>OY728142.1:1321607534-1331607534 GCA_963277665.1 Viscum album | reverse complement strand
CTCGGCCAACCCCTGCAATTTTCTCCTCTCCACTTCCCTAGAATAATCCTAGAGGTCCTGGTCTTCTTCAAAGACCAATATTAGTTCCCTAAGTGGAGAATTCAAAGAGGCGTTCCAAAGAAGAGGTAATATCCATTACTGATCTTTTCAATTTCTTTCTTCTTCAACTTCTTCTTCTTTAGTTGTTTCATTATGAAGTAATAACATCAGTATCACCCATATACTGATATGTTATTATAAGTATGAAACAACCCTATTTCACCATCTATACATCCTACGGAAAAAGAAATCACCGCGCGTGCGTACGTACGGAATACCGTCTCCACGCCGTGGTGTAATCTATTTTCCACCACCACCTTACATGGATGGGTATAATGGTGTAAGGAATAACTATACATAGTTATTAAAACGTCATATTGATTCTGATATATTGTATAATCCACTCCAATTCAATTCAATATTTATAGAAATGATATCATCGCTCGTGCGTACGTACGGAATACCGTCTCCACGACGCGATGAGATTAATTCTCTATGTTAACCATTTAAGAATGATTATAATGTATATATAAGAAATAATAATGAAATATATGACATTATAAAGCTACTGGATTTATGTATATATATACATATGTATGTCATCTACTTACTTCCATTTCAAGACAATAAGGAAAGGAAAACACCGTTCATGCGTACGTACGGACTACCGTCTCCATGAACGGTGTTTTTCATTTTATTTATCTACCTATTATATATATATATATACTGAATATATATGATATATAAATCATATTTTTTATTCTGGAAGTAAGTAAATCATGATATAAGTAATAATGATGTCAAGAACAACAAGTCAAAACACCTACGATAAATGAAACGATTTTACCCAAAACGCTTCTTTAACATGAAATTTACAAAATAACGGGTAATATAATGTCATAAGTGAACCATATATGATATCATAACAATGAATATGATTCTGTAGTAAGTCAATAACATTATTTAAACCATTATACAGGATCTTCGGACACGAACAAAGCAAATCGGACCTAAGGTAAGGGAAATATCACAATCTCATTTTTATCCGAGATTGTTTATACTTTAGTATTTACTGGGGTGTATTTTATCATCCACATCCATGTTTCTTCAATATGTAATTTTATTTCCATCCACCTATAATTTTTTAATTCCTATTTTACCCTTCGGTGAGTTTTTAGTAAAAGATATGAAAGGAATTTTTTGTCGTTTTTCGTACGATGTATTTTTTGACTTTTCCGACAAAAGTACGAGAAGAATGTTTTTTTAACTTAAACGGCACGAACGGATTTTTACGGTTTTATAAAGCCTTATTTTCATGAACCTTCCTCCAAAATATTTCATGACTATTTTTAATAAAATCTCTTTCTTTTAAAATTGTATGATGTTTTGTGAAAAGAAATTGATTTTGAAGAAGAAAGGATATTTTCCTCAAGAATTCATTTCAAGTGTTTTATCAAAGTTATTTTCCATCTAAGATAATAAAGGGTTCTATTTCTATCCATATTTTTACATTGATTTGACTATGTTGTGATGGAATTATGTTTATTAATTCCTTTATCTTATATGAATGGTTTTATGATGTCATGTTGTTTAAGAATCCCATTTTTATTACATGGGTTATGCAATGATGTATGATTTATGATTTTGTGGCACACATAAGAATGGTATCATTATGAGATGGGCGGGACCTATATCTCCCTCCAATGCATTGGGTAAAGATTTCATATCTCATGAGATAGACATGGCTGGAATGGTAGGTTATACCGGTTCAGTGAAACATGACTGAAACGAGGGTGACTCGATTCAGAAAGGGACTTTGTCCACTAATATGGTCTTGGCAATGAGTCTTGACTAACAAGAAATGATTTTCTATGATTATGTGTGAATGCCAAAAAGTTTCATGTTTTAAGTTATGATTATTGTGATTACATTTCACTACCATGATTTATCCCATGTTATGAAATTATGCTCTCTTTTGCAGATTATGATTTCCAAAATGTTATGTTCTTATGAATACGATGTGATTGATATATCTTTTGTTTACCCTTACTGAGCATTTGAGCTCACCCTTTTATGTTTTATTTTCCCCAGGACATAAAGAAAGGTTTTAGGTTTAAAAAAAAGATCTTTATGGGAGATGTTGAAGATCTTTCCCCACGATTAGAAGATTTTATTCCGAGTTTCCAAAGACACTAAACTATTACGATCCTTGTGTGTGTGTTTTTGTTATGTACTAAGTATTCCGCAAAAGTAATGTAATGTCCATGTACGTCATGCTACGGGTCTCTACAGTTGGTATCAGAGGAAAGGTTTAGTCAACCTTTGGAAACTAGGATGTGAGAACGTTAGTGAGATCCCTAGAGATATTTCTAAGGTATGTCTAGGGATGCCCCTAAGGATAAGTATACGTATAGGATATAGTCCTAGAACTATGGTAATGATATTAGATTAAACCAAAGATGTTAGATATTCCCCCTTTATTATGATTTTTGCCTCTCACACTATTCTTTTTGGGTTTTAGAAAATGGCTGGAAACAAGGTGATTTACGATAATGGAGGATATGATGGACAATGGAATGATATTCTTCATGAGCAACCAAATGAAATGGGATTTGGAAGTCCAAACATCATTATTATGCCGAATCAGCAATCTCATAATATGATCAATAAAGTAAAATTTGGTAAGTTTCCTGACTCGGCTAATAAGATAAAGATGGAGTTTCATGATGATCATAGAGGAAAGAAAGTTCAATTTCCCCTATGTAAATCATGTGGGAAGAGGCATCAAGGAGAATGTTTCAAGGGAACTGGAAGATGCTTTGGGTGTGGAAAAGAAGGACACAAAGCAAGTAAGTGCAAAGGAAAAGGTTCAGTTAACACCATGGATGAGGATAATGGTATTGCTAAGACATCAAAAATGGTTAAGTGTTTTAAATGTGGAATGTATGGGCATTATGAAAACAAATGCCCTAAGGGAAAGACCCATGAAGAGAATCAGTATGGTCATATGGGTAGTATTTATGTGGATGATGATGAAGAGACTACAAATGATATGTGAGATGAAAGAATTTTTGAAGCTCGGTCAATGGTTTAAGAATGTAGTGGAATGATTACATGTTTATCATGTGTAATGTTGTATAAGAAATCTCATGGTACTATAGAATAAAGAGACATCTAAGGATTGTTACACTGTTGTCTTTCCTTGAGTTATGAAAGTGTATGATTAATGGTACCACTATCCATGAAAGGTTATTCAGATATTTTTGGAATTTAGATGATATGCGCATAATGAAGGAATAATAAGATAATGAGGTGTTTGATTGTATTCATGAGCTCATGACTGATATAAGGAGAAGGTTATATCATGGTTTGAGTATAGAGAATTTTTGGATTTTGGTATGTGGAAAGTGTTAACTTTTAACTGCATTCAAGTTTTCACTAAGGTTCAATGGGTATTCAAGAGAGTACAAGATTAAGGCCTTTGAATGTTTGGAATGTGACCAACAAGATATATCTTATGATATATGGGGATCAACGATGGTATTAAATCTCTGGTAATCGTTTTCACTATGTTATGAGAATGGACTGCAGTATTATGGATAAGCCTAAAGATTGGAATGGATTATGTTGGACATAAGTTAGTATTGTTTAAGGATAGAAGTTTTTTCGATATTATTGATGGGATGTTATAGTAATATAGTTTTATAAAAAGGACAACCTGCAGGACGGGCGACAGCCCATCGCTTCGGACAAGGCTGTAGGAATCGAACCCACAACCGAAGTGCGACTAGCCTTTATCGCCTACCACTGGCCTACAGGAAGTCCCTGTTTAGTAGAAACTTGTTTTATTATATTATGTAGTATGATATATGTAGTATAAGTCCATTTTAGGAACCATATGTGATTAATCTCACTATAGATCGACTTATGTATATAATTTTTGCTAACCTTTTGTTTGAGACAGATGGAATGACCCGTCATTCTATCACATGATCTGCTAACACTTCACGAATAACAAATTCAACTTCATTTATTTAAGAGATGAAGTGGAAATTGTTAAAGGAACGAACAACAGTGAGATTGTACCAAAATAAAGTAAGTATTTATTCTAATTCAAATTTTCAACTTTAGGGAAATGATCTTGAAAACCAAAAATGTTGTCCAAGTGATCTTATACCTGATGAATCAGATGGTACCTTATATCATCACAAATCTATGGATTTGTGATTACTGGCTTTTCCATAGCCATGTTCTCTACCACTCTCCATCAGAACATGATGGTTAGATTTCTCTTCCACATCCATATTTTCACCTATGTGGAAACCCAGTGATTGGTTTATTTGGGTAACCGTTACGTTTCAAACTTTTGTTTTTAAAGATTGGTTTTGGTATTCTTTTTTACGATGTGGGTTTCTATTAATGAAACTTTCGAATAGTAAACTATTTATAACCCCGACGAATTTCGAGGGCGAAATTCATTTTAAGGGGGGTAGAATGTAACAACCCGAGATTTTATATTCTTTTTTATTTCACTAATGTCTTGTGTTGTACGCTACACCAAAAGGAGCTTGCACAACACGCATCCTTGACTTGCCTTGCATTACACGCAATCACGACCTTCCTCGATAGCGTGTGTAATACGCAATACCGAGTTTCACTAAACAATGATATGCTATTAAAACTAGCCGTTATGAATAGTAATAATCACTTTTTGAAATTTTATAAATTTTATTTTTCAAAATGGACTTCATTTTTGGACTCAGAATATCGAAATTAGACTAGGGTGAAATTTTGGTATTTTTCTGAAAACTTTCAATTTTTGATGAATAGTGAAACCACTAAGTGGTAGGTTAAAAACTGAATTTTGCATAAAACTTAATTTTACCGCCTCTGTGAATGGAATTTCGAAAATCCGAGAGACACGGTTAATATCAAGGACTAAAATGTGGTTCAATGAGATGAAAATAATTTTTTGGTGAATAGTATGTTTTTACCTTTTTTTACCGCGGTTAATAGTAAATAGGGTAACTAAGGGTAAATATGATATCAATATTACCCTAACACATGTCCTAATTCTATTGGACAAGTGTAACTCGACCAAAAACAAACTTAGGAATAAAATATGACCATTTAGGCCCACTTGGATTAGATTAGGACATTTATTATTAATTTATTTAAAGAAGGGTTAAAATAGTTAAAATCAAAGTTTAATAAGTAAATCATTTTTAATATTGGGTTATACATAAGATAAATTCGATTGTAAATATTCAATAGAAAGCTAAAAAGATTTACTACATGATGGTATTTTAATTGTAATTTTTAGACATCAAATAAATTAATTTATTTATGACACAAAGAT
Organism: Viscum album; assembly: GCA_963277665.1. Classification (NCBI taxonomy): domain Eukaryota; kingdom Viridiplantae; phylum Streptophyta; class Magnoliopsida; order Santalales; family Viscaceae; genus Viscum; species Viscum album. The sequence goes on along the minus strand of OY728142.1, from coordinate 1,331,602,136 downwards.
GATGCAGTAATTATCTTGTTAATGAAATATTGACATAATTGATGTTATAAACACCAAAATAAATGTAATTTGAGACTTTTTATGAATTAAACTAATTTTCTAGGTTAATATGATATATTAGTGTTGATTTAACCAACTTGGTTCGAACATATAATTTTGTTATGACTTTCACAAAAATCATGTATCAAATAGTGTCAAAATTGACACAAAATAGTTTTTAAATCAAATATTATATTATTAATTGTTATTTTATTCCTAAAAATCTAAGGTTCGGCCAAATGACTTAGATAAGGATATATGTATTAATACTATACAATTTGGGGTTCGTTTGGCATGTTATAGTAATTGTATTTACCATATAGTGAAAGAAAACAAAAAGACACGGTAAAAGTTAAATTATTTAACTTAGAGTTAAATCTAATTGATAAGGTTAAAATAATACCCTAAAATTGTCTAAATCTTATTGGTTGATAGGATTTCGACCCTTCCCCACCTTATCTTCGAAATAAGACCCTTTGGAACCATTATAAACCGATTTTGACTTTAATATAAAATAATATTTTTAGATATTCCTAAGGTGCCCCTCTCCTCCCTTATAAAAGGACACCTCCTCCCCCTCCTCCTCACACCAAATTGAGCACTCAAGCTCGGCAAACCCCTGCCATTTTCTCCTCTCCACTTCCCTAGAATAATCCTAGAGGTCCTGGTCTTCTTCAAAGACCAATCTTAGTTCCCTATGTGGAGAATTCAAAGAGGTGTTCCAAAGAAGAGGTAATATCCATTACCGATCTTTTCAATTTCTTTCTTCTTCAACTTCTTCTTCTTTAGTTGTTTCATTATGAAGTAATAACATCAGTATCACCCATATACTGATATGTTATTATAAGTATGAAACAACCCTATTTCACCATCTATCCATCCTACGGAAAAAGAAATCACCGCGCGTGCGTACGTACGGAATACCGTCTCCACGCCGTGGTGTAATCTATTTTCCACCACCACCTTACATGGATGGGTATAATGGTGTAAAGAATAACAATACATAGTTATTACAACATCATATTGATTCTGATATATTGTATAATCCACTCCAATTCAATTCAATATTTATAGAAATGATATCATCGCTCGTGCGTACGTACGGAATACCGTCTCCACGACGCGATGAGATTCATTCTCCATGTTAACCATTTAAGAATGATTATAATGTATATATAAGAAATAATAATGAAATATATGAAATTATAAAGCTAATGGATTTATGTATATATATACATATGTATGTCATCTACTTACTTCCATTTCAAGACAATAAGGAAAGGAAAACAGCGTTCATGCGTACGTACGGACTACCGTCTCCATGAACGGTGTTTTTCATTTTATTTATCTACCTATTATATATATATATATACTGAATATATATGATATATAAATCATATTTTATATTCTGGAAGTAAGTAAATCATGATATAAGTAATAATTATGTCAAGAACAACAAGTCAAAACACTTACGATAAATGAAACGATTTTACCCAAAACGCTTCTTTAACATGGAATTTACAAAAGAATGGGTAATATAATGTCATAAGTGAACCATATATGATATCATAACAATGAATATGATTCTGTAATAAGTCAATAACATTATTTAAACCATTATACAGGAGCTTCGGACACGAACAAAGCAAATCAGACCTAAGGTAAGGGAAATATCACAATCTCATTTTTATCTGAGATTGTTTATACTTTAGTATTTACTGGGGTGTATTTTATCATCCACATCCATGTTTCTTCAATATGTAATTTTATTTCCATCCACCTATAATTGTTTAATTCCAATTTTACCCTTCGGTGAGTTTTTAGTAAAAGATATGAAAGGAATCTTTTGTCGTTTTTCGTACGATGTATTTTTTGACTTTTCCGACAAAAGTACGAGAAGAATGTTTTTTTAACTTAAACGGCACGAACGGATTTTTACGGTTTTATAAATCCTTATTTTCATGAACCTTCCTCCAAAATATTTCATGAATATTTTTAATAAAATCTCTTTCTTTTAAAATTGTATGATGTTTTGAGAAAAGAAATTGATTTTGAAGAAGAAAGGATATTTTCCTCAAGAATTCATTTCAAGTGTTTTATCAAAATTATTTTCCATCTAAGATAATAAAGGGTTCTGTTTCTATCCATATTTTTACATTGATTTGACTATGTTGTGATGGAATTATGTTTATGAATTCCTTTATCTTATATGAATGGTTTTATGATGTCATGTTGTTTAAGAATCCCATTTTTATTACATGGGTTATGCAATGATGTATGATTTATGATTTTGTGGCACACATAAGAATGGTATCATTATGAGATGGGTGGGACCTATATCTCCCTCCAATGCATTGGGTAAAGATTTCATATCTCATGAGATAGACATGGCTGGAATGGTAGGTTATACCGGTTCAGTGAAACAGGACTGAAACGAGGGTGACTCGATTCAGAAAGGGACTTTGTCCACTAAGATGGTCTTGGCAATGAGTCTTGACTAACAAGAAATGATTTTCTATGATTATGTGTGAATGCAAAAAAGTTTCATGTTTTAAGTTATGATTATTGTGATTACATTTCACTACCATGATTTATCCCATGTTATGAAATTATGCTCTCTTTTGCAGATTATGATTTCCAAAATGTTATGTTCTTATGAATACGATGTGATTGATATATCTTTTGTTTACCCTTACTGAGCATTTGAGCTCACCCTTTTATGTTTTATTTTCCCAAGGACATAAAGAAAGGTTTTAGGTTAAAAAAAAGATCTTTATGGGAGATGTTGAAGATCTTTCCCCACGATTAGAAGATTTTATTCCGAGTTTCCAAAGACACTAAACTATTATGATCCTTGTGTGTGTGTTTTTGTTATGTACTAAGTATTCCGCAAAAGCAATGTAATGTCAATGTACGTCATGATACGGGTCTCTACAATAATCCTCACCAATGTTGGTTGGGGTTCTATTCATGGGATCAAGAATATTCTTGATGAATGCTACTATTAGAGTAGGAAATTCATTATTACCTCCAAGGGAAGCATCATTATCACTCATAAGAGTACATCGATGTGGGATTCTTCGTATTATAGCCATCAGAATATGCAATGTTTTTCATTTACTATTGATTAATTTGTAATTATTATCTCTTTAAGAAGACTTCTGGTTAAGTACATTCAACACATTGTGAGTAAGATAAATAATTGTGTACTAATGTTGAAAAATAAATTACATTCCTTAGGGGGGTCATTGATATTTGGTTAACAACGTTCATACTGCCATCACATGTCACATGTTGGCCTCCCTATTATTCAACAAGGATTGATGGACACTGGTGACAATTTTTTTAGCTTCGTCTAGGATGCTAATTTAGAAGAAAATAGACACTTGGCCTCTTTGGGAAAGATAGAAAGATCCATTCATAGTGGTGCGATTAATGACAAAAGATTTCAAGGAATGATTCATTGCATGCTTTCCAATATCTCAAGGGGAATCCTTGAAGAACACATTGCATATGGTATGCCCATGTCTCATTTATGCAAGGAATCATGGAAGATGCTCAAGGTTATGTTTCCCCACTGTGGTCAAAGATATATCATATTGTTCAACTCCTCATCAAATCGTTCGATGGATAGTAGGAACACGTGACTTAATTTTTTTTCCAATAACATGGATGGCTCTGCAATCGCATTCTCAGGTTGCCTAGATCTGATGATCATAGTCAAAGAAGTGTGCCACCATCCTAGGATAACAATAGTAATTCTGGATAGGGATCAATAGGATATTCTCGATTCGATCTTGTCCATGTATGAAACAGATATCTATGTGGTCTCTACTTCTATATTAGGATCCTTTTCTATTAGAGATTTTTATAGGACGACATCCGTGGGGGACCATCCAGATGTTTGGATGGATGTGTGTGGATCCAAAAGATCCCTGCGAATATCAAATTTCTTACATGGCCCATTTAGAACCTTGAGATTTCCATAGATTGGAAATTCCATTTTTTGGGGATAAGTATGGATTCAAGTTTCCACTGTTGAGTCAAAAAGAGGTGGTATAGTACTAATCACGTATTATACAAGGGGGAATGGGTTCATGTAGTGTGATCATTTTTTTGGAGGTTTCATGGTGTTTTTATCTCACAAGAAAACTTCTTCTCCGTTTCTAGAGATATGGTTCCATGTATCGATTGGAGCCATGAAGGAATAGATGGTTAATTGAATAATTTTCAATGAAGGGTTAGTGTGTATATGAAATTCCATAAACCATGGATGGTTTGAAGGCTATATTCCAATAGTGAGGCCCCTCATTCCAAGGATTATTTTCCTGCTAATTGATTTTGATACACGTATCAAGGACTGGTTGGATGATCCTTCCTTCCATAATTTGTAGGTCAGTACCACATCGATTCCCCCTTTCTTGACAAACTATAAAGACATTGGGTGTGCTTGGAACATCCTAGTATTGGATACAATTGAATCACTGATAGGTCCTTCTGTAGGGAGTTCCTAAGAGGATGGTGTGTTGTTGAAAACACTGGGGGAGGTGGTGTGGGACTTCATGTAGTATCTTGAAAATCCTACCTACACTTCTGTCACCAATAAGACAATGCTTACCAATCTCACCCTCTACATTCACGAGAATCAAGTTATTTATCAGGTTGAGATAGTATCCTTCATTTTTCCTGAATCACTGATTGGTAATGTCTCGACTCATTTGTCCATATCCTACATAGTTAGGAATTATATATCCCATCATTGCAATAATATTAAATTTACCCACACATGGCATGAGTAGAATATGGTTGTGGAACATATAACATCTTTGGGTGACTCTCCCTCCAACAATATTAGTCTTTTCATTATTAATGTCTTGAAACTTGAGGGTGTTAATTAGATTATATGGGACGACCTCATCTCTCACTAAATTAGACATCCCCAATCCCGAGGTTTCCTTAGTGTCCTTGTGGTCTTTATTCGTTGAATAAAAATATGGTCTAGATAGATGAATTCATTAAATATGGACAATATTAAACAAATAAACATCACCCGAACACAAAAATGAAACTACCTGAACTTACTAATTTTTCAACAAAAAATTATAGTTATGAAAATATTATATAATGTTGATGTATCTTATGATATTGGGAAGTACCTATGATATAAAATAATCATGAAAAACCCTCTATATCTATGTATGTGGTCCAACCTTGGTTCTTTTTTATTTTTATTGATCACAATACATATGTGAAAGGTATTTTTTAAACATCCACATGTAATATTTGTATAAAACAACTCCACATAAAAAATCATTATCTACTATCCTTACCCATGTTGTACTATTTATCAAACCTAGTGACCCACCGACTTATTTATAACATATTAATACAATTACATAGTCGGTTATAATTTTTTATGTGGATTCCCTTGTCCTCTTGGAATGTCATTTCTTATATGTGTCCTTTAATTCTCATCAGTTTCCTTTGTAACATAAAAACCATCCATATTTAAATACTAATCATTTAATATCAAAATGGAGTATTATATGTCCATAGAAAGTCTTATAAAACATTTTCCGTATTGTTGTTATCAAAAATTATATAATTTCATTCCTATAAAATACTTATTTTCACTAATTTATATATTGATATCACATAGGGCACTGAGAACCTTGAATTTCATTGATATTAATGATGAAGACATCACAAGGGTGAATATTATATCCCATGATTTTTCTATATATTATGAAATTAATATCATCACCTTAGGATATGTTTTTTATAGTATCAGCTTCAGTTCAAAGTATGAAAAGATTTTTTTATAAAATCTACAAAAATAAATCAACTTACCACATATATTGTACATAAGTATTCAAAGTATTTTATTTAAATGTAATTCAACATTGATTTGGATTCATTATATAAATTAATGTAGTTTATAATATTGGAATCTTTGATGACCACATTGATATTAATTTCCATAACATATCAAGTATTTCTCACATAATTGACATGGGTACTTTCTATATACAATATTGATAATACAACTACCATGGTAAGATGATTCACACCACATGCAAAATCTGATTCTTCCCGAGGAATGTGAATTAAAGATACTATTAGATTTAAAATATTTTTAGTGGGAGATAAATTATATGTTATGATTCTAATACAACCATAAAATATTTTAGTGAATATAATATTCTATAATAAAACATACAATTTTTAAAATATACCCTCTGATATCTCTAGATTTAATATTCCATGACTATTTAATATTTCCATTCCTATATCTAATTTTTTACACATATTATTTAATTATCCATTTAATATAACAAATTTTTTGATTAATCTTATGTATCTAGATGAATATTTTATCTATTTATTAACAATAATGGTATATACTTTATATATAGCGAGTTATTCTGATGTAGACAATAAAATTCCCTCTAATAATATCTACTAACCTAGTTTATTGAAATTTATCTATACTCATGGAAGTAGTTATATTTATATCCAATTTTAAAAAAATGATTTATTAAATTAAAAATGATATTATAAATACTTCATATTATGTTTTTATCCCAAAGATGAAGAAAATTATACAAACAATTTGCTAACTACTATATATTATAGAAATTTTTCAAAATAAATCATGTAAATAACCAAAAAAATTATAAATTTATTTAAATCCCATTATCATACATATGAGTGATTACTTTTAATCAGGTAATTATTTATAATATGTTTTAAAAAGAACCTATTTACTCTAAATCATGTGTCCATAATCATTGATTTTAAAATGAATATAAATTTTTTTAATTATGAATCTATCATGATACACATTAAAAAATACATCATTCTCAAGTCCCCCATCAATTTTTCAATTTCACAATCCTTTGATTAATTTTAATTCAAAATAAAAAAATTCTTTTATTCCATCTTTATATTAGTTCAATATTCTTGTTAAAGTGAATTCCCTTTTAAAATTAGATACTTATATTATTTTTTCATCAATCCATTTCATGATTATTCTACTTGTTCATTTAGTATGTGTAATGAACAAAAATTTTATTAATGAAATATCCCTTGTTATATTTATCTTTTAAAGTATAGATGAAAAAAACATAGATATCACAATATAAACATTATAAATGAATAATAAATGTAACAATATGCATTTTTATAAAATAATGAACCTCTACCAATGAAATAGTAATTTGACCATTGGAATAATAATATGACATTTAGGAATGGTAATTTGGATAATATAATAGTGACATAAAATATAATATTATAAATAAAATTTCAGCATCTTATTCATGATAATATAATTTATTTATAACATATAATATGTAAATAAATTTTTTAAAAATGATTAATTAAGTATTGGAATTTTTGGAAAATAAAAATTTTTGTTCACATTATTATAATTAAATTAAAGATATAAATTAACATTTATTTTCATATAATTTAATAATATATATATATTATAATATAATATTATGAGACCTTAATAAAATTTTGGAAGTGTCCTAAAATCTGCTAATATATCAAAGGCATCATTTTTAGAGTAAATGGTGATTTTATTTATAAAATATATTTATAAAATTGATAAAAAAGATATTCATAAAATGGAGTATAATTTTTAATTCATCACATATAAATATTTATTGGGTGTTTTTTTGTGATTTTTCTAAAATAATAGACCTTTTAGAGAATGTTGAAATATGAAAATTTATGGTACATTATAAGTACATGAATTATTGAGTCATTGATGATTTATGGATTATATAAGACCATAATGTAGAGCTATCATTTCCTATTTACTATATTTATTCTTGGTAATAATAAATTTTTCATTTCATCATAAAAAATTATAATCTAAGGAATAATATAATAAAAAAATCATTATCCTCAACTATGAATATCACCCTCTCCACTTATTCTCCTCACACCTCCAAAGCATTTAATTGTTATTATATTTTTACCACTAACAATTAAATCCAATTTCCAAAATACTTTTATATATTATATCACCAAAATACCATTCCCATCTTTCATTATTAGGATCTCGAGAAGAATAAGTTCAAGAGGTAAAATTAATTTCATTTTCATTTAATTCTTATAAAATTTCATTTCTTTTATTATCCTATAATAAAACCCATATAAAAAATTATAATGATATAAAAAATATATTTTATACATGATAATTTTATTATTATAATTATATATTGACCATAAATTAACTTGTATTCCACTTGTTTCTAAAAATGAAAATGTCCTAACTGAGGTGCTGATTTCCAACATTCAATGATAAAGAGTTTTCTATTTTCAATTCCTCCGTCATGGCACATCATAACTTTTTTTTATTTTTCAAAATATAATTTATAATGTTTTTAGAACATATTTTATGTTCTAGAACATTTATATATATATATATATATATATATATATTGTTAAAAATAAAATAGAACCACTACATGATGATCGGAAAAGTGCAAAAATAATATAAATGGATATCATTAACATTTTTTCAATGAATCAAAATTATATATAAAAATAATTATATATATGACCATTTAATATTTTTTATGTTCATTAATAATATATAAATTCAATTCTGGACAACTATTCCCATTTTACATAATAATTAATTTATTTATACATGTGTACCAATCATGATAACTATTGAAATAGACACTCCCCAATGATGGTATTAAATCTTATAACTCTGAAAAATGTAATAAATTAACTTAAAAATAGTATAATAAATCAAATACTTGTTGAATATTTTTTTGTTCATTTTTTAGGAATCACAACTATTGAAACATGAACTCCCAAATAACGAAATTGAATCTTATAACTCAGCAAAATGTAATAAATGAACTTAATAAGAGTATTATAAATCAAATACATGTTGAATATGTTTCAATTAAGTTTTTATAAAATCCAATTTCATTATCACATAAATTAAATGGAAGAACAGAACACCTTATGACATAATGTACAGTTTTATTTCTGAACCACCATTTTTTTCATTGGGATACGGGTTCCCTCTCTCTCTACAAGATTGTAATTATTAATCCTTATTATTACTAATTTTTGTTATATTTTTATGTCACAAATATATTTACACAGCACAATTATTCATTTTTGTGGTGTAATAACATATGTTATGTGTTCCTTTCTCAATTCCTCATAGTAAGAATTCATGATTAAAGAGAGATTCATAATTTCCCTGTCGTACTTAGGTACACAAAATAATATATTTTAGGCCACAAATATAGTAATAAATATAAAATATTTAATAGATAAATATATCTTATTTCATTTCTAGATTTATATAAACGAAAAATTATTTTGAAAACTATAAATTCACTTTAATAATTCTCCTTAAACAATACTATTGTGGTTCATTTTTAATGTTTCTTAAAAAAAATTTCATGACTTCACTCTAGTTTACATATTTCATAATGGGTGTTTTTTTATATTCATCATGTATAATTTACCTAACTATTCCTTACTTTGATATTAATTTTTACAATCTATATTTTTGGACAAATACAAATTATTTTCCAAAATAATTCATTATTCTAAAGTAAAATGGTATTTCCTCAAGAATTTATCATCAATTTTATTAGATTGTTTTATTATTCATAAATAAAATCATTTTATTATTATACATAATTGATATTGGTATATAATTTTATCAATATAATATTTTATTGATTGTATTATTATTATTTTGATGTGAAATGTATTTTTCTCATAACATTCAACATACTAATCTTGATAGATTACCAATTTGGGATATTTTTTACATTTCATTTAATAGTTTTAATATATTTTTATATAATTTTTATGTTTCACCCCTTTCATATGATGAATTAATTTTTCATACTAAGTGATTGGAAGATACAATTATACCCCCTTGATTAATCAGTGGGTCTCATAAGACAAACTAGACTTTGTTTTCCAATTTATATATAGTGACTGGGTGTAACACTTAATGGTGAGTTTATGCTATACAACCTTAAACATTACCACATTATTTTACTAGTAATTAATAATCATTTTAATTATTTTTCTAGTATAATATTTGATTTCACTTTTTATTCATATGAGATTATTTACATGGTATCATGTATAAAACTTTTATTACCTCCATATTATGTTCACATTTTTGTTTTAATGACATGGGTTTATATAATTTCACAATTTCTTTTGGTTTATTCTAATATCTTTTACATTATTTTTATCCTTAATATGAGTGTATGATCACCCCTTGTTTTGTTTAATTTTTCCCCAAGATTCCAAGATGTATATTATGACTAACATGAAAGGATAATCTAATAGATTTAGTGTGTATCCAATAATGATTATATGTTGTATTTAATTTCAACTTGTGATGTTAAAAAAAATTGTATCTAGTTTTTTCAAATATACTAAACTATTTTTTCCTTTGGGATGAGATCACATGTAAATAGTTGAATTGTAATTAAGTAATACACTGAATCTGGGATACTAGGGTTAGGGCCGTTATAGTTTATATACATTAAGGATAAATCATACCAAAAGAAAGAATCCACAGTAAATAACTATAATGTAACAGTCATTGTATTTGGTTTGGGAATCATACTCTAATATTTCCATAACTTTTTTTCTAGAATTATAATTACCTCTGATACAACATATTCTAATATGGAATAATAAAATTATATTCTATTCAAAAAAACACATTTTACTAAAACAATTATGACACATTATATTTCATGTTTAAGTAGGATACCTATGGATTTATTTATAATAATATAAAAATCATTTAATTTATAATATAATAATCAACTATACATGTGTTATAACATAATCCCCTAAAATATATTTATTTTCTCATTACATACCAAGTTCAAAAATTTACAATGTAATTTTTTGATATGTGACCTACCTCTTAAACAAAATAAAAATAATTCAAAATTTCATTTCCTCATATCTTAGAAAGTTCACATAATCCAACACTTTTTTTATCTATTAAATGTATGTACAGATATATGGAGATGAATGGAGGATTATGTAAAGACAACGTCATTATTTGAAGAATTTTTGTAGAAGATTATGTTTTTGAGATATTTATTTGAAGTCCTAAATGGCTGATGATATTACATTAAAGGAGTTCTTCTATATTTTAGTATTTATGTATGGGGAAAATATTCAATAACATTCATGTTAACATTAAATTTTCACTATATTTTAATGAAAACACTAAAATAATTTTTATATCTTAATGGAATTTTGGTGATTCAGTAAAGGTGTATATTATTGCAACATTATAGAGTGTTTTAATTTGTCTGAAAATATTTAACAAAAATTATATTAGGTCTAAAATAATATGGTTTCAATTAGATTTATATATTTTGAAAAGATATTTAGAATTTTTTAAATATCCTTGAGTGTATGAATTTATTAAAAGATGTTGAGGACTGTGTAAATTATCAACGTAAGTCACCCAAACTCGGTATGACTTCTGTCAATATCATGGGATTACATATGAAATATAAATTAATATGAAAAATTAAATTTGAAGACATCATAGTCATTTTTTATGACATAAATTTAAGAAAATTTGAAAATTTAATGTTTATGAAACATTATAGTTTTATGATACTGTTAATTTTTCTATATATTTTAGAAAAAAAATTAAAATATTTATTTAATCCTAAATTTTTGAGTTTGATGATCATCAATGAAATAAATATCATTTTATGGTTTCTCATGATTTTGAACTGTTTTTGAATAATAAATATAATTCATGGGGAATTTCATTCTAGGAAAAAGTGTGACTATATTGGATTACATATAAATTCATATATTTATATTATTTTTTAATATATACAGACATCATGGAAACGAAGTTGAAGAAGTCGATGACTAATTAGTAAATATTTCCATGATAGTATTGATTTCAATATTTTGGTTATGATAAATTCTGAAGAAGAGATAACTGATATTGATATGTATCAAGTATTCAAGAAATTTAATGTCAAATTTAAATAATTATAATATTAAAGGACGGTGAAAAAACAAAGGAGTGTTTTAATATTATTCAAATGGAATTTTATGAATAAATATTCTTAGAGGAAGAAGAAAGAGGATGAAGTGACATCTATTAAATATAGGGAGTATGAATACATCAATCATTCAAAATATTTGTCTTGAATTAGTCATTCATGGTGGAGATCTTGTTATCCATTAAAAGTGTTCCATATAGTGTTGTAAATGAAATTTTGAGAGGCGGATTGATAATCATCCAAAACCAAATAATAATAAGAACTAACCACACCAAATAATATTTTATTAGTCTGTAAGAGGAATAAATATATAATTTTACCTTAAACAAAGGACTATTTTAAAGTTGAGAGATCCACTAAAGCATAGCTAAAATACATTAAAACTTGAGTTTAATGGTTATACACTGGTCATTATACTCACACGATGCTTCAAGTGGTTAGTATGATCATAGATAAATATGTACCACTCCAAGGACTAGACATCTCACATTGATAGGTGAACCATATAAATATATTATGTTCTGTTTTTTTGGTGTGGATTAGGGTGTAATGATAGTAAATAAAAAAACCAAAAAGATATGGATATTTATATTAGAAAAAATTGAAATGAATATACATAATTGATTCACTCTCTCTTATTCATAATCCGTTGAAATTTTAACAGGTTCGACAAGTGGTATCATACATAGGTTCCTTCATTTTTGATTGGATTTTTGAAAATTACAGATTATAATCTCTCTTTGAAAGTTGAATCAGTTATTGATATTTTTTTCTTATTATGTAGAATAATAATTTAGTGAAAAACAGGGATATTTACACATTTTAGGGGAATGTTTATGAATAATAGTTGAAAGAATGTTTTATACCTTATTTTTAATAGATATTATGTATGAGAACTATTAATTGATGTGTTTTTTCAATGTACTGATAGTTATTCTATAATATTGAATAAAATAATATAGATAATGATTCTTATGATTGAATAACTATGTTGTCTTACATTTTAAAATTTGAATTATAATGTTAATGAAGTTTAATAAGAAAACATAATTTTGGAAAAGAATAATAATACATGTGATATGAAGAACCAGAAAAAGTGAAGCATGAAAAGATGCACATTAAGAGACATAAATATCTAGATCAACATATTCATAAATATAAGACAATAAAAAAATTATTCATGATGGTTAATGAAGCTAGATCCTTATCATTGTAATTGATTATAAGTTGGAAGGCCCTATTATGGAATATCAGCATTCTCATAACATTAAATTTTGATTCAAAATAATCTAATCTCTATGAATCATATATAGTTGATATCCCCCACGATGAATTATATAATATTACTAAATATTAGTAAATTAGAATATATAATTCATTATAGAAATATGGAAAGGAAAAAAAGGGAAAACAATGAAATTCATAAAACATATGAAGATGAAGGAAAAAGTTTTTTTCAATAAAAATAATGTTTTCAGCATTATATAAAGTTGTGTTAGAGGACAATAATAGTTTAGTGTCTATGGAATATACTAAAAAATATTTTTATTTAATGAATGATCTTAAAAATATAACATAAATATATTATCCATTGTTACTATTCACAAGCATACCATACATAAAATATTTTTTATAACCTGGAAAAAGGATTCATACGAAAGGGTGATCTTAGATGCCTAGTAAGGGGAAAAGGGAAATTCATAAGAATAATACGAACATATGTCCAAGATGAAGTGGAATATAATTTGGAAACCTTTTTTGCATATCAAATTTCATAATCTGGAGTAATGAAATAAATATTGGATGTTCATAAGGCATGAATCATAAGTGAATCAATGAAAATTATTAATGAGAGAATAAAATATGAATAAGGAATAGATTTATGAAAAACACACAAGAATAAAAATTATTACGTAAAGGATACCAAAAAGGTTTTCATAACACGTTAAGATTATGATAACCCCTAATGTAGTTATTTTAGTATTAGGGTAACAACTTCAGTACAATATTATTTTGGGATTGGAAAAACCACTTATGTAACCTCATTTTCGGGTTTTGTGTAACCACAAATGTACACTATTATTCTGTCATGGAATAACGACATGTGTACCCTATTTTTTGGACTTATGCCAACCACCAGTGTTCCCTCCAATTTGAAATTCAGATAAAATCCCATGTACCCTATGATATTAGAGAACATTTATCATTACCCAATGAAATGTAGGGAGAAATATTTCCCACCCATCACATAATTATAAACATAAAAAAATTTCTAGATGATCTAAAAAAATCATAGTATCATAACTCATGAAATGAGATGAGTTCAATAAACATTTAATCATATAATACACCATTGATATGATATATTTTTCATACACATTCTATAATAACATAACCCATGAAAAGAAGTAGGATCTATATGAGTTCTATCTGGGTATAACCAATTATATTGAAATAGGTTTCATCATATTATTGTAAACATAAACCATTTAATGAATCAATAAGTATGGTATAAATATATTATAACCCCATTAAAACATAAGAAACCATAATGGATTTACTTTTATATGGATAATTATTTAAAAAACATCAATGTGAATAATTCTCAAGGAAAATAATAATTCTAAGAGAATTAATTTTTTAAAAACAAAAAAATAAATTAAACTTTTATAAATAATTATCATTTAAAACTATATTGAAGACATATAAACTAATGTTTATCAATAATTAAATTATTTATTTTAAAAAAATTCAACTTCCAATCTAGAAAATACGTTTTAAAAAAACCATTGAAAATTATTTTGACAGTTAAAAAATTAATTTATATTATTAAAATTAACAAAATATTATAGAAAATATATTCATTTATATGTTTTTGAATAATTTTAACTAATTATTGATATCATTGACTGTGATAACTATTTTAAAATAATATTCTTATCATGGTTGATAATAACTAACAATATTTCCACTTTTTCAGTAAAATAAAAATAAAAATAGTTTGGTAAATGATATGAATATTATTTTCAATTTATATAAAATTTAAAATGGGTAACATTTTATTAATAATGCATTTTATTATGGTAAAGAAATTAATACCTTTTTAGAAAACATTATTTTCGAAGAAATTGGGTGTCCAATAGAATAGATAAATAAAGTATATGTTTTCTAAATACATTATCTCAATTTTTTATGTACCAAAGAGTGTAATATGGTTTAATTACTTGAACATATCATGAATAGCTATAGTATATGATATTTTATGAGTTTTAGGAGATATGTATCACAAGATCATACCATGTAAATAATAATCTTAATTATTCCTTATATGCGATGTCATTATAACATGAAATCATTATCACTTTGGTAACATTAAATAATATTAAAAATTAAGAAATATGATAAAATAGAACTCTAAATATCATTAGGATAAGTTATTTCCTGATATTACATTGCAAAGGGTCTGAAAAAAACTAGTTAATGAATGTCGGTTTAAAACATAATATACTTTTCAATGAATGAAAATTGAGTCAAAAATCACTTACCGCTCTAGTATTTTTTAATTGAAATACAAAATAAATAATATCATCATATGGATCATTAAATAAAATTATAATTAATGGATTTTGTTTATAACATATAAATGGTTTTGTATATTCAGCACAAAAAATAAATGATTGGAAGATTTGAATAAGTCTCCTAAAATAAAAGAAATAACTGAAATTCCCTTCCTTAAGTATCAAATTCATTATTACATGTTTGAACAGCCTATATAATGAATATATGATTATTATAAATACATTAGATAACAAGAAATATGTATATCATTCTATATATTTGGTTCTTATGTCCATTTATTACAATTTTATTAACTATTTTATGTCAAAGTCAAGTTATGGGTAATAACTTCTTTGTTTTTCTAATTTTATTTTATTTCTTATTTATCTTCCTCTTAATTTGATCATGGTTTCATAATATAAATAATTTTACCTATTATATAAATATCAAACATATTCATTATATAAGTATTGTTAGTAATCCATAACATTTGGTAATGGAAATTGAAAAACAAAATTCATAGAGATGGAAGACCGTACATTTACAAGAACACCATTACAATTTTATTTTTAGATTGAAGGAATGAATATTAAATTATATATTGCCATTATAGAATAATTTATATGTCAAATATATCATATTTTATAATTAAATACATCCAAAATTACTTCTTTGTACATCTTAAATGAATCTTCTCACATCATGATGAGGTAGTCCGCCGTACACACAAGTGATGTTATCATATTTCCGAAAAATGGATCCTATAAAGGGCTATGTGAAATAATAAATAAATCTGTATAATATATATATATATATATATATATATATATCAGATATATATATATATATATATATTTCATTATTTATACCCCTTTGATGTGGTAATGGGAACACTAATGATAACGGTTCATGAGTCGGTTGTCCGACGTACACATGAATAATTATTTCATTACACACTTAGTGGCAGTGGATATGGTTGTATGAATAGTATTATCATAAAAAAATATTATTTTAGAGAATATAATTATTTTATTATATAATAATTTTATAAAAATATCTATTTTTTGGAGGAATAAATTAAACAAAAATCATCATTGATGAATGTTACCTGTTTTTTGGGTATCCCCCTTAGGTTTGCACCAAAGCCTTTATAAGTAATGTTTCAATCCAAAACAATTATTTTAGGATATGATAATGGGATTTGAAAATATATTTTTTAATTTATTCACTATGAAAATGTTTTTAATGGAATTAATAATTTATGGGTGGTTGTGGCCTTTTATAAGTGGGAGAAAGGAACCCCCTTGGAAATGACATGAAAATTTACAAAAAGACTCAAAAATAATAAATTCCTTCCGAAAAAAGCTTGATTTTTTTGATATATTTTATACAATGAATTATAATAAAGATATATTTATATTTAATTGTATTTAGAAAAGTTCTATATCATTTATAAAATTTAACATTTTAGTTTAACCCCCAAAAAACCATTTTTCTGTTAAATGCGGTATATATTCTTTTTTTATTTTCTCTATACAGTTTTGTCAAAAACTATATTTGAAATTAATTTAAAAATGAAATTATTTATATTTCAAATATGGTATCAATTTTAAAAAATTACAAACAAGGAATTGGAAAATTAAAATTAAAAGAAATCACGTAGAGATGATGAAAAAGAGTGTTTTAAAGAGAATCTGATCAAAATTTTACAACATTTTAATATAAAAATACATTAAGTAAATAATAAAATTTAAATAAATTAGATTAATGGACAAATAAATGATCTAATGTTAATTTAAAACTAATTTTAATTCTTACTTATTGGTATAAATAATTTAAATGTAATATCTAATTTTAATTAAAATGTAGTATGTTTTTCATGTAATAAAAAAAATAGAAAATCAGGGATAATTTACCCTAATATAATTATTATATTTATATTTCTAAAAATATTCTTATTTATTAAAATAAATTTTATAAAATATTCTATATTTTTTAATATAATATTATAAAATTGAGTCAAAATGGAATCATAGAAAAAATATTTTAAGAAAAAAATGGTTTTATTATTATCACAAGACTAAAAAACAGGGAAGAATGAATGCTAAATAGATTATAGAAAATAAAATACATATAATTAATTAATATCATCCAAAAAGTGTTTTTTTAATTTATTGACTTAATAGTTTCTTTTATTATAAAAATATGTTTCAGAATCATATTTCCATTATTTTCAAATAGTTATGATTTTCATTTTAATTAATTAGTCACCAAAGAATTAATTATTTATAAATATGTAAAACATAATTTTCCAAAATGTATAAAATTCTATTCATACCTACAATTTCATAATATATTTTATAACTATCATAAAATAAGTATTTAATCGTTTGAAATGATTCATATAAAATTAGTGTTATGTGTAATGCTAGCCACACATATTGTAACATGTAACAAAAGATAAACATAATGTTATATATAACACAAGCTACAATTAGTGTTTCTTTTAACACTTGATAAACATAGTGATATTTGTTATGAAAAATATCTTATTTAATTTAATTAAAATATCATAAAATCATGGGTTCATACATTATACTCCCCTTAAAATGAATTGCTCCCTGTAAATTTATCATATTTGTACAAATATCTAAGGAAAATATTAACCATTACACCCTTAGGTTCCTATGTAGAATTTTAAATATTTTGGGGATTCAACAAATTGTATACATAGTAAATGGTATTTTTTATGTAAATCCTTTTTTATTCGATTTGATAAATATATTAGGTAGACCTCATAATGAATGACATGACCCAGTAGTATAACTTCTGAATATAGTAAAAGTGATGGATTAGGTATGTACTTTCTCCAAAGAGACTCATGGAATAAATAATTTTTCATGTAATATGTTTTCTATATGATATTATCGATATTATTCCATTTATATATAATCAAAAATCTCAAAGTGATAGATACACAAATTGTTTAAATTTCTTTGGAATCATAAGAACAAACTCATCCATTATTTCTGCTTTGATTAGATAACCATAAAAATATACCCCATTAAATAATTATATATTTTTTTATTCCAAAATCTCTTACAGATAACTAGATCAAATATTGAATGATATGTTATTACTTCTTTTTCTACATAAAGTTATAATGGGTTATCTAATATAGATAAATCGTCATATGGTGAAGTAATATGTTATTTGCTAAAACATCATCCAATGTTGAATTTACACCACTATATATATGATTAATCTAAATAACCTTATAAAATTAATTGTATTTATGAAGTACATTATCTTTTTCGAAATCAACATAACAGTAATCCTCCTTATATCATAATGTTGAAGATTATTTTCACAGACCAAATATGTGAATACTGTCATCATGTATTCTCTAAAAACATGATAATAACATGGGTAACCATAAAACCTTATTGAAAACATTAATTTTTCCTCATTATTTTAATAAAATCATATATTATTGAACATATTCCATATATTTAATAATGTTTGATACTCTATCAAAAATAAAATAAAAAACAATATCATTAAACCCTTTATCACTTCAGATGTCTTGAATACTGTCCAATTTAAATTATCCATATTAATCATCTAATCATATTGAATAGTCACCATTTTCACAACCATAAAAACTTAATAGGGGTTATATTTGAATCATAAAATTATAAACATTAAATTAAATTAATTTTCATGTGAATCATTACCATTTAACATATTTTTTGAAATCATTAAAGTAAAATATATAATGAATAATACTTAAATATATTTATTAATTCATAAATCAATGTCCTTAAATTACATTACATTTATACATAAATTATATATATTGAATAAAAAATGTCTACTAGGATTTATTGTCTTATTTAATAATACTTATTTCATATGATATATCATTTGTAGTCTCTTCATCATCAGTAATATAACCATTATTCAGCAAACCATACTGATTTTTTTCATGATATTTTTCTTTAGGACATCAATTTTAATTAGGCCCATACATTCCACATTTAAAACATCAATCCATTTAATATTCTCTACCAACATTACCATCTGTTGTTTTACCATACGTATTAATTTCTATTAGTGTTTACATACACTATTCCCTTCTTCACCACACATAAAATACATTATCATTCCATTGAGACATACCCACAAGTGATTATTCCAATATTCTCAATATATATAAATCATAATACTCTTTCTCCCTTGGTTTCTAGTTCATAAACACTCTACAAACTACATACTTCACTTTTTTGTTATTTGGATTGTTAATTAAGATTAATTTTGTTAATTTGGTTCTGTGATAACTGATTTGGTATAACCATGATATCCTTCAAACCATTAAACATCAAAATTTATTGATCATTTAAAATTTTTCTATAAAATTCAAATTTAACCAGTTAAATTTTTGTTCCTACAATTCACTAAAACCAAAAAGTATAGTGTCAGATAAACTGATCATAATGAAAAACCATGTAGTCTATAATACAATTTAAAGGAGGTCTAAATCATAACAAAATATTTTTAATAAATGACCCTTTCTGTTTTTCCTAGGTAATTTATATTAATAAAATATTTAAATCCTTTATGATGGCTACTAAATGTTATATGAATTTAAAAATCAAAACCCCTGGAGTTTCAAACTATTTTTTAAATAAGGACTATTTTTATGCTCCTGACGATGATAAATTCTTGATCAATACACTATTTTTATTTTATTACCCCTATGTAACTATGTACTATATTGACATCCTCCAGTGTTATACATATATAGATGTAAATTAATGGAAAGAACATGATAAATCATTTTACAAAATTATAGGACATTTTCTAATACATGTATACTACCTTAGAATGATCCTTAGATACACCACTCGATATATCTATATAAACATTCTTGGATATCTCATTAATTTTATCTCATCATAGTTTTAAATGAATAACTAATCCTATTCATCTATTCTAACTATAGTCAGTTATGTTTTTCATTCATTAATATCAATTCTTTTTATATTAATATTCAAAAAATATCCCAAAGCCAAGACTTCTAATAATAATTCATCATTTTCATAGGATACAAGATATTAAATATTTATATTTAATGAATGATATTCATCATATACCATAATGGTCAAACATTTTTTACTCTTCACAAAAATACTAATACTGAAAACATTCTTTAAAAACTATTGAAATGAAACATAATAATGGGTGAAAAGAGATGCTTAATTTTGGTAAAAAATAGAGATTAGAAACCGTAACATAAACCTAATGATATGATAACATGAGAATATCATATTAAAATAGTACCATTGAAATCAATGATATTAATCATAGGTTAATGAATGATGATATCTAGTTCATAAAATTTGAATAATTATTAAAACAAAAAACATTATCCATGAGATAATAACATTACAATTGTACATGTATCTATAGAATAGAAATAATCATAGAAAATATTATATCAAGGATACTCCAATGACAATAATAAAATGTTAGTCATGTGATAACAATTTTTTTACCTAAATTAGGCTTAGGTAGACCACTACTGTGAATTATTTTTTGGGCTCTTGCTAACCTTCCATGAATGCTTCTTTTAGTGAACGAGCTAACCTCCAATGTAAAAAATTATTTAATCTTGGTATAACCTCCAATGTACCCTATTTTTTCATGAAAATTCTAACAACCCATGTACCCAACGTTTTAGGCTATGTATAACCACATGTACCCCATATGAACTCATATAACATTTATCATTAACCAATGCATTGGAGGGAGAACTAGGTCCCACCCATCACATAATTAAAATCATATATATGTAATCTAAAATATCCTAAAACAATAATCATATCATTACTATAAGGACCCGATCATAAAAATTACATAATCATTAAGTAAATGAATAATACACATTGAGGATCTTTTCATGTTTAGAGTTTTAGAGAATTAGGTCAAAACTATTACATCTCAAAAGATTACATAGTAGACACTTCTACTAAATTTCCATAAAATAAAAAACACCATAAAAGAAACATGTTTAGTTCCATGTTTTAGATAGAATGTATTTCTTTAATCCCGTCGTTGACCCTATTCATCTTTAAATCCTATAGAAAACATTTCAAAAACTTGGGATTAGCATAAAAAGCCCAGTAAAGGATACACAAAGAAGGAAAATTGTTAGCTTTTTTCAAAATAACAAGTAAACCATGAGTACTTTACCAAAGTAATACTTTTCACCTTTATGAAGTAGTAAAAACTTGTCACTGAATAAAAGACCATTACTTACCCTTTTGTAAAAAAAATATTACCATAAAACCCATTTAAATAACACATAACACATAACGGTAACTTGGGACATAAACATACATTAATAGAATAACCATATGGTCGACTTCCACGCAAAATTAAATGAAATAGCCATACAGCCGACTTCCATACATATCACTTAATGGAATACCCATACGGCTAACTTCCATACCCAATGCATTGGAGGTCATAACGTAACAACCCGTCCTGGTATTCACGGCACCACCCGTCATATGGTTTATCACATAACCACCCGTGAGATGTCCAATTACCAATATAAAATCAAAACACATAAAATAATTATAAAGGAAATAAAACATTTCTACATTTTACGCACAATATATCACTTAAATATATTGAGATAACAAATCAATAATTAAAACCATTTTAAATACAAAAAATGATTATATGGTATTTATTTACTTTTAAAAATATAATGGCTTGTTGTGGAAGCCAAAGATCAAATAATACTCACGATGGCGGAAACATCATTATCACGGCATACATTACAAAGAAAAATACTTTTTGTCATTTAGTAAAACGCTTCGTATAAAAAATATTCCTTTCAAACAAATGTTTAAATCAAGGGGGTGTATACACCGTTTAAAAGAAAGCCTTGTTTTAGAACAAAAATATGCCTTAATGAAAGGAGATCGAGATGAAGTCCCTTACAAAGACGGTATCCTTGGATTAAGGATTAATCAATTACATAATTTTTTGAGAAAAACGAATACAACAAATATAAGTGGATATTTAGTTTAAAAAAATTGGAGGATACTCACACATTTTCGTATAACGACATATTCAAGGAGCACAATTTTATCCCAATGAATCAAAATTGGGTTAAGAAGTTCCCTTTAAAAAATTTGACAGCCTAATGGCTTCACTTCAAAATTCATCAAATGAGTGGATGAGAGATAAAAAGGGTTATGTCATCACTTGGAAATAAAATTTATAGCAATAAGGTTATATAAGAACATATCCCATCATAATAATATTAAAAGACCTAAAAAATAAATCTTTTAAAATGAGGAGGGTGAAAGGTTCCCTTACCGAATAGGGTAACTTCCTAAACATACACCCCATTAAAGAAGGACTATACAACATTGATGTAAATACCCATAAACGAAATTATATTAAACCAATAGTAGAATAATGGTTAGTACATATCCCACTCAAAGGCAAATGGTGGAAAATGTTGCATAAATCTCACAGGAATAAAAGTGAGATGAAAAATCCCTTACGAAAACTCGGCAGCCTAACGACGCCACTCAAAACATCCAAAAAAGGATTGATTTGATAAAATTGGGTCTCTCATAATATTAACATAAAACTTAAAGAAATATGAATATAAAATAACATCCCCCAACATAAAAAATAGGAGATTAAAAGAGGTTACATAAAGGAGAGTACTTAAAAAGAGAGAAATTTGATCTCATATGAAAATTTGGCAGCCTAATGGTTCCACTCAAACCATCCAAAATGAATTGATGAGAGAAAATTGGTTCTCTAATAAAACTAAAATAAAATGTACAGTAACATTAATATAAAAGAACACCCCAATCATAAGAAATATGAGCTTTAAAGGAATGACATAAAAGAGTGTACTTAAAAAGAAAGAGAGGGGTAGGATCCCTTACCTTAAGTCTGACTTTTCTTGTTTATTTCTTTATATCCCTAAATAAAAAACATTGGTCAATTTATAATTGATTATGTAACTCTTTTAAATATTATTATTCAGTTCATATCCCATATTATTACGTGATAATAATTTGTTAATAATGTGAGTTCATATAAGATGTTTTTGTCGATGTTTGGTACATGAGTCAAAAATGATCTTGTTTGAAAATGATTGTCCATTTAGTTATAAGTAAATCATCTCCAAAATAGTATTAATGAGATAAATATCATATATATCAAGTACATATTCATTTTATACTACTCCATAACATTTGGATAAAAAAAGAAATGAAATGCATCGTTCATGGAGACGGTAGGTCGTCCGTACGCATGAACGCTACTTTGATTCCTTTGTCATATTAATGGAATTAAAATAATTTAGAGATATATATATATTATAATTCAAGAATAATATATATGTTTTATAGGTCACATATGTTCATTAATTTCATTCTTTATACATTCCATGTATTGCATGAACGAGTAACATCACTTGAAGTGGCGGTAGTCCACATTTTCTCATATGAAATTATCATATTTTCACAACATGAAAAGCATAAAGGCATGTTTAAAATATAAAAATCAGAAGAATATAGAAAACATAAATACCATTTATATATCATCTATAAATTATAGTGACATCATAATGGCCACCATGAAAGGTGTTAAGAGAATATTGAACAATCATCGTTTCGTGAGGCAGAAATTCGTCATCCACAGAAACAGTATGTTCATTAACCATTAGACGAAGGTGTGTGTAAGTGTAGCTCAAATAATTAAAATAAAAACATCCTAGTATATTTAAGATACTGGTGCTTCTACAAAATAAAGGAATAAAAAGAGTTTAGAGGGTTGGAGAAGCAAAATAAAACAAAAGAACACAAGGGAAGACATTACCTTTAAATCGTGTAACTCTTTTTGATTTGAGCTCAAAGGCTTCCCTAGAAAGGATTCTACCAAAAGGTGAGGATTCATTGATAAATAGAGAGATGTAGAGAGATAAAATGGGCTGGTTTTGACTGATCCAAATTCTTGAGAGGTGTGGGTAAGGTGGTAGAGGTGGGGCCTTTTATAAGAGAAGAGGAGGGGCACTCTTGGAAAGTAATAAAATATTATTTATTATAACATGATTTTATGATTTTAAAGGTCCAAAAAGGATATTTTTCGAGTCTATGGTGATAAGGTTTCTAAATACACCCATCCAATAGGTTTTTGACATGTTTAGGTCTTACATTATACATTATCATTTCATTTTATTTTTATCGTTAAATAATGAGGTAATCGCTGCATCATCATGGTGTCATAAATAATTTAATATACTTAATGTCTAAAAATTATAAAAATGATATCATGATGTAGGAAATTTTTGTAGATTTCTAATTAATATTTATAGTAAAAAATATGACTTTTATAACCAAACGTTAAAATTGTTTTAAAAAACAACACATGTTTGTGACATTTTAATTTTAACATTAAATAATAAGTTATTAATGTCATTTTTCAACCAAAGTGGCTCCATGGGGTCCCAAGTTGACCCATGTATTTTCATGGTCGGACATGACTCATCCAATAAGTATAGGACATGTTTCAAGGTCATCTCATCTTATTAAAACATTATTTTTACATTAAATTATAGTAATTACCTTTAATCGCGATTAATAAAACTTAAATGTTACTATTCCCCAAAAATAAGTTTAATCTCATTGAACCACATTTTACTTCCTATTGACAACCATGTATGTTGGTTTTTTGAAAATAAAATCACAGAAGTGGTAATGTATCATTTAAATGAAAAATTAGCTTCTTTAACTACCACTTAGTGGTTTCAGTATTCATCCAAAATTGAAGTTTTTTAGAAAAATACCAAAAATTCACCCTAAGATATATTTGATATTCCGAATTCAAAAATGATGTATATTTTCAAAAATTAAAAACATATAAGTTGCATTAATTAATTTAATATTTAATTCCCGCAGTCAAAAAAAATAGCGTGTTTTTAAGAAACAATATCTTTTAAAAGATTAACACTAGTTTTAGTCCAATTTCAATGTGAAATTAATTCCAATGACCAATATTGTATTAAATGGTAAAAATATATTCTAAATACGCTTTAATATTGATTAAAAATATAATCTATCCATATAAATAAATCAGATTAAAATGAGGTTTTAAATTAAAATGCAACATTTTCACAAAAAATGATCTTTATCAGAAAAATAAAAAAAATTTACACAAAATAAATTTTGATGTCCAGATTCTAAAGAAGGATTTTATTTTGTCAAATAAAAAATATAAAATTTTAAAAAGTATATTTAAAAAGGGTTCTCCATCAAAAGGCTTTTAATCGACCTTTTAATGAATTTTAGAAGATTTATGCTTCAAATTGGATTCATTTTCATTTTACACCTCTAACATTTATTGGATAAATGTTAAAATATTTGAAATATATATATAGTAATTTTGTAGTTAGTTCTATTATTTCCATCCATTATAATGGATAGGCATTAACTGCCATTTAAAATAATGTTATTTTATTATTAGAGTGCAACGTAAGATTTCAAATGAACTTGTTGTCACATATTGGGTACGCCATCGAGCATAGCGTTCCCTTTAAAGTAATATTATTATTTTATTCACAAATATGGATAAATATAAAACTGTATTATTCTTTATTTACCCGGGGTGTTACATCCTTCCCCACTTTTGGGAATTGCCTCCTCGCAATTTTAAAGTTGGGCTCAGAAACTTCATTGAATGCCCCATATCGGAAACGGAGTAAATTAAACTATCACTTTAAAAGAAAGAATGATAAGTACAAAGGTCACCCGAGTTAACCCATACTAGGATTCCATTTATGAAAACATGGATATGGAAGAAAAAACAAAGGGTCAAGTTCAGAGGGTGTCTGATAGAAAACATGTTTAGGAGAATGTTAACCACATAAAAATCACAAACTTGTGATGGGTTAAACGGTATTGGATTCCCCAATAAGAAAAGTTAATAGACAACATTTTTATTAGTTAATTTTCATTGAGGAATTTATTTTTGAGATTAACTAAAACATAAGGAAACATTCTTACTTATCATGTTGACTTTCAAATTTTACTAGATTTCTTACACGAACTAATATATTCTCCAAAAGTTAAGTATTTAGGATGACTTTTTTACATTAATAGAACTATAATCAACTTCTAGAGAATCACTTAATCCACAAAAGAGTACTGTATACTTCCCATGTCTTTAGACCTTAACCAAAACTAAAACCAAAATGGTTAGTATGAGATCAGATAATACCCAAAAAGGATAATTTTTTATAAAAATGAAATCTATTCTTAATCACAAAAATTTGTCCAACAAGACCCAAAGTTCAATGAAGACAAAATTTAAACCAAAATATAATTGAAACGCCAATATTTGAAGGATTTAATCACATAGTCTTCCAAGTTAAATCGTAACATTTATTTCCAAACAACATCAGTTGCTCTTAAAGTCTCGTATTGAAATGTAATTAAACTAATCACTTATCCTCCAAGATAGGATAATCATTTACATTGATAACCCAAAATCAACATACTCTTAATTCATAAAATCATCTAACTAAAAAAAATCATTCAAACTAACCAGAGACTTCACATAGTCCAGTGGTAGGTGATAAATACCAGTAGCACTTTGGTTGTGGGTTCGATTCCTGCAGCTTTGACCAACGCGATGGGTTGTCATACGGTCTGCGTATTGTCCTTTTTCCAAAACTATATAATTCTTACAACATTCCCCAATAACAAGATAAAATCTTCAAAAATAACCATAACATAATTTATCCTCAAGTTTATCTCATGCCTTTCACTTTCCATCATAACATATAGTAACCCATAATTACCTCAAAAGTAAGGATTATATAAACCCAAATGGTTCTTTATAACTATGTCCACAAAAGAACAGATAATTATTCCTTCAAAAAAAATTCTTATATCAAACATCAGGGTTACACATACTATAAAATGTCTTCTAATGTAACCCCATAATCAAAAGAGACATAATACTCTTAAGAATTTCCCATAACTCTTGAACCCAATATATGATGACTTCTTACTCATTCAACATTCTTCAAGATCCATTAACCATTCATTTCCATCATATTATGTAATACTTGATTCCTACAAACAGAATCATGAATCATATCCTAAGAATCCAAAATAGGAAAAATAATGTTAAGAAATAATCCATACCATTGATTGGCCATTGTCAGTTTCTTCATCCTCCATCGGAATAGCATTAGGTATTGGTAAACAAATATTTATACGATCATGGTGATCCCATTCTTGAAACTTCTTCATAGGACATGTGTTTGCATAATGACCATGCACACAACATTTAAAACATTCAATTGATCCCCCAGAAAGAAATTCTCTCCATTTCCTCGACTCAACTGGATGCTTCCTTTTTTCCATGGTAGGTTCTTGCTTTATGACCTTCATTTCCATATCTATATCATATTTCTGTCCCTTTGAAACATTTTCCTAGGTGTTTATTTCCACATCATTGACATATAGATTTTTGAACACACTTACCTTTATGATTATTACTTGTAGTTTCGTAGGGTTTAGTTTCTTGCATATATGATGCCTTATATAAATCACTAAGGTTTAGGTGGTAAATCATGACTCTAGATAGTTGGTTGAGGATAAACACAAGTGTTCTCATTGCAGCTCCCATATCATTCAGTTGCTCGCCCAGAAAACTGTCACAGTTTCCATCACATCCACAGTAACTTTGGTTCCTGCTGGATCCATCCATTTACTAAAACCAAAAAGGTTAGTGTGATTATATCAAAAAAACCATATTTTACAAATGAGTAAGATAAACACTAAGATATACTTACTCATTCACTTTATCTAAATATAGGACTCTTTCTGAAATCCTAACCATTATGGTAATGTCACTTATGCTTAGAGAATACCCAAACCTCTATGGTTATCTAAACCGACCTCTAATACCAACTATAAGGTCCCAGCCTTAAACATTACTTAAACATTAATTAAATGAATAATTCACATAGAGGATCTTTTCAGGTTTAGATTTTTAGAGAATTAGGTCATAACAATTACATATCAAATGATTACATAGTATACACTTCTACTAAATTTCTATAATATAAAAAAAACTCTTTAAAAGAAACATGTCTAGTTCCTTGTTCTACATATAATGTCCTTCCTTGATCCCATCCTTGACCCTATTCATCTTTATGTTCTGTCTATGACATTTCAAAAACTTGGGATGAGCATAAAAATACCAGTAAAGGATAAACAAAGAAGGAAAATGGTTAGTTTTTTTCAAAACAACAAGTAAACCATGAATACTTTACCAAAGTAATAATTTTCACCTTTATTAACTAGTAAAAACTATTCACTGAATAAAAGACCATTACTTACCCTTTTGTAACCAAAATTTTACCATAAAACCCATATAAATAACACAAAATATATAATGGTAACTTGGGACATAAACATACTTAATTGGAATAACCATACGGTCGACTTCCATGCATCACTTAATGGAATAGCCATATGGTTGACATTCATACATATCACTTAATGGAATAACCATACTGCCAACTTCCATACCCAATGCATTAGAGGTTATATCGTAACCACACGTCCTGGTATTCACGGCACCACCTGTCATATGGTTTATCACGTAACCACCCATCAAATGTCCAAGTACCATTATAAAATCATAACACATAAAACAATTATAAAGGAACGAAAACATTTCCATATTTCAAGCACAACATATCACTTAAATATTTTCACATAACAAATCCATTATCAAAACCATTTTCAATACGAAAAAAGATTATATGGTATTTATTTAATTTTAAAAATATAACTACTTGTTGATGAATCCAAATATCAAATAATACTTGTGGCGGCGGAAAGGTCATTGTCACCGCGTACATTAAAAAAACATGCTTTTTTTGTTTAGTACAACACTTCTTATAGAAAAGATTCCTTTTGAATAAATGTATAAGTCAAAGGGGTTTATACACTATTTAAAAGAAATCCTTGTATTAGAAAAAAAATATGCCTTAATGAAAGGAGATCGAGATGAAGTCCCTTACAAAGAGGGTATCCTTGGATTAAGGATAAATCAATTACATAATTATGTATGATAAACGAATACACCAAATATAAGTGGATATTATGTGTAAAAAAATTAGAGGTTATTCACACATATTCGTGGAAAGACATATTTAAGGAGTACAAATTTATCCCAAAGAATCAAAATTGGGTTAAGAAGTTCCCTTGCAAAAATTTGACAGCCTAACGACGGCACTTCAAAGTTTAGAAAATGAGTTGATGAGAGATAAAAAGGGGTATCTCATCACTTGGACATAACATTTATAGAAATATTGATATATAAGAACATATCCCATACTAATAATATTAAAAGACCTAAAAAAGAAGTCTTTTAAAATGAGGAGGGTGAAAGGTTCCCTTACCGAATTTGGTAACGTCCGAAACGTACACCCCATGAAATAAAGACTATAAAACATTGATGTAAATATCCATAAACGAAAGTATATTACACCAAGAGTAGAATAATGAGTAGTAAATACACCAATAAAAGGAAAATGTTTGAAAATTTATCATAAATCTCACAGGAATAAAAGTGAGATGAAAAATCCCTTACGAAAACTCTGCAAACTAACGACACCACTGAAAACTTCCCAAAATAGATTGATGAGTTCAAATAGAGTCTATCATCATATTAACATAAATTGTACTGTAGGAGGAATATAAAATAGCATCCCCCAGCATAAAAAAGTAGCTTTAAAGAAGTGACATAAATGAGAGTAATTAAAAAGAGAGAGATTTGATCTCTTATGAAAATTCGGCAGCCTAACAGCGCCACTCAAAACTTCCAAAATGAATTGATGAGAGAAAATAGGGCCTCTCATCATATTAACATAAAAAGTAAAGTATGAGTAATATAAAATAACATCACAATCACAAAAAAGATGATCTTAAATGGAATGACATAAAAGAGTGTACTTAAAAAGAAAGAGAGGAGTAGGATCCCTTACCTCAAGTCTGACTTGTCTTGTTCATTTCTTTATATTCTGGAATAATAAACATTGGTCAATTTATAATTTCTTAAGAAACTCTTTTATATATTAATATTCAGTTCATATCACATATTATAATGTTATGATAATTCGTTAATAATGTGAGTTCATATCAGACGTTTTTGTCGATGTTTGGTATATGATTTAAAAATAAACTTGTTTGAAAATTATTGTCCATGAAGTTATAAGTAAATCATCTCCAGCATATTATTTGTCACAACCTGTCCTCGGGGCCCGTGCTGTGACTACCCCAAGCCCTCCTTCCATAGGCCAGGGGCTGGCGACTAGCACCAAAGGTGTAAATCCCGATAACTGGGAAGGCATTGCCATTATAAAAGAAAACAAGCACCACAGAGTACAAGCAGAAGCAAAACACTAAGTACAAAAGAAATGATGAAAATTAAAATGGGCCATAATACAATCCCAAAAGAAAGTACAACTACAACTGAACAAGGTACAACAGAAAAAAGACAATCAGCTAGAATAATGAGGCAGCTCTTAGGTCGTCCTCCTCGGATCCTACCTGAAGGGTAGGTACCGATAGTGCAGCTCCTGGTCATCCACCATGGATCCTACCTGAAGGGTAGGTACAGATAGCCTCCCCCACACTCTCATCCAACAACCACCTCTGTTTGTCGTCTCGTCGTGTAGTCCACCTCCGGGTACAGACTCGTCGTGTAGTCCACCTCCGGGTACTGACTCGTCGTGTAGTCCACCTATGGGTACCGACCAGTCCTCGAACACTCGGCCTCCATCAGCATTGCCTGTCGTCTGCAACAAACACAACGAGGTTCGGGCATAGCCCATGCAGGGGTGAGTATAACGATACTTAGTAGGAACCCCAAGACCCTCAAGGTCTCACTAAACCAACAAGTATAACCACAAGAAGATCTCAACAGATATCCTCTACTTAGATATATGCCCATACATATACTAATTTATCAAGTAACCCATCTCAATCATGAGGAAACACAAGGATTATGAAATCAACTGATAACCACTATCCAGGTATATGCCCATACATATACCTAAGTTATCAAGTGACACATCTCAATCATTAGGTAAACACAAATGTCAAATGTCTTAGCTCAAACCGGGATTTTCATTATCGAAATCGTAACTGCTGAAGAGCCCCGTCTCTGGAGTGTACAGAGGTCCTGTCACAACTCTGAGGTACTGATCACTAACCGAAGACTACTGAGGTACTCCTCCTATCGAGTACTGTGGTTTTTCGGCCAACTACCAGGCGCTCCGTCCGGTGAGGGTCTGTCACCAAATACCGGGCGCTCCCCCTAATAGCCTACAGAGGTACTCCTCCTGTCGAGTACCGTGGGTCTGCGACCAACTACCGGTCGCTCCGTCCGCCGTGGGTCTGTCGCCAAATACCGGGCGCTCCGTCTACTAGGCTAGTCAACTCACTCCAAGTCGAGTCGGTCAAGCAGTCGTCAGGTCTCAGCCGTCAACACAGTTTCTGTACTCCGTACGCTCGTCTCCGGGAGGGTCTGCTCCACGAGCTATAGGTCGATACTCCAAGTTTCTCAAATTCCCACGAAGAATTATCTCAAAGGACCGCCTCGTCATAGTGGTCTCAACGGAACAGACGACACGTCAATCGGACGCCCGGTCTTTGAGTTGTTAGCCTTTTCATCCCAGGGGCCCGGTTGGTTTCGTGTGTGAACCATTCCGGCCGTAACTCAAATATACCCCGAACACTCATAAGGTATACTCATAGGGACCTTTTCTCAACTTGATCACCAACGCCACTGACGGTTCGTCAAACGGACGTCTGGTCTGAAAGATATTAGCTTTTCCGTCCTAGGGGCCCGGATGGATTTAAGGTACAATCCAACCTGGCCACTATCCAAATACATCCAAAACTTGGGCAAAAAAATGCCAAAAGTTCCGTCTCATCAAGAGGAAAACAACGAGACAAACGACGCGTCAATCAGACGCCCGGTCTGTGAGTTATTGTCTTTTTCGTTCCAGGGGCCCGATTGGTTTCATGACCGAACCAACCCAACTGCACTCCGACGGCATCCAAACCTCGAGCGGAGTAATCCAAAAGATCCGACTCACTTAGAGGAATCCATCAAAGTCGACGACATGTCAATCGGATGTCCGTAACTCAAGATATGGGTGTTTCCGCTCCGAGGGCCCGGTGGGTTTCGTGGATGAACCAACCCGGCCGAACACAAAGTAATCCGAACCCTTGAGTACGATATACCAAAACGACCGTCTAGTTCAAAGGATCGCGTGGCCGCTGACGGAGAGTCCTTTGGAGGCCCGTAGCTCATGTTACAGTCATTTGACCGAAAGTGGTCCGAAAACGGGGGTCTGGGCCCGGGTCGACCTGACCCGGGTCCGACCGGGATGGGCCCAGCCTGGCCCGGCTCGGTCTGGGTGGTCTGGTTCGTTCCAGCCCGACCGGCCGGCCGCAGCTCGGCCGGCACGGCCGAGCGGACACCGCGGGCGGGGTGCGTGGCTCCCCTGCCCTTCACCGCTGATTGAGGACGGCGGCGAACCAATGGCCGCCTCCCTTCCGGCGCCGCGCCGCCGCCGCCTTCCGCGGACCATCGGACGCGCTCCGGCGGTCCGTTTCTCCTGTTGTCTTCGCCTATCGTCCTCCCGGGACCCGACCTTCACCGCGGAGGTCTCAAAATCACCTTGCGGCCTCGTTTATTATCGCTCGTCGATCCACGCATCACTAAACAATCTTCGGAGGGTTGTCGGGACGTGTTCGTTTGGCCCTCACCCTCTGCGTTAGATAATATCAATGGAAGAATTTATTCAACACATGAAACAACAATTTTAATAAATTGAAAGTGTTCATATGAAACTGGTTCTTTAATTTTAAAGAAACGTTCACGAGAATATAAAGGTATTCCAAAATAAAATCCCTACTTCGTCAAGTCGTCGCACGAGCGTTCTTCGCGGATTTGATCGTCGCGGAAGGAGGCGATCGTCGCATCGCGGAAGGGCGTCGCGTCGTCAAACTCCAACAGATTATTGAAGATTTCGTTGTGGAGGAAGGAACGTCGCATAAGTGGAAACGTCGGCATCGCGGCACATGGTGTCGCATCGTCGATTTCCGCGGTTTCGGTGTTCTTTATCTGAGGCCGGCGTTCTTCGCGTTCTTCGCGTTCTTCGCATTCTTCGCGTTCTTCGTGAAGAAGGGTGAAGGCACAAGAATTCTGTCAAAGGTCTCCCAACGTGTAATCCTCAAGATGTGGCATTGGTCTTATTTTATTACTACGCCAACGGATTTCAAACCAGTTAAAAAATGAATAAAGAGATAAGTAACGACCCATTAATTCGTAGAATTAAATCAATGAAATAAACCGCCGAATTAATTCAACGAAGAAAACTGCCCAATTAATTGGTGCGTTAAGAAATTAAGAAAATGCATCAGTTGACAATCATGATGACTGGTTTCCGCGGGTGTGTTACTTAGCGGAAAAGAAACGGTGGGGCTCGTGCGGGTCCCACATCACAAATATCCTACCAAGAGGGTAGGATATTTTGGGATCACACCCTATCCGCAACAACTCATCTTAACTTGCATTATGTTGCTTCAAGTGGCTTCCAAGCAGCTTAAGTGAAATAAGATAGTGTTTGTCGTACAATTATTTTATTTCTTATCTTTATGCCCGAAAATTGAAAACCACACCTGAGCAAACGCAACCCCAGAAGAGGCAT
Organism: Viscum album; assembly: GCA_963277665.1. Taxonomy (NCBI): domain Eukaryota; kingdom Viridiplantae; phylum Streptophyta; class Magnoliopsida; order Santalales; family Viscaceae; genus Viscum; species Viscum album. The sequence continues at coordinate 1,331,567,627 of OY728142.1, read as the reverse complement.
TTCTAAGCAAAAATCGGCATTGTGATTCCATCGGTGCCCTCTGAATTCGATTCCGAGCACTGGTTGAAAAGTTAGAAAAACCCGCTCGTTCGTTCACTGAACGTACCCGAGCCAAACTTCGGAAATTGATTATGGGCACACCGGGCCTCGAAATCAGGCGCCGTCATGAAACCGCGTTTTTGTAAAATTCCAAAGAAAATTAAAAAAAACTCCTTGGAATTTACGGGTTTTTACATTACTCCAACCACAGGGCTTTACGTCCCCGTAAATATTCTCCACAAACATAGGGATACAAAGGTGGTACTGAGCACGCATATGAGTCTTCCGCTCCCATGTGCTCACCTGGAGGTTCCCGTGCTTCCAAAGAAAGTGCACCAGAGGAATCGATCGTCCCCATAGGATCTGCTCCTGTCGATCCTCGATCCCCACTAGAACCTCTGTGGATGTAACCCCATCGCCATTGACCTGCTCTTCATGGTCGATCGTATGCGAAGGGTCGAGCATGTATCTCCTCAGTTGAGATACCTAGAAAACATCGTGCACCTAGGGAAACTAAGGTGGATTGGTCAAGCGGTAAACCAACTCGCCTACCCAGCTGGGGACCTAGAAAGGTCCGTTGAACCTCAGAGATAACTTCCCTCCCTGGACACATCTCCGTAAACCTCGTCGAGGTGAGACCCATAAGAAGTCGTGGTCATCATCCTCAAACTCCAGAGGTCTCAATTTTCTATTAGAACTGAAACTCAAAACGACTGCTGCTATGAGGGTAAGGTTGATCGACTCAAGAGTGATCGGTCGCACCCTCCTGTGCAAAAGTTACCCTGCGCTGCCTAGGGTTTCCTTTTTCTCCGACCAAGGAAAACCCATCCCGATGTCGTAGTTAAACTACAACCATTTTGCCTAATACCGTCAATTTATGTATGAACTGTGATTGCCTAGTCCATACTCAAACCAACGTCATATGGCCTCGACGATGCCACCAAGAGATTCCAACCAAAACTCTGGCCTTGAGGATCTGACCACACCTTCGGCGAAAGTGTGATTATCGAGTCTCCTCCCAAGGTATCTCCAGACGTGAGGGTCAAGTCCATAGCTTACCGGAAACTCTAGGTCTGGAACAAGATTTATGAAAGCAAGGAATGATTCATATCGACGTCCATTACTACATCATCTAGTAGTGGACACAGACTGTCCCTTGAATCATTTCTAGAGCCATTGGGTCACAGTCCTTGACTGCAAGCAGCCACACTCTTCCACCGCCCTCCAGCACCCTGAGCCTGGCGGGGATAACTAAGGCGGGTGGTTGTAGCATGATAAAATGTACACCACCCCATACTGCTCTCCTAGCTCTGCCTCCACGTTTGCTGCATTGAAGACTCATATATCCTTAAAGCTTCCACTTCATGAAACATTTAAGACGCCCGAGTCTCTAAGACTGGCATCAGTTTCCTGTTTCTTATTGCACTGTGCAGTCTTCATCCGCTCTTGGATGACCTGGACCTTCTTTGGTCTCACAAGAGCTGCTATGATTTCTTCTTTGCCGATAAGAGAAATCTGGTCTCATCCCCTGGATGAACCACATTCGTTGCCTAATGCAGTCAATCCTGACATGAATGATGCATTCATGCCATGGATGATATCGTAAGGCCTCAACGTAACTACTAAGAGATCCAACTGTCACTCTCACCTCCATGGGTCGAGTCACACTGTCGGCATCAGTGTGAGGTCACTGGGTCTCCTCGAGTAGAAATCTCAAAAGTGAGGGTCATGTCAACAGTTTAACCGGGACCACTCAGTATCAACCAAACAAAGGTAAGTGTCTTTTTATTATTGCAGCTCATAGTACAACACACAAAGCAACTACAGGAAAACATTAACAAAACCAGATGCAACAGGATCAATAGCCTCCAGGTCGAAAGCTAGTCCCGCTCCTGTCCATCTGCTTCCGGAGCTCCATGACCATAGGCCTGAGCTGCCTGAAGATGAGATCTCCCATGTCCTCGTGTCCCCTGCGGTCGGGGTGGGCCTCCTGGTGGTGGTGGCAACATCCCGAAGCGCCGTCCACCTCCAGCTACACAGCCAGCTCCTCTGCCATGGCTGCCTGCTCCTTGCGGTCCGCCCTGATCGAACCACTGCCTCTGCCTCGAAGGTTATTCATTTAACTGCTGTTCATATTCATGGCGGTTCGGATAGTCACGTGCCATGTGACCAATTCCTCCGCAGGAGTTACACTGTCCACTCTCGGCACGTTTGGCTCTAACTCCACCATGGTTTCCCCGCACAACTAAACCTGAGTCATTCAGTCGGACACCGGTAGGTCTGGTCCTCTTGGACCTCTGCGTCATCTATCTACAGCCTGCTGTAGAAGACTCTGCTGCAAGCAGGCTAGTGGTGGGTCCTCCTGCTGGAGACTGCTCAGCTAGGAAACTCTCCACTAAGAGTTCTCTCTCCAACACCCCTGTCTGCATCATAAAGCTGTGAGAAACAACAGAAGCTCTAATCTCTCGCCTGAGCCCATGCTCGAAGGTTAGGGCCCTAAATAATGGGTCACGTACTATATCTATGGAGTAGCGCGAGAGGTATGTGAATCTCGCTGAGTACTGCGCCACTGATATGCTTCCCTGCCGCAGCTGAAGTATCTCATGTATACGCACCGCTCAAAGGGTGGCTGGTACAAACTCTGCCCGGAACAGGCTCTCAAAATCTGCCCATAGAAGTGTCGCCTCATCATGCATCTGAAGCATCAGGCTCTACTATCTGCCTGCTTCTGCCTGAAGAAGGCCGGTATCTAGGATCACCATGAAATTTGTTTGGCGTCCCCACTAGCCTAAAGACTCTCACCACATCCTCCAGCCAATCCTCATCCGCCTGCGGGTCCGTCCCTCCTTGGAACATGGGTGGCCTCTGGCGCTGGAACTCATGTAGTGCACTCAAGAGACGTGCATCCTCTGCTGCTGGGGCTGGTGGGATCGGTGGACCAACGGGTAGTAGTACCATTGGTGGCTCCGCTGGTGCCTCTACTGGGATAAGGCCCTGTACTGAGGCCTTGTCGCTCGACGGGCTGTCAGTACGTACCACTCTCGGGGCTCTAGTTGGTCGTCCACAGGGAGGAAACTTGAAAGAAACAACGTGACACAATAAAAATATTATACCTGGTGAGCTGACATTTAAATAAAATTTCTGGAAAACAAACACGCAATCAGTGTTTTCATGAACAAAGTCAGAAATTAGTTTTCAGGGTCCTGGTGTATGGATACGTCGGCTGCCCGCACCAACACCGGACTCCCTGAACTGAAAACCAAACTCAGTACTCTTAACACTATTGCTTCACAGAAAGAAACATCAGAGTTATAAGTTCTGTGGTAGAATCGAACTCCTCTGATACCAATTTTTCACGACCCGTCCTCGGGGCCCATGCCGTGACTACCCCAAGCCTTCCTTCCATAGGCCAGGGGCTGGCGACCAGCACCAATGGCGTAAATCCCGATAACTGGGAAGGCATTGCCTTTATAAAAGAAACCAAGCACCACAGAGTACAAGCGGAAGAAAAACACTAAGTACAAAAGAAATTCTGAAAAGTAAAATGGGCCAGAATAAAAATCCAAAAGAAAGTACAACTACAACTGAACAAGGTACAATAGCAAAAAGACAATCAGCTGGAAGAAGGAAGCAGCTCCTGGTTCGTCCTCCTCGGATCCTACCTGAAGGGTAGGTACAGATAGCGAATCTCCTGGTCGTCCACCACGTATCCTACCTAAAGTGTAGGTACAGATAGCCTCCTCCACACTCTCGTCCGTCAACCTCATCTGTGTGTTGTCTCGTCGTGTAGTCCACCTCTGGGTACTAACTCGTCGTGTAGTCCACCTCCAGGTACTGACCAGTCCTCGAACACTCGGCCTCCATCAGCAATGCCCGTCGTCTGCAACCAACACAACGAGGTGTGGGCATAGCTCGTGCATGGGTGAGTATAACGATACTCAGTAGGAACCCTGACACCCTCAATGTCTCACTAAACCGAAAAGGATAACCACAATAAGATATCAACAGATAACCTCTACTTAGATATATGCACATACATATACCTATGTTATCAAGTAACCCATCTCAATCATGAGGAAACACAAGGATTGTGAAATCAACTGATAACCACTACCTAGGTATATGCCCATAAATATACCTAAGTTATCAAGTGACCCATCTCAATCATGAGGTAAACACAAAGGTAAAAAGTCTCTGCTCAAACGAGGATTTTCATTATCGAAACTGTAACTGCTAAAGAGCCCCGTCTCTGGAGTGTACAGTGGTCCTGTCACGACATTGAGGTACTGCTCACTAACCGAAGACTGCTGAGGTACTCCTCCTGTCGAGTACTACGGGTTTGTGGCCAACTACCGGGCACTCCGTCCGCTGAGGGTCTGTCGCCAAATATCGGGTGCTCCCCCTAATAGCCTACAGAGGTCCTCCTCCTGTCGAGTATTGTGGGTCTGTGGCCAACTACCGGGCGCTCCGTCCGATGTGGGTATGTCGCCAAATACCGGGCGCTCCGTCCATTGGGCTAGTCAACTCACTCCAAGTTGATTCGGTCAAGCAGTCGTCAGGTCTCAGCCGTCAACACAGTTTCCAAACTCCGTACGCTCGTCTCCGAGAGGGTCCGCTCCACGATCTATAGGTCGATACTCCAAGTATCTCATAGTCCCAAGAAGAAGTATCTAAAAGGACCGCCTCTTCATAGGGGACTCAATGCAACAGACGGCGCGCCAATCGGACGCCCAGTCTGTGAGTTGTTAGCCTTTTCGTCCGAGGGGCCCGATTGGTTTCGTGTGCGAACCAATCTGGCTGTAACTCAACTATACCCCAAAAACTCATATGTTATGCTCATAGGGACCATTTTCAACGTGATCACCAACGCCGCTGACAGTTCGTCAAACGGAAATCTGGTCTGAAAGATATCAGCTTTTCCGTCCCAGGGGCCCGGTTGGATTTCGGGTACAACCCAAACCCGACCTGGGTCCTACCGGGCTGGGCCTGGCCTGGCCCGGCCCGATCCGTGCGGTTTGGTTCGGTCCGGCCCGACCGGCCGGCCATGGCTCGGCCGGCGTAGCCGAGCGGACACCGCGTGCGGGGTGCGTGGCTCCCCCACCCTTCGCCGCTGATTGAGGCCAGTGGCGAACCGCCGGCCGCCTCCCTTCCGGAGGCGCGCCGCCGGCGCCTTCCGCGGACCACCGGACGCGCTCCGTTGGTCCGTTTCTCCTGTCGTCTTTTCCTATAGTCTTCTCGGGACCCGACCTTCACTACGGAGGCCTCAAAATCACCTTACGGCCTCGTTTGTCGTCGCCTATCGATCCACGCATCAATAAACAATCTGCGGAGGGTTGTCGGGCCGTTTTCATTTGGTCCGCACCCTCCGCGTTAAATAATATCAACGGGAGAATTTATTCCACACATGAAACAACAATTTTAATAAATTAAAATTGTTCATATGAAACTGGTTCTTTAATTTTAAAGAAACGTTCACGGGAATATAAAGGTATTCCGAAATAAAATCCCTACTTCGTCAAGTCGTCGCACGCGCGCTCTTCGCGGATTTGATCGCCGCGGAAGGAGGCGATCGTCGTGTCGCGGAAGGGTGTCGCGTCGTCGTGGAAGGGAATCGCGTCGTCGAACTCGAACAGATGATTGAAGATTCCGTTGTGGAGGAAAGAACTCCGCAGAAGAGGAATCGTCGGCGTCGCGACACACGGCGTCGCGTCATCGATTTCTGCGGTTTCAGCGTTCTTCGTCGGAGGCCGGCATTCTTCACGTTCTTCGCGTTCTTCATGTTCTTCGCGAAGAGGGGTGAAGGCACAAGAATTCGGTCAAAGGTCTCCCAAAGTGTAATCCTCAAGATGTGGCCTTGGTCTTATTTTATTACTACGCAAACAGATTTCAAACAGGTTAAGAAACGAATAAAGAGATAAGTAACGACCCATTAATTCGTAGAATTAATTCAACGAAATAAACCGCCCAATTAATTCAACGAAGAAAACTGCCCTTTTAATTGGTGCATTAAGAAATTAAGAAAACACGTCAGTTGACTTTCATAATGACGGGGTTTCGTGGGTGCGTTACTTAGCGGAAAAGAAACAGTGGGGCTCTTGCGGGTCCCACCTCCCAAATATCCTACCAAGAGGGTAGGATATTTTTGGATAACTCCCTATCCGCAACAACTCAACATAACCTTCTTTAAGTGGCTTCAAGTGGCATCCATGAGGCTTAAGTGAAATAAAATAATGTTTGTCGTACAATTATTTTATTTCTTAACTTTAAGCCCGAAAATTAAAAACCACACCCGAGCAAACGCAACTCCGAAAGAGGCGTTTCTAAGAAAAAACAGGTGCTTCGATTCCATCGGTGCTCTCGGAATTTGATTCTGAGCATCGGTTGAAAAGTTAGAAAAACCCGCTTGTTCGTTCACTGAACGTACCCGATACAAACTTCGGAAATTGATTCCGGGCACACCGGGTCTCGGAATCAGGCACCGTCAGAAACTGCGTTCTTGTAAAATTCAACGAAAATTAAAAAAAACATTTCATGTAATTTATGGGTTTTTACATTATTAATGTTTTAAATATCATATATATCTAATACATATTCATTTAATACTACTCCCTAACATTTGGAGATAAAAAGAAATGAAATGCACCATTCATGGAGACGGTAGGTCGTACGTACGCATGAACACTACATGCATTTATTTTTCATATTAATGGATATAAAAATAATTGAGAGATATATATAGTACAATTAGAGTATAATATATATGTTATATAGGTATCATATGTTCATTAATTTCATTCTTTATACATTCCATGTATTTCATGAACGAGTCACATCACTTGAGGGGGAGGTAGTCCACACTTCCTCGTATGAAATTATCACATTTTCATAACATGAAAAGCATAAAAGAATGTTTTAAATATAAAATTAAGAAGAATATAGATAACATAAATACCATATATATCATATATAAAATATAGTGACATAATAATGGCCACCATTAAAGGTGTTAAGAGAATATTGAACAATCATTGTTTCGTGAGGCAGAAATTCGCCATCCATAGAAACAGTAAGTTCTTTAACCATTAGACGAAGGTGTGTTAAAGTGTAGCTCAAATACTTCACCTAAAAACATCCTATTATAATGAAGATACTTTTTTTGTTACATAATAAAGGAATAAAAATATTTTATAGGGTTTAAGAAGCAAAATAAAACAAAAGAACACAAGGGAAGACATTACCTTTATATCGGGTAACTCTTTTTGATTTGAACTCAAAGGCTTCCTTGGAAAGGATTCTTCCCAAAAGTGAGGCATCAATCATGAAGAAATGGATTTGGAGAGATGAAATTGTCAGGGGTTGGCTGAGCCAAATTCTTGAGAGGTGTGGGTAAGGTGGTAGAGGTGGGGGCCTTTTATAAGATAAGAGGAGGGGCACTCTTGGAAAGTTATAAAATATTACTTTATTATAAAATGATTTTAGGATTTTAAAGGTCCCAAAAGGATATATTTCTAGGATATGGTAATAAGGTTTCGAAATCCACCCATCCAATAGGTTTTTGACAAGTTTAGGTCTTAGAGTTTACATTATCGTTTCATTTTATTTAAATCATTAAAAAATGAGGTAATCGCTGCATCATCATGGTGTCATTAATAATTTAATTTATATAATGTCTACAAATTATAAAATAAATATCATGATGTAGGAAATCATTTTAACTTTCTAAAAAATATTTATAGTAAAAAACATGACTTGTATAACCCCATGTAATTTTTTTAGTAAAACAACACATGTTTGTGACATTTTAATTTTAACATTAAATAAAATGTTATTAATGTCATTTTCCAAACAAATTGGCTCCATGGGGTCCCCATGTTGATCCATGGATTGTCTTCATCGGCCATGAATCATCCAATAAAATTTGGACATGTATCAAGGTCATTTCATATTATTAAAACATTATTTTTACCTTGAATTACACTAACTACCTTTAATCGTGATTAATAAAACTTAAAAGTTACTATTCACCAAAAATTATTTTTATCTCATTGAACCACTATTTACTTCTTATTGACAACTATGTATCTCGGATTTTTGAAAATCAAATCACAGAAGTGGTAATGTTTTATTTAAACAAAAAATCAGTTTCATTAACTACCGCTTAGTGGTTTCACTATTCTTAAAAAATTAACGTTATTCAGAAAAATACCAAAAATTCACACTAATCAATATTTGATATTCCGAATTAAAAAATGATGTCTATTTTGAAAAATTCAAAACATATAAGTTTCATTAATTAATTTAATAATTAATTCCCGATGTCAAAACAAATAGCATGTTTCTAAGAAACAATATCTATTAAAAGATTAACGCTAGTTTAAGTCCAATTTCAAAGTGAAATTAATTCCAATGACCACCATTGGATTAAATCGTAAAAATATATTCTAAATACACTTTAATCTTAATTAAAACTATAATCTATCCATATAAATAAATCATATTAAAAAGAGGTTTGGAATTAAAATGCAACATTTTCACTAAAAATGATCTTTATCGGAAAAATAAAAAAATTTCACAATGTCAATTTTGATGTCCAGATTGTAAAGAATGATTTTATTTTTTCTCATAAAACATATACAATATTCAAAAGTATATTTAAAAAGGGCTCTCAATCAAAAGGTGGTTATTAAGCCTTTTAAATAATTTTAGAAGATTTATGCTTAATGTTAGATTCATTTGTATTTTACACCTCTAACATTAATTGGATAAAATTTAAAATATTTGACAAAAATATTTAATCAGTTTACAGTTAGTTCCATTCTTTACAGCCATTACAATGGCTAGGTTTTATCTACCAATTAAAATAATATTATTTTATTATTAGAGTGCAACATAAGACTTTAAAGTAACTCATTTTCTCATATTGGGTACGCCAACAAGCTTAGCGTTCCTTTTATAGTAATATTATTATTTTATTCACAAATATGGATAAATATAAAAATGTCATATTCTTTATTTACCTGGGGTGTTTCAATTACATTAATATGAAATGGATTTCATAATAATTTTATTCTATCCTAGAATTTGGAGAAGGGATATGTTTCTTAATGATTTAATTATTTCATAATTACATAACCTATTAAAAGAAGAAGTATTAATCAGATTTATATCATGATATATCCCGTGGAAGATAAATGGGTTTCATCATTTCATCATTAACATAAACCATTCATTAAATTTATAATAATTGTATTTTTACATCATATAACAAAAAAATAATATTTAACTACAATGGATATTATCTTATAAGGATAAATATTTTGAAATAAATATCACATTAAATGTTTCTTGAATAATATAATCATTCATTGAAATAATTTTTATTAAATCTAAAAAATATTCAAATAAAAGAAAATACATATAATTAAGAATAGAATTGGAAAATTATAAATGAAGCTTAAAACATATTTGTTGACAAAAATAGCCTTTACATTTTGAAAAACACATTTTAAAACATTTTTAAAATCAATTTAACATTGAAATATATATTTTCAAAATCATAAAATTTATGAAATTTTAAATTAATTATTTTCAGTCCAAATAAAATTAAAAAAATTTATTTAAATAATTAAATAGTTTTGTGGTTAGGATAATAAGAAACAATGTTCATTATGTGCATTTTTTTTTTAAAAAATTATTCCATTTACATTTTCAAAAAAACAATTGGCTATTGTTTCAAAAAGGACTTGAAGATTCCACTGTTTTATTTTAAAAAGGGATAAAAGGGTAATAATTTCATTAATAATTAAATTTTGAATGGTTAGTCCTTTTAACTATTTTGAGAATAAATGAATATTGAAGAAAAAAATTCGACTCAAGAGATAAATTAATATGATTTATATTAAAACATTTAAAATTTATTTTATGTACTCGATAGTGGAAAATATACGATTACATGAAACTATCTTGAATAAGTGGTTGATTATTGAATTAATGAGTTTATTGAGAGATTGATCATAATATTTTTCATCGGAAACCTAATCAAAATCAATTATAGGAAACTATGAGAATATAACATAAAATCATTAACCCTTTATAAAATTTGAATCATAAGATACAAGAAGAAATAACATAAAATATCATGAGGATAGATTATCTCATTATATTATATGTAAAATTTGTGGTATATAAATCTTGTTAATGAAAATAGTTGTATAATATAATGTACATCTCAATGAAGGAAAATTGTTACAAAGATCTCATACTTCCTCAATGATATTTTTAATCACGGTCCAAAATAAATAATATCTTAAAATATTACATTAAATATAATTAAAATATTTTTATTCATGACATAAAATGTTATTTTGTTAGTATATAAATCAAACAAAATAACCCACTGGTGAATTTAAATATGAATCTAATAAATAAAATAGAGACTATAAATCCCTTACCTTAAGTCTCGACATCCTTCAAAAAAATATAAAATCATATATATTAAATAATAGTATATTATATACCTTTTAATGAATAAATTTTTTCATATATCATAAAATATATTATTTACTTATGTCCTTTTATTAATCATTCATTAAATATATAATGTTAATGTCATGTTTTGACTGAAAACCGCATTTTTATTGTATGTATTGATTTGGAATTTTTGGTTCTTTTAATTTGATCACAGTTTAATAATATCAAAAATTTTATCCCTGATGTAAATATCATACATATTAATTATAATTATATTTATAGTTATCATTAAAATTATGAAATGGAAATAGGAATACACTATTTGTTGTGATGGTAGGTCATACGTAAGCTTCAAAATTATTTTCATTTTCTTTTTATATTTATAGAAATAAAGGTAAATGATATATTAACATTAAATAATCCATTTTATTTCATTTATATCACATATTTTAGTTAAATACTTATTTTATAAATTCCATTTAATGAATGAATGGATTACATCACATCAGCAGGTGGTAGTCCTCAAAACACATGGGAGACATTTTAATATTCATAAAAATGGAGAGTATGAAGGTTTGTTTCATATAATAAAACAATTATTATATTAATATAATAAATATAATTTATAAAAAATAAATCTTTCACTGTGTCCAACCATGATAGGTTTCAATTCAAAAAAAATTAAATTAGTTCACATGGTGGTAGTAATCTTTACACACACACAAAAATTTCAAAACCCGTTTGATGAAATTTGAGATATTTGTAGGTCATGAACATAGTATTAAAACATATCGGTACAATTATAATAATCATGACCATATATCATAATTTTATTTGAAGAATTTATGTTTTTGGAAGATGAAATTAAAAGATACTGGTTGATAGACATTAGCACTTCCTTAGGTTGCTTCCATAGGTTTGAACCTAATCCTCCCTTGGTTGTATTTCTAGGAAATAAGAATTATAAAACTATATACGGGTGTTTTTAGAGTATTTTAGGTAGGTAATGTCGAAAAAAATATGGTTTTAATGTGTAAATATGTAAATGGTAGTGGTGGACTTTTATAAGTGGTAGAAATGAATCCACATTGAAACTACATGGAAATTTCACAAAAAACACAAAAATAAAAAAATTATGTTCAATTTAAAAAAACAAAAATGAAATTATATTAGTAATTTAGATGGATAATATGTGATTTTACCAATGAAATATTTTTTTGAAATATGACAGGTTATTATTAACCCTTATACATTTAATTTAACCCTCTGTAAAACCGTTTTACCATAACCATAGTAAATATTTTTTATTTTTTTTAAAAATATATAATGTAAGAAATAAAAATGAAATTATTTTATAATATAAATATTCTTTATTTAAAAAATGGAATCATTTTTTGTAAATTTAATTTAATTAATTGGAATTTTTTTTATAAAATTAATCCTATAGACACGACGAGAAAGCAGGGTTTTAAAGTGAAAATGATCACAAGTATGTTATATATTTATATCAAAATACAATATGAAATTAATTCTATATACCTATATTATATTAATGAATGTATTACTGATTCAATTTTTTAGTAAATACAATAAAAATATAATTTATCTTTATATATAATTTTGATTAAATGAATGTTTTCTATTAAAATCTATTATTTTTATTTATTTGTCATAAAATTTTTATTTACAAAAAATTACAAAAGCATAACATTATTATAATTTTTATATGACGATTGCAAAATTTATATTAATTTTTTTCAAATATAATTAATAGAATTTTTATAAATCTGTTTTAAAAAATGAGTTCAATATAGAGAGAAAATAACTTTTAAGGAAAACATATTTTTAAGCATAACACTTTATAAAAAACATAATTATAATTTTAATTATTTGATAGAATATAGAATATATTAATATAATCATAATAATTCAAAAAAGTTATTTATTTAATTTATCGATGTATAACATATTTCCTTCCATAAAAATAGGTTTTTAAAAATTATTTCCTTCATTTTTAAATAGTTTTGGATTAGATTTTTATTAATTTGTCACATGTTAATAAATTATATATATGTGTGTAAACCATATATTTTTTATAATTTTGTTAATATGAATCATTTTTTTCATTTCTAGAGTTAGTTGGAAACCATCATAAAATAATATTTTAATAATATGACTAATTTTGTTAGAACAAATTGTTCTGTGTAATGTAAGCTGAACTCAGTGTTTCTTATAAACAAAATTAAATTATGTGTTAAGTAAAACACAATGTAAAATCAGTACTAAGAGTAATTAAATATATGCCCTATAATGTGTATAAAGAAAAATATATATAGTATTAAATTTATTTGAAAGTAACATTCCCTAAAATATCACTGTGTTACATTTTTTTACATCATGTCCAAATGAATGTAAACATGATAACCTTAAGTATTAGTGTTTTTATGGTTCTTTTCTAAAATGTGACATATAATGTATGTTCTCAACATTAAAAATGGGTGATATTGCAATATTTTCACACTAGAAGGTTGAGATTCACTACAATCGACCCCTAGAGCTCCTTTATTTAGATGTATGTAGGTCTATGGGGAAGAAATAAAACAATTAAGATAAGTAATTTGATATTATAATATATAAAATCTATCAAATTTTTTTATTCAATTTTTCATAATATAAATCATTGGAATTAATTAATTTAAAATGTTATCAAAGAAGTGTAGAGAAAGTATGTGGTTTTTTTCTATCATTATGATCTATATAAAAATTCAACATATTTTACATTTGGAAATAAGTAATTTTATCTAGAGAATTTTTACATCATACATAAACACATTTTAGTATATAGACCTTATGAAAATTGTGTTCCAAATATAAGAACAGTTGTTTATTGGAGATGTGTGCGACAATGCATATCAATCATGATATTTGTTTTATTTTTTATAGGAAATAAATTACTATATTAGATCAAATTGAAATCATATTTCCTCATTTTATATATTTATATATTTAGAATAATCATATGTATTAGGGAAATTATCAAATTTTTGAGTACATTATTCTAATGTGAATACCATACATTATTAAAGTAAAATGTGTAAATCTTGGAAAGTTTGCGTCAAATTGTATATAATGAATCATTATTTGATATAATATTAAAAGAAGAGTATAATAACATATATATATATATGAGACATGAATAATTGATGATATTTTTTTTGTCAATATCCTGTAACACCAAAATAAGGATATTATACATGAATAACGAAACCCTTATAGTGACGATGTAATTTGTTTTCTTAAACAACCTAAATAATGTTCATATAGAGATAAATGTATTGAAAATGAATAGTATGGAGAATAATATTCATCCATTTAAATATATGAGTAAATCATAATTAATATCACTTGAGGATGAAATGATAATCACATGTCCAAAATATCATTGGAAGTGAAAATAACTTATTACAAACAATGAAACATATTAGGAAAATATCTCATAATTAAAATTTCTATCAAGTTGACCAAATATATTTTGATTGTGAATTGATACATAAATGGTGGTTTGATTATAAAAATTAATAATTTTATTAAAATGAAAAAATGATACTTGTTAGTCAATTTCTTTAACCTAATGGAAATAATATTATTACAACATAGTGGGTGTATGGAAATAATTAGAAAAAATAGATAATTTATAAAAACTAAAGAATGTTAGTTGTGTAAATGATTTTGGTATATATAAGGTGTGGAATTTTATGCGTCATTTTAGTGGTTTCTAATATTCAATCTACTTTAATATTTTTTTGTATTTCTTCCCATTGTAATTACAATTTTTTAAAAAGGATATCAAGTCTACCTTCATCAATGATCATTCAAAAGATGATACATATACTATAAAACATTGTCGTTTCATTATTATATAATATTAAATTAATATTATAACGTTAATTAAGGCTTTATATATCCTGAAACAAGTATTGGGATCGTAATATTGTAATCTATAAACATTCGTGAAGAAGGTAAATATTAGAAAGAGGAAAGTGGAAAACAATCTCTACATTTAGGATGAAAAAATTACCATTTATTTTTATTATTTGATTAGATGATATAATATTTTCTAAAAATAGAGTAAATGTTTTTAGGATGTTACTATGAAGATAAATAATTTATTGAAAGTGTTATTTTCATTATTATATTTGGTTGTTTCTGGTATTATGAATTTATCAAGAGGTTGATTACATTTTTTATCAGGACAACAATTCTTGGGATATTATTAAAATATTTAGCATTAATTATTTAGATATTGTTATATCTTAAATATTATTGGGAACCAAAATTTTCAAAGATGATTATGAAATTTGTGTGGATTCTATAGTGTTTAAGAATTTGATTGAAAATATGTTTTATCTTAAATATTTAATGATACATTTATATAATGATGTTACACTTAATTCTATGTGTCAAATATTTCAAAAATAGAATAATATAATTTCTTGAAAATGTATTCTCAGGTACATAAAAGTCATAATATACTAGAGATATATATAAGATCGCAAGGGATGTAAGAATATGTTGGTTATACAGATGATGATTATTCTTGTTGTGTATATGTTAAAAGATCCAAATTTGGTGGATGTTTCATTCCTTGGGATAGTTGTATTTCACAAAACACTAAGAAGTATAATTTACTTATCTTTAGAGATTATGAGGATAAATAGATGGTTAATACAGATTACCCTTCCCAATTAATTTGGATGAAGAATTAGTTGTATGGTAATATGGTTTAATTGAAATTTCTACTACTCTTATGCCATGATATTTAAATTTATATAAATTTAATATAAAATAATTTTTATAATTCAATAATTATTAAATTTTATATAAAATTTTATTTAATCAAATAAATTTATAAAATAAAATAATTTCTCTTAAAATTATTTCCCATACTACTAATAATAGCAAATGTGTTCACTATTTTTTTTCAAAAGATGAGTCTTAGTCTTGGATGTTGATGTTTGGAGTTCAACATCACCATTTTCATAGAGTTTTTATAGTGATATATCCCCTCTATATTTTTTATATTATAGGAAAATGGTAATGAAAATTTGTAACATGAACCATTTATTATTATGTTAAAAGATGGAGAATATAATATTGGTTGAGTAAACATTAATATGTGTTACCTATATAAGAAGTAGTATTTGTTATGGAGAATATATTTAGAGGAAGTTATTAAAAGTGTGTAATCTACGATTTTATCAATTTTCCTATGTATTTATATTTAAACCATTTGATAAAGTTCATGAATAAATTTACTTTATAATTTGTTTATTACATAGATCTACCATGTCAATGAACAATATGATGAAATGACAATGTTTTACATTAAAATGTTTTAATTCGTCAATATTATTATGTTTTATTAGTCTAATAAATTTTTTATCTCTATTTTTTATCATGTGGTGTCATTTCATCAGAGGAATTAATTGCAAAAAAGTTAAATATTTGTCATTGTTTTATGGAAAATGTGATATTTACATTTAATATTCTATTTTCCTATACGAAATTTGCTCAAATATTACTAAAATTAAATTTTTTATGACAAATATATATGTTTTCATAGTGTTATATTTATTTATGTTCCATTTTATGACATAAAACCCTAAGGGTTAATTTATTTAGACCAAGTCATCAGTTGTCGAATTAATTGAGAATAAGAACTTTTTAGGATATTTTGTTGAATTACTGAGATGAATATATTGTAATAAATAAGTATTGGCTCTAAATTTAGGTATTCATATAGATAATAATGATTATTTATGGTTTAATTTGATTTGATTGTTTTTTATTATTTCATTTTCATAATATAAATCATGATCATAATGTATTGATTTTGGTGGATTTATTTGAGTTGAAGTTCATTCCAATACATTATAGTGCATTATGTTTATTTGAATCAGTTTTATATGATTTGGAATATTTATAGAATAATTTTATGTTAATATATAGTTCTAGAGAATGAAGATGGATATGGAATGTTGGAAAATCCCTTGTGTTTATGATATTATCATATCTTTTTTAGCTTAGTTTATGAATTCATCATATTAATTGTAGAATATGTATGAAATCAGGGTGTGTGATTTGATTTCAAAAGATTTTTATTGTCTTATAAAAAATAAAAAAATAAAACATCAAATCCATTTCATTTTTTCCCAAAACAAATAATATTACTATTTCAGAGCACCATAAGTCTTCTTTTGATATTGTACAAATTTGAAGATAGGAGGTTCATTATACATTAGTGTAAGAAAGTATAGTGTTTTTATTAGAGATTCTAGAGTCCATATTATGAAAGAATTATTGAATATGATTATACTAAAAGATAAATTGTTAAATAAAATAAACAAAAAGATATGTTTTATGTATATTCTAGTATGTTTTGTAATTTTAAGAATAATTATTGGAATATATCAATAAAAAAAGCTTGTTTCTAAATATTAGTTGTCAGATGTATGAATATATTTATATATTGTTTTAATACATGTAAATATCCTAGTTAAAAATAGGAACAATTCTTGTACTTGTTAACAAAGAATACCATAACAATTGTTCTTTCCAATATGTAGTTATGAGATATTATGAGGATACAAGGGATATTTTTTAGTACTTATTAGTTATGGAATTTAAATTTAGAATTAATTAATTATTATATTACAGGAGAAAGAAAAAAAGAACTAAGATGTGATGAAATATTCATCACACAAAATTTATGAATAAATATTTCTTTATGAAGAAGAAAGTGGTAGATTTGAAAATAATGAATAATAAATCAGGAATATTGGTTACGTTGTTCAAAAAATATAGAGTTGAATAATAAGATGTTGCAAATATATATATATAGTGAATAACTCTTTCTCATTGGTTATGTATTTATCTAGATAAATTATTTCATGATGTGATATGCATGAAAGCATATGATAAGAATTTTTTTGTTCTATAAAAAAGAATATTAAGAACACATAAATCCATAAAGATTCATATTAGTCTACATGATTAATATGTATCAATTATTAACATAAATTATAAATAATTTTATAGTTCTGGATTGACTTGAGTGCATGGTGAAAAATGTATTGTTGGGAGACATGAAAATGAATGTTTTGACATTATAACATACTCCTTTTACAAA
The DNA here is from genome assembly GCA_963277665.1 of Viscum album. Taxonomy (NCBI): domain Eukaryota; kingdom Viridiplantae; phylum Streptophyta; class Magnoliopsida; order Santalales; family Viscaceae; genus Viscum; species Viscum album. The sequence goes on along the minus strand of OY728142.1, from coordinate 1,331,549,929 downwards.
CATTCTGATTCTAGTGGGTAAAGTAGTAATAGAGGAATCTATATCACACTATATACTATTGTTATCATGCATGATTCATATTTTGGTTTTTATTTGGTTGTGAGGATATAAAACACCAACACACAATAATATGGGGAAAAGCTTATATCTAACGAATTTTAAAAATCATACATCTCAGTAATCCCTCACGCATCTCTGTGATCTTCCATTGATATTATAGGTGTTTACATAAATTTATCAATTACATTACACATGAATGAAATAACAGTGAAGTATAATATTCTTATTCAATAGTTACACCTCTTATATGTAAATTTTATTCTTTAATATGTAATCTATATTCCTCAACAAATCTATTTTATAAAATTAAAATAACAAACATAGTGGGGGTTATTTGATGTTTACTAAAATTAAATTAACTAAATAAGAATTATCTAAACATGTTTTCCCTCTAATGATTATTTTTTTATAATAATTCTTCTAAATTATTTATATTTTCATCAAAATAATTGCATGATTAATTTTTTCTTGATCATTTTTACAAAAAATTATTCCTTCATTCAATATATATTCATTATGAATAACACACCCTATTCTCAATCAATCATCACTACTCTATTCAAGTATTCTTTTAAAACCGTGATTAGTATATAACATCTTTAACATCCTTAAAAATTATTTTATCCTTGAATTGAATAATAATACTAGTTTTTTACATTTAATTCATTATAATATATCACACTATCATGGATCATCTATTCTCCCACTATCACAAATCTTACATTTTCATGAGATCCTAGTTATATTTTATTATCGTTATTAATATTAAAAATTCATATTATAGTTTTAATCAAGTAATCCATATTGAACTTAAGAAATATCATAATGTAAATATTCTCAATCTCAACTAATATGTGGGAATCATGTATGAATATAAATATACAAGGGGTAATCCAATTAGTATTTTATATGCAGTTCTATAAGAGAAAAATATATTGTCTAAAATATATTTCCAATACATTCTTGAATTTAAAATTCTCTTCTCGAAAATTCATTTCAATCCTTTTTTGAAATAATATATAATCCAATAATTTTGGGAAAATAATTTGTTTTGATCTTATTGTGAGGATATAACTTCTTCTAGAAACAAACCATATCATACGACCCTCTACGTATCTTGTAGTACACTGGATTCCATCCCAAAAAAATACATGCTATTACTTGATAGGATAAATATTTATATTCATTTCTACCCCCATATTCAAATAGATGTTATTAAAGCCTATTTTATCCACAGTTCTACAAACCCTGAGAATCATTTCATGAGGTCACCCATCTTGAAATTACTCTAGACCAAGGATACATAACTATAGGGTTCTAATATGGTAGAAAAATATTTCACATTTTTTAGTATGGGTGGTAACACTTAGTTTTTAAATTCTCCCACTTTTCATTAGGTGTTATAATATTCCACATTTCATGAACACATAGTTTTTTTTAGGACCCACACATTTAACCCAGGATGTGTCACTACGATTCATGATGGTTATTTCCTCTGAAACCATTTTTTGGAAATAACATTCTCATTTCAAAAATTCATAACAATATAGTTATAATAAGGTAGGCTCCAAAAAAATGGAACTCCATATTGACATGTGTAGTAAAATTTTTTATTTTATTTCAATATGTTATAAGGACATTTGACATAAAGAAAAATTACAAGATTAATTTAATTTTTTTTGATGTTGTGAACTTGGCCATGTGTTTATATATTAAAATAATTGAATCCTGATTCCCTTTGTTCTTTGGAAATATTTTTATGTCTAAATATCGCAAAAATTTATTATTCAAGATCAATAAAGCCTTCTTTGATCTAAGTAAATTATTATTCAATATTAAAATAATGGATAAAATATTTATCTATTATTTTCTTCAACGAATCATTTTATATTGGGTAATTTCATAGGCATGTATTTCTTTTTCAGGTTGTGAATTTAGTTCTTCCTATGACTTCTTGAAAAATTAATAAATAATTATTAAGTTTTAATAAATCATATTTATGAAATATTATCAATAAATAATAGAAAAATTATTATCCTTGAATATTTTTAATGATATGAAATATAATTTTTCTGGTCTAATAATTATTCCTTATGATGAAATGTTTTCACGATGATCTAGATGTTAAATTTGGTTACATGACCAAATTGAGGTTGAGTGTGATAAAATTTCCATGGATTCAAACGATGGATAATTTTATGTTATTATTTAGATCATATAAATTGATTTTTACAATAGATTATACATTTTAATTTTTGATAATCTATTGAATATAGTCTAATTTGGAATAATTACATCTAGGGGTGATGTGTAATCAAATTTTGTCAAAAATTTCTGGTGTGACATACCATCATCTTAGTATAAAGACCATTATCTTAGTGTGGTGTGTGGGGTTCCTAATAATTACCACTAATAGGGTGGGGCATTCATTTTATCATCCACATTGGTACTTGGATGAAAAATATTGCATTAACTTTTAGTAATGTTTTGAAGTTGATGGGTCAATGGTGTGTTGCGGCTTGGTTACTGCATGATGACAAGACACAGGATTGAAATTATTAATATTTGAGTATTTTCTTTTTTTATGGCATACACTATTATATTTATTGTGTTAAATTATATTAGGAGGCATTGGTTTTCCCATATTGGGATTATTACTCAAAAAATACCTGGGAATCATGGTGGCTATACAGATTTAATGACTAGAGATCCAGTGAAGTTTAAAGGGCCCTGTGATAGGGAGTTAAAGAGTTGAAGGATTGAAGTCAGTAGTGATGTAGTGATACAACCATAATATTTATACATCATTTATAATAATTCCTTACCATCATTATTACAAATGTTTTTACTGAAACAATAATAGTTGATTATTTTTTTTGTAGGAATTGTATTCCATGACACAGCACTCTTGTCTATTTAGATATTGTATATTATAATGATTATTATATTATATATTTTTTATGTTGTTTTTGTAGGGATATGACATGTTATTGATGTTATATTATCCTCACTAAATACATTTATATCCTTAATACTAGTTTGAAGCCTCTTTTATATGAGAAGTCACACATTAGCTATTGTGACTGTCCCACTCATACCTAGTGATTCATATCATATAATTAAAATTTGGTCTTAAAGGAATGTTTTATAATATTAATTTTATCCAACCCAAAACATGGTATTTTTTAGATAGGTTTTAGGTGTCTTGAGGTAAGTGGTTACTATGTTACTAGATATATAATATGTAATTGACCTTTGTGTTACCATTGGAAGGATTTCTATTATAGTTCATTGGGATTTTGGCAGTGATTATGCATCTTGAGTTAGAAAATATGATCAAAATTTATATATCTAATGTTATGTGAAATATATTATTTATTTAAATTAATGGCATATTTGTTCTCTCTATTTGACATCAACATTTACTATATGATTAAGTGATATATCTATTTTCTCTAATGTTGTGATATATATATAATGGAATTTAATTGTGGAACATTATTATGTGCTAATTAATATATAAACATGCATAGAACCATGACTACCATGTAGGTAAAGGGGACCATGTATTATGTCATGAGGGATATAATATGGTTTAATTATAGACTCATTCAATTTCATTATGTGATCCTAGATAGTAGTTATGATATATCTATAATTAGTAGCATCATAGATTTTAAATATTAATATAAAATTTTTGAACTGATTTCATCGAAAGGTTTTGTGGGATTGCTAGTTGTGGAAGCCTTGGATTCACCCAATCCACCACTATTTTTGTAGGATAATTCACCCAAACAAGTCCCTATACAGACACTTGTGATTCCAATTGCATAGAAAATTCAGTCTTTGTTATTTTTGTCTATTCATATACATGGTGGAAAAATTTAGAATACAATGAGTCAAAATTTTGGGAAAGATGTTTTTACATGGGAAAAATATTAGGATATATTACTCAAGAAAGTAATTCATAATATTATGGAGCATGATAATTCCCAGGAGACCATGAATTTGTTGAAGGGGTATATGATTATCTCTAGGAATTCTTGTCGATTCAATGTGTTTATAAATTTTCCTCCATTTTGGGATAGTAATGAGGCATAAGAAGGCTATACAACTCATTAGAGGACTTTAACCAATAATAAAATACTACAAAAGTGTATTTGACTTGATGATATTATTGTGAGTTCTTCTTAATTTTATTACATTTGGGATGGGTGTATAGGAATAGAGGGTGGCTTTCTTATTTCTAGTCCACTACGGACCAGTGACTATACGTACTATTATAATTATGGGAGCTTCTTCTGGTAGTACAATGAGGAATGAGTGCCAGGGAATGTAAGGTAGTTGGAAGTTGGTTTTAAGTATTAATTACTTATTATTCTCTATCATATATGTTTCTAATATGTGATTCAATTAGAGAAAAAAATTAATATAATCAAACCTTGTTGGAAGTAGTCTTTAGTGATTCCAAATTATGGAATGGTTATACATGGTTGATGTATTTTTCTTAATGAATTATTATAGGAGGGAAGATTAGGAAAACATTGGTGTGATGGTCCTTAAGAAAGGATAAAATATTCTTAGTTTATAAATAAATAGAATAATGGAAATTGATATGGGAAAACAACGGTCAAAACTATATATTTGATTCTAAATATTGGATGTGCTGGTCAATATAATATTCTTGATAAAGTCTTGATCATATTTACACCATCTACAACTCTGTTTTATATAGGTGATTCCAATTCATATATATCTACAAATGTTATTGTAGGATGTTATTTATTAGTCATGTTGTATTCTTATCTTCATTCTCAAAATACACTGTTGAGAATGAATTTTGACCTTATAATGTGATTCATAAAGAATCTGATAGTCATTCAAAGTTATATAAATATATGGGACTACATTATTCTGGTGATGATGTGTTTTTATGTGATTGTTGGTGTAGACATGAAAACCTGTTTCAAAGAGTAAATTTATTTCTATAAGTTATATGGATCATATACATCACCAAAGGGATATAAGATTGTGGTTATTGATGAATGAGTGTTGTTAGTAGGTGGTGTTATCTCAATCATAATCCAACCTTGGATGATCACAATAGAGAATACAATCATGTTACTTTTAGTAGGATTAGTTTAATCTTCATTGTCTTTTTGTTAAATTTTCAATCTCTATAAGGACAATCCTCCTAATTAATTCATCGTACATACCCCTATTATATGTTTTAATTTTTATAGAGAACACATTATAAGCGATCCAAATATTTTGATACACCATATCATTTATAATTATCCGAGTTGAAGGAGATCCAGGTAGATCATAATGACTTACTACAAAATGGAACTATCGAGTTTGTACATTATATTAGTGTCAACCTATGATACATCTTTTTTCTATTTTAATTTTCATGGGTTCTTTATATGTTTTACTATTTGGATTCGATAGATTTATATTATTTTTCTAGGAAAATATTATTGGATATTATGTTATCTCAGAAAGACCAATATTGCTGTGAAATAAGTGATTTTTTTGTAAAAAAAATTGAAACTTTTAAAGGCATGAACACTTCATACCACAATACAACATTTCAGGCCCCGGAAGAATACGATATCCTAAAAAGGATTTGAGACAAAATTTTAATTTTCATGAATGTTTCATTCACATCATGGAAGTGGAATTCATATTGGGAATGTTTCGAGGGATGAATGTAATACTTATATAGGATGGTGGAGCATAGAAGCCCTCCAAAAAATTCATCATGATTTCATGATATAAATTATGATGTCCCACTTTGATAGTTTCAGATATTTCAAATGGAATCATTTCTTTAAAAAAATTCACCTCATGAATTATGAATTCAAAATGTGAATTGTTATTGTCGAAACTTACATGAGATATTTTTAACTTATTTTCAAGATTTCTATTGTGGTTTTGACCCTAAAACCCTAAATAATACATTCATGACTATAAATAGAGAAATATGAAGAATGGAATGTCGATTCAATTGAGTATAAATGATTTCAACTACTAGGGGTCTACCACTAGTGTTTTTTTCCTAATACTTGTTTACTATTTTCTTATTCATTTATTACTATTTCTTATTGTAATGAAATTATTAAATGATTATTTTTTTATTTATAATATATTCAATTAAATATATTGTCTAGTCTATCAATTTCATTTTTTAGGTTTATTACTTACCAATGATCACCCAATGATGATAATATAACACCTATAGGGGAGAGTATAAAAAGTTAAATGGCATTTGTAAAAAAAATTGGTTCATCTTCAATATAACAATTATTTATCTCAATAGAATCCAAATGTGTTTAAGCGTTCATTTTATTCATCATTGATTTATTAAAGAAATTACTTCAATTGTGAATTATCACAATCACTATTAATGAAATAAATTAATGCAAATTGAATTAAATTATTCATATACATCTATAAATCTAATCTTAATGAATATTACATATAAAATATTTTCAAAAATTAATGAATTGATATGATAGGATAGATTGAAAGGGATTGATCATTACATATATCTATAAAATTATTTTATTGCACTACTATATAAACTTATTAATTTCTATGTGAACATAAATAAATTTATTTATTATAACTTCACCAAGAAACTAATTCCCCGTTCCTCTATCTATACGACTTTTTTACCATATTTTACATTCTATAATTCATTTATTAAATAAAATTTCTTATTTAAAATTTGGGTGACCCAACATTTGGTCGAGATCTTTCACTACATTCCCTACTATTCATATAATCTACCTCTACTTCTATTGTGTTATTATTTTATAGTTACTAAGGCTTGGTATAAAATATAAAAATCTAATTTCATTCTACTAGATGATTTAATGAAATCCTTTAGGAACATCACCTATCTTTTTCTCCAAGAATATGTACAACAGTCTTCAACCATGGGTATATTATAAAAATCTAAATTAGGTGACATAAAAGAACATATATCCCTTTCTTGGGATCAATTATATCTTTATTGAGTTATGAGGAGAATATTGGTTATCCAAAATTGAAATTTTATTGGGCTCTCACCAGTTTTGAGTTTTATTGGTGAAAATCCCAATGAAAACATTTTAGAGTATGTATGGGTTAAACTAGTATTTTGAGATGTTACACGGAATTATGAATGTGGTGACACTATTTTTGTATATCATTAAAAAGTACTTTCACCCATAACAAAACTCAATCATCAGAGTGTTCATTTATGATATCCTCAACTACTCCTAACCCCTTTGTAGAATGTTATAAAAAAATGAGATAGTCCCGAATTTTTAGAAATCCTAATAGTTATATTTTTGGATATGTTGGAAATGGATGTGTTGAAAAATAATAATATTGATCAAGTAGGTTGGTAAAAATTAATTACCATGATTTGTGTCGAAATCTCAATGATGAAATGCGGATTTTATGAACATAACATTTTTGAAATAACATGTTTAATATTTCCAAATTATTCAAGACATAATTGTGATATTTGTGGTTCCCTCAATTAGGACCATGTTATAAATGCTTGTAGAATTTTATGGAATAATTATCTGTATATGGTTGGTAAAGGGAGGATGTTGTGATGATTGAATAATTATAGAGCCACGTAGTGGTGTCGAGTACTATTAAATCATGTCAGAAAATGTGAATATTAAGGAATGAACATTAGGAGAGAATAAATAACATGAATCCCATTTTTGGATATAATAGATACTTCAGAAAATTGGATATGTTAAAATAATAGGAATGGGAATAAATTATGTCTTCAAAATTGATAAAATATAAAATCCCCAACAATATCCAACTAGGTATTTGAGAAAAATAACTATGTGAATAAATCAGCAAAAGGGATAATGTTAAAATTGACTACAAGATGATCCAACTTATTTTTCTACATCACCAATCAAGAATGATGATTTGGCAATATAGATATGTTTTTTTTGTAGGAGGAAATTTCGATATCCCTCATTATTGATTGATATATGAATATTTGATATTAACCATAAATGAGGTTTTAATTCACTTTGTTGATGTTTCTATTATTGCAAGTAACAAAATAATTCAAATTTGTTCACCAATATCATATTGTTGTGAAGTTATGGATTTCTATATTTTTTGGATGTTTGGGCTAGATGATGGAGTTATTTTGAAGGAAAATTATCTAGGACATTCAAATCCTTCTAGTATGATAATATCAAGTCATAGAAAAATGAATAATTTTTGATTAATTTTTGACACATAATATTAATATGGTATTAAATAATTTTCATATGTACAGATGTGTAAAAACATGGTGAGATGATATACATAATTTTTATCATTAATTCCATATATACATGAAAATATCAATTGTAATTTTGTTCATAGATAAATTACATGAGACTAATGTGTTAATTAATATTCATTAATAAATCATATTCTTGTAGTTACATCACATGTTATATTGAATTTATATTATGAAAATATCTGTATCAAATGAGGAACAAATCATAGTGGATGAAAGAGGAATTAATCCCAAATAAATATATGTAGAAGAAAAATAGTGATTTAAATAATCCCTCTAATGATATTATTTTCATAGGATGAAAAAGATTTTGTACTATAAGAAGGGTTAAAATAGTGAAAAATGGATTTTTTATTCTTAAGAATTCTGGTTTTTTTTCATAATTATTTTTGGAATGTTTAATAACATTGTATTTTATCTACCTAGAGAAAAGAGAATGTCATGATAGGTGCCACTAGCTGAGAGTCCATAGAAGGAAGAACATTCTGTCCAGCCTCCCCATGGAGAGATTCAGAAGCAGCAGTGCAGTTCTTTGTGAAAACATTTAAAACAGGGGCAGCCACCGAAGAGGGTCTATTCTGTATTGAGTCCAGAACAGTCTCCTTGAAAGACTGATCTGGTAAAGGAGAGGCCTGGACTTTTTCAGCCAATTCTGAGATTCTTAAAACAGGATCAACACTCCTTATAGAAGCAGGTTCAGAAACAAGAGTATACATTATATCAGGATTGATTTTTTGTGGCTGTTCTACATTGCCAGGACAGGGAGGTTGCAGGTCTGTGAGCACAGATTTCCCTTCTTCTACCATGGCAGCCCAAGATTTTTTGGGAGTTAAAATTTTGGAACATCCATGAATATTCAGATCAGAAGAATCATCCATTTTCTGATTATGAATCATGTCATTCAGTTTGGGGCATGATTTAATATCATGCCCCCTCATAAAACAATTTGAACAATAGAGATTCCTCCTACAGCTAGAGGAATCATTCCCTAATACTTTGCAATAAAAACAGAATCTAGGTAAGATTTCATACTCAATTCTCAAACTAATTTCTTCCTCATCAGTAGATAAACAAATTTTGTCAATTAAAGTAGATGAAAGATCCACTTCAACTAGACATCTTGAAAAATGCCCATATCTGGCCAATTCAGTTTCTTTATCCATTCTAATGGGCACTCCAATAGCTAGCGAAATGTCGTAATGAATCCTAGGGTGCCATAAGATCCAGTTTAAACCAAAGATTCTAATCCAGACAGGAACCACAGAGCTACCAATCTCCAAAGGGTTAAAATATTTGTCCCACTCACGGATGTGCAAAGCCCCAGGCTTGAATGAAATGGAGCCAAACCCTCAGGCTCTCAGTTTATGATCTTCAGAAGGAAATAGCAAATGATAGAAACCCTTACCGAGTGAGACACAGTTCCAGGTATCAAATCCCCAAATATCAACTAAACGTGACTTGAGATATTCTATCCTCCAGGGTTCCGAGCCCTTCGGCAAGATTAGCCTGGCAATGATAGAATGATCTCCCAATTTCAATCTCTCAGCCACCGCATCAGCATCAGCTTTGACGTGCGCCACCAAACCTATCTTCCTAATCCCCGAATGAGAAACCCTGAAATTAGAAAAGGAAGGATTAACATGACCAACCTCAAACGATTGTCGCATGCGAGGATCTTTCTCTGGTTCTTTAACCACTTCCGCAAAGGGGATTCTCTTTGAAGTCCCCTCGGTCACCAGATTCAGTTGCGGAGAATTAGAAACGTTTTTAAGGACCCGATCCTGTCCTACAGGTTCATCCTCCCAAGCTTGGTCAAATCCTGCCATAACTGAAGATCAAAGAAAAAATCACCATGGAGATCAAAATCTAGGGTTTTCAAGACACCGAGAGTGTGAGAGTTATCATCCTACCCCACCTTCAAAATAAGAAAGAAAAGATAGACCAAATGAAGTGGAAGGAAGAGGCTCAAGAAGTCAGTTCTGATGAAGATGTAGAATCGCTTCTTCAACAAGCCAATGAGATTCAAGAAGCTTATAGTGGAGGAAGAGGCAGAGGCAGGACAAGAGGTCGTATTAACATCCAACTTTGTAATGAGATGATAGAAAAAGAACGTATCATAAGGGAAAAGCTGAGGAAAAATCATGGCATCCATGATAAAGAAATATAAGTTTGTCTGTTTCCATTCCCCTTTTTGTACTTCTTTGAACTTTTTTTCTTAATAATAATCCTGGGCTTTTTCCTTTTTTTTAAAAAAAAAGAGAGTGTTTTATAGATATATTGTAGAATAAAGGTGTTGTATCAACATTTTATCATAGATGTTAAGAAGAAACTAAGAAGAAATTCATCGTAGTATCTACATTTATAATGATTCATTTATTAATGTTGATGAATTTGTCAAAATTTCCATAAAAAATTAGTGATTCCTTCATAAAGAAGTGATCAAAGATGAAGGTTTGAAGAGATTAATTCCACTGTTAGTGATACATCGATGGAATGTTCAAGGTTTTTCCCATGAGAAGATGAGAGCTATACCTAATCCATGTAAAGTAGTGATCTTGGTAATGCGAGGGAACTCACCAAAACTGGTATCTATAGGGACCGTCATAGTGATTCTTCTATAATCATCATCATTAAAGTATGATCATTTGAGGTCACCTAGTGATGGTGTACCATGTATATACAGATTTCCATATATACATTTTCCATGAAGATAAAAACAGATTACATAATATAAAGTGAATCATGTTTATGATCATAACAAGTAACCCACAATATTGAGGTGAAGATTCAAAATGGGAATGTGATAATTTAATAGAGTGAGAGTTTTATATTTCATTCATAGTGCATAGCCTGATTTACCTCCTTCTCATTGTAATCCTACTTAAATGGATATTTTTATTTTCTACAAGTGGTATCATATATATATATTCCATTATAATTATTTTATGCTCTGATGTTGTTCCTATGGTTGTTGAAGTTGATGTTCCATTTTTACCATGTATTAACAGTGTTACATAGGATGTGGAATAAATTTGATGAATTATTCCAAACAAGCATGAACCCATTTGTTTAATATTTTTTTGAAAAAATGGAATTCAATTGTATTAATCCATCATTGGGTATTGTTGAGGTTTCCAATATTAATATTGTGAATATATTCAATCATTTAATGATACTCTAGGCAATAGATATGATCCTGATAAACACGGTGATATTAGGACCACCGATGCTGAATTTATCTAAATATGGATAAAAATAAAAAATTAACATTTATAAGAATGAGTGTGAAAATAGATAATGAACCCTTGAGACATTGAAAGGAAAATATATCTGAAGACACTAATACTGAAGTACTGGAGAATGATTTAGAAAATATGATATTCCAAAACAAATGGATTGTTTATGATTAAAATGAACATAGAGATATGAATAATTTTAAATTACACATGTCAAATATGTTTTACATAATGTAGGAAAAATCAAATTAAAAAATAGTAAACAATTTAAATAGTTCCAAAATCTTATGAGAATTAATGATGAGGTGGTTAGTCATTTGGATGTGGTAGATGATAAAAATATAAGGTTGCCCCATGAAAATTTATTTATAAAAGACTATATTGTACCAATAAAATATGAAATTAATTTGCATGAAAACATGATGTTTTATCATAGAAAATACTTATATGATGTGAATTTTAGTTATATGAAACTAAATCTAATATTTAGTTATATATATAAATTCATGGATTAAAAAGATCCAGTGATTGGAGGTTTTATTTTTCATGGCCAATAAATAGTTTTATTACAAGGGAAAACCATGTCTTAATAATTAATTACATATATTATTTAAACACACATTTCCATATGATTATTTTAAAAATTATAAATAATTCCATTTGTAAGAAATAATAAAAATATAATCCCATCCAGAAGATAATTATTATTAGATAAAGATGGTATTATATTTAATGAAACTCCCCAAGGAAAGTAATAAATAAATCATAGAATATTTCCAAGGGAATTGAATGTTGTGAAGCATCCATAAGTGAAATCAAAAGGGATCCTACATTAGGTGAAAAAACTATTTGGGACACATGGAAGCCATTGTAACTTGTGTTAATTTTTTGTGATGCATGTACACACCAAAAATTTTGGTTTTTTGTATTTTATATAAAAAATACTATGAATTCGTTGGATGAATTTAAAGATAGAGTCACCATTAAAAGTAAATATGGTGTATATTTTACCAAATAATTATCACCTTACTAATTATTTCTATATTTGATGTTTTGGAGGTTATTCAGTAGAGGATATAAGATGATTTTAATATTCTAGAAAATTTGAAATTGTTGTAGTGAGAAATGTATTTCAATGATTATACAAAGAAGAATATTTTGAAGAATAATATGATGTGAAAATATCCAAATACATCTCAAATCCCTAGAAGACCATAATATATAAGAAAACGTTTTTGGAATAAATATAAGCGGAATCTTAATGTCTAAATTATTATGGAACATGGTGAAGAGACATCCGAAAGAAAGGTAGGCATTAAAAGGAAATATAATGCTTCAAGGGATAGTGATGGAAACAAGAATATTTTTATCGAAAAAATTCATCCTATATATGGAAAAGAAGACATTTTTTGTAATTTTCCCCATGAAATAACATGTTTTATAAAAGATAACAAATGAAAATATCATGAATGGAGGTGGATTCCAACAAATCATGTTTGTATTATAAGATGGATTCTAAAGTCATAGACAAAAGAAAAATTTTGGTCCATAACGAATCACCAACATCCTATAAATGACGATGTCTGAGGTTCCCACTATCCCAAAATTCATAAATGTTTCTAACTATATGTGACGAAATTAATAATTAATGGGTAATATTATTCTAGGGGTGATTTTTCAAGAAATAAACATAAATGATTTTGATATAAAATAGTTGTAGTGTGAAACAAAATTAAATCAGGATAAGAAAGAATGTGAAATAAAATGGTTTACTTGTATAAAATTTAAATTCAAAAATCAATAGGAACCAATTCCTTGAAGGTTTCGAACAATTTTAGATTCATGTTTCATGTTTTAATGGTGCCTGAAATGGGTAGAAGATGACTAGGAAATAACAACATTCAAAAAATTAAATTTTAACTTCCTATATTCATTTTTTAATAATTTATTTCATGTTTGGTATAATCTTCTATTTTTAGTATTTTCAAATGATTCCCAATTTAGTTCTATTTTTAAAGTTTTCTATTATCATTTTACAAACTATGAATGAGATCAAAAATGATTTCAAGTAAAAAAATCTCTTGGGAATCATTACACATCATCAAAAAAATTATTTATCCTTATAAGATATTTTCAATGCCTGTGGATAGTTAAAAATCATGGAAATAAAATGATATATTTTTTTCCACTTGAACCACCCATTTATCAAGTTGTGTAAAATATTTATCAATTGTTATCAATTAAATCATAATGTGGTATATTTACCACAATATAGTAATTTTATGTTATTTACTCTAAATTATTGTTTGAGTTGTTGGAGATAACTATTTCACTATTGAAATAAGAATATCCAAAAAAAATTAGTGAGTTTCATGGTATCTGGGAGTGTCACGTACAATCATTCGATTATTTATAAAAAAACATGTCTCACATACAAATATCACGATTTTTAGTATTTGAGTATTTATTGACATCTCAATTATAAATTTGTAATTCACTTAGAATATCCAATGAAAAAATAATGTAGGAAAATATATTGTTTTGGGTGTGAAGAAGTTTTAAAGGGTTTATTTAGTCAACATATTGGTGATACTAATTGATGGAGTTGTTTTAAAAGGTAGATCACTTTTTACTAAAGATGTGTAATGAGAATATCATAAAGTGTGTGTTGATATTTCCTGATATATTTTCCCACATAAAGAGGGGTGAAAATTTGATGATGATGTTACCTCTAATATAGTGGATAAAAAATACACATGAATCAATTTATTTTTAATACTAATTTGGGAAAATCCCATTCAAATTCAAGAGGACCATTATATTTCATTTTTCAATTAGGGGATATGAATATATCATCTTTAAAGAGATGAATATATTGTTAACGGGGATAAGACATTTCTTTAGATAGATTGAAAACGTGGGATAAAATATATGTTTAATTTTCAAAAAATTACAATTTGGGGATATTGTTAGAAATCCCTATTTTTGAAAGATAGTTTCTTTTAAATGCCTCTGTTAACCATTAAAAAAAGTGGACTAGTGGGTTATTTATTGCTGATTAAAAAGATGTGTGTTGGTATTTAAATAATGTAAGCTACTTTTTATTAATAGTATAATTATTAGCGTCACAATTTAAATACGTCCAAAGTGTTGAATTATTTCATGGGATATTGGTAGTTTCTATATTTAAGAAAAAAGTGGCACATGTTTATATAGTATTTGGGTTGTAATTATTTCTAAAATGATATTCAATTATGTAAGTGGTAATAATTATAAAATTGGAGATCCATGTGGAGTTTTTTGTGTCATGCCCACATCATTCATGAAATGAAGCTTAAGGAATTTTCTACTAGAGGAAATCCACTATGTGAAATGGAATCTTGGATTGAATAAATATATGATAAAATCAGATACATTCCAGAATATCTATATAAATTTTCTACCCAGTAATAAGGGATATTTTGGATAATAGGATACATGATACAATTTGGTACTCTGGAAAAAATGGTATTAGAAAAAATTACTTATGTTGTTGTTGGGAAATTTCTCTATGGGATAAATGGAAAATCATCTACCAAACCATCCAAAACATTTTTCTACATCTATAATCTATAATAATTATTTGGTAACATAGATCATGAATGTTCGTAGGAGGAAATTATAATATCTCCAATGACTATCAAATGCATGAAAATTTGTCTTTATTCATTAATGGTTGGTAAACCATAATAAATAGTGGATTTAATGATCATGGTATTAAAAAATTAAAACATGATAACCAAAAAACACGGTGTTGTGAAGATATGTAATTCTATATTTTATCAATGTTATAGGTATAGTATGAAAGTATTTTCAAAGGTAGTTATCATTATCATTCATATCATTCCTATACGATAATATTCTTACTAAGAAACATGAAGAATATATATTATATTTATGCCTCTGAAAATTGGTTTGGAACTAATTTATAATTATATTTATATGAAAAGAAATATATGCTGAAAAGATGAATATATTGTCCTAAAATTTTACTTTGTAGATATGAAAATTTATGACACAGTTTTGTTTAGGGAAAAAAAATATTAGACTCATGGAGGATTTAAGTGTCATTTATGAAATTTAAAGTGGATGTTACATCACATGTGATATTGAAATTATAAGATGAGATAATATGGTTAAAATGAGATACATATCTCAGAGGGTAAAATGATATTATGAAAAATCATAAATATATATATTTAATGGATATATATAGAAATAATTAAATTAATGATATGATTTTATGAGAAAGATCATGATTTTTGTAGCCTATGTGGTGTTTAAATTGTGCTCAGTTTATAGATCTGCATCCTCAGGATTAATGGGATTAATTCCCACCCACAAAAGTTTTTTCCTTCAAGTGGTGTGGTCATGGATGTGATATTTATTTAGAGATAGAAAATGTTCTTGTGTAGGATTATTATAGAAAGTGGAAACTTGGGCTAGTGGATATTGACTAATTCTATTTTTAGTATCATTATATAGTGGTGAGATCATGGGAGGAAATGGGGTTGGATAATTGGTGCTAGTTATGGTTTCCATCAACTGAGAGGGATTGTGGTTTTAGTGATTGATGACAATCCCTACAAAGCTATGATTTATGGATTAGGAATACAAGGATGATACAAATGATGTGATAGTTTATACATCAGTGGTGTTATAGATAGTGGAGGTGGCGAGGGTAGACATCGATGAGGCTTCAGAGGGCATAGAAATAAATATTGATGTGGGTCCTATTATATAAGGATTTAATTTCTATTGGGACTTTATTGATCCTTAATTAGGATCCAAATGACCATAATAAGAATATGAATTTGTTTCAATAAAAATTTAAGGAATTACTCCAACCTGTTATAAAAAGAAGGTGTTATTCCAAACAAGGGTATGGATGATTGAAGAAGTTATATTTGTTTCTTATAAAAATGTGATTTCCTTCCAATATTATTCTGGAATGAAGTTGAATATTTTTTTTGTTTACCTATATAAAATAAAAGGTGTTAAAGAGAAATTCTGGAAAGAATGTAACGCATCTAGGTATTCTCCTAAAATTGAAGATGTATCTCAACAATACTAAATTATTGTATATATGATTTTAAATATGAATTAATTATTATTTATTAAATGACATACATTTCCATTAAATATTTTTATATCCTTCATTGAGTATTGAGATATGGTCGGGGGAGATGATGATCCATTCCTCTTATAGTGATCCATAAAAGGAATGTTTGGGGGAATGACTCCTAGAATGAATAGAAGTATCCCAAACAATAACTTGGCTATGAGCCTAACAATAGGATTGTCCTAAACTGAACCATTGCAATCAATGATATTCATAATGATATTTTTCCTAAAACATCTTGGATTCAGGATCCTTGGATGTATCACAATGATGGTGACCCATGTAAATACTCAGGATGATATTTAATTTATTCATGCATATGAAATTTTATCATCAAATATATAGAATAGATTATTAAAATAATAAAATGATACCCTCAAGGTTGCGTGGTCAATATCCTTTAAGGGAATCTGACACCTTAAATGCCTGATAGTATTTAGTATAATTCATTCTGCTTACCCAAATTCCCCATCCTTCTTAGGGTAACCTCACAATAAAGTACTTGTTTATTCCCAATGTTAGAGCACTTCATGTGACACCATTTGGGTCATAGGTATTACCTAGTTCACACATGTATTATCCTTTGGGATGTTCTTTAGGTTTTCAGGAAAATATGGTAGAAGAAATCAGATTTTAGGAAATAGGAAAGAACACAATTTACGTTCATGGTTATTATTAAACATGAAACATCTACGAAGTATTGAACATTAAGGCTCAATATGAATTTTATATAGGTTGAGCATTGTTTTCAACTCAAACAACCATCCAATATATCCTTTTGGTTATTAGTTTGATTTTCTAGTTGTGTTTCATTATTTGATAATGATTTTACCAAATTTTACTACTCTTACTAGGTATTATTGTTCATATATTTGTAAATTAATAGAGTCTAAACCTGATTGTACCATACTTTTTTAAATCGTACACTCTAACCATGTTCCCTGATCCGAAGCAATGATTTATTTTAATTTTCATGCTATCCCATGGTTATTTTAATAAATAAAATCATCTTAATTTTAAATAAGATTGAACTAAACCTTAAACATCTCTATAGAGTCTTTTCCAATTATATTCACAAGTATTTAACATTTTTCTTGATAGATATCATCATGGTATATTACATTTTAATTGGGGGTTCCCTCTTATTATTATATCACCATAGATATTATAACGACCCACACTTTACATACATTGTTAATACTTCAAAATTGAATCACTCTTATTACAACATATGACAAAACCACAAAGGACCGTATAGGTATAGTGTCTTTAGAAACTGGGGAAACATAAACAACTGGTTCATAAATCCTCTACAGTGTCTCCCATTTATTTCATCATATCTAGGGTCCCTTTTAGCATATTCTACTTAATATCCATCTTCCTGACCTGGGGAAAAGAAAACATAAAAGGGTGAGCTCAAATGCTCAGCAGGGGAAAATAAAGGAAATAAAAATCATATCATATCTTTATGAAAAGCAAAACCTGCAAAAGAGATCATAATATCTTAAAATGGAATAAATCATAGAAGTGAAAATGAGATCCCCATAATCATAACATAAAACTTGAATCTTTGTGGCATGCACACATAATCATGGAAAATCATTTCT
The DNA here is from genome assembly GCA_963277665.1 of Viscum album. Lineage (NCBI taxonomy): Eukaryota > Viridiplantae > Streptophyta > Magnoliopsida > Santalales > Viscaceae > Viscum > Viscum album. Next base: position 1,331,531,551 of record OY728142.1, on the reverse strand, counting down.
TGTTAGTCATGACTCATTGCCAAGACTATCTTAGTGGACAAAGTCCCTTTCTGAACCGAGTTCACTCCTCGTTTCAGTCCTGTATCACTGAACCGAAATAACCTTCTGTTCCAGCCATGTATATCTCATGAGATATAAAATCATTACCCAATGCATTGGAGGGAGATATATGTCCCACCTATCTTATAATGAATCCTTTCTTATGTGTGCCACATAATCATAAAACATGCATCATCGCATAACACATGTAACAAAAATGGGATTCTTGAAACATCATGACATCATAAATCAATTCATATATGATAAAGGAATTCATAAACATAATTCCATCACAACATAGTCAAACCAATGTAAAAATATGGATAGAAACAGAACCCTTTATTATCTTAGATGGAAAATAATTTTGATAAAACACTTGAATTGAATTCTTGAGGAAAATATCCTTTCTTCTTCAAAAACATTTTTCCTTTCATAACATGTCATACAACTTTAAAATAAAAGAAGTTGATTAAAAATAAACTTGAAAACTTGTAAAGGAAGCTTCTTTGAAGTAATGTTTTAAAAATCCATTCATGCCGTATAAGTTAAAAAAAACATTCTTCGTACTTTTGTCGGAAAAGTCAAAAAGTACCTCGTACGGAAAAACGACAAAAGATTCCTTTCATATTCTTTACTAAAAACTCACCTAAGGGTAAAATTGGATTTAAACTATTTCAAGTGGATGGAAACAATATTACATATTGAGGGAACATGGATGTGGATGATAAAATACACCCCAGTAAATACTTACGAATAAACAATCTCGGATAAAAATGAGATTGTGATATTTCCCTTACCTTAGGTCCGATTTGCTTAGTTCGTGTCCGAAGCTCCTGTATAATGGTTTAAATAATGTTATTGACTTATTCCAGAATCATAAATATTGATATGAGATCATATATGATCATATTATTAGCTTCTTGTTAGTAATATTTCATTGTTACTTGTTACTCGGGTCTTTATAACTTTTTGTTCTTATGCGTGTTTTGTCGAATAAATTCTTATTCTTATCTTTAGGTTATAGATAATTCATTTCCAGAATGGTATTATTGTAGTATATACCATATTCATTCATTCAATTCATTTATACAATCATTATGAAATGAAGATCATGTAGAACGAGTCGCATCACATCGTGGAGACGGTATTCCGTACGTACGCACGAGTGATGATATCGTTCCTATGATCGTGGAATTGTATTGGAGTATATATATATATTATTTCAGTATCAATATTACTTAATAATAATCATATATAGTTACTCATTACACCATTATACCCATCCTTGTAAGGTGATGATGGAAAATAGATTACACCACGGCGTGGAGACGGTATTCCGTACGTACGCACGCGCGGTGATTTCATTTTTCCGTAGGATGGATAGAAGGTGAATTAGGGTTGTTTCATATTTATAATAACATATCAGTATGTAAGTAATACTGATGTTATTACTTTATCATGAAACAACTAAAGAAGAAGAAGTTGAAGAAGAAAGAAATTGAAAAGATCGGTAATGGATATTACCTCTTCTTTGGAACGCCTTTTTGAATCCTCCACTTAAGGAACTAAGATTGGTCTTTGGAGAAGACCAGGACCTCTAGGATTATTCTAGGGAAGTGGAGAAGGTAAAATGGCAGGGGTTGGCCGAGCTTGAGTGCTCAAATTGGTGTGAGGAGGAGGGGGAGGAGGTGCCCTTTTATAAGGGAGGAGAGGGGCACCTTAGGAATATCTCAAAATATTATTTTATATTAAAGTCAAAATCGGTTTATAATGGTTCCAAAGGGTCTTATTTCGAAGCTAAAGTGGGGATGGGTCGAAATCCTATCAACCAATAGAATTTAGACAAGTTTAGGATATTATTTTAACCTTATCAATTAAATTTAACTCTATGTTAAATAATTTAACTTTTACCATGTCTTTTTGTTTTCTTTCACTATATGGTTAATACACTTACTATAACATGCCAAACGAACCCCAAATTGTTTATTATTAATATATATATCCTTATCTAAGTCATTTGGCCGAACCTTAGATTTTTAGGAATAAAATAACAATTAATAATATAATATTTGATTTAAAAACTATTTTGTGTCAATTTTGACACTATTTGATATATGATTTTTGTCAAAGTCATAACAGAATTATATGTTCGAACCAAGTTGATTAAATCAATACTAATATATCATAGTAACCTATAAAATTAGTGGAATTCATAAAAAGTCTCAAATTACATTTATTTTGGTATTTATATTATCAATTTTGTCAATATTTCATTAATAAGATAATTACTGCATCATCTTTCTGTCATAAATAAATTAAATTATTTGATGTCTAAAAATTACAAATAAAATACCATCATGTAGGAAATCTTTTTAGATTTCTAATGAATATTTACAATCGAATTTATCTTATGTATAACCCTATATTAAAAATGATTTACTTATTAAACTTTGATTTTAACTATTTTAACCCTTCTTTAAATAAATTAATAATAAATGTCCTAATCTAATCCAAGTGGGCCTAAATGGTCATATTTTATTCCTAAGTTTGTTTTTGGTCGAATTACACTTGTCCAATAGAATTAGGACATGTGTTAGGGTAATATTAATATCATATTTACCCTTAGTTACCCTATTTACTATTAACCGCGGTAAAAATAGTAAAAAGTTACTATTCACCAAAAAATTATTTTCATCTCATTGAACCACATTTTAGTCCTTGATATTAACCGTGTCTCTCGGATTTTTGAAATTCCATTCACAGAAGCGGTAAAATTAAGTTTTATGCAAAATTCAGTTTTTAACCTACCACTTAGTGGTTTCACTATTCATCAAAAATTGAAAGTTTTCAGAAAAATACCAAAATTTCACCCTAGGCTAATTTCGATATTCTGAGTCCAAAAATGAAATCCATTTTGAAAAATAAAATTTATAAAATTTCAAAAGGTGGTTATTACTATTCATAACGGCTAGTTTTAATAGCATATTGTTGTTTAGTGAAACTCGGTATTGCGTACGACGCAAGCTATCGAGGAAGGTCGTGATTGCGTGTAAAGCAAGCCAAGAAAGTTTTGTGTAGAAAAAGATTCCTTTGATGATTTATATAACATAAAAGTCTCGGGTGTTACATTCTACCCCCCTTAAAAAGAATTTCTCCCTCGAAATTCGTCACTTTGCAACAAACAAATGAGGATACTTCTCCCTCATCATATCCTCAAGCTCCCATGTAGCTTCTTCAAGTTGGTGGTTTCTCCATAAAACTTTCACCAAGCGAGTGGTCTTGTTTCGTAGGACTTTTTCGCTACGATCCAGAATCTCTATCGGCTGTTCTTCATAAGAAAGATCTTGCTCCAGCGGTACAACTTCTGAGCTGAGTACATGTGAAGGATCTGGTATGTACTTTCTCAGGAGAGATACATGGAACACATCGTGAATTTGAGAGAGATTCGGTGGAAGCGCCAATCGGTAAGCTACCTTCCCAACACGATCCGGTATTTCAAAAGGACCGATATATCTAGGGCTCAACTTCCCCTTCTTTCCAAATCTCATAACCCTCTTCCAGGGAGATATTCGTAAGAACACTTTATCACCCACTTCAAACTCTAGGTCTTTTCTTCGGTTGTCGGCATAACTTTTCTGTCGACTCTGAGCTTCTCTTATGTGTTGTTGAATAGATCTGACCTTTTCTGCCATTTCATCAACGAGATCAGGTCCTAATAGCTTTCTTTCCCCAACTTCATCCCAGCAAGTTGGAGTCCTGCATTTCTTTCCATAGAGAGCTTCATAAGGAGCCATCTGAATACTGGAGTGAAAGCTATTATTATAAGAAAATTCCACCAAAGGTAGGTGTTGATCCCAACCTCCTTTGAAATCCATAGAGCAAGCTCTCAACATATCTTCTAGGGTTTGAATTGTTCTCTCAGACTGACCGTCTGTCTGGGGATGATAAGCAGTGCTGAAACTCAACTCTGTATCCAGAGTATGCTGAAGACTTCGCCAGAACTTCGAGGTAAATCTCGGATCCCGATCAGATATAATAGAAAGTGGTACTCCATGCAATCTTACCACTTCCTTTACATATATCCTGGCAAGCTGATCTAGAGAGAAATCCTCTCTAATAGTAATGAAGTGTGCAGACTTTGTAAGACGATCAACTATGACCCAGATAGCATTATTGCCTTTGGATGTTTTAGGAAGTCCTGTGACAAAGTCCATAGTGATGTTTTCCCATTTCCATTCGGGTATGGGTAATGGTTGTATCATCCCCTTAGACTTCTGTCTCTCAGCTTTAACTTGTTGACAAACCAAGCATCGAGAGACATATTCAGCAACATCTCTTTTCATGCCATCCCACCAGAAGTACTCTTTCAGGTCCCTATACATCTTCGTGCTTCCAGGATGAATAGAGAATGAAGAACTATGAGCCTCATCCAGCAGCTCTTTCTTTAATTCGGGGATGGGAGGAACACAAACCCGATTCCTGAACTTTATTATCCCATCACAATCAAGGTTGAATTCAGGAACATTTCTCACCTTCTTTTGTAACTCGACATCTTCTTTATGTGCCTCTTTAATCTTCACATGTATAGATGGTTGAACATTCATTTGAGAAAGATAAGATTTTTCCCCTTCCATTATAATTCCAAGATCCATCCTTTGTAAATCCATAAATATTGGATCTTTTGTGATCCTCATGATGGATAAACTAGCATGGTCTTGTCGACTTAATGCATCTGCCGCCTTGTTTGCTTTCCCAGGGTGGTAATGGATTGAGCAGTCATAATCCTTAATCAGCTCCAACCATCTTCTTTGGCGCATATTCAACTCCTTTTGTGTGAAAATATACTTTAAACTTTTATGATCAGTATAAATATCACACATTTCACCATAAAGGTAATGCCTCCAAATCTTTAATGCAAAGATTACCGCAGCCAACTCCAAATCATGTGTTGGGTAATTTTGCTCATGGATTTTCAACTGTCGTGAGGCATAAGCTATCACCATATCATTTTGCATAAGAACACACCCCAATCCCTTCTTGGATGCATCACTGTAGATCACAAACCTTTCTCCACTACAAGGCAGTGTGAGCACAGGTGCATTGGATAACCTTCTTTTCAACTCCTTGAAATTCTCTTCACATTCCTCTGTCCAGACAAACTTAACTCCTTTCCGAGTCAACTTGGTGATTGGATTAGATAACCGTGAAAAATATTTTACAAAACGTCGATAATATCCAGCCAAACCAAGAAAACTTCGGATCTCAGTTACTGTTGTTGGTCTTGACCATCTTTCGATAACCTCTGTTTTTGCTGGATCCACAGATATCCCCTCTTTTGAGATTATATGACCCAAAAATGCAACTTTTTGAAGCCAGAATTCACACTTGGTAAATTTGTCATAAAGCTTCTCTTTTCTCAGGGTCTTCAATATAATTCTCAAGTGATCTTCATGCTCTTCCTTGCTCTTTGAATAGACAAGAATATCGTCTATAAAGACTACCACAAATTGATCAAGATAGTCTCTAAAGACTCTATTCATTAGATCCATGAAGATAGCAGGGGCATTAGTAAGACCAAATGGCATCACTATAAATTCATAGTGTCCATACCTTGTACGGAAAGCCGTCTTTGGTATATCCTCCCTTTTGACCCCTAATTGATGATACTCTGATCGAAGATCAATCTTGGAAAAGTATTGAGCTCCGCGTAGTTGGTCAAATAAGTCATCAATGCGTGGGAGAGGATATTTGTTCTTGATAGTGATCTTGTTAAGTTCTCGATAATCAATGCAGAGTCTCATTGATCCATCTTTCTTCTTAACAAATAGAACAGGTGCTCCCCAAGGTGACGCACTAGGGCGTATGAATCCCTTATCAAGATTCTCTTGGAGTTGCTTCTTCAATTCCTGCAACTCAATTGGGGCCATTCTATAAGGTGTCTTTGAAATAGGCAAAGCACCCGGTACGAGTTCTATTGAAAACTCAACTTCACGATTTTGTGGAAGACCCGGCAATTCCTCCGGAAAGACATCATCAAACTCTCGTACAATGGGCATATTATTAATCGTGAGTTTCTCACCAACCATTTGAGATAAATAACCTTCATTTAGTGGAATCAATACCCATAAGATGGAAGAAATTTCCACTGGAAGGTTATGTTCATCCTTGCATTGATAGACGATCGTAGGTTGATCTGGAATATGAAATGTGACTTCCCTTCTTTGGCAATTGATATGAGCTCCATGTAGAGAAAGCCAATCCATGCCAAGAATCACATCAAATTCCACTAAAGGAAGGATCACAAGATTTGCAGGAAGCACTTTCCCACAAACTTCGATCGGAGAAGAATTATAAACTTCTGATGCGATTGATGTGCCATTAGGTGTTGTCACAGCTAACTCAACATCTAATTGTTGAGGTAATACGATGATACCCTTAGAAAATTTTTCAGAAATAAAAGAGTGGGTGGATCCAGAATCAAATAAAACATTTTCTACTTTAGAGTGGATGGTAAGTGTACCTTTCACCACATCGTTATCGTACTCCACATCGCTGATAGAAATTGCATGTGACTTTCCTTTGTCTTTAGCCTTAAGAGTTTGTTGACGTCGACCATCATCATCAACCCTTGAATTTGGGCATTGATTGGCATAATGCCCCATCTCCTTGCACTTGAAACATTGAAGTGTAGCAGGTTCATTCTGTGTATCCCTTCCTTTGTTTGCATCATTAGACATCTTCTTCCCATTATCACGGCATTCAAATGCCCGATGACCTTCCTGTCCACATTTAAAACATTTACTTGTCCCTTTAAGACAACTCCCTCCATGTTTCTTTCCACACTTTGAGCATAAGGGAAAGTTCATCTTCTTTTCCGTGTGCTCTTTAGATTTTTCTTTGAATTCCATCTTCCTCTTCTTATCAAACCCATGTGACTGATGGGTTACTCCAATCTCCATCTCGACTTTGAGAGCACATCGAACGATTTCCTCGTAGCTATTGAAGTCCCTTATGGCTAACGCCCTTCGAAGACTTGGTTTTAAGCCACTAAAGAATCGATCGATCTTACTCTCAGGTTGGATAATAATACCAGAAGCGTACCTTGCAAGTCTTGTAAAATTTGCTTCATAGGTACTAACAGATTCATCATCCCTTTGCTTCAGTTCAAGGAACTCTTTCTCCATCTTTGTTCGGAGAATACGAGGGAAGTACTTATTGAAAAATAAGTTCTTGAACTCGTCCCATTCCATAGACTCAATTTCATCCATTTTCCTCGTATTCTTAACAAGATTCCACCATTGATCCGCATCTCCTTCCAAACGATACACTGCTAGGATGACTTTATCATGCTCAGAACATTGAAGAACTGAAAATATCTTTTCAGTAGTACTAATCCATTGTTCAGCAACTAATGGATCAGTAGACCCGCTGAAAGATGGTGGACGCTGCCTCATGAAGGATTCAACAGAATGTTGCTCCCTTCTTTGTTCGTTTGGAAATCCTGCATGATTCATAGCTTGAGAAAGTTGTGTGAGCATGGGTACAAGATTTTTCATTCCAGCTCCCATATCGTTTGGTTGCTCAGGGGGACAATCATTGCATTGCCCATCGCATTCCGCATTAACACGGTTCCTTCGGGTTCCATCCATTGACTAAAACCAAGAAGAATAGTGTGAGCAACACTAATTATAATAGGAAACCACATAATTCAAGAATAAAATTTTCATGCTTAAGGTCTTATCCTAGGTTATTCAAGGCCATTTCTAAAACACTAAGATTGTGTTCTATGCTTAGACTTATCCTTAGGGTTCTTACTAAGGCTTTCACATCCTAGTTTCCAAAGGTTGACTATACCTTTCCTCTGATACCAACTATAACGACCCACACTTTACATACATTGTTAATACTTCAAAATTGAATCACTCTTATTACAACATATGACAAAAACCACAAAGGACCGTATAGGTATAGTGTCTTTAGAAACTGGGGAAACATAAACAACTGGTTCATAAATCTTCTACAGTGTCTCCCATTTATTTCATCATATCTAAGGTCCCTTTTAGCATATTCTACTTAATATCCATCTTCCTGACCTGGGGAAAAGAAAACATAAAAGGGTGAGCTCAAATGCTCAGCAAGGGCAAATAAAGGAAATAAAAATCATATCATATCTTTATGAAAATCAAAACCTGCAAAAGAGATCATAATATCTTAACATGGAATAAATCATAGAAGTGAAAATGAGATCCCCATAATCATAACATAAAACTTGAATCTTTGTGGCATGCACACATAATCATGGAAAATCATTTCATGTTAGTCATGACTCATTGCCAAGACTATCTTAGTGGACAAAGTCCCTTTCTGAACCGAGTTCACTCCTCGTTTCAGTCCTGTATCACTGAACCGAAATAACCTTCCGTTCCAGCCATGTCTATCTCATGAGATATAAAATCATTACCCAATGCATTGGAGGGAGATATAGGTCCCACCCATCTTATAATGAATCTTTTCTTATGTGTGCCACATAATCATAAAACATGCATCATCGCATAACACATGTAACAAAAATGGGATTCTTGAAACATCATGACATCATAAATCAATTCATATATGATAAAGGAATTCATAAACATAATTCCATCACAACATAGTCAAACCAATGTAAAAATATGGATAGAAACAGAACCCTTTATTATCTTAGATGGAAAATAATTTTGATAAAACACTTGAATTGAATTCTTGAGGAAAATATCCTTTCTTCTTCAAAAACATTTTTCCTTTCATAACATGTCATACAACTTTAAAATAAAAGAAGTTGATTAAAAAGAAACTTGAAAACTTGTAAAGGAAGCTTCTTTGAAGTAATGTTTTAAAAATCCATTAATGCCGTATAAGTTAAAAAAAACATTCTTCGTACTTTTGTCGGAAAAGTCAAAAAGTACCTCGTACGGAAAAACGACAAAAGATTCCTTTCATATTCTTTACTAAAAACTCACCTAAGGGTAAAATTGGATTTAAACTATTTCAAGTGGATGGAAACAATATTACATATTGAGGGAACATGGATGTGGATGATAAAATACACCCCAGTAAATACTTACGAATAAACAATCTCGGATAAAAATGAGATTGTGATATTTCCCTTACCTTAGGTCCGATTTGCTTTGTTCGTGTCCGAAGCTCCTGTATAATGGTTTAAATAATGTTATTGACTTATTCCAGAATCATAAATATTGATATGAGATCATATATGGTCATATTATTAGCTTCTTGTTAGTAATATTTCATTGTTACTTGTTACTCGGGTCTTTATAACTTTTTGTTCTTATGCGTGTTTTGTCGAATAAATTCTTATTCTTATCTTTAGGTTATAGATAATTCATTTACAGAATGGTATTAGTGTAGTATATACCATATTCATTCATTCAATTCATTTATACAATCATTATGAAATGAAGATCATGTAGAACGAGTCGCATCACATCGTGGAGACGGTATTCCGTACGTACGCACGAGTGATGATATCGTTCCTATGATCGTGGAATTGTATTGGAGTATATATATATATTATTTCAGTATCAATATTACTTAATTATAATCATATATAGTTACTCATTACACCATTATACCCATCCTTTTAAGGTGATGGTGGAAAATAGATTACACCACGGCGTGGAGACGGTATTCCGTACGTACGCACGCGCGGTGATTTCATTTTTCCGTAGGATGGATAGAAGGTGAATTAGGGTTGTTTCATATTTATAATAACATATCAGTATGTAAGTAATACTGATGTTATTACTTTATCATGAAACAACTAAAGAAGAAGAAGTTGAAGAAGAATGAAATTGAAAAGATCGGTAATGGATATTACCTCTTCTTTGGAACGCCTTTTTGAATCCACCACTTAAGGAACTAAGATTGGTCTTTGGAGAAGACCATGACCTCTAGGATTATTCTAGGGAAGTGGAGAAGGGAAAATGTCAGGGGTTGGCCGAGCTTGAGTGCTCAAATTGGTGTGAGGAGGAGGGGGGGGGGGGAGGTGCCCTTTTATAAGGGAGGAGAGGGGCACCTTAGGAATATCTCAAAATATTATTTTATATTAAAGTCAAAATCGGTTTATAATGGTTCCAAAGGGTCTTATTTCGAAGCTAAAGTGGGGATGGGTCGACATCCTATCAACCAATAGAATTTAGACAAGTTTAAGATATTATTTTAACCTTATCAATTAAATTTAACTCTAAGTTAAATAATTTAACTTTTACCATGTCTTTTTGTTTGCTTTCACTATATGGTTAATACACTTACTATAACATGCCAAACGAACCCCAAATTGTTTATTATTAATATATATATCCTTATCTAAGTCATTTGGCCGAACCTTAGATTTTTAGGAATAAAATAACAATTAATAATATAATATTTGATTTAAAAACTATTTTGTGTCAATTTTGACACTATTTGATATATGATTTTTGTCAAAGTCATAACAGAATTATATGTTCGAACCAAGTAGATTAAATCAATACTAATATATCATAGTAACCTAGAAAATTAGTGTAATTCATAAAAAGTATCAAATTACATTTATTTTGGTATTTATATTATCAATTTTGTCAATATTTCATTAATAAGATAATTACTGCATCATCTTTGTGTCATAAATAAATTAAATTATTTTATGTCTAAAAATTACAAATAAAATACCATCATGTAGGAAATCGTTTTAGCTTTCTAATGAATATTTACAATCGAATTTATCTTATGTATAACCCTATATTAAAAATGATTTACTTATTAAACATTGATTTTAACTATTTTAACCCTTCTTTAAATAAATTAATAATAAATGTCCTAATCTAATCCAAGTGGGCCTAAATGGTCATATTTTATTCCTAAGTTTGTTTTTGGTCGAATTACATTTGTCCAATAGAATTAAGACATGTGTTAGGGTAATATTAATATCATATTTACCCTTAGTTACCCTATTTACTATTAACCGCGGTAAAAATAGTAAAAAGTTACTATTCACCAAAAAATTATTTTCATCTCATTAAACCACATTTTAGTCCTTGATATTAACCGTGTCTCTCGGATTTTTGAAATTCCATTCACAGAAGCGGTAAAATTAAGTTTTATGCAAAATTCAGTTTTTAACCTACCACTTAGTGGTTTCACTATTCATCAAAAATTGAATGTTTTCAGAAAAATACCAAAATTTCACCCTAGGCTAATTTCGATATTCTGAGTCCAAAAATGAAGTCCATTTTGAAAAATAAAATTTATAAAATTTCAAAAAGTGGTTATTACTATTCATAACGGCTAGTTTTAATAGCATATTGTTGTTTAGTGAAACTCGGTATTGCGTACGACACAAGCTATCGAGGAAGGTCGCGATTGCGTTTAAAGCAAGCCAAGAAAGTGTTGTGTAGAAAAAGATTCTTTTGATGATTTATATAACATAAAAGTCTCGGGTGTTACAGATATATTATCCTCTTATCTAATTGGAACCTAGTTGTGATTTGTATGAATGATATTAGGGGTTTTAAAATGATTTAATATTGTTTCATTAGGATATAGTATTTTAATTACTTGATCCACTCATTCTTAATAAAATTCTTTGAAAATGATTTGTTTCCCTCTATTCTCGAGGAAGGTGTCTCCAAAAAAGGTTCTAACTCAATAATACTTTGAGAGTATATTGAGGACATTTTATTCATCTTATTACATATATTAGTTTGATATCAATTTATTTCTTAAATGATGCATGATTTTAAAGGATGTTTAACATAAAAATAAATTTGTGATTTGATTGTATTTGATAAAAGTTCATAAAAGTTTTTTTCATTCTGAAATGAGATTTTAAATTAGGAGAGTGTTTATTATTAAATGTGCCAATGTTTTATAAATTTTGATCTTGGATTCAAATTGTTTTTTTAAAACGTGTATACTACGATCCTTGGCATTGATGGAAATACACATGTCAAATTAGTGTAGTATTTACTACTAGGTGATATTTTTTTGATATCAACACTCTGTTTAAAAAATAAATAACATTTGGTTCAAATCTATTACAATATTAGACATAATTTTTTGGGTCTATGTGAATACTTCCATAGTCATGAGGCTAATTGTTTTTAATTCTGAGATTTATAAATGGTGTTTCCTTTCAAGAAGGATTTCCACACTATTTTTCTTCTAGTATATCCATAGTATTTTTTTTCATTTTATTTCATGATATCACACATATATGTGTAATATTTATAGTCTATGTGAATATGAATTTTTTTATTAAAAACCATGTTTTGTTTCAAAATAGTTTTTCTTTTTTTGAAATATCCCTATAAATTTGAATTGTTTGAAATGTAGAGAAAATGGTTTCAAGGATTTGGAAATTTAAATTATTATTTGGTGAAATAATACTAGTAATATATTTCAATACCTTGTTTTTCCCTTGTGTATTTTCAAACATTATTTTTTATGGATCAGGTAATGATAAGGGTCTGAAATAGTATTGTAGCTTCACTTACTTATCATATCATTGGTAGTGGGACATGTTGACAGTGATAGTTGGTATCAATGAGTGTTTTTTCACTATTTATCTTTTTTTGATTCTAGTGTATCCCTTTGGGTTTGATAGTTTTTTTCTAATGGATTTATGATATTTCAAACATTGTATACTATATTGGTCTATATTAATATACTTATTCATTAGTGTAGTAATGTTGATTGGTTTTTTACCACCTTTTGTCTTTCCTTCTCGAGTGATGTTTAATGTCTAACCAAGTTAGTTCATTATAAAATGGAATCCAAATTAGCTTAGAGAAAACATTTCTAGGAAAATGTTGTGCTTTATTTTAATATTCATTTTATATATTAGTAAGACCCATTGGAATTTATGTAGTGTGTATTGGAGGGTTCTTGGACCAATCCCTTCAATGTAATAACATGAGTTACCATATGTGGTATGGGATTTTTCGGTGCGTGAAACATGACTATAAAGGATATATAAATGAAATGGATCTATTTTTTTATTTTAATTTAAATGTATCATTATAAATATATTAATTCATCTATGATAATCAAAGATCATTTCAAATTCACAACATTAAAATGTGTTGATTTTACTTTTTGATGTTCGAATTTGATTAAAGAATTTCATATAAGATAATTAGTTATTGTATTATTTCATTATTATACAATTACATATATAATAGATCATTTAAATACATTAGATAAATATATGAGACATGATCCATTAGAAACACACCATTACAACATTCTTTAGTGGAAGAACTTATCGACTCTATTCAAACTCTAGGATAGAATGGTTTTGGAAACCAATGATAAATAATTAATCATGGATATGATTTTACTTAAAATAATACACAAAAATTCCATGGTGAAAAAGGATACTTGGAATTTTAATAATTTATTATGAATATTAAATTGATGATCAATTTTTTTTATAAAATCTAGGAGTATATGTTAGGTTTCCATATTTATATTCTTGATGTACTATGATGACAATTGTGGGTTTTTATCATGCTGGAAAATTAATACAAAGAACATTCAAGGACATATTTCACAAATATTATCAAACATAAAATCCTTCCTCGAATGTGAATATTAGGGAAGAACATAAAATTTTGAAACATAAAGAACAAGGATAATGCAGTTCGGGAGTATTCCACCTATTTTTTAAGTTGGTGCACTAAGAACTCAAGCATCATAGTAATGGTTACCATAAATCCTGGATGTTTTAGATGGTTTTGAGGGCCAATAATCAATCAATGATGAATATTTAATTCATTATGACCTTCATGGTGGTATTAGATAACGCTGCAATGACATAAGTGGACATATATGGGAAAATGGGTTTCTGTTGATCTTCTTTTAATGACGTTGTTAGGATTGGTTTGTCATTTTGATAGAAAAGGAAGTATAAAGGTGTATAATTTTCATCAGATGTAGTTTCTAAGGAATATTCAGGAAAATATATGACTTATTCTATTAGTTTGTAATAAATGGTTATTCCAAACTTAATTGTATGTATGTTCTGTGATATTGTCACTTCTATAGAGAATAATTTTATCGTAGGTGTTATTATTGAATGATTTCTCATTGAAATAATATTATATCAACTATCACATTAGTTTTTATGGTTTTTTATTATTCATCCATCATTGATGTTTATTATATTTTCTATTCGATGTATTTTCTTTCATATAAAAATGTTATTAGATGGAAAAATACTAGATGTATTTATATGAAGCAGTATACACAAGAGGAATCTGAAGTAGATCCGGGTAATTTTAGAGGTACGAGGTTTATTTCATCCTCTATAGAGAATGATTTATTTGATACAGTTGAAACATATTCTTTTTTTTAGAAATGGAATTCCTTGGTGTGTCCTTTTCGAACCCTCCACATATAGAAACCCCCCTCCCCCACAAAGGGGTACAACTTGAAGGCAATCCCCGACTGGGGAATGAGCTGTTGCTAGCCGAGATGGAAGAGCATCTTGGAGGCTAACATCCCGGCAATGATGGTTTGTCAGAGCGATCCATCAGCAATTTGGGCTGCACCTCATTTTTCCCACCCAGATGAGTTCGGGCGACCCGGCAAGGTGTGTGGATTCCAGGGAGAGGTTTTCTCCAAAAGCGGACTCCTAGGATTCTAACCCTGAACCTCGCAAAGAAAAACCTGTTTTGGCAACTCACCTTCACCACCGCACCACCACCGAAGTTTCACAGATGAAACATATTCTTTTATATCATATAAGGTAATTAATGTTTTGGAATTATTTTATAATATTGTTCCATTTTATTGGAATTTCCTTAATAAGGTAAGTGGTTCAAATATGGTTTTACATTCCCCATGTATCCGGTGACGATAGTTGATAATTAAATTCTACGAAACTTGTTATTCCTATAACGGTCTTTTTCTTGAATATTATTTGAATGGATTATATGGTCATTGTTAAGGACTATATATAATTTTACAATCACCATGTTCAATTTATATCTTATGAAGTTGTTTATCATGTCGTTCAGGGAGTGTGGGATTCTAGATCGGGGGAAAAGGGTATGATTGTTTACATTGGAATGATTTTATTTCAATTAATAGAGATGTTACGTAATGTCGAAAAATATTGTTTGAGAATCCTACATATTATTGGTTATTTCATATCATAAGGTCATTCTTGTAGGTTTTTCTATGTTACAACTATACAGAGTGGTTGTGTTCACTATTAGCCTTCTCCTTGTAATGATTCCCATTTCTATCCCCTCTTATCACAGGTAATCTACAATGACATACAATATAATGTATAATTTATGGATCTTGATTCCATGTGATTTATTCATTCATGTACGTCCCCCTGTGCATCAGTTATCGACATTAAAATAATTGAATATGGAATTCTCATTGTTATCATTGATTAAAGAATTATTAATCATGGTATTATAGTGAAAGTGTTAAACATGCCAAGAATTGAAAATATTTTTTATTAATATAAATGGGATAGTTAATTTTATAATTTTTCCTCACTATTAGCGTTACACCAATAGAGTGAATTAGATGTGTATATACCTATGACTGTTTTTAAAAGCCGATATGGATATTTTTAGTTTTTAGTTGTACTATTATGTCACACTAAATCACTTTATTTATTTATGGAAATGATGAAATAATTCATAATCAATTATTAGACTCTATTTCATTCATTTTCATGGATGATATAATTATTTACTAAAAGTAATACAGGGAACACACTAACTATTTGTATATCATCCTTAAAATCATGGGAGAACATACCTTATATGTAAGTCTCCCAACTATGTATTTTGGATCAATGAAATTATTTTTAGGTGGTATTTCAGATATATGATGGAAATCTTCGTGGATCATGTATTAAATTTGGAATTATTTTCATGTGAGAATCTTAGAAAACTTTTAAAATTAATAGCTTCATGGGTTTGTCCTATTACTATGGGTATTTGATCAGGAATTCTTTAATCATGCACATCCATTAAAAAAATGAAATAAAAGGGTATTATGTTTGAGTGGAATAGATAAATTAACATATATTTTTATGAATAAAACAAGAGGTTGTATTCATCTCAAATTTAAATTCTTCTATAACTGGGTTTTAGGGGTATCATTTTCTACGACACATCATGTATGTTATTAGGGTGTATCTTAATAACGGGAATGAAAATGGAGGCCTATATCCCTCTCCATACATAACACCATGAGGCAATATACCATACCCATGCTATTGATTTGGTAGTTGTTATACATGTTCTATAATCATTGAGCCACTATACATTCATGTATTGGATTATGTGATATTATGATCATAGGATCTTAAAGTATGTTTTTACCAGAGGGATATAAAATTCCTACAACGACATTGGGTTGACTATCATGATAAATTTTATTTAGGTATTTATTATACTCCAGAAATGGGGAATTCATTCACTAATATAGGGATATATACATTAATGACTCAATCCATGAATAAACAAATTGTGTAGTTAACTCTAATGAGACTATTCACTTATATGAGAAAGTGAGTGGAAGATAATATTATGATAATATTATTATCCTATTTAATGAATTAATAATAATTTAATGAGTGTAATATTATTGGTTTTGTATTAGACACCAATTTATTAACATTTATTATAATTCTAATTGGGGGGGAAGGTGTTGGGTTGTTTGTCTTGGTCTCCCCTACACAACTTGTGATTCAGTGGTAGGTTGGTTATTCCTATATCTATGAGGTAGGAGTTGTAATAAAGTGTAAATTTCTCTAGTTATCCCACAAAAAAGTAGAATTACAAAATATATCATGACATGAGATGTCCGAATTAGTGTTCAAGGATGAAGTTATCAATTGCAGGTATCTTGTATTGTTTAATTAATTTTTATATAATTAAGGAAAAGTTTTAGAGATTCAGTGGTTTGTTGGTGCATTTTTCCATTTTCAATCCATGTGGGATGATAATTTTATTGAAATAATTATTCTTTTACCATATACTATTATAATAAATGAAATATTTTTTGGGTAATAGATCAAATATTGTATTTGGATCATTTATCATATAAAAAAATTGATCAACTCATGGTGTTTTATCTCCGAGAGGTTATATATCATAATGGGGATCCCTCTATAATTATTTTTTAAAGGGAATGAAATTTAAATCTAAGGTTTGAAATGGTTTAAATTGTGTAATTGGTCACGAGTTGAAATTAATCATGAGATATCATCCATAGATGGATGAGTAGAATGAGTGAACAATCTAGATTCATGAGGATATGATTTCATCATGTGTGCTTGATTTTGAAGGTAATGTGAAATGAATATTCCTCATTCTGTGTTTGAATATATAAATATTAATTATACTTCATTCAATATTATACCCTTTTAATAGTTTTTTTGGAAGACATGTCGATCTCTCTTGTGTTGTGATGAATTTGGAGAGAGGTCCCTGATTGGAAAGGGCC
Source organism: Viscum album (assembly GCA_963277665.1). Taxonomy (NCBI): domain Eukaryota; kingdom Viridiplantae; phylum Streptophyta; class Magnoliopsida; order Santalales; family Viscaceae; genus Viscum; species Viscum album. The sequence goes on along the minus strand of OY728142.1, from coordinate 1,331,513,995 downwards.
TTGTTCAGGAGATGATTGAAAACGTATGGGATATTTATAAGAGGTCAGTAACTTATTATAGTCATCATTAATCCAATGTGGAAAAATATAATCATATGTTAGAGTTAGTGGTTATTGATCATGTGATTATTACACTTTCACCTTATTGGGACACCATCAGTCGTGTAAGTAGGGTATTATGGCATCAAGGTTTATTTTCACCTAGGAGATCGTTGAAGGAAAGTGACATGTAGAATATAAGTTGCTCATTTCATAAATATTTATACAATTTCATAATTTTTTTCATGTTACCCTAATTGGGTGGTATAAAATTTACCAGTCTCATGTGATTCAATGAAAAGATGCTGATCATGAGCCTAACACCACTCTCATGGAATAGCCAGTTCAAATTATAGATTTATATGAAAGGGTAAATGTCAGTAAGACTTTTACTATGGTTCATATTAAATGAGGTTGTGGATTTAATAAACATGATATTTTGTATTATTAGTTTTTCAAATGTTTTAGTGGAATTTAATTTTTTTTTTCAAAATATTGATAACATTCTAGATAGGGAATTTTTTTGTTTGGATGATTTTGACACCATCAGGGTCAAATGTTTCCTTAGATTGAGAAATGTTAATCCTTCATGTTTTTTGTGTGGTTTTATAAGAAAATGGGGTCAATGAATTGTATTTTTAGAGTAAAGTGTTGAGGATCAGTGTTTAGGGGCATGGTTAGTACTAACCTCTTGGGAAATATGCAGCATGACATTATGAGACACATATGAAATTTTTATAGTTGGGGATTGATTTGGCAAATTGTAAGGCTCCCCAAGGGATCTTTACAGGTTTTTTGGGTTTTTTTGAAGATGTTTTTAAGGTTTTGAAAATAAATTTATAAAATAGTTTTTCTATTTCAAGGTTATCATACTACTCCTTCGCCAATTTGATAGAACCAACCTATAATTTTTAACCAGTTTGATAAATACTGTAGAAATACCATGCATCCAAATTTTAATATTTATTTTTTTTGAATTTTCCTCTTTTACCTAAACCATTTTTTACATACACACGCCCTAATATCAATTGGCCTCGAATTAAACCCTTCTGATAATTCTATAGGATTACCTATTTGTATTATTTATTGGGTTGCATCTTTCTTGATAGATCTCTTCATTGTATGATTCATGTTTTATATATGTTTCCCTCTTATTCTATTTTTATATCATTATCTATTCCACCTTGACTTTATGGATACCTGTTGGGATATTGATGCGAAATATGAGTATTTTAATAGAGGTTTTCTGTTTTTTAAATGATCTATGCCCGTGGGGACATGATCTACTCTTTCAAAATTTCTATATATGAAGGAGATTAGTTATCCTATGTTCATGTGGTTGGTGTCTCATTATAATGATTATAACTCAATAATTACATATTATTATTATGAGTTCATTTGGTTTGTTTTATGAAATTTATTAATATGATATCAATTTGTTTTTTTAAAGGGAAAATGTTTTTAGATTTATTTTTTTAAAAAAATGTATTAGTGCACAATATGAGTTCAATGAAATTACATAATCGTGTTTTGGATTATAAAATGGGGGTTTCGATAATTGGAGTAGGGATTCATCACTGGGAAATTAATATATAAATTTTGTAAAATGTTTTTTTTTGATAACATAGAACATTGGGAATCATTAGTGAATTTGGAAATGAACATGGCGTCGTAGCATTCGTTTCAATTCTATGTGTTATTTTTTTTTGAAATTTATATACCATGGAAGGAATCAATATTATTTGGATACAATATATAACCGTATTAGAGAATCCTTTATTTTCCAGTTTGTATAATCCCATTCACTAGATCTTATTCATGAGTCTTTTCAATTGTTCTTGTTTTTTAACATGGATAAAGTTTTCATTAATAGTTGTTATCTTATTTAAATTATTATATGTGAATTGAATTATTTATTTAATATATGATGATTCCATATATATAAATTTTTTAAATCTGGTTTATGTGAATATGAATGTATTTTATGAAAATATAGTTGGTGTTTTTTGAAAAAAAAAATTCAAAAAAATTATAATATTTATTTGTTTTAAAAATATAGATGATATAATCATGGAATTCCGATTTATAATATTGTTTTTGTGAAATTCTACTAAATTTCACTCAAACTATAGGATCGATATGATACTAATTATAGTATGAAAATAATGATGTAGATCCTCAACATAGTAGAGGGGGGTGGGGGTGAATTGTATAATTTAAAATTTTATTTAGTAACTTTTAATGTTGGTTACAAACCATTATGTTGCTTATGAATGATAAACTAGGTAAATTTACAAAACCTATAGCTTCTATAAAATTTCCTGATTCCAGAAATATGGTTTTGAAAATGACATTCTAGAAATGTGGTTCCAAAAGTAAAACCAGTTCAACAAACTAAATAGATTCTAGAAAAATAACTAGATCATCAGACTAACTATATTCCAGAAATGTAGCTCTGTAAATGAAAGATAAAAAAAGTTTACAAAAAAATGATTCTACATTAAATCATATAGAATTCTATTTAATCAGAGTACAAGTATAAGAAAGTATAAAAAATTTATACTTTCCACAACAACCAAAATACAAGGGAAATACATGAAATAATACAAGAAACTAGTATAGAAATCTTTTTACCCAATGAGTAGGGTATCTATCAAACTTGGATAAAGGTCCCTTGACTTATACTTTCAAGAAAGCTTGTCCTTCCCAAACCCAGGTAAGCCCTCAATCTGAATATTTGTATCTATCTTGTTATCCCCGCATTTCCTAGATTTAGAAGGAAATCATAACCTCTGTTTTCTAAACCCTGAAACCCACGATCATCAAGATCGAAGTCTACACAAAGCAAGTGTGAACAATTTCATCACACCCGAAAAAAAGTTCACAACATATTCATCAATCAGTGAGAGATTAAAGTGTATCTCTCTCTAGAAATCACTTTAGTGTGTATTTTTTCAAAAGGTTCAAAAGATCTGAGCCCATTAAAATGAACTCTTAACTATAGGAACATCTTCAACGGTCGGCTCCCTCCACCAACTGTCATGTTTTTCCTTGAATTTCGAAGGGAAATATATACGTTTCACTCTAACAATGTTTAGTAAATAACATAATGCACGACATCATTTTAAGACTCAAACAAGAGTTAGTAAAAACATGTTTTATTACCTAAAAACATTTTTCGGAATGTATGAAAAAATAGAATTAATAATCTTAGAACGTTAACATTTTGAGTATATAAAAAATAATATTCGTATTCCTTTTCTTAGTAATTCAGAATCAGAATTCTATAGTCTTCAGAGTCTTAATATATAACATTTGGAATCTGAATTCAGTGAGTTCGGAGTCTTAACATAAAAAGGTCGGAGTCTAAATTCAATGAATTCAGATCCGGAATTCGTATTCTGAAAATAGAATGCTTTATATCTAAGTATTTATAGGATTCTGAGGATTTGGTTGTGAAAAAGAAATTTATACATAGAAAGGATATGTGTTAGTTTATATTATGAACAATGAAAAATAGGTAAGGATAAATTTTCCTTGGGGAAGGAAAATTTTCCATATCAAGGGAAATCATAGGGAAAATAAAATTTTCCTTCAGATAGGGGGTTTGTGGTTTTGATAACATGAAGGAATGGAGAAGTCATAAGGAAACCTAATTGACTCAACAGTCTCCCAAAAAATGAAGGAATGGAAAAGTCATAAAGAAGCCTTATTGACTCAACAATCTCCTCCTTTTTGGAATGCACAAAAATCATTACGAAAAATAATATTAGGACTTAAAAATTTTATGGACATGTAAATAAAAATTATCTCCCTTAACACATGGTCAATGATGAATAAAAATCCCTCCCCCTTAGGCTTTGGAAACACTATGGATTGAATTATTGATTTCCAGGTTTAGACTTATCATTTTATTGCATATGTAAAACTTCTTGGATAATAACTCCCCCATAGATGATATCCCCCCTACATAGGGAAATTTATTCTTTTACATTATATTCTTTTTTAACATTCACTTTTCCTCCTTTGTGATTCTCAAAAAGGAATAATGTGAGTGGAAATGGAAATGTGGTACCTTAAATATTAGTTATAGGAAAGCAAAAATATAAAGAGAAACCCAAATTTTCATTATGATTGGAAAAATTAATACAATGAAGGATTACAACAAAAGATAAGAATTCGGAAACATTATCCTTCCTTATCCTTTGGAATATACTTCATTAATATTATTTTGAGCATCTTGAGTTCCTTGTGGTCTTCCTATGCTCGTTTGAGAAGCTGATCCTGATCTTCAATTATATTTTCTAATTATTTGATTCTTTCGTCCTGAGCCTTATGAGATTATACATGCCCCTTTATTAGTTCTTCTTTCGTAGAGAATTTATCTTCATGTTCAATTCTATGATCTCTTTCTCTCTTCCAACTCTAAGAAACTATATACAACTTCCCATTCAAATATTTCACTTCATGAATCCGAGAATTCTTCTCTTGTGTTAGCATCTCCTCAAAGATATTTGTGAGATCCTTGATATACAGATCATCATTGTCAAATTCATCCTTCACAGTTTCTTGTAACTCATCAAGAATTCTCATGTATTCTAATATTTCATCCACAAGCAGGTCATTTTCTCACAGGATCATCTCTGGGCTTCGTAATTTATGATGAACGTCTTGAAATCAACCTCCAGTTTAGGCACATATCCATCACTATGGATACTAAATATGATTTATTATTAAAGGAATGTTGAAGCATTTGGAATCTCTAGTCTATATAAAGAAATATTAGAATAGTTCCAACAATAATCCTCAAGGACTGGACTAGGAAATCATGTCCTAAAGAGGTTGATTCAAAATCAAGAATTCTTCTTAGTGATGATTCTTTTTATAACACTGCAGCTTTCTTATTTAAAGATCCACCAACATATTTATTATTTACAATATCCTTGGTTGGTGTATCAACTACTACCTAATTTCCTATATCAATTTTCATAATGGATTCCTCTTGATTAGAAGATTAATGTTCACTATCAGACAGCTAAATGATTTTATCTTCATCTATCTCTTTTTTCTCATCTGCTACCTCATCATCCTCTTGGTGAATACAATCTATATTGATGCTTTCTTCTTCGGATGGTTTGACTACTTCTTCTTCATCCTTCTCTTTATCCTACCTAGGGTACCAATATTTGATGATTCAGCTTGAGTGTTTTATAATGATACTTTTTCTGAGGGCTTTCTTTTTCTTGAAAACCATCAACTTGCCTTATCAGATCTTCGGTATCACCACTACTTGCTTCTTCTTCATCTTCTTCTTCCACTAATTTTTCTTCTTCACCAACTTCTTCCGGATGTTCTTCCTGAATTGAGAATTTTTTTCCAGGAGTCTAAGGTAGTGGATCTTGAAGAAATGACTCTGGTACCTGAATATTCTCCTAAGATTTATTAGGTGCCTTCAGATGTGATTTTACTATCTCTGATTTAGGCACATTCTTTCATTGTTTCATTTCTTTATCTTCCTTCTCTAGATTCTCAGCTGCCTTTTATTTTAGATATTTTTCTTCATCAGGGTCCATCCCAAACATACGCTCCCCTTCCTTTTTATTATTCTTTACATCTCTCCACTTTGATACAACATCCTCAGGATAAGTTTTTTTTCTTTGGCTTCGGTGGTGTGGATTGGGTTTCCATATCCATTGGAATTTTTTCTTTCTCTTACACTTCCTTAAACTTCCTCTTCCTTCTTCCATTCATAGAGGTCTCATCCGCCTCCCATTTCTTTGAAATAGATTTCAATTCTTCTTCAGTAATGTCATAAAATTCATCATATTTAATGGAAAAGAGAACATTCATTCTTCTCAATGTATCTTCACTTAACATCATAACTTTTCAATTTCCCAAATTAGATCGGAATGTATTTGTGAAGGATTATAGACATATAAATATCATCTTATAATGAATTGTTGGATACATAATTATCTGAGCATTCATATTTCCATTCTTTATGTTCTCAATTGTAACCATGATACATTTGATTAAGTATAATTTCCTTAGATTTACCATGAAATCTATAATGTACATATCACTATTCATTCAATTATCTTTGTACCCTTCTCTCATTATGTTGAATACTTGAACCCAAAATTCATGAATCAGATAATTTGTAGACAGGTGAAGAATTATCAGAGTCTTTACTTCTAAAAGGCCAAGAAATTTCATTGACTTCACCTTATCAGAAAGTCCTTAGACATAAGGCATCATATGAAAACAAATCTCAGCTTTTCCTTGATATTGCATACCAACCAGGCTTGCAGCCTTGGTGTATGAAAGTGAATAATTTTTTCCATTACACATGAAATATAATTTTCTACTCCATTCGTCTATGAAGAATGTAGCTGACACATAGAATTCTGTTTACAAATCCGGGTATACCAAAACCTAAGATTTCTGTTTTGAAAAGAAAAAATCATTCCCATCCATTCATCTTTATATTCATGGCGATCATAGAATTATAATTTTCAAACAACATAAGATCCTGTTGACTCTCTTTGTATATTTTTCATTCGGAGAATGGTTTGATAGTTGACATATCTTATAGAGTGGAATCTTTGGCAGACATTTGGATGTAAGAAAGATCTTAGAAGTTCAGAACAGGCTTTTGTATGAGGGTATAGCTTCATCACACGAAGGCATGAGTTTCGATGTGCGACAAAAATATGGGGGACCTTTATATAGTCAAGTGAGGTGATGGTTCACCTTCTGTAATAAATCCTTTTTTTGAAATGACTTCTGATCAAATTTGAGGGTTTAGATTATAGTCAGAAAGAAATTTTGATAGAATCCTATCTTTTGAGGTTTTTTATGAAAAACATTCATATTCAAGAAAAAAAATTGAATAAAAAAATTAAAAAACCAATAGAAATAAAATAAATAAAAATAGATTACAAAAATTTATTAAAGGAAACATACCTTTCGGATTGATAGGATGATTATTAGTAATGGGGAAAATTCATCCAAAAGAGCTTTAGATTCCGAAAATTTTGATTATATAAAAGTTAACTTCTAAAATAATTAATATGAAAAGATTCATTATGAAAATGTTAAGTACAAATATCATAATTAAGAATATTTTAAGTCTAAGAAAAAAAAATTCAACAAAATATTTTTTATTAAATAAATTTAGGCTGCGAATAATAATTATGGATTATAAAAAAAATTTAGAAACTAACTAACAAATGCACTCCACCTATGAAATGAAGTTCCTTACTGTAAGGAGGTAGAATTCAATAATAAGATAACATGGATGATTACCTTATAGTTATCATTACTAAATTATTTTTAATATATTGAAATCTATCAAAGGTTAGATATTTTGTAAAAATACTAGAAATTTGATCTTGTGTTCTGATAAATTGAGAATGATATATCCATTTTTTGTGTGATCCCTAAGAAAGAGATTCCTAATATCTATGTGTTTTCATGAGAGTTATGTTCATGGTTTTTTATTAAGGAAATGGAAGTATTGTTAACACACAAAATTATTGTTTTGGTAAAACTCATACCATAGTCTGTGAGTGTGTGTTGCATCCACATGACTTGAAAACAACAACTTCCACCTGCTACATATTCAACTTCAGTAGTGTAAGGTGGTACTGAGTGATGCTTTTTTCATGAACAAGAATTTAATGAATCTATTAATAAATGACAAGTTCTAGATTTAATTTTCCTCTCCATCCTACATCCACCAAAATCCGAATAGGAAAACTGTTTAAAATAAAATCATTTCCATAAGTGTAAAAGAGTCCTAGATCAATGGTTCCCATTAAGTAGCAAAATTGTTTTTCACTACCATTAAATGAGATTCCTTTGGATTGGATTAATATATTGAACATAATCATACATAAATCATTATGTCGGGATGGTTTTTTTTCAAGTAATGTAGACTTCCTATCATACCACTAAATGATGTGTTATCTACTGTTTTCCCATCTTCATCAAGATCAAGTGAATTTAAGGTATCAATGTTTTTAGATATACTCTTATTATTTTCATATAAATACGTTTTGAGAAGATCTGTAATATACATATGTTGGGATATATAAATTCTATTTGGTTTTTGAGAAATTTGACATCCGAGGAGAAATTTTAACTCATACATCATTCTAATTTCAAACTCATATTTCATTAAATCTACAATGGAATCAGTTAAAGATTGAGGAGTTGAACCAAATATTATATCATCAACATAAATTTGAGCAATCAAAAAAAAATTATTATAATTATTTGTAGAATTAGTTGGATCGGAATTTCCCTTACCATACTTATTTTGAATAAAAAATCTTTAAGTATATCATAACATGATCGAGGAGCTTACTTAAGTCCATAAAAATCGTTGGTATGTTTAAAAACACGTTCAAGAAGTTTTTAATCATTAAAACTTGGAGGTTTTTCAACAAAAACATCCCACTGAACATAACCATTAAGGAAATAACATTTAATATTCATTTAAAAATGTTTGAAATTGAAGAATGCTACAAAGGCATGTGGAATACGAATTGATTCAAGTATAGCTACTGTAGATTAGGATTCATCATAGTCTATTACTTCTTGTTGATTATAGACTTTAGTATCCAATCTAGCTTTATTTCTAAAAGTGATTCCATATTCGTCACACTTATTTATGAAGCCCCATTTTACACCAATAACAGATGTTTCCTTAGGTCTTTCAACCAAGTTCCAGACATTGTTTGTTTCAAATTCATTTAGCTCATATTTGATATCTTCAATCCAATCATATTCACCTAAAGCTTCATCAATGCATTTTGGTTCTAATTGGGATTGTAATGCTAGATATTCTACTTCATTCCATAAGGATCTTCTAGTCCTACATGTTTATTTACATCACCAATAATATTATCACTAGGATTATTATTTAGAGACAACTGATTCGGGTTTTGTAAAACTTGATCATCAACACAGTGTAGGAAATCTTATGGGATAAACATTTCAGAAATACCTTCTCGAACATTTTCTTTATAATAAAGATCTTATAAAAAATGTTGATAATCAGGTTTTTAAATAAAATCTGAAGATGAAGACTGAGGTTGTTTAAAATAAAAAGGATCAATTTTATCAAATATGACATCTACCATTTCTTCAACAATAGACGTGTTTTTATTGAAAACATTATATGCCTTAGATGTTGTGGAGTAGCCTAAGATAATTCCTTTATCAGATTCTGGAGAGAATTTTTATAGATTGTATTTGGTATATAGAATGAATACATTGCAACCAAAAATCTTAAAGTAAGAAAGTCTATGTTTTCTTCCATTCCATAACTCATAAAGAGTTTTATTATGAAAATTTCTTATCAAAACATTATTTATATTATAACAAGATGTAATTATAGCTTCATACCAAAAATGATTAGCTACAGAATATTCACTTAACATGGTTCTTGTTATCTCCTGGAGAATTCTATTTATTCAATCAATAACATCATTTTATTTGAGGTGTTCTGGTTGCTAAGAAGTTATGAGTAATGCCTTTTCTACTACAAAAAGTATCGAAATCATAATTTTTAAATTATCCTCCAATATCACTATGAATAGTTATCAATGGATGGTTTTTCTCATATTTAACATGGGCACTACATTTTTTGAAATAATAAAAATCTTGTGATTTATTTTCTAGAAAATAGAATCATGTAAATATTGTGTAATCATCAACTAAGACAAATACATAATATTTTTTCCCATTGCTTCCATTTTTTATTGGACAAAAAATATCCATATGCACCAACTATAAACTATTAGTGGTTTAGACTCCACCAACTGATTTAAAACATGATTAATGGTTCATACCATATTGAAAAAGATCAAAATCTTTTGAATAATCGAAGCTATGCTCTAGTATATCATTACCTAGTATTTTCTTAGAGTGTTTTCATAAGTTCATATGTTTACAATGTCCTAAAATTCTATTCCACAACCAAGAATGATCTTCTATTGCACTAAGACAAGGTAGATCTTGGCTCTTAAGGTCTTCTATGTTTAGTGTGTATAAATTCTCCTGCCTATTGGCAGAAGGAATAAACACTTCCTTGGAATTGTGTACTAATAAATTTTCATTCATAAAATTCAGAAGGTAACATTCATCACATAATTGACTTATGATGATGCGGTTGTGCTTAATACCTTTAACAAATAAAACATTTTAAATAAAAAAATTTCAAGAAGAAAAATTATACCTATAAAATTAATTTCTCTTTTAGCATTGTCTCTGAAAGTTACTTTTCCTCTTTTCATCTTGATAATCTTTTCAACGAAGTTTATTTCGCGAGTCATATGCTGGGAACATCCACTATACATGTACAATGTATTGTTGTTGGTACTATCATCATTTTACTAAAAATAAGTGTGTAAGACTTTCGGAATCTATTCATTCATTGCTCCAGAATTGTTACACAATAAAATTTTGGGTATCCACATTTGTTTAAAAAGGTATGCTTTATGAAAACCAAGAGATTGAACATTATTTAAATTTTTTTTTTCTTCCAATGACAAACACATTAAAATTTAGTACAAAAATGACATCTGGGTGGAACAGAATAATTATTTCTAAAAATAGGTTTTTATGGAATAACATAATCCAAGATTTTTACAACGAGGTTGGATCTGAGAATACATATTGTTAAAATTCTTGTTATAGGATGTAAAATTTCAAAGAAGTTTCTTCAAAGAAAAAATATCAGACTTTAGTCTAATGACTAAATTCTTATTCCCTAGAATAATTGTCTAAGAGTTAAGTCTATACATTGAAACAATTTTTTTTCTAAAAATAGGGTTTTATGATCCCTAGAAAGAATAGTGTTCTCAAAATTTTCTTCCTCATGTTTCTTAGAAATATTTTCCAAAAGAACATTTTTCATTCCAAGATCGTTGGAATGATCCGAAATTTATTTTATTAAAATAAATTCTATATATTTTTTTCGTGTTTTTTAGAAACATTGCATTTTATTATCTCTAGAAACATAGAAAACTTAGAAACTTCCTCATAGAAAGAAAAATCATTTCAATTATCTGATGAAAAGTCTCTTAATCAGAAGAAAATTATTTATCATGAAAATTTCACTCAATGAAATATTGGTTAAGTATTCAGTAGTTCGTACCTTAGCCATAAAACATTGATTTAGAAATGGAGCTCGAGCTATTAAACCAATATTCATTTTCATAGATGATTTATAATATAATGAATAGTTAAAAGAATCTCCAGTAATGGAACTCCATGTTTAATTAGCCTTTAGGACATTCTTATGTTTTGATCTGTAGAACTTCTTCTTTTTTATCTCAAAATACATGTTCGTCTTATCTCTTTTCTTTAGTAAGGGAAAATCAGGTCTGATCTGACCATTTCTTATACATTCAAAGCATGTCACTTATCCATATTTTTTTATCTTTTCAATATTTCTTTTTTTATCTATATAAAATTTTCATCTGGCCAAAAATATTGTTCATCCTTCGAGCAATATTATCTTGTTAATTCTTAGAATGTTCACTTTCACTATATTCCGTTCGAACAAAAACCTTTTAGGATTTAGATCTAGTAACTCTATCAAGAGTCCTGGCTTTCATATGTTTCTTAGTAGTTGTAAAATCAACACCTCCATTCCCATTCTTCTTTTTAACATTATTAGCATATTTCTTCAATCTAGTCTTATATTAAAGAAGATTTTAAAAAAGATCATCAAGAGTAATATGTGATACTATCCTATTTTCATCAATAGTTGTTCTCTTTGATTCCCACTCATTTGGAATGATTTCTATAATCTTGTCTGCAAGTGCCTCATCATCTAAACCTTATTCAACAATGTATTGTAAGCTGTTGAAAACATTCATAAATATCTGTTGTAAAATCTATATAGGTTTTCTATAATGAAAGCAAAAACCATGGTACTCTACTCTAAGCATAGTTATTCTAGATTAAATAACATTGGAAGTACCAAAAGGTGTCACATAATGCTTCATTCATATACAATTAGTTACTCCACAAGAAGAAATCTGGCTATATATATTCCCGGTCATAGAACACAACAACGTATTGCATACGTTATAGTTAAGATTATATTAGGACTTATCTTCATTAGTATTGTTTCTGAGATCTTTATCAAGAATATTGTAATCTATAGTAAGAATAACAATTTTGTCCACTCCAGTGTTAATTAAAAGAGTTATTTTTATGATCTCCCGAATATTCGTAATCATTCCCATAAAAAATAAGTGGTTCTGTAGGATTATGATTTTTAATTTAACCAACATTCATTCTAGCCATCTTGAAATAAAATCCTTCCACACAAACTTGTCAGTAATAAGGGTTTGTAAACAAGGATAAAAATATCATAAGAATGAAAAATATAGAATAATGAAAAACATGGTCAAGAAAACTTATATGTGAATATAAGTATTTCATCAGCCAACCTCAGATACAAATTGTAGGATTGATATGATTATAATTGTAGTATAGAAAAAATGATGTAAATTATCAATATACAAGAGGGTGGGGGTGAATTGTATACTTTAAAAAATTATTTATGAACATTTAAAGATGGTTAGAAACCTTTTTATTGTTTAAAAAAGTTAAACAAGGTAAATTCACAAAACCTCTATATTCTACAAGCTTGTTTGAATCTAGAACTATGGTTCTAAAAATTAGATTCTAGAAATGTGGTTCCGCAAATGAAAGCAGTTCAACAAACTAACTAGATTCCGGATATAGAACTTGTTCAATAGACTAACTAGATTCTGGAAATTTAGTTACATAAATGAAAATTAACAAAAGTTTACCAAACAATGATTCTACCTTAACACGTATAGAATCCATTTTAATCAATGTAAAATTATAAGATAGTATAATATAGTTATACTTTCCCCAACACCCAAAATATAGCAGAAAAAACATCAAACTTTACAAGAAACAAGTATAGAAACGTTTTTACCCAAAGAGTAGGGTATCCAACAACCAGAGATAAAGGTCCCTTGATTTATACTTTCACGAATGTCTGTCTAACCCTAACCTATGTAATCACTCAATACGAAGATCGACATCGATCTTGCTATCCTTGCAAGTCCTCGATTTAGAAGGAAATCAGAACCTCTGCCTTCTAAACCTAGAATCCCATGATCAACACAATCAAATTCTAAATAAAGAAAGTCTTAACAAGTTGTTCACACCTGACCAATTTGTTCACACCTGAAAAAGTTGTTCACAACATCCATATGAGGCACTGAGGGTTAAAAATCCTCTCTCCCTAGAAATCAATTTAGCCTTTATTTTTACAAAAGGATCAAAAGTTTGGATCTCTTTCAAATCAGATCCTTTTTATAGGTACGTCATCAACGGTCAGGTCCCCTCCTCCAATGGTCATATTATTCCTCGAATTTCGGAGGGACCTTTATACGTGTCACTAAAACAATTCATAGTAAATAAAAGAATGGATGAAATAATATTTTATGTTAAACAAGAGTAAGTAAAAAAATGGTTTCATAGCTAAAACCTTTTTTTGAATGTAAGGAAAAAATAGAATTTAGAATCTATGTAAGTTAACATTAAGGGTCTATAATTAAATATCATTCTTATTCTGTTTCTAAAGAATTCGGAATTATAATTCTATAAACTACAGAGTCTGAACTTAGAATGTTCAGAATTTGAAATCAAAGAGTTTAGAGTCTGAACATAAGAATTTTGTAGTCTTAATTCAATGAATTTAGAACCAAAATTTGGATCTTGAAAAAAGAATGCATTATATCTAGGTATTTATAGGATTATAAGTTTTTGGTTGTGAAACCTAATTTTATACATAGAAAGAAATGTAGTCTGGTTATAATATGAACAATGAAAAATAGGTAGGATAAATTATCCTTGTGGAAGGAAAATTTTCCTTTTCATGGGAAATATTAGGGAAATGGTATTTTACTTAAGATATGGTGTTTGTGATTTTCAAAACATGAAGGAATGGAGAAGTAATAAGGAAGCCTTATAGACTCATCAATATGCCAAGACATGATGGAAAATAAAATTCATATGGAAACCTTATTGACTCACCAAAAAACCTACATTTTCTCTTGGGGTTATTAGATATATTATTGTAATACTTAGTTAAAGGGATGTGATCCATTTAGTTGTACATGTTCTCTTTGTTTTTTCTAACATTGTAGTGTGATTGATTGGAGGTGATAGTTTGTAACATAGAGACTTAGTTATATTTTTTCCCTTATTTAATTTTATTTTGATCCTTTTGGGACTAAAAATGTTTGGATCATTGATGTTTTATCATTCATTTTGATGTTCTATGTTTTCTTAGTTTGTTATTATTATTCATGATATATGTTTTGTTAGTTTTTTTTACCAGCCTGTGGTGGGCCATATCAGGTTATGTTTCATGTAGAACAGTGTTGGCTTATTAAACATCCTGAACACTGTATTTATTCCAATTTTTCAGTCCGTAAACATTATATTATAGTGTTGAAATTATAGGGTAATGCAAAATGTAAAACTCATATATCCATAGAACCAGAGAATGTAGAGTAAAAAATATCCTAAGAATGTGCCAAAATGTGTTTATGTTCAGTATATTTCTATGTTTAGGTATATAATTTTGGACTTTTATCCATAATTCATGTCATTTATTAACATCCCTGATGATTCTTATTTAGAATATGGTGATTTTATAGTGGCCAGACCAATTTGAATAAGCAATACAAGAGATTATGAGGTGGTAGATTTCATATCATGTTCTGATAAATTCATTGTAAGGGATTTTATAAGTTGTTTACTATATTTAATTATGTGTTTTTTGGATAGAGTACTGATGGAACATGATAATTTTGTTGCTTTTGAGACACATTATCTAGGACCCATTTAGTGGAACTATCATACCCATGAATTAGATATGATATCCATGGTCCATTATTTGAGGTGTCAGAGAAATTATCTCTTTATAGAGAGTTCCGTTCTCTTTATTGATCACAAGATCTTCTGTTATATCAATAAAATGTTTTAAATAATTATTTATACGATCTATTTTGTATCTTACCTATGGCTGTTTGAATTTGATATGCTCTCTGAAACATTTTAGGGTAATGTTGTCTCATATTTTCTTAGGTGTAGGATGTTGGTATCTTAGGTGATTCTTTGAAAATATTCATAAGAATATTTTCCTTTGATGAGATTATTAGATTATTAGGGATTCATGATTTTTATGACTAGGTAGCGACAGAATGTTCCCCTTGTTTGCCAAAACATATTTAATAGACCATGAAAAATGTACATAGGAGATTGACCCAATGTGTGTTTTCATGAGAGAACAACTAGCGTAGTGTTGATCTGATTCTAGATGGTTGTTTTAAAGAGATCATATGATACATATACATATAAGACTTTTTTCACTGATTACACCTAGGAATAGATAATGAGAGAATTCAACACCTATAAGTGGTCGATATATATTGGGTACAAAAATATAGACCATGAATTTAAGTGGCATTTCTGGTGACTAAAGATGAAAAGGGGATTTGTTATATTTATTTCATAATGTGTTAACTTCTAGAGGATAAAAAATAATCTACAATTTTTTTTTGTATCTCCGACCACTTATTATTCGTACGTGTTTGAGGGAGGATGTCATGATGGAATTTATGACAAGGTTACCATAGACCCTGAGATTAATTGGTTTAGTTTTGGTGCATGTCAATCAGATAGTAAAATATTCATATTTCAAACCAATATGGGAGACTCATGAAAATTGATAAGAATAAAAAACTATATTTCCATGAGATAATGTTATTTTATTTAAATCCCTTTAGTATAATATATAATGTAGAATGATGATTTTTGTTGTTGTTTTAACAAGGGCTTGAAGAACGTCATATGGACTCTGCTGGGATTTATCACAACATATTATCCATAGATACAAAGGTAATTGGAGAAGATGAATAATATGTTGGTGGATATTTAATTATATTACATTATATACTTTTTTGGATCTTGGGATGATCCCCTAAAATTTATTGAGTTCAAAAAAACTAATGTTTTTTTCCATCTATTCAGATATTACATACAAGGCTCTATGTATAAGACTATATCATTTACCTCTTTGATAGAATTTGTCTAGTGAGTAAATAGTTGTGGAGTGTATTATGGTACTAGATGATGATAGAGGGTGTCAAAAATCCAACAGAGGTACATCATATCAAAAATTTGGTTGAGATATTATGTTTACCATTTTAAGAGAACCTGAATGTTTACAATAGATGAATAGGGTTTTCTAAGAATGAAAACGTGGTTAGGCCACAAATATTTAATGAATAAGTGGTATAAAAATATATTTTATTGGACGATTCAATAAAAAATGGCTTGGTATAGTGGTGTACAATCTATAACTTCTATTATTTTACCCAAATATGCATGATATGAATTCTTATGTCTTAGATCTAATGATATATGACTAATCACATGAATATGTTCAATTGTGTGGATGTTGACCTTGATCATGAAGCACCATATTTGGAATTATCTATGTCTATTTAACACTAGATATAGTAATTCTTGTGAGGGAAGAATGTATGACTTGTCTACATCTTATTGTATCTTTGATGGATCCAAGATGAATCATCGAAGTTGTTTTACGATTTTCATGATCATTGGATTCATTTAATTTTGAAACACCACTATAAATAATTTATTTGAGGATTATAAGATATTATAGAAAGATAATTATAAATTCTGATTTTAAAATTCTATATAATATCCTTTTTGATATAATATATAAGTTATTTTTGTGAAGGATTAATAAATTTACTTTAATTTATACACACAAAAAATTAAATGGGATATAAATTAATGTATATGTATTGTACATATGTGCTTGAGGATTTTAAGGTGCAATGTAAAGGTCACAGAGTGTTTTTAAGGGTTATATTAGGATAACTTTTTGGTTTCAAAGATTATATAAATGTAACCCTTAATATTTAATGAGTTTATAAGGAATCCCCCTATTTACATTAGTTGTGTAAATTTAACCCTTAGTTTCAAGGGATATGTGAGGGAAATAAAATATTTTCAAAGAATTCATATGGGTACATAAGATTATATGAAAGGGTAACTCTTATTTCTTAAAGGATGAGTAAAGGTAATTATTATCCATGTAAGGGTAGTTGGCAGTTATCACAAGGGACACAGCTATATTCCAAGGGATATGTAATGGTAACTCAGTTATATGATGTGATAACTATGAGGGAAAAACCATGTTACCCATACACAATTCCCCATTTCAATATATGATAATGAGCTCCTTTTTCGTTTTCCTAACTCAATATTACTAAAATGTGTATTGATGATTATAAAATCCAATAAACATGGAAAATAAATTCATTGACTAATTTAAAATGTGTATCATTTTTTATTGAATAAAATAAATTCCATAAATTTAATATTCAAGTAAATGAAAAATTAAATTCCTAATTTAATAATTTTTTCTAATATTGTGAACCAGTATATGGTTTAATTTTTTATAATATCTGATTCTAATTTAGGGATCCTTTTTGAGTTGGAATAGACCTTAAATTTATTTATACAAGATATGGGAAGTTATATTTAGTAAAAAATATTTATCTTATGGTTTCCATGAAAGGATTAACTCTCCCACTATCCTATATTTTTTTAATAGAAAAATTACTTAAATGGATATTTTTCATGTATCCTTTTCATTTAAATTTTTTTCAATTAATTATTACAATGTTTTTTAATAAATTACTGAATAATTCATAAATGATTTTAATCCATAGTAATAGAAAAATAATTATAATGCATTAAAACATTTTATCACGGATATTATAGAGAGATATAATACTATATTATAGGTTTTTATAGTTATACATTGAGTTATATATTTTTAGAACATTTATCATATTAAATTGATAATTTAAAAAATTTCTTAGGGAGAGAAAATTTTATTGCATTGGGTGTTTGTATTTGTTTTGAAAATAAAATATTTTTAATTTTTTGTAGGACACCATCAAGTAAATATTGAATTAACTAATACATTAATGAGATTCATGCTATGAATCCTTGAAAACATGATATAGAAAATGGAACATTGAGGAAAGGCAATCGTTATAATATAAGGACTCATATATGACATTTTCATGGTAATGGTTTGTTTTTTATACCATTATGATATTGATGAATATGGGTGTGTGAGTGGACCTTACAATTCATGCTTGATATGTGAAAATATTCTTATTTTTATCCACTTTTTAATTAATCTAGATATGACTAGATTTACTTTTCTATGATTAATAGTGTTTGTTGTATTTCATATCCTTTGTAACTATACTTCTTGTCAAAGAAATATTAGTTTTATTAGTTTATATTATATTCCCCCGTAGAGGGGTAGTGTAATAATGTGATGATGGATGTGGCTGATGAATCATTTTATGTTTTTAGTTAGATCAGAAAAATGGTTTTTGATGAGTATTAGACCATGCACGGGTTTGTAATTCACCGCTTATAAGGTAATGTAGGATAATTCCTTGCAGAAGTGTGGTGTTACAAAATATCATTAAAAATTTCAAGTGGGACTAAAAATTATCAAATAAAAAATAACCCTATAAAGGTTGTCCATGTATTTTTCCTAATAATGTCCATCATCTGGGTGGGGCGTGTTGTGTTCTCTCAAAGGTTGTATATGTTTTAATGATATAGACATTCTTACCAACATCAAGCCAAATAATTTAGGGCTAAGGTTCATGGTTGATTTCATAGAGTATGGTGATTTATAACATGTGTGAAAATATAATTATTTCATTACATAATTATGTCATTATGTTAAATGTTACATATATTATCTACACTTATATTAAGTGAACACTAGAGTATCCATACAATGATTATTTCTCAAAATGAACATGAGGTTCTCGATGTACATAAAAATTTCATGACTAGGGATCCAGTGAAGAGAAATAGAGCTATGATGGGGATTCATGAGATAGAGTCTTGGAGTTAGAGGTGTTTTACAGAAACACCTAGAATATTTGATTTCATTTATTATCCTACTATTGTATCATAATAACATTAGATTTTATTTACACATAGATAATTTTTTTTATGTGTTTTGTGCCATGGAATATTTATTTTATATATTTAATTCCTTAATGTTACACAAGTTAATATATATTTTTTGATATGAAATGATATGGAGTTTATAATCATTAAACTAAAAACTTTTCAACCCTAACTAATAGTGAGTGACCTCTTCTGTATATGGAGGTGAACATTAGGAACTGTGGCTATTCGGATAATGCCTAGTGTTATAGGTTGGGTAATTAAACATATGGTTTTACTCATATAAAATAATAAAAGATCTAAGTTTATATTTATTTAAATGATCAACATTATCCAAAAATTATTCCTCTTAGAACTCCATATAAATAGAAAATGTTCATTATAAAATAATTCAGTATAAATGATAAATTCTTGTCTCGAAAGAAACATTATTCAACTGACATTGAATCAACGTACACTAATAAAAGTATAGAATCATGTCATTTTGATTTTAGAAATCTACATAGTTTCCTAAATCACTATATATTAGAGATATCAACAATATTAATTTATGACATTGTAATTTTCAATATTCTCCATATTTTATGAAACATTATTCTCAATAAAAATTATCGAAATACTACATTGAATACATGTAAATTAATATCATATAAACCACAAATTGTATCACCTTTGTAATATTATTCTATCATCGATATTTTCCTATTCATGGTAGATAATGAATATAATTTTAAATGTATATTAACTGATCTATTGGAACAGACATGTTGATTATACTATCAGGTCCTTATTTGAATAAATATAACTTCTCCAAAAATTAATATTTTAATTCTTCCTTGAATATTATTTTCTGATTTGATTAAAATACATCTCAATTTTTTCTTTGAACAATATAATTATAAAATTAATATTTCCACATTATATTTATTTTCATATTAGAAAAATACTAAAAATCTAGAAATTCCCCAATGATTGGACATGAGTGATATTGAGAGAATTCAAATAATGTTTACAATGGTATAAAACCTGATTTAAACACATAATTATCCTTTAATTACAAATAAAAATATTATATGAGAAATAATCCCCTTTTAAGAATCATTATGTGTTCTATATCTGATTAAAGATACCTCAATGTGGAGATATTAGTCGGAACAATCACCTCTCTCCAAATATGATAAGATATATATTTCTCCATTGATTACAAAACATAAAACATCTCTTTTTTTATTTATTCATAATTGATATGTGATTTATTTAATATTTTATTCTCATAATAATTAATATATATTTTTCTCATGTATTAGAAAATGGAAGGAACACATTAAAAAATTTGATAGCATCAGACATGATTAAAAAGGGTTTGTTCTATTATATAGTACTGATATCCAATGAAAAAATTATTCCATTATTTATTAGATCAAAATCTTATAAATAGTACTCATATAATTTGAAATTTTATCATCCATAATCAACTAGTTTAGTGGCTTATATACTTTTTATAAATCATTTATAAATCATATATAAGTCCATATGTTTCTAAGAAAACAGATCACAACATTCCCTGATGTCTGAGGTGGTAGTGTAGATATAACTTTAGCTATAATAACATCCCCGTCAATATGCTATAAATCTTATTCCCAAGAACAAAAACAGTCTTTTAGAAGTCATTTTTATTTTCCCAATTAATTAAGAAATTTATTTCATTATATATATAAATCAAAATATATAGATTCTATTAGAATTCATTAAATATAGTTCCTATAACTATTATTTTAGCTATAAATTCCATACATATTTTTTACACCACATCTAAAAACATAGAAATAATTCTACTATATAGTGCGGAAGGAACACCACATAAACAAAATCAATCCATATGATAAACAATTATCAATATGCATATGAGAATGAGGTTTTCTCTTGATCATTTAAAACATTTTAAAGTCTACTGAATCAAGAATATTTATCTATGTTTTAAAAGTATAAGTGGATTGTTATACATTAAGTATCTAATTAATATATTGAAGAAGAAAATGTTCCTTGTTTTACAATTTGGATTCATATAATCTATAAAAACTCTCCACCCAAAAACTATTTTAATTGAAAATTTCACATACTTTTCCTTTAAAAACACAATAATATATCCCTTACATAAAATAATATGAATATTAAGAAACAATAAACTATTTGAAATTTGTCATCTAAACATGTTTCAATTAAGATAACTAATCCATCCTTGAAAATCTCTTTCAAATTTTTATTGAATCTTCTCTGGAATTTAACAATGGGTTTCACCTCGTCATCAATGATGATTTTGTGCGTGAAAATTGATTAAATAATTTTCTTATATACTAAATGGCCATACAATTAAATCTATATTCTTAGATAAATCATAAATTTATGGTTTGTACAATCAAAACTATATTCGTAGTGAAAACCTCAATTAATGGTATTAATGGAATTGTGCTGTTATGTAACTCAAATAATTGAGAAGATTAAATACTATAGTGAAGTGATGTTGAGAACACGAGTAATGAAATTTCATTATAATCAATCATTTTAAAAAAAATATGGGTTTTTGGATCATTTAAATTATTCCATAACATCCTTAATTAAGGTCATCAATTTTTCACTAGAAAAACACATAATCCTTCTGGTAAACTCTTAAAAAGGTCTCTACCTCCATTTTATATCCATTTTTAATAGTAATATTTATCTTCAAAATATAATAATGATAATTGTTTTCTCATTTAGTGATTTATGAAATCCATTTTTTTTGTAAAATATTTTCATTCTTAATTGAACCATTTCCTAACTCATGTAACAAGTTACATATTCACATTCATTACATGACCCTAAAATTAAGGATCGTTTATTAGGTGATAAATATGGTGAAATTTTAAGAAAAAATTTAAATAAAAAAAGGTCTCAATTCCTTAATAATTGATATTAATCCAATATTACACTCACCTAATCCCCACTGTAGAACTATTTGAGATTTCTCATAATAAAAAAATAGTAAAAATATTAATTAAAAGATTCTATAATAGTTATGAACTAGATCCTTGTGATATATATATATATATATATATATAATATCTAATTGTATAGAAAGAACCTCACTACCTTTTCATGATATTTTACTTTTATGACTCTATAACAACTAGTCCCCACTGACACCATAGTTGGCATACCTTTTTAAAATTTTCATCAGGTCATGGGAATCTATGTGCTAACAGTTGAATCTTAAATGTATTTCACCCTCCCGTGGGCTTACCTATCGGTGAAAAATGATCATCATTCTAATAAAATTCTCTATAGGTAAACACCATACCTTTTATCATTCTTTTTCCTCACCCAGACACAGCTTCTGTAGCTTACAAGGAGGAAACCAATCCTAAAATAGATACATGAAAAGATCTCTTTACATTGAATTAATATTGAGATAGGTTCCCAAAAATAATGTTAAACATTTTTGACATGGAAAATAAATATTTCTCTTTTAATAGATTATGATTATTAGGTGTATCATTTACCCCCTTTTTATCATCATTCCATTTTTTGGACTATAAATTCCATCTAGGTAGTGTCATTTGACTTATGATGGGGCACCCATATGACACAACTATGACTACATGTTTCCAATTATAGAACATGAGAAACACATTATTAATATCACCCGCGACATCATACCCTCCATGCACTTCCAATTTCACTAAAGGCTTGTGTTCCCCCCTCACATGTTCCCACCCATATGCTCGAACAAATAATTAGACTATTGAATGTACCCATACACCAACACATGTTCATTTACTATACTTTTTCCTCACTTTCAAAACCCAAGGATATATCTGTGGTCGATACCCATACAGACAATACACAATGAAAATATTTCTTAACTGCGGTGTTAAAATCATATAGCATCCCAAAAATATTTGTGCTAATTTTTAACATGGGAAGTAACATTTATTCAAATATGTATTAATATTTATGGTGTTTTAAAACATTTTATTCTTTTTTAATTATAAATCTACAAAATATTTATGTATCTAAAGCCTTCCATGAGAATTATTTTTTCATAATGACTCGAATTCCCTAATTAAAGTACATTATCCTCATACATAGTGATCTTCATATCATTCATTGTGATTACATTCCATTGATATTTCTTTTTAATTAATTATCCATTTGATTTATTCAAAATTATAGGCTTATTCCTGTTGCTAACAATGTGTTTTCATGCCCTCAACATTTCTATAAATTATCATCAATTTTTTTTATACAAGGAACCCTTATTTCAAACAATATAATGTATTTATGATAAATCTAGATTATTACTTAGTAATAAAAAATTTTCTAAATAATTTTGGTCACAAAATTGAAATATTTATATATTTTTATCCCTTGTCATATTTTTCTGTTCATGTTTATGATTTTGAGTGGGAAGAGGGTGTTGTGAACCTATGTGTAAGATCCTATCCTTTTCTGGAGATGTATCAAGATTTTTTATATGTAAAAGTTTCACTTATTTTAATTATATCATTGATAGGTGTACCCTGGTATTTTTTATGTAAAATTATTCTATTTTGGAAGGAAGAGGGGTATTTAATAGTTGGTGCAATTTTTCCAAATCGTGCACCCATCCCAGAAAGCAATCTGAACAGCAAATTAAATAATTTCCATGAATGGAACACAAATTTTTTAACGATGAACCCTCTTAGTAGTAATCTTGTGACACCCCTCGGTGAGGTGAAAAAATGGAGAAACCATGCACCTAATATTGGAAACTGAGAGTATGGAATTTTAAACCCCTAAATAGTAGATAAAAAATTCCCAAACACCATCTAACATCACCCCAACTCAACCCTATTAGACTATAAATATATACTCTCTTTTTCAAAGGCTCCCTGATGGATTCCAATTACTTTGTAACTTTGTTCTTGATGGTTCGATGTCTAAATTCACGATCTACACCACCCCTACTTAGAGATTCTTATCTCATAATTTTTCCTCCATCTCTACTACATTTTTCTCATATTTGAAGATATTTTTTCATATATGGGTGATATATAAATATCTATGTTATTTTAGATCTAATTTTATTCATGTTGGATCTAGTTTTTGATCTATATATTATTCGTGATTGTGATCATCCTTATTGCACTTCCATTTGAGTAATTTTCTTAGAGACTATCTTATATCATTTTGTTTCACCTGGGTTGGGATGTTCCAAAGTAGCAATAGAGGAGTTTTCATTAATTTTTATTTTTTATTAATATTCTAAAATGGTATTAAAGATTATAAGATGATTTGGGCCTTGGTTATAATCATGTTCTTGTGAGTAGATAAACTGTGTAAAAAGTTTTAAATCCAAACACCCTTGGTGGGGTTGTTGTGATTGATGTGTGTTGTCAAATATGGATACCATTTCTCATTAATTGATAGACTTATTTTGTGATTTAATTAATTTTTAATTTTTTTTAATATTTGAATAATGTATTATTATGAAATGTGATCTCATCATGCATGTATTAAAATATGAACTCTTTATTACAATGTGGCATGCATCATTTTATGTATATAATGGAATATTATTTTTATTGCATGTTGATAAACGAAAATTATTTTATATGCATTATTGAAATACATGAAAAAGGTTATTAATTACAAATTGAATATTTTAAATGATTAAAAGGTTGTTAAAATGGTATCAAATGATTAAATTGAATAACAAGTATGAGTCTAACCTTTTTTATAATGACCAACATGTAGAATGATTAGGGAGGGAGATGACTCCTTAGTTTTGTCTATATGGTGGGTTTTGGGGGGTGATTTCTTATTCATTCTTGAGAAAATACACAAATTTGATAATATTTTGAATTTTTAAAAGGTTTTTTATATGTAATTGTTTATATATTTCCCCATAGTGGCACTTATTGATAGGACAACATGAGTACACTGCATGGAATGTTCCTCTAGTGGTGGAGCATGTGGCTCTGGTTAGGATGGCTAAGGAATCATGAGTGAAGTTCCATGATATGTTTCGTCCATTAATTATGTTTATGGAAAGTGAAAAAAAAGAGTGTGTTGATGATTATTTCTAATATTACATGGGATTTTCAGTTATAGTTCCTTCTGACATGAACAATAGATCATGTACATGAAGTAGTAGAATTATGGATTATGTCCATTCAGACTATACATGAAAACATAGATACTCTTTTTGATAATAAAGTGATGATGGATGCTTACATTAATGAGGGTTAGCTATGTACCTGTTTTATGATCAATATAAGTAAGGTATGATAGATGTCATATTATGGAAATAATTATTGAGAATATCCTGGATCATTTTTTTCTAGAAACTCTATAAAATGAGAGAGTTTTTTATTTCATTTGGTTGACATAGTGTATATCATTATGATGGAATATGATGGATGTTTTAATAACTTGTAAAACGTTTCTCCAATGATAGAAGAGTATGAGAATGATATGGAATGTCATTTATGGGATAACCATAACTGTGAGATTAATTATCTTATTAATATCATCGTACCGGAAATTTTTTCTAATGTGGCGGATCGGGATATCATATATGAGGAAAACGTAATGAAATATTCTTGTAAATAATATTTGGTTAATTATAGATGGTAAGGTGGTAATAATTAAATTTCTATGGAAATATTTTTTTAAAATGATTAGTATAGCATTGTAAAGAAGGGTGGCCATGGGGAAGAATTCATTACTTAGGATCATACTATAGTACTTTTCACTATTTTGGTATTCAGGGCCACATTTTTATGTTTTGTCCCCAAACATCAGCTAATTTTGGATCTTGTAGAAGGATTGGAAACCTAAAAATGTTTTATAGGAAACCATGATATATGTGTAATTATGTACCAACTACATATACTTCATGTGAGGGAAGTGGATATTCTACAACATATCAGTCTGGAAGCCACAGTTCAACCTGCATTTGATGTAGAGGTAGTGGATGTCACGCTTATACGATAGAGTTCCCCTATCCCCATAGTGTTGTATCCTAGGGTGAATGGGCTATGTCATAATAAATAATTCAATAATAGATTATATGATGTTCAACATACACTGGTGGATAGAGAGCCTAGACTATCAACAATTAGAGGTACTATTCTTGTAGATCCTACAGTTGATAGTTCCTTAAATGATAGTTGTGCCAATAATTGATTTATATATTTATAAATTTTTAATGGTTTAATCCTATTTATGGTGATTATATGTTGATTTAGGATCATAGATAAACCTTAGGAGTTACAGTCATTGGATATCTATTTATACAAGGGGTTTTATCTCGAGGTTGGGGAGTATAATTTTCTATGGGATAATCAACTTCATAATATGATATTATTTGACCCCATTATGGAAATCAACAGGTTAGTATCATACTGATCCCACATATATTTTTACCATTATATAGTGACCTTTATATGTATTGAGGGTGAAATTTATATTCCCTATGAAGTGTGGTATCATAAGGCGGTATGAGAAGGTCTTTATCATCAAAAAGTAACAGAGCTAATTTTTCAGGTAGGGTGTCTAGTTCTAGATAATGTGTATTTAATTTTGGTTATCTCTCAACCCATAGTGTACAGGTTCAATGATGTGTTTCTTGAAGAAATAACAGGACCACCAACAAAAAAAGACGTTGAATTTAGGATTGGGCTCATGTTGGCGGATGCAAGAGTTTCTATTCCACTATACAAAATGACACCAATAGATATTAGAGATCTCAAGACTGAACTGGAAGAGTTTATAGATATAGGGTTTATCTATATGATTTCATCTCATTGGGGTTCCCAAATATGGAATTCTTATAAGGGTGATTAGATTCTATGCTTATGTGTAGATTACCATATGATGAACTACTTTACTATGAAGAACCTACATCCTCTCTTATGTATCAAAAACATACAAGACTAGTTAATAGGAAATTTTCTTTTCTCCAATATCGACTATAGATCTAGGTATCATCAGTTTAGAGTTCAACCTTATGACATAACATTGACTACATTTAGAAGTATTTATTCCCTTTATGATTTTTTTTTGTGTTGATGAACATATTATATGAATTTATAGACTTGATGAATAGAGAATTAATCCACACCAAGATCTGTTTGTGGTTGTGTTTGTGGATGATTTATAGGTGTACAAAAAAACTCATAATAATCAAACCCAAAATATTGATATCATCTAGAGTAGACTAAGATAGAATCATCTATATGCTACACTATCGTTGTTCCAGCCTTGGATTGATCTGTTACACTTATTATGTCACATTATCTCATAATATGGTGTGATAGTTTCCCCATGTAAGGTATATAAAATTGTATCATTGGAGGAGTCTAATAATTATTTTTAAATTTTACATTTTTCTAGAGTTATATAGATATTACCAGAGGTTCATCTAGGATTATTACAGATTAGAAGATCCTATTTAAGGATTTAATAGAAAGAGAGTAATGATTGAATGTTTTTTAACATGTGAAAATTCTATATAGTTGTTAATGAAACACTTCACGACCACACTAATCATGATCCTATTAGGTCAAAGAATAAGGTTAATGTATTTTTCATCAAATTTTTCCTTTTTTTCATGTAAATTATTTCATATAAAGATCATCACAACAAATTTTATTTTCTGAAAATCATATTTGAGATTTTATTATAAATAATCATTCAATCATTTTGCATCTTATTAAGAAAAATGTGTTTTGATGAAATGGTTATATACAGACTCACCTAAGTTCCATAATGAAATTGAAATTATATTTCTAGATGTAAATGGTAATCACATTTATTATAAATTTTTTGTTAATAAATTGGTTTTAAAAAAATAATTGTATCTATTATAATGATAAAATAAATGTGAATATCATTATGTGATTTTTATTTTACTTAAATAATAATTTTACTTCAGAAATTATAATGCAATACTATTGGATAAAATGACAAAAGAGGTAATTCAAATAATATATAGATTTATCTTATCATGGTGGAAGAGAAAGAAAATATATTTAGAATCAAAATACAATCATACCTACTACTATTATATCTAGGAGGATGATATGAAAAATGTAGGTGAAGATCATACCTAGATTGATCATACCCATAATAATCAGATACAAAATGATATTTATCATGATGATCATATCTAAGGATTCTGATATTAGAAATATTATAGTCTATAAAATCTTAATGAAACTGATTTGGAATTCAATATTGATGTTTTTGAAAATGTTCCATCATACATGGTGAACCATCATACTTAGTAAGTGTTGTATTCAATACAAAATGATAGAAAATTATTTGAGAAGAGTAATAAAAATATTTTAATGACATAGAACAAAAATTAATTTATCCAAAAATATATTATGGTAGAATTAATTGCTGATTGAATAGTGGAATAGATTGATAAACTATAAATTGTTTCCAAATTTCATCATTAATTGGGTCAAAAAATTGAATAAATATTTTACATGAAAATTCAGGAGGGTAAAGAGAAAATATTAAATTGTGATAAGTGGTTTTAGAGAATTAATGCATAACTATGATAAATATTATCATAAGATTGAGGTTGAAATTCAAAATGAATAATATTATTCAATTGTTATAGAGCATAGTATTCATGAGACGTACCCATTTATTCATATATATTGATTCAATTGATAATATCCAGGTTTTTGAATAAATTGGATTTCAAAAATTGGAATCATGATTTGAAATCAGATTAGTAATTAAAATTAATATATGAACTGGAAGTGAGGATTTTCGAAGGATCGAGAAGCTATGAGAAGAGTTGATGACATAAAAATGCACCTGATAATTTATGTTAAATTTATATTTGGTTGAATTTATTTGATTGGGAGTCATTTTAGAAACCATTACTATACCACTTATATGTCAACTATAAAATGAATAATGGTACATCCTTCATTTGTGGCGACAAATGTATTTTTCAGCAAAGAAGAGAATGAATCTCTAAGACTTATAGTGAACATGATGTAACCATATTAACATATGTGGAATATTTTTCTATTTATTTAAGTGAATGGAAAGAGAAAATATTATAGATTTTTATTCATCTAATCATATTAAAAATTATTTATCAAACCCAGATGATTACCATATTCAGTTTGCCAATAATATTCGGATGTTCATCGTATCGAGCTTGATTACTCATATTTAGGATATAAGTATTTTTATATTCAGACTAAGGAATAAAAATTTTGAATGGTCTTTATCCTACAATACCAATGTTATATATTTTCATTTTATGAAATCATACTAGGTATAATTGGGCCAGGAAGAATCAGTCTCATAGATTCATATGAAGGGGTATCATACTATGGAGAATCAAGCTGAGAAGAATTAGAATCATATAAATCAGAATGGAAAAACATAAAGAGAGAATCATACTGATTTTTCATATTAATGACCAATACCTTCTTAACAACATATGTGTAATAAATTATTTAAGTGTTTTCAGTTTAATATAGTTGTGGAATTGAAAATAAGAATAGGTAAAATGAGTTCTTACACAATCATTTTATTACCCAATGTCCACTAAGACAGTGCACACAAAATATCAGAATTTTTTGCATAGTTCTATAAGACTGAAAGGGTATATGATACTTATTATAAGATAAAGATTTATTTCTAGCAGACTATATGCTATTACAACATTTTCAAACAACACTATGGATATAGATATTCTAACTGAATAAAAAAATATAAATACATTTGTTCTTCAAGATGTGTGTTTGAATTATTATCCATAGAGAATTGTGTCATTAACAAGAGGTGTAGGTTGTTTCATGGAATCATTATAGAATAGTTTTACTAATTCACCCCCTCTAAATTATTCAATCATACTTTCTGGGAACTTTCAAGTTATATCAGACCATAAGATCCACACTCTTATTCATTTCTAATGCTGAATTTGAATTGTGTAAATAGTAATGGTACTCTAGTTTTCTAGGGAATAAATTAGCATATCTAAAAATAAAGAATGTGTACTTATATTATGCCTTTTGGATATTATTTTCTTGAAGCTATAATAGATGGGTTTACACCTATTGATATTATTGTACCTCATACATCTGTTGCTATGTTAAATCTAGAGAATGATGATAGGGCCCTAATTTTTATATTATCATCACTTTCTTAAAGTGAATTTTTATGAGTGGAATGTTTTTTCCCAACCAAATGTATATTTTATAATTTTAAAAACATATATAAATTCAATAAAAGTGTAGAGTTCAAAAATTTAAAAATATGGATAATAAAATATTATGATTTTATGATTGTTGAGCATGAATCTTTTTAAGACATCATTACTATGTTAAATGAAATTGTATGTTCTATTTAGTGTCTTGGTGAAATCTTTGATGACTCTAAAGTTGTATAAATGTTCTTGAGAATATTTTCTAATAAGAATGATTCAAAATTATCTTCACTTCAATACATAGATCCTAAAACATTATCACTTTATGATTTATATAGCACTATCATATCTTATGAAATGAGCCGGATGAAAGATATGAAAATAAATAAGTTATAGAGAAATTTATTTCAAGTATTTAAAGAATGTGATGTAATAGAAGATTCATTTTCAAGATGTAGCTGGTGAACTTTATTAGATGAGTCGGTATGTATAAACAATGACAATATTTTATCTTTGTTTTTTTAAAATATGAAAAGCAGTATATAGAAGTTGAAATCCAATGAACACTTTAAGTTTTTTGAATTTTGAGATAATATGAACATTTATATATATTTTCCTCTAAATGAAAGAATATGTTAGTTAAAAAGAATAAATAAATCCATGTAGAAAATGGATGAATTCGGTTGACAAAGAAAAATTTATTTCCATAGGGAATAATTAAAGGATTATCTGATAAATATTATATTTATGTAAAAGGAAAACAGAATTCTGGAAGATAAATGTTCAAAAATAAATAATCAAGAATTTATTTTATATGAGATATAATAGTTGGTGAAAGATATTTATGATTCATATAAATTAATGGAAGAGTAAAATAATCTTAATTGGTATCTGGATGTGATGCTGACGTAAAAAAGAAGATGATTTGGATATTTTCCAACAATAAAATTCATATATGAACAATTAAAATTGGGTTTCAAAAACTCTATCTCTAAATATGGTGAATGTTATCAATATTAAAAACAGGAGAATAATAATCAAAATATATTATAAATGGTTGAAATTACTAATGTAATTGTTCTTGAAAATAATAATATTGGGAATCTCATTTGTGTAGCTAAAACCAACAATGTTTGAATATAAAATGTCTCAAACAACATTGATTAAAAAACTATTTTGGAACATAATGATTCGATAAATGTTTATAATACTTCTTATTTCGATAAAACTTAAATGAAATGAAAGATTGTGAAATATAATAATGGTTTTTGGCTCAGAATTAAAATAGGGTAAGGTGGTTGAGAGATGCTTTAACATTTCTGGCCAGTATGGATATTTTAGAGGTAAATAATAATTTTATACTTATTTTTTTGTATTTTGGTGGATTCATAGGTACAAAAAAATTATGTGTTGGATTAACCAACAAAATTACTATTATTAAAAATTTAATGAATGTCATGGTTTGAGGGTCGATTATTCAATCAAAATAAGAATTATAAGTAGACTGTTCTCAAGAAATTCGAAAATGTTGGAGTAAATATTGAACATTATTTCCAACCCTGGGACACAATTTATGAGAGATGTCAAAAACATATATGTCATGGGAAATGATTCCTTGTTTTGTTAACAGCCCAAATTTTGTTAATAATACTTAGAATCCTAATAGGAAAAACAAAAAGAAATATACAAATGATTTTGTTGTCGAAACCTCATTGAATGCATTATAAGGATAAGGATCCTGAAATATTGATAGTTGTTATTTATTTCATAAGATAAGAGATTTGTAATTATTGATGAATTTAAAATTATTTAGTAAAAGAATAATGAAATTTTTTATGAATCATCAAAATATAAAGGTGCTTCATTATCCATTTATGGTAATGAAATGATAATATTCAAGAATGTGTTTTAGGTTGAGGGCTTGAATCAATATTTTCTTTGTGTTTTAAAGAAATTTATGAGCATAACAAATTTAGCTTCAGAAAATGGGGGTTTTTTTGTGAAAAGTGGATAGTATGTAAATATTTTTACAAGAGGCCAACATACAAAAGGAAATTTCTTCCATGTGTGTTAAATACAAAACACTAATTACATGAGTATGTTGAAGATAATTAAATATTACATAATATTCTAGGACACATGTTTCAAATATACATGAGAATGTTATCAATGGGAGTGTGTCCAAGACATTCAGTTTCTTCCAAGAACAATATATGGGGTTGGGGTATTTGTAATGAATGATTGATTTCAAACACCATGCAAAAGAAAGAAGACATTTTTTATAAAACAACACCTATAGTTGATTCATTATTATATTTTTCGGACAATGAGAAAACAATTAAAAAATGAGATAATTATATCATCATATTCATTGATTATTTTACTCTCATTATTTGTGTTAATTATTATAAACATAAATATGATGGGTTGAAAAACATTAAATGTTTTTGATGTAACAAATAAAAAGAATGTGAGTATTCAGTTAATATGTTGACTGCATAAAATAGTGGTTAATACCTAAGTAATTAATTCAAATGTTATCCTCAGATGAATTTAATTAAGAATGATTATATTTACCTATAAATTTTTCAACAAAATAGGGTTTTTGAATTAAATAATATATTTTTTTGGAAATGGGAATCACTACTTTTCATGAACATTAGCTTTCCCATATTACAAGGAGACAAGACATGTGTACATTTGATATTATTAAAAAATGATGTTTCTAAACAAAAAGATCAGATATGACTCTATATGAATTCTTTATAGAAAATTAAAATGTCAAAAACACATATGAGTTTTCAAGAGTTCTTGGGTTATAATGAATAAAGGTGTATGGTTCGGAATGATTGAGAATAATGGTGAGGATGTAATCAATCATAGAAATTATCTAGACAAAATATGATATAGATATTTAAAAAAAGAAACTGGAACAATTATTTTTTTTGTTAATGTGAATGCAATAAAAAAGGAATAGAAAGATAAATACCTCAATAGGGTGAAAACTATGAGAAATATAATTTTGAAATTATTCTTATTTGGATACAATAAAGTGTTTTCCTAATCATGAAGAAGAATAATACTCATATATTTATAGTGATGACATTGATACTCCAATAACTTACCCTTATTTTAAGAATCAAGTGGAAGATCATAAAATTATTATTAACCAACATAAAATTGTACAAAGATGAATAAAAAACATGTAATTACATATACATCATTGTATTCAAAGGTGGAGACAAACAATTTGATATAAGATATCGAGCATCTATAAGTGGTAATGTCTAGTAATTAAATTATGGATTGTATTTAAAATAATGATACATCGGAACTCCTAGAAAATTCTAAAAATAAATCCCTTATTGGAATAATGTGGGTTTTTCCAAACCAGCTGAATGAAGAAGGGGAAGTGATAAAAAACATATTTGTGTTCATAGGGTATTCATAGATTGAAGGTATTGATTTTGATGGAAACATTACCTAGGTGGTATGACTTAAATCAAACACAATCATTCATTCTAGTGCTACACAACGAGGCTACAATATCCTCCAATTGGATGTTAAATATGCATTCTTCAATGTTAATCTTGAAGAGGAAGTTGTTATTGAACAACCTAGTTGCTTTCTTTTTGGTAAAGATGAAAATTATGTGTCAATTTTGACATCCTTGAATTAACTAAAACATTATTCTAGGTCATGTTATTTTATATTTAATTCAAAGCAAAGGAATATGATATTGAAGAGATGAATCAGTGATGACAATCTTAACACTAATGAAATTCATGTGTGTTACATCATAGTAATTGTATATGATGATGACATTATCTATTTTGTGATTGATGAATGATTTTGAAAATGTTTTTCTAATGAAATAAAAATGTTTTTTGAAATATTTATTCATTGAGAATTGAATCACATTATTTGGTTATAAATAAAATACTAGAAAGAAGGACTTTTTTATTACAATGAAATCTAATCTAAGGAACCTCTTAAGAGTTCAGGGATAGAATACACAAAACTTGTTTCCACTCTACTATTAGTGGGAACAATTATTCATAAATATGGATAAGAAAAATAAGTTCATTAAAATGAATATCCAAATGTTATTTGATTATTTTTATTTTACTTCATCAATTCTCAACATTGTTTATACTATTATGTTTTGTGCATGGTTTTAGAGTTCTCCAAATGAATCACAATTACATCCGTTAAAGATAATTCATAGATAAATATAGTACAGAATATAATTTAGAATCAGTTGTGGAAACTATTATAGTATTGTTTTGATTGGATATTCAGATGAAAATTGGGAAGTATAAGTTGATGATAGAAGATCCAAATAGTGTGGAGTATTATTTATGGGAATGAGTTAGGTTAGTTGGAATTCAATGAAATAGAATTCAGTAACTCTTTGTACAGTTAACGATAAGTATGTTGTTTCATGTCAAGACACTAATAAACTTATGTGGATGAAATCTCAGTTGAAAGATTTTCTTATTGAAGTGATGTTATTCATTCTTTTGGTTTTTGATAATCATTGTACAAACAATCTCATTATGTATTCAGTAAAACATTCTGATTGAAAATATATTTATATCAAATATAATTTAGTCATAAACAATGTGGAGAATAATGAATTGAATTTAGTGTATATTCCATCATTGGAACATGTTTCTACCCTATTCACTAGGCATTTACTATGAGGATGATTTTTTAAATTGAGGCTGAACATGGTTGTCCAACCTATTTCTATTTGCAAATGGGGTATGTGTTTATGTCCCCTCTCTCAAATTATCTTGGGATAGTGTTATCAAGGGGGATAATGAATTGTTTCATAAATTTTTCCTACTTCGTGTAAAATAGAGGGATTTATGGGTACATTGTGAATTCATCATTGTATTATGAGTGAACTATTGTAACTTTTTTTTGATGTGGTTGTTAGAAACGAAATTGTTTTGTATTATAAGGTGGATGATGAAAAGATGAGAGTGTAAACAATAGAATTTTTTTAAAAATTACTACTCTTGGTCTATATGGTTTTATAATCACTAATATTAATTAATTAAATTTTGTTAGCTCACTTTGATTAGGAATTATTTATAAGTAATGCATTTGAGGAGGATACTTTGTTCAGTGATTTATTAATCTTGGATGAAAACACAATCCAACGTGAGATACTTTTAGAACCACATCTGAAAATAATATGTTTGTTTTCAAATTTTATATTTTTTCTAAAAATGATTTTTAAAGAACAAAAATAATATGTCTTTGTATTTAGTGAAAATTTTATTGATTGTTATTTTCAAAATAATCAGACTCACTTGGTCCGTTGTCATGAGAAAAATATCATTGGATAAAATTGATCGGATCCCATCACCTTTGTCTTTGAATAAAAAAGAATTTATATTTCTAGATGTAAATGGTTATTGGATTCACTCTGAATTCGATGTAAAAGATGTGGTTACTTTTATGGGGAATAAGAGTCTCTATGACCATGATAAAATAAATGAGATGATGGTTTAGTGGTTTCTATTTTCAATAAATCGTATTTTAATTGGAGAATATATGATGAATGTGTGATAGAATAATAGGTAAAATTGGTATTCCAAATCATACAAACATTTATCATATCCTGGTGGAAGAGAAGAAATGGGTGCTACTGATTGAAAAGCAATCATCCCCATTATAATCATATCTGGGAAGAAGAGAATAAAAAGGAAACTAATTACAATACCTTTAATTATTGTGCAATTAATTTTCTTATATAGGATGATCATTATGAGGATGATTGTGATCATGATAATGGTATCAAAAGAGATCAATCTCATTAAATTCATACTCTCCACATTCGTATGCCAAATGAGTTTGATAGAATGTTAGTTTCTATTGAAGAAGGTCCATCATAATTGATGAACTATTATACAAAGGTAGATTAGTTTTCAATTGAGTGTGATTGAAAAATAATTTAGTAGAATCAAATGACAATTGTTATGAGAGAGACCAATCAACAATTTAGTCAATTATTTAATATAGATGAATGAATTTTTGAAGGAATAAATGAAAGGTTGTATAAACTATAATGTTTTATCAAAATCCTTCATCATGTGGGTCAATGAGTGGAATAAAATTTTTCCATCCAAATGAATTTTTATGTGAGTTAAGTGATTATACGAAATGGTTAGAAGTGCTTTGGGAGTAGTAATAATGTTGTTCTCTGAACCTGATATTAAGGTAGAGCTTGATATTGAATAGATTAACTATTTTCAATTATTCTAGAGTATTGTATTCCAAAAATGAGATATATATCATATTTTTCATACACTTGAACTCAATTGCTACATTGATTTGTTTTGATGAAATATGAATTAGAAAATCAGACTCATTAATAGAAATATCACCTAGAAATGTAATGAAAATCTAAAGTGGAAGTGAATATTGTAGAAGAATTGAAAATCTTGGAGATGTTCTGATGATGTCAAAATAAACACAAGAATTTAATAGGAATTAATATATACACTTATGGGTCACCTATAAAAGGATAAAATTACATCCTACATTTACGAAGACTAATGTATTTTTCCCAGAAAAAATAGAGAGAATCATTGTGCTTTAGAGTGATGAATTACTTTTGTATTAACTTTTATTGATGTTGTTTTTTCAGATTGAAGTGTACTAGAAGAGAAAAGTTCAAACCATTATATTCTGCAAACTAAAAGACTCAGTAATTATTGTTCCCATCTAATTACTATATTTGTTTAGTTAATCATATTCGAATGGCCATATTATTAGGCTAGATTTATCAGATCTATGACTTCCATATTAGGGTTTATGGACTGAAAAAGAAGTGCATTTGAATTTTATCAATCATACTCTACCAGTGTTAAATTTTTTCATATTGAGAAATCATACATTGAGAACCCATAATCTGAAAAATCGTGGTAAGGGAATCATAACTAGTATAATTGTAACAAGAATAATCATACTCAAAAGGAATTAGACTTGGTGGAATCAGACTAGGAAAAAAACTCTGAGTGAATCAAATTGAATTTTCATAAAAAATTCCCAGACGATCTTACAATTTTTATGTGATAAATTGATGATGTGTTTTTTATACATTTGTTTAATTTAATAGAATAACATGTATCATGAGTTGGTTCAGAGTCATTTTGTTTCCATTTTTCTACAATGAGGGTGTACACAATCTATTGAAATTTTTTACATAGTGACACACAAGTGAAAGCATATATCCTACACTTTGAATTCTATATATTAGTTTCTAGTAGATTATTTGGTTTTGTATGATTACTAAACCAAGCAATGGACATCTTTATTCTTATAGAATTGTGATCATTTTAAATAAATATGATCCTTTGGATATGTGGTTGAATTGTATTTAACTTGTAATTGAATCACTAATAGGAGAAAATGCCTCTTTATTGAAATATAAAATAAAAAGTATCACTGAAAACCCCACCCTATATTTTTGATTCAATCATCAGGAATAGGATCTTTCAGATCTTATCCAATCTAGGTTAAGATTATATAGTGCATTGTGATTATTTTATGATTGGTATTAGAGTAGTGTTGTTTCTAGGAGAAATAGTGGTGGCATAGGGTATTGATAGTCAAGACTACATAAAGGGAACTATCCTACCAATGAAAACATGTTACAAGTTATAGATAATGATTTGATGTTTTCGTGATATTATCTATTAGTTGAAAAGATTACAATTCATTCAAATCACTATAGATTAAAATATATCTTTTCACAGTGAAAATTTAATCTTTAATCATGGCCATGGGTTTCTATATACAGTCATTTGACTGAGAGATAGATTATATGTTATGTAAGGGATATAGTGTTTATGATTATTTAAGTATGAAATCATAGAATCGGGTAGATCATGAGTCTAGAGTTTTGTGAAAGACGATCCCTTTATTAGATGATATGAATGTTGTGGTTCATGAGGGAAATGATTAGATGAAATTTGTATCGTTTATAGTAATTTCTATTGTTTTCAATCAGATTATAGATAGTTAGTATGAGTATCCGTAAGGTTTTATCATGTGGGAATTCATTGAATGTGGGGTTTCTCATTCTGATTGGACTCTAGTTTAGGATGTGATCATCTCTTTCACATATTGGGTTGTTGTGACTATGAGTACATAGGGAGAGACAATGAATGAATTTCATGCCATAATGTGGGATGTTTATCGAAGATTGAAAAAATATACCATGATCCATGTTGATTGTTTTGATAGTATGGCATGAAAAGTTGATAATAAGGTCAATGACATGATTCTAAACATTCTAATAAGTGAAGTAGATGAATCAATAACATTGTGGTTAACTACCGTAGTGCCCATTCATGAATTTTAATATGTTTAAATTTCCATAGATTATTTCATGGGTCTCATTAGGGTTCAGTTGAAAGATGATAAAATTTGAATTAATGTTGTTTAACAGATGAATGTATCTCATTTCTTACATCAAAAAAGTAT
This sequence comes from Viscum album, assembly GCA_963277665.1. Classification (NCBI taxonomy): domain Eukaryota; kingdom Viridiplantae; phylum Streptophyta; class Magnoliopsida; order Santalales; family Viscaceae; genus Viscum; species Viscum album. The sequence continues at coordinate 1,331,475,129 of OY728142.1, read as the reverse complement.
TGTAAAAGGATTTTGGTATTCATATTTTATCGAGAATGGAATTAAACCAAAAAACTAATGGGTGGTCTATCATACTATATAGGATCCTTAGTATATGCATTAGGTGTCTGTCCAAGACTTTTGATGTTCATGGGAGAATCACCTTGATTTTTTAGAGTTAACTTATAAAAACATTTATCTATAAAATTTATGTATTGAAAACTATTAGTCTATTCATATTTTTCAATACATATATCCATTATGTTTGATAGAGGTTGGTGAGTCTGATCTATTGTGAGTGAGTCTTGCGTGGGAGATGTCAAATTTGTCTAGTTGATTCAAATGTTTGTAGTTATTATTTAAAGTAGGATAATATCATTTTATGATTTATTTAAATGACCCCTTGAACATAATAGTATTGGTAAAATTTTACATTGGGTGTCTTGTCAATTAGATCATCACAGGATTCTAATACATGGAATTATGGTTACTAGGTTTGTTGGACCATCTGAGGTTATCGATAGAATCGGGACGGAGGACAACTGATAGGCAATTCTACTAAGGTATAGTGCTATGTATAATATTTTTCATGTGTCAAAACATTTTCACTAGCATCCCCACCCTTCTCTAATGACTGAAATGGTTGATATTTATATTCAAAGTAATGTGTTTTTTAGGATAATCTGTTATATGTGTTAGATCCCAGTTATAATGTGTTATTGAGAAATTCCATTTTGATAGTTAATTTATTGTGTATAAATGGCCGAGATCTAGAGGAAACATGCAAGGGTGAAGTGGATATGTGGGCATAGTGTCCTGGCCATTATACCTTTGAATATTTGATATTATTGGGATTACAACATTTGGAAAATATGTTATAAGGTGGGGAGTTCATAAGATATCTACCTTTAGAAGATGTGTCTTGATATCATGTATAATTTCTATTTTTTTCTTGTATTGAGTATATCATGTTTGGGTTTTAACAATGAATGAATCTGTATGAAATTAGTGAAATATCGTAGGATGATTTGAAGTGCATAGTTGGTGCATGCTATTCACCAATAGTTCACCCAGTCTAGCTAACCGTTTTAACCCAAATAGAATGGATTCAAATGGATGGAATACATTTTGTCACACATTTTTCCCTTTTTTTAGAAACTATAAGGCCCCTATGTGTGACTTATGGTTAGTGAACATGCATTTGAGAAAATGTGGACCCTATAAAAGAATCTTCGTGCACATAATCATAACCCCCTAAAATTATATTTAAAACTCACAAAACCCTCATTCTTCATCTGTAACATGACAAAATTTTCACATAAATTTTTCATCTAAATTTATGAGGTTCCCAAAAAGAATCCATAGACTTTATACCAACATTCATGTAGATTTAATTCCAAAATTGAATGTCTTCACCCATCAAGGTAAAATATTCTTATCCCATATGGTATCCTCACCCTCTTCGATATTTATATCTTCCTTAATGGGATGTCTTCATTTATTGGTTATGCATCGAGATCATGGTGTTGGTAGATCTAATTCTCCTAATCATGGATTTTTTTTTGATCTTTGTCTCATCATTCATCATTATCATGGTTGTTCATCTTCTAATGAGGATTTTTGTTTTTGAGTGTTTTTCATCACTTTTTGGGTTTGTGGTCCAAATATAATTCATATACTATTGAATTATAATTCATTTATATGTTATAAGATATCAATTGGTATATTTAATAATTTAATATTGAATCATGCAAATTTATTTGAATAATTAATTTTTTATTTTTTTAGTGTGATATTTGTATATCATAATTTGATTAATTAATTTGAAAATTATTTAATGGGATATTGGGGTTAGGAATTTTTATAAATAAAGGAATATCCTGAGAGTTTTTTTGGAATAATTAATTAGAAAACTAATTATTTTTTATTGGAGTTGTGTAATTAGATTAATTCATTACGAAATTAATTTATGAGATATTGGGATTGTTGAATTGGATTGATCAATTGTATAACTAATTAATGGAATATTATGACAATGGAATTGATGGGAAAAAGTAATTATGTAATTTTTAAGCTAATGTATGTATGAATTAATTTACAGCAAGTTTAATGATATATTTGACTTATCCTTAAATGGTTAATGAGTTTATATTTAAAAAGTTGTAATTGAATTAATGGTTATTTTTTCATATTATTTCATGTGATTAAATTGAGGAACCTTGTTTTTTGGGATAAATTATAATGGTATATCCTTATATAATATGTGATAAGTCATTAAAATTTATTAACCATGATTTATGTGATATGTGAGATATATTTGATAATTGATATTGTTATTGGGTCTGAGATTCCAAATACCAATGTTAATTGTACTGTGGGACATGGAATGAGGCTCCAAATACCCATTTGATATTTTGAGTGTTTGAATGGAATTTAGGATCAAAATATCCATTTGATATTGGGGAATGGGATATGGACAAAAGATTCAAATACCCACACATTATTAGTCATGATGTTCTACACCTATGAGTTGGCATTGTCCTATTAATATAATTGGCCATGATATTATTTTAAATGAAACGTTAAATATTTAAAATTGTATTGAAAAACGGATTAGAATCTCGTAAAAAAGAATAAGGTATTTTGGATTAATATTTATTCTACAACATAGGAGGTTAGGTAGTTCATTAAAATATAATTTAAAATGTGATAACTGTTTAGTTGGGAATTGTACAATATTCTTTATAAAATTACATACACATTAAATGACTACATATAATTTTTAGAGATTGTTGGTTTTGGACTACTGAGATGTACTCACACCATATTTGAGAATATTGATCAGAACCTAAATAGGCATCATTTCTGTTGGATAAGATATGGTTACCAGCCCTATGGTAGGTGGTTTATTTGGGTTAGATCATGAATTGGGGAACCAGACATGCTTTCGGGACCCTCAAGGGAGTGACAATGTGTCTATATTTTGGGTTCTAATTTGACTACAGACCCATATTTGACACGATATATCTACTATTAATTTTGGATATTTTATTCTTATTTTATTCATCATGTAATCTTAAACTTATTATGGTTACGATTATATCATTGGGATAATTTTTATATATTTCTTGATTGTTCTACTTCGATAAAAATAATAGAGTGTCCTCATGATGGATATGAGACCCTCGCTATAATTTGATAGCCTCATATAGATGGGGAGGAATTTATGAAGTCATGTGTCTAATTGGTTTGGGGAACTAGTGTTTGGCACCTTGATCAGTATATTACATAGGCATTGTGTTTATATTACCCCCAAATTCAACATTGGCGTTCTTAAGATATCTTATAATGTCAATAATGATGTGTTCGTTCTATAATTACCATAATCTATGATGCTCAGTTCATTTTTAGTTTATATATTAGAATTAAATAATATTATATTTCATTAAAAACATATAATCCCAATGAATTTTATGTAGTCATGTTTTTTATTTTTCTAGGTTGAATTATAATAAATCATTGCTTTATGATTGTTATTTTATGTTATTGAAGAGACAAAATTGTAAACTATAGAGGTTATGTTGATATTTCATTCCTCTAACAAAACAAGTATTGATCACATTGTTATATTATGTATTTATCAATAAAAAATTTGATTCTAATATTTTCCCAATAAGTTGATATACAAATCACCCTTGAGTTGATGCTTCCTTTATAATGTTATTTTGAATATATGTTTTCATTGAGGAATATATATTAGTATTGAACTCTAAATTTTTCATTCCCATATTTTCTCTATAATATTTAGTGAAATATGTATTCTCTTACAAAACATGTAATTATCTTAACACAACCTTTGATTACTATTATGTTAATATTTATAATGATGTTCAGTTTCTCATTCCTACAATGGATGTGACATCCAATATAGATTCTATAATTTTCAATTTACTCTAAATAATATATATTAATCTTATGTATTTTCTAGAATTTTATATTTATGAAAATATAATTACCATTTAATATTTTATATTAGTGATTTACATTGAAAATTTATAGTACTATCTGATAGATAATATCCAACAACCTAATACTTTTAATTACATCAAATAATTCTATATTAAATTATATTAAATTAAATCAAGAATCCGAATAAATCATGAATGAATGAAAATCATAATATAAATATTATACATTCATATCTCATTCTTAAATCTACCAAAATAATTCAAACTACATTTTAATTACTAGTTATCTTAAAAAACCAACAAAAAAATTAAAAAATTTCCTAAAAACTACAAAAACACTTCTAAGAATTCATTAACATATTGAATAAATCATCCATAGATAGAAATATAAATATACTATGGTTGATATGAAACCCATCTCAATAATTATTTTGAATTTAAAATATTATATTTTTATATTGCTCATAAAACTCAAATATTAATGAATTATATGTTTTCATGATTCTCAACTATATCGTTAATATCATATTATATCTTGGAACAATGCATCTCCTTCTCAATATCACAATCCAATAGTGTTACCACATTCATGTTTCCCACCCTCTTGTGGTGAATAAAGTATTATATATCACAAAAATGAAATAAAATAATTACTTTATCATGACCATAGTATTCTCACATCATAATACTTCTATACTCAAACTTCTTTATATCATTTTTTCATAGGTACGTTAGACAAGATTCTTTCTACACATTGGAATGACTAATGATATATCTTCATTAAACTTCATCCACAATATATTCTATATAATATAAAAATTTTACATTTCCAAACATAATGGTAATATTCACTTCAATCCCTCCATATGTAGAAAAATCCCCCTCCATAGAAGAACAAATATTAGGCTCTATCAATGTCATTAACTATAACTCAGAAGAAGGGACACCATCCTGATATTTTAATTTCATGAAAGTGTAATAATTTCTATATGTTACATGCCTTTTAAAACTATATGGACAATGTATAATAAAAATGGGTTTATTATAATGAAAACATACATAACCAATATTTAGATGAAAATGAAATGAAACTTTGGTTCAATTTTGGGGTATTAGAATGTGATTTCCATCAATCACATTCCACCCAACACAATAATTTTATTTAAAATAATGGAAAAACATGGGTATCTCCCACCACATTCTCATAATAAATTAATATTCCGAAAAAATAGTCTAAATTTTCTATAATTTTAATAAATAAAAAATATAACAACAACATACAAAATATAAATTTATAGCCAATAATGGAAATGAAATAATAGGAAATCTGTATTTAAAAAAATTATAGGATTACTTTTTAGAGATCGATCTAATGAAATATAAAACATTTGAATCAACTAGGTAATGTAATAATGGGATTCCAAAATAATAAGATATTAGGGAGGGAAGAGGGATGTTTGTGTGTAAATGATTGGAAGAAATGAGAGATTAAAATGATTTTCTAGACCAATAAGACAATATTGGAGTTGGTTCCATATCACTAACTAAATTTATTTATATTCATTTTCATGAATATTAATAAATATATCAACACATAATAATTATTCAATTTCATATCATTAATGTGATAATTTCTTCAGAGTATATGTAACATTGACAATGTATACCAGTTCCCCACTAGAATTAGAACTGAAACATTCTATGTAAAACTCATAAATATATATCATATTATATAGATAAGAAATTTCTTATGACATAGATGTTGTTCAACTATAAGGATGTATGGACTCCTTAGACATTAGGACTTCTTCTTACAGAGTTGGAATATGGTTATCTCCAATAAGGGATATCCCAAGGAGAAGAACCTCCAACCCAAATTACATATTTATTTGAGTTTTTTGGTCATTGCAATATCTGAACATGATTATAATTACTCAGACATGTGATTTATGTTATTTCATATCATGAATTTCCTACTTTTAAGTATGAATAAAAATCATGATGAGTTATGCACATAGTGAGGTATCATACATTGGGTGCATCATAAGAGATATCACATTTATTGAGTAATTGAAGAATGAATTTGTAATTTTACATTAATTAATGAAGATATCCCTATAACATCATTAATAAATAACCGTCTAATTAAATCCATAGACATTGTAGTTAATCCAGGAGTTTTTTTGTAATGTTATGGAAAGTTTAATCAATTATATAACTTAATAAAATTAGTATGCATCCAATATTATAATGTATCAGTAGAAAATTGATTATATAACATAATAGAGTTGTATGGGAGGTTGTTTTTATAGAAACATTAACATCATTATTTATGTTTTCCTAGATGTGTTTCTAGACATTGATCCATGAATTTATTTATGTTCGTCTAATTCCACCAAGAATTAGGACTAGATGGCCACACACATTGGGTATTAATATGTCATTAAATTATATTAAATTTAATATTATCATTTAATATTTTTCCTAAAAAATAGAATAATAATTTAATAATTTATGGTTATTATATATATTATAATAATGAGATATTCATGATTTCAATTTATGAGTAGAATTTATTCTCATGTTCATTATTCAAAATTTAATAAATAAATATATATTTATTCACCAGTTTAGTGAATAGATTAATAAATGAATATTTATCAGGTTATGTGACTATTAAAAGAAACATTTATTTATGAGTTAATATAATATTTTATTTTATTTTTCAAATGAGTTATATTTATATGTATAACTATTTTATGATTTATTATTATAAGAATTCAAAAGTAGGCCTAACTAGTGGTGTTAATGGTTTCTTGTAAATGATATATTTTATTCAATATCATATAAATATTTACTAATTAATATGTTAATGAAATTATAAATAGATAATTTAATTTCATTATATATAACCATAATAATTTTATTAATTAACATTTGAGTTAACTTAAATAAAAAAATTTACAATGGGATTTTGTGTTATTATTAATTATTTAACAATATGTATAAATTTCAAAATATATCATTTTAAATAAAAATTCTTCTGGAACATAATATAAATATCTCTTTAATCTACCCTTGATGAATATATAAAATCATCGCATCGCCCCTCTAATGAACATATTGAAAATATGAGAACTAATTCTAGTTATTAATATCTAAGAACATGATTTCATAGGTTCCTATATGGTAGCACATGCTATATTATTATTATAGTTCAGATATTCAGTAATTTGGTGTTGATATACCTATATGAATACTCTATTAGATTATAAACCAAATTGAAAATGAAACATTAGTGAAAAAATTAATTTATTGACATGATTATCATGTTTGATGGAATTATTATTTTAATTATAAATTAAATGTTAATGATCTAATGTTGATGTTTTTAGGGATTAATTTTCTAGGTTTTCTAGATTTAATCTATTAGAACTGATAAAACCTAAATGCTGGATACCTATTCACTGCTTTTTCTATTGAATAAAATGGCCAATTTTAATCAAAGTGATGACATTATAGACTATATTTATTTATAATTTATTTGATCAATTTATTATTTTTTAATATTTTTTTAATTTCTATGGATTTATTATCAATAATGTAGTTGAGATAATACATTAATCATAATTAATATATATAAGATTAGAAAAAATCCGATGAAATATGCTAGAAGATCAAATATGGATGTTCCAATGTCATTGGAATCATGGTAATGATACTTAACATGTATTATAAAATTACACAACATAAACTGATGGTCAAATAAAAAACCAATGAACTACATAAATATCATATCATCTTGTGTTTTGGTTCATGACATAATTAAAACCCGTATTTAACTTCTAGTGTGAAAAATAATGTGAAAGAGAATAACATGAAATATATCTATCATTCATATATTATATCCTTACACATTTACAGCGTTTCATTATCAATGAATATAAATTTGGTAAAATACTCTATATCATTATATGATATGTGTTGACATTGAGGAAAGGTATATGGAATGATGTGGAAAACAAGACATGTATTAGGCTTGTATAAACCTGGAAACATGATTCCTCTCCCTCGAGGTACATGCTATGTAATATTCATTGTACTATGTAGGTCCACATGTGGATTATTTAAATATATGGAAAATATACTTATTGTGTAGTTGTTTGTACAAGCTATGTGAAAGGTTTTATTCCACACATGGTACATTCTCAGTTATTTTCATATTGTCTCATGGTGATACATTCCCAATTTGTTTTCATAATATAAATTTTGAAACTATTTATTGTGTATTGGTTATGATACATATCATATGCTTCTAACGTATTTCAATTGTTAAATAATATATATATTATGGGGTGTCTTGTGACCATACATGTTACAAAGCCTACTCATTATGATCCATGAAATAACATTCCATGTATATCACCACATTCCATGTAATCATACATACCATTTATGTATATATTATATTACAAGGACCAAACCTAGTGTGAGTTTCACAACATATCGAGTGATAGTAATCTCTAAGTAATTATTAAATTTGAGAAATTTATATATTCTATAAAATATGGTACACCGAAATTGGACCCCAAAATACACATTGTATTCTTAATAATTATTATAATTTAAATAAAATAATTTATAATTTTAAAATAAAATAATAGGATGAACTAATATATCTCAAGAAATTTTAAAAATAATATTAGGATAATTAATGAATTAATGAATTAGTTGATTAATCGATTAATTTATATAAATTTATATCATTTTTAATGAAATAAAATGAATGTTACAAATTCCTAATGTGTAGTAGATTCCTCTTTTCATTGATCCTTACTTGAATGACTATTGAATGTATTGGACTTACATATTTAGATTATTTATTTATTACATGGATTTATGTGATAAATTATTATTAAATAAAATAGATGAAAAATAAAGTATCACTAATTTAAATAAGGGGGCCAGATAACACTCCCCCAGGATTCCTGGGTCAATGATCTCTCCATGTATCATATTTGATGGGGCTCATCTACATGGTTGTCATTGATTACAAAATTTATGATCCTAAATGACTGGAAATTCTATTTTAATTAACAATAGGTAGTATAATATATTGATAATATTAGGATTCATGATTATTTTTCAGATAGATGATATTAGTGTTTTCAAAACTCCACATTAAGATGTTCTCTCTAGTGTATTATGATCAATGGTTTTGCCTCATTTTCTATTTCACCTAATTCATCAAATAATTTCTTGTGTTTCCACTTAATATTTATTATCTTCTATTCAAAATTAGTTCCTCATGATACCTATGATTACCACATTCTTAAATGGGTGACTACTTCATGAGGAAGTTCACGGATCCACCATGGCATGCCCCATCTCTACTAACCATGACATTAGGTCTCTGAGAATATTGTTTTGGGTTTGGATATTGAGCACTGGGGTCCTTTTTTAAAATGAAATTTGGATTTGTTTTATTTTTATTTAATTCAACGTTATCTAAAAACATCAGGATAAATTATATTTTTCCGTCATTCTTGTAATGATTTTTCCCTAAACCCTTTCAAAAAGGGGTTATTTTTCTGTATTTTAAAGAAATAATCACATCCAAAAATGATTCAAAATATAATGGAAAATGAATTATCACACCAATCTCTATTATATTTGGGTATATGTTTCCAAATATTATTTTATATAAAATTAAACATCTGGAACCCATCACTTACATGTGAGTAATCATTTATAAAGGTTTAATCTAATAGTGAGGGGATAGTTCAATACCCCATTGGAGGTATATATAACCAAGAAGATATGAAAATGATAAACATAATGATGAATCATTATCCAACGATGGGGTTAGAGATTAATTACACCTACTTTCAAGGATGGTTAGTCAATAATCATTAACAAACTGACAGATAAAATATCATGATCATATCACATATTTTTTATTATATGATAATTTATTTATTTAGGTGATTCATAGTTTATCTGAGTTATAAAATTCAATCACATAAATAAGATAAATTATTATGTGTATAAATATGGAATAAAATTAAATAATAATTAATTTAATATTTATAATACATGGAATGTTTTAGAATCAGTATAATATTAATAATAATCTTATGAATTAAATTTTTTATTTTTATGTAATGTTTTTATAAAAAATTCCACAATAAAAATATAAAATACCAAACTCATCCAAATTATTGGTCTGGATGTAACCATTTATAATGATGTGTTCAGAAGATATTTAGTGGGATATTAAATAATCATGGAGTCTTAACATAAATAATGGTTTTCCCTTGAAAAATTCTATTAACAATAATAACCAATGAATAATTAATAAAATTTTTAATAAATAATTGAGGAATGATGATTGTAATATTTTATGATTTGTATGTTCAGTACAAAAAATAATGTATCTTTAATTTAATGTAGTTAGAATCTAATAACTATCAAAATACCATCTATCATGTTTTATATACATTTTGTATGTTTTGAGATTGGGAATATAGACCCTTGATACTTGAATATATGTGATATTAGACATTTGAAATTTATTGGAGGCAGTATTGGGATTTGAAAAAATAATAGGATACTATCAAAATTGACATATTACATCAAAAATAGAAATAATTTTAATATACTAAATAAGTCATTTAATTTGTTTTATAAATAATAGATATCAATTAGTCCATAAAATTATTCTTAAGATTAATATTGTCGAATAATAACATTTTATCCAGTGATAACATCCAAAAATTATATGGAATATTTCACATTATACTACACTCACTGCATGGGTTTTTATACTAATGTTTGTATATCCATCAAATACATCTTATAAAGTTAGTAAAGAGAAATATAATACCTTCTAGAAACATATTATTGATGCAATGGATGCCCAAATATCTTATATTTTCATTCTCGACTAGTGATCATTAGAATAAATAAGAAGTCATGTATGCATAAAATTGTCTCATCATCAAGAAATATATCAAGAGAAAAAAAGACTATATAAGCATGAAATCTAAAATACACACTTTATGTACAATATAGGAGAAGATGATCAAATTGGAACTCATGTATCATGATTTCTTATATTATTTGATTGTCAATTCATGTATTCATGAGTCCTAAAGAATTGTGAAAATATCTCATTATATCCCTAGGTTATCTATGATTCATAGGTTTTAATATGAATTTAAACTTGAGTAACATAGAGAATATATTATTATTTCTCTATATAGGGATTTACCATGGAAACTAATCTATGAATCTTAAAAAAAATTCCTTATGGTGAAAAAGTTGAAATGAATGGAGAAAAGTTTGAAAACAAAAATCGATATCTATGTAACAAATAAACATCCCTTCTAAAAATTTAAAATTCTAAATATAGGAAATGAAAAATATGTAGATTATTTTTATTATAGGGATAAATTTTACAAGAAAAGAACCATTCAATAGTAAATAACCATGGTGGCTGTTTAGGTATATTCATTATCAAAGTAAATCTTTTCTTTTCTATAGAAAATTTATTTGATAAGATGATTATATCTTATGTTTGAATCATGTCAAAAGAAAAATGTTTTCTTTAAAACATTACTAAGGTGAGGTGAATCATAATGATTAAAATGGTTGAGAAAAGACACAGTTTTAGTGGGAGGCATCCATCATACATTTCCAACTATATTGATTTTGGTTTTAATTAATTGTTCTTGTTTTACAACTATAAATGAGAACTTAAATTTAATTTCCAGATTTTTAGAATCATGTTTGGATGCATTGATGACTAATAGGATAATTGTGAGATAGTGTTGGTATCTTTCACATCAATTAAATTATTTTCCCATTGCTTATTTTGATCATTTTAGATAAGGATTATCTAAACTTTGGTTGCCTCTACCATTTAATATGAATTGATTTGAATGAATTTTAAAAATAGAATTATATAATATTACCAAAATTAACTAATCAATAATTTTTTATAGTCCATACCATGATTGATAGTATTTGATACATTGATTTACACAATAATAAAACAGTAGTAATAGATGTTCAAATAAAGAGAAATATGAACATAAATTTGGTTCCCTATAATTTTCCAAATGGGATATAAAATATCTCTAAATTTATTGTTTTGGAAATATTAGATCCCAAATGATGTGTCCCACTAGATATTTATAATACCATATAACATTTTAGAACTTATTCATGTGATTTCATTAATATATGAGTATTTAATTAGATAAGCCATCATTTTTTATAGTTTATCTTGGTTTTATTCTTTCCATTATATTATATTCGCAGAACCATGTAAGAAATTACTTATTTATCATTTTTATTCACGAAAAGGAACATACACACACACACACACACACCTTCTTACTCTTCTCAACAATAAACAGTGAGGATGATATTTATTCTCCCTTCTTCATTATAATTTGGACTACATATAATTTTATTTTATTCTTATTAAATTTAACAGTTCAAGTCACTTTTATCCACATTCCTTCATCTAGAACAAGTGAATTTTTATCCATATTGAACTTTCTTTGATGACTAAATTTTACCACATATCCTTTTTATTCCAATACATTCATGAATTTAGGTCTGAATTTCTTTATATATTCTTCTCATCCTATAAAATCTTGAGATCACATTGACATTTATTCCACCAATCAGTGTCTTATTCTTATTCTACATTTATGTATCATTACTACATTGAATCTTTCTTCCCCCTTTTTTCTCCAGTCCACACAAATAACATCACTTGTTCTCATTTAACCATTCTTAATTGACTTATGAAACATTTATACTCATCAATTGTGTCTGTTGTTATTTCATAACACATGTATTTATTCTTTTAAATTGTTGTGTAGTTGTATTCATGAAAACATTCCTCAACTTTTAATCTATATATAAATTATAACAACATTATTTCAATAAAAATTATAAAACATTATTTGAATATAATATTTATAATTATAAATATTTAGATGACCCTAAATCATTTTATATAAACTATGTGAAATCATTATTATATAGTCAATATTTAATTACTCATCACTTTAAGGATATATTGGAATATCATGTAACCATATCCCCATAAAATATTCACATTAGAATAGTTTACATGTTTGCATGTGTTCATGAATAATTTAGTTGTGAATAATTGTTCTTTTGTAGCAAATGATATTCCACAAATATTATTCCTTACAAAATTAAAATACCATGATAATAATTATAATAATAATTATTATATTAAAAAAAGTCCTACTTTAAACCTTATTAACAGATTCTAGTACATAAAGTATTTTTTTGTCTTAAAAACCACCACTCATCCAATTATTATAAATTAATTCCTAAAATATGAATGTTTTATAAAAACTTTATTATACCCCCAAATTCAAATCTTCCACATTAATATGTATGATTAATTCAATAGATTTAATTAAAAATAAATATTATTCCAAATATCCACCAATACAAGACCAAAAAATGATCCTTACCATTTTTCTTCCAAATATTCCACCATAATCATATATACAGTATATTCAATCAATCCATTTAACATAGGTATAAATTTAAATTTAAATTACCAGTGAAATTATACTTTGGATTAGTACACCTTGTTTTTTATAGGTTCTCTAGTTATCCTCTATTGCATTCTCCATGGTTTTGTGTCTACCAATATCACATTTTTCCTCTAAGAAATGTTCATTGAGTGTTTTTATTCATGCACATGACTACTTAAATTTTGATGTAGGTGATCCTCATTTTTTATAGAAATTATTCTAGGGTGAAATTCAATATGATGTGGAATAGTGAGAAACCATTGTCTTTTTTGGTTTTAATGAATCCCCATAGACCTCAAAACTCATTTCCATACACCACAATCATCTCCTAAATGTGGATATATTTACATAATCTTAGAGGATATCAAACTGCAACTTCTCCATTGTCTGTAACACCAAACACTACAACTTGAATCATTGTTATTATCAGTGAATGTGATATTTATTCACTGATTTTGTTTCAAATAATCTTCATATTTACCTTTATACCAATGGAACATTTCCATTTTGTTTCATAGAAGTACCTTTACATAAGTTGATTACACTATTACATAGTTATTAGGATTTATAAATAATCCTTATAAAAATAGATTTTACCTTTGCATAGATCCTAGTTTGTTATTTCCATTATACTAATCAAACAAAAATTTTCAAATATACCACGATATCTTTCTATATGTAGTGGAATTCATAGTTAAACATTACATGTCATCTATTATAAATTAATGTAGTGTGAAATATAATTCAAAAGACATTACCCATCTCACTGAACATTAGTAACAAAAATATAGAATATTAAAGGGATAAAGCATTCAAAATAATAGTATCATTGACATGTAATGTTTTTTATTATTAAAAACTACATGGGACTTATACATTTTTTTCATTAAAACATCATCTAACACCTATATATTGAAATACATTTCATCAAAAAATTAATATATCAATAATAAATAAAGCATCTAATATTAAAAATGAAATAAATTATGCACATTTAATATAAATGATGAAAAATATATTCACACACCAATCATCCATGATTTTAATTAGTAATAATAATAATTATATGAGTTAGAAAATTTATTGGGATATCTTTTTAACCATGAAAAATAATTGAGCCCACTTTTAATCTTCCAAGACAATTATTATTTTATATAATATAAAATATATTATCATCATCCTTTATTGTCATGACCTTTCACACAGGGCCGTACTGTGACTACCCAAAGCCCACCTTCCATAGGCCAGGGGCTGGCTATTAACACCAAAGGAATAATTCCATAATGCTCGGAAGGCATTGCCTTTATACACTGTAAACACACACACAATAAAGAACACATCTGGATATGAAACATTATGCAATCTATATAAAAAAAAGTTCATAAAGTAAAATGGGTTAGAATACATTCCCAAATAGAAATACATGTACAACTGTGATACAATACAACTGATGAAAATGGAATGTCAGTTGTTGGGTAGTCATCCAAGTTTCCCACCTGAAGGGTAGGTACAGATCGCCTCCTCTACAGTCCTAGATTTTCTATCTCTTCGGTGTATCGATTCATCATAATTTCCACCTCTAGGTACCTTCTTGTCCTGGTACTCTCATCCTCAGTTAGCAATGTTCATCGTCTGCATCTAACACAAAAAGGTGTGGGAATATCCCGTGTAGTGGTGTGTATATTGATACTCAGGAGGGACCCTAATACCCTCCTGATCTCAAAAAATACAACAAGGATAAAACATAAAGTATGAAATCAATAGATATCCTTACATAGATTTAGGCCCATACATATACATATGTTATCAAGTAATCCATATCAATAATGATGAAAAACCAAAGGTTCTAACTCTGATAAAACCATGATTTATGCTAGGGGTAGTTTCAATTAACATTCCGAACAAAACATCGAACATCTCAGATGCTGGAGAACTCCTACTCTATCGAGTATAGTGGACCTGCCGCTTCGCAGAGAAGCGCTTCGCACTAACCTTGGACTGCTGAGATACTCCTCATGTTGAATATCATGGGTCTACCACATCACACAATGGTTCTCCCCACCATGGGTTTGCCGCATCCCACAGAGGTGCTCCCCCTCAAGGCCGACAGAGGTTCTCGTCCATTCGAGTACAGTGGGTCTGCCGCATCACCAAGGAGCTCCCCACTATGGGTCTACCATGTCACCAAAGTGCACCCCACTGGGCCTGTTGAGTCACTCAGAGTCGAAACGTTCATTAGTCGTCATGTCTCATTTGGCACTAGGTCTTCTCACAATGCTCACTCGTCTCCAAAAGGATCGACATAAAAACCTACTTGTCGATACTCTAACTTCCATGAATTCCCACAACAAAGTATTTCAAAAGTCTACCTTATCATCGGGGTCTCAACGTAACAAACAACATGTCAATCGGATGCCTGGTCTGTGATTTATTATCCTTTTAGTCTTAGGGGCATGATTGGATTCATGCTTGATCCAACTTGATCGTTCACCAACATAATACAAAACATAGTGGAGTATCACTCAAAGGGACTGTCATGCTCCATGCATTACAATGTCGTTGCTGGTTCATCAAAAAGTCGTCCAGCAACAAAGATATTTCTAGAGGAGCATAAATGGGTCGTAGTGGGCCTGGGTCTGGTCCGTCCCAGCTCGACCTAGAATGGGTCGACCCGGTTCAGGTCGACCTGGCATGGCACGTAGGGTTAGTCCCGACCTGTGATGCGTCTCGGTCTGCTGGGGGTCCGGCATGCCGCAAGGGTCTTGTGCGGCTACGGAACCGCAGGTGCCGTAGGGGGGCTTGGCCACAGATTTGATGCGAGGGAGTGGGCCTTTTCGGCAGGAGTGTCATAGGGGCACTGGGCTAGTTCGACTGGGGTTTTATGGGGGGGGGGGGGGGTCGGTCGGGGAACTGCTGAGCATGGTCCAGTTCGGTCAGGGCACTTTTGGGGCACATTATAGTTCATCTAAGGTGTCGTGAGGGCATGGGTCGTAGAGGATGTCGGTGGCGGTGCCACTACCTTCATCTCATTCTTTTCCTTCATCGCCTTCCTCCACCATCACAAAGAAAAACGATGTTTATTAGAGGTATTACGGAGAGGACGAGCAATGTTATATTGGCATGCACTCTTTGCATTAGATGGGTATCAAGCGGCTAATATTTAATCCTGAATCATGAATGAGGATATTAATCAAGAAGATTCATGAATTTATTAACCATACCTTCCCCGTATTGTTCAATGTCTATAATGATGAGGAAAGGTAAGTGGTCGAAGACATCCTACATCGGTTGCCTCTGCAAGGTTCTTTTGAGGAAGAAGTTGAGGATGTTCCTCACTGGTGATCATTGTATGGAAGAGTGTTCTTCATTGAGGAAGTTCTTTGTTGGATATCTTTATCCCTATGTCCCTATCTCCCCAAATTCAACAAAAATAATAGATTAAGGCTTCTATTTATTTGTTGGAAAGAATTCAAAAAGCTAACTTAATTAAGGTAGGTGGAATAATAAAATTAATGAGGGGCTGGCATAATAAATTAAGGGAGGTGGAGGAATAATAAAATAAGTTAGGTGGTGGCACTATTATGTGGGGATCTCAAGAGTTTTCACCCAACATAATATGGATTTCTAGAGGTCTTAACCTCATGTGGTCCCCACCACCTCATCCTCACATGGGAGGTCGGGTCAGGTAGTCCCCACCACAAAAACCTCTCATGGGAGGTTTAGTTCGGTTGGTCCAAACCTGAAATATCAACATAGAAGCTCAAATAAAATAAAATAAAATTTATTTTGTTCTATTATTTTCATGTAAAACCCAAAAAAATATTATCTTTCACCCTCATCCAACTACCATCGAGGTGAAAGTTTCTTTAAGTGAATATTGGTGGTGCGAGTTCAACGGTGCCCTCTGATATTATTTCTGAGCACCGGTTCAAAATATAGAAAAACTAGCTTGCGCATTTACTAAAATCACCTGAAAAAAACTTCAGAAATTCATTATGGGAACTCTGGTCCTCAAAGTCATTTTCCATATATTTTCATGAACTCGTAAAATTCCAATTTATTTTAAAAAATTACATAGAAATTTTGGGAATTTACATTCTCCCCACCTCAGGGCCTTATGTCCCCGTAATCCATAAATCAAACTAGGTAAACATGTAGGGGTACAAAGCATAAATCAGAGCCTCCCACTCCCATGAGCCCTCCTGGAGGTTCCCGTACTGGCAATGAACCTGAACCAGAGGTATCGACCATACACGAAGGACCTGCACTTGTCGATCATCAATCTCCACTGGAACATCTATAAAAGTCACCCCATTGTCAATGTCCAGCTCTCCATGGTCAATGATGTGAGAAGGGTCATGCACGTATCTCCTCATCTAGGATACGTGGAAGACTTCATGCACTCAGTGCAATAGAGGTGAAAGAGCTATGTAGTTTTCCAACTCTCTAACTCTAATGAGGACCTGAAAAGGTTCGATGAACCTCAGATATAACTTACCTCCTCAGACAGATCTCTATAGACCTCATCAGGTTCAGACCCATAGAAAGACGTGGTTTCGATCCTCAAACTCCAGAGGTCTCTGTCTCCTGACATCATCTGTCTTATGCTTGCTCTATGCGGTTTGATTTGCTCCTGGATGATCTGCACCTTCTCAATTGTAGCTCGATCCATCTGTGGTCCCACGAGTGCTAACTTCCCAAGGGTCAGTCAAATATAAGGGTGATCTGCAAGGTGGCCCATAAAATACCTCAAATGGTGTCATCCCAATGGTGGAGTGATAACTGTTGTTGTATAAAAACTCCACCAAACGCAAGTGATCCTCCCAGATATGACCGAAGTCAAGGAAACAGGCATGCAACATGTCCTCGAGGGTCTGAATGGTCTGCTTAGTCTGTCCATCCTTCTAAGGATGGATGGCGGTGCTCAAATGAAGGTTCATCTAAAAAGAATACTGAAACAAATTCCATATACAAGAATTAAAACATGTGTCATGATCGGAGACAATCGTCGAAGATACTCCATGTAACCGCACAATCTCCTGCAAATAGAGTCGTCCCAATATCTCTACAGAACTCTGCTCTCTGATCATTAGGAAGTGAGCTGACTTGGTGAGTCGGTCGACGATCTCCTAGATAAAGTCATGTCCCATATATGTACGTGGAATTACTATAAAGTAGTCCATGGATATCTCATCCCATTTAAACTATGAACCTCTAACAAATGAAAGAAGAATTCTAGTACCTGATTTTTCTCCTTCACATGCTGACAAATGTGGAATCGAGAAACAGACTCATCTACAACCTTCTACATTCCTGAAAACCAGTGTTTTCATCGGAGATCCATGTACATATTCGCTACTACTGGATGTAGTGCTAGAGGGGATGTGTGGAACTCCCTCAGAACATCTTACTAATGTAACACTGGTAACATGGTATGTCCTCTAAAGAGGATGAAGTGCTCCCCACCTCCAGAAAATCCATTAGGTGCCTGCCCTGTGGATATTTTAGTAGGATGATCCTCGCAGTCAGCTTCTCCACACCGTGCCTCCCTGAATCACTAATGATGTGGGAGAGTGACTACAAGAGACTGACAAAATTCTACTCCATTATGTTCCATAAAGTATATCTATAAGCATCCATCATCTTCGTCCCCTCGCCTACCAGCTATATACCATACCTCCTACTAAGTGAATTTGCTACAAAATTCCCCTTCCATAGATTATAGAATATCTAAAAGTAATAGACCGGGAGGAACTAAAGAATACTTTGATGTCTCGGGTTCAGGACCTTCTGGGAGAAGATATACCTGAGACTCATGTGTTCAGAGTACACTATAAAATGATCATCCATCACATCATGTCACCACATTATGAAGGAAAATACAACCGATACTAACTCCATTTCAGGGGTAGCATAGTTTTTCTTATGCTCTCTCAGCTATTGAGAATCATATATGATCACTGCACTCTCCAACATCAGGACACATCCTGGCCCAGTTCCTGATTCATTGTAGTAGACTACGTACCCTACGCCCTCCTCTAGTAGCCTCAATATGGGTGCAGTAGTCATCCTTTGACTCAGCTTCTGAAAACTCTACTAGAATATCTCTGACCAAATGAATGGTTTCCCCTTCTTCATCAAGAATGATAGTCGTGTAGTAACTCTGGAGATGTCTGGCACAATCCTCTGGTAGTATCCTTGGAAAAACATGAAACTCTATACCCCTATCACACTCATGGGTGGTTCCCAAGTAAGTACCATCTCAATCATCGCTAGATCCACTTCACCTCTAGCCTTCGATATGACATGTATCATGAATTGAACCTCCTGTATCCAAAACTGGCCATTTGAGAGCTTACCATAAAGCTGGTGCTCTCGGTGTGTGTCTTGTACTACCTGCAAATGATAGGCATGCTCTTCCTCAGTAGATGAGTATATCACAATGTCTTTGATGAAGACAACTACAATGTGATCATGGTACGACTGAAAGATCATGTTATTGAGTACCATGAACACTGTTGGAGTGTTGGTCAAACGTAATATCATAAACAAGAACTCGTGATGTCCATAACAACATATCAAGGGCATCTTCTGCACATCCTCATCTCGTACTCTGAGCTAGTGAGAGACTGATCTGAGGTCTATCTCTGAGAACCATCGTGCTCCTGTCAGCTGATCAAAGAGGTCGTGAATCCCCAAGAGTGGGTACTTATTCTTCACGGTCACCTATTTTAGGCGCTGTTTGTCAAGACAATGTCTCAATCTCTTATCCACCTTCTTGGATAACAAAATCTCAGCTACCCAAGAAGAAACACTACGCCAGATTAATCCCTCCGAATGAATGTCCTCCAGCTATACCCGTATCTCATGAAGCTCCATGGGATCAATCCAATATGCTGGTGTAGATATCATTGTCATATGGGGGTACATGTAAATGTAAATGCCCTCCTCTATGAGAGGAGGTAGACTCAAAACATAATCTAAGAAAAACATCAGCGTACTGATCCACCACTACTGGATAGCTCGAACTCTCCACATCAACAACTTCGAGGGTTAGGCTAGCCAACTGATAAGTGATTGGCTGCACTCTCCTCTGGGTATGTCCGTCATGTGCTGCAAAGGCTCCTCTCTTTCCAGTAAAGGTAAACCTGGTCACATCCATAAGGACACGCTGCACCGTGAGCCTAATAGAGTCAATCTGAGAATGGACAGTAGATAACTAGTCCATACCTAGGATGATGTCTTAAGGCCTCGACTCCACTACTAAGAGATCCCATCCGGAGCTCTCATCTCTTAGATTAATCTCACACTGCCAGCAGCTGTGCGTAATCATCGAATCCACTCCTGTTGGAGTCTCTGGCCTTAATGATTTAGCCGACACCTCTGTTAGAATCTCTATGTTTCGAACGAGTGTAGTGGTAATAAAAGAATGAATGGATCATGTGTCTATAAGAACTACTGCTATGGTTGAGTAGACACAGATCATACCTCGTACCATCATTGAAGAACCGAGATTGTAGGCCTCATTTTCCTAGAGCTGATCTCTCCCCTATCCACATGCACTATACAATCAGGGTGGACCTCCACGTTGTGGTGGCTGTAACACCTAAAATCATCCCCCATAGCCAGTTGCACGACCAGCTCCTCTTCCATGTATGCCTACTCCCTACAGACCTCTTCAGTCGTACCTTTGTCTCTACCTGGGCAGTCCTTGGACCATCTTCTGATCATCCGATCGGCGGGTTGGACTGTCACGAACCATGTGACCCTACGCAGTCCTTTGACCATCTTCTAGTCCTCTTGGACCTTAGTGTCATATGTCTGTTGCCAACGACAGAAGACTCCACTACATGACGACTGGTGGTGGGTCTCACTGCTGGTGATTACTCAACAAGGAAACTCTCCACCAAGAGGGCTCTCTCTAACACCAGAGCATGCGTTGGGATACTGAGTGAGATCACCATAGTCCTTATCTCTTGCCTAAGTATCTCTTAAAAGGTTTGGCCCAGGAAGAATGGGTCCCACACCATATATGTGGAGTAGTGTGAAAGGCCAGTGAACCTCACTGAGTACTGAGCCACATTTCTGCTTCCCTGCTCTCGATGAAGAAACCCTTGTATGTGAATTTTTCATTGAGTCGCTGGAAAAAACTCTGCTAGAAACAAGCTATCAAAGTCATCCTAGAGAAGCATCACCTCATAGTGGACCTGAGGCATCAAGCTCCTCCATTTGACTACTTTTGTCTGTAAAAGGCTGGCGGAAAGGATCACCATTAAATCATCTAGTGTCCCTACCATTCGAAAAAATATCCCCACATCTTCCAGAAAATCCTTAGACTCTTGCAGGGCAGTCTCTCTCTTGAACATGGGTCGACTCTGGAACTATAACTCATGCAACACTCTCAAGTGGCATGCACCATCTACTACTGACACTATATGGGTGTACAACTCTCAGAACTCTAGCTGGGTGTCTATGTGGAGGCATCCTAAAATGAAACATGTGTTCCATAGTTAAAATTGTATACCTGTTGTGCTGATTGATATACCTGGTGATATTACCCAAAATATCACATGAAAACTCTTCAAAACACACACGCAATCAGTGTTTTCATGCACTGAGTTGGAAATCATAAGTCAGGGTCATAGTGTATGGATTCGTTAGTCACGACACTAATATTGGACTCCTTGAACTGAAAACCTCACTCATTACACTTAACACTATTTCTTCACATAACAAATCAGAATACTAGTTCTCCAGTAGATCCGACTCCTTTTATAATAATTTTTCACAACCCGTCCCCCAGGACTCGTCCCGCGACTACCCCAAGCCTACCATCCATAGACCAAGGGCTAGCGACTAGAACCAAAGGCATAATTCCATAATACTGGGAAGGCATTGCCTTTATAACCTACAAACACAGACCAACAAGAAAGCACACACCTAGATACGAAACACTATATAAATTGTATAACAAAAGAGTACTAAAAGTAAAAGGATCTATAATACAATTCCCACTAGAAATACAAGTAAAGATATGATACAATACAACTAAAGAAATGGGACTGTCTACTGCTAGGTCATCCTCTGAAGATCCTACATGAAGGGTAGGTACACATCACCTTCTCAACACTCCTCATCCATCTATCTCCAATGTGTACCAATTGGTCGTTTGGTCCACCTATATGTATTGTCCAGTCCCGGTACTCTCGGCCTCAATCAGCATTGTCTGTCGTCTGCATCCAACAAAACAAGGTGCATGCATATCCCGTGAAGGGGTGAGTGTAACGATACTCAGTAGGGACACCGAGACCCTCTAGGTCTCTCAAAATCCAACAAGGATAAAACAGAATGTATGAAATCAACAGATAAACATGCTTTGTTATATTCCCATAAATATTAATATGTTTTCAAGTAATTCATCTTAATCATGAGGAAAACAAAGTGGTTATGACCCATCTCAAACTAGGATTTATTCTAGGGGTAGTATTAAGTAACATTCTGAACACATGTTGAGAACCAATGCTACTGGAGAACTCCTCCACTAATTAGTATAGTGGGCCAGTTGCATCAAACAGAGGGGCATTCCACTATCCTTGGACTAGTGAGATACTCCTCCAGTCGAGTACCATGTGCCTGCCTCGTTACATAGAGGCTCACCCCACCATGGGTCTGCTGCGTCACATAGAGGTACTCCCCATCAGGGCTTGTTGAGGAACTACTCCTATCAAGTACCGTGGGATTGTCGTGTCACCATGGCGCTCCCCACTGTGGGTCTTCTGCGTCACCAAGGCTTTTACCACTAGGCCTATCGAGTAACTCTGATTCGAAATTGACAGCAGTTGACATGTCTCAGCCAACCCTTAGGTCTCGACATTTTTCTCACTCGTCTTCGGGAGGATCTAATCCACATGCTACTAGTCAATACTCTAACTACCATGAGGTCCCACGAAGTGGTATTTTGGTGGTTCACCTCATCATATGGGTCTCAACCCAATATATGGCACTTCATTCGGATGCACGGTGTGTGAGTTATTAGCCTTATAGTCTCGGGGTCCTATTGGATTCGTGCTCGATCCAACCTAAATGTTCCCCAACTAAATCCAAAACACATTGGGTTATCACTCAAAGGGAAAATCATGCTCCATGATATCTATAGACGCTTACGGTTTGTCAAATGAACGTCTAGTGCCAATGATATGACTAAATAAGCATAAATGGGTCATACTGGTCCCAGGTCTGGTCCATCCCGGTCTGACCTGGCATGGGTCGACCCAGTTCAGTTTAGCCCGGTCAGCTGGTGGTCCTGATATATATGAGGGCCGCATGGGACCATCGAGCCGGGGGTGCTGTGGGGCGGCTCGATCTTGAAGGTGCTGCGAGGGCATGGGCCGGTTCGGCTGGAGTGTCGTAGGGGCGCGAGGCCGGTTTGGCCGGAGCGTCGTGGAGGCGCAGGGCTGGTTCGGCCGGAGCATCGTAGGGGGGGGGGGGAGGGGGGAGTCGGTGTGGCCAGTGCAGTGTGGGGGGCGCAGGCGGGTTCACATAGAGAGCCATGGGGGGATAGGGCTAGTGCGGCCTTGGCACCGTGGGGGCATGTGCCGGTTCGGCCGGGGTGCCACAGGGTTCTGGGTCACTGAGGCCATGGGAGGCGGTGCCACTGCTTCTATCTCATTCGTCGCCTTCATCACCTTCTTCCACCATTTTGATGAACAAGACAATTTATCATAGGTATTACGGAGAGGACATACCATGTTAGTTTGACCCGCACTCTCCACATTAGAGCGGTAGGAAGAAGCTAATCTTTAATCATGAATCAAGAATAAAGATATTAATCGAGCAGATTCATGAATTTAATAACAATCTATAACTCATATTGTTCGTTGTCGATGATGAGGAGGAAAGGTCAGTCGTCGAAGACGTCCCACTTTGGTTGCATCCATAATGTGATTCCAAGGAAGAAGACAATGATGTTCCTTACTGGCGTTCTTTGTTTGGAAAAGCATTCTTCATGGAGGAAGTTCTTCTTTAGAGAGCATCCTACCTAAGTCCTTGTCTCCCCAAATTCCACCAAACTAATAGATCAATACATCAATTATTTTGTTGGCAGGAATTCAAAAAGCTAACTTAATTAAGGTAGGAGGAATACTAAAATAAGGGAGGGTTGATATAATAAATTAACGTAGGTGGTGTCTTAATAAATTTTAGTATGGGGTGCACCATTTAGTGGGGAGCTCAAGAGGTTTCTCCCCACATAATATGAGGTTCAAGAGGTTTTAACTACTGGTAGTTCCCACCACTTAATCCTCTCATGGGAGGGTAGTTCAGGTGGTCCCCACCACCATAACTTGTCATGAAATATTTAGTTCGGGTGGTCCCCACCTAAAATATACACATGGAGGCTCAAATAAAATAAAAAAAGGTTATTTGATTTTATTATTTCTATGAACACCCAAAAATAAATATTAACATTCATCCTCGACTAATTCCCGTTGATGTTAAAGTATCCTTATGTAAATATCGGCGTTGGAAGTTCAATGGTGCCCTCCGATTTCAATTCCGATCATTAGTTCAAAAGTTAGAAAATTATGCTCTCACATTTACTGAATTCACCAAAAGAAAACTTTAGAAATTCATTCTGGTCACTGCAGGACTCAGAATCAGGCACCATAAATTTTCACGGACTTAAAAATTTCCCATTTATTTAAAAAAATTACATGGAAATTCCAAGTCTTTACATTAATGGGTATATCAATATAATATATAATAAATAAACATAATTAATGTTTGTAAAATAATCCCCATTTTCTATTTATTTTGAAATCAATCATAAAATTATTTATCAATATCTGAATTCAATTTTCATCTAATATCCATAAATTATTTCCCCTTTACTTATCATCAATTCAATATTTCATTCACTATAGATAATTTGTGGGAAATAAATCATCTATTGAAGGATATTATAACACTTAAAACATAATAAATATGGCATAAACCATTCCACTCTTCATCTACATGATCCACACTCAATATAGAAAATAATAGAGATTTATTTATATAACAATGTTATCCAAAATGAATTGAATTTTATAACAACTCAAATGATACTCAATGTTCCATTATTGTAATCTTCAAAAAAATATGGTTGCATAAATTACATAAAATAAATTAGGAAAAAAATAAATTTTAAATATTTCAACGTGTTTCCTACACTCAATTAAATACATAGTTGCAAAATATTGAAATACATAGTAACATATTATATTTATGAAAGAAAATCTGATTATTCTCCAACATAACAAAAATGTATTTTTGATAAAATTATTTTTTTAATAACTAATAATAATATTATCATTTTTACCAGGTATGAGATATTATAAAAGCATACTGAGTTTAATGACACATCTATTGACACATTTTAAAAAAATCATATTACAATGTGGTAATAAGTATGATATCTTCCTCTTAATTCATTACTTTATCCATAGTTAAGGATAAACTCCATTAAATTTTACTTGAAAAAAAAACATTAGAACATTAATATTTTCATCAATCATTGTCTTCATCAATAAATTATCATTTGAGAAAGAAATGTAATAACAGTTTAGGATGAAATTTTAATTCACTTTGACCAATTCAATCATGATAAAATACAATCCTTTTAAATTACACCACATGAGAAAATTATTCATATATAAATTCTCTATGATATCATTAAAAATAAAACATATAATGGTAAGTTAACTAGTTAAAAATATTCTTCCATTATTTTAATAGGAAACATTCAAGAATTTTATCAACTATTAATCCCCATTATCTTTAGAAATATTTATTGAAAATAATTTATTTCATTTAATTCATTTTTTATTAAATGGGTTTAATCTTTGGATAATGATCATTTTATGAGAAGTTATTATTATCATGTACCATAATGGAATAAACATAACCTAGTGTAATATTATTCTTATAAATAATATTCTATATACTTCCATTAATGATAGAAAAACATATGAAATTTCATCTATCAAATAGTAATACTAATATTCTTAAGATATGATTTTTTAAAAACCTCTTCTAGTGTTTTTTATCTCTATAATTATCTTTTTTTCACATAGAATAAGATTTTACTTGTTCATAGTTCTTCATTTTATCATTTTCTAAATTTGTTTCCCAATTAACAGAAATTACATTGGTATATTCAATGATTTTTTGAAAAATCCATATTGATTATCATGATGGATTTTAATCAAACTATTTTTTTCAATAGAATATTATATCTTTAACATATTATACATCTTTTTTACAAGATATTACTTCTAATTATTTTGTAAGAATGAATCTCCCTTGTTATAATACATTTTGGGAATAATATGTATTACCAAATTATTTTTCTTTTTTCCCATGGTTGAGTCACCCTTATTCATTTCCAACATATGTGTTTTTCTATTACAAAAAAAATCGATAAATATTTAAATGACTATGCTAAACTTCTATAATCACTCCCATTTTCATTGTCATATACATTTATTTGTTCTTCAAAATTCTTTAAGGGTATAAATTTTTTTCAAATTGACAAGGGTTACTTCCTATCAATATTTATATCCCTTTAATTTATATTTCATTGTAAATTGGAATTTATTTTTTTTTGTACCAACAATATATTTTATATTTCCCAAACGTAATAAAACACATAAATTTTCATGCATTACATGATTCCATTTAAGGAACTACATGTTGTCTAAATTTATCCTTAATGGATAATATATTATTTTTTAGATTAATTCTCATATATTTGGAATTATTCTAGGTAAAGATTGTTTATGTTCATCCTTATATTATCTATGAACACATTGGGGGACATCATTCTGCTTTTACACCTCTATATTTAAATATATTTCAAATTCATGAATTTATAATTTTTTAATATTGATTTAGTGAAATTTTATTGATCCAGAGAGTAATGTTAACATTTTTATAAATCCCTCTTCCGAATTCCCACTAGTTTATATAGTGATATTTCATTAAGGAAAAATATTATTTTACAAAATTTTATTACACGTTAGAGTAAGATCAAAATTTTTTATATGAGGTAATAATCATTTGTTTTATGGTTTAAATAAGTTATTCTGAACTCATGTGAGTGAAAAATTTGATCATGTGTGTATCAGGGGTGTTTGGATATTTTTTAGAACCCAAAGACCCACCTTTTGGAATAAATTGACTGGTCGCACAATTATTAGAAATATTGTGGTATTGGTCACATAGTTACCTCTAATAGTGTGAGGCGTGATAATTGGGTGATACAAGTCACATGGTCTTTAGAAACTATGCAACCGTCAGTGAATTCCTGTGAAATAACTACAGTCTTTTTACTACAGTTGTTTTCATAGTTTTTTATATGGTTCAAAAAAATTAGTTAATTAACAATGAATAGAGTCACATGAAGATGTTAAGGGTATGTATTTAGAGTAGAGTTTGGATACTATGTGGCCAAACCATGATATCCATTTTTTTACGCAAAATAATTTTTTCCGTTAAAATGGTACACAACCTAAAATCATTTTTTTTCATCCTCTATTAGATAGAACCTTCTCCCTGGGAGTTACTCTTGAAATCCATACCCTAGTATTTTTTATGGTTTCTATATCTATACATGGAATTGAAAGTCATTGGTTTCACGAGTTCACACTGAAAAGTTATTGGATCAACTTGGACTATTACTTGTTTGATTTCATATCCCCGGAGTTATTTAGGTGAAATATAATATATCATATTTTTAAGTCCATTATTAGTTTTAATTTTTTTTCATATCTAGATTAAATCATAGATTGATAGATTAAAAGTTCTATACAATGGACCTATGGTAGGTGTTTAATACAGTTCCCTCATGTTTTGTTGTTTATTTAGATAGTTTCTATTCTTCAATAAGTCATACTTTTAACGGTGACCCTAAAAAAATTTAGTTCCTTTGATAAATTAATTGTAAAATGATTTGGTATTCCTTATATACCTTTGATAATTCTTGAGGTTTTTTTCCCTAAACTAGTCCACCCATTAGGTGTGACTTTTATTTTCTATTTCTTATAATGCCCATAGGGTGTGTATGAGCTTTCCTAGTTAGAGGAAGCTGATTTATTATAGTGTATTGTATTGAATTGATCATTACGAGATTCATATTCTCCCTTATCTACATGTATACATGATGATAAATGATTTAATTGATTAAATAAATTATATGGATGTGATTTAATTGGTTGATGTACTCATTGCATGTTATATTTGTGAAATAATGAATGAAATTAAATGGTGAAAATGGTATGGGATTATGTGGTTGTTATACCAAGGATACTGATTCAATTATATTTCATTGATGTTTCTATAATGGATATTTTTTACATTAGTTAACATCTTGGAAATAATTTCTCATTGGAAAATGATCCTGTAGAATTCCTTGGCACCTACTACCCAATTGATCTTTATTTCTTGGGATCTCAATGGACATGATCCTTTGGCCCCTCTGACATTTATACAATGTTTCCATCGAGATTCTCTTGGGACTCGATGTGAATTACATGGTCTTCTATATGTTGGATATGGTATTTTATGGTTTTCAATTTTGATTTCATTTTGAGGCTGTTATTGATGACATATTTATATGAAAAAATTTGTGATGAATACTATATAATAGATTATATGTAAATTATGTGGTAGTTGATTAAACATGTTCATACAGTGTCGCCATGGTGGAATAATTTTGAAATTTTTTGGAGAAAACAATAATGGGTATCAACATATAGTGGTTATACTGGGCGTGGTTATTTGTTTTTTTATATTTTACAACTGACATTTTTTAGGGGAGCCTTAATTTTGTTTTCAGGGTGCCTTTTTTGGATCGATATTTTCAAATTATATGAATCACATTTCTATATGTCACAATTAATTCATTTTTTGTTATTAATGAGATATATTGTGCACACATAATATACTACTCTACACAACTTGGATATGATATATAACCCAATATTGGTGTCATACTGTGTGTTATCTCAATCCTAGTTCTGGTTTCCCTTTGGTAGATGGACAGATTATATGGATACAAGTAGGAACTATTGTAAGAACTCACATTACAATGATTGATTTTGTGATATTCATAGGTTTTAGGGAGTATCTAACATATCATTTATCATTATGATATCTTAGATTGATCCATTTTTTCCTTTTTGGTATTTTAATATCTATATTATAATGATTCTTGTATACTTTTTTTGGTTAAATTGTAGAGATATAATGTGATCATCATATGTATATGGGATTAATTAATCCATTTTTTATATATTCTTATATTGGGTATTCATATTATATATGGATGACCTCAAACATATTATATTGACAAATTTATTTACTACTATTGTTATATACTATGACATAAGGGATTAGTCTCACCACAAAAAAAACTTCAACCGTCACTTCTAGTTAGAAACTTCTATCTTTCGGGGAGGCACACTTGGGGCCATGTGACCCAATGGCTCGGGGAACCATTATATATAATCTCGTTTGGGATGATAAAATATGGTATCATAGTAGGTTAATTATATAAAACCTATTTTGATATATTAGACAAGGATTAGGATGGAATTTTAATTTAGTAATAATCCATTTTTTCAATATGCTAACCCTCATACAAATAAATCCACATGTTTAGAAATAGAAATTGTGGTATTCAGGGCTTCTCTATTACTGTATATTTGATTCCACCATTGGGTGATGAAAATGAATTGTGAGGTTATCATTTATATGATTGGGGATATATTTTACTATTTATCGATGAGATGTGGGTATGAATCTCATTCATTATCATATGAACATATTAGGATTCACTTACCATGCATTATTTCTTTCCATATAGGATTCCTTTCTTTACTACATGACACTGTGATATGTACCATGAATTTAATATATACTATTTTATAGATGTTACTAAAAGTAGATGAGAATCATGGTCAGCAAATAGATTTAATTACATAACCTAAGTAATTTTTTATTGGATAGCCTACAATAGACACCCTAAGAAGTCAACTATTGAACATTTAGTTCTAGACCATTAGTCAAATGTACTAGAATGGTTTAAGGTATAGATTAAGGGGATTCCATGTTTTAGATCATGAGGTTCATGGTCCCTTGTGTATCATAAGATGTGAATCATTTTTATCATCAATTTATTGGTAATTGTGATATAATATTGGAATTAAAATGGAAATTTATTTGTGGAAATAGAGAACATGTCATATACACAGATTTAGAGTATGATTTAGGTACTATCTCTAGTGATGTTTTAATTATTTATTTTTATCATTTTATATTCTGAGGAATGAAGTGGTTTATTACATGTTTATAGGTTGTTTATTAACTATCCAATGATCGTAGCTAGGAAATAATGGTTATCTATCATTTTAGGTGTAAAAATTTCATTGTAGATATATGACAACATGATGGCCTACATTCATACACCAGGGTGTATAATTGACCATGATATGTATGTGTTGGTCCTTGGGATACTAGTAGATTATAATGTAGTGACAGTTATGGAACAAATTCATCTATCAGTCAAAGGATTTGAGTTATAGTTGTTAGAGGGGTTTTTTGATTTATGTATACATTTCGGGGAACATTGTAGACTTCCACATATATGGAAGAGTCGAGGTGTGTGTTATAGAATTATCATACCCCCACATTTTTGGAAGATGGTACTAAATCGGTTCATGAGATGTGTCATGTGACTAATCTCATAATATATAAGAATATGGAGACACCTATTAAAATGATAGTAAATATCATTGCTTACATGATTCAGGGAGAAGCTAACAACTTGTGGGATGGATTTAATCAAAATAATGAACTCTCTGATCTTTTGTAGAGAAAATTTCCCTCAATATTTTTTTTTTCTTGAGTCTCTGATAATAGAGAATTCTAGTGAGTTCATATTCCTAGAACATAGTTTCGAGTACATTAATGTAATATTCATCACGCTTAATAGAGATGCTTCATTTTTGTATAATATATCTTGGTGATGAGGCATTGAGGGAGATAATTATTGAGGATGGACTAAGACCTAATTTTCTTTCATAGATCATAAATTTTAGGTTGACAATGATTATTGAGATAATGAATTTTCCCCTAATTATAGATTGGATCTAAATGGAATATGGTTGTTGGTGGAAGGGAAGTTCGCCTCTTGATGTAGTGGTTCAGAATATAGTTATAGGTAGCACTATTTTTCAGGCTTCCTATGAGATGAGTACCATCAGAAATTTTTTGGTGGTAATGATGTTTTATATCATCAGTGTGGTAGAGGAGGTCATTTGATGAGTTAGTGTGACCCAAACCTAGTTGAGTGTCAACATTGCAATAGTATGGATCACAAAAAAGTTATTGAAGTACTTTCCATAAAAGGGTTACAAGATAAGGGTGATCACTGAATTTATGATTTAGAGTATGTTATATAGCTCTTTGTCACACATGAGGTTGTTTCATTAGGACGTGTTTTAGGATATATGTATTGCGTATATCCAACTAAATAGGAGAAGAGAATTAGTTCTTTTATGGTTAGAGGTACGATCTTAGTACCTTATAATCTATATTCTAAATGTTTTCTTACAAGCTATTCTCATGTAAATAACTTTGTAAAAATGTTTCAATTCATGGTCTTATCATTTAGTTTTATAATGATTTTATAATTATTGTTAACCCCTTGGTGATGAGAAGGAATTTTTCAATATAATGAAATTAGTTCACCTTGTGATAGGTGGGTATCACTTCATGTCAAATATTTTTTCCTCAAGTCGACAATGTTTTCACCATTCATGAAATGGAATAACTTGTTTTTTATTTATAGTATGTTTATTTATATTTCCATAGGGTTACCGTCACATCACCAAAGGGTAGAGTTTTTATTAACAAGGTGAATGGGGTGTTAAGGAATGTCAAGATGGGGCATACAATCATGTGTAATGGGATGATGAAAAAACAAGTTTCTATTTTATTTATGGATGATCAAGAATCATGTCCAAAATATTTACTTCATTGGTTTATTTTTTAGGTACATTTCAATGGATGGATTTTCTTGATTTTCCACCTAAGATAGAGGTGATGTTCTTCATTGATCTAGTCCACAAATCATCACCACTACAGATTCTTCTTTATGATATAGATAATATAGAGTTTTATAATCATAAACGGTAGTTATAGGTCATTGATGAAATAATTATTATATTACCCAATTATTCCCCATGTGATTATATATTCTATTTTATGAGAAACGTTTGACGGTACCCTTAGGATATGAGTGGATTATCAAAAATTGAACCAGTTTATGGTTAAGAACTATTATCCCTTATCATGGTTAGAAAACATTGTTGATCATATTTGAGGATGTATGGTTTTCTTGATTATTTATTTGAGAAACAGATAGCATTAGGTGCATGTTGAACTGTGTACCTCATAAACATTTTTGAAAAATACATTGTCAATTTGACTATCTGGTTTTCACATTTAGTCTCACAGAAATGCCAGAATATTTATGGTTCTAATTAACTGAGTATTTCATACTTCTTTATATTAGTTTTTTTATAGATGATATATTGGTAAGTTAACAGAATCTACATGTCCATGAATTATATCATTGGATCATCTTGGTTACATGGAGTGAGAATCAGCTAATTCTATGTTCAAGATGTGCCACATTTGGATAGACATGATTCACTCTCTAAGACATATTATCTTATAGACTGGAGTATCCATTGACCCAGTGATGTTGAATGATGTGATTTCATAATATCTTCCCAAGAACTCATTCAATATATATAGTTTATTAGTGATAGATAGTTATTACATGCATGAAATATAATACTTATCATTATTAACAACACATATTTCCAGATTGACTAAAAGTTGTGTGGAGTTTGTATAGAAAAATACATGTGAAATAACATTTCAAGAGATAAAAGGTAGACTGAATTTAACACTGATCATGATTCTTCTAAATCCAGGCATGAGTTAATTTGTGTATTGAGATTCATAAATAATTTCTACTGAAGATATTCTGATGAAAGTGTATTGATTTGTAGCATACAGGTCTGGATAGATGAGGCCACATATGTGGAATTACCAAATACACCGTTTTGAGTAAGTTGATGTTGTTCTTGATATGTCTTGTTAGAGATAATATTTACATGGATTTCATTTTTTGGTGTACACTCATCCAAAAATCCTTAAGTATATATTTAAATATCATTATCCAAATTTGAGGTATCAAAGGTGGGATGTGTACCTATAGTCATTCAACATAAAGATTACCAATATTCCCAAAAAGTAAAATACAATGGTTGATTAGTTGAGTTGGAAGACATGGATATAGGTTCTTCTTGTGTCTAGTAATGAGTGGATGGATATAGTATTTCTTTTATGATTCACTTTGTGGTGATGCCCAATAAGGGTAAGAATATTAATTAATCCTCTGAATTGACCCTTGACCTTTTGTATTGAGTGAGGATGTGGATCCTATAATATTCTGAGGGACTAGTCTAATGGTAAAGTGTAGCAGGTGAGGTACCACCTTCTAGTTTCACTTTGGATGAAAATTAGATCTTATGTATATATATTAATATTAGGGTTCCAATGGATTTACATGAGTAGTTTATGTAGGAGATTCATTCCTTAGCTTGGGTAGTACATCATGGTGTCACCAAGATGTATTGTAAGTTGAGTACCAATATTAGTGTTCAAGGATGAAATAATATGTTTGTGGTATTATGTAATGCCCCGACCCCAATTACCCAGAGTCGGTGCATTAATTACATAACATTGGCATGATCACGAGAAAGATCAAATCTCGAAAGACCGATTGGGTTAGTAGCCTTTGAAACACTAGATATATTCATATGTTTTACATTATATCATAAAACTAAAAACTACTACAACAACATATTGTCTCCATGATCCACACTCATATCCCCACATAATATCCCTGCAGGTCATTCATAACTTACTTCTTCACTTCCTGGGAAAAATAAAACATAGAAAAGGGGTGAGCACAAATGCCCAGTAAGGATAACAATATAGCGGAAACATTCATAAATAAGAATAAACATTTAAAGCAATGTATAACTAAAACAAAAGCCTTTCAAACATGAACTTTCAACATGGTATGGCATAAATAAAATGAAATAATGCCATTTTACTTATTCACATGGATATTCTACTAATCGAATAATCACATGCAAAAATCAATAACCACTTTCATAATGTTGGAATGCATAATGTCAGACTATCATAACCACATAGTCAAGGCCTCGTGCCAAGACTACAAATAAGATTTTGTCAAGGCCTTGTGCCGAGACACTAGTTTGTCTCATGAGACCTACCGATGCATCGAGGAGATATAGCGGGCTCCACTCGTCACTTACTAAGTCCAATGCATTCCCATATGAAAAGGTTTAAACATATCATAAACATTCGTATTAAATCTAACATACGAAATGTCAATAATTTCACCATAAACTATGAATGGTATAAAAATAGCACATCCACAGTCAAACATATCACAAAACCTTCAATACAATATAGAAGTTTTGTATCATAATAAATCAACTTCAAATAATCTTAAAATCCATCAAAGGATGTTGACATAGATGAAATCAATATTCTTTTTAAAGAAATACCTCCTTTTATTTTGAAATCATTTAAGATCCGTATAAAATAAAACATTTTCTTTGAAAATATTCTTATAAGCTTGTAAGGGAAGCTTTGAAGATTTTATAACGGTGAAAAATAGCCGCACCCGCCGTATAAGTTAAAAAAACATTCTTACCCTAATTCTGTCGAAAATGTTAAAAAGGACCTTGTTTTGAAAATGACGGAAAGATTCCTTTATAAACCTCTTATAAAAAGTCAAACAAGGGTATAAATGACTTTAATCCATATTTTTGTAAATAATAAATATGTTTTGAAATACATTTTGAAGAAACATGGATGTGGATGATAAAGAAATCCCAGTAGATTATTACGTATAAACAACCTCGGATAATGAAGAGATTGTGAAATAACCATTACCTTGTACTTTTCCTTGGTTGGGGTAGGTTAAACTCCTGTATAATGGTGAAATAATTGTTATTAAATTATAAAATAATCATATACATTAATATGATATCATATATGATCTTTTAATATTGATTTGATAATAATATCTTAGTATTATCGTTGTTTCGGGTGTTAACTTACTTGTCTTATTTTATATGTTTTGTTACGTAAGACATGTTTGTAATGGATAGGCTGTATATTATTCATATCCAGAATGATATCAAGTCCATAAACATCATTTTTAAATCATCATATGATAATTATACTTGAATGGATACGATGGAGAATGAATCTTATCGCGTTTGTGGAGACGGTAGTCCGTACGTACGCACGAGCGACAATATCATTCTTTTGATATTAAAATAATATATAAATGGATGTTATATCATATATACAGAATAATTAACATGTTATATTTATTATTTACATGAGTTGCACATCATTATTATACCCATCCAAATAATAATATATTGAATAACAATTACACCACGACGTGGAGACGGTAAGCCGTACGTACGCACGTATGGTGACAAGTTATTCAAAGGGTGGATAGAATACTGAATATGGTTGTACCATATTTATAATAACATCACAGTATATGTGAGATACTGGAGTTATTATTTTAGAATGGTAAGAACAAAGAACGAACAAGTGGAAGAAGAAAAAAACTTGAAAAGGGGTGGTGAAAACATTACCTCTTCTTCGGGTTCTTCCTTTTGATTTGAACAAAAGGGCTCCTTAGGTTGTCTTTCTGATCAAACTAAGGCCTCTAGGTTGTAGTGAGGGAAGTTGGGAGAGTATTTGGGCAGGGTTTGGACGAGAAAAGTGGCTTGAGAGGTGTGAGGAATGAGTAGAAGTGGTCTCCTTTTATAAGGGAGAGGATGGGCTCTTTAGGAAAGAGTGAAAGTATTACTTTATAATATAATTATATTCGGTTTATAATGGTCCAAAAATTGTTGCAGTCGAAGATAAGATGACTCATTTTCTAAATAACATCAACCAAAAATAATTGGACAGGTTTTAGATAATATTTTAATCATTATAATCTTATTTATTTAAATGATTTATTAATGAGGTAAACATTTCATCATTATTGTGTCATTAATAATTTAAATTATATGATGTCTAAAAATTATAAATAAAATATCATTATGTAGGAAATCTTTTTAGCTTTCTAATGAATATTTATAATCGAAAATCCAACATGTATAACCCTATGTAAAAATTGTTCTTCTAAAAGATGTAAGCTTATGCCATTTTTATTTTTATTTTATCTTTATTAATATAATGTGTCCCTACCACATAAAAGTGGCTCCATGGGGTCCCCAAATCGACCCAAGGATGCCCATGGTCGGGTATGTGTCCACCAATAAGGTTAGGACACGTTTTAGGGTAATTTTATATTATTATAATATTATTTTGTAACCCTTATTTACCGGATTTACCCTTTAACCATGGTAAATAAAATATTTACCGCAGTAATTATTCAAAATGTGTAAAAATAAAAGTTACCTATTTACATAATTTGGACATCCTAATTCCAAATATGTAATCCATTTTTCCAAATTCAAAACACAGAAGTGGCAGAAATTAATTAAAAATTAATTTCCGTTGTTAAAATAAAAAGCGTGTTTTTAAGAGATGATAACTATCAAAAGATTGACACTTGTTTATGTCTGGTTTAATTCTGAAATTATGTCCAATGACAAACATTAAATTAAATGGTAAAAATATATTCAAAATATACTTTTAAACCACTCAAATTCATAATTTATCAATATTAATTATTTTGATTAAAAAAGTTGATTTTAATTAAAATTTAGTAATTTTCACTATTCATCAAAATATAAAAGTTATCTGAAAAGTACCTAAATTTCACCCTAGGCTAATATCAATATTCTGAATCCAAAAATGATGTCCATTTTGAAATATAAAATATATATGATTTCAAAAATTAGGTATTACTATTCACAACGGCAAGTTTAATTAGTTGTGGTGTGTGTTAGAACTCGAGGTTGCGTACAACACATGCTATCGCATTATTCGAAGGGAAACGTACCGTGGAAGCTTGGGGTGTTACATTCTCCCGTCCTTCAAATAATTGCGTCCTCGCAATTTCTAGGGTATTACTACATAAAAAAAATTGGGTGGTTCTTCATCATAAGTTCCTCGGGTTCCCACGTTGCCTCTTCCATCTTATGATTTCTCCACAAAACTTTTACCAGACGCGTCGTCCGGTTTCTCAGTACTTGTTCTCTTGTATCAAGAATCCTGACAGGCTCTTCACAATAAGACAGATCGGGTTCCAGTTCTAATTCCTCATAGGTGAGTACATGTGTTGGGTAAGGCATGTATTTTTTCAACAGAGATACGTGGAACACATCGTGAACATTGAGGAGAGACTTGGCGGCATTGCCAATCGGTAAGCTACAGTCCCAATTCGTTCTAGAATTTCGAAAGGTCCGATGTACCTAGGACTCAATTTACCTTTATTACCAAAACGTATGACTCCCTTCCATGGAGATACATTCAGGAAAACATGATCACCGACTTGAAATTCCAAATCCTTCCATCGATTATCGGCATAGCTCTTCTACCTACTTTGAGCTGCTTTGATGTGATTTTAGATTACCTTCACATTTTCCACCGTTTTCTCCACCAGTTCTGGGCCTACAAGTTTTCTTTCACCAACCTCATCCCAACAGGTTGGTGTACGACATCTCTTTCTGTATAACGCTTCATATGGTGCCATCTGAATACTTGAATGGAAGCTATTGTTATAGGAAAATTCTACCAGTGGTAAATATTGATCCCACATACCCTGAAAGTCAAGTGAGAAAGATCTCAACATGCCTTCTAGGGTTTGAATAGTCCATTCTGATTGTCCATCTGTCTGAGGGTGGTAAGCAGTGCTCAAATGAAGTTCAGTATCCATAGATTTCTGAAGACTTTTCCAAATCTTGATGTAAAACGGGGATCACAATCAGAAACAATTGATAGGGGTACTCTATGAAGTCTCACAACTTCATTAATTTATAGTCTTGCTAGACGTTCCAGGGGTAGATCTTCTCTTATAGCAAGAAAATGTGCTGACTTGGTAAGACGATCAACAATAACCCATATTGCATCATTCCTTCTAGGAGTCTTTGGTAGCCCCATGACAAAGTCCATCGTAATATTGTCCCATTTCCACTCCGGTATGGGAAGAGGTTGCATGACTCCTTCAGGTTGTTTCCTTCCAGCTTTCACTTGTTGACAAACCATACATCTTGACACAAAATCAGCAATCTCCCTCTTCATGTTGTCCCACCAAAAATGTTCCTTCAAATCTCTATACATTTTGGTGCTCCCAGGGTGTATAGAGAAATTGGAACTATGAGCATCATCCAGCAATTCCCATTTCAGATCAGGTAAATCGGGAACACAAAGTCTCTTCCCGAATTTCAAAATTCCAACTTCATACACAAAGTCTCTCAATCTCCCATCATTCATAGCTTTAATCTTCTTCTGAAATTCTTCATCATCGGTCTGAGAACTCTTAATCCTTTCTAGTAAAGATGGTTTGGCAACCATTTGAAAAAGCATTGATGTTTCACCTTCCCTGGTTATTCCCATGTCCATCTTCACTAGATCCATGAAAATTGGTTACCTTTCAATTCTCATCATGTTCAAAACTCCATGGTCTTTTATGCTCAAAGCATCTTCCACCTTGTTTGCTTTCCCCGGGTGGTAGTGTATCGTGCAATCATAATCCTTGAGTAATTAAAGCCATCTCCTTTGCCTCATGTTGAGTTCTTTTTGTGAGAAAATATACTTCAAACTCTTGTGATCAGTATAAATCTCACATTTTTCACCATAGAGGTAGTGTCTCCATATCTTCAAAGAAAAGATCACAGCTGCTAACTCAAGATCATTAGTAGGATAGTTTTGTTCATGAATTTTCAACTGTCGTGATGCATAGGTAATAACTCTATCATTCTGCATAAGGACACAACCAAGTCCTTTCTTTGATGCATCACTATAAATAACGAACCCATCATTCCCCGATGGTAGAGTCAATAGAGTAGCATTGAATAATCTTCTCTTCAGTTCTTCGAAACATTCTTAACACTCTTTTTTCCAAACAAATTTAACCCCTTTACGTGTGAGCTTCGTTAATGGGTTAGCCAATCGGGCAAAATTCTGGACGAAACGTCGATAATAACCTGCCAAACCAATAAAACTACGTACCTCAGTTATACTCGTAGGTGCTGGCCATTCTTGGATTGCCTTGGTCTTAGAAGGATCAACAGAGATTCCATCTTTAGAGACAATATGGCCAAGAAAAGAAATATCCTGAAGCCAGAATTCACACTTGCTAAACTTCCCATATAATTCATGCCTCCTCAGAGTCTTCAAGATAATGCGCAAGTGATTTTCATGATCTTCGTAGGTTTTGGAGTATACCAAGATATCATCAATAAATACCACCAAAAATTCATCGAGATACTCCTTGAAAACTCTATTCATCAGATCCATGAATACAGAGGGTGCATTAGTCAATCCAAACGGCATTACGGTAAACTCGTAATGCCCGTACCTAGTTCGAAATGTTGTCTTCAGAATGTCTTCCTTCTTCACACACAACTGATGGTATCCAGATCGACGGTCAATCATTGAAAAGTATTATGCTCCATGCAGTTGGTCAAATAAATCATCAATACGAGGTAGGGGATACATGTTCTTTATCTTTATAGCATTGATCTCCCTGTAGTCGATACATAACCTCATAGATCCATCTTTCTTTTTAACAAAAAGAATAGGGGATCCCCATGGAGAAACACTAGGGCGAATAAATCCCTTATTACTCAATTCCTCTAGTTGTTTCTTTAGTTCGACTAATTCTACAGTGGCCATTCTATAAGGGGTCTTCGATATAGGCCTTGATCCAGGAATCAAATCAATGGAAAACTCAACTTCTCGTTCTGGAGGATGTCCAGGTAAATCTTCCGAAAATACATCTACAAATTCTTTCAAAACAGGTATATCCTCTATTTGAACATTCCTTTCCTCACCGACAGATATTTCATTCTCTTCCTCCCCAATAATTGAATTATGTTGAGCTACTGGGGGTGGATCTAAATAAAAATTAGGTGGTGACGATTCTGCTCTAAAGATAAGGTGTTCCTTATCATTATCATCAAGAATCGTAACCTCTTTCTTCTTACAATAAATCTTCGCATCATAGTCCAAAATCCAGTCCATAACGAGGATTATATCAAACTCAATCATAGGTATGACGATGAGATCAGCAGATAAAGAAAATTTATGTGCTCTAATGGGGACTGATTCACAAAACTTTGTTGCAATGATACTTCTCTTAGGAGTTTTAACTGACAACTCCCTTATTAAATCAAATTGGAAATATCTAATTTTATTAGAAAACTAGGAAGATATGAAACAATGTGATGATCCAGAATCAAATAATGCATTTGCTAAACTTGAGGAAACCATTAAATTACCTACCACCACGTCTTTCGGAGCTTCTACCTCAGCAGTAGTGATAGCATAATCCTGGCCTTGATCCCTTGTCCTTTTCTGAGGTAAGTTCTCCTGACGCTTAGGACATTCATTTGCATAATGCCCCATCTCCCTGCAATTGTATCACTGAACGTTGGTAGCTTCCTTCTTCCCCTTCCAATCACGAGTTTGGTGGCCTTTTTCACCACACTTGTAACAGACTCCCATTCCCTTCAAGCAAGTACCAGGGTGTTTCTTCCCGCATTTACCACAGGATGGATATTCAACCTTTCCCTTATTCCCCTTATTTCCATTCCCAGATTGACCAGCATGTCTCTTCTTCTCTTGCTTTGCTTTAAAGTCATAAGACTTAGAGAATTCCTTTTCGGTCTTGATAGCACATGAGACAATGTCTTCGTATGATGAAAAGGATTGTGAGACTAATGCTCGACGGAGAAATGGTTTTAACCCATCAAAGAAACGATCAATCTTACTTCTTTGGTTACTTATATAATCTCCAGCGTACCTTGCTAACCTTGTAAAGTTAGCCTCATACTTTGCGACATTCTCATCCTCCTTCTATCTTAGACTTAGAAATTGCCTTTCCATATCTTCTCGATGGTCGTGAGGGAAGTATTTTTCTAAAAACAGATCTTTGAACTCCCTCCATTCAATATTTGATACTTCATCATCTTTCTTCATGTTTTGAATCAATGACCACCATTGATCAGCATCTCCAGTGAGGCGGTAAACTGTCATGATAACTTTTTCCCTTTCACTGCTCCCCAAAGACTGAAATATTTTCTCTAGGGAATTTATCCATTGCTCAGCTACTAAGGGATTTGTACTCCCATTGAACGTTGGTGGTTGTTGCCTCATGAATCGATCTAACATTGATCCTCCACGCTGCGGATCAGGGTGCTCCATACGGGTAAGGTTATTATTCATAACCTGAGTAAGTTGTCCCAGTATGGTGATTAGCTGATCGGCACCAGTTGCATCACCAGCCCCACTATAATTATCTTGAGCAGGAGGGCAATCCCTTCATGGAGTGCATGCATTGATACAGTTTCCATTTCTTCCACTAGGTGCCATTTCTAAACAATGGCATAAACTAGATCAGTTTATGAATCAAAATACATAATCCCATTCTTATAAAACACTTAACATAAATTGAACTATTTATGGATATAATCCATAATCCTAAAAAAAATTTCTTTGAGGAATTATATACTCATAAACCCTTCATAATGATTTGTAAAGAAAATGAGAGTTATCCTAATCATATCCCCCGGGAGTGTCGTAACCAAGAGTGCAGCAAGGCCCGTTGTCGGGCACCAGTTCTCGTTCGAGTCTAGCTCAAAGCGGTGTTTTTGGGTTTTACCCCTAGGTACATCTGTGCCAGAGCCGCCTCTACCTGCTCGTATCCAGATAGGGATGTATTGCTCGGAAAACTCACAAAATCTCTTCAATACCAAAATTCTAGGATGTTCTTCTATACTAATCCTCAAAGTTCATCTTAGGTCTACGTTCTCTAATCAGAGTTTATCTAAATCTAGCTTCCAAGGTTTGTACTAAACTTCCTCTGATACCAACTGTAACGCCCCGACCCCAGTTACCCAGAGTCGGTGCATTAATTACATAACATTGGCATGATCACAAGAAATATCAAATCTCGAAAGACCGATTGGTTTAGTAGCCTTGGAAACACTTGATATATTCATAAGTTTTACATTACATCATAAAACGAAAAACTACTACAACAACATATTGTCTCCATGATCCACACTCATATCCTTACATAATATCCCTGCAGGTCATTCATAACTTATTTCTTCACTTCCTGGGAAAAATAAAACATAGAAAAGGGGTGAGCTCAAATGCCCAGCAAGGATAACAATATAGCGGAAACTTTGATAAATAAAAATAAACATTTAAGGCAATGTATAACTAAAACAAAAGCCTTTCAAACATGAATTTTCAACATGGTATGGCATAAATAAAATGAAATAATGCCATTTACTTATTCACATGGATATTCTACTAATCGAATAATCACATCAAAAAATCAATAACCACTTTCATAATGTTGGAATGCATAATGCCAGACTATCATAACCACATAGTCAAGGCCTCGTGCCAAGACTACAAATAAGATTTTGTCAAGGCCTTGTTCCAAGACACTAGTTTGTCTCATGAGACCTACCGATGCATCGAGGAGCTATAGAGGGCTCCACCCGTCACTTACTAAGTCCAATGCATTCCCATATGAAAAGGTTTAAACATAACATAATCATTCGTATTAAAACTAACATACGAAATGTCAATACTTTCACCATAAACTTTGAATGGTATAAAAATAGCACATCCACAGTCAAACATATCACAAAACCTTCAATACAATATAGAAGTTTTGTATCATAATAAATCAACTTCAAATAATCTTAAAATCCATCAAAGGATGTTGACATAGATGAAATCAATATTCTTTTTGAAAAAATACCTCCTTTTATTTTGAAATCATTTAAGATCCGTATAAAATAAAACATTTTCTTTGAAAAATTTCTATAGGCTTGTAAGGGAAGCTTTTAAGATTTTATAACGGCGGAAAATAGCCGTACCCGCCGTATAAGTTAAAAAAACATTCTTACCATAATTCTGTCGAAAAGGTTAAAAAGGATCTTTTTTTGAAAACGACGGAAAGATTCCTTTATAAACCTCTTATAAAAAGTCAAACAAGGGTATAAATGACTTTAACCCATATTTTTGTAAATAATAAATATGTTTTGAAATACATTTCGAAGAAACATGGATGTGGATGATAAAGAAATCCCAGTAGATTATTACGTATAAACAGCCTCGGATAATGAAGAGATTGTGAAATAACCCTTACCTTCTACTTTTCCTTGGTTGGGGTAGGTTAACCTACTGTATAATTGTGAAATAATTGTTATTAAATTATA
The DNA here is from genome assembly GCA_963277665.1 of Viscum album. Taxonomy (NCBI): domain Eukaryota; kingdom Viridiplantae; phylum Streptophyta; class Magnoliopsida; order Santalales; family Viscaceae; genus Viscum; species Viscum album. The sequence continues at coordinate 1,331,430,996 of OY728142.1, read as the reverse complement.
AAAGAATCATATACATTAATATGATATCATATATGATCTTTTAATATTGATTTGATAATAATATCTTAGTATTATCATTGTTTCGGGTGTTAACTTACTTGTTTTATTTTATAAGTTTTGTTACGTAAGCCATGTTTGTAATGGATAGGTTGTATATTATTCATATCCAGAATTATATAAAGTCCTTAAACATCATTTTTAAATCATAAAATGATAATTATACTTGAATGGATACGATGGAGAATGAATCTTATCGCGTTTGTGGAGACGGTAGTCCGTACGTACGCACGAGCGACAATATCATTCTTTTGATATTAAAATAATATATAAATGGATGTTATATCATTTATACAGAATAATTAACATGTTATATATATTATTTACATGAGTTGCACATCATTATTATACCCATCCAAATAATAATATATTGAATAACAATTACACCACGACGTGGAGACGGTAAGCCGTACATACGCACTTATGGTGACATGTTATTCACAGGCTGGATAGAATACTGAATATGGTTGTAACATATTTATAATAACATCACAGTATATGTGAGATACTGGAGTTATTATTTTAGAATGGTAAGAACAAAGAAAGAAGAAGTGGAAGAAGAAAGGAACTTGAAAAGGGGTGGTGAAAACATTACCTCTTCTTCGGGTTCTTCCTTTTGATTTGATCAAAAGGGCTCATTAGGATGACTTTATGATCAATCTAAGGCCTCTAGGTTGTAGTTAGGGAAGTTGGGACAGTATTTGGTCAGGGTTTGGACGATCCAAGTGGCTTGAGAGGTGTGAGGAATGAGTAGAAGTGGTCTCCTTTTATAAGGGAGAGGAGGGGCTCTTTAGGAAAGAGGGAAAGTATTACTTTATAATATAATTATATTCGGTTTATAATGGTCCAAAAATCATTGAGGTAGAAGATAAGATTACTCGTTTTCTAAATAACATCAACCAATAAGAATTGGACAGGTTTTAGATAATATTTTAATCATTATAATCTTATTTATTTAAATGATTTATTAATGAGGCAAACATTGCATCATTATTGTGTCATTAATAATATAAATTATTTGATGTCTAAAAATTATAAATAAAATATAATTATGTAGGAAATCTTTTTAGTTTTCTAATGAATATTTATAATCGAAAATCCAACATGTATAACCCTATGTAAAAATTGTTCTTCTAAAAGATGTGAGCTTATGCCATTTTTATTTTTATTTTAATTTTATTAATATAATGTGTCCCTACCACATACAAGTGTCTCCAAGGGGTCCCCAAATCGACCCAAGGATTCCCATGGTTGGGTATGTGTCCACCAATAAGGTTAGGACACATTTTAGGGTAATTTTGTATTATTATAATATTATTTTTTAACCCTTATTTACCGGATTTACCCTTTAACCATGGTAAATAAAATATTTACCGTAGTAATTATTCAAAATGTGTAAAAATAAAAGTTACCTATTTACATAATTTGTACATCCTGATTCTAAATATGTAATCCATTTTTCCAAATTCAAAACACATAAGTGGCAGAAATTAGTTAAAAATTAATTCCCGTTGTTAAAATAAAAAGCTTATTTTTAAGAGATAATAACTATCAAAAGATTGACACTTGTTTATGTCTGGTTTAATTGTGGAATTATGTCCAATGAAAAACATTAAATTAAATGGTAAAAATATATTCTAAATGTACTTTAAAACCACTCAAATCCATAATTTATCAATATTAATTATTTTGATTAAAAAAGTTGATTTTAATTAAAATTTAGTAATTTTCACTATTCATTAAAATATAAAAGTTATCCGAAAAGTACCAAAATTTCACCCTAGGATAATTTCAATATTCCGAATCCAAAAATGAAGTCCATTTTGAAATATAAAATATATATGATTTCGAAAAGTAGGTATTACTATTCACAACGGCTAGTTTAATTAGTTGTGGTGTGTGTTAGAACTCGAGGTTGCGTACAACACACGCTATCACATTATTTGAAGGGAAACATACCGTGGAAGCTTGGGGTGTCACATATTATAACTAGGGGAGACACCTATTAGTATGAAAAGGTGGAAAATCAGTGACTTGGTGGGATTTTATGCTAGTTCCTAATTCCATAGTGGAAAAGGGATAATGTCATGATGGATTTCATGATCAGTTTTGAAAGTTCACCTTTAGGTAGTTTTGTTGTGTGGGTTTTAGTTGATAGGATTAAAATGGTGTATCATTTCTTCTTGATCCATGAGACCTTCTAAGTGGATGATCTTGAATGGTTGTTTCTGTGAGATAGTAACACATCACAGGGTTCCAAGGACCATTTTTTTTTATAGTGATCCCAGATTTAGAACTCATTTTAGGTATATTTTCTAGAGATAATTGAGAAAATAGGTTCTTTTGAGTACAATATTCCTCCTCCATAATGATGAATAGATAAATCGTGTGATTTAGGTTCTTGAGTACATGTTCTGAGCATAAATTTTTTATTTTGAGGTCTCTAAGAAGAGGCATATACACCGTTATAATTTATTCTATGATAATAGATTTCATGATTCTATTTAAATATATCATTATGAGGATTTCTATTATAGGATATGATTGTGTCCCTTGGGATGGTTAGAGAATGGTGAGGCAACATAGATACGATTTCATCTCGTGTATGATACTTTTTGAGAAGTTTTGGTTGATCCTAAGGAATATTAATGCAGTATAGCATTAATATAAATGAAAAGATAATCACCATTGATGTCTTCTTGATTTCACGGTTGGGGATTAAGTGTTTTACAATATATAATTAAGGAAGATACATAGACTATTTAGATGACATGTTATGACATCACTATGATACGTCAATCAAATCAATATTATGGATAGATTTGTGAAAATATCATATCATTTACAATTACCTTAGAGGTATGGAGACACAGATTATTTCTTCCATGTATCCCAATTGATCTATTATCCTTCAGAATAGGCACAAACTCTGTAGTTGGATGAGGTGGAGTTATAAAAAGATGATTCATTTGAATAATAACATTTTCATATTGTTGATTAGATCATGATGGTTTTACGTGGATGGTTAGTCCCTATAGTACTAGGGCTATGTTACCATAAAAAAATATAAGATGAGACTCAGTATTGGGTGGACAACAAATGTGTTCAGTGGTTAGAGTTATTTTTAGGCAATTATAGTTAACCCCAAGAAGGTAAATTATTATTTGAATTTCATTAACATGGTTATATTGTATGATCCTAGTTTTTCCTATTAGATACATAAATTTTCATCATTTTCAATTATTTTTATTGAATAATCTGGGTTTCAATATGATGTTAGAGTTTTCATTGGATTCATTGTATTATTTTAATCCAAGAGGCCCGCTATTTTTTAAAAAAATTGAATGGCCGCACGAATAAGAGAACATTCTAGATAAGATATATTATTAGCAATAACCGTGAATGTCCTAATAGAGTGGTGATACATTTCAAACAGTATGAGGAAATCATGAATCATTAGTTTAACACTCATGAAAAAAAATATAAGTTTATGGATGCTTTTTTCCATATTTCTGCATGGTTTGGGAAGACGTTGGCACTAACCATGCATGTTAGCCTTTGAAGCAGTGAATAGGGAACAATGGGTGGAAAACTACTCCACCATACCATGAAAACCAATATTTTTAGGAAAATTTTTTATTTTTAACTTAACATTTTTTAAAACCCATAATCAAATTTTCTTCTTCCTCTATTGGATAGAACCCAGACATTATGATCTCCTCCTTTAAATCTAAATCATAGGATTTGCGGAGGGTTTTCCATCTGAAATTAGAATCGAATATCATTATCCTTTTTTGTTTCAATTTGATACATTATTCTATCATATTGATTAATTATCCTATTGAAATAATATCAACAAAATTGTTTATTAGAAAGAAAACATATTATATTTTTGGTTTTTCATTCGTTCTATTTATTTAATATGATCTGGATAAAATCGAAGATAAAAACTAGATAGTGGTCTCTTAGGGACCCATGATAAGTGAACTATTCCATTACCTCATGGTTTTGTGTATAATATAGGCAGTTTTTATTGTGAAAAACACAACACATTCTGGTAGTGCCACTAAAATGAATTCAATTCGTTTATTAAGAGAATTTTAACATGTTTCTGTTTTCCTACTGAAAAGTATATATTGTTAGAGTTTTTTTTCCAACCTTGGCCTCCAATGGTTTGTTCCATGTGGTTTACTTTTGTTATAGAACCCATGGGGTGTGAAAGATAATGTCTTGTTAGTATAATCCCCTTGATAAAATATAATTATATTTAATTAATGAATTGTAGATGAAGATGTATGCTCTTCCATAAATTTATGTGATGATAAATGCTGGGTTTTTTTTAAAATATGTGTAAAGGATTGAATGGCATTGTTAATTCATTTTGTGTTATATTTGTGAAATAATGAGTCAAATGAAATAATTAAAATGGTAGGTGATTAATTGGTTGGAATACAAAATATCCTAATTCAATTATATTGCATCAATGTTTCAACCATTGATATTGATTATGGTAGTGTGCTCATTGGTCTTATTTCCTAATTAGGACTTGATTTCATAGGATTTCTTATGCCTTGATACCCATTGGATAATTTTTTATTGTGCTTGTATAAGAAATTACCATTGTGCCCCACCCAATTATTTTCAATTATTCCATTGATATTCTTTTACAGCTCAACAAGGACACCTTTCTCTTTTACACCTTGGATTTATCCCTTTTTGTTTGAAACTGTTGATTACATGATGTGTACATTATAGAAGTCTTGTTTCTACGACATGGATATGATATATGCAATATGATGGATTAAATGACTCTTTCATTGTAGTGGTTTACTCTTGGTTTTGTGGTGTGTTCATGGTGTATATATTTTTCATGTTTTATAAATAGAATGGTATAACTGATATCATAAAGATGATAGATGAAACATGGTTACTTATTTGATTATATATTACTGATGACCTTGTTTATGGGTGCATGATTTTTTTACAGGGATCGTATTTAGATATATTATTTCACTCTTATCATATCTGATGTTACTCATTATCTTTTCATTCTATTCTCTTATACATGATATATACATTTCACATGGATTATCATGTTTTACATATGCAAGATTAATTATAAACATCATTGGTGGTGGCCTACAAAGTTATATAACACACCCTCTATGGGATGTGATTGGGTACCCTGAAATACTATATGGATATAGGTAGTGATCAGGGAAACATACCACAATATGATGATTGTTTATTCTATGATTAGGTGTAGGGGAATAGGACAGAGAAAAGCTTATGATGCTAGCTGGGATAGTTACTTTTTTTTGTTTGTGTATTTATATATATGTATTAAATTAACACATATATACTTATTTTGGGTACTTTTTAGAGACATGGAGTGGTCATCATATGTATATTGTATTACATCAGGCAATGTTTATATATTCTTTACTTAGATAGTTATATTCTTTATGGATGATTTAAAACTTCCAAAATAGATTGATATATTTACCACAATTGTGATAAACTCTACCATTAGAATATTTTCTCCCAAAAAACAGAGCCTAGGCCCTCAGTGCTAGTCAGAAGAATCTATAATTGGGGGAAACATGCTTGAGGCAATGTGACCCACTCACCATGGTCACCATTTAGTGGAAATTGATTCAGGATGTTACATTTAGAATAGTCAATGGTATATTCTACATTCATATTTAATTATTTATTATTAATATATGTTTCTAAATTTTGATAATTTATTCTTCCATAGATAGACACTTCAAATTGATATCATTCTTTTTATGTTCAATTAATTCCAATTTCCCCTAACAATTCTTCTACACACTACCACCTTCATTATCAAAAATTTTATTCTTTTCATGAAATAATGTGTCAATAACAATTATATTTTATATGTTAACATCCAATTGTACATTATTGATATCGGTGATTATTTTCGATTTTTTCGATAATTCAATGATTTTACCTTTTAGATTTTTATTTCTATAATTATTTTATTAAATTGTGTATATATTCTCATCTTCATATTTAGGTAATTTTTCATTGTGAATAACATTTATACATTCTTTTTCTATAATTTATTTACAGATATTTAAACAATATATATCTATTTACCCTAAATAATTTCACAATTTCAATGGATCTGAAATACTGGGGACGTATTCTTGTTGATATAAAAAAATTCTACAATCTAATGAGAGAAATAATTTTTGAAAAAAATTAATATTTATTTTGAAGCATCGATTGACAAACCCATTGACATGTGATCAATCACATCAATTCTTGTATATTTTTTAATAAGTTTAAGATAATAATTGAAACATTCCTTGTGTTAACATTTGTTCCTTGAATTATTTATGGTTGAATGGTTTTCCATTCCCATAATAACATATTTACACCCCCATTATTCCACATTCATATAAAATATGTGTTCCATAGTTTTATTTTAATGATATATTGAATCCTCTTATTCATTTATTGAATTGTATGACCTATTCAATCAATTCTAATATTTATTTATCCCATTCATAATTTATTATTTAGAAATATAATTTTTAACTGAAATGGAAAAACCTTACTAGATGATGCAGTTCATTATAATTAAAAAAGAGAAAACATAAACAAATATGAAGATGTTGAGTAATAGAGAATCGAATTTTATGTTTGATGTAGTTTTGATACTAATAATTGAATTTATATGGTAATTATTAAACACTTAGAGTAGAGTGGTGAATTCGTATTAGTGACTACTTGATCACTAAAACATTTTACCCCTTACATCCTATGATCAATTAGAATCAGGATTCTATCCATATTAATTTTATATATCTTTTCAAGTACATATGTATGAAATCAATAAAAAAATTATATTATAAAAAAACTGACTAATAATCATTTTATTTCATAATTGGAGTTTATGAGTTTCTAATAGACATATTTTCACAATAATTAATCAACACTTATAGTGGGATGAAATTAGATTAACATGAATCTAAAATTTAATTACCTATTATAAATTATTAGTGACCTAAAAATAATCATGAGTGCATTTTTATGGTTAATAACTAACCCAAATTCGTTCTCTCTATAGATCATTATATATCCTCATGATAGAGAGAAACTTATTGATGGGATTGGTAACAACATGTATGTTTGCAACTAGTTGATTCATTACATTTTTTATGTATATATTGGGTATTTATTTTATTATATTGTTATATCTAGAATATGAATATAATATCATACACATCATCTCTATGAAATGAATAATGAAAACACACTCCTTTGTCATATATAAAATAAACCGTAATTTTGTTACTTCACCATTTTTCTTCCTTATAATATAAACTGTAAAAACCCATCCTTTCTTCATCATCGAGTGAATATATTAGTTTCACCATATTCCCTTTTCCTTCTTCATGTATATGTGAATGTTTTTCATTATTTTCATCATATTCATTCTGTATTTCAAATAATATCTTTCTGTTTATAATACATTCATGAATGAAAGTATTCCATTTCTTCAACCATTTATTTATGATTCATCATCTATCACGCTTTTATATTCTTCTTATCCATTCATTAATACAGATGTAGTTTCATGAATATTTTATAATATATTTTCTTCTTGAATTTACTCATACAATACCATTATCATGTAAAATATTTTTTGTTCATTTATAATCCTACAACCTCAGTTTAATTTTATATTTGTAATATTAAACCTAAATATCTCTAAAAATATTTGAATATAAACTATAAAAAATCAGTCCTATAGAAATTATATTTTATTCATTCTCTCTGTCAATGTATTTGAAATTATCATAAAACATCAATTCCAAAAAAAATTATTATTAAAAGTGTTCCCTATTATATATGATTTCATGATTATTTTGTCAAAAATAATCATTCATTTGATGTGAAAGGGTATTCACAAATATTTACCCTTGTATCATATAAATACATCAGGAATAAAAATATTATAATCAAGATAATTGACCAATTGAAAACCCGAATTAAATTTCATTTACATATTATAATATCGCATGACCATTGATGTATCACAAAAAACAACTTTTGAAATATTTATATACTAGGTCATACAATCAATGTCAAACAATAGTGAAGTTACATGATCAATGTACTACAATCAATAAATATGATCATTTATATAATGTTTTATTATCCTACAAATATGTTAATGAAAATAGAGAAAAATGTAGTCCTTTGTATTTTTTATTCCAAAAAAGTCGACATTATCATTTCTCGATGATAGTCAAGAAATGAATTTTACACAATTAAACATTTCCACTAAATTGATAACTAATATTTTAATATGAAATTATAATCATCATTTCACATTGGCTATCCAATTACTCAATATATCTTATACCATGGTGTTATGTTTTCAATTTGCATGACCTTTTTAAGGAGAAAAGTTATTCAACATTTTCAATTTAAACTCAAAGATAATACCACACCCAATTACAAATTATTTATTATTATAAAGTGTTCTATTACTTTAAATGTCCATGTTACATTTAAATTTTAACCCCTAATTTTTTTAGTTAAAAAATATCACCATGATCCACAAAAATATTTTATAGATACAAAATTTACCACCTTAGTGTGGTAACCTTAAATGGAAATATAGGATCTTAGAATATATATTCATCTTCAGTTATAACTACAATCCCAATAAAATGAGACATTGTTAATATAATTTGTATTTATATTTCAACTGTTATTATTAGTTTTTATTGCATTGTATGATTTACATTTATATAATGGGAAAATTACCTTTATGTATCATAGATGTACCTTAATGTAAATTATTTATACCCTTACGTATATATTTATATTTTTTGATTTATCATCACATGAAAATAATTTATATTTATATATATCATAGTTTATTATGACCTCTAATCACCTAAAACTCAACTTTATAATGATATCATATTACTTTTACAGAGATAGCATAGTTCATAATTCACCTTTATGTATCATCAATAATACCATTGTGTAGAGTACATAATAATAGAATTTTCATAAAAATATAATTGAAATGTATAATAAAAAATTTCATAATATTCTATGGAAGGATATAAAAATATCATAATTATATAGATATAATGATTCCAATTATAAAAACTTAATGGGAATCCTCTTTTCATTTTGTCTTCAAAACATCATTCAACACATATAGATAGAACTATAAATAATCATAAACTACTGAATTCAATAGTTAATATTTATCCTAAGAATTGAAAGGTAGTAATTTTTTTCATATAAATAATGAAATTTATCTTCACAAAACAATATTTAATTACTATATTAAATCCTTATGCATTTAAAAAAATTAGACATAGTTTTTGGATCTATTCATCTCTAAAAACATTATCAGAAACTATTTTTATTCTAACAGGATATTTCATTGTTCACTTATACTATAACATATTAAACTATATATTTATAGTTAATTATAACTTATCGACAATAAATTATACACACACAATGAGGGTATAAGGTACATTTTCATATGTCTATCCACCAGTGCTCAAAAGTACCATGACACTATCAATTATAGATGCTCCACCCTTATAGTTTTACTTCAATGGGAATAATATCATCATTACTAGAAATAATACACTTTATAGGGGATGGAGCAATTCACTTTAGCAGGTGTACATGATCCTCCCTAGAAATAATGTGGGAATAAAAGATTGATAATAGGTGAGTGCCATGAAGAATGATAGTTATTTCTGGTCATAGACACAAAAAGAGAGCACCATACAACCATATGAATAATAAAATCCACCTCATCTATACCAGATGGGTATCTAAAGAATTCCCATATGTCTTCTAATAGGTGTAGGTAAGTACATACATCCACTAGTGAAATCCAAATCCCTGAAACTATCTACCTTGGGTATCCCACCACACCCTTTTATTCTGAATGTAATAAAATGCTCAAACACCAAGAAAAAGCCAACTGATAGGGATTGGATCATAACCTTTATAAAAAACTATCATACCCAAAAAAAATATATGGGTCTCAAAAACTACTAACCAACAAAACCCAGGTATTTGGGTGGTTTTTCCTTATTTTGAACATATAAGGGGATCATTTCACACAAATATTTTTAACATGTTTATGCATGAATGGATTTTTTTCATGTTTAGAAATCAAAATTTTCCCCTAATAAAGTTAGTATTTATTTTTATTTAATAATTAGTATGAAATTTATTTACATTAATATGAAAAAGAAATCGTATTATTTTATTTTAAATCATATTTTCATAAACCATATCTCACTCTGTACTGGAATAATCGATTTAATTATGTAATGTGTATGGGATTGAAAAAGTTATATCAAGAATAATATTTAGAGTATTTTTATTTTAAAAACTTGTATATGTTTTATGATTTATTATAAGGAAAAAATGGAGAATGATGAATTAACGTAAAATATGAAAGAGTTATTATAATTATAGTGTTATCTGATACAAATGTGTGTGGATCATTCAAGTATACGCTAGATGTGGATATTATTAAAATATAACTTTTTAATGATTTTACTGGCTATATATGTTTAATAAATATGGTTTATGTTTAATTCAGTTATTATATATATGTAATATGATAATTAACCATGGAATCAACATTAAATTATTATCAATAAACTCTTCTTATATTTAGATACGGTGCATCTTATCAAATAGGTTCGATATTTTAAAAAAGTATTTTGGATACTATCACAACTCACATATCAATTTACATTGTAGTGTAATGGTGTTTTTAAAAGGATGAACAAAAAATTAATGGGCTTGGTGATATCTTTCAGGAGTTATATAATCCATGTGTTATACATTTTTAGATATATATTAAAAATGTAAACATAAGAAATATCCATCTTCCAACCAATATGGTAAGAATAATATTATATGAGTTATGGTATGTATAGAAATATTATTTTTTTATGTTCATGTGAGAGGATGTGAACCCTATGAAAATGATAATTCTAGCTACAACCATTCATCATAAGGCATAATGTGAATCATTATATGTCATCTTAATGAAACTAAGGGATATTATCCCTACAATATTATAAAAAAATGTTCATAGTTGAGACATAAAATTTTTCTAGAAAAAGAACATATCTTTGTAATAGATAATGGATTTTAGGTAGACATTTATTAGGAATAATCTCATGATGTTAAATAATAAACACTATAAAAATACTATAAGATATTTTTAATGAAGATTTTCCTACGAAACATGTACTTTGTAGGAGAACTATATGGGTAAAAGAACCGTAGAGTTATGGTTATATTATCACTCTGTAATGTGGAAAATTATTATCGAAAAATAATGAACTTATATCATACTCAAAAGTAATTTGAATCTCATATGTTTAATATTGGGAAATTACATGTTGTTTGAAATTTATTCCTTATAATAAAACCATGTATACGATTTTGGAATGTCCGATGATTTTTTTAAATCATAAGTTCTTAGTAAATGAGAATACCTAAATAGAATTGAAATGGGTGGTAATGTTGACATAATAAATGTAATACTGTATTCCAAATGGTTTAATTGATGTTAATAAAAATACTATAATGAATCTTTTTCACTAGTCACTATACTGAAACCCATTATAAATATATATTATACATCCACATAACAATAATTTTCATTTTTGAAAATAGATGTTAAGACCACCTTTATTAATTAATATATTCTGAATGATATCTATATTACGCAAAAAAAAATTATGTTATACCATATATTGATAAAAATATGTAAATGTTCATATATCCATCTATAAATTTTATTAATCATGAAGATCATGGAATTTTCATTTTTCTAAATCCATCAAAGAATTTAGTTTCAAAAAAATACATGTGATGACTATGTATAGAAGATGAGTGGTGGTATTTTAGTAGATTTCAATGAATTATATTTTTGATATATATTATTGATGGAAAATGATATACCTATATTACAATTATTTAAGACATTGTTTATAGAATTTCCCCATGGAATACTTACATGATGTGGCCTACATTCATGGGATCAAGTTCAATAATGATATATATAAGATTATTTTTGTATTTAATCATGATATATATATTAAAATGATATTTAGGAGATTATATACGGTACAATTAAAGATTTTATTATTTCCAATGTCACATGGAATATAATTATCTATGAAAATTCATCCATATAAAAGAGTTTAAATATATAGTATGATTATAATCCAATATGTTTTAGTGATTGGATCCAGTATGTATGTTGTATTATGTACTACATTTAATATTATTCATTAATTGAGAGTTGTATGAGAATATATATAATTACCCATAGATTCCCATTGGTTAGTTTTAATGACCATCTTAATGTACCAGATGCAACCGATGCATTTGATTCTGGTTTGTGGATGATATTTTCATCTTTTTTAGAAGGGACTCAAAAATTATAATTTCCAATATAGGGTAGAATGATCTAAAAACCTAAATGGGATATTTTTTTCATTAAAAGATTATTATTTTATAGGATGATTCCTAAATATAATGTATTATTCCATTCTACTATAGATTCAAATTTATTATGTAATTTAATGTATTTAAAGATGTTGTGTTTATACCCAAAATAAATGAAAATAATATTGTTATAATCTTAACTAAATTTTGTTTCAATCAATATTTTGATAATGGAATAGTAGTTTTTATATATAGAGATCTTGTATCACTTTATTAAATTATTCACATAATTCGGAATTTTTACCTCTTTTCGTGTTTTTCTCCATTGGGTGATTTAATAGTAAGAAAAGTTTCCATGTTTGAAGCTTCAGTAAAACCAAAAAATATATCATAATATTAAAAAAAATGTGATAGAATGTGGTTTAAACATTGTTAGACGATGGATCTTATTAAAATTGGAGTTTATTAGAGATGGTTCTCTAGAATCAAATAACATTAGACACTCTAATATAAGATATTAAATAAAAATACTATCACATAATTAATGTTATTTTATAAAACACTACTATGATGATGAACTTGTATAATATTGAATATATAAATATTATATTATTTATTTGATATAATGATTACATTGAGTTTCAATTAAAATAGTATAATCGATGGTCTAGAAAGAAACTACCCAATAAGAGGAAAATAATTAGTAACTTTGATGTGTTATGGGATCATAATACTTTGAGTTTTTCTCATAATAATCACAATTCATAATATCTATTATGGTATTTCATGAGTATTACACCTTTAAATATAAATTTTGTATTTTTATGCATCCTTGGATATTTTAATCAGTGAATATGTTTATTTTTTAATCTATTAGTTTATTTGGATGTTTTTTGTACCTATAAAGAATATGGTGAGTTGATTATGTTTTTATGTACCAAAAGGACTACTATAATAAAAATACTCAATATTAAAATAATAATTTTATAGAGTATCACCAAGAATGTAGTATTTTTCTAGAGATGATGATTTAGAGAAATGGATAACTGGGTAATTTTATTTGTTTTATTTGTTTTAAAAAAATAAATCATGTTAAAACTCACATAAAATATCAGATAATTTCTAAGGTGATGATTTTTTGTAGTTTTGAGGTGTTTAGAATACATTAATATTTTTGGGATGTTCTCAAAAGGTATTTATGGTGTTAAATATTTATATCTAATAAATTTTAATGTCCTCCATATATAAGTTTTCCATTAATATAAATAATAATTTTTTATATAGAATACCTAAAAAATTGAAATTAGAAAAAATAATAATGATGTTTATGTTTTTTTGTATAGATATAATAATAAATATAAAAAAACATATCCTACTGAAACATGTGATGGTTTTGTATATAATTTATTTAAATATTTATTAATGGAAATACTATATTTTGATAAAAATGATTTATATATTTATTATGTAAGATTATTGACAATAAATATAAATTAAACTATAGAATATTTGTCTTTGAAATGTGTAATGAGTTGGTTGATATATATGTTTTTATGTTAATACATTTTATTTGTCCTACATGAAGATCACTATATGAATTTCTTAGTATAGGGTCCATATATTATAATTTTATGATGTAATTTTTTTTATATTATATGTATTATTATCTCTAGTGCTTAGGATATATAAACTATAAAAAATATTGGGGTATCTATAAATTAAAAGGATACTTTTAAAAGATATATGATTTAAAAATAGTAATTTTTTTGGATATAAGACATGATGAGTCTTGAGATAATGTTTTATATATTAAATATCATGAATGGATTTAAGGATATAAGAGGTGGATAAAATTTCCATTACATTATGATTATTTCTTTATCATGATGAAATATAATGTTATTTGATTTATAAGAATAAATTCTATGATAAAAATTCATGAAAATTTTGATTCATTTTTTTCTATGGATGAATGAAATGTTAGACTATAACTCATGGGGTCACACTGAGATCATCGATATCTAAAGAAAAAATATTATAAAAGTGGGACCATGAAGGAATTTAATTTATCATAAGAGGAAGAAGTAGTTATAAGAATAATTTTTTTCTAACATGTGGTGTCCCGTCATTCCATGAGGACATAGACAATTCTAGTAACTCATGATGAAGTGAGAGAAAATAATGATGGTTTGGTATGATGTTATGGATTGATTATGGAATGTGGTTGTTCAAATTTAAATATAATCAATATACTATTATAATATAAGGTGAATGGAACGTTGATATAAAATCAATTTATAGTTTAGATAATGTTTTTTGTGCTATTTTAATGAGATATATTATATTGTGAAGAATAGTGTTTGGAATTAAGTTCAGTAAGGAAGAAAGGAAAATGTGAAAATATTATATGAAATAATGCAATTAGAATATAATGAATAAAAATAACACATTAGCATCATAGAAATCATTATAGTGGTACCTTGTGATGAGGAATAATAATTCACCATTTTTCATAATATTGAATAAGTGATTGATACATATAAAATTTTAAGAAGAAAAAAATCAGAGGATGAAGGAAAATCCATCCCAAAAAATTCTAAAAAAATTAGTATACTAATTTTGATCATGATGAAAACCCTTTCTTATTTGGTTACAAAACTACATTGTTTTTCATTTTTCAATAGTAGTCCATGGATATTAATTTATAATTCTATTCAAAATGGTAAATATCATGGCCTTTATGGTATTGGTTGAGTTCGGAGCATGAAAATTATAAAATACCAATTCAGAGTAGAAAAACATATACATTTTGTTTTCATTTTGTATTTCTTCACTTTTTTTATGTGTTTTATATAGTGATATTGATCACCCAAAAAGGAACTAAAAATATTATTTTTCATTGATTAAAAACATTTAAATAATCGACATTGTTCATAGGGACACTAAAATTGGTATCAATGAAACAAGGTTTCCTAAGATTTTCTAAATGATTTATGTTGAAAAATATAATGGTTTTTGAACTCAAATGGTATTTGAGTTATTCTCTCACCTACATAATAAATTTAGTATATGTGTATCTTTTTTGAAGTTTTATAATAGTGTTATTATTGGGATATGGATATTTATATCTATATAAGGATAATATTATTTCAGTGACAGATAAGGGTGGTCAAACATTATATTGTAATAATTGATATATTTGGATGGAAATACTGCCATACGACATAATTTTATTTTGTATTGAGCCTCTACATCATTGAATTATTATTTTAGATCTATTTTAGAAAGAGAATCATGAACTCCAGATACAAAAAATAATATATATATATTGATCATAATATAATAGATTTGATTTTATTCTCCTATTTATTAAATGAAATTTTAATTTTCATGGGTATCAAAACTGCAAAATCAATTTCTGATAAGCTTCAAAATATATAAGAAGTCATTGTGTGACATCCAGAATCATTATTTCTGTTATGTGATTTGGTTGACATTATTTAATTTCACTTTATATATTCTTTATTTTTATAAAATATTTTTTACAATATAGGGGATGAAGGTTTGGGTTTTTTTCATTTTTGAATGTCTTAGAGTTTTCTTGTGTGATTGGTATTACGGTGGAAATATTACTATTGATAGAAAAGATAATGTAAGCCCACCAACCTTCGAATAAATTCATATAAGCTGGTAGGAGGATTTCATAATTCTTTCGAATTATTCCTACTACTACTAGTAGGATAGGGGAAATAATTATCATTCCATTCACAATGATTAGGGTGAGTAAATGATGGTATGTATCATAATTTTGTCTCAAAAAATCATAGATTTAATTCTAAACTCAACTACCATGAATTCCAAACATTCCTTATGACCATATATAATCTCATGAAGTGAGTGTGGATCATTCAACCTTAAATATTTATATGTTGAAGTATATTTTAAAACATTGAATCTATGGCTGTTAATGTAACCTTTATTCTATTAAGAATTTCCCTTCCCTTGTGTCTTTACTTCTCCAAGGGATGTATATCCTTGTGTAATTAAAGGATCCAAATCTTGATTAATGAATTTGGTTTCAAGGATTCCTTCTTTTTGGATTCTATCATTTCATCTATTTTGGTGTAGATCTCATTTTTGGTAATTGATGATACCATGATTGATGTAGGTTGTTTTGAATATAATACATACTAATTAAAATCATTGTAACTCATTTCATTTGAAATGTATATGTAAATAATTTAAAATATATGAAATAATATTATTTGAAAATTATTTCAAATGGAAAGGTGGGAATTACAACACCTTTTTAAATGGATTTGGAATGGGATTGTAGATTATGACAAAATTAGTTTACATTGAAATAAGAATTTTTTATGATGATTATCGGGAAATAGAGGATTAAAATGTTAAATTCGTTTGAATGAATTTTTTACAGGCATTGTTTTTTATTAAAACCATTTAATATTTTGTTATTTAACGAAATGGAATTATTGGAATCATGATTCTTCATTCTTGGATCATTGATTGATGAATATAAACTCCAATAAATTCATTTATCCTAAATTATTTGGTTTGAAGCACATGGTTTCTTAGGTTGTTAGGTGGGTAGTTTTGGAAATAAAATATAGTAATATGTTACTTCTACATAACAATAAGTTGCTGATGAAAATTATATTATAAGATGATAATGGAAGGGAGTACATTCAATTGGATGAACTCATATTACTCCAAGGCCAGATAACTAGGGATGTGTGAAAACCTTGTTATGTATCTCATCCAGATCTGTGAGGATCCCAGATCCTTTAACTGGATATCATTGGGTGTTATCACCAAGGAGAAATTTATGAAAAATAATTATAAAAATCTAGTGTTTATAAAATAATTTATGGATGCATGTTTTTATTGAGATTCATATCCATACATTTTTTGATAGAAATACAAATTCGTTCACTCTTTATATGTTTAGTTGATATGATATGAAAAGAATATATCGTTATTAATTGTGAAATGATTACAATTCCATGATTTATATAAAATAATCACATATGGTTTATTTTATATGGGTTTATTATGAAATATATATGTTGCATCTTATTAGGATACTATTTCTCACACCATACATATTGTATGGGAATATGCAGAATTTTTTTCCAAGATCTATGAAAAGGAAAAGGAGTACGTAGAGGTTATGGGTATTCATGATAGTAAAAACACAGGATTTGTTCGTAATATGTGGATTAGTGAACCACTTTTTATTAGGATACATTAGTTATGATATTTTCATTTGTTTATATTATCATTTTTATATTTTTTTATCTATTGTTTTGTTATTTTTTATCTAATGGTATTTTCTCACATATACTATATTTCCATTTTTACAAATTAGAGATTCATTCCACTATTATTTTTTAGATTGGTATTTTTTTATAAACCCATCCCCCTTGATTTTTTTAATTATCATGTGGTAGGCAATTGATTGTATGGATCAAGACCTCCCATTGGGACATGTTTGGTTAGAATGAAATTCTATTTTAGTGATTTATAAGTATTGGTTTATAGAAACATTTGTATCGAAGGTTGTTTGTGTCTCTTATGTATGTTTTTATACTATATGGTGTGTCTTGGTAGACTGGAGATAGGTTTTTTCAGATCACGAGGGTTAGGTTGTGATATAGTGCCTACCCAGTTCTCAATATTACAATCCTTAAGATACCATTGGTGGTGGGAAAAATATTTTTTAAGAGTTAAATTTATTTCAATATTTACTTTTCCCAAAATCTAATCAACAATTTTTTCCACCAATTTGTGTTATAAATTATAGTTTGGATGTTCATAGGTCCATTAAATAATGTTTTCCAGGTTTTGTATTAATTTTTTGTTGTTCCATACCACCAAGAGAACATCTGATTAGGCTTTAGGAGGGAGTATCTAATTAACATTAATCAGAAAACACTCTTGTTGACTCAGAATATTTTGGAGGTAGTTGCACACAATCCATGATCTATGACAGGGTGACACATTGACCCCCATTAGGGAAATAAATATTGAACCATGATGGGATGATAAAAATGATGAATCACAAGAGTATATTAATTAGAATTAACATCCACCCATGGAACAAATAAGCTTCAAGAGGAAAAGGATTGGTTGGAAGATATTGTACAAATTTATGAATTATTAGGGATGAAAAAATCCATTAAGATGCTACATACAAAATTTAAACATGATATTAAAAGAAGAATATGGTTTATTTCTATAGTTTTCATGAATTGAGATGAATATTTGGTGTAGAAAGGCAAAAATTTACTTTTTTAGATAAAAAATATCCAAATTCAATTATATTGGGTTATTTCATGGAGTTTCTCGACCATCACAAACGTTAATAGACATTAAATTAGTATGCAATTATTTTATTGATATTTTTTAATTTACAACTGATGTGGTTTTGATGCATATCCAGGTGATTTTATATTTTAGTTAGGAGATCCATGATTTAACTAGTATTATTCATTTATGATTATTCTTACCTCATTATTTTATGTTATTGATTGGGATATGATGGAGGAAATTTCCCTTGATTGTAATTCTGAGTTGAATATAGTTTCCCTAACTTATATAATAAGAATTAATAGTTTCATTTTGTGGTAGTGAAAATGAAATGATCCTAATAGTTGACTCATTAGTTATGTCCCTCGATTAAAAAATTATTTTTGTTCTACATTAGAATCATGTAAAAGACTAATAGCTTGATTAAAATGTTTTTTTATTAAGAAATAAATGTTTGATTTTATTAAATAATCAAATTAATTTTGTTAATGAACATGTTGTGGATAATTTTAGTGTTTTCATCATATTTTTTCCATGACACATGGTCTAATGGACTCATCAGTCTCAATAGGCTTTATGGAATATTAAGATTATTCTAAAAAATTTTGTTCTAGCTACATGAATTATAAACTAGGCCAATTAAATTAGTGGGTATTTATGTGAGTCATGCGATAGTGGGAGGTACCATTACTATTGATACATCTTTAGTTGCAATTTTATTTGATATTGGTGTCTCTCATTCTTTCTAGTAATCCTAAACTATGGGAATGATGAATCCTAATATAAAGATAATGCCTTATCTAATATATATTACAACACCTCTCGGTAAGAGGAGAATGAAGGTCTCTAATTCCACTTTTTGAATTATCCTTATTAGTGATTATGGTATTATCTGACTTTTTTGATTATGAAAAATATATTATTGATGTCATTCAAGGAATGGATATGTCTATTTCCCACATATCTCTTATCGAGTTTTATCATCGAAGAGAGTCATTTACTACACCTAATGGGAAGTTTCAATTATTCTTTATAGAATGGGACCCAATGTGTAACAGCCCAATATTTTATGAAAAATATATTTTTTAATTTCATTAATGTCTTGTGTTGTACACTACAACAAAAAGAGCTTACAAAACACGCATCCTTGACTTGCCTTGCATTACATGCAATCGCGACCTTCCTCGATAGCGTGTGTAGTATGCAATAACGAGTTTCACTAAACAACAATATGCTATTAAAATATTATTAAAACTAGCCGCTATGAATAGTAATAACCAATATTTGAAATTTTTTAAATTTTATTTTTCAAAATGGAATTCATTTTTGGATTCGTAATATCAAAATTAGCTTAGGGTGAAATTTTGGAACTTTTTCGGATAACTTTCATATTCTGAGGAATAGTGAAAATTATTAAATTTTAATTAAAAACAACTTTTTAAATCAAAATAATTAATAGTGTTAAATTATTAATTTGAATGGTTTTAAAGTATATTTAGAATATATTTTTACAATTTAATACAACATTGGACATTGAATGTAACTTCGCATTTAAACCAGACATAAACAAGTGTCAATTTTTCGATAATTATTATCTCTTAAAAACACGATATTTGTTTTGACGACGGGAATTAATTTTTAAATTAATTAATGCAACAGATATGTTTTTAATTTGGTAAAATAGACATCATTTTTGAGTTCATAATATCAAATATAGCTTAGGACTAATTTTTGGTATTTTTCTGGAAACTTTCATTTTTTGATGAATAGTGAAACCACTAAGTGGTAGTTAAAAAATGAATTTTTCATAAAACATAATTTTACAACTTCTGTGAATGGAATTTAAAAAAAATCCGAGAGACATGGTTAATTTCAGTAAGTAAAATGTGGTTTAATGAGATAAAAATAGTTTTTGGTGAATAGTAACTGTTTATTTTTTTTACCACGGTTAAAAGTAAATAGGGTAATTAAGGGTAAAAATGATATTATTATTACCCTAAAACATGTCCAAATTCTATTGGATAAGTGTAATTCTACCAAAAACAACCTTAGGAATAAAATATGACCATTTAGGCCCACTTGGATTAGATTAGAACATTTATTATTAATTTATTTAAAGAAGGGTTAAAATAGTTAAAATCAAAGTTTAATAAGTAAACCATTTTTAATATAGAGTTATACATTATATAAATTAGACTATAAATAGTCATTAGAAATCTAAAAATATTTCATACATAATGGTATTTTATTTGTATTTTTTAGACGTTAAATAATTTAATTTATATATGACACAAAGATGATGCATAAATTATCTTATTAATGAAATAATGACATAATTGATGTTATAAATACCCAAATAAATGTAATTTCAGACTTTTTATGAAATAAAATAATTTTCAAGGTTAATATGACATGTTATTATTGATTTAATTTACTTTTTTAGAACTAATCATTCTGTTATGATTTTCACAAAAACCAATGACAAAATAGTTTCAAAATTGACATAGAATAGTTTTTAAAACAAATATTATATTATTAATTGTTATTTTATTCCTAAAAATGAATGTTTCGGAAAATGACTTAGATAAGGTTATATATATTAATAATAAACAACTTGGGGTTCGTTTGGCTTCTTATTGTAAGTTTATTAACCTTATAGTATAAGAACACAAGAAGACACGGTAAAAGTAAAATTATTTTACTTAATGTTAAATCTTAATGATAACGTTAAAATATGACCCTAAACTTGTCTAAATTATATTGGATGAGAGGATTTAGACCCATCCCCACATTATCTTACAAATAATCAATTTGGAGATATTTAAAACTGAATTTTACTTTATAATAAAATAATAGTTTTAGTTTTTCCAAAGGTGCACCTCTCCTCCCTTATAAAAGGGCACCTCCTCCCTCTCTTCCTCACACTACATTGAGCCTTCAAGATCGGCCATCCCCTGCCAAATTCCTTTATCCACTTACCTAAAACATCCTAGAGGTTCTTGTCTTCCCCAATGTCCAATTTTAGTGCCCTAAAAGGAGAACTCAAAGAGGCACTTCAAAGAAGAGGTAATGTCTATTACCGATTCTATCATCTTTATTTCTTCTTCCACTTCTTCTTCTTAGGTTGTTTCATTATGAAGTAATAACATCAGTATGACCCATATACTTATATGTTATTATAAGTATTAAACAACCCTATTTGACCATCTATCCATCCTACGGAAAATGAAATCATCACGCGTGCGTACGTACGGAATACCGTCTCCACACCGTGGTGTAATCTATTTTCCACCAACTTACTTGGATGGGTATAATGGTGTAAATAATAACTATATATGATTATTATAAAGTGATATTGATTCTTAAATAGTATACATACACTACAATACAACTCCACGATCATGAGAATGATATCATCTCTCATGCGTACATACGGACTACCGTCTCCACGACGCGATGAGATTCATTCTCCACGTTAACCATTCATGACTGATTATAAAGTATGTATAATAAGTAATAATGAAATATATGACATAATAATGATTCTGGATTTATGTGTATATATATTTATGTCATCTACTTAATTCCATTCAAATCAATAAGGAAAAGAAAACAGTGTTCATGCGTACGTACGGTCTACCGTCTCAATGAACGGTGTATTTCATTCCATTTACTGATCTATTATATATATACATATATTCATAATATATATTATATATAAATAAATTTTTATATTCTGGATTTATGTAATCATGATCTATGTAATCAAATGAATAATTATAAGTCAAAACACAGACGACAAATGAAACGATTTTACCCAAAACGCTCTTTAACATGGAATTTACAAAAGAACGGGTAATATAAAGCCATAAGTGAACCATATATGATATCATAACAATGAGTATGATTCTTCAATAATTCAATGACATTATTTAAATAATTACACAGGAGGTTCCGACATATACGAAGCAAATCGTACCTAAGGTAACAGAAAATATCACAATCTCATTTTTATCCGAGATTGTTTATACATTGGTATTTACTGGGGTGTATTTTATCATCCACATCCATGTTTTCTCAATATTTAATATTAAATCCATACACCTACAATTGTTTAAATCCTATTTTACCCTTCGGTGAGTTTTTAGTAAAAGATATGAAAGGAATCTTTTGACGTTTTTCGTACGAGGTACTTTTTGACTTTTCCGAAAAAAGTACAAGAAGAATGTTTTTTTTTCACTTATACAACATGAATGGATTTTTAGAACCTTATTTACAAGAATCATCCTTTACAAGTTTTAATGTTTATTTTTAATCAACTTCTTTTAGTTTCAAATTGTATGACATGTTAAGAAAGGAAAAGTTTTTTTGAAGTAGAAAAGATATTTTCCTCAAGAATGGAGTTCAAGTGTTTTATCAAAATTATTTTCCATCTAATATATTAAAGGTTTCTTTTTATATCCCTATTATTACATGGATTTGATTATGTTGTGATGGAAATATTTTTATGAATTCCTTTATCCTATATGAATTGTTTTATGATGTCATGATGTTTAAGATTCCCATTTTTATTACATGGATTATGCAATGATGTATGATTTATGATTTTGTGGCACACATAAGAATGGTATAATTATGAGATTGGTGGGCCCTATATCTCCCTCCAATTCATTGGGTAAAGATTTTATATCTCATGAGATAGACATGGCTAGAATGGTATGTTATACCGATTCAGGGAAACAGGAGTGAAACGAGGAGTGAACTTGGTTCAAAAAGGGACTTTGTCCACTAAGAGAGTCTTGGAAATGAGTCTTTACTAATAAGAAATGATTCTCTATGATTATGTGTGCATGCCAAAAAGTTTCATGTTTTTTTTATGATTATTGGGATTACATTTCACTACTATGATTTATCCCATGTTATGAAATTATGATCTCTTTTGCAGGTTAAGATTTCCAAAAGATATGTTCTTATGAATATGACGTGATTGATATTTCTTTTGTTTACCCTTACTGAGCATTTGAGCTCACCCTTTTATGTTTTCTTTTCCCCAAGACATAAAGAAAGGATTGAGGCTTTAAACAAAGAAGATCTTTATGGGAGATGTTGAAGATCATTCACCACGATTAGAAGATTATATTCCGAGTTTCCAAAGACACTAAACTATTTAGGTCCTTATGTGTGTGTTTTTGTTATGTACTTAGTATTCCCCAAAAGTAATGTAATGTCCATTTACGTCAGGCTTCAGGTCTCTACAGTTGGTATCAGAGTAAAGGTTTAGTCAACCTTTGGAAACTAGGATGCGAAAACGTTAGTGAGATCCCTAGAGATATTTCTAAGGTATGTCTAGGGATGTCCCTATGGATAAGTATACGTATAGGATACAGTCCTAGAACAATGGAAACGATCATAGAATTTAACCTAAGATGTTAGATATTGAGGATACTCCCCCTTTATTATGTTGTTTTACCTAGCATGATTTTTGCCTCTCACACTATTCTTTTTGGGTTTTAGATGATGGCTGGAACCCGAAGGAACTGTGTTGATCAATGCAATGGACAACGCAATGATTGTCCTCCTGAAAAAACAAATGTTATGGGAGATAGAGTGAAAAATATTATTGCTATACATACACAAGCTATGAATCATTCAGGACTTCTAAATGAGCAGAGAAGGGAACAATATTCTATTGAGTCCTTCATGAGGCAACATCCACCTTCTTTCAGTGGGTCTTCTGATCGACTTGTTGCTGAACAATGGATCAGTACTACTGAAAAGATATTTTTAGTTCTTCAATGTTCTAAACATGATAAATTCATCGTAGCAGTATATCGTTTGGAAAGTGAATCTGATCAATGGTGAAATCTTATCAAGAATACGAGGCAATGAGATTAAATTGAGTCCATGGAATGGGACAAGTTCAAGAACTTATTTTTCAATAAGTACTTCCCACGTATTCTTTGAACAAATATGGAGAAGGAGTTTCTTGAACTAATGAAAAAGAATGATAAATCTATTGGTATATACGAAGCAAATTTTACAAGGCTTGCAAGGTATGCATCTGGATTTATCATCCAACCTGAAAGTAAAGTTGATCGATTCTTTAGTGGCTTAAAACCAAATATTCGAAGGGCATTAGCTATAAGAGACTTCAGTAGCTATGAAGAAATTGTGTGTTGTGCTATGAAGGTTGAAATGGAAATTGGTGTTACTTATCCATCTCATAGTTTTGACAAGAAAGGAAAGATGGAGTTCATGGAGAAATCTCAGAATAATGGTGAAAAGAAGATGAATGTTTCCTTATGCTCAAAGTGTGGAAAGAAGCATGGTGGAGATTGTACTAAAGGGACTAGAAATTTTTTAAGTGTGGAAAATAAGGTCATCGAGCAGCTGAGTGTCGAAGTAATAGAAAAAGGGTTTCTAATGGTGTGAATAAAGAAAACACTACAGAGAATGCACCAACAACACTTCAATGCTTCAAGTGCATGGAAATGTGGCATTATGCTAATAGATACTCTAATCTAAGGGTTAGTGATGATTTACATGAGCAACCACTTAAGTCAAAGGACAAAGGGAAGTCACATGCGATCACTATTGGTGATGTTGAATATGAAAATGATGTGGTGGAATGATTAAGTGTTTATGTAATGGGATTCCAAAATAATGTTGTATATAGTATCGTGGAATTTTGGAATATTTATGTTTTGGTCTATTATGGTTTTCAATAATTTTATGGTACCGGTAACCATGAAAAGTGATTGAGAGATTTTTGGTAAATAAATCATATGTGCATAATGAAGGGATAAGAAGATAATGGGATGTTTGATTGTATTCATGAGCTCATGATTGATATAAGGACTAAGTGATATCATGGTTTGAGGATGTAGAATTTTGAGGATTTTGGTATGTGGAAAGTGTTAACTTTTAACTACATTCATGTTTTCACTAAGGTTCAATGGATATTCATCCTTCAAGAGAATACATGATTAAGGTATTCACATATTTGAAATTTGACCAACAAGATATATCTTATGATATATGGGGGATAAATGATGGCATTCACGTGATCATTTTCTTTATACTATGAGCTTGGACCGAAGTATTTTAGATAAGCCTAAAGATTGGAATGGATTATGTTGGACATAAGTTAGTATTAAGAATAGAAGTTTTTTTCGATATTATTGATGGGATGTTATTGTAATATAGTATTAGAAAAAGGACAACCTGCAGGACGGGCGACATCCCATTGCGTCGGACAAGGCTGTGGGAATCGAACCCACAACCGAAGTGCGACTGGCCTTTATCGCTTACCACTGGCCTATAGGAAGTCCTGGTTTAGTAGACACTAGTTTTATTATATTAAGCAGTATGATATATGAAGTATAATTCCATTTTAGGAACCATATATGATTAATCTCACTATAGATGGATTTATGTATTTTTTGATAACTTTTCTAACATTTTGTTTGAGATAGATGGAATGACCCATCATTTTATCACATGATCTGCTAACACATCATGAATGACAAATTCAACTTCATTTCTTTAAGAGATGAAGTGGAAATTTTCCAAAGAATGACAAATGGTGAGACTATACCAAAATCACGAAAGTATTCCTTCTAATTCCTATTTCATCAACTTTAGGGAAATGATCTTGAAAACCAAAAATGTTTTCCTAGTGCTCTTATATCTGATGAATCAGATGGTACCTTAGATCGTCACGAATTTATGCCTTCGTGATTGCTGGCTTTTCCATAGCCATGTTCCCTACCACTCTCCATCAGAACATGATGGTTAGATTTCTCTTCCATATCCATATTTTAACCTATGTGGAAACCCAATGATTAGATTATTTGGATAACTGTTATATTTCATACTTTCGTTTTTAAAGATTGGTTTTGGTATTCCTTTTTACGATGTGGGTTTCTATTAAATAAACTTTCGAATTGTAAACTATTCATAACCTCGATGAATTTCGAGGGCAAAATTCATTTTAAGGGGGGTAGAATGTATCAGCTCAGGATTTTATGAAAATTATTCTTTTTAATTTCATTAATGTGTTATGTTGTACGCTACACCAAAAGGAGCTTTCACAACACGCATCCTTGACTTGCCTTTCATTACACGCAATCATGACCTTCCTCTATAGCGTGTGTAGTACGCAATAATGAGTTTCACTAAATAACAATATGGTATTAAAATATTATTAAAACTAGCCATTATGAATAGTAATGACCACTTTTTGAAATTTTGTAAATTTCATTTTTCAAAATGGAATTCATTTTTGGATTCGTAATATCGAAATTAGCTTAGGGTGAAATTTTTTTACTTTTTCGGATAACTTCCATATTCTGATGAATAGTGAAAATTATTAAATTTTAATTAAAAAAACTTTTTTAATCGAAATAATTATTAGTGATAAATTATTAATTTTAATGGTTTTAAATTATATTTAGAATATATTATTATAATTTAATACAATTTTGGTCATTGAATGTAATTTTACATTTAAACCAGACATAAACAACTGTCAATCTTTTGATAGTTCTTATCTCTTAAAAACACGCTATTTGTTTTGACGACGGGAATTAATTTTTAAATTAATTAATGCAACTGATATGTTTTGAATTTGGAAAAATAGACATAATTATTTAGTTCATAATATCAAATATATCTTAGGCTAAATTTTTGGTATTTTTCTGGAAACTTTCATTTTTTGATGAATAGTGAAACAACTAAGTGGTAGTTAAAAAAATGAATTTTTCATAAAACCTAATTTTACCACTTCTGTGAGTGGAATTTCAAAAATTCGAGAGACACGGTTAATGTCAGTAAGTAAAATGTGGTTCAATTAGATGAAAATAATTTTTAGTGAATAGTAACTTTTTATTTTTTTACCACGGTTAAAAGAAAATAGGGTAATTAAGGGTAAAAATGATATTATTATTACCCTAACACATGTCCTAATTCTCTTGGATAAGTGTAATTAGAACAAAAACAACCTTAGGAATAAAATATGACCATTTAGGCCCACTTGGATTAGATTAGGACATTAATTGTTAATTTATTTATAGAAGGGTTTAAATAGTTAAAATCAAAGTTTAATAAGTAAACCATTTTTAATATAGGGTTATACATAAGATAAATTAGACTATAAAGAGTCGTTAGAAGGCTAAAAAGATTTCCTACATAATGGTATTTTATTTGTTATTTTTAGAAATTAAATAATTTAATTTATTTATGACACAATGATGATGCAGTAATTATCTTATTAATGAAATATTGACATAATTGATGTTATAAATACCCAAATAAATGTAATTTCAGACTTTTTATGAAATCAACTAATTTTATAGGTCAATATTACATGTTATTATTGATTTAATTTACTTTTTTAGAACTAATAATTCTGTTATGATTTTCACAAAAATCAATTACAAAATAGTGTCAAAATTGAATAAAATAGTTTTTAAAAAAAATATTATATTATTAATTGTAATATTATTAATAAAAATCTCAGTTTCGAAAAAATGACTTAGATAAGGTTATATATATTAATAATAAACAACTTGGGGTTCGTTTGGCTTCTTATAGTAAGTTTATTAACCTTATAGTATAATAACACAAGAAGACACGGTAAAAGTAAAATTATTTTACTTAATGTTAAATCTAAATGATAACGTTAAAATAGGAACCTAAACATGTCTAAATTATATTGGATGAGAGTATTTCGACCCATACCCACCTTAGCTTCGAAATGAATCCATTTGGAGCTATTTAAAATGGAATTTGACTTTATAATAAAATAATAGTTTTAGTTATTCCAAATGTGCCCATCTCCTCCCTTGTAAAAGGGCACCTCCTGCCTCTCTTCCTCACACAACATTGAGCCTTCAAGCTCGGCCCACCCCTGAAAAATTCCATTATACACTTCCCTAGAAATATCCTAGAATTTCTAGTCTTCCTCAAAGACCAATTTTAGTTCCCAAAAAGGAGATCTCAAAGAAGCGCCTCAAAAAAGAGGTAATGACCGTTACCGATTCTTTCATCTTTATTTCTTCTTCCACTTCTTCTTCTTAGGTTTTTTCATTATGAAGTAATAACATAAGTATCACTCATATATTGATATATTATTATAAGTATGAAACTACCCTATTTCACCATCTATCCATCCTACGGAAAACAAAATCACCGCGCGTGCGTACATACGGAATACCGTCTCCACGCCGTGGTGTAATCAATTTTCCACCACCACCTTACTTGGATGGGTATAATGGTGTAAATAATAACTATATAAGATTATTTTAAAGTGATATTGATTCTGAAATTTTATACATACACTCCAATACAATTCCACGATCATGAGAACGATATCATCGCTTGTGCGTACGTACGGACTACCGTCTCCACGACGTGATGAGATTCATTCTCCACGTTAACCATTCATGAATGATTATAAAGTATATATAATAAGTAATAATGAAATATATTACATAATAATGATTCTGGATTTATGTGTATATATATTTATGTCATCTACTTAATTCCATTCAACTCAATAAGGAAAAGAAAACATCGTTCATGCGTA
This sequence comes from Viscum album, assembly GCA_963277665.1. Taxonomy (NCBI): domain Eukaryota; kingdom Viridiplantae; phylum Streptophyta; class Magnoliopsida; order Santalales; family Viscaceae; genus Viscum; species Viscum album. The sequence goes on along the minus strand of OY728142.1, from coordinate 1,331,401,517 downwards.
CGTACGGTCAACCGTCTCCATGAACGGTGTATTTCATTCCATTTAATGATCTATAATATATATACACATATTATGAATATATGTTATAAATAAATCATGTTTTATATTCTGGAATTAAGTAATCATGATCTAAGTAATCATATGATTAATTACAAGTCAAAACACAGACAACAAATGAAACGATTTTACCCAAAATGCTCTTTAACATGGAATTTACAAAAGGACGGGTAATATAAAGCAATAAGTGAACCATATATGATATCATAACAATGATTATGATTCTGGAATAAGTCAATGACATTATTTAAATCATTATACAGGAGTTTCAGACACATACGAAGAAAATCGGACCTAAGGTAAGGGAAAATATTACAATCTCATTTTTATCTGAGATTGTTTATACTTTGGTATTTACTGGGGTGTATTTTATCATCCACATCCATGTTTCCTCAATATGTAATATTATTTCCATCCACCTACAATCTTTTAAATCGTATTTTACCCTTCGGTGAGTTTTTAGTAAAAGATATGAAAGGAATTTTTTGACGTTTTTCGTATGAGGTACTTAATGACTTTTCCGACAAAAGTACGAGAATAATGTTTTTTAACTTATACGACATGGATGTATTTTTAAAACATTATTTACAAGAATCTTCCATTACATGTTTTCATGTTTATTTTTAATCAACTTCTTTTAATTTAGAATTGTATGACATGTTAAGAAAGGAAAAGTGTTTTTGAAGTAGAAAGGATATTTTCCTCAAGAATGGAGTTCAAGTGTTTTATCAAAATTATTTTCCATATAAGATATTAAAGGGTTCTTTTTTCTCTCCCTATTATTACATGGATTTTATTATGTTGTGATGGAAATATTTTTATGAATTCCTCTATCTTATATGAATTGTTTTATGATGTCATGATGTTTAAGATTCCCAAATTTATTACATCGGTTATGCAATGATGTATGATTTATGATTTTGTGGAACACATAAGAATGGTATCATTATGAGATGGTTGGGACCTATATCTCCCTTCAATTAATTGGGTAATGATTTTATATCTCATAATATAGACATGGCTAGAACGGTAGGTTATACCGGTTCAATGAAACAGGACTGAAACGAGGAGTGAACTCGGTTCAGAAATGGACTTTGTCCACTAAGATTGTCTTGGCAATGAGTCGGGACTAATAAGAAAGGATTCTCTATGATTACGTGTGTATTCCACAAAGATTCATGTTTTAAGTTATGATTTTTGGGATTATATTTCACTACTATGTTTTATCCCATGTTATGAAATTATGATCTCTTTTTCAGGTTATGATTTCCAAAAGATATGTTCTTATGAATATTACGTGATTGATATTTCTTTTGTTTACCCTTACTGAGCATTTGAGCTCACCCTTTTATGTTTTCTTTTCCCCAGGACATAAAGAAAGGATTTAGGTTTAAAAATAATAATATCTTTATGGTAGATGTTGAAGATCTTTCACCACGATTAGAAGATTATATTCTGAGTTTCCAATGACACTAAACTATTACGGTCCTTGTGAATGTGTTTTTGTTATGTACTAAGTATTCCGCAAAAGTAATGTAATGTCCATTTACGTCAGGCTTTGGGTCTCTACACAATGTATATCTGATCCATACCTCCTTTTCCAAATCCGAGTAGGTTGAAATCCATGTATACGAATGATTTGGAAATTCATTCACCATGTAGTGAAATTGCACTAGATTTTTTTATGTTTCAAAATGTGTATCCATTATATGTTTACAATCTTCCTCTTGAGAGGGTGGTGGCTTTTTATAGTGACTTGTTACTACGAATGAATAAATTATACTTTCCCATATGGGATATAAAATTAGAATAATTGAAGGAAATAAGGTATCAATAAGATCAATTTATGTACAAATGCTTCATATGATCATGTTTTCTTCTTTAGAATCACCAATGAATTTTTTAAGGAAGTCCTATGGAACCAATCAAATGAGTGATGACTACTAGAAGCCCAACCAGGATATAGTAAAGAATATGTATCTTATTCCCAATAATGATGATCTATTTGATCACTTAAAAGTGGATATGTGGTTCCCTATAAATGTCTTGGTACTTATTATTACATGTTAAAAATTCAGGTGTGAAATAACAATATGAATGATATCTTAAGTGGGAATTGATGCAATGAAATCTCATTAAATTCCATTTAGCTTCAATAATGTGCCTATTTTGTTTGGGGAGCTAATGAATAGTATTTTCAATAGTATCATGACTATTTACTTGTGGAATTTTTGGATGAAATATTACATTATTAAAAAATAGAGGAGGAACATCTAATACATTGGAGATTATTTTTACATCTTCTAGATTCATCGATTTCACTCAATGTTATCAAAGATGAAATTATTGATAAAAAAGGTGAAATTATTAGGATACATTGTCCTTGAACATGGTATATTACCTGGTCTTAAAAAGAAAAAATGTTTCATGCCATGGTATGATATATGCACTGTATTTGGGATTTAAAAATATTTTGGTTTATTACAGTATTTCCATTGGTTTTTATAGGATTTAACAAAGTTATTTTCTTTATTGAAATATCTTACTTGGAAGGAAGTAATGTATGTTTTATATTTAAAATTTCATAATTCGATCAATGATTTAGTGAGTAATTGAAATTAATATTTTCTATTATCTATTCAAGAGGTTGGGAATGACTATGTTTCCATTTATGATGCTTTTGTTCATGTTTATGGTGGGATTCACATGTATATTGATCATGTAGTGACTAATAGTTATTATTAGCCTCATAAACAAGTGAAAAATAATCTGAAACAAGAACCATAACAAAAATTTATGACGCATTTCCAGGACATAGATGGAAAATATCTTTTTTGGAAATGTATTAAAATTTAATATGATAATAAGAGTTTGAGTAATATCTTATCAAATAAATATATTAATATTCCACTTTTGTAATGTTTGGAGTACCCAAAATATTTTAATCATGACATTTCTACACCCTAGGGAAGGGGGAAATTGTGGATACTTCTCTTAAAAATATTTCTACACCAAGTTGTGATGGAATCACTAAAGGATTGGATTCTCAAGAAATACATTTTGCATATTCATTTATTAGTCTTGGAGGATGATCATGGATTTGATTTGGAAATGGATTAGTTGAAATACTCTCTCCATGAGATGATACTCCAAGAAAATTATCATGATGATGAGATCCATGACATTATGAAATATGTAAATATTGGGTATACTAACAAAGAATTTTGTATATATCTAGATTATATTCCTTAATTTAAGAACTATTAATTCTCTTGTATAAAACTGTTATTGAGGGATTTCCACCATTCACAGTGGGTTTTTCACCCAGTCATAGAGAAATTATTTTATTATATAAGGGGTCAATTTTTGGGGCTATGTCTAAAATGAGACATTAGTGAATTTGTTCCCTTTTTATACATGTATAAATATCAATTATGAGCATCATAAGACTTCTAGTTTTCTTAAAACTATCCTTATACAAATAGAGACGTGACATGAGATCTGAATTTACTTTTTTGTTAGGTTACTATGCAATCCTCAATCAATGACTTTTATTTTTGTAGTTATTGTGTTATTAACCAGATCAGCTCACATAATTTATATTTATGATATGAAAATGTTGATGATTTTATAAGTCTATATATACAGATGATTTTCATGACACATATAAATTAATATTCCATTATATTAAATAGTAGTCCCCTATTCAAATCATATTTTTCTAGGGGACTCTATTTGAAAATGAAATCCTTATTCATGACTAGAAAAATGTACAATCATTAAATTAATGTTATGATAGTTTGGGTTATACATATTCTAGAAGATATACCTCATAATTGAATCATTAAATGTTTTGGAGAGTGGGATTTCCATCTAGTTCTGGTTGAATAATGTTATAATAACAGTTATCGTTCATTAGTTAAAAATTGATCCAATTAGGCCATTAATGATTATCCTTATAAACATTCATTAATTTGACAGATATTGGTGATTCATATCTAGTGGTACCTAGCTTGGTTAAGGAGATGTCCAAAAAGATTCATATGATTAATATTAGTTTCATAGCGGCTCATATCTGATATACATATTATATAGATCTTTTTTGAATTCCTTTAGAGTTCACATTTGGTGAAGTGATGTTCTCACGAGTCTCACCTTGGCTGGGTAACTAATGGTATGGAAAATGAGGGAAGCTGACACAAAGGTATTTAAGACCATTTGATGTTTTTTAGAGTATTACAATGTTGGTGTATCATTTATCATTTTCTATCATAGTTTACATTGATCATTGATTTTTTTTTCAAATCATAAAATTTATTTTTGACCCATACCATGTTTTTAATTGGGTAGACATTGATGTGGAACGTGATATGACTTTGACTAATAATTCATTCAGAATTATGGATTCCATAAAAAGGATCTTCATGTGATTCCTAAACAATTAGTCTAGGTTCAACATATGAATTTTATGGATAATCATAATACATGTGAGAGTGAAATGATAATTATGGAGCATTGAAGTATTCTCTTTAAGGAAAATTCTTATAGACAAGGCATTCTAGTGGTACAAAAATAGTGTTTTTGAGTGAATTGTAACATCATGACCATTGTTTTTAGAAAAATATATTTTTTTGATTTCATATTAGTATTTTCATATCAATTTTTGGTTATTAATAATTTTTCTTTCCATTTAAGGGTTTGGTGAATTTTTGGATTTTTTCTATGAGGCTAGGTGGTGTCCCTTGTGTTTGGAATAATAATGGACTTGGGAATGTAGCTATAAAAGATACATGAAGTATATCTATTTTAGGGTGAACCCACTATCCGTACCAAGAAAATATGGTAGTCAGATATTCATATATGAATTACATTATAAAACCATTGGTTCTTCTAGATGACAAACAATTCCTCCTATAACCATTGAATATCTAGTGGTAACTAGTGGCTCTCCAGTGACACTGATTTCGATAATTAAATGATGGATAATATCATAATTATATTTCTCAAAACCCTTTTTAATTAGAATATACCATCCCTCAACCCTCATTATACTCTTATAAACATGGATGCACTCTCAAGCTGATTTTGGATCTTCATACCTTAAATCTTCCTAGATAAAACATCTGATTGATTCATTTAATTTTTTACAATATGTGATAAATTGATTCAATTATGAATTGTTCATTAGTTATACAACTCATTCATAAATGGATGCAATACTTATTCCATTGAGGGATCTAGATCACAATATTTGAGTTTTATTTAAATTTATTCTTTGATAATTTTAGATGGTTTTAACTATTAGTGTATGTCCTATGTTGTTGATTGATGATACCTTGATTGAGGTTGTTGAGTTCATATGTATTATACTAAAATATAAACTATGTTTACTATTTTTATTTTAAATGAATTTAATTTTTAATTCCTATGAATGAATTTTGATTCTGGATAAATATTGTAAAATTTCTTGGTGTTTGATATGACCACTCCAGAAATATATTTTAAATTAGAGTGCTGATTCTTTCAAAAAAATTGAATTGAACTTATTGATTTATTTGATGTATTTTTTGAAAAAATAATGAAATTATTTATGAGTGTTTAACAAAATTAATTGTTTTTAATGGGATGAGTTTTGATGAAAACTATTTTATATTGATTTTTGTATTGAAATAGAATGTTTGAAAAATTGATTTAAATATTCCAGACCAACAATTGATGTAACTGAATTGAAAATATTGAATTTATACATGATATTTTAAATAGCATGGGAGCTTATATAGTTAGTTTTGTAGTCTAGGAAAATAATTATATTCATTTATTATCTATTCATATAAATGTTTTGATGATGAAAATACTATTATCATTTGATGACTGTATAGTGTCATTCATTAGGGTGGAGTCTCATTCCCCTTCGTCTTGAAGTCATGGGATGTAAACGCTCTTAGATTCATACATAATTTTTAGGAATTGTACAACATCATGGTTTCAAATAAAATGAGATTTAAAAAATATAATAAAATAAGAGTTCATATTATAATAAAATCTCATTAAAATACATGAATATTAAAATATATCACATAAAATTTTGATGGAAATAAAAGTGAAATTGGGAGTAAATTTTTTATGGATTTGTTGATAAGATGTTTAGAATGTTCATGTCACTCATAAAAAGAGGTTTCTGATGATGGAGTGATAAATTTTACTTGATGGGAATTTTTTTATAGGTATCCTAGGGGAGAATTAGAAATTTCCATCATTTTTTAAGATAATGAAGATGGTGAATGTGATTTTTATGATGATTTTTATCATAATTATTAAAGTAATAGTTTAATTAATTTTAGAAACATAATTGTATCACATTGTTTAATAAAGAAATATTCTATTACTAATAGGAATAGTTATTTATTAAAAAATGAGTAAATTTATATGGATGATAGAGAGGGTGTTTTTTTGAAATGGTATTAGAGAGAGTAATTTCATTTCATTAGTGGGTGTAAACGACATAATAAATAAATATGACTCAAATAAATAAGTGGTTATATATAAAAATTAGATATGCATAGTAATTTTAAATGTTTTTCATGTTAAAAATTTAAAAAATTAGTAGAACATGATTTTTATTTAATAAATTAAATATGATATTAATTAATGCATCCATCCATGTTGAACGTAATAATATATAATTCAAAATTAATGAAGAAATGTTACAATAATATGTTAAGGAAATAAATGGTATACTCTCTAAGGGGAAAAGAAGTTATATTTAGTAAAACATAATATTATTTAAAAGGAGAAATATATGGAATATCTTAATGTTGATTTTTTGGGGATGTAATATTTTATCAAAAATATCATGTTTCAATTTTTAAAATCCATTCATTGAGTGAGAGAAAACTTGATGAATTTTATATTTTGGGTGGATGATGAGAAGATTCAATATTATTTAAAATCAATAAGAATATGGAAAAATGTTTCAAAAATTTCATTGAATTAATATAAATCATTATTTATTAATATAAGTTTAAATAATTATAAAACACTATATAATAAAAGAAAAATTAGAAACAAATTTATTCTATAATTCCATCATTTAATGAAAATAATTATTTTTTAAAAAATAACATTAACAAGATATATATAATAAATGAATAGGAACATGTGAAGAGTATTCAAAAGATTTGATTTATTAACCCTCAACCATTATGGATTTTGAAAATATTAGTTTCAAAATAGTACTACTTTTAAGAAAACACACAATTTAGGATGAATGTTGAACTTTTATTTTCATTATTGGTTTTTCAGAGGATAAGGTAATTTGATGAATTTTTATAAATAGAGGATTTTATTCCTGTCCATTTATTGGGATAAATGGAACATATATAAGAGGTTATAATCCTTATAAAATAACAATTTCATGTTTTATATTATTCAATACCAATATGTGATTTTGGTTAATGATTTAAAAGAATTTAATGAAGTTTTATTAAGATGTGATAAAAAATTTCATATAATTGAATAATTTATCATGGCAATACTAGTTAAACTATTTAAATTACAAAAAATAATTATTTTTTAATTATATATAAAATAAATAAAAAATTTAAGAATAATATCCAAAAAAATAAGAACATATACTTTTTGAAGACAATGGTTATAAGGCCATAGCCTTAAACCTTACTTAATATTGAATTAAATGAATAATTCACATCGAGGATCTTTTCAGGTTTAGAGTTTTAGAGAATTAGGAAAAAACTATTACATCTCAAAAGATTACAAAGTAGAAACTTCTACTATGTTTCCATAAAATAAAAACATATAAAAAGAAACATGTTTAGTTCCATGTTTTAGGTAGCATGACTTTCCCTTGATCCCATCCATTACAGTATTCCACGTTAAATCCTATGAAAAAACATTTCAAAAACTTGGGATGAGCATAAAAAGCTCAGTAAGGGATACAAAAAGAATGAATACTGTTAGTTTTTCAAACATCAAGTAAACCATGTATACTTTATCAATGTAATACCTTCACCTTCATGAAGTAGTAAAAACTCTTCGCTGAATAAAATATCATTACTTACCCTCTTGTATCCAAATGATTACCACAAAACCCATATAAATAACAGATAACATATAAAGGTATCGTGGGACATAAACATACTTAAGTGGAATAACCATACGGTCGACTTACACATATATCACTTAATGTAATAGCCATACGGCCAACTTAAATACATACTTAATGGAATAGCCATACGACGAACTTCCATACCCAATGCATTGGAGGTTATAACGTAACCACCCATCCTGGTATTGACGACACCACCCGTCATATGGTTTATCATGTAACCACCGGTCAAATGTCCAAGTACCATTATAAAAATCATAAGACATAAAACAAATATTATGGAAAGAAAACATTTCCACACTTTGATCACAATATATCACTTAATGATATTGACATAACAAATCCATTATAAAACCATTTTCAATACCAAAATAGATAAAAGATTATATGGTATTTATTCCATTTTAAAAAACATTATGGCTTGTTCAGGAAGACAAAGACCAAATAATACTTGTGGCGGCGGAAAAGGTCATTGTCACCGCGTACGTTAAAAGAAACATTCCTTTTTGTCATTTTGTAAAACGCTTCATAGAAAAAGATTCCTTTTGTATAAAAGTCAAAGTCAAAGGGGTTTATACACCATATAAAAGAAAGATGTGTATAAAACGAAATATGCCTCAATGAAAGGAGATTGGGACGAAGTCCCTTACAAAGACGGTATCCTTGGTTTAAGGATAAATCAATTACATAATTATGTGTGACAAATTAATACACCAAATATAAGTGAATATTAAGTGTAAAACAATCAGATGTTATTCACACATATTCATAGAACGACTTATTCAAGGAGTAAAATCTTATCCCAAAGAATCAAAATTGGGTTAAGAAGTTCCCTTGCCAAAATTTGACGGCCTAACGACGTCACTACAAAATTCAGAAAATGAGTTGTTGAGAGATAAAAAGGGTATCTCAATACTTGGACATAAAATTTAAATCAATAAGGATATAGGAGAACATATCCCAACATAATATTATGTGAAATAGAAGACATAACAAAAGAAGTCTTTTACAAAAAGAGGAGGGTGAAAGGTTCCCTTACCGACATGGGTATCTTTCGAGACATGCTCCCCGTGAAAGAAGGACAATACAACATTGATGTAAATACTCATAAATGAAATTATATTATACAATGAGTAAAATAATGGGAAGTACATACACCACTCAAATGAAATTGTGGCAAATGTCACATAAATCTCATTGGAATAAAAGTGAGATGAAAAATCCCTTACGAAAACTCGGCAGCCTAATGGAGCCACTTAAAACATCCAAAATGGATTGATGAGATCAAATAGGTTCTCTCATAATATTAACATAATGTTTACAGAAAGAGGAATATAAAATAACATCCCCCAATATATCAAAGAGGTTCTTAAAAGAATCGACATAAAGGAGAGTACTTAAAAAGAAAGAGAGGAGTAGGATCCCTTACCTCAAGTCCAACTTGTCTTGTTCGTTTCCTTATATTCCTGAATAATAAACTTTGGTCAATTTATAATTTATTAAGGAACTCCTATAAAGATTATTATTCAGTTCATATCACATATTTTAATGTTATAATAATTGGTTAATAATATGAGTTCATATCAGACGTTTTTGTCGATGTTTGGTACATGAGTCAAAAATTGAACTTGTTGGAAAATGTAGTTATAGGTACATCATATACAGAATAGTATTGATGTTTTAAATATCATATATGTCCATTATATATTCATTTAATACTATTCCATATAATTTGGAGATAAAAAATTAAAAGCACCGTTCATGGAGACGGTAGGTCGTACGTACGCATGAATGCTACTTTCATTTTTTGTCATATTAATTGAATTAAAAAAAGAGATATATATATATATTATAATTACTGAATTATATCCATAATTTAGATGTAATATATTACATATATATCCATTATATATATTTACTAATAATAGTACATAACATTTGGAGATAAGAAATGAAATGCACCGTTCATGGAGACGGTAAGCCGTACGTACGCATAAACGCTACTTTCATTTCTATCTCATAAATTAATGGAAAGAAAATAATAATGATTTAAAGGTATATTATAATTCCAGTATAACATCATATATAATAACCTTAAATCGATCCTTTATACGACCCACATATGGCATTAACGAATCAAATCACTTTGAGGGGGCGGTAGTCCGCACTTCCTAAAATGAAGATATCGCGTTTACCCATAATGGAAACCATAAAGGTATGACATAAATGAAAAATACAGAAGCTTAAGTAAAACATAAACATATTATATATCATATATAAATATATTAACCACTTAATGGCCACCTTTGAAGGTGTTATATGAGTGTTGAACAATCATCATTTCGTGAGACAGAAATTCTCCATCCACAGAAACAGTATGTTCTTTAACCAGTAGATGGAGGTGTGTGTAACTGTAGCTAGAATAATTAACATAACAAAATCCAGGGTATTGAAGATACTGGTGTTGTTACAAAATGAAATAATAAAAAGAGTTCAGGAGGTTTGAGAAGCAAAATACAACAAAAGGACTCAAGTGAAGGCATTACCTTAAAATCGGGTAACTCCCTTTGGCTTGATCTCAAAGGCTTCCTTGGGAAGACTTCTACCCAAAGTTAGGCTTCAAGGAGTAATAGAGGGATTTGGAGAGAAAAAATGGGCAGGGTTTGTCCGAGCCAAAGGTGTTGGAAGTGTGGGTAAGGTGGTAGAGGTGGGGGCCTTTTACAAGAGAAGAGGAGGGGCACTCTTGGAAAGGTATAAAATGTAACGTTATTTTCAAAAGTGTTTCGGATTTTAATAGTCCCACAATGATATTTTTCAAGGATAAGGTGATAAGGGTTCTAAATCAACCCATCCAATAGGTTTTGGACATGTTTAGGTCTTAGATTTAACATTATGTTTCCATTTTATTTAAATCCTTTATTAATGAGGTAATCGCTACATCATCATGATGTCATAAATAATTTAATATATTTAATGTCTAAAAATAAAAAAAACTATCATGATGTAGGAAATATTTTTATATTTATAATGAATATGTATAGTCCAAAATATCATTTTTTTATACATAATTTAAAATATTTTACTTTGGTGATACATTCTTTGTTACATTTAACATTTTTTAAAAATAAAAAGATAAAAAGTCACTTTCTCACAAAAGTGATTCCATGGGGCCCCCAAGCTTGGCACATGGAATCCCATGGTCGGCCATGAGACAACCAGTAGCCTTAGGACTCATTTTGTAGTCATTTTATTTTATTATGATATTATCTTAATATCTTTAACTACCCGATTACTCATTAATCAAGATAATTAAAGATAATTCCCGTCATTACTATTCATAATGTCCAAAAACAAAAGAGTCTTAATTACATAATTTGGAGATTATGATTAAAAATATGTAATCCATTTTACCAAATTCCAAATAAATAAATTGAAATAATTAATTAAAAAAACTTCCCGTTGTCAAAACAAATAGCGGGTTTTTTTAGAAACAATATTTTTGAAAAGTTCGGCACTTGTTTATGCCCAATTCCAAAGTGAAATTAATCCCAATGACAATAATTGGATTAAATAGTAAAAATATTTTCCAATTAAACTTTAAAATAAATTAAAAAGATAATATAACAATATAATTAAATTATATGAAAAAGAAATTTTGATGTAAAATGCAGTATTTGTCACTCTTCATTGAAAAATGAACATTGTCACAAAAATACCAAAAATTAACCCAAGGTAAATTTCTATGTCCCACCCATAAATAATAATTTTATTTTAAAAAATAGAGCTTATAAAATTGTCAAAATTTTTATTTAAAAATGGTTTTCCATCAAAAGGTAGTAAAACTATCTTTTAAAAATACTAATGTATTCAATGATTAAGATTGGATTCATTTGTATTTTAACCCTCTAAATTTATTTTGATAAAAGAAAAAACATTTAACAAACATATATAATCATATTTGAGTTATTTCTATTTATTCTTGTCAATACAACTGCTATGGGTTAACTACCATTTAAAATAATATTATTATATTATTAGAGTGCAACGTATGATTTCCAAGGAACTCATTGTTGGGTGTTGGGTAAGCCATCGAGCATAGTGTTACCTTTAAATTAATATTGAAATTGTATTCACAAATATGGATAAATATAAAAATTTCATATTCTTTATTTTTCTGGGGTGTTACATCCTTCCCCCCTTTTGGGAATTGCGTCATCATAATTTTAAAATTGAGCTTGGAAACATCCTTGAACGTCCCACATCGGAACAAGAGTAAGTAAAACAATCACTTTAAAATAAAGGAAGATAAGTACAGAGGTCACCCGAGCTAACCCATACTAGGATTCCTTGTAGAAAAACATGGACATGGAGGAGAAAACATAGGGTCATGTTCTGATGGAGAGTGATAGAAAACATGTTTAGGAGAAAGTTAACCACAAGAAAATCACAAACATAAGTTGGGTTAAACGGCATTCGATTTCCCAGTATGAAAAGTTAATAGACAACATTTTTGTTTTAAGTTACTTTTTATTGAGGAATTTATTCATAAGGAAACATAATTACTTATCATGTTCACTTTCACCTTTTACTAGATTTATTACACAAACTCATAATTTCCCCAAAAGACGAGAATTTAGGAAGACTTGTTCACATTAAGAGTACTATAATAAACTTCTAGAGAATCACCTAATCCACAAAAGAGAACTATATACTTCCCATGTCTTTAGACTTTATCCAAAACCAAAACCAAAAAGGTTAGTACAATATTAGATAATCCAGAAAAGGATAACCCTTTATAAAAAGAAAATATATTCTTAATCTCCAAAATTTGTCCAACAAAAGCCAAAGTTCAACGAGGACCATTCGATAATCAATTTGTCCATAAAATCCTTCAAAGTAAACCAAACTAATATTGAAACCCAAATATTTGAAGGTTTTAGTCACATAGTCTTCCAAGTTAAATTGGAACATTTATCTCCAAACAACATCAGTTGCTCTTAAAGTCTCCTATTGAAAATTAATTAACCTAATCACATATCCTCCATGAGAGGTTAATATATTTCCATATATAACCCAAAATCAAATTACGTGTAATTCATAAAATCATCTAACAAAAAAGAATGAGTCATACTAACCAAGGACTTCATGTAGTCCTGTGGTAGGTGATAAATACCAGTTGCACTTTGGTTGTGGGTTCGATTCTCGCTGCTTTGTCCGACGCGACGGGTTGTCACACGGTCTGTGTGTTGTCCTTTTTCCAAAACTATATAATTCTCAAATCATTACCCAAAAAAAGATAAAATAATCAAATATAAACATAACATCATTTAACCACAATTTTATCTCATGCCTTTCACTTCCATCATATCATATAGTAACCCATAATTACCTCAAAAGTAAGGATCATATAAACCGAAATGGTTTTTTATAACTATGTCCACAAAAAAACATATAACTATTCCTCGAATAAAATTTTCATATATTAAACATCAGGGTTACACATAATATAAAAAGTCTTCTAATGTAACCCCATCATCAAAAGAGACTTAATACTCTTAAGAATTTCACCATAACTCTTGAAGCCCTTATATGTTGACTTATTACTCATTCAAAATTCTTCATGACCCATTAACCATTCATTTCCAACTTATTCTGAAATACTTCTTTCCGACAAACAAAATCATGAATCATATCCTATGATTCCAAAATAGGAAAACAATAGTTATGAAATAATCCATACCTTTGATTGGTCATTGTCAGCATCTTCATCCTCAATCGGAATGACATTAGGTATTGGTAAACGAACATTTGTACGATCTTGGTGATCCCATTCACGAAACATCTTCATAAGACATGTTTTTGCATAATGACCATGCACACCACATTTAAAACATTCAATTGATCCCTCAGAAAGAACTTCTTTCCCTTTCCTCGAGTCAACTGTATGCTTCCTTTTTCCATGGAAGGTTCTTGCTTTATGACCTTCATTTCCACATGTATAGGATATTTCTGTCCCTTTGAAACATTTTACCAGGTGTTTCATTCCACATCATTAACACATAGGTTTATGAACACACTTACCTTAATGATTTTTACCTGTATTTCCATAGGGATATGTTTCTTTCATATATGATGCCTTAGAGAAATCACCAAGTTTTAGGTGGTCAATCATGACTCCAGATAGTTGGTTGAGGATAATCACAAGAGTTCTCATTGTATCTCCCATATCATTCAGTTTCTTGCTCAAAAAACTGTCACATTTTCCTTCACATCCACAGTTACTTTGGTTCCTGCTAGATCTAGCCATTTACTAAAACCAAAAAGGTCAGTGTGAGTATATCAACAAAACCATCTTGTACAAATGAGGAAGATAAACACTAAGATATACTTAATCATTCACTTTATCTAAAATTAGGTCTCTTTCTGAAATCCTAACCATTATGGTAATGTCACTTATGCTTAAAGAATACCGTAACCTCTAAAGATATCTAAACCGACCTCTGATACCAACTATAAGGCCCCTGCCTTAAACCTTACTTAATATTGAATTAAATTAATAATTCACATCGAGGATCTTTTTAAGTTTAGAGTTTTATAGAATTAGGAAATACCTATTACATCTCAAAAGATTACAAAGTAGAAACCTCTACTAAGATTCCATAAAATAAAAACTCATAAAAAGAAACATGTCTAGTTCCATGTTTTAGGAAGCATGACTTCCCCTTGATCCCATCCTTGACACTATTCCACATTAAATCCTGTGAAAAAACCTTTCAATAACATGGGATGAGAATAAAAATCTCAGTAAGGGATATACAATGAATGAAAACTCTTAGCTTTTCTAACATCAAGTAAACCATGTATACTTTATCAAAGTAATGCCTTCACCTTCAGGAAGTAGTAAAAACTCTTCACTGAATAAAATATCATTACTTACCCTATTGGAACCAAAGGATTACCATAAAATCCATATAAATAACACATAACATATAAAGGTAACTTGGGATATAAACATACTTAAGTGGAATAACCATACGGTCGACTTCCACACATACCACTTAATGAAATAGCCATACGGTCAACTTCTATACATACTTAATGGAATAGCCATACGGCCGACTTCCATACCCAATGCATTGGAGGTTATAACGTAACCACCCATCCTGGTATTCACGGCACCACCCGTCATATGGTTTATCACGTAACCACCCGTCAAATGTCCATGTACCATTATAAAAATCAAAAGACATAAAACAAATATAATGGAAAGATAACATTTCCACACTTTGATCACAACATATCACTTAAGTATATTGACATAACAAATCCATTATAAAACCATTTTCAATAACAAATTACATTAAAGAGTATATGGTATTTATTCCATTTTAAAAAACATTACGGCTTGTTCAGGAAGCCAAAGACCCAATAATACTCGTAGCGGCGGAAAAGGTCATCGTCACCACGTACGTTAAAAGTAACATTCCTTTTTTTTGTTTTGTAAAAATCTTCATAGAAAAATATTCCTTTTGTATAAAAGTAAAAGACAAAGGGGTTTATACACTGTATAAAATAAATTTGTGTATAAAACGAAATATGCCTCAATGAAAAGAGATAGAGATGAAGTCCCCTACAAAGACAGTATCCTTGGATTAAGGATAAATCAATTATATAATTATTTGTGACAAACGAATACACCAAATATAAGTGGAAATTAAGTGTAAAACAATCATTGTTATTCACAAATATTCATAGAATGACATATTCAAGGTGTACAAGCTTATCCCAATGAATCAAAATTGGGTTAAGAAGTTCCCTTGCAAAAATTTGACGGCCTAACAGCGTCACTACAAAATTCAGAAAATGAGTTGATGAGAGATAAAAAGGGTATCACATCACTTGGACATAAAATTTAAATCAATAAGGATATATAAGAACATATCCCAACATAATATTATATGAATTATAAGACATAACAAAAGAATTCTTTTACAAAAAGAGGAGGGTGAAAGGTTCCCTTACAGACATGGGTATCTTTCGAGACATGCATCCCATGAAAGAATGAAAATACAACATTGATGTAAATACACATAAATGAAATTATATTAAAAAATGGGTAAAATAATGGGCAGTACATACACCACTCAAAGGAAATTGTGGCAAATGTATCATAAATATCACGGGAATAAAAGTGAGATTGAAAATCCCTTACGAAAACTCGCCAGCCTAACGGTGCCACTTAAAACTTCCAAAATATATTGATAAGATCAAATAGGTTTTCTCATCATATTAACATAATTTTTTCAGAAATAGGAATATAAAAGAACATCCCCCAACAAAACAAATTGGTTCTTAAAATAAGTGACATAAAAGAGAGTACTTAAAAAGAAAGAGAGGAGTAGGATCACTTACCTCAAGTCCAACTTGTCTTATTCGTTTCTTTATATTCCTGGATAATAAAATTTGGTCAATTTATAATTTCTTAATGACCTCCTATAAAGATTATTATTCAATTAATATCACATATTTTAATGTTATAATAATTTTTAAAAATATGAGTTCATATCAGACGTTTTTGTCGATGTTTGGTACATGAGTCAAAAATTGAACTTGTTGGAAAATGTAGTTATAGGTACATCATATCCAGAATAGTATTGATGATTTAAATTTCATATATACACAGTATATATTAATATTATACTATTACATATTATTTGGAGATAAAAAATGAAAAGAACCGTTCATGGAGACGGTAGGCCGTACGTACGCATGAACGATACTTTCATTTTATGTCATATTAATGAAATTAAAACAAAATGAGATATATATATATATTATAATTCCAGAATGATATCCATAATTTAGATGTAATATATTACATATATATATATATATATTATATGTACTTATAATAGTACATAACAATTGGAGATAAGAAATGAAATGCACTGTTCATGGAGACGGTAAGCTGTACGTACGCAGGAACTCTACTTTCATTTCTATCTCATACATTAATGGAAATAAAATAATTATGATATAAAGGTATATTATAATTCCAGTATAACATCATATATAATAACTATATATACATACTTTATACTTCCCACATACGGCATTAACGAATCAAATCACTTTGAGGGGCAGTAGTCCGCAATTCGTAAAATGAAGATATCACGTTTACCCATAATGGAAACCATAAAGGTATGCCATAAATGAAAAATACAGAATCATAAGTAAAACATAAAAATATTATATATCATATATAAATATAGTGACATCTTAATGGCCACCTTTGAAGGTGTTGTGTGAGTGCTGAACAATCATCGTTTCGTGAGACAGAAATTATCATCCACAGAAACACTATGTTCTTCAACCATTAGATGAAGGTGTGTGTAAGTGTAGCTAGAATAATTAACATAACAACATCCTAGTATATTTAAGATACTGGTGTTTTTACAAAATGAAAGAATAAAAACAGTTTAGGGGTTTGGAGAAGAAAAATAAAACAAAAGGACTCAAGTGAAGACATTACCTTAAAATCGGGTAACTCCCTTTGGTTTGAGATCAAAGGATTCCTTGGGAAGACGTCTGCCCAAACTGAGGCTTCAAGAAGTAATATAGGGATGTGGAGAGAAAACATGGGCAGGGGTTGGCTGATCCAAAGGCTTTGGAAGTGTGGGTAAGGTGGTAGAGGTGGGAGCCTTTTATAAGAGGAGGGGAGGGGCACTCTTGGAAAGGTATAAAATATAACTTTATTTTCAAATTAGTTTTGGATTTTAATGGTCCCACATTGATGTGTTTCGAGGATAAGGAGATAAGGGTTCGAAATCCTCCTATCCAATTGGTTTTGGACATGTGTAGGTCTTATATTTTACATTATCATTCCATTTAATTTAAATCCTTTATTAACGAGGTAATTGCTGCATCATCATGATGTCATAAATAAATTTATAAATTTAATGTCTAAAAATTATAAAACAGATATCATGATGTAGGAAAACTTTTTAGATTTCTAATGAATATTTATAGTCCAAAATATCATTTATTTAGACAAAATTAATAATATTTTACTTTGGTGATACATTCTTTGATACATTTAACATTCTTTAAAAATAAAAAGATAAAAAGTCCATTTCTCACAAAAGTGATTCCATGGGGCCCCCAAGTTTGGAACAAGGACTCCCATGGTCGGAAATGAGACAACCAGTAGCCTTAGGACACATGTTGTGGTCATTTATTATTATTATGATATTATCTTATTATTTTTAAATACCTGATTACTCATTAATCAAGATAATTAAAGATAATTACCGTCACTACTATTCATAATGTGCAAAAACAAAAGAGTCTTAATTACATAATTTGGAACTTCAGATTCCAAATATGTAATCCATTTTACCAAATTCCAGAAAAATAAATTGCAATAATTAATTTAAAAAAAACATACCGTTGTCAAAATAAATAGCGTGTTTTTTAGAACCAATATTTATGAAAGGTTTGGAACTTGTTTATGCCCAATTTCAAAGTGAAATTAATCCAAATGACCATCATTGGATTAAATGGTAAAAATATATTCCAATTAATATTTAAAACAAATTAAAAATATAATATAACCATATAATTAAATTATATGAAAAAGCAGTTTTGATGTAAAATGCAGTATTTTTCACTATTTATTGAAAAATGAACATTGTCAGAAAAATACCGAAAATTAACCCAAGGTAAATATCTATGTCCCAATCATAAATAATATGTTTATTTTGAAAAAAAAGAGCTTATAAACTGTCAAATGTTTTATTTAAAAATGGTTTTCCATCAAAAGTTAGTAAAACAATATTTTAAAAATACTAGTGTATTCAATGCTTAAGACTGGATTCATTTGTATTTTAAGCCTCTAAAATTTTTTGGTTAAAAGTAAAAAAATTTAACAAATATATATAATCATATTTTCGTTATTTTTATTCATTCCTGTCAATACAACGGCTATGTGTCAACTACCATTTAAAATAATATTATTTTATTATTAGAGTGCAACGTATGATTTCAAAGGAACTCGTTGTTGGGTATTGGGTAAGCCATCGAGCATAGCGTTCCCTTTAAATTAATATTGAAATTTTATTCACAAATAGGGATAAATATAAAAATATTATATTCATTATTTACCTGGGGTGTTACAATGGTAGTTGTTGACAATATAATTAGATGAAAAAAATAAAATATAAAATTAGAATATAAAACCCCCCAAAGAATATATTAAATAAAAAATGTTATAATGGTGAATATGTTTCGGGAGTTTTTAACAATTTTTAGAAATTAAAATGCAAATAACGTTAAAATTAATGAAACAATATCATTGTATACCATTGACGTAAAAAAAGAAATCATGTTATCAAGAGTAAAAGAAAACATTACTCAATAAATTTTGTTTTCATTAAACAAAATAGTTGATTAAAAATACATTGCTTTTGAAGAATAATTCTAACCCTTTATTCATAAATGGATATATTATACTAAAAATTTCACCTCTATCACCAATTTATTGTATTATTATTTTCAAAGGGGGATAAAAAAATAATTACCTCTTATTGTTAATTGATTCTTGTGTTTAAAATGGGTGAAAACATTAATAATGTGGAGAATACATGGATATATGATAAAATTAACATGGGGATGAACTATTGTTTATGTGGAGTATGTATTTTGAGATATTTGTTTTAAATTTATTATACCATATATTCTAACATGTTTAGTTAAAACTCCTATAAGGACCTTTTATACAAAAGATGAAGGAGTTATATTGAGAAATGAATGAAGAGTGATTCTTAGTTGTTATTTATAGTTATTGTTATTATGTTTTTTCATGTGAAATATATAATTCTATGTACATCACTGTCAAGTAAAAATGAAACTATTATTCATGAAGTGCATGTGTTTATTTGTACCACTAAGAGGGGAGGGAAGAATCAATGATTGTATTTTTAGAATTTATTTTTCAAAAACCACCTCAATGACTAATTATTGTCCAAATCATTAATTTTGAAAATTTATCAGGCATTCATATGTTAATCTTAATGAAATCACACTAATAAAATGATTATTTACATGGTTTAATCATAATGTGTGAATGAAATAATAATAACATTTTGGTTCAGTAACGAGACATATATATCCACTAGTGAGAATGAGTGACTAAAATTTAAAGGTGATTCCCAAAAATAGAAAAAAAAATAGGTGAATATAATAGAGGAATATATCAAAAAATCCTTATTTTCCTCCCAAACGGTTTATTATAATTGTTCCTTATTTTATAATCTATCTCTTCAAATGATATTCCATTATATTGTAGAGTTCATTATACTATGTGGTTCCTTCCCATTATTGGATCCTTCCAACAAAACAACAAAAAAATATATTGAAAAAGAATTATTCTCATGAAGTTGTGTGTCAGACTTATTCTCTATCTATTTATGCAATATCTTTTTACACAATCATATCTAATGATACTCTGATAACATTGGGAAGGTCATAACCTATTTCTCTCGTCATATTGGGATTAGAAAAAACATAATTATTATTTACCTACTTATATTTTCAATATATTTATATGATATAAATGTATTATATTAATGATATTTATTTTTTATGGATATATATTTTCTTATTTGTAGATATCATAAAATTACCACATTGATATATATATATAATATTCTCACATGTAATACAATATTAGTATTTTTTAAAATTATAGTATCTATCTTTATATTTATAATAATATTACACATCAAAAGTCATGATGATATTATTTATAACTATTAAGGTGAAAATATGTTTAATCGTTATTAAAATGTGATGTTATAATAATTTAAAATTTTCTAGAAAATTATCTAGTATTAATTCATAATAATGTTATTTTAATAATTTTAAAT
This sequence comes from Viscum album, assembly GCA_963277665.1. NCBI lineage: Eukaryota > Viridiplantae > Streptophyta > Magnoliopsida > Santalales > Viscaceae > Viscum > Viscum album. The sequence goes on along the minus strand of OY728142.1, from coordinate 1,331,380,409 downwards.
ATCTCTCATGAGGGTCATAATTTTATTCATCATATGTTCTATTTTTTTTATCAACCTCTATGATTTATTTCAGGTTATAATGTATAAAACATCAATACAGTGTAGAAGAATACATAATCACATGACTTCCTTAATTCACATAATATACATTTACATGATTCTTCTTTATCAAGAGGAATCAAAATCTCCATTTAATTATTGTGATGATTTCTTACATGATTAATAATTATTATATTTTCTAACATATATTTTCTTTCGAATATTTCATTATCACACATTAAATATTTTCTCAAATATAGTTGATGATTTTATATTATTTCATGCATTTTATGATCTTATAATAATTATTTTTCATATGATTTAAAATGTCTCAAAAAATATTTGATTAACTTTTATGAAACAAGTCATATACCATATCATATAATTGAAAAGTTATTATATATTTAATTAATGAATAATGAAAAATCAGATAAATTATTAAAAGATCTCATAGACTTTAATAAATTTATATAATGTCTTATATGATCCAAAAAAATTCATATTAAATAAAATAAAAAGTATTATTTGATCTCAATATATTACATGATTTTAAAAAATGAATTATATAATGTCGAAATAATCTTATACATTAATGTGGACATAAAAAATATTTATAATGTCTTATGAAACAAAAAAATAAATAATATATATCAAAAATGTATTAATAAAAATCAAAATACATATGAAATATCAATAGTTTTTTAGAATATCAAAAGTCTGATATATGATATACCATCATAAATTTTCTACCTCGGCATAATGGAAAATTGCATGAATGGTCAGTGTTTAAAAAATTCTTTCTCAATAATCCAAAATACTCAAAAATTAAATATTTTCCATTAAATTAAATATCCTTCATGATCAATGACTCTATAGTTGGTTTCTCCCATATCATGATAGATTTTACACATTTTTATATATCTCGGTATTGGTTTCAATATCCATTATTCTATATATTCAAAAAATATAGTAGATAAATCATGACCAATATAATCTATAAATTTCATTTATATGAATATAAAATCTCCAAAAATTATAAGTATAAGTTTCTATATTGATTTTTTCTATTAAATATTTCCTTATAGGCCTTTTCTAATATCATCATCTTCATCATCACATCCTTTAGAACTAAATAATATTGGTAATAATTCCCAAAATCATTAGGCTCTTATTATAGGAGACAATATAATTATTAATTTACATTCATTCACAAAACTATATATAAATATAATATTAACTAAACTACATTATTCCGTTTTGGTTTTTAAATTTTCATCATTGGATATTTAGCATTAAAATTTAAATTTCAAAGAAAATATTATTATAATATACCCTAATGAAGATATATGGAATAATGAAAATGAGGTAATATCCCTCTCATCACTTATTTTTTATCATCTGAAATGGGAGGAATCACATATCACTATGTAAATGGCCAGTAACAATCATACTCTAGGACTATATAAGACATGTTATGTGTAGAAACAATATTTGTAAACCATGACACTAATGAAAAACATAAATTATTCAACCTCTAACATGAACCCAATTTATCTATTTAAGTGGTTGATGAATATATTTTAATGAATTTTTATATAAAAAATCATTTTAATAGGCTTATAAAAATATTCATGTGTATGATTTTTCTCTTTTTATAATTCAATAAACAATACCCCTTAATCATATTTGTTTTATTAATAATACGAATCAATGACTATTATAACATCATCCATAATAACATTTAGAATTTTTTATTACAACGGATAATTATATTCTATAATAACCTCCACTATACTCTCTCTAGAGTGATTTACCACAAAATCCATTTACCATGGATGTTAAGGTTTTACATGTTTGACACCTATTTTTGTTCCAAAATAGTTATACCACTCACCCACCAAAATTAATCCATATCCACAAATTACCATATCCATAGTTTTAAAAAACAAATAATTTAATAATAATGGACATATTTGATCCTAATTTTTACTAGTAAGGTTGATAGTTTTCCCTCAACATTGTTATTTTATTCTATCTATAATCAATACCAAGAAAATCTATATAGATCCTTTATCAAATTTTCATTCATATGATTTCATAGGTATCCTTGTTTTTATTATAATATGAATTGTCTCCTAATGTGGGAACTCTTATTTATTATAATCCATAATAGCTAAATCATGATATAATGTTTTATTTATTTTTATTATATTGTATTCCTTTATAGGTAGAATAACTACACAATTCGTTGATGAAGTTTAAAAATATTTATATATCTAATAAATATTTTTTTTCATAATCATCACTGTTAAATTAGTATAAAATAAAACTAGTTTTCAATTCTTTTTCCAAACTTTGTTCCATCTTTTAGACAAATAAAATTCTTATAATTTCTTCATTTTTCATTTTTAAAAAGATCTTTTTTGAAATTAATGGTAATATATTTCTTATCTTATTTGATTTTTCCAACTATTAATTACCTATAATATTTATCCAATAATTTTTTTCATTAAATATGTAGGTATGTGAAACTGGATTTCAAATATTATATATATATCATATAGAAAATCAAATATTTTTTTATTAGAGAACCCTATTGACCTTATCTGACTAATTTAATTATTCTTCTAATATATTCATCTTTTATATAATTTCTTCTTTTATTTTGTATATTATTTACCACTTTCTAAATTCAATTCTATGGAAGGTATGTTTTATTAATGTAGTTAGTTTTTTATTGTATAAAGGTTCCCTATCATAATAAAATTTAAAATATAATATTCCATAAAATAGGTTTGTAATTTATGAAAAAATATATTTTTTTAATGCATTTTAGAAATTTTATTTATTTTTTCCTTAAGATTCATTCTATTATAAACAAATATTTAAGTACCATTCATATATGGATAAATATTTCATGAAATTATTCATAACATATAATAAAAATTTTCTATTCAAAACCTATAATATTTGATATAATATATTTAGGATCACTAGAGTAATAAAAACAAAATATTCTTTCGTAATGGCACTATTTTTCAATAATTCTATAGTGGATTAATCCTTAACATCACTTTTGAATTTTTTTTATATTCATAATCATTGTAATTTCATTTTATAGAAACATGAATGATGTCTCATTTAAATAATCCTTATTTTCATATATCTTTTGATTAAGAACATTCAATATTTGATTTAGTTATTTATTTCATAGAATAGCCAAATATTCATAGTAAGGTTATTCTACTTCACATCAATGATTCTTATGACTATCTCCAAAACATAGATTTTATTATTTAGAATAGTTAATTATTCAAGAGATTATATCTTATTATTCTTTATAATATACTCAAACTAATAATATTCTTCTTCCATATAACTTCATGAAGTTAATTAATAACATTTTTCTCGAGGTATGATGGTTTTGGGATTTTTGAGTTGAATATCTATCATTTGAATAAATCCATTTTGGTGAGTTTTCATCATATTATTTTATTATTAATTGTATTATGGAATTTATTTAAGACTTATCATAATTTATAATTCCACTTTTTCTGGGATTTCTATCTATTTTTCTAGATAAATGTTCAGAATTATCCTCATTCCCATTTTTATCATATTATTCATCGGGGTGTCAATTAAAAATAGATAAATTCAACTAAAATTAAAAACCTTTTGGAAGAATATATTTTTATTTACATTTCCCTATTGAAATTTTATTAATGAAAAAAAATATTAATTACGTATAATAAATTATTATTTAACACATTTTGAATTTTAGAATGATTCATTACATATTTTCAATTAGATTATGATATTTAAAGAATTTGAAATAATTTTTTTCCAAGGATATCATAATGATATTAGGATATTTTCCAATTTTATTCTCATTTATTGTGTTACATAACTCAAAAAAGGGAAAAGTCTACTTTTATATAAAGAGATGATATATTTAGGTCAACCCTATTAAGGAAATTTAAAATCAAATACTTGATAATGATTGAATCATTCTATGTATCTTAAAATACATATATGGGACAACATATATCATTTACTATAGTAAAATCACATATACTATAGCATATTAATCCATTTGGATATCTTAAAAATTCATCAAATATGTTTTTTGGTTTCATTAGTATTCACATATTCATCATATATATTCACTAGATTTTCCCAATACCCTCGGTTATCTTAAGACCCATAAATTTGATGTATAATACATCAGAAATGGAGAACATAATAGAATTTTTATTTTTTACTTCCACTTTAATATTTCTGATATATGTTAAGGTCATATAATCATGTCCCAAAAGGTGTTTAAACCCAAATTTAATAGATTCACTAATTTCAATTTCATATGATAAGATATAAGGTATATAATTATTCTTCTATTAGCAAAATTTGATTTCATAAAATATCATGACAGCTATACTATTGATATAGGTTTAGTTATCCATCATCATATTCACCCAATGATAAATATTTCAAAGATAACCTTTCTTTCATCACACATTAGTTTCAAATATTATATTTTCTCTAATATAGGGATAGAGGAAGAATCAATTATTACCTTTTCTGTTTTCATATTATTGATAAAAATATATTATTGAAAAAATAATCCCATAATTTGATAACATCTCATAATTTTTACCAGTTATCATTATTATGTAAAATTATAGGCTATCTACTAAAAATATTATTCTATGGTAATTTATGTGGAGGAATATCTCTTGAAAATCCATGTTTATCTCCCAAATGGATCATTATCATGGATTCTAATAGTGTGGTATATCTCCTAATGATCTGTTGTAGTCACTTTATGCATTATTTATAGTAGATACATCTACTTATCCATTGTAACATTCCAATGAAAGAAATAAAAATTACTTGCACTACCATTAAATTCTAATGTAGATTTTATTTTTTCTTATCCTCCACCATACCACTCTAACAATTTTCTCCGTCACATCTCATAATATTGACATATTATGGGTATAATATGCATTCATTATTCTCACGTATTATTTTTTTGGGGATATTATAAATGATACTAGAATAATTCTATTTTCATTATCCTTTAATTATATAGACATATCATAGAATTCTTCTTCCTCTTTCTTTAATGCAGTTTTTTATTTTCCTGGATGTCATCGACAAGACTAATTGATGCATATATGATTTCCTCACATGGAGTAAAATATTATTTTTCCTAATTTGTAGTAATAGGTCTATATATAAATATATTTATACTATGCTTTAAAAATCAAAATCATATCTAATCTATATTTAAATATTAAAATCAATTCAATTTTCACTGGTGGGTGATTTTCAGATCATTCAAACATGTCAATAAATAATGTACTTTTAATTCAAATTAAAAAATAATTAATCATAGTCATAATAAAAAAATGATTATATTATTTATTACTAATTTTTTTCCATGTATTTAATGAGAAACCAAAATAATTCAATGCATGTTCACATTCACGAATCCTCACCACATTATAGAGAAATACATTATTGTATGAAAATCATATTTCGAAAATTAATCATTTCATTGATTCATCATTCGCATCATGAATAAAAATATTATTCAGTTAATTGAGATGTTAATTATCAAGAATAAAAATTATTTCATCTTTTGATATAACCTCCCTACATAAAATTTTATTCATGATTCCCATGAATTTTTTACTAATTCATTGAATAGTTCTCTATTATTTGATGTCATTGACATCTTTTTAGGATACTTATTTTTTATAAGGACTCTTAATTTGTAATAAATTTTTTAGATTGTATTATTACATAACATTTACCTTGTCTTTAATATCAGAGAATATATATCAATTTAATGAAATTTTTCTTAAAATCTTAGTAAAATGCATACTTTTCGGAAAGTCATGTGTATATCTAAAAAATCATACATGAACTATAAAACTAGTTATGAAATATTAGTTAATAGTTTAAATTGTATCAATGTATTGTCTTTTTTTAATAAATGTAACATGTTCTCCGGAAAAAAAATAACCAGAACTAAAATACAAATTAAGACACCAACAATACCATATAAAACATAAAAATCGAAATAAAATATCAAGTTAGTCTTATGAAAACTAAAATGTTTTATATTTCATATACCATTGGTAATTTTATGCAACTAATAACATAAAAATATCATATATAAATTTTATTTTCCATTTTTAATATCATCTATATCAAACCTCAGTCTTCAGTTTTTATGTATAAAATACATCAATGTTCTAGCTTAAAAATTCCACATATATCCTCTATTACTTCCACCAATCTTTTTCACTCCATCACTATAAATATTTAATTTTATTTCCATAAATAGAATTTTAAATCTTCTGATGATATATTAGATAGTTCTCCATCCATATAATAAAAATATTTCTTTGACATGAATATCTTCCATCCAATAATTAGATTTACAAGATATTATATTGAATTTATTTATTAAAGAACAGCAGAAGAACCTATCTTCTTTAATATTATTCTTCCCAATATAAATTTCCCACTCTATAATAATGGAAGTAAATCATGGAATTAGTGGGATCATATTCCATTATAAAACATCAACATGAATTGAATTTACTCTACACTACTATATTGATAACAAATTCAGCATCAGATACATTAATCTATTTAGGTTTTTTGATTTTTTATTATCGTCTTCAACAACAATTTCTATTATAAAATATTAAAATCATGGAATTATGATTCATTATAATGATTTATGATTTTGAAAGTTATTTAGGATTAATGTCTTTAATTATATCTAAATGTGGATATTGAAAATTCTAATATTTATTTGTATACATTTGATAGCACATGATGAAGAAGGTGAGATAATAATGTAACTTTACATGTAGGAAGGATGCTAAATTTAAATAGATTTATGTTAAAAATATGAAATGTATAAAAATTCTCTATAATATTAATTTATTTTTGAATAAAATTATGATAATATACTTTGTGGTTGTGTTTATGTGTTGGAATTTATTTCAATTCATATTTAAGTTTTATACTCAAATTAAAATTTCTATTATGTGATGTGAATATTTTTTAGGTTTTCTTAAGTATCATTGTGATATTTTTTTTAATTTCTTTATAGGTTTTATTGCACTATAATGTTTTAAATATAAAAAATTTTAATTATAATAACAATAATTTTTTAATTATTATAATTCATAATTATTTTTTTTAAGGTCTAAAAAATTTAAACAATGGAAAAGTTAATTGAGATTTATATTGTTTTTATTATGAAGGAATAAAAATTCCACTAAGCAATATAGATTGATTTATGAAAATGGGTTTTCTCTATAGTGAATGTTAATTTTTTTCAATGTAAATTTTTTTTTTCTATATTCAGTTTATTAATTTTTGTTTCTATGAATTAAAATGTAGAAAAAGTATGAATTTCCCATTATTTTTTAATTATTTAGTTAATATAGAGGATTATATATTCATACATCAAACATTTTCTCTAAGAAACATATTCGAAAATATCTCAATATTAGAGCTATTCATGATGTGTTATAGATGAATATGTTTTCATATCTTTTTAGAAAAATTTTATATAATGAATAATATATTTTTCATAGAAAAAAATATAAGAGATTCTAAAAATTAAATCAGGTTTTCAAGATTAATTATTTTTAAAAATTAATGATAATATAAAAATAAAATTTTATAATTTTATAGACTGTATTTATTAGATTAAATTTTATGACATGATTTTCTGTTACTATCAGTGAACAACATTCTCATTATTAAAAGTATTCACCATGATAAGATTAAATTAAAAGGTACATGATTTCATAGATTCAAAATGGAAATGATATATAGTGATAATAATTATTTGTTCTATTATGAGGAGTAAATAAGAGTCAAATCATAATACATTATTTCATTTCATTTTTATGTGTACCAGAATAATAAGATAATATTTTTCATAAAGTGATAGAATATATCCTTCCTTAAATGGAAACAGAAATTATAGACATCTTTTTTGGATTAATGTGTGGTAAAAATTAATATTTTTATTACCTAAACAATTCCGGTCATTGAAGAGGATTTTGAGAAATATAAGATAAGCTAAAAATAAGCTAAGAGTGGTATTGGATTTTGGTTTTTGGAATTTTAATTGATAATTTAAATTTGAACAAGATCAATATACTATTGTTATAAAAGATAAATAAAATGTGGATTTTCATAAATTTAGAGTTGATAAAATTGTTGGTTACTATATCAAATAGGGACATTAAAACATACATGTGCAGTTTTTGAAGTGTAGTGGGGATATATGAATATGAGAATATGATGGTGACACTATTAATAGTGAAATTAGAAAAAGATAATGATAATTTCCACCATTATTTATGGTAAATAATTTTAGAAATATATTTAGGTGAGTAATACTATGTAACACCTTTTATTTATATTGAATTAGTGTAAGAGACATTTAGAATTTTCTGGAGACAATCATTAGAAAAAGAAGGATAATCCATTACTCCTTAAAACATAACAACAATTTAAAATGTTTAGACAATGTTGAAACAATTTATTCCTGAATTAGAAGATAAAAATATTTATTATATTTTAACCTGATTTCATGAATATTACATACTATTTGTATCCACAAGAGTGATTATAGTTGATCATAAGGTGATAAGTGATTCAATATCATTCAAAGGATTGTCTAAAAACTATGATTATTGAACATTGGACATTGAGTTACCTTAATTTTTATCGTTCAAAAATACATTTGGGTTAAAATGGTGATATAGCGATATAATAAATTAAATACTGAATACATCAACAATAATAAATGGCATGAAAAATATTATCTTTAACTGATTCACTTCTCCTCTCAGTTAACCTTTCCAGGCTTGAGGCCACCAGATATATTTTTATTAAACATAGGATCATTATAAATTTGAATATTGAAAATATACATAGATTTATGGATTAAAAATATATTTAATTATTCAGTTTTTTTAGAATGGTCACTGATATTTTAGAAAATATATATTATTAAATTTATTTAAAATCATTGAGATATTTTGGTACACATAACAAAAAGTTTACAGAAACAAAAATACAATATTGAATTATTATTATTGGATGTTTCATTTATTGCCTAGCTATTTTATTTTTGAATAATAATTGAAATAACTAAATTATAAAATATCTAATGCTTACCCATTAATGAAATGATTTAATTGGTGATCAATTTATTTGAAATAATAATACAAAACACATAAATGTAAAAAAAGTTATTTTTATAAAAAAAATTATTTATCCACTCAATGTTTATTTTGGTAAATGAAATAAATTATTAACTATTTATGAATGAATTTAATGAAATTTATATATTATATATTCAATTTAATAAATTTAAATTTTTATAATTTCTTTTATAGGAATCCTAAAAGAATAATTTGTGATTAATGATTAGGAGTAATTTTCATAACCTCCATTTGTATAAGCATTTTTATACTTATTTTTAAAATTATTTTCCTCGACTTCTATTACTTTAATATTTAGAAATGGATTGCATATTTTGAAACAAGATATTTTAATTTGTTAATTAGTTTCCTTTTATTTATGGTAATTATGATTAATAACCATGGTAAAATTTAACTACTTCGTAAAAGATAAATCATTTTAAAATAAAATAAAACTAAAGGCTAAGGTCATCATTTTTCATCTTAAATATTGTATAATTAATTAAATTATATAATTATCAATACATTATATAAAGTTAACTATTTTAGTGACACATTTCCATGAATATGACCTATATAATAATTAATGAAAGGAAAAATATAATATATCACACTCTTTCGTTAAAATATATCTTATGTGTTCCTATATGAAAATAAACATTGTGAAAAAAAATTTAGGGTAATTTTGACCATAATGAAATTTTTGACAAGATAGTAATTAAATGATAATTTTGTTCGATAAATAGATTCCTTAAGTTCATACCCAATACAGACACAAATTTATTCAATCTATAGACCAATAATATAAATGAATTTAATGATAATAAAAATAAAAAAAATAGTTATTTATAGTGTTATATGATTTATATTGATGGATACAACCTATTTTGTTCGTTTGAAGGATTAAATGTGAATTTCTATGTTTTTAATGTCTTTAGTGTCAAATTAAATAATATTTTCATTAAATGAAATCTAAAATATGTTGTGATAATAATAATTTAATAAATGAAATTTAAATAAAATAATCATGAATGAGTAAATAGTGGAAATGATAATGATTAAAATTTCATACCATTTAAATCTATGATCCCATAATTTACTTATATGTAAAATTATAACATCATATAATAAAAAAATGCTTCCATATTGTTAAGGATAAAATAGGTTAACTAAGGGGTTAAACAAAATGATAAGGATTATAGCACCACAAAAAAATTTATTAATTTTATTATATGAAATGATTTAAACCAAATATTTCATTATATTTTATTATTTTTTCAATTTGGATACATTGTTCTAGGTAATTTATTTTATATTATTTTAATCTTTTAAAAAATTCACTGATTGCACATATCTTCACTTAGAAAAGGGAACCCCTAATTTAACCTATTTGTAAAAAATTGATATTTATATCTCAACCAAACCATATTAATGTATACTATAAAAAATCATATAAATATTATAGAGGTGATTCTCTTCCAAAAAATCTGACCATATGATTCATAAGTGGATATCTAAAGTTGTTCTATTAATGAAAAGGCAAATGGCATAAATGATCACATTCTTTTTAATTTTTATTTTAGATTATATTAATATGATGTACATATAATAAAATAATAAATTTATTTAATTATATATACTTATTATTATTATTAGTAATTCATTTTTTACCCAAAATGTCATTATAGAGAATATTTATATTTCTCTTGAGCATACGTACGACTTACCATCACCAAATACCAATACAATTTATTTTCCATTACAAGATTTTATATATATGTATTATGATGGGTTTAATATATATATATATATATATATTAAATTTATGACATAATTATTCTTATATAATTAAAATAAAATATCTTCTTTTACCTTCCAATCTATTGGAAAATGATAATGTTGGCCATGAGTAAGTGTGGGAAACCACCACCACTAAATGTTGTAAATAATTTTTCATTTCTAGTTTACAAGGATGGTAATATGGATGTTTTTTATTAATATATATGTTTTATGTGATATTATATTTATTATTAAATAGTTAATTATTATTTACCTATTTTTATTTCATCAATTGAAAATTAAAAACATTTTCATGCATACGTATGACCCACTACCTCCATTAACGTTGTAATTCATTTTTGTATCTCAAACATTTTTAATGAATATTAGAATATAAAAAATTTATATATATGAAATTTATATCATTATTTATATGTTTTATTTTACATAATAATTATCAATGATAATTTAATAGAACTACAAAATAAAAATTATTTTGAAAAATGAAATAATTAACTCCTAACAATGATATTTTAATTAATAGTTATTGATAAATTGAAGTAAAATTAATAAAAAAGGGATCATATATGATATTATATATATCTAAATTATTGTATGATATATTTATAAGAAATTTAAAAATTTCATATAGAATGATGTTTCAGTTTTAGTGAAATTGGAACACAAGGATTTTGGTTTATATTACAACAAAATTATTTGTTAAGACAGTTTATTATTATATTCTGATTAAGAAATAAAATGGTATACCTACAAATAATTTCATTAATTTTATTTTGATAATGATATAGAATGATAATACATGTTTTTATTCCATCTAAATTATATTATGTACTCCATGTACAAGAAAAACATTTGTTAATCATAAATGAATTTATATATCTCTTTGTTAAAATACCATTTATCATCCATGCATATGGTTTTCTAAAAATGATTTAAATATATTTTTAAATTTTATCCCATGATGGTTTAATTTTATTTATTTCACAATTTGTTTTAAAAAATTATACTAAATGGAATCCACTTATCATGTTTTGAAATGTGGTACATTAAACATTTTTTAAAAAAAGGTTAATGAATCACTGTTTTAACATACACAACATCAACATAATTTTATACGATCATGACTAAACAATTAATCAATGATTTAATTAATATTTTCCATGATATTTTATAATTAAAATTTATCCTTAATATTTTGGAATTTATTTTGATTTTATATATGTTATTTCAAAGTGAAAATGGTATTTTCCTCAAAACAATTCGAAGTGATCCATTAAAGACATTTTCCTATATAATATGAAATCCATTGATGTTGATTAGATTTATATTTTTATGTTCCAATTATACAATAATTATTATTTCAATGGATTTTTATTATTATACTTATAGGATTTTCTATAATCCCATTACATTTCCATGGGATATTCAAATATTAATTGATTTAATGATTATGAAATTCTTTTTTACATGGGTTATTCTTGTATAAAATTTTGTAAACCTTGTTTTTAATGATATACAATTTGATAAAGGATTAATTCTTATGTATAACTTAAATTAGGTGATGAGTAAGATAATAATAATACTTCCCTCTAATTGATTATGTAATGATTGATATCTCATGAGAGGAACATGACTGTAATGTCGAGTAAACCATGTTTAAAAAGGTACACTATAAACTATGATTGTATATATAGTGATCTGTATCAAATATGATTGTTTTGTATGTGAAATTAATTAACTATGATAGTCTTTTTTGAGAGACTGAATTATTAAAGAATTTAATTCTTATTTTTATGTGTATACCATGAATATATGTCCTACACTAATGTTATTCTCTCATGTCACATGGTCTTTGATTAATTTATGAATCAATTCATATTAACATACACGATTTATTACATGAATCGATATTATTATACATGATATTTTTTTTATGCTCATGGTCATACACTGTTATTCATATTTTATGTATATGAGATCATTGATATTTCCCTTTTTTTACTTTATTGATAAGTTGATCTCAACAATTATTATGTTTTATTTCCCTTGGTTATAAAAAATAGTGTTAAATATGATATGGATTAGTATAGTTCTTTCCATGAAATAATTTATAAAAGATGATGTTAATCAATTATGAAACAGTTTATTTATCAGTGTTTCTAAAAGAACTACACATGCATTATTGTAGAATGGATAATTACATTTTGTTAAAAATATTAATTTATTATGATGTTATATCAATGTATGAATTTCATGGGTCATTATAGTTAGTATTAGAGAATGTTTTTGAGAACATTTGAAAACATGGATGATAAAATGTCATTAAGAAACCTTTATTATAATCAATTTTATTATGGAATGTACTAAGATATGTTAATTAAAGGAGTGTTTTTTCTATAATAACATCTATATATGGATACTATAAGTAGAAATGGTTTTCTAGTAGATTTATCTATGTGTGATAAGCAAAAAAACGAGCACATCATGTATAGCTTCATCTTTATTCTTGTGAAAAAATGAGGCTTCCATTACTACCAACATAGTTTGATAGCCACAAGGGATATAAATGAAATAATTCATATTTATATTATTATCGATTATGATGGAATTTATTATATAATGACCATTAATGAATTAGGTTATTCCAAATATTTAATATATTAAAAATAAGTTGTCATGATTTAAATATCACATAAAATATTTTTCATGATTATATAGTTTTTCACTATGATTTATCTTTCTCACACAATGATTTTTATTCAATTGATGGAAGCAGAATAAATTTTTCTAAAGATGAATATTATGTATATTTCAATTATATTACACATGAGAAATCAAGACATTATAGGATATGGAGAAAAAAAATATTCTTTAAATTCTTAGACAAATTTCTCCATCCATGAACCATGCATAGCATCAGATTGAGAAAATGGAGGTGGAATATTATATTGGGTCTTTCATTAAGCTCCATCCACTTTATTTTATTTTGTATACTAATAAAATAGATATTATGAAAATAATTAGTACAATTAAAATGATATTTCTCATTTACTAGTGTTTTAATAATAAATTGTTTTTGTATTCCTCATTTGGATGATTAAACATATCAATAGAAAAATATTATCAATAAAATGAGGAAATAAGATCAAATTGTATTCATATAGCGGGATGTGATTAAATGAATATTTCCTAATTTTTAAATTCATTATATTATTCATTTGAAAATTGTTAAAAAATTTATTGAAGTAAATATGAAGGATGACGAATCGAAAAACACCGATAAATAATATTTTACAAGACATTCAACATTTTCCTAATTTAATATCATTCAATATAAATGAATGGTTGATCAGTTATGTAATAGAATAAATAATATTATATAAAGGTAGTAATCCAAAATATACATTCATAGATATCAATAAATAATTCAATATGCTATCATGGTGGAATAATATATTGTAGTTACTAATAAATGTAATGGGTTTGATCAGAAAATACTGATGAAATTCAAAGAAAAATATAAAAATTGAGGTTAGACGAAAGATATCATTCATTTCTTATTTATGTGTGCAAGTGAACTTGAACTAAATTGTCTCAAGTAATGTGGTCACTGTTTTATTTGTGAAAATCTAGTCTATATGCCTAACGGATACCGATGTAATGGGAATAAGTTATATAACATTATGAATAACGGTTAAGATCCATATAATGCACCACCTAGGCGCCTAAGATTCAAATTTATGGTGTCTGGGAATAATTATATCGAATGATATAATTCAATGGATAATGAAAATTATTTTTGTATAAAACAGCATACTATAAATACAATGGAAAATCTCATGTCATCAATATTTTTATGAATGTTACTATTACTATGTGGAGAAATCGAACATACAATACACTGTAAAACAATTAATGTCTTATTTTATTATTTTCCTAGAAACTCTTTTATTGTTTAAAAATTATCTATTTGTGTAATAATATCACCTCAATTATTAGATTTTGAGGTAGAAATGAATACCCCTAATTGTGCGATGATTAAATTTCGTGTCTATTTGGATTATCTAGTTTAATTTAATGGAAATATGGATCCGATAAATATTATTAATTTCCCACTAGTTAAATTTTATGATATATTAAGAATTAATTATATTTTTTTATAAAAATAAAACAATAATTTTTAAGTATGGGGACCCATGATTGATATTTCAAACAATACAATGATGATATATCATTGTGAAAATTAAAATAGAAATCCAACAGAAATAAAATTCCATATATAAGTATTTATTCCTACTCAAAAGGTATTTTCTCTCAGATGGTTAGGGACAAAATCAACATAAAATATACTCCTAATGTGTGAGAGTCCTTTAAGGACTTCACAGAAGTGTTTCCTTATTTACCACTAAATCAATAAGTAATGTTTTCTACAAATCTTAATCATGGATTGGTATAAACAATCGAATAATCAATACAAGAGATTCTAATAGATAACAACATCTATATTGGGTGCATCTGTTCTTTTTTTAAGAACAAAACTAGTTGAGTGGAAATATTTATTTATTATTGAGAATATGTCAAGATTGTAATCATGAATGACTATTCGATTCCCCATATTGATTACTTGTTTTATCAACTATGTGGTGATCGATACATTTTGAAGATTTAAATTCATATTTTATTTCATTAATTTTTAGATTATTATGATAATTTATACAGGAAAACATTTTTTCAATGTATTTATGCAATGAACTTATAGTAATTTCATTTGGCCTTAATAATAATATTCATATATTCATGTAATTAATTAATAAGAACATTATAGATTACATTGGTAAATTTTTATTAGTATTTACACATGATATTCTCATATATTAAAATATAAATGAAGAGTGTAAAGATCATTTTGGTGTTTCAGTAATGACCCTATGAAAGGATAATTTTTAAGCATAAGATACAAATTGTTGATTTAGGATAAATAATTTTTCTTTTTTTTTATATAATATCATTCTAGGGTATTTCAGTTGATCCCTTGTCTATATAAGTAATTGAATCTCGGACTATTCCAACCACTATGAAAGATAATTTATGTTTCATGTTTTTTTGGTTACTACTGACACATTGAGAAAAATTTATTATGGATATGTCATCTAATTAAATTGTAAAAATTGAGTGGAGAATAGTTACTTTGGATTGATTATTTTGGGTAAAAATTTAGGGAACTGAATAGAAGTTCAGTATGTGAATATGTGCCTACTTTACCATGAATTATAAAAGGATATATGATCTAAAGTGATATATCAATGATGTTATTGGAAAATACCCTCATAAACAATTTTATGGTGTTATGATATCCCTCAATTCAATAGAATTTTTGGGTAAAGAACAACCCAAATAATGATATGGATTTTGATGTGGTAATTTTTTCCTTACATTTTTGGAGTAAATATATATATAATATAAGTTTTGATATATATACTGATCATAATACTTGAAATTATATATTCACTCAAAATGATATGAACAGACAATATGGAATATTTTTGGATTCAATTATTGTTTTTTATTTCTCAATTCATTTCCTCCCTTGGAATGCAAACAAGGAAGATGATTATTTGAGTCAAAAGTGTCATGCTATATTATTTATGATAAGGACATCTAAAGATCAAATATTTATATACATACAATGGATAGATGTATAAATATTATTGAAAGGGGATATATATTATCATTCATAAATGATTATTTAAAATTCAATATATGTGTTGATTAAATATGCCCAAAATGAAGATGTGGAACTAAATAGTAGGGTGAAAAATATTACAAATCTTAACCATTATTATGACAACCCTGCTTTTATTACAAACTTAAACATGATTTATTACATAAACTATTAACTTGATACAACATTGATGATATAGAGGTCTAGTGTCTTTGGGGATTAGGATCATTACAGAACAACTTAAAACATGAAATACAATATCTTTATTAAAAACTTCCTTTACATGACAACTACATTCCCTCGTACTTAGCAGTGAATGGGATATCCTGAGGACATGCATATGAAAAGGGGTGAGCTATAAATCCATGTAAGGGAATAAAAATGGAACACATGAGGAGTAAAATACAGGTTATAAAATAGGCATATCAATTGAGCATAAGAGAAACATGAACATAAAGGCATGATAAACAATGATAATCATAACATGGAAATGTGGCAACAACACTTAACATGGAATTAGCATGAGCCAAGGGTCATTACACATGGAGCATAAGTAAATACTCATTGCACATGATGCACGAGTAAAACCTAGCTACAAATAAATAATAATGATTCAACACTCATTGAACATGATGTATCATGATACTATACTTTACCCAATGCATTGGAGCTCTTCAAGGGTGGACCCTTCTTAAACATTTCATTTAATACATAAGTGTGACACGTGGATCATAAAACATGGATTCATAAAACATAATAATTTATTCCACGATAAAGGAATTTAAAATTCATACATGAAACTTTATAATAAATAAGTAAATTTGCATAATGTTGAATACCTTTGATGGAGAAATGTGCATGTTATTCCCTACACAATGGCATTGGCTTAGAAAATCGGTGCGATTTCGGCTGCGTAACGGCGTGACATAAGAATTCATAAAAATGGTTGATGAGAGAGTAATGGGTTCCTCATCATATTTACATGTAATTGAAAGTAATTATTTCATATAGATACACATCCCAACAATTTTAATTGAATTAGGTTCATGATACAAAAGTATTAATTTAATGTAAATGAGGAGAGAGATGTTCCGTTCGAAATTTCAGCATAGTAACGGGTGTACATGGGAGGCATTTAATGATAGAAAAGGGGTATCCCATAATTAAAACATAAATAGGGAAGTATTAGGGAGTTGAGAGACCATACCCCAACATTCATAATTGAAACTAAAAGGCAAAAACAACTTATTAAAAATTGGACAAAAATGAGAAAGGAAGAAAAAACCCTTACATGGAAGTGTTATTCAAAAGGCTCAAGAGAGGATTGAGAGAGGCTTCTTGGAGGCATGGAGCACCATAGGAGTGTTATAGAGAGATTAGGAATGAGTTTTGACGAACTATAAAGGATTTGAGTGAGGCATAAGTGGGAGCTTGGTTGGGTTTATATAGGAAATGTGAAGGAATTCTTTATTATTTAGGTTTGGGAACCCTTACATTAAAATAATCTAAACCACAAACCAACCCATCATTTTTTCTCATGTTTTATGTAAAAGGGATGAGGAAAACATATTTTATAAGGCCAAAGTCCTAAATTATTAAAATAATGGGGATTATTATGTGGAGGTGTGTTAAACTCCCATGGAAAACAATTTAAAAAGAAAAGATGTATAATAAGTCTTTAGGGGTCCATTAATGCTTTGAAAAGTAATTCAAACAAACCAAAAATAACATTATTTTAATTTTAAATCATATATTGGCCGAAAATAAAGCATATAGTATTTTCTTACATCACTATTGGGTCATTATGATGTCATAAAACACATTATATATTTAAACCGTATTTAATTTTTAATCAAATATTTGACTGTCTCAGAAAATTATGAAAAATTCCATGTTGGATAATATCGACATCCTGAATCCAGAAATATCATTTATTTTATCTAAATAATTTTCTAAATGCGTTAATTTTAAATTTAAAAATAAAAACTGACATTTATGGAAAATTCAACGGTTTTCACAGAAATGGAATTCAAACCATAATAAAAATTATAATTGCATTCATAAAATTATATGATCATTTATATATAATAAAATTAATTCAATAATAATAATAATAATTTATTAAAATATTATTTAATTAGAAAATTCCTTAATTTAATAAAATATATTTCTTAATTAAATAATAACTAAAAACACTATTTGTACTATAAAAACTATTTATAATTTATCAATAATGAAAATAATGTGTATTCATTATTATATACAAAAAAATATTGTACATGAACTTATTACTAGAGATTTGTTACATAACCCCTTAATACAGCCGCGTAAGACCTAAGGTTAAAGTATGTGATGGTGACAGACTCTTGAGGTGGCTCAGATAACATCGCTTCAGTGGTAATCTCTATCATCTTCCACATTTCCCATAGACGGTACCGTTTGAGCTTGACATTATGAAGCTCATCTTGGGATTGGTCAAGAGGGAAGCCCATGGAAGCCACCTCTTTTCTGAGCTCTGACAAATGGGCTTCGTATGGAGCAATTCTACTGGATGAGGCCATCGATTCTTTTTTCAGAGTAAATTGGATTTGTTAATGCCCTATATTTATACTAATCATGTGATCACTGTTCAACAGCTATAAAAGTAACAGTCACAATTATTAACATATAACCAAAGAAGTTGACATTTTATAAAACTTTTTTACATAAATATACATTTAATTAGATCAAGTGTGATTTCCATTAGTGAAACTTTGGGTCGTTACAATATTCCCCCCATATGAAATTTCACCCTCGAAATTTCCTTTTTCCCACACTAAAATAGATGTGGGTAACTTAACTTCATCATTTCCTCCGATTCCCAAGTTGCTTCTTCAAACTTGTGGTTTCTCCACAACAACATGATTAGTGGCATTGTCTAATATCATAGAAATTTTTCTCTACGATCTATGATCTTCACTAGTTTCCCCTAATAATAAAGATCATCCTATAATAATGCCACCTCAGAAGAGTGTACATGTGACGGGTCCGATATGTATTTCCTTAAGAGGGATACATGAAAGACATCACGTACATTGTCCATGATAGGTGGATTTTTTAGTCGATAGGCCACAACCATGACACGATCAAGAATCTTGAATGGGCCGATGTACCTTGGACATAACTTCCCTTTCATTCCAAACCTCATGACCTTCTTCCATGGAGATATGCATAGAAAAACCATGTCTCAAACATTAAACTGAAGGTCTCATTGATGATTATCTTCATAACACTTATTTCAACTCTGGGCTGCCATGATATGCTGCTGGATGGTTTTCACCTTCACCACTATTTCCTCGACGATTTCCCATCCAAGAATCTTGTGTTCACCTACCTCATCCCAACATGCTTGTGTTCTGCAAGTTTTCCTATAATGGGATTCATATGGTTCTATTTGGATGCTCGAGTGGAAATTGTTATTATAACAGAACTCGACTAGAGGAATATGTTGATCCCATCCTCCTTTAATGTCCATTTAGCACGCTCTCAACATGTCCTCAAGTGTTTGGATAGCCCGTTCGGATTGGACATCAGTTCTAGGGTGATAGGCCGTACTGAAGTTCAGTTCAGTATTTAGAGCATTTTTAGGTCTTTTCATAAACATAGAGGTGAATCATGGTTCTTGGTCAGACACAATAGACAGTGGCACTCCATACAGCCTTACCACATCCCTGATATATATCTGTTCAATTTGATCCATTGATAAATCCTCCCGAATAGCAATGAAGTGTGCATCCTTTGTAAGACGATCCACAACAACCCAAATTGGATTGTTTCATTTGGATATCCTCGGATGTCTGGTGGTAATTTCCATGGGGATGTTCTCCCATTTCCATTCTGGTATAGGCAATAGTTTCATCATCCCCTTAGAAATCTGCCTCCCTTCTATCACTTGCTGGCACAACAGAAACATTGAGGTATATTTTGTGATCTCCTTTTTCATATTATCCCACCAAAAGTTTTCTCGGAGATCTCGATACATCTTTGTGCTCACTGGGTTAATAAAGAAATTTGAACTCTGTACATCATCCAGAAGATACTTCTTCTGCCCCAGACTTGATGGAAGACATAGTATTTTCCCAAAATCTCACAATTCATTCCCCATTAACGATAAACAACGAGGATTTCCCCTTTTTAATAGCCTCCACTATTTCTTGAATTCCCCCATCATCCTTTTGAGCATCCTTTAACCTTTCCAAAATTTACGGTTGAGAAATCATTTGTGAAAGGATTGATGATGTTCCATTTTTTATAATTCCCATGTCCATCTTAATCAAGTCTAAGAAAATTTGATCCCTCTCAATTCTCATTATTGATAGAATCAGACGGTCCTTTCTACTTAAGGCATCATCCACCTTGTTCACTTTCCCACATTGGTAATGTATTGAACAGTCATAATCCTTGATGAGCTCTATCCATCTTCTATGGCGCATATTATCATCTTTCTATGTGAATATATATTTAAGACTCTTGTGGTCAGTATATATCTCACATATCTCCCTATATATATAATGCCGCTATATTTTCAAGTCAATGATCACCACTACCAACACCAAATAATTTGTTGGATAGTTTCTCCCATGGATTTTCAACTACCTAGAGACATAGGATAACAATTTATCATTATGCATCGACACACAACCTAATCCCTTCTTCGAAGAATCACTGAATACCAAAAAAATTACCCACTTCTGGGTAAAGTGAGAAAGGGCATAGTTATAAGCCTCCTTTTCTACTCCTTGAATAATTCTTCACATTCTTCACTCCAAAACACATTACTCCTTTTTAAGTTAGCTTGGTTAGAGGGTTGGAAAATTATGAGAAATTTCTCACAAATCATCGATAATATCAAGCTATCCCCAAGAAGCTATGAATATCTGTTACCGATGTTGGCCTCAGTCATCCCTCAATTGCATCTGTTTTTGAGGGATCCAGAGATATCCCATTGGTTGTGATGATAGGCCCCAAGAATTAGACCTCCTTAAACCACAACTCACACTTGTTGTAATTTTCATAGAGCTTCGCCTTGCACAAAGTCTCTTGTACAGTTCTTAAATGCTCCTCATAATCCTCCTGGGTTTTGAAGTATATTAGAATATCATCTATAAAAACAACCAAAAATTGGTCGAGGTAATCTCTAAAGACTATATTCATCATGTCCATGATGATATATAGAGCAGTAGTGAGTCCAAAAGGCATTACTATGAATTCATAGTGCCCTTATCTTGTACAAAAAGCAGTCTTGGGGACATTTTCCATCTTCACCCTTACTTGATAATATCCAGACGGTAAATCTACCTTGGAGAAGAACTGTGCTCCATGAAGTACATTAAACAAGTCAGCAATTCATGGTAGAGGATACTTGTTCTTTATTGTGATTTTTTTGAGCTCACGATAATCGATGCAAAGTTGCTTTTACCCATCCTTCTTCTTGACGAAGAGGACTGGTGCACCCCATGGTGAAGCACATGGGAATATAAACCCTTTATATACATTATATTGTAGTTGTTTCATTAGATCTTCATGAATTATAACAAACATTCAATATAGTGTCTTCGATATTGGTAGATCTCCTGGTATAAGTTCAATTGAGAATTCATCATCTCTTTTAGGAGGAAGACCAGGCAGTTACTCGGGAAACACTTCAGTGAATTCCCTAACAATAAGCATTTCATTAAGGATGGTTTCTTCCTTGGACTCAATCATCTGATCCAGATACACATGCTCATAGGGAAGTAATATCCATACTTGAAATGATGGAGCTAAAATAGATTCATCTTCCTCCTTACATTTGTAATGAATCGGGGGTCGGTTCTCCATAGGGAGTGTGATTTCCATCTCCCGACAATTTATGTTGGCTCTATATATGGAAAGCCAATCCATGCAATGAATTGCATAAAATTCCACTAGAGGGATTATGAAGAGGTACTATAGGAAATTTAATCCACATATTATAAAATGGGAAGAATTATATTCCTAGATGCAAGGATTTCCCCATTTTCCGTACTCACCGACATCTTCACTTCCATGATTTGTGGTTGTGCAGAGATTTTTTAACTAAACTTTCGAGATATTAAAGAATGTGTAAAACCTGAATAAAAAATTTCCATCACTGTTCTTTAATGAATAAATTATTTACCTGTCACCAATTCATTTTTAGGGTTCACTTGGGCAGAAGTGATGGAAGAAGCTCTTCCTTGCTGCCTTGGAGGTTGTTGGTTTCCTCCTAAAACCCTTGGATTCGGCCAATGATTTGAAAAGTGGCCTGGTTCATTCTAGTTGTAGTAATGAACAATGCGTTGAGGTTTTTACGGAGGATTCCTATCCTCTTTCTTAGCTGTGGGTCTTTCTTGTCGACAGTTAATAGCTATGTGCCCTTCTCTTCCACACCTAAAGCATCTACTCATCCCCTTGAGGAAATTTCAAGGATTCTTGTTTCGGCACTTTTGTCATGTGGGGTGCTGGATCTTCTTAGCACCATTGGATTTATCCATCAGACTTCCAGCATTGAATTCTACCTTACTCTTTTTGTCCCCATTATACCCCTGTGATTCCCCAATCTCCATTTCAACCTTGAGGGCACATCAGAAAATTTCGTCATAGCTAGCAATGGCACGGATCGCTAATTCTCTCCGTAGGCTAGGCTTCAACCCACCAAAGAAGTGGTCAAATGTTCATTCGAGGGTAACGACAATGCCAGAAGCGTATCGTGCAAGCCTTGTGAATTTTTCCTCACACGCTCCAATGGAATCTTCGTCTTTTTTCTTTGGGTAAACGAAGTACCTCTCCATCTTAAGTTCAAGTGTAACGCCCCGACCCCAGTTACCCAGAGTCGGTGCATTAATTACATAACATTGGCATGATCACAAAAAAGATCACATCTCAAAAGACCGATTGGTTTAGTAGCCTTTAAACACTAGATATATTCATAAGTTTTACATTACATCATAAAACGAAAAACTACTACAACAACATATTGTCTCCATGATCCACACTCATATCCCCACATAATATCCCTACAGGTCATTCATAACTTACTTCTTCACTTCCTGGGAAAAATAAAACATAGAAAAGGGGTGAGCTCAAATGCCCAGTAAGGATAACAATATAGCGGAAAATTCATAAATTAGAATAAACATTTAAGGCAATGTATAACTAAAACAAAAGCCTTTCAAACATGAACTTTCAACATGGTATGGCGTAAATAAAATGAAATAATTCCATTTACTTATTCTCATGGATATTCTACTAATCGAATAATCACATGCAAAAATCAATAACCACTTTCATAATATTGGAATGCATAATGCCAGACTATCATAACCACATAGCCAAGGCCTCGTGCCAAGACTACAAATAAGATTTTGCCAAGGCCTTGTGCCAAGACACTAGTTTGTATCATGAGACCTACCGATGCATCGAGGAGCTATAGCGGGCTCCACCCATCACATATTAAGACCAATGCATTCCCATATGAAAAGGTTTAAACATAACATAAACATTCGTATTAAAACTAACATACGAAATGTCAATACTTTCACCATAAACCATGAATGGTATTTAAAAAAATAGCACATCCACAGTCAAACATATCACAAAACCATCAATACAATATAAAAGTTTCTTTTCATAATATATCATCCTCAAATAAGCATAAAATCCATTAAAGGATGTTGACATTGATGAAATCAAAACTCTTTTTAAAGAAATATCTCTTTCTATTTTGAAATCATTTAAGAGACATATATTTATAAAATAAAACATTTTCTTTGAAAATATTCTTATAATCTTGTAAGGGAAGCTTTGATGATTTTATAACGGCGGAAAATAACCGCACCCGCCGTATAAGTTAAAAAAACATTCTTCTCTTAATTCTGTCGAAAAGGATAAAAAACACCTTGTTTGGAAAACGATGGAAAGATTCCCATATAAACCTCTTATAAAAAGTCAAACAAGGGTATAAATGACTTTAACCCATATTCTTTTAAATACTAAAAATGTTTTGAAATACATTTTGAAGAAACATGGATGTGGATGATAACGAGATCCAAGTAGATTATTACGTATAAACAACCTCGAATAATGAAGAGATTGTGAAATAACCCTTACCTTGTACTTTTCCTTGGTTGGGGTAGGTTAACCTCCTATATAATGGTGAAATAATTGTTATTAAATTATAAAATAATCATATACATTAATATGATATCATATATGATCTTTTAATATTGATTTGATAATAATATCTTAGTATCATCGTTGTTTCGGGTGTTAACTTACTTGTTTTATTTTATATGTTTTGTTACGTAAGCCATTTTTGTAATGGATAGGTTGTATATTATTCTTATCCAGAATTATATCAAGTCCTTAAACATCATTTTTAAATCATCAAATGATATTTATACTTGAATGGATACGATGGAGAATGAATCTTATCACATTTGTGGAGACGGTAGTCCGTACGTACGCACGAGCGACAATATCATTCTTTTGATATTAAAATAATATATAATTGGATGTTATATCATATATACAGAATAATTAACATGTTATATTTATTATTTACCTGAGTTAAACATCATTATTATACCCATCCAAATAATATTATTTTGAATAACAATTACACCACGACGTGGAGACGGTAAGCCGTACGTACACACGTATGGTGACGGGTTATTCAAAGGGTGGATAGAATACTGAATATGGTTGTACCATATTTATAATAACATCACAGTATATGTGAGATACTGGAGTTATTATTTTATAATGGTAAGAACAAAGAAAGAAGAAGTGGAAGAAGAAAAGAACTTGAAAAGGGGTGGTGAAATCATTACCTCTTCTTCGGGTTCTTCCTTTTGATTTGATCAATAGGGCTCCTTAGGTTGGCTTTAGGATCAAACTAAGGCCTCGAGGTTGTAGTGAGGGAAGTTGGGAGAGTATTTGGGCAGGTTTTGGATGATCCAAGTGGCTTGAGAGGTGTGAGGAATGATTAGAAGTGGTCTCTTTTTATAAGGGAGAGGAGGGGCTCTTTAGGAAAGAGTGAAAGTATTACTTTATAATATAATTATATTCGGTTTATAATGGTCCAAAAATCATTTAGCTCTAAGATAAGATGACTCATTTTCTAAATAACATCAACCAATAAGAATTGGACAGGTTTTTGATAATATTTTAATCATTATAATCTTATTTATTTAAATGATTTATTAATGAGGTAAACATTGCATCATTATTGTGTCATTAATAATTTAAATTATTTGATGTCTAAAAATTATAAATAAAATATCATTATGTAGGAGATCTTTTTAGATTTCTAATGAATATTTATAATCGAAAATCCAACATGTATAACCCTATGTAAAGATTGTTCTTCTAAAAGATGTAAGCTTATGCTATTTTTATTTTTATTTTAACTTTATTAATATAACGTGTCCCTACCACATACAAGTGGCTCCAAGGGGTCCCCAAATCGACCCAAGGATGCCCATGGTCGGGTATGTGTCCACCAATAAGGTTATGACACGTTTTAGGGTAATTGTGTATTATTATAATATTATTTTTAACCCTTATTTACCGGATTTACTCTTTAACCATGGTAAATGAAATATTTACCGCAGTAATTATTCAAAATGTGTAAAAATAAAAATTACCTATTTACATAATTTGGACATCCTGATTCCAAATATGTAATCCATTTTTCCACATTCAAAACACAGAAGTGGCAGAAATTAATTAAAAATTAATTCCCGTTGTTAAAATAAAAAGCGTGTTTTTAAGAGATAATAACTATCAAAAGATTGACACTTGTTTATGTCTGGTTTAATTTTGAAATTATGTCCAATGACAAACATTAAATTAAATTGTAAAAATATATTCTAAATATACTTTAAAACCACTCAAATTCATAATTTATCAATATTAATTATTTTGATTAAAAAAGATGATTTTAATTAAAATTTAGTAATTTTCACTATTCATCAAAATATAAAAGTTATCCGAAAAGTACCAAAATTTCACCCTAGGATAATTTCAATATTCCAAATCCAAAAATGAAGTCCATTTTGAAATATAAAATATATATGATTTCAAAAAGTAGGTATTACTATTCACAACGACTAGTTTAATTAGTTGTGGTGTGTTTTAAACTCGAGGTTGCGTACAACACACGCTATCGCATTATTCGAAGGGAAACGTACCGTGGAAGCTTGGGGTGTTACATTCTCCCCTCCTTCAAATAATTGCGTCCTCGCAATTTCTAGGGTATTACTGCATAAAAAGACTCGGGTGGTTCTTCATCATAAGTTCCTCGGGTTCCCACGTTGCCTCTTCCATCTTATGGTTTCTCCACAAAACTTTTACCAGACGCGTCGTCCGGTTTCTCAGTACTTGTTCTCTTGTATCAAGAATCCTGACAGGCTCTTCACAATAAGACAGATCGGGTTCCAGTTCTAATTCCTCATAGGTGAGTACATGCGTTGGGTCAAGCATGTATTTTCTCAACAGAGATACGTGGAACACATCATGAACATTAGAGAGACTTGGCAGCATTGCCAATCGGTAAGCTACAACCCCAATTCGTTCTAGAATTTCGAAGGGTCCGATGTACCTGGGACTCAATTTACCTTTCTTACCAAAATGTATGACTCCCTTCCATGGAGATACCTTTAGGAAAACATGATCACCGACTTGAAATTCCAAATCCTTCCTTCGATTATCGGCATAGCTCTTCTGCCTACTTTGAGCTCCTTTGATGTGATTTTGGATTACCTTCACCTTTTCCACCGTTTCCTCCACCAGTTCCGGGCCTACAAGTTTTCTTTCACCAACCTCATCCCAACAGGTTGGTGTACGACATCTCTTTCCGTATAATGCTTTATATGGTGCCATCTGAATACTTGAATGGAAGCTATTGTTATAGGAAAATTCTACCAGATGTAAATATTGATCCCACATACCCTGAATGTCAAGTGAGCAAGATCTCAACAAGTCTTCTAAGGTTTGAATAGTCTGTTCTGATTGTCCGTCTATCTGAGGGTGGTCAGCAGTGCTCAAATGAAGTTCAGTATCCAGGGATTTCTGAATACCTTTCCAAAATCCTGAAGTAAAACGGGGATCACGATCAGAAACAATTGATAAGGGTACTCCATGAAGTCTCACAACTTCATTAATATGTAGTCTTGCTAAACGTTCCAGGGGTAGATCTTCTCTTATAGCAAGAGAATGTGATGAATTGGTAAGACGATCAACAATAACCCATATTGCATCATTCCTTCTAGGAGTCTTTGGTAGCCCCATGACAAAGTCAGTCGTAATATTGTCCCATTTCCACTCAGGTATGGGAAAAGGTTGCATGACTCCTCCAGGCTGTTGCCTTCTAGCTTTCACTTGTTGACAAGCCATACATCTTGACACAAAATTATCAATCTCCCTCTTCATGATGTCCCACAAAAAATGTTCCTTCAAATCTCTATACATTTTGGAGCTCCCAGGGTGTATAGAGAAATTGGAACTATGAGCATCATCCAGCAATTCTCTTTTCAGATCAGGTAAATCGGGAACACAAAGTCTCTTCCCGAATTTCAAAATTCCATCTTCATACACAAAGTCTCTCAATCTCCCATCATTCGCAGCTTTAATCTTCTTCTGAAATTCTTCATCATCGGTCTGAGAACTCTTAATCCTTTCTAGTAAAGATGGTTTGGCAACCATTTGAAAAAGCATTGATGTTTCACCTTCCCTGGTTATTCCCATGTCCATCTTCACTAGATCCATGAAAATTGGATCCCTTTCAATTCTCATCATGTTCAAAACTCCATGGTCTTTTCTGCTCAAAGCATCTTCCACCTTGTTTTCTTTCCCCGGGTGGTACTGTATCGTGCAATCATAATCCTTGAGTAATTCAAGCCATCTCCTATGCCTCATGTTGAGTTCTTTTTGTGAGAAAATATACTTCAATCTCTTGTGATCAATATAAATCTCACATTTTTCACCATAGAGGTAGTGTCTCCATATCTTCAAAGCAAATATCACAGCTGCTAACTCAATATCATGAGTAGGATAGTTTTGTTCATGAATTTTCAACTGTCGTGATGCATAGGCAATAACTCTATCATTCTGCATAAGGACACAACCGAGTCCTTTCTTTGATGCATCACTATAAATAACGAACCCATCATTCCCCGATGGTAGAGTCAATATAGTAGCATTGACTAATCTTCCCTTCAGTTCTTCGAAACATTCTTCACAGTCTTTTGTCCAAACAAATTTAACCCCTTTACGTGTGAGCTTCATTAAGGGGTTAGCCAATCGGGCAAAATTCTGGACGAAACGTCGATAATAACATGCCAAACCAATAAATCTACGTACCTCAGTTATACTCGTAGGTGCTGGCCATTCATGGATTGCCTTGGTCTTAGAATGATCAACAGAGATTCCATCTTTAGAGACAATATGGCCAAGAAAAGAAATCTCATGAAGCCAGAATTCACACTTGCTAAACTTCCCATATAATTCATGCCTCCTCAGAGTCTTCAAGATAATGCGCAAGTGATTTTCATGATCTTTGTAGGTTTTGGAGTATACCAAGATATCATCAATAAATACCACCACAAATTCATCAAGATACTCCTTGAAAACTCTATTCATCAGATCCATGAATACAGAGGGTGCATTAGTCAGTCCAAACCGCATTACAGTAAACTCGTAATGCCCGTACCTGGTTCGAAATGCTGTCTTCGGAATGTCTTCCTTCTTCACACACAACTGATGGTATCCAGATCAAAGGTCAATCTTTGAAAAGTTTTGAGCTCCATGCATTTGGTCAAATAAATCATCAATACGAGGTAGGGGATACTTTTTCTTTATCATTATAGCATTGATCTCCCTGTAGTCGATACATAACCTCATAGATCCATCTTTCTTTTTAACAAAAAGAACAGGGGCTCTCCATGGAGAAACACTAGGGCGAATAAATCCCTTATTACTCAATTCCCCTAGTTGTTTCTTTAGTTCGACTAACTCTACAGTGGCCATTCTATAAGGGGTCTTCGATATAGTCCTTGATCCAGGAATTAAATCAATGGAAAACTCAACTTCTCGTTCTGGAGGATGTCCAGGTAAATCTTCCGAAAATACATCTACAAATTCATTCACAATAGGTACATCCTCTATTTGAACATTCCTTTCCTCACCGACAGTTATTTCATTCTCTTCTTCCCCAATAATTGAATTAAGTTGAGCGACTGGGGGTGGATCTAAATAAGAATTAGGTGGTGACGATTCTGCTCTAAAAATAAGGTGTTCCTTATCATTATCATCAAGAATCGTAACCTCTTTCTTCTTACAATAAATCTTCGCATCATAGTCCGAATGCCAGTCCATACCGAGGATTATATCAAACTCAATCATAGGTATGACGATGAGATCAGCAGACAAAGAAAATTTATGTGTTCTAAAGGGGACTGATTCACAAAACTTTGTTGCAATGATACTTCCCTTAAAAGTTTTAACTGACAACTCCCTTATTAAATCAAATTGGAAATATCTAATTTTCTTAGCAAACTAAGAAGATATGAAACAATGCGATGATCCAGAATCAAATAATGCATTTCCTAAACATGAGGAAACCATTAAATTACCTGCCACCACGTCTTTCGGAGCTTCTACCTCAGCAGTAGTTATAGCATAAGTCTGGCCTTGATCCCTTGGCCTTTTCTGAGGTAAGTTCTCCTGACGCTTAGGACATTCATTTTCATAATGCCCCATCTCCCTGCAATTGTAGCACTGAACGTTGGTAGCTTCCTTCTTCCCCTTGCAATCACGAGCTTGGTGGCCTTTTTCACCACACTTGTAACAGACTCCCATTCCCTTCAAGCAAGTACCAGGGGGTTTCTTCCCGCATTTACCACAGGATGGATATTCTACCTTTCCCTTCTTCCCCTTATTTCCATTCCCAGATTGATCAGCAGGTCTCCTCTTCTCTTGCTTTTCTATAAAGTCATAAGACATAGAGAATTCCTTTTCGGTCTTGATAGCACATGAGACAATGTCTTCGTACGATGAAAAGGATTTTGAGACTAATGCTCGACGGAGAAATGGTTTTAACCCATCAGAGAAACGATCAATCGTACTTCTTTGGTTACGTATATAATCACCAGCGTACCTTTCTAACCTAGTAAAGTTATCCTCATACTTTGCGACATTCTCATCCTCCTTCTGTCTCAGACTTAGAAATTGCATTTCCATATCTGCTCGATGGTCGCGAGGGAAGTATTTTTCTAAAAACAGATCTTTGAACTCCCTCCATTCCATATTTGATACTTCATCATCTTCCTTCATGTTTTGAATCAATGACCACCATTGATCAGCATCTCCAGTGAGGCGGTAAACTGCCATGATAACTTTTTCCCTTTCACTGCTCCCCAAAGCCTGAAATATTTTCTCTAGGGAATTTATCCATTGCTCAGCTACTAAAAGATTTGTACTCCCATTGAACATTGGTGGTTATTGCCTCATGAATCGATCTAACATTGATCCTCCACGCTGCAGATCAGGGTGCTCCATACGGGTAAGGTTATTATTCATAACCTGAGTAAGTTGTCCCGGTATGGTGATTAGCTGATCGGCACCAGTTGCATCACCAGCCCCACTATAATTATCTTGAGCAGGAGGGCAATCCCTACATGGAGTGCGTGCATTGATACGGTTTCCATTTCTTCCACTAAGCGCCATTTCTAAACAATGGCATAAACTAGATCAGTTTATGAATCAAAATACATAATCCCATACTTATAAAACACTCAACATAAATTGAACTATTTATGGATATAATCAATAATCATAAAAATGTTTTCTTTGAGTAATTATATACTCATAAACCCTTAATAAGGATTTGTAAAGAAAATGAGAGTTATCCTAAGAATATCCCACGGGAGTGTCGTAACCAAGAGTGCAGCAAGGCCCGTTGTCGTGCACCAGTTCCCGTTCGAGTCTAGCTCAAAGCGGTGTTTTCGGGTTTTACCCTTAGGTACATCTGTGCCAGAGCCGCCTCTACCTGCTCATATCCAGACAGGGATGTATTGCTCGGAAAACTCACAAAATCTCTACAATACCAAAATTCTAGGAAGTTCTTCTATACTAATCCTCAAAGTTCATCTTAGGTCTACGTGCTCTAATCAGAGTTTATCTAAATCTAGCTTCCAAGGTTTGTACTAAACATCCTCTGATACCAACTGTAACGCCCTGACCCCAGTTACCCAGAGTCGGTTCATTAATTACATAACATTGGCATGATCACAAGAATGATCAAATCTCGAAATACCGATTGGTTTAGTAGCCTTGGAAACACTAGATATATTCATAAGTTTTACATTACATCATAAAACGAAAAACTACTACAACAACATATTGTCTCCATGATCCACACTCATATCCCCACATAATATCCCTGCAGGTCATTCATAACTTACTTCTTCACTTCCTGGGAAAAATAAAACATAGAAAAGGGGTGAGCTCAAATGCCCAGTAAGGATAACAATATAGCGGAAACTTTCATAAATAAGAATAAACAATTAAGGAAATGTATAACTAAAACAAAAGCCTTTCAAACATGAACATTCAACATGGTATGGCATAAATAAAATGAAAT
Source organism: Viscum album (assembly GCA_963277665.1). Taxonomy (NCBI): domain Eukaryota; kingdom Viridiplantae; phylum Streptophyta; class Magnoliopsida; order Santalales; family Viscaceae; genus Viscum; species Viscum album. The sequence goes on along the minus strand of OY728142.1, from coordinate 1,331,347,915 downwards.
AATGCCATTTACTTATTCACATGGATATTCTACTAATCGAATAATCACATGCAAAAATCAATAACTACTTTCATAATGTTGGAATGCATAATGCCAGACTATCATAACCACATAGCCAAGGCCTCGTGCCAAGACTACAAATAAGATTTTTCCAAGGCCTTGTTCCAAGACACTAGTTTGTCTCATGAGACCTACTGATGCATCGAGGAGCTAAAGCGGGCTCTACCCGTCACATATTAAGTCCAATGCATTCCCATATGAAAAGGTTTAAACATAACATAAACATTCGTATTAAAACTAGCATACGAAATGTCAATACTTTCACCATAAACCATGAATGGTATATAAAAAAATAGCACATCCACAGTCAAACATATCACAAAACCTTCAATACAATATAAAAGTTTTGTATCATAATATATCATCCTCAAATGAGCATAAAATCCATTAAAGGATGTTGACATAGATGAAATCAAAACTCTTTTTAAAGAAATATCTCTTTCTATTTTGAAATCATTTAAGAGACATATATTTATAAAATAAAACATTTTCTTTGAAAATATTCTTATAAGCTTGTAAGGGAAGCTTTGAAGATTTTATAACGGCGGAAAATAACCGCACCCGCCGTATAAGTTAAAAAAACATTCTTATCTTAATTCTATCGAAAAGGTTAAAATGAACCTTGTTTGGAAAATGACGGAAAGATTCCCTTATAAACCTCTTATAAAAAGTCAAACAAGGGTATAAATGACTTTAACCCATATTCTTTTAAATATTAAAAATGTTTTGAAATACATTTAGAAGAAACATGGATGTGGATGATAACGAGATCCCAGTAGATTATTACGTTTAAACAACCTCGGATAATGAAGAGATTGTGAAATAACCCTTACCTTGTACTTTTCCTTGGTTTAGGTAGGTTAAACTCCTGTATAATGGTGAAATAATTGTTATTAAATTATAAAAGAATCATATACATTAATATGATATCATATATGATCTTTTAATATAGATTTGATAATAATATCTTAGTATGATCGTTGTTTCGGGTGTCAACTTACTTGTTTTATTTTATATGTTTTGTTACGTAAGGCATGTTTGTAATGGATAGGTTGTATATTATTCTTATCCATATTGATATAAAGTCCTTAAACATCATTTTTAAATCATCAAATGATAATTATACTTGAATGGATATGATGGAGAAAGAATCTTATCGCGTTTGTGGAGACGGTAGTCCGTACGTACGCACGAGCGACAATATCATTCTTTTGATATTAAAATAATATATAAATGGGTGTTATATCATATATACAGAATAATTAACATGTTATATTTATTATTTACCTGAGTTAAACATCATTATTATACCCATCCAAATAATATTATTTTGAATAACAATTACACAACGACTTGGAGACGGTAAGCCGTACGTACGCACGCATGGTGACATGTTATTCGAAGGGTGGATAGAATAATTAATATGGTTGTACCATATTTATAATAACATCACAGTATATGTGAGATACTGGAGTTATTATTTTAGAATGGTAAGAACAAATAAAGAAGAAGTGGAAGAAAAAGGAACTTGAAAAGGGGTGGTGAAAACATTACCTCTTCTTCGGGTTCTTCCTTTTGATTTGACCAAAAGGGCTCCTTAGGTTGGCTTTATGATCAAACTAAGGCCTCTAAGTTGTAGTGAGGGAAGTTGGGAGAGTATTTGGGCAGGGTTTGGACGAGCCAAGTGGCTTGAGAGGTGTGAGGAATGAGTAGAAGTGGTCTTCTTTTATAAGGGAGAGGAGGGGATCTTTAGGAAAGAGTGAAAGTATTACTTTATAATATAATTATATTCGGTTTATAATGGTCCAAAAATAATTGAGGGCTAAGATAAGATGACTCATTTTCTAAATAACATCAACCAATAAGAATTGGACAGGTTTTAGATAATATTTTAATCATTATAATCTTATTTATTTAAATGATTTATTAATGAGGTAAACATTGCATCATTATTGTGTCATTAATAATTTAAATTATATGATGTCTAAAAATTATAAATAAAATATCATTATGTAGGAAATATTTTTAGATTTCTAATGAATATTTATAATCGAAAATCCAACATGTATAACCCTATGTAAAAATTGTTCTTCTAAAAGATGTAAGCTTATACCATTTTTATTTTTATTTTAACTTAATTAATATAATGTGTCCCTACCACATACAAGTGGCTCCAACGGGTCCCCAAATCGACCCAAGGATGCCCATGGTCGGGTATGTGTCCACCAATAAGGTTAGGACACGTTTTAGGGTAATTTTGTATTATTATAATATTATTTTTTAACCCTTATTTACCGGATTTACCCTTTAACCATGGTAAATAAAATATTTACCGCAGTAATTATTCAAAATGAGTAAAAATAAAAGATACCTATTTACATAATTTGGACATCCTGATTACAAATATGTAATCCATTTTTCCAAATTCAAATCACAGAAGTGGAAGAAATTAATTAAAAATTAATTCCCGTTGTTAAAATAAAAAGCGTGTTTTTAAGAGATAATAACTATCAAAAGATTGACACTTGTTTATGTCTGGTTTAATTGTGAAATTATGTCCAATGACAAACATTAAATTAAATGGTAAAAATATATTCTAAATATAATTTAAAACCACTCAAATTCATAATTTATCAATATTAATTATTTTGATTAAAAAAGTTGATTTTAATTAAAATTTAGTAATTTTCACTATTCATCAAAATATAAAAGTTATCCGAAAAGTACCAAAATTTCACCCTAGGATAATTTCAATAATCCGAATCCAAAAATGAAGTCCATTTTGAAATATAAAATATATATGATTTCAAAAAGTAGGTATTACTATTCACAACGGCTAGTTTAATTAGTTGTGGTGTGTGTTAGAACTCGAGGTTGCGTACAACACACGTTATCGCATTATTCGAAGGGAAATGTACCGTGGAAGCTTGGGGTGTTACATCAAGGGTGCGTGGAAAACATTTATCGAAAAACCTCATCTAGAAATCCATCCATTCCAATGCCTCGATATCCTCCTCGGGCTTCATATTTTTGATCAATGTCCACCATTTATTAGCATCACCCTCCATACGATAAGCCTCCAAGAGGCCCTTATCTTGTTTATAACATTGATGGATGGAGAAATTCTTTTCAATGGAGATTATCCATTGATCAGTGATCGTGGTATCGGATGATCCAACAAAAGTAGGAGGCCATTTCTAATGAAGATATTGATAGTAACTTGTTCTTTCATAGGGGTGGTTGAACGTTCCTCTTGACCTGTGTTTCTATTCAAAGCGTGAGTTAGCTGAGAGAGATGCGTGAAAAAGATTTTGATTCCTACTCCCATTGGATTGGGCATCTCATTAGTATAGTCGTCACCTAGATCTTCACATCAGTTGTTACCCCGAGTCCCCCTATTGCTAGCAATTGGCTTGAATAAAAGGATAGTTTGGGGGTAACACATAAAGGTTAATCCAAAGACAAAATTTTATGAATTATAAATAAACTTTTATTTCATTAACTCATGAGTCTATATGCTTCAATCTAGGATTTTCATGATCTATTTCAAACATATATTCTTAGGGGAATTTTTTTTAAATATCTTAATAAGGGTTCATACTAAGATTTTTAATTTATCAAAATATATCCCCTGGGAGTGTCGTAACTAAGAGTGTAGCAAGGCCCATTGTCATGCACTAGTTCCTGTTAGAGTCTAGTTCAAAGCGGTGTTTTCGGGTTTCACCCCTAGGATACATCTATGCCAGAGCCACCTCTACCTGCTCATATCCAGACAGGGATTTATTTTCTAAATAAAACACATACATAGTACTTACCAAAACATAGGGATGTTTTTATTATACATAGTCTTGTCTATATGGATTTACTAGGGTTTTCTAATCCTAATCCAAAAAATAACTAAACCTATCCTCTGATACATACTATAACAACCCTTCTTTTATTACTAACATATACATTATTTATTACATAAAGTATTCACTTGATATAACATGTATGATCGAGATTTCTAGTGTCCTTGGGGAATAGGATCATTACATAACAACATAAAACATTATATATGACATATTTATTGAAAACATCATTTACATGACCACTAAATTCTCTCGTACTTAGCATTGCATGGGATAACCTGGGGACATGTATAAGAAAAGGGGAGAGCTATAAATCCCAGTAAGGGAATAAACATGGAACACATGAGGATTACAACAAATGTTAGACAATATGAATATAAATATAGAACAAGAGAAACATGAACATATAGGCATGATAAAGAATGATAATCATAACATGGAAATGTGGCAACAACACTTACCATGGACTTAGCATGAGTCAAGGCCCATTGCACATGGAGCATGAGTAAATCCTCATTGCCCATGAAGCACGAGTAAACACTAGGTTCCCTTGATTTATCATCAGTTAACACTAATTTAACATGATGTATCATGATACTATACTTTACCTAATGCTTTAGAGCGTTATAAGGGTGCACCCTTCTTAAACATTTCATTTCATGCCTAAGTTTGCCACATGGATCATAAAACATGGATTTATAAAACATAATAATTTATTCAACAAAAAAGGAATGTGGAATTCATACATGAAACTTTATATTCAATAATTAAATTTTAATAAATGTGAATAACATTGATGGAGAAATGGGAATGGTATTCACTACACAATGGCATTGGCTTAGAAAATCGGTGTGATTTCGGCAACGTAACGACGTTACATAAGAATTCATAAAAACGGTTGACGATATAGAAAGAGGTTTCTCATCATATATACAAGTAATGGACAGTACTAAGGTCATATAGATACATGTCCCAACAATTTTAATGAAATTTAGATTCATGATACAAAAGTATTATTTGAAAGTAAATGAGGAGAGAGAAGTTCCTTTCAGAATTTCGGCAAAGTAACAGGTGTATATGGGAAGCATTTAATGAGAGAGAAAGGTGTATCCCATCATTCAAACATAAGGAGGGAAGTATGAGGGAGGTTATAAACCATACCCCCACATTCATAATATAAATTAAAAGGGAAAAACAACATAAAGAAAAATGGTCAAAATGAGAATGGTAGAAAAAACCATTACTTGGAAGTGTGCTTCCAGAGGCTAGAGAGAGGCTTGAGAGAGGCTTCTTGGGGGCTTGGTGTACCTTGGGAGGATTCTAGAGAGAGTATTGAAGAGTTTGGATGAAATCCAAAGGCTTTTAGTGGGGAGTAAGTTGGAGCATGGGTGGGTTTATATAGTAAAGCTTAAAAAATTCTTTATTATTTTGGTTTGGGACCCCTAACATTAAACTAATACAAACCACAAACCAACCCCTGGTTTTTGCACATGGTTTTTGTAAAAGGGAAGATTCAAACAATATTTTATAAGGGTTAAGTCCGAACATCTTAAAATAATGGCGTTACGTATGTGGAGGAGAGTCAGACTCCCATGGAAAACAATTTAAAAAAACAAGATGTTTAATAAGTCTTGAGGGGTCCATTAATTTTTTGAAAATTATGTCAAACAAACCCAAAATCACATTATTTTAATGGTGAAACATATATTGGACGAACATACAGCTTATAGTATTTTATTACATCGCAATTGGGTCATTATGATGTCATAAAACACATTATATATTTAAACAGTATTTAATTTGTACCCTAAAATTTAACTGTCTCAGAAAATTGTGAAAAATTCACCGTTGGATAATTTCGACTCCCAAATTCCAAAAATATCATATATTTTATCTAAATACTGTTATAAATATGTTAATTTTCAATTTTAAAATAAAAACCAACATTTATCGAAAATTCACAGGTTTTGACAGAAATGGCTTTCAAACCATAATAAAAATTATAATTGAATCGATAAAATTATATGATCATTTATATATAATAAAATTAATTTAATAATAATGATAATATTTTATTGAAATATTTTTTAATTAAAAATCCATTAATTTAATAAAATTTATTTCTTAATTAAATAATAACTAAAAACACTATTTGTACTTTAAAAACTATTTACAACGTATCAATAATGACAGGAAGATATATTCATTATTATATACAAAAAAATTATACATGAACATATTACTAGAGATTTGTTACATAACCCCTTAAAACAACCGCATAAGACCTAACGTTAAGGTGTTCGATAGTGACAGACTCTTGGGGTGGCTCGGATAACATCGTTTGAGTGGTAATCTCTATCAACTTCCAATTTTCCCGTAGCCGGTCTTGTTCGAGCTTAACATGATTAAACTCATCTTGGGCTTGGTCAAGTGTGAAGCCCAAGAACTCCACCTCTTTTTTGAGCCTTGAAAAATGGGCTTCGTATAGAGCAATTCTATTTCATGAGGCCATCACTTCTTTTTTCTGGGTAAATTGGATTAGTTAAAGCCCTATATTTATACTAATCATGTGATCACTGTTCAATGGCTATAAAAGTAACGGTCACAATTCTTAACATAAAACCAATGAAGATGACATTTTTTATAAAATTTTTACATAAAGAGGCATTTAATTAAATCAAGTGAGATTTCCATTAATGAAACTTTGGGTCGTTATAATGATTCTATTGTAATGATATGTTTCTAGAAATAGTTATGGTTCCCATAAACACAATTCATGAAAAAAAAATCTATTGGACGAATATCATAGTTCATCATTATTTATTCTTACTAGAAGTATAGATATATAGATTTTTAATAGAAAATTTTTGGGGGGACAAAATAGAGAGAGATATTACCTTGTATGTATCCTACTTTATGGTACGTTAGTAAGTCATGTATAATGGAAAAATATATATTATGATGTTACAACCATTAACCATAAAAGAATGGACTTGGTAAAAGAACAACCCGATTTTTATCATCAAAACCCCCATTACATTTAAACACCATTATTTTATTTGTTTTTTACTTAATAAAATTATTATTTAAAAACAATTAATTTATAATATTTTATATTTATTCATTATTCATGATTAATGAAGATACATTAATGATGTTTTAATTTTTAATAGTATACCACATTCTATTTTATTTGACCATGATCTATTGTTTTCCTCAATGTTACGGTGATGTATTCAGTAGGATCTAGATAGAGATTATTGTTTTAATTAAAATTATCACAATCATAGTGAAGGTAAATATGTGGGAACCATTAAAATAATCAAGGATATGTTGTGATCTGAATCTATGGATTTTAAAGGAGGTTGAGAAAAATAAATATCCTCTTTATTAGTTTTCATAGTAAAATAGTATTCACTGATGCATCTAAATGGATCCTTATGATCACCTCAATAAAAGTTATTGTTGAAATATAATGGTTTCGGATGATGTTATATAAAATATAATATTTTTTCCTCAAATAAATGATTAAATGTTTTTAAATGTTATAGCACTTATAAATCTCCTCAAGTCAACTGAGAGTCGATAGAAAAGTTATTTTTACAACGGTCTATGAAAATTGTAAAATGATGTAGGTGAAAATGAATTCCTGTGAATTTATTCAGTGAATATGTTTCTGATATTTGGTAATACAATTAAGTTATTCCCAAGGTATACTATCTCCTTCAAGATTATTGATCAAGTTGGTTTGGTAGCTTTTCACATGGTATATCCACTAAACCTCTCCCATATTCAAGATTTGTTACATATATCTCTTTTGAAGATGTGCATACCTGATACATTACACGTATTGAACCCGTAGGTTCTATTTATTGAAAATTTTAATTCAAATAAATAAATAAGAGAACAAATATTTAACATTATTGATAATGTTCTTCTGAACAATACTATCCACCTAGATAATATTCTGTGGAGGACTACAAAAATAGAGGAATCTATATAGAACCATAGGATGTGATAAAATAAAGATATTATAATTATTATTTTTATGGTGATGGAATATTTATGGGATAATTATTTTTTTTAAGTAAAATATAACACAAATAGATTTTATAAAACCTATATTCATTATTTAAATTTAATTTCATTAACAACTTATGATACATGCAACACTGTGTTTAAAAAACTGAGATATTCTATTGATTTTTTTTTAATGTGATAGTTACCACAATGATATTAGATTGTGGAATTTGAAAATGAAAAAGTAAATTATTACATATTTATAGTTTAATCATGAATAAAATTAATTCAACGGTTATTAATTTATATGAAATGAAAATAAAAATAATATAAAATTAGAAGAGATGTTTCTATGAAAAATAGTTTTTATGAGACAAATGTGTTTTTAACATTGAAAATTTAATTAATCACTAATTATAAATATTTTAATGAAATTTCTTTTATATATTAAATTTAATGTTTCATCATTCATCTTATTGTTTTTAAAGAATATGATTTTAATGAATAAAATTTTATTCTGAAAGAGTATTTATCTAAAATCTGATTTATATATTGTTTTGCATATTAATTTTTAAAAAATATTTTTATCACATATAGAATTTTATTGTTTAAAAAATAATACAATAATTGGAATTTGGAGTTAGAAATTTGGTAAATATTCATTTTTTTTATTTGGAAATTATGAAGTGTAACTGTAGTAAAATTTATCAACTCAATAATGGTTAAATCTGTTTAACAAGAGTTAAAACGAAATGTTATGATACCTATTTTCAGTAATATTTATTATTAGATGAAGTCAATATTACAAATATCACTTTAGGATATAAATTTAGTTTGTCATGGGACATATTTCCATGAATGTACTTATATACTTTAAATTAATGAAATTATAGTATGTCTTTCTCATACATGTAAATATCTACATAGACCTCACATATGAAAAAAATTATTTTTCTAAATAAAAATAAATTCATATTCTGAAAGAATGACATTAATTTCATGATCATAATTTATTTGTATTTTTTATTAATTAAATAATTTACATAAACGCTTATTCAAGGTCAAAATTGTATTTATTTACATAATATATATATATATATATATAAAGATTATTTCAAAATATTATTGATAATATTATTCCCGTTATTTACAGTGTAACATGTATTTTATAAATGAATTTAAGACATTTTTTAAGGATAATAATTAAATTTAAATATTATCATTATATCTTTAGTGTCAATATATATAAATAGGGTCAAAATAAAATTAGTGATATTTTATGAAAATAATATTTCATTAAATTATTTAGATATTATAAATGTATTTGACTATTAAAATGTGGGTAATAATTGGTAAAAAATCATCCCCAGGATATTGATAAGCAATTTTTTGTTTATAAATAAAATTACTACCCTTTAAAAGTGAACAATAGGTTAATGTCGTTAATGATAAAAAAAGTTAACTATGGGGTAAAATCAATAGTTACGGTTTCAAAAACCACATAAAAATTTAAATTTATTAGTTAGTTATGGTATTTAAACAAAATAAATCTTTTTATTAAAATTTCTATCCATTTGGATGCATATTTTTGTAAAATTACTTTTTCATTTTAATCTTTTATGATATTCCATGAGCGCACTTCACCTCACTTATAAAAGGGAACCCCTTCTTACTCATGAATAAAAAACATTGATCCTTATACCTCTAGAAAAACTATGAAATTATATTTGTAAACATAAAATTAATATCGGTTCACTAATTACATAAAAACTAACCCAAGTATCCTTAAGAAGAGATATAATGGAGTTCTTTTAATGAATTGGTAATCTCTATAACCGATCACTTTATTTTTTTTTCTTCTACATTCATCTTCTATAAATCCATCATATTTTCCATAAAATAATATATTTAGTACCATAAATATACATAAAAAACATTATTTCCAGTAAATCATCATTATCCTCCCTATTTCATTTAAAATATGAGGTGAATCTATCTCTCATACATACGTAAGACATATAGTCCGCACATTGAAATAAAATTAGTTTTTCATCACTATATATAAGGAAGGGGTATTATGATTGATTTAATGTTTGTATATTAAATTTATTAATTAATTATTCTTAATTAATAATAATAACATATCTTAATTATTACCATCTAATATGTATGAAATCAATGATGTCTCTTATGCGTATGTGTGGACTACCACTTCCGCGAATCCATGTGATTATTTTTTCATTTTTTTAATACATGGATAATAATAATGATGTATTTAATTAATATTATTTATTTATATGTTATAATAATAATTTTAAAATGTTTAATTATTTTTTATTTTTCTTTCATTTTATATTTTGATATGTGAAAACAACATTCATGCATATGTACAACCTGCTTTCTCTTTGAATGATGTAATTAATTTATTAATTTATAAATTTTATGGATAATTATTAATATATATAAAGAATATATATGATATTTAAACAAATAAGAATATCATGGAGGTTATCCAACCATGATTAAAGTATAATAACGTGAACCAACACACTAAAATTCTTATTAAAGAATGAAACAGTTAACACACAAAAATGATGTGGTTAATAACAAATTGATGATAAATTGATATTGAAATGTTATTATGGGATAACATATGATATTTTAAATATGTAAATGAATCTTTTATTTATTTGAAAAAAATATTAATTTTTTATAACAGTTTATTCAGAATATTCTGAGCATGTAGAGATCGACATAAGGGTATTATGATACAATCAAATTATTTGTTGAGATTTGTTTATGATTAATTTGTGATTAAGAAATACATATATACCACTATAAATAATCAAATTAAAAATTTTTTGGATCACATTTTTTTCATTATTTTACCCCACAATATGTACTCAATGGACTAAATGAAGATTTTTAAGGAAAAAATGCCTTTATTTCTGACATTAGTTGGAAGTCCACTCACATCCATGTCAATGATTTATAAATTTATTTTAATGATTTTCTTAATATTATCCTGTTATTTTTATGTGTTTTTAACTATTTTTGTGATTTTATGAATGTTTTTAAAAGGAATAATTTATACATTATCTGAAATGGGTTACTTTTTAATTATTTTAAAAAACTGGGAATGGGTTATTTATATTAGAATAAATTACATTAATATGATTTATTGATCTAATGAACTCTAAATTAATTGAATATTCCATTATAACATTCTATGGATCTCTTATAAGAAATTTTTTTCCTTCATATATAGGATATTTTTTATTTAAAATTTCAGGTTTCAAAGTGAAAATTGAATTTTCCTAAAAATTGATTATTGTAATAATTGAAAATAATTTCTCATATATAATGATATAAAATTATGTTAATTAATCCTCAATATATATATGATCCATGAAACAATATGTATTATTTTTCCTGACGGTTTATGATTATGTTGTTATTAGGTTTATGAAACCCTCTCCTTTTTGAGGTGTTATGATAGGAAGAATGTATGAAATCTTAATGAAAATGATTTATTTTCCATGGGTTATAATATGAATAAATGTTCACAAAATATTTTTAAGTTTAATTTGTTATGAAATAATGTTTATAGAAAACATTCATATTATTCTCATTATGTTATCGGTCTGATGGAAATTATATATCCCCATAATGTATGTGCTAATGATAGATATCTCATGAGATAAAAGGGACTAGAATAGCGAGTGAACCAAATTGAGTAAGGGAATATTTCAACTATAATTGTCTTTAGAGTGAAACATGTCAAATATAATTACTTGATGAGGGGTCCAAATCCACTATGATTGTCTAGGTAGTGACCCTTGACTACTACATAAATGATTTCCTATTATTATGCATAGGAAAATATTATATGTATTATGCCAATGTTATTCCACCATTGATCATGTTAATTGATTACTATATTATTATTTTCTTATAAAATTCTAGGAATTATGTTGTGACTCACGATTTGGTTGTATGATATACTGGTTATAGTATTCCAATTTTAATATAATGGTCTTATACATGTATTCTCATGTTATGTAAATGTGATCATTTAAATCTCCCATGTATTCACTTACTATGCATATGAACTTACAATTTATTATGATTCATTTCCTCACGTTATGAAAAAAATTATATATAATATTTTTATAATGGGGGATTATTATAAAGAATAATGTAAATGATGATGTTGTTCTCTTATGAATCAGTTTTTATGTAACCATATGTCTATATTAACATAAACTATATGATTTTGGAATAGATAATAAGTTATGTAATGAATATTAATTTATTTTAATGTGATATATATTTATATATCAAAATCATGGATTTTTATTGGGTATATTAAATTGGGATTGTTATAAATTTAATTTCATAAATATAATTAGTTGATAATCAGTTTTTCTCTTCCATATTATGATTTTAGATATGTCTGAAACATTGATTTAAATGTTTTTGTTCGATTAAAAATATGGACATGGTATTTCCATTAGAAGTTCTTTTATGAATATTAATGAAATATTAACAAATGATATAGGGTGATTCTATACGTATTCATCCAAATAGAGGAGACATTAATATAAAAACGGAAGTTGTTATAATATATAGTCTATATTGAGGTATTTATTATTGGAAAATTAACTTTAATCCCTATTTATGTCATATCAGATCAACAACTCCTTTTTTGGTAAATCGTTTTTGGGTTTATTTTGAGTTCATGATAGTCCGGATTTTTCCTAGGTTGGTTTGAGATGATTCAAGACGTATCAAATTTGAGTATATACAATTTCACCAAATGAGTTGGGTGTTCACCAAATGATGTTTTTATGGAGGACAACTGATGTACTGAAATGATGTTTGTTCACCACAATCCATTTTTAATTTTATAAAAACTAATTTTTGGGTAAGTGAGAACCGTACATAAATATCCACAACAATATTGCATAAAAACAAAAAAAACCACCATACCACATTCAAATTCCACAAAAATGAAAATCAAAACTCCACCAGTGCCATAACCGCGTCATCCATCAATTTCAAATGGGGGAATGATAACGGGGGACCAAAAGTCCACCTAATACCCAAAGAAGACCATCTCTAGTTCTGTGAACATTGATTTTTCACTGTTCAGAGAACTGCGCTGGGTCCTCTTTGGGTTTTAGGGAGGAATTTTGGTCCCCCATTGTTATTCCCCCATTTCATATTTTGAAATCCAAATAGTCAGTCAGTCATACCATCATAACTACCTTGGGCGCCGAACTGCCTCAAGACCCTTACTGACACAGAAGACGTCGGCCATCATATAGCCATCAAATCATACTACCGTAAACTCCCATCGATGCCTTGAGCATCATCTTTATCACCATAGATCATCACCAGAAACACACAATCGTCGCTTACGAGAAGCACCATCTCCACAGACCATCAAAAAATCCACCACAGAACATCACTACAACTAGAACAAGCTACGCAGAAAAACACAACAAACCATCACCAAAATAGCGACGACACACCACCTCGTCATCCGTCCATCAACACAGGAGAACCCAAAAACCATCAACATATCTATTGATGAAAATTTATTGACAATTCATGTCACTGTTGAAGTAATTTCATCCATAAAAGCATCATCACAGATCATTGCAAATGACAGAACCTCTCCAAGAGACTCTTGGTCGAAACCATCACCAAACAGATATAGAGTGAACACCTTGAGAAATGAAAAAATAATCCTCCATATATTATCACCAAACAAGATGTGAAAAAATACCAAAAACAACCTCAATAACATTGTTAAATTGGTGATCGGCACCATTGACCTGAATTTCCTCCTATAAAAACTTCTGATTTTCCTCAAATTCTAAACATAGCTTTTATAATTTTGACCCCTTTATTGGTCGTGTTTCCCCCCATTTTGATCATCACAACCACTAGAACATCTCTAATCATTTACCTCATCCTTCATAGTGATTTCCACTGGATTCATTCAAAAGTGATATCGATTACTCAAGGTAAATCGATTAAAAATCATTATCCTTTAAATTAATTCTTCATCAAAAAAATTCATTATATATAACATGTTTTAATTTTTAATATTTATTAGAAAATTAAATATATATTTTATTATATTATAGAATAATATACGCGTACAACAAATTGAGGAGACCCCCAAAAATTATCTCATTAATATACACCAATACATTAGTTAGAAATGATACTAATTAAAATGAAAAACAATAGATAAGAGATGAAAATAAAAAAATACAATGGGGGAATATGAATTTCCCTAATATGTTATAATTGTAACCCCCAAAACCATATATATATATGATTCAAAATATTAGTTAGTAAATCACATTCATTGGATATAAAAATATTTAACCATGGTTGGAATGGTAGTATATATTAATTTAAATAATTAAGTTGTATCAATAGCATGTAATGTGACCAATTAAATAGCAATGTGACCATTAGAATCACTATATGACCATTGGAATAGTCACATGTCATTTGAGAATAGTAACACAGCCATTATAAATAGAAACCTGACAATTGGAACCGAAATTTAACCACAAAATAATAAATTTTTATATGAGTAATATTCATCTTGAGTAATATATGTAAATATAACTATTATATTGTTAATAAATAACTATAATTATTCCCAAACTCAAATAAATTTTGGAAAGTTTTTAACAAACAAATTTTAAAGTATTTCATAGAAATCGTAATTTTTATATTAAAAATTAAAACAATATATATATGAATTTATATTTATAAAACAGGTATAATTTTTGAAATTAAAAAATCTAAAATTTCCTTGTGTTTTTTTCCAAAATTTAGGAAATAGATATATTATCAGGTGTATTGTAAAAACACAGTTTTTCATGTAACTAGTGAATCATAAAGTAAATCATTCATTATATAATGATGAAATAAGAATTTACTGAAATAGAGGTTTGGAAAATATTTTTTTTATTTCAGAAATTAATAAATAAAATACAATAAACAAAATTTCCAAACCAAGAAAAAATTTCAAAAACCTACAATCAAAATCGATCACTTAATATAACAATTTTCCAATTATTTTATTTTATTTACAATAAAAACTGTAATTTTGAATTATAATGGATTTAATATCATAAAATCAATATATTATATTTAAATATTTTTAATATTTTAATATATTCACTATTATAATGTTTACCATATATATAGTGTTTTATTAAATATTTATTCCAAAAAATACCCCTCTTCTTATGTATGAATAACTAATATCCCATCCTTTATAAAACCACTCATATCACACATTCCAAATAAATATTTCCTACAAATATACTCTCTCTAAAAACCATAATAATACATAGAAATGTTCTGGATTAAAAAACTCCAAACATCACAGAAATTTTAGTGCCGTTCAATAGAAGATACATTAAAAAAGAAGTATATTTTTTTTCAAACTCTTAAGTAATTTTTTACTTCATCCCCACATTTTAACAATTGAATTAAATATAAAATATAAAAATATTAATTTCTATTAATGTTAAAATTATATTAATTATCTTAAAATTCCATGAGAAATTATTTTTTTGATGTATTAATATTTTATACCTCATTATCATTAAATTTATAAAACATTCTTGTTAATGGTTGGTTAACAACAAACAAGGATGTTCATAATATATTTTATAATAACAAACATAATGATTGGTTAACAAAATATTTATTATATATAAATGAAAAAAATAAATTCATTTTAACACTATGTAATTTTTCCACTTATTGTAAAATTTCGTTGAACAAAATAACGAAATTAAAGAAAAAGATGAATTGTGTAAAGAAACCATGATATCAAAATCTCATCCAATTAACTTTGGAGATTATAAAATTCAATTAAATTACTATAGTAAATATATAGTTGTAAAAATTTAAAATAAATCACATCTGGATACATGATTCAATAAACATATGTTTTCTATTCAAGAGCTGGAAAAAATGATGAAATAAAGAGGGATTTAAATTAAGAGGATTCTAGATATAAACTACATTTCATTGGGTTACCCCTATATCAATTCATTTTTGTATAGATATTACTCAAATTTTATTTAAATATCATTTCACTATAATTATATTTTCTTTTAAAGATATGAATGTATTTATCTTGATGAATAATTAAAATTTCATCACTTTCCAATAAGAATTATCATTCAATAACACATATTCTTATCCTCTAATGTTATTTTTTCTTCTCTAAAGAATAATAATTTTTAATATAAATATGTTTTATATTATTCATTTTGGAACCCGAATATATTTCCATTATATTTTTCATTATGAAATCCTTATAAACTCATTCAACTAGATAGATTAATTTTATACTAGGATTTTAATATATTCTATGTAGAAGGCAAAATTATTTGAGAAATATGATATGGTTGTTCGGATTAGAAATATATATTCCTCCAAATTATTAATTAATATTATGAATCACATGATATATTGTATATTATGTGTGAACATAATTGTAATTTTTTTAAAATGATTATATTTTGATTATGCAAATTTGGTACTCATGAAATTGATGTTGAATTTGTTCACAACTATGTGAGGTATTTGAAACAAATAATATGATGTTTCATTTTTATACACCATTAAATTCCCTTCCATTAAAATTTTATTCCTCATGTTAATGATGATGATCCTATTCATATGAATTGAATATGATTATTGTTCTCCCTTGTGATCTATTATTTTACGTCTATGATTAATAATTCCTTATATTAGGATATTATCTCACCCTTTTATCAGATGGGTATCTTTTGGGGATAATATATGATAGTGATAAAGTGACATATTTTGATGGATAAATGATAATAATTAAATAATTAATTACATTTTATTATTTTCTTGTTATATATCATTCTCATATTCCAAGGATATCAGACCATTTGATCCTTTAATATATAACTATAATTTTTTTCATTTAAAATGATATAATATTCTTGTAACAAAAAATAGGGTCTATTTTCCGTAATTATATTGATAATTTAGTTTAATTTAATTATGATTAGAGGATGTTAGTGATAACATTTATGATAATTCTATGAATAGGTAAATATCAACAAATCATTATTTTATAACACGTTTCAAAAATTTTATCCCATATGATATGTTTTCAACATGATTTTCACATAGAAGTATATCATTTATTCATTATTTATTGGCTTAAAATTTGGAAAAAATGACTACATTTTATTTTTTAAAAGGCAAAGCCCTGGATTATTATTGAGAAAAAGAAAGTCAAAATAAGTACAAAGTAGGGAATGAAAACAGAAAAGAAAAACATAGCTCCCTTTATCATGGATGCCAAGATTTTTCCTCTGATTGTCCCCTGTGATACGTTCTTTATCCCTCATGTCATTCCAAAGCTTGGCGCTAATACATCTTCTTCCCCTTCCTTCATAATAGGCTTCCTGAATATCGTTGTCTTGTTATAGAAGTGATTCTATATCTTCATCAGAGAGTCCTCTTGAGCCTCTTCCTTCCTCTTCATTTTTTCTTTCCTTTCTCTTTTCTTTTGTCTTCGGGGTCTAGTATGTTTCCATTCATCTTCAATTCCCTTCTTCTTCTGATATTCTTTTCTAGATGTTTCCTGCACTCAATCAGTTTCTTGAAAAATAGGAGCTCTAGATTCCTTACTCACCTTCACATTAGGAATTTTATCCAACATTTCTGGGGTTCCAGCCATGACAGGTGACTCCAGATGAGCATTCATAGTAGTATTAATAGTCCTTCCAGCCACCCCATGGTAAGAGTCAGGGGCATCAGAGTAGATTTTTGTGAGGACATTCAAAATAGGAGCAGCCACCAATGTATCACTGTTCTGGACTGTATTCTTGTCTAGAAAAGTCAATGCAGGAGACAGGTCTGCTCTTTCAACTCGGGAATGATTAACAACATATAGAAAATTTGGATAATCAAAAGATGTTTTATCAACATCTTCCGAAAGAGAGGGGCCAGGTAGAGAAGAAGCCTAGACTAGGTCAGCCAAAGTAGGTTGTTTTAAAATTCGTGGATCAGAGTCAACACTGATTACATAAGCAGGTTCAGAAACATTTGTATGCACTTTATCAGATTTGGCATTTTCAGGTTGTTCCATAGTGACCACATTACTAGTACAGTAAGGTTTCAAGGCTGGGAGTCCAAATTTTCCTTCTTCCACAATGGCAGCCTAAGATTTTTTTGGAGGTGACACTGTGGAGTTGTTTTGAAAAATCAATTCAAAAAATTTCATGGGTGAAGGATCCCTTTTCTGTTCATGAATCATGTTTTTCATTTTGGGGAATGATTTAACGTCATGACCCTTCACAGAACAATTTGAGCAAATGAGACTCTTTATACAGTTAGAGGAGTCATGCCCTAAATATTTACAATCAAAACAATATCTTAGTAATCTTTCATACTCAATTCTCAAACATATTTCTTCCTCATCAGTAAATAAATAGATTTTATCAATTAAAGTAGATGAAAGATCCACCTCAACTAAACATCTGGAAAAATTCCCATATCTGGCCAATTCATTTTGTTTATCCATTCTAATGGGAACTCCTATAGCCAGCGAAATGTCATATATGATCCTCGGATTCCATAGGATCCATTTTAAACCAAAAAAATTGATCCAAACATGTGCAATTGAGTTACCCATCTCCAATGGATTAAATGATCTGTCCCACTCACGAATATGTAAAGCCCCAAGCTTGAATGTGATGGAGCCAAACCCCCAGGCTCTCAATTTAAGATCTTCTAAAGGAAAAAGCAGACGGTAGAAACCCTTACCGAGTGAGATGCACTTCCAGGCATCAAAGACCAATATATCAGCTATTTTTGAATTGAGATAGTCTTACTTACAGGGTTGTGAGCCCTTTGGAAAGATCATCTTAGCGATGATAGAATGGTCCCGGAACTTCAATCTATCAGCCACCGCATCAGCGTCAGCTTTGACATGTGAAACTAAACCCTTCTTCTTAATCCTTGCATGAGAATCCTTGAAATGAGAAAAGGAAGGGTTATTCTGACCAACCTCAACAGATTCTTGCTTGCGAGGATCATGATCCAGTTCTTTAATAACTTCTTCAAAGGATATTCCCTTTGAAGTCCCCTCAAGTTCCAGTTTCTGTTGCGGAGGATTGGATGCATTAGAGGTTCTGCAGACCAGCTCGTGTCCCACAGATCCGGTCTCCCAAGAAGGATCGAAGCTTTCCATAGCTGGTAGATCAAATAGAGATACACTAATGCAAGAAAAAAGATCATGATCTAGGGTTTGCTGTCAGCTGATAGTGCATGTCGAGAGCTCTCCCAATTTTCGCTTATATTTTATAATATGATGGGAAATGTGAGAAACTATTGTAACAACCTATGTAATAGACAATTCCTTTATTTCCTGAATGACATCCGAATTCCATTGGATGTGGTGTTCAAAACATAAATGAAATTATTACGCTGATTGTCTTATTATATAAATAATAACTGAAATCCTATATAATGTTTTCCATCCCCTAGTTTAGGGTAACTAACCAATTATTCCTTTAATTATTAACAAGAACTAATGTTTATAGGATCTTTAAATCCTCTTATCCTTGAATAGTGGGTTAACTCCATTTAATATATCATTTAAGTATTCTACTATTCCAAGAAGATGAAGGTGACTTCGACAATAAATAATTTAGATGGAGAGGCTGATAAATGGTAGGTCTTGATAAAAAACAACAAACCAAAGTATCAAATAGAATTGATATAGTTATAAAACCCTAATAAAATATTTATTATTATGTATTTACCACATACTCTCACAAAAATATGGGAGATTAATTTTAATACACCAAGATTCCACGGTACGCTTCTCTTTGATTAATACAGTAGCGTGTGTAGTACGTAACATTGACTTCTAACACTCATCGACCAATGAAAGTAGCCGTTATGAACAGTAATACCCACATTTTGAAATTTTATCAATTTTATCTCTCAAAATAGACTTCATTTTTGGATTTGTAATATCAAAATTAGTCTGTGGTGAAATTTTGGTACTTTTCGGATAACATTTATATTTTGATGAATAGTCAAAATTACTAAATTTTAATTAAAAACAACTTTTTTTAATTCAAATAATTAACAGTTATAAATTATGAATTTGAGTGGTTTTGAAGTAAATCTATAATATATGTTTTCCATTTAATACAATGATGGTAATTTGACATAATTTCACAATTAAACTACACATAAACAAGTGTCAATCTTTTAATAGTTATTATCTCTAAAAACACGCTTTTTGTTTTAACAACGGGAATTAATTTTAAATTAATTTATGCCACTTATGTGTTTTGAATTTGTAAAAATGGATTCCATATTTAGAATAAAGATTTCCAAATTTTGTAAATAGGTAAGTTTTATTTTTAGACATTTTGAATAATTACTTCGATAAATATTTTATTTACCATGGTTAAAGGGTAAATCCGGTAAATAAGGTTAAAAAATATTATTATAATAATAATAAATTACCCTAAAAGGTTTTCTAACCTTATTTTATGATACATTTCCGACCATGGGAATCTATGGGGCAATTTTGGGACCCCATGGATCCACTTGTAAGTGATATTGACACTTTCTATTAATTAAGTTAAAATGAATACAAAAATAACATAAGCATATATCTTTTAGAAAAACAATTTTTACATAGGGTTATATATATTGGATTTTCGAATATAAATATTAATTAAAATCTTAAACAGATTTTATAAATAATGGTATTTTATTTATAATTTTTAGATATATAATAATTTATATTATTTATGACACGATAATGATGCAATATTTTCTTTATTAATGAAAGAATCCAATAATTGGTATTATAAATGTTAAAATTAATATAATTTTAATATTTTGATGACATCCATGGATTTTATTACTTAATATGACATTAAATTATTTCTTAAATGAATTTTCTTTTGATTTAATAATGTTTTTATGACTTTAACAAAAATCAATTATTTAATAGTGTCAAAATTGAAATAAAAGAGTTTTTAAAACTAATATTATATTATTAACTGATATTAAATTCCTAAATATCTAAGGTTCATCCAAAAGAGTTATATCATTATAGTTGTATCATTAAAGGACCACTTTGGGGTCTCTTGGATGTATATATTATGTTTATTAACTATATAATATAAAAATACAAAATGACATGGTAAATGTTAATCTAATAAACTAAGAGTTGAAACGATAATATAATGTTAATATAGTGAAAAAAACCTGTCTAAAACATTTTGGTTGAGTGGTTTGCGACCTATACCCACCTTAAACTTTAATTAATCCACTTTGGAGAAATTATAAATAGAATATGAATTTATTATAAAACAATATTTCAACCTTTTCCAAAGGGGCCCCTCACCCCTCTTATAAAAAGGCACTCCACCATCTCACTAATTCGCAGATTCAATGCATTTTTTCTTGGTCAAAACCTACCCAAATACTCTCTAAACATGCCTCACATAAACCTATAGGCCTTGTTTTGATCTAAAATTCTTCCTATGGAGCCCTTTTGATCAAATCAAAATAAAGAACCTGAAGAAGAGGTAATGTTTTCACCACCCACATTCAAGACCGTTTCTTCTTCCACTTTTTAATTTTTTGTTATCCCCATTATAAAATAATTAATCCAGTATATTATATGTTCTGTGCTTTTATTATAAATATGGTACAAACATATTCAGTATTCTATCCATCTTTGAATGACATGTCACCATACGTGCGTATGTACGGTTTACCGTCTCCACGTCGTGGTGTAATTATTATTCAAAACATTATTATTTGGATGGGTATAATAATGATGTCTAATTAATGTAAATAAAAAAATATAACATGATAATAATTTTTTATATATGATATACCATTAAATTATATATTATTTTATTACCAAAATAATGATATTGTCGCTCATGCGTACGTACGGACTACCGTCTCCACGGACGCGATGAGATTCATTCTCCATCGTATCCATTAAAGTCTAATTCTCATTTAATGACTAAAAATAATGTTTAAGGACATAATATAATTATTTATATGAATAATATAAAACCAACTGTTAAAAAACTTGATTTATGTAACAAAACATATAAACGAAAACGAGTACGTTAACACCCGAAATGATGATAATACTCGGATATTATTAACAGAGCAATGTTAAAAGATCATATATCTTATCATATTAATGTATATGATCCTTTTATAATTAAATAAAAATTATTTCAAAAATATAAAGGAGGCTTAATTTCACTCTAACAAGGAAAAAGTACAATGTAAGGGGTTTCTTATCTCAGTTTTAATTTCATGAGATTTCCATTGTTCACCACTTACTTATTGCATGTGGTGTGTGTACTGCCCAGTTTTGTATTCATTGTGTAAAATATATTAATTTATGGATATTTACATCATAATTTTATTATCATTCTTTCATGGGTTTATGTTTCGTAAGTTACCAAATCGATAAGGGAATTTGAAATTTCAATTTCCACTCATTTGGCTTTATGCATTCTTCATTTATTATTTTACTACAAGATTATATGTGGAATCACTATAAATTTTCTTATGTCATAATTTCCACTACCCTTTATTTGGATATAATTTTGATAAACAAAATCACTCCATTGATAAATTCTCAAGTCGTCGATATGAACTTGATAAGAGTAATTTTAACTGAATCTCCATTTATTTGGTTAAACATCCAATTCATTGGTGTAGTTTTTACAGGAATATGTGTGAATGTCCTATGATTGATTTACACTGAATATCCAATCATATTGAGTGTATTTATATTTTTCACAAATAATTATTTTATTGATTTATCCTTAACTTAAGGATACATTCTTTATAAGAGACTTAATCTCAATTTATATCCCATTGAGACTTCGTTGTTGTTATACACCAAATCACTTTTATATGGTGTATATAATGTACTTTGACATAGTATATCATGAATCCCTTTATTCTCATTATATTATAATGTTTTTATTCCCTCAATTATTTGTAATCAAGATTCTCTATTTTGGTTAGGAACTCTTACTAAAATATCATTTTAAATGTTTTAAAGATTTATTATTCTAAATCTTTCACATTAATGACCATGTTTTAAAACTGTTTTTAAGGATTTATATATATGGATATTAATGTTTTAAAATTAAAATTCCTTTTAAAAGTTTCATATTTGTATGAGACACTTTGATTCAATAAACTATTTTTAAATGGCTTCTTAACAAATAGTGTGAGTTTTTAATGTTTTCAAGAAAAAGAGGGATATTTCTCTTTAATAGTTTTGATGAATATTTTCATCAATACTTCATTATTCTCAATTGTGGTTAATTTGATACAATAAATTCTTCCATATTGAATCGAATGAGTTATGTTTGACTGTGGATGTGATATTTTTATACCATTCATGGTTTGTGGATAAAGTATTGACATTTCGTATCCTAGTTTAAGTATTATTGTTTATATTATGTTTAAACCTATTCATATGTGGAAAGCAATGTACTTAGTAAGTGATGGATGGATCCTACTATAGTTCTTCAATGCATCGGTAGGTCTCATGAGACAAACTAGTGTCTGGGCATGAGGCCTTGACAAAATATTATTTGTAGTCTCGACACGAGGCCTTGGCTACGTGGTTACGATAGTCTGGCATTATGCATTCCATCATTATGAAAGTGGTTATTGGTATTGCATGTGATTATTCTACTAGTAGAATATCTATGTGAATAAGTAAATGGAATTATTTCTTTTTATACTTGCCATATTATGGTGATGTTCATGTTTAATAGTCTTTTCTTTTAGTTATACATTTCCTTAAATATTTATGTTTATTTATGAATGTTTTCGTTATATTGTTATCCTTACTGAGCTTCTGAGCTCACCCATTTCAATGTTTTATTTTTTTCCCAGGATGTGAAGAAGTATTTTATGAATGACCTACAAGGATAGAATGAGGGGATATGAAGATAATATGATGTTGTATTTTTTCATATAATAATGTAATGTAAATTTTATGAATAAATCTCGTGTTTCCAAGGCTACTAAACTAATCGATCTTTCGAGACTTGATCTTTTGATATCATGCCAATGTTACGAAATAATGCACCGACTCTGGGTAACTAGGGTCAGGATGTTACAGTTGGTATCAGAGGAAGTTTATTACAAACCTTGTAAGCCATATTTAGATAATATCCGATAAGAGAACATAGACATAAGATTGAATTTGAGGATTAGTATATAAGAAAATTCTATAATTTTGGTATTGTCTAGATTTTGTGAGTTTTCCTAACAATACATCCATGTCTGGATACGAGCAGGTAGATGTGGCTCTTGAACAGATGTACCTAGAACTAAACCCCTAAAACACCACATTGATCTATAATCGAACGGGAACTGGTAACCGACAACGGGCCTTGCTACGCTCTTGGTTACGACACTCCTGGGGTATATGTTTAGGATAATTTACATTTTCATTACAAACCTATTTGAAGTATTATATATAAGATGAGAGTAAATAACCTCAGATAATCCTAATGTGTTTCAAATTGAGAATATGGTGACATGATATTCTCTACATGATTTTATGAATACTGTTACTCACACAATGCTTTTTGGATTTAGTCATTGGCTGGATTACAAAAAAGTCATAGTGACTTTGAGAATGATTTACAAGGTGGGAATGGTGGTGGAAATGAACAACAAAATGGAATATTGATAGGCATAAAAGATATAGTCTTCATGACAAATAAATTTTCCAAAAATATGATCAACAATATATATATTAACGAATTCCCAGACTCAACAAAGAAGAGAAAGGTGATGAATCATAAGAGCTCCAATAGCGGAGACCATGGAGAAAATAATCCTCAATTTCCACCATGTAGGAAATATGGAAGGAGACACCCAGGAAAGTGTCTAAATATGATAAAGAAATTCTTTATGTGAAGGAGAGAAGGACATAATGTGATGAATTTCCGAGGAAAAATGAAGAGTACTATGGATGAAAATAAAACTTGTCCCAAGAATCCATTTACAGTCATTTGCCGTAAATGTATGGGACCTTCCCATTACCCGAGTGAATTCCTTATTCTATAGGATCTTTTATTGATCAAAGAAGAAGCTATATAGAAATAAATGGTTTGAGAAATGTTTAAATGTATTAATTCTCCTTGTTTATGGGATTACTTTGGAATAATTTTCTCTTGTATTTTTAACCCCGTAGTCTGCCATATGAGAATGATATTTGAGAAAGTCTTATCATCTCTCTTGTGGATATAGTTATTAATAACCATTTGGTTTTATATATTCATTGGGTTTGAGGAAATTACAAATTATTATATTTTGGGATGAAAATGAAAGGTATGAGATAACATTTCAGGTTAAAATTATGTTATTATTATTTTGAGGAATTTATCTAATTTTAGTAATATTATAAAATATAGTTTTTAAAAAAGGACAACTCGCAGACCGTGTGACAACCCGTCATGTCAGACGGAGCTGTGGGAATCGAACCCACATCCCAAGTGCAATTGGGATGTATCACCTACCACTGGACTATGTGATGTCCCTGGTTAGTGTGACTATTATAGTTAGTTAAATGATTTTATTGATCAATAATAAGTTGATTTTGGATCTTATGTTTTATCAAAGGAATACCCTTAGTATATGAAAATGATTTGGTGATTAAGTGATAAATGTTATTTTGGAAGATGTTCTCTTTTTTAGGAACACTATATTCCCAAGGAAAATAGAATACTAGGGGATTTCATTTTAGGAGTAAAGATGTATTTTTATATATGTTTTTATTGTGGATTTATAGTGATTTGGGTTATTTATGGAAATGATTAACCTTTAAAAGGGAATATGTGATTAGGTTAATTACTTTTAAGTATGTGACTTTTAATAGTAGTGGATTTCATTTGGATATGCAATTTAACAAGGAAGACTACATAACCAAATACATCTAAGTTTTGGGTTTCAATATTAATTTGGATTATATTGATGTTTTTTAAGGATAATTGATTATTGAATAGTATTTCTTTAACTTTGTGGTATTGTTGGTTTAATTTTAGAAATTAAAATTAGATTTTTTTTTCTAATGGAATATCCATTTGGGGGATCATCAGATCTTATACTAACCATTTTGGTTTTGATTAATCTCTAAAGACAAGGTAAATATATAGTTTATCCTAAGTGGATCATGTTATTCTATAGAAGTTTATTCTAGCTCTTCCAGTGTAACCAAGTCTTTTTAAATACTCATTGTTCAAAAGAATTGAATTAATGGTAGAAATTTATTAAAGAATGATACTCTACATAAAAATTATGTATATATTTTTATGTTCTTATTCAATATCATAAATTAATTCCTCATCCTTATGTAATGTAACTTAAAACAAAATATGTTGTCCATTTAATTTTCATACTGGGAGACTAATGACTATTTGTCCCATCACAAGTTTGTGGTTTTCTTGTTGTTAACTTTCTACTGATCATGTTTTCTATCCCTCTCCGTCATAACATGACACTTATTTTATCATCCATATCCATGTTTTTCTACATGTAATCCTAGTATAGGTTATCTCGGGTGACCTTTGTACTTCTCTTCCTTTCTTTTAATGTGATAGTTTTATTGAATCTTGTTCCGATGTGGGACTTTCCATTATATTACAAACCCCAATTTTAAAAATTGTGGGGATGTAATTTATTGAAGGAGGGGAGAATGTAACACCCCAAGCTTCCACGGTATGTTTCTCTTTGATTAATACAGTAGCGTCTGTTGTACAAACTTCGAGTTCTAACACACCTCGACCAATCAAAGTATCTGTTCTGAATAGTAATACCCACTTTTTGAAATTTTATAAATCTTATCTCAATAAAAAGGATTTAATTTTTGAATTCAGAATATTGAAATTAGATGAGGGTGAAATTTTGGTACTTTTCAGATAACATTTATATTTTGATGAATAGGGAAAATTACTAAATTTTAATTAAAAACAACTTTTTTAATCCAAATAATTAACAATGATAAATTTTGAATTTGAGTGGTTTTAAAGTATATATAGAATATAATTTTAGCATTTAATACAATTTTTTTCAGAGGACATAATTTTACAGTTAAACCAGAAATAAACAAGTGCCAATCTTTTGATAGTTATTATCTTTTAAAAACAGGCTTTTTTTAACAATGAGAATTAATTTTAAATTAATTTCTACCAATTCTGTGTTTTGAATTTGGAAAAATGGATTACATATTTGGAATCAGGATGTCCAAATTGTGTAAATAGGTAACTTTAATTTTTATACATTATGAATAATTTTTCGGTAAATATTTTATTTACCATGGTTAAAAGGAAAATCAGGTAAATAAGGGTAAAAAAATAATTTTATAATAATAATAAATTACCCTAAAACATGTCCTAACCTTATTGGTTGATACATGTCCGACCATGGTCATATTTGGGTTGATTTGGGGACCCCATGGATCCACGTGTAAGTGATAATGATACTTTATATTAATGAAGTTAAAATAAATATAAAAATAACGTAATCATATATCTTTTAGCAGAACAATTTTCACATATGGTTATATATGTTTGATTTTCGACTATAAATATTAATCAGAAACCTAAAAATATTTCCTAAATAATGGTATTTCATTTACAATTTTTATACATTTAATAATTAATATTATTTATGACACAGTAATGATAAAATATTTTCCTTATTAAAGAAAGAATCAAATAATTGGTATTATAAATGTTAAAATTAATATAATATTAATGATTTGATGAAATTCATTAATTTTATTGCATAATATGACATTATAGGATTTCTTGAATGAATTTTTATTGAATTAATAATGTTTTTATGAATTTAACAAAAAACAATTATTGAATAGTTTCAAAATTGACACAAAAGAGTTTTTAAAATAAATATTATATTATTAATTGATATTAAATTAATAAAAATCAAAGGTTCGGGAAAAGGACTTATATCATTATAGGTGTATCATTAATGGACCACTTGGTGGTGTTCTGAATGTATATAGGTATTTTATTAACTATATAATATAAAAATACAAAGTGACATGGTAAATGATAAACTAATTAACTAAGAGTTAAAACTAAAAGATAATGTTAATATATTGACCCAAACCTACATAAAACCTTTTTATTGAGTGGTTTGTGACCTATCCACACCTTAAACTTTAAATAATCCTCTTTGGAGACATTAGAAACTGAAACTAAATTAATTTTAAAATAATGTTTATAGCTTTTCCAAAGGTGCCCCTCACCCCTCTTATAAAAAGGCACTCCCCCTTCTCACTAATTCACACATTCAAAGCCTTTTTGATCGGCCAACACCTGCCCAAATACTCTCTCAACTTCCCTAAATTCATCATATAGGCCTTATTTTGATCAAAAATCCAATATATGGAGCCCTTTTGATCATCTCAAAAGGAAGAACCTGAAAAAGAGGTAATGATTTCACCACCCTATTTCAAGTTACTTTCTTCTTCAACTTCTTTTTTATTTTTTATTCCCATTAAAAAATAATAAATCCAGTATATTATATATAATTTGATGTTATTATAAATATGGTACAACCATATTCTGTATTCTATCCATCCTTTTAATGACAGGTCACCATACGTGCGTACGTACGGCTTACCGTCTCCATGTCGTGGTGTAATTGTTATTTAAAACAATATTATTTGGAGGGGAATAATAATGATGTGTAATTCATGTAAATAATATATATAATATGGTAATTATTTTTTATATATTATATACCATCCAATTATATATTATTTTAATATCAAAAGAATGATATTGTCGCTCGTGCGTACGTTAGGACTACCGTCTCCACAAACGCTATGAGATTCATTCTCCATCGTATCCATTCAAGTATAATTCTCATTTGATGATTAAAAATAATGTTTAAGAACTTTATATCATTATTTATATGAATAATATACAACCTACCCTTAAAAAACACGACTTATGTAACAAAACATATAAAAGAAAACAAGTAAGTTAACACCCGAAACGATGATAATACTAAGATATTATTAACAAAGAAATGTTAAAAGATCATATAAGATATCATATTAATGTGTATGATCCTTGTATAATTCAATACATATTCTTTCACCATTATACAGGAGGATAAGCTACCATCGACCAAGGGAAAAGTAAAAATTAAGGGGTTTCTTATCTCACTTTTAATTTCGTGAGATTTCCATTGTTCACCACTTATTTATTGCATGTCGTGTGTGTACTACCCATTTTTGTATTCATTGTGTAATACACATTAATTTATGAATATTTACATCATAATTTTATTATCCTTCTTTCATGGGTGTATGTTGTGTATGTTACCAAATCGATAAGTGAATTTGAAATTTCAATTTCCCACTCATTTGGCTTTAAGCATAATGCATTGATTATTTTACTCCAAGATTAAGTGTGGAATCACTATTAATTTACTTATGTCATAATTTAAACTCCCCTATCTATGGATATAATTTTGATACACATAATCAATCCATTTATAAATTCTCAAGTCTTCGATATGAACATGATAAGAGTAATTTTAACTTAATCGCCATTTATTGGGTTAAACATCCAATTCATTACTGTTGTTTTTACAAGAATATGTGTGAATGTCCTCTGATTTATTTACACTCAATATCCAATAATATTGAGTTTATTTATATTTGCCACACATAATTATGTCATTGATTTATCCTTAACCTAAAGATAAAGTCTTTGTAAGAGAATTAATCTCAATTTACATCCCATTGATACTTCTTTGTTGTTATACACCAAATCACTTTTATATGGTGTATATAATGTACTTTGACATAGTATATCATGAATACCTTTATTATCATGATATTATAAAGTTTTTATTACCTCAATTATTTGTATTCAAGTGTCTCAATTTTGGTTAGGAACTCTAAGTAAAATATCATTTTAAATGTTTTAAAGATTTATTATTCTAAATATTTTTCAATAATGTCCATGTTTTATAAATGTTTTTAAGGATTTATATATACGGAAATTAATGTTTTAAAATTAAAATTCCTTTTCAAAGTTTCAATGTGGTATGGGACACTTTTATTCATTAATTTATTTTTAAATGGCTTCTGGAGAAATAGTGTGAGTTTTATATGTTTTCAAGAAAAAGGAGGACATTTCTCTCTAATAGTTTTGATGATAATTTTCATCCATCCCTCATTATTCTCAATTTAAGTTAATTTTATACAATAAAATCTTCCATATTGTATCTAATGAGTTATGTTTGACTATGTATGTGCTATTTTTATACAATTCATTGTTTTTGGATAAAGTATTGACATTTTGTATGCTAGATTTAATACGAATGTATATATTATATTTAAACCTGTTCATATGAGGAATGCATTGGACTTAGTAAGCGATAGGTGGAGCCCGCTATAGCTCCTTGATGCATCAGTAGGTCTCATGAGACAAACTAATGTCTTGGCACGAGGCCTTGAAAAAATATTATTTGTAGCCTTGGCACGAGGCCTTGGCTACGTGGTTATGATAGCTTGGCATAATTCATTCCATCATTATGAAAGTGGTTATTGATATTGTATGTGATTATTAGACTAGTAGAAAATACATGTGAATAAGTATATTGCATTATTTCATTTTATCCTTTCCATATTATTATGAAGTTCATGTTTAAAAGACATTTGTTTTAGTTATACATTTCCTTAAATGATTATGTTTATTTATGAATGTTTCCACTATATTGTTATAATTACTGAGCATATGAGCTCACCCCTTTCAATATTTTATTTTTTCCCAAAATGTGAACAATTACTTTAAGAATGACCTATAGGGATAGTATGAGGGGATATGAAGACAATATGTTGTTGTAGTATTTCACTTATTGCCGTAATGTAACATTATGAATATATCTAGTGTTTCTAAGGCTACTAAGCTAATCGGTCTTTCGATACTTGATCTTCTGTGATCATGCTAATGTTATGTAATAAGGCACTGCCTCTGTGTAACTGGGGTTAGGGCGTTACATTATTCATAGAGATGAACAAAAATAATGCCTAATCTATTATAATTATACGGAAAATTTCACAAGCCCCACAATATAATTACTGGGATTAATTAGGAAAAATGATACTAATATATATAAAGACATTATGGGTCAAAAACCAAACATATTAAAGGATCCAGTTATCTCAGTTATTATAAGTTATGAAGAATTAGTTCAATATGATCCAAAAGTAGAGATGGATTTTGGATGATTCTTTCTTATTTAAGAGGATAAGAATAAAATAATTGAGTTTCATGTGGGAGTGTCTAATTACAAAATAAGAATGATTATCCAACCTGCCACATGACAATATTTCGGGATGAAAAATCATTGTAATTACCTATAAGATGTGGGTAAATTCATCTTTTTTAGGAGAGAAGAATACCAAGAACACCAATGAAGAATATAAAGGAATGACATAACCACCATGATATAAGAAAGGAATTAACCACCTAATGTATAGTCATTGGTTCAATGAATCAACTGTATGGAGAAACATTAATATGAAAGACAATTAACTAAACCATGGACCATTAAGAATAATCCTTTTCAGTAATCCATAATTCCCAAAGAGTATGTGAAAGCTAATTTCATCACTACTTTTGATGTGGAGAATGAAAGTGAAGACATATATATTATACTTCATATTAACTCATGAATGTGGTTTTTTTATTTTATATTGTTTCTATTCATTCCCATATATACTATTTTTTTAAAACTATTGAATTAGCACCTCGAAACAAAAAAAAGATATTAATAAAACAACTAGTGGGGTGATCATTAAAAACAAAGTGTCAGATTCCAAATATGTTAGTTTTGTGGTAATATATTTCAATAAAACCTATTAATCCTTCCTATTGTTGATTTTTATTCAATTGTCGGAATTTATTATCTCCCATTATATTGATCACAAATAAATAGTTGGGAGATGGAAATTCACTTTTTATATTCCGAAATATACCATTATCCAACCCAAATGAAAGGTATATCATGAATATCAATTTGAATCCCCTAAATTGTGTTGTTTTGGATCCCATATAAATAAGGATACATTCACAAAATGTTTTAGTCAAATTAATGTATCAACATGGTGGAAATGCCGATTATAAAGTAATGCACTAATTTATTTCTCGAGGATTTACCCAAACATCCCCAAACCTTTGAGGTGGATTTATTAGTATAACATACACCTAGAGACCCATAAATCTATAAATTCCCCAATAAGATAGCCTGGATTGAGCTGAAAGAGTTAAATAAGTTTCTCTTAAATCATTTTTAATTTTTATTCATACTCATTAGTGAATCACACTACGGTGTACCAATGGTCATTACTATGATAATGAATTAATCACTGTGATGTTGTATTAATTACAAAGAGCTCAACATGTTCTCCACAAGGTATAGTAAACCTCTTCAAATTATTTATTACTTTTTAGATCAACTAAGAGTATCTATGCTCTCCTCAATAGTGGAACATTATTTCAGATATCGTTAATTGGAGGTTATATTGGAAGATATTCAGAAGACCAATTTCTATAAATGCTATGGACACATTGAGTTAAATGTGATTACCATAGGACATACTAATTCCCTCAGGACTTACTAAATATCCTTTAATTGTATTGTATTTTCTGAAAATATTATATAGTGAATACCTTGATAAATTTTTGGTAATGTTTATCGATAGTATTATAATTTACTACAGGAGAAAATGAGAACATGATGAATATATAATGATTGAGTTGGTGAAATTAAAATAGTGGAAAATAGTTTCTATGATCAGAAATGACTACTTTTTCATGTAATAAATAAAATTCTAGGGGAACATGACCACATGTTAGTGAGTTTTTGTGAAACCATCAATGTAATAAGCAATTGAAGAATATCCAAGACTCACTATTGTCTTGGAGAACAATAGTTTTCTTGGCCTGGCTGGGTAGTACCCATGTTATGTGAGATATTTCTCATGATTATATAGCTTTCTAACCATGGTAACATGGAAATGGGTGAAGTATATATGTACTATAGAATGTCAGGAAATATTTAAGGAGCTCAAGAAGAGGAAAATCATTATGCATATACTCAAAATACAATCAGGTTGAGAAGTTTTTGACATATAAGATGATTCTTTGAATAAAGTCTTATATTTTATAATCATTAAGAATTATAATGTGACAAACTGTGCCTAAAGAGAGTTGAATATACATGAGCATAATAACTATAAAATTATTAGGAGATAGAAGTTGTGATCGTTACCTTGAATATTTAAAGGCACTACCTCAATGGGGAGATGTGTCACATACATAATAATGATGATATTCTAAAGTACATAATTTAATAGAACGAGCTAAACACACATAATATATTTTTTTAGATAAAATATATCACTATGATTTATCTATTCACTACCATATGATAAAGGACAAAAATGTAGAAGATCCTATTTGTAAAAATAAACTAACAACTCTATCCATGAATCAAATTGAAAGAAATTATATTTTTAGAGATATAAAAAATATTGATCAAACATCACAACTGATTGTAATACATCCTATATTTCAATACTAATTTCCCAACCATTTATCCAACATATGATCAAGTAGGAACAAAGGGATGTTCTTGGGCTTTAATTGAAGGTGAATTATTTTAATGTATAAAAGAATCATGAATTCTATATCAACGATGACGATGTGATTCAATTTTTTATAAGGATTTGTGTTCTTTCATCACATGAGATGAAGAAGAAGATATCATATAGTGCATATAACACATATTTCTCTATCCATTTTACATTTATGACGGTATATTGTGATCATCAAAATCACATCTGGTGGGATAGTGTAATGAATAATATTTTAGAATATATGTCAAGATTCTTGGTATTTTAGGATGTTAAAAAAAGAAACATAATTCCACATTATTTATATAATCATTTACATTTATCATATTAAAATCAGTAATGTCACTATGGACATTGTCACTATTGTTCCAATGATATCCATTGGAAATAATGCCATATGAGTAATGGTGGATCAACTCACCAAGATATCCCACTACATTTCTATTTAAAAAAAATTCATAAATCATCAACATTAAAATATATACATTAATGAAATGGTGAGGCTATATAGGGTTCCTCTTTTGTCATCTCTGATATTGATATAAAGATTAGATCTAAATTCTGGTGAATTATTGAATATGATATAACTAATAATTTGAATTTTACATCAACCTATCCCCCCCAAGTTGATATCATGTCAAAATAGAGTATTTATAAAATCATGTACATTATAATATCCCTATCAATAAAATTTAATGTAGGATGGTGTTAGAAAATTCCATTGGCTGAGTTATCAGTTAATAATTGCCTCAGCATGGGTATTTATAGGAATCTATATCGATCTATATATTGGAAGTGATATTGAAATATAACTTAATGGGATGAATTTTTAGAATAAATTGAACATGGACCCAGTCTAATTCAATATATGATAGAGAGGGATCAATCCCATGAACAACATATATATGTCTCTATGATTAATAAGAATATTCATTCTTACAACCAACAAAAGATATTAGATTTAGATGTTGGAAAAAATATTTTCCTTTGAGGATCACCATGGAAGAATAGTTATCCTTTGAGGATCACCATTAAACAACATATATATATCTCTAAGAGTCATAATAATAGTTATATGGAATGAATATTATATTGAAATTCTCACATCCTTTTTTTATGTCATGGTATGGCCTGGTTGGATAGGAGAGAATCCCAGGAAAAAAATTGAACGAGATTTGAATAATGATCTGGCTAGTGGTCCTAGGTGAGGATGTTGGTGAGCTAATGGGATGTTACCACCCAATTAAGATAGGTAGGGTCAGACTATTTTGTTAAGAATGAGGATTAATATATTGATTTGTATATAACAATTGAAAATATTTCATTAATGACAAGGTTATCTCCATTCTAGAATATCACTCTTGAGTACCTAGGATTTAATAATGATAATATATTTTAAAAATTATGTTTTCATATTGATTATGAATATTTACTACTGATATCAACAAAAAGTTTCCGTAAAAAATATATACATAATTTATGATTAATTTTTCATAAATAATATAGTTTTTAATGTTACTTGGAATGATAATCATATTTGTGAAAGTGGGTGATTTTCAATGAAAACATTTGTAATCATCTATTAAATGATTAATCTGGTGAAAAATAATTTTTATATTTATTTTCAATCATTCATGGCATTATTATTATTTTATAGGGTTATGCTACAAGTCGATGGGTTGTGACCTGAAAGACTATTTCTTTCATTCCATTGACAATATATGATTAGAAAGATTCTGCAATATAATGGATGACTATATATCTATTTTTCATTATGGTGGAGATACATGTGATTCTCTCTGACGTTAACTTATAGATAATGTAGAAGTGGTTTTTCTTATTTATTCTGTTTTATTGTCATTGTTACTCACAATATTGTTGCATTGTATAGTGGAACAACTACCTTTTCAATTTTTTGAGTATGGATCTATATTTTCAGAACATAAACTCATTCTATATTTATTTTTTATGATATATTTGGTTTTTTAAATCTTCAATAATGAATTATACTAGTTTTATAATTGTAATGGGTGAAATTTCCACTAAAAGTATTTCAAGGGTTTCACAACACATCCTCAGGGCCTGTGCCGTGATTACCCCAAGGCCAGGGGCTGGCGACTAGCACCAAAGTCGTAAATCCTGATAAAAAGGAAAGGTATTGCCTTTATAAAATTAAACAAACACAATAGAGTACGCAACTGAAGATTGCACTAAGAAGAACTGTATACAAATGTAATTGCAGAAAAGAAAGGGGCCCGAAAAACAAGGCCAATAGTTAGTGCAGTACAACTGAATAGATAGTACAACTACAGTAAAGTAAAATAGAAACCAATGAGTCGTCCTCTGGGAATCCCACTTGAAGGGTGGGTACATATGGTCTCCTCGGTACCTCATGTCCGTCCATCTACTCCGTGTATGTCCCGCTAAGTGGTTCAAATCCGGGTATGGTCCAGCTCCACAAGTCTCAACCACAATCAGTGTTGTCCATCGTCTGAATCCAACACAACGTAGTACGTGCATAGCCCGTGCAGGGGTGAGTATAATAATACTTAGTAGGGATCCCAAGACCCCCGAAGGTCTACCAGAATCAATGAAGGATAAACCAAAATGAAAATATACAATCATGATGTATCATCCAACTCTACTTAGTTATATGCACATACGTATACCTAATTCATCAATTCCAGTTCGGATCTAACTCTCGAGCCCAAGAACATCCTAGTCCACACAGGAAAGAAGTCGGTCACACTAATGATAATGATTGAAAGTCAAGACTCAGCTCACACATGTATACTTCTTTTGTAAAGTGATAAATATGATCGGATGCAGTCACTAATTCATCTAAGCTGGTGGAACAACATAGGATACTACTCCATCTATGTTATCGGACCCATGTAGGATACTAGACCAACTACTCTATCAGACCCACGTAGGATACTAGAACAGAAGTCAAACTGTCAGACCCACTTATGATACAAGAAATGTAGTCATCGTTGTCGAACCCACAGAGGACTCTAGTATAGTTGTTTTTGTCATCGAACCCACGAAGGGTTCCAGTACGGTAGTCGTTGTCATCGAACCCACAAAGTATTCTAGTTTGGTAGTCGTTGCAGTTGCAACCAGCTCTAGGGTTCCCGCACACAGCATGCTCCCTTCCAGGAGAGTCCGTTTCTCGAGAAAAGGGTTCAATAAATCAAAATTCACTAAGTACAGTGTTGATGTATCCTGAAGTTCTGTCTCATCAAAAGGAACCCAATGTGGCATACTACGCATCAATTGGAAGCCTGGTCTGAGAGATATTGGCTTTTCCGTTCCAGGGGCCCTGTTGGAAGTACGATCATTCCATACCCTTCTATTACACAAATTCTTCCAAAACTCACTTATTATATCACAAAAGAACCGTCTCGTCGTAAGTTTCCCAGTGCCATAGACGGCGCGTTGATCAGACATGCTGTCTAAATGTTATTTGTGTGTATGTGAAAACGGGCCCGGCCCGTTAAGACCAGTGGGCCAACACGTCGGGTCAACCCGGGTTTGGCTGGTCTGACCTGATGTATCGTGTGGTCCTGCCCGGGGGGCGTGGCCAGGCTCTAAGGGGTTTGGCCTTGCCTGAGGGGGCGCGGTCTGGCCCTGCCAAGCGTTGTCCGGCCCGGCGCAGCGCAGCTTGGCCCGGCAGGGCGTGGCCTGGCGGGCCGCGGCTTGGCCTAGAGGGTCGAGTGGTTCGAGGAGGGGGGCCTGCTTTCTTGAACTGATGGCGCCAAGCGTCACCGCCCTCCCAACCAACCGACCGAAGCCGACCGGACTTCCTGGCGCAAGTGGACCGCTCGTGCGAGCCTCGGTCTAGCTGCGCAACACCTTTAGGTGACGTGGCTTCTTCACCCGGCTGTTCGACGAGCCGGCTGATTCCCTGCCAAAGCGGCCCACGGAATATGGGCCATGGCCTTTCGCAGCGCGGCACCACATTTGGCACCGCCGTCTTCCTTCTATCTGGCCGGCTTCGGCCAGCATGTTCTCCTTCGGCCGAGTGGCCTATAGTTGTGGGTTGCGGTTTTTTCACATGTGTCCGGCACATGGCCACAGCTTCTCCTATCTCCGCCTCTTCCAACGCACATCAAATGCAAACAAAGAGACTATGAAGGGTCGTCGGGCCATGTGAGTTCGGCCTGCGGCCTATGCATTAGGCTGTAGAAATTGGCCAAAGTCAAACTATGTTTTTCAACAAATAACAAGAACAATTTTAATCATTTAAAATTGAACATAATTCCCCTACCTTGAAAAGACTCCGCACTTCATCAAGTTGAGGAAGACAAGCGTCGCAGTACTCGGGCGTTGCGGAAGAACGTTGTCTATTCCATGAATGTCGGAGTGAACCTGAAGAAGAAGTGTCATTGGTGACTTTGTATTCTTCAAATCATTGAGTGTTCATCATCGACGAAGAAATCCATTCTTCATTGGAGGCTTTATTTGTTGAAGAGAGGAACATTTTTCTCAAGAGATCTCCCAAAAATCTCTCAACACAAGAAGTTCCCAAAAAAAAATTAATTATGGCTATTATCTTATGAACACATGTAATTAAAAAATTAAACCACTTTAATATATTAAGTGAATAACCTAATTAATTTAACATGGGTTGGAATAATTATTTAGAGAGAGATGAAGGTGAAGGGTTATTTTAAAATTCAAAAGTGAGGGGTTGTTCAATTAAATGAAGAGGATTTAATGGGAAGGTTTAAGTGGAGGTGAAGAGATTATGATCATTTGGGCCCCACCTCACAAATATCCTTTCATGATCAGCTATGTGGGTGTGGGCCACACCTCTAACTCCCCTTGAGATTAAATAACCAACCTCCCTAAATAAAATTTCTACACAAAAAGTTTTATTTATTTTATTATAAATCGCCAAATATTAACTCTCAACCCGCATAAAATAAAATTATAGTAAAGTTCTTCTTAAGTGAATATCAGCTCTACGAGTTCATCAGTGCCCTCAGATTTCAATTCTGAGCACCGGTTCAAAAGATAGAAAAACCAACACGTACGCTTTTTGAATGTACCTGAACAAAACCTCAGAAATTGATTTCGGGCTCACTGGGCCTCGGAATCAAGTTCTTCCAGAAACCGTAGACTTTTAAAATTCCAAAATATTTATGAAAAAATATTCTTTGAAATTTCTGGGTCTTTATATTACTCCCACCTCAAGGATTTATGTCCCTGTAAAGCTACAACACACACTAGGAAAAAAATGGGGGTACTGAGCTTGCATCTGAACCTCCCGCTCCCAAGTGCTCTTCGGGAGGTTCCCGTGCTACTAGCGAATGTACAACAGAGGAATCGACCATCCCCATAGGACCAACTCTAGTAGATCCTTTATCTCCACCGACACCTCTGCAAATGTCTCCCCATCATCAAAGTCCAGCACCCCCCCTGATCGATGATGTGGTTCGGGTCGTGCACATATCTCCTCAGCTGTGATATGTGGAAAAGTTCATGCACCCGGTGCAACTAAGGAGGAAGGGACATGTGTTAATCCACCACACCTACTCCGTGTAGGTTCTCGAAAGGTCCGATGAAACACAAATATAACATGTTGCCCCGGAAAAAAATCTGTAAACCCCATCAAGGTGAGACCTGTAAATAGACGTGGTCACCATCCACGAACTCAAGTGGTATTTTCTCTTATCATCATAGGACATATGTCTTCTCTGTGCAGTCTTCATCTACTCTAGGATGATCTACAACTTCTTTTTCGTATCCTGAAGCATCTCTGGTTCTATGAGTGCAGACTCCCCAAGGTTAGTCCAGCACAGAGGTGATATGAAAGGTTAGTCGTACAATGCCTCATATGGGGCCATCCCAATGGTGGAGTGGTAGCTGTTGTTGTACGCAAACTCCCCCTAGGGTATGTGATCCTCCCAGATGTGACCAAAGTCAAGGACACATGCACGGAGAATTTCCTCGATAGTATGAATGGTCCTCTCTATCTGGTCGTCCATCTGAGGATGGAAGGTGGTGCTCAGACGAAGCTGCATCCAAAAATCCTCTTGTAACCCATGCCATAACCGGGAAGTGAATCAATAATCTCGATAAAAAAAGATAGATGATGTCACACCATCAATCCGTACGATCTCATGAACGTAGAGGTGCCCCATGCTCATTACTGAGCTCTTCTCACTGATTGAAAGGATGTGGGCTGACTTGGTGAGTCGGTCTACGATCACCCTGAAAGAGTCATTTCCTTTATATGTATGTGTATGCCCAATCATATATTCCATGGATATACCATCCCAACTCCACTTTGGGACCTTTAAGGGTTGTACGAAGCCTGCTGGTACCTGTTTCTTGACCTTCACTTGCTGATAATTGAGGCATCGCGAAACAAACTCTGCTACAACCTTCTTCATACCCAGCCACCAGTGATGTCGTCGGAGGTCCTGGTACATCTTCTCCACTCCTGGATGTACCATTAGAGGGGAAGAGTGAAACCCCCTCAACACTTCCTCCCGCGGTGCAACTTGAACCATGGTACATCCCTTGAAAAGTATGTTGTGCTCTCAGGCACCTACCCTGTGGATATCTAAGCACGTTGTGTCTCACAGTAAATTTCCCCATGTTGTGCCCCTCTGACTCACTGAAGGTATGGAGGAGTGACTTTGAATTACTACAGAAAGGCTGCTCCATCACTATCTGCAAAGGAAATATGCAACGCGACTAGATGCTCTTTCGCCTCTCCTAGTAGCAGAATGCCCGATCTTCTACTGAGAGCATCAGATACAATGTTCCCCTTCCTAGGAGTAT
The DNA here is from genome assembly GCA_963277665.1 of Viscum album. Classification (NCBI taxonomy): domain Eukaryota; kingdom Viridiplantae; phylum Streptophyta; class Magnoliopsida; order Santalales; family Viscaceae; genus Viscum; species Viscum album. The sequence continues at coordinate 1,331,307,373 of OY728142.1, read as the reverse complement.
AGACTATCTCAAAGTCATTGTTTTGGAGGAACTCGAGCCAACGCTGCTATCTCATATTCAGTTCCTTATGCGAGAAGATGTACCTGAGACTGTGGTGGTCATAGTAGACAATAGAGCGCTCGCCCATCAGATAGTGTCACCACTTCGTTAAGGCAATGACCACAACTGCTAACTCCAGGTCATGGGTAGAATAGTTATATTCATGTTGTCTCAACTACCATGATCCATACACTATCACTTCTCTCTCATACATCAAGACTCACCCATGTCCATTCCCTAATGTGTCGCAATAAACTATGTACCCAACGCCCTCCTCCAGTAACCTCAAGATGAGCGTACTGTCCAACCGCTGCCTCAACTCGTGAAATCTCTACTGACACCTACCTGACAACATGAAGGGTTTCCCCTTCGTCATCAAGGCTTAAAGATATTCTACAACTCTGGAGATGTTTGGAACAAATCTTTGATAGTATATAACTAGAACCAGGAAGCTCCGCACCTCCATCATGCTACTAGGTGGCTCCCAAGAAAATAAAGCCTTTATCTTCACTGGATCCACTGCTACTCCTTCCTCCGAGATGACATGTCCTAGAAATTGAACCTCTATAATTCATAACTGGAACTTCAAGAGCTTACAATAATGTTCATTCTCTCAGACTGTGTCAAGTACAACCTGCAAGTGGTAGGTGTGCTCTTCCTCAGTAGTTGAGTAAATTTGTATGTCATCGATGATGACTATGACAAAACGATTGAGGTAAGTCTAGATGATTCTATTCATGAGACTCAGGAATAATTCTAGTGCATTGGATACGCCGAAGGGCATAACCAAGAACTCGTTGTGGCAATACTGACACATGAAGGCCATCTTCTTCACAACCTCGTCTCGAACTATGAGCTAATGATAGCCTAACCTAAGGTCTATCTTCGAGAACCATCATGCTCCCTTGAGATGATCAAAGAGGTGTTAAATCCTCAGGAGTGGGTACTTGTTTTTCATGGACACCTGATTCAGGCAACGGTAGTCGACACACAATCACAAGCTCTGATACACCTTCATGGAGAACCAAATCAGAGAAGCCTAGGGTGAAACACTTTTTCGGATAAATATTTTCCCTTCCATGTCCTCCAGCTATACCTGCATCTTACGAATCTTGGAAAGATCCATCCGATTTGCTGGAGTAGATATCGGTGTTTTCCTGGGGTACATATCAATGTACAAGTCTACCTCTCTGTGAGGAGGTAGTCCTGGAACGTCATCAGGAAATATTCCCACACACTAATCCACCACAACAGGAATACTCAGACTCCTTACATCAACTGCTCGGAGGATGAGACTAGCCAAATGATATGTGATCAGCTTCCATGTCATCTGCATAAGTCCATCATGCTCTGCAAAGGATCCCTTCATGCCGGTGAAGGTGAACCTATGCCCATCAGTGCAGACACATTGCACTTTGCGCATAATTCAGTCAATATGAGCATGGAATGAAGATAAATAGTCCATACCCAGGATGATGTCGTAAGGCCGCGATGCCGCTACAAGAAGATCCCAGCTGAGGCTCTCGCCTCTTAGAGTAAGCTCACATTGCCAGCACCAGTGCTTAATCGTCGAGTCTGCTCCCATAGGAGTCTCTAACCATAAGGATCAAGCCAACGGCTCTGTCGGAATCTCTGAGCTCTGAACAAGGGCAGTGAAAATAAAATAATGACTCACACCTGTGTCTGTAAGTACTGCAGAAAGGGTGGAGTAGACATATATAGTACATCAAATCATCTCAGGTTCTCCATGGTCATAAACCTCCACAGCCAGGAGATGATCCCGCCTCTGTCCACCAGCTCTCTGGGGTCAGGGCGGACATCCTGGTGGTGGTGGTGGTAGATCCTCAAAAGGTCATCAACCACCCGCTGCTAGGCCAACTCCTCTACCTCATCCGCCTGCTCCCTCCAGACCACCATGCTCAAACCTATGCCTCTGCCTGGGAGGTCCCTCCACTGTCTTCTGCTCATCTGTAGGCGGGTCGGGTAGTCTCTATCCATGTGACCCCGCCCGCAGCAGGCATAACACTTCCTGCTTCTCGTATAGTTTGCTCGATTTCATGTTCCCCGCACAACCAAACCTTAATCCTGAGATCTCCCACCTGATGGCCTGGTCTCCTTGGAACCCTGCGTCAATTGTCTACTGTCGGCTATAGAAGACACCACTATGTGTCACCCTATGGTTGGCCTAGCTACTGGTGACGACTTAGGGATAAAGATCTCCACAAGAAGGGCTCACTCTAGCACTCCCGCCTATGTCATAATGCTGAGGGAGATCATAGAATCCCGGATCTCATGCCTGATTCCCTGCTCAATGGTCTGGGCCCTAAGGAATGGGTCTCGTACCATGTTCGTGGTGTAGCGTGAGAGATCATTAAATCTCACTGAGTACTGAGCTACTGTCATGATGCCCTGCCACAGGTGAAGTAACTCTAGAATCTGTACTGCATGGAGGGTGGCTGGAACAAACTCCGAGAAGAAGAGACTCTAAAAGTTTTTCCAAAGTAGAGATGCAACATCGTGCACCTGGAGCATCAAGCTCCACCATCTACCTGATTCTGTGAAAAAGAGACTCATGACTAGGATCACCATAAGGTCGGCTGGTGTCCCTACCAATCTGAATACTCTAACAATAGCCTCCAGCCAATCCTTGGCTGCCTGAGGGTCTGTCTCTCAACAGAACATGGGCGGCTTGGCCGCTGAAACTCATGAAGAGCACTCAGGCGGTGTGTAATCTCTGCTACTGGGGATGGTAGTATCGGTGGGTTAGCTGGTAGTTGTATTGCTGGTTCCTCCGCTGTGATGGGGGCCTGTACCAAGGTCTCGTCGCTCGGTGGGCTGCCATCTCATACGGGACTCGGAACCCTATCTGGCTGCCTCCGTGGGGCCATACTAAAAAGAAACAGGTGTGCCATGGTCAAACTAGTATACCTGGTGAGATGATATAATGTAATCAAAATGAAAACTTTTGAAACACACATGCTATCATTGTTTTCGTACACTATGTCAGAAATCATGGGTTAGGGTCCTGGTGAATGGATAAGTTGGATGCCACACAAACACTGGACTCTCTGTACTGAAAACCACACTAAATACGCTTAACACTATTGTATCACATAAAGTAATGATCAGAGTCCAGTGTTTTACGATAGAACCGAATCCTCTCATACACATTTGTCACAACCCATCCTCGAGGCCCATGTAGTGACTACCCCAAGCTCACCTTAAATAGGCTTGGGATTATAGACTTGCACCAAAGGTGAAAATCCCGATAAAAATGGAAGGCAATGCCTTAATAAATGTAATAAAAAAAATCGAGTACACAACTAAAGTATGTACTAAGAAGAAATATATAAATAAAATTAATTGCTAAAAATAAAGGGGCTAGAAATATAATCCCAATAGTAATTGCAGTACAACTAAAAAAATAGTACAACTGTATTAAATTAAAATATCAACCATCGAGTTGTCCTCCAGGAATCCCACCTAAAGGGTGGGTAAAGAAGGTATCCTTGGTACCTCGGGTCCATCTGTCTGCTCCGTGTATGTCCCGCCATGTAGTTCACCTCTGGGTACCATCCAGCTCCCCATGTCTCTACCACTATCGGTGGTGTCCATCGTCTACATCCAACACAACGTAGTGCGTGCACAACCCATGCAGGGGTGAGTATAACAATACTCAGTAGGGACCATGGGACCCCCAAAAGTATTCTAGAATCCACGAAGGATAAAACACAAAGAAAATATACAACCACGAAGTAACATCCAACTCTACATAGGTATGATCCCGTACATATACATATGTCGTCAATTCCAGTTCATCTCCAACTCTCAAGTCCAGGAACATCTTAGTCCACACATGAAAGAAGTCAATTACATGGATGGAAATGATTGAAAGTAAAGACTCTTCTCACACAGATATACAACTTTGTTAAAGTGATAAAGATGATAAAATGTAGTCCTTGATTCATCTATGATGGAAGACCCACGTATGATACTAGTCCCGCTAAGCTATCGAACCCACATAGGATACCATACTAGCTACTCTGTCGAACCCACATAGGATACTAGAATAAAAGTAAAACTGTTGGACCCACATAGGATATAAGTACAGTAGTAATCACTGTCGAACCCATGGAGGATTCCAGTATAGTTGTTTTCATCATCTAACCCACAGAGGATTCTTGTACGGTAGTCGTTGTCGTCAAACCCATGGAGGATTCCAGTACGGTAGTCCTTGCAGTCACAACCAGTTCTAGGATTCATGCACATAACAGGCTCAATTCCAGGAGGGTCTACTTCTCGAGAAAAGGGTTTGATACATCAATTGTCACAAATTCCAGAGTTTATGTATCCCGTAGTTCCATCTCGTTAAAAGGAAACCAATGCGATAGACGGAGAGTCAATCGAACGCCCTGTCTGAGAGATATTGGCTTCTCCATTCAAGGGGCCTGGTTGGAAGTATGTTTGTTCCAAACCCAGCCACTATCCAAAGACATCCAAACCTCAAATAATGTATTATAAAAGGACTGCCTCATCGTAACGGTCCTAGTTCCATAGACAGCTCGTCGATCAGACGCGTAGTATAAAAGTTATTCACGTCTAAGTGAAAATGGGCCCGACCCGTTAAGCCCAATTGGCCGATGGGTCGGGTCAACACAGTTTTGGAGGGTCCGACCTGGCAGAGGGTTGGACCGGCCTGATGAATCATGGGGTCCGGCCCGAGGGGCGTGTCCTGACCCGAGGGGGAGTGGCCTGGTCCAGCACGACATGGCTCTTCCTCACAGGGCATAACACGGCTGGTTGCAGCTTGGCCTGGATGGTCGAGCGGTCCGATGGAGGGTGCATCCCCCCGCTATCGCAAACCGGCAGTGCCAGGTGGCACCGCCCTCCCAACCGGCTGGCCGAAGCCGGTCGGCCTTCTTGGCACAAGCGGCCTACTCGGGCGGGCCGTAGTCCGGATGTGCGACACCTTCGTGTGTCGCGGCTTCTTCACCCCGCAGGCCGACGAGCCAGCTAGTTCGACACCAAAGAGGCCTACGGAATGCGGGCCGCGGTCCTCCGCAGTGTAGCGCCCCTTGAGGCGACACGATCTTCCTTCAGTCCAGCTGGTTCTCCTTCTGCTAAGCGGCCCGCGATTGCGGGCCGCGATTCTTTCGTATGTGACCAGCGAACAAGCACCGCTTCTCCTATCGCTACCTCTTCCAATGCACCTCAATCGCAAACAAAGAGACTACGGAGGGTCATCGGGCCGTGTGCATTCGACATGGGCCCTCTACGTTATGAAGTAGCAATTGGCCAATGTCAAACCATGTTTCTCAACAAATAACAAGAACAATTTTAATCAATTAAATTTTTACATAATTCCCCTGCCTCAAAAAGACTTTGCACGTCTTCGATTCACAAAACACAAGCATCATGGTAGTCGGGCATCGTAGAAGAACGGTGTTGTTTCCGTCGACGTCAGGGTGCACCCAAAGAATTAGTGTCATTGGTGACTTCGTGTTCTTCGAATTGTAGAGAATTCTTTGTCAAGGATGAATGTTGTTCTTCATCAAAGGTGTTCTTCGTTAAAGAGAGGAACACTTTTCTCAAGAGCTCTCCAAAAAATCTCTCAACACAATAAGTGCCCAAAATAAAAATAATAGTTAAGGCTATTATTTTGTTAACACATGTAATTCAAAAATAAATCCACATTAATTAATTAAGTGAATCACCTAAAAAATTTACAATGGGTTGGAAAAATTGATTAGAGAGAGAAGAAGGTTAAGGGTAATTTTAAAATTCATAAGTGAGGGGTTGTTCCACTAAATGAAGATGAGTTAATAGGGAGGTTTAATGGAAGGTGAAGGGATTAGGCTCATGTAGGCCCCCCCTCACAAATATCCTCTCATAGGAGGTTATGGGGGTGTGGCCCCCACCTCTAACTACCCGTAGGAAGAAATAACCAACCTCCCTAAATAAAATTTATACACAACAAATTTTATTTATTTTATTATAAATCCCAAAATATTAACTATCAACCCGCATAAAATTCAACTACAGTAAAGGTCCCCTTAGGTGAATACCAGCGCCGCGAGTTCATTGGTGTCCTCATATTTCAATTTTGAGCACCGGTTCAAAAGAGAGAAAAACCCACACATACGTTTACTGAACGTACCTGAAAAAAACTTCATAAATTGATTCCGGTCACACCGAGCCTCGGAATCAAGTTCCGTCAAAATCCGTAGACACGTAAAATTCCAAAGAATTTAATAAAAACATTTCCATGAAATTTTTGGGTCTTTAGATTGGGTGATTTTGCGGACATTTCCAATTTATAATGTTTTTGAACACCCATCATGATGTAAAATGGTCCTTCTTAGGATTTTGGTTTAGCTGTGGCCTAAATTTTTTTTGTGATAATTTTTTCCTTTACATATTTCTATATATCATTCATTTAATTAATGTAACTTCATCTAATACTACTGATAAACTCTCTTATAGTGTCACATATCCTAAATATTAATATTCCCATTAAATTGTATATAATTTCTGTATATTATATAAATTATTCTTCAATTTTTTAATAAAAATTATTAACGTAAAATTGATTACATGAATACAATTGTGAAATAGTTGAGTTGATAAAATATGAGTTGAAATTTATAAAAACAAGTATTAACATAGTAATAATTAAACATTTTTTTCTTGACCAATTTATTGAGTAATGGAATTTATAAATATTTATCAATATAAATTAATATTAAATTAATATTAATAATTTTTTTAGAGAATATGACATCTATTTATTTCTTGAATGAATAATATTTGTTTTATAAATTATATTATTATTCAAAGTACAAAAAATTCTGTGGGAAGATTAATTTTTTAGAATAATGGATTGAGGGAAATGATATATCTTATTTAATATCATATTTATTAATACTTATTAAATAATTTAAAAATGATATTTAATTAGGTGATTTTTGTTGGAAAAAATGGTTTTAATAATATTATTTGATATGGTTATTACATTGATTGAAAAAATTATACATTCACTTTATGGAATTATTAATTATTCAAAACATAGTATAAATTACTTTTTATATAATTATATATCAGGAATATTATTATATAAAATATTAAAATATATAAAATGAACTTATTTACAAGAGAAATAAATATCTAATCCTTTATCTAATCAACATTGGGGGAACAATAAAATTAATTTTTGTGGTAAATGATAAATAATGGGAAGCTCTAGAATCATCCACACTAAAACATGGAATACCAAGATCATTGTTACAATATTCTTTGAGCACATGTGGTTACACATAATATAATCTTCACTTTCATTCAATGATCATAATGAAAAAAACAAGAATAAAAATATATATTGATCAATACTATTATTGTGTTCTAGGTAAATATTATTTTAAAATAATTATAAATTAAATTTGAATGATCCTCTCTAGATAATCCTAATATTTCATTTTTCATGTTATTTGAATTTTCTGTATTGCATGAAAATAAAAAAAAATCTAGAAGATGCACACTTAATATTCTTCTCTTAATAATATAAATTCCAAAACAATCCATTTCAAATAAGAGGTCAGGGATTCCATTGTGCCATTTTTTTTTTACCAAAATCCTCTCATTGGTGTGTTGATGACTTACTTCCAAGGCCACAAGAGCTCTATTGGTTTGCCACTGGTGATTTGGTTTTGTTCGTACACTCTTGATATATTTCATAATGTCTATAGTTTTCAATAATATTAATTCCAAATATCTTTTAAATATAAAATGATAAAATGATAGATGGGTATTTGGGGATTATTGAGTCCATGTGTTGGACGGTGATTGTCTTGATTTCTTTATTTTTACCTATTAATTGGGTTTCCCTAAATTACTGTAAGATATTATATTTTACTATATTTCATTAAAGATATACATAGAATTTGGGAAATAATGTTGTATATCCATATATTGTTCTAGTTGCTTTAAACATATTTCAATATATACAGGAAATATCATTAACCATGTAAAGTCCATTTTTTGTCATTATTGTTGTGTGTGTGATATCATCTATTTCCATCTTTCCATATATTTCTTATTTTTAGAGTCATATCTAGTTATTATAGTTTATATGAAGTGAAAATATTAAATAGTTACACTATATTAATATACATTTTGACATTTTATCTTTATTCAACATGTGATTTTTTTGGGGTGAGTTATTTTTTTGAAAAAAGAAGCATGATTTGAAAATAGGATTGGTTATGTACTACAACAAAATGATATTTGTTATTAAATATTTCACAAGGAAATATATTACCTCTGTATATAAAATTTATATCACATATATCATTCTCTATTTTATCTATATTTATTCTTTTGTTCTATTTTAATAGATTCTTTTATTCATTAATATATTCATTTTCAAATCATCCTATATATGTTGTTGGAAATGTAGGTTCCAAGCTGTTGGTTGGAGTGGATACTCACGTGGGGGGTGAATTGAGTTCCAAGAAAAATTTCAATGAAAAATTTTCTTATTAAAAATCCCCAAATTAAATAACAAGCTAAACTGTAGTGAATTTGTAATATTGTAAAGGTTCAGTTATGTTCAAAAGAGATTGATTACTTCTCAGTTAATTTAATCTGTATATTAATTAACTATTGAAGTTAACCTAATCCTTTACAATATATACAAACACTTTCTAGTTTATCAATCTGTGTTACTATGAAATGAATTTATATTTAAAAGTACATAGCATCGGAATATACAATATAGTTTAAAATAAAATAAATGAGCAGCTCAGATATAACCAAGAGGTTTAGTCTCAGGCTGAGACATAGTACTCTCAAATAATTAATATAAATATTGATCCACACCCTGGATTAGGGTTTACAACAGTAATAATATTGTCCATGTCCTCAGACATCTACCACAGTTCATCATGGGAAACAAATTAACAAAAAACATTATTTCCACTTCACACATGACCTATACCACTATCCATAGCGGGATACAAGAGTATAGGGAAAATATTATGTGAGGATTTAGAAATCCTTCATTTTTGCACATGAGACAATGTGTGTATAGAATATACGGAGTATACACACTGCACAAAAATTAAGTAAAAAATCACTAAGAGAGAGTAGATATGATTTTATAATGCTCTTGTGATTTAAATTTCAACTCTGCACTTATTTTGATTACTCAGAATTGCATCTAAGTCATTCTATTGTTTTATTCTTGGAAATAGAGTGTTGTTTGCTTCCTTGATTTTCAGGTTCAGTTTGATCAACCTGATTGTATGAATAGATCATTGTAGTTCTTCACTCATTGAAAAATATTCAGCTTCTACTATCCAAGTAGACAGGTTTATGGATGTCTCTTCTCTTTGTTGGGTATATTCACCACACCCTTCTTTGCAGCATGATCTTCCTTTTATACTATAAGCTCCAACAATATGAATGATTAAATTTTCATAGGTATGAGTTACAGATCCTTGACATGAAAAAAACCCAAATTAATTAATATCAGTTGCATTAAATTAACCAAATATGATCATTATAGTTATACTAATAATATTGACAAAGTTTAGAGTTTGAGTAGGTGTGACTGGTTAACAGTCATCTTCACAGTAGCTCTCTATCAGTAGAATTGTAACGGTGGGCTTTATATCATTGGATGCCTTGTATCGGTTGTTTTTACTCTATGTAACAATAGCTCTATGTACCGGTAACTCCTTATATTGGTGGCTCTATCTGTATCGTTGGTCATTCGTTTGTCTGTTTGTATCGGTAGGTATGCATGTATCAGTAGATATGCTTATCGGTAGACTTAATCTATCAGAGACATTTTCTTACAGGTGACCTTTGCTTATCAGTGTCCATTTTCTATCAGTGTCCTTTGTCTATCAGTGTCCATTTTCTATCAGTGGCCTTTGTGTAACGGTAAAATTGCATACCGATAGACTTACACATATCGGTAGCTCTGGTGTGACGGTGACTGTCTGTACTGGTGTACTTAATCGTATCGGTAGTGGTGTAAATCAGTGACCTTTGTGCAGTAGCTATGTATCTGTTTGTCTGTATCAGTATCTATGGGCATATTGATGGATTTAACACTAATTCGTTCTGAGAAAAACTTATCCAGATTGAGATAGAATTATTTCAAAGTATGTATAAACATTAAAGAACTTATTCCAATGATTACATTGATATTGTTGTCATCATAATTTAGCATATATATATTGGATTATAAGAACATATTGAGATTATCAATAAATATTAATGTATGATTGGGATAATGAAAGCAATTGAGGTCAACAATCTCCAAATTTTTGATAATCACAAATTATGATCTTATAATTCCAAAATAATCAGTAATGTCTTGAGGTAAAACTATAAAAAAAATTAGTAGAGTTAAATGACATATTACATATAAAAGTTCACCCCCATTTTCCTTTAAACATATTTATCCATATCATTTCCTGAGAATATATCATTTCTCCCCCGTTTGACTAGCAAAAAGAAGGAAAGAGAGATGATAAAAGTAACAGAAAGTAAGTGAGAATAAAATAATGTTTATAGCACTTGAGGAAGAAAAACATAGAGATATAGAAGTGATGCAAAAAAGAATACAAGGTATTCCAATAAAATTTCCTATCCACTAATCAATACACCTCTTGAATGTCCCCTTTGGATTTGCCTTTGGGTTTGGAGGTAGAATCATATTATGTAGCATCAGTAGAAGGCTTGGGAATTGAAAAAATCACAACTGGTGGTTGAGAAATAGAGACTGATCCTAGCCTGTAGTGGGTATATCTCTATGTGATCATAGGATTGAGACTCTGGATGGCTTGAACTAGAGTCATCTGAAGAATTCAGGCAGACTGAGCAGAGGCAGGAAAAGCTAGAGGGGCAATGATTAGAGAACTGTCTATATGCAAAAATGGCAACATCATATTCTTAATGTCCATAATGATTCCTCCACCTCTCTCTATGGTAGATATGAAGTCATCCATTTTATCACTAAACATGTCTAGAGAATGACTCAACTCTCTTTAATTTCATACTTTTTCTTTGAAAGCTTCATTGACTGGGGGTAGGTTCATGTTCCCTAACATTATCTTGAAATGGTTATTGAGTTAATGCTTGGTGTGAACCCTTTGGAAGTAGAAATCCTATTTTTCCATTACTTCTATCTCAGAGGCAGAAACGTCTCTCATAGAATCTTGAACAATTTTCATGATATCTTGGGTGGTAGTTACCTCCTGGGTCAGGGCAGATGAGTCCACAGAGCCACTAGTTGATGCTTAAAGAAGCTACTCTTTCATCAAAGCTTGAATCTGATCTAAATCTACTGGATGTCTAGAAGTAAGAGAACTAATAGAAAATGATACTATTTCCTTAAAACTATTAATTTGCCCACTGATAAGTTTTTTCACTACCAAATACTAGGGGAAAACATCCTTCTATATGGAATGGGTAAATTCCTCAAAAACGGATACCATCTGGCTAACTACACTCTTCAATAAAAGCCAAATCCTTGTTATCTTGAGATTTAGAACTCATATAGGATTCCAAAGAGACAACTGATTTCTTTAGCAGTGCAACATCCTCTTCCATGCTCGACACTTGATTTTGGAATACTGTTACTTCATCCACCATCTCTTCCATAGCAGTTGACACACTACAACCAAGAGAGAGTTCAAAATATTTTTCCATGTTGGTCAGCTCCTCAACAAAACAATTCATTAAATCAGAAATACTTGAATTCAAAAACACATTCATCTCATCCATTGAAGTCTCAAAGTCATCCCAGGTTACAACACTAGTAGGCACAATAATAGGTCCTTTTTCGGATATAATACAAGAAAAAGAGGCATTAATAACCTATTAAATAGATGAAATCAGTGATAATTACATTCTCCTTACTTCTTCCATAAATCTGGCCTTTATCTCATACTTTTACTAATCCATATCAGGTTTTCTGACTACATTATTAGGTAATAACTTAGAGATAATATCATAATTAACATTATTTCTACTGAGAGATGCCTCATTATCAGAATCTAGATAATCCAATCCACAAACCAGAAAACCTGGGTCTACTACCCAGTCTTCAATTCCATCAGCTACCAAGACACTACCAAATCTAGTTGGATACTCTGCCTCAACTAGTGAATTTTCTTGTATACCAATAGCACCCTCATCATCTCGTTCTTCCTAAGAAAAATCTTGCACAACCATCTCCATTTATCCAACAGCTGGAGGCACCTCATGAATAGGTGTAGGTCTATCAACTTCAACAAGCGTATCCTCTAATGGCATAGCCAAACATCTAATCAATGGACTCAAACTTATGGTGGAAGAAGAAGATGCTCCAGCATCAGATTCTCATTCTTCTTCCACATTCTCTAGGGTGGACTCCTCTTGATCTAATCTCTGTTGGTCTTCCACATCCACAAGTGCCTCTCCACTGCTTAATCCCAATACAGTTTCTTTACTAGGTAGATTCAAAGAAGCATTTCCTTTTCTTGTGATACATTTTCTGGAGTTGGGCTAGGAGGAAAATCTGGATCTCCTCCATCTACTATAGAGGAATCCTCATCATTTGAATCATCACTATACTCTGGATCTTCCTCATCATGTTCTAAACCTGTATCTCTCTTATCTTTTGGTCTATTTTGATAGTCAACTGGATTGAACTTGTCCTATCTATATTCATCACCTGTCACCCACTACCTTCTCCATTGGTTGTAGCTAATCTTTATGTACTTACATACTATTCTTGTAGTACAAACATTGTTTCTTACCACCACTATCTCACCCTAAGACTCAACAAACCCTTTTACTTTTATCATTACAAAAATAAATTTGGCAAATAATAATGCATTGTGTTTTTTTGGGTCTAGACATATCCTCTATTTGAATCATTAAAAACCTGCATAGATTCACCTTCACGCCATGCCTTAAGAGATGCAACAAATAAATATCACGATACTTCATATTTGCAATGTCTCCTCTTCTTGGACATAGCACATGTAGAACGAATCATGAATAGAAATCTATTTTCCCCATCCATCTTAATATCCACCACATTTCTCTGTGTTCCATTACCAGTGAGCTCCTCTAAGGTAGTCTCATAGTCAAATATGTCACTGGTATGAGGTATTGTCTTCAATGAATACCCAAATACTCCTTCATTGGGTACCGTTATACATACAACCTCGATCTTCACTGGATCCACTGCTACTCCTTCCTCCGCGATGACATGTCCTAGAAATTGAACCTCTATAATTCATAACTGGCACTTCCAGAGCTTACAATAATGTTCATTCTCTCAGAGTGTGTCAAGTACAACCTGCAAGTGGTAGGTGTGCTCTTCCTCAGTAGTTGAGTAAATTTGTATGTCATCGATGATGACTATGACAAAACGATCGAGGTAAGTCTAGAAGATTCTATTCATGAGACTCAGGAATAATTCTAGTGCATTGGATACGCCGAAGGGCATAACCAAGAACTCGTTGTGGCAATACTGACACATGAAGGCCATCTTCTTCACATCCTTGTCTCGAACTATGAGCTAATGATAGCCTAACCTAAGGTCTATCTTCGAGAACCATCATTCTCCCTTGAGATGATCAATGAGGTGTTAAATCCTCAGGAGTGGGTACTTGTTTTTCATGGACACCTGATTCAGGCAACGGTAGTCGACACACAATCACAAGCTCTGATACACCTTCTTGGAGAACCAAATCAAAGAAGCCCAGGGTGAAACACTTTTTCGGATAAATACTTTCCCTTCCATGTCCTCCATCTATACCTGCATCTTACGAATCTTGGAAGGATCAATACGATATGCTGGAGTAGATATCGGTTTTTTCCTGGGGTACATATCAATGTACAAGTCTACCTCTCTGTGATGAGGTAGTCCTGGAACGTCATCAGGAAATATTCCCACATACTAATCCACCACAACAGGAATACTCAGACTCCTTACATCAACTGCTCGAAGGATGAGACTAGCCAAATGATGTGTGATCAGCTTCCATGTCATCTGCATAAGTCCATCATGCTCAACAAAGGATCCCTTCATGCCGGTGAAGGTGAACCTATGCCCATCAGTGCAGACACATTGCACTTTACGCCTAATTCGGTCAATATGAGCATGGAATGAAGATAAATAGTCCATACCCAGGATGATGTCGTAAGGCCTCGATGCTGCTACAAGAAGATCCCAGTTGAGGCTCTCGCCTCTTAGAGTAAGCTCACATTGCCAGCACCAGTGCTTAATCGTCGAGTCTGCTCCGATAGGAGTCTCTAACCATAAGGATCAAGCCCACGGCTCTGTCGGAATCTCTGAGCTCTGAACAAGGGCAGTGGCAATAAAATAATGACTCGCACCTGTGTCTGTATGTACTACAGAAAATGTGGAGTAGACATATATAGTACATCAAATCATCTCAGGTTCGCCATGGTCATAAACCTCCACAGCCTGGAGCTAATCCCGCCTCTGTCCACCAGCTCTCTGTGGTCAGGGCGGACATCCTGGTGGTGGTGGTGGTAGATCCTCAAAAGGTCATCAACCACCCGCTGCTCGGCCCACTCCTCTACCTCGTCCACCTTCTCCCTACGGACCACCATGCTCAAACCTATGCCTCTGCCTGGGAGGTCCCTCCACTGTCTTCTGCTCATCTGTAGGCGGGTTGGGTAGTCTCTATCCATGTGACCCTGCCCGCAGCAGGCGTAACACTGCCTGCTTCTCGTATAGTTTGCTCGGTTTCATGATCCCCACACAACCAAACCTTAATCCTGAGATCTCCCACCTTATGGCCTGGTCTCCTTGGAACCCTGCGTCAATTGTCTACTGTCGGTTATAGAAGACACCACTATGTGTCACCCTATGGTTGGCCTATCTACTGGTGACAACTTAGGGATAAATATCTCTACAATAAGGGCTCACTCTAGAACTCCCGCCTATGTCAGAATGCTGAGGGAGATCATAGAATCCCGGATCTCATGCCTGATTCCCTGCTCAATGGTCTGGGCCCTAAGGAATGGGTCTCGTACCATGTCAGTGGTGTAGCGTGAGAGATCATTAAATCTCATTGAGTACTGAGCTACTGTCATGATGCCCTGCCACAGGTGAAGTAACTCTAGAATCTGTACTGCATGGAGGGTGGCAGGAACAAACTCCGAGAAGAAGAGACTCTAAAAGTTTGTACAAAGTAGAGATGCAACATCGTGCACCTGGAGCATCAAGCTCCACCATCTACCTGATTCTGCGAAAAAGAGACTCATGACTAGGATCACCATAAGGTCGGCTGGTGTCCCTACCAATCTGAATACTCTAACAATAGCCTCCAGCAAGTCCTTGGCTGCCTGAGGGTCCGTCTCTCAACAGAACCTGGGCGGCTTTGTCGCTGAAACTCATGAAGAGCACTCAGGCGGTGTGTAATCTCTGCTGCTGGGGATGGTAGTATCGGTGGGTTAGCTGGTAGTGGTATTTCTGGTTCCTCCGCTGTGATGGGGCCCTGTACCAAGGTCTCGTCGCTCGGTGGTCTGCCATCTCATACGGGACTCGGAACCCTATCTGGCTGCCTCCGTGGGGCCATACTAAAAAGAAACAGGTGTGCCATGGTCAAACTAGTATACCTGGTGAGATGATATAATGTAATCAAAATGAAAACTTTTGAAACACACATGCTATCATTGTTTTCGTGCACTATGTCAGAAATCAGGGGTTAGGGACCTGGTGTATGGATAAGATGGCTGCCACACAAACACTGGACTCTCTGTACTGAAAACCACACTAAATAAGCTTAACACTATTGTTTCACATAAAGTAATGATCATAGTCCAGTGTTTTACGATAGAACCGAATCCTCTCATACACATTTGTCACAACCCATCTTCGAGGCCCATGTAGTGACTACCCCAAGCTCACCTTAAATAGGCTTGGGATTATAGACTTGCACCAAAGGTGAAAATCCCGATAAAAATGGAAGGCATTGCCTTAAAAAATGTAATCAAACACAAACGAGTACACAACTAAAGTATGTACTAAGAAGAAATATATAAATAAAATTAAGTGCTAAAAATAAAGGGGCTAGAAATATAAGCCCAATAGTAATTGCATTACAACTAAAAAAATAGTACAACTGTAGTAAAGTAAAATATCAACCACCGAGTTGTCCTCCGGGAATCCCACCTAAAGGGTGGGTAAAGAAGGTATCCTTGGTACCTCGGGTCCATCTGTCTGCTCCGTGTATGTCCCGCCATGTAGTTCACCTCTGGGTACCGTCCAGCTCCCCATGTCTCTACCACGATCAGTGGTGTCCATCGTCTACATCCAACACAACGTAGTTCATGCACAACCCATGCAGGGGTGAGTATAACAATACTCAGTAGGGACCATGAGACCCCCAAAAGTATTCTAGAATCCACGAAGGATAAAACACAAAGAAAATATACAACCACGAAGTAACATCCAACTCTACATAGGTATGATCCCGTACATATACATATGTCGTCAATTCCAGTTCATCTCCAACTCTCAAGTCCAGGAACATCTTAGTCCACACATGAAAGAAGTCAATCACATGGATGGTAATGATTGAAAGTAAAGACTCTTCTCACATAGATATACAACATTGTTAAAGTGATAAAGATGATCAAATGCATTCCCTGATTCATCTATGATGGAAGACCCACGTATGATACTAGTCCCGCTAAGCTATCGAACCCACATAGGATACCATACTAGCTACTCTGTCGAACCCACATAGGATACTAGAATAAAAGTAAAACTGTTGGACCCACTTAGGATATAAGTACAGTAGTCATCACTGTCGAACCCAGGGAGGATTCCAGTATAGTTGTTGTCATCATCTAACCCACAGAGGATTCTTGTATGTAGTCATTGTCGTCGAACCCATGGAGGATTCCAGTACAGTAGTCCTTGCAGTCACAACCAGTTCTAGGATTCATGCACACAACACGCTCATTTCCGGGAGGGTCTACTTCTCGAGAAAAGGGTTTGATACATCAATTGTCACAAATTCCAGAGTTTATGTATCTCGTAGATCCATCTCGTTAAAAGGAAACCAATGCGATAGACGGAGAGTCAATCGAACGCCCAGTCTGAGAGATATTGGCTTCTCCATTCAAGGGGCCCGGTTGGAAATATGCTTGTTCCAAACCCAGCCACTATCCAAAGTCATCCAAACCTCAAATAATGTATCAAAAAAGGACTTCCTCATCGTAACGGTCCTAGTTCCATAGAAAGCTCGTCGATCAGATGCGTAGTATAAAAGTTATTCACGTCTAAGTGAAAATGGGCCCGACCCGTTAAGCCCAATTGGCCGATGGGTCGGGTCAACACAGTTTTGGAGGGTCCGACCTGGCAGAGGGTTGGACCGGCCTGATGAATCATGGGGTCCGACCCGAGGGGCGTGTCCGGGCCCGAGGGGGAGTGGCCTGGTCCAGCACGACATGGCTCTTCCTCGCAGGGCATGACCCGGCTGGCCGCAGCTTGGCCTGGATGGTCGAGCGGTCCGATGGGGGGTGCATCCCCCCGCTATCGCAAACCGGCAGTGCCAGGTGGCACCGCCCTCCCAACCGGCTGGCCGAAGCCGGTCGACCTTCTTGGCACAAGCGGCCTACTCGGGCGGGCCGTATTCCGGATGTGCGGCACCTTCGTGTGTCGCTGTAGAGACCCGAAGCCTGACGTACATGGACATTACATTACTTTTGCGGAATACTTAGTACATAACAAAAACACACACATAAGGATCGTAATAGTTTAGTGTCTTTGGAAACTCGGAACGTAATCTTCTAATCGTGGTGAAAGATCATCAATATCTCCCATAAATATCTTCCCTTTTTTTAACCTAAAACCTTTCTTTATATCCTGGGGAAAAGAAAACATAAAAGGGTGAGCTGAAATGCTCAGTTAGGGTAAACAAAAGAAAAATCAATCACATCATATTCATAAGAACATAACTTTTGGAAATCTTAACCTGCAAAAGAGAGCATAATTTCATAACATGGGATAAATCATAGTAGTGAAATGAAATCCCAATAATCATAACTTAAAACATTAAACTTTGTGGCATACACACATAATCATAGGAAATCATTTCTTGTTAGTCAAGACTCATTGCCAAGACTATCTTAGTGGACAAAGTCCCTTTCTGAATCGAGTAACCCTCCTTTCAGTCCTGTTTCACTGAACCGGTATAACCTACCATTTCAGCCATGTCTATCTCATGAGATATAAAATCTTTACCCATTGCATTGGAGGGAGATATAGGTCCCACCCATCTCTTAATGATACCATTCTTATGTGTGCCACAAAATCATAAACCATACATCATAGCATAACCCATGTAATAAAAATGGGATTCTTAAACAACATGAAATCATAAAACAATTCATATAAGATAAAGGAATTCATAAACATATTTCCATCACAACATAATCAAATCCATGTAATAATAGGGATAAAAACAGAACCCTTTATTATCTTAGATGGAAAATAATTTTGATAAAACACTTGAACTCCATTCTTGAGGAAAATATCCTTTCTTCTTTAAAAATATTTTTCCTTTCTTAGAATGTCATATGACTTTAAAATAAAAGAATTTGATTAAAAATAAACTTGAAAACTTGTAAAGGAAGCTTCTTGGAAATAATGTTTTAAAAATCCATTCATGCCGTATAAGTTAAAAAAACATTCTTCGTACTTTTGTCGGAAAAGTCAAAAAGTACATCGTAAGAAAAAATGACAAAAGATTCCTTTCATATTCTTTACTAAAAATTCACTGAAGGGTCAAAAACTATTTTATGTGGATGGAAACAATATTACATATTGAGGGAACATGGATGTGGATGATAAAATAAACCCCAGTAAATACCAAAGTATAAACAATCTCGGATAAAAATGAGATTGTGATATTTCCCTTACCTTAGGTCCGATTTGCTTCGTATGTGTCCGAACCTCCTGTATGATGATTTAAATAATGTCATTGACTTATTATAGAATCATATTCATTGTTATGATATCATATATGGTTCACCTATGACATTATATTACCCTTTCTTTTGTAAATTCCATGTTAAAGAAGCGTTTTGGGTAAAATCGTTTCATTTATCGTAGGTGTTTTGACTTGTTGTTCTTGACATTATTATTACTTATATCATGATTTACTTACTTCCAGAATATAAAATATGATTTATATATCATATATATTCAGTATATATATATATATATATATAATAGATAGATAAATAAAATGAAAAACATCGTTCATGGAGACGGTAGTCCGTACGTACGCATGAACACTGTTTTCCATTCCTTATTGTCTTGAAATGGAAGTAAGTAGATTACATACATATATATATATATACATAAATCCAGTATCTTTATAATGTCATATATTTCATTATTATTTCTTATATATACTTTATAATCATTCTTAAATGGTTAACATGGAGAATGAATCTCATCGCGTCGTGGAGACGGTAGTCCGTACGTACGCACGAGCGATGATATCATTTCCATAAATATTGAATTGAATTGGAGTGGATTATACAATATATCAGAATAAATATGATGTTGTAATAACTATGTATAGTTATTCTTTACACCATTATACCCATCCATGTAAGGTGGTGGTGGAAAATAGATTACACCACGGCGTGGAGACGGTATTCCGTACGTACGCACCCGCGGTGATTTCTTTTTCTGTAGGATGGATAGATGGTGAAATAGGGTTGTTTCATACTTATAATAACATATAAGTATATGAGTGATACTGATGTTATTACTTCATAATGAAACAACCTAAGAAGAAGAAGTGGAAGAAGAAATAAAGATGAAAGAATTGGTAACGGTAATTACCTCTTCTTTGAAGCGCCTCTTTGAGACCTCCTCTTAGGGCACTAAAATTGGTCTTTGAGGAAGACCAGAACCTCTAGGATGTTGCTAGGGAAGTGGAGAGGAGATTTTGGAAGGGGTTGGCCGAGCTTTAGTGCTCAAATTGGTGTGAGGAGGAGGGGAAGGAGGTGCCCTTTTATAAGGGAGGAGAGGGGCACCTTAGGAATATCTCAAAATATTATTTTATATTAAAGTCAAAATCGGTTTATAATGGTTCCAAAGGGTCTTATTTCGAAGCTAAATTGGGGATGGGTCGAAATCCTATCAACCAATAAGATTTAGATAAGTTTAGGGTATTATTTTAACCTTATCAATTAGATTTAACTCTAAGTTAAATAATTTAACTTTTACCATGTCTTTTTGTTTTCTTTCACTATATGGTTAATAAACGTACTATAACATGCCAAACGAACCCCAAATTGTATATTATTAATATATATATCCTTATCTAAGTCATTTGGCCGAACCTTAGATTTTTAGGAATAAAATAACAATTAATAATATAATATTTGATTTAAAAACTATTTTGTGTCAATTTTGACACTATTTGATATATGATTTTTGTGAAAGTCATAACAGAATTATATGTTCGAACCAAGTTGATTAAATCAACACTAATATATCATATTAACCTAGAAAATTAGTGGAATTCATAAAAAGTCTTAAATTACATTTATTTTGGTATTTATATTATCAATTATGTCAATATTTCATTAATATGATAATTACTGCATCATCTTTGTGTCATAAATAAATTAAATTATTTGATTTCTAAAAATTACAAATAAAATACCATCATGTAGGAAATCTTTTTATCTTTTTAATTAATATTTACAATCTAATTTATCTTATGTATAACCCCATATTAAAAATGATTTACTTATTAAACTTTGATTTTAACTATTTTAACCCTTCTTTAAATAAATTAATAATAAATGTCCTAATCTAATCCAAGTGGGCCTAAATGGTCATATTTTATTCCTAAGTTTGTTTTTGGTCGAATTACACTTTTCCAATAGAATTAGGACATGTGTTAGGGTAATATTAATATCATATTTACCCTTAGTTACCCTATTTACTATTAACCGCGATAAAAAAAGTAAAAAGTTACTATTCACCAAAAAAATTATTTTCATCTCATTGAACCACATTTTAGTCCTTGATATTAACCGTGTCTCTCGGATTTTCGAAATTCCCTTTCACAGAAGCGGTAAAATTAAGTTTTATGCAAAATTCTGTTTTTAACCTACCACTTAGTGGTTTCACTATTCATCAAAAATTGAAAGTTTTCAGAAAAATGCCAAAATTTCATCCTAAGCAATATTTCATATTCCGAATTCAAAAATGAAGTCTATTTTATAAAATTCATAACATAGAAGTTTCATTAATTAATTTTATAATTAAATCCCGCTGTTAAAACAAATAGCGTGTTTTTTAAGAAACAAAATCTATCAAAAGATTGACACTTGATTATGTCTGGTTTAAATGTGAAATTACAACCAATGACCAACATTGTATTAAAATATATTCTAAATATACTTTAAAACCACTCAAATTAATAATTTATCACTATTAATTATTTCGATTAAATTTTTTTTTTTTAATTATAATTTAGTAATTTTCACTATTCATTAGAATATGAAAGTTATCCGAAAAGTACCAAAATTTCCCCTTAGGCTAAATTCGATACTCTGAATCCAAAAATGAAGACCATTTTGAGAGCTAAAATTTCTAAAATTTAAAAAGTGGTTATTACTATTCATAACGGCTAGTTTTAATAATATTTTAATAGCATATCGTTGTTTCGTGAAACTCAGTATTGCGTACTACACACGCTATCGAGGAAGGTTGTGATTGCGTGTAATGCAAGGCAAGTCAAGGATGCGTATTGTGTAAGCTCCTTTTGGTGTAGCGTACAACACAAGACATTAATAAAATTAAAAGAATATTTTTCATAAAATCTCAGGTTGTTACATTCTACCCCCCTTAAAATGAATTTCGCCCTCGAAATTCGTCGGGGTTATAAATGGTTTACTATTCGAAAGTTTCTTTATTAGAAACCCACATCGTAAAAAGGAATATCAAAACCAATCTTTAAAAACAAAAGTATGAAACGTAACGGTTACCCAAATAAACTAATCACTGGGTTTCCAAATAGGTGAAAATATGGGTATGGAAGAGAAATCTAACCATCATGTTCTGATAGAGAGTGGTAGAGAACATGGCTATGGAAAATCCAGCAATCACAAAGCCATAAATTTGTGACGATCTAAGGTACCATCTGATTCATCAGGTATAAGATCACTAGGACAACATTTTTGGTTTTCAAGATCATTTCCCTAAAGTTGAAAATTTGAATTAGAATAAATACTTACTTTATTTTGGTACAATCTCACTGTTTTTCCTGCCTTGAACAATTTTCACTTCATCTCTTAAATAAATGAAGTTGAATTTGTTATTCGTGAAGTGTTAGCAGATCATGTGATAGAATGACGGGTCATTCCATCTGTCTCAAACAAAAGGTTAGAAAAAGTTATTAAATATACATAAGTCATTCTATAGTGAGATTAATCATATATGGTTCCTAAAATTGACTTATACTTCATATATCATACTGCTTAATATTATAAAACTAGTTTCTACTAAACAGGGACTTCCTGTAGGCCAGTGGTAGGTGATAAAGGCCAGTCGCACTTCAGTTGTGGGTTCGATTCCCACAGCCTTGTCCGACGCGATGGGCTGTCGCCCGTCCTGCAGGTTGTCCTTTTTCTAAACCTACATTACTATAACTTCACATAAATAATATCAAAAAACAAACAATACTAACTTATGTCCAACATAATTCATTCCAATCCTTAGGCTTATCCATAATACTACAGTCCACTCTCATAACAACGTGAAAACGATTACCAGAGATTTAATACCATCGTTGATCCCCATATATCATAAGATATGATTTGTTGGTCACATTCCAAACATTCAAAGTCCTTAATCATGTATTCTCTTGAATACCTTAGTGAAAACATGAATGCAGTTAAAAGTTAACACCTTCCACATACCAAAATCCTCAAAATTCTATATACTCAAACCATGATATCACATAGTCCTTATATCAATCATGAGCTCATGAATACAATCAAACATCTCATTGCCTTCTTATCCTTTCATTATGCACTTATCATCTACTTTCCAAAAGTATCTGAATAACCTTTCATGGTTACTGGTACCATTCATCATACACTTTCAAAACTTAAGGAAAGATAACAGTGTAAAAATCCTTAGATGTCTCCTTATTCCATGAGATTACTTATACAACATTACACATGATAAACATGTAATCATTCCACTACATTCTTAGACCATTGACCGAGCTTCAACATTTCTTTCATCTCACATATCATTTGTAGTTTCTTCATCATCGTAAACATAAATACTTCCCATACGACCATACTGATTTTCTTCATGAGACTTTACCTTAGGGCATTGGTTTGCATAATGCCCGTACATTCCACATTTAAAGCATTTAGCCATTGTTGATGTTGTAGCAATACCATTATCCTCATCCATGGTGTTAATTGAACCTTTTCCTTTGCACTTACTTGCTTTGTGTCCTTCTTTTCCACACCCAAAGAATCTTCTAGTTCCTTTGAAACATTCTCCTTGATGCCTCTTCACACATGATTTACATAGGGGAAATTGAACTTTCTTTCCTCTATGATCATCATGAAACTCCATCTTTCTCTTATTAGCCGAGTCAGGAAACTTACCAAATTTTACTTTATTGATCATATTATGAGATTGCTGATTCGGCATAATAATGATGTTTGGACTTCCAAATCCCATTTCATTATGAAGAATATCATTCCATTGTCCATCATATCCTCCATTATTGTGAATCATCTTGTCTCCATCCATTTTCTAAAACCCAAAAAGAATAGTGTGAGAGGCAAAAATCATGCTAGGGAAAACGACATAGTAAAGGGGGAGTAACTTCAATATCTAACATCTTAGGTTAAATTCTATGATCGTTAGCGAAATTCTAGGACTATAACCTATACGTATACTTAACCTTAGAGACATCCCTAGACATACCTTAGAAATATCTCTACGGATCTCACTAAAGTTCTCGCATCCTAGTTTCCAAAGGTTGACTAAACCTTTCCTCTGATACCAAATGTAGAGACCCGAAGCCTGACGTACATGGACATTACATTACTTTTGCGGAATACTTAGTACATAACAAAAACACACACACAAGGATCGTAATAGTTTAGTGTCTTTGGAAACTCGGAACGTAATCTTCTAATCGTGGTGAAAGATCTTCAATATCTCCCATAAAGATCTTCCCTTTTTTTACCTAAAACCTTTCTTTATATCCTGGGGAAAAGAAAACATAAAAGGGTGATCTCAAATGATCAGTAAGGGTAAACAAAAGAAAAATCAATCACATCATATTCATAAGAACATAACTTTTGGAAATCTTAACCTGCAAAAGAGAGCATAATTTCATAACATGGGATAAATCATAGTAGTGAAATGAAATCCTAATAATCATAACTTAAAACATTAAACTTTGTGGCATACACACATAATCATAGAAAATCATTTCTTGTTAGTCAAGACTCATTGCCAAGACTATCTTAGTGGACAAAGTCCCTTTCTGAATCGAGTAACCCTCGTTTCAGTCCTGTTTCATTGAACCGGTATAACCTACCATTTCAGCCATGTCTATCTCATGAGATATAAAATCATTACCCAATGCATTGGAGGGAGATATAGGTCCCACCCATCTCTTAATGATACCATTCTTATGTGTGCCACAAAATCATAAACCATACATCATAGCATAACCCATGTAATAAAAATGGGATTCTTAAACAACATGACATCATAAAACAATTCATATAAGATAAAGGAATTCATAAATATATTTCCATCACAACATAATCAAATCAATGTAATAATAGGGATAAAAACAGAACCCTTTATTATCTTAGATGGAAAATAATTTTGATAAAACACTTGAACTCCATTCTTGAGGAAAATATCCTTTCTTCTTTAAAAATATTTTTCCTTTCTTAGAATGTCATATGACTTTAAAATAAAAGAATTTGATTAAAAATAAACTTGAAAATTTGTAAAGGAAGCTTCTTGGAAATAATTTTTTAAAAATCCATTCATTCCGTATAAGTTAAAAAAAACATTCTTCGTACATTTGTCGGAAAAGTCAAAAAGTACATCGTACGAAAAAATGACAAAAGATTCCTTTCATATTCTTTACTAAAAACTCACCGAAGGGTCAAAAACTATTTTATGTGGATGGAAACAATATTACATATTGAGGGAACATGGATGTGGATGATAAAATAAACCCCAGTAAATACCAATGTATAAACAATCTCGGATAAAAATGAGATTGTGATATTTCCCTTACCTTATGTCCGATTTGCTTCGTATGTGTCCGAACCTCCTGTATGATGATTTAAATAATGTAATTGACTTATTACAGAATCATATTAATTGTTATGATATCATATATGGTTCACCTATGACATTATATTACCCGTTCTTTTGTAAATTCCATGTTAAAGAAATGTTTTGGGTAAAATCGTTTCATTTATCGTAGGTGTTTTGACTTGTTGTTCTTGACATTATTATTACTTATATCATGATTTAATTACTTCCAGAATATAAAATATGATTTATATATCATATATATTCAGTATATATATATATATAATAGATAGATAAATAAAATGAAAAACACCATTCATGGAGACGGTAGTCCGTACGTACGCATGAACGCTGTTTTCCATTCCTTATTGTCTTGAAATGGAAGTAAGTAGATGACATACATATATATATATACATAAATCCAGTAGCTTTATAATTTCATATATTTCATTATTATTTCTTATATATACTTTATAATCATTCTTAAATGGTTAACATGGAGAATGAATCTCATCGCGTCGTGGAGACGGTAGTCCGTACGTACGCACGAGCGATTATATCATTTCCATAAATATTGAATTGGAGTGGAGTGGATTATACAATATATCTGAGTCAATATGATGTTGTAATAACTATGTATAGTTATTCTTTACACCATTATACCCATCCATGTAAGGTGGTGGTGGAAAATAGATTACACCACGGCGTGGAGACGGTATTCCGTACGTACGCACGCGCGGTGATTTCTTTTTCTGTAGGATGGATAGATGGTGAAATACGGTTGTTTCATACTTATAATAACATATCAGTATATGAGTGATACTTATGTTATTACTTCATAATGAAACAACCTAAGAAGAAGAAGTGGAAGAAGAAATAAAGTTGAAAGAATTGGTAACGGTAATTACCTCTTCTTTGAAGCGCCTCTTTGAGACCTCCTCTTAGGGCACTAAAATTGGTCTTTGAGGAAGACCAGAACCTCTAGTATGTTGCTAGGGAAGTGGAGAGGAGAATTTGGCAGGGGTTGGCCGAGCTTGAGTGCTCAAATTGGTGTGAGGAGGAGGGAAAAGAGGGGCCCTTTTATAAGGGAGGAGAGGGGCACCTTAGGAATATCTCAAAATATTATTTTATATTAAAGTCAAAATCGGTTTATAATGGTTCCAAAGGGTCTTATTTCGAAGATAAAGTAGTGATAGGTCGAAATCCTATCAACCAATAAGATTTAGATAAGTTTAGGGTATTATTTTAACCTTATCAATTATATTTAACTCTAAGTTAAATAATTTAACTTTTACCATGTATTTTTGTTTTCTTTCACTATATGGTTAATAAACTTACTATAACATGCCAAAAGAACCCAAAATTGTTTATTATTAATATATATATCCTTATCTAAGTAATTTGGCCGAACCTTAGATTTTTAGGAATAAAATAACAATTAATAATATAATATTTGATTTAAAAACAATTTTGTGTCAATTTTGACACTATTTGATATATGATTTTTGTGAAAGTAATAACAGAATTATATGTTCGAACCAAGTTGATTAAATCAACACTAATGTATCATAGTAACCTAGAAAATTAGTGGAATTCATAAAAAGTCTTAAATTACATTTATTTTGGTATTTATATTATCAATTATGTCAATATTTCATTAATAAGATAATTACTGCATCATCTTTGTGTCATAAATAAATTAAATTATTTGATTTCTAAAAATTACAAATAAATAACCATCCTGTAGGAAATATTTTTAGCTTTCTAATGAATATTTACAATCGAATTTATCTTATGGATAACCCCATAGTAAAAATGATTTACTTATTAAACATTGATTTTAACTATTTTAACCCTTCTTTAAATAAATTAATAATAAATATCCTAATCTAATCCAAGTGGGACTAAATGGTCATATTTTATTCCTAAGTTTGTTTTTGGTCGAATTACACTTGTCCAATAGAATTAGAACATGTGTTAGGGTAATATTAATATCATATTTACCCTTAGTTACCCTATTTACTATTAACCGCGGTAAAAAAAGTAAAAAGTTACTATTCACCAAAAAAATTATTTTCATCTCATTGAACCACATTTTAGTCCTTGATATTAACCGTGTCTCTCGGATTTTCGAAATTCCATTCACAGAAGCGGTAAAATTAAGTTTTATGCAAAATTCCGTTTTTAACCTACCACTTAGTGGTTTCACTATTCATCAAAAATTAAAAGTTTTCAGAAAAATGCCAAAATTTCATCCTAAGAAATATTTCATATTCCGAATTCAAAAATGAAGTCTATTTTACCAAATTCATAACATAGAAGTTGCATTAATTAATTTTATAATTAAATCCCGCTGTTAAAACAAATAGCGTGTTTTTTAAGAAACAAAATCTATCAAAAGATTGACACTTGATTATGTCTGGTTTAAATGTGAAATTACAACCAATGACCAACATTGTATTAAAATATATTCTAAATATACTTTAAAACCACTCAAATTAATAATTTATCACAATTAATTATTTCGATTAAAAAAGTTTTTTTAATTATAATTTAGTAATTTTCACTATTCATTAGAATATGAAAGTTATCCGAAAAGTACCAAAATTTCACTTTAGGCTAAATTCGATACTCCGAATCCAAAAATGAAGTCCATTTTGAGAGCTAAAATTTCTAAAATTTAAAAAGTGGTTATTACTATTCATAGCGGCTAGTTTTAATAATATTTTAATAGCATATCGTTGTTTCGTGAAACTCAGTATTGCGTACTACACACGCTATCGAGGAAGGTTGTGATTGCGTGTAATGCAAGGCAAGTCAAGGATGCGTATTGTGTAAGATCCTTTTGGTGTAGCGTACAACACAAGACATTAATAAAATTAAAAGAATATTTTTCATAAAATCTCGGGTTGTTACAGTCGCGGCTTCTTCACCCCGCAGGCCGACGAGCCAGCTAGTTCGACACCAAAGCGGCCTACGGAATGCGGGCCGCGGTCTTCCACATTGTAGCGCCCCTTGAGGCGACACGATCTTCCTTCAGTCCAGCTGGTTCTCCTTTGGCTAAGCGGCCCGTGATTGCGGGCCGCGATTCTTTTGTCTGTGACCAGCGAACAAGCACTGCTTCTCCTGTCGCTACCTCTTCCAATGCACCTCAATCGCAAACAAAGAGACTACGGAGGGTCATCGGGCCGTGTTCATTCGGCATGGGCCCTCTACGTTATGAAGTAGAAATTGGCCAATGTCAAACCATGTTTCTCAACAAATAACAAGAACAATTTTAATCAATTAAATTTTTACATAATTCCCCTACCTCAAAATGACTTTGCACGTCTTCTATTCACAAAACCCAAGCATCATGGTAGTCGGGCATCGTAGAAGAACGGTGTTGTTTCCGTCGACGTCAGAGTGCACCCAAAGAATTAGTGTCATTGGTGACTTCGTGTTCTTCGAATCATAGAGCATTCTTTGTCAAGGATGAATATTGTTCTTCATCAATGGTGTTCTTCGTTAAAGAGAGGAACACTTTTCTCAAGAGCTCTCCAAAAAATCTCTCAACACAACAAGTGCCCAAAATAAAAATAATAGTTAAGGATATTATTTTGTTAACACATGTAATTCAAAAATAAATCCACATTAATTATTTAAGTGAATCACCTAAAAAATTTACAATGGGTTGGAAAAATTGATTAGAGAGAGAAGAAGGTGAAGGGTAATTTTAAAATTCATAAGTGAGGGGTTGTTCCACTAAATGAAGAGGAGTTAATAGGGAGGTTTAATGGAAGGTGAAGGGATTAGGCTCATGTAGCCCCCCCCCCTCACAAATATCCTCTCATAGGAGGTTATGTGGGTGTGGCCCCCACCTCGAACTACCAGTAGGAAGAAATAACCAACCTCCCTAAATAAAATTTATACACAACCAATTTTATTTATTTTATTATAAATCCCAAAATATTAACTATCAACCCGCATAAAATTCAACTACGGTAAAGGTCCCCTTAGGTGAATACCAGAGCCACGAGTTCATTGGTGCCCTCAGATTTCAATTTTGAGCACCGGTTCAAAAGAGAGAAAAACCCACACATACGTTTACTGAACGTACCTGAAAAAAACTTCATAAATTTATTCCGGTCACACCGGGCCTCGGAATCAAGTTCCGTCAAAATCCGTAGACACGTAAAATTCCAAAGAATTTAATAAAAACAATTCCATAAAATTTTTGGGTCTTTATATTGGGTGATTTTGTGGACATTTCCAATTTATAATGTTTTTGAACACCCATCATGATGTAAAATGGTCCTTCTTAGGATTTTGTTTTAGCTGTGGCCTAAATTTGTTTTGTGATTATTTTTTCCTTTACATATTTCTATATATCATTCATTTAATTAATGTAACTTCATCTAATACTACTGATAAACTCTCTTATAGTGTCACATATCCTAAATATTAATATTCCCATTAAATTGTATATAATTTTTCTATATTATATAAATTATTCTTCAATTTTTTAATAAAAATTATTAAAGTAAAATTGATTACATGAATTCAATTGTGAAATAGTTGAGTTGATAAAATATGAGTTGAAATTTATAAAAACAAGTATTAACATAGTAATAATTAAATATTTTTTTCTTGACCAATTTATTGAGTAATGGAATATATAAATATTTATCAGTATAAATTAATATTAAATTAATATTAATAATTTTTTTAGAGAATATAATATCTATTTATTTCTTGAATGAATTAATATATGTTTTAGAAATTATATTATTATTAAAAGTACAAAAAATTCTGTGGGAAGATTAATTTTTCAGAATAATGGATTGAGGGAAATGATATATCTTATTTAATATCATATTTATTAAAACTTATTAAATAATTTAAAAATGATATTTAATTAGGTGATTTTTGTTGGAAAAAATGGTTTTAATAATATTATTTGATATGGTTATTACATTGAAGGAAAATATTATACATTCCCTTTATGGAATTATTAATTATTCAACACATAGTATAAATTTCTTGTTATATAATTATATATCTGGAATATTATTATATAAAATATTAAAATATATAGAATGAACTTATTTACAAGAGAAATAATTATCTAATCCTTTATCTAATCAACATTGGGGGAACAATAAAATTATTTTTTGTGGTAAATGATAAATAATGGGAAGCTCTAGAATCCTCCACACTAAAACATGGAATACCAAGATCATTGTTACAATATTCTTTGAGCACATGTGGTTACACATAATATAATCTTCACTTTCATTCAATGATCATACTGAAAAAAACACAAGAATAAAAATATATATTGATCAATACTATTATTGTGTTCTAGGTAAATATTATTTTAAAATAATTATAAATTAAATTTGAATGATCCTCTCTAGATAATCCTAATATTTCATTTCTCATGTTATTTGAATTTTCTGTATTACATGAAAATAAAAATAAAAATCTAGAAGATGCACACTTCATATTCTTCTCTTAATAATATAAATTCCAAAACAATCCATTTCAAATAGGAGGTCAGGGATTCCATTGTGCCATTTTTTTTTACCAAAATCCTCTCATTGGTGTGTTGATGACTTACTTCCAAGGCCACAAGAGCTCTATTGGTTTGCCACTGGTGATTTGGTTTTGTTCGTACACTCTTGATATATTTCATAATGTCTCTAGTTTTCAATAATATTAATTCCAAATATCTTTGAAATATAAAATGAAAAAATGATAGATGGGTATTTGGGGATTATTGAGTCCATGTGTTGGACGGTGATTGTCTTGATTTTTTTATTTTTACCTATTAATTGGGTTTTCCTACATTACTGTAAGATAATATATTTTACTATATTTCATTAAAGATATACATAGAATTTGGGAAATAATGTTGTATATCCATATATTGTTCTAGTTTCTTTAAACATATTTCAATATATACAGGAAATATCATTAACCATGTAAAGTCCATTTTTTGTCATTATTGTTGTGTGTGTGATATCATCTATTTCCATATTTCCATATATTTTTTATTTTTAGAGTCCTATCTAGTTATTATAGTTTATATGAAGTGAAAATATTAAATAGATACACCATATTAATATACATTTTGACATTTTATCTTTATTCAACATGTGATTTTTTTGGGGTGAGTTATTTTTTTGAAAAAAGGAGCATGATTTGAAAATAGGATTGGTTATGTACTACAATAAAATGATATTTGTTATTAAATATTTCATAAGGAAATATATTACCTCTGTATATAAAATTTATATCACATATATCATTCTCTATTTTATCTATATTTATTCTTTTGTTCTATTTTAATAGCTTCTTTTATTCATTAATATATTCATTTTCAAATCATCCTATATATGTTGTTGGAAATGTAGGTTCCAAGTTGTTGGTTGGAGTGTATACTCACGTGGGGGGTGAATTGAGTTCCAAGAAAATTTTCAATGAAAAATTTTCTTATTAAAAATCCCCAAATTAAATAACAAGCTAAACTGTAGTGAATTTGTAATATTGTAAAGGTTCAGTTATGTTCACAAGAGATTGATTACTTCTCAGTTAATTTAATCTGTATATTAATTAACTATTGAAGTTAACCTAATCCTTTACAATAAATACAAACACTTTCTAGTTTATCAATCTGTGTTACTATGAAATGAATTTATATTTAAAAGTACATAGCATCGGAATAAACAATATAGTTTAAAATGAAATAATTTAGCACCTCAGATATAACCAAGAGGTTTAGTCTCAGGCTGAGACATAGTACTCTCAAATAATTAATATAAATATTGATCCACACCCTGGATTAGGGTTTACAACAGTAAAAATATTGTCCATGTCCTCAGACATCTACCACAGTTCATCATGGGAAACAAAACAACAGAAAACATTATTTCCACTTCACACATGACCTATACCACTATCCATAGTGGGATACAAGAGTATAGGGGAAATATTATGTGAGGATTTAGAAATCATTCATTTTTGCACATGAGACAATGTGTGTATAGAATATACAGAGTATACACACTGCAGAAAAATTAAGTAAAAAAATCACTAAGAGAGAGTAGATATGATTTTATAATGCTCTTGTGATTTGAATTTCAACTCTGCACCTATTTTGAATAATCAGAATTACATCTGAGTCATTCTATTATTTTATTCTTGGAAACAGAGTGTTGTTTGCTTCCTTGATTTTCAGGTTCAGTTTGATCAACCTGATTGTATGAATAGATCGTTGTAGTTCTTCACTCCTTGAAAAATATTCAGCTTCTGCTATCCAAGTAGACATGTTAATGGATGTCTCCTTTCTTTGTTGGGTATATTCACCACACCCTTCTTTGCAGCATGATCTTCCTTTTATACTATAAGCTCGAACAATATGAATGATTACATTTTCATAGGTATGAGTTACATATCCTTGACATGAAAAAAACCCAAATTAATTAATATCAGTTGCATTAAATTAACCAAATATGACCATTATAGTTATACTAATAATATTGACAAAGTTTAGAGTTTGATTAGGTGTGACTGGTTAACAGTCATCTTCACAGTAGCTCTCTATCAGTAGAATTGTAACGGTGGGCTTTGTATCATTGGATGCCTTGTATCGGTTGTTTTTACTCTATGTAACAATAGCTCTATGTACCGGTAACTCCTTATATTGGTGGCTCTATCTGTATCATTGGTCATTCGTCTGTCTGTTTGTATCGGTAGGTATGCCTGTATCAGTAGCTATGCTTATCGGTAGACTTAATCTATCAGAGACATTTTCTTACAGGTGACCATTTCTTATCAGTGACCATTTTCTATCATTGTCCTTTGTCTATCAGTGTCCATTTTCTATCAGTGGCCTTTGTGTAACGGTAAAATTGCATACCGGTAGACTTACACATATCGGTAGCTCTGGTGTGACGGTGACTGTCTGTACCGGTGTACTTAATCGTATCGATAGTGGTGTAAATCAATGACCTTTGTACAGTAGCTATGTATCTGTTTGTCTGTATCAGTATCTATGTGCATATTGATGGATTTAACACTAATTCGTTATGAGAAAAACTTATCCAGATTGAGATAGAATTATTTCAAAGTATGTATAAACATTAAAGAACTCATTCCAATGATTGCATTGATATTGTTGTCATCATAATTTAGCATATATATATTGGATTATAAGAACATATTGAGATTATCAATAAATATTAATGTATGATTGGGATAATGAAAGCATTTGAGGTCAACAATCTCCCCATTTTTGATAATAACAAATTATGATCTTATAATTCCAAAATAATCAGTAATGTCTTGAGGTAAAACTATAAAACAATTTTAGTAGAGTTAAATGACATATTACATATAAACGTTCACCCCCATTTTCCTTTAAACATATTTATCCATATCATTTCTTGAGAATATATCATTTCTCCCCCTTTTGACTATCAAAAAGAAGGAAAGAGAGATGATAAAAGTAACAGAAAGTAAGTGAGAATAAAAGAATGTATATAGCACTTGAGGCAGAAAAACATAGAGATATAGAAGTGATGAAAAAAAGAATACATGTTATTCCTATAAAATTTCCTATCCACTAATCAATACACCTCTTGAATGTCCCCTTTGGATTTGACTTTGGGTTTGGAGGTAGAATCATATTATGTAGCTTCAGTAGAAGGCTTGGGAATTGCAAAAATCACAACTGGTGGTTGAGAAATAGAGACTGATCCTAGCCTGTAGTGGGTATATCTCTATGTGATCATAGGATTGAGACTCTGGATGGCTTGAACTGGAGTCATCTGAAGAATTCAGGCAGACTGAGCAGAGGCAGGAAAAGCTGGAGGGGCAATGATAAGAGAACTGTCTATATGTAAAAATGGCAACAACATATTCTTAATGTCGATAATGATTCCTCCACCTCTCTCTATGGTAGATATGAAGTCATCCATTTTATCACTAAACATGTCTATAGCATGACTCAACTCTCTTTAATTTCATACTTTTTCTTTGAAAGCTTCATTGACTGGGGGTAGGTTCATGTTCCCTAACATTATCTTGAAATGGTTGTTGAGTTAATGCTTGGTGTGAACCCTTTGGAAGTAGAAATCCTCTTTTCCATTACTTCTATCTCAGAGGCAAAAACGTCTCTCATAGAATCTTGAACAATTTTCATGATATCTTGGGTGGTAGTTACCTCCTGGGTCAGGGCAGATGAGTCCACAGAGCCACTAGTTGATGCTTAAAGAAGCTCCTCTTTCATCAAAGCTTGAATCTGATCTAAATCTATTGGATGTCTGGAGGTAAGAGAACTAATAGAAAAAGATACAATTTCCTTAAAACTATTAATTAGCCCACTGATAAGTTTTTTCACTACCAAATCCTAGGGGCAAACATCCTTCTATATGGAATGGGTAAATTCCTCAAAAACGGATACCATCTGGCTAACTACACTCTTCAATAAAAGCCAAATCCTTGTTATCTTGAGATTTAGAACTCATATAGGATTCCAAAGAGACAACTGATTTCTTTAGCAGTGCAACATCCTCTTCCATGCTCGACACTTGATTTTGGAATACTGTTACTTCATCCACCATCTCTTCCATAGCGGTTGACACACTACAACCAAGAGAGAGTTCAAAATATTTTTCCATGTTGCTCACCTCCTCACAAAACAATTCATTAAATCAGAAATTGTTGAATTCAAAAACACATTCATCTCATCCTTTGAAGACTCAAAGTCATCCCAGGTTACAACACTAGTAGGCACAATAATAGGTCCTTTTTCTGACATAATACAAGCCAAAGAGGCATTAATAACCTATTGAATAGATGAAATCAGTGATGATTCCATTCTCCTTACTTCTTCCATAAATCTGGCCTTTATCTCATACTTTTACTAATCCATATCAGGTTTTCTGACTACATTATTAGGTAATAACTTAGAGAGAATATCATAATTAACATTATTTCTACTGAGAGATGCCTCATTATCAGAATTATAAGGCCCCAGCTCTAAACCTTACTTAATCTTGAGTTATTACAAGATTACACATTGAGGATCTTTTCGGGTTTATAGTTTTAGAGAATTAGATCATAAAACATGCATTACATTACACATATAAACAAAGTGGTTACATAAAGATAGTATTCTTAATTCCGATCAATGGAAACACATTAAAAATAAAACATGGATTATTTCTTGACACATCCTTGACTCTATCATCTTATCATGTACCTTTCCCTTGACCTAGGAAAAACATTTCAACAACATGGGTTGAGCATAAAAACTCAGTATGGGTTATAAAAACATGGAAAGGAAACATGGGTACATACATACATAAGAGTGAAATCATACTTTACCCATAAAACATAATCACTTTAACATACCTCATCAATTCATGAATAAATCATAGAAATCATAAGACATAAAGGTAACTTGAGGCATTCATAACATTCTTACGTAGGGAGTAACCCTCTTGGTTACGTTTGGAATACCCATCACAGTATATTCCCTAAAATCTCTTCGGAGAAACCTTAACGTTTCACTCCTTCGTGTTACCCAATGCATTGGAGAGCTATAACGGGCTCACCCGCCCTTAGTTTATCATGGAACCACCCGTCTTCATAATAATGCCCAAGAACCATAACATAATCATATCACATAAAACATGCATAAAGGAAACATAAAATTTCCACATTTCAATCACGAGATATCAATACAACACATTGATATAAAAACATTATGAAAACCATTTTCAATACCAAAATAAAAGAAAAGAAAAACATGGTATTTATTTTTCTTTTAAAAAGAAGGTATGGCATGTAGAGGAAGCCGAAACTCAAATAACGGTTACGACGGCAGAGAAGTCGTTGTCTCCGCATACGTACGACAAAAACATTCCCTTTTGTCGTTTAGTAAAGGCTTCGTATAAAAAAGATTCCTTTTGAATAAACGTAAAAGTCAAAGGGGTTTATACACCGTATAAAAGATAGTTGTGTATAAAATAAAATATGCCTCAATGAAAGGAGATTGAGACGAAGTCCCATACCTCGTATCCGACGTGACCCGACCATTCTTTAGTCTCCTGAATAATAAACTTGAGTTAATCTCTACATTCTTATGAATCTTTTTCAATTTCATTATTCCTTTTATACCATGTTATGAACATCATGTAATCAGTTAAGTTAATAATGTTCATTTTGTCGGTATTTGGTTCTTAAGTCAAAAATAGACTTCTTACACTTACATGTTGTTAATTTGGTAAAAGGTTCATTATATCCAGAATGGTATTCATGATGTAGATATAATATATGTCATATATATCCAGTACATACTTGCATTTATAATATTACATCACATTTAGAGGTAATAAATGAAATGCACCGTTCATGGAGACGGTAAGCCGTACGTACGCATGAACGCTACTTTCATTTCTATTTCGTATTTTATAGAATGGAATCATAATTATATACAGTTATATTATAATTCCAGTATAATATCATATATAATATCATAGTTCCATCCTTTATATATCCCACATATGGTATTTAACGAATCAAATCACTTTGAGGGGGCGGTAGTCCGCACTTCCTAAAATGAAGATATCGTGTTTACCCATAATGGAAACCATAAAGGTATGCCCAAAATGAAAAAAACAGAAGCTTAAGGAAAACATAAACATATTATATATCATATATAAAAATAGTGACATCATAATGGCCACCTTTGAAAGTGTTAAATGAGTATTGAACAATCATCGTTTCGGGAGGCAGAATTTCGCCATCCACGGAAACCGTATGTTCTTTAACCATTTGATGCAGTTGTGTGAGAGTGTAGCTCAAATAAATCTTATAACAACATCCTAGTATATTTAAGATACTGGTGTTGTTACAAAAGAATTAAATAAAACGAGTTTAGGGGGTTGGAGAAGCAAAATAAAACAAATGAACATGAGAGAATGAATTACCTTAAAAAGTGTAACTCCTTTTGATTTGAGCCTAAAGGCTTCCTTTGAAAGGATTATGCCCAAAGGGAATCCTATAGGATTAGGATAGGGATTTGGAAAGAGTAAATGGGCAGGGGTTTGCCGAGCCAAAGGCTTTAGTAGTGTGTGAAATGAGGTAGAGGTGGGGGCCTTTTATAAGAGGAGAGGAGGGGCACTTTTGGCAAGTAAAGAAATATTACTTTATTTGAAAATGTGTTTCGGTTTCAAAAATTCCCACATTGATATAATTCGTGTATAAGGTGATAGGGGTTTGAAATACACTCATCCAATTGGTTTTGGCCATGTTTAGTTCATAGATTTTACATTGTCTTTATATTTTATTTAAATCGTCAAATAATGTTGTCATCGCTGCATCATTATTATGTCATAAATAATTTAATTTATTTAATGTCTAAAAATCATAAAACAAATTCTATGATGTAATAAATCCTTTTAGCTTTCCAATGACTATTTATAATCAAATATCTGATCTTTATAACCCCATGTAAAAATTGTTTTCTTAAAACATCTCTTGTTTGTGTCATTTTTACTTTAACATTTAATAAAAAGTTATTTATGTCATTTCCAAACCAAAGTGTCTCCATGGGGTCCCCAAGTTGACCCATGGCTTGTCTTGGTCGGCCATGACACAACCAATAAGGTTGGGACATGTGTCTAGGTCATTTACTATTATTAAAGCATTATTTATACCTTAAACTACCCTAATTACCACTAATCGCGATTAAGAACTTAATAAGTTACTATTCACCAAAAATTATTATAATCTCATTGAACCACATTTTACTTCTTAATGACAACCATGTATGTCGGATTTTCAAAATTCAATACACATTAGTGGTAAACTTTCATTTAACTGAAAAATCAGTTTGCTTGATTACCACTTAATGGTTTCACTATTCATCAAAAATTGAAGTTTTTCCGAAAATTACCAAAAATTCACCCTAAGCTATATTTGATATTCTGAATTCAAAAATGAAGTATATCTTACAAAATTCAAATCATATAAGTCACATTAATTAATTTAATAATTATTTCCCGCTGCCAGAGCAAATATCGTGTTTTTACAAAACAATAAGTATCAAAAGATTGACACCAGTTTAAGTCTAATTTCAAAGTGAAATTGATTCCAATGACCACCATTGGATAAAATGGTAAAAATATATTCTAATTTCACTTCAAAACCAATTAAAAACATAATCTAATAATATAAATAAATTAGATTAAAAAGTATTTTTGATGTAAAATACAGTATTTTTCACTATTCATTAAAAAATGAACATTGTCAGAAAAATACCAAAAACTCA
Source organism: Viscum album (assembly GCA_963277665.1). Taxonomy (NCBI): domain Eukaryota; kingdom Viridiplantae; phylum Streptophyta; class Magnoliopsida; order Santalales; family Viscaceae; genus Viscum; species Viscum album. The sequence continues at coordinate 1,331,268,620 of OY728142.1, read as the reverse complement.
CACAAGGTAAATTTTGATGTCCCAATAATAAAGAATAAGTTTATTTTGACAAACATAGTTTATAAAATTGTCAAAATATAGATTCAAAAATGGTTTTCCATCAAAAGGCAGTAAAACAATCTTTTAAAAATATTAGTGTATTCCATGCATAAGATTGTATTTATTTTCATTTTAAGCCGCTATAACACTATATTAATCATTAATAGACATAGATAAAAATATCTATTATTCAATACTTACTTGGGATGTTACATCCTTCCCCCCTTTAGAGAATTGCGTCCCCGCAATTTATTTACTTATCGAATAAATGGGGGTACTTATCCCTCATTGCATTTTCAGATTCCCATGTTGCCTCTTCAATCATGTGGTTTTTCCACAAAAACATTACCTGATGAATCATCTTATTCTGTAACACTTGCTCCCTGTGGTCAAGAATCTGGACTGGTTGTTCCTCATAAGATAGGTTCTCTTCCATCTGAACTACCTCTGGGCTCAAAACATGAGATGGATCTGGCATATACTTTCTCAACATCGAAACGTGAAAAACATTGTGTACCTGAGATAAACTCGGAGGTAAAACCACTCGGTATGCAACTGATCCAACTCTCTCCAGAATTTCGTATGGTCCAACAAACCTTGGACTCAACTTTACTTTCTTACCAATTCTCATCACGCTTTTCCAAGGAGAAACTTTGAGAAAAACATGATCACCTACCTCGAAAGATAGATCCTTCTTCCGGTTATCCGCATAACTCTTCTGCCTGCTCTGAGCTGTTCTCATGTGTTTCTGAATCAGCTGAACTTTTTCTGCCATCTCTTCTACCAATTCTGGTCCCATCAACTTCCTTTCACCCACTTCATCCCAGAAAGCTGGAGTTCGACACCGCTTTCCATATAATGCCTGAAATGGTGCCATCTGTATACTGGAATGAAAACTTTTATTATATGAAAACTCAATCAAAGAAAGTTGTTGGTCCCAACATCCCTGATAATCCATAGAACAAGCTCGTAGCATATCCTCCAATGTCTGAATTGTTCGTTCTGACTGTCCATCTGATTGAGGATGAAAAGCTGTACTAAAATTTAATTCAGTACCCAACGACTTCTGAAGGCCTTTCCAAAAGTTATAAGTAAACCTTGGATCACGATCTGATACAATGGAGAGAGGAACTCCATGTAACCTGACTATCTCTTTAAGATACAAACGGGAAAGTTGATCAAGAGAGAAAGTATATCGTATAGCAAGGAAATGAGCAGATTTGGTCAAGCGATCAACAATAACCCAGATTGCATTATTACCTCGAGATGTCTTCCGTAATCCAACAACAAAGTCCATGGATATATTCTCTCATTTCCACTCTGGCACTGGTAAAGGCTGAAGCATCCCTTTCGGTAACTGCCGCTCTGCATTAACCTGCTGACAAGTCAAACACTTCACAGTAAAATCAGAAATGTCTCTTTTCATTCCATCCCACCAGTAATACTCCCGCAGATCTCTATACATCTTAGTAATGCCCGGATGAACTGAAAATGGAGAACTATGAGCTTCACATAACAGCTCTCTCTTCAACTGTGAATCACAAGGCACACATAATCTCTTCCCAAATCTCAAAACACAATCACTATCAACGTTGAATTTAGGGAACTCACCTTTCTGAACCAGCTCTACCTTTTTCTACAACTCACTATCATGCTTCTGTGCTTACTTGATTCTATCTGATAGAGATGATCTCACTGATACCTGAAACAAAACAGAAGGACTTCCTGCACCAACAACTTATATGCCAAAGTTCATCAAATCCTTAACCAAAGGATCACGTTCCAATTGCAACATTGTTAATGAAGAATTACTTTTTCGACTCAAAGCATCAGCCACTTTATTTGCTTTTCCCGGATGGTAATGAATTGTACAATCATAATCCTTGATTAATTCCATCCATCTCCTTTGTCTCATGTTTAACTCTTTCTGAGTGAATATATACTTTAAACTTTTGTGATCAGTATATATTTCACACTTTACTCCATACAAATGATGCATCCAAATTTTTAAAGCAAAAACAACCGCAGATAGTTCCAAATCATGTGGAGGGTAATTTACCTCATGAGTTTTTAACTGTAGCAAAGCATAAGCAATTACCTGATCATTCTCCATTAGGACGCAACCAAGTCCTTTCAATGAAGCATCATTGTATATAACAAACTCACCATTCCTGGAAGGTAGTTCCAAAACTGGAGCATTCACCAATCTTCTTTTCAATTCCTGAAAACAATCATCACATTATTTTGTCCAGATAAACTTAACACCATTCCGAGTTAGCTTAGTCATTGGACTAGATAACCGTGAAAAATTTCTAACAAACCTTCGGTAATAGCCCGCCAGACCAAGGACGCTACGAATCTCGGTTACATTTGTGGGTCTTGGCCATTCTTCCACAACTTTTGTTTTTGCAGGATCAACAGTTATTCCATCTTTAGAAACAATGTGACCAAGGAAAGAAATTTGTTGTAACCAAAACTCACACTTGCTGAATTTCCCATACAGTTTCTTTTCTTTTAAGGTTTGCAATATAACCCTTAAATGTTTTTCATGCTCCTCTTTACTTTTAGAAAACACCAAAATATCATCAATGAAAACCACCACAAACTTATCCAAGAACTCCTGGAAAATTCTATTCATTAAGTCCATGAATACAGCAGGTGCATTGGTTAGCGCAAAAGGCATTACTACAAATTCATAATGGCCATATCTCGTACGAAACGCGGTCTTCGGAATATATGCCTCCTTTACCTTCAGCTGATGGTACCCCGATCTCAAGTCAATCATTGAAAAAAACTGAGCTCCCTGGAGCTGATCAAACAAATCATCGATATGAGGCAAAGGATATTTGTTCTTAACAGTGATATTATTCAAGGCTCTATAATCAATGCAAAGTCTCATAGAACCATCTTTCTTTTTAACAAATAAAACAGGAGCACCCCATGGTGATGTGCTAGGTCTAATGAAACCTTTCTCTAATAAATCTTTCAATTGCTCCTTCAACTCTAAAAGTTCAATTTGTGCCATTCGATAAGGGGGTTTTGAAATTGGCTTAGCATCAGGAACTAAGTCAACAGTAAACTCAACATCCCGATCTGGTATTATTCCAGGCAACTAATCAGGAAAAACATCAGGATACTCATTTACCACTGGCACATCATTAATCTGAACAGTTCCTTTATTTTCAACAATGTGTGCAAGGTAACATTCATTTCCATCTTTTACATGTTTCTCGGACTCTTGATATGTTATCAAAAGTAAGGGTTCATTCTTGTAAACAAACTGAAATTCTTTCTGAAAAGAAACTTCTTTAGCTCTACAGTCAATCTTAGCATGGTAAATAGAGAGCCAATCCATACCCAGGATAACATCAAACTCTACTAGAGGTAGAACAATAAGGTTTGCAAGTAGGTTCTTTCCACAGATAAGGATAGGAAGATTCTTATAAATTATTTTTGCCTCGACACTTCCCCCAGGTGTTTTTACCAAAATTTCAGGAGTCATTTCTTGAGATGGTATTCCCATTTTACTAGAAAAGGTTTCAGAGATGAAAGAATGTGTAGACCCCGAATCAAACAACACACTGGCATAATCTGAAAAGGCAAACAAAGTACCATATACAACTTCATTTGATGGCCCGACATCTGCTGAAGTAGTTGCAAAGGATTTCACCACCCCTTTCTGCTTGTAGTCTAACTGCTTACCATCACTCAAGCTCCTTGTCGGACACTCATTTGCATAGTGACCCATCTCATTGCACTTATAACATTTCACTAACTGTAAATCAAATTTGTTCTTACCTTCACCTTGATCCTTTTCAGTGCAATCACGAGCCTTATGTCCCATCTTACCACATCGGTAGCACTTCCCAGAATTCAGAAGACATTCCTCAGCATGCCCTTTGCCACATTTATCACAAACTGGAAACTTAGTTCTCTTACCATCAGACTTTTTTGAAGAATTCTTACCTTTCTCCTGCCACCTCGGTCTCTTCTTCTGCTGGTTGTTATAGAAAACTTGGTCATCGGAAAACTCCATTTCCACCTTCTCATCACATAGAACAAGCTTTTCATAACTTTTAAACTCACGAGAAGCTAATGCCCTTCGATACTTTGGCTTTATTACTGAGTAAAAACGATTGATTTTACTATCAAGGTCCCGGATAAAATTTGGAGCATACCTTGCCAATCGAGTGAACCTTTCTTCATAGGCAGCCACTGAGTCTTCCTCTTGCCGCAATTCCAAGAATTGCTTTTCCATCCTAAGTCGAACAGCCTTAGGAAAATACTTCTCAAGAAACATACCTTTGAATTCATCCCAGTTAAGTGCATCAATCTCATCGGCATCCCTGATATTTTTAACCATATACCACCACTGATCTGCTTCACCCTCCAAACGGTAAATAGCAAGACTAGGCTTTTGATTGTCTGAACACCCCATGACATCAAAAATCTTCTCCAGTGCTTTAATCCACCCTTCAGCTAGCACAGGGTCAGATGATCCTCTGAATGATGGTGGATGTTGCCTCATGAAATGTTCCACCACTGACATGTTCCTCTGCGGTTGATCTGGCTGATCTCGTGCATGGATACCACCACCATTTATCGCTTGAGTCAACTGCGCCATTACTGCAACAAACTGTTCAGTTCCAATTTCGACCATTTCTGGATGCTGATTCGGAAGGTTATTTCCTTCTGTATGCCTTCCTAGCACTGCTTCCCTGTTTCCTCTGCGGAAAACCATTCTGAACAAACATGTCTTAGATGAAGCAACATGGTAATCTTTAAATGTTATATCATTTTGAAAAAAATATTTTTGGATAATCATTTAAAAGAATTCTAACTCCTAAAGTTATCTAAACCGACCTCTAATACCAACTATAAGGCCCAAGCCTTAAACCTTACTTAATCTTGAGTTATTACAAGATTACACATTGAGGATCTTTTCGGGTTTAGAGTTTTAGAGAATTAGATCATAAGACTTGCATTACATTCCACATATAAACAAAGTGGTTACATAATGATAGTATTCTTAATTCCCATCAATGGAAACACATTAAAAATAAAACATGGATTATTTCTTGACACATCCTTGACTCTATCATCTTATCATGTACCTTTCCCTTGACCTGTGAAAAACATTTCAAAAACTTGGGATGAGCATAAAAACTCAGTATGGGTTATAAAAACAAGGAAAGGAAACATGGGTACATACATACATAAGAGTGAAATCATACTTTACCCATAAAACATAATCACTTTAACATACCTCATCAAATCATGAATAAATCATAGAAATCATAAGACATAAAGGTAACTTGAGGCATTCATAACATTCTTACGTAGGGAGTAACCCTCTTGGTTACGTTTGGAATACCCATCACAGTATATTCCCTAAAATCTCTTCAGATAAACCATAACGTTGCACTCCTTCGCGTTACCCAATGCATTGGAGAGCTATAACGGGCTCACCCGCAATTAGTTTATCACAGAACCACCCATCTTCATAATAATGCCCAAGAACCATAACATAATCATATCACATAAAACAAGCATAAAGGAAACATAAAATTTCCACATTTCAATCACGAGATATCAATACAACACATTGAAAAAAAACATTATGAAAACCATTTTCAATACCAAAATAAATGAAAAGCAAAACATGGTATTTATTTTTCTTTTAAAAAGAAGGTATGGCTTGTAGAGGAAGCCGAAACTCAAATAACGGTTATGACGGCGGAGAAGTCGTTGTCGCCGCATACGTACGACAAAAACATTCCCTTTTGTCGTTTAGTAAACGCTTCGTATAAAAAAGATTCCTTTTGAATAAACGTAAAAGTCAAAGGGGTTTATACACCTTATAAAAGATAGTTGTGTATAAAATAAAATATGCCTCAATGAAAGGAGATTGAGACGAAGTCCCATACCTCGTATCCGACTTGACCCGACCGTTCTTTAATCTCCTGAATAATAAACTTGAGTTAATCTCTACTTTCTTATGAATCTTTTTCAAGTTCATTATTCCTTTTATACCATGTTATGAACATCATGTAATCAGTTAAGTTAATAATGTTCATTTTGTCGGTATTTGGTTCTTAAGTCAAAAATAGACTTCTTACACTTACATGTTGTTAATTTGGTCAAAGGTTCATTATATACACAATGGTATTCATGATGTAGATATAATATATGTCATATATATCCAGTACATACTTGCATTTATAATATTACATCACATTTAGAGGTAAGAAATGAAATGCACCGTTCATGGAGACGGTAAGCCGTACGTACGCATGAACGCTACTTTCATTTCTATTTCGTATTTTATAGAATGGAATCATAATTATATAAAGGTATATTATAATTCAAGTATAATATCATATATAATATCATAGTTCCATCCTTTATATGTCCCACATATGGTATTTAACGAATCAAATCACTTTGACGGGGTGGTAGTCCCAACTTCCTAAAATGAAGATATCGTGTTTACCCATAATGGAAACCATAAAGGTATGCCCAAAATGAAAAAAACAGAAGCTTAAGGAAAACATAAACATATTATATATCATATATAAAAATAGTGACATCATAATGGCCACCTTTGAAGGTGTTAAATGAGTATTGAACAATCATCGTTTCGGGAGGCAGAATTTCGCCACCACGGAAACCGTATGTTCTTTAACCATTTGATGCAGTTGTGTGAGAGTGTAGCTCAAATAAATCTTATAACAACATCCTAGTATATTGAAGATACTGGTGTTGTTACAAAAGAATTAAATAAAAAGATTTTAGGGGGTTGGAGAAGCAAAATAAAACAAATGAACATGAGAGAATGAATTACCTTAAAAAGTGTAACTCCTTTTGATTTGAGCCTAAAGGCTTCCTTTGAAAGGATTCTGCCCAAAGGGAATCCTATAGGATGAGGAGAGGGATGTGGAGAGAGTAAATGGGCAGGGGTTGGCCGAGCCAAAGGCATGAGTAGTGTGTGAAATGAGGTAGAGGTGGGGGCCTTTTATAAGAGGAGAGGAGGGGCACTTTTGGCAAGTAAACAAATATTACTTTATTTGAAAATGTGTTTCGATTTGAAAAGGTCCCACATTGATATAATTCGTGTATAAGGTGATAAGGGTTATAAATCCACTCATCCAATTGGTTTTGGCCATGTGTAGTTCATAGATTTTACATTGTCTTTCTATTTTATTTAAATCGTCAAATAATGATGTCATCGCTGCATCATTATTATGTCATAAATAATTTAATTTATTTAATGTCTAAAAATACTAAAACAAATTCTATGATGTAGGAAATCTTATTAGATTTCCAATGACTATTTATAATCAAATATCTGATCTTTATAACCCCATGTAAAAATTGTTTTCGTAAAACATCTCTTGTTTGTGTCATTTTTTACTTTAACATTTAATAAAAAGTTATTTATGTAATTTCCAAACCAAAGTGTCTCCATGGGGTCCCCAAGTTGACCCATGGCTTGTCTCGGTCGGCCATGACACAACCAATAAGGTTAGGACATTTTTATAGGTCATTTCCTATTATTAAAGCATTATTTATACCTTAAACTACCCTAATTACCACTAATCGCGATTAAGAACTTAATAAGTTACTATTCGCCAAAAATTATTATAATCTCATTGAACCACATTTTACTTCTTAATGACAACCATGTATGTTGGATTTTTAAAATTCAATACACATTAGTGGTAAACTTTCATTTAACTGAAAAATCTGTTTGTTTGATTACCACTTAGTGGTTTCACTATTCATCAAAAATTGAAGTTTTTCAGAAAATTACCAAAAATTCACCCTAAGCTATATTTTATATTCTGAATTCAAAAATGAAGTCTATTTTAAAAAATTCAAATCATATAAGTAACATTAATTAATTTAATAATTAATTCCTGCTGCCAGAGCAAATAGCGTGTTTTTACAACACAATAAGTATCAAAAGATTGACACCAGTTAAAGTCTAATTTCAAAGTGAAATTGATTCCAATGACCACCATTCGATAAAATGGTAAAAATATATTCTAATTTCACTTCAAAACCAATTCAAAACATAATCTAATCATATAAATAAATTAGATTAAAAAGTAGTTTTGATGTAAAATGCAGTATTTTTCACTATTCATTAAAAAATTAACATTGTCAGAAAAATACCAAAAATTCACACAAGGTAAATTTTGATGTCCCAATCATAAAGAATAAGATTATTTTGACATACATAGTTTATAAAATTGTCAAAATATAGATTCAAAAATGGTTTTCCATCAAAAGGCAGTAAAACAATCTTTTAAGAATATTAGTGTATTCCATGCATAAGATTGTATTTATTTTCATTTTAAGCCGCTATAACACTATCTTAATCATTAATAGACATAGATAAAAATATCTTATTATTCATTACTTACTTGGGATGTTACAAGAATCTATATAATCCAATCCACAAACCAGAAAACCTGGGTCTACTACCCAGTCTTCAATTCCATCAACTTCCAAGACACTACCAAATCTAGTTGGATACTCTGCCTCAACTAGTGAATTATCTTGTATACCAATAGCACCCTCATCATCTCGTTCTTCCTAAGAAAAATCTTCCACAACCATCTCCATTTATCCAACAGCTGGAGGCACCTCATGAATAGGTGTAGGTCTATCAACTTCAACAAGCGTATCCTCTAAAGGCATAGCCAAACATATAATCAAAGGACTCAAACTTATGGTGGAAGAAGAAGATGCTTCAGCATCAGATTCTCTTTCTTCTTCCACATTCTCTAGGGTGGACTCCTCTTGATCTAATCTCTGCTGGTCTTCCACATCCACAAGTGCCTCTCCACTGCTTAATCCCAATACAGTTTCTTTACTAGGTAGATTCAAAGAAGCATTTTCCTTTTCTTGTGATACAATTTCTGGAGTTGGGATAGGAGGAAAATCTGGATCTCCTCCATCTACTATAGAGGAATCCTCATCATTTGAATCATCACTATACTCTGGATCTTCCTCATCATGTTCTAAACCTGGATCTCTCTTATCATTTGGTCTATTTGGATAGTCAACTGGATTGAACTTGTCTTATCTATATTCATAACCTGTCACCCACTACCTTCTCCATGGGTTGTAGCTAATCTTTATGTACTTACATACTAATATTGTAATACAAACATTGTTTCTTACCACCACTATCTCACCCTAAGACTCAACAAACCCTTTTACTTTTATCATTACAGAAATAAATTTGGCAAATAATAATGCATTGTGTTTTTTTGGGTCTAGACATATCCTCTATTTGAATCATTAAAAACCTGCATAGATTCACCTTCACGCCATGCCTTAAGAGATGCAACAAATAAATATCATGATACTTCAGATTTGCAATGTCTCATCTTCTTGGACATAGCACATGTAGAACGAATCATGAATAGAAATCTATTTTCCCCATCCATCTTAATATCCACCACCTTTCTCTGTTTTCCATTACCAGTGAGCTCCTCTAAGGTAGTCTCATAGTCAAATATGTCACCGGTATTAGGTATTGTCTTCGATGAATACCCAAATACTCCTTCATTGGGTACCATTATACATTCAACCCATTCAATGGATGAATAATCTATTTCCTTGCTATTTACCAATTAAAACATTTTATTCTCCCTATCAGATTTCCCAAAGTGCACAAAGTCATAGAACACTTTTATCAGCTTCAGATAATAAAGACAATAATGGTTTGTAAAACACTCTATCCATCTCTACTCCAATAATAATATTAGGGTCAGCGATTTTCTTAGAAAAATCCATTCTGCACACATCACCTTCTCAATTACAATTTCTCAATTTTGAAAATGCAGGTTCACCAGGCACCTCCTTGATCTTATTCAATTGACACTACTACATGCTTCAGGTCATGTGTTCTACTTCTTCGCATTCGGCTCATCGAAGTCATCTCTGACAGTCGGAAGTTTGGTTTTTTCCATTTCTGGATCGAAGAACATAGGGTTTTCATGAGATTTGGGGATTCTAGGAGTTGGGTTTTAGAGAGGAGAGTTCTATGGATTGAGAAGTAACTATGTCATAGTTTTTATCATTTAGGAATCATAAAATAAAAAAATAATAGATAATAATTAAGGTATAAATGATATAGATTCCATCGGTTATAGATATAAGTTTAAAACATTAATGGTAGGGTATTCCTATGAGAATATGCAAAAGTGAGGTATTATTATCGTTGTGGTCCACTAACATTAAGGTGTAGCGGTGAGGTCCATACCAGCGGGGTATAATATGGAGATACATACCAGTGAGGTATAATAGAGAGATTTCCAATGGTGAGGTTTCTAATGGTTAGGATTCTAAACAAAATTCATCTTTCCTAGCTCATGTATAAATTACCTTAACGTATCCGAAATTAAAGGTTTGATAAAAATTTGAGATAAGTGATGTTCATTACCTATAAATTCAAGAGTAATATCACATTATTGATAATTATCACTTATAAACTGCTGCCTTACATCAATGTTTTTGGTCCTATAGTGAAACCCGGGATTCATAGATATATTAATTGTACTAGTGTTATCACATTTTATTGATACATGTTTAAAGTCATATCCATAGTCCAAAAAATAATGTTTCATTCACAGAATTTGTGCATAGCAACTTCCATCAACTATGTACTCTTCTTCAGCAGTAGATACTGCAACACAAATCTGCTTTTTACTACACCAAAATAATATGGACTTAACAAAAATATGACATTATCCTGAAGTTATCTTTCTATCTAGATTGCAACCAGTAAATTTAGAATCTGAATAACATATTAATTCGAATGATTTTCCTTTTGGATAAAATAATCCTAAGATAGAAGTATGCTTAATATATTTGAAAATTTGTTTAACAACAAGAAAGTGTAAATCATTTTAATTAGCTTTAAATGTTGTATAGATACACATAGTAAACATAATATCTATTTGACTAGATGTAATGTAAAGTAGACTTCCAATCACACCTCTATAATTCATTTGATCAACTGGTTTCCCAGATTCAACAATGTCCAACTTTCATATGGTACTGACTCTCCTTAATACTATCTAAACCAAAAAAATTTAAAAGATCCTTTGTATATTTAATTTTATTTAAAATAATACCATTTTTATTTTGAAAAACATGAAATCCAAGGAATTATTTGAGTTATCCCATTATACTCATTTCAAATTCATTTTTCATACTCATTGAAAAATCGATACACCGAGCTTTTTTAGAGGATCAAAAAATAATATCATCAACATAGATTTATACTATCAAAAAATCTTTAAAAAATCTTTTAATAAATAAAGTTGGATCAGATATCCCTTTTGAAAATAATTTTTAAATAAGAAAATTAATAAGTCTATCATACCAAGCACATGGAGCTTGTTTCAAACCTTATAATGTTTTAGACATATTAAAAACTCAATTTTGAAAATGAGGATTAATAAATAAAGGTGGTTGTTTAAAAAAAACATCTTTAATTATAAAACCATTTAATAAATCACTTTTAACATCCATTTGATATAACATGAAATTCAGATGATCAACATAGGCGAGTAAAATCCTAATAGCTTCTAATCTAGATATAGGATAAAAGGTTTCCTCATAGTCTATTACTTCCTCTTGATTATACCCTTGTGCAACTATCATTGCTTTTTTCATAACTATATCTCCAAATTAATCAACTTTATTTCTAAAAACCCATTTAGTGCATATGGTTAAAGTGTCTTTAGGTCTGTCAACTAATTCCCATACTTTTTTTATATAAAATTGATTTAATTATTCTTGCTTATCTATTACCAAAAATATATCATTGATTGCATCATGGATATTTTTAGGATCTAACTGTGAATGAAAAGCATGATGTTCAACATTTTTCTTAGAGAATCTCTAGTTTGTGTCCCTCTATCTAGATTACCAACAACAACATCTAAAGGACGATTCTTTAGAATCTTAGTTGATATAGTAAAAGTAGGACTATACATTTCAGGTTTCTCTATAGATTTAGGTTCTCCAGAAACAGGTTCTGGAAAATTTATAGGACTGGATGTCTTTAATACAGGTTCATTGATTTTATCATTAAGGATCAAAAAAGACAAATATTCTTCAATATTTTCAATGGATGATTTGGTTTCATGTTGATTAGTTTCATCATACATGATGTTAATAGATTCTTCCACAAATTTGGTTCTTTTATTTAAGACTCTGTAGGATTTTATAGTTATAGAATATCCTAGAATGATTCCCTCATCACTATTAGAAGTATACTTTTTAATATTATCCTTAGTATTCAGAATAAAGACTTTACTACCACAAAAATTGAAGTAACTAACATTAGGTTTCCTATGGTTCAACAATTCATAAGGCATCTTTTTGAGAACAGGTCTAATCAAGACTCTATTAATAATATAACAAGCTGTATTTACAGTTTAATCCCAAAAGTAAATTGGAAGGTCATACTCATTATGCATAGTTCTTTTAATTTCTTCAAGAGTTCTATTTCTTATTTCTACTAACCCATTCTGCTGAGGTGTCCTAGAGGCAGAGAAATGGCGACTATAGCCATTGTATGAGCAATAAGATTCAAATTCAAGATCTTCAAACTCACGAAAATGATCACTTCTCATGGACATAATCTTAAGTCAACTAAAAATTTCTACAGACTTTGAGTATTTAATAATGTAAGAACAAGATTCACTTTTGTGAGATAAGAAGTATACCCAAGGGTACCTAGAATTTTCATCTACTAAGACGAACACATAGTGCTTCCCATTTAAACTAGAAACTATAGAAGGTCCAAACAAGTCCATGTGAACCAACTCAGGAGGTTGAGATGTTGAATCTTATTTCTTTGATTTAAAAGAAACTTTATGATGATTTCTCTTTTGACAGGTATTACAAACTTAATCAACTGGGAATTCAAGTTTAGGTAAGTCTCTAACTAAGTTTTTCCTAGTAAATTTTATAAGTGAATGATTGTTTCAATTTCTTAATCATTTATTCCATAGCCATGATTCTTTATAAAAATCATTTAAGGAAGTAAAATTTTGTTTGGATAAGGAATTCAAATCAACTTCATAAACATTTTCATTTCTCAAAGAAGAAAATACTGAAATATTTTTATAATTTAAAATGTTACAAGAATAATTTTAAAATTTAACATTGAAACCATCATAACACAAGTGAGAAATACATAAAATGATATATTTATTTCAATAAACAAATAAAACATTGGAAATTAAAACTGAATCAGTGTTACCAATCTGTCCTAAGTCAATGATTTTTTCTTTTTGAATTATCACCAAAGGTGACATGGCCTCCATCAACATTGATTAAACTCCTGAAGCATGAGTAGTCCCCAGTCATATTCCTTGAATATCCTTTGTCCAGGTACCATACCTTCTTATGGGACCTCTTCAAGCATCATTCCTGCAACAAAAGTTTAAACAGAAAATGATTTTTCTACCCAGATTTTCTTGGGTCCATACAGGTTATCAAGGAACGCTTCAGGTACCCAGATTTGTCTTATGGGTATCATATAATTTGTAGAATCAATAGACTTCTAAAGATAAACATTGTTTGATCTATCACTCTATAAATTACTAGTTGAGGAATATCAATTTCCAAAATTGGCAGCATTCTGTCCAGATTTTTGGAATAAATCTATTTTTAGTATTCTGTCTCTTTCCTGGATGATAGCCTATTCCAGTGGTATATTTTGCTTCTAGTTGTTTACCTAACATTTGGGTAAGTATATCTTTCCCATTCATGAACTTTTCTAAGTCCTTCCTTAATTACTCATTGGGAAATTTCAGTTCAGTATTTTCCGTAAGTAATTGAGCATTATTTTCCTTTTCTATATCAAGTGTAGATTTAATAGAGATGGTCGAAGAATGATTTTTCTACAACGTCGTATACATGTCTTTCAATTCATTACTAGTTTTTTCTAAAATATTATAATATTCAAATAATTATTCACTATTCATATTTCCAGATTTAGAATTAGTATTAACTCCAGAATAATATGAATTTAATGTAGGAGTATCCAATGTTACCTCAGATGTGTTTTTTTGGAAACACATATAACCTTTTTTAGATTTTTCATCTTGAGTGGAATAAGAATCACTTGAACTATCTTCTGAATCCCTCTATGTTTCTTTCATTTGTTTCTTGTTCTTATTGTTTTTATAGTCATACTTCTTCAGGAACATTAACTTTGGGCAGTCTGATTTCACATGTCCTTTCCTCTTCCATTCATAACTGACAGTTTCATCACTCTTCTCTGAATTTTTCCAATACTTCTTCAAATGACATTTGTAGTCATATTTTCTTTTATAATCTGGTTTTTTGAAGAATTTCATCTTCTTGTAGAACTTTTAGAACCGTATAGCTATCTGAGCCATCTCTATATCACTATCAGATGCAGTCTCATCACTACATGAGCTTTCAGTTGGTATGTGAGCTTTCACCTTTTCCTTTCTCTTTGAGGAAGTAGATTTAAATGCTACAGACATCCTTATTGGTTCTTCATATTCTTCCATGTTTACATTCAGTTCTTCTTCATACATCATCAACATACCAATTAATTATTTAAAAGGAAGTGAACTTATGTCACACGATTCTCTTATTGAGACTAATGTGCCTCTCCATCTTTCTGGCAGACATCTTAGTATTCCCATAATCTCCTCCGTTGCAGGAACAACTTTTCCAAGTGAACTCATAGTGTTGAAAATCTCATTGAATGTGAGATAAATATCAGAAATAGGTTCATAATATTTAATTTTAAATTATCATACATAATAGTATTTGTATTCAATATCATTTCCTTAACGTTGGTTGTCCCCTAATGGGAAATAGCCAAAGTGTCCCAGATTTCATAAGCAGTTTTACAAACAGAAATGTGATTAAATTATTAATCTCCTAAGGCACAATATAGGGCATTCATTGATTTAAAATTATTATTGAATGATGTTTTAGTAGTTTCATCTCAAGTGGTTGTTTCATCTTCTGGAATGATATATTGAGTCTTTTTTGCAGTCCAGTTATCAAATCCCATAGTTTCTAAATGAATTTTCATTTTATGATTCCATTGGGCATAGTTTGGACCATTAATGAAAGGTGGCATGTTGGTAGCATCACCTTATAATCTATTATTCATAATTATATTTTAGCATTTATATTTAAGGAGATAAAATTTAGAACTAACAAAAATTTAAGATATTTAATATGCAACTAAAATCATAGTTGAAAAATAGAGTATTTGGAAATCCTTTATCAATAAAAAAAGAGCCTCCCTCTGATACCAAATGATGGTCGGAGTGGATAATCAATAGGGGGTGAATGGAGTTCCAAGTAAGAATTTCAGTAAAAAAGATTCTTATTAAAAACCCTGAAATTAAATATCATGCCAAACTGTAGTGAATTTGTAATACAGTAAAGGGTCAGTTAAGTTCTCAATAGATTGATTAGTTATCAGTTAATCTAATCTGATGATTAATTAACTTTTGAAGCTAACCTAATGTGTTAAAATAAATACAAACACATGCTATTTTAACTATTAGAGTTTCTCTGAAATGGATTTATATTTCAATGAAGTTAGCAATATAATATTCAATATAGTTTAAAACAAATTAAATAAGAACAACAGATATAACCAAGAGGTTTAGTCTCAAGTCGAGACATAGTCCTCTCAAATAATTTATATAAATTTTGATCCACATATTGGATCGGGTTTGAAAACAGTACTAAGACTGTCTAGGTCTTCAGACCTCTACTATAGTTCTTCATGGAAAATAAAACAATAGAATATAGGATACCAGGACACACTTGACCTCTACCACTATCCATAGTAGGATACAAGTGCATAGGGAAAAGAATATGTTAGGATTTGGATATCCTCCAGCTTTGCATAGGAGACAGTGTGTGTATAGAATATAAAATGTATACACACTGCTCAAAATGTAATTAAAAGAATCACTAAGAGAGAGTAGATATGAGGTTAGAATGCTCTAGTGATTTGAAGTGAAGCTCTGGACTTCTTTTGATTAATCAGAAATGGTTCTGAGTGGTTCTTTGGTTTTTGTCTTGAAAACAGAGTGTCGTTTCCTTCCTTGATTTACAGGTTCAATTTCATCATCTTGAGTGTATAAAGAGATCGTTGTTGTTATTTACTCCTCAATTAAGATAAAGTTCGTGTTCTCCAAGTAGATAAGTGTATGGATGTAGCCTCTCTTTGTTATGTATATGCACCACACCCTTCTCTGCATCTTTATCTTTCTTTCAGACCTTATGCTGCGACAATAGGAATGATTAACTTTTTATAAGTACGAGGTATGGTTACT
Organism: Viscum album; assembly: GCA_963277665.1. Lineage (NCBI taxonomy): Eukaryota > Viridiplantae > Streptophyta > Magnoliopsida > Santalales > Viscaceae > Viscum > Viscum album. The sequence continues at coordinate 1,331,252,205 of OY728142.1, read as the reverse complement.
TGACATCCCAACAACCAAAAATAATTAATTGAAGTTGCATTAAATTAACCAAATAAAACTGTTAGCATTATATTAATAATATTGAAAAAATATAGAGTTTGAGTAGCAGTGACTGGTTAATAGTCATCTTCCCAGTAGCTCTCTGTCGGTAGACATGTAACAGTGGACTTTGTACTAGTGGATGCCTTGTATCAGTAGCTGTTACTCTGTGTAATAGTAGCTCTATGTACCAGTAACACCTTATATCGATGGCTCTATCTGTATCAGTAGTCGTTCATCTGTCTGTTTGTATCGGTAGGTATGCCAGTATCGATAGCTATGCTTATCAGTAGACTTAATCTATCAGAGATATTTTCTTAATGGTGACCTTTTCTTATCAGTTACCATTTTCTATCAGTGACCATTGTCTATTAGTGAACATTTTCTATCGGTGACCTTTGTGTAACGGTAGACTTGCATAACGTTAGACTTACTCATATTTCAAGCTCTGGTGTAACGGTGACTGTCTGTACAGGAGCACATAAAAGTATTAGTATTGGTGTAAATTAGTGAACTTTGTATCAGTATCTGTGTATTTTTTTGTTTGTATCAGTAGCTATGTGCATATTGATGGATTTAACACTTATATGTTCTGTTTAAAACTTATCCAGATTGAGTTTGAATTATTTTAATGTATGTAAAAACATTAATGAACATATTCCAATGATTACTTTGATTTTTCTGTCATCACAATTTAGCATATATATATATATATATATAAGATAATAAGCACATATTGAGATTATCAAAACATATAAAAGCATGATTGGGATTATCTAAATAGGTGAGGTCCACATGAGTATAGTGAAAGTGTGTGATGAGTCATGACAAACATTTCATTTTTTCATGATTGCTGATAAATTATAGATTTAGTGCTAAAAAATAACCTGACAAATCGATTTGAGTCAAAAAATAAATATCATGGATAAAATGCAGAAAAACAGTTCATGATCACTTGATATTATTTATAATTATTTAAGAAACTAAATAATAGTTTTGTTTGAATTCATTCATCATTGATGGATGTGATAATAGATTTACAGTGTATCATATTTTTGATTTATTAATAAAACTAACAATCATACTAGTGGGGATCCAAACATGATCAAATATCAGTGTTCATTGCTATATGAATATTAGGATTATAGCTTGAAAAATCTTATTCCTAGATTCATTCACCTTTTAATAGAGGATAACTTACAAATCATTATCAGTGATCTCTATATATTAGATAGTGTAATTTGGGGGAAGATTGATCTCCATTATTTAGTGCAATCATGAAGGAGTGATCCTAATAGGTATTCAATTGGATTTTCCAGATTCATTGTTCACAAAAAAAATTAACTGAAAATCATGAAAAATAATTTAAGTGTGCTTATAAACTGCTAGCGTTAGAATAAAAGTATTGAATAGTTTCCCTATAATGTTTCTTTAATCCCTACAGAACCCCATGTCTATATATTTATTAACATTATTATTATTTCTTGTAATTCTCTTACATTTTGAATTAAAATAAATGTTATTATTTAATAAAATAATATTATGTATATATAATTTTTCACTAGACCATTACACTCTGTCTTTAATTCATCTATAATATTTTTCAAGCTCTCAGAATTTCAGTTTTTTTAACAAATAAATATAACTAAATATGTCTCTAATATATAAATTAATTATTTTTTAATTAATCAAATATTTTATTCACAATACAGAAAATAAATATTTATAAAGTATTTTACTTACATAATATTATATCGAGGAACTACTAACAGAATATTTGTGATAAAAAAATGAATAATTTTTAATCCATGTTCTTCAATAATATTACTTTAAATTTCTTAATAATAAAAAATATTATCTTATTTATCTAAAATTATAGATACACATAGTGTGTGACACTCTATATATTTTTCATAGATTCCGTAGGAAATGCAGTCTATAGTTAATGTAATGAAATTTGAAACACACCAAGGAACACATAGAGAAAGATGTTAATTCCATAATTAAATAATAAATCATACATAAACTCACTTGGTAATAAATCACATGATCACTATATCTTTAGTTATGTAATTTGTAAGTAGGTTCCATCAACCTATGTTCTTGATGTCTTTTTCTTTAAAATTTCAAAAATTGAACATGCATATAAAAAACCATGGACATTGATTTGTATTATGATATACAATTTCTATAAAATTGGATTATATATCAAATTATATTGTAAGAAATTTTTGAAATCCTTTTATACAACATAAATTAATAAATTATTACTCATGATGCATGCAAACATATCATACCATTCTGTGAACATATTTCAACAGTGTTTTCTCAATACAAAAATATTTGTGAAGAATAATACTTATTATTTTTTATCATAAAGAATAAGGATCTACAGATACATAAAATGATATGAACAAAAAATGACACCTATTAATTAATATTTCCTATTGGAAATTATCTTTATCACAATATCGTGCCCTTGAAATTACAAAGGATGTACAATAAGAGAAGGTTCTTTATTATCCTCTGAGTCTCCACCTATAATATATTGTATCATTTGTGTTACCAAAATTATATCATAAGGATATAAAACATATATTTAAAAACACAATCATGGATCTTATGAGTTCTCATCATAGTGTGGAATTTATATGATGTATTAGAGTGACAACTACTCTTTGTACATTATCACATACTTTGTCACATAGAAGAACAATCATGATGTGATAACAAATTAATTGATATTAAGAACAATAAATACATGATATAATAAAGTAAATATAAGTTGGTTCTATGAAATAAACTCCACCATACTCCCGTTTTCACTAGGTATAATTATTAACAAGCTTCATCCAACAGGATCTTAAATGATATTAAAGATTTTCTATGATTGGAATTAATTAAGCCGTTCAACCATTTCATCCTATTTTGGTAACTATTCTTAATACAATTCCACCCATTTTAAAAAAATTCCTCAAGATTTGATAGTTAAATAATACATTCATTATTCATTGGTGTGACAATTCATATTTTATAGTCTCCTCCCTTGAAGTGTTATCACAATACAATGTGTTGGGGTCTTCACTACAAGGTTCAACATCATCCAATTGGATAATATTTCTCAACCAAATGGGAATCTTGGTTTCATCATATAATGATATATACATTAAATCTATTGTAAAATCAGTGAAAACTATGTTCTTTGAACTCTTCCTACTCATAGGTCCCTTTTTGAGATATAAAACATATCTTGACTACTATATTAAATCATTGGGATCAGTTCTAAATATAGAATATTTATAACCCTTTATCACTATCACATCATATGATCCATACAACAATAATATATCATTATATTTTCTCATATAATTAAGTATAAAATTAATAAAATTACAATTTTATTTTTTCGATCATCTCGATACATTTCTACCATGTTCAATTCATATGAAAAATCGTGTTCAGAATTTTAAATTTCATACATTATTAATCCAATCTCCGAATCTTATGGCATATAAGTAGTTTTCCCTTTCTCCTATTGTGTAAGTGGAGACATTTTCATTGAAAAATTTATACCATGTGAATATATAACCAATCCCAAATTTGATTATTCCACACTAAATCTCTTTCGTATCTTGGAAATGTATGTGCTTTTACATAGTCCATGTAGCCTCTTGGATCTATCACAATGATCAAGATCCCAAAAATATTGGATTTTAAAAAAATTACTTCATAGAGATAAATTTTTCCAATCATTACATAAAAGACTATACGAATTGAATGTAATTTACAATATGTAATATTTCATAAACATATAGAACTAGGATAATGAATGAATTACCACTAAACCAATTCTATCACCTGGCATGCTCTTGTTCATAGTGAAAAACAATTATAGTATACCATCAACAAATTAATTAGTCCATGACTTGGATTCATTATTAAATCCATAAATGGATCAATTAAACTTGAAAATCAATTTGGAATCAATTGTAGTGACATTCACTTTTGGATGTGTCATATAGAAATCATTAAGATGAATTACAATAAAAAATATATTTTTTGATGCCCATATTCTAAATGTCAAATTCATTGTATGTTTCAATAAAAAATATAAATATGATGGACAAAAAAATAAACTACTTAAAATGTTTCACTATAGTAAATTTTTTAATGTTTTTAACCCCTTATCATCCAGCCTTAATATATTGGTATATAAATTACCTTCCTTAATTAGTTTTCTCTTCAATCATGATTTTCACCATATGATCACTACATAAATTGTTGCATCAACCAGAACCAAATATTTAATATGATATATTAAATCCATTTTATAATTCATGGATTCTTGGAAACATGAAACATCTAAGATCTCTACTTACTATTTATAGGATACAAGTTCATCACTTTCCATCAATAATGAGTAACTATCTTTGGTGACAAATAGACATATATCTATGGTTATCTTATATTTCTAGTGATCCAAGAGTATAAATTTGTTTAGGAATAAATTCATCTATCAGGACCAGTGGAATTTATTCCTCTAAAAAATCATGTGTTTATTGTTCATCAAGTTCATCAATGTTAATATTTTTCCCACAATAATTTTTGGGGATGTGCTCCCTCTCTTGTATGAATACTTTTCTAGAAGATACACCTTTTTATTCTAATGGTTCTATAGGTAGTATCCCTTTTATTTATTTAGATACCTTATAATGAAATAATTTTTTTCATAGGGAGCTAGTTTGTTAACGGGGAAGTCCATAAGAAATTCCTCGTAATCCCGTACACATATACGAGACAAAATAGGTTTCTTACCACTCCATAAAATAATGGTAACCTCATTTTCAACATTATTTGGTAATTCATTCAATGATTATTCCATAGTCTGTAATGCTAATTAGCAAACGTATATTGGATGATCTGCTTTGCTCATCATCAACAATCCATGTCTACTAAGGAAAATCCATCATTTAAATAATACCATTATGAAATTGATTTTAAGGTTTACTGAGTTGAGATAAAATAATAATCCCCAATTAAAATTATATAAAATCATGGTAATGATATTCACCACATCGATATGATTGAAGCTTCTTTATTTTATTTTCTTATTTTAGTCTATACTTCATTCATGAATTCATTGAAATTATAAAATGAAATAGACATATATCTCATCATGTAAACATATCAATATCAACTCGAGTCATCATTAAATTCAATTAACTAAGAATATCCATATATGGAGTCCAATTGAAAATGTGATCACACATAAGTGTGTACCAATCCAAGAATCTATGTGGCTCTTTCACCCTATCCACCAAATGATGGGTTGGTCATTATTATTTTTAAACATCGATGACATAATTCAATAGTTGATTTCTTAGTAGGGTTTATATAACCATCTCGATAGTGAATTTTAAAATGCATCTCATTTACATGATCAAGAAAGAGATTCCATTGTTTTGTTTAATATGATTCATTTTAACATTATACGTCACCTATTGATGATACTTAGATATTGTAATTTTATACATAATGAACGTTATTTAAGTGCACTATATCAAACATATACATACTTTATAAATTAATAGTATTTTATTTTAAGAACTGAAAATAAAACCATCTACATCATGTCATGTTATAAAAAATTTATTCTTAGAATCAAAATGTACAAAGTAAATATACCATAAAACGAATATAACTTCTATTGTAAATGTAATGTGGTAGACATCAATATATAGAGAAGCTATCCTCACACCATTAGAAACATGATTATCCACCAACTATCTAGAAATATTTCAATATCTTCTTTGTTCATGTATTTGGATACAAAGATGAGCACTGCAAGATGTTTATATTACCTAGTATGTATATATTGAATGATTACATTGAATAATGAAAGAACCTAAACATTCCCCATAATTTTTGGTAATTATCCACTTCATATGGCCTTTCATTAAAAATGAAAAAAAATACAATCTTCTTTTCATTCCCTTTCATCTGGACAATTATATTCTCATAATGATGTTGCTTGTGATATTTATAAACATCATAATTCTTGGGACCATTCTTCATGTTCATCTGTTTCTTATTCACCAAAATGACAATGATATTATCATTCACATATCATTGTCCACATTGAAAATAAAATTAATATGTTTTGAAATATTCTCCTCATTATTAATAAAGTTATAAATTAAATTACAACTAGTTATGTTCATTGGTAAAGAGAATTGTATGAGATCAATGTGAAGTTCATCAAGAACATAAATCTTATATATGTGTAATTGTTCAATGTGTTATGTAATATTGGATACATGGGGCCTAGATGGGGTTTAATATCAAATAATAGATGTCAAATATCCTTAAAGATACCATTTCTCTTTTATCTCACCTAGTATTTATTAAGATATTGTTGGTGAGACAACATTCTATATGAATCAAAGTCCCCATTTTGCATCAAAAGAGAATTGTTGATGGAAAATAGAGTGAAATAGAAAAATATATGTGGATTATTGGGAATGTATTACATATAGTGTTAAATATTCATCACTATCCACATTACATGGATAATATATAATAGTTCATTCCATCATATATGATTTCTTACTCTTGGTGTAGGATAACACTTATGCGACTTTTCTACTCTTGGAATGTAGTGGTGATGAAAAGGCTTCCGTCTAATGTGTGGATCTCAGTGATATGTTTTATGTCATATTATTTTATATTTTATAAAATAATATGATCTTATAGATAGTACATTATCTGATAAAAATTAGACAAATAAGTAAATATTCATTTTATTAATATCACAATATTTTATAGAAAACCAATATCCATCATCATTGAAATTAGAACATCATGATTATTGGATATTATTGAGGAATATGTCCATATTCTCCTTGTCTTCAACAGAACATTGGATGGTCAAGTAATTTGAAGGGGTTATGGAAGGAATTCCAAATGAAAAATACATTAACACACCATTAATTGATCTTATTTAGGAGATTCCCAAAACCTGAAATCCTAATATGGATTTCCTTAAAAGATTTCTCTCAGTAATACAATGTATTTCTTTGGATGTGAAGCATTGATATGAACTAAGTTCAGTCAACCAATAACATCATGTTTCAATTACATGTTATACGAAATCACCCAAACATTGGTTAGTCCTGAAAATTTCTCTATTTTTTTATTGAATCTAAATTAGGGGAGGTTATACCTAATTAATATATATAATTGAGGGATTTAAAATTTTAAAATTAATTAACAATTATCTTATTTATTATATTCTTTTTAATAGTACGTGGATTTACAAATTTAGTTAAAATTGTCATAGATAATATTTAAGCACAATACAATTTATTATTGTTATAACATTCGAGCATAATAATTCATTAATTTACTCTATCATGGAAGAACATCCAAAATGAAATAACCATTGTACCTAATAGAAATAAATAAAATCAATTTTTATAATAATGAGCATCTGTAAATGTATAGTTTATCTAGAGGATATTAATATAACCACTTATATAATGGAAATCACCTTGAAACAGGTATGGTCAATATTATAGATTTCAACATATCCACCAATGTATCTCAGTTATATTGGTTTCCCTCAACAGAAAAAATAATTTTCCTCAACTATGATAGGATCTACATCCATTATAAATACTTTTACTCACACACATGTGAGGGGAAAGGGATAAAATAAAATAAAAATTGGGAACAAATTCCCATACATAATAAAAGGAGAGATGTAATTTAATTCACAATGAAAATTTAATAATTAATTAAATGAAACCAATAACATACAATGGTATGGTCTTGGATCGTGATCATCAATATTCTTGAAATTAAGTATGCATTTAATTAAACTAGAATTTTATTCTTAAACATGATTATTTAAGAAAAAAACATGCTCAAGTAAATTAATTTTATTTAAAAATTAAACAATTAAATTATATCAATTCTCATCTAAATGTTATTAATAATCTCATCTATCATAACTTAAATAAAATTAAATATATTTATTTAAAATTCATTATGTACAATAAAAAAATATACCATGGAGCAATCATAGTGATCACCCATCTAGACATCCCATCATGAATTATAATCTTATACGATTTAATCTTGAGATATGTGCAATAAACAATTTACCATATACCTTAAGTATATGTACTATAAAATAAATGTTACATAGATTACACGATTTTTCTTTTATAGGTTATGCATCCATGGATACAAAGTAATAACTTTAATAAGACTCATACATGTTATATATATCCTAATATTAAACCAAAATTATTAATATATATATATATATATTGAAACCTTTCACGTATCATGTTATGTAAAATTAATGTCCACACATATGTACTTATTGATCGGGTTTTCTCAGTATAACAAATTTTATTTTAATATGGTGCGATATAGTAAAATGACATGGTGTGTACATTAGATCAAAACAACATGTATGTTTTCTTACCATCTATATATGACACATGCCTAGGGTATCGAGGTGTAACTATTTCAATAAAAAAATGTGAAGTACATGATTTGTATATGGGACACATTTTTTCAAGTATCCTTGTTACATGGTGACTATTCCGATAGGCCATTTAAGATGATACAGAACCCATATGTTGGATGTTACACATTGTGTATTATGGCTTACTATCTGGGAAGTTGTCTTGGACAATAGTTATTATATAATTTAATTCACAACATTTACTGAATGAACATGCCTTGAATTGATTTAAATTTAATTCCGAGTGAATTTAACACATGTACACATTGTATACCTTCAGGTTACGGGTTGTGCAGTCCTTTTCTATTAGGAGAGATTCCACCTCACCACATGTTGATATCTTAAAATATATTTTATTCGTAAATTTAATTAATTTGATTATAATAATTATAAATGAAGAGGACTGAGAATATATCATATTTCAATTTAAAATATAATTAAAATATAATTGGAAACTAATAAAAAATTCGTAAATCAATCAAATATATGAAAATAATTATGAATAATTATGAATAATTATTTGACTTCTTTGATACAACTTGTAGGTTCTAGGCATAGCACAAGTGTGTGATGAGTAGTGTCCAACTATTATTTTTTCATGATCAATGGTCAATGAAATATTTAAATGTTATTAAACACCATAATAAATTAATTTGAATATAAAAATATTGACAACAAATAAAATTCCACAACCTGATCACATGATCCTCACATGTTATTTATCACAAATTTAAGTAACATATGAATTAAATTTTGTGACTTCATAATTTTTTTATGGATCTGATAGAGTATTTAAATTGTAGTATCTTCACGCTATAGGAATCAAGAATAAATTTCCACTTGTAGTGATCCATATATGATTCCTAGATCTCCCATCATATTTGTAGGTATTATTAAGTGTTAATGATTAAAATATTATCTGTTAAATTGTTGTCATTTTTATCTCCTTGAGAATCACATACAAAGCATTCCCTATGATTCCTATAGACTCTAGAATGGTATATTAAGAATGAAATCTTTCAACTATTGGGATATTTATTAAAATATTGAAATCTCTTGGGGATGAAGAGGATTTTTTGGATTCATTGTGCACAAAAAAATGAATTTCATTTGAACATTAATATTATATATAGGTTAATATACCACTAGTGTTTGAAATAAATAATTTAAAAAGATATCATTAATATTTATTTATTACCAAAAATCCCCCTTATATATATTATTATTATTATTATTATTATTATTCTATATTCATATAATTTTAAAATTAAATTAAATATTTTGTAATAAAATAGTATTCAATATATTTTATTTCACTATACACAATTAAATTCACAATACTATTTCTCCACAATATTAATCGATCCTTGAATGATGAATAATTATTTAATAAATAAATATCTATGCATTATTATCTAATAAGTAGATAAATAAGTAAAATATTTAGTAATTATAAAATATATATTTATTAAATATTCCACTCACATAATATTCACTCAGAAATCATGTTAATGAAAATAAGTGATCAAGAAAACATGAATAATTATTCGATCACATGTGGAAATAATATTTATTCAACTTGAGGAATAATAAATAATAATATATTACATAAATTTGATATTAGATAAAATTAGTGTGTGAACCTCTAGGCCTCTTTTTCAGTGACATTAAATGACAAAGTATAAATTATATGGTTGGTATTTAATAACATTCCAATGCTCCCATGGAGAATGAATTTAATTTTACAATGATATAATAACTTGTATAGATGCTCAATATCTAATATAATCCCTTTATAATTATATATCTAATAATGAAGTGTCATAACCCCATCCCTCCAAAGATTCCCCTCCTTGGCTGGAAATAGAGAAAGAGAGATAATGACCCCCAAGTCCCTCCTCCTGTAGGCCTGGGGGTAGAGAAACACACCAAGGGTATAAAAATCTCACAACATTTGAGGCATTATACTATTTATATTAACCATTATCAAGAGATAAGATAAATTATTCTAAATAATATACATGAATCATATATATAATGAAACCAAAATCCATCCCACATGCATGTTTAAAGTAAAATTGCTAGTGATACAGTGATGAACACCAAAATAAATTCCAAAATGAAACTATGTAGTGACACAACAATAATCCCCCATGTCTGAGCTAATAAATTCATGTGTGGTCCATATAATCTCTCTCAAAACCCAAAAAAATATACGTATGGTTATCATTGAATTATATTTAGTATGAAAATTCAAAGTCACCCTTGCACATGTATGAGAATCAATATTATTCCACTATGAGATGATATTAGAAACACAAAATAAGCATACATGTAATATAATAATCCCCAACGTCGCTAAGATAGTATCACCAAATATGGCATTTCCAGTATAGTAATGTAGTAAAAACATCCATATAAGCATACCCCGCACCACTTCCCACATATTAAATGTTCATCCATAATGGTGAATTTCTTAACACTACCTTGATCTTCCACCAGCCCCACTATCACAACCTTACCACACATACTTGGTCCAGATACCACATCCCACCCACAAAGCAGCTATGCCGCAAAAATATCACATCCCACCCATAAACCCTCGGTCCAAAAACCACAACCACTTACAGAAGACACTATGGAATGTACAACATATCTCATCACGAATACACTAGGGAATCACACCTCTTCTACAGACACCTGGGCCTCGCCATTACACCATAACATTCCCAATGAGTCTTCGTCTACTAAGGACAAGATCCTTGAGTAGTAACATGGAAGAAACCTTCCATCCATCCTCCAACTGAGATCCTTGTAATGGATTCCCTCCACCATAAAAATGGGTGTTGTTGGTACATAGTGGTCAGCATGGATAGAGTGCATAGAGATATAACATAGAACTAAATGTATATATATATAGGTAACAAAAACATAAACTAACCTATGGGTTTTAAAAAAACATTTCCCCAAGCCTCTTTTGTTTCTACCTCTAATTGCATTTATCAAAACCTCTAACAGTCACATCTGAAGATGATTTAAGAAAACTACTTCACTACAATCCATAACTCAAAAAATAACCTTAATCAATTAATATAACCATTTTATTACTCCATCCCTTCTTGAGAAATTAATAAATACCCAAAACTATATATATTGAGGCCACCATACAAATGACTACAAAAACCAAACAAATATTGAATTTCCATGTTAGAAGAATACATTATAACACACACTCATAAAATAATGGTATCTAGAATCTCTAATACAAGGGACCATGAAATTTACCACCATAATTTTTCAAAATAACCCCTTATAAACCATTCCCAGTATCCCCACTAAATGAAAATGACTAAATTCATCAATTTAAACACAACTCAACAAGCTTACAATCCCACTGCACAATTCCCTTTCCTAGACACCCACATAATAATTAATCAAATTAATTCGACCATTTCCTTCCACTAAACAAGAAAACCCCACAACACACCTTATTACTAGCACACATAGTATCCCCACTGCATGACAACCAACAGCTAATACGGAATCCCGCATATTTATTAGGTAACATTTCATTTCATTTTACAGACAACGGATCATTAAAGTCTACTGTATTGGAAAAAAGTTCATAATACATGAAAATATATAAAATTGTTTTAATCCAACTGAAATGGATTCATGATAAGTTCATCCTATGTAAAATTACGGAATCACATTACCTTGAGACATGCATCAAAGGAAATAGTGATTTGAGGGCTTAGTAATTAAATAAATTATAATAGATTACCAGTAAACTTGAGAAACATCAATAAGAACATGGGGCTATCATAAATTAATGATAAAGTGGGATTTAATAATAAAAATAACATCAATGGTAACTTGAAAATATGGCTACAAAATATAATTTTGACATTGATAAGAATATCAAAAATGTCCATCCCCAATGTGTCATAAAAATTACCATGGTTATTCAACAAGTTATCATAAAACATGTCATCTATATAGATTAATTTATTTACCGAATGACTTAGAGAGATATAAGAGTAAACCCTTAATATAAATTTATTTTCATGTGATCCACATAGTTTAAAATCTTAAATTTCATAAATAACCTATATAAAATAAAAGAGATGAGTTTCATATCAAAATTATAAATAGTGGTTAAAAACATGATTATTTTATCATTTATATCTCATAGAAATGGAATGAGGGTTTCATAAATGAAAATTCCAGAATCAAATATATAATATTTTTTATGAATACACCTAAAAAAAATTGGTTTGGGTATTTACATAAATAATGTATGATAATTTCTTGAGAAAAATATAGAGCGATTTTGAGGCGATATTTCACTAGTTGAATATCTTTGAAAAATGGTTTTGGAATATTTTAATAAGAGATGGGAAAGAGGTATCCAATTAATAATAGAGTCATTATAATATATAAGGAAATAATAACATGTATATAAAAACATGTTATAAATATTTTCATGAAAAACCACATAAAATATTATTTCAATAAAAAAGAGAAGTTGTGAATTATCTTACCAAAATTTTTCAGCCTAACATCGTCACATAAAATTTCAGAAAATAATTTTATGTGACTGAAAAGGGCCTTTCATACTTTTTAAATAAATTTTATTGGAACATGGATATATAAAATCATACACCAAAATAAAGAAATTGGAAATTAAATGTCATTACATAAAAGAGTGTCAACTAAAATAAGATGGTGTAATGTTCCCTTACCATGAAGATTAACATAAAAAGATGATGTTTGTGACCATGGGGGATTTAGGATACCTTGGTAGGGATATTTTAGAGTTAAAAATAACATAGATTATTTTATGAATAACTCCGAATTAATGTAATAAATGAATTAGTTGGTAATTATTGCAAAAGAGAGGGAAATTTCTATTAATTTCCAAGGGACAACTCATTAGTGGTATTTGAAAACCCAAGGGCTTTCCCATGGTATTTTCCCAATGTACTGGACACTTGGGAAACCATATAATAAATTTTATTCCTTAGGATTCTACCAGAATTATGACATCCTAATTAAATCCTTAATGATTTCATTAATCGCAAATGAGTCTCAAAACAATATTTTTTTATTCATGAAAAACAAATTTTTTTATTAAAATATGTTAAATTCGACCTAACCTAATATTAATATTCTACATTCAAAAATGAACTCCATTTTATTAAAATAATTTTCTATATAAGTGATATTTTATTTTTATTTTAAATCAATATTTACCCGAAAAATTTGTAATACTTAACTATTAATTCGTGAAAGTGTTATTTACGTATTCTATTAGATCACAGTACCATTAAATATTCATAAGTTTTATTTATAATTTCTTATGTCAGGTCACTATTACATTGGTCACCTTACTATTCATAAGTGTAATATTAATACTTATAATTTTTTTCAATGAATAAATGTTCAACTTATTAGACCCCAAATTTAATACTGATCACAATTGAATACGTTCATTTTTTGAAAATAATTTCACATTAATAATTATTTAATGTATTATTAATATTTTAAAATGCACATTTTTTAATATTCATCAATAATATAAATCATCAAAAAATTCATCTTATAATTATTATGAATTTTGAAATTTAAAACTTTTACCATATTAAGAGATAAAAAATTATTTATAAAAATTTATTACACAAATTAACTAAGGCCACGTTACATAGCCCCTTATAACACCTGCATTGGACGTAGGAGTATGGTGTGCAGTGGTGATAGAATCATGGGGATGCTCAGACAACTATTATTGAGTGGTGATTTTTATAAGATTGAACTTCATTCAATGGATTTTATATTGAAGAATTACATATTGATGACCATATATGGGTTGGTCCAGAGAAAATCCATGTGATTCTACCTCATTCCCAAGCTCTAAATTATGGGATTTGTATAGTCTGAGTCTACTAGATGAGGCCATACATTATTATTCTTATTAATTATACATGATCATTATATTTATAAAAAAATTTATAACATTTATAATATAGTTTACAATAGTCATATTGACTAAATATCATATCACAGTTGAAAAAATGGCCTCATTTTTTATACTCAATTAATTTAAAAAAGAAATGTTTTTTGAGTATAAAATAATATAACCAAAAAATCAGGAAACAAATATTTTTAAAATAATGTGTCATTACATTTTTTACATTATAAAAAATTTTATCCAAAAATTTCATCTCGTGCCCTCATAAGTTAAATGGTGTGGGTACTTCTACCTCATAGACTCATCTAGTTCCCATGTGGCTTCTTGGTATTTTTGGTTCCTCCACAAAACTCTTACAATGTTGGTAGTATTATTGCGTACAACCTTTTCTCGATGATCCTAGTTCTCCACAGGCTACTACTTATATGATAGGTTATGTTCCAGTTGTACCACCTCTAAATTTTGTAATTTTGATGTGTAAAGTATCTATATCCTCAAGACAGATATGTGAAAGAAATAATTATCATGTGAAACATTTGGAGGATGTAAAAGCTGATAGGAAACTGCTCCTACATGATCAAGGATATTATAAGGGCTAATATACCTATGGTTGAGCTTCCATTTGATCCCAAGCCACTTCTGTCTCATCCAATTTGAGATTCAAATAAAGTATCTATTGCAAGCATCAAAGACTAATTCCCATCGATGGTTTTCGGCATAGCTCTTTTTCATACTCTAAGAAACCATGATGTGTTGATATATGGAATGGACCTTTTTTGACATCTCTACCCATATGGATCTTCATAAGGATCCATTTAATTGATTGAATGAATGTTTTTATTTTAAGAGAAATCATCTAATGGGAGATGTTGATCCAATTCACCCTCAAATTCTATTTACCATATCTCCACATTTCCTCATGTGTATGAATAGTATTTTCTAATTAGACATCATTTTAATGGTTATAGGGCTTAATAAAATTCAATTCGGTACACAGAGCTTGTTGAATACTTCTCTAGAATTTTTATGTGAACCATGGATCATGATAAAATTCGACAGAAAGTGGAACTCCATACAAGTTTAACACATGATTTACCTAAATCCATGGAATTTAATTGAGATTGATATCAACCCAAATAGAGATAAAATGGGAAGTATTGGTGAGATGGTCCACTATAACCCATATCACATTTTTTACTTAGGATGTTCTCAAGAGACCAGTGGGAAATTCATTAGTGATATTATCCCACTTCCATGTCATTATGGGTAGTGGTTGTAATATCCCATTAAGAAGTTGTCTCTCTTCCTTCACATGCTGACATACCAAGAACATAGGTGTTTAGTAAAAAATATCTCTTTTCATATTACCCCACCAATAATAATCAAGATTGTCCCTATACATTTTCATCCATCAAGGATTAATTGATAAAATAATGCTATGAGATTAATCCTTAAGCTCCATAATTATTTCTATAATAGATGTAAGACATCATCTTCTATGAAATTTCCATACCCCTTCATGATCAATATTGATCATATGGAACATCTCATCTTTCAATGCCTCAATCTTCTTTGGCAACAAAGGATCTTCTTTATGATATTTCTTGATCTTCCCTGGTAATGGCATTTGAGAAATCATTTGGGATAAGTTTGATGATGTCCCTTCCCTTATAAATCCCATTTCTGGATGTACTATGTCTTTTATCAATGGATCAATTTGAATAAACAACATGGATAGATCAATAGGGTCATTCCAAATTATTGTATCAAGGACTTTGATTTCCCTTCTAAGAGGAAAATTAAACGACTAATCTTTGTCTTTAAAAATTTCAAATCATCTCATACGTTTCTTGTTCAATTACATTTTTTTGAAAATATACATCAATCATTGATGGATTTTTATATATTTCATTTCTCCCTATAAATATATCACATCCATATCATCAAAGGAAAAAAGGCCATAGAAAAATCTATATCATATGGAGGATAGTTCTCCTCATTATTCATCAACATTAGAGATGCATTATCAATCACATATACATTTTTCATATGGTCACACCCTATCCCATTCAGAGATGCATCACTAAAAATAATGAGTCCTTTTCCAATTCAGGGAATAATTGACACAAGTGTGGTATCTAGTCTCTTTTCCAGCTATATGAAACATTCCTCACACTCCATTTTCTAGATCAAAATGATCAATTTTCTAGTTAACATGGTTAATGGATTCGAATGTTGTAAGAAGTTTTCCAAAACTATATATAATATACATCTAAACTAAGGAATCTTTGAATATCAGTTACTGTTGTAGGATGAGGCCACTCTTTTAAATCCTTTAACATTTTTGGGTCAACCTTGATTCCTTAATTTGTTATAATGTTCGCTGATAAATAAAATTCTTATAAACAAAATTCACAATATTTGTATGTTGAAAATGCAACTCATTCCGTAGAGTTTAAAAAATAACCCTTACATGATCCACTTGTTCCTCAAAACATTTTGAATATATCATAATATAATTAATAAACAGTTCCACAATGTCATCAAGGTAGTCCTTGATGACTGTATTATTCAAATCCATAAAAATATTAGGTTCATTATTTAATTATAAGGGCATAAAAACAAACACAAAATCCTAATATCATTATAAGAATGTGGTTTTTGATGTATCTTAATTCTACACACTCAATTGATGATAAATGGATCAAAGATAAATCTTGGAGTTGAATTGAGCACCACAAAGTTGGACAACTAAATCATCAATTCTAGGAAGAGGCTACTTGTTCATTCCTGGGATGTCATTTAGATCTCTATAATCAATGCATAACCACAATGATCCAACCTTCTTCTTCAAAAAGTGAACACTTTCTCTCCAAGGAGACACACACGATTAAAAAAACCCCTTCTCCAAATGATCCTGGAGTCATTTCATTAATTCTTCCAACATCACATATTTCATCCAATATTGGGTCCTTAACATCAAATGATATATTCGTACAAGTTCAATGGATAACTCTACATATCATTCTGGGGGTGGTCCGTGTAGATCCTCAAAAAATACGTCATTGTGTTCCTGGATGATGTGGATTTTTTCAATCTTTATAATACCATTTCCTTCTTTTTAATTGCCAGTAAACTCCATAAAGATGGATATTGGAGGTTCATCAAGAAAATGATTTGGTTGAGGTTTCTCTTCTACGAATATAACTACATGTATTCTATTCTAGACTACTGAGAATTCTATTTGTTTACCTTTTATCATAGAATTATTCTTTGAGAGCAATTCCATTCCTAATATAATATAGAATTATAGAATGGGATTGAGTACTATAATTGTGATAATATTATGCTCATTAAGGTAAATACTAGAGTTTCTAAACACTGATGAGGCTTGGATAATCCCAGAAGGTGTATTTTCTGATAAATCTACATTTTTAAATTTAGGGGTTAATTCTAGATTACATGCAAACTAGGAGGAAATAAATGAATACGTTGACCGAAATCAAATAATATACTTTTTATATTTGGGAGAAAAATAAGTGTACATGCAACCACATCATTCAAATCATCAACATCAACAATCATGATAGAAAAATCACAACCATTCCCCATAGGCTTTTTCTTATACTGGTGGTTATTCCCATCCAGTGCACACAGATTTAGATAATTATAGGAAATGTGACAATTTTGTCTACACATATATCATTGGAAGTAATGTAGGACTACACCATCTTCCCTTTTTCATTAGTGTTGGGAAGTTGAGGCTTCACATCGATATAAAAATTCTTCACTATAAGGTCATCTCTTACACACTAGTAGAACATCCCACTCATTATCTAGTAGTTCCTTGAATAATTTTTCCCACATATATTGAACGTTAGACACTGGAATTGATTTCCCCTTTGTACATGATCAAAGATCTTTCTAAATATTGGCTTTATTGATATCTTCTTATCATAGTATTTATGAGACCACAACATCTCATAGAACACTTGTTCATCATTCATTGCATTCTTCACAATTTCTACAATGCTATCATTGTTTTGGGTGGATAGATTCTTCAAAAGATAAGGTCTTTTACCACAATGAATCTATAAAACATCCCAATAAGATCAATGACACTACATGAGGCGTAACCATAATTTCTTGTGATGTTCATCCCGTATATTCCAATAGATTCATTCCACTTTAACATCAAATATAGAAACTCCTTATAAATTTATATTTTCATAGTCCCAGCGAAATACTTATATAAGAAGATCTATATGAACTTTTTCCACTACATAGCATCAACCTGGACTCATGGAAATGTGTTTTTAATCAGTTCCAACCACTGATCAGCTTCTCCATCTATAATGTAAACATCCAAGGTGACCACTTCTTGTTCTGAATAGTGAAAAAAAATATATTTCTTGATAGAGCTAATCCTTTTTTTAAATCAATGGGTTGATATATCCAGAAATGGTTGGTTTCTATTCATGCATAAAATATTAAATATAATGTTTTTCTATTCCTGGTTAACTAATTCACTCAGCATGATTCATGTTATTTCCCATAACATTAGTAACTTGTAAAACCATTCTAATGAAAGATTATATTTCGGCTTTCATCAGTTGGTAGTCAAAACATGATCTATTGTATTAACTATTTGCACGGTTCCTCATATTGAAATCTATTTTTTAAAATAATTAAACCCTATATGAAGCACATTTCCTTTAAAAATATTTTAACTATAATATATTTTTATCTCATAACACCTCATGCTTAAACATATTAATCTTTAACAACAATAACAATTTTATAAAAATCATACATAATGATTCAGAAACAGAATTTGATTAGACTAACATATCCCATGAGAGTGTCAAACCAAGAGTGCAAAAAGGCCCATTGTCATGCTCCAGTTCTCGTTTGAGTCAATCACAATGTAGTGTTTTTTGGTTTTACCCCAATATACATTGGTGCCAGATCCACATAAAATTGGTCATATACAAACATGGATTTATTTACTTGTAAACCACTTACTTAATATTTATCCAAAATACAAAGAATTTTTATTATATTTAATCATTTATATTGGGTTCTTCGTAATGTGTTCATAGGTTAATTTTCATAATTAACAATACTATCAATTGATACCAACTATGTAATACCACCATTTTATTACATAACTTTTCATTTCTTTTACAAAAATGGGATCTTTAAAGTATAGTGTCTTGGAAAAAAGGTTCATTTTACTTTAAAAAATATTAAATTATTTTAATAATTTTGAAATGGATTCATCATAAATTCATCCTATGTACAATTAATGCATCTAATAACATGTGGAAATATGTCAAATTAAAGGGTGAGAAGAAGGCCCAGTATAAAAAACAAGTAAAACTATTTACTTGTGAACATGTGTGATATTAAAATGAACCTAGGGAATATCATAAATTAAGGATAATTAAGAATATATGAATAATAATAACATTTATCATAACATTAAAATTTGTATATAACATTTAATTTAAACATTCATAAGCATATAACAAAGGTCCATCCCTAAGGTGTCATAAAAATTACCAAGGTTTTTCACCATGGTATCGTAAAACATGTAATATCTAGAGATTAATTACAATACCAATTGAATTGTAGCCCTATAAATGTGCACCGTTAAAAAAAATATTTTTATGTGATCCAAATATATAATATTCAATCACGTAGTCAATAATATAATGTAAAAAATAAATTGGTTTCGTATCAAAATTGTGACGTTTTAAGATGTGCTTAAAAACATGATCATTATGTCATTTATACCCAAGGGAATAAGAATTAGGGTTTATTGTTTTTCAATTATTGATTAAAATTTATCACTATTATGTATTTATTAATTCCCCAAAAATCAAATAGGTTTTTTTATTCACATTAATAAAATAAGATAATTTCATGAGAAAAAGAGAGAGTGGTTTTGAGATAAAATTACTGCAGTATTACAACTATGCCAAAAGGGTTTTGAAAAAAATAAATAGAGAGGATATAGAGGTAAAACATTCCTAATATGGTAATAATAATGTATAAAGAAATTATAACATTGAGATAAGAATATTTTATTGGAATATTAAAGACATGCACAATAAAAGATAATTTGGATGAAAAAATGAAGTTTCGAGATCTCTTAAGAAAATTCATAAGCCTAACAGTGTTGCTTAATAATTATGAAAATGAGTTAATTTGATTGAAAATGTTTTATGATCATTTCTACATAAAATTTAATGTAACAAGGATACCTAATTACATTCCATATAATAATAAAATGAAAATTAAAACATATATCATAAAAGATGTCTCGACTAAAAGAGGATGGTGAATGGTTCCTTTACCATGAAGAGTAACATAAAAACACAAAGGTTGGGGCCTGGGAGGCTTGAATAAATCTTGGGAGGACTATTCCAGAGGTCAAAAACCAAATATTAATTAATAATAAATTTTTAATGAATAAATGATTGAATGGGTTGGTATGTATTGAAAATTTGACGGAATGTTTTATTAATTTACAATAGAGGACTCATTAGTTGTATATGAAAAACCCTAGGATTTCTTATGATCTTTACTCACTATATTTTCCAGTTGAGAAAACTCATAAAATATTATATTCCTAAAGTGTATACCATATTTATTACCCCATTAGTAAATCATTAATGATGTAGTTAAACACACTAAATATCAAAACAATATTTTTACTAATCACAAAAAAAAACGAAACTGTATATAAAAATCTCATAAATTCTCCTTAGCCTAATTTCAACGTTCTAAATTAAAAAATGGTTTCCATTTTATGAAAATAATTATTTAAATAAGATAAATTTAATATTTAAAAAAATTCACTGTTTACCCGAAATATACTAATACTTAACTAATAATTACTGAAAGAGTTACTTACATATGTTATTATATCTCGTTAACATTCAAGATGCCTAAATTATATTTATAATTTCATTATTTAGGTTACAATTTGATTGGTCACATGAAAATTTATAAGGGTAATTTTACTATTCAAAATTTACTATTCACCAAAATTACATGTTGGTCTTATCAAATTATAAATTTCTTACTCATAAAAACTCTATATGTTCATTTTTTGAAAATAATTTCTCATTATTATGTATATAAATTATAAAGAAGATGTTAAAATTCATTTTTTTACTATTCATCAATTATGTGAACCTTCCAAATATTCATCCTATATTTTTTTTACATTTGAAATTCAAAAATTTTACAGTAATAGGAAATAACAATTTTATTTATATAAAAGGATTACACAATGTATGTAAGGCCTCGTTATATAGCACCTTATTAAAACTACATAGGAACTGAGAGTAAGGTATGTAATAGTGATAGAATATTCAGGCATCTTAGACAACATGAAATTTACCCAAAGTCGATTACATTTAAGCATAACATATTGAATCTCAGCTTGGAATTGGTCAATAGAGAATCCAAGTGATGCTAGTTCCTTCCCATTATCTAACATATGGGATTCGTTCTGGCTGAGTCTACTGGAGGAGGCCATCGAAACTTTATTCTATATTAATTAACTATGATTATTTGTATTTATAATAAATAATAATGGCGTTGAGTGTACAACAAACAACGGTCATATTGAACAATATTCATATAACTGTCAAAACACAATGGTATCATTTTAATAATACCCACTTCATTACTAAAATGATATAGATTGGGTACATATATAATAAAACACATCCAAAAATCAGAAAACAAATATTTTTCAAATTTTTGGTCTCTTACACCATGCACACACAGTAAAATAATCATAACCCAACCCGAACCTACCACCCAACTACCCAACGATGACCTAAATATTGTCCCACTTCCCTAAAAGTTCATCATTTACACTTTCAACCATTCTATCATCTTGGGATACCACATGTACCACCTCATACTCAAAACCACACACTCATCCACAACACCACATGAACATAAAAACAGAATACCATATAAAATAATACATATCACACAACCACAACAAAAAGTCATCATCTGTTCAGGTCTAGAAAATACTAATGATTTAATTTCAATTGAGAAAATAGGGGTTATCATAGAATATGTTTGATCATATGTAATCCACTTATTTAACTAGATATATGTGATTAATCCAGTTTCTCATTTTCAAAGCCAATAAAATAAATATTAACAACAAGAATTCGTGGGATTGATGCGAAAACCGAGATCACTAATTCCATGATTTTCTGATGTCATGCCCTCAACAAAATCACCAAAATAGAACATGAATACCAAATTAAAAAACAACATGTCCATTGTCTCCATCTTCCCAACCACTCATTTATTACATTCCTAAATTTTGATTTGTATTTTTTCATAAGTATTAATCATTATAACCACCCCACATGACACACATGTAAATGAGATAATAATGAATTTCTTACCCATAATAATAGGTGTCCAACACTTCTTCCTTGTGCCAAAATAAGAGGTGTGTGAGTAGTTCAAAAATTCCCGAGAAAAATTGATCGATGAAAACCTCAAAACACATGAATCCCTAGGAAGGAAAGGATCTAGGTTCACGGTGTGAAAATTGAAACACATTTTGAAGATAAGATCTTGTTTTAGTAGAGTCCTATCCTATATAAAAAATGGAAACTATTTCAAGTGACAATAAAGGATGATCATGGTCAAGACCACACAATTGGACTATTTCAATTTTATAATAGTGTAATAAAATTTAATATATTGTTGATATCCTTTTATATGCATTTTTTAATTCTCAAACATGGTTTTAAACTAGATGTATGTGGAATAATATATAAGCTGGTGGAACTGGAAAAATCTTGGAAAACTCGAAATGACTCAATGATGGGTGAGTCATAGACATGTGTCACCGACACCAATTAATGACAATACCCACCAATGCCACTCACCGATACCATTGACTAACACCACTCACTGATACCCATCATATTAATGCCTTGACCTATCTATGCCATATTTCATAGATTCTAGGAGTCAACAATGATGAGCTACCGACATCAATCTACTGACATTGAGCTCTCGACATGACTCACTGACTCTTGAGCGACCAAAATGACTTATAGATCCATGATATACTGGCCTGACTTGTTAATTATTGAGATATAGAGGTGACCCATTGATTATTGAGCCACTGACAGAACTCAGCAACGCCTAACTCACCAATGGAAAAAAATGAAAATTTGGAAATCAATTGAAATGGGATATGGTTTCCTCCTAGAACACACCAAATACTTAATGTTGACAATTTAATGTAATATAAAAGTTTGGTCCAATACATAATATACCCATCAATCTATTCTCACACTAAATAATTCAATACCAATCGTAGAAGAATGTAGTGTTTGAAAAAATACCACATAAGATACCTGTTAAGGAAAAAACACCCTATGTTGTTCTAAAGATGGATTTATTCCTTGACATCAAATAACAACATATCCTAAATCTTATACCCCAAACATCCACAAGATACACCAAAAAATTAGCATCTATATAGGAAAATTAATTAGTTTATTCCTTAATCAATTTCATGATAATATATTATAAGGGAGGCCCTGACTCACCCACATAAGATTAATTAAATCTCAATTAATGGATCTTGATTTTGAACCAGGTGTCCCTCTATCAATATTTTAAGACTTCGTTACACACTAACGAACAAGGAATAAACCCATATTATAATATAGAAGGTTCCATAAATACATCAAAAATCAAAACACACAAGATTAATTAAAAAAATCATTGTAATATGCACATATTTGGGTCTCCATCTCCCAAGTACTCTCCACTAGGCCACCATGCCGAAATCCAAAAGGAATTGTACATCCCTGAAGCACATTATATAAATGATACTATATCCCCATTGGACGCTCCACGAGCATTGTGTCTTCATCAATATCTAAATCTCCCCAATTAATGACATGGGATTCATTGTGATAATACCTGAGAAGATGGGGTACATGAATGAAATAATGCATACCCCTCAACCGTGGAGGAATCTCATACTGGTATTCTAGCTCACCAACTTTTCCTAACACCTATAATGGACTGATGCACTGTTGATAATGATTCCCCCTTATATAGAAACTAAAATACACACATATAGGGAATCCTTCAAGAACATATGGTCCATATCAAGAGACTCCAATGACATTCTCATTTGATCGACATAGGACTTATACCGGTCATGTGCTTCATGTATTCTCTCACGGACAAGTTTTACCTTCTTATGTCATACTCTGCACCACTACATGTCCAAGAACAACTATATTCTTGACCACTATAGAGAAAAATGTTGTTTTAAATAGACTTCAATGTAATACATCAAATATAGCCACACGTATTGAAGAGTGATATCTATTGTTGTTGAAAAAACTCTATCATGGTAATGTTTCATAACCTAGACCCACCAAAGTCCAAGGTGAATTCTGTCAGTATGTCCTCAAACGTTTAGACTATCTTCTCTTTATGTCCATCCCTCTAGGATAAAATTAAGTGATGATGTGTAACTAAGTACCAAGTGATTGATGCAATCACCTCAAGACACACAAAGTTAAATGTTTATCCAGACCCGATATAATGGTTCTCAGAACCACATATGGTTTCACAACCTCATCAATATACCTCTATGATAAGGAATCCACTACACTTTATTCCCTGATCACTAATATTTTCTTTGAATAAATTAGTTGATCCAATAGTACCCAAATTTCATCACACCCTCCCAATGCTCTAGGTATTCTTGTAATGAAATCCATAGATATATTATCTAAATTCAACTCAGGGAAATATGGGGGTTGTAACAAATAACCAGGAACATAGTGTGTTAACTTCAACTTCTGGAATACTAGGAAATTCACCACAAGCTCGACCACAATCCGCTTTATCCATGGTTAAAGAAACATTTTATGAGGTCGTGATACATATTGAAAAAATCCCAAGTTTACCACTTGCGGTGACCTATAAAACTCATGGAGAACTCCATATCTCATCACCATTATAACAAAATGCTTCTCACAAAACAACATATGATTCTGACCATATTCCGAGCATCCCTATGAAGAATCACCCTGGTGAATGAGATCATGCATTACCCATTCCCCTGAGTATCCCCATTAAAACACATCAACCTACTTCCTCAGTGATTAACTCACCCTCATCTAAAATAGGTATCCTCTACTTCCATCCATTCATGCATCTGACAACATGGAAAACAACTCCTCCATTGGCTCAAGCTTCCATATATTCTTGCACCACTACCTTTTTGTGACGTCCTTCTCAAACCATCATCCCCATCATTCCCTTTTCCTGAGCATTTGGAGATCTCAAAATCAATTTAATAATGAAATTATATCCAACAAAATTTTCACAAGGCTTGATATCATTGGGAAAATGTGTAAATCAAAATTTTATGATCTATGAATACAATAAAGGGATCCTTAATGAGGTAATTTCACAACATCATTAGTGTGAATACGACCACAGAATTCTCCATATCATGGGTGGAATATTTGAATTTATAGGGACATATCTTCCTAGACACATAATTGATCACCCCATTGATTCCTTATAAGAAACACTAATCCTAGACATGAATAATCGCAAAAAAACCTCAAACATCACCCCTTCCTCTAGAAACATGAGCACTAGGGAACTGACAAACATTCCCATTATATTGCAGAACATTGACCAAAACTACTCACTCCATACAAAATCATGGCATTATTGGACTGAGCAATAAATAGAGAAACTTCTTAATAGAAATTAGGTACAAATATATCATAGTATCTTTCATAAAATGAAATCATTATTCCTCTACCATATTCATTGGTTCTATACAATAAAAACTACATTGAACATCAATAAATCCACATATACACCCTGATGAGACAATACATGTCCAATTAAGAGGACCTTATATATCGAAAATGTAACATCCCAGGTAAATAAATAATATTACATTCTAAGGTTTATCAATATTTGTGAATAAAATGTTAATATTACATTTAAGGGAATGCTATGCTCGATGGTATACCCAATATGCATCAACGAGTTTCTTTGAAATCTTACGTTGCACACTAATAATATAATAATATTATAATAGTTAACGCCTAGCCATTGTAATGGAGGGAATGAACAAAAATAACTAAAAAATTATTAAATAAGTTTATTAAATATTTTATATTTATCCAATAAATGATAGAGGCTTAAAATCCAAATGAATCCAATTTTAAGAATAAATACTCTAATATTTTTAAAAGATCGTTTTACCGCCTTTTGATGGCGATCCTTTTTTAAATGTATATTTTGACAATTTCATAAACTATATTTGTCAAAATAAACATATTATTTATGATTGGGACATTGAAAATTACTTTGTATACATTTTTGTTATGTTTCTGACAATGTTCATTATTTTTGATGAATAGTGAAAAATATTGCATTTTACATCAAAACTGCTTTTTCATCTAATTAAAATATATGGTTAGATTATCTTTTTAATTGTTTTTAACGTATAATTACAGTATATTTTTACAATTTAATTCAATTTAGGTCATTATAATTTATTTCACATTGAAAATGGACATAACCAAGTGCCAAACTTTTCGTAGATATTGCTTCCAAAAAACCCGATATTTGTTTTGACAGCGGGAAATAACTATATGATTTATAAATTAAACTTCTATGTTTCGAATTTGGTAAAATGGACATCATTTATTAATTTTAAATATAAAATATATATTAGGGTTAATTTTTTGTATTTTTCTGATAATGATTTTTTTTAATGAATAGTGAAAAATACAGTTTTTAATTCAAAAATGCCTTTTCATCCAATTTATTTATATCTTTAGATTTTAATTTTAATTGTTTTTAATGTATAATTGAATTATTTTATTATCACTTAATACAATGTTGTTCATTAGAAGTAATTTAACTTTTCAATTGGATGTAAAAACAAGTCAATCTTTTGATAAATTTTACTTTTTAAAAACTCATGTTTTGTTTTGACAACGGGATTTACTTTTAAATTAATTACATCAATTTATGTGCTGTGAATTTGATAATATTGATTCCATATTTGGAATCATAATTTCCAAATTATGTAATTAATACTCTTTTGTTTTTGGACATTATGAATAGTAATGACGGTAATTATCTTTAATTATTGTGTTTAATTAGTAATCGAGTAATTAAGTGTATGAAAATAATGTCATAAAAATATAAAATGACCGAAACATGTTTCCTAATGATATTGGTGGTGTATTTTCCGAAAATGGTATTCCTTGGGCCAACCTTGGGACCCCATGGAATCACTTTAGTGTGATAGTGACCTTTTATCATATTGTTTTAAAGAAATGAAAATATAACCAAAGTATGTAACACCTAAGTAAAATTATTTTAATTTTTTCTACATAAATGATATCTTAGACTATAAATAGACATTGGAAATATAAAAATCTTTCCTACATAATAGTATTATTTTTATAATTTTTATACATTAAATAAATTAAATTATTAATGACATCATGATGATACAACAATTACCTCATTAATGTACGATTTAAATAAAATGAATTGATAATGTAAAATCTAAGACTTAAACATGGAAAAAACCTATTGTAGGAGTATATATCGAACCCTTATCACCTTATCCTAGAAATATATAGTTTTGGGACCTTTAAAATCTGAAATTTTATAATAATGTTACTCTTCAAGTCTTTCCAAGAGTGCCCCTCCTCTCCTCTTATAAAAGGCCCCCACCTCTACCACCTTACAAACACCTCTAAAGCCTTTGGCTCAGTCAACAACTGCCCATTTTGTCTCTCCAAATCCCTTTATTCATCATTGAAGCCTCACTTTTGGGCAGAATCCTTTCCAAGTAAGCCATTGAACTCAAATAAAAAAGAGTTACCCGATTTAAAGGTAATGTCTTCCCTTGTGTTATTTTGTTTTATTTTGTTTCTCCAACCCTCTAAACTGTTTTTATTCCATTATTTTGTAACAAAAAAAGTATCCTAAATATACTAGGATATTGTTATGTGAAGGATTATAGCTACACTTACACACACCTTCATCTAATGGTAAAAGAACATACTGTTTCTATGGATGGTGAATTTATGCCTCACGAAATGATGATTGTTCAGTCTTCTCTTAACACCATTAATGGTGGCCATTACGATGTCACAATATTTTATATATGATATATATGGTATTTATTTTTTCTATATGCTTCTGAATTTTATATTTAAAACATGCCTTTATTCTTTTCATGTTGTGCAAATGCGATAATTTCATACAAGGAAGTGTGGACTACTACCCCCTCAAGTGATGTGACTCGTTCATGCAATACATGGAATGTATAAAGAATTAAATTAATGAACATATGTGACCTATATAACATATATATTATACTGGAATTATAATATATATATCTAAATTATTTTTAATTCCATTAATATAACAAATAAATGAATGTTGCATTCATGCGTACGTACGGCTTACCGTCTCCATGAATGGTATATTTCATTTCTTATCTCCAAATGTTTTGTAATATTACAAGTACATATATATAATTGATATATATTTCATATATTACATCTTATTGATGGATATAATTCTGGAATTATAATATATATATATATATATATATATCTTTTAACTTTAATTCAATTAATATGTCAAAAAAATGAAAGTAACGTTCATGTGTATGTATGGCCTACCGTCTCCATGAACGGTTATTTTAATTTTTTATCTCAAAATTTTATGGAATAGAAAAAAATGAATACACACTAGATATATATGATATTTAATTCATTAATACTATTATGGAGATAATTTACTTATAACTACATGGAGAATCATTTTCAAACGAGTTCATTTTTGACTCATGTACCAAACATCGACAAAAACATCTGATATAAACTCACATTATTAACAAATTATTATAACATTATAATATGTGATATTAACTGAATTATAATATTTAAAATAGTTCCTTAATTAATTATAAATTTACCAATGTATATTATTTAGGAATATAAAGAAACGAACAAGACAAGTCAGTCTTGCGGTAAGGGATCCAACCTCTCTCTTTCTTTTTAAGAACTCTCTTTTATGTCATTTCATTTAAAATCATCTTTCTTATGTTTAAGGATGTTATTTTATATTCCAAATACTTTACTTTTTATGTTCATATTATGAGATACCCTATTTTATCTCATAAATTCATTTTTATAAGTTTTATGTGTCGTCGTTAGGCTTCCAAGTTTTCGTAAAAGATTTTTCATCTCACTTTTATTTCTGTGACATTTAAGCTACGTTTTCCATTATTTCCTTTGTGTGGCGTATGTACGGGCCATTATTATAAACTTTTTGTAGTATAATTTCATTTATGGGTATTTACATCTTCATTTTATGACCCTTCTTCCATGGGTTGTATGTTTCGAAAGTTACCCAACTCGGTAAGGGGACCTTTCACCCTCCTCCTTTTAAAAGACTTCTTTTGCTATGTCTATTAATTCACATACTATTATGTTGGGATATGTTCTTATATATCCTTATTTTTGTAAATTTTATTTCCAAGTGATGAGATACCATTTTCTCTATCATCAACTCATTTTCTGAATTTTAAAGTGACGTCGTTAGGCTGTCAGATTTCTGTAAGGGAACTTCTTAACCCAATATCAATTCTTTGGGTAAAACCCCTACTTCTTGATTATATTATGCCAAGATTATCTATGGAATCTCTATGTTGTAATTTACACAAACCTTTGTGTGGATATACTGTTCCTACAAATAATCATCTTATTGATAAATTCTTACGAACTTGTATGGGAAATAATAACTCAATCTCATTTCATTGAGTTAAATATCTATGTCATTGGTTTTGTTTTTCCAAGATTACGTGTGAATGACCACTGAATGTTTCACACATAATATCCACTTATATTGGGTGTATTTATATTTCTCAAAAATAATTATGTGTAGATTTATCATTAATTTAAGGATACCATCTTTATAATGTATATTATCTCAATTTACATTTCCATTGAGACTTCATTGTTGTTATGCACCAATTCACTCTAATATGGTGTGTATACTGTCCTTTGGCATATTATATCCTGATTACCTTTATTCTCATGATATTATAAAGATAGGATTAAACTTTTTTCCGTAATTATTTGTACTCAAGAGTCTCTCATTTTTTAAAAACTCTATAACAAAAATATCTTTTTAAATGGATTTAAGATTCATTATTCTAAATCTTTATCATTAATGTCCATGTTTTAAAAATGGTTTTTAGTATTTATTTATATGTACATTAATGTTTTAAAATTATAATTCCATTAAAATCTTCAAATTGGTATGGAACACTTTAATTCAAAAATCTATTTTAAATGATTTTTGAAAATGGGTTGATTAATTCAATATCTTGGAATTACTTATTGTTATTGCAAATGAAATGTTTTTGTTGAAATGTTTATATTTTCAATATTTTATGTGTAATGATGGTACTTGGTCATTTTACGGGTGGTTACGTGATAAACCATATGACGTGTGGTGTTGTCAATAACAGGGCGGGTGGTAACGTTATAACCTCCAATGCATTGGGTCTGGAAGTCGGCCGTATAGCTATTCCATTAAGTGATATGTATGGAAGTGGACCATATGGTTATTCTATTTAAGTATGTTTATGTCCCAAGTTACCTTTATATGTTATGTGCTATTTATTTGGGTTTTATGGTAATATTTTGGATACACATGTGTAAGTAATGGTCTTTTATTCAGTGAAGATTTTTTACTAATTCATAAAGGATAAAAGTATTACTTTGGTAATGTACTCATGGTTTACTTGTTGTTTCGAAAAACTAACAATTTTCCTTCTTTGTGTATCCTTTACTGGGCTTTTTATGCTCATCCTAGGTTTTTTAAATGTTTTCCATTGGACATAAAAATGAATAGGTTGAAGGATGGGATCACGGAAAGACATTCTATCTAAAACATAGAACTAGACATGTTTCTTTTCAAGTGTTTTTTTTATTTTATGGAAACTTAGTAGATTTGTCTACTATGTAATCTTTTGAGATGTAATAGTTATAACCTAATTATTAAAACTCTAAACCTGAAAAGATCCACAATGTGAATTATTATTTTAATTTATGATTAAGTAATGTTTAAGGTCGTTGCCTTATAGTTGGTATCAAAGGTCGGTTTAGATAACTTTAGAGGTTAGGGTATTCTCTAAGCATATGTTACATTAGAATTATGGTTAGGATTTTAGAAAGAGTCATAGTTTTAGATAATGTGAATGAGTAAGTATATCTTAGTTTTTATCTTCCTCATTAGTACATGATGGTTTTGTTGATATACTCACACTGACATTTCTATTTTTAGTGAATGGGTGGATCTAGCAGGCCCCAAAGCGACAATGGGTTTGAAGGAAACTGTGGTGGTTCTTTGATTAAGAGACTGGATGAAATGGGGGATTCAATGAAAAATCTCGTGCTTTTTCTAAACCAACTATCAAGGAGTCATGACCAACCACCTGAACCTTGGTGAGTTCTATAATGCATCATGTACGAGATGACCAACTCGATGTGGATGTTCAGGTAATAATTATAAAGGAAACCATTAGGGTTTATATGATCCTTGATTTTGAGGTAATTATGGGTTACTATTTGTTATGATGGAATATGAACGACATGAGATAAACATGAGGTTAAATTATGATATGGTTATTTTTGAAGATTTTATCATTTTTTGGGGAATGTTATAAGAATTATATAGTTTTTGAAAATTGACAACACGCAGACCATGTGACAACCCGTTGCGTCGGACGAAGCTACGAGAATTGAACCCACAACCAAAGTGTAACTGGTATTTATCGCCTACCATGAGACTACGTGAAGTCCCTGGTTGGTTTGAATGATTCTTTTTAGATAGATGATTTTATGAATTTTGAGTAATTTTATTTTTTGTTATCAATGGAAATGATTATCCTATCATGGATGATATGTGATTAGGTTAATTACTTTTCAGTATGAGACTGTAAGAGTAACTGATGTTATTTTGGTGAAAAATGTTATGATTTAACTTAGGAGACTATGTGATTAATTCCATCAGAGATTTTTGTTTCAATTTTACTTTGGTTTACTTTGAAGAATTTTATGGATAGATGTTTATTGAATGGTCTTTGTTGAACTTTGGGATATGTTTGACAAATTTTGGAGATTAGGAGTAATTTTATTTTTGTAATAAAAATCTTTTTGGATATTATCTGATCTCGTACTAAACTTTTTGGTTTGTTTTTGGTTGAGATCTAAAGACATGGGAAATATATAGTCCTCTTTTGTTGATTATGGGATTCTTAAGAAGTTTATGATATTACTCTTAATGCGAACAAGTCTTACTAAATACTCATCTTTTGGAGAAAATATGAGTTTGATTAAGGAATCTAGTAAAAGATGAAAGTCTAAGTGACAAGTAATTATGTTTCATTATGATTTAGTTAAGATCAAAAATAAATTCCTCAATGAAACGTAACTTAAAATAATAAAGTTGTCTATTAACTTTTCCTACTAGGGAATCGAATACCGTTAAACCATCACATGTTTGTGATTTTCTTGTGGTTAACATTCTCCTAGACATGTTTACTATCACTCTCCATTAGAACACGACCCTTTGTTTTCTCCTCCATATCCATATTTTCCTACTTGGAATCCTAGTATGGGTTAACTGAGGTGACCTTTGAACTTCTCTCCCTTTCTTTCAATGTGATAATTTTACTAACTCTTGTTCTGATATGGGACTTTCAATGAAGATTCCAAGCCCAATTTTGAACTTGCGATGATGAAAATCCCAAAAGGGGGGAAAGATGTAACATCCCAGTAAAATAAATAATATTACATTCTAAGGTTTAACAATATTTGTGAATAAAATTTTAATATTACTTTAAAGGTAATTCTATACTCGATGGCGTACCCAATACGCAACAACGAGTTTCGTTAAAATCTTATGTTGCACACTAATAATATAATAATATTATAATAGTTACTGCCTAGCCATTGTAATGGAGAGAATGAACAGAAATAACTACAAAATTATTACATATGTTTATTAAATATTTTTACATTTATCCAATAAATAATAGAGGCTTAAAATCCAAATGAACCCAATTTTAAGAATAAATATTCTAATATTTTTAAAAGAGAGTTTTACCGCCTTTTGATGGCGATCCTTTTTTAAATGTAACTTTTGAAAATTTTATAAGCTCTATTTGTCAAAATAAACTTATTCATTATTATTGGTACATTGAAATTTACTTTGTATAAATTTTTGGTATGTTTCTAACAATGTTCATTTTTTTAATGAATAGTGAAAATATTGCATTTTACATCATAACTGATTTTTCATCAAATTTAAATATATGGTTAGATTATATTTTTAATTGGTTTTAAATTTTAATTAGAATATATTTTTAAAATTTAATTCAACTTTGGTCATTATAATTAACTTCACTTTGAAAATGGACATAAACAAGTGCCAAACTTTTAATAGATATTGCTTCCAAAAAAACGGCTATTTGTTTTGACAGTGGGAATTAACTATATAATTTATTAATAAAACTTCTATGTTTAGAATTTGGTAAAATGGAAATAATTTCTGAATTTGAAATATGAAATATATATTATGGTTAATTTTTGGTATTTTTCTGATAATGCTTTTTTAATGAATAGTGAAAAATACAGTTTTTAATTCAAAAATGCCTTTTCATCCAATTTATTTATATATATATATTGTAATTTTAATTGATTTTAATGTATAATTTAATTATATATTTATAACTTAATAAAATTTTGTTCATTGGAAGTAATTTCACTTATCAATTGGATGTAAAAACAAGTCATTCTTTTGATAAATTTTATTTCTTAAAACCCCGTCTTTTGTTTTGACAACAGGATTTACATTTAAATTAATTACTACAATTTATGTGTTTTTAATTTGATAAAATGGAATCCATATTTGGAATCCAAATGTCCAAATTATGAAATTAAGACTCTTTTTTGGACATTATGTATAGTAACGATGGTAATTATCATTAATTATCGTTTTTAATTAGTAATCCGATAATTAAGGGTATGAAAATTATATAATAAAAATATAAAATAACCCCAACATGTGTCCTATTCTATTGGTGGTGTCTTGGCCGACAATGGAATTAAATCATCCAACCTTGGGACTCCATGGAATCACATTAGTGTGATAATTACCTTTTATCATATGTTTTTTAAAGAAAGGAAAATGTAACCCATGTATGTAACACCTAAGTAAAATAATTTTTATTTTTTCAACATAAAAGATATATGAGACTATAAATAATCATTGGGAAGATAAAACTACTTACTACATCTTAGTATTTGTTATATAATTTTTATACATTAAATAAATTAAAATAGCAATGACATCATGATGATGCAGTGATTACCTCATTAATGAACGATTTAAATAAAATGAAAATATAATGTAAAATCTAAGACTTACACTAGAAAAAAACCTATTGTATGAGTATATTTATACCCCTTATCACCTTATCCTAGAAATATATAGTTTTTGGACCTTTAATATCTGAAAAAAAATTTATAATAATGTTACTTTTCAAGACTTTCCAAGAGTGCCCCTCCTCTCCTCTTATAAATGGCCCCCACCTCTACCACCTTACCCACACCTCTCATGTCTTTTACTCGGCCACCTCCTATCCATTTTGTCTCTCCACATTCCTTTATTCATCATTGGAGCCTCATATTTGGTCAGAATCCTTTCCATGGAATCCTTTGAGGTCAAATAAAAAAAAAGTTACCCGATATAAAGGTAATGTCTTTCCTTGTGTTAATTTGTTTTATTT
Source organism: Viscum album (assembly GCA_963277665.1). Classification (NCBI taxonomy): domain Eukaryota; kingdom Viridiplantae; phylum Streptophyta; class Magnoliopsida; order Santalales; family Viscaceae; genus Viscum; species Viscum album. The sequence continues at coordinate 1,331,216,706 of OY728142.1, read as the reverse complement.
TTCTTCTTCAACCCACTGAACTCTTTTTAATCATTTATTTTATAACAAAAACAGTATCTTGAAATTACTAGGATGTTTTTATGTGAAATATTTGAACTACACTTACACACACCTTCGTCTAATGGTAAAAGAACATACTGTTTCTGTTGATGGCGAATTTCTACCTCACGAAACGATGATTGTTCAATCTTCTCTTAACACCTTTCATGGTGGCCATTATGATGCCACTATATTTTATACATGATATATATGGTATTTATGTTTTCTATATGCTTCTGAATTTTATATTTAAATCATTCCTTTATGCTTTTCATGTTGTGCAAATGCGATAATTTCATATGAGGAAGTGTGGACTACCGCCCCCTAAAGTGATGTGACTCGTTCATGCAATACATGGAATGTATAAAGAATAAAATTAATGAAAATATGTGAACTATATAACAAATATATTATATTGGAATTATAATATATATATCTCTCAATTATTCTTAATTTCATTAATATGAAAAAGAAATGAATGTAGCGTTCATGCGTACGTAGGGCTTACCGTCTCCATGAACGGTACATTTCATTTCTTATCTCCAAATGTTATGTACTGTTATAAGAAAATATATATAATGGATATATATGTCCTATATTACATATAAATTATGGATATAATTCTGGAATTATAATATATATATCTCTCTCTTTTAACTTTAATTCCATTAATATGACAAAAAAAATGAAATTAGCGTTCATGCTTACGTACGGCCAACCGTCTCCATGAACGGTGCTTTAAATTTTTTATCTCCAAATGTTATGGAATAGTAAAAAATGAATATATAATGGATATATATGATATTTAAATCATTAATACTATTCCAGAGATGATTTACATATAACTACATGGACAATCATTTTCAAACAAGTTCATTTTTGACTCATGTACCAAACATCGACAAAGACGTCTGATATAAACTCACATTATTAACCAATTGTTATAACATTATAATATGTAATATGAACTTAATATTAATCTTTAAAAGAGTTCCTTAATCAATTATAAATTGAACAAAGATTATTATTCAGGAATATAATGAAATGAACAAGACAAGGCAGACTTGAGGTAAGGGATCCAACCTCTCTCATTCTTTTTAAGTACTCTCTTTTATGTCATTTCTTTTAAGATCCTATTTCTTATGTTTGGGGATGTTCTTTTATATTTCTCATACATTGCTTTTTATGTTAATATTATGAGATACCCTACTTGATCTCATAAATCCATTTTTGGATGTTTTAAGTGGCACCGTTAGGCTGCCGAGTTTTCGTAAAGGATTTTTCATCTCACTTTTATTCTCATGACATTTATGCTAATTTCTGCACTATTTCCTTTGTGTGGTGTATGTAATGCCAATTATTATACACTTTTTGTAGTATAAATTCATTTATGGGTATTTACATCTTCATTGTATGACCCTTCTTCCATGGGGTGTACGTTTCGAAAGTTACCCAACTCGGTAAAGGGACCATTCACCCTCCTCTTTTTAAAATACTTAATTTGTTATGTCTTTTAATTCACATAATATTATTCTGGGATATGTTCTTATATATCCTTATTTATGTAAATTTTATGTCCAAGTGATGAGATACCATTTTCTCTCTCATTAACTCATTTTCGGAATTTTAAAGTGACACCATTAGGCTATCAGATTTCTGTAAGGGAACTTCTTAACCCACTTTCAATTTAATGGGTTAATCCTCTACTTCTTGATTTTATTATGCCAAGATTATGTGTGGAATCTCAATTCTATAATTTCCACAAACCATTTTGTGGATATAAAATTTCTATAGATAATAATCTCATTGATAAATTCTTACGAACATGTATGGGAAATCATAACTCAATCTCATTTCATTCAGTTAAATATCTATGTCATTGGTTTGGTTTTTCCATGATTATGTGTGAATAACATATGATTGTTTCAAACATAATATTGAATTATATTGGGTGTATTTATATTTCTCACACATAATTATGTGATAGATTTATCCTTAATTTAAGGATACCATCTTTATAATGTATTTTATCTCAATTTATATTTCCATTAAGACTTCATTGTTGTTATGAACCAATTCACTCTTATATGGTGTGTATACTGTCCTTTGGCATATTATATCATGAATCTCTTTATTTTCATGATATTATAAAGATCGGATTGAATGTTATTTCACAATTATTTGTATTCAAGAGTCTCTCATTTTGTTAAAAACCCATTAACAAAAATATCATTTTAAATGTTGTAAAGATTCATTATTCTAAATCATTATCTTTAATGTCCATGTTTTAAAAATGGTTTTTAGTCTTTATTTATATGTACATTAATGTTTTAAAATTATAATTCCATTAAAAGCTTCAAAGTGGTATGGGACACTTTGATTCAAAAATATCTTTTAAATGATTTTTGAAAATGGATTTATTAATTCAATATCTAGGAATTACTTATTGTGATTGCAAATGAAATGTTTTTTTTGAAATGTTTATATTTTCAACATTTTATGTGTAATGTTGGTACTTGGACATTTTACGGGTGGTTACAAGATAAACCATATGACGGGTGGTGTCGTGAATACCAGGATGAGTGGTTACGTTATAACCTCAAATGCATTGGGTATGGAAGTCAGCCGTATGGCTATTCCATTAAGTGATATGTGTGGAAGTCGACCGTATGGTAATTACATTTAAGTATGTTTATGTCCCAAGTTACCTTTAAATGTTATGTGTTCTTTATTTGGGTTTTATGGAAATATTTTAGTTACAAAAGGGTAAGTAATGGTCTTTTATTCAGTGAAGTGTTTTTACTACTTCATAATGGTGAAAAGTATTACTTTGGTAAAGTACTCATGGTTTACCTGTTGTTTCGAAAAACTAACAGTTTTCCTTCTTTGTGTATCCTTTACTGGGCTTTTTATGCTCATCCCCAGTTTTTGAAATGTTTTCCACAGGACTTAAAGATGAATAGGGTCAAGGATGGGATCAATGAAAGACATTCTATCTAAAACATGGAACTTGACATGTTTCTTTTTAAGTGTTTTTTTATTTTATGGAAATTTAGTAGAGGTGTCTACTATGTAATCTTTTGAGATATAATAGTTATAACCTAATTCTCTAAAACTCTAAACCTGAAAAGATCCTCTATGTGAATTATTCTTTTAATTCATGATTATGTAATGTTTAAGGATGGGGCCTTATATAAAACATGCACTTGTATAGCTTTCCATATATTTTTATGTGTCATATGACCTGTAGGTTATAATTGCTATTCTCGGTATGCTCCCCCTATAAGATCGGGTAGATCAAAAATTTCATTGACGAATATGTTGGTGAACCAGTTCGTGAACTCACGAAATATAAAATAGATTATCCCCATAAACATGGTGGGTGAGTTCGTAACACCAAACATCCTAACCACAATCTTGAAGTTCTCACACCTACATAGGAAAACAGCCTTTAAGATTTCACCATCACTAACCCTAAACTAGTGATACCCTGCCTAATGATTGATCATAGAAATCCAAATTTATACACACAGCCAGATGAAAAGATCTTCTAACCTCGTGATAGGGTAAGAGTTCCTGAACATTACTTAATTCAATATTTATTAGTCCATACATATCCTCACACAAACATCTTATGTCATTGCAAACAAGATTGATTCACACAATGGTAAAAAAAATTGATGGATAAATCTCTTCTTCCTCATATCATCAATCTATATCTACAACTCCCACATCACTAAATGAGAAATATGATATGGATCCCTTGAAATCAGAATATCATTATGTTTCAAGTCTATCCCTAACTCATCGTCAATTCAAGGGAGAAGTGCCACATCCTCATCCAAAAAAACATTCAAAAAATCACTCAATAATCCAGATAACTCCTCAATCTTAACATTCACCAATTATATTGACATATCATCCAACATGGAAGGAAATATCCCCCCACACCGACTACCTTCAGATAACTACACTCCATAATTAAATCCACACATTGACCACCCACATATAAAACATGAATCTTCTCCAAAAGGAGTAGATAAAAATATGAATATTGTAAAAGTATTTGGTTCCATGGATAACAAAATCTGGATGCATCAGTATCCTAAAGAGATCCTCACTGGAGTGATGTGGCCTCAACAAAAATATATATCCCCATAAATCATCAATGAAACCATCCTGGCCTCCAACTAGTGTACCCAACACTTGGGGCACAAAAGCCTCCCAATTTATAGTCCCAAACCATTGGATAGATCATTTTAAACAAAAGAGTTTGATGACATTGAATTAAACAAGAAGTCATCAACAAAACTAATCTATAAAATTGTACCTTGGATGATATTAGACCCTACATGAACTGTTGCCTCAGGGTCGTTCAACTATCCACAACCAAATCATTTGTCCCATGGCTTTCATCCACTTCCCCGACAATATTCAGGTCGAGGTAGCTATGGTATTTCCTGATATAGGCCTCAGCCTTTCCGTCTCCCCTATGTAGAGAAAGATCTTGTCATACCTTCCACTGAAATAGCATGGTTAGCTACTACATCTGATGTAGGTGCAAAACCATCCCACCACCATTTTACTAATCATATACTAGACATCAAATCTAAAGGAGACTACAACATCCACAATCTAAACACCATGATCCCAAGACTATGGGAAAAAGGACTTGGGACATTATGCCAGAATTGAAACTATTGTGGTCAGCTCCCCTTAGGATGAATCCATAAAGGCCATAGAACTTGGGACCTACATTTGTAATCCATTACCTTCGTAAAACCCTATTACCTCTCCACTCATATTAGACCTCCTCATGAGTGAATAATTTACACCACTTCATCCTTATTCTAATTCACAATGTATGTTAGTAGGGTGAAGGGAGTAACCACATAATGGAGGGAATGAAAGAGTGCCTCCTATAAGAATCATTCCTATGACACATTATATAGAAAGAGGTACAGAGAAAAGTGTAGGAGATCCTTGAACATGATTCCCCTGTCTATTATGAAATTATACACTACTGGAGGGACAGTGGAACCTCTCTATTCCAAGAATTCATCATTGAATAATGGAATTATACCTAGAAAACATTCTCAATGTTGACCCACAAAACATCCATCTCCTTCCTCTCCCTGAGTTATAGAGTCTACCATTAACATGCCTCTCAAATCATCTAACATACTACAGATGGAGCCATGTACTCTGTCGGAGCCCAGATCAAGATGAAACTGATCACCAAATCCACATGACAACTATAATTTTTCAAATCAGGGAAGCTGGCATTTTACATTTCAAGTGTCTTCCAATGGAAATGAAGAAGCATCTTCTACCACTAATTTTCCTCCTCTTTTGAAACTTCCCCCCTCCAATCATCTAAATAGACCAAATGTTCCTCCCTTGCTTGATCCAATCATGGACGTTGATTTGGTACCATTTCATAAAGGTAATCAATGAATTTATAAGATCAATTAGTATGGTATTATTTGGATAAAGTGTATGTCATTTTTTATTTTATTTGACATTCCAAAAACAACCAAAAAATAGGAACACATTTAATCATGATGTAGGTAACTTTTTAAGGGTATCTACACCGAAATCGATGTACCCTCACTTTGTCATTTGGTAAGCTCAGAGTCCTTTCTTTAGATCATGGGGGTCCCTAAACATACATTTCCCAACTTGTATTCGCTAGCCCATGTCACATACCAAGATCAGCTAACATTTTTCCCAAATAACCCTTGATATCCTCACCATGACTAACACCTTACTCCACCCTATCTTTAAAACATTCTCTCTGTAACCATTCTTTCATGAACTCATCTATCCAACTATGCCCCTCTTGAGAAACCAATACTGAAAAGGAGAGATAATGACCCCTGATTCCCACCTCTAGTTCGTCCAAGGTTGGTGACCTGATCCAATTGTATAGAAATATCACAACATGGGAGGAATTACCATTTTTATAGTAACCAAGATCAAGAGATAAGATATATTACTTTCAAAAAACTCCACGACACATATATAAAATATAAAAGAAATCCATCCCACATGCATGTTTAATGAAAACCTACTATAAATACAATGCAAAACTCCAATGTAAATGCCAAAATAAATCTAAGCAGTGAAACGACTACCATCCCCATCATCCAAGCTAGTAAGGTCCAGCACAATAAATTTAATTTCATTTGAAACATGGAAACATTTATATATATATAGGGAGAGCATAAAAGTACCCTCAGTAGAAAAATTCAATGTCACCCAATAAAATGTGGGTGAAGCATACTAATTTCCATGTGAGAAAAAATTTGAAACTAAAAAACAAATAACAAGGAATACTATTCACCACAGCCTCACTATGAAATGGTTAGTAAATAATTCATGTAATGTAATGTTAAGTAATAAGGACATCAATATTTGGGTACCCCTCACAAATTACCACCTATCAACTATTAGTAAATAATGCGTAACATCCTAATGCTAAAATGATCTTTGATAAGACCCACTATAAAAACCTTCCCATACACACCTGGGCCACATACCACATCCCTCCCACAAAACACCTGGGCCACAACCACATAACACCCCACCCACTTAATCCAAGGCCTGTAATTCACAACCTTATCCCAAAGACACTTGGTAAAGTAAATCATATCTCATCCCAAAGACACCAGGGAAGAACATGTTTTTTATAAACACCAAGGCCTCACAACCACTCCACTTCCTGACCAAAGTGTATTGTGTTACCAATGCCTAGAAAAGTGAGTAGAGAAATCCCAATAACCATTCATCCATCCTCAGATTGGGATGTGGGTAATAGACGCCCTCTTTCATAACAATTAGTGTTTTTATCTAGTATTTCTCAACATGTTTGGGGTGCATATAGAAATCACAGGGAACTACAAGTATATGTATAGGTAACAAATAGTCAACCCAGCCTATGGGTTTTCAAAACCAATAACTAGATCACAAAACCACCTTCATAGAATCTATAAATTCAGTTATCAATACCACCAACAGTCACTTCAGATGTTCATAAATGTACATATATTCAATACAAACCAAAACTAAAGACATACCCCGAGCCAAATCCTATAACCATTTAATTATTTCTTCTTTTCATGGGAAGATACCAAATAATAAAATCATTATAAGGTGAAAGAACATTAACAAGAACTTCCAAAGCCAATAAAATAATGTAGAAAACATTTAAAAGAATAAATTCTGACACACATTCATAAAATAAATGTCTTTTGAAACTCCAGTTGAAAGACCCATGGATGGTAAAACAATAATTCTTTAGAATCGTCCCTCATTAATGATCATCAGTATCTCCTCTGCAAAAAAAAATACACATTCATCAAAACAAAAAAAAACACAACCAGGTTGATGTCCCATAGCACACTCCCCTTTCGTTGACCCCCCCCACCACCATCATTCTTTAATGTCATGATGCTCGATCCTTCCTCCCAACAATCAAAACCCCAAACACACCTCATTACTACAACACTCGATATCCCTCCTGCAAAACAAAAAAGAAATACCTTGAACACCATTTTACATAAACATAACATACCCCACTCCTGCATCCACACTACACAATCACTACCTAGATGCAGACCCAATGTATAATGAGTTTATCAATTTAAAAATCAACCAATTTCTAAACCAATGATTCCACTCATAAAACACCATTCTCACAACCACACTCCCATCCACAGTTCTACATGAACAATAAAACGAGAAGATCGAATAAGAACCATCCACAAAACTCATCCATATCAACAAGATAATGTTTTTTCTGGTATATCAAACACATTGGCTTTAATTCCACCTTATTAAGAATGGTTTATACATAACATGTATGGTCATGGGGAATCCATTTATCCATCTGAATATGATTGATTAATCATTTTTTCATGTTCAAGACCATTCACCATAATATTAACAAATCAAATTCAGGTGTCTGGTGTGCAAATAGCGACCATTGATGAAAATGAATTTCATAAGTCATATGCCCAACACAATTCAAAACATTGATATATGATAACAGATAAAAATCAACGAAACCATTATCGTCATCCTCCCAGCCCCTTATTTATTAATTATTTAAATTAGGATTTATTATTTTACAATATGATTCATCATTACTCCCACCCTGCATGATACATAATTAAAATATAGATGATTTAATTACCTATCGTGAACAACATGCAACCAACAATTCATCCATGCACCAAAGCAGGGTTCTAAGTGTATTTGGAAAACACCATGGAAAATTTTATTGATGGATACAGTACAAAACGGGTCTCCAAAATAGGAAATGCACTAGGATCACGATGAAAAAATAAAAACAAACGAGGATGAGTAGAACTTGTCTTAGAAAGCTAGATCTTATATCAATAGAATGAATTGGTTTAATAACCATTAATGTAGGATCGTGGTCACGACCACCTAGTTTGAATATTATAATGATCCTAAGGAATTAGGATGTTAAATATAAAATTAATATCCTTTGAAACATCTTCAATAATTTTCAAATACATTTTTAACCTCAACTTACATCCATTAAAATATCAGAGGGGTAAAGTTGGAAAAACTGGAAATGACTCCCCAATCGGTGAGTCAATGACATGATTCACCTACATTAAGTTACCAACACGATTCACTAAAACCAATTACCAACACCACTCACCAATACCACTCATTGACTAACATCACTAAAGTGACACACTGATAAGCATCCTACTGACAACTCTACATACCGACACCATGAGTCACCGAAACACATTGTCCTAGACATTGAGAAACTAATCCGACTAACCTATTAATGTGCTACCCACATGACTCAATGATTCCAAAGCTACTGATGTGGCTCACTAATTTTTAATATACTCACACAACTCATCGATGCCTGAGATATCGATACGAATCACCGTCAACTGATTCACCGATGGAAAAAACTGTAAATTTTTAAAACTCTTGAAATGAGATACCCTGGATCCCATAAACAAGCAAACACTAGATTTTGACAATGTAATAGAGAAGAGTTTTCATGGACCATTCAAGTAGGTTGTATGTTATTTTCATCAAACTATGTGATCAATGTCTAATTTGATGATTTTTTTTTGAAATAAAACATTCTATATAACACCATATATATGTATTGAATTGGGAAATAATATTTCTATAATAGGTACTAAGATATGAACTTCTAGGAAAGGCTAAAATGGAAAAACCCATTCACTCATTATTCATTAATGAAATATTACTCCAAACCCACAAAATGATTCCCACCACTCCATGATCATATGTTATAACATTTTTCAAAAATACATTAATATATCTTACATATAATAGTTAGTAATAATAACAAAAAATTATAATGATCTGTACACATGTCTGCTAATAGGAACATCCAGTGAAACCTATAAATATAAATTTCCAACTTTTCTATCTCGTTCTTGTAATATCCTACTTTGGATATTACCTAGGGTGTACACCAAGAGCTGGTGAATTTGTGTACTATGATCATCCACGAAAGATAACCTATACATTTTTTCCCTCAAATAATATCATACAAATACAGTACATATATTTTAGAATATTGTTGTTTCACTTGTCAGTTACCATTATAGTGGGGAACTATAATGACCATTTTGTGCGACAATATTCTTAGGAAATTTCCACAATATTCCACAAAGAAGAACAATTGTGATGTGATAAAAATATTAGTAACATTTAGAATATTGAATAAAAGTTATCATACACTTGATAGGAGAATATTTTTTATCTCCCTTATGTAGGTTGTGTAAAAAAACTATCACAAGATTAAATTTATATTTCTCTTATATAGGTCATGATACCATTATATCATATGTCATGATAAGAAACAAACTTCAAATAATTTTTTACTATATTCTATCCGCATGAAATATATGTATATAACGTCATGGGATGTACCTATTTTTTAAATAAATATTTACCTACAGAACACTATATTATAATATATTTCTTTTAGTGATCATCAATATGAATTGAAAACATGAAAATAATTATATTTTTATTAAATCCATATCAGAGTAATCTTTCATCATCTCTAATAGAAACACCATTTCAATATAAATCACTCAAACTCATCGTTAGTAATATTTAGGACAACCCACAATAGTTTATGCATAAATTAGTAAATGAAAAATGTATATATTAACTTACTTAGAATAAAAAAATTTACATTCATTGGGTTCTAGTGTATGTATCTACAAATTCATATTTAACAACATTGAAAATATCTATATCAGATTTTATGTATGAAATTCTTTCCTCTATAGATCATACCAACTACTAATGTTATATGCAAACCTATATTGATCACCCACTATAGTCTTATTTATCAAAATAAATTTATGTAATTTGAAATACTTCACTCCTATCACATATATACGTCAAAATGAGATCTTTATGTATATTCAATAAAAATTTAATATTAGTTATTATTTATGAATGACTTATATTATATTTCACTCGTGAAAAAGACATTTAATGATTGTGTAGGCATCATTTGAATAATATTTTTTTAGCTTATATGATTTAGATAGTTTCTATATCAATTCATATCATATAATTTATCATTTCTAAAACACGAAGGATTTTTTTCATGTTCATGGTGTGAAATATATAAATATTTACAGTTCGTTGTCTTTTTCATCTTTAATTTAAAAAAAATTATTGTCCATCACTATCTTTATGTATTCATCCTCACAGTTTACATTACCATTATTGATAATTTACACCATCATTATAGAACACAACAATTTAAAAAAACCCCACTAAAAATAAGTTAATGGGATCTAACAACATGATATTGTTGTTGAGAATTCTATAGACAAGTGTTCAAGGTTTTTATATCCTTAGATATATTTTTTAATAGATTGTTAATAATATATATTGGGAAATTATTTGATTCCACTTGTCTACAGTTGTATGAGTGTGGATAAATTCACCTACATTGTTATTTTGGAATTATTAGGTATGTATTGTTATGGATTTTGTTAATTTCATAATTTACTGACCTGAAATTCATCCCCCAATTCTAAAAAATATCTACAACTTGAAATATTTCAACTTAGTATTCATCCTAATTTGTATTTTTTTATTCCTAAAATTCTCTCTCCCATTTTTTATAATTATATATATGTTTTACTTTGATTATTTATAGATATATTTTAATTTCAGACCAATGGGGTTGTCTATATTTTATCTTAATTTATTTTTTATTTTTTATTATATTTTATAGATGGAATATAATATAATTTTTATTTATAAAATTCATTTCTATAATATCTAAATTAAAAATACATAGAAAGTGGATTATGGTAATCAAAACAACCATGTTTAATGATATACAAGTATGGGGTTTCATCACATCATAAGGTAGAGATCCATTTGGTATAAGTTGTTTCAAAGGTAGTGATAAAGTATTATCTATAAAGATCTATTAATTATTGATTAAATCAGATAAAATGATTAAATAGGGTGTGTGACATGATACATCCAAATATTGGAGATGTTATTGATATTGTGTTATAAAAACAACATGTTTTCAGAGGAAGTTCTATATCCTATGATTTTTTTCTATAAGTACTTCACTTTGAAGTAAAATAAAAATTTGATTGATTAATGAATTTAAGGGTGTATACATTTTAAAATTATCCAACATTATTTTGATTTTATGTATTTTAATTATCTAACAGTTTCCCTATATACATCTCATTAACTCTCTATATAAATGATGAAGTAGATATTCACTAAATTCATTATGTATTTGATTATTTAGTTATATAAAAATAGGTGATATTATTATATTGAAAATTAATGATATAAGATATTATGAGTGATTACCATATAAGAAAATTTACATGACTGGATATGAATTTTAAGGTAAAAATAATTAATAAATATGGATATTCATTTAGTAAAGTGGATATTAATAGTTAAAAATTTAATATATCATCTATATAAACAATGAATAATGAAAATATTTTCATTAAATAATATACACATGAATTATATAATAGTTTAGTGTTTAGAATATTTTTGAAACCAACCCCTTAAATTATACTATTTATAATTCAAGAGTTATTTCTTGGATAATTAACAATTTTATTTAGTATCTATAAAGAATAAAAACCATAAATTTAGTGTTTTTATATCCCCAATCATACAATAATTCATATAATATATTTTAATCATTTTATAAAGACATAGAGAGACACTAACATGTCATGTTGTTGATGGAGTTTTCATTCCATGTTGTAGGGTGACTCGGTGGAACTCGTTGAAACAACATTGAAGGAGCGATATCTTACAACTACTTATATAGTTATATTAATTTTGAATCTAATTAATATAGGGTATTTTAATCAAGGTTGTATCGAATACACACATGATTTCTAATTTACAGTTTCAGTAAGATTCTAGTATCATGTATTGAGTTCTTGGTTTCATGGTTTATTCCACATTTAATATGTTTTGTAGGTGGTACACTATCCTTAGAAATCCAAATATGTTATCACAATAAGAACCTGATCATTGAACCGTGTAATCATGATTTAAATTTAATATGTTTAGATTCTATGAATACCGAGTTAAATAACTACATTATGATATAGTTGATATTATAATGAACTATAGAAATAAATACAATTCACATCATTTTCAATGAATGATTCATATTCATGTTAATAATATTGAGTTCATCAATTCATGAGATAAATAATAAATAGGATCTATTTTATTTTACCCATAAATCCCATCTCTCCATACTTTTAATATGATTTGACTATTTTGATAAATCATTTAAATTATTTCCATGAAGATATCATGTTAATCACACATAAGATCTATATTATTTATTCATATGTATAATACATTTAATGAAAACACTTTAATAACCAAAGATAACACCATTTCTAAAGTCACATGTGGTATTACTGTTAATATTTAATTCTACATGGGTAGTAGAATCACCTTATTCAAGATAGAAAATACATTAGATACCACGAATATATTCCTACATATGGATTCTCTTTTATTTTAATGATTTTGGAGGCAATTTTAATACTTTTCATGAGAAAATATAATCAAAAATATTATTTAAGAAAATAATATCATTATAATATTGTATCGAATATTATAATATTAATTTTGTGTAGTAATTAAAATCCCATTATGTGGAATTTAAGCAGATGTATGATTCATTGTATATAATCTATTATACAATATAGGTTTAATCATAGTAATTTTAATGTAATATTATATTTCTTCTTTTTCAATAATAAATTTTTCAAAACATTATATAAAATATCAATATAAGATAAAAAATTTAAATTTAAAATGTTAAAATTCAGAAATCTTTTTATTCATAATTTTATGGAATAGATTATGATTTTAATATAAAATATTAAGATTGAAATTATTAGTCAAATTTAAAAAGTGTTAATAAATTATTAAATAAGTCACATCATAATGGTTTTTATATTTAGATTTAGTGATGATCATAATAATTAATTTGAATAGTTCAAATTAATGACTTCGGAAATTATTTTAACATAATGAAAAAGATTTTTTATAATGGATTTTATACAAGGATTGAATAAAAATAAATATGGGATTTGTTGATAATACAAATAATTGCATTATATAATTTATATAAAATGTGTTTATAGATATTGAAATATCATATATTTAGATAAAAATTCTTATAATTAAATACTAAGAAGTATTTCATATTCGGAGTATATATAATGTGTTTCTATTCAATAAAATTCAATATACATTATTAATTTCTCAGATATATGATATTTATAAATTTATTTATTTATAAATTATATTAAAAAATTATTTAATTTATCAATATATGAATATTTAATTGTTTAATAGTTGTTACCTACTTTATTTGAATATATAATTTCTATATTCTGATTTGTAATGTATGCTTTATTTCAATGTTGTTTAGAATATTGGAAACTTATGAAACCTTCGTTTAAGGTCTTGTATAAAACTAATGGTACTAGATTGTGTTTTCTTATAATTCACAATGGATTGAATATACATTTTCAGTTGAATAAAGTAGTTAATTATAATTTAAAAATATTATGTTTTTGACTTGTTATTTTATTTAGATCTCTCTTGTTAAATATATCAATGAATAGAGGGATTTTTTGTAATACTGATCATTATCCTGAATGATTTTTCCACATCATGAAACAGTTTGGATAAATATAAACAAATCTATTATTTATCATATACTGTATCATTCAGATATTTTAAAATATAAACATTAACCTATAGCGTAGAAGATGAGAAACATTAAGATTAAATGAACCATGAAATACTATTATTTTTCTATGTCCATTATAACAAAAATTTATGAATTGCAAGGAATTAATATGATTAATCATATTAATAAATATATGTACATCTTCCAATAAGTAATAATTTATTGACTAATAATTATAAAATAAATATCCTATTTTTAAAAATGTAATTCTTTCCAATAAAATATAATTTCATCAAAACTAGAGTTATATATATTTTTTTTGAGAGATATTACATATTAATCAAAATTTTATAAATTTTACTTCATAAAAATAAAATATTTTTTTAAATTATAATATTGTTATTATTATGAGGTGTATATTTTTTAATTTGTTGATATGATATATTTTTCTATGAATAGTAAAAAAATAATGATTTTTATTAAGCTCAATTTATATTTCTTAAAATAAAATAATATAAAATTACTATTGTTCATTTAATTTTATTATGATTAAAATAATTATTCTATAGTTATATATAATCTATTTGAATTTATCCTTATTATTAATTTGGTATAAGTACAATTTGGGATTAGAAATGAATATATATAAAAATTATTTTCTCATGTTTTTTTTGTTTTGCATCATTAAAAATTATTTCCACATCCAAAAACCAAATCAAGAAATATATATTCAATATTTGAAATTATGAGGCCCAAATAATGTAACTAGTTATGTTATATATATTTTTCATTGTAATATTTAATTCCAGTAAATAATTATAACTGTGCTATGGGAATATTCTGTAGTTCAGGTAAAAAAATAACAAGGACATCGAAATGACCCAAACACATTATAGTAATCCATTTTACTATTGGGTTTTAGAAAGCCTTATAGATTATTCTATTTTTTTCAATATTTTCCCATTTTCCCTTTATATTAAATATATATTATTCTAAATAAAGATAATGTTAAAAATATCACACTTTTGATGTTAATATATATAACTTTTTTTGGAAGGGTTTTAAAAACAAAGGTTTAGTTATAAATAGATATCAAAAAATTAAATTATTTTTATCATTTTAATTTACTTATACTACTTATTATATTTTCTTGAAATATTACATATCACTGAAAATGTATGAATTCAATTAATGGAAATTTGAAAAAATGATGCTACAATTTTCAAAAGTAATATATATGAATGAATTATAATGTTTCTAGTTTTTTGTTGTTAAATATTACATTATACATAATTTTAAAAGTATTATAATAAAATTTTTCTGATTTATTGTTGTTTTAAATTTCAAATTGAATGCTATAAAAATGACCATAGTCATAATTTATTATAAATATTATTTTATTAGATGATTAAAATTTTTAAAAATATTTTAGTTAGAAAATTAATTTGTTAAGGGTATTAAATATCACTGATGGTCCATTTGTTGGAAAAATTTATTTTTATGGTAAATATAATTACGCATATAGAGTGAAAATCTTTGTTTCGACTATAGTCATTATAATGTGTTAACATATGTTAAATTAGAATGATAAGGTTTACAAAATAATATAAACATTAAAATGATAATTAATATAGTATTTGTAGACACATAATCATTATATATTATAATTATATCATATTTTGTTCCATTTTTACTTAAAAAATAATTTTTATTAATTTAATACCTTAAGGAATTCCAAAATTACCCCTTCCCTCACTTAGTGAAGGGAACCTCATCTGTGCTTTTCCTAAAACATAAAAAATTTTTTTTTTATAAAATACCAAAAAAAATACCTTCTTGAAATCCCACATCCTATCCCAGAGTCAATTTTCTAATAAATAATCTTACCCAGGGAGAAACTACTTATAATCCTATAGAGGATTTCTAAAGAAGATGTACGGTTTTTCAATAATAATTTTTATTCTATTTCTACTAAATACTTTTTCACACAAAAAAATCCTAGATAATATAAATAAATTAATATATTAAATTTAATAGGGTGGTATATGGTTACTATCATATCATTTATCAATATCATCTTATATTTAATGGGAATCAAAACAATCATTTGTGTCTACGAAAAAATATTGCCTTACAAATCATTGAAATTCATATTCCATCACCGTCTATCCTTGTAGGTCACAATTATATATTTAAGGTATATATATTTATATATTTTTTTAATTATATAATTATTTGTTTTTAAAATATTTAGTTCATATATATACATACCATTATGTTTTTTTGAAAATGATAATGCCATTCATGTACTTCAGTTCCCCGTGGATAGCTATTTCATTCTTGTTGAAGTCATTCGGTTTCATTAAATATGTCCCAGGGATACGACAAGGTGACCCTCTATCCCCATATTTATTTATCTTAATGCATGATGTATTTAGAAAAGCTATCAACGGGGCACTCCAGGTTGGAATAGTTCTTCCATTTCAGTGGAAATATCATTTCCAGGGGTTGTCCCATCTCATTATTGCTGAAGAAAACATTCTTTTTGTGAATGGAAGAAAACACTTGGTTCAGGGTATAAAGGATTTTATTGATGAGTATTGCAAATAGAGTGGCCAGTTGGTTTGTATTGGAAAAAGCAGTGTTCTCCTTCCGGACCAATGCCATGAAAGAAGAGTACTTTTAATTGAATCTGTTGAGGGTTTTAAGAGAAAGGGATTCCCAATGGAGTACCATTGTTCTCCCCTCTCTCTGGGTCATCTCTGCATGCATCACAGTGATAAGTTTGTGAGAAAAGTTCTTAAAAGGATATGAAACCGGATGTTTCACTTTCTCTCCTTTGGATAGTGGCTCACGCTCATCAACAACATTCTTTCCTTTTTCCCCATGCATGTTCTGTCTGCCTCCAGAGATCAAACGTTGGTTTTCTCTCAGCTGGAGAAGATGATGGGTGCCTTCATCTCAGATACTCACATGGAGGGAAAGAACCACTAGGCTTCTTGGGGTTGGTTGGCTCATCCAGTTGAGGAAGGTGGTGTTGGTGTTAGAATCATCTCAGAAATGATGCAGAGCTTTCATGGAAAGATCGCTTGGGAGGTTCTAGTTTGCGAGACCCTCTAGGGACGTTTTTTTGGGTTAGAAGTACAAGGATGTTCACGTGCCTCCTTAGGGTCGCACATCAAGTCTCTGGCAGTCTATGCAGCTCCACATCCCAAGGGTGGAAAGTATTTCCTATTGGATCATTGGCCAGGGTGCGATCAACTTCAGGTTTTATAACTGGGCCAGTGTTAAGATTGGATTTCCAAGTTGTCCAACTCCAGACATGTCTTTCTCTCAAGATTGTAATCAGACGATGTTGTTCCAAGCTATTATTAATAGGAGCCAGTGTTTAGTATTCAATCTCATTGATCTCTCAGACTCCCATGATGCTTTTATCATCACACGAGCATCGTCCGGTGTTTTTTCTGCTAAAGAATACTGCAATCTCTTGTGTGGCCCAACTGGTTTTGTGAAATGGAGTGAGGCGGCATGGTGAAAAGAGATCACCGCTAAATATAATTTCCTCGTTTGGCGCATCTGGCGTAGGGACCATCCCTCTAATCAGATCATTAAGGGCCACGGTTTTCACCTAGGGTCTCGGTGCAGCTACTACAATAACATTCATGAGGAATATATTCACCATTTATTTTTTAAGGGGTAATAGGAGAGCTAGGTTTGGACTTCCCTTGGTACCTAATTAGGATAGCTTCCGCTCAGGATGATGGGGTCTAGTTTCCTGGATTTCAGGTTCCAAGGGTTGGGGAGGAACAAAATTGATCTTAAAGCGCATGCGTCCATTATTTCTACTGGTAGCTGGTGCTTATGGCAAGAGAGGAACAAAGCAACGTTTGAGGGGAAATCCTCTTCTAGAACATCTATTGTTTCCCATTCAATATTCTTGGTGTTGGATTTTTCCCACCTCATTCCCAGCTTGGACTACACCCCCTCATTCTGTGCTTGTCTTTGCCCCTATCAGAGCTCTCCTGCAAACACCATCCCTACCTATGGTTGGTGGATCAGTTGGCACCTACCTAGTAGGGCGATAAAACATAATAATGATGTTACACATGTCCTGGGCATCATGTGAGGTGGTAGATTGGTTTGGGATTCCCTCGGCTCCATGAGTGTTGCTTTCTTAGCCTTCCTTGGGAATAGAACCTCTCTCTAAGAAGAATCTCTCCCTATAATGGCGGGCCTTGATTTATGTAGAAGAGGTAACATTTCCAATGGTTCCACAGAGATGGACTCCCAAATTCTCCACAAGTCCATCCTGGGTGCTGCCTCCACTATGTGGTCCATAGCATATCATGTCTGGAAAATAAAGAGGTTGATTGGAAGCAACCTAGAGATTTCACACACTTGGCGGGAGGGCAATAGGGTCACCGATTATCTTTCTTCTCAGTCTCCTCTTAATGACTCTTTCACTTGTTTTTCTAGCCTATGGTCGATTCTTTCTAAAGTGGCTTCTATCATTCTTGGAGACTCTCTCGGGCTACATTTTTTAGGCCCCCTCTATTTTCATGTTCTTCCCATCCAAGGTTCTTTTTTAATACATAAATGATTATGGTATAATGACATTCATGTGTACATGTAAAATATAACCACTATGTAAGTGATTTGATTTCATTTTCAATAGCGGAATACATAAATAATTTTTATAAATATATTTAAATAATATTTATGGTATTTATGATATAATTTTTTTTTAAGTTTAAATAATACCAACTATATTTCCATCATGATCACTGAAAAATGGAAATGTCACTCATTCGGACATAAGACCCATCATCTTTAAATTTTCCACATTGTTCATTTCTTATAATAATATTCAATAAATTTTTTTAACAATAAATAATTTATAAAAATTATTACTATTATATTATTATTATTAACAAAATTATATAATAATGATCTTATTGTCCAGGGTCAACCTACCGGTGACAATTTAGTCATATGAGTCAAATAGCATCAAAAAAAGTTCATGAACATAAAAAATCAAGTAATGGAATATAGAATGGTAATAAAAAAATAACGGAAATATTAAATTTAATAAATATATTTATAAAATATATTAATAAATTATTATTATTCTTTAGGAAGTCAATGAACGTTATCGATGAGATGGAATCATGGTAATAGACACATTATTTAAAAACATCAAGTTAAATGTTTCACATATTTATTTTATAAAAAAAATTCATTCTTGTCCATATTTAAAAAATTATTTTTGATATATTTAATTGGGACATAAAAATTAGGAATGAATTATTTGTCACTTTTTAATTTAGTTTACTATTTTTTAAAAGGATCCATTTAATTAATTTTATTTGGATCATTTTGAATTTCTTTACAAAAGGAGATATGAATGTTATATTTTAATTTATACAACATCAATGGATATTAATATCACTAAATCCTTGGTTTTATGTTTTGGGTACATTATAATATTTCATTTTTTTCTTCAATGGAACCATGATTTCTATTTTATTATTGGTATTTTAGTTTTGAAAATGACTTTCTAAAAGGAAATGGTATTGAAATATTCAAAGGTGTAGTACATATGATAATAAATGAGTTTTTCAATTGTTTAATAATGAAAAGTTGAAATCATAATGTTTTTATTAAATTGTATAGTACCCTATAATTATATATGGGAAACATGTGAAACAAATATAGCTAATATGATGGGTGATAGACATTAAATATTCCTATTGCATTGGGTATTTTTGCTGTAGATGTACAAATTAGAGATATTAGCGGAGTATTTTCTATTTTTTATTTAAATGCGACATATTTAGTTCTAACACATGTTTAAAAAAAGATATTAATTTGATGCTATTAGTTGACTAAAATTATTTTTTGTTCTTTATATAGGGATTAATGGTTTTATTTTAAAATAAAGTTCCTATTTTTCAGGGTGATATTGATTTATTTTATACGAAAAATTAATTTGGTGATAAATGAAAAAAATTATTTATTTTAATGATTCTTTTTACACGAATTGATTTTTTTTTCATGTCCCTTACTATGATTTTTATCATTGCAAGAATTATAATGTATGTCATAATATTGAAGGAAAGGTATGTAAAAATTAGAAGTCATATTGATAGATAGGAATAGTTTTCTTTAAATGACAACATGTTTTATTTTTATTTATTTTCAAAGGATATTGAATAAAAGTGTACACTTTATAATATATAGGTTTATTATGTAAGATTTATTACATAATTTTATTAAACTATATAACATAAAAATAATTGATATGAATGTTTGAAAATTCTTGACTAACAACTCAAAATTAGGTAATGTATAATGTCGGTTCCTGAAATTTGGTATCAAATAAATAGTTTATAAATATTTATATACTATAATGACTTAATGTAATGTTATATTATGAGTTAGGAATACAATCATGGTTTTACAAGTTCAAGGATGATCATAAGTCTAATATCATAGTCAAAACATTTATGGTTTTATGTTATTGGATTTTATTTTAATAAATATTATTTTTTTAGATGTTATATGCGGTTGATGTATTTTAATACCTTAGTTTTAATGTGGATAATTATTTAAGAATAATTATATTACATTTTTGGCGGTGTATACAGAAATATATGCGTTAACATTGCAGGTTATAACATTATTCAATGTTGGAGTTATTAATGTTAATTTTGAATATATTTCTAATATTTTCTTGAAAATAGTAAGAATCATATTATTATTATTATTTAAAAGGACATCTCATTGGATGGGTGAAAACCCATTTAATTTGTTATGTCTATTAGGCGTAATGCACAACCAAAGGGTAAAAATATTGAGTTAATCCCTCTAGACTATGTGACACCCTAATTAGTATTAAAATTTTATATATTTAATTGAATTAATGAATAATTAGTTATTTAATTTTGGGAAAATGTCCAATCACCTAGATAATCGTAGGATTGAAAACTGATTTAGAGATTAAGTGAATATTGATATTTTTAAGAAGATTACT
The DNA here is from genome assembly GCA_963277665.1 of Viscum album. Classification (NCBI taxonomy): domain Eukaryota; kingdom Viridiplantae; phylum Streptophyta; class Magnoliopsida; order Santalales; family Viscaceae; genus Viscum; species Viscum album. The sequence continues at coordinate 1,331,195,353 of OY728142.1, read as the reverse complement.
ATAATTTTGTGGAACATTATATCATGATTTTTATATTTTTTTAATAAAAAATGGTTTAATTATCATTGGGAATCATATATTTTTTTAATTTATCTTTAGGGTAATTTAGGTAATTTGTGGACATTATCTCCTTATTTTAGAGATGATATAAGTTGGTAATATAATATTTTTGATATATGAATTTATGAGTGACTAACATTGATTTGAGATAAAATTTTAATTAATCACAAAAAATATTTGATCAAATTACTAGGATTTTTGGGATTTCAAAAAAGTTATTAATATTATATAGAATTTAATAAGTAATTATCAAATTATATGTGTGGAAAATTTGGAGTTATAGTGTAACACCCCAGGTAAATAAAGAATATGACATTTCATATTTATCCATATTTGTGAATAAAATATTTAAATGACTTTAAAGGGGACGCTATGCTCGATGGCGTACCCAACACGCAACAACGAGTTTCTTGGGAATCTTACGTTGCACTATAATAATAAAATAATATTATTTTAAATGGTAGTTAACATGTAGCTGTTGTAATGGCGGGAATGGATAGAAATAACTAAAATATTATTATATATGATTTTAAATGTTTTTACATTTATCCAATAAAGGATAGAGGCTTAAAATACGGAAAGAATTCAATTTTAGGCATATATGCCCTAGTTTTCACTAAAGGTTCATTTATCGCCTTTTGATGGCGAACCATCATTAAATATAGTTTTGTTCACTCTTATACATTCTATTGGACCAAATAAAACTCTTCTTAAGAATCGGGACATCAAAATTTACTTTGTGTAAATTTTTGGTATCTTTCCGATAATGTTCATTTTTTTAATGAATAGTGTAAAATGTTGTATTTTAATTCAAAACCTCATTGTAATCTAATTTATTTATATTATTAGATTATATTTTGAATTGGTTTTAAAGTGAAATTAAAAAATATTTTTACCATTAAATCCAATAGTGGTCGTTGAAATTAATTTCACTTTGAAATCAGACTTAAACTAGTGTCAATCTTTTGATACTTATTGTTTTATAAAAACACGCTATTTGCTCTGACAGCCGGAATTAATTATTAAATTAATCAATGTGACTAATATGTTTTGAATTTTTTAAAACAGACTTCATTTTTGAATTCGGAATATCAAATATAGCTTAGGGTGAAGTTTTGGTATTTTTCTAAAAAACTCCAATTTTTGATGAATAGTGAAACCACTATGTGGTAATCAAGCAAACTGATTTTTCAGTTAAATGAAAGTTTGCCACTAATGTGTATTGAATTTTGAAAATCCGACATACATGGTTGTCATTAGTATGTAAAATGTGGTTCAATGGGATGAAAATAATTTTTTGGTGAATAGTAACTTATTAAGTTTTTAATCGCGATTAGTGGTAATTAGTGTAATTTAAGGTAAATATGATATTATAAGAATGTGAAAGCACCATGACACTTGTCCTACACCTATTGGGTGAGTCATGGCCGACCAAGACAAGCGATGGGCCAACTTGGGGACCCCATGGATCCACTTTGGTTGGGAAATGACATAAATAACTTTTTATTTAATGTAAAAGTAAAAATGACACAAACATGATATGTTTTACTAAAACAATTTTTAAGTTGGGTTATACAAGTCATATTTTTTATTATAAATAGTCATTGGAAATATAAAAAGATTTCCTATATCATAGTATTTTTTTTATAATTTCTAGACATTAAATAAATTAAATTATTTATGACATAATAATGATGCAGTGATGACATCATTATTTGATGATTTAAATAAAATGGAAAGATAATGTAAAATCTATGAACTAAACATGTCCAAAACTTATTGTATGAGTGGATTTAGAAGCCTTATCACCTTATCCACGAATTATATCAATGTGGGACCTTATAAAACCGAAACACATTTTCAAATAAAGTAATGTTTCTTACTTTCCAAAAGTACCCCTCCTCTCCTCTTATAAAAGGCCCCCACCTCTACCTCATTTCACACACTCCTTAAGTCTTTGGCTCGGCCAACCCCTGCCAATTTACTCTCTCCACATCCCTCTCCTCATCCTAGGGGATTCCCTTTGTGCAGAATCCTTTCAAAGGAAGTTTTTAGGCTCAAATCAAAAGAAGTTACACTTTTAAAGGTAATTCATTCTCTCATGTTCATTTGTTTTATTTTACTTCTCCAACCCCCTAAACTCTTTTTATTTACTTCTTTTGTAACAACAACAGTATCGTAAAATATACTAGGATGTTGTTATAAGATTTATTCGAGCTACACTCTCACACAACTACATCAAATGGTTAAAGAACATACGGTTTCCGTGGATGGCGAAATTCTGCCTCCCGAAACGATGATTGTTCAAAACTCATTTAACACCTTCAAAGGTGGCCATTGTGATGTCACTATTTTTATATATGATATATAATATGTTTATATTTTACTTATGCTTCTGTATTTTTCATTTGTGTCTTACCTTTATGGCTTCCATTATGTGTATACGCGATATCTTCATTTAAGGAAGTGCGGACTACCGCCCCCTCAAAGTGATTTGATTCGTTAAATACCATATGTGGGACGTATAAAGGATGTAACTATGATATTATATATGATATTATACTGGAATTATAATATAACTTTATATCATTATGATTCCACTCTATAAAATACGAAATAGAAATGAAAGTAGCGTTCATGCGTACGTACGGCTTACCGTCTCCATGAACGGTGCATTTCATTTCTTACCTCTAAATGATTATGTAATGTTATAAATGCATGCATGTACTGGATATATATGAAATATATGATATCTACATCATGAATACGATTCTGGATATAATAAACTTTTGGCCACACGAACAACATGTAATTGTAAGAAGTCCACTTTTGACTTAAGAACCAAATATCGACAAAAAAAATATTATTAACTTAAGTGATTACATAATGTTTATGACATGGTAACAAGTGATATAAAAGGAATAATGAACTTGAAAAAGGTTCTTAAGGAAGTAGAAATTAACTCAAGTTTATTATTCAGGATGTTAAAGAACGATCAAGTCAAGTCGGACCCGAGGTTAGGGATCCTACAACTCTCTTTCTTTTTAAGTACACTCTTTTATGTCATTTCTTTTAAGCTCATATTTCTTATGATTGGTATGTTCTTTTATATTACTCCTACTGTAATTTTTATGTTCATGTGATGAGAGACCCTATTCTCTCTCATCAATCCATTTTGGAAGTTTTGAGTGGCGCCGTTAGGCTGCCGAACTTTCGTAAGAGATCTAACGTCTCTCTTTCTTTTTAAGTACTCTCCTTTATGTCACTTATTTTAGGCTCCTCTTTGTCATGTTGGGGGATGTTATTTTATATTCCTCATTCTGTAAATTTTATTTTAATGTGACGAGATACCCTATTTTATCTCATCAATCCATATTCGGAAGTTTTATGTGGCGTCGTTAGGCTGCCGAGTTTTCGTAAGGGATTTTTCATCTCACTTTTATTCCCGTGAGATTTATGATACATTTTCTACAAATTACATTGAGTGGTGTATGTACTGCACATTATTCTACTCTTTGTGTAATATACTTTCGTTTATAAGTATTTACATCAATGATCTATTGTCCTTCTTTCATGGGGTGTATGTTTTGAAATATACACAAGTCGGTAAGGGAACCTTTCACCCTCCTCTTTTTTAAAAGACTTCTTTTGTTGGGTATTTTAATTTACATATTGTTATGTTGGGATATGTTCTCATATATCCTTATTGAAGTAAATTTTATGTCCAAGTGATGAGATACACTTTTTATCTCTCATCAACTCATTTTGATGTGATGTCGTTAGGCTGTCAAGGGAACTTTTTAACCCAATTTCGATTTCTTTGGGTTCAACATGTAGTCATGGAATATGTCATCCATTGAATATGTGTGAATGACCCTTTATTGTTTTACACTTAATATCCACTTCTATTGGGTGTATTTATATTTTTCACACATATTTTTGAGATTGATTTGTCCTTAATTCAAGGATACCTTCTTTATAAGGGATTTCATCATATTTGACATTTCTATTGAAAGTTCATTGTTGTTATGCACCAATTCACTCTTATATGGTGTGTATACTGTCCTTTGACATATTATATCATGAATCCTTTTATTCTCATGATATTATAAAGTTCATATTAAATGTTATTCCGCTATTATTTGTATTCAAGAGTCTCTCATTTTGTTAAAATCTCTTTAACAAAAATATCATTTTAAATGTTTTAAAGATTTATTATTCTAAATCTTTATCTTTAATGTCCATGTTTTCAAAATGGTTTTCAGTATTTATTTATATGGACATTAATGTTTTAAAATTATAATTCCATTAAAAGCTTCAAAGTGGTATGGGACACTTTGATTCAAAAATCTCTTTTAAATGGTTTTTGAAAATGGATTGATTAATTCAATATCTGGGAATTATTTATTGTGATTGAAAATGAAATATTGTTATTGAAATGTTTATATTTTCCATATTTTATGTGTAATAATGGTACTTGGACATTATGACGGGTGGTGCCGTGAATACCAGGACGGGTGGTTACGTTATAACCTCCAATGCATTGGGTAAGAAAGTCGGCCGTATGGCTATTCCATTAAGTATGTATGGAAATTGGCCGTATGGCTATTCCATTAAGTGATATGTGTTGAAGTCGACCGTATGGTTATTCCACTTAAGTATGTTTATGTCCCAAGTTACCTTAATATATGTTATGTGTTCTTTATATGGGTTCTATGGTAATCCTTTGGTTACAAAAAGGTAAGTAATGATATTTTTTTTCAGTGAAAAGTTTTTACTACTTCATGAAGGTGAAAAGTATTACATTGATAAAGTATTCATGGTTTACTTGTTGTTTTGAAAAACTAACAGTTTTCATTCTTTGTGTATCCCTTACTGAGCTTCTTATGCTCATCCCATGTTTTTGAAATGTTTTTCACAGGACATAGCGTGGGATAGGGTCAAGGATGGGATCAAGGGAAAGTCATGCTACTTAAAAAATGGAACTATACATGTTTCTTTTATAGAGCTTTTATTTTATGGAAATTTAGTAGAAGCGACTACTTTGTAATCTTTTGAGATGTAATAGTTATGTCCTAATTCTCTAAAACTCTAAACGTGAAAAGATCCTCAATGTGAATTACTCATTTAATTAAATATTAAGTAAGGTTTAAGGATGGGGCCTTACAGTTGGTATCAAAGGTCGGTTTAGATAACTTTAGAGGTTAGGGTATTCTTTAAGCATAAGTGACATTACCATAATGGTTAGGATTTCAGAAAGAGTCCTAGTTTTAGATAAAGTCAATGAGTAAGTGTATCTTAGTGTTTACCTTCCTCATTAGTACATGATGGTTTTGTTGATATACTCACACTGACATTTCTATTTTTAGTAAATGGCTGGATCTAGCAGGCACCAAGGTAACGGTGGATGTGAAGGAAACTGTGGTGGTTCTATGATTAAGATACTAGATAAAATGGGAGATTCAATGAGGAAACTCGTGGTTGTTCTAAACCAACTATCAAGGAGTCATGATCAACCACTTCAACCATGGTGAGTTCTCTAATGCATCATGTACGAGATGGCCAACTCAATGTGGAAATTCAGGTAATAATTATTAAGGTAACCATTAGGTTTTATATGATACTTAATTTTTAGGTAATTATGGGTTACTCTATGATATGATGGAAAATGAAAGGAATGAGATAAACTTGAGGTTAAAATATGTTATGATTATCCTTGAATATTTTATCTCATTTTGGGGAATGTTTTAAGAATTATATAGTTTTGGAAAAAGGACAACACGCAGACCGCGTGACATCCCGTCGCGTCGGACAAAGCTGCGGGAATCGAACCCACAACCAAAGTGCGACTGGTATTTATCGCCTACCACTGGACTACGTGAAGTCCCTGGTTAGTTTGACTGATTATTTTTGGTTATATGATTTTATGAATTAAGAGTAAGTTGATTTTTGGTTATTTATGAAAATGATTAACCTATCATGGAGGATATGTGATTAGGTTAATTACTTTTCAATACGAGACTTTAGGAGCAACTGATATTGTTTGAAGATAAATGTTACGATTTATCTTAGAAGACTATGCGACTAAATCCTTCAAATATTTGGGTTTCAATCTTATATTGGTTTACTTTGATGAATTTTATGGACAAATTGATTATAGAATGGTCCTCATTGAACTTTGGGTTTTGTTGGACAAATTTTGGAGATTAAGAATAGATTTTCTTTTTATAAAGGGTTTTCCTTTTCTGGATTATCTGATCTTGTACTAGCCTTTTTTTGTTTTGGTTTTGGTTAAAGACATTGGAAGTATATAGTTCTATTTTGTGGATTAGGTGATTCTCTAGAAGTTGATTATAGTACTCTTAATGTGAACAAGTCTTCCTAAATACTCGTCTTTTGGAGAAAATATGAGTTTGTGTAAGGAATCTAATAAAAGTTGAAAGTCAATATGATAAGTGATTATGTTTCCTTATGAATAAATTCCTCAATAAAAAGTAACTTAAAACAGAAATGTTGTCTATTAACTTTTCCTACTGGGGAACCCAACACCGTTTAACCCATCACAAGTTTGTGATTTTATTATTGTTAACTTTCTCCTAAACATGTTTTCTATCACTCTCCTTCAGAACATGACCCTATGTTTTCTCCTCCATGTCCATGTTTTCCTACATAGAGTCCTAGTATGGGTTAACTCGGGTGACCTCTGTACTTATCTTTCTTTATTTTAATGTGATTGTTTTACCGACTATTGTTCCGATGTGGGACTTTCAAGGATGTTTCCAAGCAAATTTTAAAATTGTGAGGACGCAATTCCCAAAAGGGGGGAAGGAGGTAACACCCCAGGTAAATAAAGAATACGAGATTTCATATTTATCCATATTTGTGAATAAAATATTTAAATGACATTAAAGGGGACGCTATGCTCGATGGCGTACCCAACACGCAACAACGAGTTTCTTGGGAATCTTATGTTGCACTCTAATAATAAAATAATATTATTTTAAATGGTAGTTAACATGTAGCCGTTGTAATGGCGGGAATGGATATAAATAACTAAAATATTATTATATATGTTTTTAAATGTTTTTACATTTATCCAATAAGGGATAGAGGCTTAAAATACGGAAAGAATTCAATTTTAGGCATATATGCCCTAGTTTTCACTAAAGGTTCATTTATCGCCTTTTGATGGCGAACCATCATTAAATATAGTTTTGTTCACTCTTATACATTCTATTGGACCAAATAAAACTCTTCTTAAGAATCGGGACATCAAAATTTACTTTGTGTAAATTTTTGGTATCTTTCCGATAATGTTCATTTTTTTAATGAATAGTGTAAAATGTTGTATTTTAATTCAAAACCTCATTGTAATCTAATTTATTTATATGATTAGATTATATTTTGAATTGGTTTTAAAGTGAAATTAAAAAATATTTTTACCATTAAATCCAATAGTGGTCGTTGAAATTAATTTCACTTTGAAATCAGACTTAAACTAGTGTCAATCTTTTGATACTTATTGTTTTATAAAAACACGCTATTTGCTCTGACAGCCGGAATTAATTATTAAATTAATTAATGTGACTAATATGTTTTGAATTTTTTAAAACAGACTTCATTTTTGAATTCGGAATATCAAATATAGCTTAGGGTGAAGTTTTGGTATTTTTCTAAAAAACTCCAATTTTTGATGAATAGTGAAACCACTATGTGGTAATCAAGCAAACTGATTTTTCAGTTAAATGAAAGTTTGCCACTAATGTGTATTGAATTTTGAAAATCCGACATACATGGTTGTCATTAGTATGTAAAATGTGGTTCAATGGGATGAAAATAATTTTTTGGTGAATAGTAACTTATTTAGTTTTTAATCGCGATTAGTGGTAATTAGTGTAATTTAAGGTAAAAATGATATTATAAGAATGTGAAAGCACCATGACACTTGTCCTACACCTATTGGGTGAGTCATGGCCGACCAAGACAAGCGATGGGCCAACTTGGGGACCCCATGGATCCACTTTGGTTGGGAAATGACATAAATAACTTTTTATTTAATGTAAAAGTAAAAATGACACAAACATGATATGTTTTACTAAAACAATTTTTAAGTTGGGTTATACAAGTCATATTTTTTATTATAAATAGTCATTGGAAATATAAAAATATTTCCTATATCATAGTATTTTTTTTATAATTTCTAGACATTAAATAAATTAAATTATTTATGACATAATAATGATGCAGTGATGACATCATTATTTGATGATTTAAATAAAATGGAAAGATAATGTAAAATCTATGAACTAAACATGTCCAAAACTTATTGTATGAGTGGATTTAGAAGCCTTATCACCTTATCCACGAATTATATCAATGTGGGACCTTATAAAACCGAAACACATTTTCAAATAAAGTAATGTTTCTTACTTTCCAAAAGTACCCCTCCTCTCCTCTTATAAAAGGCCCCCACCTCTACCTCATTTCACACACTCCTTAAGTCTTTGGCTCGGCCAACCCCTGCCAATTTACTCTCTCCACATCCCTCTCCTCATCCTAGGGGATTCCCTTTGTGCAGAATCCTTTCAAAGGAAGTTTTTAGGCTCAAATCAAAAGAAGTTACACTTTTAAAGGTAATTCATTCTCTCATGTTCATTTGTTTTATTTTACTTCTCCAACCCCCTAAACTCTTTTTATTTACTTCTTTTGTAACAACAACAGTATCGTAAAATATACTAGGATGTTGTTATAAGATTTATTCGAGCTACACTCTCACACAACTACATCAAATGGTTAAAGAACATACGGTTTCCGTGGATGGCGAAATTCTGCCTCCCGAAACGATGATTGTTCAAAACTCATTTAACACCTTCAAAGGTGGCCATTGTGATGTCACTATTTTTATATATGATATATAATATGTTTATATTTTACTTATGCTTCTGTATTTTTCATTTGTGTCTTACCTTTATGGCTTCCATTATGTGTATACGCGATATCTTCATTTAAGGAAGTGCGGACTACCGCCCCCTCAAAGTGATTTGATTCGTTAAATACCATATGTGGGACGTATAAAGGATGTAACTATGATATTATATATGATATTATACTGGAATTATAATATACCTTTATATCATTATGATTCCACTCTATAAAATACGAAATAGAAATGAAAGTAGCGTTCATGCGTACGTACGGCTTACCGTCTCCATGAACGGTGCATTTCATTTCTTACCTCTAAATGATTATGTAATGTTATAAATGCATGCATGTACTGGATATATATGAAATATATGATATCTACATCATGAATACGATTCTGGATATAATAAACTTTTGGCCACACGAACAACATGTAATTGTAAGAAGTCCACTTTTGACTTAAGAACCAAATATCGACAAAAAAAATATTATTAACTTAAGTGATTACATAATGTTTATGACATGGTAACAAGTGATATAAAAGGAATAATGAACTTGAAAAAGGTTCTTAAGGAAGTAGAAATTAACTCAAGTTTATTATTCAGGATGTTAAAGAACGATCAAGTCAAGTCGGACCCGAGGTAAGGGATCCTACAACTCTCTTTCTTTTTAAGTACACTCTTTTATGTCATTTCTTTTAAGCTCATATTTCTTATGATTGGGATGTTCTTTTATATTACTCCTACTGTAATTTTTATGTTCATGTGATGAGAGACCCTATTCTCTCTCATCAATCCATTTTGGAAGTTTTGAGTGGCGCCGTTAGGCTGCCGAACTTTCGTAAGAGATCTAACGTCTCTCTTTCTTTTTAAGTACTCTCCTTTATGTCACTTATTTTAGGCTCCTCTTTGTCATGTTGGGGGATGTTATTTTATATTCCTCATTCTGTAAATTTTATTTTAATGTGACGAGATACCCTATTTTATCTCATCAATCCATATTCGGAAGTTTTATGTGGCGTCGTTAGGCTGCCGAGTTTTCGTAAGGGATTTTTCATCTCACTTTTATTCCCGTGAGATTTATGATACATTTTCTACAAATTACATTGAGTGGTGTATGTACTGCACATTATTCTACTCTTTGTGTAATATACTTTCGTTTATAAGTATTTACATCAATGATCTATTGTCCTTCTTTCATGGGGTGTATGTTTTGAAATATACACAAGTCGGTAAGGGAACCTTTCACCCTCCTCTTTTTTAAAAGACTTCTTTTGTTGGGTATTTTAATTTACATATTGTTATGTTGGGATATGTTCTCATATATCCTTATTGAAGTAAATTTTATGTCCAAGTGATGAGATACACTTTTTATCTCTTATCAACTCATTTTGATGTGATGTCGTTAGGCTGTCAAGGGAACTTTTTAACCCAATTTCGATTTCTTTGGGTTCAACATGTAGTCATGGAATATGTCATCCATTGAATATGTGTGAATGACCCTTTATTGTTTTACACTTAATATCCACTTCTATTGGGTGTATTTATATTTTTCACACATATTTTTGAGATTGATTTGTCCTTAATTCAAGGATACCTTCTTTATAAGGGATTTCATCATATTTGACATTTCTATTGAAAGTTCATTGTTGTTATGCACCAATTCACTCTTATATGGTGTGTATACTGTCCTTTGACATATTATATCATGAATCCTTTTATTCTCATGATATTATAAAGTTAATATTAAATGTTATTCCGCTATTATTTGTATTCAAGAGTCTCTCATTTTGTTAAAATCTCTTTAACAAAAATATCATTTTAAATGTTTTAAAGATTTATTATTCTAAATCTTTATCTTTAATGTCCATGTTTTCAAAATGGTTTTCAGTATTTATTTATATGGACATTAATGTTTTAAAATTATAATTCCATTAAAATCTTCAAAGTGGTATGGGACACTTTGATTCAAAAATCTCTTTTAAATGGTTTTTGAAAATGGATTGATTAATTCAATATCTGGGAATTATTTATTGTGATTGAAAATGAAATATTGTTATTGAAATGTTTATATTTTCCATATTTTATGTGTAATAATGGTACTTGGACATTATGACGGGTGGTGCCGTGAATACCAGGACGGGTGGTTACGTTATAACCTCCAATGCATTGGGTAAGAAAGTCGGCCGTATGGCTATTCCATTAAGTATGTATGGAAATTGGCCGTATGGCTATTCCATTAAGTGATATGTGTTGAAGTCGACCGTATGGTTATTCCACTTAAGTATGTTTATGTCCCAAGTTACCTTAATATATGTTATGTGTTCTTTATATGGGTTCTATGGTAATCCTTTGGTTACAAAAAGGTAAGTAATGATATTTTTTTTCAGTGAAAAGTTTTTACTACTTCATGAAGGTGAAAAGTATTACATTGATAAAGTATTCATGGTTTACTTGTTGTTTTGAAAAACTAACAGTTTTCATTCTTTGTGTATCCCTTACTGAGCTTCTTATGCTCATCCCATGTTTTTGAAATGTTTTTCACAGGACATAGCGTGGGATAGGGTCAAGGATGGGATCAAGGGAAAGTCATGCTACTTAAAAAATGGAACTATACATGTTTCTTTTATAGAGCTTTTATTTTATGGAAATTTAGTAGAAGCGACTACTTTGTAATCTTTTGAGATGTAATAGTTATGTCCTAATTCTCTAAAACTCTAAACCTGAAAAGATCCTCAATGTGAATTACTCATTTAATTAAATATTAAGTAAGGTTTAAGGATGGGGCCTTATATATAGTATAGGATTTGGAGACTAATTTTTTATTTATCATAAACGGATTATTCATCCCAGGAATTATATTACAATGTGCTAATAATTTTAAATTTTATTAATATCAAAATATATAAAGAATATTTTTGTATCCATTTTGGGAATATTTGATCCATTAGAAGTAGATTTTAGATCATTAATTGTGAAAATTTCATCTTTAATACTAATCATTTTTTGAAAATTTTATATTGTGGTGGAAATTGATTAAAGGTTAAATTTATTCTTTTAATGTAATTATATACCCATAATTTGTTAATATTAATGTTAAATTAATTTAATAACTAAATTAAAATGATCTTGATTTTTTGTAATCCTATTTCGTTCAATTGTTATTTTTCAGCACCTTTTTTACAGCTCAAAGGATTATATTTTTATGGTAGCTATCATTATTTTAATAATTCACTTTCTAGTGCTCTATATACCTTGTCACTCTCCATCATTATTTGGAAAAATAATTCCCTCCATGTAGATAGTTTCAATTCCCAGTAATGTATTACTATTTTTAAATGGAGTTTTGTTTTATTCCGAATGACCTTCACATTTCCCTTTATCTGTTTTCATATTGTTGTTTTAGTAGACCATTATTGGGTGTGAGAATTCGACAAGAAACTTTCAAATGTAAAATAATTTATAACCAATAAAAATTTCAAATTATGATGATAAATGATTTTATAAGGTAATAGGAAGATGTTACATCTAGTGATATTAAAAGAAGGACTATGTCTCATATCATTCTAGATATGCAACATCGATCTTTAATGACCAAAAAAATATTAATATTCAAATAAAAATTTTATAAAATTTTAATTGAATTAGGGGTTATAATTATGATAATATTAATTAATAAATATATATAATGGTAAAAATAAATACAAATTTATTAATTAAATCTAATGGAATAAACATTCAATTTTTATTAATAAATTTATCTTTAAAATATAATTTTTATTGAAAAGGGAATTTATTGTTGTGAGTGAATATTTAATACTATATTGTTTATAAAATTTATATTATTAAAGGATATATGTTTTTAATAACAACATCATGTTTATATTTTGATGATATTTTTATTTTTTTTAAAAGGTATTGATTTACCATTGAATAGTGAAAAATATTGATTTTTGTAATGAATAATTTCCATTTCACGAAGTAAATTAATTTAACAGAAACATTTTTATTTTAATTTGAAATAAATTAAACATTAATATTTTTTATTTATATATAATATAATTTTAATAATAATTATTCCTAGTTTATGAATAAGCACACCTAGGGCTTAAAAACAAATTTTTATATAAAACAGTTTTTTGTGGCATCTTTTATTTTAATCAGAAGTGAATTTTGTTCCACCTATATATATTAAATATTGAAAAATTAACTCTATATCTTGAAATATGAGTATTAAATTTAGTATATAGAACCCCTTGATGTTTTTTAATTTTTAATTGTAACTATAATAAATAATTATTTGTGGAGTAAGGGTAAATCATGTCATTTTTGTTAAATATAATACTATAAGGATAGAAAAAGAACCATAACACATTCCTACGAAAAAATAGCATGATTCTACAATCATAAATAAATATTTTTATCTCATTTCAAAAATGTGATCATTTTTTTAGAATGTCTTAAATGTTTTTAATTAAATATTATGTAAAAAAGTTCACTAATATTATTTTAATAACTATATAATTAAATGACTGATAAAAAAATATATTTTTTGTTATAGTTTTCTATTTGAATGATAATTATTTTTTAATCTTGGAAATGTATTTTTATTTTTTAATTATGAAATAATTACCATAAATTTATATGAAATGTAGACAAAATATTTATTCAAATAGTATTAAAAATTAAATTATTCTAAAAAAAATTAATATCAATTTAAGTATTAATTGTGTTATATTATATATTAGATAAATATAAAAATTTCTTAATATTTGAAATTATTATATTTTACCCACGTTTCATTCTTGTTTTCTTTCAATGTCAAAATTAAATAATTAATTAAAAAATGAAAATAATGATTTTTGAAAATATATAATCATTTATTAAATAATGAGGAGTTAATAAAATCAAATATCACCTATGTGATTAGGTTATGTTTTTTAATTAAAACCATGTTCCATTTAAGTTCCATTTAGGTTATGTTTTTTTAATGTTTTATTCCATTGTATTTTTTAAAAAAATTTAATCCTATATTTTAAATTTGCCATTGTGGATAAATTATTCCATGAAAATTAATTTATATTATTTAAATAATTTATGTAATTCCAAAAGTGACCCTTTTTTAATTTATAAAAGTGATCGTCCTCTTCAATTTTATTCAAAAATAAAGAACATTTTTTGGATGATAAATAGTATAAAACCATACTTAACCTTATATCCACCACTTATATGACATGGTTTTATAATAATTCTATTTTATGTAGTATATTTTTCAACTTAAATTAGTTTTATAATGAAGTGGTATGGTTTTGAAATAATATATTTCATGTTATTTCATCTCGTACATTTTTAAATATTCACAAAAAATATTAGTTAATAAAATAATAAAATTCCACATAATGGGATTTAATTTCATTATTTCCATCACATATATACTTCACCTCTTCCATAAAATGATAAATAAATCTATGTTTTAGGTGCAAAGGTGGCTACGGCCTTTCCAAACAATATTCTTAATTTTCCATCACCTATTATAAGGGTTGATTATAATGATTATATATATATATATATGATATAATGAAATAATTATCTTTTTTTTCATGTAATATATTATTTATATTCATACCGTTCAATTTAAAAAAATGATAAATTGCATTAACGCGTACTTGTGGAATACCACATACACGAAGTGATGTGATTCATTTTTTATAAAAAAAATTACATTAATGATATATAAATTTAAATTTAATTAAATAATATTTAATTTATGATATAATTATATTAATAATAATTTAAAATAATAATTACTTAATTTCCAAGATTATCATTAAAAATGGAAACCCTGCTCATGTGTACATATGATATACCATCTCAATTAGTGCATAAAATATTATTTCTCATAATAATATTTTATTACTGGTTTTAAAAGTATAATTAAATAATAAAAATTTTTATTATTCTATGATTAATATTCTCAGGTTGATAGAATAATTACCTCATTTATCATATTTAGTCTATGGAATTCATTTTGGACAACTGTGTGTAATTTAATCAAAATGATTGACCTGGATATAAATGATTATGTAAATTAATATAACATTATAATAAATAAAAACAGAAATAATTAAATTGAAAATGGTTATAAGTAAGTAAATGATTAATAGAAATTCTATAGTATTATAAATACAGTACATGATGATTCAAACATTAGGTAGGACACACATTTCATTTTAATCCTATATTTAGCTGTTTTAATAATTTATATTATAAATAAATTTATTCCATGTCCAAATTATTTAATTTATTTTATGGATATTATATTTAAAAATAAATTATAATAGAGATTTTTTGTGTATTTTTTATTTTATAAAAAAATATTTGAAAAATTAATTAATTTATATACATTATACTGAACATGTTGACTTTCATTATAAATGAAAAATAACTGTTTCTATTTTAACATATATGTAATAAATCAATTTTACCAATTCAATAATAGTTATATAATATTTGGATTTATTTACATTATTCCCCAATTTCATCATTAAATATTCATTATTCCTTAATTCATGATTATTTCAGTTTTGAAAATGAGTTTCTAAAAGGAAATTGTATTCCAATATCCAAAAGTTGTTTATATAAGATTTAAAATGAGATTTGTATGGATTTTATGATTAAATGTTCAAATAATAAAATTATATATTTATGATACATTACATGATAATTATAAATGATATACATTTGATCTTGATATAGTTTATACAATAGATGAAAAAAAAATTATAGCCCTCTAATGCATTGGGTAATGTTAATTGTCTACAGAAAAAAAAATTAGTTTGTCAACAATAATGGTTTAACAATTATTTATAACTAGGATCTATTTAATTTTTACATGAGTACAATAATGGTTATGAATATGATTCTCTATGTCACCTAAATGGATTTTTTATTTTATTAATATGGGTTTAAAATTTGTAATTATAAAAAATTGTTTTTAATTTCATTATGATATGATTGATTTAATACACTAAACAACATGGGGATAAAATAAATATTTAATGGGTACACATACATTTCACTAAACTATAAAGATTATTCTTCTTATATTCCCTATTGATATTTTTTGATCATCCAATAATTTCAATTTTTTGACAATGATTAAGTAAGGTATAGGAAAATGAATAATCCATTTTTAATTTCAAAATTTTTTAATGAAATAAAAATTTATTTATTTTTAAATTTTTTATATTGTAAAAAATGGATACTGATTAAAAGTGATCGAATTTTAATATAATAGTTTTTCATGTAATATTGATGACATAATTATCTGAAAATTTAAGTTATAAGGATGGTCAAAATGTGAGAAACAAATCATGAGTGAAAACTCAAGATAATATAATCTTTATGTCTAGGTCATTATTTATAGCTATTATTAGTTTCATTTAATTGATTCTCATTACGTAAAATTCACTAATCCACTATAAATATGGGATGCATTTAGATATGTATGAATATAGTGGGAATTTTAGGATGATTAGAATCACAATATATTAGTTGGGTAATAAGTTACAAATCAATATTTATTAAAGATATTGATTTGAAATAATCAATTTGTTTCTATAACTTAACCATTAATGGAATGTATACATGTTAAGTGTATAAGATGTTATAAAATGGTGAAATTATTTATCCTTCAAAATAATCACTATTTGATTCCCTCTAAAGAAAAACATTAAATGACCTCATTTATCGCATAGATTAGTTTCATTACATAGTCGAGTTTCCTTAAAATATGTTCACTAATACAATAATTTAATTAAAATACAATAATAATTAGGTTCCATATTCTTTGAATTTCTATTGGGTTGCACATAGTTGGTAGACCCTAATAAGATTACGGTTTATCTATGATAGAGTTTATTTATCTTTATTGTGGATTTATAATTTTCATGTCAATATAAATCTCCAAGAATCACATATGTTATTATTTGGTTGATTCAAAACCAATATAATGATGTATTGAGATGAAATCCTTAGGTGAATCATTTAATAGTGAAATGTGGATCTTGTCCCTCTATGGTACATGATTGATATTAAAGGAGTCATAATTTCAATTGGAGAACATTTAATAAAATTCAAAAAAAAAGTTTGAAAATTATTATGATCATTTAATAAAATATTAAAGTGTAGATAAATTATAGATTCATCCTAAAAAATTACATTTAAATTGAATCATGAAAAAGATAATCTTAGAAACGACTTGGACTGGTATGATAAGAAATGTACTTAACTAATGTAATATCAAGGTGTTAGAGAAATCACGATTTTGGATAATAAATTATTGTAGTTATTCAGTAAATGAATTTTGATTCCTTTATGTGTCATATAATTATTCACATATGGATTTAAATACATTACTATAAAAATGACCAAATGAAATTTATCTTCCACTAATAAAAAATACGATTCATTATTCTAATGGATTTGTGATAATTTTATTTCTTATGTATTATTATCATTATGATATTTATTATTTTTTCTTCAGAAAAATGATCTAAGAATATTAATGAATACATGAAATGAATACCCTGCTATTTTTTAGAGTGTTAATAATTGATGATCTGTGAATATTGTGTCTAGGTTTTGGTGTCGTACATAATGATCAATTAGATAAAAGTTTAAAATTGAAGAAGAAAATATTTTTTAAAGCATAATGATGTTCTATAGAGTATTTAACCACTAATAATTACCAGTACAGTTATCTTGAAGGATATTCAAGGATTCTATATGATAGAATATTTAAAAATACAAAAAGGTTATTATCATTCTTCATGGAATCTCTATGTCATGTAATTAGAAAAGGGAATAAAATTACATATTGTTGAATAGAATGTTATACCAAATTTTTATATTAAATATTTTTTGAATATACATGTGTATATAATCAAGGGTAAATTTACTAAATATTTTATTTTTCATTCTGTCATCAATAAAATTCATTCTACATGGAAGGTTTGAGTGTGGAAAAATATGACATTATATGATGAATCTATGTAACAAATATGTTTAGTTATATCAGTTATCTTATGAAGAAACATAATTTCATTGATAATAATGAATTTGTTATAAAAATAGAAAAATGATAACATGAAAAATTTGTGTGATTCATAAAAATATATAATTTAATTTGAGAGGAAAATTACTAAAAAAATATTTATTCTATGAAAATATGGTTCATCAATATGTTAGTGAAAATATTAATGATTTGTTCCCAACAACATTTGTCACAACCCGTACCCTAGGGCTCATATCGTGACTACCCCAAGCCTACCTACCATTGGCCAGGGGCTGGCGACTAGCACCAGAGGTGTAAGTCGCTATAATTGGGAAGGAATTACCTGTATATAACGTAAAAACAAAAAAACAGAGTAAAAGAGGAATAAATCACTAAGTAAAAACAATATAACAAATGCGGTGCTAGAATGTAAAAGGGGCTAGAAATACATGCACAATAGTAAAGTACTCGGAAAAGACAAAACAGGTACAACTAAAAGACAAATAGCTAGAAGGTGTCTTGGAACTCTTGAATTGTACACCATGGATCCTACCTGAAGGGTATGTACAGATAGCCTCCTCCGCAGTCCATGTCCCTTTATCTACTCCAGGTACTGTCTATTTGTGAGGTCCACCCTCAATTACCATTTAGTCCCCGCACACTACGCCTCAATCAGCATTGTCCTTCATCTACATCAAAAACAATGAGGTGTGGGCATAGCTCGTGCAGCTATGAGTATAATGATAATCAGTAGGGACCCTGAGACCCTCAAGGTCTCACAAAATCCATCAACAATAATACAGAAAGTATGATTTCAACGGATAACAATTACTTAGTTATATTACAATACATATACCTAAGTTATCAAGTAACCAATCTCAATCATGAGGAAAAACACAATGTGTCATTGACTCAGCTCAAACCATGATTATCATTATCGAACCCAACACTGCTGGAGAACTCCTCCTCTGTCGAGAACAGTGGCCATGTCACAACTCTGAGGTGCTTCTCACTAACCTTGGACTTCTGAGGTACTCCTCTTGTCGAGTACTGCGAGTCTGCTGCCAAACTGGGCACTCCGTCCGCAGTGGGTCTTCCACCAAATATCGAGCACTCCCACTAATAGCCGTAAGAGGTAATCCTCATGTTGAGTACCATAGGTCTGCTACCAACTACCAGGCGCTCCGTCCACCATGGGTCTTCCACCAAATATCGGGCGCTCTGTTCACTCGGCTAGTTATATCACTCTGAATCGATTCAGTCAAGCATTCGTCAGGTCTATAGATACTTGGTCTCTACACTCTGTACGCTCGTCTTCAGGAGTATCCACACCACGAGCTACAAGTCGATACTAAAAGTATCATGAAGTCTCACATAGAATCATCTCAAAGGACCTCCATTTCATATGGGTCTCAACACAACAGACAACATGTCAATAAGACGCAGGGTCTGTGAGTTATTTTACTTTTAGTCTCGGGGCATGGTTGGGTTCGTGTACGTACAAACCTGAACGTATCTCAATGATACCCCGAAATCAAATGGGTTATACTCAAAGGGACCTTTTCTTAACCAGATTACCAGCACCACTAATGGTTCATCAAACATACATATGGTGCCAAAGATATGGACAAAGAAGGTAAAATAAATAGTAATGAGCCTAGGTCCGGTCCGACCCGGTCAGACTGACTTGGCCTAACCCCGACTGGCCCGACCCAATCGGGGTCAACCTGGTCATACTCGCAGGGTCTAACCCAGCCCATTGGGTGGGTCATCCCGCTATGTTCTGACCCAATCCACTGGGCCTGGACCGACATACCGTGAGGGCGGTTCAGCCCAAAAGTTGCCACGTAGGTGGCTCAGTAACTCATCCAGGGATACCAGGCATGTTCGGCCAGTGACACTATGGGGGAATTCGCGGGTCAGCACTAGAGGCCAGTAGTTGGGAGGCCAGCTGGTAGGCCGTTCGGGAAGCGAGAAGGACTGCTGGTCACCGGCAGGTCGTGGGGGCACCGGGCATGGGGATGAGGTGTTGGGCAGGCATCCGTTAGGGGATGGGCAGGCCGCCAGTAGGGGACGGGAAGGCCACCGGCAGGGCACGTGGGTGCCGGGAAGGCCCCCAGCGGGGAGCGGGGGTGCCGGTCATGACACCGATGGGCCTCAGGGGCAGCGGGTAGGAGGTCGGCGGGGCCCGAGGGCAACAGTAGTGCGTCGGGGTTCCAGGTTGGGCGCGACCGGTAACACACTTAGATTTTATGAAAAATATTCTTTTTATTTTTATTAATGTCTTTTGTTGTACTCTACACCAAAAGGAGTTTTCACAACACGCATCCTGGACTTGCCTTGCATTACACGCAATCGCGACCTTCCTCGATAGCCAGTGTAGTACGCAATACCGAGTTTCACTAAACAACGATATGCTATTAAAATATTATTCAAAATAGCCGTTATGAATAGTAATAACCACTTTTTGAAATATTTTAATTTTTATTATTCAAAATGGACTTCATTTTTGGATTCGAAATATCGAAATTAGCTTAGGGTGAAATTTTGGTACTTTTCGGATAACTTTCATTTTCTGGTGAATAGTGAAAATTACTAAATTTTAATTAAAAACAACCTTTTTAATAGAAATAATTAATAGTGATAAATTATTAATTTTGTTGGTTTTAATGTATATTTAGAATAAATTTTTACAATTTAATACAATGTCGGTTATTGGATGTAATTTCACATTTAATCCATACATAAACAACTGTCAATCTTTTGATAGTTATTATCTTTTAAGAACACGCTATTTGTTTTGACGATGGGAATTAATTTTTAAATTAATTAATACAACTGATATGTTTTGAATAGACATCATTTTTGAATTCATAATATAGCTTAGGCCTCATTTTTGGTATTTTTATGAAAACTTTCAATTTTTGATAGTGAAACCACTAAGTGGTAGTTAAAAAACTGAATTTTTCATAAAACTTAATTTTACCGCTTCTGTGAGTGGAATTTCGAAAATCTGAGAGGCACGGTTAATATCAAGGACTAAAATGTGGTTCAATGAGATGAAAATAATTTTTGGTGAATAGTAACTTTTTACTTTTTTTACCACTGTTAAAAGTAAATAGGGTAATTAAGGGTAAAAATGATATTTTTATTACCCTAACACATGTCCTAATTCTATTGGACAAGTGTAATTAGAACAAAAACAACCTTAGGAATAAAATATGACCATTTAGGCCCAATTGGATTAGATTAGGACATTTATTTTTAATTTATTTAATGAGGGGTTACAATAGTTAAAATCAATGTTTAATAAGTAAATCATTTTTATTATGGGGTTATACATAAGATAAATTTGACTATAAATATTAATTATAAATCTAAATAGATTTCCTACATAATGGTATTTTATTTGTAATTTTTAGACATTAAATAATTTAATTTATTTATGAAACAACGATTATGAAATAATTATCTTATTAATTAAATATTGACCTAATTGATGTTATAAACACCAAAATAAATGTAATTTGAGACTTTTTATGAATTAAACTAATTTTCTAGGTTAATATGACATGTTAGAATGGATTTAATTAGTTGTTTTCGAACTAATCATTCTGTTATAATTTTCACAAAAATCAATTACTAAATAGTATCAAAATTGACATAAAATAGTTTTTAAAACAAATATTATATTAGTAATTGTTATTTTATTCTTCAAAATCTATGGATCTGCCAAATGACTTAGATAAGGTTATATATATTAATAATAAACAACTTGTGCTTCGTTTGGTCTCTTATAGTAAGTTTATTAACCATATAGAATAAGAACACAAGAAGACACAGTAAAAGTAAGATTATTTAAATTAAGGTTTAATCTAAATGATAAGGTTAAAATAGGAACCTAAACATGTCTAAATTACATTGGATGAGAGGATTTCTACCCATACCCACCTTATCTTCGAAATAAATCAATTTTGAGCTATTTAAAACCGAATTTGGATTTATAATAAAATAATATTTTTAGTTATTCCAAAGGTGCCCCTCTCCTCCCTTATAAAAGGGCACCTCCTCCCTCTCTTCCTCACACCACTTTGAGCCTTCAAGCTCGGACAAAACCTGCCAAATTCCCTTCTCCACTTCCCTAGAAATATCCTAGAGGTTCTGGTCTTCCTCAAAGACAAATTTTAGTGCCCTAAAAGGAGATCTCAAAGAGGCACTTCAAAGAAGAGGTAATGTCCGTTACCCATTATTTCATCTTCATTTCTTCTTCAACTTCTTCTTCTTAGGCTATTTCATTATGAAGTAATAACATAAGTATAAATAATATACGGATATGTTATTATAATTATGAAACAACCATATTTCACCATCTATCCATCCTACGGAAAACGAAATCACCGCGCATGCGTACGTACGGAATACCATCTCCATGTCGTGGTGTAATCTATTTTCCACCACCACCTTACTTGGATGGGTATAATGGGGTAAATAATGACTATATATGACTATTATAAAGTTATACTTATTCTGAA
This sequence comes from Viscum album, assembly GCA_963277665.1. Taxonomy (NCBI): domain Eukaryota; kingdom Viridiplantae; phylum Streptophyta; class Magnoliopsida; order Santalales; family Viscaceae; genus Viscum; species Viscum album. The sequence continues at coordinate 1,331,172,785 of OY728142.1, read as the reverse complement.
ATAGTATACATACACTATAATACAATTGTATGATCATAGGATTGATATCATCACTCTTGCGTACGTACAGAATACCGTCTCCACGATGTGATGCGACTCGTTCTACATGATCTGCATTTCATAATGATTATATAAATGAATTTAATGGATGAATATGATATATAATTCACTAATTAAATTCTTTAAACTAGGTATCTATAACCTAAATAGATGAATAAGAATTTATTCGACAAAACACGCATAAGAACAAAATGTTATAAACACCCGAATAACAAGTAGCAATGAAATATTACTACTAAGAAGCTATGAATATGACCATATATGATATCATAACAATGAATATGTGTCTATAATAAGTCAATAACATTATTTAAATCATTATACAGGAGTTTCGGACACTTACAAAGTATATCGGACCTATGGTAAGGGAAATATCACAATCTCATTTTTTATCCAAGATTTTTTATACTTTGGGATTTACTGGGGTGTATTTTATCATCCACATCCATGTTTCCTCATTATGTAATATTATTTCCTTTCACCTACAATTTTTTAAATCCTGTTTTACCCTTTGGTAATTTTTTAGTAAAATATATGAAAGAATCTTTTGTTGTTTTTCATACGAGGTACTTTTTGACTTTTCCGACAAAAATACGAGAAGAATGTTTTTTTAACTTATACGGAATGAATGGATTTTTAAAAAATTATTTTCAAGATGCTTCCTTTACAAGTTTTCAAGTTTATTTTTAATCAACATCTTTTATTTTAGAATTGTATGACATGTTAAGAAATGAAAAGTTTTTTTGAAGCAGAAAGGATATTTTCCTCAAGAATGGAGTTCAAGTGTTTTATCAAAATTATTTTTCATCTAAGATAATATAGGGTTTTGTTTTAATCCCTATTATTACATGGATTTGATTAGGTTGTGATGGAAATATTTTTATTAATTCCTTTATCTTATATGAATTGTTTTATGATGTCATGATGTTTAAGATTCTCATTTTTATTACATGGGTTATGCTATGATGTATCATTTATGATTTTGTGGCACACATAAGAATGTTATCATTATGAGATGGGTGGGACCTATATCTCCCTCCAATGCATTGGGTAAATATTTTATATCTCATGAGATAGACATGGTTGGAACGGTAGGTTATACCGGTTTAGTGAAACAGGACTGAAGCGAGGAGTGAACTCGGCTCAGAATGGGACTTTGTCCACTAAGATAGTCTTGGAAATGAGTCTTGACTAATAATAAATGATTCTCTATGATTATGTGTGTATTCCACAAAGTTTCATGTTTTATGTTATCATTATTGGGATTACATTTCACTACTATGATTTATCCCATGTTATGAAATTATGATCTATTTTGCAGGTTAAGATTCCCAAAAGATATGTTCTTATGAATATGACGTGATTGATATTTCTTTTGTTTACCCTTACTGAGAATTTGAGCTCACCCTTTTATGTTTTATTTTCCCCATGACAAAAAGAAAGGATTTAGGTTTAAAAAAAATAAGATCTTTATGGGAGATGTTGAAGATCATTCACCACGATTAGAAGATTATATTCCGAGTTTCCAAAGACACTAAACTATTAAGGTCCTTGTGTGTGTGTTTTTGTTATGTACTATGTATTCTGAAAAAGTAATGTAATGTCCATGTATGTTAAGCTTCGGGTCTCTAAAGTTGGTATCAGAGGAAAGGTTTAGTCAACCTTTGAAAACTAGGATCTGAAAATTTTAGTGAGATCCCTAGAGATATTTCTAAGGTATGTCTTGGGATGACCCTAAGGTTAAGTATACCTATAGGTTATAGTACTAGAATAATGCTAACGATCATAGAATTAAACCTAAGATGTTAGATATTGAAGGTACTCCCCCTTTATTATGTTTTTTTCCGTATCATTATTTCTTCCTCTCACACTATTCTTTTTGGGTTTTAGATGATGGCTGGAACCCGAAGGAACTGTGTTGGTCAATACAATGGACAATGCAATGATTGTCCTCCTGAACAAACAAATGTTATGGGAGACGGAGTGCAAAACATTATTGCTATACTTACACAAGCTATGAATAATTCTGGACTTCCAAATGAGCATATAAGGGAACAATATTCTATTGAGTCCTTCATGAGGAAATGCCCACCTTCATTCAGTGGGTCTTCTAATACACTTGTTGCTGAACAATGGATCAGTACCACTAAAAAGATATTTTCAGTTCTTCAATGTTCTGAACATAATAAAGTCATCTTAACAATATATCATTTGGAAGGTGAAGCTGATCAATGGTAGAATCTTATCAAAAATACGAGGCAAAGAGATGAAATTGAGTACATGGAATGAGAGAAGTTCAAGAACTTATTTTTCAATAAGTACATCCCTCGTATTCTTCGAACAAAGATGGAGAAGGAGTTTCTTGAACTAAAGAAAAATGATGATGAATCTGTTGGTATATACGAAGCAAATTTTACAAGGCTTGCAAGGTATGCATCTGGATTTATCATCAAACCTGAAAGTAAATTTGATCGATTCTTTAGTGGATTAAAACCAAATCTTCGAAGGGCATTAGCTATAAGAGACTTTATAAGGTATGAAGAAATTGTGTGTTGTGCTATCAAGGTAAAATGGAAGTTAGTGTTACTTATCCATCTCATAGTTTTGACAAGAAACGAAAGTTGGAGGTCAAGGATGAATATCAGAATAATGGTGAAATGAAGATGAATGTTTCCTTATGCTCAAAGTTTGCAAAGAATCACTGTGGAGATTGTCTTAAAGGGACTATAAAATGTTTTAAGTGTGGAAAAGAAGGTCATCGAGCAGCTTAGTGTCGAAGTAATGGAAAAAGGGTTTCTAATGATGTGAATAAAGAAAAGACTGCAGAGAATGCATCAACAACACTTCAATGCTTCATGTGCAAGGAAATGGGGCATTATGATAATAAATGCCCTAATCCAAGGGTTAGTGATGATCGACATGAGCAACCACTTAAGGCAAAGGACAAAGGGAAGTCACATGCGATCACCATTGGTGATGTTGAATATGACAACGATGTGGTGGAATGATTAAGTGTTTATGTAATGGGATTCCAAAATAATGTTGTATATAGTATCGTGGAATATTGGAATATTTATGTTTTGGTCTGTTGTGGTTTTCAATAATTTTATGGCATCGGTAACCATGAAAAGTGATTGAAATATTTTTGGAAAGAAGATAATATGCACATAATGAAGGGATAAAGAGAATCTAACATGTTTGATAGTATTCATGAGCTCATGATTGATACAAGGACTAAGTGATATCATGGTTTGAGGATATAGAATTTTGAGGATTTTGGTATGTGGAAAGTGTTAACTTTTAACTGCATTAATGTTATCACTAAGGTTCAATGGGTATTCATTTTTCAAGAGAATACATTATTAAGGCCTTCGAATGATTGGAATGTGACCATCAAGACATATCTTATGATATATGGGGAACAACGATGGTATTAACATGCTTATGAAATACCTGGTAATCGTTTTCACTATATTATGAGAGTGGACTGCAGAATTATGGAAAAGCCTAAAGATTGGAATAGATTATGTTTGAAAAAAGTTAGTATTGTTTAAGGATAGAAGTTTTTTCGATATTATTGATGAAATGTTATAGTAATTTTATTTTAGAAAAAGGAAAACATGCAGGACGGGCGACAGCCCATCGCGTCAGACAAGGCTGTGGGAATCGAACCCACAACCGAAGTGCGACTGGCCTTTATCGCCTACCACAGGCCTACAGGAAGTCCATGTTTAGTAGAAACTAGTTTTATTATATGAAGCAGTGCGATATATGAAGTATAAGTCTATTTTAGGAACTATATATGATTAATCTCACTATAGATGGACTTATGTATTTTTTGATAACTTTTCTATCCTTTTGTTTGAGATAGATGGAATAACACATCATTCTATCACATGATCTGCTAACACATAACGAATGACAAATTCAACTTCATTTCTGTAAGAGATGAAGTGGAAATTTTCCAAAAAACGACAAACGGTGAGACTATACCAAACTCACGAATGTATTCTTTCTAATTCCAATTTCATCAACTTTAGGGAAATGATCATGAAAACCAAAAATGTTGTCCTAGTGCTCATATATCTGATGAATCAGATGGTACCTTAGATTGTCACAAATTTATGGCTTTGTGATTTCTGGCTTTTCCATTGCCATGTTCTCTACCAGTCTCCATCAGAACACGATGGTTAGATTTCTCTTCCATATCTATATTTTCACCAATGTGGAAACCCAGTGATTAGTTTATTTGGGTAACTATTACGTTTCATACTTTTGTTTTTAAAGATAGGTTTTGGTATTCCTTTTTACGATGTGGGTTTCTATTAAAGAAACATTCGAATAGTAATCCATTAAAACCCCGATGAATTTCGAGGGCGAATTTCATTTTAAGGGGGGTAGAATGTAACACCCCGAGATTTTATGAAAAATATTCTTTTTAATTTCATTATTGTCTTGTGGTGTACGCTACACCAAATGGAGCTTGCACAACATGAATCCTTGACTTGCCTTGCATTACACGTAATTGTGACCTTCCTCGATAGCGTGTGTAGTACGCAATACCGAGTTTCACTAAACAACGATATGCTATTAAAATATTATTAAAACTAGCCGTTATGAATAGTAATAACCACTTTTTGAAATTTTGTCATTTTTTTTTCAAAATAGACTTCATTTTTGGGTTCGGAATATCGAAATTAGCTTATGGTGAAATTTTGGTACTTTTTGGATAACTTTCATTTTCTGATGAATAGTGAAAATTTCTAAATTTTAATTAAAAACAACCTTTTTAATAGAAATAATTAATAGTGAAAAATTATTAATCTGATTGGTTTTAAAGTATATTTATAATATATTTTTACAATTTAATGCAATGTTGGTTATTGGATGTAATTTCACATTTAAACTAGACATAAACAACTGTTAATCTTTTTATAGTTATTATCCCTTAAGAACACGCTATTTGTTTTGACGACGGGAATTAATTTTTAAATTAATTAATGCCACTGATATGTTTTTAATAGACATCATTTTTGAATTCATAATATAGCTTAGGCCTAATTTTTGGTATTTTTCTGAAAACATTCAATTTTTTATAGTGAAACCACTAAGGGTGTAGTTAAAAAACTGAATTTTTCATAAAACATAATTTTAGCGCTTCTGTGAGTGGAATTTAAAAAATCCGGGAGACATAGTTAATATCAAGGACTAAAATGTGGTTCAATGAGATGAAAATAATTTTTGGTGAATAGTGACTTTTTACTTTTTTTATGACGGTTAAAAGTAAATAGGGAAATTTAGGGTAAAATGATATTATTATTACCCTAACACATGTCCTAAATCTATTGGACAAGTGTAATTCGAACAAAAACAACATTAGGAATAAAATATGACTATTTAGGCCCACTTGGATTAGATTAGAACATTTATTATTAATTTAATTAAAGAAGGGTTAAAATAGTTAAAATCAAAGTTTAATAAGTAAATCATTTTTAATATGGGGTTATACAAAAGATAATTTCGACTATAAATATTCATTAAAAAGATAAGAAGATTTATTACATAATTGTATTTTATTTGTAATTTTTAGACATTAAATAATATAATTTATTTATGACACAACGATGATGCAATAATTATCTTATTAATGAAATATTGACATAATTGATGTTATAAACATCAAAATAAATGTAATTTGAGACCTTTTATGAATTACACTAATTTTATATGTTAATAGGACATGTTAGTATTGATTTAATTAACTTGTTTCGAACTAAAAAATCTATTATGATTTTCACAAAAATCAATTACTAAATAGTGTCAAAATTGACCTAAAATAGTTTTTAAAATAAATATTATATTATTAATTGTTATTTTATCCCTAAATATCTAAGGTTCAGCAAAAGGACATAGATAAAGGTATATATATTAATTATAAACAACTTGTGGTTCGTTTGTCTTCTTATAGTAAGTTTATTAACCTTATAGTATAAGAACACAAGAAGACACGGTAAAAGTAAAATTATTTTACTTAATGTTAAATCTAAATGATAAGGTTAAAATAGGAACCTAAACTTGTCTAAATTCTATTGGATGAGAGGATTTCGACCCATCCCCACCTTATCTTATAAATAAATCAATTTAGAGCTATTTAAAAACGAATTTGGATTTATAATAAAATAATATTTTTAGTTATTCCAAAGGTGCCCCTCTCCTCCCTTATAAAAGGGAACCTCCTCCATCTCTTCCTCACACCACTTTGAGCCATAAAGCTCGGCCAAAACCTGCCAAATTCCCTTCTCCACTTCTATAGAAACATCCTAGAGGTTCTGGTCTTCCTCAAAGAGCAATTTTAGTGCCCTAAAAGGAGATCTCAAAGAGACGCTTCAAAGAGGAGGTAATGTCTATTACCGATTCTTTCATCATTATTTCTTCTTCCACTTCTTCTTCTTAGGTTATTTATTTATGAAGTAATATCATCAGTATCAATCATATACTGATATGTTATTATATGTATGAAACATCCATATTTCACCATCTATCCATCCTATGGAAAACAAAATCACCGCGCGTGCGTACGTACGGAATATCGTCTCCACGTAGTGGTGTAATCTATTTTCCACCACCACCTTACATGGATTGGTATAATGGTGTAAATAATGACTATATATGACTATTATAAAGTGATACTGATTCTGAAATAGTATACATACACTCCAATACAATTCCATGATCATACGAACGATATCATCACTCGTGCGTACGTACGGAATACCCTCTCCACGATGTGATGCGAATCGTTCTACATGATCTTCATTTCATAATGATTATATAAATGAATTTAATGATTGAATATGATATATATTACACTAATACCATTCTGGAAATGAGGTATCTATAACATAAATAGATGAATAAGAATTTATTCGACAAAACACGCATAAGAACAAAAAGTTATAAACACCCGAATAACAAGTAGCAATGAAATATTACTACTTTGAAGCTAAGAATATGACCATATATTATATCATAACAATGAATATGATTCTTTAATTAGTCAATAACATTATTTAAATCATTATACAGGAGGTTCGGACACGTACAAAGCATATCGGACCTAAGGTAAGGGAAATATGACCATCTCATTTTTTATCCGAGATTGTTTATACTTTGGCATTTACTGGGGTGTATTTTATCATCCAAATACATGTTTCATCAATATGTAATATTATTCCTATTCACATACAATTGTTTAAATCCTATTTTACCCTTCGGTTAGTTTTTAGTATAAGATATTAAAGGAATATTTTGTCGTTTTTCGTACGAGGTACTTTTTGTCTTTTCCAACAAAAGTACAAGAAGAATGATTTTTTTAACTTATACAGAATGAATGGATTTTTAAAACATTATTTCCAAGAAGTTTCCTTTACAAGTTTTCAAATTTATTTTTAATAAACTTCTTTTAGTTTAGAATTGTACGACATGTTATGAAAGGAAAAATGTTTTTGAAGCAGAAGAGATATTTTCCTCAATAATGGAGTTCAAGTGTTTTATCAAAATTATTTTACATATATGATAATATAGGGTTATGATTCTATCCCTATGATTACATGGATTTGATTATGTTGTGATGGAAATATTTTTATGAATTCCTTTATCTTATATGAATTGTTTTATGATGTCACGATGATTAAGATTCCCATTTTTATTACATGGGTTATGCTATGATGTATGGTTTATGATTTTGTGGCACACATAAGAATAGTATCATTATGAGATGGGTGGGACCTATATATCCCACCAATGCATTGGGTAAAGATTTTATATCTCACGAGATAGACATGCCTGGAACGGTAGGTTATACTACTTCAGCGAAACAGGACTGAAACGAGGAGTGAACTCGTCTTAGAAAGGGACTTTGTCCACTAAGATAGTCTTGGCAATGAGTCTTGACTAATAAGAAATGATTCTCTATGATTATGTGTGTATGCCACAAATTTTCATGTTTTATGTTGTGATTATTGGGATTACATTTCACTACTATGATTTATCCCATGATATGAAATTATGATCTCTTTTGCAGGTTAAGATTTCCAAAAGATATGTTCTTATGAATATGACGCGATTGATATTTATTTTGATTACCCTTACTGAGCATTTGAGCTCACCCTTTTATGTTTTCTTTTCCCCAGGACATAAAGAAAGGATTTAGGTTAAAAAAAAAGAAGATCTTTATGGGAGATGTTGAATATCTTTCACCACGATTAGAAGATTATATTTCAAGTTTCCAAAGGCACTAAACTATTACGGTCCTTGTGTGTGTGTTTTTGTTATGTACTAAGTATTCCGCAAAAGTAATGTAATGTCCTTGTACATTAAGCATCGGGTCTCTACACGGCGGGGCATGGGCAACGTGCCGGTGAGGCACGGGTTGCACAGGGGGCGCGGGCTATGATGTGAGAAGCGCGCTGGGGTGGTACGGGGGTTGCGCGGCCTTTATTCATCGTCTTCGTCATTGTCTCCCCTTTTCTATGCCATGTTTCCACTTTGAAAAACCTCATAATATAAATTTGAGGGGGAGTGTTAGGTTATGTGAGGTTGTCCCGAACACTCCTCGTTTAGGATTATATCAATTGGCTCAGCATAAGTAGAAGATATTCATTAAAAAATATGCATCAATCCCTTTATACCATTTAATGAATTTATGAAAAAGAGTACAACAACAACATGAAAATTTAACCCCCTACCTTTTGTTTGTAGAGCATCACACGACGTTCATTGACGACATCGTGGAAGGAGAAAAGAAGTCTGTCATTCATTGCATACGCCATAGAAATCCTATCCAAGATCATGCATCAGTTCAATGATGACAATGAGGGGGAAAGAAACTCCCCTTCGGTAGGATCCGAGTGAGGATGTCGATGGAGGAAGATGTCGCTGGTTCTCTTGACATTCTTCGCATTCTTCATTTGGAGCTTTGCTCCCTAGCTTTTTTACTCAAAGCCTCCACCAAGAAGTGAATTATGCCAACAAAAATAAAAGTTGGGATTGCCTATTATTACATTGGCACATAATTCAAAAATAAGAATCAATAACCTACACCCCTAATTAAAACATGAGAGGTGTCATTTTAAATTTAGGAAGACGCCAAGAGTATTCCTTAATTAAACACAAGAGTTGGCGCAACAAATAATTAGGGGGGGGGTTGGCACATTAAGGTAGGGAATGTGGTAAGACTGTTTCTCCCCATTTAATGGGAGTTGAGGAATTCAAGAGGGTTCCCCCTCATTAATGAGGAGAGTTAAGGAAGTTTACCTCTCCTCCCATTATTAGGGGGGGTTAAGCCCTGTTTGGTCCCCACCTTATTAAATCATCCATGGGTGGTTGAATTCGGGTTGGAACCACCACCTTAACCTCTAATGGAGGTCATGGTGTGGTGGCCCCCACCACTAACTTCCCTTTTGAGGTTCCAACAACCACTAAAGAAAAATACGGCTCGCACAATATTTTTATTTTATTAAATTAGAAACGAAAAAATCTATCATCCAAACTCAATAAAATGCAACTGAGGTGATGTTCTCGCTAAGAAATCACCGACACTATGAGTTCAACAGTGCCCTCAGATTTCAGTTCCAATCACCGATTCAAATGTTATAAAATTACTAATGTACTTTTACTGAACGTACCTCAACAAAACTTCATAAATTGATTTTAGGAACAACGGGCCTCAGAATCAACCGTCGTCAGAAACTGTAGACTTGTAATATTCCCATGCATTTTAAAAAAATTCCACCAAAATTTTGGGAATTTACATTCTCCCCACCTTAGGAATTTACATCCCTGTATGATACTTTTCGATCTACGGGAACAAAATAGGGTACTGAGCACGCATCTGAGCCTCCTTCTCCCATGTGCTCTCCAGGAGGTTCTCGTGTTTCCAGAAAACATGCTCTAGATGTATGGACCATCCACGTAGGACCCACCCCTGTCGATCCTCAATCTCCATTGGGACCACTATGAATTTATCCCGATCATCGATGTCCAGCTCCTTGTGGTTGATGATGTGGGATTGGTCATGCATGTGTCTCTTCAGATGGGATACATGGAAGATGTTGTGCACCCGGTGCAATAGAGGTGGAAAAGAGAAGAGGTAAGACACCTCTCTTACTCTGCTAAGGAACTAGAAAGGGATGATGATCTGCAGAGATAACTTGCTACCTTGGCCAAATCTCTATAGACCTCATCGAGGTGATTACAGTAGAAAGGCACGGTCGCCATCCTCGAACTCGAGATGCCTCCACCTTTTGTCTGCATATGACTTCCGCATGCTCTATGTAGTCTTCATCTGCTCTTGAATGATCTCCACCTTCTCTGTGGTATCCCATACCATCTCTGGTCCCCCTATTGCTGACTCTCCTTGGTCTGTCCAGCATAGTGGAGATTTTCAAGGACGAACATAGAAGGTCTCAAAAGGTGTCATACCGATTGTGGAGTTATAGTTGTTGTAGGAAAACTCCAGAAAAGGAAAACGGTCCACCCAGCTATGACCGAAGTCGAGGACGCATACACAGAGCATGTTCTAGAGGGTCTGGATGGTCCACTCGGTCTGGCCATCTGTCTTAGGATGGAAGGCAGTACTCAGACGCAGCTGCATCCCGAAAGCCTCTTACAACCCTTTCCATATCTGGTATGGAAACCATGTGTCTCGGTTAGAGACAATAGAAGTAGGTACTCCATTAAAACGCCCAATCTCCTTCATGTAGAGGCGTCCCATACTTTTTACTGAGCCCTGCTCTCTGATCAGTAAGAATTGGGTTGAATTGGTGAGTTGGTCAATGATCACCCATATCGAATCATTAATCGTGGATGTATGTGGAAGACCCATCATGAAGTCCATGGATATACCATCCCACTTCCACTCTGAGACCTCTATGGGTTGTACCAGTCCTACTGGTACGTAGTACTCTGCCTTAACTTGCTGAAAAGTTAGTCATCGTAAGACAAAATTTTCTATCGCCTTCATCGTACCTGGCCTCCAGTACGGTCGTTGAAGATCCTGGTACATCATCGCCACTCCTAGATATAAATCGTCAGGAGATGTGTGAAAATCCCTCAACACTTCCTCTTTAAGTGCAAATTTTAACATGGTACATCCTCTTAAGAAGAAGATGTCCTCCCCACCTTCAGAAAATCCATTAGGTTCTTGCCCTATGGATATCTAAGCACGTCGCGTCTCACAGTCAGCATCCCCAAGCTATGCCTCCCTAACTCGCTAAATAAGTGGGGGAGTGGCTATAAGAGACTACAGATAGAATGCTCCATCTCTCTCCACAAAGGGTATCTGTAAGGCAGCTTGTTACTTTGTCGCCTCTCCTAGCAACTGAAAAATCAGTCCTCCTGATAAGTGCATCCGCAACAATGTTCCCCTTCTCAGGAGTATATACTATCTCGAGGTCATAGTCCTGGAGGAATTCAAGCCATCTTCACTATCTCACATTTATGTCCTTCTGAGAGAAAATATACCTAAGAAACTTATGACCAGATTACATGGAACAAATTTCACCCATCAGAGAGTGTCTCCACGTCATCAAGGTAAAGACCATTGCTGCTAACTCCAGGTCATGGGTAGTGTAGTTATTCTTATGCAGTCTCAACTTTCCATAACCATACGTGATCACTACTCGCTCCTATATCAGGACACACCTGAGTTCGGTCCCTGATGCATCACAGTGAACTACATACCATACGCCCTCCTCTGGAAGCCCCAAGATGGGGACACTGGTCATCCTCTGCCTCATCACCTGAATGCTCTACTGGTATCTCTCCAACCACATGAAGCATTTCCCCTACTTCTTCAAGGATGATAGTGGTGTTACATCTTTGGAGAAGTCTAGAACGAATCTTTGATAGTACCCATCCATGCCCATGAATCCCCGATCCTCTGTCACACTCTTGGGTGGATCCCAATCAGGCACTGCATTAATCTTCCATGGATATACAGCAACTCCATCCTCCGAGATGATGTCTCCCAAGAATTGAACCTCTCGAATCCATAACTGGAACTTCCAGAGCTTACCATAAAGATGGCGCTCCTAGAGTGTGTCCTATAATACTTGTAATTGGTAGGCATGCTTCTCCTTGGTAGTTGAGTATATCAGTATGTCTTCGAGGATGTCTACGACAAAGCTATTGAGGTAAGGCTGTAATATCTTGTTCATGTGACTCATGAACACTTCTGGGGCATTGGTTACTCTAAATTTCATAACCAAGAACTCGTAGTGGCCGTAACATCACTTGAAGGACATCTTATTCACATCCTCATCTCGGACTCAGAGCTGGTGATATCATTATCTAAGTTATATCTTCCATAACCATCATGCTCTCTTGTGATGATCAAAGAGGACGTCAATCCTCGAGAGTGGGTACTTGTTCTTCTCGGTCACCTGGTTCAGGTGACAATAGTCAACACAAAGCCTCAAGCATCCATCCGCCTTCTTGGTGAACAGAATCGGGTCTACCCAAGGAGAAACACTGGGCAGGATGAATCCCATCCCTTGTGAGTCCTCTAGTTGTACCCATAGCTCACAAAGCTCATTGGGAAACATCCGATATGCTAGAGTAGATATTGGTGTCTTCCCCAGGTACATGTCAATGTAGTGTTCAACCTCTCTACGTGGAGGTAGTCCTGGAACATCGTTAGGAAAACATCCGGGTACTGGTCCACCACTACAGGATAAGTTGTACTCTCCACATCAACAACACTAAGGGTGAGGCAAGACAACTGGTGAGTGATCAGCTGCACACTCCTCTGAGTAAGTCTGACCTATGCTGTAAAGGTCCCATTCTCATCGGTGAAGGTGATCCTGGTCCCATAAGTGCAGAAACACCACCCTTTGCTCCTAATATAGTCAATCTGAGCATGGACTGTAGATAACCATTCTATACCCAAGATGATGTTTTAAGGCCTTGACGCTGCTACTATGAGATCGTAGCCAAATCTCTCACCTCCTAGAGTAAGCTCACATTGCTGCCACCAGTGCGTAATCATCGAATCATCTTCTGTATGATCTCTATCCCTAAGTATTGAACCAACGACTCATTCTGAATCTCCGAGATCCGAACAAGGGAAGTGGCAATGAAATAGTGACTGGAACACGTGTCTATAAGAACTACAGCTAAGGTCGAATAGACAAAAACTGTACCTCGAATCTTCTCTTGAGTTTCGTGGTCGTAGGCCTTAGCTTCTTGAAGTTGTGCTCTGTCGTTTCCACCTCCTCCATGTGGTCGGGGTGGACCTCTTGTTGGTGGAGGTCGTAGCACCACCTAATGTCGTCCACCGCTAGTTGCACGACCAACTCCTCTGCCATATCTGCATGTGCCCTATGGTCCACCTCGATCAAACCATTGCCTCTGACTGGGAGGTCCCTCAACTACCTGCGGATCATCAGAGTGGCGGGTCGGACAGTCAAGAGCCATGTGACCAAGCCCGCCGTAGGAGTAACATTGTCTTATCTTGTCATGATTGGCTCTACCTACACTCTAGGTACCCCACACACCCGATCATGAGTTGTGTGGTTGGACACCTTTATGTATGGTCCTCTTGGACCTCTGCACCATATGTATACTGCAAACTGTAGAGGACTCCACTGCATGTCTACTAGTTGTGGGTCTCGCTGGTGAAACTAGTCATCAAGGAATCTCTCTACTAGGAGGGCTCCCTCCAACAGACCAGTCTATATAGAGGTGTTGTGGGAGATAATTGAAGCTCTGATCTATCACCTGAGTCCCTTCTCAATGGTTTGGGCCCTGAAGAACGGGTCTCGTGCCATATCAGTGGAGTAGCATGAGAGGTCTGTGAACTTCACTCAGTATTGTGGCACCATTATGCTACCCTATTGTAGATGACGTAGCTCCTGTATATGAACCACTTGTAGGTTCACTAGTACAAACGCCTCCCAAAATAGTCTCTCAAAGTCTTCCCATAGAAGTGTCACCTCATCATGCATCTAGAGCATCCAGCTCCACCATCTGCCTGTTGTTTCCAGAATGTGGCTTGCAGCATGGATCAACATGAAGTCGGCTGGTGTGCCGACCAGTCTAAAGACTCTTACCACAACCATCATCCAATCATTAGCCACATGTGGGTCTGTCTTCCCTCAGATCCTGGGTGGCCTCTAGTTCTGAAACTCATGCAACCCACTCATGCAACGCTCATCATCTACTACAAGGGCTGGTGGCATCTATTGCCCAATGGAATGTAATAACGCTGGTGCCTCCACTGGATCCACAAATGGAAGAGGTCCCTGCACTGAGGCCTCTTCCCTCGGTGTGATTTCAGTGTGTTCAACTCTCGGGGCTCTCACTGGTCTTTCGTAGGGAGGAATCCTGAAAGAAACAGTTGTGACACAGTCAATAGACTATACCTGGTGAGCTTACCTTGTTTTCAATGACTCAAGAGAACTTTTGAAAACACACATGCAATCATTGTTTTTGTGTACTAAGTTGTAAATTAGTGGTTAGGGTCCTGGTGTATGGATACATTGGTCTTCACACAAACACTGGACTCCCTGAACTAAAAACCACACATAGTACCCTTAACACTATTGCTCCAAAGAAAAGAAATATCAGAGTCATATGTTCTAAGGTAGAAACTAATCCTATGATACCAATTTTTCACAACCCATCCCTCGGGGCTTGTATCTTGACTACCCTAAACCCGCCTTCCACAGGCCAGGGGATGGAGTCCAGCACCAAAGGTGTAAATCCTTATATCTGTGAAGGCATTCCTTTTATAAAATGTAAACGCACACGACCAAAGTATATGAAAAAGAAAACAACAAGTAAAAACTGTATAAAAAATGATGTGATGGAATGTAAATGAGTCCAGAAATACAATCCCAATAGTAATGTAAATGGAAAGGCAAAACAGTTGCAACTAAAAAACAAACAGCTGGTAGGTGTCTAGCAGCTCCTTGATAGTCCAACATGGATCCTACCTAGAGGGTAGGTACTCAGATCCTCCTTAGTGCTCCAAATCCGTTCATCTCCTCCAGGTACTGTCTCATCATGAGGTCTACCTCTGGGTGTCATCCAGTCCTCGCACACTCCGCCTCGGTCAGCTTTGTCTGTCGTCTGCATCCAACACAATGAGGTGTGGGCATAGCCCGTGCATGGGTGAGTATAACGATACTTAGTAGGGACGCCGAGACCCTCAAGTTCTAACAAAATCCAACAAGGAAAAAGCAAAAAGTATGATTTAAACATATAAGAATTACTTACGTATATGCCCATACATATACCTATGTTATCAAGTAACCCATCTCAATCGTGAGGAAAAACACATAGGGTCATTGACTCAACTCAAACCAGGATCATTATCGAAATAAAAAATGCTAGAAAAATCCTCCTATGCTGAGTACAGTGGCCATGTTGTGACTATGAGGTGCTTCTCTCTAACCTTTGACTGCTGAGGTACTCCTCCTATCGAGTACCGCGTGTCTACTGCCAAACTGGGCACTCTGTCCACTGTGGTTCTGCCGCTAAATACTGGGCACTCGCCCTAATAGTCGTCAGAGGTACTCCTCCTGTCGAGTATAGCGGTTCTATAGACAACTACCAGGCATTCCATCTGTCGTGGGTCTGCCACCAAATACCGGGTGCTCCGTCCACTGGGCTAGTCGAATCACTCTGAGTCGATTCCGTCAAGCAGTCATCAGGTTTATAGCTACTAGGTCTCTGCACTCTGTTCACTCTTATCTATAAGGATCTGCTCCACGATCTACTATTATATACTCCAAGAGTCACAAAATATCACGTATAAGTACCACAAATGACCCCCATGTCATTGGGGTCTCAACGCAACAGATGGCGCGTCAATTAGAGGCCCAGTCTATGAGTTACTAGCATTTTAATCCCGGGGGACTGGTTGGTTTTTTTATGAACCAACCTGAATTTATCTCAACTATACCTTGAACTCTAATGGGTTATACTCGAAGGGACCGTTTCTCAATGAGATTACCAGCACCGCTGACGGTTCGTCAAACGGACGTCTGGTGCCATTTATATGGCCAAAGAAGTTAACCCAAACAGTAATGGGCCAGGGTCTGGTCTGACCCGGTCGGACCGACTTAGCCAAAACCAGTCTCGGCCGACCCAATCTAGGTCTCCCAAGTCAGAATCATTGGTTTTGACCCTTCCCATTGGGTGTATCAGCCTGCTAGGTTTTGACCCGGTTCGCTAGGCCAAGCCCAATGGACCTCGAGGGCGGTTCGGCCCGATAGTCGCCACATAGGCAGCTAGGTAACTTGGTCCGGGAGTCCGGGATTGTTCGGCCAGCGACACCATGGGGGATGTTGCGAGTCGGCTCGGGAGGATGGTCACCAGGAGGCTAACAGGCAGGCTGCGCGGGGCGAGGGCGGGCTGGCTAGTCATCGACAGGCTGTGGAGCGGGTGCACCATGCAGGGCGCGCGGGCACCGGGAAGGCCGTCAGCGGTTTGCAGGGGTGTCGGGAAGGCTGCTGGTGGGGCAAGGGGATGCCTCGTAGCATGCCGGCGGTGTGTGTGTGTACCGGGAAGCGCACTGGGATGCCGGGTAGGGCAATGGCAGGGTGCGTGCAGCATGTTGGCGAATCACGAGCAACGCGTGGTGCATGGGATAGGTCGCGGAAGCGCGCTGGGGTGTCGTGTGGGGGCGCAGCCTTTGTCCTCCATCTTCGTCGTTGTCACCTCTTTGTCGTTCTGTGTTGCTTCTTGGAAGAACATCACAAAGAAAATCAGACAGAGGGTGTTGGGCCGTGTGAGGTTGGCATAAACCCTCCATGTTTTAGAATATTTCAATTGGATCAACATAAGTATAATATGTTCATTAAAAACATCTGCATCAATCCCTTTATACCATTAATATAATTTAAAAATGTATTACAATAACAACATAAAAATTTAACCCCCTAACTTTTGTTTGTCGGGAGTCGCTCAATGTTCGTTGACAGCATCGCGAAAGGAGACGAAGAAGTCTGTCGTTCGTTGCGTTCACCACACTCTTCCGATCCAAGATCGTGTGTTGGTTCGATGATGCCGATGAGGGGGAAAGATGATCCCTGACAGAAGTATCTGAGTGAGGAAGTTTATGGAGGAAGATGTCACAAGGGTTCTTCGCATTCTTCGTTGGGAGCATTTTACCCTAGCTTTTGTCTCAAAGCCTCCATCAAGAAGTGAATTATGACAACGAAAATAATCAATTGGTTTTCCTATTCTTACGTTGGAATGTGATTCAAAAATAAGAGTTAATAACCAGCCCTCCTAATTAAAACATGCGAGGAATCATATTAAATTTAGGAAGATGCCAAGAGGCTTCCATAATTAATCACAAGAGTTGGCACAACAAATAATTAGGGGGGGGGTGGCACATTAAGGTGGGGAAAGTGGTCAGGGAGTTTCCCCCATTTAATGGGAGTTGAAGAATTCAATAGGGCTCCACCTCATTAATGTGGGGAGTTGGGGAAGTTTTCCTCTCCTCCAATTATTAGGGGTGTTGGGCCCCGTGTGGTGCCCACCATATTAAATCTTCTATGAGTGGTTGAATTCGGGTGGGCCCCACCACCTTAACCTCTCATGGAGGTCATGGTGTGGTGGCCCCCAACACTAACATCCCTTTGGAGGTTCTAACTACTACTAGATAAAAATTTGGATAACACAATATTTTTATTTAATTTATTTAGAAACCCCAAAATCTATCTTCCAAACTCAATAAAACGCAACCGAGATGAAGGTATCGCTAAGCAATCACCGACACTGTGAGTTCAACTGTGCCCTCAAGATTTCAGTTCTGAGCACCAGTTCCAAAGTTATAAAATTCCAAACATATTTTTACTAAATATGCCTAAATCAATTTTTAGAAATTGTTTAACTGCACACCGGGCCTCGGAATCAAGCGCCGTCAAAAACCGTGGACTCGTAAAATTGCCATGCATTTAAAAAAATTCACTAGAATTCCGGTTCATTACACCCTTACTAGCCTATTTTAAAAAATTATATACATTACCTGAAAATTTTACAAGCCAATACAATAAACACAATTAATTATATTTTATATTTTAAATTTTTTCACTATATAAAGTAAGAGTTGTTTTCTAACATCCCAAATTTTTGTGTTATTTAAACAAAATTTCATAGATAATATAGATTCTAAGAGGTTAGTAGAGATATTATTGACTTAATGAATTTTATATTTAACTATTTTAATATTATAAAATCTAATAGTAAATGTGTATTCAATTTTCATCCTAATGAATGTTAGGATATGGTAGTAAATTAATATTTTATACTAAAAAAACACCGATAAAAACATAAATTGATTGCAGATAATATATATGTCACTAAAAATAATCAATTCTAAAGGATATGAATTTATTTTGACACTAAATTTAAATACCATCATATATATATATATATATGTTTTTATCAATGTTTATTTACAATATTTATTTACCAACAATTTAATTTTTGCGTTTTAATATAAATGCAATCCACTTTGACCAAAAAACCAATATGTTATTATTTTATAAAACATTAATAATAACATAAATAAATAATTCAACTATGGATAAATAATTTTACTAAAACCACCATATCACAATTTCTTCCCTATGCCTTTCCTCCCCCATATCATATTCACCTACCACCCACATTAAATATATCTTCCTACATTCATAGAACTTGTTTAGAACCATCGATTGCACTGATAACCACACCCACTATATTCTCCACTATTTATTATGACCCCCATATATAGTTCTCCATTTCTTTTTCCAAATTTTAACTAATATTTTGAGGTTTCCGGAGGATCATGGATAAAATATCATTTCTTATTCATATATTCCATGATTTCACCTCTTATTAGGGATTCACATTTTCTATTCATGTTTTATAGACAATATAAAACCATGATATTTTTAAATATATTTTTTACCAATTGAATAACTATATTAAATATGGGATAATGAAATTCAATAGTTTATAAGAAACCAAGTAGATCATATAAAATATATAATTCGGGTAGTAGTCACGAAGATGGTTTATTTAATCCATAAAGAGTACCATTTTATAAGCTTTAGAAAATTAGTAAAAGGTGATCATAAAAAACCAGTTAATGGAATGTTAGTAGTTGGTATTAATTATAATTTTAAACAGCATTTATATGTATATGATTAATAAATTTAATTTTTTTATTTTTATATATATTTTTGCATATATTTTTTTTCATGTATAGTTTTTCATTGTTGCTATAAAGCACACCATAGGGTGTAATATGTAGTCAAACAACAATGTGTAAGTATATTTATATTTTCATTTAATATATAGATACTTTTTGAGCTTACTATGTAATTTACCATTAATATTTTTATACTTTTAATATCTAGAGGGAATTTTTTTTGATATAATGATATTTTTTTCATTTTATTTTCATATTATAAGAAACATTGATTAGTTGTAAAAGATATTATTGAAACTAAATAATACTGTTTTTAATTATTTTTATTACTAAATAAAATTAATAAATACTATTTTAATGTTATTATCTATATATAATTTTTATTTCAAACATTTCATTCCAATAATAAATTATATTAAAAAATAAGTGACTTTTGTTTAGTTCAATCCATAACACATAAATTATTAAAGAAACCAATTAAGTGAAAGAAATTATTTTTTAATAAAAAATACATGAACAATCTACTAGAATAGAACATAAATTACTCTAATGGTATTGTGTTCAACTTTACGTAACCAGTATCAATATGATCACTGTTCCAATATATTAGTCCAACCCACCATACATAAAGTAGACATGAATAAGGGTAAAAAATTTAAAAAATCAATATGTACTAATCCATTATTATTAGAGAATTTTCATAGTACTTATATAGTGTCCCTTGACTACATTTCAAAAAAAATTGAACCTAAAAATATATTGAAATTGTTTAATAAAATGATCATGATCTAAAAAATAAAAAATATATCTCTAATATTTCAGTTCAAACATATTAACTATTTTAGTGGTTAAGAATAATAAAATATTAGTATAATGAACAAGTATTAAATTTTCAACCAGAATAGAAATAGTTTTTTCAATAATGCATATTTGGTTCCCAAATAACCTACTATTACTATATTATGTTCCATCCAATTCAGGTAGTTAATTACATTTAATAGTCCTTGTAAACCCCTATTTCCATCGAGTGGGATATGATCTATATTTCATTAATAAAGTCACTTCAAATTTCATATATCTAATTCGTAGTTTGATAACATATTCCACATATACTCACAAACAAATGTAACTTTTTCTTATCCCTCATGTTTATTGACACCCCAATCCATTAATGATTATGAACACCTAGAAATTAAAAATTATGTTTCTCTAAACAAATAAATTTTCACTTTTCATATTTTATCCAAAAAATATCAAGAAATCATTTAAAAAAATTCACAGTATATATCTCGTTCTGGGCCGAGGAACATTATATCCAAATTTCTCAATGGTTTCAATTATTTATAATAAAATTTTGGAGACTATGTTGAATTTGACAAATAAAAATTGAATCTCTTATGATATCTTCTCTTAAATAATATTAACGAGTATAAGAAAAATTTTCAAATGTGTATGGTAATTTTTTATTTTTTTAGTTTTTATTTTATTTTCTATTAAAGAATTTATATATTAGTGAAGAACTAATTTCATAACATAATAATTTTGTAACATGTTTAGAACCCTTTGTTCAATCACTAGTCTATTAAGAGAACCATAATTATATAGATACTAATATATGTGACTGAAAATAAAGTGAAAAATGTGAATTTGATGGTCCATTAGGCTTTACATATTTCATATTTAGATGAATTTTAGAATCACTAATGTCTCTAAGTTTATGTCATGTATTAATTTGATGATCCATCGGGTGAGCATTAATTTTATCATCACATATAAAAATTAATAGATAATGAATTATGTGACATGGATTGAATCTATAAATCAATATATATGGAATAAAATATTTTTGAGGTTGGAATGAATTCATGAATCCCAAAAAACTATATGTTTTAAATATTTTCCCTCTTAATTACCTTATAATCAAAAACATAATTTTCTTTTGTTTGATAGTTATCCATAACAATATGTTCTTTTTAATATTTATATAATATTAATGGTACATAAGGAATAAATTATCACAGAACTATTGAATACATAAGGCTCATTTTATATTAAATGACTTGTCGGCTATTGAAATTTTCATCATTCTAAAACAAGGTGTTGTTATTGGAGTACACAATTTAACAACATAAAAATTTCTATTAAATTTTCTTCAATTAAAAAGAAATTATATTACACCATTTATTTGAAACAACTATGTAGCCTATCAAATAAATTTATTTTATGCCTAGATCATATGATGTTTAGAAATAAGTTAAAGAATTACTTCTTGTTATTTTATTGATTACAATATCTCCATGTTATTTAATAAATTTATTAGTAATTCATATTTAATAGTTTTTTCTAGTATGATAAATTATTTTTCACAACTATAAACTATGTAGTGCACAAATAGAACCTATATTTTATTCATATATAGTAATAGTACTGAATTTGGATGTTCATATTGTATGAAACAGCTAATATCGTCGCATAATGTTTACTCCTGTAGTGGAAAAACCATTCATATACATGAAATTATCATTGAATTATTCATAAAAAACATTATTCAAACATTAATACATTTAAAAGAAAACAATATTATATATTTATTTCAAAATACATAAAATAAAAAATAACATACATGTATGTGTTTATTTTATGGTTGGAAAACTATATGTGATCGTCTCCAATGCATGTGAAAACAATTCAATTGATTCAATCATATAAAAAAGGTGTTTTAATTTAAATATCCATAGTTGTAATGTTCATTAATTCAAACCCATTATAAAATATGATTTTTATATCTTTGTTTAATCTAACATGTGATCGACTTTAAAAAACCATGTGTAATAAAATACAATTTTAATATAAGAAGTAAACAATTAATCAGTAGCATGTTATCCTTTAAAATCTATCTACTTTTCTCAACACCTTCATCACAATGCCCCATGATAGATTCTTCAAATATATTACGATGCTCAATCTATCTATCAAAATTTATTTCTCACATTGAATTTGAATTAACATATATGTTTCACTAAAAAATCTTTTTGAAAGTCCAATACTCAAGAAATTGATTATGAGAAAAAATATATGTTATAAATTACCAATATCCACTACTCAACATACAAACCATTATGTATGTTACATAATAAAAGGAACACTAAATACTAAAATTTTATCAATTTATTATAGTTTTACCACCAATTTAATTGTTCCTTTATCAATTACACTAACAACCAATTAGGGTAGGATTATGTCAACATCATAGAGTTATGTGTCCAATATTTGTAGACTCATCAAGTGAAAAAACATGTGATGACATATCACATTGAACCTCTCAATTAATTGATTTATTACACAGGAAATGGATTATAATTTAATATTTAAAACATTCAAGGGACCTCATAGTCTTTTTTTTCTTTCAAGAGTTAAATTCCCTTCTAGGTTAAATATAAATATTCAATAGAACATCTTTCAACCACATGGTGTGTACTAAAAAATTAGTTTGAGATGAATAAAATTGTCCCCCAATATTTCTCCCACTCATCTTGTAAAAATAAGAATCAAACTATTCTTCTATTTTTAATCATATTCACATTAGAAAATTATACTATAGTAAAATTTCATTCATTTGTACATCAAACCGAGATCCATTTACTAAGCAAAATAATACATAATCAAGCAATAAAATTTTCGGAAACACCAATGAGTCAGCATAAAACATGGTAGATATATAACAACAACAACAACACGTTAACAAAATTAATAGAACCCAAGTCAAATCCTCATTTTAGTAGTAGAATTTTTCTGGTAAACTATCAGCTAACCATATTTGATGTGATACATTAAATTCCATATACAGTGGTACTTTTAGATATCCAAAACAGAATATTGATTTTTCATAAATGGAATAATATAGGATCATTAATACTATCTATATCAGTTATTAGTACTTGGATGTCATCTATAAACCTGATCTAAAATATTTTTTACTGATTCCATATGGTACATATATGATAGTATTAGAGATGATCGACCAATTGGTGAACCCCTTAACCCTTCAATTGTAATAAATTAAAATGATGATATGTATATATTATTTCTATGAATATAACAATAATATTGTATTAAAATATAAATTCTATTTGGGGACATGGATTTTTCTCTTGATGGGATACAGGTTTTTATAAAACATGCAAGTGCACAATCCCTATGAAATCTTGATGGCATGATCTACTACCACTACTAGAAAAACAGGTATTTGCGACGGGTCATTTGCGACGGGATCCCGTCGCAAATGGCCCGTTGCTGAAAACGGCATCGCAACAACACTTATTTGTGACGGGCCCGTCGCTAAAGCCTTTTTTTGCGACGGTTATTTTCCCCGTCGCAAATAGTACTCTGTATATTTGTAAAAAACTTTTAAAATAGTATTTGCGACGGGACCCATCGCAAAAACTATTTTTTAAAAATAATAAAAAACTATTAATACATTATTTTAATGCATATAATAATACTAGTATTTGCGACGAGCATAGTATCCCATCGCAAATACTATAAAAAAAATAAAAAAATAAATTATTAATAAATTATTTTAATTAATATAATAATAGAATTATAATTCACAAATAAAAATAATAAATTATTTTAATTAATATAATAATAATAGAATTATAATTCAAAAATAAAAATAATTGAATATTAATAAATGATTTAATTAATATAATAATATTAGAATTGTAATTCATAAATAAAAAAAATATTAATAAGTTATTTTAATTAATATAAAAATAATAGAATTATTATACATTCAAATATTAAAATAATTCAAGTATTACAAAAAATATAATTAAATTATAATATTATAAAATTTTAATATATATATATATTTTAATATTATAAAATATAAATAATATTATTATTCATATTAATATTTTTATTTAAAAATATAATATTATTAATATTTTATAATGAGACAAAAACTAAGAATAGAAAAAAAATATTTTGATTTCCCAAATTTTATAATATAAATACAAACTCTAATCTGAAGGAGGGGGGAGGTGGGGGATCTGCAGATGGTGGTGGAGGAAACTCCATCCCTAAAGCATGAGTGAGTCGGCGCATGTACTCCATCTGCTCCTGATGCTGCTGCTGCCACCGACTCGTCTGCTCCTCGTACAACTGCTGCTGGCGTCGACGCTCCTCCTCATGCTGCTGACGCATCTGCTCCTGCTCCTGTCGGAGACTCTCTATCTGTGCAGTCTGAGATCGCAACTGATCCTCCTACTGTATAGTAGAAGAAGATGCACGAGCTCCTCTCGAGCTGGACACCGACATCGCAACACTGCCATAATAATCTCCGGGAGTCAGTCGAGAGCCGACACCAACTACCCGGCCCTTCTCAAAGGCATACTCGGTGGCCTGCATCCATGCCGCCTCATCAAACTGACGGGCAGTGGCCTGATCTGATGACTCGGCCTGACTCTCAGGTCGGGCCTATGATGCTGCGGCCTCATATGACTCCTATAGTTTCAATTTAAAATTAAAATTGTGAATATATTATATGTAGTTAATTTTTAAACTTGAAAACAAATAATACTGACCACGATGTGATGCTGACGATCACCTATGAGCTCCCCAGTAGCAGGATCACTATACATCCTCCGATATACGTCGTACTCTGTAATATCGGGGTGCTCGACAGCCTATAAGAATAAAAAATAAACTGTTAATATTAATAGTTATATAAAATATTTATAAATAATGTACGTACCAGATGTTGTCTATGAGTACTGAAAGAACGACTCCCAGCTCGATGAGTCACCACCTGTCTCCCCCGATTCTGCCTCCCCACCGATGATCTCCTCTGAAAAGCACTACTCAACCAGTGCGCACATAATCCATCCCATACATGGGATGAAATATACTCTGGTCGGTGTGCTCTACATGACTCCTCAAAATCTGACACTCCTGCTTTCTTCATCGCAGCTTTTCTTAAATTGTTCAAAAACTGACGAAGTCGATCACGCATGTCCACCTCCCATGCCTTGTGGATGGCGTCACTCATGGTATCCTCGATCGGATACCATAAACCCTACAAATAAATCAAAATATCAAGTTAGAAATGAAATAATTTTCAAAATAAAAATTATTTATTTACGTACGTACCAACCAATGGTAATTATTACAAATTATTGGTAATTAATACTAATTATTTGTAATTAATACTAATTATTCGTAATAAATACTAATTATTGGTAATAAATACTAATTATTGGTAATAAATTCTAATTATTGGTAATTAATACTAATTATTGGTAATTATTGGTAATTATTGTTAATTATTGGTAATTAAATTATTTGTAATTATTGCTAATTATTACTAATTATTACTAATTATTGGTAATTATTACTAATTATTGGTAATTATTACTAATTATTGGTAATTAATATTAATTATTGTTAATTAATACTAATTATTTCTAATTATTGTTAATTATTACTAATTATTACTAATTATTGGTGATTATTGTTAATTATTACTAATTATTACTAATTATTGGTAATTATTACGAATTATTGGTAATTATTACTAATTATTACTAATTATTACTAATTATTACTAATTATTGGTAATTATTACTAATTATTGGTAATTATTACTAATTATTTGTAATTATTCCTAATTATTGGTAATTATTACTAATTATTGGTAGTTATTACTAATTATTACTAATTATTGGTAATTATTACTAATTATTGGTAATTAATACTAATTATTGGTAATTAATACTGATTATTGGTAATTAATACTAATTATTGGTAATTAATACTAATTATTGGTAATTACTAATAATTATTGGTAATTATTACTAATTATTGGTAATTATTACTAATTATTTGTAATTATTATTAATTATTACTAATTATTAATAATTATTACTAATTATTGGTAATTATTATTAATTATTACCAATTATTACTAATTATTGGTAATTATTATTAATTATTATCAATTTTTGGTAATTATTGATAATTATTACTAATCATTGGTAATTATTGGTAAGTATTGTTAATTATTACTAATTATTGGTAATTATTACTAATTATTGGTAATTATTACTAATTATTACTAATTATTAGTAATTATTACTAATTATTGGTAATTATTACTAATTATTGGTAATTAATACAAATTATTACTAATTATTACTAATTATTGGTAATTAATACAAATTATTACTAATTATTACTAATTATTGGTAATTATTCCTAATTTTTACTAATTATTACTAATTATTACTAATTATTACTAATTATTGGTAATTATTGGTAATTATTGGTAAATATTGGTAAATATTTCTAATTATTGGTAATTATTGGTAATTATTGGTAATTATTGGTAATTATTACTAATTATTGGTAATTATTACTAATTATTACTAATTATTACTAATTATTGGTAATTGTTACTAATTATTGGTAATTATTACTAATTATTGGTAATTATTACTAACTATTGGTAATTAATACTAATTATTGGTAATTAATACTAATTATTGGTAATTAATACTAATTATTACTAATTATTGGTAATTATTGATAATTATTACTACTTATTGGTAATTATTACTAATTATTGGTAATTATTACTAATTATTGGTAATTATTACTAATTATTGGTAATTATTACTAATTATTGGTAATTATTACTAATTATTCCTAATTATTACTAATTATTCCTAATTATTGATAATTATTAGTAATTGTTCCTAATTATTAGTAATTAAATGAATAATTACTAATATTTAGGAATAATTACCAATAATTACAAATAATAACATTATTAGTATATTTTATTATTAATATTAAAATAATATAATTTTCTAATTTATATACAATTCTCCTTTCATCTGTGCATTTTCTATCTCCACATACAAATAATATATGTGAAGACAGCAAACACACAGATGAAAAGAGAATTGTATATATATAAAAAATTATATTATTTTAATATTAATAATAAAATATACTAATAATGTAATAATGTTATTAATCTTAATTATTGGTATTTATTATTAATTATTAATATTTATTCTTAATTATTAAAAATTATTACTAATTATTCCTAATTACCATTAACTATGAACAATACTAATAATTTAAATTTATTAAGTAACAAAACAATGTAAACATAATTAAATTACAACTAATTAAGAATAATTGAAACTAATAAAAAATTAAAAATAAATATTAAATTAAAATAAACATAAATACCTTGAAAATTGATCTGCTCTGATCGTTCTTCAAATCTTTAATATCAACTCCGGAGAAAAAAATTAAACTGGAGAAAAAATGAAATTTAGAAATACAACTTTGAGAGAAGAAGAAGATGGAGTTTGATAATGATTTGAAAAAAACGGATGGGGGTATTTATAGGTTAGATTATTTGCGACGGGTCCATTTGCGACGGGTTTCCCGTCGCAAATAGTGTTATTTGCGACGGTACCCGTCGCAAATACCTTAGCAACATTTATTACGGTCAATGGTTAAATAGTTATTTGCGACGGGACCCGTCGCAAATAAAAACCTGCCGACATACTATTTGCGATGGGGGAATATTCCCGTCGCAAATACCTTTTACCGCCGCCGGTTATTTGCGACGGGAATATTCCCCCATTGCAAATAGTTTTCCCGTGATTTGGCACGCAACGCGCGCCAGTTCTTTTGCGACGGGGAAAGCAATCCCGTCGCAAAAGCCTACTTATTTGGGACGGGTAAATACCCCCGTCGCAAATAAGTTTTTCAGGGGGCTATTTGCGACGGGATTTATTCCCGTCGGAAATAACCCGTCGCAAATACCCATTTTTCCCGTAGTGTACCTTAAAATAATATATATATTTATCGAATTTTTTTTATAGATGACCTTCCTGTATAAAATTTTTAACATTGTGGATCACATGGGATACATATAGTAGTAATCACATTTAATGATAATTATATAAAAATAGAATTTTAAATTCTATTTCCGATGAATCAAAATTAATTCTAGTGAAATACCATAATTAAGTTGAAGAAGTAACTTATTGTCTTCATATTAATTAAATATTTAATTAATATATATTTATTTAATAACTATCTAAATAATTTAAATTATTTTATGGGGAAATCATACCAATATCATCAATATATTATTAGGGATATATATGGGAAATGATAAAAATATTTGGAAAATGTAAATTTTTAACATAATAATTTCATTCTTTGTAAATTAACTACACACTTTATTAAGTACAAATTTTTAATTTTTTATTACTGTGTTTGAGGTGGAACTATTAAGAAAATAATTTATGATTATTTATACTAAAAAATAGGAATTTTATTGAAGTAAAACACAAACACACATACACCCACACTTTTAGTGATGAATCTAGTTCATGTGAAATGACCAAGTAGTATGTCATCATTATTATCATTATTTCAATTATTAACACATATATCTATATCCACATTAGTAGACAGTTATAACCTTTTATGGATATTCTCTCATGGATACAATAATTGTTATAGAAATATATATGGGAAAAAATAATTTCCAATCAAAACCTTCAAATTCTCTAGAATTTTATATTTAGGTGAGTTATTACGAGCAAACTGTGTGTTTAAATTCTATTTTTCTAGTAACTTCTAGTTTATTATTCATGTTCTAATGTTTTGAGAATATTTTTAAAACTGAATACTTGTGTATAGTATGTGTATCAATTATTCATATATCTAATTATTCTTGAGATTCAATTGCAGTTCATCACATCTCTCATCTTTTGAACTTATCAATCTGACATAAACATCAACCAAAACTACATATTCCACTCCATCGATATACACAATAATAAAAATTTCTATATACCACCAGCATAAGTATATCGGTAACCAATATCTTCAAGTTGTATTAAATTATTTTACAAATTTAATATTCTTCATGTGTTTTTATTTCTAGTTTTATTTAGTTAAATATCTAATAAAATCTTTCATACTATTCATTTAATGTGTTAATATCAGTTCCCATTATTTACTTTATATACAATAAATATAACATAATTTTTTTGTTGAAATTTTGGTGTTATACAACTTTAATCAAATTATTTTATTTATTAGTTGATTTATTTTAATTTATTATAAAATGTTATAAAACTATCATAATTTTATAAAAAAACCATTTTACAATATTTATACTGTAAATTGATTAACTATTTTAAAAAATTATAAACTATTTATTTTAAATTTGATATTATAAATTTATATAAAAATACGCATTCATTTCAATTTCTTGAAAATTACATTATTTTATATTATCATTTATAGTTTCATATTAGAGATGAAAAATCCAATCTTATGATTTCATTTAAAAACCCAATTAATTATTCAATTTTTTTTCTACAATATATAGAAATATTTTATATAATTAAATTTAATCATATCAACTTATCTCTATGAAAAATATTTACTCATACAATTTTATATAGCATCATTAAGGGTAAATGATGTTGAACTATTTCATCTGGTTCGGATGGGATTATTAATTATTTATTAATGTTCGATAGGGACATTTTGAGTCATGAGTTAATCAATTTTGTGAGATAGTTCTTCAATAATTCATCTATTCCCTATTGTTTCGTTTCCAACTTCATTACACGACATCCAAACAAGTAAAATTCCATTGAAATCATTGACATTTATCTTGTTATAACTGGAAACATAGTTGCCAAAATTATCATCAAGTTCAGTGCCCTAATTCATGGGGACATTGCTATTAATCTGATAATCTCTATGAAATTTGGTTTTTTCATCGAAATAAATGTTTATAATTTTCTTTTCAAGAAATTGGAATGTTGGAGTATTAAGAAAGTAAAATATAATAATTGATGATTTTATTTTTAATTGGTTATATCTAATGTTTTTATCAAAATAAATTAGAGCTTCATATTTTTAATTCTTATAATAAATAGGTTTTTTGTGTATTTCATTATGCAGGCCAATTCCATCGAAAACATTGAAAAGAATTTAATTATTATTAATAGGTATCCCAGAGGGAATTTTAATTTATATAGGGGTATGACAATTATCACCCATTTTTGGAATTCTCTTTACACTGGCTGAAGACAACCTATGTGTTTGTCTAAATAATCCTATGTGATCTAGTTTATATATGAAATTTATGGTTGAAATAGGTCAATTCACCCCTCCAAAATTATTTATAATGATGACAATCTACTATTTGGGAAGGATGATAAAGGTTCAATTTATTTCATTTAGAAATATATTTAAACATTCTGATGAAATTTCATGAAATTTGATAAGATTAAATAAGCCCATCGTTTTTGGGGAATTGTATAGTTATTTCAATGTATAAAAGGATCTATAGTAAACATGTGGTGGATAAATAGACTATACCATTCACACATCTTAGGATTCCCCTATTTTTGGTAAGGGACAAACCAAGTAACTATGATAGAATTTATTTATGAATTATTTTGAAATGGATAAATGGAAAGGGAAAACCATATCTCATGCTGGAAGGATTTGAATTTTGAATTTTGTTATCACTTTATGTTATGAACCGTCCCTCATGGCCCATGTCATGGCTACCCCAAGACCTCCTCCCAAAGGCCTGGCGTTGGAGACTAGTGTTGTGTAGGAATTTCCCAAACCAATGGTAAGCCAATACCTATGTACGTGTATGCATTCAAACAAATCAAAGACACATATGTTGGATGGATTAAATACTACAAAAACAAACACATGGTATGATAGTAGACACTAAATATAATCAAGGCTAGAATACAAGACTAATAGATATTGAAAACATAAAAGTAAATGTATTTTGGTCTACTCCATTGAAAACCCTACCATAAAGGTACATACAGAAATAGTTATCTGAAGCTCAAGAAGCACATCTCTTCTGTCAGGTCACTATAAGCACCATATGTCCCCAGTCCCCAAAGGACTCTATCCAAGGGTCTATCGTCTACACAAGAAACGACACCTGAACGAAACTCATGTGCAGTTGTGTGTAAAACAACACTCAGTAGAGACCCCAAACTAAAAAGGAAACCCATAATGAAATACGACAATCATACTACCAGTGTGGGCAATGATGTGTAGCCTCTACGATGTATTGTCAATAGAGTAATAAAAAGTCAGATCAGATAAATATAAATATATAGTAATAAAAGTATGACTTTTTTTGTATACACTAAAAATCATGTACTGGTGATGCACTCATCCCTGATGAGTCATCTGGGTCCACTGGTTCACCTAGACCCTCTCATCACTTATGCATGTTGGGATTCCTAAACTCGCTCGTCACATAGGCATGAGGGGTCACTTAAACTAGCTTATCACATAGGCCTGATGGGTCCCCTAAACCAAATCATAACATATGCTGACTAGGTCACCTAAGCAGGCTCGTAACACAGGACTACTAGGTCACCTAAACCCACACTTCGCATAGGCTTGCTAAATCATCTAGACCCGCTCGTTATAGTCATCTTGTCAAATCCACTAGCAGGATTCCCACTCATTTCATGCTGGATTATGGGAGAATTTACTCCAAAATAATTCAGTCATATAACAACATCCTCTAAACACCACATAGATTATATTAATATGAAGGACTCTCTATGAGGGTCCCAACTCCACCAATGGATTGAAATTCAGGAATACAGTTTGGATGTTATGTATTTTTGAGAGAAAAGGGTCGAGTTTGGTCTAGTTCTGGTCTGACCCAGCTAGCTAGGCTTGTTTGAGAAGCCCAACCATCCCAGACCACATGGTGCACAATGGGATGGAAAACTAGATGTGGCCAGTGTCACATCCTTCCAAACACCCGAATATATAGCCCTATGTTATCCTACGTGTCATGTAGTCGATAAGGCTAACCTATAATCCTGCACTCAGTTTTTTGATTGCATGCCACCTGTCTGATAGGGTTCTCGCTGACGCACCAACTAACTCTACCCCAGGCCACCAGATGGGTTTTGGTGCTCTGATCCTTGATCTAGAATATTTGTCAATTTACATGGGTCACTATCTACACTATCACACTTTTGAATCCAAATTAAGGTCTAGTTTACCAATAAATGATCGAATGTAGTTATCTCTTGGGTCACTTAGATCCATCAATCACAATCACCATCACACCTCTGTCAAGATTGCATGAGGCAAGATCTCTGATTTGGGATCATTTTCCAAAGAAAAATGTGTGCAACAATCATAAAATCATTATTCTATGAATAACAACAAGACTGTGATTAGGAGAAAATACATGAAAAATAAAACCAAGAAGAATACAAGCCCATTTTTATTTATGACCTTCAAACTATAACATTAGAAAGATCAATAATACACAAATATTCATAACAATTTTCCCCAAATTAAATCCCACTCATTGAACCCCCCTACATGAATGATAAAACCATGGTTAAAAATATTTGTGGGATGATCCAAATTATTCATTTAAATTCAATAATGAATAATGAAATAATTTAAATAACAACCCCTAACTTGAGGATTGGATTGATCTCTAGTGAGTAATGGATTTGTACATCAATAGTTCATCGATCCTCAGTCTACAGTACATCATCATTGGAGAAATCCATTAATGAGGAGGGGTATTCTTGTCACCATTGGAGATTAACCATTCTTTTTCTTTCATTTTTTGATCGCAGAATTCCCTCCACACTTATAGGAAAAATCCATTATCTCCACTAGAACTTCTATATCTCTGAATTCTATAATTAGAGGATATGCATTTTAGAATTTCAGTAATGTTGTGACATTGTGTCATTAAGATATATCATTTATGAAATGAAATATCCAGTGAGATTCTTCATTTCTGCAAAACATTTTTTAATATATTAAACACTTTTATTTTAATTTTCTCTTCAAAACTTCTAAAATTTACCTTTTACCCTCAACCCGTGAAGATCGTGGATATGCCCTACCTAAGGAAATTAAAATCTTATGAACTCAGCAGTGGTATAAAATATTCAAAGGGAGTCACATTTCATGACTTATAATTATTTTAGATAAAAAATAATTTATTGTTTATTATTTTATTTATGGTTATTCCATTTTTGGGTTTTCTCACTAGAGACAACTTCCGACTAATGTTACATCACACCTAGGGTATATGCTCCATCCTGAACACAACAAAGCCATCATATTTATGATATGGAATCATTTTTAATATTTAGCCTACATTTTTATAGAAACCACTCAAGCTTCCTATAAGAAACATGAAATTTTTCATCAATCCATGTCGGGCACTCTGAGCTTAATAATTTCTTGTTGTCTCAGTTCCCTGTACAATAATTTTCCATATTATCTTCCATAGATTCACGTGTATCCACTAGACATGAAATTAAATAATTGACTACCCATATATTGTATTCTTATTTTGATCAGAAATCTCCATTTCTAGGATGAAAACAATCAATATAATCAGTAACCATCATTAATTGTATTTTACAAATTTGAGCTACCCCTATACATGGAGGCATCACAAGCTCTAAACTAAACTCTACTCCTAGAAATCTATGAATTGTTTGGCTTTTTGAGTCTGTCCAATATCACTCTTATGATATAATTTCCCCTATAGTTATGTGGTAAATATGTCATGTTGACCATCAATATAATTTTATCCCCCTTTCATTCACCCAATGGAAGGAAAGGGAAACCCTGACCAATAATAGGTGTTCGACACGGTGAGTTTAGAAAGACAAAATTGACTTAAACAAGTGCTCAATTTTTATATCAATAGTTATTAACAACATTAATATCATCATTCATACATAGTTTCAACCTTTACACCCATATGAATATGCTGATTCATCACACCACTCATGAAATCCAATAATACTACTCCTCCTCCTCTTAAAAGAACGATTTTCTCCCCACCCTTCGAATACTAATTAGGGTATTCCCTATTGACAACAATGCGCTTAATGACTCAAAGTAATTATCATTGATTTATGCCTCCATGAATCATATTACGTGTAGTGTTTTAAAAACCCCCCTATTTGAGGTATGATGCATCATCTCTATTCATGAAGGACAACTGAAATTAGACTAACATCTATGCTTACACATTCAGAAACTATGTACAATATCTCTTGCTGAGAGAATCAACTTCCATAGTTACCTTACTAGTTGTATAAACTCTATACAATTCATAGTATGGGAGGAAATATTTATCCAATACCACTTTCTCAAATTTAGATCCTTCTGTTAGAAGATTTATATGAAAGACTTGTGGTTCAATAAGAAGATAAACCACCCGACCTTTTGGTAGTTTTAACCCATCTTCAATGGGAAGAAAACCATTTCCAATAAAAGATAGCGGGTCAACTAGTTCATCTCATGTGTATTCAACTG
The DNA here is from genome assembly GCA_963277665.1 of Viscum album. NCBI lineage: Eukaryota > Viridiplantae > Streptophyta > Magnoliopsida > Santalales > Viscaceae > Viscum > Viscum album. Next base: position 1,331,138,095 of record OY728142.1, on the reverse strand, counting down.
ATCTGATCCTTAGGAAATTACTAAATTCCTTAGCATCCGAACACAACCATGTTTGTTCCATGATGCATCGCAAAATACTAGTACTCAACTCCCTATTCATTAAAACTCAAGACTAGGGGGTTCGTCAAACTCTGTCTTACTAATCCCATCCTTTTAAATTCATCCCCCTACACCGTCATCTCATGAAGCTCTATGAAAACCAATAGATATAATGATTTTGATGTGAATTCCATCTTGGGCTATAGAATATTGTAGAAGTCCGTCCCATTATGGGTAGGTAAACATGGAATATCATTAGGGATGACGTCATCAATATCCTCCATTTCTACTGGGATCTTAAAATTAATAACATACAATGCCCCTGGGATATGACTATCTATGTAAAGTATGATCAGTTACACCCTCATATTCATGAGTCTATCTCGGGCTGAATGGGTATCTTTTTCAATGACCAAGAAAACCCCCTATTCTATCACTATAGAAATTAAACAACATTTAATCCCATAACTGGAAATCTGAGCATGGAGTTTTGATAACTAATACATAAAAAGGATGCAATCATAAGGCCTTGACATTACCACCATTATATTCCTACTGAAACTATCACCTCTAGGGTAATATCACATTTTCCACATATGTTTGATTATCGAGTATCCTCTTAATGGTAAAACCCAACATAAGGGTCAAGTAAAAGATTTATCCCAAAACTCTAGGTATTGAACTAGATATGAGACAAGGAAGGATGATTCTAACTTTTGTCTATTAATTCAGAATCCAATATTAGACAAACTCTATTCCTAAAATCATTCATAGATATTTGGTTAATATACCATGACTGCTTACAACTACCGCTTTCTCCTATCATCTAGCTGCTTGAACCTGGTGTAGAAAACATGGGGATGGTGGTGGTAATAAATTTATATTTATAACACCTCCTACAGCTCTCCCAAATCCACATCCATATTTACCACCATGAGAATCCATTTTTTCTTTTTGGTACCTCTTCCTTGGTTTCCCATCTACAGTTTCCTTGTCAACAACACTACGGGATGGAAAATATTTAGGTTTATTTACCCTACCATCTTATGGAATGAATTTCCTCCTTATAATATGGATTGATTCACACTATTTTCCATGAGATGTTGGTCACTTGTCTTTATAGCTTTTAATTTACTTCCATACATGTCAATTTTTTGAGTCTAACGTCATCCTCCTACTCTCGATGTCTAGGATCTAACTTTCATACTGCTAATATCCAATAACTTTGTCTGCTCACCCCAAGCAAATTCGTCCACCAATGTTTTCTCTAGAACCCTAGCATAAGATGTAATGAACATGGTAGTAATAATTGATCTATTGTCTTAATGAAAACCATGATTAATGGTCCAAGCCCATAAGTACTATTTGTATCGATTTCAATGAGTACCTAAAAATTTAAGTATTCCTCTTTGAATACTCATCTTCATATATGTTGTCCTGCAATCATTTATAAGCTCTTTTTAATAACTATTCCTTACCATTTATGGTGAGATCCCTTTCCTTTAGAAGTGTTCTTAAATTGAATCCCAATAATTTGAAAATCATCATAATATTGGGTAATAAAAACCCCTCTATCTCCATTCGAAGCTACATAGAAGGATCACCGTTAAGACCTCCATATGATATTATGGTGTACTGACTGGAAGAATACATAGTCACCACCTCATCCTAGTCCTCACACACTTTTGAGTCAGGTTCTACTTGGAACATGAGGGAACTCTACAAAAAACCCCTTATGTTTGTTCATCCCATGAATCTCATCCACTGGTACTATGAGTACCATGTTCTACTCCGTAAGTGGTGGTGTAGCTGGTACACCACCTGGAGATGATGTCTCTAGTATGAACCTCATTACCCATCTCATCACCCATAGATCATCTTTATTATCATGTAGTGTAATCCTATGCAAATGTCTATGTTGAAGAATCCTATATCCAAAAATGATGTACCATGATCAACAGATTATACATTGTGAGATGACCGAAAATGTATATGGAAAATCAAACCATTTTAATATGATGGGTGTACCACCGTTTTTCCTTGTTACTAGTGTTGGCATATACGGAGTCAAAAAATATAAATCATGATCCCGGTGTATTAATACATTGACCACCGCACCAACACTATATTCCCTAGCGTGAATGTCGATTTCAAAACAATTATAACTATTTCCCAAATCCAAACACATAGACTCTTGGATTTTAAGGCAGAACATACTTCCTCTGATAAGACACTATTATGAATCGTCCCATGGGGACCATGTTGCGACTACCCAATGCCTTACTCCCATAGGATACGGGTTGGAGACTAGGGTCGAGTAGTCTTACCCTATGAATAAAGATGGTATTTTCCCAGGAAACTCAAAATAATAACAAAAATCCAAGACACATATGTTTTAAGGTTAAAAAACTATGCCACTAGACACATGGTACAACATTATAATACTAATGGTAAACATGGAGAAAATACAAGCCCAACTGAAATAGAAATGTAATATTACAAGTCTCAAGAAATCCTCTACCAAAAATCATACCCGGAGGCAAAGTAAAAAAAGAATTGTTTGAAGTCTCATAAGCACACCTTGTCTATCGGGTCACTCTATGTACCATATGGCCCAAGTCCACCAAGGACTCCATAAACGCATTGATCTTCTACATAAAAGAATTCATGATTGTGAAAAGATAGTTTAGGGGTGCATAACACAATACTTAGTAGGGAACCTATACCACATAGATAAACCACAGAGCAATACAGAAAATAATAACAATGAGGTTCATGATGTACGACCTCTAAAAAGTACATTAAATATATTTAGTAGAGTTATATCACACATTTATATATTTAAATTACAAAATGAAATAATATTAGTTATAAACATTAAAACCCATATACTATTATGTTTCTCATCACCGATGAGTAACCTAGGCCCACTAGGTCACATTGACCTGCAAATCACTTATGCCAACTGGGTCCCCAAAACCTGCTCATCAGATTGGCCTTTTGAGTCACCTAATATAAGGCCTCAGCCTTAAACATTAATTAATGTTTATTTATTACATGATTATACATTGTGGATCTTTTCAGGTTTTGAGTTTTAGAGAATTATATCATAAATCATGCATTACATTCCACATTTAAACAAGGTGGTTACATTAAAGACAATATTCACTTTTCCAATCAAAGGAATCATATTAAAAACAACACATGGATTCTATCATGAATCTTCCTTCACACAATTGTCACATCATTTACCTTTCCATTGACCTATGAAAAACATTTCAGAAACATGGGATGATCATAAAAATCTCATTAAGGGTTATAAAAGTATGAAATGAAAACATTAGTACATGTATACATAAGAATTAATGAAATCATAATTTACTCATAAAACATAAGAACTTTAACATACCTCATCAAATCATGAATAAATCATAGAAATCATTAGAAATAAAGGTAACTTGAGGCATTCATAACATTCTTACGTAGGGAGTAACACTCATGGTTATGTTCGGAATACCCATCACAAGATTTTCCCTAAATCTCTTCCTAGAAACCTTAGCGTTTAACCCATTCCCATTACCCAATGCATTGGAGAGATATGAAGGACTCATCCGCCCTTATTTTATCATGGAACCACCCGTCTTCAAAAACAATTCCCATGAACCATAACATAATCAAATCACATAAAACATGTATAAAGGAAACATAACATTTCCATATTTCAATCACAAGATATAAAAAACACATTGATATAATAAAAACATTATCAAAACCATTTTCAACACCAAAATAAAAGAAAAGTAAAAAATTGTATTTATTAATCATTAATAAAAGGTATGTCTTGTAGAGGAAGCCAAAACTCAAATAATGGTCACGACGGCGGAGAAGTCATTGTTGCCACATACGTAAGACAAAAACATTCCCTTTTGTTGATTAGTAAAACGCTTCATATAAAATGATTCCTTTTGAATAAAAGTAAATTTCAAAGGGGTTTATACACCGTATAAAAGAAAGATGTGTATAAAACAAAATATGCCTCAACGAAAGTATATTGAGACGATGTCCCATTCCTCATGTCTGAATTAACTTGATTGTTCTTTAATATCCCGAATAATAAACATGAGTTAATTTATAATTGCATAATAACCTTTTCCATGTTCATTATAACTTTTATATCACTTATTACCGTGTTATGAACTCTATGTATTTATTTAATTAAATAACGGTCGTTTTGTCGATCATTGGTACTTGAGTCAAAAATAAACTTCTTATAATTAAATGTTGTTCATGTGGTAAAATATCAATTATATACAAAATTATATTCATGATGTAGATATCATATATATCATATATATCTAGTATATAGATGCATTTATAATATTACATAACATTTGGAGGTAAGAAATGAAATGCACCGTTCATGGAGACGGTATGCCGTACGTACACATGAACGCTACCTTCATTTATATTTAGTATATAATTGAATCAATTAATAATTATATAAAGGTATATTATAATTCCAGTATAATATAATATATAATATCATTAACTCCATCCTTTATACATCCCCCATATGGCATTAACGAATCAAATAACTTTGATGGGGCGGTAGTCCGCACTTCCTAAAATGATGATATCATGTTTACCCATAATGGAAACCATAAAGGTATGACATAAATTAAAAATAAAGAACCATAAAGAAAACAAAAACATAATATATATCATATATAAATGGATTTACATCTTAATGGCTACCATGAAATGTGTTAAAAGAATATTGAACAATCATCTTTTCGTGAGGCAGAAATTCAGCATCCATAGAAATAGTATGTTTCTTAACCATTAGACGAAGGTGTGTGTAATTGTATCTACAATAAATCTCATAACAACATCCTAGTATATTTAATAAACTGGTGTTGTTACAAAATAAATGAATAAAAATATTTTAGGGGGTTAGAGAAGGAAAATTTAACAATAGAACATTAGACAAGACATTACCATTTAAAAAGGTAACTCCCCTTGGTTTGAACCAAAATGGTTTCTTGAAGTTATATCTGCCTAAGGTAAGGCTTCAAGGATGAATTGAGGGATGTGGAGAGATAAAATGAATAGAGTTTGTCCAATCCAATGGCTGGAGAGGTGTTGGTATGGAGGTAGAGGTGGGGGCCTTTTATAAGAGGGAGTAAGGGAACTCTTGGAAAGTCAAGAAATGCTAATTTATATTAAAATGAGTCTCAGATTTTAAAGGTACCACATTGAAATATTTCTAGGATATGGTGATAAGAGTTCTAAATATACTCATCCAATAGGTTTTTGAAAAATGTATGTCTTAGATTTTACATTATCTTTTCATTTTGTTTAAATCATTCATTAATGAGGTAATCACTACATCATCATGGTGTCATAAAAAAATTAATTTATGTAATGTATAAAAATTATAAAAAATAATATGACGTAGGAAATATTTTTGGCTTTCTAATGACTATTTATAGTCCAAGATATTATTTATTTAGACAATATTAAAATTGTTTTACTTAGGTGTTACATACTTTGTTATATTTAACTTTCTAAAAAAATATAAAAAGTCACTATCACAGAAAAGTGATTCCATGGGGTCCCAAAGATTGGCACAAGGCATCCCATGGTTGTTCCTGACACAAAAAGTAGAATTAGGACACATTTTGGGGTCATTTTATACTATTATGATATTATTTTGTTTCCCTTAACTAACAGATTACTAATTAATCAGGATAATTAATTATAATTATCAGTGTTACTATTCATAATGTCAAAAAACAAAAGTCTCTAAATTATATAATTTTGACCTTCTGATTCCAAATATGGAATCCATTTTACAAAATTATAAACACAGAAATTGCAATAATTAATTTAAAAATAATTCCCATTGCCAAAACAAATAGAAGGTTTTTTTGAAACAATATCTTTGAAAATTTCGCACTTGTTTATGCCCAATTCCAAAGTGAAACCTATTCTATTGACCACCATTGGATTAAATGGTAAAAATATATTATAATTAAACATTAATTTCAATTATAAAGATAATCTAACCATATAATTAAATTAGATGAAAAACCTGTTTTGATGTAAAATGTAGTATATTTTCACCATTCATTAAAAAAATGAACATTGTCAGAAAAATACCAAAAATTTATCCAAATTAAATTTCAATGTACCAATTCTAATGAATAAGTTTATTTTTATTTATAGATCTTATAAAATTGATAAAATTTTGATTTAAAAATGGTTTTCCATCAAAAGGCGGTAAAAAAATCTTTTAAAAATATTAGATAATTCTATGCTTAAGATTGGATTTATTCTCATTTTAATCCCCTTAAAACACAATATAATAAATAAATAAAAATAGATATTAAAATAAATTATTCATTACTTACGTGGGATGTTACATCCTTCCCCCCTTTTTAAAATTTCATCCCTGCAATTTATTTACTAATTGAATATGTGGGGGTATTTATCCTTCATTGCATTTTCATATTCCCATGTTGCCTCTTCAATCATGTGTTTTTTACACAAAAACTTTACATGATGAATCACCTTATTCCATAACACTAACTCTCTCTGGACAAGAATCTGGAATGGTTGTTCCTTATAAGATAGGTTCTCTTCTAACTGAACTACCTCTAGACTCAAAACATGAGATGGATATGGAATGTACTTCATTAACATTGAAACATGAAAAACATTGTGTACCTGAGATAAACTCAGAGGTAAATCCACTCGATATGAAATTGAAGCAAATCTCTCCAGAATTCTATATGGTCCAATGAACCTTGGATTTTATTTCCTTTATTACCAAATCTCATCACACTTTTACATGGTGAAACACTGAGGAAGACATGATCACCTACCTCAAAAGAGAGATTCTTCCTCCTATTGTCCACATAACTTTTCTGCCTACTATGAGATGTTATCATGTGTTTCTGTATCATCTGAACTTTTTCTGCCAACTCTTCTACCAATTATGGACCCATCAACATCTTTTCACCCACTTCATCCCAAAAAGCTGGAGTTCGACAACGCTTCCCATTCAATGCCTCAAATGGTGCCATCTGTATACTATAATGAAAACTGTTATTATAAAAAAAACTCAACCAAATAAGGATGTTGGTCCCAACTTCCTTGATAATTCATCGAAAAAGAATGTAGAATATCCTCCAATGTCTGAATTGTTCGCTCTGACTTCCCATCTGAATGAGGATAAAAAGATGTACTAAAATTTAATTCAGTACCCAATGACTTCTGAAGGCCTTTCAAAAATTAGAAGTAAACCTGGGACCACGATCAGATACAATAGAGAGTGGAACTCCTTGTAACCTGACTATCTCATTAAGATACAAAAGTGAAAGTTGATATTGGGAAAAAGTATCACATATATCAATTAAATTATCAGATTTAGTCAAGCGATCAACAATAACCCAGATTGCATTGTTACTTCGAGGTGTCTACGCCAATCCCATAACGAAGTTCATGGATATATTCTCCGATTTCTACTCTGGTACTGGTAAATGATGAAGCATACATTTCGGTAACTGCCACTCTAAATTAACCTATTGAAAAGTCAAACACTTGATAGTAAAATCAACAATATCCCTTTTTATTTTATTCCACCAGTAATACTCCTGAATATCTCTATACATCTTAGTACTGCCTGGATAAACTGAAAACGGAGAATTATGAGCTTTACATAACAACTCTCTCTTCAACTTTGAATGACATGACACAAAAAATATCTTCCCAAATCTCAAAACACAATCATTATAAATGTTGAATTCATTCAACATACCCTTATGAACCAGCTATACCTTTTTTTCAACTCACTGTCTTGCTTCTGTGCTTGCTTAATTCTGTCTGATAGAGAATATTTCACTGATACCTAATACAAAAAAGAATAAAATCTTGTACCCACTACTTATATGCCTATATTCCTCAAATCCTTAACCAATGGATCAGGTTCCAAACACAACATGGTTAATGAAGCAATACTTATTCAACTAGAATCATCAGCCACTTTATTTGCTTTTCCCGGATGGTAATGAATTGTTCAATCATAATCATTGATTAATTCTTACAATCTCTTATGTCTCATGTTCAATTCTTTTTGAGTGAATATATACTTTTAACATTTGTGATCAGTATATATTTCACACTTTACACCATAAAAATGATGCATCTAAATTTTTAATGATAAAACAACAACAGCTAAATCCAAATCATGTGTAGGTTAATTTACCTCCTTAGTTTTCAACTGACATGTAGCATAATCTATTACCTGATCATTCATAATTAGGATGCAACCAAGTCCATTAAATGAAGCATCACTATAGATAACAAACTCACCATTCCTGGAAGGTAGTGACAAAACTAGAGAATTCACCAAACTAATTTTCAATTCCTAAAAACAATCAACACATTCTTTTGTCTAGATAAACGTAACACTCTTCTGAGTTATCTTAGTCATTGGACTAAATAACCGTGAAAAGTTTCTAAAAATACTTCGATAATAGCCTACCAAACTATGAAAACTACGAATCTCAGTTACATTTGTCGGTCTTGTCCATTCATAAACAGCCTTTGTTTTTGTAGGATCAACAGTTATTCCATCTTTAGAAACAATATGTCCAAGGAATGAAATTTGTTGCAACCAAAACTCACACTTTTTGAATTTCCCAAACAATTTCTTTTCTATTATGGTTTACAAAATAATCCATAAATGACTTTCATGCTTGTCTTTTCTTTTAGAAATCACCAAAATATCATCAATGAAAAAAACTAGAAACCTATCCAAGAAATCATGGAAAATTATATTCATAGGGTCCATGAATATAGAAGGTTCATTGGTTATCCCAAAAGACATTACTACAAATTTATAATGGCCATGTCTTTTATGAAACATGGTCTTTGGAACATCTGCTCCTTTACCTTCAAATGATGGTACCCTGATCTCAGGTCAATCTTTGAAAACAATTGAGCTCCCTGGAGCTAATCAATCAAATTATCGATATGAGGCAAAATATATTTGTTCTTAATAGTGTTGTTATTCAAGGCTCTATAATCAATGCAAAGTCTCACAGAACCATCTTTCTTTTTAACAAATAAGACAGGAGCAGCCCATGTTAATGTGCTAGGTCGAATGAAACAATTCACTAATAAATCTTGAAATTTCTCCTTCAACTCTAAATGTTCAATTTTATCCATTAGATAAGGGGGTTTTGAAATTGGTTTAGCAACAAGAACTAAGTCAATAGTAAATTCAAATTCTCGATTTGGTATTATTCAAGGAAACTCATCAAGGAAAACATCATGATAGTCATTTACCACTGGCACATCATTAATCTAAATGGTTCCTTTGTTTTCAAAAATATGTGCAAGGTAACATTAATTTCCATCTTTTTAATGTTTCTCAGACACTTGATATGTTATCAACTGTAAGGGTTCATTCTTGTACACAAACTGAAAGTCTTTCTGAAAAGAAACTACTTTAGCTCTACAATCAATCTTAGCATGGTAAATAGAGAGCCAATCCATACCTAGGATAACATCAAACTCCACCAGAGGTAAAACAATAAGGTTTCCATGTAGGTTTTTTTCCACGGATAAGGATAGGAAGACTCTTATAAATTATTTTTTCCTCAACATTTCCCCTAGGTGTTTTTACCACAAGTTCAGGAGTCATTTCTGGAGTAGGTATTCCCAATTTACTAGAAATTTTTTCAGAGATGAATGAATGTGTATACCCCAAATAAAAAAACCCATCACCATAATCGGAGAAAACAAACAAAGTACCTGATACCACTTCATTTGATGCCCCAACATCTACTAAAGTAGTTGCAATGGATTTCACCACACCTTTCTGCCTGTAGTCTGACTTCTTCCCATAATTTTAGCTCTTTTTCGAACACTCGTTTGCATAATGAACCATCTCATTGCACAGGAAACATTTCACTAACTGTAAATCAAATTTGGTCTTACAATCACCCTGATCCTTTTTCAGTGCAATCACAAGCCTTATGTCCCATATTACCACATTGGTAGAACTTTACAAAATTCATAAGACATTAACCAGCATTCCTTTTACCACTTTTATCACAAAGTGAAATATTAGTTTTCTTACCATTTGACCATTTTGAAGAATTCTTCCCTTTCTCCTACCACCTAGGTATCTTCTTCTGTTAATTATTATTGAACACTTGATCATAGGAAAACTCCATTTACACCTTCTTAGCACATCGAACTAGCTTTTCATAAAACCGTAATAATATAAAATGACCCCAATTACGACCTTCTCAGGATACTGATTCAGAAGGTCATTTCCATCTGTATGCCTTCCTAGCAATGCTTCACTATTTCCTCTGCGGAAAACCATTCTGAAAAAACATTTCATAGATAAAGCAACATGGTATCCTTCAAATGCTATATCATTTTAATTTCACCGTAAAAAAATATTTTTGGATAATCATTTATTATAATTCTAATTCATAATGTTATCTAAACCGACCAATGATAACAAATATAAGGCCTCGTGCCTTAAGCATTACTTAATCTTGAGTTATTACAAGATTACACATTGAGGATCTTTTAAGGTTTAGAGTTTTAGAGAATTAGATCATAAATCATGCATTACATTCCACATTTAAACAAGGTGGTCACATTAAATACAATATTCACTTTTCCCGTCAAAGGAAACATATTTAAAACAAAACATCAATTCATTCATGAAACATACTTAACACCATCCTCACATCAGTTACATTTCCCTTGACATGTGAAAACCATTTAAAAAACATGGGATGAGAATAAACAGATCAGTAAGGGATATAAAAGTACGAATTGAAAACATTAGTCCATGTTAACATATGAATTAATGAAATCGTACTTTACTCATAAAACATAATCACATTAACATACCTCATCAAATCATGAATAAATCATATAAATCATAAGACATAAAGGTAACTTGAGACATTAATAACATTCTTATTTAGGGAGTAACCCTCATGGTTACTTTTGGAATACCCATCACAGTTTATTCCCTAAATCTCTTTAGAGAAACCATAGCGTTTAACCCCTTCGCATTACCCAATGCATTGGATAGCTATCACAGGCTCACCCACCCTTAGTTTACCACAGAACATCCTATCTTCATAAACAATTTCCATTAACCATAGCATAATCGTATCACATAAAACATGAATAAATGAAACAAAACATTTCCACATATCAAACACAAGATATCAAAATCACGTTGATATAATAAAAACATTACCAAAAACATTTTCAATACCAAAATAAATGAAACGTAAAACATATTATTTATTTTTCATTAAAAAAAATATGGCTTTTAGAGTAAGATGAAACTCAAATAACGGTCATGGCGGTGGAGAAGTTATTGTTGCCGCATATGTGAGACAAAAACATTCCCTTTTGTCATCTAGAAAAACACTTCGTATAAAATTTTTTCTTTTGAATAAACGTAAAATTAAATGGGGTTTATAAACCATATAAAATAGAGCTGTTTATAAAACAAAATATGCCTCAATGAATGAAGATTGTGACGAAGTCCCATACCTCATGTTTGAATTGACATGATCGTTCTTTAATCTCCTAAATAATAAACTTGAGTTAATTTTTAATTACTTAAGAATCTTTTTCAAGTTAATTATGCCTTTAATATCACTTATGACCATGTTATGAACACTATGTAATTATTTTAGTTAATAACGGTTATTTTGTGGATTATTGGTACATGAGTAAAAAATAAACTCCTTATAATTACAAGTTGTTCATGTGGTAAAATATCCATTATATCCAAAATTATATTCATGATGTATATATCATATATATCAAATATATATAATATATACATTCATTTATAATATTAAATATCATTTTGAGGTATGACATGAAATGCACCGTTCATGGAGACGGTAAGCTGTACGTACGCATTAACGCTAACTTCATTTCTATTTTGTATTTAATGGATTGAATTAATAATGATATAAAGTTATATTATAATTACAGTAAAATGTCATATATAATATCATTAACTCCATTATTTATGTGTCCAACATATGGCATTAACGAATCAAATCACTTTTAGTGGGTGGTAGTCCGCACTTCCTAAAATTAAGATACCACGTTTACCCATAATGAAAACCTTAAAGGTGTGACATAAATGAAAAATACCATAGAATAAGGAAAACAAAAACATAATATATATCATATATAAATAGAGTGACATAATAATGGCCACCATGAAAGGTGTTAAAACAATATTGAACAATCATCGTTTCGTGAGGTAGAAATTCCCCATCCACTAAAACAGTATGTTCATTAACAATTAGATGGAGCTGTGTGTAAGTGTAGCTCGAATCCATCTCATAATAAAATCATAGTATATTTAAGACATGTGTTTTGATACAAAATAAAGGAATAAAAAGAGTTTAGGAGGTTGGATAAGCAAAATAAAACAAAATAACATTAGAGAAGACATTACCTTTAAATCGGGTAACTCCCCTTGGTATGAACCAAAATGTTTTCTTGAAGAGGTTTCTGCCTATGGTAGGGCTTCTAGGATGAAGAGATGGTTGCAGAGAGATAAAATGAGAAGAGTTTGGCTGATCCAATGGCTTGATATGTGTGGGTAAGGAGGTTGAGGTGGGGGCCTTTTATAAGAGGGAGGAGGGGAACTCTTAGAAAGTCAACAAATATTAATTTATATTAAAATGAGTTTCAGATTTTAAAGGTCCCACATTGATATATTTCTAGGATAAGGTGATAAGGGTTTGAAAGATTCTCATCCAATATGTTTTCGACATGTTTATTTATTAGATTTTATATTATATTTTCATTTTATTTAAATCAGTCATTAATGGGGAAATCGTTGCATCATCATGGTGTCATAAAACATTTAATTTATTTAATATCGATAAATTTAAAAAAATACTATGATGTAGGAAATATTTTTAGATTTAAGATGACTATTTATAGTCTTATAGATCATTTATGTAGAAAAAATTAATATTTTATTACTTAGGTGTTACATACATTGTTATATTTAACTTTCTTTAAAAAAAATATTCACTATCACACAAAAGTGATTCCATGGGGTCCCAAATATTGGCACAAGGCATCTCATGGTCCGCCATGACACAACCAGTACAATTATCACAATGTTGGGGTCATTTTATGTTATTATCATATTATTTTATTACCCTTAACTACCCGATTAATAATTAATCACGATAAATAATGATAATTACCATCATTACTATTCATAATGTCAAAAAACAAGTTTCTTAATTACATAATTTAGACCTTCTGATTCAAAATATGGAATCAATTTTACCAAATTCTAGACACATAGATTGAAATAATTAATTTAAATATAATTTCTATTGTCAAAACAAATAGATGGGGTTTTTTTAAACAATATCTAAGAAAAGTTTGGCACTTCTTTATGCCCAATTCCAAAGTCAAATCAATTCTAAGGACCACCATTGGATTAAATGGTGAAAATATATTCTAATTACACTTTCAAGGCAATTAAAAGTATAATATGACCATATAATTAAATTAGATGAAAAATCAGTTTTGATGTAAAATGCAGTATTTTTTCACTATTCATTAAAAAATGAAAATTTCAGAAAAATGCCAAAAATTTATCCAAATAAATTTCAATGTACCAATTATAATGAATAAGTTTATTTTGACAAATATAGCTTATAAAATTTTTCAAAGTTTGATTTAAAAATGGTTTCCCCTCAAAAGGTGGTAAAACAATCTTTTAAAAATATTAGAGAATTCTATACTTAAGATTGGATTTATTCTAATTTTAAGCCTCTTAAAACAGTATATAATTAATGAATAGACATAGATATGAAAATACATCATTCATTAAATAGTTTTGATGTTACACCAAAACCTACACATCATTGAGGCCTACTGGTTCACCTAATCCAACTCATCATATAGGCTTACTGAGTCACCTAAACCTAATCGTCACATAGGGATGTTGGGTCACTAGCCCTGCTCGTCATAGACTTTTTTCACATTCAGTAGTATGATTCCCACTCCTAACATGCATTATTCAGATATAATCTACACCACAAGAAATCGGTCATAAATCAACTTCTTCTAAACCTCACTTATATTATATAAAAACAATCTCCTATTTACAATGGTTCAAATTTAGAAAATGACCCATTAATCTGATGTATGTTTTGGATGTTTTGAGGATTTTACAGAAAAGGGTTTGGTTGGGTTTTGGTCCATTTTAACACAGTCGGAATGAACCAACTTGACATGGCTAGGGGTTCTCCAACACATCTCGAGTGCTACCTGGCCATGACCTGCAGGGTTGTGACCAAGGTGCTAGCCCGACCCACTAGGACCACTTGTATGGCCCATCTAACATGGTCACATTGGTGTGGACGTGTTCAGTCCACCAGATGAAGCACACACCACCTTCAGCCTCCTAGTCATGGTTGTAGACTCATGTTATCTTCTACATCAATTAGTCATCTCGGTTGTCTCGGCCAGCCCCTAATCCCTCCTGTGCTCTACTGACTACGAGCCACCTATCAGATGTGTCACCTTCAACGTCGTCGACCTGGTCCGTCATGAACTAACTTAGTTTTGACCCCTGTCGCCACACATGGAAAAGCCACCACATGGCTCTTCTGGTCACTTTTAGGGGTTTCCTAAGTTGAATTTCAATTAAAAATATTTGTATAAAATAAAAATTCATAAGTTTATATTATTTTTCATTAATACACACAAAAATTAATTATTACCCACAACCCTTATCAGTCATGGATAGGCCCCAGCTAAGGAATGTGCACCCTTACAAACTCAACGATGGTTTTATATTTTCTATATGTGTCATAATTCATGAGTTATAAGTATTTTAAAAAAAATAATATCTTTTTATTAGTTAATTTATTGGTAGGCCATTTTTGGGTTTTCTGACTAAAGACCCATGCCAACTAAAATTACGTTGCCCCTAGGGTAATATACCAATCTTGAACACAAGGGTGGCCTCATATTTCTAATCCAAACTCCATTTTTTGTTTGTTCTACATTTTTAAAGAATAAAACTAACATGTTCTATTATAAACAAAACATTTCCCATTGAACCATTCTAGGAACACCGAGACATGGAATTCCATACCATCTCAGTGCATTGTCTTGAAAATTTCCAATAAATATTTACCAAATACTTGGAAATTTTGAGTCATTACACATCATTGTTTTCATATTACTTTTCAATTCATTTATAGCCTACTATTCTAATAACGGATCTTTAGTTGTTGATCAAAATATTTGTATGAACCAGATCAATCTATGAAAATAAACACATCAGTTTTTTCTGAGGAATAATCCATCAAACCCACTGATTGTGGGGTGCGGTATATAAATTTATGATCTAGAAATATTCTATGTTAAACTTACATTTACATTTACATGTAATATTCTAATATCCAAGGACCTGTATATTGAGTTTCTATCCCATTTATTAATATCAAATCTACTCACTAGGGATTAAATGTATGTTTTTTCATCCACCTAAGATGGCATAATACATGTCTACCATGGAATAATGAAACACATAATTTGGATGGTATAATAGAGTTTTCATCTCAATCTATGAACCATATGATTGTTGGATAATCCAATAAATGATAGTTGGAGTTCCTCCCCATATAGAAATCATGTATGTTTCTAAAATTAATCATAATTCTGACGTATAGGGCTTTTTTTCCACTCAAATCAAGTTGGAGTTTTAAATATACATATTCTTTGTTAGTAAAATATTTGTATGGACCATATATATCAATAGTATTTTAATAAACATGGGGTTCTATATATACAATATTTATTGAACCAAACCTACTCCTTTCTAGTTTAAAGCATTCTATATGACATTCATCTCTCTATTGCCCTACCAGCTATTGTGGAGGGCTGATAAATGTCTACTTACTATAAAAAATATAATACTAAAGACAAGGATCCATATGTCTCTTATATTATAACTATGTATGTGTGATACCAAAACATCCCAACTTGTTTTCTTCCACTGAAATTCATTAATAGAGTATGGTACAACCTGCAGGCTGTGTTTGGTGATACAATGTCACTGGGAAGCCTGTATGGCCCCATGAATTCTATCACGACTACTTTCCATAGTGTGAATATCAATGCACTCTAGATAACTATTGTGGATGCTACCATTTCATAATTTTTAATGGAGGAAACTTAATTTATTTTGATCTTAACAAGGAATCCCCACTGTTCATATAGAATGAGGTTTTCAAGGATGTTTCAGAATCCTCTAAAATCCAAACAACTTCCATAAATAATAATATATCTGATCTAATTATTTTTTAAAACTCTCCAGGATACACAATGGGAAAAAACCCATTGATTTTGAAACCAATTAGATGTATCCCTCCAATCTCTTCATAGATAAATGACCAAGTGTATGGGACATCCCTAGGAGAACTAGAACCATTGGGATGAGGTGGTATATTTCGCACACATTAGGATCTCATTAAAGGTTGTTTCTATCAGTATATTGGAATTAGATAAAAAAATTGAACCTAAACATTTGGGGATGATTAAATCTATAAAATATGTCTTCAAATATGTATGGAGACATTTTTTCATGTAATTTGACTCTATCACATCAGTAAAAAATTTGATGACACAGTCCAAAAATGTCACATGAAAAAAGCATACACCAGGGATTTCATATCTCAAACATCTTAACTATCTCCAGTTGTATACCATTCATCCTTATATGGAGTCTAAACTATTTTTTTGGCTCTCTATCCAAGAGGGAAAATTATTTTATTTTCCTCCAGATTGTTATTTGTTTCTCTAGAAATCTTCCCTCTTATTGATGATGTGGACGCATGTGGTGTGTTTCATTCTCACCTTTTTAAACCCCATTTTTTACCCCAATTTATATTTTGTATTAATTTTATATGTATGGGATTTTAATGGTTCATGAAGATGTTTTATCATATTAATGAAAAAATTTAATATCACTGATTTAAACATTATTTGTTTTAATTATAATGAGTCAACATTTTCAGCTACACTAAGGAACAAAATCTATTATTAACTAAACCTAATTTAAATCAAAATAATTGTATAATTTTTATTTAGAGTCATTCATAATATATTGAATCTTTTAGCAACCACATGGTTTATCTTAATACATTAACTGGTCAACTTATGATTATCGATAGAAATGTAATGATTCCAGTAATTCTTTTTAATAAACATGATATAAAATTTATAGCTATAACTAACACTAAAAATATTGATGAATAGATTTATGTGTCATATTTACATTAAATTATTTAATATTTACAGTTTATTAAAAAAAATTTACAACCTATTACATGTATTATTTTAAAAATGATGAGTTTTGGCTTTTAGACAAGATTAATGTATTTAAAAAAATTATAACTCTTATTTTTCATATATATATATATATCACAATAAAGTATAAATAATCATTACTAACCATTTTATTGAAAAAATTTTATGTCTCTATTTACGATATATAAATCCAAACATCCTAAACTAAATATTTTCAGAAGAAATATTTATCTATTATATAAAACATCTTTATCTAGAATACCTACAGTATACATCAACACATTAATTAACATAAAAACAATCTTTAGTTTATATATGAATAATGTGTTATCATTTTTATAATTTCAGCAAATATATGTATTATATTAAAATATGTCTCAATTTTATCTATTTTTTGTTAACCCTAACATGAGCATGAAAACAAAAAAATAACCAAACAGATTAGCAACCATGAATGAACCTATCATTGCATAGGATTAACCCTGTTTCCAACAATGTAATCATATTTTATGTACCTAATATCCATTTTAGAGTCCTATTAGATGTATCCCTCTAATATTATGTGAATAAAATCAACAAACACAATAATAATGCCGTTATTGAATAGATAATGACCAATGTCTAGGAACATAACATCATGTAATGAGGTGTACCAAACCATATTTTCATCCCCGATATTCTTGAAATGTATCCCGTAATATATTATCTTCTTCTCCTCCATACATTAATTTTTATTCCTAATTATTTCCATGTAATGTTCATTAAATTTTATAATGTCCCTATCTGAGTGCCAAACACTAGTTCCCTGAACCAGATCCTGATGTGACCTCAATCATGCCTCCCATTATGCAAGAAGCAACTCACTTACAACAAGGTTCAAATATAAAACATTGGGATACAATACCCTTGTTATCATATTAATAAACCATCCTAACCAAATAAAAATAAACAATAATATAAATATAACTAAAATGAAAAAAATATCACATAATGTCTAAATAAAAATAAAATATAAAAAATGATTTTTAGATATTCTATTCAAAGTTATGTTCCATGTGTAAAAATAAAAATACAATAGTAATGACACTAACATCTTTCAAGAAGTTCCTAAACCACTTCAGCTTCCATCATTAATGATCCATCCCAAATCATCCATCATACAATGGGTTTGTACCATTATATTGTCTTAAAAACATAATGGATATTCCTGTAATGTTCAAAAAACATATGTTGGGTGTTCATAAAACTTAGTACGCCACCAAAAACATTGTCTAATACAAGATATAGTCAATAATGGTGTATGTAGTCATTTAATAATAATGTAATGGTAATAATGTAAATAATTTACATTTTTTCATTATCTTTTTATTTAACCACATAGTCCAACGAGTTGCCATGGACACTCAGAATCCCAATTCCTATATCGACCCATGCAGGTGTCTTAACTCTCATAAAGGGATATCATATCTTTGAATTTCATTGTTAACATTAATCATATCACTTCAAAACAAAATTCCATTTTTAGCACTCAAGAAATCAATTAATAAATTAATTCCATTATTACCAATCATCATCTCAATACACATATAAATGCCATTGTTTCCATTCATCACCTCAATTCACATATGAATTCCATTGTTATAATTATTCATATAATTTCACATATGATTTTCATTATTAACATTCATTATCGCAATTCATCAATGAATTCCATTGTTAACATTTATCACCTCAATTCTAATATGAATTTAATTTTTACCATTCATCACCTAAATCCATATATGAATTCTATTCTTACCATTAATAATTAAATCATAATAAACATTTTACATCATATCACATTTCAAAAAATAAATCTCATTAATTTATTCACTAATTAATTAATCAGATCCATTTAATGAGATAATTTAATAATTAAATAAAAACATAGATATGATTAACTAACTATATAATTAATTAATCATATCAATCCCTTTAATTAATTATTTTATTAATTTATCAAAATAAATAGTCCCAATATCTCAATAAAAAATTCATTAATTATTTATTCCAATCAATGAATTTCATAAACACAATTTCAATAATAAAAAATTAAAAAATTAATTAATTCCAATTTAGTTACTTCAATAAAACCATATCTGAAATCCTAATTCATGATCAAATAATCAAGACAAAAAAAGATCTAGATACAATAAAAATGAATCTAGATCCACAAAATTAGATGATAATGTTAATCCAAAATGGAAGAACCCAGGTCTTCTTTTCTGGTATGTTTTTCTTTTTCTGTTGTTTTTGACAGAAATAAGAGTTTATGGAAATTTTTTATGTACACTCTGTGTACATTATGAGTACATGCCATGTTCGTGATTACCATAGGTATCCGGGTGTTGGCCCTATAGCGGCCTTGAACACAAGAATGTGTGGTGTTCTGGAGACTAATTTATGTGGGGGTCAGTGAAGACAAGTACCTGTCGTGTACTTATAAAATACACACCATGTACTTTTTTGTTTTCATTAAATGAACTGGGGTCACGTCTGATGGATAGAACCACATTTTTCTAGTTTTGGTTTGTCTAAGAGTGAGCAAATGACCCCCATTATCCCTTGAGCCCCCGATCAAGTGTCTATTATCTGAATCTTCTGTCAACGTTTGCATTGGGATCACCTCGGTAATCTCTTCCTTCTCCTAGATATTCATTTCCTGATTCTTGTTCGTTATGAAGTTATTTTTTGTTGAACATTTTGACTTTTTTGTAGATCCACAGTGTTCAGGGGAGATTCAAGTCTTGAGTTTAACTTATATTGATCCTACAAAATTGAGGTTTGTGGTTTGTGTATTTCCGTTGAATGTTTTTTAGTTATATGTGAAAAAATACCCAATACCCCTGAACGGGGTATTTGGTATTTACTTTATTAGCCTTGTTATTTGATTTCAATGATTTTATTCTTTAATAGAGGTTAATTGAATGAGAATAGGGTTAATTTTTATGCTATGGTGGTGTTTGTTGGTGCATGTTTGTTTGGAATTTCTTAGCATCTTTTGCAAACTTGCTTGTTTCCCATGAATCGTAATGTAAGATAGAGTGATTTTGTTTATCTGTTATGTGATTATGCTGTAGATTTTTAGACATGCAGATCTTGATCTTTGCATTGGCCAACACACATTGCTACCCTTGTTTGACTTACACAGGTCTGTGGGAACCTGGTGTGGTGGACTATAGAGTGAATAGACATATGGTCTTCTCCAGAGTGTCCATTGTTTTTTTTATCACACTACGAGGCCATAAGGGGGATTGACATTGTGTTCTATCTCTGAGGGTCTATATTTACGTTATGAGGCCACATGGGGAATTGACGTTGAGTGGTTCCTCAGAGTGCATATATATTTTCCATTAAAAACTGCAGGGGGAATTGATGGTTAGTGCTTCCTAAGAGTGTCTTTAATCATACTTGGATATAATGGGAATTGATTTTGAGTGCTTCTATATAGATTCATTACTAAATCTGAACTAGAGGGTTTAGACTGTGTGTACTTCTTAAGGGGTTGCTTTTGGTTTCTTGGTAGGGCCAGAGGTTATAGGCTATGAGGACATCCTAGAGGGTTACCTGTTTGTGACTATCTTCTTACACAATGTGTCATATATTTGAATGCCTTTTAACTATTGAAATGTTTAGCATTGTGTACTTCATTATTTATTGCTTCTTTTTCTTATTTCTTGCAATATATATTCACTGACTATTAGGAACCGATCTAATGGAGGATTCCAACTAGGATTTAGTCTCACACCCAATTTGGTTCATGATTTTGGGACTAAACATATTATATTGTTCCATGTATCAATAATGGAAACACCCTTCTACATCTGGTACTTGATAGCTTGAAGCTTGAGAGCATGGGATGAAGCTTTTACATGTGATGCTATGAAATTATTTACTATTTTCTTTGTACTTGGGTTTTTTATTATATTTCAGCATTGTGATTTTTTTGGCACCATTCTTATACATATGTATCATGAATCATCTATATATATATATGCTCCAGTTTTTTCCCATCTTTCTACTGGTATTTACTATTTTTTGAAATTTTTATTGCTTCCTATATTGTATATCAAATTTTCTTATACTATGTTACTTTTCCAATGAGGGAATAGTTTCCCCACTATCACACCCAAGTCCCTCACTATTAGTCAGCAGCCTATGGCGTTAGGGGATATGAATTGGAGGCTATGTGACCAATTGGGTATGGGGCGTCTCTGGGTAGCTTCCAGAATCGAGACATTACAAAGTGGAATCAGAGGAATTATTTTATCTTCAATTACTATTTAGAGCATATAGATAATGATAGAAAGGAATAAGTAATTGGTAATAATATTTTTCCATGAGTGGCTAACCCATGTACAGTGAAAATCCAATCTACCTTGTTTATATGTTTTTTTTGTTTTAGAAATTATTACAGTTGATTTGATTTCACCTTGAGTGATTCCAATGTTTTGTGTTGTTATTGTTGATGTAATTTTGGTTATATTTTTGTTGCAACCCAATGAGATAAGGGTATGCAATCTCATGCATAATATAAGAACTTTCTAGGGATCAAATGTCAAGCATTATTTCCATGCCATATAGGGTGTATTAGCGACTTTATGTTGTTGTGGTAAATTTTGTGCTAAATACGCATGCTATTGTGATATATGACTTGATGAAAATACATGTTGTCGGATAGGGTATTGGTTGGGTATGGTTTTGTTTGAATAAATGCCAAACTATGGATTTTGAGGTGTTATGGGCCCTCATATACTAGTATTTGTTGGATCGTTTCCTTGTAATTAATGTTTCTAACATGTATAAGATGTAAATAATTTTATTGAAGTGATTATGGGCCCTCACGGATCAGAATTTTCAACTTTAATGTTCGTTTCAGTGTTTTTCAGGCCTCCATTGTAATTTTTGAGGCATACTGTCTGAAAAAACATAAAATACACATCGTGTAACGTTGAATAAATGCCATGTGTTCTTCTATTTGGGAATAAACTTTCTTCTCTTAACTACACGTCGTGTACCATATGTTCAAGTCATGTAGTCTCTAACCATGTCTCTGATTGTGTGGGCGGGGACACGATATTTGGGAATCATTGGTAGGACACAATCTATACCAGATGTACACGCTGTGTTGTAGAATCGTGTAACGAGTCATGTCACTAACAACATGGGTCGGTTGAGTCTTCTCTAATTCGTGCAGTGTCCATCCTAAAAACATCATGTAGTGTAACCCCTTGAATTTGTCCATTTCACTAATAACATGGGTTGGAAAAATCTTATTAGTACACTCCGTGTCCATCAAGAACATGCAGTGTATTGTGAGCCATGTATCCATCCATGTCACTAACAACACGGGTGGGTGAAGCTCATCTAGTACACACCGTGTCTAGCATAAACACGCCCTGTAGTATCATTCTCAGAGAACTGTGTGGCCTAGCCATGTTAAGGAAATCGGATAGTGTAAGAGGATTCAAGGACACACCGTGTGTAATGACTACATGCCATATGTATGCGGTGTTACATGTCCAATTTAGGAAGAGGTACATGCCCATGTGAAAGGAATAAGGGAACACACCGTGTAATAATTATACACACTATGTATCCTTGTTTTGATAAACATGAATGATTTTTTTCTCCTGATCCCTTCTCATAATTCTATGTTTTCAGTACATGATAATCATGAACTATGGTGTGCACTTGAACATGAAAAGTCATGCCACTGTGACATCCTCTGGTTGTAAACTAGTTATAGGGAAACGATTGGATACTCTACATGAATGATCAAGGACTTATATCATATCCTCCTGTAGTTCCTGTTTTGGCATGAACCATCATTCCGTACATAGGTGTTGATACACAGTTCTGATATGGCTTCATTAATTTCATGAATACCTTCCGCAGAGTATCACATCCAAACCTGTCTATGGAAAATTTGATGCGAGTTTTCTCATAGCAGAATCCTCCCACTTTGACCTGGGAAAGAGGACCTCATGCTACAGAGTCGTGGTTAGAATCCATGATTAAAATCATTAGCATCTAGAGACGCTTCTGGAATGGAGGGTCAATCTCACTATGTATATACTTCATTATTCCACCAATAGATGGTGGGTTTTGATCTCATAGGTGGGACTCCAATAGGATTTGGCTTGGGAGGATTTTTAGTGAACTTTATACGATTACATCTATCTGGAGACTTTCAGGGTTGATCAAGCCTGAGATTTAATGAGTTTGGAGAAAGGTACTGTTTCTGTTAGAGAGTATTCTTCTCGTTTCACTGAGTTGCAGTTCTTTACACCCTTTCTAGGGGGTGATGTGTTATTCCTGGCATAGATGTTTGAGGATGGTCTCAGGGAGGAGATTTGGGCTCAGATGAACATCTTTAGATTGAACTCGATATCTTCAATCTTCAACCAGGCACTGATCATAGAGCGCACCCTGATGGATTCTGTAGCTATGGACCAAGGTATCTAAGCATCCATAAATAGTGCTTCACTGGTTAATAGCAGTAAGTGCCACAAGGAGACTACTCATGGAGATCCATGTAGATGGGATGCACCTTCAGGTATCCAGGTGGTATGGTACTAGTGTGATAAGGTCAGGCATATGAGGCAACATTGCCCGAGGGGCCAAGTTGAGTGACAATATAGTGGCAAGATAGGTCATCTTCAGTATTTATGTTTGACCTTCTCACCAATAGCTAGTGAAATGGGTTCTTCTATGTCTCCCCGTATAAGAGTAGCACCACCCATTTCCAACTAGTCTAGGAACTGGAGTTCATCCAGCCGTTCAGGTCGTTGTGGAGGCCACGATAGTGGTAGTTAGTCACTAGGCATCCAACGATAGAATGATGGATCATCTAATAGTGGTCATTCATGGTCACATGGCCTTCGATCCTATCAAACATTTTTAGTGGAGTAGACCAAGCAGTTTCAGGATCCCAGACCATCTAAAGTTTGAGGTACGATCTTAGTTTCCTCATTTTTAGCTTTTTCCCTTTTCAATACAGGTACTTCCCATAGCATTATATATGTTGTTGTTGTGGAGAGACTCGGGATCTATATAATTACATATTCGAATGTCTTGACATTGGAAACATCGTTGGGAAATAGAATGTCTAGTGTACATAAGTGCAACGTGTGCCCTATTAAAGATAGTGGGTGTCACTTCTTATGGGTCCTATATGTCCTTGAAATGACAATCTATGATGTCATTCTTGGAATGGACTGGTTATTTCCCTTATAGGATATTGTTGATGGTTATCACTGATGGGTGGGTTTTAATAGACCATAGAGGAGATCATTTCTTTATAAGGGAGAATGGGATGTCTAGGAGAGCAGAGTAGGGCCTTAGCATCATGGGTTGAGACGAGTTATAGCTCAGATTGCTAGTCTATAGCTGGATGACCAGGGGACTTCTCTTATTGACCTTCCCACTAGTTGTGGATCATTTTAGGGAATTCTTCCCAGGGGACTTTTCACGTTTTCCTTTGGAGTGAGAGGTGGAGTTTTCTATTGATCTTGTTCCGGGTGTGGAACCAGTGTCCGTCCCTCCTTATAGGATGGCTATTCCTGAGTTACAAGAGATCATGAAGCAGTTGTAGGATTTAAAGGAAAAGAGTTTTATTTGGCCCAATACTCCTTCTTAGAGTTCTATTATCATGGTTGTGAAAAAGGTGGAATAAACCCTCAGACATTGTGTGGATTATCTGAAGCTAAACTAGTTGACAATCAAAAACTGATATCCATTTCCAAGGATTGATTAACTCATTGACCAACTTCGTAGATCATGAGTGTTCTCAAAGATTTGACTTGAGGACTTGTTATAATCAGTTGAATGATAGAACAACTGATCTACCTATTATACCCAACCAGAGCAGGTATGATATATAAGAGTTTGTGCTTATTCTGTTCGATCTCACAAACGCGCCTGGAGTCTCCATGGCTCTGATGAACTGAGTTTTCAATCCAGACATGGATTCATTCATGGTAGTTTTCATGGATTATATAATGGTGTATGCTCACACTCGACACGACCATGATGCCCATCTTGAAAAAATTTAGAGTACACTGAGAGCATTAGTTATATGCTAAGCACTAAAAAGGCCACTATTTGATGGATCAGATTCACTTAATGGGTCATGTTATCTCAGAGACAAGAGTATCAGTGGACCAAGAAAACATGAGTGCAGGAGTTTCATTAGTGTATCCAAAGATCGTCTTTTAGGTACTATGTTTTCTAGTTCTAGATAGATAATACAAATGTTTCATACATGTCTATTCAGTCTTATCAGCACCACTGACATGCTTTAATAAGAAGGGTGCAAGGTTCTTCTGGTCAGATTCTTGTGAGTTAGCCTTTCATGATCTGAAAGGGAGGTCGACATCAACACTAATACTAGTTTTTCAAGATTCAAGAATGGTATATATAGTGTACTATGATGATTCAGGTATTGGGCTTGGAGTTGTGCTAATTCATGAAGAAGAACTCATAGTGTACAGGTCTCGGCAGTAGAGGCCACATGAGAGGAATTACCCAACACAAGATCTTGAGTTGGTAGTAGTGGTTCATGCCTTACACAGTTTGAGACATTATATGTTGGGAGAGAACATTGTGGGTTTCACCAACCAAAATATTCTCAAGTATATCAACCCATAGCATGACTGGAATTTTAGACAATGAAGGTGGTTTGAGTGCCTTCAGTATTTTGACTTTGAGCTTGCCTACATGCTGTGGAAAGACTATGCAGTGGCTGATGCGTTGAGCAGGAGGACTCAGATACAGGCTGTTCAGAATGCCCGTAGTGAGTGGAAGCTTATTGATTTGTTCTCTAAGATGCATATGAAGGTGCATGATATGTAGATATATACATTTATTTACTCTATAGATATTACCTCAACTCTTCTTCATCGAGTGCAAATGAGGAATCAAACAGATTTTGAAGGCCTAGTCCTATGGGAAACCATGTTAGGAAACAACCCTATTCTTGTATAGAGGATATGAGAGGATGTGATCCAAGATTTTTATGGGCGTGTATCAGTGTTAGAAGACACACATGAGGAGATGATGTGGGACTTTCACTACTCATTATGGCCAGTTCATCCTGGTGTCACCAAGATGTATCGTGATCTATACCATCAATATTTGTGGCCATGTATGAAGAGAGATGTTGCTGGTTTTGTTTTGAGGTGTTCCACCTATCAGCAGGAGATGGTAGAGAATCGACGAAAAATATGGATTTTGTAACAATTAATCATTCTCGAGTGGACGTGGAATGATGTCACAATGGATTTACAGGCAGGTTTCCCAAGGCCGCCTTGAGGGAATGATGTTCTATGGGTTGTGTTTGACAGACGCAAGAAGGATTATAACTTCTTGCCGATCAAGGAGACCTTCAGTGTCGATGAACTTTTAAGGTTGTACATGAAGGAGATTTTACATTTTCATGGAGTTCCACACTCTGTTGTTTTAGACAGTGATGCACATTTTACTTCTTGGTTTGGAAGGGGCTACCGAAGGCCTTGGGTACATAGGTACTTTTGAGTACAGCTTACCAACCCTAGGCAGATGGCCAATCCGTGTGTACAATTCAGGTGCATGAGGACATGCATCGAGCATGTATCCACTATTTTAGAGGTTCTTGGGAGAAGAACATACCTCATGTGGAGTTTTCCTACAATAATAGTGTTCATTATACTATTTAGATGGAACCTTGTGAGGCTTTGTATGGTAGGCCACGCCGATCAACCTTATATGGGAGGGAGGCAGAAGAGACAACTATGATGGGACCTCGTCTGGTCTAGGAGACCGCAGAGCAGATAAAGTGAATTCGTAGAAGGGTGGATACTGCACAGTCTTGACAAAAGTCTAATGCTGATCAGCAGAGATGACCTTTGAGTTTAGAGGTCAGGGAACAGGTTTTCCTGTGTGAAACACTAAGGTTGGGGAGCAAGAGGATTAGGAGAGAGGGTAAACCTTCACCGATGTACGACTGGATGTTTGAAGTTTTTGAGAGAGTTGTGCTGGTTTCCGATAATTTACTATCACCTCAGAGGTGTTGGGCGATGCATGACGATTTCCATTTATCTCATCTATGACGTTACTTCTCAGACCCATCTCAAGTTTTTTAACCCGAGGAGGTTGTGTTAGAGGTGGACGCATTTTTAGAGGAGCATCTTGTAGAGACCCGAAGCTTGACATACATTGATATTACATTACTTTTTCGGAATACATAGTACATAACAAAAACACACACACATGGACCATAATAGTTTAGTGTATTTGGAAACTCGGAATATAATCTTCCAATCGTGGTGAAGGATCTTCAACATCTCCCATAAAGATCTTTTTTTTAAACCTAAATCCTTTCTTTATTTCGTGGGGAAAAAACATAAAAGGGTGAGCTCAAATTCTCATTAAGGGTAAACAATAGAAATATCAATCACGTCATATTCATAATAACATATCTTTTGGAAATCTTAACCTGCAAAAGAGATCATAATTTCATAACATGGGATAAATCATAGTAGTGATGTGTAATCCCAATAATCATAACATAAAACATGAAACTTTGTGGCATACACACATAATCATATAGAATCATTTCTTATTAGTCAAGACTCGTTGCCAAGACTATCTTAGTGGACAAAGTCCCTTTCTGAACCGAGTTCACTCCTCGTTTCAGTCCTGTTTCACTGAACCAGTATAACCTACCCTTCCAGCCATGTATATCTCATGATATATAAAATAATTACCCAATGAATTGGAGGGAGATATAGGTCCCACCCATCTCATAATGATACCATTCTTATGTGTGCCACAAAATCATAAATCATACATCATTGCATAACCCATGTAATAAAAATGGGAATCTTAAACATCATGACATCATAAAACAATTCATATAAGATAAATAAATTCATAAAAATATTTCCATCATAACATAATCAAGTATATGTAATAATATGGAAAGAAACAGAACCCTATATTATATTAGATGGAAAATAATTTTGATAAAACACTTGAACTCCATTCTTGTGGAAAATATCTTTTCTACTTCAAAAACTTTTCGTTTCATAACATGTCATATAATTTTGAACTAAAAGAAGTTGATTAAAAATAAACATGAAAACATGTAAAGGATTCTTCTTCGAAATAGTGTTTTAAAAATCCATTCATTCCGTATGAGTTAAGAAAAACATTCTTCCCGTAACTTTTTCGGAAAAGTCAAAAAAGTACCTCGTACGAAAAATGACAAAAGATTCTTTTCATATCCTTTACTAAAAACTCACTGAAAGGTAAAATTGGATTTAAAAAATTGTAGGTGGATGGGAATAATATTACATATTGAGGGAACAAGGATGTGGATGATGAAATACACCCCAGTAAATACTGAAGTATAAACAATATCGGATAAAAATGAGATTGTGATATTTCCCTTACCTTAGGTCTGATTTTCTTCGTAAGTGTCTGAACCTCCTTTATAATGATTTAAATAATGTCATTGACTTATTCAAGAATCATACCCATTATTATGATATCATATATGGTTCAATTATGACTTTATATTACCCGTTCTTTTGTAAATTCCATGTTAAAGAGTGTTTTGGGTAAAATTGTTTCATTTTTCGTCCGTGTTTAGACTTTTAATTATTCATATGATTATTTAGATCATGATTACTTAATTCCAGAATATAAAACATTATTTATATATAATATATATTCAGAATATACATATATATAATAGATCAGTAAATGGAAGGAAATACACCGTTCATGGAGACGGTAGGCCGTACGTACGCATGAACGCTGTTTTCGTTTCCTTATTGAGTAGAATGGAATTAATTAGATGAAGTACATATATATACACATAAATCCAGTATCATTATTATGTCATATATTTCATGATTACATATTATATATACTTTATAATCATTCATGAATGGTTAACGTGGAGAATGAATCTCATCGCGTCGTGGAGACGGTAGTCCGTACGTACGCACGAGAGATGATATCATTCTCAGGATCATGGAATTGTATTGGAGTGTATGTATACTATTTCATAATCAATATCACTTTACAATAATCATATATAGTTATTATGTACACCATTATACCCATCCAAGTAAGGTGGTGGTGGAAAATAGATTTCACCACGGTGTGGATACAGTATTCCGTACGTACGCACGCACGGTGATTTCGTTTTCCGTAGGATGGATATATGGTGAAATAGGGTTGTTTCATACTTATAATAACATATCAGTATATGAGTGATACTGATGTTATTACTTAATAATGAAACAACTAAAGAAGAAGAAGCGGAAGAAGAAATAAAGATGAAAGAATCGGTAACAGAAATTACCTCTTCTTTGAAGCGCCTCTTTGAGACCTCCTCTTAGGGAAATAAAATTGGTCTTTGAGGAATACCAGGACCTCTAGGATGTTTCTATCGAGGTGGAGAAGAGAATTTGGTAAGGGTTGGCCGAGCTTGAAGGCTCAATGTGGTGTGAGGAAGAGAGGGAGGAGGTGCCTTTTTATAAGGGAGGAAAGAGGCACCTTTGGAATAACTAAAAACATTATTTTATTATAAAGCCAAATTCGATTTTAAATAGCTCCAAATTGATTTATTTTAAATCTAAGGTGGGGATGGGTAGAAATAATCTCATACAATATAATTTATGAATGTTTAGGTTCCTATTTTAACCTTATCATTTGGATTTAACATTAAGTTAGATAATATTACTTTTATCTTGTCTTTTTGTGTTCTTACTCTATAAGGTTAATAAACATACTATAAGAAGCCAAAAGAACCCCAAGTTGTTTATTATTAATATATATAACCTTATCTAAGTCATTTGGCCGATCCTTAGATTTTTAGGAAAAAAATAACAATTACTAATATAATATTTGTTTTAAAAACTATTTTATGTCAATTTTGATACTATTTAGTAATTGATTTTTGTGAGAATTATAACAGAATGATTAGTTCGAAAACAATTAATTAAATCAATACTAACATGTCATATTAACCTAGAAAATTATTTTAATTCATAAAAGTCTCAAATTATATTTATTTTGGTATTTATAACATAAATTATGTCAATATTTCATTAATAAGATAATCACTACATCATTTTTGTGTCATAAATAGATTAAATTATTTAATGTCTAAAAATTACAAATAAAATAACATTATGTAGGAAATCTTTTTATATTTATAATGAATAGTTATAGTCTAATTTATCTTATGTATAACCCTATATTAAAAATAATATACTTATTAAACATTGATTATAACTATTTTAACCCTTCTTTAAATAAACTAATAATAAATGCCCTAATTTAATCCAAGTGGGCCTAAATGGTCATTTTTTATTACTAAGGTTGTTTTTGGTCGCATTACACTTATCCAATAGAATTAAAACATGTGTTAGGATAATAATAATATCATTTTTACCCTTAATTACCCTATTTACTTTTAACCGTGGTAAAAAAAAGAAAAAAGTTACTATTCACCAAAAATTATTTTCATCTCATTGAACCACATTTTACTTACTGACATCAACTGTGTCTCTTGGATTTTTGAAATTCCACTCACAGAAGTGGTAAAATTACGTTTTATGAAAAATTCAGTTTTTTTAACTACCACTTAGTGGTTTCACTATTCATAAAAAATTGAACGTTTTTAGAAAAATACCAAAAATTAGGCCTAAGCTATATTTGATATTATGAACACAAAAATTATTTATATATTACTAAATTCAAAACATATCCGTTGCATTAATTAATTTAAAAATTAATTCTCATCGTCAAAACAAATAGTGTGTTCTTAAGAGATAATAACTATCAAAAGATTGACACTTGTTTATGTCTGGTTTAAATGTGAAATTACATCCAATGACCAAAATTTTATTTAATTGTAAAAATATATTCTAAATATAATTTCAAACCACTCAAATTAATAATTTATCACTGTTAATTATTTCTATTGAAAAATATGTTTTTAATTTAAATATAGCATGTTTTTACTATTCATCAAAGTATGAAAGTTACCAGAATGAAATGAAAATTTATCCAAAGTATATTATTATTTCATGATTTCAAAGAAGAATTTTATTTTGTAAAATTGAACTTATAAACATGTCAAAAACTAGATTTAAAGTGGGTGCGCCATCAAAAGGCGACAAAAGTGCATTTTTTGAAAAATACTTATTTTACCTGAAAATTTTATTTTGGTCTTATACCATGTTTTAGAAAATGTGAAAGATGAATAATAATGTTATAAGATTAAAAATTTAGTTCATAATATTCATAACGGCTAGTTCATAATAATATTATAATAATATATCGTTGTTTAGTAAAACCTGGTATTGCGTACAACACACGCTATCGAGGAAGGTCATGATTGCGTGTAATGCAAGCCAAGTCAGGGTTGCGTGTTGTGCAAGAATCCTTCGTTGTTTCGTTTAACATAATCCAACCATATTTCATTTATACATTGAATATATATATATATATATACTCAATGTTGTGTAGAATAACTATTATCAAAATTGTGTGTAACACGATCCAAGAATAGTGTTGCGTATACTGCTAGCTAATACAGTGTTGCGTATAGCACAAGGTAATCTTGGTTTAGCATACAACACAAGAAATTAATGAAATTAAAAGAATATTTTTCATAAAATCTCGGGTTCTTACATTCTACCCCCTTAAAATGAATTTCTCCCTCAAAATTCATCGGGGTTATAAATGGTTTACTATTCGAAAGTTTCTTTAATAGAAACCCACATCGTAAAAAGAAATATCAAAACCAATATTTTAAAACGAAAGTATGAAACGTAACAGTTAACCAAATAAACTAATCACTGGGTTTCCACATAGGTGAAAATATGGATATGGAAGAGAAATCTAACCATCATGTTCTGATAGAGAGTGGTAGAAAACATGGCTATGGAGAGCCAGCAATCACGAAGCCATAAATTTGTGACGATCTAAGGTACAATATGATTCATTAGATATAAGAGCACTAGGACAAAATTTTTGGTTTTCAAGATCATTTACCTAATGATGCTGAAATTGGAATTAGAAGAAATACTTTCATGATTTTGGTATAGTCTCACCATTGGTCATTCATTGGACAATTTCCACATCATCTTTTAACGAAATAAAGTTGAATTTGTCATTCGTGAAGTGTTAACAGATCATGTTATAGAATGATGGGTCATTCCATATGTCTCAAAAAAGGTTATAAAAGTTATCAAAAATACATAAGTCCATCTATAGTGAGATTAATCATATATGGTTCCTAAAATGGACTTATACTTCATATATCATACTGCTTAATATAATAAAACTAGTTTGTACTAAACAGGGACTTCCTGTATGCCAGTGGTAGGCGATAAAGGCCAGTCGCAATTCGGTTGTGGGTTCGATTCCCACAGCCTTGTCCAATGCGATGGGTTGTCGCCTGTCCTGCTGGTTGTCCTTTTTCTAAAACTACATTACTATATCATCACATAAATAATATCAAAAAAAATTCTATCCATAAACAATACTAACTTATGGTTAACATAATCCATTCCAATCTTTAGTCTTATCTAAAATACTTCGTTCCGAGCTCATAGTATAATGATAATGATCACGTGAATTCCATCATTTATCCCCCATATATCATAAGTTATATCTTGTTGGTAAAATTACAAACATGTGAATACATTAATCATGTATTCTATTGAAGAATGAATACATATTAAACCTTAGTGAAAACATGAATGCTGTCAAAAGTTAACTCTTTCTAGATACCAAAATCCAAAAACTCTATATACTCAAGCCATGATATCCTTATATCAGTCATGAGCTCATGAATACTATCAAACATTTAATTTTCTCCTTATCCCTTCATTATGCGCATATCATCTACATTCCAAAAATATCTGAATAACCGTTCATGGATATTGGAAACATACACTTTCAAACTCAAGGAAAGACAATAGTGAAACAATCCATAGATGTCTCTTTATTCCATAGTACCATGAGATTACTTATACAACATTGCACATGATAAACATGTAATCATTCCACTACATTCTTAAACCATTGACCGAGCTTCAACAATTTTTTCATCTCACATATCATTTGTAGTCTCTTCATCATCATCAACATAAATACTACCCATACGACCATAATGATTCTCTTCATGAGACTTTCCCTTAGGGCATTGTTTTTCATAATGCCCGTACATTCCACATTTAAAACATTTAACTATTGTTGATGTCGTAGCAATACCATTATCCTCATCCCTAGTGTTAACTGAACCCTTTCCTTTGCACTTACTCGCTTTGTGTCCTTCGTTTCCACACCCAAAGCATCTTCCAGTTCCTCTGAAACATTCTCCTTGATTCCTCTTCCCACATGATTTACATAGGGGAAATAGAACATTCTTTCCTCTATGATCATCATGAAACTCCATATTTCTCTTATTAGCCGAGTCAGGAAACTTACCAAATTTTACTTTATTGATCATATTATGATATTGCAGATTTGGCATAATAATGATGTTTGGACTTCCAAATCCTATTTCATTTGGTTCCTCATGAAGAATATCATTCCATTGTCCATCATATCCTCCATTATCGTGAATCATATTGTTTCCAGCCATTTTCTAAAACACAAAAAGAATAGTGTGAGAGGAAAAAATCTTAATAAAGGGGGAGTAACTTCAATATCTAACATCTTTGGTTTAATCTAATATCGTTACCATAGTTCTAGGAATATATCTTATACGTATACTTATCCTTAGGGACATCCCTAGACATACCTTAGAAATATCTCTAGGGATCTTACTAGCGTTTTCGCATCCTAGATTCCAATGGTTGACTAAACTTTTCCTCTGATACCAACTGTAGATACCCGAGGCTTGACGTACATTGACATTACATTACTTTTGCGGAATACTTAGTACAGAACGAAAACACACACACATGGACCGTAATAGTTTAGTGTCTTTGGAGACTCAGAATATAATCTTCTAATCATGGTGACAGATCTTCAACATCTCTCATAAAGATCTTCTTTTTTTTAAACCTAAATACATTCTTTATGTCCTAGGGGAAAAACATAAAAGGGTGATCTCAAATTCTCAGTAATGGTAAACAAATGAAATATCAACCACGTCATATTCATAATAACATATCTTTTGGAAATCTTAACCTGCAAAAGTGATCATAATTTCATAACATGGGATAAATCATAGTAGTGAAATGCAATCCCAATAATCATAACATAAAACTTGAAACTTTGTGGCATACACACATAATCATAGAGAATTATTTCTTATTAGTAAAGACTAATTTCCAAGACTATCTTAGTGGACAAAGACCCATTCTGAACCGAGTTCACTCCTCGTTTCACTCCTGTTTCACTGAACTGGTATAACCTACCATTCCAGCCATGCCTATCTCATGAGATATAAAATCATTAACCAATGAATTGGAGGGAGATATAGGTCCCACCCATCTCTTAATGATACCATTCTTATGTGTGCCACAAAATCATAAATCATACATCATTGCGTAACCCATGTAATAAAAATGGGAATCTTAAACATCATGACATCATAAAACAATTCATATTAGATAAAGGAATTAATAAAGATATTTCCATCACAACATAATCATGTAAATGTAATAATAGGGGTAGAAATAGAATCCTATATTATAATAGATGGAAAATAATTTTGATAAAACACTTGAACTCCATTCTTGAAGAAAATATCCTTTCTACTTCAAAAACATTTTGTTTCTTAACATGTCATTTAATTTTGAACTAAAAGATTTTGATTAAAATTAAACTTGAAAACATGTAAAGGAATATTCTTGGAAATAGTGTTTTAAAAATCCATTCATGCCGTATGAGTTAAGAAAAAAATTATTCACATACTTTTGTCGAAAAAGTCAAAAAAGTACCTCGTACGAAAAACAACAAAAGATTCCTTTCATATCATTTACTAAAAACTCACCGAATGGTAAAATTGGATTTAAAAAATTTTAGGTGGATTGAAATAATATTACATATTGAGAGAACATAGATGTGGATGATAAAATACACCCCAGTAAATACTAAAGTATAAACAATCTCAGATAAAAATGAGATTGTGATATTTCCTTTACCTTAGGTCTGATTTGCTTCGTATGTATCCGAACCTCCTGTATAATGATTTAAATAATGTCATTGACTTATTCCAGAATAATACCCATTATTATGATATCATATATGGTTCACTTATGACTTTATATTACCCATTCTTTTGTAAATTCCATGTTAACGAGTGTTTTGGGTAAAATCGTTTCATTTTTCGTCCGTGTTTAGACTTGTAATTATTCATATGATTACATAGATCATGATTAATTAATTCCAGAATATAAAACATGATTTATATATAATATATATTCATAATATACATATATATAATAGATCAGAAAATGGAAAGAAATACACCGTTCATGGAGACGGTAGGCCGTACGGACGCATGAACGCTTTTTGCGTTTCTTTATTGAGTTGAATGAAATTAAGTAGATGACATACATATATATACAAATAAATACAGTATAATTATTATGTCATATATTTCATGGTTACTTATTATATATACTTTATAATCATTCATGAATGGTTAACGTGGAGAATGAATCTCATCGCGTCGTGGAGACGATAGTCCGTACGTACACACGAGCGATGATATCATTCTCATGATAGTGGAATTGTATTGAAGTTTATGTAAACTATTTCAGAATCAATATAACTTTAAAATAATCATATATAGTTATTATGTACACCATTATACCCATCCAAGTAAGGTGGTGGTGGAAAATAGATTTCACCACGGCGTGGAGACGGTATTCCGTACGTACGCACGCGCAGAGATTTTATTTTCCATAGGATGGATAGATGGAGAAATAGGGTTGTTTCATACTTATAATAACATATCATTATATGAGTGATACTGATGTTATTCTTCATAGTGAAACAAATAAAGAAGATGAAGCGGAAGAATAAATAAAGATGAAAGCATCGGTAATGAATATTACCTCTTCTTTGAAGCGCCTCTTTGATACCTCCTCTTAGGGCCCTAAAATTGGTCTTTGAGGAAGACCGGGACCTCTAAGATGTTTCTAGAGAAGTTTAGAAGAGAATTTGGTAGGGTTTGGCTGAGCTTGAAGGCTCAAAGTGGAGTTAGGAAGAGAGGGAGGAGGTGCCCTTTTATAAGGGAGGAGAGGGGCACCTTTGGAATAACTAAAAATATTATTTTATTATAAAGCCAAATTCGGTTTTAAATTGCTCCAAATTGATTTATTTCGAATCTAAAGTGTGTATGGGTCGAAATCATATCATCCAATAGAATTTAGACAATTTTAGTTTCCTATTTTAACCTTATCATTTGGATTTAACATTAAGTTAGGTAATTTTACTTTTACCTTGTCTTTTTGTGTTCTTACACTATAAGGTTAATAAACATACTATAAGAAGACAAACGAACCCCAAGTTGTTTTTTATTAATGTATATAACCTTATCTAAGTCATTTGGCCAAACCTTATATTTTTAGGTATAAAATGAAAATTAATAATATAATATTTGTTTTGAAAACTATTTTATGACAATTTTGATACTATTTAGTAATTGATTTTTTTAAAAATTATAACAGAATGATTAGTTCTAAAAAAATTAATTAAATAAATACTGTCATGTCATATTAACCTAGAAAATTATTGTAATTCATAAAAAGTTTAAAATTATATTTATTTGGGTATTTATAACATCAATTATGTCAATATTTCATTAATAAGATAATTACTACATCATCATTGTGTCATAAATAAATTAAATTATTTAATGTCTAAAAATTACAAATAAAATACCATTATGTAGGAAATCTCCTTATATTTCTAATTAATATTTATAGTTGAATTTAGATTATGTATAACCCTATATTAAAAATGATATACTTATTAAACTTTGATTTTAACTATTTTAACCCTTCTTTAAATAAATTAATAATAAATGTCCTAATCTAATCCATGTGGTCCTAAATGGACATATTTTATTCCTAAAGTTGTTTCTGGTCACATTAAATTTATCCAATATAATTAAGACTTGTGTTAGGATAATAATAATATTCTTTTTACCGTTAATTACACTATTTACTTTTAACCGTGGTAAAAAAAAGTAAAAAGTTATTATTCACCAAAAATTATTTTCATCTCATTGAACCACATTTTACTTACTGACATAAACCGTGTCTCTCGGATTTTTGAAATTCCACTCACAGAAGCGGTAAAATTATGTTTTATGAAAAATTCAGTTTTTTTAACTACCACTTAGTGGTTTCACTATTCATCAAAAATTGAATGTTTTCAGAAAAATACCAAAAATTAGGCCTAATCTATATTTGATATTATGAACTCAAAAATTATGTCTATTTTACCAAATTCAAAACATATCAGTTGTATTAATTAATTTAAAAATTAATTCCTGTCATCAAAACAAATTGCGTGTTCTTAAGAGATAATAACTATCAAAATATTGACACTTGTTTATGTCTGGTTTAAATGTGAAATTACATCCAATGTCCAACATTTTATTAAATTGTAAAAATATATTCTAAATATAATTTAAAACCATTCAAATTAATAATTTATCACTATTAATTATTTCGATTGAAAAAGTTGTTTTTAATTAAAATATATCGTGTTTTTTCTATTCATCAAAATATGACAGTTACCAGAATGATATGAAAATTTATCCAAAGTAAATTTTTATTTCATGATCCCCAAGAAGAATTTTATTTTGTCAAATTGAACTTCTAAACATGTCAAAAACTAGATTTAAAGTGGGTGCTCCATCAAAAGGCGGCAAAACTGCATTTTTTTAAAAAATACTTATTTGACCCGAAAAATTTATTTTGTTCTTATAACATATTTTAGAAAATGTTCAGGACGAATAATAATTTTATAAGATTCAAAATTTAGTTAATACTATTCATAAAGGCTTGTTCATAATAATATTATAATTATATATCATTGTTTAGCAAAACCCGGTATTGCGTATAACACACGTTATCGAGGAAGGTTGCGATTGCGTGTAATACAAGCCAAGTCAGGGTTGCATGTTTTGCTAGAATCATTCGTTGTTTCGTATAACATAATCCAACCATATTTCATTTATACATTGAATATATATATATATATATATACTCAATTTTGCGTAGAATAACTATTATCGAAATTGTGTGTAACACGATCCAAGAATAGTGTTGCGTATACTGCAAGCTAATACGGTGTTGCGTATAGCGCAAGGTAATCATGGTGTAGCATACAAAAGAAGAAATTAATGAAATTAAAAGAATATTTTTCATTAAATTTTGGGGTGTTGCACATCCTATTAGGATTGTTGATCGGGGTATGAATGTTCTCCATGGACAGTTTGTTCTTTTGGTACGAGTGCTATGGTAGAACGAGCAGGTAGAGGACGAGACCTGGGAGAGGAAGGCCGATTTACGATCATAGTGGCTAGATTCTTTTTTAAGATTCTTCATCTATGATACCTTTTTATAGAAATTTGGGGATTGATTTTTTAAGGGGGGAGTTTGTAAGAACTCTGATTTTCTTTTCAGGTATGTTTTTATTTTTCTGGTGTTTTTGAGTAAAATCGAAGTTTCTAGATAATTTTTGAATTACACATCATGTACTTTATGAGTAAACACCATGTACTCATTTACCACAAGTATTCGGGAGGTGGCCAGGTAGCGGCCATGCACATGACCCTGTGTGGTGACCAGCAGACCACTTAATGCGGGGGCAGGTGGAGGAATTTACACGTCATGTTCTTATAAAGATCACTCCATGTACTTTCATTTTTGTTCATTAAACTCAATGCGGTCACATCTAACAGACACAACCACCTACATATTGGTTTGGTTTTTCTGAGAGCGATAGAATAGAGATGATCTTCCTCCAAGCCCTTAACCGAGCATCTTTTATCTGAATCGACCGTCGTGGATTTTGTTGTGATCTCCATGGTAAGATCTTCCTTCCCCTAGAGCTTTGTTTCCTGATTCATATTATTTCTCAATATAGTATTGGTTGAACATTTTTGATGTTTTTGTAGACCTACGGTGTTCAAGGGCGATTCAAGACCCGAGGTTCATATTTATCGATCCTACAATACTGAGGTAGGTTGTTTGTGAATTTATATTGATAGTGTTTGAGTTATATGTGAAAAAGTTCCCAATACCCTTTAATAGGGTATTGTGTATTAACTGTTTCAGCCCTATTAATTTCATTCTACGCTTGTATTCTTGAATAGAGGATAATTAAATGAGAATAAGGTTAATTTCAATGCTTTGGAGGTGTTTTCCAATGCATGTTTGTTTGGCCTCGCTTACCATGTTAGGCTGCCTTTCTTGTTTCCCATGCCTAGTATTATAGGATGGGGTGATTTTATTTTTCTAAAATGTTATTATGTTGTAGATTGTTTGGCAAGTAGTTATTGGGGTTTAATTTGGATGATTAAATTTTCTATGCTTGTTTAACTTACATAGGGTCGTGAGAACCTGGTGTTCTGGACCATTGGGATAATAGACGTAACGTCTTCTCTAGAGTGTCCATTATTTTTTATCCCTCTGCGAGGCCATAGAGGGGATTGACAATCAGTACTCCCTCAGAGGGTCTACAGTTACGTTATGAGGCCACATGTGGAATTGACGTTGAGTGATTCCTTAGAGTTCCTACAGTTTCTGTTAAAATACTATAGGGGGGATTCACAGTGTGTGCTTCCTCAGATATTCTTTAATCATACTTGTCTATAAGGGGAATTGATTTTCAGTGCTTCCTCAAAGAGTCATTATTAAATCTAAACCAGAGGGGTTAGACAATGTGTATTTCTCAGAGGGTTTCTTGTGGTTGATAGGTAGGACCAGAGGGGATAGGTTGTGAGTACACCTTAGAGGGTTACCTGTTTGGGACTATCTGATTAATTGACGTGTGGTATTTTTGAATTCCTGTTAACTATTGGAATGTTTACCTTTTATTACTTCCTTATTTACTACTTCTTTTTCTTATTGCCTTCCATATTTATTAACTGACAGTTAGGCAGAGATCTCTTAGTGTTTTCTTATTGTGATTTAGTCTCGCACCCTATTTGGGTCATGATTTTGGTCCTAAATAGACTATATTGTTGCATGTATATATAAGGGAAAACACCCTACTATATCTGGTACATGAACCATTCGAGCTGGAGGGCATGGGACCAAGCATTGTCTTGTGATGTTGTGGAGTTATTTACTATTTTCATTGTACAAGGGCTTTGTACTATATTTTATCCCTGAGATTTATTTGGCTTCTTTCCTAGTCATATGTATCATTCATCATATATATATATATGTACTATAGTTGTTTCTCATCAGTCGTCCACTGTTTAATGTTGATTGGAATATTTAATGCATTCGACATTGTATATCTGCTTTACTTCTGCTCTGCTACTCTATTAATGAGGGCATATTTTTTCCACTATCACACACATGGCCCTTGCTGTATGTCAGTAGACTCTGGTGTTAGGGGAAATTCTCTATAGGCCATCTGACCAATAGGGTATGGGGTGACACTGGGAGGATTTCAGAATCGGGACATTAAATAATATATGATAGGGATATGGTGGAGAATAAGGAAACCACATGGGATAAGATCCTCTTATCGAGAGGGGTTTTGATCTTCAATGCTGACATTGAATCATTAGGAATGGAGTCAGAGAAGGATTAAAATAATCCAAGATCCTCTTAAAATGATTAATAATTCTTAGGGACGAGTTATAGATAAATAAAGTATAAAATAGGGGTTTTGGAATAATTAACAAATTTTGGGGGTTATTAAAACCCTGTGTATGGTTTTCGGGGAAGGGGTGCATGATTTTCCAATTTGAGTACCCTAATCATGCACCACTTCTAGGGTATGGGAGGGGGAACAATGTTTTTCCTAGTAAGTCACATAGTTTGAAATGTTGGGTGCTAGTGGGGAGAATCCACTATGTTTGGGTTAAAATATTTTTTTTGGTTGTGATGCATGATTTAAGAAAATCATGTGCCAATCATGCACTTCATATCCTCATTCAAATGATCCTTAATTTTCCTAGAATCACACAAAATATAAAACCCAAAAATTTTATTCTCATGAGAGGAAAAAACACCTCAAATGAAAATTTAGGTATGTCTATAATTGTTTGGTATCTTACAATCTCCCCACCTTATAGCATATCATACACTTGTTATACTCCCAATAATTTATAATATTTCATATCAAAATTTCCCAAAAAATTATCCACGATATCTTTTTCTCCCTCCATTTATTCTTATAATACACACCAATGTTTATACAATAAATGATCTAAGGACATGGTTATCCCCTGTAACACATTCACACAATAATCCAACACAAATATAATTTTCCCCTTAATGGATTCATCTATCATAAGATTAACATCATCAACATCAATCACATGAGAAGGTTCAGGTTTTGTCCCCCTATGTTACGACTCATGAAAAACATTATGCCAAGTATGTTAACTCTATAAAAGATCTTATTAGAATTCTATCAACTTGAGTCATTTCCACGACCTATAATGTTCAAATGAACCGGGGCACCAGCATTCCCTACATCTATATCCTTTAGTGAGCCATTGTCGGAGAAACTGGAAGGAATACAACATCACTCTTTATAAACCATATATGTCATTGAAAACTATTAACATATGACTTCTGTAATATTTTATCAATATACATAAGCATCATAATAACTCATACCTTCTCTGATGTATCAATCAAAATATTCAATTAGTAAAACCCTAACTCACGTTCCTCCATCTAACATAGATGTAATATTCATGGCCAACCATGAAGTGACTTTTATTATAACATCTTTATTGTTACCAACCAATTTATTTATTAGATAAACCCACAAATTATATGTTATTTCAAAAAACAATCCAATGTCAATTACATATTATGATTGAATATTCTAATGTACCTAAATAGTGTGCTCCAATTTCCAATCTATAATTAGGTGGAATTCTACATGTAGTAAAACCTATGCAATATTCACCTTTTGAAATATCTTCAAAAAGAATGATGTAAAACATGGGTCATGGTCGAAAACAATTTTCTATGTGACCTTGTAATGATGGACTGCCTCCTGAGCATATAAGTCTCCCAACTCATCCACTAAGAAAGTATCCCTTATATAAAGGAAATGTGCTATTTTTATAAAAATTTTTACAATCACTCAAATAGTTTCATTCTTATGACATGACTTGGGGAGATCCACCAAAAATTCCATGGTCACGTCTTCCCACATCAATACCAAAATGGATAATGGATGTAGTAAACCACTAAGAAGATGAGGAATTTCCTTCACCTATTAGTAGGTGTAACATCATTTCATGATCCTCACTATCTCATATTTCATGAATGATAACCAAAAATGATGTTGTAGGTCATGATACACTTTGGACACCCCTAGATGAGCCACCCACATTGAGGAAAGAAACATATGAAATAGGTCCCCCACATTCTCATAAACATAGTACCCAGATTCCTAACATGGATGATCTCATCCTCATTTACACTCTAATCATATGGTGTCTCTTCATCTTCATGCATTTACCTATAGGTCACACACTATGAATCGTCATACTACATATCCCTGGCACATTTGAAGAGTATAGACTCTACTAAAAATATTATAAGATTCATCTATTCAAAACTCTCCTCAGAAAAAACGTATATCTCAACTTGAAAATCTATCATCATCCACATATCACTAAATTGATGAACTGTCCGAGTTACAGTTTTCTGGATCATGGGGTTATCAACAAATCTTTCCTCCCAAGATTATAATCTATATCCAAATAGAAATAATTCATATAACCATAAAATATTTTTTTTAAGATTCAATTATCATTTAAAACATATATAATTTATTCAAATTTGACCAGTATAGA
Source organism: Viscum album (assembly GCA_963277665.1). Classification (NCBI taxonomy): domain Eukaryota; kingdom Viridiplantae; phylum Streptophyta; class Magnoliopsida; order Santalales; family Viscaceae; genus Viscum; species Viscum album. The sequence goes on along the minus strand of OY728142.1, from coordinate 1,331,094,549 downwards.
GTGTTAACTTCTCACCCAAGAGGTATTATAACCAACACAGCAAATATGAAACTACTACATATAACTTGATTTCATTCCCATGGAAGATCTGTTCAGGTGGCCTCAACTACAGAGACACATACAACACAACTCAATCTCCTTGGATCAACACTTCTTTAGATATGATCATAAAACCATCAAAAAACACAAAATACTACTAACATGTATTAGGGTGGATCATGATTGGTTCTATAATAAAATTCTAATTCATCTCCTAGAATTAATTCTCATATTTTATATATAATTCAAACATAAATCAGTCCTTTTCAGGCATGAATGTAGTGTTTCCAAATTGGAAAATTGTTGAATGAACCTCTAGTAATATCAAACAATGTCAATAATACTATGGATATAGAAAATGTTATTGGGAATGTCTAATTAATCAACATCCTTCACATTCTCTGGGTCCACTTACACACATTCCATGGACATGATATGACCTTGTATGTGTGAGATATCGACATAAAACATAAACATTGATAGCTTGGGTTATTTACAATGATCTAATTGTGCACAAATGATGATTTCAAAATTCTTGTAATGATCATCATGAGTTTTGGAGTACAATATGGTGTCATCAAAAAATATTACAATGAACTGATACACATACAAATAGAAGAATCTATTTAGTAGGGTCATAATCATTGTTGGTGCATTCATTAACCCAAATGACATTAAAATGAAATCATATCCATCATACAAGATTCTATATTTATTTGGAGGTATATCAGAAGGTCAAACTATCAACAGATGGCACTCAGTTCTCAATTCGATATTGAAGAAAACACAAGTTTTGGTTAATTGGAAAAATAGATATTTGACACACCAAATATGATACCAGTTCTTCAATATCATCTGGTTCAACTTCTAGTAATCAAAACATTAGAATTTTTTCATATCATACTTCTAATAAAAATACACCAATGAACCCCATGTCGATGTACTCAGAGGGATTTTTTCCATTTTACTCAAACACCTGTAGTTGAGTCTTAAACTCCTAATGCTTTCAAGTTCTCTTACATATTATGGAATAAAAACTACCACAACCCATGAAATGAATGAAATATAAAATCAACATTTCTTTTAGACAGAATCCCTGATATGTCCTTAGTAAATAGATAATAAAATCATTCCACTATAGATGGACATATGTCATATGTTACAACTCCAACATCCAACCACAAACTAGAAAAAAGGGAAACATGCACCCCTAATTGTTGGTGAACTAGCCCTGCGCATCCCACCATTATATCCAACGCCCCATGGTGAATTCAATTTTTATATTTATTAGATGTGAAATATGAACACTTTTTTTAACTATTAATGAGAAATCGAAATTATAATAAGAAGTCCATTCCAAAAATTATGTCAATTGCTGAAATTTCAAAAAAAATAGAGAGATCCAATATAAAATGATACACACCAACCTCATGTGAGAATCCCTTTCACATATAAAAGTATGTCATCATTATTCCTAGTTGAAGGTCTATAATAAAACCCCCCTAAAAAATCCACATCTAGGATCATTTCATTCACAAGTTATAAAGAAAATAAGGATTGAGAGGAAGATGTATCAAATAAAGAGCTTGATAATGAAAAAGATAAATAAAATAGTTTCTCTCACAATCTTTGGCCCACCCTTGCTATCCATGAGTGTATTCCAAAGTACATGTGATGGTCCTACCCCTCTTCTATGTGATGTAGTAAGAGCTACCTGAGCTACACCACTCTTATGATTTAAGTTCTATTTCCATGAAGTATCATATACAATACCACTATCATCATAGATAGTAGAACCCCAACTGTAAGTTAGATATGGTTTAAAATGTCCCCTTCCTACAGTCTAATTTTTTCTAGCAACCCTATCATTACAAGCCTATTGTGGGTTTCAATATAACTCATTTAGATGTCCCATTATACCACAATATCATCACTCCAATGTTGTTTGAGGATAATTTCTGTGATAGTACCTTGGAATACTACCCTGGTTATAGATAATCCATGTACGATCTTGAGTAACTGATCCATCCCCCCTAACAACTATTCCTACTAACCCCTAGTTAAGATTATCATAATGATTATTCCTACACTTCTAAGTCATACGTATGATCATCTTGATACAACCATTTTTTCCAAACTACCAGCCTCCTTCTAAATCCCCTCACCTATGAGAGAATAATTTTCACCAAATCAAGCTTCTTTGGATGAAATAGGTTATCATGGAACATAATATCACATTTAAAATCATTTTTGAAATGCATCACCATATCTATCTCATCCACTACCAACACCAGAGCACATCGTTTCTAATATATAATGATACCAATATAGTCCATCAAGGACATACCCCACTATGTCAACAACATGAACTAATCTATTCTTTTTTACCTAAGTGTATTTGGACAATAGTGCATCATAATCTTCCCCAAGAATTCCTTACATTACATACAAGAATCATGTATATTACAGGAATGAACATCCACATTTTTTTTCTAAATCTCTTAGCATATAAGAATCCAATATGATCCTCATCTTAACAAGAGTGTCTAATTGGTCATGTAGTATCTAGATATATGTAATCCATAACTCTTCTACATAAGTTCCACCATCTATGGTAAATTTCGTAGGGTGTTAAAATATAATTTTCTATGTAAGGTCAGAATTTCTATTTCCCTCCAACTCTGGGTATCTCTCTATATAAATTATGATTTGAACGATGTTATCATGTAATATCAATACTGGTTCCTCACTCAGTACTATGGGTGCCATAGGATCCAACACCATAGGATCATCCATAGTTATATCCTACTATCATCAACTCAACAATAGTCTACATGGTGGAAAATATCTACCATAAAAGACACATATTTCAAGACCCATAATAGAACCAAAAAACAACTCATATTATAGTTTTCACATTAATACATAACAAGTCCTTCTCCCATTCTTACCACGTGGTCAAAAACAAGTCACTCTCACTACCTGTAACCATCCAAAACCTAGGATGTGATTCAGAAGGGTGAACACATTCTCATATTCATGTTTCTCATTTGAAACCCATTTATTCTCATCATTCATCATTTGACCAATGTTATCGATTTAATATCAACCGTAATTTCATTAAAATTTCACAATCATGGAAAAAAATTCATGTTCAACAACCTATCCACAAAATTCATTTCCTGTCATTTCTAAAATGATATTTTTCAGTAAATAATATATAGTTCCTAGAATTATGGATAAATACAGAACATTAATTCCAACATGAGGCTCGAACAAAATCTCGTAAAAAATAAAAAAAAATCATATCACAAAACAAGCGTATTAACCAAGGATAAATTTCAACAAATATGATAAAAAACATCAATAACAAAAATCCCACACTGAAAACATGGGTTTCCCTTTGAATGGTTTATCTAATCCCATTCAAGACCACGTGATTGATCCTAGACTGATCATAATCTCATTTCTAAATTTTATAAATTGAAATACAAAACAATAGAAAGGAATAATCCTCTAATTCAACTCTGTAACATCTCGACCATGGTTCCACAAACCGATGCAAAGGCATTCCTACTCATAGACCAGAGGCAGTCGACTAGCAGTGAGGTCAAAATATTGATCATAGGGAGACCATACCCTTTTTATTATAGTAATAAACGAATAGAAATTGGAAAAAAGTTACCAATAATATAACCATAACTATATTGAAACCAATATCACATGATGAAGAAAAACTAAATCAAAATTAAATAATAAATATCGCCATGCCAAGGTACATTCCAACTATGAAAATAAGAACCAATAATGAAGAAATGAAAATCTCCAATGAGTTTCACAAACCATGCCAGCTTCCCTCATCAATGAACCATCCCAAACTAGTAATATATCATAGGGAATTTTCACTTATTCATTTAAGAATAAATAAATCATATTTCAGTACCCATCAGAAAGCTTTAGTACTATTTGAGTGCAACATAGTAGTCCACCTCAAATGGTGTCTAAAACATATCATGTCAATAATAGTTTATGAAGTTGTATAACAAATAACGTTGAAGAAATAATGTAAAAATTTTACATATATTCAAATTCATGTTATGTATCCAGATAAACCCTTAGGTTTCCATGGTCACCCTAACCCCTAATATAAACTTCAAAACCACTTTAGTATAATAATTATACCTAAGGGACATCATATATCTGAATTCCATTATTACCATTTATCATCTAAGATCACATCTAGATTATTTTATTACTAGTAATCACTTTTATTCATATATGAATTCCATTATTTAAATTCACCATCTCAATTAACATATGATTTCAATTTTTACCATTCATCACCTCAATTCACACATGAAATCTATTTTTATCAATTATCAACTCATTTCACATATAAATTCAATTATTACCATTAACATTCTTAATTAAAATATGAATTCAATTATACCCATTCATCACCTCAATTCACATATGTGATCCATTTTTTCCATTCATCTCCTTAATTGACATATGAGTTCTATCGTTACCATTCATCATTCAATGATAATCATCATTAGACATCTTATAAAATTTCACAAATGCTCATTAATTCTCAAATGAAATCAATTGTTATAGATTATCATCTCAATTCACATGTGAATTCCATTGTAATCATTCATCATGTCATTTTACATATGAATGTCATTATTACAATTCATCATCACAAATTCACCTATGAGTTCCACTGATAACATTAATCACCTAAATTCAAATATGATGTCCACTGTTACCATTCATAACCTCAATTCACATATGATTGACATTTTTACTATTCATAATTCAATGTTAATCAACATTCACATTCTTATAAAACATCATAATAAAATTATTTCACCAATAAAATAATCATATCAGTTCCTGCAATTAATTGGAAAATTAAATAATCATATCAATACCATTAATTAATCTAATAATTAAATAATCATAAAAACTACATTAAGTTATTATAAAATTCAATATAATATTTCAACTTTAATAAATAATTAATCAATATACTTATTCCAGTTTCATCAATTTCATAAACAAAAGTTATCTATTAATTAATTAATCAAATATTTAATCAAAAAAAAACACTCCCAATATCCCCATAATTAATTCAACAAATAATTCTTCCAATTATATAAATTTAATTAACACAAAAATCTATGTTTATTAATTCAAAAACTAATTAATTCCATCTCATAGATTTAAATATAAAAATATTATATATTACAATTTACTAATACAATTATCCCCATAATTAATTGAAAAATCTATTATTTTTCTTCAATAATTTCAATATGTTTATAATTAGTTCAACAATTAATTATTCAAATCTATAAAATCAATATCCCCAAATTTACAATCCTTTAATTATTCAATTTACCGATTTAATTAATATAATGAAATAAACTCAATTTCCAATCTTCCAATATAAATTAAACTACTACACACCTATAATTTAATTAAATACATTTGGAATTGAGTAATTTACCACATATCTTAATTCATTGAGGGGTGATTTCCCAATAGAAATCCCAAATTTGATAGAAACAATGATATAGAATAAGATATATATATGAAATCACAATTCAAGACTCAACAATCAAGATCACACAATTCAAGATCTAGAACTGAAAAATATACCCATATCAATTTTAATTGTGGATAAATTGACTCAAAAATATGATGGTGAGACATGATAAAAGACTAAAACAACATGAGATAATATTTTACTACTTGGAGTGGTGTAGATATTCAATCTAGTAATTTTATCATGATGAATGGAGGTCAGCAAGTCTTCGAATCAGTCAAGGAGACTCAAAAATTTTTAACGAATGCATAGGGTCATGATTTGGCTGATCAGGGGTGAAAATTGGGGTTTTCTGTATTATTTAAACTATTTTCATGGTAATTATAAACATTTCCATGGTTTCATGGAACAAGTGCATTGTTTTCTAAACAGTGTGAATTTACCATGATCCTCATCATGGGGGTACACAATTTTAAATAAGTGAGATGAAGGTTTGAAAAACCAAGTACCAGTCATGCAGATTACCACTTTTTAAAATTTCACAGTATTCAAGGATTGGGACAATGGTGTCGAAAACCCATGTGCCAACTATGTTGTGCTTATCCTTCCAATTTACTCTAATGTTCAACAATACATTCAATTTAAAACACCAAAAAAAATATTCTCAATAAAATAAAAAATAATACATTAAATAAATCTCGAGACATATGCAGAAAATGTCTGGATCATATATTATTATCCTTTCCAAACAATCTAAAATATATATTTATTTTATCTTTGAAAATATAGTCAATCATAAAATATCCCTTCTGATAACCTTAAACATTTAAAGGGATATAACATTTTATAGGATATTTTATTTTTAATAATGAAACCATTGAATTCAGAGATATTCTATATGATCCCTGACCAATATATTTATATATATGAGAAATTCATAAAATCCCTACTGATATCATCAAAAAAAAATTATGTATTGGATTAGACATTCCATCGTTGATTATACAACTTCGATGGGGATAAAATGTATATATATTCGGCAACATAATTTTCCTATATTTTACAAAATGATTAGAAAAACCCTTCCACCTACTTATCCTATTAAAATTATAATTAATTTGATGATTATATATCAACTATTATTTTATAATGTAAACTGTATTTTGAATTAAATATCTCAATTTGTATTGAAAACACCTAGGTATCCTCGTCCATAAGGGTTTGATTAATTTTTTCTTCTTGGATCTTAATGTTTTCTAACAACCATTATTCTTAGAGTTCATTATTACCTATCCAAGGGACCCAAATTAGTTATGTAGTTTCAACAATGTGAGGTAACTAACTTCAAATTGAATATTAGGTCATAACTTTTCAATTCCACTATTAAGAATTTGTTAGGGGGATTAATACAGTACGTGGATATCTTCCAACTGATACTATTTTCTATCACATAAAACCCAAAAAAAACAACATTACTTTCATATGGATTATTATTATTATAATGGCCTTTTTATTTTCACACCCTCCCCCAAATGTACAACCCTAAGGTCCTAATTGAAAAAATGTGAAACCAACCTCAAAAAAGAAATGGGTTTGACAAAAAATGACTGATGAAATTCCATTAATAGAGATGAATGGAATTATATTATATAATAAAACAAATGAAAGATAATAAAGAAACACAAAACTACTCATTTTTAGGGTAAATTTTAGCATACATATAAAATAAATTCATGTAATTTCATAAATCAAAAAAAAATTGGAGAAAACATTAAGTACTAAATGATAATCCCCAGGTGTGGCCAAAAAAATCTATATAGATCTTAAATAACCACAAGATATTAATTTCTATCATCATCACCAACATTATCCTCTTACACCAAAAAATGTTTTTATATACACTGGTTGAGTATAACAGATATTCTCAGTAGGGCCCCCTATAGCCTCTCGAGAAAACAGTTATGAAATCATTATAAAGACCAGTTAACATTATGTGAAGCTAACTCATCACTTAAATAGGTATTCTATGTTCACATCCTCACCTTGAAAACTACTCAAAAAGTATCGCATACAATATATCATATAATACAATTTTAAAATAAGGTACAACTCTAACACTTATCTGCTACTTTCCCACTATACAACAATGTCACATGTACCAATTCATCACTCTCTAAAAGTAAACTATCCTGATAGAACATAAGATAATGTGTCTTAACATGAACCCTTTTTATAAAATAATATCATTACATACCATGAATCCCATGAATCAAATCATCTCATAATCCAATGACACATCTCTGGATAGGAGAAGAGTTGTTTACGAGAGCCACTACAACTCAAATTCCATCTATTATAACTCAATCCATAAACAACCAATACACATCAAAAATATAATTATGCACATGATATAACATCAAGATATTTTTGTGTGTGAAATAACCAAAATAAATCACATCCTTTTAAAGACATATATAGTTAGTTATAACCACCAATCATACCATCACTTTATACTACCCAATGAAGTGAGAGGGGTGATGTGGGTAGTTAGAAATACATTTCAAACCAACCTAGATATTGTGGATAACACTCTCCTATAGTCCACGTGGTGTCACTCACCCCACCAACATGGGTGGTCTAGCATATGAAATCACAATACATAATTGATATAATAAATATCATAACCACATAATTGGAATTATTATTTTTTAATATTAAATTCATCATTCGTCAAATGCACCCTCAATAAGTGAAAAATTAATGTAAATTAATTTAATTAATTATTTCTCATTAAAGTATCACTTTATTTTTATTAATTCACCTGATAGTAATTAACATTATTCTATTAACCTTTATTAACAGCCATTGCAAGCCTATTACTTATAATCATAATCTAATTGATTCGATGATTCCATAAGATTTTCAACATTTTACATCCATTGAAGAAGAAAATCCATGTTTTAAAACATCATTATTCACTGTAATTAAATAAGTTCTGGTACTTTGGGAAATAGTATTTATGATAATAAAAAATATTTATAAAGATGAACACCAAGCCTTTTAATTCCATGTGGAGTGTAATGCTGAAAAAGGAAACAAGGCCAATCATCCATTAAGTTAGATTATTAAGTACATAAAATCTGTGTTTTTAGTAAAACAATGGGAAATAATTGTATTAACCCATTCAATCTAACTTTTTAACATTCATTCCATCACTATGAATAAAAAAATGTATCCCATTATCACAAGGGTCATCTTCTTTTTGGTCCCTAAACACTCTTACAATATCTCATCAATCATAAACTATCCTAGGCTCGTATCACTTCTCATAACAAGGATCACATCATGATTAAAAAATAAGGAAACACACCATAAAATTAGTATACATGGTATCTTGACCTTAAAAATAAAACAATCATACTCACAATGAAAATGGCATCATTAAAACCAAATCATTTTTCATACCCAGAGAAACAGTTACATTTCCAATTTCAATTAAAAAATTCATTTATCATTTCTTTAAACATTGGGTAACCGATGGAATCAATAATTAAAATATATTAATTATTTAAACATTATTTCAAGAATAGAATTTAGTTTCAATGAAAATTAGAGATGAAAATTTCCACAAACATTCCTTTATATTATCAAAAATATGAATTTTGAGACTCTAGTTCATTATCATATTATAATAACATATGGATAAAAAATTAATTATACATGCATCATGTATAATTTTTTTTCTAATAAAATATTCAAATGGAATAAAAACACATTCTTATTAAATTATATTATATTGTTTTTATTTTATATACCTTTAAGAACACCACAACGTAATCAATCCAAAAAAATACAAAATAAATATATAATAATAAATGATATCCCACAACAAAGCATGGAAAGAAATAAATGAGGTAAAAATATAGATCAAATAATAAACCACTATAAAAATATTGAAAACCCACCTTATATCAGCATATATTAATTGTGAGAATCAAATGATCAATCCCTGTACAATGGTCTCAGAATCCCTATGAAAACCCCCCTTGGATTTCTAGATTCTATAGAGAATCATATGTATTGGGAAAATTTATTAAAGAAGAAGGATATTTAAACATTAATATGGAAGTAATTTCATAGTGTGAATGTTTATTCCCATTTTTAATCTCCCAATTTTAGGATGAATTGTAAAACATATCCCCCAAAACCCAAAATCTTAGAATTAACTCATGTAATAAACATCACATTATCATCATAATTTCTATGGAATAATTTTATTCCTTTAAATAACTCATCCATCGACATCCTAATTTTTTATTACATATCATAAAATGCAACACATGGACAATTTTTTTGAAATCCTCATATTTTAATTCACATTTCAAAATAAATTCTCACATTGTAATATACAATTTATGTCATGATTCTCTTTTGATTCCACATTCCATCTCCCATACTCCTTAAATCCCAAATAGGATTTATATAATCACCATATACATTAGATAAATGGAATTATTAAAATGAATCATGGACCATACATATATTTTCTTCATCTTGTATCAATCCTCAAAAAAGGTAAGACATTCTAGGATACCCTCGATTCTACTAGGAATCCATCCTACCTTCCATAATAGATCCCCAATAGATTCTAACACCTTCCAATAAACATGGGTCATTATCCCTTAGAAAAGATACCAAAATATCAATAATAAAAACACTATAATCATTAACAGTTACCAAAGGATAACTACAATATTGATTGACACTATAGAATACCCATGAACTAAACTAAAAAACATAGAGTTATTCCCCACACATAATTATCATAATTTCAGCTTAAGAGTGGGTGGGTGATGGTGGGTGGACGGGGAAGGCCATTTACATGATAATATTATAAGACATTCCAATGTAGAAAGAAATTTAGAAAGACACAGATGGTGTATCCCATATGTATCTCTTTCATTATAAATATATCAATGTTTCTATTCTATAATAAATCTATATAAAATAACACTTTAATGGCCTTAATAAAAAATATGTAAAATACAGGATTGACATCATATATAACATAATTATTAATTAAATATTCCACATCTATAATAATACTTATATGTCTATGAATATATTTGGAAACAGTGAAATTTATTCAAAATTGGTCCTCGATAAGATGTTGGAATGATGTAAAAAATTGATATGAAAAAATGATATACTACAAATATTTCTTATGTTCTTAAAATTCATATAACTATAGAAATGGAAGTATAAACATGTAAGGAAAACCAAAACCATATTCATTGATTTTTAGCAATCCCCATGATGGTCAATCGACCATATTAAAAACGTGGTCCAAGATGGACTATCATAATGAGATAGTCACCATAAAACAATTACAAAATCATCCCCCTATTTTTAATGAATAAATTAAATCATTAAATTGAGGGGGAAAATCATAACATGGGGATACATACCGTAATAAAATATTACATAGACTGAATAACATTGAATCTATAGACATATAAAACAAAAGTGAAAATCTAGTGACACTCTAAGTAAATTTTATGAAAGAGAGAATTTAAAATAAGTGATCTCCACTACAGGATGACCATCCATGAACACCAGAATCATCAAACAAATGTTGATGGTGAAAATATAAAAACACGATTCCATAGTAGTAAGATAAAAATAATCAAAATCTGGTGACCCCTCTCAAATTTATGGGAGGGACTGTCATGATTAATATCATCCAATTAGGTCAATTTTTAGAGAGAGAAATTCAAATTGGTAGGAGGTTTCCAATTTATAATTTGTACTAGTTGTTGTAATATAGAATTATTTTTTATATTAATTTATTATAGTAATCCAATAATGATAATTTTTATTATTATGATATATGTAAACATGTTTTAGATAAATAATAGAAGAAGTAGATTACTCAACATCACTATCAGCAAATTTAAACAATAATAATAAAAATAAAAAATTGATAGAGAAGAATACCTCTTATGAAATTTAATCAATATAATTTTTAATTCATTATTACTTCATTATTTTTTCTTCAGAAACATTGAAATATCATTAATATATGTGATGATTTTTTAAAATATATTTATTTACACTATATTACTAATATTTACAGTTATAGGACACCATCCAAATTTTTCTTATTTTTTATTGATCACACATCAATTTTTTTCAGAATATAAAATACTATATATGCAATTTTATTTACTTACAATGATTAATTTTACTTACTAAAATACTTTCTATATTTAATATGATGAATTTTATATTTTATATTTTGTTTTACATATCTATAGTTTTTCCTTTATATATTGATTAAACTTTATATTATTTTATAATCTATTCAACCAACTTCCAATGTTTATTTTTTTCACACCATTCTTATGTACATCGAATGTTATATATATAATGTATGACATCATGTAATAATTCGTTTTCTTATATGTTTTTTTAATTTATTTTATATGTTTGATCTCATATTCTATAATATTCATTATTAATTTGTGATGAAATATAAATTCTCAATAATGATACATAAAAATGATTGGTAACATGATTTTTGAATTTCTATATTAATTTTGATTTAATTTTTTTCAATATAAAAAAATATTTAAATACATAATCATGATTGACCACCATTATTTTAGTTTAATAAATCCTATTTGGATTTGAAAAAAAAACTTTTCAATGAGATGTTCCATTCAGGTTGATACATTTCATAACAAATTTATACTATAAACTAGGCTTTGTCTAATTTGAAAAGTTCCACAATTTTTTTCCATATAATATGACTTTTAATGCATGAATTTTACATTTATATTATATGAAAGTGAAATATTTAATTTTTCTTGGGTATTGATTTATAAATGATTAAAATTAATGATTCAATATAATTTTAATTTCATCTTGGATTATTATACAATTTCTCTATGATTTATAAAATACGATAGTTTCAGGGGTTATTGAATATTAATAGAATTAATATATAGATAGATCATTATAATATTTGATATTTGGCATTTAATGAAAATAAATTTTATGACCTTAAAATGATTAAAATATTTTTTTGATGGATTTATTATATCTTTTAAATAATATATTAAATTTCCTTTTATTATAATAAAATTAATTAAACATCTAATTAAGAATATATTTATTAACATGATATTATAATTAAATTCGGTTATTTTAATTTTCATTGATACGTATTGAAAAATATGAATAAGGATGGATCCCATTACTATTTGTGATGGGATTGTAATAAAAATAATTGTTAATGATACAAAATTTATGGGTTTCTAATAAATTTCTGGATATTAAATTCCAAATTTGGATGTGACAGAGAATATACTTATCCATAATTTCTTTCAATTATAGATGTTCTCAAAATGTATTAACTTCAAAGAGATAGATAATTTGGTTACTAACATTCACTATGATCCTAGAAAGTGTCATATCATGTGTGGGAGAAATATATTGTTGATAAATTTTGATGCCATTTCTTATAAAATAAATAAGAGTTTGAACGATGCTAAAAATAATTGTATCATATTTCAAAGAGAAATATATATTTCTTTGCATTTTGCGATGTTTTTATATTTTGATTGTACAAGTTTTTTAGATTTATGTTTTAATTTGATTGTGTTTCATGTAAGATAATTTTATATTTATCTATAATAAATATAATAAATAATATATATATATATATATATATATATATTACTATCTATATCAAAAAAATTATTAAATTATTTTAATATCCATTAATAAAAATTAATATAATATAAAATATAAGTATATATATTAATTGTTTGTATTACATATAAAATTCGATAACAATTTTATCAAATAATAAATATTCCATATAAATATATAATTAAATATTTAGACCCACATATAAATTTTTTATTATTATTATTAAAATAGAAACAAAATTATATTATTTTTTACAAGGAAATTTATCGACATATATTTTTACAATGTTTTGGTGACATGAACATATATATTGGTAAAATTATTTGCTAAAATAAATGAATAATTACAAACTGATATATCTGTATTACATAAGACTAAATACTTTATTATAGAAATTAGTTACATTAGTAAAAAAAATATTTCATTAAAATTGTTTTATGGTATGGTTTATAAGAATGTTAATGTGCTAAAAAGGTGTTCAAAGTAGAAAAATCAAGTTTTTACATCATATAATTATTTTTTGTAATGATTATGAGTTTGAATATGATTAAGGAGTTGGGAAATATAAATAGGATTTACATGATACCCAATTACTCATATTAAATTTATTTTAAATGATTATAACTAATGTGTTTAGTGGGGGGGATTTAAAAGATGTTCTTATATAGATGTTTCTATATTTATATAAAGATATAATGTGTTTGAAAAATGCCCAGAATGTGAAAAGAAAATAATTCTAATATATTAGTCCATAATATTTGACACTATAGATAGGTTCTAATACATTTTTTTATCATGTATTTTTATTGATGTTTAAGAATATAGACAAGTTATGTTATACAAAAGTCAATCTCAATTTATCATTTTATTTGGCTGGCTTTATATATGTAAATATTGATATGGTTTTACAGAAGGAAAATGATATATGACCTATTAATTTATGAAATTAGTTTATCGTAATTTGATTATTTTTTATATAGTATTATTAGTTAATGATATATTATAATGTTAATTTCGTTATGATTCATGTACCATGAAATAAATTCTAATCATGGGGCACAAAATTAGATTTGTGGTCTAGATGACACAAATATATTTCAAACATGGTGTCATATACTATATATTTACTATTATTGTAATGAGAGGATCATATTTTGAGTCTCAGGTATCTTTAGTTTATGTGATTCCTAGAATTAAAACCATTATACATTAAATCATTTTATACTCATGACTTCTGTCTTAGATTTTCATAGGGTTTTTGGGTATGTTGTGAATCATTCCATTGGTTAGTTCTTATCCAAGATGATATGTTTAATCTCACATGATCATTATGAAATCAATACCTTCGATTATAATATATTTTGGGAGTTTAGTTTAATACCATGATATGTACATATCATATCTTTATTAGTTATTATAAGAAGAATGTGATATGATCATCCTTAATGTTGAATAATATGTGATTTATTCTTTGATCTATTAAGTGTATAAATCAAAAAAATTCATTGTATGAGTTAGGAATATGGAATTAACAAACTCTTATTTCTGTGGTCACATTATATTATATAAAATAGATCATTTGATAATATCATTATTCTAATGATGTAACTGAGGAATATATGTAAATAGATTCATTTGTTCGATGGAGATCAAGTATAATCCCCTTATATATTATGTAAAATTGATTACTTTTCTATATATTCATTAATGATTATATTTATAGTTCTATTTATTTAAATTTTTTTCAATAGTATAATGGATCATGGGATCAATAATTTTTGTTGAATCTTTTGGGAATAATTTTTATTTATAAAATTAATCAAAATTATTTAAGTGTGTATCCAATAGTTTCCAGGATAGGTTCTTCATAAGCTTTTTCATATGATATGATATGTGGCATAAATAATGAAGGTATTCTGAAAAATTTGTTTAATATATTGAAAATGAGTATTGGATATGGTGTCACGTGTTATTTTAAATGAAATAATAAATGTTGAACTGGAACATAGTCAATGATTTGTTTTGTAAAAAGGAGATTGAAAGAGATATTTCATAAATCTAGCATTAAAATTATATACCTATGTAGCACCCCGACCCCAGCTACCCAGAGTCGGTGCATTACTTCGTAACATTGGCATGATCACAAAAGATCAAGTCTCGAAAGACCGATTAGTTTAGTAGCCTTGGAAACACTAGATACATTCGTAAACGTTACATTACATCATAAAGTGAAAAACTACAATAACAATGTCTCCATTGTCCACACTCATATCCTCTTCTCACAATCCCTGCAGGTCATTCATAAAATACTTCTTCATATCCTGGAAAATATTAAAACATTGAAAGGGGTGAGCTCATATGCTTAGTAAGGATAACAATATTGCAGAAGATTTCATAAATAAACATAAAAATTTAACGCAATGTATAACTAAAACAAAAGACTTTTAAACTTTAACATCAACATAATATGGCAAAAGTAAAATGAGATAATGCTATTCACTTCTTCACATGGATATTCTACTGGTCGAATAATCACATGAAATATCAATAACCACTTTCATATTGAGGGAATGTATAATTCCAGACATTCTGAAACATTTTTTCAAGGCCTCGGCCAAGACGTCTAAAATGATTAAGGCCTCGGCGAAAACCATAAATCAAATTGGGAAAGGGCCTCGGCCAATTCCACGTCTAGTTGTCTCATGAGACCTACCGATGCATCGAGGATCTATAGCGGGCTCCACCCGTCACCTATTAAGTCCAATACATTCCTCATATGAATAGTTTTAAACATATCATAAACCATAACATAATCGTATCACATAAAACATGCATAAAGGAAACATAACATTTCCACATTTCAATCAAAAGATATCAATACAACACATTGATATAATAAAAACACTTTCAAAACCATTTTCAATACCAAAATAAAAGAATGTTAAAACTTTGTATTTATTTTTCATTAAAAAAATTGATGGCTTGTAGAGGAAGCCGAAACTCAAATAATGGTCACGGTGGTAGAGAAGTCGTTGTCGCCGCATAAGTACGGAAAGAAAAACATTCCCTTTTGTTGTTTAGCAAAACGCTTCGTATAAAAATGATTCCTTTTGAATAAACGTAAAAGTCAAAGGGGTTTATACACCGTATAAAAGAATGTTGTGTATAAAACCAAATATGTCTCAATGAAAGGGGATTGAGACGAAGTCCTTAAAAGATCATTTTTAAAATAAAATAGATCTATTATGTGTATTCACTATAGGTACACATAAAGAAAGTAAAAATACAAAATATGACATCATAATATCATGACATAATTTGAAAGTAGGAGATTAACCCAAAGAATGGAAGTTGGGTTAAGAAATTCCCTTACCTCGTGTCTGACTTGACTCAACCATTCTTTGACCTCCTGAATAATAAACTAGAGTTAATATATACCTTATTAATAACCATTTTCAATTTCATTATCCTTATTATATCACTTATTACAATGATATGAACATTATGTAATTATTTAAGTTAATAACGATCGTTTTGTCGATCTTTGGTACTTGAGTCAACAATAAACTTCTTATAATTACATGTTGTTTATGTGGTAGAATATCCATTATCTCCATAATTATATTCAAGATTTATATGTCATATATATCTTATATATCCAGTATATATACATTCATTTATAATATTACGTAACATTTAGAGGTAAGAAATGAAATGCACCGTTCATGGAGACGGTAAGACGTACGTACGCATGAACGCTACTTTCATTTCAATTTCATATTTAATGGAACGAAATCATAATGATATAAATGTATAATATAATTCCAGTATAATATAGTTTATAATACCATTTAATCCATCCTTTATTCATCCCACATATGGCATTAACGATTCAAATCACTTTGAGGGGGCGGTAGTCCGCACTTCCTAAAATGAAATTATCGCGTTTTACCCATAATGGAAATCATAAAGTATGCCATAAATGAGAAATACAGAAGCATAAGTAAAACATAAACATATTATATATCATATATAAAAATATTGGCATCTTAATGGCCACCTTTGAAAGTGTTATATGAGTGTTGAACAATCATCGTTTCGTGAGGCAGAAATTCGTCATCCACAGAAACCGTATGTTCTTTAACCATTAGATGTAGTTGTGTGTAAGTGTATCTAGAATCATTATTATAACAACATCCTAGTATATTTAGGATACTGGTGTTGTTACAAAAGAATTGAATAAAAAGAGTTTAGGGGGTTGGAGAAGAAAAATAAAACAAAACAACATTAGAGAAGACATTACCTCAAAATCGGGTATCTCTTTTCGATTTGAGGCAAAGGGTTCCTTGGGAAGAGTTCTGACCAATGTGAGGCAACTAGGAGTAAGAGGGGGAAGTTGGGAGAGTATTTGGGAAGATGTTGGCCGAGCCAAATGGCTTGAAAGTGTAAATGATGTGGGATAGGTGGGGGCCTTTTATAAGTGGAGAGGAGGGGCACTCTTGGAAAGTAAAGAAAAGTCACTTTATTATAAAATGAGTTTCGGATTTTAGAGGTACCACACTTATATAATTCGAGTATAAGATGATAAGGGTTCTAAATATACTCATCAAATAGGTTTTTGACAGGTGTACGCTTTCGATTTTACTTTATCTTTCCATTTTATTTAAATCGTTAAATAATGAGGTCATTGCTGCATCATCATGATGTCATAAATAATTTAACTTTTTTAAGGTTTAAAAATTATAAAAAAAATACTATGATGTGGTAAATCTTTTTAGCTTTCTAATTAATATTTATAATCAAACTTTTGACTTGTGTAACCCCACTTAAAAACTGTTTTAGTAAAACAACTCATCTTTGTGTCAATTTAATTTTAACATTAAATAAATATATATTAATGTCATTTTCCAACCAAAGTGGCTCCATGGGGTCCCCAAGTTGACCCATGGGTTTTCTTGGTCGGCCATGATTCATCCAATAGAAGTAGGACAAGTTTCAAGCTCATCTCAAATTATTAAAACATTATTTTTATCTTAAACTACACTAATTACCTCTAATCGCGATTAAGAACTTAAAAGTTACTATTCACCAAAAACTATTTTAATCTCATTGAACCACATTTTACTTATTAATGGCAACCATGTATGTCGGGTTTTTGAAAATCAAATCACAGAAGTGGTAATATTTCATTTAAACGAAAAATCAGTTATTTAACTACCACTTAGTGGTTTCACTATTCATCAAAAATTGAAGTTTTTCAGAACAAGGAAAAAATTTCACACTAAGCTATAATTGATATTCTGAATTCAAAAATGATGTCTATTTTACAAAATTCCAAACATATAAGTTTCATTAATTAATTTTATAATTAATTCTCGATGTTACAACAAGTAGCGTGTTTTTAAGAAACAATTTATATCAAAAGATTGGCAATTGTTTATGTCCAATTTCAATGTTAAATTAATTATAATGACCACCATTGGATAAAATGGTAAAAATATATTCTAATTATACTTTAAAACCACTAAATAGTATAATTTATCACTATAAATTATTTTGATTAAAAAAGTTGTTTTTAAGTAATTTTCACTATTCATAAAAAATTGGAAGTTCTCAGAAAATTACAGAAAATTCAAATTTGGATAATTTTGATATTACGAATACAAAAATGAAGTCCATTTTAAAATATAAAATTTCTATAATTTTAAAAAGTGGTTATTACTATTCATAACAGCTACTTTGATTAGTCGCGGTGTTTTAGAACTCGAAGTTGCGTACAATGCAAGCTATTTCATTATTAAATGAGAAGTGTATCGTGGAAGCTCGGGGTGTTACATTCTCCCCTCCTTAAATAAATTGTGTCCTCTCAATTTGAAATTTTTCTTTTAAACTAAAAGGTTGAAAAGAGAAAATACCTTTGAGGAAAACCCACATCGGAAATAAGGTTAATAAATATATAACATTAAAAGAAAACAAGATAAGTAACAAGGTCACCCGATATAGCCCATTCTAGGATTCTATGAAATTATGGATATGGAGGAGAAACAAACCATCAAGGTCTGATGGAGAGTTATAGAAAACAGGATTAGGAGAAAGTTTAACTACAAGAAAATCACAAACTTGTGATTGATTAAACGGTCATTGAATCCCCAGTTGGAAAAGTTAACCGACAACATTTTTGTTTTAAGTTACCTTTTATAATGTTGAGGAATTTATTTAGGAGATTTACTAAGAACATAAGGGAATACACATACTTGTTATGTATACTTTCATTCGTTAATAAATTTTTACCACAAACCCATCTTTTACTCCAAATGGTAACGGAACTCAAAAATATTCTATTTATCCTAATTTTATAAGGTTCCAAATGTTAACACCTACCATTTAGATTTGTAAAATTATTTTTTAATAACTAGGGACTTCCTGTAGGCTAGTGGTAGGAAATAAAGGCATGTCGCACTATGATTTTGGGTTTGATTCCTGCAGCTTTGTCCGACGCGACGGGTTATGCCCCACCCTGCAGGTTGTCCTTTTCCTAAAACTATAGTATCATAATATTCCAAAAATAATCTTCATAAATTTTTTAACCTTAAAAAATGCTGTCCAAAGATCAAATTAATCCACTCCAACCTTTATAATTATCCAATATACCTCTGTCCAGACTTTCTCTAAAAGGTCTCTTAATTCCAAAATCAATTTATCAGATTCCCCAAATAAAGTAAAGTTTCTCTTATTGTCACATACTAAAAATATAATTACCTTAATCATATTAAAACCTTACTGAAATCAACAAGTACTGCAGTAAAATCCTTATATATATATCACATTATTCTAATAACCAGAATATAATCCATGAGTCCAAAAGCACCATTACATTAGTTATTCTGCTTCAACTGTAGTAACATCATAAGATTGTCCTTGATCCCTTGGCCTTTTCTGAGGTAAGTTTCCCTGACGCTTAGGACATTCATTTGCATAATGACCCATTTCTCTACAATTGTAGAATTCAACATTGATAGCCTCTTTCTTTCCCTTGCAATCATGATCCTGGTGACCCTTTTCTCCACATTTATAACAAACTCCCATTCCTTTTAGGCAAGTAGCAGGGTGATTCTTCCAACAATTATCACATAATGTAAAATCCTTCTTTCCCTTTTTCCCTTTATCTGTCTCTTGTTCCACCGTTCTCTTCTTCTCTTGCTTTACTTTGTTGTCATAAGACTTAGAGAATTCATTTTCTGTCTTGATAGCACACGAGACAATATCTCCGTATGATGAGAAGGATTGTGATACTAAAGCTCGACGGAGAAATGGTTTTAACCCATAAATGAAACAATCAATGATACTCCATGGGTAACGTATATAATCTGCAGCATGCCTCGCTAACCTTGTAATGTTGGCCTCATACTTTGCGACATTCTCATCCTCCTTTTGTCTCAGACTCAAAAATTGTCTTTCCATATCTGCTCGATGGTCACGAGGATAGTATTTTTCTAGGAAAAGCTCTTTGAACTCCCTCAATTCCATATTCGATACGTCATCATCTTCCTTTGTGTTTTGAATCAATGACCACCATTGATCAACATCTCCAGTGAGGCGGTAAACTGCCATGATAACCTTTTCCCATTCACTACTCCCCAAGGTGTGGAATATTTTCTCTAAGGAGTTTATCCATTGCTCAGCTACTAATGGATTTGTACCCCCATTAAATGTTGGTGGTTGTTTCCTCATGAAGCGGTCTAACATTGATCCTCCACGTTGCTTATCAGGGTGCTCCATACGAGTAAGGTTATTATTCATAACCTGAGTGAGTTGTCCCAATATGGTAATAAGTTGATCAGCACCAGTTGTATCTCCAGATCCACAATAATTATCTTGAGCAGGAGGGCAATCCCTACATGGAGTGCGTGAATTGATACGGTTTCCATTCCTTCCACTAGGCGCCATTTCTAAACAATGGCATAAACAAGATTAGTTTATGAATCAAAATACATAATTCCATACTTGTAAAATATTTAACATAAATTGAACTATTTGTTGACATAATCCATAATCATAAAAAATGTTTTCTTTGAGGAAGTATATACTCATAACCCTTCATAGTGGTTTGTAATGAAAATGATAATTATCCTAAGCATATCCCCCGGGAGTGTCGTAACAAAGAGTGCAGCAAGGCCCGTTGTCGTGCACCAGTTCCCGTTCGAGTCTAGCTCAAAGCGGTGTTTTCAGGTTTTACCCCTAGGAACATTTGTGCCAGAGCTGCCTCTACCTGCTCGTGTCTAGACAGGGATGTATTTCTCGGAAAACTCACAAAATCTCTACAATAACAAAATTCTAGGAAGTTATTCTATACTAATCCTCAAAGTCTATCTTTGGGCTACGTGCTCTAATCAGAGTTTATCTAAATCTAGCTTCCAAGGTTAGTACTAAACTGCCTCTAATACCAACTGTAACACCCCGACCCCAGCTACCCAGAGTAGGTGCATTACTTCGTAACATTGGAATGATCACAAAAGATCAAGTCTCGAAAGACCGATTAGTTTAGTAGCCTTGGAAACACTAGATACATTCGTAAACGTTACATTACATCATAAAGTGAAAAACTACAATAACAAAGTCTCCATAGTCCACACTCATATCCTCTTCTCATAATCCTTGCAGGTCATTCATAAAATACTTCTTCACATCCTGGAAAATATTAAAACATTCAAAGGGGTGAGCTCAGATACTCAGTAAGGATAACAATATTGCGGAAGCTTTCATAAATAAACATAAAAATTTAAGGTAATGTATAACTAAAACAAAATCCTTTTAAACTTGAACATCAACATAATATGGCAAAAGTAAAATGAGATACTGCCATTCAATTCTTCACATGGATATTCTACTGGTCGAATAATCACATGAAATATCAATAACCACTTTCATAATGAGGGAATGTATAATTCCAGACATTCAGAAACATTTTGTCAAGGCCTCGGCCAAGACGTCTAAAATGATTAAGGCCTCGGAAAAAACCATAAATCAAATTGGGAAATGGCCTCGGCCAATTCCACGTCTAGTTGTCTCATGATACCTACCGATGCATCGAGGAGCTATAGCGGGCTCCACCCGTCACTTATTAAGTCCAATAAATTCCTCATATGAATAGGTTTAAACATATCATAAACCATAACATAATCGTATCACATAAAACATGCATAAAGGGAACATAAAATTTCCACATTTCAATCACAAGATATCAATACAACACATTGATATAATAAAAACGCTTTCAAAACTATTTTCAATACCAAAATAAAAGAAAGTTAAAACTTTGTATTTATTTTTCATAAAAAAAATGATGGCTTGTAGAGGAATCCGAAACTCAAATAATGGTCACGGCGGCGGAGAAGTCGTTTTCGCCGCATAAGTACGTAAAGAAAAACATTCCCTTTTGTCGTTTAGCAAAACGCTTCGTATAAAAAAGATTCCTTTTGAATAAACGTAAAATTCAAAGGGGTGTATACACCGTATAAAAGAAAGTTGTGTATAAAACCAAATATGCCTCAATGAAAGGGGATTGAGACGAAGTCCTTAAAAGATCATTTTTAAAATAAAATAGATCAATTATGTGTACTCACTATAGGTACACATAAAGAAAGTGAAAATACAAAATAGGACATAATAATATCATGACATAATTTGAAAGTAGGAGATTAACCCAAAGAATGGCAGTTGGGTTAAGAAATTCCCTTACCTCGTGTCTGACTTGACTCAACCATTCTTTAACCTCCTGAATAATAAACTAGAGTTAATATATACCTTATTAAGAACCATTTTCAATTTCATTATCCTTATTATATCACTTATTACAATGATATGAACATTATGTAATTATTTAAGTTAATAACGGTCGTTTTGTCGATCTTTGGTACTTGAGTCAACAATAAACTTCTTATAATTACAAGTTGTTTATGTGGTAGAATATCCATTATCTCCAGAATTATATTCATGATTTAGATGTCATATATATCTTATATATCCAGTATATACATTCATTTATAATATTACGTAACATTTAGAGGTAAGAAATGAAATGCACCGTTCATGGAGACGGTAAGCCGTCCGTACGCATGAACGCTACATTCATTTCAATTTCATATTTAATGGAAAGAAATCATTATTATATAAATGTATAATATAATTCCAGTATAATATAGTTTATAATACCATTTACTCCATCCTTTATACATCCCACATATGGCATTAACAATTCAAATCACTTTGAGGGGGCGGTAGTCCCCACTTCCTAAAATGGAATTATCACGTTTTACCCATAATGGAAATCATAAAGTATGCCATAAATGAGAAATACAGAAGCATAAGTAAAACATAAACATATTATATATCATATATAAAAATAGTGACATCTTAATGGCCACCTTTGAAGGTGTTATATGACTATTGAACAATCATCGTTTCGTGAGGCAGGAATTCGCCATCCACAGAAACCGTATGTTCTTTAACCATTAGATGTAGGTGTGTGTAAGTGTAGCTCGAATAATTCTTATAACAACATCCTAGTATATTTAGGATACTTTTGTTGTTACAAAAGAAATGAATAAAATGAGTTTAGGGGGTTGGAGAAGAAAAATAAAACAAAACAACATTAGAGAAGACATTACCTCAAAATCAGGTATGTCTTTTTGATTTGAGCCAAAGGGTTCCTTGGGAAGAGTTCTGCCCAAAGTGAGGCTTCTAGGAGTAAGAGGGGGAAGTTGGGAGAGTAATTGGGCAGAGGTTTGCCGAGTCAAATGGTTTGAAAGTGTAAATGAGGTGGGAGAGGTGGGGGCCTTTTATAAGTGGAGAGGAGGGGCACTCTTGGAAAGTAAAGAAATGTCACTTTATTATAAAAAGAGTTTCGGATTTTAGAGGTCCCACAATTATATAATTCTAGGATAAGATGATAAGGGTTCTAAATATACTCATCCAATAGGTTTTTGACATGTGTACGCTTTGGATTTTACATTATCTTTCCATTTTATTTAAATCGTTAAATAATGAGGTCATCGCTGCATCATCATGATGTCATAAATAATTTAATTTATTTAATGTCTAAAAATTATAAAAAATATACTATGATGTAGGAAATCTTTTTATCTTTCTAATGAATATTTATAATCAAAATTTGGACTTGTGTATCCCCACTTAAAAACTTTTTTACTAAAACAACTTATGTTTGTGTCAATTTAATTTTAACATTAAATAAATATATATTAATGTCATTTTCCAACCAAAGAGGCTCCATGGGGTCCCCAAGTTGACCCATGGGTTGTCTTGGTCGGCCATGACTCATCCAATAGAAGTAGGACAAGTTTCAAGCTCATCTCATATTATTAAAACATTATTTTTACCTTAAACTACACTAATTAACTCTAATCGTGATTAAAAACTTAAAAGTTACTATTCACCAAAAATTATTTTAATCTCATTGAACCACATTTTACTTCTTAATGACAACCATGTATGTCGGATTTTTTAAAATCAAATCACAGAAGTGGTAATATTTCATTTAAACAAAAAATCAGTTATTTAACTACCACTTAGTGGTTTCACTATTCATCAAAAATTGAAGTTTTTCAGAACAAGGCCAAAATTTCACCCTAAGCTATAATTGATATTCTGAATTCAAAAATGATGTCTATTTTACAAAATTACAAACATATAAGTTTCATTAATTAATTTTATAATAAATTTCCGCTGTTACAACAAATAGCGTGTTTTTAAGAAATAATTTATATCAAAAGATTGGCAATTGTTTATGTCCAATTTCAATGTTAAATTAATTATAATGGCCACCATTGGATAAAATGGTAAAAATATATTCTAATTATACTTTAAAACCACTAAATAGTATAATTTATCACTATAAATTATTTTTATTAAAAAAGTTGTTTTTAA
The DNA here is from genome assembly GCA_963277665.1 of Viscum album. Lineage (NCBI taxonomy): Eukaryota > Viridiplantae > Streptophyta > Magnoliopsida > Santalales > Viscaceae > Viscum > Viscum album. Next base: position 1,331,069,297 of record OY728142.1, on the reverse strand, counting down.
GTAATTTTCACTATTCATAAAAAATTGGAAGTTCTCAGAAAATTACAAAAAATTCAACTTTGGATAATTTCGATATTACGAGTACAAAAATGAAGTACATTTTAAAATATAGCATTTCTATAATTTTAAAAAGTGGTTATTACTATTCATAACGGCTACTTTGATTAGTCGCGGTGTTTTAGAACTCGAAGTTACGTACAATGCAAGCTATTGCATTATTAAATGAGAAGCGTATCATGGAAGATCGGGGTGTTACAACCTATCCTTATGATATGGTACGAAATGGATATTTAAAAATAATAAATTATTGTATCTTGGAGGCTACCCATGAAAGTAATTATATATGACTGGAAGTGAATCATATGGTACTATTTATTTAAAATTAGAATTATTAATTTAGGTAACATGATGTTATGTCTTGACAATCATATAAACCATCAACAAACTCTATCATTAATAATAATATTTTCAATAAATTAATCACAATAGAAGAGACTAATAGTTATTGGTTGGGAATTTTTATAAAAATCATGCATAAATCATACGTTTTATATTGTTTGAATTATTTTCTCTGTATATTTATTGTATCATGTGAAGGTATACAAGTATTTAAAATCATCAATATGGGGTAATTTGAAACTCTAATAAAATTCAATGATTTTATGAACCATTCTTCATATTCTCCTTACATTCTGTGGAACTAACATTCCATGATATTGGATGAGGGTCATTCTTACACTATTTTTTTATAATGAAATCCCAATTGATAGACCATGGTTAAGGAAATTAATTTTGATATGTATCGAGTGATCATTATCATGAATCAAATGAACAATAAGTAGTGTCATCAATGATGTAATTTATAATAAAAATAATAATTAATCTTACATTTTATACATGGCATTGGATTCATTCATATACCTCCAAATATTAAAAGGTACATTAAATATTTTATTCCATGTATATGTGTTATACAACACATATAATCATATCAAAAGAATGATATTAATTATTTAAATTCTAAAATATTATCCTTAAATAATTTTTTACAGATTCTAAGAACAATACTTTATAAATTTTACATAACTCATTAGTTTGTTTATGAATTCTAAATAACATTAATTATAATATTTCACACCTATCCATATGTATATAATAAAGATGGGGCATGCAACTAATTATTCTAATTGATTAATATCATTTGTAACCAAAATCATAATGTGGAACTTATATGAATTGATATATATTATATCCAATCATTTCTATAATAGAATATAAACATCAAATATTTTGTAAAGTATGAAGCAAAAAATACTTTTTTATAGATTATTTCTCAAGAATGCTTTTAATATTTAATTTATTTTTACAGTAAATGTTGAGATTCTTATTATTTATTTGTTATCATTAATATTTTAAATAGTGTTACGTAATAAATAATTATATTATCATTGTGATGGAAAAATAGTAGAATATTTCTTTAAGGAAATGGATGTTTTATTATTTTTAATTTCACATCATGAAGTATAAAAAACGTACTAGTTATTGAAATAGATTATAGTTCACTTTGGGTTTTTTTAATTATTTCATTGAATTGTCAATGTTCACCCATGACTAAATGAAAATCAATGATTATTATGTAATATTATGGAATAAATGAAAATTATTTTTTTAAGTGGTATCATTGATACAATTTTGGTAAAGGTAGTATCTTCTTTTGGATAAAAATACATCATGGTTATAAATGTGACACACAAAATCTGTTGTCCAAAAATTCTATATGAGAAATATTATTACTTTAAAAATCATCATTGAAATCTTATGATTGTACTATTACATAAAATTTTGTTATTATAATATCAAAAAAAAATTATTCCCCTTCACACCAAGGACATTTTCAATTTGTTGTTTTTGATATTTAAGAAAAAAACATTTAAATATAAAGACAAATATCTCTCTATTCCATTGGAATTTTAACCATTATACCCAAAGTAACTTTTTTTTAAAATATGACTTCTATATATATGAAAAACATATTAAATTTTGATTCTTTTGAGAAATATTTTTTCTGTTAATCTCTTTCATAATATTGGGAAATGGAAACATAAGAAGGGTGAGATCAATTTCTTAGTAATTAGTAGCCTATATAAGATACTATTATGTTATAAATAATGAATGAATTATATTTAAAAAATAAATAAAATAAATAATTTTATATAATTAACAAATTAGTTTGAAATAAATCCATTTATAATGAAACATCACATTGTTAAAATAAATTACTCCATCGAGGTGAAATGAAAAATCATGGATATCAAAATCATTCCTTAAAGTCCTCATTCAAGACATAATAATTATCATCATTAAAATATCTATGATATCATTATAAGCATCATGACCAAATCAATGATATAATTATTTCATTATGATCATATCCTATAAATCATAAAAAATTGGTAGGATAACACAAAATATCCAAACTTGATTGTCTATTGAGAACTGTTGTTCCATTGATTGGATCTATAATATTAGACCCTATATTTCACATGAATGTCATGACCCATCTTCGGGGCCCGTTCCGTGACAACACCAATCCAGCCTTTCATAGGCCAGGGGCTGGAGACTAGCACCAAAGGCGTAAATCTAGATAAAAAGGGGAAGTCAGTCCCTTTTATAATGTAAACAAAAACACAACAGAGTATGCAAGTGAAGTAAGAACTAAGTAAAACTATGTAAAAGGTAAGTGCTGAAAACATAAATGGGCTAGTATACAAACCCAAATGAATGTACAGTTGAGCTAAAATGAAAGTACAATTGCAGAAAGTAAAACATGAGCACTGAACCGTCCTCCCGAAATCCCACCTGAAGGGTGGGTACAGATAGTCTACTCAGCTCCTCGGTTCCGGCCGTTTGCTCTGTGTACGCCCTACCAAGTGGTCCACCTCTGGGTACCGTCCAGCTCCACAAGCCTCCACCATGATCTGTGATGTCTATTTTCTGCATCCAACACAACGTAGTGCGGGAATATCCCATGCAGGGGTGAGTATATGAAAACCATTAGGGACCCCAAGACCCCCGAAGGTCACTCAAAATCCATGAATGACAAACAAAAAAGGAATTATACAATCACTAAGTATCAAAAACACTACATAGGTGTATACCCATACATATACCTTAGTCATCATTTACTATTCACCTCCAACTCTCGTGCCCACGCACCATCCAGTCCACAAAGGAAAGCACAACTCAGTCCACAAAGGATAACACAACTCAGTCCACACAGGAACAACACAACCCGGTCCACACAGGAAAGAAAGTCAATCACATCGATGATAATTATTGAAGTCAAGACTCATCTCACATAGGTATACACTTAGTAAGGCAATAGAGATGATCAGATGTATCCACTGATTCATCGAGGCTGTCGGACCCACAGATGATACAAGGCCAGTTATGTTGTCGTACCCACACATGATACAAGACCAGCTACTCTGTCGAACCCACATACGATATAAGTACATATTTCAATACTGCCAGAACCACATAGGATACAAGAACAGTAGTCATCATCGTCGAACCCACAAAGGATTCCAGTACGGTAGTCATCGCTGTCGAACCCATGGAGGATTCCAGTACAGAAGTCGATGCACTCGCAGCCAGCTCTAGGGTTCACGCACACATCATGATCAATTCCGGGAGGGTATGCTCCTCGAGAAAAAGAGGTTCGATACATCAACTATCATGAATTCTAGAGTTTATTTATCCCAATGTTCTGTCTCACCAAAAGAAACCCAACGTGATAAACGGTGCGTCAATCAGACGCCTGGTCTGAGAGTTATTGGCTTTTCTGTCCTAATGGCCAGGTTGGTTTTTAAGCTAAAACCAACCCAACCATAGTATAGATACATTCAAACCTCAAGATGAATATGAAAAAAATACATTATCAACAAAATTATCCCAACTCAATTGACGGCATGTCAATCGGACATCCGGTCCTTAAGTTATTAGCATTTCTGCTCCAAGGATCCGGTTGGTTTCGAGTTCGAACCTACCCTGCCATACCCAAAAATTTCCAAATCCACAATTTTAATATACTGAAATGTTCGTCCTGATCTAAGGATCCCTACGTAACTGACATTGCATCGATCCGAGGTCTGCAGCTCATGTTATGGGAAAAAGTCCAAAATGGTCCGAAGTGGGGGGTCAGGGCCCGACCAAACCCCCCTGGGTCAGCCGGAACCGGGCCTGGCCCAGCCGGGCGTGGCCCCGGCCATGTCCACATGACCCACCCCAGTTCGGCCGGGTGGTGTGCTGGCTCATCCACTGGGCCGAGCAGGTCCCCAATTTTTTATGTGGACGCGACGACCGACGCTGCGTCTCCCCTAGATCCTGTGCGATCGCAGGATCCGACCACTGCCACTGCGGCTTCAGCCATGGCATGCTCCTGCTGGCGACTTGTTGGGGCGCTCCCGCCGCCGGCCTCCAGTTCCACCTTGCCAGCGGCCCGTGCCACCGTAGATCTCCTAGGGCCACCAGAGTCATTCTAGTGGTCCGATTCTGCTCTCATCTGCGCCTGCAGTCGTCTCGGACACGTACATTATTGTGACGTCCCCCAATTGATAATTCGGTCCTGTTTCGTCGTCTCAAAGGATCCAGCGCATTATGAACAAAAAAGTGGCATGTTAGGACTTGATCATTAGTTCGCATCCACCACGTTAGTGGTTCTAAACATCACCAACAATAAAGCATGACATGTCGAGGGTATAAAAATCACATGAAGGAATTCATACAAAATCCCCTACCTCTACTGTTTTTGTCGGACGTTGGTGTTACGGTAGACGACGTCGTGGGGAATAGGATTAAAGTCGTCAACAGGGAATGCCGAGGAGGAAGCCATGTCTCCTATATTTCTATGGATAATATTAAGGGTGGTGCATTGTCGATCTCCAAGGAACCGGCGTTCTTTGTCGTTCTTCGTCAGATGTCGGCGTTCTTCATCATTCTTCATCGGAGGCCAGCCTTCATCCACGCACATCGAAGATCACCTCCTTAATAAAATAATAGGCTCCTCCAATTATTTTAATATTCCCGTGAGGTAACTCTCCCATAATTAATTCACCACATTAAATAAATTGATTCGATAATTAATTAAAGAAGAGAGAGAAATGGTCCCCCATTATTAAACGCATCAGCGGTTAAATAAAAAATGGTAAAAGAGGAAAGATCATCATTAAATTAAGGGTTGACATTTAAATGAGGTTTTCCAAATTAATTAGGGGATTTTAATGAGTTTAGAGGATATTTTTATAAAATATGCTTTGGAATTTTATGAGTCTGTTGCTTCTGACGTCACTTGATTTTGAGGCCCGTTGTGCCCATAATCAATTTTTTACATTTAGCTCAGGTAAGTTCAGTGAACGAACGATTGGGGTTTTCTAAATTTTTTATCGGTTATCAGAATTAAAATCTGAGTGCACCGATGAACTTGCAGTGCCGGTAATTGCTTATAGGGGAACTTACCATAGTTGCGTTCGCAAAGTAGGAGAGGATAATTTTGGTGGTTTATTCAAGAAATAAATAAAAATTAACGAATCAATTTTAATTTTGAATGGTGGTTTTTCCCTCCCATGTGTAGTTAAGGGTGGGGCCCACAACCACTTCACTAACCATGTGTTGGTTTTAGAGAGGTGGGGCCCACACAATCCCCAAAATTTAATTTCTTCTAAACTCATTAACATCCCCTCATTAATTTGACTAACCTCTATTAAATGTCAACCATTAATTTAATGAGGAACCTTCCTCTTTTCCCCTTTTTATTTAACCACCGACGCATTTTATAATGGGGAAACATCTCACACCCTTCATTAATTAATTGTCGACAAAATTTGTTTAATGTGGTGAATTAATTATGGGAGAGTTACCTCGTGGGTATAATAAAATAATAAGAGGAACATATTATTTTATTAAGGATGAGAGCTTTTTTGTACGTGGAAGAATGCTGGCCTCCGACGAAGAACCATGAAGAACATCGATCTACAATGAAGAACGATGAAGAACATCGGTTCCACAGAGATCGATGATGAGCCACCATTAATCTTCTCTGCAGCAAGAGAGGAGACGCCATTTCCTCCTCAGCGTGCCCCGAGGATGCCTTCGATCATCTTCCCCTGGATGTCATCTACCGCGACACCAACATCTGACATCAATAGTTGAGGTAGAGGAATTTTTATGAATTTCTTCATTTGATTTTTATACCCTTGGCATGGATTTCTTTATTGTTGGTGATGTTTAGAGCCACTAACAAGGTGGGTGTGGACTAATGAACAAGTCCAAACCCACTGCTATATTTTTATTAATGCGCATGATCCTTGGAGAACACGAAACATGACCAAATTGGTTATTGGTGTTCGTGGTAGTGAAGTACGGGTCCCGAGACGACCACAGGTGCAGACGAGAGCAGAATCGAACCAATGGAATGACTCCAATGGCCCGCAGAGATCTCTGGCGGCCCCCTGGCGTGCTGCCGGTAGGAGCCCAATGCGGCTGAAGCCGCGTTGGCAGGGGCCGGATCCCACCTCCGTGTTGGATCAAGGGGAGATACGGTGTCGGTCACATCGTCTGTGGAACAAAGCAGGGACCGCGTCCCCCTTGCTCGGCCCGCTGGCCGAGCCAACACACCCCCCGGCCAGATCGGGCCGGGTCGCACGGACCGGGCCGGGCCGCGCCCAGCCGGGTCGGGCCATGCCTTGCCGACCCGAGCCTAGCCGGGTCGGTCGCGCCCCACCAGGACGGACCCGGACCTGGGTCGGGTCGACCCGATTTGGGATGAACCAGGGGGGGTTGGGCGGGGTCGGGTCGGGCCCATACCCCCCACTTCAGACCATTTTCGGTCTTTTTCCCATAACATGAGTTACAGACCTCCGATCAACTCAACGTCAGTTGCGTAGGGATCCTTCGATCGAGACGGTCGTTTTGGTATATTAATAATGAGGTTGTGACATTGTTTGTGTATGGATAGGTTGGTTCAAACTTGAAACCAACCAGGCCCTTTGAGAAGAAATGCTTATAACTTAAGCACCAGATGTCTGATTGACGTGTTTTCAATTATGTTGGGATACTTTTGTTGAGAAGGTCCTTTTGGATTACTCCGCATGAGGTTTGGATACAACTAGATTATGGTCGGGTTGATTTTAGATTAAAAACCAACCAGGCCCCTAGGACGAAAAAGCTAATAACTCTCAGAATCGGCGTCTGATTGACGCACCATCTATCGCGTTTTGTATCATTTGGCCAGACAGAACTTTGGGATACATTAAATGTAGAATTTGGGACATTTGATTTATAGACCCTCTTTTGCTCGTGGAACAGACTCTCCTGGAATCAAGCATGTTGTGTGTGGGAACCCTAGGGCTGGCTGCGACTGCATTGACTTCTGTACTTGAATCCTCTGTGGGTTCGATAGTGAAGACTGCCATACTGGAATCCTCCGTGGGTTTGACGGAGATGACTACTATTCATGTATCTTATGTTGGTCCGGCAGTATTGACCTCTGTATATGTATCCTGTGTGGGTCCGACAGAGTATCTAGTCTTGTATCATTTGTTGGACCGACAACTTAGCTGGTCTCATATCCTATGTGGGTTTGACTTCTTAAATGAATCAGTGGCTAAATATGGTCATCTCTATCGCCTTATGATGTGTATACATGTGTGAGCTGAGTCTTGACTTCAATCATTATCATGGATGTGAATGACTTGCTTTCTTGTGTGGACTACATTGTGTTGTTCCAGTGTGGACTAAGTTGTGTTATCCTTTGTGGACTGAGTTGGGATTTCCTTTGTGGACTGTATGGTGCTTGGGCACAAGAATTGGAGAGAAACTGTAACAAATGACATAGGTATATGTATGGGAATACACCTATGTAGTGTCGTTGATACATCATGATTGTAACATTCCTTTTTGGTTTATCCTGTTTGGATTTTGAGAGACCTTTGGGGGTCTCGGGGTCCCTACTAAGTATCATATACTCACCCCTGCATGAGCTATGCAGGCACTACGTTGTGTTTGATATAGACAACAGAAAACACTAATCGAGGTGGAGGCTTGTGGAGCTGGACGGTACTTGGAGGTGGACCACGTGGTGGGGCATACACGGAGTAGACAGTCGGACCCGAGGAACCAAGGAGACTATCTGTACCCACCCTTATGGTGGGATTTCCGGATGATGACTTGGTGTTGCTGTTTTACGTACTATCGTTGTACTTTCCTTTCAGTTGTACTATACTTTAAGTTGGGTTTGTACACTGGCTCATTTACTTTTTCATCACCTACCGTGTACCCTGTTTTACTTAGTGCTTACTTGACTTGTGTAATATGTTGTGTTTTTGGTTATTTTATAAAAGGAAATGACTTTCCATTTTTATCAGGACTTACGCCTTTGGTGCTAGTCGTCACCCACTGGCCAATGGAAGGTGGGCATGGGGTAGTCACGGCATGGACCCCGAGAACGGGTCATGACAAATTGGTATCTTAGGAGTCGGTTCTACCATAGAACTCAAGAATCTGATCATTCCCCTCACTGAAGAAATAATGTTTAGAGTAATGAGTGTTGTTATCAGTCCAATGAGTCCAGTGGTGGTGTTGTGGTTGACGTATCCATACACCAGGACCCTAACATCTGATTTCCGACTGAGCGCACAAAAACATTGATTACATGTGTGTATCAAATGTTTTCTTAGTGATTACTTTGTGTCAGTTCACCAGGTATACTGTACTAATCTTGGCGCACCTATCTCATTTCAAGATGGCCCCACGATGGCATCCAGCTAGGGTTATGAGATTTTTGTGAGATGGCAGCCCACCGAGCGACGAGGCCTCAGTGCAGGGACCCATTACTGTGGAGGCACCTGCGATACCTCTACCCCTTGAGCCACTGATGATACCAACCCCAGCGGTAGAGAGTGGACGTCGCCTGAGTGCGTTTCACGAGTTTCAGAGACAAAGGCCGCCTAGGTTCCATGGAGAGACGGATCCCCATGCAGCTGAGGATTGGCTGGAGGCTATCGTTAAAGTCTTCATAATGGTAGGGACACTAGCAGACCTCATGATGATCCTTACCGCGAGTCTCCTGCATGCAGCAGCTGATAGATGGTGGAGCCTGATTCTATATGTTCATGATGATCTATCTCTTCTTTGGACGGACTTTGAGAGCCTCTTCCGTTCGGATTTTGTTCTAGCAACCCTCTGTGCGGTCCCCATCTAGGAGTTAGTACAGCTGCGGAATGGAAGCATGTCAGTAGCCCAGTACTCGGCGAGATTTACCAACCTCTCAAGCGACTACACGATCATGGTAAAAAAACCATTATTCTGGGCCCGGACCTTTGAGTAGGGACTAAGGCATGATATCAGAGCATTGACAATTCCACTATGCATCTCGGCGCAGGTGGGGGTACTGGAGAGAGCCCTATTAGTGGAGAGCTTTCTGGCCGAGCAGCCATCAGATTAGAGACCCACCGCAGGATGGCATGGAGCAGAGTCTTATGTAGCTGGCAGTCAACAGATGACACATGGTCCAAGTGGACCAAGCCGTCTGGTGGTTGACCTCAGGACATGATTTCGGCTGTGCGGGGCACACGACGCAGAGCCAGCCTTACGTGGTCAGACAGTGTTATGCATGTGGGGGGAAGAGATACATAAATCATGACTACCCAACCCGGCATGCAGACGAGCATCAAATAGTGGGGGTTCCTCCCAGGCCAAGGAAGATGATCGAACATGGTAGTCCACAGGGAGCAGGCAGACGAGGCGGTGGATCTAGCCAAGCAGCGGGTGGTGGACGACGCTTTGAGGCTCTACCACCACCACCCCCAAAAGGTCCACCCTGATCACATGGAATGGCGGAAAGACGCAGGAACATCTCTAGCCAGTAGAGTATTATGACCACAGAGCACCCAAGATGATTAGAGGTACTATCTGTTTCTACTCCACCCTTGAGGAAGTTCTTATAGACACATGTGCGAGTTATTCTTTCATTGTTGCTGCCCATGTTCATATCTCGGAGATTCCGACGTATCTTTTGGCTCGATCCTCGCCGAGAGAGAATCCTACGTGAGACGAATTGACAATTACGCACTGGTTCCGGCATTGTGAGATTACTATATGATGCAAAAGCATCGACTGGGATCTTCTTGTTGCAGTGTTGAGGCCTTACGACGTCATCTTGGGTATGGGCTGGTTATCTACAGTCCATGCTCAGATCGACTATATTAGGCGCATGGTGTGGTGTGTCCGCACCGATGGGACCAACTTCACCTTCACTAGCGAGAAGGGATCCTTCGCAGCACAGGATAGATTCACGCATGGGAGAGCTCAGCCAATCACAAATCTGTTGGCTAGTCTCATCCTTGGAGAAGTTGACATATGGAGTCCAAGTTTTCCAGTAGTGGTGGACCAGTATACATATGTTTTTCCTGACGATGTTCCAGGACTACCTCCTCAAAGGTAGGTATATTTCTATATAGACATGTACCTCAGGACAACACCAATATCCACTCAAGTATATATGATGGATCCTTATGATCTTCGTGAGCTGCGGGTACAGCTGGAGGACTTATAGGGGAAAGGGATCATCTGACCCAGTGTTTCACCCTAGGATTCTCAGGTCTTATTCGCCAAGAATGTAGATGGGGGCTTGAGACAATGTGTTGATTACTGACGCCTGAACCATGTGACTATGAGGAAAAAGTATCCATTTCTTAGGATTGATGACCTCATTGATCAGCTCAAGTGAGAACATTGGTTCTCGAAGATAGACCTCAGGTCAGGCTGTCATCAGCTCCGAGTTCGGGATGAGGATGTGTAGAAGACGACTTTCAGGTGTCAGTATGGCCACTATGAGTTCTTAGTCTTTCCCTTCGGTTTGACCAACGCTCCAATAGTGTTCATGAGTCTCATGAACAGGATATTCCAGCCCTACCTTGATCGGTTTTTCATAGTCTTCATTGACGCATACTGATTTATATGACTTTAGAGGAGGAGCACACCTACCACTTATGGGTTGTACTTGATACACATTGAGTGATCCAGATTTATAGTATGCTCTCAAGGTGCCAGATCTGTCTTTAGGAGGTCCACATCTTGTAGCACGTCATCTCAGAGGTGGGAGTTGTAGTTGATCCCATGATGATCAAGGCGGTACTTTCTTGGGAGCCACCAAGGAGCGTGATGGAGGTGCAGAGTTTCTTAGGTCTGGCCAGGTACTATCGGAGATTTGTGCCAGACATCTCCAGAGTTGTATAACTGCTTACATCTTTGATGAAGAAGGGGAAACCCTTCATGTGGTCAGACCGATGTCAGCCGAGTTTCCAAGAGCTGAGGCGGTGATTGACCCATATGCCAATCTTGAGGATACCATAGGAGGGTGTAGGGTACGTAGTGTACTGTGACGCATTAGGGACTGTGATCGGGTGTGTCCTGATGCTGGAGCGAGCACTGATCTCTTACGTTTAACGAAAGTTGAGGCAGAACAAGTAGAACTATGCTACCAATGACTTAGAGTTAGCTGTAGTGGACTTCGCCCTGAAGATGCGGCGACACTATATCTTGGGTGAGCACATTATAGTCTACTCTGACAAATAGAGTCTCGGTTACATTTTCTCACAAAAGAAATTGAACCTGAGACATTGGCGATGGCTCGAGTTCCTCCAGGATTATGACATTGAGATTGTCTATACACTTGGGAAGGGGAACGTTGTGGCTGATTCTCTTAGCAGGAGATCGTGCATTAAACTATATGGAGAGGCGACAGAGCAGTTAGCCGCTTTATAGATATCCTTCATGGATAGAGATGGGGAAACCTATCAACAGTCACTCCTCCACTTTTTCAGCGGGTCAGAGAGGTACAGGGTGGGGACATTGATTGTGCGGCGCGACGTTCTCATACATCCTTAGGGCTAGCACCCAATGGATTTTCAGAAGGTGGGGAGCACGTCATCCTCTTCAGGGGTGGTACCGTGGTACCAGTGGAACTATATGACAAGGTACTGAGGGAGTTCCACACATCCCTTCTAGTGGTACATCTAGGGGAAGCGAAGATGTACTTGGACCTCAGACGACAGTACTTGTTGCCGCGTATGAAGAAGGTTGTGGCAAAGTTAATTTCTCGATGCCTCACTTGTCAGCAAGTGAAGGTAGAACACCAGGTACCTATAGGATTGGTACAACTCTTAGAGGTCTCGTAGTGGATGTGGCATGAGATATACCTGGATTTCATGATGGGAATTCGACGTAATTCCAGAGGACACGACACCAACTGGGTGATCATAGACCGACTCACCAAGTCGGCCCTCTTCATACTGATCATAGAGCAGGGCTCAACAGTGATCTTGTAATGCCTCTACATTCATGAGATCGTACGGATTCATAGTGTACCATTGTATATCTTCTCTGAAGAAGACGCTCGCTTTACTTCCCAGCATTGGAAGGGGTTTCAGGAGGCCTTTGGGATGTAGCTACGACTGAGAACTGCCTTTCACCCACAGATGGATTTCCAGACAGAGAGGACCATTCAGAAACTTGAAGACATGCTCCGTGCATGTGTCTTTGACTATGTTCGCAACTGGGAGGATCACCTATCCTTTTTGAAGTTTACATAAAACGAAAACTACCACTCCACCATTGGGATGACACCATACAAGGCACTGTATGACCGACCATGCAGATCACCACTGTGTGAGACTGAACCTGGGGAGTAAGCACTGGTAGGACCAGTGATGGTTCAGCCTATGACGGAAAAGGTGTAGATCATCCAGGAGCAGATGAGGACATCAAAGAGAAGATAGAAGTCCTATTCTAATAGTAGACGAAGACCACTGATGTTCAAGGATGGTGATCACGTCTTCTTACAGGTCTCACCTCGATGTGGATTATAGAGATTTGGTTGCAGTGGAAAGTTTTCTCCGTGCTTCATCGGACTTTTTCAGGTCCTCAGTAGAGTAGGTGAGGTGTCTTATTGCCTGGCCCTTCCACCTCAATTACATCGGGTGCATGTCGTCTTCCATGTATCTTAGTTGAGCATATATGTACATGACCAGACACATATCATCGTCCACGAGGAGCTGGACATCGATGACAGGGCGACATTTTCGGTGGTCCCGGTGGAGATCGAGGATCAACACGAGTGGGTCCTATGTGGGTGGTCGATTCCTCTTGTGTGCATTCATTGGCAGCACAAGAACCTCCAGGAGAGCACATGGGAGCGGGGGGCTCAGATGCGTGCTCAATACCTTCATTTGTTTCCCTAGTTTATGTTGTAGCATTATGGGGATGTAAAGCCCTGAGGTGGGAGTAATGTAAAGACCCAAAATTCTCAAGGAAATTTCCAGTTCATTACAATGAACATGACCAATTTATTCATAATGTAATAATTATATGCACAATTCACAATCATATTACAATAAAAACAATAATTATCTATGTTAGGATAATAAAAAATATTATATCAATATGTTCCCCACTCAATAAATAGAAAATCTTAAACATATGATATAAAAAAAGTTGGATGATATCAATATTTCAATATTATTGGTTAATCAAATGAACATTTATGGATTTTGAAGTCAATTAAAACATTTTTCAGGATAACTAAAAATTTTCATGTATAATTTATATTAAATACAATATATATTTTTATACATATTTTATGAAAGTATTTTATTAAACATCGGGAATATAATTTTTTTGGAATTATGAAAACATATAGAATACATTTTTAATATAAAACTGTTATTGATTTTGAAAAAAAATATATTATAATGATAAAATTAAAAAGATATTCCATCACATTTTTTAATGAATGATGAAGTTAATCCAAATTAATTTTACAACACACTTGTTAATATCCTTTTCTGGAAGATGACAAAAATATCTTTAAAAAAATATTTTAAAGGAAAAATCTCAAAGAATGAAAATATAAAAATCATTAATAGTTTTCTCCCCATATATAGAGTGGACGTTAAAATATAATATTTTGAATAATATTAAAAAAAATTAATAAAAAATAGTTAAAATATTAAAATAAATTCCATTAAAATATCTATGAAGGGGGTTATAGAGTACATATTAAAAGATATATATATTTTAAAAAAAATAAAAAATAGAAAATATTGGTGTGAAGAATAATATTGATATTAATGGTAATGATTCACATCCAAAGAGGGGAGTATTCTAAAAAAATTATTTCCACATTAATGTTATTTAAATTTAATGCTCGTGATTGATAAAACATTAATTATTTCATTAGATAACATTAGAATTAAGAGAATCGTGATATAATATGTTGAATAAGTAGAATATAAACATTAAAATTCTCCTAGAGACGAGAATTCATAGTGCGGGAACCCCACAGCTGGATGTGACGTGAAGAATGTATCATGATACTGTGTGGGTCAGTAATGAGCGATCTTGTGTGGGTACGCACAAAGCGATCTTCTGTGGGTCAACACCAAGTGATACTGTGTGGGTGAGAAACTACAATATAATGTGGGTCTTACGACATATTGACAATGTACTATGATCCTCTGTGGGTCTCATGATGGTTTAGGATCCTATGTGGGTCTACCTTTAAATAGAGTAAGATGATTCAATAGTTACATATAATCATCTCTACTACAATACCTATGAAATACCTGGTGTGATATATGTTAGTACTTTTTTGGTTTTCTTTTTTGTGGCATACCTGTGTGGTACACACCTTTGGGGTGTTCCTTCATTTGTGGAACATTTGAGCTTTGGGATTTTGAGTTGGACTTTGTGTATCCACATGATTGAGATGGGTATAATTGATATGTTATGTATTTATATGGGAATATTCCTAAGTAGGGTTTTCAGTTGATTTCCTACTTTGTGGTTTATCCTTTGTGGATTTTTTGAGACCTTGAGGGTCTCGGGGTCTCTAATGAGTATCGTTATACTCACCCCTGCATGGGCTATGCCCACACATCTTTGTGTTTGGGGCAGATGACGGATATTACTGACTGAGGAAGAGAGTACTAGGACTAGAGGTAGCTCAGAGGTGGACCATAGACAAGGCATACCACATAGACGAGTGATAAAGAGTTATACCTACCTATCTGGTAAGATCCTTGGCTGGTGTTCACAGGAGTTGTTCTAGTTTACTTTTACTTTCAGCTTCTTCTACTTTAGAGTTGGGCTTGTATTCTGGCCAATATTTTCTTATTATACTCACTCTTTCATTATACAGTTGACTTGAGTTTGTATATTCTTATGTTCTTGGTTGTGTGTGCTTACAGGTTATGAAGTCAATGACTTCCCAGTTTTTGGGAATACACTTTCGGTGCTACTCTCCTGCCCCTAACCTATAGAAGGCGGGCATGGGGTAGTAATGGCATGAGACTCAGGGGACAGGTCATGACAATTTGTCTCCCCAATGCGTTCCTTTATTTTTTGTATTTATCTTTTCATATGTGTATTATTTTTTCATGCTGATGGTTATGGTTTTTTTGAATGTTTGTTTTATAAAGTGTCATTTTTCTAAATCATAGTTTTCAGGTATTCTTATCTATCTTGGATCCACATGATAATGAAATCTGCATGGTCATGTTAGTGGAAATTATTCTAGGGTATAGTAAAAAATAGTGGCAAACCATCACTACTTGGTCTTGGTAGAGTTATTAAATTCTATGATTTGAAATTACATTTTATTTTCCATTATTAAGGGATTAGATATTATATGTACTTTTTGTAAATCATATCTGTCTTGTTTTCATTGAGGGTTATTTATATGTATTGAGGACATTGTTTCTTGGGTGTGTCCAATTTTGTGTTAGGTAATAGTCTGTGAGAACCTATTCATGGGTTTTCTCATTTTACATTTATTATCCCAATATCCTTTTTTGATATTTGGGTTGTATTTTAATCACATTTGGTATCATGCCTTTTAGATCCATATGATTAAGTAAATATAAATACTATAATTTTCTCAATAGATTACTTAATTTGAGTTCCCAATACAAAAATCTTTTTTTGATCATGGGATTTTCCTCAAGGGGTGTATGTTGGATAAATTTACTATTTATGATTTTGGATTCATCATTGTTGTGAGTATACATATAATTGTTAATTGTATTTTGGTTGACCTTGACGATTTTTGAGATTCATGTTTGGGATATAAACGTGACTCTAATTTTTTATAGATAGATTTACTGATGTGATTCATTATGTTTTTGTATAAATCAATGGGTATAATTGAGAATGGGTGATTTAGAGGTTTTATAATATTGTGAGGAGTCCACTATGATCATATAATCATATCTGTTTAGATTATTTTGATAATAGACCCTTAAAAATTCTCATTTGGTGAAATTGTGTCGGATTATGTGTTTTTGTTTATATGTTCATTGGGGGAAAATTGTGTTTGAGAGTTCATTGTGGTATCATTTAACATATTTTATGTGTATCACATCATTGATGATCATGATGATCAATGGATTTAGAGTATCACATTACACATGAGGACGTATGATTTATTCCTCTCTATTGATTAACATAATCTGTTGATACATTCTCTAGGTACAATTCCTGATTTTGGGAATAAATACCACAACCAAACTCATTTTCAATTGATTATATGATAATTTTTTTACTATTTATTTAATTTCCCATTTCTTTGAGTTTTTGGGTGTCAGTGGGGGCCATGGAGCATGGTTTGGTGTCATGTGTGGTTTTAGGAGTTCTTGGAGACACATTATGTGTATTTTTCATGGAATGGTTGTTTTAGGTATAAAATATCAATCCTCAATCCTTAATGATCCTTTTGGTCTACTACTATTTGACCAACCCATAATACTAAGGTCGGTCCATTTCCAAGTTGCTCACATGGTGCTCGCATGGTTCCTTTATTGATCAGGAATGGTTGGAAAACATCACATCGTCATCATGTGGGGACACTATGATAGATACTAACATAAAAAAAATATAATTTACCTAATTTACCCTCACATTTCCCCCCAAAATATTACCCCTTCCCACATATACCTCCTCCCATGATGCCCATCCCATAAAATCTACCTCATAATACCCTCCTCTATTACTCCAACATTTTTTGGGATTCTTCATGGGATTTAATGTTTATATGGTTTATGTAAGGGTTTTCCCTACTCTTCATTATTTTATATCTACCTCCATATTCCTCTTTCTTCATCTCCACATTTATTCTTGATGTAAACCAAACTCTTGGTTGTTTTCATTATCTTATTTTTCTATTTTTTATCTTTATGCATTCATGATCTTATTTAGTTCTTGGGATTCTGTTGATGTGGATTTGGGCCACTAGGAAAAAAATATAAAGTTAAATGTAATTTTCAAATCACATTTGTAATTAAATACCAGGACCGTGAATAATTTTTTGGAACACTTTATTTTATATTAAATGATAATATTAATAATTTCATAAGATTATATAAAAGAAAATGAAATAAAGTTTACTTGCATTATATTTTAATGGAAATTCATAATTTATAAATATGGTAAAATTAATCTTTACACATTATCACATGCTATGTTTTTGGAAAAGTTCATAAATAATTTATTAAAATGTTCTATTTATTTTTTTATGAAAAATTTAGTTTTCCAAATAAATAATCAGTCGATACTTAAAATTGATTTGGAATTTAATCTGATATTTAAATTTTTAGCAAATGATAAAAATATCAAAAAATTAGTTTGGAATAAATATCGTTGGTTTCGAATGGACTTTTGAGGTATTTTAGGTTATACACATAAAACTTTTCATGTCTAAATATTCTTATATTTTTTTATTCAGATATATATTTTTTCAATATGATATATATTTACATATTTCATTGTCCATGTTTAAATTTATATATGAGTAAAAAGAGAGGAAAAAATTTATAATAAATCTTTTATACTTTCATACTACGTTTTCCAATGGATTTTTGAAATAGATTTCAATGATTATGTTAAAATTTATCTGAATGGGATTCCTTGTTTAAATTATATGTTAATGGGGTGAAATATCAAATTCATGCATGTAAAATGTGTTGGAAATGGATGTTGAAATGTTTCAATTAGGAATAACAGTTAAAAATATTGTGTACAAAGGTTGAAGAGTTAGGAAATGTTTGGTAGGGAATGGTGATCACACCCAAGATATTTGGCTATGTTAGAACAATAAAAAATTATAGGTTAACATGGATTTTATACTACTAGGACATTGGATTTATCTTCACTAGTAACACAATCATTATAATTATTATGTAGAGTTTCCTCATAAAAAGTATGGGAATCCTATAATTAATCATAACCTTATTATCATATGCATTCATATGGTTCTTTATTTGGTTATCCATGATGATTTCATTTTCTATTTCATTATTTTAATACTTTTGTAACTTAATTAAATTGATATAATTCATCAAATCAAATATTACATTCATTTTAAATGTTTCAAAGAGGTTTTTTTTATTTTATATTCATAAACATACTTGTTTAAAATGGAATGGTTTATAAGGTAATGATGATATATGATTCTGAATCAAATAAAATTAATGATAAATATTTTATAATTTTATTTCAGACTAGATCAAAATGGATAGAAATTTAATTACTATCAATGTTGTGTGAATTTTTTATTGTATACCTGTTAAGAATTATAATTCTCATTCCTATATATATCATTTAGGTTAAATGATTTTATTACACAATATGTTTCTCATTTAGAATGCTTGGTCGTGGTTTGATGGGGAACTATTGTCACATTTGGGTATTTTGTGTTTTTTAATTATTTATACTTTTTTATCAATTCTTTCAAATAATAATTTTAATACATTCAAATATTATTTTTGGAAACTACAATACATAATGAGCTATTTATTTGCTTGAGATTTAGGATAAGTTGGGGACTTTTTAATATGTTATATCTTATTGTTTTTTAATACTTATTTTATTTAGAATTGATTTATAATTTAAAAATGGACAATTATTATTTATTCAATTATTTAGCTTGGATTTTTGTACCCCCAATTATATCATTTGATTCCAATGACAATATCAATATTCCCTAGTGTATTTTTAATTCCAATCAGTTATGTCGTGGGCTAGATTGGGATTTCAATTTAGAAAAAACATCCTTTATTTGATGACTAGTAATATTTAATTATATATCATTATTAATATTTCATTAATAGATAATATTAGTTTGATTTATGTTATTAAATCCTAAATATTGTAACCAATATATATTCTTATATAGATATAGCTAATCCAATTATAAAATTCATTAAAATTCATATAGTGGTAGTATAATTATTTTTTCATGTTTTATATTCCTTTAGTCATCCACTTGGGATATAGAAATCATACAACCAGAATGTTTTAACAATAATTCAATATTGAACCAAAGGGCGTGAGTTTGATGATCTTAAAAAACATCCTATATATACATGGTTAAACTGAATTAAAATCCCATAATGCAATACAAATTTAATATTAGATGGTATGTGTAAATTATCTATCTTTCCCCTCTTTAATCGTAATATTTAAATTGGATTTAATTTGAATAATATTTTAGTTACATTTTTTATATAATGACGAAACTCTATTTAGTTAAAACGTTGAATCATCATTGGCACCATATGAAGAATATTATTTTACTAAACTATGTGAAATGAATTAGAACATTTTTATTGGTATATATTCCCTCAATTACCACATTTACCATTACTAAATATAAATTTAGTTATATTTAGTCACATACCAAGTTTTTTTCCCACATAGTCAGAATATTAGAAATTGAATATTTTTTCCTTAATATAATTTAATGGATATAATTTTCAGAAACTAAATATTTCTCTCATTTTAGTGTTTGGACATTCAACTAGATTCAAATGTTTGATCATAACAATAGACTTATAGTTAGGAATTACCAAAATTCTTCTCACTTTAGATCTGATCTAATTTTATTTTCAATTAGAAATAACACCATATAATCCTTGGAACCAATTTTTGACTCGATTCTTCTACGAGATATCTGTAACATTAAATAAACTAATTTAGAGGTTTAATAATACTAAATATATTAAATTTATAAAGAGGAAAACTATAAATATTTATGATGTGACACGTAAATAATGATTATAATCTAACATATAAATCTTTACATTTCAATCTAGGATATCCATTATCATATTATATGCGGCTATCTTACCTATCTAGTAATATAATATATCATAATATAAAATTTAAATCCTCCATTATGTTTACTAAGTATCATGTGAATCATCAATGAATACCCATAGGATTATCAACCCGAGGTTTTATTTTTTTCTCATTTCTTATCATACAAGTGAACATTGAGTTATTACCTACCTAACCATTTCTGGGTTCATACCCTTATCGTGCATATAAAATACAGCCCAAATCAATTTATTTTCATCTAGATGTGGATTTCATCACTTGTAAACGACACAACTTATACATTATGAAAATTCTAGGAAGGTTTTCTTTATTCATAATTCACTAAATAGTTATGAATAGTATACTCTTGTCCAAATTACTAATAAAAATTAAATACATAGCATTGATACTATATCCTAAAAAAATTCATTGAGGACAATGATCCAAGAATATATCATGATCCTTGTCACCACAAAATGAAATCACACATTCCAATCAAAATACAGAATAATTGTGTACACCATAAAAATTTATTTTAAATCTCCAAAAAAATATGAATTTCCTTGAAATCTTGCTGTATACCAGTCTAATGTTTTACCTATATCATGGTCATGTACCTTAACCAATGTCAAAAGTTATTTAAAATATACAATCACACCAATTGTGACCCTTAAAATCCATAATCCTTGTATTCAATATGAATAATCAAATTCTTTTAAAAATAATCCTTAAATTCAATTCAGTAAACCAAATCAGAACCATTTATTTTTATAATATCAAAAAATTATTTTGAGTCACTTAAAGAACCAATACCTTTTAATATTAGTTTATAATGTGGTGAAGAGAATAATTTAAATATCATATCAATATTTTTCAAAATCCAAGAATATTTGTCCTATTATACAGATTGTTAATTATTATATTATATGTCTTTAATATGACCCATATAATTCTTCCTACATGATTTAAGTAGTAACATATCATTTGTAGAACTATTCTTTTAAACAATATAAATAGAAAAATAAGAAAAGTTAGCTAAAAAACATTGTATGATTTATCATATAAAAAACACATCATATAATAAACAAGGAACAAATATTATAGAAGTAATAAATAAATTGAATAATTCAATATAAATCATCACCTAATATTTTAAGAAATCCATGAATTGAATAGAAAAAAATAATCACATACATATCAATATTTGATTTCATGGTGGTGTAATGAAATAATTCTAAACCCCATAATATTTCCATCCAGTTCTTATATATGAAATTATACCTACCATCATGGCTTAAACAAACACAATATTCATACCTTGATGACTATAAAAAATCAATTATTCATACCTTTATGACTGCAAACAAGACATCATTAATAAATGGACAGTCTTACACAAAATAACAAAACTTTTCTCCCCTTGAGACTGACCAATGCATTGAGGGGATATTTAATTCAATACCCCACAAAATAATTACACATGTAAATTAATTTCTTCATTTATTTAAGAAAAAATACAATAAAAAATCAACAATCCCACATAATAATTTATTATTATTATTGGATAAAACACACACATGATGTCTAAAAAATACCAGGTTAATAAACCTAATAACATTAACATAATCCATCTTTAAAAATAGTTGGATTATATGATTATGGAATATTCCTAGTGGATTAGAAGAATTGTTATAGGTATTTACATATATGATATTTTATTAATATAAATAAAAATTGACATGGATAATAGAGAATAAATACCCTTTAACTTTTAATTCCATTTCTATTAAATTTATATACAATTTAGGGGTACTAGAATGTTATTTTAAAAAAAATAAATTTGTGGACAAGTTTGACAACAAAAACTACAAATGATGATGAGAAAAATATACATTTATGAAAAATGTTAAAAATATATTTCATTCATATTCTATAAATAAAACCAGTGTAAATCATTCTAAATATAGTAAGTATGAGGTGGATATAATTTTATATAATATGTTAATAATTTTTTTTAAAATCATTATTTTAAATGTGAAATAAAAAAATATATCTTTGATAATAATTAAATTTTATATCCACTAATATGTCCTTGAAGATAAAATAAATCAACGATGTAATATTTGAAAATATGATTATTGAAACTCAAATAATTAAATGATTAATTAATAATTATTTTGAAAACATATAAAGTGGAAAACTACAGTCACAATAACAAATAAATATTTCTATTTAAAAATAATAATGTGGAATAATGGAGGAAATAAAAATACTGGTATGGAAGAGAATTATAACTTAACAAATAATGTGATTTTGGAAAATAAACCTTTAATAAAAACATTAAATTTTAATTAGAAATATCATGAAATGGAAAATATGAAATGGAAAATTATATACCAATAATTTACACTTAATCATGACATAATATATAAAATAAAAAGTATGTATACATTATTTAATAGAATTTGTGGTAAATATGCCATATTTATTAGTAAAATAAAATTGAGATTTTAACCCTTACCTTATGTTTTGGTTTGGAAAAAATAACTTTACCCTCATTGATAACATAAGATTTTTCATGTAAAATTCTCTAAAATATTTGTTTTAAGATATATTAATATGAAAATAGTTTTATTAATTTTGAATATGATTATAGGAGAGATAAAATGAATATGGGTTTAATGGAACTGTGATGATGACGTGTGACTCGAAGTGGTTGGATGTGAGATCCATTTATATGTGAAAAAGTGGGACAATTTCCTATGATTGAATTATATGTGGTGAGTTTGAATGGAATGGAGTTATTGATTATAAAATAATTTTTCGGAGACATATAAATATAAATTTCTTATATAATCAATATATTTAAATTCTAAATCAATTTTACAATGGACATTTTAACAATAAATGTTTTCAATTGAAACAAATTAAATTTATTTTTTAATATCTAATCATTAATTAAATTAAATTTTATTTTGAAAAACACTATAATATTTCCGATAATTATAAAACAATTTAAGAATTGAAAATAAATCATTTTATTATCTTTTTTATTCATGAGGTTTCATTATTATAATTATACATATCATATTTAAGATTTTATTTTAAAAATGTATTATTATTCTAATAATTTATAAAATATAACATAGTTCACCTTACTTTTAGTGATATTTGTGATATAATATATTCATATATTTAATGCATTATAATTTATGGGGTGTAAAAATAAACAAGATTCAATACATATTTTCATGAGTTATTTGTTGAAATAGAATGGAGGGAGATAGTTATATGATTAAAAGTCTTGGTATAGAAAGGATTAAATTATCATGTCACATTTGGTTAAATGAAAGCATAATTTTAGAAAATGACTTTTAATTTAACTTTAATTGATATACATATTATGATGAAATAATCAAAAAATGTACCATTATTTTTTATTAAGTATTTCACCATGAAACAACAACATGTCGAGTATAACCATGTTATGGATGGTGGTAAAATATTAAAAATTAAAGACAACCACTTAAAATCTATTTATAATCTCTATATCTCTCTCAAATATAAATGTTTCCATTGATTTATTCCACATTTAATATAATTTTATCCCTCATTGATTGATAATCCAAGATTTTATATTGGATGATTACATCAATGTTGAATTGAAAAATCAATAGGCATCATTATATAGAGATAATAATCTAATGTGGAATACATTAATTTTATTTTAGAGATATTATATTAGTAGGATTATGCAAGGTGATTCAAAAAAATCATTTAACATATGTATTCTTGTGTTTTTATTATACAATATTTACTATACATGGATAAATTAATGTGATTGTGTAGTTACACTTGATGGTGTATTATTATGTTAGGTTTAGTGTATAATTTTTATTTTGGGATGTTTCAATTATATATATTAATATTTTTTCATTATTATTTGGATGTGGAGAATGTTTTTGGAATAGTAGTGTCATTATTTTTATTAAATATTTATTTAATTAGTAGTTATATTTTAAATAGATAAATATGCATTGTATTCCGTATGAATTAGTTATGTGTGGTAATTTAGAATATACTCATAATAGATATTTTAAATATTTCATTTGGTTTGGTAAAACAAATAATGATCGAATATGTTATTTTGAAAATTTTTACATTATACAAAATTATTAATAGTTGACTTAATTTCTAATTATAGATAATAGAAAATGGAAAACTCATTACATATAACACTCCTAAACATAATAAACCCATAGTTAAATTATTATAAATAAGGGTTTCAATTTCATATATTTTTAGGATCATTTAGTTTTTTAGTTTTTATGGGTTATTAAAAATATTACATTATACAGTTTACACTGAAACATAGTGTCCAATTTTCCCTAAAAATAGAAATACAAAATTTAAAATCCTTTTCACAATAAAAAACAACATCTTATTTTTAGTCATTTTTCAATATGAGAAATTTTTACCATGATATTGTTTCCTCACATTCTTTAATCCTCTAAAATCAATTGAAAACATGATATTTGAAGAAATGATTAGTAATGGATATTAAATTATCATATACTTGTTAGACTATTGTAAAAATAAAAAAATTATAATGTTTATGTTTTCAATAATAAAACATTGTTCCAATAAATAAACAAATATCAACATGATTAATTAAAAATTTTATCAAATTAAACCTCTAAAACCGCTTACAATGAATAGTTAAATCATGAATAAATAATGTAATTCTTTTTAAAAAAAATATGTCCACATTTAATCATTCTTAAACGTTACTTATATTATAAAATTAAAATATTTATTGAAAACAACTTATAAATCTTGAAAGTGTTATCTTGGAGAACGATATATACAACACATGATCACTAATGTTCAATTCATTTCAAATGTAAATAAATCCCATTTATTTTTTTTAAAGTTACCATTATCATTTTCTCCATTATTTTAACATTCAAAGGCTAAATCATTACCTAATGTATTGATAAACTATATCAAGATCACCTATCATTTTATGATACACCATGATCACTCGTCAACATATTTAATTATCATGTATACTATCATTAATAAAATATTTTCACAATTTAACCGTTACATCATAAATTTTCTAAGATACTCATTTAAACACATGTGTAAAGACCATTTATTTTTATAAAAATATATGTAGAAGTATCCCTTTTCTATCAAAAATGATTTAATGTGGAAAAAAACTCATACAATGGAAGTTGAATTTAATTTTTAAAAACATGAAAAAATGAAGATAATTATTCTTAACTGTTAATGGAAATAATTGTGTTAAATTTATTTCATTCCATATACCTCAATGAAATATTATTATATCGCATTGTTAAAAATAAAAAAAACTGTTCCATATATTATTTTTTAAAGAAATTATTTTTAAAATATTTATAAAGAAGCAAGATTGTATGTAAAAATGATATTAAACATCATTTTATTTATAAATAATAAATTTTTTGAATAATTTCACTACACATGGACTTGGAGAAAATAGATTCTAATGTAATACATTAAAAAAGGATTTAATGAAAAAGTCTATGAAGCATTAGAAAATTTTGAGACCATAATAAATTAATTCATATGAAATAAAAATAATTTTTATAACACTTTTTATTAAAAAATTACTATAAGAATATAAATTAGAAAATTAATAC
Source organism: Viscum album (assembly GCA_963277665.1). Classification (NCBI taxonomy): domain Eukaryota; kingdom Viridiplantae; phylum Streptophyta; class Magnoliopsida; order Santalales; family Viscaceae; genus Viscum; species Viscum album. Next base: position 1,331,043,402 of record OY728142.1, on the reverse strand, counting down.
AAAACATAAAATAAAACAATTCTTGAATTTAGATTAAATCTCAATGAAAAAAAATTTAGAAAAATATCCCTTACCTCATATACTGAAATTATTCATACATTCTATAAAACTAGTATAATGAAATTATATAAATAATTTATTAGATTAAAATATATTTTCTTATTTATTCCAATTTTAAAATATATTTTATTTTTTTTACCATATATTATTGTGTTTCAAAAATTTATTAGGTTAATTTTATATATTTTGTGGAAATTCAGTTTATCATCCCCAAAAAAACATCGATTAGTTGACCATTTTCAAATTGGTCAATGAAAAATTATAGAAAAAATATTAAATATATGATAATTATTATTTTTATAAATTATAAAAGAAATCACTACTTAATGGTTGAAAAAAATGAGTCAAATCAATTCATGGGGAATGTATTCCACACATACACCAGAGAAATTTTATCATATTTTAAAATGAGGGAGGGTAAGAATGTATGGGATATATTAGATTGTTTGAATAATAATTTTTTTTAAAAAAAATCATATATATTTATTAAATCTATCATAATAACCATACCTGATTGGAGATGATGATGAAATTACAATGGTTCATGGAGGTGTAAGTTCCCATGCACACTTGATCAATGTTTTCCATTCTAATAATAATTTAAAAGAGATGATAAAGTGTTGGCACATAATCATAAGATATTTTATGTCTTTGTAATATAATTAATTTATTATATTATATAATTTATAAAAGAATTAAAGAGGTTGATGAAGATATAAAATGAAAGAACTCAGATAAGGGCTTCTCTACTTCTTTAAAAACCCTCTATTAGATTCACCAAAATCCCTTATAAGATTGTTGATTTGTGAGAGAGGATAAATTTGAAATTGGTATGAAGTTACAGAATGATTTTCTATAGATCATAGTTTTTGTTAATGTATGAAATGGTGAGACAGAGAGAGGAGAGTAGGTTCACATTAATAATTGAGTGAAGTGGAATAATAATTAATATTATAAGAAATGTAATATAATAAATACAATAATGATTTAAATTTAAAAAAACTAGCTATATTTTCAAAGGAAATAGATGATAAATTCAATATACCTTCATTAAAAAAAAATTCAAAAATTTTATGTTTAATTTTAATCCATATCTTTTAATTTAATACTATTTTACACCCCATATAACAATAACAATATTCACACATTTTCACTTTTTACTGGAAATAAATAAACTCATAAGGAGTAATGTGGATCTCAAACGGTACATGAAAGAACGTTTTGACATTTGACATCACAATTTTCTTCTTTTAATATTATTTTAAATAATTTGAAAAGGGTCATTTATAACATAATTTTCAATAACATTTTAGAAAAATTATTTCTTGGAAAAAAGATTATAAAAATTTGATTAAACATTCCTATGTTTTAGCCCTTTTTCTAATAGAACTATATACCATTATTTAGTATAAGTACTCAATAATGATACTTTCATAGAATTTAGAATCAAATTTTCGAAGACTGTATTTTGTTCATAAAATAAAAAAACATCCAACCAAAAACCTTCAGAAATATGATTTTTGTTTTTTATTATTACTTTGTTCATAAGGGGTTTTCTTGAGAAAATATCTTATGAAATTAGATAAATGATATAAAATATTCTAACCACATCCTCAACACAAAAATATTTTAGTATGTTAAATTAATATAAAATAGTTCTTTCCCAATCTAAAATTTAATAAATTTTATTCTCTACTACCGCAATTTTTTAGGATTCCGAGGAGTATAAAAACCATGTTAATAGCTTGTATAATAATATAAATAATAAATTATTTTTTATAAAATTATCAACCCTGTTCATAATGAATTTAAATACTTTTAAATTATTTTCCATTATCATCCTTTATAAAAGGCATGATGATCAATTTTCAAGATTCATATTAATGATGTAATAAATTTTCCCATTTGAATCCTATAAAAGAATTCACAAACTATAAAATGATGTTAGTTTCTATAGATAAATCACATTTGAGAAGGTAAAAACATTGACATGATTAAAATATATATCGTTTGGAGTAGTAAAAATTATTTTAAATCTAAAATATGATTTTAGTTTCTTAATATATTGTCAATCTTTAAATATAGTTCCATATTTTATATTGAATTTGGTAAGATCATATAATAGCTGGTAATTATTGATTTTTATATGTGATTTTGTTATTTATCAAACAAAGAATTTATTCCAAATACATGAATCACTAAGCAGAAAACTCAACTATGTTATGTTTTGAATAAAATAGATTGTAATTTAATTATTTATAGAATTTGAATTTGGGATGATGTAAATTTTTTTATTATTGAATTAAAAAAATTTACAAAATGAATTTTTGATAATGTATAGTAAAACGATTACCACACAACTGACTAACACTTTGTAAATTGTGTTTCAATTATTTTAAGAATAAATTATTTTCATATGAAATTTTATTTAGCATAACTTATGTTGCCTTCAAAATTATATTAACATTACAATTATCCTCGAATATGTCATAATCAACTCCTATTTTATCTATTTGATTGTATTTTGATGGCTTTCACTCATGGGTTTGAAAAACAACTATCTAGATGCCTCAATAATTATTCGATTTTCTTATATAGTATTGGGATGAATGACTTACTTTAATGTTATCCAAAAATTGATTTAAAATATAAAAAAATTAAAAATAAATTATAATTTCATATTAATTGCATTTAATATCAAAACTATTAAAAACTTATTTATTTTTGTATGTTTTAAATCATTTACATTTATTTATATATTCTTTGTAAAATATTCAAATAGAAATTGTGTAAGAATTTAACGTAAATATATCCACACTATAAACATTAAAAAAATTCTAACTCAAAAATAATACATTAATATTCAATATAATCATTTATAACCACTCATAAATTCGTCTAATCTTGATGAAAACATATTAAATATATTAAAATAAATAGTGTGACATATTTTTATTATCAATTACATAATATAATATAATGGTAATCATTGAAGAACAAGAATTAAAAAAACATCATTTCATGATTTATAACATAACATACCAACAAAAGAAATCCAAGGCATTATAATTATAGTTAATTTTTAATATTATATACATAAACACATCATTTAAAAACATACTTATTTAAAACTCCACATTATTCTCCAAACCCACATATATCTTCTAGAACTACCCAGGATACATAGGGAAAATAAATATGGTAAAAAATGTCCAATAAATTATTTTAAGGTAAGAATAATGGTAATAAAAAATAATATTAGATCCAAGAGTTATAAAATGTGTTCATAAAGAGAATATTTATAATCATAAATACATTAAATAATGAAATTAATTCATTAAAACATGGATTCATGGAATATGTGTAAACATCATTAAACATGAAATTATACACAAAATTTAATATTTAATCCCATTACAATCATCACAATGTTTACAATATCTCATTGTATATTGGGATTAAATACCATTCCCATATTCAGAATAGAAAAATTCACATGGAGGATTAGGTTCACTCCCTAATCACAAACATAAGATATCCTAAGTTACAAAGCAATACACAATGTACTAGAGGATATTTATTTTTTATAAACTATCACACATTGAATATTATATATATTAGTACCATTTGGAGAAAATATACCACACATAACACATAATCATGATTAAATTAATGATAAATATGTTGGTTTCATAATTTAAATTTATGGATTAATTTAACGCTAAATAATTAGGATTCCAATGTGAAGAAGGAATTAATTATTTTTTTAACATTACTAACTGAAAATGCAACATATTTATTTAAATTGAGTTTGAATATAGATAATTATCAAATATTATATTTAAATAAAAAATTAAAAACTAAATGGAGGAGTTTTATGAAATATATAATGGACCATTCATAGAGGAAAAGTGTATGTTTTTTACATATAACAAAATTTAATCCAATAGGATAATCTATAAAATTATTGTTGATTTTATAATATTATTAATTATTTAAAAATATATTATGGGGGTGATTTGTGACATGAGACATGAATTATGAAAGTTCTCTTAAATCAGTTTTACATAAAGGTGATAATTTCAAAGGGAAATGAAAACATTTTTAACCTAAAAATGTAACTTGTATGTGACTTGTTATGCATAAATTAATCATATAAAAAAATAGAATAATTACTAGAGAATAATATTGTGTAAAATGAATTAACATAATGAGAACTTGTGTCCAAAAACAAATGAGGGTGGTCTAGTACATCTCTTACATAATATTTAAACGAACTATGTATTTGAACTACAATTCTTAAATAATTAAATCATTTTCATTAAATATTTACCCAATAATCTTATTCAGATGTATTAATTTTTTTTATAATCTATCTAAAACGTTATACTAATTTTTTCCTGTAATTTTCATTATACATTGGTTAATTTAGGCTGCTTTGCTATTTTCTTCCTAACATATTCAGTTTGATCATGAAAAAGATCTCTCAAAATAATTAAATGATATATTGAATTGGGGAGTTTTATTTATTTTATTAATTCATTATGAAAATACTATTAACATTTAAAAATTTATCCCAGATATTATACAAATTAATAAAGGTATCGAGAAAATCAATTTAATGTGATTAATGTTAGTATAACTTGTCATTTTTTATTATTTTAATATTAATATATATTTTCATTCACATATATTAATTGTGTAAAAAATTTAGTTTTATATATTTAATAATTTTTTAATACAACTATTTCTATTTTAAATGGAAGACAAACTAAGTCATTCTTGGTGGCGGTAGTTCGTACATAATAATGATGACATATTTATTTTTATCAATGATTATTTAACAAATAATAAAATGGATATGGAATAATAATAATAAAATTTATAAATAAAAAAATGGTGGTGTTATAATAAATTTAGGGTTAAATGGTACTTTTGGGGAGATGAAGACGAAAAGATCTCGAATGTTTGGGTTTAGTGTATAACCTTTCAATTAGAATTTCTCCCTTGGTATCTTCTTAAGACACTATTGCATGATGTTTTTTTTGAATCCCATAATTTGAATGCATATGGAGGGTATTCTATATAATAATGATAATTTTGGACAATACAATTCTTTGTAATGGGTAAATAAATATATAATAGGCAGTCTACATTTACATGTTATGACAAGGAAAAGCTCTTAAAAACTCATTATTTATGGTGTATATATTTATAACCATGTGTATATTTATATTATCATAATTTTTTTATGAATAATATTAAAAATCATGTTAAAATAAATACAATCTTCTATTGGTATATTACTTAATAATGATATCCAATTAACAATAATTTAATATTTTAATTGAATGTAATTGGCAATTTTCATGTCCTGGAATCCTAGTGCGATTTGATTCCAATATTTGAAACTAATAGTCTGCACTACTTGGTGTCTTTTAGGTTCCTCCGTTCATTGAGAAAAATAGGAGGACACTTATTGGATATTGGACACCCCTCTTAGTTAGTTTATTACTTAGGATACTAGAATGCTATTATCCAAATGATGTCATGTGTTTTTTATGTGAAAAAATTCCCATCATGAACTAGATTATTATGAAATCTCTAAGGATGATGTTGATATCCATGATTTATTCCTTATACACTCTCTAGGATTGGTTTGATGTACAATGGTTACATTATATAGAGCTATATTCTAAATTGATATAGATATGATGATTGATGGATGTTGAGTTATTATCTCATATTAATTGATTATTACATATATATTTTCTGATGGATTAACTCGTTTAAAATTTATTCAAATTTTCTTTGTCTTGATTTCCTACAGATCAAGACCGTGGAATCAATCATAATACTGGAAGATGGAATGATGAGATGTCCTATTGGATCCATGGGTTATGTATAAATGGAATGGTTTATATTGGATTCATGGGATACATATCAATGTTCTAATTATTTAATGTACAACTGATACATATATTTATAACTTATATATGTTGGAGAAATGTATGAGTATTGTTGGTTCTATGAAAGAACCCCTGTGGTGATTTAGCATGATTAGAGATATCTCCGATGCTAGCCAAATCAGGTAAGGTCGAACCAGTGTAGCCATCTGGTCCATGATATGAAGATTTTTATTTAATCAATTTCTATAAGTAAAATGTTAATAATTTTTTATGATTGTAAATCACATAAACATACCCATATTTTTTAATCTATGTATGGGACTAAATTGGTTTTATCACACTATGTTTTTTATTCGCACTCTCTTAAGGAGTCCATTACACATGGGTATTGGATTAGACGATCACATGGTTATAGGAACATGACAGGATAAGGTTTAAGAAGAATTGATTGGGTTGACTTCGATTTGTATATGAATATTTTTTATGGTATAGATCATCATGTAGTGGAAATAATTTTTTTTCCTTTATTTTGGCTTATATATGTTACCAGTCTAGTGGGTTGTTAGAGTAAGAAATTGATTGGCTATTATGGTCATTATTTATTTTCATTTATTTTCGACTTTTATACTTATCTTCTTCTGTATTTAGTTTATCATTATATTGAATCAAATTTAGTTATTTTTTATTGTTTGATTACTCTCACAAATGGTAATATCATACCAATGCACACCTCGTACACCTTTTCTACAGTCCTATAACCGCTAGTGTATGGGTAGGTATGCATGAGGCCATGAGGCGAACCTAACCAGCTATCATTCATAGTACCCCGATTAGGGAATGAATATGATCTATAATATGAGTTTCTTCCATATTATTTTTCTATTTGAGATATTGTATAAATGAGAATTTTGGGTACATCAATGATTATAATTGTTATTGGACTAGTGAATCAAAAAACAAAAATTATAGTATGAAGTCTATGATACAAAAACATGTAATTCATGTTCATGGATAATAATATTATTATTGAAAATGATTAATTATTTGGGAATTGAACATGAGGTCTATATTATATGATTAATTGTGGATTCATGGCTCTTGGTTCATTATTGTATGATAGTGACATTATTTGACATCTAGAATACATAAGATATAAGTATTTGATCAAGATTCATATTTTACTCCTTGGTTTAAATGATAAATGTTTTTTATATTTGATTTACATTACTCATTTTGAGGCTAACTATTTAATGTTTTGAAAATCGTAAATGGTGTTTTCCTTTATTAGTTCTTGGTGTAATTCTACCCTAATATCCTGGCTTGTTTATAACATTATACAAGTGACCATATAGACAATTCCTTTATGATGTTTTATGATTATGATCTTTATATTGTTCCTTATGTATAAAATTTTTAGTGGCCCTAATTGGATAAAATAGGTACTCAAATCATCATTATAATTTTAGAAAGTTTCTAGGGGGATGTGATTCTTTAAAGAGGGACTGCTAAGATAACTAAATTGGAACATAATGCTCTTTTATTAAACATTGTAGGATGGAAATGGAATATAATTACTCTTTATTGACCCATTAGAGATTAATGTGGGCAACATATACCTTTTCAGTAGACCCTTTTTGGTATAATATTTTATTGGTACGGTTATTTACATTTTCATAACTATCTACATTGTGTTTTTCCATCATGAATGCAATGAAATAAAATGTAACCAAACATCATTTATGGTTGTCTAGTTAGATCATAACTTGCGATGCTTATAGGTTCCTGATGGTTCCTTATAAAATGAAAATTTCCCAGGGTATTAACATATATTGATTCTCGGTGAGGGTTAGTTTATCAAATTTTATACATTGACATCAAGACCCATAGAAAGAAGCATTATATGATGGTACATGTGTATGTTCAAGACATATTTGGTTACTAATTGGACGTTGTGGAAATAATTATTAATTAATTATACCCCTCTATTAACTAAATAGTTCCCTAATAAGATATAGATAAATGGAATTCTAAAAAAATAGTGTAATTTCCTCTATCATTTGGTAATGAAAACACATATAACTGGACATGTGTATGAAAATTATGATACTCATAGGTCAATATTACCACTACCAATCATTAAATTTACCACATTATTAGTAGGGTCTCATGTGAATTAGATGTTTTGTAATTGAAGAGTCGAGAATGATGATGTTACATGTATATTACAATTCAATGTGGATTAGACCTATATGTGGGTGCCCAAATATGGGGGGAGGGTGGATTGTGCATTATTCATATGTTATACACTTCAATTTTTTGTTTGGGGGTGCGTTTCTTGTTTTTGTTATAGGATCATTGGTTATGCCTCACAAGACATGAGAATGTTGAGGGTTTTTTATTGTTGTCATGATGGACAGTCATACTGCAATGGATGTGATACCAAACTGGTATGGATAAGTAATAGACCTTGAGACCTATTGTTCTACATGAATATAAGAGAGTTCATATTTGTTATCATTAGGGGAAACCCCAAATAGGGTTTATCCATAGATAGTTGACTTATTTTAGGTGATGCAAATGTACATTTTTTGTCCTATGAAATTGTTCCATGTATGGTGAACCGGGATTTTTCCATATATAGGTTGATGCCTTTGGATTTTAATGAATTTAAAAGGTTCTTGAGAATCAATAATGGCTCTGATAGGATGTAATTTCATGGTTCCTATCAATATTGGTATGTTGGTAAATATTAAGATTTTTGTCAAAGAATTGGTGGATTCTTGTGATTTGAATTATATCAGGTGATGGCTACTAATGACGATGAGTATAACATGTGTCTGATTGAGGATGATCAAAATTATTTTATAGGTAATGTATGCTAGTGTGGGAACATTATATGGATCATGGAGTATATAAGGATCTTTATATTAGAAATTTTTTCCCAGGGATCTTCTCATATATCATGTACATATTCCATGGGGAATAGTTTTCATTGTCATAGTTTCATGCTACTCATATGAATGTGACTCGAGAATTGTAATCACCAAATAATTTGAGTGGGTTTTGTATCCATAGTGTTGGAAAAGTTGATTGACATAATGGGGGTATGGATTATTAGTTTATATTAAAAAATTTCCAATATGATTAGGGATGTTCTATAAATGTGTTGGGTTCCGTGGAATGTTTGTCCCAATGATGAAAAATATTTCACATTTTTAGGGAGGCATGGTGTAAGAGTTTGATATAAAAATGAGTGTGGATTAACATAAATGATAGGTTTTTGGGTTTTGAACCTATTAAGTTGACTATTATAATGGACAAAGGTTTTCAATACCCATCAATCAGTCTGATGAGAGAAGAGATATGGGCTATGATTATCAAAGTTTAGTTTCTGTAGTATGATGGTAATGATGCAATTAGGTGGGAGCATGATGACAGTTAATAGTTTGTTTCCGTTAATTGAGGAGCTCAATGAGTATCATATTGATCATTGGGTAGTGATTTTTGAATTTTAATTTCATTGAATTGTTGGAATGTGTTTGATTGGGATCTCTAGTGGTTTTATATGATCATAAAACGATATGGAATCATGCATTGTCTGTGAATGGTAGGTTGGCTCAGGAGGATTTTTTTCATATCTTAGTGGGTGTGAGATCAAAGATGAATCAGTGATCATGGTGGTGAATTATGGATTTAATGGGATATTTGTTGTTTTTCTAGTAAATTTTACTATAATATGGGTACTTACATTAATTATCATCCATAAGCGATCTCATGTTTCCACTTGGGATTAATGCATCCATATTTGGCATTAGTAACACATTGGATGATGGGGCCAAGTATTTTAAACTAATGTCAGATATAAGGGGTTAAAATGATGTTCATCAATTTATATTGATGTAGTGGCTGATGAAAAATATTAGCCATGTCATTTGGATTACAATGAAAGAACATCATTCATTGGCCAATGCCTTTTAATGAATTCCTGAATATTGAGGAACATTTATTCATACATGGAACATGGTAACAAGAATTAGTGATGGGGTTTAGAAAAATTTTATAATTTTTTTGATGTTTGAGGTATTGAGAAACCATTATATACATTCCACTGGAATATGGGAGGAATGTTTTGATTTGTAGTTTCGATGATTGGTCATGCCGTATTTCAGAATTTTCCTTCTAATTCTAGGTCATATAGCAGGATGATTCATAATACCATTGATGAATGAGATTTTTGAATTATTTTTATTTGGATATATGGGGTCATATAAGAGAAAAATCAGTGTATAGATATTGACTTCTAAAATGGGCTATGGATTTTGTGGATTATGTTAGGGCGATTGAAATTATTGCTTTGGAACTGTTTTGGGACTTAAGAGTTAGGACACAAACATTTGAGTTATAATGCATGATCCTTGTAGGATTTGATGTTTTTATTGATGAAGAACAAGTATTGTTAGAGATAATAAGTATTATAGATGTGGGGATTTATGGACATGTGTTCGTACGAGTTGGAAATTTTATATGAAATTTTAGTTTTCATTTACTAGAAGGGATAAAAACGTTATTAGATATTCATAACAGAATTAAAATATATAGAATTCCAAAAAATGTTGTTCCTTGAAATGATAAATGGATAAAGAGGTTTTTTTGTGTTTTTAGGTTATCCTCATGGTGGATATAGTGATGTTTCAGTGTTTTGGATAATTTTGGGCATGGGGTTTGGGATTGGTGCAGTGTGTTGTGGGAACTATGTCTCCCCATCCTACAAAATAAATTTTCAATTAATTTCTTTATTGATAATGGTATTAATATTTTATTGGATTATCCGAAGAAAATAACAATTTGAAATAGATGGGGAATCTAGTTGAGGGATTTTTAGGTTGCATATGTGGGAGGAATGTTTAGAAAATAATAGAGCTAATCCCTGTGAGGTGGGATGTCATATAATGTGTGAATGAATGGTTGGTGAACGGTTCAGCCAACCGTGTGAATAAAAAGTCACTAATTTAAGGAGGAAATATTACCACATTACAACCAAATAATTTGAGAGTTAATTCTCATATTTATCATGTATTCCTCCCTCTTGGGAGCCATCTCCAATCCACCATATCTGTAGAGACCAGAAGCTTAACGTACATGAACATTACATTACTTTTGCAGAATACTTAGTACATAACAAATCACACACACAAGGACCGTAATAGTTTAGTGTCTTTGGAAACTCGGAATAAAATCTTTAATCATGGTGAAAGATCTTCAATATCTCCCATAAAGATCTTCTTTTTTATTCCTAAAACCTTTCTTTATATCCTGGGGAAAAGAAAACATAAAAATGTGAGCTCAAATGCTCAGTAAGGGTAAACAAAAGAATTATCAATCACATCATATACATAAGAATATAGCTTTTGGAAATCTTAACCTGCAAAAGAGCTCATAATATCATAACATGGGATAAATAATATAAGTGAAATGTAATTCCAATAATCACAAATTAAAACATGAAACTTTGTGGCATACACACATAATCATCATTTCTTGTTAGTCATGACTCATTGCCAAGACTATCTTAGTGGACAAAGTCTCTTTCTAAACCGAGTCACCCTCGTTTCACTCTTGTTTCACTGAACCGGTATAACCTACCATTCCAGCCATGTCTATCTAATGAGATATAAAATCTTTACCCATTTCATTGGAGGGAGATATAGGTCCCACCCATCTCATAATGAAACCATTCTTATGTGTGCCACAAAATCATAAAACATACATCATAGCATAACCCATGTAATAAAAATGGGAATCTTAAACATCGTGACATCATAAAACAATTCATATAAGATAACGGAATTCATAAACATAATTCCATCACAACATAATCAAATCAATGTAATAATAGGGAAAAAACAGAACCCTTTATTATCTTAGATGGAAAATAATTTTGATAAAACACTTGAACTCCATACTTGAGGAAAATATCCTTTCTTCTTCAAAAACATTTTTCCTTTCTTAACAGGTCATACGACTTTAAACTAAAAGAAGTTTATTAAAAATAAACTTGGAAACATGTAAAGGAATCTTCTTGGAAATAATGTTTTAAAAATCCATTCATGCCGTATAAGTTTAAAAAAACATTCTTCGTACTTTTGTCAGAAAAGTCAAAAAGTACCTCATACGAAAAACGACAAAAGATTCCTTTCATATATTATACTAAAAACTCACTGAAGGGTAAAATAGGACTTAAACAATTTTAGGTGAATGGAAATAATATTACATATTGAGGAAACAAGGATGTGGATGATAAAATACACCCCAGTAAATACTAAAGTATAAACAATCTCAGATGAAAATGAGATTGTGATATTTCCCTTACCTTAGGTCCGAGTTGCTTTGTAAGTGTCCGAACCTCCTGTATAATGATTTAAATAATGTTATTGACTTATTCCAGAATCATATTTATTGTTATTATATCATATATGGTCCACTTATGACTTTATATTACTCGTTCTTTTGTAAATTCATGTAAAAGTAGCATTTTAGGTAAAATCGTCTCATTTGTCATTCGTGTTTTTAACTTGTAATTATTCATATGATTACTTAGATCATGATTACTTAATTCCAGAATATAAATCATGATTTATATATATATATATATATTCAGAATATACATATATAATAAATCAGTAAATGGAAAGAAATACACCGTTCATGGAGACGGTAGTCCGTACGTACGCATGAACACTGTTTTTGTTTCCTTATTGAATTGAATGGAATTAAGTAGATGACATACATATAAATATAAATAATTACATTATAATTATTAGGTCATATATTTCATTAGTACTTATTATATATACTTTATAATCATTCATGAATGGTTAATCATTGTGAATGAATCTCATCGCGTCGTGGAGACGGTAGTCCGTACGTACGCACGAGCGATGATATCGTTCCCATGGTTGTGGAATTGTTTTGAAGTGTATGTATACTATTTCAGTATCAATTTCACTTTATAATAATAATATATAGTCACTCATTACACCATTATACACATCCAATTATGGTGGTGACGGAAAATAGATTACACCACGGCGTGGAGACGGTATTCCGTACGTACGCACGAGCGGTGATTTCCTTTTTCCGTAGGATGGATATAAGGTTAATTAGAGTTGTTTAATATTTATAATAACATATATGTATATAATAATTACTGATATTATTACTTTATCATGAAACAACTAAAGAAGAAGAAGTTGAAGAAGAAAGAAATTGAAAAAGATCGGTAATGGATATTACCACTTTTTGACGCGCCTTCACTTATCCTCCATTTAAAGAACTAAGGATGGTCTTTGAAGAAGACCAGGACTTCTAGGATGATACTAGGGAAGTGGAGAAGAGATTTTGGCAGGGGTTGTCCGAGCTTGAATGCTCAAATTGGTGTGAGGAGGAGAGGGAGGAGGTGCCCTTTTATAAGGGAGGAGAGGGGCATCTTAGGAAAATCTCAAAATATTATTTTATATTAAGGTCAAATTCGGTTTATAATGGTTCCAAATGGTCTAATTTCTAAGATAAGGTGGGTATGGGTCGAAATCCTCTCATACAATAGGATTTATACAAGTTTAGGTTATTATTATATCCTTATCAATTAGATTTAACTCTAAGTTAAATAATTTAACTTTTACCGTGTCGTTTTGTTTTCTTACACTATATGGTTAATAAACTTACTATATCAAGCCAAACGAACCCCAAGTTGTATATTATTAATATATCTATCCTTATCTAAGTCATTTGGCCAAACCTTAGTTTTTTAGGAATTAAATAACAATTAATAATATAATATATGTTTTAAAAACTAATTTATGTCAATTTTGACACTATTTGGTACATGATTTTTATGAAATTTCTAAGAGAATGATAAGTTCTAACCAAGTTACATAAATCAACAATAATATGTCATATTAACCTATAAAATTAGTGTAAGTCATAAAAAGTCTCAAATTACATTTATTTGGGCATTTAAAACATCAATTATGTTAATATTTTCTTAAAAAGGTAATTACTGCATCATCGTTGTGTCATAAATATATTAAATAATTAAAAGTATAGAAATTACAAATAAATAACCATTATGTAGGAAATATTTTTTATCTTTCTAATGAATATTTATATTCGAAATTATATTATGTATAACTCTATATTAAAAATGTTTTAGTAAATAAACTTTGATTTTAACTCTTTTAACTCTTCTTTGAATTAAATAATAATAAATGTCCTAATATAATCCAAATGGGCCTAAATGATAATATTTTACACTTAAGGTTATTTTTGGTCGAGATACAGTTGTCCAATATGATTAGGACATGTGTTAGGGTAATATTAATATCATTTTTACCCTTGATTACCATATTTACCTTTAACCGTGGTAAATAAAAGTAAAAAGTTACTATTCATCAAGAATTATTTTCATCTCATTGAACCTCATTTTACTTACTGACATCAACCGTGTATCTCGGATTTTTGAAATTCCATTCACAGAAGCGGTAAAATTAAGATTTATGAAAAAATTAATTTTTTTTAACTACCACTTAGTAGTTTCATTATTCATCAAAAATTGAAGTTTTTCAGAAAAATGCCAAAATTTCACCCTAAGCTATAATTGATATTCCAAGTTCAAAAATGATTTCTATTTTACAAAATTCCCAACAAATAAGTTGCATTAATTAATTTTATAATTAATTTCCGCTGTCACAACAAATAGCGTGTTTTTAAGACATAATAACTATCAAAAGATTAACATTTCTTTATGTCTGGTGTAAATGTGAAATTACATCCAATGACCAAAATTGTATTGAATTGTAAAAATATATTCTAGATATACTTTAAAACCACTATAATTAATAATTTATCACTATTAATTATTTCGATTAAAAAAGTTGTTTTTAATTAAAATTTAGTAATTTTCACTATTCATCAGAAAATGAAAGTTATCCGAAAAGTACCAAAATTTCACCCTAATCTAATTTCGATATTACGAATCCAAAAATGAATTCCATTTTGAAAAATAAAATATATAAAATTTCAAAAAAGTGGTTATTACTATTCATAACGGCTAGTTTTAATAATATTTTAATAGCATATTGTTGTTTAGTGAAACTCGTTATTGCGTACTACACACGCTATAGAGGAAGGTCACGATTGCGTGTAATAGAAGGCAAGTCAAGGATGTGTGTTGTGAAAGCTTCTTTTGGTGTAGCGTACAACACAAGACATTAATGCAATTAAAAAGAATATTTTTCATAAAATTTCGGGGTGTTACATTCTACCCCCCTTAAAATGAATTTCGCCCTCGAAATTCGTCGGGGTTATAAATGGTTTACTATTCTAAAGATTATTTAATAGAAACCCACATCGTAAAAAGGAATACCAAAACCAATCTTTAAAAACAAAAGTATGAAACGTAACGGTTACCCAAATAATCTAATCACTGGGTTTCCACATAGGTGAAAATATGGATATGGAAGAGAAATCTAACCATCATGTTCTGATGGAGAGTGGTAGAGAACATGGCTATAGAAAAGCCAGCAATCACAAAGCCATAAATTTATGATGATCTAGGGTACCTTCTGATTCATCAGATATAAGGGCACTAGGACAACATTTTTGGTTTTCAAGATCATTTCCCTAAAGTTGAAAATTTGAATTAGAATAACTACTTACTTTATTTTGGTACAATCTCACTGTTGTTCGTGCCTTGAACAATTTCCACTTCATCTCTTAAATAAATGATGTTGAATTTTTTATTCGTGAAGTGTTAGCAGATCATGTGATAGAATGACGGGTCATTCCATCTTTCTCAAACAAAAGGTTAGCAAAAATTATATACATAAGTCAATCTATAGTGTGATTAATCATATATGGTTCCTAAAATGGACTTATACTTCATATATCATACTGCTTAATATAATAAAACTATTTTCTACTAAACAGGGACTTCCTGTAGGCTAGTGGTAGGCGATAAAGGCCAGTTGCACTTCGGTTGTGGGTTCGATTCCCATAGCCTAGTCTGACGCGATGGGTTGTCGCCCGTCCTGCAGATTTTCCTTTTTCTAAAACTATATTACTATAACATCCCATCAATAATATCGAAAAAACTTCTACCCTTAATCAATACTAACTTTTGTCCAACACAATCCATTCCAATCTTTAGGCTTATCCATAATATTGCAGTCCACTCTCATAACATAGTGAAAACGATTACCAGAGATTTAATACCATCATTGATCCCCATATAACATAAGATATGTTTTGTTGGTCACATTCCAAACATTCAAAGTCCTTAATCATGTATTCTCTTGAATACCCATTGAAACATAGTGAAAACATGAATGCAGTTAAAAGTTAACACTTTCCACATATCAAAATATTCAAAATTCGATATACTCAAACCATGATATCACTTAGTCCTTATATCAATCATGAGCTCATGAATACTGTTAAACATTTCATTTTCTCGTTTTCCCTTCATTATGCGCATAATATCACAATAACATTGAATACCACATTAGAACAATACATAAATATTCCAATACTCCATGATACAACATTATTTTGGAATCCCATTACATAAACACTTAATCATTCCACCACATCGTTGTCATATTCAACATTGCAAATAGTGATCGCTTGTGACTTCCCATTTTCCTTTGCCTTAAGCGGTTGCTCATGTCGATCATCACTAACCCATGGATTAGGGAATTAATTAGCATAATGCCCCATTTCCTTGCACTTGAAGCATTGAAGTGTTGGTTGTGTGTTCTCTACAGTTTTTGCTTTATTCACATCATTAGAATCTCTTTTTCCATTACTTCAACACTCATCTGCTCAATGACCTTCTTTTCCACACATAAAACATTTTCTAGTCCCTTTATGACAATCTCCACCATGCTTCTTTCCACACTTTGTGAATAAGGAAACATTCATCTTCTTTTCACCATTATTCTGAGATTTCTCCTTGAACTCCATCTTTCGTTTCTTGTCAAAACAATGAGATGGATATGTAACACCAACTTCCATTTCTACCTTGATAGCACAACGCACAATTTCTTCATAGATACTGAAGTCTCTTATAGCTAATGCCCTTCGAAGACTTGGTTTTAAGCCACTGAAAAATCGATCAACTTTACTTTCAGGTTGGATGATAACGCCAGATGCATACCTTGCAAGTCTTGTAAATTTTTCTTCGTATATACCAACAGATTCATCATCCTTCTACTTCAGCTATAGAAACTCCTTTTCCATATTTGTTCGAAGAATACGAGGGAAGTACTTACTGAAAAACATGTTCTTGAACTCGTCCCATTCCATGGACTCAATTTCATCTCTTGGCCTCGTATTCTTTATAATATTCCACCATTGATCAACATCACCTTCTAAACGATATACTGCTAAGACGACTTTATCATGTTCAGAACATTGAAGAACTGAAAATACCTTTTCAGTGGTACTGATCCATTGTTCAGCAACAAGTGGATCGAAAGTCCCACTGAAAGAAGGTAGATGTTGCCTCATGAAGGACTCAATAGAATATTGGTCCCTTCTCTGCTCATTTGGAAGTCCAGAATGATTCATAGCTTGTGTAAGGATAACAACAAGATTTTTCACTCCATCTCCCATAACATTTGTTTGTTCAGGAAGAAAATCATTGCATTTTCCATTACATTGATCAACACAGTTCCTTCGGGTTCCAGCCATCGTCTAAAACCCAAAAAGAATAGTGTGAGAGGCAAAAATCATGCTAGGGAAAACAACATAATAAAGGGGGAGTACCTTCAATATCTAACATCTTAGGTTTAATTCTATGATCCTTATCGTAGTTCTAGTACTATAACCTATACGTATACTTAACCTTATGGACATCCCTAGACATACCTTCGAAATATCTCTAGGGATCTCACTAACGTTTTCGCATCCTAGTTTCCAAAGGGTGACTAAACCTTTCCTCTGATACCAACTGTAGAGACCCGAAGCTTAACGTACATGAACATTACATTACTTTTGCGGAATACTTAGTACATAACAAAACACACACACAAGGACCGTAATAGTTTAGTGTCTTTGGAAACTCGGAATAAAATCTTCTAATCGTGGTGAAAGATCTTCAATATCTCCCATAAAGATCTTCTTTTTTTTTCCTAAAACCTTTCTTTATATCCTGGGGAAAAGAAAACATAAAAAGGTGAGCTCAAATTCTCAGTAAGGGTAAACAAAAGAAATATCAATCACATCATATACATAAGAATATAGCTTTTGGAAATCTTAACCTACAAAAGAGATCATAATATCAGAACATGGGATAAATCATAGAAGTGAAATGTAATCCCAATAATCACAAATTAAAACAAGAAACTTTGTGGCATACACACATAATCATCATTTCTTGTTAGTCATGACTCATTTCCAAAACATTCTTAGTGGACGAAGTCTCTTTCTGAACTGAGTCACCCTCGTTTCAGTCCTGTTTCACTGAACCGGTATAACCTACCATTCCAGCCATGTCTATCTCATGAGATATAAAATCTTTATCCAATTAATTGGAGGGAGATTTAGGTCCCACCCATCTCGTAATGAAACCATTCTTATGTGTTCCACAAAATCATAAACCATACATCATAGCATAACCCATGTAATAAAAATGGGAATCTTAAACATCATGACATCATAAAACAATTAATATAAGATAAAGGAATTCATAAACATAATTCCATCACAACATAATCAAATAAATGTAATAATAGGGATAAAAAAACATAACCCTTTATTATCTAGATGGAAAATAAGTTTTATAAAACACTTAAACTCCATTCTTGAGGAAAATATCATTTCTTCTTCAAAAACATTTTTCCTTTCTTAACAGGTCATACGACTTTAAACTAAAAGAAGTTGATTAAAAATAAACATGAAAACTTGTAATGGAAGCTTCTTGTAAATAATGTTTTAAAAATCCATTCATACCTTATAAGTTTAAAAAACATTCTTCGTACTTTTGTCGGAAAAGTCAAAAAGTACCTCGTACGAAAAACGACAAAAGATTCCTTTCAAATCTTTTACTAAAAACTCGCCGAAGGGTAAAATAGGATTTAAAAAATTTTAGGTGAATGGAAATAATATTAAATATTGAGGAAACATGGATGTGGATGATAAAATACACCCCAGTAAATACTAAAGTATAAACAATCTCGGATAAAAATGAGATTGTGATATTTGCATTACCCTAGGTCCGACTTGCTTTATAAGTGTCCGAACCTCCTGTATAATGATATAAATCATGTTATTGACTTATTCCAGAATCATATTCATTGTTATTATATCATATATGGTCCACTTATGACTTTATATTACCGGTTCTTTTGTAAATTCATGTTAAACTAGCATTTTGGGTAAAATCGTCTCATTTGTCGTTCGTGTTTTTAACTTGTAATTATTCATATGATTACTTTGATCATGATTACTTAATTCCAGAATATAAAACATGATTTATATATATATATTCAGAATATACATATAAAATAAATCAGTAAATGGAAAGAAATACACCATTCATGGAGATGGTAGTCCGTACATACGCATTAACACTATTTTCGTTTCCTTATTGAATTGAATGGAATTAGTAGATGACATACATATAAATATAAATAATTCCAGTATCATTATTAGGTCATATATTTCATTAGTACTTATTATATATAATTTATAATCATTCATGAATGGTTAATCATTGAGAATGAATCTCATCGCGTCGTGGAGACGGTATTCCGTACGTACGCACGAGCGATGATATCGTTCCCATGGTCGTGGAATTGTTTTGAAGTGTATGTGTACTATTTCAGTATAAATGTCACTTTATAATAATCATATATAGTTACTCATTACACCATTATACCCATCCAATTAAGGTGGTGATGGAAAATAGATTACACCACGGCGTGGAGACGGTATTCCGTATGTACGCACGCGCGGTGATATCCTTTTTCCGTAGGATGGATAGAAGGTTAATTAGAGTTGTTTCATATTTATAATAACATATAAGTATATAATAAATACTGATATTATTACTTTATAATGAAACAACTAAAGAAGAAGAAGTTGAAGAAGAACGAAATTGAAAAAGATCGGTAATGGATATTACCTCTTTTTGACGTGCCTTCACTTATCCTCCACTTAAAGACCTAAGGATGGTCTTTGAAGAAGACCAAGACATCTAGGATGATACTAGGGAAGTGGAGAAGAGATTTTTTCAGGGTTTGGACGAGCATTAATGCTCAAATTGGTGTGAGGAGGAGAGGGAGGAGGTGCCCTTTTATAAGGGAGGAGAGGGGCATCTTAGGAAAATCTCAAAATATTATTTTATATTAAGGTCAAATTTGGTTTATAATGGTTCCAAATGGTCTTATTTCGAAGATAAAGTAGGTATGGGTCGGAATCCTCTCATACAATAGGATTTAGACAATTTTAGTTTATTATTTTAACTTTATCAATTAGATTTAACTCTAAGTTAAATAATTTAACTTTTACCGTGTCGTTTTGTTTTCTTAAACTATATGTTTAATAAAATTACTATATCAAGACAAACGAACCCCAAGTTGTATATTATTAATATATCTATACTTATCTAAGTCATTTGGCTGAACCTTAGATTTTTAGGAATTAAATAACAATTAATAATATAATATTTGTTTTAAAAACTAATTTATGTCAATTTTGACACTATTTGGTGCATGATTTTTATGGAATTTCAAACAGAATTATAAGTTCAAACCAAGTTACTTAAATAAACAACAACATTTCATATTAACCTATAATATTAGTGTAAGTCATAAAAAGTCTCAAATTACAATTATTTGGGCATTTATTACAT
Source organism: Viscum album (assembly GCA_963277665.1). Taxonomy (NCBI): domain Eukaryota; kingdom Viridiplantae; phylum Streptophyta; class Magnoliopsida; order Santalales; family Viscaceae; genus Viscum; species Viscum album. Next base: position 1,331,022,522 of record OY728142.1, on the reverse strand, counting down.
CAATTTTGTTAATATGTTCTTAAAAAGGTAATTACTGCATCATCGTTGTGTCATAAATAAATTAATTATTTAAAGTATAAAAATTACAAATAAAATACCATTATGTAGGAAATATTTTTATCTTTCTAATTAATATTCATAGTCAAAATTATAATATGTATAACCCTATATTAAAAATGTTTTTGTAAATAAACTTTGATTTTAACTCTTTTAACTCTTCTTTGAATTAATTAATAATAAATGTCCTAATCTAATCCAAGTGGGCCTAAATGATAATATTTTACACTTACGGTTTTTTTGGTCGAGATACACTTGTCCAATAGAATTAGGACATGTGTTAGGGTAATATTAATATCATTTTTACCCTTAATTACCCTATTTACCTTTAACCGTGGTAAATAAAAGTAAAAAGTTACTAATCACCAAAAATTATTTTCATCTCACTGAACCAAATTTTACTTACTGACATCAACCGTGTCTCTCGGATTTTTGAAATTCCATTCACAGAAGTGGTAAAATTAATATTTATGAAAAAATTAATTTTTTTAACTACCACTTAGTAGTTTCACTATTCATCAAAAATTGAAGTTTTTCAGAGAAATTCCAAAATTTCCCCTTAAGATATAATTGATATTCCAAGTTAAAAAATGATTTCTATTTTACAAAATTCCCAACATATAAGTTGCATTAATTAATTTTATAATTAATTTCCGCTGTCACAACAAATAGCGTGTTTCTAAGAGATAATAACTATCAAAAGATTAACATTTGTTTATGTCTGGTGTAAATGTGAAATTACATCCAATGACCAAAATTGTATTGAATTGTAAAAATATATTCTAGATATACTTTAAAACCACTCAAATTAATAATTTATCACTATTAATTATTTTGATTAAAAAAGTTGTTTTTAAATAAAATTTAGTAATTTTCACTATTCATCAGAAAATGAAAGTTATCCGAAAAGTACCAAAATTTCACCCTAATCTAATTTCGATATTACGAATCCAAAAATGAATTCCATTTTGAAAAATAAAATATAAAAAATTTCAAAAAAGTGGTTATTACTATTTATAACGGATTGTTTTAATAATATTTTAATAGCATATTGTTGTTTAGTGAAACTCGTTATTGCGTACTACACATGCTATCGAGGAAGGTCACGATTGCATGTAATGGAAGGAAAGTCAAGGATGTGTGTTGTGAAAGCTTCTTTTGGTGTAGCGTACAACACAAGACATTAATGAAATTAAAAAGAATATTTTTCATAAAATTTCGGGGTGTTACAATATCTCTCTTATTCGAACTGCTTCATGGGGAGGATTTTTAGGGCATCCCAACAAAATTTATATTAGGTTTGTCCCATTTTTAGACTATAATTGCATATTTTTTCATTATAAAATTATTTTCGATACCTTGGTTTTTTATTTTATTCATGATCCTATTCAATCATGTTGGAGTCAAATACCAATGATGGATATTTTTCTTTTTCTAGGAATAGAATGTCCTGAGATAACATCCACTTTTTCACATTCTGATTCCTTGAGGTGTGATACCACTATTAATATTCTACGATTTTATGATTAATTAATATTATTTTTTAATTTTCATGATTCCATTATATGTTGGTTTTTCATTATTAATTTTTTGAGTATTCCATTTCATTTTGATGGGTTTACTGTCCCAATTATGAAATGATGAGATTGACCACTGAGATGCTGGGAATTATTCCCATTCAATAAAAGAATATTTTTTGTTTTTATATTTTTGGGATTAATTTATTTTTTATAATAAAATAATAATTTACTAAATATGGTGGTTTAGTAATGAGTAAGGAACTTAAATTTATTAGATGGGCTGGCACAGGGAGTAGAAACGATCTATAGTCCCTTGATCATAATCATGAGTGATCTGTCTGAGGATGGAGGTATATCATACATTATCATTAGGTAAATTACTAATTTAAATGTTCTATATGATATTATTGGGACCCAAAACTAATGTAATGTTACTAAAATTAATTTAATTATTCAATTTAATTATTTAAACAAATTAGGTCACTAAATTAAATTATATAATTATCTTAAGTTCTGAGGTACACTTGCGTCCCATAGGAACTGACATAATTATTGGACTAGTATAGGATGTGACTTTAATATAGAATATTTCCTTATATTAAAATATGAATACAAGGACCCATAAAATTGTGGAAAATTGGGATAGACCTACTACTCCAAGATGAAGTAGACTATGGGACTTTTAATAAATATGTGGTTCTTTTGAACAAGTACAATTTGAATTTTGTGGTCATTTATGACCTAAAATTGAATCGACATCTACTTTAAGGCCTTAATGTTCTTATGGGATTATAGGTTATGTATTAAATATGCTCTTCCTCTTACACGGAATATTTTTATATGAATTGTCAATTGTTGGGGACACAATGTATAGTTCCCAATTCTCATTGAAACTATTGTAAAGGATAATGGTAAATGGGTAGTGAAGAATATGGGTATCCCCCAAAATTATAAATTAACTAGAAAGGACTCAAAGACTATAAAAAGTCGGTAATGGTTTTGGGTGTTCATCTAACCCTATGAACTGATGTTAAATATTAACTAATATAATTGTTATATTTAAATTTTCAAGTGTCTGATGACTATACACCAAATGGTAAAATTTGTGGGTCGTTAAAACATAAAATACATTTGTGGTTGGATGCTATGGAAAACTAAGACCTAACACAAGCTAGTTGTTAAATGATATTTCATTTTTTATTAAATCTTAACTATGAAAATTCAGTATGTTGTATATTGTTATAACCTAGTGTATTTTTATTCTTGTATAAATCATGTATGATAGAATTTACATATATAATTTTTTTCTTAATAAGTTGGGATCCATAAGATAATTAATGAAAACTATCATTTAAAATGAATTTAATGTTCGAATTAAACGTAATTAAGTCTTGTAAAACATTTGTTTCATAATGGGATCAGAATTCAAAATTTGATAAAAATATTTCATCAGATCTATATTATTCCTCCATTCACCATGAAATATGGGGATGATTAGTGCATCTGGTAGAATCATCTATGACAGAATGTCAACTGAAATTCAAAGCATGTATGGATATTGGAGATTATATAGGTTATTAAATGTCCACATTTCCCCAAAGAAATGAATTTTTGTGATAAAAATGTGGATGTTTATGATCTACTCAAATTATTCCCGTGATTTTCACAATTAAAAGGTTGAAACGCCACAATTTCATTACAAGGTGTTATTTGGGAATTAATAATATAGTATACAACTGATGGATTTTGTATTATCATATCATATTGTGATGGTATTCCATATATATTTCCAATATTCTATCCCATTGGAAATTCATTACAGTTTCCATAATGTTGATTACATATAGGCTGATACCTATGAATTTTATATTTTATGGTAATAGGGAATGATGAGACATTGTTTCAATTCCAATTCATACATACGAATTATGTGGTATTTCTAATATCCCTCTATTGATTCTTGATTCATTGCATATTGGATTTCGAGATGAATAATAGTATTATAAATTATATTTACTGATGGAGAGTGAGAGTGATATCTAGTCTTAGAAATGTATTCCTATATGGTGATGTACCTTGGTGAGAGACATCACCATCATTGGATGAAGTAGGTATGGTATCACTAGTGTATCCATGAGGTCCTAGTAACAGTATTGGTTATGTAATTTACTTTTAGTAGATTTATTTTATTGTTATTATTATTTTATTGGATAATTCACATATAAATACAATTATTTTCATATCTATGTATAGGTCCCAAATTGTTGATACTTGATTAGTTTTATAATCACACTCTACCTAGTCTTCCACTACACTTGGGTAACTTATCATTCGTTCACATCATTGTACGTGTGTTTTCGGTACAAGAAATGTACATATTGAATGTTTTGTTAATATTTTTTATTTTTTTCAATTTATTTATTATGACACTTTATATTGGGGAGCTTGCTATTTATATTATTTTATTCATTAATGTTTATAAAACCAGACTAGTGGACGTTAATGGTATGCATTACATGGTTGTTGGGAACCATGTTTTATTTCATTCACTTGTAGGTTTTATAATTTTAATCATCAATAAAAAATTATGATTTTTTATTTTTATGTATTTATTATTGTTGTATTACAGTGGTAAGAGTGCATAGTCTTCAAAAAAATACATTGTTGATACTTGCTACAAGTTGGCACCATCAATCATATTGGGAGGCATTCTTGAGGTAATTTGGGGAACTGTATTAGTAATATTTATATTGAACATGGTGGGGTGATAAATCATGCATTTAAGTGAAGGAAAAATCAAATTTTAATAAAATAATATTTTATAAAATAATAATATCAAAATCAATTATAGAATTAGAAATATTACATTTGTTTTATAAGGTTCAAATTTTGTTTTATAATTTTTTTATAAAAAGTATTTAAAATGAATATGATTATTCTCCAATACATATTTTACTAATATAATTCCATTAATATCTTATATAATGATAAACGTCCTCATTTTGGAAAAAAGGTCATCTAAAAATAAATTTTCCAAGAAGAATCCCATAAATAAATCCTAATAATATTTTCATATGAAGAAATCTAAAAAAATAAAACTATTATATTGAAATTATATATGTCATCAACTATATATATATATAATTATAAATATATGTGTGTGTGTGATTATAATTTAATAAAACTGTTAATTAAAATGGAATTTTAGAGAATGAAAGATGTCCATATTATTATTATACCACAAGATTGATATTTATCCAAATTATTTTATTTTATGATCATTTTGTTTTAAATTAATTTTAAGGTGTTGAATGATAATATCATCAATATTACCTTATATGACACACATATATACTAATAAGGGTTATTTCTATATATAATTTCTAGTTCATTTCTTTATCACCCCATCATAAATTTTATATTTCAAATTTAATTACATACACTATGGTGCAAAAATGAGGATATTTTTGGTTCATAGTCTCATAATGTTCACATAACACCTTTCAACTTTATGATTTTTCCAATGTACCATGACTACATGAGTTGTCTTGTTCTTCATAATATTGTCTATTTAGTCCAATATATTACTCATAAAATCCTCAACTGATATATCATCCTCTAACTATACCATATATATATTTAGTATATTTTAAAGATCAAGTATTTTTCTCTTAATGTGGTATACATATAATATATCATATATTTAGAAAATATTGGTAGGTGTGATAGTTATAATTTTACTGTTAATATACATTAAATAATCTCAAAGGGAAGAATATATAACAAACATAGATACCACTTTCCCCAAATATCATGTATTTATTATATAGTGATATAAAGAGTAAAATCTTATCAAAAACAAGAAACTGTAATACTAATCAACCATTATCAAAATAACACTTTTATCGACTCGGCACTTATTGGATGTATTGTTAAAGGATCATGTGATGTTATAAAATTTATCCTACCATCAAACATAATAGAAACCTCTATTCACCTATATTATCCCATAATGATGATTTTCTACTTCTCTTCCCATTTAGGGCTACAAATGGGTCTATTTAGATGCCTAATTTGGGATTCTTGTTATATGAGAACATGAAAAAAGGTTGATGTTGGTTCCAACCTCCCATAACCTCTAATGTGAATGATTTCAACATATAATCAAGTGTTTAAGTAGTACCCTAAGATATTAAACATGTATAGGGATGACATATGGTACTAAATATCAACTATTTGTTTAGATAACATCGATGAATCTTCAAGATAGTTGAGGAAAACATCAGATCATGACCAGATACAATTGACAGTGGAGTTCCATGAAGCCTTACCACTTATCTAATATTTATCATTTTAATATTTTTATGTGATGCAACCTCTCGTATCAAAATAAATTGATTATTTATTATATGATAGTCCACCATAACACATATACAACTATTCCCATTTTATTTATTGGGACAACCCATGAATGATATCCCTAGTTATGTTATTCCACATCTATATATGTTTAAAAAATGGATGTCTCATCCAATTGTACATTTTCCTAAAATTCATAACCTATTGACACAAATTAAACATTTATATATATTCAACAATATTTTTAATCTTATTATCATAGAAATAATGTCCTCTAATATCTCTATATATTCTAATCATTCCTATATGGAAGGAAAATGATTTGTTGTGATCATTATTTAGTATCTCCAATACTATATCTATATTTAATTGAAGAATAGTTAGTTCCAAAAATATCCTAAAACCATTATCATCAACATTAATCTCAAGGACTTCTCCCTTATTCATGGAATCCAACTTATTCAATCTCTCCACATAAACCTCTTGATATTTTTATATAATATAATGTAGTGGTTGATATGAAAGAAATTAAAAATGGAAGAATGATGTTCCTTTATTCACGATTCCCATGATCATAATATTCAGGAGCATGATGATCAAATCATTCTCAATCGACATCCTACATATTATTTTAGGATATTTTCTTCTTTGATCTTTTTTTACTGTAATTTCCATCTTAGAATGGTAGAAAATTAAATAGTCACAATATTTATTTATATTCCACAATATCCATTGTTTCATGGTGAGATCCTTATAAATGAATATATAATTCTATCCTCTAAGGATAATAAATATTAATGAATATTATCTTACTATAGATAATTCTTCAATATTCCAAACCTCATTATTATCAAAACCAATAATATATCATGCATTAGGTAAGTTTTTATAATGAAGAATTATTTATATTGAGTTGTTGGAAATCATTTTTTCATTTATCTTGATTATATACCCTAAACCCTTCATTGAGGCATCACTATAAATCATAAAACCTTTCAAATGTTTGGGTATTGTGAGCATTTTTTGTAGTGGATTGACACTTTATTCACTCTATATAGGTCTTTTTATATTCATTTTTTCTAACATATTTTTCACCTTCTACATTACCTTGGTTAATAGGTTCAAAAATCCTGAATATTTCAAATTACATCGTTGATATTCCTTAGATTATCTAAGGAAACTATTGAAACATATTATAGAATATAGTATAGGAAATTCCTGAATCCCAATAGTTGTCAAAAGGTCTATATATATCCAATTACATTTGATAACATTCCAAAATAAGGATAAATTATCCATCCATAACTCAAAATTACTATATTTTTCATATAAATTATCCTTCGTCAATTTCATTATCTCAATAGTCAAATTCTCTTATTTTTCCTCCTTGATTCGGGAGTATAACAAAATAACTTCCTTCAGTAGTACAAACTTTTCATCTAGGTAATAACTAAATAGTATATATATTAATTGAATAATTAGAGAAGATGAATTAATGAGTCCAATTTGAATGACATTGAACATTAGTACCTATAACTTGAATGATATGTAGTATTTTGAATATAATCCTTCTTTACCTTCAATTAATTATATCCTGATCAATGGACCACTTTTGAAAGGTATTAATCTCCATGAAAACGATTAAAAAAGTGATAAATCAGTGGGATGGGATATATGTTATTAATCATTATCTTGATGGATTTATAAAAATAAATATCTAAATGAATTGACCCATACTTTTTCATGAAAAAATAGATAGGAAACCCCATGGATAATTAATCAGTCATATCAAACCCTTGTCAATATGGTATTGTAATTTATTATTTCGTCTATCATGTTCATTAGGGGAAATTATATATGGAATCCTGGATATTGACCAAGATTCAAGTAAATTTTTTTTGAGAAATAAACCAATTATTCATTACGAAGGCTAATAATATCTTTTAGTCAAACCATTAGTATAATCTTTTATAATGGTCTTGTTATCAACATTTATATTTTCCTTGGATACAATCGTATGTGCTATATGTGTTTGATCAAAAATAATATATAAATATATTCTTTTGAAGATGTTTTTAAAGGTGGCTCATCCTCTCCCATAAACATGGATAGAATATGAGGTTGGGTTAGGATATAAAGGGTTATATATTTCTGCACCTCTTTATGTTGGCTCTATATAAAGACAACATGTCCATTATTAGTATTTTATCAAATTTAGCTAATGGAATTATGGAATGTTTTTTTGGGATATTCATATGATGTTTTTCAAATGGGGAGTATTTATATACTAATGATGAAAAAATACATGCATTAACTGTTTTAAATTATAATCAATCCTCTATGTTTTACAGTTGTGTTATAATAATTGTACTGAACATGGGTAATTTGAAATAGTTTGTAAAACTAGAAAAAATATTATTCCCGATATTCCTAAAATAATAATTATTATACCTATCACTTAATAATTAAATTTATCCACCTCTATAATAGTGATAACTTATTTCATGCCTTCTTTTTCAGGAATAGTGTTTTTTTCATTGGTTATATTTGTTAACCTTTGCCTTATTGAATTAATTTGATAGTTTTGACACTCAATTCGATTGAAATATTAGAAAATTTTCTAATAATTGTATGGAAAATATTTTATTCTATCATATTAATGGGAGTTTATGTCACCTTTACAAGTGTTAGAATAATGTACCTCCTTTACTCAAATGAAATATTTCGAAGTCACAATTAGAAAATTTCTAATATTCATTTTTCCTCAAATTTGACATGTCGGTTGTTTTGTTTTAATACCAAATTTTGTTTTATTTAATGATTCCCTATAGTTAAAATATATAATTTAGTTATTATATCAATTCCAATAAGACGATTAAGAAGAATCCATTTCTAATGTATATTTTATGTAACATCAGAAAAATCCTTCATAGTTTTCAATGTCTTGAATTTCAAATGATTTACATAAACTCTTGGCTTTATATCCTTGTGGATAGTAATATTTTAATTTATGTTTTAATGATAAATCCAATGGAATATCTTTTCAACCATGTTATTTTCACCCCATTATATCAGATAGATTCATCTTCTTGAGTTCATGGAACTCTCTATCGATTTTAAGATGTACTGTGAGAGGGGATTATTTATTGATAAATTACCTATTGAATTTATCAAAATCAATATATTCTTTTTCTTCAATGTAACTTATATTAATATTTATTTTTCACCCCTAACCATAATCTTCCTAAATGTTTTAATCAGCATGAATGTTGTTATCTAGTATAGAGATTTGAAAAAGAGATAATATATTTTCAATGGATCTAATAAATTTTTTTAATGATTAAGGGATCAGAATATCAATTAATTATTTTAGTTATTAAAATTATAAATGAAATAAAAAATAAAATTTAACCATGAGGGAAATTCTACATGATTCGTGTTATTATTACTAACTTGAGAATTTTTTTTTACTAATTCCATGTGTTTCCCTTGTTTTAATTCCATCATGATTTTCATTTCATTAGGTATTTCATCACATATACCTAGTGTACATGTTGTAAATATTACCCATTCGACTTAACATAATTTTTTAAAATGATTGATATTTCATGAAGGGAATAATTTTTTTAATATATATATAAAAGTTGAACCATAAAATTAGGATATGTAACACATATATGATTTTTAAAATAATATTTATGAATTTTGAATTTGTAATTAATAGTATACACAATATTTTTTCCTTTAGGTTCTCTTATACAATTATGTTCAATAAAAAATTATTTTCAAATCCTCTTTTATTTTTTTAAATATAATGTGAATAAACTACAGAATATACCATGAATGACTCTATCCATGTATGATGTTAGGCGTATTTTTCTACACCTGTAACAAAATTGGGTTACTACCCAACATTCCCTCCGTTGTTTTATTAACCCTAGGTATAACTTTTCTATATCCTAAATTAACCTTGTTGTGTCTATATAGGGATGTAGTTATATAGAAAGCTAATAATAATATCTATATGACTAACAATGTAAAAAAAATTGGAAGGATTTACCTTGGACTAATCCATAAGGTATTCACACAACTTTATATCATCCTAAAATAAAAAATTGAATATACAAGGACATGAAACCAACTATAGGTACCTATTAAATAATAATAATTTATTGGATGGTTTATAACAAACATTAATAACATTACGAAAAAAAATATAGATGAGTAGTTTATTTTTAATATTAGATAGACAAACACTTCATTATAAACAAAAAAAATATAATATTTATTTAATACATAAAATAATAACAATAACATCGATATATATTCTAAAACCACATAGTATACCCTTCGTTAAATACATGTGCTAATGTGTGACCCAGAAATAATATTAATGGAATAAACCTAAATAAAATTCATAACAGGAATGTTAATATACATAACATCCTATCATAAAAATATTTATTATAATAATTAAAATATGTAATCAGGAAATAAAAGAATAAATTTTATATTAATTGCAATTTAAGAAACAAAATATAGCATGAAATCAAAAACATATGCCAAGTATCCCTCCAAAAACTATTATCCGAAATTGGAATAAGCCCGATGATGGATTGCGTTCAATCAATATTTAAATAATGATAGTGAAAAAAGTCCAATAGTGGATTTCGTTAACTAACTAATTCCATATATAACCTCTCATGACATAAAAAGAGTTATCCAGTGCATTGGAGTTTTATAAATTTCATGGCACAACCATCACATTATAACAATCAAACAAACGTGTTCCTCAAAAATAATTGAAAACATATTTAAAATATAAGCTTCATCAAACCCATGAGATAAAATATTTTACCATAATTATGATTTATAACATAACAACATGCTAAATCAGCAACATTCTCAATAGAATAATAAATTAAATCACTTTCAACATTCATTGTTGAAATTTGAAAATTTATTTAACATTTATTTCAATGTATAAAATTCATGTAAATGATCAAGATAAAAAGGAATATAATAGAACAACATATGAATGGTTTTATGAAATAATTAATGTATATTCTAAACAACAAATTATCATATTTATTTTTTTAAAACCTGAATTTAACCAATATATTTATCTATATAATGTTTATATTTTAAATATATTTTAATTTTTTTCAAAAAAATATTACAGTGTAAATAATAGAAAACAAACAAGAAATAAAAATGTTCACTTATACCTAGTATATTCAAGAGAATGAATTTCAAGGGGGACATAAAATTAAAATAACCCTAGACAAAAAATAATAATTATCTCGGTATATATGTATGAGACATATATATACAAATCAAAGACTTTCATGAGAAAAATATTCCTTAAAATGGAAAAAATTTATGAGAACATGGACCCAAAAAGTTACATGGGTTGTACATAAGATCCCTTATCCCATGAATGAATGAACCATAAACATTTATTAAGAGAATTAAATAATTAATTTAATTTATTTTGATTCATATTGATTAACCATATACATATATATTTAGTTTTATATGGTTGATTTATAATATATGATAATTTATTTGAATATAGTTTTTGATTACGTTGGTTACGAAGGGTTGTTTTGAAAATTTCATCTTAGGACATTTTATTTGGATATTTTGGACAACAATGTTGTAAAATAACTTCAAGATATCATGAAATTTGTCTGTTTTTTCCTAAATTATTTTATTAGGAAAACATATATAATATTTCAAATTTTATTTGAAATAATATCAAATTTTAGAATGGTTCATTACACTCTACACTTAATGCTGTTAAATAAAATTTATTTATTTCTGTATCAATTATAGATTTTCATATAAAATCATTTTTTATTTTTAATACTTCCAAAAATAAATTTTATTATATAAATAATATATTTTTAAATTCAAAAATGTTAGGTGGACATAGATAAAACACATTATTCAAAGTGGTCATAGTCGGAAAACAAACACACAATAATGTTTTCATTTTTTTCAATGATTTTAAATGTAATTGTAAAATGAATATTCCATTATAGTAATAAAATTTAATAATTGTATCAATTTATGTTATATCATTTCTTCATATATAGTGGATAATAGAGTTTTTTTTAGGAAGAAATTTATATTGAAATTTTGGGTTGCTAATATTATCTTTCTATAAGAATTTCTTCATTGGGTACCTTTTTAAGACTCCATATCTTTTTATTTTGCTGAGAACAAGTATTAAAAGGTTTTAGTAGAGTGTTGAGATAATTATAGTGTAGTTTTTATTGATATAATGATTTGTAAAATGTGGGGAAATAAATAAGAGGTGGTATTATTTTAAATGTGGGGAGAAGGGAAAAGTTATAAAACATAATTATTTCTCCTCAATATCACCCCATTATTCATGTAATAATGATAAAATAATGTCCCATAATGTTTTGATGAAATTTATAATTACTTTAATATATCAACTATATAATATTCACATGTTTTTCTCAAGGTTTATCCACTTTCACTGCATTTAGCCACATTTATCTCACGTTTTTCATACTAAGGAAACATCAATTTTATAGAACAATGAGATTTTGTGAAATATATTATTTAAATAAAATACCCTTTTTGATATTTTATATTTCATACCATAATGGTCATTGGTTTTTTACACACAACACATAGTTTAAACAAAACATGAAAAACTATTAATATATTATTATTTCATATGCTAGTTGTCAACAAGACATTAAAATAATGAGTATGAATAAAATTAACTAAAATATTATACTATGTTGATTATTGATATATATGTATATAATTTTATAGTGAACAATTAATTACAAATGAATATAATACACATTTAAAAAATAATTATTATTTTATGAAAAATTATTTTTATGAACCCAATTGTGTTTTTCCTACAAAAAATAAATAAAAGAACATTTCTAACAATTTATTTTAAAAATAATATATTATATGTTAAATAAAAATTTTAAAATTATTATTATTTGTTTTATAGAAAATATAAAATTATAAAACCATTTTTATGCTTAGAAAGAATATTATTTGAAAACCCATAATTGTTTTATGTAGTGAACTTATTTTAAAATTAGTCATTTCCATCTTTATTAAATAAAAATGAAAAATTAATATTTATTTTTTAATTCATCATGTAAAAATTTAATTAGATTTAATTTTTTAGATTATTTGACATAAATAATTTTTTTGATATTGATAGAAAAATATAGGTTTTAGTAGTGAAATATCATTTTTAATGATATTAAATACACATTAATTATTTTAAAATAGTTTTAAATTATAATTTTTCAATTATATATCTATATTACCAAAATTTTTAATTTTAATAAAATTCATATTGAATTTTTATATAAAAACATTATTTTTTTAACATATTCCCTTTGGAAAACTATTTTTCATTGCCTATATAAGATTAATTTTAATTTGAAATTCATATGTAAATAGAATTCCAAAAAATAATTATATATTTACAATATTGATAATTTATTTTTTCCAATAAGGTTAATATAATTTTGTATAGTTATGAATAGTAAAGGATGTAAAAATCATTTATCATAGTAAATGTGAATTTTGGTTTACCAAGGGTTAAAATAAAACCCTAATGAGTAAAACGATACATAAACATATATAAAATCCATTTTATGGGCATAAGATGACCTTATCATACAAAAGGATTGATAATTTACCATTCTGGATCCTTGGATAATGTAAACAACATAAGTATGCCTTTTTATTTTATGAAAATACAGCTATACCAATCAACTCACTTAGAAAATGTCATCACCATTCCACACCAATTAACAATAAAGAAATACATTTTTTAATATAATATATTCCCAAATTTATTCTTTAATTACTTCATTAAATCATTGATTACATAGTGAGATTATAAATCTAATTTAGTATGATATTATGTAAAACCTAATGATAATTACTGAAAAAGAAGTAATGTTTATAAAATAGAATATTTAATTTATTTTTTCTTATAGCTCAATATAATATTTTTAAAATATGATAATACAATATAATAATTTGATCCTATAAAAATATATATTTTATATTTATTTAATATGATATATCGATATCCACTTTAGTCAAATGGGATGAAAAATTATCATTTTTGTATATAGAGGACTACCATCTCACAAACTGATGTTATTCATTTTTTATAACCATTTATGACTGGTTCATATAATGATAGATTTCATATTTGTGTATAATATTTTTTATAACATAATAATTCAATAATTTTTATACAACAAATAGCTTCTTACCACAAATATTATTGGAAAACAATAATGTCCCTCGTGTATACAATAGACTAATGCATCATAAATTGATGAGATGTGTTATTCATTTCAATATAATGTAGATGTAAATGAGGATAGATTAAGATAATATATATGATATTGTTAAAAAAATAATTTTTTAGTTGATATATCACATATAATTCCTTACAATCCATTCCTTGGGCATATGATAACTTCCATAATTTATACGATTGATTACCACCTTGTGAAGCGATGTGATTCATTCTTCACATACACATTACATGGAAGGTAATAAAAATATTTTTAAATAAAAATATGTGATATAAATATATATAATAAAATTCTTATTATTTAATGTTAATATATTATTTTCCATTCTCTCTTCCAATCCATCGTGAAAATTAAGACAACGTTCATGCATTAATATGACCTTCCGTGTCCATGAACAATATATTTCAGTTTGTATAACTATATTTTATGTTATAGTATAATTTTTTTTTTCTAAATATATATTATATTTAATTCATTTTAAAAAATATGTAGTTATTTAAAAATAATCATACAAAGTGGGAAAAAATTATACATATACATATATATGATTTACAAAACTATTATTATGAAAAATTTGATTTTAACAAAAAATTATTAATTAAAAGGTAAAGAAAGGTCATATGTAAAAAACATATGGTAAGATGTATAAATGAATTTCATATAAGAGTTATATTGTAAAATTATATTTAGAATTCATTTGGTTTGAATTTGTATGAAATATGTAATGACTTAAGGTAATTTATTTTTAAAACACCATTTATTTATGGGTAACATATTAAAATTCACCACTCATATTTTTTTGAGGATTATATTGTAGATACCTTTTAATTTAATAAATTAACATGAAAAATTTTATTGTTATACTAAAAATAATATAAAAGCAGACGTCCAAGGACCATACTAGTCTATTGCCTTTGAAAACATTGATACAGAAACATTAGTACATAAATGAGATACATTATCTTACACTATGTTATTTATGAATATCATCTTTCAAAGACATATTAAACATAATATATATCTTCAAATAATTGGGGATGTAAAAAAGGGGTAAGCTCAGATGACCAGTAGAGGTAAACAATGGAGATATGTAAACACAATAATGCGTATAAGGGTTTTATAACATGGTCATGAAAATTTAAGATCATACTATGCAAATTAATGATCATAAATGTGGATCACGACATAAAGCACGGGAGTACATATGACATGAATCATAATTAAATAAATAATAGAAGGAATGAATACTTAATATGGGATTAAAACATGAAAATTTGGATGACACATAAGAATATATGTATTTGTTTCTGTAATTGTCAGGGCTTCGCTGGCAAGGTCATCTTAGTGGAGAAAGTCCTTCACTAAATCATCACTACTAGAATATAAATTACATACATTGGAAAAATTTCCCATCTCCAATATCCAATGTACACAGACTATTTGAATCATATTTTGAAATCCATCACAAAAATTAAGAATTTTCACTAGAATTATAAATTCATCCAAATTAGTATTGGTGGGGTTTATTTTTGCCTGGTGCAAAAATAAATCATGATGGGGATTTGGGACTGGAAACGTAGTCAGTCACAAATTCCCTTTGAGTTGAAATTATTTGCAACTGAATTCAATCCCCATTGTAAATAATTTTGAATGAATTTTTTTCGATGAAATTAATTCACTGGAAATTACTTCGTTAACAAATCTTTTGGGATTGATCATCATGTTGTCCCTCCATTATTTTTCCTCCTCCCTTATTCATTCCCACTCTATATGAATGATGGAATCCAAGGGGTCTCCCCCTCTGTGACACTATAGAAAGCTACCTTTCTTCAATTTTTAGGTGATTTCACATTTGTTCTTCAATGAGTGAACTTGCTTTTGTCCTATGTTAGTTTATTTTTCTTATTTTGGATAGATCGTATGAATAGTAGTTTGCCAAAACCTAGGATTATAAATTTACAATATTTTGATAATATATTGGACAGGTAATGTGAATATGAATTTATTTTTTCATATTTTAGTGTCTTAATTACATTTGAGTTATTATTATTTCATTTACAATATTTTTCACTCATTCATTTAACAAATAAGATATTATTGGTTTTTAGGGTTGCTGAAACATTATTATTTAAAATTATTTTTTGAAATATTAATATTTTTTAAATATGATCAATGTTAGTATTTGTTTTCAAACATTCCTTTTTGGATAATACATAGATTACATTTTAATTTTCTTAGTGTTTTAGGTTTTTTGGAAGTTTATTATAATTTTAACCATTAGTTTTTTCCTTTTTTTGGTTTTGGTATTCGTTTATTTTGTTTCCTAGATCCCTTCTTGGCACTCACATGTATGTATGTATAAATATTTTTTATGATAATTTTTTTATAATAAAAATATATTAGTGTGCGCATAATGTTTTTTAGTAATAATAATCTCTTATAATAATATTTTTTGTGTATGTTCATATATTTATATATGTCTAAATATTTTTTTTGTAAAAATATATTTGAGGTTAATATTATGTATGCACGTGCATGTGTTTAATAATATGTTTGATGTAAATATATTTTATTAAGAAATAATTTAATATATATATATATATATATATCATTTAAATAATAATTTTGTTTGCTTATTAATAATGATAAGAAAATTAATTAATATGAATCATTTTAATAAAATGTAATTTATCATAATTTTGTTATAAAAAATAAGATAAATAAATGGTTTAATGAAAACAAATGTAAATTAAAAATATTTAATTTTTATTAAAAACAAAATTAATAATAAATAGGAAAATTTTATATAATAGTATCTAAAAAACAATAAAAATATAAATGATTACAATAAATTCATAAAAAATATTTATTATTAAAAATCCATTAATATTATGAATAATTAAAAAAATGTCAACAAAAAAATTATAATATGTAATAATTAATGAGTATGTATTATTAATAAATATATATATTAATTATAATTATATAATAAAAATAATTTATAAATCAATATAAAAAAATTAAAACATTTAAAAGTTCCTAATAATTCATAAAAAAGATTTTATTAATTAAACAAAATATTCAAATTTCATATATATATATATATATTGTTAAAACAAAAAACATGCATAACTCTTATAATTTATCATCGGTAAAAATTATTATTTAAAAAATTAATAATTCAAATTCATAATGAATTAAAAATAATAATTATTAATTCTAATATTAACTCATTTTTTAATTATTTATATAAATTATAAATTCAAGGTAACGGAATTTATTTATAATTACAATAACAGCAAGTATAATTATCTAAAATATATATACATCTCTATTTATATAGATTGGATATTTTTATTTTAGTTTTAAAATAATATAGAATATATTTGATGTATTTATATTAATTAATAAATTTTGATATATATATAGTAATTATTTAATTTTTAATTACAATTTATGTAAATTAATAATAATCATTTAATAATTAGATGAATTTAACAAAATTTAATAATATTATTAATTACATAATAAAATGGTAATAATAAAATTGTATAATAATTTAAGAAATTATGATATATATATATATATAATCATTTAATAATTTTTAATAATTTAAATAATTAAATATATTAATTAAATAATAATAATTACAAAATTTATACAAATTTATAATAATTAAGATTAATCATTAAATATTTAATAATATTAATGGTTATAAAATTAATAATATTCATTACCTAATTTAAAATTAAATGGGATATATATATTAATTATTATTTATTTATTAATCATTTTATATAATGTTCAAATAATTATATTAGTATATATTAATAATTTTAATGAATATTGTAATATATATATATATATATCATATAAATATTTGGAATAAAATTTTAATAATGATCCCCTCTGTGTGAGGTAATGAAAAACTCGACTCTAAAAAATGTTATGTCACACATAGGGTTAACCCATCATCCAATAACTAACAAAGGTCAATGATATTTCATAAAATATATAGTTTGGTAGATAAATTAAATTATAATAAAAATGATTTAATAAAAATATTAAATGATTTACAATCAAGTGGAATCTAATGAAACATTTCACGCTAAAAAATTATATGTTTCCCCTAGGGTAAACCCCATATCTAAAACCCAATGGTGATCTTTGATTTATCTTATTAGAGAGAATATTTGTTTTAGATGGATTGAGATGAGTTTGATGGTCTATTACTTTTTATCACCGATGTCATAGTTCATACTACAGAGATGGATTCAGATCCTCCTTCTACGGTTTTTCAACTTTCTAGAAGAGGGTGTGGTCTTTCTTGATTACTGATTCTAAATCACAGTCCCGAGAGGTGAAAATCTATTGATTTTGATTCTAATTTATTGTGTTATGTTTAATTGTTTAAGATATTTATTCTATAAAAAATGTACAATATTTTTTAAATTAATTATTTTATGATTATAAATTTGTTTCAATTTGTATATTTTTTCTCATTTAGTCATTTATCTGGCTGGTTAATTTTGAGAAATTATTTTTCCGAGCCATGGGTTTCATGGGAACAAATACCCTTTACTGTGTGTGACTAGATGTTCAACCACAAGATTTTACATTATTAAATAATATATATTTTTTTATTTTTTTTATTTGTAACATATTTTATTTGAATTATTGTTTGATTTTAATTTTTTTTGATTTTTAATAGATAGAGAGGTTATATTAATGATGCATGGGAAACTTTTATATGAGATCACTTTCGTCATTGTCTTTAAATCATCATTATAAAATATGTGTATAAATTTTATGCAACAGCTTACCATTAGTCAATAGTATCTCTCATCCTTACTATATATCAAATAAGGTATCAGATGGGTTATGCTCCTTCTATCTAGGAGAGTCTTTTAAGAGAAGATCATCATCTCGACGTCAATGTAGGTTGCGGAAAGAGGACACCCATATGGTCATGAGTCATACATTTGAATTACATTTATGATATAGGGTATGGGATTTTATTTATTAATATATATACTAATTATTACATGTTTGTTATACTATACTAGCGGATACAGACCGATTTTTCATGGCGATATAATTTTATAAGAAGTTTTATATTTATCCCTTTGTAGGAGTATTTGTTGGCGAACAACACCACCATATTTTTGTAGGTGATTTTGATTAAGAATATAATGAATAATAACATTATTTGAAATCTAATTTGTTATTATATTTTAATGAAACATATTAAGATACATCATCTCATTCAAGAGGGTGTTATAAAGATACCGAAAAATATTTAACTATTTATTCTTGTTTATAAGAGGGGGAATTGATACAGTAGACTCCACAGGGCATTGAGTAAGGTCAATGATGGGAATTGGTTCTTGACTGACACCTCTAAGTTATTATTGTACATCCGTGATGGCATCCTTGAGCATGAAGGTAGACTATGAGGAGTCTTTATCGACACTATCATCCATTTATCATCAGGAATAGATATTTAGAGCATATGCTGAGATGATACATCAAATGTAGAAGTGGAGTGAGATGAATCATGAGAAGCAACATATGGGAGATGATTATTTGATCGAGTATAGGCAGAAACTTGCATATGGAATGTGTATAGAGTTTTCTACCCTTGTTCCACTAGATGATCCCCCTCCACTAGAGAGGGTTGATTATTTATGATGTTTTATGACTATTTTAAAACATTATATGTCAGACATGTTATATTTTAACTAATTTATTATTTTTCTATGTTCTTCACTATTGTTATTTAAAATAATAATTTTTAAATATTTGTAAATTGGTTAAATTTTATAATGTTTTTTTACATATATTAATTAATTATTGGTTTTTTAATTATTCTTAAATTAAAAAAATATTATTATTAATTTATATATTTATTATGTTAATTAATTTAATTAATTTGAATAAATTAATTTTATTAAATTATATTTGTTTATTAAATTAAATGTATTTTATTTATTTTAACAAATTTATTATATATATATATACTTTAATTATGTTAAAATTTTTATTTTATATAATTTTTTAAAATAATTTTAAAATTAATTTTTAATATTTTTTTATTTTGTGTTATTTTGGAAAAAAATATACATCCAACGGATGAACCCACACATCAAAAATATCATTTCAATCGTTTTGTGACAGATCATCACAAAAGGTTATTTAAAATCCCTGCAGGGATATTTTGCAATATAAAAATTTCCTATTGAAAGATATAATTTTTAATAATGCATCATTGAAAATAAACACTTTTGTAATGCTACAATCAGTGAGGTGATATATGTGACAGACTCTTACTGAATATGACGTTTTTCAAAGTGATTATATTGAAAAAAATCCTCACATAATTACCAAAAATTCATGGAGTGTAGGTTCACACCCAATTCCAACCCAATATTTATAAATTGAGTTCAATCCTCATTCCATTCCCGTAATACAGAACCAATTTTATTTGTCATTCCAATCACATCTATCTCAAGCTATATAAATCATTACTCAATTTATTAGAGGGAGATACATGTCCCACCTTTCACATAAAGAAATCAAACATACTTGTTTCTCAAAATCCTAATCATTCATATCAGAACCCATGAAATGAAAAGTATATACTAATCATGTAATACTATCATAACCAACGAAAAAAGGATTTTTTAAAAATCATTTCAACAAAGAATAATCTATGAAAAGAAGCGAGATTCAAAATTATATAACATATGATAGTGAAGTGATTTTAATATGAATAATTACTTCAAAAATGAACCATTACAAAATTAATATTAATAAATACATTGGATCATTTCTCTGAAGGGCCTGAGTTACATCAACTTATGTCATCATTGTTAAAAAATAACTTGTAAAGAGTTTTTGAAAACATTTGTTTTAGAGAATATACTTTTATTATATGAATAAAGGAACATTCAGATATAAAAACCATTAAAAACATTCTCTTGAAAATAGACTTGATAAATTATAATGAAATATATGAGAACATATGGGACACATTTTTCATTAAAAACACATAATTATATCTTGAACACGTTTTGAAAAACATTTTTCTTTCTAAAAGTATAAAAAGATCATCAATACATATTGAAAATAAATAAATTACAAATAAATATCAATTATATAAATATGTATTAAAATATTTTTGAAAATTTCTTTCCTTCAAATATTATAAAATAATATTGAAAACATTTTGAAAAATCATTTCCTTAACAACTTATTAAAGAATCATAAATCTATTTAATAGACACGGTTTCTGAAACATACATTAAAAAAATATAAATTAATAATGTTATTGTTTTAAAAAAAATTATTTGAAAATTATTTACAAATTATTTGTTAAAAATTATTCCTTAAACATGAAACACGTGATTTAATGAAATGAATGTGGGAAACATATATATGCAATATGAGGTAAAAAGTATAATCCTTTTGCACAATAAAAAGTAATGAAAATTTATTTTTCCAAAAGTGATAAGAATATTTCTCTGAAAAATTGTTGAAATGTAAAATGGAATAATATAGTTTAAAAATTATATAATAATAATAGAATATTCATGAAACTAGTTTCAGAAAACATGGTTTTTAAGAATCATTAATTTCATACAAAAGAGAGGGTAATTTCAGGATTTCATTAAAATGGGTTATTATCTGCAATATGTATCAAAGAGTATAAATAATGTACCAATACATGAATATATAATAAATAACCATATGATAACAAAATTCTTGGATGTACTTGAGAGTTAAATTATATAAATTCAATAAAGTTAAGAAAATCATATAATGTCTGGAAAATTGATAATATTGTATTAATAGAAACATATCACCGAGTAACATTGATCCTTAATTCACATGTAATAAATTGAAATTTGTATTATATTATAATGTCATTAAATGAAATATATTAACGATATATCTTTTCAAAGTGTGTATGTACTCCTCATATAACAATATAAGTGCACAACATGTCATGTGTCTCAAAGAAGATAAATTGATACAAAACTATATTACTGATTAGGTTAATTTTGAAACATAATCCCCCATGGAATAAATATCCTATATCAATATGTAATTACCCCTTAATTTATGAACAATAATCAAATAATACTTTAATCGGATGTATATATGACTTGAAAAAGGGAAAGAGTGGTGAACAGGTCATGTATCATATATAAATAAAAAGTTAGGGAAATCCCCTTACCTAGTGTCTTCACTCTAATTTCACACTTAAAAACATACAATATATTAAATATAATTTTATTATACATCTTAATGAACATAATTATTATATATAATACCATTTATTATTTTATTATGACTTCATATTATCCCATTGATAACATTTCTATGTTGTGGTTTCACATATGTTATTATCTACTTTATTCTTCACATGTCTCTTCATTTTTTATATCATTGGCCCTTATAATTATATCAATATTTGTTGTTTGGAAACTATGATATAAATATCATTTATATTCATTATATTTCTATTATAAAAACTTTTATATCATATATGTATGAAATGGAATACACTGTTCTTGGAGATGGTAAGTTGTACGTAAGCTTGAACATAGTTTTTGATAAATAGTAGTAATAAAATAAATTAAGTAAAAGGCATTAAAATGTAATTATTATAGTTTAATTTTAATATAATAATATTACATATATATTTCTTTAAAACCGGCCTTAATAATTTTCATGTAGTGTATTAATGAATCACGTTGCTAAAAGGTGATGTCAGTTCACACTTCCTAAAAAAATTATCATATTCACACCATAGAGAAAGTATATTAATGTGTGTCATAAAAGTATTAAATAAGATTTAATTAATAAAAATATAGTAAAATATATATATAAACATATTTTCATTCATATTTTTATCCATGAGAGGTGGGGCAGAAAAAAATGACTATAATCCTTTTTTGAAGTAATATTTATCCATCCACACAAATAGTTTATCTGTTATCAATTTGATAGATGTGTGTGTAAGTCTAGTTCAAAAACGTATCATAAACACATAATAGTATATTTAGTATAATTGTTTTTTTATAAAATCGTGTAATAAGTAATGTTTAGGAGTGGATAATGAAACTAAAATAAGGGTTCTTGAGAGAGGGTGTTCCCTCTTAATAGGGAAAATCTTATTGGTTTGAACCGAAGGGCTTCATTGGGAAGATTTCATCCCAAAGGGAGGACTGAATGGGTAATTGAGAAAATTTTAGGAGTTTATTGTGAATTACATGGCTTAAAATATTTTATATTTGTGTTGTGAGGAAGTGGAAGAGGTGGTGGCCTATTTAAGGGGCCGAAAAGGACACACTTGGCATTTTTTCAAAAGAAACCAGGCATACCCAGGCTTCTACCTAAAAAGTCAAAAAAACACCATAAAATCAATAATTTAACATTTATGGATGAAATATGTCCATATAATTTTTTTCTTTACATGTGTATAGCTCTTTTTAGCACATAAATTTAATGTTTATTTCGTTTCTAAGCTTAATTACAGTAATTAAATTTAACTGCATTTACAAATAATTTTCAGTAAAAATAATGTTTAATATAAAAAAATTTAAATTTTTATATTTAAAAATATAGAATCCATTTTCTGAAATTATAATCAAATAATTGGAAGAAGTTAATTTAAATTTAATCATGCTGACACGACAATACTAGGGTTTTTGAAAAGTAAAAACTTCTAAATCTATGTTATGTTTTTAAACCCAATTTCTAAGTCTTATTTTTTATAATGACCCAAATTGGATTAATTAATAAAAATAATATATAATTATTCGTATTAACCAAATTAAATTATAATTTTACCTTAAAAATAAATTATATGAAAAACTATTTTGAATTAATATTTATTATTATTCACTATTCATCAAAAAATTATGTTTCTCTGAAAAACCTAAAAAATCTCCCAATTATAATAATGAAATTATAAATTAAAAAATCAGTTTATTTTTTTAAATTAAATATCTAAAGGTGATTCTTTTTATATTTATTACTAAATTAAATTAAAATCTTTTCATTTGAGAAAACAATATTTTTTATTATATAAGGACATGACCAAAAATTAAATAGTTCATTATCAATATGTTTAATATATAGAATCATTAGAAATAGTATTTTAAAGGTATATATTAATATCCTATTACTATGTTCAATTTTCAGGATATAACTAGCAAATTTTTATAATTATTACAATAAAATTATTTTTCATAGAAACATGTTTTTGTGTGTAACGTATGCCCTGTTGGTGTTGCGTGAAATAAAATAAATTTCAGTTATATAGAAATTGAATGTTTTATTAAGTGATATAACCTAAAAAATATTTTTTCATTGTCACATGAAAGGAAAAATATTAATAAATTAAATAATTTCAAAAAAAAGTCCTGTAATCATAGTGTGTTACTTAATACCCACCCTAAAATTCATTTCTCCATCATAATTACTATTTGTTACAAGTAGAATAATACATTAATATTCATTTAATGTAAATCCACAACACAAAAATTAATTCTAAAACATCATATAAGAATAGAATTTTGGAACTCAATGGCTACCTAATGTAACAAATATCGACGTTTCCACACAGAAGAACATAGGTTGGTTGTGAAGATTAGTCAAAGAGGAATAAACATAAATATTTATAGGGAGTTATATTGGTTTTAAATCGCAATCAAGTCAATGATAAATGAAATTTTAAAGGCCTCAATTTCATAAATCTATGATGATTTAAAAAGACACCAGTTCAATTAAAATTAAGGTACAAGGATAACATCTTTTTTATTAATATCAAGTCATTGTTTAATTCTTTTGTTGACTAAGAATATATATTAATATACTTACATGATATATATATATAAACAAAACTTCATTAATTGGTTTTGATAAAAACTATTTATAAGTAAACCATTACTTTAAGAAATGTATGTCTCGAATTTAACATTGATACCCCTACCACCAAATTAATCATTTTGACGATATTAAAGACCATAATAGAATAAAAATTATAATTATTTATCTATAAATATATATAAAAAATATAATTGGTTAATGAATTAAACTCTAAACATAAAAAGTAACATTACAGTTTAACCCTAAATAATTATTAATAAATAATAATTATAATTTATCTAAAACATCCTGTAGGCCAAGGGTGGGTGTAAAACCCTTACCATCCATCAGTTATTGGTTCAAGATTTGTGACCTGTCAAGACGTGATTGGTTCTCACACAAATTACATGATTTCATTTTTTAAATAAAACTAATATATTTTCATGTAATTAATATGATGACCAGCCTTGAAATATTTTCAATCATGAAATAGAAATTAAATATTGTTTTTCAATACAACATAAATACATAAATATTTACTATGAGGTTTAACCTAGTCTTTTCATGATTTAATAACCTTATAACCCCTAGAAATGGTAAAAACATCCAAAAATATAGAATGAAAGTGATAGAGTCATCTTAAAAATGATCCCACATTAGTCACAACGTCGCTCAAGGTTTTCACATTACAAATATGTGAATAACCTCAATGTAAATTATCATTGAGGATAATAACAACCTAAATTACCATAATTTATTTTGGAAATTATTTATGTTTCCTTAATAAATATATTAATTGATATATTACATAAATCCATGAAGTTTTAATATTCATCCATTATATCAAGAATTACTTTTCAAGAAGTCTTCAATTAGTTCAATGGTAATTAGTATTATTAAATTTACTAATTCAAATAAAAATATTTTTAGCCAAAAAATATCATAAAATAATTAACATATTAGGGTTAATCTTACCTATCTCAAAATTTCACCTTATCAGCAAATCCCTTTTCCAGTCGATTAGAAACATTAAACTTAATCTTTCAATTCCTTAGTGAAAAGCATAAGGTATGAAATCCTTTATTATTACAACATTCATATAACATATTTATGAAATCTAAAATATGAAAAAAAACTATTATTATCCAACATAATTTATAATACAGAAGAATAATACCTCATCATGTTACTTAATAGCACTTTCCATTCACATTTTCTCTTTAGTCTCATCATCATCAACAATATTACCAATACTCGCACCACATTGGTGATTCCATTTATGATATTTACCAATGGAAAATATATTTTCATAACACTAAAAATTTACATATATGATACATAATTTTTTAATATGTCCCTTATGGTTCATTCCATTAACTAAAACCAAAAAACACTAGGTCAAAACCACATATTATAGAAAAATAGAAAATAATCATGAAAATTTTCTTATACAATATATACAAAACAACATATAAATTTTATTTAAAGACATCTTATGTTTATCATAATTTTTTCATGTAGTATTATATTCTAATAACTATGTATTGATTGTAAATGTATTTTTAATTTCAAAGAATATTCCCAAGGATAGTCAAACCAGCAACATAGAAAGGATTGTTGTCATATACTGGATTTCCCAGAGTCAACCCTAGAAAATATGAAAATTAAATTTTTTATTTCAACACAATTTTAGGAAAAGTGAGAAACTACAAGACCCTTAACACAAACCAGATCATGACTTGAATTATTCTCAATATAGGCATATGCAGAACAACTACACACAAACCATCTCACCATGGGACTACGTATCATAATACTTGTAATCATCTCTACATCCCACACATGAGTCCCCTTCGATCATAGCTGATTCCCACTCAGAGGCCCATTTATGCTGCCTCAAGATATAATCAGATTGATCAATGTTCCTTATTTTCTCTAGTAATGATGAACTGGGCATGGATGCTTGATCAAGCTATCTATTTTGAACGCAGGAATCATACCTTTGTCCCGCTGAAGGGAATATCTGGTGCACACCAGTCAAGGAATATAAGAGTAGTCTTTTCTTATTTGTCTTATTGGTTTAGAAGATAGTGTTCCTTCGCACTCAGTAATCCTTTCATTCCCATTATGCACAATGTCACTATACATATGGTAGGATGGACCACTCATATTTTCTTTATTTCCCCGAAAGACATTTCTCCCATTGGTCCTCGAGGCATTTATCATTGTAACTAGTATCATTCCACATCCTTGTATCCAGCATGTCACTATCAATCAAGGAAAGATACCCATCCGCAATAGAATACTCTACCCAAGCCATATAGACATCCTCATGAGCCAACCTTACAACATTATTCCCTCCCACACATGCCCCATTGGCCTCACCACAATTCACAACATTAGAATCCAAACCCTCTTCAAATATGACTTCCGAAAGGCCCTCAAACCTGATTGTTAACGTGTAGAAGGGCCTGGCCAATGGATCTAATCCTCTAATACCCCAGCACTGTTTGGACTGGAAAAGCCCAGGTTAGCTCCCTTTCTCCCCAGCCTCTGTTCCATCACTGTATTCTCCTTGTCCATGCACTGCTCCAAACGATCCTCCTTATAACCCAAACAAGTCTCCTTCTGAGAAGAGGGATTATAAGAGCCCTCCAATCATGTCAAAAAATGTTGAACACCTACCTACAATATGGTTAACCTGAGTTATCGTAACACTTGGAGTTTCAGAAGCATGAACATCCACCATTATCACCTTATGGGCATCATCGCAGAGATCCTTCACCATAGGACTCGCCTAACGAATTCCCCCAGCTTTGGACCCCGAAGCCTCCTTGACCATATTAGACATCACAACATCCCCCGAGTCCATACCTGGTGTAGAATCCCGTATTCTTGCAACAACCTTCTTCCACATGTGGATTACCTCTAAAGACAGAGTAGAGTTTATCCTATAGAAAACGCTCAAAGGGTGGCTCAAACTCTTGCATGATTTAAATAATTCTGTCCAATTATCATAAACCACTCGCTGCTTCCACCTATAATCCTCTCTATTAGTAATCCATACATAATTGAAGGGAAAAAAAAGAAGTATCCATTTCAATACAGATATGATGATTAAACTGGTGGCACACGACCTTAGTGGGGCTATCAGAACAAAGATAACTTCCTACGAGGTTTCCTATCTTTCTAATCACTGAAGGGTAATGAAAAGGAAAAAGGAGATTTGGAAAGCATACCCATACCGCCATAGTAGGAGAATCACGATACATGTGAAAATCAAAGGACCACCGTTGGAGGAAGAAATCAAATCCGTTGAAGCTTAGTGATTTCCTTGACCATCCCTTGGTGAGATCTACCCCCTAAATCACATTGAATTATGATATGGTGAATGTCAAGAAATCCAAAAATCTCTCTATCTTTAAGGTCCCAAAAACTAAATATGAACTAGTCGAAGGCATCGATTGAAGGTTTCATATTCTTAATGTGAGAAACCAGAGTGCGATTCAAGAGTGATGAGGTTTCCAAAAACACATAGGGCAAGAGATGATGATTAGGAAGGCCATCGAGAATATCTGTAACCTTTGGGCATAACGAATCTTCCAGAAAATGAGAAATACTAGTTAGGATATCACTAAAGTTTTCTATTTCTATTTGAAAAAGGTAACATAAACCGGTCCTTTGATACCATCTATATGGACACTTTCCTTTCATAATTTTATATTATACAAATTTTGATGAATATTTAAAAAATTAAACAAATAGACTCCCAATGACTGTACAATTCATGTTTAATGGGAACCAGGAAACATAAACACTGGTACATAAATGAATCTAGTTAACTATATCTTTGTTCATCATTACTAGAACAATTCCTAGAAATTGAAAACATAATACATATCTATATAATAAAGTGGAAGGATAAAAAGCGGAGAGCTCATATAGTTAGAAAGGGTAAAAAAGGGAGAAATGTAAGAATAATTATGAGAATTACAGGTTGATAACTTGATTAGAAAAATAGAAAATCTTACCCTTAATATCAAAAATCATAAATAATAATCAAGTAATAAAGCTTAGTAGTTCGTAATCCATTAATCATAAAAATAATAAATATCATAATACTTGATTTCATAAACTACAAAAAAAACATATAATTTTTTAATACATATATGAATATATAATTATTTCCATTCTAATCAAGTCATCCATGCTAAGGCAAACATAGTAGGAAAATTCTTTTATTGAATCAGGTTCACACCCTATTCGAGCCATGCATTACTTCACCATGTTCACTCTATGTTATAGCCCTATAATGCTAAAACAATTTTATTCCTCATTCTATGTATATATATATTGTGAGATATAAGTTGTTACCTCTTAATTTGGAGGGATTACCAACCAACACAAAATGAAATTATGTAATCCTTTTTCAAAAATCATAAAAAATAAAATAATAACCTACGAAATTTTATTAGTATGATAATCACTTATTAATATTATAATATGTCTAAAAATATTGGTTTCATAAATATTTTCATCAATCCCTATAATGATAATAGAAAATATTTTAAAAGTTAGATAACAAATGGAAGATAAACGATTGACATAATAATAATTGAATCAAATAATAAAACATTACAAAAATAATATGAATGGATCCTTTGGATAATTTCATGTAAGTTCATGTATAACTTTAATAGATTTATATTATATGGAAGATTAAATGGAATCATTTTTTGAAAACATTTCTTCATGAAAATTTATATTCATCTTTGAAAAAAAATATAACATATAAAAAGTGTTAAAACCATTTTGTTGAAAATAAACATGAATCATTATAAATATTTATTTGATATCATTTTGGATACCATTTTCATTGAAAAAAATTTTAATACATCTGGTTAATTATGTGTAAACAATTTCCTTAAAAACATATAAAGGAAGACTAATTTTTTGGAAAACCATTGCTTTGGAAATAATTTGAAAACCTATAAATAAGGCCTGAAATCATTTTTAGAAACCATATTCTATGATAAATTATAAAATATGATTCAATACATGTTGGAAAAAATTTCATTAAATACATATAAAATAATTTCAATTTTTTATGAAAAATACATTCTATGAACACTATATTGAAAAGTTATAAAAAATAATAGAATTTTTATTTCAATTAAATTTTATATATTTTTTAAAATAATTTTTAAAAAAATATCTTTATAAATTTTTAAAAAAAAAATTACAATGAAATGAAAATTATAAAATCCCTTCATGTCATTTGAGGTAAGAAGATAATTCCATTTTCATGATAAAATGTTATATAAATGAATTTTTTTAGAACGTGAAAAGTAGTTTCTATTGATAACATTAGTAAAAGAAAAAAGGGAAAAATTTATTGTAGTTACTATAATAGGGTAGGATAAAATTAATTTTATTTTTTATTATAAAACATGGGTTTGAAGAGACATTGATTTCCGATATAAAAGAGGGTAATAAAAGGAATTGATAGAAACAATTTATAATAAATCATTTATATAAAAGCATGGTAAAATTATAATAATAAATGAATCTATAATAAATTAAAACATGTGAAGATAATTCAAGTATCTTATTTAGTGATTTAATTTAAATTTAAATAAAGGAATCTTAATCGTAATCAATATTTATAAATTGTGATATTATTTCAATAAATTGTTATAAGTTAACAATGTGGATCCATGCTTCCCTTGTAAGAATGTGAAATTAAATGTAAATAAAAATATAATTAATGGATTTATATTCATTATATTACATGTAAACATTATTAGGTACACCTCTTAAATATATATATTAGTAAAACAAGGCATGTGTCTCGAAGAATGTAAATTGTGACAAAACTATCATAAAATTTTTTCATCTTTTGAAACATTGACCCCATTAAATGAACATAGTATAATTGATATGAAATTATACATAAATTTAATAATAATAATAATATAATATATTCATGGTATGTATATACACCATGAAAAGGGAAGGAGGGGTGAATAAGACATTTATATCACAGAAATTAAAAGTGAGAAGAAATCCCCTTACCATGTGTATTGAATCTCGTTGTACTCGTACAAAACATCTGTATAATAAAAATAAGATTATTATAAATCTATGATATAAATATATTATTATATATAATACCATATATGGTTATATTATTTTATTATAATACCCTTTTGATAACAATTTAATGTTAAATGTTCATTTCAGGGATTATTCACTTCATTCTTCGCACAAGCCTTAAATTGTTATATCATTGGTGATTATAATTATCTCATGATTTAAATAATTTAAAAAATAATATTAATATAACTTATATCGTTATATTTTTAGTATAATAATATATGAAATATATAATTATGAAATGGAATACATCATTCATGGGGACGATAGATTGTACGTATAAATGAATGATGTTTCTATTAAATAGTCGTATATAATAAAAGAAGGTAAATGAAATATTTTTATATGTATATGTATATGTATTTATATCATTATAAATATGGAATAATTATGTCATATATATCATATAATTTCATTAATCACATCTCTAGTACATTATATGTTGTATGTTAACGAATCGTATTTCATTGAGGGGTCGTAGTCCTCACTTCTTCAAACAGAACTACATATTTAAAACAATTGGAATGTATAATGATATGTATTTTAAAAGGATTGGTTTTTTTAAAGAATAAAAAATATAATATATTACATATATAAAAATGTTTTTCTTTATAATTTCTACCATAAGGGGTAGTAATGGAAAATTAATAATCATCGCTTCTTGGGGGAGTATTTCACAGTACACATAAAGAACATGTTCATTACCCATTATATTGAAGTGTGTATAAGACTAGGACAAAACCATATCATAAAATTATACATGAATATTATAGATAATTTATTTATATTTAAATGGAATAATATATTTTGAGGGATGGAGAAAAAAGATAAATGAAATGAGTATGAGTGAGGGAGTTATTTCTTAATATGGAAAATAAATTTGGATAACACCAAATAGATTAGTTGGAACAATTTATACCAAAAAAGTGTCCTCGGAGAATAAATTATATACATCTCCCGGGGTATATTGAAGAAATTGTTTAATCCTAATTTGGTTGAGAGTTACGAGGTTGTGGGATAATGGGTGGCCCTTTATATGGGTGGAAAAGGACACACATGAATTATTGAATGTAAGATAGGTGTAACCATGTTTTTATCTAGGAAAAATAATAAAGAAAAGAAAATATATATAATAGAAGGTTTATGGATGAAATAAGTTTATACAAGGGGGGTTGGACATGTGGTTCATTTATTTGGTCCCTTAAATTAATGGTATATTCCCTTATTATGATTAATCAGTGGAATTAATTTTAACTCCATTCATGAATATTTTTTAAAAAATAGAAGTTGAAGTCATTACACATTATAAATTATTATGATTCCAAGTATGAAATAAATTTTTTTGAATTCAAATCACATAACTTTAAAAAATTATTTGAAATTTAATCTAGTTGTCCAGACAACACTAAAAATTTTCAAAGTAAAAACATCCAAATGATTTCTATGTTTATTTACCCAATTTAACAGTGGAATTGATTTTACTAAACTAAAATATATTAATTGAAAAAAATGAAATATAAATAAATAATAATTCCAATTTAAGATATAATTTATCATGATAAAAAAATTATATGAAAAAGATGTTTTGCATTTAAATTTAGTATTTTTTATCATACATCAAGAAAATGATGATTCTCAAAAAAACCACCAAAAATAATCCCTATGATAATTTAAGGATTATATATTCAAAAAAGGGTATTTTATCAAATTTAATTACTAAATGTGTATAAAAATAATTATATTATATTTCATAAAAAGATATTAAATGCAGTTCATTTGAAAAAATAGTATTTCTAAACATATATGGTCTTTATATGATATTATATAATTCATTACCAAATATGATTTATTTATATAAAACCATTATATGAAAAAATTGAAAATTACTTATTACTATTCATATTACGATGTTTAATTTCATTGTTACAATTATCTCATTTAAATAATTATAAAAATAAAATTATGCTTCCTAGAAACATGGTGTGGCATGTAACTCATTCCAATATGATATTGTGTGTATCACAATGCTTGTAATTATTGTGTGAAATGATTTTTCAAAATAGTGATTTAACTTAAAATTAAAATTTTCCATGTTTTGTGAAATGAAAAATATTGACTGATAAAATAAATTTGAAACTAATTTCATAACTTTTATTAGTGTTAAATATATATTTCCTATTAAACATGTTATATCATTATTATATTTGTTTTAATGATATTAAATGATTTGTTAAATGTTATGAAATATTGTGACTTATGATTCAACGTTTGATTAAATTGTTAATAGAATTACATTAAAAAATTTCCATTTGTGAGACAAATGACATATTCACCACTTTTTTTTGTTAATATATTTCCCATGAATGTATTTTATAATGATTAAGATGATAATTATTGGTATTTACATATCCATATTAGGATATATCATTCATTGGTATTTTTATTCAATATTACCAATGTGGATATAGTTTTATTATAAAATCTCAATGTTCATTGGGAGTATTTAGGTATATTTTTCTAATGACGAAATATAATGATCTGTTTCTCAAGAAAGTCAAAAATTATATTCAACATTTGTTATTTTATGAGAATACATGTTTTTAAATTAGTTTTTCTCTACTTATGTAGACATAATTTAGAAAGATTATTATAATAAAAATTTTACTTATTTATCTACTTCATAAAAAACTCATTTTTCCACATAATAATTTTTTAAATTGATTCCAATAATAATTTTATGTTTATATAAAAGAAGTACTAAAAACATTTCATCTCAGGTTTAAATTTTTAAAAAATTAATGGAAATGAATAATTATTTTTTACCAAATAATTCCCATATATATTTTATTTAAATATGAAATAAATCATTCTTTTATTGTGTAACACATGACCAATATTTTCCTCCATCACAACAAAAATAGTTGATTTAATGATTTCATTATGTGTTTTAATGTTCATATTTAATGAAAATGATTTCCAAAAAAATATTAATTTTGAATGACTTTAAATTTGGGAAGGATATTTTCCTCATGAAATTTTGTAAATGGTTTTTAAATATTCTTTCTTAATTTTACAATGTTATTGTCCGAGAAATTGATTTTGAAGTAGTTTTTAAGAATTGTTTCCAATAGAAAATCTATATTACTTTATAAATGTTTCAATTTATTCTTCAATATCATTTCAATTTATCATGATATCTTTAATGATACATAAAATTCATAGGGGATATGATACAATGATAGAAACCTTATTATTTATGAAATGTGGTATTCATTTAATGTGTTTTACTATGATGAATTGATGAAATGATTATACCGGCAGATTCCTTTCCACTATCTATAGTATAATGAGATTTTTATCAAACATATTTTTTTCTAGTACTATTATATGATTATTGTTTTATGATCATGTGAAACAATTGTGTACATTTTTAATTGTTTTATTGGTGAGAACAGTAGATCCTTCAAATATATTAGGTAAATATGAGAACAATATATCCCTCAAATATATTAGGTAAATATGGATAAATCATCAATAAATATGATACTAATTGACCTAATTATGTGTCCAAAATGTTATACTTTAATCTATTTAATTTTTCATTGTCTTATACATGGATCTCAAGACTATATGGATATGTGTAGACTTATTTACAAGTCCATATGATTAGGAAAATATATTTTAATTTCGGTAGAGGATAGAGTTAGTGGTATCCATGAAATTACATATGTTTATCTGCACTATAAGTGGCTCTTTCTCTAGAATAGAGGTACCTAGGTGTAATAAATAGGTAAATGGTTCATTGAGATAGACTCAGTCAACCCCTGTCCATCAAAATATGACTTACTACACCCTTGGGTGGAAATATAAAAGGATTTAATTGTGAAATTAAATAACTCATTATGAACCATCATGAAGGATTTGAATAATGATCATGAATGACCTATGTTATTTCTAAGGATTCATTGATTTATAATAAGATGTCATGATTAATAAATATTATAAATTATTTTTATAGATTATGTTGTTCCCCACTATAATTTTTATACCATAAATTATGTTGGACTTAATAAATAAAGGAAACCATAATGAATTTAATTGAAATTTAATGTGATAGAAAATGTGTTTTTTAAACAATATGGGTTGATTACTATACTAAATGGTAATTTGATTATTCTTAATCAGTTATCCGACCATGTGATTAATAACATTCACATTAACCTGTACTTGGAATCACTAGAGATGTAAATGATTGAGTTTATATAGATTTAGGGTGGTGAATGTTATGGAAGAAAGATGACTCAGTTCCCTTCATGTAGATAATGTAAGAATAATTTCTCGATGGATTTTCTCAAATAAATAAGGAGATGTTTTAGTTAGCGAGTTTTACTCCAACAATATCATAAGTAGGAACATTGAATTTGATAGATTATATCATAAGAAACTCAAATTTCCTAAGGGAATAAAATATCATTATTATATATAATATATATAATATTTTTAAAATATTCAATATATTATATATCATTAAAATTCACATGATACTGAGTTAGAATGTGACATACACAACAATTTGTTTATTTGATGGATTGGATTACATGCAAATCTGAGTTTCACCAATTAATAAAAAATTATTGAAATGTTATTTTTTAATATAATAAGAAATATACTAGATATAATCATTATTATTAAATAACTAATGAAAATAAATTTTTTAAACCAATATAAAATTAATTTGTTTCTTACAATTTAGTTAGAAATGAATATAACAACATATTGAATATATAAGTGTTATTTTTGTAGAAAACTATTTTTATGCCCACAAAAAATTTTACCCTGACAAATTAAATTGATTAATATTAGTTAGTTTTATTAATATAATATATATAATATATATTAAATATTGTATTGTCAATATACTTGAAAAATATAAGATAAGAACATGCCCATTCATAGACATTAAAATAAATATTTTCATTAAGGCACTTTTATCACTATAAAATGGAGAAACAATATTAAATAATTTTTTTGAATCTTTAATAAATATAATAAGACAAAATAAATTTTTTATGTATTATGAAAACATAAAAATTATTACAGGGTTAATTTTTTTTATTAATTTGTGTGGCTAGATTTTTAATGAATAATGAAAAATTCTGAATTTTAGTTCATAAATTCTTTTTTAATCTTATATATTTATAAGGATAAATGATTTTTTATATTTTTATTAATGTTTAATAAGAAAATATATTTATACATTAATCCAATTTCAATGATTGGAATTAATATTACATAGAAATTTAACATAATAACATAGAAACATTCAGACATTTTTATTTTATATAAACCACATTTTTATCCCATATGTGGGATTAAATCCATATTAATTTCAACTAATTATATGATTATAATTTATAAAAAATGATTCCATATTTTGAATCATAATAATTTTAAATTTATAAGATGAAAAAAATAAATTTTTACTAAAAAAATTACAACAAGTAATAAAATTTAATTACATGGATTAAAGAAACAATTTAGCTTAACAAAGGATTAAACCTTAACATTAAGGAACCTAAAGACCTATCCACATGTCCAAAACGAATTTTTTGGAAATATTTCGTCTATCCACCTTAAATTAGTTATTTTTATGGCTCTGTTATGTAATACATATGTACACCTAACTTGTTTTCAAAAATGTCACATAAGTCCCTTTTATGCACTATAAATGGACAC
Organism: Viscum album; assembly: GCA_963277665.1. NCBI lineage: Eukaryota > Viridiplantae > Streptophyta > Magnoliopsida > Santalales > Viscaceae > Viscum > Viscum album. The sequence goes on along the minus strand of OY728142.1, from coordinate 1,330,985,465 downwards.
CACGTGCCCCCTTCCTCACATTTCTCAATTAACATTTTATAGAAAAATATCTTCCAAAATAGACTCTTAAATGCCATATAATCATCCTAGATGCCTCACATTTTACAAAATTAAATCTATGTAAACCATTTGGTGAATTCCCAAATGAGTTACGCGATTTAATGGTATCATCTTTCTTTAAGCTATTTAGGTTGATTTCCATTATCCACCATTTATATGTATTTTTTAAATTTTTGCATATAAATTTTTTTATCCAAAATATAATGTTATTTTCTACAATATCTATTAACATATACATACACATACTTCCATCTAATGGGTAATAGATATACTTATCACATTTACAATGAACTACCACTTTACAAAATGACAACTATTAATTTTTCCTTTAAAACCTCACACATTAAAAATAATGGTGATAAATCTATTTATATATTTTTTATTTTTTATTTTTTATTTATTTATGTTTCTTAAATTATTTTATAACACACACTTTATACCCTGTATTTTGAATAAATATGATTACATCGTTTGTGCAATTTTTTACCAATGTACCATCATAGTTATGCAATTCATTCAAAAAATATATGGAATGTGTAAAATATAGTTATAATTAAACATATGTGACATAAAAAATCACTGAATTATATTCATTAAATAATTACTTTTTTAAAAAAAGAATATAAATATAATTTTATTTATTACCCTTTTATACACTTAAAAAGTGATTACATTATTTTTAGGTGTGTGGACTACTGCCTCCTTAACATGATTCTATTCCATTTTTACAAAAATAATTATATATATAAGTATATGTGATTAAATAATATGGTTTTTTTCATGAACCCCTCCCTAAAAAGTGTTGCCCTCATGGGCCAAGAATGTGAAAAGGGAGATAATGACCCCTGAGTCCCTTCTCCAGTAGGCCCCGAGTTGGCGACTAGCACCGAGGGTATAATAAACACACAAATGGGAGGCATTACCCTCTAATAGAATACATGCAGAAGAGAGAGATAAGATAGTAACCAACCCAATCCAACTCATAACTAAAGTATAAATGGAAACCCAAGTGCATATGTAATGTCATGTAAATGTACTACAACCGAAAATGGAAAAATACAAGTACCCAATAGATTGTAAAAACATCCGCAACCACAATCCCAAACAGATCCTGCAACTACAAGCTAGTAGTAACCATCCTGATCACCAACCTTCTCCATGTGACCTGAAAAACAGTTTATATATATGTAGGGTGAGTATAACAACATACTCCGTAGGATCCTCCACAAAGCCTCTCATGCAAAAGCAAGGAAAGTATGGTAAATCACTGTGAACAACAGTGAGACTAACTCATCACCTAACATGTATACTATGTTCCTAACCTCACCATGGCTACTCTCAGCATGTAATTCATACAAAAGTATATCATATAGTAAATAACATCAAGGGTACCAAGATACTACTTCCCCACTGGTTTGCCGCTTTTCTCCAACGACATACGTCATGTGCATCTCTCTCCAATGGCTTACCTATATAAACATGGGCTATGCTTCACAATCTGCACTACATTCACCACAAAGGCTTGCTCGTAGACACCTGGGATAATCTCCACATCATCCTAGAAAAGAAAGTAATGTGGTAGTTTCTAGGAGCTACCACAGCCAGCATAACATGTATCATTCGTCGCGTATTGCACCAGAAGCCATTATAACCCATACACCGCGTAAGGACCCTCAAGACATCACAACCTATACACATTACACCTATAGTATTCCATAGGATACTATATCCAGAAAATATGTGTTGAAATAACAACAAGCCATTACTGCCCTCTATAGAAATATATGGAGAAAATTAACCATTATTCCCACGACAGTAGTATCAACCAAGAGAAGAGAGTGGGGTCAAACGAGAGAGTCAGCCATATATCCTCCCACCAAAATGTTTTGGAAACCCCCCCAGGTCATAGAATCATCGGGGTGTCTGTTGACTTTACTTATAGGGTAGAGTAGCGTATAGAAACACAAAAAGTATAGGATATATATAACTCACAACCACACTCTGGGAATAACTTAATCTTAGCCTCAACTACAGCTAACGTCTCTCAAAATTCGGGATGCTATATCTAAGACTAAGCATCCTATAAGCACACAACTAGTTAAGGATCAACATTAGGTTACATCATTCCCTTTTTCATCAATTCCATTGTATGTTAATCAATTCTTTGTATGTTATTTAACCATGAACAAAAACCACATTTAATCTTTCATGGCATAACATTGAAAATTTATTATTCATTTAATCTTACAACATCACCATTAAATACCAGCGTCTCCATCCCCGTGGATTATTACCATTTAATCAATCATTCATTTCATAATTACTTTCCCATATTCCCATGCATTCTAGAAAATAACCATATGCTATTAAACAAAAGGGGGATCAACACGGTGATTAGATATACTACTCGTCGAGTCTTTTCCGCCTATAGCAATATTGTAGGCCCATTCTCCCTCAAGAGGCTAAACACGGAAAGCATGTGGAATACCCCGCACGTCTTCTCCCCTTTTGGAAGAAGGGTATGCAAGACCAGCTGCCCTGAGCAGTGGGGAAGATTAAAGTAGATAAACAACCAAGGATCAACAACATCCAAAAATCATAACCATCCCATTCCATCGTCCCTGGTGTCCTCCCTGACACCAACATTCATAAACTGATGCATCTCGCCACTCTAGGCATCATCTAATGGCCCAACCATAAGGCCTCTCTACCTCCACATATCAGAAGACCCCTACAGGTTCACATTACACCACCAAATATCACATCACCCCTTCCTGGGTCACAGCACATCACATGAAACAGAAAATGAATCATTACAAAAAATGGACTCTTGGCCCTTTAAAAAGGCATCCAGCCTTCCAAAAAAAACACCCACAAACACTTCAAATGGGATTTTAGCCCAAATTCACAAGAAAAGGGTAACACTTAACCCTTCATGGAAAACAATTAAGTTATATAATCCATCTTGAATTAATAATTCAATTCATTGGTTCCAACGTCATGAACCAATTCAGTAAGCTATCACCGAAGATTGAACATGCTTACTATGCCAAATTTGATCAGCATCAAATAAGAACAACTGCAACAACAACAAAAACTAGATTCATTTACATGCCTCTATATCTTTATCCAATTAATTATCAATTAATTCTGTATTTACATTGTTTATCAATTTCTATCAAAAACAACATGATAACAAACAAGGCATATATATCACACTTATCTTGCAAATCAAGAGGCAACCGTTATCACAGTACAAAGCAAAAACTTGTGATCACCAATTCCTTTAATCTGGTTCAAGTATTTAATTAGGTCAATTACATTGTGATCCAAAGGGATAAATCATGATAACTATACGATTTCACATAAACAATTATAGAAGCTACGGATCCACTACCTTAATGGTTTTTGAGGAAAACCACAAGGGACGATGAACGACCAAGAAACTAGGTTGATTTCCCATGAATCATCCTTAGATATCCTCTCCTAACAATACCAAGACCAAAGCTCATCACAAACATCATCTACACCCTTATATCTACTCATAACTCGCATAGATCAAAGATATCGAGAGAAAAGGAGGAGTATATCTACGTAGATCTATGAAACCAAACAAAAAGGATAACTTACCTCAAGAAACCGGCTTCGATTTGTGAAGAGAAGCCTCCGGATCGCCTCCAAAACGGTTGGGAGATGTTCTTTCACCTCCAAAGATGGGTAATCCCGATTTATGGATGATTAGGAGCCTAAATGAGGTGATTTAAGGAAAAATGAGTTAGATCCACAATTTTTGTATCTATATTTATGTGCCTGCACGGTTAGTCTGCACTGTTTAACAAACCGTGCGCTAACTATTGGTTAGCTTATGCCTCGACAACCTCTCCTCACATGGTTAGTCTGTGCGGTTAGACAAAAAGTGCGCTAACTGTGTGTTATCCCCTGACTCCAAGATCAGCCTTGCATTGTTTGGCTACACGGTTTAGGAAAACTGTTCGCCAACCGTGCGAAATCTATTACCTTTTAACATTCCTAAATCGTCCACCCAAACACACCCCCATGTCAAATTGACATTCCAAAACACCTCCAGCACCACATTTTCAGAATGGAATTGACTAGAGAGGTCTGGGCCATTAAATAAAATACCTCTCAAAACATTCTCTACCTCAAGAATCCAAAACCCACATAAAGAGAAAATAGAACAGGTTCTGAACAACCACTCCTCGAGATACCTCTCAAAAGAGAGCAAGCCACAAAAACAACAAAGGGGGTCATCTCATTAAAATTAAAGTTCCATAACCAAAAAAGTTACAACGATACATTAAATCAGTTAAACATCAAACAAATCTGGATACTGAGCACATATTTGTGACTCACATCCCCAAGTACTCTCCTTCATGCCACCGTGTCACCACAAGACACGAACTAAGGGGATGGAACGTCCGTGCAACACTTTCTCCTTGTGGTCATGGATCTCCACAGGTATCTCCCCATAGGTGGAATCATTATCAACATCGATCTCCCCCCAATTGATGATGTGGGAGTCTTCATGGAGATAATGATGTAGCTGTGATACATGGAAAACAACATGTATCCAGCTCATCTGAGGGGGAAGTGCCACTCTGTATGACACAGCTCCAACACGAGCTAACACCTCGAAAGGTCTAACAAAACGTGGAGAATGTTTACTCCCATGACCAAACCTTCACTTCCCATGATGAGTAGTCACCTTTAGAAACACATGATCACCAACATTAAACTCTAAGGGTCTTCTTCTTTGATCGGCATATGATTTCCAACGATCTTGCACTGCCTTTATCCTCTCATGAATCACCTAAACGATCTCTATTTTATTCGAAACTAGTTCTGGTATGAGAATTGCTGACTCTACAACCCCATTCCAGCACAACGGAGAATGGAAAGGCCATCCATACAAGGCTTCAAACAGTGACATACCGATTATGGATTAAAAACTATTATTGTAATCGAATTCCACCAAGGGTAAGTGCCTCATCCATGAACCTACAAAATCAAGAACACAAGAGCACAACATGTTTCAAGAGTCTGGATGGTTCGCTCTATCTGGCCATCCTTTTGAGGGTGAAAAGTAGTACTAACGGATAGCTAAGAACAGAAAACATGTTGGAGACCTTTCCACACCCTAGAGGTAAAATGAGGGTCTTGGTCAAAAATGATTGTCCATGGGACTCCATGAAGTCTCACCACCTCCTCCTAATACTACCTCGACGAAACATCCACTATGCTCGACTCCTTGATCGCTATGATGTTTCCCAATTTTGTCAATCGATCCACTACCACCCAAATATCATCATGTCCTCCTAGATCTCGAGGTAAAACTGTATCAAATTCCATTGGGATGTCCTCCCATTTCCACTGAGGAGCCTCTAATGGCTGGAGAAGACCACCAGGAACACAATGTCTGACCTTCATCTTTTGGCAGACTAAACATCAAGACACAAACTCCGTAACCGTATGCTCTAACCTAGGCCACCAAAACTGACTCCTCAAAGCTCGGTAAATCATTGTAATTCTAGGATGTACTGCTAGAGGTGAACTATGGAACTCTCTGAGAACTGTCTCACTCGTCGCCAAAGGAACAAAAAGACTTCCTTGGTACAACACTCTGTGTTTTTCATCCTAAGACCAACCATCAGGGGCCTCACCACAAACCACTCGGTCTCTCCAGACCTCCACCTCATGATCCCCCAACTGTGACTCTTCCATTCTCTACATCAGGGATGATTGTCCGTCAACTAGAAAAGACAACATCTTCGCCCAATATCTTCCATGTCAAGATGCAAAGCTGGCAGTTCCTACATTACTCTCCAAGAATCACCAGATTCATGCATAGCATCACTACATGACTTTTGGCTAAGCGCATCAGCTATAACATTCCCTTTTCTAGGTGTACACGATATTTCGAAGCCGTATTCTAGCAAGAACTCCATCCACCGATTTTTCGCAAGTTCTTGTCATGATGGGAGAAAACATACCTCAAACTCTTATGGTCAGTAAAGACAACAAAGTGCTCACCAATGAGGTAATGTCTCCACAATTTTGGAGAAAACACCATGGATTCCAACTCATGATCATGGGTGGAGTAGTAGCATTAATGAGGAAGCAACTGCTGAGACACATAAAAAAACTGACCACCACTGTATGACAACACAACCTAACCCCAAATGTGTAGCATTGTAGAAAAAACAAACTGGACTCCCTCAGTTGGAATACAAAGAAAAAGACCACTTATTAACTTCTGCTTTAGATAATAGAAGGCTTCCAGTAACTGATTAGTCCATTTGAAGCCCTGATCCTTCCTGGTTAGAGCTATTGGAGGAGTCACAACATGTGAGAAATCAGCTAAGAACCTCTTGTAATAGCCTGTGAGACCATAGAAACTTCACACCTCTGACACTGTCTTGGGGGATGCCCAAGACACCACTGCTTCTATCAAGGATGGATCCATAGCTACTCCCTATTGTGACACCACATGCCCTAAGAAACAGACTTCTCAATCCAAAAACGACACTTCTACGACTTCTGTAACAGCTGATGTCGATGAAGAACTCCCAAGATGACTCGCATATGCTCTATATGCTCCCCTTCAGATGTGGAGTACACAAGGATGTCGTCGATGAAAAACTACCATGATCTTTTCCAGGAACTCACAGAACACAACATTCATCAAACTCACGAACATAGCTAGAGAATTTATCACACCAAACAGCATTACAACAAACTCATAATTCCCATGACGACAACAGAAAGCAGTCTTCGGGATATCCTCATCCATCACATGCATCTGATGATATCCTGACCGCAAGTCGATTTTTGGGAACCTAATATCACCCTTCAGTTGATAGAATATGTCATCATTCCATGGAATATGATAGATATTATTTATACTCAATTTTTTTAAGTGATGAAAATCAACACACAACCGTAAACTGCCGTCAGATTTCTTCACGAACAAGACTGGTGCACCACATGGTGACACACTTGGCCGAACAAAACCACACTACAATACACCATCAAGATGTATACATAGCTATCGTAACATATAAGGGGCAATCCTATATGGAGACATAGATATAGCAGACTCCCTTAGCTATAGCCCAATCCTAAATGAGTTCTCACATCGAGGGGGTAAGGCTACAACCACTTCTGAAAAAACATCAGGGTACTCCCTTACGACCCTAGGAAATGCTAACTGCCAATCCTCTGAAGAACTCAGAATCATCTCAGCCTCTATAGTTGATAAGGATGGAACGCGTCTATGACCCATCCGAGGATCTCTCTCAGCAAAAGAATCCTCCCGATCTCCATCTGCACCAATGAAGATGTCCTTCATCTTGAAGCAATCCACGATAGTCTGCACCAAATAAAATCAATCCATGTAGAGGATGACATATTATGGTTGTATCTATAAACATAGGAAATATCCCCAAGAGCGTTGTTTCCCCAACACTAGATCATAGTCTCTACATACTTCAAGAAAGATAGCTCAACCTCCAACTGGCATAGTCAACACCAAGGGCACTTGAAGCCTCTCTACCTGAAGTCCCAAAGCATGGACAAGGGTAGGTTATATAAAGGACTGTGTGGATTCTGAATCAAACAAGGCATACACCAAGGTAGAAAACAAGCAAAGGGTACCTCGAATGACGTCTGGATCATCTGGAGCTGGCAAAGCTAGAGCCTGAAGCTGACCACGGCCTCCTCCACAACCTCTCTGATCCTGATGACGACTACCACCACAGTCACACTCTACTCTCTGGGGATGGGTAGCTTCATGGGGTTTTCCTCTGCCCGACCCATCTCCCCTATACTGATAGAAACCTGGTGCAACTGGATGCTACTGCCTTGGCTAGAACTGCCCCAATGGAGGAACCTGGGGTGGAGTGCCCGGTGCACGATGACTACTCTGAAAGGTCGAGCACTCCTACTACTGATGACCACAACCACCATAAGAAAAACAACCCCCTGATCCTTTGGCATAGGCCAGAGAGTTTCTACCTTTGGAGAACGAGATGGGAAGGTCTGGGACATACCCCTAGGTGAACGAAAGTCTTCTTCCCTGAAAACTGAGAACCCCACACCACAGTTCTACTTCGTGATAAATCTTGATGATTCCCCTCTCGTGACAATCCGGTCCGGGAAAATGTTCTCTCAACAACTTATTCCCTCACTAACACCTCATGTTATATCTTCAGCATAAATGGGGTGACCTGACGCTATATCTCTGGATGGAAAGCCTCCTCGAAATGCCTCGCCCTGGCCTCCTCATCTGGAAACAGGTCTGAAGCATATCATAGAATGTTCCTGAAACGGTTCCAAACCCTTGAACACTAGAGCTCCCATGTCGAAGGGTAATAATATCCTGGTGACTAGATGCCTTTGTAGTCGATGAAAGGAACTCAGCTATAAACTTGTCTCAGAACTCCTACGACGAGATCACTGACTCCTCGCGATCCTTGAGGAACAACAACCACCATTGCCTTGCTACTCCACACAGCATCATCAAAACCATGGATACCCTGTGCTCCTTCCGAGCACGGATTGAACCGAAGCTTATATCGACCTCCTCCAACCAGTATTATGTGACTGCATCTAAAAATGATCCCTTGTACTTCTGCAGACACTGGCGCTGAAACTCTAAGAGTTTCTTTCTCTAAGTGTCATTATCGTCAACCTCTACCATATAGTGACCTGTTGGAACGACCAGCTGAATGTCTTTTATGCAATCCTGATGGGGATGTCAACCTAAATCCATACCCTCAAAATAAAAAATAATTAGACCACATAAGCCTGGAATATGGAAGACTCAACGTTAATTAATTAATTGTTTTCTTTAATTCGTTTTAGGTCAACCTATCCCAAGGTATACCCATTCAAACACAGACCCAAAGATGAATGATGCACGATCCTTTCCTAGGTCTCTACCTTGTAACCACTATCACCCTGTTTAGTAGCCATTGTAAACATAAAGGTATGTGAAAAAGATCATAGGGGGCCATAAATGCCTATGTCTCTGCCGGTATCCAGTGTTTACCCCACTTGAAAAACATGAATGACACTGTTACCCTACCAACCCATGCAACCTCACCTGTGCCAAACTCTAAACTACATCCTATCCCTCATCCTACCTCTAACACCACTCTGTCTCGACCCCCTCCACACTATGTGTACCCCTCCTTGGAAGGCAATGTTAATAGGGAGATAACGACCCCCGAGTCCTGCCTCGAGTAGGCCTCAGGATGGCGACTAGCACAGAGGGTATAATAAACACACAAATGGGAGGAATTACACTCTAAGGGAACACATGAGGAAGAGAGAGGTAAGATAGACACCAACCAACTCAAAATCAGAACTAAAGTATAAAATAAAACCCATGTTCATATGTAATGTCATGAATAATTACTACAACCGAAAATGGAAAACTGCAAGTACCACAAAGAAATTTAAACTGCTACAACCACAAACCCGAACAGCTACTGCAACCACAAGCTAGTGATAACCATCCTGATCTCCAACCTGCTCCATGTTACCTAAAAAACAGTTTATATATATGTAGGTTGAGTATAAGATCATACTCGAGTATGATACTCCCCAAAGCCTCTCATGCAAAATCAAGGAATTCATGCTAAAGCACAGTGAACAGTAGTGAAACTAACTCGTAACCAAACAGGTATACAATGTTCCCAACCTCACCATGGATACTCTCACCAAGTAACGCATACAAGAGTATAGAATATAGTAAATTATATAAAGGGTAACCCACTACTAATTCCCCACTAGTTTGCCGCTTTTCCCTAGCGACATACGTCCTGTGCATCTCTCTCCAAAGGCATACCCAAATAATCATGGGCTAACATCCACAATCTGCACCATGTGCACCACAAAGGCTTGCCCACAGACACATGAGCTATGTTCCACACCATCCTCACAACCAAAAGTAACCAAGTACTTTCCCGGTGCCACCACAGGCCACATAACGTGTATCATATGTCGGGTATTGTACTTCAAGCCATTACAGCCCATACAACGTGTAAGGATCCTCAAGCCATCACATCCTATACACGTTACACCTATTGTATTCCATAGGATACTATATCCAGAATATAGGTGTGGAAATAACCACAAGCCATTATATCCCTCTACAAACATATATATGGAAAACTAACCACTGTGCCAACGGAACTAGTATCTACCAATAGAAAAGTGTGGGGTCAAAGGGGGTAGTCATCCATTTATCATCCCACCAGAATATTAGGGAAAACACCCCCTAGGGCTCAGAATCACCAGGGTGTCATTTTCCCTTATTGACATGGTGAGTAGCATATAGAAACACAAAAAGTACAGGATATATATAACTCACAACCACACTATTGGAATAACCTAGTCTTAGCCTCAACTACAGCTAACGTCTATCAGACTCTGGGATGCTATTTCTAATACTAGGCATCCTATAAGCACACAACTAGTTAAAAAACTTCATTAGGTAACTTCATTCCATTTTTCATCAATTCTACTGTATGTTAATTAATTCTTTGCACATTAATTTACCATGAACAAAAAACACATTTAAACTTTCATGGAATCACATTAAAAATTAATTTTCCTTTAAAGATACAAAATCACCATTAAATACTAGCATCTCCATCCCTGTGGATTATCACTATTTAATCAAACCTTAATTTCAGGATAACTTTCTCTTATTCCCAGGCATTCTAGAGAAGCATAATATGCTACTAAACACGAGGGGTCTCAACACTGTGAGTAGATATACTACCCGTTGAGTCTTTGCCACATATAGAAAGAGAATATGCCCATTATCCCTTGAGAGGCTAAAAATGGAAAGCACGTGGAATACCCCGCACTTCTTCGCCCCTTTCAGAAGAAGGGTAAGCAAGACCAACTGCCTTGAGCAGTGGGGAAAAGTAAATCAAATAAACAACCAAGGATAAAAAACATCCAACAATCACAACCATCTCATTCCATCATCCCTGGTGTCCTCCATGACATCCACATACATAAACTGATGCATCTCGCCACTCTAGGTGTTATCTGCTGCCACAACCACAAGGCCTCCCTACCTCCACATATCAAAAGAACCCTCAGGATAACATTACAACTCTATATATCATAGAACCCCTTCCAGTGTCACAACACATCACAAGAATCAGGAAAATAATCTTTACAACAAATGGGCTCTTGGCCCATTAACAAGGCATCCATCCTTCAAACCACAAACACCAACAATCACATCAAATGGGGGTTTAGCACGAATTCTCAACAATAGGGTAACACTGAACCCTTAATGGAACACAATTAGGTTATTTAATCCATATTTAATTAACAATTCAATTTGTTTGTTCCATCATCATGAACCAATTCAGTTTTCTATCACCGATGACTGAACATGATTTCTATGCCAAATTTGATCAACATCAAATTAGAACAACTACGACAACAGAAACAACCAGATTCATTTACATGCTTCTTTATCTTTAGCCAATTAATTTTCAATTAATTCTGGGATTATGTTCTTTATCAATTTCCATCAAGAAAAACATGTTAACAAGCAAGGCATATATATCACACTTATCTAGAAAATCAAGAGGCAACTATTATCACGGAACAAAGCAACAACATATGATGACCAATTCTTTTAATTCAGTTCAAGTATTTAATTCCGTCAATTCCATTGTGATCCAAAGGGATAAATCATTCTATCTCTACGATTTCACATAAACAATTTGAGAATCCACGAATCCCCTACCTCAATGGTTTTCAAGGAAAACCACAATGGTCGAGGAACACCCAAGAAGCCGGGCTTATTCCCCACAAATCCTCCTTAGAACTCCTCTCCTAAAAAATCCAAGACCAAATCTCATCACAAACGTCATCCACCCACATAGATCTACCCATAATGGGCGTAGATCTACGATCCCGAGACAAAAGGATGAGTAGATCTACATAGATCTAAGAAACCAAACAAAAAATATCACTTACGTCAAGAAACCGGCTTCGATTCATGAAGAGAAGCCTCCAGATTGCCTCCAAAATGCTTGGTAGAGGTTCTTTCACCTCCAAGGAATGGTAATCCTGAGTTATGGCCTATTAGGGGCTTTAACGAGGTGATTTAAGGCAAAAAAAATTAGATCATAAATTTTAGGATTTAACATTATGTGCCCACACTGTTAGTCTCCATGGTGTAACAAACTGTGCGCTAACTATTTATTAGCTTCTACCTCAGAAACCCCTCCTCGTATGGTTAGTCCACATGGTTAGAAAAACTGTGCGCTAACCGTACGTTAGCCACTGCCTCCAGGACCATCCTTGCACGGTTTGGCTGCACGGTTTAGGGAAACTGTGCGCCAATCATGCGGAATCTATTACCCTTTAACTTTCCTCAAAAGTCCACCCAAACACACCCCCATGTCACCTTGACTTCCTAGAACACCTCCAGCACCACATTTTCACAGTGGAATAGACTAGAGAGGTCCATGAAATTACAATATTTCTGATATAATTAATAAAAATTAATGATTATTTCTGCTTTCCTTCCTTCCATAATGATCATTTAAAATATGGAATGTTACCCATTTATACTTAGAGCCCACAGTCTCTATGATTTTAACATTGGATCATTATTCAAAAAATATATTAATGTATTTGATTTAAATTTATAATATATATATATATAATATTTATTTAATGGTTAATATTTTGGAGATGTTTTAAAATGACCCATTTGACCATAATTTCTATAACAATGTTTTGTGCATCAGAAAACCTAATTTATTCAAACCACATGTTGTAAACATAATTAATAATGTATTTCTACAAAACATGGTAATATTAGAAATAAAAATTATCATATACATGTTAAATTTTATCACGAATGTTGATAATTAACATAATTTTGTTAATCATGAATATAAATACCCTTGGGAAACATGTGACTCCTGATAAAGGATTCTCATATCAATTTTATTCTTTTGATAGATATATGTCATGTTCACCACATACCTCATGAATATTATTTATATACATAACATATATATATATATTAATGAATTTATTTATCCTTATGGTATTCAAAACCTTCCTTCAATACCATTCTTCTTATTGTTTATGAAATAAAATGTATCAATGTGGTATGGGACACAATGGAATGTTTAAGGAGTATCTTCCTCAAAATAATATGAATTATCATTCAATGTTATTTAAATACATTAAAATCATATGAACATTGTTCAAATAAATTACTTTTTCTCCCATATAGTTGTTTATAACCTTTTTCAAGTATTAGTACCATTTTTCCACTTGTTGGTACTCAAATTGTTTTAGAAAATGATTTTGAGAAAACAAAACATTATTTATCTATTTAGATTGATATGAAATTTTCTTAGAATGAAAATGATTTATTATAATATTTTAAAAATTATTTTAAAATCAATTTTTAAAGAAATGATTAATCATTTTTTATTTTTCCAAATTTTTCCCAGAAATGTTTTTGTCACTTTCTGAATCAGTCCTTTTATTAACCCTTCATCATGCTAAAGGAGTGTTATTATTACCCCATAAAACATGTAAGAATTTAACCACAATCATTTCATTAAATATTTATTTTCATTTTTAAAATGTTATTTCACAATTATAATTTTTTCAAAACACCATTTCATATAAATCATTTGTTAGAATCGTTTTTCAAAACAAAAGGGTATTTTCCTCAAAACCATTTTAAAAGATTTTTATAGAATTTCTATTTATGAAAGACTACAACCCTTATATTTAATCTAATTTTTATATGTTTTCTTCATACCATCCTTATTCTTCCTCTGGTTGAGTTATGATTAATTTTCCTGATGTTAATATTCACATTCAATTCATTGATTCATATGATAGTCTCATTGAAATATTTAATCTCATGTGATCATTGGACATTGAATTTACTCTAAATTTGTCCTTTCAGTTATCATGGATATTAATATTTCATAAACCATATTAAATTTTACATATAATTTCTAGTTCGAATGTTATTTTTTTACATGCCGAAATATCGATAATTTCACATTCTTTTTTTTTAATACCGATATTTGAAAATGAATATTATTAATTTAGGTTATTATATGTGAGGAATTATTTAGACTGGTAATAAAAGGTGGATCCTAGAAATTATGTTAATCCTCAATGAATAAATATGTTCCCTTGATAAAAACGTGTTTCCCAAATTCAATTTTTTCTATACATAGTTTCAATATTTGTTTTAATGTTTTTGATGGAATATGTTTTCTTGTTCCATGTAATGGATGTCCATTAATAAATAGTTTTTCTCAATTAGTTGTAATTATTTTTCATCCCTTTAATTTTTATCAATATATCCATGTATACATTTTCATTTCTGTTCATTGATAAAATACAATATGATTATTTTTCTCACCTCTCCATATTTATTTCCACTAATCTAGTTATTTTAGTTTCATGTGTTTATAGTAATTAATTTCCATATTTTTTAAATTACTTATCAATTTGTTTAATACATGGTATGTGTGATATGTTATATATCATTACATAATTTTTAATCTCACATTATCATTATTTGTTCCACAATATTTTATGAATACAGAGAATTTGGGCTCACCATAATTTTGTTTCATTCCCCAGAAATTCAAGAAACATAAAATGAATTATATGTAGTTATTGAATAAATATAATAGTGTTATCCTTAGTGATATTTATTTAAAGTGAAAAAAATTAATTTATAATAATGGTAGTCATTTCTAATACATGTTTCATTTATGTGTCTTGATTACCAAGATGACTAAACTCTTAGGTCATCCATGATTTTATTCATTGTAATCATGCCAATTCAATAATAGCAGATATCGAATACAGGATATAAATGGGTTGTGTTGATATAGTTGGTGTTAACAAAAATTTAGTAGTAAACCTGATTACTAGAATTTGGATAACATAGATTGCATTACATAACTATAATTGATAATTTTTAGATATTTACAAATGAACACACAATATATTTTATGATGTAGAGATTATGTGGGTGTGTCTATCCTTACATGCATTTTTGGATTTTTAAATTGGACATGGTTCTTGGATAGTTGTACATAGAAGTAATATATTTGACAAGGATTTTTGGTCCTGACATTGTGTAACATAAAATTTGACAATGGGCCTTACTACGCCCATATTGTGACACTCAAATGGGAAATGCTTTAAATATTCACATTTTATTACAATTCAATATAATGTATTGTGACAATGAATAACCTAGGTTAAACCTATGTTGTTTTAGAATAAATATAAGTCGTAATGATTATAAATCATACATATTATATTATGGATAATCAACTTTTACAATATATAACCAATGTTGAAATAAAATGAATAACATTTTTATATATTGAGGAGGTATTGAAACCCATAGTTAAAATATAAGTATTTATTAAACTTATTTTAATGATGTACATCAAAATAACTTTGTAAATTATATTAATATTGTTTTACAGAAGAATAACTGGTAATCCATGTCAAAACAAATCAAAACCTATAAATCTACAAGACTTGAACCCATAACTGAGGGACGATAAGGGTTTAATGCTAACCATAGACATAAAAAATTGAATGGATAATAATTTATGGTTTCCAGTTGAATAATTATGTGACTAAATATTAATGATGAACTATTATGGACCATTTTAGGTTTCTAGATTAATGTGTTAACAATATAGACCTTGGTGAATAGTTTGAGATAAATATTTAATCTTCTAACTCATTTGTGGGACATACAATCTGTTAAAAATTTCCTTTAGTATAACATGAATACATATTAAATTTTTGAAATCAATTCCTTAATGTATGGATTGAATGAATATTTTATTATAGAAAAACCAAAAGATAAAATTTTTTACATGAAATTAAAATGCTTCATGCATGTAAACTTGTTTATATTATTACCTAGAAAACAGATTAAACATCATTTGAAAAATGACATAAAAATAAAATGATGGCTTAATGACTTGATTAATTTCAAACCAAGGGACTTATAAATCATCGTAAATTTATATATTTTAGGCCCTCAAATATCCATTAAATATTAAATTGTTTTCATTAATGAAATCATTAAATATCAATAAATATTTATTGTTTTCCCCCAGGAAAAAATCAATATTTTCAACTACTATTCTCTTACATAGATAAATATTTACATTCAGTCAATGTGAAATTTCTAATTCCCATTAAATATTTTATAGATTATTTTTTATATACCCTTATCATGTTGTGGGATTTCAAAAATATGAAATATCTAACAATATATTAAAACATTTATTTTTAAAGTTTAATCCAGAAATCTACATAAGGTGGAAAGAATATAATACTTGGAAAATGTATAGTTGTGACATTGTATTTGGTAGTGTGTATGACTCAAAATACCAAGGGAAAAGGGGAATAAAATATCAAAAAATTATAATATATTTACTATTTTCATTAAAATAAATATATTTTATACTTTCAAAGCACATGATGTTGATATAGTGTGTGACATACTGAACAATTAGTATCTTTGATGGAATATATTATATGAATGACGGAGTTTTACCAAATAATAGTATATTATTTAAATGTTATTATATAACATAATATGACATAAACTACCAATTATGAATAGTAGTTAATATATTATAAAAATAATTTTTTTAAATCAATATAAAATGAAAATATTGATAACAAATCATTTATAAATGAATATAACAACCAATTTAATATAAATGGATTTTATTTTATACAAATTTGTTTTTATGGCCACAAATCTATTTTACACTAAAAAATTAATTAAATTACAATTTTTGAGGGATATTAATGTAATAAATATACTATATATTTATTATATTTTTTTTATATTCATATAATATATATTATAATCTTATGATATAAACCAACCCACCTATACATATAAAAAACAATATTTTTATTAAGGCATTTTTACCACCGTTTAATGATGAACCAATTCTAAATCCAATTTTGAACCATTATTAAATTCATAATTTCAAAATAAAAGTAATATTTGATTGATAACTATAAAAATTAGTTTAGGATGAAATGTTGGAATTTTTAGATGATGATTCATTTATAATGAATAGTGTAAAAGACAAAATTTTATAGGAAAACATATTTTCCTTTTATTTTTGTTATAAGGATAAATTATGTTTATGTTGGTTTTAAAGTTTAATTAAATTATATATTCATCAATTAATAACATTTAGTTCATCATAATTAATTTAAATTTTAAATTGACTATAAAAACATAGCAAACTTATAGATTTTTTATATAAGAAACCCCCAATATCATCCTATCCGCTAGATTAAATATAAATTAATTTCTGCTACATATATCATTAATATTTTAAAACTGGAATCAAAATTTTTAATAAGTATAATATCTAATTCGTAATAACTTAAACATTTTTTTAAAAAAAATAATATTATTGATTTTAATTAAAATTAATTATAATAATTAATTGAAAATTAGGTTTATCAAAGGACTATAACAGTAAATTATGGTCCCAAATGTCCTAGACTCTTTTCTAAAACCAATTTTAGGGAAATATTTTAGAAAATAAACATAATTTATTTTTTTGGATTTTAATGACTTATTTTTTGTAAAATTAGCTTACACCTTACATGTTTTAAAAAATGCCATGTGAGTCCTCTTCCTCCCCTATAAGAGGGAAACACCTCTTACACATCCTCAAACCACTCAACCAACATATTCATTAAAACATCATTTAAAAAAATCTCTTCAACATACCTCTCATAGTCCAAGAATCCTCAACATGGGAACAATACAATCCAATTATGTAATTTGGTTAAATGTAAAAAATAATTTCTCAACAAAGAGGTAATATATTTCTTTATGCTTGTTAGTTTCATTTACATTATCCACCCCCTAAATAATAATTATTCCAATATATTAAAACAAAATAAGTATCCTAAATATACTATTATTTTTTTAATGTAAATGTTTTTACCTAAAATTTCTCACACTAACATGTAATGGGTAATTGATAATACTATTTATTTTTACGATGCAGTACCGCCTCATGGAATGATGATTGTTCATTTTTCTTTTACAGCCTCTCTCAGAGAAAATTTTGAGGGAAAAAATATTTATCAATGATATGTATTATAATAATTATTTATTTATGATTTTATTAATTCTATTATAACAAATATCTATATAATCATTATTTTTCCTAAATTTAGCGACATAGTTTTTTGAAGTGTGGACTGTCTCCCCTTAAAATAATGTGATTAATTCACACTATACATGGAATGTTTAATGTATTATTCCAATTAAACATATCTAAAAAAATAAAACTCAATAGAATATTTAGGACATAATTACCTTTGGTTAAATATAATAAATATATCATTTTATATAATGATTTTCACACACTTAAAAAGAGATAACACCATTCATGAATGTGTAGATTACTGCCTCCTCAACATAATGTGATTCATATGACATCAAAAAAATAATATATATATATAAATAAATATAATTATATATTTCGGTATTTATTATATAATGATTAATAATTAAATATTAGGGTTACTATCCTTTTTCCAATAAAAATCATTGAAAATGATAATGTTACCCATGAATTTATACCCCCTACCATATTTGATTTTATCATTGCTTCATTTTTCATATCCATATTTTAGGATAGGTTTTAAAAATATAATGTAGGTATAAATATAAATTTTTATTAATGATTATTATTTTTGAGATGTTATATAATGACATGTTTAACCAGATTTGGTATACAAAAATTGTTTTTGACATAAACAGAATTTGGTCAAAATACCCAACATAACCCTATTTTCTAAAAAAAATTATAAGAAATTGTTATAATTTAATTAAATTTAATAGAAAAAATAAAATACCTTAACAATAAATTTTTTAATTATGAAAAGATTTATATTTTGTATTACAAAGACCCATTAGACAATTCAGACTAAAATAATGATATTTTCATCTTACATTTTTAATATTTCGTTATAAATGTCATGGTTACCACTTAGTTCATTAATGTGGTGTATATAATACCAATTTTAATATATTATATCATGAATTAATTTATCCTCATGTTATTTAAATATTTTGTTTAATATTATTCCATAATGAGGATTATCTTCTAAAATGTATCAATGTGGTATGAGACACTTTGGAATTTTTAAGGATTACATTTCTCAATAAAAAAATTAATAATCCTTCAATTGTATTTACATTCAATTAAATTTTATAGACATTATTTAATAAAACATTTAATTTTTCACCCCTCTAGTTATTCATGAAATTTTTCTGGTATTAGTGCCATTTCTACTCGTTAGTACATAAAATGTTTTAGACAATTTTTTTAGATAACATGAGTATATGTCTCTCTATAAATGAAAAACATATTTTCTTTTAAAACCCATTTTGATAAAAATATACTTTTTTTAAATAAAATTATTAATGTCGTTTTTACTATTTTCTTCTTTTAGCAATTTTTTCATGAGAATATTCTATTCTCTTTTCGAACATTAAATTGTTCATAACAATCACTATGAAAATGGAATGTTATATTTTCCTCATACATGTTTTACAAATTTACCAGTAATAATTTATTTGAAGATTAATTTTAATTATTAAAATGATACTTCTAAATGAAATTGATTTTAAAATTTATATTAAGTTAATGGTTTTTTCAAAAAGATTTTCTAAATAGAAGGATTTTTTCATTAAGAATGATCATAAAAGATATTTTTATACTATTTTTAATTATAAATTGCAACAAAAAAATTATTAACTATGGATATGTTTTTTTGGTACCTTACATGTTATTAATCTAGATGGATTATTATTGATTTGATGAAGGATAACAGTAAAATTCACTTCAATGATACATTTGTTTGACCATTTGAAATATTTAATATCCTATGATCATTTCACATTTAATTTTCCAGAAATTATTCATTAAAATTATATTGGATAATACTATTTCCTAATCTTTATAAAATTTTACATGTTGTTTCTACTTTGATAGTAATTTGATTATTTAGTAAAATATTGATAATTCTATAATATTTTGTTCATGTGGATATTTTTTTAATTAATATTATGTATTTCGGTTATTAGATAAGAGTAATGTGTTGGTATAGAAATAATGGGAGGATCCTCGAATTTTTATAGCTCTTTGATGCATTGATAAGTACACATGAGACATGTAAATTTAAAAAATTAAATAGTTTTCTCTCTATAATAATAAATCAACATATGGATGATCATGATGGTATAGGGTTTGATGATCCCCAAACATGAAATAAATTAAGAAATCATATCACTAACATAGTTTTATTTGTTATTTATCATTGATATTTTTTATTAATATATCTATGGATACTTTTCCTTTCACATTATTGACTTTGTTCTCATGTGTTTATGTTTCTTACCCTTCCCTATTGTTTCTTCTTTATCTAGTTATTTTAATGAAATATATTTCTAGTTATTACCATACCTAATCATTTATGCAGTTCATTCTCATTTTGTTTATTATATTGTTTGTGTGTTTAGTTATATACCATGACCTGATTATTACCATTATTCAGTAATTATTACTTCAAATATAATTGTCCGTTAATGTGTATTTGATCTCACGGTAATTATTTTTAATTCCCCATTTGTTCAATATGGATAGTATGAATTATATATAGGTATTTACAAGTTGTATTATAGTTATCCTCAATGTTATTTATGTAAATAAAAAAATTTATTATTTGTGTATTCATTTATTATACAAGCCACATTATGGTATCTGGTTTACGTAGATAATTAAACTCTTTGGTCCATTGGAATTTTATTTCTTATAATCATGCCAATATAATATTAGAATACAATGCATCCAGACATTCTTGAGTTGTGTCTCTATATAGAATATGGTCATTGAATAAAACATTTTATAGAAATAATTTAATTTTTAATAAATGAAATTGATGAAAATATGGTTTTCTCTATAAACTCAATTAATGGTTTAATTTAATAAATGTAGAATTTATAAGTATTATTCAAATTTATTTTCCATGTGGAGATATCCTAGTAAAGATTACCATGGTTTTATGAGTAATAGTTATTTTAATGATGATTTGAAGACCTAAAATTTTATTTGAGAGGAAGGATAAATTATGGAGTAAGATAATAAATAATAGTTAATTGTTTAAGAATCAATTATCAATAAAAAAAATTATTTATTGGACTTCACGAATTATGAAATATATATGGAGGGTTTGGTATACGGTTTTCATGAGGGAATTTCAAGAATATGTTTACTGGTAGTGATGACCCTAGAAAGTGGTTTTTTGGAAAGAATATAATTCAAGGAAAATATTTGATTAATTTATGATTACCAATAATTTGTTAATGATGTTAAGATAATAATAATGAAGTCATGAATATGAAAAAGGTAAATTGGATTACTTTGAGAAACTTAAAACTAATTTATTATTTAATGAAAAAGTGATTTATGTTATCATTGATGGAGTTTAGAAAATTATATGTTGAAGAAATATATTCAATATTATGTGGTTTTATTAAAGGAATAGAGGATGTACATATGTTTTCATTGAATATGAATAGTAATTCTAGTTATTACCATGCTTTAGGAAAACATATGACCAAGGATAGTAAATATTTGTTGTGTGACCATTATGATATACATAATTACATTTGGGGGATTCATGTTCGGTTGATTTTATGAAATTTTGTTAACTTCATCATAATTTGATAATTTTACAATGGTCATGGAATTAACCATATATGGGATATTTTATAACCATTGGATAAGGTATTAAATATTAAGATATTACATCACTTTATAATGATTTATGCATATTGGATAACATGGGATAACAATTTTTATGATGATAACTAGATATTGAAGAAAAAATATATCATTATATAATGAATCATGTGATCATTTAAAACATTAGTCATAAAAAATTCATATTAATTTATTGGAGTAATAGATGAGGAGGTTATTAAACCAATAAAAATGAAATTATGTAATTTTCCATCTTATATATAGGAAATACAAACCATAGATATATCAACCACTTTGATATAATTGTTAGTATCAGGATGGTATCCCATCGATTAGAACTTTCATTAAAACTATCTCAATTCAATGATTAGTTCAATATATCTCACACACGGATGTATATATCAGTTCCTTCATCTGTAATAAACATAGAGGTTGTACGACTTGAACATTATCCTACTTAAAATGATACACCATTTGAGACTCTGGTTCATATAGAGAATCTTAAATAACACAATAACAATCTACATGTCAATCTTTTGTAAAGAATCCACTAGTTTGATGATGTTTTTTTGGAACATAAGGATGAAATTTGGAAAATGTATTCTTAAATATTGGTACCAAAGTGATGAATTTTAAGGTATAAATTTTTTTATTCATATGCTACTGGGGGTGGGGGTAGAATGTAACACCCAAAAGTATTTTGAAATATTTTTTTGAAATAAATTTATTATTTTTTATATTTTTTCTTATATGAAATTTTTTTTATATTTCATTACATGAAACACTATGTTTAAATGATACCAGATATACTATTAATATCTTTTAATTTAGAATTACTATTATCACCCAATGATTGCGATGGTTGGTATAAATAAGAATAAAAAAAATATGAAATTTTATGTTCTAAACAAGTATTTATAATTAATTCCATAGTGACCTAATTAACTAGAAATGAAAATGAAAACAATTTTAAAACAAAGAGAATATTTTTTCTGAAAAAACTATTTCATTTGTAAAAGCTCATTTTGGCACAAAAAAATTAATTAAATCACATTTATTAATTATCATAATGATTTTTATATATTATATATTAATTAAAATTAATGAGATTAATCTTAAGAGTTTTTTTAAACAATTCATAAGAATAAAACCATGTTTACAATTAAAAACTATTTATTTAAAAAAGTTTTTTTTCCTTTTACATAAATATTTTGTTATTTATTTTTGAAAATATTAGAAAATTTGTTTGGAAAAAAAATATTTTCAAAGTATTCATAAAATTTATTCCATTGGATAGAATTTTGGATAATGATTTGAAATGATTAATTTTTTGATGTATAGTGAATAATACATTCTTTCTAGGATATGTCATTTATTTTTAATAATTTTAAAACATCCATATTAGATTAATATGATTTTATGAGTAACATTAGTTTATTCATATATCTTATAATACATAATATGTCATTATAATAAATTAATATATTAATATTGATATAAAAATATTGTTTTCTTTTGAATATTTTATTTTTGGAAAGACATATTCTCATTACATAAATGGGTTAAATTTTAAATTAAAATTTACCATTTCTGTTAATATAATTTTGAAAAATATATTCAATAGTTGTAAGTATAATAAAATATATTTTATAATATTTTCAACATAATATTACGATATTGTTTATAAAATTTATAAAAGGCAATAAAATTCTTTTTAATTACTTTTTATGAAATTTTCCCACATATCATTTTTAATTTACCATTCACTAAAACAAATTTCACCCTTAATTACAGTATTTAATTTTTACCATTATGAATTGTATTAGTAGTAAAAATTAATTACTATGAATAAGGGTGAAATTGGTTTTAGTGAATGGTAAACTAAAAATGATATGTGGGAAAATGTCATAAAAAGTTATTGAAAAGAATTTTGTTGCCTTTTATAAAGTTTATAAACAATATTTTATTATTATTTA
Source organism: Viscum album (assembly GCA_963277665.1). NCBI lineage: Eukaryota > Viridiplantae > Streptophyta > Magnoliopsida > Santalales > Viscaceae > Viscum > Viscum album. The sequence continues at coordinate 1,330,961,524 of OY728142.1, read as the reverse complement.
CAATTTTCAATCCTGTTGAATTGTGAACAATGTGGACACATAATTTTCTTTTAAAATATTACTAGTGTGGAAGTCACCTCACTTATAAATAGTAATGGCATTTTCTCAATGATTAAGACTTAATAAAACCATTGGATCAACAAATACATACAAAAATTCCATTAGTACATCCAAACCCACACCGTTGTTGACTTGGTGAAATCGTAATTATATTGTTGCATGGATTTACGCTAAACATAATGTGGTTGTCCAACGAAATGGTAATGTTTTAACTATGAATTTGTTGATTACTTATTATTCTACCTTTTTAAAAAAAATTAGCTAGGATAAAATATAAAATTTATTTTATCATATATAAATATTTGTATTTTTTAAATTTTATTAATCTATATCTATCTCCAATTCCATCAAATGCGATACAAAGTCATTGTTTGTGTTTACTGAAGACTGTAACCTCGCAAAAAGATGTTATTTGTTTTCAATCACCTCCCCTCATATATATATATATATAATGAAAAATTTAATATTTCCGTATGATATTTTTGAATCTATTATATCTATTTAATTATATTCCACATATACATTAAAATATCCAAAACTATTAGAAAAAAATAATGTCACTTGTGTGTATAGCGGCCAGTCACTTCCAAAACATCTGTTGTGAGTTTTTCATTCCAATTTTACATGGATGGAAATAAGGATACATTAAATAAGTATATATTATATTTTTAATATATTTAAATTTTTGAAAATATTATTTGAAATATAAAACCATAATTTCTATTTTGTGGGAATATGATATTGTCCCTCATGTTTACAGAAGTCTACCGCCAACTGAAGTGACATAATTTTTTTGAAAAACTATTTATAAGGAAGGAACACATGATATGTTTAAATAATTATATGAGACATATATATTACATAAAAATTAAAATATTATTGTACTATTTTATTTAACATTATTTCTTTCAATTTTTTTAGAAAAAGGAAACAATGTTCATGAGTATGTATGACTTACCTTCTCCAGGATTGGTGTATTTCACATTCTATGTCTTAACATTATGTATTAATATAAATACATATATAATTAATATATATTATATTTATATAATGTTTAATATTATAGATAATATAGAACCATGATCATTATCAGAGGACTAATAATTAAAAAATGAAAATATTCATGAAATACAAAGTATTTATTATACAAAAAAGTTATTTGAACAATGAATTTTTATTATATGACTAATAAAATGTCATAACTAAATTATATATAATATGATATATATATATATATATAATTTTATATCTGAAATATATTTAGAATAAAATAATATTTTTTTAAACAAGAGTTAGGAATGATTATGAATGAAGTTGACACATAAGGTCTGATAAATCTAGAGTCACATTAAATTTTGTGATTCATATGAAAATTCATAACATTTATCATGTTTTTGGTGTATATACTACCCCTATTAAAATTATTATCATCAATATCCTTATTTTTATTATATATATATTTTCTATTGATTTTATTATTTATTTTTTCTTAAAATTAATATGATTAATAAAGTGGTAATGGATTTATTTCATACATTTTATTTTATGATACACATTATATATTCAAAAACATTATATTTTTTATAGTGTATATAATGACCATAAATTTATAATGTGATTATTATCCTTAAATTAATTGGGATTTGAATACCCATTAGGGGATCATTCTTTTAAGGGACTTATTATTCAATAAACTATAATTGGTAAAGGTTGTGTGATACAATCTCAACATTTATCATGATTATTTATAAATATGTTTTTGATAATGAATTATTATGATTTATATTTCTATTAAATGAGGTATTTTCTTCACTAATGGATACATTATGAGAATACATGAATTCCATTAATTTTATTCTCTTTATGTAATCAAGAGTTAAAAATAATTATTTTTATGAAAAATCACTCTCATTTCATTCTTCATTCAAAAAAACATATTCTTCTAAATCATGTTTTTAAAAATGATTTTTAAATTCTCTAAATGATTTTTCAATGAATTTTGTTTTCATTTTTACTTTTAAATAATATTTTAAATAGAATATTCATTTTATTTTCAAACTATTACTATTTTGTTTTTACCCAAAATTTGGAAGGAATCCATGTTTTAACAAGTAAAACATAAATATTATTTTCTACCGTCATGAAAAACTCATTTATTAAATTATTACTTTCTATATTTCGAATATTATTTTAACCAAAATGTATTTTTAAAAATAATTAATTACTTTTATTGGGATATTCACAACAGAATGGTTGTTTTCTTCATGAAAATTTTTAAATGATTTATAAATCATCCATTATAAGCTTCAAATGTTTATTTTAGAGGAAATTATTTTGGAAATGATTTATGTTTTAAATGCGTATTATTCAATTTGGAATTTTTATTATCCATTACAGATGTTCCATGTGAAATTTTTAAATATTATGACATCAAAGATTATTCCATTTGATGTTAATTATTATTTACTTAGCATACGATCCAATGGTTCCAACAATATTTGTTCTCTATATGGTTTATGTTTTTGAAGAAAAAATTTTATGATCCACATTTCTATTAAAAATATTTTACCTTGATAAAATTATTATTAAACCCAGTTTTCTTTAGCTGACTTATGGTGATACAAAATGATGAATATATTGTGAAATTGATTTCATTTCAATTGTTTGTGCTAATATGAGATTTAGGTGAAACCCAGTTGTTTCATGGGTTTTTATATGATGAATGTATTATTTTTCTATAGCCGACATATGTATGATAATAGTTATATGACTAGAGGTACCAATATATCCAAAAAATAAATTAGGTTAATGTGGATAAATAATGAGTAAATATGATATGTGTGAACTTTATTAAAAGTTATTAATTTAATGCATGGATTAGTTTACATTTTTTTATGTTATTAAAGGACCTAAATTTCATATCTAAAAGGTTTTGTGTGGAACTAGTACAATGCATATAATTTTATCAAATAAATTGATTTAATTTCATAACATAACAAGTGAACTTATTTTTAATTATTCATTTTCAGAATGATATAATCTTATTTGTAAAAAAATCTACACCATACGCCAAATTAATGTTCTCATGGTTGATGTTATTTTAATCAATTTTGATGAATGTCTTATCAAAAGCCATGATATATGGAATGACCCAACATTATGATGTATAATATGAATGGAATAGTTTTAAAAGCATTATATCATTTTCTCAAACCCTAATTCTTATATTATATCGATATGTCCCCTGATTACACTTATAAAGCATTTAAGATCATCCTTTATTTTGTTTCCCTACACAAATTTATTATGATATTTATTATGTATTATATGTCATATAAGGGTTATAGTTATGAAGAACATATTGATAGATAATATAGATAAATTTTGGACTAATATTTAAAATTTCAATGTTTTTAAAGGTCCTATAACTAAATAATCAGTATATGGATTATTATGTTATACAAAAAAAATTCCTCTTTTATTATGTAATATTTATTTATTATATATTTGGATATTTTATTCATCATCCCTCAGAAGCTAATTTTAGTGGAAAAATTATAATTATACTTAATTATTAACAGTAACATTCCGATTTTGTATATATTAATATTTTTATAAAATAAAAATCTATAAAGATAGAGAAATTAATTTTATTATTGTCATAGGAGACACATAAATAGTATTTAATATTAAAATATTATATTATTCATTTAATTAAGGTTTTAGATAATATTTTATTTTATTTTTATGCGGCATATACAATTTTTTTATAAAAATTAAATATTATTTTAAATATAAAAAAATTTAGTCAAGAATTTTTCCAAACCAATGGTTTTTGATATTAAAAGACAAAAAAATATTTAAATAAAAATAAAAATACTAATATATTTGTAAGTTAAAACATTGGTTTTATAAATTGAAAAAAATATATTAAATATTATTAAAATTATACCCTAAATAATTTTTTGATTAATAATGTTCTAATTCTCTATTTTATTCTTATAAAAGTCATCATTTTGTAAAAAATGTATTCATTCATTTAACAAAAAAATATTATTAGAAAAATTAAAAAACAATTAGACTAATATAATGTTTAAATGGTGAATATAAAAATGACATGGAATTTATTATATTAAATTTATCTATGTGATATGAAATAATTTATATATAAATTATTAATATGAAATGACAACATTTACTCTGAAAATAAATTTTATTGAATTAATTATTTCTATATTATTAATATACCACAAGTTTCATTTTTATCCTAAATTTAATATTATAAAACTATAATGTTTTGAAATATATATAATTTTATGGTGGATATTATTATCTATATTACATAATATGACACTAATATATATCATAAGAAAAATTTCTATGCATACATTTAATGTCGTTAAATTAAAATTTCGGATAAACAATTAAAATTTAGTTATAAAGAGATAAATGTAGAAATAATAATATCCAATAATAATTGAGATATATATTTTCAACCTTATTACTTGCTATAAACGTTAATTAACCATTTTCACACTTTTATCATGGAGATAATATTATCGATAAATTTAAAATTCATAATGAAAAAAATGAAACTGGAATCATTACAACATTTTAATAACTAAATTAGGAATATGAAATCCATTTTTCAAAATAAAAATAATATAGGGGACTAAATGATCATTTAATTGTAGTGTGAAAATCGAAAGACAAACAATTTTTATAAAAATGTTTTTAAACATAAAATATAACATATTCAAAAATAAATTATAATTAAGAATCATAATTTTATGATTATATTTAAAAAAATTAATATTATTATTAATTAAAAAATTATGATAAATATAATGGGACATAAATATTATTTAAATCAAGGAAAATACATTATAGTTTTTAAAAAAAATTCTTTTCACCATTTCATTGATAATCAAACATTACAAAAAAACCAAAAATTCATTTTATTACTATTATGGAATTATGATTTAAAAATAATTTAATTTTTTAAATAATTTTTTTGAAATCGGGTTTATTTTAATTTAAATATCCACTGAAGAAAATATTATAAAAACATTTTTTGAAGTAATTTTATTTTTGGAGCATAAAATGTACTTATTGACATTCATTACAAAATAATACTAACTAAATGATCATAAACTAATTTAAAATCATATAAAATATAATCATATTATTATTAATATTTATCAACATTAATTAATTCATATGATTAATAAAAAAATATAATTCACATAAAAAATATTTTTGAAAAGAAATAAGTATAATTTGCATTCAAAATATTTTATCTTCATTTATAACCAATTGATAAACATTGTATGATGGATTTAAAATTTTATACATAAATTTAATTATATGGTTATTATTGTCATTTCCTTCCAAACCAAAATCTTGTATTAAACTATGATAATTAAATATTGATGTTTCTATAGTATATGAACATATGACTACACTTGAGTTTGTGTATACAAAATTATATAAAATATAGTATTATTTAAATAAAATATATTATAAAATCATAGGATGTTATATTGTACCACCATTAAAGAATATGTACAGTCGCAATTTTATCTCATAGCTGATAAATAATGGGTTTGAAAAATATTAAGAATCAATTACAAGTAGTTGTAAAATATATCATCATGAAATGAAAAATAGTTCTAGCATCTAAAATATACTCTATTGAAGTCCCACAACATGGAAAGGGTTAATAAAAAATACATTAGAAAATTATTGAAATAAAATATCACAGTCACATAGAATAATACATAATTAAGATCTCATATAAGAGAAGTAATTGTGGAAATTAAAAAATATGGACCCGAATGATAAAAATAACAAATACAGACAAATATAGAGTGAAAATATACATGAACATGTAAAATTTAATGACATGAAACCATAAATCCTAAAAGGATAAATAATACCTTCAATTTTTTGGAAATGAAGGTAAAATTATAAAATTTTAATTCTATATCATTTCCCATTTATTGTAGGACTATTTTTATATAATTATAGAGAATAAGAGAAAATATAATTACTTTATTTCATTCCAAATTATAATATAAATTTCATAATTTGGATTTTTTATATAAAATTTTCTTTACTATATCATGTATTACTCTATCAAATGAATATTAATGATGAAATTTTCTATCTATATACAAAATATGTTACATTATATGGATCATAAGATCCACAAAATAATGAAATTTATTTCTCCAATTTCATTCCACTAAAAAAATTAGAAAATATATGATAATATCCTATAAAAATAATCCATTATTTTAATAAATAATAATTTAAATTTCAAATCCTAAATAATATTTCCCCATTATAATATTTAATAATTACATATATAACAAAACCAAAAAATCAGAAAAATATTTCTGACAAAGTTCAAATCAAAAAAATAAAATGTATTTAATGAGATATTCTACTTAGATCAATTTAATATATATCTACAAAATAAATTAGTAGTATATAAATTCACATAGAAACATATAATATTCATTAACCATATGATATCTAATATATATTAATATTTCAAAAAAATAACCTAAATCTGCATAAAGACACAATAAAATCATTCATTCTTCTAATATATAACTAAAACAATTTTATTCAATAAAAATCACATACAGTAAAAAATATTATTTTACGTTTATCATATAATGTACCAAATATATTGAAAACTTTCCTAACAACATTAATCAATGTTTAACAAAATCATATTTCGGTTACATGGTTATCGATATGATAAAACATATATGACATAAATATAATCATCTGTTTACCAAATCAACTATAATTTATATAATATCAAAGATATTATTAATCCAAATGCTTATAACTAACATTAATCTTATGTCAAAAATATATAGAATACCTGATCATAAAAACCCATTTAACTAAAACACATGTCAAAAAACGTGTAACATATACATTGATCATATATTAAATCTTAATCAATGTATCTGTAAGAACCTAATTCTCATTTTTGAGGTACAAGTTTATTCTTTACTATTTTACTTATTTGTTTTTGAGAAAATAAGGAAAATGAGTATAAATCACAAATTTTGGGACAACACGCCGTGTACTTTTCCACACGCCGTGTACTTTGGCCGTGTGGGATGAGTACGTAGGGTGTGTAGCCATTCTGGTGAAAAAGTGTGTAAAAACCGACTACACACCATGTAGTGGATATTTACATGTTGTGTAGTCAGTAGGTAGGCAAATAGTAAGGCAGTGGGGGTAGCTACCAGCGAAGCGGTAGTACAAGTCGTGTAATTAGATATACACGTCGTGTACTCATTTCGACAGATGAACAGTGCGGAAGTGCCACCATATGAATAGTTAAATTAGAAAAGTACATGACGTGTAGTAAATATTAGATGTCGTGTAGTTAGTTTTTTTGCTTAAAATGGGTAGTAGCCAACCCTGTTCATAGGATTGGCTTAGAATATGATGAAGGAGACGTGAGAGGAGGCCGGACCTTCAAGGATCTCCATATCGTTCGTCGCGAATCTGTTTTCGCCTCTCACGAACTTGATGGAACCGCACGAGTAATACCTCCAATATCCTTAGGCCATTCTTTCCAATTATTCCTATAAGGGAAGTTATTTTATTTTGAAAAGATATTTCTTTCACATTAGATCTACTTCATTCCTAGATGATTCGAGAATCGTTGTTCGCGTATACATTTCATGGGCATTAAAGGTAGGTGGATTACTGTTTATTTCCAACTGCTATGCGTTTTTGTGTATCATTGAGCTACGAACCCTTGTTTGGGGTGTCCTGTGGTTGAGGCCTTGGTAGTTTTGAATACCTATAATTTCATTGGTAATTAAATTTGATAACAAATTGTTGTGTGGGATCACTTCATTGATCCATGACCACCTCGGGGGTGTGTTCCTCTGTTTAGCCATTTGGCCAGTATACCCGAGGGTATGGCATTGTGATAATGTTTATTAATTTGCCTTAAGATAAAATGTATATGAATTGTTTATTTAAATGTTGGTAATGGCTCGGTAACTTGTGCCTGAGGGTAGTGTTCTTTTCAGCCTGAGGGCATTGTTTGTTTATCCTGAGGGTAAGGTACTGTTTAGCCTGAGGGAAACGTTTTATTTCACCATAGGGAAACTTTTCATATGCCTGAGGGAAGTGATTTTTGTAATTGAGGGTGACACTTCTTTTTCCTGACGAAAATATCTATTATGCAAGAGGAAAATTCCATAGGGAATGATTCTAACTACCTGAGGGTAAGGGTTTGTGTTTCTGAGGACACTGACTGTTTAAATAGAAATTCACTGTGGTGGTTTCCATTTAATGAACGATTTGATGAATATTAAAATGGAAATATAAATGTTAAAGCATGTTACTTTTTATTACATATCAGTTTATTAAATTTACTTTAGCACATTTTTGTTGCTTGTTTACACACAGTTGAGCATGGGCCTTCGGTGGGTTCCTATTAGGAATTATTTTTCGCACCCTGTTTGGGTCATGTCTTTGGCCCAAACATATTAAATTTCTTCAGGTGTGGATAAGGGAATGGGTCACTATACATGTACTTGATTTCTGCTAAAGAGTAGGGGAGCATGGGACCAGGGTTAGGCTCGCGATGCTACCGGCTGTTTTGTTTGTTTTCCTATACTCTGTATTGTACTATCCTGTATTGTTGTGTATCATGTTATGGCTGTTTTCTTAGAACATGAGGCATGTTGCATCATTATATATAATTGTTGGTTTTCATTTTCTGTAGTTTCTTTTGTGTGTATGGTATCTTGCTTCTGTTGTTGTTGTATGTTTTATCTTTTATTCCTCTATGCTACACTTTGACAATGTGGGAATAGTTTCCATACTATCATTCCTAGCCCGTGTTGCTAGTCGGCAGCCTCTGTAATTTGGAGAAATGCGCTTGAGGTCATGTGACTAACCGGGTTTGGGGCACCTGTGGAGTTGTACCCAGATCTGGGACGTTACAAAGTGGTATCAACATAGCAGATATTCTATCACAGTAGCTATCGCAACAACATGCATTGTCTATCACAAATCCTATCACAACACTATGAAATCTCTAATGCAACCTAGATGGTATGGACAGATGCATGGATTGTGATCTTCTAAAATGTGCCTATATGATGCATGTGATGGCATTCCCTTATCTCATCTTGTTGCTACAAAATAGAACCGCAATCATATAAATAGTAACATTACAAAACAAGTACATCACCCAATAGTGAAATCAATTAAACTGTAACATTCAAAAAACTCAAATTGGAAAATTCGAGGTAATCTGGCCTTTTCCCTATACATGGGTTCTAGAACACCCGGGCACAACTATTTTCCATTTACCTATTTTGTCATATCCCTGCCTAATGTCGCTAAACAGTAAGTCAATAGAAAAAAGGAATGAACTCCTCTAGTTCCACTTTATAACGACACGAATTCGGAGACCATCCACTGGTGCCCCGTACCCAGTTCGCCACATGACCTCAAGCACATTTCCACAAATGCACGATGATACCGACTAGTATTGAGGGCATTGGTATGTTATTGGGGAAACTATGCCCTCATTTGGTAAGGTATACAAGGCAAGAAAACAACAATCAATAGCGGAAGTAGTAAACAGCATACAAACACTGAAACTAAATAGGAGATGCAATGAACACATAATTATAATTATAATGATGCATTAGGTAAATGTATCTAAGGAAACCAGGAAACACAACAACGTGCTGAAATACAACTAAAAACAAAGTAAGAAAGTAAATAGCAACTCTAGCAGCATCGCAAGCCTAAGCTCGGTTCCATGATCTCTAACTCCAACTAGCAATCATGTACCCCAAGTAGAAGGGCCACAATCCTTGTCCACACCTACAACCATATAACATGTTTGGGTAGAAAAGTAGGACCCAAACAGGGTGTGAGAATAATACCAGTAGGCAATCACCAAAAGATCTGTTCCCTACTGTCAGTGAGTAATATAGAAAAAGTAAAAGAAGTAAATGCAGTAGAGAAGAAAATGAACACTAAAGTAAGCATTCCAACCACCTTCACTAACATTTATTTATTAGCTCAGTACAACCATTTAGCTATCAACTATGGAACCTACCAACATCTCTATACTCCCAAGGAAAGCATGTAATCACAATAGGTAACTCAGCAGTCTACCTAAACAGCAAGAAATACAAACTAAAGCTTGTTCTATGGCTTGGTGGACTCATCACAACCAACCAACAAATAAAACACTAACTCTCTGGGTGGCTCCTACTATAAAACCCCTCTAGTCAAGTAAACGTACAAAATCACAGACACTCTGGGAAGCTCTCACCGTCAATTCCCCTATGGTCATGCAACAAAAGATATAGAATCTCTGAGGAAGCACTTATGTATAACTCCCCCTATAGTCTCGCTACGTAACTAAGGACACTCTAAGGAAGAACAAAGTAACATTCTCATAGGTCCTGTGATCGATACCAATTATAGCAGACTCTCTGGGGAATCCCTGATCGTCAATTCCCCCTTTAGTCTACCACACCAGGTTCACTCAGCCCTGAGTAGTTTAGTTGTGCATAAAAGACTATTAGTAGCCTAAGTATGTTCAGAAACAACTTGGATAATAGCTATAATTCATCCACAAGCATAAAAATAGAAGGAAAAATACATGCAACCAAGTAAAAAGGCATACTAGCAATGTGGAATAGGGTTGCCTCATAGGAAAACCGTGCCAAACCACAATAATCAGACAACACAAGGGGAAACACCCATGGGGTGATCCTAAAATGTGATAACAAGAAATAATTAACAATATTATAACCTCAAGCATACATGAAATCTAAGGCAGATAACAAAACAGGATCAAAACCCTTAACCGAGATAACTGATATATGGGTATCCGTCACTTTTTGCACAAAAAACTCAAGGACATTCAATGTTGGGTAACAAACCACCTACCTCAATCCTAGTAGATCGATCTATGTGAACAACGTTGACATATTCCCCATAGAACGATGTAGATCTGAGGAAATGCACAAAAAGATCAACCTATGATAACATGAAAACGAGGAGGAATCAAGAAACAAGGTTAAAGTAGAATGAGGAACTCACCGCTGCGCTTCCAACGCAATTGACGGCGGCTGGAATGGAGGTCGGATGGAGGCACAACGGCTCAGAGAAGATTCAGCCGTACGGTAACTCTTGGATGAACGAAACCTGGAGAAGAAGATGTTTTTGTGCTTCAGGCGCGACCCATGTCTGTTTAATAAAAAAAGAAAGTACACGACAGGTAATTTTAGATTACACGACATGTACTAGGTCTTTTCCGTACTCCGCCAAAATCAGCCTCCACGTCACCCTTACACACTGTGTGTGTGGCCTGGACATAGCCAGTACACGGCTTCAGTAGGAAAAGACTACACTGCGTGTACTCAGAAAGTCCATGGCGTGTACTTAAAAATTTTTTAGAAACTTTGTTTTTCTCAAAAACTCCATAAAAAGGAAAAGCGTACCTGAAACAAAGATTCGGGTTCTTAGAGTGAGTTACTTTTGAGTACTGTAGAGTTTATTGCATTTTCTATTTCACAGTTTTGTTGCATGTTTACACATAGTTGAGCATGGGCCTTCGGTGGGTTCCTACTGTGAATTATTTCTCACACCCTGTTGGGTCATGTCATTGGCCAAAACATATTACATTTCTGCAGGTGTGGATAAGGGCAAGGGACCCTATACATGTACTTGATTTCTGCTGAGAAGTAGGGGAGCATGGGACCAGGTTTTGGCTCGTGATTCTACTGGTTGTTTTGTTTGTTTTGTTGTACTCTGTGTTGTACTATCATGTATTGTTTTGTAACATGTTCTAGGAGTTTTCATAGAAATTGAGGCATGTTGCATCATTATATATAACTCTAAGTTATCTTTTTCTGGAGTTTCTTTTGTGTGTATGGTTTATTTCTTCTGTTGTTTTTGTATGTTTTATCTTGTATTCTGATGCGCTACACTTTGAAAAATGAGGGCATAGTTTCCCCACTATCAGACCTGGGACCTCGCGGCTAGTCAGCAGCCTCTGGCATTTGGGGAAATGCATTTGAGGTAATGTGACCAACCGGGACCAGGGCACCCGTGGAGTGGTACCCAGATCAGGGAGGTTACAGTATCCCCAAGTAATCTCATCATATAAAACCTCAAAAACAATGTATAATTTTTAAATCTGTGATTAACCATTGATTGAATAACACATGATGATATAAAAAAATATTAAAACATCATTATATGAATCACCATGACCACTACATTTATCTAAACAATTCCTTTGATATAATTTATTGCACCTTTTAAAATAATTTCTCCCTTAAAATTCATTGCATAGATATAAATAACTGAGGAAACATCGAAATCCACATTTCCTACAGTTAGCACCTAGCTACATCATGTTGGAGTTGGTACCCTGAAACCAACATGTAGGTAAATTCTGATAATTTTTATTCAATTTTTTCAATATTAATAAAATAATTATCAAATCATGATTGTTCACATGTGTGACATGGTTTGTGATAATTTATCTAGAGTAATCATCACAGTAAATGTTCATAGTGGTTCCCCGCTATGTTGAGATCTAGGATGTTCTTCGACACTAGTCTAGAATATATGTTCTATATCAGGATGATATAATTTTTTGTTACGTAAATTATATTTTCTATATTTTTTGGAGACTCAATGTAACTTGGGGAAACTTCTTATGTTGTAATCCCATGGTAATACATAATAGGATATTATGATAATGAGACTCTCCTGTAGGAAATAATCATTTATATATTTTGTTCCATGTTCCTATGTAATCATTTGTGTATTTTTTCGTAGTAATTTTTTTATTTTTAATTAATAATATGAGTTTCATACTTTAATTTTTTTATCAAAAATGTGATGACAGATGTTTGTAGTGGGGTAGGATATTTATTGTGTGACATGGGTAATATTACATTAATAAATACTTGAGAAACGATTTATCCCTTCTAATTTTTAATATAAGGTGGTATGTAAGGACCTTTTATTAAAATGATATTGACTATATAAATCCATAACCATGTAGTTCTATGGTAAATATCTATTTCCAAAAAGACAATTAAATAGATACTTGAGCATATAGGTAGATAGAATTGGCATGAAACCTACTCGATTTGAGAAATTTTAATAAATGAATTACAATACATGGTAGACATTCATATGAGGAAACATATTGATCCAACATTAACTAAATTATCTATTGATTACAAGGTGTGTTTCAGGATGCTAAATATAGACTTTAGGATGTCTCTGCTAATTCTACTGAGAAAGAGGCTTATAAGGTCACACAATAAAGGTTTTTTAAATCTCAATTATTAAATAAATTAATTTTTTTCATGTTGAATATATATTATTCCAACTCATGATTTTATAATAATTCAGGTATTCATGATCACATTTATTCCATCAGAATTTATTCAGGATAATATATTATTTTCAGAATATTTGAAAAAAAATTATTTTGTATTTATTTAATATAATATTTATTTAATTATTGGAGAATAATACAGTGATATTTATAGAAATAATTCTAGTCTAGATAAATTTAATTGAGTAATGTATAATAGAGTACAATGGTTTAGGGATAAATAATAAATATTAAGTATAATTTATTTATACAGTATTAAACTATAATACACATGTTCAGCCCATGTCCAGAAATAATGATATTTTTATTTTTTAACAAGGGTGTTTTCATGGATTAAATAAATAATTAATGAAACTGATAGAATTATTTTATTTTAACCCTATCAATATAAATACGAAATTATGAGAATATCTCAGGGGAGCCAATATATTTTCATGGATACCAATAATAAATTTGTATAATCCTCTCAATACTAGAATAATCACTTCTCCGTGAATACTTTAAATAAGGGATAGAATTCCTAATCCACCAGATTAAGGAGTACACTTTTAAAGATTCCATCAAATTGAAAAATTGTGGGTGATGCAAGCAGAAAGATATGTCATACCAGAAAACTGATATTCCTTAGGAAATGTAGGGAGACTCATGAAACACAATTGGATCGCCAATAGATGAAATATATACATTTTTTCTACAATTAAATGATAGTGGATAATAGATCTGTTACCAGTTAAATAAGTGAATATAAAATAAAAAAGGGTAATACATTATTTAATTAAATTAATTTTTAAAAATATATGTTGATCCTCTCTCTCGTTTACGATGTAATTACCCATTGATTGTTTATATGATTCAATTTTGTTTACCATGTCATTGATCTCCACATAAATATCATATTGATCATTTTTTATTGATAAAATTAATTTTGGGAACCACCTATCACACTATTCCACTTCACACAGAACATTCATGTGGTATTAATGTTGTCACATTATAAATTGTAATTATTTTAGATCATTGGTGACTTTTATATTTTAATTATTTTATTTCAATTCATCATTTTTCATTCTATTAATCTAAATTTTGATATCAGTATCTTCCTCTTTCATTTTTCATTGATCAAATCGAGGTATTGAATTTTATGTTTAAATAATAATGAGGAACTCATCCAGAGGTATAATGGTTTCTAGATTGACAAGACCTAACTATAGGTTATCTAATAGGAGTTTCACACAATTTATTAATGATCAATGCATCATACGAAATTATGAAATCAATTCATGATTATCAATTGATATTTGAATTAATTGCATAATTAATGAACCTCATATTGATAAATATTTATTGGCATGTCTTCAATTTTACTTCACACTATGTATCCGACATTCCCGATGTGTAGTCCCATTGAGTCACAGAAGGTCCATGTATTCAATATATAGCATACATTACTAGAGACCTTGTAACTCAGAATTCACATTACATGTTTACCATTACAAACTCTATGTTCTCCAGATTTTATGAGGCATGAATTACACACTAAATTCCTTGGAACTTGTAATGGATTAATGGTGTGTGGTTTATAGGCCATGTACTTATAAAAATTTAGGAAAATTTAAAATTTAGTCAGTTTACTATGTAAACCATGAGGCATTTACTTCAATGTGGTTATAAACATATGACACACCATGTGATAAGTTGTAAAATAAATAACTATTAAAATATTTAATTAATATCTATGAAATTTTCAAATATTTATCTTGTATGAGTTGTACTATATGTATTTACATTTTGAACATTTTCACGTAACACGTGACAAAAAAAATAAAGTAATTCATGTAATCATCTATGATTTACATGTTTTACAAGTATGTGATAATTTATTTATTCCATATATCACAAGAGTTAAATATTATACAAGTATAATACATGATGAAATGAATTGGATGGGTATTAACTGAGTTTCATTTAAAGAACATTTATAGATAATATTCACTTTAAATGAATATATTTAATTTATTTTGAATTATAATTTATCGAAATCAATATGAATTTTTTTTGAGAATTAAGGTAAAAATAGTGATTAATTATTGATACTAAATAATTATTTCATGTGTGATTGATCATAAATAAGAATAATTATTAATTTAATTCAATTTTTATTAAATGAGTTATTCGTTACATACATGTGGATGGTCATGAGATATACAAGTCCTTTTTTATGTTATTGGTTTCATTTAATTTATAATAAAATAAAATCTATATCCTATATACCGATTGTCTAATTTATGTAAACCTTATTTCCCCTAAACTAAATGTGATTAAAAGGAATATATAATGGATGGATTTAACATTCTAGAGGAGGATGATCATGTTTGGATCTGAGGAAACCCCATTTGTGGAGATACATTGGTGGACAGTTAGAATTATTTAACAAAAACCTTAAATGGATTTGGGTTTATTTCCCCTTGTATGAAAGTTAGTTTAACAACCACTATAAAATCTAATGACAAGTAGGAGATCATGATCATAGCTTGTTATTATTTTATTTCAATCAATTTCATGGTTATTTAATTACGGTATTCTTATCAATATCAGATAACTTACAAATTTACAAGAATTCAAGAGAAAATTAAAATTAACTGCCTTATACAATAATATAATTTTAGACATGGGTAATCACTTAATTCATCCCAAATAATATTAAAAAAATGTCATAAATATAATAATTTGATATTTAGTAATAAGAGGTTATAATATCTCCAAAAATATTAAATATATATTGTATTCCATTACTTGAGATAAAATCAATCCATAGATCAATGTGTGTAAGCATCCAATGTTGTGGTGAATTCAAGTCTAGTGATATTCCAACAAAAGGTTTTTTGTTGAATTAACATGGTTCACATCCTGGGATTAATTCCATAGATAGACATTGTTTAACTAAGAAGAAAATGTTGATAAAATCTAAATTTTTTATTTAAGGATTTGGGGAGTCCACATTGTCGAGCATGGAATTATTTTTTAATACAGTTGTCATTTGGAATGACTACCTAAAACAACAATGGTTTTTTTATCGACCATATTTGTGGTAATGAGATGGTAAAAATTGAACCTTTCCAATAAAATGCCTATTAAATATGATAATCTGAATCAAATGGTGAGGTCTATTGTGTTTCAATAAAATAGTTGGAGTCTAATAAATATAATATTTTTTATTTGTCCAAATTTTATAATATAAATTACTAAACATTTTCTTATCATATTTAGTAAAAACAATAATAAAATTACATTATACATATCATTATGATCCATACAAGAGAATTAAAACCATCCTACTAGCGAAAATGAATAAAATAGGATTAATTCACATCTTTTTCAACCTTCAACATTAATAGAAAATGTATTTGGTGGATGAACCATTACAAGTTGTACTTGGAAATGAGGCATGTGATAAAGATTAGTATAACTATTAAAAAATAATAAATAATTCTACATATATTTAATTTTCCACGATATCATCAATTTCTATAGTGATTTTGAAGAAACATGTGTATACGGATGCATGGAACCAAATATTTCTCTATATAGATATATATCTAGAGAAGGCAAAGAAAGAGATGCACAAGATCTACATTGCTTTATTCACAAATAATCATGGAATGTTTTTTTCCAGATAGGCCTCATGTATCCATTATTATTGTCTTCACTAAAGTTTTGGACATCTTAGGGATTAAATTACCAGATGAGCTGCTTATAGATCATATGCTTTCATAATTTTCCAATACTATTTATAGTTTTATAGTTAATTAAAATATGAAAATCAATGACAAGAGTCATTCTTAACTTATAACATTGATTCACGATGTGGATATAGGCATGGTTCATGATAAACCATCAATTTTTATGGTGAATAAGAAAATAAAGAACAAGAAGAAGGGCCCCAAGACTTATAACCACTGTAAATCTTACAAGAACCTTCCATCCATGAAGAATAAGATATAGGGGAAGTTATGGAAGATGAGGAAGAATGTTTTTCATGTGGACAGATAGACCACTAAATAATTAACAATACCATGAAAAATGAGAAGATAATGGTTCATTCGTTATAGAGTTTAATAAATAAATTTTACACATTATCTGTATATGAAACTTGTGGTAGTCACATCTATATCAATCTACGGTAACCATGTATATAATAGACTATTTCTAGGGGAGATTTGCATCTTCGAGCTGCCAATTGTTTGGGGTTTGATGATGTTTCTGTTGGGGACTACCATATTTAATTTCCAATAAACATGATATCGGTTTTGAGAGATTAGTATTATGTACCTAATATACCATGAAAATAATTTACCTCTAATGTTTATATACAGATGTTTTTATTTTAAAATTTCGAAATAATATTTGATTAATTTATATTGAATACATATGTTCTGGTATTGTATTATTAATTAATGGTTTTTACGATTGAAATTACAAAACCATGTATTGGAAATAAATAATGTATCATATCCACATGACCCATATAACACCTAGTTGTAGCATCACCATAATGGTTATGTTAAGTATAATTGTTTTCAAATAATTATCAATAAGAATATTTGGAAAGTATTGAGATAAAACCACCTATTATATTTCATTATTTTTACATGAAAATAGCCAAAAAATCATTCATTGGACATGGTGAAAGGGTCATACAACTTCGAGGATTTATACACAGTGATTTTTTTCATCCATTTAGAGTAGAATATAGAGGTGGTTGTTCTTATTTAGTAACATTTACTAATGAATTGATTAGTAATGAATATATATCCTTGATGGGGTATAAGTCCATGTCCATTGAGAAATTCACAAAATTTAAGATTGAAGTATAGAATCAAATTTTAACAAAGGTAAAGAGTAATCGATTGGATTGAGTTGGTGAATATCATAAGCAACAGTTCACCGCATTTATATGGGATAATGAGATTGTTTCTCAACTCACTCCACCTTATACAACAATATGTAATGGTCTTAGTGAATGGATGAATTGTACCTTATTTTTTATGGTATGGTCTTGGATGAGTCATGAAGATCATCCATTATCTTTTTTGTTATATGTGTAACTAAATATGCAAAACACATTAAATTTAGTACTAATTAAATCTCAAAATATAATTCCCTTCATGTTATGGTGTGAAAAGAAACCCATTTTATCACATAAGCATTTATGGGGTTGCAAGGTAGCTATTGTGGCCTTTATGGGAAACATACTATTTCATCGGGGCATGATGTGTATCATAATTCGGTATCCTAAGGAAACAATGGGATAATTCCTATAAAAAATATCAGACAAGAATGTGACTACTGCCAAACCATCTATCTTTATTGAGTGAGATAAGATCCTAAAAAAAGATATGGAGAAAAATTGACTTAGAGGAAATTAATTCTCATGATACAAAAGATTTTGTAGTGGAATATATTTCATAAGTCTCTGTGGAAGAAGTAGTTAAAGAAACCTAAGAAATGAATAACAGGGTAAGAGAGGTTATATTAATAAAAAGATGTGGTTTCTAGTCACTAAAATTATTATTCAGTATTGGTTGAAAGTGAGAATCTTCCTTCAAAAATAAAGGTAGTAGTGAGCTCAGAAGCATAAAAATGGAAAAAAATCATTAATTATGAAATTGATTCCATGCAACAGAACCATTATTTGGATTGAGTAAATTTGACAATTGGTGAAACACCTCTTGTATGAAAATGTGTATTTAAGAATAAATTGGACATTTTAGGTAAATTTAATATATATATATAAAGTGCAGTTGCTAAATGGTCTAAACAATTTTAATGAATTGATGAAGATGAATCTTATTCTCCAGTTTCCATGTTTTAATCCATTAGAATTATACATTCTATAATATATTACCATGACTATGATATTTTAATGGTGGATGTCAAAACCACATTCCTTATCAAGAACCATTAGGAATATTTATATATTAATTAAAGATAATGGATTGAGACACTAGGTGAAGACAAAATAATTTAAAATTTGCAATGATCAATTTATGAATTGAAGAAAAAATCTAGGTCATGGAACATTTGATTAAATGAATCCATTAAATATTTTTTTAACAACTAAATATGAGATGTGTGTTTACAAGTGGTTTAGTGGGGATTTGGTCATTATCCTAGTATTATATTTTTATAAATTATTACTTATTGGAAACGACATACTATTATTTCTGTCAGTTATGGGTTGGTTAAACTGGTGTTTCTCTATGAAGGACATTGGCAAGGAAACCTAAATTATAAGAATCAAGATCATTCCTAATATATTCAAGAGTCTGGTTGGACTATGTAAATGTACATATGTTGACTATAAAATAAGGATATTTATAATAGATCAGTCATAGATGGTATTGGTTCTAGTGAAACATGGTTTATATATTTCTATGAAAAAGTCCCCCCAAGCATGACATGACAAATACAGAATCATTATAATCAGGTTTGCTTCTATGATTGGGTATATCATGTATATCATGTTATGTAATAGACATCATGCTTCCTATTCATTGAACATGAGGGAAATATTCATGAAAAATCAAGGAGAGAAAAATTGTAATGTAGTTTAGTCCATCATTTAGTATCTCAAAAAAACTAAATATATGTTTCTAGTGTATAGAGGAGATGATGAGATAGTATTTACGGGTTACAGTACATCTAGTTTTCTGATTGATCAGAATGATATGAGGCCTAATTGAAAAAAAATTTCTATCTCGATGGAGGAGGTGTGAACTGGAACAGTTCATAGAAGCCAGTTTTTACAGATTCTAAATAGGAGTCTGAGTATACAGCAGACTATAATGAATCCAATTAATCTATTTGTATTTTGAAAATTTACTAGGATCAGGATATGGTACATAGTAGTAATGATCGTATCAAAATTTATTTTGATATTACTACACCGGTGGATTTTGCAATAGAGACAAGGCCACACTAGAATAATAAGAATATACTCTAAAACTATAACCTCATGGGGGATATCTATTAAAGTGGTGAAGATGTAGTACCAATAGTACATATATAATAGAACATGATATACCCATTAAAAAATTAATATCTTACTATATTCATTATTATCATGTGATAGCTAGAGGACTGAAGGTTGATAGAAGTTTGCCCTAGTGAAAGTGAGTCTGTTGGTATTGATTCTGTAGAACCAACTTCTATGAAGTTTATGATAAATATTTATACATTTTTTGAATATTAACAAACTAATTATCACATAATTATTTATTTATACATTACATAGTCTGTTATAATGTATTAATAGTAGTCGTCACACTAAATGGTTGTAGTAGTTCCCCTTTCTGATGAGAATTGGGATATGCTATGAAATTATTCTTGAATATATGTTCAATACTTTGATGATATAATTTTTGGGACACTACTTATAGTATCTATCATGGGTAAGATGAATATGTCTTCCAGGAACCAAATCATTGTGTACTCCCTTTGTAATACCTAGTAGGATATTATGTTAATGATACCCACTATTATGAAATCCACATTTATACATGAAATTTGATGTCCCTACCAATATAAATGTGTATTTCTCTATAAAAATTTAAATTTTTATTAATGAGTATTATGAGACACATGAATATATGTATTTATGAAAATCGCAATAATCGATATTCATGGAGATATAGGATACATTTGGTGTGTCCCAAATAATATTGCATTAACAAATAGCGTGTGAAAGGATTTAACCCTTCTTTTATTTAATGTAATTAAATATATCAATACCTTTTATGGATATGATATAGTTTAAATAAATACATGCTCATGGTGTTCTATAGTAATATTCTATTTTAGGAATGTGAAATAAAGAGATTACTAAACATATAGGTTTATGTCACTAGCATAAAACATAATTTATTTGAGATATTGTCATTAAGGGATTATGCTACATAGTAATCCTCCATATTATGTAACTTTTTATTGTGGCGTTAAATTCATTATTTATGAGATTTTTTTTTGTGTTTCTATACACTGACTTTGGATTTTAGTCTAAATCACTTTATTCCATTAAGAAACAGGCCTATAGGGCCACGCGCTATAACTATCCAAAATATCAGTTAAATTATATATTTTTATTTATTATTAATCATATAGAATAAGCATTATTCTTCCACATGGTTTTTTAATTATTCATGTATGCTTGATCCAATTTATTATGTCACCTGTTAGTTGAGAGAATATATTGTGAGTGAAATATTTAATTAATATTTACATTCTAGTTAGTTAATATATTATTTATTTATTTATTTTAGAATTTGGAAATGATATTTATAGAAATTATTCAAGGCATGATAAAATATTTTGGGTTAATGGAAGATTTATTTTAATAGTTCAATGAGATATAATAAATATTTAATATTATTTAACTAAATCATAATTAATTTTAAATCAAAATTTCAATTCATGTTGAGATATAATGATATTATTATTATTTTATATGATGTTATTATTATATTAATTTCTTAATTTAATGAACTTTTGTTATTATTTTATATTAACTATTGATGTATAAATACCCAATTATGTTATTTTCTCAAGGGATCCAATTCATTTGTCTTGGTTGGGCACAATGGATTTGGAAATATCTCCCAAATATATAAGGATCCCCTATCCAATAATACTCTTAATAACACAT
Organism: Viscum album; assembly: GCA_963277665.1. Classification (NCBI taxonomy): domain Eukaryota; kingdom Viridiplantae; phylum Streptophyta; class Magnoliopsida; order Santalales; family Viscaceae; genus Viscum; species Viscum album. The sequence goes on along the minus strand of OY728142.1, from coordinate 1,330,939,319 downwards.
GTTAATATCCCCCCCATGAATAAAAGAGAACACTTTGGATGTGATTATCGAAGTGATCAAAGGATTGTAACACAAGCCCAATGATTTCTCGTTCCAGCACCTTGATATTACTTGAACATTTTTGGAGATTCAAGGAGAATGTGTGGATTAAATATAGAATAAATCTAAACTAATTTCAATATCGCAATGATGGTGGACCATAAATCTACTACCAGATATATCAAAAAAATTCGAATAAAGGTATTTATTTTTTAAATTAAATTTATTATAAATAATATTTGATGATCGTCCCTCTCTATTCAGGCCTAACAAACCATTATATAATTTTTGGATTCAATTCCATTTGTTATGTCATTTTTCATCACATATTTCCTTATTGGTAATTGATTATAGAAAAAATCATAATTGTCCATTGTCCATCACACTATTCTACAGTGTAGGGAAACAATACTTTAACCGGTGGTTTCTCCATGAAAAATTGTACAAGGAATTGGTCTATTTTGGAAGCACATTCTCTCAATGAACTAGAATATCTACCTGATTCTCATAAAAAGATAGATCCTACTCTATTGGAATGAAATATGAGACTAGTACATGTCACAAATTAGTTATGTACTTAATTAGAGGAGATATGTGGAACATTTCATGAACATGAGATAAATGAGATTCTAGTTCACAATGATAAGACACAATCTTAATACGATCATGAATCACAAAACAAAAAATGTAACTAGGTCATGAAATTCTCTTTTTTCCGGACAATATAAATTTTATATCGTGATATTTGTATGAATTCCTACTAGAAACATGAAATTATACATCATCTAGTAGTTTTTTAGGATAATTTTCCATATGAATATGAAATAACACAATGTGTGTCTTAATATATCTAAACATATATTCTATTTATTCACCTTTATCATTCCCCAATATCTTCATTTCTACATCATAATTTTATAACATTGGGTTTCATCACTTCTTTCTATAGAGGGATTCAAAATGTTCTATCTAAATTCTCAAGTGAAATATATTTTTATAAGAAAAATAAATTATATGAATCTATTGATCCCAGCCTCATTTAAAATCCATACAAAATGCTCTCAAAATATCATATTGGATATTAATTATTTTATCATACTAACCATCTCTCAGAGGATGACATGCTGTGTTAGAATGTAAATCTATGTTCTACGCCAATTTATGGAATCTCAATAATATCAAGGTAAGTTAATATCATGATAAAATATAAAATAATATAGGATCCCAATAATATTGCATTGAACTAATATATATAATGTAAATTGGATCAAGATAGTGGTCTCCTCTAATTTATAAGAATTTTAATGACATTGTAATTTGGTCTCATTCAACCCGAATAGCATTACACCCTTCAAAAGTATTAGGTAGCTCAAGAAAATTTTTTACTGTAATGTTTTCCATTTTTTTGGTAAGGGTAATTATTCAATAATCCAAATTGAATTTATCTTTTAGATATTAACATACTACAATATTAAACACTGATATATAAAATCTGAAAAATATCTCTTCACTACATCACACAATTAATGCTCTTGTAAATCAGTATACATCATTTTACACCCATGATTAATAGAGAATAAAAAACTATGATCTTTTGTAATTGATCAGTATTCAAATTAGATAATTATAAAACAGAAACATGGTTCTTATACTGTTTTAATCCATTAATAATGAGCTAAACCTCATGAAAATTTCAAAAAATCATTTTTACTTACACATCTTCCATCTGTGCCACATCAATCTTCATATAAATAGATTTTTGAACTCTAATTTTGGAAGGATATTATTTTTTCCTCCATTCATGAAATAAATATACATACATTTTAAATGAATAATTTTTTTAGTTTATGATAATCTTCATTGATAAGCTAACACAATCCTTTCAAATAAAAACATTCGATACAATTTTCTCTTTTATAAGGTTGTAATTAATGTAGTAGTAATAATCATTTATTAAATCCAACCATCATCTCAGGAGAATATAAAAATAATTTCATTTTAATATATAGATATATATATAACTTTTGTGATCATTGTATATGTCACATATTTCTCAATTATTATAATGTATCCATATTGCTGAAAAAACGTAATTGTAGTTGACTCCAATTCATTAGTAGAGAAATTCATATCATAAAAATTCAATTTTCATGATGTAAAATCTTTCACCATATCGTATTTTATGAGACCAAATCCTAATACATTTCAGGATGCATAAATATAGATTATGAACCATTTTATACTACAGGGATGCATTAAGATAGATGCACTGACAAACCTTCTCTTGAGATCCTAGAAATCCTTTTCATATTCATTAACCCAAAAGAACAAGACTCGTTTCTATGTTATCATGGATAGTGGAATATATATCAATTAAATTATAATCACAATATGTAGATAATATCATTCCAAACCATGAATGATATTGATCACAACCACCATGTTTGGACTGGGTAAATTTTGAAAAACATCTATCTTCTAAGGATATATTGAAATATCGTCACATGATATTATATGTCCCATGAATGGTTATTTTGAAGTAAAAATTCACACATGGAAAATATTTCATAAAAAATTTAATTTCATTTATTCCATATGAAAATAATCAAATAATATATATAATCATAATTATTCATTGAATAACTGATAATATAACCTATAAAGTCAACTAAAAAATGAAAGAAGATATCAGTAAAGATTTGTTTCATTAAATCTATGAAGATAATTTGGGAATCTATAAAGCCAAATGCAGTCACTATAAATTCATAGTGTCCATACCTCGTATAGAAGGCTGTGTTTGGCATGTGTTAAATATTTAACATCAATTAATATTTCCTAAATAAAAAATTCACTGAAAATTATTGAGATCCTCTTTATTGATCAAAAAAATAATTGATATAGGGTAGATAAAAAAGTTTCATTTCAATGATATTTTTAAGTTATAAATTATAAATAAATTGATTTATTAAACAATATTTATTTTTAGTGAATAGAACATTTTTAACCCATTGTGAAAAACCAGTATGTATAAATCCCTTATCATGATTATACTGGAGTTTAATGATAGATTCTTGATATATAATCAAGGATATTTATATGAAGCCAATGAAATGTTTTTATCAACAATATTTTTATCTATTGTGAACTCAACATCATGGATTAGTGGAAGAACATGAAATTATTATTGAAATACATTAAAAAACTCCAAAATAATATTATTTTTTTCTGATGTTGAGTTTCTTTTTAAACATCAAAGAGAAATAAAAATCATTAATATGAATTAAAATACACAATATTTAAGTAATTATCATTGAAATTATATACTCTCCCATCAAATGGTATGTTATCATAGGTTCATTCAGAATATGACATTCAAATTCTCTAACGTGAATATTAATATGGAATAAATATAAATTAATCAAATATATTTCTATAATTTCATCATCGTATAATCGTAGTCTTTTCTGGAATAAATTTCTCAATAAAATCAATTGGTGAGGAAATATAGAGTTATGATGTGACCATCATACCATTAAATTTTTTTAAATAAAACTCAATTTATAATAATTTATCAGTTAGTTCATTACCCATTGAAAAATAATTAAATATTGAACAATGTGTATATCCGAAATAAATTAATATAATAGATGTACTAGAGTGGATGATATATACACCATTCACAATTTCATTATCATAACCAAAATTTGTATCTTTGTTTGGATTAGAATTCCTTTTTTATAGGATAATTTGGATACTAATGAAAATCATCATATACATTCATATTTAAGATCATGTTGGTACAAATAACATACTCAGTTCATTTGAAAAATATGGCATGAGTGGTATATTCGATGGTGTCCTCTTATCCCTTATTTGATTAACCGGTCCATTTACCATATTTTTATATTCATGGGTGTTATAACACTCCTTTAATAATTTAAATCCCTACCTTGTTCCATACATAAAATATCCATGACATTTCGTCCCACATGTTTGCGTGTAGATGGTTATAAATTCCTTCCTTCATGTGATTTATTTGAGTTTTCATGAGGTTTAATCGTAATATTGTTCACAAAACCATGGGAATGTTGGGAATGTCCCATTCACATTTTTACCATGATAGAAAAAGGGAAAATTTCATCATTTATATGAAAATATCTTATAGAAAATCTTTTTTAGATATTTTTTATACCTGATGAATCGATCAAATTTTCATTATAGACTAATGATTAACCTTGAGGCATACCATGAAATACTTATAAAATTATATTCATAGGTAAAAATATATTCATTATACTTATTTTTTAATCCCATAGAAATCCATCACTATCCATTTAAATAGAATACGATAAAATTACTTACTATAAATATCCTCTTAAACACACCCAATTCATGGAATCCATTTTTTCATGTAGACTTTCATTCTTATCAATCTTCCACCTTTGATTTTCATCAACTTTTAAATAAGATGATGAAAAGAAAAACATTAGTATTTTAGGTATTAGGTAATATAAAATAACTTTTAAAAAAGGATTCATCAGTTAAATAATATTAGATCATATTAACCATAATAATATGGTGGATGTTTTCTCATGATGGATTAAATTTTAAATTGTTCTCTATTTTGATAATTTAGATGCCTACTTTTGTTTATTTCTTAATAATATAATTTGACCATAATAATAAGAATTTGTATCTAAAATCCAGTTGCATCATGTTTCATTGGTGCCCAATAATAGAATTATACATGAAATTTAGTATTAAAATTGTTTGTTAAGGTTACATCATATGAATGAAACTAAAATTAACTGTATCTAGAACGATAATCATTATGGAAAACAATGTAACCCTGAAGTATAATTAATTAAATAACAACAATATGAAATATTATTTTAAATATATGAATCCTTATGTTTAGAAATAATAATACATTATCATCATCTTTTAAAAAACTTCATAATTGATCATATAAATAATGTCGATTAACTAGATAATGTCTTCTGGGATGGTCAAACTAGTTGTGTAGTAAGGCCTATTGTCGTTCAGTGGGTAATTATCATGTTAATTTCTACATGCATTTTTAATAGTATCTACTTTTAGGTGCCTCAAACCTAGAACCATGCATAGTTTTAGTATATATAACATGAATTATTGTTAGGAAACCCCCATTATCTAATTGTTACCAAAATCCTAGTTTTTTAACCAACACATATATTTAATCCTTATATTTTGACTATTCTTTTCAAATAAAAATTTCTAATGAGTTACTAAAACATTAGTCTTATACTAGCAATATTAGTATAATTTTTTTTCAATTGTGCCATTATTAATGAAAATTATGTAACTTCATTGGTGAATACACATCATAGAGAGTCACCCCACTATCCCTAATGGAATCCATTTTGTAACATTTTGTGGATATCCTCCCCACAAAAATTTAGAAATTTGAGATCTCTAGAGGAAAAAATACTCTGATATTTCTAAAATACAAACTATAGAGGCCCAATTTATTCATGTACACATATCAAAATGTTTTTGATAGATATTAAATAAATTTAACAAACCCTAGAACAAGTACTACAATAGTTTATAATATTTGAATACAACAAACACAATATTCTTATTTTATGAATGATATTGAACATATTCAAAAATTATCTTCTCATATTATACATATCATAGCCATAAACAAACAAAAATACTTTAATAACCTGGAGTTTGAACCATAGAAACGGTGACCTCAGATGTAGAATAAGGTTAAATAGAAGAGATATATATCTAAGATCATATGAAATAAAAATATAAGTATAAGTTTATTTGATCACGAAAATAAATTTCGATGATCATTACCAAACTATCATAGATAATAACCATGATTTATAAATTAAAAATTTTAAATTTATGAAATCATGGTAAATGAATGCGGGAAATTGTCATATATCAATCATGAACCATAATCTCGTGTCATAAAATTATGGAACCATTATAATTATAGAAATAATTTCCATATTCTAAGGATAAATATGTAGAATTTCAAAAATGTCAATTATGACTCATAAATTATATTGCATTATCAATCCGGATAAATTTGTTTCCCACAGAGGATTAGGACTCGCCTATATCCCATTGTTGATCAAGTCCATTTACTGGTTTCCCATTATAATGTCATTGGATATAAATTATTAACCAATTCATTGAAGGAAGATATAAATCCCACCAATCTAATAATGAAAACCATGCTTTAGTGTTCCAAAATATCATAAAACATTCAGCATATCATCACATCCTGAATACTATAAAGATAATGGATTTCATACACATTTCATTAATTCACTATAACATAACCCATTTAAAATAAATGGATTTCCTAAAAATTTAATCTATATAAACATTATCCAACAAGATAAATAATATGGATGCTATAATTAAAACTTATCCAAAATAAATCATAATATTCACTAAAGGATGTAAACTAATTTAGAAAATGATTATGAAACAACAGTTCAAAATTTTTGTGAAAAAATAAACCTTCCACTTTTGAAAACACTTTTCAAAACATTCTAAATTCATATAATATTTTAGAAATAAATTTCATTGAAAATGATATTTGAAATATATAATGTCTCCATCATTAAATTTAGTTATTATTATTAATATATATGTCATAAATGTTAAAAAATTATTACTTTCACATTTTCATAAAAATAATAATATTCTTTATCTCTAAAACGACATGTAGATTTATTTTAAAATGATTTTAGAAATATAAAACATCTGTAAGAATAAAATTAATAAATCACATGTAAAATTTTAAAACATTTTAAAATCATTTTCAGAATACTTTTATATAGAAGAAATAATGGTTTTTGACTGCTAGGAGAAATGAAGACAATTTTTAATAAAATCATATTATGAACTACTGATTAAATAAAAATTGAAAACTTTAGAAAACCATCAGTTATACATAAATAACTATATTATAATTAAATTAATGAATTTTTTTATACAATAATCATAATAATTCATCACTATAAAGATAAAAATAAACAATCCTAAAAAATGATATTGTATCATATAATCATTATCACTTTGGAATCATTAGAACATAATTCCCAAAAATTTAAATAATTTAATGAAACATAAAATATAATCAAAGTGATTAAAATCTAGATATTTTATTTAAAAATGGATTTATAAATGCAATATAGAACATATCTAAAAACAAGAATTGTTAAATATAAAAATACAATAGTTATCTCAACACATAAGTGGGAAATTTAACCCAAAAATGATCATATATAATCCCAATTGATTGAGAAAGTGGATATCCATATTCACAACCAATACAATATCAATGATTCTTCATAAAACACAAATAGTACACCTATAATTCTAAACATTAAACAAAACTAAACACGAAACTATATGGAGGCTACGTGACATGACACCATAATTCACAACTAAGGGGGAGAAATGTGATGAAGAGGACACACTCCTTACTGATTCATAATGATGGGGTGGGGGTGTTGACTATACCTATCTATAATGCTTGGGGGGACTGACTCCATGGAACCAAAGTTTGGTGTCAACCATTATAAAAATTTTATGATCAATCATGATTGATGTCACCGACTATGAATCCATAAAAGATCCTTACCACTATTAAAACCTCTCATAGTATCTCATATACTAAAATGAATGTTAACATCACATTATTAATAGAAAACTACTCTGGATTGCATACTTGTGGTCCCAAATTTGATTCTCAATGTTGGGGATATACAAGGTTTATGTTCCTATGAAATGTATAATACATCTGTATGGAACACATTACATTTGTTCACTTCCCTGAGTTTGGCTGTGTTTTTTGTCCTTTTCTAGTATACCATGACACATACATATTTACTATGGTTATTCCCATTTATAATGAATATTTTAGGGAACATTTCCTCAATCCAAATACATGGTATTTCAATTGTATTCTAATTTTTCTATGAATATAGAGTTGTCTATGGTTATATACCCCTGGGGTAAATGTTGAGCCACCAGTATCAAGTCACACACCATATATGGTCTCATATATATCATTTGATTTTTTTCACTACCTAAAACTCATACAATAGTAGTTATGGTACTACATGGTGTTTTTTATTCAACTACACATAGTTTATATAAATATTTTACCTAAATTCAAGACTATTTAATGAGAATCACCCGCATTGGTGCATCAACCATTTCCAAAAATATTTTTAGTAAAGAAAAATAGTTATTGGTTTGTTACACCCAATCCAATATCATTTATGGTATTCTAGAAACCAGATCAATCATTGGATGGATATCATTGAACCACTCATATGATCACCTAAACCCCAAAATTTTGAATCCCAATCCAACTCAGATCCATTTCAATGCACTTGCATCACACATCACTTTTTGATTTAATAAAAAATCTATTATCAAAAGATCTTCTGTACATCTTCTATTTCTATAGGGGCATAATCATGCATGAATATGACTAGAAAATTTCAAACCACATAATCATTGGTGAATAACACATAACATGATAAAAACTGGGTAAAATTAACTAGATTCTAATGATATACTCATTGGAAAATGATATATTGTAAAATGTTCATAAATTAAAAAAATAATTGTGGATTTAATCATATATGAAGTAAGGATAAATATCTTTGTTTATGAAAACTGAATGAAACAGTGATAATATAAATAATTGATATCAAAAAACCCATGATGATTAAATACATTCATTTTAATAAAATAGATATGCAATTAGTCCATGAAATTAAATTCCCAAAACAAGAGTTTTCATCAATACCTAATCATGAATGCCTCTAATTGAGATTATTAATTTTTTCACACTGTGTTCATTGGCCTTCATAATATTATCCTCAGCCATTCTTTATCAATCCTCATTACCAATCTACCATTGTATTTCTCTTTCTACTACTCTCTAAACAATTATGATTATATGGATAGAAAGAAAAATGTGTTATAAAAGGATAATTATATGTTTTTCAGAGTATTGATCCTTAAATAAAATAAATGAATTATATTATATATTTCTACTCAATGTACATCCAATGGTTTCCCTCAATAGTAAATCTAAGGGATAAAATCTTTATATCACAACTAGAATAAAATCTACATTATTAAATCAATTGTGGACTTATATTTCTCATCAAATGTCTTCATAAAGGGGAAACAATTTATTCTAAAATTAAGTGTATGTGTGTGTTGATATATATTAATATTTTTAATATAATTATTCTTTGGTCCCGAAACACCCATACATAGAACTGAGAATAAGGAAAAATTATAAGATATATATTGAAATGGTCAAAGGAATAAAACATCAAAACTGTTGTTTATACAACAAGAATTATCCTTGGGATTGGATGAAGTTATGTATTGGAATTAAATTACAATAAAGAATCATGCCATGATGCATGTGAATAATGGCATAGTGAGGGACTTTTTCCATGAATGATGACACTTACACGGTGAAGGTTATAGGGAAATATTTTTAACTAATTACTATCTTTGTAAAAATTACACTCATTAAAACATGAATAGTCATTTAGTGTGTATTGTGTATAAATCCATTAGTAATTTAGTAAAAATAATGTTTCTAGGAAATCGTGTAGTATAAGTTAGGTTTCTTACTACTAGAAACACTTTTCATCCAAAAAATATGATATTTTAAATAAAATGTTTAGTTATTAAATAATATCATATGGGAAAAGGGTGGTTATTTGGATGATTATAATTTTTTCATTATGAATCTACCCTCCAATTATATTATAACATTTCATGAGGGATATATTTCTTTTCAAATCATATCATTGTGTCATTAATCATGGGTTGTAGCTACATGTTAGTCTAATATCCATATGAATTCTTTTTTTGGTTTCACTATTATCCAATATCATTTACTCGAAAAATATATTTTTAGGATATTAATATTTTCTAACGTCTTTTTATTTGACTCGAATATTTTAGAGTTTATTAGAATTTACAATGATACTAATTCAACATAGGTGTTGGATATTTTTTCATATTTTTTACATTAGTAATTTTATTAGTTGAATGTATATAAAAGTAAATTTTTGTAGTTGATAGTGTATTGGAATTCTGAATAGTCATATTGACCCTATGTAATGTCATGTGTGGCACCATGTTTATCAAAAAATATAATTGGTAATAATATTGAATGTCATGTGTCATATATTCTTACATGGTCTGTTGGGAATGAGAACACTGGTTTTGCAAATATAATTTAAAATAAGATGACATATGTTATTATATAAAAACCAGTTGGTTATGGATTATGTGAATGTGGTTTATTTTTATCACTACATGTGATATGAAATGTTTTGTTAGACTAATTGGATGCAATGACAATTACTATAGTCATGTAAATTAGTCTATAGATAGAGAAAAAGGTCCCCTAGAGGTTGGACTATGATGTCAATGATTCTTATCACCCTAGGTAGCTGATGGTGTTTTTGTGATTTTATGAATATAGGGAATGATTGATGAGGTTTTTTAGTAAAACCTTTTTGGGTGGATACTGTAATAGATTATGTTTCATAAGGGTTAGTATTGATTATTAGTAGGGATGATGTCCTCACCAAAGAATAATATAGTTTTTGGAAGTTAAAATCACTAGTTGAGGGCCTGAAGAATATTTTTTTGGGGGAAATGGGTATGGATTTTAATGGATAGCTAATATCATGCCTTGGGCTTGTTGGGACATTGATCCAGAGGTTGGTAAAAGGATATATAAGTCATTGGTAATTGTGATATGAATTCTAAATGTGTTTCTGGGGAGGAAAATAAATTTTAAGGGAAATGTAGTTATGGATATATTATAATACTATGAAACACATGAATTTTTTGAAAGATGGGGTATATTTCAGTATAACAGAAGATATATATATCAGTGTGAACAAGTAATTGCTATGTTATTTAAATATTAACTTCTATTTTTTATGTTCAAGGGTGACAATATTTTATGATGTATATTTATTTTTTTTCTGTTTACATTTTTCATATATTTCTATTTATATTGATAAAGATAGTCTATAAACTAGTGGTGGCTAATTATGGTCATTATTACAACGTACACATGCCGTCTAAAACACCTACATAATTTATATTTTTTAGTTCTGTATAAGAGATTGGTAAATGTTTTTAATTAACCAACTAGATAATGAAGAAATATCTAATTTTATTTAGAATGGTTTTCCATATAGGATATGTGGATATTTGATGATGTGTTGACGGTTATACTTTTTCCTTATATATATATATATATGTATGTATGTGTGTGTGTGTGATTCTGTGTTTTTTTGTGTGTGTATGATTGGTCAAAAGATATATTATGACTCGCATGAAATCGAAAAATTATTTTGGTCATCATATGTGTGTATATTTGTTTTGTGGTTCTATTTCTTAATTAACATTTTATGTTTTGTTATTAATATTATTTATTAAATGTGGGCATAGTAATCAAAATAATACCCTTTTCCCTCTATACTAGTTTACATACATTGGTTCATGGGGTTTCATGACTAAGGTCACGTATATCACCTTGTTTTAGGAACTACAGAATGTTCCTAGGATGGCATAATATTACACTCAAATTGAATAGTGAGTTAATAAATATATCATTACATGATTATTCTATTTTATATGATATGTAAACCTTCTAGTCAAAATTGAGTGCACCATGGTTCAGAAACTACCTACTAGTCCAGGGTTAGAGTAATATTACATATAAATGTAATATTATGTTAATAAATTTATCCTTACTTGACCGATCTATATTCTAGGATATTTAAACACTGTAGTTAAACCTGTATATTTAAAATTAAATGTATGATGACATTATGATCATAATGGAGTAGAAATGTTTCAATAGTTTGAAGGAAAACGGGCTTGGGAAGGTTATGAGATTAAAGAGGGTGGATCCATGTTGAGATTATTATAACTATAAAATTTTATAATTTCATAATTTAGTGATGTTTAATGTTTTATTCACTATTCAATATTTATCCAAGAAATAATATTGATCATTACATCACCAATATATTTTTTACATCATATTTCAAGTTAACCCTGACATGCATGTTGTTTAATATAGTTATTGTAACGACCCAAAGTATTACAATAGAAAATTCCCTTCTTATATTTATGTCATAAGAACACATGATAATGAACTACTAAGTGATAAGTGACCTTTAAACATAATTTGGTCACCCCTATGTTTGGAATTTTAAAAATCCGACATACACAGTTGTGTTTAAGATAGTTTTTGGAGTCTAATGAAACAAAAATAATTTTTGGTGAATAGTAACCTACCCTTATGAATAGTAACCTACCCTTATGAATAGTAATATGACCCTTATGAATAGTAAATAAGAGTAACATTACCTATGAATAATAAAATAAAATTTAGACATCATAGAAAGTGCTAATTTGACCTTGTAAACGTTTTTGGTATTCTATAAGTCATAAATAATAATTATAATTAATTAATTAATTTAAATGAATATTTATTTTCCTGAAATATAATCATAAATTATTGTATCAATGTCTAATAGTTTTTAGATAAGACCCTATGTAATTTTTTAAAGAACTGCAAAATCAGTTTTAATTTTAAAAACTGTTTTTTAAGTAAATTATGATTTTAATTAAATATTAAATTAATAATATTTAGAAAATTATTTTTGAAAAATGGAATTTATTTTTGGATTCTACACTTCAAAAAATGGTTGGGGTAAATTTTTTAGATTTTTCTCAGATACTTGAATTTTTTATGAATAGTGGAATCTGATAATTCACAATAAAAGCTAAATAATGTATTAATTGAGTCATTGATAATGTTCTGCTGATGTAAGACCACTTGGTTCGGGATTACATTATAAAATTACTATTATTGGTCATCCAAGACTCACTATTCCTTGTCTTTGGTGAAATTAATAAACTAATCGATTTTATATTAAGGAAACCCCTCTCCCCTCCACTATAAAAGCCACCCTTCACTCCCTCTTTTACTCACACCTCTCAAGCTCCATGACTTCTCTAAACTCTACCCAAAGACCTCCCCTAGCCCCTCCCCCACGTCCAAAAGCTTCTGGACTCATCAAAATACCAAGCATAGGTCTTTAAGGAGGTTCTTAAGAGGAATATTCTGATGGTAATTTCTCTCCCTCTTCTCCTTTAATTTCCTTTCATGTTCATGTTCGTTTCTTGATCTCTCCCTACCTATCTTCATCCAAACTGTTTGGTAACTCCAGTATTATACATATAATGTAATATTATGATTCTAATGGTATATTATATCACCCCACACCCTTTCCCTCTTCCTTTTATTTCATTAAAGAGAACATTGTTCATGTGGTGATAATTTATAACCTTCAAAAACAACATGCTCTTTTCTTCCATTTCTACCTTCAATCTGGTCATGAAACCATTTTTATGGTTGAAACAGAATATTTTTTATGTATTATGTTCTATTTTATGTTCTAGAAATAACCTATGTCCATACTACTAAGTGAAATGTTAAAACGAGTTCGTTGTGATCCAAAAACCGCTCAAATTAACCCAAATAGTCTTCATTTAATTCTTATCTAATGATTCGTCCACATGGATCTAATATAACTCATTATAAAATCATTCACGCTTCTGTAATATCATTTATAACATTTAATATCTGTTCTGGATGTTTACCCATGATCTACCCAAACATCAAATTAAGAATACAAGTGGACCGCTCAAGAAAACCATGAAAACGAACAACCCCGATCAATGTTTTTGGACTCTATAAGTCAACCAAAGGAACATAATAAAACCATAATGAACCCTATTAATGTACACATCGTTATGGAATTTATAATTAATTAATATAATGTCATTATACAGGACATTAAAGAGAAGGAGGCATTCGAGTACAAGGTAAGGGGAAATCTCGAACCGAATTTTCTTCCTTCGGGTTCTCCCTCTTTCACTCCATTTTTGATATGGTTACTCCACAAAGATCATTTTTTCATCATTTCCTTTACTTATCTGGGATATACATGTTTGTAACTGGTTTTTATGTCCATCAAAATGTTTTCCAAAAGAACTCTTCTTTCAAGATCTCACATTTTACCTCTCATTCAAGGTTGGTGGTTCTTGTATCAAGTATGTTGTTCCCTCTTCATTTTGGGAACCCAAAGCATATGAATGTGTTATTATGAGATCAAACCCATTCCTTTCCATGGGTTATTTATGTACATGTATGATATGTGTTCTATGTGTAAATCATGATATTGATAATGTTATGATGTGATGGGTACACCCGGAATTATATAGCACAATATGAATGTTTAAATGTGACGGGTGCGCCCAGAATTATATAGCGCTCTAATGCATTGGGTAAAGTTATGAATCTCATGAGTAAATTTGAAATGATGTTTAAACATGATGATAGATTTTTTCACAAGTATGTGTTTTAGTTAACAACTAAGACATGATGTTTCATTTGTATGCATTGCCGCATTTCAAGTTTATTATTTATGCTCCTCTCATATTCATGATCTTCTTCATATGTCATGATTATGATCACCCCATGCAATATTGTTCTTATCTATCCTATTACTGGGATTTTAGATCACCCCTTTTGATGTATATCCTCAGGTGGCTACATGTACTAAGGATATGACAAGTGCCACTAAGAAGCTAGTGAAGAAGAAATTAAATTAATGTTTATGCTTGATGTTGTATTTGTTATGTATTGTCCTAGTTTTCCCAACACACTAAACTTCTGGATCCGCCATGTGTAATACTATTATGTTGTTTATCTTTTAAATTATGTAATAGTAAAGTAAGAAAAGGTCGGGTCACTATTGTTGGTATCAGACGAAAGGTTTAGTTAATTTGGGAATTAGGATTAGTGAACCCTAAAGAAAACCTCTAGCGTGAGACTAAGTACAAATATGCACACAAGGATATTAACCTAGGGATCCCATATGTTATGTTTTTTGGTATAATTGTTTAAATGAATAAGTTATTCATGATTTTTTTACTTATGTTTTGTTCTAACCTTTTCTATTTTAGAAAATGGTGGGAACCATGAGAAATCATGCCAACAACTCTTGCGAAGGCCAATGCAATAATTGCACGAATGACATCCCTAATGATTTTGGAGGTGGAGTTCAAAACTTCATGGCGATGCATACCCAATTATCTCAGGTTATGAATAATAACTATAATAATGGGGAACTTCCTCCTTCACCAAAGAGGGAGAAGCTAGCTATCGAATTTTTTATGCTGAAACAACGACCGATGATTTGTGGATCTTCTGATCCACTAGTTGTGGAACAGTGGGTCAACTCTATGGAAAAGATCTTTTCTGTTCATCACTGTTCGAAGACGGAGAAGGTGACTCTAGCCGTTTATCGTCTAGATGGAGAAGCTGATCAATGGTGGGATTTGATTAAGAACACCATGCCAAGGGATGAAATTGAAGAGATGGAATGGGAAGACTTTAATATAATGTTTCTTAATAAGTACTTCCCAAGAACTCTTCGCATGAAGATGGAGAGAGAATTCATAGAGCTCAAGAAAAAAGAAGGATAATCTGTCACAAACTATGAAGAAAATTTCAAAAGGCTCACAAGGTATGCTTCGGGTTTTGTTATCAACAATGATAGAAAAATTGATAGATTCTTTAGTGGATTAAAACCACATCTTAGAAAGGCTCTTGCAATTCGAGACTTTGGGAGTTATGAAGAAGTTGTTCGGTGAGATCCCAAAGTGGATATGGAGTTTGGAGAATGGTCCCATGGCTATAGGGATAAGAAAAGAAAGATGGAGTTTCATGTTGGTGGATCTATTGAAAAGGTGGGAAGGAAACACAACGACCCACATGCCAATAATGTGGGAAGTAGCACCATGGGAACTGCCTCAAAGGTACGGAGAAATGCTTTATGTGTGGGAAGGAAGGACCCCAAGTTCACAAGTGTCGAAAAGACATGAAAAGGAAGGATAATATAGCTGATGAAATGAGAGAACCACTCGTGGTTCACTGCTAAAATTATAGGGAGCTAGGGCACTATTCAAACCAATGTAATAAACCTCGAGCTCTCGAGGGTAATCAGCGCCAACAACCACCAAATCCAAAGGAAAAAGGGAAGGCTTATGCCATCACAACTGCGGAGGTGGAACATGATAAGGAAGTCGTACAAGGTACACTTCCTATTAACTCAAGAATTGAAAAATTCTTATTTGATTCTAGTTCTACGCGTTCCTTTATATATTGCAAGTTTGCTAGAACTATAGAATCGAAGCCCTGAAACCTTGAAGTAGAGATATCTGTAAAAACAAAAAGTGGTGCAATCATTGCAACCCAAGTGTTTGATTCTTCTCCAATTGATGTATGTGGGGAGTTTCTTCCAGAAAATCTCTTAATACTTCCCTCGGTGGAATTCGATGCTATAATGGGTATGGATTGGCTCTCTTTATATAGAGCACATATCATATTTTAGGAAAAGGAAATATATTTTCATATTCCAAACCATCCCATGCTCCTCTACAAATGTATGGAAGATCATGAATATCCTTTGAGAAATCCTTCAATGGTTTGGGTGTTGATTCCCTATGAAGAAGCATACCTCGCCCAAATGGTTGAGTCGAAGGAAAGTGCCATCCTTGAGGAAATACCCATCGTGAGGGAATACAGTGATGTATTTTTCGAAGAGTTACCCGGAATTCCCCCAGATCGTGAGGTAGAGTTCTCAATTGAACTCATACCCGGAGCTACACCTATCTCGAAGTGCCCCTACAGGATGGCTCCTATCGAACTGGAGGAGTTAAAGAAGCAACTGCAAGAGAATCTAGACAAAGGGTTCATACGCCCTAGTACATCACCTTAGGGTGTGCCACTGCTCTTTGTGAAGAAGAAGGATGGAACCATGTGGATATGTATCGATTATCGAGAACTCAACAAGATCACTATAATGAACAAGTATCCTCTCCCAAGGATTGATGACTTGTTCGATTAGTTAAGAGGAGCTCAATACTTCTCAAAGGTGGATCTTTGTTCTGGATATCATCATGTAAAGGTGAAGAAAGAAGATATTCAGAAGGATGACTTCCGTACAAGGTATGGACACTATGAGTTTTTGGCGATGCCCTTAGGACTTACTAATGCCCCTGAAATCTTCATGGATTTGATGAATAGAGTCTTTATACATTACCTCGACAAATTTTTGGTAGTGTTTATTGATGATATTCTCATCTACTCCAAGATCAAGGAGGAACATGAAGAACATCTAAGACTTGTTTTGGTGACATTGAGAATGGAGAAGTTGTACTCCAAGTTCAGAAAGTGTGACTTTTGGATGAATCAAGTCATGTTCTTGGGACATGTGATCACAAGAGAGGGAATTTCTGGGGACCCTTCAAAGACAAAGGTGATTAAGGAATGGACCAGGCCCTCTAGTGTCATAGAAATCCGTAGTTTTCTTGGATTATCTAGGTACTATCGACGTTTTGTGAGAAACTTCTCACGATTGTCAAGCCCACCAACTATGTTAACAAGGAAAGGGGTAAAGTATGTATGGACGGAAGAATGTGAGGGAAGCTTCAAGGAGGTAAAGATAAGGCTTATCACTGCACCTGTACTCACACTACCGAAAAGTGGAGAAAGTTTTGTGATATACAACGATGCTTCATAGAAAGGATTGGGTTGTGTACTGATGAAAAATGATAATGTGATAGCCTACGCCTCACGATAGTTGATGATCCATGAGAAGAACTACCCAACGCATGATCTAGAGCTGGCAGCCATGATTTTTTCCTTGAAAATCTGGCGGCACTACCTTTATGGAGAGAAGTGTGACATATGCACCGACCACAAGAGCCTAAAGTATATATTCACACAAAAGGAGCTCAACATGCGTCAAAGGAGATGGTTAGAGCAAATCAAGGATTACAATTGCTCTATTCACTATCATCCTGGGAAGGCGAACTAGGTAGCTGATGCTCTATGTATAAAAGAACCTACTAATCTATCCATGTTGAGGATTGAGAAAGACCCTATCTTCTTGGATATGCAAAGGATGGATTTGGGAATCATAAGGGCAAGGGATACATCCTACCTTGCCCAAATGATTGTCCAACCATCCATCCAACAGATGATTAAGGATGCACAAAGGGATGATGTGGAGATACAAATGAGGGTGAATGCAGTAATGGAAGGGAAGATGCAAGAGTTCCATATCGACGATGATGGTGTGATTCGGTTTGGAACATGGCTTTGTGTGCCTTCATCACCCGGGATAAAGAAGGAGCTATTGGATAATGCACATAGCTCAAATTTCTCTATCCAACCTAAAAGTACCAAGATGTATCAAGATCTCTGAGAACACTTCTGGTGGGATAACATGAAGAAGGAGATTGTGGAATATATATCAAGGTGCTTTGTATGTCAGCAAGTTAAAGTTGAGCAACAAAAGTCCAAAGGTATGATGCAGCCATTGCCTATACCCATGTGTAAATGGGAAATTGTTACTATGGACTTTGTCACGGTTCTCCCGAAGACGTCAAAGGGAAATAATGTGATATGGGTTGTGGTTGATCAACTCACCAAGACTGCTCATTTTATCACTATTCGGGAAGACCTCTCACTTGAACAGCTTGCAAGGATATATTTGAAGGAATTAGTGAGATTTCATGGTGTTCCATTCTCGATTGTCTCTGACCGTGATCCAAGGTTCACATCTAAATTCTGGAGGAGCCTTCAACATGCCTTGAGTACTGAATTTAATTTCAGCATAGCCTATCACCCCCAAACTGATGGCCAGTCTGAAAGTACTATTCAGATGCTTCAAGATATGCTAAGAGCCTGCTCTCTTGAATTCAAAGGTGGTTGGGATCAACATCTCCCATTGGATGAATTCTCATACAACAATAGCTTCCACTAGAGAATTCAGATGGCTCAGTATGAAGCTCTTTATGGGAAGCGATGTAAAACTCCAACCTGTTGGGATTAAGTTGGAGAACGAAAGCTACTTGGTCGAGATCATGTTCATGAGATGACAGAGAAGGTTCAAGTCATCCAGAAACACATCAAAACTGCTCAATGTTGGCAAAAGAGCTATGCTGACAATTGTCGAAGGGACTTGGAGTTCGACGTTGGAGATAAATTCTTCCTTCTAATATCCCCATGGAAGAGAGTCATGCGATTCGTGAAGAAAGGGAAGCTAAGCCCAAGGTACATTGGCCCCTTTGAGATCCTTGACCGCATAGGAGTTGTGGCATATCTTCTGGCACTTCCACCGAATATGGCTCTAGTTCATGATGTGTTTCATGTATCACTACTGAGGAAGTACATACCAGACCCCTCACATGTACTAAACTCAGAGGTGGTACAGGTGGATGATGATCTCTCCTATGAGGAGCAGCCGGTAAAATTTTTGGATCGAAGTGATAAGGTTCTATGCAACAAGACAACCCGACTTGTCAAATTGTTGTGGAGGAACCAAAATTTTGAGGAAGAAACATGGGAACCGAAAGAGGCAATGAAGGAGATGTACCCTCACCTGTTTGTGTAAAGTAAAATTTTGGGGGTGAAATTTCTTAAGGGGGGAAGAATGTAACGACCCAACATATTCCAATAGAAAATTCCCTTCTTATATTTATGTAATAAGAACACAAGAAAATGAACCACTAAGTGATAAGTGACCTTTAAACATAATTTGGTCACCCCTATGTTTGGAATTTTAAAAATCTGACATACACAGTTGTGTTCAAGATAGTTTTTGGATTCTAATGAAACAAAAATATTTTTTGGTGAATAGTAACCTACCCTTATGTATAGTAACCTACCCTTATGAATAGTAATATGACCCTTATGAATATTAAATAAGAGAAACATTACCTATGAATTATAAAATAAAATTTAGACATCATAGAAAGTGATAATTTGACCTTAGTAAACGTTTTTTGTATTTTATAAGTCATAAATAATAATTATAATTAATTAATTAATTTAAATGAATATTTATTTTCTTGATATATAATCATAAATTATTGAATCAATGTCTAATTGGTTTTAGATAAGACCCTACATTATTTTTGAAACAACTGCAAAATCAGTTTTAAAATTAAAAAGTGTTTTTTGTGTAAATTATGATTTTAATTTAATATTAAATTATTAATATTTAGAAAATTATTTTTGAAAAATGGAATTCATTTTTGGATTCTACAAGTCAAAAAATTTTGGGGTAAATTTTTGAGATTTTTCTGAGATACTTGATTTTTTGATGAATAGTGGAATCCAATAATTCACAATAAAAGCTAAATAATGTATTCATTGAGTCATCAATGATGTTCTGCTGATGTAAGCCCACTTGGTTCGTGATTACATTATAAAATTACTATTATTGGTCATCCAATACTCACTATTCCTTGACTTTGGTGAAATTAATAAACTAATTAATTTTATATTAAGGAAACCCCTCTCCCCTCCACTATAAAAGCCACCCTTCACTCCCTCTTTTTCTCACACCTCTAAAGCTCCAAGCCTTCTCTAAACTCTGCCGAAACACCTTATCTAGCCCCGCCCCCACGTCCAAAAGCTTCTAGTCTCATCAAAAGACCAAGAATAGGCCTTTAAGGTGGTTCTTAAGAGGAAGAATCTAAAGGTAATTTCTCTCCCTCTTCTCCTTTAATTTCCTTTCAAGATCAAGTTTCTTTCTTGATCTCTCCCTACCTATCTTCATACAAACTTTTTTTTAACTCCATTATTATACATATACTATAATATTATGATTTTAATGGTATATTATATCACCCCACACCCTTTCCCTCTTCCTTTTATTTCATTAAAGAGAATGTTGTTCATGTGGTGATACTTTATCACCTTCAAAAACAACATGATCTCTTCATCTATTTCTACCATCAATCTGGTCATGAAACCATTTTTTTAGTTGATCCAGAATATTTTATATGTATTATGTTCTATTTTAAGGTCTGGAAATAACCTATGGCCATACTACTAAGTGAAAAGTTAAAACGAGTTCTTTGTGATCCAAATACCGCTAAAATTAACCCAAATAATCTTCATTTAATTCTTATGTAATGATTCATCCACATGGATCTAATATAACTCAATATAAAATCATTAAAGCTTCTGTAATATCATTAATAACATGTAATATCAGTTCTGGATGTTTACCCATGATCTACCCAAACATAAAATTAAGAATACAAGTGGACCGCTCAAGAAAACCATGAAAACGAACATCCCCGATCAATGTTTTTGAACTCTATAAGTCATCCAAAGGAACATAATAAAACCAGAATGAACCCTATTAATGTACACATGGTTCTGGAATTTCTAATTAATTAATATAATGTCATTATACAGGACATTAAATAGAAGGAGGCATTCGAGTACAAGGTAAGGGGAAATCTCTAACCCAATTTTCTTCCTTCGGGTTCTCCCTCTTTCACTCCATTTTTGATATGGTTACTCCTAAAAGATCATTTTTTCATCATTTCCTTTACTTTTTTGGGATATAAATGTTTGTCACTAGTTTTTATTTCCATCAAAATGTTTTCCAAAAGAACTTTTCTTTTAGGATCTCACATTTTACCTCTCATTCAACGTTGATGGTTCTTGTATCAAGTATATTGTTCCCACTTTATTTTGGGAACCCAAAGCTTATGAATGTGTTATTATGAGATGAAACCCATTCCTTTCCATGGGTTATTTATGTACATGTTTGATATGTGTTCTATGTGGAAATCATGATAATGATAATGTTATGATGTGACGGGTGCGCCCTGAATTATATAGGGCAATATGAATGTTTAAATGTGACAGGTGCGCCCAGAATTATATAGCACTCAAATGCATTGGGTAAAGTGATGAATCTCATAAAGAAAAATGTGAAATGATGTGTGAACATGATTCTAGCTTTTTTCACAAGTATGTTTGGTAGTTAACCACTAAGACATGATGTTTCTTTTTTATACATTGCCACATTTCAAGTTTTTTATTTATGCTCCTCTCATGATCATGATCTTCTTCCTATGTCATGATTATGATCACCCCATGCTATATTGTTCTTATCTATCCTCTTACTGGGCTTCTAGATCACCCCTTTTGATTTATATCCTTAGGTGGCTACATTACTAAGGAGAGGAAAAGTGCCACTAAGAAGCTAGTGAAGAAGAAATTATATTAATGTTTATGCTTGATGTTGTATTTGTTATGTATTGTCCTAGTTTTCGCAAGATACTAAACCTCTGGATCCTCCATGTGTAATACTATTATGTTTTTTATCATTGAAATTATTGAATATTAATGTAAGAAAAGGCCGGGTCGCTATATTTATCTATTGAGCTCTATAGATATTCAAATGAAATCTATTATTCCACTAATTTTATTATTATATTGATATATTTTATGATAGGTTTTTATATTAAATAGATGATGATTTAGTTGAATTTTTATACTGAGGTACCCAATTATAATAATTTTTTGATTAAAAATCAAAACATTACATCTTACTTTTGAGAATTTGTGTTTTTGTGGAGATAAATATGTCTTACTTACTTGGGAAAAAATTATCTATTTTTTTAAATTACATAATGATGTTTTATAGTGATTTATCATTAATATCATTAGGGTTTCCATGTTAATTATATTGAGTATAGTGGAATGATTAGACATAGGTTTACCTTTATTAATTTATTGGGTCACACTGGTGGTTGTATTTGGAATTATCAATTTGTATTCTATGGTTATTAGCAATATTTATTGGAGTTTCATTTCCATTTTATTTTTACATAAATAATTTCTAAAACTTTTATTCGTCATATTATATATATATATTATATTTATTACTGTAAATTCTTGATGCACAATGATTTTTTATAATATAGTTACTTTGTGATTCTATATATTAATTTGATTTTAGGGACTATATATTTATAATTTAAATGTAAAAAAATCTTATAAATTAAAATATATATCATTGGTACTAGTCAGTAGCACATGACCTAATTGAGTTGGAATTTAGGGATCAACCTCACTAAATTCATAGTGTTTGGAATATTTCTATTTTGAACTGGTCAGGAAAAAATGATATCACATCAAGTTAATGGGTAGGGCTTATAAAACACACTACTGATTATTACGTCTGTTCAATAAGGCAACCATATTATTACTAAGAGAATTGGATCGGGGTATTCTATAGTGGAAAAATTTAACCCCTTTGATTCTAATATATGACCTTGATAAACTATATACAATTATTTAAGAAAGAGGAATTATGCATTTCTAGATTGTAAGGATTATAGATGATGAATTAATATAAATTGTTTTGATGGTTGGATTTATTATTAAATTTAGAATGTTTCCATTTCTAAAAGCTCAATATTTCGTATATTTTACATTGCATATGTGATTTTCATGTTATCTTTTTGTAGACAAATTTTAGGAGGGAGTATTGGATTTAGACTCAATTCATGAGTTTATGAACATGGGAGATACTATTACTATTAGGGAAATGATGATAAAGTTCTAGAGTATATCCTACCTATATACGAAGAACCTATATTTACATTGTAAACTAGGAATTGGATAGAATAATTGAATATTAATTTTTCTTATTGATTCAATATTATGATAAAATTTAGATACAATATTTATATATATTATTTTACAGAGGAACTAAATAGTGTTGATTCATTATAATGGTGAACACGGTATTCATAAGATAAGATGAGATGAGTTATAATAGAAGTTCTAGTGATATTTAATCTTTTTGATATTTATAGTAGATGAAAAAATCATTTAATTGAATTTTATGTTGGTGAGATTCTGTGTATTTGAATTTCTAGTTTGATTCATGAGATTTGTATGATACTCACAAGATTTCATGGTTTATGAAGAGATGAGAACATTATATTTTAAGATACATTTAGAAAAATTGTTAATATTTTGGGTTAACACATTCCACCTGATGAATTTTATAATGGTGAGTATGAAGCATGAGAAGTCCATGAATACAATAGTTTAGATAGTTGTAGTCGAACAATAGATTCATTAGACTACACACCATTTTTTGATACAAGATAAACATTTTCATTTATAGAATTTTTTTTCAAGTAATATGTGGCGATAAAACCATCACAATCCCATTTTATTTATAAATTAGTTTTCTAAATTTGGTTATTTGTTTTGATGTGATGTGTTCCCTATGTTGTACGTTCTTATTTTATTCGTTTCATTGTTTCCCACATGGTTTTGGTGGTTTGATTGTTTATGTTCAAAATTAGTTTTAGGAATAATCATAGTGAAAATTACATTCAAATTGGTATTTATATAAATAAAAAAAATGCTTTCTTACAAATCCTATAATGGGAGTTTTATTGGACAGACAACTGAGAGAAGTTACATTACCAATGGGATTATGAGTATAGTAGGAAAACATTGTCTTATACATAATAGGTGATGAGATATATTTATTGGATATGGGAATATTCATCAGATAAATTAATATTTACAAGAGGTACATGAGTTTATTTTAGGTTTTTATTATACTTTTTAACTTCAAAATTCTATTCACATATGCTCATGGTTCCCATTAATTTATAAATCCATGAGATCATTGATTACAACTCTAGGTAGATAGGCCTCATAAAACCATAGTTTTATCTACCTAATGGGAGGTAAAATTTTGTTCATATATGGTTTTCCATTTTCATTAGATGGATAGGTGAAAATTTCTTTTGAAATGGGAGTTTAGATTTCTACTGATACAACCAAAAATATCATTCATTTCATAGGATGATCATTCGATGTGTAAATTGTCATAGATTTTTTAAAACGGGGTGGGGGTATATCAACTAACATTAAAAGAGATCATGATAATTTACCTATGAAAATTAAATAACAAATATATCATTCATGTGTAAATACCATCAAATTATAGTCAGTTATATTGATCGTATATTTTATAAAGGCACTAAGAGAGATGTTTCTAAAGGATGCAATATTCATTATTATTGTTTGTTCCAAGAAGGTTGTGATATCAAAAAAATTTCACTAGATTTCATTACCAATGTAAATATATCTATATTTTAATACTATGTTTAATTTATCGTAGAAAATATATCCTATATGGATTCAGGGATTCCATGTTATTTTTCTGTAGAATTGTTATATATTGTGTAATATGAATTATTTGCGAACTCTAATTAATATTTTTCTGAATTTATTTTAATATTTTTTGTTTTTATTGATTACTGTTTTCTGAATCCTGTGATGATAAAGCAAAAATATTATTTATCAGGTATTGTTATCATATTCGATAGTTTCAGAGAGTTAACTATTTTTAATGGTCCATTTGTTTTTTGGTTATTATATTTTTATATTCATATGGAATATATTTAAAATAATATATTTTAATATTTTAATTTTAATTTCTTGATTATTGTATTTCATTATAAATTAAAAATTCACCAGTGAAGTTTATTCTATGGAAGAACTATTTTCTTTCTCCCAATTAATCATTCTTTGAGGCATTAATTCATTGTTTCATGGAATATTTTTAAAAAAAATTATCCTTGGGAGATTTACATAATAGTTGCGAGGTTCTAATATTTGAATTAATTTTGTGATAATATATTCATCTTAATTTTTTTGGATGTGACATGTTCATTTTTCTGTTTATTTTGATTCTCAAATGGTTATATTAATGGTTTCATCAATGAATGATTAATTATTTTATGGATGACACATAATTTTTTAAAATTTTAAAAATTTCCATGGTTTAGTTTATTAATTATAATTTAATTTTCATAAATTGAATCACCTTTCACATCACTGACTTTAAAGGATTTTAATTTCATAATACATACGAAAATTTCAACCCATTTTGAGAACCTAAAAATGAATATGATTATATGAAAAAAAATCATTTGTTCATTTTGGGGGTTCTTTATTGATAAATTTTTCATAGAATATTTCTAAAGGATCAATAATTTTAATGGGAAAAATTTTAAGCTGTATTTGGAGGATGTTTTATAAAGTTTTATATATAAGGTAGAATTTAAATAGTGAAAATATAAATCACACCATTATATTATATTTTGAATAATTGACAATTTAATGGGCTTATATATCTACCTAATTTTTTTAGAATAATACAAAAGTGTCACAAAATCATATATTATGTTTTATGCCCTATCACTATTCAGAATAAGAATAACCACACCATGACACAGAAGGTCACATTTAAACTCTACCATGAAATATGACTATTTTTTAAGGTTTTCATCATTGAGACGAAATATTCTTTGATCAATGCATAAAAATATTATTCAGTATGATTTCTTGAAGATGGATTATATTCATATATTGGTGTGAGGTGTTACAAAATAATGTAAATTTTTCTTAATATTTATGATTTATTAGTACTGAGTTGAAGTACATATATTGAATTACTTTAATTGTTGAAAATGATAAACCAGTATGTCATGAAATGTAATGTTTGTTTTTGATATGACATAAAAAAGAATGATATCAGCGGTTTATCCATTGTAATGTTTTTCAAGTCATTGTGTCAGATCATACCATTAGAAATATAATATGCATGATTTAAAATATAAAGAAAATAGTTGTAAATTTCATGATTATTAGAGACACATCCCTAGGGTCTAATATTTTAAAAACACAAAATTTAAATCCATTACTGGTTTTTCTGATTTCATTAATAAATTTTAAATATATAAGTTTATACACATTGATGTTTTGTGTCATTCTATGGAGGTGATAAGGTTTAGTATTGTAGTTTTAATGGAATCAAAGAAGAACATGATAATGATGATTTTCAAACTAGGTGATATTTCAGTTTTCATATATTCATATGAATATCACCTATCATTTACTATGGTATTAACAAAAATTATTGTCGAATTTTAAACGTTAATTGAAGCGGTCAATTTGATGAATTTTCCTAACATAACAAAATTTAATTAATGATCTATTATTAAGGAAGTATTATTATAATTCTCTAAATATAAAAATGATAACTCTATCTTCATTATAAAAATAATTATCAGGGATCCATTGATACATAGATAGAGTTCAGACAGATAGATGATAATTGAAGCGGAATTTCAATTTTATTTTGGAAGGTTATGATCAATATCTGGAAGGTATTTTCATTTTATGTCTATAGGGTTTAGTAGAAGATTATTTGAAGTATAATTGATACACTACAACTAGAGTAAACATACTCATTTTTCATGAAGATAAATACAACAATACATGACCAATCAATTAGTTATTTTTGTCATTTAGTGAAGTGTTCTTTTCTAGGGTTCTAAACAAGTTGGCATGTTTGGGTACTCTAAATTGTAAAACAAATTCTATTATCATAATGTTTGAAGTTCCAAAAAGAACTTCAGCATGTTAATTTTATATTCATATTTTTTTTAAATAAGTAAAATTGAGTTTGTCCTTATATTTTCTTCACTTTTCTATTTTCATAAATTATAACAGGGAGGACTATTTCTAATAATGGTCAAATAATATTTTTTGTAAGGGTTCATTTCTAAATGATCAGTATCCCCTTACTGACATGATATATTATATTATTTAACTTATTTTGGATAAAAAATATTATATTAATGACAACATATTTGGGGGGTGTATAATATCATATAAGTGAAGGATGTAATCAACAACAATAATTGGATTCATATGTTTTATGTAAATAAATTTTATTTTTTCACAAATTTAATGAAACACAAGTTTTTATCAACACTAATAAATGATTAAAGGAATTCAATACATAATATCTCATTACACATGTATAAACAATAATTACTTGAAAAAAATCTATGAGAGATTAATAAATATGCCAATGGAATCAATGTGTATGCAGTTTCTTTTCAAAACGATATATACATGAACATTATGTCCCGTAAATCATAAAATTTCAAGTTTGAAAGACATTTCAATATCTAAAATGATTATTATATACAATGTGATATTAAATACAATGTTCTAAATAATATGTATGGGGATATGATGATGTACCTAAATGATTATATAAATCAGTTTTGTTATTTGGTGATCATTATTGAGGTTGAAATGTATGGACATAGAAAAAAACAAGACATTATAAAGTATATGAATATTATCCATATGAAATAACCACCACATTACAGAATGAATTTATCTAGGATCAACAAAAAATATAGAAAATAGGTGATACTAGGACATCATTATAACAATAATGTTTCATAAGAGATGTGGAAAAATGAATATGTGTCCTTTAAAAAATATAATTATAGGGATGCAGTATTCAATTCGAGAAAGATACTCACATTAGTGGATAATAACGAATAAATAGAATTCAATGAGATAATGTAAATCCATTCATGTATCATCAATGGAAAAAATTAAATATTCAATAGAATGATACCACATTCATTATTTTTTTGTGGAAATGTTAGGCATCTCATAGTTTTTCCCAATGAAATCTTAGGACAATAATAATGATGAGGATATTATGAAGAATTCATCAAATGATGTGTGAGTAAATATTATTTCATAAAATATATTATCCAAAATATAGATATTTATTTTCAATATCAGATAATATATACAGTAAAATAGAAGTTTTAAAAGGAAAATGACCACAAAAAACGAAATGAAGAATTTATTTTGGACAAAATATAAAAATAATAATTGTGACGGAAAATTATAGAATGCATTAGATTTTATATAATTGTGAAAATCAATGATTTTATAGAATATTATCTTAGAGGATATATTATTAATGGGTTAAAATAAATAAAACCACTATAGTGGTACTTGATTCTAAAATACATATTATACAATAACATGAATAAAAAAGTGTGTATAATAAACATATTTATTGAACCAAATAATGTAATTTTCAAAAAATATGGATAGAAATTTTTATATTTTTCAAAATCAATGTGTATACCAAAATTATTGATTATTTGAAATAAACATATATAGTGTGTGAAGATGATTTAGGATTGTGAATGTGACACTTTTTCCTCCCAATAGAATATAAATGATCTAGAAAGAATTTTGACACCTATCATGTCATTAGTATGTTATAATGAATAGATTATGTAATATTTTAAGATATTCATGGGGAGTCAAAAAAGGAGGACACTAGGTCGTACGTGTTGTAGTTAAATGAAAATATAAAATATATTGTGAGGAATTACCATTAGATGAAGTAAATGGTAGTTAATATGAAACCATAAGAACCTATAACGAGTTAATAGATTTATTTTAGTGATTCAATAAAAGAAATAAACTACCCAAGTGGAGTAGTTATGTCATTAAATAATACGAAAAAAATATAGTGATTTTTTAGAAATATTTGGAATACTTGATATGTTTATTCGATATGAAAATGAAATTTTATGAAAGAATAGAAACAAAAAAAATGGAATAATGTAATTATCTCTGTATATTTTGATAATTACTATTTTTGTGATAATAATAGACACAACGCTATAAATTCCTTATAATGGTATAAATGAGTTCCCCAATAGAATACCAAAGAAGGTTATATATGTAGATGTAATAATCATGTATTTTGATAAAAAAATCATTAGCACTTTATAATGTTTTATGATGAGGATAATACAATAGAGACAAATGGGGAACAATCACAATCACCACTAATGGAAGGAAATAAATTAATATATATTTTGATTTGAATGATTATGAAGGTAAATTTAGATGATATTTATTTAAATTTTATGGATTATACATGATTTTGGTTTCTTGATAGTGTATAAATGTCACAGATGAATAAAAACAGAAATATTTTTCGGGGAATGAAATATTGGAAGTACATGTTTATTTATTTTTGTAATTATGATGGTTTGAATGAATTTTCTGCTTGAAAATCTATAATTAGAAGAAAATTGTTTGATGTGTCAATTTAATAGTGATTGAAGATCTTAGTAGACATATAATATGTGTAAATTAATTTTGTAACACGATTCAAGCAATTAATTTAAATATGAAGTTTCAAATCATCAATTAATGATTAAATATAATAATAATTAAAGGGAAGCACAAAATGGTGAATTTATATAATATATGATGTTAATAAGAAATTTGATTCTTTTCCAAGGTATAATAAAACCATTTTCGGTGAAAAATGTATTGTTACATGAAACAAATATACATTGAAGAAACGATTGTGAATGAAGGTGCTCTTAAAACACCAATGATCACAAAGGATAACACCATCACATGTGATAGAAATCAAAAGTGAAGTCATTTTAATGGTATAAAAGGTGAAGGAAAAATGTATATTATATCTATTATGCTTGGGAACATGGATTTTTATGTACCAATTCACCGAAATCAATAAATCTACAAATGTACTACGAATTTTTTTTAAAATTTTGATAGATATATAGAATAGAATATCGTAATATCTCAAAGGACATTATCTCATTATGTTAAATCATACCCATTCAATTCAAACATTTTCTTTAGAGTATCTTCTACCTCTTAAACTCAATCATTATTACCCAATACATTAGAGGGAATTATTAAGCCAAGAACACCTATTAATCCAATAATATGTATTAAAATAAAAATAAATTATTTATTATATTAGTTTAATGTCCCAGACCTCTCGGATCCATTACATTGTGAAAATGTGGTGTTTGAGGTGTTTTGGGAGGTTAAGGTTACTAATCCCCACCACATTGCCTAATTTCATATTATGTGAATAGTTTCTTTAGTGAACAGTTCTATCAGTAATCTATAACGGTAGGTGTACAATGTTCTATCGGTGAGGTTCAATGATTAGTGTTATATTGGTGAGGTTCATAAATAGTGTTTTTCCTTTGCCAAATTATCAGTATGTGATCTGTGTTTCCAGCTTCTTATAGTTCCACCCCTTTAATGTTTCCTTTGAAGTAAAATACATTCAAAGCCTTATTTTTAAGGACTCTAAAGGATGATTCAAAGGCCTTAAATCCTATATTAATTATTCCTAAGACCCTGGATGTTATTACATGGTCAAACCACGTGGTTTAATGTGATCCTCTTTTAATGGGAAATCAAGTGTATCTTAACTTCCCGCTCTGTGAAATATTCTTATGGAACGAGATATCTTCCTCCCTAATTCGTCCCCTTTTTTCTCGGATATGAGACACTAGAACCTTTCATTCCTTCTCATAGGATTTTCACAATCCAAATTTCTCTCATGGGATTTGTTCTGCTCTGTTTGGATGCAACCAAGCCGTATTGATCAATATTAGATATAAGGTATATTTTATGGTCATTCTTTTGGGGTTCACCATCCTCTGTTTCTCTATTCCATATTATAGCCTCTAATATACATGCATATAATAATGTTTTCTTGGGTTACAGTAGGTGTGGTCATTCTGTGGAATCCTTGGGTGGACGTAGTTGGCACGAGAGGAGGATCGTGACCTGTTGTGTGGATAAAGAACATCAAGAACTGTTTGAGGTAGGGTATTCATTGCTTTTCTTTGAATTTATGTGAAAATGTATTATTAGAATGTTTAATCCCACTAGATGAAAATGGAATTGAAAAAATAAATAGTTCAGCCAGATAAATAAATTTATATAGATCATATTTCATTGCCTCTTGTTTTTCTAGAAAGTGTGATATCTATGGTTTTTTTCATTAGTTGTTCATTCATGATGGAAATTCGTAAAGTACGTAAATTGGGATTAATTGATAATAGTTTTTCTAAGGATAAATATGAATGTAAACGAATCTGGGTCTTGTTGTAATTTTATGTCAATCAAATTGGCACAGTAAGTATGTTTAATTAATTATGGTAGCATACTGGATAGGTTTCCTGAATTTGGAACCAACGAATAGTAAATGGGTTAATCCAAGATGGATTAAAGAACTGGTGGTTGTTAAAAGATAATTTCATGCAGGGTTCTGAGTTACCCTCTTGTTTTTTTAAGGTTCAAGTTCCCAATTGTGAAGTTGTTTGTTTTACTGCTGTTTGTGTTTTGATTTGAGCCTAGATGATTGTGGTGATATGTGGAGCCATAGAGGCCTTTTTGGATGTGGAAGAAGATGACACCTAGAGTGTTGAGATGCATCGGTTTATGCATATGGGAGTTTGGGAGGACACTAGGGATGATGGAATGGGATGGATGTGATTATTGGAATCTTGCTGATTCTTTGGTTTATTTTCTGATTTACTTTTCTCCACTGCTCAAGGTAGCTGGTCTTACTTACCCTTCTTCCAAAAGAGGCGAATACATGTGGGGTATGCCACGTGCTTTTCATTTTTAGCTTCTCAAGGATAAATGTGTATATGCTCTTGCTATAAGTATCAAAGACTCGATGGGAAGTACATCTACTCACCATATTGAACCCCCTTGTGTTTTATAGCATAGAATGTTTTTATAGAATGCCTGTGAATTTGTGAAAGTATTTCATTAAAGAATAATTGAGTTAATGTTGTTAACCCATGGGGATGGAGTTGCTGGAACATAATGATGAGGTTGTAATTTTGAAGGAACAGTGGACTTTGGGTGTGATGCTAATGAAATTTAATTTGTAATTTTTCATTGTTAATTAATTTTTAAATAATTAATTAACATAAAGTGGAACTGATAAAAAAGGAATGAATTAATCTTATAAATCTCTTTAAATGGTTGTGTGATTATAAGATACCTATTCTTAGAAGTAACAACCAGAATTCTACGAGATGTTAGCTGTAGTTATGTCTAAGACTAGGTTATGCCCATAGTGTGGTAGTGAGTTATAGTAGATTTTTTACATTTTCTATTTTTATAAGGTTCTCTACCCTGTCAGTAAGGGAAACTAACACCCTGGGGATTCTGAGCCATAATTAGTGTTTTCCCTAACATTTCGGTGGGAGGATATATGGATGACTACCCATTTGGCCCCGCTCTATTTTCATGGTAGATACCTATGTTGGCAGGAACATTGGTTAGTTTCCACATATATGTGTTTAGAGGGTTGTAATGGCTAATGGTTATTCACAAACATATATTCAGGATATATTTTTCAATGATCTACATTTGGTATAACATGTATAGGTTGTCATGCCTTGGGGATCCTTTCTCGATGTATGTGCTATAATGGCTTGAGGTAAAATACCCAATGTATGATACATGTTATGAGAGATGTGGTGGCTACTGGAATTAGTCTGGTTACTTGGGTGTGTGGACATGGTTGTTCTGTTGCATGAGGTGAATATTTTGGTGCTTTACCCAGGTGTCTGTGTGAAAGCCTTTTTGGATAGAGTTTCTTATGATGTAAGACGTTGGGCCAAAGAGGCAAACTAGTAGGGAAGTAGTAGAGTATCCATGGTGGGTCATGGAACATAGTATACTTGTTTAGGTAATGTGTTAGTTTCATTGTTGTTCACTAGGATTTTATATGAATTCGTTAATTTTTCAAGAGAGGATTCGAGGAGGATCATGCTGAGTATACTATTATACTCACCCTATGTATATACAAACTATTTTCCAGTCACTTGGAGCAGGTTGGAGATCAAGTTGTTTTCTACTAGCTTGGTGTTGTAGGTGTTGTTCGGGCATGTGGTTACTGTTGTTTTTACTTTCTTTTGGGTACTTTCATTTTTTTCTTTTCCAATTGTTGTACTTTTGCATGACATTTCATAAGTTCAATTGAGTTTGTTTTTTATTGTTGTTCTGGGTCGTAGATGGTTGGTTTATATATTATCTCTCTCTTTCATATGTGTTCTCTTAGAGGGTAATTCCTCCTATTTGTACATTTATTATACTGTTGGTGTAAGTCTCCAACCCGAGGACTAATGGAGCTGGGACTCAGGGGGTCATTATCCCTCTTATAACATTTTCGACCCATGAGGGGGAAACTTTGTGGGGAGGGGGTCATGACAGAGTGGTATCAGAGGTCCGGTTGAGGGATAAGATGATGTGTTGAGTTAGTCACAAGTGACGATGTATGTGTTGGTAGGGCAACATTGTCATTCATTATTAGCATCTGAGGTAAACACTACAGACCAGCTGAGACATAGGCACATAATCCCCCCTATGATCTGATGTACAGAATTTTATGTTTACAATGGCTACTAAACATGGTGTTACTAGTTGCAGGGTGGAGACCTAGGAAATGATCATGCATATTTTTTCTTTTTGCCTTTGTTTGAATTGGAAGACCTTGGGATATGCTAACCCAAAATGAATAAATGAAATTAATTAATTAATAAATGTTTAGCCTTCCATATTCTAGGTTAAGGTTCTCTAATGGATTGTTATATTAAAGGTATGGATATAGGTCAATGACCTCATCAGTTTTGCATAGAAAATGTCCAGCAGGTTGTTCCAGCAGATCACCACTAGTTAGGGGTTGATGAAGATGACACTTGGAGGAAGAAACTCCAATATTTTTTGCATCAGAGGCAATAGATGTAGGAGGGATCTGTTTCAGATATAGTCACAGAAGATAGGTTAGAGGAGGACGATATCATCTTCAGTTAAATTCGTTCTAGGAATGATAACTGGGTGTCCATGGTTGTGATGATTCTATGTGGAGTAGTGAGGAAGTGATGGTTCTTGTTCCTTAGGGATCATGAGGAGTCAGCAATATCATGGGAGGGGTTTCGAGACAAGTTTAGAGTCAAGTTTCATTCTTCGATTGTGAAGGCTTCCAGTCACTAGGAGCTACTTACCCCTCGATGGGGGTGCTCTAGTGATTGGAATTTTGGAATCCTTTTCAGAAACCTTTTACGATATTCTTTGGACCTATTACCAGATGAGGAGGCTAGTGCGAGATATTTCAAGGAGGCTTTTCATCGAGAGATCCAGTTCTAGATCACCTCATTTATGCTGAAAACAAATCTTAAGGTATTTGCAAGGGAAGAGGTTGTCGAGAGGACTTTGGCCAGGACCAGATCATCCTGAGAGGGAAATCGAAATGATTCCTCAAGAAGCAGAGTTGTGGTCTGGGTTCTCGGTTTTTAGGGCAGAAGAGTTTCAATTCAGTGGGGGGTAGGTCCCATCCCTTCACATCCTATTTCTCAAGAGGCAGCAACTCTTAGGCCTATTTCAAGCTCTTAGGTGCTTGTTTTTCTTGTGGTGGTCGTGGTCATCAACAGCGGGAGTGCCCGACATTTCAGAGCAGTCATCAGGCACTAGGTTCTATGCTCAACGTTCCTCCATTGAGGAAGTTCCAGCTGAGGCATCTGAAACCAGTTGCACCATCTTTATATCAGCAGAGTGTAGATGGGGCAGGTAGAGGAAAACACCATGATGCTCCCCATCCTCAGAGAGCAGAGTGTTGCCATGGTGGTTGTTTTCATCAGGGTCAGAGAGTATGTGGAGGAGGTCGTGGTCAGCTTCATGCTCTCGCGTTGCCATCTCCAGGTGAGCCAGACATTGTTCGAGGTACCCTTTTCTTGTTTTCTAACATGATGTATTCCTTTTTTGATTCAAGAGTGACAAACTCCTTCAAATCCCTTAACCTTGTCTATTATTTGGGAATTGAGGTAGAGAGGCTTCCAGTTCCCTTTACGTTGACTATGCCAGTTGGTGGTCGAGCAGACTTGTTTGATGTATGTAGAGATGGTGAGCTAGTGTTGGGGTAACACTGCTCTTGGGGAGATTTCCTATGATTACGAATACAACCATATCATATCATCCTCAGCATGGATTGGTTGTATTCGGTGTAGGATATTAGGGATTTCTTCAGAAAAAAGGTTGTTTTCATTGGTGAGGATGGAGATCCAGTGGGGTTTTTTGGTGAGAGAGATCCTCAGAAGCATCATCAGCGTGTTTCATCCTTATCATCCATGATGGATGAAATTATGCTATGTTCATGAGAGGTTCAGCAGTTGGCATTTCATAGGGTTTTAGAGGAGTACCCTAATGTATTTCTAGAAGAGGTTGTAGCATTACCCCCTCGATGAGAGATCAAGTTTGGGATTAAGATATAGACAAGAGCATCTATTATATCTATTTCTCCATATAGGACGGACCTTTATGAGTTACGAGATATACGTACACAACTTGACGGTCTGTTATAGTGCAGTTTTGTTCGGCCATGTGTGTCACCATGGGGTGCACCAGTTTTGTTCGTGAAGAATGCCGACGACATTTTACGATTGTGTGTTGATTATCATCGCTTAAACAATGAGACAATTAATAATCACTATCCTCTTCCGCGGACTGATGATTTATTAGATCAGGTGAAGGGTGGAAGTTAGTTCTCAAAGATTGAATTTCGGTCAGGATATCATCATACGCGTGTGAAGAATGAGGATATCCCAAAGACTGCAATATTTTGTCATCATGGGAATTATGAGTTCATTGTCGTAACGCCCCAACCCTAGATACCCAGAGTCGGTGCATTACATCGTTACATTGGCATGATCACAAAAGATTAAGTTTCGAAAGACCGATTAGTTTAGTAGCCTTGGAAACACTAGATACATTCATAAATGTTACATTACATCATAAAGTGAAAAACTAATAACAAAGTCTTCATAGTCCACACTCATATCCTCTTCTGAATATCCCTGCAGGTCATTCATAAAATACCACTTCACATCCTAGAAAAAATTAAAACATTGAAAGGGGGGTGCTCAGATGCTCAGTAAGGATAACAATATTGCGGAAGCTTTCATAAATAAACATAAACATTTAAGGCAATGTATAACTAAAACAAAAGCCTTTTAAACATGAACATCAACATAATATGGCAAAAGTAAAATGAGATAATGCCATTTACTTCTTCACATGGTTATTCTACTGGTCGAATAATCACATGCAATATCAATAACCACTTTCATAATGATGGAATGCATAATGCCAGACATTCTGAAACATTTTGTCAAGGCCTCGGCCAAGACGTCTAAAATGATTAAGGCCTTGGCCAAAATCACAAATCAAATGGGGAAAAGGGCCTCGGCCAATTCCACGTCTAGTTGTCTCATGAAACCTACCGATGCATCGATGAGATATAGCAGGCTCCACCTGTCACTTATTATGTCCAATGCATTCCTCATATGAATAGGTTTAAACAAAGCATAAACCATAACATAATCGTATCACATAAAACATGCATAAAGGAAACATAACATTTCCACATTTCAATCACAAGATATCATTACAACACATTGATATAATAAAAACGCTTTCAAAACCATTTTCAATACCAAAATAAATGAAAATTATAACATGGTATTTGTTTTTCATTAAAAAAAGTATGGCTTGTAGAGGAAGCCGAAACTCAAATAATGGTCACGGTGGCGGAGAGGTCATTGTCACTGCATATGTATGGAAAGAAAAACATTCCCTTTTATTCGTTTAGTAAAATGCTTCGTATAAAAAATATTCCTTTTGAATAAACGTAAAATTCAAAGGGGTTTATACACCGTATAGAAGAAATTTGTGTATAAAACCAAATATGCCTCAATGAAAGGAGATTGAGAAGAAGTCCTTACAAAGATAATTTTTAAAATAAAATAGATATATTATGTGTATTCACTATAGGTACACATAAAGAAAGTAAAAATAAAAATTAAGACATAATAATATCATGACATAATTTGAAAGTAGGAGATTAACCCAAAGAATGGAAGTTGGGTTAAGAAATTCCCTTACCTTGTGTCTTGTCCTTACTCGACCGTTCTTTAACCTCCTGAATAATAAACTAGAGTTAATTTCTATTTAATTAAGAAACTTTTTTATGTTCATTATTCCTTTTATATCACTTATTACCATGTTATGAACATTATGTAATTATTTATGTTAATAACGGTCGTTTTGTCGATCTTTGGTACTTGAGTCAATCAATAAACTTCTTATAATTACAAGTTGTTTATGTGGTAGAATATCCATTATCTACAGAATTATATTCATGATTTAGATGTCATATATATCATATATATCCAGTATATAAATTCATTCATAATATTACGTAACATTTAGAGGTAAGAAATGAAATGCACCGTTCATGGAGACGGTAAGCCGTACGTACGCATGAACGCTACTGTAATTTCTATTTCGTATTTAATTGAATGAAATCGTAATTATATAAAGGTATAATATAGTTCCAGTATCATATAATATATAATATCATTTACTTCATCCTTTATACATCCCACATATGGCATTAACGATTCACATCACTTTGAGGGGGCGGTAGTCCGCACTTCCTAAAATGAAATTATCGCGTTTACCCATAATGGAAATCATAAAGTATGCCATAAATGAGAAATACAGAAGCATAAGGAAAACATAAACATAATATATATATATCATATATGAAAATAGTGTCATCAAAATGTCCACCATTATAGGTGTTAAAAGAATTTGAACAATCATCATTTCGTGAGGCAGTATTTCGCCATCCACAGAAACCGTATGTTCTTTAACCATTAGATGTAGGTGTGTGTAAGTGTAGCTCGAATCCTTCTTATAAAAACATCCTAGTATATTGAGGATACTGGTGTTGTTACAAAAGAAATGAATAAAAAGAGTTTAGGGGGTTGGAGAAGAAAAACAAAACAAAACAACATTATAGAAGACATTACCTCAAAATCGGGTAACTCTTTTTGATTTGAGACAAAGGCTTCCTTGGGAAGAATTATGCGCAAAGTGAGGCTTCTAGAAGTAATTGAGGGATGTTGGGAGAGTATTTTGGCAGATTTTGTCTGATCCAAATGGCTTGAAGGTGTGAATAAGGTGGGAGTGGTGGGGGCCTTTTATAAGTGGAGAGGAGGGGGACTTTTGGAAAGTAATGAAATGTTATTCTATTATACAATGCTTTTCGGATTATAAAGGTCCCACACTTGTATAATTCGAGGCTAAGGTGATAAGGGTTATAAATATCCTCATACAATAGGCTTTGGACAAGTGTAAGCCTTTTATTTTATATTATCTTCTCATTTTATTTAAATCGTTAAATAATGAGGTCATCGCTGCATCATCATGATGTCATAAATAATTTAATTAATATAATGTCTAAAAATTATAAAAAAAATACTATGATGTATGAAATATTTTTAGATTTCCAATTACTATTTATAATCAAAAATATGACTTGTATAACCCCATGTAAAAATTGTTTTAGTAAAACATATCATGTTTGTGTAATTTTTTACTTTAACATTAAATAAAAGGTATTTATGTCATTTTCCAACTAAAGTGGCTCCATGGGGTCCCCAAGTTGACCCATGGACTGTCGTGGTCGGCCATGACTCATCCAATAAGAGTAGGACAAGTGTCAAGCTCATATCATATTATTAAAACATTATTTTTACCTTAATCTACACTAATTACCTCTAAACGCGATTAAGAACTTAAAAGTTACTATTCACAAAAAAATTATTTTAATCTCATTGAACCACATTTTACATCTTAATGAAAGCCATGTATGTAGGATTTTTGAAAATAAAATCACAGAAGTGGTAATATTTCATTTAAATGAAAAATCAGTTATTTAACTACCACTTAGTGGTTTCACTATTCATCAAAAATTGATGTTTTTCAAAACAATGCCAAAATTTCACCCTAAGATATAATTGATATTCTGATTTCAAAAATGATGTATATTTTATGAAATTCCAAACATATAATTTGCATTAATTAATTTTATAATTAATTCCCGCTGTCACAACAAATAGCGTGTTTTTAAGAAACAATTTATATCAAAAGATTGACAATTGTTTATGTCCAATTTCGAAGTGAAATTAATTCTAATGACCACCATTGGATAAAATGGTAAAAATATATTCTAATTATACTTTAAAACCACTCAATAGTATAACTTATCACTATAAATTATTTTGATTAAAAAAATTGTTTTAAGTATTTTTCACTATTCATAAAAAAATTGGAAGTTGTAAGAAAGTTACAAAAAATTCAACTTAGGATAATTTCGATATTACAAATACAAAAATGAATTCCATTTTGAAATATAAAATTTCTATAATTTTAAAAAGTGGTTATTACTATTCATAACGGCAACATTGATTAGTCGCGGTGTGTTAGAACTCGAACTTGCGTACAATGCAAGCTATTGCATTATTGAATGAGAAGCGTATCGTGGAAGCTCGTGGTATTACATTCTCCCCTCCTTCAATAAATTGCGTCCTCGCAATTTGAAATTTTTCATTGAAAATAAATGGTTGAAAAGAGAAAATACCTTTGAGGAAAACCCACATCAGAAATAAGATTAAGAAAATTTAGCCTTAATAAGAGGGAAAGGGAAATGAAAAAGTCACCCCCAATTATGATCTCGATTAGGAAAACATTGGTGGAAATTAGAGACATATAATTGGAGGAAAAATGTAAATATTTGTAGGGAGTGATTGAGGTCATCAATCACAATCAACTGTCAAATTGAGGGCCACAAAGACTTCAATCTATGTTGATTTAAAATATCACCAGTTCAACAAGACATAAGGTATTAGGATAACACATTTTTTTGTTTTAATATCCCTTTACTAAAGTTTAAGAATTAATTTATTCATTGAATAAGAGATAGGTATATATATATATCATGACAATTAGAGTTTCAACCTTCAACTCATCTTTCACTCAAAAAGATAATAGAATTCAAAAATATTATACTTATCCTAATTGTATAAGGTTCTAAATGTTAACACATACCATTTAGATTAGTAAAATTATTTTTTAATAAACAGGGACTTCCTGTAGGCTACTGGTAGGAAATAAAGGCTTGTCGAACTATGATTGTGGGTTCGATTCCTGCAGCTTTGTCCGACGCGACGGGTTATGCCCCACCCTGCAGGTTGTCATTTTCCTAAAACTATAGTATTATAATATTCCAAAAATAATCTTCATAAATTCTTTAACCTTTAACAATACTATCCAAAGATCAACTTAATCCACTCCAACCTTTATAGTTATCCAAAATACCTCTATCCAGAATTTCTCTAAAAAGTCTCTTAATTCAAAAATCAATTTATCAGATTCCCCAAACAAAGTAATGTTTCTATTATTTTCACATACTAAAAATATAATTACCTTCATCATATTAAAACCTTACTGAAATCAAAAAGTACTGCAGTAAATTTTTTATATATATCACATTATTCTTATAACTATAATATAATCCTTGAGTCCAAAAGCACCAATACATTAATTATTCCGCTTCAACTGTAGTCACAGCATAATATTGGCCTTGATCCCTTGGCCTTTTCTGAGGTTTGTTTCCTTGACGCTTAGGACATTCATTTGCATAATGGCCCATTTCTCTACAATTGTAGCATTCAACTTTGATAGCCTCTTTCTTTCCCTTTCAATCACGTGCCTGGTGACCCTTTTCTCCACATTTATAACAAACTCCCATTCCTTTTAGGCAAGTACCAGAGTGGTTCTTCCCACAATTATCACATAATGGAAAATCCTTCTTTCCCGTTTTCCCTTCATCTGTCTATTGTTCCACCATTCTCTTCTTCTCTTGCTTTACTTTGTTGTCATAAGACTTAGAGAATTCCTTTTCTGTCTTGATAGAACACGAGACAATATCTTCATACGATGAGAAGGATTGTGATACTAAAGCTCGACGGAGAAATGGTTTTAACCCATCAAATAAATGATCAATCTTACTCCTTGGGTTACGTATATAATCTGCAGCATGCCTCGCTAAGCTTGTAAAGTTGGCCTCATACTTTGCGACATTCTCATCCTCCTTTTGTCTCAGACTCAAAAATTTCCTTTCCATATCTGCTCTATGGTCATGAGGAAAGTATTTTTCTAAGAAAAGATCTTTGAACTCCCTCCATTCCATATTCGATATGTCATCATATTCCTATGTGTTTTGAATCAATGACCACCATTGATCAGCATCTCCAGTGAGGCGGTAAACTGCCATGAAAACCTTTTCCCTTTCACTACTCCCCAAGGGGTGGATTATTTTCTCTAATGAGTTTATCCATTTCTCAGCTACTAATGGATTTGTACCCCCATTAAATGTTGGTGGTTGTTGCCTCATGAAGCGGTCTAACATTGATCCTCCACATTGCGGATCAGGGTGCTCCATACGAGTAAGGTTATTATTCATAACCTGAGTGAGTTGTCCCAGTATGGTAATAAGTTGATCAGCACCAGTTGTATCTCTAGATCCACAATAATTATCTTGAGAAGGAGGGCAATCCCTACACGGAGTGCGTGCATTGATACAGTTTCCATTCCTTCCACTAGGCGCCGTTTCTAAACAATGGCATAAACTAGATTAGTTTATGAATCAAAATACATAATTCCATACTTGTAAAATATTTATCATAAATTGAACTATTTATGGATATAATCCATAACCATAAAAAGGTTTTATTTGAGGATGTATATACTCATAACCATTCATAGTGGTTTGTAAAGAAAATGGGAATTATCCTAAGCATATCCCCCAGGAGTGTCGTAACCAAGAGTGCAGCAAGGCCCGTTGTCATGAACCAGTTCCCGTTCGAGTCTAGCTCAAAGCGGTGTTTTCAGGTTTTACCCCTAGGTACAATTGTGCCAGATCTGCCTCTACCTGCTCGTATCCAGATAGGGATGTATTGCTCGGAAAACTCACAAAATCTCTACAATACCAAAATTATAGGAAGTTATTCTATACTAATCCTTAATGTCTATCTTCGGGCTATGTGCTCTAATCAGAGTTTATCTAAATCTAGCTTCCAAGGTTAGTACTAAACTGCCTCCGATACCAACTGTAATGCCCCGACCCCAGCTTCCCAGAGTCGGTGCATTACTTCGTAACATTGGAATGATCACAAAAGATCAAGTCTCGAAGGACCGATTTGTTTAGTAGCCTTGGAAACACTAGATACATTCATAAATGTTACATTACATCATAAAGTGAAAAACTAATAAAAAAGTCTTCATAGTCCACACTCATATCCTCTTCTGACTATCCCTGTAGGTCATTCATAAAATACCTCTTCACATCCTGGAAAATATTAAAACATTGAAAGGGGTGAGCTCAGATGCTCAGTAAGCATAACAATATTGCGGAAGCTTTCATAAATAAACATAAACATTTAAGGCAATGTATAACTAAATCAAAAGCCTTTTAAACATGAACATCAACATAATATGGAAAAAGTAAAATGAGATAATGCCATTTACTTCTTCACATGGATATTCTACTGGTCGAATAATCACATACAATATCAATAACCACTTTCATAATGATGGAATGCATAATGCCAGACATTCTGAAACATTTTGTCAAGGCCTCGGCCAAGACGTCTAAAATGATTAAGGCCTCGGCCAAAATCACAAATCAAATGGGGAAAAGGGCCTCGTCCAATTCCACGTCTAGTTGTCTCATGAGACCTACCGATGCATCGAGGAGCTATAGCGGGCTCCACCCGTCACTTATTAAGTCCAATGCATTCCTCATATGAATAGGTTTAAACATATCATAAACCATAACATAATCGTATCACATAAAACATGCATAAAGGAAACATAACATTTCCACATTTCAATCACAAGATATCAATACAACACATTGATATAATAAAAACGCTTTCAAAACCATTTTCAATACCAAAATAAAAGAAAAGTATAACATGGTATTTATATTTCATTAAAAAAAATATGGCTTGTAGAGGAAGCCGAAACTCAAATAATGGTCACGGCGGAGGAGAGGTCGTTGTCACCGCATATGTACAGAAAGAAAAACATTCCCTTTTTTCATTTAGTAAAACGCTTGGTATAAATAAGTTTCCTTTTGAATAAACGTAAAAGACAAAGGGGTTTATACACCATATAAAAGAAATTTGTGTATAAAACCAAATATGCCTCAATGAAAGGAGATTGAGACGAAGTCCATAC
Source organism: Viscum album (assembly GCA_963277665.1). NCBI lineage: Eukaryota > Viridiplantae > Streptophyta > Magnoliopsida > Santalales > Viscaceae > Viscum > Viscum album. Next base: position 1,330,895,362 of record OY728142.1, on the reverse strand, counting down.
AAAGATCATTTTTAAAATAAAATAGATATATTATGTGTATTCACTATAGTTACACATAAAGAAATTAAAAATACAAAATAAGACATAATAATATCATGACATAATTTGAAAGTAGGAGATTAACCCAAAGAATTGAAGTTGGGTTAAGAAATTCCCTTACCTTGCGTCTTGTCCTGACTCGACCGTTCATTAACCTCCTAAATAATAAACTAGAGTTAATTTCTATTTACTTAAGAACCTTTTATATGTTCATTATTCCTTTTATATCACTTATTACCATGTTATGAACCTTATGTAATTATTTAAGTTAATAACGGTCGTTTTGTCGATCTTTGGTACTTGAGTCAATCAATAAACTTCTTATAATTACAAGTTGTTTATGTGGTAGAATATCCATTATCTCTAGAATTATATTCATGATATATATGTCATATATATCATATATATCCAGTATATACATTCATTCATAAAATTACATAACATTTAGAGGTAAGAAATGAAATGCACCGTTCATGGAGACGGTAAGTCGTACGTACGCATGAACGCTACATTCATTTATATTTCATATTTAATGGAATGAAATAATAATTATATAGAGGTATAATATAGTTCCAGTATAATATCATATATAATATCATTTACTCCATCCTTTATAAATCCCACATATGGCATTAACGATTCACATCACTTTGAGGGGGCGGTAGTCCGCACTTCCTAAAATGAAATTATCACGTTTACCCATAATGGAAATCATAAAGTATGCCATAAATGAGAAATACAGAAGCATAAGGAAAACATAAACATAATATATATATCATATATGAAAATAGTATCATCAAAAGGGCCACCATTATAGGTGTTAATAGAATTTGAACAATCATCGTTTCATGAGGCAGTATTTCACCATCCACAGAAACCGTATGTTCTTTAACCATTAGATGTAGGTGTATGTAAGTGTAGCTCGAATACTTCGTATAACAACATCCTAGTATATTGAGGATACTGGTGTTGTTACAAAAGAAATGAATAAAAAAAGTTTAGTGGGTTGGAGAAGAAAAACAAAACAAAACAACATTAGAGAAGACATTACCTCAAAATCGGGTAACTCTTTTTGATTTGAGACAAAGGCTTCCTTGGGAAGAATTATGCCCAAAGTGTGGCTTCTAGGAGTAATTGAGGGATGTTGGGAGAGTATTTGGGCAGATTTTGGCAGATCCAAATGTCTTGATGGTGTGAATAAGGTGGGAGTGGTGGGGGCCTTTTATAAGTGGAGAGGAGGGGCACTTTTGGAAAGTAATGAAATGTTATTCTATTATACAATGCTTTTTGGATTCTAAAGGTCCCACACTTGTATAATTATAGGATAAGGTGATAAGGGTTATAAATATCCTCATCCAATAGGCTTTGGACAAGTGTAAGCCTTGGATTTTACATTATCTTCACATTTTATTTAAATCGTTAAATAATGAGGTCATCGCTGCATCATCATGATGTCATAAATAATTTAATTTATATAATCTCTAAAAATTATAAAAAAAATACTATTATGTAGGAAATCTTTTTAGCTTCCCAATTTATATTTATAATCAAAAATATGACTTCTATAACCCCATGTAAAAATTGTTTTAGTAAAACATTTCATGTTTGTGTCATTTTTTACTTTAACATTAAATAAAAGGTATTTATGTCATTTTCCAACTAAAGTGGCTCCATGGGGTCCCCAAGTTGACCCATGGATTGTCTTGGTCGGCCATGACTCATCCAATAGGAGTAGGACAAGTTTCAAGCTCATATCATATTATTAAAACGTTAATTTTACCTTAAACTACACTAATTACCTCTAAACGCGATTAAGAACTTAAAAGTTACTATTCACCAAAAAATTATTTTAATCTCATTGAACCACATTATACTTCTTAATGAAAACCATGTATGTCAGATTTTTGAAAATCAAATCACAGAAGTGGTAATATTTCATTTAAACGAAAAATCAGTTATTTAACTACCACTTAGTGGTTTCACTATTCATCAAAAATTGAAGTTTTTCAGAACAATGCCAAAATTTCACCCAAAGATATAATTGATATTCCGAATTCAAAAATGATGTCTATTTTATGAAATTAAAAACATATAATTTACATTAATTAATTTTATAATTAATTCCTGCTGTCACAACAAATAGCGTGTTTTTAAGAAACAATTTATATCAAAAGATTGACAATTGTTTATGTCCAATTTCAAAGTGAAATTAATTATAATGACCACCATTGGATAAAATGGTAAAAATATATTCTAATTATACTTTAAAACCACTCAATAGTATAACTTATCACTATAAATTATTTTAATTAAAAAAAAGTTGTTTTAAGTATTTTTCACTATTCATAAAAAAATTGGAAGTTCTCAGAAAGTTACAAAAAATTCAACTTAGGATAATTTCGATATTAAAAATACAAAAATGAAGTCCATTTTGAAATATAAAATTTCTATAATTTTAAAAAGTGGTTATTACTATTCATAACAGCTACTTTGATTAGTCGCGGTGTGTTAGAACTCGAACTTGCGTACAATGCAAGCTATTGCATTATTGAATGAGAAGCGTATCGTGGAAGCTCGGGGTGTTACAATTGTAATGTCGTTTGGCATGAATAATTATATAGCTATAATAATGAGACTAATGAATGATGTGTTCCATGAGTTCATGGACATGTTCGTGGTAGTTTTCATCGACTAAATCCTTGTGTATTCTACATCTGAAGAAGAGCATGCAAAGCATCTACAAGCCGTTTTAGGAGTTCTTCGTCAACATCAGCTATTTAAGAAGTTGTCGAAGTGTGATTTTTTGGATAGAGAAGTCTTCTTCATTGGGCATGATGTGTCCCAATACAGAATAGCTGTGGATCCATAGAAGCTAGAAGCAGTTATGTCTTGGGCAGCCCCCAAGATAGTTTCAGAGCTACGAAGTTTCCTTGGTCTCGCAGGAAACTACAAGAGGTTCGTAGCAAATTTCTCATGAGTTTCAAATACTCCGATAGCTTTAAATTAGAAGGATCAGGAATTCATATGGAATGATCAGTGTCAGGCATATTTTGAGTTTCTAAAGGAGAAGTTAGTAAGTGCTCCAGATATTTGTCTTCGAACTGAAGGAGTTCAGTTTCCTATTTTCTGTGATGCTTCACATATAAAGTTAGGTTATTTTCTCATGTACCAGAGGACTATTGATTCTTATGGGTCTCGGCAGTTATGTCCCCATGAACGTAGCTATGCCACTCATGATATTTAGTTGGAAATCGTGGTGTTTTCTCTGAAGTTGTGGAGACATTACCTCATTGGTGAGTTCTTTTTGGTTTTCACCGATCATAAGTGTTTGAGGTATGTTTTCTCGTCGTGTGACCTGAACATACGAAATCATCAGTGGATGGATTTATTACATGAATATCACATCTAGATATCATATAAACCTATAAAAGGGAATGTTTTAGCTGATTCAATGAGTCGAAAGTCATGTAGTGATGTTGTGCGTTAATCTAATGATTCATGGAGTGTAATATAAGATCTGCCAACGTTATATATTTATATGGGAGAAGTTGGGGGTAGAGGGTGACTTTTTTAGAAGATTTTACATTCATCCCTTATGTAGAAGGTAGAAGAGTCCTAGTTGGGTGATCTTGAGGTGGAGGTCTAGAGAGACCTAATTATTTGTAGTGATACCCCTAATGGTTGGACTAAGGATGAACAATACCAAGTATTGTATCACGGATGGATTTTTGTTTCATTGATGATGCATGAGATGGTTCTCAAAGAATTTTATAGTTCGCCTTTAGTGGTGAATCCTAGTGTGGTAAAGATGTACCGAGCCTTGAGGATCCAGTTTTGGTGACCTGGGCTGAAGCGTGTGGTTGCGGGGTTTGTGTCTCAATGTTTAGTCTTCCAAAAGGTGACGGTCGAACACCATGTTCCTGGTGGTCTTCTCCAGCCATTAGAGATATCTCAGTGGATGTGGGAGGACAACTTAATGGACTTTGTTACAGGTTTACCTCGAGCTCAGGGAGGACATGATGCTATTTGGGTGGTAGTGGATCATTAAACAAAATCGGCCTATTTCATAAAGATAAAGGAGTCGATCACTGTGGAAGTTTTGTCGAGGACGTATCTAGAGGAGGTTGTGAGACTTAATGGAGTCCCTAGGATGATCATTTATGTTAGAGATCCTATTTTTACCTCCAGGGTGAGGAGAGGTATCCAACATGTTGTTGGTTCTCAACTTTGACTTAACACTTCTTTTCATCCTCAAATAGATGGTTATGTCGAGCGAACCATCCAGACTCTTGATGACATGTTATGCTCTTATATTAATGATTTTGGAGGTTGATGGATGACACACTTACCCTTGGTGTAGTTTTCTTACAAAAATAGTTTTAACTCCACCATTGGTATGGCGCCATTTAAAGCCTTGTAGGGCCAGCCTTTTCGTTCTCTGTTGTGCTGGACTGGGGTCGGAGAGTCCACAATTCTCGAACCGGAACTAGTGTACAATACAACAGTGACGGTTCAGATGATTTGTGAGAGGAAGAAGACAACACAAGATCGTCAGAAATCATATGCTGATCAAAGAAGGAGAAAATTAGAGTTTAATGTTGGGGATCATGTTTTTCTAATGGTGAATCCCAGTAGTGGGTAGCGAAGGGTTTGGCATGGAAGTAATATTTCTCTTCGATATGTAGGGCCTTTAGATGTGTTATCTCATGATGGAGATGTGGCGTATCGAGTAGCACATCCCCCACAGATGAGTCTGATCCATGATCTTTTCCATGTATCACATTTACATAGTTATCTTCATGATGACTCTCCCTTAATCTATTGGGGAGAGATCAATATTGATGATGATGCAACTTTTGAGGAGCAACCTGTGGAGATCCAAGACTGCAAGGAGAAGGTGTTGTGTGGGCTTTCTATCCCCTTAGTTCATGAATTGTGGTGACACGGTGGCATGGACGAGAGTACCTAGGAACGTGAGTCACAGATACATGGTCAGTACCCAGTGTTGTTTTATGTTTAACTCTTTTCAAGTAACGATGTTCCCTATGTGGTTAGACCTTTCATGTTTATTTATGATTTTATTTTATTGCTTTTGTGGATTTCTCTATTTATAGAGGTATCTCAATGGGTGGTTGTTCGGACCCCGTATCTTTTTTTCTATATCTTGGTTTTGAATTGTCGAGGATGAAAATGTTTTAAGAGGTATCTTATGTAATTTCCCAAACCTCTCTGATCCATTACATTGTGATAATGTGGTGTTTGAGGTGTTCTGGGAGGTCAAGGTGACTTATCCCGAACACTCCTCCAAATATCCATTTTTGTGAATACTTCCATCAGTGAAATGTACATTGGTAACCTATAATGGTAGGTGAACACTGTTATATTGGTGACGTTTAGTGAATAGTGTTCTATCAGTGATGTTCATGAATAGTGTTTTTCCTTTTCCAATTTTTCAGTACGTGAATAGTATTTCTAGCTTGCTACAGTTTATCCCCATTGACATTTCCATTGACGTAAAATACATTTAAAGTATTATTTTTAATTTCTCTCAAGGGATATTGAAAGGCCATAAATCCTATATTAATTATTCCTAAGTCCAAGGATGTTTTTACTTGGTCAACCCATGTGGTTTATTGTGACCCTCTTTTAATGGGAAATCAAGTGTATCTTAACATGCCTATCCATTAAATCTTCTAATAGGATGGGATATCATTCTCCCTAATAATTCCTCTTTGTTATTGGATTTGAAATGCTATAATCTTTCATTACTTCTCATAATAGTTGCATAATCAAATATTCTCCCCTAGGATTGGTTCTTCTCTGTTTTGATGCAACCAAGATGTATCGATCAATCTTCGATATATGTTATTTTTTATCGTCATTATTTTGTGGTTCACCTTCTCTAGTTTATTCATTCCATATTATTGCATGTAATCTCTATGCTTCAAATAGATTTTTCATGGGTTTTGGTTGGTGCGGTTGTAACGTGGCATCCTCGGGTGGATAGAGTTTGTGCGAAAGGAGGATTGTGACCCATTGTGTGGATAAAGAACATCAGGAACTATTTTAGGTAGGGTATTCATTGGTTATCTTTTATTTTACATGCAGTTGTATTGTTAGCATGTTTAATTCCACTAGATGACAATAGAATTGACATAATAAATATTTTAACCAGATAAATAAAGTGATATTGATCATATGTTATTGCCTCTTGTTTTTATATATGGTGTGATATCGATGCTTTCTTTTCTTAACTATTCGTTCTTGATGGAAATCGGTAAAGAACGAAAATTGGGATTAATTCATAAATGTTTGGGTAAAGATAATGTGGCTTGTAAACAAATTTGGTTCTTGTTTTAATTTTAATTTCAACCAAATTGGAACAGTAATCATGTTTAATTAATTTTGATTGCTTACTTGTCAGGTTTCCAGAATGTGGAACCAACAAAAAATAAATTGGTTAATCCAAGATGTATTAAAGAACTGATGGTTGATAAAAGATGATTTCATGAACGGTTCTGAGTTACCCTCTTGTTTGTTTAAGGTCCAAGAGAACCATTGTGAAGATGTTTGTTTTACTGCTGCTTGTGTTTTGATAAAGTGGCTTGTATTAAATAACTGATGGTTGATAAAAGATAAAGTGGCTTGTAAACACTGCATCGTGCATCATGATAACATGTTAATTTTCACCACATCTAAAAATCTAATGTAAGTCATCTTCATGAGGGGAAGTGAAGAACCAACAATTATGACCAATGGAATAGCCTTATAATGATGTTTTCCATTTGGATAATGAATCAATAATAATTTGAGACTTCAATAAGGAATACAAAATCTAGATATCATCCGTACCTAATTTGACACTAACAGTATGCATCACACTAGTCGCATTCCCTCACATGGAGGCATCAATGAATCAATTCACCATATGGGTATACATATTGGAGATGAGGTGGAACCCATGAATGTGTGGAAACACCCTAGAATGTGAAGAAATATACCATTTGGATTTGAAGTAATATAATTTGGATTGAAATTACACATGAAAAAGTGTTTAGAAAAAAATTATACAAAAAAAACTTATTGTAATAGTCAGGTAAATTATTAAAAATTCAACCTAAGTGGAAATACAATATTTTATATAATTTGTATTTCATTGTATTAATAAAAAATTATATGTTATTTGGAATAATTTCACATCTGTTATCAAAGAAACAAACATTAATTGTTCTTATAATCAATCAATAATGTCAATTTTTAATATTGTAAACATCGATTGATATTCCCAATATCATGTATATTTTTTCTTGAAAAGTAATTTTTAATGTATGAAAAAAGTATTAGAATCAATTTTCTCCAACTCAAATATTGATTTTTACTTTATTAAAGTCTCAAAACTGATTTTTAAAACTAAATTTCAAACCCAAGTAATTCAAAGCCCTAACCCATCATTTATTTTTTTGAAATCCATTTACACTAATCCTATGCCAGAATTTATTGCCACCAAATAATATTTGACATAGTTTTGTTCAATTTAATTATTTTTTTATTATTTATGTCAGTTATTGATCATGAATCTCATACCCTTTGTTATTATTTCATAATCCATGAAAATCATTATTTCCCAAAAACCTTATTCAATTCGACCATAGAACTAATGCAAATGTGCATATATTCTTTAGAAATTTTAGCCTATTTTAATCAACATTGAATGATCATTATATCTGATTCATTCATCCATATACAATATTTCACAATTATTTAAATTATATAGTTCCTAGAAATCCTATCTTGGTTGATTTATTAACGCATTTTATTGTTTCTATTCATTATTTACTCTTTTTTTATTCCACACATGTTTTATTAATATTTAAATGTTCACTATGCCATTGAATATGAGGCACTATATATGTATTCATGATCAATTTCTAATAATCAAACTCCAAATAATGTATGTAATTTTTTAGTTTTGAAGAACAATTATCGATGTGTTAGTTATAAATTTGATTTATCTTTTTATTTTTTATTCATAATATTTTTAATATAAATTTTTTGTGAAAGTCTATTTATATTTATAAATTAATTACATAATGAAATTATCAAATGTTTTATAAAAAATGATTTGTATATATTTAATTGGAAACTAGTTTCTATTTTATATTACTTTTTTTACCACATTATATATGTTTGGATGATCATGAACAATATCAAGAATATATACTATCATATATGAAATAAAATAATTATTAAAATTTAATAAGTTTTTATTACTTAAGAAAATACATTTTTTCTCATTCATTTCAACCAAAATAAAATTTGGATGATATTGATAACCCCACCCATTTTTAGTCTTCATTATATTATGATATAATTATTATTTATAGGAATTAATTTACAGTAGTTTGGTTGCACGAAAATAACATGAAATCTAACAAATTATATATATATATTTATATAAACAACTTTGTAAATGTCTTATTTTTATCATAATCACATCTTGAAATTGCTGGAAATTATATTATCATATGTTAATGGTTTTCCTGAATATTATAATCCAAAAAATAAGTATTAATCATTCTAGGATTAATATATTAAAAAAATCATTTTTAAAAAATTATTGAATGTTATATTACAGATAATGTGAATGTTTAATTAAATTCCCTCCTGTGTTACTATATTTTCTTTAGGTATTTTAATCAATGAGTTATTTATTTTTCTTATAAATTATAGTAAGTAAATAATTAAAATATTATTTTTATACTATCAAATTAACATTTATTTTTGATAATATAAATTTTGAATTTTTTATTATTGTTATTTAGTCTAGTATAACTAAAGAGGAATGTTGATGATTATCTTAAATGATATAACAAGAATGGATGAACTGATTTGTGATAGTCATTTTTAAAAAATATATATAAATAATAAAACAATATAGATATTCTTTTGTTAAGATCAAGAAGCATAGTTTAAATATTGTTATTTATTTAAATTCTATTAGTAGAGTAATTAATTTTTTATTTTATTTTTAATATCCATATATATTTCACACCCGATCGTTATTCATTTTTATAAATTTATTTCTTTTTAAATTTTATTTGGTTATATATATTTTTAAATAAATATTTCGTTAAAATGTGAATATATTATATTTTGATTTTATGTAATTAATGGATTATATTTGGATAAATTTACAAAGAAACTTCAAGGAATATGAACAAGAATTTAATGGTTGAATAGTTTCTTTAAATTAAATCCTAAAAATATAAATTTGATTTTATGTCTATGTGTTATGTTCAGGATTATAGTAAATTTAAATTCTCTAAAAAATATAGGTCCTATATTATACTATGGTTTTATCTATAATCATACAAATTGGATCTTTCATTGTGAATGAACTAAAAAATAAACATATAATGATGATGAAAATATTTATAATCTGATAAAGGATCATATTAATGAAATAATTCATGATTAAATAAATATTTAAAATGTTAGGAGATCAATATACTTTTAGTTCAGAAGAGGTCTTGTTTTTACTTCAATCTCCCACACTATCAATGAAAAATGGGAAATATTGGGAATAGAAAATAGAAATGTATATTCTAGATAAATTTATGAAGTAGCTGAACAATTTAAAATAAATTAAATATTATTTCACATGTATGTTTGTATCAATAAAATTTTAAAAACTTATATACAATTTTATTTTTTCATCTGTTATTAAAATTCAAGAGAATTCAACGCATGAGGCCTTTATCAATAATTATAGGATGTACATCCTAGTAACTAGCTTGCGAAAACAACAACACCGAGCAGTATAAGTGAATATGAGGTGTGTTTTAGTTTTAGGAAAGATCATATTAATCATATATATCAATTAGGAGTCTAAAAAATATATTCCATAAATGATGAACTAAAATACCAAAAACAGTCCATGGATTATAAAATTCAATCAGTTATACATGATATGTTTGAACAATTGATGTGACAATCGTTTACTACTCAACATGCATTTCATACATGGCTTACGGTTCCTCTCCAGCATGGACAACATTCACTACCATCCCAACCAATATACTATTATCATCCACATCCTCATTTAGATCCAAACATTTTTTATGAGTTGTACAGTGAAGAACCCCTGGTATGTGTGGTAGAATACATAGTCAGACATATTTGTGGGGATTCTAAACATAAAAAACACATGCACTTTGGTCAAGTGATTATATCATTACTTAAAATTATTTGGTCAAAATATTCTACATTAATTTATTACCGAGGAGGTTACATTATTTTTACTTTATATGGGTAATTTTCAATTTGTACAGATGGTCTTCTCTGTTATCTAACATATGATGTATAATTATTTTTAAATATTATTTATATTTGAATAAAATTTTCATATAATATGTAATTTAGTTAATTTATTTTCTAGTATCTATGTCAAATGTACCCATACAAAATAAAAAAGGTTAATAAACTAACAACTTCATAAACTCTTGAGATTTATAATGAAATAATATTGTTAATCCACATTTCTTTTTATTTGGAGAATATTTATGAGTTTCAAATGTAATGTGATATTTATGGATGATACCACCCTTTTAGAATATTCCAAAATGATATCATGGATTTGGTTTTTTATTATAAGCACAATGTTCCTATATTGTAGTTTTTTTAATGGAAATAAATTTATGTTTCCATTTCTCATTCTTAAAATAATGTTGATTTATTTTTATTTACTATATTACATCGTTAATTAATTATATACACTTTATTCTTATTAAAAATAATATTACATGTGTTTATAGTCTTATATATTAAGAATTAATTTCAACTATTGTGTAATATGTGTAAACACCTTGTATAGTTGTATATATCTCTAATATATTACCAAATATAGAGTTTGGGTACTATTTTTTCCATTATGTTATGGGAAAGAACACTACGATAATTGTGAATTAATATTAGTTATACATTTATTAACTTTGAAAATTTTATATTATAGTGTTCAATGTTGGTTAGACATATTTTGTCACATAAATGTAATATTTTAAAAGTATTTTTCATTTATTTTCCATTCATGACTTGTTTTGGGGGTTTCCCAAGCTTTTATTGAGGAATGGGTGAGATTTAATGAATTGGGTCAAACCGTGAACCCCATTCCAGATTTAAAAATAAATTTTTATTCTTTCCTATATTTTTTAGTTTACAACATTTTTTAGCCATTTCAATTATTATATTACCTCCCTTGGCATGTTAACACCACAAATAATGTTTTGATCCTTTATAAATCAATAAAAAAGGTATATATGGGTGTTAATTTAAGGGATTGGGCCTACCCGAAAGCCCAATTCTAGTTTTGAAAATAAAATTTGTTTAATTAATAACATATTTAGGATCTATTTTTTTCAGTGATTTAAAGTCTCAACCAATCCCATTAAACCCAACCATGCACCCAACATATCTCTCCCCTCTTTGGAGCTCTTCTTCATCACAATTTAGTGTAGAACATATTAGGGTTTCTAAAATCATCCAGATTTGAGGAGGTAGGTTCATTCCATCATAACTCTCTCAATTATAACTCATTTTACTCCATTCCTATAGAATCCATGCCTTTTCTTACATTAATATTACATCATTTTAAAGATAAAAAACATAAAAGAATTACACATAGAGGATCCAAAGGATTATTGTCTTGGGAAAACTAGGACCATACATAACAAATACAACATTAAGCATAAACACTCTTTTAATTTCATCTTCTATAGCTTCTTATTGGCACTTGTCCTCTCTTTACTACATGTAGCCACCTGAGGATATACATAAAAAGGGGTGAGCTAAAATCCCAGTAATAGGATAGATAAGAACAATATACCATGGGGTGATCATAATCATAACATAGTAAAAAGGTCATAAACATGATAGGAGTATAAATAAAAACTTGAAATGTGGAAATGCATAAAAATGAAACATCATGTCATAGTGGTTAACTACAACACATACATATGAACCAATCTAGCATCTTGTTCTCAAATCATTTCACATTTACTCATGAGATTCATCACTTTACCCAATGCATTGGTGCGCTATATAATTCTGGGTGCACCCGTCACATTTAAACATTCATATTGTGCTATATAATTTCGGGCGCACCTGTCACATCATAAAATTATCATTTATCATGCTTGACATAGTGAATATATAACATAAATAAACATAATTAACCCATGAAAAGGAATTGGTTTCATCACATAATAACACATTCATAATCTTGGGGTTCCTAAAATAAGGAGGGAATAACATACATGTTACAAGAACCATTTACTTTGAGTGAGAAGTAAAAGGGGAGTTCTTAAAAGAAGAGTTCTTTTTGAAAACACTTTGTGGGACATAAAAACTAGTTACAAACATGTATATCCCAGGAAATTAAACGAAATGGTCAAAAAATTATCTTTGAGGAGTAACCATATCCAAAATGTAGTGAAAGAGGTAGAACCCGAAGGAAGGAAAATGGGTTCGAGATTTCCCCTTACCATTTACTCAAATGCTTATTTCACTTTAATGTCCTATATAATGACATTATATTCATTAATTTGAAATCCAGAACCATTTTTATATTAATAAGTTTTATTCTTGTTTCATAATGTCATATTATGTTCCTTTGAATGACTTATAGAGTATAAAAACATTGTTCGGGGATGTTCATTTGTATGGTTTTCTTGAGTGGTTCACTTGTATTATTAAATTGAAGTTTGGGTAGATCATGGATAAACATCCAGAACTAATATTACATGTTTTTCATGATATTACAGGATATTTAATTATTTTATAATGAATTATATTAGATCCATGTGGATGAATCATTAAATAAGAATTTAATGATGGTTACTTGGGTTAATTTGAGCAGTTTTTGGATCACAACGAACTTGTTTTAACTTTTCACTTAGTAATATGGCCATATGTTATTTCACGAACTTAAAATATAACATAATACATATAACATATTCTGGTTCAACCATAAAAATGGTTTTATGACCAGATCTGAAGGAAGAAATGGAAGAATATAGCATGTTGTTTTTGAAGGTGATAAATTAACACCTCATGAACAACATTATATTTAATGAATAAAAAGGAAGAGGTAAAGGGTGTGGGGTGATATAATATCCCATTAGAATCATAAAATTACAGTATATGTATAATACTTGATTTATAAAACATTTTGGATCAATATAGGTGAGGAGAGATCAAGAAAGGAACATGAACTTGAAAGGAAATTAAAGGAGAAGAGGGAGAGAAATTTCCTCTAGAATCTTCCTCTTGAGAACCTCCTTGAGGGCCTAAGCTTGGTCTTTTTATGAGACCAGAAACATTTGGACGTGGGGGAGGGGATAGGGATGGTTTTTTTACAGAGTTTAGAGACGGCTTGGAGCTTTAGAGGTGTGAGAAAACAGAGGGAGTGAAGGGTGGCTTTTATAGTGGAGGGGAGAGGGGTTTCCTTAATATAAAATTGATTAGATTATTAATTTCACTTAAGTCTAGGAATAGTGAGTCTTGAACGACCAAGAATAGTAATTTTATAATGTAATCCCGAACCAAGTGGGATTACATCAACAGAACATCATCGATGACTCAATTAATACATTATTTAGCTTTTATTGTTAATTATCGGATTCTACTATTCATCAAAAATTCATGTATCTCAGAAAAATACCAACAATTTACCCCAACCATTTTTCGACATGTATAATCCTAAAATGATTTCCATTTTTCAGAAATAATTTTCTAAATATTACTAATTTAATATTTAATTAAAATCATAATTTACTTAAAAAACAGTTTTTTAGATTAAAACTGATTTTATAGTTCTTTCAAAAACTACGTAGGGTCTTATAAAATTATCTAAAAACTATTAGACATTGATTAAATAATTTATTAATACATTACAGGGAAATAAATATTCTTTTAAATTAATTAATTAATTAAAATTAATTATTTTGACTTATAAAATATTAGAAACGTTTACTAAGGTCAAATTGTCACTTTCTAAGATGTCTAAATTTTATTTTATTATTCATAGGTAATGTTACTCTTATTTAATATTCATAAGGGTCATATTACTATTCATAATTATAGGTTACTCTTCATAAGGGTAGGTTACTATTCACCAAAAATTATTTTTGTTTTATTAGACTCCAAAAACCATTTTGAACACAACCGTGTATGTCGGATTTTAAAAATTCCAATCATATTTGTGACAAAATTACGTTTAAAGGTTACATATCACATAATAGTTCATTATCTTGGGTTTTTATGACATGAATATAATAAGGGAATTTTCTATTGAAAATCATTGGGTCATTACATTCTTCCCCCCTTAAGAAATTTGGCCCCTGAAATTTCACTTTACAAAAAAAGGTGAGGGTACTTCTCCTTCATTGCCTCTTCTAGTTCCCAAGTTTCTACCTCAAACTTATGGTTCTTCCACAACACTTTGAAAATATGTGTTGTATTGTTGCGTAGAACCTTATCACTTCGGTCAAGAATCTTTACTGGTTTCTCTTCATAGGATAGATCATCTTCTAGCTGCACCACCTCTGAGTTTAGTACATGTGAGGGGTCTGGTATGTACTTCCTCAGTATTGATACATGAAAAACATCATGAACTTGAGCCATATTCGGTGGAAGTGCTAAACGATAGGCCAAGGCTCTTATGCGGTCATGGGTCTCAAAGGGACAATATACCTAGGGCTTAACTTCCCTTTCTTCCCGAATCACATGACTCTCTTCCATGGAGATATTCGAAGGAAGACTTTATCTCCAACGTCGAACTCCAAGTCCCTTCGACGGTTGTAAGCATAGCTCTTTTTCCGACATTGAGCAGCTTCGATGTGTTTTTGGATGACATGAACCTTATCTATCATCTCTTTAACAAGATCATGTCCAAGTATCTTTCTTACTCTAACTTCATCCCAACAAGTTGGAGTTCTACATCGCTTCCCATTAAGAGCTTCATACGGAGTCATCTGAATACTCGATTGGAAGATATTGTTGTATGATTACTCAACAAATGGGAGATTCTAATCCCAACCACCTTTGAATTATTTATTGCCTTCTCTTAGCATATCTTCAAGCGTCTGAATAGTTCTTTCAGACTGGCTATCATTTTGGGGGTGATAGGTCGTGCTGAAATTTAATTCATTACTCAAAGCATGTTGAAGGTTCCTCTAGAACTTAGATGTGAACCTTGGATCACGGTCAGAGACAATTGAGAGAGGAACATCGTGTAGTCTCTCCACTTCATTAACATATATCTTTGCAAGTTATTCAAGTGAAAAGTCTTCTCAAATAGTGATAAAATGGGCAGTCTTGGTGAGTTGGTCAACCACAACCCATATCACATTATTTCCCTTTGACGTCTTCGGGAGGCATGTGACAAAGTCCATAGTAACATTTTCCCATATCCACATGGGTATAGGAAATTTATGCATCATACCTTTGGACTTTTTCCACTCAGCTTTAACTTGCTGACATACCAAGCACCTTGATATATATTCCGCAATCTCCTTCATCATGTTATCCAAACAGAAGTGTTCTCAGAGATCACGATACATCTTGGTACCACCATGATGGATAGATAATGTTGAGATATGTGCATTATCTAATAGATCCTTCTTTATCCCGGGTGATTAAGGCACACAAATCCACGTTCCAAACCGAATCACACCATCATCGTCGATATGGATCTCTTGCAGATTTCCTTCCTTTAGTGCATTCACCCTCTTTTGTATCTCCACATCATCACTTTGTGCATCCTTAATCTTCTCCTGGATGGATGTTTGGACCATAATTTGTGCAAGGTAGGATGTATCCCATGCCCTTATGATTTTCAAATCCATTCATTGCATATCCAAGAAGATATGGCCTTTATCAATCCGCAACATGGATAGAGTAGCGGTTCATTTCTACTTATAGAATCAATTACCTTGTTCTCCTTCCCAGGATGATAGTGAATAGAGAAATCGTAATCCTTGATTAGCTCTAACTATCTCCTTTGACCCATGATGATCTCCTTTGGTGTGAATATATACTTTAGGCTCTTGTGGTCGGTGTATATGTTAGATTCTCGCCATAAAGGTTGTGCCGCCATATTTTCAATGAAAAAATCACAGCTGCCAGCTCTAGACCATGTGTCAGGTAGTTCTGCTCATAGATCATCAACTGTCATGAGGCGTAGGCTATCACATTATCATTTTTCATGAGCACACAAACCAAGCCTTTCTTTGAAGCATCACTATATATCACAAAACATTCTCTACTTTTTGGTTGTGTGAGTACAGGTGCAGTGATCAGCCTTCTCTTTAGCTCCTTGAAGCTTCCCTCACATTCTTTTGTCCAGACATACTTTACCCCTTTCCTTGTTAACTTAGTTAGCGGACATGACAATCGTGAGATTTTTCTCACAAAACGTCGGTAGTACCCAGCTAATCCAAGAAAACTATGGATTTCTATGACACTAGAGGTCCTGGGCCATTCCTCAATCAGCATTGTCTTTGAAGGGTCCAAAAAAATTCCCTCACTTGTGATCACATGTCCCACGAATGTGACTTGATTCATCCAAAAGTCACACCTTCTGAATATGGCGTACAACTTCTCCTTTCTCAATGTCGCCAACACAAGTATTAGATGTTCTTCATGTTCCTCTGTGCTCTTGGAGTAGATGAGAATATCATCGATAATCACTACCACAAATTTTTTGAGGTAATGTCTAAAGACTCTATCCATCAAATCAATGAATATTGTGGGGGCATTAGTAAGTCCAAAGGGCATCACCAAAAACTCATAGTGCCCATACCTTGTATGGAATGCAGTCTTCTAAATATCTTACTTCTTCACCTTTAACTGATGATATCCAGAACGATGATCCACCTATTAGAAGTATTGAGCTCCTATTAACTGGTAAAAAAAAGTCATCAATACTTTGGAGAGGATACTTGTTCCTTATGGTGATCTTGTTGAGTTCTAGATAATCGATACACAACCACATTGTTCCATTCGTCATCTTCACAAAGAGCACTGGCACACCCCAAGGCGATGCACTAGGGTGTATGAACCCTCTGTCCAGATGCTCTTGCAGCTGCTTCTTTAACTCCTCCAGTTCGACAGGAGCCATCCTATAGGGGAACTTCGAGATAGAAGTAGCTCCTGGTATGAGTTCAATTGATAACTCTACCTCACGATCTGCGGGAATTTCGGGTAACTCTTCGGGAAATACATCATTGTATTCCCTCACGATGGGCATTTACTCAAGGTTGGCACTTTACTTCGACTCAACCATTTGGGCGAGGAATGCTTCTTCATAGGGAATAAATACCCACACCATTGAAGGATTTTTCAATGGAGATTCATGATCTTCCTTTCATTTGTAGAGGATCATGGGATGGTTTGGAATATGGAAATATATTTCCATTTCCCGACAGTTGATATGTGCTCTATATAACCAGAGCCAATCCATTCCCATTATAGCATCAAATTGCACGAAGGGAAGTATTATGAAATTTTCCAGAAGAATCTTCCCACATATGCCAACAGGAGAAGAGTCCAAAACTTGGGTTGAAATTATTGAACCACTTGGTGTTTTTACAGATATCTCTACATCAAGGTTTCGGGGCTTCGATTCTATAGTTCTAGAAAACATGCAATATATAAAGAATGCGTAGATCCAGAATCAAATAAGACTTTTTCCATTCTTGAGAGAATAGGAAGTGTACCTTGTATGAAATAATTATCATGATCCACCTCCGCAGTAGTGATGGCATAAGCCTTCCCTTGTTCCTTTAGATTTGGTAGCTGCTGAAGCTGATTACCCTCAACAGTTCAAGGTTTAGTGCCCTAGTTTGCCTAGTGCCCTTGCTCACTACAGTTGTAGCATTGAACCATGAGTGGTTCTCTCCTTTCATCGGCTACATTATCCTTCATTTTCATGTCTTTTCAACACTCTTGATCATGGTGTCCTTATTTCCCACACTTGAAGCATTTCCCCATCACATTGAGGCAGTTCCCATGGTGAAACTTCCCAGATTTTTGGCATGTGGGACGTTGTGTTTTCTTCCAACCTTTGTCACTAGATCCACTGGCTTGAAACTCCATCTTTCTTTTCTTATCACCATAGCCATGGGACCATTCTCCGAACTCCATATCCACTTGGAGATCACACCGAACAACTTCTTCATAACTCCCAAAGTCTTGAATTGCAAGAGCCTTTCGAATATGTGGTTTTAATCCACTAAAGAATCTATCAATTTTGATATCATTATTGATAACAAAACCTGAAGCATACCGTGCGAGCCTTGTGAAATTTTCATCATAGGTTTTGATAGATTCTCCTTCTTTTTTCATGAGCTCTATGAATTCTCTCTCCATATTCATGTGAATAGTTCATGTGAAATACTTATAAAGAAACATTATCTTAAAGTCTTCCCATTCCATCTCTTCAATTTCCTCCATTGGCTTGGTGTTCTTAATCAAAGACCACCATTCATCGGCTTCTCCATCTAGACGATAAATGGCTAGGGTCACCTTATCCATATCATAACAGTGAAGAACAGAAAAGATATTCTCCATGCAGTTGACCCACTATTCTGCAACTAGTGGAATGAAATATCCACTAAACGTCGGTGGTCGTTGCCGCAGAAAACATTCAATAGCTAGTTGCTCCCTCTTTGGTGAAGGAGGAAGTTCACCATTATTATGGTTATTATTCATAAATTTAGATCATTGGGTAAGAATCTCCATGATGTTTTGAACTCCACCTCCCAAATCATTGGGGTTGTCATTCGGGAAATTGTTGCATTGTCCCTTATATGAGTTGTTGGACCGATTTCTCCTGGTTCACACCGTTTTCTAAAATAGAAAAGGTTAGAAAAAAGAATAAGTAAACCAGTCAAGAATAAATTTTTCATTTAAAAATTTATACAAAAAACATAACATATGAGATCCATAGGTAAATATTCATGTGTGCATATTTGTACTTAGTTTCATGTTGTAGGTTTTCTCTAGGGTTCACTAATCCTAATTCCCAAATTAACTAAACCTTACCTCTGATACCGACTATAGCATCCCGGCCTTTTCTTACATTAATATTACATCATTTTAAAGATAAACACCATAATAGAATTACACATAGAGGATCCAAAGGTTTAGTTTCTTGGGAAAACTAGGACCATACATAACAAATACAACATTAAGGATAAACATTCTTTTAATTTCTTATTTTATAGCTTCTTATCGGCAATTTTCCTCTCCTTAGTACATGTATCCACCTGAGGATATACATCAAAAGGGGTGAGCTAAAAGCCCAGTAAGAGGATACATAATAACAATATATCATGGGGTGATCATAATCATAACATAGGCAAAAGATCATGAACATGAGAGGAATATAAATAAAAGACTTGAAATGTGGCAATGCATAAAAATGAAAAATCATGTCTTAGTGGTTAACTACCACACATACTTGTGAACCAATATAGAATCTTGTTCACACATCATTTCACATTAACTAATGAGATTTGTCACTTTACCCAATGCATTGGAGCGCTATATAATTCTGGTCATGACCATCACATTTAAACATTCATATTACGCTATATAATTCTGAGCGCACATGTCACATCATAACATTGTCATTTATCATTCTTGCCCAAATGAACACATAACCTAAATCAAAATAATTAAACCATGAAAAGGAATGGGTTTCATATAATAATAACACATTCATAATGTTTGGGTTCCAAAAAGAAGGAGGAAATAACATACATGTTATAAGAACTGTTCACTTTGAGTGAGAAGTAAAAGGGGCATTCTTAAAAGAAGTATTCTTTTGGAAAACACTTTGTGGGACATAAAAACCAGTGAAAAACAAGTATATCCTAGAACAGTAAAGGAAATTATCAACAAATTATCTTTGAGGTGTAACCATATCAAAAACGGAGTGAAAGAGGGAGAACCCGAAGGAAGAAAATTGGGTTCGAGATTTCCCCTTAGCATGTACTCAAATGATTCCTTCTCTTTAATGTCATGTATAATGACATTATATTCATTAATTAGAAATCCAGAACCATGTGTATATTAATAGTTTTAATTCTGGTTTCATTATGTAATATTATGTTCCTATGGATGACTTATAGAGTTTACGAAAATTGTTCGTGGATGTTCATTTTTATGGTTTTCTTGAGTGGTTCACTTGTATTTTTAAATTGAAGATTGAGTAGATCATGGGTAAACATAAAATAAATATATTACATGTTATTAAAAATATTACAGTAGCTTTAATTATTTTATAATGAATTATATTAGATCCATGTGGATGAATCATTAAATAAGAATTTAATGATGGTTATTTGGGTTAATTCGATCTGTTTTTGGATCACAATGAACTCGTTTTAACTTTTCACTTAGTAATATGGCCATATATTATTTAAAAAACTTAAAATATAACATAATAAATATTAAATATTCTGTTTTAACCATAAAAATGGTTTCATGACCAGATCTGACGGTAGAAATGGAAGAATAGTGCATGTCATTTTTGAAGGTGATAAATGAACACCTCATGAATAACGTTCTCTTTAATGAAATAAAAGGAAGAGGTAAATGGTGTGGGGTGATATAATATCCCATTAGAATCATAAAATTACAGTATATGTATAATAATATAGTTCCAAAACAATTTGGATGAATATAGGTGAGGAGAGATCAAGAAAGAAACATGAACTTGAAAGGAAATTAAAGGAGAAGAGGGGGAGAAATTACCTCTAGATTCATCCTCTTGAGAACCTCCATAAGGTATTAATCATGGTCTTTTGATGAGACCAGAAGATTTTTTACATGGGGGAGTGGCTAGGGAATGTGTTTGGGTAGTTTTTAGATAAGGCTTGGAGCTTGAAAGTTGTGAGAAAAAGAGGGAGTGAAGGGTGGCTTTTATAGTGCAGGTGAGAGGGGTTTCCTTAATATAAAATTGATTTGTTTATTAATTTCACCTATGAAAAGGAATAATGAGTCTTGAATGAACAATAATAGTAATTTTATAATTTAATCCCAAACCAAGTGGGATTAAATTAGCAGAACATCATCGATGACTCAATTAATACATTATTTAGCTTTTATTGTGAATTATCGGATTCTACTATTCATAAAAAATTCATGTATCTCAGAAAAATCCCAAAACATTACCCCAAACATTTTTTGACTTGTAGAATATAAAAATAATTTCCATTTTTAAAAATAATTTTTTTAATATTATTAATTTAATATTTATTTAAAATCATAATTTACATAAAAAAACTATTTTTTAGATTAAAACTGATTTTATAGTTCTTTCAAAAATTATGTAGGGACTAATAAAATTTTCTTAAAGCTATTAGACATTGATTAAATAATTTATGAATACATTATAGGGAAATAAATATACTTTTAAATTAATTAATTAATTATAATTAATTATTTTGACTTATAAAATACCAAAAATGTTTACTAAGGTCAAATTGTCACTTTTTAAGATGCCTAAATTTTATTTTATTTTTCATAGGTAATGTTACTCTTGTTTTCTATTCATAAGGGTCATATTACTATTCATAATGGTAGGTTACTATTAATAAGGGTAGGTTAATATTCAATAAAAATTATTTTTATTTCATTAGACTCCAAAAACCATCTTGAACACAACTGTGTATGTCAGATTTTCAAAATTCCAAACATAGGAGTGACAAAATTATGTTTAAAGGTCACTTATCACTTAGTAGTTCATTATTTTGTGTTTTTATGACATAAATATAAGAAGGTAATTTTCCATTGAAAAACATTGGGTCGTTACAATTCCAGTTCCTAATTTACATTCTAATCCTTCTTCAAACCTTCATTGATGTTTTTTATTGTTATAAAACCCACCTACTGGTGTATTTGGGGAGATTCTTCAAAATCCCTCAAGTAAGTGAGTCTCTTCCATTCCTATTTCAAATTTCATAGGGATTAATTCTATTTGATTCGGGTTTCATCACTTTTTCCATAAAGTATAAAATGAACAATGGTTAGGGTTTCAATCCTAGGGATTATCCTTGGGTTTTATTGGAACAATTTTGTGGTTTTAGGTTTGTTTTATGTCCCTCTTTTGGCGGTGTTGGTGAAACTTGATTTCCACGCGTTGATTCAATGTTTTACTAAATTGGTAGGTGATTCCACATTGTATGAAATCATTGTGAAATAGATAGTTTCTTTATTATATTTTCATGTTTAACCTATTGATTAGGTGCTTCCAAAATTAGATTTAATGGTGTTTGTATTGCATGTGAATTTTAAGGGCCAATTTCAGGTGAAATCTGTGTTTTTTTCATATAAATATTTTATTAGTTGGTTAAGGGCTTCCATTAAATTATTTAGTTGACCATATTGAACTGTATTAGAGCTTCAAATTTTTGTTAAATATTATTATTCTTTTTTTATTGCTGTGAAATTGGTTTTTGGTGACGTTTGTTAAGAAAATGGTTTTTGAGTACCAATTTGGTGTTGAATTGGGTGTTTTACATGTGTATTCTATGCGATCCTTATTGATATTGTTTTATAACTCATGTAATTAGTTTAATGAAATTCTTTGGTTGTGTTGGATTTTGTTTTGATAAATATGTGTATCAATATGGTGTTCAAGTTGGGATCTCAAAGTGTTTTGGGTGCAAAACAAGGAACGATTTGGACAAGTTGTTTTTATTGAAACTCAAAGTTTTTTTGTGTGTGTTTTAAATGGTATAAAATGTGTGTAGATAATCTAATGATTGGATGTGACAATTAGTGGTGTTTTATATTTAAATTGACATATAAATCATTCTGAAATTTTTTGAGCACAAAGGGGGACGACCAGGATACCTAGGTGGGGCAGATGTGTACTAGTACAGCTTGTGGATCGGATGGGTTTCGTCCATGTTTCACATAGAATTTGGATAACTACTAACCTAAATAAACTATTTGGATGATTATTTGGGACTACTAGGTTATGGGAATGTTCCCTACTAGTGGCTTGTGCATGAGAACAGATTTTACTATGGTTACTTTACACTGAGGTATGAGGGACATGTGGCCCGAGACTATCTAATTCTTAGGGGTGTTCCTAATCTTGTTTTTCATTGTTTTTGTGGTATTTTCCCATGTATTGGGGTGTTTTTGGAATTAATTTTTAGTATCTAACATGTATATTTAAATGTGTGAACATTCTGAAAACATTAGCATCAAAAATGTTTTCAACTAAATGTTTCATTTCATGGATTTTATCACTGCTTTTCTATGTGTATTAAAAGTTATTTCTTTTTCATATTGTATTGCATGATCTTTGAAATAATTTTGTGGTATCCTATTGGGATTATTCTTACACCCTATTTACACCCCTTGGGTGTAAGTAGAATTTGTTATGTTTGACTTAGGAAAAGGAAAGGCTAAGGGTGATGGCAGTTCGGCGTGTTAGTCCCCATCCATGGGGCGGAGTTGTGGAGACGACTATGGGGTGATGACCCCTTGTCATTTGGTGTCCATGGGGATGTTTTGTTTTTGTTTAACTGTGTATTTTAGACCTTAGTATTTCATTTGAACTTATGTATTCAGTTCTGGATTTTTGTATAAACCTTGTTTGTATGAATTTTTCAGATTCATTTTATCAAATATTTTTTATGTTTTATGTATATATATTCAGTTAAACCATTCTAAATCCAAGATTAATGAGACCTGGGAAATTTTGCTAGCCCATGGGGATAGGGAGCGCCCTTCCAGCCTTGTCACAGGCTGGGTTTGGGGCCTGTATTGTTGGTGACCATATTCAGTTCGTAAAAAAATGGTATCAAAGGTTTAATGTTTTGGGTTATATTGATATTTTGGGATAAGTCGGTATAGACATGATATAGGACATTCGGGGCTCGGGGTTTGATTTTGGGTAGGGTTCCATGCCCGCCCCTCTCATGGAATACCTTGAGTCACCAGGGGACGTTGGAATTTACAGATTGACTTCACTTCCAGGTGAGACGTGTGGGCTGCAGACCACATGTGGACATTGGGTGGAGGGGGACTAGTTGTTTAATTTATTACTAAAATGTGTTTAGAATATTTAAACATGATGCATTTGATTGAAAATATTCAGAATTGTGGTATTGATTATTGTTTCGTTACTATTTCATTTTGTAGCAACATGCCTCCCAGAAAGCTCCCACGCACCCATGTGAGGAAGCTGAAGATAGTTCTCCCACACAGATTGATCATAGGATTGTCGAGGATGTGGTCCGTGCTATCCTAGCCATAGGACAGGGACCAAATCATGCTTCTATTCCTGGTAGGGAAGATGAGACGGGTCCTAGAAATGATAAATCTCAAAAGTTTCTGAAAAAAAAGCCTCTTACATTCCGAGGAAGCTCATAACCCCATGATGTAGAGGAATGACTCGAGATGATCAATGGTATGTTTGAGTTCCAGGAAACACTTGAGGAGCTCAGGATGAAGTTTGCCTCTTTTTTGTTACAGGGTCCTAGTTGTATGTTGTGGGAGCCAGTGTTTCAGGCTGGGAAGAATGATTAGATGCGCTGGAGAGATTTCAAGGTTGTCTCTGATGAACAGTACTGCCCTGAGGTAGTGGCTTGTGCTAGGTCTAGAGTGTTCATGGAAATTTTTCCATGGATCAATATGTTATGGAGTATGACAACCATTTCACTGAGTTGGTCCGGTATGCTTGAGAAATTTTCTCTAATGAGCAGGAGAAGGCATAGAGGTTTGAGAAAGGCTTACGACCAGAAATACACTCCTAGGAGTTCTTGATTAAGCTGAGGACCTACGCTGAGGTTGTTTATCAGGCGTGCATGGTGGAGATTTATAGGAAAGACATGGCTAATTTCTATGGTTCAGTATCAGTAGTGGGAAGTGGTAGTTCCTCAGAGATGAAAAGGAAGCTGGTGGATCATGTGAAGAAAAGAGGTGGCAGTTCTGGGCACTCGTTCAGGCAGTTCTCGTCCGTGGCTTCTGATTCAAGATCAGTCATGTGCCACTAGTGTGGGAATCCCAAGCACATCTGACTAGCATGATCACCTCCTCCTAGGCCTTGTTACAAGTGTGGAGGTATGGGGAATTTGAAACATTTCTGTGGTGTGGGACGTCCACTTACGAGTGGGACAGGGTCAGTGGCTTCAAGAAGATTTTCAGAACAGTCTGAGCCATCGAGGAATGGGGGATCTAAATTTGGAAGCCGTAGTGGTAGGGCTGGGTTATCTTTTGGGTAGAGCTAGTTCATGGAACAACCACATACTAGCGGTCATCCTCAGGAAGATACTTGACATCTTTATGCAGTGGATCAGGAACCAGCAGGATCAGAGGTGGGACGATTGATAGTTCAAGGTACCGTTCTGATCGCATCTTCTATAGCTATCACTCTTTTTGATACTGGCGCCTCTGTTTCATTCATTTCTACCCGTGGTGTGGACATGAAAAATTTATCAACCTAGTTTTTGTCTTTTGCGAAGGATTTGGTGATGTCATTGGGAAAGAAGAATGATTAGGGTCTCAGGTGCCTATCGTGTGCGCTTTTCGTGTCAGGGGTCAAGATGATGTGGGACCTCTTGGTCTTAGACATGGATCTTTTAGATTCCATACTTTTCATGGATTGGCTAGTACACATCCAATCACACATCGATTGCTACAGATAGCGAGTTAGTTTCACAGCACTTGATTGGAGTCTTCTGGGTTTTCAAAGAGAATGGGATCCTCGATCAGGTTGTGTAGGACCTTCACTCATAGAGTTGAGATGTCTTAACATCCAGTTATCATCTCTCATGCTAGAGGATGATGGTATTTTCCCTGGAGTTACAATACCTCATGTAGTGAATGATTTTCCGGAGGTATTCCATGAAGATTTCTCAGGTTTTCACCCAGAGTGGGACGTGGAGTTTTCGATGGATCTTGCACCGGGAACACAAACGATATCTCTTCCCTCTTATCACATGGCCCCCACCGAGCTGAGGTAATTTAAGATATAGCTGGATGACATAGAATCCAAAGGATTCATTCACCCGAACATATCACCTTGGGCCACTCATGTGTTGTTAGTTAAAATGGCAGACATATCCATCTGTTTTTCCATTGAATACTAAAATCCGAATAAGTCAACAATTAAGAACAAATAACCTTTTCCAAGAATATAAAATTTTTTCGATTAGTTGAAGGAGGGAATGTGGTACCAAAAAATAGAATGTTTTCCGGGTTATCACCAGCTTAGTGTGAAAGATTCATATATCACTAAGACATCCTTACAATGCTGTTATGGCCACTTTGAGTATTTGGTCATTCCCTCCGGATTTACCAATTCTCTAGTTGTCTTTATGGCACTCATGAACAGGTTGTTTCACCGGAATCTTGATTCCTTTGTTTTGGTGTTCGTGGATGACATTCTGGTATAATATGTCTCTGATGAGGAACACAAACATCACTTGATGATCATTTTAGGAACATTATGGGATCAGCACTTCTAGAAAATGTTGTCAATGTGGACTTTTTGGATCCGGGATGTGAGATTTCTAGGTCATGTGATCTCTAAGAAGGGGATCTTAGTGGACACCGAGAAGATTAGTGTGGTTATTTCATGGAAGTATCTGAAGAATGTGTTCATGATCAGGATTTTCCTTGACTTGGTTGGTTATTACAAGAAAATAATTTGGGATTTCTATCGGCTTTCTGCATCAATGACTGTGTTCACCTGGAAAGGTGTGATGTTTTTATGGGGTCTATAATGTCAGGCATTGTTCAAGGAGGTGAAGAGATGGTTTACTACTACCCCTCGGCTAATTTTTCCTTAGGCTGGGAAGGGGTATGTGGTCTATTGTGATGCTTCAGTTATGGATATTGGGATCCTGCCTATGCATGATGATCATGTAGTGGTGTATGACTCTCTCCATCTCTGACCACGTGAAAAGAATTACCCTACCCATGACTTGGAGATGGCAGTGGTGACGCATGATTTGAAGGCATGGCGTCACTACTTCTTTGGGGAGAATTTTATGGTCATATATGATCACAAAATCATAGCCTATATCTTCTCATAGAAGGACATCAACTAGAGGCAGCATTGCTAGATCGAGTACTTGCAGGGGTTCGACTTTGACATTGTATATACCACAGGAAAAGGTAATGTGGTGACTAACGCTTTGAGCAGAACAGTTCTAGTGTAGGAATTGAGGATGTCCAGTGATGAGTTCAATTTGATGGGGCTCTTTTCTTAGATACATGTTGATACTAGGGAACATATTGGAGGGGAATTCTTAGAGATCATCTAGTTGACTTTTTCTCTGTTGGAGTTAAATCAGTGGGAACAACCCAATGATCATATTTTTCTATGGTGAAGATATTTATTCATGGTGAGGAGAAATCCTCTGATTGGTCGTCGTCTCTCGAGGGTGTCTTGTGCTTCAAGGGTCATTCAGTAGCGTTGTTATCTCTGAAAAAGGTGGTGATGTAGGATAGCCACCGGTCTCAGTGGGTTTTCCATCCGGGTTCCACTAAGAAGTATTATTATATCCATCGGCAGTTTTGGTGGCCTGGTATGAGATGGACATAGAGGACTTTGTGTCAAGATGCTACACATGCCAGTAAGAGAAAGCAGAGCACCAAAGGCCCTCCAGTTTGATCCAACCACTACCCATTCCTACCTGGAAGTGGGAAAAGGTTGCCATGGACTTCATTGTTGGCTTACCTTGTACAACTCGGGGTAAGAATTCAATTTCGGTGGTGATTGGTCATCTGACCAAATCAGCCCACTTCATTCTGATAAAACATACAACTGAAGTGGATGAGTTGGGCTATTTGTATCTTCAAGAAGTGGTGAGACTCCAAGGCATACCATTATCAGTTGTATTAGATAGATACCCCCAATTCACTTCTCGATTTTGGGATGGAATTCAGAAGGCCTTGGGGTCATTGATTTTGATGATCATGGCATACCACCCTTAGATTGATGGTCAGACATAGCAGGCGAATAAAATATTGGAGGACATGCTTCATTCATGTGTCGTGGACATTGGAAGTTATTGGGATACCCATTTGGGGCTGTTTGAGTTTGCTTATAATAATAGTTACCAATCCTTCATTTGAAGGATCTGTTTGAGGTGATCTAAGTTCATCCTTGTCGGTCACCTTTGTGTTGGACTGAGGTAGGTGAGACCTCACTGTTGGGGTTGATTCTAGTGAAGGAGACCTCTGAGAAGGTCAAGTTGGTCAGGCATCATTTATTGACATCTCAAAGTTGCCTTAAATTATATCCTGATCGATGTCTTCGATACCTAGAGTTTTCTATAGTTGATAGGGTATTATTGAATGTGGACCCTCTTCTGAGCCATCATCGATTGGGGAAGAAAGGGAAGCTGATGTCATGGTATGTCAGGCCCTTTAAGATCAACGAGCATATTGGAAAGGTTTCATAAATTTTGGCTTTAACTTCTCAGTTATCATCCATCAATGATTTCTTCCATATCTCCCAGATAAAGAAATACAACCTGGATCCATCCCATGTGCTGATTTGGGATGAACTGGAGCTAGAGCCTGACGTGATAGTTATTGAGAGGTTGGTGAAAATAGTGGACTCCCAAGATAATGTGCTTCAAGATAAGTCTATTCTGTTGGCCCAGGTTCATTGGTAGCATGGTAATGAGACATGGGAGTAGAATTCATGTGTTGAGGAAGAGTATACGTTCCTGTTTTCATATCAAAATTTAGGTTGACATTCCGAGACGAAAAGTATTCATTGTGGGGAGAATTGTCACATACGTGTAATATTTTAAAGGTATTTTCCATTTATTTTCCATTCATTCTTTCTTTTTGGGGTTTCCCAAGCTTTTATAGTGGAATAAATGAGTTTTCATAAATTGGGTCAAAACATGAGCTCAATTCCAGATTTAAAAATAAATTTTGTTTCTTTTATAACATTTTAAATTTTCAACATTTTTCATCGATTAGAATTCATAAATGGCCTCCTCTAAAATTTTAACACAACCATTGAAATTTGGATTCTTTATAAATCAATAACCATGGTGTATATGGGTTTTTATTTTAGGTAATGGGCCTACCTGGAAGCCCAATTCTAGTATTAAAAATAAAATTCCTTTAATTAATAACTAAATTAATATTAAATTTTTTCGGTGAATCAAAGTCTCACCCAAGACCATTTATCCTAGCCATGCACCAAACCTCTCTCCCCCCTTTTTGAGATTTTCTTATTCGTTATTGAGTGTAGAACATATTGCTGTTTCGAAAATAGGCCATATTTCAGGAGGTAAGTTCGTTACATCATAAATCTCTCAATTATAACTCTTTTTCCTCCATTACATTTTCTAAATTACCTCCACATACTTCTCCAAAACTCCCTTGATGCTATTACTGTTTAAAAATTCAGCTACAGTTGAATTTTGGGCGATTCATCATGATATTTCAAGTAAGTGAGCCTCCTACATTCCTATTTCAAATTGCTTAGGGATTAATTCTATTTGATTGGGTTTTATTCCCTTTTTACTTGATGTATCAAATGAACAATGGTTAGGGTGTCGAACCTAGGGTTTATCCTTTGGTTTTATTGGCCAATTTTGTGGTTTTTCATTTGTTATATGTCCCTTTTGATGCAGTGGTGGCGCGACTTGATTTTCACACATCGATTCACGTTTTGTTTCAAATTCGGTAGGTGATTCCACTTTGTATGAAATCCTTTTGACATGGCAATTGTTTTTATTATATTTTCATGTTTAACACATTTATTTGGTGCTACAAAAATTGGTATTAGTGGTGTTTGTAATGCAAGTGAATTTTAAGGGCCAATTTGATGTGAAATTTGTGTTTTGTTATATAAATCTTTTATTGGTCGATTATGGGCTGCCTTTTATTTATATAGTTGAACTTATTGAATAGTAATATGTATTAAAATAATGATTTAAATTTTATTATTATTTTTTTGAATCTGAAAAATTGGTTTTGGGTGACTTTTGTTAAGAAAATGATTTTTGAGTACCAATTTCGTATTGAATTGGGTGTTTTAAATGTGTATTCTATGTAATTCTTATTGGGATTGTTTTATAACACATGTAATGAGTTTAAATAAATTTTTAGGTTGTGTTGGATTTTGTTTTGATAAATAAGAGTATAAATATGGTGTTCAAGTAGGGTTTTCAAAGAGTTTTGGGTGCAAAATAAGGATAGATTTGGAGAAGTTGTTTTATTGAAACTCAAAGAGTTTTGTCGTGTGTTTTAAATGGTATAAAATGTGTGTATCTACTGTACTGATTGTATGTGACTGGTAGTTATGTTTTATATGAAAATGGATATATGTATCGTTCTGAAATTTAATTAGCATAATGTGGAATGCCTGGGTACCTCGGTGGGGCGGATGTGTACTAGTACGGCTAGTGGACCAGATGGGGTTTGTCTCTATTTCACCTATCTTTTGGTTAAAAACTACCATAACTAAACTATGTGGATTATTATTTGGTGAACACTATGTTATGGGTATGTTCCATACTAGTGGCTCATGCAATAGAATAGATTTTACTATGGTTACATTACACCGAGGTATGAGGTACATGAGGCCCGAGACTATCTAGTGCCTAGGGGTCTTCCTGATTTTTTTTCTCATTGTGTTTGTGGTATTTTCCCATGTATTGGGGTGTTTTTGGTAGTATATTACAGAATATAACATTCTTATTTAAATGTGTGAACATTCTGAATAATTTATCTTGAAAATTTTTTTTAATTGAAACTTGCATTTCTGGGGTTTAATCACCGCTATTCTTTGCGTATTAAAACTGCTTGCTTTATCACATTGTATAACATGATCATTGGAATCATTGGGTGGTATCCTATTGGTATAAGGCTCAATCTCTACTTACACCACTTGGGTGTATGTAGACTTGGTTATGTTTGACTCGGGTAAAGGAAAGGCTAAGAGTGATCGTGGTTCTGGGTGTTAGTACCCATCCTTGGGGCGGAGTTATAGTGACAGCTTGGGGGTGATGACCCCTTGTCATATGGAATCAATGGGGTTGTTTTGTTGCTATTTAATTTTCTTGTTACGTTTTGTATTGTATTTGAACTTATGTATTCTGTTCTGGATTTTTTGTATAAACCTTGTTGCTATGAATTTTTCAGATTCATTTTATCAAATATTTTTTATGTTTTATGTAAACAGATTAGTGTAAACCATTCCCAAATAAAGATAAATGAAACTCAGGCACTTGTACCAGCCCATGGAGATAGGGATCACCTTTCGGGCCTTGTCACGGGTTGGGTTTGGTGACGGTATTGGTGGCGACCAGATTAGGTTCGTGACATATTCTAACAAAATGAATCAAATTTAAATTTGTTTCTCAAATTTTTAGGTGATGCTCATAAAAAATTTATAATTTTGATAGAAAATTATGTTTTTTTAATATGGTTTATATTTATATTTCAATTTTTTTATACATGTATTATAGATTATATATATGAACATTAATGTCATGATAAAATTTTTACAATGATCACATGTCCATAAAGATGGAAAATTCAATTCAATATGTACATATAATGGTAAATATATTTTATATAATATTATTATATATATATATAACTTTTTTATTTTTAATTTAATGTTTTAATACCAAAATATTTTCATTATAAAAGATGGGAATAATATAGTGACTGTTTTTAATGATTCATTAATGATATAATCACAACAGTGTGAATGACTGAATTTAATAAGGTTTGTTATATTAAATTTTGTATGTGTTATATAATACAAATACTATTTTCTAATCTACTTTCATTCATTTTTGTTTTATGTTTTCAATGATATCATGGTTTTATATGAATAACACACTTACCAATCATCATTGATATTTTAAAAACTATTTGTTATGTTTGATTGCAATTTAAATCCAATGGTATTCCTCTTATAATTAAAGTTAAATGATGTGTATTTATAAATTCATTTTTACATTGGGATGGAATATTCTGATTATTTTAACACTATTTTCATATTCTATATAATTTCTTACAGGTTTACAAAAAATATACACTATTCAAGCCTTTAAATTATCATGTATGTCTCTTTTGGTTATTGTTTAAAAAAGGTGTACATATAAAACAAAAAAATTTATTAATTTTTTAATCATATACATGTTTTTAAAATTTTCATATGTTTCAGGTTTGTCTCTATTAATTCTAGTTGTTGAATTGAGTATTTAAAAAAATTGTTTTTTTTAGTTTTTCAATTGTCATTGATTTAAACTTGTCATTTATTTCCTAAATTTTGGGTATTAGGATATCTATGTAAATATTTTGGAAAATTGTTAATCAAGTATGTTTTATTCTTTTTATTAGTAATTTATTCTTCATTTATATAGATTATACACATTTTGATAATTTTAATATTAAAATATAGGTCACTAAATTGGATTAAAAATAATTAATTTCTGATGCATAATCCAAAAAATCCATGTACATTAAATTATTTGTAAATATATTTCATATTAGATAATATATGATTTGGAATATATATATGTATTGGTTTTATTGTCATATTAATATTTCTAATTCGTAGTTTCATCTTAAAAAATAATGTTCAGATTATATTCATTTTGTATTATGATTTATGTTTGGGATAATAAAAATTGAGATGATGACCCAATTTGATAGGGGGTAGTTATATTAGTTATTTTTGGATTTATATAAAAAAATTAATATTATAGAATTTATTTTTATTTTATAAATTAAATAATGTTAATTTTTATAAAAATAACAACCCTATAATTAATTAATTATCTTTTCAATCCATTTTTAAGCAAGGTTATCATTTAAATGGTAAAGAATGTCACTATTATTTAATGTTCAAAATATTAGAAAATGGTAAATGTTTTTATGATAAAGTTTATATATTCCATTGTTTAAAGGGTTCATGTATTCAAAATATTTTTTAACTTTTGTTAAATTTTAATATATCATCTATGAAAATTTAAGTTATATATAAAAAATTCCCAATTATATAATCATTTTGTTCTTATTGTTTGTATATTATTTTTGTTTTTATAGGTTTCAACAATTTTAGGGATGTCAATTTTAGTTAAATTCACCATAAATGGTTGCCTTTTAGTTTTTAAAGTGTTCTTGTAAACACTATAATTGATTTTATGAATCATTTTCCTAAACCATGTCATTTTAATATAATGAATAATTAATGAAACTGTGACTACGTTTGAAGCATGATTTCCATGACAATGCAAACAGACTATACAGGGTGTTTTTTATCTAAATATTTACTATTTTTATCTCTATTAATTTGATATACAACAAAAATTATTCCTCTTCTATTAATTTTTTTTTCATTTGTTCCCTGTAAGGATTATTTTTTGAATGTTTTTATAGATTTTCAACCTATGTACCATTCTCCCTTAATCATTGGAAATCATTGTCAATCTATTGGTATAAAATGAATGTTTCATGTAAAACCATGTTTGATTAAATATTAAAATATCATGTATGTGAATTTTTATTATATTTTAAATAATAATTAATGAAAAAATCATTATATGATTTATGTTTTTAAATTTGGATTATTTTTGTTGTCATGTTATCTATTGTATATGTTGTATCATTGATGTATTCTTTTTTATAGATCTTCAGTTTTTTTGTCATGAAATTTATTATATGATTAATAAAAATCATTCCAACATTCCACATCAGTTTTTAATAAACCAATATGTAATCATAAATAAATAATATTGATAATCAAATTTTTTAAAATATATCATTAAAAGTAATCACTGAAGACATTCAAGGCCATTTATATAGAAATTCTACATTAAAACCCACATTCAATATCAATTTTATGTAATTACTGATATAAAATGTTATACACTACTTTATCAATATTCAATGTTGATTTCTTGTTATAACTAATGCTGAAAGTTACTTATAATGGTAGTTTTTTATAAATACAAACATTGTGAGAATTTTTAAAACTAAAAAAAATAAAATATTCAATTTATTTTATATTAAAAACTTATTTTGAAACAACCATTCTATGTTTTCCTTTCCATTATAATATTATAGATGATATGGAAATGTATTTTCAATGTCATTTTATAAAAGACATACCCTGAAAGTCTTCATAATTTCAGTTTTAGGTGGATGCTTAGACATTATATTTTTGAATAAGATTTTGAAACTATTATTTATAGTTTTTCCTATAATAAATTAATTTAAAAATAAAATTTATAAACCAAAAAACTGATGTATAGATATTTCCTTCCATAAGATAAAAGATTTAGTATGCTGAAATGATAAATACATATAAAATCAAAATGAACAATAATGGGTTTATTTTGATTGAACAATTCTCTGTCAATGGAAATTTCATTTCAAGAGATTATTTAGTTATTTTGGAAATTATGGATACAAAACACATATTTATTGAGATAATATCCCACTCCCTCAATCTAATAGAGGTGTTGAATATAATATGAGTAAAAGTGTAATTATTAAATTTAATCCTGGGATACATCTAAAAGAGAAGATATATTCTAAAATACATTTCAATCTATTAAATATACTTGTGGGAGGTGTGATCAACCATGAATTTAAAAAAATGTGTGTTACCATATACAAATGTATTTGAATAAAAATATAATTCTAAATATTTTAATATATGTAATACTCTATAGAATATAATAGTGATTATAGAGTCATAAATTTTTGAAATTGTGGATATCCATGGATCCATGTTATTGGATGATTATTTCACATTTCCTATAATAATAATTTCTTAGATAAAATTTGGTGGTATAATATATATTAAATGTTTTTAGAATTTATTTATCATTTATTCTGAAAGGAGTTCGGTAAACTATGATTTGTTCAAAAAATCAAGAAATTATTTATTTCTTGATGGGTTAAGAAACATTGAAATTTGTTGTTATTACAAATTATACTTTTGGAATATACTAATAATTTGTATTAATAATTCTGTCAAAAAAATCATGAAGAATTTAATAATTACAATGATGTGAAAAAAACAAGTTTAATATTGATGAAAATTTTTGAAGACGAAAATTCATGTTGCAAGAGTATAAAATAGGAAAACTAACATTTTAATAGAAGAATTGTCCATTCCTTATGAAATAATAATTCTCAGCTTATTAATGAGGAAACTATGAGAAATTGGCCACCACAACAATATGAATGAGTAAACCCATGTTCCCAATGACACAATGGGAGAATAGTGACCCTGAGTTAAATGCTAATGAAAATTGAATCAATAAAACCATTTATGAAAACTATAGGATATAAAATGACTATAAATACCCATGAACACCTCGAAAAGTAAATTTATCTGAACAAAAGTATCAAGGTGTGGTGGACATGGGGAGAATATATCTTTTGATGCCATAAAATTTGAAGCTCTTTTAGTTACATTGAATAACAATGGAAAATTACATATAGAATCATTACATAATATAACATTATTCACTCAAAAACTCATATTTGTTGGGGTTTATAAATATTCGATTCATAATAAAATCATTGATATTTAATATTCAATATATTATAAATATTACTGTAAAAATATTATTCTTGTTTAATATGTGTGTTGAAAATGTAATATTTTATTGTAAAACTATATATTGATGTACATAGTGATGGTTTAATATGAATATTATGAATATTTTTCATAGATTTTTTGTAATTATATTTTAAAAGAAATTCCCCAAACTTATATTCATATTGATGATAATATTTTTGAATTTTTTAAAGGATCACTAGATTGAATGAGTATATTATTGATTTTTTAGAATATTTAAAAAAGTTACAATATAATTATAAAATAATTATTTTTGAGGATGGATCATATTTATGAATTTATATATAATAAATGTTTAGGAAAAATGATGAGCCAAAAATATTCTAGTTTACAGTATTAAATGAGAAAAACCCTTAAAAATATTGAAAACACAATCCAAACAAACATACAGTCATATATAGAAACAAATAGTGTATATGTAGCATTAAAATGGTATAAGAATATTTAATTTATTGAGTTGTGGATAAAAAAAATTTGTATACTTATTCGTAATATTTTTTTCACATCCCTTTGTAAAGCATTTGTTTGGGGATGATGTGATTTGTTTCATGAATGCAAACATTTATAATCATGGATCAGATAAATACTCTATTTTAAAAATGTTTCTATACTATTAGTTTCATAAAAATATTATTGATAAAGGGGAATACTCTGAATAAGGGCACAAATATATCCTTATTAGTTATATTCCACAAGTTTTTAGGTTAAATAAGTCATTATATATCCTTAAAATTAGTGGTGAACATGGTGTTTAAATATAAAAAATGAAGATTTAGTATGAAATTTATAAAAGGACAAAATTGTTTAAATTTATATATCAAGAAACAAAATCATTCATTGTGATTTTTGAATGTCTATGAATTATTTTTGTAAAAAACAATAGGGTATATTGTGAGGAGTTTTCAATATTTATGTTGTGATTTTTTAGAATGGAAATTAATGGTGACATAATTTTATTTTTGGGACAAAATTTATCCAATATTATAGATTTTATCTATCACTAACAAAAAAAATTATGCTAATGAGTAACTCAGAATGGATGGAAAGAAAGACTCAAGGGAGGATTGTAATGAAATAGTATATTGGAGTACATTTTCCTGAGAGGAAGAAGGATGAAACATGAATCAAGTATATTTTTGATAGAATATTGGTAACCTAATATATTATAAAATATCTCAACTAGAAAATGTGTAATTAGTAAAACTATTATCATGATTCCAAAGTAACTCATTTGAGTCATATCATACCTATGAAAAGTGATTAATTAACTATATCGATGGAAATTATGATTATTGAAAAATATGTGATAAAAAAACAACATTATAGCATTATGTTTATACTTATGATTATCCATCAGTACATACTGGATTTTAAAAATTCAACAGATAGTGGTTCTTTCTTTATTAGGAGAACATTTGCATTAAGGAACTCATTAAAGAAATTTTTTTCACACATATCTAAGAGTCCATTATGTCTATTTCAATGTAAGAATATAAAAAAGAAATGATATTGGAGAAGTTATAAATTAAATTTATGAGAGTCAATGTCATAAACCCATTTGTGAATAGTTGTTAAAATCAAGGAAAACTCATATTTTGAATGTATCAATTACAAAATTCATGCTCCAAAAAATATTGATATCATATAACATATCATTAGGTATGAGGTGGTGTAGGGTGATATGTCCTTGGGGTATAGTTTGAAAAAGAGCATATCAAGGTTATCTTATTGAATAAATTGATCAAGGATGCATTCATGTAATTGTTAGGGTTATCAAGAGTAGGTTCTACCCAAAAATCCTTATAATTTTTTAAGCATAATTTTCTATTTAATTCATTTACATTTATTATCTATATCGAAAAATAAAAAATAATAACTTTTAGTAAAAGGGGATAGAGTATATTTTTATTCATAATGGAAATCAATATCATGTAAAGGCTATAAGATCATGTGTTGTTGGATCCAATTATTTTGAGAGGATATATTTGTTAATTTAAATGTTCCCTATAAAATATAAAGGTAATTTAATATCCTAACGTTACATAATATCTTGAAGATCATTTATGAAAATTAATTACTATAGGGTGAGAGGAGTTATATCAATAAAAACATGGCAAATATAGATTTTATGTAACATAGAGGGGGAATGATATCTAAAAATAAAAATTCTATTAGAAGGTGATTTTTTAAGAGGATCTTAATATTTTAACCATGTAATAGAATGATTCAATAAAAAATTATTAAAATATTGGGGGATTATTTTAAATTTTTCATATTGATAGAATTATCGTGAATCATTTATAATCACATTTGTGTTGAGAGAAGACAAGCATGAGTGAAATATGTTATTTTTTAATAAGGTCACCAAATAATTGTCTGATGGAGATGATCACATGACAACATGTTTGACATATTGATATATAGGAAATAATTTACATGATATTTTAGGAAAACACATTGAGTTATTACTATCCATGAGTGATTTAATCACATATAATAAATATAAATACATGGATATAATGGTAATATAACGATGATGTACATTTTAGAATTAGGTAATCTCAGGTTATATGATATTCCCTGAATTCAATCTGATCTGAGATGGGAACAAATATGATTTCAGAAGCCTTGTTTAATAGTTGAGATTATTGTGCCGCAAGAATAAATTAGAGGGGTGAATAGGTAGTCAATTTCACCATAATAACATATAGAGAAAAGAATTTCACATTTTACACTTCATTAATGTGACATAACACAACGATATAATGTTTCATATCAAAACATGTGTAGGGGAGAAGAATGTCATGATACTATAGGAGGAACCCTATAACTATAACCCTACAAAAATAAAATTTGGATTTTCATGTTTTAAAATTTTGGGGAATGGCATGCCATAATGCAGAAACCATGTCATAGTGGGTATAAATTGAGGAGAGTGAGGGATTATTGGTTGTAGAAAATTCAGACTATCCAAACAACATTCTATGAAACACATGAAAACCCAAATTGCAAATTTTATATGATAATATCTTCTCATTAGTTTTTTTAAATAAATTTTAAATTTAAGGATCGTGATTTGAGTAGGGGTTTCATGAGAAAATGAATTTATTGACTATAAAATGACATGTGAACCTCACTGAATTAGCATAATTCATGAAAAAGTTCGATACAACACAATATTAGTATTTGAAGTGGAAAATATCATTATTTTGAAGAGAAAATGGGGCACACTAAGTCCAAATTTAGATGTCACATGAGGCCCGAAAAATATATAATATTTTATATTTAATCACTTTGAATATATAATATATTTAGAGTTCATGAAAACAAAATTTATCCATTCAATATCACATCGAAAATTATTTTGATCAAGGTTAATGGGATCAAAATAATATCACATGGAGGAAACTAGAATGATATATTTGGTGAGTGTTCCTTGTAGAAAACCCTTTATTTCTTATTTGTACATCCTTAATCAATCAATCATGATCACATTTTCGCAATCAAGATAGTTTTTTACTATCTATATATGGGATTAAATTTTTTGGATTGCGATATCAGAGTTTTTGGTTAACAATAATTGACATTACTCATTATGGAGATGAAAACTCTATTGGGCATATAACAACCCAAAATTATAGTTTTTCGACCAAAATACCAAGAGCATCCCTTATATCAATTACCATGAATTTAAAGACATAATTTTGAATTTCATCTCACTGATTCATGAGTCCCTCATTTAGAATTGTAATACCCTATAGGTTTTATAGATCATTACATTCAGTAATTTTCACATTTTATTAAAAGATATACCTTTATAACCAACTCATCAACTCATCATCCGA
The DNA here is from genome assembly GCA_963277665.1 of Viscum album. Lineage (NCBI taxonomy): Eukaryota > Viridiplantae > Streptophyta > Magnoliopsida > Santalales > Viscaceae > Viscum > Viscum album. The sequence goes on along the minus strand of OY728142.1, from coordinate 1,330,855,810 downwards.
TAGAAAAAATAACATACATGATATCACCCAATACATATTTTTGTAAAATACTCACTTTTATGGGTCCCAAAGGGGATGAACTATTTAACATAAAATTTATAATGTTCCGTAATTCCTCATGTTTCTTAACCACGTCATGTATTTTCATTCACAAATCTCTATTATTGAATGTTTTAGGATCGACTCAATCAATCATGGGTCATGTACAATCCATAAAATTCTCATAATTTTAATAAACTAATGTTTAATGATAAGATAGGTTGTTTAGTCTAGCATGACATATCAACAATGCTTCCCTAATTGAAATTATATATGGAAACTCCCATTCCTAAACAAGAACATGTGAACTCCTCACTCATGTAACATTCAGAATATATGAATCATCTACAGATGAATTCAATAAATATATATTCCACATGAATTTTCTAGTCCCTATCTCTTAGAAACCCACAAAACAACAAAATCCAACTAGATCATGAGTAGGAAAATCACCTCACCACAAGGCAGATATCCAAAAACCCACCATCCTGGATACAATAAACATGGAATAATTACAAGAGACCCCACATCTTGATATTAACCAAATAAAATATGTGTATCATATCACTCATGGAAAACTATCTAATAAACACACACTCATCGGATAAGACTCTAATACACATTGGACAACAAAACCTATCATCATATATGGAGAAAAACAACTTTATATAGTCCATCTAAATAGATTGAAATTGAAAACATATATTGGGAAACACTATATTACATGATATAATTATTTGACCATATAAAACATTACTCATAATTTGAAAATAAAAAATTAAATAATATAAATTTCATTGAAATATTATTTGGAAATTTTGACATATAAATAAAAAACACCTTATATATAAGAATAAGATAAAAAATAAATATATTGGAACATTGTGTTTAAATAAAAAAATTAATTCACCCATAAAATAAAAAATAAATTAAAACAATCCCCACATCCTATAAACATGGATAAAAATTTATTGTTTTTCTATCCAAGAATATGAATAATATCCATCCAATTTATAGTCTAGTTTTAAATCCATACACCACATTAATAAATGGTATGAGAAATAATAAATTCTATATAACCCCACTAACAAATGACTAACTCATTCGACCTTAATTTCTGTGATCGGTAGAGAACTATGTGACCATAGTTTGGCCTCCCTAGAAAACAATGATGGGATTCCAAAAATAAGGGGTTGTTATATATCATGGGGAGAATATACCCTATAGTACCATCAAAATAAATATTTTAAAATAACATATATAAACATAACAATCATAACATCATAGTTAATAATATTAAATTTCAATTAAAAGTAATTTTACTACTTAATTATATAACGAGGATACTGAAAAATGATAACCAAGTGGGCCATTCAATCAAAAAACATAAGTGTGATCAATTAATCACTGACCCTAACAAGTAATGTTATATTGAAACTAATAGACATGGAGACCTGAACAATATTCCCAACTTCACTAAATACATATCTTTATATCCTCATGGATCACTCAATGATTATCAAGATGTACATGGTAAGTCCCATGTCTGTAGTACCAAATAAAAGATCATCAAACATTGTAAAGAGACCATTAATCATGAAATTATAAAACTCAATAATCAACAAATGAAAATTTCACTTATAAAAACTTGTATATATATTTACTTTCATGTATTTAATAATTTATGTTATAATATAATACGTCCATCATCTCATTATACAATTGGATGATACTAACATAATTTGAAAAAAAAACTATTTGTGAACAATTTATAATCTATCATTTTATTACACATGTTGAACAAGAAATCCCCATATTAGAGAATAGTAGAAAACTATGAATCACCAATACACTAGTTAATGTTAATCATATTTCATTAACTCAAATTTAGGGTGAACACTATATCTCAATAATAATAATTAAAATTAGATAGTGCACTACAAAAAAATATAGAGAGAATTAAATTTTTATTATGAGTTATATATCACCCATAAAAATCTAAAATTGGTAATCCATTCTATCATATGTTGAACAAAATATCATTATAGATGATAGGGTTAATGGTCCATTTTGAGATGAATAGTATATATGATGGAAATATGTCATCTGGATGTTTTCATGGTGATGTATTTGGATAAATTATATTATGTTTTTAAGATATTCCTTAATTTAGGTAATATGATTTGGTTACACTATATATTTTCAACATATGGTATAATTTCATTATAGCATAAAGATCATCACATAGAGGTTGAAGAGTATGACTTTCCAAATATAGACTACTTGGAATAATTGATACATTCATTGATTATTATTTCATTTAATGATCATAGTTGTCATTCAAGTTAATCATTTCAACATTATCTATCATTAAAATTAATTATTATATACGAATCTGGTGGTATGTGTATTCATGAAAGAAATATATATGTGATATTATAATCGATTATAATGAATGAGTGTATGTATTTTCACATGAAGAGTGTCCTTGATGGAATTAAATAATAATTTTAAAAATATTTTTTGAGGATATGGGTGTATTAAGTTACACTCAATCCTAGGCTAAAACACATGAAAACATAATATTACCATTCATCTATCCCCTGTAGAATATATCATGTTAGAATAAAATAGTGAGTAGAGGAAACACATTGAATTTTTTGTTTATTATACTGCCTGTAAAAAAAATCATAATATGGATATCATTTTCCTACAACCATAATTATCTTTTTCAAGAACTGGTGATGAGTGATGTGGTGCATTACATCAGTGTAATGTATGATCTTTTATTTTTACATTTTTAACATTTTATTCATACTTCCATATTTCATAAACAATAATATTCAACATAGATTTCATTAATATCTTCCATATAATAAAAAAAATTGTCAAATATATTTCAAAGCTAACATTGAGATTAGATCATACAAAACCTTTAGATTTTAGAAGTCATAATGGGAATGATGAGTTTTGAAACTGTATTCTCAACCTCACTAGTAATGATGAAATACAGATGGTAATTTATCTATAAATCGTTGAGTAAACATTAATATATATGATATCATTAGTAGTGGATTAATATAGATACACTTTTCAGGAATTGGTAACAGAATAATATTCACATATTTTATATTTTATGATTTAATATACTTGTGTTTGTAAAAATAGAGTGTATTACCTTTATTGTGATATTTATATCATAAAATATGATATCATATCATATGATATATAATGACATGTATTTGGAGAGGTAGATGGTTATTCCAGAGATCTCCAACCATGGTGATTTGTGGATTTGTTTGGTACATGTGAGATTGATGGATTTTCATCGAGATTAATATTATAATGATGTACACTTCCTTGGTGGAGGTTTCCATCATAGTGTGGGATATTTGTGTTGGACATTGAATCCTTTAGGTGATTATCACAAAACATGAATCATCAAATTGGTATATAAACTAATATTTGGGTTCATTAATCATTGAATTTTCAAAAACCCACAGGATGACAAAATTTGTAAGGGATCTAAAGCAATGATGTCATTGATCTGGTCTATATGAGTTCGGAAATAATCTTCAAATGCTTAGTTAAAAATATGAATTCCATCATTATATAGGGTTCCCTTCACAGAGGTATAAATCTATTATTTCATGATGACTATATTAATCATTTAGATGTCATTTAAGGCTTCCATAATAGGATATGTAAAAAAATTGGGTCTTGGTTTTCTCCCATTTATTTCTCTTATTATAAACATATGAAAATATAGTATTATATTGGTTATATTTCTCTTAAACCGGATTTTATCCACATTCATGAATGTAATTCCAATTTAATCCCTTTCAAAATCAAAAAACTAACAATAAATCCATGGTCAAATTATTTATTTTATATTCAATATACTAGAATCCTCAAATAAAATATGATATTTCACCTTGAGTTGACATCCCCATAAAAATGGATTCTGAGAAAAAGAAATAATGATTTGGGAATTTTTTTCATTAATTTGATGTAGACCAAAATTTATTGATATTAGAAAATGAAAATTTAACTATATATAGTTATGAGTTAACTCATAGGATTATGTCTGAGATACACCATGTCATCTATTATAATTTAAATATCATACAACAATCAAAAGAAAAAAAAATTGAATCCTATCACATGCACTTGTTTCTCTTTAATTGATCACTAGGAGGAAAGTTATATGAAGAATAAATACTTCATTAGATTAAATATGTTAAGCATATATAGAGCTCATGGGATGTATAAAAAACTATCACATGCCAATGAGACAAGATGTCAATGATTGTTCGCCGCATTTTAATAAACAAAAAATGGATAAAATTGTCACATGAAAATTATAATAAAGTTAATACAATATGGTATATAATAAATGAAAGTGATAATAAACTATGAGTTGTATAAAACCAAAAAATGGACGAGAGAGAATGAAATGAGAACTGAAAGAAATAATAATACTATGTATTATTGTCCATCCCCGCCAAATCATCAATATATACAAATGATAACCAAAAAGGGAATCTTAAATATTAAAAAATTTCCCTTATAATTAATTATGTCATATAAAACTACATTTACAACCATCCAATGGAATAATTATTGATTGATCACAGAGCCTAGTATGATACCACAAATGAATGTATACATGTTCTAATATCAAGAATGAAATAGATCATATTTATAACTAATACAGATAACCATGTTTTTTATATAACAAAACCTTTTTTTAAATAATTCTTATATCATAAAAGCAAACTATATTTACCTAATCTATGAACATATAAAATAAATGAAATATATTAATGAACTGGTGTATATACCATCCATGGATACAACCTATATAGGAATGCGAGAAAAGAACTACAAAATTCCATCTAGTGGAAAATTAAAAAAATTACTCTAAACACCACTTGGGATTACCCTATGACTGGACATTATTGACATAATATAAAATAACCATTCCAAGACAATGTTTGATCATTTCCTTTTAACCTATAGTGGAATCAACCACACAAATGTGATATAAAACCAATTGTGGCACTACAAACATAATAGTTTCATTTCTATTCTGAATGAACCCAAGGATTCAGAATGTTCATTATTTTTCAAAATCAATGATAAAAATAATAAAAAAATTTCATAACACCACCTTTAAACTTCTTGTCTTGACGAAATGTTTCAAAATATAAAACAATATTTAGTAATTTAACCAAACAATAGGTGTGAGCAAATACATTTTAATGAAAACCATATACGAAAATGTATATCCTCAAAAAATTCATTAAAATATATAATCATGAAATTTCGATGAATGACACCAAGAAACTAAAAACAAAATATAACAATTAGATGTTATAACAATTTTATAGTGACACATACGACACAATGAAGGGATATATAATCACCTTTTATAATAAAGATCATGAATGAGTAGATCAAGAAATCATGTTTATATATCCGTATGGAATCATAGAAAAAACACTATCCAAACATTTAGATCAATGATTCACATCCCTATAATGTTTATTTATGATAGGGGGATGACATATATAATAGGGATATAATATTGAAATATGGAACCACAAAAAAAACTAAACATAACATGAGAGATAATTCATAAATGGTGGAATTTTCCATGAATCCATGGGGAGAAGCCAAATGAGAATAGTGAATGGTTTAAGTAGAGCCTAAAAAAATAATATAGTGTGATTAGGAACCAAAAGATAAATGGGAAATAGTGTAAAATCAAACTTTTAAATAGTTTTTAGGGGGTTACATGGTTTCCTTATTATGGGCATATTGTTAATAAATGGTTCCTTATAACTGTGTGCCCCTACTATATGTGGGTGCAAGGATTTTTACTAGGGGATGGGTGGTTAAACTATGAATGCACCATAAATTTTCACCTATATTTTTATTCTAGGAAAGTATATATGTTTTTAAATAAGGGGAATAATGTTTTTAGAAAAATGTATTCCATGTGTGCACTGCCAAAAAAACCTCTAAAATCTTATAATCTCACTATAAATGACGTGATGAAAATAAAAAATGTAATGAGATTAATTAAATAATTACTTGAGTTTTGGTAAAAGGGTGTCAAAATAATATTGGAGTGCCCTCACACTCTCAATATGAGTCTACATAGAATGTTTTTAATTTGAGTAAGATTCATCCAAAGAATCAACTAGATGTTAATGTGATAGGATCGATGGGATATTTTATTACTATTTTATGTTCTTAAATGGGGAATTATACTTCTATGTAAATATTTTATGGGGTATGAAATTTACTGATTCCATGTGGTGACAATCATGGGGTAGTGGAAATTCTTTTATGGAATGATATGTGCATGAGATAAATGTTCATGGTTTAGAACTGGGTATCCACAATATATGGGGTGCGTCTCTAGGAGTTTTTAAGTGTGGAGTCTCTCTCAGATAATATGGTGATCCCAAATAGGGGAATAAATTTGTGGATGATATGAAATTTTAATATGTAAATGCATTGTTCGATCAGGGACAATATCCCCACATGTATGGTCAAATAGAATCCATGATACAACGGTGACATGGATAGGTGAATATTGATACACAAATGAAAATGCAAGATCGATATATCAACCTTGTAGAAAATCATACATTTGAGGAGTAGACAAAAAATAGAAATTGAATAATATTTGTAGAAAAATTTTATGTATAATTATGATTATTTGTCTTTGTAGATCTCTTAAAATAATTATACGAATAAGAAAAAAATGAAAATGTAGAATATTTTCAGTCAGTTCCAATAATGATGTCAAGAAAAATCATATATTTTTCACATCTCAAGACCACCATGAGAACCAGGTCATCACATCTTTCTTATTGCAAAAAGCCTCATGCAAAAAAAAAATTCATTACCAGACGTGTCATACTTGGAGATCAAACATAATGTTTATAAAAGTATAGATTTTGATGGTTGATATATTTTTTCATGTTTCTTCTTATTCAATGATGGAATTAAATACCTTGTATGACTGAATTATTATCTCAATTTTTATACTTTTCATTACATAATAATGGGGATTGAACCAAGTATTTTCTATCATTATGCGATATGACTATACTATTATTCATAAAATATGGTTCATAGTTCTTAAAACAAATATGGAACAACTTCCTATTAGTCACATCTTATGATATCCCATATGTTTTAAAATGTGAATGATGAATAAAAATAAATTTCTTTAAAATTTAATTATGTATAGAAGTATATTATTTATATATTATTTATATGTAATTATTAAAGATATATTGTAAACGTTTATTTATTTATTATAGTTTTAATAAATTAGTTAATTATAATGTTTTTATAAGTAATTAATTTAATGATAATGAAACATTTATTTATAAATATCCAAAAATGATAAATGTTAATAATACAACACCATTAATTAAATAATATGGCATGACATTTTATTTAAAATCATTAATGTTTATTTATAATGGGTTTTTGAAATTTTATAAAAATGGTTACAAATAATTTGTCTATAATTTAATATTATTAATTAGTCATAACACATATTTTGAATTTTTAAATTAATGGACTTATTTGAAATATTATTTTAAAAATAGATACTTAACTATAGTTAATTTATTTTATCATATTATAAATATTGTGAATATGTGAAATTTATATTCTAAAAATATATTAATTAATAAATATTTTATTAAGTAATGTCTTTAATTCAAAAATATCATATATTTAAAGTGAAGTTCTATATAATGAGTAACATGGTAGATTTTATATTTTGAAATTAACATAGTGTTTTAATACTCAATATTCTAAAATGTACATAATATATATATATAATTCATAATTTTTTATGAATAAATTTTTATTTGGAATTGTTCATTAAATTAAATGTGATGTTTAAATATTTAAATTTTTAATTTATATAATTGTTATAACATTTTATTATCCAATGGTATAATTTTTCTATTTTATGAATATTTGTCTCTTTATGTTTTAAATTTTAAACTATTTCATAGTTATATTATATATATCTTAAAATATACATGTAAAATATTACAATTGATATTTTTTCTATGAATGTTGAAAATTATTTGTGACTATAGATATTATTTTGAATTTAGTCATTTAATATAACTTATAAATAATAGGATTTATATTTATGAAATATTTAAATTTATATGGGGAAATGTATCCCTTAGTAGAGATAATTTAGGTAAGAAATTCCACTATATTTGTAGCTACATATTTTTTCAATAACGGCAGGGGCTCAGTATCTCTGGTTATAAGAAAAATAATTAGGGGTTGTGAATTTCAAAAATTTATAAAAAATTACAGGAAATGGTCTGGTATAATATTATTGAGATACATTTGGTGGTGGGTAAATGTTTTTATCCTCAATATTAAGGGGATTATGACACACAATGATTTATGTGAATATTTATTCATCAATATATAAAAATAATAGTTATTTAGTTTAAGGAATGTGATTATTAATAAATCTTCGTGAAACATAAATATATAAATTGAATATCATTGGATAATATAGTTAGATATAACCACTTAAAAATAAAAATCCTTAGACTCCATCCAACCTAGAACAGTTTATGACATTGATAATAAAACAATATATATTTTTGTCATAATTTTGTGCCCTTATATTATCTTGAGTAAGAAAACAATGTGATTGGAAGTCCATAAAAATTAGGTTCCTTATTCCCTGCTTTTTCATTGGGATACACTTATCTTGAAAGCTAAAAGTTATGATAGTAGATGGATAAATATGAGATTATATTACTATGATATATTTTGATAAATAGTTTTGTGTCATAGATAACATGAAGTGAAATTTGATATTATTGTGAATAATTTTTCTATTAAATGTAATAAAAATACATTTCCTTACTAGATAAAGGGTTTATACATATGGTATTACAAAAAAAGGTTTATATATCAACCGTATACCCCAAAATTTGGGAACACTATAGATAAATGTTTCATGGGATGGACCAATACCCATTATTTTAGAAGAACTATAGGAATAAGATTCAAGGATAAAAAATTATTGGCAAGGACATGTACCCATAGATTACACTAACTGTGGGTATAGGATTGGTTTTACCCACAAATATTTTAAACTCTGGGAATAAGTTTCACATGATTTATTTAAGAACCTATTCTCATGGTTTTACCAAAACATGCGTATTGGTTTGCCCATTATTTTTTAATGATAATAAAAAAATAATATGTAATTTAAAAAAATTATTTAAATATTTTTTCCTTCATTATATGAAAATAAAATGTGTTATACGGTAGTGGTATGGTCACTGGACTATACCTAGGAGGTGATGGGATCACATCCTAGTAAATGATTTTTTTTACTTTAATTGCCCTATACACATGGTTGGACTTTACCCTGGGTATTGGACATTCCATTTAAATTTCCTACAAAAATGGAATAAAAATTGATGGTATATGTGGCCTATACTAGTGGTTTAGTCAAACAGTTGGTATAGATCTTTATTGATGCCTCCCAATGCCACAGTTCCTAAAACCATGGGAATATACTATACCCATGGGTTTAGGGGATATTTCCATGGTTCCAAACCATGGTTATATTCTGTTCTATTATTAATTTTTATATAATACATGGTGAACGTCTTGATGAAATGTGTGTACTTTCCTGATGATGGGTATGATGTATTATAATGGGTCATCATTTTAGTGGGATCACATTTAATTTATAGCCTTGTAAATTGTTTACCAAACTATATAATTATATGATAATAGCTTCTATTATAGATAATATAATCTTCTCAATCATATTTAATGTTCTGTTTAGTATTATATTATTCGTATTATTTTGTAAGGAACTCTAAATAATCACAACATTTTACGTATACTAATATAAGGAAAAATTATATGTATTATAAAAATACCACTTTATAAAGGACCATGTTATGAAATTGTTTAACATCTAATTCTATGTTCCCTTGAGAAATATTTAATGATTCACATTGGGATTAAAATACAATATATTGAAAATTATTAAAGTAATTTTATTATAATATAATAAATATGACTAGGTTTTTCAAATATAATAAATAATAGTTATTATTATAAAGTTTGGGTGAGACTCTAGGATCATTTTATGAGATGTAAAAATATATCATTATGTCATTTATTCATTAATTCATTATAAAAAAACATTTTATTTAAAATGCCTAGTAATTTTTTGCATTTAATAATCTTGACATTAGTTGATTCATTGATCAAATTTATGTTTAAAGGTAAATAATCATTTCATGAATTTATTTAGAAGCCATATGTAAAGACCTATACCCTAGTAGCCCAGAGCTGGTGCCTTAAAATAATTCATTGGAACATATACATGTTTTGAATCCCAAAGGAATGATATATTTGGTATTATGGGAAGGTAGACTACATATATGATATTAATATTAAAACATTAAAGGAAATGAAACATAGTAATTCCATTTGAATCACCCATAAACTCCAATATTATCAATATAAGTCATTCATAAGATACATCGTCATGTCCTGGAGGAAAATAAAACATTTAAAATGGTTGATATTAGATGAATAGTAATTTAAATAAGTAAAGAAGAATATATAAACAATCATAAACAATATGGCGTGGTGAATAACTAAAAACACATTACATTAAACATAAATTTTATAAAAATATGGTAGGGATAAAATCTAATGAAATAAATCCAAATAAATTATCATATAAGAATGAAACATAAGTATGGATATTTTATTAATTGAATAATAAATATTTATTATCAATTACTGATATCATAGTGGGTGAATTCATAATTTAATAAATGAAAAACATACCATCCTGGAATGTTTTGAGAAACCATAAATAATAGGTAAAAACCTTGTTTAGTTTGTCCCTTGAAATCTTGTGATGCATTGAGGGGATATTGTTGGCCTTAACCATGACATAATAATTATAATTAATTCCACATATTAAAGGGGTGAATCTTAATAAATATATTTATCAATATTGAAAACATTGTACCTAATGTAAATATCATTTCCCAATAATAAATATAATCATAAACTATCTAAGAGTAATTTGGTGACTAATATAATTCAAGTGTATACCCAATTGAAATCATTATAAACAATTCATGAAAATAAGGTTTATGAAATTATAATATTTTACTCCCAATTAAGAATTATATTCAACAAAGGGTATTATAATAGATTAAAATACTCTAATAATTTCATCGAGAAATTATTGAGGGAAATGCCTTTTTTAAATTGTATATAATAGTTCCATTGGAAAAATATTTTCTTAATACAAAAAATAAAATAAAAAACATTTTCAGAATAAAAAAGATTAATTTTAAAATACAATATTGTGTCATATAACAAATTATGGAGTGTGCATAAAAATTTTGTAAGAAATTGGGATGTTCTGTTTAATTGGCTAGTTTGTCGGGAATAATTTAGAACAAATCCTTATAAAACATGTAACTCCCCATCAAAGGATGAGAGAATCTTCTAGATGAATGTATAGGTAAAATTAACATAGAAATTTTTAGGACTGAATAGTAATAATTAATAATAAAATTGGGGTAAATATATAGAAAAAGGTAACCCAGATAAAAAATGGATGTTTGGGGAGAATCTTATACCTATAATCTGAAACCATTCTTCACTTATAATTAATGAATGGGAGAACACAATATTATTCATTAAAAAATTAATTCATAACTAATTAATAATTTATTTGATAAAATATAATTTTATTATGTTTATTTGTAGTTTTTTATGAGTTTTAAATACAATTTTTCTATTCATGGAGAATTATTTTATTTAGTTTTCATTTACAATTTACTTGTATACAAGCATGATTAAACATTTACAATGTTAACAGTTAACAAGAATTAAAATTCAATGTTATTAATGTTCTTCTAGGAGATTAATGGTTATACATGTCATTTGGTTGTTTTTGGTGATAATGAAACATTTGATAAGATATTTGTGATAATCATTTATATTATTCTGGATCGTTTTTATCATCAAAAATTGGTTTTGTTTTATTAATAAACATAATGTATATATAATTCATTCAGAACATTACATTGGATATTATAAATATATTAGAATATGGTTTATCAATAAAAATATTTTTATTTCTAGTCTTGAAGGTGTTAATGTAAATTTAAAACCCTTCATCCATGAGTGTGATAGAACATCAGATCAAGGATGTTGTTTTCATTTTAAGAACAAAAAGTGATGGATGATAATTGATGGTGGATCATTCCATTAACATAATAACATTACATTATGTAAATTATACATTATATATCAGGTCACATTGAATTGGGAGTTGAGGAAAATACCAGAAAACAATGGAACATGAAACTAAAATAAAATAAAATGATATAGGTTTTCCCTCTGGATTTTCTATTCCTTTAGAACCTCCTTAGGGAAAAGGGTTTTAATTTTTATGAGACCAGGGGATCCTAGACATGTGAGAGTAGATTTATAGTAGTATTGGGTCACAATTGGATAGGTATAAAAGGTTGTATGTTTTTAGTAGAATAGGTGGGGAGGTGTTGTATTTAAAGGGTTGGATAGGGGTGATTTCCCTTTTTTTTCCTTAGATTATTATTTTGGATCAAGATTGGGAATAATTTTAGAATTTTCATTAGATATTTTAAAATAATGGAGTATTGTTTGAAATTTTGGGCTTACATTATCCATACATCATATATGACTCAATAATTCTTGTATTTAGCATTTATGGTAAATTATTGTATTTTACAATTCACCAAAAATTGAATTATTTTTGAAGAATTAAAAATAATCACTCAAACCATTTGTAAACATGTAGAATACAAAAATGGATTTCTTTTTATGAAAATAATTTTCTAAAAATATTAAATTTTATTTTAAATTAAAATCATCATTTATTCTAAAAAATATCAATATATTATAACCGATGGAATGACACTTTAAAAAATCTACGGTCTCATTAAAAAATTATAATCATAAGCTATAAAATATTAATTAATGAATATATTTAAGGATATTTAATTATATTATTTAATTATAATAATTAAAATTTTTTTAAAAATAATTTATGCTTTAATAAAAATACAAACACATGATTTATCATTTTGATATCATTTATTTCCTTAATCTATGATATACTTATATCATATTTTAATATATATGATGAATAATTATTTTTATACTATCATTGGTGATGAGATTGTTCTATTGTTTAATTTACTATTCATAAGGGTTGCATTCCTATTCCAATGGTCATGTTTCATTTCAATTGGTACCGATTCCTTAACCACTAAAAATACCTATTATTCCATTCATTAATCATTTATAATTTTTTTTAATAAATTAGTTATTTTATTTCATAAATAATATATGAACTAATTATATGATGGGAAATTTCATTATTTTAATTCTTGGTTGTTACACCATACATTGGAAACAAAAATTGATTTTTATATTATTTGAATTTAGAAACATAATTCTAGACTGGATTTAATTAATGTAATAATACTCTCAATAATATTTTTCATGCTTTTTATGTAGTCCATAAAAAATTTTGAGGATTAAATTTCAATTGATGATAAAAAAATGATAATGAGTTTTATTTTAAATTAAGTTAATGATGTATTTTCAAATCACGTCTTCAATTGATTAATTTGAATATGAATTCAAAAACAATATTTTTGAATAGGAATTCAATTTTTCGTTTTAATATTATCGAATTTAATTGTAAAATTTCATCTATTTGAAAAATATATATTATAGGATACTATTGCCTCACATGGTCAAAAGATTGACCATGAACAACTGACAGAACCATTCATAAAATCCTACCACAAAACATCTCTTGGTTCATTCTACTAACTATGGAGAGTCTACTCATCTCCAACTCATTTCAAACACAATGAACTTTCCTAGATGACTGCATAGTGTGAAACCACTCTACCAGCCTAATGAATCCTATATAGTGACCATAGAGACCACATTATTCATCAGTTAGACAACAATGAGCTCGACTCATGGTCATCCACCTTGCCTCATCTGCATAATTTAATGACCACCACCACTGCTAACTAACACCAATATCCATGGAAACCCCCCCATTATCAAAAACCTATAAAATATAACTCCCTCTCTTGTAGAAACCATTTGACCACCGGTCCAAACCAGAAAACACCACCGCCCCTATAATGAACAAAAATAGAACATAATATTTAAGAAACCCAAACTAAAACTATGAACAAACTAAAGAGATAACTAGACAACCATTTTATATTAGGTATTAAGAACATTAATGATTCATGACATAAAAATATTTATAAATACCCAATAATGACTTTTTTACATCAAAAAATACAACTTCCTCCACTCAATTCCATATTTATCGTGGGAAAAAACTCAAAGACACCATAGTTGACTAAACATAGCATCATGTTAAATCTCAAGGAAAACACCCAAAACAACCATGAAAACACTCAATTTATTAGAACAAATTTTTGTCTTGGATGTATATAGAGTATGAATGGTGTTGAATTTAAATACATTCATGGAAATGATCTTTTCCAACGATGATCAGGTACCCCTACCGCGTGAATGAATTGTGAACTTAAGTGTTTTAGAAAGTAAATTCTGCACACCAATTGTTCTGTTAACATAAAAATACCCAATTAATCTTATGATATGTTTATAAAAAAGATAATTGTTATGTATAAAATATGTGATGTGTGGAATTAATCTTATGATACAATCCCAAATATTACGCCTAAGAGTATGTATTGCACAAAACGTCTACTGTGTGCTTCCTGAAAGTCATGAACATTTGGTTTTTGTGATCAGTGCTTTCAACTACATCAATTTAGGACATTGATGTAAGAGGAGTTCCATTATGGATAGAGAAAAATACATCAATGAAAATATATTTATTCTTCTATCATGTTGATAAACTGAGTTGTACTTTTCTCAAATAAGTTATCATGGGTGATTTGATAGATGTGTTCTAAATGAAACAATGTATTACCCCAGAAATATTTTAATGGAAGTGTTCCAAACATTGATAAATTTTTTTTGATATTTATTTTTCCCCATATAGTGAACATTAGTGTATTTAGGGGTGACTAACACAACATCAGTGCATCATCCTTGTACTATCCATTAGTTACGAACAATGTAAAATTGTTGTGTTTTCATACATCTTATGAATGCTATAATTAAAAAAACATACCATCAGATAGGTTTAGCAGGTTCCTAAAAATATGTGAATATGATTAATCACTTCAAAAGAAAAACTTTCCTCCCTGATTATCCCCTCCCCTATCAGGGTGTTCTAGGGCCATTCATGTGGTATTACAATATAATGGTTTTAGTTTTAAAATCTGCCATTATTTACTATCATGGACAATTCAGTTAATATAAGTGGAGTCTGACAATTTTTTGGAAATAACATTATGATAAGTTATAACAAGATGAGATCTCATCTAATATCTCTTGTAATAGAAGTATACTTTTCCCATACACAAATTATACAGGTCGCTAATCCAACATAGATTTCTATGACATATACAAATTTTAAGATGCCTGATGTAGATTCTAAATCATAAAATTCAATCTCTATTTCTCATTATAATAAAATATATTATAAGAAAATTATTTTTACAATAGATAATTCTATGTGAAAAAATCTGGATAAAACTTATTTAGGTGGAAAAAAGTTTAATGAGTTATATCTTTGTGTCCTACGAAATAGGTTTGATGATATAAAAATTCATCTTGATGAAAATTAAAATACCTTTTTTAATTGAATTACTATGGTTTTTGGAGAAATAAATTTAATTTTAGACGAAATAAAATACTATTAAATTATGATGTTAATATTGAGAATTATTCCACCTATCTATAATGAAAAAAATCCATCCTTGAGGAATGGGGTCTATTGAATCATTCATTGGATGAACAACTAAGAATTCTGGTTGCATATTAAAATTAAGTCATACCTGATGATATAACGACTATATCAAGAATAGAAATGGATTTCAAAGACATTGAAAAAAAATTATATCTATAGAGATATTGTTGATTCTGATAATTAAGAAGATTAATATCATTCTATTATAGAAATGAAATTCAATATAAGAAAATGGGGATTTGATGTAAAGATCCTATTTTCCTTTTTTTGTTGTAGAAGGGTTGGGAACATTGACCCTTAGGGCACAAGGAAGCTCAATTATGATGAAATTGAAGTAGTAAATTTGTAGAATCCTCAAAAAAAGGATTTATTAAAAGTAAAACTTCAAATCTAGGAATTAATTAATGAGAAATACTCTTTCTTATAAAAATAAAGATGATGAAAATGATTTCATTGAAAATGAAGAACCATAGTTTAAATTTGGAACCCAAATGTCTATGTTTCCTATAGTGGGAATGATAGAATCTTAAAATGATAAAGCTAGAGATAATCATTTGATTTCTTATATTGATCTCAAGTTTCTATAAAAATATATACTTGGAAATATTGAGAATCAATGTAATTTATGAAAAAGTGGATATCCATTTGGGAAGAGTCATTAGAATATGTTCATTAGCTTGAATATGAAATTAATCATCTTTAATAAGTAATGAATGAATACTATACTACCTTTAAAAGTAAATAATAGAAATTGTAACAAGTGATATGAATATTAAATAGGAAAAGGACATCAATGACCATATATAAAAACTGATAGAGAAGTCTAATAGTATTGTGAATCAGGAATAAGATGTTGTTACACATAGAATTAAACGAAAATGTGAATGAAATTCAAAGGAAAAAAATGAAGAAAATATATATTGGAACATTTTTATATATTGATCTGATCGAGAGAGCCAAGAATTTTTCAGGAGTAAATAATTATTATGATGATAAAATATCTACCTGAATGGGACAACGTTGAATTGGTTGTGATGTTGAATAATAGCAATCTACAAACAAGGAGAAAAAATAAAGGGAAGATGAAATTTGTACATATTGCAATGTCCACTAATGTCTTACAATGAAATTCTAAAATAATTCTAAACTGAGAATAGAAAAAATACAAATGTTTCTGAAAATTATCTTTAGTTTAATGCATTCCCAAAGGAATTCCAAATGGAGAGAAATAGAAGTGATAATATATTTAATATTCTCTAATTTCAATTTTGCAGGTACCTAGGCCATACCATGTCATAATATTAATTGGAATAAAGTCATTTTAATGAAGAAAATCTAAAAATTCAAAATAAGTAGAATGAATTAAATCTTACTTCTTATAGAAGAAAATATCTCAATGGATATAGTTTTCATTGTCTATGTTTGTATATAATTATGCTTATTGTAGGATGTGAAATGGAATGAGAAATTCATATATAACATAGAGACAAGAAGATACTTGTCAACAAGATGATGATTCCCTTACAAAAATATTTTCTCCTCTGGAATAAGAATGTGTATGATTAACCTGTGAAACAGAAAAAGAGATTCTACAGTCCATCTTCATCCATCATTCATTATAATATTTAATGGAAGTAATGTAAGATGATTTAGAAATCTAATTATACTAATGTAACCCTCAAGGATACAAAGAATATTAGAACCTAAATTCTTGATATAGGATGCTCATCCCATATTATTAGAAACGTATATATATTTAATAATTAAAGAAAAATGGTTTGTAGAATAGATAGGTTCGGTAATAATGTTTCTTTAAAAACCTAAGGATGTGAGAATAATGAATAGAAAACTGATTAGCTTAAGAAAACTTATGTTCTTTATGTGGATGGTTTACCTCATAATCTCATGACTATAAGAAAAATATATGACTCAAGACTTATAGTAAGTGTAAATAAAAAAATTTTCCCATCAAAATAAAGTATATGTAATTCTCTTGTGAAGTTATCATGAATAAATAGAAACTCATTTTACAATTATAGTAAAGAGCTCATTCATTACATGGCATTTGAAGAATATAACATCTAATGGAACTGGAGGATTGGTCACATAAATCAACAAGACCTGGAAAATATATCTAATATGAATATTTTCAATGATATCTCAAATATCAAGCATGAATGTGAGAATACTTATGATTTTTTCATATGAGGAAAACTATTTTGCAGTTCATATCTCCCCATGAAGAAAAGGACATCGAGTATCCTTGATCTCATCCACACAGATGTTTGTGGACTGATAAATGTGAATGAAACAAATAGATCCATGTACATAGTTTTTTAATTTTAGAATATAGTTGAATGATTTTTAGACCTTTATATATAGGAATGACATGTCCTTTTTGCATAACAACAACATGTTGTATTGCTGAGAATTATAATGGATGAAAAATAAATGTTCTGCTATCTGAAAATAGAAAAAAATACACATCCATTGAATTTTAAAATTACATAGGGATGTATTATATAAAATATGAGGGAGATTCATTGAGAACTAAATTAAAAATAGAGTTTCTGAGTGCAGTAATTATTATGGGAACAATATGGCTAGAACCATGAAGATTGAGAGTCATTTCAATTGAAATTACTAGAAATTAGTGTTTAAGTGGGATTTTATACTCAAAATTGAATAGGGATTTATATGGGGGAAATAAACACACTATATGAATTTTTTCATGGATGGAATCCCTCTTTGAATATTTTTTTTGTTTTTAAATGTAAATTATTCATCAGAAACAACGAAGTAAATCAAAGGAATTATGGTGATGTAGTAGATGAATGAATATTTCTCATATATTCAATGAATTGAGAGGCATAAAAATTCTTAAAAAATATATTTTGAAAATTGTCAGAATAATTATGTTGATATCATTGAATATAAGAACACAAATGACACAAAAAAATCTAATTCTCATATGATAGAAGCTAAGGAATATTTTTAACATTGAATATATGGAAACTGAAAATTAGAGGAATATATTCAAAAAATTCGAGGATTAAAAAAATGTTGATTCAGAAGAATAATCCAAACAAGAAATCATGGATAGAGAAAATTATTTTAAACATCATATCAGAAATCTAAGAGTAGAGATTTATCAATATAATATTAATGGGGATTCGACGAAACCCACACAAACAAGGAGAGTGAGGAATAATGTAGGATCAACCTTCTTATTAGTTGTGGATCATAATCATTTGAACAATACTCAAGGTATGAATAATGGGTTAAATCCATGAATGAGGAGTTAGATCAAATTTTTATGAACCATACATGAGATCTTTTTTTGAGACTCTATAGTCAAATTTTATTGGTATGAAGTACATATATAAGAATAATTTTTATTAAGGAGGTAACATGATCAGTAATAAGGAAAGATTGGTGTGTCATGGATATTCCATGAAATAAGTTTCTGATGTGGATGAAACTTTCTTTTTAATAGTGATATTGTATCCAATCATGATTTTTCATGTGATGAAAATTCAAAGAGGATACAACATTTACCATATATTTATAAAAACATATTTATTTAATGGGGTTATTGATGAAAAATTATACTTTGAAAATTTTTTGGGTTTATTCTTGGTAATTATTTAATAAAAGATTTAAGATTGAGGAAGGCACTATATGTTTTAAAATCGGAACCATGTTATTGGAACTCTCATCATGATTCTTAACTACTAATGTTCGAATTTTAAATATGGATTGTGGATCAAAATCTCAATATGAAGAATTCTCAAAAAAATTAGTTTATGGTACTAGTGTATGTAGATGATATTATATTTTGTGGATGAAGGTAGGGTTTAGGTGATAAATTTTCAAATAACATGAAATAAAAATTTGAAATTTCTATGATTGGTGAACAGATATACTTGTTAGGGCTCCATCTTTATGATGACTTAATAAAATTTTATTTCACATGAAATTTATGTAAGAGATTTTGCAAAAAAATCCTTATTCATGATTCCATGCAAATGTTGACTCTGATTTCTATTGTGAAAAAATGTAGAATGAATGATTATGGGCCATCTATAGATCCTACAATGTGCATGATAATAATTGGGAGATTATTACGCTTTCCTATGACATGGCCATATATTTTCACTACAATATGATCAGTGGCCCAATTTCAATGTATTCCGAAGTAAAAACATACGGAGGTAGTAAAAAAGTATCATGAGATACATTAATTGTACTCAAAATTATGCATTAAACATTGTTATAGATAGAGATAATGAACTATTAACATTATTTGATTCTAACGAGGCTAGATATGTTTTTGATTGAAATTCCACTAGTGTTGGAGAATTCGTTATTGGAACGAAATGTGTTGGATTCTTGAGTATGAATAAAGAATGAAATTATATCAATAAAACTAATGTTTATTATATCTCTACTACATAGGATTCCATTATGCTATTATTTATAACTAAATAGCTGCTGATATTGGAGATGACGTGAAATAGCCAATGGTGATTTACTATGACTAACAAGAGCATGATCAATCATATGAAGAATCTTATGTCTCATTCTTGAATGAAATGTTTTGAAATAAAATATCAATTCATCAAAGATATATTTGAACAAGGAATGATTAAAATGGATCATGTGGGACCTGATGGCAAAGTAGCTAACATTTTAACAAATCCTTTGGTAGGTCATGTGTTTAAGCAGCATCGGTTGATCCTCGTTTGATCAGCCACCTCTCAATTCATAGGGAGCTTACGAATGATCCCCTATCCTTAGTTATGGTATTTAATTTTAATCTATTTTTTAATGTGATGCAATTTTATGGTGGAGATATGATTTATTATAGATTGGATTAAGTGCTAAAATGTCAAATTACTGGTCATTGCGTTTGTTTCCAATTTGGGAGAATAGAAAAAAAATGGCTAAAAAAGAGAAGGTTAAAATGTTTTTTTGTTTATAGGTAACTAGAGAATAGAGAATAGAGAAATTTGATTACTCTAAAAGGGGGATTTTGATATTTCATTGTTAAGAGAAAATATTTTAGGCCATGTAAGGAATCTGTGACATGCAAAGGATTTTGTATTTTGTGTAAAATAGTTCAGGGAATGTAATGCTTTTGTGACATGGTGAGAATTCATTGTTAAGAAGAAAACACTTAAGGAATGTATTGATTCATTTCTAGGGTAACATAATATAGTGGAAATCATTATGAATTCCAAAACACAAGAACCCAATTCAATATTCCCCTCTTTTTATCTACACCAATAATTTTACAGATAGACTATGAGTGTTGGTGGTGTTCATTTGTTTTTATCTAGTTTTTAATGTTGATAGTGCTTCTATAAGTTTATCAACATATTTCCAACAGAGCCAAAATAATATATTGTCATAAACAAGTATATTCATTGATGAAAATTCATTATGGTTTATGCTTGTTCTAAATCCTGTCATGGAAAAGATATTTCCATATAAGACCAGGTAACTCTTCCATGTGAGTAAATTGTGTGCATAAGATTAGTAGAAATTAAACTTGCAATGAAATTGTTCCTTAAGTATAAAAAGAAAAGGTGAAAGTTATGGGTTGGTTGAACTATTGTTAATTGCGGAATATAAATTAATGGTAATGTGAATGTAATAATATTGAAAAATCCATTATCTTTTTTTCAGGGGTAGGTTTTGTGCACTGGTGATAATGTCTCCATCCATCAATTTATTAACATTTGGTTTTTTCCATAGATTTAAAGTGCATCAATTATTTTTTTCCATGCATGAAGAGTCTCATTATGGATAATGAAAAATAATTTAAGGAAAATATATAAAATCAACATTCATGTTGATATATTGATTTAGACGTCTCTCAAAGTTGTGTGCTAGGGGATTCGATCGAAGTGTTCTGAAGGATGTATAGTACAATCACTAAAATACTGTAATGGTATTATTTGTAGAATATAGTAACCTAATATGATCTTATGTATTCTACATCTAGTGTTGAGAAATCAATTTATGTATGACCGACGCACATTCACTATATGGTCCTTGGAAAATCCCTTAGCGGTGGCCCAAGTAAAATTGTTGTTTTGTATTTCTTCTTGTGAATGACTTAATTACTACATATCGAAATTAGATAGGTTTAATAGGTTCTGACCATTGTGGTAATAATATTTGTCTCTTGAATAGAAAATGTTGACATCCGAATTCACCCATTCCCTACCAGGGTGTTCTGGGACCCATATTGATCTAGCTTCACCACCATTGGAAATTGTAAAACATTACTAAATCCTCAAAAATAAATATTCACTAAACCCCAAGGAAGAAAACCACAACTAGAATAGACCCCACTATAATATATGAAGAGTTCCACCTATCCGTGAAGATAAATACAAACAATCTTCCACTGTGAAGACCCATGTGACCCCCTAGGAGAAGAACCTAATAAAAAATTAAAAAAAATAAGAAATACAAAGACATTATATATATATATAATTACTAACCAAATATATATTATTGATATATAATAAGTACATATTTATATCAATTAATATAAATTTAGAATAATAATTTATATATATATATATACAGACAAATATATATAAATATATGTCTAATTATAACAATTTTCTTGTTTTTCTGTATATAATAATGATCACTACCTTAGCCCATTATCGAAACAGAACTCAATGGTCCAAATTTCTATCACATTAAACTACAACCGAAATTCATAGGAAAAATTGGTAATCTTATTTTTCTCAGAACAATTAATGTTTTATAATTGAAAGAGGCCATCAAAACTATACTAATATCGATAATTCACTATGACACTTGTCAACCACCCATTTGTTGTAAAAAACAACCTCAACACAAAATTTCAAGATGTATTTTCTTACTCACCCACTGTATATAAATTCCTCTCACACACTTCTAGAAGAAACATTCTACATCCATATAATAGGTTCCTACACCAATGTAGTTCTTTTCCTTCTTATATATAATTTTAATGAATCATTTTTATTATTTAATTATATATATTTTTTGTCTCTCCCAATTTGATGTGTTCTCCTCCAACCCCAACACCATATCATGATCACTTCAACTAAAAATCATAGAGAACTATACCATGGGATAAAACCTCAAGGTTGATCATATAGTACCCCTTTTCAATATTTATAATCTAAATTCCAATATTGTTTTAGTATAAAAATAACGAGTATGAGATTAATTATATTCATATGAAATCTTCAAGGATCAATTGTATCGAAAAATCAATGAAAACTTGTACTACTCCCTTTTTAGTATATTGGACCTCAAAATATATACTTAATATAAAAATGGTATAATTATGTTGAATCCATTGTTGGATAACAACCAATGGAAAACAAATAAATTTTGTCATTAACCCTAGATCAACTCCCTTTCCTAGATTGTTGGGTTTTCAGTTTTAATTTATTTATAATTTTATTAAATTAAAACCCAAAAACCAGTGTATTCTATCAAAATAACTAAAAAAATACGTGTTTTTCAGGATATTGATACACCCCATCCATTTTCCTTTAGATTAGTTGGACCTTCCCCAGGATTCATTTGTATTAATTGTGAAATGTTTTTAGACCTTGACCTATGACAATCATATAATCAACATGGGAAAAGTTTTAGAAAGAATAGTGGAGTTATCACTTTCATTAACACTTTAATATTACATTTCATTTCTAGTTATTCATTTTCTTTGTTTTCTAATTTCTATTAATTCTAAAAATAGGATAAGAATATATGTTATAAAAGTCATTATTTTATTCCAACAGATATTCCTAGTACATATTATCACATGACTTTTAAGGGATGGAATTTTCAATATAGTAATAACTACAACAATCATGATACACCAATATGATTAAGGATGGATACTTCTACAAGATTAAACCCAACAACCATCAATAATATATTCCCCAACACTAACAATATGATGATGTAAATAGCATGCAGGATTTTCAAATATGAATTTGACACTACCCTCATCTAATATGAAGGGTTACAATGTAACACCCCACCCTAGTTACCCAGAGTCGGTGAATTATTACATGATATTTTCATGATCATAATGAAATCATGTCTTGAAAGATAGATCAGTTTAGTGTTATTGGAAACAAGAATCATACATAAGTTCTACATTAAAACTTGAAAAGAAATACACCATGAATTTATTCTATTAGAAACTTCCAGGCCTCCTAGAATATGCCATCAAGTCACTCATAACTAACATCTTCAAATCCTGGGAAAAAGAAACATAAGAAATGGGTGATCTCAAATACTCAGTAAGGGTATGTAATATATCAGAAAATGACATAAATATTAAGCATGGTAAATAATTGAAACCACAAGCCTTTACCAATAATAAACATGAATACTTTTATAGCAAGAATATGAGATGAGTAAATAATTCCATAATAAAACATAATCATGGGTATTCTAATAGTCGAATAACCACATAAACAATCACTATTATTTCCATAATGAGGGAATGTATAATGCCGGACATTCTGAAACTTTTTGTCAAGGCCTCAACCAAGACGTCTAAAAATGATTAAGGCCTAGGCCAAAACGATAAATCAAATTGGGAAAGGGAATCATCCAATTACATGTCTAGTTGTCTCATGAGACCTACTGATTCATTGAGGGGCTATAGCGTGCTCCACCCATCACTTACTAAGTCCAATACATTCCTCATATGAAAAGGTTTAAACATATCCTAAACATTAATATTAAAACTAGCATATGAAATGTCAATACTTCAACCATAAATCATGAATGGTATAAAAATAGAACATCTACAATCAAATATATCACAAAGACGTCAATACTATATGTAAATTTTGTATCATAATAAATCAACTCCAAATAAACTTAAAATCCATCAAAGGATGTTGACATAGCTGAAATCAAACCCCCTTTTAGAAAAATATCTCTTTCTATTTTGAAATCATTTAAGAGTCACATAATTATAAAATAAAACATATACTTTGAAAATATTCTTATAAGCTTGTAAGGAAAATCTTTGACAAGTTTATAACGGTAGAAAATAACTGCACTTTCTGTATATGTTAAAAATAAATAAATTTTTACCTTAATTTTGTTGCAAAGGTTAAAAAGGACCTTGTTTGAAAAAAGAAGGAAATATTCCTTTATAAACAGCATATAAATAGTCAAAAAGGTATCATGTACCTTAACCCATAGTCTATAAAACATTATGAATTTTTTGAAATACAATTTTAAGAAACATGGATGTGGATTATAAAGTGGTCCCAATAGATAAATACGTATAAACAACCTCGGATAATGAAGAGATTGTGAAATAAACCCTTACCTTGTACTTTTCCTTGGTTGAGGGTAGGTTAACATCCCGTATAATGGTGAAATAATTGTTACTAATTTATACAAAAATCATATACATTAATATGATATCATTTATAATCTTATAACATTGATTTGTTAGTAATATCATAGTATTATCATCGTTTCGAGTGTTAACGGATTAGTCTTTCTTTATATTCATTGTTATGTGATCCATATTTTTTATGGATGGGATGTATATTTTTTATATATAGAAAGATATAAAGCCCTTAAACATTACGTTTAATCATAAAATGAGAATTATACTTGAATTGGTATGATGGAGAATGAATCTCATCGCGTTCGTGGAGACGGTCGTCTATACGTACGTATGAGGGACAATATCATTATTTTGATGTTAAAATAATATATAATTGGATGGTATATAATATATAATGAACCATTATCATGTTATATTTATTTTTTACATGAATTAAAAATCATTATTTTACCCATCAAAATAATAATGTTCTGAATAACAATTACACCACAACGTGGAGATGGTAAGATGTACGCTAGCACATATGGTGACATGTCATTCAAAGGATGGATAGAATACTGAATATGGTTGTACCAAATTTATAATAACATAATAGTATATAGAAGATACTGGAGTTATTATTTTATAATGAAAATTACGAAAAAATAATATGTTGAAGAAGAAAAGAACTTAAAAGAGGGTGGTGAAAACATTACCTCTTAATCAGGTTCGTCCTTTTAATTTGATCAAAAAGGATCCTTATGTTGGATTTTTGATCAAAATAAGGACTCTAGATTTAATTTAGGGATATTGGGATGAATTTTTGGATAGATTTTGGCTGAAAAAAATTTCATTGAAGGTGTAAAGAATTGGTTAGAATTGGTATCCTTTTATAAGGGGGAGGAGGGTCTCATTAGGAAAAACATAAAGTATTAATTTATAATAAGTTCATATTCGGTTTCAAATGGATACAAAGTGGATTATTCGAAGTCTAAAGTGGGTATGGGTATAAATCCTTTCAACCAATTGATTTTATAGAAGTTTTGGTCGTTATATTAACCTTATCATTTAGTTTTAACTCTTAGTTAATTAGATTGACATTTACAATGTCACTTTGTATTTTTATATTATATAGTCAATAAACATACTATATGAATCCAAACGACACCCAAGTGGTCCATTAATGAAACAACTATCATGATATATGTTATTTTTCTAAACCTTAAATTTTTTGAAATATAATATCAATTAATAATATAATATTCGTTTTAAAAACACTTTTATGTCAATTTTGACAATATTGGGTATTTTGTTTTTGATAAACTCATAAACCCATTATTACTTCACATATAATTCATATAACCAGTCCTAATAGGTCATATAAACCTATAAAATTATTTTAATTCATAAAAATTTTCAAATTATATTTTTTTTATATTTATAATATCAATTATTTGATTCTTTCATTAATGAGGAAAATACTACATCATTATTGTGTCATAAATAAATTTAATTATTAAATGTATAAAAATTATAAATAAAATACAATTATGTAGGGAAATATTTTTATCTTTCTAATTAATATTTATAGTATAAAATATATCATATATAACAATATGTAAAAAAAAAATTATAAAAGATATATGCTTATGTCATTTTTGTATTTACTTTAACCTAATTAATATAAATTGTCCCTATCACCTACTAGTGGCTACATGGGGTCCCAAAATCGACCCAAATGCCCATGGTCGGACATGTATCTTCTAATAATGCTTCGACACATTTTAAGGTAATTAATTATTATTATTATAATATTTTTTTACCCTTATTTAATAGATTTACCCTTTAACCATGGTAAATAAAATATTTACCGAAATAGTTATTCAAAATGTCTAAAAATAAAATTTACCTATTTAAACTATTTGTACATCCTGATTCCAAATATGGAATCAATTTTTCCAAATTCATCACACAGATGTGGAAAAAAGTAATTTAAAATTAATTCCCGCTGTCAAAACAAAAAGCGTGTTTTTAAGAAATAATAACTATAAAAAAATTGGCAATTGTTTGTGTCCGGTTTATTTGTGAAATTATGTCCAATGACCAAAATTGTATTAAATGGTAAAAATATATTATAAATATACATTAAAACCACTCAATTTCATAATTTATCACTATTAATTATTTTTATTATAAATGTTTTTTTAATTAAAATTTATAATTTTCACTATTCACCAAAACATAAAAGTTATCCGAAAAGTACAAAAATTTCACCCTAGGATAAATTCAATATTCCAAATCCAAAAATGAAGTCTATTTTCAGTGATAAAATTTATAAAATTTCAAAAAGTCAGTATTACTATTCATAACAGGTACTTTGATTAGTTGTGGTGTGTGTTAGAACTCGAATATGCGTACAACACACGATACTTTATTATTCAAAGATAAGCGTACTATAGAAGTGTGGGGTGTTACATTCTCCCCTCCTTCAAATAATTTCGTCCTCGAAATTTCTAGAATACTACCGCATGAAAATACTTGGGTGGTTCTTTATCATAATTTCCTCGGGTTCCCACGTTGCCTCTTCCATCTTATGGTTTCTCCTTAGCACATTTACTAGACGAGTTGTCAGGTTTCTCATTACTTGTTCTCTTGAATCAAGAATCCTGATGGGCTCAATGCAATAAGAAAGATCATGTTCCAGTTCAAATTCCTCATTGGTGAGTACATGCATTATTTCAAGCATGTATTTTCTCAACATTGATATGTTGAACACATCATGAACTTTGGAGAGACATGGCGGCATTGCCAAATGGTAAGCTATAACCCCAATTAGTTCTAGAATTTCAAATGATCTGATGTACCAGGGACTCAATTTTCCCTTCTTACGATAACGTATAACACACTTCCATGGAGATTCCTTCAAGAAAACATGATCTCCTACCTCAAATTCCAAATCCTTACTTCGATTGTCAGCATAGATCTTCTGCCTACTTTGAGCTGCTTTGATCTGGTTTTGGATTACCTTTACCTTTTCCATTGTTTCCTCCACCAATTCTAGGCCTACAAGTTTGCTTTCCCCATCTTCATCCTAACAGGTTGGTGTGACACATCTCTTTCCATATAATGTTCATATAGTGTCATCTGAATACTTGAATGGACGCTATTGTTATCGGAAAATTCTACCGGAGGTAAATATTGATCCCACATACCCTGAAAGTAATGTGAGAAAGATCTCAACATGTCTTCTAAGTTTTGAATAGTCCGTTCAGATTTTCCATCTGTTAGAGAGTGGTAGTCAGTTCTCAAATGAAGTTCAGTATCCAAGGCATTCTGTAGACTCTTCCAAAATCATGATGTAAAATAGGGATCATGATATGAAACAATCTATAGGGGTACTTCATGAAGTCTCACAACCTCATTAATATATAGTCTTCCTAGACATTCCAGTGGTAGATCTTCTTTTATACCAAGAAAATGTGCTAACTTGGTAAGATGATCAACAATAACCCATATTTCATTATTCCATCTAGGAGACTTTGGTATCCCCATGACAAAGTCCTTCATAATATTTTCCTATTTCCAATTAGGTATGGGAAGAGGATGCATGACTCCTCCAGGCTGTTTCCATCCAGCTTTCACTTATTGACAATACATACATCGTGACACAAAATCACCAATATCCCTCTTCATGTTGTCCGATGAAAAATATTCCTTTAAATCTCTATACATTTTGTTGCTCCCATGTTGTATAGAGAAATTGGATCTCTGAGAATCATCCAACAATTCCCTTTTTAGATCAGGTAAATCGGGAACACAAAGTCTCTTCCCAAATTTCAAAATTCCATCTTCATACACAAAGTCACTCAATCTCTCATCATTCACAAATTTAATCTTCTTCTGAAATTATTCGTCATCGATATGAGAACTCTTTATCCTTTATAGTAAAAATTGTTAGGAAACCATTTAAAATAGTATTAATGTTTCACATTCCATAGTGATTCCCATATCCATATTTACTAGATCCACATATATAGGATCCTTTTCAACTCTCATCTTGTTCAAAAATCCATGATCCTTTCTACTCAATGCATATACCACCTTATTTTCCTTCCCCAGGTGATAGTGAATAGTGCAATCATAATCCTTCAGTAGTTATAGCCACCCCCTTTGCCACATGTTGAGTTATTTCTGTGAGAAAATGTACTTCAAACTCTTGTGATCAGTATAAATCTCACATTTTTCACTATAGAGGTTGTGTCTCAATATCTTCAAAGAAAAGATCACTGCTGCTAACTTAATATCATTAGTAGGATAGCTTTGTTCAGGAATTTTCAACTGTCATGATGCATAGGCAATAACCCTATCATTCTGTATAAGGACACAACCAAGTCTTTTCTTCGATGCATCACTATAAATAATGAACCCATCATTCCCCAACGGTAGTGTCAATATAAGAGCATTGACTAATATTCTCTTCAGTTCTTCAATAAAATATTCACACTCTTTTGTCCAAAAAAATTTAACCCCTATACGTGTGAGCTTCGTTAATGGGTTAGTTAATCGGGCTATGTTTTGGATGAAATGCCGATAATAACCTGCTAAAACAATAAAACTAGGTACCTTAGTTATACTCATCATTGCACTCCATTCATAGATATCTCTTGTATTGGAAGGATCAACAAAGATTCTATCCTTATAGACAATATGGCCAAGAAAGGAAATCTCCTTAAGGCAGAATTCACATTTACTAAAATTCCCAAATAATTCATGTCTTTTAAGGGTCTTCAGGATAATGTTCAACTGATTATCATGATCCTCATAGCATTTGTATTATGAAAATATATCATCAATAAATACCACCACAAAATCATCGAGATATTCCATGAAAACTCTATTGATTAGATCCATGAATATAGATGGTGCCTTAGTCAATCCAAAAGGAATTACTGTAAACTCATAATTCTTGTACCTGGTTTGAAATATTGTCTTTGAAATGTATTCTTTCTTCACACAAAACTAATGGAATCCATATCGAAGTTCAATCATTGAATATTATTGAGATCCATGTAGTTGATCAAATAAATCATCCATGAGAGGTATGGGATACTTGTTCTTTATTTTTATGGCATTGATTTCCCTGTAGTCGATACATAACCTCATAGATCAAACTTTCATCTTAACAAAAAGGACAGGGGATCCCCATGGAGAAACACTAGGGAGAAAAAAGCCCTTATTACACAATTCCTCAATTTTTTTCATTAGTTTAACTAATTCAATAGTCGTCATTTTGTAAGGGGTCTTTGATATAGGCCTTAATCTTGGAATTAAATCAATGGGAAACTCAACTTCTCATTCCGGAGGATGTCCAGGTAAATATTCTGGAAACACATCAACATATTCTCTCACAATAGCTGCATCCTCTATTTGAACATTCATTTCCACATCCACAGTAATTTCATTCTCTTCCCCCCCATTAATTGAATTTACTTGAGCTACTGGGGGTGGATCTATATATGAATTAGGTTATAAAGATTCTGCTCTAAAGATAAGGGGTTCCTTATCATCATCATCAAAAATTTTAACCTCCATCTTCATAAAATAAATCTACACATCATGGGTCGAAAGAAAATCCATACCGAGTATTATGTCAAACTCAATCATAGGTATGGCGATGAGATCAGTGGATAAAGAACATTTATGTGCACTAATGGGGACTGATTCACAAAACATTATTGCAATGATACTTCCCTTAGGAGTTTTAACTGAAAACTCCCTTGTTAAATCAAATTGTAAATATATAATTTTCTTAGAAAACTGGGATGATATGAAACAATGTGATGATTCACAATCAAATAAACAATTTGATAAACTTGAGGAAACCATTAAATTACCTGCTGCCACCTCTTTTGGATCATCTACCTCAGCAATAGTGATAACATAAGCATGGCCTTAGTCCCTAGGCCTTTTTTATGGTAAGTTTCCCTGAATCTTAGGAAATTCATTTCCCTAATGTCCCATCTCCATGCAATTGTCTCATTGAACATTGGTAGTGTCTTTCGTTCCTTTACAATCACCAGCTAGATCGCCTTCCAGTCCACACTTGTAGCATACTCTTTTTTCTTTTAGACAGGAACCAGGGTGCTTCCTTCCACAATTATCATAGGGAGGCAATTCAATTCTTCCCTTCTTCCCTATTTCATTTTTTCCTTTCCCAGAGTGTTCAGCAGATCTCTTCTTCTCTGGCTTTGATTTAAATTCATAAGACTTACAGAATTCCTTTTCAATCTTGATAGAACAGGAGACAATATCTTCGTATGATGAGAAGGATTATGAGAGAAATGCTCGATGGAGAAATAGTTTTAACCCATCAAAGAAATGATCAATCTTACTTCTTGGGTTACATATATAATCTGCTATATACCTTGCTAACCATGTAAAGTTAGCCTCATAATTTGTGGCATTCTCATCCTCCTATTGTCTATGACTCAGAAATTGCCTTTCCATATCTTCTTGATGGTCATGAGGAATGTATTTTTCTAAAAACAAATATTTGAACTCCCTCCATTCCATATTTAATACTTCATCATCTTCCTTCTTGTTTTGAATCACTGACCACCATTGATCAGCATCTCTAGTGAGGCGGTAAACTGCCATGATAACTTTTTCTTTTTCACTAATCTCCAAAGAATGGAATATATTCTCTAAGGAATTTATCCATTTTTCAGCGACTAATGGATTTTTACTCACATTTAATGTTTGTGGTTGTTGACTCATGAAGCGATCTAACATTTATCCCCCATGCTGCGGATCAGGGTGCTTCATATGGGTAAGGTTATTATTTATAACCTGAGTTAGTTGTCCCAGTATAGTGATTAGCTGATCAGCACTAGTTGCATCACCAGCTCCACTATAATTATTTTGAGTATGAGGGAAATCCCTACAAGGAGTGTGTTCCTTGATACGATTTCCATTTATTCCACTTGGTTCCATTTTTAAAAAATTGAATACACTATTATAGTTTATGAATCGCAACACATAAATCCAAACTTTCAAAACACTTAACATAAATTGAACAGTTTATGAATATATTCTATAATAAAAAAATGTTTTCTTGAGTATGTATATACTCATAAACCCTTCATAATGGTTTGTAAAGAAAATGAGAATTATCATAAGCATATCCCCCAGGAGTGTCATAACAAAGAGTGCAGCAAGGCCCGTTGTCGTGTAGCAGTTCCCATTTGAGTCTAGCTCAAAGCAGTGTTTTTGGGTTTTACCCCTAGGTACATCTGTTACAGAGCCTCCTCTACCTGCTTATATCCAAACATGGATTTATTGCTCAGAAAACTCACAAAATCTCTATAATACCAAAATTCTAGGAACATCTTCTATATTAATCCTCAAAGTCCATCTTAGGTCTATGTTCTCTAATCAGAGTTTATCTAAATCTAGTTTCCAAGGTTTTTACTAAACTTCCTATGATACTAACTATAATGCCCTGACCCCAGTTACCTGGAGTCAGTTTATTATTAAATTATATTTTCATGATCATAAGAAATAATGTCTCAAAAGACCGATCATTTTAGTATTATTGGAAACAAAATTCATACATAAGTTCATCTTTACAACTCTAAAAGAAATACAACATGAATTTATTCTATTAGAAATATCCATACCTCCTTGATTATACCAGCAAGTCACTCATAACTAACTTATTCATATCCTAGGAAAATGAAACATAAGAAAGGGTTGAGCTCAAATACTCCGTAAGGGTAAGTAATACGGCGGAAAATTACATAAATATTAAGCATTGTAAATAATTGAACACACAATCCTTTACCAAAATTAAATATGTATACTTTTATGGAAAGAATATGAGCTGAGTAAATAATGTCATCAGAAAACATAACCATGGGTATTCAACTAGTCGAATGACCACATGAACCATCAATTTTATTTCCATAATGAGGGAATATATAATGTCGAACATTCTGAAACATTTAGTCAAGGCCTTGGGCACGACGTTTAAAAATGATTATGGCCTCAGCCAAAACCATAAATCAAATTGGGAAAGTGCCTCAGCCAATTCCACATCTAGTTGTCCCATGATACCTATCAATGCATCAAGGAGCTATAATGGGATCACCCCGTCACTTACTAAGTCCAATACATTCCTCATATGAAAAGGTTTAAACATATCATAAAAATTCATAATAAATCTAGCAAATGAAATGTAAATACTTTAACCATAAATCATGAATGGTATAAACATAGCACATCCACAGTCAAACATATCACAAAACCTTCAATTAAATAAGGATGTTTTTTATAATAATAAATCAACTCCAAATAAACATAAAATCCATCAAAGGATGTTGTCATAGATGAAATCAAACCCTTTTTAGAGAAATATATCTTTATATTATGAAATAATTTAAGAGCCAAATTATTATAAAATAAAACATTTACATTGAAAATATTCTTATAAGATTTTAATGGAATCTTCTAAGATTTTATAACGGTAGAAAATAGCCGCACCCACTGTATAATTTAAAAAAAGACATTCTTACCTTAATTTTGTTGAAAAGGTTAAAAAGGATCTTGTTTGGAAAATGGTGTAAAGATTCCTTTATAAACATCTTATAAATAGTTAACAATGGTATAATTTACATTAAACCATAGTTTATAAATTATTAATAATGTTTTAAAATACATTTTTATGAAACATGTATGTGGATGATAAAGAGGTCCGAGTAGATAAATACGTATAAACAACCTCAGATAATGAAGAGATTGTGAAATAAACCCTTACCTTGTACTTTTCCCATGTTGAGGGTAAGTTAACCTTCTGTATAATGGTGAAATAATTGTTAATAAATTATAAAAAAAACATATACCTTAATATGATATCATATATAATATTTTAACATTGATTTGTTAATAATATCATAGTATTGTCATCATTTCGGGTGCTAATGGATTCATCATTCTTTATATTATTTGTTATGTGAAACATATTTGATATGGATGGGATGTATATTATTCATATCCAGAATGATATCTATTCCTTAAAAATTATTTCAAGTCATCAAATGAGAATTAAACTTGAATGGATACGATGGGGAATGAATATCATTGCGTTCTTGGAGACGGTAGTCTGTACATACGCACGAGCGAGAATATCCTTATTTTGATATTAAAATAATATATAATTGGATGGTATATAATATATAAAGAATAATTATCATGATATATTTATTATTTTCAAGATTTACAAATCATTATTATACCCATCCAAATAATAATGTTTTGAATAACAATTACACCACATCGTGGAGAAGATAAGCCGTACATATGCACGTATGGTGACATGTCATTCAAAGGATTGATAGAAAAATGAATATGGTTGTAACATATTTATAATAACATCATAGTATATAGAATATAATAGAGTTATTACTTTAGAATTGGAATAACTATGAAAAAAGATGTTGAATAAGAGAAGAACATGAAAGAGGGTGGTGAAAACATTACCTCTTAATCGGGTTCTTCCTTTTGATTTGATCAAAAGTGCTCCTTAGGTTGTTTTTCATATCAAAATAAGGCCTCTATGTTGAAGTAAGGGATGTTGGATGGATATTTTCATAGAGGTTGGCTGAACCAAAGGCTTTTATGGTCTGAATAATTGGTTAGAAGTAGAGTCCTTTTATAAGGGGGAGGAGGGGATCTTTAGAAAAAACATAAAGTATTAATTCATAACAAATTCATATTCGGTTTCTAATGGCTCCAATGTGTCTTATTAAAATTCTAAGGTGGGGATGGGTTGAAATCCTTTAATCCAAAAGATTTTAGATAGGTTTTGGTCATTATATTAACCTTATAATTTAGTTTTAACTCTTAGTTAATTAGATTGACATTTAACATGTCACTTTGTATTTTTATATTATATAGTTAATAAACTTACTATATACATTCAAGAGACCCAAAATTGGTCCATCAATGATACTCCTGTCATGATATAAGTATTTTGGCCGAACCTTAGATTTTTAGGAATAGAATATCAATTAATAATATAATATTCGTTTTAAAAACTCTTTTATGTCAATTTTAACACTATTGGGTATTTTTTTGATAAATTCATAACATCATTATTACTTAGAAAAAAATTCATATAACCAGTCTTGATATAGCATATAAACCTATACAATTAGTTTTATTAAAAATAAGTTTCAAATTATTTATCCTTTAATTTCATATAAATTTTAAAATAAAATAAAAAACAAAACATAATTAGAAATTAATTTACATTGGAATGAATTTTACAATTAAATGAAAGGACTATTATTTATTACTGTAAATCTATGTTGAAAAAGGAGTTACTATGGTAACGGTTTCAAAAAATTTATTTTAAATTCATGGTAAATATTTTTAAAATTAAACCATATTGAAACTAATAATGAGATAACCTTATTAATATATATTCAAATTATTAAATGACTAAAGAAAATGACCATGTATAATCATAGGACTTCAGAGAATTTAATACATCAAACAAGTAAATAAAATTGGGTATTCATGAGAGTGATATTATTATAATAATAATATATATGTATTTATATTAGAGATTCAAAAATATATTATGAGTAGGTGGAAGAAGATCAAAACCTGAATGAACGTTGTTAACACTATTATCTTTTCCCCAGGTAACCTATATTGGATCACACCATATGAATTCATAGGATGTAATTATAGTTAAAATAGAACCTATAGGTCTAAGTTAATTGTTTGGGGTTGTAATTTTATTATTATTGGTTAAAATAAAATTCTCATTTTTGTAGAGTAGTTAGGTGGTGAGGTGTTCCATTTATAACTTAGGGATGTGATACCATTATAAATACTCTTAATGTTAAAAAATTAAAAATGAATTTATATAGGAAAATATAACCATGGAAATAAAAATTATATGATTGGATAGTAATTTATTAAATACAATTATTTAATAAATTTAGAGATGGTTTTTTTTTTTTGATATTTTGTACCATAGCACTATATTTTGACCCTAATTATGGTGATAATGTATTATAATGGAAACATAATTTAATTACTAAAAATGAAATTAATATTATTGATAAATTTAATTATTATATTTAAATTTTTGAATCAATTTTATAATATTTAATTTCTATATTTTAGAAAATAATTTTTTTATGTACATATAACATATAAACAACTACAGTATAAAAATTCATTTTAGGAATATATTTGATTTTAGGGAAAAATTTTGTATTTTATTGATTCACTTGGATTTTTTATGATTTTAATTAAATAAACTAGAGTTATGTAACAATAAATATAATATTAATATAAATTTATATTCATAAATTTTTCATTTCATAAAATAAAATAAATTATCTTTTATCCGAATATTTTTTTTTCACAAAATGTAAAAATAGGTTTCAAAATTAAATATTTTTTAAAATGAATAATTTTATTCCATATAAATATATTTATTTTGTAACCAAAACATCATAATCACTAATATAATTATTAATTATTGATAATGTCTCAGAAGATATGGTATTTATAAAAAACTATCTATTTCACTATGCCTCCAAAAATTAAAAATTTACGAAAAATCAGAAAAACCAATCACACTAAATAATTTATACTTTTTGAGTTCACAAATGAAGTTCATACAAAAAAAATACAATATATATTTTTAAAACAAAACCAAATTTATCCCACATGAATGATTAAAATAGAATGGATACAAAACAAAAGTCTCCAATGTATGTTCCAAAAACCATGATAATCAGCAACACTTATAATGTATAAATGATGGAGGTAGTAAAGTCTATCATGGTCCATATAGTCCTCATGAAAAAAATGAATGTAGTATTATATATGTAGAAAGTGAATAAAAGTATACTCATTAAAAATGTCTCTTGGGAATAAGTGAGTGAAGCTTACAATGCTTCCATGAGAAAAACATTGAACCCACCAACACCTAAAAAGTTATAATAGAAATACCAATTTCACAAATGAACACTCACAATGTAATTTAGGTCATGTAAAGAAACATAGTAATCACATTGATGATACTGTACCAAGCATGACTTCCCACAGGTTTAGACAATGTTTCCTAATGAAAAAATAATCTAGTGCTCCCACATGTTCAAAAAGTACCATGTCAGAACCCTCTAACACACACATGGGCATCATAGCTATTCATGTCACATAAGAAAACGAATCATGTCACATCCTAACTTCAAACACCTAGGCCACTCATTTCGTCTTGTAACCTATTAAAATAAAACTCATCACATCTTTCCTGCCCAAACCTGGTCCTCAAACCACATCACATCTATCTTGTAGAAACCAATTCTTCAGAACACATAATATCCCAAAAACACTAGGTAATGAACAACTCATCTCATCCTGAAGACACAAAGGAAAGAACTACTCATCTCTTCTCAAATATTAATCTAAAATTAAAACATTACTAGAAAAATATAAGCCTTGAAAACCACTACATGCCTAATAAATATTCTTCCACTACCTCCTAGAATTTGGAGATGGGAATATATTGTGGAAATCCATTCATCCTTCCACCGAGATGTTTGTAAAAGACACTGACCCTTGTGATGATGATCGTGTTTGGCACATGGTTCAAAATAAGGTTGGGAGGGTATAAAAATTATAAGGAAAATACAAGTATAAATATATATTTTCAATTAATCATTCATATATTTTATTTTTATAATATCCAACCAACATAAAATACTAACACCCTCATTACTACCCCTAAAATGTGAAACAACATAGAAAAACATGTTTCCAAAGGACAAGATCCTAGTAATGTAATGTTTCAGAAAACATATTATATGTTTAACACCCATTCATGATGTCATATATTTTACTTATATTCTATTTTCCAAACAAAAAAAACATTCCATAATTAATTAACAGATTCATTTATTCTTTTCATTACTACGTGGTAATCTAGCAGGAACAACACTACTAAACCACACCTCAAATTCCAAATAGAGGAAGATGTGCCATGGTAAATTAACCCAATTCACCATCCTCTCAGTTTAACACCCACACTGAGCACTGCCATTATCATTATTTAAATTCATTTTACCCAATGCATTCTCTAAATAATGAAAACACACATCATAGGACCACACCCATCGACACATATCATCACAACCATTATTGGTAGCCTAACCACATAATGTTTCACATCCATTCCTCAATCAATTAATCAAACATACTAAGACTCCATTATACATTCTGAACCATACCATATCAAAAATCCATTCTGACAAACCTATTATTATAGATCTAATAACAACCGCACACACAACACACCATGACATGATCCCAAGAATAGAATATTCATAATTGACAAGTCATACGTTCTTTAATTACTTTTTTAACTTATGGGTTTTCATAGAAATATTTTGATAAAGTTAAATCCATTTATTATCCAAGTGTATGTAGTTATCAGTTTTTCATAAAATATAATCAATATGAAACAAAAAACATATATCCCATAATATATTTGGTGCACAAACAAAGACCCCCAATGGCCATGATATCCAGTTGGCATATATTGTATTAAATTTAAAAAAATTATGAATATATCAACCAAATAGAATGATCATTCACCCCATTCATCAGCACATATTTTTTTTATTAGAAACTAATTTTAATTTCCTTATTGAATTTCGATTCAGTAATATTTAAAAGGATACCTTCATACAACCACCCTACATGATACACAATTGAGAGAGGGAAAGGTTAACCGACTTGTAAGAAGAAGGAGTAATCAATTCATAATTATTTCACCAATGTAGGGGGTGTGCATGCAGTAATGAAAGCCTCTAGGGAAAACGAAATCCAAGGGCTAGAATAATAACAAATGGCTTCTTGGGGAATAATTGTTCGGCGGGTATCGTACCAAGAGAATTGTAAGAGGACAAAAAATAAAACAACATTGTGTTAGAAAGGGAAAATCAAAAATCAATAGGGGAAATGGTTTTAAAAATCCATTAAAGGAATATCTAGAAAAGTACCACACATTTTTTCAGTCGATGGATGCTTCAGGGTTTTAGTGGATATATATGATTTGAAATGTATCTAAAACCCATTAAATTTGGTATTTATCTATTTTTTCACAACGAGATACATAAAGGGACTAAACTAAGAAAAACAAGATAAATGAAAAACTACTACAAATGGGTCAACAGAAGGTGAGTTACCGATCCGAGTAATCATTCTGTGAGCTGCTGAGGTGAGATATCAATGAGAGTGATCTGTGTGAGTCACTATTTCAATTCACATATTTTATTCACCATTTTTGAAATATTGGTGTGAGATGCTCGTCCAAACTACCGGTGTCAGTCACTTGTACTTGTCACCAGTGTGGGTCACCATTCAGTGAGATACCATTGTGGGCCCCCATTGTGACTCACTAGTCACTGCTCATCATTATGACATAATATTTTAATCAACTGTCATGAATCACCACTAAAACTCAATATTATGATTCACCATCATGACTCACTATCAGGACTCTTCATTGAGACTCACCATCAGTGACCTAGCATTGGAAAATTGGAATTTTGGAAAACACATAAAATGTGACACCATAACCTCCTAGAATGATTCAAATAATATATTATCACAATGTAATTGACGATAAAGGTCTAGTCCATAAAAACTGAAACCTATCAATCTATTCTCATCATCCAAAATCCAACACCGATCTCAGATAAAAGTGGGGGTCCGAACAACCACCCACTGAGATAACACAAAATAATCCCACTACACATCAACCACAACTAAAAACCAAACAAACCAACATGAAATGATTAATCCACCCTTCATTGTTTGAATTATTTAGTAGAAACCTCCTCATCCAAGAACATCTCCTCCGACATCCACGAACCCAAACAACCACGAATCACACCACACTTGTAGAAAAACCACACTATCCGAACATTCGAACTGGGGAATTCAATCCTCCATGTCAATATACCATCCACTCTGGGTGGTACTGACTCTCCCCCAAAAGATTAATGTCATTGTAATTATTGTAGCCTAATTATATTTTGGGTTATCCCCTAATAACATGTCCGGACATTATCACA
Source organism: Viscum album (assembly GCA_963277665.1). Taxonomy (NCBI): domain Eukaryota; kingdom Viridiplantae; phylum Streptophyta; class Magnoliopsida; order Santalales; family Viscaceae; genus Viscum; species Viscum album. The sequence continues at coordinate 1,330,815,231 of OY728142.1, read as the reverse complement.
CATTTTGAAATAGTGAAATTAATCATCTAAAAAATAGTTCTCAAACATTATATAATAAGGAAAAAAGAACCATATAAAAATAAAAAACAACTCAGGGTACTTGGAAATGATCTTCTCATCTCTCTCGTGAACAATCCTCCATGACACCAGGCCTACAAAACATCCGATGAACAGGAATTGTTCCCCTATGCAGCACCACCCCCTAGAGATCATAGATCTCTAATGGTTTATTTACATACACCATGTTATATTCAATAACCTATGCTCCCCAATAAATTACATGGCACATATAATGAAGATATTGATAGAGTTTAGATATTTTAACGATGCCATGGATCCTATCTAACTATTGTGGAAACACTAACTAGTATTCCGCCTTTCCAACGCATCCCAACACCTCAAGGGTCTGATGAAATGGGGACAATCCTTAACCATCTTATAATCCATTGATTCCCACATTAAGGAGAATCCTTCATGAACATGTGGTCACCAACATCAAAATCCAATTACCACCTTCTGCGATCAGAATATAACTTATTCCGGTGTTGCCTCACATTAATACACTTGTATACAAATTGAACCTACATGTTCATGATATTCACCACTTCTTTTCTAAATATAGTTATATCCCTGACCACCCTCCAGCATAACAGATAATTACACAGTCTCTTGTACAAGGATTAAAATAAATTCTTTCAAATGGAAAAGTGATAGATATTATTGAATGAAAAATATTCCAATGGAATGTGTTGTACCTAAGATCCACCATAGTCCAAGATTCAAGTACACAAAATATCTTCCAGTGTTTAGAATGTTAGATCCATCATCCCATTTGTCTGTGGGTGGAACGTAGTGTTGAGGCATAACTAAGTGCCAAAATCATGTTACAATCCCCTCCTTACTCGTGAGGTGAAACATTTATCCAAATCTATGAAACTATATCTTGTAACTCTATTAGACCAAGCCACTTCATAAAAAGACCTCTTTGCTGATCCTTCTAATGTTCTTGACTCCATGATCTCTAAGAAGTGAGATGATTTTGACATCAAATACTCTACTACAAAGATAGCATCATTTCCCCACTAATATTTGGTTAACATATGATGAAATAAATTTATATGTCATCCCACTTCTACTAGAGGGAATTTAAGGGTTGAAACAAACAATGTGGAAAATGGTGTTTATCATTTACTTTCTGGAGCACTAAAAACATAGACAAAAAATATTCCACTTCCATTTTATTCCAAGGCCACCAAAACATCATTCACAATTGATGGTACATTTTGGGAACTCATTTGTGTACGGAAAAGGGTGAGATATAAAACTCAATGAATACTTCCCCATGCATCAACACTAAATCATATTTCCATCAATAGACAACAAATGATTATGACCATCCTCCAACCATCCCTCTAGAGCTTCATCATTGTCATTCTGATCACACGTCACATATACCTCTGAGTCTCACCACTGAAACTCCTCCACCTAATACATCATGTATGAATTATAATTCTTAAAAAAATACCCTATATCATTATCCTTCCATACATCCATTTTCAAGGATAAAAACATCTCCATTACCATCCAAGTAGTCATAGATTCACAAACAAGTTCCTTCTACGACTTCATGCTCAAACCATCGACCAAAAAATTTTATAAGGTGTATTAGATCACAAAATCATAGACTCAATGAAACTGTATCAACCTCTTATATCATAGATTTAAATATCTATAAGAAAATATACACCTCAAATTCGTGTAGTCCGTGAAGACCACATAGTGATCACCAATGAGGTAATGTCTTAAAAATATCATCACAAACAGGACCACTCCTAACTCTAGATCATGGGTAAAAATGGTATTTCATGGGGATATAATTTAATAGACTCATAAGAGATTAATATCTATTGATACATCAAGATTCATCTAAATCTTTGACCAGTTGCATCAAAAAACACCTCAATCATTACATCATTAATTAGAAATAGGAGTACAGGATCACTGACCAATATTCCATTCTGATGGAGGAATGCTTCCTAATGCTAATCTCTATAGACAGAATCTTGGTATTTCATTGTCAAAGATATAAATGGAGATAAAAATCAACATAAAATGGGTAAAAATATCTGATAATACCATGTGTACCAAGAAAACCACAAATATCAACCAAATTCATGGTGTTTTCCCACGAAACAACTACTTCAGCCATTGAATGGTCAACTGTCACACCCTGTTGATACACCATATACCCATATAAACCCAAATTATCTGTCTGGAAGATACACCTTGAATCATTATATAGATCTAGTGGCCTCGAATAACTAGCAAGATGGCCCAAATAGGCTTAACATGCTCTTCCTCTGACATCCTGTAGATCAAGATTTCATTGATTAATATTGTAGAAAAATGATCCAGGAACACATGGAAGATTTTGTTCATGAGTCCCATGAATATGGGTTGTGCGTTCATAACACAAAATGACATGACTAAGAACTAGATGTTCTCATACATGAATATAAAATTAGTATAAGCTATATGACCCTCATTCACCCTCAACTGTTGATATCCAGACCACATATCGATCTTAAAAAACAAATCTCCTATATTAGTTGGGAAAAAATATCCTTCATCCTCAGGAGAGGGTAATGGTTCTTGAATTTTATGTATATAATTTTTATGTGTATTATTTTAAATATTAAATTGGATTACTCTAAGAACATGCACGAAGACGTCATACGATTCCGATGTTCAGTGTGTCTAGAATAATTTTTTTAAAAATATTTAAATATTAAATAGAACACATGAAGAGTATTCCAAATAAAGTATAATAACATCTAAATGGGCACCTTGATCAATAATTTGAGATCCCCATTACATTTAATTTAGAAATTTTGACCTAGGAATAACCTACCTTTGGTTTTAATGGGTTGACTATGAAAGGTATTTTTTCGACATAACATGAGTAAAAATATTTTTTATTCAACACATCATTTTACATTTTTAATGGATTTTATGGATTCTATGGATAACAAAATAACCCTTTATTTTCTATGAGTTTTTTGAGTGAGAGAACATCTAGAGGATTCATCTGTATATGGAATACCGTACTATGATCGGAGATCGATGAATCGGCCAAAAAATGAATTCATTGGATAATGGATCAATGAAAAAAAACAACGCAACTTATCTCTTCTTCCATGAACATTCCATCATGAGGTTCGACATTTTTTTAATTTTATTTTTATTATTGTTTATTACTATGAATAATGTGAATCAATTGATTAATGGATTGATTCATGGGTATTTCGTAATGTGAGTTGAGATTATATTTGTGGTATTTATTATTAGTGATGATTTGTTTAGAGACTTGATTTTCTTTTTTGATCAATCATACGTAATGGATCGAGGGAATAATGGAAAATGGTTGAGGTTTATTTCTTTGGGTTGTTTCATTTCCTTATCTAACTTTTGGTTCATTGTGTTCTTATCACTCTTTATGATTTTATAAAAATGAAAATTGCATCTTCAGTTCAGAGCATAAAAATCCGATATAGATGATTTGAACACCTGACAATGTAGAGGAGGTGTGATGGTTATGGCTCACTATGATTTAGCTGGGAAGATGGTGCCTAGCGGTGAATGTAGTGGATCATGGAGGTGGCATGAGTGGATTCATTAGTCAGTCCAATCAAGCGTGAGTGTGGTTTTAGAGGGTTGGTCTACGTCGATGGTGAGGTGGATGGTGAGAAGTCGATAAGGTGGCCAACAGAGGAGGAATGAATCTTAGTGGGGACTTGTTGGAGCCCATGGCGGTGGAGAGGCCATATTATGGGGGAAACGCCGGGATTAATAGATGTGGTGGGCCGACCAGTGGGACGCAGAATGGCATCGTGGGGGAACCTGGTGGAACATATTCCAGGTGGACCATGTGTAGTGGACAGCTCATCCACGGGGGTGTTTGTCGGACCAGAGGAATCAAGATTATCCTACACCCCAATGGTTAAAGATATTTTGAACTGAGATAGTCCATATAAGGTTGGATATACTATGTTAAGTAGGTAGATTGGTTAGTCCAGGTATGGTCAGTCGAATCAAATGTTTATGGGACCTAGGTTATACATTTTAATGAAAATATAAAAAAAATTCAATCCAAATGTCCATTTGACAGAACATTCTCAGATTTAGGACCCTATATATGAGGAAATAATATGTTAATATCCTATCTAGGGTTTTTTAGATGTGTACATAACATCTAATGGGTATAAAAATATGTTATCTCAAAATAGGAGAACTATGAGAGGATTCCTAGGACTAACATTAGGATTATGTGACTTTCTGAGACTACATGTCTTTCCATGACTATGTATCTTAATGAGACTATATATCTTATTGGTATTTAGTTTCTCAAATTTCATATGTGTCTTATGGATATTGGGTGTTTCGTGGATTTTTTTATGATCCTATTTTCCGTACAGTAGACTTATACCAATGTGAGTTGTCTATAATATTTTCTTTGTTTCATAATTACTATAATTCTTTGTGGTATAATTTCTGAATTTATTTGTGGTATAACTTTTGTATTTCATAGTTGTCTTCCATTACAGTTTTGGGTGTCCTACTATGTGTTTTTTTACTCACCCATAAAATATATTTTCTCGCACATGTTGTGTCTTGTATAGATGATAAATTATTTGATGAATTCATGGGTGCACTAGGACCTAGAGGGTTCTTAGTTAGATCATAGAGTTGAGGTGTGCTCCATAATCTTTTGATAGCTCTCTAGTATCATTCTTTTCTTGTTGGTTATTAAATCAGTGACTTTTAAGGACTTGTGCATTAACTTATACAGACTATTTCTTCTGGTGGGCTTGTATTCTAGCCCTATATCCCTTCCAATTTTCTAAATTTGTACTGTTTTTTTGGTATCTTATACCATTAATGCATTTTTTTAATTATGTTTTTTATATTTTATCATTTTCATCTTGGAGATGTGTCTTTGTGTACATGTACATATGAAAATGAACCCCATTAGGGAGATATGACTACTCAATGATAGTCTCCATCCCCTGGCCTGTTGGATAATGGCATGGGGTAGTCATGGAACATGACTCTATCACATGTGACATTATTTAGTGCTATCAAAGAAGACCAATTCTACAAATGGACCGAGAGTCTATGAGGATGGATTGGGGTAAAAGTGTAAACTATTCCATGTTCATCTATCAGGATATATATTTCAATGTTTGTGTGGTGGCATGAGTATCAATAGAACAAGACTCTAGAAACATTTATTTCGACCTAGAATGTGGAAACACTGGTAGTAGAGAAAAAAAAGGTAAATTCATAATGTAGGATTTGGGTGTCTTTTCATGTCCTTTGTGAGTCATCTCGTTTAGTATACTCTATTGATCATGGTACATTTTGTTTTATTGCATGATTCCTAAACTCAGACAGTAATCTAGGATTTTGTTGCATTGTCCAGAGGATTATCCTCCAAGTGACAATGAAGTGGAACATGTGCATGTATAAGAGATATCACCTCCAGGGTGTTAACCTATGATTCCACCACATATCAAGTAGTAGCTACTACCATCACTACTAGAAAATGATACACGCAAACAGAGCACATATCATGAGTTACATAAGCTTCAACCACCTTAGTTTCAAGGTGAGATAAACCCCTAGATAACTGAGGATTGTCTGTAGGGAGATAACTATGTCTTTCACATTGTGAGGACAGCTTATAACATGATACCAGCCCTAGCTACAAATCATTTTTTGTTCTATTTGGGGGGATAGTGGAGCACAATGACCCAGAAACACGATGAGTTGACTCACTCTTGGGAAGAATTTGAATGTCTCATAAGAGAGGAGTTTTTTATATCAATGTTGTCATTAGTGCGCATACTAGAGATACTCCTTCGGTTATAGGGAAGTCATATTGTGCCAAAGTACTCAGTGAGGTTTACTGATCTTTCATGAGACCCTATCTATATGGTATAGAACCATTCTTCTAGAATCATACCTTCAATCAGGGTTACACAAGGATATAATTTAATTCATTATATCTCTAAATATTAATACATATGATTGGTTACTAGAGAGAGATATACTAGTTGAGAGATTTCAAGATGAGCATACACCGGTAGTGGGAGTTATGACAGGGCACCAGGTACTAGAGTCTTCATTGTTAGGTAGTATATGGTAGTTTAATGGACACGAGAGTGTGAGGAACTCTATGTAAAGTCATTAGGAAATAGTATAAGTAGTACAATTCCCCATGTATGTGATTATAAACTGATAGACATGTTGAGTTACTCATGCGATAGTCAGGTAAAACTGACTTAATATTGCCCAAACCGGTGTATAACTGATCAAGAGATGGTCAATAGAACACAAAGAAATTGGAAGAACACTGATATGGGTTTTACCCAAGGTGGAGATGTGGTATATGAGGAGGGTAGTAGAAGGATGTGGGTAGATTTTTGAAAAATTATCACCACCATGCTTAGGTGGTCCATGATAGGCTAAGTGAGCTGGATGATAGATATGATGTTAGCATCAAGAGATAAAGGGTTATGATCCCTATACTTGAGTGATAATTAGAGTTATGATCTATAGATTTTTAACATCAGATATATTTTTTATATACACAATTGATAATCATTATATTCAATCAACAATTGTTGTTTGACCCTTAGAGATTCAAGTGGAACTAATAACTCTACCCTTACATTTAAAGGCTCCTACTAGATGGGATTCGATGATCACACACTAGTTCAGATAATGTGACCTTAATCATGGATTAAATTATTTCATATTGGATCTCTTGTTAGTGTCATTGAGGCTACATGATTTCATTGTCTATATGGAATATTTATCCACAATCGATGCTTAGATTCACTATTTCATGCTTATAGTGATGTGTGTCTGTAGTGATGGGTCCAGGGTTCCATTTTTTTGGTGAAAATGATACCCAAGAAGCATAATATAAACTCACACATATGAGGGTGCAACTGATCACCGATTATTTTTTTAGTCTATCCCACATCACTTTAGATTTTATCGGTCCTTAGTTTCCTACAGTGGTGGATGAGTATGATGAACTATTTCCTAATGATATTCATGGATCACCTCCCTATATATAGGTCGACATATGAAATGATCTATACCATTGGATGATACTGGTATCTACACATACATATGGGATGGATCCCATTGTTCTTCGTAAGTTTAGGGTACAGTTGGAGGACTTGCAGAGGAGAAACTTCGTGATACCCATTGTTTAACCATGGGATGCACCAATTTTATTTGAAAAAAGGAATACAGGAGAATGAAGCAATGTGAGGTAATCTACTAGATAATCTATTAGAACTTGAATAATAAGCATCCATTACTAAGGATTTATAACCTCTTCAAACAATTAAAATATGTCAGGTGGTTCTAGAAAATTAACCTCAGATCTAGAAATCATCGACTTCTAGTATTGGATTAGGATATACTGAAGATGGTGTTTGAATTTCAAAAAGAAACTAATAATATTCAATGATTCCATTTATCATGTTGAACACCTTACAAGTGATCAAGGGATATAGGAACATGATATTCCATCCTTACTTAGACTTGTTCCTGGTGTTCTTTATTAATGACCTCCTAGTGTACTCGTGGTCCAATGAGGAGGACATGACACAGATGAGGGTTGTATTGTACATAGTTAAAAACATTATTTATGATAATATCTTGATGTGTTAGTCCAAGATTCAATAGGTCTATTTATTTGGTACACATAATTTCATATTCTCAGGTGGTAGTGGATCTAGTGATGACAGAGGCAGTGATTTCACGGAAACCAGCCATAAATATTACCGAGTTGTGGAGCTTCCTTGGATTGGTTAGCTACTATCTAAGGTTTTTATAGGAATTTTTCAGGGAAGCAACATCATTGAATTATTTAACATTAATGATACAACCTTTTGTGTACATAGAAGGGAAAATAGTGTATTCACCAGCTGAGGCAGATATTGATGAGCACTTTTATCTTCGGATTGCTAGAGGAGGGTGTTGAGTACATGGTGTTCATTGATACATCTGTAACCTAACATGGTTGTGTCCTGATGTAGGGGAAGGTAATTATTTTCCATGGTTAACAATATTTTAGAGAACATGAGAAGAACTATGTGATTAAGGATATTGATTTGATAATTATTGTCTTCATATTGAATATCTGCATTCACTACTTGATGGGTGAGTGTTTTATCATATAATATAACCACATGACTCTTACATATATCTTATCTTATAAGGATGTATACATGAGATAATAAATATGATTTCATCTCTTACTATGACTTTGAACATTTCTGCACTGTAGGTAGGGGAATTTGTTGGTGGATTCTCTTAGTAGATGATCGAGTTTACAACTTCTAAATAAAGAATTAGTGTCGTTGGCCTCATTGCAGATATCATTTGTGAATGGAGATGGGTCACCTTACCTCTATTCAATTTTATTCACCCCTACACTCATACAGTGAGTCATAGATGCATATCTTGAAGATATTGACTATGGAATTGATGTGCTCATATTTTCATAGGGAGTTCCCCGAATGGATATTCAATAGGTGGGGAGAACATTACTCTTTTACGATGAAGAGTATTATTACTGGTTCCATTGCATGAGAATATTTTGTGGGAGTTCAATATGTCCTATTTGGAGGTACATCCATGTGTGTAGAAAATATACAAGGACCTCAGACATCATTTTTTGTGTTCAAGAATGATGATGGGAGTTGTAGATTTTTTCAATTGATGCCTCTCTAGGAAGAAAGTGAAGGCCATGAACTATATTCCCATATGTTAGAATAAAACCCTAGAGGTTCCAGAATCAATCTGGGATGGGATATTAATAGACATCACGGCTAGTTTACCATGTATGTCTATGGAACATGATACCATCTAGGTGATCATTGACCATCTCATCATGTTGGACCACTTCCTTTCTGTTTTCGATCATTGCTCATTAAAAATCTTGGGATACCTCTATATGAAGAATATAGAACAACACCACGGTTTTCCATCAGTGATAGTCTTAGAATGCGATTCTCTCTTTACATCACGGTTGTGAATGAGATTGGTCGAGGTGTTTGGGACTCAACTGCTCTTGAAAACAACCTATCAACCATAAATTGAATAAATTACTGAAAAGACCATTTTAGTTCTATAGGATATTCTACATCCTTGTACCTATAATTTTTTCAAGGTTGTTAGGATCACTACCTATGGTGGAGTTTTTGTACAATAATAAGTACAATTCCATCATCGGTGTGGAACTATTTGAGGCCTTGTTCAGAAGACCCTATCGATCCCCACTTTATCAGATTAATCTTGGAAAGTCAGAACTCTTGGGTCCACTATAGGTAAAGAAAACAATAGATAACGGGTAGGTTATCTCTGAGTGGATGAAGAGTGCACATATCCATCATATGTCCTTTTTTTGACTCCCAACAGAAGCCATTGGAGTTTGACGATGGAGTCCATGTGTTCTTTTAGGTCTTACCATGACATGCGAGGAAATATTTTGTCTTGGGTGGACTGTTAACACTGAAGTTCATCCACCATTTTCATATAATGTGTAGCCTTAGTGAGGTGGTGTAGCATCTAGCTCTACCCCATAGTTGCATTGGGTACACAATATCTTCCTTGTGTTTCAATTGAGGAGGTATGTTCACAAACCATAAAATATCATTGAATAGGGTGAGTTCAAAATTGAGGATGGGTTGAAAATTCTAATTACCCATTTGAGATCAATTATCAGTACGAGAGGATCATTAATGTGTGTAAAAATTCCTTGTTTCTTGTTTGGTGGCCGCATTGGAATCTCTAGGAGAGAATGCAATAGCTAGAGGCTTAGATTGGCACATCGTACCAATATCTTATTAAGTGGAATTGTTTTTACTTTTTTCAGATGTAAATCACTATGGTAGGGAGAATTTTATGTCCCTTATTTTTTGTTGAATTGTTTTAATGAATATGTAGGAATATTTTGAGACAAAATGAAAAGACAAAATGCGATGTAGATGCCCAGTGTGACCCTAATAATTGTTTGAAAAAATATTATAACATTAAATAGAACACATTAGTTTTTTTTCATTAAAATGTCTAATATTTTCTACATGGGTTCCTAGTTCAGATATATGGGAGAACCATTTTGTTTGGAGTTTCTAGTTTACCCAAGTCTTGACATAACATTTTCTGGTGAGGTTAGACTATTAAAATTAGTTTTCAAATGTAATGGGAACAAAAATATTTTAATAAAAATATTTTCTATTCGATGAAATGAATTCCCTTTTTATATAAATTCAAGATTCATGGGTTATCACAATAATACTGTAATTCCTCTAAGACAATGGAGAAAGAATACATTAAAAGGATCCATCCGACAAACAATAAACAGAACATGGATCAGAGTTTGAAGGATCGACACAACCAGAAATTTATGGTATAAAATATCAACAAATGAAAATTAAAATGTTTCACACCCCATTAATTATCATTCCAACATTAGTTAAGGAGGTTTTTTTAGTTTAATTTCATCCTTATTATTAATTCTTATGAAAAAAGAGAATCAATTATTGAACTGGCTAATTCATGTATCAATCATATTGTAAGATGGTATTATATTTTTGTAATTTATTATTATGATTATTATTTTAGATCTTTTATTTGATTTTGTGAAAAATAATATGGAATGGATCAAGGAAGAAATGGACAATAACCAAGGTTTGTTCAGTGGGTTGTTTTGTGTTCTTTTCTCCCTCAATGTTCTTCACTTTCTTTACATTCATCATTGTTTTGAAACAAATGATCATTTTGCCTTATGTTCATTGTGAAATCATCCTTGAATAATGATCTGAATGCATGATTATAGAATAGAGGAGTGACGGTGATGCTGCAGTGGGTTTTGGACGGGAATGTGCCACACAATGGCACATGTGACATCAAACGGCAGCAGCATGGGATGCAGCTCTGGTTAGTCTAGGCTAGTGGCGATGTTGGTCTAGGGGGCCACTCTAGGGTGACTGTGAGGTGGATGGATAACCTCAGTTGAGCTAGCCAATGTAAGAGAAACATGTTCCAATGAGGTTATGTTTGAGTCCACGGTGTTGGCGAGGACACGAGAAGGTGGAGCACATTAGTCGAGTAGACATAGTGGGATGACCGACTTGGATGATTCCTAAAACTATGAGGGAAATAGGGGGATGTTTTTAGGCTGGGCCATGTGTGGAAAATATCTATCCCTCTTGCATTTATGTTGGACCAAAGGATATGGGTCGGGTAAGCTGGGGGGACAGATCAGACTCATGTCAAAACTATTTTATGATAAATGTCATAACATTCCATCTATGTGTCCATTTTATGTGCCATTTGGGGTGTTGGGACCTTTACGACGAAGATGCCATTTTGAGATATACTAATAGAGTTTTTAACGGTGTGGTAGTATGACCAAGTGGATTTAATAGTAGATTATCCCAGAATGAGCATGTAATTAGTGGAATCATGTGGCTTAATGTGTCTTTGAGACTACATCACATTATGAGACTACGGGACTTAACGATACTATGTGTACTACCAAGAAAAAATGTATTATCAGGGATGACTATCACATTGGGAAAAAAATTTAATTCGATACAAGGTGTTTGTGGATTATGTCAGGTGATCTGGTTTTTCATACCATTGAGTAAAACCTGTGTGAGATGATTATATTATTTTATTGTGGTATTATTTGTTATTTCAATTGTTGTAAACATTATGTTTTTATTTTTAATAAACATCATGTACTTCATAGTATTATTTATTTGAGGATTCGTGGTGTGCAACTTATTATTGTTTAACTAACCACTAAAGAAGATTTTCCCACACATGACATGTCTTTTATAGACAATTGATGGTCTGATAGAGTACAAGGTGGACCCAGACTAGATTGTACTTATAAAGACAAAAAAATAGAACATTATTCCTATAAGTTCAAAAAGTGGTCAAGTGCCCTTCCCTTCATGTCGGTTTGTTTGCAGATGAGTTTTGTAAACATTTGTATTAACATTTAAGGACTCATTCTTTTGGTGGGATTGTATTTTGGAATAGTTTAACTTCTATTTTTTCTACTGGCATACACTTTGGTAGGTATCTTATTATATACAAGGAATTTTTATTTATATTTTTAAAATTTAATGATTTTTTTCAAGGAGGTGTGCGTGTGTGTGTGGGTACTTATGAAAATTCCTCCCATTTGCGGGATATGCATACTCATTACTAGTTACTAGCCCATATATGATTTGAGAGAGGATTTAGGTATTCAAATAATTTCCACCTTTAGGACGAGTTGTGAGATTGAATTTTACCTGATTCACCTTCTGATAGATCTATACAAAGCCTCATACCATAGTTTGTACTCATTGTCAAAAACACCAGAGCATTCTACATCGACACAATGGTTTGGATAAATATCATAAATATATGATCATCTATCAGAATATTCATGTTTAAAAACTAATAATGTTCCATATGATAATGATCCTTCAGAATTAATGAATCACAGGACTCAAAGACTTTCTCAATCTCGTCATTACGTCGATTAGGTAGAGTTACAACATCCTTGGAAAAAACATCCATGATCTCCCCAACAACTTTTAGAACCAGCACTATCTGAACATATGATGATCTATCTACTAGTGCATCCATCAAGGCATGAAGTGGGTATACATGCCAAATTCCCACCTAACAACTCAAATCACCAAAAAAACCACATGTCAGACATCTACATCTAAAAAAAAACTCTCCCCTAGAATAAATCGATGATAGTGGGCATAGAGTAAAACAATTCAATGTCGAGAATGACATCATATGGTTTCATTTATAGTAACAAGATATCGTCATCGGACTAATGCAGTCTCGTCATTACTCTACGTCCCTGACATACATCAAACTAGTTAGTTGGGACTCCAAGTAGCTTACCCCAAAACAAGGGAACCTGATGACTATGTTCATCGGGTCTAAGAGAATGGGAGATATTGAGTGTAACAAATGAGTTTAAAGATACTAAATAAAAAAATGCACAAACAATGGAACAAAACAAGATGATCATACCATTGATTATCTATAAACCCTAAAAAATTTCTACATATGCAGTTTTAAACTGACCACTACTTTCTTCTCTTCCCCTATACTAACAACAACATCCATGTATATGCTAGTGTTGAAGTCCCAAAGGAACACCCTAAGGTCATCCTCTACCTTCTCACTCTCCCCTCGGTGGAACATGAGCCTATTATCCATGATGCTAAAATTAAATAGCAGGAAACTATTGTTGTGGAAGGCATTGAACCTATCCACCTCCATCATACTAAACTCAAACCGCCACTGGCCACTAGTCATGCAGATGGACATTTACTCCACAGATAAAATAGTTATGTCCATGTTCATAAGAAAGGAACGAGAAAAAGAAGTACTAAATGGAAACTGATGAGGTCGAATCACTTCAGAGTGAATCCTAGAATTACCAATTTCCTAAGACCTATTGTTGGAAACCTTGGATACTAAAGAACCATGCTAGCTCCCCTCTCTTAGTATAGCTAATTACAATTTAATCAACTATATCAATTCAAATTTCATCTGAACGTCTAGTATGTCCTCGTTATATAAGAGAGTAACTTCATACTCGATATAAGGGTGAACTTCCCCCTATAAGAATCTTCCACAAGGTTCCTTGATAAGAAAGAGATATAGGATAAAATGAAATAGATCCTTGAACTTAATTCAATGCTCCATAAAAAACATAATCCCATACAAAAGGAAATGTAAATCTTACATATTCTCAGCCTTCATGGTCGATTAAACTATTTTTTTCCATAAAACTTCTTTAATATAGTAAAATAGATTGCAAGCCTTCTTCTTCTCCGCCTATGCACAATGTCCACCACTGATGCACAACACCCCGAATATGGTTCACTTCTAATGTAACCTAGTAAACCATCGGCGCAACGATCAAACTGAAGGAAAAATTAAACTCATTGAGGTATCTCTCCATATCCATGTATGAAACACTTCCCACATACATTCCCAAGGCATGATGCAGGAAAGTATGTAATTTTATATTCGACTATCCATCCTCCTCTACTAGATCAACCCTCTATTGGTCAGATAGATAAGCTTACTGAGCCCCAACAGCCCTAGCCACATGCGGACAACGATTGGGTTCCATACCTGAAAAAATTGAACTTTTAATTACAATTCCTAAGTAGTATGAAATATTATTTAAGATTAATTTTAAATAAATTATTATTTTTCATTTTCCAATTCAAATTCTCCAAAGAAACAAAATTTATACAAGAATACAGGTCATTATGATGCAAGTTCTTTTCATAGCGTATTTACCCTACCAATGATGTAGCCTCACTTGGTTGTTATATAGACTTATAGTACATTCATCATATCATTTGGGGACCTAATATCCCATGTATTTGACTATATTCACTAGCCTATGTCACACACCATGATAACGTGGCACTTTTTCATTACCATCCCATGTAATTATCACTATTTCTAACTCAAAACTTCCTCCAATCTCCCAACCATCACTCTGATACTATTCTATCACAACCCCAACTCTATAAATATGCCTCTCATATTCTTTCAACGATGAATGGTATATAATGAACCCCAGTACCACCTCTTGTAGGTCTTGAGGTGGTGATCAACACTAAGGTTATACATGTCTCACAAAATTGGATGCATTTCTTTTTTAAAGAAACAATATCAGGAGAAATGATTTTTTACCACAAAACATATCTAATATATATATATATATATATATATATATATATATATATATAAAACAAGTCTGTCACACATGATTGTTTAAAATAGAACTGATAAAAAATGTCTCCAATATAAATACCAAAAAATTTCAATACAGTGACATAGAAACTATCCCAATGTCCAATATACTCTGGTTCAATATGGCCAATTTAATCCCCATAGAAACATGAAAAAAAATTATATATGTAGTGAGACAATACATGTATACTGAGTAGGAAAAACCAATGTCTCCCATGCACAAGTGAGTGTAGTATACAAATGCTCCTGTGAGAAAACACTAACACCCAACAACACCATACTTGGAATATTATCCATCCCAACCACATCCAGGAACACTCACCAAGTAAATCAAGTCATGTAAAGTGATATATTAATCTGATCAATGATAGGGTATATTCCACTACTTCCCACTTGTATAGCCACTCTTTTATAACATCAAACGATCATGTGCTCCCACCTGTTTCAAAAAATACCGTGTCACAACCTTCCCGCACATACCAGGGGCTCCCAACTAGTCCCATCACATGGGAAAAAGATTCTCAACACATCATTCCTACACATAGATCTTCCTCAAACCTAGTCTCGTCACCTAGGAAAACAAAGATCATCACATATCACCCCACAATCACTTTGGACTCATACCACATTGCATCCCTCCCACTGATCCATGCACCTCAAACAACGCCATAACCTGGAAACATAAATGAAATCACATCACATATCATAATGAATACACATGGGTGAGTGCATCTCATGTCATACCAAAGATACCTAGGAAATCACAACTCACCCGTACACACCTATTCATCAAAAACAAAAACCTACCCAAAGATTCATGGGGTACCACTTCTAGAAAGAGGGATCATGAGAGAGCAAGTGGCCAACCAACCAACCTCCCTATGGGATGACTGGGAAAGACACCCTTGCCCGTGATGATAGGAATGTTAGGCACATGGAGATCAACAAGGGTAGGTTCATATAGAAATCACAATGAATATAATGATTACATATAAAATTTCAGGAACACAATCTTGACCTATATGATTACAATATCCAACAAACAAACAATAGTATCACAATTTCTGGTAGCCCTAAAATGAATAAAAATAGACAACTATATGTTTTAGAATGTGAAAATCATGATAAAATATTGTGGATTCACACTTATTCCACATTTAACTCCCATTCATGTTTTCATATTTATTAATTCCATTCCATTTTCCAAACAATCCCAAACAATTACATAATTTTTTAAGAAATTAATTTATTACTCCCATTGAAAACCGAGCATATAATAGGCACAAAACTAACAAGACACACTAAAAAATGGTCACACAGTGGAAGAAGAAACATGTTAAATTAACCCACTTCACATTCCTCCCAGTTTATGACCCACTCTCACCAAACCCATCATCCTTCTTAGAAGTCATTCCACCCAATCCATCCTCTGGATAGAGAGAACCCCCAACAAAGAACCACACCAGTCAACCCATATCATCAACACCATTCTCAGAAGATTTTCTATATAAAAAAACACATCCATTACTCAATCAATCAATCTCTCAACATGAGATTCCATTTTTACTGTCAAACCTCTTGAAATCACATAGCCATCCCCATAACCAAACAGCATCACATCTCATAACAACCCTATAGATAGAACACCTAGGGAAGAACCCATGAAATGAATATTCCAATTTTTTATGTCATACCTTCTTTTATTCCACATGTTATCATCAAGGGTTATCATAGAAACTTATTTTTTCTTTGGAATACATTTATTAGTCACGTGTACATGGTTAGAATATTTTTAATAACATTTGATCAATAGGAATCTGAAAACATGTAACCTGAAATCTATTCAGTGTACAAACAAATACTCCCAAATATGATAATTTGTTGTTTGCATATAACCCCTAATATTAATAACATTTATCATAATATCAATAAAACTCTATGATCAGGAGTCGATTTCCCAAACCATATTCATTGTTCTGAAACTAATTTGATTATACTAATTGAATTTGGATTCAAATATATTCATAAGGATACATACGTACACCCACACCACATGATACACAATTGAGAGAGATAAATGAATCCTTACATGGAAGAAGAAATAATAAGCTCGTCCTATGGCCCATAGTAGGGGGTGTGCATGTAGAAGTAAAATACTCCAAGGAAAACACAATCTAAAGGATTTAGTAAAAAAACACGACTCCTCTATACTCTCAATACTATTTATTTATTATGATAACAGTTACATTTGATGTTTTTAATGTAGTTAATCTTATTTAATGATTTCTGTTTCCATGTCAGGGAACCGTACCTAGTACCCATGCAAAAGGTAATCATTCACATTTGTCGGTGCTGAAAGCTACAAAAGGGAAGAGAAAGACCTAGCTGGATAGTAGTGAACACAGGTTGTGCATACAGTGAGAATCAAGGAACTAAACATGAAGTGTGAAAAAGAAAAAAAAGGCTAAACATCATTCAAACATGGTTCATTCACACAAGGCTACATCCATACTCCAAGAACACTAGACAACATGAAGCATTTTTTCTCTAGAGGAGAACCCAAGATGAATCTTGAGGTAAGAACTACAACAACCACTTCATGAACTCAGGATGATAAGATGAACCTAAAACAAAGGAAGAAAACGATACTCTGTTTTTCAGAATAAGATCTAGAGAAGGACTCAAAAGCTTTTCTAACCAATCAAACAAGTCCATAGAAACACTACCAATCACTAAATCTTTTCTAAACAAATTCACAATTCTTTTAGTTATTCTTTCTTCTACATTTCGAGTAGTGTGTGTATCCATTTATTTTACACCCACACTATCTCCTGAGATAAGAAGGAGGATTCTAAAATTCTCCTTCAAACACTATAACTCCCTTCTATCCCACTGTGATTAGTGTTAGAGGTCGAGTAAGACCTGGAAAACTGTGAGCTGTTGTTTTTTCCCATGTAGAAATGTGGTGGAAGTCCTTGAACCTAAACAGTTTTTGAACTGTTATTTACCCCGATCTAGGGTGTGGATCAATTTATATAAATTGTTGAGAGGACTAAGTCTCAGCCTGAGACTGAATCTCTTGGTTACATCTGCTGTGATTTTTAGTTTACTTCATAAGTATACTATATATTTCACATTCCTCTGCTAAATACATTGAAATATAATTTTTTTAAAGTTACTTTGATAGTTAAATTAGCATGTTTTTATACTTATTGTATACCAGTAAGTTAGTTTCAAAATTCAATTTAATCATCAGATTAAATTAATTGAGACCTAATCAATCATTGAGAAACTAATTTAACATTTACAATCTGTATAAATTCAATACAGTTTAACTTTATTTTTTTTAATAGGGTTATTTTATGAGAAATATTTTTAAGAGAAATTTTAATTGGAACTCAATTGACCCACCTCATGAGTATCCACTCTGACCAACAGTCTTGTCTCATGGGATCCAACACTATAAATGGATCTTCAATCGGACACCTGGTTTGCATATTAAGGGCAATTTTCCTAAAAGGGTTCAGTTAGGTCTAGGTCCGGTCATACCTGGTCAGACCAGACACGATCTAGACCTGGAATATCTAGGGTATGGTTTGTTTTTTCATGGGTCCATCTCATTCCGCTAGGGAAGGTCCGACTCGCGCCTTACCCAGTTCGCCTACCTGGGACACGGCTATAAGAATCATTATGCTCCATGCTTGCCCTGCGGTTTGTTGCGGGGCCATTTCACTACATTAGTCCAGCAACCATACCCTGGCTGCGACGTGACTCTCCTCGATTCCTACACATTGTTTAAGGTTGCGTTCCTCAAAGTCCCATGTCCAATGGCAATGGTTCAATATTGTGGGCCGCTACATGGACGCGACCGACATGATGCGTCTCTGTCTCTAGCTGTTGGTGGTCTGTATTTATCACTGACTGCACCCTTGGCCTCCACTGGGTATCACCTTCACTGTGCATGCATTGAATTTTCCTTATCTCCCCTTTAAAAAATCTCATCCATGAATAACGGATGAGTGGAGGGGTTCAGGCCTTGTTCGTATTAGCTCCTACTTTCTACATTAGAGTTTTAAAATAGGGGAGGGTTTGGGGATGATATTCTACGAACAATAATTCCAACCCAAATAGAAATCCCATGAAACAACACCCTCCCACATGAACAGATGATCTGTGGGTCAACCTATTCATTGGAAGATCTGTGTTCAACATATAAAATAATATTGAGGGAAATTTGAGAAAAATAAACCCCTTCCTTGATCAATGTTCGTCATTAAAGTGCTCTACCCTCGAGGATTCAAGCTCTGTTGGTGTTCATTTCTTCTCGGTCCCATTATTTGTAAGGCATCAATTTATTTATAGATCCTTCTAGCATTTATCATTCTTCATTAGAGATGAAATTTTACATAGGTTCATCTGAGAAAAATTGGACAGTTTAATTTCCAACTCTCCAAAATGTTAGTTATCTAAAAAAACACATCGTAGCATTTCTGTTATGTTGTGAGGTCGCGTCATTGTGATATTTTATTTATGAAACAATGTATCTATTATGATTCCATTAAATGATCCATTAAGATGATTTTGTTATTGTTCCCTTTCACTACACTGCAACATCATCATATAAGGCTCAATGGTTATAAAGGAAATCAAATATCTTTTTAATCTATTTTTTTTATTTTTCAAAAACATTGAAAAATAAATTTTCCATCCAACACGTTATGGTCAATGTTAAATCCTATATAAGAGAATCTTGGCATTACATTTTCATCAGTGACATCATATTTTTGATCCAATAACTATTCAACACCTAGGAAACCCAGCTCTTCCATTTACATAAGTGAACAAAATAGGATCAAAATTATGTTCCAAGCTCACCAAGCCTCAAAATCACATGTTTTCAATGCCAGTGGTCTCAAAATAATCCCATTCAATTAAAAAAATTATACAAAAAATTTGGGACATTATATTCTCCCCAATATAGAAATTTATGACCCTTAAATCCCAAACAAGTGCTAATCAAACAAATCATGGTACATAGCATGAATCTAGGCCTCCCGATATCTTGATATCTCTAGATGATTATTGTGCTACCACAAAACATTCATCATAAGATTCTACCATCTTTGAAGAACCCACTCATGTTGATCCTCTATCTCTACTAGGATCTCTAAAAAAATCACCACATTGTCAATGTCTATCTCTCTCTAGTCGATGTCTTGTGATGGATCATGCACATACCTCCTCATCTACGAAATGATGAAGACATCGTCTATCTAGTGCATCTGTGGGGGATGGTCTTCGAAGTATGCCACTAAGTCTACATTTTTAAAAATATGAAATGGTCTGATGAATCTCAGAGATTTCTTGACACCACGAAAAAATATTGATAATCCCCTTCGGGTTGAGACCTGAAGGAAAACAAGGTTTCCCTCCTAGAACTCCCAGGGCCTCCACTTCCTTTCAACATACAATTTTTGTCTGCTCAGTGTTGTTCTCAATTACTCCTAGATGATCTGTACTATTTTAGATGGTATCCCATAAAAACTATGGACCCATGAGTACTGACAACCATGGGTCTCCCAGCATAGAGCGGATCCACATGGACACTAATACAAGGCATAAAAAGTTGTCATTCAAATGCTGAATTGATAGTTGTCATCATATGAAAACTCCACCTGTGGTTATTGTTCCTCCTAATGGGAACAAAAATCATGGATGTAATAACTAATCATGTCCTCCATTGTTTGCATGGTCTGCTACATCTGACTATCTATTTGAGGGTGAAAAGTTATTTTCAATGGCATCTGAGTCCCAAACACCTCCTAAAATCCCTTCCATAACTATAATTTAAGTCATGCATCACATTCTAATAATATCATTGGAGGAATCTTGTGTAGCTACATTATCTCAAGGATGTACATGCACCCCTATCCCTCAATCAATCTCTGATCTTGGATGGGCAGAAAGTTATCTGACATGGTGAGTCAGTCATCAGTCACCCAGATAGAATCATGGCGTTTGACGTCCATGGTAACTCCATCACTATGTCAATTTAGATATCATCCCACTTACATTCATGTACATCAAGTGGTTGTGCCAATCCTATAGGGACCTCCTTCTCAGCATTCACATGCTAACATGTGAGGCATCCTGAAATGAAATCGGCCACCACATTCTTTGTCACTGGCCGCCAGTACTGATGTCAGAGGTCATTGAATATTTTCACCACACCAAGATATACCACATGAGTGGATGTATGGAGCATAACACTTCCTACTGCACCTTCACTGGTACTACGGTTGATCCTCTAAAAAGGAGGATGTGATCCCCACCTATGGAAAATCCATCAAGAGTTTTTCCTTAGGATAACTGATCATGTTGGGCTTTGTAGTAAACATTTATAAGATATTCCTCCCTAACTAGTTTTAAGGGTGAGGGAGTGATTTTCATTGACTTAAGGTACACTTATCCATCATCATCCACAATGTATACCTACAAGGCGGCTAACTTCTCTATCTTGTCACTTAGTAGCTGCTGACCAGTCCTGTTGTTGAGTGTGTCTACCACCACATTCCCCTTCCCAGAAGTATAGCCTATCTCAAATTCATTTTCCAAGAGGAATTAAATCCATCAACACTATCTCATGTTCAGTTCCTTATATGATAATATATACCTATGAATCTTGTGGTCATAGTTATCAGTAAACTATTCACCCATCATGTAGTGCCACCACATCTTCATGTATAATACAATTGCTGCTAACTCCATGTAATGGGTCATGCACAAAATATCATGGTGCCTCTTATTCTGTGATCTATACAATATCACTGCTTTCTCCTACATTAGGACACAACCTAGTCAGTTCCATGATGTTTTGAAGAAGACTACATACCCAACGCCCTCATTTGATAGACTCAAGATGGGGGAACTCATCAGTCTCTTCATCTGCTTAGAGAAACTCTACTAGAACTACTATGTCCACATGATGGGTTGTACCTTACATGTCAGATATTATAATGGTGTTTCTAACCTGAAAAATTCAGGCATGAACATACGATATTATGTGGCCATCCCGAAGAAAATCCTCACATCGGTCACGCTTCTTGGTGGATCCCTAGAAATAAATACCCTTATCTTTTTCAGATCCACTATAACTCTAGACATAGATATGATATATCTGAGAAATTTGACGTCCTAAATCTAGAACTAGAAATTACAGAGATTACCATAATGCTGGTACTCTGAGAGTGTATTTATGAAATCATTTATGTGTGTAGCATTCTCTATCTTTGATGTCATGTACACCAAGATTACATCAATGAAGACCACCATGAAGAAATCTAGGTAAGGCTATAAGATCCTATTCATGAGTCCCATGAACACTTCGAAAGAATTGGTCATGCTGAAGGGCATCACCATGAACGTTTAGTGTCCATACCGATATTTGAAGGATGTCTATAGTACTTTCTCATCATTTACATGAAGATGATGATAACATGACATTTGGTCTATCATTGCGAACTGCCTGGCTCCCTTCAGCTGATCGAATAAGTCATCAATCCTTGCAGGTGGATACTTTTTCTTCAGGGTTACCTGTTTTAGGTGCTAGAAGTCCATATATATCCTTAAAATATCAACTACCTTCTTGAAAAACGACCTTGATACTGCCCATTGTGAAATGATTGTCCTTAAGAACACGTTATTTTGTATGTACTCAAAATGTAGCCTCAATTCATGATGATCTGTGGGAGCGATTTGATATTCTAGTATGAGTATCAGTGTCATCCCCAATTGCATATTTATATAGAAGACTACCTCCTTATAAAGAGGATGTCCTAGAACATCCTTAGGAAAGACGAACACATACTCGTACACCACTACAAGAATGCTCGGACTCCTCTTAGCAACCAAACTGAGGGTGTGGCTATCCAATTAAAGTGTGATTGGTTGTACTCTTCTCCGAGAAAATCAATATTATGCTTCAATGGCTCCCTTCTCACCGGTGAAGGAAAACATGGTCCCATCCACGTAGACAGACCATACATTTCACATAATGCATTCGATCTAATCATGTACTGTGGATAACTAGTCTATAAAAAGATTAAATTGTAAGGGATCAACAATACTATATGGAGATCCCATATAAAGATATTTCCTCATAGAGTAACCAAAAACTACTAGCAATAGTGTGTAATTTTCTAGTTCCCTCATATAGGTGTCTCTAATCGTAAGGATCGTGCCAGCTGCTCCAACAGAATCTTCAAGAGTCAAACAAGGTATGTGGTAAAGAAAGTGTGATTGGAACCTCTTTCTATAATAAGTTAATCTATGGTTGAGAAGACACAAATATTACCTCTAATAATCTCTATAGAACCATGGTCATACACGTCCATCACCTAAAGCTGGTCTCACCCCTGTCTGATGACTATCTAAGCCCTTGGTGGACCACTTGGGGTGGGGTGGTAGCACATCAAAAATTCGTCCACATCCTACCACTCGGCCTACTCCCCTTCCATGTCTTACACTCTAATAACATCACATATCAATCCTCTACCTCTACCTTTTTTGTCCCTTTACTCTCTCATGATTTCATGCATGGCAGGTCGGGCAGTCACGAGCCATATGTCTCTACCCACCACACGTGAAACATAGTCTGGTTCCCAGATGACTCCCATTACTCTGGGAGCCTTGTATTGCCGACCCTGAGTCATATGGTCTCCCCTTCAATGAACTAACCTACTCATGTCCCCACCTGTATTGTCTAATGCTCTCCACTGTAGAGTCTACCACTTGAGTTCTGTAGGTGGCTCCAGCTGACGGTGCCTACTCAGCTCAAAATATCTCCTTAATAAGGTATCACTTTAGCACACTAACTTGAGTGGGGATGATTATTGAAAACATGGATAATATAATCATCTATCTGAGTCACTACTAAATTGTCTAGGCCCAAAATAAATGGTCTCACAAATTGTTTCTAGAGTAGTGAGAGAGGTCTGTAGTTATTAGAGACTATATATCCACTGACATGATACCATATTGTAGGTGAAGAATCTATAATATGCACACTAAACACAATGTTGAAGGAAAAAAATCTACATGGAAAAGTTGCTTGATGACTTCCTAGGTTAGGGTCACATTATCATGAGTCCGAAACATCAGGCTCCACCTTCTCCACATAGAGCCATTCAAAAGGATTGTTGCGAAGAATTACATTTGTTTAAGCAGTGTCCTTAGTTACCAGAAGACCCACATCACTTCCTATAGTCATTCCTCATGACCTGGGGATCTATCTCTTCTTGGAATCTATGAGGTATTTATATCTAAAACTCATGCATGGAACTGAGTCTATGTACTTCTTCTACCAGTAATTCCGGTTGTAACTACAGATCAATTGGTGGTGAAAACACATGTGCACCATCCAACAGACGTGTCTCTAGTACTGGTCCTTTAATTGACACTTCATCACTACGTGGGTTGTCCACACGATAATGTATCAGAATCCTAGTTGGTTTTCAGTGTAGTGGAAACATAAAATATATCATGATGTACCATAGTAAGAATATTATACATGGTGAGAAGACTCATATTCATGAATATAATACGGATACCCTTATGCAACCACTGTTTTTATATATATATCCAAAAATTAGAATTCAAGGTCCTGGAGTATGGATACATCAACCACTCCACTAATAATGGACTCCACCAATCTAAAAGTAGAACTCAAAACATTCAACATTGATTCCCCGAAAAGAAAACAAAAGAGTCTCAATATTGGAGGTATAACCAACCACCTCTAATACCAATTTTTCAAAACCCATCCTTTGTGGACCACTCCTTTACATACCCCAAGACAACCTCCTGAATGGCTTGGGTTGGTGACTAGCATTGAAGACATAAACCTACAAATGGGAGGCATTTTCCGGACTACATATACGCATAAACACACAACCACATCCCAAATTCAGTAAAAGTAAAAGCAATATGCCACTATAAATCCACATGTTGAAAGTAAAAATCAATGTAAAATAGGTAAAAATACATCCCAAGAAATGACTAACTGTAAAATAGGAAGTTACAAAAGAAACTCTAGATAACCATCCACTGAAACCCCCACTTGATTGGTAAGTACATAGTATCTGCTGGAAGCTGTAGAAGTATGCCATGCCCACCCGGTCTAACCGGGAACCACCAAGTCCTTATCCACCAAGTACGCCATCATGTCATATGTCGTCTGCACTAGACACAACATGTGTAGGAAAATCCCATGTAGGGGTGAGTAATAATGTACTTGGTAGGGACTCAAAAAAAGTAAATACAAAAAAGAAATCACTAAACAATCCATAATTCATGATCACCAAGAATGTTCAAGAATCAAAATATCTCACCCCAATTATATTCTAGAGTAAGAATGTAAGACCATCATTCATAACATTGAGCAGCTCATCTACTGGAGAAATCCCCCACAATAAGTTAAATAGGCCTTCCAGGACACACAAAAGCCACTTCCTACTATACTAGGATTTTTGTGGTTCTAAATAGTGATGAGTATCAGGGGTATATTGGGTTAGAGAGAAGTTTCTCCACACTGTGGGCATGTCGGGTCACAAAGAAATCGCTTACCACCTAGGGTTATACTAAAATGCACCCCCTTTCGAGTATTGTGGGTCAGCTAGGTTACATAGAAGTCTCTCCCTGTCGTGGGCCTGTGGGGGGACACATAGAAGCCACATAACATTATGACATAATATCGGATAATCATATGGTCTCTCATCAGCAGTCTTTAAGACTCACCCAATGGTAGGGTTTTTGTACATAGGACACTTGATCATAGGAGAACTGCTCCCCAATCCGTTCATCGAATCCATACATCCATGAAATCCCCCATAGAGTAAGACAAAAGATCCATTTCATCACTAACATACCAAAAAATAAAACAAATCATTAATTAGATGTCAGGTATTCTTATTATGGGTGTTTTTTTAATAATTGATGGTTGGGTCTTGGTCCGGTCTCTCCTAGAGTCAGGCAAGCCTGGATCCGGTCTGTTGGGTTGCAGTTCCGACCCAAAGAGTTAGGTGCGTCCCACTGGGGTGGCCCACAGTCTACCTAGTCTGCCTAGCTGGAACACGGATGGAAGCCATGTCAAGATCCCTAATCCCCCTTGCGGTTCACTACTGTGGTGTTTATCTACCACAATCAAGTGACTGTGGAAAGGTTGGGATGTGGTCGCCTAATCCGGGAAGCCAAGATTCTTGGATGTATTCAAAGACCACATGCCACTGAGACCCATGGCCCAGTGTTGTGAGATGCTCCAAAAACGCTATTAATAGGCCGCGTCTCTATAGCCAGCTGGTGACTCCTCCTGGAACATCATCTTGGAGCACCTACATGCCCTTCCATAGACCACAAGGTCCCCACTAGTGGTCAATTTTTCAGAACGAATGGGCATCCATTCTTCATGTGGTATCACAATCAATATGAAGGCCTTGAATCTACCATTATGCACCATCAAAAAATTTATTCAATTAATAATGCACAAGTGGAGGTGATAGAGCCTTGTTCGTGTCATCCCAGACCCTCCGCATTAGAGATTTAAACTAGGGGGAAGTTGGGGATGATATTTTACAAACAAAAATTCAACCTAGAATATAAATCCCAAGAAACACCATCCTTCCAAAATAAAGGATGATCCATGGATCAACCTGTTCACAGGTTGATCCACATTCTTGATTTACAATAATTACATGGAAACCAAAAGACAAATAATCACCTTCCATGATTGACATTCATCATTGAAGTTCTCTTCCCTCAAATATTTAAGCTCCACTAGCATTCGTTACTACACAGTCCCATTCAACCTAAATAATCAACATCTCTCGAGATCTTGTTGATGTTCATCGTTTGTCGTATGAGAAAAAATTACCCAAATGATATTTAGAGGAATGTTAAACTGTTTAAATCATAACTCTCCAATGAGGTCGCTTACAAAAATAAAACACATTGTAGAATTTATGTTATGTTGCAACATCACATCATTAAACATTTTCATTTATGAATCAATGTATCTATTACGCTTAAATTAAATGAGATGTTAGAGAGCTTTCATTAAAATTGCTTTTCAATACACAAAAGCATCATCATCCACTTCTTACTGGTGAGAAAAAAATTAATTTAACTTTTTATGTTATTTTATTTTTTTTCTAAATGATCTAAAAATTAAAATTTCCATCCAACCCATTCTAGTAGAATATAATCCATTATAGATGATTCTTAGCATTCTGAGTTCAATGGTTCCCTAAATTTTTTTATCCAAGACCAATTTTAAAATTTTGGAAACATTGATCAAATGTTTTCTTATGCGAATGTAAAAAAAGTTCAAAATTTCATTTTGGGCTCATAGGGCATCCGAATCACATTCATTCAAAGCTTGTGGTCTCAAAATAATTACATTAAATTTAAAAAATATATAAATATAAATTCCGAGACATTACATATCTAGTGTCTGATCGTACAAAAAAATTACTATCATTTTCATTATATAATTATTAACATGGAGTGATACTACTATTAGGTGAGAACTAACTCCAAAAATCCTCACTCACATTTTCTATATAGTCTTATCACAATATCCTTTATCCATTTTCAATAAAATAATGCTACATAAAGCCACCAATCTGATATCTAACCACAAATATACTTCAATGAGACCTATTATACATGAATACAAAAAAAGATCATCAAAAACTATTCACACCATCCAACAATTGATATTTAAATATTCATAGAGAACATGTAGAACACATTTGTGATCACAATCAGATCATTTCCCAACCAACAATTTTAGAGTCACTCTCTCAATTCTCATGTGGTCACACTGAGAAACATGAACCATTTAATTTCAAATAATACATATTGTTCACCTCTAATATATGAAAACAATCATTATTTCAGATCTCATCACTTAAATGAGTTGTACATATTCTTTTTTATCATACATCAGATAACACAATTGTTGTTTTATCATTAAACTATAATGATTCTAACCCTTAGAACAATTATACATTTTTTCACCAGTCTGCAGTGGGAATTTAACCCATTAATAATTTATGGGAATCCATTAATATCACCATTCTCAGAATAATAGAAAAGTTTATATCTTCTTTATCCTTTCCTTAATTATATCCTTGTGTCCCACACATTACCATTAGGTATCTCATAACCAACAAATATCATTTGTGATCATCCACATATTAACATCAGAATACCATAACATGATCTATATAGACCTAGAAATAATGAATCTCAATCATATAAAAATAAAGGTACCTCTCTTATCATATACCCTTTTATGTTTTAAAATGAATAAAAAACATGTTCTAGTTATACAAACATTGTATAATAAGAAGGGCCTCTCCTCTAATTATAATTTATTAGCAGACAATACCATGAATGTTACCTCAATTTTACATGACTCCAAACACATAAATCACACTTCTATTGAGGTATTCCAATTAATAAAATCAATATGTCACTCAAAATATGAAAGGGTAACCATGAATAATATGCACAATATAACATATTTATTCTCATGTATCATGACCTCGCACACAATTTTTGTTTCAAAAATTACTTACCATAGTGTTCTAAAAGAAAACAAATATGAACAAAATACTCTCCATGGTGAAAAATATCCCACATTTCCCAAAAATTAATATTTCTATAAATCATAAAACTCATAGCTACCCTTCAATGCAATTCAACTCATTCCATATTGTGTTAAATTCCATTAGGCCTAGGATCGCATTCCTAATCAACCAAGCATCAATATTGAGAACAATTATCACCTCTTCCACAAATATATGTCAAATATTCAAAATTTATACATATATAATGTACTAATCAATCCTAGATAGGATCATATTTTCACATTATGGGTGTTTCATTCAAATCATAAAAGGAATCATCACATTATTACAATATATAAGTCAACCATACACTATAGAAAAATATAATCACTAGTTTCTCAAACCATGTAAAGACCTGACAGAGATGCCTGGAGTAGGTGCCTTATTATATTACATTGGCATGTTTACAAAAATTCCATATATCGAATGAATTAATAGATTAGTATATTTTTAAATCTACTAACATACATATGGTCAACACTAAAACATAAAAATGATATAGAACATATAATTTTTTTGGGATCATTCATATAAGATTATCTGTACAAGTCATTCATAAGAAACATCTTCATATCCTGTGAAAATTAAACATAATAAAGGTGTTATATCAAATTAGTAACAGAAAGAAATATAGTGGAATATAACATAAACATTAAATATAGTGAATAAATGAAAATACATTCCATTAGAAATAACTTTTTGAACAAAATATAATTAGAATATGATCTGAGTAAATATTCCCATAATAAAACATAATCATGGGTATTATACTATATTAATAACCCCATTAACTATATATTTCTAAATAAATAATTAGGGAAGTGAATATGCCAAAAATTATGAATCATATTTCCAAGGCCTCTTTCAAGGCTTATAAAAAGATTAATTCCTCGGGAAAAACGATATCTCAAAATGGGAAAGGCCTTAGCCGAGTCCATATATATTTTTTTCATGACACATTCTGATGCATTGTGGTGATATAGAGGGCCCCACCAATCAAATAATAATTCCAATTTTATCCTTATATTAGAGTTGATAAATAAAAACAATATATATATTTTTATTGAAACTAACATATGAAATGTGACTAATATTCCACAATCATTAAACATAAACACAAATCATTCAGAGTAATATGGGGAATGGTTTCAAGAAAACACATCCACGTTAAAACTAATAATAAAACATTAAACCAAATATGGTAAATGATATCATAAATTATTAGTCCCATTTATACAAAATAATCAATAAGAGTGTTGAAACAAACATAAATAGTCATATAAAATCATTGAGTAATTCTGGAGATAAATACACTTTTACATTGCAAAGAAGATAACTTTTGGACAAATATTATTGTAAAATTTGAAAAGAAATAATATATTTGATTTTAATAAAATTAAATTTTTAAGAAAATAATGGTTTCACAAAACATATAAATTTATATGAGTATATATGAATTAATAAAAATTTAATCAAGGCATGTAGATAATAAAAGTAACCAGAATGAAAATGGATGTTTGGGAGGAAAACCTATACATTAAGTATAAATTTGTTTCTCTATTTAACAAATGGTCCGGAAACATGAAATTAGAATTATTTTTAACTTATTTGAGAACATATTGGACATTTATTTATTTTATCACAATTTTTTTAGTTAATTTATGTCTTTTTTTATAAGTTATAATATTGAATTTCATCATTCCAGAGTGTTCTTTTTCTTTATTTTCATAATGGGTTCAATTGATTTTTTGTAATGGAGATCACGTGGAATTGATGTAGATATCAAGAATTTAATTTAAATATTATTTATTAACATACATATGTGTTATTGGTCATTTATATCATTTCATTCGTGGAATTATGATCAATAATAAGAAGAAATATTATTGACAAACACAAATATTGTTTTAGGGATTTTTTGATTATTATGAACTATTTTGGTCTTATTATTTAATATAATGTACATATAATAATTTTTGAATATTAATTAGGAGATTATATATATATTATTGTCTTTTTTAATCACCAAAATGGTTTTTTAACTGGAAATGATGGTGAAATTGAATAATGAAACATCGTCATCTACAAAGGTTTAAAATCGGCACCTCATAGAAGATTATTTCATTGATAGAATAAAAAGAGAGTGTAAGGATATTGATGATGTTTCTTCAATTTTAATTTTATCCTTTCATAATATTGATTATAATGGATTTATAATGGTCATTTGGAATGATTATTTTATAAGATGATAACAATATAGAGGAACCTGAAATTAAAATAATATAAATTTAATGTGAATTTACCTCTTTAGTCCACCTCCTTCAGAGCCTCCTTAAGGGAAGGGGTTATGGTATTTTGTAAAGAAAAACATCTCTTAGACATGATGTGTGATAGGATAAGGGTTTTTGGGTATAAATATGTATATATTCAAGGCATATTAGAGTGAAGTGAATTGGGAGTGCGAGCGATTTTATAATGGAGGAGAAGAGTGAATTTTGAAAATTTTATTCAATATTTTACTAATTCCCTCAAGAAAACCAATACAGTTGATTGATTTGACATGTAATAGTAATAGTTGAATGTATGTTTGAACCATTTTTTATATCATCACTCACGATTTCATTAATATGATGTTTATATAATAATGTGTATATACATTATTTTACAATATTAACCTATACGTAAAAAATTTAACAATTTTAGAAAAATACCAAAAATTTACCAGAACAATTTTTTCATTTGTATATTTCCAAAATTAAATCCATTTTTAAAAAATAATTATCTATACACAATTAAATTAATATATAAATAAAATCATATTTTATTCGAAGAATCACAATTTTAGAACATTAATTATTTTTATGTTACATTGAAAAAATTAATCAATATGGCATTATCATATAGACTTATGAATATTAAATAATATTATGATTTACTATTCATATGGTTCATATTACTATTCATAAGGGTATGATAATATTCACCAAAAATCATGTAGGTTCTATCAGACTACAAATGACTTACTGATCACAACTCTAGATGACTATTTTATGAAATTAAAAACAAACTAGAAGAATATTTATGTTTAAAAAGTTGATTATAAAATGTGTTGTTTTGTAGGGACTCAAGGTTTCATTCATTCAATATTTATTTTCAAAACCATGGTGCATTACATTCTCCCCTCCGTACAAAAAGTTTGTCCTCGAAATTTGAAAATGCTAACTTAGAAACTGATTTTGGTGGGTCTTCAACGTAATCTCCACAGGAACACAAGTTGCCTCATTGATATTATGATTTCTCCAAAGTATCTTTACCAAACGAGTCATCTAATTCCTCAATAATTTTTCAATAGTGTCCAAAATCAAGAAATACTCTTCATAATAATATTGTTCAGGTTTTGACAATATACCATTAGAAGTGAGGACATGAGTTGTGTTTGGAATGTACATTTTTAGTAGTGTGACATGGAACACATTGTGTACGTTAATCAGGATAGGTGGTATTGCCAATCGATATGCAATCTCTCCAATTCTCTCTATAATTTCAAAAGAGCATATGTACGAAGGTCCTAGTACCCCTTTCATCCGAAATCTTATAACACCCTTCCATGCATATACTTTAAAGAAAAGATGATCTACAACATGAAATTTCAAATTCATCCTTAAATTATCATTAAATATTTTTTCCCTTTTTTAGCTGCTTTGATATGTCCTTGAATAGTCTTCTCATTCACTATTGTTCCACCTAAATGATATGGCCCCACATGCATCCTTTCAAAACCTTCATCCCAACACGTTGGTGTATGGAATCTTTGTTTGTACACTAGTTTATATGGTGCCATTTGAATAAATTAATGGAAACTGTTACTATAGTAAAATGACACTATAGTAAAATATTAATCCCACATACATTGAAAGTCTATTAAACTTGATTTCAACATATCCCTTAAGGGTTGAATCGTCCATTTATATTACCTTTCAGTTTTTTAGGTGTTATTTATTACTCAATTGAGTCTCAAGATATTAATATTTCTGAATTCCATTCAATAATTTCGATGTAAATCTAGGATCATGATCTGAAAAAATTGAGATCGGTGCTCCATGAAGTCTTACAACAACATTGATATAGATTTTTTCTTGGCACTCCAACAGAAAATCCTCATTTAAAGAGAGTAAATGTGCTACATTCATAAGTCAATTCACAATTACCCATATTACATCATTCCTTCATAATGATTTGGGTAATCCAATGGCAATTTCCCAAGTGATGTCATCCAATTACCATGTAGAAATATGTAGAGGTTGCATGACTCCTCTGGGTTGTTGATGTCCGACCTTTAGTTGTTGAAAGACTAAAAATGTAGATACATAGTCCCCAATTTTTCTCATCATGTTATCCCATAAGAACTAATTCTTAAAATAATTATACATATTAGTGACACTATGACATATAAAGAAATTTGAACTATGGGAATTATCCATTAACTCATTTTTTATATTAGGTATAGCTGGAACACAAAGCCTCTTCCAAAATTTCAGAACACTATCTTCACACAAAAAGTTTGTCATCTTCCCATCATTCATAGAATTAGTTTTCTTTTAAAGGTTCTTGTCATCATGATGAGAACTGTTAATAGGATATAATAAATATTCATGGGAAATAGAATGAAAAAGTAGTGACATTTCACATTCTTTTATAATTGTTATATCCACCCCCACTAGATCAATGTACAAAAGATCCTTTTCAATCCTCATTTTGTTGAGAACTCCATGATCATTCCTGATCAATTCACTAGCTACCTCATTTTCGTTTCAAGGGTGGTAGTGTAAAGTACCATAATAATTCGTGAGTAGTTCGATCCATCGCCTTTTCCTCCTATTGATTCCTTTCTGTGAGAAGATATAATTTAGACTCTTATGATCTGTATATATGTCACATTTTTCACCATATTGATAATGTATCCATATCATCAAAACAAATATTACCTATTCTATCTCAAGGTAATGAGTAGTATAGTTTATTTCATGAATTCTTAATTACCTTGATGCATAGGCAATAACTCAATCATTCTGTGTAAGGAACAACCAGTCCTTTCTTTGATGTGTCATTATAGTTCAAAAAAACATCATTTCTTGGGGGTAGAGTTAGGATTTGTGCATTCATTAATATCATCCTCAATTGTTTAAAACAATCCTCAAATTCGTTTTCACATAAAAATTTATCCCCTTTACATGTAATCCTGGTCAACGTGTTAGATAAATGTGTGATGTTCTGAACGGAACTCTGATAATAAAATTATTGACCAATAAAACTACGCACATGGATTATGTTAATTAGAGTAGGAAATTATTACACTACATTGTTCTTCATATGATTAATAGATATTACTTCTATAAAGACAAATGTGTCCTGTAAAGGAAACGGATTGAATCCAAAATTCAATCTTTGTAAACTCCCTATATATGTCATTTCATTTAAGAGTCTTCAGAAGAGTGTGCAAGTGATTTTCATGATCTTTATAGCTTTTAGAGTATACCATGACATCATTAAAAAATATCACCACTAATTCATCATGATATTCCTTGAAAACACTATTCATTAGATCCATGAAAATAGAGGGTTCATTTATGAGTCAAAAAGGCATAATCCAAAACTTTTAATGCCCATAACATTATCAATGTGATGTTTTTAGAACATCTTCCTTACTCAAAAAAAACATATGATATACAGATCGATGGTCAATCGTCAAATCATATTGAGCTCCATGAAGATGATAAAATAAATCATCAATGTGAGCTAGAGGATCCTATTTCTTTATTATTATAGAATTGATCCATCTATAGAGAATGAACATCCCCATAGATCGATCTTTTTTCTTAACAAATGGATCATGGAATCCCCCTAGAGAAACACTAGAGTCAATAAATCATTTATCACTCAATCCATCTAGTTGTTTCTCAAGTTCTAATAACTCCACAATGCCCATTATATAAGGACTTTTTGATATGGTCCATGAATCAAGATTTAGGGAAATGGAAAACTCAATTTACCCCTCTTGAGGATGTCCAGTTCCATCCTCTTGAAACACATCATAATATTTTTCACAATTGGTATATACTATAACTAAAAATTCACTTACTCGCCTATAGTTATTTACATACCTTCCTCTCCAGTAATTGAAATCAATAGATCTAATAGGGGTGGAACAAAATTAGAATCAGATAGTGATGTTTCTTTCCTAAAGATAATGGATTACACTTCTTCCTAAAAAATATAACCTCTTCCTCTAGCAAATAATTTTCGCATCTTGTTTAGAAATCCTATACATAGAAAAGATTATATCAAATTAAATCAATTTTATGCCAATATAATCAGTAGATAAGGAATGTTAATAATCCATAATGGGGACTACCTAACATAACATTGTTAAAATTATACTTCCCATATAATTTTTGACTTACAACTCCGTTATTTAATCAAATTTGAAATATCGAAATTTCTGAGAAAATTGTGATGATATGAATGAATTATATTATTCAAAATCAATAAAATCATTGGTTATATTTGAGGAAAATATTAATGTACCTAGCCCCACCTAATTAGGAAAATCAATATCAGCGGTTGTGATAACATTAGATTTCCCCTCTTCCCTTTCTCTTTCCTCTGGCATTTTTTCATGACGCTTTCAAAAATCATTAATATTGTGCCCTGAATCCCAAAAATTATACCATTGATCATTAAAAGTGTATTTTATACCATTAAAATCACCAAAAATATTGTCTTTATTTCCACATTTGTAGCATACTCATTTTCCTTTAATGAATGCACTAGGGTATTTCGTTCCACAATTATCACAGGGTGGAAATTCAACTTTTCCATTCTTCCCAATTTCATTATTTTTTTCCAGAGATTTCTGCTACCCTCATATGCTCTTGATTTCTATTAAATTAATATGGATTAGATAATTCCTTTTCTATCTTGATAAAAATGAAAATATATCCTCATATAATGAGAATATTTGTGAGACATGTGCCTGCCGGAGGAATAGAATTAGGCCATAAATGAATCGATCAATATTACTCCTTGGATTTTGAATGTATTAAAAAAACATTCATTGCTATCTTTTTGAAGTTATCTTCACACATTAAAATGTATTCATTGTCCTTTTTCCTAAAATTATAAAATTTCGTTTTCCATATCCTCCCTCTATTCATGACAAATGTATTTCTCTTCGAAGAATTACTTAAAGTCCTTCTATTCCACATCTCTTATCACTTCCTCCTCCTTTCGGTTTTGTATCAATGAACACCACTAATCCGGAACTCCGGATGGATGATAAAATACAATTATCACCTTCTGTATTTTATTACATACCAATGAGAGAAATATCTTCACAAGGGAACTAATCCTCTTCCCAGCAACATATGGTTTTTTAGTCCCATTGAATGATAGAGGTTGTTGTCGCATAAAGAGATATAACATAGCTCCTCTCAATTTAGGATCTTGATGCTCCATACGAGAAAGGTTATTGACAATAATATGATTCAGATGTACCAGAATAGTTAAAATCTACTCAATGCTAGCCGCATCACGAGATACAAAAACATTATCTTCCGTTAGGGGGAACTCATGACTTGGGACACGACAGTCATGTGATTTCCATTCCTTCTACCCAGTGCCATTTTTATATAATGGCGCACACTAGATTGGGTTATGAATCATAGTGTATAATATCAACATAGAAAAATAAATAGCATAGCTAATCTCATAATTATTGACATGGTTGATTTGAGAAAAAATTTTACATTTAAATCCTTCATAATTTCTTGTAATGAATATGTGAATTATCCAAATCATATTCCACTGGAGTGTCAAATCATGGTTGTAGTAAGGCCCATTTTTAGGTACCATGATACCCAGGTAAATCTCAGAAATCATTGTCGGCATTTTCAATCTTAGCTACCTCTATTTAATAACCACATCCACTTGTAGTATCCTGACTGTGATGTAATTTCAATAAGGATCCACATAATCAATTACTTACCATAAAACAAGGATGATCTAGAATTTTTTTCCACAATGACTATCTTAGGGGTTTGTTCCCTGATCTATGTTATCTAAATCATCTTTCCTTGTTTTCTACAAAACATACTTTAATACAAACTACAATGACCAGACCATAGTTTCTCGGAGATGGTACATTATTACAATACATTGGCATGTTTACAAGAAAGTCATATCCAGAAAGAACAAGAATTTTTGTAGATTTGGAAGTAAAGAAACATAAAAATGTTCATAACTACATTATAAAATTTCATACCAAATATATGTTTTAATGGGTTCATCTACAACTATAATCTTATCCCTAAAAGTCACTCTAAATAAACATCGTGATATCCTATGAAAAAAAACATAATAATGGGGTGATCTAAAAACCCAATAAGAGAAAGAAATACAGAGTAACATAACATAAACATTAGATATGGTGAATAATTGAGAACACATTCCTTTAAAATCATTTGTAACAAAATATTGTAAGAATATGTTGTGAGTAAATATTTCCATAATAAAACATAATAATGGTATTGTATTAATCAAATAACCCCATGAACTATAAATTTCTAGATTCATAATGAGGGATGTTCATATGCTAGAAATTATAAATCATATTTTTCAATGCCTCAGCCAAGATGTCTAAAATGGATTAATTCCTTGTCCAAAT
The DNA here is from genome assembly GCA_963277665.1 of Viscum album. NCBI lineage: Eukaryota > Viridiplantae > Streptophyta > Magnoliopsida > Santalales > Viscaceae > Viscum > Viscum album. Next base: position 1,330,777,932 of record OY728142.1, on the reverse strand, counting down.
ACATTTATCAAAATGGGAAAGACCTTGCCATGTCCATATCTATTTTCCTCATAAGACCCACTGATACATTGAGGGTCTATATAGGGCCCTACCAATAACATATTATGTCCAATTCATTCCAAATATTAGTGGGTATAAAATTAAAAAACTTATACATTCATATTGAAACTAATATATGAAATGCATATAACATTCCATAATCATTTAGCATAATCACTAACCATTCAGAGTAATATGGTGAATGGTTTCAAGATAGAACATCCATTGTCAAACTAATCATAACCCATTAAATACTATATTTTAAATTTTATCTTAATATATTATTCCCATTTATACATTAGAATCAATAATAGTGTTGAAATAGATTAAAATACTCTTATATAGTCATCCAGTAATTCTTGAGATAAATAATCTTTTTCATTGAAAATAAGATCACTTTTGGAAGCATTTATGTCTAAAAAAAGAAGTGGCAAAGTATAGTTTTTTTTCATAATCGAATGACCATATTTATAAAATAATGGATTCATAAAACATAAAATATATTTCCCATGAAAATTGGTACGAATACTTGAAATTACTTTGAAACAGGAAAGTATTTTGGAAAGAAGTTTTGAAAGATCTGTTAAAAACATATGAATCCCCATAAATGAATGTATATTACTGGTTGAAAAAAATATAGAACATTAAAAAAATTTATGATGACTAAATATTAATTATTAATAATTTAATCGAGGTAAGTATATAATAAAAGTAACCCGAATGAAAATGGAGGTTCGTGTGGAAAACCCTTACCTTAAGTCCATACGTGTTCCGTTCATGAACATAAGGTCATGGAATATAAAATTAGACATATTAGTAAAATAATTAAGAATATATTTGAAATGTTTAGATTTTATCTTAATATATTTAGTTCAATTATCTTATTATTAATAAGTTATAATATTGAATTTTGTCGTTCCAGAGTGTTTGATTTTATTATTTTCATAACAGGTTCACTTGTTTTAAAGTAATGGTGTTCTTGTGGAATATATGTAAATACCCAAAATTTAATTTACACATTATTTATGAAAATAATATAGATTTATGGTCATTTTTATTATTTGGTTATAGAGACTGAGTATGAATCATTAGATGAAATATTAAAGAGAAACACATATATTATTTTAGAGGTATTTTGATTATTGTGAATTATTTTGGTCATATAATATTATATTATGTACATAAAATGGTTTTAGAATATTAATTATGTTATTATACATTAATTATAGTCTTTTTCAACCATAAAAATGGTTTCATGACCAGTAATGAAGTAGAAAATGAAGAACAAAACATCATCGTCCACAAAGGTTTTAAATTGTCACCTCACAGACGATGATTTCATTTCTAAAAAATAGAGATATAGTAAGGATATTGATGATGTTTATTACATTAAAATGATATAATTATAGTATATATATGATACTGGAGTTATCATTGTCATTTGTACATAGGAGGAGTGGATAATATAACAATAGAAAAAAAAATTTAATGAAATTTAAAGAAATAGAATGGAATTAACTCTTGATTCCACCTCCATGATTTAAGGGAAGGGGTATTGGTCTATTGAAAAAACCAAGATATCCTAGTATTGGGGAGTGGATGAGGAAAGGTTATTTGGGTCGATAAATGATGAGCATCAAGGCATAGGTGAGTGATGTGAACAGGGAGTGAGGTGAGTTTTATAGTGTGTGAGAGGAGTGAATTTCGAATATTTTATTCATTATATAATTAATTCCCCCATGAGATAAAATAGTGTTGATTATTGTTACCCATAATATTAATATGTGTATGTTATTTCTAACCATGTGTAATTATATCACTCATGATTTCATAAATAGTATATTTAACTAATAATTTTTATATATGGTATTTTACTATATTACACTATTCATCAAAAATATAAGAATTTCTAAAACATCTCAAAAATTCAACGTAACCATTTTACAAAAATTAGAATTCAATAATGAATTCCATTTTAAGATAATAATTTTATAAATACTATTTATTTAAATATTAATAAAATCATAGTTTATTCGAAAATTGAAAATTTTAAAACTATATTTAATTATATTTCATATTGAAAAAATAAATAAATATGTCATTATCTTATAGCCTTAGGAAAATATAATAATAAAATTATTTACAATTCGAAGGGGTTTTATTACTAGTCATATTACTATTCATAAATTTATGTTACTATTAAACAAAAAAATAACATTGGTTCTATCAGACATCAAATGTCTTATTGATCACAAATCTAGATGAGAATTTTTCGAAATTCCAAACACAGTAGGGGAAATTCTAACTTTAAAAGATATATTATAAAATGTGTTGGTTTTTAGGGACATATTTTTTCAGGTATTCAATATTTATTTTCAAAACCAAGGGGTGTTACAATCCTTGATTGTAGACCATATATTCCAAATGTTTCACACCATTAAGTATCCACCAAGCTATTTTCTCAATCATTTAATAGAAAATAATTATTTACCTCCATATACAAGATAATTTTATAAAAATCATATATAATTTTAGACATAATAAAATAACATCAATAGAGGCATCATTAAATTAATAATTTTATATAATAGTGACAGGTATTAATAAAATGCAATCTTCATTAATATTTACAAAACCTAAAACATAGGGGTCCCAAATAAACCGGTAATGAGTCTAAACTAACATACCCACTATTTAGAAAATTCTATAATTAAAATGTATCCACTAAATAATAATTTATATACATAAAAAATAAAATATGGTTCATTGATATTTATATTCACCAAAAAATTATATTGGAATAAAAATTAATTATTATCAAAGAATTATTCACCTAAACACTTCAAGGTAATATTAACCCTATTTGATTAAAATTATATGAATGTATTTTTAGTCCTACGTGTTGAATAAGAAACACAAAATTAATATTATTTCCCTCTAAATATAAGAAAATAAATAATAAATATATAAATAAGAATAAAATACATGGAACAATTAATATAATATTTCTGGTTTTTGAATGAGGTATGAGTGTTTTTGTTTCTGTTGAAATAATTTATTATAGCCTACTGATAATTACCATTGATGTTAGGGATGTATTGATGGTGTGGATGGATTATTCGAAGCATAAATCCCTTTTTTTAATAAAAATATGGCATACAACATGGTTTGTAGAAATTGTGCATGTCAAGCCACCATATTACTATTAACAATTTCTGGCCATATAGTGGTGTAATATAGGCCACATGGTTTTGATGAAATTTTTTGAATGGGGGAAAACCATTTATTATCACCTATAATTTTTGGTATAGGTATTTTGAATGTTTTAAAAAATGTTAATCAAACCATATACATTGACCATGAAGGTTCCCCGCTTTCACATTAGATGGTGGAAAAATAGCGAACAGTTTTTCCAACTGTGCATCAAAAATGTGTGGCCCAATTTTTGGTGGAAAATTACATATTATATCATAAAATTTTATTTTATTTTTGGTTCTTATAAATAATATGAAATTTTTGGAGCTCATTTGAAATCCATATCATAGTGTTTTATCCCATTTATTAATATGATAATAGAATCATGCATCGTTGGCCTCGTTGGATCTGCAACGGTGAGAGGGCCATTCAATTAATGTTATTATACATTTTTTTGATATCATTTATTCTATTTAGATGCAATATAATATGTCAAATTTATAGTGTCATCATCGATTCTTGTTTTTGTCATTTCATTTGAGTTGAATTTGACTTCAATATTGGAAAATAACTCTACTACAAACCAATTGTAGTTGTCCTATACATTTCATGAGTGATTTGATTATTTAGAAATATTTTTTTATCATTTTTCTAGCTAACAAATATTATACTGTGTCCCCAAAAATGAATTTAAAAAACCATTAGGGTAGAATAACATGATATGGATTACCACTAGTTCCTTTATATATATTTGAGGTTGTTTCGGAAACAATGTTAACCCATGGTGTGTGACATTGATGTTTCCCTTTGTTATACAACCAATTGGGTGAGAATTTGAAATTTACTATTTATATGAATAAAATTTATATTTAAATTGATATCAATTGATTTGAAATGATTAATTAAAAGATTAATATGCCTATGTTTTATTTTTATTATATGATATTACATTTTTCCTGTAATTGAATGGTTTCTATGATATTAAACATTAGTGGTAATAATCATTGAACAGGAATGATTAAGAATATATTAATGGAATGAGATGTGAATTTAAATTGTAGTTGATTCCGTGGTTTTTATACCATGGATCTTGAGGCCATTTTGATGATAATTATATTTCACCTGTGGGTATTGATTTATTGTAGAGGATTATTTGGACATGTGCTCTACATGTATCATGATTCTATAGGTTGAAAATGGAATTTATACCACTTGGATATGGTTTAGTGGACTCACATTGGACATGATCTAATGAGATGATCCTTTGTCACCACCAGTTCATCCCTATGATTCAACAAATATTCTCCTATGACTCAAAAATTATTCCATGATCTTTTATATATGGTATCCTACCCTTAAGGGAGTGACAATTTGATTATATGGTTCATACATGGTAAATGTTATATTCTTGGATTTATATCATGACCATAATTGATATGATATTACATGTTTTATGCCATTTTTGTGCATTATATTAGAAATTATGTGTATACCATGGATGTGGTGGTTAATTACTTTTAATTTACATCTCTTTTCTGATAGTAGCTTGAAATCTAATTTGTAGGGATTTTTATGGATATATATTATCATAGGTTTTGTAGTATATATTCCATGTGTACTTTCCTTTTCATTATTGCTTACTAGTGATATAAATTTCACCCTACGTTATATTATATTGAACAACATAGAATTTTTAATGATTCTTTGGTGGATACCTACTAAGATTGTATATCCCACCCAATTTGGGCAAAGGTTGTGTACCTAGATAGACTATACGAATATAAGTAGGTACTAGGTATTTGATCCATAGTATGATGCATGAATTTGATCCATTATTAGAAGTAGGGGAGCACATGACTGAGATACGGTTCATGATTCTATATGGAGATATTAATTTTTTAGAATTTTTTTTATTTTGATACATGTATTGTATAAATTCATGTATACCAATTTTAGAACCATTTAATATATGTGACATGATTATCATTCTATATGACATTACTTCATGAATTATTATTATATATACCAATCATTATTATAATCTTCTATCAGGATGATTTAAGGCTTTTTCAATTTGACTATTATAATTATTCTGATGTGTTATACTATTGTAAGAGGGAATATTCTCTCTACATATAGACCAAAGGCCCCCAATAATAGTTGGATTGAAAAGATCTAGAATTTACATATAATTTTTTTAAAATAACAGTTATTTTTATGAGTTTGTGAATATTGAAGTCATGTGATTCTGAGGCCCGATGTTCCAAGAATGAATTTCTGAACTTTTTTCGAGAATGTTCAGTAAACGTGTGAGTGGGTTTTTCTATCTTTTAAACTGGTGGTCAGAATTGAAATATGAGGGCACTGTTGAAATCACAGTGTCAATATACACTTAAGAATACTTTCACCTCGATAGAAGTTTTTCAAGGGAGAATCTTAATTTTTTTGTGTTATTTGTGAAAAAAAATAAATGTGTACCATTTTATTTTATTTTGTTTTAAAAATCCCATGTGAATGTTTCATAGGTGGGGACCACCTGAATTAACCTCCTGTGAGAGGTTATGGTGGTGTCGACCACCCGAGCCTAACCTCCCGTGAGAGATTATGGTGGTAGGGACCACTATATGCTTAATACTCTTGAACACCCCACTTAATGAGGGAGAAACCTCTTAACTCCCTCATTAATGTGGTTGATCCTCTTGAGCTTTCTCCACATTAACTGTTCCAACATCATTATTTGTTAGGCCAACTTAATTAAATTAATTAGGCGATTTTGATTTTGCTCAAACAAACTAAATAATATATATCACAATCTATTATATTTGGTTACCTTTTCAATTTGGTGGAATTGGGGAAAAGGATTGGAAATGGCGGGAGCATTGTATAACATGGGAGAAAGCACTCCAATGAAGAACGCCACTGAATAATGACAACCTCGACATTGACTTTCTTCCTTGGGACATCTTCCAACATGGGATGTATTTAATCGATGATTTTCTTCCCCTCCCCAATGATGTTGTCTTATCCCCCTCCATCTCCATCGATGAATAGAATAATGTAGATGTTTTATTCCCATGTTCTTTCCTTATATGTTTCTATTGTGGGAATGGAATTACTAATTGTTGTAGATTGTGGGGATCAAAGTTCTTAAATATCTTCCATACACGTTCTTTTTCTTGTTGAGATTCTTACTGACGCTCTAATGTGGAGGGTGCTAGCAAAAAAAACTTGGCCCGTCGCTCCATAGTTCTTCTTGAATAGTGTATCCTTCACGATGGAAGAATGTGACATTGGTGATGTTGATGAGTGTCGGCGTTTGACACCGGTTGAACTCGAGAACTGCCGATGAAGGCACGATGCCCAGCCGCATAGTGACCTCCACGTGCCATGTCGCTCCACCGTCCATGGCCATCACTACCTCACAGCCATCGCCGCCCCGAGGCCTCTGCCGCTCCCCGTCGTCTACAGTTGTAGCCACCCATTCCGTCGCCGCCAGGCCATGCTGTCGTCCGAGCCACCGCTGATGGACTGATCCATCGTTGTCGTCTGAGCCGTCGCCGCCGTCCGAGCCGTCGCTGTCATCCGGGATGAGCCGCCGCCGCCCTTCTGGATGAACCATCTGGGACGAGCCACCACACAAGCCATTGCCGTTAGGCCGAGCCATCATCCAAGTCGCCACAACCATTCCGGCCGAAATGCCCTAGAGGTGCACCCCCGGCGGCCTCATTCCCTCATAGCAACACACAGTCGAGCTTCTTTGCGGTCTCAGGCCCCCGCGACACCCTCTGTAGCTTCGCAGCTTAATGGTCCACCGAGCAGGCCGAGCGAGACCCAACAGGTCTGGCCGGGTCTACCAAAACTGGGTTGGCCTAGGCAGGGTCAGTCTGACAGGCTCGGACTGGACCTAGGCCCACTATAACCCATTTACATTCTTTTGGTGATACCTTTGACACCAGACGTCCGTTTGATGAACCATCAGTGGTGCTGGAAATCTTGGAGTGAGAAGGTCCCTTAGGTATACCCCAATAAAGTTTTGGTTAATGATGGGGAATGATTGGGTTCGATCGAGCAGAAATCTAACCGGGCCCTCAGGACTAAAAGGCTAATAAGTCATAGACCGAGCGTCTTAATGACGTGTCGTCTGTTGTGTTGAGACCCCTAAGACATGGCGGTCTATTGAGATACTTCTTTGTGGGACATTGTGGCAGTTGGAGAATCGACCGGTGGCTTGGGTAGAGGACTCTCCCAGAGACGAGCAAGCATAGTGCTAAAACCTAGTAGTTAGCTGTGATGAGAGTAGTGCTCCTAAAGATCATGGGTAGGTTAGTTCCTAGCGATCATGTATGGGTCATCTCTTAGTGATCCTTTGTGGGTCAACTCCTAGCAAGCCTCTGTGGGTCAGCTCCTAATGATGTTGTGTGGGTCAGCACCTTGCGATCCTATGTGGGCTAGCTCCTACCGATCCTGTGTGGGTCAGCTCTAGGGATCCTGTGTGGGTCAGCTACTAGTAATCTTGTGTGGATCACCTCTGAGCCATTGTGTGTGGTTCATCTCCTAGAGAACCTGTGTGGGTCTGATCTAGTGATCTAGGGTGGGTCTGCTCTGAGCAACATTGTACTAGTTAGCAATAGAGCCTCTTAACGGAATAAGATGTTTTAGTATTTATAATTAATCATATCAACTACTGTACCTAAAGATATACCAAGTGTGGGATGAGTCAAAACCTCTATTTCCTTCAAGATTGATATGGATTACTTGATAACATAGGTATATGCATGGGAATATACAAAAGTAAGATAATCTGTTGATTTCATACTTTGGTTTTGTCCTCCGTGGATTTTGTGAGACCTTGAGGTTCTCCAGGTTCCCACTGAGTATCTTTATACTCACCCCTGCACTGGCTGTGCCCGCACCTTGTTGTGTTGGATGCAGACGACATATATCACTGACTAAGTACGAGGGTACAAGGACTAGAGGTCGCTCGGAAGAGGACATAGACAAGGAGTACCACAGAGATGACAAGTCGAGAGTTGTACCTACCCTTCAGGTAGGTTCCTCGGCGGGTGAACCAAGAGATTATTTTCACCTATCATCTATATTTTACTTTTCGGTTTTCCTTGCATGAGTTCCAGTGCTAGAGTCCAACCATGTTTAGGGGAGAGATGGACCCACAAGTGGCTAAGGATTGGTTGGAAGCTGTTGTGACAGTCTTCTGACTGGTAGGGACACCAGATGATCTCATGTTGATCCTTCCCACCATAGTTCTATAGGCAGTAGCAGGCAGATAGAGGATCTTGATGCTCCATGTTCACAATGTGGTGACCCTTCTCTGGGCAGTCTTCGAGAGCCTGTTTCAGGAAGAGATTGTCCCAAATACTCCTCACACAGTGCACATTCGAGATCAACATCATCTGCAGTAGGGCTGCAAGACTATGGCTCTATACTCAGACAAGGTTCACTAGCCTCTCACCCTACTCCACGGATATGGTGTGTAACCCATTTTTTAGGACCCGAACCTTTGAGCAGGGACTCAGGTGGGGAGATTAAGGATTTGATGATCTCACTCAGCATCCTGACATAGGAGGGGTGTTAGAGAGAGCCCTCTTAGTGGATAGTTTTCCTAATGAGCAGTCACCAACAGTGAGACCCACCACTGAATGTCACGTAGCAGAGTATTCTGTAGTTGGAAGTAGAAAGATTTCATAGAGGTTCAAGAGGAATAGACCTACAGGTGGATGACCGCATGATACAAAGTCGGTTGTGTGGGGTATACGAGGCAGTTCCAGTCATGCCAAGAGTAGGCAATGTTACGCATATGGAGGGAAAGGTCGCATGACTCTTCACTGTCTGACCTGCCGTACAGATGATCCGTAGATGGTCGAAAGACTCCACATGCAGAGATAGATCTTTGACAGAGGAGGTCAATAGGGAGCAGGCGAACGTGGTAGAGGAGTTGTCCATGCATCTAGTTGTGGGTGATGTTTCGAGATTTTACTGCCACCACCACGATGAGGTCCACCCCAACCTCAGGGAGAAGGTGGATAGGTGCAAGCTATTCTTCGGGCAGCTAAGGCATACGATCAGGGCGCTCCATAGATGATACGAGGTACGATCTGAGTTTACTCTACCTTAGTTTCAGTTGTTTTAGACACAGGTTCCAGTCATCTTTTATTTCCACTGCCCTCATTCAGATCATGGAGATTATGTTGGAGAAGTTGGCTCGATCTTTAGGGATAAATATTCTTGTGGGAATAGATTCGATGATTACACACTGGTGCAAGAAGTGCGAGCTTAATCTAGGATGAGAGAGCTTCGGCTGAGATCTCGTAGTACCAGCATTGAGGCCTTATGACGTCATGTTGTATAGGGAATGGTTATCTAAAGTTAAAGATCAGATTGACTGTATTAAGTGCAATTTGTGGTGTGTCCGCATGGATGGGACTAGGTTTATCTTCACCGGTGAGAAGGGGGAATTTTCAGAGCATGATGGACTTACCGGAAGGAAAGTGCAACTGATCACTCATCAGTTGGAGAGACATACCCATGGATCAGTTGATGTGGAGAGTCTGAGCTGTCCTCTAGTGGTGGACCAGTACGCAGATGTCTTCCATGATGATGTTCCTGGTCTACCTCCTCACAGATAGGTTGAATTTTACATTGACTTATACCCCAGGGCAGTATCGATATTTTCACCAACGTATCAAATGTCTCCCATGGATATTCATGAGATGTGGGTATAGTTATAGGACTTGTAGGGGAAGGGACTCATCCGACCTAGTTTATCACTATGGGAAGCCCTGATTTTGTTCACCATGAAGGCGGATGGGAGTTTGAGACTTTGTGTCGACTATCAATTCTTCAACCAGGTGACCGTGAAGAAAAAGTACACACTTCTAAGGATTGGCTACCTCTTATATCAGTTGATGGGATTAGTTTGTTTCTCGAAGATATACCTCAGATCAGGATATCACCAGCTTAGAGTATGAGAGAGGATGAGCATAAGACGGCTTTCAGATGTTAGTACAGCCTTTATGAGTTCTTGGATATGCCATTCAGCCTAATCAATGCTCCATAAGTGTTCATGGAACTCAAGAACTATATCTTTCAGCCATACCTAGATAGCATTGTTATAGTCGTAAACGGTGACAATCTGATCTGCTCATCTACTGAGGATGAGAATGTCGATCATTTACAGGTATTACTCGACACACTATGACAGCACCATCTTTATGTTAAGCTCTCGAAGTGCCAGTTCAGGATCCAAGAGGTTCAATTTCAGGGACATGTCATATTGGAGGCTATAGAATTAGTTGATCCAGTGAAGATTGAGGCGGTACTTTCTTGGGATCCACCCAGGAGTGTGAAAGAGGTATAGAGTTTCTTGGGTTTGGCTGGTTACTACCAGAGGATTGTACTTGATTTCTTCAGAGATGCAGCACCTCTATCATTGTTGATGAAGATGGGGAAACCATTCATGTGGTTAGGGAGATTCCATAAGAGTTTTTTTGAGCTAAGTAAGAGTCCGACTAGTGCACCCATCTTGAGGATACTGGAGGTGGGCGTATGGTATGTAGTCTACTGTGACACATCACGGACTGGCCACAGATTTTTCCTGATGCAGGAACAAGCATTGATCATATGTGGTTCTCGACAGCTGAGACAACATGAGTAGAACTTCGATACCCATGACATAGTGTTATCAGCAATGGTATTCTCCTTGAAGATGTGGTTACACAATATGATGGGAGAACACATTATAGTGTACTATGATCACAAGAGTCTCATGTTTATCTTCATTCAAAAGGACTTTATCTTGAGACAACGACATTGGATTGAGTTCCTCTAAGACTATGACATTTAGATAGTCTATACTCTTAGGAAGGGGAACATTTTAGCAAATGAACTCTGTAGAAGGAATGGTATATAGATACTAGCCGAGGTGACAGAGCAGCTAGATTCTTCACATATATCCTCTGTGGATCGAGATGAAGCAGATTTCCTTTAGTCTCATACAATCACTCCCCCACTTCTTCATTGAGTCAAGGAGGCACAACGTAGAGACGTTGACTGCGAGGCTCTATATGCTCTGATATCCACAGGGCAGGCACCTGATAGATTTAATGAAGGTGGGGAGCATTTCATCGTCTTCAGAGGATGTACCTTGGTACCAGTGTCACTTTAGGAGGATGTATTAAAGGAGTTACATACATCTCCTCTAGATGTACATACATAATTGTAGATGATGAACCATGATCTCGGACAACAACGCTGGTGGCCAGAAATAAAGAAAGCAGTAATAGAGTTTGTTTCTCGGTGCCTCACTTGTCAACTTGTGAAGGTAAGGAATCAGTTATTAGCAGGCTTGGTTCATCCTTTAGAGGTCCTAGAGTGGATTTCAGATGGGATATCTATGAACTTCATGATAGGACTTCCACAAACATCTCTGGGTCATGACTTGATTTGGGTGATCGTCGACTGACTCACCATGTCGTCCCACTTCTTACCGATCTGATAGTAGGGTTCAGTAGAGATCATGGTATGCCTCTATGTTCAAGAGATTGTGAGGATACATGGAGTAACCTTGATGATTATCTCTTATTGTGACTCACATTTTACTTCTTGGATATGTAAGGGGTTGCATGAGGCTTTTGGGATGCAGCTTCATTTGAGCACTGCCTTCCATCCTCAAACCAATGGTCAGACTGAGCCGACCATTCAGACCCCCAAGGACATGCTACATTCTTGTGTCCTCGACTTTAGTCACAGCTGGGAGGACCACATGCCTTCGGTAGAGTTTTCATACAACAACAGCTATCACTCCACCTTTGGTATGTCACCTTTGGAGGCGTTGTTTGAGCGACCTTGCAGATCACCATTATGTTGGACTGACCCAGGGGAGTCAACACTCATGGCACCAAATATGGTATGTGCTACCACCAAGATGGTGCAGATAATCTAGGATTAGATGAAGACTACATAGATCAGGCAACAGTTGTATGCCTATAGGAGATAGAGACCTATAGAGTTTGACGATGTCGACCACGTCATTCTATGTGTCTCACCTAGACGATGTTTACAGAGATTTCGCCAAGGCAGAAAGTTATCTTGGAGATTCATCCAGCCTTTTTAGGTCCTATGCAGAGTTGGATAGGTGGCATACTTCTTATCTCTTCCATCTCAATTGCACTAGGTGCACGACGACTTCCACGTATCTCAGTAGAGGAGATACGTGCCTGACCTTTCTCACATCCTCAACGATTGCGAGTTGGATTTCAATGATTGGGAGACTTTTACGGAGGTTCCAGTGGAGATTAAGGATTGACATGAGAGTGTCCTTCATGGATGGTCGATAACTCATGTGCATGTTTTCTAGTATCACAGGAACCTACAAGAGAGAAAATGGGACTGGAAGGCTCAGATTCGTGCTATGTACTCCAACTTTTTTTCCTAGCTTGAGATGTGGATTTCCAGGAGGCATGGCCCTGAGTTGGGAAGAATGTAAAGACCCAGAATTTCCATGTAATTTTTTAAAAATAAATGGGAATTTTATGAGTCCATAAAAATTTACACGATGTGATTCCACTGCCTCGGTCTCCCTACAAATCATTGAAGGTTCATGCAGCCTCCCAGCAAGACGCACCCTTCTCACAGTGTCATGGTCAAGGCCGAAGTAGACAAACACATCAGATACAACTTTATCAAAGAGGTCCAGTACCCCCAAGTGGTTAGCAAACATTGTGCCAGTCAGGAAGAAGAATTGACCGATCTGAGTCTGCATCAACTTCCAAGATCTCAAATATCACTATCTGAAAGATGAATTTGCCATTCCAATGAGGGAATTGTTGATCGATTCTATGGATGGGTTCCAAGCCCTATTTTTCACAGATGGTTACATTGGATATAATCATATCTGGATGGCCCTCGAGGATGAAGAGTCCACTGCTTTTAGGGCACCCCATGGTATGTTCTGTTTCTAGTTTATGCACTTATGCCGGAAGAATGTAGGAGCCACCTATGAGTGGCCCATGCACCGCATATTCAATCCAATCCTCTTGAAATTGGTGGAATTCTATTTGTATGATCTGGTGATCAAATATCTATAGTGATAGGACCATCTCAAGGACCTTGAAAAATTGGTCGGCTTCCTCCACTCCCGCCACATAATGATGAACATGTTGAAATGTGACATCGGGGTCACCTCCGGTAAGTTTCATGTCTTTGTTTTCAGGTACAGATGAATCGAGGTCCACCGATATAATATCAATGAAATCATCTTGATGGCTCCCCTGAGCAATAATCTAGAGCTTTGAGGCTTTCAAGACCATTTAGCCTATATATGTTGATTCATTGCAAATCTGTCTGGAATGTGTAATCCCTTTTACCGGATCGTGAAGAAAGGATCTTTCTATGAGTGGGATGAAGAGTGGTAGACCGTGTTTGAGGAAATCAAGTAGTATCTTCTCCAGCCTTTTCTATTGACGCTAGCTGTCCCCATAAAGACATTGATCCTACACTTGACTGCCTTGGAACGATCTCTCGGCACCCTTATCATCCAGAAGAACAATGAGGGGATAGAAAACAGTCTCTACTACCACAGAAACATGCTCCTCGATACATATTCCAATTAATTCTCCATCTAGAAGATATATCTTTCACTGGTATTTACAATGCAGAAGTTTTGACACTACCTACAGCACCACGAGGTATACCTGGTGTCTCGGGTAGACCTGCTTATGTACATTCTAAACCGACCCATATTGACCGACAGTTTAGAGTGCTGGTAGGTACTCCTCCACCAGTTCAACATTAGGTTCATGCCTCAGATGGTTGTCAAAGGACATGCATTGGAAGACATTATAGTTTTCCATCCAACCTTAGCGGACCAGCACCTAGACTAGGATTCTCTAGACGAGGCAATCCTCTCAGTAGATCCTGCCATCCCATGATGGGAGAATCTCATTGGTGGTGCCTTACAGAGCCCTAATGGAAAGAGACTCAACAATACTAGGATTAATTGAGTGGGACTGGGTATTGTCTTTATTACCCCATTGCAATCCATTCTGTTGTATTCATTCCTGTTGTCGGAAAGCTGCACCAACAACGAGGAAGAAAATCAGGCTATTATCACTGGGCTCGAGCTGGCCCTCAAGATCGTTTTTCCCCATTTTCATTTTAAAGGGGATTCTGATCTAGTCATCAAGAATCTCAATGGTTGCTATCTTGTCAGAAATATAGAGATCGATCAATTATTGGAGGGAACCCTCCAGCTAATGGCCCTGTTTCCATCTCGTACGGAAGTTACACATGTCCCTGGATCTCAAAATGATCGAGATGATGCCCTGGTCGACTTAGCTGGATCACTTGCAGAACTTGATAAGGATGATATGGTTATACATGTGGAACACTAGAGATTCATTTCTCCCATCACGTTAGATAATGATGATGGCCTACGAGTAAGCCATCTTACCTCCAGATTATCTACATCAGGACCTCCAAGTTTTCTAGATGCAGTGGTTTAAGTGACTCTCAACTAGAGAACCCCTTTGGTCATGTATCTCCCAAATGGTTACCTTCCATCTAATTGAGCTGAGCGCGAGTGAATGTTATGTCTCGCGCTGCAGTTTACCCTCAAGAGTGGTCCTAGTCTTAATCATATTCTCTACATGCACGGGATTGGTGGTGTTCTCCTTCATTGTATCCAATGAGTTGAGATTTCTTAGGTCATGCATGAGGTTCACTCCAATTCCTACAGTGTCGACCAAGATGGGCTGATGCTGTCCCATCAGACCCGGAGACTGGGGTACTTCTGGCCCACTATGATCCATGATTTTATCCTGTACTCCAAGAGATGTCACGCATTCCAAATCCAATCTGACTTCATGCATCGGCCACTAGAACCTCTCCACTCCACCATGTACTCTTTTCTATTCGCAGGATGGGGACATGATATCATGGTACCTTACCCGCCAATGATATCTCACTATTTTAGGTTCATCATGTCCGCCACATATTAGTTTTCTAAGTTGTCAGAAGAAGTTATTCTCAAGGTGGTCAAGGCCCATTCCATCGTTGACTTTGTGAGCTCTAAATAATGCATCAGTTTGGAGTCCCTCACAATGTCCTCACCGATAATGGCACCATCATCTCTGTAGCCGAGCTGAAAAAATTGTAGGCCAAGTACAACATCCATTCAATTCATACCTCCCGCTACCATGCACAAGAGAATAGATAGATCGAGGTGTTCAACAAAACCCTCTATATCATTTTGCAGAAAATGGAAAGTCAGAAGAAAAATAGTTGGTCAGACAAGCTCTAAAATGCCCTGTGGGCTTATCAGACAACGAGACGTAAATCCACCCAGGTGACGCCATATTCCCCATTGTACAGAGCTATGATCATCCTGCCCATCGAGATCTAGCTACCCGCATTATGCATAGTGGTATATGACTAGCAGGTTGCAGATAAGGTAGCCAAAATTCTTCTGGCTGTATTGGAATCCCTTGATGAGAATAGGATCTGTGCCCTTCAAAATCCGGAAAGGCATTAGAATATGATATCTAATTCCTTCAACAAAAAGGTTCACCTACGCTCTTTTTTTCAAGGTGACTTGTTATTGGCCCTTATGGAGCCAATGATCCTTGGTAGGAAACCACCCAAGTTGGAGGCCAAATGGGAAGGACCTTACATAATTCATAGGGTTTACCCCAATGGTGCATACTCCCTGGTGACCATGGATGGTGAGTGTATATATACTCCCACAAATGCCATGTTCATCATGAAATACTTTTCCTGAGCCTTCTTATCCTCCACAACATTAAACTGGATGGTCTTGCATGACCTTAAACTGGATGGTCATGCACGACCTTAAACTGGATGGTCCTTCATGACCAAAAACTGGATGGTCCTGCACAACCTTAAACTGGATGGTCATGCATGACCTTAAAATGGATGGTCCTAAACGGCCTTAAACAGGACGGCCCCACATGACCCTAAACTACACACTAGTCCCACATGACCCTAAACTACACGCCAATCCCGCATGACCTTAAAATATCCAGAATATATAACTTTAAACTATGTATCATCCTTCCTGACTTTAAACTGCATTTTCAAAACTATGTATGTCTTCATTCCCATCCTTATGGGATACATAGGAACGCTCAGACGCCTCACCCTGATCCCAACCCCAAACACTTGCCTTTGACAATCTCCCTTGGGTATAGTTCTCTCATAGGATCCTTGCATGATATTGGGTAGGATTCCTTAGCCCCACTTGTACTAAGATTATAAAGGTCCCACCATTTTCCCATTCTCATTATTCTATCCTCCCATGTCATCACCTCAATTCGTTAAACTGCATGTCCTTAAGGAACTATATATATCTGGATTCCCATCCTTATTGGATACATAGGAACGCCCAGACATTTTGTCTGCTGGCCCAGCCCAAAGGCCAGAATCGTCCCCTTGGTTCAAGAAATATGGTGGGGTGTAGACTTTTTCCCCAATTCACATCGAGCTAATGTCAATCCCACCATACGTTCCTCTCCCTGGAGACGTTCGCCTCTTTTATATATGGGTACAACTATGCTTCAACCACTACATTGATTGGGACTCCATCATCCTTCCCATCTAGAATGGCCCCCAAATGTTATGGATTCTTGGTATAAGGGATCTCTCTTACCACGTTAGGCCAATTCCCTCGGGTATGTTGACAAAAAAGCTGATACAAGTCCTGCATTGCAAATATGGTTAGCGGTCGATGCTCATTTGTTGTTCCCACTTCAGGTCACTATAGGGACGTTGTGTTTCGAACATGGTCAACAGTTTTCCTGTGACATTGGAACCACCCCAAGATGTCCCAAACATTGACTGTAGTGGTTCATTCTTCCATGTTGTATCTTCATGCGATGAACTCCATTTGGAAAAAGCATGGTTTTATCTCTCCATATGACGGGTAGATCCGAAACCAGCTCCTTGTTTCCCACACCGAGCACTGCTCATATGGGATAAGGAGTTGTGATGAGGTGATAACCGTATAGGGGGGTGTATGGCCTTTCCAAATGAGGCCCAGCCTCAGGTCCCATGGACTTTTCGGGCCTCATTCCTAGGTAATCACTTATGGGAGTGTGCGGTGTGGTATGGGAATATGTCTTAATTCACGCCGGGTTACTCGTCGAGCCGTACATATCCCCAAATGAGATACCATACTGCTCTCTTCATCCTCAATGCAAAATGTTAAATTGTAAACTGGTCGGGCCTTTTCTGACCGAGGCCCAGCCTCAGGCCTCTTGGACATCTCGGGCCCTAGCCCATGTTCTTAACCAGAGAGTATGGTGAAATATTAGATTATGTCTTCATTCACATCGGTTACTCGTTGTGCCGTACACCACCATCGTAAGGGTATCTTACCCTGTGCACCATAAAGACCTATGTGTGGCTTTATTCCCATCTTCATGGTATACATTGGACCACCCGAATATCTGGACTTCGAGTCCAGCCACATTTCCCAGAAATCTCCCATTAACATTGGCCGCTTGGCCTACCCTTTCCCGGGGAGGGGAGTATATGGTGTGGTATGAGATTATGTCCTCATTCACATCGAATATGTAACGACCACACCACATACCTCTCCCTCCTGGGGATTCTCTATCCCATGTTCTATACACATCCCTTCAAATATATTACTCTCAAGTTGAGCACCCTCATCGACCCTCTTATGAGATTCACCAATGTGCCTAAGGGTACTCCAGTTTAGTACCTGGAATGTCAGATTCTACTCAGGAATGCATTAACATGTTTATCAGGATTTGTGTTCCCATTCATTAAGGCTTCCATCACCATTCACACCTAAAGGGACCCCAAGTGGCATGGATGTTGGGCCTAAGAGCTCTCCTACCATTATGGGCAAACGTCCTCGAGGGTCTTGGACAACAAATCGTTACAAATCCCACATTTCAAATATGTTCAGTGTTCAATGCTTATTTTATTGTACCCATTTCAGGCTAACAAGATATGGATGTTGGGTTTCGAACACGGTAAACAGTCATCCTCCATCGTCACGCTAACCCCATTAAGCCCAAAATGTCAGTTACATGATTCAAATCCTTCTCCACCTCATCATGTCCAAATAAAATCTCGACACCCCTCGAACTACCCCTCAGTGTGCATTTTCATGTCTGGAGGACAAATTCGTGGTAAGGGCATAATTTGGGGCTCCACACCGATATCCCTTTGGTGTGCGTTCCTTGTATTTCTATAAAAAATCTCCCTCCCCTGTTTCCCACACCAAGTTTGACTCATCTGGGCATAGGGATCGGGTTGAGGTCTTTGATTACATGGATGGTTTTCACTCATATTTGGTCCGAGCTCTAAAACCATACACTAAGAACTCCTCTAGAACTATTTATACCTTGATTCCCATCATCATGGGATACATAGAAACACTTGAACGTCTTGTTTTCGGGTCCGGCTCAATTGGGTGCTAGTTTCTCCTGCCCCTTACACTCTTACCTCTATTTTAGAACCTTGTCCTAAGGCTCCTTTCTCATAATTGCATAAATTATGGTATGGGATTATGTCCTCATTCACATTGGATATGTTTTATTTCACTGTACTAATTCCCCATTTAGTATCATCTCTACTACGTATGTGTCGCATGATGTTAAAATGCACTCCCTGTCCAATCACATGACCCTAAACTGTGACATTGTCGTTCCGACCACACTATGATAAATGGAACTGCATCGTGATGTCCTCACTCAAGGGTAAACCATGTTTGGCATTGATCACAAGCCATACCATTTGTCAACGCCGACATAAGGATTGACTCCTATGGTGACACCGGGACTTGCTATCCTAGTATGTCTCTTCACAAAAAAACCATTCACCTTAAAGGACCAACATGATTTATCAATTACTGCTTATTTTGGTGCGAGGGCCACACCTGCATGCCCCTTCTATCCCTGTCACTGGTACATTACCATGCCACCTCTATAACTATGTGAATCTTGATCCCCATCCTTATAGGGTACATAGGAACTCAGGCGCACTTCGCCTCGGGCCTAGCATAAATCTCATTTCCGGTCCCTTGACATAGAACCTTCCCAGGGAACATGTGGTGGTCGGAGACCTATGGTCCCATTCATGTCGGTTTTTATAATTACCCCACTATGTGTCTCCCGTGATTCCTACCAACCTTGGAATGAATTCTACGGTTCTAAACTAAGATCTTCCTATGGGATGGGACTCGACTGCCTCTGTCTAATACATCTCATTGTCTTATTTAGATGCATTTTGACAAAGATCCTGAAGTGTGGACTTTTAATGGGGACATTCTCCTTGTTCCATGTCTATGCTTCATGAGCTTGTTATTTGGATCCTCATCCTCTTCCAAATCAGAGGGGTCCCCCTTCATGACCTATTCTTATTCCTCCTCGTCTCGCCTACCATTTCAGGCCAATGTCCCTAAAGATCTCAGAGGACATTTGTGACAGGTCTCGTGTTTCGAACGTGGTCAGCAATCGACCCTCATTTGTCTATCCCCATTTAAGGCTAACGGGATATAGATGCTGTGTTTTGAACACAGTCAATAGTTATACCTCCATCGTCACGTCACCATCATTGTGATCCAGATTTTGAGCATCATGATTCACACATTTCCACTTCCTCATGTTCAAGTGTAATTCTGACATACTCGGATTTACTTATTCGCGCATCTAGGTACACTACATGGATGGGTTAGCATCATTGGTCCGACATTCACCGAGCATCCCATCACCGAAACATGTTACTTCTTGTGTTAGGAAAGTCCCACTACTACTTCTTGTTTCTATCCAACCATGATGCTTGGGGGGGGGTTGATGAAGTGCGTGATCAGCTTCCCTGATTTGAGATGGACTATTTTTCTATCCTCCTCATTAGAGGTCATCTCATCCTAGTCAGTGTGATTGGAAGGCTTGTATGTAGGGAATGCTGCCAGGAATTCCTCAAATGGGTCCACGTCTGGCGTTGGATTAGGTGTGGTGGGGCCTGAACTGTCTGGTTGATCCTCATCATATGATCCCAGCTCAATAACCTCAGGCACAGTCCCACTGGTGTTTCTACCGGTGATCAGGAGTGCTGCAGTTCAGTCAGTCTGGATGTCCACCTCCATGACCATTGGCATGCCTTTGAGAAGGGTGCTGCCAGAATTCCGGACTAACTTCACCGCAACGGCCCATGCCAATTGAAGGATTTTACACACCAAAAAAAGTGGGATGTGGATGTTAGTTAACATGTTCTATGGATGACAGTCGTAAATTCAGTACATGAGACATACAAAGATCCATTCTCTGGTCAGTCTCTTGGGTTGATGTTTAGACCACGAGATGTGGCCCCCCGTATAAGGTTGGCTGGTCTAGAGACTTCGGGGGAGCCGGATCAAGTGTCCTAGCCCCGCCAGACACAAAAGTTGATGTAGAAATGGGTTCTGATCCCAAAAGTCTCGTGTCAGTACCCACTAAGTGGAAAGAATGAGTTCTACGCACAGGTCCCTTCTACACAGTGCAGATGCTGATAAGGAATCTAGAGTAACCAAAGAGTAGACCCTGAGGAATGAACTTCAGATTTTACATTGAGGGCCTCCGCAAAATATTTCAGATCTGAGGACTGATATTTGACTTCAACCTCCTCCAACAGACTCCCTCTACCCTCCATTTTTACTAGTAGGACTCGTTTGATTCTTCTGTTAGAGGAAATTACTCCCTCAAGTCAGCAGTTGATAGTTGTGGAGGGACCGTATGATCCAACAGCACCCTGACCCAGTCTGTTATCGGGTGCAGGGAACACTGGGAGTGGATAAACTCTCCCAGTTCAGCCATGTATTTCTCCACCTCCACCTTGGATACTATAAAACCGGCTCTAATAGGTCCAATCCCCGGCATGTCCATACCGTGGTGATTAAGGTTCTTCCATAACTCA
Source organism: Viscum album (assembly GCA_963277665.1). NCBI lineage: Eukaryota > Viridiplantae > Streptophyta > Magnoliopsida > Santalales > Viscaceae > Viscum > Viscum album. The sequence goes on along the minus strand of OY728142.1, from coordinate 1,330,756,740 downwards.
AATGGTCCGAGGAATTTTTGGTTGACTTCCAAGATATCCTAGGCCTCTAGGAAGACAACATTCTCTAGCTTGTCAATATGGCATAGCCTTTTCACCAGGTCCATATTAGAAATCTTGTGGAATCCTCTCGGTGGCCTCCCCTCCAGATGACTATGTTCTCCTGGGACCACCGGGTCTGTTGCCGCTGCCGGATCCACTACCACTGCTTCCCCCTCAACTGGTGTGGGTGTCGCCGTTATAGCATCCCTGCCACTGCGGGATGCCCTTGCTGCCTTCCAACCTCATCCCTGAGGTCGGGGAGGCTCACCATTATTGACTATATTGGTTGTCCGCTTTAGAATCTCCCCAAGGTAGGCTGCCTCCCATCTCTGGGCATATTCCTTTACTAGACTGATGACGGTTGTCCGCGATGGAAGATCATTCCGAATATTCCCGTATTCTTGTGTGAACATAAGCCACATATGCCTCATCACACATGGGTGCTCTTCGTGACGCTCCACCAAGTAAACTTGCGGGGTCAGTCCCTACTGGCACTAGAATTTCCAAGCAAACCGGTGTGGGGTGTATGGCTTCCAGAGATGCTCGCGATACACCCTAGACACCATGACTTCAACTCAAAAGGCCAGGAGGTAGGCTCGGTGCTCTTCCGCTCCCCGACCATCATCCGTGAAGGGCCCCATAGGCAACAAAAATGGATGGAAGTTTAACTCTTCTACCTTCTATACTTGAGTTAATATCGATGGTATGGTCAGCTTGGTCGGAAAACTCACCATGGAGTTGAGAATATGGGGGCGGAAGTTCGACCCTGGAGGCGAAATGAGGTTCAAATACTCATAGATCCCCATAATGTGTGCCACTATCCACCCGTACAGAAGGTGGAACGACCCGCATATCCTCTATGGCCTCTTCCCCATGCTGATGTGCCACAACATCTTATAAAACATGGAAAGCATTAGGATACCTAGGATGACCAACCCTCCTGTAGCCAATGCGGTCGCCATGATAAATGTGCTTGGTCTCACTCCAATATAGGTATACCTAACTAGCAAGATATAAAAATAGATGAGTGCTGATATGAATGCCACTATCCTGACTATAGGTTGTTGCTCAGTGATGATAGTGAAGCCCCAGGTCTTCCACTGGCTATTCTCTAACAGCTGCCAGTAAGAGTGTTCCTTACTCCGGGCCCCTTTTGGCATGTTCAAGGTATCACCGGGAACTGACGGTCTATGGGGATGTTTAGAAACTGTTTGAACCAGTGCTTGAAGTTTAAATCCCTCTCCTCCTCGTTATCCTCACCTAGAACAAGATCCATCAATGCCATTGGTAGACGTAGAAACTGCTCCGGAACCTCCCATGCACCCATAGCAGGGAGGAAGTCATCGTACATCTCCCCTAGTATCAGCACCCCCGAGATATGATGCACGTCCCATAAGATGATTCCAACCTCAACGTGATTCAGGTGGAAGGTATTGCTCGCTAGTGACCACCAGATCAACAGCTCAGACATTAGCTAGTTCGGTTGGTAGATATGAAACTAGGAAGCCCAAGCTGCCTCATACAGGCCAACTCTTCTCTGCTCCACTTCGAACTCCTCGCATGAGGTTCTTACCCAGTAGGCCCAGGCCCAATCATCTGTGATGTTGCCGCCCCGGAGTAGGTCCAATTCGTCAGACCACCCCTTCTTTGGGTTCCCCAGTGCCGCCTTGATGATTGTTCGGTATAGGGTAGGGGACGTCTGCAACTACTATTCCTTCCCGTCGAAGTTGTTCAAATGGTTGTATAAGTAGTCGACAACAAGGGGCGTGACATCCTCCCAAGAATGGCCATCAGCTGCCCAAAACCATAGACACTAGAAAGGCATTCCATTAAACCAGTAAGTCTGCTCATCTTTACTTGCATTAGGGATGAAGACGTCATACCTAAACCACAATCCAGACAAGGTAAACCTCCCACATGATGGGTAGTTCTTTTGGATCTCTGATAGCTTCTCCACCAATTAAATATGGTTAGAGTGGCTACAGACTAACTCTCCTAGTCCCAGAGTGTTTTCTATCTCATCCCTCTAGACGACATCCGCATGGACCCCTAGGAATCTTCTTGGTGGGACATTCAGTTCTGGAACATGGATGATATTCAGTTTGGTTTGCGAACTCATCTACAGAGTGTGTTCCCGAAGACTCTTCGTGAATACTATTCATAGAGTGCTACCTAGGTGTTCATGCACCGTGTCACGACGTGTAAAAATGGAGTCGGGGACTTGTTGTGTGCCGCGAAGACTCGATTCGCAGAGAAAACTCGCTGAGTACATGACGCTTTGCGAATCAAGAGCACAAAATGACAAATTCACAGAGAAGGGAAAGGAAAAATGAGATGGTGGCCCACTATTTATAGGCGAAGAACTTTGTTGCTTCACGGCGCCTCCAGTTTATGCTGAGCTTCGCAGTGTGCTTGGCCCGCGCATCCCCTATCTACCTCGCGTATCCTCTTCGTGAGACAACATTTTGAATGACCATAGATTTTGGAGATTACCCTCATACTTAGACCACTGATCTCTCCGCGGCTCCATGTCTGAGGGGCCTCATTTGTTTGCACCAAAACATGGGACAAAGAAGGAGAAAAAAGAAGGTACCATTGACTACCTCGCGAACCCATTTCGCAGAGTCCCCCCAACACCACGTCCACCGTGAAGCAATGAGGCAGGATGCTCTGCAAACACATTTGATATTCGTGATCCCGCTATGAAGCAAGGAGGCATAAAGCTTCACGAACACATTTGACATTTGTGAGGCTGATGAGAAGCAAAGAGGTGGGATGATCCATGAACGTATTTGACGTTCATGAGTCCACCGCGAATCCAGGAGGTGGGATGCTCTGTGAACGCATTTATCTTTCGCGAGCCTTCTTCGAAGCAAGGAGGAGGGAAGCTCCATGACTGCATTTAAGGTTCACGAGCCCACTGCGAAGCAAGGTGGACCCTCTTTGTACCATGTATGCTCCACTTTGCAGCACCTCTATCCTATAAATAGCGAGATCCCCATGATCCAAAACGATAGACAATCTAGCATTTTGACTTCCTAACTCTCGAATCGAGAAGCATCCTTCTGCTCTACGGACCATGAGTTGTGCAAGGTACTTCTGCTCCGTGAAGTGCCTCCCCATTGACTCGTTTTGATCCCCTCTTCTGAGAGGGATTCATTTCATGAAGCCTAAGGGACTTTTCAATGGAAGGGGATCCCCAAGGGGACCCAGGATGTCGTAGAGAAATAATGCTTCAAAAAACACCCTTCATATACACATGATCCCCATACTAAGGTAGGGTCACTTTACTTCATGAAGCATACTTCTTCGCGACACCTTGCTTCGTGAGGCACATTTTCTTCACAAGATAGTGCTCCAAAAATGCCTTTACACTTCACAAAGAACCTCCCATATGCACCTCTGCCCAATGCTTAGGCTAAGGCACCCCACTCTATGAAGCACAACCCTTCACAAGTGCCCTCCTCCACGTGGAGAAACAGAGCTTCACAATTCCTTTGCATATGAACCCCTCTGCATGGAAATTCCTTTTCCACAACAACCCTCCTAGTTTGCATGATGTGATTTAAATGTCCCTTGGAAGACACTTCCCGTTGCGTGGCTCCACAATATGATTCTTTTCATAGGAATGCTAATGGCTATTGATTCTTCTCATAGCAACAACAATTGGGGCCCCTTGAATGTTCGCTCTGTGACACCCCCATACCACGACTTTTCCTATCCCCTCTCTACACCAAGGAGCAGAGGGTACCAGTTATGTAAGTCCTATGCATGGGGGTGAACCCACCTCATCAGAGCTGCATGACTTTAAACTGCCAAGCACCTTAGTCCTCATCACATGACATTAAATTGTGACCTCACCATGTGCCTCGCACGCAGGGTACCCCCACCTTGCACATTCTCCATGCCCCCTGATCTCCACAGGGGATGATATATTCCTTATGGGAGTGGCATTTGTCTGTGGGGGAATGGAAAATATCTCAGTGTATACCCCTAGATATCATGTAAGAGGAATCATCCATGCTCATCCTTTCATCTTCGGTCTCTAGGGCCAGCGAAGGGCGTGCTGGGAAACATTACTTTTCCGTTCTTCGGTACCAAGTACCTATCCCATTATGATTTTTCGCCACAGGACTCCATCATGGAGTAAGTCCCATCCTCTTCAGGATACTAACCACGCATAAGCCCCTGTTTCCTTTTTGGGCTACTAACCAAGTGTAATCCCCACTCCACTTCCCATGGATGCAGCTTTCGTGATGTGATCGTGAGGTCTCAACTGCATCTTGTTTCACACCTCGATCATTACTCCCGTAGGCTTAGAGTAGGCACCGACCCTAACATCATCATCCTGATCATCCTAGGGTATAAACCCCACACCCTGGCACCTGAAAAACATGGTCTTTGATCCTTTTCAAGGAAAGTTATGTAGGAAGCCTCCTTGATGATGGAGCCCAAAACCATGTCATCCTGGCACCCCTTCACAATGGTTCACCAACACCCCGGGCATCCTATAATGTAATCCCCATGCGCCACCTGAACTATGAGGTCTTTTATCATTGCCATGGCAAGGTGCGTAGGAATCCTCCCAGAGGTTCGATCCCAACAACCATTGGACACCAGGTCCACATTCACATCTGTTCCCACCCAACTGAACTATAAGGACATTGATCTTTGTGAAGGTAGGGTACATAAGAATCTTCCACAAGGTCCAAGCACACTTCCCATCATAGCCCAGGTCTATCTTCACATCGGTTAGCTGATACCACTAGAACTATTCGGTCATTGATCTTTTCCAAGGGAAGGTACGTAGGAAGCCTCCAAATGGTTAAATCCCAACACCGGTCATCCTGAACATCTTCAGGTCGGTTCACCAACTCATTAGGCCATCTCAGATAATAATCCCCAAATGCCCCATCTGAACAACAAGGATGTTGATCTTTTCCAAAGAATCCTATATAGGACGCCTCCATGAGGTTCAAGCCCAATAACCATTGGACCCCAGGTCCTCCTCAACGTCGGTTCACCGACACCTTGGGAATACTGTAGTGTAAGCCCCACACCCTGCCACCTAGACTACATGATCTATGATCCTTGTCAAGTAAATGTATGTAGGAAGCCTCCACAAGGTTTATGCCTAATAGCCAAATGTTTTTACCCCCTTCACATCTATTTTCCCCCGTCCCATAAGATGTAAAATTGTGGACCTCTTTCAGTGGTAAGTTTTTGTTACTCCATTCAGTGGTAAGGAATTGTCACTCCAACCATTTAGTTGTAAGCCTTCGTGACCCCATCCAGCAGTAAGCTTTCGAACCCCAATTGGTGGTATGTCATCGTCATATGTACTACATGGACTTTGATTCCCTGCCACAGGGATACATAGGAAGCCTTTTCGAGGCTCATGCCCAAAAACATCATCATTTCCATGATGATTCCATCATATTAACCCTTCACATCATTCAACAGCTCTATCAACCAGCCTGATTCTTGCCCAAGCCACCACATCCTGGTTGGATCATGCCACCTCATGTCTCATTCCCTTAAATAGTAACCGAGAAGTCAACCATGCATTGACCCCAATATAGGTGTTCCATCTAGGGGGTTCCTCCATCTAATCTACTCTTGTCAGTGTTCTGATCATCCAGATCCATTTCTGATTTACATTAAACTTACGACATTCCATGTGTTAAACATGGGATGATGAGGAAAACCACAGATACATGCCCATGGGATACGATTCCCCACAATGTTTGTGGGATTCCTCGGGCTTCCACACACTCAAGAATCCCTATGATAAGGGAAAGAAGATAGACACACCAATCCCCCAACATCCAGACACGCTAGTGATGCCCAGCGTGACTACTCCCCTAACCGAAGGTTGCTCCACCGACCAGACCCCTTGGAATGTCCTAACATATGTAGTGTAATTAATCAGTGTCCATGAGGATATGGCACAAGGAAGAGTTTCATGAATAACATATTAAGTCTATGAGGGAGACTAGGACTAGGTGACCAGTTCTAAGGAGGAATCTACATAAGAAAGAACCAAAATCCCATCATCCAGTTTTGATCAAGTAGTAGGCATCCATGAATAAGGAGTGTGTGTCGCCCGCCTCTGGAAAGAGGGAATGTGAGGAAAAAAACACGTCTCTCATCCCCGATCGAGGCAGACATGTGCACCCTGGCCAAATCATCAGAAATAGTAGCGGCATCATTTAATAGTCTGAAAAATTATCTTGTGAGATAGTATTTTACCCTACATATCCAACCCTATGAATATCTCTCAAGTATTCGAGTATGTATCTTGGGTTCATCAACCCAAAATTGAACGTCTATACAATATCATACATTGAACAAACATACAGTGTATATGATCTTAACAACTCCATCCAATCTATCTCTATGTATGGATGATTCTCCTTGTATTTTTTATCTATAACAAAAGTGTGGAAATTATATTTTAGTTTAATTGGATATGATGATATTTTGAATGTATTATCCATATAAATGTTTTCTTTTATTTATCTTAGTGACCTTGATTTTCCTGCTGATGATAATATCCAAAAGTGGGTTGTCAGACTGAAATCGAGGTTATGTTATTGTGTCCGACATTACCCAAAATGATATTTACATATTTTTCATTAATGAAGATGTGATTTCATTATAATGATCAATTTGAATGGATTTGGGTTTCTCAATTAATAGATAGAGTTTACCATCATTCTAATTGGATTGGTTTTTGGGGACGGTACTCCATGTAGTTGTAGGTAAGGTGCGAAACATGTTATTAATTTCAAATTAATGCCTTATTTAGTAGACAAGAAACACTGAAAGGGTTCGAAAACATGTCACTTCCATGTTGCTGAAAACATTGGTAATTAGATATATGGTCAATATAGAAATTATTCTTAGTGGCTCTAAATGTTCCATGGCATAGGAGATAATGGAATGTAGATCGTTTGCAGGTCAGGAGGACAGAGGATTGAGAGGGGAGATGGATCATGTTTGAGGCCCCTCATCTGGGTATAATGATGATTGTTTATGGGTCATATATCTCCATATCCATTCACAAGGGATTCCATGTAAAAGATAGTATAATATCAAGGATTGGGAGCCAATTAATTTTTTAGGATGGACTCTACATTGGAAGTTGTGGTCAGAGCTCTAGATACTAGGATTTTGTTGTGTAGGATCTACAACATTTTCATCTCTATGGTGGAGTAAGACTCCAATGTCTTGGTTGGGATGTTTCAGAAGAACTATATAGGATCTGATCTATCATATTCATAAATTCAAGGGACTACACGAACATTAGATAAATTATTATCACTCTTATAGAGAGGGATATTTTTTCAACTGATTCTTCAGATACAAAATGATATCCTAGTACTGAAATTTCGTTTTACTATAAAAAGGGTTCATTCAAAATGTCTTCAATATCATTATAAATAATTACTCACCTGGTCACCATCATTACCAAACCCTGTAGGTAGGATCCCAATTTTCTACATGTCTTTCTTCAATAAAAAATTAATTGTGAGTGATTGAGGTTCTGATGATCTATATTTGGAAAATATTACCTATGATGTGATTGGATGAAATAACAACCATGAATAGAATCACCCATGAAAACTAAAATATAATTGTAATGAATATGGTATTTTAGTATAAATAGAATATTAAATAAATAACATGCTCATTACATAACCATAAAAATTGAAAATATAGTTCATACATAAATTATATAGATTCATGATCACTAAAGGGGGAAATACCTAGAACATAAATTCAAAATATAAGGATACCAGAATACTATCCCAAATATTTCCATTGAATAATACCCATGACACTATATAATTATCATTGTATGTAAAACTATAAATTGGCTATCTTTCTAATGGTATTCAAACTATAAGGTTTTCAAGAACAACAAATTTCCCAAGCAGGTGTGAGCCATATATTTTGTAATCCTTCACTATTTGTGTCCCTAAAAAATTTAGTATATACTTCATAGATTTAGTCAATAATTTATTCTATTTCCACATATATATACTGTAACACCCCAAACTTCTACGGTACGCTTCTCTTTGAATAATGCGATAGCGTGTGTTGTACGCAACACCGAGTTCTAACAACCAATCAAACTAGCCGTTATGAATAGTAATACCTACTTTTTAAAATTATATATATTTTATATTTCAAAATGGACTTCGTTTTTAGATTCGGAATATCTAATTTAGGCTAAGGAGAAATTTTGGTACTTTCCGGATAACTTTCATATTTTGATGAATAGTGAAAAATACTAAATTTTAATTAAAAACAACTTTTTAATCAAAATAATTAATAGTGATAAATTATTAATTTTAGTAGTTTTAAAGTATATTTAGAATATATTTTTACCATTTAATATAATGTTGGTCATTGGACATAATTTTACAATTAAACCGAACATAAACAAGTGTCAATCTTTTGATAGTTATTATCTCTTAAAAACACGCTTTTAGTTTTGACAGCGGGAATTAATTTTAAATTAATTTATGCCACTTATGTGTTTTTAATTTAGGAAAATAGATTCCAAATTTGGAATCAGGATTTTCAAATTGTGTAAATAGGTAACTTTTATTTTTATACATTTTGAATAATTACTGCGGTAAATATTTTATTTACCATGGTTAAGGGTAAATCCGGTAAATAAGGGTTAAATAATAATATTATAATAATACTAAATTACCCTAAAACATGTCTTAAGCCTATTGGTTGATACATGGTCGACTGTGGGCATCTTTGGGTCGATTTTGGGACCCCATGGATCCACTTGTAAGTGATAATGGCACTTTATTTTAATTAAGTTAAAATGAATACAAAAATGACACAAGCATATATCTTTTAGAAAAACAATTGTTACATAAGGTTATATATGTTGGATTTTAGATTATAAATATTAATTAGAAAGATAAAAAGATTTACTACATAATGATATTTTATTTATAATTTTTAGACATTAAATATTTTATTTTATTTATGACACAATGATGATGCAGTAATTACTATAATAGTGAAAAATTAAAATAATTGATATTATAAATGCCCAAATAAATATAATATGAAACTTTTAATGAATTAAACTAATTTTATAGGATGATATGATATATTATGATTGATGTAATTGTCTTTTTTAGAAGTAATCAATCTGTTATGAGTTTCACAAAAATCAACTATTGAATAGTGTCAAAATTGACATAAAAGAGTTCTTAAAACAAATATTATATTATTAATTGATATTAAATTCCTAAAAATCTAATGTTCGGACAAGAGACTTATATCATGATAGTTTCATCATTAATGGACCACTTGGGGGGTCTCTTGGATGTATATAGTATGTTTATTAACAATATTATATAAAAATACAAAGAGACATTGTAAAAGTGAAACTAATTAACTTAGAGTTAATACTTAAAGATAGGGTTAATATAAGTACCCAAACCTGTCTAAATTCTATTGGTTGAGTTGTTTTCTACCCATCCCCACCTTAAACTTTGAATAGTAAACTTTGGAGCCATTGTAAACCGAATATGAATTTATTATAAACTAATATCTCTAGCTTTTCCAAAGGTGCCCCTCACCCCTCTTATAAAAGGGCACCCCTCCTTCTCATTTATTCACACCTTTAAAGCCTTTTGGACCGGCCAAACTCTGCCCAAATACTCTCCCAACTTCTCTAACTACAACCTAGGGGCCTTAGTTTGATCAGAAAGCCAACCTAAGGAGCCCTTTTGATCAAATCAAAAGGAAGAACCCGAAGAAGAGGTAATGATTTCACCACCCTTTTCTAAGTTCATTTCTTCTTCCACTTCTTCTTCCTTTGTTGTTACCATTCTAAAATAATAAATCCAGTATCATATTTATACTGTGATGATATTATAAATATGGTACATCCATATTCAGTATTCTATCCACCCTTTGAATAACATGTCACCATACGTGCGTACGTACGGCTTACCGTCTCCACGTCGTGGTGTAATTGTTATTAAATATAATATTATTTGGATGGGTATAATAATGATCTGTAACTCATGTAAATAATAAATATAACATGTTAATGATTCTGTATATATGATATACCATCCATTTATATATTATTTTAATATCAAAAGAATGATATTGTCGCTCGTGCGTACGTACGGACTACCGTCTCCACGAACCCGATGAGATTCATTCTCAATCGTATCCATTCAAGTATAATTATCATTTGATGATTTAAAAATGATGTTTAAGGACTTGATATAATTCTGGATATGAATAATATAAAACCTATCCTTTACAAACATTTCTTACGTAACAAAACATATAAAAGAAAACAAGTAAGTTAACACCCGAAACAACGATAATACTAAGATATTATTATCAAATCAATATTAAAGGATCATATATGATATCATATTAATGTATATGATTATTGTATATTTTAATAACAATTATATCACCATTATACAGGAGGTTAACCTACCCCACCTAAGGAAAAGTTCAAGGTAAGGGTTATTTCACAATCTCTTCATTATCCGAGGTTGTTTATACGTAATAATCTACAGGGATATCATTATCATCCACATCCATGTTTCTTAAAAATGTATTTCAAAACATTTTTACTATTTACTAGAATATGAGTTAAAGTCATTTATACCCTTTTTGACTTTTATAAGTGGTTTATAAAGGAATCTTTCGGTCCTTTTCAAAACAAGGTCCTTTTTAACCTTTTTGATAGAATTAAGGTAAGAATGTTTTTTTTATCTTATACGGCGGGTGCGTCTATTTTCCGCCGTTATAAAATCTTCAAAGCTTCCCTTACAAGATTATAAGATTATTTTCAAAGAAAATGTTTTATTTTATATGGATCATAAATTATTTCAAAATGAAATGAGATATTTCTTTTAAAAGAATTTTGATTTCATCTATGTCAACATCCTTTGATGGATTTTAAGATTATTTGAAGTTGGTTTATTATGATACAAAACTTCTATATTGTATTGAAGATTTTGTGATATGTTTGACTGTGGATGTGCTATTTTTATACCATTCATAGTTTATGGTGAAAGTATTGACATTTCGTATGCTAGTTTTAATACGAATGTTTATGTTATGTTTAAACCTTTTCATATGGGAATGCATTGGACTTAATATGTGACGGGTGGAGCCCGCTATAGCTCCTCGATGCATCAGTAGGTCTCATGGGACAAACTAGTGTCTTGGAACAAGGCCTTGACAAAATCTTATTTGTAGTCTTGGAACGAGGCCTTGACTATGTGGTTATGATAGTCTGGCATTATGCATTCCAACATTATGAAAGTGGTTATTGATTTTTGCATGTGATTATTCGATTAGTAGAATATACATGTGAATAAGTAAATGGCATTATTTCATTTTATTTATGTCATACCATGTTGAAAGTTCATGTTTGAAAGGCTTTTGTTTTAGTTATACATTGCCTTAAATGTTTATTCTTATTTATGAAAGTTTCTGCTATATTGTTATCCTTACTGGGCATTTGAGCTCACCCCTTTTCTATGTTTTATTTTTCCCAGGAAGTGAAGAAGTAAATTATGAATGACCTGCAGGGATGTTATGTGGGGATATGAGTGTGGATTAAGGAGACATTATGTTGTTGTAGTAGTTCTTCATTTTATGATGTAATGTAAAACTTATGAATATATCTAGTGTTTCCAAGGCTACTAAACCAATCGGTCTTTCGAGATTTGATCTTTCTTGTGATCATTCCAATGTTATTTAATAATGCACCGACTCTGGGTAACTAGGGTCAGGGCGTTACAGTTGGAATCAGAGAAAGTTTAGTACAAACCTTGGAAGCTAGATTTAGATAAACTCTGATTAGAGCACGTAGACCTAAGATAAACTTTGAGGATTAGTATAGAAGAACTTCCTAGAATTTTGGTATTGTAGAGATTTTGTGAGTTTTCCGAGCAATACATCCCTGTCAGGATACGAGCAGGTAGAGGCGGCTCTGGAACAGATGTACCTTGGGGTAAAACCTGAAAACACCGCTTTGAGATAGACTCGAACGAGAACTGGTGCACGACAACGGGCCTTGCTGAACTCTTGGTTACGACACTCCCGGGGGATATGCTTAGGATAACTCTCATTTTCTTTATAAATCATTATGAAGGGTTTATGAGTATATAATTTCTCAAAGAAAACATTTTTATGATTATGGATTATATCCAGAAATAGTTCATTTTATGTTAAGTGTTTTATAAGTATGGGATTATGTATTTTGATTCATAATCTGATCTAGTTTATGCCATTGTTTAGAAATGGCGCCTAGTGGATGAAATGGAAACCGTATCAATGCACGCACTCCATGTAGGGATTTCCCTCCTGCTCAAGATAATTATAGTGGGGCTGGTGATGCAACTGGTGCCAATCAGCTAATCACCATACTGGGACAACTTACTCAGGTTATGAATAATAACCTTACCCGTATGGAGAACCCTGATCCACAGCGTGGAGGATCAATGTTAGATCGATTCATGAGGCAAAAACCACCAACGTTCAATGGGAGTACACATCCCTTAGTAGCCGAGAAATGGATAAATTCCCTAGAGAAAATATTTCAGGCTTTGGGGAGCAGTGAAAGGGAAAAAGTTATCATGGCAGTTTACCGCCTCACTGGAGATGCTGATCAATGGTGGTCATTGATTCAAAACATGAAGGAAGATGTTGAAGTATCAAATATGGAAAAGAGGGAGTTCAAAGATCTGTTTTTAGAAAAATACTTCCCTCGCGACCATCGAGCAGATATGGAAAGGCAATTTATAAGTCTGAGACAGAAGGAGGATGAGAATGTCGCAAATTATGAGGCTAGATTTACAAGGTTAGCAAGGTACGTTGGTGATTATATACGTAACCAAAGAAGTAAGATTGATCGTTTATTTGACGGGTTAAAACCATTTCTTCGTCGGGCATTAGTCTCACAATCCTTTTCGTCATACGAAGACATTGTCTCATGTGCTATCAAGACCGAAAAGGAATTCTCTAAGTCTTATGAATTTAAAGCAAAGCAAGAGAAGAAGAGACCTGCTGATCATTCTGGGAATGGAAATAAGGGGAATAAGGGAAAGGTTGAATATCCATCCTGTGGTAAATGTGGGAAGAAACACCCTGGTACTTGCTTGAAGGGAATGGGAGTCTGTTACAAGTGTTGTGAAAAAGGCCACCAAGCTCGTGATTGCAAGGGGAAGAAGGAAGCTACCAACGTTCAGTGCTACAATTACAGGGAGATGGGGCATTATGCAAATGAATGTCCTAAGCATCAGGAGAACTTACCTCAGAAAATTCCAAGGGATCAAGGCCAGGCTTATGCTATCACTACTGCTGAGGTAGAAGCTCCGAAAGACGTGGTGGCAGGTAATTTAATGGTTTCCTCAAGTTTAGCAAATGCATTATTTGACTCTGGATCATCGCATTGTTTCATATCTTCCCAGTTTTCTAAGAAAATTAGATATTTACAATTTGATTTAATAAGGGAGTTGTCAGTTAAAACTTCTAAGGGAAGTATCATTGCAACAAAGTTTTGTGAATCAGTCCCCATTAGAGCACATAAATTTTCTTTATCTGCTGATCTCATCGTCATACCTATGATTGAGTTTGATATAATCCTCGGTATGGACTGGATTTCGGACTATGATGCGAAGATTTATTTTAAGAAGAAAGAGGTTACGATTCTTGATGATAATGATAAGGAACACCTTATTTTTAGAGCAGAATCATCACCACCTAATTCTTATTTAGATCCACCCCCAGTAGATCAACTTAATTCAATTATTGGGGAGGAAGAGAATGAAATAACTGTCGGTGAGGAAAGGAATGTTCAAATAGAGGATGTACCTATTGTGAAAGAATTTGTAGATGTATATCCAGAAGATTTACGTGGACATCCTCCAGAACGAGAAGTTGAGTTTTCCATTGATTTAATTCCTGGATCAAGGCCTATATTGAAGACCCCTTATAGAATGGCCACTGTAGAATTAGTTGAACTAAAGAAACAACTAGAGGAATTGAGTAATAAGGGATTTATTCTCCCTAGAGTTTCTCCATGGGGAGCCCCTGTTCTTTTTGTTAAAAAAAGATGGATCTATGAGGTTATGTATCGACTACAGGGAGATCAATGCTATAACTATAAAGAACAAGTATCCCCTACCTCGCATTGATGATTTATTTGACCAACTACATAGAGCTCAATACTTTTCAAAGATTGACCTTCGATCTGGATACCATCAGTTGTGTGTAAAGAAGGAAGACATTCTGAAGACAACATTTCAAACCAGGTACGGGCATTACGAGTTTACTGTAATGCCTTTTGGATTGACTAATGCACCCTCTGTATTCATGGATCTGATGAATAGAGTTTTCAAGGAGTATCTCGATGAATTTGTGGTGGTATTTATTGATGATATATTGGTATAATCCAAAACCTACGAAGATCATGAAAATCACTTGCGCATTATCTTGAAGACTCTGAGGAGGCATGAATTATATGGGAAGTTTAGCAAGTGTGAATTCTGGCTTCAGGAGATTTCTTTTCTTGGCCATATTGTCTCTAAAGATGGAATCTCTGTTGATCCTTCTAAGACCAAGGCAATCCAAGAATGGCCAGCACCTACGAGTATAAATGAGGTACGCAGTTTTATTGGTTTGGAAGGTTATTATGGACGTTTCGTCCAGAATTTTGCCCGATTGGCTAACCCATTAACGAAGCTCACACGTAAAGGGGTTAAATTTGTTTGGACAAAAGAGTGTGAAGAATGTTTTGAATAACTAAAGAAAAGATTAGTCAATGCTCCTATATTGACTCTACCATCGGGGAATGATGGGTTCTTTATTTATAGTGATGCATCGAAGAAAGGACATGGTTGTGTCCTTATGTAGAATGATAGAGTTATTGCCTATGCATCCCGACAGTTGAAAATTCATGAACAAAACTATCCTACTCATGATCTCGAGTTAGCAGCTGTGATCATTGCTTTGAAGAGATGGAGGCACTACCTCTATGGTGAAAAATGTGAGATTTATACTGATCACAAGAGTTTGAAGTATATTTTCTCACAAAAAGAATTCAACATGAGGAAAAGGAGATTGCTTGAATTACTCAAGGATTATTATTGTACGATACACTACCACCCAGGGAAGGCAAAGAAGGTGGCAGATGCTTTGAGTAGAAAAGACCATGGAGTTTTGAACAATATGAGAATTGAAAGGGATCCAATTTTCATGGATCTAGTGAAGATGGACATGGGAATAATCAGGGAAGGTGAAACATCAATGCTTTTTCAAATGGTTGCCAAACCATCTTTACTAGAAAGGATTAAGTGTTCTCAGACCGATGATGAAGAATTCTAAAAGAAGATTAAAGCTGTGAATGATGGGAGATTGAGAGACTTTGTGTATAAAGATGGAATTTTGAAATTCGGGAAGAGACTTTGTGTTCCCGATTTACCTGATCTAAAAAGGGAATTGTTGGATGATGCTCATAGTTCCAATTTTTCTATACACCCTGGGAGCACCAAAATGTATAGATATTTGAAGGAAAATTTTTGGTGGGACAACATGAAGAGGGAGATTGCTGATTTTGTGTCATGATGTATGGTTTGTCAACAAGTGAAAGCTGGAATGCAACAGCCTGGAGGAGTCATGCAACCTCTTCCCATACCAGAGTGGAAATGGGACAATATTACGATGGAATTTGTCATGGGGATACCAAAGACTCCTAGAAGGAACGATGCATTATGGGTTATTGTTGATCGTCTTACCAAGTCAGCACATTTTCTTGATATAAGAGAAGATCTTCCCCTGGAACGTCTAGCAAGACTATATATTAATGAAGTTGTGAGACTTCATGGAGTACCCTTATCGATTGTTTCTGATCGTGATCCCCGTTTTACTTCAAGATTTTGGAAGAGTCTTCAGAAGTCCCTGGATACTGAACTTCATTTGAGCACTGCTTACCACCCTTAGACAGATGGACAATCAGAACGGACTATTCAAACCTTAGAAGACATGTTGAGATCTTTCTCACTTGACTTTCAGGGTATGTGGGATCAATATTTACCACTGGTAGAATTTTCCTATAACAGTAGCTTCCATTCGAGTATTCATATGGCACCATATGAAGAATTATACGGAAAGAGATGTCGTACACCAACCTGTTGGGATGACGTTGGTGAAAGAAAACTTGTAGGCCCAGAACTGGTGGAGGAAACAGTGGAAAAGGTGAAGGTAATCCAAAATCACATCAAAGCAGTTCAAAGTAGGCAGAAGAGCTATGCCGATAATCGAAGGAAGGATTTGGAATTTCAAATCGGTGATCATGTTTTCCTGAAGGTATCTCCATGGAAGGGAGTCATACGTTTTGGTAAGAAAGGTAAATTGAGTCCCAGGTACATCAGACCTTTCGAAATTATAGAACGAATTGGGGCTGTAGCTTACTGATTGGCAATGCTGCCAAGTATCTCCAAAGTTCACGATGTGTTCCACGTATCTCTGTTGAGGAAATACATTCCTGATCCAACGCATGTACTCACCTATGAGGAATTAGAACTGGAACCCGATCTTTCCTATTGTGAAGTGCCCGTCAGGATTCTTGATACGAGAGAACAAGTACTGAGAAACCGGACGACGCGTCTGGTAAAAGTTTTGTGGAGAAACCATAAGATGGAAGAGGCAACGTGGGAACCCGAGGAACTTATGATGAAGAACCACCCGAGTCTTTTCATGCGATAGTATTCTAGAAATTTCGAGGACGAAATTATTTGAAGGAGGGGATAATGTAACACCCCAAACATCTATGGTATGCTTCTCTTTGAATAATGTGATAGCGTGTGTTGTACGCAACACCGAGTTCTAACAACCAATCAAACTAGCCGTTATGAATAGTAATACCTACTTTTTAAAATTATATATATTTTATATTTCAAAATGGACTTCATTTTTGGATTCGGAATATCTAATTTAGCCTAAGGTGAAATTTTGGTACTTTTCGGATAACTTTCATATTTTGATGAATAGTGAAAATTACTAAATTTTAATTAAAAACAACTTTTTAATAAAAATAATTAATAGTGATAAATTATGAATTTTAGTAGTTTTAAAGTATATTTAGAATATATTTTTACCATTTAATATAATGTTGATCATTGGACATAATTTCACAATTAAACCGAACATTAACAAGTGTCAATCTTTTGATAGTTATTATCTCTTAAAAACACGCTTTTTGTTTTGACAGCGGGAATTAATTTTAAATTAATTTCTGCCACTTCTGTGTTTTGAATTTAGGAAAATGGATTCCATATTTGTAATCAGGATGTTCAAATTGTGTAAATAGGTAACTTTTATTTTTAGAAATTTTGAATAATTACTGCGGTAAATATTTTATTTACCATGGTTAAGGGTAAATCCGGTAAATAAGGGTTACAAATTAATATTATAATAATACTAATTTACCCTAAAACGTGTCTTAACCCTATTGGTTGATACATGGGAGACCATGGGCATCTTTGGGTCGATTTTGGGACCCCATGGATCCACTTGTAAGTGATAATGACACTTTATTTTAATTAAGTTAAAATGAATACAAAAATGACACAAGCATATATCTTTTAGAAAAACAATTGTTACATAGGGTTATATATGTTTGATTTTAGATTATAAATATTAATTAGAAAGATAAAAAGATTTCCTACATAATTATATTTTATTTATAATTTTTAGACATTAAATATGTTATTTTATTTATGACACAATGATGATGCAGTAATTACTATAATAGTGAAAAATTAAAATAATTGATATTATAAATTCCCAAATAAATATAATATGAAACTTTTAATGAATTAAACTAATTTTCTAGGATGATATGATATATTAGGATTGATTTAATTGACTTTTTGCGAAGTAATCAATCTGTTATGAGTTTCACAAAAATCAACTATTGAATAGTGTCAAAATTGACATAAAAGAGTTCTTAAAACAAATATTATATTATTAATTGATATTAAATTCCTAAAAATCTAAGGTTCGGCCAAGATACTTATATCATGATTGGTTCATCATTAATGGACCACTTGGGGGTCTCTTGGATGTATATAGTAAGTTTATTAACAATATTATATAAAAATACAAAGAGACATTGCAAAAGTGAAACTAATTAACTTAGATTTAATACTTAAATATAAGGTTAATATAAGTACCCAAACCTGTCTAAATTCTATTGGTTGAGTTTTTTTCGACCCATAACCACCTTAACCTTTGAATAGTCAACTTTTGAGCCATTTTAAACCGAATATTAATTTATTATAAACTAATATCTCTAGCTTTTCCAAAGGTGCCCCTCACCCCTCTTATAGAAGGGAACTCCTCCTTCTCATTTCTTTACACCATCAAAGCCTTTTGGTTCGGCCAAACTCTGCCCAAATACTCTCCCAACTTTTCTCACTACAACCTAGGGGCATTAGTTTGATCAGAAAGCCAACCTAAGGAGCCCTTTTGATCAAATTAAAAGGAAGAACCCGACGAAGAGGTAATGATTTCACCACCCTTTTCTAAGTTCATTTCTTCTTCCACTTCTTCTTCCTTTGTTGTTACCATTCTAAAATAATAAATCCAGTATCATATTTATACTGTGATGTTATTATAAATATGGTACAACCATATTCATTATTCTATCCACCCTTTGAATAACATGTCACCATACGTGCGTACGTACGGCTTACCGTCTCCACGTCGTGGTGTAATTGTTATTCAATATAATATTATTTGGATGGGTATAATAATGATGTGTAACTCATGTAAATAATAAATATAACATGTTAATGATTCTGTATATATGATATACCATCCATTTATATATTATTTTAATATCAAATGAATGATATTGTCGCTCGTGCGTACGTACGGACTACCGTCTCCACGAACGCGATGAGATTCATTCTCCATCGTATCCATTCAAGTATAATTATCAATTGATGATTTAAAAATGATGTTTAAGGACTTGATATCATTATGGATATGAATAATATAAAACCTATCCTTTACAAACATGTCTTACGTAACAAAACATATAAAATAAAACAAGTAAGTTAACACCCGAATCAACGATAATACTAAGATATTATTATCAAATCAATATTAAAAGATCATATATGATATCATATTAATGTATATGATTATTGTATAATTTAATAACAATTATTTCACCATTATACAGGAGGTTAACCTACCCCACCCAAGGAAATGTACAAGGTAAGGGTTATTTCACAATCTCTTCATTATCCGAGGTTGTTTATACGTAATAATCTAATGGGATCTCTTTATCATCCACATCCATGTTTCTTAAAAATGTATTTCAAAACATTTTTACTATTTACTAGAATATGATTTAAAGTCATTTATACCCTTTTTGACTTTTATAAGTGGTTTATAAAGGAATATTTCAGTCCTTTTCAAAACAAGGTCCTTTTTAACCTTTTCGACAGAATTAAGGTAAAAATGTTTTTTTTAACTTATACGGCGGGTGCGGCTATTTTCCGCCGTTATAAAATCTTCAAAGCTTCCCTTACAATCTTATAAGAATATTTTCAAAGAAAAAGTTTTATTTTATATGGATCATAAATTATTTCAAAATGAAAGGAGATATTTCTTTTAGAAGAATTTTGATTTCATCTATGTCAACATCCTTTGATGGATTTTAAGATTATTTGATGTTGGTTTATTATGATACAAAAATTCTATATTGTATTGAAGGTTTCGTGATATGTTTGACTGTGGATGTGCTATTTTTATACCATTCATACATTATGGTGAAAGTATTGACATTTTGTATGCTAGTTTTAATACGAATGTTTATGTTATGTTTAAACCTTTTTATATGGGAATGCATTGGACTTAATATGTGACGGGTGGAGCCCGCTATAGCTCCTCGATGCATCGGTAGGTCTCATGAGACAAACTAGTGTCTTGGCACAAGGCCTTGACAACATCTTATTTGTAGTCTTGGCACGAGGCCTTGACTATGTGGTTATGATAGTCTGGCATTATGCATTCCAACATTATGAAAGTGGTTATTGATTTTTACATGTGATTATTCGATTAGTAGAATATCCATGTGAATAAGTAAATGGAATTATTTCATTTTATTTATGCCATACCATGTTGAAAGTTCATGTTTGAAAGGATTTTGTTTTAATTATACATTGCCTTAAATGTTTATTCTTATTTATGAATGTTTCCGCTATATTGTTATCCTTACTGGGAATTTGAGCTCACCCCTTTTCTATGTTTTATTTTTCCCAGGAAGTGAAGAAGTAAATTATGAATGACATGCAGGGATGTTATGTGGGGATATGAGTGTGGATTAAGGAGACATTATGTTGTTGTAGTAGTTTTTCATTTTATGATGTAATGTAAAACTTATAAATATATCTAGTGTTTCCAAGGCTACTAAACCAATCGGTCTTTCGAGATTTGATCTTTCTTGTGATCATGCCAATGTTATGTAATAATGCACCGATTCTGGGTAACTAGGGTCAGGGCGTTACATATACACTAGTAACACATTAGGGTACTCAATATTCTACTTAAATTGTTGAAACTTACATTATTCAAATAATTTAAGAATTAAAATATACTCTTGTTGTTTAAACACAATGATTGTTTGAATAATATATCAACACATTTATTACCTGTAATGGTGAATGAGATTTGACCTTTCTAAACTAGTGAGTTGAATGATTCATTCTTATTACACTTGTCATGGTGAACTACAAATAACCAACTCATATATAAATTGAATGACATATAACAATACTCATTGGTAAAATTTAATAAATTTGAAAAGCGAATTTTTTTTAAGTTTTTTTTAATGATTTATTATATTAAGTCCCACATAATAGTATCTAAAAATATCGAGAGGAATATTGTATTTGGGTCAATATTTACCTATCACGAATACAAGGAATAGAGATATAAAATTTTTATTTTAAACAGGATAATGTTTACTTATAATCAATTGATATTAAATATTACATGGGATATCATTGAGATCTATATAAGAAGGGAATGATATTTGAAGCCTAATAATTGAATAATAAAAGCATAACCTGATGAATATAATGAAATATTAATTTAATGGTGGAATATAAGAGTGGGAATAAAAAACACAAACATTATAGAATTATATGAGATGATAAAATAACGTACCAATATGGTTCACTCTATAATTATTAACTGGACTAGTTGGAGTAAAGGCCTCATGCGTGTCTCCCAATATTCTAGAGGTTTCTCTCCCACAATAAGTGTATAATATAGGTTTTATAGGGAAATCACAATTGATTAGGAAAAAAATAAATGGATGAAGAAATACATATGAAATATGGGATGATGAATAAATATATGATAGATAATATTAACTGATTTGCAGATAAGTCTCAAATAAATAATCATCCATGTATCATCATGCTAAAAAATAGACTCAATGAAATCAATATATAGTTGGAACTATATACAAAAAATCATGAATGTTAAAAGAAAAAACAAATAAAAACACCGGCACTAGAAGGAATATCAAGTAAATTTTCAACCACTACTCCCACACCAAGTCCAATAACATAATGTACATATACAAACAACCATATGGAAAGTCATAACATGCTCTCAGAATATCTTTTTGGGAACTAAACGATGGGCTAAACATGGTGCGAGTAAAACTCTATAGTACACCATCCAATGTGTATCATAAAATTTATTCATTGAATAAAAAATTATGTCATGTGCCATTATAATAAATAAGGCATACTTAATGAAATTATTATAATAAATAAACCATTTAGAGATCAGTCTCCTCA
The DNA here is from genome assembly GCA_963277665.1 of Viscum album. Lineage (NCBI taxonomy): Eukaryota > Viridiplantae > Streptophyta > Magnoliopsida > Santalales > Viscaceae > Viscum > Viscum album. The sequence goes on along the minus strand of OY728142.1, from coordinate 1,330,734,793 downwards.
TGAGACACCATGCTGGCTATAACTATTTTGGAATAAGAGATATTTTCTCAAATCATTTAATCATAAGCATAGATTACTGTAGGACCATTGGAATAAAAATAAAATATTCATGCATTATGATATTAACAAGGGGTTTCATATTAAAATTTGGATCACCAGTCAATTCAATCAAATAAAGTGGTTGTTGACCATCATGTCTGACCATTCATGTATGTGTTATAGAATGTTATGTCCAGTCATTAAAAATTAACAACATGGAATATCTAGTCCCTAATTTTCATCTATTAACCTTATGGAATGTGGTTTCTAATAAAATCAATAACTCTTCATGAAATTAAATGGATATTCTTTATAAATAAATGACAAGTATCATTGAATATTTTAAATAGAAATAAAAAATAAGTAATATTATGTCATATATAGATTGTATGTATGATATAATTATATCAATGTGATATTATAGTAATGTCCACTGGATGTCTCTCATTCCATTTAGCAGTCTCATTCATCAAAAAATATCATATGGCTAGAAAAAAAAAATAACGGGTAAGCTGATATCTTCTCACTAATCGCATTAAGTTTAAATTTTAAATCATTTCATGTTAGTATTAATTACCATATGAACAGAGAAGGATGTTGGTTTTCTTGAGTATTTATGAAATTCTAATATAAATGTAATGATCATACCATAGGGGGTTCCTATAGTCATATTAGACATCCTCTAACATCATCATGTTGTTAATGGTCTATATATAGTTGGAACCACACCAATATAAACACATAATCAGACATGTAAAACGTCCCTATAAAAAATAATTCATTATAAAAAATTAATTCGTTCATATTTTATAGATATTTAATTATTTGTATGTGGTGAATCCAATACAGTAATAGTTAGTCAAGCCAATCGGGTACTTCAATAATCCAATATTCCATGAACACTAGAGTGTTATTTTTGTAATAAGAGTAAATAATCAAAGGTATCTATATGATCCCACACAAGGGGTTGCCAAAGATAAGGTTGGAAACATCCAAATGGATATAGAGGTCATAGAAAATGTCAAAATTGGGCTATAAATAATTATTTAACGAAATTTTACATTTTAGGAGAAATACACAGATAATGTAGTATGCAGTACAATGAAAAAAAATTATAAATGGTGAAAATTGAAGGTAAAATACATAGACCACCAACTTCATTATAATAAAGATTCAATCATACATTATAATCAATTTATTCAGGATGGAATGAGAGAAATTTAAGAAATTGAAAATTACCAAATAAATCATGAATGTTATATCAAATAGGTATCATTCCAAAAATTATTAGCAAAACTAATATTATGGGTAATTGGATTCATAGTATTACCACTATGCTTCCATCAAACCTGATATAATTCTATTCAGACTAAAATTGTGGGATATCCACAAATGAAAGATAGAGGATGGAGGAAGATCATTAAGAGGGATGGTGGAAGAAGTGAATATGGAAATGTGGTAAACTAAAATTTATGGTTGGAGTGGAAATGGAAATTTATTCCATTTTTATATGAACATGGTTTGGATTCTTGGTTTGGAAATCCCTCCAACAATTGTGTGGTACCACTGTCCAAGAACCCACATGTTTCACAGTTTCCATACCAGGTTTAACCACCATGCTCCAGATGTGCATGGTTCACTACCTAAGAATCATTTAACCCACACAGTTATCGTGGATATTTTAAAAAAAATCTACAACCTTTAATTCACCATTATTACTCTTCACTAATCTACATAGGTAACAAATAACCATTTCCTGATTTTTAAAATAAAATTGGACTATCAGATTGGGAAAAATGTTTGATTTTGTAGGGTTATCACAAAACCTACAATAACTATATACCCCAATATATAACTCTTAAACGGCATTTTTTATTCCAAAAATTTGTAGAACTAATACAGACTCAAAAAAAACCTCTCAATTAGTAAACGTCAACTAAAAATTATTTTATTTTGTTACAAATCAAAAAATATAAATATATAGATCGAGTTACAATTTTTTCCATTCCACTAAAAAAATTCAAATTTCTTTTGAATTTATCAAACTATTCAAAAGAAAAAATCTTAGAACCTCCCCTCCATAGAACCTCTAATCCCTAGTAACTCTCATGGGACAAAAAAATAACACCCCAAATAATTAGTTCATGAATTACCATTCAAAATTCCATGTTTCATTACAAATAACCCAATGGACCTCCATGAATATATTTATTCATATGGTTTATAAAACATAAAAATATTGAAGAAACATAAATCAATAGCTGAAAAAACAAAAATAAATAATTTGTGCCAATATATACTATATAGGTGATCATGGAGCAACCGATTTTCATAAAACAGTCTATGGATCATCCATCGTAGGTTTTATATTTCCAGTATCCAATTTCATTCCATATTATAACCTCCACTAGAATTACCTACAAAATCATGTACATAGTATCCTAGTGATACTACCGACACATTTCTAAACACACCTCACCAAATCACAAGCGGGGACATAACTCTCACCCATTAATTGATCTTATATTCATATTATAATAGACTCATTCTAGATTTGTCTTTCTATAGGATCCAAGAAAAATCACATATGGCCATTAAATTTAATCCATATCACCTCAATGACATGATTAATGTGATTTCACAGAATCCACATGTAACTGATCAATAAAAATCATCTTAAACATTTTCTCCCTATATATATTTAAAATAGCTCTACTTCTTTATCTGATGCACCATTTAAAGAAATATTTGTAATCCTTTTTCGCTGGGATTACCATTATCATTCCATGCACTACCACCATTTAATGATCCTGCATTGTAGTTATGTATCATTCTAGAAAAATCTCCTACTAAAAAATATTTTTATTCTACAACATCAAAAAAAAGATGAAACCTAATATAGTATACATGGATCATCGTAAGCTACTATGGGCCAAAACATGCTTTCATACTTCACCCACTATCAAAACTATACAATTACATAGAATTTATCATGAAATAGAACTATACATTAATCTATTTATACAAAAAAATATGATATCCAAAATAACCTGCATGCACCCTTCTCATGATCAAATGAACCTTCTCACATGAGGGCTAACAACCAGCAACTAAAATCTTCCTCCCAACTGTAGGAGTATCTTTTCCTCACAAAAATTTAATGATTTCATTATCAATACATCCAATGACTCAAAAATCACCAAACAAAAAGAATAAAAATTCTAGGAACTCCCTCATCCCAAATTTCTAATTGAAACATTATCCATCAGGCGTTCCCTAGTTAAATTATTTGTTTCTTAGGAATTCTTGAAAATTTCAAAACACATCGATGCCCCCATCAAAAAACCAATGTTGTACTCCCCATCACATGAAATCATTAAACCCCTCATTTATTGAAAATCTCCAGGGTTATATTTATAAAAAAAATCAATCAATATTAAATAGCTAGTTGTATAGATAATGATCTCTTAGTATACATAGGATATAATCATGATATTGGGCAAGAACATATATTAATTATGGGTACACTAAAGTTCATTTTACATGAATTTTCCAATCTCCCTTAAGAACAATAACATCACAGTATGCTATTATTTCCTTTTACAGACCCTTAACACTATGTGTCTTGACCACGTGGGACATGGTCTACCCATAGGCCTACCATTTCACAAAATGAAAATTATTATAATTGAATCTCATAAAATAGAGAAATAATTGTCATTTAATTAGAACATTTGGGATACTATTCCTACAAAAAAAAATTATTAAAACCATTAGTAAGTTTTCACATTGCCACTCTCCTATTAAAAATATAAATATAACCACATTAAATTATCATGTGCCTTTATTAACAATCCAAACATATGAGGGATATATCCAAAGAACTCTCAATTGAATACCTAACTCTTTCCCTTGTGAGTAATCCATTCACAAGACCTATAATATTTTGTTATAAGTGATATTAGTGTTTATCATGAATTCTTATCCCATGGAATTCCTCCTCAATGTAGATCACATACATGTTCCATGATTGATTAAACATATTCCCAAATTGTGAAATATTTTCAGAAACAAATGTTTCTAACATTCATCAATTGGATAATAGATCTATCAACATAAATATTACCACCTTTCCAATACAATAATAATAATGAATCACCCTCAGTTATTCCTTCAAAAATTTAGAAATCGCCATTATATATCCCAAAACATAATCCCCTTCTATGAATAAACCACAATACAAGGGTAATTCAATGCTCATTATCAATAATGAAAAAAAAACCATTTCCACACAATCTCATAGGATAATAATTTTCAAACCAAACATCACCAAAAAATAGATTTTGAATCAAAACCAAGGTCTTCTAGGTACCCCACCTATCCCTATTTATAAAACCTCCAAAAATGGTCATTGTGTCTATCCACCTAGATTTATGGTCTCTCATTTGAGAATAATATCCCATTAATGGCCTTCTATTATGATAAATTTAATTTAATTGTATACTCTATATATAGAGATGGAACTAATCATTATTAATAGAGATTATACCTACAAGTGTCACACTTCTTCAATACAGGGGTAAAAGAATCACCTACTAAGAATGACCCTACCAGGACCGTATCTTCCCTAGGATTCCTCGTAGGGGATTGCTCCTATGAGGTGTATTAGATAAAGTAAAATGAATAAATACCCTCTCTATTAAATCATGTTATTAATACCCCACTATAGTCATATTTCGAGATATAGACAACCCAAGTTAGTTTTCCACTCAAATAGTTCTCCAGGATGGTTGGATACTGGTCCTTAGTGATGCCTCCCTACATGCCAAAGGCAACAAGAAATTAGTGATAATATTATTTGGTGATAATGGATGAAATATAACCTTATTTAGTAATAATAATGGTCCATATGTATATAACATAGTAAAATAAGGACCCTAAAATAGTGGATGCAATATATTGAACTTTTTAGAATAAAACACCAGCAAGAATAATAAATAATCCTAAAATAACAATACTATTTTTAGATGAATACTTGTCAATAATCATCATAAAATGTAGATAAAAATGAATCTCATGGTTTTCCAATAATGTTAAAATATAATCAACCCAAAGGTAAGTACATCTATTTTTAAATGAAAAAACTGGTCCACTTCTATCCATCGTATGAAAAAACATACATTTCTAATCATAATGGTCTAACGTTTGAGTCGAATACATTACATAATATAAAAAATTCCTACTTGTTTCCCAGGGGGACTGTGTATTGTGTGAGTATAAACACATTAGACCACTACGATCATGTTATTTTCATTCATCCATAATTGCAAAATGTATACATAATATGAAAAATGATAAAACCACAAGTTCAATAATTAATCATCTTCCATTGGGCTCAATAGTTACAAGGAATCATTTACCTCTTTTGGAAAACAACAATATATCTTCGAAAAAATATCCGCAAATATATAGTTGCATACAATAGATGTAACACACCAACCCTAGTTACCAAGAGTCATTACATTGTTACATATCATTGGCATGATTAGAAGATTTCATGTCTTAAAGGACCGATTAGTTTAATAGCCTTGTAAATACTAAATGAAAACATAAGTTTTACATTATATCATGAAATAAGGAAAACCACTCTATGTACCCTTTGAACACACTCATATCCCTTAGCCTATTCATGAAGGTTAATCTTGATATAAATCTTCATAACCAGGGAAAAATAAAACATTGAAAGGGGTGAGCTCAGATGCACAGTAAGGATATCAATATTGTGGAAACATTCATAAATAAGAAGGAATAGTTAAGCCAATGTATAAGACTAAAACACTATCCTTCTAAACATAAACTTCCTCATAATATGGAAAATATAAATCAAATAACTTAATTTACTTATTCACATGGATATTATAATATTCAAATAATTTCATGTAATATAGATAGCTATTTTCATAATGATGCTATACAAAATGCAAGACATCATTACCACATAGTCATGGTCTCATGAAAATAATAGCAAATAAGATTGTTTCATGGCCTTGTGTCAGGACACTAGTTTGTCTCATGAGGCCTACCGATGCTTTGAGGATCTATAGTGGCCTCCACCCGTCACTTACTGTGTCTAATTAATTCCTCATATGAAAAGGTTGAACCCTAACATAAACATTCGTATTAAAACAAGCATATGAAATGTTAATATTTTAACCAAAATCCATGAATGGTATAAAAATAGCACATTCACAGTCAATAATAACTCATTCAATAAAATATGGAAGAGTGTATTATAATAAATCATCTTCAATCAAGAATAATAATGGTTATTTACATAGATGAAAATAGCCAGTAAAACTATTTGAGAGAATTATCTTCTTTTTTCATGAAAACATTTAAAATTCTCGCTATTTATCATGATACTGTTGATAATTGATTTGTGAATAAAAGTGTCCCATACAACATTGAATAATTTAAATGGAATTTCAATTTTTAAAAAAATCATGGCCATATTAATTAATCAGTAAAATTGTTTTTAAAACATGATCATTAAAGGGAATGATTTAGAAGAATAAATATTTAAAACATTTTAAATGATAATTTAGTTAGAGTTTCTAACCAAATGACATATGCTTGAATAAAAATAATTGAGGTAATAAAAAATTATAATATAATCATGATTAATGGATTCATGGTATACTATTTCAATGTACAGTATATACATAATATAAAAGTGAATTGGCGCAAAAAAACAAAGAAGTATCAATGAAATATAAATTGAGAAGAAATCCTTTATAAAGACCACATCAGTTTGTTAAGGAAAAATAAATGACATAATTATGTGTGACAAATATAAATACACACAATATGGTTGGATATTAATTTTATATTAATCATAGAACATTCACACATATTCTTATAAAAACAACACAAATGACTTAGATGTTTAACTCAATGAATGGAAATAGAGTTAAGATTACTCTTATCATGTTCATATTGATGATTTGAGAATTTATAAATGGAGTTATTATGTGTATAAAAATTATATACACACAAAGGCGAGTCTCAATTACTAAATAAATAAATAAATGGTGATTCAGACATAATCTTGTAGTGAAATAATCAATGAAATTTGTGTAAACCCCAATTAGTGTTAATTGAAAATAGAAATTCCCTTACTTATTTGGTTACATATGAAACATAAATACCATGAAAAATGAATCATACAATAAATATATAAATATTGATTAATTAATTTATACTACACAATTAATTCAACCATGGGAAGTAATACACCTCACAAAATGAAATAGTGGAAAAAATAACATGAATTTCATGGGAATAAAAATGAGATGAAATACCATTAACATGTACTTTTCCTTATTTGAGGGTACATTAACCTCCATTATAATGGTGAATTAATTTTTATTATGTTAGAAAATAACTATATATATATATATTGTCATATATGATCTTTTAATATTTTATTTTTCATAATGATTCACTAGTATCATTATTTGGGGTGTTAACTGATTCGTTTTTCTAAAAATGTTTTTTTACTTAAGTCATGTTTGTTATGGATAGTATGTCTTGAATTCATATCCAAAATCATATTATTTAAAAAAAATTATTTTTTAATCATAAAATTATAATTATTCTTTAATGGTTATGATGGAGAATGAATCTCATTGCATTCATTGAGATGGTAATCTGTACGTATGCACCGGAACAATACCATTATATAAATGGTGAAATCGTATGTAATTGTATGGTATTTCATATATACTGAATCATTAACATTTAATATTTTTTATTTCAGTCATTTATATTCATTATTATATCCATCCAAATAATTAACTGTTGAATTACAAATTACACCACGACGTGGAAACGATGCACCGTATGTATGCACTTATGTTGACTTTGTCATTAATAAGATCGGTAGAGTAATGAATATAGTTGTACCATATTTATAATAACATCACAGTATATAGAATGTACTATAGTTATTATTCTGGTATGTAAAAAACAATGAAAGTGGATGTAGAATAATTAATGAACATTGAAAGAGGTGATGAAATAATTAACTCTTCTTCGGGTGCTTCCTTTTGATTTTATAAAAAGGGCTCTGAATGTGGGATTTATGATCAATGTAATTCATCTAGGATAAATTGAATGTACTTGGGAGGATATTTTCAAAGGGTTTTTTCCAGACAAATGGCTATGGAGGGGTGATTTGAGAGAAGGCTAAGTACCCTTTTATAAGAGAGGTTCGGGTCACTATAGAAAAACCTTGAAATATTATTTTATTATACAATCATATTCAGTTTGTAAGGGAATCAAAAGATTTATTTTGAATCTAAGGTGCGGCTGGGGCAGAAAATTCTCTACCAATATTTTTTATACAGGATTAGATAACCATATTAAACTCGTCATTTGGATTTAACTCTTGGTTAAATAGTTTTACATTTACCATGTCTCATTATTTCTATATTATATAGTTAATAAATATTCTATATAGTGCCATGTGAAACCCAGGTGTTTCATTAATGAAATATCTATTATTATATATATTCTTTGGACAAACCTTAATTTTTTAATACAATTATATCTTTTAATAATATAGTAATTGTTTTAAACACTCGTTTATTTCAATTTGGACATTATTTATTATTTGGATTTTGTGAAAGTCATAACAAAATGATTTCTTAAAAAATTTGAATCAAACATAAAATGTAATATAAACCTAGAAAATTTGATTAATTCATCAAAAGTATCATTTTAAATTTATTATAATATTTATAATGTCAATTATTTTAATCTTTCATTGATAAGGTAATTACTAAATCATCATTGTGTTATAAATAAAATTAATTATATAATATCTAAAAATTATAAGTAAAATACCATGACGTAGTAAATATTATTATATTTATGATTAATATTTATATTCAAAATTATCATATATAGAATCCAATATTAATAATGTTTTATTTATTAAAATTTCAATTTAACACTTTTAACAGTTATTTAAAAAATGAATTAATCTAAATCATGTGGTCCAAAAGGATCATATTTTATTCCTAATGTTGATTTTGGTGTAAATTAAATTTTAAAATAGAATTATGATATGTGTTAGAGTTATTATAATATCATTTTGACCTTTAATTACCCTACTTACTTTAATCCTTGGTAGATAAAATTCAAAAGTTATTATGCACTAAAAACTATTTTGATCTTATTGAACCACATTCTACATAATAATGTTAACCATGTCTCTCAAATTTTGGATATTTAATTTAGAGGAGTTGTAAAAATATTTTATATTCAAGTTTTCTAACATTCGTAGAAGGTGGGTAAAAGATATTAAAATATTCAATAAAATTATATACAAATAATTTTATTATAAAATGACTCCAATTAATTAATTTGAACTAATATAGGTATTATTTATATATTTTGACTTAAAATAAATGTAAATTAAGAACAATTATTTAAATAAAAAGATGTTTATTAAACAATAACGCATTGTTTCTTCACTATTCACCAAAAATTGAATGTTTTCGGAAAAATACAAAAAATTTACCCTAAGATAAATTTGATAATCCAAATCCAAAATGATGTCTATTTTACCAAATTAAAAAGGTAGAAGATGCATTAATTAATTTAAAATTAATTTTAGTTTTCCAAACATAAAAAGTAGGTTTTTGAGAAGTAAAAAATATTAAAATATTGATATGTGATTATGTCCAGTTTAAATTTGAAATTACTTCCAATAACCAAAATTGGAATAACTGATAAAAATATAATGTAGTTATACTTCAAAACCATTCAAATGTATAATTTAACTCTATAAAATATTTTTATTAAAAAATTTGTTTTCAATTAAAAATTTATATATTTCACTATTCATCAAAATATGAATGTTTGTAGAAAAACACAAAAAAATTTATCGAAAATAAATTTTTATCCCATGCTTATAAAGAAGATATTTATTTCATCAAATTTAATATATAAACGTGTCAAATATATGATTTATAAAGGGTTCTCTATTAAAAGGCAGAAAAACCACTTTTTTTTAAAAAAAATACATCTTTTATATGAAAATATGAATTTTTCATTATTTTATTAATATGAAACAGAAAAGATGAATGTTAAAATTATATGTGATATATATAAAATTATAAATTTGGATATTTCTATTCATAAATGCTTTTTAAATGGCCTGTTTGATAGGTGGTGGTGCGCTTGAACTCGGTGTTGCGTACATCGCAGACTATTGTATTATTCAAAAAGAAGCATGTAGGTTCTGGGTGTAGTGGAAGCACATTGGTGGGGTTTCCCAACTTTAAATTTAATGTTAAACCACATTCAATCCGAGATCTGTCACGATTTAAATTGTCGAATCTTCAGAATACAATGAAGAATTAAAAATAAAAGAAGATTCCAAGAACCCTTGAGATAGGATCATCATAAGTTGGTTATAATTAATTTAATTAATTCATAAGAATTACCTCGATGGAAGTCATTCTTCGTTGGAGTCTCCGGTCACAATCATGTGATCTATCGTTGCATTGTACAATCCATGTATAGGACTCCTCTAGCGGTGATCCACATGTGCTCCATGTATCTCTGGACATCACCGAAGTGATCTCTAGGTGGTAGCGCGGAAGAACCTTCGCTTTCGATGTCCACCTTCTACAGCCTTGATCTGGTGGAGGATCTAGCTCTCGTAACTTGATAACGTTCTTGGTGGAAAGGGAATTTTTCATGGCTTGAGAGTATTTCCCAATATTTTGTGCTCAAAAATGGCTCTAAGTCAATTAGAATAATGTCATTGGGATTATAATACATAGAATAATAAAATGAATTAATTTCCCAAAAGCATTTAATCATTTCATTTAATTCTTGCTAATACTTCATGTCTTAATAATGACAGTTGACCATCATTATTACTTGACATGCGCCCAACGTATTACATTTAATATCATTTAATTAAATAAACACTATTTTATCATGAATCCTTAAAATCAAACTACACGGTGTGTATATAAATATACATGGCATGTACTTTTATTTTTCATTTAATTTATTTCCTCCACCATATTTATTAGAACTTGAGTAATGGATATTTATTTCTTAAATAAATGTAACTGCATTACTCGCTAATAAATATATATATTATTTCACCGAAAATATATTCTCTCGAATAACCAGGGTCGAAATAAATGCGATCAGGAATCCTTAAATAATTATTAAACCACATTTGGGAATAATCTTTATTTAACTTGATAATTAATATTTAACTGAGATACATGGACACACTAAGTGTATGACCCTCTAGGCCTCTTTCTCAATGGAATTAGGCAGAGCCTGCCTAATGTCCAAGGTTAGCATCTAGAAACACGCCAAGGCACCCATAGAGAAAGAAGTTAATGCTGCAATTACGTGTCACCTCCTATGAATGCTTATCGTATAATATAATCCCTTTGTCTCCATATCTCCAATCAAGTGGGTTGCATGCTAGTGACATCAACCCATGTGCTCGATTATTCTTTTTTTGACTTCCCTGAATTGAAATCGCCCATAACATACCATTTACATGGATTTATTTAGGCTATATCAATTCCCTCAAAGGGCCTGAGATATCCACTTCCATTATGGAATAGAAGGGACAAATCCTTTCTCGCATTATCTATTAATGCCGTATTACTCATGACACAGCCAACGTATCCTACCTCGCTACGAACAGTGTGTCATCACTGTTTTTGTCAATATATCTAAGTGTGCGAGTGGTAATACCCATTAATAATAATCTTAATGTCTAAGTACCAATACACACATCCGTAGATAGGAACATCCAATGACACTATAAAATGTGGATTTCCTACTAGCGAGTCTCGTTCTCATAATATTGTAACACCCGAGACTTTTATGATAAATATTATGTTTTTATGTTATATAAATCATCAAAAGAATCTTTCAGTACTCACAAAACTAGCTTGGTTGCTTTACATGCAACCGCAGCCTTCCTCGATAGCTGGCATTGTACGCAATACCGAGTTTCACAAAATAACGATATGCTATTAAAATATTATTAAAACAATCCGTTATGAATAGTAATACCCTCTTTTTAAAATATTATAAATTTTATCTTTCAAAATGGACTTTAATTTTGGATTCGGAGTATTGAAATTAGCCTAGGGTGAAATTTTGGTATTTTTCTGAAAACATTCAATTTTTGATGAATAGTGAAAACACTGGGTTACTATTCAAAATCTGACTTTTTATTTAAATAATTATTCATTTTATTTAAATTTATTTTAGTTCAAAATTGATACGTAATACCTATATATGTTCAATGTAATTCATTAGAGTCATTTTATAATAATTTATATATATATAAATTTTATTGAACTTTTCACCGTCTTTTACCCACCTCCCAGGAGAATTTGGAAATTCATATAAAATATAATTTTACCACTTCTATGAGTGGAAATTATAAAATCCAAGAGACATGGTTAATATCAAGGACTAAAATGTGCTTCAATGAGATGAAAATAATTTTTGGTGAATAGTAGCTTTTTACTTTTGATTACCACGGTTAAAAGTAAATAGGGTAATTAAGTGTAAAAATTATATTATTATTACCCTAACACATGTCTTAATTCTATTGGATAAGTGTAATTCAACCATAAACAACCTTAGGAATAAAATATTACCCTTTAGGCCCACATGGATTAGATTAGGATATTTAATATTAATTTATTTAAAGAAGGGTTAAAATAGTTAAAATCCAAGTTTAATAAGTAAATCATTTTTAATAATGGTTTATACATAAGATAAATTAGACTATAAAGATTTGTTAGAAAGATAAAAAAATTTCCTACATAATGGTATTTTATTTGTAATTTTTAGACTTTATATTATTTAATTTATTTATGACACAATGATGATGTAGTAATTATATTATTAATGAAATATTGACATAATTGATGTTATAAATACCCAAATAAATGTAATTTGAGAGTTTTTATGAATTCCAATAATTTTAAATGTTAAAATAACATGGTATTATTGATTTAATTAAAAACTTTAGAACTAATTTTTCTGTTATTAATTTCACAAAAATTAATTACCAAATAGTGTCGAAATTGACATAAAATAGTGTTTTTAAAAAAATAATATATTGTTAATTGTTATTTTATTCCTAAAAATCTAAGGTTCGTCCAAATGACTTAGATAAGGTTATATATATTAATAATAAACAATTTGGGGTTCTTTTGGCTTGTAATATTTATTTTATTGACCTTATAGTCTAAGAATACAAGAAGACACAATAAAAGATAAATTATCTAAATTAAAGTTAAATCTAAATGATAATGTTAAAATAATACATAAACTACTCTAAATTCTATTAGATGAGATTATTTCGACCCATCCCCACCTTATCTTCGAAATAAATCAATTTGGAGCTATTAAAAACCGTATATGACTGTAAAATAAAATAATATTGTTTTTTTCTAAAGGTGCCCCTCTCCTCCCTTATGAAAGGGCACCTCCTCCCTCTCTTCCTCACACTACTTTGAGCCTTCAAGATCGGCTATACCCTACAAAATTCTCTTCTCCACTTCCCCAGAAACATTAGATAGGTCCTGGTATTTTTCAAAGACCAATTTTAGTTCCCTATGAGGAGGTCTCAAAAAGGCGCTTCAAAGATGAGGTAATGTCCGTTACCGATTCTTTCAACTTTATTTCTTCTTCCTCGTATTCTTCTTTAGTTATTTCAGTATGAAGTAATAAAATCAGTTTCAATCATATACTAATATGTTATTATATGTATTAAACAACCCTATTTCACCATCTATCTACCCTACGGAAAACGAAATCACCACACGTGCGTACATACGGAATACTGTCTCCACGTCGTGGTGTAATATATTTTCCACCACCACCATACTTGGATGGGTATAATGGTGTAAAATATAACTATATATGATTATTTTAAATTTATAGTGATTCTGAAATAGTATACATACACTCCAATACAATTCCATGATCATGGAAATGATATCATCGCTCGTGCGTACGTACGGAATACCGTCTCCACGATGTGATGTGAGTCGTTCTACATGATCTTCATTGCATAATAATGATATAAATGAATTGAATCAATAAATATGATATGTATTACACTAATACCACTCTTTAAATGAGGTATCTATAACCTAAAAATTAGAATGAGAATTTATTCGACAAAACATGCATAAGAACAGAAAGTAATAAACACTCGAATAACAAGTAGCAATGAAATATTACTAATAAGAAGCTAAGAATATGACAATATATGATATCATAACAATGAGTATGATTCTTGAATAAGTCAATGACATTATTTAAATCATTATATAGGAGGTTCAGACACTTACGAAGCAAATCAGACCTAAGGTAAGGGAAAATATCACAATCTAATTTTTATCCGAGATTGTTTATACTTCAGAATTTGTTGGGGAATATTTATTATCCATATCCATGTTTCCTCAATATGTAATATTATTTCCATCTACCTAAATTTTTTTAAATACAATTTTACCCATTGGTGAGTTTTTAGTAAAATGTATGAAAGGAATCTTTTGTCGTTTTTAGTATGAGGTACTTTTAGACTTTTCCGGCCAGAGTACGAGAATAATGTTTTTTAACTTGTAAGGACTGAATGGAATATTAGAACATTATTTCCATGAAGCTTCCTTTACATGTTTTCATGTTTATTTTTAATCAAAGTCTTTTATTTTAAAATTGTATGACATTTTAATAAAGAAAAAATGTTTTTGAAGTAGAAAATATATTTTCCTCAAGAATGGAGTTCAAGAGTTTTATCAAAATTATTTTCCATCTAAGATAATATAGCGTTCTATTTATATACCTGTTTTTACATTGACTTGATTATGTTATGATGGAATTATTTTTATGATGTCCTTTTATCTTATATGGATTATGTTATGATGGCATGATGTTTAAAATTCCCATTTTTATTACATGGGTTATGTAATGATATATGATTTTTGATTTTGTGGCACACATAATAATGGTATCATTATGAGATGGGTGGGACCTATATCTCCCTCCAATTCATTGGGTAAAGATTTATATCTCATGAGATAGACATGGATGAAACGATAGGTTAATCTGGTTCATTTAAACAGGACTGAAACAAGGAGTGAACTCGGTTTAGAAATGGACTTTGTCCGCTAAGATAGTCTTGGAAATTAGTCTTGTCTACTAAGAAATGATTCTATATGATTATGTGTTTATGTCACAATGATTAATGTTTAATGTTATGATTATTGGGATTACATTTCTCTACTATTATTTATTCCATGTTATGAAATTTTGATCTCTTTTGCAGGTTAAGATTTCCAAAATGTTATGCTCTTATGAATATGATGTGATTGATATTTGTTTTGATTACCCTTACTGAGCATTTGAGCTCACCCATTTGTATGTTTTCTTTCCCCAGGTCATGAAGAAGGTTATTAAGTAGGTTATGCCAAAGAGGACTCTAGATATTATGGAATAAATGGGAGAAAATATAGATGCATTATCCACCAGTTGTTTATGTTTCCAAGTTTCTAAAGACACTATACCTATACTGTCCTTTAATGGTTTTTTTATATGTTGTAATAAGTTCACTTAAAATTTGAATTATTAACAATGTATGTAAAGTATGGTTCATTATAGTTGGTATCAGAGGAATGGTATAGTCAACCTTTGGAAACTATGATGTGAAAGCCTTAGTAAGAACCCTAAGGATAAGTCTATGCATAGAACACAATCTTAGTGTTTTCGAAATGGCCATGAATAGCCTATGATAAGACCTTAAGTGTAAAATTTTATTCATGATTATGTGGTTTCCCTATTATAATTAGTGTTTCTCACACTGTTATTCTTTGTTTTAGTCAATGGCTGGAACCCGAAGGAACCATGTTAATGCAGAATGCAATGGGACATGCAATGATTGTCCCCCTGAGCAACAAAACTTTATGGGAGATAGAATGCAAAATCATGTATCCATGCTCACACAACTTTTTCAATCTATAAATCATGTATGACTTCCAAACAAGCAAAGGAAGGAGAAACATTCTGTTGAATCTTTCACGAGGCATCATCCACCTTCATTTAGCGGGTCTTCTGATCCATTAGTGGCTGAAAAATGGATCAGTACCACTAAAAAGATATTTTTGGTTCTTCAATGTTCTGAACATGATAAATTCATCTTAGCAGTGTATCATTTTGAAGGATATGTTGATCAATGGTGGAATCTAATCAAGAATACGAGGCAAAGAGATGAAATTGAGTCCATCGAATGGGACAAGTTCAAGAACATATTTTTCAATAAGTACTTCCCTCATATTCTTCAAACAAAGATGGAGAAGAAGTTTCTTGAACTAAAGAAAAAAGATGATGAATCTGTTGTTACCTATGAAGAAAATTTTACAAGACTTGCAAGGTATGCATCTGGTATTATTATCCAACATGAGAGTAATATCGATCGATTCTTTAGTGGCTTAAAACCAAGTCTTCGAAGGGTGTTAGCCATAAGGGACTTCATTAGTTACGAGGAAATCATTTGATGTGCTTTCAAGGTTGAGATGGAGATTTGAGTA
Organism: Viscum album; assembly: GCA_963277665.1. Taxonomy (NCBI): domain Eukaryota; kingdom Viridiplantae; phylum Streptophyta; class Magnoliopsida; order Santalales; family Viscaceae; genus Viscum; species Viscum album. The sequence continues at coordinate 1,330,718,090 of OY728142.1, read as the reverse complement.
ACCCATCAGTCATATGGGTTTGATAAGAAGAGGAAAATGGAATTGAAAGGAAAATCTAAAGAGCACACTGAAAAGAAGATGAGTTATCCCATATGCTCAAAGTGTGGAAAGAAACATGGGGGGAGTTTTCATAAAGGGACAAGTAAATGTTTCAAATGTTGAAAGGAAGGCATCAGGCATTTGAATGCCGCAATGATGGGAAGAAGATGTCTAGTGATGCGAACAAAAAAAGGCTACACAGAGTGCACTTCCTACACTTCAATGTTACAAGTGAAAGGAAATGGAGAATTATTCCAATCAATGCCCTAATCCAAGGGTTGTTGATGATGATAGACATCAACGAACTCTTAAGGCTAAAGACAAAGGAATGTCACATGAAATTTCTATCAGCGATGTGGAGTATGATAATGAAGTGGTGAATTGTACACTTACCATGCACTCTAAAGTAGCAAATTATTATTTGATTCTGGATCCACCCACTCTTTTATTTATGAAGAATTTTCTAAGGGTATCACCTTATAACCTCAATAATTAGATGTTGAGTTAGTTGTGACAACCCCTATTGGCACAACAGTCACATACAAAGTTTATAATTCTTCTTCGATTGAAGTTTTTGGGAAAGTGATTCCTGCAAATCTTGTGATCCTTCCTATAGTGGAATTTGATGTGATTCATGGCATGGATTATCTTTAATTATTTGGAGATCATATCAATATCCAAAGAAGGGGTGCCACATTTCATATTCTAGATCAATCTATGATCATCTATCGATGCAAGGATGAACATAACCTTCCAGTGGAAATTTCTTCCATCTTATGGGTCTTGATTCCACTAAATGAGGGTTATTTATCTCAAATGGTTTGAGATAAACTCATGATTAAGAATATTACCATTGTACATAATTTTGATGATATCTTTCTAGAGGAATTTCTGGGTCTTCCACCAAATCGTGAAGTTGAGTTTTCAATAGAACTCGTACCGGGTGCTTTACCTATTTCAAATACACCTTAAAGAATGGTCTCAATTGAGTTGTAGGAATTGATGAAGTAACTCCAAGAGAATCTTGATAAGGTATTCATACGCCCTAGTACATCACCTTGGGGAGCACCTATTCTATTTGTTAAGAAGAAAGATGGATCAATGAGACTCTACATTTATTATCGAGAACTTAACAAGATCACTATCAAGAACAAATATCCTCTCCCACGCATTGATGACTCATTTGACCAACTACGTGGAGCTCAATACTTTTCCAAGATTGATCTTCGTTCATGGTTTTATTAATTAAGGGTCAAAGGGGAGGATATTCCAAAGGCGGCTTTCCGTACATGGTATGGACACTATTAATTTATAGTGATGCCATTTGGTCTTACTAATGCCCCTGCTATCTTCTTGGATCTGATGAATAGAGTCTTTAGAGACTATCTTGATCAGTTTTTGGTAGTCTTTATAGATGATATTCTTGTATATTAAAAGGGAAAGGAAGAACATGATGATCACTTGAGAAATATATTGAAGACCTTGAGGAAGGAGAAGCTTTATGCCAAATTTACCAAGTGTGAATTTTGGCATCAAAAAGTTGCATTTTTGGGTCAAATAATCTCAAAAGAGGGTATATCTGTTGATCCAGCAAAAACAGAGGTTATCAAAAGACAGTCAAGACCAACAATAGTAACTGAGATCTGAAGTTTTCTTGGTTTGGATGGATATTATCGACGTTTTGTGAATGATTTTTCAAGATTATCTAATCCACTCACCAAGTTGACTCGGAAAGGAGTTAAGTTTGTTTGGATAGAGGAATGTGAAGATAATTTCAAGGAGTTGAAAAGAAGTTTATCCAGTGCACCTGTACTCACACTTCCTTGTAGTGGAGAAAGGTTTTTGATCTATAGTGATGCATCCAAGAAGGGGCTGGGGTGTGTTCTTATGCAAAATGATATGGTGATAGCTTATGCCTCACGACAGTTGAAAATCCATGAGTAAAATTACCCAACTCCTGATTTGGAGTTAGCTGCGGTAATCTTTTCAATAAATATTTGGAGGCATTATCGTTATGGAGAAAGGTGTGATTTTTATTCTAATCATAAAATTTCAAAGTATATTTTCACACAAAAGGAGCTGAATATGCGCCAAAGATGATGGTTGGAGCTGATTAATGATTACAACTACTCAATTCATTACCACCCTGGGAAATCTAACAAGGTGGCAGATGCATTATATCAACAAGACCATGCTAGATTATCCCTGATGAGGATCACAAAAGATCTAATATTTATGGATTTACAAAGGATGGATCCTGGATTTATAATGGAAGGGGAAAAATTGTATCTTTCTCAAATGAATGATCAACCATCTATACTTGTGAAGATTAAAGAGGCACAGAAGGAAGATGTAGAGTTATAAAAGAAGGTGAGAAATGTTCCTGAATTCATCCTTGATTGTGATGGGATAATAATGTTCAAGAATCAGGTTTGTGTTCCTCCCATCCCAGAATTAAAGAAGGAGCTGCTGGATGAGGCTTATAGTTCTTCATTCTCTATTCATCCTGGAAGCATGAAGATGTATAGGGACCTGAAACAGTACTTCTGGTGGGATGGCATGAAAAAGATGTTGCTGAATATGTCTCTTGAGCTTGGTTTGTCAGCAAGATAAAGTTGAGAGACAGAAGTCTAAGGGGATGTTACAAACATTACCCCAACCCGAATGGAAATGGGAAAACTTCACTATGGACTTTTTCACCAGACTTCCTAAAACATCGAAAGGAAATCATGCTATTTGGGTCATAGTTGATCATCTTACAGTGTCTACACACTTCATTTCTATTAGAAAAGACTTCTCTCTGGATAAGCTTTCCTGGATATATGTAAAGGAAGTTGTAAGATTTCATGGAGTACCACTTTCTATTATATCTAATCAGGATCTGAGGTTTACCTCAATGTTCTGGTGAAGTCTTCAGCATACTCTAGATACAGTGTTGAGTTTCAGCACTGCTTATCATCCTCAGACAGAAGATCAGTCTAAGAGGACAATTAAAACTATAGAAGATATGTTGAGAGCTTTCTCTAAGGATTTCAAAGGTGGTTGGAATCAACACCTACCTTTGGTGGAATTTTCTTAAAATAATAGCTCTCACTCTTGTATTCAGATGACTCCTTATGAAGCTCTCTTTGGAAATAAATGCAGGACTCCAAGTTGCTGGGATGAAGTTGGGGAAAGAAATTTATTAGGACCTGATCTTGTTGATGCGATGGTAGAAAAGGTCAGATCTATTCAACAACACATAAGAGCATATCAGAGTCGAAAAAAAATTTATGCCGGTAACTGATGAAAATACCTAGAGTTTGAAATGGGTGATAAAGTGTTCTTACGAATATCACTTTAGAAGCGAGTATTGAGATTTGGAAAGAAGGGAAAGTTGAGCCCTAGATATATCGGTCCTTTCGAAATACTGGATCATGTTGGGAAGGTAGTTTACCAATTGGCGCATCCACCAAATCTCTCTCACATTCACTATGTGTTCCATGTATCTCACCTGGGAAAGTACATACCTGATCCTTCACATGTACTCAGCTCAGAAGTTGTACCGCTGGAACAAGATCATTCCTATGAAGAACAGCTGGTAGAGATTCTCAATCGTAGTGAAAACTCCTACGGAACTAGACCACTCGCTTGGTGAATGTTTTATGGAGGAACCACCAATTAGAATAAGCTACATCGAAGCTTGAGGATATGATGAGGGAGTGTTATCCTCATCTGTTTGTTACAAAGTGACGAATTTCGAGGGAGAAATTCATTTTAAGGGGGGTAGAATGTAACACCCGAGACTTTTATGAGAAATATTTTTTTATGTTATATAAATCATCAAAGGAATCTTTCACTACACACAGAACTAGCTTGGATTTCTTTACACGCAATCGCAGCCTTCCTTGATAGCTTTCATTGTACGCAATACTGAGTTTCACTAAACAACGATATGCTATTAAAATATTATTAAAACTAGCCATAATGAACAGTAATACCCACTTTTTGAAATTTTATAAAATTTATCCTTCAAAATGGACTTCATTTTTGGATTCGGAGTATCGAAATTAGCCTACGGTGAAATTTATGAAGTTTTCTGAATACTTTGAATTTTTGATGAATAGTGAAAACACTGGGTTACTATTTAAAAACCGACTTTTAATTTAAATAATTATTTATTTTATTTAAATTTATTTTAGTTCAAAATTGATACATAATACCTATATAAGTTCAATGCAATTAATTGGAGTCATTTTATAAGAATTATATATATATAAAAGTTTTATGGAACTTTTCACCGTTTTTTACCCACCCTGTAGGAGAATTTCGAAATTCACATAAAACATAATTTTACCACTTATGTGAGTGGAATTTAGAAAATCCAAGAGACATGGTTAATATCAAGGACTAAAATGTTGTTCAATGTGATGAAAATAATTTTTGGGGAATAGTAACTTTTTACTTTTGTTTACCTAGGTTAAAAGTAAATAGGGTAATTAATGGTAAAAATGATACTGTTATAACCCTAAAACATGTCCTAATTCTATTGGATTTGTGTAATTAGACCAAAAACAACCTTAGGAATAACATATGACCATTTATGCCCACTTGTATTAGATTAGGACATTTAATATTAATTTATTTAAAGAAGGGTTAAAATAGTTAAAATCAAAGTGTAATAAGTAAATAATTTTTAATATTGGGTTATACATAAGATAAATTTGACTATGAATATTCATTAGAAAGATAAAACGATTTCCTACATAATGGTATTTTATATAAAAATTTTAGACTTTAAATAATTTAATTTAATTATCATACAATGATGATGACGTAATTATATTATGAAAGAAATATTAACATAATTGATGTTATAAATACCCAAATAAATGTAATTTTAGACTTATTATAAATTAAAATAATTTTATATGATAATATGACATTCTAGTATTTATTTAATTAACTTTTTTTAACTAATCATTCTGTTATGAGTTTCGAAAAAATCAATACCCAAATAGTGTCAAAATTGACATAAAATAGTTTTTAAAACTAATATTATATTATTAATTGTTATTTTATTCCTAAAAAACTAAGGTTCGGAAAAATGACTTATATAAGGTCCTATATGTTAATAATAAACACCTTGGTGTTTTTTTGGCTTGTTATAGTATGTTTATTAACCTTATAGTGTAAGAAAACAAGAAGACATGGTAAAAGTTAAATTATATAACTTAAAGTTAAATCTAAATGATAAGGTTAAATTAGATTCCTAAACTTGTCTAAATTCTATTGGATGAAAAAATTGAGACCCATACCCACCTTATCTTCTATATAAATCAATTTTGAGCTATTAAAAACAGAATATGACTTTATAATAATATAATATTTTTAGTTTTTCCAATGGTGCCCCTCTCCTCCCTTATAAAAGAGCACCTCCTCCCTCTCTTCCTCACACCACATTGAGCCTTCAAGCTCTGCTAAACCCTGCCAAAGTATCTTCTCAACTTCCCTAGAAACATCCTAGAGGTCTTGGTATTCTTCAATGACAAATTTTAGTTCCCTAAGAGGAGGTCTCAAAGAGGCGCTTCAAAGAAGAGGTAATGTCCGTTTCCGATTCTTTCAACTTTATTTCGTATTCCACTTATTCTTATTTAGTTATTTCAATATGAAGTAATGACATCAGTATCACTCATATACTTATATGTTATTATAAGTATGAAACAACCCTCTTTCACCATCTATCCATCCTACAGAAAACGAAATCACCGCACGTGCTTACATACGAAATACCGTCTCCACGCCGTGGTGTAATCTATTTTCCACCACCACCTTACATGGATGGGTATAATGGTTTAAATAATGACTATATATGATTATTTTAAATTGATATTGATTCTTAAATAGTATATATACACTCCAATAAAATTCCACAATCATGGGAATGATATCATCGCTCGTGCGTACGTACGGAATACCTTCTCCACGATGTGATGCGGCTCGTTCTACATGATCTTCATTGCATAATGATTATAAAAATGAATTGAATGAATAAATATGATATATATTACACTAATACCATTCTTAGAATTAGGTGTCTATAACCTAAAAATAGGAATGAGAATTTATTCGACAAATCACGCATAAGAACAAAAAGTAATAAACACCCAAATAACAAGTAGCAGTGAAATATTACTAATAAGAAGCTAAGAATATGAGCATATATGATATCATAACAATGAGTATGATTCTGTAATAAGTCAATAACATTATTTAAATCATTTTACAAGAGGTTTGGACACTTAAGAAGCAAATCGGACCTTAGGTAAGGGAAAATCTCACAATCTCATTTTTATCTGAGATTGTTTATACTTTAGAATTTACTGTGGAATATTTATCATACAAATCCATGTTTCCTAAAAATGTAATATTATTTATATCCACCTACAACTTTTTAAATCCAATTTCACCCATTGGTGAGTTTTTAGTAAAATATATGAAAGGAATCTTTTGTCGTTTTTAGTACGAGGTACTTTTTGACTTTTCCGGCCAAAGTACGAGAAGAATGTTTTTTTATCTGATAAGGCCTAAATGGAATTTTAGAACATTATTTCCATGAAGCATCCTTTACATGTTTTCAAGTTTATTTTTAATCAACTTCTTTTAATTTAAAATTGTATGACATTTTAATAAAGAAAAAATGTTTTTATGTATAAAGGATATTTTCCTCAAGAATGGAGTTCAAGCGTTTTATCAAAATTATTTTCCATCTAAGATAATATAGTGTTCTTTTTATATCCCTATTTTTACATTGATTTCATTATGTTATGATGTAATTATTTTTATGGTGTCCTTTTTTCTTATATGGATTATGTTATGATGGCATGATGGTTAAGATTCCCATTTTTATTACATGGGTTATGCAATGGTGTATGATTTTTGATTTTATGGAACACATAAGAATTGTATTATTATGATATTGGTGGGACCTATATCTCCCTCCAATGCATTGGGTAAAGATTTATATCTAATGAGAAAGACATGGATAGAACGGAAGGATAATCCGGTTCAGTTAAACATGACTGAAATGAGGAGTGAACTCGGTTCAGAAATGGACTTTGTCCGCTAAGATAGTCTTGGAAATGACTCTTGACGACTAAGAAATTATCCTCTAAGATTATGTGTGTATTACAAAAAGTTTCATGTTTTATGTTATGATTATTGGGATTACATTTCACTACTCTGATTTATCCCATGTTAGGAAATTTTGATCTCTTTTGCAGGTTAAGATTTATAAAATGTTATGTTCTTATGAATATGATGTTATTGATATTTCTTTTGTTTACCCTTATTGAGCATTTGATCTCACCCTTTTGTATGTTTTATTTCCCTAGGTCAGGAAGAAGGTTGTTAAGTAGGATATGCCAAAAAGGACTGTAGATATGATGAAATAAATTGGAGACAATGTAGATAATTTTTGAACCAGTGGTTTATGTTTCCCAGTTTCAAAAGACACTATACCTACATGATCCTTTTATGGTTTTGTTATAAGTTGTAATAAGTGTACATCAATTTTGAATTAATAACAATTTATGTAAAGTATGGGTCATTATAAATATCCTCCTGGATATTACCAAGGGTGCACACCATGAAAAGGTGCCTCAATGTTTTATGAGTCCTCACCCATAATGACCTGTATTATTTGTGTCCCTCAAATAATATCATCCAGCCATAGAACATATATTCAAGAACAGTGTTATGGAACTTCCGGGTTCTCATCATAGCAGGGATCTGATAAGACCCATCAAGGCAATAGCTGTCCTTAGGACATTATCACATGCATGGTCACGCAGAAGAACAATCATGATGTGATAAGAACTTTATTAATTAATAATGTACAAAGTAGTTGGTTCTAGATCACCAACTCCAATAGAAACCCACTTGGACTAGAGCAACTGCTAACAACCTTGAACCCTTTAGCTCTCACATGATATTCATGCTTCTACTGAGATAGGTCTTTAGTTATGGGGTCCACCACGTTCTCTTCTGTGGACACTCTGCTCACTACAACTTCACCCCTTTGATAGAAATATTTCAAGAGGTGTTACTTCTGGAATATGTTCTTTGTCCGATGATGTGACCTTGGTTCTTTTGAAAGATTAATCGTTACAGTATTATCACAACACAATATAATGAGATCTTTACTAATAGGCACCACATCATGCTCAGGACATTGTTCCGAATCCAGACGGCTTCCTTGGGTGCATCAGAAGCCGCTAAATACTCAGACTCCACTGTAGAATTGTCAACAACTGGCTACTTTGAACTCTTCCAGCTCACAACTCCTACATTGAGACAGAAAACATATCCATATTTTTACTTTAGAACATTCTAATCTATTTGAAAACTAGCATTAGCATACCCTCTGATGACAAGCTCCTCGTCTTCTTCATACACCAGGAAGATATCCTTAGTTCTTCTCAGATACTTAAGGATAGTATTAACAGCAGTCTAATGTTGTTCTCCTGGATCTGAGTGATATCTTCCTACCATGCTCAGTGCATAGGAAACATCAAGCCTGGTACAGAACATGGCATACATTATGGATCCTATAGCCGAAGCGTATGGGATATTACTCATTCTATCATTATCCTATTGTGTCTGGGGACACATTTTCTTAGAATAATGTAATCCATGTGACACTGGAACCAATATCCTCTTGTATTGTTCCAAAATAAATCTCTTTAGTATTTGTTCAATGTATGTCCCATGACTTAGTCCAAGAAGCCTCTTGGATCTATCACGAATGATATTGATCCCTAGAATATAGGCTGATTCTCCCAAGTCCTTCATGGAGAAACATTTGTTCAACTAGTTCTTAACAGACTGTAAGACTTTTATATTGTTTCCAATAAGTAATATGTCGTCAACATATACTACTAGCATAACAATTTCATTCCCATTAAACCTCTTATAAATACATGGATCACATTAATTTTTAATGAAACCATATTCCGTTATGGATTCATCAAATCAAATGTTCCCTGACCAGCATGCTTTCTTTAATACATAAATGGATTTCTGCAACTTCCAAACCCATTTGGCTTCACCTGGTGTCACAAAACCTTCTGGTTGTGTCATATAGACATCTTCCTAAAGGTTCCCATTAAGGAATGTTATTTTGACATCCATTTTTCAAATCTCATGGTCATGTTAAGCTGTTATGGAAAGTATGAATCTTATGGATTTAAACATGGCTACTGGTGAGAAGGTTTCGTCATAGGAAATTCCATGACAATGTATGAACCCTTTAGCCACTAGCCTTGCTTTATAGGTGATAACTTAACCTTACATGTCTAGTTTTCTCTTGAATACCCATTTGCATCCAATAGGATTTACATCAACTGGCTCATCGACCAAAACCCATACATGGTTCTGATACATGGAATCCATCTCAGAATTCATAGCTTATAGCCATCTTGTAGCTTCTGAGCATTCTACTGCTTCCTTGTAAGAGAGAGGTTCATAATTGTCCAACAATAATGATTCACCATTCTCGGTGACTAGGAAACTAAATCTCTCTGGTTCCCTTTCCTCTATTGAGATCATAAGCATTACTTGTGATTCTGGAACATCTTCCACGGGGACCTATGGAACATGTTCCTATACCAACTTCTGTGTATCTTGAGCATCTACTTCATCGAAGAAAATCATGCTCCCACAATCCTTCTTTTGGATGTGCTCCCTCTCAAGAAAGATGGCTTCTCTTGCGATAGTCACTTTCTTGTCTGAAGGGTTATATAGGTAATATCCTTTCATTTCCTTAGGATATCCTATAAAGATACACTTTGTGCCCTACGGTGCTAGTTTGTTGCCTAAGAATGCCTTAAAAAATGACTCGCATCCCCATACACATGTGTCAGACAACGTGGGTTTCCTTCCATTCCATAACTCAGATGGAATTCCATTTTCCACCTTAGTTGGTACTCGGTTTAATGTGTATGCTGCATTTTGTAATTCATATCCCCAAACTGATAATGGATGATCCGCATGAATCATCATCGATCTCACCATGTCCAACAAGGTGTGGTTCCCCCTTTCACTTACACCATTCCACTATGGTTTATAAGTAGAAGTGAGCTGAGATAGAATCCCAGACTCCCGTAGAAGATCGATGAACTCTTGGTTCAGATATTCTCCACCTCGATATGATCGAAGCTTCTTTATCTTCTAACCAAGACGATTCTCTACTTCATTCATGAATTCTTATAATTTCTATAAGGACTCAAACTTATACCTCATAAATTATACATATCCATATCTACTAAAATCATCATTAAAAGTAATGAAGTAAGAATATCCACCTTTAGCTTCTATTGGAAATGGTCCACACACATCCATGTGTACCAATCATTGAAGCTCTGTGGCCCTTTCACCTTGTCCACCAAAAGGCTGTTTGGTCATTTTTCCTTGTAAACAAGTGTGACATCTATCAAGTTGTTTTAGATCAGTAGAGTCTAAATATCCATCTTGTCAGAGCTTTTTCAAGCGCTTCTCGTTCACATAACCAAGGCGGTGATGCCACAACTGGGTGATGTATGAGTCTTCTGAGTTTGTTTCATTATTGATTTCTAACACATGGTTTTCATAATTTAATACATCAAACCATTATTAAAATGTGCCATACCATAACATATGTTGTTCTTATAAAAGATACAACCCTTATTTTCGAACATGAAAATAAATAAATCCATATCCAAACAAGAGACAGAAATTATGTTCTTGGTAACACTAGGCACAAAATAACAGTTATGTAAAACCTAAATCATCCTAGTCTGTAATGAGAGGTGGTAGTCACCAATAGCCAATGCAGCCATCCTTGCGCCATTGGCTGCTCGAAGATCCACCTCTCCTCCTTCAATCTTTCTAAATCTATTTGGTTATGGCATTTCAATACAGATGTGATCCCCACAAGATGTATCCAATAACCAATGTGTAGAAACAGAAAGATTGCAATCGATAACGAATGAACCATTAGCATCCCCATGCTTCTGGGTGTAGTTCCTCTTCTAGTGGCCCTGCTTGCCACATCCAAAACACACTGCCTCCAGTTCTTTTCCTTGTCTATAGGTCTTCTTCTTCTGGGAGGGACGGTGCTCGGGGGCTTCAGACCGTTTATAAGTCTTTGGTCTCTTTGTCGTGTCCTTCCTTTTCATGTTCACCATAAGGACATCGAGTTTTTCATGCCCCATGTCATTGTCTACCTGGTGAATCAAGGTCAGAATCTCTGACATACTCTTATCATTTCGGCTCATGTTATAGTTGAAAATGAAGCTAGAGAAGGTCTTGGGCAGTGATGATAGGATGAGATCTGTATGCAACTCATCCGGGAATTGAATCCCTAATATGTCCAGTTGTTCAATGTAGCCAATAAGCATGAATACATGAGGACGAGATGGGGAAGAATCTCTAAGCTTTGTGGTAAACAAAGCATTGGAGATCTCATATCTCTCATGTCTTTCCTTCTATTGGTAGATATCTTTAAGGTGATACATCATGCTATATGCTTCCATGATTTCATGTTGCTTCAAAAGCTCATTAGATAGGGACGATAGCATGAAACACCGAAAATATGTGGAATAATCCATGTGTTTCATGTAGAGAGATAATTCCTCATCACTAGCCTCTTTCCCAGGTGCAACTAGAATAGGCTCTTCGAGCACATACAATTTCCTTTCGTGGTGAAGGAAAATGCATAAACGCCTCTTCCATTCTTGGAAATTGGTGCCGGTGAGAAGTTTTTCTTTTTTGAGTATGGTGCACAATGATATGTTTGAAGTCATTTTCTTGTTATTTCTAAAAATTAGGAAGAGGAAAAGTTTATTACTTTATTACACAAATTGAGACAAATAAATTAATTAATTATTACTAGTCTCCCACTATTTTATCGAAATCCAATATCCCTCACCATTGAAGTCGGAATGCTCTATTGCCTAAATATTCTAGTGGAAAGGATCCATATTTACCTTCGTATTACCCCAACTAGGGTTGGTCAAGCAAATTGTAGGGTTTTAGGTAGGCATTCCAAATGCCAACTACATTAACTCGCAGCTTCTTGATCCGTTGAGTGGACTCCCCAATCCTGAAATCCATTTATTTTGGATTTCCTCAACCGTTGCCTCTTGGTCACACCATGTCCTACTATGGCAGTCAAACCTTGCTGCGAACCAATTCAAGTCAACACAAAACATTGAATAAGAATTCCCAGATAATTTAAAGCACCCCAACTAGGTTTGGTCAAGCACTTTGAACTATGGTTCGATTCTAACCAAGATTATGGAAGGATATACTGACTTAATATTTCTTTTTATGTATTTTATCCTTATACATAAATTGACATTTTATTATCTTTGATTACATGGTTGTTAATATTAAGTGGGATATACTTATGTGATTAACCATGTCTAAGATAATATTTATGTATAAGCCAATTTTATTTTAGTTCCATCTTGCATGCTCGTTTAATTCAATAATTGGGTGATCATGATAACACACCCACAATAAATAAACCATGAAACTGACAGAAATAAAATAAATCGTATGATCATGAGCTTTTAATATTGGTTAGTTTATCTAGCGGTTTATTAACTAACCCAATACCTAGGGGAGAAACACCTTTAACCTTTCGGGTTCATGTTTACAGCTTCCCACCTGTCCACCTTTGTATCTCCTTGGATTGGTTTCACCATGGCTCCTGACTTGAGCTGCCTCCACTAGCTTAGGATCTCTATCCATTACATATGCATTTATCTCACATGCAGGTGAGGGGTGAAAATGAGTTTTTACATAAAATAATCCTTGGGCGTGCAGACCGTACATATTAATGAGGAGACGACTCACATGCTAACAAATTTAATTTAAATAAATAAATTAAAAGAAACCATTCACATACAAAGGTCTCGGTCTAGCTCATGATCATCCATACATGAAATGATATTTACACATAAATAAAAATAGCATTCAATTCTTTAATCATTCTTGTTTAAGATAAATCATGCTCGAATTAATTTATTATCTTTCATTAATCAATCCTTTTATCTTAGAATCCTTTTCTGAATTTCCTTGGGATTCTCGTCCATAATAATTTTAAACAAATAAATTAGTTTAAAATTATCCTTGTACGTAACTTGTACCTTGGAGGAAACCCGGTGAATTCCCGTTCATTACGCAGATGTTAAATTAAACAAATATATATAAAACACCAATCGTGTGTTGTTCCTCATCTTTATGCCTTCACTATGGTACACGTCTCAAGGGTTTGTATAATATAATAATAAATTTTAATAAATCTGTGTAATTTGGGTGAGTACACGGTGTGTAGTTCTGATTACATGGTGTGTACTTTTCTGCACCGTCCATCCAAAGTACAGACCCGCGGATAGGGCGTGTTAATGTACTTCTGAAATTTTCAGAATACATGGTGTGTTCTATGGGACACATGCTGTGTAGTTTCCACATTACACGGTTTCTATTCAGGAAAGTTGTGTATGGGGTAAATGGCCCAACCATATCCCAAAGGGACTACACACCATGTTCATGGGACTACATGACGTGTAATAAAAAAATCATGTGCCACTTTTTTCTTGTCAACACACGGTGTCTTAAATTCATAGAAAGAATCCAATACACGGCCGGATTTAGCGGATCAGTCAATGCATTGAACCTAGACTACACAGAGTGTACTTCTGAATACACACCGTGTATTTTGGTGATGTACGGCCAGAAATGTTTGGCTCCATCAGATGATTTCCTCTATTTAATTTTAATCTAAATTAAAAGAAAAATTTGTTTCTATGAGGTGAATGAGAAACGATGGAGGAGGAACAGATCTCGAGATTCAGATTTCCATAATGATTAAACATGAATTGAAATAACTAAATAATTACATGCGTAAATAAATAATGAAAAACTAAAAAATTATAATCAACGATATGACCACTCAGATACCAGTTTTTGATTCTGGGAATAGCAGAAGTGCATTGGTGGGTATTCCCACCTTTAATTTTAACATTAAATAACGTTCAATCCGAGATCCATTATGATTTAAAATGCGGAATATTCAGAATAGAAAGAATAATGAAAAAGAAAAGAAGAGTCTCAGAACCCTTGAGATCGAATCATCATATGTTTGTTATAATACATTTAATTAATTCATAAGAATTACCTCAATAGAATTCATTCTTCATTGGAGTCTTCAGTCACGATCCTATGATCCATCATTTCATTGTAGTATCCAAGTACAGGATTCCTCTAGAGGTGACCCACAGGTGCTCTATGTATCTCTTGATGTCACGGAAGGGATCTCCGGGTGCTAGCACGGAAGAACCTTAGCATGTGATGTCCGCCTTCTACCGTCTTGATCCAGTAGAGGATCTTGCTCTCGTAACATGAAATCATTCTTGGTGGAAAGGGAATTCTTTCGTGGATTGAGAGTATTTCCCATTCCGTTTTCCACAACAATGGCTCTAACAAAATAAGAATAATGTCATTGGGATTATAATACAAAGAATAATAAAATGTATTAATTACCCGAAAGCATTTAATCATTTCATTTAATTCTTAATAATACCTCATGTCTTAATAATGAAAGCTGACCATAATTATTACTTGATAGGTTCCCAACATATTACATTTAATATCATTTACTTAAATAAACAATATTTTCTCAGGAATCCTAAAAAAAACTACATGACATGTACATTTATTTTTCATTAAATTTATTTCCTCTACCATATTTATTAGACCTTGAGTAATGGATATTTATTTATAAAATAAATGTAACTGCATTACTGGATAATAAATATATATATTATTTCTCCCACAATATATTCTCTCGATTAACCAGTGTCAAAATAAATATGATCAGGCATCCTTAAATTATTATTAAACCACAGTTTGGAATAATATTTATTTAACATGTTAAACTAATATTTAACTGAGATACATGGGCACACACAGTGTGTGACCCTCTAGGCCTCTTTCTCAGTGGCATTAGGTAGAGCTTACCTAAAGTCCAAGGTTAGCATCTAGCAACACTCTAAGTCACCCATAGAGAAATAAGTTAATGCCTCAATCACGTTTCACCTCCTATGAATGCTTACCGTGTATTATAATCTCTTTGTCTCAATACCACTAATCAAGCGGGTTGCATGCTAGTGCCATCAACCCATGTGGTCGATTATTCTTTCTTTGACTTCCTGGAATTTAACTCGCCCATTCATTACAATGGCCATGGATTTATTTAGGCTATATAAATTCCATCAAAGGTCCTAAGATGTCCACTTTCGTTATGGAACAGAAGGAACAAATCCTTTCTCGCATTATCTATTAATGTCGTATTACTCGTGACGCACCCAACGTATCCTACCTCGCTGCGAATAGTGTGTCGTCACAGTTTTCATCAATACATCTAAGTTAATGAGTTTTAATACCCATTAATAATAATCTTAAAGTCTCAGGACCAATACACACACCCATAAATAAGAACATCCAATGACACTATGAAATGTGGATTTCATACTCGTGGGTATCGTTCTCATAACATCTTCATGGACATTACCAAGGGTGAACACCATGAGAAGGTGCGTCAAGGTTTTATGAATCCTCACCCCTAATGACCTGTATTATTTGTGTCTCTCAAATAATATCATCCGGCCATAGAACATATATTCAAGAACAGTGTTATGGCACTTTCGGGTTCTCATCATAGCAGGGATTCGCTATGACCCATCAATGAAACCGCTATCCTTAGGACATTATCACATGCATGGTCACATAAAAGAACAATCAAGATGTGATAAGGACTTTATTAATGAATAAATTACAAAGTAGTTGGTTCTAGACCACAAACTCCAACAAAGCGTACCTTCAAAGAATGGGGTGTTACAGGAATTCATCCATCAATAAATTTCCTCCACAAAATTTGAAATAGTTATTTGTAAATAAATGTTTAAAAAATAAAAAATAACTTTGTACAAAACCCACATCCGAAATAGGGTTAATAAAATTTAGTCTTAATAAGAGGGAAATGAACTGAAAAAGTCACCACCAAATTTGGATTTAGAAGAGGAGAACATAGGTAGAAATGATAATTGGATGATAAACATAAATATTAATAGGGAGTGATTGAGGTCATCAATCACAAACAAGGAATAGAAGATTTTGGGACTCAATTCCATAAATCAATTAGGGATAATGTAAGGTATTATGATAACACATTTTTGGGTTTAAGATCCTTCCCCTAAGGTTTTAGAATTAATTTCTTCATAGAATATGAGGGAAAAAAATACATGATAAGTATAGTTGCATCCTTTAACTAATTTCTACCACAAACTCATCTTTCACTCCAAACTATGTGTATTCAAAATGACTTGGTCATACCTGAAGCACTAGAGTCTACTTATATAGAATCACATAATCTACTTAGGATGAACTATATATTTTATTTTGTCTTTAGAGATTAAAAAAACAAAAATGGTTAGTACAAGAACATATGATCACCAAAAAGGATAATCCTTTAGAGAATGAAATACTAATCATAATTTTTAAAATTAAACCAACAATAACCAATGTTTAATTAATACCATTCAATAAAAAATTTCATTAAAATATTTTAATATAATCCAAACTACATTTTAAACCCAATACTCAGAATAATGTAGTTCTGTATTCATCCACATTATGTTTTATCTCCAATCAACATCTACTACTATTAATGTCCCTAACATAAAAGTTATTAACCTAATAACATATTCTCTATGATAGGTTAATCATTTCCATAAATATCCTGAATCAAAATAAATCCATAACAAAAACATGGATAATAATCCACCATTACTCATGAAATGAAATCTCATATTATTTTATTTACTGTATGCATACATTATCCCCAATAAAGCCAATGTATTGCAAAATAACATTTATCACTTAATCAAAAAAAATCATATTCCTACACTAATGATATCCATTTGATAAAACATAATTTCCCAAATAAACATATTATTGATCAATAAAATAAATTAACTAAAAATATTTAGACACGCAAAATAGGAACGTCACGTATTCTAGTGGAAGGTGATAAATCTCACTCTCACTTTGGTTGTGGGTTCAATTACCATAGGTTTGTCTAAAAGGATTGGTTTTCACAGGGTATTCATGTTGTCCTTTTTAAAAAAATATATTTTATAACATTTCAAAAATGAGATAAATTCATTAACATAACCATAACATAATATAACCACAAATGTTATATTGTACCTCACATTTTCATCCCAATAATTAATGACCTGCAATATCCACAAATTCATGGATCATATAAACTCAAATTGTTATTAATAAATATATCAATAAAAGAAAAGATAATTCTTCTTCAAATATCATTTTCACAAAACAAATTGTAAGGTTACACATACATGGGAAATGTCTTCCAAACTAATCCCATAAACCAAGATCCCTAATACTTTTAAACATTTCTCCATCTATTTACTTCTAAATAGGATCTTTTAAGACCATGAGATTATTCTATTCAATAGGGTATTTACTTCATTAATTTCTATGTCCCCTTCATTTACAACACTGACTATAAATGGATTCCTATGATCATTTTTATTTTCTTCCCTGGTACACTTCATTTTTTCTCAGCATTTATTTACATTATGTCCCACTTTCCTCGACATAATGCATCTCTTTGTACCATTTAGACACTTTCAAGGGTGTCTCCATCCACATTTCCTGCATGAGGGAAATGGTGCTTTCTTTTATCCATGGTCTTTATTGTTGGAAAAATTATCATTCACTTAATTTCTCTTGTTTGATGTTTTTGGGAGTCTGTTAATATATTTTTTATTGATCAAATTTTTTTGAAAACATATTTACCATGAAAATAATATATTTTATACCCATCAATATTCCATTTCGTTGAAAATTTACACCATCGTGCCCACCTTGTACATCATGTTCAATGTTACTATGACTTACTTGGAATCTAGTCGTTGAATAAAACTGGAAAACAATTTGTGAGTAATAATATTCATAAAATCATTTAGAGAATACCGTGACACTGTATTTTCAATCTAAAACACCTTAGTATTAAACTAGTTTATTTATTCTCATATTATATTAAAATACTTCAAATCATTATGTAATGAAAATGTAAATTATCCTAAGAATATCTCATGGGAGTCTCATAACCAATAGTGTATCATGGCCTATTGTCATGCACCACTTCCCATTCGAGTCTACCTCAATGTGGATTTTTTTGGTTTTACCCCAGGGTACATCTGTGCCAGAGCCACCTCTACCTAATGGTATCTTGACAAGTCGGAAAACCAAAATTATATTTAAATTACCAAAAATTTTGGATGTTCTTCTATACTAATTATCAATGTCTATCTTTGGGTAATGTTATCTAATCAGTTTTTTATTTCTAAATCTTGTTTTCCGGGATTGTACAAACCATTCAATGATACCAACTGTAATTCCCCTACCATAGTTCCCCAGAGTCAGTGCATTATTACATATCATTTGCATGATCACTAATGATCATATATCAAAAGACTGATTAGTTTAGTTTCCTTGGAAGTAATAGATACATAAATAATTTTTAAATTATATCATGAAATAATGAAAAACAACATTATGTCCGATTTGAAAACACTTAGATTCCTTTGCATATTCCTGGAGGATAACCATAATATACTTTTTCAGAATCTAGGTATAATAAAAAATAGAAATTTGTGAGCTCAGATGATCATTAAGGATAACGATATTGTGGAAACTTTCATAAATAATTATAATCATTTAAGGTAATGTATAATACTAAATCAAAATCCTTCTAAACATAAAATTATATATAATACGGTAAATAATAATCAAATAACTCCATTTACTTATTCACCTGGATATTCTACTAGTCGAATAATCACATGTAATATCAATACCTAATTTCATAATGATGGAATGCATTATGTCGAACATCATAACCACATAATCAAGGACTCATGTCAATGCTAAAAAATATGTTTTTTTGTCAATTCCTTATGCCAAGACACTAGTTTGTTTCATGTGACCTACCAATGCATCGAGGATTTATAGTGGGCACTACCCGTCACTTAATAAGTCCAATGCATTCCTCATATGAAAAGGCTGAAATAGAACATAAACATTTCTATGAAAACTATCATATGAAATGTTAATATTTTTACAACAAACTATGAATGGTATAAAAATAGAACATTCATATTCATACATAACTCATTCAATACAATATGGAAGATTTTAATATAATAAATCAACTTCAATAAATAATAATTGAATATATTGACATTGATGAGAATAACTAGTAATACTATTTGAGATAAATATCATATTTTTCATGTAAACATTTAAAAGTATAACTATTTATCAAGAAAATGTTAAATATAGTTATTTTAATCAATGTGTCCCATTCCACCTTGAAAATTTTAAAAGGAATTTTAATTTTTAAAACATTTATTTTCATATAAATAAAATCATTAAATCATTCTTAAAACATGGTCATTAATAAGAATCATTTAGAAGAATAAATATTTAAAATATTTAAAATGATATTTTAGTTAGAGTACTAAACAGAATGAGAGATGATAAAATACAAATAATTGAGGTAAAATATATTATAATATGTTGAGAGTAAATGGATTCATGATATACTTTGTCAAATTACTATATATACCTAATATAAATGTGAATTGATGAAAACACAAAATGAAGTCTCAATGGAATGTAAATTAATATGATATCCATTATAAAGATGATATCCTTAAGTTAAGTATAAATAAATTACATAATTATGGGTGAAAAATATAAATACACTCAATATGATTAGATTTTATGTGTAAATCAATCATAGGACATTCACGCATATTATTGTAAAAACAACACAAATGACTTGGTTGTTTAACTAAATGACGGGAATTGAGTTAAGATTACTCTTATCAAGTTCATATTGATTACTTGAGAATTTATAAATGGAGTGATTATGGGTATAAAATTTATATCCAGACAATGGTTAGTTGAAATTACTACATAAATAAATAAATTGTTATTTCAAACATAATCCTCGAGTAAAATAAATAATAATGTTTGCATAAAACCCAATGAGTGGAAATTTTAATTAGAAATTCACTTATCCATTTGGTAACTTACGAAATATACATACCCTTAATGAATTATAATACAATGAATATTTAAATTTACACCAATTAATGTATATTACACAAATAGTAAAACTTTGGGCAGTACATACACTATAAAAAAGGAAATAGTGACAAATATTGCTTGAATATCCCATGAATAAAAGTGAGATGAAAACCCCTTACCTAGAACTTTTCCTTAGATGATGGTAATTTTACCTCTAGTATAAAGTTGATATAATTTTTATTAAATTATGAAATAACCATATATATAAATATGATATCATATATATTCTTTTAATATTTTTTTGTTAATAATATTTTAGTCGAATGATTGTTTCAGGTGTTAACAGATTCATTTTTCTTTATATGATTTGTTATATAAGTCATGGTTTTTATGGATATGATGTATTTGATTCATATCTAGAATCATATTATGTTATTAAACATTATTTTTAATCATAAAATTATATTTATTGTTGAATGGTTATGATGGGGATTGAATCTAATCGCGTGTATGGAGACAGTAATTCGTACGTATGCACGAACGACAATATCACTTTATTGATGATGAAATAATATGTAATTGATTTTTATTTCATATATACAGAATCATTAAATGTTATATTTATTATTTACATAAATTAAACTCATTATTATTCCCATCCAAAAAATTTAGTGTGGAATAACAAACTACTCCACGATATGGAATGGGTAAGCTGTACGTACGCATGTATGGTGAATTATTCATTAATTAGATAAATAGAATAATGAATATGGTTGTACCATATTTATAACAACATCAAATTATGTATAAGGTACTGGGGAAATTAATTTGGTATGGAAAAAACAATGATAAAGGAACTATAAGAAGAAAAGAACATTAAGAGAGGTTATGAGATAATTAACTATTATTTGGGTTCATCCTATTGATTTGATCAAAATGGCTCTATAGGATGGCTTTTTGATCAAATTATGGTCTCTAGGATGAATTGAGGGTAGTTGAGAGGATATTTGAGTTGGGTTTGGTGGAGCCAAATGGCACTAGAGTATAGATTTTGAGGGAAGGTGAAGTTCCCTTTTATAAAAGAGGTGAGGGTCACGTTTGGAAAACCATGAAATATTATTATATTATACAACAATATTCTGTTTATAATGAATCAAAAAGGAAATATTTTAAGGATAAGGTGGGTTCAGGTCTAAAATAATTCAAAAAATAGTTTTTAGACTTGGATAAGTCATCATATTAAAAATATATTTTAGATTTAACTCTTGGTAAAATAGATTATCATTTACCATGTCTCCTTTTATATTTATATTATTTGGTTAATAAACATACTATAAAATGACAAGAAAACAAAAAGTGTTTCATTAAAAACATATATATTATTATATATTTCCTATTTCCAAACAATATATTTTAAGGACTTTCATATAATTTTGTAATATAGTATTTTTTTAAACACTCATTTATGTCAATTATGATATTATTTAGTATTTGGTTTTTGTGAAAGTCATAATAATATGATTTATTCGTTCAAAATAAATTGAATCATCCCTAAAATTTAATATTAACCTAGAATTTTTTTTAATACCTTAAAATACCCAATTTCCATTTTTTCAATATTTATAATATCAATTATTTTAATAGTTTATTAATATGGTAATTACTGTCTCATCATTGTGTCATAAATAAAATAAATTATTCAATGTATTAATATTATAAATAAACATCCATGATGTATTAAATAATTTTATATTTATAATAAATATCTATAGTAGAATATATATTGTATATAACATTATATTAATAATGTTGTAGTTTTTAAAATTTGAATTTAACCCTTTTAGCTCTTATTTAAAGAAAATAATAATAAATGTCCTAATATAAACCCAGTGGATCAAAAGGATCATATTTTATTCCTAAGGATGAGTTTGGTAGAAATAAAAAAATACAATAAAATTACGACATGTGTCTGCTTAATTATAATATCATATTTACCTTTAATTACCCAGTTTAATTTTTACCATTGTAAATAAAATTTAAAAGTTACTATTCATCAAAAATTATTTTCATCATATTTAACAATGTTTTACTTACTTTTTTCAACCATTTCTCTCATATATTTGAAATTCAATTCATATAAGTGGCAAAATTATGTTTTATGCAAATTTTGAAAATTACCTAAATGGTGGGTAAAAGGAGTTAAAATATATAATAAAATTTTATACATTTAATTTTATTATAGAATGAATCAAATGAATTACATTGATATAATATAGGTATTATGTATCTATATTGACATAAAATAAATTTAAATGAAATAAAATATTATTTAAATGAAATAAAATATTATTTAAATAAAAAGTTGTTTTTTAAACAATAACTCAACATTTTTCACAATTCATAAAAAATTGAATGTTTTCAGGAAAATACAAAAATGTTCATCCTAAAATAATTCTGATATTCCAAATCCAAAATACTTTATATTTTTTATAATTCAAAACATATAAGTTTCATTAATTAATTTAAAATTTATTCTAGTTGTCAAAACCATATAGCACGTTTTTGAGAAGTAAAAACAATCCAAAGATTGATATGTGTTTATGTCCAGTTTAAAATTGAAATTACTTGGAATTACCAACATTGTATTAAATGATATAAATAAAATCTAATAATACATAAAAACTATTCAAATATATAATTCATCACTATAAATTATTTTTATTAAAAAAAATTGTTTTCAAAAAAAATTCAATCTTTCACTATTCATCAAAATATGAAAGTTATCAGAAAATGAAAAATAAAATTTATACAAACAAAATTTTTATCTTTTTCATATAAATAAGAATTTAATTTCATTAATTTAAATATATAAAAGTGTCAAATATTGGATTTAGAAATGGTTCCCAATTAAAAGGAGAAAAAACTAAATTTTTTTGAAAAAATACTTCTTTAATATGAAAAATTGAATCAATCATTATATTATGTCTACGAAACAAAAAATAAAAATGTTTAAATTATATGAGATATATAAAAATTAAAAATGAGATTATTAATATTCATAACCGCTTTCTAAATGGCTTGTTTGATAGGTCATGGTGTGCTTGAAATCGGTGTTGCCTACATCGTACGCTGTTGTATTATTCAAAAAGAAGTGAATGATGGATGATTAGGGTGTTACATTATTCAATCCTTCAATAAATTGTGTCCTAGAAATTGTAAATTGTTCATCATAAATACAATTTTAATCAAATATACAATACAATTGTTGAAAACCCACATAAAAAATAAGGTTAATAAAATTTACTCTTTAAAATTTGGGAAGGGAAATGAAAAAGTCACCACCAAATTAGGACTTAGAATGGAAGAATATTGGTGGCAATTATAAATAGAGGAAAAACGTAAATATTTATAGAGAGTGATTGATGTCATCAATCACAAACAAGTGAATGGAAAATTGACGTCCTCAACGCCATAAGCCTATGATGAATAAGGCAAGGTATTAGGATAACACGTTTTTGGGTTTAAGATCATTTACATATGGTTTAATAAATAATTTATTCAAAGAATAAGAGTGAGAATAATAGAAGACCAGTAGAGTTCCATCCTTTAACTAATTTTTACAACAAACTCATCATTCACTCCAAACTGTGACTATTCTAGATGATGTGGTCACACCTGAAGCGGTAGAATCAACTTATATAGAATCACACGATCCAAAAAGGATGATAAATATATTTCCATTTACATTAGAGATATTCTAAACCCAAAATGGGTTAGTACAAGATCATATGATCCCCAAAAAGGATAATCACTTAGAGAAAGAAATACTATTCTTAATTTCTAAAATTAAACCAAAAATACCAAAAGGTTAATAAATACCATTCAATAAATTTTTTCCATAAAGTATTTAAAAATAATCCAAACTACGAATGAATCCCAAATCATAGAAGAATTTGATTATGTAGTCTTCCACATTAAATTGTATCTCGAAAAAACATCGACTACTCATAATGTCACATACTTAAAATTTATTAACCTAATCACATATTTTGAAAGATAGGTTAATAATTGTAACATCCCATTACAGTTTCAAGTATTGATAAACCCTCTTCCATTAGATTAAATTATTATTATGAAAAATGAAAAAAAAGGTTTATCAGTGAAAAGTTTTGTTTTTGTTAAACATGTTGCAGAATGGTAAAATAGCCAATTAATGGTCAATAATATTCAATTAAATATCTTCTAAGTTAATTACTGTGTAAGTATGAGTTTTTGAGGTCTGCAAAGTCTCGAAGATGATGGAATAAAAAATATTCAATATATTATTTTAAGATTGACCAATTTATTCAAAATAATTGAATAACTCCAAAACGGTCTGTCATATGAGAAATTTGGGACTACGATTATATCCAAAATACAGTTTTTACCCTAGGAGGGGTATAACATTCAAAGGCGTTGGACATTTATATGTATTGCTCATGAGATAATGTTTTTAAACAATATTTTATATATAATTTATTAAAAAGTAAATATCTCCCAAACAATGCATTGTATGAAAAATCTGAGACCACTGATGGGTCTGGAATGAGGGGTTTACCCTAAACAAGGTATGAAATTTGTTCGCATTAGGCATTTGGACATCTCGCTTGCAAAAAAAAAAATTTTATATTAATTAATTAATTATTCCATGTTTTCATTAATAAGTCATTAATATCTTTCAAAACGCTCATCGTTTGGTAAATCTGAGACCACCGTTGGGTCCATAACGGATTGTTTACCCTAGGAGGGGTATTACTTTTATTCGAAACTGATATTTCGTGTTAGTTAATTTTTATATTAAATAATTAATTAATTTGATTTAATGTAATTGTATAATAAAACAAGATTCACTATTCATCACCTCTTTTATTTCACGCTAAACTCCATTTCCACTCTGCACCTCTATTGATGACACACAAAAATTTTAAAACCTTTGATTTTCATCCATTTATGACCAGATTAAACTTCCAAATCATTAATGGGATAAAATTAAACACTCCTTAATTAATTTTCAATTGAAACGGTGGTTAAAACATGCGTTTGTAATTTGAGGTTTTAAATATTCATTGAAATACACAATTGAGATTATTTATATATGTGTTAGTCTTTTTTATTGAGTTCCAATGACTCCATTGTGCGCCAACCATGAAGACCCGCGTGTGATTTTCCAGGCACGCCACCTTGCCCATCTTCCCCATGTTGCGTGAGTCTATCTTGTTTTGTTGGTTTTTATATATTTTCTTCAATTATCATTCATTCAGAAAAATCTGAAAATGGTTTCTTTGAAAGAAATATTATCGATTAAAATAAAGGATAAATAAACCAATAATAATATAAGCATAATTTATCCAAATTATCAATGGATAATTAATATAATTATCGAACAATAATTTTGGGATAATCAAAGGATAATTATTTTCAAACGATAATTATTTCGATTTTCAAAAAAACAATGAATTATCAAAAGATATATATATATATGGATAAACAAACATGGGGTAATTTATTAAAATTATATAATTATATTTATTTTGATATATATATATACAAACACAATTAAATGTATATTTTTGATAACTACTTTGTATGTTTAGGAAAATTTTATTTATTATAAAATTATCGACATGAAATTTCATGATTTATCGAAGGTTAATTTTTCAAAATTATAAAAGGATATTTGCACGGCTCCAAACTTTTTATAAAAGGATATCTGCATGAAATATTCTGGGGTTATTTGCACATGATTATTAGAAGGTAATTATAAAGAAAATTATCAAATGATAATTTCATTAAATTATCCTTAGATAAGTTGAAAATTTATAAATTGTAATTACTAGAATATAATTACTCAATTAATTAAATTAATAACTATGAAGTAATAACTTAAAATTATCTTAGGATAATCTTTACAGTTTTATTACAATATATATTTATTCTTGAATGATAATAATTAAAGCACATACTTTGACCTAAATGATAAATTTGAATTCCTTGACAGATAAAATTGCATGTAAAATATATAGTTATGGTTCTAGGAACCCTTGATGAACGTCGACCATTGGTGTGTCTACGCTTATAATAAAAAGGCCGTGAGGAGGTGTATTAAACCACATAAGGTGGTTTATCTTTGCCACTAACATCGAAGACCTTGAGGTAGGTGGTTCCATTCCGACTTGCCAAATTGATTATCTTTATATTTCTTGATTTATTTCTGTTGATTTAAATTTTTTAATTTAAATTGTGGATTTTTTGCAAATAATTTCAATTAAATTTTTGAATTTAATTGTGGAAATAAATCATGTAATGATGGAATTGGTTTTTAATGGATTTCAAACTGGTGAAAATGGCTTAAAATGATTTGATAGAAACCCATTGGTTTTTTCTTGTGAAAAAGGAATGTTTTTTAATAAAACCTCTTTTGGTTTTAAATGGAAATAAATTAACACTTTTGAAATGAAAAAGTGAGATTGATCGTATTTTTATGAATTCTTAAAATAGTTTGCTCATCATGTAAGAGCGCATGCAATCCTTAGGTAGTTAGTGAGTTATTTGGATACACTCTACGCTACGAAAACGTTCTAAAACATACTTGTTGCGGGTCACATCCCCGATGGGTTGGTGACAAGTCCTCTTTAGCCAGTGTCATAGAGATGTGTGTATACACATTTTGCTGAGTTCACATAGAGAGTGTGGAATCCTGTAGCTGGTTAATACTATCGTACCTTTTGGAAGATGACCAGGTTGCTCACTTGTTTATTTATATTTGAGATATAAATGTATGCCAATGCATTTTGAACATCCTTACATGCCTGCTGAATTAATATAAACTGTTTTATATAAATGTTTTACTTCTTCCATTATTTTTGAAATATTCCATCATTTGTTAAAGCATTGCTTAAAATGTATTTTTCCATCATTTGAAAATGTATAGAATGTTTTGTTTAAATGTTATTTTGAAATTTTCAAACCTGTTAATTTTAAAATTGAAAGATTTTCTTTGGATAATCTATATTTGGAATCTATCATAGAATCTTTGGTGGTATCCTACTAGGCATAGGCTCACACACTACTTTTTCCTTCGGGTGATTGTAGAATTTCTTCATCCAGGATCAAGCAACGGAAATGGATCTCTTGGATGTGGATCCAGTTGTTGATCTTTGATCTTGGTGAGTTGTTTCCTTAGGGACCTTGGGGCTATTCTCCCATTTTTAGTACTTGGGTTGTGGTACATTGGGCTTTTTATGCCATGTTGTATTCTTGTACATCACTCCCAGAGCAGTTTCTTTTTATTATGCATAGAGTCTTGTTTCTTTTCTTCTTCATTGTTGGTGGAAAAATCGTTCTCACTTGCATGTTATGTGATTCCAGGTGCCAGTCATCGACTCGTGGGGATTTGGAACGCCCTTCAGGCTATGTCAGGGCCAGCTCGGTTATTAGGTTATCAGGGTACCCAGGTTGGTTCTTGATAATAATTTACATAAATTACCAAAATAACTATAAATAAAAAATATAAACATTAATAAAAATCCATCATTACTCCTCAAATTTAATCCCATAGTGTCCTACTTTCCATATGCATATAATGTCCCCAATAGAGTGAACGTCTTCCAAAATAACATTTATTAATTAATCAGCAAATAATTTTCCTACACTAAGGATATCCATTTGACAAAATATAATATCCCAACTCAACTTATTATTGATCAATAAAACAATTTAACAAACAAGAATTAGAAACATTAATCAGGGACTTCACGTAGTCTAGTGGTTGGTGAAAAATCCAAGTCGCACATTAGTTGTGGGTATGATTTCCATAGCTTAATCTAACGCGATGGGTTGTCACAGAGTCTATGTATTGTTATTTTTAAAAATCTATATTTTATAACATTCTCAAAATGAGATAAATTCCACAATATAACCATAACATACTATATCCACAAATGTTATCAAATACCTTATATTTTCATTTGAATAATTAACAACCTGTAATTTCCACAAATTCAACGATAATATAAACTCAAATTGTTATTTATAACTATATCCTCAAAAGAAAATATAATTCTTCCTTGAATACCATTTTTCACAAAAAAAACTGCAATATTACACATACAGAAGAAATGTCTTCCAATGTAATGCCATCAACAAAGATTACTAATACTTTTAAACATTTCTCCATCCATTTATTTCCATATAGGATCTTCCATGATAATTATGTAATTCTGTAGAATATGGAATTGACTCCAGTAATGCGTGGTCCCCTATATTTATGGAAAATTACTATAAATGGATTATCTAGATAATTTTTATTTTCTTCTAGAGTAATTTTCATTTCTCCTTGGAAATAATTTACTTTATGTCCTTCGTTCCCTCACATAAATCATTTATTTGTTCCATTGAGACACTTTCCTAGTTGTCTCCTTCCATATTTCTTGTATGATTGAAATTGTGGTTTTTTTCTCCATGGTCACCACATTGTAACTCTTATCATTGAAAGTCATTCTTTTCTTTGTTGAGTCTAGGAGATTGTTAATTTATCTCTTATTGATCATATTATTGGAAAAGTGATTTGGTATGAACACGATATCTTTTTCTCCTATCAAAATTCCATTTAGTTTCTCAGTTACACTACCGTTCACAAAATATACATCATGTTCAATGTTACTGTAACGTCCATAGTATGGATCCATTGACTAAAACCAGAATACATTGGGTGAGTAACAATAGTTATAAAATAATTTAGAGAATATAATGACACTATATTTTCAATCTAAAATACCTTTGGATTAACCATGGTTATTTATCCTCATGTTATAATAAAGTCCCTCAAATCGGTTTATAAAGAAAATTTAAATTATGCTATCCATGTCCCCAAAGAGTGTCGTAACCAAGAGTGAAGTCAGGCCTGTCGTCATTCCCCAGTTCTCATTTGAGTCTAGCACAAAGTGGTGTTTTCAGGTTTTACCCCTAGGTACATCTGTTCCAAAGACGCCTCTACCTACTCATGTTAATATAGGTATGTATTTCTAGGAGAACCTGCATAATATTTACATTACCATAAATTTTTGATGTTCTTTTATACTAATCCCAAATGTCTATCTTTGGGTAATGTTCTCTAATCATTGTATTTTTTTCAAAATCCAGTCTCCTTGGTTTGTACTAAATGTCCTCTGATACAAACTGTAATGCCATGACCATAGTTACCCAGAGTCAGTGTTTTATTACATATAATTTGCATGAACACAAGATAAAATGTCCCTGATGACTTATTAGTTTATTAGCCTTGGAGGTAATATATACATACATAGTTTTACATGACATCATGAAATTAATATAAACAACATTATACACCCTTTGAACACATTCATAACACTTAACATATTCCTACAGGTTAATCATGATATACTTCATCACATCCTTAAAAAAAACGTAGAGAGGGGTGAGATCAGATGCTCAGTTATGATAACAATATAGTAGAAACATTCATTAAAAAGCATAAGCATTTAAGGAAATGAATAAGACTGAAATACATGCCTTCTAAAATTAAAATTTAGCATAATATGGAAAAAAAATTAAAAAACTCATTTAATTATTCACTTGGATATTCTACTAGTCGAATAATCGCATGTAATATCAATATATAATTTTATAATGATTGAAAGGAAAATTCAAGAAAAAATAACAACATAGTCAAGGCCTCATGCCAAGACTATAAATAAGATTATGTTCGGGCCTTGTGCCAAGAAACTAGTTTGTCTCATGATATTTAACGATTCTCCTAGAAGCAATAGTGGCCTCCACCCGTTACTTACAATGTACAATGCTTTAATCATATGTAAAGGTAGAAACATAACATAAACATTCGTATTAATACTATCCAATGAAATTCTATTATTTTAAACACAAACCATGAATTGTATAAAAATAGCACGTCCATATTCAAACTTAATTCATTAAATACAATATGGATGATTTTATTATAATAAATCAACCTTAATCATGAATAATAAAGGATATTGACATAGTGAAAATAACTAGTACATCTATTAGAGGTTAATGTCACCATTTTCATGAAAATATTTAAAAGTCTCACTTTTAATCAAGAAGCTTTTAAAAACAGTTTTTTTAATCAAAGTGTCCCATTCCACTTTGAATTTTTTTTTAAAAATATTTTTCTAAAACAATAAATTCCATATATATAAATCCTTAATTCCATTTTTAAAGCACTAAAATTGATTATAATTAATTAGAAGAATAAATATTTAAAATTTTTAATAAGATATTTTAGTTAGAGTTTCAAACCAAATGATACATGCTTGTATAAAAATAATAGAGGTAATATAAATTTTATAATATCACAGGAATAAATAAAATCATGATGTGCTATGTCAAAGTAAAATATATACATAATATAAAAGTTAAATGGTGAATAAATACAAAGAAGTATCAATGGAATGTTAATTGATATGAAATCCCTTATATAGAGTATATATGTAGATAAGGATAATTAAATGACATAATTTTGTGTAAAAAATATATATAAATTTAATATGATTGGATATTAATTTTAAATCAATCAGAGTACATTCACACATATTATTCTAAAGACAACACCAATGAATTGTATCTTTAACTCAATGAATAGAAATTGAGTTAAGATTACTCTTATCATGTTTATATTAAGGAATTCAGAATTTATCAATGGAGTGTTTATGTGTATCAAATGTTTATCCACACAAAGGGGAGTGTAAATTACAACTCAAATAAATAAATAGTTATTTCACACATAATATTGGAGTAAAATAATCAATAAAGATAGTGTAAAACAAAATGAATGGAAATTGAAATTTGAAAACCCATTACCGATTTGGTAAAATATAAAACTTACATCCCATTAAGGAATGATCATACAATGAAGATGTAAATACACATAATTTAAATTATATTACACAAAGAATAAAAACAATGGTAGTACATACACTATAGAAAAAGAAATTTTGAAAAATATAGCATGAATCTCACGAGAATAAAAGTGAGATAAAAACCCATTACAATGTACATTAGCATGGATGAGGGTAAATTAACCTCCAGTATAATCGTGAAATAATTTTTATTACATTATAAAAGAACCATATACATATATTTGATATCATATATGATATTCTAATATTTCTTTGACAACAATATTTCAGTTGTATCAATTTTTCAAGTGTTAGCTGGTTCATTTTCCTTTATATTTTTTGTTATGTTGGTCATGTTTTTTATGGATAGGATGTATTTGATTTTTATATATAAAAATATTAAGTTTTGAAAAATTATTTTGTAATCAAAATATGATATTTAGTATTGAATTGTTATGATGGGGAATGAATCTCATCATGTTCAGGGAGACGGTAATCCATACACATGCACGAGTGACAATACCATTATATTGATGGTGAAATATTATGTAATTGTATGTTATTTCTTATTTAATGAATCATTAACATGTTACATTTGTTATTTACATCAATTATAATCATTATTATACCCATCACTATAATTAAGTGTTTAAAAACAAACTACACCACAATGTGGAAATGGTTGGTTGTACGTGCACACGAATAGTGACTTCGTCATTCATAGCATATATAGAATAATGAATATGGTTGTACCAGATTTAAAAAAACATCAGAATATGTAGAATGTACTAGAGTTATTATATTGTTATGGAAACCACAATGAATGAAAATGTAGAAGAATACAAGAATATTGAAAGAGGTTATGAAATAATTATCTCTTCTTCGGGTGCTTCGTTCTGATATTTCAAAAGGGATCCTTAGGTTGGATTTATGATCAATGAAATTCCACTAAGTTAAATTTAGTTTAGTTTTGAGGACATTTGAGATGGGGTTATCTTATCCAAATGGCTTTGGAGGTGGGATTTTTAGAGAAAGGGAATATACACTTTTATAAGATATGTGAGGGTTATTTGAGGAAAACCTTGAAGTATTATATAAATATACAATAATATTTATTTCATACTAGCTATAAATGAATTTATTTTGAGGATAAGGTGGGGTTGGGTCACAAATATCTCAAAAAACAGGTTTTAGACTTGTTTAGGTACCTATATTTACCTTATTATTTAGATTTAATACTTTGTTATATAGTCTAACATTTACCATGTCTCCTTGTATTTTTATATTTTATGATTAATAAAAATACAATAATATTATATGTAAATCATAAGTGGGTAATTAATGGAATATATATTATTATATAAGTTCTTTGACCGATCCTTAAATTTTTAGTACTATTAAATCATATAATAATATAGTATTTCTGTAAAAAACCATGTATGTCAATGTTGACATTATATAGTATTTGGTTTTAGTGAAACTCATAAAAATTTGATTTCTTTGAAAAAAATAACTTCAATCAACCATAAAATGTATTATTAACCTAGAAAATTTGTGTAAGGGATCAAAAGTCTCAATTTACGTTTATTTTAATATTTATAATATCAATTATTTTAGTCATTCATTAAAAAGGTAATTATAGAATCATTATTGTGCTATAAATAAATTTAATTATTTAATGTCTAAAAATTATAAATAAAATACCATGATGTAAGAAATTTTTTTATCTTTATAATGAATATTTATATTTTAGATTATCATATGTATATCTTTATATAGAAAACGTGTTTGTTTTTAAAATTTGAATTTAACACTTTTAACTCTTATTTTAATAAAATAATAATAAATGTCTTAATCTAATCCATGTTGACCAATAGGATCATATTTTATGACTATGGTAGATTTTGGTCTAAATACATTTATTCAAAAAAAATTATGACATGTGTATGAATAATTATAATATCATTTCTACCATTAATTACAATATTTACATTTAACAGTGGTATATAAATTCAACAGTTATTATTCACCAAAAATTACGTTCATCTTATTAAACCACATTTTACATACTAATGTCAATTTTATCTCATTGATTTTTTAGATTCAATTTATTGAAGTATAATAATTGTGTTCTAAGAATATTTACTTTTGTGCCTTGAAGGTGGGTAAAAGACGTTAAAATATTCAATAAAATTGTATACAAGTAATTTTATTTAAAATGTCACTAAGTAATTACATTTAACTAATATAGATGTTTGTATCTATTTTGATTTAAAATAAATTTAAATAAAATAAAAAATTATTTAAATAAAAATTTAGTTTTTAAACAATAAGCATTCTTTTTCACTATTAATCAAAAATTTAAGGTTTTCAGAAAAACACCTAAAAATCACCGTAAGAAAATTTTGATATTCCAAATCCAAAAATGTTGTATATTTTAACATATGAAAACATTCTTAGTTTTATTAATTAATTTAAAATTATTACCCATTTTCAAAACCAAAAAGTAGGTTATTGAGAAGTGAAAACTATAAAAACATTGATATGTGTTTATGTCCGATTTAAAAGTGAAATTACATCCAATGAAAAAAAATTTGTAAAAATATAAACTAATTTTACTTCAAAATCATTAAAATTTATAATTTAAAACTATAATTTATTTTAATTTAATTTCTTTTCAATTAAAATTTAGTATCTCTCACTATTCATCAATATATAAAAGTTATCAAAAAAGCACCAAAAGTTTATCCGAACTAAATTTTTATGTCCATATTATAAAGAAGAATTTTATTTCATCAAATTTAATATATAAAAGATTCCAATATTGGGTTTAGAATGGGTTTTCTATTAAAAGGTGGAAAAAACATTATTATTTTTGAAAAAAACATCTTTTATCTGAAAAATTAAAATAATCTATATATTAGGTCTATGAAACACAAAAGACGATTTTTAAAATTATATGGGATATATATAATTTAAAATTTAATTATTACTATTCATAACTGCTTTCTAAACTACTAAATTGATAGTTAATGGCATTCTTGAACTCGGTGTTATGTAAAACCTAAGCTACTGTATTATTCAAAGAGAAGCATACCGTGGTAGCTTTGGGTATTACAATACATATTCCCAAATTTATATTTCCTTTGGAAATGACCTATATATTATTTCCCATGCATCCCCAGAATAATACCATTTTTGGTGAACCCTCAGGTTCCAACCATAATAATTTTCCATAAATCCTCATGACAACTGACACCTTATGTTCCATCAGTCATGTACCAGGTGTCCCAATGATACACCCATCAATATGTCCCCAATCCGTAAGACCATAGTCTATAATATCACCATAATCTCAATAGCTTTATGTCCCAGGTACTGGTGATATCCATCCTCTAATATATAATAAATCACCATCATATCAATAGATTACTATCTGAGGGGACTATGATTTGTGTTTTCCCATAATCCAAGCCAATTTTTCTATAATATAAAAATGATAATTTTTATAAAAAATATGGTCCAAAAACCATATTCCAATGGTCTATCACTATCATCCATGGAATTTTGTGATAATCTCCTACAACGTAACTGATGGTCAGCACCATCCCCAACGTGTTACTATCTATGGAGGCCTCTAACCATATTGAAAGGTCAACCCCACCTCAATTGGATCTATATACATGAAAACTAATCCAACCACGCATCAGCTAAAAATAGAGAGTGGAAATCACTAAACATACCTAAGATATATAATTTACCAACTTGTTACCATACAACCACTTAGAAAAATCCAGATTTTCCACACCATCTCAATTCTAATCAGCCATTACCTATTATTTAATACATAATCGGCCCAATCCCATGGATAAATATTTATTAAACCATGTGATATTAATCAATACATGTTTCCCAAGATGTTGCAATCCGGAAGAACCTTGTCACCATAGTCATAGTGATCAATGTCAAATCAAGTATCAGACCATTCCCATCACAATTCAAAAGAACCATTTCAATCATATAACATTTTACAAATTTAAAAAGGAAAAATTCATAAGAATCCTAGTTGGTAAAAATCTCCTTAACAGAAAAGAATATTTGAATATGTATGGTCTTAAAAAAAGACATTCCATAAGATAATTTAAACAATTAAAATAGAATAATTAATTAAAAACATTATCCCTCAGATAGTCAAATTTTTGTATTAAATAATGCACCCTAAAAAACAATACAATTATAGAGAATGTTTGGATCCAACTATAATATACATTTAGGAACTAACACATCGTATATCTTCCCATAAATCTTGATAATACTGGATACATAATAGTTTTATAAAAAATATCTCAAAATATTGGAAAAGATCTCACATTGATTTAGCATTTTGTATTGTGAGATAAATTGTGAATGAGAGGAAGGTGATTGAAGTCCTTACCACTATAAAATAAATAGACCAAATTGATGGTGAATTAGTTTCCTATAGAAGGATGAGTCTCAAATCCTAGAAACAACAGGATATTGAAGATCCATGCGGGGAAAAGAGATTTTCATTTGGGAGGAGACATATAAGGGTTCCAATAAATGAACGCAAGTAAAATTGATATATTCTGGAGAAATTAATAATATATATATTTACCACATTGTGTTGAAAACCGTACACCAACCGTGTGTTATTACCTATAAAAGAGGAATGAATCCTTACACTATTTGGATGCATGATTTTAAAATCTATGTGCTACCAAGATAAGTGACTCTAAAAACCTATAACATGGTGAATTCTTTATTGAAAGGTTTAAATTATTTATAAAAATAATTCCACTTTTTGAAACATGGAACATAGTTTAGGATAAATAGTTAGGAAGAACATAATCTAATCATGCACCCATGTCTTCCATTCTCGAAAAATGGATTTTGGTGCCTGATGCATCTAAAACCCATTAAAATTCTCAAGGTTAATTACAAGATTTAAAAGACATCTAAAAAAATTTTAGAGTTCAAATTATTGTAATTATGTTAAAAATAAACAAAATTAATGTTTTCATGACCCCAAAACATCCAAATACAAAATGGTTTGAAATTTAGACCAACTGTAAATGCTATGATGTTACGATTTCAAAAAATAATGATAGATTGTCAATGATAGATAATTTATCACACCAATATCATACCAAACAAACCCATTTAATTTACATTGCCCCAGTATAAACCAATTAATAGTCATGATTAATTCTCCTTGTGGTAGCCCCACTATAGTAATTAACAACATGATCTCTTTTAGAACCATAAAATTAAAATATTATGATGGTTATACCCAACATTACCATGCATTCATGTCATCCCATGGAATAACTCCATTCATTAAACTCATTATAATCTAAATCCATCCCTACAAAAGACATTAATTCTAT
This sequence comes from Viscum album, assembly GCA_963277665.1. Taxonomy (NCBI): domain Eukaryota; kingdom Viridiplantae; phylum Streptophyta; class Magnoliopsida; order Santalales; family Viscaceae; genus Viscum; species Viscum album. Next base: position 1,330,681,492 of record OY728142.1, on the reverse strand, counting down.
CATATCTTATATCTAAGACGATTCTCATTAATAAAATTATCATACCTGACACCCATCAAACTCACATCTCATCATATTCCCAAAAGGCATACACCTCAAAACATGACCAAAAATAATCCCATAATGTATACATATATACAAATTCCCATCATAGTTCAGATTCCTAAACACATCATCAAAAAACACATCTTATCTTATGACCACATAAAAAACAAAAACTAGTTAATCCAAATACAACACACATGCACCCCATTCCCTAAAATTGGGCATGCCAAAACAAAATTCCAGACCCAAAATCATTTCATACCTTTAACCTTTATTAGTGTACTTGCTAGATTTGAATGTGGAAGCTATATAGTATACACATAGCCTTAATCATGATTTCCTTGGGACTTAATTCCCTATAGTGCAATTCCAGTAACCGACCACTGGCCCCACTGTTGGTTTTATCTCTATTTATCATGACCTATACATGAAGTGAAATACTAGCTACTAGATAATTGTATTACTCCTAGTCCAAACTCAGATCCTTGAGTCTGACCAAGTTCATAGCTCCCATCTAACCTAGAAGTCTCGATACGAAACCTCTCTAGATGCCCCATCTTACCAAATGACCAAAATTCCTTTGGATACAACTCAAAATGAGTCTGAACGTGGCCTAGCTACCAAAAATGGGTAAAATCGTTGAAGAACTAGTATTCTATGTCATACCCAAGTCTTTGGACTAGCGTCCCATGTGGGACTCCTCACATGTTTATTACGCATGCCTCCTGTTACACCATTGGATGATGGATAATATGAGTGATCTTTTTAAGATGATAATAGGGATACTATAACTTTAGTTGTTGATAATAATAATGGTCCATATATATACATAAAATAAAGAAAAATCATAACATAGCAAAATCACTAGTTTTACTATAGTGTCATCCATACAAATAGTAGCAGCAACAACTAATCCCAACCCCACAAAAAAAATTTATATACATAAAAGTAAATAATGGTCATACAAAATAAATAATCATGGGTTTACATGATTTAACACATATGTACATATATATAACCGAAATTATTTTCAACGCACTATAAAAGAACCATCTGGTCCACTCCAATCCATACCATGAAAAAACATATATCACTAATTAGTATGGTGAATCTTTTTATCCTAATTTCTTACCAGATCTCAAAAACATAAATTCTATGGGTGTCTGATGGATACCTTGTAAAGTGTGATTATGAACTCATTAGGGAAACAACAATGTGTTTCGAACATTAATACATAATCATACAGTGTAATTAGAATATAATAATAAAATTCAACAAATAAAATCTATTAATTAAGCTTCTCCCATTATGTTAATTGTCCATAAGGAATCATTTAAATACTTCGTCCAACATTGGTACACATATGAATGTATTAACCAAGTATATATTTTGGATACAATAAAATTCAATAAATATATATTTTCAGTGCTGATGAACCAAATAATTGTTCCCAGGAATCCCTTGAATAATATCATACCATGTGAAACCACTTGTCCAACCCAAAAAATTACCTTTAACAACTCAATAAAATTGACACTAAATGCACCATCAATGAAATTCCTAACATCAAATAGAACACCAATCAATAAGTCCTAGCTCCCTTAAACCTCCTCCCCAAAAATCACCACCATCATAACTACCCATCATCATGAGGAATGATTATATCTGTCCTATAATCTATAGTATATCACTTTATGCCCAAAAAACAAACATCCCAACGTTCAACAATACTTTTCCTTGAATACTCCTCGCCCATCATCCTTTATTATAACAAAAAGACATATCTCCCATCCGATGGTCTCAACAAAATCTCCCGATGGTCCATCAATATCGTCCTTTTCATTCTATGGTGATCACCTCCAACATAACTTATGGTCAACACAATCACCTAAGATACAATGTCTATAAAGAAATACACCTTAAACCAGCGTTCAACACCACCTACACTAAATCCCATATATATGCACATGACTCTAACAAGACGTCATTGAACAACTATGAGCTGAAATAACTAAAAGTACCTAAGACACATAATCATTCTCCTCTTTACCTAGAGACCAGATCACTAGATCTCAATGATAAACACCATCGCTTGTCCAACAATCCATTCCCTCATCCAAAAATAACTATTTGACTGAATCCCCTAAAAACAAGTGACATCAACCTAGTGATCATCGATATCCTTGATATCTATAAATGATCCTAACATAATTAAACAATTCTCCTCATTCTTAGTGATCAACATCACACCATGTAATGAGCCATGATGGTCACATTTAAAAAAATTCATTTATATAACATTTAATTAATTGAAAAAAGACAACCATTCCAACCCTCCCATTTGATCATAAGAACCTTACTAGGATTCGAATATATGAAAATAAAATGGAATACCCAACAACATCCCATAACATTATTTTCAAAAATAAATTTATTCATTAGTTAATATAGTATCTCACTCAAAAAACACAATGTTCTTATTAAATCAGACACCAAAAACACTATAAAAAATATGCAGAAATACATGGACTTCCAACATTATACTTTTAGGAAACGATTCATATTATATTTGAATCTATCAATAAATGAAGAACTATAAATCATGGTTTTGAAAAAATGTACCATAAAATATGAAGGAGGAGAACCCATGGATTTTTTCATTCTATAAATAGAGATAAAGAGTGAAAATATATAGATGGATTTTAAGAATTACCAATACACATAAAAATCACCAGAAAGATAATAAATTATATACTATTTAAAAGAGTATAATCAGTGACTAGAGAATTGAGGAAATGGGATCTCCATGTCTGGAAGATATGTACATCGAGTGGAAAGAGATAAAGAAATGTGATCCTTATATGAAACCCAATTGTAAAAAGGTCATTTTAGAATTTTTAAAAATAAAAATTATTTATAAAAATACTGGATATATTTTCCCCAACCATGTGGTTCTCACTTCCTTGTGGATAATGATGTTACATGATTTAGAAACATGTTTTGAAAAACAATTAACCAACTAGGTGGGTGACTCTAAAAACATACACTATCATTCAGGATTAATTTTATGCGGATTCAATGTAAATAAAACCATACCACATTGATAACATTCCACATTGATTAGGATTCATGGTTCTAAAGACCATGCACCAACCATGATCCCCTCTCTGCCATTACCAAAATTGGCCCACCATATCCCAATGCATCAAAAACCCATTCAAACACACTAGGACCCTAAAAAAATTTAAATAATTCCTAAAAAAATATTAGAAATGTAATAATATCATAATTAGATCCAAAATTGAAAAAATAATGTTGTCCCTGCCACCAAACAGAGTATTGGTTTGGAATTTTTACTCACTACATTTTTTTGGATGTAACACTTGACAACCAGACGATCTCTTAGTGGTCAAATTTTATCATATATGTGTCCTAAAAAAATAAAACATTTATGGACTCATTATTAATAGAAACAAATTTTTGAAATATATCATTTCTTCTTATTTAAGAGGCCAACCCCCAAAAGAATACTATCAATTTTAAACATATTATGTTGAATCTAAAACCATTATATCCTATAGTGTTTTCTAGGATCTACTCACAAAACCCTAGGTTAAAGAACGAATAGAATATATTTCAACGAGGAGATATGAGAAATTATCATGTTTCAATTCAAATAATATCCCATGGAAAAAGTAAGCTAATATTTACTATTGGGTTTCGATTTCTCAACCCCATGGGATTGTTTTTCCATCATCAATTTTCTAACATTATATATGTTATAACATTTAAAGAGAGTAAAATATAATTATTATTTAGAAAAAATTATAATGGACATAATTTCACAACTATACTCAACACATTATTTAGATGACAACATGAAAAAATATTGGAAAATTGTCTCACAATATTCTTTTAATGATTTTTTCCAAACTTATAACAATTGGATAAGTTAACGGAAATTTTAAATTTTAAATATAAAGGAATAATCTATATTAGATGTAACTAGACATTTAATTAACTAACACATCATATAAATAAATCCCCAAAACTAAACAACAATGATTTTATCATCATAATGGAATTTGTCATTTATTATTCAACCATAATTTTATACAAGAAACTATATAAGTGGATACTGACATATTAGATAACCATTTCATTTAGTATAATTATACATTTTAAGGGTTAAGTACCAATAGATACAAGAATATATTAGAACTACAAGGGTTAATTCATTAAATTATAGGTCTATTTATACAGATATCCATTCCCATGTTATAATGGATGATCTCTATAAATTATAATTTTCATGTCATTTAAGTTTAACCCATTCAAAATCATTTTTTTCTAGATTTACTACACCCTCAATGGGTTTATCTCATAGAAGTAATATTTAAAAACTGAACCACTAGAGTCAAAATTAAGAATTTATGGACTTAGTTTTATGGGTCACCATTCAATTGTTATATTGGTGCATGCTTTTATAAGTTAAACTGGGAAAGTAATTAAACATATATACATTGGAAATGTTTCAAAATTTTCAAGAGAAATATAATGTATACTTCATTTAAAATTTATTTCAGGAACATTCATCATCTATCTCAAAACCAATTTACATCTAGTAATAAATCATAGGATTCATTAATAAAATTAAACCCTCAAACTATATGGGAAAAAACATTTTGGTTAAGTTGAATTTTTTATTTAACATCCCATAAATCATGATATATTTGAGAGTCTAGGTCTGGAATCAACTAAGAGGTTCTCCTAGATGGTTGGTTAGATGACCCTAATCACTCATCCCCATATTCCAGATATTGCCACCATGTTGCAAGGGACTGCAATGTGCCTACTGGGAGACAATTCCCTCATTGATCATATTTTTTTACATTGATGTATAATAAATATAAAAATCATTGGCATAAAAATTCTTCTAAAAAAATAAATAAGAAGAAGATGAATCCAAGATAGAAAAAAAATTATTTATTATCCATTCATTTATCTATAAATTAATGGGGTACATGAGATACACCGGTTTTAGGAATGTGGCTGTTTCACATGGATTTCGGGGATGACCTCCTGGACGGGAGATTCAAACGTTCCGATCGGTTTCTAGCGGGTTTGTTCGTAGAACCGCAAACATCCAATGATTCCACATCCGTTTGGACCTACTTTCCAAAGTTAGGTGCTCATTAGCTTGTGGACTGATGAGACTTAGGAATTTGCATTGGTCGAGAGGATGGGAGGTCGGACTCATCACACCTTTTTGAGGGGAATTATTGTCTACTCCGGGACTCTCTTTATAGATTTAAGTTATGTTCGTGAATCCTTATTACATTACCAAGTATAAAATGAGCTTTCCTTTAGTTTTAACAATCAATGATTAAATATGCAAGAAATTTAGAGAATCTTTTATATGTATTCGAGGTTCTTCATCAATAGAGAATCATCTGTATCTATTTAGTGATTCTTGGTCATTGGTATCCTTCAAAACATTTATATAAAAGTCTCTTGGTCATTATGATGACCAGGATGGTTTTAAAGCCACTCAGTGGGGCACTTGAAGTTTATCGTCATTCTGAAGGACATGGATTATTTCAAAGTTGGGATCGAACCCATAAATGGGCTACCTACGTATCCTTTGTTTTGGAAAAGGAATCAGAACCCACGTAGTTCGAGTAATGGAGTATGATGTTTATGATTGATGGCTCAAAGAAGAATGCCATAATTACTTTTACACTCTAAGCTCATGTGAGTCATGCTCGGTGTGAGAAACAAGAGGTATTGGTAAAAATTTGACAATTGTGCCATGAAAGATGCAATCATAAGAAATTGTTTGGGGCTTATGTATGTATGACTGCCCAGATAGATGAAGGTTTAGGATTTACTTTTAGGGAGAAAATCCAGGAACATGGTCCATAAAGGTATATGTGCTTTATGGAGATTTGAATACTCTAACTTGGGACTTATTCCTAAAATGGAAACCCAAATTAGGAGAGGATTGATAATTGGGTTTTACTCCTGAGAAGGAACCCCATATCAAACGTAATTTAGGACTGGTTAAGAGAAATTAAGGGACTTGGGGCTTACTCTTGAAAAGGAATCCCATAATTATGACTGGGACTTACTCCTAAAAAAGGAGGCACAGGTTAGGGGACTTGGGGCTTACTCTTGAAAAGCAAGCCCAAGATTATGACTGGGACTTGCTCCTAAAAAGGAGGCCCAGGTTAGGAGACTTGGGGCTTACTCCTGAAAAATAAGCCCAAGATTATAACTTAGTCTTATTCCCGAAAAGGAGACCCAAGTTAGGGAATAAGGTCTGGGGCTTACTCCTAAAAAGGATGCCCATATTTGAGATTGGGGCTTACTCATGAGGAGGATTCCCAAGTTAAAGGAATTAAGGTTTGGGGCTTACTCCGGAGGAGGATGCCCAAGTTTGGGAACTTTAAGAATTTGGGGCTTACTCCTGAGGAAGATGCCCAGATTAAAGGACTTATATTTGGGGATTATTCCTGAAAAGGAGACCCAGGTTAAGGATTCATTCATCTTAAAGAATGAGGGTGAATTAATGAACTCTCAATCTTTGGTGATATAAAGATGTATAAATCACTAGGTTTTGAGAGATATTCCACTGAATTCCTTTCAGATAAGGAAGTCAAATCACGAAATCATGCCATAAATGGCTTTAAAAAGTATATTGAAGACTGAATCTTGAATAGTAAAGGTGAAATGGCTTAATAGGGGTAAATGGGCAAGATGGGCACCCAAAAAGGTAGGGGCACGCATGTCTTGAAAGGCGCGCAAGTCTTGCGTGGGCGCGCAAGTATTGTTCGTGCAGGTATACACGCGAGACACATGGTGTACTTGCGCGATTTTCAATCAGAATTGAAATACTTGAGCGACTCTTTATTAAAACCTTTAGAATCCACTTGAGATTCTACCAGAAAAGGGATGCACAAATTCTATTGAAGGAATAAGGCGGTGCGCAAGTGTGACCAGTTCCCTTAAGGGATGGCCATTCAGGCGCGCAAGTGTTGATGAGTTTCAACACTTAGGCCTTCCTCCCTCTCTTTAGATCTTCCGTTCTAGGTAAGAAATTACCTTAGAAGTGTTTCGGACGCTTTGAGAAGAGACTTGGGAGTCGGGAGCTTCAATCCAAGTTTCTGAAAAAGAGATCCCCCAAATGGGGGGCCCACAGGGTCTATTTATAGGCAAGAGAAGACCCCGAGCAGTTATTGGGTGGTTATCACTTAGGTCGCGCAAGTCACTTGCGCGACCCAGGGCGTCGCGCAAGTGGACTTGTGCAACAATGATATCACTTGCACGGTGAAGTTGCTTTTGATCTTGTGTTCCTTCCTTTGTCGATTTTTTATGTTTTCTTCAAAGGATGAATCACTTTGAGCTCAGATATTCCCCTTTTCCGATCTTTTAGATTCTGTGACGAAAAGGAGTGTCAACAAAAGTCCCCCCTCAGAGTTGGATCCGGAGAGAAATGAGGATTTGACTCTGAGGAAATCGAATCCATCCAAAGGAAAATGGGGGCGCGCAAGTCTTCAGTGCACAGAGGGCGGTGCGCATGTTTGCGTCGGGCAGGCCTTAAGGGCTCTGGGTACGGCGCGTAGATAGGCCGCCTGGCCTATAAATACATGGCTTTTGTCCGTGTGTAGCATCTGATCCTGAATTTCTCGAGCTCTCGCCACGCAAGTATTCCTCGCCGCGCAAGTCTCTTTTCCACTGTTCCCTCGCTGTCTCACTACTGTAAAGGTAATAGGGCTTGCGCGGTGATACATGCGCGACAGAAACTTGCGTGGCATATGTAACACTTGCGCGACATCTCCATACTTGCGCGCCTTAATGCCTTAGCCATTTTTTTGATTTCCTTCACAAAGTTTGTGAAAAATTAATTCATTTATAAATTAATTTATTCAACTCTTTGTGCAGAATTAATGGCTCTTAGACCAGGATTAATTGATGAACTGGATAGCAAGCGGATAGATGATATGATGAACATCCTTGGCCATGATTACTATACTGTCAAGGATAGTACTCTTCCAGATTTGGCTAAGTATCTGAAGAAATATCATCTCAACTTTCCTCAAAGCACTTATCTACCTTTGTATGGCTATGGTCATCTACAAGAAGTCATTATTCTAGAAGTAAAGAATTATCTTCCATTTTCATGGTTTCAGAATTATACCAATTTTTCTTCAGCAAATATCTCAGGTGGATGAGTATTTCTATCTTCTGGAACAGTGGAGAAGGCTTATGTGAGGCATCATAGCCCTTGCACACCAGATCTGAAAAATCATACACCTGAGCTTCAACCACATTGTCATCCCTCAATCTTCCGAAATGATCAGATGGATCAATCCAAAGTCTGGAAGAAAAGTTGGGATTTCTGTCCTGGGGGAGGTGTGAAGCCAACTTGGATGTGGGAATACTGGGTGAGACAGACTTGCGCAGATTTTATCGAGGACCTGAAGAGAGCTGAAATATATGAGGCTGTCTGGGTTGGGCAAACATATGTTTACAGACATGATAACTTCGTGCCAAAGATACTCAGCCACTGGAGCCCAGCAACTAATTCTTTCCATTTGACTCATGGAGAAGTAGGTATCAGTTTGTGGGATGTCCACAAGATTTCAGGGGCTCCAATTTTGGGTGATATGTATGATGAATTCATTCCTCCCAAGGTGACTTGGAATGATTCAGAGAAGACTCCTATTTTAGCTCGAGAATTATTTAAAATCTTCCACAGGCTCAAGAGTTCAGAGACCTCATTAACACATTTTAGAAAAGATATTCATCTGGAAGAATGGATGAATGTGTTTCTTACTGAGAAGAAAATGATGGAGCCAAAAGAAAAAGGATCCAAGAAAAAGAAATCCAAGGATACCAGGCCCAAACGTCCTACCACTTGTCCAAAACCTGAGAAGAGAGGAGCTCCTGGAACATTCTGGCCAACTCTAGAAGAAGGAGAGTTTGAAAAGTGGGGATATGAAGTGAATCAAAGAATTCCAAAGAAAACTCCTCTTGCGGGTTTCTTGGAAATGTGGCTCAGTGTTTATCTCTTGCCGATCAGGGATTCGAAGGGAGGCGTTAGGCCAGGGACCTTCGTCATTGCGGCAAAGTTGGCTGAGGGAAAAATGGTTGGGTTAGCTACCCCCATTTTAGCAAAGATTCACAGGAGTTTACTTCATATCTTCCAGGTTAAATCTCCTTTAAGAATAGTGGGTCCATTCCAGGTTTTGTGGGGATGGATCGCCACTCACTTCAGGACTTACAATGTACAGAATAGATTACAAATTCCTGGATTCTCTTTCAGACCGTCAGTGCAAGCATTCTCTGTAATTGCTCCATTATATTTTAATGGTTATGACATGAAAGTATGGCTGAGCATGTTTAAGGAATTCAACTTCTTTCCCTGTGGAAGTCCGCCATCCGGGCGGTTTTTTGATGATGGGACAACCCATTTGGATTTGAGGGAATACATGCTAGATTGCAGGGATGGCGTGTTAGTAGCCAGGATTGATGGAGAAATCATATGTGAGGCCTATGCTCTATATAGATTTGCACGCCAATTCAAATGTTTGCAATAGATTGGTGTATCCCCTCCGGTACATGTCAGGGTAGAGCAACATCTGATGGTGGCTCGACAACTATGGTTGCTGACATCAAGAGAGAATACTGGGGCAGTATTTGATCTACCAGTTGAAAAAGCGGCACATAATCTGACTACATTTTTTTCCCAACACTGGATAGCATCATACCCCAAAGGGATATTGAATCACCCAGTATATCAAGTGGGAAAGAGGAAGTGGACTGTAGAGAAAGAAACCCTTCCTCATGAAGGTGACGCTTCTCCACCTGAAATAGGTTCAACAGACTCCTCTTCTAGAACTGATTCATCGGATTATCATGATGGGGATGATGAGGCACAACCGGCAGCAAGGCGGTTTCGTGCCCGATATAATCCTTCGGACAGAATTGAAAGACCCACTCCATCAACTCCTGGTGAGTTATTTCATTGTAATAATTTCAATCACTGCTACTTTATAAAGTAATAAGTCTTACATTCTTATTCTCTATCTGTAGTTGTAGGAGCTGGGATGAACTTAAAATCGAAAATTGTAGGACCTTCCTCATAGCCTTTATATCTATGACCAGAGGCTGTTCAGCTATGGCAGAGCTTATACTGTGGTACTGAGACCGCCTGGCTGGATTTGTGTGAGGGCCTACAACTTCCTGGAATAGGACATCTTATTGCTTCTAAAAATCTTCAATACGGAGATAACCCCAATGAAGTGAGACCTTACATCAGAGAGCTTGAAATGCTCATATATGCCACTGATGACTCGATTCCTATCACCAGGCGGGTGAAGGAAATGATCGATCGTGGCACCATTGAGGGGGCTGGTGGTTCTGGAGATGAGGAATGGAAAGAGTACGTGGCTCCTGAAGATGTAAGTTTTCTTTCCTTATTTTATTTTCAACTTGATTTCAGTTGAAGCTTTGTTACTTAAGGATGTTATTTTCTTCATCTCACAGCTTGCAAATAAAGGAACTAGGGTTCCTTCGCCACAGTATAGCCCAGGTGGTACTGCTATCGGGGCTACTACTGATTCTCCTCGCGAACCAGGCGAGATATCTCTAGGCCAGCAGGCCATGAATGAGGCACTGGACATAGCCTTCCATTCGCCAATCCAAGTGCCTATAAGGGAGACCACTGATACTTCAAAAAAACAAAAGAAGAAAATTCAACGAAGGAGGAAATCCATAGCTAAATGTTTCATTAGCAGCGGTAAGTCCTTCGAACAATCATGAGTTTATACCCATAATCGTATGGTTACTCATATTTCTGAGGATTGCAGGGGCTTCTTCTATTTCCTCCTTGAGGGAAGGGACTGATCCTTCTTCAAAGGCCTTGGAGGGTGCTGTAGAATAATCACAGACCCAATATGACTTGGTTACTCCTGGAGAAGATCTAGCATCCATTACCAGTATCCCTCCTACTGCTGAAGATGCGCTCCAAGGTCAGGGGTTGCAGGACATAAGTCGTCAAGAAGATGTAGCAAATGCTCCAACTGGTGAGACTAACCAGGATTCTGAAATATCATTGGATTAAATGGTGAATCAATTAATGAATTTCGAAGAATTTTATGATAATGCTAAGTTGTCATGTGATTTAGAAGACCTTGGGCATGAGTGCTACCCTTCGCCCAATTTTTTTTTTAAAATTTACACTTCTAACCATGACTGAAAACAAAATGCAGTTTCTTCCGTAGAAGCTACTGAACTTCCAAAGCCCGAAGAGGGTGTGGACATTGATGTCAACCCTATCATTGCAGAAACAATAGCTTAAGTAGAGCTAAATCCAATAAACCCTCCTGAGACCCATCTTGAAAATCCTGTTGAAACCGGGAAAGATGGGGAAAAGTCTTCTCAGGTTGTTGAACCATCCTTGGGTAAGGGATAACAATATTTGTGATTTTACTTTATTCGCAAGACAATCTATTCTTTTGTTATCCTTTTAAGCAGACTAAATCTTTCAATTAATCATGCAGGACCATCAACTGCAATGACAAGATCCGGAGGTGAGGCCTCAGCCTCTGCCCCAACAGGAATTGAAAGTGAAGAATCATAAATCAGGGGGGAGAAAAGCAGGACATGGCAATTCTTTAAGTGCAATAATTCTAGATTACATACCCCCTCTGACGATGATATTGAATCAGATCCAGTGATGCTTAAAGCATTCACCTTTTCACGACGTAAGGCATGGAACAACATATGGAACATCATATCTGGGGTGCCTTTAGAAGATCTACCATCAAAAATTCCTCGATTGTCATCCCAATTTGTTATACTGGGACTTGGTGGTTTTGGGTATGAAAAGATCCATGCCGCGGTGAAATAGATCATTTTCAGGAGGGAGCAAGTGCAGACAAGTCGCGAAGATTTGACCAGAGTGAAATTGTCAGTCAACATAGGCGAATTTGAGGCTGCGGTATCTCAAGATGAGGCTGATTATGCTCCCAAGATGAAGGATCTAAAGCAAAAAAATCAAAGAAAAGGTCGTCCAGTATGTGAAAATCCAGCAACAGTTAGATGCTGTTACTGGGGAACTTGACCAGCTTAATAAATCATTGGATGAAACTCATATGAATGGCATGAAAGCCATCATAGATGCTAAGAAGGCACTTCATCATGCTGAAAAGAGTGAAGTTGGTCAAGTGCACGAGCTTCAAATAACTGCAGATAAAGATCAAAATGCTATACATAAAATGAAGACTTATGTTGACAATCTTCTGTAATTCTTGAAAAAGAGAAGAGACTCCAGTCTATGGATGTCTTTTCTATCTCCTGTGTATCAATGAAAAACACTTTTGTCTTCAATCATTTGTACCTGCATTCTTTCATTACCTGCTTCAATTTTACATAATCCAATGGGCCTAGTAAGCATAGTTTTATTTTTACAAGGATTATTTCAAATAATCCTATAAACTTTGAACCTTTTAATTGATCAATATTACCTAAATCATACAAAAATGTATATTTAGTGAGCTGAAACTTGACTTTTATTCAGAGTTCTTTTGTCTTTTGTGGGCAGTTTAATGTCATGCATTCCAGACATAAAGGGGATAATGTTTAAGGTTGAAATAGCTTTGACCGAAATGTACTAAAATTGATTCAATTCCTTGACAATTTATCTGAAAACATATTACCATACTCATGTATGAGAGAAAAAATGTAAACAATGGGTTAAGAATATTTGAATCTGAGGAATGATATGAAAAAGATCTAAAAGGCATTAGAAGAAGTAGTTTTCAAGAATGAAGTTACTATTATTTTACAAAACCCGTTAGGGGGTTGAAATATGTAGGGCCACCTAAGGGCATTGGATGCATGGTTAAATAAATAGCATCTTTCGGCTGACAAGTATGTTATGTGGACTGTTTATGCAAGGCCACCTATGGGCACGTGCTGCATAGTCAGGCAAAAGAACTCCCAGAAATTTACTTACCTAGTGCTAAAAGACAATGAATGTTTATGGAGATTCAAATTTTCTAAAGTATAGAGTTTGTTGTATGGAAATAGGTACTTGAATATGGAGAAGATATTTCCGAACAAGAATATCGAAGAACTGGATGAATATCACTCCTACGAAGGTCTGACCTAAACGTAGGGAAGAAGAATAAACCATAGACTTGAATACTTTCAGATCATGAAAAAGGATATGGGACAAATATGTTAAGGATGGCTATTTTTTGCGGATCCCTACATACTATCGTTTAAGACAAATAAGGACAAAAGAGGCATTCTTCCCATGAATGAAGTTACCATTATTTAACAAACCCGTTAGGGGGTTGAAATATGCAGGGCCACCTAAGGGAATTTGCTGCATGGTCAAATAAATAGCATCTTTCGGTTGACAAGTCAGTTATGTGTTCTGTTTATGCAAGGCCACCTATGGGCACGTGCTGCATAGTCAGGCAAAAGATTTCTCAGAAGTTTGACATTTCTGTGACTAGAAGTCATGAAAAGGGTTATGAAGATCTCAAAATATTTAAGGTTAGGATTATAACACATAAATATGGGTATTGTCCAATGTATATAGAGATACATAGGTCAATGATAACCATAATCATGTTGTGGCTGGGTCGTGAATTGAAACTTGGACTTCACTACGTATCTCATAATAAGAGAATCAAGCCATACTTAGTTCTTGAAATGTAGTTTAACATCGTGCAGGACGAAAGTATGAGAAATCTTAGTTTAGGGTCATAGAATTCAGACCATAATAATGAATACACAGTTTGTGTTTTCATGAGGATTTTTCAGCCAAGGGACTGAAAGTGAAATTTTGGGTTAGGCCCAAAAGACTTGGGACTGGATTCGAGGGATACTCGAATGTTCCTACGTATCCCATAAGGATGGGAATCAATCCCATGTAGTTCTTGAACTACCCCTTGTACAATTTTGGTTCGTACATGTAAAGGGTGAAAGGGGACTTTAGTACAATGATGGTTTAACCTGAGATAAAAAATTTTGGCATTACCATGTATGCACGTAATTTTTTTGAAATGAAACATGATTGAAATATCAATGTCAATAATTGTTCTCTCTCAAGTGAGGATATCAAGGAATATTATAGTTTATTGTCGTAGCAGACAAAAGTGTTGTATATTTTAACATCGTATAACAAGGACGAAAGTGAATCAATGTAAAAATATTGATTCTAGGGGCGGTTTCACAAATCAATATCATATAAGATGGTGGTGAACTGATGTGAAGAGATTGTTTTCGAACTTGAACCCTGGGAGGTTGCCTACATACCCAGCCTGGAGGGCAAGGATCAAAGTCTGTGTAGTTCAATTAAAGAATGAATTAATGATCAAGTTGTTCTTGGGGACAACGATCTAATTAAAATTTTGTTGGGACTTACACATGGTTAGTGGCCCAAAGGGAGTGTTATGGTTGATGCTCTCTCTAAGCTCACGTGAGTCATACTCAGTGTGAGAAACAAGAGGTAACAATAACCTTAACGATGCACAGTTTAATGTCATGTAGGACATATAAAGGGACTATGCAGTTTATAGTCTTGCAGTTAGGACTATTGGTGTTGCACAGTTTAGCGTCGTGTAGTTAGGACGATGGGGATAAAACAGTTTAACGTCATATTGGACGAAAGGGGGACTGTGCAGTTTAATGTCATGCAGTAAGGACAAAATAACACACGATTTATGTCATGTTGGACGAAAGTGCGAACAGTTTAAGGTCATATGCATGGACCGTGGATGGTCCAGTTTAATGTCATGCTGGACCTTTGATGATTATATAATTTAACGTCTTTTCAGACATGAGGGACTTTTATACAGTTTAGCGTCATGTAGTTAGGACGTCACAGTTTAACGTCTTGCTGGACATAAGGGATTTGCAAATAGTTTATGGTCATATACATGGACCAGGGATGATGCTGTTTAAGGTAATGCTGGACGGTTTAGCGAACTTTTTCACAGTTTAATGTCGTGTGGGACAAAGTTGCAGTTTAAGGTCATACTGGACCATTTCTGTATAGTTTAACATCATATAGCCAGGACGAACTGGTGCTGCACAGTTTAATGTCATGTTGCGGGGACAAGTTCTTTTCTACAGTTTAACGTCATGTTGGACGAAATTGCAGTTTAAGGTCATACTGGACCATTGTTGTATGAACCAATTGTAAGAGTCTTGGTTCTGGGGACCATATTTTGTGTTTATACAAAATATTTCTTCAGAAATCTGGCATTGGTTGGAGTCGTGATGAGTTTTCTGTCCATTGAGATTAATGAATAAGCTCCATTGGAGTAGACCTTATGTATTGAATAAGGTCCTTCCCATTTTGGTTCAAGATTGGGAGGCTTCTTCCTGGTATCATTGGTGTTCTGAGAACCAATACCAATTCCCTCTTAATGAATGAATGAAGACGAACGTTTTTGTTAAAAGCTCGTGCTATTCGATTCTGATAGATTTCCAAGTGGTGCAAAGTGCACAATCTTCTCTCATCTAACTGTTCCAATTCATTCAACCGCTTTTGGGATTTCTCATCTGTATATAACTGATCACAAATGGCTATTCTGAGTGAGGGTAATTGAACTTCAATTGGCAAGACTGCTTCTATTCCATATACCAATGAATATGGAGTTGACCATGTTGCATTGTGAGTGGTAGTCCGTTAAGCCCATAAAGCATGAAATAGTTTATCAGGCCATGACCTCTTATCTTTATCCACCATCTTTTGCAGTATATTTGAAAGAGTCTTGTTAAAAGATTCTATTTGGCCATTGGCTGTCGCATGATATCGAGATGAATGGTTGGATTTAATGTTGTATTCTTGATACAATTTCTTCACCTCAGAAGAACAGAAGTTGGTGCCGTTGTCCGTCAATATGGTATGAGGGACACCAAATCTAGTAATGATGTTAGACTTGATGAAGCTAACAATGCATTTAGAACTGACTTCTTTGATAGGTACTGCCTCTGCCCATTTGGAAAAGAAATCAGTAGCAGTAAGAATGTACTTAAACTGCTTGGCCATAGCTGAAGGGTAAGGTCCCACCACATCCATTCCCCATGTATAAAATGACCATGAGTATTTAGCTGTATGAAGCAACTCTGGAGGTTGATGAATGAAGTTGGCATATACTTGGCATGAATGACACTTCTTTGTAAAATTAACACAATGTTGTATCATTGAAGGCCAAAAGTATCCAAGCCTTCGAATTTGATCAGACAGTCTATGTCCAGACTAGTGGGCACCACAGACTCGTGCATGCACTTCTTTTATGACAGCCACTGTCTCTTCACCATCAATACATCTGAAGAGAACTCCATCAAAACCACGTTTGTAGAGAATTTTCTCAAGGTGGTTTGGGCTATCATAAAGAGTAAAATTGACCACATGTCGCCGGATTTGTTCTTTCTCGGCTCTATCAGGTGGAAGTGTTCCATTTTGAAGGTATTCCCTGATAGGTGACATCCATCCTGTAATATGACCATACGGTTCAGGAATGGGACTAATTTCATTAATTTCCTCTGTTCTGACTTGAACTTAAGGTGAAATTTCACGACGGTGGGCAATACTGATGGTTGTCTCGTCCTGATTTGGATCTGCTAAAGCTGTGTCTATATTAGCCAGTGCATCAGCTTGAGCATTTTGCGATCTTGGGACATAAGAAAATGTCGGTTCTGAACGGAATTCCGACATTAACTCTATGACATAATCATACAAAGGGATTAATTCTTCTTTTCTGATGGCATAATCCCCATTGACTTGTTTGATTACCAGGTCGGAATCACCTTTCACCTTTAAGTGATTCACTTGTTCTTGAAGCGCTAACTATAATCTTGTAATGAGAGCTTGGTATTCAGCTTCATTATTGGTACCACGTTCCCACAACAAAAACGAATAAGGTAACACTGCCTTATCTGGAGAAATGAGCACATTTCCTAAACCAACTTTGTTGAATTAAGGATTTTCCATTTTCTTCCCTGTTGGACATCTGGAAGCACCATCAAAATACATTTCCCATGTTTGAGGACTCTCTTGAATAGAGAAAAATTCCTCATTAGGGAGTTTAATATCTGAATACGTGTCTTCCACTGAATGATGTTCAGCCAGGAAATCAGCTAGAGCTTCGCCCTTAATTGCCTTTTGAGACACATACTGAATGTCGAACTGTTGTAGAATAACCGCCCACCTTCCCAGACGTCCTGTAAGAATTGGACGACTAAGGATGAATTTGAGCGGATTATTGCGAGATACCAATTGGACCTCGTGATGTTGCAGCTAGTGTCTCAGTTTCTGAACTGCAATGATTAATGCTAGGCAGCACTTCTCAATACTTGAATACCGGGTTTCTGCTTCAAGCATAGTTCTACTGAGATAGTAGAGGCAATTTTCATTCCCAGCATCATTCTTTTGAGCGAGAAAGGCACCCAATGATCACTCTAGAGCTGTCACATAGAGGATAAGCGGTCTACCCTAAACAGGTGGCATGAGTACTGGTGGACTCAAGAGGTATTTCTTGAGAACATCAAATGCTTCTTGACATTCTTCAGTCCACTGGTAACTGACTCCTTTCTTCAAAAATTTGGTAAAGGGTAAACTTTTGCCTGCCAAATTGCCGATGAAACGCCAAATATAGGATAAGTGTCCTTGAAGTCCTCTTAATTATTTCAAATTCTGAGGAGGTGACATACCAAGGATTGATTTGGTCTTCTTAGGATCGAATTCAATACCACTATGGCGTACAACAATGCCGAGGAATTTTCTTGAGGTTACCCCAAAAGCACATTTTAAGGGGTTCATCTTCAAATTATGTTGTCGAAGCTTGTGGAATATGACTTCCAAATCATCCAAGTGATTAGAACATTGTTTGGATTTAACCACCAAATCATCTACATAGCATTCAACAAACTTCCCTAAAAGAGATTTGAAGAAACGATGCATGGCACATTGATATGTTGCACCTGCATTCTTTAAACCAAAGGGCATCACCCGATAACAAAACACACCTTGAGGAGATCTGAAGGCTGTATATTCCTCATCTTCTGGGGCCATTCGGATCTGATTATATCCAGAATATCCATCCATGAAAGAAAGTACTTCATAGCCAGTTGTCGTATCAATTAAGAGTTCTGTAATCAGAACTGGGAAATCATCTTTAGGACAATACCTATTAAGATCCCTGAAATCGATGCAAACCCTAATTTGTCCGTTATTCTTCTTTACAGGGACAATATTAGCGAACAACTTGGGATATTGAACTTCTCTGACGAAGTTGGCTTTGATCAGCTTATCCACTTCAGCTTAAATTTTGGAAGAATAGGTTGGGTGTGTTTTTCTCGCGGCTTGCTTAAAACCTCGATGTTCTTTTGGAAACCCCAAATGATGAGTAGAAACATCAGGATCATGCCCAAGAATTTCTGTATAATTCCAAGCAAAAATATCTTTATTTTGCTTTGGAAAAAAAATATACATCTCTTGCTCTTCAAGGGTAATGGCCGCACTAATTAAAGTGGGGTGTGGATCTTTCTCTGTACCCAGATTGACTTCTCTGAGTTCATCCACAGTGGTAGAGATACCCTTTTCAAATGCTGGAGGAGCATCTCTAAGATCTTCCTCTTCCTCTTCATCGCGTGCTATTTCTTCCATTTCTACTTGCAAAGTAGATGACAAAATGAAATTCTCATTATCATAAGAGATGTCAAAATTTTCACATTTTGATGAAGAATCTTCCATTTCCGACCATATTGATGATAAAGGGTCTTCTTTGGGAAATAAAGAGGAGATGATGGATTGATAATCGACATCATTATTCACCTATGGTGTTGCAATAACTTCTTCTATCCTGATTAGCGAAGTATAGACTTGTTGGACTTCAGCAGGTGAAATGAAAACATCTCCACTTATGCTTTCATCACTACTTGGTAGGTTACCAATTTCTCCCATGTTGTCTGGCTCGATTGCCGTAATTGACATTATGGATCATTCCATAAGAGTATTTTGATTTGGGCCTATTTTGTCAATTTGACTGATAGGTAACACATAATCTATACTCACATGTGAAAATGGATTTATTGGAATTTTCTCCAAACAATATGGAGCATTAACTTTGGTAATTTCCTTCATTGTAGATTTTTCTCTTCCCTTCATGTGATAAAATTCCGCCTCAATGTATTGAGACTCACATGTCTTGAATGGGGCCTTATCACCATACAATGTTCCAACTTCACCATCGAAACCGTATTTGAGACATTGATGGTATGATGAAGGAATAGCTACATGCTGATGTAGCCAGGGTCTTCCAAGCAAAATATTGAAAGCTGAGTCTTGATCAACAATCATGAAATCTGAATTGGATACAAGATCTCCAAACTGAGTTCTGAGTGTATCTTCTCCCAGTGGTTCTTGTTCATTTTTATCATATCCTTGTAACATCATGGTAGAAGGAGAGAAATCAGATTCTGTGAGGCCCAATTGACGAAGTGTACGAATGGGCATGAGGTTGACTCCTGAACCATTGTCACTGAAAGCTCTTCGAATATCTACACCATTGACTTTTCCAGATAAGTACAAAGGTTTTATGTGCCCATGCAAAACATCATCTTCATCTTTATCAGTAAAAGATATCACTGCATGGCATTCTGCAGGATTATTCTCTACGTGATAGATTTCAGCTGCAGCAATTTCAGCTTCAAACTCCTGAGGACATGAAAAAGCTTCGATGAGTGCTTCCCGAAGATCTTTTGACAGATTCAAAGCATCCAAAATTTATAACTTGGCTGGTACTTGGGCCAAGTGTTTCAATATATCATAATTTTGATCTAGAGGTCTGCGTTTCCCAATAGGAATATGTGGTTTAGCAGGTACCTTAGAAGCAGATGCTTTGGAAGCTGATGCATCTTGTATTGAAGTTGGCAACATCCTTGGTTTTTGAAGATTAGACTGATTAGATCCATTTACATGCTGAGATAAAGAAGATGGAACCTTTAATTGGTCTTCCAAAATAACTGTGCCAAAAATGAGTTGGCCATTGGCAGAAAAACTTGCTTGTTCTTTTTGAGCTCGCTGAAGGGCTCTACCACGAGTTTCGGCTGCATATACAGTGCTAGCAGGGGTAGAATTAGAGTAGTGGATTCGGAAAGATCCACGTCTTCCCCTGTATCCTGAACCTCTAGAACTTCCTCGGATTCCCTTATTTGATACAGGGAATTGAGGCTCATCAAGACTGGAATATGGATCTGTTAATTGAATCATATTAACAGAACCAAAAATTAACTCTTCATCTGATAAAGACTCTGCCTGGTTAGCATGTTTAGGCTGTGCCGTTTGGTGGGGCGGTGCCTGTGGCTTTGAAGTAGATGGCATGAAATCTGCCAGAGTCAAAGACAATTTAGGATTTGATACATACTCATCTTCTTCTGATTCCTCTTTCTTCTTTGAATTGCGCTGCCCTTTTGAGGATTTTTCTTTTGATGGAGGCTTTACTACAGCTTTTGTAGGAGACACAATTGGCTTCTTCAATTGTGTTCGCAAAATGGAATGGGTCCGATTGATTGTCTTTCTGACCATCCAATCATCATATTTTTTCACAGATTTGCTTTTGACTTCCTGCCACTCGCCTCCTTCCTCTGGATCTGTAGCGGTAATACACGCTACATGACCTGAAGAACCCTTCAATTTGACTTGTCCCAAGTCGACCAGCTTTTGCAGGAGGTCTTTAAAGACAAAACACTCCTGGATGGGATGCCCCAACATTTGATGAAAGGGACAATATTTGGGACGGTCTTCATCTCCTTCATTGTTTGGCCTCTTGGGAACTGGTAATTGAACCAAATTATTTTCCAGAGCTGAAATGAAGTAACCAGGAACTTGCTCACTTCGGAAAGAGTATGTTTTACTATTCAAATCCTCAAATTGTTTTCGTCAATGATCTCTTTGATCATTTGGACGAAACAACCTTTGTTGTTGGTGTTCAGGAGGTGGAGCCCTTCGAGAAGATGATGGGTTTGAAGTAGAAATAGGTACAGGTGCTTGTTTAAGCATAACTGTAGTATTTTCCGCTTTACCCATTCTCCTTTCTGGAGCTGATGGAATTATACGAGATTTAACCTTAGCATGTATAAGGGAATCTTCAATCTGTTGAGCGATTGATGTAAGGTCTCGAAACCCTCCTGTGTATTTCACAGGGATCAATGGCGTGTGTAATTCGTCTCACAAATTTGCCACACAGATTGGCAACAGTTCCTCCTGAGGGAGTGCTAAACTCAGGGAATACGTTAATCCCTTCCAATGAGCAATGAAATCAGAGACACTTTCAATCTGCCTTTGCTTGCAGTTTGTACGATCAAAAACTGTCATTTTTGGAAAAGTTGAGCTGAACTGAAGAAGAAATTTTTGACGAAGATCCTCCCATCCGATGATTGACCGGGATTGCAAGCTTGTATACCAGACAAAAGCTGGTCCTTGCAAGGTTCACACGAAGCATCTGATTTTCACTGCTTCTTGCTGCTCTGGAGTTCCCATCATAGGATCACAACAAGACACGTAATGCGTCAAATGTTGTTTAGGGTCGCCTGATCCATTGAAAGTAGGGAAAACAGGGTTTCCAAAACTGGATGGAGGAGAAATTGAATCTACCCATTCAGGGTAAACTTTCCTTTCAGGTTGAACTTGCGCCTGTTTCCCTTCCATAGTTTCTAACCAAGATTTTAATGACTCAATAGTAGTTATTAACTTTTGAGAAACATCAGGTTGAACTTGGTTTTGGGTAGGTGTAATGAATGGAGGTTGGATAGACGTGGTGGTTGGTGCTGCAACTGATGGTAGTGCTGCCAACCGTTGTTGCGTTTGACCCGTAGGATTAGACCTCTGAGGGTGTACTGACAAAGGAGGATATTCCTGATCCATCTCAGTAGTTACAACAAATTCCTTCTGCTGTCGGACTTCAACATTCATAAGAAGAAGAATACTCTGATGTAGTTCTGCATTCAACCTTCTTAATTCGTTCATTTCTTCCTCCTGTTGTGCAAACCTTTTCTCTAATGAGAGTGATTGACCTCCTTCAGAGGAAGGGTGAGAAGTAACCTGATTCTTTTCTTTCCCCTTATTGGATCCTTTTAGGAGAGGGGGAAGTGGGTTACTTGAAGGAATAACCAGATTTTGGGTAAGCCTTTTATTACGTGTGCGCACACCTTCTTCATTTAGGTCTGTGTGTGCAACTTCTTGAGCAGGAACTTCTTCGTCTGATCCCTCTGATTGAGCCTCATCTGGTGAATCAGCAGCAACGACATTGATGAAATTAATGGATGCATATTGCATGGAATCCTTTCTATCAGCATTTCTGTGATATTGTCTTCTTCCATGTCTATGATGAGACATGGCATTCCGTTGACTTGATCCCTTAGGAACTTCTTGGAGAACCATCACTTGGAGAGAATCTCCTGATAGCTTGGCTCTTCGTTCATCTTAAGGCTTATTCCCTAATCGAGTGAATACTGACTTTCTGTGAGGGAGGGATTGAGGATTTGAAAAAGTCCCCAGTCCGGTGGACTGGGGATGTTCCTGCTGCTTCCGCTCAACTCCTCGAATCCCATTTGTTGACTCTGAGGGTTGGGTTAAGGAAGTCCCCAATCTGACAAGCTGGGCTATCTCTTGACATGCTATGTCGGAAATCTTCTTAAAATCTATCTTGATCTTGCGAATCTTAATTCGGAAATTAGATGGATGCATTAACCTGTATCCAATTTTATCACCTGGTTCAACAGACCGTTGGATGATTTCCGAAACTTCTGTCATTGGATGACGTGTTTTCTCCAGACGAGAGGCTTGTGAAATATTCTCACCTAATTGATGTAGGAGCAATTAAACAACTTGTTCTCTATATACTTGATTTTGAGAGGAACTAGTTGAAGGCTATTCTTGAGAAAGCTTTTGATTATGAACAAATCCCATTGACTATGGTCGGCCATGGGCAATAACATTGCATGAGACCATTTTCGGCGAGCTTTGCTGACTGGAAAGCACTGTGAAATGTAGTGCTCCGTGAACACCCCATCCTCTGATATGAACATCAGATGGAGCATTGGCAATTAACTGACGCAATTTTCTTAGTGTGCCAAGGCATGAACGTTGAAGGGTTCTCTGATGCTTTTCATCCTTCGGATACCGTGAGACTGATAGAGATGCCAAATCAATCTGACGTTGTAGACCGTCTATTATCTTAAGATGATTTTCATATTCATCATAAGATAATACCTCCTTCTTTAATTGACAAAGAGTTTTCCATATGTTGAGACGAATATCATGGATTCCACCATCCGTCAACATCTTTGGAATGTCGTACTGGGAGTCAGAAAAAGGCCAAAACATGACTGGTACTTCACCTTTTTCCAGTTTTTTCCACATGTTCAGCATTTCCTCTTTATCATTAAATGAATATTATTCTACCTATTTTGACCAGAGTTGGTGTTTCCTTGTTGCTTCATCAAATTCAACAAGATTGGTAGAGAGATCATTGATCAATCTAGAAGATGCATGACTTAGTGGTGGTTTGGAGAATGACCTACACCCTGGGCTATCTTCTGATTGAGAAAGTATTTCACTTTTTAGAGATAAAGCATCAGACATGACTGGTTTCTCATTTGCAAGTGCCTCAAGATAAGAGGGATTTCTCGGCACTACATTATCCACTAGAGTATTTTCCAGGCAATGTGTTTCACTACTATGGAGAGGACTTTCGCAGCGAAGTTTATCATCATGGGGAGGACCACCATAATGGGTTACAGCGAAAGATGATACCTCTTGCTCCTTGGTCTTCTGACCACACAGAGGGTTCCTGTGGCTCTCATCTGAAGAAGAAACTTCAAGATTGACCGAATTTTCATGAAGCAAGCCTTCATGAGGAAGTGTCTGTTGAAGACCTTCAGAATTAATGTTCCCGTTATTGGGAACTGAGGGAGTAGAATCTTTAATTTTGACAGATAAAGGTCTGAGGGCTTCAAGAACTCCAGCATCGAGCAAGGCCTTGTTATAGATTGGCCATTGATCTCCTGATTGTGCTGGGCGGATCTTTTTCTTAGATGCCTTCTTACTCACTTTAGAAACCACTTGTTGATGAAAGTGGTTACTCTGAGCAGGTGTATGTGCCTGATCAGGAAAGATGGTCAGGTTAGGCTGACGATCTCCACTCAAATCAGGTGTATGTGTCTGACTTGGTTGTCCGTATGATATGGGGGAGTATGCCCCATAACCCTCTTGGACCAGAACAGATGTGTGGGTCTGTTCTGGAGTGAATCGTTGATGTGTCACTCCACTGCTAGGGATAGATTTTTGTGTTTGTCCCTGAGATGATGCTGAAGCTGTTATGATATCCTGGAAAGCATCCAGAATATGAGCAGGAATTTTCTTCTGATCTTTCACCATTGAAAAAATATGTTTGGTGACTTCAGCCACCGGAACGGGGATATACGTCCATTCCGGGCTTGGAGTAGGTGTATGTGCCTGCTCCTGTCCTCCTTTTCCTGTCAGTGAATCCTGACAGTACTCAAGTGTGGAGGCAGAGAGTTGAGTCTGCCTCCTGTTTGTCTTCGGGACTTTCCGACTGACTTCTCCGTGCGCTACCAAGCGAGACTATTGGTAGGATTGATTAGTATTAGCAGGTGTATGTGCCTGTGATTACACTTCGCCAAACGCGGTTGACGAGATCCATCATATGTAGTCAGACGAGCCTGCTGACTAACTGGTGATGTATAAGCAGGTGAATGTTCCTGCCTATAGTACTCCGCCAGAATTACCTGGCGGGATTGGCTTGATGCTGCCAGACGAGTCTGCTGGACAGCCGAATTGAAACGGGCAGGTGTGTATGTATGCTCGTTGTTCTCCACCAAGATATGTTGGTGGACTCCATCATATTTAGTTAGGCGAGCCTGCTGACTAACTGATGATGCATAAGCGGGTGTATGTTCCTGCCTATAGTACTCCGCCGGAATTGCCTGGCGGGATTGGCGTGATGCTGCCAGACGAGTCTGCTGGACAACGGAATTAAAACGGGCAGGTGATTGTGCCTGCTCGTTATTTTCCACCAAGTTAGGTTGGTGGAATTCTCCGGAGATGGAAGGGATGACAACCTGCCTATTGTTAACCGAATTCTTTCTCTGGCGGTTCATCTTGCCTGCTCGGGTTCGAGGAACCTGAGCTGAATGCCTGGAGTCGGTACCCTCATCATGTTGAGGGCGCACTACCGCACGAGTCTGGCAGCGATTGTTGATGGGAGGCCCTCGGGAAGGACTCCTGTCTTTTTGAATTAAGGCCCTGAGGGACCTTCTCATTCACTTCCTCAGAGTAAGGGAGTGAATGGAAATTGCATTCCGGGGATAACGACCCGAAACGGTTGGAGACGGTAGTCAGCACCACCTGCTTCTTGATCGCTAGCCGCCGTTGTCCGGACAACCAGGTAGAGTTGTTAACTTTGAGGGCTTGACGAGCGGCCTCTAGAGTTGGTATTGTACCATTGTGACGGTACTCCTTAACCAGTTCATTAGAAACCCAGCGTTGAAGACGCTGAGTTGGTGATGTCATCCTCAGAGCGGATGACGTTCCAGTAGGAGTAGCAGCATTGGTTTTCACAGCAGTAGACCTCACAGTAGAGGTGTTCACAACAGCAGTATTCACAGGGGTGAATTTAAGGAAATCCATTTTGCAGAAGATCTTGAGAAAAGAGTGCCTATTCCATATAACAGACATAATCAAGATGAATCTGGCCACTGCATCTTTTGGATGAGCACATGTCAATGATTAATTTGTTGGCCCAAGGGGCCTAACAAATAAGAAAAACATCACTTTAACATGGTTAAGGATTCATGTCGGGTTCACCATTTTTTGTTTCGCATGGATTTCGGGGATGACCTTCTGGACGGGAGATTCAAATGTTCTGATCGGTTTCTAGCGGGTTTGTTTGTAGAACCGGAAACATCCAATGATTCCACATCCGTTTGGACCTACTTTCCAAAGGTAGGTGCTCATTAGCTTGTGGACTGATGAGACTTAGGAATTTTCATTGGTCGAGAGGATGGGAGGTCGGACTCATCACACCTTTTTGATGGGAATTATTGTCTACTCCGGGACTCTCTTTATAGATTTAAGTTATGTTCGTGAATACTTATTATAATACCAAGTATAAAATGATCTTTCCTTTAGTTTTAACAATCAATGATTAAATATGCAGGAAATTTAGAGAATCTTTTATATGTATTCGAGGTTCTTCATCAATAGAGAATCATCTGTATCTATTTAGAGATACTTGGTCAATGGTATCCTTCAAAATATTTATATAAAAGTCTCTTGGTCATTATGATGACCAGGCTGGTTTTAAAGCCACTCAGTGGGGGCACTTGAAGTTTATCGTCATTCTGAAGGACATAGATTATTTCAAAGTTGGGATCGAACCCATAAATGGGCTACCTACATATCATTTTTTTTGGTAAAGGAATCATAACCCACATAGTTCGAGTAATGGAGTATGTTGTTTATGATTGATGGCTCAAATAAGAATGTCATAATTACTTTTACACTCTAAGTTCACGTGAGTCATGCTCGGTGTGAGAAACAAGAGGTATTGGTAAAAATTAGAAAATTGTTCCATGAAAGATGCAATCATAAGAAATTATTTGGGGCTTATGTATGTATGACTGCCCAGATAGATGAAGGTTTAGGATATACTTTTAGGGAGAAAATCAAGGAACAGGGTCCATAAAGGTATATGTGCTTTATGGAGATTTGAATACTCTAACTTGGGACTTATTCCTGAAATGTAAACCCAAATTAGCAGAGGATTGATAATTGGGTTTTTCTCCTAAGAAGGAACCCCATATCAAACGTAATTTAGGACTGGTTAAAAGAAATTAAGGGACTTGGGGCTTACTCCTGAAAAGGAAGCCCATCATTATGGCTGGGACTTACTCTTAAAAAAGGAGGCCCATGTTAGGGGACTTGGGGTTTACTCCTGAAAAGGAAGACCAAGATTATGACTGGGACTTGCTCCTAAAAAGGAGGCCCAGGTTAAGAGACTTGAGGCTTACTCCTGAAAAGGAAGCCCAAGATTATAACTGAGTCTTATTCCTGAAAAGGAGACCCAAGTTAGGGATTATGGTCTGGGGCTTACTCCTAAAAAGGATGCCCATATTTGATATTGGTGCTTACTCATGAGGAGGATGCCCAAGTTAAAGGAATTAAGGTTTGGGGCTTACTCCTGAGGAGGATGCCCAAGTTTGGTAACTTTAAGAATTTGGGCTTACTCCTGAGGAAGACGCCCAGATTAAAGGACTTATAACTGGGGATTATTCCTGAAAAGGAGACCCAGGTTAAGGATTCTCTCATGTTAAAGAATGAGGTTGAATGAACGAACTCTCAATCTTTGGTGATATAAAGATGTATAAATCACTAGGTTTTGAGAGATATTCCACTGAATTCCTTTCAGATAAGGAAGTCAAATCAAGAAATCAAGCCATAAATGGCTTTAAAAAATATCTTGAAGACTAAATCTTGAATAGGAAAGGTGAAATGGCTTAAGAGGGGTAAAATGGGCAAGATGG
This sequence comes from Viscum album, assembly GCA_963277665.1. Classification (NCBI taxonomy): domain Eukaryota; kingdom Viridiplantae; phylum Streptophyta; class Magnoliopsida; order Santalales; family Viscaceae; genus Viscum; species Viscum album. Next base: position 1,330,653,811 of record OY728142.1, on the reverse strand, counting down.
GCACCCAAAAAGGTAGGGGCGCGCAAGTCTTGAAAGGCGCGCAAGTCTTGCGTGGGCACGCAAGTATTGGTCGCGCAGGTATACCTGCGCGACACATGGTGTAATTGCGTGATTTTCAATCAGAATTGAAATACTTGGGCGACTCTTTATTAAACCATTTAGAATCCCCTTGAGGTTCTTCCAGAAAAGGGACGCGCAAATTCTATTGAAGGAATAAGGCGACGCGCAAGTGTGACCAGTTCCCTTAAGGGCTGGCCATTCAGGCACGCAAGTGTTGATGAGTTTCAACACTTAGGCCTTCCTCCATCTCTTTAGATCTTCTGTTCTAGGTAAGAAATTACCTTAGAAGTGTTCCGGAAGCTTTGAGAAGAGACTTGGGCGTCGAGAGCTTCAATCCGAGTTTCTGAAAAAGAGATCCCCCGAATGGGGGGCCCACAGGGTCTATTTTTAGGCAGGAGAAGACCCCGAGCGGTTATTGGGCGGTTATCACTTAGGTCGCGCAAGTCACTTGCGCGACCCAGGGCGTCGCGCAAGTGGACTTGCGCGACAGTGATATCACTTGCGCGGTGAAGTTGCTTTTGATCCTGTGTTCCTGCCTTTGTCGATTTTTGATGTTTTTTTCAAAGGATGAATCACTTTGAGCTCAGATATTCCCCTTTTCCGATCTTTTAGTTTCTGTGACGAAAAGGAGTGTCAACAGTGGCACATGATAAAGAAATCATTATTTTGAATCATGGTTATTTCCTCTAACTAAACTAGGAACAATGTAGTATACTCGCGTAACATGGCAGACCTGGGAATGGTGTGAGATATAAATTGTATGACACCACCAACAGTGTATATAAAATCAAATATATTAATATAGAATGTATAGTTTCTAGTAACATAATAAATGTAACGTAAAAAATACATACACCATGTCGGTAATGGTTCTTCATTGGAAACCTGACTGAAACTACATTCTTTTTCATGAGAAAGATATATCATAAAAGAGTTAGACCATTACAGATATGATATGGGACTATAGATAATATGTCATCATAAATCATTTATAAATATGCAGACATAAACTATGAATATAATTTTTAATGGCAGATATATCCCAATGTAATGGATATGTGTTATTTTTCTATAGTGTAAAATTCCTCATTTTAATTTCTCAATGGATCCCTGATCCCATCCAATGTGATCCATAAATTAATCCTATGTATCATTCCATGGTAATTCTAAATACCCAACACCATAGGAGTCCATCCACAATAATCCATAAATAGAATCCCAAGTATCACAAACTCCATAGTGTAAAACTAGAGTCAAGTGATCCCTTCTTTGGTATCTCACATAGGGGTATTAGTATCACTGGTGGAATGGTATAATCATGTTTCTACTGATCCCATCCAATGGGTATTCCCAAGGGAAGAAATATCACTTATATAGAGGTAGAGAAGGCATGTGGTGATCCCATTCAATGGCTAATCATGTTTCTCTCCTGATGTATTGAAAATTCATTAACAAGTTCTAATTTTAATGAATGACGACTCCATCCAAGTAGTAATTATGACAAGACCCATCTATATCCATTAAAATGATATTAATATAACATTATCTATCAAAATATCATATCTTTTTACAAGGTAGTAATACCATAACACAATATCCAGGTAAGAATTTTGTTTTCTTTAATTCTATTATGGTTTAAACATGATGTCCTAACTCATGGACAATAAATTTACATAGAATATTTCATAATCCAATACATGTATTATTATGAAATTAATTAATCCATAATAATAACAAACCTCATTACCAATTCATAAATATTTTAATACTTTTTGGATCACACACACATAGTGGTGGCTCGAAGTCAAGGTAAACTCATGATGATTTTTTTAGGTATCTTGTGTCCTATTATGCAAGATGATGACATTAAATTTAATTATTTATCATTAATGTTGAAATATCAGGATGTATGATGTGAAAAACAATTGTTCCTTGTAAAATAAAAATAGACATTGTGTAAAAAGCTCTATACCACCTACCATTGTCCAGTGCAACTCTCCCTATCCAATTCCAGATCACGATTCAGACATGAACATGAGAAAGCATTAGAACATTTAAATTTCATAAAAATATGTCCTAAGAGCTCACACAAATAATTTCTTGAAAATGGGAAGATAAATAAAGAATATAATCAATATTATTTGATTGCACAATGTTTCATACGAAACACACTAGATGATGAGGTGAATAGAGTTCATATGAGTTAATGAATTCAAATCCTATAATTGGAAGAATAGATTACTTCCCCTTGCAAGTATTCCCATAGAAAAAATGGGAGGAGAATGGGTTAAATGGTTTAAAAACATTTGAATAAAAAAATACCAATTATCCCTTCATTGAGAGTAACATGGTTTTTCTGCATAGCTGAACAATCCTTGCCCAAACCATATTCCCAACACTGGTTTAAGAACCCCCTAACATGGGCTTGAGGACTTGTTTGACCATAATTGTGAATCCATTGATAAATGTCTCTATAAAAAATCTTAAACCACCCGCACTGATATGTGACCTAGGTCGCACGATTTGGATGATTTTTATAACACCCTAATGTGTATTGAGTTCTCCACAGTGTTGAGATTCATGGTTATCCCTCGCTGCTAACATGTAGTGAAACATAATATTCCATTCCAATTTATAGAGTTGGGGGCTCATAATGATCCCCAAACTCCCCCAAAACATTTCATATCTGTTAAATAACAATATTAATGAAAAATGGGAGGTATTAATAATAGAAAAAGTATCCATAAATCTACAATAATAAAGGATGTTACAAAATTATATCATTAAAAAAATCATCGCTGAGTTATGATTATAAATGTGGTAAAGCATTAAATAATAATTTATCTTTCCATTGAGAATTTACATTGGCCTCTCACTCCAAGGTCTCATCCTATATCTTGATGTGCCTCTATAGTACCCAAAATCATAAAATTACATTCCTCTAAGATCATTTATGCTTCGATTAATGATACATATCAGATTGTCCTCAAATGATGCATCAACATCCTTCTATAATTATTTAGGGTAATATGAATTAGATAGGTCATTATGATTATTGTGTAGTTTTGATACAAATAATAATTTATGCATGGAATGGTACCTATATGGTTTCCATGACTAATTGGATACCATACATAATCTCCCTATGATCTCTAAGGGCCTGACATAATGCATGGATATCATTATCTCCCTCCTAATACATCTATGTACAAATCTCATAAAAGCATATGGAAGGAATAGATGTACCAACATGAACTCCATAGTTTTATAACAATAATAAATATATGACATCTTCAAGTAATGATCTATAGTAATAAATTTAGATGTTGCTTTACATTTTCTATAGTTTTTTTTGAATGAGACATAGATTTTGTAGTGATACCACATATTCCATTAAGAAACATATAATTTAATGGAACAAATCACCATAAAGTTATCAAAAAGATCCATCTATATCATTTAACAAAAGTTGTTGTTGTAGGAGAACTCAATGAGATGTATATTATTCTACCATGAACCACTAAAATTAAGGATCATTTCCTTGATAATTTCCTGGAAGGCTTGTATCATCTGCCTAGACTTTCATTTAGTCTGAGTGATATATGATGTACTCTAGATCAGTTATGAATCTATTCCCATCAATAAACCCTCATTTATCTATGATCTTATAATGTCATATCAATCCTATATGATATAATGAGTAACCCAATGATGGTGAAACATCATCTAAATATAAATCCTCCAAAACTCATCAGCTGAAATGTTTCTCAGATAGGTAAGAATTCTTAGACCATGGTCAACATATTGATGATCACCCCCAACAAATTACAACATTGAGGGGATCTCACAAACCCTTCCCAATGTCTATAGTGACATATTTACATTTCAAATTAGAATTGTATAGATGTTTTAAATGTCCACCCTGACATTTGTTCTCATAATCCATCTACTCATACATGAAAAACTAAGTGATAAATATTGAAATATGACTCCACATTCAGGGATACCAGTAATATTGATTCATGTCTCGTTATATAATGGAAATCCAATAGTGAAGTGACCAAACAAGAGAATGACATTCCCACATCAACTATTCTCGTATGTAAACCTTTACTCATACACACCCGTAGAACTGTAGGATCTAATTATAATAAAAAACCAACCAAAGAGTTTGTTATCACCTAACGAACATTTCTTATGGATAAGTTCCTCAAGTTGTAAAAGCATTCTCATCTACACTCACTCTAAGAGGGAAGATTCTACTTCCAAATCTGCTAAAACAAGAAACTTTTGAAATTTTTGAACATCTATGGGAATTTTAAAAGTAGGGGATTATGAATCCACACATTACCATCCATATGGATATGCTAGAACAGAATCTTTTGGTTAAGGGAATAATATATTTAATTCCACATTCCATCCGTATAATCAAGATCAACATCAAACAAATCTAGGTACTGAATAAACTTCTGACGCCTAATATTAAAAGAATTATAGGTGGATATGTATTTTAATATTTTATGGTTTCTATAAATGATGAACTAGTCCATAATAAATAATTACTTCAATAGTGTAATCCTTGACCCATGGATACTAGATCTAGATATTTCATTGCATAATTACTTCCATTAGGTATCTCTTAGAGGGACTCGTATGCTTCAACCTAATATCCTTGCATCAAAAATGCTCCAAAACCAATTCATGAAGTATCATATTAAACAGTTTTGATCCTACATAGCACTGGGATAATCCATACTGGTGCTAAATTCATCCTCATATTCAACTCTCGAATATCTATCATAGAAACATTAGACTATTATAATATCACAACATTATTAGTCAAGCTTGTAACTAGATTTTCAAGGTGTGATAAGTCCTAATTGAAACTCATATAATAACCTACTCTCCCTATGAAACTAAATATTTCAATGAAATTGTTGGGATGATCCTAGAAAACTAGCCTAGTGGCTTTTTACGCGTCAACAAACACACAGTCATCTAATATAATATTACACATGAAATGAACTTTTTTCAGACCCCCCATTGATCTAAGGGTGATATGTTTTACTTAAGAGAACATGTGATCAATGTTCCATCAATAAAAATTCTATAATCATGATTTTAAAAGGGAGTATCAATTCTATATTATATAATTAATAACACCATGAAGGCACATTAACTCTCAAATTTAAAGGCTCTATATCTCATCAATTGAGATGGTTTCCTAGATAGGTAGGATATCTAGAACCATGGTCAATATTTCGAGGATCACCCACACCGTATTACTACCACAAGGGGATCTAATAAAAATCATGAAGTACATAGTGAAATCCTTACATATTCACTCAATATTAGATAAGGCTACAAAATTCCATTAGGTTAATGGTTCTTAGGCTTTCACCTAATGACTAATGGATCACCGAGTGAAAAAAACATAAAAATTCTTCTTTATACCTGGAAACCAATACTATCAACACATGTGTATGTACATCAGGGGAATCCTACTGTGAGAATGAGAAATTGATGTATGAGATTTTTTTATCGACTCATCTTGTATGTCAATAGTAACCTATACAATCCGGCTGAACAAAAGGACCTCATTCTTATCAATAACCCAACCATGATGTGATTTCTCTCTTAAAAAACGTTCCCTCAGGATAAGGCCCTCCAGATATTAAATTTTTCACATCCACACCCAATTTATGAGGGAATATGTCTCTATCATTGTTTCTAAAACTATCTTCCCTTGAAATTCCTAAACATCTTGGTGCATTTTAAAAAAAGGGCCATCAACATTGAGTATCTATTATCCTCATGGATGTCCTATCTCTAAGTATTTTAGATTAGGTAATCATCTATTTTAATTCCCTTCCAATGGGTATAAAAAAGCTCATCATCAAATGAATACTTGTGATCTATCCACTTGAGATGAATGAGATTTAAATAATTATATGTGGAGATTTATTTGATGATCATATGGACTGTATTCATGATGAACTACTACCTAATAAAAAATTACTCCAACAATCCAATGTGAGGAACATGGATGATAGATCTAGGTCATGCATTATATAATTTCTCTCATGAGGTATCACTTGGAAGGACTTGTATACTATAACATGATCCCTCCATGGGAACATTTCCTAGACCAATTCTGGAAGCATCACTGTACATAGTAATTCTCGTACCTAGATATGAGGTGTTCCAATTTGTTGTAAAAGTCTTCCACACTTTCAACTATAGAATGGCTACCTTACATGCATGACACCATAAAAATATCACACCATTTTTAGTCAAGTGTGTATGTGGAATTTCTAGGTGTGAGATGTAAAAAATGAAACACATGTAATATCAAACTATCCTTATGAAATTGAATATTTTATACACATTATCAGGATACATCAAAAAAATACAACACTAACATTCTTAAGGTAAACAGACACTCTGATGTCAGAGATAGTATGACCCATGACATGAAATTTTCAATCCAGAAGTGTAATTCGGTGAGCTTAACATACAATGGGTTATACATCAGTGAATTCATCATAATTTAATTAGTTCTTTACGGTCATGTAGATTTCAATAATATAAAAAGATATTTTTCAAAAATACTACCATAAGTGTATCCAAATAATAGGGGAAACAAAATTCATTAGAACCATGGAAAATGATGGCATGTTTGTAAGGCTAAAATACATAGACATGTACTTGTAAAACACATAACATATCTCTAATGTTGTATGTGGTATGTATAATTGTATTAAATTAAATAAATGGATTCCTGAAAAAAAAATATTATAGAAAACTATCACCTCTCAAAGAAGGTCAAATATGTTGTATATATGTGGTTGGGGATACTAATTCTTAACCATGACCTAGTACCATCAGCAGTAATCCATGAGAAACATGAGGCCTCAATTTTTATTATTGGGGAAAAGGATGGGTGGAAAACATGGATAGGTATTGGTTTATATAAAACCCATTGCATCCAAGTATACCCACTAGTTCTTGAGTCCATATTAATCTTATAGTTCCATCCTATAAGTAGGAATGAACAATTGCACCACACCTTCCTATTGTACAATAGGGAACTCTTACAGTCTCATATGATCTAATGAAAAGATGTATTCAGGTAAAATAAGCTTGAAATGATCCTCCACATGAAGGAATTACATAATCCTTATCCCATAATCACTCATAAATAGAATATACATCTATGATGTTTCTCTACTATTCCCATGATGCTCGAGTCAAGCTCGACTCACATGGAAATACCATTCTCCCATATAAAAAAACTACCCCAATTGATATAGAAGAACCCTATAATGATCTAAATCAACGTGGAAATTGTATGGAACCAACCAGTGAAACCCCAAAATAACATTGATTCTCATCATCTGTATGATAATGAAGTTACACATGATTTTGTAAAAAATTATATCAATGGAGTACTCATTTAATAACAAACAATATCTATTCAAAACCATAATAGTGTGTTTATAGTCATCAGGACATAAATGTTCTCCACCTCTACTCAGAAAATTTCAATCATTTACATATATACTTTTTTATATAAGTTGTGCACTTGTGTCAAAAAAAGAAGAAACTAATATAAAGACTACTAAAATAGAAAATTAAACTATTGAATTCCCAATACTCTGTTCCATGGATGTTAGATACAGTGCATATATATTGTCCGATTATTGGGTTTGAGATGTAAATTGACTAACCTAGGAATGTCTAATATACTTGAGATAATCCTCTATGGTATGAATACCTTTTCAATTTCCAACTAATCAACTAGATCAGTCAGTCATACATAGGCTTCATTCTTTGTATGGTGCTATAGTTCTTATAGCCAAATTTATGGCCATAAAAAATCCCTTATCACTATTCACTATTGGTAAGGTATATTATCAACGCCATAGGTGACATGTCCTATAAAATTTTTGGCACTCAATTATGTTCCGCACACACTACATATTAAAATTTCCATTCATTCAATGCTGTTTTCACAATATATTGCATTCTAGGTAAGGAATCGACCTAGAACTACCCCCAACTGATCCTTAAAAAGTCCATTCATATAAATATACATAACCTATCTCTATCCAAAAAATTATCCTCTATTATTCACATTATGAGATTCTCACATCTTATAATCTATGATGATTTCATAGTTCCCTGTTTTTGGAATCTTGTTTAAATAAAACAAATTCATCGTTGAATGGATCGTGTACACAATCCTATAAAAAAATCTCTCTAAAGTATTTAAATCCCCACTGGTGTCCCAATATGAAAAAAACACGAAGTTCTTAAAAATTATAAGATTACTCAATGACTATCATTATACCTTGTTGTATGTGCATAAATTCCCAGGTATGTTCAGCAATCAAGCTTATGTGGAAAAAGTAAACAATAATGGATATTTGGATTCTATCCTAGATAATACCATGAGGAAATTTGTCCAGGGTGATGATATCCCACAACATTTAGAATATTAAAAAATCATATACATATCATTCATGACCTATTTCATTAGAGGAATCTCAAAAATATTGATGATTGAAAACTATGATTTTATCAATTACTGAAAATCCGGAGGAAATCCATGCCATAAAAAGGTGGTAGGATGCTGCTTTTGGAATTATTATGTAAATTCCTTCACAGTAGGGAAAATCCATGGAGCTCCCCATATTGACTTCATGCAGAAAAAGACACTATCTCAGAACTAACAATCGTTCCCAGTGTATGATCAATAGGATATGTTTTCAGTGGAGCTACTGGAGGTAATAATGGGGTCTCATAGACCACCAGCACTATTAAATGGATGTCATCACCCATCTAGAGTATGAATCAAGGATGTTTATTTATCAAAAATCTACCATTTCCAATTATACTCTATATATAAGATATAGTATGATATTGGTTTTTTTCAATAACATTAAAAGAAAAGGTACATGGACCTCCAAAAAATTGATTATATCCCCTCTCTATGGTACTAAATCAAAGTCTATATGATATTAAATATAAGTAAATCCTTGATATAAACTACATATAGCCCACTACAATGTTTTGGTTAGGGTTATGGTCTCACATACATATAAGAGATTCTGATATATAGAGTTTCAATTGCAATATTTAGAGGAAAGTAACCATTACTTAACTATTGGAATCCCCATTTAATAATAAGAATTTAATGTTAATGTTTAAAATTATTAATTACATACTCATTTATATCCATATAGATAAAATAATATAGTTACATTCAAAACCATTCCAAATTTATAAAGGCCAAAACTCTATAAATTTTATTTTTTATTTCAAGTAACTTTGACATGGCCTCCATGTCTGAGATCCAGACATAATAGTTTATATTAAAATATTTTATTATAAGAACTTCCATTTTAAATTAATAATAATACATGTTTTATAAAAAATAATTTGAATACATTCAAACCAATGGAACTAATTTTTTATCACATAGATCCAATGTTTCCTGGATCAATCATGGAATAAATATTTAATTATGGTTACAACATAAATTTATTTGGGATATGTTATTTATATTTATATAGAAACATTAATTAATAAATTTAGGGTATCCATTCCAGAAGAAATAGGATATTTTACTTATAATAACCATGTACCTCACGTTATTCATCATGAAATGAATGTAGAAAATAAACAAGGAATTCCAAATTGCAAGGATTATAATTAATAAATTCCATATAATGTTGCATAGATGATAACTATATTTCTTACTATATAAAGGAATGAAAAACCCATATTTAAAATATTAGAAATAATTACACCACAAAACATGTTTTCCATTCAATGGATAAATCATTATAACTATGACAAGAACAGTAAAAAATAACATAATCCAATCTTATTTAATTTGATTTTCCCCGGAATATTGGTTAGTGGCTCAATATAAGAGACTCGTTATCAAATCATGATATATCTGATTTTTTATTCTAATACCCATAATGTAATTCAAATGTAAATAGGACCTCTAGTACCAATATTTAGTGTTCTTCTCCAGAACCACTATGAAATTCCCTATGATGGTTGGCAACATACCTCATCTTGGACACCCCATGGTGTTGATGTTTCAGACATGCAATGAGGGCCTTGGTTCTGTATGTGGGGAGAATATACCCCTATGATTAGAGTGTATATCATATGTAGATAATACATTTACATATAGGGTGAATAATTAATCATCCATATAAATAAATACGTGGAATCTATATCAGTAATTGATACAAAACAGTTGAATGATCATGTCATATAGCAATAAAAAAATATGTAAATGATACATATGATAATAAATCATATACCACATGATAATAAAATAAAAAATACCAAAATTTCCTCTACATGCATCATAAATAACGGATCAATCCACTACTTCCAAACTCTATCCTAGCACTAACAATAACGCATCTGAAACTAGGATCTTCCCTTTATATAGACATATAGCCCTAAAGTCTTCTCAAATAACCATGGAGGCCTAAAAATGGTGTGAGATATATGAAGCAGGCCACAACCAACAATTTCTAGAACAATCCGTCAAATGTATCTAAAATTATCAGTAAAAAATTATTTTATCAATGTATATAAATATATAAATAAAACACATCGGTCTATGTTCCTCCATAATACTTTAACAACAATACCAGTACTAGTATAAAAGGTTACGTTTGAAATAATGTCCTCTTAAATAGATAAGATATGTTTGTAAACGTAATAGGTTTTTATAATAATAGTATCATGATATGGACCAAACACGAGAATGTTATTTGGTTTAGTTAACACGTCCCTATGTAACAACAACGTTTTCATTGTATTTAGTATAAAATTCCTTATTTGAATTTAATCAATATATCCTTGATTCCGTTGGTGGTAATTCAAAATGAATTTTGAAGCACTTCTCAAGGGGATAAACAAATCTCTAATATCATAGGATTTCATCCTTGGTGATCTATATATGTAATCTTATGTATCACTCATGACATGGTGTGAATAAAAGTGCATACAAGACCCTCCTTAATATCTCAAATAGGTGAATAAGTATGTCACCAATAATTATATAACCATCCTTTCACAATTCCTATCAATATGTTCTCCCATAGGTAAACATTATCACCTATATTGAGGTTCAAAATTACCTAGTGATCCTATTAAAGCCATACAATGAATCTCTCCTAATGTATTTACAATTCATTAACAAATTATAATTACAAATCATTAACATGTCGTCTAAGGAATCCTTCTGATATGATCCTTATATCTCCCAAAACATGATATTTATATACTTTTATCAGTCAATTTTTCATATCAACAAACTAGGAATTAATTCCACAATATATAATCAATTTCTTCCAATTCATTTAAATAAATAATTCTACTATATAATAAACATATAGACCAAACCCATGGCCAATAATTTTCCAAATACTGATTCATATTAGAGTACATTTATTGAAATTAAATTTAGAAAAAATTACTAACAATTAAAATCATTACTAATTCATATGAATGTTTATAATATAAAAAAGAAAATCTATATGAAATGAATAATGTAAAGTTAAACACATAAAAAAGATATTTCATATGTACCTAGGGCCCCGTTATAAGTGATAAAAGAATTAAATTTAATTAATTTATCATTATGGAGTTAACATAATGATATAAAATACACATCATAATGTATCATGGTAAAAACAATTTGGGGAAAATAGATACACAACATAACATAGGAAATGAAACACTCTCCCAATCTGGGGTTGAACAATTATTCAAGATAGAACATGAAAAAATGGATCAATTAATATATTATATAAAATATTGTATATGATATCCCACCAAAATGTTGAAGATTATGGGAAGATAAATAATGAATGGAATTAGTATGATTAATGAGATTAACGTTACAGATCCAATACGCCTGATAATGAAAATAAGAAGATTTGAGATGAGTGATTGGCTTCAACCATAATCCTTATAAGAAAGCTAGGATTATCAAGGATAATTTCCACTAGAAACCAATGGATGGATAAAGGGGTTTAGGGATTATTGTTTTTTGTAAAATTTCTATTTATCCCTTTATTAATTGGTCATACGGTTGGATGCATGGTTGTCCCAAAATTATTGCAAATGGGTGTCCAATGTTTTTCATGTAACTTAGTCACAAAGGCTATGTGAACAGTTTGACTAACATTGTATAACATGTGAGATATGACTCCATAAAAAACCTTGTAAAACCCACAATAGTGTGAATTCTGGGTCATATGGTTAATAAAAATATCGAGGCCCCATAAATTTCACTTAGTTCCCTATACAATTGAGTCACAAGGTAACAACTAACTATGAAACATGATCTTCATTTACAATTTATAGTTCTCTCAGACATGAATGAGAACCTAACCCACTATAACTGCTTCTTAGAAATTCGAAAAGATTATTTACAAAAAAAAGATATGATTTTAATATAATTAGAAGTGTTTGTTCCTCCACAAAATGTTTAGACATTATAAATATCCAACATAACAACAAAAATAGAAAATAATAGTTGTGTATAAGATAGTAAACACATATTTATGGTATACAAGTAAGAATCATAATAAAATGTGATTCTTATGGGTCAGAAATGATGTATGAAAGCAAACCATATATTTCCACACTATGCCTTGAGGTAAATCTCATTTATATATAATTATTTTAAATACATATGTCATTCATAGTGAAAATATTAATCTAAAATAATATACATAATGAACTATAATTCCATCCCAAATAACTTGATCCCACAGGTGTGGGTTTGACTAATATAAACATGAGCAATTTGATCATTGATTGCAAATTCATATTATCCAATCAACATCGCAAATAGTAATATAAAATAAATAAATTTTCATTACCAATTAGTCACGTACACCCCTAATTGAAACTATAAACAATAACATAAATAGTTATCAACGTGTATTTATGCATCCCCCCAAAAACAAGAGGTTTCTTGCTAAAAATAATGGTTTATTTGTTGTATAATGGACCTAATATACCCTATGGGTCATTAATAAATATTGGGGGAAATAGATAAAATAATTAATTAGTTTAAGCTGAATAAATCTATGGCATAAAATAATAACTGATACAATGTCTTGTATCAAATAAATGACCAACCATACATGAAAAATTAATGCTATAAATACAAGGAATTCAACATATATTAGGTATTACATGAAATAATGCTTGAAATACAATATAATAAATAAATAAATGACTCCCAATAAGGATGGAAATATGAGTACATTCTCATCTTCTACTCTCACTCCAAATCATAGAACAGAATAGTTAATGACAAAGAAGCACAATTAATGTCCTAGAAAATAGTCAATGATCTCTATGGGTATCGTACAAAAACCCCAATATTGTGTTAGTAAAAATAATTACTTCACGAAGATAAATATCAAATTATATTATTTATATTAATAATAAACCAATAAGTGTAGAGTTATAAACAACATTTATTTTTTAAGAGTTGATTTAAAAATTATTGTATTTTGAAGTTAGTGTCCTTATAGGACACCTATCCATCAATATATGAATTATTATAAACTAAAATGTGTCTGATTATTTTATATTTGGCATATTTATGCTCATTTCATACAGTAGATATCAATTTTATTCTTTTATTGGGTGTAAAAAAATAGGGCTTCATAAAAAAATATGGAACATTAGTTCATGCCTCTAAACTGAAAAGGAGTTTATCGTCCAATCATACCATTCAATATTTGTGAAATAAAATTTCCTGTCCACTTATTCTAAAATTATAATATTGAAAAACATGTCCCATTAATTTAACGTAAAAAATATAGAGTAATTTATTCTAAATTAATATTATTCAAACATAAACAAACGCCATGTACCATAATTACAAATAAACGATATGAATTTTCATATTCTGAATCTATAAATAAAAAATAAGGAACATTGTTTCGGGTATATAAGGAAATCATGATGTGATCAAATCCATGTCATATCATTGTCATGGAAAATGGATACCACCGTTGATATTTATCATATTCATTCCTCAACAATTGTTATACTGGTTATAAGAAAATGACAAGTGAAAGTTATATGGTCTCCCTAATGACATTAAGTTTAACATTTTTAATCACTTATTATTATGACCCATGTCCAAACCCACATATAAGGTGTTTGGGTACCTAGATGATTTATGGAACGATCTTGGGAAATTACGAACAGACCCTCATACGGGGTTCTAGATGAAGTTTACATCCTCCAAAAACATTAAAATAATAAAAAAATTTATGGTTTTCCCTTGGTTTATCACATATTGGATTGGTCTTAAATATTTGTTTAGTTTATGAATAAAAATACAGTAAAACAATACCATTGATGATTTCAAAACAAGTAATTATGATAAATAATTGATTTTAAAACCTTAAAATATAAAATATGTTTGTATAGAAATCATTATAGTAATTAATAACAATTAAATAACATTAAAAAATTATTTTAAACATAAGTGTATTTTGGATTTTTCACTCACTTTATATAATTTTGTACATTATCTTCAGGATTTTATGATGTCATAATACACACCGTATTTTAATTCCATATTTAATATTTACCAAATAATATTATTGTGTAAGAAAATAATGAAAATTTCATAATTGTATATGTTCAATTTTCTAAATTAAAAAACAATATTAAGTTTATCAATATAATTTTATAAATATGGTAATATATAATTTTAATTAAAAATAATTATTTATTAGAATTAAATTATTTTTACAACACTAACAACTTCCACAACCTAATTAAATTTACATTTTAATTCATTAAATTATATGATCATTTATATACAAGTAAACATTATTTAATAACAATAGTTTAATTAATATATAATTTATTTCAAAATAATAGAATTTATCATAATAAGTGTTTTTATTTAATTAATATATTTATTTCCTAAATATTGAAGTTATCAAAATCAAATTTCATTAAACTCATTATATAATAATCAATATATATAATGTAATAATTAATGGATACAAATATAATATATAATTTTTGAAAAAGAAATTATATAAGTTCATACAACTATGGTATAGATATATGACCCCTTTTTACACAAGCATACACCAAAAGGGTAAGGTGTCTGATGGTGTATTATTCTTGGAGTGGTTTTACAAACCTAGTTTGATTCATGACCTCAATTAAAATGAACCAATATCATAAATAGTTTCAATCAAATTTTATTTTTTAAATATATGATTGGTCTTGTTGAAGGTAAATTACTATAGATTCAATATCCCTCTGAGTCTCCAATAACTACCCATCATATTGTATGTTCCAACATGTCGAGGCCAACACTTCATTCATCTATATCAATCAGAAATCATTATAAAACATTATATATTCTAATATTTATGATAATTATTGGAAAATGTATTATTAATTACTATGATTCATATTGGTATTTGAATCCTGATAAAAAAATAAATGTAAATATTTTTTAATTTCTTAAATTGATGAAATTAAATTAAATTCATGTATTTTATATAACTAAATTTCTTAATAATTAATATAGTCCTTAAAATTTAATTGAATTCTTCATATTTCTATTCTTATATTCTTCCCCATTCAAAATTTCGGATGTGAAAATTTATTTTTGTATACTAAAACATATAGGGATGCTATTCTTTCGTCACATGTTCTGGTACCCATGTTACCACTTAATGATGGTGCATCCACTATAGTACTTTCACCCATTAATTCATCTTGTTTCTTAAAATGTTTCCTATATTGTATAATATAACGACCAAATACTTTTAAAATTAATAATCATTCCAAAAAGGTACTGCCATTTGATTCATAACAAGGAAGGGATCTATTTTGTACTTCCTTAAGAGTGATATGTGGAACAATTCATGTACATAGAGAGGATTTATGTGACTATTAGTTTATAGTAAACATGTATAATGGGATCATGGTTATCAAAGGGTTGATCTATCCTGGTCTATGATTTCTTTTATTCTAAAATATCATGAATTTCAACCATGGTGATATATGAAGAAACACATTACCTCCAACCTCATTCTATATGTCACATTGATGATTTTATATATAGAAATTCTATCAACTTTTTAGGGATTTATTATGATTCTAAATGTTTTGTACCTTCTCTATAATCACAAGGATAAAATTATGCCCCCAAGCTGATTCTCAATAACTTTATACCAGTATGATGATGTTTGAATCCTCTTCCCATAATAATTTTAATAAGGATCTATCTAAACAGTACAATAGAAAGATTTGTTATATGAGAACTCCAGTTGGGGTAGGTGATAAAAAAATATTATTTGAAATCCATTGAACAAGATTCATCATATCATCTAGAGTTTTTATGATTCTCTAAAATAGACCATCCTTTTAAGGGTGAGAATATTTAGTACAATATTTATATCTATAAACATTTCTTAATGGTTAATCAGGAACATCAGGGTAAACATCATATTTTTATTAGATACAACAAAGTGTTTTACTCAATGATGACATATAGCTTCTATGATGTATATAATAGTGAGTTAAACAAGAGAGGAATACTACTTGATAATAATTAATTGTTTGGAATATATAGATAAATTGATGGAAAACAAAATAATATTATTTAATTTTCATTTAATAGGGTGTATTATGATGAAATCCAAGGGTTTTACCACTTCTACACTGGTGTGTTAAATTCTTGCATCACACCCTTATACTTCTAACATTATGTCTTGAGTTTTTGGCACACCAAGTATCCTGATAAAAATTATTCTATATTCCTCTTCATGTTTTACAATAAGACGTTTTTCATTATATATATATATATATATATATACATCTTAGATCCTAATAGATAAAAAGGGAATAAAGATATGCGAATATAAACATAATCTTCCCTCTCGAGGTATTGTTTTTTTCAATACATATCAGTGTTACAAAAAACATAGATCAAAATTTATTAATTTTATACTCTAGAGTATTATCTATCATTGTTTTTAACTTATTATCATCATTTGGTGATCCTTGATCTAATTCATAATTGATGGTTTAGTAGTTTTTTTCGAATTGTATGAGGAATTTCCTTTTATCATTCCCATCTCTTTAATTTTCATGTCTAGGAAAATTGGGTCTCATTTAATAATCATCAAGTAGACAATTGTTAGACCCTTACTACTCAATGAATATTTAACATCATTTTCCTTCCCATGTAGCTAATGGATTGAAAATCTGAATCCATGATCAATTATACCCCTTCATTTTTGTATATTGATGTCTTTTTGTGTTAATATTTACATGAGGCTTCTATGATATTTTTATGTCTCTCATTTTACCATATATATGATGTCACTATATTTTAAAATATATGATTCAGGAAGAAAATTCATGATCATTTTTTATATAGTTTTCTAATTGATATGTAATTCGAATAACACATAGACCATTACATAGTCATCAAACCTGTGTATGAAAATCGATACTTTTTTAATACATCGCTATTAATAAAAAACTCATTCCAATTGGTGTGTAAGGTGAACATATGTGAAATTATTATCATCTTATTTAACGATTTCAATATCTTATGACATCAATCAGTCCGCACAAACATCACATTCTTCTCTATTATATTTGTTACTGGGTTAGAAAATATGAGATGTTTCTTACATATTGATGATTGTGCCCCTCTAATATAAATAAATTATTATTCCTTATCATAGCAATTGGCCTAGGAAAAAATTAAATTTTTCCAATCTACAATGGATCCATAAATATCCATTTAATATTGATAAAATCCACTAAGAATCTTAATTTTTACATTCAAGACTAAATTTTTTTTACATTTATATAACATTTCCATTCTCAAGGTTTTTAGTATAACTTTCCAATTCAAATTATGATTATAATTTAACTTGGGTTATACAATAATATCATTTTTAAATAATTCCATAAATTTTTTAGGTTGATCCATAAATAATCTATTCATTAGTTCTATTAATATGGATGGTGAATAAGTGAGTCTAAATGGAGTCACTATAATCCTATAGGGCATTTACCTTGCATAAACTATATCCATTAGGATATCCTACTTCATTAACATTAATTAAAAAATCTAATAATAGGAGATCCAACATAGAGAACTATTGAGTTATAAATAGTTTATCGAATAAGTTATCAAAACACAGAATATGTTACTTATTCTATATCATGATATTTTTTATGCTCAATATAATCAAGGACGGGGTGAATTGAAATATCATTATTTTTTATTAAGATTCCCAACACATCCCATGGTAAAACACATGGTTGTATAAAACATTTTTGTAGATTATCCCATTATATCTACGATATGTATTCAATATAATTACATTTTTTCAATATGGAGGATTAGAAGTTAGAAAAGTTATGGGTAGTAGTGGGATTGAGAACTAATCTTCTATGATAGGAGAAATCCCAAGAAATTATTTAAGGAACACATTATTATATTCCTTTATAATTGGAATTTCATCATGTATGATATACCCTTAGACTCAATAATTTTAGGAACATAAAATTTCTAATAAATAATTAATATACACATTTGAGATAAATATTCCAGTAAAGATCCATCCTCCTCTATATAGTTATATAGATTTAGAGGATTATTTATGATATATAGTGTGATATTCTTCTCCAAACAAATTATATTTTTTCTATATAGGGAATTAAAATACATAAATATAAAAAAAATTAATTCTATAAAATGTAGTGTCATGATTTATTCTAGGAAATTGTTCTTATAAATATTAACATGGGTGAATTTATATAATATGGTGATATAATTACCTCATTTTCTAGTTTCCCTGATAAATTAACTTCCATGTTCTAAGTTTTTGTTTGAATACATATAATAATGATACTTTATATGAATGAATTAAAAATGCAAAAAAAAAATATCATTCCCTATATTTAAATATATAAATGCCCTTCATATCACTGCATTATTTTTATGGAGTAAACATATATATTTGATGTAAAACTCCTATACTATCTCTCTAGGCCTTGGAGGTTTTCTTCAATAGTTATCATTAATGACCATGGGATTAGATAAATGGTTTGAATAGTTACCATGTTCTTTATATTTTAAGCTTTATATATTTGTCCAAGTGTTTACATGATTATTTATATAATGAATCACATCAGTGGGTTTATCCTAATGGAATTCCATAGATTGGTTCACTATTAGGATATTATTGAGATTATTCTTCATAAAGTATTGATTGATGGAATATTGGAATTTAATACCATCATAAGATTTTTACATTTCTACACTTTAATTAAACTCAATTCTCTTCTTTCTATATCTAGACAGAGGAGACCCTTTAAATATTACATTTCATGTTTCAATTATTTGAAAAAATTAGATAATTTTACCAAAGCTATAAGTGTCACAAATTAACAAACCATTCCATATATTTTATCTTAGCTCACTAAAGAAGTTGTAAAAATTACTTATGTAGTAAATGAAAAATTCATATGTGTGTCACAAATATTTCACTAATTTTTCCTCATTTCTATGAATTGAATTTTCATCCATTTTCATGATGATAAATAGATGAATATTTTTTCACTATTGGAGATTGAAATGAAAATATTCATTGCAAAATAGTTTTCAAATTGAATCCAATCCATCACTATTATATCTTTTTCTTCCATAATATTCATGATCAATATCCACCATTGCTTATAATCACTCTCCATGATATAAATAGAAATTATGACATCCTCTTTACCCAATAAATATATTTTAGAGATTATCTTTTCAATTGTGTTGACAAATTGTGCCATGATGAAGGATTGTAAATATCTACTAAAATAATGGGGCCTTTATTGCATAAAGGTTCGAATTGAATCATGGTATTTCTTTTGGGGATGTGGGATTTCACCTTGATTATATTTTTTTGCTTTAATAATGATATAATATATTATGTATTTCCATGATATTCAAGAATAAATCTCTTATTGAGTTTGGAATATCATTTGGTATGTAATGACACTACACATCAAATTTGTCATTGAACTGGTAACTCCAGTTTCAAAGAATTCATAAGAAATGGAAAAAAATATATTAAAATTATAATATTTATATATATATTGGAAATAAGAAATATTAAAAATATAAATTATAATTGACATTTATTCCTTATAATAGAAATTTTCAATAAATGCTACCCATGGTTTATTTGAAAACATATAAATGGATAAGTATATCATCCATGCATAATTGATTCTAAATATGTTTTGAATTTATAGGAGAATATACATCAATAGGGTAAAAACATATTTGAAGCAATTAAAATTTATTCACATGTTAATGATTATGTTAATACATGATACACTCTTTTCAGAGTTTTTCCACTTAGCCACAACATGGCCAAATCCACATCTACTTTTTTCTTTCAAACATGGATATTATTTCATAAAAATAACTCAATCTATAAATTTCCATACTTTTCAGATTATTTTTCCAATATTTTTATAATCTCTATGATTTTCAGTTAATTTTTTATAATCCATATAAAACACAAAACCATTCTATGATATCAACAATGGATACCCATATATTTCTTAAACATTTAGTAATCATTTATAATTAATTATTCACATAATAAAATTCCAAATTAATGAGAGGTGTATTATTGGGGTTGTTAGATACATATTACAAAAACGTTAATGAGAAATACAATCAACTTTCTTAAAAATCAATAAAATACCGCTCAAATTCATTATTATTATAAAACTATAGAGAATATCCTAAGGATGTACATAAGAAAGGGGAGATCTATACAGATCAGTAATGAAATAATAAAAAAATAATTTGATGAATACAATACAAGGGGAATATTAATGGGACAAAAAATGGTAATAATGATAAATATGAACATTCATACCATATATATGATTAAAGAATGAAGGTGGAATTGGAATGTTACAACATCATAAAACATGAAATCATTAACCTATGACATGGATAACCCCAAAGATATCATAAGATAATGTTCTTTTACTAATAAAACACTAACAATAAATTTTATCTCAAGATATATAAACCTTAAAATATTCTTTGTAGGTTAATATAATTCCAAACCCAACCATCACATTTCTACAAGGTATTTTAATTTGAGTGCCACCTAGATGTTATAACACAAGGATGTATTTCATAACATTTAATATGATGACTATATAATGTGGGATATATAATTTAAAGATAAAAATTAGTTATGGATATTTACATATATTTATTACAATTGAGAGTAAATGTGGATGGTCATACATAATACAATAATTACATCACCAATGAACACTCTTTAATTCATTAAAATGATTATAACAGATTATATGTACTATAAAACAATTTCATTTTACCATTATCTATACATGTCAATATTTTTCAATGTGTCTTGGAAAATAAGGGATATATTCACAACATGAATTTTACAAGAGACCATCTATGTCTAAATAATCAAGACTCAACATAGAATATCATAACATATATGGCTAATTCTGTAATAATTTAGTACACATACAAAAATATATCTCTTTGGTGAGAAAAAATGATTAGTATGAAATGGTCCATGGTCATAGGATAAGATACATTAGGAATAAAGTCCTACATAAGTAAAAATTCCAAATTCCGTGGCCTTTATAGAGGGACTATATCAATACATTGATACATAATAATATAAATAATAAGAGAACACATTATGGGGTTTGTAGAACCCGAAGTAGGGGGTGTAATCGAGTCAAGTTGAAGCAAGAATATTAATAATCATGATCTACATTATAATATTACCATGGTTCTCAATATCCAATTAGTAATAAATTTTTTATCAAATTTGATAATTATGGAAAATCTCGATCCTAACTTTGGCATGATCAAGGTACTAGATTCATCTTGACATAGTACAAATATTATCCCTTTCAAAAACATTAATTAAAAAATAAATATCATATTCGATCCCAATAATTTTTTTAATCGTGATCATAGATCATTACAAAAATCAAATAAAATAAGCTAAATAAAAAATTTATAATAATTTTTTTTTATTCTTGATAAGTTTCATGATATACTTGATTATGTTACCATATATTTCATCATTCCTCAAGTTGGTAATTTCATAATTCCAACTCAAGATCTACTTGAAAATAATTTACTTTAGTTCGAGTAATCATTTATATGAGCCCATGTAGCTCTTGAGTACTCATGATTATTTAAATCAATTCTCCTAGTCAAACCAATCATGATAGAAATATCCCACTAGTTCCATTTGTATCATTCTCACCCACATACCTAGGTAAAAAATTAATACTATAAATAAATAATAAAATATGGTGTAATATAAGAAACTATATTACATAATACTGGACTTATACCCTTAATAATTATCTCTATTGTGTTATCAATGCTCAATGAATCCCACATATATATTATTCATATAGATGACACCCAAAATCCCAAAAACATACTCTATAATTAGTAAAGATATAATTTAATTGTAAAATTAATCCAATATGAATCAATTACATGTAAATGATGTTAAACATAGAATATTATTTAATGACATTGGTAACACATCAATGTGATTATGGATCATCCCAATACATTTTGATTACTCTTATAATCAAAATTCTTGATATGTGTTTTTATTCATAAATCAATTCTATCCTAAATTTTTGGTAAACCGAAAATTCATTGTGAATTGAATTTTATCGATAAACATAACACATTATCATATGTGTTAATCAATTTAAGGACTCATCAAGAATTTCCATATCGAAGAACCATCATTCATTCATGATTCCACTATATTCTGATTTAGTCACATCCAAAACCCTCCTTCCATCCCCCTAAAATCAGGGACCGAAATAAGAGGATTTAGGCAGAGTATATATATTAGTGGAACTCACACTAAATAATTTATTATAACTCAACTAATATATATAAATAAATGGCCAACCAAAGAGATGATGAATAATATGAAATCATCACCCCTTTTATATAAAGACATTTCCTAAGGGGTATAATAATTTTTTATATAAAATACATTAAATTCTAAAAAATCATTCTAGAATTAAAAAAACCTTTACCTGGTTATCACATAATACTCATCCCACAATCTCCTCCCAGTAAAATCTTTTATATAGTAAATTAATCTTTGCAGTATAATATATGTGGATCCAATAAAGGTTATTTCACTAATGAAACACTCATCAGGTATAGAATAAATATAAAACTAGTACTCATTAGCTCAAAAAACCATCACCTAATATTTTTTAGAGCCTCAATAGTAGTTTTGGGCCTCCTCCACCAAACAAAAGACCTTATATAATTACATTAAAAAATTCAACATAGACATTAAATTATGAATCAATAGCCAAATTTAAAAAATTAAAAAACAACATGATTAAACATCAATGGGACAACAACATTATATGGATGCACTGACACACTACAATTCATGTTATTACACCTCATGTGATTATTGGGTTTTTAAATGATTATTTGTCAAATAAGGTTTGTGTTGCGTAGTCATGTAAAATGACATTGTGTATATTATGTCTTAGGATTGTTGAGTATTCATGATAAAAAACACTCATCACATTATTTAGTTCTATAGGTAGTAATCTATATACTAATGTTATGGACATGTTATATCGATATATATAATTATGACATATATACTGATAAAAAATATTAATGTTTATACTCACATAGATATACCTTGAAATGAACAAAAAAATTGTTAGACATGATAAATGAAAATGATATTTAATATATTTAAATAATAGGAATGGTGAAAAATTACAATACATATATTAAGTATATTTTATGATGAAATATTTTCAAATATCATGATTGAAATGGATAAAATATTAATAAACATGAAGAGGATAAACATGGGAATCACAATGTATGTGAGAACATCCAAAATTTCTCCATGTATTATTTAGACATGGCCTTTTCAGTAGATTATGGAATCCAAATGGTATGATGTAGTGATAAAACAAAATGGTGATGGAATTATAAAGGGTAAAATGTCAATGTTATTAAACAATAAAAATATAATTTTATGATTTTAGATATGATTTTTAACAATATTTTCCATAGATTAAATATATATTTGATGATGCATATAGTTATTCATTAACAGTCCACCTACATAGGGAAAAAATGTATATATGTCATTTAGATAGTTTATGATGAAAATATTAACAAGTACATTGTAAATTATACATCAGGGATCGTTGATAGAATTTATATTATGGTAGAACATTGGGAATCCAATTAAAAAAGGTATTAATGACTAATACTAACATGATAATGTGAGAACATCACCAGGGAATTTAGATTGAGTTCATTACTGAAATTTAAAGCAAACAAACCCATATGGGTAGTGGTGGATCATTTTACTAATATATTTTAATTTAACTTCTTCGATAAGTCTCCTCATGAGAACAAATTAAATATATATATTTATATTTATATATCAATATGATAATTTGTGATGTTTCATGTCATCAATTGTTATTATCATGGTTCATGTATTACCATAATGATTTAATAGTTTTTAAAAGAAATTACACTGAGAGTTGAAATTTAGTTTCAGAAGTCATATTTAGATAGATGGTATATATAAAACGAATATTTAATTTATAGAAATCAGCCTCATATACTACTATATGAAATTCATTAGTGGGTTGGATCAACATCTACTACTCTCTGAGTACATATAAAATAATTAATTTTACTAAAGAATTCTAATTGATTTATATGTTCTATAAGTGGGATGAAATATGAAACATTAACATGATAGGTTAATGTTGGAGGGTTTGTGATTTAAGTAATATAAATTGTTTAGGTAATGATAATAAAGGTCCAATCCTTTTTTTAATATTGCATCCCTACTTTTTATTACATTACGTTATATAAAATTTTACAAAGAGAGGATCATTTAATGTCTTGTGTGTTGGAAATAAGGTACATAATACCTGAAAACATAGAAAAAATTAGCATTCCACATAAAATTACTCATTATGTTTCATCTTACGTATATTTATTTCCCCTCATAACCTAGGATATACATCAACAGAAAGGCTTAGGAGAAATCCATGTAAGGTTGAAGAGGGGAAACACATTACTTGTAATCATGAAGAATATCAATAAGAATTAAATGGAATATGTAAAGGCATGAGAAAGAAGAATATACTTGTAATAATTAAATCTTGAAAATAAACATGGAAATTTGGATACAAAATTTAATTGACGCATTTATAATCAATCCACTATGGTTTATCACTGAGGAGTTAAAAATTACCAACATTATTCACTATGTTATTATAAAACATGTCATCTTTATAGAGTAAATTAATTACCACATGAATTGAACCACTATCCTGGAGAACCCTTAATATGAATTAAATAATAATCTATAATTATCCTAATAATACACTTCATAAAAACCCCAAAGAGATGAAAATAAATAGGTTTCATATAAAAATATTGGACTTTAAAATAGTGCATAAAAATAATATCATGTTGTCAATTTGAACCCACCTAAAGGAAGGTGGGTTTTACGTGTTTCAATCTCATGATTAAATTCTTTTTTGGTCATATATTTGAATAACTATGGACAAGAAATAATTTTTCGTATTATAAAAATAAAATAATCAAGTTTATATATAAAAAGAGTGAACATTTGAGATGAAAATCATGCAACATATAAATTATAAAACATGGTTTTAGAAGACATTAAAATGACAAAAGAAAAACGATATCACAAAAATATAATAATATTAATATATTATTATTATATAATAAATTTTATATAAAAACATAGTATATAATTTTTAATAAAGTACACATAAAATGAAATCTTTAAAGGAAAATAGAAGTTTAGATTTTACATACCATAAATAGTGAATCCTGAAACTCAATGATAGATACCTTGGGGGATTGAAGACATATATATAGGACTCTATGAGAGGTAACACTACAATTTATTATAAGAATATGAATTTAAAATGAATGGAAACAATAAAATTGGTGGGTATTTATAGAAAAAGTGATATAGTTTCCAATTAATTTTCCTTGTCACCTCTATAGTGGTATTTGAAAAACCACAGGCTTTCCCATGGTCTTTTCAAATAATACTAGCCACATAGGACATCTATTAAATTATTTTAAACCATAAAAGTGAAAAACTATTTTATAATACTCATTACATCCTTGTGACATATTTATTAGGTCCATAAACATACTAAAAATCTCAATCATTATTTTTATTATTCATGAAAAACAAATGTATTTGAAAAAATTATCATAAACTCCCACATAAACTAATATCTACAGTATATTATGAAAAAATAAATTTATTTTACCATATTAATTCTATAAATATGAAAAATGTGTGCTTTTTAGTATTAGAATACTTATTAATTATAACTAATAGAGGGAATAAAATGCATAGTAAAATGCCTAGTAAAATTTTTGAATGATGAGAAATATTAAAAAAATAATCATTAATAATTAAATAAGATTGTTTAGAAAATACTATTTCATTATAATAAATATTAATTAAACCATAGTTCAATATAATAATGAATATATCTTTTAAATATATAATTTTTCCTGAAAAATCAATTTCTCATATCACATATCAATTTTTAGAAAAACATATTATTAAAATGAAAATGATTGAATCATTATTTTGATTAAACAAATAGATTTAATTTTATGTAACTACAACATTAACATGTATCCCCTTTTAGAACATGCATATAACCTAAGGGTAAGGTCTTTGTTGCTGATAGATTCATGTGGTGGCTTAGTTAATTTCACCGATGTCATAATTTCCACTAACATATGCATCTCCCATAGGTGATTTAGTTCAAGCATAACATATCAAAGATTTTCATGGAATTGGTTAAGAGAGAAGCACCTAGAAGATACCTCCTTCCAAATATGCTCAAAAAATGGGATTTATATGACACAACTCTACTAGATTATGCATTATTCTATTTTTTCTATATTATTTAACAATTGCGATTTCTATTCATAAAAAATAATCATAATGTTAAGAGTATAGTTTACAACAATCATATTGAACAATAATCATATTTACCAATGGTCATATAATGGTCAAAATCTGATGGTCTCCTTAAAATAAAGTTATTCATTATTAATGAGATATATTTTTCTGTGTAATAATATAACACATATTTTTAGGAATCAGTTGTCTTTCAAAAAGTTTGGGTCATTACATTATTTCCCCACTAATAAATTTCATCCCCAAAATTTAAACTCGTTCTCTCAGTTGAGAAATTGTGTAGATACATCTTTATCATTGTTCCCTATACTTCCCACATCTCTTCTTCATATTTGTGGTTCCTCCCCAATATGTTAATGAGATGTGTGGTCTTATTAAGGATAACCTTTACTCTATGGTCCAAGATCTCCACAAAATTCTCATTATAAAGGATTTCATTTTCCATTTGTAAGAACTCTAGATTTAGTACATGTGAAGGTTTAAGTATGAACATTCCAAAGAGGGATATGTGGAAAACATCAAGAACTTGTGCTAGATTTGGAGGATTTCATCCTACTGATACACTTATCCTATGTGATAAATGATTTTATAGAACCCAATACACATAGGGTTGATCGTTATTTTCTTCTCAAACCCCATGAATATCTTTCAATGTGAAATTTTAATGAATAATTTATCACCCACATCATACTCCATACACCATTTATGGTTTTATGAATAACTTTTCTACCAATTATGAGCATCCATTATGTGTTATTTGATGACATTAACCTTTAATATTATCATTGGCACAAGGTTATTGCCCATCTGCATTCTCTCAACAGCTTCATCCTAAAAAATATGATATCTACATTGCCTCACATAAAAAGATTTGTTGGGTTACATTTCAATACTATAATAAAAGATATTGTTGTATGATAACTCAAATACTAGGATATGTTGATCGCATCCACTTTTAAATTATATTGAGCATGTACATAACATTTCCTCAATTTTTTGAGTAGTCCGTTTAGATTTCCCATTAATTTGATGGTGATAGGTTGTACAAAAAATCATTCTGGTACCCAGATTATGTTGAATATTTCTCTATAATTTTAAAGTAAACCATGGATCCCAATCGAATACAATAGGATGTAAAACATTATACATCCTTACCACTTCGTTCATGAATATCATGGTGAGTTGTTAGTGAGATAAAACATCTTTAATAAAGGTAAACTATTTAGTCTTTGTGATAAGGTCCACTATGACCAGTATAACATTGTTTAAATTGATTTTTTTCAAAAGGCTAATGAAAAATTGCATTGTGATATTGTCCCACTAACATTATGGTATGTGTAGTAGTTTTAATACCCCTTTAAGAGTTTGTTTATCTTCTATTACATGTTTTCAAATTATACATGTTGTTGTGTAGTAAAAAATATCCCTTTTCATGTTATCCCACAAGTAATTATAACCATGGTCCCTATAAATTTTCATGCTTCTATTATGTATAGAGAATGTAAAGATATGAGATTTATCCATCAAATATATAATTATTTCTGAAAAATATGGAACAAAAATCCTTGTATGTAATTTGTTTACGTATTCTTGACCAATATTGATATAAGAAACACCCCTTTATTCATAGCCGCTATGTTCTTTAATAACAGTGGATATTTCATTTTTAATTTATCTATTTTCTATAGTAACTATGGTTGAGATATAATTTTGGTTCGGGTTGATTATGATCCTTCCGTTCTGATTTCCATGTCCAGTATCACTACGTGTTTGATCATAGGATCTATTTTAATCCGGGCCATTTCCAGAACAATTGTGTCATTCCAAGGTAATTCATTAGAAATGTTTCTTTCTCTACTTAGATCATAATGAAATAATAATTCATAGTTATTATGAATTTTCAACAAACTCTTCTATATAATATTCAATTAATTTTGCATGAAAATATACATTAAACATTTATTTTATTTTTATATTCCACATTTCTTCTTATGAAGATAGTGCTATCATATGTACAGAGAAAAAACAACCACATACATCAACAGGTCATGCATTGGTTAGTTCTCCTCATGAGGCATCAACTGTTCTGCTTTATAATGAAATCACCTTGTAATTTTTAGAGGAATATAACCCTATCCCATTCATAGATTCATTAAGAAAAATATATAATCCTAATCTAATAGAAAAGAGAGAGTTAACATGGCTATAGTAACCAATATATTCCTCAGATGGTGAGAAAAAAAAATTCACCCTTCATTCTCCCTGTGAAATAACCCATTTTCAAGTTATCTTGATTTTTGGATTAGAATGTCATGAAAATACTTCAAAAACATATTATAATATAATTTTAATTTGAGGAAACTATGAATCTCAGTTCATATTGTTAGATGAGGAAACTTATCTATAACCCTTGACATGGTTGGGATAACTGATATTCCATTACTGGTTATAATGTTCAAGAAGAATGAAACTCATTGTAATCAAAATTCTCATTTTCGGAACATTCCAAATAACTTATACATTCTCAGATTATTCAATATAAAATTTACATGATTCTTATTCTCCTTTATCCTTATGTAATATATAATTATATCATCAATAATAACATCCATAATTTTATAATGGTAGTCCTAAAAAACACTACTATTCAAATCCATAAATATAAATGGATAATTAGTAAAGATGAAGGGAATAAAAAGAAACTCATAATTTGTATATCATGATCGGTAGGAGGAATTTCGAATATATTCTCTCATCACACTCAATTGATGATAACCAGATCAAATATCAATAATAGATTAAAATTGTTACCCATGCATCTCGTCAAATAAATTACAAATTTTTTCTCTAGGGTACTTGATAGTTATTGTGATCCAATTATGTACTATGTAATAAATTAATAACTACATTGATCCATACTTATTCTTAATAAATAGCATATGTGATCCCTAATGAGACATACATATCTAAATAAAACTACTCTCCAAAATATCTTCGAGTTGCTTCTTTTATTCCTCCAACTTTACATTTTCTATTATATATGATATTTTTGATATCCCCACGGATCTAGGCATATGTTCAATGGAAAACATTGAATCCCTTTATAGGATATTCCCAAGAAGATCCTCAAGAAAAAAAAATGAATTCCTAAATTATGGGGATGTTATCTATTATTATACATTAATTTTCTTCTTAATTTACATAGATAATGTCTATAAAGAAGGCTACGGGTGGTGTTTCCAGAAAATTCCCAGGATATGATATATATCCGTTGAAAAAAACTATATTTTTTCAATTCAACACCACTGATATTTTTTTACTTCCATAGATGATCGTATAATTATAATTTGAGATCC
Organism: Viscum album; assembly: GCA_963277665.1. Lineage (NCBI taxonomy): Eukaryota > Viridiplantae > Streptophyta > Magnoliopsida > Santalales > Viscaceae > Viscum > Viscum album. The sequence continues at coordinate 1,330,623,228 of OY728142.1, read as the reverse complement.
ATTATGTCCCTATTATAATATAAAATTCCAACATGGGAATGAAAAATAGTTTTTTGAGGAGAATTTTAGAAAGAAAGTTAATACGAGAGCTTCTATAAACTATTATGTGTGGATAATACAACCAAGAGTATTGATTGATAACTCTAATTCTTGTAGTTTTGGCATTAATACTATATTATATCCATACGTGGAGGAAACCAATGAATGAATGGAACCAAAATCAAACAATTTTATTTCTAGATTTGAGAAAACAACAAAAGTTCCTTCCATCACATCATTTGGAGCTTAAACATCGTCTCGCATTACAGGAAATGAATAACCTTGATGTCATGTTATTTATTTAGGTTAATGGTCATTCACATCCATTAACAATATTTTTGGATATTGATTTGAAAATTACACAATCTCTCTAAACATAAATTATTGGACATCATGTAGGGCCTGTACAATCTTCCTCTTTTCTTTAGTTTTGGGAAGTTGAGGTTTACATCACTATGACAGTTCTGAGATATATGGAATTCATATACACACATGTCAAACATATTTATCTCAATCAGGAAGTTCCTTTAATGCTTCTTACCACATTTGTTTCAAGTGTAAAGATTAATTTTTATTCAACCTATTCTGTAGTAAAAGAACTCCCCATGTTTTCCTCTAATTATCTCTTGTTTTCATTCAATTTTTTAGATCACTATGTCTTTCTTAAATCCTATTCAACATTCATTGTAATTAACACTATTTATGCACTTCATTCATAGTATTGATTAGAAATATTCTTCTATAGATGGGGACTTAGTACACTGAATAATCTATCATCCATCCTAATAGGATCCATGAAGACAAATGAGATGTAGTGAGAACTTCTAGTGACGTTCATCTCATTCATTTTAAAAATTATTTTTCCTACTTCATCATCATAAGGAATTCCTTATAAATTTTTATTCTAATCAAATTAGTGAAATAATTATTACATAATATTCCCTGGAACTATTCCAACTCAATTACATCAATCTCCCGTATTGGCCTCATGTTTTTATCCGGTTTCAAAGAATAATCATATCCACCCTCTAAATGGTAAATAGACAGAGTCACAATCTCAAGTTGGGAGAAATGAATTATGGAAGTGATCTTTTTGATAGTGCGTATCCACTATTCATCAATTAATGGGTATGTAATTCCACAGAAATATGGTTTTCACTGATTCATAAAGGACACGATGGAATGTATTTTCATTCATAGTGAATGATGAATCACATATTGATTCAAATTATTTCATATAACATGAGTATGATTATTCATCATTATCATGATGGTTTCCATTTTTTATTTCATCAAAAGGCCATCAATACATGATCTATTTACATTATAATTAATATGGCTTATAGTATTTCCAAATATTTTCTAAAAAAATATAACCATATGGGGAAACTTCTTCCATTTTGTAATCTTTTAATTCCAATTCAATTTGATGAAATAATATATCAGGAATAAATATGTAATTATTTATCAAACATTGTATTATATATAAATAATTCATAATTATTTATATAAAGCTATAGATTAACCCAACATATCCCCAAGAGTGAAGTAAGTCCCATTTTCATGCACATGTTCCCATTTGTGTCCAGCTTAATGTGCAATTTTTATGTTTTACCTCATGATATATATGTTTCAGAGCCACATATACTTATTCTTATAATTATATGGATTTATATTGATCCAAAAACTAATTTCATAAAAATTTACAAAAATACTGTGATGTTTTGAAAAATGTAAAATTATCCTTAATGATATTTTTATTGTTTTTACATCATAATTTTCATAAATAAATAAATTTTCCTTTGATACCAACTATGGATTCCAACATTTTCATTGAATAATATTACATATCATTTTATAAATAAATGTTTTTTTTAATTTTTAGTGTATTTTAAATAAAGTACAAAATAAAAATAATAAAAAATTATTATATTTCACTTGAAAATATTATTCAATGTTAATACCTAGATCATTTTTTTCATATCATAACTTGGGGATATAAATCAACGGAAGGTGTGGGAAGAAGTCCCAAAAAGGTTAAATATGGGAAATAATTTACTTTTAATCTTATGGAATATCTACAAGAACTTTAGGAAATATCTAAAATAATGAGATAAAAGAATATAATAATAATAAAAACCTGAATCATGCCTTATATATGTCTGTAATGTATTTATTAGATTCATTCATTAGTAAATCTCTATGTTTTATCATTGAGGTGTCATGCACATTTTTTCATGGTTATTCACCAAGGTATCGAAAAACATGTTGTATCTAGAGATTAAATTATTTAACCTATTCATTAGAGAACTATAAAGGATCACACTTAATATTTATTAATTAATATGAAAAAAATTGACCATAATGAAACATTTCATAAATAACCACCATAGAATAAAAGTAACTTGTTCCATAACAAAATCGTGGAGTTTTAGAAAGTTTGAAAAAAATTATTCATTTTAAACCCACAAAAATGGAATGTGGGAATCAAGTATAAAAATACATGAATAAAATATATTATTTTTATATCTATATGAATAAAAATATAGAATAATGATGTTTTCATATTTCAAATGGAAAAAATATAATTTCATTATAAGAAGAGATAAATTTTGAGAGGAAAATTGGTTTCATAACGAATATTAAACATTGTCTTAAGGAAAATAAAAAATTGAGAGGAAAAGGGTCACCCAATAATAAATTACACATAATAAAAAATAGGATTGAATAATATATATATATAATAAAATAGAAGGAAAATTAAAAATATATAAAACAAAAAAGAACATGAAAAGAAAAAATGAGATGTTTAGATTTTCATTACCATGAAGTGTGACACCTAAAACTCCATGATTGGGACCTTGGGGGAATTATGACACCATTGTGGGACTCATTTGTATGTAATACTATCAATTATACATGTATGATTATTTTTTAATGAAATTAAATGATTAAATGCATGGTTATTTATAGCATATTTGAGGGTGTTTTTTTATTAATTTCATCGGACTCCTCTGTAGTGGAATTTAAAAAACCATGGACCTCCCAAGGTATTTTCCCTTTGTTGTAACCTACCAAATAATTATATAATAATAATTTTCCACATCTATTAATATTTATTTATTTTATATAAATTTTAATTTATTTGGGTTGAGTTTTCTGATAGTGTATCTGACACGTAACAATGTGTTTCTCCAAAATCATATGTTTCTCATAGGATATAGTTATAATAAAAAATAAAATATTATTAAAATTATTATTTTAAGTTTTAGTTATCACCTAGCTATTTTATAGCTGGTAATTTACAAAACTAACTATAATATATTTACACAGGTTTATTAAATGTTGTTACATTCGTACAATATTTTATTTTCGTCTTAAATTAAGAATGAGTCCAATTTTTTGAATAAAATTCTCTAATATTTTTAAAATTTAGTTTTAACACATTATAATTGTAAAAAAAATTTATATTTACTATCTAAAACTCATATATGTTCTATTTGACAAAATAAACAACTTATTTGAAAGTGGGACATCAACATTTACATTAGTTGAATCATTTTTTTTTCTATAAAGTTCATTTATTAATTTAAAAGGTGGAAAATCCAAAAATGGCCTATTCATAAAAAATTTATTAGAAAAAATTTAAAGTATAATTTCAAAGGGGATTACAAATGCGAGAATAATAAAAACCATACACATCCAAATCCACAGAGTAAGAGAAAAAAGATAGAGTAATAGAATACTCTCAATTGAGGTCTCCATAATATCACTTTTTATTTGAGCATCCAAAACATAATTATCTTCCCTAAATACATGTGTAACCACTAAATTAATAATCTTTGATAGGGAAAGACACTCAATATAGAATGGAAGTTTCCCCCATGGAACCATCCTAGATCGTGTTTCCAAAAGATGAACTATTGTAGTAGAGTCATAATCAACCCATAGGCGATGCCATTAATATTGGATCGAGTATTCATAGCTTTTATAATTTCCCATAATTTATATTTAATGGATGATCTAATCCAAATATAATGATAAAATCACTCTTTAATTAGATTAATGTTTTAATTAATAATGAAAAATATAGAATTTTAGTTAAAAACTACATTTTCATGATATTTATTTATTTAAAAACTTCCTTTAATGAGATTCAAGTTATATTATGTGTTTTTAATTTCAAAAAATGGATTCCATATTTTGAATCAAAAAGTCCAAATTATGTAAAGAGGCCCCTTTTATTTTTGGTCATTATGAATTGTAACATTAGTAACAATTTTTATTACCATGTTTAATGGTAAATGGGGAAATTAAAGGATAAAATGATAGTATAAATTTTATAAATAAACCCTAACACATGTATTAATATTTTTGAATGATTTATATTGACGCAGTAAAATCCACATGTGTATATTATTGCCCTTGAAATAGATTGTTTTGTGATTATGACACTAATAAAATTTTGTTTAAATTAATGAAAACGATGTCATAATAATGTGTCACATATCTATCAAAATATAAAATTTTTTCATATAAGTGAGATATAAGACCATAAATATTTCATCAAAAATAAAACAATTACTTATATTAGGATAATTTATTTATAGTTTGTCAGAAATAATTTTTATATTTATTTATGATACAATGATGATGTAGTAAATGATTTATAAAATCAAGGATCAAATAAATGAAACTAATTATATTAAAATAAATACAATTTTAAGTATTTTCTTCCAAAAAATAATTTAATGGATGACTCTTACATGTTTTATAAGTGTTAAGGGAGTTATTTAGGGTAAATAAAGTCTTTAATATTTTTTAAAAAAGTCATGTAATGAATAGTGTCAAAATTGACATAATTCATATTTTAAAATAAAAATTATTTTATTTTATGTTATAATTTTATAAAAAATCCTATATTTAGTAAAATTGTTGATGTTTTCCACCAAATATCATTAATGAAATATTATTTGGACTATGGACATGTCATGTCAAATATTTTAACTCTCAATGTGTAAATTACTTAATAAAATGTTATGATCTAAAAAGGTTAAAACATAAAGATAATGATTCCAAATTTTCAAAAAAATGTATAATTTTTATATTATTAATATATTTTTACCATTACTCACCCTATATTCTTCTTAATTCAACTAGGACCAATTTTGAATCGCTAAAGAATTTATATTAATTTATTACTTTTTATAATTTTAATAGTGCCCCTCCCCTCTTTTATAAATTGGATCACTTATTATATATTTAATTCCCATAAAATCATTTTGATATTCCAATATATACCAAAAAATTTCCAAGATTACCTAAACACAATATTGTGGCCATATTTTAGTCATAACGACTTTCTTAGGGGTGTTAAACTATTAAGAAAATGATATGATCAGAAGGAAAGGTAATGTTTTTTTTTAGTTTTTTTATTCCTTCTTCCACTTAATTAAAATATTCTAAAACCATTATAAAATAATAATTCTATTATACTAATTATATTGAGATATTTTTTGTTAATATCATAATCTATATCCATCTCCACTTCAATCAAAGGGTAATGGAATTAATTGTTTGTGCATACGCCTGAACAATCACCACCACAAACTGATATAATTCATTTTCCCTAACAATCACTCAGGGATTTTAATAATGATGTAATTAATGTTAATATATGTTATTAATGAAATATTAATCAATAAAAGACAATAATATATCTATCATTTTCTTACATTCCATGTAAATAAAAATGATTACATCGTTCATGAGTAAATGGGAATTATCACCTCCATGAAGCGATGTGATTATTTTTTTTCACTACATAAGTTGCATAATATAAATGAGTATATTTAAAGGATAAATATAATATTTATAATTTTATGATAATTATATAAATAAAAAATAATAATTACCTTATTTACTTAATGATAAATAAAATTAACTGTTACTCAAGTGTATGGACAACTTACCGTCTCAATGATTATAACATTATTCATTTATCATAACCATAATAATTATTTGGTAAAAAAATTAAAATTTGTAATAAAGTGATCTATAAATCATGAATAAGATTCTATATGTGATGAACTTGTCACCCCATGGACAAATTTAAATCATTCAAAGATCATTTTTTATCTCATATACCGAATATCGACAAAACATCTGATGTGAATTTTGTAATTAATTAATTATTATAAAATAATAAATAAGAGATGTAAAGGGACTAATAAAATTGTTAAAGGTTATAAAACGAGAATAAATTAGCATATTTGTTTATTTATGAATATAAATAACTTACAAGACAATTCATAATCAAGGTTAGGGGCTTTTCCTCAATCTATATTCATTGATGCAAATTTTGATGTCATATTCCACCTTCATTTATATGGTGTATAATTTGATGGTTCTGGGAACAGGAGAAGCATGGTTGGTCCAGAACCCAACATTGATTTTTTCCATTAGCGATGATTATTATAGGATCAATACAAAGATGAATGCCTATCTCCATGGAATAAAATCAATGATTTAGATAAATAAGGAAGAGGCCTAAAACCATTAGGGAGGATCTTGCATAACATATTTATAATTAATTTAATTAATTATAGAAAACAAAATAATACCTGTTTATTTGGTATTGTCTTTATTCATGAAATTTATCATCTAGAATGACCCTTCTGGATTATCTTTTTGGATTTGGAAGGATACAATCTCTAATCCCTCTAGCGATGGTCCACACGTGATCTGATGGCCTTCGATCGACACTGCTCATTCTCCATGTTCTTTCACGGTGAATCAAGTGTAATGTGTCATTATTGATCACTAATTATCCAGCATTGAATAATGTATCTCATTCTAGAGTGCGGTGGGAAAAGGATTATAGAGATAAAGTGTTTAGGTCAACAATTCTCAATTCACCTGGTGTCTAGTTCTGTACTTAGTACAATACACCTATATGTCTATTTATTGATATGGGGATTCAGTTACAACAATTAATTGCATAACATAAATTAAATACCATCATACCATAGAGAAAACATCTGATATTTATAATAATACTACGTCATTATTTATTGTATACCGACTTGCGCAAAATGAAATTGTAAATAAAATATCGTTTCAAAAAATAATAGTAGTGTTATTTTATTTTTTGTGAACTAGTTAAATAATTATTTATCATCTTCAAAATAATTATTTCTCTAACAAAACTGCCTTGGTAATTTTGAACTCAACTAATATTTATTGAAATCCTGAATAAATGATTAATTAATTAAATCTCTTAAATTAATATTTTACTTACAAACTATTAAATAAATATTAAAAATTATTCAATAAAATAAATAAATATATTTTACCCACAATCCAATGAATAAATATTAATTAAATTTATGGAATAATTTTAACATAAATAAAATTATTCCATTGCCTTGTGAATAATATTTATTAATTATATTCTTATAGAATTTAACTAAGACCAGTAGAAACACATAGTGTGTGAACCTCTAGGATTATTTCTGATTTGAATTAAGTGGGATTGACTAATGTCCAAGAGTACTATCTAGAAATTGGTCAAGGCACTCAAGAGAAAGATTATAATGTCTCAAAAACAACATCCATATACATACACTCACTGTGTAATATAATCCCATAGTCCCAATATCTCATCAAACAGGATTCATGATAGTGTCTTCAACTTGTATACTTGATATGTTGTTCTTTAACTACCTAATATAAACATGTCGTTATAGCATGGCCATGTGAAAGTTCATTTTTAATCCAGGGGCCAAGATATCAACATCCATAAATAGAAGGGGAAAATCCTTCCTCGAATTATCTATTAAAATCATGTCAATAATGACACACCCAACGTACCCTACTTCACTCCAACATTTTGTGTGATAGTTTTAAACAGTAAAACAATGTGCACATGTCGTGACACATATTGACGATAATATTAAATTTTAATGATCATTAAACAAGATCACATATAGAAATATCTGATTACACCAAAACATGATAAATTCTTACTAGTGGATCTAGTATCATAATCTCCTCTTTTGGAGATTACCATGTGAAAAAATCATGAGAGGAAGTATCATCTGCTTATGGGTACTCACATCAGATGGTATGCATCTTTTGTGTCTTATCATTGTATGTCATCAAACCATAGAGCAATATTTATGAATAGTTTTATAACATTTCAATGTTCTAATCATTTTGGAGAACTAACATGACCTTACCAAAGCAAAAAATACTCTAGGACATTATTACATCATAGTCATATAGAATAATGAAAAATATGTAATTAGTTATTTAATATTTAAATACATGAAATATCCTTTTAATCAATGTACAACTAGTTAGTTTGAGGAAACCAAATCATACAAACACTTTCTTTGACTACAACCAACAACCTATGACTTTCAAGCCACTAGACCTCACATCCTGTTCGTGTTTCTGCTATGTCAAGGCTTTAGCCAAGGTATCCTCGACATCTTCTTCCCTGGAAATATTGCCCATGAAAACTTCACCTTTATGATAAAAATCACTCAATAAATAATACTATTTTTGTATGTGCATCATCCTATGATTTGAAAATGGCTATTTTGCGAGAGCCAGTACTATAGTATATTAATAGTACAGTGTCATGGGGTTTTACTACTAGGTATCACATCCAGTTCTTGGATGAATCATTGCATCCAAACAACTTCTTTAGCATCCTCAAAATATGCGATATACTCAAAATCTATTGTAGAATATGAAAACACCCTCTTCTTTGTGCGCTTCTAGCTTATTTCACCTCATCTCAATGTGATGTTCTATCCCATTTATGAAACCATGTCATCTTGATCAGTCGGGAAACTAGCATATGCATATCTTCTAATGACAGGCTCCTCATCTCCTCAATAAAACATGATCTTATCCTTACTACACCTTAGATACTTTATGATTGTCTTGACATTCATCCAATGACGGTCACCTAGGTCACCTTCATATCTTCCCACTACAATCAATGCATAGGTGACATTTATCCATGTACAAAGCAAGGCATATGTGACTGACCCAATCCCTGATACGTATTGATTCCATTCCATTATCTTTCCTTCCACATGTGTATTAGGAAACATTCTCTTGAAAATATGAATGCAATGTGAGGCTTGTAATAATCCCCTCTTCGATTGTTCTTTACATAATCTCTTCAGTATCTTTTAAATATATGTACATTGACATAGTCCCAACAATCTCTCAAATCTGTCATGATAGATCTAGATCCCAAGAATGTATTCAACCTCTCCAAATTCATTCATGGAGAATCATTGATTCAACCATGCCTTGACAGAATATAATAATGGTGTCTCATTTCAAATAAGTAATATGTCATCGACATATACTATAAGGAGAATGACTACACTACCAGAAATTAATTTATAGACACAAGGCTCGCAATCATTCTTGATAAAACCAAATTCTGATATGGCTTCATAAAAATGAAAGTTCCATGATCTTGATTCTTGATTTAATCATTAAATGTATTTCTACAACTTTCAAACCATATTGGCATACTTTGGTGTGATGAACCCTTTGGGCTGTTTCATGTAGAAATCTTTTTAATGTTTAACATTAAGGAAGGATATTTTTACATCCATTTTCCAAATCCCATATTCATGGTGAGAAATAATGGAATGTATATTTTTCATTTATTTCAGCATTGCAACTAGTAAAAAGGATTCATTATAGTCAATTCATTGAAAATTTATAAAACATTTTTCAACTAGTCATGCCTTATTGGTACTGAATTTTCCATACATCGCCAGTTTATTTTTGAATACCCATTTGAAACCAGTAGTATTTATGTCAACTAGAGGTTCTACTAAATCCAGACATGAATTTGTTAAATGGAATCCATTTCATAATTCATTTCTTCATTTCACATGGAAATTCTTATGCCACATATTGCTTCCTTGTAAGTTAGATGATAAATATTATAAACTAATTATGATTCAGCATCCTCAATTTCTAAAAAAATTTATAGTTCCAATTCTCTATCCTCTCTTATACTCCTACGCAATACTTGTGTTTCTAGAACATATTCTTCTTCCACAAGGATTTTTCAAATTTTTTCCTCTACCAAATCTTTTATAATTTATGCCTCGACATCAATAAAGTCTTTCTCACTCCTAGTATTTATTTTTGAGATTCTATCCCACTCATGGAATTTGACATGTCTTTCCATAATAACCTTTTTTGATATGGGTTTTTTATGAAATATCCATTTGTTTAATTGAGGTATTTTATAAAGGTACACATTTTGCTTTGGAGTGAGATTTTGTTACCTGAAAAGGCCTTAATAAACACTTCACTACCATGCACATTTAAATTTTATAACCTGGATTTTAATACACTTTAGTAATCAAATGGTATACCATTTATTTATTTAGTTGGTACTTGGTGTAGTATCTGTGTTTTTGTTTATAATGCATATCCCCAAATGGATAATAGATGACTCACATGAATCATCATAGATCTAACTATGTCTAATATGGTCATGTCCTCCTTTTCCTCATATTTTTCCACTTGAGTGTGTATGTAAGTGTGAGTTGGGATAGGATCACAACCTCCTGAAAGTAAACAATTAAGTCTTGATTATGATATTCTCCAACTCGGTCTGAGTTGTGTTTTTTAATATTCATACAAATATGGTTCTGAAATTAATTCATGTATCATTTAACTTATCAAAATAAACTGTCTTATACACCATTATGTAGATATATCCATATATACTACAATCTTTAGTAAATGTTTTAATGTATGAGTACCATATATTTTCTTCGACTAGAAAAGTTCACACACATCGGTATGAAAGAATTCATGAAGTTCTTTAGCCTTTCCACCTTACGCAATAAATTTTTCATTGTTCATTTTACATTGTATGCAAGCATGACATATTCCTAGTGGGATTATATTGAACTAATCTAAATTTCCATCTTGATGTATCTTTGTCATGTGATTCTCATTTACATGACCTAGAAAGCAATGAAACATTTCGGTGTGGTATGAGTCTTGTAAAGTATCTTTGTTATTGATTTACATTACATGGTTTGCGTAATCCAACATGCAATGACCGTTGTATAAATGTTCCGTATCAAAAAATGTTATCATAGTAAAAAATGAAACATTAAATTAAAAACTTGAAAACAAATCCATCTATATCAAATCTGGATATTGAAATAACTTTTTAAGTAACAGACATCACATAATATCAACCCTTTAACACTATGATCATCCTACATGGAAACATGAGGCGATATTCCTTGATAGCTACAGTAGAAAGTCTAGCTCCCTTGGTAGCTCATAGATCTTCCTCCCCTCAGTCAATATTCTTAAATATACATGGTTACTCTATTTGGATAAATATTTGAGCTGCAACAGCCATATATAACACCCAGTATGTAGAAAATTTATATTTCATTTGATAAAAAACGAACATTAATATTCCTCTTGTTTCATTGGTTGAGTGCAGTTCTTTTTCGAGTGGACCTTCATGCCACTAAAAAAACAAACAACCTCCTCTTCCATTGTCTATCCTCTGATCTTATTTTTCTTGGATGGCCATGAATATTATTTGGGATTAAATCGCTTCTTCTTCTCTTGCCTTCTGATCACCGTAAAGACAGAAGGATTTTTGGGGTTCATACGTTTGTCCAGTTGGTGAATGAGGATATGATTATAAGGGATACACTTCTCAATGTTGTTCATGTTGAAATTGACAACAAAGTTAGAGAATTCCAGAGGGAGTGATGAGAGAATGAGATGTGGGCCTAGTTCTTTAGGTATTTTAAGCCCTAGAATGTCCCGGAACTCAATGTAGCCAATGAGAATAACTACATGAGGACCATTTATGGCACATTCTTGAAGACTACTACAAAAGAGTTCCTTATATATCTCAATTCTTTATTATAATGCTCTATCTTGGGAATGACCACGATGGTGCTTGAGCATGATATATGCATCCATGTTTTCGTCATACTTCATGAGCTTACTAGACATTGATGATTAAATCCAATATCGAGGACTAAATGTATCATTCATATGTTTCTCATAGACCATGAAATCTTAATCAATCGCCACTTAGGAAGTTAGATAATGTAATGCTAACTCCAACATGTAATACTTCTGCTTATGGAGTTGGATAATCTGAAGGCACCTCACCCATTCCTGGAATTTACTGTCAGTGAGGATGTTGTCATTATACATAATTTATCACATGGATAGTGTGGTTGATGAGCTTTTCATTTTTAATCTACAATTTAATGTGTAGATCATTAGTACATTATGGATTACCTTTTTTGAAAAATTATAAATTTTATTATGTGTAACAATTTTATGAATTCCCAATGGATCTCACTATTTATTTTAGAATGTCTATTTGAAATACATTCTAATGGAAAGGGCCCTTATTCCCCTTCTCATTACACAAAAACGGGTTGTTCAATCTATTAGAATGCTTTTAGGTAGGCAAGTCTTTGCCAACATTGGGCTTGTTGCACATTAATTGGTTGAGTGGAAACCACAATCCCGAAATCATGACATTTGGATTTCCTTAACTCTTGAGTCCAATATTACACCATTTCTAGAAAGGCATACACCTATTGATTTAATATTCTTCTGTCAAAATAAAACATTTCATAAGGGATTCCTGTATAAAAGTGTGTTCCCCCAAAAGGGATGGTCAAACACACAGTTTTGTTGAGTTTTCCCCTAATCAAGTAACAGAAGGCTTCGTCAAACTGAATATTTTATTTGAGTGATTTTTAACTCTTATACGTGAATTTAATATTATGATTATAAAATTATTGTTAATATAAAGAGGACCTTAGTTACGTGATTTACCATTTGGTGATAAAATTTACACATACGTCTGGTTTATTTTAGTTCCATCTTGCATGCTTGTTTAATTCATTAAATATATGATCGTAACAACACATCCATAATGATAAAACATAAAATTGAAATAAATAATATTTTGTAAAGGGAATGATAATGTGATTTTATAATTATTAGTTTATTTAGCGGCTAATAAATTAACCAATACATAGGAGAGAAACCACATGAACCTATGGAGTTCATGTTTACAACATTTAACATGTCCACCACTGTATCTTTTAGGATTGGTTTTTCTTGACTCCAACATGAACTTCCTCGACAAACATGGGAGTTCCATCTATAACATAATACTTTTTTAACACACATACAAGTGAGGGGTAAAAGGTGGTGTTACAAAAAATGAAACCTTTGGAATGTAGGACCTATATATTAAAGAGGAGAAGGCTCACATGATAAAAAATTTAATTTAAATAAATAAATTAAATGAAACCATCATCATACAAAGGTCTTCCTCTAGATCAGGATCATCCATACATGCAACTATATTTACACAAAAATAATGCTATCATTCAATTATTTATTCATTATTTTTTTGGATAAATTACAATCGAATAAATTAATTATTATAATGAATTAATGAATCCTTTTATCCTAAACCCTTTTCTGAAGTTCATTGAGTTTGTCATCCATAAAAATTTTATGCATATAAACTCATTTAAAATTATATTGGAACGTAACTTCTACCTTGGAGGAAACACAGCTAATTACTATTCATAAGAACCCAATGAGTATAAATGAACATTATGGAGATTTAAAATTAAACACATACATATAAAACACCAATCAACTAAGGCCCATTGAACCTTGTCTACACGACATGTACAGCCATATACATGTCACATGTTCTAGTGTTGTACAACCCAAAACATTTGGAACCACTTGATGAGATCCTCAGCTTTATTTTAATCCAAATTAAAACAAAAGATCATTTTTGTAAGGTGAATGAGAAATGATAGAGTTGTAAAAAAATATAGATTGACATTTGTAGAACAATTACCTTGAATCAAAACAACTAAATTAATAAATGCTTAAATAATAAACAAAATATTTAAATAATAATATACCATGATGTAACCGCTCTGATACTTGTTGATGGTTCTGAGTGCAGTAGAAGTGTGGTTTGTTTGGCACCCCACATTGATTTTTACCACGATCAATAATTATTTCTATATCAATACAATGATGAATTCCAGTATCCATGGAATAGAATCAATGGTTTATATAATGAAGTAAGAGGCCTGAAGCCTTTTGATAGTATCTTGCACATCATTTTATAATTAATTTAATTAATTTCATAAAGAAAATAATACCTGGAGCTTCATTATTTTCTTCTTTGATGATGTCAATCATCCGAAATGACACATCCATATTATTATTATTTGATTTTTAGGATCTAAACTAGAATCCCTCTAGTGGTGAACCACATGTGCTAAGATGGACTCTGATCAAAACCCCTCATTCTATGGGTTCTAGCACGGGTAAGTGGGTGTCTTGTGTCTGTTATTACTGATCTCTCATTCATTTTCCTTAAAGATAGTAACTAGTTTATAATAGGTGAGTGAAGATGATATGAGAGAGGAACTTTCTAGCTCAACATTTCTTAGTTCATCGGATGTGAGGTTCAGTACTTGTCACAATGGACGTATGTGACTATTTATTGACATGTGGATTTAATAAAAATATTGTAATGCGTAACAGCATTAAAATACATTCAAAACAATAGAAAAAATCCATGATATTAATAGTAATACCATGTTATTATTTATAGTGCACAAACATTTGAAAAACAGAATTATAAAAAAATTTACCATCACAAAATAATAGGCGCGTTATATTATTTTGTGATAACTTGTTAACTAATTATTTATCTTCTTGCAAACAATTATTTTTCTACCAGACTGACCATGGTCCTCTTGAACTCCATTCTCATTTATTGAACACTCGAATAAATAAATAAATAATCTTCTATCTTAAATAAATATTTTATTTACGAACTACTAAATAAATATTTACAAAATGTTCAATAAACTAAATAAATATATTTTACCCACAATCTAGTGATTAAATATTTTTTTAATTTATGATTTAATTTTATCTTGAATAAAATTATTCCATTGTATTTCGAATAATATTTTTTAATTAAATTCAAATATAATTTTACCGAGACCACCAAAAACACAAAGTTTGACCCCTTAAGATTCATTATCATTAAAATTTCGCAGGCTTCCCTAATGTCCAAGACTACTATCTAGTAATAGGTGAAAGAACCCAAGTGAAAGAACATAATGTTTCAACATTGAAATCCACAAACAAATGCTCATTATGTAATATAATCCATGTTTATAATATATCACTAATATGATTCATGATAGTTTCATCAATTTTGATGCTTTATATGTCATTCATTGACAACCAAAAATAATCTCATCATTACACCATGGCTATGGAATTTCATGTGATAGTTCTATTTCAATCATAGTGCCCAGATAACAAATTATATAAATGAAAGGGGAAAATCCTTACTCGACTTATCCCTTAATAACATGCTACTCGTGATGCACCCTACATACCCTACATCTTGACCACTGCCTATGTGACAGTTTTAATTAGTAAATCCTAGTGCATGATCAATTACATGTATTAATAATAATATAAATGGTTAAGGATCATTACAAATTCTCACAGATAGAAATATATGATTACACCAAAACAATCAGAATTCATACTCGAGGGTCTGTTCTCATAATCCCTTATCATAGAGATTACCAAGTTCCAACTTCATGAGAGGATGTATCATCATCTTATGAGTACTCAAACATGACTGTCTCCATGTTGTGTGACCCGTCATTATTTGTCATGCAAACGTAGAACTAATTTTATGAATATTTTTATACCCTTTTAACGTTATCAACATAGTGGGGAACATCAATGACCATATCAATGCAAAGAATACTCTAGGAAATTATTAAATCAAGGTTTTGTAGAAAAATGAAAGAAATTTAATAAGATGTTTAATATTTAAATACATTAAATATCATTGTAATAAAACTACAACCAGTTGGTTCATGGACACCAACACTTACATAATCAACACCTTTGAATTTTAATTTCACCCAATGGATTTCAAAGGGTATATTTTTATTAAAATCATATTACTAAATTTAAAATGAATTTCTTTTAACATATATGGAAACAATGACTTATCTGTCATAATGACCATTATTTGATAATTCACTTCATTTACAATCTATAATGTTTTTTTAAAATAAAAATAAATATTATATTCCAATTTTTCATAATTTTGTATTGAAAACGTGTTAGAGAATGTATTTATTATTTCAATATCATGGGATGATACCTAATGAAGGAAATATAGAAATGTGATTTTTTCTATTATGCAGGATTTATGTGTTGTGCTTAGTTTTTGGTTGTTTTGAATTTCTTATGTATATGGGTGGATCTGTGATAAGATGATGGTGGGTGAGCTTGTGATATCGCTCCATTAAGTTGGGTAATGGGATAGAGACAAATAATAAGGAATCTCCTTGTATATTTAGGTAATATACTGTGACGAGTATTCAAAATGTAACCATGAATATTATTCTCTATGTATTTGTGAAAGATAGAATGTATGTATGATATGGATTCCAAAATTTACCCTTATTATTTATTACTACAATGATTTTTTTTAGAAATTTTATGATTATATGAGGTATAATAAATAAATTATGTTTTACGGTTGAAATTTATAATTTTTTGAAATTTTTTACATAGGATTAAAATAATCATATACTAATGATCTCATTCATTATTTTATATCACTAACTATGATTTTTATCTCATTCCATGTTTTTTGAATATTTTATATTGGGTATAAAGATGGGTAAGTGAATGGAAAATGTCAAGATGAATGTTATGAATATTTATATCATGTATGAAATTGAAAACACAACTGAATATGTTTTATTATATGAAAACAATTGATAATGAGCATAAGTTTCTACACTGTAATATTAGAGTTATTATGTAATAGTTATTTCTTTATTCTATAAAACACTATGCAAGAAAATATATTCAATGTGAATTATTGACATATTTCATTAATATTTATTATTTAATGTTGGGGCCTTATAGATGGTATAAGATGTTGGTTTAGATAAATTTTGAGGTTATGATACTATTAATAGAATATTCATAAATGGCTATTATAATATGATAAAATTGAAATGTTATATAACTATGATATTTAAATGTTTCCTCACCTAAAATATTTTTTTCTATAATGGTTTTCCATAAAGTAAATAGGGAAGCTATGTGGGGACGACATCTAGAGGAAGACAACCTTCCGATTCACCAACCTGAGATGATAAGAATTATAACTAAACAACTTGGTATAGTTATGTAATAATTGAATTAGTCTATAAATGGTGTTTGTATCCATACACAAGAGAATCCATATCAACCATATAGGAAAATGTTGGTTGTGTATCATTTCATAAGGAATCATCCCCCACTATTCAGAGGATCATCTGCCTCTATTCTTTTTGAATGGTAGATTAATATAGTAGAAATGATTCTTGATGTAATTGAGTGTTTAGATAATCAAATGGTTTTCCTTTTTTTACCTTTTTGAAAGGTAAACCGATCAGTGGTGGTTGATGGTTAATAATATAATGGATAGTGAGTAGAATGATTCTCTGGATTTGGATGAATTAAAGTGTTTATTTCTTGATATAAATATTCCAATGGTAGTTAAAAATAGGATGGAAAAAAATTGATTGAATTAATGAATGATGGGAATTCAATCGATAATTACAAAGAAAAATTCACTAGACTAGAAAGGTAGGCTCTAAATTTCATCCATGATATTACTAATAATATAAATCCTTTTTACTCTGTATTAATTCCTACAATTTTACAAGTGTTAGCTTCTTGTGAGTTTAAAAGTAATGAAAATAATGTTTTATATTTAGAGGAGGAAAATAGAGTTTTTTTTCAATCATGTATTCATTAAAAACATAAGAAAGAAGTTCTATGTGGTTGGTGAGAGGTATGAATTCATCAAAAATTCTGATGGTAAAAAAATTAAGTTTACAGTTTGTGTGAATTGTGGACAAAAACGCACTAGAATATGCCTTATAAATTCTGGTATGTGGTTCTAAAGTTGTAAAGTTAGACATAAGGATTGCAAATTTACTAAGAAAGATCAATGAAAGGGTAATAAAACATCTGATATACAATCAATATTTTTTTTAAATGTAATGATGTTGGTCATTATTGAAATGAGTGTCTGATGAAGAATCTGAATGATTGGAAGTAGCAAGACTATAAGAAAAAAGGTGTGGTGAAATAATTTTCATTTACTTTAGAATATATTTTCCCATAATATGAAATGGTATGAGGTACAATTCTTTTTTATTCATATTATTCGAATGTGATGATTTATTCCAGGTCTTCACATTGATTCATTTCTAATAGCTTTTCTACTAAATTGGATATTCTTCCCCTATAAATGAATCTAGATTATATGGTAAAAATGTTGAGGGGAAATTTTATGGAAAAAAGAAATTATAATAATCATAACTTCTTTGTCTGTGGAACATATTTACCTACAAAAATGTTTTTGGAATCTATTAGAGTTTTATTTTTATAGAGGTATGGATTTTTTTTAACGTTCTACGATTTAATGATGATCTAGTGGAGTTTCATTTTATAAAGTGATTCAGATTGTGTACATGAGTAAACCCCTACCGTTGATAACATAACATGAAGCTAAGAAACTATTTAAGGATAGAAATAAATATTATCGGGATAATATTTTTGAAAACAAATAAAACATTCAGATTAAGGATGTACTAGTGATAAATTAGTTTCTTAATATTTTTCATGCTGATATTCTTTTTATTATACCTGATAAAGACGTTGAATTTATTCTTTACATTTTTCCTAATGATAAGGAAATTTCAATAATCTCTTATGTAATATCTCAAATAGAACAGTTAATTTAGATGAATTAATTACATGAGTTATTAGATAGTGTTTTCATTCAACCTAGAACATCACCATTGGGTTATATTACCATTTTTTAATGATAAATATTGTTTAATTAGACATTTCATTGATTATAGAGCCTTGAGTATAATGGTGGTTATGAAAAAGTATCCTTTGATAGATATCAATTATTTCTTTTATCCGATCCATGAATTACAATATTTTTTAAATGTTGACATGAGGATGGGGTACCATCAGTTGAATGTAAATGAAGAATGCATCTTAATGAATACATTATATACTATATATGGACATTAGGAATTTGTAGTTATGTCTTTTGGGTTAACTAATGAACCTTCTATATTGACGGATCATATAAATAGAATATTCTATGAGTTCTCGGATAATTATTACGGTTTTGTTTATTGATTAAATTTTGGTATGTTCTAATTGAAAAGGAAAGCATGAAAGTCTTATATAAGATATTTTTGTAGACCATAACTAAAAATACTATATGGGAAATTTAGTAAGTGTAAATTTTGGTTGAATGTTTTTTCTTTTTCAATAATGTTTTTAACTATGGAATAACTATTAATCCTACAAAAATATACATTGTTGATAAATTGAAAAGACACAAAAATATAACTGAGTTTCATTGTTTTCTTTGATTAATTTACTATTACCTGAGTTTTGTTGAAAGTTTTCCATGTTTATCTATCCCACTAACAATGAAAAATCAAAATGGGGTTATGTTCATCTAGATGAAATAATATGATAATTTTTTTATAGAATTTAAAATAATATTAGAGAATGGGCTTGTTTTGGAACAACCATCGAGAGAAGTTGAACTTTATATCTATAGTAATGATTTATTGAATGGAAAAAGTCTTCTCATATTGTAGAATAATCAGGTAATTTCCTATTCCTCACATCAGTTAAGAACTATTGTGTTATATTTCCATACATGTGATTTAGAAGTAGATTCTGAAGTGTTTTCTTTAAAAATTTGAATACATAAACCATATATAGTAAAATGTAAAATATATACTGAATATAAATGTTTGAAGTATATATTCACTCAAAATTATTTGAACATGACACATAGAATATGGTTAGAAGTAATAAAGTATTATGATTGCATGATTCATTAACATCATGGAAATGAAAACAAAGTTGTTCATACTTGGAGTCAGAAAAGAAATGATACATTAACCATGCTATAATTGTAATTTGACCCTCTGATTAATGAGTTGACAAAATTTGTAATAGAAGTTTTGGGTGCATGAAATTCCTCTGTTTTGTTTCAGGTTTTAGTGTAATTAGCACTATCAGATATAATTTATAATTATATAAGGAAGATAGTGTATAGTAGAATATTTATAATTTGTATAAAAGTTTAAGTAGCCATAATTTTTCATTGATAAATATTTTGACATTTTATTTGGGATGATATTATGTGTACGTTGTGATTCACATATTAAATAATATTTATTATGTGATGCTCATAGTTCCATATTTTTAGTTCATCTAGGTATAAATAAGATGTACATTGACCTCCAAGAGTATTACTGGTGTGATTATCAAATACTTCTAGAGGTTACAATGTGATTTGGGTTATTTTTGATATATTTTCTAAAAATTATCATTTTATTCTAATTGGAGATACACTATCTCTTGAAAAAAATTTGTTCATCTTTTAATCCTCAATAAAATAGGGTGTTAGAATGAATAATTCTGAACATTGGGGATATAATATAGTCTACATCAATGTATTACCAGGTAATTTATGATCAAAATTTTTATTTTGTTTATTTTTCATAGAATAATATGTTTCATTCCAAATTACTAATAAAAACATTTGATACATTATATAAAAAGATGTGAAGAACTATATATTTTGGGGTTGCTGTTGAAGAAAAAATGCTTATGGGACCAGAATTGGTATTAGAGATGGAAAAATGATCGGTGGATTCATAAACACTTGAGGACAACTCATTGTAGGAAGAATAATTTTACAAATTACTGGAGGAATGATTTTTCTTCTGATGTAGGAGACCTTGTATTTCTCAATGTTTCTTCTTGGAAATATTTTATGTGTTTTGGTATGAAGGGGAATGAGAGTCCATGGTTTATTGGAAACAAAGAAATCTTAGATAAGGTTGGATCATGTTGACGCCGAAAAAGTCCGTAATTCCTAAAGGATGTTTCCAAATGATGAAGTGACGTCATATTCGGACCCGGAGGCTCGGTCCGGAGATCCTAGAAGTGTTGCGTGAAATTACGAAGGACTTGCGCGAAAAAATGTTGTCTGTGCGAAAGAAGTCCGGGATTCTCGAATAAACACCGGTGGGGCGCATAATTTTGCACACCTAGTTCCGTGCGATGTGGCCTTTCACGTCGACCAGTCCTGGAACGGAAGATTTTGCATGTCTCCCAGATTCCACGATTCCTGTGGCCTATAAATAGAAGGAGACCCCTTCTGTTTCGGCGTTGCAGAATTCATACTAGCTCCCGTGCATGAAATTAGACTCTCGCGCGTGCAATATGACTTTCAGGTATTGGCCCTTTTCGCACAGCCTTGCCCCGGGGTTCACATTTGCAAGAAATCCCACTAGCTTAAATAAAATTGCAAACTCTTCAGGGTTCCTCCTTTGCTCGCAATCACTTCCATTGCGCGTACTCCCTCCTTTGCGCATGAAACCCATTTCTGCACAATCCTTTCATTAGGTTTTTCCCTGCCTTATAGATCGGTCATTACCCCCGTGCGCAATCCAAGACCATTACGTGCAATCCCTCTTGCCGTACGCAATCCCTCTTCCCCAATTTCATGTCATCCAGTTGTTTTGCGCGAAAAACTTCTCTTTGCGCGCAATCCACCAGACCCCTCATCTTGATGCCCCTGGGGTGCCTCCCTACATAGGCGCCCGTTGTCCTCTATACCGGGCATTAACGTCATGCATTTTTTTCTGTACGACCTTCCAGGATAGTAAGAAGTAACCTCAAGGTCCTTTGGATGGTGTTTCCCATTCCGTAGCTTTGCCTTATGCTCCTTCGCATAGGCACACTAATGACTATTGCTTCTTTGCATAGCCACACAAACGTAAACCCCTCGATGGTTCGCCCTGCGACCCCCTGTCACCATGGCCTTGCTGATTCTTTCCCTCCCACAAGGGGTAGAGGGTGTTGGGCATATAATCCCTAGGGGTGTGGAGCGAACCGACCTCGTCCGAGCTGTAGGATGTTAAACTGCCAAGCAGCTCATCCTCAACACATGACGTTAAACTGTGATCTGACCCCGTGCCTCACACACAGGGTCCTCCCAGGCTCGGACATTCTTTACACTGCTTGTCTCCATGGGAATGGAACCTTCCTCACATGGAATGATATCCTCCCTCTCGGAGTGGCGTTTGTACACGGGGGAAAGGCTGCCTCAAAGCATAAGTCCCTAGCCTCTTCTTCAGAAGGTAGCACCCATGCACCACCATACTTCCCTCTGCACTTTGTCGCATCATAGGCCTCCATCATGGAGTAAGTTCTGGAACCATGGGATTCTCAACTCATAAGCCCCTCTCCGCTTCACATGAACGCACCGTTCACAACGTGATTGTCTTGTCCCTGCCGCCTCCTGTTTCTCACACCGAGAATGACTCACGTGGGCTTAGAGTGATCAAGGACAATGACACCCTCTTTTGGGCCGCCTCAGACTGTAATCCCCATCCTGGTGAACTATGAAGATTTTAATCCATGCTAATGCATGGTACGTAGGTATCCTCCTCGAGGTTCAAGCCCACCACCCAGTGGTTTCGACCTCTTCACATCGGTTCTCCAACACTTTGGGCCGCCTCAGAGCGTAAGCCCCAAATTTCTCGTCCAGCATGACGTAAAATGGTCTTCCTTGTCCCGCATGACGTTAAATTGTATACCGTCCCTCATGACGTTAAATTGTATACCGTCCCGCTTGACATTAAATTGTATGCCCGAATTATGTAGAATTTGATCCGTGCTAAAGCATGGTACGTAGGTAGCCTCCACAAGGTTCTATCCCATCACTCGGTTGTTCCGACCCCTTAGTTTCGGTTCACCGAAAACCATTATGGGCCGAATCAGAGCGTATGCCCCATACCCACCATTATGGGCGGCCTCAGAGCATTATCCCCATATCCACCATTGTGGGCCACCTCAGAGCATAAGCCCCATATCCACCATTGTGGGCCTCCTCAGAGTGTAATCCCCATATCCACCGTTTTGGGCCGCCTTAGAGTATAAGCCCCATATCCATCCATTGTGGGACACCTTAGAGTGTATTCCCAATATTCCCCCATCCTGCATGATGTTAAACTGTTTGCTCTAACTATAGGGACTTTGATCCATGTCAAATCATGGTATGTATGTATCTTCCACGATGTTCAAGCCCCATTCACTCCATCACCCAACCTGATTCCTACCAGGGCCGCCACATCCCGGTGGGATCATGCCACCTCATTCCACTCCACAGTATCCAAGAAGCCACCTACATGCTGGCCCTGACATCGGTGTCCCCCCATGGGTTCTTAAATCTGATCCACTCTTGGTGTTCTAATCAGTTTAATTCGTCTCCACAAGATGTTGAACTCGTGGGATACCCCATGTTAAACATGGGAAGATGATGAAAACCTCAGATACATGTCTATGGCATGCCAATTCCACGCGTTCGATGTGGGATTCCTTAGGCTTATGTGCCATCGAGAATCCCTTTAATAAGGGAAAAAAGACACACATTCCAATCCCCCAGCGTCAAGACATGCCAACGATGCCCCATCGTGACCATTCTCCTCACCAATGGTTGCTTCCCCGACTAGACCCCTTAGAGCGTCTTGACGGAAGAAGCGTAATTAACTGGTGTCCATGAAGATGTGGAACTAGGAATGAGATTCACAAATACGTCTTAAATATATGAGGGAGACCCATACTAGGTGACGATCTCTGAGGAGGAATCCACAGAAGGAAGATTCATCATCCCATCATCCCTGTTTCAATTAAGGAGCAGACGTCCTAGAATAAGGAATGGATGCCACCCATCTTTGGAAAGTGGGAATACAGGGCCACAATCCGCACGTCCTCCCATGTGTGACGGATGTGAACGAGCGCCCTGACGGAAAACATAAGAAAATGAAACTAGTGAACCCGATGTGAATCTATTCTCCTCAATACATAGACCAATAGCGTTTGTGGTGTCAGAAGATTAGCATGTAAGAAGGTCTGGGAACCGAGCACCAGGACGTGAAACCCACTAGGGGTTGGGGCGTTTAGGATGTTGAGCACTCCGTTCTATGATTTTTTCATCGTGGATCCCTCTTATTGACCACAGAAGGCGGAATGACACTGGGCTATTGGTTGTCGATTCCTTTTCCTACTATTGTTAATGGGTTCACCAACCTGCTTTCAAGAATCAGATCGGTGCATCCGGAGCTCGATCACCACCAGCCCACTGGTGTAGGGGCCAGGGCAGTACTGACACGACCACCATGCGCGGTCCCTCCTTTTCCACAGCTACTCCGACCACTTTGACTACCAGGTTCTCAGGTCCCCTATCTCCATCAGATATTATCAAACAGAGGGTGATCAATGACCTTGTGTGTAGGTACGAGGAGGAAGAAGTCATCCCGACTAAAGACATGGCCCATTTGGATCTCGAGGAAGCTGCACGTCACTTCCATTGTCGCCCCCGAGGGCCGCACAGGGAGCCTCTGCTTCCCACAGAGACGTTCAACCATTTCAAGAGCCTATCCCCAAAATGCCTCGACACCTCACTTCCCTATGCCATTGATGTGTGGGATGTCCGAGTTCGCCCGATAGGGGACCCGCTCTAGGGGTTCACAGAAAGGGCCCCCACCAGGCCGCATCGACGCCCCTACCTGACTCCCCGGGCCAAAGAGCAGGCAATCGATGTGCCCACACCACCTGCTCCAACCCATCTGACCTGACACCAGTGTCGGGCGTGAGCAGAAGAGGATTCCCGCCCTGGGACATCAGCGTCAGAAACCACTGTGGCCTGATCAACTGCAGAATCTTGTCATCAAACCCTCACAGACATTGTACATGGGCAGTTATATGGCCGACCCAGATCGAGGCCCTGACCTCCCCATGGTAGGTTGGGTTGACTCTCCAGGTCGCTGGAACAAGTAATGTCCAACACGGACCAATTCACAGTAGTTCCATCTATCATGAAGGCATACTCCATGCCACCGTTCTGGAAAGTAGAAGGCTTCCCCATGACAGCTACACTCTGGGTGTGGCTCTTTATAACGCTCACTACACTGAGTACGCGGCCACTCCCCCCTACCACTGGTCGTGAGTATGCATTCATTTCATATCTGGTCACTCACCCACATGGAGGACCTCCCCATGTCCCTTTCGAGATCAACCCCAGTGCTCCTCACACCCCGGACATCAGTCCTCTCGGCCCCATTACCATTGCAGCCAGACAACTCCATGACGGAAATCAGCCATGCCCTGAGGAGCTACCCAGGGGAAGGAAGGTGGGATGCCATCACCGAAAGGGAAATCCCAGGGAAGGCCAGACAGAAATCAGACCTGTCCATTTCTTAGACTCTAAGGCGGAGTATGACTCGATGATGGAGCCCTCTGCCCGGTCCTCTGAGTCAAGGGCAGGGATAGGGATGTAGCACATCAGCCTCGTACTCCCTGAATGTGTGATCACTATGATCCACTCCTCCCTATGAAGGTATAACCAGGAGGATGAGGACTTGATATACCACCAGGGATAAAACTTTCAGTTACCATTTGCCTTTCTGGAAGCACCTTCCACCTCGGTCAGAGAGGGTGGAGAACTTTTCTGGGGACCGATGGAAGATTCGTGACATGGAACACCCTCAGAATGCATCGAAACTGTGAAAGGAGGCCCGTTCGCCAGCCCATCCTATCGTGAAATGACATCCAGGAAACTACAGCCCTTTGAGGGTGACTTAGGATTCGGCGGCCAATCGGCTTGCTCGCAGTATTCTCCGTCGGCCAGCCCACCAGCCCAGCAGCCTACCTCGGCACTGCTGCCAGTTCCCCATCCAGTCTCGGTTGATGAGCGGTGCCAGTAAGGGCCAGATCCTGAACTTCAGCCATGAAGCTTGTGGACCATCCTTGCAGTAGGCCACTTCCCTGAGATGTTTTGGCCGGTCGTAGGATCAGATTTTGATGTACCATAATTTCACACCATGGGAGAGTTTTAATGTTTCCGCAAAACTCTCTGGGAAACTCACTCCCTTCTTTTCCATCAGCAAGTGCCTTATCCCAGGATTCCAGCACATCTCGAGGATATCGGTGAGCAGTGTCCTCGGGTCGACCTAGCCATGCTCCCCGCGGTTCGGCACCCTGAGTTACTTGGCCACCAAAGGGCCCTCCAACAACAATGCGTCCTAAGTTTTCATGTACTCCACAATGTTATTGAGGAAGCCAACCCCACACGCACGTCCTTTTATGGGGGCATTACGCTTCCCTTCACTTCAGTACGATTCTCCGGCAGCCCGACTCAACGAGCGGTTTTGAGGGCATGCCCCCGAGGGCACCAGAGGTCAACATGGTCGACCTGTCAAGAGAGGGGAACAGTTTGGAACTTCTCGATACTGACTCACCCCCTGAGGACAGGCTGCTACTGGACTTATCTGGGAGCATTACTCACCAACAGAGAAACCTCCTAGGTATCCCCTCACCCATTGAGGCATTAAAAATTATCCAGAACATTGGCAAGGGTAAGGAATATGTCGTGGTTGTCAAGATCGCCGACCCATCAACCTCTGTGCATAAGGTACATGAAGATCCTTAGAAGGCCACACTGCGCCAACAGCTTTCTGAGTAGAAGAGACTGGTCGATGAGCTTCTAGCTGAATGCATTGTGGAGCGGCGGCCTGACTACGATGATCCTAGGATGGGACAGCAGGTCAGAAAAAACTACCCCTCGACGAGATTCTCCCAGGAAACCGCGATCATGCTCTGTTCGCTAACCGAGGAGAGGACAGAGCTCATGTCAAGAGGGCGCAATACATTTTTCTGAACCCTCCTGAGTGGCGTGATCACCCAAGAGACCCCGCTCGGCTTCCTCCCTCTTCCCCAAGAGTTTATCCACCAACCGCCCCACGAGCTACTGAGCTTGACTACTGGATTGAAGAGCTTGGCAATGTGTTTGTGGTTAGGGATCCCCATCATGCCAGGAACCTATGTCCATACGATCTGATGGCAGCACTCATCGCCTGCTTAGTGGATTTGGATACTCAAGAGGTGGTAATCCCACCAGATGACAAGCCATACCCAGCATGGGTGGATGATATGCCAGCAACTCCGAGATTTGGTAACCCCACTTTCTGCCCCTTTAACGGGACTGGAGACCCGCCACAACACCTAGCCCACTTCAACTCGAGGAGTGGGAATATGTTAGGGATTTAGGCGTAGTAGGAGGCCACCAAGATCTGTTGCTTTGTTCAGACACTAGAAGGGCCAGCATTCATCCGATACAGCCAACTCCCTGTCAGATCTGTGACTAACTGGGAGGACCTTCACAGGAAATTCCTCTTCCAGCTCAGTTCCACAACTTGGAAGTCGAACATCACAGACCTCTTCAGGTGCAAGAAAAGGCCCGATGAGCGAGTTGCGGACTTCATCGCCTGGTGGAAGGGTATCACATACTCCCTTTACATGACACTAACTGAAGAGAAATTATTGACAATGTTCGTAGGGAACGTCAAGGAAGAAGAGGTTTCTTCTCGGATCACTCAGAATTACCCCGGAGGGTTCCGAGACTTCTCAGAAATGGCTCAGTGCCTCAAAGAGGCTCTGCAGCAGGCTAGTTAGGCATGCCCGCTATCTCCAGTAATCCTTGAAAGGAGAGATGCCAGATCCTAGCCCGCTGTTGTGGCCCAGATAGAGGCCCCCAGGCAGTTAGAGTTTCTACCAGTGAGGCCATCTTCGCAGCCTCATTAGGGGTCCACCCCCACAGGCATAGCCTCTGGCCCAACAGCGACCGCCTCAAAATTGGCATGCACCTCTACGTAACGCACCACCACCACCTAGGAGAGATAATTAGGTTCCACCTCCTAGGCATGCTCTTCCGGCCCCTTGTTAGGGACAACCTCTTAGAGCCCCCTTTCTGGATAGAAGGAATCAGACCAACTCATTTGATGAGGCATAGGTACCTGGTTACTTCAATAGTGATCTGGAGAATACAATTATGTGGCTTCATGAGTGCCAGAAGCCAGAAGAGGTGCATCTCACTGATCACCCCAACTACTTCCCTTATCACCGAACCCTAGGAAAAACCATCTAGTGATGCTACATGTTCAAGGACTGGCACCAATACTAGATTGACAACAATATAGTCAGGTTGTTCCCAGCCCTGGCATAAGTAGCAGGGGTATTTGTGAGATCAGAGGGCGGTGGCTGTGACGGCAACGAGGATGAATGGCAGCAGGTTTCCGACCATGGGTCCCAGAAGTATAACGATTGGATGGACCGCAAGATGGTCGCATGCACCCCTGACATCATCTGCACACACCTAATTTATCCAGATCCTTCAGTATCTGCGGTTACTACCTTGGAATTGTAATCCTATTCTTCCTCTTCCCATAAGAGCATGTTGCGGTGGTGCAAGGAGAAGGAATGCACCCTTCCAATGTTGTCGTAATCCCACACTTTTCGTGACTTCATTCCCCAGAAATGGGGATCCCTTCGAGACTCCACCTGGTAATGGATGACTCCCATAGTGATAGTCAGTGGTACGTTTTGGTTAACACCATAGAGTTGGTAAATCAATTTTTGACTCTCAACCATGAGGGACACTAGGTGGACCTTCCCAATGTCCCTATCTATCAAAAACATCGGTGGAGTCGTGGCTATATGAATCAATGGGGCATGGCAGTTGGCACCTACAGTCAGGCTGTGCACACCACTGAGACTTGGTAGTAGACCCAGTACAGAGCTCAGCACACGCGGCCCCTTCGTCTAGTGTCGACCAGTTTTCCTCCTCCACTGTTTGTGTTGTTGGATCTGGCGGAACCAACTCGGTCGTACCACGACCCGCTTCGCCCTGCTGCCAGCCGACCCTAGCCTTCTAGTCCTAATCTGGCAGCCACTCGCTGGGATTAAAATAGTTAACAGCGAGACATGCCTAGTATCAGTCATGGAAGGGCCCATCATGCCTCTAATCACAGAGTGGCCTCCTGCAAGCAGGGGCTAGCATTTGGCCCAGAAGTATGATGTTATGAAGAACATGACCAGCATTCCAGAAAGGATTTCTATCATTGAGGCTCTTAGTCTATCATCTGAAATGCATGATGTTCTTGCCGAGGCCCTATGGAGCCCCCTCCAGTTTGAGACGGAGGTAGCGGCAGCAGAAGCCTTCCATGCTGAGGCAATTGAGAACACTGAATTCCAAGTAGTCATCTCATTCTTCGGTGAAGATGAAGACCCTCCCATACAGGGGCAAATTCACCCATTGTACATCACTTGCCAGTTCAATGGCGTGGAAGTCCACTACTGTCTTGTTGACACGGGTTCCAAGATTAACCTAATTTCAACTTGGACACTGCGAAACCTAGGTCTGTCTGAGGATGATTTAAAACCATCCAACCTCAGAATCCAGGGATATGACCGGACCGAGAAAAGTCCAGTCGGCAATATTTGCATGAAGACCCAGTTCATTGGCCTAATTGGCAGCACCAAATTCATGGTTGACTCCCATGAAACAACCTACAATGCGTTGATGGGTAGGTAGTGGCTCCACCTTCACGTGGCGGTCCCCTCATCATATCACCAATGACTGAAATACTCTCTTAATGGTCGAGTAAGCGTGCTCCAAGGAGATGCGTCTCATTTTTCCTCTTTTGAAGGTCATTATCTGGAAGATGACTACTACCAGAGAATGTTTAAGTAGGTTTTGGCAGGTGAGGATAAGCTCACCGCTGTCACAAGTGATCCCTATGCAGGTTTGGATGACGCTTATGTCTTCCAAATCCATCAGTTGGAGGCCACAACCCCTGACATGGGGCAATTCTTTTTAGTATCGGGTACAAGAGGAAGGTATGTTCCCAGGTCCGAGTGACGGTGGAAAATCACCTCATACTCCTACACCAACCAAGATCAGGTGATTCCTGAACCTCCTACCCATGTACGATATCATGATGTCAGGCTCATGGAAATAGAAGTATGTCATACATGTCTATTTTTCCGGGATGGAATTAACCAGCTCAAGCCGACACGCCACTACTTCTTTGATGTCATCAAGCGTGGACCCTTGGACCGATGACCAGTTGTGATTGGATTGACTTCCTTCATTGCTATGGTCTCAGTGGCGTGTTAGTCTCCCTATATGATGACCACTACCGCTCAAGACAGCACTAAATTTCCATCAGGGTCCCATTACCCCGAAGTAGCTCTCCCCGCGGAAGATTCCTTCACAAGTAGAGAAGGGGATCTGGAGGATTCTCCCACTTCTTTTTAAGAAGGCATCTCTACCAAGTTCAATTAATTGGTACAGGTGAACCATGGTAGTGAGGAAGATCCGAGACCCACATTGATCAATGCGACCATGTCCCTTGAGGAGCAGCAACAGTACATGGACTTTCTTAAACAGCACCGTGATGTGTTTTCCTAGAGTTACGATGTGTTGCCAGGACTAGATCCTCAGGTAGTTGTCCACCGCCTTGGTCTGCCGACAAGCCATCGTGGGTTCAAGCAGCCTCCTAGAAAGAAGCACCCTTCTCACGGTGCCATGTTTGAGGCCAAAGTTGACAAGCTTATCAAATCCAAATTCATCAAAGAAATCCATTACCTCCGGTGGCTAGCCAACATTGTGCCAGTAAAGAAGAAGAACCGGAATATCATGGTCTGTATCAACTTCTGTGATCTCAACTGCCACTTTCTGAAGGATGACTTTCCCCTTCTAGTGACAGAGTTGTGGATTGATGCCACAGTTGGGTTCCAAGCCCTATCCTTCATGGAAGGGTATTTCGGGTAAAACCAGACACAGATGGCCCCCGAGGACGAAGAGTTCACTTCCTTTAGGGTCCCCCATGACATTAAACTAGATAAGGGTCCCCCATGACATTAAACTGGATAAGGTTCCCCCATGACCATAAACTGGATAAGGGTCCCCCATGACCTTAAACTGGATAAGGGTCCCCCATGACCTTAAACTGGATAAGGGTCCCCCATGACCTTAAGCTGGATAAAGGTCCCCCATGACCTTAAACTTGATAAGGGTGCCCCATGACCTCAAACTGGATATGGGTCCCCCATGACCTTAAACTGGATAACGGTCCCGTATGACCCTAAACTGCACACGGTCCCCCATGACATTAATCTGGATAAGGATCACCCATGACCTTAAACTGGATAAGGGTCCCCCATGACCTAAAACTAGAAAAGGGTCCCCCATGACCTTAACCTGGATAAGGGTACCCCATGACCTTAAAATGGATAAGGTTCCCCTATGACATTAAACTGAATAAGGGTCCCCCATGAAATTAAACTGGATAAGGGTCACCAATGACCTTAAACTGGATAAGGGCCCCTCATAACCTTAAACTGGATATGGGTCCCACATGACCATAAACTGGATAACGGTCCCACATGACCCTAAACTGCACCCGGTCCTGCATGACCCTACAATGCATTTGGTCCAACACAACCTTAAAACATCAATTGGCCTTACATCTGGGCCCCTTTGGCCCTAGTTCTAAGACCTTAAACTAGGATCTTTATGGTCTAACATGACCTTAAACTGCATGCTCGTCCTCACTGCAAGACGCTAAACTACAAGCTGGTCAGACCTTCCTGACTGAGGCCCAGCCTCAGGCCCCTTGGCCTTCTCGGGCCCCTTAGCCCCATTCCTTTCCCAGAGTGTGCGGTGTATTGTAGGACCATGTACTCATTCACAATGGGTTACACGGTGAGTCGTGCACATTCCTAGATGAAATGCCTCTCATCGTCCCACATGATGTTAAACTATGCTTCTAGAACAATGTGCGACTTCATTTTAATCCTTATGGGATACATAGGACTACCTGAATTGTTAGGTTTCAGGTCCAGCCCCATCACGTAGGATATACCATTATCTCCCGGTCACCTCGGTCTCTTGGCATGTCCCTCCCCATGAGGGGATATATAGATGTGGTACATGGTTTTTGGCACAATGCCCTCTTCTCCCGGGAATCTGCCGTCTTTTGGCCGCTCTCAAACTGAGCCCTTCAACCCTTTATTGTGGTCCGCTAATTTTCTTGGAATACACTGGACTAGGACCTGGAGTGTAAGATTCGACTTAGGCAAGTTTTTGTCCACTTTTCAAGCTTAGTGCTCCCTTTCATCTAGGCCACCGTTATCTTTCACTCCCGGAGGGACCCCAAAGAATTGCTTTGCTACAACGCCTAAGGGCTCTCCTATAATCACAGGACAACGCCTTCGAGGGTTTTATACCCCAAATTGATACAAATACCAAGTTGAAAACATGGTCAATGGTCGATGCTCATTTGTGTGTCCCCATTTTTGGCTATCACGACATGATGATGTGTTGCAAACATGGTCAGCAGTAGTCCTCAGTCGTCATGCCAGCTCATTTAGGCCCTGAATGTTGGTTGCATGATTCACATTATGTTCCAACCCATCGTGTCAAGGTGGAATATCAACACTCCTTTCACTAACCCTCAGTGCACCTCCACACTTCAGGTGGAAAATACTGCGTGATGGAGTCTATCGGGGCTCCCGCGATCCGAGCACCAAGGTTATATGCTTGGGTTTTCTCTAAAGATCATGCGCAGCTTGACCCTCATCCCCATGGGAAACAATGAGTCGCCCATAAATTATGTTTCGGGCCCAGCTCAACTGGAAGCTAGTGTCTTCTGACCCCCTAATTGTTGGACCCTCGTCGCCTCCATCGCTCGAGGCTCCTCTCCCAGAATCACATGCGAAGACGGTAGAAGGATATACCCTCATCTACATCGGGTGCGCCTTATCACATCGTCCATGTTCCCCCAGGTCCAAGCCAGACGACCTTAAAATCTACTGAATGGTCCTACCACACGACCATAAACTGTGATGATATATTCCCTACCGCACGATGAAAAATGGCATTGCATTGTGGTGACCTCCCCATAGGGGACGTCACGTTGGGTATTGGCCCATTACCATACCATTTGTCAATGCATATATTTGCTTTATTATTGTGGTGACCTAGTAGTTTCAACCCGAGGATGGTCATTCCATGAAAGAAAAACCATTCTCCTTCATGAACAAACAAGACATATAAAATCCCACTTCTTTTGGTCTGAGGGATAGACCCGCACACCTCTTTCACACTTTGTAAAGGTACCATGTCGTGTCATGCCACCCTTCACGAACTACATACAGCTTGATCCCCATTCTCATGGGGTACATAGGAACGCACATACCTCTTTTCTATGGGACCATCTTGGGGTCTGCTAATTTATCGTATTTGTCCCGCCTTTGGGACCATGACCACAAGGCCATGTGAAATGGTGAGTAGAACTAAATACTCATTTACGTCAGGTTTGCGATATCCAAACCACATGCGCCCTATTATGAGAATTATACCTCCTATTTCTTGTCATGCACGACGTTAAAAGGATCCCCCATGAACTACATATGGTTTGATTCTCAACCATATGAGATACGTAGGTGCACCTGGGAACTTCCCCACATGCCCAGCCTAACTTTTGTGTTCAGTCCCTTGACCTAAACACGTCTCCAAGGAGCACATAGTATGTAAGACCTTACCCACATTCTAGTTGCGTTTCACAATCACATTATCATGTGTCCCCCACTTCCCTTACTCTTTTGGTCCGAGCTGTAAGACCTTAAACTAAGATCCTTTCCTAGAACTATGTGTTGCTTGATTCTCATTTTCCTGAGGTATGTAGGAATTCTCAAACATTTCGTCTTGGTTCTAGCCATAGGGATTACCGAATACCATCCCTCCTCACTGTCGGCCCCTTGGCCTGGCTTCTTGGGGAGTGGTTTAATTGTGACATTTACTGCAAAGAAGTTAGGGATTCCCCATAATAATATGGGGAAGAAACAGTTCTCTCGCCGTAGAGGTCATGTCTAGAGATTGAGATGATCCGTGACCAGATTAATACGTCTGCCTAATGCGCCTCCACCATGGTGGAAAAATCATGGCTGTGTGGGATTCTATTTGAACAAACCACCACTCCACATTTCTTGCATTGCATGCCCTTTTAATCAGATCTTCATCCTCTTTAATGTTTGATGGAACCCCCTAACAGTATGGATACCCGACCAGTGGTCCGCCTACTGTAAAAATATAGATGATAGATATTTGGTTCGCCTATTGTAACAATATATATGATTAACCTACGGTCTGCCTGCTGTCATGGGCCAACATTCCAGAAGATTGGTCGTGTTTAATGGGACCCCTTAACAGTATGGATGCTCGACCTGTGGTCCACCTGCTGTAGCAATATGGATGATATACCATTGGTTTGCCTATTGTAACAGTATGGATTATTGACATACGGTCTGCCTGCTATCCTAGGGCAATGTTCCGGAAGACTGATCAACGATATTTCAGTTAGGCCTCGTGCTGTGAACATGGTAAGTGGTCAGCCCTCATTTGTTGTCCCCATTTCAGGCCAATGCGATATGGATGCTGCAATTCCTCCACGGTTAACAGTTATCCTCCACCGTTGCGCCTACCCATAATTTTCTGAATTTGGGTAACATGATTCACCTTTTTCATCTCCCTATGTTCGGATGGATTTCAATGCCCCCAGCATTTCCCCTCTCGAGTTCCAGAACACATTAAGAAGAGGGTATATCGATTGTTCTGAGGTATCCTCCCTTCGGTTGGACCTCCCTCTCCACCTCAGGAATCCAGGACCGATTTTGGATGCCTGAAGCCTGGTTGACGCCCCACAGTCAGACCAAATGATAACACGAGAATCCTTAATTTCTCACATTGGGTGCGACCCACATGAGCTTAGGGGAGAGTTGTTATTCTTTTCAGAATTATGGTTGAGAACATTAAACCAAAGGTACAGATAAATATATTGGACCACACATTGGATTGAAATATTGAGCAGTGAAAGAAAAAAGTTCATGGGATGGCCAAGACAGAGCCCTTAAGGATCAGCGTGCAGGATTGATCTTTCCAATGCTTCTACCCTTTGGCTGGTAGCCTCCCGGACTGCTTCCCACTCCTTGAAGACTCTCACTTCATCAGCAGCTGCAAAGTGTAGTTCGCCAACCCTATCATGTGCCTGCACCCATTCAGTTTTATGTATGGTCATCTGGTGACTCACCTCCATCACCTGTTCTTGGGCGTCAGCCAGCTTGGTCGTCAGTTGCTCCACGAGCTCAGAGCATGTTGCGATAAAGACCTCCTTCTCTGCCACCTTCCATTTGAGGTGTCGGGCTTCCTGCTCCGCCCTTAGGAATGCTACGGTGCTCACTCATCTATCCCGACACTGGGCAACATCGGTGTGCCGGCTGCTCTCATGTATCTTCTCGGCCATGTAATCAGGGATCGTCAGATGGAGTCATTGAGCATAATCCCCTCCAGTATAAAGGAAGCGCAGCCAGGTCGGGAGTGATCCCATCCACCTCACCCATTCCCCCTGAGGATGCCTGAGAAAGAACTGGATACACTTCCACCCTTTGTGCTGTGTCATCCGGATCTCCTCAGCCACTTCCGAGTCTGAATCATCTATCTCCTCAGGATCAGTGGGCTGGTATGCCTAAATGGTAGCCATCAATTCAGCAGCAGGGTCTTCCTCAAGGATTCCTCCACAAGGAATATGATCCTCAACGTCCGGGTGACCTTCCTCTCTCGCCCTGACAATGGTGGTGCCTCCGTCATCATCCAGCCTTGCTCTAATGATAGCATCTATGATGTCCACCGCCCCCAACTCACCAATTTCCGGGGCCGACAAAGATTGGGAGGTATGTCTGGAGGAGTTTGTATGTCCGCCACTAGTCCACTCACAGACGACCCAATCTCAGCAGCCCGACGAGCCTCCAATGCTGAGATCACTGTACGAGGAGCATCCTGATTAGTTTGGTTTTCTGACAGTAATCACCAGTAGTGAAGTAGAGGACATACAAGAACACATAGTGTCAGCCTTCGGTGTGTTGGCCACTACAGGAGTCGTCATGGTAGGAGACCCCTTTACGATTGATAGTTTGATAATGGGCGTCGTAGTACAACCCTGTCCTACCGGCGCTTCTCCTCCTTCCTCTCTTGGTGATGCCTGATCAGCACCTATGTGCTCTGGAGTGAAATAGAGTGATGGACTAGAAATTATAGAAGAGAATGGATGATGAATTATATGAATAAGGATAGAGAAAATCCCCGGGTATCACGGTTATTTCGGTATCAGAGACGAAAATCTCGCCGCTCTCCATGAGACTCCCTAGGGAGGCTGCCCCTACGACCACTCACCTTTGGTTTCTACTTCTCCTTCTCCTTCTCCTTCATCTTCTCATTTTCCTTCATCTTCTCATGTTTTATCCTCCCCCCTGAATCCTCATCACTGTCTCCCGCTCCCGGTGGCATCACTTTTGGATCATGCTCTTAGACGAGCATCACTTTTATTAGGAAAGGTGGCTCCACATGCCGACTCCTTTGGCACGCGTATGTGTCCATGGTCGTTAGATATTCATGCCACCGATGGATGTTTACTTGTTCAGTAAATCAAATGAGCCCGACCTCTGGCAGTTGGATCTCGTCCTGCATCATCTTCTGCCAGATGGCTTCAATGCTCATTGATTTTCGCAGGGTTATCCAGGCCGAACATAATGCCGTGAAAATTGCATCTTGGGAAGGTTCAAGAAGGTATCTTGTCTGCTTCTCGGAAGCTCACTAGCGGACTCGTGTGACCCCCGTATGGGAAATGAGGTAGCAGCGACACCATTTGATGTCCCAGCTATTGAGGTCCTGGCCTACATAGGCCTCGCTTCCTGACACGCCCCTGGTTCTCCCTCCTAGAAGCACCTTGCATGCTCCCCCGTCACCTAGTTTCCACGCGGGTAGTCTCGAGTTTCCTGACTCCCTTGCGTAAAAGTCCCTCAGGGTACACAATGGTCTAGTGTTCGGCATACTCTGTTGATAATCTAGCATCGACCCCAGTGGGAGGAAGGGTAAGGATGTCACCAGAGCTGTAAGTGGTGAACAACAACCACATCTGGTAAAGGACGCAAAGATTCTTCTCCTCCCGGATGTCCGTGAATACCTTCTTCGGCATTCGCTGGAGTCACCCGAACTTCATCGAAAACCAAGATGGCACGTAAGGCTCACAAATGATCTTACCGTCAATCCGAGCTACAAGCACCCCACCTCAGATGCTCTGGTAGTATTCTTATTGCTCCAACGATCCTTGAGAATTATCAACCATCTGGACAACCGAGGTGGGGAACATGCTGATGTTGAAATTGGCATGGTTACAGATTCATATCCTTATTGCCTTCTTTTTGAGCGTCGTCGGTGCAACCCCAGAAATATTCTGGAGGGATGGCCATAGGCCATTTCCTGGATGACAAACGGCGTTCGAGAAGGTGTATCTTCCATGATGAGCCACCAATCAGTCGAGAAAGATCTGAAAGGGAACAAACACCCTTCAAGGTGACCCCCCTCTGGAGATGCATCCCAGAATAGCATACAACCTAGCCAGAACGAGGACCCCTAGATTGATTCTTTTTTTGGCAGCCATGGTGCCTGCCATAACCAGTGTTGCTGGACGGACACCCATTATTGTTTCCTGCACTGGTAGAAGCCACCCGCTCAGAAAGGTGGCGAGGAACCTAGCATATCGAACGTTCAGGTCCCAGGCCTCAATGACATGGTATCCCCACAATTGGTATTTCCCCGCCTCCAGGGTCCTCCAATACGATCCATTATTGCTCCTCTAAGCCGTGGTTGGGCACTATTTTCCCCTGCCTAACATCTTGACAGCCGGGTCCTTCTCTAGGAACTTGCTGAACTAGTCCTTGTAGGCAATGTCCTTCAGGAAGTTCTTGACCCCCAGCCTCTCTTTGGCCAGCTCCAATAGGTGCCACGTCATCATTGGTGTCCATGACCTATCTTCCCATGTGTTCATTAGAGGGATGTACTCGTAATATTGGTATCCCTCCATAGGTATACCTCCAACATAGGGAACGTCCTAGAGGCTGATTCCATCTTCCCCATGGTGAAAATGGAATGAGTTGGTGTCAGGGGAGACTCGGGTAAACAGCTCTGGCCCGAGTTCGGGTTGATGGTAGAAGTGGAATTGCGACGTCCACACTACCTCGAACAGACCAATGTGCCACAGCTCGGCCCCGAATTGGTCATACATATGGAGAAACCAGAATTCCCAGGCCCACTCACTGGAGAAGTTGCCCCCAAACCACAAGTCCCAATCTTGTAGCCAGTCCCTAGTGTCGTACATGATACTCTGATGGAATGTGCTCACGTAAAGGGCTGGGGAGATCTCTACAATACGATCACCTCCATCAATGGTCCTGGTCCTCAGGTTCAGGACATACACATCCATGTGTCTGGTCTCTCTAGCAGGATGTCCATTGTTGGTGATGTTTTAATGAGGAAGGTTTTCCCCCCCGGGTCACCCATGACCACAGTGTGTCCACCTCAAAGCCCGGTAGTAGGACCTCCTCCAGGATGCCAAAGTTCCAGAGTGGGAGGTTTTTGGATAGAGGGTACTCTTTCTGGGCAGGGGTCAGCAGGGTAAACAAGGTAAGGTTGTCGAAAAAAACCACCTTGGCATCATAAACCTCCCCGTTCTCCACCATTTTAGCTCTACGAGCGGCGACATCCCCCTCATCAACTGGGTTTGCGGCCATCTCGAATGTTTTGAGAGTTGCGTGAAATTTAGATGAGGTGCGTGGAATTAGAGAGGGTGGTGAGAAATTTGGGTCTTCGGTACGTAATCCACGAGTTATGCATGAAATCAGATCACTTGGAGCGGAATATCCCATGTTCGCGTGAAAATGTGGCCAAAATTTGGATGGAATTACAAGCTAACACCTCATATTTTCTGCGCCGTCACCAAGGCAATTTCAGGCATGAGTGCTCAGATCCTATCACGTGGAAAAGATTGAAGATGGAACTTCGGACCACGCGCCACTTTTTATAGGAGAAGCTGAGGTTCAGTGCCACTCGGAAAGCGAATTCTGTGCCAACCCGGAGTTTTTCATGCCCCATTTGGCTTCTGCGTGCAAAGTGCCCACGAAATCCACCACTTCGGTGTTTCAGCGTTTCCCTCAGAATCTGAATGATGCGACCTCTCGCCAATCCAATTCCGAGGGGGGGGGGTATTTTTAGACGCCAGAAAAGTCCTTAATTCCTAAATGATGTTTCAAAATGATGAAGCGAAGTCATATTTGGACTCGGAGGCTCGGTTTGGAGGGCCTGAAAGTGGGGCGTGAAATTATGAAGGACTTGCACAAAAAAATGATGCCCACATGAAGGATGTCTGGGATTCGCAAAAAAAGAACCTGTGGGGCGTGCAATTTTACACTCACGGTTTCATGCGATGGGGCCTTTCTCACCAACTC
Source organism: Viscum album (assembly GCA_963277665.1). Taxonomy (NCBI): domain Eukaryota; kingdom Viridiplantae; phylum Streptophyta; class Magnoliopsida; order Santalales; family Viscaceae; genus Viscum; species Viscum album. Next base: position 1,330,583,688 of record OY728142.1, on the reverse strand, counting down.
ATCCTGGCGCAAGAAGATTTTTTGCGTCGCTCAGATTCCGCGACGCCTACAGCCTATAAATAGAAGGAGACCCCTTCTGTTTTGGGGTTGCAGAATTCAGACCAGATCCCATGCGTGAAATTGGACTCCCGTGCGCACAATATGACATTTAGGTATTGACCCTTTTCATGTAACCTTTCCTTGGGGTTCACCTTTGCGCGAAATCCCACCAGATTAAATAAAATTGCAAACTCTTCATGGTTCCTCCTTTTCACACAATCACTTCCATTGCGTGCACTCCCACCTTTTCATGTGAAAACCAATTCTGCGCAATCCCATCGTTAGGTTTTTTCCTACCTTCGGGATCAGTCGTTTCTCCCACGTGTAATCCAAGCCCATTGCGCACAATCCACCTAGCCGTGAACAATCACTCTGCCCCAATTGATCACCATCCCGGTGTTTTGCGCACAAAATTTTTCTTTGCACGCCAACCCCAGGACCCCTCACCTTGATGCCCCCCAGGGTGCTTCCCTGCATAGGTGCCCGATGTCCTTTATACCGGGCATGCATGCCATGCGTTGTTTTCATGTACGTCCTTCCAGGATCGTACAAAGTAACCTCAATGTCCCTTGGGCGGTGTTTCCCATTGCGTTGCTTTTCTTTATGCTACTTCGCATAGGAACGCTCACGGCTAGTGCTTCTTCTAATATCCATGCTAACGTGGACCCCTTGATGGTTTACCCTGCGGCCCCCTTTCACCACGGCCTTGTTGATGCCTTCCCTCCCACAATGGGTAGAGGGTGTTGGGCATGTATGCCCTAGGGGTGTGGAGTGAACCCACCTCATCCGAACAGCAGGACGTTAAACTGCCTAGCACCTCGTCCTCAACACATGAGGTTAAACTGTGATCTGACCCCGTGCCTCGTACGTAGGGTCCCCCTGGCTCGGGCATTATTTACACCGCTCGTCTGCATGGGAATTGAATACTCCTCACAAGGAATGATATCCTCCCTCTCATAGTGGCGTTTTTCCATGGTGGAAGGGTTGTCTTAGAGCATAATTCCCTAGCCTCTCTTTTTGAAGGTAGCACCCATGCACCTCCGTACTTCCCTCTGCGCTTTGTCGCATCACGGGCCTCCATCCTGGAGTAAGTCCCAGCACCATGGGCCACTCAACACGTAAGCACATCTCCACTTATCACTGAAGCACACTTCGTGACGTGATCATCTGGTCCTTACTGCCTCTTGTTTCTCACACCGAGCATGACTCACGTGGGCTTAGAGTGAGAATGGACCCTGAAACCCTCTTATGGGCTGCCTTAGAGCGTAATCCCCATCTCGGTGAACTATGAGGACTTTGATCCATGATATAGCATGGTATATAGGTAGCCTCAATGAGGTTCAATCCAACTACCTGGTCGTTATGACTTCTTCACGTCGGTTCGCCAACACTTTGGGCCGCCTCAGAGCGTAAGCCCCAAATTTCCCATCCAGCATGAAGTTAAACTTTCCACCTCGTCCTGCATGATGTTAAACTATATATCGTCCCACATGACGTTAAACGGTATGCTCGAATTACGTGTACATTGATCCGTGCTAAAGCATGGTACGTAGGTAGCCTCCACAAGGTTGAAACCCATCACTCGGTTGTTCCGACCCCTTAGTTTCAGTTCACCAACCACCATTATGGGTTGCATCAGTGTGTAAGCCCCATAACCACAATTATGGGCTGCCTTAGAGCATTAGCCCCATATCCACCATTGTGGGCCGCCTCAGAATGTAAGCCCCATATCCACCATTGTGGGCCGCCTCAGAATGTAAGCCCCATATCCATACATTGTGGGCCGCCTCAGAGCATAAGCCACATATGCCACCGTCTCTCATGATGTTAAATTGTATGCTCAAACTACAGGGACTTTGATCTATGTAAAAGAAAGGTATGTAGGTAGCCTCCACGAGGTTCAATCCCCCTTCACTCCATCACCCATCATGATTCCTACCAGGGCTGCCACATCCCGGTGGGATCATGCCACCTCATTCCAATCCACGGTCTCAAGGAATCTGCCTATGTGCTGGCCCCAAAATCGATGTTCCCCACCCTAGGGGGTTCTTCAATCTGATCCACTCTCGGGGTTCTGATCAGTCTGATCAGTCTTCGCAAGATGTTAAACTCGAGACATACCTTGTGTTAAATAATGGAAGCTGAGGAAAATCTCAGATACATGCCTATGGCATGCCAATTCCCCACGTTTGATGTGGGATGCCTCAAGATTTTATAACCTCAAGAATCCTTATAATAAGGGATAGAAGATAGACATGCCAATCCCCCAGTGTCAAGACACGCCAACAACGCCCCTGCATGACCATTCAACTCACCGACGATTGCTGCCCCAACCAGACCCCTTGGAGCATCTCAACGGAAGAAGCATAATTAACTGGTGTCCATGAAGATATGGCATCAGGAATGAGATTCACTAATATGTCTCAAAACTATGAGGGAGACCCGGAATAGGTGACGAGCTCCAAGGAGGAATCCATGGAAAGAAGAACTGACATCCCATCATCCAAGTTTTGATCAAGGAACAGACGTCCCAGAACAAGGAACGGATGTCACCCACCTCGGGAAAGAGGGAATTAGGAGCCACAACACGCATGTCCACCCTTGTGTGACGGAGGTGCACGCGTGCCCTGGCGGAAAGCATAGGAAATAGATCAGTTTACAACCATGTGGATTTACCTCTGATTTTAACCTTGTTATACAATTTTTTCATTTTTCAATGATCATAAAATATATTCCAAATACATACTATGATTTGAGTCCATAAGTAGTTAGTTTGTAAGAAAATATTTCTTAACAGGATTAGCATGTCCATATTCACGACCTTAGAGGGAATTTGTTAAAGAATAAGGTGTTTTTTCCTATTAAATCTATATAGAAAAATAATATGTTTGAAGTTGAAACATGGGAATTTTAAATTCTATGAGGTCGAAATTCTCCCACATATTTTATAAACCAATAAAATTGTTGGGATAAATTTACAAATGGGGGGAAGGATGTAACAAACCAGTTAATTATAGAATAATATTTTTTTTAGGTCTATTAATTTTATTGAATTTCAAAGTATTATTTCATTAATGTGGATTCCTTTTCTGATAGCATACCCAACACACAAAAATAAGTTTCTCTAAAATCTTATGTCACAAACGAGACAATTTTATTCTAAAAAATAATATATTAATATTATAATTAATTTAATTAGTAGTTATCACATAGTTTTTTACTGGAAAGAATGAATATAAATATCTATCAAATGCATACAAGTATTTAGTAAATGTTTTTATTATTTTTTCCAAAAAATATTATGGGCATGAATTAAGTATAAATACAATTTTATGCATAAAATATATAATATATATAAATGGTAGTTTTAATAACATGGGATTAAAATCCCATTTTAAAAGTAGTTTTTGACACATTTATAAGTTCTATTTTAGAAAATAAATGTCTTAATTTAAAGTGAGACATCAATATATACTTTGGTTTAATATTTGGAATGTTTCTAATATAATTAAAATTTAATTGAATTGGGAAAAAAACTTCATTTTTGGTCAAAAATATATTTTCAATGAATTTTTTTATAGTTTAAATTATTATTTTTAATGGATTTAATGTAAATTATGACACAATTTTTATCAGTTATTATAATGTATGTCATTAAAATCAATTTAATATACAAATTGGAATAAAAATCTATATGATCTTTTTAATATATTACTTATAAATATATTTTTCTCTTTATTTATTTAAGATAAATTATATATAAATTTCTAACCATTAAATGTTTTGAATTTGGAAAAATGGAATCCATATTTGGATTCACATGTTATAATATTATATAAATAGAAACCTTTTATTTTTTGATATTATCAATAGTATATTCAGTAGTTATTCTTATTACCATGATTAATTTTAAAGTAGGTCATCACTACATAATGTAATATTTTATAAATTTTAAAACTACCATAATACATTTACTAATCTTATTGGATGATTAATTATAGAATTTCACAATCCTCGGCCCAATACTTTGGCCTTTGGAAGACACTTGGGTGAGACTGTAACACATATAATATTTTATATATAGTAGAGTTAAAGATGTCATAATAATCTATCTCATAATTATAAAAATCTAAATATGGGATTATATAAGTGATATATTAGACTTTAAATAGTCCTTATAAATCTAAAATTACGACCTTGATCATGTCAATTTATTTATAATTTTTATGAAATAAATAATTAAATATAATTATGAATCAATGATGATCCAATCATAGATATTTTAAAGGAATAATAAAATAAATGTTATTAAAAAAATTAAAATAAACATAATTTATACTATTTTATGTTATCCGAAACTTTTAGGGTTAAATTTTACATGTTATCGATTATTTAATGAATTTATTTAGAAGTAATTATGAATTTAAGTTTTTTAAAAATTCATGTAACGAATAATATCAAAATTTCGAGAATTCATATTTTAAAACATAAAATATTTTATTAAATGTTGAAAAATTTATAAAAATACATTCTTCTCAAAAATAGTTGAGATATTTCTCCAAATATTATTAATGACTCGTTCTTTGGTTTTTTCATGATTGGGTTAATATTTTAACTCTCAAAACATAATAAATTAAAAGATTTAAAAGGGTTAAAACACAATGATTAAAATTAAACAATATCCAAAAAATTAATAATTTTTATTAAATTAATTTCTTTAAACCCATACTCATCATATATTTGTAAAAAATATACTTTTATGATTTTGGAATCAAAAAAGAATTTATATTAATTTAACACTTTTAATTATTTAAAGAGTACCCCTCTTTATCCTATTAAAGTCACTCTTATTTTCATTTCTGTACACTTAAAAAACCATTTGGATTTCCAAAGATCTACCAAAAAACCTTTTTATATTACCTCCCAACTTTCTTGATTCCTTATATTTGGTATAACACAATTATAATAGGTGTTACGAGGTTATGGAAAGGTTATAATATCAAGGAAAGGTAATGTTTTTATTTAAGTGTTTCCATTTTATTTCTGCTTCCACTTTCTTCAATTCTCCTCCAACAATTATTAGATAATAAATCCAGTGTCCCTAGTATAATGTTATTTTATTCTCTTAATATCATAATCTAAATCCATCTCCTTATCTATCTACTGGGAATGTAATTAATTGTTTATGTGTACATGTGAACTATCACCACCACAAACCTATATAATTCATTTTCCATAATCATCTCTAATGACTGGTTATAATGATGGAATTAATATTTGTATGCTATATTCCTTACATATCTATTATTATATTATAATAATATATCAATTATATTATTACTTTCTATGTACATTAAAATGATTACTTCATTCGCGCGTACGTGTGAACTATCACCGCCACGAAGTGATGTGAATATTTATTATTAACTACATCACATGTAAGATATATATAAGTATTTTAAAATGAGTAATATTATATTAATTATATTATTATATTTCTATAATGAAAAAATAAAAGTTACCTGATTTCTAAAATGATCAATGAAAAATGAAACTGTTACACATGCATACGTATGACCCTCAGTCTCAATGATTATAAAGTTGATAATTTTTCAAAAACATATTTAATGGTTTGATTCAAAGATATAATAAATTAAATATTTTTATCATTAAATATGGAAAAAAATTTAGAGATGAAATAATTTTGACCACATGGAAAAATTTACATCATACCAAGTTCATTTTGAACTCAAATATTGAATATTTAAAAATCCTCTGAATTGAACATAAACAAAAAATTAATTGTTATTAAATTATAAATTACTGATATAAAAAGAATAATAAAATTGAAAATGGTTACCAATAAAGTATAAATTAACCAAATTTTATTATTCTATATTATAAAGAATGTACAAGGTATGTCAGACTTGCGGTAAGGGACTGTGTCTTAATCTACATTTATTGAGGCATATTTTGATATTATGCACCACCTTCATTTATATGTTGTATAATCAACACCATTGACTATTAATTTCATTAAAAGGTTATAAAAACGAATAATTTTATATGAATAATTTTAGTAAAAGAGAAAAGAAATGTTTTTTCAAATATACAATGACAACGAATTTTCCCTTTCCATGACCATTATTTGATATTTGACTTCCTTTAGAAGTGATAATGTTTTTAATTAAAAATAAATAAGATATTAACATTTTATGTATTTTGGTATTGAAATTTTTTTTGATAATGTATTGGTTATATCAATTTCTTGATATTATACCATGTGATTGGAATGTTAAAATGATATTTTTCCATTATTCATGATATAAGTGTAGTTCCAATGTTTGGGTTCCTTGTAATTTCGTATGTATACATGTGGTTATGTGATAACCCAGGTGAAGGTGAGCCAATTATAGCTCTCTAATAAATTGGAAAATTAGATGGAGTTAAATGATAATGTTTATCCTTGGAGATTTCAGGAATATTCTAAGAGGGTTATTCCAAACGTATCAATGAATAGTACTCCTTTGGTAGCTATTAAATCTACAATGTAAGTATGACATAGATATCATAAGATACCATTATTATTTATCATTTAAAGAATAATTTCTTGAATTTGGTTATTTTATGAGGTAAGTAAAAGAACATCTGTTTTATGGGTGAAAATTTTTATTTAGATAAAATGTTTTAATGAATTAAAATATTCAAGGATTAATAGTTTCATTCCATATTCAATACCTAATACTGAGCTTTATATTGCTTATCAAAAGTTTTTTAGATGTATTCCATAGGATATAATAATGGGTACGATAAAGGAAGAATTCAAGATGATTTTATGAATATTTCAACCATTAAAAAAATAAGTAATCATGTGTTTAATGAGTTATATATTGTGAAAAAATGAAAATTGGTTTGAGGTTTATAATTTGGAATATTTCAGATGCTATGTAATAATTATGGTCTGATTCTCTAATACTCTAAACCCAAAAATATCCTCAATTTGAATTCATGGATTATGTAACATTTATGGTAGGGGACTTATTGTGTTATTGGATAATTGGATAAACTATTACATTATTTAGTTCCAAAATAGTTGGCCAAAATTTTATAATACTAATTACATCATTATTGACAATTATTATATCATTAAACATAAGGACAAACTAAAACAGTATTTTTACTATTCGTGAAAAATAATTTAGTTTATAAAATTATCATAAATTGACACTAACCAATCATCGACGATTTAATTTCAATAATAAAATATATTTGATCATAATAATTCTCATAATATAAGAAATTTTATCTTTTAACTAGAGAAATATATGATTATTTAAAATAATAGCAGACCAAAAATGTATAGTAAAATGCATAGAAATTGTCTAAACGCATGAAAAAATTAATATTCATATATAATTTTTAATTAAATATGATTATTTTTATAATACTATTCTATTATAATAAAAATTAATAATACCTTATTTTAGTATAATATTTTATTTCTCTTTGAAATGTACAAATTTTACCTGAAAATTAAATTTATTAAATTCCATCTATGTTTTTAAGAAAAAAATATTCTTAAAATGGAAATTATGGAATAGAAATTTCATTTTAAAAAATGTATTAAATTATAAGTAATTATGGAATTGACACTAAACCCTATATAACACCCACAAATGGCCTAATGATAATGTGTGCTATGGTGATAGACTCTTAGGGTGGCCCACGTTATCATCACCAGAGTGGTAATTTACATTTAGATGAACAACCCCCATATGAAAATTTGTTTAAACATGATGTTTTCAATATAGTCTTATTCTAGGTGATTTTATGAATAGTTTAATGACCTATTATATAGTCCCTTTATTTTTTTAATATTAAATGTGCATAATTTTTGTGAAATATTAAGGTTTTAATATTGTGTAAAATTTTTGGGCATTTTTAGAAGTAGTCTAATTGAGTCAGTTTAATATTTTATATATAACTATCACCATAATTATTAAAATTGTATGGTTCTTGTTTTTTAGGATTCCTTATTCAATTTCACACATATCATTAGAAGGTATCATTGTCCCATTCTACCATTTTAATGGTCATATTGACCACAAAATAAGACCCACAGAATCTGTGAAGAAACTGGCCCATCTAGGAAGATTTAATTATTGGGCTCCATCAGGTTGTAAAAATTATTTTATTATCCTCCAATATTTGTTTTACAATGTAATGTCTCTTGGATAAAATTTTCATGGCCCAAATACAATGAAAAGGGGCCCAAATAATTTATTTAAACTCATCCCAACATTATGGCCATGAAATAAAAATAGTACAATATTCATGATATTTCTCATTATAAAATAATACAATCAAGATGATATTTTTCCATATGAAAGATGAGATAATGGTGGAAGACTGTTTTGAAGAAGTTGTTTATATTTGAAGGAAACTTCCTACTGATAAACCCATTCACATTTCATCCATCATAATGAGTATGGATTGAAATACACAGATTTAGTTTGTTTAATAAAACTACCATAACATTGTCACCATAAGTCCAACTGCCTCCAAATTTATAGAGTAGTCAGAAAACATTATTATTTAAAAAATTTAATAAGGAAATATCTCTACATTCAGTAATATTTATGTCCAAATTGTCGATCCTAGTGGAGAGATAGATTGGGAATGAAAAGAGTCAACTTCCTTGGGCTATAAATACATCCCCCTCCTCTGCTTCAATGGGGTTGGAATTTTAGAAGAGAAGAGCACATATTAGAATAACCAAATCATTCCAAAGGCCTTGGGGGACCTTCCATACTCATGTTTTCACTTGATATAACCTTACCCCTCTCTTTGTTTCCTTTTACTTTTGTTTTGTTTGTTGTTTGTAATCTTATAAGTATTGGTTTATGTAATTCTATTTTAAAGAATGTTCTATCTTCTTCAAATTTTATTCTCATACTCATTTTGATAAATAATATCAGTGGTTGTAAATATGTTTAAATACAGTTGAATCACCTTCCCTTTTTATGCTTTCTCATTGAATCTAAAGTTAGTATTAAATTCCCTTCATTGTTTGTGTGTCTGTGTTCAATGGAAAACTCTATTATTATCCCTTTCTATTTATTATATTTACAATTCATAATAATAAACATTACAAAAATATAATTAACCAAAAAATGGCTTATTAAATCTACCATTGGGGTGAGTTATAATTTTGGGATGTTAAGTGATTGAGAGAATTTGCTCGACGGATATTCTTTAAATTGACATTGTTTATGTTTAACATAGAATGTCATGGATTAATGACCTGATTTGTTTAACGTGTGGTTTCCATGGACTATTGGAACCACAAATACACTACCATCAATACGCTGTAATTGATATTAAAACACTATGAAATGATAAGTCTTGGATTAAATCATTAACACTTATGAATTCCAATCAATGTTATCTTGTGATGTTGGAGTTAATTTGAATGCAATATAAATCAAAGCTTAGTGATATCACAAGCTTAACTCCCTAAAAATGAACTCACCCTAATTTTTTATCAAATTGTAAAATTAAATACCAATCATTAATCACTTCATCTAAGAACTTCAAAAAATTGGCCCAATCAAAATACAATCAACTAAAAACATTCGACTATTAAAAAAGTATCATCGTCGAGGATTCGACCCGATTGTCGCTTTACACATTAACAAAGCATCAGAAAAATTAACGGTCGATAGGCAACAATCGGACATGGTAACAAACCAAAACTTTTCATAAATATCATAAAATAAAAAAAATAAAGAAAAAAATGTCTTCCCCTTTCTTCCAACATCACACTAAATGCCCCATAGATCTCAAACAATCCCTCAGATTTGTTTGACAGTGAAATTGAGAGAACACATCGACAACTTAGGAGAAACATAAGAGATAATCAACTAATTCAAAACCAGTCCTTGTCCAACCAGTTGAAATAGAAATGGTCAATCCTATGGAACAAACACTTAAATAAGTTGCTAACAATGGTATGAATTAAAAACCTCTTGGTAGTAAATATCCAAACATAGAGTCTGACTTCAAACTCAAATTGGGTTTGATTCATCTTCTTCCTCATTTCCATGGACTAGCCGGTGAGGATCTGCATCTCCACCTTAAATTGTTCAAAGTGGTGTGAACTACCATGAATCCTGAAGGGGTTTCTTAGGAACAAATAAAACATCATGCATTCCCTTTCTCCCTAGATTAATCAACCAAGTCATGGCTCTATTTCCTTCCTCCAGGTTCCATAACCACATGTAATGACATGAAGTGACTCTTCTTAGAGAAATTCATTCCTGCTTCACAAACTACTTCTATTCGAAAGGAAATAAGTGGTATTCATCAATTACCAAGTGAATCACTCCATGAGTACTGGTAGATGTTCAAAATGCTTGTTGCAGCCTATCCAAAACACTAAATACCTGATCAACTCTTGATCAAATACCTCTATGAGGAGTTATTGGTGATTCAGAAAACTCTCATTGATGCTGCAAGGGGTGGTGATCTTATTGAAAAAACACTTGCAACTGCAAGAGATCATATAAGAAACATGGCTGTCCAAACACAACAATTACATTCTCAAGAATATTTTCAAGAATAGAAGTCCATGAAAATCAGTCCATAGAGCCAAACAAGATGATTGAGTGGATGAGTGAAATTTCAGGTCTTGTTAGATAACTAGATATGGAATCCAAATTCGCAACATCAATTTATCCACAATCTATGTATCCTGGAACTGTAAAAAACTATGGAATCTACAACTCCCCAGCTCATCCAACTGAAACCTGTCCACCAGTTGAAGAGGATCAATCTGATTCATTTGGACCAATGGAGCTCAATGCAGCTATGCTTAGCAGAATTCCAATCCTCAACTATTAATTCAGTTTGTTATAAAATTCAACCAACCTCTCTCTGAGCCCTTCTCTTCTTCCTATAACAAAGGCCTGAGGTATGGTAATCCAGTCTCTCATCCCCCTCAATTATGTCCTCAAAACGCTAAACAATTACAATATGGTCAAGTTGTTGGTAATTTCCAACAACATTATGCTTTTTTTCCTCAACAAAAAAAGAGAAATCCTCATACTAATCCTCTAGGAATCTACTATCCTAATGAGCCTTCCCAATTCCCAAACAAATAAAATCTCTTTTCCAAGAACCAAAATCAACAAAATCCCAATTCAGGATAGGCCTCTTCTTCTAACAAACCATGGGAATGTGCAGTTGAAGATCTTTCCTATATCACCCATTACATACTCAATAACATTGAAACCCAAATTGGTAAACTTTCATCCCACCTAAGCCAGCAACAACAATCATATTATTCCCAACTGCTAGCTCAACCATTACCCAACCCCAAGAAAAATGTAATTACAATTTTACATAGAATGGGAAAGCAAATTTTTATGCCTCATGTTATGTCCTCCAACCCTCCTTTATATGTTGAACTAGATTATTTAAAGAAAAATAAACATGAAAAGGAATCAGAAACCATTCCCTCGCCACCTTCCATTCCATTTTGGAACCCAATTCCTATTAAATTATCCATTTCTAAGCCAAATAAGTTTTTTGAACCCGATCCTGAAATGATCAACATGTTTATACATGTTGAAGTCTATATACCCCTATTAGATGCTATAAAACAAATTCGTATGTATGCCAAGTTTCTTAAGGAATTGTATACACACACAAAAATCTTAGGTGATTTAAAAAGGATTTTACCGAATAGTCTATTCCCATAAAGTGAAAAGATCAAGGGACCATTACAATTCCATGAAAAATTGGATGTTCTAGCTTCGATGAAGAACTCATAGGCCTAGGAGCATCTATTAATATCATGAACAAAAATTTCTCTCTCCATAATTGGTATAGGTCCCTTTCATCCAATAGGTGTTGTCATTCCATTGTAAAATCGATGCACTTCTCTTCCTGAGGGTATAATTGGGGATTTCCTTGTTCATGTGAATGATCATACATTCCATAATGATTTATATGTCCATGACATGTAAGTTGACACAAACTCTTCTCAATATCACCCAATTCTATAAAGAACATTCTTTATGACTACTAGAACTAAGATTGAAATCCATTCTGGAATCTTATCCATGGAATTTGGTTACCAACTGGTCAAGTTCAGAATTTTCCAAGCTATGTGATACCCATATGAGAATCACTCTTCATTCTCAATCCATGCTTCTAGGTACCCTTATAAGATTAAAAGGAACCCCAAAACATCATGTTCTTCATGTTCAAATGAATAAATATCATGAAAAATCTGCACCATGATTAACCATGTCATAAATGGTGATGTTGATGTGGATTCTCATTCATAGACTCCACAAATCATGTTGATATTGAAAACTCTCTTGAATCCAAAAATCATCTCTGATCTCTACTACTCCAACTTGGACCGTATTAAGGAAAATGAATATGAAGCAACTGAAGTCCCTTCCTATGTTCTTGAGATTCCTAACCCATAAATGAATGATGGGACTGATCTGAAACCTCATCCTGAACACCTAAAATATGCATTCTTGTCCATAATCACTCTTATCTTATTATTATCTCTTATTCACTTACCGAAACCGAGGAGTCTAATCTTGTTAATGTGTTACAGGAAAATAAAAAGGCCTTAGGTTAGACACTAGATAACATACCAGGAATGAAACCTACACTTTGTATGCATCACATCTATCTTGAGGAATCATACAAACCAATTAGACAACCACAAAGAAGACTCAATCCACTAATACATGAGGTAGTTAGGGAAGAGATCACTAAGCTTCTTCATGCAGGTATTATCTACCCAATTTCAGATACTGAATGGGTTTTTCCAATTTAAGTTGTTCAAAAAATGTGGGGGATAACTATTGTCACAAATTATCATAGAGAGGTAGTCCCAACATGAGTGAAGAAAAAATGGCATGTGTGCATCGACTATAGGAAATTGAATGTTGAAACACGAAAAGATCACTACCCTCTTCAATTTCATGATCAAATTCTAGAATTATTAGCTAGAATTTCACACTATTGATTTATTGATGGACACACCGGCTATTTCTAAATCCCAATAACACATTAAGACCATGAAAAGACTACGTTCACATGCCCAATTGGAATATATACATATAATAGAATGCCTTTTTCCCTTTTCAATGCTCCTGCAACATTCCAGAGGTATATAATGAGTATATTTTCCGAATTCATTAAAAACTACATAGAAGTGTTCATTAATGACTTTACCATTTAATGTGAGTCATTTGAATCATGCTTTAATTCTCTCTCCATATTATTTAAACGGTGTGTCATGTGTAACATTGTGTTAAATTTCTAAAAATGTCGCTTCATGGTTTCAAATGGGATTTTTCTAGGGAAAATAGTTTCAAAAGAGGTAGTGAAGTTGATCCTGTGAAACTTTAAGTGATCCATTCACTTCCTTAGCCCACTTCTGTTTGAGACATCTGTTCATTTCTTAGTCTTTCTAGTTTCTATCAATGATTAATCCACAACATCAGTAGGATTTCCCTACCACTCACTCGGTTTCTCCAAAATGATGTCACCTTCCATTTCAATGAGGTTTGCAGGAGATCTTTCGTTAAACTCAATACTACTCTTACATCTACACCAATAATCCAACCACCAAATTGGTCCTTACCCTTTGAGTTGATGTATGATGCTTCTGATGGAGATGTTGTGTAACACCCCGAGATTTTATGAAAAATATTTTTTTTAATTTCATTAATATCTTGTGTTGTACGCTACACCAAAAGGAGCTTGCACAACACGCATCCTTGACTTGACATGTATTACATGCAATCGCGACCTTCCTCGATAGCATGTATAGTACGCAATAACGAGTTTCACTAAACAACAATATGCTATTAAAATATTATTAAAAATAGCCATTATGAATAGTAATAACCACTTTTTGAAATTTTATTTTTCAAAATGGACTTCATTTTTTGATTTGGAATATCGAAATTATCTTAGGGTGAAATTTTGGTACTTTTCGGATAACATTCATTTTCTGATGAACAGTGAAAATTACTAAATTTTAATTAAAAACAACCTTTTTAATCGAAATAATTAATAGTGATAAATTATTAATTTGAGTGGTTTTAAAGTATATTTAGAATATATTTTTACAATTTAATACAATGTTGTTCATTGTATGTAATTTCACATTTAAACCAGACATATACAAGTGTCAATCTTTTGATAGTTATTATCTCTTAAGAACACGCTATTTGTATTGACGATGGGAATTAATTGTTAAATTAATTAATGAAACTGATATGTTTTCAATTTGGTAAAATAGACATCATTTTTGAGTTCATAATATCAAATATAGCTTAGGGTTAATTTTTGGTATTTTTCTGGAAAGTTTCATTTTTGATGAATAGTGAAACCACTAAGTGGTAGTTAAGAAAAATGAATTTTTCATAAACATAATTTTACTGCTTCTGTGAGTGGATTTTCAAAAATCCGAGAGACACGGTTGATGTCAGTATGTAAAATGTGATTCAATGAGATGAAAATAATTTTTGTTGAATAGTAACTTTTTAATTCTTTTAACCACGTTTAAAAGTAAATAGGGTAATTACGGGTAAAATGGTATTATTATTACCCTATCACATGTCCTAATTCTATTGGATAAGTTTAATTTGACCAAAAACAACCTTAGGAATAAAATATGTCCATTAAGGCCCACTTGGATTAGATTAGGACATTTATTGTTAATTTATTTAAAGATGGGTTAAAATAGTTAAAATCAAAGTTTAATAACTAAATCATTTTTAATAAAGGTTATACATAAGATAAATTCGACTATAAATATTCATTAGAAACCTAAAACGATTTCCTACATAATTGTAATTTATTTGTAATTTTTAGACATTATATAATTTATTGTATTTATTCCACAAAGATGATAGAGTAATTATGTTTTTAATGAAATATTGACATAATTGATGTTATAAATATGAAAATAAATGAAATTTGAGACTTTTTATGAATTAGACTAATTTTAAATGTTAATATGTCATGTTTGTAGTGATTTAAGTAACTTTATTAGATCTAATAATTCTGTATGATTTTCACAAAAATCAATTACTAAAGAGTGTCAAAATTGACATAAAATAGGTTTTAAAACAAATATTATATTATTAATTGTTATTTAATTCCTAAAAATCTATGGTTTGGCCAAATGACTTAGATAAGGTTATATATATTAATAATAGAAATCTTGGGGTTCTTTTGGCTTGTTATAGTAAGTTTATTAATCTTGTAGTATAAGAACACAAGAAGACACGGTAATGGTAAAATTATTTTACATAATGTTAAATATAAATAATAAGGTTAAAATAGGATCCTAAACTTGTCTAAATTATATTGGATGAGAGTATTGAGACCCATACCCACCTTAGATTCGAAATAGATCAATTTGGAGCTATTTAAAACCGAATTTATCTATATAATAAAATAATATTTTTAGTTATTCCAAAGGTGCCCCTCTCCTCCCTTATAAAAGGGAATCTCCTCCCTCTCTTCCTCACACTACTTCGAGCCTTCATGCTCGGACAAAACCTAACAAATTATATTCTACACTTACATAGAAACATCCTAGAGGTCTTGGTCTTCTTAAAAGACCAATTTCAGTGCCCTAAAATGAGGTCTCAAAGAGGCGCTTCAAAGAAGGGGTATGGTCTGTTACCGATTCTTTCATCTTTATTTCTTCTTCCACTTATTCTTCTTTAGTTGTTTCATTATGAAGTAATAACATCAGTATCACTCATATAATGAAATGTTATTATAATTATGAAACAACCCTATTTCACCATCTATCCATACTACGGAAAACGAAATCACCACGCATGCGTACGTACAGAATACCGTCTTCACGCCGTGGTGAAATCTGTTTTTCCACCAACACCTTACATGGATCAGTATAATGGTGTAAAGAATAACTATATATGGTTATTATAATATCATACTGATTCTGATATATTATACCATCCACTCCAATTCTATTCAATAATTATGGTAACGATATCATCGCTCGTGCGTACGTACGGACTACCGTCTCCACGACGCGATGAGATTCATTCTCAATGTTAACCATACATGAATGATCATAAAGATTATTTAATGAATAATAATGAAATATATGAAATAATAATGCTACTGGATTTATTTATATATATATATATTTATGTATGTAATCTATTTAGTTCCATTCAATTCAATAAGGAAACGAAAACAGCGTTCATGCGTACGTACGACTTATACCGTCTCCATGAACGATGTATTTCATTCCATTTATCGATATATAATATATATATGTATATGATGAATATATATTATATGTAAATCATGTTTTACATTCTGTAATTATGTAAATCAGGATATAATTATTAATATCAATAACGACAAGTTGAAACACATACGATAAATTAAATGATTTTACCCAAAACGCTGCTTTAACATGGAATTTACAAAAGAACGGGTAATATAAAGTCACAAGGGAAACATATATGATATCATACCAATGAATATTATTCTTTAATAAGATAATGACATTATTTAAATCATTATACAAGAGGGTCGGATACGTACGGAGCATATCAGACCCAAGGAAAGGGATAATTCTACAAATCTCATTTTTATCCGAGATTACTTATTCGTAAGTATTTAATGGGGATATTTCTATCATCCATGTACATGTTTTATAAAAGTGTTTTCATGTATGTTTAAAGTCCTTTTTAAGCATTCTTGACTTTTACTACATGGTATGTAAGGAATATTTCTTTTGTTTACGTTACAAGGTACTTTATGACTTTTCCGGAAAAAGTATGAGAAGAAAGTGTTTTTGAACTTATACGGCCCGAATGGATTTTTACAGTTTTATAAAGACTTATTTTCATGAAGCTTCCTCAAAAATATTTCATGAATATTTTCAACAAACACATTTTCATTTAAAAGTGCATGGCATTTTGTGAAAAGAAAGTGATTTTGAAGAAAAAAGGATATTTTCCTCAAGAATTCATTTCAAGTGTTTTGTCAAAACTATTTTCCATCTAAGATGACTTTATTTCATATGTGTATGTTTCAAGTAAAATGTCACTATGATTTAAATTTTTTCAATTTTCTTATGATGAAATGATATCAAATGTTTATAGATTATGTCATGATGGCATGATGTTTAAGAATCCCATTTTTATTACATGGGTTATGCTATGATGTATGATTTATGATTTTGTGGCACATGAAAGAATGATTTCATTATGAGATGGGTGGGACCTATATCTCCCTCCAATGAATTGGGTAAATATTTATATCTCATTATATAGACATGGCTAGAATGGCAAGTTAAACCGCTTCAGTAAAACAGGACTGAAACGAGGAGTGAACTCAATTCATAAAGGGACTTTGTCCACCAAGATGGTCTTGGAAGCAATGCCTTGGATACTATTGAAATCATGACATGTGCTGAATGGTTTCCACAATTTCATGTTTTATTCCCATGCTATTTTATCATTCTCAATGATTCTTTATGATCTATGCCTTACGTACTTCCATGTTTTATGTCATTGCTCAAGCTTTTGATGCTTAAACATTATGTTCATGTTTTTAAGTTCAAATGTATATGGTATGTTTTATTTTATCCATGATTACCCTTATTGATCATTTGAGCTCACCCTTTTTTTCTTTTCCCTAGGATATAATGAATGGTTTTTAGGTATGAAAAAAGGGAAGATCTTTATGGGAGATTTTGAAGATCTTTCTCCATGATTAGAGGATTATGTTCCGAGTTTCCAAAGACACTAATCTATTACGGTCCATGAGTGTTGGTTTTTACTATGTATTAAGTATTCTGCTAAAGTAATGTAATGTACATGTACATTATGCTTCGGGACTCTACAGTTGGTATCAGAGGAAAGGTTTAGTCAAGCTTTGGAAACTTGGATGCGAGAACTTTGGTGAGATCCCTATAGATATTTCTATGGTATATATAGGGATGTCCCTAATGGTAAGTATAAGTATAGGTTATAGTACTTGAATTACGGTAACCTAAAATGTAAAATATTTAACGTACTCCCCCTTTAATATGTTGTTTTCCCAAGAGTGATTTTTGCCTCTCACACTATACATTTTGGGCTTTAGATGATGGCTGGAACCCGAAGGAACCGTGTTGATCAATGTAATGGACAATACAATGATTGTCCTCCTGAACAAACAAATGTTATGGGAGATAGAGTGAAAAATATTATTGCTATACATACACAAGGTATGAACCATTTTGGACTTCCAAATGAGCAGAGAAGGGAACAATATTCTATTGAGTCCTTCATGAGGCAACGTCCACCTTCTTTCGGTGGGTCTTCTGATCCAATTATTTCTGAACAATGGATCAGTACCATTGAAAAGTTATTTTCAATTATTCAATGTTCTGAACATGATAAAGTCATCTTAGTAGTATATCATTTGGAAGGTGATGTTGATCAATGGTGGAATCTTACCAAGAATAAGAGGCCAAGAGATGAAATTGAGTCCATGGAATGGGAGGAGTTCAAGAACTTATTTTTCAATAAGTACTTCCCTCGTATTCTTCAAACAAAGATGGAGAAGGAGTTTCTTGAACTAAAGAAAAAGGATGATGAATCTGTTGGTATATACGAAGTGAATTTTACAAGTCTTGCAAGGTATGCATATGGATTTATAATCCAACCTGAAAGTAAAGTTGATCGATTCTTCAATGGATTAAAACCAAATATTTGATGCGCATTAGCTATAAGAGACTTCAGTAGCTATTAAGAAATTGTGTGCTATGCTATTAAGGTAGAAATGGAATTTGGTGTTACATATTCATCTCATGGTTTTGACAAAAAATGAATGATGGAGTTCAAGGAGAAATCTCAGAATAATGGTGAAAAGAAGATGAATGTTTCCTTATGCTCAAAGTGTGCAAAGAAGCATGGTGGAGATTGTCTTAAAGGAACTAGAAAATGTTTTAAGTGTGGAAAAGAAGGCCATCGAGTAGCTGAGTGTCAAAGTAATGGAAAAAGGGTTGCTGATGGTGTGAATAAAGAAAAGACTGCAGAGAACACACCAACAACACTTCAATGCTTCAAGTGCAATGAAATGGGGCATTATGCTAATCAATGCCCTAATCCAAGGGTTAGTGACGATCGACATGAGAAACCACTTAAGGCAAAGGACAAAGGGAAGTCACATGCGATCACTATTGGCGATGTTGATTATGACAACGATGTGGTGGAATGATTAAGTGTTTATGTAATGGGATTCCAAAATAATGTTGTATATAGTATCGTGGAATATTGGAATATTTATGTATAGGTCTATTGTGGTTTTCAATAATTTTATGGTATCTGTAACCATGGAATGTGATTGAGATATTTTTGGTAAGAAGATGATATGCGCATAATGAAGGGATAAGAAGATAATGAGATGTTTGATTGTATTTATGAGCTCATGATTGATATAAGGACTAAGTGATATCATGGTTTGAGTATAAATAATTTTTAGGATTTTGGTTTGTGGAAAGTGTTAAATTTTAACTGCATTCATGTTTTCACTAAGGTTCAATAGGTATACATGATTAAGGTATTCGCATGTTTGTAATTTGACCAACAAGATATATCTTATGATATATGGGGGATAAATGATGGAATTCACGTGATTGTTATGTGAAATTTCAAGTAATTATTTTTATACTATAAGCTTGGACCGAAGTATTTTGGATAAGCCTAAAGATTGGGATGGATTATGTTGGACATAAGTTAGTATTGTTTAAGGATAGAAGTTTTTTTCGATATTATTTATGGGATGTTATAGTAATTTAGTTTTAGAAAAAGGACAACCTACAGGATGGGTGACATCCCATCGCGTCGGACAAGGCTGTGGGAATCAAACCCACAACCGATGTGCGACTGGCCTTTATCGCCTACCACTGGCCTATAAGAAGTCCCTGTTTAGTAGAAACTAGTTTTATTATATTAACCAGTATAATATAAGAAGCATAATTCCATTTTAGGAACCATATATGATTAATCTCACTATATATGGACTTACGTATTTTTTGATAACTTTTCTAACCTTTTGTTTGAGACAGATGGAATGACCCATCATTCTATCACATGATCTGCTAACACATCACGAATGACAAATTCAACTTCATTTCTTTAAGATATGAAGTGTAAATTGTCCAATGAACTACCAACGGTGAGACTATACCAAAATCATGAAAGTATTTCTTCTAATTCCAATTTCATCAACTTTAGGGAAATGATCTTGAAAACCAAAAATGTTGTCCTAGTGCTCTTATATCTAGTGAATCGGATGGTACCTTAGATCGTCACAAATTTATGGATTTGTGATTTTTGGCTTTTCCATAGCCATGTTCTCTACCACTCTCCATCAAAACATGATGGTTAGATTTCTCTTCCATATCCATATTTTCACCTATGTGGAAACCCAATGATTAGTTTATTTGGGTAACCGTTACGTTTCATACTTTTGTTTTTAAAGATTCATTTTGGTATTCATTTTACGATGTGGGTTTCAATTAAAAAAACTTTCCGGTAGTAAACCATTTATAACCCCCACAATTTTTGAGGGCGAAATTCATTTTAAGGGGGGTAGAATGTAACACCCCGAGATTTTATGAAAAATATTCATTTTAATTTCATTAATGTCTTGTGTTGTATGCTACACCAAAATGAGCTTGCAAAATAAACATCCTTGACTTTCCTTGCATTACACGCAGTCGCGACCTTCCTCGATTGCGTGTGTAGTACGCAATAACGCGTCTCACTAAACAACAACATGCTATTAAAATATTATTAAAACTAGCCGTTATGAATAGTAATAACCACTTTTTGAAATTTTATTCTTCAAAATGGACTTCATTTTTGGATTCAGAATATCAAAAATAGCTTAGGGTGAAATTTTGGTACTTTTCGGATAACTTTCATTTTTTGATGAATAGTGAAAATTACTAAATTTTAATTAAAAACAAACTTTTTAATCGAAATAATTAATAGTGATAAATTATTAATCTGAGTGCTTTTAAAGTATATTTAGAACATATTTTTACAATTTAATACAATGTTGTTCATTGGATGTAATTTCACATTTAAACATGACATAAACAGGTGTCAATCTTTTGATAATTATTATCTTTTATGAACAAGCTATTTGTATTGACGGCGGGAATTAATTTTTATATTAATTAATGAAACTGATATGTTTTTAATTTTTTAAAATAGACATTATTTTTGAGTTCATAATATCAAATATAGCATAGGGCTAATTTTTGGTATATTTCTAGAAACTTTCATTTTTGATGAATAGTGAAACCACTAAGTGGTAGTTAAGAAAAATGAATTTTTCATAAAACATAATTTTACCGCTTCTGTGAGTGGAATATCGAAAATCTGAGACACGGTTGATGTCAGTAAGTAAAATGTGATTCAATGAGATGAAAATAATTTTTTCTGAATAGTAACTTTTTAATTTTTTTTACCACGGTTAAAAGTAAATAGGGTAATTACGGGTAAAAAAGATATTATTATTACCCTAACACATGTCCTAATTCTATTGGATAAGTTTAATTCGACCAAAAACAACCTTAGGAATAAAATATGACCATTTAGGCCCACTTGGATTAGATTATGACATTTATTATCAATTTATTTAAAGAAGGGTTAAAATAGTTAAAATCAAAGTTTTATAACAAAATCATTTTTAATATAGGGTTATACATAAGATAAATTCGACTATAAATATTCATTAGAAAAATAAAAATATTTCCTATATAATTTTAATTTATTTGTATTTTTTATACATTAAATAATTTAATGTATTTATGACACAAAGATGACGGAGTAATTTTTTTATCAATGAAATATTGACATAATTGATGTTATAAATACGAAAATAAATGTAATTTGAGACTTTTTTATGAATTAAACTGATTTCCAAGGTTAATATGTCATGTTAGTATTTATTTAAGTAACGTTTTTAGAACTAATAATTTTGTTATGATTTTCCCAAAAATCAATTACTAAATAGTGTCAAAATTGACATAAAATAGTTTTTAAAACAAATATTATATTATTAATTGATATTTTATTCTTAAAAATCTATGTTTCTGCCAAATGACTTAGATAAGGTTATATATATTAATAATATAAAACGTGGGGTTCTTTTGGCTTGTTATAGAATGTTTGTTAACCTTATAGTATAATAACACAAGAAGACACGGTAAAAGTATAATTATTTTACTTAATGTTAAATCTAAATGATAAGATTAAAATAGGAACCTAAACTTGTCTAAATTATATTGGATGAGAGGATTTAGACCCATCCCCACCTTAGCTTCAAAATAAATCAATTTGGAGCTATTTAAAACCGAATTTCACTTTATAATAAAATAAAATTTTTAGTTATTCCAAAGGTGCCCCTCCCCTCCCTTAAAAAAGGGCACCTTCTCCCTCTCTTCCTCACACCACATTGAGCCTTCAAGCTCTTCCAACCCCTTAAAATTTCTATTCTCCACTTCCCTAGAAACATCCTAGAGGTCTTGGTCTTCTTCAAAGACCAATTTCAGTGCCTTAAAAGGAGGTCTCAAAGAGGCGCTTCAAAGAAGAGTTAATGTCTGTTACCGATTCTTTCATCTTTATTTCTTCTTCCACTTCTTCTTCTTTAGTTTTTCCATTATGAAGTTATAACATCAGTATCACTCATATACTGAAATGTTATTATAATTATGAAACAACCCTATTTCACCATCTATCCATCCTACATAAAACGAAATCACCACGCGTCTGTACGTACGGAATACCGTCTCCACGCCGTGGTGAAATATGTTTTTCCACCAACACCTTAAATGGATGGGTATAATGGTGTAAAGAATAACTATATATGGTTATTATAATATCATACACATTCTGATATATTATACCATCCACTCCAATTCTATTCAATAATTATGGTAACGATATCATCGCTCGTGCGTACGTACGGACTACCATTTCCACGACGTGATGAGATTCATTCTCCAGGTTAACCATACATGAATGATCATAAAGATTATTTATTGAATAATAATTAAATTTATGAAATAATAATGCAACTGGATTTATGTATATATATATATATAAATATGTATGTATGTCATCTGTTTAGTTTCATTCAATTCAATAAGGAAACGAATACATCGTTCATGCGTACGTACGGCCTACCGTCTCCATGAACGGTGTATTTCATTCATTTTATCGATCTATAATATATATATGTATATGATGAATATATATTATATGTAAATCATGTTTTACATTCATGAATTATGTAAATCAGTATATAAGTAGTAATATCAATAACTACAAGTCGAAACACATACGATAAATTAAATGATTTTACCCAAAACACTACTTTCACATGGAATTTAGAAAAGAACGGGTCATATAAAGTCATAAGTGAAACATATATGATATCATAAAAATGAATATGATTCTGTAATAAGTCAATGACATTATTTAAATTATTTATACAGGAGGTTCGGATACTTACAATGTATATCAGACCTATGGTATGAGATAATTCTGCAAATCTAATTTTTATCTGAGATTGCTTATTCGTAAGTATTTACTGGGGATATTTTTATCATCCATGTACATGTTTTATATAATTGTTTTCATGTATGTTTAACGTCCTTTTAAACTATTATCTACTTGTACTACATGGCATGCAAGAAATCTTTCTTTTGTTTACGTTACGAGGTACTTTTTGACTTTTCCGGCAAAAGTACGAGAAGAATATTTTTTTAACTTATACGGCACAAACGGGTTTTTATGGTTTTATAAAGCCTTATTTTCATGAAGCTCCCTCCAAAATATTTCATTAATATTTTCAACAAAACCCTTTTCTTTTAAAATTGCATGGAATTTTGTGAAAAAAAGTGATTTTGGAGAAAAAAGGATATTTTCCTCAAGAATTCATTTCAAGTGTTTTGTCAAAACTATTTTCAATCTAATATGACTTTATTTCATATGTGTATGTTTCAAGTAAAATGTATTTATGATTTAATTTTTTTCA
Source organism: Viscum album (assembly GCA_963277665.1). Taxonomy (NCBI): domain Eukaryota; kingdom Viridiplantae; phylum Streptophyta; class Magnoliopsida; order Santalales; family Viscaceae; genus Viscum; species Viscum album. The sequence goes on along the minus strand of OY728142.1, from coordinate 1,330,559,511 downwards.
ATTTTCTTATGATGAAATGATATCAAATGTTTATAGATTATGTTATGATGGCATGATGTTTAAGAATCCCATTTTTATTACATGGGTTATGCTATGCTGTATGATTTATGATTTTGTGGCACATGAAAGAATGATTTCATGATGAGATTAGTGGGACCTATATCTCCCTCCAATGCATTGAGTAATGATTTATATCTCATGAGATAGACATGGCTGGAACGGCAAGTTAAATCTTTTCAGTAAAATAGGACTGAAACGAGGAATGAACTCGATTCAGAAAGGGACTTTGTCCACCAAGATGGTCTTGGCAGAAATGCCTTGGCTACTATGGAAATAATGACATGTGCTGAATGGTTTCCACAATTACATGTTTTATTCCCATACTATTTTATCATTCTTAATGTTTCATTATGATCTATGCCTTACGTACTTCCATGTTTTATGTCATTGCTCAAGCAATCGATGTTTAAACATTATGTTCATGTTTTTAAGTTCAAATGTATATGGTATGTTTTATTTTATCCATGATTACCCTTATTTATCATTTGAGCTGACCCTTTTTTTCTTTTCCCCAGCATATAAAGAAATGTTTTTAGGTAATAAAAAAAGGTAAGATCTTTATGGGAGATGTTGAAGATCTTTCACCACGATTAGAGGATTATGTTCCGAGTTTCCAAAGACACCAAACTATTACGGTCCTTGAGTGTTGGTTTTTACTATGTATTAAGTATTCCTCTTATGTAATGTAATTTCCATGTATGTTAAGCTTAGGGTCTCTACATGTTGAGGATGTTCTTGGTCAAGGAATAGAAAATATTTCCCATGTATTCTATTATGCTTCAAATGAATTGGATGAAACTCAATCTCACTATACTGTAACTGAAAAGGAACTTTTAGCATTGGTTTTTTCCATACATAAATTCCAAACCTATATCTTATGTGCCAATATCATCATCTTCACGGACCATTCTTCTATAATGTTCTTACTGAAGAAAAGTGATTCCAAAAAAGGAAAATTGGATGGATTCTAATTATCTAAGAGTTGGACCTTGTAATTAAGGATATAATGGGAAAATAAAACCTTATTGATGATCACTTGAGTAGAAGTTGTTCTCATTCTGAAATAATTGATCTAGAATTTCCGATTTAGCACCTTTCATCTCTCACTCCAAATATACCATGGTATCCCTAATTGTAAATTACATGGTTTTCTGGTGTTTTTACTAAATTTGTTTGAAACGAACAAAAAATGAAGTTGAAAATTTATTCAAAATACTATTTTTGGGATGAAAATTATCTTTGGAAATCTAGGGTAGACATGGTAATTATGAGAAGTGTTTATGAAATTGAAAATTATTCCATCTTAGAATTTTGTCACTCAATGACTTGTGGTGGCCATTTTGGACCACAAAAGACCTCCCGAAAGGTCCTAGAATCTAAAATCTTCTGGCCTTAACTCTTCAAGCACTCACTTGATTTCTTAAAATCATGTCGCACTTGAAAAAAGATTGGCACAATTTCTAAAAGAAATAAAATTTCCCAAAACCTTTAATCTTCTCTAAGATCATCGATGTTTGGGGAATCGATTTCATGGTACCATTCCCCCATCCAATGGATTCTCATACATTGTTCTTTTGGTTGATTATGTTTCTAGGTGGGTCTAGTCCAAACCCACGAGAAAGGATGATTCACATACTTTTAGTGAGTTTCTAAACACACCCATCTTCCACCGATTTAGAACACCATGTGCCTTGATAAGTTACTTAAGAACCCATTTTTTAATATAACCATGGAATATCTTTTGAAAAAGTGTGGTTTTATACATAATACATCAACTACATATCACCTCCAACAAATTTCCTGGAAGAAAATTCTAATAGAAAACAGAATAAAGTACTAGAGAGAATTTTAAAACCCACTAGAAAAAACTACCCAAAAAGACTTGGTGACAAACATTGGGCTTATCAAAATACCTATAAAACACCCATTGGAATTTTTTTTGTTAGGGTAGTTTTTGGTTAAGAATGTAATTTACCATTTGAAATCCAAAATAAGTATTTTTGTCTTGTGAAAACCTGTAATTTTGATTGTGAAAAATCTGGTAAAGAAAGATTGATGCAATTGGTTGAACTGGAGTAGCTTTGACTTGAATCCTATGAGAATTCCATTATGTTCAAAGAAAAGGTTAAGGTACACCATTAAAAACACGTCCTGTGAAATGAATTCCATGATGGTGAAAAGGCATTTCTTTTCAACTCTCGATTCCAGCTTCACCCAGGTATGCTTAATTCTCATTGGGAAGGACCTTTTATTCTTTCTCATGTTTACCCATTTGGTGCAGTGCAAGACCAAGAACCATATTTCAAAAGGACATTCACGGTTAATGGGAATCAATTAAATCATCACAAGGAGAGGACACACAATCCAGAAACCAAATCAACTTCCATCGAGTCCCTATCTTATGAAGTTGACCCACCACTCGAGGGAGATGGAAACCCACAAAATCCAAACTAGGGGGCTACTCAATCTCTTTTATTCCAATTATCTCTCTCTATATCTCTATCTCCATTCATCCTTCCCCATTCACTTTTTATTTTTTATCACATTCCTCATCACATTTTTATTTATTCATTCTCATTTGTTAGGATGTGTAATATAAAAACACAAAAAAAAAACAAAAAAAAATTAAAAAAAATGAACAAACAAGAGTCATATTTACTGATCAATCTATTTTCAAATTTTTTTTAAAATTTTTTGGAAGTTAAAATACATTTTTTCATCTCAAAATTTTTTTGGTTTCTTTATAAATTTGAAAAATGAATATTTTGTCAAAACCAACAAATTTTGAAATCTCACTTTTTTATTTGGAAACTGATTTTCCCCAACTCTGAGGGAAAAAATAAGCATTCATGCCAAGGCCACCAATGATCATCTTATCTAAATGTGTTTTTTTTCACACCCATTTGTGAATCTTGAGTTTTTGGACGTTCGAGCTAAATTTATTACTTTAGTGTACATTAAAATGATAGATTCATTTTCTAAACCACAAGAGAATCAAAATTGACAAATAACCACCCATTTCCCTTACATTAATCCTCCCTTTGAAAGACCCTTGAAGCCTATGAAAACATTTTCATTGATATCCACATTACAATCACAGTACCTTATCGCACCCAATATCGACATGGATTTTCATTGCATAATTTATTGATATTTTCATGTGGGGGGTGAATGGATTTCTTTGTTTGGGTGACCTTTTATTGGTTTTCAACGTCTTATCATATGATTGAGGGAAAGAATCCATTTTCGTTTGGGGGAAAGGTTTTCCATAAGTGGTTTTTGGGAATGTATATACTCTTATGAAATATTGTTCAAATTTTAATGACAAGCATTAAAAAAATAATTAAAAAATGAAAAAAATTAATAAAAAAATCAAAGAAATTGTTCTATCTTATGTATGTCAGAAATCACTATTTCTCATCCTTGGATATTTTTATAGATATTAAAATTAGTGTCTTGAGGAGATCAACAATGCGATGTGATATGTGTGTGAGACCTGTTTCAAATTCAGCATTCCAAATAAAGAGGGAAAAAAATAAAAAAAGAACAGTTACATTATATTATTATGTCATTGAGAGATGTTTTTTTATAAATATTCTATAATATCATTACCTTCATATTTCCATCTACTTTTTTTCATATTTTACATTTTCATTCCTTCATATATATGTGTTTCCATTTCCTTTCATGTCTCATTTAAAAAAACGTGCATTGCTTTTTTCAGGATGGTGTTTTACCCCTCTTTATCTTTCTCTTGGACATTATATTTATACCTCCCAATAGAAACAAAAAACCCCTTAGAAATACTTCTTAACTCTTTTTTCCATTGGATATGAAGTGGAAGTTGTGCCCTTTCAAAATATAAGATTTTAACAATGGGTTGGTGAATGAGTGATGGTCAATAAATAAAATTTATCATCTTGAGAGGAGTATGTTTTGTGTGCCACCATTTTACATTTTCAAAATTTGAGCATGAAAAAAATGATTTTTTTGCCAAATTTTTTCAGTTACAACTTGAGGTGGAATTCAATATGGATGAGTGATACTATCTATACCTCCCTAATTAGGGAAAACAAAATTTTAATAATTTATGGTGAGTGGATATGGTTTCTATCATGTTATTATATTTTTTGTACATGAAGTCATGCGCACGACTAATTATGACGGATTTGACATGATTAATAGTTTCATGACTTATTATATACTCCATTTACTTATTTTATATGAAATTTTCATAATATGTTTGAAATATTATTGTTTTTATACAATGTATAATTATTGAACATTTGTAGAAGTATTCTAATTGGGTAAGTTTACTATTTTATTTATCACTGTCACGCTACTTTTCCTACTTGTGTGGTTCCTATTTTTTAGGATTCTTTTTTTAATTTCACACATGTCATTAGAATTAATATTTATCCCATTCTACCATTTGAATGGTCATAAGGATCACACAAGATGAACCACATAATCTGTGAAGAAACTGGCCCATCTATGACGATTTAATTACTGGGATCATTCAGGATGACCACATTCCTTTATTATCACCTAATGTTTTGGGGACAACGTAAGGAGTATTGGATAAAACAGTAAAGGAACCAATCAAAATACAAGAGGCCCAAATGTTTCATTTAAACTCAGTCCACCATTCTAACCATGAGATAAACATAGTATAGTATTCATGTCATATCTCATGATGTAATCATCTAATAAAGCTGATATTTTTCAGTGCCAAATAGGATATATAGTCGGCCGACTTAGTTGAATACTGTGCTTGGATTTGAAGGAATATTCCTATTTATAAACCCATCCAGATTTCAGCCTTCAAAAAATTATTGATAGAAATGGACAATTTAACTGTGTTTAATCAAACCTCCATAACGTTTTTTATGTGACTCTAAATGCCTCCAAATGTTTAGATTATTCAAAAACATTATTATTTACAACTTCGAAGAAGTAGATATCTCGTGATTTAGCTATATGAATGTCAAAATCGGCGAGCCAAGTGGAGGGACATATTGGGAATTCAAACAGTCTACTTCCTTAGACTATAAATACATCCCCCTCATCTCCTTCCGAGTGGTTGGTATATTAGAATTGAGGAGTACATATTAATACTACCAAATCCTTGCCATGGGTTTGGGAGGACCTGACATACTCATTTTTTCACTTGATATACCCTTCCTCCTCTCTTTGGTTCCTTTTACTTTTGTGTTGTTCTTTGTTTGTAATATTGTAAGTCTTAGTTTTTGTAATTCTATTTTAATACATGTTTATTATTCTTCATATATTATTTTCACCAAATTTTATAAATAATAATTTTGGTCTTAAAATAGTTTAAATAAAGTGGAATCCTCTTCCCTTATGATGCTTTCTCATTCAGTCTATAATCAGTATTTTATTACCATCAATGTTTGTGTTTGTGTGTTCGACGAACAACTCTTTTCTTATCCCTCAATTTTTATTCTATTTATAATTCATAATAATAATCATTAACACCAGATTATTATCCATAACAATGGTTGAGTAAATCTACCATTAGGGTGAGTTATAATTTATGGATGTCAAGTGATTGAGAGTATTTTCTCGATATATATTGATTAAATTAACATTATATATATTAAACTTAGAATGTTGTAGATTAATGAAATGAATTAATTAACGTGTGGTTTCAGTGGATTATTGGAACAATAAATACACTACCATCAACATGATCTAATTGATATTATAACCCTATGAAAATTTAAGTCTTGGATTTAAGCCTTAACACTAAGGAATTCAAATAAAAGTTTTCCTGTAAAGTGGATATTAATTTAAATATAATATAAAGCAATGATCAAGGATATCAAAAGATAAACTCCCAAAAAATGAACCCACCCCAGTCATTATCAAATTGTTAAATTAAAATCCAATCATTAATAACATCATTTTAACTTTGCAAACAAACCCCCCCAATCAAAATACAATGAAGTAAAAAAATTTGACTATTAAAAATGTAACATCACTGAGGATTCTACACGAATGCTGCTATACACATTAACAGAGCACCGAAACATTGAACGGTCGATAGGTGACAATCAGCCACTCTTTCACTCGGTTATGATCAAATCCCAATAATGCTACATTGTAGAGACCCGAATCCTAACGTACATGAACATTACATTACTTTTGCGGAATACTTAATACATAACAAAAATACACACACAAGGATCGTAATAGTTTAGTGTCTTTGGAAACTCGGAACGTAATCTTCTAATCATGGTGAAAGATCTTCAAAATCTCCCACAAAGATCTTCCTTTTTTTTACCTAAAACCTTTCTTTATATCCTGGGGAAAAGAAAACATAAAAGGGTGAGCTCAAATGCTCAGTAAGGGAAAACAAAAGAAATATCAATCACATAATTTTCATAAGAACGTAACATTTTTGGAAATCATAACCTGCAAAAGAGAGCATAATTTCATAACATGGGATAAATCATAGTAGTGAAAATGAAACCCTTACTTAAAACATTACTCATTGTGGCATACACACATAATCATAGAGAATCATTTCTTGTTAGTCAAGACTCATTTCCAAGACTATCTTAATGGACAAAGTCCCTTTCTGAATCGAGTAATCCTCGTTTCAGTCCTGTTTCACTGAACCGGTATAACCTACCATTCTAGCCATGTCTATCTCATGAGATATGAAATCTTTACCCAATGCATTGGAGGGAGATATAGGTCCCACCCATCTCTTAATGAATCCTTTCTTATGTGTGCCACAAAATCATAAATCATACATCATTGCATAACCCATGTAATAAAAATGGGATTCTTAAACAACATGACATCATAAAACCATTCATATAAGATAAAGCAATTCATAAACATAATTCCATCACAACATAGTCAAATAAATGTAAAAATATGGATAGAAACAGAACCCTTTATTATCTTATATGGAAAATAATTTTGATAAAACACTTGAATTGAATTCTTGAGGAAAATATCCTTTCTTCTTCAAAATCAATTTCTTTTCACAAAACATCATGCAATTTTAAAAGAAAGAGATTTTATTGAAAATAGTCATGAAATCTTTTAGAGGAAGCTTCATGAAAATAAGGCTTTATAAAACAGTATAAATCTGTTCATGCCGTATAAGTTAAAAAAAACATTCTTCGTACTTTTGTCGGAAAAGTCAAAAAGTACCTCGTACGAAAAACGAAAAAAGATTCCTTTCATATCCTTTACTAAAAACTCATAGAAGGGTAAAATTGGATTTAAAAAATTGTAGGTGGATGGAAATAATATTACATATTGAGGGAACATGGATGTGGATGATAAAATACACCCCAGTAAATACTTACGAATAAACAATCTCGGATAAAAATGAGATTGTGATATTTCCCTTACCTTAGGTCCGACTTGCTTTGTAAGTGTCCGAACCTCCTGTATAATGATTTAAATCATGTTATTGACTTATTACAGAATCAAATTCATTGTTATGATATCATATATGGTTCACTTATGACATTATATTACCCGTTCTTTTGTAAATTCCATGTTAAAGAAGCGTTTTGGGTAAAATCGTTTCATTTATCGTTGGTGTTTTGACTTGTTGTTCTTGACATCATTATTACTTATATCATGATTTACTTACTTCCAGAATATAAAATATGATTTATATATCATATATATTCAGTATATATATATATATATAATAGGTAGATAAATAAAATGAAAAACACCGTTCATGGAGACGGTAGTCCGTACGTACGCATGAACGCTGTTTTCCTTTCCTTATTGTCTTGAAATGGAAGTAAGTAGATGACATACATATTTATATATATACATAAATCCATTAGCTTTATAATGTCATATATTTCATTATTATTTCTTATATATACATTATAATCATTCTTAAATGGTTAACATGGAGAATGAATCTCATCGCGTCGTGGAGACGGTATTCCGTACGTACGCACGAGCGATGATATCATTTCTATAAATATTGAATTGAATTGGAGTGTATTATACAATATATCAGAATCAATATGATGTTTTAATAACTATGTATAGTTATTCTTTACACCATTATACCCATCCATGTAAGGTGGTGGTGGAAAATAGATTACACCACGGCGTGGAGACGGTATTCCGTACGTACGCACGCGCGGTGATTTCTTTTTCCGTAGGATGGATAGATGGTGAAATAGGGTTGTTTCATACTTATAATAACATATCATTATATGAGCGATACTTATGTTATTACTTCATAATGAAACAACCGAATAAGAAGACGTGGAAGAAGAAATAAAGATGAAAGAATTGGTAACGGTAATTACCTCTTCTTTGAAGTGCCTCTTTGAGACCTCCTCTTAGGGCACTAAAATTGGTCTTTGAGGAAGACCAGAACCTCTAGGATGTTGCTAGGGAAGTGGATAGGATAAATTGGCAGGGGTTGGCCGAGCTTGAGTGCTCAAATTGGTGTGAGGAGGAGGGGGAGGAGGTGTCCTTTTATAGGGGAGGAGAGGGGCACCTTAGGAATATCTCAAAATATTATTTTATATTAAAGTCAAAATCGGTTTATAATGGTTCCAAAGGGTCTTATTTCGAAGATAAAGTGGGGATGGGTCGAAATCCTATCAACCAATAGGATTTAGACAAGTTTAGGGTATTATTTTAACCTTATCAATTAGATTTAACTCTAAGTTAAATAATTTAACTTTTACCGTGTCTTTTTGTTTTCTTTCACTATATGGTTAATAAACTTACTATAACATGCCAAACGAACCCGAAATTGTATATTATTAATACATATATCCTTATCTAAGTCATTTGGCCGAACCTTAGATTTTTAGGAATAAAATAACAATTAATAATATAATATTTGATTTAAAAACTATTTTGTGTCAATTTTGACACTATTTGATATATGATTTTTGTGAAAGTCATAACAGAATTATATGTTCGAACCAAGTTGATTAAATCAACAATAATATATCATAGTAACCTAGAAAATTAGTGGAATTCATAAAAATTCTTAAATTACATTTATTTTGGTATTTATATTATCAATTATGTCAATATTTCATTAATAAGATAATTACTGCATCATTTTTGTGTCATAAATAAATTATATTATTTGATGTCTAAAAATTACAAATAAAATAACATCATGTAGGAATTCCTTTTATCTTTCTAATGAATATTTATAGTCGAATTTATCTTATGTATAACCCCATATTAAAAATTATTTACTTATTAAACTTTGATTTTAACTATTTTAACCCTTCTTTAAATAAATTAATAATAAATGTCCTAATCTAATCCAAGTGGGCCTAAATGGTCATATTTTATTCCTAAGTTTGTTTTTGGTCGAATTACACTTGTCCAATAGAATTAGGACATGTGTTAGGGTAATATTAATATCATATTTACCCTTAGTTACCTTATTTACTATTAACCGTGGTAAAAAAAGTAAAAAGTTACTATTCACAAAAAAATTATTTTCATCTCATTGAACCACATTTTAGTCCTTGATATTAACCGTGTCTCTCGGATTTTCGAAATTCCATTCACAGAAGCGGTAAAATTAAGTTTTATGCAAAATTCAGTTTTTAACCTACCACTTAGTAGTTTCACTATTCATCAAAAATTGATGTTTTTCAGAACAATGCCAAAATTTCATCCCAAGCTATATTTCATATTCCGAATTCAAAAATGAAGTCTATTTTACCAAATTCATAACATAAAAGTTGCATTAATTAATTTTATATTTAAATCCCGCTGTTAAAACAAATAGCGTGTTTTTAAGAAACAATATCTATCAAAAGATTGACACTTGTTTATGTCTGGTTTAAATGTGAAACTACATCCAATGAACAACATTGTATTAAATTGTAATAATATATTCTAAATATACTTTAAAACCACTCAAATTAATGATTTATCACTATTAATTATTTCGATTAAAAAAGTTGTTTTTAATTATAATTTAGTAATTTTCACTATTCATCAGAATATGAAAGTTATCCGAAAAGTACCAAAATTTCACCTTAGGCTAAATTCGATACTCCGAATCCAAAAATAAAGTTCATTTTGAAAAAATAAGATTAAATGGATTTCAAAAAGAGGTTATTACTATTCATAACGGCTAGTTTTAATAATATTTTTATAGCATATCGTTGTTTAGTGAAACTCGGTATTGCGTACTACACACGCTATCGAGGAAGGTCGTGATTGCGTGTAATGCAAGTCAAGTCAAGGATGTGTGTTGTGCAAGCTCCTTTTGGTGTAGCGTACAACACAAGACATTAATAAAATTAAAAAGAATATTTTTTTATAAAATCTTGGGCTGTTACATTCTACCCCCCTCAAAATGAATTTCGCCCTCGAAATTCGTCGGGGTTATAAATGGTTTACTATTTGAAAGTTTCTTTAATAGAAACCCACATCGTAAAAGGGAATACCAAAACTTGGCTTTAAAAACTAAAGTATGAAATGTAACGATTACCCAAATAAACTAATCACTGGGTTTCCACATAGGTAAAAATATGGATATGGAAGAGAAATCTAACCATCATGTTCTGATGGAGAGTGGTAGAGAACATGGCTATGGAAAATCCAGTAATCACAAATCCATAAATTTGTGACGATCTAAGGTACCATCTGATTCTTCAGGTATAAGATCACTAGGACAACATTTTTGGTTTTCAAGATCATTTCCCTAAAGTTGAAAATTTGAATTAGAATAAATACTTACTTTATTTTGATACAATATCACTGTTGTTCGTGCCTTGAACAATTTCCACTTCATCTCTTAAATAAATGAGGTTGAATTTGTTATTCGTGAAGTGTTAGCAGATCATGTGATAGAATGACGGGTCATTCCATCTGTCTCAAACAAAAGGTAAGCAAAAGTTATTAAATATACATAAGTCATTCTATAGTGAGATTAATCATATATAGTTCCTAAAATGGACTTATACTTCATATATCATACTGCTTAATATAATAAAACTAGTTTCTACTAAACAGGGACTTCCTGTAGGCCAGTGGTAGGCGATAAAGGCCAGTCGCACTTTGGTTGTGGGTTCGATTCCTACAGCCTTGTCCGAAGCGATGGGATGTCGCCCGTCCTGCAGGTTGTCCCTTTTTCTAAAACTACGTTACTATAACATCCCATCAATAATATCGAAAATCTTCTATCCTTAAACAATACTAACTTATGTCCAACATAATCCAGTCTAATCTTTAGGCTTATAATACTGCAGTCCACTCTCATAATATAGTGACAACGATTACCAGAGATTTAATACTGTCGTTGATCCCCACATATCATAAGATATGTCTTGTTGGTCACATTCCAAACATTCAAAGTCCTTAATCGTGTATTCTCTTGAATACCTTAGTGAAAACATGAGTGCAGTTAAAAGTTAACACTTTCCACATACCAAAATCCTCAAAATTCTATATACTCAAACCATGATATCACTTAGTCCTTATATCAATCATGAGCTCATGAATACTATTAAACATTTCATTTTCTCGTCTTCATTATGCGCATATCATCTTATTTCCAAATAATATCTCAATCACTTTGAATACCACATTAATAAATATTGCAATACTAAATGATACAACATTTTTTTGGAATCCCATTACATAAACACTTAATCATTCCACCACATCGTTGTCATATTCAACATTGCCAATAGTGATCGCATGTGATTTCCCTTTGTCCTTTGCCTTCAGTGGTTGCTCATGTTGATCATCACTAACCCTTGGATTAGGGCAATTATTAGCATAATGCCCCATTTCCTTGCACTTGAAGCATTGAAGTGTTGGAGGTGCGTTCTCTGCAGTGTTTGCTTTATTCACATCATTAGAAACCCCTTTTCCATTACTTCGACACTCAGCTGCTCGATGACCTTCTTTTCCACACTTAAAACATTTTCTAGTCCCTTTTAGACAATCTCCACCATGCTTCTTTCCACACTTTGTGCATAAGGAAACATTCATCTTCTTTTCACCATTATTATGAGATTTCTCCTTGAACTCCATCTTTCGTTTCTTGTCAAAACCATGAGATGGATATGTAACACCAACTTCCATTTCTACCTTGATAGCACAACGCACAATTTCTTCATAGCTACTGAAGTCTCTTATAGCTAATGCCCTTCGAAGACTTGTTTTAAGCCACAGAAAAATCGATCAACTTTACTTTCAGGTTGGATGATAATTCCAGAAGCATACATTGCAAGTCTTGTAAAATTTGCTTCATAGGTACCAACAGATTCATCGTCCCTTTGCTTTAGTTCAAGAAATTCTTTCTCCATCTTTGTTCGAAGAATACGAGGGAAGTACTTACAGAAAAACAAGTTCTTGAACTCGTCCCATTCCATGGACTCCATTTCATCTCTTGGCCTCGTATTCTTGATAAGATTCCACCATTGATCAGCTTCACCTTCCAAACGATATACTGCTAAGATGACTTTATCATGTTCAGAACATTGAAGAAATGAAAATATCTTTTCAGTAGTACTGATCCTTTGTTCAGCCACAAGTGGATCAGAAGACCCACTGAAAGAAGGTGGACGTTGCCTCATGAAGGACTCAATAGAATATTGTTCCCTTCTCTGCTCATTTGGAAGTCCAGAATGATTCATAGCTTGTGTAAGTATAGCAATAAGATTTTGCACTCCATCTCCCATAACATTTGTTTGTTCAGGGGGCAATCATTGCATTGTCCATTGCATTGATCAACACGGTTCCTTCGGGTTCCAGCCATCGTCTAAAACCCAAAAAGAATAGTGTGAGAGGCAAAAATCATGCTAGGGAAAACAACATAATAAAGGGGGAGTACCTTCAATATCCAACATCTTAGGTTTAATTCTATGATCGTTAGCGTAATTATATTACTATAACCTATACGTATACTTATCCCTAGGGACATCCCTAGACATACCTTAGAAATATCTCTAGGGATCTCACTATCGTTTTCGCATCCTAGTTTCCAAAGGTTGACTAAACCTTTCCTCTAATACCAACTGTAGAGACCCGAATCCTAACGTACATGAACATTACATTACTTTTGCGGAATACTTAATACATAACAAAAATACACACACAAGGATCGTAATTGTTTAGTGTCTTTGGAAACTCGGAACGTAATCTTCTAATCCTGGTGAAAGATCTTCAAAATCTCCCACAAAGATCTTCCTTTTTTTTACCTAAAACCTTTCTTTATATCCTGGGGAAAAGAAAACATAAAAGGGTGAGCTCAAATGCTCAGTAAGGGTAAACAAAAGAAATATCAATCACATAATTTTCATAAGAACATAACATTTTTGGAAATCTTAACCTGCAAAAGAGAGCATAATTTCATAACATGGGATAAATCATAGTAGTGAAAATGAAACCCTTACTTAAAACATTACTCATTGTGGCATACACACATAATCATAGAAAATCATTTCTTGTTAGTCAAGACTCATTGTCAAGACTATCTTAGTGGACAAAGTCCCTTTCTGAATCGAGTAATCCTCGTTTCAGTCCTGTTTCACTGAACCGGTATAACCTACCATTCCAGCCATGTCTATCTCATGAGATATGAAATCTTTACCCAATGCATTGGAGGGAGATATAGGTCCCACCCATCTCTTAATGAATCCTTTCTTATGTGTGCCACAAAATCATAAATCATACATCATTGCATAACCCATGTAATAAAAATGGGATTCTTAAACAACATGACATCATAAAACCATTCATATAAGATAAAGGAATTCATAAAAATAATTCCATCACAACATAGTCAAATCAATGTAAAAATATGGATAGAAACAGAACCCTTTATTATCTTATATGGAAAATAATTTTGATAAAACACTTGAATTGAATTCTTGAGGAAAATATCCTTTCTTCTTCAAAATCAATTTCTTTTCACAAAACATCATGCAATTTTAAAAGAAATAGATTTTATTGAAAATAGTCATGAAATATTTTAGAGGAAGCTTCAAGAAAATAAGGCTTTATAAAACAGTATAAATCCGTTCGTGCCGTATAAGTTAAAAAAAACATTCTTCGTACTTTTGTCGGAAAAGTCAAAAAGTACCTCGTACGAAAAATGAAAAAAGATTCCTTTCATATCCTTTACTAAAAACTCATAGAAGGGTAAAATTGGATTTAAACAATTGTAGGTGGATGGAAATAATATTACATATTGAGGTAACATGTATGCGGATGATAAAATACACCCCAGTAAATACTTACGAATAAACAATCTCGGATAAAAATGAGATTGTGATATTTCCCTTACCTTAGGTCCGACTTGCTTTGTAAGTGTCCGAACCTCCTGTATAATGATTTAAATCATGTTATTGACTTATTACAGAATCAAATTCATTGTTATGATATCATATATGGTTCACTTATGACATTATATTACCCGTTCTTTTGTAAATTCCATGTTAAAGAAGCGTTTTGGGTAAAATCGTTTCATTTATCGTAGGTGTTTTGACTTGTTGTTCTTGACATCATTATTACTTATATCATGATTTACTTACTTACAGAATATAAAATATGATTTATATATCATATATATTCAGTATATATATATATATATAATAGGTAGATAAATAAAATGAAAAACACCGTTCATGGAGACGGTAGTCCGTACGTACGCATGAACGCTGTTTTCCTTTCCTTATTGTCTTGAAATGGAAGTAAGTAGATGAAATACATATTTATATATATACATAAATCCATTAGCTTTATAATGTCATATATTTCATTATTATTTCTTATATATACATTATAATCATTCTTAAATGGTTAACATGGAGAATGAATCTCATCGCGTCGTGGAGACGGTATTCCGTACGTACGCACGAGCGATGATATAACTTCTATAAATATTGAATTGAATTGGAGTGTATTATACAATATATCAGAATCAATATGATGTTGTAATAACTATGTATAGTTATTCTTTACACCATTATACCCATCCATGTAAGGTGGTGGTGGAAAATAGATTACACCACGGCGTGGAGACGGTATTCCGTACGTACGCACGCGCGGTGATTTCTTTTTCCGTAGGATGGATAGATGGTGAAATAGGGTTGTTTCATACTTATAATAACATATCAGTATATGAGCGATACTGATGTTATTACTTCATAATGAAACAACCTAAGAAGAAGAAGTGGAAGAAGAAATAAAGATGAAAGAATTGGTAACGGTAATTACCTCTTCTTTGAAGTGCCTCTTTGAGACCTCCACTTAGGGCACTAAAATTGGTCTTTGAGGAAGACCAGAACCTCTAGGATGTTGCTAGGGAAGTGGAGAGGATAAATTGGCAGGGGTTGGCCGATCTTGAGTGCTCAAATTGGTGTGAGGAGGAGGGGGAGGAGGTGTCCTTTTATAGGGGAGGAGAGGGGCACCTTAGGAATATCTCAAAATATTATTTTATATTAAAGTAAAAATCGGTTTATAATGGTTCCAAAGGGACTTATTTCGAAGGTAAAGTGGGGATGGGTCGAAATCCTATCAACCAATAGGATTTAGACAAGTTTAGGGTATTATTTTAACCTTATCAATTAGATTTAACTCTAAGTTAAATAATTTAACTTTTACCGTGTCTTTTTGTTTTCTTTCACTATATGGTTAATAAACTTACTATAACATGCCAAACGAACCCCAAATTGTATATTATTAATACATATATCCTTATCTAAGTCATTTGGCCGAACCTTAGATTTTTAGGAATAAAATAACAATTAATAATATAATATTTGATTTAAAAACTATTTTGTGTCAATTTTGACACTATTTGATATATGATTTTTGTGAAAGTCATAACAGAATTATATGTTCGAACCAAGTTGATTAAATCAACACTAATATATCATAGTAACCTAGAAAATTAGTGGAATTCATAAAAAGTCTTAAATTACATTTATTTTGGTATTTATATTATCAATTATGTCAATATTTCATTAATAAGGTAATTACTGCATCATTTTTGTGTCATAAATAAATTATATTATTTGATGTCTAAAAATTACAAATAAAATACCATCATGTAGGAAATCCTTTTAGCTTTCTAATTAATATTTATAGTCGAATTTATCTTATGTATAACCCCATATTAAAAATGATTTACTTATTAAACTTTGATTTTAACTATTTTAACCCTTCTTTAAATAAATTAATAATAAATGTCCTAATCTAATCCAAGTGGGCCTAAATGGTCATATTTTATTCTTAAGTTTGTTTTTGGTCGAATTACACTTGTCCAATAGAATTAGGACATGTGTTAGGGTAATATTAATATCATATTTACCCTTAGTTACCTTATTTACTATTAACTGTGGTAAAAAAAGTAAAAAGTTACTATTCACCAAAAAATTATTTTCATCTCATTGAACCACATTTTAGTCCTTGATATTAACCGTGTCTCTCGGATTTTCGAAATTCCATTCACAGAAGCGGTAAAATTATGTTTTATGCAAAATTCAGTTTTTAACCTACCACTTAGTAGTTTCACTATTCATCAAAAATTGATGTTTTTCAGAACAATGCCAAAATTTCATCCCAAGCTATATTTCATATTCCGAATTCAAAAATGAAGTCTATTTTACCAAATTAATAACATAAAAGTTGCATTAATTAATTTTATAATTAAATCCCGCTGTTAAAACAAATAGCGTGTTTTTAAGAAACAATATCTATCAAAAGATTGACACTTGTTTATGTCTCGTTTAAATGTGAAACTACATCCAATGACCAACATTGTATTAAATTGTAAAAATATTTTCTAAATATACTTTCAAACCACTAAAATTAATGATTTATCACTATTAATTATTTCGATTAAAAAAGTTGTTTTTAATTATAATTTAGTAATTTTCACTATTCATCAGAATATGAAAGTTATCCGAAAAGTACCAAAATTTCACCTTAGGCTAAATTCGATACTCCGAATCCAAATATAAAGTTCATTTTGAAAAAATTAGATTTACTGGATTTCAAAAAGTGGTTATTACTATTCATAACGGCTAGTTTTAATAATATTTTTATAGCATATCGTTGTTTAGTGAAACTCGGTATTGCGTACTACACACGCTATCGAGGAAGGTCGCGATTGCGTGTAATGCAAGTCAAGTCAAAGATGTGTGTTGTGCAAGCTCCTTTTGCTGTAGCGTACAACACAAGACATTAATAAAATTAAAAAGAATATTTTTTTATAAAATCTTGGGCTGTTACATTCTACCCCCCTCAAAATGAATTTCGCCCTCGAAATTCGTCGGGGTTATAAATGGTTTACTATTTGAAAGTTTCTTTAATAGAAACCCACATCGTAAAAGGGAATACCAAAACTTGGCTTTAAAAACTAAAGTATGAAATGTAACGATTACCCAAATAAACTAATCACTGGGTTTCCACATAGGTAAAAATATGGATATGGAAGAGAAATCTAACAATCATGTTCTGATGGAGAGTGGTAGAGAACATGGCTATGGAAAATCCAGTAATCACAAATCCATAAATTTGTGACGATCTAAGGTACCATCTGATTCTTCAGGTATAAGATCACTAGGACAACATTTTTGGTTTTCAAGATCATTTCCCTAAAGTTGAAAAGTTGAATTAGAATAAATACTTACTTTATTTTGATACAATATCACTGTTGTTCGTGCCTTGAACAATTTCCACTTCATATCTTAAATAAATGAGGTTGAATTTGTTATTCGTGAAGTGTTAGCAGATCATGTGATAGAATGACGGGTCATTCCATCTGTCTCAAACAAAAGGTAAGCAAAAGTTATTAAATATACATAAGTCATTCTATAGTGAGATTAATCATATATAGTTCCTAAAATGGACTTATACTTCATATATCATACTGCTTAATATAATAAAACTAGTTTCTACTAAACAGGGACTTCCTGTAGGCCAGTGGTAGGCGATAAAGGCCACTCCCACTTTGGTTGTGGGTTCGATTCCTACAGCCTTGTCCGAAGCGATGGGCTGTCGCCCGTCCTGCAGGTTGTCCCTTTTTCTAAAACTACGTTACTATAACATCCCATCAATTATATCGAAAATCTTCTATCCTTAAACAATACTAACTTATGTCCAACATAATCCAGTCTAATCTTTAGGCTTATAATACTGCAGTCCACTCTCATAATATAGTGACAACGATTACCAGAGATTTAATACTGTCGTTGATCCCCACATATCATAAGATATGTCTTGTTGGTCACATTCCAAACATTCAAAGTCCTTAATCGTGTATTCTCTTGAATACCTTAGTGAAAACATGAGTGCAGTTAAAAGTTAACACTTTCCACATACCAAAATCCTCAAAATTCTATATACTCAAACCATGATATCACTTAGTCCTTATATCAATCATGAGATCATGAATACTATTAAACATTTCATTTTCTCGTCTTCATTATGCGCATATCATCTTATTTCCAAATAATATCTCAATCACTTTGAATACCACATCAATAAATATTGCAATACTCAATGATACAACATTTTTTTGGAATCCCATTACATAAACACTTAATCATTCCACCACATCGTTGTCATATTCAACATTGCCAATAGTGATCGCATGTGATTTCCCTTTGTCCTTTGCCTTCAGTGGTTGCTCATGTTGATCATCACTAACCCTTGGATTAGGGCAATTATTAGCATAATGCCCCATTTCCTTGCACTTGAAGCATTGAAGTGTTGGAGGTGCGTTCTCTGCAGTGTTTGCTTTATTCACATCATTAGAAACCCTTTTTCCATTACTTCGACACTCAGCTGCTCGATGACCTTCTTTTCCACACATAAAACATTTTCTAGTCCCTTTTAGACAATCTCCACCATGCTTCTTTCCACACTTTGTGCATAAGGAAACATTCATCTTCTTTTCACCATTATTATGAGATTTCTCCTTGAACTCCATCTTTCGTTTCTTGTCAAAACCATGAGATGGATATGTAACACCAACTTCCATTTCTACCTTGATAGCACAACTCACAATTTCTTCATAGCTACTGAAGTCTCTTATAGCTAATGCCCTTCGAAGACTTGTTTTATGCCACAGAAAAATCGATCAACTTTACTTTCAGGTTGGATGATAATTCCAGAAGCATACATTGCAAGTCTTGTAAAATTTGCTTCATAGGTACCAACAGATTCATCTTCCCTTTGCTTTAGTTCAAGAAATTCTTTCTCCATCTTTGTTCGAAGAATACGAGGGAAGTACTTACAGAAAAACAAGTTCTTGAACTCGTCCCATTCCATGGACTCAATTTCATCTCTTGGCCTCGTATTCTTGATAAGATTCCACCATTGATCAGCTTCACCTTCCAAACGATATACTGCTAATATGACTTTATCATGTTCAGAACATTGAAGAAATGAAAATATCTTTTCAGTAGTACTGATCCATTGTTCAGCCACAAGTGGATCAGAAGACCCACTGAAAGAAGGTGGACGTTGCCTCATGAAGGACTCAATAGAATATTGTTCCCTTCTCTGCTCATTTGGAAGTCCAGATTGATTCATAGCTTGTGTAAGTATAGGAATAAGATTTTGCACTCCATCTCCCATAACATTTGTTTGTTCAGGAGGGCAATCATTGCATTGTCCATTGCATTGATCAACACGGTTCCTTCGGGTTCCAGCCATCGTCTAAAACCCAAAAAGAATAGTGTGAGAGGCAAAAATCATGCTAGGGAAAACAACATAATAAAGGGGGAGTACCTTCAATATCCAACATCTTAGGTTTAATTCTATGATCGTTAGCGTAATTATATTACTATAACCTATACGTATACTTATCCCTAGGGACATCCCTAGACATACCTTAGAAATATCTCTAGGGATCTCACTAACGTTTTCGCATCCTAGTTTCCAAAGGTTGACTAAACCTTTCCTCTAATACCAACTGTAGAGACCCGAATCCTAACGTACATGAACATTACATTACTTTTGCGGAATACTTAATACATAACAAAAATACACACACAAGGATCGTAATAGTTTAGTGTCTTTGGAAACTCGGAACGTAATCTTCTAATCCTGGTGAAAGATCTTCAAAATCTCCCACAAAGATCTTCCTTTTTTTACCTAAAACCTTTCTTTATATCCTGGGGAAAATAAAACATAAAAGGGTGATCTCAAATGCTCAGTAAGGGTAAACAAAAGAAATATCAATCACATAATTTTCATAAGAACATAACATTTTTGGAAATCTTAACCTGCAAAAGAGAGCATAATTTCATAACATGGGATAAATCATAGTAGTGAAAATGAAACCCTTACTTAAAACATTACTCATTGTGGCATACACACATAATCATAGAGAATCATTTCTTGTTAGTCAAGACTCATTGCCAAGACTATCTTAGTGGACAAAGTCCCTTTCTGAATCGAGTAATCCTCGTTTCAGTCCTGTTTCACTGAACCGGTATAACCTACCATTCCAGCCATGTCTATCTCATGAGATATGAAATCTTTACCCAATGCATTGGAGGGAGATATAGGTCCCACCCATCTCTTAATGAATCCTTTCTTATGTGTGCCACAAAATCATAAATCATACATCATTGCATAACCCATGTAATAAAAATGGGATTCTTAAACAACATGACATCATAAAACCATTCATATAAGATAAAGGAATTCATATACATAATTCCATCACAACATAGTCAAATCAATGTAAAAATATGGATAGAAACATAACCCTTTATTATCTTATATGGAAAATAATTTTGATAAAACACTTGAATTGAATTCTTGAGGAAAATATCCTTTCTTCTTCAAAATCAATTTCTTTTCACAAAACATCATGCAATTTTAAAAGAAAGAGATTTTATTGAAAATAGTCATGAAATATTTTAGAGGAAGCTTCATGAAAATAAGGCTTTATAAAACAGTATAAATCCGTTCGTGCCGTATAAGTTAAAAAAAAACATTCTTCGTACTTTTGTCGGAAAAGTCAAAAAGTACCTCGTACGAAAAACGAAAAAAGATTCCTTTCATATCCTTTACTAAAAACTCATAGAAGGGTAAAATTGGATTTAAACAATTGTAGGTGGATGGAAATAATATTACATATTGAGGGAACATGGATGTGGATGATAAAATACACCCTAGTAAATACTTACGAATAAACAATCTCGGATAAAAATGAGATTGTGATATTTCCGTTACCTTAGGTCCGACATGCTTTGTAAGTGTCCGAACCTCCTGTATAATGATTTAAATCATGTTATTGACTTATTACAGAATCATATTCATTGTTATGATATCATATATGGTTCACTTATGACATTATATTACCCGTTCTTTTGAAAATTCCATGTTAAAGAAGCGTTTTGGGTAAAATCGTTTCATTTATCGTAGGTGTTTTGACTTGTTGTTCTTGACATCATTATTACTTATATCATGATTTAATTACTTCCAGAATATAAAATATGATTTATATATCATATATATTCAGTATATATATATATATATAATAGGTAGATAAATAAAATGAAAAACACCGTTCATGGAGACGGTAGTCCGTACGTACGCATGACCGCTGTTTTCCTTTCCTTATTGTCTTGAAATGGAAGTAAGTAGATGACATAAATATGTATATATATACATAAATCCAGTAGCTTTATAATGTCATATATTTCATTATTATTTCTTATATATACATTATAATAATTCTTAAATGGTTAACATGGAGAATGAATCTCATCGCGTCGTGGAGACGGTATTCCGTACGTACGCACGAGCGATGATATCATTTCTATAAATATTGAATTGAATTGGAGTGTATTATACAATATATCAGAATCAATATGATGTTGTAATAACTATGTATAGTTATTCTTTACACCATTATACCCATCCATGTAAGGTGGTGGTGGAAAATAGATTACACCACGGCGTGGAGACGGTATTCCGTACGTACGCACGCGCGGTGATTTCTTTTTCCGTAGGATGGATAGATGGTGAAATAGGGTTGTTTCATACTTATAATAACATATCAGTATATGAGAGATACTGATGTTATTAATTCATAATGAAACAACCTAAGAAGAAGAAGTGGAAGAAGAAATGAAGATGAAAGAATTGGTAACGGTAATTACCTCTTCTTTGAAGTGCCTCTTTGAGACCTCCACTTAGGGCACTAAAATTGGTCTTTGAGGAAGACCAGAACCTATAGGATGTTTCTAGGGAAGTGGATAGGATAAATTGGCAGGGGTTGGCCGAGCTTGAGTGCTCAAATTGGTGTGAGGAGGAGGGGGAGGAGGTGTCCTTTTATAGGGGAGGAGAGGGGCACCTTAGGAATATCTCAAAATATTATTTTATATTAAAGTAAAAATCGGTTTATAATGGTTCCAAATGGTCTTATTTCGAAGATAAAGTGGGGATGGGTCGAAATCCTATCAACCAATAGGATTTAGACAAGTTTAGGGTATTATTTTAACCTTATCAATTAGATTTAACTCTAAGTTAAATAATTTAACTTTTACCGTGTCTTTTTGTGTTCTTTCACTATATGGTTAATAAACTTACTATAACATGCCAAACGAACCCCAAATTGTATATTATTAATAAATATATCCTTATCTAAGTCATTTGGCCGAACCTTAGATTTTTAGGAATAAAATAACAATTAATAATATAATATTTGATTTAAAAACTATGTTGTGTCAATTTTGACACTATTTGATATATGATTTTTGTGAAAGTCATAACAGAATTATATGTTCGAACCAAGTTGATTAAATCAACACTAATATATCATAGTAACCTAGAAAATTAGTTTAATTCATAAAAAGTCTTAAATTACATTTATTTTGGTATTTATATTATCAATTATGTCAATATTTCATTAATAAGATAATTACTGCATCATTTTTGTGTCATAAATAAATTATATTATTTGATGTCTAAAAATTACAAATAAAATACCATCATGTAGGAAATCTATTTATCTTTCTAATGAATATTTATAGTCGAATTTAGCTTATGTATAACCCCATATTAAAAATGATTTACTTATTAAACTTTGATTTTAACTATTTTAACCCTTCTTTAAATAAATTAATAATAAATGTTCTAATCTAATCCAAGTGGGCCTAAATGGTCATATTTTATTCCTAAATTTGTTTTTGGTCGAATTACACTTGTCCAATAGAATTAGGACATGTGTTAGGGTAATATTAATATCATATTTACCCTTAGTTACCTTATTTACTATTAACCGTGGTAAAAAAAGTAAAAAGTTACTATTCACCAAAAAATTATTTTCATCTCATTGAACCACATTTTAGTCCTTGATATTAACCGTGTCTCTCGGATTTTCGAAATTCCATTCACAGAAGCGGTAAAATTAAGTTTTATGCAAAATTCAGTTTTTAACCTACCACTTAGTAGTTTCACTATTCATCAAAAATTGATGTTTTTCAGAACAATGCCAAAATTTCATCCCAAGCTATATTTCATATTCCGAATTCAAAAATGAGGTCTATTTTACCAAATTCATAACATAAAAGTTGCATTAATTAATTTTATAATTAAATCCCGCTGTTAAAACAAAGAGCGTGTTTTTAAGAAACAATATCTATCAAAAGATTGACACTTGTTTATGTCTAGTTTAAATGTGAAACTACATCCAATGACCAACATTGTATTAAATTGTAAAAATATATTCTAAATATACTTTAAAACCACTCAAATTAATGATTTATCACTATTAATTATTTCGATTAAAAAAGTTGTTTTTAATTATAATTTAGTAATTTTCACTATTCATCAGAATATGAAAGTTATCCGAAAAGTACCAAAATTTCACCTTAGGCTAAATTCGATACTCCGATTCCAAAAATAAAGTTCATTTTGAAAAAATAAGATTTACTGGATTTCAAAAAGTGGTTATTACTATTCATAACGGCTAGTTTTAATAATATTTTTATAGCATATCGTTGTTTAGTGAAACTCGGTATTGCGTACTACACACGTTATCGAGGAAGGTCGCGATTGCGTGTAATGCAAGTCAAGTCAAGGATGTGTGTTGTGCAAGCTCCTTTTGGTGTAGAGTACAACACAAGACATTAATAAAATTAAAAAGAATAGTTTTTTATAAAATCTTGGGCTGTTACATACATCATTCACATGCTTTGACATATGGGCTTTGTACAACCCAATTCTACTAGATGGGCCCATAACCTCTTCATTATCCATTTTTAAACCATTATCACTTTTATTTATAAATAATAATAATATTGCTAAGAGTTTAGTTTCCAATATTCTAATTTAAAAACAGACAAATTTTCCAATAGTCATGTGGACCAATGGTTACATTAAAATATACATTCTTTGTTATTAATAAGATATAGTTTTTTTGTAATATTATCTCACACATTTTTTTGAAAAATTTGTCTTTCAAAATATCTGGGTCGTTACAAGTAACCCCTAATAGAAGGATCATATAGACAAGAGGGCTATTCTAAAAATAAATTATGATACCTAGAGATTGAGGTTTTAAAAAATTATTACTTTTTCATATATCCAGGGAATATGGTTTTGCGCTTTTTGGAGAATGGGATCCAAAACACATGATACATTAACCCTTTGAGATTATCAATCATGTTAGAGTTATACCTTATCAGATTCACCTTCCAATAAACCAGTGTCAAATATATAATGTGTTCCATATATATATACTGATGTATTATTTAACATATAACTCATATGTTGTAAATTAAAATATGACATAATTGAAAGATGTTCTACCACAAGAGGATAATAGGTGAATATATTGGATAGTATATATAAATAGATTTAAAACAAGAATATTTACGATGTAAAATTTTTCTATAACTGTCATACGTATATTGAAATAACATGATAACCTATTGATAAAATTAAAACAATATACCAGAAATATTTTTCTCTCATTGTTTCAATATAAATATATTTGAATGATATTTATAAAGGGGAATACTGTTACATCCTACATTTTAATATAGAATCATAATATTATGTTTATTATATTAATAATAAAGAATAAAAAAAATTGATACACTCTAAAATAAGTTAAATGTTATTTTTTTAGCATGATAATAAAAATGAAGTCTGAATATATTTTATGAAACTAATAAATGTATAATGTGATAATGAAAACATGAAAATAAAAAAACTGAGATTAAAACGTATAATGGGCGATTTTCTACTATAAATAAATCAACTATGGATAATAATATAAAAATATAAAATATAACCGAAATATCCTTTTTATTAATTAAAATATGTATACATTTCACTGAATGAATTATTTTTGAATGATTGATGAATAAAATAAATAGTATCTATAAGTCATATAAGGGCTATAAGATGCTTATAATTGTGACTTTATATTTGAAATATTAAATTAAAAAATATGTAATATTTTGAAAAATTGAAATAAATAAATAATATTTTACCATACAATAGAATGAATATTCTAGTAAACTTACTTAAATAATTTTTATTGTTTAATTTATATTTATCCATGTTTTGAAATTATAAAATTTTAAATCTAATTTAATTATTTAATTATTTAATTGAAATTTCAGAATCATATTTTAGAAAAAAAGATC
The DNA here is from genome assembly GCA_963277665.1 of Viscum album. Lineage (NCBI taxonomy): Eukaryota > Viridiplantae > Streptophyta > Magnoliopsida > Santalales > Viscaceae > Viscum > Viscum album. The sequence continues at coordinate 1,330,533,805 of OY728142.1, read as the reverse complement.
ATCAATATTTGTACCATGTAATTTAAATTAGTGGTAGAGAATATATTTAAAATAAAATTTAAATTGAATTTCATTATTTTAAACCAAAAAAAACTGTTAATTTAAGATAATGTATCACATTTTTTTATATTGGGGATATTTTTGACGAAAAGATGGAGAAGCCATATGGAATCTCAAAGGAAGCTCACTAGTTTGACAATGAAAATTGTTTATAGATCTATCTATTTTTTGTGTTGGATCCATAACTCATTCTTGGTGGTCCCAGTTGCTCTGAAAGTCATTGGGTGGATGCACAAGACATTTTAGAACATCTTTCATGATGTCGAGGGAACCTAAATGGGCCTTTTCAATGGTCCTTAATGAAATATAATCTATAGGTTTGTGATTGGGAGGGTTTTCCTTTACCTAAAAAATTTCAGAGAATAACGGGCCTAAATCCTGAAATAATTTTACAAATACACAATGATTTTGAGGGGAAACAACCAAGCTAATTATGGAAAAAATTAAATAAAGGACAATTGTGGGAAGAGGTCATTTATTGGGGCTACAACACATACACATTCATGGCATAGATTATGGCTAGAAAAGGAGGGGAGATCCTCTCTCTCAAAGCATCTCATTTCATCCCATTCCTTCTGGCACACCAAGGAGGATAAAATTTCAACATTATTTCTTTTATTTATTTTATTTTCTATATATTTGTGATGCATTATTATTCCCAATTAATATCGATTAACCTTAGCATGGTGGGGTAATCAACTGAAGTGATTTGGGAAGGGCTGGTTTTCTATTATGTGATATTTGACTTCATGGAAATAATTGAATGAAATTTAATTCTTTGTCAATGTTGTTTTCAATTTAATATAGGGAATATTATTATCAATTAAGATAGTTCTATAATTTTAATTCAATTATTTATTTTTTTCCATGGTAAAACAATAATTATCTCTGACAATAGATTTATGGTTTAAATGTGATGAAATAGACTAGGGATTAGTGGAGAAGTACATGACGATCGTCAATATGTGTAAAAGACGTAGTGAATATTATTGATTATTTGGAAAAAAACAAGACGCAATCATTTACTTCCCATGTCAATTAAGGATATTAAATACAAATATATTTGACATAGAAGGAGAGTTGACCATACTTATATATGGGTAATGTTTTCTCTGACCATCATAATATCACATATGAATTGAGTGGAAATGAATGTGAAAACTAAATTTAATTGTCTCAGAATTAGAGATTAGAATTAAATATAACAAGGATATCATTACCAATGGAGAACTGACCATAACCTAATCACCCTTTTAATATAATAGTTTTTCAATTATTTGAATTTCAAATTTCATTTCAATAATTTTCTCATTAATTTATTTTAAAATCAAACCATTATTTACCATCGTTTTAACTTATCAAACTATATTGTGTTCACTCGTCATTGGGAGATTTCTTAGGGTTAATTTATAGACTATACTAGGGAATATATAAAAATTGTTTATCCACACACTAGGAATGTCTTGCATCAAACATGGCATAGTTTCTGGGGAAGTAGTGCCATAACCTAATTATAAATATTTTACTATTTTTAAATTAATTAAAACTAAAAAACATTTTCCATGTCATTTTCAAATGATTATTTTTTATTCATGGAACACATACACAAAAGTGCAAGAAAAAATTTCTAACAAAACATAGTCTATAGAGCATAATATGTCTTTCTTGGCTAAGCAGATTCGTAGAGCTTGAATCCAAATCATCAAGGAGGATGAATTCATGGATCAAATTCAAAACCATAAAAGGTATCCATGAATACATACAATTGACGGGTTTTTTACAGGAAATTAATTAAACTCCAAAAGTATTTTTTTTAATTATATCATGAAATAGTTGATGTACAAAATGAATAATCATAGGCGCAACAACAATAAGAAAAATATGTTTTATAGATATATAATATCTCAATTTATAGAACTCAAAGAGGCCATAGAAGGACTAAAGGGTAAAATAAAAAGGCTAACATATTATTTCCTTTCTACCCTAGTGAAATCAGACTGCAATCTATATGGTGGTGGTCGATAAGATTTGAATGAATTCTGGAACAACAGTGAAGAATAAAATGGACTCCCAATGAAGAAGATATGGAACCATTAATGGGAGAAACAACTAACATGGTTGAATTTGAAGAAAAATATAGGATTATGACAACCAGCCTCAATCATATATTACTCAACACTAAGATGTGATTTCAAATAACGAAGAGATTGAAGTTGAATAAAATTAGGCAGAAGATATTTTCTAGAACTCATTGTCAAATTCTTTTATTAAAAATGAATTGTGTATCACTTCCCCTTGCTTGAAATTTCTAGATTCATCAAACACATGTGTTTCCTAGGATAAAGATAATAAAAAATGAAGATTCACATTAAGTGGAATAGTTGGCGCTCCTGGAACATGCAGAACAATTATTGGAGGGAGTACATGAGAAGATAAAAGAGGATTTAATAGAGGAAAATGAGACATAAGCGGCTTACATTTAAAGGGATGAATTTGATATTGATTCTTCAATATTTATTTTTTAAAAATAAAATTACACTTTGATATTCCCTTTGATGAATCCATTAACGATGTATACCTTGAAAAATTACTAATGAATGAAGAACTTGTTTGGAAAGTGTTAAACTAGGAAAAGGAATCATTCATTATCATACCCCCACCATGCATGTATTATATAATTCCAATGGTAGGGGATTTGTTGTGATATATACAGGGAGTTATCTTCAAAGAGTAAGTGGTGAATGCTAGAAAGATGAATTTTATCAGATTATGAGAATGAAACTAAATCCAACTTCAGATTGGGGATAACTAATTAGAAATGCCCTTATAGAGGAAGTCAAAACCTAGTGCCCATTAAGGGAAATTAACCGAGATTTATCCTTCTTTTCACATTCAAACTATATATTCATTTCATTTAATAAATTTCTTATGTTATCATTTTTACTTTTATAGTTTTTCAATGACAAACACTTATGATCAAAACTTAACATGGAATTTCCAATAATTCAGGTTGTACCTTTTCTTTACACTATTTTTCTTATTGTGATTCAATTTAGAATATTATTACAAGTTAAATATAGTTTAATTCATTGATTAAACATCATCATTTAAGTGTGGGGTTTGGAACCTTTGTAGCTATAGTTTTTCATTTTTATTTTGTTTTAATGTTTTTTAAAAAAAAATGTGTCTTTTTCAGTTTGTGTGTGTTTATTTTTAAACATATGGTTTTCTTAAAATAGTGAGATGATATTATTATCATTTATAATTTTGAAACTCATGTCAATGAGTGATCCAATCTATTCTATGAAACTGAGTTTAAAAAAATGCAAAAATGGATGAGTTTCAAGTACAAATATTTCGGAATTTCATGAATTGTACACTGATTTTTAAATCCCATGAAACATCTCACTATATTTATATTTAAAATCCATTTACAGTGATGATTTGTTGACATTTTTTTTCATATTCATTAAATTTTAATAATTTCTTGAGATAACCAGAACATTATTTATTTAAATAAAATTTGATTTATTTTAATCAAAACATGAGTGTTTGAGATAGTAGTGTTTAAATGATTGAGGAATTTATTTGGTTTTGAGAACCCTTTTCAATATAGACATTTATATTATTGGATAACATATAAATTAATTGTCATAGAGCATATAATCGATTAACAACCTCTTAGGGTATCCACATTACAAGCCAATTTTCCTTATCAAACATGCTATTGAAGTGAAACTGCATGATCGATTTGAACATAACTGTGAGGGAAGATGAAATGTGTGTTAATACCTTATTTGGTGATACATCGGGTGTAAATTAAAATAATTAAGAGTTGATGTTTGTACTGAATATTTCTTATAGTTTAAATATGTGCCTTTTCTGGAGCTGTCATGATAAACGATGTTGTGCCTTTCAGGAGGATCCCATGTAAAAAGAATGATGTTCCTATTTAGAGTATTCAATAAAAACTAAGTTTGAGAAGAATTATTTTTGTAAACTTATAAATGGCATGTACATTCCATGAGTTCTCATGATTATTTAGTCAATTATATACAAAGGGGAAGAAAAGGATACCATACATGAGTGAAAATTATAACCCAACTTTTTTTCTTAAAAAAGAACCAAGCCCTCCTTTTTTGACTAGAAAATTTTTAACATCTAAATCCATCTAACTGGAAGCCACAAAACAACCTTAAAACATCCTTAATATAAACACATTTCCTAATATTACATCTAGTGGATAAGTAGGAATTTATCAATACTATGGTGACGCTTTTGTGAGTTTGTATGAGAAAAACACTGTTGATAATATACATTTGTGAGATGAGAGAAAATTAATGTGAGGTGGGTGTTTTGTGTCCATGAGTTAGGAAATTAAGTGGAAATATGTTAAATAATATAACATGGGGAACTTTAAATATTATTTTTTGATGAGGCATGATATCGTTTTCTTTGTTTGTATGGATTTGGTTGATCACATGGGTATGTGTTTGGGATTTGATTTGATTTGATTTTGATGTTTTCTTATCCAGAAGTCAATGTGTTGTGTGTGCGGGAATTGATAGAGTATATATTTTCAATAAAATATATATTTAATTTCATTTTTAAAACCACAAAAGTGTTACTTTAAGATAAATTGGTTCATTTTTATGCTATTGGTGAAATTTTGAACTTAATAGTAAAAATGGACCATTTCATATTTTAATATATTTTAAATTATTTTTGTATTTTGGAAATAATGATTTATTAAATAATCCAAATTAAAAATTTCAATCAATAATAGATTCTAAATATCGAGTGCTTCATTTAATCTTTCTTGACCAAAATCTGAATCGGCTATATCGAAGCTCAAATGACGCTTAGAGGTTGGATCATGAAAACATTTCATAGATCTATCTATTTTATGTGTGGGGATTATAACTTGTTCTTGGTGGGACTAATTTCTATTAATGTCTATGTGTCAAAGAAAAAGGTGTTTTAGAACATCTTTCATGAATGATAGGATGCGTAAATTTTCCATTTTAATAGTAATTAATGCATTCTAATTTCGAGGTTTGCGATTTGGAGATTTTAACTTGACAGAATAAATTGTAAGAGTGAAACGGGCGTGAATAGTGGAATGAATTTTCAAATATGCGAATATTTTTAGTGGAAACGACTATGATAATTAAGAATATCATTAAATATGGGTGAAATGTGTGAATAGGTAATTTAATGGAGCTACAATGCATAATCGTTCTGGGGATAGATTCTAGCTATAAAAGGAGGGGAGCTCCCCCCTCTGAGAGCATATCAATCCATCCAATTCATTATGGGTCTCAAAGGCAGTGAAATATTCAGCTTTATTTATTTTATTTCATATCATTTACATATATTTAAAATGCCTTATTCTTCCCCATTAATCTTGATTAATCATTCCAAGGTGGGGTAAACATTTGTAGTGATACGGAAGGGCTTGGTTTTCTATTTTTTATTTATGGAGTTCCTGGACATAATTGAATGAAATTTATTTCTTATTCAAAGTTGTTTTAAATTTCATATAGAGAATTTTAATATCAAGTGCGATCATTTATTAATTTTAATTCAATATTTGCTTTTTTCTTAGTAAAATAATCACTATCTCCCTCCACTGATTTCCGGATTGTATATGATGGAATAGACTAGGGATTAGTGGCATAGTGCTCAACTATCATTTGTACGTGTAAAAATGGTAGTGAATTTAATTGAATGTTTATGATAATCAAGACCTGATATGGTATTTCACATATCAATTGAGGATATTCAAAACCGATCTATTTCACATGGAAGGAGAGTTGACCAAACTGAGATCTTGGTAAGGTTTTCTCTCACCAAGATAATTTCACCAAGGAAGTTAGAGGAAAAAATTGTGAAAACTCAATTTAATTATCTAAAAGGAGGAGGTTTTAATTAAATTGAAAAATGATATCATTAAAACGGGGAAACTGACCTCATCCTAATCACCATTTTAATATCATAGTTTTTCAATCATTTTAGTTTCACATTTCATGTCAATAATATTCTCATTGATTTATTCAATAATAATAATTTTTTACCGTAATTTAAAATTGAAAACTATTTTGTGTGAACTCCTCTTTAGGATACATCCAAGTTTTAATCACTAGACAAGACTAGGGAATATATAAAAATATTTTTTCTACCCCCTAAGAAAGGCTTGCGTCAAACATGGTTCACTTGATTGGGAGATAGTTCCACAACCTAATTATAAATATTTAAAACTTTTCAAATAATAATTAAACAAAAAAACATTTCCATGTTGTTTTCAAATCTTTATTTCTTTAATTAATGGAACAATTAACCACAAATGAAATAGAAACTTCCTAACTCACCATGGTCTACAGAGTATAGTATTTATTTCCTGGCTAAGTAGATTTAGGGAGCTCAATCCATATCATCAAGGAGGATGAATTCAAATATATCATTCAAATTTATAAAGGTAATACTGAAGACCTAGTGTTGGAGGTTATGCCTAAAGAATTAATTGAACTCAAGGAGTATTTTCCATATTTTTATCAAGAAATTGTTGATGTTCAAAATGAATACTCATAGGTGCATCAAAAACTAGAAAAATCAGTTTTCAGTATAACATATTTGATGTAATGGAACTCATAGAGGCCATAAAAGAACTATAGGGTATAATAGGAATTCTAACTAAATATTTCCATTCTACACAATACAAATCTGAGATTGAGATACAATGTGGGGATCAAAAAGATTTTAAATAATTATATAATGACTATGAATAACAACATAGACTCCCAATTACATAATATCTTGAATCCTTAAAGGGAGGAACCACTAACATGGATGAATTTGAAGAAAAAATATAGGTGTTTGACTACATGACTTTATCTTCTACTTCTCAACCCCAAGAGGTTATTTAAAATAAATAAGAGATTGATGTCAAACAAAATCATGAAGACGATATTTTTATGAACTCATTTTCTTATAATTTTATTGAAATTAAATTGTGTATCACCTCTATATGATTGAAATTTTCAGATTCATCAAGATTATATATTTACTTGGAAGATGATTATAAAAATTAATATTCTATTAAAAAGGAAAATTTGGATATCCCAGAACATGCTGAAAATTTAATGGAGGGAGTAAATCAGAAGATAAAAGTGGATTTGTGGAGGAATGTGAGAAAAATGTTTATTACATTGAAAGGGAAAATTTTGATGTTGTTTCTTCATTATGTAGTCATTTTTAAATAATATTACTCTCTGAAATTCCCTTTTTGGATTCCATTAATGTAACATATCATGAAAAATCGCTAGATATTGAAAGTGCTGTTGTGAAATTGTTAAACAAATAAGATGTATCATTTGTTATCCAATCCCCACAATTCAAGTATTATGTAATTCCCATGGGGTGGATTTTTTGTGATATATAAATAGTGTCCTAAACATAATGGATTAGTTTCTGGTTATAAATAAATTTTTTATTAGTTTCTGGGAAATAAACTAAATCCACCATTATATTAAGGATAACCGATTAGAATAGAGCATCTAGATGTAGTCAAAACCTAGGGCCCACATGGGGGGATGAAACAATGATTTATCCTTCTTTTCTCATTAAAATTGTATTTTCATTTCATTTAATTAATTTATTATGTTTTATTTTTACCTTATTCAGTTTTTCAAAGAGAAACACTTTTGAGCCTAATTCCACATTGTATTGAGAATAAGTCAAGTCACACATCTCCTTTATATCTTATTTCTTGTTTTTGATTAATTTTAAAATATTCATACATGTAAAATATATAATAATTCCATTAGGACAATGCATAATTTATGTGTTGGGGAGGGAACCTATGTAGTTAAGTATTTTTATTTTTATTTTTATTTTTATGTTTTTTAAGAAATTTTTTAATTTTTGAATTTTTATGTGTTTATTTTTAAACAATTTGAGTGCTGTAATAAAATTTGAGAGGAAATGATAACTATTTCAAATTTTGAGTCTCATGTTATTGAGTGATCAAATCTATTAAATGAATCTGAACTTAGATGAATGCAGAAATGAATAGTTTCATGTTCAAATATTTTGGAATTTCCAGAAAGGTATACTGATTTTTTAATCCCATGCTACATCTCATTGTCTTTATTTTTTAAATAAATTTCTATTGAGGTATCCTTAATAAATTTTTTTCGTATTATTTACATTCTGCTAATATCATGAGGGAACCAAACCATGATATATTAAAATAGAATTTGATTTATTCCTGTCAAAACTTATGGGTTTTAGGTACATGTATTTTAAAAGATCGAGTCGTTTATTTGGTTTTAATACTCCTTTTCATTATAATTTTTTTTATTATGGTCTACCTTATACATTAAACCATGAAGACCATAGAATCCATTAATATCCATTTGTGTTATCCATAATTCAAGCCAATTTTAACAATTCTACCTACTCTTGAAGATAAATTGCATGATCTAGTTGAACATTAGTGTGAGGGAAGATGTCTTATGGTGTACTACTTAATTTGGTTAAACTTTGGGTGGAAATTAAATTGTTAAAGAGCTAATGTTTTTACTTATGATTTCTTTTTTTAACCAAGTTCATTTTCTTGAGGATTCATGATAAAATAATCTATGCCTTTGGGGAGCTTCCAATGTAAAAATGAATGTTCTGCCTATCATGATCATTCCAGAAAAACAAATTTTGAGAAGAATTTTTTTCTAGTAAAATTATAAATTGAATGAATATTCCATCATTGTTCCAGATGATGGATCCTATTTTGTACAAAGGGTAAGAGAATAGACAATAAATGAGTGGAAATTAGAATATTATAATTTAGCTAAAAAAACAACCAATCCCTCTTCTTTCAACCTAAGATTTTTTAATATCAAAATCCTACTAACCTAAATCTACATAAAATTCGTGAAATGATTTCAAGAGAAACACATGTCCATCAATCACATCGGGAATAGAAGTAGGAATATTTCAATCCTATGGTAACTCTTGTGTGATTTTGTATGATAAAATCTTTGTTGGACATATAAATTTGTGAGATGAGGGAAAATTCACGTGATGTTGATTTTTTATGTGAACCAGATAGGAAATGTAGTGGAAATTTATTAAATAATCTAAAATTTATATCTTGAAATAATCATTTTTTATGAAGAATGATATCATTTTTCTTCTTGGTATTGATTTTCTAGATCTCATGGGTATGTGTTTTGGATTTGGTTTGATTTCATTTTGATATTTTCTTGTCTAGGAGTCCAAGTGTTAAGTGAGGAGGAATTGATATATTATATATTTTCAATTAAATTTACATTGAATTTCTTTTTTATAAACCCACCAAAGTGTTACTTTTTGATAAATTGCTTCTTTTTTTTGATATTTGTGATATTTTCAGTTTAATAGTAAAAATGGACCATTATGGATTTTAAAATGTTTTGAATTATTTCGTTATTTTGAAAATAATTATTTTTAAAATAACACAAAATTAATAATAATCTCTTTTCTAGATTATACAGTTCCAATGGTTTATTTAATCATTATTGGCCAATCGAAGGATCGGACATATGGAATCTCCTTATGAATCTCACAAGTTGGACAATGATATGTTTTTACAAATATGTCTATTGTTTGTGTGGGGTCCATAACTCATTCCCTGTGGGCCTAATATCTCTTAAAGTTGGTGAGTCATTGGAAAAGATGTTTCGGAACATCATTAATGAAGGGGGGGCACTTTCATTTTCTATTTTAATGGGCATTAAAGTATTCCAATATGGCGGTTTGCGATTGGGAGAGTCAAACCTTTTAGAATAAATTGATAGAGTAAAACGAGCATAACTCTCCAAATACTTGTCTAAATATGCTACGCTTTTGAGGGTAAATGACCAAGATAATTATAGACAACATTAATGATGATTGAAACGCGATAATAGGTTATATGTTGGGGATAAATGACGTATAAGATATGGGTAATGTTTCTGGTTATAAATACAGTGGAGCTCCTCCCTCTCCAAGCGTCACATTAAATCCAATATTTTTGGGTCTTAAAATAGGATAACTTTTGAGAATTATTTCATTAATTTCATTTCATTTCCATATATTTTTAACACATTTCTCTTCCACATTAATCTCAATTATCCTTGACATGGTGGGGAAACATTCGGAGTGATTCAGGAAGGGTTGGTTTTCTATTTTGTAATTCTTTAGTTTGTGAACAATATTGAAAGAAATTTGCTACTTTTTCAAAGTTTTTTTCAATTAAATATATCATATTTTATAATCAATTACAATATTTATTTATTTTATTTCCATTATTTATTTTTTTTCCCTTGGATAAATAATCATTATCTCCCTCCACTGCTTTAAATTTAATATATGATGAAATAGACTTAGAATTAGTGGAGAAGTAGTCAGTAATTTACTGTAAATGAAATAGGGTTAATGAATTTATCAATTTTTTGGGTTAAAAAAGAACTGGTCTGGTAATTTCCATGCCAATTGATGATATTCAATAGAAATATATTTTACATGGATGGAGAGTTGACCAAACTAAGATCATGGTATGGTTTTCTATCACCATCATTATTTCACCAAGGAAGGGAGTTGAAACGAGCGTGAAAACTCAACTTAATCATCATATAGGAATAAGATTGAATTAAATTGATCAAAGATCTCATTAAAACTATAAAAATAACCACAAATAAATGACCATTTTAATAACATTTTTTTAGTCATTTGAATATTAAACTTTATTTCAATCATTTTCTCATTGACTTTTTCCAAAAACACACCAATTTTTACAATAATTTAAAAATGGAAAACTATTTTTTGTCCACTATGCTTAGGGATAAATCCTAGGATTAATTGTTATACTAGACTAGGGAATATATATAAACTATTTTTCCAAGCCCTATGATAGGATAGGGTAAAACATGGCACAATTTTCATGGCGTATGTGCCCCAACCTAATTATATATATTTGAATCAATTCATATTATTAAAAACTTTCTCATGTTGTTTCCAAATTATTATTTATTTAATTAATATAACACTTACCAACACGTGAATGAACAAATTTTTATCTATTTATGGTCTATATGGTGTTGTATTTCTATCTTGTCTAAGAAGATTTGGGGATCATGAATCCAAATCATAAAGGAGGATAAATTCAAGGATCTCCTTAAAAACAAAAAGGGGAACCTTCAATAACTAGTAATGGAGGGTTTAGAAAAAATATTAACTTAATACAATGTGTATATTCAGGAATATTATCAAGAAATTATTGAGTTACAAAATGAATACCAACAGGTGCATTAACAACTAGAAAAAAGCTATATTAGAGTATAACTAATATCAAGTTAAGGAACTAAAGGAGGGCATAGAAGGACTAAAGGGTCAAATAGAAAGGCTAATAGATATGTTCATTATAACCAAGATAAATTAGAGACTAAGCTACATGGTGGGGATCAAGTAGATTTGAATGAATTCTCGAATAGATGTGAAGTACTACGTAGCTCCCAAATAAAGAAGATCCAAAACCATTAATTTGAGAAAATACAAATTTTGTGGAATTTGAAGAACAAATGGAGGAATATGAATACATACATATATCTTCTACTACTAAACACCAAGAGTTGATTTAAAAAAACTAATAGATTGATGTTAAAAAGATTTAGAGAGATTGTAATTTCGTGAACTCATTGAATTATAGTTTTACTAAAAATGAATTAGGTAAAACCTCCCCGTGGTTGAAATTTTTTGATTCATCAATATTATTTGTTTTCTTGGTGAATGATTACAAAAACAATATTCACTAAAATAGGAACAGTTGGAACTCCCAGTACATGATGAACATATATTGGAGGGAGTACCTGAGAATTTAAAAGTGAATTTTCTGGAAGTAAATGAGAAAAAAGCTTCTTACATCGAAGGAGAAAAATTTGATATTTACTCTTCATTGTTTAATTTTTTCAATTAATATTACATTATAAAATTACCTTTTATGATTACATTAATGAAACATACATTGAGAAATCAATATAGAATTATGAATATGTTGAGAAAGTGTTATGTAAGGAGGATGACTCATTTGTTATCTTACATCCACCTTTCAAGATTTATGAAATTACCTTGGGTGTGAACTAGTTATGCTTCATACATGGTTTCATCAATAAAAAATAATGGGTGAATTCTGTAAAGAAAAATATTTATTAGTTTATGAGAAAGAGATTAATCAACCATCAAATTGGAGATAACCAATTAGAACGAGGCAGTAAAAACCGAGGGCCCACAAGGTGGATTAAAACAAGATTTATAATTAATATTTCATTCATATTCTATTTTAATTTTATTTAATAAATTTATAATGTTATATTTTTACTGTTTTTAGATTTTTATAGAGAAACACCTAGGAGCCTAACTCAACATTGCATTGAAAAAAAGTCAGGTCGTACCTCCCTATTACACTTTCTGGCTTGTTTTGATTCCTTTTTAAATATTATTACACGTTGAATATATTTTAATTCATTGAGGACACATCATAATTTATATGTCAAGAGGTAACCTTTTTAGTTAAGGATTTTCATTTGTAGTCTATTTTAATGTTTTTTTTAAAATTAATGTGTTTTTTGAATTTTTGGGGATTTATATTTAAAATTTATTGTGTTGTCAAAACTTTTCTACTGAAATTATTATCATTTCTAATATTGAAACTGATGTGAATGCATGAGCCTATCTATTTCATTAAGCTAGGCTTAAATGAATGTAGAAAAAACATGGTTTAAAGTTTAAATATTTCTCAATTTCTTAAAAATTACACTAATTTTTTAATCCCATGCTACATCTCAATATAATTATTTTTTAGATAAATTTCATGTGAGGCTTCTTTAATATTATTTTTTATATTATTTACATTAACCTAATTTATTGAGAGAACCAGCCAAAGATTTCTTTAACAAGGATTTGATTTATTCCTTTCAATACATGAGAGTTTGAGGTACTTTTGTTTTAAATGATTGTGGTACTTATTTGGTTTTAATATCCCTTTTCAATATAATTATTTTTATTATATACTCACTTATACAATAATCCTTGTAGACCATATAATCCATGAAAATCATTTATGTTAGTAAAATTACAAGCCAATTTTCAATATCCATCCTTGTAGTGAAGTGAAATTGCATGATCTCGTTGAACATAAGTGTGAGGGAAGATGACTTTTGGTGTAATAACTCATTTGGTGATACATTGGGAGGAAATTAAAATAACGAAGATCTGATTTTTCTACAGAATAATTCATTTTGTTAAATGTTTTCCCTTTTCGGTTGATTTTATTGTAATTGAATTGGTGTCTTTCTAAAAATTTCTACGTAAAAAGGATGTTGTTCTATCTATATCTTTCATGAAAAACAAAGATTGAGAAGAATTTTTTTTGGTAAAATTCTAAATGGAATGAAAATACCTTTAGTTATCATGATTATGGAGCTGATTTTTTACATCAGGGAAGTGAAAGAGACAATACGTGATTGAAAATTAGAATCTTAAAATTTTCTAAAAAAGAGAAAATCCCTCATTTTTCAACCTCAGAATTTTTATGATCTAAATCATAATAACCAGAATCCATAGAACAACCCTGAAAAGTTATCATGATAAACACATGTCCTTGAATTTCATCTAGTGGAGAAGTAGGTATTTATCAATACTATGGTGACTCTTGTGTGATTTTTGATGAGAAAAGCCTTGTTGAGCATTTACATTTGTGAGATGGGATAATATTCATATGAGGTCGGTGTTTTGTGAGTATGGGATAAGAAATTAAGTGGGAATATATTAAATAATATAAAATAGAGAACATAAAATAATCATTTTAGATGGGTCATGATATCATTTTCATTCAAGGTATGGATTTGTTAGATCTCATGGGTATGTGTTTTGGATTTGATTTGAATTTATTTTGATGTTTACTATTTTAGTAGTCCAAGTGTTATGTGTGGGGAAATTGATAGAGGCAATATTTTCCCATTAACATACATTAAATTTCATTGTTTTAAACCCAAAAAGAGTTATTTTAAGATAAATTTCTTCATTTTATGATATTGGGGATATTGTTAGCGTAATAGTATAAATGGCCCATTCTAGATTGTGAAATATTTTAAATTATTTTGGTTTTTTGGAAATAATGACTTCATTAATAAATGAAATTTAAAAATTCATTCGTTCCCAGATTCTACACATCCATTGCTTCATTTAATCCAGCATGACCAAAAGCTGAATCGGCCATATGAAAGCTGAAAAGAAGCTCAAAAGATGGACAATGAAAACATTTTACAGATCTATCTATTGTTTGTGTGAGATCCATAACTCATTCCTGGTTTTCCCAATTTCTCATAATGTTAGAAGGTTGACGGACAAGATGTTTTGAAACATCAATTGGGAAGACGAGGGTGCATGAATGTTTCATTTCATTGGACATTGAATCATTATAATTCAAATGATTGCGATTTGGAGAGTCTAACTTGCCCGAATAAATAGTTGGATTAAAACAGGCATAACTGTATGAATTCATGTCCAAATACACTGATATTTTGAGGGGAAGCAAACAAGATAATTTTGAATAAAAATAAATATGGTTGAAATGTGTGATGAAGTAATTTAATGGGTATACAATGAATAAACTGTCAGGAGAGAGATTCTTTCCATAAAAGGAGGGGAACTCATCCCACTAAAAATATCTCATTAAATTCCATTCAATCGGGGACTCAAAAAAGAATAACTTTTCAGTATTCTTTCTTTTATTTATTTTATTTTCCATCGCTTTATAAAGCCATCATAGTCCACATTCATCAATATTATCCATACGATGTTGGGGTAAATATTGGAGTGATTCTGGAAGGGTTGGTTTTATTTTTTGTAATGCTTGAGTTCATGGACATAATTGAATGAAATTTATTTCTTCTTTAAAGTTGATTTCAATATAACATAGCAGAATTTTTAATAAAGTGATATCATTCTTGAATTTAATTCTGTTATTGAATTTTCCTTGATAAAATTATCATAATCTCACTCCACTGATTTCTGGTTTATATAAGACAGATTAGACTAGAAATTAGTGGCGATGTACTCAATGATCATTAGAACATGAAAAAGGGGTGGTGAATGTTATTGATTTTTTGGGATAAACAATACCCGATCATGAATTTCCAAATTTAATCGATGATATTAAATAAAAATTGTTTTTTACAAAGAAGTATAGTTGACCAAACAGATATCTTGGTAAGGTTTTCTCTCACTATAAAAATTTCACACAGGAAGTAGGAGGAAATGATTGTGAAAACTGACATTAATAAAATCGGAAGAAGAGGTTTGAATTAAATTGAACCTGAATAGCCTTAAAATTGGGAAATAGACCCCCACCTAATAACTGTTTTAATATCATATTTTTTCAATCATTATGTTTTTAAATTTACTTCTTAATATTTTTGGAATTGATTAATTTAAATAACCCCATTTTTAATACTCGTTTAAAACAGAGAATCTGATTTTTGTGCACTCCTCTTAGAGAGACTTCCTAGGGCTAATAACTAGAGTACACTAGGGAATATATAAAAATTGATTTTTCACACCCTACGATAGGCATGCAGTAATCTTGGAGCAATTTTTGGGGAGGTAGTGGAACAACCTAATTATAAATATTTCACCCTTTTCAATTAAAAATAATAATTTTCCATATTATTCTCAAAATATTATTTCATTAATTCACGGAACACTTACCCATAAGTGCAAGAAAAAATTTATATATTATCATTATCTACATTGCATAGTATTTGTCTCATGGATATGCAGATTTGAGGAGTTTAAATCCAAATCATCAAGGATGATGAATTCATGGATCTTATTCATAACCATAAATGGAACCTTGAATACCATGTGTTGGAGGGTTTTACCAGAGAATTCATTGAACTCCCAGAACATTTTTTGGGAATTTTATCAAGAAATAGTTTTTATACAAAATGAATACTCATATGTGAATCAATGACAAGAAAAAATTGTTTAGAGTATAAAAAATCTCAAGTGAAGGAATGAAATGTGGAAATATAAGGACTAAAGGGTCAAGTAGGAAGGCTACAAAAATATTTCCAGTCTACCATTATTAAATCAGGGCATGAGTTACTTGGTGGGGATCAACAATATTATAATGAATTCTGGAACAAGGATGAAGAAGAACATGGCCTCCCAAAAGAATAAGATCTCTATCCACTAAAGGGAGAACCACTAACATTGTGGAATTTGAAGAACAAATAGAATTGTCTTACTACCTACCTCAATATTATAATATTCAACTCCAAGAGGATATTTCAAATTAATAGGTGATTGATGTCGAACAAAATAAGGGATATGATATTTTCATAAACTCATTATCATCTACATTTAGATTATATTAATTGTGTATCACATCCCCTTGAATGAAATTTTAGGATTTATCAAACTTTTGTGTTTCCATGTAAAATGATTATAAAAATAAGATTAATATAAGGAGGAATATTTGGTGCTTCCTATACATGCTGATCATTTATTAGAGGGAATATAAGAGAAGATAAATGTAGATTTGCTGGAAGAAAATGTGACAAAAGATACTTATAAAGAAGATGAATAATTTTAAATTGATTCATCAATGTTTTAAATTTTTCTTATAATTTACAATTTAAAATTCACTTTGATTATTCCATTTATACATCATACATTGAGAAATATCTACAGAATGAAGAAGAAGTTTGGAAAGTTTTAAAAAAGGAAGAGGACTCACACATTATCCAACCATCACATTTTAAATATTATTTAATTACCAAGGGTGTGGGTTTGTTGTGCTATATAAATAGAGTCCTCAATAAAATAAGAAGAGGTGAATATTAGAAAGATCAATTTTTCATGGTTTGTGAGAATGAAACTAAATCCACCATTAGATTGGTAATAACTGATTAGGACTACCCATCTTATGGCAGTCAAAACCCAGGGCTCACTTGGTTGATTAAACCAAGATTTACCCTTATTTACTCAATCAAATTCTATTTTTATATAATATACTAAATTTTTATTATTATTTTTTTATTTTTTTCAGGTTTTCAAAGAGGAACACTTAGGATCCTAACTCAACTTTTTATTTCCAAAAAGTCAGGTCCTACGACTCCATTACACTTTCTTACTTATTGTAATTCTTTTTAAAATCATATTAAATATTAAATCTATTTGAATTAATTGTATAAACTCCATAATTAATGTGTGGGGAGAGAATCAATTGATTTTAAGGACTTCCATTTTTAGTTTTTTTAATTTTTTTTGAAAATTAATGTATTTTTTGAATTTTTGTGCAATTAGTTTTAAAATTGTTTGTTTTGATAAAAAGTATGATCTGAAATGATTATCATTTTTAATTTTGAAAACCATTTCAATGAGTAAGACAATATATTACATAAAAATGAGCATAAATGAATATTGAAATGAGTTAGTTTCAAGTTCAACTATTTTAGAATTTAATGAAAAGTACACTGATTTTAGAATCACATGCTACATCTCATCACCTTTATTTTTTAAATCAATTTACTTTTAGGATTATTTATAATTTTGTGGTATTATTATTTACATTCACCTAATTTATTGAGAGAACTAAACCATTCATTCTTGAACCCAAATTTTATTTATTATTGTCAAAACATGAGGGCCAGAGGTACTTGTTTTTTAAATTATCGAGGCATTAATTTTGTTTTAATCCCCCTTTTCAATATAATCATTTCTATTATAGCACACCATATACATTAATACTTGTATCCCCTAGAATCCAAGAAAATCATATTAGGATAGCCAAATTAAATCAAATTTTACCTATCCAATTTGCTTTTAATGTGAAATTTCATGATCTAGTTTAACCTATGTGTGAGGGAAGATTCCTCGTGGAGTACAAAATCATTTGGTGATACATTGGGTGGAAATTTAATTTTTTAATATAAAATGTTTCTAATAATGATTTCATTTTGTTATATGTTGTTCCATTTCAGAATATTTCATGATAAAAAAATTTGTGCCTTTCTGGGGCATCCAATTCAAAAAGAAAGTTATGTCTATCTGGAGATTTTGAGAAAAAAATAATGAGGAGTATTTTTTTCATGTAAAAATATAAATGGATCAAACCTTATATGTGTTATCATGATGATTGGGCTTATTTTATAGAAAGGGGATGAGAAGGATACCATACTTATGTAAAAATTAGAATCCTATAATTTTTCATCAAAAAGAGACAAGCCCTCCTTTTTCGACCTTATAATTTTTAAAATAAAAATCCTATAAACGGGAATCCATAGAACAAACTTGAAAAGTCTTAGTGAGAAATAAATGTCATTAACTCACATTAATTGGAGACGTAAGAATTTTTCAAGACTATGGTGAATTTTGTATGAGTTTGGATGATAAAATCCATGTTGAACATTTAAATTTGTGAGAGGAGATAAAATTTATTTGAGGTGGGTGTTTTGGGTAAATAATAAAAGAAATAAAGTGGAAATAAATTAAATAATATATAATGTATAACATAAAATAATCAATTTTTATGAGGAATGATATCAATTTTCTACTTTTATTGGATTTGGTTGATCTCATGTGTATGTGATTGGGATTTGAATAGATATGATTTTGATGTTTATTTTTCTAGGAGACCGTGTGATAAGTGTGGTTAAATACATAGTGTAAATATTTTCAATTAAATTTAAATAAACTTTCTTTATTTTAAACCCACCAAAGTTTTACTTTATGATACATTTCTTCATTTTTATGATATTGGTAAAATTTTGAACTTAATTATAAAAATGGACAATTTTAGGATTTAAAATATATTAAATTATTTCTATATTTTGAATTAATGATTTCTACAATAATTCAAATTGAAAAATTATTTCTGTTATAGATTCTACCCATCCATTTCTTTATTTAACACTCCATGAACAGAAGCTGAATAGACCATATGAAAGCTCAAAGGAAACTCACATGTTAGACCACGCTAACATTTTGCAGATCTCTCTATTATTTTTGTGGGGTCCATAACTCATTCCTAGTGGGCCCAATTTCTCTTCAAGTTGGTAACAAGATGCACAAGATGTTTCAAAACATCATTCATGAAGAAGAGGAAGCATGAATTTCATTTTTTACTGGTCATTAAATAATTCTAAATCGATGTTTTGTGATTTGGAGAGTGTGACATGACAGAAGAAATATTTAGAGTAAAATGGTCCTAACTCTTAGAATAATTATCCAAGTAAACTGAGATTTTGAGTGGAAACTATGAAGATAATTATGAACAAAATTAATTAATTTTGAAATATATTATGATGTCATATATTGGTTCTACCAAGAAAAAAAAATATTAGGGAATAGATTCTAACTATAAAAGGAGGGTATCTCCTCCCTCTTAATGCATCTCATTCCATTCCACTACTTTTGGGACTCAAAAGAGGATAAATTTTCATCTATAATTCATTTATTTATTTTATTTTCCACATATATGTAATGCCTTAATAATCCAAATTCATCTACATTATCTTTTCTATGGTGGGGTAATAATTTGGTGTGATTCAGGAAGGGTTGGTTTTCTATTTTGTAACATGTGAGTTCCTAGAGAAAATTGAAATAAATTACATTCTTCATCATAATTGTTTTCATGTTCATATATCTGATTTTATTATCAAGATAAATTTTTCATTAATATTAGTTTCATTATTGATTTTTTCCTTGGTAAAATAATCTTTATCTCCCCTAAATGATTTCGGGTTCATACACGATGGAATAGACATGGGATTTTATGTGAAGTACTCGATGATCGTCAATACATGTAAATGGGGTAGTGAATGTTCATGATGGTTTCAGATAAAAAAGTCCCTAAAGGGTATTTCACAGTTCAATTATGTGTATTCAAAAGAACTCTTTTTCACATGGAATGAGAGTTTATCAAACTAAAATATTGATAATTATTTCTCTCACTATCATAATTTTTGCAAAGAAGTGAGAGGAATGATAGTGAAAACTCACTTTAATCAACTCAGAAGTCGATGTTTGAATTAAATTTAAGAAGGATAAAAGTACAATTTTGAAATTGATCCCGAACTTATCACCCATTTAATATCATAGTTTTTCAAATATTCAAATATTCAAATTTTATTTTCATTCATTCTCTCATTGATTTATTATAAAAACATACCATTTTTACCCTCTTTTAAAAGTGTCAAACTATTTTGTGTTCACAACTCTTCTATATAATTCATGGGTTAATCACTATACTACAATAGGGAATATAAAAAAAATTTGTCCATGCCCTATGATAGGCATGCACCAATAATGGCAACGTTACCAGGGAGGTAGTGCTATAACACAATTACAAATATTCGAATCTTTTAAAATTAGAAACAAATTCCATGTTGTTTTCAAATGATTATTTAGTTAATTCATTGAAAACATACCCACATGTTCAGGAAAAAATTTATAACTCTCCATTATCTACAGAATATAGTATTTATTTCTTGTCTAAATAGATTCAGGGATCTCGAATCCAAATCATGAAGGAGGATGAATTTGAAGATATCATTAATATCCATAAAGGGTATCATGAATTCCCCTAGTTGGGGGGATTGACCGGGGAATTAATTAAACTCCCAGAGTATTTTCTATAACTTTGTCAAGAAATAGTTTAGGTATGAAATTAATACTAATAGGTGTATCAAGAAAAATAAAAAAATGTTTTATAGATTAACAAATCTAAAGTGAAGGAACTCCAATAGGTCATAGAAGGACTAAAGGGCCATGTAAGAAGGCAAGAAAAATATTTCTTTTCTACCAATGATAAAACAAAGACTAAGATACATGGTGGGGATCAATATGATTAGAATGAACTCTAGAACAAGTTTGAAGAAGAACATGTCATGCCAAATGAAGTTGTTCTGGAACCATGAAAGGGAGAAACCACTAACATGGTGGAATTTGAAGAAAAAATAGAAGATTATAAATACCTACCACTATCATATAATACTC
Source organism: Viscum album (assembly GCA_963277665.1). NCBI lineage: Eukaryota > Viridiplantae > Streptophyta > Magnoliopsida > Santalales > Viscaceae > Viscum > Viscum album. The sequence continues at coordinate 1,330,512,667 of OY728142.1, read as the reverse complement.
AATTCCAAGAGGTGATTTCAAATGAATAAAATATTGATGTCAAAGAAATAAGGGATATGATATTTTCTTAAACTCAGTGTCTTCTACTTTTATTAGAAATGAATTTTCTATCACCTCAACTTACTGGAAATTTTCAGATTCCTCAAACATATGTGTTTCCTTAGAGGGTGATTATAAAAAATATATGATAAAATAATGTAGGAATAGTTAGATATCCCTAAACATACTATAACATTATTAAAGGGGGTACATGACAAACTAAATGTGGATATTCTGGAGGAAAATAAGACAAATGCTGCTTACATTTAAGGAGAATAATTTGACATTGTAATCATTATTAGCTTTTTTCAAATTAAATTACACTCTAAAATTACATTTGATGATTCCCTTATTGCAATATACATTGAAACTTTAATAGATAATGATAACAATGTTGGGAAAGTGTTAAAAAGGAATATTACTCATTTATTACCATACACTGACCATTCATGTATTATTTAATTGATGTGGGGGTGGATTTTTTGTGCTATATATGTAGATTCCTCATCAAAAATGAAGAGGATAATTCTAGAAAAAATAATTTTTATTATATTATAAGAAAAAAAACTAAATGCACTATTAAATTGGGGATAACTGATTTCAACATTTCATCTGGAGGTAGTCAAAACCTAGGGCCCACTTGGGTGATTAAACCAAGATATATCCATATTTTATCATTCACATTCTATTTTCATTTCATATAATAAATTTCTTATGTTATCCTTTTACCTTTTTTAGGTTTTCAAAGAGGAATACTTTAGTGCATTACTCAAAGTTTAATTTCCTATAAGTCATGTTGTACCTCTTTTTAACACTTTCTTTCTTGTTGGGATTCATTTTAAAATCCTTTTACATGTTAAATATATTTGAATGAATTAATGAAATTGTATCAATTTGGTTTGGGGGAGGGAACCTTTTTAAATAATAATTTTTATTTTTAGATTGTTTTAATGTTTTTCAAAACAAATATTATTGTTTATTTTAATTTTTGTGTTTCTATTTTTAATTTTTTTGTGGTCAAAACTATTGAGGTGAAATGATTTTCATTTCTAAATTTGAAACCCATATCAATAAGTGAGCCAATATCTTCTATGAAACTGAGAATAAATGAATGTGAAATTACATAGAATCATGTTCAAATATTTTGGAATATCATGAAAATTACACTTATTTTAAAATCCAATGCTACATCTCACAATCTTTATTTTTGAAATCACATTCATGTGAGGTTTTTTTACCATTTGTTTCTAATATTCTTTACATTAACTATATTTATTGAGAGAAACATACAATGATTTCTTTAACTGTAATTCGATTTATTCTTGTTAAAATGCGAGGCTTTGAGGTCGTTGTGTTTTAAATAATTGAGGAATTTATTTGGTTTTAAGCCCCATTTTCAATAAAATCATTTTTATTATGCCCCAATTTATATATTAATCATTGTATACTTTATAATCCATGAACATACTATTAGATTAGCCACATTACAAGACAATTTTTCAATCTAACCTTCTCTCGAAGTGAAATTGCATAGTGTTGTTGAACATAAGTGTGAGGGGAGATGTCTTGTGTTATACTACCACATTTGGTGATACATTTGGAGGAAATTAAAATTTTTTATATCTAATGTTTCTACTAAATATTTCATTTGGGTAAAGATTTTCTTTTACTGGTGATTTCATGATAAAATAAGATATTCCTTTCAGGACCTTCCATTGTAAAAATAATGTTGTTCCTATCTAGAGGTTTTAAGAAAAACTATGAATGAAAATAATTTTTTTTGGTAAAATGTTAAATTGCCTTAACATTCCATGAGTTCTAATGATTATGGATCCACTTTTATACCAATTGGAAGAGAAGGATACCATACATTAGTGAAACATATAATCCAGTTATTTTTTATCAAAATTTTCAAAGCAATCATTTTCAACAAAAGAATATATAACATCTAAATCCTACCAATTGGAAGACACAGAGCAACCCTAAAAAGTCCCCATGACAAACACCTATCCTTACCCACATAATGTATATATGAAGGAATTTAGCAAGCCTATGGGTACACTTGTTTTAGATTGGATGAGAAAATCCTTGTTAAACATTTACATTTATGAGATGAGAGAAAATTCATGTGAGGTTGGTGTTTTTTGGGCATGAGATAAGAAATGAAGTGGAAGTATATTAATTAATATAAAATAGACAAAATTAAATAATATTTTTAAATTAGGTATTATATAATTTTTCTTCTTGGACTTTATATGGAATATCTCATGGGTATGTGTTTTGGATTTTATTTCATTTGATTTTGATGTTTATTTGACTAGACGTCCATGTGCTATGTGTGGGGGAATTGATAGAGAAAATATTTTCAATTATATTTAAATTAAATTTCATTGTTTTAATCATAGAAAAGTGTTACATATTGATAAATTGCTGCATTTTTATGATATTGGTGATATTTTTAGCTTAATAGTAAAAATGGCCCATTTTGGCTTTCAACTGTTTTAAATTATTTCATTATTTTTGAAATATCATCCTCTAAAATACTCCAAATTGAAAACATATTTCTTTTCCAAATTCTACACATATAGTACTTTATTTAATCGTACTAGATCAAAAGTGGTATCAGCCGTATGGAAACTCAAAATAAGCTCAAATGTTGGACCATGAAAATTGTTTAAAAATCTGTCTATTGTTTGTGTGGGGTCTATAATTCATTTTTGGTGGGCCTAATTACTATGAAAGTTGATGGGTGGATGAAAAAGACCTTTTTAACATCACTAATGATGGATTGGCCAAATTTATTTTCCATTTTACTGTTCATTAAAGAATTCTAATCTGGAGATTTGTTATTTTGGGAGTTTCACATCACCGAACAAAATTTCAGAGTAAAACAAGAATAACTCTTAGAATACTTGCCCAAATACACTGATATTTGGAAGGGAAAAAACCAAGATAATTGAGTGAAACATTAAAGTAGGGTGAAATTTGTGATGATTTCATTTAAATAGTGTATAATTCCTAATCCATTGGGGGACATATACTGGGTATAAAATGAGGGGGGCTCCTCCATTCAAAGAATCTCATACCATCTCAATACATCAGAGACTCCAAGGAGGAGAACTTTTTAGAGTTATTTCTTTGATTTATTCTTTTCATATATTCTAAATGCCTTTTTCTTCACCATTAATTTGGATTACATGTACCATGGTGGAGTAAATATTTGGAGTGATTCAGGAAGGGTTGGTTTTTAATTTTGTAATGCTTGAGTTCTTGGAAAAAAATAATGAAATTTCATTCTTCTTCAATGTTTTTTTAATTTCATATACCGGATTTTAACATCAAGTTAGATCATTATTGAATTTCAATTCTGTTATTGATTTTTCTTCTGTTTTATAATCACTATCTCCCTCTATTGATTTTGTATTTATTTTCAATGGAATAGACATGTGATTATGAGTGATTTACTTGACGATCGTCAGTACATGTAAAAGGTGTTGTGAATATTTTTGACTATTTGGGATAAAATTATTCTGATCTAGTTTTTACCAAGTCAACATAAGATGTTCAATACAACCATTTCTCCCATGGAATGATAGTTGACCCAAAATAAATCTTTGTATGGTTTATCTGTCACCATCATAATTTTACCAAGAATGTGAGAGGATACGATTATGAAAACTAACATTAATCAAATCAGAATTGGAGGAATAATTAAATCTAAAAAGGATATCGTTACAATTATGAAGTCGACCCTGACTTAGTCAACTATTTAATATTATAGTTTTTCAATCATTTGAATTCCAAATTTCCATTCAATTATTTTCCAATTGATTTATTGTAAAAACAAATCATTTTTTACCCACGATTAAAAGTGAAAAATTGTTTTGTGTGCACTACACTTAGGGAGACAACATAAGATTAATCACTAGAGTACACTAGGGAAAAAATAAATTTTTTCCATTCCCTATGAAAAGCATTTGCCAATCACGAACAAATATATTTTGTTAGTTTTTAAATAATTAGAAATATATACAAAATGTTAAAAATTAATAATATTTTGGGCATATGATATATTTTATGAAATCATTATGCTGAAAAAATGAATTAATAGTTTATTATTTTTTAGGTATATAAAATTAATTTAATGAGTGAATTTATATATTAAAAATTTTAAAAATTTATAACTAAAAATCAATTTGTGAGTTTGAGATTTTTTTCATTAATTATTAACATTGTTAGAAATATATTCAATAAATAAATTATATTATGATTTAACAAAATTTAACATATATATATATATATTATAAAATAATTTTATTCTTCAAATGAATCAATATTATACCTTATTTTCAAAAAAATATAATAAAATATTAAATATTATATTAAAAAACCCCTTATCTGTTTCCTATTAATCACACTAATCTCTACCGATTTTCCCTTACATCCAAAAAAACTACCATTGATAATGATCTGAAAAATTTTACCGCCAATCCATCATGGATATTTTAAGGACATCAGGTAAAAAAACTAACAAACTTTAAATAAATAAAAACTACTCTAAAGTCACCATCTAAAAAAAGTAATGTTATCTTTTATCAATTATATATATTTTATAACAATTATTATGAATTTTAAAATCCATTTCAAATAAAAATTACATGATATAATTAATAAATAATGCATTATATTAATTAAAATATAATACCTTCTCTATTTTTATTTTTTTTCATTTGAAATAAAATATCCAACAATATGGGAGGTTTCAACAACCTATATGAGTGATGATACTTTCTATTACCATCCTTAATGTGAATATTTAAATATCTCTCAGTTTAATAAATTATTTTCATAAAAAAATATATTTTCATTTATGTTATTTGAATGAAAAAATAATCAAGAAATTATTTATCGAAAAAATAAACCATAATAATTTCTTTCATATCTATGAAATGAGATTACATAGAAAAAATTTAATATTTTTTTTCAATTTAGAGTATCCATTTTAATATTGAAATTTCATACTATTTGAATTTAAAAAATCAATTATCATATACATTTTAAAATTATAGAGAAATTAGTTAGTGATTATTGACCATTATGATTAAAAATATCCAAATTTGGAATTGAGGAATTAACAAACCAAAATAATTGACATAAAAAACATAAATATAATAGATGTATAAAAATTAAATATTATAATGAAATGAAAATTATAATTATTCTAAATAAATAAATTTTTAAATGAAAATTTTTTATTCATGAATATATAAGAGTACAAAAAAAGTTTTTTGGGATTCGATTTAACTATACACAATCCACTTTTCTTTTTTTTCGATTATTATCCCTATATATATATATCTCTATCCCACTTATAGTACTTCTATATTATAAATTTATAAATTATTAAGGAATTTATGTTATGTTTACCCTTCTTTTACACATAGATAAGAATGTCTTTATAGTTCCCTTCTAATTGTCTGTTTATGTCAATATTGAATTTATAAGAGAAACATTTATGTTTTTTTCTCCTCCAATTCTAAATTCATCTTATAATAATGAAATTAGATATATTTATCTACTCAAAGAATAAATGATTTTAATATTATTTTGATAATCATTTATACATAAAAATAATTCATTTCATTCATATTTTTTTTAAAATTAAATGATTCCTTATTTTACAATGATTTATGACATTGTTATTTAACAAATTCTCTTTACATAGATATATATAATTATTAGTAATTATTTATATTATATTTTATATTAATAATATTTATTCATATTTTATAATCATTATAAGATAATTTAATAAATAATACATCATCTAATTTATTGTGTTTTTCTTTTATCTCATTAGAAAATATGCTTGGTGTGTGGGTAGTTTTTATAGATCATTATGTTTTGATATCATAGATGGAGCCTTTATTTATGTATATGATTAAATGATTTATATTATTGAAATATTATTGTTATTCTCATTATTAACATAATCCTTCGATATCATTTATCTTATTACAAGCATCTATGGCTTGATTTATGATGCTTCCCTATTACAATATGGCGATGTGCCTATTGACTGATTTGAATTATCTTATCCTAATATCTATTGTGATTACAAAAATATATCTATTTTTATATAGACCTTTCATTCATGTTAGAAATAATGGTATACTATGAAGTGATATGAGTATAGTGAGATATAAAATCTTATATCAAATATGTAAATAAAGTATTATATAATTTTTTAATGTTATTTTATGTAGAATATAAAAACAAATGCATTATGAATTTATATTTTGGGTTTTTTTTATTATATGATGTTGTGTGAAAAACTATTGGAATGATATTTTATAGTTATTTGGTTGATATTATGATATTTATTTTCAATTTTATAATATGTATATCATATATCATTACCAATCAATAAATTTATACTGGTTTGGACATGCCTATCAAAAGTAAGATCACCTTGAGTAAATATATATTTTCTTTAATAAATTATCTGAGAACATGTTCATAATATGGTTTTATAAAAATATTTTCTCTATGGACCAATAAAAAATTTCATAGAAAGGAACATCCTATAAATCATGTGTCAGATCATGTACCTATTTTGAGTTTTTTATCACGGCCTTCCTTTTTTAAGGTCATCCTATGAGAAATATTGAGTATGTATTTAAATTTTTATGATCCCATAAAACCATAAACACGTGTATCATTTCTATCACATTATATTTATAGTTGATGAAAATATAACATACTTTTATAAATTTCATCCTTGAATCATTATTCACTAATAATAAAGGGACCTGTTATATCCAATCCATTCAGTGAATACACTAATTATATTATTTCATAAATAATTTATAATTTATGTTAATATGTCATGAATAAAAGCCGTTTATAAATTGAGTAAATTTTTTATAATAAAATGCACAATAATAATATAGTTATAGGTAACCATCTTTTAAAAATTATGACATTATGTTATGAAAAAGTCAATAATTTCATAACATGGTATAACTCATGTGTGATTCATGATTTTTTAAGGTGAAAATATAGTCATTATGAGTGAAATATTTATACAACTTTCTATAATTATATTATTTATTTCTCCCATATGATAAAATATCTCAAGAAATAATATTTCCAAAATATATGCATAAATATTTTTAGATACATCATATTTTATCATATACATATATTGGATGAAATTGGATACCAATAAAATCATGATGATTATATTTCTCATTTCATTTTCCTGATCATAACTATGATACAATATGAATTTTTTTATAAAAGTTTGTTTATGTGTTTCCCATCATAATGATTTCATTATCATTTCTTTTCAATAGAGGCATATCTGTTATAAAACTCTTTTACATTTTTATATATTTATCTACATATAATTATAGATAAATTGTATTTAATAAATCATAAATTAAATCAACAGTCAATCTAATCATAAATATATTGAAATAATATTTGAATTATTTATTATATAATAATAAAGAATCATTCCCTATTGAATGCACATTCATATAGCTTTCAAACCATAATCATTTATTTAAATAATAATTTTATTAAATATATTTTTATACATATTAATTTTTATCTTTATCCATAAAATATGTTATATTTTATCTATGTATTTGATCTATAATTTTATTAAATATCTTTTAACTAATTACTATAAAAATATATAATTTTCATTAATAATATGTTCTTTAAATATATTTTGTTGAAATCATTTTCATGCTAACTAATCATATAATAAAATAAATTCCGTAAAAAACATTTTAATAATCATTATATAGGATATGAATTATTATTTCATAGTAAGGGAATATCACCATACTGGAAAAAGATATTAAATGAGATATTATAGTAATGAAGGATTTGAATTTTTTGAACGAGAAGTGTGATAATTGGGAATTGATTCTTTTGAATAAATATATAACTATTGTAAAATTAATTGGAAAATAACGTGTTTCAATTTTTTTAATAAAATAGATAAAATAATTTGATAATAGTATAATTATTAATTAAAATATATTTTATATTCATCAATATATTATAATGTAGTAAAATCAAGGTATTAAGTAATGAAAAGACATTTTTTATTAAAATAATTTAAAAATTATTACATTGAAAAATTATTTTATAATAAATAAGTTTATTTTTTAATGATTAAAAATCATTCATAAATAATAATATTTTTTTTATCAAAATTACTTCAAGAACCTCCAATATGAAATGATCCTACAATGGGTTTTTCATAATATTACGAGACAATCTAATTTTCTAGTAAATACTAAAAGATGGTATGAATATACGATATGTGTTATGAATCCCATATGATGTAAATATGATGTAATAATTGATATAAGTGCAAAATATCTGGATAGTAATTTATTTTTTAAAAATAATTTGTTTTAAATTACTAAATTATGTTTTCCAAACTATAATGGACATTCCTATGAAAAATATTTATTATAACATTTTTGAAATAAATAATTAGGAATATAATTAATTTACTCAGCCAAAAATATATATAGAAATTAATTTTTCTCAAATGAAGAAAAATAAAACTAAAATAATATCAAAAACCTTTATAAAAAACAGAGATTAAATGAATAGTATTTTATCATTTATAACCACAACTTTTTATGCCAAATTTCACTAATTTTGATGAAATTCATCGATATTTTATTCAATTACCTACCCACATTTTAACACCTCAAAAGTATATGTTATATTTTTCATTAGTAATTTTTCTTTCATAGATTTATTTTTTAACACAAACCACAATATTTATACAAACAATGATATACTATTGAAATGTTAGTATTTAATGTGATACATAACAACTAATAATTAGTTTATTTGTTATGAATTAGATTACCTAAATTATTAATATTTAATTACATATTTATAATTTTATTTAATGTTATTTTAATTCGTTATAAATTTTATTAAAATCATTTTAATGTAAAAATGATATGTTTTTCCGAGTAAATTATTATCACGCACATTGAATTTTTTAATATTAATAAATTAATCTTATCCATATTTATTAATGGTTTTAATTACATCTGTATATGATATATACAATAATATATTCTAAAATTATTCTAATATTATTTACATGGAACAGAAAGAAGGAAAAATCAGTTTTATTATTTAAAATGAATTCTACTATAAATAGTTTTATTAATAATTGTTCATTTATCATAAAATGAATTTTTACACTTAAATAAATTTAATATTGAAAAATTGATTCCATATTTTTTATTAGAACTATTAATAATATCTATTAATCTATATATTTTTTTCACATTATGAAAAATAATTGAGTTAAAATTTAATTAGTATGGTAAACGATTAAAAGGGTTTAATGAGGGATTATACTTAGGTGATAAGTCTTATAGAGAACTAAATTTTTATTAATAAGATTGAATGAATATATTACAATTAAATATAATACAATAAATATGAAGGATATTATTTAGAGCTACATTACCATCGAAGTGGATTCATTATATATCATATTCTTACAAATTACAATTGTCCGACTCTGTTCAACAATAAAGGGGAACCCTAGTATTATATTCCCCACAAAGAATGACCCCATTATCTCACAAAAATATTTCTCAAATCTCTTATATAATTCTATATTCACGTCCTAGATGTTTTTATCATCTTTGAAGAATAACCCACGGGTCAAAAAGAATATATTCTATGGAGGTTTCTCAAATATGAATTATATGTTCTTATCTATATTATTCATGATTCATTATACATATAAATAAAATAAATTAATTAAATACATTTTCAAACAATTAACCTTATTTCATGAATATTCGGAATTTTTTTCATAATTTTTTTATAAATGTTTCCAGCACCATTTTATCAGATGTGAACAAAAATTATCACTCATGTATACGTGTGGACTACAACCTCCATGTAAAAATATTATTCAATTTAAATAAAAATATTTATTTTTTATTAATTCTTATTTATGATAGATATAATATATTTATAAGTATATTATTATGATATCTTATCTATAATACGACTATCTCATTCATTTTAAACAACAACATCATGCACCTATACATGTAGACTACCACCTTGGAAAAAATGCGATTCGTTTTTAATTTATATTTAACAGGGATGGTAATTATGTTAAATTAAATATAAATATATATTATATATTAATTAATATATACTATTTTATTATTATTTATAATTTTTTCATTCTATCTATAAAAAACTAGAAACATCAACACTACTTTCGTACAAACTATGATCTATGTGAAGAGATGTGATTAATTATTCATAAAAGAGTTATATTAATTTTCATAAAATTGCATATAATTAATATATATTGTACATATAACAATATTTAGTTCATATAAAGGATTAAATCAAGACCATGGTGCATTTATTGGAATAATAAAACCAAAACATGAATGGAAAATAGAACATTTTCACCCAAAAGTCCTTTCTCTGAAAGAATTATTAAAAAATTGATAACTAGAAATTATAAAAGAAGGTTACTGATTCTATTATTCAAGAATATGGTTCAATAAAAATTTTATAACAATCATATATATATATATAAATATATATTATTTAAGAGTTTTGAATGTGTATGATGAATGATGAAACTTTCAGTGAATAATTTATTTGATAATGTCATTTCATTTTGAGATTGTTTGTGCTAAATTTACTTATAGAGAAATTATAAAATCCTCATTATTTAATACATTATATTTTATTATAATATCTTTATTCTAGATGATATTATGTAATAGTAATATTTTTTCTCATTTGTACATAAATTTTTTGAGAAAATGATTTTAAGAAAAATTGAACTTATTTCATTTTTGTTAGTGAATATTTTTTTTCCATACCAATATTTCATCAAAATGTATTAAATAATATTTTTTAAAATTATAAGATAATTGAATAAATCATTTTTCCCATATTTTACTTTCTATAATATTATTATAACATATTTTTTCGAGTTGAAAATATTTAAAAAAATATGTGAATAAAATCATTATTTTAAAGTATGCAACATTAGTAAATTTTACCACTATTTCAACTAATCCATTACTACATTAATTTGTTAAATTATTACATGGTTATTTAGGAGGAAATTTTATTTCTTTATTTTATAGAACTTTTTAGATTTTAATGAAGTTATTATATGATTAAAATAATATTTTCCATAAAAAAAATTTAATGAAAATTTAATGGTATTTTCAACTATGAAAACTACCATTGATGTTACATATAACTTAATAGTGATATTATCTAATTAGAATATATAGATTAATAAAATTCATGATTATTAATTTTTATTATAAAATATTTATGAATTCATTTTAATTTTTTATGGGTTTATATATGATGAAATGGAAAATATTTTCATGATCATGTGGAATATATATTGATGGATTATGTTTATATGATGGATAATTAATAATAAACCTCAAATGAAATAGGTAAAGAGATATAGATTTCTCGTGAGATGTTAATTATTAATGTATAAATTATTTTTATTATCAATGTTCTCATTTTTCTCTATAAATATTATTTAATCAATCTATACTATTAATATTATTGACAAGAATTTATGGGAATAGATATTGTCACATTTGCATGTGTGAGTGTGATTTATTCCCGATATTCTCACATGACTGGGCATAGGGATTATTTTTAAAACATATGTTCACAATATTATTATTTACTAGGACAATGATTCAAAATTTATATTTCACGAATCTTGATTAATGACTACTTTTTAACACCATTTTACTCATGAATAGAGACGTGAATTGATATGGATATAATGATCTATGATTTTATAGATGCGGATTTTTTTCATTTAGAACATGCACTTGGTTATGCTATCAAACAATTATGATCGTCATATTATCTCTTATTATTGATATCTACCTTGTTTAGCCTTACTAAAAACATGATCTCACCCTTTATTATATTTTACTTTCCTATGATTTGGTGCGATATTATCTATATCATATGTCTATAATTATACTAATATAATGAACTTTTTAGTAGATATTGAATTTATATTAAGTAATATGTTTATTATATATCTAATTCCCAATCTAAATAATCCAATAGCATCGTATATCTAGTATTAATGTTAAAATATATTTAATATCCATCTTAAATGATGAAATTTTTATGTTTGTTATGCTTGGGTATCATTAGTTGGTATCTGATCATGGATTAGTTCTTTTTTGTGATTAGGTTATGATTAATATGAATATATAATATATGAAAACATATTGTGAACAAAAATGAGATTATATGGACTAAAAAATCCATTGGTTTATTAGAATATGTCAAAAATTAGAATGTATCAAGATTGAGTTAATTTTGACTTGATATTCTAATTATGGTTTCCAAATATTCATGTAAGACTTTTTTATTAAATTGATGGCTCTATAATGGATCATTCTAAAAATTAATGTGATATGAAATTAAGTGAATATAATAAAGAGAAACCTAATGGATACGGAGATGGGATACAGTATCATGTGACCATTATCACAAAAGTTTTTAATTTTATACGAAATAAATGAACTGTGTTATGGATCCAGATACACCAAGTATTGAAAAAAAATCCATTTATTCTTTTATGTGAAGAAATCCACCATCATTCTAGGGTATTTCAACATAATTTTATGTGGGAAGTGGATTATGTTTATGGAAAATATATTTTTCATTATCTAGTACTCGAACCTTGAGAATGTTTTCAAAATATTTTATTTCATGGATGGTGAAATTGGTAAATTGTAGAATCTTATCATGAACAAAAATCTAGAGGATGAAATAATATTCATTTAATGATAATAGTTACAGTAGGAATTTCCCTATAAATAGTATTCATAAATCTTTTTACTAATATGGAATGGTAATTTCTAGAGGTTAAATATATGTAAGATGAATCCATTGGAAAACAAAACTAAATATATACAATACATTAAATATATATTTATTTATTTTTATTAAACCCTAAAAGAAAGATTTATAAAACCATTAGTGGTGTAAATAAATGTATCTTAATGGTTTATGATAAATGATAGCTTAGATGATATGAAGAAATCATTGAATTCTATATTATGGTAGAAATAGATAAAAGGAACACCAATTATTATTCTAGTTTTTTGGAAATTAATTAATAAATGGTGATTCATGGATAATTGAATTTTATATCCCATGGATGAAATATATTCCAAAAATCATTGAGATAAAAATTTAGGGGAATCCCCTTATGGAAAATTTTGAATGGAACTAATAAATTCTTCAATTGATTAATGGTAAGCCATTAACAATGGGTGTTTAAATGATTTGAAATTGTAAAACGGGGAAGTATGACAAACATAATAATATCCCATTTTTTAGATACATGTAGATTATGTATTTTGTATACAAATAGATTAATTCAATAGATAATTAGGTTGTTATTCCAAATACCAACTATAATAAAGGATAAGAAAAAGATTATTGTGATCCCTACTGAAGTGGGTGAAGAGAAAAAAGTGTTGATTGGTATACATAATATCTAATGTAGAATTAATTATAGATTATTTTTGTTTGTATCTACTTAATATTTTATATAGTAGAAATTCTATAACAATATCACATTAGCACCACAATGATAATAAATTTAAATGGTAGTTAAAACCCCCATTAAATGATGAAAATATGTCAAGGATATATCTCATCTCTAATATATCCTTATGGGATTTCTTATCCTCTAAATATTTTAATTTCACCTCTAGTAAATTTCTATATGATTTTCGTAATGTATTTCCTTCCACTAAATAAATACCATATCAATTACTAATTGAGGGTTGTCACAGTTGATTTTTTGATTCAAACTATTATTGAGAAATGTTTTAACGATGATCAATAACTTGAAATGGGAATCGTTTCAATAAAATTGGTATTACTACATATTAATAGTTCGTATTAATTGCAAATAGTTAGGCTAAAACACAAAATTGATGAAATTATTATTTTTTTAGAATGTGTTTTTTATTTCCTCTAGACTTTCCTATCCTTTACTTTAATCATGAAATTTATTTTACAGTATAAGTTATGGTTTTAATAGTACTCATCCATGGTACGATTACTAATTAAATTACATCCTATAAATAATCATAATTGAGATATAGTAATTTAAGGAGAAACTCAATGTGAATATATAAAATATAATCATGTTCCAAACTAAATAATCATTTATTTCTCTATTTTTTGTTATAAAAATACACGTTAAATCCTCAAGGAATTAATTATTGATAACTTATCAGGATCATTATTATAAAAAAATATCATTTATCAGATATTGATAATTTTTTGAAAAATTTCATGGATCTCAATACATACCAGGATAATCCATTATATTTTTTATCATTAATTTATTTTTAATAACAATTATACATAAAAAATAAATATGAGTTATGGTCATTATGAATTTACATTAATTACATTGTGACATAAAAATTCCCTCTATATCATCAAAGATGTAATGAATAAAATATTTATATATTAACATGATCAATGGGCGTTAGATATTATAGTTTTTATTATTTTATATTTAAAGATAATTTAAGAGAAATAAGATCAATAAATATTTACTAAATTACATCATGGAAATAGAATTTTTATTACAAATTTCCCATGGGTTAATTTTAGCTACATATTATTTTATTCGTGGGTCATATAATATATTTTGAGGTTATATCGGTAGATCCTTTAATGGATGAATTTATAATACAATTCCATATAAAAACCATAGTAACATAGATCTATATTTTTCATTTGATGGATATATACTACTGATTCATTTTTTTGGTGACTTCTAACAACTATATAATCCACTAACCAGGTCCACACAGAAGGGATATAGGATCCTATAGACATATGAATATGAGGAAAATATGAGAGAGCTACAATGGTGGATAGTCAAAATACATGTTCTCACACCTCCCTATAGTGGATATGTGTATGCGATGTATAGTGATAAAATTTTGAATGTACTAGGATACACCCTTATGAATAATTAAATGGGGGTAATGTATGAATCATAATAAATGAAGAGTGATGTGAAAAATTAACTGACACTAGATTTTGGACTTGTCACATTAATTTTAACGTTAATAATATTGACACATTATAATTATAGTGAAATTTTTTATATAAATATACATTTCATAAAAGAATTAAATACATATTTGGATATAAAGAGTTGAACATGAACCAAATGATATGGGTGTAACTGATTATTTTTTTCACATCTAAGGAAACTATCACCCTCGGATGTTGTACCAGGTGGATATTTATCTAGGTCATATAGACTAGGCTAATTTATATATGATATGGATTCAAATAGATCAAAAATTTATGTTTTACTCAAATATTTACCTTGAAATCATGATTAATGGTGATATATATTTTCTTTCTCACATGAATGTTTGACCATCCATCCATGTGGTGATTAATGTGGCTCACAAAGATGATGTGGAACAATAAATGATGGTGAGAAATATTCTTCAGATCAACTATGTCTATTATGGAATAATAAGGCTCATGATATGAGTATATATATGTACATAGTTGAAATGAATATGATTATTTTTAATTATGCTCATAGTTTACCATATTCTATTAATATTGGAAGTATGATATGAATATAATTATGAATGATTATTTCTTATGATATTACATGAAATTATATAACAAATTGTTTGTATTAGGATTCCTATTATGCTAGAAAGTTACGATTTAAATATATATGAATAAGGGGATGTTACAAACATTTACAAAAACATTATTAAATATGAAAACATTACTATATATATATATATCAATATTGGACACCCCAAAATAACTATAATAAAAATTCTAGATGGTTTATATGAAATAAATTTATGATGTCATGAAATTTTATTACATTAGGATATTATTTATTTCATGGTTGTCTTATAAGGATATAAAAAATTAATTTCTATTATATGATGGATTTCCAGACACTATTAAATTTTCAAGGATTTGTTGTTCACTTCGATGTTTTGGAAAAGTATTCAGATAGAATATTTTGTAAAAATTAAAAAATTCAAATAAAATTCAAATATATTTTCAATTTGAGAGGAATATTCAAATCAATTAATATTTTTTGAGTGAATGTTTTATGGATTTTAAATGAGGTTGAGATATGTACCATTCTCCAGTAGAGTTTTGGTATAATAATATATTTCACTGATGGATTAAGAGTTATCTTAATGAATCCATCAATGGATAGAAGTGAAAATGAAAGTTTTTAGGGATACAAATAAAGAAATAAATCTAATATTATATAATAAATAAATTGAAATGGTAGATAATGAAAGATCCATTTAGAAACACATAATTGATGCTTTACGATGATATAAAAATTATGTTGGAAATCAACAGTGAGATAAAGAGTTTGAAATTAGTGACATTTTATTCTAATGAATATCTTTTTGGATGAAGGATATAATATTGTGGAATAAAGAATGCTTATGACCTTGATATATCATCCTTTAATATTTACTGATATTATCAATATATTTTCAAAACTAGTGGTTATTCCCTCGATTCTCTCCCATATTCATGATGTCTTCCATGTATCTCTATATTGTATGTATACACCTCATCCGTAACATATACCAAAATCATGGGATAAAACACTATAAAATGATCCATCTTATGAGAAAAAATAGTTGTATATTACTTATTTAAAAGATAATGTCAATTAGAGTAAAAATAATAACTTTGTCAAAGTTTTATCTCAAAACCATTTATTTAAAAATGCTACATGGAAACCCAAAGATGTAATGAGAAAAATTATTCCTCATTTTTTTATATATAATTTTTTAAATTTATAGGAAAATTTTATAATAAAATGATAGAATTTATCAACATGAAATTTTGTGTAATATTTAATTTATAATTTTTTTTCATGAATAACTTTCTTTTCACATATCATGTAGTTTATAAGGACTATGAAATACTGTTGAAATATTTTAACATAATGTGTCATTTATCACATAGGTGTTCGAATGGTACATATTAATTAGTGTAACAAAATTTGGAAAATTTATTTTTAATATATATTAAAATAAATCATTTGATTTTAATAGGTTATAATTGAAATAAATTATTTCAAATGTTAAAAAGAGATTTTTTCCCAAAAAAAAGTTTTCATGGGCACAATGTGTTTGACCATAGTCAATTACAGTAATAATTATTGAAGAATATTTTAATTTAATTATTTATATAATATATTCAACCAAATATTTATACATTAATATAATTGTTTTCACCTTAATAAATGGAAATTAACATTATTTATTATTAAATAATAATTTTATTTATAATAATTTTAATTTTTCACAAACTTTTTAATATAATATTCTTCCTCATAAAAATTTTGGAAATTAAAAAATTTATTAAACATTTATATTCAAAATAAGTAGAAAAATTAATATGGTATACTTATTTTTTTATTATTTGTTGTCATTGAAGTAAAAATTCATCAGTACAACAAATGTTAACATGGGTTAGTGAGGGGGGGAAACTAATGGGATAAGAAGTTAAAGGGCAGAATAACATTTCAAATCCCATTGGAAGAATAAATTTTGACTCAAAATCCTTCAATAATATTACATGATCAAATTTTGATCAATAATCCAATTTTATTTTATTTAAGATAATTCATTGTTCTTAATCATTAAAAGTATGCAAATACCCTTATTTATAAAATAAAACACCATCTCTTATCTTATTCACAACACATGATCCATTTTTTTGACCAACCTATTAACAAATATATTCTATAAATCTCTATTAACATGCTAGTGGTTTTTATTAATTAACATACAATCAAAAGAGTCTTTAAGTATATATTTAAATCTAATTTCTCAATGAATATGTATATATTCTTACTGATGATTTTCATGATTCATTCTTCTTCAAAATCCCATAAATATGTCATATTATACATAAAATAATGAATCCAATATTTTCAATATAAAAAATCTTATATATATTATTAGATAAACATTTCACACATCACATTAAATAAATGAGGAATAAGGGTGTTTTTCATTTGTACAAGTGTACTACCATATCCATGGGGTCATCCCAATCATTTACAGTCACCATAATTAGTTATTTATCATGTTAATGAATTCAATGTTTTTCATTTATTTTTATTAAATAATTATTTTTATATAATTATATGATCATATATTCCTTTTTACCTTCTCATTCGTTGAAAAATTATAATGCCACTAATGTGTACAAGTAGACTACAAACAGTATGATGAAATGTGATTCTTTTGAAATAATAATTTTACATGGATCATAATATGGACAAATATAGTGAATATATATTATATTTATAATCTTATAATGGTTCTAGATATAAAATTTATTACTAACATGTACTTAATTGAATCCATCAATAACTGGAAACATCACTCATGTGTATGTATAGATTCCTGACTATATGATGTGATCAAAAATAATTTCCATCACTTATTTATTTTAATGGTTATAAAATTTTATATATTTCATAAATATGATAATTATTTCATGGAAAATATTTTAGTTATTATGACACCATGACTAATTTTCATGATCCAAAGGCATCTAAGTAAAACATGCATGGCAACAACACCAGTTTTCTATTAAATTTCCATTTTAGGGAAGAATTGTTAATTTAAATATACTGTAAAACTATAATGGAATTTAATAAGTATTTTATATGAATAGGGTTATGTTATAGGTTTATAATTAATTTATATATTATATACTAGTGTGTTTAAAACATAAAAAGGGTGAATAGACAAGACGTAAAGAATTTATATTATAATCTCATTTCTTTTTTTCATTGATTATGTTATAATCATATAAAGGGAAATTATATGTTCATTATCCTTTAAAATATATATATTTCACTCTAATTTTTTAAATTATTATTCATTCATGTATTTGTACCATATTTCTGTTGTTGGTACAAAAACTAACAGAGAATATATTTTTTTGAAAAACTAATTTCATTTCCTCTTTGGCAATGAATATATTTATTCTATATAGATATTTTTTTTTAAAAACCAGGATTGATTTTAATATTATATAATGTTATAATAAAATTATTTCTATGAAAATTTTCATTTCAATAATAATTCTTAAATATAATGTTTTTTCTTAAACATGGTTATTTACAAAAATAGTGTGATGGAAATCATTATTTTAACATATACCTCAAATAAAAATATTCTAACAATCTATAATAGTATTTTCCTTGAATAATTCGTTACATGATTCCGTGGTTATTTTTTAATTATTATTTCCAAAACATTCTAGAATAGATTTTTAATAACTAATTTCAAAATGAATGTTGTACATTCTTTATGAAATGTTACTATTATATTTTAATTGTATTTTCATATATTAAAACAAAAAATAAATTCTCATTAGAATCAATGGGGGTATTATAAAATGATATACCTATATTTTTTTACTTCATCGATATATATTATGTTCTGAAAATAATGATTATTCTTTTTTTTCATTTTTATTTGTTAATCATTTATGAAATGATTAATATTTTCATGTTCTTATCAAAAGTAGTTAAATATATTTTTATTATGTTAAATGTGGGTCCATTATATCCCTCCAATATTGTGGGAAATGTGGTATATATATCACATGAGATTTTGATGATAAGAATGGTCATGATTTTAATTATATAGTTTCTAGTTTCAAAATGTCAGTATGGTGGCATCTAAATATATTGGAAAGATTATGCATGGACATGATTGCAACAACTATGTTAACATTTTGTTATATGAGTATGATTGATTCTATATATCCTTAGATGACTTTGTGTACATGTGGATTCAAATATAATTTTCCAAATTATTCTTATTTCACATGCTACTGATTCCACACTCCTTAGATATGATTCTTGAATAATGATGACTACATTAAAAATCTTATTAATCAGGATTCTATATATGAAATGCTTTTGGTGATTATATTATATTATTTTATATGTATGAACATTTTTCATTTAAAACATGCACTTTATTATGTTATCATATCCTTATGATCATATTATGCTCTGTTATGATTAAGATCCCCCATGTTCACACATACAGAGCATCTGATCTTTCCCCCCATGGTCAGGTAATATTTTTAAATTAATTTAATATTAATCTAAAGTGACATAATTTTTATTCATTTTATTCTCAGGTCACATAACATTGTTTCAATTATCTTTAGTAATAATTCATATAATTATGTGATAATCCTTATTTCAAGATCAATATTCTTTCCAAGATATCATATGGATCATTTTTGTTCTTTATCTTATCAGGGAAGCAATATTTTATGGTTATGTTTCCCAATCTCATCACTTTATTTGTATTTTTTTTAATCATTCCCAGTATCATTTAAATTTAATAAATTGTTTTTATATTTAATTATTATTAATTTGGTGTTTTCATACTGGTTTGGATGTGTTTTCATGCTCTTTGCCACATACTTTTTAATATTTTTGTTTTCATTTTAATATCAAACCATTTTTTTGTGTAATATTTATCAATTGTTGTATTTTGTAAATTATATTATAAAAAATGTGTTTTGGTATTAAAAGTGTGTTTTTTTGTTTTTTTGTTTTTCATGAATGAAATTAAGATTTTATTTTAATTTCATTTAATTAATTCATTATTTTATTAGTTTTAAATAATTTTAAATTCAGAATAAAATTAATTAATTCTTTATTCATTTAGTTGTAAATAAATAACAAAACATATATTTTAAATCTTTTAATAATATAACGAGTTTTAACATTCCAATTTTATTCAATTTAAACTTTTATTCATTAATTTAGATAATTATTTAACTAATTATTAACATAATTTTTTGATTAACAAATTGGTTAATTAATTTAATAAAGTATCTTTAAAAACTTTTAGGTTGTTTTAAATTAATTTGTTTTTAATTTTTAATAAAAATAAAATTTTTTTGTTTAAATAATTCATAATTATTTTTATCATGTGACTAATAATTGTTTTATTTATTTATTATTATTATTTTAATAAATTATATTAATTTTTTGTGTTGTTGTATGTTTTGCAGATTTTATGGTGGCAAGTATCACCACCTCCATTCCTTTTTACACGGAGTCACTGTTATCCCCTTTTTACTGTCTTATTATTACATACTAATGGTGCATGTGCCACCGTTTTACACCATTTCATTCGAGCCTAACACAATATAATCCACCGTACTTTTTCATCATGAGAATCACTCATGGTGACACACCCACAGTTCCATGCTCCACCTCATCCACCATTCCACCACATTTTTGTCTCACAACAATCTTCATGGTGCATGTCTCATTGTAATCCCCTTCCACACTCCTCTACCCAGCCTCCGCATCACATCATGCCTATCTCACCACTCCATCACGTAGAATCACAGCAGCTACATTAAATACAAAACACACAGCAGATTTTAAATTCACGCCGCATTCAAGCGGAAGAATAATCATAATTTCAGAATTTTCGGAGGCAATTCAAACTAGAAAAAGAGAAAAGTTGAAGAACCTGAAATAAAAACACCCACACCTTACCCTCGAACCAAACCGGAGTCTTCATCGCTCTGAATCTGTTGCCACCATACTTCTACTTCTCCTCTGCTTGCACCGCATCAAAATTCCCTACTACTAGCTGCCGCATCTCCCTTCCCAGGACATCCACTACTCTGCCGTAGCATCTACCAGAACCATGTGACCATGAAGCATTATGCCCTACTTCTGCCCCAAATATCCCCTTCCTGCTTCACTAGACCTAACCATCTTCTTCAAACCAAGCCACCATAATCTGTCTCACCATGACTTGTCACTTCCTCACTTCAAAACCCTAACTACCCCAGCATGCTCGCCGGTGAACCTACTGATTCAGCATCGCTGGATGAAACTCCATCAACCCCTAGCCATTCATTACACACCCGCACTCCAGGCGCATCCTCCCCCGAAGCCATCACCCCACCCTCCTTTTCCTTTGCCCAAGAAAAGATGCACCCCAACCTCCCTTCCTCCGCGCGGACTCAATGAGCCGACCCCCCCCCCCACTTTGTTTCTTTCTTCCTCATTTTTAATTATTATTTTATTATATCATATAAAAAAATATAATATATAATGTATTATATATCATATATAGAACTACAATAATAATAGGTTTAATTACAAATAGTATATAAACTTGTATATATCATAATAATATATGTAATAAATAAATAAAATCATTATTAAACATATATTACTAATAATTAAGGTATTATAATATATATATACTTATACTTATACATATATACATATATATATTAATATGTTTTTATTATTATTAACTTTATGTAGTGATATTAAAATATTGTGTATACATTTATTTAGTTGTACATAGCTGTTACTTTTAATTGGACTCACGTGTGTTTGTTGTGTTTTCTATTATTTCATTGCAGGGGGGGTTGTATGAACTTACATAGAGTTCACTAAAAATCTGGTGATGTGAACATAAAAGTGCACCATGTGGATCTGCTAATTTGTAGAGGGAAAATTGTAGCTTATCTTTTGTTCATCATTTTCATTTAGTTGGGAGCAACTGCTCTTGGGACAAGTACATATAAAAAAGCACTGTGAAAGTTCCACGTGCAGGAAAGGGAACATCACGGGCGAGATTCAAGAGACTTCTACTGGCCATTAGTATTTCTGATGGTAATGAGATCATGGATACACTTGAGGGTGGAGTACAGTCATGGAAGCAGGGGAGGAATCGATCCAGACTGAGGGAGGAGAGGAAGAGGAACGTACATCATCTTTCATCGTGAGAAGATTAGAGTATCGAGAATAGTGGATCAGATAATTTTATACATAGATTCCCAGGGTGGGACAATGACCAGATTCTAGCACCGCATCCACCATTGAGCTGCAGGAATTAGAAATATCATAAGATCAAGTAGGGAGATGAACAATTTTCTTTTCCTTGAGATCTGTTTTTATTCCACGTATTTGAATATGAATTTCACTGATTCTAATTCTATTTTTATAATAAAACCAAACATTATGTCTACCCAAATTTCTTGGGGGGAAAGCTAGTTTATTATATTTTCTTATTCTGATTGATGCAGTGTGTCATGTTCTGGATGTCTCACTCACTATTTGAGGAACATATTTATTTTCGAAACAATAAGGTCGAGTGAAAGCCAATCTTGATAGAATATTAATGAAAACTATTTAAATCTAAGGGAGCTCATTTAAAAATGAATCATGGTTAAATGAGAGACACACACTAATCTAAAACGAAAGGTTGAGTCCACTGACATATGACTTGTTATCACCATTGGGTGTAATGACTTTTACAATCGAAGGACTATAAGAGTTATTTCATCACAAACTGACAAGACAAAAAATATGGCAAGAGACTTTAACTCATATTCATATTCCTTAAATTTCACTGCATGAATAAGGGTATGAAATATTGAAATCAGCCAGTGGACTTCCTCCCCCTACTAATCTATTGGTTGTTATGACCACAATTTCCTTAGAATCTCTATCTACTCCCCTTGAACTCACTCGTTCAACATCACTTCTTCGCACACTAATTCTCACTCACAACACTTCACCACCACTTATTATGTTTGATTTTTCTTGTGTTTGTTTTTTATTAGTTTTTTTAGATCTCCAAACACAACCTGAGGCTTCCATATGGTTCGACCCTGTATTTCCACTATCATAAGTAGTAAGTAAGTTATAAATTTTTGTTTGTATCATGTGCCCAATGACACATGGCCATGAAAATGTTGGCTCTGTTTCTAGGAAGTCTAGGTGCGATATTAAAAAATCCAAAAAAAATTCTCATATAAAAATAATAATAATAATTCACTAAAAAACACTAAAAAATTATACAAAATGAAATTTTAATTTCAAAATAAAAATTGTGATCCTAATGCATGAATACCAGGACCAAGTCTAAATACATAGTACCTGGTAATCCTAAAATTGATAAACACCTCAAGGAAGTGAAAAAGAACAGAGAAAAGAGAAAAATGGAATATAAGAGAAATGAAATATTGAAAAATCCAATTCTTGAAAATTTAAACCAACCTAGAATTATGAAACCACTTGATAATGAGATAGATGAGAGGCAAAATTTGTGAGAGTTTTAGCTGCCCTTAGTGTCTAGTATCCCTTCATGCATTATACTCTCTCCTAGGTCTAGGAATTATGAAATAAAAAGAAATCCATGCTCAGCCAGCTGCCCACATTCAATGGAATGCCTAGTGATGACTCTCTTGACTTCATTAGATCCCTCTACTGTATTGTCCAGCAGCGACCACATAGGGGTCTCACTGAGGAAGAGCTTAAAATGAGAGTGTTTCCCTTCTACCTCATGGGTAAATCTAGGTATTGGTTAAAAATAGTTAGAAGAAGAAATCTTTGTCACATGGGATCATTTTTATAATGATTTCACAATGAATTTCTATAATTGGAGGTTGACAACTGAAATTAATCACAAAATAACTAAATTCCTTCAAGATAAAGGTGAACTATTTCATGAATCCTGAGATAGGTTTAAAGGGTTATATAGGCAGTTTCCAAACCAACTATGTACACATCAATTCCTCATGGACCCCTTCTACAATAGTCTCACCACATACCACCAAAACATTGTGGATCCGTCTTCTGGAGGAGACTTTAGTGATAGGACTACTCAAGAGATAAAACAAATCGTTAATACCTTAGCTCAAAATTCCCAGCACAAATGCTCTCAGAGGATAACCATTATGAAAATTGAAACTTCCCATACTCCTCTTGATAAATCCCAAGTAACTAGGTTCCATATTGAGAACCCACATGAAACCCTTATCGTGCAGTGCCACCACTGTGGCATGTATGGTTATTCTCAAAGTTGTTGTCCAAACATTGATATGCCTGTCCACCCTCATGAAAGTTCCATCTTTTCTGGATATAGACCTTAGATGCATCCTAGGGATGATTATTTTTCCAACACCTACACTCAGAGGTATAGGAACCATTCGAACATTCCATGGAGGGAGCAGGGATTCCTCTGACATACTACCCCTCCTGAATTTTATCAGCCTCTTTGACTGCATTTCCTCCCCCAACCACAACCTAAGGCATAGTCATCCAACTCAAAAATGAGGTGAGATACATGTTACATTAGTTGATATGGAGGTTTCATGATCAAAATAAAAAAAATGATATAGTTTTAATGGATGCTAGAATAAAGAACATGGAAATACAAATTGATCAGCTAGCTAGGTATTCTAGTAAGAAAGAAAAGGGTATGCTGCCTATCACCACTAAAGCCTATCCTTAGGAGAATTCCAGGGCTGCGACCACTAGAAGTGGTCTTGAAACTCACCATGATCCTAGGAAATATCACCAAAATGATGAAAATGAAAAAATGGATAAATCTGGAAACTGAAATCTTAAATAACCCAAATCTGGAAAACTGGACAACACCACTAGAATCACTCTAGTTCCTGCTGTTCTAACTATGAAACCCAAAGAAATGGACTTGAAAAACAAATACAATAAAGGGACAATTTTTTTTGGAGGAATCTGTAGAGATGCATCCAATTTTGTGGAATTTTCCCCTGAAATCCCTTCCCTCAATAAATTAAGAATCCAATTCATGATTTTGAACTATGGAATTTTTTTAATGTGGTTAGAAAGATGAACATTGATGTCCCATTCTTCGAAGCATTGATTTAAAGCCTATCTTACCAGAAATCACAAAAGAAAATATTTTCAAACATAAATACATTGGAATAATTTTCTACGTATAGCTTAATCGTGGAGTGTAGGGAAGTCTAGCAGCATAGGATACCTCCTAAAAAATAGGGCCTATGAAGCCTTGACATCCCTTGAAATTTTGGGGATAGAGGTGTTAAGTTCAACTATTTTTGTGATTTAAGTTCTAGTATTAATTTGATTCCCCTTTCACTATTTTATCACATGAGATTAAAAGTTACCCAACCAACCACAATTATGTTACAACTTGCTTATATATCCATCACTCATCTAGTGGGTAGGGTCGAAGATCTGTTAGTGTGAGTAGGAAAACTCTTTTTTCCCACTAACATTCTTATAATTGATATAGAGTGTGACCAGTATGTTCCTATCATTTTCGGTATGCCCATCATGGCCACAGTGGGAGTTGTGATAGATGTGTCTAAGGGGAAACTAATTTTCAATATGGGTGACCAAAAAGTAGAATTCAATGTGTTTAAGAAAATCCATGAACCCCCCCCCCCCCTCGCACCCACTTAACCCAAAAGATGAGATGTTAGTTGGTGAGAGTAGTGTTGATAAAGAAGAATATGATTTTTTGATAATGATAGCCAAAATCAATTGTGAACTTTCGATCCCTGCTACCACTTGCTTGGGTATTAGCTCATGTAAGGAGAGAGAATTTTTTGAAGAAGGCGATGGAGAATTATTAGAGAACCTAGATGAGGTTTTTGGGAGCACAACATTACCCCGATATAGGATTCTATGATTGAGGATATATATTTTGGAAGGTCTAGAACTATGGAAAATACCTTCTCTACTAATTTTTTAATAGGCAACATGATGACCTTGGGCCACCTAGGCCCAGGTGTCTTCACTCTAGTCAGTCACCACCCACCATTGAACTCAAACCCCTCAGTTACTAACTCAAATATTCTATTTAAGAGACAGATCCACCCCTCATGTTATCATTTCATCCAACCTGGATGCGAGTCAAGGATAACATTGGCTTACTATTTTATAGAAATACAGTCAGTCATAGGTTGTTTGATTGATGATATCAAGGGGATAAGTCCAGCCTTCAGCATGGATGAAATTCCCATGGGACCTGAGTGTAAGACCATAGTAGAAGCCCAATGAATAATCAACCCCAACATTAAGGAATTTGTGAGAGAAGAAGTGATTAGTTTGCTTGATGCTGGAATAAATTTTCCAATTTCTGATGGCCCCTGGGTATGTCTTGTCCTGGTGGTACCCAAAAAAAGTGGAGTGATAGTGGTCACTAATTAAAATAATGAGAAAATAAACACAAGAGTTGTAAGTAAATGGAGAGTTTTTATAGACTACAAATTGTTAAATTCATCCACAAGAAAGGAACTATTTACAATTCTGTTTTTGGATCAAATGTCAGAGAGATTGGTAGGAAATTAATTTTTCATCTTTTTTTATGGTTATTCAGGTTACAAAATAATTTCAATTACACCAAAGAACCATTAGAAAACCACCTTCACCAGTCCTTTTAGGAAATTTTCCTTCTAATGGATTCCCTTTGGCTTTAGTGGTGCTCCTTCCACTTTTCAGAGGTGCATGATGGATATTTTTTCACACATGATTGAGAAGGTAATTGATGTTGTCATGGATGATTTTTCTGTTGTGGGAAATACCTTTGAGAACTGTCTGAAAAATACGAAATTAGTGATAGAAAGGTGCCAAGAGACCAACATAGTCTTAAACTAGGAAAACATCCAATTAATGACCACTAAAGGCATTGTTTTTTGGAACATAGTTTCTATGAAGGGGATGGAAGTCAATAACGCTAAAATTGAGGTCATAAAAAAGTTTCTCCCACCTAAAAATGTCAATGGAATCAGAAGTTTCTTGGGACGTAATAGGTTAAACATGAAGTTCATTAATGAAATTTCTAAGATTACTAGACATATGTGCACCCTACTGGTTAAGGAGACACCCTTTGTCTTTTATGAGATAAGTCTAGAGGCCTTTAATCTGCATAAGGAGAAGTTGACTACTTCACTTGTAATCACTGCTCCTGACTGGAAGATTCCCTTTGAGGTTTCGTGTGATTCTAGTGACTTTTTTATAGGAGTTATGTTAGGACAGAGGAAGGATATGAAACTTCATGTTATTTACTATGCCAGAAAGCTTTTGAATGATGCCTATAATATTTATTCTACCACGAAAAAAGAGTTGGCTTCTCTGATGTTTTCTTTGGAAAAGATAGAGCAGTACATGATTGGATCAAGGATCATAATTTTCACAGATCATTCATCCCTGAAGTACTTGATGACTAAAAAGGACTAAAATCCCAGACTCATGAGGTGGACCATACAGTAACAGGAGTTTGATTTATTGATTAAGGACAAGATAGTGGCTGAAACTTTAGTTGAAGATCATTTGTCCTGATTGCCAAATCCCCCAAATATGGAACCAAAATAGATCAACACTTCTTTCCCTAATGAAATTTTTTTGCTGCTTCTATGCAGCAGTCTGCTTGGTTCATATACTATGCCAACATTCTTCCAACTGGGTTCATGCCAATGAATCTCTCACAAAACCAGAGGAAGAGTTTTATATCTAAACTGGAATATTATTTTTGGGATGACTCTCTTCTCTGTAAGAGGTGTGCTGATGGGATTTTGAGAAGATATGTGGTTGACGATGAGAATTTTCCCATACATGAGAGCTAACACTCATCACCATTTGGTGGCCACTACAGAGGAGAATGGACTGCTCAAAAGGTCCTACAGGATGGCTTCAACTAGGAAACACTATTTGATGATGATAGGTATATGGTTATTTCCTGTGAAAACTGTCAAATGTTGGGAAATGTTGGAAGAATAAGGGAACTACCCCAAAAGGGTATTCTAGAGGTGGAAATCATTGATGTGGGGTTCTTGGACATTAGATGACCATTCCCATCCTCTTATAGGAATGATTAAATTTTGGTAGTTCTAGACAATATATCCAGACAGGTTGAGGTAGTAGCTCTACCCGGAAATTCAGGTACTAGTGTTGTGAAATTCATCAAGAAAAACATATTTTCCATATTTGGTCTGCCTCAAGCATTCATAACTGATAATGAGACTCATTTGATGAATTATAAGTTCATAGGATAGATGGATAAGTATATTAACTCACATTGGATATGCACAACTTACCACCCACATTCTATTCGGAAACCATAAGTTTCAAACAGAGATCTCAAACAGATTTTAGAGAAAATAATGTCTAGCTCTCAGATGGACTAGTTAAGGAAGTTGGATGAGTCCCTTTGGGACTTAAGAACTGCTTATAAGACTCTTATTGGGATTTTACCATATAGGATACTCTTTGGGAAAACATTCCATCTACCTATTGAGTTACAACAGAGATCTTATTGGGAAGTAAATGCACTAAACTTTGATTTTATGTCTGCTGGTTAAATGAGTATGTTGGACATGAGTGAGCTAGAGGATATTTGAAAAGAGTCCTATGAGAATGATGAATTCTACAAAGAATGAACAAAGTCATATCATGACTCAATAATTCAAAATAAGAATTTCACGGTTGGTGATAGGGTCTTTCTTTTCAATTCTAGATTAAATATGTTTCTAGGAAAGATGATGTCCATGTTGTTAGGACCCTTTACCACTGTTAGATTCATGGTAAATGTAGATTTCGAGCTAGTTGGATAAGAAAATTCACCTTTCTTGTTGAATGGTTTAAGGATAATCACTTCTTTGAAAGGCAACCAAAGGGCTTTGCTTCCAAATATCTATTGATATAATGAGATGTTTTAAGTCTAATTGAGGACTATAAACACAGTGTTGCATGGGAACTAACCCATGACTTCTTAGATGTTTTCATTATTTTTTTTCATCAATAAATTAATAATTTCTTCTTATACTCCAGTTCAATTTCATAACTCTTGATGGTGCTTCATGATCTGTTGTTGTTTTAGAGAAAAAGTTGTTGCTACCAGAATCATGTCCAAGAAAACCCAAGTGAGAAATCCACTACATCATAGGGATAACATTTATTTCAACCCACTCCCTTGGGTTACATATCATGAAATTAAAACTCTAAAATAATATTTTACTTATTGTAACTTGTAGGTTAATTATGAGGGGTAAACATCCAACACAGCTAAAGAGGATCTGTTGATGGATGCCACTATTAAAGGTCCAATATTTTAAGGAAGTTTTGTTCTACCCTTTTTTAACATTCAATTACATGCTTAATCTTCACTGCGAACTATGTGTGGGGGTCTTCCCGCTAATTTTCTAAACTCATAGACTGTGTTTTCTTTCATGGGTGCTTAG
Organism: Viscum album; assembly: GCA_963277665.1. Lineage (NCBI taxonomy): Eukaryota > Viridiplantae > Streptophyta > Magnoliopsida > Santalales > Viscaceae > Viscum > Viscum album. The sequence goes on along the minus strand of OY728142.1, from coordinate 1,330,482,409 downwards.
TAGCTAATATCTACTCCGTTGAAAAAAAAAATCATGAGATGATTTTTTGAAACCTACTTCCACCCACTGCTTTCAATTTCAATATGGTACTACTGCACATCACAAATAATCATGTAACTATTTAATGTAAATTTATACAATATTTTGTTTTCTCATTAATAATTCAAACAATGAACATTTCAGGAATAGAAATATGCTATTTATCTGGTGATGGTTGGTGGGGTTATAATCTTCTGTTTTTATTGGATGTTTTCTTTTCTATCATTTTAAGTGGAAAACCAAATTGTTTAACCCCCTTTCTACCCCTCCATACCCTTTTTCAACTAAAATGTCTATATGTTTTGATCACAAACAATCTCCCACCATGAGATTCAACATTGGAGAAAATGTTAGGTTTTATGCGTGGGGGAGAGGGTTCATTATAGTGTCATGTTAAATTCCCCATTCTTGAACATGAGAAGCCTAATGTCATCTTAAAAAATTGATAACCTTTTAATTTTTTTTCAAAAGTTATTCAATATACTCAAAAATTTTCAATTTATTTCATCACTTGATGGTTATTGGAGGTTCATTGGTACTTCATTTCTATCATGTTTGGTGGATAAATTCTTACTGGATGATGAGAGTGAGATTTAGTCAAATACTATTAAGCATGAGAGATTGGTGAGTGTAGTTGTTCATTAACTTTATGAACCTTTCTGTTTAGGAACTAAGGATGAGAGTGTGATAGGATATGTTTTGTGGGATGATGATCATTAATATGTGTTACTAATAGTTATCACTGGAACCTAGGGGACTAACATTATTATTAAATAATATTCAATAAATTTAGGTTGTCCACTCAGTTGATAATTAATTAAGTCCTTCATAACGAGGGTAAAATGGGTAAATGGGATCCCATGGTGAGTATCTGAGACAAGTCACACTGGATGAATTTATGTGAATAAATAAAGCCAATTTCAATTTTAATAAGTTCTATACACAGTGATCTTCCCATGGAATATGGCTGGGAAAATTTAAAATAAATGGCCAATGTCAAAAATGAACTCATTAAGGGGAGTGGAATTTTGAACCCAGTTTAAGAATGGAGTAATTGATTTCATTAATTGTCATTTGTGTTGAATCAGTAACGTGACAGAATTTATGATCATTAAATTTTGGACCTTGGGGAAGGTGAGAATGGACGGTGCCCATGGTTATTTTTATAATTCCACTTCATCTATCCTTTCAAGACTCCTTGAATTATAACTTCAATTGGATGGTGAAGTAGGAAAGATAATGAGTACACCTAAAAGGAATGACATACAAGATAGTGTATGATCCTATGATGCTTTTGACTTATAGTGGGTATTTAAAGCTAGGCAGGATACTATTTTTGAATAAATGCGGATAGTCTGACTCACTATTTCTTTTTATCCTCTAGGTGTTAAAGTTTAATCAAGCACTTTATAAACTGAACATCAAAAATCATCTTCATGTTTTAAAGTCTAAGACATGTATTTTTTGAGGAAAAACAAAGTTTTATGTTTGGGGGTTTTTGATGTGGCAGTGTTTTCATGCTCTCTGCCACATACATTTTTATATTTTGGTTTTTTTTAATATCAAACCAATGTTTTTTGTGTTATATTTATCAATTGTTCTATTTTGTAATTTATGTTATAAAAAAAAATTATGCATTAAAAGTGTGTTTTTGTTGTTAGTTTCTTTTTTTTCAATAATAAAATTAAGTTGTTATTTGAATTTCATTTAATTAATTCTTTATGTTATTACTTATTAATAACTTTTAATTCAATAAATTAATTAATTAATTCTTTATTCATTGATTTTTTAATAAATAACTAAATCTAGTTTTAAATTCTTTTAATAATTTAACTAGTTTTAACATTCCAATTTTATTCAATTAACTATTTTATTCTTTAATTTAAATAATTATCTAATTAATTATTTACTTAAATATTTGATTAATTAATTGGTTAATTAATTTAATCATGTAACATTAAACACTTTTAAAATATTTAAAATTAATTTGTTTATAATTTTAAAACGAATAAAATTTTATCTTTAAAATAATTCATAATTATTCTTATTATTTAAATTAACGTTGTTTTATTTATTTATTATTATTATTTTAATAAATTATTTTAATTTTTAGTGTTATTGTATGTTTTTCAGATGTTACGATGGCAAGTCTCACTGCCTCTACCCCTTTCTACATAGAGTCACTATTAAAAACTTTTTACGGTCTCATTGTTTCATACTAACGGAGCATGTGCCACCATTTCACACCATTTCATTCAAGCCTCCCACTATATCCTCTACCTTAACGTGCCTCTGTGAGCAACACTCACAGTGAAACACCCAATCCCTACCACTGTTCCATGCTCCTCCTCATCTGTTGTTCCACCATATTGCTATCTCAAAGCAATCTTCACAATGCATGTCCACACTCTTCTGACCAGCCTCTACTTCACATCGCTCTTGTCACACCGTTCATTCATGCCGCATCACATTAGCCACATTACAAAACAAATACACTGCATATTTCAAATTGAAATTGCAATCAAGCATCAGTATAATTGAAATTTCAGCATTTTCGGATGGAATTTCAAAAAGAAAAATGGAAAAGTTGAAGAACATAAAATCAAAACACCCACACCATACCCTCTGGCCAAACCAGTGTCTCCATCGCACCGATCCCAAATCCATCGCACTTCTCTTTTTCCTCTACTCTCTCCCCATCTCAGTTACCTGCTGCTAGCTGCCACATCTCCCTTCCCAAGCCATCCACTGCTCTATTGTACCATCTACTCGATCCCCGCGACCACAATGCAACAAGCGTGCTTTGGCTCTGAATTTCCCCTTCCCGCTTCGCTGGACTGAACCATCATTCTCATCCAGAGCCACCTGACGCCACTGCACCATGCCTCACCGCTTCCTCACTTCAAAACCCAAACAACACCAGCACGCTCACCAGAAAACCTACTGAAGCAGCACCACTGGCCAAAACCCTGAAAACCCCTATCCTCGCCTTCCACACCCGCACTGCAGCTACATCCTTTCCTGATGCTATCATGACATCGTCCTTTTCCATCCTTCAATTCGAGCTGCACTCGAACCTCCCTTCCTCCACGCGAACTCATCCTGTTGAACCCCCTACCCTCTTCATTTCTTTCTTCTTCATTTTTAATTTGTATTTTATTATATCCGATAACATAATATACTATATAATGTATTATATATCATATACAACACTACAACAATAATAGGTTTAATAATAAATAGTATATAAGCTTTTATATATCATAATAATATATATATAAATTGAATAAAATCTTTATTAAATATATATTACTAATAATTTAGGTATTATAATATACATATATATATGTATATATATATATTAACAAGTAGTTATTATTATTAACATTAAGTATTGATATTAATATATAGTGTACAAATTTATTAAGTTATAAAAAGAAGTTACTTTTTATTGGACTCACGTGCATGTGTTGTGTTTTTTATTATTTCATTGGCGGGGGGTGTGTATGAACATACCTACAGTTCACTAAGAAGATGGGGACATGCACATAAAAGAGTTCCATGTGGAGATACTGATTTATAGAGGGAAGATTGTAGCTCACCACACGCACATCATTTTCATTCAGTTATGAGAAACTGCACTAATGACAAGTGCAGAGGAAGCAGCACTGTGAAGGATCCATGTGGAGGAAAGAGAACATCTCAAGTGAGATTCATGAATCTTCTACTAGTCATTAACATTTATGATGGGCATGAGGTCATGGATACACTGTAGGGTGGAGTTCGGGCGAGGAAGCAGGGGAGGCATCAATCCAGACTGACGGGGGAGCAATAGGAATGTACAACATGTTTCATCACGAGTATATTAGACTACTGAGAGCATTGGATCAGATCATTTCATACCTCGATTCGTAGGGAGGGACATCAATAAGATTCTAGAACTGTATCCACCACTAAGCAGCAGGTATTAAAACTCCCAAAAGAACAAGCAGGGAGATGAAAGATTTTCATTTCCTTATGCTCTGCTTTTCTGCAACTTATTTTAATATGAATTTCACTGATTCTAATTCTATTTTTTCATTGAAAACATCCATTATGTCCTGTTAAATTCCTTTGAGGGGGGATAAGATGGTTGAATAGATTTTATTATTCAAATTCATGAAGTGCACCATTTTTTGGATGTCTCTCTCAGTGTTTGAGAACGGATTCATTTTTGAAACAATAAAGACGAGTGAAATCTAATCTTGATTGAATATTAATGAAAAATGTTCAAATCTGAGGGAACTTGTTGACAATTGAGTCATGCTAAAATGACAGAGACACAATGAACTTAACTAACATGTTTAGTCCAGTGACATCTGACTTTTTATCACCAATAGATGTAATGAAATTTACAATCGAAGGATTGTATGAGTTATTTCATAAAAAAACTGAACAGACAACAAATCCTTCCACTAAATTTAAGTCAGAATCATATTCAATAAATTTCATTGCATGAACAAGGGTAAGAAATACAGATATTGGCCAGTGGACTTCCTCCCATACTCATCTATTTGTTGTTCTCACCACAACTTCTGTTGCCACTCTGTCTGCTCCCCTTGCACTGACTAGATCACCTTCAGTTCTTTACGCACCAATTCTCACTCACTCCACTTCCCCACCACTAACTATGTTTGCTTGTTCTTATGTGTGTTTCTATTTTGGTTATTTTTTAGATCACCAAACACTGCACGAGGCCTCCCTGTTGTTCGACCCTATCTTTCCACTGTCCTAAGTGGTAAGTAGGTTATAAATTTTAGTTTGTCGCTTGTTCCCAACGATATGTGACCGTGCACATACCAACATTATATCACTAATACATCACATTATTAAAAAATATTATGTCATTATAATTCCAAATAATATCCATAACATGAAAATCAAGTATCCAAATCCCTTGATATGTTGTGTATATGATGTATCATAAGATGCATTATTTTAGAAAATAGATCTTTTTCTATATAAATATTAAAACATATTCAATAGTGGATCATTTTTCATGTCCAAATTGTTTGAAACTATATTTATTTAAAAACCAATTCATTTTACATTATTTCTTACCAACCTAGAATTTTATTATTAATAAAAATCTATTACCATAATTCCGACAAAAACATATTTTTGACATACTCTTAAATTTTTATTGAGATTTATATCATTGATCTGGAAATTTTCATTAAAAAATATTGTATTTAATGACTAATTACTATTGATATCAGAATACCATTATATGTTCCAATAAAACTACACAAATATAACCAATTGGGTATCAATTTTTTTATATCATCGTGAATATTATGTATATTCCTATTTGATTAATGGATATTCATATTTATATATAAATATCTTACTCCACTAACATTTAAAATATTGATAATATTTAAATTCATTATTTCTAAATGTGTAACTATTGATTACTTAGCCATCAATATGTATGATGTTTCATAGGTAATAATACATTATATATGATTAGTCACTCATTTCATATAATGGATTCATTGGGATAATTATATTACACCTGGGTCCAAGAAATAGACATCCCATTATTGCATTAGTTGGTCTCATGATAAAAACTAGATTTTTTATTTTTATCCATTCCATTTATTATTATGTCATTTATGAGCCCTTGATAGTATCATCTCGATGTATAACATAATTCATTCTATCAATATGATATTATTTATTTTTAACCGTGTGATTATTAATTTTCATTTATATGTTGTTTATGAATACATATTATGATTATGTATTTAATGATATGTATTTATTTACTTATTTTATCATATATAATATATTTACCTTGAGAATTGTATGATAACATTCAATGTAAATAATCCCTTTTGAATGTCTATGTTCTACCCTTTAATTTATTTCAAAATTTCCTTACGATGCCACAAAAATATTAGCCATTATGTTATTATATTTGGGATCTGATATAATTTTATTAAAAAAATTATACTAGTTGAGTTTCATATATAATAAAATGTGGAAAAGAATAATAAGGGATGGTTATAATTTCTAGGAAGAAGTAGTGATCAATTTAAACACCTAAGGGGTTTCAATAAGGGATTTGGAGCTTTTAACATGAATGATGATAAATTACATAATGATCATGGATTCAATATAATGGTAATAGCTACTAATATCCAATTCTATAATTGATAACTGACAACAATATTCTAAACTATATCCCAAGTGTCATGTGAAATTACATTATATTATCCCATCGGAAAAATGATGAGGTTCTCAAATCATGATAGTATATTTGATGTTCCAAATTATGTGATAAATGGTGTAGTGAAAATATAAAAAGAACTATTTAACACATTATTGTATTCTAGATCCATGTATTCTTTAATAAATTCCAATTATTCAAATAATATTGATTCACCCAAGGGAAAATTCAAAAATGAGTTTCAATTATAAATAAAATATTCAATGATGAAATGATAACAATATTTGGGTTTCTCTCAAAAAAATATAAACGATTTTTTTTGTTTTAATAAAATTTATTATACCTATGACATACATTGAGAAAATTTATTGGGTGTACAATCTATTAGTGAATTATAAAATAATATTTTTCCAAAATATTAATATTACAATTGTTGAGGCTATAAAAGAACATAGTATTTAGAGTAGAAACGTCATTAAACCAATCATTACTAAAATAACATTGAGTATACTATACTATTGAATTCTATAGAAAAATAAGCGAAAAAAAGTAAATAAGATGAGTAATTTTATAATAGGGGATATATATTACACAATATTATATTAATTTTTTTTAATGGAATTACCATGATATCCAAGTAACTGTGAAATAAAATTATTAATTGACCATATTTGTAATGGAAAAACCATTTATAAACCTTCATATATAATCAATTTTGTATATGATAATTAATTAAAGAATAGACTATTTTTTTGTGATAAAGGATTCATACAACCTTAACTCTGAACAGACAGATAACCCATCATATTTTTGAGGAAGAAGGATGGATCTATGATATCCCAAGATACGATGTCCTCACGGCTATTCTCTCCCTTACAGTGATTTCTCTAACTTAATTCATCATGTCCATGCTCCCCCCTCTTAATTGGAGTGGGGTGTTTGGTGAAATCACTCTCATGGAAGGGGTAATGTCTTATTGGTAGTCTCAAATCCAAATTATCATCCTTCTTTTCTAAGGATTCAACTCTATCTGAAAGTACATAACCTCTTCTAATGAGTGACTAAACTCTTTCATTCCCCAACAAAGCTCAGTAGTTCAAACGATCTATTCAATCTCACTTTGGTGGCTCATTTTCATCTTCATAATCTTTCGATTGAATAGTTTTACTAGATTTATTTTAATTCATTATATATTCAAGAGCATACAGTAATAAATTTAATTAATGAAAGGAACTTTATGATATAGTTTTAGTCAGGATCCTTTTTTTAAATGCCTAGTCCAAATCCCCTAGAATATACCATGTAGATCCTTTTTATCTATTTCGATGGAGTCTCAATTTACATATACCACATGACACCTCAACGATAGAATCATGGTTGAGTCTCCCTAGTATTCCATAGTCCTTTTAAAATCCAGTCATTTCATGTGCTATTGAGAATATAATTTGACGTTATCTTTGCACTGATCATCAAACGAAGGTTTTTTTCTCCCAATCTGTCCATGGATTTGTGTTGAGATCAATGATGTGAGGCCTCCTTAGAATTGGATTTTGATCATAGATGGGAATGAGTTTTTGTGGAAGCAGGATGTAAGGTTTTAATCATAGATTCCCTAATGTGTGGTCTATGGCTGACTTGGTCATGTAGAAATAGTATGTCACTTAGAGAGTAAAATATTCGGGTATACTATTCCCTATATCCAGAGCATGTTACAGAGGACAATTTGGTCTCTATAGCTTCTAAGGATTGTGTAATCATTGGATCTTGGGATGTCTGTGATGATGAGTTACAAGTGTGGGAAGATGGTGATGGAGGTGTGATAATCACAGTTTCCACTGGTAATCACATTCTAGATTTGGATTATGAGTTGAAATCTCATGTGGTGTAGTGTTCAATACTACATGAAGGTGGTAATATACATCTTGATTTCTCTCCTAAGGATTTTTTAACTGGAGAATGTGAAATGTGGAAGGGGATACAATGTGGTCATGAGTTTGTGGAATACCCACACTGTTTATCCGTGGCTGATACTAACATTAAATTTATGTACTAATGGGGAGTTAATGATGGTTCCCAAGTGGTTCATGTAATAGGAAAATGGGCTGACATCTCTGATAGTGACATGGAAAATGATAGTGTAATGGTACGCCCTTCTTATAGAGACATAGTTCCTTGTGGGAAGAAGAAGGTGTCTAGGAAAGAGGAAGATATGATAGCCCTAACACAAATAAGGTAGGGGAAAAATATTCTTATATTAAACTTTCGGTGTCTACTAGGTATTCTATCAGGAAAGAAGGTGGGTATGTATCTAGTTTGAAAAGAGTTACATAGTCTTCTAAGTATATTCTATATTCATAGATTTTGAATCATAGAAATACGTATTCCATGACTCTGAAGAACTATGAATGCTCTTAGTGGGAATCATCTATTTTGGAGGAATAAATCATTCATGTATTTTGTTATGAGTATGATTTTTATGATCTGTAGTGGTCTTTTTTGGCTTCTAGTACTTGGTTACTATACTTTTCTTTAATTTTAATGAATTATCATAGGCTTTCCTCTATCTGATCTTTTCTGGTAAGGACAGATCTACGAGGGTTTACATCGAATATTGAGAAATAAATATAATTACATATGAAAAATACATACCAATTTACATCCATTTTTTATATTTTTTTATCAAAATGAATGAGAAATTTTTTTCTCAATTATTGATCTTTGTTATGATTTTCATTAATTAAAAGTAATGAACATTGTTATAAAAATGGTTTATGGCTCCCTCATCTATGGATAACTATTACAAGGTACATTCAAAAACAAAAATATCCTTGATATGTTTTTCATGATGATGGGAATTGGAGATAGATTTTTTTAATCTGCAAGAAGATACTTTATCCTTGAATGTGCTTTTCGTAATGGGATTCGCTTTCTATTTCATCTAGGATTCTATATGAGTATTTATATGATATATTTTCTTACACTATTATTTTGGGTTGAATATATGTTTACCCTATCTATATATTTCTCCTATTGTTTTTTGGCTAGTCCTTATTCTCATCAATATACTCACCCCTACATGGTCTATTCATAAAAGTTTTGTGCCATATAATTATGATATGTAGATTTAAAGTGCCATTTTTGGGGCATTGTGAATCCTTGGTGCATTAACAACATTCTGTTTTTGGACATTGAGATCTATATATGGGCTATATTTAACCTTTTTTTGGTTTTAAAGGATGTGACTTTAGTCTTGTGTTCTCATATATTTTATCATATAATGGTTCAGATATATTTTTTGTGTGATCTATGTTTACCTAGAGTTTATTTCATGCATTTTTACACATAAAATGTTTTTGTGACAATATATTTGTCCAAAAAAATTTAGTGAAAAATATTTTTGTGATTAATGTAACTTAGGGTATGGGATCCGATTTTAGTTATTTCATCTTAGTTCATTTCAGAGGTTTATATCCAATTGAAAATGGGATGTGAGTTTTCACCCCCAGATTTCAATTTTCTAGGAGGGAATTATTTGGATAATTCATGACTGAATGGTATAAAAGGTGGATCAACCTTGAGTTTTTTATTGGTTAACTCATAGTAAGGATGGTTTGTGATCTAATGGAAAGGGGTTTTCAGTATTTGAATTGTATAATTCAGGTTATTGAACCAATTTTTGGTTCATTGGATTTCATATCTATAAACACTTTCTCGATCTTCATATTTATCCACATAGAATAACCAGATCGATTTTCAATAAACATCTCTACATGAATTATAAATTATTCATTCCCTTGAAAAATCTACTTGTGTCATCTCTAAATATAAATTCTCATCTAATAATATATGTCATTATCAACTTCAATATTCATCCTTGAAGACATATAACCATCCATAATACTGATACATGATTGTTTGGATGATCAAAATGGTGATGATGCTTCAATTGATAGGAAATCACATGAGGTCTTTTCTATAGGTATATATAATGAAACATTTCTACCTATTGGGAAACTATTAGTACCTGTGGGGTAGGATGATTGTTCTTATAGGTTTATAACATCACAACAAATCCAAATTAGAGGAAAGTGATGTTTCATGGTGATCTAGATTCCCAGCAAATAAAGGATTTACTTGAGTTGGTGGTCCTAATATTTAGGTCTTTTAAAACCATAACCAATCAGATGTGTGTTCTTATGAAAAAATTTCATCATGTGGAATAAGTTCATTAGTATAATTTGATTATTCACAACCATGATGATACAACACTATCAGGTATAAACAATAAATAACCAATTTGTAAGTAGTTTTCCCCTTTTTTCTCTATGTGTGGACTAATGATTTTTTTAGATGCATAATAGAGATATAGAAGTTTTGGTGTACATTACAATGTCCATATACATCACTTATCACACCATTGATATGGATCATGATGTATTCATCATTGAAGGTATTTTTTAATTGGGCCTCTATAGAGAAATTCATTCAATATTGGTATCCTTGGGCATAATGACATATGTTGGATTACTTTTGTAGTAAATGGTTACAAAGAGATTACTACAATTGGGGATTTGGGTGGTTAGAACTATTAGTGGACATCACTTTGTTGAGTAATTAGTATAATATTTTAGTCATCACAAATCAATGTCCTGGTAGGGCTGGCATACTCATGCCTAGACTCAAATGTGTGGATCTGCCTCTTTGGGACTCCACAGTGGATCGTGCCATCTATGTTAGGGTCGATGCTTGGCTAGTGATGTGAATAGTCACACGAAATATAATTTTACAACCATTCATGATATTCATGATAAAACTAATGTCAAAAAACTACAATAGTGGGGTAGAACCACTATCAACGATCTCCCAAGCATGGAATGGGCAACCCTGAGTGAGGTAATCCAGATAGGCGAACAGGTGGAGCTCCATAGAGAAGATTTATTGGTAGAGGATTATGATATGATCTTATTCCAATGAAATTATAAAATGTACCATGAATGGATCATATATTTGGTTTTTGAGGTATAAGGAATTTGTTTTCTATAGAGAGATATGACCATGAATCACATAATAGTATTTGAGGAATGATATATGTGTTTTGTTGTCAGTTTTACATTATATACACATAGGTGAGGAGAATTACATTATCTCAATATCCCCAATCTATGATATAGATCTCCCCTTGAGACCTTATCCTATAATCTATTTCTTGAGGCTTCGAATGGGTGAATATATAAGACACTACATATTTAAAATAAATATAATTTAGTTATTGGAAAACAGATTCTATCATAGAATATATTTTTCATCACGATGAGAAAATGTGATTTAATCTTGTGTAATGATTGGTTATAAATTTTTCAAGCTGGGATTGGTTGTCATCACAGAAAAGTTAGACTCTCTTAGTCATATGGGACAATATTCTACTTTATAGTGATGTGGTATCTCATGGCTGATTGAGTGGGTCTTACAATTTGGATGCTATAACTCATTATGAATTAGTTAGAGACATTTAGACCAATTTTAGTAGGATATTCAGGAATCCAGATTCCTTTTATATTTGTGGATTATATTTTCATATTCCCCAAGGTTGTTCTGGGACTAACTTAAAGGAATAATTTATTATTCTTACTCGTAATTCACCCTATGAATAAACTGATATAATCAATAGAATATGATATATCCCTAATCATGAGATAGGAGATTATGGTGTATTATGTGGACCTTTGAGAAAATGGTTTCATTATACATATTGTATCAATTGGTTTCTCTCATTTTGTTCATGAAAAATAATGTTGAAATATTAAAGATATTTGTTGATTATGATTTCAAAATATAGGTAATGGAAAATAAAATATACCCCTTTTAGTGTAGATGAACATGTCACACAAATAAGGGGGGTTATTTGGTTCTCAAATACCGATATGTTGTTTGTATACCACTATTTCATTGTTTGAGAGGTTGATATTCATAGGATAGTATTATGATGACTCTATAGACACTATTAGATTCTATTCATTCATTTTTATGTGATAAATTATCCCACTATTTTTATATCTCATATGAACTAGAATTTCTATCCATACATGGTCCAATTTGTTGTTCCCTTCATTGATGAAATACTCATTTACTCTATGTATGAGGAAGATCAATTACAACATCAATGGATTTTTTGAAACATACTCTATGATAACTATGATTATGGAAATCTATCTAGTTTATAATTTTGGATCTATGTGGTTTAGTTTTGATATAATTTTAAATTTGAGAATGGTTTTTCTATGGACCCATCAAAGATTGATGTGGTGCTTGTTTGAGATTTACCCAAGATCATGTAAGAGGTAAAATGATATTATGTTATGAGGTGTATGATAGGATTTTTAGTGTTACATATATTTATAATAAATCTATTTTAACACCTTTATATAGAAGGTAAACCATTTACCAAGACAGAAGAATGTTATAGAGCCGTTGAAGAGCTGAAAAATTGGTTGACCAGTTCTCCAGTGTAGAGTCTAACTGAAGAGATAATATCTTATGTAGTTTTTCATATGTCCTATCATTATTTTATTTTCTTATATTTATTCCTATGTAGTAAATGACTGAATATGGTTTGATATTGTGGATACACCATGAGTAGAACTACAAGAACCATGACCATGAATTGTCAATAGTATTCTTCAGTATGAAGAAGTGGAGGGATTTTCTTTTGTGGAAATATTTTTTTTACTCAAACCACCATATCCATGGGTACATATTCACTCTGAGATATAATAGCCTAATATAGTCATTGTAGTTCATTTTCGTACAATAAATTATATTTTATATCTTCTATACTCTTGTGAAGTGAAATGTGGTGGATAATTCTCATAAGAGGAATTCACATTCTCGGATAGGGGAGAAATAATTTGAGTAGTTAAATTAATTTCCGCTGACCCTAGTGTATGAGAACGGTCATTTATTTCTTCATGTTATGGTGGTGAATATTTTTATACTTTATTGTGTGGGATATTTTCGGTTGGGTGTCGTCAACATGGAAGTTCAACATGATCATATATACTGAAGAGATGAACCAAATCACTTTTATGAGGGAGGGAAACACATCATTCTGTTAAAGATATGGATGATGGTTATAGTAAAATTATGTTGGGAGGGTTGAGGTAGTTTCAAACATCTCTCATTGGTGTACAAAGTACTGATGATAATATGTAAAAGATCCTTTGGTTGAAATTTTGTAGGGTAGATAGAAGGAAAAGTGTTGTTTAGTTTCTATCTCTAGGTCTCACATGTTAGTAGATGAACATAGAGCTCCATGTTAAAAAATATGTAATATACCCTCTTGAGATAATAGAGTTGAAATATGAAAACCTATAAATGGAATTCATGAAAGGAATTATTTGGATAGTATGAGTCCATGGTGCTATTTGTGTTATTGTGGACCAAATCAACATGTCATCACACTTCATTATGATTAGGGAGAAGAAAATTTTTTTGATTCTACTATAGTTATGCATGTGAACGATCAATTGTATTCATGGTTTTTTCCACTAGGAATGAATACTATTGTGTTATGAGGTTCATTTCATGGTATTGCAGAGGCATGTACGAGGATTTTGAGACCTAGTTAAAGTCGAGCATTTTTTTCTACCCAATAAAGATGGCCAAACCGAGTGCACTGTCAATGTGTTGGAGTATATGTTGAGATATTTCATGTATGAATTAATCTTGATTTTGTTAGATAACATTATCAATGTATATTTTTCTTTTAATAGAATTAATCACACCAAAAAATGGAACAAAACTATTTGACGCCCTTTTCGAGACACCCTGTTTGTCAACATTAAACTGGAAGGGGATTGTGGAGACAAATCATGTAAGGTTAGAGGTGGGGAAAGAGATGTATTTTAAATTTTAAGTGATCCATAAATGAATAAAGATATCATAGAGATGATTGAAACATTATATATATTGAAATTATAGGCCCTTGGAATTTCAGTAGGGATACCATGTTATACTGAGAGTCTCCCAATGATGGGATTGTAGAGATTGAGTAGAAGAACCAAGTTACACCCAAGGTTCATTGGGGTATCTAAAATCATATCTAGGTTTGGATAAGTGTACCACCACTTATCTCTTCCCTTGATGCTGTATTGAGTTCATGATATATCTAATATGTTTCACTTTAGGATATATATTCGTGACCATTTCATGATATTTCATGTGGAAATATGGAGATCAGGGAAGGATTCACCATCCATGGTTACCAAATAAGGAAGATGGGTCATCCTGAGATGACCCTATATGGTTATATATTTACTTGGTTTTTGTGATTTTGAAGTATGAGAGAACCTGAGAGAGCTTCTAAGAGCCTAAAAGTCAGATGAAAACTCCATACCACCTTTTCTAGCTAGATTGTGGTTTTCTATTTGAAAATTCACAAGTGAGGGAGGGAGATAATTTAATGAATATAGTTTTTATATATTTGTCATATGCATATATATTTGTCTTTATCCTTAGATTAGAAACAGTGATCAGCTGTCTAGGTACATATAAATAAATAAATTAAATATATTAACATATTTTAATGCTTGGGTACACATTGTTTATTAAGTCAATATCCTATTATTAAGGATTTATTTAGTGAAATTCAACACCAATGATGATTTTGGAACATTGTATTTACCATAGTCTTGACCTATGTTTAGATGTCATTAGATGTTTATATGGATATGGCCATTTACCGATGTGGTAAACAAAAATGAATAATTAAATATATATATCCAATTTTAAATAAACTAATTATCTCTCTATAAATTCCATGTTATTGAATATTTTAGGGGTGAATCATAAAACCCAATGAGTATTTTATAGGAGGATTAACATTTTTTATTGTATTATCATGGTTAAATATAGAATGATGGTCAGATCAAGGTGGATCCAGTGGTAGGAAGAAAACACAACAAATATTATTCATTGGAGAATGTATTCATCACAAATTACCATTCCTAAATTAATATAGGGAATTATATTTATGTATTTCCCACCTTTTTATTCACCAGGAATGGATTTGAATATCTAAGTATTTGACATGTGTTTTATTGATTTTCACATGAACCATGCATTATTTTAAATTTATAAATTTTATAGAACTCCTTAATTTCAGTTTTATTCACATGGATAAGAATTTTATGAGATCATTGGATGAGAGAACTATGAAATATATGGATTTAATATCATTATGTGTAATTCACCAACCTCTAAAACAAATATTTTTAAATTTCCCACAGGGTCAATATTCCACATTTTCGAGGAGGGTTAGAGCATGATCAAAACCTCGAATTTGATGTGGTTGAGTTGATAATTAAAAATATCATATTTATTTTTGAATCTGGATGGATTTCTGATTTCATATGATGGATTTGGATTTTCGGAAATTTATCAAGGTAATATGTGTGATGTATTCACTTATAGTGATTAAATTCTTAATTTTCGTCCATAAGAGGATGAGAATTGATGGCTAGAGTTGTTTCCCATCTATGTAAGGTGGTCGAAAAATGCGTTTTTTAGTGGTGAATTATTTTTTGTAATACATGGTTCGGAACTGAGTTTATAAGGAGAATCTGTCTACAAACTAGGTAGTACTGAATATAACACATACTTTTTCTTTGTTTTAATAGGTGGATAGGGTTTCATTAGAGTTAAGGATCAAAAGTTATCTAGCCCGACCAACCTATTTTTAACCCAACTGGAGTAGCCATGTTGTGTTCCATCAGTACATGACCTAGGTCCTCATTTGGTTATACAATCCACATATCATTATAGAGAAATCACAAGGTTGTAATTTTCCAATTGATTGATAGGCTAGGTGTGAAGGTATTATACCTTAGGTCGACCTACATGTCATGTTACCACATGGAAACTCTATGTAGTATAAAAATACCTACAATGACATGTCCACGGGATAACCTGACTAGGGAATGAGGTGAGGTCACACACTGTGGGACCCCATTTATATGTTGGGTACCCCCCAAATATACCTTCAATATATCCTTTTTTGAGAATAAAATTTTTTCAAATGAGAAGTTAATTTGCATGTTTTTTTTTGATAGAATAGGATGAAATACATTGTTTTTCTTTACAAGTTATATTGTGAGGAGTTATTAGTATTACTCATTTTATGAAAATATTGATGATATAAATGATATGGATAGGTTTTTCCAAGAAATTCTTGGGTTGGTAGTCCCCTTCTACACTATGGTACGGGTATCCCATAATCTATAAATAAGTAGATTCTGAACTCACCCATTCTATAATAGGTCATTGTTCAACAATATATCGAGTGGCAATTCCCCATATGAATTATCATAAATGGAGTGGGTCCTCCAACATGGTTCTATATCAATCAAATGTGGACCGTAGAGGTAAGTTAGAGATTCATCAAATAGTTTTTTAGATTCTTTGTTATTATAAGAATTAGATATGGATCTTTTAGAGATATATGAAGACTACAAGATGTTGAGTAAATGGTTAATATAATCTAAGGTGTCTTCATCCTTACTAAGACATTGAATGATTGGATGGTGAAGCAGGAAGAATTCATGCTATAGGGACATTCCTTGAACATGTGGGAGACACGGTTTAGGGTCGACAATGTGAGTATCTCACCATACCAGCCTTCATGGATTGGTTCATCACAGTTTTCTTCCCGGATATAATAATCCTTGAGCGATCACTATAATTTATGGACAAATAATAGGTCCCCATGATAATATCAACTAAGTTCACAATTTTTACTGATCCTTTTAACTTTTTACCTATTTTTTCTAGGAATAAAGTTTATAATCCCAAATTTTTTGATATAAGACATCATCCTGACAATAGAAAATAACTTTTTATCATCAAAATACCTTCAAACCCAATTCTTCTAGGGCAGAAACTAATTATTGATAAAAATATAGGGAAATGTCCTGAAAATATTTTCCTTCAATATTTTATTACATATTATAGTATATTATGTTTTTCTTCCATGAGAAAATATTTTGATGTCATAATGTTGAAGTCCTTGGATGACCAACAGAGTAATGATACATTGATAGAAAATATTAAAATTCATCATACTATTCAAGAGGATGATCCCAATGCTTAAAAAATGTAATGTTTAGACACTAAAATGATGTATTAAAATAAAATTACTACTAGTCAACATAATGCTTCCTAATTTGAAATATATATAATTTATGCACAGTAGTAAGGAGGTCATGTTCAAACAGGGGTGTAGGATAATCATAACCATAGATTTTGGGACCTAAATGGGATCCCCATCAATAATCAAAGATGATGACATAGACTAACCATGAATCTTTGGCACATAGTTATAAGGAATAGGTACGTTGTATTTACTTAGTTAGTCACACATTTGAAGATGGAAGTGTGGGATAATGTACAATTCAACATCATTGGACTATGTCATTTTACAATTAACACTAAAGACACAACATCAAGATAAAAAGTAATTATAGATAGAGAATTGTAATATTTTAAAAATATAAATGTACTCCAACCCAATTTGATCTTATTTTTATGTATTTTTATCTAATAATTAAATTTATTCCATAAAAATTACACTGACTATTTATTTTATGGATTTATATAAGTATTAAATAACTATAAATTTTGTAACTCTATTTTTCCATAAAACACTTTTTTATATTTTAAGGATTACTATTTATTTTAGGAATAGAATCAAATGATATTTTCGTTCCAATAGAACTTTGTTATTTCTATAATAAAAAATTATAAAACATATTATATCTAATTCGTACAATATTATAGAAATAATATAATATACCATTACTGGTGATTCAGATGGGAAAGACGATAATTCCATTAAATTAATAATATGGGTGTTTTCCAAGTTGTTACATTATGATTTATTTTTTTAGGTTCGAGTTAAAATATCAAAATGTTGTCTAAGAGTACTTTTTTTATAGTTTCCATTTTATTTCCTTGTATTTTCTAATTTTATTTATTTACTCCTTCCTAACACCAATAAAAACATCCATTAATCATGTGGTTATTAATAAAAATCACAAAAATCTCTCAATTATTACCACATCAATATTGAATAGCCTATTCAAAATGATATTATTATATGCAAAATCAATTTTAGAGTTAAAAAAATTTATTAGGGTTTTTAACTTATGGTTATGTAAATTATTTACATAGAATGTGTTCCAAATAAGAAAAAAATTTATATTACATAGTGGTTGAATTCATCAAGTTCAAGTGACTCTGAAACACATTTTTATACAATTGGAAAACCACCACCGATCATGTTCACTATCTTCTTCCAATTCATTATTCACTGACCACATTTTTATTTCCCCTATGCATAAATCATGAGAGAAAAGGGTTGTTTGATTTTTTATTCATATTAGTATTTATTCTATCCATTATGAAATTCTTAAAAAAATTAATTTCAAATAATATATTAAAACTGAAATTATAAATTGATGATTCATAAAAACATTATCAATAGATAATTTTATATAATTAGCATAAGATAATAACATAGAATAATTAATAGATAATTAATATTTTTATAAAATAATATTTATGTGAATTTATAAAAAGATAAATATTAGTATTTTGAAAATATAATTATAAAATATTATTAATGGTTAATTATCAATAATTATCAAATCATACTTACAATCACTTACTGTATTTAAAATGAATTTTTTTCAAAATATTGTTATATGAAATTAGAAAAATATAATTAAAAAGAATTATAAATATATTGTAACACCAGTATATCAAAATTTTGTTTATTAAAATTATAAATATATATAATATGGAATTATTAATGGAAAATAAATGAAAAATTATCACATGATAATTATAAATATGTAATAAAGAAAATTATAAATGAAATTATATAGTTTAATTAAGGAATAATGATAGAGAACTACAATTTATGAAATTAGATTAATCTAGATAGATATAAATTATAAAATGTAGTTTAATAATTTCTCTTAAGGAGAAGAATACTTTGATAAATGTTGACATAAATAATACTTTGGAAATTATCTATGAAACTAAAATTATCACCACATGTGGTATTTTATATATTTTTGAAATAAAGTACCATGTTTTGGTTTCAGGAAACCATTATGAACATTGAGTGTCGATGTGTCATAAAAATTGATAATAATTCACACAAAGTGGTGATCCATGATGTAAATGTTCCCACACAAGATTTTGAATTAAATATATTGTTATATACTTACTATAGGAATTTAAAACAATAAAGAAGTATTCTCCTTAACTATTGGTGATTATTTTACACATGTTTGTTTGTTATAATTTATGTGTTGGTATAATAGATAAAATTTAGTGAATCATTTTCATATTTCTATGTTTTTAAGGCCTATTAGATTCCATGAGTATCGATATAGTAGTTTATTATGAAGACTGATTATGATCCTGTTAATTTATTTCCATTCACTACTTTCTCACGATGATGTGTAATTACTTCTTTTTATAGTTTAACAAATATGTTTGTATCCATGCATTGAGAGTTTTTATTATTACTTTAGATGAATTAAATTATAGTGTTATTTATCCATAGAGGGATTTTGTGAATGGCCGGAGATGATGGTGGAAAATACCCTGAGAATAGGGTAGGCAGATGATGGTATGGGGGTATGATACTAGGTATTATTTTAGAGAAATGATGACTAAGGAGTTTGAATAAAAGAATATACGGTTTATAATTATATCAAGGGATGGAATGTGATGGGTCAAGTATATGTCGACATGGGGACTTTATATGACATTATATAGTGGGACCACATCGATAATTGTTCTGGTCCTAGGGGGTTGTTAGAATTCATTATACCTCATTTTTTCCCTCTAGGATGGATCCAAAATATTTTCAATCAATTTTTTGTTTTCTATTTGTTAGAACACGACTTTTCAATAGTGTATTTCATGATATTAATCATATAAAAATTATATTATTATCATGGTATACACTTTTTATAATTGAGAACCTTTAGTTTAGGATGCATTGATGGTGTCCTAATATTTCATTAACTCACATCATACTATAGAATTTATGTGATCATTTTGATTTCATTAGTGAATATATAGAGAATGGAAAGGGACCATTGGTGGATGGATTATGGGAGGCATAATGAGCTAGAAAAATATTGATATTAACTCTATAAATCCCGCTGTTTAATTATTTTTTACATCTTATTTATAATATGGATTATCTTTAATATTTGGAAATTTTAACTTAATATATAAAATATAATATATTATTTAGTTTCAACTTGTTTAAAATGTTTATTTATTTTATTACCTATGATTTATTATTGATCACATAAAATGAAACTGATATTATAGTATCCTTATCAAATTAAGTAGATCCTCACTTTTAGTTTGTATCCTCTTATGCTCGGATAGTAGCACTTGTAGTCATGTTGCTTTCAAAATAAGACATTGGGGTTTGTTTTTCGGATTTAAAAAATTCTGGGAAGATTAAAATAATAATATGGGGATAAATATAGAATAATAATTACATTATAATTAATTAATTTTGAATGCCAATGCTTCTGGTGTTTTTATATTATATACAAAACATATTAGTGGTTTTACATAACCTTTGAAATTATTAGAGAATATGATTAAACGTATTTTTAGTCTTCCATAGTGTGGTTGTGTCTGATATTTTTATATATTTTAGAATTTCCCAATATACCACCAGAACACATGTTTTGTGGGGTGGGTGGTATTTATCATCCCTGATATTGAGTCACATATGGTTCACTTCCTTATCTCCCTCCCCACATCACCATTTAGTTTTACATTGATAAGCATATATGAGGATATACTGTGTTAATATAAAGGAGTTTTTTCTACCTTGATTGTGATGTATTAAAATTTCACTGAAATTGTTTTTTAGGATATAATGGAATGTGTTATAAAAAATATATGTATTGGGAATTGTTTTTATGGATAATAAATAGTGTAATTACATTATCTATGATGAATTGAGGTATAATTATATTTCACTTTCTATGATAGACTCTAAATTGAATCATAGTTAATTTTATGATGGTCACATAAGGTTCAGTTTGGGATGATGAGATGGATATATAGACTGATTTGACATGAGATGTTGGGACCTATGTGATACCGGGGAAGATAGGGTGGATCCCAAACTCACATTTGGGATGAAATGAATTACTGAGTTTATAACCACAATATGTATTGGATTTTCATATGTGAGTAATAAACCAGTATATAAGTTATTGAATGGTACCTGTATAAATATGATTTAAATATTTTGTGAATATATATATATATATATATGAGTGTTTTTTAAAAGTGTTACATTTTGAGGAAGGGAATATAATAATATGTCTTATTTATTTGATGGGTTAGATAAATATTTTTACATATAAGTCTTTAGTATTCATCATTCACATACTAAAAAAGTGTTATATTGAAGATCCAAAATATTATATATGTTATACTCACCCTACATATATATAAACATTTTTTCAAGACAATAAGTGTTAATTTGTAGTAATGTTATTTATTTATTATTTGAGAAGATTTCCAGGTGTTGTTAGAGCTTCCTAGATGGTTAATAGTGCTCATGAATTATTCATATTCAAGTGTGTATTATCCATTTTTATGAAACAACATCATCTATAAGGATTATTTCAATATTCATTATGTAATGGATTTTTTTGTAGGTTATTATCATTTTATATTCTATATAATCATTATGATGATAATTCATACCATGTGTGTGGATATACACTAGGTGAATGTCCCAAACCCTTTGCCTTTTGGAGACAACATTAATGCATAATTTTCTCTATTTCTCAATTTCTGACCAAGTATGTGTCCCTTTGGAGTGCGTGATGAAGATAAATACACCTATATAGAAATATTTATATTTATAACTATATAATTTTGAAAATTGTTTTTAATAAATTTATTTTTATCCTTATTTTATCTCTATTAATGGACTATATTTTCAATAATCAATGATTTATATGGATGAATAGTGTCCAAAAATGACATATACAACAGATAAATAATTAATACTTGGATTGTCATGATAGTGTTTTGATTTAGTAAAAACATGAGAAGATTAGATTAAATAAATTTGAATACAACAAATTGATAATTTTTATTTAATGAGAATAAATTTATGTGATTAAAGGCAATTGATGATGGATGAAATTATGTTTGGTGAATATGATTGAAAAAATGTATTATAAGATCGCAATATATGATCTCCCACATTTATGGTAGTAGTGTATATGAATATTGGATTATAAAATGAAAACACATTAGTATGATGATGAATTTCTGAAAATGTGTGTTTATGTCACATTGTTAAAAGAATGTGAAGAAGGATGTGATGAAATAAATAACAGGCTAATAAATTCACCAATATTATACTTAACATTATAGAAATTAGTATATTTTACATATAATGATGAATAAATTGAGGGTAAAGTGTGTGTCCATATGATATATGATATATTTTTTTATTATTCTTAAAAAATATTCTTCACATGTGAATAAAACTATTCAATTAATTATCCTGATTTTTAAGATACTATATATTTTATAATGATAATGATATATTTTATTTTATAGAATTGAAAAAAATTGCAAATCTCATGAGGAAAAACATTATATTGAAATGGAATGTGCCAAACATGAGACAAAAAAGATGTTTGGAACAACTAAAGACCCATGTATATAGAATACATGACCACTTATAGAATAAATAACGGTGTTCAATGAATTGATTGTGAATAATAATAGAGTTTAGTTAAAGTTATGTATAGAATAATATTGAATGATGAAGAATCAACTATTTATGGAAATGAAAAAAAAATTGGATGAGGAATCAGGATTCCATTTCCATGAAAATTCCAAAGCTTCTTTAGTAAATAATATTTAAAAATTTAGGCAAGATATTAAGTATATGAAAATTAATATTAAATCTATATAACATTTGAGATTAATGTAATTTGACAATGAATATATATGGGTTTAAAATTATGAAATATGTTATTTTTTTCATTAATATATAGGAACCAAATGGAATGATTATATAATAATATTAGATCATACCTACCAATACATCGATGTAACAACCAGATATATAGGGATGTAAGTGAACATTTGTAATAGTACAACAATATAATATAATTTTCTGACTACTTGTCAACATGCATGATGTTCCTAAAATTATAATATATAAAAAAACATTGAAAGGGTATCATATATCATTAACTTATACCAATAGGGAAACAATGATATATAATAATGAATTTTATTACAAGGATACCTAAGAATTCATTGAGGAATGATGTAATATATATTGTTATGGAAAAAATTAAATAGAATATAATTGAAATATAAATAATGTAGGATATACCCAATAAGTATCTTACACTAGTTTTTTTAATTTTATTTTAGAGTATTCATGGACGAAAATTATTAGGTTTACCTTAATGTGACCCACATTTCACAATAAATTGAATAGGAGTCTTCATTAGTATTTAAATAATAATATAAATTTTATAATATAGCATAATCATAAAATAAATGGACAATGTAAATGTACAATAAAAAAATTATAGGATATTTTGATATCATGATCACTTAATATCACATTTACATGGGTCCAATACCTAACTGTAGTGGAATTTTATGACAAAAATTGAATTCATTTGGGTTTTTTAATAAGAATAGATGATTTTTTTTCATAGAATTATTTCACACTCCTACCTTCTATGAATAAGTGTTGCATATGATTCTTCATTGTATATAAATCATTAATGTGACAAATAAAAAGTCATGATCTACCTAGAATCATATAAATATATTTCAGCTAAAATACAAAAACCCTATTCTAAAATAGGTTCAAAGACCTAAAATATCAAGTAAGGAATCATTTATTATTAATGGAATCTCTATGGATGATAGATATATGATTTTGTAACAAATGGAATCAATGTATATGTTATCTATAAATTGTCATATTTTAGTGGTGATTTATCTAATGGATTATCATTTGGGTATGCCACCAAACAACATTATTGTTGAATATATATTATATGTCTTTTTGTTAAGTATATACAATCTATTACCATTATGGAAACTCATTATTAATGAAATTAATTTTTAGATTGACTTATATTACAAGGATTTTAACATCATGTTCTTTGATTCTATGAAGAATTAATTTCACAACTAGATAATTCTTCTCATAAAGTCGTATTTTATGGATTAGTAGTTTGGAAGAAGAAACAAAAGAGTTAATTTCACAACTAGATAATTCTTCTCATGAACTAATATTTTATGGATTAGTAGTTGGAAGAAGAAACAAAAGAGAATACAGCAGGTTTTTAGAGGAATTATAAAAAAATTTCTTCAATTATGGAAACTAAAAAAAATTAGGTATGAAATTATATTAAATGGTGGAATTTATGACAAGATATTATATTATAATAAATTAATTATTCTTTAAAATAATCGTATCCCATTATAGATGATATTATTTCTTAATAATAATACAAATTTGTACATGAAAATTATATTCACTATAACTACTACACTGGTCATAGGAAACATATAACAATATTGGGAATCACTATAATCACGAACAATGAAAGATAGTCTTCCACTAAGAAAAATAATTGAAAATATATCCTTCATTTATAATGAAATGAATAAGAAATTGAATAGAAATTATAGATTCCAATAGAATATGGAAAATTAATTTAAAGGTAATAATGATGTGCATTTATAGAAATACAAACATAATGATTCCAATCTAAATGTTGGGAACTAGCCATTGGAATATTAATATTACTATTTCATTAATAATTAGATCATTATAATTAACATAATAGATATCAATAATATAAAAAAATATAATAGTATTATATTTTAATAAATAATTATAAAATAATTTATATTCTGTAATTAATAATAATTTAATTATATAAATATATTTAATATTTAAAACAAAACATATTAAAAAAATTCATAAAATTTTATTGTGAACACATGATTTTGTAATACATTAAAATCATTACTTAATAATTTTATTCCATATTTGTAGAAATAATATTCATGAAAAAGAAATCCAATATAAAATAATAATGTTAATATTTTCTAATGGTGACTTTTTCATATGTTTGTAAGGCAGTAATTTTTTTAGGAAAATAGATAGTGACTATATGAATTTTTAGTAAATGTTATGAGTCTAATATAATGTAAATATAACGTGGTAACTAATATTATATAATCCTACAAGAAACAAAAATCAATTTATGAATTGTTTTTAAAAAAATATAAAAATCCATTTCATTTCCTATAATTTACTTTCCATTGTCTAATATTGGAAATATGTTTTTAGAACATATATTTTCTATATAAGTGTTTTCTATAGATAAAAAGCATTAAAAAGTATTTATTTTATAAATTAATAAATGTAAAACACCATGTTATGAAATATCAAAATCAAATGATTAATAATATTGGTATATACTTGTTATTATATTATTGGAAATATATATTTTAATTTCTTATGTCACTAAATATAAAAATTTTCCAATAATAGTTTTATTAACATCATATATAACTCTCATTTTTCTTTAATAAAAAACTATTTATCATAGTAATCATATCCATTTCCATTATAATATTTATTCCAATTACATATTATGGTTGTTCAATGTTATATATATTTTTCTAATTAGTTACACATTTTTTATCCATTAATAATCATGTTTCTTCTTTTATTTTGTGTAACTATAAATAATTATATTTAATAAAAACATAAATTTTTATTATAACATATAATTAATCCAAATTTTTCATATGAATTATAGATAACTAAATCTTATAATTGCATAACATTATTATGTAGTTGTAGATATAAATTAAATCCATCATAATCCAATATCCATATATCAATATATTTCAATTATTTTTGGTATCATGGATGGATTATTTCAATTATGAGAAATTATTATACTTCATGGTGATGAAGACATAGAATCAAGAGGATCTACTTGGTTATATGTGTATTAATGTCTTTTTTTCATATGTTCGTATTTTACCTCAATGCATTGAGACTTGTAAATTTAATATATATAAAATTTAATATCCCTAATTTATGTAAAATAATAATTTCATATAATTCTGATTATTAATTATGGATTATAATTAATTTTTTCGTAATCCATTTAAAAATATTCCAAACAATGTCAAATTATCATTGGTATCCTCATACTATTGATGTATTCTCTACTAAAATTTTAATATTATTCACTTAATTCATAAAAATTACATTTCATTATGATTATCCAATGGAATATTGTTTCATTGATGCATACTCCCTGAGATAAGTTCATTACATGATAGTCTAGGAAAATATTCACAATCTATATATCATCCACTTTAATAAAAAAATTCAATACAAAAAAATAATATATAAGAGGTCTAATTTGGGACAATATGATATATATTATTTTCCATCATATTTATATGTTGAACAAATTGGACTTGTAATTTGGTGGTTTGGGAAATTTATAATATATCCCCATGGTGAATCATTAGGTATCTGAAGAAATACATCATGATTGTTTTATTTATTCCCAAAAATTTATATATGATTTCATGGTTGAGGCCACAACAATAAAGTCATGATGTGTGACATTATGAATTTCATCACTATGAGATTATTTATTGTTATCTAATTTTTAATTTTTTCAATTATTATGTTATACCAGGATTTATATATTATGATCGGGTTATATGTTAAACAGAATTATTCGATTACATATTATTTATATATTGTATGTGAAATATTTATTCATTGAATAATTATATTATATGATACTCTTTATTGAGACTATAAGATCAACATGTTAACTTTTCCACATTTCACAATGGAATAATGACTATTATGAATTTATGAATAAGAAATGACAGTGAATAGAGATCATTTTATTTCTTAAATGTACATTCTGTTTCCAATGAAATTGTGTTGTTTTTTGGTACTTAGAAGAATAGTGGATGTTTGTGGGCTGTTTAATTAGAATTTTTATCACCATAGTTATGATACTTCATATCCCCTACAATCAAATCATTCTGAAGGTAATCGATTTTTGTCTGTATATAGTAAATAATAAAAATAAAACATGACCTTTTAAATCATTAGAATTACTGTATATTTTATTGTAGCTCTTCTACAATGATATTTACATGAAGGATAATTTAAATAACCCCATTAGAATATATACATTGGTATAACAAGTCATTTTTAATTTTAATCATTCAATTTTGGGTGCTACCATGGACCTCTGATAAGTCCTTTTATATTGTGACAATGACAAAAAAACCCTTTCCTTTGATTTTGGATGGTGTTATTTGATCAATTACTCAAAAGGAACCATCTACACTCTAGTTCATAGTTAATAGGAGATAGGATTTCTAAAATCATCAGAATTAATTACTATATGGAAAGAATTTATTCTTGTTTTTCATAGTAGATATTAAACACCCAGAATGGGTTCCCAAAACCCAATATAAATAAAACCAATTAAATAATCTATAAAAGACATGATACAATGAACTAAATGCCTTATAAATCACATTTGTTCATTATCGCATACTTTTAATAAATATATAAAATATATTACAAAATAAAACCATGTCAATAATTCAACACATAATTCCAAAAATATTAATCATTCTTTGGATATTAAAATTATATTCATTCATATAATATTTTTCCACAAATTCTCTTAATAACATGTCAATAATTTTAATAAATAAATTCAAAATAAAATTATATACATTAATAATAATTAATTAATTTGTTCTTTAGATTTCATTTTTTAGAGAATCATTTATTACATAGTTTTGTGGCCCACCATGTCGTATATTCATATTCACAAGATAATTCCATAATATTGAATGCACTCTTGTCTATAAAACACTAGGAATATATCTTTTTATAATTAAATGTTATTCCTAGACCAATATATGTCTCTTTGAACCCCTTAATGACCCTATAGTGATAAATAAAATGTTTTATTAATGAAAACATTCCGAAGAATAGACTGTATGTAATTTTATCTATTTGTCTCATTATATCACATAATGAAGGTTGCACACGTTGGGACATGATATGTTATTACCTTGTTGTGTGATGATCTATATGGATAGAGTTACCTTCTTTTGTTAGTTGCTTAGATTTAGTAACGTATTACCATCCTCATCAACAAGGTTTGATATATCTATTCTTAAACATGGAAGATACAATTTTTATTTTGATCTATCAACTTATTCCCTAACAATATTGATGAACCCGCTATGATTTTCCTCACCATGAAATCAATTTAATGTTGTTACCTTTAAATAATATATGAAATCAAACGATATGAATTTAAAAAGAACTCATGTTTGGAGACTAATAATAATGTCTTAATAATGGAATATCCCATGACACATGAAATATATTGTGTTTCTATTGGAGATTATTTCATAATGATCACGTATACTTGAGATTACGAATTGAGAACTTCATGAGAAAAATTATAAATTCTAATTGGTTTCTAGCACATCATTGTCACACTTTTTATGTTTTTTGATATCATGATGTATCAGGACCAGGGAACATAACATTAATTTTACTATAATGGTATCTGTTGGTTCTCATTATAACATGAAAAATTAAATAATCTTACGACACCGCATGTAATAAAAGAACATTAACATAAATTTAGTCAGCTGAGACGCATCAAAACTATTTTGGAAAGATAAAATCATTCATATATAAAACTATACACATGTTATGGTAGTTAATATATATACATAATTTGGATCTAGGAAACCCATATAAAATATTCCAACTATCACAATATACAACTACTAACATGTACCAATACTCTATCTCTCACATGATAATAATGTATCTTATAATGTATCACATTAGATCAGGGTTCTACCACATTATCTGTAATAGCTACTCTGGTAACTTTGAATTCACCACTCATAATAAAATACCTCTAGAGATGATAAATCTGAAGTATATTATTTGTTATTTATTATGACCTAGTATCATTGGTAAGAACCACTACTATATTGTTATCACAATAAATGGGAATTCAATTTTCAATAATAGTAAATATTTTTTTTAGAAAATTCTACATATCCATGCTTCCTCTTTATCAAATCATAAAAATTACCAATCTGTTAGAAAGGTTAATTATTAAACCAACGTATGGTTGTAAACTTCTTTCATATATTATTGTAAATTTTTGACCTAATAAATCATTTTTTAGATATTTAGACATCTTCAACAAACATACCATTTAAAAAATTATTTTTGACATCAATTATCCAAATATCTACATCATGGATGTTTACCATTGCATGTAATATTCTAATAGATTTTAACATATCTATTAGATAAAATTAATAATTGTAGTTTATTAATTTACATTTCTAAAACCCTTGATTTATAGTCTGGAATTATAGGTATTGACACTACCATCAAGGTATAGTTTTTTTTCTTGAATTCCCATTTTCACACAATGGGTATTACCTCATCTGGATGGTATACTAAAATCAACACAGGATTTTGTTATATATAATATATCTTAGAATTCAAAGGATCATTTTATTTATTAACATACTTCCCATATATGTCTACCATGTGTGTTATAGATTCATCTTTCACTAAGAGTATTGTTTCAATTTAATCATTTATAGGAAACCAAAAATGTTATAGTTATATAACCACTCCAGTTTAGCCACAAAGTACATATGTTTTGGAACCTCTCCGTCTCCAAATGTATATTGTTGAGATTTTCCCTATACCAACTTTTATGCATCTAGATCATTAAATTCATTGAAGTAAATATTTCCTCATATTTATTTAGTCAATGTGTTATTCTTTGAGAAATATATAATTTCTTTCCTTAGTCACAATCTGATCATAAGGCTTGTATATATAATATATTCTTTTATGTTTTACATTAACTATAATGATTTTATTGTTTATTCAAGACACCAATTAGCCACTATGTATAATCCTGAAAAACAACCTCACATCTACATACATGTGATTGTGATATATTGGGTTTCAAACCACACAAAAAATCATATGGGATTCTATATATTTATTGAGTTAGTAATTAATTAATAGTATAAACCATTGTGTGAAATGCATATTCCTAAAGTGTTAAAGGAAGTCATGAATCAATCATCAATGATATTACCATGTATAGAAAGGTCTCATTCATAATTTCAATATAAAAATGCACTTCGATGTATAAAGAGTAGTGAGAAAAGATATTACCCCACAATCCTTTATGTTATCAATGAAATGTTGGTTAAAATATTATCTACCTCAATCAAAGAGAAGTCACATAATTTTCTGACCAAGATGGTTTTCTACCACAAGTTCATATTCCTTAAACATACTAAAGGTATCTGACTTATACCTTATTAATAATATATAACCATTCCTTATAAAGTCATATATAAAAGTAATGAAATATTAAAATCCACAAATTTATGAAATAGTAAATTGACGAAATATGTTAATATGACCTAATTATATTTACTAATTGGTTGATACCCTTTTCATACAGAAGGATTCTTTGATAATTATCCCTTCTAAACAAGTGTTTCCATGTTCTTGGGAAGTTAACATGGATGAATAAAAATTACCAAGATTTTTTAATTTATGAACTTATTTATCATTTTTATGACAATGCCAGAAGTTCTATTTGAGGGTGTAATTGGATTTATATTCATATGTTTTTTCATTTACAATAAATAAATGTAGTTGAGCTCAATTATATATAATTATTTATTTATTTTTACATACCACAACATATATTATCCATATAATATAGTCAACATTTGTTTCAAAACATGAAATAAAATCCCATATAATCCAAACATAACACAATGATTGTATTTATATTAACTAAAGGATCATAACAAAATTTTATTAATGAGAGATCCTAACCACTAGGAAATATCAAATTATAATCTCCCAGTACAAGGGCTACTATATTCATACAATTATTAACATGAAGATCCATATTCCCTTTTTAAATCATCAACAATTTATATGGTTCTAGAATATGAATAAAAATTTGTGATGAACATTCTATATCCAATACAAAACTAATAGATAATGATAAATTATATTATATTGAAAAAAAATTATGAATCATCGCCTTTCAACTTTTTTACTGCAAAAAAATTCATATTCTGGATTTTTTTCCTTACATTTAAAATACATACACTCTCCAACTCATTTCCCACTCACTGTGTAAAGGTGTTTTCAAAAGGATGGTGCTTCTGTGTCTTTAGATAGTGTTTATATTCATACCCCTTAACATTTAACTTCATCATCCATTTTAGCATATGGATTGAATAATTTGTATTTTAAATATCATTATTGGACTAGAGAACTATGTAAAATAATTTGGGAGATTATTTTTCATATTAATCATATTGTAATTAATAATTAAATTCAATCATATTTGTAGTAAAGCTGTTATAATAAGATCAATTTCTTGTTCTTTGTTAAACATGAACCCAAGGTCTTAATATTCCTCAATATACCTATTTTTTTGAGTACATGATGATCTTAATGATTCACTGGTAGAATCATGCACCTATACCGTACACCTGATATCTAATACATTATTTGAATTTTCCCCTATTGATAAAATTGTTAGAGATGATTTAGACTCATATATGGCTCATCAAACTCTGAAATTTTCTATAATTTCTAAGACATCGATGGAAACAAAAATAAAATGAAAATATATTTAATCATCTATATTATTTATATATTTACATTATCCTCATAAATTTCCCCATGAGCATCTCATTAGAATGTGTGGAATATATAGTATCATTCTCACACTCTTAGTATAATACTTTTAGCATCCACTTGTAAAACTTAATAAATTTATAGCCGATAAAAATATTTCCATTATCTTGAATTATTCATTATAATAACAAATTAGTGATTTTAATGAATGGTTTTAATATAAATAAATTTATTAGTAGTTTTATTATCTTGATTATATATTTATACATTGAATATTAAATACTATATTTTTTAAATCACTCTAAGTATTTTAATGTAAAATAATATCCCTCATAACTAGATTGTGATTACCCAATTTTAAGATTCATCTATTTTAAATTATCCTTTAAAAATCTACACAGAGTTTGTGATTTGGATATGGAAGTACTCATAGATTTTCAAGGTAGACACTTGATTTTCTAAACTAATTTACTTACATTTCCATGAACATTTAAGTGATGTCCCATATTTTAAAAATCTTAAACATGATTCCTACAACACTTTTACACTAAATTTATATCAATAATGATTTGGTTACTTCCTTGTTACCATTTTTATTTATGCCTTCTCATCACTCTTAATATTATTTCTTGATAGTAGGAGGCACATTAAACGAGGGTTGTATAGAACCTCATACACCTAGTTCGATTCGCCATTTAGTGACAAAAGGGATTTAAGAAAAACATAATACCTTTTAATTCCAATAAATTAAAAATAAATAATATAAAACATTCATCATGAGTTTATTAATATTTTTTTATTATTTTATGTGATCCAATTGTTAACATTAATATACATAAAATAAAAAACAATTGTTAAAAAATGAACTACTAGATTGGACTTGATCGTGTAATAATGGATGATCCATATATTCTAAATTGATGTATTGTGACCTAGGTGTATCATAAATTTGTTTGGTCTTGAATCATATCACATCTCGCACATGGTTGAGTTTTTTAACATATCATCTGTGATAATACTTCATTTCTATTGGTCAATGTCTTATAATGTCATCATATATATTAAAAATATTCTCTCATGGCAGAGATAGGGTGTTGGGAAGTGAAATACATATATAGAATAAAAAATATACATGGATAAACATATACATATTAAATGAAAATGTTGACGCATAAACCATTATAAAAGTAAATAAGTATTACAATCATCACCAACTATTCTAATAACTAATTACTAAAAATATACCCACACATTCAAGGGTTTGGAAAAATTTGAATAATGATATATTTTTAATTAAATAAATAATAATAATAACATTTCAATAAATTTTAGTCAAGGAAAATTAAAAAATAAATTATTTATATTCATTACAATTATTTCTTTTTTAGGTATCAAAATTAATTAATCATTTGATTTAAAAAATGAATTAATAAAATAATTTGATGTTATATTGAATTGAAAATTAATTTCGTAAATTTAAAAATATAATACATTATTAGATTAAAAAATTATGTATTTTAATATTTTTGGTTATTTTAAAATTACTTTGGGAGATAAAACCTTACTAAGAGCAATGTGGAATGGGAAAAAACCCCACAAAAGCCCATTTTTAATAGGAATAACACTATTATTGTTGTTTTATTTGGAACCATGGTCTTCTATGCATGAATTGGAGTATAGTTTGTGTTTTTTGAAAATCCTTAGTAGAAGTTCAGAATGTGTACCAGTAACGTGATCATATAGTTCAAGCAGAAAAAAGTATTGAAGTTGGCATCGTTTCCTAGTGTTTTCCAAATTTTTGGGCCTGAAAATCGACAAGTGGAGAAATGTGATTTTGGAAAAGTGTCTTGTGAGCTGTGTACTTGTAGGAGAGGGAGCATGCACGCCTAATGTTTTTCATGATCAGAATGTGGAAAAATTGAAATGTGATAAGGGTCGTGCAAGTATTGGTAGGGTTGCGCAAGTGACCTACGCACCGAGAAGGGACTTGCATTCCAGTGCCTAGGAGGTCTGGAATCTTGTGCTCCTATTGTTCTTCATGATCAGAACTTCAACATATGGAAAAGGAAAGAGGGTTGCATATGTATTTGTTTGGTCATTCAAGTGAGTTACGCAATAGAGGCTAGGTTGATTGGAGCTATGCATTGTGACCTACGCGTCGTGAGGATACTTGCATGCCACCACGCATGGGGTCTAGTTTTTCCTAGAAATAGAGGACCACCCCTCCACATTTGGAATGAAGTTCAAGACTTAGAGATTTTTTGAGCTCTCATCATGCAAGTGGTTGAGTCAAACAAGTGGTAGTTGGTTTTCAAAAGTAGAGGTTGTGCGCCAGTTGTTGGCTACGCTTCCAAGGCATTTTGGGAGGTAAAGGCGCAGTGTCATGCATGTTTGGAGTTGAAAGAGGCAGTATTGCACAAGTGGGTTTGTGTGACCTTCATGCCGAATTTGTACCGTGCAAGTGACTTGCGCACCATTCTTCAAAATTGTGCACTGGTATTGGAGAAGCACGTCAGGAGAGGTTGGAGTACGCCATTCTTTTTGGAGCTTCACGAAAGCTATTAGATTGCCCAATATCATCGGTGAAAACTGAGATTAGTCTACAAGTGAAAGTTGGAATTAAACAGAGCATTTACACACAACATTGGATGCATTCTCTTGCAATGATGAAGAGACATTCATGTCTATAAACTGAGTGTGACTACACTAAGGGAATTAATCTATGGGGAGTCAACGGGGAGTGACCTGAGGGATACTATGAGAAATCCCTGAACCTTTTGAAAAGGAAGTGAGCCTTGGAAAAAGTGAATGTGCGCAATCCTTGTAATCCACAGCTAGTGAAGTCTAGTGGAATTTGGTATGACCAAAAACCTGTCATCATATGCTCTTTGGACATAGCCCTTTGTGGTGATCCAAGTAAAAAGTGTTGTGTCATCTCACGGCATGTGAATGCTTGTTTTCTGTTCATATCCATCATACAGGTTTAACAAGTTCCTACCAATGTTGGAACAAGATCCATAATTTTAAAAGAAAAAGTTGACACCCTGATTCACCCCTCCCCTCTCAGGGTGTCTCGGTGTCCTTCAGTATACTTCCAGGATGATCTACCCTTGCATATTCTTGTTCAATGAAAACTATTTTAGGTTTTTGTCACCTGATTGACATTGGAAATGGTGCATCAAAATTAATTTGTCTTTCATAATGGAGAAACCTAGTATGGGTTTTGTTAAGATGCATCGATGAATTGGGGGAGGGGGTTCAATCAAAATGACCTCAGGCCATTTTGTGGTCATGTGTGGGAGATGACTCAAGTAGGAGTGCGTTGAAATTTTGACAAGATAATTATATTAGATAGGGGGTCATCCCAGGACAATATAAGTATAAAAAATGATGCAGTTCTACAATAATTTTCATTTTGGGTAGGAGGGGTTTGTAGGTCGATCGGGGATGGGATGGTTCATTGGGGGTCCACTGTTGTGTCCAATAGTTGAAACATCAAGTGTGTATGTGTGTGTAGGGGGCGGGGGGTATTCTTCATGAGTAAGCATTGGGTTTCTTTTAAATATTTGTTTTTATAATATTCTTTGGTTCCATGATAAGCTTCCTTTAACTTTTTTGTCCTCTATATAGATCCTTCTCTGCCCATTTTTCTATTTACCCAATTTTTTTATTAATTCATAATTATTGCAGACTATTTTTTCTAGGTTTCAAAAATTTCAAGGCATAAAATTTTTTGAAAATGGAAAAAACAAATCTAGCCACCTGATTAGAAAGAGAAAATTTGTTTTTAAATGAAAAAGATAATAATATTATTTTTTTTGATGAAAATAATAATATATAGATACATTAATATATAAAAAACAAAATCAAATATATATATCTATGTGTTTGTGTGTGTGTGCATTTGTGTGCTTTAAAAAAAATTTCTCAAAAAACTATAAATTACCCATGCATTTTTTCAAAATACTATAACATGACCATCTGATATTTGATCAGTTCTGGTTAAATATATTGGTATAAAAAAATCACTCAACATAATTTAATGAAAATTATTTTATTATTGGATAAAAAAATTCATGACACTTTTCTGATACAAATCTCTTATAATGGGGTCACTGTAGAAGTCATTATTATGGGAAATTATAATTTTTTAATATTTAATGCTATGTAACCTTATCATCTCAAATGATTTGTGTTTCAGAAATGTGTGAGGTGGTAATATTAATATATCCAAGTAAAAAAATTATACATGAAAAATTACATCTTTTGAAATGATGAGAGTTTGAATTCATCATTTTGTGGGAGATTATTGGATGATATATTTGATTTGAAACCCCTCCAGATTTTCCAAAAACTAATCAAGTGTTTGAATTAATGAAAATAGAATAATATAGTGTGCTAGATAGGAGATAGGATGAATCCTAATGTGTCAAAATTATCAACACAATACCATTCATTAAATATATTAAAAGGTTCTTAACTCGTTTTTTTAAATGTAGCATTCCTCTCTTTGGGATACATAAATGAAGAGAGTGTATCTCTTAGAATAATGAGAATAAATAGTCCAATGGAAAAGATCTCCTCTCAACTTATATATTAGAAATTAAATACTCAGAATTGGTTACCTAGCCCCATTATCAATAACTCCTACTAAAAAATACATAAATGAAAATTTATGAATAACTAACTTCCTCATAAAAATAATTAATATTTTATCACATACTATTATCATATATGAATAATATATTCCCTGATAAAATAGAGTCATTTAAATGGTTTTTAATTATAATAATATTAAAAATCATTGATTATTTAAATAATGTATGTTCATATTTTTCCATGTATTCATGTGATACCATGTGAATTAATTATATTAATAAATTAAAATAAATTATTATATAAACAAATAATGAATAATTTATTAATTCATCAATCAATTTTTTCAGAAACACCTCAGTCGCTATGTTGGGGACCACCATTTCCCATATTCCTATTACCATGAATAAAGAAGACACTTCAAGAGCCTATTATTTGTGAACCTCTAGAACCATATGTCAATAACAATGAATAATATTCGAAGAATATTAGGAGAGTCTAGATAACACTCAAGGACACAATGAAGAAAAAAATTCATTACAATGGGAACCTTCATACAATCTCACTTTATATAATATAATATCTTTGTCTCATGATATTTCATAAAATTGGATAATCACCTTATGTCATCTTCAATTCATGATTTGTTATATATGGATAAAATAAGATTCTTTTACCATTATATATTATTACCATGGATTTAGTACGGAACATCGATATTGATCAACTAGGCATGAGATACCATTTCATTAACTTAGATATAAGTAATTATACACTAATCATTTAACCAATTTCATAGGAACCAAGTCACACCCAATACAAGAAAAATATATATGACATTAATGTAATTGTTATTTAGCTTCATAAAAGTATATGATAAAAAGGTACAAATTGATAATGACCTTAAGACAAGAGTATATGACACCTATCCATAGATAGAAACAACCGATGTCACCTAAAACAAGTGGTGTTCTTGTTGGTAAGTCTACCATAATAATCTCATCTATTAGAGATCACCACATGAGAACATCATGAGAGTTATTTTATATTTTTATGAACCCTAAAAAATAGATGGTAAAATCATCTGGGACTTTTAATAATTATGTATCTTGACCATATAAAATATCTTTATTATAACTATCATGGTATATCTAGTTTCTCGTTATATCTTGTGAATGGATATTACCCTTTCATATGGCATGTAATATAAGGACATTACATTAAATTTATTGGATGTAGAAGTTGAAAAACTACTCTAGTAATATAAACACAGACATATATATCAAATTTTATAATGTAAAGGTAATAAATTACAGAAATAGGTTATTTTATGGAACCATCTTCAAAATATGTCAATGTATGTATCTCGTGTTGTGTGACAACAAATTCTTTGGACATTATGTTTTATGATATCTTTTATTCAATATCATTCTTATAAAATAATCACAATATACAGATTAATATTTTATTATTGTTAAAATCCTTTTATAGAAACAAATGTCACATTCATTTTCAATAAACCAAAATTAGAAATGGATTTATAAAAATTAATATTACTTGATGTAGTTATAACTACATGAGATTTTAAAAAGTGTATAATGTTTCTTGATGGAGTTTATGACACACAAAAAAATGCATAAAATATAATGTAACACTGTGAGTCTCGATGATATATTATTTTTATATAAATTACATATCTCTCATATCATGTAATTCATGCAACACAAGGATTGAATAAAACAAAACCATATGTTAAATATATTTATTTAATCATGAAAATTATTACCTAGAAGATAAGATAGTGGTTATGAATAATAATGACTATATTAATAAAATTTCATGGTCTAAATGATTTAAAAAATGAATTAAATTGTCATCTATTAATTATAAATCAAATAATAGTAATTTTAAAGGAAAAAAGAATAGTTTTATGAAATATTTTATTTATCTAAAATATAGGTTAGTCATTCTTTGAAAAATAATTTTAAATTTATTTTTCATTTTTGGAAATTTAATTGATAAAATAAATATAATTTTTATAATATAAATCTAAACAATATAAATTTTTTATTTCTTATAATATTACACAATGAATAATTTTTTCCGGAGTTGTTAAAATATTGATTTTTATTGAAAACTACCTTTTAATTGAAATTATTTATAAAGATAAATTATATATGGAATTTAATTTAATGTAAAATGATTTCAGTTATATTAATAATTAATTATTTTTGGTCATTGAAATTAATTTAATATTTAATGTTGACTATATAACATTTTTTCATATGATAATATACTATTGGGAAATAGAGTTTTTCATCAAATATGCTATTGAATTTAATATTTAATGACACCACTCATGTGAATTGATTTTTTAAATATAGAATAGATATTTGGAATCATAAAGAAAATATAAAATAATATGTTAATGTTATTTTCTTATCATAATGAAAATTTCAAAATGTAAAAATTAATTACTATGGTGTAGGTAAAACCAGATTTACCTAGGGGTCAACTAAGATGAAAAGAGTTAAAATATATTAAAAAAAATTCTAACATCATTCATATTGAAATTATTATACCATAAAACCAATATGATTCAAAAATT
Organism: Viscum album; assembly: GCA_963277665.1. NCBI lineage: Eukaryota > Viridiplantae > Streptophyta > Magnoliopsida > Santalales > Viscaceae > Viscum > Viscum album. The sequence continues at coordinate 1,330,443,034 of OY728142.1, read as the reverse complement.
AAAAAAAATTATACTTTTAAATTTAGGAAAACATTGGTATCACATTATCATTACATTAATTCTATATATGTCCTCTCAGCCACATATACAAAGCCACCCACTATCCTCCCCCATCCACACTTCCAAATCCATTTTTCATGGAGAGTAACAACTCAAATACATGAAATTGTTACCTCATCACATCTTATTATCCTTTCATTACACTTAATCTATCCTAATAATTCATTAGATATTAACATAAATTGTTTCTATGTAGAAGACTTAAAACCAATAGATGTGCATATTTGTTTTTTATCACTGTTATTCAAACCATATTAAAACTTGATAATATAATAAAATTATTTTTTCATAAATAATGAATTTTTATGGTAATTTTGAAACCAATAACCGAACTCCACTACCATAAAAATGGAAATGACACCATGGATTAAATATAAAACCAAATACTTCCTGATGAACTGATGTTAATCATTTTCTATCACCACCTTTATAGGATCGATGTAATTATGGATAAAAAATTGTATATAAAATATATTAATATTTTATACTTTTTTAATTATGATATCATATATTCCATCTTTCATTATATTCTATGAGCGATATGATAACGATACACTTGTGTACCACATACTATCCTCTTGTGAAGAGATGTGATTTAGATTTCACATATGATTTACATGAACGGTGGTTAGGTAAATGATAATGAAATTATGTTATATTTATGATCATGACAATATTATATAAATATAATATGGAATATAACTTCTTACCTCCAAATCTATTGGAAAATAATAAATTCACTCGGACGTACATGGGGACTATCGTCTCCCCATTGAAATTTGAAATTTTTTTCATTTTATCATTTACATAGATGGCATTGATTTTTTTATTTTGTTAATATATATTTTATATATGAAAAACTAATCATTTATTACATTTTTCTTTTTCTTTTAACCTTCTTTCATGAAAAATGGATGCACAACTAATCTGTATGTACAACCTACCATTATATGAATAGTGTAATCTATTATATTTTTGTAAAGAGGTGGAGCCTCAGTCAAAGACCAAGGAATAATTTATTTCTCAAAAAAAGAAGGAGAGTTACAAAAGTCTAAAGACAAAATCTTGTTACAATCTTTGTTGAAAAAAGGGAGAGAATCATCAGGAAAATCATCCATCTAGGTAACAACCTGGTTGACCACCTTGTTGGAAATACTATCAGCAACCTTGTTCACTTCGCGGAACACGTGTGTGGAAATGTAGTGGAGATTCCTAAGCGAAGCAAGACAATTCATCTATCGAGAGGTAAGTGGCCAAGCTAGGTGCACCAACCCCTTCTAGATAGCTTGGACAACAGTGGTTGAATCAAATTCAATCCACATATTGTTCCATCCCATTTTCATGGAAAAGTCATCTGCATGAATGAATCCCAAAATTTTCACTTCTAAAGGAGAAGCCATATCACATCCACCAAAGAAGCAGCCAAGGCATCTGCCAAGAATGTCTCTGAAGATGACACCACAGCCTGCCAGACCCGGGTTCCCTCTAGAGGCGCCATTGACATTCACTTTGATCAGTGCAATCCATTATATATCTCTATCTATAATAGATTCATATATATATATATATATATATGTAATGAATAAATTATTTATTTAAATCATGATTAATATTTTAAATATTATTTAAATATGATCAAATTAAAATGACCAACATTACTAAACATAAACACACGATAAAAATGAAGCAATTATCACTAAAAACCATTATGTTAACCAAGAATTTATTATAAATGGCTGATAAGAAAATATAAGTAAATCAAATATGGTAAGTGGTAAATCAGTATGGTTATATAATAAATTTTCATTATACCTATATTTATCATATAGGTGTTTCAAAAATATATGATGGAAGTTGAAACTATAGTAAGGGTTTCTCAAGTCACACTTACTTCTGGGAGACATATACCATATTCCCCACCTATCTATTTTGTGTTGTGTATATACCAACCCTTTAAAATTTTATATCCTGAATATCATCATCTTAATTGTATATAATGTATAATTTTATTTTTTTATGTGTGTTATGATCCATAATTTTCCAATGTGTAATGGTTTTTTTTAACAATCTCATCATTATTCAAGATTATTTTAATTATATAATCCTTGTGGGAATTGTGTTTGATATTTCTACATAAAAAATATATTCTTATTATATGTTTATTCATTAAATATTTCATGTGATAGTACCATTTTTACATAGTTTGGAACTTAAAATCATAGTGATTATTTTTATGAAACTATGACTTTATTTATATATTTGATGAAAATCATTTTTCTACCAAATCAAAGTTTTCTATTTTTTTCAAAAATTACTTTAACCATTACAATATGATTTGTTGTGTATATTTTAATTTATATATAATATTTTAAATTTTTCTAATGTTTTCTTCATGTCATTTTAAAAAAAATCCCAATTTGGATTTTACCAAAAATATAAAAGAAATTTTTATTAGCGTACGACCTGAACATAATATCCCATAGTAATTATTAATAAATATATTGAATCATATATTACAAATCATCAATGTGTTTTTCATTGAAATGTATTTCTATATTGTTTTTTGAATTTTTTTTTTGGTTTTTCTAAAATTCAAATTGAAATATTATTTAAAAACGTTTCTAATAAAAATTTTATGTTATTTATATTCATCGAAAAAATAAACGCTTAATTGTAAATATATTCCATTATGGACATATTGTATTGATAATATCTATATTAATTTTTTGTATGTTTTATAATCAGTTTTAGTGAGGATGTATGATTTTATTGCATTTACTATATTATTATGGTTGGGTTATGATTATATTTATTAAATTGGATTATGTAATAATGTACTGTATATTAGTTTTTCAGTATGATTTTTTGTGTTGATTATGGTTCCCCTTTATTATATTGGGAATTAATTTTACTCATTAGGTTATGGGTGCAGCCCAAAAAAAGTTATCCCCAAAATACATCAACAAGTCACATTTGGAAAATCTATCGGGAAATTTTGGAATGTTTCTACCAATAGATATAAATTGTATTTTCACATTTCATTACAGTTTTAGATGATCAACATTATCCAGTCCATCATTATTTGAACATTTATTTACATCCATATGATTATAGTATTTTTTATAATATACATTGATATGTGTCATTATTTTTATATTATTTATATGGATTTATATGATTATCATTTAATTTTAACATATTATGCTTTGTTTATTGGTTAAATGAAACATGATTCATTTGTTCCAATTTTCATACTGATTGTGATTATTAATTCTTTACACATTATATTATATACCTACCCCTACTAAGCATCATACATCAAACCATTATTATTTTTCATTTTCATTATGATACAAATATTTGTTTTATATTGATAAATATGTTTACATTATGAAAAATAATGTGATTCTCATAGAAAATTTTTTTATTACAGGTTTTCAATAGAAATTTGAATTCAAATTATATATCAATTTTACCAAAATTAAAAAAATAATGGTTTTTTAATAAAATTGGTGGCATTAATCGTTCACGAAATTAATTCACCATGGAAATTTATTAATGAATGTTAAAAAAGAAACATGTGGTGTAAATATATTACACCAATAGAGGGTTGAAGGGAATTCAAAATGAAGTTTATAAGAAAAACAAAAAAAAACCATTTCTTAAGACATGTCTAGGAAGCCCTGTTATTGATGTTTCAAAGACATCAACCATAAAGCGAACTAGCAGCACAACCCAAATACAACCAAAAACAATTGTTGCATGTTGAACCTCAGGGGTCACTAGCATTGTATCATCTTTCACCATGGCTAAAAAACATAAAAAATACAAGCAACAACTGGGAAGAAGCTTAAAAAAATAAAATGATAAAAAATGATCCTTCTTGGTTCATATCATCTAGAGCAGGGTACCTCAAGGCCCAATGGAATGCGTAAAATACATTTACAAAACTAGAGGAATGCATCAAGATTATTCAAAGTTGAAAATATCAGTGTGTGATCAAATTTGAGGTGAGCAGATTCAGATGAAATGTTTCAAAGGTACATGAAAAAGTATATAGGCACACATGAATAGATGTAATCTATCACTCATGGAACAAAAAACATGGCATCCAAAAAATACAAATCCTGATATTCAATCATCTTTCACAGTTACAGAACCATGATAATCAGTGTAATGTAAAGACCCATAAAATTCAAGGAAAATTTTTTCATAACTTTCATTGAGATTTTACAAGAACTTAGTTTCTGACGGAACCTAATTCTGAGGCCCGGTGTGCCCAAAATCAATTTCCAAATATTAGCTCGGGTACATTTAGCGAATGAATGAGGAAGATTTCCTAACTTTTGAACCGGTACTCGGAATCGATATCTGTGGACACCGATTAAACTGTAGCGCTGGTAATTACTTAAGAACACCTTTTCCGGAGTAGCATTTGTTCGGGTGAGGTTATTAACTAAATGGGTTAACTAAAGAATAAAATAAAATATTGTCCTGCAAATTTTATTTCTATTCTAAGTAGTTAAACCTATGCTTAGTGGTTGGAGTGGGACCCACTAATATCCTAACTCTCCTAGGTAGGATATTAGTTATGTGGGGCCCACATGATCCCCAACCCTTCAAATCGCCTTTCAACCTCCCTCTCGTGCTTTTAATATGTAACTCACCCGCACCCTGAATTAATGGCAAGTCAACCCTCAAAATTAATTTGAGTATTAAATGCTCCTCAATTAATTTAATTAATTGAATGATGTCTTTTTGATTTTCAAATTAATGTCTTGTGTGTGTGTTAATAAAATAAGACAAGACTTATTTTATTAGGGGTTGATTCATTGTGCGAATGGAAAGGAGGAATCTTGCGCTCTTGAGGAATATATTCTTCCTCCTTGAAGAATGCGAAGAACACACCGTCACCGATGAAGAACGCCAACCTCCGATGAAGGACGACGAATAACGCTAATTCCTCTGAGATCGACGATGCGACGTCATGTACCGCGATGCTGACTGTCCTCTTCTCGACGACACCGTGTACTGAAATGCTGACGATCCTCCTTCCACGACGCCATCTTCCGTGACGTCCCTTTCCCGCGACAAACCTTGTTCGAAGACTTCATCGAGGTAGGGGTTTGATTTTTGGTTCTTGAATTTTCATGACCGTTCAAACATCCTTTTCTTAGCCTCTTGATATTGGATTAACAGGAGGGGGTCGGACCGCACGAACACGTCTGACCCTCCTCCCCATTTTGATGATGTGTTTGTCGTGGCACAAATAAAGGTAGTGCGGTGCAATAGCACCGTGCAGAAAAAAAAGAAGAACAGGATAAGAAGCGCGGCGCCGTCCCACCATGCCATTGGGGCCGAACGAAACCACGGCCGGAGTCAGGACCACAGAGGAAATTCGAAGACTCCATAGATTTTTTATTTGATGTGCGGATCGACGGGCGATGTTGGATTGGTCAGAAGAGTCATTTTGAAGACTTCGCAGGGAAGGTCAGGTCCCGGGAGGACTGCTGGCAAAGATGGAATGCAAAAAGGACCACCGAAGCACGTCCAGTGGTCCGCGGAAGACCTTGCCGGCGTGCCACCAGGAGGAACCGTCGTTGGTGAAGCCACTGCAGCACGCATCCGGATCCCACGACATTGTGGTATCCGATGGAGCAGGACACGTCTCTTGCCATGTCTGCGGAGCATGAAGGCCACATGGGACCGCATCCCTTGCCCGGCTCACTGGCCGAGCCGGCACGCCGCCCGACCAGACCGGGTCGTGCCCCGGCGGGTCGGACCAGGTTTGGGCTGACCCATGGTGGTTGGGCCGGGTCGAACCGAGCCCAGAAACCCATTTTCGGACCACTTTCGGTCTTTTTCTCAAAACATGGGCTTCGGACCTCCGGTCGATGCAACATCAGTTGCGTGGTGATCCTTGGATCAAGACGGTCATTTTGGTATAATACACTCAAGGCGTAGGAGAACATTGGGTATGGCCAGGTTGGTTCGAACACGAAACCAAACGGGCCCTCGGAGCGGAAACGCTTATAACCTGAGCTCCGGATGTCCGATTGACGTGTCGTTGACTTTTTTGTATTCCTCTTAGTGAGACAGACCTTTTGGGTTACTCTGCTCATGTTTTGGATGTAGTTGGAATACGGTCAAGTTGGTTTTGACTTAAAAACCAACCAGGCCCCTGGAATGAAAAAACTAATAACTCTCAGACCGGGCGTCCGATTGACGCAATGTCTGTCACGTTGTGTTCCTATTGACATGACGAAACTTTGTGATACATCAAATCTGGTCTATGTGACAGTTGATGTATTGAACTCTTGGCTCGTGGAGTGGACCCTCCTAGAATGAGCGTGCTGTGTGCGAAAACCCTAGAGCTGGCTGAGACTTGACGACTGTTGTCCGATCGACACGGAGTGTTTTGATATCCTAGTGGGGAGCGCTCAGTTGTAGCAGCAGACCCATGGCAGAGGACTGCTTGGTTGTAGATTCAGACCCATGGAACTCAACAGAAGGCGTACCTCTGTAGGTTATGAGGGGGAGCGCTTGGTTGTAGTGGAAAACCCATAGTGGGAAGCGCTTGGTTATAGCAGCAGGCCCACAGTAATCGACAGGTGGAGTACTACAGCAGTCCAAGGATAGTGGGAAGCGCTTGGATGTAGCGTCATGCCCACTTTACTTGATTGAGGAGGAGTTCCCCAACAGCTATGAGTTCTACGGTGAAGACTATCTCACTGCAATCCTCCGTGGGTTCGGCAGTGATGAAGACTGCATTGAAATCCTCTGTTGGTTCGGCAGTGATGAAGACTGCACTGAAATCCTCTGTGGGTTCGACAGTGATGAAGACCATACTGAAATCCTCTATGGATTCGACGGCTATGACTATTGTTCTTGTATCCTATGTGGGTCTGGCAGTGTTTGACTCTGTTCTTGCTATCCTATGTGGGTCTGGCAGTGGAGCTAGTCATTATCCTATGTGGGTTCGACAGCTTAGTTGGATTAGTATCCTACGTGGGTCCTAGCTTAGATGAATCAGTGGTTATATCTAATCATCTCTTTTACCTTAAGAATAAGTGTACCTGTGTGAGATGAGTCTTGACTTTGAATCATTTTTTTTGATATGATTGACTTGATTTCTTATGTGGATTGTGATGTGCTTTCCTATGTGGATTGGTTTTCACTATGCTGTGTGGATGTGATTGATCTTGGGCTCAGATGTTGGAGCCAAACTAGAATTTATTACTTATGTATATGTATGGGCATATACCTAATATGACAACCCTGCTTTTATTACAATCATAAACATTATTTATTATATAAAACATCAATTGATACAATAACGAATATCGAGAGGTTTTGTGTCTTTGGGGCTTAGGATCATTACATAAAAAGTTAAAACATGAAATACAACATCTTTATTTAAAACTTCCTTTACATGACAACTACATTCCCTCGTACTTAGCATTGCATTGGATAACCCGAGGACATGCATAAGAAAAAGGTGAGCTATAAAGCCCATTAAGGGAGTACACATGAAATAACATGAAGAGTAAAATACATGATAGGCCATAGGCATGTCAATAGATCATAAGATAAAATGAACATAAAGGCATGATAAAGCATGATAATCATAACATGGAAATGTGGCAACAACACTTAACATTGAATTAGCAAGAGCCAGGGCTCATTGCACATGGAGCATGAGTAAACCCTCATTGCACATAAAGCACAATTAAACCCTCGTTGCACTTGAATTAGCATGAGTCAGTACTGATTGCACATGAGGTATCATTATACTATACTTTACCCAATGCATTGGAGAGCTATAAGGGCACACCCTTCTTAAACATTTCATTTCATGCATAAGTGTGTCACATGGATCATAAAACATGGATTCATAAAACATAATCATTTCATCCAAAATAAAGGAATGTGGAATTAATACATGAAACTTTACAATCAATATGTAAAGGTGCATAAAGTTGAATACCCTTGATGGATAAATGGGCATGGTATTCACTATACAAAGACATTGGCTTAGAAAATCGGTGCGATTTCGGCAGCGTAACGGCGTGACATAAGAATTTATAAAAAAGGTTGATGAGAGAGAAAGGGGTTACTCATCATATTTAAATGTAATTGACAGTAAGGAGGTCAAATAGATAGATGTCCCAACAATTTTAATGGAATTTAGATTCATGATACAAACGTATTGCTTAAATGTAAAAGAGGATAGAGAAGTTTCTTTCGGAATTTCGGCATAGTAACGGGTGTACATGGGAGGAATTTAATGAGAGAGAAAGGGTCTCCCATCATTAAAACATAAATATGGAAGAATTAGGGAGTTGCGAAACCATACCCCAACATTTATAATTGAAATTTAAATGGCAAAACAACTTAATGAAAATTGGACAAAAATGAAAAAGGAAGAAAAACCCCTTACTTGAAAGTGTGCTTCCAATGGATAGGGAGAGGCTTGTGAGAGGCTTCTTGGGAGCTTGGGGAACCTTGGGAGGATTCTATAGAGAGTAGGGCAGAGGTTGGACGAACTCCATAGGATTTTAGTGATGAGGATGTGGGAGCTTGGGTGGGTTTATATAGGAAAGGTGAGAGAATTCTTTATTATTTAGGTTTGGGACCCCTTATATTAAACTAATCCAAAACACAAACCATCCCTTGGTTGTTTCCCATGTTTTCGGGAAAAGGAAAGAGGAAAAAAATATTTTATAAGGCCCATGTCCGAACTTATTAAAATAATTGGGTCTCTTATGTGGAGGTGAGTCACACTCCAATGGAAATTAATTTAAAAAGGAAAAGTGTTGAATATGTCTTGATGGGTTCATTAATGCTTTGAAAAGTAAGTCAAACAAACCCAAACCTCATTATTTTAATGATAAACCATATATTGGACGAAAATAAGGATTATGGTATTTTATTACCTCACCATTGGGTCATTATGATGTCATAAAACACATTATATATTTAAATGGTATTAAATTTTTACCCAAAAATTTGACTGTCTCAAAAAATTATGAAAAATTCACCGACGGATAGTTTCGACATCCTGATTCCAAAAATAACATTTATTTTATGTAAATAATTTTCTAAAAATATGAATTTTCACTTTTAAAATAAAAACCGACATTTATCTAAAATTCACGGGTTTTGACAGAAATGGATTTCAAACCTTAATAAAATTTTAATTGCATTCATAAAATTATAAGATCATTTATAGTTAATAAAAATTAATTTAATAATAATAATATTATTATTTTATTAAAATATTATTTAATTCAAAAATCCCTTAATTTAATAAAATAGATTTCTTAATTAAATAAAAACTAATAACACCATTTGTACTTTAAAAACCATTTACAATGTATCAAAAATGACTAGAAATTATATTCATTATTATATACAAAAAAAATAATGTACATAAACATAGTACTATTTATTTGTTACATAACCCATTAAAACAGCCGCATAAGACCTAAGGGTAAGGTGTGCAATGGTGACAGACTCATGGGGTGGCTCGGATAACATCGCTCAAGTGGTAATTTCAATCAACTTCCACTTTTCCCATAGACGGTCATGTTCGAGCTTGACATAATGAAGGCCATCTTGAGCTTGGTCAAGGGAGAACCAAAGGATGCCACCTATTTCCCAAGCATTGACAAATGGGCTTCATATGGGGCAATTCTACTGGATGAAGCCATCGCTTCCTTTTTCTGAGTAAAATTGGGTTCGTTAAAGCCTTATATTTATACTAATCATGTGATCACTGTTCTACGGCTATATTAACAATGGTAAAAATTCATAACATAAAACCAAAGAAGTTGACATCTTATAAAAACATTTTTTTCATAAAGATACATTTAACTGGATCAAGAGGGATTTTCCATTAATGAAACTTTGGGTCATTACAATATTCACCCCTTAAGAAATTTCGCCCTCGAAATTTTCCTTTTCCCGTACTAAAACAAATGTGGGTAACTCAGCTTCATCATATCCTCTGACTCCCAAGTCGCTTCTTCAAACTTTTGGTTTCTCCATTACACCTTTATGAGGGGAATTGTCTTATTTCGTAGAACTTTTTCTCTACGATCTATGATCTTCTCTGTTTTCTCCTCATAAGAAAGATCATATTCCAATTGTACCACCTCGAAAGAGAGTACATGTGAAGGGTCCGGTATGTACTTCCTTAAGAGGGATACATGAAAGACATCATACACCTTTTCCATAGTAGGTGGAAGTGCTAGTCGATAGGCCATAGCCCCAACATGATCAAGAATATCGAAGGGGACGATGTACCTTGAACTTAACTTCCCTTTCTTTACAAACCTCATGACCTTCTTCCACGGAGATATGCGTAAAAACGCCATGTCTCGAACTCTAAAATCAAGGTCTCATCAACGATTATCTGCATAACTCTTCTTCCGACTCTGGGCTTCTTTGATATGCTGCTGAATGGTTTTCAACTTATCCACCATTTCTTCGACCATTTCTTGTCCAAGAAGCTTACGTTCACCAACCTCATCCCAACATGCCGGTGTTCCGCACCTCTTCCCATAAAGGGCTTTATATGGTGCCATTTGGATGCTCGAGTGGAAACTGTTATTATAAGAGAAATCAACCAGAGGAAGATGTTGATCCCATCCTCCTTTAAAGTCCATTGAGAACGCTCACAACATATCTTTAAGTGTTTGGATAGTCTGATCGGATAGGCCATCAGTTTGAGGATGATAGGCCTTACTAGAGTTCAGTTCAGTATTCAGAGCATGTTGGAGACTCTTCCAAAACATAGAGGTGAATCTTGGATCTCAGTCAGACACAATAGATAGTGGTACTCCATGAAACCTTATCACCACCCAAATATATATCCGTGCTAGTTGATCCAATGAGAAATCCTCTCGAATAGAAATGAAGTGTGCAGTATTTGTAAGACGATCCATAACAACACAAATTTCATTGTTGCCTTTGGATGTCCTCAGATGTCCAGTGACAAGTCCCTGGTGATGTTCTCCCATTTCCATTCTGGTATGGGCAATGGTTGCATCATCCCCTCAGACTTCTTCCTCTCTGCATTCACTTGCTGACACACCAGGCACTTTGATGTATATTCGGTGATCTCCTTCTTCATATTATCCCACCAAAAGTTTTCTCAGAGATCTCGATACATCTTTGTGCTCCCTGGGTGAATAGAGAAATATGAACTTTGTGCATCATCCAAAAGTTCCTTCTTCAACTCCGGACTTGATGGAACACATAGTCTTTTTCCAAACCACACAATTCCTTCTTCATTAACATTAAACTCCGAGGATTTCCCCTTTTTGATAGCTTTCACTTTTTCTTGAATTCCCACATCATTCTTTTGATCATCCTTTAAACATTCCAAAAGAGATGTTTGAGCAATCATTTGTGAAAATATTGATGATGTTCCCTTCTTTATGATTCCCATGTCCATCTTCATCAAGTCTAAGAAGATTGGATCCTCCTCAAATATCATTATTGATAGAATCGCTGGATCCTTTCTACTTAGGGCATCTGCCACATTGTTCGCTTTCCCAGGGTGGTAATGTATTGAAAAGTCATAATCCTTGATGAGATTTATCCATATTATCTGGCGCATATTAAGATCTTTCTGTGTGAATATATATTTAAGACTCTTGTGGTCAGTATATATCTCACATTTCTCTCCATAGAGATAATGCCGCCAGATTTTCAAGGAAAAGATAACCGCCACCAACTCTAGATCATGCGTTGGGTAGTTTCGCTCATGGATTTTCAACTTCCTTGAGGAATAGGATATCACTTTATCATTATGCATTAGAACACAGCCTAAGCCCTTCTTTGAGGCATCACTGAATACCACAAAAAGTCCCCCACATGTGGGTAATGTGAGCATGGGTGCAGTGATATGCCTCCTTTTCAACTCCTTGAAGCTTTCTTTGCATTCATCACTCCAAGAAAACTTTACTCCCTTTCGGGTTAGCTTGGTAAGAGGGTTGGACAATCATGATAAATTTCTCACAAATCGTCGATAATATCCAGCATACCCCAAGATGTTACGGATATCTGTTACCAATGTTGGCCTCGGCCATCCCTCAATTGCATCTGTTTTGGAGGGATCCATGGAAATCCCATTTCTTGTGATGATATGGCCCATGAATGAGACTTCCTTCAACCAGAACTCACACTTGTTGTACTTTGCATAGAGCTTCTCCTTGCACAAAGTCTCTATTATAGTTCATAAATGCTCCTCATGATCCTCCTTTGTTTTGGAGTATATTAGAATATCATCTATAAAGACTACCACAAATTTTTCAAGGTAATCTATAAAGACTCTATTCATCACATCCATGAATATTTCTAGACCATTGGTGATTCCTAAAGGCATTACTATGAATTCATAGTGCCCGTATCTTGTATGAAAAGCAGTCTTGGGGACATCTTCCTTCTTCACCCTTACTTGATAATATCCCGACTGCAAGTCCACCTTGGGGATGTATTGTGCTCCACATAGTTGATCAAACAAGTCATCAATTTGTGGGAGTGGATACTAGTTCATTATCGTGATATTGTTAAGTTCACGATAATCGATGCAAAGCCGCATTGACCCATCCTTCTTCTTGATGAAGAGGACTGGTTCACCCCATGGTGAAGCACTTGGGCGTATAAAACCTTTATCCAGATTCTCCTGTAGTTGTTTCTTCAGCTCTTCAAGCTCAACAATAGCCATTCTATATGGAGTCTTGGATATTAGTAGCGCCCCAGGTATAAGTTCAATTGAGAACTCAACATCTCTTCTTGGAGGAAGACCAGGCAGTTCCTCAGGAAACACTTCTGTGAATTCCCTAACAATAGGCATTTCTTCCAGGATGGTTTCTTCTTTGGACTCAATCATCTGAGCCAGATACGCGTGCTCATAGGGAATTAATATCCATGCTTGAGATGATGGAGCTAAAGGAGATTCATATTCCTCCTAACACTTGTAAAGAATCAGGTGTCGATTCTCCATATAGAGTGTGATTTCCCTCTCCCAACAATTTATGTTGGCTCTATATAAGGAAATCCAATCCATGCCAAGAATTGCATCAAATTTCACTAAAGGGAGTATGATGAGGTTTTCCATGAAATTCAATCCACAGATTATAATAGGGGAGGACTTATATTCTTGGGATGCAATGATTGCCCCATTTGCCGTACTCACTGACATATTTACTTCTATGATGTGTAGTGGTGCTGGGATTGTTCTACTAAACCTTCGATATATAAAAGAATGCGTAGAACCCGAATCAAAACGTACGTTTTCTAATCTTGGATGAATAACTAGCATCTTTGTCACCACTTCGTTGTCGGGGTTCACTTCGGTAGAAGTGATGGAAAAATCTCTTCCTTGCTGTCTTGGAGGTTGTTGGTTGCCTCCGATAACCCTTGGATTTGGGCACTGATTTGCAAAATTACCCGGTTCTTTGCATTTGTAGCATTGAACAACGCGTTGAGGTTCGAACGGAGGGTTCCTCTCCTCTGTCGCAGCTGTGGGTCATTCTTGGTGATAGTTATTAGCTAGGTGACCCTCTCCTCCACACCTGAATCATTTTCTCATCCCCTTAAGGCAATTTATAGGGAGCTTCTTTCCGCACTTTTGGAAAGTGGGGTGCTGGAACTTCTTAGCGCTGTTGGATTTATCCATCGGACCACCAGCATTGAAGTCTACCTTACGCATCTTGTCCCCATGATACCCTTGTGATTCTCTGATCTCCATTTCGACCTTGAGGGCACATCAGAAAATTTCCTCATATCTGTCGAAGTCAAGGACCGCTAATGCTTTCCGCAAGCTAGGCTTCATCCCACCAATGAAGCGGTCAACCTTGCATTCAGGGGTAACGAAGAAGTCGGAAGAGTACCGTGCAAGCCTTGTGATGTTTTCCTCGTACGCTCCCATAGATTCTTCATCTTTTTTCTTGAGTGAAAGGATGTCCCTTTCCATCTTATGATGTAGGGTGCGCGGAAAATATTTAATGAAAAACATCTTCCGGAATTGCTTCCATTCCAAATCATCGATCTCCTCCTCAGGCTTCGTATTTTTGATCAATGTCCACCATTGATCACCTTCACCCTCTATATGATAAGACGCCAGGAGAACCTTCTCTTGTTCAAACATTGGAAAATGGAGAATATATTTTCAATGGAGTTGATCCATTGTTCAGCGATCATGGGATTGGATGATCCACTAAAAGATGGAGTCTCTTGGCTCATGAAGCTCTCGATAAATACTTGTTCTTTCTTGGGGGGGGGGGGGGGTTGAACGTTCCTCTTGACCCATGTTTCTATTCAAAATATGAGTTAGATGAGAGAGAACTGTGACAATGTTCGCGATTCCCGCTCCCATTGGATTGGGCATCTCATTAGTATAATCATCACACTGATCTTCACAACGGTTGTTAGACCGAGTCCTCCTATTATCGACCATTGGCTGGAATAAAAGGAATGATAGGGGTAACACATAACGGGTAATCCAAAGAAAAAATTTGATGACTTATAAATAAAATTTAATCTCTTTAACTCATGAGTCAATAGGATTCAATATTGGCTTTTCTTGATCCACTTTCTAACATATATTCTTAGGGGCATTTTTCCCTTAATAAGGGTTCATACCAAGATTGCGAATTTATCAAAACATATCCCTCAGGAGTTTCGTAACCAAGATTGCAGCAAGGCCCATTGTCGTTCACCAGTTCCCGTTCGAGTCTAGCTCAAAGCGGTGTTTTCGGGTTTTACCCCTAGGATACATCTGTTCTAGAGCCGCCTCTACCTCCTCGTATCCAGACAAGGATGTATTTGTTTGAAAACCCACTTACTTAGTATTTACCAAATATTAGGGATGTTTTTATTATACTTATTCTTGTATCTAAGGCTTTACTAGGGTTTCCTAATCCCAAAAATAACTCAACCTATCCTGTGATACCAACTATGACAACCCTGCTTTTATTACAATCATAAACATGCTTTATTACATAAAACATCACTCGATAAAACATAGAATATCAATAGGTTTAGTGTATTTGGGTCTTAGGATCATTACATAAAAAATAAAAACATTAAATACAACATCTTTATTGAAAACTTCATTAACATGACCACTACATTCCCTTGTACTTCGCATTGCATGGGATAACCTGAGGACATGCATAAGAAAAGGGTGAGCTATAAAGACCAGTAAGAGAGTACACATGGAATAACATGAGGAGTAAAATACATGTTAGGAAATATGCATGTCAATAGAGAATAAGATAAACATTAACATAAAGTCTTGATAAATAATGATAATCATAACATGGAAATGTGGCAATAACACTTAACATTGAATTAGCATGAGCAAAGGCTCATTGTACATAGAGCATGAGTAAAACAGCATTGCACATGAAGCATGAGTAAACCATCATTTCAATTGAATTAGAATGAGTCAACACTCATTTCACATGATGTATCATGATACTATACTTTACCAAATGCATTGGAGCGCTATAAGGGTGCACCCTTCTTAAACATTTCATTTCATCCATAAGTGTGCCACATGGATCATAAAACATGGATTCATAAAACATAATAATTTATTCAATGATAAAGGAATGTGGAATTCATAAATGAAACTTTAAAATCAATATGTAAAGGTTCATAAAGGATAATACCCTTGACGGAGATATGGGCATGGTATTCACTACACAAAGACATTGGCTTAGAAAATTGGTGTGATTTCAACAGCGTAACGGTGTGACATAAGAATTCATAAAAATGGTTGATGAGAGATAAAGGGGTTCCTCATCATATTTACATGTAATTTATAGTAAGGAGGTTATATAGATACATGTCCCAACAATTGTAATGGAATTTAGATTCATGATACAAAATTATTGCTTGAATGTAAAAGAGGAGAGAGAAGTTCCTTTCGAAATTTCTGCATAGTAACGGTTGTACATGGGAGGAATTTAATGAGAGAGAAAGGGTCTCCCATAATTAAAACATAAATATTGAAGCATGAGGGAGGTGAGAAACCATACCCCAACATTTATAATTGAAACTAAAAGGGAAAAACAACTTAAAGAAAATTGGACAGAAATGATAAAGGAAGAAAAAACCCTTACTTGGAAGTGTGCTTCCAAAGGCTAGAGAGAGGCTTGTGAGAGGCTTCTTGGGAGAATGGGGCACCTTGGGAGGATTATAGAGAGAGTAGGTCAGAGGTTTCAAGAACTCCAAAGGATTTTAGTGATGAGGAAGTGGGAGAATTTGTGGGTTTATATAGGAAATGTGAGATAATTCTTTATTATTTAGGATTGGGACCCCTTATATTAAACTAATCCAAACTACAAACCATACCATGGTTTTTTCCCATGGTTTCTGGAAAAGAAAAGAGGAAAACAATATTTTATAATGCCCAAGTCCGAACATATTAAAATATTAGGGTTTCTTATGTGGAGGTGAGTCACACTCCCATGGAAATTAATTTTAAAAGTCAAAGTGTTGAATATGTCTCGAGGGGTTCATTAATGTTTTGAAAACTAAGTCAAACAAACCCAAAAACTCATTATTTTTATAATAAAACATATTCTGGCCGAACATAAGGATTATAGTATTTTATTAGACCACCATTTGGTCATTATGATGTCATAAAACACATTATATATTTAAATGGTATTTAATTTTTACCCAAAAATTTGACTGTCTCAGAAAATTATGAAAAATTCACCATTGGACAATTTCGACATCCTGATTCCAAAAATAACATTTTTTTATCTAAGTAATTTTCTAAATATTTGATTTTTCACTTTTAAAATAAAAACCAACATTTATCGAAAATTCACGGGTTTTGATAAAAATGGCTTTCAAACTTTAATAAAAATTTTAATTGCATTCATAAAATTATAAGATCATTTATATTGAATAAAAAATAATTTAATAATATTATTATTATTATTTTATTAAAATGTTATTTAATTCAAAAACCCTTTAATTTAATAAAATAGATTTCTTAATTAAATAATAACTAAAAACACCATTTGTACTTTCAAAATGATTTACAATGTATAAAAAATGACTAGAAATTATATTCATTATTATATACAAAAAAATAATGTACATGAACATAGTAATACTTATTTGTTACATAACCCCTTAAAACAGCTGCATAAGACCTAAGGGTAAGGTGTGCGATGGTGACAGACTCTTGGGGTGGCTCGGATAACATCGCTCGAGTGGTAATTTCAATCAACTTCCACTTTTCCCATAGACGGTCACGTTCGAGCATGAAATAATGAAGCTCAGCTTGGGCTTGGTCAAGGGAGAAGCCCAAGGATGCCACCACTTTACCGAGCTCCGACAAATTGGCTTTGTATGGGGCAATTCTACTGGATGAGGGCATCGCTTCCTTTGTCTGAGTAAAATTGGGTTCGTTAAAACTTTATATTTATACTAATCATGTGATCACTGTTCAACGGCTATATTAAGAATGGTCAAAATTCTTAACATAAAATCAAAGAATTTGACATCTTATAAAAACATTTTTTTCATAAAGAGACATTTAACTGGATCAAGAGGGATTTTCCATTATGAATCTTTGGGTCGTTACACCTAAGTAGTGGTGGATGTTACTTCGTGATTGTATCTTTCCTTTGTGGATTTTCCTCTATGGATTCTGGGAGACCATCGGGGGTCTTAGAGTCCCTACTGAGTATCATATACTCATCCCTGCATGTGCTATGTCCGCACTATGTTGTGTTGGATGCTGCCGACGGACAGTGTTGATCGTGGTTGGGGCTTGTGAAGCAGTTGGTACCTGGAGATGGACCACTGGGCGAGATGTACACGGAGCGGACGACTGGACTCGTGGAGCTGAGGTGGCTATCTGTACCCACCCTTCTGGTGGGACTTTCAGTGGACGTCTCAAAGTTGCTGCTTTACTTTTAGTTGATGTACTTTCTTTCCAGTAATACTTTACTTTCAGTTTGGGTTTGTATTCTGGCTTATGTACATTCTGCACTTACTTTTGTACCCAGTTTTACAAAGTGTTTACTTCTGATGGCTTACTCTGTGGTGTTTGTTTACTTTATAAAGGCAATGCCTTACCTTTTGTTTGATTTATGCCTTTGGTGTTAGTCGCCAGCCTCTGGCCTATGGGAGGCGGGCATGGGGTAGTCACGACATGGGCCCCGAGGACGGGTCGTGACAAATTGGTATCAGAGGAGTTCGGTTCTACCATAGAACTCAGGACTCTGATCATTCTTTTATTTGAAGCAATAGTGTTAAGGGTATTGAATGTGGTTATTCGTCCAGGGAGTCCATTGTTGGTGATGCAGCCGACGTATCCGCACACCAGGACCCTGACTTCTGATTTCCGACTCAATGCATGAAAACATTGATTGCATGTGTGTTTCAAAATTTTTCATTGCGATTACTTTGTGTCAACTCACCAGGTATACTTTTTTGACCATGGCGCACCTGTATCTTTTCAAGATGGCCCCACGATGACAGTAAGCTAGGGTTCAGACCTTTGTGCGAGATGACAACCCACCGAGCGACGAGGCCTCGATGTAGGGCCCTTTTTCAACGAAGGCACCGGTGGTACCTCTACCTGCTGAGCCACCGATGCTACCAGCCCCAGCTGTTGAGAGTGCACGTCGCCTTAGTGCACTGCACGAGTTCCAGCGTCATAGACCACCCAGGTTCCATGGGGAGATAGACCCTCAGGAAGCTGAGAATTAGCTGGAGGCGATTGTGCGAGTTTTGAGGGTAGTGGGGACACCAACAGACCTCATGGTGATCCTTGCAGTGAGCCTCCTACATGTGGCAGCAGGTAGATGGTGGATCATGATGCTCCAGGTGTAAGACGAGGAATATCTCCTCTGGACGGACTTTGAGTGCCTCTTCCGCTCAAAGTTCGTCCCAGCCACCCTCCATACGATGCGCATCCAGGAGCTTCTACAGCTGCGGTAGGGCAGCATCACGGTCGCCCAGTACTCGGCGAGATTTACCAATCTCTCGCGCTATTCGACGGACATGGTACATGACCCATTATTCAGGGCCCAAACCTTTTAGCACGGTCTTAGGCGAGATATTAGAGCCTCGGTTGATCCTCACAGCATCCCGACACAGACATGGGTGTTGGAATGAGCCCTCTAAGTGGAGACTTTCTTTGCTGAGCAGTCTCCAACAGCAGGACCCACCACTATCTTGCATGTGGCCAAGTCTTCTGCAGTGGGCAGTAGACAGATGACGCAGTGGTCTAAGTGGACCAGACCTATAGGTGATCGACCGCATGATAGAAGATCATGTGTGCGGGGCACTCGAGGTGGAGAACGACTTACTAGGAGCGGGCAATGTTACTCTTGTGGTGAGGTTGGTCACATGGCTCATGACTATATGACCCTCCATACAGATGACAAGTAGATAGAAGAAGGACCTCCCTGGCAGAGGCATAGGTTCGATCAGGGCGGATCGCAAGGAGTAATAGATCGAGGCAGGGGAGATGGTTGTGCCGTTGGAGGTGGACGACGCTTCGAGGTATTGTCGCCACTACCCCCAGGAGGTCCACCCCGACCGCAGGGAATATGTGGACATGGGAGAACTCATCTTCAGGAAGATGAGGCATTTATCTGTGGAGCTCTAGAAGTTGGCGGACAGGAGCGAAACTAGTTTCAGGCCTGGAGGCCTTTATTGATGGTGCTTCTAGTTTTCTTTTTATTGCGGTCGTATGTGTCTTTGTAATTGAGTTTCAGAAATAAAATACGCCTTTATTGTGGCCTTTACTTTCCTGTCCTCAATTTATGTTTTTACAAAGAGGTTTTGGTTTAAAAATCGTTTACTTGACCACCACTTTTGCGATACATACTGGTGGATACCCAGTGACCACACACTGATGCTGACAGTGTGACTCAACCCTTGGAGGCGAGAGTAACAGTTGGATCTCTTGGTAGTAGTGTCGAGGCTTTACGACGTCATCCTTGGTATGGATTAGTATCATCCATATCCGGATTGACTTTATTAGGCAAAGAATGTGGTTCATCAAGGGGATGATACCAAATTTCTCTTATCGGAAAAGAAGAAATCTTAGAAACTCTTGTAGGACCAGAGAAGGTCCAATTCATCTAGGAGTGGATGAGGACAGCTCAGAGCTGATAAAAGACTTACGCAAATAGGAGGCAGAGACCACTAGATTTCAAGGATGGAGACCATGTCTTCTTACGGGTATCACCTCGACTTGGATTACGGAGATTTGGCTGGGGAAACAAGTTATCTCCGCGCTTCATCGGACCATTCCAGGTCCTCAGCAGGATAGGTGAGGTGGCTTACCACCTGGCTCTACCACCTTAGTTGCACTGGGTGCACAACGTCTTCCACGTATCTCAGATAAGGAGATACGTGCACGATCTGACGAATATCATCGACCATGGGGAGCGGGACATTGATGATGGGGAAACTTTTGCGGAGGTCCCGGTGGAGATCAAGGATCGACAAGAGAGGGTCCTATATGGGTGGTCGATTCCTCTAGTGCACATCAGATGGAAGCATGAGAACCTTCAAGAGAGCACTTGGGAGAGGGAGGATCAGATGCATTCTCAGTACCCACATTTGTTTCCATAGTTTATGATGTATCTTTACCGGGACGTAAAGCTCTGAGGTGGGAGTAATGTAAAGACCCGTAAAATTCATGGAAATTTTTTCTTAACTTTTTTTGGGATTTTACAAGAATGCAGTTTTTGACAGCACCTGATTCTGAGGCCTGGTGTGCCCGGAATCAATTTCTGAAGGTTAGCTCGGGTACATTCAGTGAACGAACGAGCGGGCTTTCCTAACTTTTGAACCGGTGCTCGGAATCTAAATCCGAGGACACCGATAAAACTACAGCACCGGTAATTACTTAAGAACACCTTTTCCTGAGTTGCATTTGCTTGAGTGAGCTTATTAATTAAATGGGTTCACAAAAGAATAAAATAAAATATTATGATACAAATTTTATTTCTATTCTAAGTAGTTAAACCTATGCTTGGAGGTTGGAGTGGGACCCACAAATATCCTAACTCCACTTGGTAGGATATTAGTGAAGTGGAGCCCACACGAGACCCACCCCTTCAAATCACCTTTTAACCTCCCTCTCATGATTTTAATATGTAACTCACCTGCACCCTGAATTAATGGAAAGTCAACATTCAAAATTAATTAGAGTATTAATCACTCCTCAATTAATTCAATTAATTGAATGAGATCTATTTGATTTTCAAATTAATGGCTTGTGTGTGTGTTAATAAAATAAGACAAGACTTATTATATTAGGGGTTGATTCATTGTGCGAAAGTAAGGGAGGAATATTGAACTCTTGAGGAATATCTTCTTCCTCCTTGAAGAACATGAAGAACACACTGTCACCGACGAAGAATGCCGACCTCCGACGAAGGACGACAAATAACGCTGATTCCTTGGAGCTCGACGACGCGACATCGTGTACCGCGACGCTGATGGTCCTCTTCTCTGTGACGCTGTGTAACATGACGCCGACGATCCTCCTTCTGCGACGCCGTCTTCCGTGACATCCATTTCCCACTACAAACCTCGTTTGACGTCTTCATCGAGGTAGGGGTTTGATTTTTTGTTCATGAATTTTCTTGACCATCCAAACTTCTTTTTCTTATCTGCTTGATATCAGATTAACGGGAGGGGGTCGGACCGCACAAACATGACCGACCCTCCTACCATTTGGATGATGTGTTTTTTGCAGCACGAACAATGGTAGCACGGTGCAATAGCATCACGCGGAAACAAAGAAGAACAGGCAAAGAAGCGTGGCACCGTCATGTCGCGCCGTTGAGACCGAACGAAACTGCGGCCGGAGTCGGGGTCGCAGAGGCGATTCGAAGACTCCACAGATTTTTAATTTGACATGAGGATCGACAGGAGATGACGGATATGGCCGCAGAGGCATTTTGAAGACTTCACAGTGAAGGGAAGGTCCCGAGAGGACCACTTGCGAAGATGGCAGGCAAAACGGACCATCAGTGCGCCTTTGGTGCTCCGTGGAAGACCCTGCCGGCACGCCACGCCAGCACGGCAGCACCCCAGCACGCCGCCAGGAGGAACTGCCACAGCTGAAGCTGCAGTGGCAGGCAGCTGGATCCCGCGACCGTGCGGGATCCGGGGGAACAGGTCGTGGCGCTCGTTGTGTCTGCAGAGAGCTAAGGCCACGGGGGACCGCGTCCCCCGCTCAGCTCGTTGGTCGAGCCTACGCGCCACACAATCGTGCCGGGCCGGGTTGCGTAGACCGGACCGGGCCGCGCCCATCCGGGTCTGACCCAGACCCGGGTCGGGATGACCCAGTTTGGGCCGACCCAGGGGGGTTGGGCCGGGTCGGACCGGGTCCAGACCCCCCATTTTTGGACCACTTTCGGTTTTTGTCTCATTACATGGGCTTCGGACCTCCAAATGACGCACCGTCAGTTGCATGGCGATACTTGGATCGAGACGGTCGTTTTGATATACTACACTCAATGTTTCAGAGAACATTGGTTACAGATGGATTGGTTCGAACACGAAACCAGCCGGGCTCTCAGAGCAGAAACACTTATAACTTGAGCTCTAGATGTCCGATTGACGTTCCGTCGACTTTGTTGGATTCCTCTTAGTGAGAAGTACCTTTTTTATTCCTCCGCTTGAGGTTTGGATGATGTTGGAGTACTATCGGGTTGGTTTGGACTTAAAAACCAACCGGGCCCTAGTATGAAAAAACCAATAACTCTCAGACCGGACGTCTGATTCACGCGTCATCTATCGTGTTGTGTTAAAGAACATTGTGATACATCAAATCTGGTTACGTGACAGTTGATGTATAGACCTATTGGCTCTTGGAGCGGACCTTCCCGGAATGAGCGTGCTGTGTGCGGAAACCCTAGAGCTGGATGAGACTTGACGATTGATGTCTGATCGACACGGAGTGTTTCGATAGCCCAGTGGGGAGCGCATGGTTGTAGCAGCAGACCCACGGCAGAGGAGTGCATGGTTATAGAAGCAGACCCGCGGTACTAAATAGAAGGACTACCTCTGTAGGCTATGTGGGGGAGCGCTTGGTTGTAGCGGCAGACCCAGGGTTGGAAACGTTTTATTGTAGCAGCAGAACCACAGTATTCGACTGGTGGAATACTACAACAGTCCAAGGTTAATGGGAAGTGCATGGTTGTAGCGGCAGAACCACGGTACTCGATTGAGGTGGAGTTACCCAGCAGCTATGGGTTCGACGGTGAAGACTATCACACTGGAATCCTCTGTGGGTTCGACAGTGATGAAGACTGCACTGAAATCCTTCGTGGGTTCGACAGCAATGAAGACTGCACTGAAATCCTCTGTGGGTTCGACAGCGATGAAGACCGTACTAAAATGCTCTGTGGGTTCGATGATGATGACTACTATTCTTGTATCCTACGTGGGTCTAGCAGTGTTTGACTCTATTCTTGCTATCCTTCGTGGGTCTGGCAGTGTAGCTAGTCTGTATCCTATGTGGGTCTGACATCTTAGATGGTTTAATATCCTACGTGGGTCCCAGCTTTGATGAATCAGCGGCTATATCTAATCATCTCTATTACCTTATGAAGAAGTATACATGTGTAAGGTGAGTCTGGACTTTCAATCATTATCTTCGATATGATTGACTTGCTTACCTATGTGGATTGTGATGTGCTTTCTTGTATGGATTGGTTTTCACTATCCTGTGTGGACGTGACCGAACTTGGGATCAGATGTTGGAGCCGAACTGGAATTGATGACTTAGGTATATATATGGGAATATACCTAAGTAGTGGTGGATGTTATTTCATGATTGTAGATTTCCTTTTTGGATTTTCCTTTGTGGATTGTTGGAGACCTTCGGGGGCCTTGGGGTCCCTACTGAGTAGCGTATACTGACCCCTGCACGGGCTATGCCCACACTACGTTGTGTTCGATGCAGCCGACGAAGAACACTGATCATGGTTAAGGCTTGTGGAGCAGTCAATACCTAGAGGTGGACCACTGGGCGGGATGTACACGGAACGACCAACTGGACCCGTGGAGCTGTGGTGGCTATCTGTACCCACCCTTCAGGTGGGACTTCCAGTGGACGTATTGACATTGCTGCTTTACTTTAAGTTGTTGTACTTTCATTCTAGTTATACTTTACTTTCAGTCTGGATTTGTATTCTGGCCCATTTAATTTATGCACTTACTTTTGTAGCCAGTTTTACTTAGTGTTTACTTCTTCTGGCTTACTCTGTGGTGTTTGTTTACTTTATAAAGGCAGTTCCTTCCCTTTTGTCGGGATTTACACCTTTGGTGATAGTCGCCATCCCTAGGCCTATGGGAGGCGGGCTTGGGGTAGTCACGGCACGGGCCCCGAGGATGGGTCATGACATGTAATCCATAAGCAAATAAGGATAAAGGATCCTTAGGGGAAAACATATCACATCCAAGAGAAACTACACAAGTCACCAGACTCAAGCACCAAACCTAAGAAATCATAAGACGTATAATTTCCATGGAATGTCTGTGAAAATAAAATTAGAATGTTCCTTAAATTTTTTAATAGTCCTCATGTACATTCACTTTCTTATACTTATGTTGGTATCCATAGATATTTCACCATTCATGTAACTTTTAAAAACCATTTCATCTTTCTCCTTAGTCCAAACATTCAATTAATCACTCATATCCTAATTATATTGATATGCATCTCTTGCCACTGGGTAATCATCATCAAATTTTTTATTTTTATTTTTTTCATTGTTAGGGGATATTAGGGGTTGTTTTTAACCACCGACTATGGTGGAATCATATGTTTTTCTATACGAGAGGCCTCTTGGTATCTAGTGATAGTTGTTCTCTAGAGGAGAGAGTAATCCTTATGACATTGAGTCATTTTTGTGCTAAGAGAAATTTTTCCATTCATATAAATCATTGGTTTTTTACAATACATTCACTCTATTTTAAATAGGCTTCCTCAATCATAAAAGCATGCTAATAATCATTTTGCGTGGAATCACATGAACTTGAGTGGGAATTCCTATCCTCTTAAATCATGGATTGTGATCTATTTGTGACAGTGGGTTTTTCAGGGATGATGAGGGACACATTATCTATATCAAGAGGTTGATCATTCTGGGGAGTAGCGACATCTCTAGAAGAATCATTTGTAGTGGTAGAGGGTTAACATCATTATTACTAGAGTGTTCAGTAGGAGAATTGGTCATATTTCTATGATCTCCTATTTCAAACTATATTCAGTTGTTCCTTGTAAGGGTACATGTATCATTATATTCCCCAGTGAAATCCATTAAAGAATACAAAATTACAAGGCAATCAGTGAAATATTCTAGGACTTTTTCATTGGAAACCCCTTGGAAGAATCCATTATCTAATTTTTTTATCCAAATGTGAATAATCTATTTGGTCTATTGATATGTGATTACATATATCTTATCCTAATGTAATCATGTATCCAATTTATCTACGATATGGGGGGTCAGGGTTTTTATAGTTTGTATTAGAGGTAGTTTAGTAGATACCTTGGGAACTAAACATTGAAAAAATATATATTATAGAATATAAGGCTATGAAACAGTTCATGGATTAGTCTATCTGTAGGATAAAATTATAATGTTTTTATTAGGTAGATGTTAAATGGTTCTCATAGAAATGAATATATATCTTGACATAAAATATTTATATAGTTCAGGCACAAATATACCATTGGAAATACCATTGATAAAGTCACTTCAGGCTTGAATTGAGCGTCAACTAATACAATAAATCATGCATTTACATGAACCTAGTTTTACACTCTCGATGAATAATCTTGGGTTAATTAAAATATTCATTAAAATCCTTTATGGAGGGTTTGAAAATATTTTTGTTGATTTTACTACTTTATAAATGGAAAATGTTTTATGATTTTCAGATAATTCGCGATTTTTATTAATTTTTATTTGGTTTTTCACAAATTTTTGGGTCATAAACTGTCATTCATAATGAGATAATCTAATATAGAAGGTTAAATTTTTATGAAATGGTCCCTTTTGGAATGAATGGGAAAAATATCAATTCATGTAATCCAATCAGATTAAATAACCATTTATATAATGGGAATAAAGATATTATTTCGAAAGTAACTAGTCTTCAAAACATTATCAATATAGAAGGATATTATACCATGTCTAACAAGAAAGATAAATATTTTTATAATTTTTATGTCTTCATAGATAAGAAAGATAAGATGTGTAAATCCAAGAAATAAATGGTAAGGAGAAGATGGTAATGAATGATTTTACCCCTTGTGTTATTCGTGGAATCAAACACCCTAAAAATTAAGTAATGGTAATGGGAGTTCCCATTTTTATGTGAGAAATTCCACTATTCTCATTGTTGAATGGTAAGAGAATTTTTTTTAATGATCAATACATCAACTATATTGATATAGTTAACTAATGAAACGAATTCCATAATAATCAAGGGAATATAACTCAAAAAAATCAATCAGTAAGTAGTTATTGATATGATATTACAATAGAAAATTTGGAGTTATTAAAGTTATTTTATTTGGATTTATGAATTATATTATATGAATACTTTAAAAGAAAATTTATTGTTAATATAATCTATAAATTTATCAGGATTCTATAAAAAACAATTTTTTAATAGATTTGCATGAATATTTTTAATGGTACTCATGACGTGGAAATATAATTTATTAACAAGGTGAACCTTTTTAAAAACATATAATTAAGGGATAATTACCAATAATATGGAACTTAGTATGGGATAATAATTAGATGTATGTGTGATAGTACTAGATACCATGAAATTGATTATATGATTGATGGTAGGTGTCATCTTTTCTTGAGTTACTGTATATAAATAAATATGTGATATATTGGACCATATGATATTTTATTTATGGAAAAATTCATGTTTTCATTAAAGTTTAAAGGTGAACAAGGAATTAACATATTTTAAAAGTTATACTAAGAGAAACTATATATTTTCTTTTGAACATATTTTTGATTTAGTGTTCTTCCATAAAAATTTACCAACAATGTATTCTAAAAAGAATATTTGGTTTAAATATTATCATTAAATATATATGGAATGAATTTGGTGAAAATTTAGGTGGAATTGGTAATATTTTTACAACCATTTTGTTTTTTGAATATATCTAATGGTAGGAGGAAAAAATTTTCATTCTAATGGTCTACAAAATGTATTTTAGACCAAAAAATATATGCTTTACTTTCTTTTATTAAAGAAATGAATAATGTTCGAATTAATTGAATCACATCCAAGGAAATAAATTCTGGATATAAAATAAAAATATATAAACTATGTATATTTTCATATGCTATCATTCTATATTGTAGTGTTTTTCCTCAACTATAAAAATTAATCTTGGGACAAAAATGTTATCCTAGTACTATTATCTATAATGAATAAAATGGATCCTTAAGATATCACACATTTGTGATTTTTGGTTATTTTAATTCTATTTTTAATTCACTTAGTTATTATTAATGAAATCTATAACCCTTAATTATTTTAGGGCCATTATGCATCACTTGCATATCAATATATTCACTTACACCATATATTATCATATTAGACACCTAGTTATGTGATTTTTCTAGTAGAACATCATACTTACCTTCCACTCTTATCAAAAGAATGTATTGCTAAGATCTCTTATGATATGAGATTTTAAGAAGGATATTTTTTAATGTAAACTCATTGATTATTGAGATCATGATTAAATTTTGTGTATGAAATTTCTTTTTGGGGATATAGTGTTACACCCCATGATTTTAATGATGAAACATAATGTTAGATAATGTGTATTAAAAATGAAAAAATTGAAATGAGATAATGTTACACATTGATACTTTAGGATATATTTATTTTTTTAAAAAATATATCTCATTGATAGATTTTAGTGAACGTAACCATATATTTAAATGAAATAAGAGATTCTATTAAAATATTATTATTTATCTATATTATTATAACATAGACACTTTGATGGATGTTATGAATAGTAAAAAGAAAATATTAAAATTTTATTGTTTACACATGTATTAAAAAAATTCAAAGGTTATCTATTTACTAATAAAAATATATGAATAATTTTAAGGGAAAATACATATTTTCTAAACAATTAATTTTCATTGAATAGTGAATTTTTTACCATCATGCATAAAATTTGAAAGTATTTTTACAAATACTATATATTATATTTTAAAAAATAAAAATGATTTTTGAAATCTATATGTCATAATTATTCTTAGGTAATTTTATAAAAATATATACAAATATTAATTTATAGATGAATGGAGAAAAATAACGGTTTTTAGTCATAACTGTGTTTTTTTTCAAATTTCATAACAATTAAAATTTTATTTTTATTATTATTTAACTAAAGTTAGTAAAATTATATTTCAATTTATTTAATTTATATATTTTGAATAAATTTACTTTCTAATATTTATATTAATACATTCTAATCCAATGAAACATTTCACTTTGGAAAACCAATATTTCAACCCCTATTTGGATTAATTTTATATTGATTTCTAACACATATATTATTTTAATATATAAATTAAGATTATGTTTTGGGTATAAAAATTATATATATTATAGAACAAGTTCAAATTAATTATTGACAATGATGAATAATAGAAATAATAAATTTATGGTATTTGTTAAGGTAAAAAAGGGTTTACTAGGGGGTTAAAAATAAAATGATAATAGTTATAATGAATTATCAAATTTTAAAAACCACATTAAATGAACATATTTTGATCTTATCACCTATTTCTAAATAAAAGAATATTTTTGGAGTCCTTTTTCAGGAGGAAAACATGGGTATCACTTTATCAGTTTCAACAATTCATATATCAATCATCTCCCTTAACATATAACCAGACACCCCCACTTATACCCTATTAACACATTAGAAATAATTTTGATCAGATATTTCCTACATAAATAAAATATTTTTTTATATAAAAACTTACCAGAGTCAATATTTTTATTAGTAGGCCTTCCTAAAAATGATTTATGTGAAACCTAAAGAAGCTCTCTGAAGAAGTCAAAAACCATTTAAATGTGCATATGTTTTTGGATTCATCTCCAACCTTTTTATAGCCTTTATAAACTACTATAATTTTATAACACTTGTATCAAATATATATTAAATTTTATAATGTTAAAGAAATTTACTTGATATATATCTTCATTTATCGAATGGTAAATGAAAGCATTGATCATGTGTACAACAGAATACAACCTTGCGAACCAATGTAATTCATTTCCATCCCCACTTTTGTAGGACATATATAATGATGTAATTAATACATTTATATTATATTTATTGATTTTTTATAATTCATTAATTATTGTAATATATATTAAATTATATTACTTTCTATTTCTTGGGGGATATGGTAACGTTGCTCTTGTGTACGACAGACAATCCCCTAGCGAAGTGATGTGTTCCATCATTCGATTAGTTTTTTCATGAAATGTTGTAAGGATAAAAATAAATAATACATGTTAAATTTGTAATATATTTTTTTATTGATATATAATATAAAATATAACTCCATACATTCAAAAATGTTGGGAAATAGTAATGTTTCTCTTGCATACGTGTGGACTACCACTTCCAAATAAAAATTTGAAATGTTTCTTATTTTTTTAAATAGATTTATTTGATATAAATAAATTATGTATATAAATTACTAATGATTTGAGAAATAATAATTTATAATATGTTTCCATTCATTGTATACATCATATAAAATCAAAACATCATTCATTTTTATGTACAACATATCAACTCCAGGAATATTATAATCCATTATATGACTCATAATTTAATATACTAATATAAATACATATATGATAATTATATATTATATTTAAAAAATTTTAATAATACTATGTATTATTTTAATAAGATCAAATTAAAAGGTACATTGTTACCTAACAAAAACATATAAGAAAAATTTTCCAATTATCAGCTGAAACAGTGATTTTAACAATGAATTGTTGATTAAAATTTATAAAATAATATAGGAAAATAATAAATTTTTTGATATATATTTATTTGGTTCCATAATATATGTTTAATCTATCTATATTTATTTTATTAGAGGTTTTAACAAATACAATGTAAGTCAAACCTAAGGTAAGTGCTTCTTGTTTCACGTTTTGTTCCGTAAGATATATACCATATTCAATAAATATTTCTATCTTGGGGTGTATAAATAACAAATTTGTTATGTTAAATCATGAATATTGTAATCTTAATGGATTTTAAATTTTCACTTTATTTTGTTTATTTTATGGGGACTATGATTCAAAAGATACCATAGTGATAAGGGATTAATGTTTGAAATAACATCATTCATCATGATTGTTTTTTTGTAAGTATCCCTCTAGGTAACTATTTGATATTTCTATATAAATATAAATAAATAATTATCACATATTTATTCATGAACTATTTCATGTAATAGTACCATTATTTCTCTAATTTTTTTTAAAAAATTATTAGAGATATGTGTTTTTGGAAAATTTGAGTTTATTTATCCCTTCAGTAAAAAATACTTCTTTTAAAAAAATATAAATTTTCAAAAAACACTAAAAATTGAATTACAAGAGATATTTTAACATATTTTGAATTTTTTATTTTTTTTATAAATTTTATCTTCATGTATTTTTCAAAACAAGGCCTCTCTGTATTTTAATCAAAATGTCTAAGGAATGTTTTTTATTGTGTACGGCATCAATGGATGTTTCCCTCATCACATACAATCTAT
This sequence comes from Viscum album, assembly GCA_963277665.1. NCBI lineage: Eukaryota > Viridiplantae > Streptophyta > Magnoliopsida > Santalales > Viscaceae > Viscum > Viscum album. The sequence goes on along the minus strand of OY728142.1, from coordinate 1,330,412,093 downwards.
TATTTATGGGATATTTTACATGTATTAAAATGTAATTTTATAAAAAAACATATACTCTAAATTATATTTGAACATTATGATTTAAAATTATCTTTAAAAATTGTAATATATATTTTCTTTAGATTTATTTAATAATAATTTTATGTTATTTCTATTCATTAAAAATCATTAATGCATTAATTTAGATATGATTAACTACAGATATGCTGTATTAATTATATTATTATCCATTATTCAGATGTATGATGATTAGTTATGTGTAGGATATACAATGTTATTATGATACACCATATTATTCATGAAGGTTTATGATTATGGTTTTTATTGACCAGGGTATGTATTAACCTTTTGTATGAATGTCATACATTATTATTTTTTTGATGATTATGATTCACCACATTTTTATAATTATTTATTTAGACTTATAATGTCAAATGTTCATCCCGATTTTAGATATCCTCTCAATGAATTGACATGTATCATGAGACAAATCAATTATCCAAATTGGACATTTTTATACTTATAGATATGAAATAAAATTTGAATGGTCATCATAGTTTCATAGGTTTTTCCTTCTAAATTAATTTATTATGATATCATTTCTAGGTCGATGTGAATATTTTATATGTTAAAATAACCCTGGGTAATTTGAAATATCATTTGAATATTTATGTGGAATTCTTTTGCTAAAATTTAATTCTACGTTATTATAATATGTTTATTGATTAAATGTATTTTGTTGTAATTATTTCCCTCCCCATATGAATTATGGATATTTATTAATGATATCAACCACTATACACTTACCCAAAATAACCATTTGAGATAACCCAATTTTTATGTTTTATTTTCCCTCGGATTTTAAGAAATATTTTTTAAATGTTATGTAGGTATAAACAATAAGGAATAATGGATTTATCAAATGAAAACAATTTTAGGATTTTATGTTTTAAAATATAATATCTATTCGATATATGTATCATTTAAAAAAATAGAATTAGTTTTTCCTTGGGGGTGTTATTCGTTTTATTTAATTTCAATGCCCTTAATTAATCACTGACTCTAAGATATTGGGTTCGGGGTCATTATGCATAACGTCTGCTTTATTACATAAATGTATATCTAAATCTTATATACACTATTTACCTCACATGTTTCCATAAAATCTTTTAGTTTTCTAATATATATACATATATATTTCCTTAATTACTTACCTTTTATGAATATGGATTTCATATCTTACTTTCAAATCTCATAATCAAGGAAATTTTCACCTACTATGTTTTAGAGTTTAGGAGTTGGTCATCATCAATAAATAATATATCATTCCATCAATGATAAGAAACCCATTTTACTCTAGTAAGTAAAATTCTCTAGCTAACCTAAAAAAGAATATTTTTCTCAATAAGATATTCTCCCAGTAAACCTTGTAGAATTTTTTCTCTTATACTAACAGTTTACCTCCATGAACATTGACATAGTTAATTTCAATCATGTTCTAACTATCTCTTTCAGAGATATGAACAATTTTAATAGATTTGGGTTTCCTTCGATAATTATTAATTAAATTTATAATATATAAAGATATATTGTTTGATCTATGATGAATTTTTTTTCAATAAATTATATTTACAAATACATTGCATCTATATACCCATTTATACCAATTTTTTGTAGTTTGACAATACATCAACACATTTAGGTCCACATTTTCCACATTTATTAGAGCATGGCGATGTGTATAATCTATATTTTGGAATTCATATTTATAAAAGGATTAGGGTTGAATTTTGAGACTTGGTATTTTTGTTAACAACTACAACAAGATACCAATATCATGACAATATTATCCCATAATCCATAATAAAAAAATACAATTCTTTTTTATGATATTATGTTTATAAATTAATTAGTGCTTATTAACATTATATCCATGAGGTATATATAATACTTGTTTATGTTCATTCACTAACTTCGTGTAATATTATTTATTGATCATAAATTTAATACATTCACATATAATGAAACTATTATAAATGTTGTAAACTATGAGAATCAATCTATATCTTATAATATGTATTGTTTACATGGATAGTTATGAAATTATTCAAAAAAAATTCTTTTTAACCATTAATTATATTAATAGGGTTTCCATTTCATCATATAAAAACATGAAAAATTAAATATTATATTATGTTAATATAATATAAATAACCTTTATGGTTTTATGTTAAAAAAATATATTATACTATATAAACATTTCAACGATGTTGTTACTCGGTATAATACATTTCATTTGAATTTTAATAAGAATTTATTTCTAGAATAATTGTTTTCTATTTAAGAATATATTATTATATTATTATTTAAATAACCTATATATTAACATATTTTTCTAGTATAAAATAAATAATATTTTATTTTTTCAAAAAATGAAATACAATTAACTTTATCAAAATCATTAAATAGATAAAATATATTATAATGATAAAAAATATAATGATACAATAATTAGAGAATTATTAATCAAGGGATTTGATGCGGTTATCTCTTATAAATAATGAAACAGGTCTAAATTCGTCAATATATTTATGAATAAATTTACTTATTATCATATTATCAAGATAACATGATACTTCACAACAAATTAAAAAATGTGAGTCATAAATCATTTATATTTATTAAACTTATATAATTTTTTTATTATAATTAATTATTAATATATAAGATAATTCCATATGCATATTTTCTAAAATTACAATTTAATAAATGGATATGTATTAAGACCCCAATAATATATATATTTGTATTTTTTATAATAACTATAAAAAATTATCTATATAATTGTTAATTTATAAGTGATTGTTTAATCAACAAGAAATTATATCCAGGGTGAATATTTAATAAAAGTAATGAAATTATTTTCGAAAAATTGATGATTTTTTGAAATAAATGATATTCTAATAAAATATTATTATTAAATAACATTAAATATGTATATTTGATAATATAATTTATATGATGTCAAAAATAATTTTCATTCTGGTAAGAAAATTGTCACTTTCAAAAAAATGTTTCTCAATAAATGTATAATATAATTCGTGAGTGAAAAATGATTTATCATTAAATTTTTCTGGTTGAAATAAATATATTTTTTGGAGTCAGACAGTTCAAATTATCCAATAGTTAATTTTTCATATTTTTATAAGATAATCATATTTATAGGTAAAAATGATATATGATATAAATATATGGTGTATATTGTAATGTCCCGGCCCAGCTTACCTAGAAAACAGAAGTCAGGCCATTGGGTCACATGGCCAAAAGTGTGTCTCTCAATATGCAAGAGGCAGACGACAAGAAAAGAGAATCTATATAATTGATAATAAGGAGACTATACCATTATATCAAAGATAAATAGTAATATATCAGAGTAAATAACAATAAATAGGGGGTAAAAATAGAAGCGATAAATAAGTAAAAGACAAATTCTTATACAAAAGAAGTGAAGTAGCCAATTCTTGTGTATATAGTAGATTTATTAATTACATGGTAATGATACATATATGAATAATTAAATAATACTACATTATTATTAATACTATACAAAAAAGGAAAGACTGTAATACCCCACTGGTAATCCCCACGAGCATCATGATCTCCATCTCATTCTTTTTCTCCTAACTCCTAGGTACGAGAAAACATCAGAAAACCTTGATCATATAAATAGAAGGTTTAATCATATACCAAGGGTACTCAAGATGTGTGTGAGATAAAATCACATTAGGATGAAACCCATGATATCATTCCCAATATTGTGTGATAAATTTTGTAGTTTATAGATATAGAAAGGTTAAATATAAAACACTACTTAAATAAGAAAACACCATTCCAGGATCCTGAGGGACACCTGACGTTTAAACAATCATCAAATCATTGTCAGGATAATATTCTGATCATGTCATCCTCATATATATTTATATATATATATATATTGTAGCAATATGTTTATGCCTATATTTATATATATATACGTTTTTGTGGATCTGAACATAACTCTTCAATCTAATTCCAGGGAATCTCTTACAATCTTCCCTTATCCCTTGTACAATAGCCCTTGGTATATTGTCCTCTATATATTATTTCTAAATTGTGGTGGTTTAGGACATACCTCTCCAAACCAATTCTAGGGGATATACCATTGTATTCCCAAAACACAAAACAAATATCTTTTAGTCTCCTGGAATTCCTACATTAAAAATCTATCCTTGGGTTTATGAGGATGTACCACCACCATAGTGATTCTAGGGGCGATCTCATAGCATACTCTTAACCCAATACAAGGACCCCTTAGTCTCTTGGCATGCAACCATCTCACCTAAAGTATTCATAAGTGGTATGGGGTAATAATTACTCCAAAAAATAGTGTATAAATATATAAACCTATCATGTGGTAAAACTACAACTCAACCATAAGCATACACAACTATCATGGGGTAGACTACCTCCAATATATATGCTAACCTAATTGGCATAGGGTAAACTACCTCCCACCGAATGCCATTAAATATTTGACATAAATTATAATGTGTTTCATATGGATTTACTTATTAAGAATTTCACATAGACATTCCATGTTAAATATCAAAAACATCATACACATTTATACTTATGGAAAACCATCATATTTTCTTAACTCAAAACATTTACATTGTATTCAAAATCAACTCATTACATTTGTAAAGGGCATCTAAAGAATTCCAGTATCCATATTCCAATTCAATTTTCAAGTAATACTTTGCATTTAAACCCATTATATTATGTAATGTAATTCATTATAGAATTATAATGAATTCAAAACCATCCATTTTTGTGAGTCTTCTAACTCATGTTCATCTCAACCAATTTTCACAATCATTTAAAATTGTAATAAGGGTTAACTTTCAAGGTGATTACATTTCAAGGGGAAAATTAACTAATTTAATCCATCCTATACAAACCCAAATACCCAAATCAAATCATATCCTAATATATATAATTAAAACATCAATTTCAATGTTTATAAAGACAAACTACACTATAGTGTGTTCGGTTGAATAAACATCTTAGGATGGACAAGGAAATTACATTGGAATGTCTATTCATTAGCTGAATACATCAATTGAAGGGATAACATGAAAAGAAACAAATAGGGAAAAATAATTTCTTAACATAACATATCCAAGATGCAATGTATTTTTATCCAACATAACAACAAGAAATAACCAGATATCATTGGTAAGTTGATAAGGTATGTATAAAATGTCTACTCACTATACTTATAGTTTTTTGGTGGCCCACCTCCATTGTTGGATATTTTGTACAAAATCATTAAATTCTTATCACACAATTAATTTTTCATATTTATCATTGCATTAGCTTTATCAATGAATGAATTTAATCTAATCACTACCGTGTTAATTTAATTAAATTAGTAGTCAAATAATAAATTGATTACTGCATTAATTAAAATAAAAGGGCATGGAAAAGGGCCCCTTTTTTAGGTGGAACCAAACTAAACATTAATCTTTTTTCTCATTGTAATGAATTCAAGTAGCTCCCTCATTGATCATATGAACCTTCACATACATATAAGGACACTTATCCCCTATTGACACACCTTCATGTTCATAATCATGTGCATGGGGATACTTACATATATCATTATATGCATATACCCATCTCCAAGTGAATAAGCATGAATCTTTATATATATACATATAAACTCCAAGCCCAATAGATGTATATTCAATAAATTTTATTAATATAAACCTAATGGAGTAACATATATATATAGACCTATGAAGATGGATGTGGGTTACCATAAACACGTTGACATGAAACCTCAAGAAACAATCCAATTTAGTACCCAAAAAATATTACCATCCATAAAAAATTTCAAGATCCTAATTTTGATTGAGTGAATCGATGTATTGGGAAATAAATATCACATCACATGATGGCGACAATACAAATAAAAAAACAACATTGACATTAGAGGTAGTTTATGGAACACACATCCAACAGTACCAATAGACTATCCACATAGCCTTGATTGCGAAGAAATAAGGAAAAATAAAATTACCTCATACTAATGGTTCGGCTGAAATTTTTAGGATGATTGGGAGACCAAATCACTTCAAGAAATTGGGAGGTGAAGGGATACAGGACAACACCTCAATGCATCAGAGTTAAATAATAGTGAAATCATACTAGATATATAATAATAGAGAAGGTTCAATAGAGGGAGTTGTATTAATAAAAGGGGGAACCCTTTGGGGTAGTGTCGTGTATGTATGAGGGAGGATTGGTAAGGATTTGAGTGTTTTTAAATTTATTTTAAATTCAATTTATATAATTAATTTCAGAAAAATTTAATACAATTCACAATTTGGTTTGTACGGTTTCCCAAACATGGTGTGGTCTGTGCAGCACCCACTACATAAGAGATTCACCTCACATAGTTTTTTATCATACTGTTAGTCTAATTGTTCATAAAACATCAAAGGAATGGTCTCAAGGTACACCCTATGTGTCACTACCCATGTTGTAATGAAACATGATTTGGAAAATCATGTCCAACCCTTGGAAACCACATCTTACTCAATTGCATAGGGCCACATAGTTTACTATAGTGGACTGCATAGTTTCAGACAGACCGCGGGGTCTCTATAGCCTTTAATAATTGACTTTTCCATGTCATACACCCTAAATACTATTTGAGTGACTGGTGAATCATAAAAACCTTTAACCAGGTCCAAAACAATATTTTTGAAGGGTTAAAACCCTCAGAATTTTATTATAAAGCTATTTTTAAGAAAAAAAAATTAATTAATTGATAATGTTTTAATTCATTCAGAATTTACCATCAGTCCAAAACATGGATCATTATAACCTCCCGAATCTATAAAATCTCTTCCTCATGATGCCTTTTTGAACAACATAAACCTTACAAAATCTACAAGGGTATGGAAGGTTGGTTTAGAAAGTAATTTATATTTGAACATGCCCAACACTACCTTACGAATCCATCTTCGAAATTGGTGCTCGGGCCATTTAAAAAAAATCCAGAAGTGGATTTCCAACAACAACCTCTAAACCGCTCTAATCCGTCCCCATTATACCAGAAACACAATAACATTGTCATATCTTTTACATGTAAGAAAAGGTACTTCCCGCCTTATTATATAACATTAAATGGCCCATTCAATACTATGACTCAACCATAGTTAGGTTTTCCTTGAAATCATGCCAAAGTGGATTACAATGATTTTTCTTATGTGATTTAAAAATGGTTAAAATGATAGACCAGCATCCACCACAAAGCCAGGGATGAGCCAGTTATTCATAAAACGCACCAGCTAACATCAACCATAATCATCTCAACCTCACAACTTGTCTAAAAGGGGTCCTTCATTGACCATAAGGATTTTTATAGGAGGTTAGAAGAATCAAGACACCAAGACCAACTGAATAAGAAACCATAAGAATGGATAGATATTATTTTATAAGATAAACTATGATGCCCTCTAACAAGGCATCTATCATTCACCTCAAGGACATTCATCGAATGTAATATATAACTCTAAACGAAGTTATTAACCAAACCATGAAAGAAATAATGCATCCTATATGAAACAACAATAAGGAACCACCCAAACAATCCCAAAGTATTTAAATCATTACAGTAGCATATGATCAATTCTCTTATTGTAAATCCTGGATGATGTCAAGATAGGAGACATAGTCATCCCTATAATGAATACACTATGAGGGTTGAAAGAGTTTCTAGTAAATCATACACAAACACTAGATAAAAGACAAGTAGAACCACAAAAATCAACTTCCATTAAGAAATTCACCATCACCTATTGATACATCACTACTAATAATCACAATCCCTCACCAGCCTAGGCACATTTTTATCATTCCATATTTTATTATCTTTTTATCACTATGACAAATAGTGTTCCTCAATTCTTTCTTACATTCAAAAAACCCAACATCCCCAATGGATTATTTTAAAACATTATATTTCTAGTTTATTTTTCTAGTTTTGTTCATTCTACATGGAAGGGTACATAATTATAAACCTAAAACAACACTCCAAACCTATGTTTTTTCTTGTCGTAGAAGGAATATAAGGTAAACTAGAAATTAAAAAGTGTGTTAGTAAAAAGAACATAACACACAAATGTGGGAATTTCCGCCGAGTCACACTCAAATGTGTTAGAGTAGAAAGATAATTCCCAACCAATAATGCATCCCAAAAAAACCAACAAAAAACTCCTGGAATAAGAAAGATATTAAATTTATAATGTACCTTACTACCAACCACATACTAAAACCATACGATGAAAAATAATGGACACAAGGATTTGGTCTCCTAAATAGAATTCATAGGATCAGGAGCCTAACATCAAACCATTGATAAAGAAGAAATAACCTATTGATAATGTTACCATTTCCTTTCTAATTCATATCTAGAGACTCAAGAAAACCCATACAAGAGGGTTCTAAATTTTGTATTCCCATATATGTTCTATTTCCAAAAAATTTAACTTTAAAAAAATTAATATTTTAATCAATTTATGTTATTTAAATCACATCATAATGTACACCATAATAAAAATTAAATAGGAACATAATTTTTAATATAAAACTAAAAAACCGGACAATTTCATATTACATTCTTTTTAACCATAAAACATCTCTAGAAACCATGTCCTTATGGTGGAAAAAGAAACGAAACCATTTTGCAGTTTCAGAATCCTATGAGGGTCCCATTGAGCCAAATGGGTTATCCAAAATGCAACCCAAAAATAGTTACTCAAATAATAAAAGTCATGAAAAACCATACCAGGTAATATTATAAAAAACATGACCCAACTATCCTACATTGTTCATAGGTGAATATTTTAGAAGGAATCCAATTTCATTTCAAATTAGAAACCCAATAGTATTTACATTTAATGTAATGTCACAAAATATCAGCCATTTCATTAAACCTGGGATGTCATTTTCAAATTCATGGAGTTCCCATAAACATAGTGGATTGAAAACTCAATCCAATTAATCAAAACCAAACACAATTAAAAATTTAACAAGATAAAAAATAATGATCAAATATAATGATTGACCAACTATAAACCTGTAAAGCGCCCATGCTATTTCCAATTTGGCATTTTCCACCCTTCAGTCAAGCCCAGTATATATTTTCATATAAACATTATCATTCATTAAATTTTATCATCGTCTTTTTCATGTATGATTCTATTATCAAAATGGTTTGATCAAATGGGTTACCTCTTCCCAGTTTATGGGTGACCATACACCATATAGTCAAAAATTGATTTCCTTTCTTTCACAACAATTACATAGAAAATGCAAGGTAAGTCACGAAAAGTATATAACATTGAGAAATATAATAAAAAATATAATCATGGAATACCAGCAAATCAGGATAATCATGTATCATGGAAAACTATAAATACAACTATATGGAAATGCCATGTACATGGAATTTGAATTTCCATTATGGCTATATGATGCATGCAATGTGACTTCTTTAACATATTAGTCCATGGGTAGAATAATAGATATCACATATATAATATATTATTGGAAGGTAAACCAATCTCTCTAGGAGAAATCACATCAATTTTATTAGCAAACGGCATATAGATCAATTCCCAGACATAACCACAAGGTCATTTCTCATATCTGGTGTGATCATTCCCAATCATGGCTAATAACCAAGGGCTGAAACATTCTTTTTTGCCTACTACCATCCCATAATGGATTCAAAATAGACAAATTTACACTGATACCATTTCATAACGTTCTGACATGTCTAAACATCCATTCGGTAGATATACCAATGGGTCTTATGGCCTCAATCACATCTCCTTGTCTGTTAGAGGCTTCTGTCTAGAAGTGAATGTCTTAGGAGGTGATTGTGGGGAGACAATACCATCATATTATTGATACCAAATGGTATATAATTGTAATTAACAATCAATAGTGGAATGAAAAATCAGTTATGATTAAGCAGTGGATTATAAATTCAGATATAACTGAACAATAGGGGACAATGCCAGTTTATACCACTTATATATGCCAGAAATGGTAATGAAACATATGTGAAGTAGTAAATAATAATACATGAATTATTAATATAATAACAAAATGAATTAAAACAACACCCCATGGTTGAACCATACGACATTCACAATCTCCAGATTGGTTATTTTCTCTTAACTACCATGTACAAGTAAAAAAGTACACCATAGATCCTTCAAATTCATGGTCTTCAGGGGTTCCCTGGGTAACTGAGTAAGGTGTGAGATGAAAAATCAATATGTTGTAACCCATTTTTTATTCCCAATACTAAGTGATATAAATAATATAGTAAATAGTTTTAGAAATATTTAATAAATATAACGATAAAAATAAGAAAACCCCATCCATGATACAACGGGACAACTTACAGTTATACCAGCATTGACTCTTTTCCCGGATAATAGTATAATCATGCCAAATATATATATATAGTAGCAATATGTATATATATATATATATTGGGTTTGATCTAGATGTACCTCGTCCATCTAATTCCAGGGGTGCTCTCATAGTCTTCCCCTAACCCAGGTCCAAGAGCACTTAGTCTCCTAGCCTCCATACATTAGATTTAAATTGGGGTCCATTGGGAAAACCTCCACCATCCAATAACATGGAATATCTCATGAAATTATCCTAACCCATTACCAATATCAATTAGTCTCAGGTTATTCCCACATTTCAAATATTTTCATGGGTGGATGGGGATGTACTAATGCCATCCAAATTCAAGTGGGGCTCTCACATCCAACCCCTAACCCAATACCAAGATCCATTAATCTCTTGGCGTGAAATCATGTGACATAATTTAATTAAATTCATGTGGGTTATTACTTCCTACCACCAATTAAATTGGTATATAAATATTCCATGGGGTGAAAATTCCTCCCACGCATAAGCATACACATCTAGAATTTTGTAAACTTCCGCCCACCCATAACAAATCCTAAATGGAATGGGGTAAAATACCTACCACACAATAACATAAAATAATAGAACTAAATTATAGTTTCATTCTTGAGGAATAAATTCAAATAAATTTTACATAGCCATAACATATTACATACTAATTATCACATTCTCATGTATACTTATGGAAAACCATCTTAAATACATCAATCAAAACACTATAATTGTGTGAGTCATCCACTCATGGTCACCTCGCTTAATTTTTTTCATACATCAAATCTTTTTAAGGATCATTTCTTTTGTGGCCATTCCATTTAATTTATGCAACTTAAAAATTTAATCACACCAATATAAACCAAAATACCATAATAAATAAATATCACATGTTATGTCTTGTAAACGTCCATTTCATGGTCTGTATGACATACCAGACATGAGGTGACATGGCTTAAATAATATACTCATGAGGAAAAAGGCTATTTTAATCGATTGATTAGTAATTAAAAAAATCATCATTTTAAGGAATGATAGGATACATACCAAAATAGAACATCTAACTTATTAAGTCAATAAGGCCATGGCTAAATTTTAAATTTATCAAACTAAACATTATGGTATAAATTTAGAACTATGTGAAGTAACGACGAAATGTATAAAAGTGTAGTCACTACACTTTCATCTTGAAGGTTTCACACCTCTGATGGATCATTTTTATTAAAAACTCATTAAATTACTATCAAACAATAAACATATCATATTTCAAATTACATTAGATTTATAAGGGGACAAATTTAATCTAATACAAATTGTATTAATTTAATTATATTGAAAGTGCTATAATATATTAATTAATGAATTACTAAAAATAAAAGGGCATGGAATAGGGTCCCTACCTCAGGGTGGAATAAAACTAAACATTTGGATTTGTAACATTCTAACTTAAAGATTCTTCTCCCCCATAGTGAATATTCATCTTTATATACATATAAAAATCCATATCCCACATGCACATACCCAAATGGGCATGATCATAATGAAGGTATCCCAACCTATATTATTATATACATATAGCTATATCAAATCTCCTATGTAAGTTTTTAACATATATACAACATCACACTTATCCCCATGCATGTTTATAAACTCCCTAAATTTATTATCTACTAAATAATTGAACTAACATATACATATATATATATACACTAACTTATTCAGAATTAGGTGACTCTCATTAGACCTGGATACTTGATACCACATGAAAGAATCAAGAACACAACAGAAAACTACTAATAAAAATAAAATATTTAAGACCCTACATTAGATGGTGCAATACAAAATGGTGCGAAGAAAAATCTCACCTCAGATGGTGGAGGTGTACTGAATCAAGATAAAATACCTCTTCTATGGTGGTGGCTGATGAAATATGAACTAAATGCTCTAGAGTGACATATCATATAACTTGAACTTGAAGAAACAAGGAAAATAATGAAAACCCATAGCAATAGTTTGGATAAAAATTATAAGATGATGGGGAGACAAAATAAGGGAAACATATTGGATAAGAAGAGAGAGAAAACCACACCTCAAACAAATAAATGAAAATCTATAAAAAAACATGAATACAGATCGAAGAATAGTGGGGGTTACTTGGAGGGGGCACATGCATGGGAGGTTGAAGTCCTCGGGGGTGCATCATGTGATTATGAGGGAGGAAGGATAAAGATTTGAGTGATTATTATTTTATTTCAAATTTAATTTAAATTAATTAATTTTTAAAAAATTAGTGATCTAAATTGTTTAGGTTTCATGGTAATCCAAAATGTGAACTTACAGTTTGGCACCCCATTTTAGGATATCAACCACACATGATTATCCTTGTGTGGTTACTCTAACTGTGAACAGACTGTGCGATGAATAATTTTGTGGTACTAACTATGTAGGGATACCCTTGTGGCATATAACCATGGTTTGGGAAACCATATTTACCCTATGAAATATTTGCATCCCTCACATGAACAAATTCACACTGTTTCCTATAGTGTCCACATGGTTTTTGACAAAACGTGTTCCCTGTATTGCCTTTAAATAATTAGAATTTTCATGTCCAGTTATCCTGAAACTACTCAACACAACTAAGAACCATAATGATCTTTCTCACAATTCCAAAATCATCACTTTAATGTGTTCCAAATCTTAGAAATAAATTTTTATTCCCTTTTTTAGAATGGCCCATTAAATAATTGAAAATGATCAAATTCTTATGGATTTCTATCAAGTCCAAATTGTGGATCTTTACATATATTACAACATCATATCACTCCAAAAGTGATATAATAAATACTTTAATTTGTATAAATGAAAAAACTATTAATATGACTAGTTATAATTATATAATATGCTAATATGATTAAATTTATAAATCCTTTATGAATCCTCCCAAATGTATACTATATTATATGTTTTTAAAATCATATAATTAAGGTTGTGACTCACATAAAAATCACCATGGCTAATATTTAAAATGTTTGGACCATGGACTTATAAAAAATTAATATCAACCCATATTTGGATGTAAACATGGGTAAAAACTATTGTAATCTTTTTTGTTTTGGATATTTTATTGTATAGATTGAAAAACAAATTTTTTGGAGATAATAAATAACTCCTCTCACTTTTCTAATATAAAACCCCATGATCCCATTTATCATTAAAAAAAATCATTGATAACATCCTCCAATTTTTATAAATTCTATATAGTCCTTCCATTGTTCCTCAATCTCCCGATAATCCCCTCCTATGCTTTTGGAGTCTCTCTCTCAAGGTAATGGATCCTCTCCTTCTAATATTTATTCCTGAATCATAATTATATAAGTCTTTTATTCATCAATTCATAATTTTGAGTTATGTTATTTCATAGCAATCCAATGTAATTTATGTTGTATGAATTCTGAGATTCCCCTTTATATCTCATCAATCCCTTCCACGAATATTTATATTCCCCTATTTTAATGCTGAGATTTCACCACAATATTTCATGCCAAACAATAGTGTAGTGAGTACACATATCCAATTTATATCAAGGGTTTTCACCTTTATAATCATATATATATATATAATATTTGGGATTTTTTTTTAATTCACAATCCTTGATCATAAAATATAATGTGATGAAAAAGGATTCAAAATTACATGATCTCTATGGAACACATTTGAGTGAAATTAAAATAAATGAAAGGGCAAGACACCTATATTTCTCAAATACAATAGGTAATGTTTCATCCCATGAGGATTCATTCAATTGATTAGAGAGTGAACCTAATCCATCATGGTACTTTTTCTATTACGATTTCTTAACAGATATAGTAGACAAATTTTTATGATTCAATGTTTAATGATGTTTCGACATTTCTATGTCACATTTTCTTCATCATTATTTATAATGCATCATTGGTCATGTCCAAAATTTTCACCTATTTTATGTTACATTTATATTAATATTCTGTAAAATGTAATACATTCATAATGTTATTCCCTTACTACTCCCTTACTGGACATTATACCTCACCCCATTCTTTTGGATATCCATAAGATAACCCATTAAATTTTCAGTACGATGGAATATTATGAGCATGCTAATGATGTTTTCAATAATGGTTATTTCCAACTATTTTATGTTGACATATAACGTATGAAATTCCAAAATAATATATTATTTGGTTTCCAAGAAAACATATCCTTTGTAAATTCTATAGGTGGATATGAATTAGGCACAAAACTACATTGGGGTAAAACTTCTTAAAACTAGATTGGGTTTGAATCGGTAGGGAACTAGTTCATTAATGTGGTCCATGTTAGTCAACTAGTTTGAAACTCTTATGAAATTTGAATTGGTAAATTCAAACGATAATTTAAAAAAATTATTAAGGTAAAAAATTCGCATAACTGTCTATAGTAGAAAATAAATCATGTATAACATAGATCAAATCCTATAAATTCATATGTTAAGAAAAAATGACATTTATAAGTTATCCATTTAATACAATTATATTCCCAAATATGTGTTTAATATTTTATAATACTAATCAATAATTATCCAATTATTCTAGATATTATTAAGAAATAGTTGGAAATGAGTAAAAAAAATGTGAAGGGAAATGTGATGACATACCAAACGAGATTACAACACTAGTTGGAGAATGAATCATGATCTATTTTATCATAAAAGTTTTGTTGACTCCATTTTTTTAATAGATCCCAAAAATCATAATAACATTCAGATCCTCCTAAAAGATAAAAAGAAACTATTGAGGCCATTATGAGAGAAAGGACTCTAACATACAATGTGACATCAAATCTATTAATAATTTAACTATGGACTAGATCAATCTATAACATCATCTCCATCATTAATTGTTCCAATAAATAAACTGGTTTACTGGTTGTTTATCACAAGGAGGAAGAAGATGATTTTTGTTGACATTGATCAAGAATAAAATGATAAAAGAAGATATCGACATGATTTGGTTGAATGAAATTATAAAAAATATTGTTTGAAAAATTCATTACGTTCACTCTCTAGTTTAAAATAAAGGGGAATTTATACAACCACATGACAATGATAGTGAATACATCTACGTGTACGAGGAAAGAATAAAAAGATTACAAGATATTCATTAAGATTTTCCATTTCCCTCAAATAAAATTTTTACTACTTATTTGGTGTTATAAAACCCATTCTATGAAAATCCCTATATATCTGAGATTTTAATATCTATTAGAAAACATAAAAATATACCCACAATGTAAAAATTGAAATTATTGAACCTCAATGGTTTTACAAGGTTAATAATGATAAGTTATTTTTCAAATATAGTGTAGCTTTGAAAAAATTTAACGATTATAAAAAATTTTATCATAATACTTTTAGAATAGGAAAATGAAAACCCCTAGAAACATCCTGATGGTGATAAAAAAATACCCAAAATATGGGTAGGTGGGGAACCTAGCCTTAGATTCTCGATGGGAAAATATTACCATTTTAATGAAAGAGAGTAATGAAATGTTCATGCCTTAGATATTCATTAAATGTTTCTACAAAAATAAATAATTTATCTTTTTAATCCAATTCCCTAAACCTAGGGTTGTAGGAGAAATTCATTTCCAGTAACCACTAATACAAAAGGTGATAATATTCCATTAAAACAGTTATCATGGATCCATAAAATGTAGTGGGAAACGTACACTTATTAGTCATTCAATAGTATATAATGTACTTCATGATTTTGGTTCTAGGATTCAATCTTATCATACACGTTTAGTAGAATACTCAAACAGAAGCACAAATCATACAAGTAGAGTGTATGCGATAATGGAAAATGGGGTAATTATTTCATCACATGTATATAAATACCCCATATTATTTTTTTAGGATGAACATCCCAATGAACATTTTGAAAGTCTCTTTAGTGTAATTTAATGTAACTATGAAAATATATTAGATTTCTTTCTACATAATCCAAAATAATTTTCCGGATATAAAAATCACTCTCTGTATTTCAATTCATACTCTAATTTTGTACTTGTTAAAAGGGGAGGATGAATCATATTTAGGACCAACATTTCAATCATGAAATATCTTCCACTATATTAATTTTTATCTCTCACATATGATTCAATCTATGTAAAATAACATCCTTGATGAAATTCATATATTAGGGAAAATGTATTTGTGTTTCCTGATGAATTCCTTAGACTTCATCCAAGTTGTTTGGTTGACTTTTTTGTAGATCATATTCATGGAGGGTTTTCATTGTCTAGGAATCAGTTCATAGTGGTATTTTTGGAATAAGAATATTTGAAAAACCAAATATAGGAGAATCTGAATGATGGGTTCACACACCCAAGTGTTTCACCAAGGGGTACAGTAGTCTTATTTTTGAAAATAAGGAATGGTCAACTCACTTTTTTATTGATTATTATGGGATTGAAAAGATAATGATAAATATAAATTATCCCCTTTCATTGATTGATGAATTGTTTGATCAGTAATTTGGATCTCCATAGGAATTCATGGTGGATAATTAGTCAAGGTATTGTCATGTAATAGTGAAGAAGTAGGATATCCCCATGACTTCTTTCCTATCAAGTTATGATAACTATGAGTTCATATTAATTCCATTTAGACTCACTAATTATCCATAAATTATCAAGGACATTATAAATATTGTCTTTATATATTAACTCGACAAATTAATTTTAGTCTTTATAGATGATTTTATATTATAAAAAAAACTGAAGGACGAGCATGAGGAGAAGATAAGAAGATTGCTAAAAACCTTATAAAAGGAGAATATTGAAGTAAATTATTGTAACATTGTGTTATATTTAAAGGAGGTGTATTTATATTGGAATATTATCCCAATAATTGGAACATCTATTAAACAAAAAATGAAAAAATCAATTTAATGATAAATGAGGCCAGAACAGATGATAGAAATATGTCATTTTCATAGATTAGCTAGGTACAATATGTATATTTGTGGGAAATGTATACAGATTTTAAAACCTTCTAACCAGAAAAACTATTTAGGGAGTCTTTTTTTGGAAAGATGATTGTTAATAGTTATTTATGGAGTTGAAAAGTGTAGTATCTCTACAAATATACATACGATAACTAATAGATAAGAAACTTTCATGGCTTATAGAGAATATTAGAGGAGGGTATTATGATGTGTATTAATAAATAATTACAATGTGATAGCCTCTGATTCATAGAAGTCGAATGTTCAAGAATATAACTACCCTACTAATGATCTATATTTGGTTGTTGTGATATTCACGTTGAAAATTTGTAAGTATTACATTTTTCATAGACGTTTGAATATATATTGATCATTAAAGGCTCATATTTATATTAACATAAAAATAGTGTAATATACTCTAGTTTGATTGGTGAGAACTAATTAATTACTGTGACTTATTAATATACTACAATCATGAGAATGAAAATAATATTCTAGGATCTCTATGTAAAATGATCGAACAATTTTATCATTAATAGGAAATGTGAGGTATCTATTCTACATATACATGGAAAGTCTATAAATGGGAATTATATTAGAAGAAACATAATCAATATATTAAAACATTATTACTAAATTTTAACTTCTAGAAATGGCATAAGATGCATTGAGAGATGATATTGGAATTTTGATAATATTTTAATTTATATGAAGTGGTAAATCCTCACAGTTCAATGTTAATGAAGATGGATTTTTTTTATTTGTGTAATAGCTATTTGTACCATGATGTCCTGAGTCGAAAAAGGATATGTTGGAAGATGCACATAAATTGACCATTTCCATCCTTCCAGGAACTACAAATACACATCAAGATATATGAGATAACTATATGTGGGATAATATGAATAATCATATCATAAAATATACATAATGGTGTCTTTTTTTATTGCAAGTGAAGAATGAAAGAAAAAAAATCTAAGCATTTAATAAAAAATTTACACATACATATTTGAAAATAAGAAAACATAAACATGTAATTTTTCAATGGTATGTTTAATAAATCAAGGGAAAATCATACTATATGGGTTTTGGTGGATAGTCCTTCAAATACTCCTCACATAATCACAATTTGAATGTACATATCAATTTTTCAACATGAAAGGATATAAATTAGAAAAAAGATGAAGCTATGTGGAACACCACTGCTGGATGGTATCCTATCAAGATCCATGATTTACTTACATGTTTTGGATGAACATCCAGGATTGTATTAATACCATATAGACATTTTTCATCACATAGAACATTTATACTAATGGACAATCTAAGAGGACAATAAAGACACTCGAGGACATGTTGATATCATGATGAATTAACATAAAAGGATTATGGGATAAATATCTTCCCTTAGTCAAGTTACCATACACTGATAGTTTCTAATAATGCATCGAAATGAACCCCAATAAGGACCATTATAGGAAAAGGTGCATAACATTGACATACTAGGATGATGTTTGGTAATGAAAACTGAAATGTCCAAAAATGGTTGAGGAAATGTTTGAATATGTTGAAAGATTCGAAATAACATAATAGATTCCCAGATCAATAAAAATTTCTATTATAATAATAATCATTGAGACCTAGAGTTTTATGTAAGATATAAGGTACTCTTCTACATATTTTCCTGGAATAAAGGAATATTATTTGGGAAAAATGGAATTCTTAGTCCTAGATATGTCAGTCTATTTGATATCATTGATCACAATGTAGGAGTGTCCTATTGACAAGATCTCTAACCTAAACTATCTCAAGTACATTATTTGTTCGAAATGTCAGTCATGAGGATGAAATTACTTGACCCATATCTTATATTGAATCTAGGTGTGCTAAAAATGGATAATGATCATTCCTATAAAGAGTAGCTTGATAAGATAATATATTTTATAGACACTTTTTTACGATATAAGACAATTCACCAATTCAAGGTTCTATGGTAGAACGACATGACAGATGAAGTAAAATTAGAACTGGTGGAGGAGATAAAATAGATTTACCCTTATATTCTTTAATATATGAAATGAGAATTTTGAGGATGGAATTTCAGATGGAGGGAATATTATAATGACTAAATAATATAATATTAAAATTCCCATTGTGGTAGAGTTAAATATCTTATTATGTAAAATTGTTATAGAAAACTCATTCACATATTTGGTTCAATAATACCCTATAATAATTTGGAAACTATTAGGAATAAAAACCATCAAAAATATATCTAATTAATTGAGATCATATTAGTAGTAAAAGTGTAGGGTTTTTAAAAAATTTAATTGACATAGAAATGGAAGTGTTGTCATAAATTAGTATGATCATACCATATGAATCAAATTTAACTAATCTTCCAAGAGATAGAGAATCATTGGGAATTTTACCAGACCAATCCCATGATGTCATCAAACAAAATATGAATGTTCGAAACCTTTTTTATGATAAGTCAATGGTCATCAATATTACAACCCAACCATGTATTCCAAAACACCCCATTAAAATATCACTATCATGAAACATAAAATTATGGAGTTTTTTAGTGTAATGATGTGATATGTAGTAAGAACATTATAATTTAAATATGAATATTCTTTTGAATAATGAAACAATTTTATTTTTATTATTGTTACCATATTAATGATTTTTTTGATTCCATAAAACACAAATTATATTCTTGGATACTACATAAATTTAATAATGAAATTCCATTTGATTAATTAATGATTTTTTGGAATAAATTATATTTTAATGAAATAATCATATTAAATAAAATAAATTTATTATAGTTGATAATATATTGTTATTATTTCCAAAATAATTTTTATATGGGTTCAAAAACTGTTATTGTCAAAAAACCAACCATTAAATAAGAAATGATAAATGAATTTTAAATGTGAACATTGAAATATTTATAAAATTATTTGGATAAAATAAATATTATTTTTGGAATATGAATGTTAATATTTTCTAACTAATATTTTTACATTATATTACGACATAATCAAAATCTCATGTCAATATTAAATTCAATATAAATATACAGTTTTTATTATGATAAAATAATAACTTTAAATTGATGTAATTAATTAAATAATAGATATCCATGAATAAATAAATATTACACCTTTTAATTAATTTTAATTTTTATTATTAATTTTATAAATATTTTACAATGTCTCTAAAACCTATAATATATATTATGGTTTTAAAATCAATTATTTAATGACATGATTCCCTTGCACTTATCCAAGATTAATATTTAAATATTTTCGGTCTTTGTATTAAAAAAATAATAATAAGGAATCTTATTAGGAAAAAACAATGGGAAAAATTATGGTAATGTTCATCGTATTGGTTATTTTATTATATGGAGTCCAAAACCTATAGTTATGAAATAATAAAGAACTCCCCTCTTTTTCCTATATAAACCAACACAATATCTATTTTTTATTAACTAAAATACCGTATAGAATGTAATTAATCAATCAGTATATATAGAGATTCATCCCATGGATCCCCTAAGATCTCAAGAAGTTCCACCTAAGAATTTTGAATAACTCTTTCAAGGTAAAGGGTCCTCCCTCTTCCCCTCATTATTCCGGATGCTCATTATCTTATGCCTTATTTCACCGATTCCTATTTTTGGGATATGTTCATACAAGCCCCATGACTACACTTATTATGTATAAATGAATATATAATTTTTTTAATCTCATTAGTGAATATTTATGTTCAATAATTATGTTACTGAAATTTCACCACAATTGTCCCTGCCAAAAAAATGTGTAGTGAAACAACTGTACCCATGTTCTATCAATGAAGACAAACTTATTTATCATATAATTATTTTATTGTGTATTTACATTTATTTATTATATACTTCTAGATCCTGGAATAAAATTTTATAGTAAATGATTCAACATTTTGTGATCTATGTGGAACAATTATGCATGTGAGTGAAATGTAATTGACAGGTGCGTGAAAAATCCTATATAACTCCAATGCATTGGGTAATGATTTAGTCTAATGAGAAGTCATACCCGAGATTTGGCAGTGTAACTTATTCTCTATTATAATTTTTACATAATGATGTCTTTGTGGATAGCCCTCACCTATGTTTATAATTCCATGTTTAATTTTTTGACACATTTCCATATTGGTATATGTTGTCATGCTTTACCGTACATTAATTTTTATGTTCATGGTTCCTACAAATTTATTCACCCCTTAAAATTCAAATTCAGTAATGTGTAACAATGTCTTCATGTAATTCAAGGATTATTATAATAATGGGTTGTATAGCTCAGCCATTTTTTATGTCCATTGTTTACCCCATGATGTTTGAACTACGATTGAATATTTTGGGAATTCAAAAGATGTTTTCAATATTGGTGATTATCCCATTGATTTATATTATGATGTAATGAATCTAATTCCCAAGGAAACTAAATTTTTCAATCTCCCAGGTTGCATTACATGTAATTTTATTTCAAAAATCATTACCTAATTTTTAATATAATAATATATTATCAATTTTTTTCTATATCAAATCATAACTATGTAAATGAATCAATATATAAAATAATCATGAGACCATGATGTTTGAAATAAACCCCCACTCATAACATGAATTTAAAGAGAACATTAAATATTAAATAAATTTATTTTTATTTTACCTTTTGTGAAATATTTTAGAGATGAGAAAATTTGAAATATATGTAATTGTATTCATAATTTTTCATAGATCACTTGAAAAAATATATGTAAAATATATATAGTATTCATGTAATATTACATGTGTCCATAAAAAACAATTCTCAAACTCATTGTCTTCTTGAAGAGGGTCAACTCAATGTATAAATTACAATAAATATTATTTATCCTCTTGATGTATTGCTATATGAATGAACTTATTCCACTAATAAAAATTTTAAAATTTTCATATATTATATTTGTCTAAAAAATATCATTTGTATAAGGAAATAAAGGTCTAATGTACCATTATCAACTGCAAATAAAAATATTTTAAATATATATGTATTTTTTGAATGAATATATTATTTATTAAAAAATATATTATTTCCACCCCCATTTTAGCATATCATAAGACCCATAACATGTAGACTTAAAATATACAGTTCCATTGATATTATTTTGGAAGGTATTTTTATATCCATTCTTATATTAATGATAATGACCATGATAGTACCCAAAGTAATGTGGATAGTCCTTGCTAATTCCATGGACATTATTTGACGATCATTGATTTATTCATAATAATTCATGATAATAAAATCTTATAAAAATATCTAAACAATATTTTCTATAAAATGAAACCATATTGGATTTGAACATGCTCTTTAATGATTATTTTTATTATTTCAACCCATCACCCAAATTGTAACTACTAATTAATAAAATATACTCTACATTTTGTATAGATGTGGTTCTCAATTTTTTTCGAAATTTAGGTAAAACTAAGTGTTTTATAACATAATATTTATTGTTAAAGAATTAAGTGAATCTTGTTTATGAAATATTTTTTTACATACAATTTATATTAATTATTCTACAATGTCTTTTTCAATAAGTTAACCAAAAATAATTAAAGTTTCTTATATCAATTAATCCATTTTTATATGATCATGCTTGTTAAATATTCTAAATTAAGTTATCTACAACCAATTTAACAAATAATAATAAATAGACAAATATAATTGAAATAATAATGCCTTTTTAATATAATATAGTTTATTATGTGATAATAAATTAGACTATAACCATGTTCATATAAATCATTGTGTCTAAATTCAAATTATTTGGTACATAATTATGTCTCTATATATTTTTACTTAGTTTAGCTTATAACATTGGCCCATAACACATTGGTAATGTGATAATGGTAACATAGAATTAAATTTATTTCAAGAAATTATACCCATAAGAAATTATGTAGTTTTATGAAGGAGAGTAAATTCCAATAATATAAAATGTAATTTGATAAAATTATTATAATTTTAATTTATGAATTATTAAAATTATATTATGAAAATTAATCCAAATATTCACAAATAGATCATACTAAAGATCATTTATAATAAAATAGTAATTGTAAAAAACTGAAACATTACAGAAAATTTTAAATATATTTATTGGGAATATTTTAATATTAATAAATTAATTTAATATTTATTTCTATTCATCTTATGGTATGTAAAATAGGCTTAAAAAGTTTACATTTTATTAAATTACTTTTGAAAACTATTAGGTGTTTAGCTATCAATTTTAATTTTTCAATACTCAAATATTATTGGTCTCTAGTTAATATTCCATGTTCAATAGTTAATATAAATTAGAAAAAGGCCATTTTCAATGTATAATGTATAATATGGTCAAATGAATATTATTAATGTTTACTATTCGTGGAAAGGGGTCAAAATTTGTTAGTCAATGGTCAATATATAACATTTACTTTTTTACCAATATCCTATGTGATCATTGTCTAATAGTTAAAATTAAATATTATTATCAATAATCAACGACCAATAATGTATGTTATTGTACTGACCCAACCCCAGTAGAAGCATTATAGTGAATGCTTTTTTATGTTGGAAACTGATAAAAGGAATCACATCCAGAATGGCCATATTTTTTTTACTAATACTAAAATTCTTACAAACATGATTAACATATTACATTTCAATACATAAGTTAAATTTTATTACAAAAATATATTTATTCCCTAAACTATATTCTTCTTTATCTTTTATATTATATGTTGTGTATTTAAGGGAAATTAAGAAGAAAAAAGTGATCTCAAAAACATAGTATGTGTTATGTATGGTAGAGGATATAATGAACCACTGATCAGAATATAAATGATAAGGAAAATAATAGAACGCATATTATATTTGATCAATAATAGTTTTACCATAACTAGATAATTAATAATTTATATTTCAAAGTAAATAACTGAAAACAAATTCCATTTAATCAATAAACAAATAATAAAATTCATAGATAGATAATATCAATGCAAAAATCTCATGTATAAAATTTACGGAATTATATATTTATAATATGATATATTATTTTACTTCATGTTTCGGAGTAGTATTATACCCTTACATTCATTATCTATTTTCAAGTAATGTTAAAAATGATGTGTGTGAAAACATTTTACTTCGTCATGACAACTAATTATTTTAATGAGATAATAGTTTCATTGAAGGGATATCTATAATTGCACCACATCCATGCCTTTTTGGGTCCAATGAATTCCTAATTTATCAAATAATCGATTTAATTCATAAATAAATTGAATTAGCATCAAATATAAGTATTGAGTAAAGAATTCAATTTTTTCAATATTTTCATACAAAACAAATATCATCAATTATAGAACATTGTATACTGAAAATGATATTTTTTTTTAAAATAAACATATTTATGACAAATAAAATTAATTTTTTAAATAAATTAAATTTTCAGTAATCATTGGAAAGGGGAATAATTCAAGGGAACACTAAGGACTAAAAAAGTGTATCCCTAATGTGAATTCCAACAAAATAATTGGTCAAATTAGTTATATACCATATATAAGTGGAATATGGGTGGTATAAACAGAACATATCCCTATTAGAGTGACAATAAATTTGTTATTTCTTCAATTAATTGAAATATGAAATAAAGTACTTTAAAAATATTATTGATAAAATCATACATTTCATTTTGAAATTTCGTTTTTAAAACTAAAATTTAACATTACATTTTAATTTTTATTTTCGTTTCAAAATAAAATCGGAAACCTATAAATGAGGCTCTAAAAAATTTTAGTTTTCATGAGACCTAGAGATTTTTTTCAGGATATAAATATTATAAAATATTGTTTCAAATTTTTATGTAAAACCGAAATGGAATATTTTTTATAACAAAAACAATAATCCTTTAATTGTTTTTAAAACATTAAATGTAGGTAAAATTAAATTAATAAATAATTTTTAAAGTTTTAAAAACATTTTGAATAAATTTTTATATTACACTATTTTGAAAGAAAACAATTTACGATCCATGTTGAGAAATTGAGTTGAAAATTACTATAAAAAATCTTAATCATATTAATTACCAAAGTGTAGAAAAATGGTTCATATAACTTTTTAATAAAAATAAATAACAAGAGGAGAAGAAAATTAATTTATTACTCTATTAAATTTTCCATTAGCATCCTTTAACTGAAATTAAATAATATTTAACACTAATTATAATAATTTTTTTAAATAAACACTTACAATGATTGTAAAGATTAAGTGAGAAATAATAAAATGAATTAATTATAAATATAAATAGTAATCCCCAAAAACTGGTTTAAATGAGTTATTATATAATAAAAAGTCATTATACACATAATATTATAACATCATTTATAATGAATACATAATATAACATAATGAATATAAATTAAGTTATTAAATTATTTAGAGTTAAGTAATTTTCAAGAAGAAACACCCTGGATGAAATAATTAAAATTTAACCCTTAAATTTAATGAATTACAAATTAAGCATCATATAAATTTTCTCCTGGTAATATATAAACCATAAAAATGAAATTTAGTACATAATACTACAATATGGCTTAATGAAATGAAATTTAGATGAAATCCATTTCCTTATGCTTCTTTTTTGTAGGAAATTATTAAAATTTCATAGATTAGTTTTCAAAATGTTAGTAACTTCATAAATAACCATATTGTTATTTATATTATCATAAAACGTCATTTAATAACTACTTATCACAATTTTTATAATAATATATCATTATTTTTATTATGTCGGGTTTTAATTTCCTGTTTTTTTATTTTGTGTTTATTTATAAAGGATCCATTATATAAAATATTATATTCTTATATAATATCACGAATAATAATAATTAAATAATTATCATATTTTACATGAATTTTATTTAAAATAAAATAATGAATTATTGTGATGATAAATTGACTATGTTATAATTATAAGGAAGGTTGGTCGTACGTAAACCTCAGTGACATTTTCATTTTTAAATGATCATTATAGAATGTAGGTCCGTAATAATTTATCCTTATATAATTTTTGTATTATAACTTATACCATATTATTTATTTAATTATACATATACACATATATATATAGATATAAACATATATATATATATATCATGACAGTGGTGTGTTTATGAGAAGAGGGTCTCATCACATTGTAAAGGGAGTAGGACACACTTACCCAGATAATGTTATCATTTCTCAGTATAAAAAATGTTCATTGTTTATAAAAATATAATATTATTTATCTAATGAATAAAATTAATTAGTTATTTTTTATCACATATATTAATTAACATTATCATTTTCACCATTAATTATATGCGTTACTAGAATAGATATAAAATCTCTTTAGGAGGTGGTTGTTAACCATACACATCAGCGAAACTATCATATCCCCTATAGAATTGGAGGTAAACCGATATATGTTATATAATTAAAATATACGTATACATATTTTATAAATATAATCCATATATAATATATTCATCATCATACGCAACCATGAATGGTTTTAAAGAAAAAATGAATCACATCATTTTATGATGTCGTAATATGCCTTGCACAAAACTGATTATTTAAAAACTCGTTTAATAAAAGTGGATGTGGTTGAAGTTAAAGAAATTATAATTAAAATATACTATTTCTTATAATATAATTATTTGTTTTTCTCATCGGAGATATATATTAATTTAAGGAGGTTTTAATGAAAAAAAATCACTCTGAATAACATTACCTCTTCATTAGATATATTCCATATGATTGCACAAAAATCGTTCCTATGTATGATTTCATCCAAGAATATGGATTGAAGTTTTAGATTATGTAATTTTATAAGTGATGTGGGATGGTATTTTTCAAATAAAAAGTGTTTTATGTAATTATGAAGAGAGGAGATGGTGGCCTTTTATAATTGAGGTGAGTGCCACACATGCAATTTTTTATAGGGTTTATTTACACATATATTTTTTTGAAACATGTCTAAAAATTGTCCATTATAAAATTTAAAATATATTATGTACTAATATGTATAAATATTGATTATTTGAAACATATTTGGGTTTTTTTACCTACAACATTTCGGTTTTAGCCATGGTAAATCCATTTCTACCTTAACAATGATATTTATTTTGTTTTGTTTTCACTATTCATTTCATTCAATAAATAATTTTAAAATATTATAAAATATAGATTTTTATTATTTAAAAAATATTATTCATTATTCTCAATTCTAGTAATATATGTAGAATATTTTATTTAATTACTAATTTTGTAGATGTGACAATAAGCATATTTTCAATGAGAAAATTATCTAAATGATACAATGTATTTATATCAAAATATTATATGAATATTATTCCTATGAACTAAATTAGATTAATTGAAATATAATTATACTAATTAATTTTTAAATCAAACTAAAAAATATTACATGACATTTAAAATAATTAAATCAAAATGAAGTTTTCAATTAAGATTCATAATTTTTACCAATTATTTAGAATGTATGTCATTTCAGAAAACTCAAAATAAATTCATCCTATGAAAATTTTGATATTATAATTTTTAATCTAAATTTTATTTTGTAAAATTATATTTCTAAATTTTTAGAATAATTATTTTATATTATTTAACCAGAAATGTACTAAATAATCTTTTAGAAAAAATCAGTTTTTCAGAAATCAATTTTATTTTAAATGAATCTTATTTTAAATCTAATATTTAAAAGAATTTTTTTCATATTTTCGTTAGTACTAATAATATCATGTAATTTAATGTGTTTTTTGTATCATTATAATATATTATGTTACCTTTAAACTCAAAGTTATGTGTTCTGTAAGCCATTAATGTGACTAAATTAAAAGAAATATATTTTGTTTATTATTTAATATTATTGATGCATATTGCATACACTATTTATTAAAATGATATTATTTTATAATTTTAGGGTGTTACATTCTACCAACATTAAATAAATTTTGTCCCCATAATTTAAACATGGTATTTTTAATAATGTAGATGACATTTAGAAATAAAAAATTTACAAACTCTCATCTAAAATGTGTTAATAAAATATCCACATAATAAGTTTGAATGTGAAGTAAAAAAATAACATATGTAATAAAAATTAACTAGGTTTACAAGTAGTATAACATTAGTGTAATGTGAAGATATGCACTTGGAAAATAATCATAAATAATTATAGAGGGTAACTAAGGAATTTTGATTACACATCTTTCAACATATTCTTTTCTATAATATAATTCTCCCCTTGATTATATTATTTCATATATTTTATAGTTCACATCATCGATTCATGGGAAATGATAAAAAATTAGAAAATATAAATGATAATCAATGTTAATTTATAGTAAACATTATCATGAATAAATGATAATAACAAATATTTGATGGAAAATAACAAAAAAAATATTTAATAAAAAAACATGAATATCAAAAATAGATAAGTAATAATCAATATAAAAATTTAATGAACTAAAAAATGTCATCTAATAAATAAAATTTGAATGAAAATAATCTATTGATTATTATAAATAAAAAATTTCATGTATAATAATGACTGACTCTAAATGAAGGTAGTGATTAATTATTGGGCATCTGGTTTAAAAGGAATATTATACAATGACCACTAATATCAATATTCAATAAAATTTCCAGCTGACATGTGAAAACCCATTTAACTATGTAATAACAAATGATTCATCCTATGAGACTACTTATGCCTCAATGGAGTATCAAAAATAGGGTCTCACCCAGGACTTTTATGTCCAAATCATTCCACATATATCAAATAATCTATTTATTTCATAAAATATGTGCCTTATCATCAAATATATATATATATTGATTAATGAATATCAATTTTTTAATATATCTCAAAATATAAAAATTAACATTAATTATTAACCACCATATGTACAAATTATATAAGGTTATAATAATAAAAATATCACAAATATGTAATATGGATATTTTGGGGAAATTTAATGTCCTATGATCATTGTAATGTGAAAAATCAATGGGGATGTTAATGAGTAAAAAAATAAATCATCTAAGTGAATTTTAATAAAAGTATTGGTAAAAACAATAATAAACCATCTAAAGCATAAATAATTAAGGTAAAAATAAAATATATCTCAATTGGAATAAAAATAAATGGGTGTTGTCATTGATTAATAGAAAATCCTTAATAAAATTGTTTAAAAACATTCTTGAGGAAAATATAATTTTAATTTTGAAAATAAATTTTAAAACCAAATGATAACTAAAAATTTTAAATATTTTTTTCTATGAAAATAAACATTGTCACTTATAAAATATCCTTATAAACATTTAAGTGTTAATGATGGTGGGAAATTATCATCATGCAATATACATTAAAACTAAAATTACATGCTCTTCTTTGGTTAAAAACAAATAGGCATTGTTCTTTTAAAGGCATGAATACTCTATTAAATTTTATTACTGATACATAAAAATAGACGAAAAAAATTTAAAAAATACTTTTAAAAATGTTCTATTTTTTTAATATTTCTCTAGAAAACAATTTTTTGGATTAAAATACTTTTATGACATAAGAGGTAAATAATGTAAAATTATTTTAATAGAAATTTCACAATCATTTTAAATTCAAAAGATTAGAAACAATGGTAATTATATATAAAAATATCATGAATATCAAAAGGATAATAAAAATAAATGGTTTTACTATTATATGGTAAAATAACTTCCATCAACTAAAATTCATGAATGGACCATCTCGATTAGAAGATAGTTATGAAACAAACCCTTATAATGATCATAACATTGAAGTGAGAAATAGTAAAATAAATCAGTAATGTGAACAAATTAAAAATCCACATAACACAGGTTTATAAAAAACATAATTTAATAAAAATCCATTATATTCAGAATTTAATAATATCAATGATAATATTTATTTAATATTACCAAATAAAAATGAATTGAGTTTAAAATATATTTACAACCTGAAAATATTCAATTAAAATCCTTAT
The DNA here is from genome assembly GCA_963277665.1 of Viscum album. NCBI lineage: Eukaryota > Viridiplantae > Streptophyta > Magnoliopsida > Santalales > Viscaceae > Viscum > Viscum album. The sequence goes on along the minus strand of OY728142.1, from coordinate 1,330,381,343 downwards.
TGATGGAATAATTAAATTTTAATCCACAAATAACATGAATTTTTAATGAATCATGATATAATCTATCAATGAGCAGTATTTATATCATATAAAAAAATAGTTTCATATCATTATAATATATCTCAATGAAATAAAATTGAGATGAAATCCCTTAACCGAAACATACTTTTTTTGAACATCCCTTCACATAGTATATAGAACATTTGAAAATATTTTTAGCTTAACAAAGATCTATATTAATATTTATAATATTAGAAATTAAACATTGAAACATATTATAACATTTTTCTAATATTATTTCATTATTTCCATTGTCTTGGTTGTTAATTGGATGGTTTTTTATTCATGTTTTGTCATGATAGATCTTGTACAAGTAAAAATTATATTGTTATACTATATAATAAATAATAATAATAAATAATTTTCATTTTTACCCGAATACTTCTTTAAAAACCATTCTAGTAAGAAAATAATGAAAAATAAACTGTGTTATAATGATGTTGATGGTTTGTCGTATGTTCACATGAGTAACATTCAAATTCATCATTAGTCAATACGAAGAAGAGGAATCAAATATTTTATATTTATATATTAATCATAATTTTATACATAACATATTATTTTATTATGTTTACTTATATATATCATCCATGTTGTGTGGTTAGGAAAAGGACACTACTACAATATTAGGCTATACCAATAGTTTTATAAAAAACATTGGATATAGGTCATCCCAATATCCATTATGAAAAATTAAATTTCATGAGAAGGATATATATCCATTGTTCTCCAAAAATCATGGTTATAGGGAATACTTTACCCAATTTTCTATAAAAAAAACAGGTATATGGGTAGATACAAAAAAAATTTTTTGGAGAACTGTGGAAATATGATTTGTAGGGGGTGGGGTGGATAGAATATTTCTTGGGAATGTCCGATATACATCATTATCTAAAAACAATGGGTATATGTCACACATATACACATAATTTTTTGAAAACCATAGTATAATGTTTTATATGAAAAAACTCATGGGTAGGACCTATAACCAAGCTTCTCTAAGAAATGTTTTTATAGGTCAACCCTATTGAAATGTTTTTGTAAACTGTGGAAATAGATTGCATGGGAAAAACATTCTATGGGAAAACCCATACAACCAATCTTTCCAAAACATGGTTGTAGGTTAAATCATTACATTTCCAAAATAATAATAATTATAATAAATTTAATATAAATATTTTTATTATTTTCTGGAATATAATAACATAAAACGTATTATAGGATAGTATATCATACATACGAACAATGGTTTCATAACCCATTGTATGGAAGTTGAAGGGGTTTTAGATAATTAACTTAATATAATAATATCCATGTCTACAAAATATATTTAGTTAACTATCTTATATTTTTTTAATAAGAACATATTTATTTTGTGAGAGAAATAAAATAAAAACTCTCATTGATAAACATTAACTATATTTTTTAAGATTTCACAAAAAGACTTCATAGGTTGTCTATGTTCCAAAAATAAGTCTTATAGGATGAGTGTAAATATGATGGGAAGTTATTTCAGAATTTATTTTCTAAAAAATGTGGTTTATGTTGTAAATAAGATAGTGGAGATGGTGGCAATTCATATTTTATGTGATCGGAAAACCTGTAATTTCTGAAAGGATTCAATTAGAACTATGATTTTATGTAGAAAAAAATTATAAATGGAAAATTAATGAATATATTGAGTTAAGGATTATGTAGAATAGGTAAATGGGAGTTGGATATGTTTTTGAGTCACTCTTATCCCTTATTTATTAAGTTCTTCCCCTAGTAAATCCATTTTAACCTAATTGCGGTTAATAAATTTTATTCATTTTATTATTTTTTGTCAAAAATTATGTTCAAAATTTTATAAATAAAAAATAAAAAATTTCCCAAACGTGAAAATAATTTTTAAAAAATCAATTCATGTAATTTTAATATTTTAAATTATAGTTAATTTAATTGATGTGATGAGAAGTGTGTTTTCAAATAAAAAATGTTCAAAAGGATACTACATTTTTATATAATAACCTAATATGAATGTGATTAAAATGAAATAAATTTGATTAATTGATATATAATAGAAGTAATTTTTCATTAAATAAAATTAAAAATATAATTTATCATTATAAATTATATAAAATAAGAACAATTTTTAATGAAAATTTAATAATTATCACTATTCATTGAAATATTAGTCATTTTAGAAAAAGATCCCAAAATCACCTAAGCTAATATTGTTTTTATAAATTAAAAAATGATTTAAATTTTATAAAATATTATTTCATAAATATGTTTGAATTAATTTTATATTTTTCAAAAAAAGTGTGACTAAACAAAATTTTAAGAACTATAAAGTTTTTAGAAAACATTTCTTTTTTACTTAAGTGATCCATATTTTTTCTAATAAGAAAATATTCATATTTTTAATATGTTTTTTTCTGATATTCAGAATCTCCAATTTAATTTCTAGGTTATAATGGTATACTATATTAATGTTTATATATAATAATTGTTGCTTGTTCCACAAGCTATAGAATATATTTAATTTCAGGAAATATATTTTCTAGGTCAGTTATGATTTGTGTTTCATATAACATACTCTCTCAAATAAAATTTTTATTCTATTATAATTTTTGGGCGTTATAGCCATGAGAATGTCATATAGTGGGGTGAGAAATTTTCCGTATAGATTATTATTCAATTCATTTGTAGTCATTTTGATAAATAAGGACATTTATCTAGTCTGACTTATTCATATAGTTATGACAGATAATATAAATTACAAAAAAAAAATATATTAGAATATTAGTGAGACTATTGAGGAAAATTTTAATAAATCTATTAAACACTAAAATTTTAAATTATAACAGTCTCTATCATAAAATATGAAATATCATAGAATAACGAATTCTACAAGGTACAAATCTCGAGTAAAATTTTTCATATTCACTCATTGAAATTTTCATGAATTATTTAATATCATCCACACACAGTTCAATTTTAATTTGTCTAAACAATTAAATCCATTGGTTAAATTATTTTAAATTTCATTTAATTACATCATTGAAATCACTAAATAAATCACAAACCATCTTAAAGGTTCCATTACATCAAAAATATAAATATGGATTCCTCTTGTTATATCTACAGAAGTTCTACAAAGATACATAAATATTTTATATATTTTAGGTAAGATAATCAGCCTATTATTTGTTGATCATTTTAGAATAACTCTTACATTATCTCTCTATATAATTTTACAATATAGACAGACTTTCTTTAATTATCTCACATGAAATTGAGGAGAATATTATAATAATTAACTCTACCTAATAAAAGTGGAATATGTGTTTAATGTAATTAGATTAAGAATTAAATGTATATATACCTGTTGTTATATTTAATTTAGTCAAAATAATTTCCCTCTTCCACTCACAAAAATATTTTTTATTTTATTTCAAATATTTTTAGGATGGGTACCCATTAGATCAAATGGAATTTTAATACATCTAAGGTTCAGGGAGAGTGAGTTTGGGATGTAAAAAATTGTATCAATGGGGAACTTTTTCATTCGAATTAGTATTTGGAATATGATACTCAAGAGATACAAGAATCTGCCAAAGACTGAAATTGATATCAATTTCTGGTATCATGTATATTTCAATATATATGATATCTAGGTTCCCCATGATGGAATAATGTTCTATAAGATTTATTTCATAATTGATTAATTTCACCACAAGTAAAATAAATAACGTTTAATGGTTAATTTTTTAGAATTTTATATCATATAATGTTACCAAGAGACACATTATGGTTCTGAATTTTGACCCATAGTTGGAAGTTGCATGTCTTGGAAAATTCTTAGAATTATATGATTCACATGACAAATATGCCTTTTAGTGTATGATATATGTCCTCGATGATGAGGCCCATTTATTTAATGTATTAATAATATGATATATAATTATTTATAAAACCTATTTATGGAATTATATTCAAATGGAGTAAAATTTATTTCTGTTATTTGTTTTCATTTCTGGTGGATATATAGTGATGTAATCTATAATGAGAATGATAATGCAGTTCTGTGCCAAAAAGTAAGGTAGTGACCTAAGTGGATTAAAATAAGGACGTGAATCAATAAAGTAAAACCCTTGTAAGATTATATTTGTAAAACCCCATGATTTTATGACATATTTATTTTTCAATTAAATTTTTATTTATGTGTCTTGTAAAACATGAAATTTTGATTTCTAACAAAATGAAATATACTATATATTTCTATAAAACAAGGAAATTATAACCTTGTTCTTTAACGTGTATTTATGGTTAGGAATAAAAAAATTTTAAATAAAAAATATAATATATTTATTATTTAAAAAAAATTTAAAAAAATTAATTTTTTTTGTAAACTCATTATTTATTTCAAAATTACTTTTTTAAAAAACTGACTTTGAATATTCGAAAAAATAATAAAAATAATTTTTCAAAACATTTCGGAAAAATTTTTATGAAAAAATAATATTAATTTTGGAAAAATTCATCAAATTAAACATAGAGTTTTAAAATTATATTCTTCTAAAAACATTTATTTTTTAATTATTAGTTAAAAGACCAGTTTTTATTGAAAAATAATATATATATAATGTATTTATAAGGATAAAATTTGGTTCGTAATTATTTTAAAAATATAATTAGTTCAATTATTTTATAATTTGAAAAATATTGGAAATTATAATCAATTTCATATTTATTTTTTAAAAAACATTTTCATCTTTTGATATTATTCTCTTTAGAAAACCACATTTTCATCCCTTATATGGGGTTAAATTGAAATTAAAATTTCCAACTTATATTAATGAAATTTAGAAATTTATCTTCAATAATCGGGGTGAGAATAGTTAAAATTATATATTAAGGTAAAAATACACTTTTTACTTTAATTAGTACAAAAAAGTATAATTTAATTATTGATTTTAAGGGGGAAAATGATTTCCGATGGATTAACATCAAAAATTAAAAGTTAAAATTTCAAAACAATTATATATATAATATTTCATGGTATTACTTTTATATTATGTCATATAATTTTTTCAAATGGTCACATTTAGATACTTTCATAAAAAGATAAATGTGGGTGGAATTCATTCATTCCAAAAATTAAGACGGTGTCCTCCCCCCCACCACTTATATATGGCCACCCACTCTTCTCACCTATACACAAATTCCAAATACATTGAATTGGAAAATTCATACCCATAAACATTCATTAAATAAATTCTATAATCTTATAATATGTTGTTTATAAATCCATCATCTGATGGTTTTGGTTTCAATCTAATAATAGTTATTTCAAGAAGAGGAATTATCCTTCACTGAGCATTTTATAAAATTCCTTATCCCAAATCATTAAAATATTACTAAAACAGAAAATATAATTACCTAAATATCATAAATATAATTATTTTTTATGCTATTGTATTGAGAAACAACCATATCCACATCTCTCAAATGGGAATCAAAATTGTTGATCGTTTTTATGGTGGACTACCCACTTGTGAACCGATAAAATTTGATTTCCATCACCGCTTTTCATAGTTTGATATAATGATTTATTAAACAATTAACTATGAAATTTATATTATAATAATTATTCTGTTATTTTAATATCATATATACCTTCTTACTTTTTAATCAGTAGTGAACACAATAAGAACATTGGTGAGTATGCTGAACTACAACCTCACAAAGTGATGTGATTTATTTTTCATTAAATCATTTCATAAAATGTAACATGGAGAAAATGAAAAAATATATTAGATTTATATGAAATAAAAATTATTATAGAATTGTTTTATATTATGTAAATTTCATTTTTTTTCATCCCATAAAATATAAAACCATCATTCAGTCATATGATTGACCTACCATGTCTTGGAATAAAATATTTCATTTATTGGTATATATATTATGGATTACTATAAATATATTAACAATGATCATTTAATATATTTATATCATTTTTAATGTTCTGGATATTATATAACTATGATCGATGTAAAAGGATTAATGATAATAAACGGAAACATACCTGAAAAATGATGTTCTCATTAAATGAAAAGTAAATTTAACATTGAATTATTGATAATGATGTAATAAAATGTAAAAAGTAAAACATATATGGTTTGATTAAACTTTATATTTGTTCTATTAAATTTATAATAAACATATATTTATCATACAAGGGATTTTAATGTGTGTTAGTGATGTTAAGACATTAGGTGAGGGATTTTGGTCACAAATTACATTCTTTGGGAAAAAATATACATTATAAACCAATATAATTTTTGGAGGTGTACAAAATTCCATATGAAATTATATCATGAATATAAATATTTTATTTTTATTCAACGTTTCATTTCATGTTAATTTTTATTGTTTCTTATTATTTAAATGATGAAAATTTGGAATAGATTTTTTTTCTTATAGTATCCATGTTTATCAAAATTGTTTATTATTATGTTTTTGATGATGAAATATTATGATCACTATCTCTTGAAATTATTCAGTTTTAGATGAATCCACTACATCTGAGTGAGTTTCATTTTACATTTATCAATATTCAAAAAGTAATATTTTCATTAAATATTACAAGATTAAATGAAATTTCCCCCATCATCAACACTAAATGTTTAGATTAATCCACTACATGATTCAATAATTATTTTGAAATAAAATTATTTTCTATTATTTTCATGTGTCATTATTTTTTTATTATTTTTTTCCAAATAAGAAAGGTATTATCTATAAGAATCACATATTGATTTTTATGTAATTTTTATTAATGAAGGGAATAAAAGTTTTATAGTAAAAATTATTTACTGGGGGAAACATACTGTAGAAATATACTTATTATTTTTGAGATGTTTCGTTATTATGAAAAACAATAGTTTATGAAAACATTTAATTTCCATGGGTTATGTTATAATATTTATATGAAACAAATTTTTTCCATAGGTGAGGATGTAGTGCAATACTTTTGAGACACACTTATTTAGATGTGTATTGATATGATGAATGTATTATGATCATAAAAAAATTATTATTATTTTCATTATGTGATAGGTGGGACCTATATATCAATTCTATGAATTCTGAAAATATTGAAATCTCTAGAGAAAAAAGGATAAGAATAGGGATTGAGCCCATCTCAGTAAGGGACTTTGTCCATAATGATATTATTCAGAGTGAGTCATAACCTCATTTAGAGATTTGAGAGTAAACCCATTCCACTATAATTTACATGGAAATGATCATTAACTATTATGGATTAAATTTTCAATACTTATGCGTATTTCGAAATTCTCTATATAATTCATTTTTTAGGATCTGATTTGTCATGTTATTGGAATCCCTTATGATACATGTATTATAAATTGTAAATATTTCTTCCATGAATCAATATTATAGTTTATGATAAATATGTTATGGTTTTCATATTTTATTCACTTAATTTTATACTATTATACTCATAATAGATTTAAATATCTTCTAGTTTACCCATAATGAGTATCTGAAATCCCAATCCCTTAAGATTCTTTTTACTAGGTAATTAGGAAATATATTACATATCAATTCTTTTTTAAGGGTTATAGACATGATGAAATTAGTGGTAGATTAACTAGTTCACCTATGAATAAGTTTTATAGGATCCCATATTTCAAAATTCACTATATTTTTCAACACTCATGCATGTGTTTGTGAAATGTAATAAATATTCATCAAAAAATATTTAATAATTGTGCATGAAAATACTTGGTCACTATAATTTTAATTATATTAAAATAATGGAATATGATCCTTGGGAAAACTCACATGTGGGAATTTTATGAAGCATTTATCTATGCCCGTAGGATTTATCTGGAAGGTGTTAAAATTAGGGATGGTGTTGTGTACACACTAGGAGTTCTATCCACCTACATAATACATTTATATGTATCATTTATAATTCATAGAAAATAATTATAGATAGATACAGTTGGTATTAATGGTTATGTTTAGTTTGTCATTGGAAAATAGTAAGATTAAACATAGTGAAAACCCATTGGATATGCATATGTATCTGGTAACAAAGAAACATTTTTGTAAAGGATATTGTATTTGGTTTACCTAGAATTACAAATATATCTAGATACTACATGTTGACATGGTTTTGGAATATAATTTCTCAGGGTAAAAAACATGAAAATATAATCTCAATATTTACTTGCTTGTTACTTGTTGCATGAAAATGGGATTTACAGTGCAACTGTTTTGATATCCCCAAAGGATGTGATTTGATCAATTTTAATTTTCAATGAGAAAAAACATGAATTATATGAATAAAAATGACCACAAATAACATATTTTAAACAATATGTGTCTTGGAATTAATTATATGTGTCTTTATTGAGACATCTTAAAAATTAATTTTAATGACTATGTTTTTTACCAGAATGAATATTTTTTATCACACTATGATTATTAGTGTCATAAATGGGATAGAACCTAAAATTAACATGTTAATGATTAATGAAATTGGGGTATAATGATTATATTATTTAAAAATTGAATGTTATGGGTGTTGGAATGGAAATTGTTTTTGTAATCCTCACACAACATTTTGAAGCTGTGAATCATTCTAAAATCCAAAATGAATGCGGAAGGTAGAAAAAATCTATTGTGTCTTTTATGAGAAAGTATCCAATAGTTTTTATTGTTTCCACTAATCCTCCAATTTTTTAATATTATATTAGTACCAATTAAAGGATATTTTTCATTATTTATTGTTTGAAAAATGGAAACGTATTTTTGGATATCAATATTTTTTTTGGAGAAAATGTATAGGGGAAAATCATCAACAATGTGAGATATAATATTTAATTTAAACCTTAAATCTGAATAATATTTAATGATAATTTTTAAATAATTACACCCTATTCATTATTTTTATGAAAAAAGTGAATTAATTAAAAGAGATAATGTAGAATTATGATGAATATGTTGGTACCTATAAATAAAATTTTACATGACTTGTGAGTACACTTCGATAATTATCTCCCAACATTAATGTATGGTTGATATATTCATCAGTGGTTCAAATACAAGTCTTCATGGGGAGTTAACAATAAGGGACATCATTATCTATGAATAAATAATTAGGTGTTACATAAAGGAAAAAAATTAAAATATAATTACCCATCAATCAAGTGGGTTTTATATGAAAATAAAGAAGAAATTAAAAGCAAACACTATGAAAAATGGATAGAAGAAGGTAATATTTCCTTCATGATCTATGGGTGGTTTAAAACATACAATATATTGTATTAAATTGAATTTTGAATGTTTTACGTGTGAAATAGTAGGTTGTTATGAAATTTAATGTACAAGGGATAAAAAAAAAGTTAACTAATGATGTTAATAGAGAGTAAGATCCAAATAATTCACCACCCACTAATCACTAATTCAAATACAAGGATAATGTGTAACGTACTAACTAGTGCGTAAATGATAATGGTAACGATGATAATAGATTTAAGAAACATATTGACATGGGGGATATGATGAAATAACATGTGATTTATATTTATAAAAATGAGTGAGATAATGATGTTTCGAGAGCTACACATACTCTCTACTTTATAACTAATAATATCTTATTTAACTCGAAATCTACCAATTATTTCATATCTAATGAATTTTATAATTCACTGAAATTTCTACCCACTTGGTTAGATTTAGAATTGTTAGTGAAATCCTTATGTGGTATGATGATCACATCTCATGTATGTGATTCCTCTATGATTTATGTTTGTGGGAATTTTCTTTCTTTCATATATCACTGTTATTCTTATGATTGAATATGATTTTTTCTTAGGCGTGTATTAGTAATTTCAACATAAATAATACATCATTTTATGAGGAAGGGAATTTATATTTGAAATTATAATCAAACATATGATTTTATATTATTTCATAAATAATTATGAAAATCCTACTAAAACTTACATATATTATATGGATTTTTATTTATAATGAAAAAGAGATTTTATCTTAATTGGTTTTATATATAATCAACAATGATTATATGTGTTTTTTTTATGGTATTTTTAGATTATTATCCAACTATTCCATCAAATCATGATGTTGAATTTCTATTATAACTTATACAGATTGGAACACCTATTTATATGAATCCTTATCTAATGGCCTCGATTGATTTGTAGGAAATAAGGAATATAATCTTGGAGAATCTTTAAAAGTGAATCATTCATCCATGTATATCAACATGGGGTGAACAAGATATCCATTTAGAAATAAATATTGAAAAATAAATCTTTTTATTGATTATATAGATATGAAAAAAAAAACTTGTAATCAATTAAATGCATCTAATAATTTATATTGATGAATTGTTTGATGAACTACATGGCACAAAAATTGTCATAGATTGACCATTATTTTGGATATCACCAGTTTTTTGTCGATTATGGGAATATACATTATACCTCACTCTATATGAGTTATAGAAATTAAGCGTATATTTCCATTCCATTCAATCTCACTAATTATTCAACAATATTCATGTATTTTTTTAATATAGTCTTTATAGATTACCTTGATGATTTTTTTGGTACTCTTTATAATTGATATTCTTATTTATTAAATGTGTAATGTAGGGAAAATACATTACATGATACTTGTACTAAATACCTCGATGAAGGTTAATTTGTATGAAAAAATTTAAAATGTGTGTATATTTTATACAAAAGATTTCATTTTGGGATATTATAACGCCACAAGAATGTATAACGATTAATCCATAAAATATGAAGACTATTGAATATTATCCTAGATCAACCATAGTGTCTGATAAGAGATGGTTTTATGGTTTTAATGGATATTATTGATGGTATGTAGATAAATTATAATGAATTTACAAACTAATCGATATTTTATCTTAGAAGGGATCCATGTTCATTGGGATTGATGAATACAAAACCCATTAATGGAACAAATTTGAAGATTAGATATCTCACTAATTCATAAATTACTCTCTAGAAGAGAGGGGTTTGTAATATTTAGTGATTCATTCATGAATGTTTTGAGATGTTTTTCTATGCATAATTACATTGTTATAGACTGTGCCTTTAAAAACATGTAGGTTCAGTAGTTAAATTTCCCAACACATGATTTAGAGTATTATTTGTTAATTTTTGTATTAAATGTATTGAAAATTTATATTTATTGGAAAAAGTTTGATAAATATATTTATCAAAAAAGGTTAAATTATATATTCACATATATAGAGTTGAAAATGTTCTATAATAGATGGTTAGAGATTTCATAATACATTTCCCCTATGTGAAAATCAACATGGTGGCCAATGATTTGAGTCCAAAGGATTCTTCTTTGTAAACCATGACAAGGGTCACAAATGATTGAATATTTATTTATTTTAAAATGGTTTTATCTGTAAATCATGAAGGAAAAGGAGAAATATGATGTTTATTATTTGAATGTTTAACCATCAACCCATGTGAATATTAATTTTGTTAGAATGATGATATTGATTTCAAAAAAGGTGAGAAATTTTATTAGGTTTATCCATGAATTTTATGGAATTATAATCTTATTGAATTGCATATATGTTCCACCCATACTATATTTGAATAACGTGTTATTGGATGTGGGTAATAAGTATTCGTTATAGATTAATCCATGAAGTATAAATATTTATAGATATTTGAAATAGTATATATGGTTGGATGACTGAACTGATATATCTAAGTGTTTGTATCTTGGTTCCTAGTATGTAAAATAGATAAGGATTTGAGGAAAGAGTCTATGGGACTGTTATAACCATTAACCATACAATAATGGATGTGGGAAAAATCAATATCTATTTCATTATCAGAATACTAAAAAATTCTAAAGGGGACAATGCAATATGGGTTGTGGTCAATGAAAATAGAAAAATTTATATCAATCATTGAAAATTTCATACTATATTATCTTTACATAATATACATTATATAATTGGTATGGTTTAATGGAGTATGACATTTCATCATTCCTGATCTTGATCTGATGTTAGCCTTAACATTCTATTTAATTATTCAAAAATATCATGATATATATATGATATTTAAAACTGTATATCATCCATTGAAATATGGTCATCCTATATGAACAATTCAAACCTGATAAAGTATTATTAGATGTTATTGTGTTGGGTATTAATGGTGGATAGGATCAAAACCTTCATATAGTTATGTTTTTATATAATAATCTCATTTCGATGAGTTTTAAATGGATCCTTATCAATCCCTGAAGATAAATAAGGGTAGAGCACCAATATTCATAAATAAATTGGAGAAATATCCCTATTATGACCTAGCACAACTAATTAAATTACAATGAAGTTTTGATCTATTTAAAAACTCATTTATATGTCATAATTTTGATTGAAAAAATAAGTTGATAATACACAAGAAGATATTGAATTTTATGTTAGTATTAAAAATATTCTAAGAATTATTTTAGGGAATATGATTATGAAATTCAAAATGAAAGTGGAATAATTTCAAAGGTATATTTGTCCCGTATAAACAGCAGAATGTATCATGGAGGTATCTTATTTTATGGAAATCCCATGATGATGATGTGATCCTTTGATATGTCCTAAGGAATTACATGACATGATCATCAAATCTACAATAATAACTGGTTATAGTATTGGTTCACAATTATTTATATAAGGAATAGCTCATTTAGATTCAAGGCCTCATAGAGAATGTTATATGAAGTAATACCACTCACCAAGTCATATTACTATGGATAAACAACATTTTTGTGGAAGCTATGTCAGAACCTGAGGTTGTAATGCGGTAGAATTATCCTTAGATGTTTTTACCAAGGTGAAAATGTTTTGATGGACAAATTCTTTTGAATGTTTGTAGACTGTAACAACTTTAGAATTTATGATTTTTTTTATTAAATTTAATTTCAGTTATTTCATTTACTATATTAAACACTATGTTCTAAAGATCAAAATTTTATTATTTATATTACTATTAAATATAGTAATCATAGCCGAGACATTAAACATGGTGGAATGAATATATGTAATCAAATATTAGATATTGCATATAATAAATTTATAAAAATTAATTATGTTGATGAAAATAATTTATATTTATGAAATGTGTTTTAATGTTTCATAAACTTTATTTTCTGAAATAAAATTATTTAATTTTTTGAACAAAAATAAAATTACTTTTTTAATACATTAGGTAATTTATTCAATTAATACACAAAGTAATATTTTTAAAAAAATCCTTCTCATTTAAATATTTTATAAGTATAAATCATTTAATAAAATTGATTTAGAATTATATTTAGTTCAATTATATTTTAAATACCCAATATAGTTCTTTTGAATTAATTTGATTTGGAATTTTAAAAAAAAATATTTATTGAGTTGACAATTTTCACTTTGGAAAACTACATTTTCACCATTTCCATAAAATTAATTTTTAATAAAAATGTTCCAATAACATGAATCAAATATATAGGAAATAAATATCATACATTCAATAATGATAATAATAATTTTATATTATATTATTCTATATTTATGACAATAATTATTTGTAAAAACATAATTATTGTTAAAATATTTTTATTAGTTGATAAACATAATATATAAGTATAAAATTGTAAAAAAATATTTAATTAAATAATTTTATCATATATTAAACTAATATAGTTTAATTTAATAAATCTAACATTTTCATATACTTATATAATAAGAAAAAAATTGTCGTCATTAATTTTTTAAATAAAATCTCTATTACAACCGCTAACCAACTTATAAAAGGACACCACCTCTCCAATATATTAATCACATATAGAACCCATTGATTCATCCAATAAAAGAAAAAAATAATTCTATTATTACCTAATATCATCATTGAATCCTCTTTGTGGTTTCCAATCCATCCATGGAAGGAATTTGGTGGGATCCAAAAGAAGTTTTCAGATGAGGAGGTAATGTCCTTATCAGATAATTTTATTTTATTTATTCATACACATATATAATGTATTATTTAACTATGAAAATATAATAAACATACAATTTTTTATATTAATAATTTTTTATGTCAAGGTATTTCCTAATAAAATATCCCCCACCCACAAATTTGTAACAAAACTACTAATCAAGTATATATACGACTATCGAATTGCGAACTGATGAAAACTTATTCCATCAATGCATATAATTTATTCATATGATTTTTTATGTACTGTTTATATATAATATTTATGATATAAAAATTAAAATGGAACCATAATATCATATATAACTTTATTACATTCCTTTTCATATATAATTTGGTAATACCATTCTTGTGAACAACATAATACCACCCCACAATGAAATATGATTTTTATCACTTACACTATCCAAGGATGGTATAAATTATTAAAATTTTAAATATATGTGCAATATGGGAAATAAAAATTATTCTATAATAAATATATTATATATATATATATATATTTCATTTTAACTATAAAAAATTGAAACAATATTCATGAATACGTACTACCAAGCTTCCCCAACAACTGGTCATTTCATTATATATATTTATATATTAGAGGTAAATATAAATTAATATATGATAAATATAAATTATTTTTATATCATATTTAACAATATGGGTATTATGGGACCATCATAAAATTAAAAGCATGAAAAAATAACAAAACATAACATGAATGAAAAATAATGTTGTTGTTACCCAAAACATTATTTTGAAAATGAATAATTTGTAATAGTTATCAAATGATCATAAGTAAATCATATATAGTATGATAAAAATGAATATTGTTTATTAATATATTTATAAAATTATAATACTTATTATACAGTTGGGTAAAAAATGTATGAAGGAACTCAAGGCATAAGGTATGTTATTTTTTCCCAAATTACCTGCTGTGGGATATATGATATTTTACAAAACTATATTTTGTTATAAGATGTATATAACTACATTTAACTTTTATATGACTAGTATTTTTTTCTTCATGAAATTTAATGAATAATTATATATTAATATTTAATGTTTATTATGATTCAAAATATTCCTATGTGGTAGATTATTTTTTATTACAACTTATTTATTTAACAGGATTTATGATACCAATGAAGAAATATATAGATCCATCTCTTAAAAAACTCATGAATTTTAGTTTTCTCTAGTAATTTCATGTTAATAAATTTTTTCCTTCATTTCCTCATATTTATATACAATAGATTCCATGAATATTTTTTAAGAATTAATTTTATTTATTTCTCTCATCTATTTGAAATGATTTTTCTACAATATTGATGTTTTAAAAATTATCTTTTAATGATGTTTTTTCTTGACACCCAATAATATATATTGTCAGTTCATTCCTTTTTAGACCTATAAATTTTTTTAAAAAAATATAAATTTACCGTTATTTTATGAATGTGGTTAATTTTACTTTTACCATAAATGATAACAAAATCCTTGATTAAAAGTGTACAACATGAATGGAATTTTTACACATGCTGATCACTGATTATTTTAATTATTACATTACAAGTTTATTAAAATATTTTCATAAAATAATTTATCTTTATTATATTTTATATTTTTTATAAGTATTTTTCAAAATGGATAATATATTTTACTGAAAATAGTTATAATGATTTGTTTTATTTAATTTATATTCATCAATGAAAAAAATTTGTTGTTGAATGACTTTTATGGGGATATAATCTTATTTTATCATCCTTATACCTAGTGAATATGGATTGTAGTTATTATTGAAATATTTTTATAGAATAATTTCTTTTCAAAGGGTTATGTTTTGAAGAAATGCATTTCAAAACCATTTCATTTCCATTGGTAATGATATGATGTAATGATTATGAAACACACATGATCGCATGGATTTTAATATACCTAATCAATTATGATATTGAAACACACATTCATATAATTTTTATTATATGGTGGGTGGTCCTCTACTTCCCTTCATTAAATTTGGTAAATATATAAATCTCATGAGAAAATATCATTGGAATGGGAAGTGAACCTAGTTTGGTAGATGAAATTTTCTACCATGATAGTCATCAGATTGAAACATAACTAGTATTATGGTTTTGGGGGGTAACACACATACACTATGATAAACTTTTTAAAGAAAATTAACAACAAGGAAAATTATTTTTTATACTTACATTAATGAACAAATTCCTAGAATTATGTTATTTTTATTATCTTTTGATTCATTTTATTTCATTACCTTATGATTAAAGTCATATAAAATCCCAAAATATATTCAATGAAGAAATATTATGATAATTGATAAGAAGGGTGTGATTTTAAAATTTATTCTCAGTTTCTCAAACCCTTCTGCTCATGTAATTTTATGTATCTCTTTTGTTTACCATTAAAAATCATCTAATCTCAATCTATCATGTGTTTCATTTCCCTAGTTATTATATAAATTTATTAGTTATAGATTTTACAAATATGTTTTATTATTATGGTTAACATAGTGGGAGATTATGTAGTTCACTAAGGAAATAGGTTTTATGTTTTTATATTTCAAAATGCACTATACATTTAAAATCCTTGGGTGTGTGTTTTTTGTAATGTAATCAATGATAATCAAAAAAATATATAATATCAATGTATGAAAATCTTGAGTCATTATAAAGACAATTCATTGTTGATCCAAAATATTTATTACTTAAAAAGCATTCAATAAAATGTTCCATGAAATGAAGGGTGTTTAAATCACCCATTCTATATAGCTACATAAGAGAATTATATAATGGATACATCAGAAAAGAACCACTCAGTTATAATATAAAATATATCCATTTATGATAGTGAATAATCTATTAACTTATCATCCCAATAGAATTTAGGTAAATTATATTCGAAATTAACGAGTTTATCCATGAAACTAATCCAATAATAGAGGCATCAGTACAGAACATCTCTTAATGAAGTAGTTGTTACCCATTATTATAAATCATAAGCCCTTATAGTTACAATTTACCTATGAAATAAAAATTTAATGAATAACATGTTTATTCCTAAAAATCCACCTTATATTGAGAGGCCAGATACCCCTAGGGAAGCCCCATCCAAATTCACCATTACCATATTTATGTATGATGTTATCTATATGATATATTTAATCAAATTTGTTTTTATTGATCTACATAAAATAAGATGATATAGAATACTAAGGACATTAAATCTGTTTTTTGTATTACCTTTTGGAATATTGTATTCATCATATAAGCCTTTTGAATAATAATGATAACCAGATTTATGGAGGCCTTCTAATTGTTGAAAATAATTACATTTATGGTGTCCAAAAACCATGATTTGAACAAAAATGTATTATCTATGTGGAAACTATACTTTTACACACAATAGAATTCATCAATAAATTAAAATATAAGATTATTTATTCCATTATCAAAACAAAACATACAAAAACATTTTTTCGTTTGCCTAATTCTATATGATTCTAAAAAACAATGGTGATACAAGATGTGTCTTTAGTTTTCATAATCTCTATTAAAAATGGGTTATAGTGATGGATTTTTTAAAACTATATTCATTATTCAGATTATCCAAGGAAAACTCATTTCTCCACAATTTTATATGATTCATAATTATTAAGGGATGAGTGAAAGGATTCCTAAAAATATCATTCCATCATGATACACAAGATTAATTATTAAATTTCATCCTACAACTAATATTTACATTGAATCATACAGTGAGATAAAATATACACATCATGTATCTATATCAAATTACATCTAATTTATAAACTGTAATTCAATTCTTGATGTAAAAATTTCAACACACCTTATCCAATCCATGTTGAGGCCTGTAAGTATAAGGTGGTTTTTATTGTTAACAAAAACCACCATCTATTAAATTTATATTTCAAGAAAATTAGATATCTAATAGTTGAGATTATATTCTTTGTAATTCATACATTTATAAAAAGACATAAAATCCTAATATCATAATTTCATAGAAGAACATGGTGTTGAGAGAGATAATAAGAAACATTATTCTGAAGCTATGAAATTAATAATTCTTTTAGAAAAGACACAAAATAATTATAAAATTTAATGAGATTTTATGTAAACCTATTAATGACGTTTTTGTAAAAATATTAGTGGTTCTAATCCAAATACAGCTCATATCTACAGTCTTGAGGATCCATTTCTTGGGAACATTTACATATATATCCACCTTCATACATCCCATCTAATGAAAACTTGCATTGATTCCATCGTGATTTCTTATGGATTCCATTAAAGTTTTATATATAAAATCATATAAAAACATTTAATTTATCAGGGTGTTTAAAAGGATTATTCTACCTTCCTAATAAATTCATGTTCACATTAATTTCTCTATTTGAGAAATATGATTCATATAGATATTATCCATGTAATATTTTTTTACATTCGCCTTAAATATATGTATCATTGAAGAGTTTAATTTAAAATATCATGGCATTAACCCTATTAATAGTCAAATATTATACATATGGAAAGTTGTAATCAATTTCTATAAAATAAATTATGATTTTCCCTAGATTATATGAGACCAATGGACTCCACATAATGGTCGAAAAATATCAATAATTTCAATAAAATTCTTCATTGATTCCTAAAAAATAATGTGTTCCTTATGAATTATATTAATGGGATAAACTAAATGTAATAAATAAATCATTTTCATACACAACAAGAAACTAAAGCTTCTACCACAGACCAATAGGCACAACTTTAAAATCGTGGCTATAGGTGGATATAACCACAATTTTAAAACCATGGTTTTGGGTTTAGTTTCTTTGGAATATGGTCATTGTTTTAAAAATAATGATTATATGACACTTTTATCAAATCCATATAATAATGGATCACAAACAATGTGGCTATAGTGTTACTACACTTCTACCAGAAAATATAAATTACCCATAAATTTTGGCAGGAAGCCCCACCGCCACATTTTTGAGGCCATTCTTATTGTTTTTATGTATATATATATATATATTAATTTTTTCTTGATTTAGTGGTGAGTATGATGGATCAGAAAGGGGAGGTGCTGGGATCAAAAATCACCAGTGAAATTTTTTATTTGGGCTAGTTCTGTGATTTCCCCATTATATTCCTATGGTTTAAACCATGGCACTAGGTTCACCACTTTGGTGGCCAATTTCAAGGTATATTTCCATGATTTTCAAAACTGTGGCAATGGGCTCAGACTTATTTTTATGACGATAACGGCCATCAGTGGCCAAAAACATGACAATATTCCTTTTTTCTAGTTGTAATAAAATCATGATATGGGATATATTAATATGAAATATACTCATATTGTCTTCCTTAATATAAAAAATGAAGTTTAAATAGAGGTACACCTTGTCTTACTAATATAGTTCATCCAAATAAACCCATTGGTGATCCAGTAATATGAATAGTAATCCAAAATCTCATGTAATTCTCTTCATTAATTTAATAAAACAATTAAGAATCCATATCTCATAAGATATGAAAAATTAAACTCCATTTCATTAAGTAAATTTCATATAATATGTCAAACTAAAAAGAAATTTTCACATTTCTATCCAGCCTCATAAGAACATTATTGAATTTTTATGTAGTAAATAATCGAGTTTGAAAGTTCCATTGAGGAAAAAATCCAAACATCATATGAATAATAATATTCATAATAATTTTACAATGACATACATCAAATTATCATTCTTATGTTCATAGGGATAGTATTTAAAACATAAAATGATATGATTTATTTTATAATGATGACATATTCTTTCTTGTGAAACATTTAAATGAAGTAGGAGTTCACCCTATACTCATTGGATGAGGAATGAACGAAATCACCAAAACAATTACAATTTCATAGTGAAAAATATTCATGTTCAAAATAATATATTTTGGATAAAAAAATATGGACCTATAATATATTCCATTTTAAGTGAATAAGGAATTATTTGATTTCATTTTATGTTTTAACCATCAAAAAATGATTATTTTACCTATCATCAATTAAGTAAGGTATAATTTTCATTATATGTATCTTGATATATGTCCCATCATCAATATAGTTACTTTGTTAATATTAAATACTATCTTCAATAAAGGAATCTTTCTATTTGAAATTATAAGCAACCACTATATTGGAATTAATCCCTTTCATAAAATTCATCCCACTATGAATGAAGTGTAAGAAAATAGAGTTGCTATCAATAGATTAATGTTATCATTCAATATACTTGTTCATCAAATACAATTCTAGACAACCAATATATCATCTAATGTGGAATACATCTTTTATTCATCATGAAGTATGTTTTTTTCATCTTATAATATTATAGATAAGAGGCCAACACACTTTAAACCACTTTTGTATCATCATTAATATTGGAGAACATTTATATACACATTAATTTTATTATATTCCTGACCATATTGAGTTTCTTAACAAGAATTTATTGTATAAATTATTACATTTTGTTCACTATCCATTTTAATTAATTTCAAAATATCTAGGGAGATTGAGTCATAAATT
The DNA here is from genome assembly GCA_963277665.1 of Viscum album. NCBI lineage: Eukaryota > Viridiplantae > Streptophyta > Magnoliopsida > Santalales > Viscaceae > Viscum > Viscum album. The sequence continues at coordinate 1,330,360,578 of OY728142.1, read as the reverse complement.
ATTGTAATTAAAGGCTAGAAACTATTATCTCAATGAATCCATATGAATTTATAAAATTATATAATTATGAAAATAATTAATTATAGGAAGAGTGAATGAAACCATTTTTTTTATATGGGAATGTTCATCCATCTGAATGGGTCATCAGTTATGTTTAATTGTTGTTTTTATGTTCATAGTAAACATTCCCCATGTAAAATAATCCCCAAAATATATTTTTTAACTAAATGAAAACTATTAATGGATGATGAGTACTAATTAGAAATAACAATGTAGAATTTGGACACAAAAATCTAATCTTTTCATATAATTGATTTGAAATATCCAATAATGACTCAACCCTGATTCCCTTGGGAATGAATAATTGTTAATTATTTTTATAACACCATTCTACAATGATAATAGAAATAAGTATATTTAAAATTTAATTCAATCGATATATCATTCATGAGAATATATAATTATATTTTCAATATATAAAACTAATAATATAGAAGTTGTTCACCTGAATTCTTTATGACCAATATAGTATATAGTGTAAAATCATCCAAATTTTCTTCCCCAAATGTGTAGAAAATATTATTTTAGTTAAAAGACATAAAATTTTCTAAATTTATCTTATATTCATATATAAAAAACAACATTGACTTATGGGTGTGACTAATGTTCATAATGAAATTAATAAAATAAGCAATTAACAATAGTAGATGGTGGGAGTTTATACCACTATGGGAAAATTTATTTATCATTTTTAGAACAGGGTGATATTCAATGTAACTTGAAAAAAATTTATTGATTTTTTCCATAAATTATATTTTCGAAAATGATGGTCTATATTCTAATTGAATTTCATTATTTAAATAATTTGAACCAAATATTTTTTCTCATATTTATCTGAATTATTTATTTTATATCAAATTTCTAAAAAAATATAGATTCACTAATAATGGTATTTATTTCTTTAAAATATTATAATAAAATATATTTTATGATGTTGGGGATTATTTTTACATATATAATTTTTAGCCTTTATTAGTTCTTAACTATTTTTACAAATCATAAAATTAATTAAATCATTTTACTATATTGTACAAGATTGTATAACACATGTTTTAAAAGTCATGATGTTTTCTGTTATTTATTTTACTTTTGTATAATTTACTTTGGTTATACATATTACTGATGGTATTTTTTTTCAAAAATAAAACATTATCTATTTTATGTATTTATATTACAACTCATAAAATTCCCCATATTTATCAATTTATATTTTTACATTTTATTATTAAAAAATTATCTTTGAAAATTTAATAATATAATTACATTATTTAATATATGAGAAGGTTATTCTAATATTTTATAGTTTTTAGTTATCATAAAATGGTATAAATGATTTGATAATGTATCCATTTATCTAAATTAAAATGGTAATTTACATAACATTTTTATCCTTATGTATATATTTTTGTTACAAAAAAACTATTTTCTTGATAATGTATATAAAATTTCAATTCAATATAATTAAAATAATAAATTTATTAAATGAGTATTTATTATAAAATTAGATATGTAATTTTCAACCATGTAGTATAAATTTTATAATAATAGATATACATATAATCCCTAGATACAAAATATAATGTTATTCTCTAAATATTGTTTCAGGTATTTAATGATTTTTTAATGATTAAATTCTTAAATATTTGAATTTTTTTATAAAAAAAATAAATTAAATTTTTAATCACTGTATCCAAATTATAAAATACATAATTATATATATATATTTTGTTAGTGAATAATTAATAGGTAAACAGTAAAATATTCTATAAATATATTGTACCTATTTTGAAATCATGATGACTGAATGGGGATGTAATATATAATATAAATAAATAATCAATAAAAAGAGTTTTCTCATTAATATATTTTTTATTGAAATTATTTTAATATTTGAAACCTATACATTACATGACAAACCAAATGTATATTTTAGAATATTTAAAAATATTTATGAATTAATAACAATTTTAATCTAAAAAAAGATTATTATTATAATGATTTTATCACATATATTATGTAAATAATCAAAACCAGCACTGTTAAAAAATATATTTGTCTGAAAGCTTATCATAGAATATTATTTTTTATTTTTATGTCTATGAATCCAAAATATATGTCCAAATTATCAAAATATGTCTCTATTTTATTCATTAAATTACCAATTCTTCAGTTATTCACCACTATCATAAACATTTTCTTTCAAATTTCCCTAATTTCATTTCTCATGTTTCCCATCATGGTTTTTAAAGGTTTATTAAGAGTACATATATATCTTTAATATTATATATTTCAATGTAAGTATTCATAATCCACATGTATCCTTTTAAATTACAATCCTTTTATTTTTCATAATATAAATTATTTCTCATATAATTACATGGCTCTAATTCCATGATTTTTTTATCATTTTTATATACTTTTAATGAGATAGTATTTATCTTTTCTCATTTACGTATTCTTCAATGAAGTTATTATTCCAAAGCAAGGTTTCCGAGCATCTTCTATACCTTTATTTATACAATCAATCTTATTTTATTTCAATTTCAATAAGAAATATTATAATGGGTAATTTTTATAAAATCATTAATGTATTAATAATGATACTAAAACATTCATTCCCATTATAACACCATCATATGAAATTATAATGTGAAATGACTTCCTTATGTAAAATATATCCTAATATTTTAGTAATGTAAAAAGTGTGTTATTTCTTAGATTTGAATCACTATATGGGAAAAAATTTGAAATAGAATCATTAATTGATTCCCATAGGGTAAAAATCCATCGAATTTTTTGGTTGGGTATTAACTTAATCAAAACATGGTGCAAAAATGTGGGACTATCTACATTATTATTTTGATATCCCTATGAGATATGGTTAAATTAATTTTTATTCATTTTAATATCCATAAAAAATTATTTAAATATATTGTTTTTAAAAAATGGTTCTATTCATGTGGAGGTATCTCTATCATTTATATGGTATCCTATATTTGAAAACTAAAAAGAATAATGATAATTTCTATTTCTTTTGGAATTTTTTCCATTTCTATCCATGTTGTTTTTTACAAGTTCTATGGTACAAATTAAATTCAAATTTTTGGATTGATCCATCATTTCCATTGACATTTCAAATCTAAAACTATGACCAAATTTTCTTGAAATTCTATTCCCTTATTGATACCTTAATATTTTTCTTATATTTGATTGGTGGTCAACTAGTTACTCATACATCGATAAACTCGGGAAATTTTTTACTATAGTGTAAACTATTTTTCTATATTGTTTAAATACCACATAATTTAGTATGGAAATTTTACAGTTTATATGTAGAATGATATGCAATTTCATTAGATTCCATTTTATTTTCATTAGGTTATGCAGGTTAAAAGTATTTTTGGAATTTAGGTATGAAATCCTTTTGTGTCACACATGTTCATGTATATATTATGATGTTATGAGTGAGAAATTAATTATATATCTCTGCATTACATCAAAAAATATGATATATCTCAAGATATGATATGTATGTGATCATGGAGTAATGTTATCCACTATGAGAATTTTTCAACAATTTTTATGTTTTCCTATTTGTGGTCATTGACATATGGTTATAGTATCATGTTTAAGGATGCTTCCAAATTCATATAACCCTCATTATTACCATTCTCTAAAAAATCAAGTATCATATTATATGATTCGAAGATTAATTGAATATTAAGTTCATCGAATATCGAGACATCTCACCCCCATTTTGTGGTCATAATATTAAATTTTCCTTAATTACATTATATTTCTTACTCCTTAAATCATTCAATTTTTAACATGATAATGTATTTAATTTGATTTTGAAATATTGATTGAATGTAATTATATATAATAATTTTAAAAATATGAACTCACCCCTCGTTTATGTTCGCCTGTTTTTATGATATTTAAATAAATGGATTTTGAAAGGAGATTTATATATAGAGTGAGTTTTTTGGATGAAATGTATGTTATAAATTGTGTTTTCTTTAATATATACCTAGTTCCCAATGATAGTAATATTTTTCCATTTGGTAAAAATTTAATTGATACACGTAAAAGTATTTATGCCTACCACTAGATCTGAATGTGTGGGACTAGGGAATCTCATTAGGTGTCATGAAAGAGATTGATTATTTTTGGGAATTTTGATTTTGAATAATTGGGTATTAATCATTTGATATAAAACCATTATCACTTATATTATATTTTAATAATATTATTCCTGAATATATGTAATTATTTGAGAGTTCTTTTATGTTAAAATTATATTCAATTCTTGTGTCTCATGAAAATATTCATACATATTAATCAGAGTTTAAGGATGAGTCATAAATGATAGGACAAATTTTTTATGGGGGTATAATGTCACTTCCCATATTTCATTGAATTTTTTTATTAAATTTATTTCATAAAATATTAAATTGATTAACAAATTAATTACTATACATTATTATTATAAAAAACATTTATACATATATTTTTCAACAATGTAATTTACAATGCCTAATTTTATTCAAAAAACTATTCCAATTAAAAAATTATATTATTTTCCCAAATGTATTTATAAAATATCTTTTTTCATATTGAATGTTTTTTTAAATATATATACTTTTGGCTAATTCACATGTTATATTTTTTTCACATCGTCATAGTAATTATTAACTGATAATATAATCGTTAAGATAGTATGACACATTTTTTCAAAGTCAAATTTTTGTAACACATTTAATGCAATGCCATATAATTTTTTATAAGATACATGTTATTAATAGTTATATATAATATTTAAAGTAAAATATGGTAAAATATGGTCTAACTATATGATAAGTATTATGACAAAAAAATGAATTATCATTAATGTAACAAAAATGATAATGTATAGATCATATAAAATTTGGATTTATCAATAAAATAATTTAATTTAAAATATTATAATTTATTTCATAAGCCTATAATGTATTTTTCAAAAGAAAATATATATTTTAATATATTTAAAATTGTTCTTTATGTAAAAGATTCTATTTCTTGTCAAAATATTTCATTTCAAGTTTTGCATCAAATAAATTAATACAATACTAAATATAACTCTCCATTTTCAAATAACATTGTATAATTAATTGGGAATATCAATCGTTTTCCCTTTTTTATAACATAGATCCAAACCATATGAATATAAATTAATAAATAACTCCCCCAATGTTTCTATAAATACAGAACTATTATCAAATTATGGTCTACTCCTATTAAGTGTTATACCAAAAAAATTAATTATAGAATTTAAATAAAATATATCATTCCAACTAATTTTTATGTCTATTTAGGTTTAATGGTTTAGAGAAATTATAAAAAAAATTAATTAATAAAGATTGTTTATTTTAAAACTAATGGAAATTTGTTCTACTATAAATATAATTTTATAATATATAACAAGAAAAAAAACATATCCCCATAATTAAACACATTTTATAATTTAACATATATTTCATACATTTAATATCACATTTACTTAGTGGATGGAGAAGAAAAAGAAATATGTCAGCTCAGATACTCAATACGGGTAAATAAAAGCTATAACAATAAAATATCATTAGTGAACATAAGTTGGTCTTACGAGTGTAACAAAGATACTTAAGGAAATAATTTCAAACATTGATTATAGAATAAATCAAGGAATAATGATTTAAATAAAATAATACAAAAATATGAAGTGTGAATAAATAAACAAGATCCATGAAATAATAACATGGTCTTTATAATATGTATAAAAATGTGAAACATCCTTCTGTCACAGTACATACATAAAAAATTAAAATATATTTATCAGTGCATAATATATCAAATTTACTAAAAACCCAGTGAATAAATCTTCTTAACGACCATCAATGTCTAGATATATGAAAAATGATTCAAAGTTCATCATTGAAACAATATTCTTCTAACCAAATCTTCTATCATTTCATGGATAATTTTTTTAATCTATTCTTACGAAATATCATTCCCTCATCAATTCATTATACTATTTTATTGAAATAATAACCAATTCCTTATAGGGATATATACAAACCCTTGAATAATTCTCTATACATATGAGATTCACAAGGGAAAATGTTTTCCTTATATCATAATGAACACATGAAACGAAAATGAGACTCATTCAACACAATATAGTAAACCTGTAGAAATATAAATAATTATTGAATGATATAATGTGTTTATGGTTAAATTCCATTTAATCATCATAATAATGAATGTGAAATTTTTATTCATAGATAACTAGTATATGGTTAATATAGTAATTTCTATAATAAATTGATGTTTTACCTCTTCAGTTATAACCAAAAATCAATGGAATCAAGGATAAGATATTCATATATGAATGGTATTGATGAGATATTTAAAATATTAACCAAAAACTATTATGAAATAAAACATCATGTAGATAATTAATTCAATATTATAGGTCAAAATATAATCCATCAATAAAAATGAGGTGCATTATATACTTTTTTGAATAAAGATGATCATGTATAAGATATATCAAGGGTTGTTAACTAAAATGGAAAACATTTATTTAGAGTTCTTGAAATAAACTATCATTGGATATATTAAGTACACTTTATATTTTGAACAAAATTTAGAGTATTTTTTACAAAAAATAAAAAAATAATTTATTTTAAAATGTGTTAAAAATAGATAGGATGTATCATATAAAATTACAGAATTGAAGGAATGATATATATACAGAAATTAATTAAAATAGGTTTTATATTTGTTTCAAAAACCCAAACCAAAAAAATTAAGCAATTTTCAATTAAAAATTATTCAACAAAGATAATTTTTATTAAAAATATACATTAATAATTTATAAAAATATGTAGCTATATCCCATGATTATGTAGAGTTTATCAAAAAAACATTCATATTTAAATACAGTTTTTTTTAAAATGATATTTCCATAATAGATTTTAAAAAATTAGTTTAAAACAAGGAAACATGAAAAACTATCACCATGGACAACCGACAAAATATAAAATTTTTGTGATATTATAAAAAAACTCTATAAATAATCTTCTATGTGTTTTCAAATTTGATATGTCTATATTAAAAATGAGTATTACAATATAAAAATTAAGGATTGTGTATCATTCAATTAAAAACCCTTGAAATAAAAAGAGAATGAAATTGAACATCTAATATCATTAATAGTGGTTATTTACTGATAAAAACTCTCATTTAGGCATCATATATTCCACATATATAAATATGGGAAAAATATAAATCTGGACAGAAAGAGTAGAAATTAAAATGAAAAATCATTTCCTTGTACCTTATTTAAATTGAACTTGCAAAAAAAAATTCAAAATTATGTTATTTTTTTTAATTACCTACAAAATATCCTTACATATAAAACTATTAATTTATAATAACCTAGTAATTACTATTCCATATATATATGTGTTTGTTTTTACCACTTTTCCAAACATGGGTGTTTATAATTTTAATGGTTTTTAATTGTTTTATATGAATATTTTTGGTATTATTTATCTTTTAGAATTTAATTATTCCTAAATAAAAAATATTTCTATAAGGGGTTATTTATAATGATTTATTATGCTGTCATTGACTTTAATTGGTACTGTAGTCTTCATCCGTGATGTTGAAATCGATAACAATCATTTAGCTTTGATATTTAACATATGAAGGGTGTTCTCTTATTAAAAATGTTAAATGATGATGGATCCATTACAAAATGGAATAAAAATAATTATTTCAAAATTTATATCACATTATGACCATTATTATGGTTCCATAATAATCAATGAAATTATTTTATATAATTTATCATGTAGGTTTTCAAACTAAACCAAACATGTACATTTAAAGCCTAATTATTGATTATGAGGTGACTAGTACACAATATTATATAACCCAATAATAAACATATCATTTATTTCTTATTAGTTTAATATATCATAGTTAGAAATAATTAGGATAGTAAATTTTAGTTCTGAAAACAATTATTTAGTATAGATAAATATTTTCCCCTTTAATTATATTGTTTTATGTAGTTAATTTTATATTTAATATTTCCATTAAAATAATAATGAGGATAATTAATTTTTTATCAACCAACAAATATTAAAATAATAAAAATAATATTTTTCAATTTCAAACCAACCTAATTAATTTCCTTGTAAGTGGGTGAAAAAATGAAAAATAGAAATCCATAGTCCAATGAAGGTTTTAGTCCATAAATACATTTTGTATGCTATTTTAATTTTCTATATAATGGGGAAAATGAATAATATTATGTATCATTTCAGAATATAATTTTTGAAAAAAATTATAATTATATATTTACCTCCCTATTATGAGTATCCTTTTATATAAGTGATTAAATCTGAAACACATTACGTCATGGATGTAGTAGTCCAAAAAACAAAAGATTCACATTATTTGTTTTCTAAATGGAAAATTCAAGGGTAGATAATGATTTTATCATTATTGTAATAAAATAATTGTGTAATATTGAATATAATACGATCAATATTATATGATGATTTAATAATTGATGTAGCATAATAAAAAATCCTGAAATTTTAAAAACAAAAGGTAGTATGTATTTTATACCTCACTTCATGGATTATCTATTTTCCAATCAAATTAAATATCATGGGATGATATTTTGATAATAATAAAACATCATTAATTTTACTAGGATTGAGATGGATACTATTTGGAATATTTTTTGTATAACCAATAGTGTTTTTATTGATTATAAGGGAGGATATGAGAACACATTTTATAATGAAAAATTATGTTTTTTATAAATACTCAAAACATTTCACTAAAATAAAGTCACTCCCATTCAAATTTGATCCAAATTTGATAAATAAACTAAGAAATAAATTGAAAAGGTAATTAATTTACAAAACACACATTACCATGCATTTTATAATCATGTTTTTTTACTCTATGATTTTATTTTTTATCCAATTTATTTTTTACAAGGTTACCAAGTTATTACCTAGGGGATTATAACATTATTTTCAAAAATTGGATCTTATTACATTATATCGACATACTATTCCCTAATTTTAAATCTATTTTATTTTATTATATTTGTAAATGCGATAATATTTTTTAAAACTATAAATATAATGAATTAATTTTATTTTAATTATTTAACTTTTATTAATAAATGAATTATTTGGGATTGTAAATATAAAAAATAATTTCTAATATTACCAATTTAATTATAAAAAATGATTCATTCATTAAAAATTTGTCACTATAAATATGTAATTTCATATAATTCACGTTACTTGTTCAAATAATATTTCGAACTTATAAACAAATTGTTTTTGAATTTTAACAAAAATTCATTATAAGATAATATAAAATTTTTTTAACCAAAAAAGATTTAATTTTGTATAGTTCATTATTTAAAATTAATAATATTTCTCTTAAATTAATATATTAAATATTATGATACAATAATTATTTTAAAAATTAAATTTTAAGAAATCAGTAGTTTTTATTATAATATCATTCATATTTGTTATAACCTGGATCTTAGAAAGTTATTTCTTAATTTATGTTATGGTTTAAAATTCATATTTTGGTTATTTAAGTGTGTACCCAAGTCCTTAAAGAGGCTTAAGGGTGTTCCAAGGTTCGAGGACACATAAAATATTGAAAATGGGGTTTTCTTTTTAGGTTGCATGGTATGCACACGGTTAGTACTTACTGTGTGGACAACCCATGAATCATGGAAAGAGGTGGGAATTTGGATAGTGGAATCTACATGGTTTGTGCAAAGTTTTTAAAATCACATGGGTAAACCATGTATCCTAAAGAATCTACAAAATTAAAAGTATCAACTCTAGGTTTTTTAATCCCAACTCATTAATTCCTTCCAATTCTCCTCTCTTCACCATATTGAGGAATAAAATCCCCAAAGAGGTCCAAAATATTGATCTCCCTCATTTCTATCGTTTTTTAGTGTCATTAGTTGCGTATCAAAGCTCTGTGTAATGTAAATCCAAGCAATACTTATCTTTTGAGTTTAGGGTTTGTATCTTCTTTCTCTTCTCCTTCCAACGTTCTAAACCACTACTCTTTTTGTAGATAAAGGATGAAGCTAAAATGGTTGTTTGATGGGGAATATAAGGGAATGATTATGAGTGTGTTCACCAATAAATTTGATGTAGGTTGTATACATGTTATATCCCATGGTTTATTTGTGGATTTTTGCATGTGTGGTTTTGTTCATGGTGACACTTGGTATGTTTTAATCATTCATGGAATGTTTATGTAAAATGGTTGTTATGAAGGAAAATAAAAACCCTCGCGATTCACATGGGATTTTTCAAGGGTGATGAGACTATTCTATGTCCACCCATGGGGTGCATGGACATCCATGGACCTTGGTATTTGTGAAGAACAAGTGACATTGTTTTGTAATTAAGTAGGTCCCATGATAAACATGTAGATATAATTATGTGTGTTGGGATTGAAGCTATGTTATGGACTTAGGCATGGTAATAACCTAAGGGATATTTGGACAATATGTAGAGATGATTAAATACAATAATGGAATGGATTATGAGTCTTATAAAAAAGCCTTATAAGTTAATCAAAATGAATGAATCCAGGTGAGACTGGCACAACGAATTTATTGTTAGATAGAAAAGCCTAATGAGAGGGGATCAGGCTAAATGACCCATTTATGTGAAATATAGTGAATTTTTTAATCTATTAGGTAGGGTATTAACTGTAATGTTATTGTTTTGATATGTGGTTTCCTTGAGAAATTTGTTATGATGTTGTGTGAATGGTTGATGGATATATATATATATATAATGTGTACATAGCTTGGTAGAGTGGGTTATTGGATGAGTTTCTACACCCATAGGTCTTGTTGAAGTAAGGCTCTAAACTCTATCCCTAATTAACAGGTTAGGGAAAATGAAAAATTATATATTTCCCTATCAGTTGAATCCATATAGACTGAGGATTAATATAGAGGATATGGTTTACATGAGGAAGTGAATCCTAGTGAGATAGGATAATAATGTGTTTTCCTCATGCATAAGATTTTTTATTTTAATATCGTGTCACATGTTGTGTTTTATGAACTCATATTAACCAATATAATTAGTGGAATTCATAAAAAGTATCAAATTACATTTATTGGGAAATTTATAATATCAAATATTTTAATATTTCATTAATTAGGTAATTACTGCATCATCATTGTGTCACAAATAAATTAAATTATTTAATGTCTAAAAAATATAAATAAAATACCATTATTTAAAAAATCATTTCATCTTTCTAATGAATATTTATAGTCGAAATTATCTTATTTGTAGCCCTATATTAAAAATGGTTTAATTATTAAACATTTAATATAAAACTTTTAACTCTTCGTTGAATTATATAATAATAAATGTCCTAATCTAATCTAAGTGGACCTAAAGGATCATATTTTATTCCTTTTTTTGGTCGAATTTCACTTATCCAATAGAATTAGGACTTGTTTTAGGGTAATAATAATATCATTTTTACCTTTAATTACCTAATTTACTTTTATCCGAGGAAAATAAAAGTAATAATTTACTATTCACCAAAAATAATTTTCATCTTATTGAACCAAATTTTACATACTGATATCAACCATGTTTCTCGTATTTTTTAAATTCAACTCATAGAGGAGGTAAAATTAATTTTTATGTAAATTTTAAAATGCTCCTAGAAGGTGGGTAAAAGACGGTAAAAAATTTAATAAAATTTTTATATGTCGAAATTTTTTAAAAACTAACTCTAATGAATTAAATTGATCTTATATAGATATTATGTATCTATTTTGACCTAAAATAAATTTAAATAAAATAAATAATTATCTAAATAAAGAGTCGGTTTTAAATAATAACTCAGTGTTTTCCCTATTCATCAAAATTTGATTGTTTTCAAAAAATAACAAAAACTGACCCTAAGATAATTTTGATACTCCAAATCCAAAAATGAAGTCCATTTTTAAAGAAAATTTATAAAAGTTAAAAAATTGGTTATTACTATTCATAATGGCTAGTTTGATTGGTTGTGGTGTGTTAGAACTTGATGTTGTGTACAACACACACTATTGTATTATTCAAAGACAAGCGTACCATGGAAGCTTGGGATGATATATTCTACCCACTTTCAATTAATTTCATCCTTGAAATTTCTAAAATATTACTGCATAAAAACACTCAGTTCGTTCTTCATCATATGTTCCTTGGGTTCCCACGTCACCTCTTCCATCTTATGGTTTCTCCATAAAACATTTACCATATGAGTCATCTGGTTTTTCAACACTTGTTATCCTGTTTGAAAAACCTTGACAGGCTCTTTGCAATAAGACTAATCAGTTTCCAGTTCTAATTCCTCATTGGTGAGTACATGTGTTGGGTCAGGCATGTATTTTCTCAATAGATATATGTGGAATACTATGTGAACATTGGAGAGTCTTGGCGGCATTTCCATACTGTAATCTACAACCCCAATTCCGTCTATAATGTCGAAAGGTCTGATGTACCTACGACATAATTTTCCCTTCTTATCGAAATGCATAACACCATTCCATGGAGATACATTCAAGAAAACATGATCTCCTACCTGAAATTCCAAATCCTTCCATTGGTTATCGGCAAATATCTTCTACCTACTTTGAGATGCTTTGATTTGGGATTGGATTACCTTCACCTTTTCCATCGTTTCCTCCACAAGTTCTGGGCCTACGATTTTTCTTTTGCCAACATAATCCCAAGAGGTTGGTGAGTGAAATCTCTTATTGTATAACGGTTCATACGATGCCATCTAAATACTTGAATGGAAGCTATTGTTATAGGAAAATTATAACAGAGGTAAATATTGATCCCACATACCTTGAAAGTCATGTGAGAATGATCTCAACAAGTCCTCTATGTTTTTAATTGTCCATTCTGATTGTCCATCAGTTTGGGAGTGGTAGGCAGTACTCAAACAAATTTTAGTATCGAGGGCTTTCTAAAGACTTTTCCAGAATCTTGATGTAAATTGTGAATCAGGATCTTGAACTGTCGATAGGGGTACTCAATGATGTCTCACAACATCATTAATATATAGTCGTTCTAAACATTCAAGTGTTAAATCTTCTATTATAGTAAGAAAATGTGCTGACGTGGTAAGATGATCAACAATGACACATATTGCATCATTCCTTATACGAGTCTTTGGTTGTTCCATAACAAATTCCATTGTAATATTATCCCATTTTCACTCAGGTATGAGAAGATTTTTCATGACTCCTCCAAGCTGTTGCCTTCCAGCTTTCACATGTTGACAACCCATACATCTTTACACAAAATCAGCAATCTCCATATTCATGTTTCCCTACAAAAAATGTTCCATCAAATATCTATAGATTTTGGTTCTCCCAAGGTGTATATAAAATTTTTAACTATGAGAATTATCCAAAAATTCACTTTTTAGATTAGGTATATCAGGAACACAAAGTCTCTTCCCTAATTTAAAAATTTTATCTTCATATACGAAGTCACTCAATGTCCCATCATTCACAGCTTTAATCTTATTTTGATATTCTTCATCATCAAACTGATAACTTTTAATACTTTCAACTAAAGATGTTTTTGCAACAATTTGAAAAGGCATTAATGTTTCACCTTCCATGGTTATTCCCATATACATCTTTACTATATCAATGAAAATAGGGTCTCTTTGAACTCTCATCTTGTTCAAAACTCCATGATCTTTTTTACTCAATGTATCTGCAAACTTATTTTCCTTACCTTGGTGGTAGTGTATCGTGCAATCATAATCCTTGAGTAGTTCAAACTATCTTCTATTCCTCATGTTGAGCTCTTTCTATGAGAAAACATACTTCAAACTCTGGTAATTAGTATAGATCTCACATTTTTTACCATAGAGAAAGTGTCTCCAAATATTTAAAGTAAATATTACAGCTTCTAACTCTAGATCATGAGTGGGATAGTTGTTCTCATGAGTTTTTAGCTGTAGTGATGCATAGGCAATAACCCTATCATTCTGCATAAGGACACAACCATGTCCTTTATTGGAAGCATCACAATAAATAAAAAACCCATCATTCCCCAATGGTGGATTCAATATAATAGCATTGACTAATCTTCCATTAAAATCATCAAAACATTCTCCACATTCTTTTGTACAAAAAAATTTCACCCCATTACATGTGAGCTTGCTTAAAGGGTGAGGAAATTGGGAAAAATTCTGGATGTAATGTTGATAATAACCCGCTAAACCAATACAAATGCATACCTATGTTATAGTCATCAGTGCTAGAAATTCTTTTATTTCCTTGGCCTCTAAAGAATCAAAAGATATTCCATCGTTAGAGACAATATAGCCAAGAAAAGAAATCTATTGAAGCCAGAATTCACACTTTCCAATCATCCCATATAATTAGTTTCTTCTATGAGTCTTCAGGATAATGCACCAGTGATTTTCTTGATCTTTGTAGCTTTTGGAGTATACCAAGATATCATCAATAAATACCACTACAATGTCGTCAAGATATTCCTTGAAAACATTATTCATTATATAAAATAATAGAGAGGGATCTTTAGTCAATCCAAAAGGCATTACTGTAAACTCATAATGCTTGTACCTAGCTTGAAATGATGTTTTCGGAATGTCTTCCTTCTTCACACACAACTTATGATATCGAGATCGAAGTTCAATCTTTGAAACGTGATGAGATCTATGAAGTTGGTTAAATAAATCATCAATGAGAGGTAAGGGATACTTTTCATTTATTACTATAGAATTGATCTCCCTTTAGTCAATGTACAACCTCATATATACATTTTTGTTCTTATCTGAAAGGATAGAGGATCCCCATAGAGAAACACTAGGGAGAATAATTCCCTTATTACTCAATTACTCTAGTTTTTTCTTTAGGTCCACTAATTCTAATGTGGCCATTCTATAAGGGGTGCTTGATATGGGTCTTGAACTAGGAATTAAATCAATGGAAAACTCAATTTCTTGTTCTGGAGGATGTCTAGGTAAATCTATTGGAAACACATCAACATATTATTGCACAATAGGTAGAACCTCTATTTGAACATTCCTTTCCTCACCCATAGTTATTTCCTTCTTTTACACCCCAAGAATTGAATTTAGTTGAGCTACTAGGGGTGGATCTAGATAAGAATTAGGTTGTGTTGATTATTCTCTAATGTTAAGGTGTTCTTTATCATCGTCATAAAAAATAGTACACTCCTTCTTCCTATAATAAAATTTTGCATCATTGTCTGAAATCAAATCCATACTGATGATTATATCAAATTCAATCATGGGTATGATGATGAGATTAGTAGATAAAGAACATTTATATTCCCTAATGGGGATTGATTCACAAAACTTATTTCAAATGATACTTCCCTTAGTAGTTTTTACTGACAACTCCCTTCTTAAATAAAATTGGAAATATCTAATTTTCATAGCAAACTGTGAAGATATGAAACAGTGCGATGATCCAGAATCAAATAAACCAGTTGCTAAAATTGAGGAAACCATTAAATTATCTACCACTACCTCTTTCGGAGCTTTAACCTCAACAGTAGTGACAGCATAATCTTGGCCTTGATCCCTTGTCCTTTTTGAGGTAAGTTCCCTTGGCGCTTAGGAAATTCATTTAAATAATGGCCCTTTTCTCTACAATTTTAGCATTCAATGGTGACAACCTATTTATTCCCCTTGAAATCAGGAGCTTGGTGGCCTTTTTCTCCACAATTTTAATATAATCCCATTCCCTTTTGAAAATTAATGTGGTGTTTCTTCCAACATTTACTGCAGGATGGATATTCAACTTTTCCCTTCTTCCCCTTATTTCCATTTCTAGAGTTTTTAACAGATCTCTTATTCTCTTCCATTGCTTTAAATTCATAATACATAGAGAATTATTTTCATGTCATGTAGAACATGAGATAATATGTTCATATGATAAGAAGGATTGTGAGACTAATGCTCGATGGAGAAATGGTTTTAACCCACCAATGAAACGATCAATATTACTTCTTGGGTTACGTATATAATTTGAATCATGCCTCGCTATACTTGGAATGATAGTGTCATACATTGCGACATTCTCATCCACTTTTTTTCTCAAACTCATAAATTGCCTTTCCACATCTGCTTGATGGTCACAAGAAAGTCTTTTTCTAAGAAAGTATCTTTAAACTCTCACTATTCCATATTTGATACTACATCATATTACTTTGTGTTTTGAATCAATGACCACCATTAATCAACATCTCCAGTGTGGCGGTAAAGTTCCATGAAAACTTTTTCCCTTTCACTACTCCCCAAGGTGTGGAATATTTTCTCTATGGAATTTATCCATTTTTCAGCTACTAATAGATTTTTACTCCTATTGAATGTTGGTGATTATTTCGTTGTGAAGCGATCTACCATTGATCCTGTATGTTGTGGATCCGGGTGCTCCATATGGGTAAGGTTATTATTCATAACCTGAGTTAGTTGCCCCAGTATGGTGATAAGCTGATCAGCACCAGTTTTATCACCAGCACAACTATAATTATCTTCACCAGTAGGGAAATCCCTACATGGAGTGCATGCATTGATAAAATTTACATTCCTTCCACTAGGGGAAATTTCTAAATAATGACATAATCTAGATTATTTTATGAATAAAAATACATAATTCCAACCTTGTAAAACACTTAACATAAACTGAATAGTTTATGGTTATAATCCATAATCATTAAAAAAAAATAATTCAAGATGTATATAATCATAAACACATCATAATGGATTGTAAATAAAAAGAGGATTATCCTAAGAATATCCCCGCGGATTGTCGTAACCAAGAGTTAAGCAAGTCCCATTTTCGTGCAACAGTTCCGATTCGAGTCTAGCTCAAAGTGGTATTTTTAGGTTTTACCCCTAGGTATATCTGTGCCAGAGCTACCTCTACCTACTTGTATCCCGACAGGGATGTATTACTCGAATAACTCACAGATTCTCTACAATACAAAAATTATAGGATGTTCTTCTATACTAATCCTCAAATTCTATCTTAGGTTAATGTGTTCTAATCAGTGTTTACCGAAATCTAGATTCCATGTATTGTACTAAACATCCTAGGATACCAACTATAACGCACTGACCCTAGTTACCTAGAGTCGGTGCATTATTGCATAACATTCTCAGGATCACAAAAGAACAAGTCTCAAAATACAGATTATCTTAGTATCCTTGGATGTACTAGATACATTCATAAGGTGTACATTATATCATAAAATGGAAAACTACAAAAACCTTATTTCAATAGACCACACTGAGATCTCGTAGACTATCCCTATAGGTCAGTCATTATAAACTTCTTCTCATCCCTGGAAAAATAAAACATAGAAATGTGTGATCTCAAATGCTCAGTAAGGAAAACAATATAGCATTATCTTTCATAAATAAGTATAAACATTTGAGGAAATGTATAGAACTAAAATAAATGTCTTTTCAAAATAAAATTAATCATAATATGGAAAATATAAATAAAAATAATTCCATTTAATTACTCACATTGATATTCAATTAGTCGAATAGTCACATGCAATATCACTATCCAGTTTCATAATGATGGAATGCATAATTCTAGACTTCATAACCATATAGTCAAGGCCTTGTGAGAGGACTAAAAATATTATTTCTTTCATGGCCTTGTGTCGAGACACTAGTTTGTTTTATTAGACCAACTGATGCATTGAGAAGCTATAGAGGGCTCCACCTGTCAATTACTAAGTCCAATGCATTCCTCATATGAAAATGTTTAATCATAGGTGAAAAATTCAAATTAAAATAGTCAAAGGAAATGTCAATAATTTATTAATAAACAATTAATGGTATGAAAATAACACATCCACAATCAAACATATCACAAAAACTTCAATACAATATGGAAGTTTTATATCCTAATAAATCTACTTCAAATAAGTTTAAAATCTATAAAAGGATGTCGACATAGATGAAATCAAAACATTTTTTAGAGAAATATCTCTTTATATTTTGAAATAATTTAAGAAAATATTTATTTTGAAAATATTCTAATAATAATATAAGGGAAGCTATGATGATGTTATAATGGTGGAAAATAGTCTCACTCGTTGTATAAGTTAAAAAAAGCATTCTTACCTTAATTTTATCGAAAAGGTCATAAAGTTCCTTATTTTGAAAATGAAGGAAAGATTACTTTAAAACATATAAGGTCAAATAGGGGTATAAATGATATTAACCCATTTTCTAGAAAATATTACAAAAAATTGAAATATATTTTTAAGAAGTATGGATATGGATGATAAAGAGGTCCCAGTAGATAATTACATATAAACAACCTCGGATAATGAAGATATTGTGAAATTAACCCTTACCTTATACTTTTCCTTGGTAGAGTGTTAGTTAACCTACTTTATAATGGTGAGATAATTGTTATTTAATTATACAAGAATCATATACATTAATATGATATCATATATGATCTCTTAAAATTGCATTGTTTATAATATCTTATAATTATCGTCATTTTGGGTGTTAACTAATTCGTTTTCCTTTACATGATTTGCTACGTAAGTAATGTTTTTTATGGATTAGTTGAATCTAATTCATATTCAGAATAATATTAAGTCTTTAAAAATTATTTTTAATCATCTAATGTAAATTAGTCTTGAATGGATATGATGGGGAATTAATCTCATCGTGATCGTGGAGACGGTAATCTATACGTACGCACGAGTGACAATATCATTATTTTAATATTAAAATAATATATAATTGGATGTTATATCATTTATAAAGAATAATTATCATGTTATATTTATTATTTACTTAATTTTAACATTATTATTATACACATCCAAATAATAATGTACTGAATAAAAATTACACCACGACGTGGAAACGGTAAGCCGTACATAGACACGTATGGTGGCATGTCATTCAAAGGATGGATAGAATAATGAATATGGTTGTACCATATTAATAATAACATCAAATTATATAGAATATTCTGGATTAATTATTTTAGAATGGAAAAAACAAACAATTATGAAGTGGAAGAAGAAAGAAACTTGAAAGAGGTGATGAAACATGTAACTCTTCTTCGAGTTCTTCTTTTGGATTTGTCAAAAGGGCTACATAGGATGGCTTTCTAACTAAATAAGGGCCTTTAAGATGAAGGTATGATATTTTATAGGGTATTTGAGAAGGGTTTGGCCGATCCAAATGGCTTTGATGGTTTTAATTAGATAGAAGGGGGAGTTCCCTTTTATAAGTGGGGTGAGGGGCACCTTAGGAAAAGCTATAAAATTATATTATAATAAACTCATTTCCGGTTTATAATGGCTCCAAAATATATTATTTAAAGGATAATTTGGGTATGGGTCTAAAAACACTCAAAGAATAAGTTTTTCATAGGTTTGGGTCACTATATTAACATTATCATTTAGATTTAACTCTTAGTTAAATAGAATGACATTTAACATGTCTCTTTGTATTTTATATTATATGGTTAATAATCTTACTATATACTTCCAAAAGAACCCCAAGTGGTACATTGATGATAAAAATATCATTATATAATTCGTTTGTCTGATCCTATTATATTTAGAAATAGAATATCAATTAATAATATAATATTTAAAAAACACTCTTATATGTCATTTTGACACTATTTGTTATTATGTTTTTCCTAAATTCATAACAGCATTATTACTTCAAAGAAATCACCTAAAAACCCTTAATATGTCATATTAACCTAGAAAATTCATGTAATTAATAAAATGTATCAAATTCGATTTACATGGATATTTATAATATCAAATATTTTAATATTTCAATAATTTTGTAATTACAACGTCATTATTTTGTCATAAATAAATTAAATTATATAATGTATAAAAAATATAAATAAAGTACCATTATATAGGAAATATTTTTAAATTACTAATGAATATTTATAATTGAATTTATCTTTTGTGTAACCCTATATTAAAAATGGTTTAGTTATTAAACCTTAAATTTAATACTTTTTACTATTCTTTGAATTAAATAATTATAACTGTTATAATCTAATCTGTAACAACCCAAAGATTCATTAATGGAAAATCCCTCTTGATCCAGTTAAATGTCTCTTTATAAAAAAATGTTTTTATAAGATGTCAACTCCTTTGGTTTTATGATAAGAGTTGTGACCGTTACATTTATAGTCGTTGAACAGTGATCACAAGATTAGTATAAATATAAGGCTTTAACAAACCCAATTTTACTCAGTCAAAGAAGTGATGGCCTCATCCAGTAGAATTTCCGCATACGAAGCCCATTTGTTAGAGCTCGGAAAAGAGGTGGCATCCTTGGGCTTTGCCCTTGACCAAGCCCAAGATGAGCTTTATTATGTCAAGCTCGAACGTGACTGTCTACGGGAAAAGTGGAAGTTGATTGAAATTACCACTCGAGCGATGTTATCCGAGCCACCCCAAGAGTCTGTCACCATCGCACACCTTACCCTTAGGACTTATGCGGTTTTTTTAAGGGGTTATGTAACAAATAAGTAGTACTATGTTCATGTACATTATTTTTGTATATAATAATGGATATAATTTCTAGTAATTTTTGATACATTGTAAATAGTTTTTAAAGTACAAATGGTGTTTCTAGTTATTATTTAATTAAGAAACCTATTTTATTAAATTAAGAGATTTTTGAATTAAATAATATTTTAATAAAATATTATTATTAATATTAAATTAATTTTTATTAAATATAAATTATCTTATAATTTTATTATTGCAATTAAAATTTTATGTTAAGGTCGGAAAGCCATTTCTGTCAAAACCCGTGAATTTTTTATAAATGTTGGTTTTTATTTTCAAAGTGAAAATTGGAATATTTATAAAATTATTTAGATAAAATAAATGTTATTTTTGGAATCAGGATGTCAAAATTATCCAACGGTGAATTTTTCGTAATTTTTTGGGATAGTAAAATTTTTGGGTAAAAATTAAATACCGTTAAAATATATAATGTTTTTTATGACATCATAATGACCCAATGGTGATGTAATAAAATACCATAATCCTTGTGTTCGGCCAATATATGTTTTATCATTAAAATAATGTGATTTTGGGTTTTTTTTACTTACTTTTCAAAGCATTAATGAACCCCTCACGACTTATTCAACACTTTTCCTTTTTAAATTAATTTCCATGGGAGTGTGACTCATCTCCACATAAGCAACCATATTATTTTAAGAAGTTAGGACTTGAGACATATAAAATATTTTTTTCTTTTTCCCTTTTCCAAAAATTTGGAAAAAACCATGGTATGGTTTCTGGTTTGTATTATTTTAATGTAAGGGGACCCAAACCTAAATAATAAATAATTCCCTCACCTTTCCTATATAAACCCACCCAAGATCCCACTTCCTCCTCACTAAAATCCCTTTTAGTTCATACAACCTCTGTCCAACACTCTCTAAAATACTCCCAAGATTCCCCAAGCTCCCACGAAGCCTCTCAGAAGCCTCTCTCTATCCTCTGGAAGCACACTTCCAAGTAAGGGTTTTTTCTTCCATTCTCATTTTTGTCAATTTTCTTTAAGTTGTTTTTCCCTTTTAGTTTCTATTATGAATGTTGGGGTATGGTTTCTCACCTCCCCCATACTGCCCTCTTATAGTTTCAATGATGGGAGACCCCTTTCTCTCTCATTAAATGCCTCCCATGTACACCCGTTACAATGCCGAAATTCTGAAAGGAACTTCTCTCTCTTATTTTACATCCAAGCAAATAATTTTTTATCTTGAATCTGAATTCCATTACAATTGTTGGTACATGTATCTATATGTCATCCTTACTGTCCATTACATTTAAATATGATGAGGAACCCCTTTCTCTCTCATCAACCTTTTTTAT
The DNA here is from genome assembly GCA_963277665.1 of Viscum album. Taxonomy (NCBI): domain Eukaryota; kingdom Viridiplantae; phylum Streptophyta; class Magnoliopsida; order Santalales; family Viscaceae; genus Viscum; species Viscum album. Next base: position 1,330,338,475 of record OY728142.1, on the reverse strand, counting down.
GAATTCTTATGTCACACCATTACGCTGCCGAAATCGCACTGATTTTTCTAAGCTAATGTCATTGTGTAGTGAATACCATGCCCATTTCTCCATCAAGGGTATTCACCTATATGCACATTTACTTACTAATTAAAAAGTTTTATGTATGAATTCCACATTCCTTTATCGTGGAATAAATTATTATGTTTTATAAATCCATGTTTTATTATCCATGTGGCACACTTATGCATGAAATAAAATGTTTAAGAAGGGTGCACCCTTATAGCGCTCCAATGCATTGGGTAAAGTATAGTATCATGATACGTCATGTGAAATGAGTGTTGACTCATGCTAATTCATGTGCAATGAGGGTTTACTCGTGCTTCATGTGCAATGGGGATTTCCTCATGCTTTATGTGCAATGAGCATTGTCTCATGCTAATTCCATGTTCAGTGTTGTTTCCACATTTCCATGTTATGATTATCATGCATTATCATGACTTTATGTTCATGTTTCTTTTATGCGATATTGATATTACTATTGTCTAACATGTATCGCACTCCTCATGTTATTCCATGTGTACTCCCTTACTTTGCTTTATAGCTCACCCTTTTCTTATTCATGTCCTCAGGTTATCCCATGCAATGTTAAGTACGAGGGAATGTAGTGGTCATGTAAAGGAAGTTTTCAATAAAGATTTTGTATTTCATTTTTTATGTTTTTTATGTAATGATCCTAATCCCCAAAGACACTAAACCTCTCGATCTTCTTTGTTGTATCAAGTGAAGTTTTATGTTATAAATCATGTTTAAGTTGTAATAAAAAAGAAGGGTTGTCATAGTTGGTATCAGCGGATAGGTTTAGATATTTTTGGGATTAGGAAACCCTAGTAAAGCCTTAGATACAAGAGTATGTATAATAAATACATCCTTAAGTTTTGGTAAATACTAAGTAAGTGGTTTATCAAACAAATACATCCCAGTCTGGATATGAGCAGGTAGAGGCATCTCTGGCACAGATGTATCCTAGGGGTAAAACCTGAAAACACCTCTTGAAGCTAGACTCGAACGGGAACTAGGACACGACAACGGGTCTTGCTACACTCTTGGTTACGACACTCCCAGGGGATATGTTTTTATAAATTCACAATCCTAGTATGAACCCTTATTAAGGTAAAAATTCCCCTAAGAATATATGTTGGAAAGTAGATCATGAAAAGCCTAGATTGAATCCTATAGACTCATGAGTTATGGAAATAAAAGTTTATTTTTGAGTCATCAAATTTTGTCTTTGGATTACCCTTTATGTTTTACCCCTAACAATCCTTTAATTCCATCCAATGGCCAGTAATAGGAGGACTCGGGCTAATAACTGTTGTGATGATCAGTGTGATGATTGTACTAATGAGATGCCCAATCCAATGGGAGCGGGAATCACGAACTTTGTCACGCTTCTCTCTCAGCTAACTCAAGTTTGGAATAGAAACACGGGTCAAGAGGAATGTTCAACCCCCCAGAAGAAAGAAACAGTCGCTATTGAAAGCTTCATGAGACAAAGGCCTCCTACTTTTAGTGGATCATCTGATCCCAAGATCGCTGAACGATAGATCAACTCCATTGAAAAGATATTCTCCATCCTCCAATGTTCTGAATAAGAGAAGGTTCTCCTTGAGGCTTATCGTATGGAGGGTGAAGCTGATCAATGCTGGACATTGATCAAAAATATGAAGCCTGAGGAGGAGATCGAGGCTTTGTAATGGAAGGAATTCCGGAAGATGTTTTTCGATAAATATTTTCCACGTACCCTCTAGCTTAAGATGGAAAGGTACTTCCTTTCCCTCAAGAAAAAAGATGAAAAATCTATTGGAGTGTACGAGGAAAACATCACAAGGCTTGCATGGTACGATTCTGGCTTTGTTGTTACCCCCGAATGCAAGGTTGAATGCTTCTTTGGTGGGCTGAAACCTATCTTGTGGAAAGCATTAGCGATCCGGGACTTCGACAGCTATGAGGAAATTGTTCGATGTGCCCTCAAAGTCAAAATGCAGATCGGATAATCACATGGGTATCATGGGGACAGTAAGCGTAAGGTAGACTTCAATGCTGGTGGTCCGATGGATAAATCCAACGGCGCTAAGAAGTTCCAACACCCCACTTTCCAAATGTGGGGAAAGAAGAACCCTGGAAATTGCCTAAAGGGGACGATAAAATGCTTCAGGTGTGGAAGATAAGGTAACATAGCTGTTAACTATCGGTAAGAAGGACCCACGACTGCGACAGAGGAGTGGAACGCTCCGTTCGAACCTCAACATGTTGTTCAATGCTATAAATGCAAAGAAACGGGTCATTTTTCAAATCAGTGCCCTAATCCAAGGATTTTTTGAGGCAACCAACAACCTCCAAGATAGCAAGGAAGAGCTTTTACCATCACTTCTGCCGAAGTGAACCCCGAAAACGAAATGGTGAAAGGTACGCTAGTTATTCATTCAAGAATAGAGAACATACTTTTTGATTCAGGTTCTACGCATTCTTTTATATATCAAAAGTTTATTAGAACAATCCCAGCACCACCACAAATCATGGAAGTAAATATGTCAGTGAGTACGGAAAATGGGGCAATCATTGCATCCCATGAATATAAGTCCTCCCCTATTATAATCTGTGGATTGAATTTCCTAGAAAACCTCATCATACTCCCTCTGGTGGAATTTGATGCAATTCTTGGCATGGATTGGCTTTCCTTATATATATCCAACATAAATTATCGAGAGAGGGAAATCACACTCCATATAGAGAATCGACCCCCGATTCATTACAAGTGTCAGGAGGAAGATGAATCTCCTTTAGCTCCATCATCTTAAGCATGGATATTACTACCCTATGAGCATGCGCATCTGGCTCAGATGATTGAGTCTAAAGAAGAAACCATCCTTGAAGAAATGCCTATTGTGAGGGAATTCGCGGATGTGTTTCACGAGGAATTGCCTGGTCTTCCTCCAAGAAGAGATGTTGAGTTCTCTATTGAACTTATACCTGGGGCACTACCAATATCCAAGAATCCTTATAGAATGGTTGTTGTTGAGCTTGAAGAGCTGAAGAAACAACTATAGGAGAATCTAGATAAAGGGTTTATACACCCAAGTGCTTCACCATGGGGTGCACCGGTCCTCTTCTTCAAGAAGAAGGATGGGTCAATGCGGCTTTGCATCGATTGTCATGAACTTACCAAAATCATGATAAAGAACAAATATCCTCTCCCATGAATTGATGACTTGTTTTATCAATTGTGTGGAGCACAATACTTCTCCAAGGTGGATTTGCAGTCGAGATATTATCAATTAAGGGTGAAGAAGGAAGATGTCCCCAAGACTGCTTTTCATACAAGATACGGGCCCTATGAATTCATAGTAATTCTTTTCGGACTAACCAATGCTCCAGCAATATTCATGGACTTGATGAATAGAGTCTTTAGATATTACCTTGACAAAATTGTGGTAGTCTTTATAGATGATATTCTAATATACTCCAAAACCAAATAGGATCATGAGGAGCATTTAAGAACTGTACTAAAGACCTTGCGCAAGGAGAATCTCTATGCAAAGTACAGAAAGTGTGAGTTCTAGTTGACGGAGGTCTCATTCTTGGGCCATATCATCACAAGCAATGGGATATATGTGGATCCCTCCAAAACAGATGCAATTGAGGGATGGTCGAGGCCAACATTGGTAACCGGTATCCGTAGCTTCTTGGGTTAGCTGGATATTATCGACGATTTGTTAGAGATTTCTCACGATTTTCCAACCCTCTTACCAAGATAACTCGAAAGGGAGTAAAGTTTGCTTGGAGTGATGAATGCAAAGAAAGCTTCAAGGATTTGAAAAGGAGGCTTATCACTACACCCATGCTCACTTTACCCACAAGTGGGGAGCTTTTTGTGGTATTCAGTGATGCTTTGAAGAAGGGAGTAGGATGTGTGCTGAAGCAGAATGATAAAGTGATATCCTATGCCTCACGGCAGTTGAAAATCCATGAGCGAAACTATCCAACGCATGATCTGGAGTTGGCGGCTGTGATCTTTTCCATGAAAATCTGGCGGCATTATCTCTATGGAGAGAAATGTGAGATATATACTGACCACAAGAGTCTTAAATATATATTCACACAGAAAGAGCATAATATGTGCTAGAGAAGATGGATAGAGCTCATCAAGGATTATGACTATTCAATACATTACCACCCTAGGAAAGAGAACAAGGTGGCAGATTCCCTAAGTAGAAAGGATCCAGCGATTCTATCAATGATGAGAATTGAGAAGGATCCAATCTTCATAGACTTGATGAAGATGGACGTGGGAATCATAAAGAAGGGAGCATCATCAATCCTTTCACAAATTATTGCTCAACTATCTCTTTTGGAAAGGTTAAAGGATTCTCAAAAGGATGATGTGGGAATTCAAGAAAAAGTGGAAGCCATCAAAAAGGGGAAATCCTAGGATTTTAATCTTAATGAAGAAGGAATTGTGTGGTTTGGGAAAAGACTATGTGTTCCATCAAGTCCGGAGCTGAAGAAGGACCTTTTGGATGATGAACATAGTAGAAATTTCTCTATTCACCCAGGGAGCACAAAGATGTATAGAGATATCCGAGAAAACTTTTGGTGGGATAATATGAAGAAGGAGATCGTTGAATATACATCATAGTGCTTGGTGTGTCAGCAAGTGAAGGTAGAGAGGAAGAAGTCTAAGGGGATGATGCAACCATTTCCCATACTAGAATGGAAATGGGAGAACATCACCATGGACATTGTCTTGGACTTATAAGGACATCCAAAGGCAATAATGCAATCTGGGTTGTTGTGGATCATCTTACAAAGACTGCACACTTCATTACTATTCAATAGGATTTCTCATTGGATCAATTTGTGTGAATATATATCAGGAAAGTTGTAAGGTTACATGGAGTACCACAATCTATTATGTCTGACCGAGATCCAATATTCACCTCTATGTTTTGGACGACTCTTCAATATGCTCTGAATACTGAACTGAACTTCAGTACGGCCTATCATCCTCAAACTGATGGCCAATCCGAGTGGACTATCCAAAAACCTGAGGATATGTTGAGAGCGTGTTCAATGGACTTTAAAGGAGGATGGGATCAATATCTTCCTCTGGTTGAGTTCTCATATAATAGCAGTTTCCAATCAAGCATCCAAATTGCACCATATGAATCCCTGTATGGGAAAAGGTGCAGAACACTGACATGTTGGGATGAGGTCTGTGAACATAAGATGCTTGGACCAGAAATGGTCAAGGAAATGGTGGAGAAGGTGAAAACCATTCAGCAGCATATCAAGGCATCCCAAAGACAACAGAAGATCTATGCAGATAATCGTTGATGAGAAATTGAGTTTAAAGTTGGGGACATGGTTTTTCTACGCATATCTTCGTGGAAAAAGGTAATGAGGTTTTGAAAGAAAGGGATGTTAATTCAAAGGTACATCGTCCCCTTCGAGATTCTTGATCGTGTCGGGGCTATGGCCTATCATCTAGAACTTCCACATACTATGGCCAAAGTACATGATTTCTTTCATGTATCCCTCTTAAGGAAGTACATACCAGAACCTTCACATGTACTCTCTTATGAGGTGGTACAATTGGAATATGATCTTTTTTATGAGGAGCAACAAGTGATGATCTTAGATCGTATAGAAAAATTTCTACGAAATAAGACAATGCCCTTCATCAAGGTTTTATGGATAAACCATAAGTTTTAAGAAACTACATGGGAGTCGGAGGATATGATGAAGGTGAGTTACCCACATTTTTTTAGTGTGGGAAAAGGAAAATTTCAAGGGCGAAATTTCTTAAGGGGGGAATATTGTAAGGACCCAAAGTTTCATTATTGGAAAATACCTCTTGATTAAGTTAAATGTCTCTTTAAAAAAACTGTTTTTATTAGATGTCAACTCCTTTGGTTTTATGACAAGAGTTGTGACCATTACATTTATAGCCATTGAACAATTATAACAAGATCAGTATAAATATAAGGCTTTAACGAACCCAATTTTACTCAGACAAAGGAAGCGATGTCCTCATCCAGTAGAATTGCCCCATACGAAGCCCATTTTTCAGAGCTTAGAAAAGAGGTGGCATCCTGGGGCATTTCCCTTGACCAAGCCCAAGCTGAGCTTCATTATGTCAAGCTCGAACGTGACCGTCTACGGGAAATGTGGAAGTTTATTGAAATTACCACTCGAGCGATGTTATTTGAGCCACCCCAAGAGTCTGTCACCATCGTACACCTTACACTTAGGTCTTGTGCGGCTGTTTTAAGGGGTTCTGTAATAAATATGTAGTACTATGTTCATGTAAATTATTTTTTTATATAATAATGTATATAATTTCTAGTCATTTTTTATACATTGTAAATAGTTTTTAAAGTACAAATGGTGTTTTTAGTTATTATTTAATTAAGAAACCTATTTTATAAAATTAAGGGATTTTTGAATTAAATAATATTTTAACAAAATATTATTATTAATATTAAATTAATTTTTATTAAATATAAATGATCTTATAATTTTATGAATGCAATTAAAATTTTATGTTAAGGTTTGAAAGCCATTTCTGTCAAAACCCATGAATTTTCGATAAATGTCAGTTTTTATTTTAAAAGTGAAAATTCACATATTTAGAAAATTATTTAGATAAAATAAATGTTATTTTTTGAATCAGGATGTCAATATTATCCAATGGTGTATTTTTCATAATTTTCTGGGACAGTAAAATTTTTGGATAAAAATTAAATACCGTTTAAATATATAATGTGTTTATGACATCATAATGACCAAATGGTGATGTAATAAAATAACACAATCCTTATGTTCGGCCAATATATGTTTTATCATTAAAATAATGTGATTTTGGGTTTGTTTGACTTACTTTTCAAAGCATTAATAAACCCCTAAGACTTATTCAACACTTTGCCTTTTTAAATTAATTTCCATTGGAGTGTGACTCACCTCCACATAAGAAACCATATTATTTTAAGAAATTCGGACTTAGGGCTTATAAAATATTTTTTTCCTCCTCCCTTTTCCAAAAACTATGGTCAAAATCCATGGTATGGTTTGTGTTTTGGATTATTTTAATGCAAGGGGACCCAAACCTAAATATTAAAGGATTCCCTCACCTTTCCTATATAAATCCACCCATGCTCCCACTTCCTCCTCACTAAAATACATTGGAGTTCATCCATCCTCTTCCCTACTCTCTCTAGAATCCTCCCAAGGTGCCCCAAGCTCCCAAGAAGCCTCTCAGAATCCTCTCTCTAGCCTTTGGAAGCACACTTCCATGTAAGGGTTTTTTCTTCCTTTCTCATTTTTTTCAATTTTCTTTAAGTTGTTATGCCATTTTAATTTAAATAATGAATGTTGGGGTATGTTTTAGAACCTCCCCCATACATCCCTCTTATTCTTGGAATGAGGGGAGACCCCTTTCTCTCCCATTAAATGCCTCCCATGTACACCCGTTACAATGCCAAAATTCGGAATGGAACTTCTCTCTCTTCTTTTACATTCAAGCAAATAGTTTTGTATCATGAATCTAAATTCCATTACAATTGTTGGGAAATGTATCTATATTACATCCTTACTATCCTTTACATTTAAATATGTTGACAAACCACTTTCTCTCTCATCAACCTTTTTTATGAATTCTTATGTCACGCCGTTACGCTCACGAAATCCAACCGATTTTCTAAGCTAATGTCATTGTGTAGTGAATACCATGACCATTTATCCATCAAGGGTGTTCACATTTATGAAAATTTACTTATTGATTATAAAGTTTCATGTATGAATTCCACATTCATTTATCATGGAATAAATGATTATGTTTTATGAATCCATGTTTTATGATCCATGTGGCACACTTATGCATGAAATGAAATGTTTAAGAAGGGTGCGCCGTTATAGCACCCCAATGCATTGGGTAAAGTATAGTATCATGATACATCATATGCAATGAGTGTTGACTCATGATAATTCGAGTGCAATGAGGGTTTACTCGTGCTTCATGTGCAATGGGTATTTACTCATGCTTTATGTGCAATGAGCCTTGGCTCATGCTAATTCCATGTTAAGTTTTGTTGCCATATTTCCATGTTATGATTATCATGCTTTATCATACCTTTATGATCATGTTTCTTTTTTGCTCTATTGATATTCTTATTGTCTAGCATGTATTGTACTCCTCATTTTATTCAATGTGTACTCCCTTAATGGACTTTATAGCTCACCCTTTTCTTATGCATGTCCTCAGGTTATCCCATGCAATGCTAAGTACGAGGGAATGTAGAGGTCATGTAAAGGATGTTTTAAATAAAGATGTTGAATTTCATGTTTTAAGTTTTTATATAATGATCCTAATCCCCAAAGACACTAATCCTCTCGATCTTCTTTGTTGTATCAAGTGAAATTTATGTAATAAATCATGTTTAAGTTATAATAAAAAAGCAGGGTTGTCATATAATCCATGTAGACCTAAATGATAATATTGTATTAATAAGTTTATTTTTGGTCTAATTACTCTTATCCAGTAGAAATAGTACATGTGTTAGGGTAATTATAGTATCATTTTAACCTTTGATTACTCTATTTACTTTTAACCGTGGTAAATAAATGTAAACATATACTATTAACAAAAAATAATTTTCATATTATTGAACCACATTTTACATACTAATATCAACAGTGTCTCTTGGATTTTTGAAATTCAACTGACAGAACCAGTAAAATTATGTTTTATGTAAATTTTCAAATTCTACAAGGAGGTGGGTAAAAGAAGGTAAAAATTTCATTAAAATTTTTATATATCGAAAATTATAATTAACTGACTCCAATGAGTTACATTGAACTTATATAGGTATTATGTATCTATTTTCACATAAAAAAATTTAAATAATATAAATAATTATTTTAATAAAAAGTCAGTTCTAAATAATAACTCAGTGTTTTTCACTATTCATCAACAATTGAATGTTTTTATAAAAATACCAAAAATTCACCCCAAACTAATATTGATACACAAAATACAAAAATTAATTCCATTTTAAAAGATAAAAATTAAAAAATTTCAAAATGCGGGTATTAATATTCATAACAGCTATTATGATTGGATGTGGTGTGTGAGAACTCTAAGTTTCAAACAATACACACTATTATATTATTCAAAGAGAAGTGTACCATGGAAGCATGGTGTGTTACATTCCCAATCAGATGTATCCATCATGACTGAGGCCTCAAGGTGAGGATATGGTTTACATGAGGAAGTTAATCCTACTAAGATAGGATAACAATGTGTATTAATCATGCTTGTGACAATGTATTTTGAGATTTTTAAACTTTTTATGTTGGATGAACTCATGTTAAATGCATTAGAAATGGTAAGTAATTAATAATTGGATGAAATGGGATGATATGGAAATTGTGATAAATGTTGGAAATGGACCTAAAATGGCTATGTGTACATAATGATTTCCTTGTATTTTATTTTTTATTTCCCTTTTTCATAAACAATTGTTTATACTAGATATTTTGTACACACTATTGGTGGTGGCCTACTGAGTTGTACCCACACACTGCTCATGCCTCTACTGGGTACCCGAACAAACATCATTTTGATGGTCTGGGAAAGGGAAAAGGATGTTGCTAAGGAGTTGGGTTATCATTGGTGTTCATGTAGGAGGACCCAGACTTAGTGTAAGGACCATTTTGAAGATTCTGTTGTTTGTCTTCATTTATGGTTTTATTCTCTTTTTCTATTGTAGAATGACATGGCATATTTACTATTCTATTTGGATGTAACCCATCTTGAGAATTTAGTTTATTCATGCTCTTATATTATTTATTATTACTACACTATATATTATATCTTTTTTTGTGACTTACTCTGATAAAACAAGGGTATAGTCTCCCTAATTTACTATTCAGACCACTGCTTCAAGTCTCAAAACTAATATTGTATGGGATGGAACGCTTAAGGTCATGTTACCACCCAGATCAGATCATCGGTTTAGTGGATTTTTTGGGTTTGGAAGTTAAAAATTGTTATTAGAGGAGTTATTTTCTCTCCATATCTAGAATATTGTTATTTAGGATGTAATATCAGAGATATGATGTATGAAAAATTATAAATGAGATCATTCCTAGGAGTACCTAACCTATGTTCAAGGAAAAACCCAAGTCACCCAGGGTGAGAATTGTTTTTATATAATGTGTGATGTTAGAGTAGATATAATTTCACAATGTTTTTATGTACATGTTGTCTGATGTGAAGGTTTTATGATATTTGACTTTTGGCCTCAATGATGTGATATTGTGCATTCATGCATCATTGTAGGAAGCTAGAGAAATGGGATGAATGTATAATTGTAGGCACATGTGGGTTGTGTGTGTGAGGCTGGAATGATAGATCACATTTTTCAATTTAAAAATTTAAAATGGAAAATGTCATCATCAAAAAAATTCATGTTGGTGAAGGGAGAAGAATGAAAAGTGATATTTAGTAAAATATGTGTAATTAAGTGATTTTAATGAATTGAAAATTTTGTTTCTCACTTATTGGGTGATCCTTATGGTGGTGTATAATTTTTTAACCCATCTGGATCAAGGCCCATGGAAGGATGGTCGGGGAGATGTTTAGAATGTTAAAGTTTGTTTGGATGGTGTATGTATGGTTGGTTGTTGTGGCTAGTGAAGAGCCTTCTTATTATTAAGTTGTGAATGTTTTATAATATGTGTTCTATGCCTCACGTTTTGAAATTTAGAGAAATTCCACCACAAATTTGATCTCCAGTTGGGAAATATGAAGATGTTTCTAGAGAACGTCTCCAGTACAAGAGAAAGAGAATGTGGTGACTGTAACACCCCAAGATTTCATAGTGTGTTATTTCTTCAAAATAATTCAATAACTTGCACTACACGCAACACCAAGTTCAATCACACCTTGACTTACAAAAAAAGCCAATAAAAGAGGTCATGAATAGTATTAACTAAATTTTAAACTTTATATAATCCTTATAATTTTAGAATCCATACTATGAGTTTCTTAGTCATAATGGAAGAACAGATTCATTTTCAGTATTGCACTTTTATCAAATTTTAATAGTGAAAACTTTTTAAATACAATATTTTAAACTTTTTGACTAAATGGAGACATCAAAAAAATTTAAAATGAAACATCCCAAGCTTCCACGGTATGCTTTCCTTTGAATAAAACAGTAGCATGTGTTGTACGCAACTTCGAGTTTTAACACACACCACAACCGATCAAACTAGCCGTTATGAATAGTAATACCTACTTTTCAAAATTAGATATATTTTATATTTCAAAATGGACTTCAATTTTGGATTCGGAATATCTAATTTAGCCTAAGGTGAAATTTTGGTACTTTTCGGATAACTTTCATATTTTGATAAATAGTGAAAATTACTAAATTTTAATTAAAAACAACTTTTTTAATAAAAATAATTAATAGTGATAAATTATGAATTTTAGTAGTTTTAAAGTATATTTAGAATATATTTTTACCATTTAATATAATTTTTCTCATTGGACATAATTTTACAATTAAACCGAACATAAACAAGTGTCAATCTTTTAATAGTTATTATCTCTTAAAAACACGCTTTTTGTTTTGACAGCGGGAATTAATTTTAAATTAATTTATGCCACTTCTGTGTTTTGAATTTAGAAAAATGGATTCAATATTTGGAATCAGGATGTTCATATTGTGTAAATAGGTAACTTTTATTTTTAGATATTTTGAATAATTACTGCGGTAATTATTTTATTTACCATGGTTAAGGGTAAATCCGGTAAATAAGGGTTAAAAAATAATATTATAATAATCCAAAATTACCCTAAAACGTGTCTTAACCCTATTGGTTGATACATGGTCGACCATGGGCATCTTTGGGTCTATTTTGGGACCCCATGGATCCACTTGTAAGTGATAATGACACTTTATTTTAATTAAGTTAAAATGAATACAAAAATGACACAAGCATATATCTTTTAGAAAAACAATTTTTACATAGGGTTATAAATGTTGTAATTTCGATTATAAATATTCATTAGAAAGATAAAAAGATTTCCTACATAATTATATTTTATTTATAATTTTTAGACAATAAATAATTTATTTTATTTATGACACAATGATGATGCAGTAATTACTATAATAGTGAAAAATTAAAATAATTGATATTATAAATACCCAAATAAATATAATATGAAACTTTTAATGAATTAAACTAATTTTCTAGGATAATATGATATATTAGGATTTATTTAATTGACTTTTTTCTAAGTAATCTATCTTTTATGAGTTTCACAAAAATCAACTATTGAATAGTGTCAAAATTGACATAAAAGAGTTCTTAAAACAAATATTATATTATTAATTGATATTAAATTTGTAAAAATCTTAGGTTCGGCCAAGAGATTTATATCATGATATTTTAATCATTAATTGACCACTTGGGGGTCTCTTGGATGTATATAGTAAGTTTATTAAGCATATTATATAAAAATAGAAAGAGACATTGTAAAAGTGAATCTAATTAACTTAGAGTTAATACTTCAAGATAAGGTTAATATAAGTACCCAAACCTGTCTAAATTCTATTGGTTGAGTGGTTTGAGACCTATCCCCACCTTAACCTTTGAATAGTCAACTTTTGAGCCATTAGAAACTGAATATGAATTTATTATAAATTAATATTTCTAGCTTTTCCAAAGGTGCCCCTCACCACTCTTATAAAAAGGCCCTCCTCCTTCTCATTTCTTCACACCTTCAAAGCATTTTGGTTCGGCCAAAATCTGCCCAGATACTCTCCCAACTTCCCTCACTACAACCTAGAGGCCATAGTTTGATCAGAAAGCCAACCTACGGAGCCCTTTTGATCAAATCAAAAGGAAGAACCCGAAGAAGAGGTAATGTTTTCACCACCCCTTTTTAAGTTTCTTTCTTCTTCCACTTCCTCTTTCTTTGTTATTACCATTATAAAATAATAACTCTAGTATCATTTATATACTGTGATGTTTTTATAAATATGGTACAACCATATTCAGTATTCTATCCATCCTTTGAATAACATGTCACCATACGTGCGTACGTACGGCTTACTGTCTCCACGTCGTGGTGTAATTGTTATTCAATATATTATTATTTGGATGGGTATAAAAATGATGTGTAACTCATGTAAATAATAAATATAACATGATAATGATTCTGTATATATGATATAAAATCCAATTATATATTATTTTAACATCAAAAGAATGATATTGTCGCTCGTGCGTATGTACGGACTACCGTCTCCACGAACGCGATGAGATTCATTGTCCATCATATCCATTCAAGTATAATTATAAATTGATGATTTAAAAAATAGTATCTAAGGACTTGATATCATTCTGGATATGAATAATATACATCCCATTAATAACGAATATGGATCACATAACAAAGAATATAAAGTAAAATGAACCCGTTAACACCCGAAATAACGATAATTCTAAGATATTATTAACAAATCAATGTTAAAAGATCATATATGATATCATATTAAAGTAAATGATTCTTGTATTATTCAATAACAATTATTTCACCATTATATAGGAGGTAAACCTACCATCGACCAAGGAAAAAGTACAAGTAAGGGATTTTCTTATCTCACTTTCAATTCTGTGAGATTTCCATTGTTCGTCACTAAATTATTGAAAGTGGTGTATTGTGTACTGCCATTTGATATATATTATCATGATTATCTTTATATTCATGTTACTATGTAAATAATTTGGTGGTTATAAACTTTTGTCCATACGACTCAGTTGATTAACATGGTAAGGAGTTTCTTATCTCGCTCTTAATTTCGTGAGAATTCCATTGTTCACCACTTAATTATTACATGTGGTGTATGTGTACTGCCCATGATTGTATTCATTGTGTAATATACTTTAATTTATGGTTATTTACATAGTCATGGTATGATCCTTATTTCATGGTTGTTTGTTTCGTAAGTTACCAAATCGATAAGGGAATTTGTGATTTCAATTTCCACTCATTCGGCTTTACACATATTTCATTGATTATATTACTCCAAGATTATGTGTGGAATCACTATTCATTTGATTATGTCATAATTTCCACTCCCCTTCCTGTGGATATACTTTTGATACACATGATCACTCCATTGATAATTCTCAAGTCATTAATATGAAATTGATAAGAGTAATTTTAACTCTTTCACCATTTGTTGAGTTAAACATCCAATTCGTTGGTGTTGTTTCTACAAGAATATGTGTGAATATCCTTTGATTGTTTTACACTGAATATTCAATCATATTTAGTGTATTTATATTTTTTCACACATAATTATGTCGTTGATTTATCCTTAACCTAAGGATACGGCCTTTATGAGAGATTTCATCTCAATTTACATTCAACTGAGACTTCTTTGTTGATATACACCAAATCACTTTTATGTGGTGTATATATTGTACTTTGACATAGTATATCATGAATCCCTTTATTCTCATGATATTACAATTTTTTTATTACCTCAAATATTTGTATTCAAGTGTCTCTCTTTTGGTTAGAATCTCTAACCAAAATACCATTTTAAAATGTTTTAAAGACTTATTCTTCTATATCTTGCTCATTAATGTCCATGTTTTAAAAATGGTTTTAAGGATTTATTTATATGGACATTAAAGTTTTAAAATTAAAACTCCTTTTAAAAGTTTCAAAGTGGTATGGGACACTTTGATTCAAAAAAATCTATTTTTAAATGGCTTCTTGACAAATAGTGTGACTTTTAAATGATTTCAAGAAAAGGGGGATATTTCCCTCAAATAGTTTTGATGATTATTTTCATCTATGTCAACATCCTTCATTATTCATGAATGAGGTTAATGTGATACAATACAATCTTCCATATTGTATCAAATGAGTTATGTTTGACTGTGGATGTTCTATTTTTATACCATTCATGGTTTGTGGTTAAAGTATTGACATTTCGTGTGCTAGTTTTAATAAAAATGTTTATTTTATGTTTAAACCTATTCATATGAGGAATGCATTGGACTTAATAAGTGACGGGTGGAGCCCACTATAGCTCCTCGATGCATCGGTAGGTCTCATGAGACAAACTAGTGTCTTGGCACAAGGCCTTGGCAAAATAATTCAATAACTTGCACTACACACAACACCGAGTTCAATCACAACTTGACTTACAAAAAAAAGCCATTAAAAGAGGTCATGAATAGTATTAACTAAATTTTAAACTTTATATAATCCTTATAATTTTAGAATCCATATTATGAGTTTCTTACTCATAATGCAAGAACACATTCATTTTCAGTATTGCACTTTTATCAACTTTTAATAGTGAAAACATTGTAAATACAATATTTTAATCTTTTTGACTAAATGGATACATCAAAAAAATTTAAAATGAAACATCCCAAGCTTCCACGGTATGCTTTCCTTTGAATAAAACAGTAGCGTGTGTTGTACGCAACTTCGAGTTTTAACACACACCACATCCGATCAAACTAGCCGTTATGATTAGTAATACCTACTTTTTAAAATTATATATATTTTATATTTCAAAATGGACATCATTTTTGGATTCAGAATATCTAATTTAGCCTAAGGTGAAATTTTGGTACTTTTCGGATAACTTTCATATTTTGAAAAATAGTGAAAATTACTAAATTTTAATTAAAAACAACTTTTTTAATCAAAATAATTAATAGTGATAAATTATGAATTTTAGTAGTTTTAAAGTATATTTAGAATATATTTTTACCATTTAATATAATGTTGGTCATTGGACATAATTTTACAATTAAACCGAACATAAACAAGTGTCAATCTTTTGATAGTTATTATCTCTTAAAAACACGCTTTTTGTTTTGACAGCGGGAATTAATTTTAAATTAATTTCTGCCACTTCTGTGTTTTGAATTTAGGAAAATGGATTCCATATTTGGAATCAGGATTTTCAAATTGTGTAAATAGGTAACTTTTATTTTTAGACATTTTGAATAATTACTGCGGTAATATATTTTATTTACCATGGTTAAGGATAAATCCGGTAAATAAGGGTTAAAAAATAATATTATAATAATACTAAATTACCCTAAAACGTCTCTTAACCCTATTTGTTGATACATGGTCGACCATGAGAATCTTTGGGTCGATTTTGGGACCCCATGGATCCACTTGTAAGTGATAATGACACTTTATTTTAATTAAGTTAAAATGAATACAAAAATGACACAAGCATATATCTTTTAGAAAAACAATTTTTACATAGGGTTATATATGTTGGATTTTCGATTACAAATACTCATTAGATAGATAAACATATTTCCTACATAATTATATTTTATTTATAATTTTTAGACATTAAATAATTTATTTTATTTATGACACAATGATGATGCAGTAATTACTATAATAGTGAAAAATTAAAATAATTGATATTATAAATACCCAAATAAATATAATATGAAACTTTTAATGAATTAAACTAATTTTCTAGGATAATATGATATATTAGGATTGATTTAATTGACTTTTTTAGAAGTAATCAATCTGTTATGAGTTTCACAAAAATCAACTATTGAATAGTGTCAAAATTGACATAAAAGAGTTCTTAAAACAAATATTATATTATTAATTGATATTAAATTCCTAAAAATCTAAGGTTCGGCCAAGAGACTTATATCATGATAGGTTCATCATTAATGGACCACTTGTGGGTCGCTTGAATGTATATAGTAAGTTTAATAACCATATTATATAAAAATACAAAGAGACATTGTAAAAGTGAAACTAATTAACTTAGAGTTAATACTTAACGATAAGGTTAATATAAGTTCCCAAACCAGTCTAAATTCTATTGGTTGAGTGGTTTTCGACCTATCCCCACCTTAACCTTTGAATAGTTAACTTTTGAGCCATTAGAAACTGAATATGAATTTATTATAAATTAATATTTCTAGCTTTTCCAAAGGTGCCCCTCACCCCTCTTATAAAAAGGCACTCCTCCTTCTCATTTCTTCACACCTTAAAAGCATTTTGGTTCGGCCAAACTCTGCCCAAATACTCTCCCAAATTCCATCACTATAACCTAGAGGCCTTAGTTTGATCAGAAATCCAACCTAAGGAGCCCTTTTGATCAAATAAAAAGGAAGAACCTGAAGAAGAGGTAATGTTTTCACCACCCCTTTTTAAGTTCCTTTCTTCTTCCACTTCCACTTTCTTTGTTATTACCATTATAAAATAATAACTCCAGTATCATATATATACTGTGATGTTATTATAAAGATGGTACAACCATATTCAGTATTATATCCATCCTTTGAATAACATGTCACCATACGTGCGTACGTACGGCTTACCGTCTCCACGTCGTGGTGTAATTGTTATTCAATATATTATTATTTGGATTGGTATAATAATGATGTTTAACTCATGTAAATAATAAATATAACATGATAATGATTCTGTATATATGATATAAAATCCAATTATATATTATTTTAATATCAAAAGAATGATATTGTCGCTCGTGCGTATGTACGGACTACCGTCTCCACGAACGCGATGAGATTCATTGTCCATCATATCCATTCAAGTATAATTATAATTTGATGATTTAAAAAATAGTATCTAAGGACTTGATATAATTCAGGATATGAATAATATACATCCCATTAATAACGAATATGGCTCACACAACAAAGAATATAAAGTAAAATGAACTCGTTAACACCCGAAATAACGATAATTCTAAGATATTATTAACAAATCAATGTTAAAAGATCATATATGATATCATATTAAAGTAAATGATTCTTTTATTATTCAATAACAATTATTTCACCATTATATAGGAGGTAAACCTACCATCGGCCAAGGAAAAAGTACAAGTAAGGGATTTTCTTATCTCACTTTCAATTCCGTGAGATTTCCATTGTTCGCCACTAAATTATTGAAAGTGGTGTATTGTGTACGGACATTTGATATACATTATCATGATTGTCTTTATATTCATGTTATTCTGTAAATCATTTGGTGTTTATAAACTTTTGGCCATACGACTCAGTTGATTAACGTGGTAAGGAGTTTCTTATCTCGCTCTTAATTTCGTGAGAATTCCATTGTTCACCACTTAATTATTACATGTGGTGTATGTGTACTGCCCATGATTGTATTCATTGTGTAATATACTTTAATTGATGGGTATTTACATAGTCATGGTATGATCCTTATTTCATGGTTGTTTGTTTCGTAAGTTACCAAATCAATAAGGGAATTTGAGATTTCAATTTCCACTCATTCGACTATACACATATTTCATTGATTATATTACTCCAAGATTATTTGTGGAATCACTATTCATTTGATTATGTCATAATTTCCACTCCCCTTCCTGTGGATATACTTTTGATACACATAATCACTCCATTGATAATTCTCAAGTCATTAATATGAATTTGATAAGAGTAATTTTAACTCTTTCACCATTTGTTGAGTTAAACATCCAATTCGTTGGTGCTGTTTCTACAAGAATATGTGTGAATATCCTTTGATTGTTTTACACTGAATATTCAATCATATTTAGTGTATTTATATTTTTTCACACATAATTATGTCGTTGATTTATCCTTAACCTAAGATATGGCCTTTATGAGAGATTTCATGTCAATTTACATTCAACTGAGACTTCTTTGTTGATATACACCAAATCACTTTTATGTGGTGTATATAATGTACATTGACATAGTATATCATGAATCCCTTTATTCTCATGATATTACAAATTTTTGATTACCTCAAATATTTGTATTCAACTGTCTCTCTTTTGGTTTGAATCTCTAACCAAAATACCATTTTAAAATGTTTTAAAGACTTATTCTTCTATATCTTGCTCATTAATGTCCATGTTTTAAAAATGGTTTTAAGGATTTATTTATATGTACATTAAAGTTTTAAAACTAAAACTCCTTTTAAAAGTTTCAAAGTGGTATGGGACACTTTGATTCAAAAAAATCTATTTTTAAATGGCTTCTTGACAAATAGTGTGACTTTTAAATGATTTCAAGAAAAGGGGGATATTTCCCTCAAATAGTTTTGTTGATTATTTTCATCTATGTCAACATCCTTCATTATTCATGATTGAGGTTAATGTGATACAATAAAATCTTCCATATTGTATCAAATGAGTTATGTTTGACTGTGGATGTTCTATTTTTATACCATTCCTGGTTTGTGGTTAAATTATTGACATTTCATGTGCTAGTTTTAATACGAATGTTTATTTTATGTTTAAACCTATTCATATGAGGAATGCATTGGACTTAATAAGTGACGGGTGGAGCCCGCTATAGCTCGTCGATGCATCAGTGGGTCTCATGAGACAAACTAGTGTCTTGGCACAAGGCCTTGGCAAAATCTTATTTGTAGTCTTGGCATGAGGCCTTGGCTATGTGGTTATGATAGTCTGGCATTATGCATTCCATCATTATGAAAGTGGTTATTGATATTTCATGGGATCATTCTACTAATAGAATATCCATGTGAGTAAGTAAATGGAATTATTTCATTTTACCTTTGCCATTTAATGCTGAAGTTCATGTTTAAAAGGCTTTTGTTTTAGTTATAAATTGCCTTAAGTGTTTATGCTTATTTATGAAAGCTTCTGCTATAATGTTATCCTCACTGAGCATCTGAGCTCACCCCTTTCAATGTTTTATTTTTTTCCCAGGATTATGAAGAAGTAATTTATGAATGACCTGAAGGGATAGTATGTGGGGATATGAAGACAAGATGTTTTTTTATGATGTAATGTAAAATTTATGGATGTATCTAGTTATTCCACGGCTACTAAACTAATCGGTATTTCGAGACTTGATCTTTCTCGTGATCATGCCAATGTTATATAATAATGCACCGACTCTAGGTAATTAGGGTCGGGGCGTTACAATGACCATTTAATGTAGAGAAGGGTAGTTCTGAGAGGACATGGCTCGTTTTATTCAAATGATGGATCGGTGCCTGGGGCTGGATGCACCAAGTATGTTCGAGCTGACCAGGGTGTCTCAGCTATATCACCCTAGATACCTTACCAGAGAGTATTGGGCTTAAGGAGTAGTGTTATGGATATAGTATTTCAAAATACTACATGATCATTATTAGACACCTGATGGGAAGCGAGTCAAGTTGTAGGAATATATGTTGGTGGGCCAAGCATAGCCTGGGGGGACATCCTGCATCAGAGTATCTAGGCTGAGGGGATGTTGTCGACTGATTTCTAGGAAATTTTTCTGAAGAATTTTTACCAATATAATTTGAGATATGATCGGGCTACAGAGATCATGAGTCTAAATCAGGGTTCGATGTTGGTGATGGAATATGATGGATACATCACAAACTTGTGATGCTTTGTTCCAGCATTGAAGAGGGGTGATGAAGCAGTTTAGAGGAGTTTATAGGTTGGACTGAGATACAAGATTAGTTCTCATGAGAACATATTTTTCTTGAGTAGGTTTAGAGAGGCAGTGGATCACACGTTGATCTCGGAATGGAACTTGGTGTGAGCTTTATGTAGTGGGATTTTCATTCTAGTTGGGAGGAAATGTGGTGTAGCTTTGGATGGTCGGAAAAATCATTTCAAAAGTTTTCAGCAAGGAGGAAGTGTGCATGTTGGTAAGAAGAGGGGATCAGCCTCTCAGGGTGGTAACTGTGTGTTATTTTATCTGTGTGGTAGGTTGGGGCACTTGTGTGGCAATTTTCCTCGACCTCTAGTTGAGTTTTGGTTGTGCGGAAGATTAGGACCCCATTAGAGGTTATGGAAGAACCCTCACTTGGGGAGAATTGATGTTGGTGATAGGTTGATTCCATGTGGCAGAAAGAGAAAAATTTCTCTTTATGAGTTAGGAATATGAAGCTCCATGTTCTGTAATTGCAGGGGTGGTGGATGCGAAACTTCGGGGTAGGATCACCCACATCAGTAGGGTAGTGTAGTATAGCGCACACGGTTTGGTTCCTAGAGTAGAGGGTAATGTCATATTTATGTTTTTCAGTCGGCACATGGTAATGGAAAGGTTGGGCCATCAACTATATGAGTTACGATCCATGTATCTTATATGATTTCTAGTGTGTGGTTCGATACTGGTTCCGCACACTTTTTTATTTCTACTTAGTTTTGTTATAGTGTAGGGTTTTCACATGGACTGCATGTTAGGGGTTATGTGGATTGACACACCGATGGGGGTGCGAAATGAAGATATCAGAAATTTAAGATATGTGCTTTGGAAGTCAGTGCGTATCGTTTTCTATGGGACTTGTTTGTTCTGAAGATATTTGGAATTGACTTGATCTAAGGATGAACTTGTTGGTGTTGTATTGAGAACACATATACTATTACCATTCCATTGTATCGTTTATGTAACTTGTGTTCGACACTTATTTCCATCTTGGAAAGTGGGATGTGCGAGCAAGTAGTGAAGGACAATTTTTTGAGTAGCTAGATAGCCTCACGACTCAAATAGTGTGTATATTACTAAATGATGAAAGGGATAACATATTTTCTTCCCCCCAATAGTGGATAAGTATAAATATATGTTTTAAGTGGGTTTCTCAAGGATACCACTTGAGAGGGATGTTGTGTTCATGATTGAGTAGCTATTGGGAGGAGAACTAGTTTCTATTCCGGAATACCGAACTGCATCAAAAGAACTCCAAGTGATAAATATTCACATTGAGGAGTTGGAGTATAATGGGTTCATTCATCCTAGTAGCCTCCCTATGGATCTCTTATGATTTTTGGAACAGAATGTGGATAGGTAATTAAGGATATTTGTTGATTATATTAATTAAAATCATATGAAATTGAAAAATAGGAACCCTCTTTCTTGAATGGATGATCTGTTTGATCAACTGATGGGTGAAGCAGTGTTTTCTAAGACATATCTAAAAACAAGTTATTTCCAATTGAGGGTGAGGCCTCTTAACCTACCACTCTCATCTTTCACGAGTCGGTATAAGTTTATTGAGTTTTTGGTAATGCCTTTCAGCATTACCCATGCACTAGCAGTGTACATGGCTTTGATGAACCGGATCATTTATCCTTACCTCAATCAGTTGGTTGTTGTATTTGTTTGTGAAATCTTTGGCTACTCAAAAACGCATGATGATCATGCCCAACATCTTGACATCGTTTTGAGTACACTAAGAGAGCATCAATTGTTCCCCAAGTTGTCAATGTTTCATTTCTATAATGGAGATGTTCATTTTTTTGGTCACATCATTTCTGAGGCAGGTGTGTGAGTGGATCCAGAGAAATCTCAGGCTATCGTGTCTAGGTAGTAGTGCAATAGTGTTCCAAATGTATAGAGTTTTCTTGGTCAGGCTGAGTAATACCAGAGGTTCATTCCAGGTTTCTCTTGATTGGAAGCACCACTTTCAAGCTTGACAGAGAAGGGAATCAGGTTTGAGTTGTCTGAGGCTTTAGGAAAATTTTTCAAGAGTTGAAAAATTGATTGATGATCGCACCGATCATGATCATACTCGAGCCAGGTTATATTTATTCCCTATCTTGTGATACATCTGGTATCATGCTTGGGGATTTTTTTCATGCAAGATAAAAGGATTGAGGCTTATGGGTCGAAGAAATTGAGAACCCATAAGTAGAATTATCTCACTGATGATATTTATAAGGATGAAGTATTGTATGACATAAAATGCAAAAGACACTACTTGTTGGGGTAACAATTCATGGTTTATACCAATCAGAAGATTTTAAAATATATCTTGTCCCAATGGGATTTAAATATTCAACAATGAATATTGCTTTTTGATCTCCAGTATTTTGAATTTGATATGGTATATACACCTTGGAAAGGGAACAATGTGGCTGATTCTTTTAAAGTGAAGGCATAGAACTAGGTGGTTCAGGAATCCATCATCAAGTGAACAGTGATGGAATTGTTTTGGGAGATGCACCTGGAGGTGCAGGAGGAAAATGGTCAAGTGACCCTTGATTATATGATTATAGAGTCAATGATTTTGATTCTATTTATGGGAAGATATCTAAATGACTCTGAATGGTTTTCCATGAATGAAAAACATAAATTTGGGGATCCACCTTCTGGTTGGGTCGTCGGAGTGGATGGGATTTTGTTGTTCATAGTCATGTGTTTGTGCTTGTATGAAAATGGAAATAGTTATAGTGTGAGTTACATGAATCATAATTCGTAGTGAATCCAGGTTTGACCAAAATGTATCGTGTTCTCTGCAGACAGTTTTGTGGCTGGGAATGAAAAAGGAAGTTGTTGGCATTGTGGAACAGTGCTTTACCTGTCACCCGGGGTATGTTGTGCATAAATTCCCAATTGGTTTCATTCCTCAATTTCTTATTCCAAAAAGGTAGTGGGATTATGTGGTGATGGATTTTTTGATGGTTATTCCAAGTATGCCTCATAAGAATGATGTAATATCAGTGTTTGTGGATCAGATTACTAAAGTGGCTCATTTATTACCGATTCAGGATACAAAAAATTTTTCTGGTTGGGTGGTTTTTATGTTCAATAAATAGTATGGTTTAATGGTGAACCATAGACATTAGATTTATATCATGATCCTAGATTCACGTTGATGTTATGGAATGGGTTAAAGAAGATGCTTGGTACATAGGTGATTTTGAGTACTGCTTGACAACTGCAGATGGATGGGAAATTAGAGTGTACAATCCAACTGATGGAAGACATTTTGTGGGCTTGTGTATAGGATTGTGGTGGTTTTGGGTAGAAGCAACTGCTATTGTTGAATTTGAATATAAAAACAGTGTGCATGCTATAATTCATATGGAACCATGTGAGGTTCCCTCTGGGAGGCTATGTAGGTCTCCACTATTTTAGTTGGTGGCCAGTGAATCCGAGTTATTAGGACCATGTATCATTTAGAAAACATCAGATAATGATGAGTTGATATGTAAACAAATGGAAATAACTCAGAGTAGGCAGTAGCCTTATACAGATCAGAGGAGTAATCCTTTGTAGTTCTTGGTGGGTGATAGTGTGTTCCATCGGATGTCGCCATGGTTGGGTGAACAACAGATTCACAAGCATAGAATGACGGTGCCCAAGTATGTGGTGCCATTAGAGATTTTTGAGAGGATGGAGCTGGTGGCGTATGGATTGGATCATCCATTGTGGTATTGTGGGATGCATGATGTCTTTCATGTGTTCAAGCTTCAGTGGTATCATCCTGTCCCAAATCAACTGGTGGATGTTGAGAATGTTGATATTGAGGCTGATGTGTCCTTTAAGGATCATCTGGTTCATGTTGTGGATCATAGTGTGAATTTATTGTAGGGAATGGTTGTTCCATTATTGAGAGTAATATAGAAGCATGTGAATCTTCAGGAAAAACATGGTAGTGGGAATTACATTTCTGTGATCAGTGGCCCAATCTATTTTCCTTGGATGTACAAAGAATCTAGGGAGCTTGCATCGAGGACGAGTTGTTATAAGGTGGAGAGGATGTAAGATCCTAGATAATAGAAATTATTTATCTAAATTATGTTTTGGTTTTAATCTCTTTTTTGTTATTTATGTGCATTACCAAGTCCTTCAAGAGGCTTGTTATGTTCTAAGGGTTCGAAACACAAAATATGAAAAACATAAGGTTTTCTGGTTAGGTCGCACAGTCTACGAATGGTTAGTGCTAAGCACGCATACAACCCAAGAAAATGTGCAGGATGTTGGAGTTTTGATTATGGACTCTGCATGGTTAGAATACAGTATGGAAAAACTTGTGGGAAACCCGAGAAGCCTAGAATCTTTTAATAAAATTAAAAAATTTCAACTCTGAGATTTTTATCCCCAACTCGGGATTTCCATCCCATTATCCTATATACACAATTGGGACAAACCAAATCTCACAAGAGCTCCAAGTTATTGATCTCCATCATTTGTAAGGCATTTTTCTTTTGCAGCTGGTTGCAAATCACTGCTCCAGGTAAGGCTAATCCTATCATTTCATCTCTTTTAGTTTTAGGATTTGTATCATGTACTCATCTCATTGTGAATTTATATAACCCAACTATTGGGGTGAGATCAATGTTGAATCTTCAATGGTTCATTAATGTTGAATATAAGGTCTCAATTAAGAGTGTGTTCACCTAAAAAATCATGTTTGGCAGTCTACAAGTTATATCCCATTATTTATTTATGGAATTGATCCTGGGTTGTTTTTTAGTGTCTCTTGGTAGGATTTTATCACTATTGGAATGTTTAGGTAAAATGGTTTTCAAGAAGGAAATGGATACCCTCAATACCCCCATGGGATGTATCAAGGGTGATGAGACTAATCTATGGACACCTATGGGATGTGTCATCTTCCCCGGACCTAGTGATTTGTGACGAACAAGTGATATTGTTGTGTTATTATGTGGAGCTCTTAAAAAACTTGTCGATTTTATTATTTTTGTTGGGATTGAAGCTAGGTGATGTACCTAGGCATGGTAATAACCTATGTGATATTGGGATAATTTGTGGAGCTGATTAAAAATCATAATGGAATGGATTATGTGTCTTGTAATTAATCTTAGTGAGTTTGGTATAAAGAATTATGCCTACTGAGTTAGGTATATTGGATGAATTCTTAGTGAGATAAGTCTAACGATAGGGGATCGAGATAAGTAACTGAATGATGTGAAATGTGGTAAATGTGTTAATCAGTTAAGGAATTTTATTAACTCTCGTGTAATTTTTTTGATTTCTGATTGCCTTGGAAAATTGTTGTGATGTTGTGTGAATGGTTGATGGATATACATATATATATATAACATGTTCCCATGGCTTAATAGAGTGGGGGTATTGACTTGAGGTTCTACAATAATGGGTCAAGTTGGATGGAGGTTCTAAAATCAACCCTTAATGAATGGGTTATGGAGTGGACTAATTTTCTGTTTTCTTATCATTTTCATGCACCCAAATTATGGCTTCGAGGTGAGGATATTGTTTACATGTGGAAGTTAATACTATTTAGAGAGTAAAAAATGATTTTTCCACTATATTTTGATTTTTTATTTTAAGCTCGTGTAACTTTTTGTGTTTGATGAACTCTTGTTAAATGCATTGAAAAAGGTAAGTAATGGGAAATGGGATGAAATGATAAGCTATGGAAATGATGACATATTTTGGCAATGGGCCTAAACTTGCTAAGAGTTATTAATGTTTTCCTTGTCTTTTATTATTCATTTCCAATTATCATGCACAATTGTCTATACGAGATATTTTTTAGACACCATTGATGGTTTCTTACTGAGTTATACTCACACCCAGCTCAAGTCATTATTAGGTACCCAAGTGGAATTCATATTTGTAGGTCAGATGAAGAGAAAAATCATTATCTAGGGAGTTGTGTTGACATGGGTGTTTTTGAAGGAGGACCCAGATTTTTGTTCGGGACGATTTTGGGGTTTTTCATTTTGTATTCATTTTGGGTCATATTCATTTTTTCACATGTAGAATTACATGTCGTATTTACTGTTGGATATGGTTGTACCCCATTTTGGAGAGTGGTTGTTATGCATGATCTTTTCTTATTCATTATTATTACCCTATTTTGGTTATCTTCTGTTGTAGAGTACTCTGATAAAAAGGTGGTATTGTATCCCTAATTTAATATCCAGACTCCAACTACTAGTTCGTAAGAATTGGCATACGAGGAGGTGCACATAAGGTCATGTAACCACGTAGCTCAGAGCACTGTTTTAGTGGATTCCATGTCAGGGATGATACAATATTTATAATTTATTGATTTTAAATATTTTTTATAAATATAGATATTAAATATCATTTTAATATTTTATCTATGATTAAAAATATTTATGACTATAAAATAATATAATCTATTATTAATTGGTTCATTGAAATGTATTATTTTTCTAGTTTATTAATAATATAAAATTTATAATATTTAATTATTATAAATTAATATTATCTTTTTTATTAATAATTATTATAGTCTTCATGTAATTTTATTATATAGTCATTTTTTAAGTAAGGTGTTGAGTTTGTTGTTTATTTTAGTTTTTTACATTCTACCCACCAATAAATAAAATTAACCCTCATGACTTTTATTATTACCATATGATGAATGATGGCGGTGTTATTTATAACATATTTATCATTCTATATGTAACTATCAATTGAAATATTCTTTATAATCATAATCTACACAAACATACTTATCATTCCGTGAAAAAAAATATGCTGTCTACACTTATCAAATATTCATCAGATTTTGTAGATTCCCTAAATAATTTGATAATAAGTGAAATTAAACTATAGATAAATCATATATTACCACAAAAATAATTGTAATATTCACCACTAGTTCATAAAATCACATAGTAATCAATATAATCCCATAAAATGTGATAAACATCCCAAGAATTTCATAAAAAAAATTGATACCATGGTTTCTTATAATATCTCACATTCTTTTTTAAAATCAACCATCTCTTTGTTAAATAAATCTCAATAATACATTAAACATAAGAGATATTCATACTTAAATCATGTTTTCAATAGTAGTTACACCAAATAATATAACCCTGTCATGAAATCTCATATGAATGTTATTGATATAATTTAATATTTGTTTCTAATCATATAATGAAAAACTACACCAGAATAATCATTTTGTTTCACATAATCATATACATTTTGAATGTAAAAAAATAACATTGATAATTAATAAAAAATAATAAAAATAGTTATGTTCATAAAAAATTATTTTCGTTTATAATATCAACCACCAAACCATTAGTATTAAAATGAATGTCATATTTTCCATCATTATAGGAACATAAAAATTATTATCATCCATTTAAGTAAGCTTCCTTATTCTATTATAAGACATAGTTGTTTTACATAAATATACATTTCATCTTCATTTTGATGATCTTTTTTAAACTAAATAATAAAAAATGGATATGATAATTTTCAAATGAATTATAGTATATGAATTTCAAATCTCATTCCAAATATGTAGTATTTAGTGAATCCTTCTTTCCCGCAATGATACATTCATTTAAAAAAATGTCATAATTGTTTAATCCTATACCACGGTGGGATATTCCTATGTTATATCATGATTTTTTATCTAATACTTCATAACCTATGTCAGGATCCGTCCCCCTGGGCCCGTATCGTGAGTACCCAAAGCCCGCCTTCTATAGGCCAAGGGTTGGCGACTAGCACCAAAGGCGTATTACACTAAAATTGGGAAGGCATTGAATTTATAAAACGTGAACACACAACTAGAGTACAAGAGGAAGAAAACACTATGAAAAATTGTATACAAGTGTACTGAATGTAAATGGGGATAGAATACAAGCCCAACTGTAAAGTACAAATACTACTGAAAACATGTACAACTAAAAAGGGTCAAATAGATGGAAAGTGAAAGCAACTCCTAGATCATCCTCTAGGGTTCTTACCTGTAGGAAAGGTAAATATAGCATCCTCATCACTCCACGTCCTTCAGACTCCATCATGTACCGATACATCGTAACGTCCTCCTCCAGGTACCGACTCATCATAAGGTCCTCCTCCGGGTGTCGTCCAGTCCTGGCGCTCTCGGTCCCCATCAGCGATGTTCATCATCTGTATCCAACACAACTAGGTGTGGGCAGAGCCCATGCAGGTGTGAGTATAATGATATTCAATAGGGACCTCAAGACCCTCAAGGTCTCACAAAATCCAACAAGGATAAACCACAATGTATGATTTCAATGGATAACAATTACTTAGGTATATTCCCATACATATACCTAAATTTTCAAGTAACGCATCCCAAACAGGAGGAAAACACAAAGGTCATTGACTCAACTCAAACCTGAATTTTCATTAACGAAACCATAGCTATTGGAGAACTCCTCCTCTATCGAGTACAGTGGTTTTTTCGGGACTCCAAGGCACTACTCACTAACCTTATACGTCTGAGGTAATCCTCATGTCGAGTACCATGGGACAACAACGTCACACATCGACGCTTCCCAACTGGGGTATGCCACCACACACAGTAGCGCTCCCCCTAATAGCCTACCTAGGTACTCCTCAAGTTGAGTAATGTGGAACTACATCCTCAAATAGTAGCAATCCTCCACCATGGTTCTACCGCCTCACAGAGTAGCGCTCCCCACTGGGAAGTCGATTCACTCTGAATTGAATCGTTCAAGCATTTATTAGGTCTCAGCCAGCTACTAGGTCTCTGTACACTACATGCTAGTCTTGAGGAGGTTTTGCTCCACGATCTTCAAGACAATACTCCAAGAGTGATGAAGTCCCACGAATAAGTAACTCAATGTTCTGCCATGTCATAGGGGTCTCAATGCAATAGACGACGCGTCAATCGGATTCCCGGTCTTTGAGTTATTAGCCATTTAGTCCTGGGGGCCTGGCTGGTTTTGTGTACGAACCAACCTGACGAAATCTCAACTATACCCTAAAATCTCATGGGGTATTTTCAAAGGGACCGTTTCTCATTGAGATTACCACTGCCACTGACGGTTTGTCAAACGGACATCTAGTGCCAATGATATGGCCAAAGTAAAAAAATGGGTCAATAGTGGGCCTCGGTAAGGTTTGACCCGTTCGGACCGACTCGGCCAAACCCAGTCTGGGTCGACCCGGTCAAACTTGATGGGTATGACTCGGCCCCTTGTGTGGGTCAGCCTGCTAAGTTTGGACTAGTCCGTTGGGCCCGACCTAGCGGACTGTGAGGACGGTTCGGCCCAATAATCACCACGTAGGCAGCTCGGTAACTCATCCTGGGAGACATGGTCGGTCTGACCAGCGACAGCATGAGGGCGGCATAGGCCAATTCAGCAATTTGATGGCTAGGAGCCCAGCCGGCCCGTCCGCGTGCCGCAAGTGCACCCGGCAGAGAGTGGTTGCTCCGGGCAGGGTAAGTGGGTGCCGGGCAGGGTGCCTAACGATGGGCAGGGTGCAAGGGTGTGTTGGGCAATGCGCGGGGGCACGCCTAGCAGCACGACATGGAATCGGGGGCACCAGGTAGGGCGGCAGGGCGTCGCAGGCCACGCTGGGCAGCGTGGGTAGGGATCCATTGGGTGTCGGTAGCATGGGCAGGGTGCCACAGGGGCGCCGAAGTGTGTCGGGAAGGCTAGACAGCAAGCTAGGGGGCACGACCATTGCGGGTAGGGCGCCACAGGGATGTCGGAGTGTGGTGGGGTGGCCGGTCAGCGCTCCAGAAGGCGTGGGCAGTGTGGGCAGCGCGGGCAGGGCCCCGCGGGGGTGCCCGAGTGAGCTGGGTAGGCCGGGCAGCACACCAGGGGGTGCGGGCAACGCAGGTAGTGTGCCGGGGGGGAGTGTGCCGGGGTGGCTGGGCTGTGCGACAGGGGGCACGGTTAGTGCTGGTGGGGCGCTGGAGTTCTCTGGGCAGGCCAGGCGGCGCACCAGGGGGTGCGGGCAGTGCGGGCAGGGCGCGAGGGTGCAGGTAGAGCACCAGGGCACCACGGGGGCTGCGTAGTTCATAGAGTATGTGGGTAGTGTGGCCTTTGCTCACCGCCTTCATCATCGTTGCCTCAATTCCAAGCCGTCGTTGCATCTTCGTCAACTGAAGTTTCCAAAACCACAAAGGATGTGGAGGGGTCAGGCCTTGTTTGTTTGGCTTGAACCCTCCATGTTAGAATGATAGCAAGCGACTCATGAAGTTTATTCAATGTGAATGGATAAACCGTTAAACAACTTAAAACAAACCCATACCTTTTTAATTATCAGGCGTTCATTCGTCACTGGAGAAGATGATGTTGTCGTTGTTCGCCGTACAATTCCACTTCTTTGGTCATGTGTTGGTCTGTTGATAGTGAAGGGGAAGGAAAAAGGGTTGTCGAAGAGATCCCACGACAGAAGGGGGTTCCGAGGAAGAAGCCTAGAAAGAAGCGTCATCGTTGGCGTCTTCGTTTTCTTCGTTGGATAATTATGTTCTCCAAAGCTATCCACAAAAGAGAGAACAAAAGTGAAAAAATAATAGATTTTAATCAATTTTGTTTGATGGAATGAATTAATTAAGTGGACACCACTTAATTAAGTTCATGTTGGCACAAATATTCGAAATTAAAATGTGGAGAGGTTGCGCCGAATTAATTTCACACGATTGGCATAATTAAATTGGGGAGTTTTGAGGAGGTTAGAGGCTCGGGTGGTCCCCAACAAATTAACAAGAAGAGGATCAAGGGGTTTTCTTCCATACATTAGGGGGTTTTTTGGAGGTTTTATCCTCCTCCATTAAAAGAGGATTTAAAGACGAGGAGGCTCTCCCTGATTAACGAGGGAGAGTTGATAGGTTTCCACCGCTCAAATTAAATGGGGGTTTAAGCCCCATGTAGACCCCACATCATAACCTCTCTATAGAGGTTATGCTACTCTGGTGGTTCCCACAGCAATCATCCTCCCATGGGAGGTTAGGGTGTGGCAGTCCCACCACAAACTCCCATGTCAAGCATTTAACCAACTTTCCCACATGGCGTGGGTTCATCAAAAATATAAAATAAGTTGAAATTTATTTTATTTTATTAATCCACGTGAGAACCAAAAACCAACTCTCATACCCAATCAACCATTGTCCAATGGAAAGTCATCCTAAATGAAAACTGGTGCAACGAGCTGAACGGTGCCCTCATATTTCAATTTTGAGTGCCCATTCAAATGTTATGAAAAACCGATCGTACGTTTACTGAACATACCCGAACAAAACATCAGAAATTGATTTCAAGCACACCGGGCATTGAAATCAAGCGCTGTCAAAAACTGAGGACCTGTAAAATTTCCATGTATTTTAAAAAAATTCCACAAGAATTCAAGGTCTTTACATTCTCCCCACCCTAGGGCCTTATGTCCCCATAATCTATAACTCACATTAAGGGAGAAAAAGGGGGTACTGAGCACGCATCTGAGCCTCCCGCTCCTATTGCCCTCCTAGAGGTTCTCGTGCTTCCATCAAACACATACCAGAGGAATCGATTGTCCACGCATGACCCGCTCTTGTAAATCCTCAATGTGTACTATAACCTCTATGAAATTCACCCCATCATCGATTTCCATCTCCCCATGGTCGATGATGTGTGAATGGTCGTGCACTTATCTTCTCAGATGGGATACATGGAAGACGTCATGCACCCGGTGCAATTGGGGTGGAAGAGCTAGGTGGTAATCCACCTTGCCTACACCGTAGAGAAACTGGAATGTTCTGATGAACCTTGGAGATTACATTCCTCCTCGTAAAAATCTCCATAGGCCTTTTCTAGGTGAGATCCATAGGAAGATGTGGTTGCTATCCTTGAAATCCAGTGGTCTCTGTCTCCTATCAGCATAGGACATCTATCTTCTTTGTTCTGTCTTCATCCACTCCAGTATGATCTGCACTTTCTCCATGGTTGCTCGTACCATCTCTGGTCACACTAGTGCTGACTCCCCTGGGTCTGTCCAACACAGTGGTGATCAGCAAGTTCGGTCATACAGTTCCTCGTAAAGGGTCATCCCGATGGTGGATTGGTAACTGTTGTTGAACCCAAATTACGCCAAGGTTATGTGATCCTCCTAGCTGTGACCAAAGTCGAGGACACATGAACGGAGCATGTCCTCAAGGGTTTGGATGGACCTCTCGGTCTGACCATCAGCCTAAGGATGGAAGGCAGTGCTAATGCAACGCTATGTCTCGATAGCTTCCTGCAACCTCTTCCATAGCATAGATGTAAAGCGCGTATCACATTTGGAGACAATAGAAGAACATAATCCATGAGAACGCACTATCTCCTACACATAGAGGAGTCCCAAGCTCTCAATTGTTCCCTGATCTCTGATCGGTAGGAAGTGGGATGACTTGGTGAGTTGGTCGATGATCACCCATATCGAGTCGTGAACCATGGATGTACGTGGAAGACCCATCACGAAGTCCATGGATATCCCTATAAGAACCTGGGTTTTCATACGAGGTACAAATCGTTTTTATTTTCGGTTTAGCTGTTTGGTTAAGGCCTAATGTGGATGCCTAACATGACTGAGGGAGTTACGGATGTGTCCATGGCCTTTTCGGATCCCATAACCACGTTTTAGGCTGCAAATGGCCTGGCACATCGTTTTCAAATGGCCTACGCATGGCCTGGTAAAACCGTGTCCCATGGTGCAGGCTTGGCAGAGGCAGCAGCACGACCTGCGCCCAGTTTGGGTAAACCGTGCAGAATGGCCATGTGGTTTCCCCTTGCCTTCCAGCAAGGTCCACACGGGTTTTCCAGGCCATACGGGTAAACCATATGACCTGCTGTATTTTGATATTTAATTAATTTTGAATTAAATTAATTAAATTTTATAAAAACCTAATCCTAGTCTTCTTCTTCAATAGGACAGAAGGGGGAGGTTCCTGGGAGTGCTCTAAAGGGGGTTACGAAGGGATTTGATCCTGCTTCTTCGTCTGATCTCTGTTTCAAATGTCGTTTGACTTGTTGGATCCGCAATGGTATGTCCTCAATTACTTTTTAATCTTTATCAGTTCTTCCGGTTATAACAAATGCAGATTGGATTAAGGATCATATGCCCTAATTTCTCATTCTTCATTTTTTTTAGATTTTTTCCAAACCAAGAAAAATCCAAGCCTGCTACTGGATGAGCTAACTAGTACGAGCCTAAGGTAGGTGGTCTTGTAATTTTGGATGATTTTCAAGCTTTTTATATATGCTCGAGTGTCGCGTGCCAACTTTTGGGGTGTCTCTAGAACCTGAAATTTAACCCTGTTAATACCTAGAATGTTGTAGGTAATCTGAATATGATGAATTGTGCTTGAGTTATGTTTTACACCTTAGACAGGATAAACCCCTTGGGTGTGTTGCCTTTAATGGATCTTTTATGGATTTTTTACTAAGTATTCCTATGAGGAATGCCTTTTCGTTCCCTTGTGTGATGTTAAAAATGGAAATTGAATATGAATGGAATTACAATAATATGAAATTGTGATTGAAACGGTTTCGGTTATGGGATAGAGTGTTTCCCCTTTACACTTGTATGTTAATTCCTGAATTGATAGACCAGTTGAGTTAAATGCTTTGGAACTGCTTAAAATGTGAAGCAAAGTCATGGGTGAACCATGGAACCAATGTGAGTTTCCATGGATAGACTCATATGAGACTTGTTTCTGAAATACCAAGTGAATCATGGATCCAGTGTGAGATGCCATGGAAGGACTCAACATGTCATGATATGTCACATGCGATACCCAGATCATATTTATAGGATCCTGGGGATGGGTTCAGATGACGGACTATACCGCACCTAGAGCGAGGCTGGGTACCTAAGAAGTTCACCAGAACGAACTTGTAGGGTGTTGGTGGATTTTCTCTATAAGAGATGTCTGGTTTATGATTTGAGTATTCAAGGAACAAGCTCAAGGAATGGTTTGAACACATGAATGATGTGATTAATGAATGAAATGGATACTTGTTGTGATGCCAATCCAAAGCTCAAGCTTGTGTCGGTCTTGATAGTTTCCTTGTTTTATGCTTTCTATATTACACAACCCGTTTTATATATTCACTGACATATTAGCACGAATATTTGGTGGTTGCCTACTTGGATTTAGTCACACACCCTGTTTGGGTCATGTTTTGGACACAATATGATTATATGATTTCAGGTAATGAGAAGGGTAAACACCCTAGTACATGTACATGACTTGATTATCAGAATATGAGTGCATGGGACCAAGCTGAGGCTTGCGATGTGACAGGGGATACATTTTGGTTTTTTTTTGGTATTTTGTATACTTGTACAATATTGTATTGACTTGCACCATTCTACATATATCAGATCCTTATATTTTTTATCTATTTCTACTTTCTATGTTTTTTCTTCTGTTTACCTTCTTCGGCTATTGTTTGTTGTAATTCTGATGTGATACTTTGGTAATGAAGGCATAGTATCCCCACAGACTCACCTAGGCCCTCACTACTAGTCGGTAGCCTCTGGCATTTGGGGAGATGTGCTTAAGGATATGTGGCGACCGGTCCGACTACTGGGTTGAATGGGAAGTCGGGTTGGGACATTACAATGTGGTGTCAAAGGATTTACTTTTCTGATTTGACATAATATTTTGCGACTATAGATAGGAGTAGGAAGGGAAGGGACTTTGGTAATAAACTGTGCCCAGGAGTTGCAAACCCGCGTATAGGAAAATGCCAAGTTGCCTCTTATGGAATTGTGTTTCTGGTTTTGATTATTATGGTTGTTATGATTTCACCATTGGGTGATGCCCATGGTTTTTTGTGACACTATTGAAAATATTTCGGGTGATATTTCGTTGCAACCAGATGAGATGTGGGTTTTCTATCTAATGCATCATATATGCACCTTGTTAGGAATCACATGTCATGCATTATGCCATGATATCTAGGATGCATTAGATATTTCATGTTGTTGTGATAAATTTAGTGACAACTATTGCATGTTTTTTTGATAGTTGATTGATAGGTTTGCCTATTTTTGTGTTAGATTGGGTGAAATGAATGATGAGTGACGTCATCATTCAATTTCATAATTTGTATGGGCCCTTATGGATTGGGAAGTGACGCTCCAATGGGATGTAAATGCTAAATGAAATTGAATTGCATGGTTATATGGGCATGAATTATTGATTCATGAGGTGTTATAGGCCCTCAGGGATCAGAACATGGTGGACCATTGGTTAATTCTTTTGAACAAAGGTATGTTAAATGATTGAATGTTGAAAATAGAGCCTAACCTAGAACCATCTTTTGTGTGGGAAAGAGGAAGTGACTCTAGTGGTTTTTGGTGACTGTTCCTTATGCAGTCCTGGATTTAGAAGTAGGTTGTGGGTTGAGGTGGTTTTCAGGAAGGTCTTGACCTATCCTATCGTGGTTCTTGTGCTAGTTGTTTTCGAATATTGTTAAAAATCGTGAACTGAGGCGTGTGTTTGGAATTGTAGAGTCATGCCACCACGACGACCTTCAGTCGTTCATTGGGAGAGCGGTGATGACCACATCCCGGATACGGAAGGCCATGGGCTACTAGAGGAAACTCCAGTTGTGCCAGCTATGGCACCCACGGTTATACCAGAAACAGGTTCTGAGGCCCAGTTTCATGAGAGATTGTTGCATTTTATGTAGATCGTTCAGGGAGCACCATGTCCTGCACCGACTATGGTAGAGTTGATGTGTGAGTTTCAGCAGTAGAATCTGCCTATGTTTTTAGGGGATGGTGGACCACAAGCTGTGTAGTCCTGCTTAGAGGAAATACTAGCTATCTTTGAGAATTTGGAGATGCCTTTGGAGAGGAGGGTCAAGCTCGCTGTATACATGTGGCATGATTCTGCCAAGAGGTGGTGTGACGTGGTCACCTAGACGGATCTTCATCAGTAGATGGCTTGGATAGAGTTTCATACGAACATCTATGATTTCTTTTATCCTGATACTTTGAGGGCCGATCGAGCCAGGGAGTTCTTGCAACTGGAACAGGGTGTGTTATCAGTGATGGAATACTCAAAACATTTTACTGATCTTCATCACTTCATTCCTATCCCGATGGGCGATGTGCTCTCGAGGGCCAGGTGTTTTGAGGATGGTCTGAGATATGACATCCAATCTCAGGTAAATATCTTCAGGTTGACTACCATTTTTTGGGATTGTGAACAAGGCGCTAATCACAGAACGTAACCTAATAGAGGTTGGAGGTGTGAGCCAGAGTGGTTCGATATCTATATCAGAAACTACAACGACAATTAGAAGGAAGCATCTTCTATAGCTTCTTAGCTACGATTCTTGCAATGAGAACTGATCTTAGGTTAGAAATATTAGGTGCTACTAGTGCGGTAGGCTGGGACACATGAATCTGTAGTGTCCGAGGGACCCAGTCGAGTGCTGGTCATGTGGAAAGATGGGTCATCTTCAACGTTTCTGCATAATGTTTTCCCCAGTAGCCATTGATAGAGGGTCTGCACTGACTCCATATGTTGGAGCAAGGTCAAAATCTTCTCATCAGACAGGGATTTGGGGTGTGACTGGCTGATCAGGCAGAGGTAGTGGTCGTGGCATAGGTAGTCAGGCATCGGTTACACCAAGATGTTAGAGTGGGCCATTTTCGTGTATTGAGGATGTATCACAGGGTCGTGGTTTAGGCCAAATGTATTCAGTGATGCCTAATTTAGAGGATCAGGGAGTGGGACCATCTACGGTGAGAGGTATGATCATAGTAGCTTCTATTATTTCATCTTCCCTCATTGATACAGGTGCATCGCACAGTTTTATATCTGTGCCTATAAGAAAATCATGGGCCTAATTGTGTTTTCTTCTGATGGCATCTTGATGCTAGACACACCACTATGAGTTTGGGTATAGGTTGTACGTAAGTGTAGAGGGTTCCCCCATGAGGTTGTAGGGTGTCACTTCATATGGGATCTTTATGTTCTCGAAATGATATGTTTTGATGTCATTCTCAGTATGGACTGGCTAGTAGCTTACCGAGCCGACGTTGATTGCTACCGCCGGTGGGTGATTTTTACATCCCCAGAGGGTGGAGTGTTTACTCTGAAGGGAGAGTGGGATCTCCTGGAAATCTGAGCTGGACCAAAGCATTGTGGGCTAGACAGGATGACATCTCATATTGGTAGTTTGTTTCTAGATGATCTGGGAGTGAGTCAGACGGACCTTCCTCCTGTAGTTGAGTGCTTCACGGATGTTTTTTCTGACGACTTTTTAGGTTTACCTCCTGAGAGGGAGAGGTGGAGTTCTCTATTGAGCTAGTGCTAGGAGCTGCACCAGGATCCATTCCTCCTTACAGGACAGCTATGATGGAGTTGCAAGAACTCAAGAAATAGCTCAAAGATTTATAGGCAAAGGGGTTTATTAAACCTAGTACTTCTCTATGGGGTTCGCCGGTCCACTTTACGAAAAAGGAGGACGAGACACTTAGGCTGTGTGTGGACTATCAGAAGATGAACCAACTGAAGGTTAAAAACCGATATCCCTTTCCGTAGATAGATGACCTCTTTGATCAGCTTCGAGGAGCTGGGTTGTTCTCAAAAATTGATTTGAGGTCAGGGTATCACTAGGTGTGTGTTCGACCAATAGACATAACTCATACAAATTTTCATAGTAGGTATGTTTTATATGAGTATCTGGTTAGGATGTTTGGTCTCACGAATGTGCCAGTGGTTTTCATGGATTTGATTAATCACGTGTTTCATCCTCACTTGGACTTGTTCGTCGTGGTTTTCGTGGATGATATTTTGGTGTATTCTCAAAATCAAAATAACCATGCCAACCATCTTGATATTGTCCTGAATACACTAAGAGATCATCATCTATACGCAAAGGTTACTAGGTGACACTTTTGGATGGATCAGATTCACTTCATGGGCCATTTTATCTCTAAGACAAGAGTGTCTGTAGACCCAGAGAAGGTTAGAGATGTAGTTTTTTGGGAAGAGGTAAAGAATGTATTTGACATACAGAGTTTCTTTGGGCTTACTAGTTATTATAATCATTTCATATATAATTTCTCATGCTTAGTAGCACCATTGACAGGACTGAATAAGAAGGGCATGAAATTTGTATGGAAAGATGCTTGTGAAGCAGCCTTTTAGGAGTTGAAAGGAAGGTTGACATCAGCACAACTCCTGATACTGCCAGAATAGGAAAAGAGTTACATGATCTATTGTGACACATCAGGTATTGGTCTGGGTGTAGTGTTGATGTAGGGAGACAGAGTTGTGGCATAAAGATCTCGGCAGCTGAGGCCACACGAGAGAAATTATCGGACGCATGATCTTGAGCTAGAAACAGTTGTTCAATATTGCGATGTTGGAGACACTATATATTGGGAGAGCATTTTTTGGTTTACACAGAACATAAGATCCTCAAATTTATCTTTACCCAGCGTGATCTAAATCTTAGGTAGCGATGGTGGGTGGAGTACCTACCATCCTTTGATTTCGAGCTTGCTTATACACCAGGTAAGGGCAATGCAGTGGTCGATGCATTGAGTAAGAGAACTCAAATACAGGTAGTGCAATAGGCTTGAAATGAATGTAAGCTTATATACTTATTCTCTGAGATGCATCTTGATGTGCATAATAGCCAAGGCCAGTCTTTTCTATCATCTTTTGCTATTACTTATACCCTCCTGGATAGAGTAAGGGTGAGACATCTATCAGATTCAGATGGCATAGTTCTACGGGAAGGTGTGTAAGGTGATAACCCTCCTCCCGGTTGGAAGATAGGTGAGGATGAATTTTTTCATATCCTTGGATGTGTATGGGTTCTAGTGGATATTAGAGTGGATCTGATGCAGGAGTTTCATGCTTCGGTTTGGGTAGTTCATCCTAGAGTCACTAAGATGTATCGTGACTTGTGACGATAGTACTAGTGGTCGGGTATGAAGAGGGAAGTGGCTAGTTTTATCACGAGATGTTCCACCTGTCAGCAGGTCAAGGCAGAACACCAGCGGCCAGCTAGCCTTTTATAGTAGTTACCTATCCCAGAGTGGAAACAGTATGATGTTGTGATGGAGTTCGTGACTGTTTTGTCGAGGTCACCTCGAGGTAACGATGTTGTGTGGGTTTTGGTTGATTGGATCACGAAGTATTATCATTTCATGTCGATCAAGGAGACCTTCAGTGTGGATGAGCTGGGATGGTTTTATATCAGGGAGATAGTATGACTCCACAGGGTCCTACAAACCATTGTTTCAGACATAGATGCTCGTTTTACGTCATGCTTCTAGTAGAGTTTTCAAAGGGCGCTGGGTACATAGGTGCTTCTAAGAACAACATACCACCCACAGAATGATGTCCAGTCAGAGCGTACGATTTTAGTGCTTGAGGAAATGATGTGAGAATGCATCTTGGATTTCAGGGGCTCATGGGAGAGGCATATTCTCCTAGTTGAGTTTTCTTTTAACAACAATTATCACGAGACTATACATATGGTGCCGTACAAGGCTTTATATGGTTGGCCATGCC
Source organism: Viscum album (assembly GCA_963277665.1). Classification (NCBI taxonomy): domain Eukaryota; kingdom Viridiplantae; phylum Streptophyta; class Magnoliopsida; order Santalales; family Viscaceae; genus Viscum; species Viscum album. Next base: position 1,330,298,352 of record OY728142.1, on the reverse strand, counting down.
GATCACCACTGTGGTGGTTAAAGGTAGGTGAGGCAGATTTACTGGGACCACGTATTGTTCAGGAGACTTCTGAGCAAGTCCAGTTGATACAGAAGCGGATGGCTACAGCACAGTATCGTTAGAAGTCATATACTGATCGCCATAGACGACCCCTAGAGTTTGAGGTCAGGGATCAGGTTTTCATGCGTGTTTCACAGAGGCTGGGACACTGGTAGGCCAAAATACAAGTTACGCTATCATTGAGATATGTTGGGACATTTGAGATTCTAGAGAGGGTTGGTCTGGTAGCTTATCGATTGCAGTTACCTCAGAAGTACCGAGACATTCATGATGTGTTCCATGTTTCTCAGTTACAGCGAAACTATTCAGACTCATCTCATACCTTCCAGCCTAAGGAGGTCGGTCTTCAAGTAGATTCATCCTTTGAGGAGTATTTTATTCTTATTGTTGATAGGAGAACAATGGTTATTTGAGGCCGGTCAGTTCCTCTAGTACTGGTGCTATGGAAGCATGACCGTTTTCAGGATGAGACATGGGAGCGGGAGACCGACGTACGTGCTCAGTGGCTAGAGCTGTTCATAGATGAATCTTGACCACCCTTTATAGATCAATTTGGGGACAAATTTCTATAAGGGGGGATGATTGTAAGAACCTGGGTTTTTGTACGCGGTACAAATCTTTTTTTTGGTTTAACTGTTTGGTTGAGGACTAATGTGGATTCCTAACATGACTGAGGGAGTTACGGATGTGTCTAGGGATTTTTTGGAGCCTGGAACCATGTTTTAGGCTAGAAAGGGCCTAGCACAAGGTTTTCACATGGCCTGCGCAGAGCCTGGTTAAACCGTGTTCCTTGGTGCAGGCTTGGAAGAGGCAGGAGCACGAACTACGCACGGTTTGGGTAAACCATGCGGGGTGGCCATGTGGTTTCCCCTTTCCTTCCAGCAAGGTTTGCACGATCATCACACGGTTTGTACAGGCCATGCGTGTAAAGTGTGCGAACTTCTTGAATTTTCATATTAAATTAATTTTTAATTAAATTTATTAAATTTTATAAAAACCTAAACCTATTCTTCTTCTTCAACCAGACAGTAGGGGGAGTCGCCTGAGAGAGCTATCAAGGAGGCTACTGAGGGATTTGATCCTTCTTCTTCGTCCGATCTCTTTTTCAAGTGTCGTTTTCCTTGTTGGATCCGCAATGGTAAGTCCTCAATTCCTTTTTAATCTTTCTCGATTATTCTAGTTATAACGAACGTAGATTGGATTAAGACTCATATGCCTTCATTTCTCATTCTTCCTCTATTACTCAGATTTCATCCAAACCAGGATGAATCAGAGCCTGATACTAGACGATCTATCTATTACGAGCCTAAGGTAGGTTCTCTCGTTCTTTTAACTATTTTTCAAGCTGTTTATATATGTCGTAGTGCTGCGCGCCCACTTTTGTGGTGTCTCTTGAACCTGAAATTTATCCCAGCTATTACCTATCTTGTTGTAGGTAATCTGAATCTGATGGTCTATGCATGATTTAGGATGTACTCCTTGGAGAGGAACCACCCCTTGGGTGCGTTTCCGTGAATGTCTCTTTTATGGAATTCTGATCCAAGATGCCTATGAGGCATTCCTTTTCTTCCCCTTGTGGTTTGTTAAAAATGTAAATTGAATATGAATGGAATTGAAATAAGTTGAAATTGTAATTGAAATGGTTTTAGGTATGGGATGGAGTGTTGCCCCTTGACCCTTGTATGTTAATTCTTGAATTTATAAACCTCGTGAGTTAAATTCGTTTGAATCACATAAAATGTGAAAAAAATTCATGGATGAACCATGGAACAAATGTGAGTTGATATGGATGGACTCATACGAGACTTGTTACTGAAATTCCATGTGAATCATGGATCCAGTGTGAGATTCCTTGGATGGACTCAACAAGGCATGATATGTCACAAGAGATACCCAGATCTTATTTATAGGATCTCGGGGATGGGATCAGATGACAGACTATACCACACGTAGAGCAATGCTGGGTAGCTAGGAGGTTTGTCAGAATAGGCTTGTAGGGTGTTGGTGGGTTTTCTCCCTGAGCGATGTCTGGTTTTCGATTTTAGTAATCTAGGAACAGGCTTAAGGGATGGTTTTAACACATGAATTAAGTGATTATTGAATGAAATGAATACTTTATGCAATCCCAAGACAAAGAAAAAGCTTGGGTCGACCTTTCTAGTTTCCTTTGTTTCTTCTTTCCATATTACACTTCCTGTTTTATATTTTAACTGACAGATTAGCACGAATATTTGGTGGTTTCCTACTGAGATTTAGTCTTACACCCTGTTTGGGTCATGTTTTGGACCCATGCAGATTATATGATTTCAGGTAATGAGAATGGGAAATTACCTAGTATAGTTACTTGACTTGCTTCTCGGAGTAGGGGTACACGGGACCAAGCTAAGGCTTGCGATGTGAAAGGGGATACATTTTGGTTTCTGTTTGTTATTTTTTATATTTTTACTTTATTGTATTGACGTTAAGTATTCTACATATATTAGATCCTTCTATTTGTTGTCTATTTCTGATGTTTATGTGTGTCTACTGGTTACCTTCTTCCGCTATTGTATATTGAAATTCCACTATAAGACTTTTGTAATGAGGGCATAGTCCCCCCACATAATCACTTAGGCCCTCGCTTCTAGTTGGTAGCTTCTAGAATTTGGGTAGATGCGCTTGTGGCCATGTGGCGACCGGTCCGGCTACCGGGTTGAATGGGAAGTTGGGTCGGGACATTACAATCCCATACCACATCCACTCTGGGACCTCTAAGGATGAACCAAGCCTGTTGGTACCTAGTGCTCTGCCTTCACTTCCTGACAAATGAGGCACCGTGAGACAAACTCTGTTATCACCTTCTTCATACATGTCCACAAATGCTATCATCGAAGGTACTGTTATACCTTTTCCACTCCTGGATGTACCGCTAGAGGGGAAGTGTGGAACTCCCTCAACACCTCCTCTTGAAGTGCAACTGGTATGATTGTACATCCTTTGAAGAGGATGATGTGCTCCCCACATTCATAAAATCCCTCAGGTGCCTACCCTGTGGATATAGCATCCCGCCTTTTTATTACATAACATTTCATTACATTTTACAAACATTGGATCTTTATAGTCTAGTGTCTCAGAAATCGGGAACATAAAACATGAGAACAACATAAGACATTCTTCGAAACCAATTTTAAGGATTATTCATTGTTCATCCTATGTTCATTACAATATCTCATAACCTAGGATAATACATCAAAGGAAAGGGTGAGCAGAAGCCCTAGTAAGGGAAACACGAGAAACCTTTTACATAGGAACTTGAGATACATCAATAAAGTCATGATAAATAAATTTAATTCTTGAGAAAGAGATCATGAGGCATATTATAAGAAAATAATGTGTTTCATAACATGAAGATGTGGCTACAACATTTAACTTAGACAATCATGGACATATCCCATAGTCCATCCTCAAGGTGTCATTTTAAAAAAATTACCAAGGTTATTCACCAAAGTATCATTAAAATTGTAATCCCTAGAGATTACATCATTACCCAATGCATTAGAGTGCTATCAGGGCGCACCCTTAAATTTGTAATTATTATCATGTGATCCAAATATATCATCATCAAATATTTCAAAAATAACCCATATAAAATAAAAGTAATAGGTTTCATTTCATAATAAAAACATTTTAAAAACTGCTTTAAAGACATGATCTTAATGTCACTTTAATCCCATGGAAAAAGGAAAGTGGGTTTCATGTATGTAAATACCAGAATTAAAATAGAAAATTTTGATATACATGTGAATACCCTTGTAGAATAAATGTCTTTGATTATTCACTAAATAAAATAAAAGAATTTGAGAAAAAGAGAAAGACATTTTGAGACGAAAAATCATTCAACATAACGGCTATTAACAGGGTTCTAGAAAACATTGAAAAGAGAGGGTACATAGGCCACCCACTCATAAATGATCCATAAAATAGTAGGGATAAAAAATATAATGTATTTAATAAAATGGTAATGAAATTTTACAGATATACCATGTGAAGTGAAAAACTTGAAAGGAAGACAAATATAAGATTTCTCTTATGAAAATTCGGCAGCCATATGGCGTTACTTAAAACATCAAAAAATTAACTAATGAGATCAAATATGGTCTCTAATAATTTTAAAATAAATAAGACAGTATGATAGATATATAATATCATACCCCAACATTAGAAAAGGAACTTGAAATAAATGACATGAAAATAGAACTTGAAAAATTAGAAGGCTGGAAGAATCCCTTACAAAAAATTCGGCAGCCTAACAGCGCCACATAACATTCATAAAACAAAATGATGTGAGTAATACAAGATATCCCATCATATTATAATTAAAAGGAAAGTAATAGGAATATAAAATGACATCCCCCACATACGAACATGGGGTTTAAAAATAATGACATACAAAAGGGTAATTGAAAAGAAATAGAGAGGTAAGATCCCTTACCTTGAAGAGTAACTTCAAAAGCATGAAGGTCAGGACCATGGAAGGCTTTTGGGAACCTTGAAAAGAATCCATGGGAGGTAAGGAGACCATAACATCGTTGAGGATTATTTTGGAATTTAATGGATGAGATAATGGCATGGTATTTATAGGGAAAGTGAGGGGACTAGTCATTAATGGCCAAGGGACAACTCGTTGGTGGTATTGGAAAACCCATGGGCTTTCCCAGGGTATTCTGCCATGGTATGGGACAATTGGGACACCTAATACCTTATATTAATATTCATAAGTTTAAAAGAATTATTTAATAATTAATAAATCCTTAATGATGTCATTAAACACCCGCAACTCAAAAACTGTATTTTCACTATTCACCGAAAATTCAACTTTCTCAAAAAAACCCAATGTTTCACCTTAACCAAATATCGATGCTCTGATTTCAAAAATGAACTCCATTTTATGAAAATAATTTTCTAAATAATTTTAATTTAATTATTAAATAAAAAACACTATTCACCCGAAAAAACTAATACTTAACCAATAAAATCTGAAACAGTTATTTACCTATTTTATTGAATCACATTACATAATCAATGTGCCTAAATTATATTAATACTTTATTTAAGTGAGATTACTTATAAATTTTGTCTCATTATTAATTTGAAGCTTAAAATCTCTCTTCATAATTTATTATTCCTCAAAATTTAAGTTGGCCTTATTAGACTCTAAATTTCATACTGAACACAACTGTAGAAGACCATTTTTGAAAATCATTACAGATTTTTAATTATTTAAGGTTTACATAAATATTTTTAAAATATCATTTTTCTCAAATTAATCAATAATATTCAAACTATATTTATTAATATAGTTGATATTTCACAAACATCATCATAAGAATAAATCACAATTTTTATTTAAATCAAAGGATTATAGAAGGCAGTTACGGTCTTGTTACATATCCCCTTATAACACCAGCATAAGAACTAAGAGTAAGGTGTGCTGGGGTTATAGAATCTTGGGGTGACTCAGCCAAAATTGCCTGAGTAGTGATTTCTATCAGCTTGAACTTCTCACGAAGGAGATTCTGTTCCAGCTTCACACAATGATGTTTGGCTTGGGTTTGGTCCAGTGAAAATCCCAATGGTGCAACCTCCTTCCCGAGTTCCATTATATGGGTTTTGATCGGCCTGATACTACTGGATGGCGCCATTGAATTATCTTTCTATATTAATTAATCATGATCACTTGTATTTATAGGCAATAATCATAACATTTAGTTTCCAATGGTCTTAGTTTAATTATACTCATTTTATTATATGAAATAGTTTTGTTGAGTATAAAATAAAATAACACAAAGAGTTAGGAAACAAAATTTATTCAAAATTTTAGGTTGTTACAATCTTCCCCCTTAAGAAATTTCATCCTTGCAATTTCAAAATTGGGCTTGAAATTTTTTTTGAATGTCCCACATGAGAAAAGAGTCAGTAAAACTATTATTTTAAAAGAAAGAAAGGGAAGTACAAAGGTCACCTGAGTTAACCCATAATAGATTTCCATGTAGGAAAACATGAATATGGAAGAGAAAACAAAGAGTCAAGTTCTGATAGAGAGTGATAGAAAACATTATTTGGATAAAATTAACCACAATAACATCACAAACATATGATGTGTCAAACGGTCTTTGATTACCTAGTAGGAAACGTAAACTAAATAATTTTTTTTTACGTTCCTTTTCATAATTTTGAGGAATTCATTTATTACATAGAATAAAAAAATAATGAAATATATTTACCTTAAAGTAGAGTCTCATCCCTTAATAGGATTCCACCAAGACTAATCTTTTCTCCAGACAATGAGCATTCAAAAAGACTTGGTCTCATCCAAAGCACAAGAATCAACTTCTAGAGAATAACATAATCCACAAAAGAATAGTTATCATTTAATTAACCAATTCATACATTCTCAATTCCAGGTTCATCATTTTCTAGAAATTACCCAAATCACCATATGTCCATAATAAATATATAAATTCTTACCAAAAAAATTCAACAATTCTTCTTAAATTTAAATCATATAGTTTCTTAGGCATATAGTACACCAAAATTGAAAATATCATCCAAAATAACCGTTATCATTTAATCACCAGATCATTTTCTTATACAAAGGATATTTATTTGATATATGTTTCTAAAATAAACTTATTATTGATCCATAAAAATAGCAGGTTCATTAGTTCGAAGGGCATAACAACAAACTCATAAGGCCCATATCTTGATCGAAAGACAGTTTTTGGAATATCATCATTCTTCACCCTCAATTGATGATAACCAGAACGAAGATCAATCATTGTGATGAATTGAGTCCCACGAAGTTTGTCAAATACGTCATAAATTATTCAAAGAGAGAATTTTTTTCTTCAATATGATCACATTCAGTTATCTATAATCAATTCATAGCTGCATCGATCCATCGTTCTTCTACACAAGTAGAATGGGTGCTCCCCAATGAGACACACCTGGTCGGAGAAACCCATTATCCAAAAGAACTTAGAGTTATTTTTTTAATTCCTCTATCTCCACCTTTTCTATCATATAGGGGCTCTTTGACGTCAGATGAGATCTAAGTATGAGTTCAAATGGAGAACTCTACCTCTCTTTCTAGGGGAGGTTCGAGTAACTCCTCAAAAAATATGTCAACGTATTCCTAGACGAAGTGGTCATTTTCTAAAAGAATAAACCCTTCGTGAGAAACGTATTTCATTTATTAATCTTATAACTAATAACGTTTTTATGTCTTTAAACATCATGCTTAGAAAAATTACAATTTTCTATAATTCCTTCATAATGATTCATAAAAATCATTCTATTAACAAAACAAATCCCACAGGAGTGTCGTAACCAAGAGTGCAGCAAGGCCTGTTGTCGTGTACCAGTTCTCGTTCGAGTCTTGCTCAAAGTGGTGTTTTTGGGTTTTACCCCTATGTACATCTGTGCCAGAGCCACCTCTACCTACTCGTATCCAGACATGGATGTATTTGATTCATAAACCACTTACTCAATACTCACCAAAATACCAAAAAGATTTCATATATTTAAACATTTCTATAAGTTATTAATAATTTTTGCATATCCTAATTTCCATAAATAACTAAACTATCCTTTTATACCACCTATAGAATCTCGCCTTTTTATTACATAATATTTCATTTAATTTTACAAACAGAGGATCTTTAAATTCTAGTGTCTTTGAAATTAGGAACATAAAACATGATAACAACATAAGACATTTTTCTAAACCACTTGTAAGGCTTCTTCATTGTTCATCCTAGGTTCATTACAGCATCTCATAACCTGGGAGCATACATCAAAGGAAAGGGAGAGTAGAAGGCTAAGTAAGGGAAACAATATGAACCTTTTACATGTGAACTTGAGATACCACAATAAAGTCATGTTAAATAACGTTAAGGCATGAGAAAGATATCATGAGGCATATCATAATAAAAATAATGTGTTTAATAACTTGAATATGTGGCTAAAACATTTAACATAGATAATAATGAACATATCACCAAGGTCCATCCCCAAGGTGTCATTTAAAATAAATTTCCAAGGTTATTCACCAAGGTATCGTTAAAATTGTAATCCCTAGATATTACATCATTACCTAATGCATTGGAGCGTTATCAGGGAACACCCTTAAATTTGTCTTTATTATCATGTGAGCCAAATATATCATCCCCAAAAATTTCATAAATAACCCATATAGCATGAAATAAATGGGTTTCATTTCATAATTATAACTTTTTAAAAACTACTTTATAGACATGATATTTATGCACTTTAAATCCATGGAAAAAGGAAAGAGGGTATCATGTTTGTAAATCCCAGAAATAAAATAGAAAATCTTTATATATATATGTGAATACCCCTGTAGAAGAAATATATTTGAGTATTCAGTTGATAAAATAAAAAACATTAGAAAAAGAGAAAGACATTTTGAGACGAAATATTCTGCAGCATAATGTCTATGTTACAGGGTTTAAGAAAACACAGAAAAGATAGGGGACATGGGTCACCCACTAATTAATTATCCATAAAACAGTAGGGATATAAAATATAAATTATTTAATCACATGGTAATGAAATTATAAAGATATACCATATGAAGTGAAGAATATGAAATGAAGACAAAAATTAGATTTCTCTTATGAAAATTTATCAGTTTAATGATGTTACATAAAACAGAAGTAAATGAATTGAAAAGATAAAATAGGGTCTCTCATCATATGAACATAAAAAAGGAAATTATTATAGATATATAAGATCATACCCCAACATAACAAATGTAACATGAATGAAATAACATATAAATAGAACTTTAAAAATGAGAAGTGTGGAAGAATCCTTTAACAAAATTCGACAGCCTAAAGACGCCACTTAACATTCATAAAAAATTATGAGAGTAAGTGGGGATATCTGATAATGTAATCATAAAGAGTAAATTAATAGGAATATAAAATAAAATCCCCCAACATAAGAACTTGGGTATTAAATTGAATGACATACCTAAGGTTACTTGAAAAGAAAGAGTGAGGTAGGATACCTTTCCTGGAAGAGTATCTCCAAGAGCCAAAAGTTCAGGACCATGGGAGGATTAAGGGAACCTTGGGAGGACTCCTTGGGAGGTAAGGAGACCATAACATTGTTGATGATGATTTTTGAATGGAATGGATGAAAGAATAGCTTGGTATTGATAGGGAAAGTGAGGGGACACAGCATTAATGGCCAAGGGACATCTCATTGGTGGTCTTGAAAAAACCATGGCCGTGACCATGGTATTTTCCCATGGTATTGGACACTTGGTACACCTAATACCTTATCTTACTATTCATAATTCAACCAGAATTATTGAATAATTAATATATCCTTAATGATTTCATTAAACACCTGAAACTCAGAAACTGTATATTCACTATTCGTTGAAAATGATACTTTAAAAAAAAACAATGTTTCACCTTAACAAAATATCAAAGATATGATTTCAAAAATGAACACCATTTTATGAAAATAATTTTTTAAATATTTATAATTTAATTTTTAAATCAAAAACACTATTAAATCAAAAAAACTAATACTTAACCAATAATTTTCGGAACACTTATTTACCTATTTTATTGAATCACATTACTTAATCGAGGTGCCTAAATTATTTTAATACTTTCTTTAGATGATATTACTAATCCATTTGGCCATATTACTAATCCTAAGAGTAAAATCACTATTCAAAATTTATTATTAATCAAAAATTAATTTGATCTTATTAGACTTTAAATTTCAAACTGAACACAACTGTAGAAGACCATTTTTTGAAAATCATTACACATTTTTAATTATTTAAGGATTACATAAATATTTTTAAAATTTCCTTTTTTTTAAGATTCCTCAATAATATGAATATTATATTTAACCGAAAATTTTATATTTCAAAAACTTCTTCATAAGAAATAATCACAATTCTTAATTTAAATCAAATGATTACACAAGGTAGTTACGGTCTCGTTACATAACCCCTTATAACAACAGCATAAGACCCAAGAGTATGGTGTTCTAGGGTGATAGAATCATGGGGCGGATCTGCCAACATTTCCCGAGTAGTGATTTCTATCAGCTTGAACTTCTCGCGAAGGCGATTCCATTCCAGCTTCACATGATGAAGTTCAGCTTGGGTTTTGCCAAGAGAAAATCCCAAAGGTGCTACCTCCATCCCTAGTTCTATCAGATGGTCTTCGATCGGCCAGAGGCTACTCGATTGGGCCATTGAATCATTGCTCTATATTAATTAATCAAGATCACTTGTATTTATAAACAATAATCATAACATTTAGTTTTCATCGGTCTTAATTTAGTTATACTCATTTTATTAAATGAAATAGTTTTCTTGAGTATAAAATATAATAACACACAGATTTAGGAAACAAAATATATTCAAAATGTTGGGTAATTATAGTTGATATCTGAGTACATCATGTTGTGCAGTCAGTGTCTCCATGTTGTGCCTCCCTGACTCGCTGATGAAGGGGAGGATTGACTGTAAGAGACTATAGATTGGATGATCCATCCCTTTCCACAAAAGATATCTGTAAGGCAACCAGCTTCTTAGTCGCCTCGCCTAGCAGCTGTATACCAGTCCTTCTGATGAGTGCATCTACAACAACGTTACCCTTCCCAAGAGTATAGACTATCTCAAATTCATAGTCCTAGAGGAACTGAAAATTGAAAACGCCTACTGCCACGTGGGTAAGGCTGGCCGAATCAAGAGTGATCGGCTGCACCCTCCTATGCCTTATTTTTACCGGTGCTGCATGTGTTTCCTTTTTCACCGACTAAGGAAAATGTCATCTCAATGTTGTAGATAAACCACAACCATTTTTCCTAATACAGTCAATCTGTTTATGAATTGTGGTTTCCTAGTCCATACCCAAACTACAGTTATAAGGCCTCGATGTATCCACCATGAGGTTCCAACCAAAACTCTCACCTCATGGGTTTGATTACACCATCGGCGTATGTGTGATTATTGAGTCTCCTCCCAAAGGAATCTCCAGAGGCGAGGTTCCAGTCAATGGTTTAACTGGAAACTCTAGCTCTGGGACTAGATTCATTGAAGGAAGGAATGATTGGTACCTATGTCTATTGATATGGAATCTAGTAGTAGACACAGTCCGTACCTTGAATCTTTCCTAGAGCCTTTGGGTCACACTCCTTGACCGCATGAGCTATTCTCTTCTTCTACCATCCAACTCCCTGAGCCTGCTGAGGACTACAAAGGTGGGTGATTGTAACATGTCAAAAAGTAAACCACCTCATGCTGATCTCCTAGATCTGCATCCATGTCTGCTTCCTTGCAGATTCATTTGTTCATGTTACACCCTCTTTCTAAAATACATTACACGCCCAAGTCTCTGAGACTGGTGCAAGATTCTTACTTTTCCCCCAACTAACATTCACTGGCTGTATCCGCTCAGCCAAAGAACATTCAACCTCAAAGGTTTTATCTAGCATCCTAACATAGGTAGGAATGCACAGAATAAAAAAGAATGTTCTGGCTCAGATTTCCCTAAACACTTTCCACTGAGATGTCCAAGCTCTGTAGCATGGATCATATCATATTCATCGAGTACCAGTAAAGATCAGTACACCTCGATGAATACTCAGCTACTGACATGTCATCCTGTAGAATCTGTAGGAGTTCTAGATAACTCTCGTCCACCTCCTCAGGCCAGTCCTTAGCCAACTAGGAATCTGTCTCACCTTGTAACCTTGAAGGCCTCTACTGCTGGAACTTGTGAAATGTGCTCTGTCAGCATGCGTTGTCCTCCAGTGCGGCTGGTGGCATCTGCTACCCAACAGTCGGTGCTGTTGCTGGTACACCACCCAAAGGTACCAACAAAGTATGAGGTCCCTACATCAGAGCCTCATCCCTCGGTGGCCCATCATCAGGTACTCTCCCAAAAATCCAACTGGCATTCTGCTTGGAGCCATCCTGAATAGATGTGACATGTTCAAAAGATTATTCCCAGTGAGATGACCTGGTTTGAGGTGGATTAAAGAAAACTTTTGAAAACACACATGCAATAAGTGTTTTCATATAATAATTAGGAAATTAGTAGTCAGGGTCCTAGTGTATAGATATTTCAGCCACTGCTCCAACACTGGACTCCCTGAACTAAAAACCACACTCAGTACCCTTAACACTATTACTTCACAGAAAGAAAATATCATAGTCCTATGTTATGTGGTATAACTGACACCTCTGATTCCAATTTTTCACGACCCATCCCCCGGGGCCCATATCGTGACTACCCCTAGTCTGCCTTCCATAGGCCAAGGGCTGGAGGCTACCACCAAATGCGTATTTACCTAAAACTGGGAAGGCATTGCCTTTATAAAATGTGAAAACACAACCAGAGTACAAGCGGATTAAAACACTAATAAAAACTGTATACAAGTGTACTGAAAGTAAAGGGGGACATAATACAAGCCCAAATGTAAAGAAAAAATACAACTGAAATAAAGTATAACTAAAAAGGGACAAATAGATGGAAGGTGAAAGCAGCTCCTGGATAGTCCTCCGGGGTTCCTACATAAAGGGCAGGTACAGATGGCCTCCTCATCACTCCACGTCCGTCAGACTCCACTGTGTACCGATACGTTGTAAGGTCCTCCTTCGGGTACCCACTCATCGTAAGGTCCTCCTTCGGGTACCGTCCAGTCCTGGCGCTCTCGGTCTCTCTCACTGATGTTCTTCGTCTGCATCCAACACAATGAGGTGTGGGCATAGCCCGTGCAGGGGTGAGGATAACGATACTCAGTAGGGACCTCTAGACCCTCATGGTCTCACAAAATCCAACAAGGATAAACCAAAAAAGTATGAAATCAACGGATAACCATTAATTAGGTATATTCCCATACATATACCTAAGTTGTCGAGTAACCCATCTCAATCACGAGGAAAACACAAAGGTTATTGACTCAACTCAAACCATGATTTTCACTAATGAAACCACAGCTTCTGTAAAACTCATCCTCTATCGAGTAAAGTGTTCATGTCGTGACTCCGAGGTGCTACTCACAATCCTTAGACTGCTGAGGTACTCCTTCTATCGAGTACCATGTGACAATAACATCACACAGAGATGCTTCCCACCTTGGGTCTTCCGCCTCACACAGTAGTGCTCCACCTAATAGCCTATAGAGGTACTCCTCCTATCGAGTATCATGGGTCTACCGCCTCACAGAGTAGCGCCCCTCCTCCATGGGTCTTCCGCCTCACACAGAAGCACTCCCCACCATGCTAGTCGAGTCACTCCGAATCAAATCGGTCAAGTAGTCATCAGGTCTCATCCAGCTACTAGGTCTCTGTACTCTGCTCACTCATCTCAGGGAGGGTCTGCTCCAAAAGGTACAAGCGAGGTACAATCTGATACTCCATGTGTCACGAAGTCCCATAATAAAGTAACTCAAAGGTCTTCCATGTCATACGGGTCTCAACACAATAGACGGCGCGTCAATTGGACACCCAGTCTGTGAGTTATTATCCTTTTAGTCCCGGGGGCCCGAATGGTTTCGTGTACGAACCAACCCGACAAAATCTCAATTATATCCTGAACTCCCATAGGGTTTTTTCAATGGGACCATTTCTCAATTAGATTACTAGTGTCGGTGACGGTTCGTCAAATGGATGTCTGGTGCCAAGGATTTGGCCAAAGTAAGCAATGGGTCACTAGTGTGCTCGGGTCCGGTCCGACCCGGTCAGACCGACTCAACCCATCCCCGTATGGGTTGACCCGTTCATACTTGATGGGTCTAACTTGGCCTGTTGGGTGGGTTAGCCCGCTATGTTTGGCCCAGTCCTCTAGGCTCGGCCCAGTGAACTGCGATGGTGTTTCAGCCCGATAGTCGCCACGTATGCGGATCGGAAACTCGGCCCGTGAGACCGGGCCGGTTCGACCAGCAACACCATGGGGGCGCCACGGGCCGGTTTAGCAGGCTGATGGCCGGGAGGCCAGCGGGGTGGCCGCGCGGTGCGCGGGCTGGCCGGCTGGGCCCCAGGAAGGCCGTGAGTGCACCCGACAGAGTGTGGGTGCGCCGGGCAGGTCACGTGGGTGCCGGGCAGCGTGTGGGGGCTGCACCGGCAATGCGTGGGAGTGAACTAGGTAGCGCGCGAGGGTGTGATGGCCAATGCGCGGGGGCGTTCCGGGCAGCGCGACAGGGCACTGGAGGCACTGGGCAGGGTGGCAGGGCATCGCGGGGTGCACCGATGTGCACTGGGTAGGGCACCGTGGGGTGCCAGCAGTGCGGGCAGGGTGCCACGGGGGCGCCAAAATGTTTCAGGCATGCCGGACAGCGCGCCAGGGGGTGCGGGCTATGCGGTCAGGGTGTCGCTGGGCCGTCGGAGTGCACTGGGTAGGCCAGGCAGTGCGCTAGAGGGAACGGGCAGTGCGGGTAGGCCTCCTCAGGGGCACTGGAGTGCGCAGGGAAGGCCGGGCAGCGCGCTAGTGGGTGCATGCATCATGGGCAGGGCACCGTGGGGGTGCCAGAGTGCGCCGGGCATGCCGTGCAGCATGCCAGGGGACGCGGGCAGTGCGGGCAGGGTGCCGGAGTGCGCCGTGAAGGTCGGGTAGAGTGCCAGGGGGCGCGAGCAGCATGAGCAGGGCGTGGGGGTGTGGGTAGCACACCGGGGCTCAAGGGGGGGTGTCGTTTACGGAGGCCATGTGTAGCGCGACCTCTTCTCACCGACTTCATCGTCGTCGACTCATTTTCGAGCTATCATTGCATCGCCGTCAACTCAAGGTTCTGAAACCAAAAATGTTGCAGAGGGTTCGGGTCGTGTTTGTTTGGCTGAAACCCTCCTCGTTAGAACGATAGCAATCAGCTCATAAAGTTGATTCAACATGAAAAGATAATGCGTTAAACAACATAAAACACACCCCTACATTTTTAATTATCGGGCGTTCGTTCATCGCAAAAGAAGACGATGTTGTCGTCGTTTGTCATATGCTTCCACTTCCGAGCTCGTGCGTCAGTCCGTTGACGACGAAGAGGAAGGAAGAAGGGTCATCAATGAGATCCCACATCGAAAGTGGGGTTCTTAGGAAGAATCTGAGGAAGAAGCGTCATCACCTGCGTCTTCGCGTTCTTCTTTGGAGAAATATATTCCCCCAATCTCTCCACTAAAGAGAGAAAAAGCATGCCAAAATAATATATTTTAATCGATTATGTCTGAATGCATGAATTAATTAAGTGGGCCCCACTTAATTAAGTTCAAGTTAGCACAAAAATTAGAAATTCAATTGTGGCGAGGCTCCACCAAATTAACTTGAAAAATATTAGAATAATTAAATTGGGAAGTTTTAAAGCTATTAGAGGTCTGGGTGGTCCCCACCTAATTAACAAAAATAGGATCAAGGGGTTTCATTCCATTAATTGGGGGGTTTTGTGGAGGTTTTATCCTCCTACATTAAGGGATTAGTTAGAGACAAAGAGGATCTCCCTCATTAATGAGGGAGATTTTAGAGGTTTCCTCCCCTCCCATTAAATGGGGGGCTTAAGCCCCATGTGGACCCCACATCATAACCTATATCGGGAGGTTATGCTGGTTGGGTGGTCCCCGCCCTAATCATCCTCCCATGGGAGGTTAGGGTGTGGAGGTCCTACCACTAACTCCCATGTGGAGTTTTAACCAAAATTCCCACATGGCATGGTTTCATCAAAAATAAAATAAGTTGTCACTTATGTTATTTTATTAATCCACGAGAGAACCAAAAACCAACTCTCATACCTGATCAACCATCGGCCATGGTAAAGTCTTCTTAAGCAAAAACTGGCACTGTGAGTTCAATGGTGCCCTCAGATTTAAATTCCGAGCACCCGTTCAAATGTTATCAAAACCCACCCGTACGTTTATTGAACGTACCTGAACAAAACTTCAGAAATTGATTCTGGGCACACTGGGCCTCAGAATCAAGAGACATCAGAAACTATGGACTCGAAAAATTCCCATGTATTTAAAAAAATCGACAGGAATTCCGGGACTTTATAACATAATCTATTAATGTAATTATGAAATAATTACATTCTAGTTGTTCAAAAAAAGAATTTGATTGGGAAAATTGTATTGAAAGGAGTGTCTATCCATGTGGGTTTTTATGAATCATTATATTGAAATAGTACATGATTGATATAAAACATGATATAAATTTCTCCATGTTTCTTCCCCTATGTAATTATATTCAAATTCCTGTATTCATTTTCTAGTATCCATATGGGGATATATTTTGAGGGAAAACTAGGTAACCAATACCTTAAAAAAATTCAAATGTTATCCAATACATAGACTTACACCATTTCCATCACCCATGGGGTATGACTACATTTTTTTTCCTAATTTAAAAATTGTTCAATATTATTGAAATTAATGGAATAAGATATTTACACCTTTGAAATAAGGATAATCTATAACTTATCAATCATTCATAACAATTCAGCATCCAAAATTATACTCAACAAAAGAATATACTAATCACCAATGAAATATAAACACATATATTATATTGAATACGATTCCATATAGCTAATAATACATTAAAAATGTTAAATAATGAAACTACTTCATTATAAAAAATTCCCGTGAAATTTTTTGTTTTTATATTTTTTGGAGAAATAGTGGAAATGTTATCTAACAAAACTCATTTTTCAATGAATGTGTATATGTTCCATCTATATAAGAATGTACATAATAGATAATTATTCAACTTATAAAACAAATTATACTCACAATATTTTTTTACATTTCATACTTCTATTATTTTTAAAACATAGTGAAATATTAACACAAAAAATATTTGATATCAAATTCATAGTAATGTTAAACATATTCCAAAAAAATCATAAATTATAAGTGGTAAAATGATTAATTTGTGGGTTGAATAAACATATGATGAAATGAAAAAAAAAAATTAAGCCATAAATCATTAAACAAATTATTATAAAATATAACAAATGAATAGATATAGAAAGTCAATGAACATGATCCAATATAGAATAAAATATTTATGACACTTAGCATAAAATTGTGAATCATCCTTAAAATATGATGCATACAGAATCATATAAAATTTTATCAGGAAATCTTCCTTTATAAAAGTCATAAAACAACATGTAATAAATTTATCACCAGAAAATTCTTAAATAAAAAGATTATGTTTGATAGCATGTATGACATGTAACACAAAACACATAAGGCAATAAAATATATTGATAATTTAAAATATAATTTCTAATTTAAACAAGTATAAAATATTATATATCTTGAAATATAGATAAAAATTATTTATATTTCATCTCATGCAAACATATCTTTCTTCAACTACTTGAATTAGATGCAATAAAAGGTTTTCATGAACAAATTTTCTTTTTAAAATATTATTATTTCATATAATATTATTCTACCTATCTACTAAATTATAAGTTATTAATAGGATAAACTATTAAAATTAATTGAATTTTTTACACAAATAAGAATATAAATCACTTGTTACTGAATAAATAGAAATTAATATAAAAACAAATTCAATTTAAAGAAAATGTTTTTATGCTCACGATGGTAATTTACCATAATATTTAAAATGAATTACAAATAGTGAATTATGTTAATTAAATATACATGTTATATATTCAATAAAATATGTTTATATTCATACAATTTATATTATACGTAATATAATGGAATATAGCTATTTTTTCACACAAAAATCTAAATTTTTATAAAGGATCATTTACAACCATTTATTAGAGATCCATTTTTAAATATTATTTATTTAACAATAATAAATTTTGTATGAAAATATAAAATTCAATTTTTGAATGTGTAATATAAATATTATATTAGGGTGAATTTTTTTTATTTTTCTCTGAGGTTTCATTTAATTGTAAATAGTTACATATACTGCATTTTTATTGAAAAATGCCAATTCATTAAAATTATTTATCATCCATAAATATATTTAACATTTTTTAATTAAAATTATATAAATAATAAAAATGTTAATACAATTTATATTTCTTTAATCGATTTCACGTTGAAATTGAATATAAAAACAACACAAATTTTTTACCATATAACTTCAAAAAGTCTTTTTTTCATCTCATGGTAGGGTTTAAATTTAGATTAATTTGTAAAAAATTATGTTTTTTGTATTTTTTAAAATATATTTTGTAGTTGGAATCAGAAAAACATACTATTTATAATACGTTCAACATAGTATTTGACCAAAAATAGTGATCAAAGAAATTAAAATTAATTTCAGTGATTAATTGAAAAACAAACTTAACAAGAGACTAAATGATAATATTAAGGGAAAATGACTAAGAATATTTTTCAAAATACATTTCATGTTCATATTTAAAATGTATTCTCCATTTTTCAAATTATTGACCGTAACTGGATCAACATGTCATATGAAAAACTTGGGTGGGATTACCATTTTAATTGGAACTCCTTATCTGACATACTCACACATCTAAAGCCCTTTGTCTTGAAAAATAAATACACAAATACCTTCCCTCATTAAATAATCATCTAATATTTCAAAACATCTTCCAATAATGACTTTTTCTATAGTCCAATAGGTGTTATCTGAATATGAGGTAATATTCTTCAATGACCACATTTTATTTATTTCCTTTTCCACACCATATAATCATTTTTATTTATTTATTATATAATAAAATCAGTATAATAAATATAATGATATTTATTTACTACAATGTTTAAACCTAAATATATTAAACATTCCATCTAATTGGTAATGAATTTATCAATCGTGTATAGTGACCTACCGCATCACATAAGAATGATTGTTCATTTTTCTATTACCACCTCTCATTATTGGGAATTATGATAGAAAATATACCTACATATGGAATATATTATATTTATTATTTATTAAAATTATAAAAATTTTATATAACACATATCATTATGATTTCTATTTGGTGGGAATATGATAACATCATCTTTGGTAGTATGGAGTAATGCCTCCTAAAAGTAGTCTGACTCATTGTTAATATACATGGAGCATATAAAGAATGGTTTTAAAAAAACCATGTGACATATATGTAATAAATATTACATAAGAATTATACTATATATATATATATATTAATTTTCATTGTTTTAAATATGATAAAATAAATGGACATAGTGTTTATGAGTATATACAACCTAGCATCTCTAAGAATAATTCATTTAATTTCTTATCTCCAATGATTAGGAATTAATAGAAGTACATATAGAAAGGATATATATATATGATATATAAATGTTTTTTTAAATTAATTAGATGATGATATCAGGATCCACTGATGAATAACATCAAGTAACATGATAAAACATACTAAAAAAACTAGGAAACTAAATCCTGAATGAGTGAAAATAATGAATTATTCTTAACAAATGGGTAATAATATATTATATTAATATTATATATATGATTTTATGAATATGAGTGTGTTTATGGTATATGCTATTTATAATTTTAAAAACATTATACATGATGTTAAATTACATGAAATTTAATGGAAATTCATGGAAGGGGATTCATTTTATGTGTCTTAGAATTACATTTTATATGATATAAAAAATAAAAAGAAAATCAATCTTGATATTATATTTCATAATTAAAGAATAAATAAATAACATTTTTACCCATTATTTATCCTTCTCTATTTTATTTACATTCGAGTAGTTCTTCTTTTTATTTTTTATTTCATGAGTACAATCATTAGAATTTTATTGGAGATTAATGTGACACTCTTAATAATTTCTTTTATAACATATATTATATAAATAAATGTGGTATTTTTTTCATGTTTCCTATATAGACGTATTTGCAGTTTCATGTAAAAACTAAATCTAGGTTGTGGATTAAGTTTATTGTTTAATAAATGTGTTTACTATAGGTGATTTTCAAGAAGATTATATTTGTTTATTACATTCTACATTGAACAAATTTTTTATATTTCCATTTAGTTTTTACATTATTATTTTATCTATTTAAAATGTTTTTTCAGTTTTCAAAGTAGATATAGTTAAAACATATCTTATAGTTATACCTAATAAGTGATTAGTGTGATATAATTAAAACAATAATATTTGTTTTTAGAGATGAAGTAGTTTTAAAAGTTTTTTTATGTTTAGATAAAATCATTATGAAAGAATTTGAAAATACCATTTTTTATATTTGTAATATTTTATATAAAATGGATAATTTTCTAAATTTTGGTGTTAATATTATTCATTATTCTAAATAGAAATTTTTATTGGACACTCAATTCAACCCCACACAGAGTTCACAAATGGGTCCAACCTATATTGTTAGAGAAATTTTATTCCACCTTCCCTTTTCAATCCTTTGAATTTGGATTACATATTTATAATGATATTTAAAATTTATGTTTGTTATATTATTATTTATTATGGAGGTTACATATAATATCTATGATTGTAATAGAGATTCGAATTTTAATGGAAAAAAATTTGGCCAAAGGAAAATAATTATGAATTTTCATTAGGAGATCAAGGCTTTATTACTTTTGGATATTTATTGATGATATAAATATAAAACCTAGGACTACTATAATAGAATAAGATTCTCTTATCAACACCACATTTATTTAAAATTATGAATGCAATAGTTTTTTTTTGTTCATTATGTGTGTTTGAATATAGTAAGCTTTCGTCTATCGATATAGAATATCAAAATTTTCACAAAACTCATGTGTCTCATAATCTAAATTATAATGTTATACAAATAATATTAAACAATTATACATTTAAGTGTTATTATTTCAAAATGTATATTAATGAAAAAATATTATGAATGTTTAATATGTTCAATGTGATCAAAATAATGATTATTATACATGTGTAATAGATTAATGGAAAATATTATGCGATAAAGATCTTGATAATTATACTATATCATTAAAGATGTATTGCAGTCATTATTCAATATTCATATAAAATATTTAAACTACCCATATAAAAACTAATTTATAATTCGATTATGTATGAAGAATATGTAAAAGTGATGAACGATGTTGATGACCCGAAAAGGAATTATATATATTTTAATAGATAAAAATCAGAAGAAAATGATGTCATTGATAAGGATAATACTAATATAAGAGAAGTTGATTTATATAGTGATGAGTAAGTGAATCAGTTAACCAAAAAAATATGATTTGTAATGAAAATATGAAATTCTTTTGTATGTGAAATCATAGTGGAATTTATGATAAAAGATAAAATTAGAGTATATATTGGAAAAACAATCAATTATCTAATGAGATTACATGATCAGAATACATGAAGAAGGTATATATAAAATATAAATATTTGATGTTAAATTATAATAATAGGTCTGATGGTTATGATGAAAACAAAAATAAATCAATAAAGGCCACATTGAGTGCATCTTAGGATATATCCGCTGACATAGATTCTAGAAGATATAATATAGACGATAATTAAAATTATATCTTATTGTTACCACTTCTGAGGTGCCGTCAACTTGATTTTTCATCTATATATTGATCATATATCAAAAAATAAAGAATTTAAATAATATTATTTTATGCTGGAAGATTCCATGAATGAGATAAATGGTCAATAAAAATAGATTCAAAAGGTTATTATTCTATATATTGTATATAAATATGATAATGGAATAGAAATATAATATAAATAAAATATGTTAACGGATAAAAATATTACTAAACTATTAAATGAACAAATTAAGAATAAATTAGAAAAAAAAACTTGACAGTAGAAAACCATTAAATATCATTATGGGCGGAAAAAGAAATATAAACACCAAATAAGGAATTTGGTTTGTATCTGGAAAATAATCAAGGATTTATAAGAATAATTTCATTGCTTTTTTTAAAATCAAGAATTTGGATTCTATAAAAAAATATTTATAGAAACTAATTTAAATATGTATGAAAAAAATAATTATCAATCTAATTTTTATTTTTTGTAATAAAACTTTTGGAATAAATTCATATTCTAAAGGTTTTGTTTCATAACTTCCCGGGATCAATGAATGTATGGGTACTAGAGGTATTTATTTTTTGGTTGTAGTAGCGAATTTTTTTAATGCTCTAGAAAAAATCTATGTTATTTTGGTAGTATATTTTTTAGACATAATACCAGATACTATTTATGTTTCGTGAAACTAATAAAAGTTTATTGGAGACACATCAGATTTTGTTATAATCTAAAATTAATTTTCACAAAATAAGTTGAAATTGGAACTTATATACCTATATTTTTTTATATATTTTATTCATTTATTATATAAAATATTTTAGTATTTTTATTTCATAATTTTGTGATGATTATTTTCAATTTAAATTTGAATAATATTCATGAAATAATTATGATTCTAATATTTATTAAGAATTTAGTACATTAATAAATGATAAGGTTTTTGTTTATAATATATATAATTTATTCTCAATTTTTTTATATTATTTAATAGATATTCTTAGTTTGGGTACTAGTAACTAGACCACTACAATATATTCAATTATAAAAAAATAATTAAGTATTGTTTTTCATTGATGTACCTATGTTATAATTATATTAAGACCAATTGAGTTATCATTATTAAAATTAAATGAAATTATACATTTTATTCAAACAAAAAAAGAAATATATAACTCTAATCCAAAAAAACTGTTCATGTTGATTTTTTTTGAATATCTATAGTTTCTAGATTAGTAGGAAAATTTTATTCATATGTTATTTTTTATGATAATTAAGGATATATATGGGTTTGTTTCTTACTTATAAATGTGAATCTCATTATTGTTTTACATAATTTCATATGTTAATAAGAAAATTTAGTGTAATCAAAATCCGATCTGTGAGAATTAACTGTGTGCAAGAGACTGAGAATCGAGATTTTGAACCTCTATACACACAATATGGATATACTCACATGTTATATACACCATGAAATCCTCATGTCAATGAGTTTTTTCGAAGGAGAAAAAAGACTCTTAATGCAATTTCATGAAACATTTTCAGGGAATATCCATAACTTGACTAATTTATTATTGAAGCTATTAACATATGTTGTTTTATAATTAATTGATTTCTTATTTATTGTTTCATGAAAACTAATCCATATTAATAACAGTGTTTTAAAAAGTCAATGTAAATAACTTTCCAATTTTTTTAAGTGTATCCAATGTTCAAATCACTACGAATAACTTTTAAAACATTTCAAAAAAAACCGATGAAGAATTTTTTTAAGAAACCACCCATAAATAATATAATGTATAAAATAAGAAATCCAATGGAATGGAAGAAACATTTATTGTCACTTTTAATGAGAGAGATCCATATTAATTCCAATAGGATATATAAAATCAAGATTATGTTAAGTAAAATTTGAATTTAAATAATAACACTAAATATTCTAATCATTTTACTGATATACTAGTTAAATACCAATACAAATAATTTCATACCCATCCAGATCTAATATATTACATGTATAATCAAATTACATAAATAACTAGAATTATTATACACCATATTAATCATACCATATATGGTTTTGATAGAGACATGGACAATGGTACTCAAGAATTAGCCTCTCTCTATAATCAAGTTGAAAAAATTTCAAATCATGAACCTAATAATATCAATGAATTAATTCCTAATAAACATTGGGTAATATCTATTCAAGTATAATTTAATCAGTTGGAAATAAGTTATTTTTTAATGTATTATATAGTCCGAAAGACTACCCAAATATTGGAACTAATTGGGTACATAGAATTGCGTTTATTGAATCTATAATAATTATCAGAAAAAGATTTAGATTCGTTAAACATGAATATATTAAAAAAATGTATTGGTTATGAAGAAACCTTTATAACAATATCATGAAATTATTCCATCAAAATAATACTTTTTTATGTAGTTTATGTTAATTATAAAATATTTAAAAATGATTCTATGCATGATCTTATAAATGTTTATTTTTTGATTACCTTTTATAGAAACTTATGTGATATCAAAATACCCTTTTTCCAAATCATGTTATAAATGGATCAAAGACCATTGTATGAATGGCTCAACATAGTTCATATTTTATATTATATCACAAAACTATTTTATTAATCTTTTATTTTTATAAAAAGAATTTCAGAGAAGGTTTCAATAGTTTAAATATATTTTCATGATTTTATTTTTTGATCATACAAAGAATATTTGAAAATATAAATTTATAAAATCATCTAAAATGACTTTTAAACCACTTTAATTGATGATTTAAAATTATTTCATGGTTTTCTAAATTTCAAAAATAATGATTTAATTTTTCTTATTAAATAAAATACACAATGGATCATTAAATGTGTTTTGTTTTGGATAATGTCAGGACCAATGCCCTAGGCCCATTTTGTGACATACCCCAAACCCACCTCTCAAAGTCCAGTGGATCGCTTCTAGTGCTGAAGGAATCCACCTGTAAGTCAGATGAATTTTCATGAGTACCTGTACACAGGCACACACCCCCACTTCCCAAAGCTAGAAAATTCAATATGCATTACAATAAAAAATCCCTGAATAAAAGTAAAAACAGTGGGTCAATTGATCCAGAATACAAACCGAATAAAATATGAAATGAAAATAAGAAATTACATGGGAAACAAATAAATCCATCTACTGGAAACCCCACTTCATGGTTCAGTGTAGTGTAGCTGTTGGAAGCTGTAGAAGTATTCCCCACATGTTTGGCCTCACGAGAAACCACCAGGTCCAAGGCCACCAAGTCCTTTGTGCAGGTGTAGGTCATCTTCTCCTGAAAAAACATGAGCGGGCGAAGCCTGTGGAGGAGTGAGTAACAAAGTACTATCTAGGGACATGAAACAGACAAGTAAATTCAAAAAATGAATCCACAAAATAACCACGATGCATGATCATGAAACACGAAAAGTCACAACAACTCTATTATAGAGTATGACAGTTGGATAATCAGTTATATCATTGAATTGGTTGGGCTGCTGGAGAAATCCTCCTCAATGTGTATAGTGGGCCTTCCCGGTCACACAGAAGATTTTACCCAATAACCCTGGGACTGTGGTGGTACTAATCCTTGATGAGTACCACAGGTATGTTGGGTCACACAGAAGCCATTTCCAACCGTGGGCATGTTGGGTGTCATTGAAGACACTTCCCACCATGGCCATACAGAGGCACTCCTGATATCCAGTAATATGGGTCTTCCAGGTAACACAGAGCCACATCCCACTAGGGGCATGCCGGGTCACACAGAAGACACTTCCCACTTGG
The DNA here is from genome assembly GCA_963277665.1 of Viscum album. Classification (NCBI taxonomy): domain Eukaryota; kingdom Viridiplantae; phylum Streptophyta; class Magnoliopsida; order Santalales; family Viscaceae; genus Viscum; species Viscum album. The sequence goes on along the minus strand of OY728142.1, from coordinate 1,330,272,887 downwards.
GCATCATAGCTAATCGACAAAGGGTCTCTTGTGAGTAGTCATTAGTTCTTATCCAACTGTAATGTTTTATGAGTAGTGCACTTGATTCATGGAGAACTTAACCACAATCCATTCATCGATTTTATACATCCATGTAATCCCCTCGTACAGTATTCTAAAATAAGTGTCTCGTTGAGAGGGTTCTAACTCTATAAACAACCCTACAATCAGACACCCAGTTTGAATTATATTGAAATTTTTCCAAAAAAGGGGCATGTTAGGTCTGGGATTGGTCCATTATAGTCGGATTGACTTGACCCATACTGGTTCAGGGTCCACAGACCAATCCTAGGTCAACTGACCTGAAAATAGACCAGCCTAGGTCTGGCCTGGTCCAGCATATTGGGCCACCAGTCCACTCCGCCATAGGTGGAATGGTTCTGCCTCTCCAGGATGTGGCTGGATGTCGCATCCATCTACACCACCACAACATGGGTCGTTTGTGGGGCCATCGCCTCTACCATAGTAGTTTGACCACATCTATTGAAATACAACGTGGTTCGGTGCCATGTTTGTGGTCCACCTTCATGGAAAGGTGGCCATGTCCATCTGCCACCACCCTCCGACATAGAGGTCCGCAACTCTAGCTACACCATCATGGACCAAGAGAGCTGAGACACTCCTCATAGTGTCCCCTAGTTGCACACCCCATCCAGAAGGCAGACGCCGCTATGGACCAACAGGTCTACACTGGTGGTCCATTCTTCGCACCTCCTACGCCTCCTTCCTTCGATGGGAGTCACCTTCTCTACAAAGGCATCAAATTTTCCATGCCACCTATTTTAATGAACATCCATGATTAACACACAAAGAGGATGGGATAATTTCTTGTTCATGTTGGCCTATACCTTCCGTGTTAGATACATAAAAACATGAGAGGTATGAGATCATAGTTTTATCTTATAATCATCTATCTCAATGTAAAAAGCCCTAGGAAAACACCATCCACAAAAAACACAAGATCAATAGATCAACCTGTTATTGGGTTGATCCGCATTCATTGTTTTAGAATATGGTGGGGGAATACATAAAACAATTAATCCTCCAAATCAACATTGATTGACGTTGAAACAATCTACCCGCAATGATTCAAGAGGTCTAAGGCATTCGTCACTCACCAATCCTATTCTCTAAGATGCATCAAATTCATTAATGATTCATCATCATTTCTAATTCATCATTAGAGGGATTTATCCTCATTAGTTCGTCAAAAAAAATTCAACCCTTTGATTCACAACTCTCATATGTGTTAACACATTAAAAGAAAACACGTCACAAATTTTTTGGTTGGACTGCAACATCTCGTCCTAACACACATCCGTTTAATGTTCCTTGTCGCCACACCACAACACCATTCTCTGCACCACATCTAATTTTTTTAAAAATATCTTTGTAATTTATTTTATTTTTTATGAAAATTACGAAAAAATACATTTCTGGTTGACCCTTTCTAGGTGATGTTAGGTCACTTTTATGTGAATCTCGGCATTCCGAGTTGAACTGTGCCCTCCGATTTTTAATCCGAGATATGATTTACATGTTAGAAAAACGTACTCAAACATTTTCAAAAATGAACTAATTTTTTTTTAAAAATTATATTATAAACATACTAACCCACAAAATATGGTTTTTTTAGAACATATAGCCTTATAATAATTCCATATAATTTAAATAAAATTCAAGAAAAATCTGGGACATTACGTTACCCCACACTTTATTGGATTCACGTCTTTATAAGCAAAAACAAGGATAAAAAACATATAGGGTTACTGAGCATGAATGTGAGCCTCCCACTCTAATGTTCTCCCTTGGGATTTAGTTGGTGTCATCTAATGTGTACTAGAAGAATCCACTATCCCTAAAGGAACCAGTCCTTTTGATCTTCTATCTCCACCGATAGCTCTGAAAACATCGCCCCATCATCAATGTCCAACTTTCACTAGTCGATGACTTGTGTTGATCATGCATGTACCTTCTTAGTTGTGACACTTGAAAAACAATGTGCTCCTGGAACATCTATGTGGTATGAGTTAGGCAGTACTCCTCCTCACCAAATCTTATCAAAATAATAAAAGATCTGACAAACCACAAGGATAACATTCCACCCTGCCAAATATCCTCAATCCTCTTCATGGTGAGATCAGAAAGAAAATATGGTCTCCCACCTATATCTACAAGGTCCTCCATCTCATATCATCATTCTATTTCTTCCTACTATCTACAGTTCTCATCCAATACTGGATGATCTTCACCTTCTCAATGGTAGCATGTACCAACTCTAGGCCCATGACTGGTGAACCCCCTTGGTCTTTCCAACATAGATGTGATCTGAATGGATGCCCATTTAAGTTCTAAAATAGTGTCATTCCAATGGTGGAGTGAGAACGTTTTTTATGAAAACTCCACAATTGGTAGTTGGTCCTCCCAAATATGATCAAAATAATGGACAGAAGCACGATTCGTGTCATCCAAGGATTGAATGGTCAGCTCTGTCTAACCATCAGGTTGAGGATGCAAATCTGTTAACAAATGCAGATGAGTCCCAAACGCCTCTCCCAATCTCTTCCACAAGTAGGATGTAAAGTGTGTATCATGGTATGATATGATCATTATTGGTTCCCCTAAAGCTTCATTATCTCATAGATGAAGAGGGATACCAAGGCCTCTATCGATCCCTACTCCCGGTTGGGTAGGAAGATAGCCGAAATGGTGAGTTGGTCAATGATCAACCTGATATATTTTTGACCCCTAGACGTGTGTGGAAGTGTCATCATGGAATCCATAGAGATTCCAACCCATTTATCCTCTAGTACCTCATGTGGATGGGACATGCCTTCTAGAACCCAATGCTCATCCTTTACATTTTTACAATCGAGGAATCGTGAAATGATGTTTGGTACTACTTTCTTTATCCCTGGCCACCAGTATTAACGTCGTAGGTTCAAGTATATATTCATTACACATGGATGTACTTCTAAAAGGGATGTATGGAACTCTATCAAAACCTCCTCCCACAACATCATTGGTACCAATATACTCCCTCTGAAAACGATGATGTGCACCCACCTATTAAAAATCCCTCAAGAGCCTGTCCTAAGTATTATTGGGCACGTCAGGCTTTGCAGTCAACATCCACATGTTGTACCCCCTAAATAATTGTATTGATGGAGGATTGACAATCATATACTAAAGGATTTATTCCCCATCATAATCCACAATGGATATCTACATCGTGGCTACCTACATTGTCGCCTCACTCAGGAGCTGTAGACCAGACCACCTGCTATGAAAATCTGCCACCACTTTCCCCTTCTATGGATTGTAATTCTTCTCAACTAGATATACCTAAAGGATCTCCAACCATCAATGTTGTCTCATGTTCCGGTCCTTCTGTGATAAGATATATTTGAGACTCTTGTGTCCAGGGTAAACAATAAATTGTTCACCCATCAAAAAGTGGCACCCCATATTCAAGGAAATGACCACTACATCTAGCACTCGATCATTGGTCGTGTAGTTATGCTCATGCTGTCTCAACTTCCATGAGATGTAGGTGATCAATTATTTCAACAATATTATAACACAACTGAATAATGTCCTTGATGCATCGTAGAAGACTACATACCCAATTACCTATTGTGGTAGTCTCAATATGGGGGCATTAGTTGGTTTAAGAATCATCTCCTAGAAACTCTACTGGAACATATCTATCCACATGAAAGGGTTTCCATTCTTTTTCAAAATCAATAAAGGGTTTTTTACTCCAGAAAATTCGAGCATGAACCTATAGTTGTATACAACCAACGCCAAGAAACTCTGATCCTCAGTCAAGATCCTAGGTGGATCCCATGAAATCAATGCCTCTATCTTCTTTGGATCCACTACAACTCCATCCATTGATATATTGTGTACCAGAAATTGGGCCTCTAGTATATAGTATTGTCACTTCGAGATCATACCATAATGTTGGTGCTCTCAAAGTGTATCCAAGACTTCTCATAGGTGTGTTTTGTTCTCCTTGTCAGATGCCATGTACACTAATATTTAATCAATGAAGACTACCATGAAATGATTGAGGTATGGCTGGAAGATCATTTTAAAAAGTCCCATGAACACTTCTAGGCATTGGTCATGCTGAATGGAATCACCACGAACTCAGATTATCCATACTGCCAACCGAATGCTATCACAGATACGTCCTAATCCCGTACCCGAAGCTGATGATAGCCTTATATGAAGTCTATATTTGATAACCACATCACTCTTTTCAACTAATTGAAGTTGTCATCATTCCTCGGTATTGGATACATGTTCTTCAAGATCACCTAGTTTAGGCATAAGATGTCTACGCTTAACTTTAACCAAATTTTTCATCTTGGAAAACAACAATGGGCTACCCATGGTGAAAAACTCGGTCTCACATAGCCCTTCTCATTCATGACCTACACTTATACCCTCCATTCACAATGCTCCACGAGAGACATATAATATACCAGTGTTGATATCGGGGCCATCCCTAGGTACATATCAATGCAGAAGGGTAACTCCCTATGACACAGTATTCCCAAAACATTCTCCGGAAAGACATCCTAATAGTCATTAAGAAATCATGGACTCCCACAATCCATTTCACTGAGAGTGAGGCAATACAATTGGTTAGTTATTCGATTCACCCTCCTCTAATATTGTCTATTCTTTGTTTCCAAAGATTCCCTTTCTCCAAAAAATGAAAACATTGTCCCATCCTCAAAGAAAAACCACACATTTCACCTAATATAGAAGATATGAGAACAAATTATAGATAAGCATTCCATACCCAATATGACATCCTATGACCTCGACTCCGCTTCAAGAAGATCCTAGCTGATGAAATAGCCTTTTCGAGTAAGCTCACACTCTTGGAAACTATTGGTAATCATCTATTCCTCTCCCATAGGAGTCACTAATCATAAGTATCGATCCAAAATCACAATTTCAATATCTAGTTCTCGAACTATGTCTATGGTAAAGAAATAGTGATTTTCACCAATGTCTATAAGAACTGCATATAAGGTGGAGAGGACATAGTGAGTACCTTTTATCATCTATAGTGATCTGTGGTCATAGGCCTCTATTGCATAATGTTAAGCTCGTCCCTGTCCACCTGATCCTTGAGTGTGTAGTGGACAACCTGAAGGAGGTGGAGGTAGTACCTCAAATCATTATCCACCGTCTGCCACTCAGGTAGCCCTCATACCATGTCTCTGGCCCTACAGACCTCCTGACATGATCCTCTACCTCCACCATGAAATTTCCTCAACCGTCTGATGATCATCTTTACAGCGGGTCAAGCAGTCACGGTCCATATGTCTATGCCGGACACACATGAAGCACAACCCAATACCCATATAACTCCCTATTATCTGGGTACAACGCACTGCTGACCCCGATTCATGAGGTTGTCCCCTTAATGATATGACTCCCTTGGGTCCCCACATCTTCTACATGCTTCTCACCACTTAAGACATTGTCACCAAATGTCTGCTTGGGGCTCTGGCTATCAGTACATGATCTTATAGGAAGCTCTCTACATGAAGGGCTCACTCTAGCACTCCAGTCTGAGTGGAGATGCTGAGAGACACCATGGATTCCCGGATCTCCAATTTTTGTCTTCTTCAATGTTTCGGGCCCTAAAGAATGGGATCTGCACCATGTATGTGGAGTAGTGAGAGATGTCTGTAAATCTACCAGAGAAATTATCCACTGACATGATGCCCTACTGTAGGTGAAGAAGAGTATGTATGTACAACAAGAATAAGGTCACGGTGAAGAAATCATCATAGAAAATACACACAAAGTTATCACAAAATTTGGGTCGCCTCATTATGAGTATGATCCTCCAGGCTCCACCATCTCCCTATAGAGCATTAAAGAAGGATCATCCCTATGATCTCCATCTAGTCATGTGGTGTCCTCACTATGTGGAAGACCCACGTCACCACCTCTATGTAATCCACAATGGCATGAGGATGTGTCTCTCCCATGAAACAGTGATGTATCTATATCTAGAACTCATGCGAGGTGCTAAGACTATGCATGTTCTATACTTGTAACACATGAAGTAACAGTCGAACAATGGTTGGTGGTAACATTGGGGAACCACCTAGTGGGGACATCACTAACACTAGTTTCTAACTGATTCCTCAACTCTAGGTATGTTTTCCCCATGGTTATGCATTTGAATCCAAGCGCACTATCTTCGTGGTATCATCCTAATAAAATTCATGATGTACCACAGTTAATAGATTATAACTGGTGTGATGAATCTTATTCAACAAGAACATAAACAAAAATTCAATTCCTTTATGATTCATTTAACTAGTGTTCTTATGTATATAGTTTAATCTCGAATACAAGGTCTTGGTGTATGGATTCATCGGTCGCCGCCCCAACACGGGACATCCCGAATCTAAAGATAGAAAAAATTATTTAATAGTATTTCCCAAACACAAAACGACAAAAACATAGTATTTTAGGTAAAGCAATCACCTCTAATACCACATTGTCTTGAACCGTCCCCCTGGACCCATGCCGTGACATACCCCTACCCAACCTTTAGAAGTCCAGGGGTTATCGAGTAGCTCAAAAGACGTGAACCAGGAAGTGGGAGGCATTTCCCTGAGTAACTATACACTTTCCCACACAACTACATACCAAAATGGAAAAGTAAACATCCATGAAACTATACAACCATTGATTAAATGTAAATCAATATGTTAAATGGGCCAAAATACAAAAATATATATATATATATATAATGAAAAAATGAATGTAAAATGAAAATGATGAATGTTTTCCACTGGAAACTTCACATAATGGATCAATATAGAGTAGCTACTAGAATATGTAAATGTACGCCCACGTTCTTAGTTTCACTGGGAACCATCAGGTCCTGGGCCACCATGTCCACCATCAATGGGGACATTCTACGAACCAAACACAACACGTGTGAGAAAATCCCATGTTGGATGAGTAACAAAAGACTCAGTAGGGGGCCTAGAAAAACAAGGAAAGACTGCAATGAAATCCAAAAACAAACCAAAAATCAATATCATGATGCATGATCACAAAGTAAGAAAATTCAAAATAGAAATATTATAGATTTGTAAAGTAGGACCATCAGTCATATCCTCGAATAGCTTGGGATGCTAAGAAACACCTTCTTAATTTGTAATGTGGGAATACATGGACACATAGAAGCTGCATCCCACTAATCTACGGACTAATATGGACCTCATCCTTACGAAGTACCATGGGTATATTGGGTCACAAAAAAGTCACTCCCCACTATGGGCATGTCAGGTCACAGAGAATCACCTTCCAACTAATTATGGGACTGATGTGGTACTCATCGACGATTAGTACCGTGGTTATTCTCTGTCACACAAATGTGGCTCCCAAACATGGTATTTTCAGGTAACACAATAGCCGCTTCCCACCATTCCCATACTGAGTAACTCCTTTGGTCGAGTATTGTGGGTCTGTTGGGTCAAATAGAGCCACTACCCACCATGGGACTATCAGGTCACGTAGAATCTGCTTCCCATTGTGGCATCGTAGCTAATCCACATTGGGTCACTGGTCAGTAATCATCAGGTCTCATCCAACCACAAGGTCTTTCTTTGTTTCACACTTGATATCTATATAGCCTCTCCTCAAGACATCTTTCAAATTTCTACTTCAATTAAATAACCCATAAACTATTCAAAAATAACCTCTTGGCACGAGGGTTACACCACTACAAAAGGATCGTCAATCATATACCCGGTTTGAATGATGTTGACATTTTCCAAAAAGGGTCTGTTTGGGTCTGGGTTCGGTATGACCCGATAAGACATACCAAATTTGACCCAGCCCATCTTGTGTCTGGCATGTTTTCCAAGGGCCCTTTGGGCCATGGGTCCTATCTAAAACAATGAGATTGGATGGGAACATAGGGTGGCATGTGCCCTACCCGATCCTCCTGGTCAGGTCATGACTAAAAGTTGCTTCTAGCTCTCCCTTGCCCCATAGGTCATCCATGGGGCTTGCGACACCACCATGATCAGTTGACCGCGGCCTACCACGTGTGATGCAGCGAAGTGCACCGACACTACTGGGTGGCCGCACACACATATCACCATCCCCAAGAATGGATTCTAATTGCTCCTACCGCACCACCATTGCCCGATCCGACCATGATGCTTGTCATGGTGCACCATTGTGGCCCACCACCTCCAGCCTAGGGCTGCTTCTAGTGCCTTCACGCTAATGAGCTCTTCTATGTACCATTGGGTCCACAATGGTGGTCTGTTCATTGTGCCATCTATGCCTCCGGCATCTTTAGGGTGTCACATTCTCATAGAAGGCCTCAAATTCCCCTTTCCACCAATTTTAATGCTCAAAACAATGAAAACATAAGGCATAAGGGCTCAAGAGTTTATTGTCTCAGACCTCACCCTCCTCGTTAGATTTTTAAAAGCATTAGAGGTGTGTGATCATACTTTTATAGAATAATCATTAATTTGGGTGCTAAAAACACCAATGAAAACCCCTTCTTGAATAACACATGATCCATGAATCAACCTATTTGTGTATTGATCTGTGTTCATTGATTGGAAAAACTAATCGGGATAACATAAAAAAAATTGAACCCCTAGCTCGATGAAATTCGATGCTGATGCGGTCCACCCGTGAAGACTCATGACGACGAAGGCATTCGTCACTCAGCAGTCCCATTCATCGAGATGCATCAATGTTGTTAACAATCCTCCCGCATTCTCCATTCATACATGGATAGAGTTCTCTCTATTTGTTTATTAGGGAAATTTCAAACCATTGATTCATAACTCCGCAACTCATTAACCCGTTAAAAGAAAAAATATCACAACATTTCGATTACACTACGATGTTGGTTCATTACAATGTTTCCATTAATGTTCCTCTTCATGTCAAAGTAGTGCCGATATCCACCACTAAATGGTTTCAAATAAATAATAACATTATAAGTTGTTTCAAATTTTATCCAAAAAGTCAATAAACTATCTTTTATAGTCAACCCTTGCTGGAAAATAATTGGACTCTTTGTGGAAATTTCTAGTGTTCCATGTTCAATAGTTCACTCATATTTTTGATTCGAGCACAATTTTACAAGTTAAAAAACCCCAATCATAGGTTTGATTACATGAAAATAAAAATATGTAAAAAATCTATTCCAGGATCACCAGGACTCATAATCTGGTGCCGTCGGAACATATGGCCTTAGAATAATTTAATTTAATTTAAAAAATATACATAGAAATTTCCAGAAATTATATATAATTAAAAAGGAAATGATATTCCTTTGACTAAAAGTAGTAAGTTATATCTGAATTAAAAACAATATCAATTGACAAAACATCATCTAATGTTATTATTGGATTTCAACATTACCAAAACACTGTTAAACTAGATATTATGTACTATATGTATTTGTGTGGTAATATTCCATCAAAACCAAAGAGCCTCATTTATATAATATAAAATAATTCTCAATACCCTAAAAAATAAAACAATTTTCAAGTACCTTACTCTAGATGATAAACATCTGAATTAGTTAGTTGTTTTTAACCATATTTTTGTTTTTGTAGGTTCTATAGAAAAATAAAATCTAAATATATAATATTTTGGTCAAGCATTTAGTTTTATTGTATAGTACGAAACAAAATTATTTATCATTATTTACTGTTAAATATGACTATACCTCTTGAGGTAGTTATTCTACATAAATTCTATTGGTAATTTTTTTACTAGATTACAGTAATAAATTTCAACAAGACCCTAAAAATATTTACCACACATGTTGTATTTATACATCTAAAAATATTCTGTTATCATTTAAGGGGAAAATCATTATATAATAATTAATTTTTTAGCTATAAATATAAAAAAGGAGATGCTATTCTTGAGATAATTGATGTTAAACAAATTATTGTCGATAGAATTAAAACCCTTTTTATATAATGATCTTATATAATATAAAACATGAGTTAAGAATGAATAAATAATTTAAAAATAATTGTTTTTTTTGTAAATCATTTATTTTTTTAAGAAAAATCCTAAATCTATTATAGTTCATTATGTATATGTTTTATGATATTTCTGTTAGTTTATGTTTTTATAAATGTTATGTCATCAAATTTATTTAAGAAATAGTGATTTTTTAAGTAGCTATAAAATAATGAATAATAAGTAAAACAGTGTGTCAACATACAATGAGACCTCAATTTTACCACAATTAATACAATAAATATAATAATTGTGACTTATTTATGATACTAAAATTATATTATTAGGTTTATTTAAGCATCCATTAATACTCATCATTAAAATTTCAATTAAAACATATTGCTGAATTTCATTTCATTTAATTTTATTTTACGCTATAAATTACTGAATGAATTAAAAATCAAAACATAAATCCCCACATATATTCTATGAATTTTTTATTTTTTAAACCAATTAAAATTTTCTCACTGAAATATCTATTTCCAAACCTTTTTTCCCTTGAAATAAAAACCATGTATACATATATTGGAATAATACAATAGAAATTTCATAATTAAAATATCTTGAATAGTCACACCACATTCTAGATATCTTTTTTCCCATATACTTAATAATTATCATGTTAGTTACTATTTTATGGTTATGTCCCCAAACCCCAAATTCTGTATAAGTCAATATTTATTGAAAAAAATAATTGTATTCTAAAATAATAAATCCAAAAAAGCCCGTAGTTTGGAAGTATATTAAACCAAAAGTATGGAGTAATTTTTTTAAAGATAATTATATGGTAGTTTATACTCATTTTGTATAATATTTTTATGTATATATGAAATTTTTTATGATGATTCAATAGGTACCATTATAAAGCTTAGAAATAGTTCTTTTTTTTAATTTTTTCTAATATAATGGAAAAAATTAGATTTATTCCTTATATAGGATAGATTGAGTATTATCAAACATATCATACTATAAATCATAATCAGATTGGGTGTTTAAATTTCTTTAAAGATCTAAATTGTAACAGTGGTCATAGAAGACCATCTCTTATATAATTAAATTTGTTATGTATATTTATGGAAAATTTCATCAATCATTTTCTTAGTATGAGAAATGAGGATTCTTTATTTTTATGCATCATGATTGTTTTATATTTTTTATCAAAATAAAATAACATATGATTGTTAGAATATATCTGGAAGAATATGGCATAAAAATTGTAATCCCTCATCCGGATTTAATTATTTGACATTCATATATTTATTTATTTGTTATTGGATGTTAAAAGGATTATTTGAAAGGGGTGGAATGAATTATTTATTCAACTTGGATTTATCCTAAATAATAAAATATATGATTATTAATGTAATTATAAAGGCATAAAAGATGTAGGGAGTGTTTGATAACATGATTTATGATGATAATATCAACCATTATAATAATATTTTTTTACTAAAAGGAATTGTGGATCTTATTATATAACATGATGATATAGATGATTGATTTTCTTATGAAAATGAAGTATGCATGGTGTAACGCTCTGACCCCAGTTACCTAGAGTCTGTGCATTATTACATAACATTGGAATGATCACAAGAAAGATCAAATCTCTAAAGACCGATTGGTTTAGTAGCCTTGGAAACACTAGATATATTCATAATGTTTTACATTACATCATAAAGTGAAAAACTACTAAAACAACATAGTCTCCAAATTCCACACTCAAATCCCCACATACTATCCCTGCAGGTCATTCATAAATTACTTCTTCACATCCTGGAAAAAATAAAACATAGAAAAGGGGTGAGATCAAATGCCAAGTAAGGATAACAATATAGCGGAAACATTCATAAATAAGAATAAACATTTAATGCAGTGTATAACTAAAACAAAAGCCTTTTAAACATGAACTTCAACATAGTATGGAAAAAATAAAATGAAATAATTCCATTTACTTATTCACATGGATATTCTACTAATAAAATAATCACATTAAATATCAATAACCACTTTCATAATGATGGAATTCATAATTACATACTATCATAACCACATAGCCAAGGCCTCGTGTCAAGACTACAAATAAGATTTTTCCAAGGCCTTGAACCAAGACACTAGTTTGTCTCATTAGACCTACCGATGCATCGAGGAGCTATAGCGGGCTCCACCTGTCACTTACTAAGTCCAATTCATTCCCATATGAAAAGGATTAAACATAACATAAACATTCATATTAAAAATATCATACGAAATTTCAACACTTTCTCCATAAACAATGAATGGTATAAAAATAACACATCCCCAGTCAAACATATCACAAACCCTTCAATACATTATAAAAGATTTGTATCATAATAAATCAACTTCATATAAACATAAAATCCATCAATGGATGTTGACATATATGAAATCAAAACTATTTGAGAGAAATATCTCCTTTTTCTTGAAATCATTTAAAAATCACACATTTATAAAGGAAGTAAATAAAAATCGATTTTTGAATCAAAGTGTCCCATACCACTTTGAAACTTTTGAAAGGAATTAAAATTTTAAAAAAATTCATGTTCATATAAATAAATCATTAAAAACCATTTTGAAGACATGGACATTAATTAAAAATATTTAGAAAGATAAATCATTAAAACATTTAGTATTCTGATTTTGATAAAGAGTACCTTTCCGAAATTCTTAAAATATTCATTTTGAAATCATTTAAATGTCACATAATTATAAAATAAAACATTTAAATTGAAAATATTCTTATAATATTGTAAGGGATGCTTTGACGATTTTATAACGGCGGTAAATAGCCACACCCGCCTTATAAGTTAAAAAAACATTCCTACCTTAAATTTCTCGAAAGGTTAAAAGTGCCTTGTTTAGAAAACCACGAAAATATTCCTTAAAAAACATAAGGGTATAAATGACTTCAACCCATATTCTTTGTAAATAGTAAAAAATGTTTTGAAATACATTTTGAAGAAACATTGATGTGGATGATAAAGAAATCCTAGTAGATTATTACGTATAAACAATCTCGGATAATGAAGAAATTGCGAAATAAACCCTTACCTTGTACTTTTCCATGGTTGGGGTAGGTTAACGTCCTGTATAATGGTGAATAATTTTTATTAAATTATACAATAATCATATACATTAATATGATATCATATATGATCTTTTAACATTTATTTGTTCATAATATCTTAGTATTATTATTGTTTCGGGTGTTAACTTACTCGTTTTCTTTTATATGTTTTGTTATGTAAGCCATGTTCGTAATGGATAGGTTGTATCTTAATAATATCCGGAATTATATCAAGTCCTTAGATACTATTATTAATCATCAAATGACAATTATACTTGAATGGATACGATGGAGAATGAATCTCATCGCGTTCGTGGAGACGGTAGTCCGTACGTACGCACGAGCGACAATATCATTCTTCTGATATTAAAATAATATATAATTGGATGGTATATCATATATACAGAATAATTATCATGTTATATTTAATATTTACATGAATTACACATCATTATTATACTCATCCAAAAATAATTTATTGAATAACAATTACACCACGACGTGGACACGGTAAGCCGTACGTACGCACGTATGGTGACATGTTATTCAAAAGATGGATAGAGGACCGAATATGGTTGTACCATATTTATAATAAAATCACAGTATATATATGATATTGGATTTATTATTTTATAATGGTAACAACAAAGGAAGAAGAAGTGGAAGAAGAAAGGAACTTGGAAAAGGGTGGTGAAATCATTACCTCTTCTTCGGGTTCTTCCATTTGATTTGATCAAAAGAGCTCCTTTAGTTATCTTTCTGATCGAACTAAGGGCTCTAGGTTGTAGTGAGGGATGTTGGTAGTGTATTTGGGCAGATTTTGTCCGAACAAAAAGGCTTTGAAGGTGTGAAGAAATGAGAAGGAGGAGTGCCCTTTTATAAGAGGGGTGAGGGTCACCTTTGGAAAAACTAGAAAAAGTATTTTATAATAAATTAATATTCGGTTTCTAATGGCTCCAAAGTTGATTATTTAAATTTTAAGGTGGGGAAAGGTCTAAAAACACTCAACCAATATAATTTAGACATTTTTGGGTACTTATATTAACCATATCTTTAAGTATTAACTCTAAGTTAATTAGTTTCACTTTTACAATGTCTCTTTGTATTTTTATATTATATGGTTATTAAACATACTATATACATCCAAGAGACCCCCAAGTGGTCCATTAATGATATAACTATCATGATATAAGTCTCTTGGACAAACCTTAGATTTTTTGGAATTTAATATCAATTAATAATATAATATTTGTTTTAAAAACTCTTTTATGTCAATTTTGACACTATTCTATAGTTGATTTCTGTGAAACTCATAACAGAATGATTACCTCGAAAAAAGTTAATTAAATCAATAATAATATTTCATATTATCCTATAAAATTATTTTAATTCATTAAAATTCTCATATTATATTTATTTGGGTATTTATAATATAAATTATTTTAAATTTTCACTATTATGGTAATTACTCCATCATCATTGTGTCATAACTAAATTAAATTATGTAATCTCTAAAAATTATAAATAAAATATAAAAATGTATGAAATTGTTTTATATTTCTAATGAATATTTATAGTCAAAAATCCAACATATCTAACCCTATGTAAAAATTTTTTTGCTAAAATATATATGTCTGTGTCATTTTTGTATTCATTTTAACTTAATTAAAATAAAGTGTCCCTATCACCTACAAGTGGCACCATGGGGTCCCCAAATCGACCCAAAGATGCCTATGGTCTAACATGTATCAACCAATAAGGTTAGGACACGTTTTAGGGTAATTTAGTATTATTATAATATTATCTTTTAACCCTTATTTACCGGATTTACCTTTAACCATGGTAAATAAAATATTTACCGCAGTAATTATTCAATATGTCTAAAAATAAATGTTACATATTCACAAAATATTAACATCATAATTCCAAATATGGAGTCCATTTTTCAAAATTCAAAACACAAAAGTGGCAGAAATTAATTTTAAAATAATTTCCGCTGTTAAAACAAAAAGCGTGTTTTTAAGATATAATAACTATCAAAAGATTGATACTTGTTTAAGTTCGGTTTAATTGTGAAATTATGTCCAACGACAAACATTGTATTAAATGATAAAAATATATTCTAAATATTATTTAAAACCAATCAAATTCATCATTTATCACTATTAGTTATTTTGATTAAAAAAGTTGTTTTTAATTAAAATTTAGTAATTTTCACTATTCATCAAAATATAAGTGTTATCCGAAAAGTTCCAAAATTTCACCCTAGCCTAAATTCGATATTCTGAATCCAAAAATGAAGTCCATTTTAAATTATAATATATATATAATTTCATAAAGTAGGTATTACTATTCATAATGGCTAGTGTGATTGGTTGTGGTGTGTGTTAGAACTCGAAGTTGCATACAACACACGCTAGCGTATTGTGGGTGCTTGGGATGTTTCATTTTAAATTATGGATGTCCCCATTTAGTCAAAAAGATTAAAATATTGTATTTAAAAGGGGTTCACTATTAAATGTTGGTAAAAGTGGAATACTGAAAATGAATTTGTTCTTAAATTATGTATAAGAAACTCATAATATGGATTCTAAAATTATAAGGATTATATAAAGTTTAAAATTTAGTTAATACTAGTCATAACCTCTTTTGAACGGCTTTTTTGGTAAGTCATGGTGCGCTTGAACTCGGTGTTGCGTGTAGTGCAAGTTATTGAAATATTTTGAAGAAATAACACACTATGAAATCTTGGGGTGTTACATTCTCCCCTCCTTTAATAAATTGCGTCCTAACAATTTGAAATCGTTCTTCAAAAATAAAAGGTTGAAAAATATCTTTGTGGGAAAACCCACAACGGAGATTAGGTAACAAAAATTTAGTCTTAATATGAGGAAAAAGAGAAATGAAAGGGTCACCACCAAATTATGATCTCTATTAGGAGAACATTGGTGGAAATTAGAGACATATAATTGGAGGAAAAATGTAAATATTTATAGGTAGTGATTGAGGTCATCAATCACAAACAAGTGTAAAATTGAGGTCATTAAATTCATCAATTTATGATGATTTGAAATACCATCGGTTCAACAAAACATAGGGTATTAGGATAACACATTTTCAGTTTTAGGATTCCTTAAATAAAGTATAAGAACTAATTTCTTCATAGAATACGAGAAGAAGAAAAATATATTATTGACAAGTAGAGTTCCATCCTTTAACTAATTTCTACCAAAAACTCATCTTTCACTATAAAAGATAATAGAATGAAAAAAAATATTCTATTTATCCTATTCGTATAGTGTTCCAAAAAAACGAATTTACAATTCATCTACCAGATCTTTAAATAAACTACATTATTTAATCCCATAAATCACATGGGTTAGTCGTAGGTGATACTCCCTTGTCACCTTTTGGTTGAGGGTTCAAGTCTCGCGGCCTTTCCGGATGTGATGGGTTGCCGCCCGACCTCCGGGTTGTCCTTTTATGGCAATCCAAATTAATCCAAACTAGAACTATCCAAAATACTTCAGTCCAAAATTTATAAGGAAGGTAAACACAATGAAGATCCTTTTTTGCCGTGTAATAACATGTGATCACATTCATCATGTATTCTTTTAAAACACTTCAATATCCTGAATTATCATAAAACCTTATTGATTACATTCATGGTCCCTTATTCCTTATTGAATAATAGATATACTCCTTCAATCCAAAAATGTTTTAAACCCCAACAATGATGGAATTTACAAATCATTAATCAGTTTCAAGGTAGTCAAGAATATCCAATATAATTTATCCAAAACAATCATTAATTATTATAAAATCACTACCTCGGTATCAGAACCATATTATGGTTTATCTTTCTCTCAACCATATATTTTCCAAAAATTTAACCTGCTATTGAGTCACTTTTCTTTGTTCCACACAATCTCAAGTCCATAATGAAATAGTACAGCAGTATAATCCTTATATACTCCATAATTATTATAACAAGTACATCGTTGATACAACACTCAA
Organism: Viscum album; assembly: GCA_963277665.1. Taxonomy (NCBI): domain Eukaryota; kingdom Viridiplantae; phylum Streptophyta; class Magnoliopsida; order Santalales; family Viscaceae; genus Viscum; species Viscum album. Next base: position 1,330,255,681 of record OY728142.1, on the reverse strand, counting down.
TTGACATAATCAACATAAGAACTCTAATCATTCCTCTTCATCTGTGGTAGTATCATAACTTGATTATTATCCAATAGCATCATTTGAGGCATAGTCTGATGACTGGGACATAGGTTCGCGTAGTGTCCAAACTCCATGGAAATGAAGAATTGTACATTTGAAACCATTTTCTTACCCTTGCAGTCACGTACTTTGTGACCTTTCCTCCACACTTAAAACAAACTCCCATTCCATTCAGGCAAGTTCTAGGGTGTTTCTTCCCATAGTTATCACATATGGGAAAATTCTTTTTTCCCTCTTCCCTTTATCCATCTTTCTCTCTTTCATCCTTTTCTTCTATTGCTTCCCTTCAAAGCCATAGGACTCAGTAAAATATTTACTTATCTTATCAACACATGATATTATTTCTTCTTATGATGATAATACATGGGAGACTATTTCTCTTATAAATTCTGGCTTAAGACCATGAATGATATGATCCTTATTTCTCTTTGGATCATGTGCATTGCTGGAGTTTTCATTCCTACTACTGGGTTCCATTTCTAAACAATGACATACACTAGATTAGTTTATGAATAAGAATACCTAATCCCAAACTTGTAAAACACATAACATAAATTAAATAGTTTATGGATATAATCCATAATCATAAAAATGTCTTCTTTGAGGAGTTATATACTCATAAACCCTTAATAATGGTTTGTAAAGAAAATGAGAATTATCCTAAGAATATCCTCCGGGAGTGTCCTAACAAAAAGTGCAGCAAGGCCCGTTTTCATGCACTAGTTCTCATTCGAGTCTAGTTCAAAGCGGTGTTTTCGGGTTTTACCCCTAGGTACATCTATTCCAGAGCAGCCTCTACCTGCTCGTATCGAGATAGGGATGTATTTCTCGGAAAACTCACAAAATCTATACAATAACAAAATTATAGTAAGTTCTTCTATACTAATCCTCAATGTATATCTTAGGTCTACATGCTCTAATCAGTGTTTATCTAAATCTAGATTCCAAGGTTTGTACTAAACTTCCTCTGATACCAACTGTAACGCCCCGACCCCAATTACCTAGATTCGGTGCATTATTACATAACATTGGCATGATCACAAGAAAGATAAAATATCTAAAGACCGATTGGTTTAGTATCCTTGGAAACACTAGATGTATTCACAAAGTTTTACATTACATCATAAAGTGAAAAAACTACTAAAAAACATAGTCTCCATATTCCACACTCATATCCCTACATACTATCCCTGAAGGTCATTCATAAATTACTTCTTCACATCCTAGGAAAAATAAAACATAGAAAAGTGGTGAGAAAAAATGCCCCGTAAGGACAACAATATAGCGGAATCTTTCATAAATAAGAATAAACATTTAAGGCAGTGTATAACTAAAACAAAAGCCTTTTAAACTTTAACATCAATATAGTATGGCAAAAATAAAAAGAAAATAATGCCATTTACTTATTCAAATGGATATTCTACTAATCGAATAATCATAGGCAATATCAATAACCACTTTCCTAATGATGGAATGAATACTTCCAGACTATCATAACCACATAGCCAAGGCCTCGTGCCAAGACTACAAATAAGATTTTGCCAAGGCCTTGTGCCAAGACACTAGTTTGTCTCATGAGACCTACCGATGCATCGAGGATCTATAGAGGGCTCCACCTGTCACTTACTAAGTCCAATGCATTCCCATATGAAAAGGTTTAAACATTACATAAACATTCGTATTAAAACTATAATACGAAATGTCGACACTTTCTCCATAAACCATGAATGGTATAAAAATAACACATCCACAGTCAAACATATCACAAACCAAAAATACATTATGGAAGTTTTGTATCATACTAAATCAACTTCATATAATCCTAAAATCCATCAAAAGATGTTGAAATAGATGAAATCAAAACTATTTGAGAGAAATATCTCCTTTTTATTGAAATCATTTAAAAATCACACATTTATAAAGGAAGTAATTAAAAAGATATTATTGAATCAAAGTGTCCCATACCACTTTGAAAATTTTGAAAGGAATTAACATTTTAAAACCATTCATGTTAATATAAATAAATCCTTAAAAACCATTTTGAAGACATGGACATTAATTAAAAATATTTAGAAAGATAAATCATTAAAACATTTAAAATTCTGATTTTGATAAAGAGTACCTTTCCAAAATTCTTAAAACACTCATTTTGAAATCATTTAGAAGTCACATAATTATAAAATAAAACATTTACATTGAAAATTTTCTTATAATCTTGTAAGGGAAGCTTTGACGATTTTATAATGGCAGTAAATAGCCACACCCTCCGTATAAGTTAATAAAACATTCTTACCTTAAATTTGTCGAAAGGTTAAAAGTGCCTTGTTTAAAAAAATACGGAATGATTCCTTTAAAAAAACACATAAGGTTATAAATGACATTAACCCATATTATTTTTAAATAGTAAAAAATGTTTTCAAATACATTTCGAAGAAACATGGTTGTGGATGATAAAGAAATCCCAGTAGATTATTACGTATAAACAACCTCGGATAATGAAGAGATTGCGAAATAAACCCTTACCTTGTACTTTTCTTTGGTTAGGGTAGGTTAGCCTCTTGTATAATGGTGAATAATTGTTATTAAATTATACAATAATCATAAACATTAATATGATATCATATATGATCTTTTAACATTGATTTGTTCATAATATCTTAGTACTATTATTGTTTCGGGTGTTAACTTACTCATTTTCTTTTATATGTTTTGTTATGTAAGTCATGTTTGTAATGGATAGTTTGTATCTTAATCATATCCAGAATGATATCAAGTCCTTATATACTATTATTAATCATCAAATGAGAATTATACTTGAATAGATACGATGGAAAATGAATCTCATCGCGTTCGTGGAGAAGGTAGTCCGTACGTACGCACGAGTGACAATATCATTCTTTTGATATTAAAATAATATATAATTGGATGTTATATCATATAAATAGAATCATTATCATGTTATATTTATTATTTACATGAATTACACATCATTATTATACCCATCCAAATAATAATTTATTGAATAATAATTACACCACGACATGGAGACGGTAAGCTGTACGTACGCACGTATGGTGACATGTTATTCAAAGGATGGATAGAATACTGAATATGGTTGTACCATATTTATAAGCACATCACAGTATATATATGATACTGAAGTTATTATTTTAGAATGGTAACAACAAAGGAAGAAGAAGTGGAAGAAGAAAGGAACTTGGAAAAGGGTGGTGAAATCATTACCTCTTCTTTGGGTTCTTATTTTTGATTTGATCAAAAGGGATCCTTAGGTTGGCTTTATGATCAAACTAAGGCCTCTAGGATGTATTGAGGGAATTTGGGAGAGTATTTGGGTAGAGTTTGTCCGAACCAAAAGGCTTTGAAGGTGTGTAGAAATGAGAAGGAGGAGTGCCTTTTTATAAGAGGGGTGAGGGACACCTTTGGAAAAGCTAGAAATATTATTTTATAATAAATTCATATTCGGTTTCTAATGGATCCAAAGTTGATTATTTAAATTTTAAGGTGGGGATAGGTAAAAAACCACTCAACCAATAGAATTTAGACAGGTTTGGGTACTTATATTAACCTTATCTTTAAGTATTAACTCTAAGTTAATTAGTTTCATTTTTACAATGTCTCATTGTATTCTTATATTATATGGTTAATAAACTTACTATATACATCCAAGCGATCACCAAGTGGTCCATCAATGATATAAATATCATGATATAAGTATATTAGCCATACCTTATATTTTTAGGAATTTAATATCAATTAATAATATAATATTTGTTTTAAAAACTCTTTTATGTAAATTTTGACACAATTCAATAGTTGATTTTTTTGAAACTCATAACAGAATTATTACTTCGAAAATAGTTCATTAAATAAATCCTAATATGTCATATTATCCTATAACATTATTGTAATTCATTTAAAGTCTCAAATTAAATTTATTTGGGTATTTATAATATCAATTATTTTAACTTTTCACTATTATGGTAATTACTACATCATCATTATGTCATAAATAAATTAAATTATGTAATCTCTAAAAATTATAAATATAATATAATTATTTAGGAAATATTTTTAACTTTCTAATGAATATTTATAGTCGAAACCCCAACATATATCACCATATGTAAAAATTGTTTTTCTAAAAGATATGTGCTTGTGTCATTTTTGTATTCATTTTAACTTAATTAAAATAAAGTGTCCCGATCACCTACAAGTGGCTCCATGGGGTCCTAAAATCGACCCAAAGATGACTATGGTCGAACATGTATCAACCAATAAGGTTAGGACACGTTTTAGGGTAATTTTTTATTATTATAATATTATTTCTTTAACCCTTATTTACCGGATTTACCCTTAACCATGGTAAATAAAATATTTATCGCAGTAATTATTCAAAATGTCTAAAAATAAAAGTTACCTATTCACACAATATTAACATCCTGATTCCAAATATGGAATCCATTTTTCAAAATTCAAAACACAAAAGTGGCAGAAATTAATTTAAAAATAATTCCCGCTGTTAAAACAAAAAGCGTGTTTTTAAGATATAATAACTATCAAAATATTGATTCTTATTTATGTTCGGTTTAATTGTGAAATTATGTCCAATGAACAACATTGTATTAAATGGTAATAATATATTCTAAATATTCTTTAAAACCACTCAAATTCATAATTTATCACTATAAATTATTTTGATTAAAAAAAAAATTTAATTAAAATTTAGCAATTTTCATTATTCATCAAAATATAAGTGTTATCCGAAAAGTTCCAAAATTTCACCCTAGGATAAATTCGATATTCCGAATCCAAAAATTAAGTCCATTTTAAAATATAAAATATATATAATTTTAAAAAGTAGGTATTACTATTCATAACTGCTAGTTTGATTGGTTGTGGTGTGTGTTAGAACTCGAAGTTGCGTACAACACACGCTAGCGTACCGTGGAAGCTTGGGATGTTTCATTTTAAATTTTGGATGTCCCCATTTAGTCAAAAAGTTTAAAATATTGTATTTAAAAAGGGTTCACTATAAAAAGTTGATAAAAGTGCAATACTGAAAATGAATTTGTTCTTACATTATGTCTAAGAAACTCATAATATGGATTCTAAAATTAAAAGGATTATATAAAGTTTAAAATTTAGTTAATACTAGTCATAACCTCTTTTGAACGGCTTGTTTGGTATGTCATGGTGCGCTTGAACCTGGTGTTGCATGTAGTGCACGTTATTGAATTATTTTGATGAAATTACACACTATGAAATCTTGGGGTGTTACACATGGAAACATAAGATGTAATATTTTTAGTGTCATTTTTTGATGTAGAATCCAAGGAATCACATGAGGATATCGATGATTTATCACATCTAATATATTTTAGATTTTATCATTCCCCAAACGGTAACCCTATAAATAAAATTAACTATTAAGAGATTACTTTGTGGTTACAAATGTATCAGTGAGTAATTAATCAAATGAAATTAAATGGAAGGATGGTTAATTAGGAGATTTTGAATGCCATAATGATGTATTTGGAATATATTTTTCCTTGAGTCCCATTATTAGATATACTCAAAGTTTTTATAAAATAAATTATCTTCTAAGGGGTAGATAATGACAATCATAGAAGTTGTTCATCTCAACAGGGATTTACATAAGGATGCATGATTTGAAAGATTTATTTTGATGAAAGAGCTGAATAATATCCTTTTATACAAATAGTGTAGAATATATGATAAATTTTGATTCACCCTAGAACTAATATTATTTAATAACCGGTGGATAATAATATGAATGTTCCTTTTTAATCTATGTAGAGGTATAAATGTATTTCTGATGATAAAGAAGATGTTGTAAAACTATATGTATTTTTTTGCGTAGACTCAAACCTATAGAAATTGAATGTGAGATAAAAGGTATGTAATTTTATTTAATTCATATTCTATTTTACCTTTTTCTTCTCCTTTAAATTATTTTCTACAATTATATTTTGAAATTCCTTCCAAGAAAATATTATAGTTAATATAAAATAGTTATTTATTTATTCTAAGAGTATATTAGAACCCACTGGGGAATGAGATATATCATGGATAGTTAATCATTATATAGTTCAATTTTATTAAATAAATCATATCATGATATATATTATAAATGAATTCATTTATGATTCAACAGATGATGTTGGAAATTGGATGATGATCACAAATAAATGATGATTATTATAGGAAATGGACTATATAATGATGTTTTTCATCCTTATACGTCATCTAATACTCACGAATCCTCCTCTGTTTCACCACTATCTTATGTGCAAGATAATATTTGAGAAGAATAAATATAACATTTTATATGATATGTTTTTAAATTAATCTTGTATGAGTTTCAATGGTCATGGGATATGGACTATGAATTATTTTAAAAACCCATTGAATATAATTTTCAATTATTTTTAGGGGATATTAATCATGTAGGTAGAGATAAAGGCTCAATTCAAAGTGGTATTGATTTTAATGTCAACATTATCATTACTACGTTTTACTTAAATGCAATTTTGGGATCCATAGAATGTTATTTATAAATTCAAAATCTAGATAAAACATTCTAAAAATCATTGGAATGATTAAATATATTTTCTAATAATCCTAAAACATTTAGAGAAAAAACCAATTAAAAATTTACTTCTTCGGAGCATGGTTTAGAAGATATCAAATTCATCACTAAACATCTCAAACTATACCCTTATACTAAAGTTTTTCCCATTATAGATTCTCCTTCCATGCCTATTTTCTCAACTCCTATAATTAATACTTCCTTTATCAACTGTTTTTCCTCATAGGCATGGTTTCAACACATTTGATCTATTTATAGGTGACTCCCTGTAATATTTATTAAAATATCTCGTTAAATCATTTTATTTCTTCGATATCTTTATTTACATGCAATAATGAGTTTATATAAACTGTACATCATTATTAAAATTAAATGTTTCCATTATTGCATATCTGATGGAATGATGTGTATAACTACTAAATGATAAATTATAAAAAATAAATGGTCTACACATGTATTTTGGGAATTCAATTTCTATGAAATGAGTATAAGTGTAAAAATATTATTTATAAATGATATTTCCTTTGGGAAAAAATGTTTTTATGCACACAATATAATTTTTATATTAAAAATAAAATTAATAACAAATAAGGAATTATTTTAATAAATTATATATAATATTTTAATCATTCATTAAATAATTTTCTAAGAATATTATAAGAATTAATGAATCTATTTTCCTTAAAATGTATTTTTTCAAAGAATCAATTTTTTGTCAAATTTTATTAAATGTATTTTATAAAATCCCCTAAATTTGTTTGTTTTAAATTAAATAAAATTAACTATATACATCGAATCAATGTGTTAAAATATGGTAGATATGTCCCTTTATATTTTTTGTGACATGAATAGTAACTATCATAAAATTTATCAACTTAATAAAGTGTTCTTCTAGTTAGTTTTGAGTTATTAAAATGTGATAAGAAAATAATATATCAACCTAATTATTATAAGATATATTTATTTTAACCCTTATCACATTAGGATCTTAATTTATTAGTCGGGTGTATTTTTTACATGTAATAGATTTATATATAACATAATGAATAAATATTGTAAAATGTCTATCCTTTAATTTTTAATATCTTTTATGTGTCCATATTTTGTAAATTGATTATAATGAATGAATATAACATCCTTTATTTATATTAGTAAAATTATTTTTATGATAGAAATTTATTTATTATTTTAATTAATTATATAATTACATTTATTTCTTTTCATTCATCGATCTATTATTTATCCATTTGTTAAACAATATAATAAATGATTTTAGTGATATTAAAAGTGACCAAATTATAATGATTTAATGTGAACCTGAAATTTTATAGATTTATATGTCATTATTTGTAGGAATAAAATAATTATATTCAAATTACCCCTTTATATTTATATTTATATAATGTTAAACTAATTTAATAGTGTAAAATATATTAATTATATTTTAGGAAGATAATTTTTTAATAAAATATTTAAAATTATTATAATATTTACGTAACACACAGTGGATATGATATGGTCTAGAATTTGTGAAAATTTCCATATATGGTCAAATTTTCACCATATGTGTAAAAAATTACAAACCTTTAATATAATTATTATTACCATAGCTAAAATTGAAATGAGTTATATAATGGATAAACAAATTTATATATTTTAAAATAGAACCAATACATGTATAAATTATATTGTATTATAGTATTATAGCATTATATTACATTAGATTCGAATTTCTGGAAAATTGAATTCATTTGGCTGGAGAATGTATTTATTTTATGTAATCATTTATGAAAATCCGAAATTAACCCTCACCTCAAATTTAAATTGGTATCTCCTCTTTAATAACACAAAATTGATCATTTTTACCCATCCAAACTCAACAATTAATATTTTAAATTTCCATAGACACATTAAAAAGGTCATTATATTCTCAAAAGACAAACTTTACACCCCATTTGGGGTCATCTAGAGGATATTTTTGCAATGAGGTGGTAATCATCTTAACCGATCACTTTATTTTATAATCTTATTTATTTTTCCTAAATAAATATTATTAAACATAATATAATAGATAAATATCATTTATTTCCAAAAATGATATAATGGTTATTGAAACCCCATTATACACACTCTTTACCATCAATTAGAAGGTTAATATATCATTCATGCGTAATACAACTTGGTTTAACCCTTTTTTAAACAATTATTTATTCATCACAAAACCTTATGGATGTGATTTATAAATTATTTCATATTAATATATTATTTAAATTACTAATTTATAGTTATGAAATTGTAATATCATATTTATCTACTTACCATATAATCCTTTGAAAAATGATAATGTCGTTCATCCAAAAGTGCAAACAGCTACATACATGAAGTGACGTGAATTTTCATTATTTTATATTATTAGTGGTTGGAAATGAGTATTAGTTTTATGAATATATTTGATAAATTTATAATAATAGTGATATTGGAATGGTGAATTAATATTTATTATTATTTCATTATATCCCCTGAAAAATGAACATAACATTCTTTCGTATGTGAAACCTACCAACTCCATGAATGGTGTAGTTTAATTTTCTATTTATTAAATTTTTAGATATCTCTTAATTGATATAAATGGAATATATATTATATTTATATAAATATTAATAATCAAGAGATTATGGAAAAATGATAAATGTATAATGATCATAATTATTATGTTGAAATACTCATGTGAAATGATTCAATGTACATCAAAAAATTATTATATTAATCAATAATTAGTGATAATTGGTGGAATCAGAATAGATTAAATAGATTATATATTATATTAAAATTACAAACCTGACTCTGGTAAATATTTATAATAATATTAATTTTTATATAATAGATGTTCAAAAACATAAGATGGATGTTTGACATAAGGTAAGAGGTTGTATGTTAAAATTATATTGTTTGTTGATATTGTTTATGACTATGATTACATTGAAAAAATATTATTATACCAATCAAAATAATATTAGGATACTTATTTTCCACTAGTTATTTCTATAAAATACATGGTTTTATTAATTTTTGTATTCTTATGTATTAAGGAAGTTGCATTAAATATTACACATACTATTGACAAAAATTTGAATTCTCTTTCATAAATTCTCAAATATATTTTACGTATACATATATAGTGTTGTATAAATTAACTTACATTATAATCCATTAAATTAAAATGTGTAAACATTTCTTTAATATCCAATTCTCAAAACAAAATCCTATTAATGTATATTGTCATCCTTTTTGAAAAAATCATCAGAAAAAATAACATTAGTTTTCCCCATTTAAATTATTATTATGTGTCAGAGAAATTTAAAATTTTTCATGACTAATGAAATATTTATATATGACACAAATGGAAATATATAAAATTTTAGTCTATGAATACTTAAAATAATTTATCTGATTCAAAATAATTTTTTAGCTACGTGTAAATAGTATCATACCCATGATAACACCTAATACACCCATAAAAATCCATTATCAATTTTATAATAATTCATAATGTAAAAAAAATCTCTATTTTCAAATCATGAAAAACAGATTATAAAATTTTACAAAATTTATAATTTTCACCCATAAAATGTAGCGTATACTTTCCTCTAAATAAAAATCATTATAATACCTTTAGAAATAATAATATTCCTATAAAAACCCATAGAAAAAATTATATAACTTTTAGGTTAATTAATAATTTATTTTTGAGTTGATATATTATAATAATTATTAGATATTGAATAACTATATGGTCGACATCCATAATTAATTTATTAGAGGGATATTATAGACTCACCCATCATTTGTTTATCAAAGAACCACCTATAGTTGGTTAATTACATAAACAAACTTACTTTTTTTTAAAATGTAACCATCCATCATCCAAAAATTTTATAAGAAACATAAGATAATCACTCTACACAAAAGTATTCAATTATGAACATTTACCTCTTAAAAATATTCTTTCAGAAAAGAAAATTTTTATATATGAAAAAGTTTTTTTAAAAAAATAACTAAAAAATTAAAATGGAAACATTAAATTTGAAATAAACTTTTAATCATATAATATTAATATTTTCTAAATAAATTAATAATTATGGTAGAAAAATAGGTTCAATTTTTATATGTTTAAGATACATTACATTTATACATTTTATGGTAAAGTAGAAAAGTACTTAATTTAGAAGTGTTAAAAATATTCTTTACAAAATGTAATCAAAAAATGGAATGAAAGGGTAAAAATGTATTTATAAAATCATGAGATCATATTCAAAATTTCTTAAAATTATTTTTATTGAAAATTTGGACATTATTGAAGGAGATAGTTTTTTAGGGAAACATTAACATATTATATATAAAATGATGTCTATTACCTTGATTCTAACCAATCACTTATTTTATTTATCATCATAAATGAAAATTTATTTTAAATTATTCATTCCAGTGAACCATTTTCAATTTAATTATTCCATTATATTTATTTAATACCATGTTATATAAAATTACTAAATAAATTGAGTTCACTTTTGATATTTCTATGATATTTGGTTCATCATTCCAAAATTACATCGGAATGTAAACTATTTCCAAATGGTTCATTATCCTATAAAATATAGAATAAAAATATTTAAATAATTATTATTTATATACATAAATTATAGTTATAAATACTATAATTAAAAAATGTTTTGTGAAATTTTCAATATTAAAACAATCGAGATAGTAGTTTATATGTCTGTGTGATTAACGTTTCCATTTTCTAACTTTCATTATTGAAATATGGTATATATGTTTTAATCAATCCATTAAGATAATAATATCATATATTTAATTTATCTTCTTTATATATATATGTATATTATCCATGTGGTGTGGTGATGAAAAATGAATCAAATCTATTCATGGAGGTGGTAGTCGACACATACACACGTATGAAATTATCATTAAAAATTTTATTAAATGGTAAAAATATATTTTTCATATTATCTTTATATAATTATAAAAATGTAATACATGTCACAAATATGACATAAATCAATTATCATAAATGGACTTAATTGACAGTTATGAAAATTTAATTAAAGTGGATTGTAAGGAAGTTGTATATCAATCACCAAAATGAATTTTTCATTTTCTATTTGATTGAATAAGAGATTTATATAGGTTCTTACATTAAGATTAATATAACTTAGTTTATTTAATATACTAGATTTATTATATATTCATAGTTGAAGAATATTTAAAGGATTTGCAAGAAGAAATAAAACATAAACATGACGTCAGAAACTGTATATATTCATCGTAAAGTCTCATTTTATTAATATTTATTGGCCTATATATTTTGTATTCTATCTAGATAATGAACTATATAATGAGGTTTGGTATTTTTAGAAGGGATTTGGTTGGGTAATTTGTCAAAAATTGGTATTTAGTGTGAGGGTATGATATAAAGAGGATCCCTATAAAAATAGAGGGATGGAGAACTATTTTAAATCTTAAAAATTATAAATTAGTGTTAAAAATAATAATTTTAAAATGTTTAAAAAGATTTATTTATTATTTAGGAAGAATGTGGGTCAAAATTATATCCTAAAAGAAATAATAGACATGTTTTGATCACATATTTTCCATTATAATTTAGTTTTATGCTCTCATTAACCCCTTTATCACATTACATGATAATAACAATTTTTATTTATTGAGAGTCAATATAGATAATATAAATGGGGGAAAGGCCCATAAATGGAGAATTTTTAATATTATATAACATTCCTTAATTTGAACACCTGGATGTTTGTATAAAATATTTTCTTTAAATAATATTAATTCTATAGTAGATTTCATTGCACATAATCAAGAGTATTTACAAACCATAAGGATCCCTTTGTATAAAATTTACGGTTATATCCTAGATATTATGTTAGAGGGAATTATTATAAAAAACATATGAAAATAAATTGTGAATGAATTGGGAATCAATTATAAATGACAAAGATTAATAAATTTGATATTTGTATTTTTGAGTGAATTACTATTGTTAATAAAATTAATGAGATTTATATATGTTAAATTCTTAATAAAATTTATTTGATATACATCCAAAGGTTATTTTAGTCATAGGGTATGAATAAATCATATTTGACATATAAAAACATGCATTTCTAAAATAGGTAATTTTACTCAATTGAATGGTAATAAAATTTTAAGATTATATTTTGACATAGTAGTAATATTTATATGAAACCATAAACATTTTATTATAATGAGAAATATAAAATTTACTATGGATTATTTTTTATATTTTTCTGATAACATTCATGTTTTAATAAACTATAAAAATACGTTGAATTTTATATGTGATTTTTTTCATTGAAGTACTTTATATTGATAAATTATAATATTGAAATTTTTTAAATTATAAATATAATATATTTGTATCATTAAATATAATTTATTTCATTAGAATTATTTTTTCATTGAATCTATATGTAGAAACATTTCAATCTTTAACAATGTTTTGACTTTTAAAACTTTTTTTCTCTTTCTGATAGTATGATTAATTTTTGTTTAATTATGAAAAAATATATGATAAAATATTTTGAAATTGGATTTAATTATTGTAATATTTTTGTCCTATTTCATTAAATAGATTACTTTTAGTTTTTGGGCATTATGATTAATAATTTTTGTTATTTTTTATTATTGTAGTTTAGTGTAAACCAGTTAAGTATTGGTAAAAATAATATTATAAAATTACCCTAACACGTGTAAAAACCCAATAGGATGATTAAATTAGACCCTTGTTATATATTTATCTAAATGTAACCACTTAATGGTAACCTTCCAATTAGTATGACATAAATATCATTAAAATTAATGAATTTGAGAAAATTTCACACTCTCTTTTTATATTAGAATTTACATTATAATATAGCAATAAGTAAGAGATAATATCTACTATAACTATTATATGAAATAACTAAATATGTACCTACATCATATAAATTTATTTATAATTTTTAGAAATCAATAAATTGTCGTTAATGTAGACACAATAGTGATGAAAAATTATTTTATCACTAGAAATATAAAATAATGATATTAAAAATATTAAAATAAATAAAATTTTAATAAATTATGGTACTGAAATTATATTATAGGTGGTAATTTAATTTTTTTATTATGTTAAATTATTTGGTTGGTTGTTTTCTAATTTTTGGATGTTATGTAATATCAAATAAATGAATAGTGTCAAAATTAACACATTATATGTTATAAAAATATGATGTTATTAGAAAAATTTAAAAATAAAAAATTATTTATAAATTCAAAGTTATAATTATAAGATCTAAAATTTCATAAAATATACATTAATGGACAATTTACACCATATAAGTAAATAATTATAACTATTATATATTTAAAATGTTATTACCACAACTAGAATTAACTAGATTAAATAACAATTAGTCAAAATTATAAGGTTTAAAAGAATAGAAAAACATTAATAAAGTTTATTTGAAGGTATGTTTTATCCCAACACAAATCATAACATATAAATAATAAAATTCAAAGAAATTTTAATTTAAAAATTTATTTATCTTAATTTAATAGTTTTTGTATTTCTTAATGTGCACCTACCCACTCTTTTAAAAGTAAACCTCTCTTTATCTTTTAATCAATCCTCTAAAACCCTTTTCCACAATAAAACCCCATTAACTCTCAAAAAATCCCAGACTTCATCTTAAAGGACATATTTTTAGCATAAATCCATCTTAATAAGTCACTATTTTGCAAATAAAAAAGAGATACTTGAAAGAGAGGTAATTGTTTTATCACCTCATTAAAAATTATTTTACTCATCTACATTGTATTATTATTTTGTATAAATATTAATTTTATAATTATAGTATCTTATACAATATTTTATGTTATTATAATTTGGGTACAATCTTAAACATCCTTTTATCTATCCTACGAATAATAATATCATAGTGTGTGCGTATGTACAACTAACCAACTCCACATCGTGGTGTAATTTTTTTTTAAAAAAATACATTATAAGGACGGGAATAAATATGATTATAATGAATGTAAATAATGAATATATATTTATAATTATTTTTTATAATTAACATACCATCCAATTCCATGTAATTTAACAATTATGTGAATGATATCATTGCAGGTGTGTACGTACAGTTTACCATCTCTACGATGCGATGTGATTCATTCAACATGATTATAATTAAAACATGATTATATACATGA
The DNA here is from genome assembly GCA_963277665.1 of Viscum album. Lineage (NCBI taxonomy): Eukaryota > Viridiplantae > Streptophyta > Magnoliopsida > Santalales > Viscaceae > Viscum > Viscum album. Next base: position 1,330,240,674 of record OY728142.1, on the reverse strand, counting down.
ATGAAATTAAAAAATATTATATCTATTATACTAATATAATTATTTAAATTATATGATAATAAACTATGAATTAGTGTGTGAACATATACTACAAAACCTGTATAAGAACATATAGAAGTTAATATCCGAATAACGAGTGAAAATGAAATGTTACTTACTAGTGGATGATAATATAATCATATATGATATCATAAATATTATTATAATTATTGAATAACTAAATAACATTATTTATATCATTATACATGATTATTTGATACATATAAAGGATATTGGTCTTATGGTATGAGATAGTTTTGCAATCTCATTAATATCCAAGATTGTTTATACATAATTATTTTCTAGGTTATAATTATCTTCCAAATCTATGATACCAAAATATTTAATAATATTTCAATTATTCTAAAAAATTATAATTTAAATTTGACACATTGGGTAATTTTTACTAAATGGTATTAATGAATATTTGGTCATTATTTTATATGAGGTACTTTTTTTTCTTTTTCAAAAAAAAGTACAAGGGAATTATTTTATAACATTAATTGATTAAATGGATTCTTAAGATTTTATAACAACGTATTTTCGTTAGTCTTAATTGAAAATATTTCATGTGTATTTTCAATTAAATTATTTAATTTTATAATTCTGTTTTGTTTTGATAAAAGAAATGTACTAAAAGAAGAAATTATATTTCTCTCTGGAATTAATTTCATGTGTTATATAAAAATTTCATTACATCTAATATGAAATACTTTAAATTGGGTTATGTTTCTATTCCTATTAATACTATGATTTTATTCTGTTTTTGATGAGATTTTTATTATGAAATCCATTTTTATAAATTAATTACAATAGAATTAAGTTTAAGATACCCATTTTTCATTCCTTATGTTATGTTATGATGAATGGTTTATGTTTTCTTATAATATATAATAGTGATTTCATTATGAGATGGGTGGGACCTATACCTCCCTCTAATTAAGTGGGTAATGATTAATATATCACGATATATACATGACTAGAATGAAAATTAAATATGGTTCAATAATATAGGGCTGGAATGGTAAGTAAATATAGATCAATAATGGACTTTGCCTAAAATGATGGTGTTGCAATAATCCTTATATAATATGAAATTATTTTTTATTTATATTTGTATTCCAAAAAATTTCATATATAATGTTTTTACTTCTATGATCATGCCCAAAAATTCTTATGATCATTTATCACATGACATGATATCATGATATTTCATATATAAAACATCAAAATGTTATGTTCTTTTGTCTTATATTGATGATATGATTGATGTTTTCCAGGTTTATAATTAGTGATCATTTTAGCTCACCCTTCCATATTTTTTCCCAGGTCGTTTACTAAGGTATTATGTAATATATATTAAAAAAGTGTCTGTTTCTTAATGCTTAAGATAGAGATAGTGTAGATGTTTTATGAACCAGTTGTTTATGATTACTAGTTTCTATAGACTGTATACCTATTTTTCCCTGTCATGGATTTATAATATGTTGTAATGAAAATAATTAAATTTTTATTTAATATCAATTTTTATAATGTCAGGGATATTATATGATGTATCATTGGAAATCAGTAGTTATCCATTAGAATCTAGGATGATAATTCCTTAGTAAGAAATCTAAGGATATGTCTAAGTATATGTTTCAATTTTAGTATTTTATAAATGACCGTGAATAACCTTGGATAAATCCTAAATTGTCTTTAATTAAAATTTTATTTTTTATTATGTGATCTTCCAATTATGATTAGTTTTTCTCAGACCAGCCATCATGATTTTATAAAATGGTTGGATCCCAAAGAACTATGTTAATGAAGAATGATATATGAAATAAAATGATTTTCCTCTTATGAAACCCTATATTTTGGGATCTATTATGAAAAATCATGTAGCTATTCTCACAATACGTTTTTAGTCTATGAATCATGCTAGAATCCCAAATGAGAAATATAGGGTGAAATATTTTGTTGAGTACAACATGAGGTAGTGTCCAAATTTTTTTAAAGGGTCCTGTAATCCATTTGTTACTGAAAAATGGATCAGTACCACCAAAAACATATTTTCAGTTATAAAATGTTCTAAAAAATATAAATTTATCAGATTAGATTGTCGTTTGGAAGGTCAAGATGATCAATGATGAATTATTATCAATATTATTTGTCAAAGAGATGAGATTGAGTCCATCTAATGGGGCGAGTTCAATAAATAATTATTCAATTAGTACATTCCTCGTATTATGGAATGAAATATTTATAAGGAGTTCCTTGAAAATAATAAAAAATGATGATGAATCCATTGGTAACCATGACGTAAATTTTACAAGACTGCCAAGGTAGTCTTCTAGAATTTATATCCAATATAAGAGTAAATTTTTGTGACTTTTTATTAGATTAAAATGACGTCTCTGAAGGGAATTAACAATAAGAGACTGTAATTGCTATGAGGAGATCGTTTGATCTTATCTCAAGGATGATATGAATATTGGAGTAACCCATTAGTACTATGGATTATATAAGAAGTGAAAATTGAATTCAATAGAAAATGTAAAGGTCACATTGAAAATAAGATTTGTTTTACCTTATTCACAATATGTGTAATGAAACATGTAAGATATTTTAATAAATATATTAGTAAATGTTATATTAATATAAAATAAGGTCATCGGGTAGTTGAAAGACGATTTAATGGGAAGATGTTTTCTAGTGATTTGAATAGTTGAAAGGTTACATTGAATGCTCCTCCTACAATTCAATGCTAAAAGATCAATGAAATGGGGAATTATGAAAACCAATTCCCTAATAATGGTGTTATTGATGATGATCGATTCCATCAATGTCTTAAGTCCAATGAAAAATAATGTCACCTGAAATCACTATTGGCAATGTGAAATATGAAATTGATGTGGTGAAGGGTAAACATACCTTTAACTCTATAATAGAAAATGTTATTATTGATTTAGGATCCAAAAAAACTTTTATTTCTAAAAAAATATCAGTGGTTACCTCCATATAACCTCACCAATAATATGTTGAGTTAACTATGACAACCTTTAATGGACCAATTGTCACATAAACAGTTTAAAATTCTTCTCCGGTTGATGTTTGTGGGAATGTGATTTCTGTAAATCTTGTGATCCATCCTATAGTGAAATTTGATATGATTCTCAGCAAGTACTAGCCTATTTTATATGTATCTTATATTGATTTTCCAATGAAGGGAAGTCACATTTTACATTTAAGACCAATCTATTATCATCTATTGATGTAAGGATGAATATAACATTCTAGTATAAATTTATTCCATTTTATGGGTCTTGATTCATATAATTTAATTATATATATCTTCAATGGTTATGAGAAAATCATGTTTATGAATACACCCATTGTACAAGAGTTTGATGATGACTTTCCAATGTAAATTCTAGGACTTCGACCAACTCTTGATATTTAGTTTTTAACATAACTCATACCAGATTATATTCTGATTTCCAAGAGTACATATAGAATTGACCAAATTGAGTTTCAAGAATTGATGGATCATCTTTAAGAGAATCATGATAAGGGATTCATATTCCCTAGTGTGACACCTTGGGGAGAACCTGTTCAAATTGTTAAGAAGAAAGATCAATCAATGTGACTCTACATTGATTACCGAGAACATAAAAATAACTCTATCATGAAATTATTTAGTATTTACGATTCTCATATTGATTTAGTATTTTCTAAAATAAAAAATGGTATTGATAATGATTATGATTTAGATCATTTATTCTATAAATATGTTTAATGTTTAAATTATTTTAATATATAATCCTAGTTGGGGCACTAGATACAAGGCCACTACAATTTATACTAAAATAAAAAAAAATAAGTTGTGTATAGTCCGAGATGTACCTATGTTATAATTATATTTAGACAAATTGAGTTATCCTTATTAAAATGGAAAGAAATAAAAAATTTCATTCAATCTAATGGAAGATTTGTATATCTCTCATCTAATAAACAAGTCCATATTGATTTATTTAGACCATTTAGAGTATCTAGTAAATTAGGAAAATGATATTATTATTTTAATTTTTATGATCATACATGATATATATGGGTTGTATTCTTACTAATAAATGTGAATCCCTTTATTTTTTAGCGAATATACAATTTTTGTCTGTAAATTTAGTACAATCATAATTATAACTATGATAATTAATTATGTTCAAGATACTGAGAATCAAGATTTTGAAACTATCAACACAATATATGGCTATAATCACTAGTTCTATACACCAAGAAATCCTCAACAAAATAGGGTTATTTAAACGAGAAATAAGTATCTTTATAAAATTTAATGAAATATTCTCAGTGAATATCTCTTAACTATTTTATGGTAGAAGATATTAAAATATCTTGTTATAGAATTAATAGAGTTCATATCTATATATTCTTGAAAATGAATCCATATTAATTATAGTGTTTTAGAAACTCAATGTAAATTTGATTAGAATTTTTTAATTGATATCCAACGTTCAAATTACCATGGATAACATTATAAAAATTTCAAATAAATCTAATTAATGAATTTTTATTTTTTATGAATCCACCAATAAAACATAGTGAGTCTTCAATAATAAATCCAAACAAATGGAAGAAGATAATCAAGTCAATATTAATGATCCATATCATCATCATCATCATTATTGTCTTTTAAAAAATAAAAAAGTAAAAAGAAACAAGCAACAAAAGGACCCAAGAAAGGAGAACACCCCTCCACCCAAGGGCGAGTTCAAGGTGGCCAAAAGTAATGTAACCCCATCGCATCCCCTTTGATGTACTCCAGTCCTTTAGGTTGAATATTATGCAACGTGTGAATGAGCACAGCCTCCTCCTTGGGTGTTTCCAGGGAAGCTAGATGGTCGACCAATTTGTTCCCCTCCCTCCAACTATGCAGCACTCGAGTTTGTTTGCCAATCAGATTATTTTCCATCCTAATCTCATAGAAGATCGACCATAGAGGAGTCTACTAACCTAGAAAGGAATTGTAAACAATGAGGGAGTCAGTTTCCACCTCTGAGGTCGTGATCCCTTTCTGGTGGAAAATGGTGAGGCTGGTCAGCAAGGCTTTTGCCTCCACCTGAAGAGAGGTACCACTTCCTAATCTGGTGGAGAAGGCTAAAAAGGGATACCCCTAATGATCCCAAACCACTCATACCCCCTTCATAGTCCCCTATAGACATGATCCATTAGTATTCATTTTCAGGCCTGTGAGGGGAGACCTCCACTTTACCCAGGAGCCTCTCATGTCTCCATGCAGATCATTATCCCTGGCTGTACCCTAGAATTGGCCCAAGGAAGGAGCCTCTTTTAGAGACTTCACTACTTTTTTGAGACCCACAAGCAAGTTCATAGACCAGGTAACAATAAGGTGGGCCGAAACCACTGCCACCTCATGGATGGACGAGTTCTGAGCCCTCCAAATGCTCCAGCACCGCACATAGAAAAGAAATGAACGGGCCATCCTCTCCGGTCCTCCTTCTTTTGTACCACGATACCATTGATCCAGAAAGCCAAAAATATTCTAGTGGGGAGTTTGGGTCACCATGAATTCCCCTAGAGCCTCCCAAACCTCTTTCGCCCAATCGCTACAAAAGAAAAGGTGGAAAGATGATTCCTCCATGTGTACCTTGTAGCAAACACATTTCGAAGCAAGTTGAATACCCCATTTCCTCACGTTCTAATACTTCGGGAGGGCTCTATTCCTGAGTCTCCATGCAAGGAAATTGAAATTAGTGGAAACACTTTTGATCCATATGATCTCGTCCCATCCTCCCTGATGGCTCTTTTTCATGGACTGAATGGTGAAAATCCTTTGAGGAGAAGCGCCCCAAAGGAGACGCGGTAAAAATGCATCTATCTTCCTCCAAGTTATTGATAATGTCATTGAAGAAAGCCTGCTGATCCTTGTCCAACATGGCCTCAATGAATGGGAAATAGAGGCTGGATTCTTTGAAGGAGATCAGTGGAGTCGGGCACCCAGGGAAGCCCAACTCTGAGCCGCACCAATTATGATGCAAGGAGGAAATGTCCCCTATCCCTATCAGCCAACATGAAAGTGGGTAGAGGATATCCATGATGGGGAAGATTACATGCCAGAGGTAACTCCCTCTCTCTGAGCTATTGCAGTGACTAACGTATGAGTGCATGGAAGCCCCCCAAGGCATTTGACCATCGAAAGCACTCCATGCAAGCCATGCATGCAAGTATAAGATCAAATCTTTCAGGTCCGGCACACCAACTCATCCTTCATCCACCGGTCGCGACAACTTGCTCCATGCCCCCCATTGCTTCTTCCCCTTTGATTGTGGATCCCAAATAAACCTGGCTAAAGATCTGTTGATGGACTTGATGACCCCTTTGGGAACCTTATTGGATGCGAGGGCATGGAGGGGAGACCTCACCAGGATACTATTAACCAGGGCGATCCTCCCGCCAAAGGATAGAAAACGATTCTTCTAGTTAAAGATATTGTCACTGATTCTTCCAGATAAGGTGTCGTAGTCCCAGATCCTGAGCCTGCTCACTGAGATGGGCGTGCCAAGGTACTGCATCAGAAACTTGCCACTGGCCATCCCCAGGAAGATGCTGACTGACTCCATCCTCACAACATCACACCCACTGCCGATAAATAACTTGATCTTATCTATATTAATACTCTTCCCACTCCATCTATAGAAGGTCTCCAGCACCTCGAGGAAGATCCAAAGGGAACACTGCCTTCCGTTGATTAACACGATGGAATCATTGACGAAAATAAAATGGGAAATCGCATGTACCATGAAGCGTTGACGGAATGGAAGAATTCCTCATCGATCAATACTATTCTTCAAGAGACCACTCAGAACATCCTCGGTAATGATAAAAAGGGATGGGGAAAGGTGGTCACCTTTCTTGAGGCCACATGTCAGCATAAAGATGTCAAATGATTTACCCATGAACAACATCGAGATCTAGGAGGAGCTGAAGTAGCAGAAGATTAATTCTACATTCCAAGAGTTAAAACCCATACATGAGAGAACCCTATTGATGAAACTCCATTCCACACGATCAAATTCCTTATTCATGTCGAGTTTGATGGCCACGTTGGACCCTATATTCTTGTAGTTTATGTCATGCAGTATCTCCTAAGCAAGGGCGATCGCTTCCTAGATATTACGCCCCCTAACGAACCCGTGTTGTTCAGGGGAGATCCAGTGAGGGAGATGGAGGGCCAATCTATTGTTGATAATACTCACAAAGATCTTGTAAGGAAAGTTGCACATGGTAATCGGACAGTAGTGAGAGTTCACAGATGGGTTCTTGGTTTTGGGAAGACGAAAAAGAGTGGTAGCACTGGATACTCCAGGGAGGTAACCCCCGCGAAAGAAGTCTTGAATGGATTCTGTCACATACTCCTTCACCAAGGACTAAGAAGACCTGTAGAAGGATGCTGGGATGCCATCCAGACCCGGGGCGCTCTCTGGATTTAGATTCATGATCACATGGTGGATCTCTACCTCATTAGTCATTTCACCCATGCAAGTATTATCATCATCTAACACACAAATCCGGATTTAATCAAAGATCTCTGATGGCTTAGAGAGATACCCCAATGGGTGGCACTCGTTCCGGCCGGCAAGAAGGTTGTGGAAGAAGGAACAGGCCATGCTCCCCATAGTGTCTCTGTTGTCTGTGTAAGTGCCATCCTCCATCAGAATGTTTGGCCTAGCCCGCTTCTCACTTTCCTTGATACATGCGTGGAAGAATTTAGTGTTCCAATCACCCTCCTTCAACCACTTGATCCTCGACGCCTCCAAGGCAAGACGCTCTTGTTTAAGAAGGAGTTCCCTAATCAGTCATTTCTTCTTTGTGAGATCCTCATACACACTGTCCCCACAAACACTTTCTAGAGGGGCCTCCAGCAATTCCATGTCATTCATGGCCACAAACATTTCCTCATCCAGAGACCTTTGATCTTTTTCCCACTCCCTCAAAAATGACTTAGTTTTCCTCAATTTCCCATGAAGGATTATCCACTTATTTCCATCAAAAGGATTCTCCTAGGCGTTAGAAATCTGGTCATGATAGCCCGACAATCCAATCCAGATCTTTCTAAAGTGGAATAAAGCAGGAGGCCCAATTGTTGAACTCGGATAAATTAGCAGCAGGGAGTGGTCTGAGATCCCCCTAAGAAGATGAGTTACCTTAGTGTTAGCGAAGAGAGATATGGTATGTAAATTACCCAAACAACGGTCCATACGACCCCATGAGTGTCGAGCACCATGCTGATTGATGCACCACATGAAGTTTCCCATGACAAACCCCAGATCTGACAATCCTTTGCTCTCCATGAAGCTAACAAAATCAGAACTAGCCTTGATGGGTAAGGGGCCTCTCCCCTTCTGCTCGTCTGGGTCAACAACCACGTTGAAGTCCCCTCCCACAATCCGGGCCTCCGGTCCCAGGTCGAACTCCGCCAGCTCTTTCCATAACCCTTCCCTAATATAGAGGTCGCAACTCCCATACACAAAAGACGTGAGAAAGGAAACATTCCCAGAACTCACTTTAACTTTGAGGAACTAGTCCTTGGATTGAATTAAGGATACCAAGCATTCCATTCTCTAGAATACCCATATATGTTTGTTGGTAGACTCGTCTTGCAAGGATCCATGCATGCAAAGCCTTCTAAAGAACTCAGCAATTCTAGAGGGTTTCTACTTGTGCTCAAGGATGGCCACCACTGTGACCTTGTGTTTAGAGATCTCAGATGAGAGGAAGTCCATTTTAATATGAGCTCCCATCCCCCTTTAATTATTGATGAGTACCAGAATAATTGAAAAAGAGCCGCCCTGGAAATGGAACCAGAGCGTTCTACCTTCAAGCCTTGGACAAGAGATATGATGTAATAGCGCACTCTTATTAATCCTCCTTGTGCCCTTTCTCCTCTATTGACGATAGACCTGCAGCGAATGCCCCTAGATACAGTACTGCAAGAAGAAATAAGGGAACACTAGGTAGACCACCTCCTGAGTCGAGTACCGGGTGCGAGAGATCCATCTCCCCACAAATATGAGCCCTATAGGTAGAGCATCCCATCTTCATGGCTGTAGGTGAGAACAGAAAACCCCTATGGAGTCACCAATCTCCCGCAAAAGGCCTTCATTCTGGAAAGGGAGAGGCAGCCCCGACATGTAGACCCTGATGACTGCACAAGGGCTTTCCTTCCTGCAGTGGGCATCAAGCGACCATCAAGAGAGGCTGAAGGACCATCTCCCACAAGATCTAAAAACCCTACCCCAGACGAGGATAATATCCTCCTCCGAGGCAAGGATGATGCTGAAGGAACACCGGTGGAGAGTCGAGACCTGCACCGGAGACTTAAGGCCCCGGGACAAAACACAATGCTGAAAAGACTCATGCAGAGGTTTCTCCACCACAAAACACGCCACCGGGGTCCATTTCAGGTATGCTTCAGCCTCCGAGAACGCCAACAGTAGCACTCATAAGGAGACGAGAGCCCCATCAGACGGCGGCTGACCTGAAGCCACCTGGATCGGCTGAAAGCAGGGCGCAGGAGGGAAGCCGTCTGAACTACAGAGCACCTACCGAACAGAGAGCGTGAGACCCGCTCCAGCGGGAAGAACGGTCGAAACACAGGCCGCTTGGGAACCACCGGGGGAAGCCGAGGATGATAGTGGAACCGAGGACAACACAGTGGCCACCAAGGGACTGCCAGGGGAAGCCGAGATGAATTCCAGAGCCGAGTATGTGGCCAGAGCCGAGGACGACACCGGGACTGCCAGGGGACCGCCGGGGGAAGCCGAAGATGAAGCGAGGGCACGAGCCACATAGGAACTATTGAGGGGAGACATGGATGACGCCGAAGCCGAGGACGAGATGAGGGCACTGGGCACCGGGGGAGGCAGGGGAGGCGGGGGAGGCGGGGGAGGCCCGGACAAGATTGGCATAACAGTCTGAAAATTAAAAAATGAGGACTGTGGGTGGAGCGCGTACTCCCTTGGATGTTTCCTCATCATTTTCCTTCTTTTTTAATGAGGCATATCATTTTGAATTCATCCATGATATATAAAATCATGATAATGTTATGTAAAATATGAATATTAATAATAACCATAAATATTATGATCATTCTATAGATATACTTTGTAAATCTCCATGAAAATAACTACTTATCCATCAAGAACTAATAGATTAGTTGTATAATCTAATTACATAAATCACTAGAACAATTATACACCTAAATAATCATACAATGAATGGTGTTGCTGGAGACCAAGATAATGGTACTCTAATAAGAGCTTTGCTTTGAAATAATGTTGAACACAAATATTACCTCACATCATGACCAAAATAATATCAATTAATACATTACTAGTGAAGGTTGTTTAATAGATATTTAATAATAATAGAATCAGTTTGAAAGAAATAATGTTTCTAAATTATTTTATAGACTAAAAGAATACCCAATTATTGGAACTAAAAGGATATATTGAAACACGTTTGATGAATCATGAATAATTTCATGGAACAAATATATATTTGTTATAGAAGGACTTAATTATGAAGAAGGTGTTTGTTATGATTAATTATTTTCTACATTACCTAGACATGATTCCATCAAAATAATAATTTTTTATGTAGTTTATGTTAATTTTAAAATATTTTAAATTGATTCTATGCATGGTTTTATAAATTCTTATATTATGGATTACATTTTAAATAACCATATGAGAAAAAAAAATTCTCCATTTTAAAATCATGTTAAAAAGGCACCTAGACATTATTATGAATGGCTCAACACTTTTTATATCTCATATTGTAAAAATTTATTTTTGGAACATTCAATTTTTATAAAATTAATTTTAGAGGATATTTTAGTAGTTTAAATATATTTTTATGATATTATTTTCAGATCATCAAAATAATATATGACAGTAAAATTTTCTAAAATGATCTAAAATAAATTTTAAAGGATTTCAATGGTTGAGTTAAAATTATTTCATGGTTTTCAATAATTTATAAATACAGATGTAACTATTTTTAATTATTTAAAAAATAAAAGGTATCTTTTAATGTGTTTTTATGGATAATAATAGTGGAAAAAATACTCATATGAAAATTAATGTTATGTTATATCTAAATTTAAAAAGGAAATCAATTGACCAAACATCTTCAAGGGGTTTCATTGGAGTATAAAACACCTAAATACTAATCAAAATGATATTATTTTTAGTATGTATATGTGTTTCCAAGTTATATCAAACCTAAAGAGCATAATTTATATAATATCAAAATAATTTTCAAAATCATAAAAAAAACAAATTTTGGATTACATTACTCTAGAGTATTCACATTTGAATTAGATAGTTATTTCTAACTATATATTTGTAATTCTAGAATTGATAGAATCAGGAACAATAAATATGTTATATTTTTGTCAATTATATAGTTTCATAGTATAGTATGATACAAAATTATTTTATATGATTTACTATTGAAGCTAACTATACCACTAGACGTAGTTATTGTGCAAAAATTCTATATATAAGAAATATTTTCTTATATTATGGTAATAAATTTCAACAAAACCCTATAAATATTAACCACAAATGTTCTATTTAAAGATCTAAAATATTATTTTCAATTTTTAGGGAAATAAATGTCATATAAAAATAATTTTTGATCATTCAATATAAAAAAGGATAGGTTAGTATCTAGATAATTATATTTGAACAAATGTATTTTTGATATAATTAGAAACCAAAGAATATAAATATCTTATATAATATCAGTTATGAGTTTGGAATGAATAATTATCTCAAAATTAATTAGTTTTTATATAAATAATTTATATTTTAAAATGTTTTTTACTCTCTAATAGCTAATTATATCTACAATTTGGGAAATTAATTTTACTTTATATTTCTAATAATTTTCAATCATCAATTTTAGGAAATAAATTGTGTGATTTCATTTAAGGTAATCTAAAAGTATTGAATAATAAGTCAAACATATAGTTATCATACAATGAGACCTTAGTTAATCCACATGGAATTCAGTAAATATACTAATTGTTACTTATTTATGACACTGAAATTCGTTCATTATGCTATGTTAACCTTCAAAGAATAATGAATTTTTAAATTTTAATTAAAACAATTTTCATCATTTCATTACATTTACATTTATTTTATGACATAAATTTCTAAAAAAAAATTAAGTCAGAATTTAAATACTCTCATATATTCTATGACATTTTTATTTTTAGAACCATAAAACTTTTATCCCTGAAATCCCTCTTTCAAAAACCCTCTCCATCCCTTAAAATAAAAAACATGTCTACAAATATTTTACTAACAATATAAAATTTTCAGAATTAAAATATCTTGAATAGTCACATCACCTTATAGATCACCTCTATCGAGGATACTTAAGAATGATCATTTTGGTCGTGTGTTATGGTTATTTCCCAAAACCTCAATATTTTGTATTCTTCTATGTATGTTGAAAAAGAAGTGTCATATATAAGGATACATAGTAAAAATATATTAGCTTTGTTGTTGATTAATAATATAGGATGTATTTATTTATTAATGATGATTGTAATGTTTTTTATAATAATTTTGTATAATATGTGTTTTCATATATAGAATATTTTATGGTGATTAAAGAGTTATAAATATAAAGATAATCAATATGGAAAATATTTTATAATGTTTTAATATATTGGAAAAAGTAAAAGTGTTACTCATATGTGATAGACTAAGGATTATCAAACACATAATACTAAAAATTATTCAATGTTTTGGTTACTAAATTATTACTGGAGTTGACAAGTAACAGTATTAATATATGGCCTACTATTATATAATTTAATTGGGAATGTATATTTATGGTTACATTTATCAAACAACTTCTTAGCCTCGGGATATGAGAATTCATTATTTGGACATATCATGATTGTTTTATATTTTTAACAAAATTATTTAACATATGCTTATAAGGATATATCTTGAGGAATGCAGTTGAAAAAATGAAATCCCTCTTCTAGATTAATTTTTTTGAATTTCTTATGTTTATCTCATCACTATTGGATCTTAAAGGGTTTTTTATAATAGGGGTGTAAAGAATTATTTATTAAATTTGGTTTTATGCTAAATAAAAAAATTTGTATAAATATGAATATAAATACCATGTCATAGAGGAAGGAGTGGGGGTTTTATAATGGGAATGATGATAAGTTGTTCAATAATGTTAATAATCAAATTTGAATAAATGGGAATTTGGATCCTGGTCTATAACGTGATGATATATTGGATTATTTTTATCTTAAAATTTATGTGTCTATTGTAAAAGAAGATGAATAATCATTGCTGTAAATTTTTAGTATAGAATCTGAGGAATAAAATTAGGATATTGATGATTTAACACCTCCGTTATTTATTTGGATCTCAAGATTCCCCAATCCTCAACCCTCTACTAAAAATTAATTTTGATATGATGTCTTTGTTATTAAAAATGTATCAGTGAGTAATTAATACAGTGATATAAAATTATACTATAATTAATTAGGTGATTCTGAATATTGTGATGGTATTTCTGATAAATATTTTTTCTTGAGTCCCATCATTTGAAATACTCAATGGTTATATGAAATAAATGGAACACCGTAAGGGGGATAATGAAAATCATAGAGGATTTTCATCTAGTTAGAGTGGACCTGCTCTTTTATCTATTCAAAGATTTCTTTGAGGATCCATTATTGTTAAAATTGATTTTAATGAAAGCGTTTAATTATATGATGTTATAAAAAATAATGGGATTAGTTTCTGATGTGTTGGATCCCGTGAAAACACTATTATCTGTCGAATTGAAATTGGGATATGGTTTTAATTTTGAATGTGTAAGGCGTAATATGTGCAGCTTCCACTTATCCTTCAAAGTGTCTTTTTCATGAAAATAAAATAAACAATTATTTGGGATATAATTGGTGATTAACAATATGATAATAATATGAATGTTCCTAATTAATATACCTAGAGAGATCATTATATATCTGGTGATATAGAAGATGGTGTAAAACAATATGTTCATTCACTGAGACTCGAACCTATAGACACTGAATGTGAGCTAAATATTAATAAATTTTGTTCTAATTCATATATTCTTGTACAATATTTGTCAAATTTTAGATCATATGTTACTATAAAATATTTAATATCTTTAAAATAAGATTTTATATGCATTATAAAAGAGTTATTTATTATAATTTGGATTATAGTAAAAGCCGATATGGAATATGATATCTCAAGGATAGTAAATTATTATTTAAATTAATTTTATAAAATTAATCCCATAATGATTGATATTATGAAAAAATACATTTATGATTCAATATATGATGTTGGTTCTTGGATGAAGACTAGAAATATAGTATTTTGATGATATTCCATTGATTACACAATGATGTTTTCCATCCTTCAACATGATGTGAAACTCATATATCTACCTATGTATTATTACCATATCATATAGAAGATGATGTTTGGGAAGATGAAAAATATCATATTATAATATTTTTTTTAAATAATCTGGTATGAGATTCAAAATTCCTTAGATATAGAGTGTGAAAGATTTTAAAAACTCTTTAAATAGTATTTGGAAATATTTTTAAGGGGTAAAATCATTTTGGTAGAGATAAAGGTTTAACTATATGTGTTATTTATTTTTATATCAAAATAGAAATTAATATTTCTAATCTAAAGAAAATTTTCATAACCTTCTCTAGTGATTTTCCGATTCCACAAAAAAATTGGGATTTCTAAAAATAGTTGGATCGATTAAATATATTTAATATTATTCTTGAAACATTCTAGGAAAAAAAGGAAGAAAATTTTAATTCCCTATAGAGTGGTTTAACATCTATCAGATTACTCACTAAACATCTCAATCCATACACTTATAATAAAAATATTTCCATTCTGGAACCTCCTTACATATATATTATTCTTAACACCTCTATCATATACTTCATCTATCAACCTCTTTTTCTTGTCACATAAGAATGTATTCATCATATTGTATCTATTTATATGTAACAAAGTATTAATTTCTCTAAAAATATAACTCTAGCTAGTTTTATTTCATCGATAGCTTCCAATACATGCAATAATCTGTTTAGAAGAATAGTACAACATTATTAAAATTCAATGTGTCCATTATCACCTGGCTATTTGATCGGTGGGTATAACTACTAATAGATAAATTATAAAATATACATGTTCTGCAAATTTATATAGTGAATTTAGTTTTTTATGAAATGAGTATAAGAGTAGAAATATTATTTAAAAATGTAATTTTTTTTTGGAAAAAAAATGATTTCATGCAAACAATATACTTTTTATATTTAATTTTTAAACTAATTGATAATATTTAATGATTTTATTAAATTATATATAATAAATACTTATTATATAATTTTAATCATTCTGGAAATAATTTTCTAGGAATATGATAAGAATTAATGAACAGATTTTCTTAAAAATGTATTTTTTCAAAGAATCACTTTTTTTGTTGTCTTTTTTTGAAAGCTAATTAAAAAAAACTACTTATTTTTTTAATTTTAATTGCATAAAATTAATTATATACTTATAATAAATATGTTAATATATGGTAAATATTCCCCTTTATTTTTGGAAAATATGAATAGTAATAATTATAAAATTTATCAACTCGATAAAGGTTTCATTATGATATTCATGATTTGTTAAAAGGTGAAAAGACCATAATATATCATCATGATAATTATTAAGTGAATGTACTTTTACCATTATCAAATTAGTGTCTATATTTATTATTTAATGGATTCTTTTACATGTTAATGTCTTATATATTATTTAATTGAATGAATGTTAAAAAATGTCAGCCCTTTAATTTTTAATATCTCCTATATGTACCCATTCTAAAAAATAATGTTATGAATGAATATAATTTTTTCTATTTAGATTAATGAAAATATTTTTATGGTAGAAATTTGTTTTTAATTTTTATTATTTATATAATGTCATTTTTGTCTTATGAAACATCATTGTATTATTTTAAAATTTTATAAAGAATCTAATGTATAATTTTAATTATTTGAAAAGTCACAAAATTATAATGATTTAATGTGACCCTTTAATTTTATTGATCTATATGTCATTATATATAGGTGTAGAATAATTATATTCAAATTACCCATTTTTTCGGACATATTTAATTGTAAAATAATAAAGTAGTGTACAAATATATTAATAATATTATATGAAGATAATTTTTTAATAAATTATATCAAATTTTGGAAACATTTACGTAAAACACAGTCGATATGATACTTTGGAGAATTTCAGAATTTGGTTATAAATAATCAAATTTTCACCTTATATGTTAATATTTATAACCATTTAATATTTTTTTACAATATTAATAATTTAGAACTTTTATATAAGGGTTAAAAAAATTTATAAGTTCTAAAATTAATCAAAAACATGTATAAATTATATTGGATACTAGTATTATAGCCCTATATTACATTAGATTCAAATTCCCTGATATTTCGATTCATTTTGATGGAGAATCTATTTATTTCATGTAATCATTTGGGAAAATACAAAATTACCCCTCACTTCAAATATAAAATGATAGTTCCCCTTTCACATTACCACGTTGATCCTTTTAAATCAACAAAAATCTACCAATTAATATTTTTAACTTCTTGAGAAATATTAAAAGGGTTGTTATCTTCCAAAAAGACCATACCTATATCCCTTTAGGGGACATATAATGTATTTTTTTCATAGAAGTAGCAATCATCATAACTGATCACTTTATTTTATAGTCTTATTTATTTAACCAAAATCTACAGTATTTATTATAATACAATATATCAGTATCATTTATTTACAAAAATGTTATTATGATTATTAAAACAACATTATAGACCAACATTCCCATGAAATGGATAGTGAATGTATCGCTCATGCGTAATACGACTAAGTTTCACCATGTAACAGTTCCATTTGTTTTACCTCGCCAACCCTTATCAATGAGTAATATAATTTTTTCAATTTTTATATATTATTTTTTTTACAAATCTATTTTTATGTTATTATAATATAACATTTACCTACTTACCATCCAATCCTTTATAATAAAATAACGTTATTCATGAGTATGTGTGAACTATCACCTCCATGAAGTGATTTGATTATTCATTCCATTGTATTTTTCATGGATGGTAATGAGGATTAGTTCTAGGAATATATATGACATATTATGTATTATAGATATCTTTTAATTATGTATTAATATTTATCATTTTTTCATTCCATCCACAGAAAAATTAAAATATCATTCAGGTGTATGTAAATCCTATCATCTTCATGAATGGTGTATTTTATATTTCTATTTATAAAATTAGTAGATGAATCATATTATATATAAATTGAATATATATTATATTTATATAAATATTAATATTGAATATATGATGGAACCAAGAAAAATTTACATGTACCAAAACTGCTATGCTTAAATACTCATAAAAACAAATCAATTAACACCCAAAAATAATGATATTACCTAGGATGTATAGAAAAAATGGGTATTTGAAATGGTTTAAATAGAAGATATAAGATATTAAAATTTCAATCCTTACTCTAGTATTGATGTATAATAATTTTAATTTTATTATACCGGTGGTTCAAAAACAAATAATGGATATTAAATATAAGGTAAGAGGTATTATGTTACAATTGTATTATTTATTGATATTTCTTAAGAAGAAGATTACATTGATTAAATATTATGATACAACTCAATTTAATACTATGATGTCTATCTTCCTACACTCATTTCATTGTAATACATGTTTTCATTAATTTTCTTATTCATATGTATTAATGAAATATCATTAAATATTATATATTATATTGGAAAAAAGAAGGATTCACATTAAAAATTCCCAAATATATTTTTGTATTATATATAGATAGAGTTATTTAAGAACACATATATAATAATTTAAAATATTATAATTTTTAAACTTTTATTCAATATCCATTTTATCAAAAAAAATCATATAATGTATAATATGATCCTTTTTGGAAAAATCATCCAAAAATTTAACATGACATTATTCAATTACCAAAAATTATAACATGTTAAAATATTTTAAAATGTGGGATTGGTATTAAATATTAATATGTGACACAAATGTAAATACATATACTATTAGACTATGAATACTTTCAATAATTTATCTATTTCAAAATAAATTTTGGGCTTCAATTTAATATTTTCATACCCATGAAACCAAATTATAAAACCAATAATTTCCATTAACCATTTCATAATAAATCAATAATTAAAAATAAAACTAATAAATCTATATTTAGAAAGAATTGAAAACCCACAAGAACATTTTATATAATTGATATTTACAACACTTAAAATGCAGAATATTCATTAATCAACATATAAGATCATTATCATACTTTTAGAAATAATAATTTTCCAATTAAAATCCAAGTGAAAAATGATATATCAATAAGTTAATTATGAATTTATTTCCATGTACTTATCTTAATGTAACTCTTAGAAATAGAATAACCATACAATCGACATCCATACTCTATTTAATGGAGGGATATCATAGAATAAACCATTCACAGTTTATCATGGGACCACCCATCATTGGATAATTACATAACCACTCATACATGGTTCATAATATAACTAGACATCATCAAAAAAAGTTCAATGAACCATAACATAATCACCATACATAAAATATTTCATTTTTGAACATTGAAATATTAATTATATTTTTTAGGAAAATAACCAGTCAATTTTGAAATCTTTTTTTTAAGGATAACTACAAAATTAAAATAGAAACATTACATTTGAAAAGAAAATTATAAACAAGTAATTGAAAATTTAATGAATAAATTAATAATTATGGGGGGGAAATATGTTCAATCTTTATATGTTAATAATGATTTATATTAATATATTTGATGGTAAAGTAAAAAAGTACTTTTTTTCAAATAAAAAAATAATCATTTATATATTTAAACGTAAAAATGATTCTAGGTGTAAAAATGAATTTAAATGGTCATAATACTATATTAGAAACTTTCTTTACGCCATTATTATTTGGATGTGGAAATTCATGAATAAAAAAATGTTTTAGTTAAACTTCAACATATGATTTTTAAAATAATAACTTATACCTTGAGTCCAACTCATCACTTACATTATTTATCATCATAAATAAAAAACCTAATTTAACTTATACTTTCCATAGAACCATTTAAATTTAAAATTTTCAATTATCTTTATTTAATAAGTGGTTATATAAAAGTACAAATTAAATTTAGTTCACTTTTGATATTTTTTTTCTATTTTTTTTGTAAATCCAAAAATATCATCGGCAAGTAAACTATGGTCAAAAGAGACTTTACCTAAAAGTCTCTATAATAATAACTCTTAAATAATTAATATGTAAATAGATTAATTATAATTTTAAATTCTATATTTATATAATTTTATTAGTAATAATATATATTAAAATCATTAAGATAATACTTTATATGTAAGCACAATTAACACTTCTAGTTTCTAATGATCATTACGAAAAGTAGGTATCTATGGGTTTTTCCTTCCATACCAATCATAATATCATAGATGTCATTTTTTTCTTTATATATATATATATATATATATATATATATATATATGCACATACCATCTATATGATTTGGTAATGAATAATGAATCGCATCGCATCGTAGAAGTGGTAGTCCACACATTCACATGAATGTCATTATCATTATACACTATATGGTATGTTAAAAATATATGTGTCATATATTCATTATATAATTATTAATATGTTACTAATATAATAAATATAAACTAACATGGTTATTATAACTGAACTAGAGAGATTGATGGATAATTAATTAAATTGGTTTGTGAGGTGGTTGTCTGACAATCACCGAAATGAATGTTTTATTTACCATTTGATTGAATCAGATATCGTTATAGGTTGTTCTATTAACATTAAAATACCTATTATAATTTAATATAATAGATATATTATATACTCATGGATGAAGAATATTTTATGGATTTGGAAGATGAAATAAAACTAAAACATGTGGTCTGAAACTTTATATATTCTTGTTGATATATCATTTGATAAACATTTAATTCCATATATATTTTGTATTGTAACTAGATAATGATCTATAGAATGAGGTGTGGGATTATTGGAAAGAATTTGGTTTGGTAATTTGTTAAAAAATTGGGTTTTATTGTGATGGAATGTTATGAAGAGGATCACTTTTAAAAATGAGGGTTGAGGAACTAATTTGAATTCCTAAGAATAATTAATAAGGGTAAAAGAGTTTCATTTTAAAAATGATAAAAAAATATTTATTTATTTTTTAGGATGATTTTTGTGACAAAATTATATCATGAATGAAAATTAAGATAAGTTTTAATCTCATCTTTATCATTATAATTGGGTTTATGCCCTCATTAACCCCATTAACACTTTCTGTGATAATAACTATTTTTAATCATTTAGGGTCAATATAGATTCTATAAATTAGAAAAATCTCCATAAATGGAACATGTTTGACATTATATAACATTCCATAATAGTAACAAATAGATATTTTATGAAATATTTTATTTAAATAATTTTAATTCTTTGGTAGCTTTCATAGGACACAATCATGTGTATAAACAAATCGTAGGACTCTCTTAGTATAAAATTTACAATTATTGCCGAGAACATAGGTTAGCTGTGATTATTATAATTTAATTATAAAAATGGATTGTGAATTTATTGGCTATTTATTAATTATGAGAAATATAAATCAATTAGATATTTGTATTTTTGATTGAATTACTATTGGTAATGAAAATAATGAGATATATATATATATATATTATATACTTAATAAAATATGTCTTATATTAATCCAATGTATATTTCAGTCATATTGTAAGAATAAACCCTATTTGGTATATAAAAACATATTTTTTTAAGTCTAATTTTACACATTTGATTAACAAACTCCATTTAAATGAATATTTTGAAAAATTAATAATTTATATATGAAATCCTAAAAATTTTAATTTAGGGAGTTATATAAAAATTTACTTTGGATAAAATTTTGTTATTTTTCTGATAACATTAATTTTTTGATCAATAGTAAAAATACACTAAATTTTAAGTGAAAACAAATTATTCCATCGAAATAATTTAAATAAATTAATTATAATATTGAGTGTTTTTAAATTATAAATATAATATATTTTTATCATTCAATATAATTTATTCCATTAGCATTAATGTAACATTGAATCTTGATGTAAAAGCATTTCAATCATTTATAGTGTTTCAGAATTTAAAACCTACTCTCTCTTTCCAACATCAATATTAAATTGAATTTAGTTAAGAAAACATATGTTTTTAATATATTTAAAATGGATTACATATTTTGAATCCATGTGTGAAATTTCTTTTAATATGTTACTTTTATTTTTTGGGGCATATAAATAGTAACTTTAGTTATTTTTTTATTACTATAGTTAATTATAAATATTGTAATTATGGTAAAAAATAACATTACAAAATTTACACAACACCTGTAGAAAACCAATTGGATGATTAAATTCGACCCTTATTATCTATGGTTTGAAATGGAATCACATATTGGCCATTATCCCATTAATATGACATTTATATTATTAAAATTAATGAATGTGAAAGCATTTGATACCCTTTTTAAATATACAAATATTAATTCAAAAATAGGGATAAATATTGCATAACATTTACTATCGGTATTCTATGAAAATAAAAAAGACATAACTATATCATAGAAATTTATTTATTATTTGTATAAAATAAATAATTACCATTAATTATGACATAATAGTGAAGCAAAAAAAATATTTTATTAATATAAATATCAACTAAATAATTTTAAAAATATTAAAATAAATATAATTTTAATTAATTAAATTATTCCAAGTATTTTTATGTGATTATCACATGTTTGATGTATGTTCAAGGGTTTTTTGTGGAATTTATCTTCTGTGTAAATTTTATTCAAAATCATAGGAATTAATTGTGTAAAAACAGACAATATAGATAATTTATAACAATATCATTTCATTAAATTATTTAAAAACCATGAAAAATTAAAAAAACATTACAATGTTATAATTATATGGTCTAAAATGTCATAAAATATTCATTTATTTTCTGTTTACACCATTTAAATAAATATTTATAACCAACAAATATTTGAAATGTCATTACCATAAAAAATTATATAGATTAAATAATGAATAATTAATATTAAAAGGTTTAAAATAAAAGGAAAAAATGTATAATTTTTATTGGATGACTGGATTGAGAACCATCCTCATATTACCTTCTAAATAATTCACATTAGATCAATCGTATTTTAAAAATTAATTTATCTTATTTTAATAGTTTCGTTATTTCCAAAGGTGCCCCTCACCTCTCTTATAAATGGGAACCTCTACTTACCTTTTAATCACACCATTAATGACCTTTTTTCTCCTAAAACCTACCCATTAACTCTACCAGCTTCCCTAAAAACACTCTATAATACATATTTTTTTCCTAATTCCATTTTATGGATATTTTTCTTGGAAATAAAAAAGAGATACTCAAAAAAGATGTAATTGTTTTATCACATCATTAAAAATTATTATCTTCGTCTACTTCATAATTGTATATTGTTTCCATACTAATGTAATAAATATAGTATCTTATACATGTTGAGTTGTTTTTTTAATTATGGATCAACTTTATACCTCTTTTTATCAATCCTATGAATAATAATATCTCTATGTGTGCGTGCATATGACTTATCATCTTTACGTCATGGGGTAATTTTTTATTCTATAAAATTTATTTGGACAAGTATAATGATGAGTATAATGGATTTAAATAAACGATATTAAATTATTATTATTATTCATAATTAATATACCATTCAATTTCATATAATTTAATCATTAAGTGAATGATATCTTAACTGATGCGTATGTAGGGCATACTATCACCACATGATGATGTGATTAATTCAACACAATCATCATTAAAACATGATTATATACTAGAATTAAAATAATTAATATGAGATATATTAAACTAATATCAATGTTTAAATGGTATAACAATAACCTATGATGTGAAACATTAACTTATCTGACAAAATATACACAAGACCATAAAGAAGATAAGATTTTAATAACGAGTGAAAATGAAATGTTACATAACAACAGATTATAATATTATCATATATGATTTATTAAAAATGATGTGGATTCTGGAATAATTAAATAACATTATTTAAATCACTATACAATAGGCTTAGATATATACAAAGGATATGAGGCCAATAGTAATGGATAATTTTACAATCTCATTATTATCCGAGATTGTTTATACATATTTAATTAATGGGTATATCTATCATCCACAACCATGTTACCTTGTTATTTAATTAAATTTTATTTAATCTATAGGTTATTAAATTCAATCTTATCCATTAGTGAATTTTTAGTTAATGGTATGAATTGAATATGTTTTCATTTTGTGATATAAGTTAATTTTATGACTTTTCTGACAAAAGTATATGGGAATTTTATTTAAGATATAAAGAATGAATATATTCTCACACGTTAATAATGCTTTATTTCCATGAATCATCCTTTAAAATATTTCTAGTGTATTTTAAATTAAGTTATTTTCTTTTAAATGTTTGTGGTGTTTTGAGAAAATAAAATGTAATTCAAAAGAAAGGATATTTTCCTCAGGAATAAAATTAATGTGTGATATGAATATTACATTCCATCTATGATGAAATTCATTAAATAAGTATATATTTACATTAATATTAATACAATTATTTTATTGTTTTTATGATGGATTTTTTTTATTAATTTGATTTATTTTATATGGATTACGATGGAATGAAGTTTAATAAATCCATATTTCCCTTGAATTATGCTATGATGAATGGTATATTTTTTTGTGGAATATGTAATAAATATTTCATTATGAGATGGGTGGGACCAATAACTACATAAAAAACATTGGGTAATGATTTATATATCATGAAATATAAATTACAGGAAGGACATGTAAATCTGGTTCAATAATACATGGGTGAATGATAGGTGAACCTAAATAAATAATTGACTCTGTCTACTATGATGGTATTGGAAATGAGCCTTTATTAATATGAAATTATTTTCTATTATTATACCTCTTCCACAAAATATCATGTCATATGTTTTGTCTTTTTTGGATTATGTCCATTAATTCTTTTGAACATCTATCACATGACATGATTTCATGATCTTTCATATGTAGGATAATGTTTCCAAATGTTCTGTTCTTATGGATAATTATAATAATATGATTGATATTTCAACTTTTTACCCTTAAAAAGCATTTTTTCTCACACTTTCATATGATTCCTTTCTCCATGTCATAGAGCAAGTTATAAAGTAATATATGTCAAAAAAGAGACTAGTTATGATGAAATAAGCAGGAGATGATGTAGATATTTAATGACCAAGTTATTTATGTTTACCTTTTTTTAAACTCAATATTTCTATACATTCCTGTTATATAATTATTATATTTTGTAATTAATATATATTAATTATAAAGGAATATCAATGCATGTAATTTCATGGTCGTTATAGTTGGTATTAGAGGAATTGTATAGTTATCCATGGGAATCTAGGATGAGAATGACTTTGAAATATCCATAATGATATGTAAAAGTATTGCATACAATCCTAGTGTTTTAGAAATTACCCGGAATAACAATGGATAATACTTAAATTTTCTTGAATTGAAATTTTATTTTTGATTATGTGGTATTCTTATTGTGATTAGTGTTCATCACACAATGCTTCTTGATTTAAGTAAATGGGTGGAATAAGAAGGAATCCTATTAAAGATGATTAATATGGGAAAATAAATGATTGTCCTCTTAAGAAAATATATATTAGGTGAAATAGAATGAAAAATCTTGATGCTATGCACACAAAACATTAATGTATAGTGAAGGAGTACGAGGATATTAAAGAAAAGGTTGATAAATCTGTTGGTACCTATGAAGTAAATTTTTCAAGACATCCAATGTATGATTATGTTAATAAAATAAAACATTACGGTAAAATTGATCGATATTTTTGTGGATTAAAACCAAGTTTCAAAAGGAAATTAACCATAAGATACATTAATAGGTATGATGAAATCATTTGAATTTAACTAAATTCTTAGATGGAGATTAGAGTAACCCATTATTCCTATGGATTTGATAATAATAAGAGACTTGAATTCAAAGGAAAATATAAAGTCAATGATGAAAAAAATTAGTTTTACCTTATGATCAATGTTTGGAATGACACATAGATAAAATTATCTTTAAGGTACTAGTAAATGTTTTAATCTTTTAAAATTTGATAATTGGGCAGTTGAATGCCAATGTAATTGGAAAATGTTATCTAATGATGTGAATAGTGAAAAGGTTACATATATTTCACCTAACACACATTAATTACTAAAGTGAATTTTAATGGGAAAATGTGAAAACAAATTCTATAATCAAATGGTTTTTTCTGTTGATCCACAAAGTCAATATCATAAGGATAACGAAAAATGAAAGTCACATGAAATCACTATAAGTGATGTGGAGTATGATAATGATGTTGTGAAAGTTACACATTCCTTACACTCTAAATTATAATTTATTTTATATTATTCTGGATCCACACACACTTTTAATGATAAATACTTTTTTGGGTATTGCCATATTTCCGAAAATATTAGCTGTTGTGTTAGCTGTGAAAAATATAAATGGCATAATGGTAACATTAATAGTCTATAATTCTTCTCTAGTTGATTTTTTTGGGAATGTTATTCATGGAAATTGTTTGATCATTCATATTGTGAAATTTTATGTGATTCATGGCATTTATTGTCCTATTCTATATTAATCTAATATCAATTTCTATGGAATTAATGTAACATTTCATATTCTAAATCGATCTATGATCATCAATTGATGTAAGGATGAATATAACCATCTAGTAGAAATTTATACAATATTATGGTCCTCAATTCCTATAAATGAGGGTTATTTAACTCAACTGGTTGAAGAGAAACTCGTGTTTATGAATAACCACATTTTACAAGAGTTCGATGATGCTTTTCTGAAGGTATTTCTATTTATTCTAACAACATTTGTTGTTTATTTTTTAATAGAACTCAATCCTGGTGATATGCCTATTTGAAAGACACCATATAGAATGGACCAAATTGAGTTGTGGTAATTGAAGAAGAAACACCAAGAGAATCATGATAATGGATTCATACTCCTTATTATGTCACCTTGGGGAGCACCGATTCAGCTTGTTATGAATAATGATTGATCAATGAGACTCTACATATATTATCGAAGAAATTACCAAGATTACTATCATGAAAAATATCATCTTCCCTATATTAATGACTTATTAGGCCAATATTACTAACATCAATACTTTTCCAAGATTGATCTTTGTTTTGGTTATTATCAATTAAGATTTAAGACATACGATAAACCAAAGATTAAATTCTATATAATGTATTGACAATATGAATTTATAGTGATTCATTTTGGTCTTACTAATGACCCCACTATCATCATGGATATAATGAATAGAGTCTTTAGAGACTATCTTAGTATTTTTTTGGTAGTATTTATATATGATATTTCTATCTATTAGAAGAGTAAGAAATAACATGAAGACAACTTGATAATTATACTGAAGACCCTGATAAAGGGCATTCATTATGAAAAAGTAACCAAGGGTGAATTTTGGCTTAATTACGATTCATATTTTGGCCACATAATCATAAGAGAAGTGATATATAAGGATACGTGAATAATTAAAGATTTTGAATGTTTGACAAGACCAAATATGGTAACTGAGATCCAATTTTTTCTTCATTGGTGATATAATATTGACATTTTGTGAATTATTTTCCAAGATTACCTAATCCATTCACCATGATTATGTGGAAATGAGTTATGTTTGTATGCACTAAGGAATGTGATGAGAATTTAAATAAATGAAAAAGAAGGATAGTTAGTTCACCTGTGACCACACTACGTGGTAGTGGTTAATTTATTTTCATATAAAATGATCCATCTATGAAGAGAAAGGTATATGTTTTCATGAAAGATGATATGGTGATTGATTATTCTTTAAGACAGTTTAAAATGTTTGAGAAAAATTCCCCAACTCATGATTTGGCGTTACCTACTATACGTTTTTCATTAAATAAATAGAGGAATTATATTTATGGTGAAAGGTCTTATATATATTCTGATCATAAAAGTTTAAAGTATATTTTCCCAAATAAGTAACATAACATATTCTAAAGAATATTTTTGGAGTTGATTAATGATTATGAATACTCAATAAATTACCACTCGAGTAAAGATAAAAAGGCTGCCGATGAATTGAGTCGATGAGACCATGATAGCCTATCTGAATGAGAATCCCATAAGATCTAATAGTTTTTGATTTTCTATGGATGAATCTTATATTTTAATGGAAGGGGAGAAATGTAATAATTATGAAATGAATGTGCAACAATCTATAAATTTTAGGATTTTAGAGGCCAAAATAAAGATGCAGAGCTACAAAAGTAGGTGAGAAATGTTCCTGAATTAGTCCATGATTGTAATGAAATAATATGGTTCAGAAATCATATTTTTATTCCACCCATACAAAAATTAAAGAAATAAAATTTAGATGAGGATGATAGTTTTTCATTATCTATTCACACAAGAAGCACAAGGATGTACAGGGACCTGAAATTTTATTTCTAGTTGGATTTCATGAACAAATATGTATCAAAATATATCCCTTGATGATTTTTTTGTTACAACCTTAAGGATAAGAGATAAAAATATAAGGGGATTTTATAACCATTACCCACAATGGAATGATAATAGAAAAAAAATCCCTATAGATTTTTTCATCAGAATTACAATAACACCCAATGGAAATAATGATATATAGGTTATATTTGATCACCTTACATGGTTGGAACACGTCACTGTTAATAGAGTTGAATTCACTATTGATCACATTTCCATGATATATGTATAAAATTTTATATGATTTCATAGAGTACCAATTTACCTTATATATGATTGGGATATATGGTTTACATCAATATTTTGGTGATGTCTTCAACATGCCCCAGATAAATAGTTATGTCTCTATGATACTTATCATCCTTATAAATATAGTTAGTATGAGAGTAAAATTCAATATCTGGAATACATGATGAGAGCTTGACCTATGTATTTCAAAGGTATGTGGGATCAACACATACCTTTGGTCGAATTTTATTACAATAATATATTTCACTCCAATATTTAGATGGCTCCATATAAATCTCTATATACAATTATGTGAAAAACATCTACTTGATGGGATGAAGTTGGGGAACTAAAGATACTAGGAACTTATCATGTTGTTGATTTGGAAGAATTAGTCAGATCTATTAAAATATATATAATATAAGACCAGAGTCAGAAAATAGATTTTTTGACAACTGAAAAAATTTCCTAGTGTTTGAAGTGGGTGATAATGTGTTTCAATGAGAATTTCCCTTGAAGTGATTAATGAGATATACAAAGAAGGGAAAGAAGACCCAAAGGTATATATGTCCTTTTGAAATTATAGATCGTGTTGGGAAGCTAGCTTACCCATTGGTTCTTCCTCTATATCATTATAATGGTCTTGATGTGTTCCATTTATAAATCCTGATAAATTATAAACCTAATCCTTAACATATACTAAACTAAGAAGTC
Source organism: Viscum album (assembly GCA_963277665.1). Classification (NCBI taxonomy): domain Eukaryota; kingdom Viridiplantae; phylum Streptophyta; class Magnoliopsida; order Santalales; family Viscaceae; genus Viscum; species Viscum album. The sequence goes on along the minus strand of OY728142.1, from coordinate 1,330,211,605 downwards.
ATACTTCTAGAGGAATATATTTCTTATGAAGGACAACTTATAAATATTCTTTGATTGCATAGAAAATGTTATATGAAATAAGAGCACTCTCTTGGATAATGTTTTGTGGTGGAACCACCTATTTGAAAACGCTTTGTGGGAATATGAGGACATTATGAGGGAGAGGCATCCTTAAATATTTGTTTCCATGAGATGAATATTGAGGATGAAATTCATTTTATGTGGGGTAAAATGTAACACATGATAGTTTTGTTGAAATATTTTCTTTAAATAATTTTTATTCTTCATTAGCATGAATTTCATGCAACTTTGATTATAAAAGAACTATGAGACTCCCTTAGTATAATATTTACTGTTATATAATAGTTGTTATGTTATTGAGAATATATAGGACTAAATTAAGAAAATTACTTATGAATTCATTATTTTTCAACTATTTATGATAAATATAAATCAATTTGATATTTTAATTTATTTGTGAATTAATCTTGGTAATAAAATTAATGAGATATATATAAGTCATATAATTATTCAAATATTTTTTAAATTCATCCAATTTATATTTTAGAAATATGATAACAATCAATCCAATTTTATGTATAAATACCTATATTTTGTAAAAATGTGAATTAATGACATATAACAGAGAACCCCTTTAAAATTAAATTTTAATGGATTATTAATTTATAATATAAAACATATACATCTTAATTTGTAGAGGAATATTAAAATCAACTTTTAATGAATTTCTGATATGTTTTTAATAACATTAAAAAAATTTTGAATAGAAAAAGACACTAAATTTTATTTGCAAACCATTTTTTTCATCGATATACTTTATACTGTAAAATTATAATATTTATTGTCTTTCATATATAAATATAATATTTTTTATTAAATATAATTTATTTAATTAAAATTAAATTTATATTGAATCTCTATGTAATAATATTTTAATCATTTGCAATGATTTAGCTTTTAAAACTTGTCGTCTCTTTCTAAGAGTGAGATTTATTTCAATTTAATTACCACCACTTATGTGAATAAAATTTTAAAAAATTGATTCAATGTTTGGAAACAATAGGTTGAAATTATATTAATATGAAACTTTTATTTTTTTGGACATTATGAATAGTAACATTAAGAATTTTTTATTACCACGGTTAATGTTATATAATTTAATTAATGGTAAAAGTAATATTATAAAATTACCATAACATCTCTAAAAATTATATTATATGATTAAATTATACCCTTATACCCTTGGTTCGAAATGGGTCACATAATCTTCACATTCCCATGAATATGACATTAATACTATTGAAATCAATGAATGTGACTATATTTCACACTCTCTTTTTAAATAATTATATTTATTATAATATGGGGATAAGATAGAGATAATATCGAATATAGGCAGATATTAGTAATATGAAATAATAAAATACATCATGAAAATTAATTTATAATTTTTATAAATTAAATAATTACCATTATGGATGACACTATAGTGAAAAAAAAATTATTTTATTAATATAAATATAAAATAAACCATTTTAAAAATATTAAAATAAATATAATATGAATTAATTAAGGTTATCAACGAATTTTATATATGTCTTTGACATGTTTAAATTATATGATATTTTTTTATCTATGTTGTCATTGTTGTGTATTTTATTTAAAATCAAAGAAATTATTAGTGTCAAAATTATCACTATTAATATTTTATAAAAATCAAATTTTTAAAAAATAAAAAATCCTTAAAATCCTTAAAAATCATTATAATATTTAGAAATTACAAAGTGATAATTAAATGGTTGAAAATATCATCCAATATCCATATATAGTCAATTGACACTATATAAATAAATATTTATAACTATTAAATATTTTGATTTTTATTTCAACAATTAAAATTTAATTTATTAAATAAGGTAAAATCCCAATTAGAAGGATCAAAGTAAAACAAACATGTATAAATATTATTGGATGAAAGGATATCTTCCTATTCACATTTTATCATATAAATTATCCACATTAAAGCCATCATATTTTTAATATTAATATATATTAATTTAATAATTTTGGTATTTCTAGAGTTGCCACTCTCCTCTCTTATAAAGTGGAAACTCTACTTATCTATTAATCACCCCACTAAAGAAAATTTTTAGTCCAAAACCTTCCCATTTCCTCTTTTAAATTCCTTCACATCATTATACAGGAAACACGTTGGACAGAAATCCATCTTATTGAGACCATTTTCATAATAAAAAGAGATACTTGAAAAATATGTAATTTTTTATCACCTATTTCAAAATTATTTTCATCTTCTACATCCTATTAATATATTTTTTCCATGTAAAAGTAATAAATAATGTATATTATACATGCTAATATATTATTATAATTAAGGTAAAACCTCATACCTCATTTTAGCCATAATTCGAATAACAATATCACAATATGTTTGTACATAGAACTTTCCATCTCAATGTAGTGGTGTAATTATTTATTCAACAATATATTATTTTTATGGGTATAATGATTTGTATAATAGATGTAAATAATTAATATAACATTATAATTATTCGGAATAGTTAATATACCATCTAATTAAATATAATTTAATAATTAAGTTAATGATATCGTCGCTCGAATATATGTAAGACCTACCATCTCTATGATGCAATGAGATTTATTGTACAACATATTCATTAAACCTCAATTATAAACATGAGTGAAATGAATAAATAATATATATATATTATAATAATACAATTTAATAAAATATATAAATATAACCTATGAATTTGAACATGAAATTTTCCGAAAAAGCATACATAATACATAAACTAGTTATTATCTGAATACCATGTTATAGTGAAATATTACTAAAAATGATGATTATATAATTATATATGATATAATAATTATTAATATGATTTATTAATCAGTAAATAACATTATTTAAATCATTTAACATGATTTTCAGATATATTCGAAAGATATCAGTCCTAAGGTAAGGGATAATTCTTGCATCTCATTATTATTTGAGATTGTTTATACATAATTATTTACTAGGGTATATTTATCATCCAAATACATGATACCTAAATATGTATTACTATTTCAATTCATATAAAATTTTTTAAATTCATTTTTACCCATTTTGAAATTATACTGAATAGTATGAAAAGAATATTTTGTCATTATTCGATACAAGTAATTTTTTGACTTCTCAAAGAAAGTATAAGGAGAATGTAATTTTTAACTTATATGTATGTAATGGATTAAAATTACTCCATAATTAATTATTTCTATTAATCATCATTTCTAATATTTAAATTATATTTTAAATTAAATTCTTTTCTTTTAAAATATAAAGGCGTTTAAAGAAAATAAAAATAATTTGATGAAGAAAGTATATTTTGATCAAAAATTAAAATCATGTGTTATGTAAAAATTACTTTTCATACAAGATGGAATTATTTAAATATGGTTATAATTATTTTAATATTAATACAGTGATTTTTTTGTGTTTATGATAGAATTATATTTATAAAAACCATTTATTTTATATAGATTTGGAGGGAATGATGTCTAAGATACCCATTTATTGTTCATTGGGTAATGCAATTATGAATGGTTTATGTTATTGATGAACATGTACAAATTGTTTCATTATGTGATGGGTGGGAACAATATCTTCCCATAATGCATTCAGTAATGATTTATATTTCATGAGATTAATATGACTCGAAGAAAATATAAAATTGGATTAGTAATACAGGGATGAAACATCACATAATTCAAATTCAGTAATGTACTTTTTCCACTTGGATGATCTCGAAAATGAGCCTTGACTAATATAAAATTATTTTATATTCTTATTTTTATGCCAAAAAATATAATGTATTATTTTTAGACTTTTTCAATCATGTCCATTAATTCTTATGAAATTTTATCCCATTAAGTGACATCACGATATTTCATATAAAATATAAGACATCCAAATGTTATGTTTTTATTTCCTATGATTATGATATGATTGATATTTCTATTTTTCTCCATTACTGAAAATTGGAGCCCACCCATTCATATGTTTATTTTCCATAGGTCAGTAATAAAGGTATTATGTAAGGTATGTCCAAAAAGTGTCTAGTTGTGAATAAATAAGCAGGTGACATTGTAAAGGTTTTATGAACTAATTGTATATGTCTCCTGGTTTCAAAAGACAATATACCAATATAGTCTTGTCATGGATTTATTATATTTTTTAATGAACATACATCAATATTTAGGTAATATCAATTTATGTAATTTTTATCTTGTTATAAAATTCCCATATTTTAATATCTAAATATCATCTATTTTGTATCATTGAATACATTTTTTAATTATAATATAACATTAAAGTAAATTTTATGAATAATTAATTACATTTATATTTATTAACTCAATAAAAATGTAATATTCTGTAATAATATTTTAATATGTAAATATATGATTATTTCCATCTCTGATTTTTTTATAAATATAATTATCTTAAATTTAAAGACTTTTAATGTTTTTTCATATCATGTATTTCTTTTTTTAACTAATTGAATTATTACTATGTTACTGTTGCCTATGAATTTATGGAAATTATATATTGAGTACAAATTTAAAATAAATTACCATGATGAAGATAAATAATGATGATAATAAATACAATGTTTAATCAAAAGTGTCAACTATTTTCTTCAATGATAACAATATTATATTTATTAAATATAAGAGTGGCATTTTTTACTTTTAATTAAATAAAATTTTATGAAGGTTATAATCACAACCTTGTGAAAAATATGCGACATAACTAAAAATTTTATCAGTATGGATATGAAGGAATCATAAAATAAAATTAATCTATTTATTAGAGTCATTTTATTATCCACATCATTTTATTTTAATTATTAATTATTAAATTTACCCCTAATCAGGGTATTATAATTTAGAAATTTTTCTATTTATATTGGTAAAAAATAAAAGGGATATATTTAAACAATAACAACCTCATGATTATAAATATAGAATCCATTTTTTAAAATTAAAAATAAGTAATTGTTTGTATTAAATTTCAAATTACACTAAAGAAACACAATGGAATTTTTTTAATGAAAAATGTTATTTTAAAATATATAGTGTTTTTATAATAAATTATAGTATAAAAATTATAACAAAAAACACAACTACAAAATTATAGATAACATAAAAATATAAAATTTTAAAAATAGTTCAAAATATAATTTTACTTCTTAAATATTTTTAAAGTATAAATTTTAATAAAATAAGTATTTTTCATTTTTCATTGAAAATCAATATTATTAAAAATTTATAAACAATTAATCCTAATATAATATTGAAATGGTTAATTAAATAAATATTTATATCTTTATATATTACATTTCAATAATTTTAAATCAATATTTTAGAAAACGTAACATAATACATAAAAATTAATTTTTTTTTGAAAATAATGAAATTTCTGTTTTAACTAAAAAATCTATTATTGTTTTAATTAATATAACTATATAAAATATAGATAATTTATATATGATAATGTTTTATATTAAAAATAAAATTACTATTATGTCCTTTTTAATATTTGGAAATATCATCCTTGTGATATTTTTTCACTTTTTAAACAAAAAAGTTTATGTTTTCCTCACAGAAGTTTTTGTCGGCCATAATGGTTTTCAATAATTTGGTTTTATTAAAAAATGAGAACCAATTAAATTAAAATATTAGAAAATATTTTACCTCTAGGTGAATAATATGAATTAGATTTTCTTTATAAGAATGATTTTCTTTACACTGTTCCCTCTACCAACTCTGCTCTCATCAAAATCCTTTCATCTACACCATCCTAATAATATTTTTTTCCAAAATTGGATTCAAATAAGAATGAATAATTTAATCCAAGTGATGAATTTTTCATTCAAACTATCCATTAGATTGGGGATGAAAAGATGTAATGAAATTTAATTCAATCCCCAATGACTCCTGATGTAAATTTATAAACATTGAATTGAAGCTCAGTTCTCGGTAAGATAGAATGGATATAGGAACTCCATGTATCCTAACCATATCCTTTACATGTAGTCTTAAAAGATGATATAAATATATTATGTCTGAAAAATGTAGGAAATTTTATAGATTTATTTAATCTATCAAAAAGAACAAAAATTTCAATATTACTTTGAGATGTCTTTGAAAACACAATATAAAATCCATGAATCCATTTTACTATTTATAGTACAGTAATATAAAAGGATGATAAATCCAATTTAGTTAATTTCATTTAAATTTGACATAATGAAATGTAAAATATTTCATTCTAATGTAAAAAATATATGATTCCATTCCACCCCTATTAACACTACGGAAAGCATCTAATAATTTTAGTGCTACATTAATTAAAGAAATATATGGTAATGATGATCTTCAGTCAAAAATTATCTCATTAAAATGGAATAAAAATCTAAACATTCTTAATTTTATTAAATATTCACTAATCATCTTAGTTCATAACAATATTAATTAAATGTTATAGTTTTTATTACACTAAAACATGAACCAAAAAATATTAATTACTTATTTTTCGCAATCCCTAGTGAAAAATTAATAAAATAAATAACAAAAGGATCGTATTTGAAATGTGACATTTTTAATAAACAATTAGTTATCTTACACAAATAATCAAATTTTAAGTTCACCTTTCTGGGGTGACAATTAATTTTTAATTCATAATCCTTGATTAATTATTTCCATATTATATGTCTCATGTTCAATTATTTTTTATTGAATATCTACTTCATACAATTATAAATTAAAACATTGATCTATATAAATGATGAAACCTAATTATTAAAGTCAAAACCATAGAAATCAATTCTAAATCATAATTAAAAAAATTAACTCATTAGTTTTTATAATTAATTAATAATATGAAATTAACTATTCATTATGAATCCAAGTAAACCGTGTCACTTCAAATTAGAATCAATGTTGATGCAGAAATAATAATTTATATAGGGTTATGAGTAAAATATATAATCAAACAATCTCATGTATAATTCATGAAGGAAATCATAACATTATATGGTCTAGATAAATTTAACCACCATATGACTAAACCTAGGTAGTGAGAGAGATAAATGAGAAACCTTTTCAACACAATATAGCTTTTAACCAACTAATCATGGGGAAAAATAAATATCTATAACATATGTACGAAATTTGAATTCTTCAACATCTTTAATTATAGCATGGTCAACATACATACCATCTTTAGATTCAATGTGTGTATGGGAGAAAATTTATTGTAAACAAAATTCTATCTTAGAAAATTACAAATGGAGTTTCTTCTCTTTAAATGTTTGAATAAGAATCATTATGTTTCTTTCATGGTCATTATATACTTTATAATAAACCAATATATCATCGATAAATCATCCAAAAACATATATTGGTGTTAATGGAATAAACTATTCATTAGATTCATAAATACAAGACAGAAATTAGACAACCCAATGGGCCAATGTAATAACTCATAGTGATGATATATATATTGAAATCAAACCATTATAATATAATCATACATTAACATTAGCTTGTAATAAATGAACATGAGATCAATATTTATAAATTATTTTCCCCCTATAGATGAAAAAATTTATTAGATATGAAGGAATTGTACTTTTTTTAATAGTGATAAAATTAAAGGATCAATAATCATTTTAATGTCTCGTGTAACATTCCTTATTTTTAAAAAGTAAGAAATAAGGTCCCCATGATGAAGTGAAAGGATGAATTAAAAAATTAACCAGAAACTCTTGGAATTTATTTTTCAATTATTAATGTTATAATTGAGTCATTATAGAAGGGGTTTTAAAATTATCATATAATCTGGTTCTATGTCAATAGAAACTTGTAGCCCTCAATAAAGAATAATAATTTGTAAATATTCCAAAAAATATCCATATATTCACTCACCCAGGGGACATCACTAATATGAAAAACTAATTTATATTCAATATCACATACTACAAAAAATTTATGCCATTTTTATCCAATTACCCTTCTTCATTATAAGTTATAAAATGAATGAAACCAATGAACATGACTTTTTTGGATCTAATATATATCTTATAATGATAAACATAAATCCAATCCATAAACAACATAATATCAAAAATATCTATATACAGTTTAATAAAATTTATAGGAATAACTGTTCTAATAATAAAAATAGAAATCTTAAATATATATCGGTTACCTTTATACATTTACCGGTAGTTTTTACTAAATGTTCTATCATACTTTTTTGAGGTGATATTCCATATTTAGAAGAAAATTAAAAGGAAATATAAGAAAGTGATGACATAGAGTGAAACATTGTATTAAACTAATTCAAAAATTACTATAATATAACCATCACTAATTAATTTGATATCCCAACATGTAAAATATTATTATAAAAAATATTCTACCAGACTTTTTCTTTTCAATCTAGATGAGTTCTATTCGAGTTACAAAATTCAAGAACATGATAGCATAATATCCTAAATCATTATAATTAATTCATGTTATAGTTATCTTTTTATAATTGGTTTGATTAATTTTCTATTATCTATTATCCATGTACCCTACTATTTATATTTGAAGCAATTATAAATTATAACATTATATTCTTCACACCAATTTTTTCTAAATTTATCACATGGTGAAAACTCAATGATATTAATTAAATCATTCATTGTGAAATTTTGCCCATTTTATGTCATCCATACATTTTATTCTTATTTTTATTTGTGAATAAATTATAAACAAAAAAAAATATTTCAACACTATTATCACATTATAATTTTTTTTCATAATATTTATAATCATGGGAATCCAATAGACTTTGAAATCGTAGATTAAATATTGTATTAAATTGAAAATTTTACTATCGTGATCTTGGATAATTGTTTTATATACCATGATAAATAGGTGTGGTTTTATTCATATTAATCCACTGAGTCTTACCCCTAATTCCTCAATCAAAATAATTAATCGTAGATACTATATACAATATCCAGATAAAAAAATGTGTCAATGAAAAAATGATTACTGTCATCCAATTCTTGTTTATCAACCACTATAATTTCATGTGAATTATTATATAGTTTTATCTATTAATTATATTGCCCTTCAAAATGGTAAATAATAATACTTTACATTGAATCCTATTAAAAAATGAAATAAAATATCTTTACCAATTGTTTAATCAATTATTCATCTATTATAGGATTCAAAGACCCATTAAATGCTAGAAAATGATTTCATGCCTCATACTACACTATCAATATGTTAAATTTAGGTGGATATAGATTCTCTTTTATTTGGATACCACCACAATTTATTTTCTTTTTCAACAAAGTAATTACTGCAAATAACTAATATATTACTATTATAATTGTTCCTAGTTATTGATTTGGAGGATATCAGTATCTCAGTGCCTTCTTACTTTATCTTCCCTCTTCCCACTATAGAAAACCATTCTGATTAATCATAGTTTAGAAGAAGAAACATGGTAAACCAAAATTTATATAATATTTTAACTTAAGCATAAATGTAAATATATTATTGGTATTATATAGACATTATTATAACCCCTAAAGATAACTAAACCATTTTTTGATAGCAACTATAAGTTCCCAGCCTTGATATATATATATATATATTTTATTTAATTTAAATAGAATTAAATTTATAAATTTCTTAAAGATATTTTAGGATTAATTTTTTTTATAATTAAGTCATAAATCTTATAAAACAATATATTATATTATAATTTTGACACCTATATTCATAGTTCATTTTTTTAAAATATATAAATTTTAATGAAAAATGATATTTATTTTTATGAAAAATACTCACAACATATAACTTGAATTTTTTCCATTAATTTTTCAATATATATTGTATATTAAAAATATTTTAAAATAGGTATGAACACAAAATGATCAGTATGGTCTATAATATAAAATAATGAAATAGTTCTTCTATGAATACTTATTAAATGTTCTTATTTCGTGGTAAACATAATGCTCAAAAAATTTTATTTCATACCCAAGAAATAATTCCCTATACCAAAATAATTTCATAAATCATTTCCAATGAAATCAAAAATTAAAAAATAAAACTCATAATTATTTCATTAATAAAGATGACAAACTAATGAAAACTTTTTTATAGAATGTTATACTTTTCACCATTAAAATTTTTAATATATTTTCATCATTATATAGGGTTATTTAATTACCTCAAAATAATTATAATCAAATAAAAACCCTTAAAATAACTAAAAAATATAGTTTATGGGAAACATAATTTCCCTATAAATATTACAATTACTCTTAAAAATATAATAACCCCATAATTCAATTCAAAAGTCAACAAATTTTTGGTATATCAAGGAATCACCCCATCTTTTATTATCACAGAACATCCCATCATTAGTTAACAATGTAAACTTCAATCATTTTTTTAATAGAAAAAAATTTCATCATAAAAATTCCCTTTATTCACAACATAATAACTACATTAATATTATTCCAATTTCAAAAATTATCTTCACAGAAAAGTCTTGATGAAAATAACATTTTCATTTTAAAATAAAATATTAAATAAATAATTGAATTTTTAATAAAATATTGTATTTTAGATGAAAATTTCAAAACAATAATGGGATATTAATGATAAAAATTATTCATGATATTGGGAAGATCCTTTCATGTTGTCAATGTAAAAAATCTTTGATACTTATATTTGAAAAGTCAAAAATAGCCATGTTTTGGAACTGAAAATTTGATTTATCTCAAACCATTATTTAAATTGTAAATAACATTAAAAAATAACATTGATTAATCATAATATAATTTAAAAAATAATAACTAAAGATATTTTTTAAATTATAGATTTTGACGAATAAGATAGTATTAAGGGAAATATTGAAAGATGATTTGTAAAATAATGTACTATACCTTGAGTCTGACTCATCAGGTAAATTCTTTATTTTTCATGATATCAAACATATTTTAGATTATAGTTTCATTAAAAAAAATTCATTTTCATTATAAGTTTATTTATATTTAATACGATGTTATATAAAAGTACTCAATTAATTAAGCTAACATTTGATATTTTCACAATATTCAGTCCATCAATCCAGAATGACTTCAGGAAGTCAAATATTGTCAAAGTGGTCATTATTCGTTAATAGTTGGAATAATATTAAAACTATAATTATCATTTTTATAAAAACTATATAATTTTATTTATAACCATTAAATATTATAATGAAAAATAATCTATATTACAATAATGGAGACAATAAATCATATTTATGCAAGATTAAAATTCTAATTTTCCAAAAATAATTATTTAATAAAGGTAATAAATATTTTATATTTATATATACATAATAGTGTCTAAAATTTCATGTTAATTACTTAAATATTAATTTATATGTGTTTGTATAATCCATGTGATGTAGTGATTAATAACCAATGACATCGCTATTTAGAGGTGGTAGTCGACACAAACACACACAAAAATTCACATTTTTATGTTTTATTAATATTAAGAAAGTATTTTTCATATTATCATAATATATTGAACTATATTTCATAAATATCATAATTATTACTACTATTGAGATATAGTTAGATAAAATTAATGACATCTGTTCACGAGGTTGTAGTTATATGTACACATGAATGATGAGTTTGATTCACATTTTAAAGAAGATTTAATGGATTTTGTTTGTAACATTATCATAAAATGAATTAGTATATTTAATATAGTTTTTCATTATATAGTAATGGTTTAAGAATATTTTAATGAGGATAATGATAAAATAAAACCAAAACATGTAGCTAGAAACTATTCCTCTTCTTTGGGAGGTATCCTTTTATTAAAAACATAATCCAACAAAATTTGGAATTATTTTTACATTATGAACTATATAATGATTTGAAAAATTCTAGGAAAGGACTTGGACTTATATTTTATAAAATTTAGGTTTTAAAAAGTTAATGAATGAGAATAAGATGATCTATTTTCTATAACAAGTGGTGAGAACTCTTTGAATTCCATAAAATATAAAAAAAAGGAAAATTATATTTTGATGCCTAATATGCCCAAAAATAAATATTTATATGATATTATTGTCATTTTTATCAATAATACTATCCAATATAAATTAGTCCATTTTGATCATATTTTGACACATATTTTCTTGGTTTTAATTCGTCATAATTCCATTTTACACAAACAATAACAATAATGCTTATTATTAATTTAAGGCCAATTTAGTTATTGTAAATGTATAAATTTACAATAAATGATCCACCATTTAAATTATTTTCCATAGACAAATGAATTGGGTGACTAATTTATTTTTATCAATTTTCTTTATATATTAAAATATTATTTATTACTATATATAAGTAATGTAGATTTTTATAATTATTAATTACATTGATATTACTAACATCATGAAAACAAGTAACATTCAAGGAAATTATTTCAATAAATCCCTAAAAAGTCATGTATCTCTATAAATTTCTCTTATCTAAAATTGAATTATTTTTAATTTCATTAATTTTATTTTTACATTAATTGAATTGTTATTGTAACTATGTTGTCTATGAATTTAAGGTAACAATTTACTCAACAAAATGTATCAATATATTAAACTAATGAATTTATGTATTTTATATTTCATAGGAATATTTACTACCTAACACATCATCTTGTAATAACTACATTTAAAATATTAATCATATTACAAAAAGTATGTGATATTTTTTAATTTTCATTAAAAAAATATTGTAATAAATAGAATCACAACCTATTCAAAAAAAATCATCATATAACTGAATATGTTATTATTAAATATGGATTATTATTATGTAATAATACATATTAATTTTTTTTACTTTATATTACAGTCTTTATCAATTTATTTGTATCGGTAATAATCCAATTTATCCATTACCATGATAAAACAAGTACTAGTGTTTGCATTAATATTGAATAATTATAAAATAAAAAAATTTAAATAATATTTAAATAATGAATATAAACATGGAATCATTTTTTAAAAATTCAATAAACATAAGTGGAATAATTTAATTTTAAATCACATCATCAAATAAAAATGGAAAACAAGTATTCCTAAAAATATCCCTTTAAAAATTTCAATGTTATTTTAATAAATTCGAGTATGAAATTTATTCTTAAAGCCATTACGGGGTCCTTTTACATAAAATATATCAAATTATTAATTAAAATTAATCCAATATATTATTTTAATTCTTATTTATTTAAAAAAACAATTTTTAATAAAAATTAGCATTTTTCATTACTCAGTAAAGTATAAATATGTTTAGTAAATTCTCACAACGTTATCCTTAGTTAGTTTTGAAATGATAAATTAAAAAATTATGATAATTTTACTAAATTTAAATTCTAAAATTTAGAAAAAAACTCTAAAATAAAACAATATTATACATAGAAATATAAATTTGTTAAAAATAATTCCATTTTCATTTTGAATAACATTTTAACTAATTTTTTTATAATGAATAATACTATATAATATATTATCATTAAATATCTAAAAAATATTTTTATAATAATTATTTTGGATATTATGTCACGACCCGTCCTCAGGACCCGAGCTATGAATACCCCAAGCCCGCCTTCCATAGGGCAGGGGCTGCCGACTAGCACCAAAGGCGTAAATCCCTAAAACTGGGAAGGAATTGCCTTGATAAATTATAAACAAAGACAGTAGAGAATAAGCTTGAAGAAAAACATTAAGTAGAACTCTATAAAAAAGGAGTGATGAAATGTAATGGGGCCTGAAATATTAGCCCAATAATAATGTACTCGTACAACTAAATGGGACAAAAACATCTGAAAGGGTAAGGAAGCTCCTGGATTATCTTCCACATATCCTACTCGAAGGGTATGAATAGATAGCATCCACAACAGTCCTTGTCTGTCCGTCTCATCCATGTACCGTCACGCCATATGGTCCGCCTCCAGGTACCGTTCAGTCCTGGTCCACTCAGATCTTCATTCGTCACTATCTGTCGTCTACAACCAACACAATGAGGTGTGGGCATAACCCGTGCATGGGTGATAATAAAGATACTCAGTAGGGACCCCGAGACCCTCAAGGTCTCTCAAATCCAACAAGTATAAATAAAAAAAGTATGAAATCAATACATAACCTTACATAGATATAGGCCCATACATATACCTAAGTAATCAAGTAATCCATCTCAATCATGAGATAAACACAAAAGTTACTGACTCAGCTCAAATAGGATTTTATTCTAGGGATAATATCAATCTAAACCCTCAGCTGCTGGAGAACTCCTCCTCTATCGAGTACAGTGGTCCTGCCATGTCACAAAGAGGCACTTCCCACAAACATGGACGGCTGAGGTACTCCTCCTGTCGAGTATTGTGGATATTTCACGCTCACACAGAGGCACTCCCCACCGTGGGTCTTCTACGCTCGCATAGAGGTGCTCCCCGTTGTTGCCTATTAAGGTGCTCCAAGTGTCGAGTATCGTGGGTATATCATGGTCACACAGAGGCTCTGCCCACAGTGGGTCTTCCACGACCCCAAGGTGCTCCCCACTGGGCTAGTTGAATCACTCCGAATCGAATTGGTCAGTAGTCATCATCTCTAAGCCATCTACTAGATTCCCGGAAAAATTCCAGCTTGTCTCTGGAAGATCCTATCCACATGGTACTAGTATATAAACCAACTGTCACAAATTCCCACATAGAAGTACCTCAAAGTTCAGCCACATCATAAATGTCTCAACACAACAGACAGCAGGTCAATCGGACACCCAGTCTCTGAGTTATTATATTTTTAGTCCTGGTGCCAAGTTGGATTTGTGTACGATCCAAGCTGACAGAAACTCAAATAAACCATGAAATCTAGTATGGTATACTCAAAGGGACCATCACTCTCTAAAAACGTGTGTGCTGCTGATAGTTCTTCAAGTGGACGTTGGGTCCAATGATATGGCCAAATGAAGTAAATGGAGTCAGTAATGTTCCTGGGCCCAGTCCGACCCGGTTGAATCGACTCGGCCCAACCCAGATGGGGCCGACCTAGTCTAGGTCGACCAAGTCAGACCTAGCGGGTCTGCCCACTGGGTTCGGCCCAGGCTGATCGGCTCAGTCCAGAGGTCATCATGTAGGTGCCTCAGCCCGGAGGCCGGGGCCGGTTCGGTCAGTGTCGAGAGGGGCGCTGCTCGGTGGCTCAGCCCAGGAGGTCAGCAGAGCACCGGGAGGCTGCGCGGGGTGCCGGAAGGGCACCAAGCAGGGCTCATTCGTGTCTTGTGCGGCGCGGGCAGTGCGTGGGAAAGCCGGCGGGCCACTGGGCAGGGCGCTGTTAGGTCGGCGGGGTGAGGGCAGCGCGTGGGCAGGCCAACGGCGCGGGCAGGCACTGTGCAGGTGGGCCACAAGGTGCTGGTCAGGGCATGGATAGGCCGGTGGGGGCACAGGTAGGACGCGAAATGCATTGTAAGTGAGAGGGATGGCCGGTAGGTCGGCAGAGCCGAGCGCAGGCAGGCCAGCGGGGCGTGCTGTTAGAACACGGGCAGACCACAGGTAGGTCGGGGTGGCTGGTTCGACATGGGCTGGTAGTGTTCAGTAAGGAGAAACAGTGCATCGTAGGGGTAGCGCGATGCATGGAGGTCTCGGGTATTGTGACCTTTGTCATTACCACATTCGTTGCCTCATTGTCACTTCATCAATGTGCCTAAGAGAGCCACAAGAAGGAGAAATTGAAGAAGGATTTCAGGCCATGTTAGGTTGGCCCGCACCCTCCGCGTTTAGGAAGGTATCAAATGAGTCAACAAGATAAGCAGTTGATCATTAACACCTCTGCAACAAACCATTTCTGTCTGATGAAGATGATAAGAAAAGGTATCACATCATCAAGTAATAAACCCCCTACATTTGTTTGATGTTAGTTATTCGTCGATGGAGTTGCGGGAATAAGAGGAAGAGGGTCATCATTCATCACATCCTCCAAGAACTCCCAAACACGAGTTGCATCGGCTTGTTGATGATGCTCTACATCAGTAAGTGTCTTGGGAAGAAGTCAAAGGAGGATCGTCGCCAGCATTCCTCATCGGTGGATCATTCTTCGTTCTTCGTTGGGAGCTTTTCTCCCTAACTCTCCTATTCCAAAGATCCACCGAAATTCCATGTGAAATAATATTTGAATGAGATATCTAATATTTTGTTGGCAAAAAATTCAAAAGAGAGAAAATAATTAATTGACTTAGCTCCCTTAATTAATGCTTGAGAGGTGGAAAAATTAATTAGTGGTGGTCAAGGGGATCCCCTTAATTGGGGAGGATTGGAAAAATTTAAATCCTGGGGAGGTGAAGAGGTTTCCCTTATTTAATGAGAGGTTTGAGCGTTTTCTCCACTTTAATGGGGAGTTTCAAGGGGTTAAGAGCCCGTGTGTCCCCACCTCATTTACATTAACATGGGAGGATGGGTTCAGGTGGGCCCCACCACCATAACCTCTCATGGGAGGTTAAGGTGTGGTGACCCCACTGACAACATCCAAGCGGAGGTTTTATCGACCACACAACAAATGGAGTCTCAAATAAAATAATCTGAAGAAGACTTTATTTCATTATTTTACATGAATACCCAAAAACTAACTTTTCTTCTAGACTCACCGCCATCGAAGTGAAAGTCTCCTTAAGAGAATACAGGCACTGCGAGTTCAATAGTGCCTTCAGATTTCAATTCTGAGCACCGATTCAAAAAGTTATTAATCCTCACTTGTATGTTTACTGAAATTACCTGAACAGAACTTCAGAAATCGATTCGGGGCAGAACAGGCCTCAGAATCACACACCGTCAGTTTTTGCAGACTCGTAAAATTCACATTTATTTAATAATAAAATTTCACTCGAAATTCTGGGTCATTACAATCTACCCAACTCAGGTCTTTATGTCCCTGTAAGCTACAAATAAAAATATGGGAACAAATGGGGGGTACTGAGCATAAACCAGAGACTCTGGCTCCCATGTGCTCTTCTGATGGTTATCGTGCCACCAACGCACGCACACTAGAGGCATCGACCATCCATGTAAGACCTAATTCTGTCGATCCTCAATATCTACTAGAACCTCTGTAAAATTATCCCCATCATCAATGTCAAGCTCTCCATAGTCGATGATGTGGGAAGGGTTGTGAACCTATCTCCTCAGCTGAGATACGTGGAAGATGTCATGCACCCGATGCAACTGAGGTGTAAGAGCTAGGCGGTAAGCCACCTCACCTACTCCGCTGAGTACCTAGAAAGAACCAATGAATCTCATATATAACTTCCCACCTCGACCAAATCTCAGTAGACCTCGTCGAGGTGAGCCATGTAGAAAGATGTGTTCGTCATCCTCGAACTCTAGAGGCCTCCGTCTCCTGTCATCATATGAATTCTACCTACTCTGTGTAGTCTTTATCCTCTCCTAGATCATCTGCACCTACTCTGTGGTAGCTCGTACCGTCTCTGGTCCCACTAGTGCTGACTCCCCTGGGTCTGTCCATCACAAGGGTGATATGCAAGGTCACCTGTACAATGCCTCAAAAGGGATCATCTCTGTGGTTGAGTGATAGATATTGGTGTATTCTAACTCTAACAAAGGTAAGTGATCATACCATATACAACCAAATTCTAGGACACAAGCACATATCATGTCCTCAAGATTCTGAATGGTCCTCTTAGTCTGGTCTTCTGTCTACTGAGCCCTACTCTCTGATCAGTAGGATGTGGGCCAACTTGGTGAGTCGGTACACGATCACCCAAATCTAGTTATGTCCCCATGATGTATGTGGAAGACCCATCACGAAGTCCATGTATATCCCATCCCACATACACTCTGGGAACTCTAAAGGCTAAACCATGCTTGTTGGTCCCTAGTGCTCCGCCTTCACTTGTTGACAAGTGAGGCACCAGGAGACAAATTCTTCTATTTCCTTCCTCATACCTGGCCACCAGTGCTGTCGTCTAATGTCCTGCTACATCCTCACCACACTTGAATATACCACTAGAGGGGAAGTGTGGATCTCCCTCAAAACATACTCCTGAAATGATACTGATACCATGGTACGTCCTTTGAAGAGTATTACGTGCTCCCCACCTTTAGAAAAATATCAGGTTCCTGCCCTATGGATATATGAGGATGTCATGTCTCTTAGTTAGTGTCCCCTTGTGGTGCCTCCCAAACTCACTGAAGAATTAGTGGATTGAATGTATGAGGCTGGAGGAAGACTACTCAATCATTATCCAAAAAGGATATCTGTATGGCAGCCAACTGCTCTGTCGCCTCACCTATCAGTTGTATACCAGTTCTCTTACTAAGTGCATCCGCTACAATGTTCCCCTTTCCACGAGTATAGAGTATCTCGAAGTCATAGTACTGGAGGAACTCAAGCCAACATCATGTCTCAATTTCATGTCCTTCTGAGAGAAGATATACATGATAATCTTATGATAAGATTATACAGTAAAACCTTTTTTCATAAGATAGTACTACCACATCTTCAAGGAGAAGACCACTATTGCTATCTTCAGGTCATTGGTAGAGAAGTTCTGCTCATTCTATCTTAGTTAACGATAACCATAAGTAATCACTGCTCCATCCTCCATTAGGACACACCCAATTCCAGTCCCTGATGCATCGCAGTAGACTACGTACCCTACCCCTTCCTATAGAAGCCTAAAGATGGGGCACTAATCATCCTCTACCTTAGCTTATGAAAGCTCTGTTAGAATCTCTCTAACCACAAGAAGGGTTCCCCCATCTTTGTCAAGGCTGATAGTGGCGATACAACTCAGGATAAGTCTGGTATGAACATTCAATAGTATCCAGCCAAATCACACGTCCCTCCCACTTTTGGGGGGTAATCATGGAAACAACTTTTTAAAAGATGTCCCCATGTTCTTTCGCTCCTATTTGGAACTAAAAACACCAAACTCCTGCTGCCAAGAGGGTAAGGGTGGCCGACTAAAGAGTGACCAGTTGCACCCTCTTATACATGAGATTAACCTGTGCTGCATGGGTTTCCATTTTTCCATATAATGAAAACCTCATACCAACAGTTTAGATAAACCACAACCTTTTTTCCGAATACAGTAAATCTATGTATGAACTGTGTTTGCACAGTCTATTCCAAAACTAACGTTGTAAGGCCTTGATAATGCCACCAAGAGTTTCTGACCGAAACTCTAGACTCAAGTGTGAGATCACACCATCAGTGTAAGTGTGATTATCGATTCTCCTCCCAAATGTATCTCCAGACAAGAGGGTAAATTCAATGGTTTAACCGAAAACTCTAGGTTTGGGACAAGATTCATGGAAGGAAGGAATGATTAGTACCTATGTATGTTGATAGGACAACTAGTAGTAGACACAGACCGTACCTCGAATCATTCCTAGAGCCCTAGGGTCACACTCTTTTACTGCATGCAGCTACCCTCTTCACCTTCCCTCCAGCTCTTTGAGCTTGACAAGGACTAAAAATGCAGGTGGATGTAACATGTTGAAAAGTAAACCACCTCATGCTGCTCTCCTAGCTCTGCTTCCATGTCTACTGCCCTGCAGATTTATCTGTCCCTGTCACATCCTCTTCCTGAAACTTCTTGCATGCACACATCTCTAAGTCTGACACAATTTATCTACATTCCCACTACTAACATTCACTTGCTATATCCACTCATCCAAGGAACATTCAACCGCAATGGTTCTCTCTAGCATCTAGAGAAAAGGTGTTGGCTTGGATGTCCGAAAACACACCTTAATCAGTAGTCCTAACCCCAATAAACTGATCGTATCGTATTCATCGAGTACCTGGAATGATCGGAATGCCTCGATTAATACACAGCTACAGACATGTTGTCCTGACGAAGCTCTAGAAGCTTTAGAGAACTCTCATCCACCTCCTTAGACCAATAACCATCCGCCTATGAGTCAGGCTCGACTCAGAACCTGAGGGGTATCTGATGTTGAAACACATATAAGGCACTAATCCTACATGTGTCATCTACTAGTACCAGCTTTTTTAACTGCTGACCAATGGGAAGTGATATAGCTGACACACAACCTGAAGGTACATTCTAGGGAAACAATCCACATACTGAAGCCTCATCACTATGCAAACCAACCTCATGGTCACTCACTGGAGAACACTAGTAGCTAAAATCACTCTATACTCTACATGTTTCTCAACTAGGTGGAGAACTCTAGAAATCACCTCCAACCAGTCCTCACCTTCCTAAGAATCTGGTTTGCCTAGTAACCTTGGAGGCCTCTGCTACTGGAACTCGTGCAACACACTCAAGCGTCATGCATCATCTGCTGCTGGGGATAGTGGAATCTGCTGCCCAACAGGTGGTGGTGCTGCTGGTACACCACCCGAAGGTGCCGACATAGTAAGAGGAACATGAACCGAAGCTGCGTCACTCGGTGGTCCATCATCATGTACTCTCTCATAACTCTTACTAGCTATATGTGTTGAAGAATCTAGAACATAAGAGACACAGTCAAAAGTTATACATTATGAGATGACCAGGTTGAGATGCCTTAAAGAAAAATTTTGAAAACAAACACACAATTTGTATATTCATGCACTGAGTTGGAAATCAGATATCAGGGTCCTAGGGTATGGATATGTCAACAGCCGCACCAATACTAGACACCATAAACTAAAAACCACACTTGGTACCCTTAACATTATTACTGCACAGAAAAGAAAGATCAGTGTCCGATGTTCTGCGGTAGAACTGACTCCTCTGATACAAATTTGTCACGACCCGTCCTCAGGACCCATGTCGTGACAACCCCAAGCCCACCTTCCATAGGCTAGGGGTTGGAGACAAGCACCAAATTTGAAAATCCCGAAAGCTGGGAAGGGATTGCCTTTATTAATTATAAACACACACAACATAGTATAATCTGGAAGCAAAACACTAAGTAAAACTGTATACAAAAGGAGTTCTAAAAAGTAAAGGGGCTAGAAATACAAGCCCAACTGTAATGTACAAGTACAATTGAAAAGGGACTAAAAAATGTGAAAGGGTAAAGCAACTCCTAGATCTCCCCCCACGAATCAAAACTGAAGGGCAAGTATAGATAGCCTCCACAACATTCCATGTATGTCCCCCTCCTATGTGTACCATCACACCGTGTGGTCCACCTCTGGGTACTATCCAATCATGGTCCACTCAGATCCTTAGTCAGTGCTATACGTCATCTACAACTAACACAACGGGGTGCAGACATAGCCCATTTATGGGTGAGTATAACAATACTCTGTAGGGACCCCGATACCCACAAGGTCTCTTAAATATAACAAGGATAAATCACAAAATATGAAATCAACAGACAAACCTACTTAGATTTATGCCCTTACATATACCTAAGTTATCATGTAATCCATCTCAATCATTAGGTAAACACAAAAGTTACTAACTCAGCTCAACCATGGTTTTATTCTAGGGATAATGTCAATCTGAACCCTCTGTTGTTGGATAACTTCTCCACGATGTAGTACAGTGGGCCTAATGTGTCACACAAAATAGATTCCCACTAACTTGGAATACTGATGTAATAATTTTGTGAAGTACTATGGATCTACTGTGCTCACACGAGGCACTCCCCATTGTGGGTCTGCTATGCTCACATAGAGGCACTCCCCCTCATATCCTACTGATGTACTCCACATGTTGAGTATCGTGGGTCTGCCGCGCTCACAGAATGGCGCTACCCACCGTGGGTCTACCACGACACCAAGGCACTCCCCACTGATCTAGATGAGTCACTCTCAGTCAAATCGGTCAACAGTCATCTAGTCTAATCCAGCTACTAGGTTTCCACACGAATGCCTTCTCATCTATGAATGATATGATCCAAAAGCTACAGGTAGATACTCTAACTGTCACATTGTCCCACATAGAAGTATCTCAATGGTCCGCCACGTCATAGAACTGCGCCTCAATCAGATGCCTGGTCTGTGAGTTATTAGCTTTTTAGTCCCAGTGTCCCTGTTGGATTCATGTACGATCCAACCTGACTGAAACATAACTAAACCACGAACTCTAGTAGGCTATACTCAAAGGGACCGTTGCACTCAAGAAAGATAGTGCGGCTAACAATTAGTCAAAAGGATGTTTGGTGCCACAGATATGGCCAAAGGAAGTAAAGGTGGTCGGTAATGGGCCTGGCCCCAGTCCGGACTGGTCGGACCGACTAAGACCATCCCAAAATGGGTCGACCTGGTCAGACCCAGCAGGTCTGACCCAGCCCGTTGGGCGGGACAACCCACTCAGTTCGGCACAGTCCGATAGGCCTTACCCAATGGACTACGGGGGCAGTTTGGCCCGGAGGTCCCCATGTAGTCGGCTCGGCTTGGAGGCTGAGGCAAGTTCGGTTAGTGCCGTGAGGGGCGTGGCTCGACAGCTCAACTTGGGAGGTCAACAGGGAGCTGGTAGGGTACCAAAAGGCCACATAGGGTGCGGGTAGGCCAGCAGGGTGCCGAGTAGGGTGTAGCTAGGCTGATGGGGCGTGGAAAGCGCACGGGCAGGCTAGCGGGGCATGCAGGAAGGGTACGGGAAGTTCACGGGCAGGCCGCATGGCGCCGGGCTGGGTGCAGTTTGGCCGGTGGGGCACGCGGGCAAATCGAGGGGCATGCGGGCAGCACACGGGGAGGCCGGCATGGCCCACGGGTAGCGCGCGGGTAGGCCAGCGGTGGACGGGCAGTGCGTGAGCCGGCCAGAGCGGCGCGCGGGTTGTGTGCGGGCACGCCGGAGGGGTGCACGGGCAGCGCATGAGTACGCCGTGGGTAGGCCGGGGTGGCCGGTTTGGCGCAGGCCGACAGTGTTCGACTAGAATCATCAGTGCGCCGTGGGGGTGATGTAATCCACAGAGGCCATGGGTAGCGCATCCTTTATTGTTTCTGCCTTTGTCTCCTTGTTGTTGCTTCATCGACATGCCGAAGAACACCACAATAAGGTGAAATCGATGGAGGATGTCGGGCCCTGTTAGGTTGGCCAGCACCCACCGTGTTTAGGGAAGTATCAAATGGTTCATCTAGATGAGTAGTTGATAATTAACACATTCACAACAAACCATTTTTATCCGATGAAGAAGATAAGAAAAGGTATATCATCATCAAGTAATAAACTTGTACCTTTGTTGGGTGTTAGTCGTTCGTTGATGGATTTGCGGTAATAAGATGAAGAGAATCGTCATTCGTCCTTTCTTCCAAGCACTCCCAAACCTAAGTTGCATCATCTTATTGATGACACTCCACGTCAGTAGGTGTCTGGGGAAGAAGTCGAAGAAGTATTATCGCTGGCATTCTTCATCAGTGGAGAATTCTTCATTCTTCATTGGGAGTTTTTCTCCCTAGATCTCCTCTTCCCATGTTCCACCCAAATTCCAAGTGAAATAATATTAGATTGACATATCTAATATTTTTTTGGCACCAAAAAAATTCAAAAGAGATAACATAATTAATTAAATCATGACCCCTAATCAATGATTAAGAGTTTTCTCCTTTTTAATGGGGAGTTTGAAGGGGTTAAGATCCTGGGTGGTCCCCAACTCATTTACCCTCACATGGGTGGTTGAGTTCAGGTGGGCCCCACAACCATAACCTCTCAATAGAGGTTGAGGTGTGGTGGCCCCACCTCCAACTTCCAAGAGGAGGTTTTAACCACCACACCAAAAATGGTGCCTCAAATAAAATAAATTTCTGCACACATTATTTTTTTATTTTACATGAAAACCCGAAAAGTAACTTTTATTCTCGACTCACTATCGTCAAGGTGAAAGTCTTCTTAATAGAATATCGGCATTGTGAGTTCAATAGTGCACTCCGATTTTAATTCCGAGCACTGGTTCAAATGTTATTAAATCTCTCTCTTATGTTTACTAAATGTACTTGAACAAAACATCAAAAATTGATTCTAAGCACACAGGGCCTCAGAATCATGCACCAGTAGTTTTCGTGGACTGGTAATATTCCTATGCATATAAGAAAAAAAATTCAACAAAAATTCCAGGTCTTTTCATATTAAATGTTTACATAAAAGATATAATATATGTTTTTAATGGGAACCCACTTCATTTATCTCTACAGCCAAAATTATATTTTCTTCCATCTCAATGTTTTCTAAAAAAAAATTCGATGATTTTTACTATTCTCCTTTGATTGTTTAATGTATATTTTACGAAAGGTTTACTTTTTACTGAAAAAAGTTTAATATTTTTTAGGTCACCAAATGAGGTACATTTGAGTATTTCTAAAGAATAAAATTGAGGAATTTTTATTTTACCTTATAAAGAATAAACAAATTTTACCTCTATCTTAAATAATCATTCCATTGAAACTTCCAGTACATATTACATTGCTTATTTGTAATTGAGATTTTACTTTTTATAATAGTTTTTTAATATGTTGTTGTCAAAAAAAAAGGAATCATTATTTTCCTCACTAAAATATTTATGAAATTTAAATTTATCCATGAAAACAACCATTTTTTATAATCTTGTGGGTGAAAATTCAGTACAAATATGGTTAAGGGAGTTATCCCATTCCCCCTGGATAGTCCTCGCGATGAGAATTGATTACAATGAAATTTTTTTATATACATAAATGTATGCCACAATTCTATATCATATGGAATTTTTTTCTCTCATGGATAATTATCTTGATTACATTATTATTCATGTCATATAAACTCCCAATATTAATATAATGAAATAATTTTATTATATATGAAATGAAGGGTACGAGTTCCAATTGTAAAGATGATTTTCACATACACTTTTTCTCATGTTATGATATGTGATCACTGATATATCCCTTGTTTAACATTTATGATCATTATTGATAAAACTTTATAATGATTCCATTATTAGAATATGTAGAATGTTTTTATGTTTGATATTACAAAGAACGATTATATTAAAATTCATCTAAGTTGGTAATGATGTAGATCTATTATAAACCAGTTGTTTTTGTTTCAATATTTTCTAGGGAAAAAGATGTATAATATTTTTGTTGTTATTGTTTTGTTATATATATAATAATCATCTATTTATATGTAATAATTTTGTATGTAAATTATGGGTCAGTATAGTTGGTATCAGAGTAAAGTATAATTATCCTTTTGAAACTATTTTAGGAAAACAATAATATGAACCCTTGGGATAAGTCTATTTAGAGTATACAATAATGAAAATTTGATGAAGATTATTAATGACCTAGGTAACCTATATATATTCATAGATGAATGATTTATGAATTAAAAATTATATAAATTATTTTTCAAGATTCTATGGTTTATAACCAAGATAATTTTTTTCTAACACTATGATGTTTTGTTTTATTTAATTAATGTAACTTGACGGAAATATTTTAATATAGAATAAAAAAGACAATGAAATGATTTTCCTTTATATAAACTAAATATTAATGGATGTAGAATAAAAATAATTATTTCCATTATTATTTAAATTTCTAAAGATATAGATCACACTAAGATACAAAATGAGAAAATTACGTAACGATGATGTATTGATTCCTTCACAAGGCTCACACCCACATTCATATAGCAGGTCCATTCATCCAATAGTCACTTAAAATTGTGTATATACCAATGAGAAGATATTTTTTATTATTATATTTTCAAAACATGAGTATGTTCTTAATTATATTTGTTATTTGGTTGGAAAATCATATAAATATGGGAATATTATCAAGAATACAATAGATGAAAATGATATTGATTATATTATGCGGTAAGATATTAAAAGTATCATTTATAATATGTTCTCTATATTAATTATGCATATGAAAATGGGGAAGTCATTCCATGAGTTCTATTAGAATTATAATCAATATGTTGGTACTTATGTGAAACAAAAATTCACAAGCCATTCAAGGTATGATTATATTATTATTGTCAAACATAAATGTAATGTTTACTGGTTATTCAATGACATAAAAACAATTTTCGAATGGGAGTTTTCAATTTGGGAATTCAGTATTTATGAATAAATAATTTGATTTGATTTCAAGGTTGATATATAGATTTAAATATCCCATGAATCTCATTTTTTAAAAATAAACTAAAAAATGAATTGAATGGAAACTCTAAAAATCATAGATATAAATGATCAGATTCCCTATATTGTCAATATATTAATTGATTATTAGGGAAATTTACATAATTTAATAGGTAAAAGTCTCATTTGTGTAGAAAAACGTCATCAAGAAATCATATACTGATGTGATGAAAATAAATTATGTAATGATGAAAATAAAGAGTATTCTCAATATATTTTACCACCCACAATCAATTTTTTTTAAATGAATGTCTTATGTGAATTATTCAAACCAATTAAAAAAATATAATAAC
Organism: Viscum album; assembly: GCA_963277665.1. Lineage (NCBI taxonomy): Eukaryota > Viridiplantae > Streptophyta > Magnoliopsida > Santalales > Viscaceae > Viscum > Viscum album. The sequence continues at coordinate 1,330,185,029 of OY728142.1, read as the reverse complement.
TAATTATGATTTTCATTTCTAATAACATAATATGATAATATTTAACGACAAATATCATTTTATCACTATTTCAGTAACATCGAAGGTAATTATAGATAAAAAAGATTCATATATCTTAATATATATGAATTTGATAAAAATTTCCATTTAAAATGGATTATTTTTTTGAAATCTTACCTGACACAAAATAGTGGATCATTCCAAAATCTTATGTTTCAAACAAAACTCTGTTGTACTAGAGAAATATATATTAATATTATAATTATTTTAACTTATAGTTATAAACTAGTAGTTATATTTGTGGGAATGAACATAAATAACAATAACATGTTTATATATCTTTATTAAATGATTTCACTTTCATATTATAAATATTATAGGCATAAAATTTGAATAAATCTAATTTTAAGAATAAAAAGATTTAATATATTTAAAAGGTAGTTTTATGACCTTTTGATAGAGAACCCATTTGAAAAATAGTTTTTAACAAAATTATATGTTATATTTGATAAAATAAACTACTTCATTAGAAGTGAGACATAAAAAATACTTAGGTAGAAATATTGATTTTTTGACAAATTTTATATTTGAATTAATAGTGAAAAATATTGCATTTTTGTTCAGAATTGCATTTTCAGGAAATTTATTTATTTTTTTAAATAATAAATTTTAATCGGTTTAAAGTATAATTATATTAATATTTTATCAGTTAATCTAATGTAGGTAATTATAATAAACATCATATTTAAATTGGATATAAAAACTATATGAATATTGGAACATTTTTTAAAACAACTTTTTTCTATTCTGTCTGTTGGATTGATTTGTAATTAATTTATAATAATTATATTTTTTTAAATTTAAAAAATTGGATTCTATATTTGGAATCATAATATAATAATTAATTAAATATACCCCTTTTATTTTGGAACCTTATCAATAGAACATTTAGAAAATAATTTTATTACCACGATTAATGGTAACTCGAGTGATTAATGTTTAAAATAATTTCTTAAATATTATAAAACTACTTTAATGCTTGTATTAATTTAATTAGATGATATATTGTTGAACATGAAAAATTATTATGTTAAAATTGTAGATTTTGGAAGCCACTAGGGTGTCATTATGACACCCACAACATTTTATTTAATGTAAAGAGAATGATGTCATAATCATGTATCTCATAACTATAATGATTTTAAAATGGGTTATTATAAGTGATATATTTGATAATAAATAGTCCATAGAAAAATAAAAATATTATGTAGATCATATAAGTTATTTAATTTTATTGGAAATAAATAATTTATTTTAATTATGACATAATGTTGAGGCAGTAATAAATTTATTAAATGATGAATGAAATAAATTATAATAAAAATAGAATTATGATAAAAAAATATAAATAGAAATATTTAATACTATAGGGAAATTTTATGGATTACATAGAAATGTTATAGAGGATTAAATATAGTTATTTCAATGTAATCATGTTGTTATGTTTTTTTAAAGGGAAATTAATGTATATTATAAAGATTTATAGATTTCATATTTTAAAATGTGAAATAAATTACTAAATGTTATAAAATTCACTAAAATAAATTATTCAGATAACTAGTTTATGAATATATAAATATTTTATTAATGAATCAATCATTGAAAATTTGACATGTTTTTATAATTATTTTTTCTCTCAAATATTAAATTTTTTAATAAAACGTTAGGACATAAAAGGGTTAACACATAAAGTTGAGGATTACAAAATAAAAAAAGTTTATTTTTTATTTTAGGAATGTATTTTTACCCATAATCATCCTATATTATATCTAAAATAACATGGAACAATTTTTAATAAAAAATTACATTATATGAATTTAATAATTTTTATAATTACAAGAGTGTCCCTCCCCTCTCCTATAAAAACGAATTATTCTTCTCTATTACGTACTCTTCCAAAACTTTTTTTTAGCCTACCATTATCACAAAAAAAAACTAGATTCCCTAGAAATATTATTAAAGAGATATTTTACGTTGAAAACCCTTCTTAATCCTATTTAGGTGTTATGGAAAGATGATCATATGGAGGAAACAAAATGTTTTTATTTATTTGTTTCTACTTTATTTCTTCTTCCAATTCCTAGTATTTTTATCCTAACATGATGATATAATAAACATAGTATCCTCAATATAATAAGATGAAATAACATATATATTATAACCTAAATCAATATCCACATCCATCAAATGTAAATGGAAGTAATCATTCAAGCATATGTGTGAACTATCATCTCCATGAATCAATATAATTTATTTTCTAGGGACATCTCTCATGACTGGTTATAAGGTAGTAATTTATTTTCTTATTTTGTATTAATGACATATTAATCATTTTAAGATAATTCTATATCATTTAATACCTTACTTTCTATGCACATGAAAATTATAACATCGTTCGTGCGTACATGTGAACTATAATCTCCAGGAAATGATGTGATTCCTTTGTACTCACCATGTCACTTTTATTATATATATAATTATATATAAATTATTAATATAATATTATTTATGTTGTGATATGTATTTAATGATAAAATAATAATATCAATATTTCTATATTGATTAATGAAAACTGACAATGATACTCAAGTGTATGTATGACCTACCGTCTCCACGATTATAATGTTGTTCATTTTTTTGAACCATGATGAATTGATTTAATAAAGAGTTTAATTAATATTATAATGTGATAATTATTCCACTAATTTTATTATATTTATTATGTTCTTAAGACCACATTGAATAATTTCAACATACCATGTTAATTTTTTAATTAAAGTACAAAATATTGACAAACAATTCAATGTGAAAATGAGTAATTAATTAATTATTATAAAATTATAAATAAGTGATATAGTGTAAATAATAAAATTTAAAAATCACCAAAATCATGCAAAAATAAATTATGTATATTATTCAATAATATAATGAACATAAAAGACAATTCTGATATGATGTGTGGTTGTTCGTCTCAATCTCCTTTCATTGAGGAATATTTTTATGTAATACTTTACCTTTTATATATGGTGTATAATAAACACCTTTGAATTTAAATTTAAGTAAAATTATTTCAACATAAATATTCCTATATTAATATTTTTAATAAATGAAAAATTATATTTTTATCATATAATGAGACAACAACATTAAATCCATGTGACTATTATTTAATATTTTCCTTCTTTTACAAGGATGAAATTTTTTAAAAAAGAAAAATAAATTCCATATTCCATTTTTCAATTACATTTCTATTGAAAATTTGTATTGATAATTTTTTAATCATATCAATATCACTATAATATACATTGTGAATAAAATGATGAAATTTTATTCTTTCATTATACATGATTTCTATGTTGTGCTTATGTTTTGGTTATTGGGAATTGGTTATGAATATTGGTGGTTCCAGGATAAAGAAAGGGTGGATGAGAGTATGGTATCTCTATAATGCATAAGTTAATGAGATAAACATAAACTACAATGTTTTTACTAAGATATTTATTGAATATACTATGATGGGTTTTCTAAATTTAACCACAGTGGTTTCATTATATATTATTGTAAAATATTCAATGTAAGAAGGATATGGGTGAAAAAAGGTACCATTATGATCTATGATTTTGAATATTTTTTTCAAGAATAATATGATATATTAGGTATGTAAAATAACTTATTTTTTATCGGTGAATTTTATTATTTTGTGAATGTTATTTTAGGAGTTCAAAATACTCATGGAAAACCTTTTCTTTCCTTATTCTACATCCCATACTAATTTTTTATGTTCTTAAAAAGTTATTAAAAAGTTTATAAAGGAGTATAAATATGGTTAAGTGAAAGGAATTATTAATGATAATTTTCATGATTATTTAAATCCATAAAAAATGAAATCATGTTTTAAAGAGTTTTATATTGTAGAAAATGGATAGTGGTTAAAATTTTCAATATTATAATATGTTTTTATATGTAAAAGTTATGGATAAATTTTCTAAAACTATAAACTTGAAAAGGTCCTCAATGTTAATTCAATACATAACTAATGATTATGTAAAATTTAAGTACGAAGCCTTATAGTTGTCATTAAAGGATTATATAACTTCTAGATTTAGGATATAATTATTGTAATATACAGAAATTATTTTTACAATATGATAAAATTTAAATGATATAGAGTTTAAATATTACCTTGTTTCTTTATCAAAGATATTTATGTTTAGAATGGTTTTATATTGAGTTAATAGGTATGTTATGATTAGAGAACACCAATTGGAAGAAAACCATCAATATTAGAAACATTAGATGGTCAGAATCAAAACTAAATAATTTGTTGTAGTGATGGTGAAATTGACTCAGACAATAAATGGTGATAGTATCCATGACTGAGAGTAGACAGATCAACCATAGAGAACGATATCAGTAGAGTATCATTTTGTGAGGTATCATCACCCATCATTTATAGTATCATTTGACTCCATACTATATTATGGGTGGACAAAAGCACTAGAAAATATTTTTGATGTAATGGTGATTTCATACCATCAAAAGGTTAGTTTTGATATTTTCCATTTTGAAGGTGAGTCGATCAATGGTTCTCGGTGGATAAAATTAGAAGGAAAATGATGATATTAATTCACATGAATCGGTTGAATTCAATATATTCTTTCTTGAGAAATATTTAACCAATTCCTTTCAACTATGGATTGAAAAAACAACCATTGTAATTTAAGAAAGATGAGGAATCTGTGGCTATTTTTGGAGAAAAATTCACTTACATTAATGTCTTGAAAGCCTCAATTTTTTATTGATTTTTCATAATCCAACATTCAAGTGAAGAGGTTTAGTAGTTATAAGTCCTAAAGTCTTAACTGACATTACATGACCCATAGTTGGTAATAAATCAACACAAACAAGACATCTTGGAACTACCACTCCCCAGAAAATGTCATTATGACAGCTCTCCACCATCGCATGGTTGGGAGGCTAGGTGTGCTATACATGGTTGAAAATTCTTGATACCGATGGCATTGATATAGCCACTCATTTTTACTGGTTCATTTAGCTCTACTCTAGTGAATGCGCCTACTCTAAATCCCCATCTAGATCCTTGTTCTTTGTAATATGTCTGGTACATATGCATTTTTAGGTGGTCTAAGGCCATGAGGTGGCCTAAATGCATATTGGTTACCTTAATGCCTTGAGGTTTTCAGATATCTCTGAATTTCATGAAGATCATGGGTGGCCCGAAGGCCTTGAAGGACCTGAGGACATAAATGGTGGCCTGGTGTCCCAAACAGATGAATAGTTATTACTGCTATAGTACTGAACAATACCAGTTATAGTACCTACTATTGCGCCTTCTATAGTAACTTCTATAGTAACACAACAGTAACCCGAAAATAATACTCTACCCAGATTCGATCTCAGGTCACCTGGATGCACTTGTTGAGTCTTCAGAAACATAGCGGGGAGATCATGTTCACAATTTACTTCACCAGAAAGGCACACTCTAAAATTCAACTAGGATATTGATAGTAAAATAAAATTGTTCTACTCATGATTATTCACAAATTATCTAAGGTTGTTTTCTTATGATGATTTTAAAATTTATGAAAAATATGATTTATTTGAAGAGAATGTGGTTATGATGTTTTTAAATGATTATGTGGTATTCAACAACCAGTAGAAAAAGTGGTAGAGGGGGTTTTCGAAATGGATGAATTCATCAAAAATGTTTGATGATATGAAAATTATGATCACATTTTGTAATAATTATAGAAAAAACAGCGTATAATACATTCTAAATTGTGGAATGTTCTTATGATGTCATAAAATGGACAGATGTCTCATAATATCACAAAAAAATATAATTGTAATGTTAATAACAAATTTGATACACATTCGTAAAAATGTTTTAAATTGAACGAGTTGGGTAATTATTTAAATGAGTATCAGATAAATAATTTTATGGATGGGAAGCATCCAAACTATATGCAAAAAGGTGTGGTGAAATCTATTGAAACTACTTCATTAGATATTAGTCTATCTAAAAATTTGTTATTTGAAAAATTGTTTATTTATTCAGATAATGCCAATGTTTGGTTTGATTAGGGGACTACATATTATTTCATTTCTGAGAAATTTTCCACTAATTTTGTAATTTAAACATCAAAAAATGAATCTAGAACTTATGGTAAAACACATGGGTAATTTTGAAGTGAAAATTATTTATAATAATATTTTTGACCGTTCATGTGGAATGAATTTACATGCAATCCATTTTTTCCCTCTTGTAGAGTTTGATGATATTTTTGGTATGGATTAACTTACTATTTACAAATGTATGATTTTATATAGAGATACTTATATTTATTTTATAAAATAATATAATTTTTTGTACTATAATGTTTTGTTAAAATTTATAACATATAACGAATATAAGAAACAATTAAAATATGGATATGAATTCCAACATTTACATATTGTTGAAAAAAAGGTAATGTTTTATTAAATGACGTCATATTGGTAAATGATTTTTTCAATGATTTATCTAATAATATTCCTAGTATTATATGTGATCAGGAAGTTTAATTCACATCTAACATACTTCCTTATTCTACTCAAATTTCAAAACACTGATCAAGAATTGGTCATATTATATTTTAATGTTGAATATGCAATTTTAGTATTTATTAGATAAATGATTCATTCAACCAAAAACATCTTTATGGGGTGATGATATATTATTTTTTAAAAGTAATTATGGTTCAATCTGTCTTTTCAATTATTATACAACCTTGATTAACATCACTATTAATAAAAAGTATCATTTTCCTCATATTAATGATTTATTTGAACCGCTATAGGGAGCACAATATTTTTCTAAAGTTGAAATTATACAGGGGTACCATAAATTGTATGTTATGTATGAAGACATTCCATAGAATAAATTTCGTACTATATATTGCAAGTATAAATTTGTAGTTATTTCCATTGGGATAACTAATACACCTATTTTATTGATGAATCTTTTGAATATAATATTCTGTGAGTTATTGGATAAGAATTTGGTTATGTTTATTAAGTATGTTTTGGTATATTATAAAAAGAAATGAGTAGTGTGAATTTCACCTAATGGTTGTTTTGAAACACTACTGGAAAAATACCCTATACCAACGGTTTGGAGGACCGTTGGCAAGTAAGCCGTGACAAGAGGTCTATACCAACGGTTTTCCCAAAACCGTTGGTATAGACCTGTACCAACGGTTTTGAAAACCGTTGGTATAATTAATATGAATATCTATACCAACGGTTATAAAACCGTTGGTATATGTATTTCAAAAAAAAACATTCGGTGGGATTTGATCCCAGAACCCCCTGTTTATAATCGAACGACTTAACCACTAAGCTAACATCACTTTTGTAAACATAATTTCATAAATATATATATTTATTATCATAATTATTTAAAATTTTTATTTATATAATGTTCTCGGTTAGTAGATCTGGAAAAAAATCAAAGAACCTATCCCAACGGTTTTCAAAACCGTTGGGATAGCCCTATCCCAATGGGTTTGAAAACTGTTGGGATAGGTTAGGGGTGGGTTGAATTCTTTAGGGTGAAGGTTGAATTTTTTGGTGGTTTTTACCAATGGTTTTGGTGAACCGTTGGGAAAGGTCACTCTTTCCCAAAGGTTTTGGTGAACTGTTGGGAAAGAGGCTCAAAACACACCCTTTCCCAACGGTTTGGAAAACCGTTGGGAAAGGTGGGGAAATCTATGGCTTTCCAAACGGTTTCGCCAAACCGTTGGGAAATGGTACCTATACCAACGGTTTTTACAAACCGTTGGTATAGAAGTGTTGGGAAAGATCATCTTTCCAGTATTGAAAAACACTACTGAAAATATACTTTAAGGGAAATTCAAAAAAATTGAATTTTTGTTGCAAAAAAATTCTTTACTTGGTAGCATTGATTCTAAAGATTTATTAACTATGGGTCATACAAAAATGTTTTTTATGAATGACCAAGACCCCCAAATGTAATCATGATTCATAGTTTTCATCGTTTAATTGGATATTATCAAATTTTTATGGAATTGTTTTCACAACTTTTTACCCCACTGACTATGTTGACTCGAAAAGATGTCATGTTTTTTTGGACAAAAGAATGTATGAATTTTATCTAGGAATTGACATGAATATTGGTAACAGTTTCAACTATATAACTGCAATGTTGAAATGGTGAATTTTTAATCATCACCGATGATTTTTTGAATTTAAATAGTTGTTTCCTATTGTATAATGATTATGTAATTTGTAATGATTTGGTTTTTTTGAAAACTCATCATTTAATTTATGCTACAAATGATTTAGAATTAGAGGATGATATTATTTTCTTTAAAAAATTGGTTGAATAAAATGTATGGAGTAAAATTTTGAAATATATATATTTACTATAACAATTTGAAATATATATTCAATAAAAAATAACTTAACATGAGATAAAAGATGGTAAGAACTAATTAATTAAAATAATTTTATGATTCATTACATTCGTATACTAAAAAAAGTGGTTTGTGATTTGAGTCAAAAAAAAATTCTTCATTAACCTTGTAATGTATGGATCATGAACATTTGATAATTGATATGATCAAAATTAGCATAAATGTTGTTTGAGCAAGAAATTCATATCATTTTTTTCAATTTTCAGTGCAACAGACACTATCAGAAACAGTTAAACAGGAATAAAAAGAAGATATAGAATTGATGAATATGGTAGAATGGGTTAAGAAGGGTTTGTTTCCTAAATATAATATTGATAAATAGTGTTTTTTTAGATTTGGGAAGATATTATGTGTTCCTTGTTATTAACCATTGAAGAATGAATTGTTATGTTGAGGTCATAATTCACCATTTTCAATTAATCTGGGATGAACTATGATGTAAAAAGGCCGTCTAGAGTATTATTTGTGGGATAAAATAGAAATAGTTATTACATACCATACATTGAGATGTTTGACTTGTCATGTGGTTATTGATAATTGATTGTTTATAAAGGGTATTCATTAGACTTTTACAATTATTTTGTTGAAATCAGAAAATATATCCTTGGATTTTATACTAGGATTACAAAATTTATCTCGAGGTAACATTTTTAATTGGGATATTAATTAAAGATGGACTAAATATACTTATTTTCAACCTATTTGAGATACATTGTCACTAAATAAACATGATTAGTTTTTTATTAATGACATATTCATTCTAAATAATCTTTCTCTCTACATTATATATAATTGTGATCCTATTTTCACTCTTAACATTTGGAATGTACTTTATAAGACATTCAAGAAATGAATTTAATTTTAGTAGAGATTTTCATCCTCAATCAGATGAGAAGTTAGAATGAACAATTCCAACCATGAGGATATGCTATTTTCTTATTCAATCGATTACCATGGATGTTGGTATCAACACTATTATTTTGTAAAGTATTCTTATAATTACATTGATCATTCCAATATAAATAATGAACCATTTGAGGCATTATATGGAATAAGGTGTTGAACTCAAACATTTTGTGATGATTTTAGAAAAAAAATGTTGATGAGACCATAATTTGTAGAATATATTGAATTAAACATTCTATGGATTTAGAAACACATGATGATTTCTAAGAGAAATATGAGAAGTTATTCATATAACTGTATGATTGATCATTCTGTCCAAGATGGTGATCATAACATTCATTATGTTACTCCATGGAAAAGTGTGATGCATTTCTCTAATAAGATGATGTTGAGTCTGCTATTAATTTGAACATATGAAATTCTAGATAAGGTTGGATCAATTTCATAGTAGATGAATTTCCCATTGTGTTCATCCTAGAGGCAAAAATTTTTATTGTTTAAATGTTATAAAAGTATAATCCTTATATGTCTCTTGATTTATGATTAGAAGTAGTTTAGTTGGAAGAGAATATTTCTTATGAGGAACATATAACACAAATTCATTACTATAGGGAGAAATTATTGTGGAATATGGTGTTTCATCAAGTTAATGTTTTTTTGCAAAACCCATATTGTTAAATAGTACACATGTTAATCTGAAAATGATATGATACTGAAATACAACAACTTATTTTATAAGATAATAACATTTATTTGAAGTAATCATCAAAAGTGGGGAAGGATCTAATATCCCAAGTAAATATAGAACAATAATAATTAATATTTATTAATATTTATAGAATTTATATTAATTTTACAATATAGTGGATTCTATGACTAATACTTTACATGACACACAACAATGGGTTTATAATAAATTGTATCTCGCAACCAAAACTGATTTATAATGAAAAATAATATAATAATAATAATATTATTTTATGTGGTAGTTATCTCCATGTTGTTGTATTATTAAGAATGAACATAACAAAACATAAAATGTTTAATAATTTTTATTTAATTTTATTACATTCTTCCAATAAAATTTATGGGGATAAAATAAGAATAAATCTAATTTTGTGCATAAAAATATATAATATATTTAAAAGGTGGTTTTACAGTTTTTGATGGATAAATCATTATAAATTTATTTTTACACATTATTATTATTTATATTAGACAAAATAAACTTCATATTTTGAGTAAGTAGATTAAAATTTAGTTTGGTTGAATTTTATGTAATTTTTGATAAATTTATATTTTAATGAATTCTGAAAAACACAACATCTAATGTCAAAATAACATTTTCATTGAATTTATTTATAATGATAAATTATATTTTTTAATGGTTTTAAAGTATAATTATATTATTTTTATCCATTAATATAATTTTGTTCATTGAAATCAATTTCATTTTGATGCTGGATATTATAACAATATGAACTTTTGAATGATTTACATTTATTTTTTTGTCATTCTATCAAAGAGATTAAATTTTCATCAATTATCCCATATTTTCTATTTTTAATTTCTAAAACATTATTCTGTATGTGTAATCATAAGATCAAAATTATTTAAATAGTTTCCTTTTTGTTGGAAAAATGAATTGTAATGTTAGTAATTATTTTTATTACCACATTTATTGGTTAATCTGGTTATTAAATGTTAAAATAATATTTTAAATATTATAAATGTACCCTAAAATATGTCATTATATAATTATAAATGATTTATTATAGACTGAGAATATCCTTTGGGATGAAATTTTGGCAATTTAAAGCCACATTATTATAATTATGACACTTATAACAATTTATTTAAAGTAAATATAAAGATGTCATAATCATGGATATCATACCTAAAACAATATTAATATGTTCTTATATAAAAGCTATATTTATCTAAAAATAGTACATAAAAAGATAATAATATTTCCTACAATAAGGTAATTTATTTATAATGTTTATGAAGACAGATTATTAAATTTCAATATGACACAATGATGATTAATTAATAGATTTATTAAAGGTATAATCAAATAAATGATATTAATAATATTTAAGTAAACATAATTTAAATTAATTGTGTGGCATACTAGGTAAATAAAGAAAATTACATTTTCATATTAACTAATATTTCTAGATTAAATATTAATTTTACTTTAATGGGGATGCTATGTTTGATGGCGTACCTGATACACAACAATGGGTTTCTTTGAAATCTTATGTTTCACACTAATAATATAATATTATTATATTAAATGGTAGTTAACGCATAGATTTTTTATTGGATGGAATGGATAGAACTAACTAAAATATTATTATATAAGTTTGTTTAATGTTTTTACATTTATCTAATAAATGTTAGTGGCTTAAAATGTGAATGAATCGTATTTTAAGCACAAATAATCTAATATTTATTGAAAGGTCAATTTAATGGCTTTTAATGATGAATACTATTTAAATATAATTGTGGTCACTTTTATATGATCTATTTGAAAAAATAATTTTTTTCTCAATCAGGATATCAAACTTTACTTTGGGTAAATTTTTGGTATTTTTCTGATAAAGATTATTTTTTTATGAATAGTGAAAAATACTGTATTCAAATTCCAAACTGTCTTTTAATATCATTTTTTTATATTGTTAGATTATCATTTTAATTTTTTTTAAAGTTTAATTAAATTATATTTTTTCCATTTGATCACGTTTTTGTCCTTGAAATTAATTTTATTTTGAAATTGCACATGAAACATTTGTCAATCATTTTATAGTTATTGTTTCTTAAAAACACGCTCTTTGTTTTTAAAATAGAAATTAATATTAAATTAATTAATGCATCATCAATGTTATTAATTTGGTAAAATAGAAATCATTTTTGAATTCAGAATATCCAAAATAGCTGAGGCTGAAATTTTGGTATTTTTTTGAAAAACATCAATTTTTGATTAATAGTGAAACCACTTAGTAGTAGTTCAAAAATAGACATTTTCATTTAAATGAAATTTTACTGCTTCTGTAACTTGAATTTTGAAAACACAAAATTTATATTTGTTATTATTATGTAAAATGTGGTTAAATAAGATGAAAATTTGTTTTTTGTGAATAGTAACTTTTGACTTTTATTTACTGCGGTTATAAGTAAATATGGTAATTCAAGATAAAATGAATATCATAATAATACCAAATTTACTTAAAACTTTTAATAACATTATTTAATTAGTAATGTCCGACGATGGCCATCCTTGTGTCGATATTGGGACCCCATGGAGCAACTTATGGATGATAAAGATACTTTATTTTAATTAACTTAAAGTAAAGGAGAAATGACATATACAAATATCTTATAGTAAATCAATTTTTTCATGGGGTTATATAAGTCATAATTTCAACTATAAATATTCTTTGGAAAACATAGAATATTTATTACATCATGGAATTTTTATTTTAATTTTTAGATATCAAATATATTAAATTATATATGACACAATAATGATGAAATATTTACCACATTAATAAATGATTTAAATAAATCAGATTATAAATATTAAACTAATATCCAAAACCTTACCAATTCTTATTGGATGATTTTATTTCATAAATGAGTCACCTTATATTAAAATCTAATTAGTTTTAGACATTTAGAAAAAGAATATCATTATATAATAAAATAAAATTTTTACACTTTCCTAAAGAGCTGCTCCACCCCCTTATAAAAGGGAACCACTTATAACCAGTTCTGCACACCACTCAAGCCTTTTGGCTCCACCCAACTCTACCCAATTAAACCTCATACATAAATTTCCTCTTCCTGGTAGCATTAACATTGGTAGAAGGCACTTTAAGAAGTTCTTTTGGTTCATATCAAAGGATGTTACCCAAATTAATGCTAACCATTTCTCTTAAATTATTTTGTTTTATTTTGTTTTATTTTACTTGTCCAACCCCCTAAACTCTCATTATTCCTTTATTTTAGGAAAAAAAATCATCCTCAATATAGTAGGATATATTTATGTGAATTATTCAAACTACACATACACACACCTCCAACTAATGGGTGAAGAACATACTGTTTCTCTGTTTAGAAAAGTAATGCCTCACAAAAGGATGCTTGTTCGATTATCTCCTACTACCTAAAATGGTGGAAATTAAAATGGAACTGAATTTATATATGATATATATTAATTTTATTTTTTCTTTATTCTTATTTATTTTTCATTTATAGGATACCTTTATGTTTTCCAATATAGGTAAACGCGATAATTTCATTTGAGGAAGAGCGGACTACCGCCCCCTCAAAGTGATATGACTCATTCATTCCAATCATAGGGAATATAAAGGATAATTTTAATGATATTTTATATGATTTTATACAGGAATTATAATATACCTATGTATCATTATCTTTAAATTCATTTTAAATAATAAATATAAAGAAAATTAGTGTTCATGCGTACGTACGGCTTACCCTCTCCATGAACGGTGCATTTCATTTCTTACCATCAAATGATATGTACTGTTATAAATATATATATATATATATATATTGGATATATATGATATATATGATATCTAAATAATGAATATAATTCTGGATATAATGAACTATTGAACACATGGACAACTTGTAAATATATGGTTTTCATTTTTGACTCAATTACCAAATAACAACAAAACCACCATTATTAACTTAAATGAGTGCGTACTAGTTATAACATGGTAATAATTGATATAAAATTATCAGTAAACTTGAAAATGTTTGTTATTCAATTAGAAACTAACTTTAGTTTATTATTCAGGAGATTAATGAATGAACGAGTCAAATCTGACAACGAGGTTAAATGATTTCTTATCTCACTTTTAATTCTGTGAGATTTCCATTGTCTACCACTTATTCATTGCATGTGGTGTATTGTGTACTTCCATTAGATACTTATTATAATGATTCAAATTATATTCATGGTATTATGTGATTCATTTGGTGGATAATAACTTTTGGTCATATGACTCAGTTGATTAAAACGTTGTAAAGGGTTTCATCTCACTTTTTATTCCCTTGAGATTCATGCGATATTTTCCACAATATCCTTTTGTGTGTTGTATGTACTGCCCATTATTTTACAATATGTGTAATATAATTTCATTTATAAGTATTTAAATATTAATTTTATGGTCCCTTTTCATGTGGGTTTTGTTTTTTATGTTACGAAATCGGCAAGGGAACCATTCACCTTCCTCTTTTTAAAAGACTTCTTTTTTGTTATGACATTTAATTTACATTTTATTATGCTGGGATATGTTATTCTATATCCTTATTGATTTAAATTTGATGTCCAATTGATGAGATACCTTTTTTTCTCATCATCTCATTCTTTTAATTTTAAAGTGACATCGTTATGCTGATGAATTTTTGCAAGGGAACTTTTTAACCCAATTTCAATACTTTGGGTTAAACTTGTACCTCATTAATATGTCCTTAAATGAATATCTGTGAATGACCCATGATTCTTTTAAACATAATATCCACTTATATTTGGTGTATTATTATTTTTCACACATAATTATGTGACTAATTTATCATTAATTTATGGATACTGTCTTTATAAGGCATTTAATCTCAATTGAAATTTCTATTGAGACTTTATTGTTGTTATTTACCAATTAACTGTTATATATTGTGTATACTATTATTTTTCATATTATATCATGAATCCATTTATTATAATGATATTATATATTAATGATTTAGTGTTATTCCTAAATTATTTTTATTCACGGGTCTCTATTTTTTTTAAAATCCCTTTAACTAAAATATCATTTATAATGTTTTAAAGATTTATTATTATAAATATTTATAATTAATTTCCATGTTTTAAAAATGGTTTAGAGTATTTTTTTTAAATGGATATTAATGTCTTAAAATTATAATTTAATTAAAATATTCAATGTTTTAATAGACACTTTGATTCAAAAATCTATTTTTAAATGGATTGTGAAAATGGATTGATTATTTTAATATCTTGAAATTACTTCTTGTGATTAAAAATGAAATTTCATTAGTGAAATGGTTATATTTGGAATATTTCATGTCTTGTGATGGTACATGGGAATTTCATGGGTGGTTATGTGATAAAACATATGACGGTTGGTGCCATGATAAACCATGACAGGTGGTTACATTATAACCTCCAATGCATTGTGTATGGAAGTCGGTCATATGACTATTCCATTTAGTGATATTTGTAAATTTAGACTGTATTTTTATTCCACTAAAGAATGATTATGTCCCAATTTTCCTTCTTTGTGTATCCGTTATTGAGACTTTCATGCTCATACCAAGTTATTGAAATGTTTTTCACAAGACATAAAGTGGAATAGGGTCAAGGATGGGATCATGGAAAAATCATGTTGTCTAAAACATGGAACTACACATGTCTCATTTATTCATGATTTTTTATTTTATGAAAAAATGAAACTGAGTAGAAGTTTCTACATTTTAATTTTTGAAATGTAATGTAATTATTATGCCTAATTCTCTAGAAATCTAAACCTAAAAATATCTTCAATGTTATATATTCATTTAAAACATGATTCTGTAATGTTTAAGGTTGGGTCCTTATAATTTGATTACAGAAAAAAATTTATTGATTAGTTTGATATTTTATATATTATTTAATTTTTTTATTTTGATTTAATCATGTTTTTATGATTTTAAAAAATTAATGTAATCAATAATATCAAAATTTAAAAATTTCATATTATAAAATATAAAATATTTTATTAAATGTCATAAAAATTATAAAAATATTTAATTCATCCAAATAGTTTGTATAGTTTTCAAAATTTAAATAATAACTCATTAATTTGTATTTTTACATATTCTAGTAATTATTTTTACTTTCAAAGAGTAAATTACTTACTAAAATAATATTATTTAAAAGGGTTAACACGTAAATACAAAAATTAATTTTTTTTAAATTTTTTTATAATTTTATTAGATAAATGGATTTGAAGCCATACACATCCTATATTTGATATAAATAAGTTTTTACTAATATGGAATGTAAAATGAATTTATATTAATTTAATAATTTTTCTAATTGAAATTGTGCCCCTCCCCACTCGTATAAAAGGAACTCTTCTTCTCTATTCCTTACATTCAAAAAAACCCTTTGGCAAGCCAATCTAAACACAAATCCAATCCTAGATTCCCTCCCAACATTATTTATTCTTTATTTTAGGTACAACACCCTTCTTAGCAGTGTTATATAGTTATGGAAAGGTGTTCTTTTAAAAAAAGGGTTATGTTTTTATTTATATGTTTCTGTTTTATTTTTTATTACACCACATTAAATTAATATCCAAACATATTTAGATAATAAATTTATCATCCGTACTATACTTATATTTTATTCTATTCATATGATCACCTAAATACATCACTACTTCCATGAAATGGGAGAGGAATTAATCATTCGTGTGTACATGTGAATTAGAACCTCCACGAACAGATATTATTCATTTTCCATAAGAAAATTCTCATGACTTTTTATAATGATAGAATTAAAGATCATTTATTTTTACTATTACATATTAATCATTATAATATAATAATACATCAGGTACGTTATTCTTTACAATGTATATAAACATGTTGACATCATTCGTGCGTGTGTGTGAACTATCACCTCTACGAAGCGATGTCATACGTTCTTATTTTCCAAATAACTATTATGATATATATATAAGTATATAATAATTATTAATGTGAAATTAATTATATTATGATCATTCTCTAATGATAATATAAATATTACCTTATTTCTATAATTATTAATGAAAAATGAAAATGTTACTCAATGTTGTTCATTTTCCATTACAGTAATTAATGGTTATACTCAAAATTATAATTACTGCAATAATGTAATAATTATTTCATGAATATTATTCTAGAGTTTATTGAAATATGACCACATGTAAAAATTTACATCACACCAAGGTAATTTTCACCTCATGTACAAAATATTGCAAAATTTTTTCACATGAACATAAATAATTATTCAATTGTTATAAAATTATAAATATGTCATATAAATGGAATAATCCACTAGGAAAAGGATCTTTGGAAGGTATAAATAAACCGAAGATTATTATTCTGGAATATAAAGAATGCATGTGACTTTTCAGAGTTGGTTTATGGGACTACATTTTAATCTCATATCATTGAGGAATATTTTTATGTTATAATCCACCTTCTTCTATATAGTGTATAATAAAAAAAATTTACATTTAATTTAATTCAAAGGTTTCAAATAGTAATATTTTAATATTATGTGTTTTAGTAAATGACAAATGGAATGTTTTTTTAACTTATATTGAAATGAAATCTTTTTTTCCACCATGTCAACTATTTAATATATGGATTCTATTACAAGACTTATTTTTTTAATGAAAAATAAATACCATATTAAGATTTTAGGTATTTTGGAATTGTAAATGGTATTTATAATGGATTGATTATATAAATATCTTGATATTATATCTGGTTAAGGAAATATGGAAATGTTATTTTTCATTTATGCATGACTTATGTGTTGGGATTATGTTTGGGTTCTTTTTAATTTTTTTATTCTATAGGAGCTTCCATAAAAAAGAGGTTGGGTGGGACAGTGATAGCTATCAAATTAATTGTGTAATGAGTTGGAGTTAATGATAAGGTTTTGACTAAAATATTTATTGAATATACTATGATAGGTATTCCAAATGTTACCATGAATGTTACTCCTAATGTAGTTATGAAAGATACAATGTCAGTAAAATATGTATTCCACATGTTACCTTTATGATTTATGATTTCTAATATTAATTTTTTGGAATGTTATGATTCTATGAGGCTTTATAATGACCTTTTTTTATGTATGTGAAAGGTATGAATCTGTGAAAAAATTATAAATAGTATAAGATATTCACGGACTAATGGGTTCATTTATTATTTTATATCCCTTAGAGATCTTTTATTCTCATCCCATGTTCTAGAAATGTTTTCCACTGGGTATAAGGATGGTTAATAGAAATTAATCAGTAAAGATCAATGTAATAAATATTACTATCAAGGGAAATTAATTTTTAAAATAGATTAATCCTTTTATGAAATGGATAGTATGTAGAAGTTTAAACTTTGTAATATTTGGGTTGTCATATAATTGTTATGGAATAATTATTTAAAATGATAAGCCTGAATAAATATTCAATGTGAATTCTTGATTAAAATTAATATCATATATAATTTTTTTCTGTGGAATTATAAATTTTACTTAGGGGTATTATAACAACATGATGATAGGTACACTTATCAAACTCTATAGACCTTTTAATATAATATTTGATTCTGGATCTACCTAATATTTTTTATCTATTGAAACTTGTAATGGTATCTGAAAACCATGTCAGTAATTAGACAATTTCATAGGAGTAAAAACCTATAATGGTACAATGAAGTCATCCCATGTCTATGATTATTCTCATATTTATCTTTTTTGTAATGTGTTCCCAAAAAAAATTTATCATTCATTGACAAGATAAATTAGAATTTATTTTGGTGATAGAAATTCTTTCATTACCTAAAACATGTTTTGAATTCCATGTAGTTGATGTAAATTTTTATATTCCAAACAAATGAATGATTTCTTACTAGTGTGAGGAAAAATAAGATACTTCAATTGAAAGTACATCTACCACATGGTTCTCAATTCATATTCAAAAGTGTCATTTTTATCAGATGGGATGTACAAACTCAATATCAATGATATTAACATTTTTAGTCAGTCTATTGATATTTTTCTATATGAAATTAAAAGTCTTCCAATAAATAGTTATGTGTATTTTTCAATATAATAAATACTGCTGCTATAATAAATTCAATGACTCTATATAGAATGGCCCAAATGAGTTAGGATAGTTGGAGTATAAAATCAAAGATAATATTGAGAAGGGATTAATTTGGAAATATGTGACACATTGAGAAATCTTTTACCTG
This sequence comes from Viscum album, assembly GCA_963277665.1. NCBI lineage: Eukaryota > Viridiplantae > Streptophyta > Magnoliopsida > Santalales > Viscaceae > Viscum > Viscum album. The sequence continues at coordinate 1,330,165,491 of OY728142.1, read as the reverse complement.
TTTTTAATAGGAATGATGGGTCAATGTATGTTTTACATAATTATCGAGAAAATAGAAAGTTTACTATCATGAACAAGTATATTCAACATCATATTGGGGACTTGTTTGAAAAACTACTTAGAAGGTCAATAATTTTCTAATATTGATCTTAATTTCATGAAATCAATAATAAAGAATCAATAATGTAGAAAAACCCATGAAAGAATTCCTTTCATGATATGGGCTCAATGAAATTATAGTGATTCTTTTATCCTTACTAATTCTTCAGCTATCATTATGGTTCTATTTGCTTATGTTTTTTGAGATTAACATTATAATTTTGTGGAATTATTTATGAATTATAGTCATAAATATTCAATTTTATAGGTAGATAATCAATGATATTTTCAAATTATGATGATGACCTAAAGTGGAAAAATATTTATAAAAAAGTATCCATGTGGAAACTTTTTCCTCAAAATTTTTTATTCATGGGTCAAATTTTCCAATGTGAGGTTATATCAATATAACCATCAAATATAAATGTTAGATAAGAATATCATTCAGAATATATTGTGATTGAGATCCCTAGTATTCATGGATTAGAACGATATTAATGGTTATTCTTGGGGATTTATTCAAGACTATCAAACCATATCAACATGTTAGGTAGGATGTGATTCATGACCATTTGGAAGGTTGAATTTAATGAAGGTTTTAGGGAACAAAAGATAAGGGTATTCACCATAAATAACTTTACAAAACTCTTCTTTGGAGAAGTTTTTGTGTCTACAGTGATGAATAAATGATTTGATTGGGATGGATCCTCAAAAAGAATAATTTGGTTATAGATTATTAAAAAATTTATATTATCTGAAAAATATCCCCCAAATCCTGATTTCATGTTAGATATGGTATATTTTTTCTAAAATATATAGAGGCATTATCCCTATGGAGAAATATGTTAAATAAATATTTATCAAATGATTAAATTTTATTTTCATTAAAAAAAGAAAATAAATCCGAGAAATTGGTTGGTTTTGAATAAATATTATAATTACAGAATACATTAACACCCTATGAAATAAAACAATATGGAAAATGATCTCTCTTAAAAGGTTTATGCAAGCTTTTCAATGACAAGGATGAGAAAAAAACAATATTTCAGTAACCTCAATATATTAATCTAATAATCTATAGGGAATGTTAAAAATTTTATTTTTTACATATGTGTGTTCAACCCTATACTCATGTGAATATTAAAGAGGCATAATGGGAATATGTAGGACTGAAATATAGGTGGGAAATGTTCCATAATTCAACCATTATTATGATATATTAGTAAAAATAATGAACTATTTATCATCCCCTTTTTTAAAATATTCGACTGTGCTGATAGACGAAACTTATACTTTGTTATTATAAATTCATCATGGAAAAATAAATATGTATAGTGATTTGAAAGTGTACTTTTGGTAGGATTGAAGGATAAGTTATATTTGAGATTATTATTCTCAATTCTTGGTAAGTCAATATGATATGGGTTTATGATATAATTCTAAGGGGTTTTACAACTATTACCTATACTAGAAGGGAAATGGGAAAATATTACCATGGATTGTTTTTTCAGAAATAATTAAATAACTATAACTGAAAATTCAGTTTTTCATATAGTCTATCACCTAATAAATTCAGTGCACTTTATTTCCATTTTATAATATTTTTCAATTAACAAACACACCCGGTTACAAATTAAGGAAATTATATGATTTCATGTTGTATTAAAATCATTATTATATAATTGGGATTATAATTTGACCTCATAGTTTTCAAGAAATCAACAGTTAATTCTAGATATAGAGTTTATTTTCATCATTACTTTTCATCCTTATAAATATGAAATGTCTGAGTGGAAAATTCAAACTTTATCAGGAATGTTTAGAGCTTTCACTATGTAATTAGATGAGGCTTGGGATTAACACTATAATTTGGATGAATTTTATTTCAGTAATAACATTCAATAATCTATTCAAATTGATTATTATGAATCCCTCTTTTGTAGTTTGTTGAAAATTCTATCATATTCAAATGTTGTTGGAAAAATATTGATATTGGATCTTGATCTTTATATTGGAATGTATGATAATATTTGATACATTAATCAACACATAAACGAATTTCATAGCAGGAAGAAATGTTATATATACAATTGTTGAAAATATGTATAGTTTGATGTTTCTAACAAGGTATTGTTATTAGTATAACTATGGAATAGGTTGATGATATTTGGAAATTTATAATGAAAATCATATGGTATATTAGTTCTTTTGAAATTATTGACAATATAAGGATGACGACATATCAATTGGTGCTTCTAATGAATCTCTCTAATGTTTATGACTTTTTTGATATACTTATACTAATTATGTACATATCTGGTCAATATCATGTACTAAACTATGTTTCCATACTACTATAGAATGAGTTATCATATAATGAATAACTAGTAGATATTTTTCTTCATTGGGATAATATTCTATGAAGGAAGATAACTCACATTGTCAATGTTGTGTTGTGAAACCACGAATTTTATGATTCATAAGTGGGAACCACGAGATGTCATGTGACAAAATATTCCCAATTTATTGGTATCATAGTGAATAATTTCATGGGGGAGTTAATATCTTTGTGTTTTGAATGAAACATTCCACCATTTTTATAAAATATTTCTATTTAAATAATATTATTTCATCAATGTCTTGCATCAAAAATAGTAATGATTTTTGAAGAACCTCAAACATTTTTAAAATATTATTTAAATCTTAACATGCACCCATTCGATTAGAAGGTATGAATAAGAAAATCCAAATTATGAAAATTACGGTACCTATATATTTAAAAAATTAATTAATTATTTTTAAAATTATTTAAATTATAAATAAATTATTTAAAAATAAATAAGATTTTTGTCTTTATAAAAAGGAGTTTATGCACAAAATTGTTTTTCTATATTAATACATCAAAATAAAAGATATTATTTATTTATTTTAATAAAAAATATATTTTATTTAATTGATTACTTTTTTAAATATAAAATGATTATTTTTCTAGGATAAGGAAATCTGTAAAACTAATTTTATGTTAATTTTTTTTCAATAAGATTTTTTTTTTATTTAGATTTTTCCTACATACATTCTAAATTATTTATTACATTTATTATTATATAATTATATAAAATTAATAATATATTTAGAATCATGTGGATTGAATTTGTTAAATTGGACCCTTTTATTTGTGATCAATATGAATTATAAATGTTACAATATTTATCATCTCAATAATGGGTAAATTATTTTAATCATTGTTAAAATGTTGTGAAATGTAATTAATTATTCCTAAAAAATTTTATTGTATGATTGTAATTTCAACCTTATCACATTATGAGGAATGTATTTTAGTTTAAAGGACACATGTCCATGGAATGTAACTATATATTATTTATATTATATAAAATTACAAAATGTCACTCTCCAAGTATTTAATGTCACATAAGTTTAAGTTATCGATGAATAAAAGTGAATATATTGATCATAATAAAAATTTTATCATGACATAATTTTATTTTTATTTTTTTTAAATAAATAATGACCTCCATTTCTTATGAAACATTGATGTAGTATTTTTACATTTAATAAAAGAAATATAACAAATGATTGTAGGACTATTAAAATTTGTAAAATATTAATGAGTTATTGTAACCCAATGATTTTGTAGATATATATGAAAAATTAGGGTGTTGTAAAATTATTATATTCATAATTTTAATTATTCATGATGTATTTATGCTTAACTTAAATGTATTGTGTTAAAATTGATAATAATGATATTTTAGTTAAATAATATATTTTAAAATTATTTAAAAATATAAAAAAATTATGTATTAAAATTTGGATATGATAAGTTCTAAAATTTTATATATTGATCACTTAAGATAATAAAATATTCTTATAAGTAAAAAATTACACACTTTTAATATTTTTTTATAGTTTAAATTAAAAATGGATAACTAAATGTTAATCAAATTGGAAAGGATTATAATGACTATGGATCATATATAAATTATATTGTGTGATGGTATTAAAACTCTATATTACATGATCTTTGAATCCATATCTATTTTGAATAATATTTCTTGTGATTTTATTAATTATTATTTAATCTTTTTAGAAGTTCCCTTAGTACCCCTCATTATAATTATAAAATAAAATCTTATACCTCAATTATTTTCACAAAACTTTTCCATGAATATTTTCATAAATATATCAATTATTATTCAATGATTATAAATTCCCATTATTGAGATTTTTTATTACTAAATGTCTAACGATAGAACCATTTGGGGTGATCAAAATGATTATTTTCCAAGAAAAAGTAATCGCATTAACTAAACACATTCTATTAAACTCAAAATTACCTTCTGTAAAACAGTGGTATTAATAATAAAATTTCCTATTTCTTAAAATAAATATGAAAAATGGTATTTTAATTATGAATAATCCTTTAATAACCCTATTTCCATTCAAATGAGATGTGAATGTTTCAGTCGTGCGTACATATAGATTTGCACATCCATGTAGTCATACAATTCGTTTTTCATAGTTACATTTGTTAGATGAAAATTATATAGATTTAATATATATATATATATATATATGATATTAATACTATAATTATATTTATGAATTAAAAATTACACATTTACCTATATACCATCTAATCCATTGGGAAATGATAATGCATTGGTGGGTTGATGTGGACTACCATGCTCAAAAAATAGATGTGATTCATTTTACATGTATATGTTACAAATTTTATAATGAGGATGTATTTATGAATATATATGAAAAATATGAAAAACTAAGTACACTATAATCTGTAATTAATAATTATATTTCTTTCATTACAACTGTTGAAAAATGAAACCAATGTAGATGCGTTTGTACGACCTACTGTCTATGAATTGGGCTAATCATTTTTATATCTTATAATTTTACAAGGGACTCTAAATATATATATATATATTAAAATTATATTATATTTATATAATTATTATCATTATATAGAATTATAGAACCAATAAAAAATTAAATGGACACGAACTATTAATCTGAAAAATTCATGATAAACAAAATAGTTGACACAGAGAAATAACAATTTTAATAATTAATTATTAATAAATATTTGTTTTAAATCTGATATATGGATCATATATGATAATATTATTATAAAAAAGACTCTATTTGATAACTGTAGGAAATTTTAAATTTTATGTACATGAGGATCAAAAATATATAAAGGATGTGAAAAATGAGGTTTGGGGTATAATGTTGCATTCTTGAAATTTTTTGGGATTGTTTTTATTTATGTTTGAAATTTTTAAATATGACAATAAATATGTCAATAAAAATATTACTTCTCTTATATGACTATTATATTTTTAATTTATGTTTTCCATTAAATTTCATTATCTTATGTACTCAAGAGTATGAACATATATTATTTAGGAAAATCGACATCATTGTAATTCATGACCTTTGGAAAAAAACGTAGAACGAATGTTTTATTTCCTATAAAAATGAACATATTTTCCCACCATCAAGACTAATCATTTAATTGAATTATACCTAACATGTTTACTTTATTTTTTAGATAATATCTTTTCATCTTATAATTGTACAATTTTTTTTAAAATGTAAATTAAAAAATGGAATTTTTATTTTCCTAAATAATGACTTAAATATATATATTGATTCATCAACTTCCGAAATAGCTAATGTTGAGTATGATTTTTTTGTACAATGATCCAAGGATGAAATTCAAATTATTTCTCAATATTCTTTATTATTATGATGGAATTATGTCTATGAAACCCATTCCTTTTCTACTAGTAATTATATGATAAAATTTTTATGAATCCCTTTTAATTTTTTGGATTTTGATTTAATGAATGATATATGATCTTCTGAAAAAAATATGTTTGTTTCTCATTACTGGATTTGTGGGAATTATATCTCCCATAAATGCATTTATTAATGATTATTACATGACTAGATAATGGAAAATTTAATATGGAGTGAAACTACTTTATTGAAAAACTTTTTTGAATAATATATTATTAGGAGTATAACTTTATTACTCCGATGGATTGGGGAGTGAACCCATTCTAAAATGAAGTTCATGAAAATTATCCTTTGAAACTGGAAAAATGGTTTTCAATTCATGTTTTTATTCCAAAGTTTCATGACTTATGACATTGTTAGAGTCTCATTTATCATGTTATTTTATTTTTATATGATTCATTTATTAGGGACTATAATGATTTATTCCATGACATGTGATTATGAACTTTGATATGAAGTGTATGGTATTAAAATGTTGATGTCAGGTTCTCAAACACATTTTCTCATTTTATAATTACAATATCATTGATATATGTCTTTTTCCCTTAATGAGAATTATATAACACCAATTCTTATGTTCCTTATCCCATGTTATGAAGAAATGTTTTATGTATGATAATTATAAAAATGGTGATAGTAATGAAGATATATTTGAGAGATGATGATGAACTATTGAGAACCATTTTTCGATATCCATGTTCCCAAAGACACTAAACATTAACGATTCTAGTGGGGATTTTTATGTTTTGTTAATAACACTCATCATTTAAAATGTAATATATTTATATTATAATTATGGGTTACAATATTATATTTTTGTTGATATACATGAAGCATAATTAGACCCTTTATTGTAACCTTTAACTCATTTATCATCCTCTAAAGTAAAAGGAAAAGAACTTACTCTTCCTTCTCACATAATTGATGTAGTTTCAAATTAAAATTCTGATTAGAGTAACTATCATGGCCTCATTTCGAACTCATCTTTTATTTATTAACAAAAAACATTGTTTCTTTTATGTATATTCTATTATCTAATTGTTTTTATTATTTATTAATTAAATAGTATTATGTATACATTATTTTCATTATACTATACCTCTAGAATATTATTTCCTAATTCTAGAGAGGCAAAATAATGTTATTTGAAATCATTTAATATTTCCTATCGACTTTTTTAATTATCAAATTGTGTGTTATTTTTGGTTATCCCATCAAATCATAATTTTAAAACTCAAAAATCATGTTTCTTTTGTTATTAATAGTCATTTTGTTTTATGATAGATTTTTATTTTCTTGATAAAAACTAAAAACTGGATAATTATTCAAGTGACTATATTAACCTAATGTGTAATGAAGTTTATATGACCTTTAATTTGTTATGAAATTATGTAAGTGAGTAGATGGCGATGTATAAAAGTATAGATGAAAAAATAATTAATCATATGAAAGGCATGAAAATATTCTCTATGTCTTTAACTAAGAAAATGTGTTCTGAACCATACACCTGATGTGTTTATTGTGACCACATATGTTTTTCACACAAAATCATGAAGAATTCATGTTATAATACATAGGTAAATTTATTTTTTCTACTGTGTTGAGGGAAAAAAAATATAAGTGAATGTGTCATGTGACGATTTCAAGGTATCATTCCGTGTAATAATTTCTAGTGAACATGTCAAGTGACCTTGTCTAATGAAAACAAGAATGTGAGCGAATGAATATATCAACATTTTCACGTGATCTCGTAGGAGACTATGGTATTATACTGATTTCATGATGTGGTAGATTATCCGATGTTAGCATTTTTGAGGATGAAGATTGAGAATCATGTTTTAAATATTTACATAGATGATTGAGATTAAGAAAGGTAATTATGATCACGTATAAAAATATATGATGTAATATTTTTAGTGTATATTAATTGTTCTATTTATGAAATAATTGGTGGGGAAATTTAATTTTCTATAGAATAAATTTTAGAAACATTTACAGAAGAGTCAGAGCCATTAAGAATTCTAGATCAAACAAATGTGTATAACTATTATATTATAAATTTTATCTAATAGATAAGTTGACATAGATCTCACATTTATAATAATTTCCAATCATTGAAACAATAAATTCATAAATTTTATAATAGAGAAAATTGAGGGCATAATGAAAAGAAAAAATAATTCAATGTCTTCTTCTTTAATACACTTTTTTATCTCTCAGTGCGATAGTAGATCATATTGTCTTCGAGGAAATATTAATGACAACTCAAAATGGGAGAAATATATTTCATGATCATAAATTATTGATTTAGAGATAGAAAAACTAAACAATTATTTTATTACACTTTCATCCTTCTTCTCTATTTTATTAACATTCATCTTATTCTTGTAACAATTAAATTTTTATTGGGAATAATGTAACATCCCTAACCAAGAAGTCACTAAACCGGTGCTCTGAGTCAGGTGGTTACATGACCTTAAGCGTGCCTCCTCGTACGACAAAGGTTGCCGACTAGCTGTGGGGGTCTATGGGGTCATGTGGGGAGACTATACCCCCTTTTTATCTGAGTAAACACAATAGAAATAAACCAAATAGAAGAAACAATAACCAATAAACAAGGAACATTTATAACAACCATTTCCAATAATAAATATGCCATGTCATACTACAACTTCTAGAGTGAACAATAACCTAAATAAGTACAATGACCAAAATCCCCCAAATGGTCCCGACTCCATGTCTGGATCCTTCACCATGTGCTACACATGTCCACTCACTATATATCCAGAATCTTTGCCCTTTTCATGACCTGTAAACATGAAGTCTGCCAAAGTACCCAAAGGTGGCCCGAGCAGGGTGTGAGTACAACATAGTAGGCCACCCCCAATGGTGTGAAAAACATATCCAGTAGGAAAAGGTAGTACATGGAAAAGGAATATGAATGATAATTTCCAAGTAATTAATTATGTTTCCATTAACACGTTTAGAGTCAAGACATTTAAAATTCCATTACCATTCTTTCACACCATTTACCATCACTTACCATTTCATCACATTTCAATGGGTTAATCAAATACATTATGTTACATGGGTCTAAGGCCAACAATTACATGCATGAGGGTAAACACATCCTTATCCTGTCTCACTAGGACTAACCCACTCATAGAAACCATAACCTCACCTCGAAGCCTCAGTTTGGGTGGATGCAAGCATTAGGAGAATACACCCTCAGTCCCCTATCCTAACCCGTGCATTTAGGGTGGAGTTTAGAACCTCGGTCTTAGCTCAACCAGTGGATGTAGATCCTCAAATCATACCCCATTGTACCAAGCCATGTGCACATGCTTATATATATATATATATAAGTTACCATACACTATCCAAACCATTTCCTTCGGCAACACTATTCAAAACAACCCATTTGGGAATTCACATTATGCCTTAACCCATTAACACATTACCATTTCACATCACTTAACCATTCACCCAATTCCCATGTGTTATGCCTATATCACTAATAATTCATCATTAAACCCATAAACTATCCCGTTATGGTATTAAATCAGTTTACACATTAACCTATTTAACATGTTCATCATCCCATGAATCAACCATTAATTTCAACATGATTATCAAGGCTCTACAGTTCATTACAACAATGTAACATGTTTAATATCAATCCCAATTTCTGGGAAAAGCCGGCCCATCCCATGGATGGCCCTAGATTAGGTCAAGGAAATCCCGAAACATCCCATAGGGGTCCTAAGGGTTTCCATTTTCCATTTTAAACATCATTATAACCAATTTTTTCAAGGTTATTGAAAACATATACAAGGAGAAACAAGAACATAACCAAACATGCACAAATACCCAAATAACTAAGGGATCTCACTTTTAGACCACCTACCTCGAAAATGCAGTTGAACACACTCTCAATCGAGTCCTTATACCTCGATCCGACCAACCTTTGGAGCTTCAACCTAAAAATATCCCAAAAGATAGGGGTTTAGATCTTTGGAACAAGAGGTAGAGAACATGTAATACCAAAACCAAAAAGAGATGCAAGGATGGGATTAGCCTTACCCAGATCTTCGATCCACAACCAACGACACCAAAAATGACTTAGAAGTGAGGGATATTGATCACTTAGAGCTCTTTGGTGACTTGGTTTGTTCTATGGGAGAGGAAGGAGGAATGGAGTTGAAAACCCGAATTGGGGTTTAAAAGCCCGGAGTGGAAAAATTGTAATTTTTCCCAAATATAAGTGGTCGCATGGTTTAGCCACACTGTTTGAAAAACCTTGTGAAAACTATGCGTATGCCACTGCCCAGATGAGAAGGGTCACATGATTTTGGCTGGGCAGGCCGCACGATTTTCCCTGGTCATGCACAGGTCGTCCGCCCTGGCCTCTCTTGCCCAGATTTCCTTTCTTTCGTGTCAAGATTCCCCAGAACACCCCCAAAGCCTCTCACACCTTCAGAAGACATCCATTTAATCCCTAAATAAGGTATTCAACCAAAACATAACGAAAAACATACCTTTCCAAAAACTGGGATCTTACATCCTTCCCCACCTTATAACGGCTTGTCCTTGAGCTGAGTTTCTAAGCCTCATTGATCCACGGAAGAGATGAGTTCGGGCCACTAAGACTACATATCTAATTCTTACTCTCAAGATTCTTCTTGAAATTTCCAATGCTGGCATAGTACTCACACTAATGGCACAACATTGCCTCGCAAGACCTTTTCACTATGATCCACCACACAAACCAGATGCTCCTCAAATGATACATCAGCCTCAAGCTCCACATCCTCAACATCAACCACATGAGATGGGTTAGGGTGATATCATTGAAGATGTGACACATGAAACACATCTTGAATCCCACCACACTATTGTGGAAGAGCCAATCGATAAGTGACTGGTCTGATCCCCTCCACAATCTCAAAAGGTTTCACATACATGGGCGCCAACTTACCCTGCTTCTAAATCCGACTGTGGCCTAACCGTGGTGAAAACCGATGGAAAACATTATCACCCACCCAAAAATCAAGTGGTCAATGCCTTTGATCTGCATACGACTTCTACCTTCTCTAAGCCGTAGCCATCCACTGCCTAATAAACTTCACATTCTATGAAGTCTCCGGCATGAGACTTGGCCCCATCAACTTGGATTCACCAGCCACTAGCCAACAAACAGAGATCTACATGGCCTCCCTAGAGTGCCTCAATCGGTTCCATCTGAATCATAGTCTGAAAACTATTTTTGTCGGCAAACTCAACTAATGATAGGTTTCTCTCCCAAGAACCACCAAATTCAAAGACACAAGATCTTATCATGTCTTCAAACACTTGGATCGTACGTTCCGAATGCCCGTCCATCTGTGAGTGGAAAGCTATACTCAAAAACACATGTGTACCAAGAAACTTCTACAACCCTTTCCAGAAACACAATGTGAAACATATATCTTGATCTAAAACTATTGTTCGTGGAACACCATGCAACCACACTATTTTCAAAACATACAGCACACCCAACTAGTCGACTGTAATGGTCTCCTGAATCGGTAATAAATGAGTCACTTTCATTAACTGATCCACAACCATCGAGATTGCATCATTCTTCTACGGCATCCTCGAAAGACCCACGACAAAATCCATCATATCATCACCCCACTTCTATTCTAAAGTTGGAAATGGTTTCAACAAACCACCTGGGCGTTGATGATCAAACTTCACCTACTGACAAGTAAGGAACCATGCCACAACAGCCACAATTTCCTTCTTCATTCCAGCCCAACAAAACTGCCTTCAGAGGTGACGGTACATCTTGGTGAATCTAGGATGCACTGCACACATTGATGCATGGAACTCACACATCAACTCTTCCCGCACACCCTTTGGAACAGCCACACAATCCCAAACCCGAACAACACCATCCATGCCGATGGCCCCTCCAGAAGGTATCTCCCCACCTTTATGATTTTCATTCATGACCAAACACTCAGGGTTATCATGATGACCTTCCTTAAATAAACTCAAAAGTGTCAACTCCATCGCTATGAAAGCAAGAGTGACCTGACCACTCTCCTCTTGCACCACCATGTGCATTTCTGCAAACAATGCCATCACCTTCCACTTGGTGCTAGACTCCTGAACCACCTGATTTTAAAACATTCTTCTCAGAGCATCAGCAACACTATTTCCCATTCCTAGAATTTACACCAACTCAATGTCAAAAGATAGGAGGTATTCAACCCATCATTGTTTTCGAAGATTCAGATCCCACTATGAGAAGATGTACATTAAACTCTTATGGTCAGTAAACATGGTAAACCATTCTCCCAACATGACAGTGCCTCTAGCACATCAAGGAATGCACCACTGCTTCCAGCTCAAGGTCATGAGTGGGATAGTTCCACTCATGGGGTCTCAACTGCCTCGACCCATAAGCCACAACCCGCTCATCCTGCATCAACACATCCCCATGTACGATTCCAGATGCATCACAAAACACGATGTACTTCTTACCCGACTCAGGTAAGATCAATATAGGTGTGGTCATCAATCGCTTCTTAAACTCCTAAATGGATTCTCACAAGACCCATACAAGTATAACCTGTTTCCTTTCTAGTTCAAGCCTGAGGGTGGTGCTTCCAAGTGAGAGAAATCCTGAATGAACCTTCGAAAATACATGGCCAAACCCAGAAAACTCTAAAAATCAGAAACACTCTTGGGATGTTCCCAAGATACAAATACATGAACTTTCTATGGATCCACTATCACACCCACCTTCGAGATGATGTGACCCAGAAAATGCACCTCACCTATCCAGAATTGTCACTCTGAAAGCTTGGTGTATAGCTGGTGCTCTCTATGAGTACCCAAGATGATGTCAAGATGTTGGGCATGATCGTCGTGAGTTTTCGAGTACACTAAGATATCGTCAACAAAGAAAACCACGAACTGATCTAGATAGGGATTAAAGATTCGGTTAATCAAATATATAAACACCAATGGTGCATTGGTCAAGCCGAAATGAATTACCACAATCTCAAACAACCCGTACCGACTCTGGAAAGCTGTCTGCGGTATGTCGGAAAACCTCACCTTCAACTGGTGATAACCCAACCTTAGATAAATATTATAAAACCCCAATACACACCTCAAATGATCAAAAAAGTCATCAATTCTAGGACGAGGGTACAAATTTTTCATCTTCATCTGTTTGAACTTTCGATAGTCAACACACAACCTTAACGACCCATCGACCTTCTTTTCAAAAAGCACGGGAGATCCCCAAGGAGATGTACTAGGATGGATAAACCCCTTACGATCCAACTTCGGAAGCTGAACCTTTAGTTCCTGGAGTTTTTCCGGTGCCATTAGGTATGGAGGAATAGAAACCGGCTCTACTCCCAGTAGCAACACAATCATGAACTCGACATCCCTCTCGGGGGGTAACCCCGAGAAATCCTCAGGAAATGCGTTCTGAAATCAATCCACCACAAGAGAGAAAATTGCTTGATCCCCTCTTTCATTGTCATCAAGCACGAGACAGGCTACTCAAGCCCTGAGTCCACTCATCTGTTGAAAAAAATGTCCCCTCACGACCTGCTCAAATATCTCATTCTCCATAGTGGACATAAGTGTCACCCTCAAGCGACCTGAACGATACTCTATGATGATAACAGTCTATATGTGCCCAATACAACACCAACCAATCCATTCCAAAGATTAGGTCAAAACATGACATCTCGAGAATGAACAAGTCGCACAGAAAATGATACCCACCAACTTCCAAGCCACATCCCTTGCACTACTTGATATCCTCAACCCGCACTCCGAACAGGGTGTCAATTGACATAACTCCACACACTTTCTCAATAGGTAATCCCAACTCTACCACAAGTTGAGCAAAGATAAAAAAGTCTGTGGAACCTGTGTCAAACAATGCACTAGAAAAAGTAGAGGCTACAAGGATCGTACCTCGAACAGTGAATAGTCCAGCCTCGCCATCACCAGGCGCAAACTGAACTACCAGAAGCTGGGCTGACCTTCTACCCTGGGCTCCGGCCTGAGTAATCTGTGCTACACTGCCATGTTTGGGTGAGAAATCTTAGTCAGCTGTTCTACATCCACCCCCCTGCCAGTACGGCCCGTAGATCTCTAATTACCTACCTAATATGGGGAAACTACTCCCCATCCCGTACCTGGCACCTGATTTTCACCATCATGCTCAACTTCCTACCTAGGGTTCGTGAAGAACCTCTACACATTCCCCATCCTACCGCACAAACGGAACTCAACTGGAGGTCGAGGACATTGACCATGCGTATGCCCCAACCTACCGCACTAAAAGTTGAACACATGATTCCCACCATGAGAGGCTGACCATCTCATACAACCACATTGCACACTTTTGAGATGATGTGAGCTCTCATGGTGTCGCTTTCAGCATTTATTAGCTACACCGCTCTTTTGTCCTACTGACACCTCAAGTCCACTACCCGAAGCTCCCTTCAGGTTTTTTTCCGATATCAGTGTCTGATCTACTACCTCTGCAAACCTCTTCAAGAAGAAGATATTTACTTCAGACCTGATATCATGTCTCAACCCATCTTGGAAACGAGTTTCTACAGCTGCCTCATCCCCTGCTAACACTGGGACAAAGTGTATCAAATCAGTGAAGCGACTAGCATAGTCCATCACTGATAGCGATCCCTAAGTCAGGATCATAAACTCTATAGCCTGCTCCTACATCAATGTCACTGGGTAGAAATGCACAAGAAACATTTCCTGAAATTCCTTCCATGGAATTCCCTCAACCTACTCGATTTGAGCTTGAATGTCCCACCAATTCCTAGCCTGGCCCCACAACATATTAACAGCTAGCATTACTCGCTTTTCAATAGGGGTATCCAAATGGTCTAGTATCATCTGGACATACTCTAACCAGAACTCCGTTGCTTTTGTCCCACCGTCTCCGTTGAAGGTAGGAGGGTGTTCCAGCTAAAACTCCTTGTTCAGCTCAAACATACTCGGTGTAACCCATTCTGGGTCCTGATCAATCATCCGCATAAGGAGATCCAAGTTCTCATGGAACTGGTCTTCTCTTCCATCATTGATCACCACATTTTCTTACTCTTCTACTGGAGGACAGTTCTCAGCAACATCCTCTCATTTCCAAACTGGTAACCAACGTCATGGTGGAATTTCTCAACATTTCCAAGCACGAGATTTAGTGCGCATACCATAAAACATTCACAATTTCATCAAAAGATCTTTACAACTACAACAACCTACTTGTTTTATTTCAATCTTCTCATTATTTCTTGGTTTGATGAAATGAATGATGCAACCTAATTTCCTTCCTCAGACGCCCATCTTGTGTGTGTGCAAAACACAATGCATGTCACCTATCTCCCTAGGTGCCTACAATGATGCATGAATGCGAATCCTCATGCCGTTAAGGCCACGAGCCAAATATCAAAAAATAGTGACATTAAACAATATGTGCACCACCCAATGGTGAAATATCATCAACTGTAACATCACACAACCAAGAATAACATTTCCCACACAGGGTGACTTGGTTTTCCCCTCATACATGGGTTTGATACACCCAATAATGATCTCATTACCAATTCCTGACACGTCTTAACCCTTGTCTACAAATCCCAAATAACAATACCTCAGAGAAGGAGAAGAAATACCTCCTCTGATTCCACTTTGTAACGTCCCCAACCCATAAGCCACTAAACCATTGCTCCAAGCCACGTGGTTACATGACCTTAAGTGCGCCTCCCCGTACGCCAAAGGTTACCGACTAGCAACGGAGGTCTATGGGGTCAAGTGGGGAGACTATACCCCCTTTTTATTAGAGTAAGAACAATAGAAATAAACAAAATAGCAGAAACAATAACCAATAGACATGGAACATGTATAAAAACCATTTCCAATAATAAATATTCCATGTCATACTACAAGTGGTAGAGTGAACAAAACCCCAAATAAGGAAAATGATCAAAATCTCCAAAATGGTCCTGACTCCTAGTCCAGATCCTCCACCAAGTGCTACCCATGTCCAATCATTATCTAGAAAGGACCAACTCCCTTATACTGACCTGCAAACATGAATTTTTCTCGAGTACCAAATGGCGTCATGAGTAGGGTGTGAGTACAACTCAATAAGCCACAACCAACAGTTTCAACAAAATATCCAGTACGAACATGTAGTGCATGAAAAAGTAATATGTATAATAATTTCCATGTAATTAATTAAGTTTCCATTATCAAGTTAAGAGTAAATCCATTTCAACTTCCATTACCCTTCATTCAAACCATTTATCATCACTTACCATTTCATCACATTTCCATGGGTTAATCACATACATTATGAATCTTGGGTCTAAGGCCAATAATCACATGCAAGAGGGTAACACACATCGTCATCATATATCACTAGGACTGACACCCACATAACAACCATAAACTCAACTTGAAGCCCCAGTCTTGGTGGATGCAACCGTTAGGAGAATAGACCCTTAGTCCCCTTTCCTAACCCATGAATTTAGGGTGGAGTTAAGAACCTCAGTGTTAGCTCAACCCATGGGCATAGATTCTCATGTCATACCCCAATCTGCCAAGACACATGCACATGATTATATATATGAGTAACCATCAACCATCAAACCGTTTCCCTTTGGAAAAACTATTCACAACAACCCACTTGGGAATTCACATTATGCCTTAACCCATTAACACATTACCATTTAACATCATCTAAACATTCACCCAATTCTCATGTGTTATGCCTATCTCAATAAGAATTCATAATTAAACCCATAACATATCCCGTTATGGTCATAAATCTATTTACACATTATCTAATTTAACCCATTCATCATCCCATGAATTAACCATTCATGCCAACATGTTTATCAAGGATCTACAGTTCATTACAATAAGGTCACTTGCTTAATATCAATCTCTATGTCTGGGAAAAGCCATCACATCCCATGGATGGCCCTAGATTAGGGCCATCACATCCCATGGATGGCCCTAGATTAGGTCAAGTGAATCCCAACACATCCCATGGGGGTCGTGAGGATTCCCATTTTTCATTTTGAACATCATTATTACCAAACAGGCCAAGTTTATTCAAAACATAACCAAGGAGAAAAAGAACATAAATAAACATGAAAAAAACCCACATAACTATGGGATATCCCTTGTAGACCACCTACCTTGAATCGAAGGTTGAACGCACTATCAATTGAGTCCTTAGACCTCGATCCGACTAACTTTTGGAGCTTCAACCTAAAACTCACCCAAAAGATAGGGTGTTAGATATTCAGAACAAGAGGGAGAGAACATGAAAACCCTAAACCAAAAAGAGAAGCAAGGATTGTATTAGCCTTAACCGGAGCTTCGATCCGTAACCAATGGCACCAAAAACGCCTTATAAACGAGGGAGATTGATCTCTTGGAGCTCTTGAGGGATATGGTTCATTCCAAGGGAGGAGGAAGAATGGATATGAAATCCAAAGTTGGGGTTTAAAAGCCTAGAGTGGAAAACATGTAATTTTTCCCAACATTATGTGGCCACACGGTTTAGCCGCACAGTTTGAAAAGCCGTGGGAAAAACCGTGCACATGCTACTGCCTAGAGAGAAGGGTTGCACATTTTTCCTCAGTAGGCCACAATAGTTTCCCTGGACATGCGCAGGTTGTGCACCCTGACTTCTCTTTCCCATATTTCCATTCTTTTGTGCCCCGAGCCCCCATAACACCCCCAAAGACTCTCACACCTTCAGAAGACATCCCTTGAAGCCCGAAACAAGGGATTCAACCAAAACGTAACGAAAAAATACCATTCCAAAAACCAGGATCATACACATAATATACCATATAGTATTTGAGAGTACTCTGATACAATATCATATTTATTTTATAAATTCACTCCATTAATGAACTATATAATTGAATGTGTGCTGTGTGAATTACATTATTTGAGTTTTAGATAAAAAATTATCATGGTTTAATATAATGATTATTGTTTTGAAAACATTATTGGAGGTGGGATACTCTCAAGCTTGGTGGATTGTGTTTATAATTAACATTTAACATATATTTTATATTTCCACTCTATGATGCAGTTTTTTATAGTATTTAAAAAAATAATATTATTTTCAGGACATATATAAAAAATAACACTCTAATTGTTTTATTTAATTATTTATATAGGTATTATACTCGATAATATTAGAGTTTTTTATGTTGAAGTTGTTTTTTTAAAAAATAGATGGATTATGATTAATACAATGAATTTTTTTTTAAAATTATAAATCTATATATTTATAATATATTAGTTATCTGATTATTTTTCTTAAATGGTGGAAATTTTATTTATATGGATTTTTTAATAAAAATCATTATTGGATAATTAAATCGTGCCATTCATGATTACATCACTAAAAAAATCATCCAATATTCTTATGGAATTATAATTAAATATAATTATCATGCCTTTGATTTTTTTAACAGCTTATTATTTATCATCCCTCATTATAATTTTTTTCTCATCCATTATTATGTAGATGACTAATTTCATAAACTCTTATCGACATATATTTATTAAAACATTATATTTCATTTTCATTTTTCTGGTAATTTTTATCATGATTCATTTTAATAAATTCTTTACTATATTATCAACTTTGGATCAACATTCTATCGCATTATTCAACTATCGTAATCTTTTTGAATGAACAATATTTTCCGAATACATAAAACATATGAAAAGTTTAGTAACATAAAATATGTGTGATTTCCATGAATTTAAATCTGTATATTGGTACACAACAGTTTTTAAAAACACTATAATGGCTACACATAGGGGTAATAACCATGAAAAATGATGGTTGGGTGTTAAGTCAATCATCACTCGGTGTATGAAAATTTAGAATAAATGAGAACTATGATTGATTCCCTAATGCGGTATTATTTTTATAACTCACTTGTTTTTTGGAGTTATGAATTAATTATTTTGATATATTATTATATAAAATGTTTTAATGTGAAACAAATATATCATTTATTTGTTCGCCTAAAATTCAATACAAATAAAATATATTAATAAATATCAAATCTCTTGAATTTATTTGTTTCATATCATTGTTATAATATGTATGTGTTTTATTTGAATTAAATCATTATTTAAGGAATAGTACATCACTAACATGATCCTATATTATCATTAGTTTTTCATAACGAATCTTCCAATTAAATTCCATTATGGATTTTCTAATACGATTATTCTATCTGAATTGTGCACAACTGGACACAGTTACATAGAATGACAATATAAAATATTGACTAAACTATACACTCTAAATATAAAATGTAAATACATAACATATCATTCTCTTGATTGAATTTTATTTACATAGAATGATATATAATTTTAAAGTATGTTTACCTAATTTTGACAGGTTCATTATGATTTAATTGTTACAGGATTTATATATTTGTCACGTACGATCATAACATAGGCATGTATATATTATGATGTGATGGGTGGGGAAAATATTAGATATCCCTCTAAATCATTGGGTATTGTAGTATATCTCATGAAATTATAGGAATATTACTTCATGAGAACACCAAAAAACTATGCTAGTTTGTCCACTTCGTTATTTTTTCTTAGAAATGAGATATAAATTTTGTTTGGGCTATCATGTTTTATGTTGTCTCTGCATTCCTATGATTCTTTAGATTACAATTCACTTATGACATGATATATCTTTGTTACCACTTTTTATGATTGATTCCATTTTTTAATATATATCATGGAATATCATATAATTTTATACCGTAAATTGTGAATAAATTCTCATTATTAGCTATTCCATTTTCATTTTTTAGTAACAATTTTCATCATATCTAACATGTTATTTTGAAATTTTTCATCATTATAATTTTTAACCCATCAATGTTAATATGATCTCACAATTTTCATAGTTTTCTAATTTCTCTATTAAATTATTTGATGTTATATTCATAGGAGAGTTAAATGATTGTAGAATTTCAGTGGAAGAAATTTCTATTATACACTTTTTGGATGGATTTGTACATACAAACCAAATTGAAACAAAATTAATAATGGGTTTTGGTGGTATTACATGTGATATATTTAAAATTTTGTTTGCTTAGCACTACATCCCAAAGTGAACTTATTTGGAATATCAATCAAATATACATTAGTTCTTTGTATGGATTGCAATATATTTTTTAATATATATCATATAAATCAATTTTTAAATATCTAATAGCATAATTCCTAGCCATATGAATCCTCTCACATCCCACATCATTAATAGGACAATACCATTGTTGGGAATTGAATTCTTTATTTGTATATAATGATTCTAAGATAGAGAGACATGTAATATTTTTTATAATTTTGTTAGTATTGAATTGAAATAATATATTATTCCATTGAATGATGATTCTAAATCTTGACTCAATAGAGCTCTCAAAAATCCATTATTAAAAAATTGGCAGATGTTAAAGGGGAAGTAGAAGGTGTATGGAATAGTTAATGAGACTGAACAAAAGATAAATTTTTATTTAATGCATGATATCTAAAATCCCATATTACGGAGGGTGGAATTGGTAAGGACCTAAAGCCTCCCCTTGAACAATGAGCATACATTTATAAGGTATAGATCCTAAGATGGTGTACAAAATTATCCTTTCCTCAGATGTACCATTGTTGGGAAGAGGGTCAGCTACACAATTCCCCTCCCTCCATATGTGAATAATAGAAGATATATGATTAATGAGGATCATGTATTTCCTGATGATATACATTATCTCTCATGGCACATTCCCATTTTTCTATAGCAACCCAACTAGAACTGCTGAGTTAGACTCCCCTTCGGATATCTACCTGTTGAAGTTCATGAAAAGCAATAAAATAATGTCTGTAGGGCAAGCCTATGATATTTTCGACATGACTTCACTATAAAACCCACTGATAGAAAGAGGAACCAAATCCTAGTTGTCAATAAAAGGGTGACCCCTCTTAGAACTCCTTCCGGACAAGATCCATCAAAAATCATTTTAATCCTAGAGCGAGGGAACTTCCAGCATACCAACCACCCCTACTTCATCATAGAGCCTCTGATCATGCAATTCATAGGAATAATCATCCTAAAAACAAAATTAATCATCCCACCTTTAATGAGTTCATCCATCTCATCCACCATCATATTAACATGGATTTGAAGAAAATTGTGCTACTATTTGATTTCCTCTCTATCATTGTTCAACATATCTCATAGAGTTTAGAAAGCCGCCACAAAAATGATACCTCGAACCTTGGATTCCACCTCCACATATCCAACACCCTAGAACCAGTCTTCTAGACTGATTTTCATTGAAACCAATCCCCCACTGATGTTCAAAAATTTCATCAAGAATCCCCAGATCAATCTCTCCCAATCCCCCGTGAAAAACACATGTTCAATAGATTCAATTTGAGAGTGGATACAACACTGGGATCGAGAATGTGGCATGATAGAGTAGAGGATGGGATTACGATTCTTTGTGTGTTGTAGGAAAAGTGATATAAATGTGTTCCTTGTGTTGAAATGTGGTTTATGGATTTATGACACTACACTTGTGATTATTCATAACATTTTTTGTATAGTATAATTTATAAAATAATAGTCCAAATCAAAAAATATATATTTATATTTAAATCTTCCCTAACCCTTTTTAAAAAATACATGTAAAAATATATTCTTAAACTATAATTCATTTTCTTTCTTCGTTGTAAATCCAAAAAACACTAATAGGGTTTTACAAGACTAAATTTCTCAAATAATATTTTATGAATCCATCTACCATAAAATAATAATGTTTATTTGATGATGATAAAGTATATTTAATTATCTTATATATAAATAAATTAATAGTTATTAATATCCGTAAAAAATCATAGATTAACTTTAGCTTCACTAATTATAACATGAATAATATGTGATTGAATATTTATAATTAATATAAATTTATTATATATTATTTTAAAAATTGGGATCAAATTTATTATTAAAAATTTATTCGATTTATAAAAATATGATTATAGAAGACTATTGTGTATATAATCATGATAATTTTTTGGTAATTAATTGTAAATGAATAACTTGGTTTACAGGATCTAAATACAACATTGTATATAATAATTTATAGAAATGTACTAATGTTATTTTTTTATTATAAATATTTTTTCGAAGAACATGGAAAACAAATCACTATTTAATAATAAGAATTTATTTTTTAGGTTATATATTAGTTGAATAATGTCACTAAGTTTCCCATCTTATTATAAAATATCATTTTGGAGAAACATGATAAATAATCTTCTCTTGTAAATTTTTAATTTCATCAATATGAAAAAAAATACTTTTTTCACAACTAGACCTATAGTGATAGCTTTAATTCAATGATAAATTATAATATTGGAATAATTAAACTTGATAATTATGTTAATTAGAGTTTTAGAGATTATTAACCCATTAAAATGATATAATATCACGAGTGACATAAATTTACTATAAGAAATTTCATTTAATATTTTTGGATCACCATCTTAAAAAAATTTAAATATTAAATCCCTCTAGAAATTTTTATAATGGAGTTGTTGAATCTAATGACTATTAAATTATGATTTTTTTTTGTAACACCTAGTAATATGAATTTTAAAAATGAACATAATAAATTTAATTATATGGAATGTGTTTATATTATTTGGAGGAAATTTTAAATTATTTATCCAATTAGATTTTAATTGATATATATAATACCTAATGGGTTTTTTAACTATATGTATCAACACAAATGACATCATTAAACAAAGTCCAGAGTAAAAATGTTTTCACTATGATGTGTACATTATTATCCATTTAATTTTGATTTTATTATTTAAAAAATAATCAATATAATATTCAAAAACATTATCCACTCATCTATAATGTTTTACATAAATTTTTTATTACACACAATCATCTCCAACATTTTATTGTACATATTCTAAGATTAAATATATTAAATATATAATTATACATTTATTATTAATATATCAAATAACTTTATTTTTAAGTGGACTGTTATATTAAACAATAATTGGAATGACTTATCTATAAGAAAGTGTTTAAGTATTTCCTGTTTATAAAAACTAAAAAAAATTAAGATTAATAAAATATTTTAAACTAAATAATTAACTTAGAATAATCAATTTATTAGAAACATTAGTAGTAAAATTCCTAAAATTTGATATATTCAATATCTATTATAATGTTTTTAGGCTTATGTATTTGTTGAAATGATTGGAATATATAAAATATTGTCCAATTTACACTAGTATTTTTGATTTTTCATCCAATTGTTTCCTCTATTGAAAAATCCAAGGGTATTATTAGATTGACCCTATATATGAAATACATGGAATTCATAACACAATTTTTTAGTTTGTACTCTCATAGTCTATCATTTCCACTAGTATTTTTGATTTTTCATCATATTGTTTATAATGTTTTCTATCTAATATTTGGAGATAATATCGATATTTGGATATAAAAATTTATCATAGTCTCTATTTTTGGTCATGATCACATGATAATTTAGGTCATAAGGAATTTAATTTGATCCTGGAACATCAATGGGTTCATGGTGGTTTGGTTCCATAATTACCACTCATTTAACATTATATAGTCATTTTTAGGAAGATATAGTTCTTTAAAAATAATAATTTACTATTTTTAGATGAACCATTAGATTTCAAAATGTTCAATAACCTATAAATATAACCATTTTGGTTATGGTACAGGGATCATCCCTCATAAGTCAAAAGACCGTTGTTCTAGAATGAATTGAATAATATGAGGTTATGTTCCGTTTTTTACAATTGTATACCCTAATGATGAAATTTACAACACCAAAAAAATTTCACATGGGTAAATATTATATTATTTATTTAAATTGCATCAATTTAATTATAAAAATTTACCCTCCATTTATAATTTCATTATTTATCAAAAAAACTGTGCTTTTGTTCAAACAACTATCTCCAAGGAATTGTAATTTTATATTGTAGAATTAATGGGAATGTTCACATTTCAATTTTCCAAATACCCCCATATGAACTCCTTATTTTTACACTGAAGTGGTGCATGGAGCATTTTGATTTTCTACAAACCTTAATAAAAATAAATGAAAATTCACATTATCTATCTTGTGACCATACCTCAGGAACTAATGATGATTTCATTTAGGTTCCCCTAATATTAAAGGAAGTTATCCCATCAATAAATGTAGATTAAATTGTATTATTATGTAGTGTATTTTTATTCTCCCTATCTTCTATTGTATTTTTGGAGGATGATCAAGATATTATTTTATAGGATAAATGTTTAAGCCCTTGTGTATATCACAATGCTCTCATACCTTTCAGGAGGCATTATTCTTTATCTATCTCTAACACGCATCCTCTTAAAAACCATAGAAGGTCATGAATATAAATAATATTTTTATCAAGTTACAATTATTTAATCTAATCACAATTTTCCTTACCATTATATGGAAAACATTAATCTTGTCCAATATATTATGTACCATGATCTAAGAATTAATGGAAGTCTCTCTAATCTTATGATGATACAAGTGGATTATCCCTTTAGTGTATTATTTAAAACAAGACATAGTTATATCTCTGACAATCAATTTATAGGATAACTAATTAAGGAAAATTTCACTTATGAGGAGCTGTATGAGGGAGTCACTACTTGATCCAGTTACCATAAATGAATTTTCCAATTAAAATCTTCAATGGGAGTCATTTTTAGTGGCCTATACCACCTGAATAACCTTCATTCATTTATTTATATACTCATCTATAACTCTACAGGTCTTTATTTCTTATATATGGGAAATATCATTTACTTATATATTACAACATCTCATATTCCCCCCATGTGGTTTTAAAAACCATGAAATGAGTGTCATATATCTGTAAATTTATATCTATTATGTATATAATTAACTTCATGAATGATAATAAATTTTTTGTGTTTTTTATTATTTTGATAAGAAACATTCCAATGGAACTCATATATTATTTTACAAAACACATAACCGTTAAATATGTTTGGACGGTTTGAACTAATTATATCAGATCTAATAAAATTATGTGTTATTTTCATGATATTGAGTGTTTATTGAGTGATCATATAGTTTTTATTCAATGATAATTACATAGATTATTTCAGGATATTTTTAACAAATCATTGGAGAATTTGTGAGGAAGGATAGTTTCCCCTTTTCATATTGAGCAACGCAGGACATCAATAAGTTATTACATGTGAGTTAGTTTATAGACCTCATGTACATGGGAAATACATTAACCATGTGAATTAATAATCATGCTGACAAAAATAACATGTAACAATTATATAATTATCTTTGAAACCATTAAGGGGGATCGTAGTACCATTCCATTTTAGTTTTTCATGTGAATAAATCTCTTCTAAAGAAATGAGATATTATCTATGGATATTAATGTGCCAGTATTAGGAACCATCCATTCAAATTCTATTTATTATAGATTGAGAAATAGGATTTATGATGGTTCAAAAAGGAAATAGGTAATAGTCCTATATATGTCCATCAAAGGTATTTTTTTAAAAAATAAAAGTGAATATATTAAAATAAAAATTGTATTATGAGAATAATGGAATGAAGTGAATACCTAAAAAATTATGGTGCTGAAAAATTGAATATGAATTATTGATTAAAATATTCAAGAATAATTGGATGCTGAAATATTACATGATATATATTATAAGAAAATAATCGTTTCTAAATTTATATAAAACGAAGAGAGGTTACCATGATTGAGTTATTCAATCATACATCTTATAAGGATTGAATATAATATAACACAAATGTAATACTATGTTAGAGGGAAGTAAAAATTGGGTAACATCATCCTATAGCACTAGAATAGAACATTTGATAATGATGTAGAAATTCTTGTCTCTTGATATGTAGTGATATTTTATGATTATATTGAAAATTAATTTATAAATATTAATGGTGGTTATCTGATGGGGAATCCTTAATTTTTAATGGGATAATAGAATCAATTTTCATTACTAAACCAATTTCAGGAAATAGAAGATTCGATGTACCAGTTTATTATTTTAATGGAACTGATCATCAGGGACAATAAATTTTCATCCAATCAAATATAGTAATGTATGGTCACAAAAAACAAGAGGATATATTTTGACATTAATTCTATAATTAATGTCATTAAATTAGGATAATTATTAACTCACTATTATGACAGTTTATCGAAGTAGATGGCATTTATTCCAAAACCTTTTAGTAATATTCCATTCATCTTACATGATTCATGAGAATAATCAATCTCAAGGTGATTCAGATATGATTATACAATCTTTGAATGACACTAATGAATCATCTTTTTCTAGCATGGTCAATTGATTTTCTTGAATTATTAATCTTGGAAACTACAAAATATTCCAGTCATAACCAGAATATCATTATCATCTCATTCCTGAATGTATATTAGAAAATTGTGGTGGAATCCATTTGGAAATATGTTCAACACAAAAATTCTTAGTTAACCACTCATAGAATGTATTAGTTTTTTATTTATAGTGTTAGGGTTATATATTGTGATTTAAAAATTTACACAATATAATCTAATAAAATGGTAAACCCATGTATAACTTCATATCACGTGTAAAAATATTATTATTATTTTAATTCCATGGTGAGGGATATCATGTGCAATGATAAACATTAATTTACTATTATTCAAATTAATATTTTTCTTCATACATAATCATTGTTCACTTTTCATATTTTTCATTTAATAAATATATAAAAAATTTCACTTCTAATTTCTTCCAAAAATATATAGCCTAATAATAGTATAGATAATTAGTAATTAATAAATGTTTAATACTTAAATCAATATAATATAGCTGCATAATTTCTCATTTACCAAGACAATAGATATTAATTCTAATTCTGAGAATATTAATTTTCTATAAAAATATACCTCTTCCTTGAGTATAATACTTATTACAATAACTAAAATCACATATAATTCAATTTTGATTAATACAAAAATTTATTGTGTGACCGTCTTGGAATTTTACACATTTTCATTCGGTGGATTTTCCCAATGTCTAGGATTTTTTATTATTAATGTGTCGGGGTACCTAAGTGAAATAATATATTATTAAAAATTGAATAAAAAAATACAAGAATTCATTGTTTAATATAATCATCATGTCACAATATCACATCAAGAAGGCTGGACACAAATGTGATCAATAAATTTTCTAGACATATATTTCTTTGATAATCTTTTATTTACTCATCATGACACCTTCTATTTGGAATTGTATGTGACCATTAGATTTAAATCAACGTTAATGATGTTAATATCTTTAAATATATGAGGTATAATTGATTCCATGAATTTTTTATTATTATATTATCATTCATGATGCACCAAACATAACCAAATTCCCATAATCCTTTTGGGTTTTGTTTTTGGTCAAAAAATCAATAAACGCAATCCATGAAATGGCTTAATAATTATCAAAACATATATGGACCATTACCTTAACTCGCCAATATTAATATTTGATGACATAAAAGCATGCAGAATTCATGTTGGACTACAAATTCTCTAAATCTGTAATCATCGGGATTTCCAAGTGTGAAAATCAATAACTAAAGTTACATATGCATACAATTACTTGTACATGAAAATAAATATTCAATATGGCCTATTATATAATTTTTTATGACCAAATATCCATGATTAAATATTTCATAATATAATTTTAAGGTTATCATTAATGAGGGGATCTACTATACCTTTTTATTTTGATGGGTACTATATAAAATTACTAAATTAATTTCAAGATGAATAGTGTATTATATCTAATAATATGAATCATTATTATTAAATTAATTTAACTTCAATTTAATTAAATGAATAACTATTTTCATATAAAACATGACATTTAATAGTCTCTAATTTGGAGAAGATCAATGTACTAATGATTTTCAATATTTTAAACCTCACTACAAGATCATGTTTCTCCTATGTGTAGAAATCCATGAATGGGTCCACCATATTGGCTTCCATGCATAACATCATCAATTTGACATCATATATTTGTGAAAAATATATAATTAGATGACACATATGATGTAGGTTCTTCAACAATATATATGATATTGTATCATTAAAAAGATCCATTGATGAATTAATGTCACAATATAGTGTGATAGGGTTTTTACTACTAGGAAACACATCAATCTCAAAGATAATTTGTTGTACAAACATCACTTATTTAACATCATTTTAAGAAGTAATATGCATATAATCAATATTATATTCTATGAAAATGGCTTTTTTGAGCTCTTATAGATCATAACATTTCAATTGATAGTGAAAATTTAACATCGTTGTGATTTTATATCATCTTAATCTATTTGTAATTATTAATTTCCATATCCTCAGGTGACTAGTTCCTTATCCCCTCCATGATCCCAAAAAATGTCAATTGTTTGCATTATATATTTAAGGATATTATTTACTAACATCTAGTGGTACTAACTTGGAATAGATTGATATCTTTATAGTAGACATAAGTTAAAAAAGAAATATACCCTATTACATAGCATGTCATATTTGACTGAACTTATATCCAATGATATGGAATCCATTCCATCCATTATATTCCATCATTTGTATGTGGAAACATTTTAATGTAATGATAATTGTTACATGACCCTATAAATAATCATCTTTTTATTTTTCTATATATACTCTTGAGTATCTTATTAGTGTATATATTTATAAATTGAACAAGTAGTCATGTGGATATATCACAATGGATCTTGTTCCCAAAAATATATTATTCTTCACATAATTAATTGATTTATAAGAAAATTATTAAATGATGCAATGAAAAAACATGTGAACAATATATTATTTATAATAAGTGGAATGTCATAATTATAAACAAGATAGAAAATATGGTCACTAAAGATAAAATTCATATATACACAAGGTTCACATTCGTTTTTTAGGAGACTGATTTTAATTATAAAATAATGAAATAAAATATTCAATGAAAAAAATGATTCATTTAATCTATTTATGGATATTTAAAATATTTATAACATTTTGTAATCATTTGGGGTAAAAACCCATTTAATATGTTTCATATAATAATATTCTTGTTCGATCATATTATTGAAGGATATTTTGATATTCATTTTTGAAATATCAAATTCATGTTAATCAACTATTTATTATTGAAATAAGATGTATTTTTACATTGAAATAGGTTAAAATGTTTTTTTAGTTCATGAAATGATTTAATTTTAACCATATTTCTCCATGTCATTACTTTAATGTACGTACTTGTCCAACCATGCCCATGTTATTTTTTGAATAGATATTTCAATCCAATGATCTCTACATCCACTAGATGGTCTTCAAAAATATTTACATGGTTTTGATACATGGAATCCATTTTTGAATTAATATATTCTTTCCAAATTGTTGGATTTATTCTAATTATTTTCTCCATTTCTATAAATAGATCATCAATATCAACTAAAAATTTGACACCATCATTGGTGATTAGAAAAACATATTTTCTATTCTCTCTAACCGCTCTTGTACTCTTATTAAATGATTTTATATCTGGATCCAATATCACCATGAGTGTTTGTGGAATTTATTCATGTACTATATCTTGTGTACTATGACCTAGTACTTCAAATATTTAAATATTACCCCCACTATTTATTTTAGATTAGTTACTATTCTCATGAAATATGGAATGTTGTTCTATAATTACCTCCTTTTCTAAGGCATCATATACTTAATATCCCATTGTATCCTTTGGGAATCCAATAATGGTACACTTTGTGCCTTGAGATAAAATCTTTCTACCTAAAGAAGCCTTAATAAAAAATTTCAACCCCATCATATTAAATATGAAACATGTATTTTCTATGACACCACCGAGTATATGGAATACAATTACTCATCTTATTTATGAATTGGTTAATTATTTTTGATGAATTATTTAAAAAATCCCTAAGAGGCTAATGGGAGACTCATATGATTCATCATTGGCCACACCATGTCAAACATGGTATAGTTCCTCCTTTCATTTACAAAATTCAACTGTGATGTTTAATGATGATTTCATTGCGATATAATCCCAAAATCCTATATATGATCAACATTGACCTAATTATGATATTCTCTTCCATAGTATCGTTAGAGTTTTGTATTCTTTTTAAAATATCGATATCAATTTATTTCTTGTATTCTTAGAATAAGTCAAAATAATATTCCTTATTAAAAATTATTTAGTCATATCAATAACATTAAAAATCAATACAAAAAGATATTATATATAACTAAGATTCACAAGTTTCAAACCAAATTGTTCCGTAAGAATCGGTTTAATGTAATTCAACAAGATTTATATTAATTTCACATTTTTAATGTAATTGAACATTGATAATTTTTAATTGATAACCCAGGTGACATAAACCATGTTGTATTAGTTAAAAAGTATTCACATATCAATATTGGTGTAATTTGGAGAAACATTTTCAAATTGTATGAGCTGGATGGTGATTCCATAGTTTTGTGTGGAATGATACAAGTTAACTAATTTTTTCATCTAATTCCATTACATGGTTTACATAATAAAACCCATATAGATCAATATTTATTTATTGCATTCAATAAAAACAGAAGCATTAAAAATTTTAGCGCCATTTACTCTTAAAACATATAATAATTCCATTACAATCATGTTTGGATATAAATATATTGTTTTTAGTATGACATCTACATAATACCAAAAATTCGAAACCATGACCTTTCCCATGGTCAGTTTGAGGTTATATTTCCAATAAGAAACAACATCAACAAGTCATTATCCATTAGATACAAAAATATCTAACTCCCCTCAGAAATTATTGTGAATCATGGTTCTTATATTTTAATACATTTGATAGGCCTGTATTCTCGATCTAATACAAAATTAATAGTAATAATTAAATTGCACTCGATAATGATCTTTATTGAAACATCCCCTTATTCGTCAGTCTATGTGTAGTTCTTCTTCAATTGGAAATTATTTCTATATGTGAAACTGAGATAAGCATGTTACCTTGACTTTCACTTGATATTTTATTATTGGAAAGGGTTTTGAAAGTTTTATATATCATTAAATCTCTCTTCATGGATTTTACTATTATTTAACTTATGGAATAAGTATTTTTACCCTTAATAACATTTTCAAATTAATGAATTAGAGTAAGAAGGACTAGGAGGGAATTTTCTATGTTTTTCAGAACAAATTAACATCTTATCTAGAAAATTATTGGAGGATATTATGCAGGAATGATATTAGTGCATAATTCATTAGGCGATTAATACTTCAGAACCACTAGCTGTCAATATAACTAATTTTTATAATAATGTGGGGCCAAAATGGAACACCATATTTAAGTTTAATATGAAATATCACGTTGGATATAGCATACCATTTAATTTAGGATCTATCCAAATATTAACCATTATGATGCTAGTAACACCCCAACCCTAGTTACACAGAGTTAGTGCGGTATTACATATCAATGGAATTATCACAAGAGATCAAGCCTCTAATGTCTGATTAGTTTAGTAGCATTGTAAGTACAATATACATTCTAATGTTTTACATTACATCATGAAATAAAGAAAAACAGAATTATGTCCCCTTTGAATGCACTCATACCCCTTAGCCTATTCATACAGATTAATCATGATATACTTCTTCACATCCAAGGGAAAATAAAACATAGAAAGGGGTGATCTTAGATGCTTATTATGGATAAAGGTATATTAGAAATATTTATAAATAAGTATAAACATATAAGACAACGTATAAGACTAAAAAAATCCTTATAAACTTATGAATCAACATAATATGGAAAAAATCAAATTATTTTATTTAATTATTCATATCGATATTTTACTCGTCTAATAATCACATGTAATACAAATATATAATTTCATAATGATATAATGCATAATGTCAGACTTTATAACCACATAGTCAAGGCCTCGTGCTTGGACTACAAAATATGATTTCTGTCAAGGCCTAGTTTCAAGTCACTAGTATGTCTCACAAGACCTAAAGATGCATCCAGTAGCTTTGGAGGCTCCACCTGTCACTTACTATGTACAATTAATTCCACATATGAAAAGGTTGAAACCTAACATAAACATTCGTATTAAAACTAGCATATGAAATGTTAATATTTTGACAACAAACCCTGAATGGTATAATAATAGCACATCAAAATTCAAACATAACTCATTCAACACAATATGGAAAATTGTATTATAATAAATCAACATCAATCAATAATAATTATGGATATTGACATAGATGAAAATAACCAGTAAAACTATTTGAGATAAATAACCCTTTTTGAATGAATACATTTAAATGTCTCACAATTTATCAAGAAGATGTTAAAATTAGATTTTTGATTCTAAGTGTCCCATACAACATTGAATATTACAAAAGAACTCTTAATTTTTATAACATTCATGAACCTATATATAAATCCATAAAACCATGTTTTCAATCATGGAAAATAATTAGAATGATGTTGAAGAATAAATATTCAAAAAATTTAAAAAGATATTATAGTTTGAGTTCCTATCCAAATTAGACACTCATGAATAAAAATAATTATGCTAATACAAACAGTATAATATCGTAAGAATAAAATAAGTCATGATATACTATGTCAATGTACAGTATATATATAATATAAAAGTGAATTTCTGCATAATAACAAATAATTCTCAAGGGAATTTAAATTGAGATGAAATCTCTTATAGTGACTGTATCCTTTTGTTAAGGACAAATCAATAACATAATTATGTGTGACAAATATATATACACTTAATATGACTGGATATTCATTATAATTCAATTTGAGGACATTTACACATATTCATGTAAAAACAACACTAAATCCATGGATGTTTAACTCAATGAATGGAAATTGAGTTAAGATTACCCATATAATGTTCATATTGATGAGTTGAGATTTTATTAATAGATTGATTATGTGTATAAAATTTATATACACACAACTGGGAGTGGAAATTACTAAATAAATAAATAAATAGTAATTTCACACATAATCATGGAGTAAAATAATCAATGATGTTTGTGTAAAACCCAATGAGTGGAAATTGAAATTAGAAAATCCCATAGCAATTTGGTAACTTACGAATCATACAAACCATGAAAGAGGTATCATACATTGAAGTTTTAAATACCAATAAATTAATTTATATCACAAAACAATACAACCATGGGTAGCACAAACACCACACAAAAGGAAATAGTAGAAAATATAGCATGAATCTCATGTGAATAAAAGTGAGATAGAACCCCTTACCTTTTTATTTTCCATAGACAATGGTATTTTGAACCTCTTGTATAATGGTAAAATAATCTTTATTAAATTATAAAATAACCATATTCATAAATATGATATCAAATATTATATTTTAATATTTCTTTGTTAATAATATTTCAGGAGTGTCACTGTTTCAGGTGTTAACTTATTTATTTTTCATTATATGTTATGTTACAAAATTCATGTTTGTTATGGATAAGATGTTTTTTATTCATATCCAAAATTTTATTATGCTTTTTAAACTTATTTTTTAATCATAAAATGATAAATATTATTTAAAGGTTACAATGGGTATTGAATCTCATTGTGTTCGTGGAGACGGTAATCCGTACGTATGCACAAGCGATAATATCATTATATTGATGGTGATATCGAATGTAATTGGTTTTTATTTCATATAATCAGAATAATTAACATGTTATATTTATTATTTACATCAATTAATATCATTTTTTATAATCATCCAAATAATTATGTTTTGAATAAAAAGCTACACCATGACATGGAAGTTGTAAGCCATACGTACGCACATATGGCGACTTTTTCATTCATAGGATAGAAAGAATAATGAATTTGGTTTTTCCAAATTTATAAAAACATCAATGTATGTATAAGGTACTAGATTTATATTTTGGTATGAAACCAAAATGAAATATGCAGTGGATGAAAAAAGAACATAGAAAGAGGTGATGTAATAATTACCTCTTCTTCGGGTGTATTCGATTGATTTTATCAAAAGGGCACAATAGGTTGTATTTCTGATCAAAATAAGGCCTCTAAGTTGATTTTGTGGAAGTTGGGATGATATTTGAGTGGGGTTAGACCGAGCCAAATGGATTTGGAGGTTTGATTTTGAGATAAGGGGATGTACCCTTTTATAGGAGAGGTGAGGGTCACTTTAGAAAAACATTGAAATACTATTTTATTACACAATCATAATCAATTTATAATGGATATGAAAGTATTTATTTTGAGGATAAAGATGGTTTGGGTAGAAATCCTCTCAAACAATAGATTTTAGATAGATTTATGTCACCATATTAACATTATCTTTTATATATAACTCTTGGTTAAATAGTTTAACATTTACTATGCCTCCTTGTATTTTTATAATATATGGTTAATAAACATACTATAAAATGCAAAAATAGTACCAAGTTGGTCATTAATTACATTTATACTATTGTTAAAGTCATTTGGGGAACCATATATTATTAGAACTATTATATCATTTAATAATATAGTTTTGATTTAAAAACTCATTTATTTTAGTTTTTACATTATTTAGTATATTGTTTTTGTGAAAGTCCTAAAAATATGATTTCTTGAAAAAAATACATTAAATAAACCATAACATGAAATATTAACCTATAAACATTGTGTTATGCATCAAAATGATCAATTTAAATTTATTTTAATATTTATAATATCAATTATGTTAATAATTTATTAATAAGGTAATTACTGATCATCGTTGTGTCATAACAAAATTTAATTATTTAATGTAAACAAAATATAAATAAAACACCATGATGTAGGATTTAGGTTAATATTTTTTATGAATATTTATATTTGAAATTTTATTATTTTTAACCCTATATTAAAAATGTTTTTATTATTGACATTTGAATTTAACACTTTTAGATCTTATTTAAATAAAATAACAATAAATGTCCTAATTGAAACCATGTTGAGAAAAAGAATAATATTTTATTCCTATGGTTTATGTTTTTCTATATATACTTATCTGATTGAATTATGACAATTTTTAGGTAAATTATAATATCTATTTTACCTTTAATTACCCAATTTACTTATAACCGTTGTTAATAAAATTCAAAAGTATCTATTCAACAAAAAATATTTTCATCATATTGAACCATATTTTACTTATAGTCTCTATCGTGTCTTTTAAATTTTTGAAATTAAATTTAAAAATGTTTTAAAATTATGTTTTATGCTAATTTTCTAACATTCTTAGATGTAGTGTAAAAGATGTAACAATATTCGATAATATTTAGAAAATATAATTTTTTTAAAAAATTACAACAATGAATTACAGCGAAATAATATAGTTATTATGTATATATTTTTACTTATAATAAAATAAAATTAAATAAAATAAATATTTAAACAAAATTATGGGTTTTAAACAATCATGTAGTGTTTTCACTATTTATCCAAAATAGAAGGTTCTCAAGAAAATATCAAAAATTTACTAAAAGGTAATTTTGTTATTCTGCATCCAAATATTATGTATATTTTACCAAATTCAAAACATAGGAGTCTCATTAAATAATTTAAAATTTATTTCCATTTTAAAAACCAAAAAACGATTTTTTTAGAAGTAAAAACTATCAAATGATTGATATGTGTTTATGTCCGGTTTAAAAGTCAAATTACGTCCTATGACAAAATTTGGATTAAATGATAAAAATATAATATAATTACACTTAAAAAATGTAACACCCTATCCCTAGTTACCTAGAGTCGGTGTATTATTTTAATACATTGGTATGATACAATTAAATAATGTCTCAAAAGACCAATCAGTTTAGCAGTCATGGGAATAGATTGTATAAATCAACTTCACATTACAATTTCAAACATATAATATATCATAGATAGTTATTTTAGAAATCCATTATTCCCTTTTAACTTAACCCTGTATATCAATCATTATACACTTCACGGAAATTATAGGAAAATAAAACATAAGAAAGGGGTGAGCTCGAATTCTTAGTAAGGTTAATAAATGTCGCAGATGATAACATAAACAATAGGTAAGGTGAATAATTGAAAACACATTCCTTTACAAATAATAAACATGAACACATTATAAAAAAAACATGATATGAGTAAATGATTCCATAAAAAATCATAGTCATGGGTATTCTTCTTGTCGAATAACCACATGAACCACCAATATTATTTTCATAAAGTGGTAATGTATAATGCCAGACATTCTGAATTATATTCTCATGGCCTCAACCAAGACATCTAAAAAAAATTAAGGCCTCGACCAATACCATATATCAAATTACAAAAATTAATTGGCCAATTCAATGTCTAATTGTCTTAGGAGTCCAACTGATGCATCAAGGAGTAATAGCGGGCTTCACCCATCACTTACTATGTCCAATACATTCCTCGCAAGAAAAGGTTGAAACATAACATAAACCATCGTATTAGAAATAGCAAATGAAATGTCAATACATTAACCCTAAACCATGAATGGTATAAAAAACACATCCAATATCAAATATAATACAACAACTTCAATAAAATATCGAATATTTGTATCATAATAAGTCAACTTCAATCAAAATTGAAATTAATCAAAGGATGTTGACATAGATGAAAATGATATTTAAAACAGATTGAGAGAAATATCACTTTTTTATAAAAACATTAAAACGGAACACTATTAATAATGAAAGACATTTAAATATATTTTTGAATCAAAGATTCCTAAACCACTTTGAATCATTTGAAAGGAATTAACATTTTTAAACCTTCATGTCCATAAATAAATCCTTAAAACCATTTTGAAAAACGGGAATTAATGAGAAAGGTTTAGAAAAATAAATCTTTAGAACATTTAAAATGATGTTTTAGAAAAAGAGTCACTAAAAAAGAATACCTTTGAATAATCTTTTATGAAACATGGACATGTATAATAAAAAATTCATAGTAGAAACTCAGGTAAAAATAATCTTGAATAATAAATAGATTTTGAAAATAACCCTCACCTTGCACTTTCCTTTGGTCTAGGGTACGTTTATCCTCCTGTATAATGAACATATTATGTTATTAAATTATAACAAAACCATAATAATATTTATTATATCATAAATTATTCATTTATGACATTATACTACCCATTTAAAAATGACTTCAATGTTAAATTAACATTTTGGGTAATAATCACTTTCTTTATCGCACGTGTTTTAACTTGTTATTTTTGATCATAATATTTAGATCATGATTTAAAAACATCCAGAATATAATCCGTGATTTATATATCATATATTTAGAATATAAATATTTATAATATATTGATATATGATATTTAAGGCATCATAAATGGAGACGGTAGGCCGTATGAACGTATATATGTTGTTTCCGTTTTAATATCGTATTGTATGGAAGTAAGTGAATATGATATATGTAAGTACATACATACATACACATACATACATACATTCATATATATATTTATATATTGTAGAGTTATTATGACATATATTACATACTTATTGATAATATGTATTTTTATAATCATCATTGAATGCTAAATGTGGTAATAAATTGCATCGCGTCGTGGAGATAGTAATCCGTACGTACACACGACTGAAAATATCATCAAATTAATGGTGAAATTGTATGTAATTGGATTTTATATCAAATATACAGTTTAATTAAAATGTTTTATTATTTATTTAGTTTATTTATACTCATTATTATACCAATCCAAATAATGAAGTGTTTGAATAACTGACTACACCAAGGCATGGAGATGGTAAGCTGTACATACGCACATATGGTGACTATATAATTTATAGGATAGACAGAATAAAGAATATGGTAATAAAATATTTATAGTAACATCATAGTATGTAGTAGGTACTAGATTTATTATTTTGGTATGGAAACAACAAGGAAAGGTGAAGTAGAAGAAGAAAAGAACTTGAAAGAGGGTGGTGAAATTATTACCACTTCTTTAGGTGTTTCCATTTGTATTTATCAAAAGGGATCTATAGGTTGGAATTATGATCAAAGTATGGACTATTGGTTTATTTGAGTGATGTTGGGAGGATATTTGGGTAGGGGTTGGCCGATCCAAATGGTTTTGGAGGTGTGGTTTTGATAGAAGGGTTATTGCCTTTCTATAAGAGGGGTGAGGGTCACTTTAGTAAAAGATTAAAAGATTAATTTATTATACCATCATTTTGTATTTATAATGGATCCAAATAAATTTATTTCTATACATAGTTAGTTATGGGTCCATATTCTCTCAGCCAATATGTTTTAGACACATTTATTTTACCATTTTAACCATATCATTTTTATTTGACTCTTAGTTAAATAGTTTAACTTTTACCATTTTTCTTGTATTCATACACTATATAGTTAATATACTAACTCTAAACATTCAAGAGAAAAAAATGTGGTTCATTAATGACATATATAATATTATTTATGCTCTTTGGGTGATCATTATATTTTTAATAATATTTTATCAAAAAATAATATAGTATTTGTTTTAAAAATTAATTTATGTCAATTTTGACATTATTTAGTATTTGGTATTTGTGGAAGTCATTAAAACTTGATTACTTCGACCCAATAACATCTAGTCAATAATAACGTGTCATATTCAACTATGAAATTTGGTTATAGCATAAAAACATTCAAATTATATATATCTTAATATTTAAAATACCATTTATTTGATTCTTTCATTAATTAGGTAATTACGACATCATCATTGTGTCATAAATAAATTTAATTATTTAATTTATAAAAATTATAAAAAATATCATTATGTAGGAAGTAGTTTTAGCTTTATAATTAGAATTTTTTTGACATTCTAACTTATATAACACCGTGTAAAAAATTATTTACTAAAAATATATGTTTATGTCATTTTTTTCTTTAATTTAAATTAATTAATATAAACTGTTATTATCACTCTATAGTGGATCCATGGGGTCCCAAAATCTAACCAAATATTCCCATTGTAGAAATTGTACCATAAAATAGGAATAAGACATGTTTATGGGTAATTTAATATTATTATAACATTTTTGGTTACTCTAATTTACCGAATTTACCCTTTAACCATGGTAAATAAAATATTTACTGATTTAATATTCATAATGTCTAAAAATAAATGATACCAATTTAAACTATTCATATCTCCTGATTCCAAATCTGGATTTTGTTTTTCCAAATTCAAAACACATAAGTGGAAGAAATTAATTTAAAATTAATTCCTATTATTAGAACAAAAAGCGTGTTTTTAAGAAATAATAACAATCAAAAGATTGGCACTTGTTTATATCCATTTTAAATGTGAAATTACACCCAATAACTTAAATTATATTAAATGATAAATATGTAGTATTATTATACCTTGAAAACACTAAAATGTATAATTTAACACTATAAATTATTTTTTTTAAAAGTTGTTTTTAATTAAAATTTAGCATTATTTCACTATTAATCAAAATATTAATGTTATCATAAAATTACCAAAAATTTATTCGAACTAAATTTTTATGTCCCTATTCTAAATAAAAATTTAATTTCACTAAATTGGATATATAAATGTTTCAAATATTGGATTTAAAAAGAGATCTCCATAAAATATTGGAAAACTACATTTTTTGAGAAATACCACTTTTATCTTAAAAATTGTATATATTTAATATTATGTATAAGAAACAAAATATATAAATTTTAAAATTATAAAATATATATAAAATTTAAAATGTGTTTAATTCTATTCATAACCACTTTTTTGAATGGCTCAATTGTTAAGTCGTGGTGCGCTCGAACTCGGTGTTTCACGTAACACAAGTTATTGAAATACTTTGAAGAGATAACATACTATAAAATTTTGGCGGTGTTAAATTCTACCCACCTTAAATAAATTTCTTCCTCACAATTTGAAAATTTTATACTAAAATAAAATGTTAAAAATAGAGAAATACATTTGTGAAAACCCAATAACTGAAATTGGGTTAAAAATATTTAGTCTTAAAAAGAGGGAAAAGGAAATGAAAGAGTCACCACCAAAATATGATCTAAATTAAAATAACATTGGTGTCAATTAGAGACACATAATTGGAGTGAAATATAAATATTTATTGAGGGCTATTGAGGTCATCAATCAAAAACAAGTGTAAAATTGAGGGCCTCAAAACCATCAATCTACGATGATTTAATATATCGTCTGTTCAACAAAACATAAGGTACTAAGATAACACATTTTTGGTTTTAATATCCCTTTACTAAAGTTCAATAATTACTTTTCTCATATAATAAGAGAGAAAAATGTACTTGACAAGTAGATTTCCATCATTTAACTATTTTCAACCACAAACGCATCATTCACACTAAAATATAATTGAACATAAATATATTATATTTATCCTAATCATATAGGGTTCCAAAAAATGAATTTATAATTAAAATACATATCCTTTTAAAAAAACATTATATAATCCCTAACATCATTTGGTCCTATGGTAGGTGAGGCACCCTTGTCACCCTTCGGTTGCAGGTTCATGTCTTGCGGCCTTTCCGGACGCGACGAGTTGTCCCCCATCCTCCAAGTTATCATTTTTATGGAACTCCAAAAATAATCTCAAAAAATGATTTAACCACAAAAATAGTATCCAATGACAAACATAATCGAATCAAACCTTTAGAATTATCCCAAAAAAACTTATATCCAAACTCGCAATCCGATGTTTATAAGGAAGGTATACACATTGAAGATCAATTTTTCCACATAATGACTTGTAAAAACCTTCATCATGTATTATTTTAAAATACTATAACACCTTGAATATCCATTAAAACGTTTTGAATACATTCATTCTCCCTTATTCCATATAGAATAATAGATTTACTTATTCTTTCCAAAAATCATGTAAACTCTAATAATGATTGAATATACAAATCATTAATAAGTTTCAAGGTTTTAAA
Organism: Viscum album; assembly: GCA_963277665.1. NCBI lineage: Eukaryota > Viridiplantae > Streptophyta > Magnoliopsida > Santalales > Viscaceae > Viscum > Viscum album. The sequence goes on along the minus strand of OY728142.1, from coordinate 1,330,124,192 downwards.
TAATATCCAATATAATTAATCCAAATAAATCATATATTATACCAAAATATCTACCTCAGTATCAGAACCCTATTAATGTTTATCTTTCACTAAACAATATTTTTTCGAAAACATTTAGCCTCCTATTGAGTCACTTTTCTTGGTTCCACTAAATCTCAATTCCTTAATGAAATAGTACTCCAGTACTATCCTTATATACTCTATAATTTTTAAAACATTTACACCATTAATACAATACTCAAATTTCACAATACATTAATAACAACATAAGAGCTCTAATCCTTCCTCTTCTTCTTCAATAGTGTCATTACTTGATTATTGTCCAATAGAAGCATTTGGGTTATACTCTGATTATTTTGAACATTGATTCACATCGTGTCCTAACTCCTTGAAGTTGAAGCATTGTACATTTGAAACCTTTTTCTTAGCCATTCAATCATGTACTTAGTGTCCTTTTTCTCCACAATTATAACAAAATCCCATTCCCTTCAAGGATTTACTAAGGTAATTTTTTCCATAGTTATCACATATATTAATATCATTATTTTCCCTCTTCCAATTATCTATCTTTCACTTTTCCATTATTTTATTATATTTCTTCCCTTAAAATCCATAGGACTCAGAGAATAATTTACTTATCTTATTAACACATGATATTATTTCATCCTATGAGGAGAATACTTTGGAGACTATTTCCCCTTTTAAATTTTGGCTAAATTCCTTGAATGATATAATCCTTCTTAATCTTTCGATCATTCATATTCCTAGAATTATCATTCCTTCTACAAGGAACCATTTCTAAAAAATAGAATAAACTAGGTTAGTTTATGAATTTCAATTCATAATTCAAAACATGTAAAATACATAACATAAATTTAAATTTTTATACATATAATTAATAATCCTAAAAATGTTATTTTTTAGGATGTATTTACTCATAAATCCTTTATAATGAATTGTAAAAAAATGGGAAATTTCATAAGCATATCCCTCAGGAGTTTTGTAACCAAGAGTGCACCAAGGCCCGTTGTCATGTAACAAGATACCCAAGGTCAAGCCTGAAACTCCTTGTAAGAGTTTTCACACTTAGGTACATCAGTTCCATAGATTCCTCTTCCTGTTCATATCCATACATGGATGTATTTCATGGAAAATTTACAAAATCACTACGTTACCAAAATTCTAGGATGTTCTTCTATACTAATGCTCAATGTATATCTTAGAGTAATGTTCTCTAATTAGAGTTTATCTAAATCTATTTCTAAGGTTGTTTCTAGGCATCCTCAGATACAAAATATAATTCCCCGACCCCAGTTACCTAGAGTCGGTGCATTATTTTAATACATTGACATGATACAAGGAAATCATGTCCCAAAATACCGATCAGTTTTGCAGTCTTGGAAATATATTACAAACATAAACTTCACAACACAATTTCAATCATAAAAAATAGCATTGATAGTTCTTTTATAATGGAATATTTCCCTTCTAGATTAAACATTCGTATCAATCATTATACACTTCATCAAAAGCCTATGAAAATAAAACATAAGAAAAGGTAGAGCTCATATGCTCAGTCAGGGTAAACAATTTAGTAGAAGATAACAAAAACAGTAGGCATGGTGAATAATTGAAAACACATGATTTTAAAAATAATGACATGAACACATTATTCCAGAAATATGAGATGAGCAAATAATTCAATAATAAAACATAGACATTGGAATTCTACTAGTATAATAACCACATGAACCTTAAATATTATTTAAATAATGAGTGAATGCATAATGCCATACATTCTGAAACATTTATCAAGGCCTCACCCAAGACGTCAAAAAAAGATTAAGGATTTATGAAAAACTATATATAAAATTGGAAAAGTCCTCGACCAATTCCACATCTAATTTTCTAATGAGACCTACTGATGCATCTAGGAGATATAATGGGCTCCACCTACCACATCATATAACCAATAAATTCTTCACATGAAAAGGTTGAAACATATCATAAATATTCATATTAGAACAAGAAAATCGAATGTCAATACATTAACCCTATGAAATGAGTGGTATAAAAATAAGGGATCCATAATAAAATATATCATAATACCATTAATATAATATGGAAATTTGTATCATAATAAATCAACATAAAAAAAGTTTAAAATCCATCAAAGGATGTTGACATTGATGAAAAGGATTTGTAAAACCCTTTGAGAGATTAATAACTTTTTCCTAAAAATATTATAAAGTCACATAATTAAGAAAGGAAGAAATTTTATGATATTTTATAATCAAGTTGTCCCATACCACTATGAAACTTTATAATGGGATAAACCTTTTAAAAAATTGATGTCCATATATTAAAATTTATAAAACCATTTTGAAAACATGGACATTAATGAGAAATGTTTAGAAGAATAAATCATTTGAAAATTTAAAATGATGTTTTAGTAAAAGAGTAACTTTAAAATAATACCTTTGTAAACTATTTTAAGAAACATGGACATGGATAATAAATATGTTATAGTAGATACTCAAGTAAAAACAACCTTGGATAATAAAAAGATTGTGAAATTAACCCTTACCTAGCACTTTCCTTTGGACGAGGGGACGCTTATCCTACAATATAATGACCATAGTGGGTTATTAAATTATACCATAACCATATTAATATTTATTATATCATACGTGATTAATTTTTGACTTTATACTACCCATATAATAATGATTTCCATGTTAAATTAACATTTTGGGAAATATTCGCATTCATTATCTTACATGTTTTATAATGTTATTCTTGATCATATCATTATGTTTATGATTTGAAAAATTCAAAAATATAAACCTTTATTAATATATCATATATTTAGTATATAAATATTTATTATAGATAGATATATGAAATGGGAGGCCTCATTTATGTAGACGATAGGTCGTACGTACGGAAAAAAGTTTAATCCGTTTTCATATTGTATTGAATGGAAGTGAATAAGATGTATGTAATTACATAAATATATATAATCAGTAGCATTATTGTGTCATATATTACATAATTATTAGTAATATATGTTTAAAAATCATCATTTAATGGTTACTGAGGAAATGAATCTCATTGCGTCGTGGAGTCGGTAATTTGTAAGTACGACGAGCAACAATATAATTATATTGATGGTGAAATCGTATATAATTGGATGGTATATAATTTATGCAAAATAATTAAAAAAATTTATTTATTATTTATATCTTTTATACTAATTATTATACCCCATCAAATAATTAAGTGTTTGAATAACTAATTACATCAAGACGTGGTGACGGTAAGTTGTACTTACGCACATATGGTGACATTGTAATTTATAGGATGGATAAAATAAATAATATGGTTGTACCATATTTATAGAATCATAAATGTATGTATTTGGTAATTGATTTAGTATTTTGGTATGGAAACAACAATGGAAGAGTATGTGGATGAATAAAACAACTTGATTTATAGTGGTGAAATTATTATCTCTTCTTTGGGTGTTTCCATATGAGTTGACACAAAGGGCTCCATATCATGGAATTAAAAACAAATTAAGGACACTAGGATAATTTAATTGACATTGGGAGGATATTTTGGATGGTTTTGGCTGAATAAAATGGGTTTGGAGGTCTGATTATGATAGAAGGAGATGTTCCCTTTTATAAGATGGGTGAGGGTCACTTTTGGAAATGATTAAAATATGAATTTATTATACATTAATTTTCCATTAATAATGGATCAAAATGATTTAATTTCAAGACATACATGGTTATGTGGTGAAATACCCTCATCCAATACGTTTTAGAAAAGTTTAGGTTACCATTTTAACCTTATCATTTATATTTAACTCTTAGTTAAATTGTTTAACTTTTACTTTGTCTTCTTGTATTCTTACACTATATGGTTAGTAACCATACAATAAACATCCAAAATAACCTCAAGTGGTTCATTAACGACATATAAAATATTATTTATGATCTTTTTCAGAACCTTATATTTTTAGAAATATTATATCAACCAGTAATATAGTATTTTATTTAAAAATTAATTTATGTTAATTTTGAAAATATTTAGTATTTGGTTTTTGTGAAAGTCATAACAACTTTATTACATTGAAAAAAATACATATAATACATATTAACTTGTCATATTCACCTATAAAATTCACAGATGGCATCAAAACGTTTAAATTATATTTATTTTAATATTTAAAATACCATTTAATTGATTCTTTCATTAATAATCAAATTACTCCATCATCATTATGCCATATACAAATTTAATTATTTAATGTATAAAAAGTATAAATAAAATATAATTAATTAGGAAATATTTTTATATTTATAATTAGTATTTATAGTCGAGAGGATAACTTATATAACCCCATGTAAAAATTGTTTTACTGAAAGATATATGTTTATGTCATTTGTTTCTTTACATTAAATTAATTATTATACAGTGTCTTTATCACTCTCAAGTGGCTCTATCATGTCACCAAATCAACCCAAATATTCCCATGGTCAGAAATGTATCTACCAATATAAATATGACAGATTTTAGGGTAATTTAATATAATTATAATATTATGTTTTTACCCTAATTTAGTGGATTTACCCTTTAACCATGGTAAATAAATTATTTACTTAAGTAAATATTCATAATGTCTAAAAATAAAATTTTCCTATTTACACAATTTAGAGGTCCTAATTATAAATATGGAATCCATTTTTCCAAATTCAAAACAACTGTGTGGCTGAAAATAATTTAAAATTAATTCTAATTGTTAAAACAGATAGTGTGTTTTTAAAAAATAATAATAATCAAATGATTGATACTTGTTTATGTTCTGTTTAAATGTGAAATTATATCCAATGAACTAAATTATATTAAATGATAAAAATATAGTCTAATTATACTTTAAAAAGACTAAAATTTATAACTTAACACTATAAATTATTTCGAAGAAAAATGTTTTTTTAAATTAAAATTTAGTATTTTTCCACTATTCAATAAAATATTAAAGCTATCATAAAAGTACCAAAAATTTATCCAAACAAAATTTTTATGTCCCTCATCTAAAAGATAATTTATTTTTGCTAAAATAAATATATAAATGATTCAAATATTGGATTTAAAAAGGGATCACCATTAAAAGGCATAAAACTTCTTTTTTTAAAAAAATAACAGTTTTATCTTAAAAATTGTATTTTTTATATTATGTATAAAAACACATTAGTTTAATCATAAAATTATATAAGAGATATAATATTTAAAATTTGGTTAGTACTATTCATATTATCTTTTTTAAATGGTTTTTTATGTCTTGGTGCACTCAAACTCGGTATTGCATGTAGCACAAGTTATTAAAATACATTGAAGATATAACATACTATAAAATCATGGGGTGTTAAAAAACCATTCAAATATATAATTTATGACTATAAATTATTTTTATTAAAATAGTTTTTTTCAATTAAAATTAACTATCTTTTACTATTCATCAAAATATGTATGTTTTCAATAAAACACCAAAAATTTATCCAAAATTAATTATTATGTCCAGATTCTAAAGAAGAATTTAATTTCAACAAATTGAATACATAAAAGTATAAAATATTGTATTATGAAAGGTTTCTTTTTTAAAATTATTAAAAACTACATTTAAAAAAAATACTTCTTTTATCTGAATAATTGAATTTGTCCTTATATTATATCTAAGAAACACAAAACATTGTTGTTATAATTTTATATGATATATAAAAAATTCAAAATGTTTTTATTAATATTAATAATAGTTTTATAAATGGTTATTTTGATAGGTCATTGGGCCCTTGAACTCAGTGTTGCATACATTGCATGATATTGAATTATTCAAATGGACGTGTATAACGGAAACATGGGGTGTTACATTCTCCCCTCTTTCAATAAATTTCATCCTCACAATTGAAATTGTTTTTCAAAAATAAAATTTTAAAAAATATATATTACCAATTTTTGAAAACCCACATCGAAAATAGTTTTAATAAAAATTAGTCTTAATATGAGGGAAAGGAAAATGAAAAAGTCAGCACAAAATAAGGATTTGGAAAAAGAAAACATTTGTGGAAATTATAATAGGATGAAAAATGTAAATATTTATTGGGAGTGATTGAATTCACCTATCACAAACAAGTTAGTGGAAATTTCAATTCATCAAAGCCCCAAATCTATGATGAATAACTTAATGTATTAAGATAACACATTTTTGGGTTTATGATCCTTCCCCTAAGGTTTAAGAACTAATTTGTTTATAGAATAAGAGACAAAAAAATTCTCGATAAGTAGTGTTCCATCCTTTATAAAATTTATTCTACAAACTCAACTTTTACTCCAAAAAATGAGTATTAAAGATGACATTGTCACACCTGAAGTGCTAAAATCAACTTATCAAGAATATAATAATCCAAAATTGATGAAGTATATATTTTCATTTTATATAGAGATTAACCAAAACCAAAATGGTTAGTACCATATTAGATGATCCCCAAAAAGGATAATAATTTAGAGAAATAAATACTAATATTAATTTCAAAAATTAAACCAACAATTCCCAAAGGACAATAAATATCATTCAATAAAAAAATTTCATTAAAAAATTTCAATATAATCCAAACAAACATTGAAACCCAGTACTTAGAAGAATTTGATTATGTATCCTTCCATGTTAAATTATATCTCCAAACATCATCGACTGCTCTTAAAGTCACTTACATAAAAGTAATTAACCAAATAACATATTCCCTATTATTAATTAATCATTTCCATAATTAACACAAATCAATATAAATCCCCAATAAAAAACCAAGATAAAATTCCACAATTACTCCTAAAATGAAATCCAATATAATTCTATTTTCCATTGGCATATAGTGTTCCCATCAGAGTGATCATATTTCAAAATAAAATTTATCATTTAATCACAAAAACATTTTCCATCAAAAAGTTTATCCATTTGATAAAACATAAGATCGTGAATTATTGTATTACTGATCAATAAAATTATTTAACGAAAAATAATTAGACACACTAACCGAGGACTTCACATAGTCTAGTGGTAGGCGATAAATCCTTGTCACACATTGGTTATGGGTTCGATTCCCACTGCTTTTTATGACATGAAGGTTTGTGACACGGTTGGTGTTTTGTCATTTATGATAAACTATATTATATAACATTCCCAAAAATGAGATAAATTCGTCAAAATAAGCATATCATAATTTAACCACAAATGTTATCTCATAAATCGCATTTTCGTCCCAAAAATTAATAACCTTTAATTGCATCGAATTCAAGGATCATATGCACTCAAATGGTTATTTATAACTATATACACAAAAAATATAATTCTTCCTAGAATAGTATATTCACATAACAAACTACTCGGTTACACATACAAGAGAAAATTCTTCCAAAGTAATCTCATCAAAAAAGAGCACTAATACTTATAAATATTTCCAATCCATTTTTTAAAAAAATTTGTTCTTCCATGACCAATAGCATATCCTATAGAATATGAAAATGACTTTGGTAAAGCCCATGTCTCCTACATATATAGCAAATGACTGTAAATGGATTCTTTGGATCAATTTTATTTTCTTCCATAGTACTGTTCATTTTTTCTCGGAAATTCATTACATTATGTCCTTCTTTGCCACACATAAATCATTTTATTATTCCATTGAGACATTTTACAGGGTGTTTCTTTCAACATTTTCTGTTTGATAGATATTGAGATTTCTTTTCTCCATGGCCTCAACTACTAGAAGTTTTATCAATCACCACATTTCTATTCATTGTTGATTCTGGGAGTTTGTTAATATATATGTTGTTGATCCTATTTTTTAGAAATAGATTCATCATGAAAATGATATATTTTATACCTATCAACATTTCTTTTCATTTCTCAATTACAACACCATTCCCACCATGTACATCATGTTCAATATTACAACGACTACCTTGGAATCCATCCATTAACTAAAACTACAACGCATTGTGTGAGTACCAATCATCATAAAATCAGTTAAAGAATATCATGACACCTTATTTTCAATCTGAAACACCTTAGGAATAACAAAGTACCTATATTCTCATTTTATATTAAAATCCATCAAATCAGTTTTTTAAAAAATGTGAATTATCCTAAGCATATCCCCTGGGAGTGTTGTAACCAAGAGTGCAGCAAAGCCCACTATCGTGCACCAATTATCGTTCGAGCCAAGATCAATGTTGTGTTTTTAGGTTTTACCCCAAGTTACATGTATTCCAGAGCTACCTCTACCTACTCGTATAAATAAAGGGATGTTTTTCATGAAAACCCCTCATAATATCTACATTTTCAAAGATTTTGGATGTTCTTCTATACTAATCCCCAATGTCTTTCATTGGGTAATGTTATATATTCAATATATTTTTCCAAATTTTGTTTCAAAATATTGTACTAATCTTACTCTGATAAAAACTATAATATCCACACCTTATATAACTAGAGTTAGTGCATTATTACATTTTATTAGCCTGATCACAAGATATCATGTCCAGAAAGACTGATTATATTAGTATCCCTTGAGGTAATAGATACATAATAAGTTTTACATTACATCATGAAATAAAGAAAAACAACATTATGCCCCCTTTGAACACACTCATATCCGTTATCCACTTCCTATTAGTTTATCATAATATACTTCTTCACATCATGGAAAAAAATAGAAAGGGGTGAGATTATAAGCTTAGAATGGATAATGGTAAAGCCGAAAAATCCATAAATAAGAATAATCATTTTAGGCAATTTATAATACTAACACTACGATAAAAAGTGGTATTAGTGACGGTTATTTGCGATGGGAATATGTCCCGTCGCAAATAACCCACGCAATCGGGGTATTTGCGACGGGAGTATTCCCCGTCGCAAATAGAGAGTTATTTGCGATGGGATATTCTCACCCGTCGCAAATGGTTTGGCATGACTTGCGCGCCAAATCGCGCGAATGATATTTACGACGGGATCCCCTACCCGTTGCAAATAACCGGCGGCGGTAACAGGTTATTTGTGATGGGATCGTCTTCCCATCGCAAATAACCTGGCGGCAGGTGTTATTTATGACGGTGCCCGTCACAAATAATCCCTTTAATTGCCGCCCATAATAAATATGGCCGGGGTTATTTGCGACGGTCCCATCACAATAAATTTCATTGCAAGTAATTACCAATAATTACCAATAATTTGTAATAATTACCAATAATTACCAATAATTAGTAATAATTACCAATAATTACCAATAATTAGTAATAATGAGTAATAATTCATAATAATTACCAATAATTACCAATATTTAGCAATATTTACCAATAATTGCCAATAATTGTCAATATTTACCAATAATTAGGAATAATTACCAATAATTAGGAATAATTACCAATAATTAGGAATAATTACCAATAATTAGGAATAATTATCAATTATTAGGAATAATTAACAATAATTAGGAATAATTAACAATAATTTGGAATAACTAACAATAATTAGGAATAAGAAACAATAATTACCAATAATTACCAATAATTGCCAATAATTCCCAATAATTCCCAATAATTCCCAATAATTTCAAATAATTGCCAACAATTGCCAATAACTGCCAATAATTGCCAATAATTGCCAATAATTGTCAATAATTAGGAATAATTCCAATAATTAGCAATAATTACCAATAATTACCAATAATTACCCATAATTACCAATAATTACCTATAATTACCAATAATTACCAATAATTACCAATAATTACAAATAATTACCAATAATTTGCAATAATTACCAATAATTAGCAACAATTACCAATTATTAGCACTAATTACCAATAACTAGCAATAATTACCAAATAATTAGTAATAATTAGCAATAATTACCAATAATTACCAATAATGACCAATAATGACTAATAATGACCAATAATGTTTAATAATGACCACTAATTAGCAATAATTACCAATAATTACCAATAATTACCAATAATTTCCAATAATTAGCAATAATGACCACTAATTAGCAATAATGACCACTAATTAGCAATAATAACCACTAATTACCACTAATTTGCAATAATTACCACTAATTTGCAATTATTACCATTAATTACCACTAATTTGCAACAATTACCACTAATTTTCCATAATTACCACTAATTAGCAATAATCAGGAATAATTACCCATAATTAGAAATAATTAGCAATAAATAAGAATATTTAGAAATAATTAGCAATAATTAGAAATAGTTAGCAATAATTAACAATAATTAGCAATAATTAGCAATAATTACCATAATTACAAATAATTTCCAATAATTACCAATAATTACCAATAATTACCAATAATTACCAATAATTAACAAAAATTACAAATAATTAAGAATAATTACCAATAATTAGGAATAATTACCAATAACTCGGAATAATTACAAATAATTAGGAATAATTAGTAATAATTAGCTAATTGGAAAAAAACTACTGTGATCATTATCTTTCTCAATTATCTTTTCATCACTGTATTGGTTTTAAGAAAAATTTTGTCTCTACATGTAATATTTGAATTCTTTTTCAGAATTATCAACCTACTCACCAATAGGGAGGTGAAAGTGAATTCAAATATTACATGTGGAGATAGAATGTTAGACACACAGATGAAAAGAGAATTGTATCATAATATAGAAAATTATATTATTTTAGTATTAATAATAAAAAATACCAATAATATAATAATGTTATTATTATATATTTAATATTTATGAAAAAATAATATTAGTATTATTAAAATATTAAAAAATTTATAAAATATTAAAATTATCAATATTTGAAACAGGGTTTTCTTTATTATTAACATGTTCAATTCTTAAAGGGTCAATTTTTAGGTTTATCCCAATAAAAATTTTCCTTCAGTCGTGTCTGATGTAAACTCTATCATTCTCCTTGCTTGAGTGTTTTTTCTAACAAATTATACAAAACCAGTAATGCTTTTATATTTTATAGAAAAATACGGAACAACGAGGTCGTCAACAGTCATTATTAGATGACCACATATGGATAAATCAACGTAGAAATCCAAATTGTTCTAGCTTAAATCCAGTATATATAGAGGGTGTGGAGACTTTTTTAGCATTTGTGGCATCAAATCCAGAATTTGTTTCAGAAGGCACAAAAAAATGTCCTTGTAAAAAATGTGCACTGAGAACATTTGACACATCTGAAAAAGTTGGGGGATATTTCTTGCATTTTGGTTTTCAACCGGATTACATTTTTTGGTATCAACATGGTGAACGTAGTTCTACAGAAGGTGATACTAACTTGATTCCGGATCAATCCCGGTTTCAAAATTTATTACATGATGTTGCAGGTCCATATATTCAACATACAAAAACTCAAGATGTTATTGATTCAACTCCTGAGTTGGCACACTCTGGATTTTATGAGTTGTTGAGGTCTGCGGAGGATGCGTTATATCCTGGATGAAAGATAAGAAAATTAGAAGAATTTGCAAAATTTATGGCTATAAAATCAGATAATGGAATGTCAAACACGTGTTTTGATCAAATATTCTCTTTGGTTAAAACATTGTTACCCGAAGGAAATGTTTTTCTTGCAAATTACTATGAGAGTAAGAGGCTGGTTTAGAATTTAGGACTTAGTTTTCAGAAGATTCATGCATTTTCAAATGATTACATTTTATATTCTAGGGAAAATGATTCATTAGATAGTTGTCCCACTTATTGGAAATCGAGGTATAAATAATCTCAACATGGGAAGTCTAGCTTGATTCCTGTAAAACAGTTGAGATATTTTCCTCACACATCCAGACTTCAGCATTTATTCATGTTTAAGAATACAACGACAATGATGTCATAGCACAAAACGAATATTTCAACCGGTAAAAGCTTGAATCATTTAGCCGATGGTGATTCATGGAAACATTTTGATATAGTGCATCTATCCTTTGCTTCAGAAGCCCGAAATGTCTGACTGGGTCTTTTCACGGATGGTTTCTATCCATTCGGATCTTATGGTAGTCTATATTCATGTTGGCCTATCTTTTTAAATCTGTAAAATTTTCCTCCATGGATGTTGATGAAGGAAAAATATATCTTTTTGACCTTACTAATACCAGGACATCCGAAGAAGAATATTGATGTTTATTTGAATCCATTGATTGATGAATTAAATATACTGTGGAGTATTGGTGTATGTACTTATGAGGTTGCTGCAAAACAGAATTTCATTCTAAGAGCAGCATTGATGTAGAAAATCAGTGACTTCCCAGCTTATGGCATGTTATCTGGATGGAGTACACATGGGCCAAAATAATCTCCTCATTGTATGGGAGAGAACAAGGAATTTATGCTCATCCATGGAAAAAACCTTTCTATTTTGACTGTCATCGAAGATTTCTTCTAGCCGATCATCCTTTTCATAGAAAAAGATCTCATTTTAGAAAAATCATAGTTGAAAGGGATATACCTCCAAACTTTATATCAGGTACGGAGTTAAAATTAGTTTTTTATTCAGTACCTCCCATCACATTTGGACCCACAATGAACCAATAGAAAATTTCTGGTTTTGGGAAAGAACACAATTGGATAAAATGTAGCATTTTTGGGATCTTCCATATTAGGCTGATTTGTTGGTCTTCCACATGTTGGATGTCATGAATATTGAGAAGAACTATTTTGACAATTTGTTTCATACAGTTTTGGATACACCAGGAAAGAGCAAAGAGAATGTAAATGCACGATTAGATCTTGCTCAAATTTGCAGGCGTCCAGAACTCGAACTGTTTGAAAATGTCAGAACAAAAAGGTTAATGAAACAAAAATCAGCTTATACATTTTCCAAATAAATCCGCTTATTATTTTGTCAATGGATTGCAGATTTGAGACTTCCAGGTAGATGTGCTTCCAATTTGAGTAGATGTGTAAATTATGGTTATATTACCGGATTAAAAAGTCATGATTATTATGTTATAATGGAAAGACTTCTACACATTGGATTAAGAGGAATATTTAATTATGTGATATGTGATTCCATAACAGATGTATCATATTTTATCGGGACATTTGTGCGGTGACAACAGATTATGATGCTCTATGAAAACATGAAGAAGATGTCGTTGTAATTATTTTTAAACTGGAAAAAATATTCCTGTCATCTTTCTTCGACTCAATGGAACATTTGATACTACATTTTCCATATGAAGCAAAATGTGGTGGTCTGATACAGTTCTGATGGATGTACCCATTCGAAAGATGAATGCAAAAATTGAAAAAAAAGTACGTAACAAAGCATCTGTTGAAGGATCTATTGTTGAAGCTTATTTAAAAGAGGAGATAGCTTTTTTCTGCTCCCACTTTTTTGAATCTGAGTATCCTTCAAAACACAACCTCATGAGACGGAACGAGGGGGATATTGATGAAATCGACAATAAATTATCTGTTTTTAACCAGTCAGAGCTTTGTTTTGGTGGAGTTCATGAATGATGCCTATCAGATGATGAACATCACAGTGCTTATACGTATGTTCTGCTCAACTATGAAGAGATGACATCATTTTTACTGTAAGTGATTCTATTACTTATTCTATTATTTATGTTACAATAAATACCTTTAATTTTTATAGATTATATGATAATCATATCAAGAAACAACTGCCATAAATTACAGCAGCTGCTCTCGAAGAATGCAGACAAAAAAAAATTTCATAGTGGTTTCAAATACTGGTAACATAAATTTTTCATACTTTAACATCTCCTTCAATTTATAGTTTACTATATTGATAATTATTTCACAAATTTTCAGGTGTCTCAACATGCTGATAAAATTGACAACTGACTTTGTATATTGAGTAACCCACCATCCAAAATGGTGAAATCTTATAATTCATATGTGGTGAATGGTTTTCGATTTCATACACATGCATATGGAGAATCAAAAAAATAATGAAAAGTGATGTTTTCTTGAGAGGATCTCATCATAGTGAAAATGAAGTTGACTTTTTTGGAAAACTTTATGAAATCATTGATCTCTGTTATCTAGGACACCATTGCATAACGATGTTCAAATGTCGGTGGTTAGATACCGAGAAAGGCATGCATGTTCATCCGACTCATGGAATCATCGATATAAAATGTAAAAGTTTTCATGCAGTAAATGTACCATTCTTGCTGGCCCAACATGCACATCAAGTTTATTATGCAAAGTATTGTGCTACGTCAAAAGGCTTGACTGATTGGTGGAGCATAATAAAAATTTAAATTCGAGACAATCAGTTTAGTCAAAGTGAATGTGCTTTCACTGAACTGTAATGAATTGAAGTTTTTTCAAGAGAGTACTCAAAATCAATCTTTATTACAAAGAGGCATGAGTATCGATGATGACACCCCTCAATTATGAGTCAGGGATGATGATGATGATGGTAATGATGTCACAATTGAATTTGAAATTCTAAGAGATGAAGTAACTGGAACTCAAATGGATATCGATGATATTGAGGAGGAATATGATGATGACATTGACAGATTTGAAGATGATGATGAAGCTGAAAATTAAAATAATTCAATGGTAGTTATATATAATCATAACTAATATAAATTTATTTATAATAATAATTATCAATTATTTGCTAACAACATTTGTTTTTTGTTTCATATGGACGAAGACACATTTCGTGATTTGGTGGATGCTGACCTATCTTTCGATGTGGACGAGTTGCTGGCACCTGACCCTCAGGTTGAAGGCTCTTCAGGGGGTACGCGGTGGGGGCACGGTCTTGCACGACTGATGATTCATGACCCCATCCCTGAGCGATGTCCACGTATTGGGTTCGATCCACGCACCCGGGGGTGTGATGACCTGTGTATTTTACTAAGATTTCATTAATCTATTTAAATAATAAATGTTTGATTATTGTTTTTACAGTTTTCTGCATATAGTAGTCGGACAGGGAAATGCTATTTTACGCAACTATTTTTCTCAGCCATGGACGACATGGGAACATATTCTTGTTGATGTGCAGCAGGCCATGTTTGGCCATTGGTTGGTACGTACATAAATAAATAATTTTTATATTGAAATTTATTTCATTTATAACTTGATATTTTGAATTATTTGTAGGGTTTATGGTATCCGATCGAGGATACCATGCGTGTCTCCATCCACGAGGCGTGGGAGGTGGCCATGCATGATCGATTTCGTCAGTTTTTTCACAATTTAAGAATATCTGCCATGAAGAAAGCAGGAGTGTCATATTTTGATGAGTCATGTAGATCACACTGACCAGAGTACATTTCATCCCTTGTATGGGATGGATTATGTGCACACTGGTTGCGTGGTGGCTTTAAGAGGAGATCATTGGTGGGGAGGCAGAATTAGGGGAGACAAGAGGTGACTCATCGAGCTGGGAGTCCTACTTTCAGTACTCAGAGACAACATTTGGTACATACATTTTTTATAAATATTTTATATAACTTTAAATATTAACAATTTATTTTATATTCGAATAGGCTTTCGAGCACCCCGATATTACGGAGTACGACATATATCGGAGGATGTACAGTGATCCAGCTACTGGGGAGCTTAAAGGTGATCTCCAGCATCACATCGTGGCCAGTATTATTTTTTTTCAAGTTTAAAAATTAACTGCATATAATATACTCACAATTTTAAATTTATATTGCAACTACAAGAGTCATATGAGACCACAACGTCACAGACCTGGCCTGAGGGTTAGGATGAGGCATCACATCTAACCAGTGGCCATCAGTTTGATGAGGCAGTATGGATTTAGGCGACCCAATATTCCTTTGAGAAGGGCCGAGTAGTTGGTATTGGCTCTTGACTGACTCTCGGAGATTATTATGGCAGTTCTGCGATGTCGGCGTCTAGCTCGAGAGGAGCTCATGCATCTTCTTCCGCTACACAGTATGATGATCGATTGCAATCTCAGACTGAGTTGATAGAGTTTCTCCAAAAGGAGCAGGAGGAGATGCTTTGGTAGCAGCTGCATCATGAGGAGGAGTGCCAACGACAGAAGCAGGTGTATGAGGAGCATATGAGTCGGTGGCAGCAGCAGCACCAGGAGCAGATGGAGTACATGTGCCGACTCACTCATGCCTTAGGGATGGAGTTTCCTCCTCCAGCTGATCCCCCACTCCCCCTCCTCCTTCAGATTAGTTATTGTTTAGATGTTATAAAGTTTGTAAATTTAAAATATGACATTTTTTCTATTCATAGTTTATATTTCTCTTATTCTGGTGTCAATATTGTATTATTTAATTTCTATTTATTTTTAATACTTTATTATTTATTATTGGTATTTATTTTAATGATTATTTATTTTATTAATAATAATATTACTCTTAGTATTTTATTATTTGTTTATATTTCTTTTTACAAATGTTGATAATTTTCATATTTTTATTTTCTAATTATTTTAATAATATTACATTCAGTATTTTTAATACATAAAAAGTTTCAAAAATTATAATTAAAATTATAATTTCTTAATTAATTAAAATAATATGAATTTGGTATATTATTATTATTATTATATAATATAATATTATTTATATTAAAATATTAATATGATTAATAATATTATTCATATTTTATAATATTAATTTATATATATATATATTTATATTTTAAAATATTTTAATTTAATTATAATTTTTAAAATATTTGAATGATTTTTTGTTATATTATTTGAATGAATTATAATTGTATTATTACTATTATAATATTAATAAAAAAATTTAATAATTAAATTTTTTATTTTTTTATAAATATTTGCGACGGGATAATCATCCCATCGCAATAGGTAATTGCGATGAGACGGGATCCCGTCACAATTAAATTTTTTAAATTTTTTTTAAATTTCCTATTGCGATGGGAATATTTTCCCGTCACAATTACTTATTTCTTTTTTTTAAAACAAAATTTATTTTAACTTTTTCACGACGATATTCATGGCCCGTCGCAAATAACATTTGCGACGGGCCCGTCACAAAAGCCATATTTAATGTTTTTAATATATATATCGATTAGTATTTGCGACGAGACATATTACCATCGCAAATAATATTTTTAGCAACGGAACCATCGCAAATAGTGTTATTTGCGACGCCATTTACCACAACAGGTCTTTTGCGATGGACCCCCGTCGCAAACTCCCATTTGCGACGGGATCCCGTCGCAAATGGGCTTATTTCTTGTAGTATATAACCCAAGCCTTATAAACATAAACATTAGTATAATATGGAAAATATAAATTAAATATTTCCATTTACGTATTCACATTGATATTCAACTACTCAAATAATCACTTGTAATATCAATAGATAATGGCATAAGGATGGAATTCATAATGTCGGACATTACAACCACATATTCAAGGCCTTATGCCTATACTAAAAAATACGATTTTGGTCATGGACCAGTTCTAAGGCACTATTTTGTCTCATGAGACCTATCGATGCTTCGAAGAGCTATAGTGGGATCTACACAACACTTACCATGTCCAATGTATTCCTCAAATGAAAAGTATGAAACATAATATTAACATTCATTTTAAAACTAGCATACGAAAGGTTAATATTTCAACCACAAACCATGGATGGTAAAAAAAATAGCACATCCACATACAAACATAACAAATTGAATACAATATGTAATATTGAATTATATTAAATCCACCCGAATCAATAATAATGATGTATATTGACATATATGAAATTAACCAGTAAATCTATTTGGGAGAAATATCGCCTTATTCATGAAAACATTTAAAAGATTCATTATTTATCAAGAAGCCATTAAAAATGTATTTTGGAATCAATGTTTTTCATACCACATTGAAACTTTTAAAAAAGAATATTTATTTTTAAATCATTCAGGTACATATAAATGAATCATTAAAACCATTTTTAAAACATGGACATTAAAGAGAATGTTTTATAAGAATAAATATTTAAAACATTTACAATTATATTTTAGTTTGAGTTCCTAACCAGTTGAGAGACAATTAAATATAAATAATTGAGTTAATCAAAACCTTATAATATCAAGAGAATAAAGGTATTCATGATATACTATGCCAAAGATTATTATATACATAATATAAAAGTGAATTGGTGGATAACAACAAAGAAGACTCAATGAAATGTAGATTGAGATGAAATCCCATATAAAGACTATATCCTTATGTTAAGGATAAATAAATAACATAATATTGTGTGACAAATATAAATATATTTAACAAGATTGTATATTTATTATATATCAATCGGAGGACATTAAAAAATATTCCTGTGAAAAAGATACTAATGACTCTGTTGTTTAACTCAATGAATGGGAATTGAGTTAAGAATACACTTATTTAGTTCATATTGATGATGTAGAAATTTATCATTGGAGTTATTATGTTTATTAAAATTATATCCATGAAAATGTGAGTGGAAATTATGACATAAATAAATAAAAATTGATTTCATACATAATCTTGGAGTAAAATAATAAATGATGTTTGCGTAAAACCAAATGAGTGGAAATTAAAATAAGGAATTCCCTTAATGATTTGGTAAACTAAGAAACATACATCCCTTGAAAGAATAAAAATACAAGGAAGATTTAAGTACCAATAAACTAAATTATATTACACAAAGAATGCAACCATGGGCAATATATACACCACACAAAATTAAATTGTGGAAAATATATCATGAATCTCTTTAGAATAAACGTGATATGAAAACCCCTTACCTAGTACTTTTCTATAGTTGAGAGTAAATTAAACTCTTGTATAATTGTGAAATTATTGTTATTTAATTATTCACGAAACATATACATAAATATGACATCATATATGATCTTTTAATATTGTGTTGTTAATAATATTTAAGTAGTATTATTGTTCCAGGTGATTACTGGTTCATTTTTCTTTATATGTTTTGTTACGTAAGTCATGTTTTTTTGGATAGGTTGTATTTCATTTATATCTAGAATTATATCATGTTTATAAAAGTTATTTTTTAATCACTAATGTTATTTTTTATGGAATGGTGACGATGGGGAATGAATGTCATCATGTTCGTGGACAAGTAATCAGTACGTACACACGAGTGACAATACCATTATATTAACGGTGTAATCATATGTAATTGGATGTTATTTCATATTTAAATTATCATTAACATGTTATATTTATCATTTAAATCAATTATAATCACTATTATATACATAAAAATAATTAATTATGGAATAACAAACTATAGAATGACGTGGAAAGAGTAAGTTGTTGGTACGCATATATGGTGACTTTATCATTCACAGGATGGATAGAATAGTGAATATTCATGAACCATATTTATAATATCATCACAATAATTATAAGGTACTGGAGGTATTATTTTGTTGTGGAAGAAAAAAATATATTGGAATTGGAAGAAGAAATAAATATTGAAATAGATGATGAAATAATTACCTCTTCATCGGGTGATTCCTTTTGATTTGATCAAATGGGATCTACATGTTTTCATTATGAACCAACTAAGGATTTTATGTTGATGTTAGGGTATTTCGGTGGATATTTGAGTAGGTTTTGACTAAGCCAAATGGATTTGGAGGAGTGATTTTGACAGGAGGGGATGTACCCCATTAGATAGGTTGAGGTCACCATATAAACCTTATCTTTTAGATTTAACTCTTGGTTAAAAAGTTTAACATTTTCAATGTCTCCTAGTATTTTTATATTATATGGTTAATAAATATACTCTAAAATTCTAGGATAACCCCAAGTTATTCATTAATTAAATATCTTTTATTATATAATTCCTTTGGCAAAACCTTATATTTTTCAAACTATTATATCGTTTAATAATATAGTATTTCTATTAAAAACTCATTTATGTCAATTTTTACATTATTTAGTATATTTATTTTCAAAAGTCATAAAAATATGCTTTCATCGAAAAAAAATTGAATCAATGCTAACATGTAATAGTAACCTATAAAATTTTCATAATGCATCAAATGTCTAAAAAGACTTTTATTATTAATATTTATTATATCAGTTATTTTAATATTTCATTAATATTTTAATTAATGCATCAAAATTATGTCATAAAAAAGTCTAATTATTTAATTTATAAAAATTAATAATATAGTACACTAATGAAGGAATAATTTTTATATTTCTAATGAATATTTATAGAAGAAATTATCTTATGTATAACTATATATTAATTTTTTTTTATTAAAATTTGAATTTAACACTTTTAACTCTTATTGAAATAAAATAATAATAAATGTCTTAATCTAAACCATGTCTACAAAAGTATCATATTTTATTCCTAAGGTTTATTTTTTTCAAAATAAACTTATCTAATAGAATTATGACATGTGTTAGAGTAGTTATAATATCATTTTACCTTTTATTACCTTATTTACTATTAACCGTGGAAAAAATTCAAAAGTTACAATTAATCAACAGTTATTTTCAAATTATTGAACCACATATTACAAACATATTTCAGTCTTGTCTCTAGAATTTTTGAAATTCAATTCAGAGAAGTCGTAAAATTACGTTTTATACCAACTTACTAATGGGCCAAAAAGGTGGAAAAAAGACGTTAAAATATTCGATAAAAGTTTATACATTAAATTTTATAACAAAATGACTCCAATGAATTAAATTGAACTAATATAGATATTATGTATATATTTTGACTTAAAATAAATTTTAATAAAATAAATAATTATTTAATTAAAAAGTATGTTTTTAAACAACAACGCAGTGTTTTCACTATTCATCAAAAATTGAATGTTTTCAAGAAAATATAAAAAAATCCTCCTTTGATAATATTGACATTCCAAATCCAAAAATGATGTATATTTAAAAAAAATCAAAAAATAGAAGTGTCAATAATTAATTTAAAATCAATTTTCGTTGTCAAAACCAAAAAGCGGGTTTTTGATAAGTAAAAACTATCAAAAGAATGATATGTGATTATGCCCGGTTTAAAAGTAAGATTAATTCCAATAACCCAAATTAGATTAAGTGATAAAAATCTAATCAAATTATATTTCAAAACCTTTCAAATTTATAATATTATCCAATAAATTATTTCGATTAAAAAAATTCAATTAAAATTTATTATCTTTAACTATTTATCTAAATATGAATGTTATCAGAAATACAAAAAAAAATTATCCACAATAAATTTTAATGATCTAATTATAAATAAGAATTTCATTTCATCAAATTGATTAAAAAATGGTAAAATATAATATTGAAAAAGGGTTATCTAATAAAAGACTGAAAAACTAAATTTTTTGGAAAAATAAATCCTTTATCTAAAAAATTGAATCTGTACTTATATTATTTGTAAGAACCAAAAAAGATGAATGCTAAAATTATATGGGATATATATAAAATTTGATATGTGGTTATTACTATTCAAAACCTTTTTCTAAATGGCTATTTTTATAGGTCTGGTGCACTTGAACTCTGTGTTGCGTATGTCGCACGCTATTGAATTATTCAAAGAAAAGCGTACCATGGATCCTTGGGGAGTTACCATGCTACCATACTGTTTAATAGTCCAATAATTCAATAGAATTCATGAGTTCATATGACATGGATGAATAAATAAAACATATATTTTCAACTATGATGATCAAATGTTTATCAAATATAGCAACATTTCATCTCTGGAGTTACTTACAGGTAGATTATGCAATAAAGATTCATTCGTGTAATATTTTTTTTCATGTCACAACACTACCCATATATGTTTCAACCATTAAAATATTTTACTTCGATTAATAATATAAGATTTCTCTAGTTTTATTTATATGGGTAATGTTAATGATGAATTATCCATTATTATTATATTTTAAAAAATAATAATATTATTATTTCAAAAGAATACAATTTTTGTGATACATAATGAATATAATTTTTTTATGTATCAATATATTTTACCATTTCTCCACACCCCTCAACATATGAATCTGAAGGTTTATTTTCATATAAAATCTAATGGAAATGATTCATTTTCCCATTCTCAAAACCAAATAAAGGGATCATTCAATTATTAGAGGGAATTTATGTGGGTATGATTTTTCTAATTGTAGTGTTGTAGATCATTGATATATTAATAAGACCCATAGATCTTGAAATCCTACCAAATATTCCATCAACACTATCCTTTATGTCAAAACCAGGCTTACCAAGTTCTTCTCCACATAATTCAAAATGATTATGTAAAACCATAAAATTTATAATAAAACCCCAAATAAAAGAAAATGTCCTAGAAATGGGTGATGAAACACTCAGTTCTACTTGTTTCACTCCTAATCATCTTATGTAAGGGTCAATATTACATAATATAATGTTGATGGAATATATTAATCTGGTATCAAAATTTCATTTTTATTCAATTACATGAAATGTTTATATAATGTGAATTTAAATTTATGTATTATGAATTTGATGATAAAAATTTATCCTATAAAATTTTTATTTCAATTGATTTTTTTTATTAGATCATTTAATTGTGTGATTATGGACTTAAATCCATAATATAAATCAAGCATAAGACAGAAATAGAATAAATAGATTAATTTAACCACCATGATGTCATATAAAGGCATATTATTTTATCAAAAAATTAATTTACATATTACCCTCTAGAAAAAGGCTTTGTACTTGTATGGGATTAAGATACAGCATCCCACCAACACACTTATGTATCTATCATCTTGGGTTTATCTTGGTTTCATCTTAGTTCGATATAGACTCATCTCCAGCTCCTATTTTTCATTCCCTGACTCCTTTCACCTTTATATATGCATTTCACAGTTTTATAACACACACATATGTATGGGTATCTAAATCATTGGTTACTGGTAATTACTTGAAACATCCATGGACATGCAGGTCCTATATAATACTAGGGGGAGGGTGTAATGAAAAATCCTTATATTTAATTTATTATTAAATAATTTCAATAACATGTAGTAAAACTAAATTAAACATAATAAAACCATACATATATCTAGTCAATGATCCTAATTTTGACATACACATGTAATAAATCTGAATTTGAAATCATCAAGTTGAAATTCATTACAATTAATTTTTTAATAAAATAAGACACAAAAATATTATTTTTATTTATTTTCAAATTAATAAGATAAACTGTTTTTCATTATTTCATATAATAACAAGGAAATATACTTATATATTTATATTAAATAAAATTAATAAAATTATTTTATTTAAAATGAAATAAAATATTACACAACATCGTATATGGGTTAAAAATAGTGATTACCTATACAAACTACTAATAAGATTTTTAATTATAAACAATGAATTGATAAATAATATTATATACATGTTTTGTATAATAATTTCATGGTGTTCACATCCAAATTAATTCCACTTTCAACACATGATAATTATATATATTGTATAATTTAATTTTATTGTTTTAGTATAGAGAAACCAAAAATGATTTCTTGTATTGAATATTTCATACAATTAATTGAGAAATTTTTAAATATAAAACCTAATAAAAAGTATCTATTGTTAACTTAATCCCCCAAAAAAGAGGTCATGTATTTTTAATGGAGTAATTATTATTATATACTATTTCCATGTATATATGTTAATTCCATAAGGTGTGAAATCCCTCCACAAAATTTTTATTTCTCTTCTCCAGATATCCATAGTACATAATAAGGGTTGTGATGTGTACATCAAATTGTAATTTCTAAATTCTAAATCATGTATAAAGGAAAGATGACTTGTACTTCCTCTTACATGGTTTCATTATGTATTCATCATGTATTAAGTATATGTGGGGATGTAATTACATGATATGGTTTGACCCTATGTTTTTCACCTTAAACAACATAAAGTAGATGTAATGTAGTAAATATACACTATTTATACTTTGAGTTATATATTTTTCAACTAGAATACTCTATAAGAAGTAAATTTATGAAAAATTTCTTGCAATAATTACAAAACAAACAAGAAACAATATAGGGAAACCCATTCTATAAACATTGAAACAATGGTTGAATGAAAATAGTATATGATTTCTATTCTTTTATTATGTATTCAAAATTATTGGAAACTACGAATTAGATCATCATATTTAGTCTTCATTTATTATTAACTTATCATTGAAATATGACTATAACGTCCTGACCTGGGAGCCACTGAACGGTGATCAAAGCTGATTGGTCACAAGACGTCAAGCGCGCCTCCTCATACGCCAGAGAGTGCCAACTAGCAGCAAGGGTCTAGTAAGTCAATCTTGGTGATACTATAACCTCTTTTAATAGAATAAAATACCAGCAGAAGTAACCAAGCAATAGCAGAAAAGTATATAAATAAAACAGTAAAATGTCACGACCATAAAAAAAGAAAAAAAACCATACTCAACTGAATGTTAAAACATTCTTTGACTATGAAATTGCCAATTATTTACAATTAAACTAAAGTAAATACACAAACTCTCCCAATCGGTCCCAAACCATGTCTGGCTCCCTCATCCAAGATCTATAAGCAACTGAGAAATCTAACTAGGACTCTTGCCCTTGTCATATCCCGCAATAACAATGTCTATTCGGGTACCGAGCAGGCAGCCCAAGTAGGGTGTGAGTACGACTCAGTAGGTCACCACCACTAGTGTCAAAAACAATCCAGTCAAAAAAAAACAGTGTATGTAGTTGCATTAATAATAATTTATGTCAATAAAAAAATAATTATATTTATCCATGTAACCTTTATTTAATACATTAAACATCCACGTTCTCAAGAACCCCAAAAAAACAATACTTGCTTCGGCCCGTGTCAGAGCCGAAACCATTTTCCCTACTCAATTGATAATAATTAAGTCATAATATAAAGATATATAATATCCAAACAAAACCATAGTACCAGATAAATGAAATATTTTAGATAGTCATTTCTAGCACACATGTGAGTATTTGGATTGTCAGTCTATGTCTCACAACCCTATTTGTATTTGGAGTGTTAGACCTTGTCAAATAAAATAATAACTTCTTGCATGTAATTTTTTCTAGAACG
This sequence comes from Viscum album, assembly GCA_963277665.1. Lineage (NCBI taxonomy): Eukaryota > Viridiplantae > Streptophyta > Magnoliopsida > Santalales > Viscaceae > Viscum > Viscum album. The sequence goes on along the minus strand of OY728142.1, from coordinate 1,330,098,980 downwards.
CCATGTCTAGAACCCTTGTGGGTATTAGAAGTATTAGTATGTGTCCCACAACCATTTATCGATTCAAATATCCAAATCTCATATACAACATTATTCAAAAGTTTAATGAACCTTATCATTCCATCACAACTCTCACCCATATTCAACTAGATCCACAATTCACAGTGAACCGCATAACCAAACAACCAATTAATTATTTAAGCCATTAAAATTATACAACTACATACTCCTAATAATAAGAGACTGTGGTATGAGATTTATACCACCTTCCTTGATTTATTGGTAGAAGATAACCAAGAGAAAATACTCAAAAATCTGAGCAGCACAACATCGTCGATCAATTTCTAGATCTAAATACTCAAAACCAAAAATAAGATCAAAGGCATTACGATCTTTTAAAACTATATCTAGATCCACCATCTTATATCTATACCTTAACTTATAGGTTTAGATCCATCAAATTGATGGAAATCACCCATTCAAATATCAAGGAATGATTGAGGAAAGAATGGAAGAAACAACAGGATGAAATCCACTTACCAGGAGGAGATCAGATCTTCAATCTAAGCCATAAATCTCTAAGAAAGATGATCAGATTACCATATAATCTCTCCAAGAGGCTTTAGAAACACCAAGAAATTTCCAAGCCCAAGGAATGGTCAGAAAATAAGGAATTCATGGGTTTCGGGAGGTTTTAAAATAGAATTATGGAATTAGAAACTGTGTGCACAGTTTCTAGGACAGTGGCACACAGTTTTTCAAACCATGCACAAACCATGTAGACCTCACTGTCCATATTTGCATGGTCCTCATGGTTTGGTCACCCAGTTTTCCAAACCGTACGTACCTCTCTGTCCAGTTCATCTTGGTTGGCACAGTTTGGTCGCACGGTTTGTTAAAAAATGCCCAAACCATGCACAACCCACTATCCTTTTGTTTTACTAAAATGTTCACTCAAATGCACCTCATGTCACTACTCCAAAACAAGGATACTTAAATATAACAAAATTAGCAGAAAACATTCCCAATATTGACTCCAGAAAAGGCCAGGATCTTACATTCTCCCCACTTTATAACAGCTCGTCCTCGAGTTTTACTCCCAAACTTCTATGAGATTCTGAGATAAAAAGATCAGGACACTATGTCTATATATCTACATCTCTTTTCTATGTCTCTTATTCCACATGTCCATGCTACCATAAAAAGGGAACTATCGGTACAGTATTTACCCTCAACACATTTTCAGTACGATCCAACACACGTATCAAATACTCCTCAAAGGACGCATCTATCTCTAGCTCAACCACATCCACATCGATCACATGAAATGGCTCAGGGTGATACCATCGTAGTTGTGATACATGGAAAATATCTTTCATAGCACTATATTTATGTGGAAGAGCCAATTGGAATGCTACGAGCCCCACTCACTTCACAATCTCAAAACGTCCAAAAAACCTTGGTGCCAACTTTCCCTATCTCCGTATCCTACGATGACCCAACCTAGGTGAAAACTGATGTAAGACATGATCACCCTCTATAAACTCTAAGGGTCATCTCCATCTACCAGCGTATGACTTATTCCTACTCTGACCCATAGCCATATGTTTATGAATCAGATGAACCTGTTATGTCTTCTCCTACACGAGACTCGATCACAACAACTCTGACTCACCCGCTTCAATCTCGCATAGTGGTGATCTACATGGCCAACCATAAAGAGCCTTACATGGTACCATATGTATAGTTTCCGGATAACAATTGTTATAGGAAAAATCCACTAAATCAAGGTACTTCTCCCACGAACCACCGAATTCATGTACATACACTATCTTCATATCCTCAAGAACCTATATAGTACACTCTGAATGTCTATCTGTATGCAGATAGAAAGCCAAACTAAATAAAACATGCATAAAAAGTGCCTTTTTGTAATGTCCTGGACCTCTTTGGTCCATTCTTTTGTGAAATGTGGTGCTGGAGGTGTTCCAGTAGGTCAAGGTTCCTTTGGGGTGCGTTTGGGTGGACTTTAAAGGAGAGCTATGGAAAATAGCTTTCGCACGGTTAGTGCACGGTTTGTCTAAACCGTGGTGCCAAACCGTGCAAGGCTGGTCTTGAGGGCAGTGGCTAATGCACTGTTAGCATACAGTTTGCCTAACCATGTGGACTAACTGTTTATGGAGGGGTTGTCCAAGCAGAAGCTAATGCATGGTTATCGCACTATTTGTTAAACCATGAGGAATAAATGTGTGGGAAGTTAAAGTTAGATCCTAAAATTGTGGATCTAACTTGTTTTTTCCTTTAATCACCTATTTTAAGCCCCTAATCAGCCATAACTCAGTATTAACCTTCTTTGGAGGTAGAAGAACCTCTCCCAAGCATTTTGGAGGTGACCCAGAGGCTTTTCCTGGTGAATCGAAGCTGGTTCCTTGAGGTATGTGATAATTCTTGCGTGTTTTCATAGATCTACTCCTCCTAGTCTCTTGGTTTCGTAGATATACACCTGTTATGGGTAGATCTAAGCATGGAGATGTCAAATATGAAGATCATTGGTCTTGGTTGTGTTAGGAGAGGATATACAAAGATGATTCCTGGATAATCGACCCGATTTCTTGATCATTCTTCAACCGTCGTGGTTTCTTCAAAAACCATTGAGGTTGGGATTTTTCCTACATCTCTCTAATTTGTGCATCATGCGGGATGGGTGTCCTCTCTCTTCTACAAGACATAGTTTAACTACTTTAATGAAGTTAATAAATGGCTTAAAGAATGGGGATGGGGAAGTTTTTATGTTTATCTTTGTTTATCATATTTTTATGTTGTGAATTGAATAGACTTATGGCTACTGAAAATCACGGTTTTTGGGGGCCTTTTCTTGCCCAATTAAACGTTTACCTATCTTTCTAGACTGTTTTTTATGCAAACTTTGTGGAATATGGAAATTAGTTAATCATGTAAAGTTGGCCGATTAAATGAATATCTCGAACCCTTGTGTGATCACCCTGGTTGAAAAAAATGGAATAATGAACATGTGGGTGTTGGTTTGGTTACATGGTGTGTGAAAAGGAGGGGGGTGAATCCTGGGTTATTACGAATAGGATGGGCAGTAGGGATGTGATAAATAATATTAAAGGGGCAATGATGTGGCACGAGCCTTGTTTTGTGTTGCAGTTGTAGAGATGTGGTTATAGTGGCAGTAGGGCTGCTGTAATGTGTTGTGATATTAAAAGAAAGTGGAATGTTGATAAATGAACTGTGGGGAATAATAATGAATTAAATTTGGGAACAATCAATGGGGTTTGTATGATGATAAAAAGGTTGGATTGTGTTGATTTTGTTCTATCTAACTTGATTTGTGGTGGGAAGGGTTTTCTACGAAACGCTTGATCTGGCTTGATAATAGCCTATAAGTTAAGGAACTAATAAACTAATACTATTGAAACATGAAAAAATAATGTGGTTGGGATTGTTTGTTGTATGCACACTTCGTAGTAGCAGGGTTGAGGCACGTTCTCAGTTTCATTGTTATAGGCCATAGGTTGGGTTATTTGTTTGGTATACATATACATATATGTATCTTTTTTTTGTCTCACCCCACCCATGTTGAGAACCTGGTTCCGAACACTCCCATTTCCTGGGAGGGGGTGTTTTACCTTTAGTTACTTGCGTTTTCCTGCTTCTTCTTCCATAGGCTGTGATGGCTTGAGGCAAACATACACCTAAGACTCTTCAGGCAAGTTTCTATTGGTGTGATCCTTTGACCAAGACTCTTTGGGAAGGATTACTATTCCCAAGAATCTTCTGGATGAGGCCAAGGTGGGTTTAGTCGGGGATGTGAGTGTGGTTTGTGAGGCCCAGGTGTGTGCGGGTGGGATATGTGGTTTGCGAGGCCCAGGTGTGTGTGGGAGGGATATGTGGTTTGTGAGGCCTAGGTGTGTGTGGGAAAGATATGTGGTTTGTGAGGCCCAGGTGTGTGCCGGCGGGATATGTGGTTTGTGAGGCCCAGGTGTGTGCGGGCGGGATATGTGATTTGTGAGGACCAGATGTGTGCGGGTAGGAAGAGTGTTGAAGCATCAGGACGTTCTCCATTAGGAAGAGTAGCTAACTAGTGGGGGAAAATGGTGGTTGGTACCCAATACTCTTGTTCCTATATACTGCTACCTGTTGTTTTGTATTATTGGTGAGTGTGGCAGGTGAGGTTGGTTGGATAGAATTCCTTTCTAGGGTTTGGATTCTTCTGTTCTTCTCACAGGACATTAGGATGTCTCCCCCCTGTGCATGAGATCTTTAGGTTTCCCTTCTGTGTATACTTGTATTCTCACCCAACATTTACTTTCAGGATTCCAGGAGGACTACCAGGGGCCTGTAGGACCCTACTAGTTGGGAGAGTTGGAGTTTTTGTAGTTGTTGTACTCTTGTTCTTTTGGGATTTCACTCTTTGAGTTCTCTTGTACTTGTACTTTGTTTTAGAACTGTTTAAACATGCATGTGGTGTTGGTTTGGGTTTATTTTTCATTTACTTTTTCTTTCTATATTGGTATTTGACTCATCCTATTTCATGATCTTAAATAATAAAAAGTGTAATTCCACCCATATTTTTGAAAACTCATACCCTTGGTGCTAGTCGCCACTCCGGGGCCTACTGGAGGCGGGACTCAGGGTCATTATCTCCCTTTCACCATTTCCAGCTTAGGAGGGTCATCTTTGATGGGAGGGGGTCGTGATAGAATTTTATCAGAGGTCATGGTTGAGAGATATGATTGATTATAGAGTTAGGCACAGGGAGGATTGCATGGGATGGTAGGAGAACAGTGTTGGCTGATCTTGGTGCATGACATAAGCCAGAGAAGACCATCTAGGACATGGTATTTTAGGGTCCCCTGTCATCCGATGGAATCTCTCTGAGCCTACCAAATAACCATGTTAGACTACATTGATTGCAGTGTAGATACCCTAGGGAAGGTACATGCATCATGTTTGTGTTTTAAATGATTTATGTGTTTTGGGGTAGAAAATGAAATAAAGTGATAAAATGAAACATTGAGAAATTTCATTACTACATGGGCTTAGGTTATCGTTGTTTACCGAACAACTATGGCACCTAGACGTCATCCCAGGGTGACTCAGACAGTCGAGGCCTAGCAGATTCAGGCAGTCGATCAGGTGAGGATTGACCCAGAGGAGGAAGATGATCAATGGAAGAAGACTCTCCTTTCTTTCCAGCGACAAACCCTCAAGAAGTATGGGGGTATTACTTTGGATATGGAGACAGAGGGGTGGATTGAGGAGCTAGGGAACTCTTTTACTTTTATCTGTGCTCTGAGGGTGTACTAGGATCCCCTAGAAGTCAGTCAGATGAGAGGTGTGGCGCATCAGTGGTTGATGCTCTACCTCCAGGATAGGTTGGAGGTAGAGGAGCTGGGCATGGACATTTGCACGTAGTAGAGTTGGCAGCTCCGAAAGGACCAGATGTGGTGCGAGGTGCGATTTGTTTGTTTAGCACTCTCGTTTATGCTTTGTTCGATTTTGGAGCTTCACACTCATTTTTTGAACCCGGTCTAGCCCATGCTTTGGGTCTAGACATAGAGGGGCTTTTTGTAACCCTAGTGATGAGTACACAAATTGGAGGTCAGACTAGCGTATCTTGTATTTTATGAAGATGTGGGCTGATGTTGGGACCGCTTCGATCTAGTGGGGACCTTCTTTTTCTACAGATGTAGCGATACGATTCCATCCAACACATCGAATGACTATTTTCTATTAATTCTGTTATCGACTGCTTCCAACGAAGAGTCACGTTCTCCGATATGGATGGGAAGCGTGTAGCTTTTGTTGGCGAGAGGAGCTATTAGGTGGGAAGTTTTCATGTAAAACCTCTCATTTCCTTGTTATGCGGGTTGTCAATAGTTTCAGCTGATACAGATATGATTGATATTCGAGAGGTTTTTGGGGAATTCCTCGATGTTTTTCCTGAGGAGGTGGTGACTTTACCCCCTCAACCTGACATTTAGTTTGACATAGACTTACATCCTAGTTCCCATCCCATTTTGATGGACCCTTTTCAAATGGTACCTTCGGAGTTGTGGGATTTGCGGATTTAGATTGATGATCTGATGGTGAAGGGTTTTTTTTGACCTAGTGTGTCACCATGGGGTGCTCCAGTTTTGTTCATGAAGATGGAAAATGGTGATCTCAGGCTATGTATAGACTACCGAAGGTTGAATCAGGTAATAGTCAAGAACCGTGACCCCCTTCCACGTATAGATGATCTCTTCGACCAGTTGAGGGGAGCAGGTTGGTTTTCTAAGATTGATCTACGATCTGGATATCAGCAGCTAAGTGTAATGGACAATGACATCTCGAAGATGGATTTCAGGTGAAGGTATGGGCACTTCGAGTTTGTAGTGATACCTTTTGGAGTTACAAATGCACCAGCTATGTTCATGGGACTTGTGAACCATGTATTCAGAGAGTTTCTGGACCGGGTTTTCATTGTGTTTATCGATGACATCCAGATCTACTCAAGATCAGAGGAGGATCACGTTGAGCATCTTAGGGAAGTCTTGTAAGTCCTTCAAAACCACCAGCTTTATTGGAAATTGTCGAAGTGTATTATCTTGCCATAAGAAGTACACTTTCTTGGGCACGTAGTGTCTCATCATGGAGTGTTAGTGGACCCGTCGAAGGTGGAGGCAGTTGTTTCATGGGCGACACCCAAGAGCGTGGAAGAAGTTCGTAGTTTCCTGGGGTTGGAATGTTATTATTGGAGGTTCATTTCTGACATCTCTCGAGTTGCTGCTCTATTGAAAGATTTGACTAGGAATGACCAGGTCTTCTTATGGTGCGATTAGTGCCTGAAATATTTCGACTGCCTGAAGGAGAAGTTGTTCAGTGCTCCAGTACTCAGGCTTCCAGAGGAAGGGTTGTTGTATGAGGTGTTTTGTGATGCTTCAGGCCTTGGTTTGGGGTGCATACTAATGCAGAAGAAGGATGTGATATATTATGGGTCTAGGAAGTTGCACTCTCACGAGCGTAACTATGCCACCCATGACCTACAACATGCAGCAGTAGTGTTCGCACTTATGTTTTGGTGACATTAACTCTTTGGGGAGTGCTTTGTGGTCTTCATAGATCACAAGAGCATACGTTATATCTTCTCCCATCATGACCTAAACTTTCGGAAGTGGAGATGGGTAGAGTTTCTCCATGACTATAACTTCGAGATATCTTACACTAAAGGTACGGGCAACGTTGTGGCTGATTCCTTGAGGAGTAAGTCGCATAAGGAAGTGGTTTGGGAATCCACTGACGTTGGGAAAGTGATGGGAGAGTTGGCTACCTTGAACATGGATGCAAGGGTAGAGGGTGTTAGAGGCTGTTTGTTTCAGATGACGGTGTAGACCTCCTTATTGCAGTAGGTGGAAGAGTCCCCGTGGGGAGACTACACATCAGAATTAATGTAGGATCATATCAATTAGAGAAACGCTCCAGAAGGATGGTCAGAGGACAACCGACATCAGATGATTTATCATGGAAGGTTGTTTGTTCCAGAGGCGATTCATGAGGGAGTTCTCCGTGAGTTCCATAGCTCTGACGAGAAGGTACATCCAGGAGTTTAAAAAATGTATCGAGGCGTAAGGGAATAGTTTTGGTGGCACAGGGTGAAACGAGTAGTGGTAGAGTTTGTTGCTATGTGCCTAGTGTTCCAGCAAGTAAATGATGAACATCGTGTTCCCAGTGGTTTGTTGCAATCTTTCGATGCCCCCGAGTGGAAGTGGGATGAAATCTCAATGGACTTTGTTATAGGACTACCCAAAGCTCAGGGTGTTTATGATGTTATCTTGGTAGAGGTGGATCGACTGAAGAAATCAGCTCACTTCTTAGCAATAAAGGAGTCAGGCCCGATGAGTACCTTATCACAGAGGTATGTACACAAGGTGGTGCATTTGCATGGAGTTCCAAAGACTATCATCTCATATTGGGAAACTCTATTTACCTCACAAGTGTGGAGAGTGATACAACATGCTTTTGGCACCCAGCTACACCTTAGCACTGTTTTCCACCACCAGACCAATGGGAAGATAGAGCGGACTATCTAGACGTTGGAGGACATGCTGAAAGCATGCGTTTTGGATTACGGAGGATCAAGGGTGCGATAATTGACTTTATTAGAGTTTTCATAAAACAAAATCTTCCACTCTATTATTGGAATGGCACCATTTGAGGCTTTATATGGAAGACCATGTTGTTCACCCCTTTTCTGGGTAGAGGTTTTTGAGACAGGTGCTCTTGGGCCAGAGGTAGTATAGAGCACCAAAGAGAAAGTCCAGGTTGTGTGTGAGAGAATGAAAGCGGCTCAGGACCGACAGAAGTCTTATGCTAATCATCGAAGGAGGCCCTTGGAGTTAGAGGTGGGGGATCATGTGTTCTTGAAGGTTTCCCCTCGATGGGGTAGAAAAGGTTTGGGAAGGGGAGTAAGCTCTCCCCTAGGTTCATCGGACCTTTCAAGGTACTGAGGTGAGTCGGTGAGGTGGAATATCAGATGGCCCTTCCACCCCAGTTGGAGAAGGTTCACGACGTCTTCCACATCTCCCAGCCTTATTGGTAATTACACGACAACTCTCACGTTATCGACTGGGGAGAGTTAGATATGGGAGACGATGTGAACTTCGAAAAACAACAAGTCAGAATCAAGGATCGTGAAGAGAAGGTGCTCCGTGGATGAACCCTCGCCTTGGTTCATGTGTTGTGGAGGCATGACGGCCTTGAGGAGAGCACATGGGAGTGGGAGGCTCAGATGAATGCTCAGTACTTGGAGTTGTTTTGACTTGTGTTTTCCTTGTTCTTATGATCTTTTTTTGATGTTATACTATGTACCCTTGATATGTGTAATTCTTGGCTTCTCGGTCGTGAGACATTTTGTTTCCATGTTCTCTGGAAGTGTGTAACATGTCCGGATGTGTGGGGAAAGGGAAAAACCTGAACCATAATCGAAATGAATTAATGAGGATGTGATTGAACCTGTACGGGTGAGTCAGTGCCACTTAAAGCGGATAATATCTCGACATGGGAGAAGGAATTCCCCAATCCATGTGTTTAGGTAGTGTGTTGGTTGTACGGTGTTGGGTGTAGTGTAGGTTGGAAAATTCCTAATATATGGTAGTGGGAAGACCCAATTCTTAATCGAGACACATTAATGCAGATTTGATTAAAACTGTGCAGGAGAGTCAATGCCACCTAAAGTGCATAATATCTTGACATAGGAGAATAAATTCTTAACACATATGATTTGGATAGTGGTTCCATTCCTTGTATGATGAGATCCCTTAGCGGTATCTTACGGTTTGGTTGTTCGGACAATTCCCCTTTTTATGGGTTGGTTTTTAATTCTCGAGGAAGAGAATGTTCATGAGAGGCATCTGATGTAATTTCCTAGACCTATCTGATCCATTCCTTTGTGAAGTGTGGTGCTGGAGGTGTTCCAGGAGGTCATGGTTCCTTGGGGGTGTGTTTGGGTGGACTTTTATGGAGAGATAAGTGTGATAGATTTCGCACGGTTAGCGCACAGTTTGTCTAAACCGTGTGGCCAAACCATGCAAGGCTGGTCCTGAGGGCAGTGGCTAATGCACGGTTACCGCACGATTTTCCTAATCGTGAGGACTAACCATGCGAGGAGGGGTTGTCAAGGTATAATCTACTGCACGGTTAGTGCACGGTTTGTTAAACCATGCGGACTAACCATGCGGGCACATAATGTTAGATCCTAAAATTGTGGATCTAACATGTTTTTTCCTTTAATCACCTCATTTAAGCCCCTAATCGGCCATAACCCTGGATTACCCTTCCTTGGAGGTAGTAGAACCTCTCCCAAGCATTTCGGAGACGACCTGGAGGCTTTTCTGGGCGCATCGAAGCCGGTTTCTTGAGGTATGTGATTGTTCTTTCTTTTTTTCTTAGATCTACTCCTCCTACTCTCTTGGTTTCTTATATCTATGCCTGTTATGGGTAGATCTAAGAATTAGGATGTCAAATATGATGAACTTTGGTCTTGGTTGTGTTAGGAGTAGATATCCAAAGAATATTCATGGAGAATCGACCTGGTTTCTTGAGCATTCTTTGACCATCGTGGTTTCGTCCAAAACCATTGAGGTAGGGATTTTACCTACGTCTCTATAATCTGTGCATCATGTGGGATGGGTGTCCTCTTGCATTCACGAGACATAGTAGAACTAGTTTAATAAAGATAATAAATGGCTTAAATACTGGGGATGGTGAAGTTGTTATGTTTATCTTTGTTTATCCTATTGTTATGTTGTGAATTGAATAGGCTTATGCCTACTGAAAAAATGGTCATTGGGGGTCGTTTCATGTGTAATTAAATGTCACCCTATCTTTCTAGAATGTTTTTGTAGATGGAAACATGTGGGAATATGGAACTTGGTTAATCATGTAAATTTGACTGATTAAATGAATATCTGGAACCCTTGTGTGATCACCCCAGTTGAACAAAATGGAATAATGAACATGTGGGTATTGGTTTGGTTACGAGGTGTGTGAAAGGGGGGGGGGGGTGAATCTTGGGTTATTATGAATAGTATGGGCAGCGGGGCTGCAGTAAATAATATTATTGGGGCAATAATGTGGCACAATCCTTGTTTTGTGTTACGGTTGTAGAGATGTGGTTATAGTGGCCGTAGGGTTGCAGTAAAGGGTTGTGATATTAAATGACAGTGGAATGTTGATGAATGAACTATGGGGAATGATAATAAATTAAACAGGGGATCAAGAAATGGGGTTTGTTTGATGATAAAAAGGTTGTATTGTGTTGCTTGTGTTCTATCTATCATGATTTGTGGTAGGCATGGTTTTTCTACAAAACACTTGATCTGGATTGATAATTTCCCAGTTTACTAAGAAACAAATAAACTAATATTGTTGAAACATAAAAAAATTAATGGGGTTGGGATTGTTTGTTGTATGCTCGCTTCGTAGTAGCAGTGCCGAGGCACATGCTTAGTTTCTCTGTTAGAGGCCATAGGTTGGGCTGTGTGTTGGGTATATATATATGTATCTATATCATTGTGTTTTGTCACACCCCACCCATGTTGAGCACCCAGTTCCTAACTATCCCATTTCATAAGATAGGGTGTTTCCCCTTAGTTACTACCTCTTTCCTTCTACTTCTTCCATAGATTGTGATGTCCTGAGGAGACCTTACACATAAGACTCCTCAGGTAGGTTTCGATCGGTGTGATCCTTATCCCAAGACACCTCAGGCAGGTTTACTGTTTCCATGAATCTTTGGGATGAGGCCCAGGTGTGTTCGGGTAGGGATTTGATTGTGGTTTGTGAGGCCCAGGTGTGTACAGGTGGGATATGTGGTTTGTGAGGCCCATGTGTGTGCGGGCGGGATATGTGGTTTGTTAGTTCCAGGTGTGTGCAGGCGGGATATGTGGTTTGTGAGGCCCAGGAGGGTGCATGGGGGATATGTGTTTTGTGAGGCCCAGGTGTGTGTGGACGGGATATGTGGTTTTTGAGGCCTAGGTGTGTGCGGGAAGGAAGAGTGTGGTAGCATCAGGACGTTCTCCGTTAGGAAGAGCAGCTAACTAGTTGGTGAAAATGGTGTGGGATACCCAATACTCTTGTTCTTATATACTACTACCTATGGTTTTGGGTTTTTGTTGAGTGTGGTTGGTGAGGATGGGTGGATAGTATTCCTTGCTAGGTTTTGGTTTCTTCTGTTGTTTTCACATGACATTAGGATGTCTCCCCAACTGTGCATGAGAGATTTATATTTCCCTACTGAGTATACTTCTATGTTCACCCTACGTTTACTTTCAGGTTTCTAGGAGGACTACCAGGGCCTCGCGGGACCATACTATTTTGGACTGTTGGAGTTTTTTCAGGAGGACTACCAGGGCCTTTTTGAGTTTTCTTGTACTTGTAATTTGTTTCAGAACTGTTTAAACATGGTTGTGGGATTAGTTTGGGTTAATTTTTTTTACTTGTTCTTTTTTTCTTTTGGTATTTGACTCATCCTATTTCCCGATCATAAATAATAAAAAGTGTAATGCCTCCCATATTTGTGAAAACTCATACCCTTGGTGCTAGTCTCCACTCCTGGGCCTACTGGAGGCGGGACTCGGGGGGGGGGGGGTCATTATCTCCATTTCACCATTGCCATCTCAGGAGGGGAATCTTTGGTGGGAGGGGGTCTTGACACTTTTGCAAGCACTTACAGAAGCATGAAGTAAACCATGAATCGTGATCTGAAACAATAGTTCATGGCACCCTATAAAATTGAACTATCTTCTGTAAATACAGCTCCCCCAACTGCTCAATTATAAATGTTTCCCTTATAGGAATGAAATGTGATACCTTTGTCAGTTTATCTAAAATGACCCAAATAGAATCATTCTTCCTATGTGTTTTTGGAAGACCTAACACAAAGTCCATGGTCAGATCATCCCACTTCCATTATGGAATTGGAAAAGGTTTTATTAAACCTCCAGGTCATTGATGATCCACCTTCACTTGCGGACAGGTGAAGCATCATGTAACAAACTCTGTTGTCTCCTTCTTCATTCTCGGCCACCGAATCATTCATCATAGTTCTTGTGAATTTTGGTCACACTGGGATGCACCGCCCATTTTGATGCAAGAAATTCCATCATGATCTCCTCTCGCAAGCTCGTAGGAACAACAACCAAATTAATCACATAAATGATATCGTCCTCATCTATCTTCCAGTCTGAATGTGTCTCCCCTCCGTTAATGTGTTCCCTCAAGGCCAAGTACTCTGTGTCCTCATGTTGATTTTCCTTTATCCGTCTCAAATGTGTAGACACTATTACAACCGACAGGAGTTTCATCTTCTCATGTATCTCCTAAACCACAACGTGCATTTCAGCTAGCAACGACATCATCCTCCACTCAGAAATAGATTCATGAACAATCTAGGTCTGAGTCTTCCTAAACAAAGCGTCAACCACATTGTTTCCATTATCAGGTGTATATAATTGCTCAAAATCAACATACTGCATATACTCAACCCATCTTCGCCATCAAAGATTCAAATCATGCTGAGAAAATATGTACTTCAAGCTCTTGTGATCAGTATAAAATGTGAAACTTTCTCCCAAGAGGTAGTGTCACCAACACTTCAAAGAATATACCACAAGTGTCAACTCAAGGTCGTGCGTTAGGTAATTCCGTTCATGCGTCCTTAGCTGTCGAGACCCATATTCCACAACTTTATCTCATTCCATCAACACAGCTCCAAGTCCAATCCTAGAAGCGTCACAATACATCGTGTACTATTCTCCTAGCACAGGTAGAACCAAAAATTGGTGTGGACATCAAACACTAAATTAACTCCTAAGAAGATGTCTCGTAAGCCTCCGATCATTCAAACTTTACTCCCTTTTAGTCATGCAGGTATTTTATTGTGGGGGTTCTCAGGAACCCGGATGTTTAACGTATTAATGAATGTTTAATTGGATATATATAATTGTTTTCTCTATTGACTTACATTATTATAAATGCAATAGAATACACGATTTTTTTTACTGGATTGTTTTTGACACTATTGGTGGTGACCTACTAAGTCGTACTCACACCCTACTCGGTCTGCCAGATCGGTACCAGAATTGACTCTGTTCTTGCAGGACATGACAAGGGCAAGAGCCCTAGTTAGATTGTTGAGTTGGGGATGGAGCTCTATTGAGGGAGCTGAACATGGCTTGGGACCAGTTGGGAGTCATTGTGTCTTTACTACAGTTTCATTGTAGAAAATTGGAACTTTCATATACATAGCATGATTTACCTTTTAGTTGAGTACTGTATTTACATTTTCTTTTTTTTATGCTAGTACATTGTACTGTTTTATTTATATGTATTTCCACTATTTCTTGGTTACTTCCGCTGGTATTTTATTTTTTTAAAAGAGTGTATAGTCTCCCAAAGACTGACTTACTAGACCCTCGCTGCTAGTCAAAAACCTCTGGCATTCGTGGAGGCGCTTGAGGGATTGTGACCAATCGACTTAGAGAACTGTTCAGTGGCTCCCAGGTTGGGACGTTAGAATGTGGTATCAAAGGGGTAGGTTTTCTTTCTTATTCTTTTTTTATTACTATTTGGAGAGGTTAGAGGGAGATTTGGGAAAGTTGGGGCTTGATAATGAGCCCATTCATGGGATTTTCAAACCCATGTGCAGGGGAAAATTCAAGTACTCATGGTGGGATTGCTGTTATTGATCTTTGTTTTTACAGTTCAATAATATTTCACATTCAGTGATGCACTTGTTGTGTGATGTGATTATTATTTTTTTAATTTATTGAGTAATGATTTGTGGCCCAGAATGGAATGCGTGTTCTTATGCATGCATCATTCTAGGCACTCAGGATTACTTTGACATGCATTATTTTAGGCATGCACGGGAAAACAAAATATGGGTAGCTTGTTGAACTTAATCTGTTTCTTTTCCATTATTGTGAAATTGAAATGAAAATATTTGCAATGTCCTGACTCGGGAGCCACTAGAAGGTGCTTCGAGCTACTTGGTCACAGGACCTCAAGCGCGCCTCACCGTACACCAGAGGGTGCCGACTAGCAGTGAGGGTCTAGTAAGTCAATCTTGGGGAGACTATACCATCTATTAATAGAATAAAATACCAGCATAATTAACCATGAAATTGCAGAAACATGTATAAATAAAACAATACAATGTCACTAGAAAAATAAAAGAAAACCAAAATACAATACTCAACCAAAAGGTAAAACATGTTATGACTATGCATGTTCCAAGTGTCTATAATGAAACTTAAGTAAAGACACAACGACTCCCAAACAGGTCCAGAACCTTGTCCGTCTCCCTCAACCATGATCCATCCCCAACTTAGAAATTTGACTAGGTCTCTTGCCCTTGTCTTGTACTTCCACAACAAAGTCTATTCAAGTACCGATCAGGAAGCCAGAGTAGGGTGTAAATACGACTCAATAGGTCACCACCAACAGTGACAAAAACAATCCTGTCAAAAAAACAACAGTCTATGCGGTTCCATTAATAATAATGTAAGTAAATAGGGAAAACAATTATATTTATCCAATTAACCATTATTTAATACGTTAAACACCCATGTTCATGAGAACCCCCAAAACACAATACCTTCTTTGGCCCGTGACAAAGACTAAACGATTTCCCTGCTAAATTCATAATCATTAAGTCACAATATCAAGTTACATAATTTCCAAAAGGAACCATAGTAACAAATAAATTAAAGAGGTTAGATCGTCATGTCTAGCAAACATGTGAGTTTTAGGAGGGTCAGACTCTATCTCAAAATCGGTTGAGTATTTGGAGCGTCAGACCTTGTCCCCAAATATAATAACTTCGTGCATGTCATTGGTTCTAGAACGCCATGTCTAGTACCCCTGTGGGTTTACGGACCGTCAGTATATGTCTCACAACCATTTATTGATTCAAATATCAAAATCACAAATACAACATTATTCAAAATTTTAAAAACCCTTATCCTTCCATCACAACTCTCACCCATATTCAACTAGATCCACAATTCACAAAGAACCGCATAACAAAACCACCAATTAATTATTTATGCCACGAAAATTATACAACTGTATATGCCTAACAAGATGATACTGTGGGATTGGACTTAGAACACCTACCTCAAATTATTGATGAATGCTATCCCAAAAAAATCCCCCAAAATCTGAGAATCACAACATCGTCAATCAAGTTCTGGATCTAAATCCTAAAAACCCAAAACTAGATAAAAGGCATTAAGATATTGGAAAACTAGATCTAGATCCACCATCCTATATCTATAACTTAACTCATAGGTTTAGATCAATGGAAATCATGTAAATCCCCCCTAAAATGATCAAGGAATGATCGAGGAATGAATGAAAGAAATAATAGGATGAAATCCACTTATCGGGAGGAGTGGAGATCATCAATACAGGGCATCAATCTCAAAGAAAGATGCTCAGATCACCTTGGAATTAATCCAAGAGGATTTTTAAACACCTAAAAATTTCCAAGCCCGATCCGAGGTCAGAAAAAAAGGAAGTCCTGGGTTTTGGATGGTTTTAATAAGAATTTTTGGAATCAAAAACCACACGTACAGTTTCCTGGATAGTGGAGAATGGATTGTCAAACTGTGAGCAAACCGTGCAAAACTCACTGTCCATATTTTCACGGTCTATACGGTTTGGATGCATAGTTTTTCAAACCGTGCATAACTCTATGTCTAGTTATGCTTGGTTGGAAAGGTTTGGTGGAACAATTTTTGAAACCGTGTGCAAATCGTGCACAACCCACTGCCCTTTTATTTTACTTAAAAGTTCATCCAAATGCACCTCAAGTCACTACTACAAAACAATGGTACTTAAAAATTACAAAATAACCTAAAATAATGCTTAACATTGACTCCATAAAAGGCCGGGATCTTGCACTGATGTAGAATTGAAGATGAAAATTAATAAATTTCAATGAAAAATATCGAGAGAATGAAAACATGAATTTAATTTATACTTTTAAATGAATAATGGTAAAGAGTAAAATTAATATTTATAAATTTTAATGTGAAAACCCTTATATGACATTTTCATCCCTGTAAATATTGACATGCTTATTAATGGATGATACTAAGTTTGTTAATGTTTGATTTAATTGATCAATCACATAATTTGGACATCTAGAATAAGAAAATAGAATTGGTCTTAGATAAATAGTATATTGATCATTAATCTATAAGGATAAATGTGTATAGAACTACTGAATCATCAGGTGTTAGTAAAGACAACTGATCAATGTTCAATATTCATCTTGACCAATTCATGTTTCATCATTAATTTTAAAATTGTCTTGATCTTATCAATTATGAGAGCATTTGACAATGAGGATGATTTTTCTAGATAGAAATAAACTGTGCACAACAATTTCAAATTGAGCACTCATAAAATGTATAATCTGTGTATTTATATTCTGTGGTTTATGGGTTTTAATTTAATTAATTCCTATAGTTCTCTTTATAAAATTATAAACAAATTTATATCTCCATTCCATATATTAGAATGATAATATAATTTTTCTCTATGGAGTAAGCTATCCTTCGCAATGATAAATAAATAATACCATTATGAAAAATAATATTTATCGCTGGATAAATATTGTTCTTCTAATCATCCATGGAAGTTATTTATTTCCTAAAATTAAATAGTTTAATACATTATAAACATTAAATAAATATTAATTTAACCTTTGGGAGAATATTATATAATTTAATATGAAACAAATTTTTAAATATATTTTATCAACATAATCTTCCATTTACCTTTCTAATAAATAATTATTTAATTTTTGTGAAAATTAATATTGAATAAATTTAATCATCTTGACATATATATTTAATCTAATAAATATTCTCAAAAATAATTTATTTTTAATCAATGAAAATTCATTTTATTTACCCCCAATTATTTATCCCCATTTTTATTTCGATGGAATTCTATAATTCCACAGTTACTATCTAGCACAAGGTTGAGTTACTAAAGATAAATAAGTTAATTTCATAATTTTAACAACTGTATATGTGTTCTAACAATGTAATATAATTCCCATGCCATATTATATCATCTTGAAGGTTATACCCAATTGTAATCATTCAAAATTTTTGATATATATTTGGTTGACTATTTAAAATAACTCATTATTACACCAGGGAAGTATTAGTATATATGAATGTTATATTTCTATTTTATCTTTGAGATATCAACATTTAAAAATATGGAAGGGATATATCATCTATCTATATATTCCTTAATATCATTTCATTACTAACAAAAAAACATATCATATTTCCCAAAAACATTCTTGTTTTGGGTTTGGGAAGAAAATAAACGTTCATGATACAAAGAAATTATTAATTATAACTTTAATCTCTATGGACCATTACGAACACTCATATAATTGAATGTATAATGGGACATAAATGTATATAATAATTACTAGAATATATATTCTCATAATATACCATCATAAAGAATACTAAGTGTGAACATCATGTGATAATTTTTTATCCTCTTATAAGTTCCCAAACATTATAGTCAACATACTATATACCACATCATATAATGTTATCTGATTATACAAGTATGTTCAAGAATATCATCAGGGAATTTCAAGAATCTCATCATTGAGGGGGACTAATATTCGCTTTTAACATGAAATACACTCTAGGGTATTATTTCATTAATGAAATATAGAAAATTAATATTTTCAAATAATATATTTATTATGTATTAACTTTTTTCTATATACAAGTATCATAATGAAAAAAAAATTGGTTTCAAAAATCAAATTCTTACATTATTGAGGATTAAATATTAAACTCTTTTACAATATATATCTCTAATTAAATAAAAAATTATTTTCATGTATCCAATATGTAAATAAAATATGAAATTATATCAAGATCCTCAATATAAATAGTACAACATTACATGATGTGTTCAATAGATTTTTTTTATATATTCATCGGAGGAAGTTTGGTTTAACATCATACGGTCCATCATGAGTTTTTTTAGGGACTTTTTTTTTGTGATGATGGTGAAAATTTCCACATTATCATTTTAATAGTTAGTAATGATCAATATTTAAATGAATTTCATCATGTTACTATATTATTTTTCTCTTATAAAATATCCTACTATATATTTAATGAAAATTTATTTGTATCAATCCTATTTTATTATTAGATAAATAACATATATTCATTACAACAATTAATATTCAGGGTATTTTAGTATTTCTCTAACATATGTAGATCAAATTATATAAGAATGTCCTTGGATCAAATATCTATTAGAATGTTGGCACTGAAAAATATTATAAAATTTAAATAAATATAAATCATTAGGTTCATGTAGAAATGATGTTTCTATTAGTGGTGTTGTGACTTGTTTTGTAGAAGCGTTTCCTTGATGTGGATTTTATTTTAACTCACTTGTAAATTTTTTAGAATATTTTAATCCTCCTGTGTCCCATTGAATGATATCACTTTGTCTTGTCATTTTGGAGTCCATATTAAAAAAAATTGGTGAACCTTAATCTGGATTTTAAAGACAATATATTTATCCTTATTAGAGTTAAATATAGAACATAATTCTCTTCAATGTTATTTTTTTACATGATTCGATATTTTTCATTAATATGAAATTTAATAACATAAATTATTTTATTGATATATTTGGTAATATAATGTATAAAATTGTTTGATAATTAACATAAAATATATTAGGGGCTTTGTATCTTAAATTTGTTACTAAATATGATTATTAATGAATGAAAATTTTATGGGTATTTATAAAAGATTCATCTATATAGATTATATTTTTGATCTAATATTGAATAAGACTATTCAGATCCCTTTTTGATGGGATATATAGCAATATTATAATTTTGGTCCATAATTTGAAAAGAGTGATTATTTTTTATGGAGAAAAAAATACTTTAATTAGTACTTTGTTGACATTCATTATAATTAAAATAACAAAATTCATTATTTCTTTATAATCTATAATTAAAAAAATGGACAGGATACTATCAAATATAAATTATAACTCAATATTGGAGGGTCCTTAAAATATTTTCAGATGCAGAAGTATTTGAATAATATTTGTGGTTGGATAGATCTATTTGAGGAGTCCTGAGATCTCTATAAAATCATTCATTTATAATTGTCCTATAATTTAATAGACATCCAGCACCACTTTGTGTGCATAGTAATAAGAAATTATATCAAGCCATTCTATACTCTCCAAACAAGAAATAATATTTTATTTTCCATTATTTGACACTCATAATTGGATCATTACAAGTATATTTCAATAGTGATTGATTATTATTTGAGTATTATACATTTTACAAACAAAAACTATTAAATAGATCTAATATTTTTTAAGGATATACCCATTCAATATTTTTTTAACAATTTTAGTCAATAAACAAGAATAATTAACTCAGTTTTAGAAATATACTAGTGTCTCATTAACAACTAATTTATATTACATTTAAATAAATAATTCTATATATTTTCCCTTATATAATATTTTATTTTAGTTTTAAGGTCTTTTATATGGTTTTTATCCCGTTTAGGTGTAATATTTTATGGGAAAAATAAATTTTGGATGGTGGGATATGCCATTGATTATAAATATATAATTTTGAGTATGTTAGAAAGTGTTTTATTAACATATAATATGGTATATGGGCCTCATTATACACATTCAAAAGATATGTTTTCAGTATCATATATGTAAATTTTTATACATAGTTATGGATGGAGAAAGAGAAGGCCACCACTAATTGATAGGTGGTTAGACCCAATTCAACTAGAACTCTCGAAGATACTATTTCTAAATCCTTCTTATAGAGGGATTATTTAAATAGTTCATCCCAACATTGTTTCATGGGATACACATAAATTTATTTTAAGGTCATCCTTATGGATTTTTATTTATGGATGGTTGTTATGCTAAATAATATTCTAAAAAATAAAAAAAACAATAATTTTAAATCATCTATGAATATTTATAGATTATGATGATGGATATGATCTTAGATACGGAGGTGGTTCCATGGATTATTCGTTCACATTATAAGATCTTATTATACTATAGTGTTACATTATTTCTGATGATATCTCAAAAAATGGGAAATCAATATTTTGGGAAACCACAACCACTGGTAAAACATTGAATATCGATGGTGATTTTCAAAGAATCATATTTTGAGTTGGAAGTTTACTTTTTAAATGGTAATGGATTATTCTTAAATTCATTTAACACCTTTTAATTAACTGGGATGTACCTATTGATGATTCATGAGCACAAATGACTAGTATGTCCATATATAAGTTTATTAATCTCCCTCTCTCTTGTATATTACGTAGATATATTGATTAGGGTTATGGAAATATTATTAAAAACTCACTAAAAATATATATATATATTCCAATGTAATATAAGAGTTTATTATTCCCTCAAAAAATTATTTATATCATTTTCTTGAAAGGAAACATGAAAATCAATCACATTGAAACCAATGGTATCATGAAAAGTAATATTTTGATCTCCCAACCACAAGGATTCCTCTACATTGTTATATTAATGTGTTTTTAATGGATCATTCAACCATCACTGTTTTAGAATTCTATATTGTGCTTTTATTTTGAATGACTCACCCACCCTTATATAATATAATTTGAATTTAAATGGATTAAATACTTAATTATACTTTTATAATCCTATATATTTAAACAAAACAATTTTCCTAATTATTATAGTACCATTATATGACATTTCAATGTAGTTACCTATTGGTTCATGATGTAATTTTAATCATTTGGAATACCGATTTTCATGGTATTTTTAATTTTTATTATTTCATTTCCTCTATTACATTATTCAATCATAATATTCCGTATACAATTGATTTATAAAAAAATATTTGAACCTAAATTAATGAATATTTATTAAATTTTTGTTTTTTCAAAAAACGAAAATTGTCCAACATATATTCATACTTATAATTTTATAATATGAATGATAGTTGTGTTGTTATTTATTATTTTTTCTTTCAAATTTACAAATTACATTTTCTTGAAAGTAATGAGTATTATATAATTTCATAAATGATATTTTATCTCTTATAAGTATGAAAATGTCATTAAATAAATATAATTTGTAAATTTTATCCTAAGATTGTTTTTATAAAAATACTACGCCTTCTACTTTTTTGCTGATATACAATCTACTATTTTAGAATTATATTAATATTTATCTTTTTAGAACTTATGATTTGGAAGAATACAATATTAGTTACTAATGGATAACCAAATATTAAAAATTTATATTCTTATTGATTTTTTATAATTATTTTTTACTGGACATAGAGATATCCCATTTGATTAGTCTCCAAAAAAATCAATATTCGGAAAATTAATTAAAATTATAAATCAATAATCGGAAAATTCATTAAAAATTATATGATTGTAAGACCCATATATAACTATATTTTGATTAATAATCATTAAATTCTCCTTTAGATTGAATTAAATTAAATAATTCTTCTCACTAAGTCATATTATTCCATGATTAATATTATATAATATTAGAAATTGGGACTTCGTTTATAATCATGTAGGATGATTGTATGATAGTAACACCACAATCTATGTTTTTTCCAAACCATTGACTTTTGATGGATTAAATAATTTGATACCTAAATAATATGCATATTGAAAATTTCATGATTGGGATTTTAGTAACTATTATAAAATATCATCCATATTGAGCTGTCTAATAGGTTGTATAAGTCATTTATTGTATCATTCTTATTCACAATTCATTTAATCTTTTATAATGTTTTAGTGGAATTAAATATCACATTAATATTTCTAGAAGAAAATATGAATTTTTACTGTGATTTTCTTTATAAATTTATAAAATTTACTTAAATAATTATAATGATTTTCTTTTAATAAATTATCCATTGGGCTTCATCACATAATTTAAACATGATTATGTAGTCAGAATTTTTCCTTTATAAAAAATATTAAGATTTTTATAAATCATCAAAGGTATAATAAATTAAAACAAGATTTATACATAAATTTTCATCATTTAGTATGTTTTAGGAGGCTGAAAGTAAATATTATGTCTCTATTTAAATGTTGTAGTAAAAAAATATGATTCTTCTAGTTGATTAGTGTCTACATTTAAAATTGAT
Organism: Viscum album; assembly: GCA_963277665.1. Classification (NCBI taxonomy): domain Eukaryota; kingdom Viridiplantae; phylum Streptophyta; class Magnoliopsida; order Santalales; family Viscaceae; genus Viscum; species Viscum album. Next base: position 1,330,076,167 of record OY728142.1, on the reverse strand, counting down.
TCTCTATAAAATAAAACATGGAAAATTAATTACAAATAATATATAATTTTGTTTAAATTACATCTAGATTTAAAAAAATATATAGTTATTCACCATTTACAAAAAAATAAGGGTAATTGTTTTGTGTTTTACATGTTCCCCATTAACCATTTTATTGTTAAAACACTTCTCAAAAATCATATATACAAATTATCATAGCGCTACTTACTATAGTGTTCCCATTCCCATCAATAGTAGATAGTTTTCAATATAATTTCATATATTCCCCATTTTGTGCGTAGATATTATAAAACATTGATGAAATTAGGAATATTTTTTCTCATTGTTAATTGTGAATTTTCTTCCCTGTTTATACATTTTTTTCAAAGAAAATGCATTGATCCCTTCTAATAAAAGTGATGAATGTTTTTTCCCACACAACATATGAATTTTAAATTACTGTAAACTAAATATTGAAAGAAAAATCTATGTCATCTAGTGAATTTTTAAATATATATATTAATTAAAACACTTTTAACTTTGATTTCAATGAATAACCTTATCCAATATTCAATATTAATTTATTTTTTATAGTATTTCATTATAAAATATAAATATTTCTAAATAACATAAATTTTTTTTTTCTTAAATTCACTATGGATGAAGAGTCAATAACTTTTATCCACAATAATATATATAGAAAAAAAATTAAATTAAAAAAGACCTGTACAAATTTTAATAAAACAAATATTTAGATAAAATTTAATACTTTTTTTAAAAAAAATTAAATATACAAACTCCTGTAGCATGTATGGATGTATAATATATATGAAAAAATATAATTATTCTAAATATAAAAGTATGTATTACATTGTTTTGTATTGAAAATTTTGAAAAATTAATCCAGAAAATTAAAAATAAAAGTCAAAAAAATTTCAATTATATATAAAAATAGGAATCACGTACTATATGATTTTAAAAAACACAAAATTCATGAAAATAAATAAACTAAAATAACATTAATATAAATTATAATTATATATAACAATAATATATGAGAATTTATTGAAAAAAATTATTAATTTAAAAAAAATGTAAATATTTTCAAATTGATGGAATAAATTATCTAAAAAATATTATGTGAATAAAATTTTGTAATTAAATGATTAATAATATATCAAATAAAAAATTTTAATAGTTTCATGTAATAAAAAATTTATTGACTAATGGGAAACAAAAGATCCTTTAGGGTGATGTTGTAGGTGCTAGCACTTATTTTAGAGAGAAGTTAGTGATTAGTGACTAACATAGATGCGACAATCATATTTTTCAACAATTATGTTGACTGATAGAGAGTGAAATGGTAGTGGGAAGTCATTATGTTGGGGGATTTGGGATCAATGGTTAGGTAATGAAAAAAGGTGTAGGTGCGGGGTGTAGGGTAATGTGAAGACATATCTGGAGATGAATATTAGAGGTTTGGATATCAGGGGGACTATGTAATGAGTATTTTAGAAAAACTGTTATAACTCATGACAATAAAAAAGGTAGTTTTGAAATTTATATATTAATTCTTCTATATTATTATTTTTCAAAAAAAAATATAAAAATTGATATATATTACCCATTTACTATAATTATCATATTATTTTTACTCACATTGAAAAATAGAAAATGTTTATTATTTTAATATGTTTTTTATAAATCATTGTTAGTAATTATTTCATATTTATAACATGTTTTGAGATTGTTAATATAATTTTTTATGAAATGATGTGATAAGTAAATTTATGTTATTGGGGTTGAAATTTTATAGTTCTGAATTAAAATTTGTGATGTGATCTTTGAATGATGGTGAATATTATTGATTATAAAAATGAATGTGTTTATTATACAAAAATATATTAAATGAATCAATGATTTCTGAATACACTATTAATTTTGAAATTCAATTACAATGATCCAAATATTTTTTCATTTAATATTTAAAAAAAAATATTTTCTTTAGTGATTAGGGAATTATGTAAATTCAATGCATATAACTAAAAATCATGGGAATTTTATTTTATTTCTTCAATCCCATTACTATGGTTGAATGATTTATTTTACATAAATATATCATTATATATAAATTATATATTTATCATATCATCACTGGCAACATTTTTTATTATACCACGGGAACTATAATCATCTTCATTGAAATGCTCTCTGAATGTGTTTCCCCTTTTAAAAAAACAACTACTATACATTAAAATATGGAGATCTCTCCATACTAACCACACATACAAATTATAATTGGATATCATTTCTATAAAGACTCCACACAAGTGGTGATCCATTATATTTAAGGGTCCTTGTCTTCTTGATTTCTATATCTGTAACAAATGTAATACTAGTGGGTCTCATTAAATTAACTAGGGGATAATCATTAAATTAATAGGGGGATAAACCCCATTTAAAATAATCCAGAGATCAATATATATATCTAGGGATTTTGGAGATTTATCCAATCCTAATATTCCTATATAAAAGTAATTTACATTATCGGGTACCTTTTAGTTTCTATGGAATGATGGAAGTCCTGAAACCGAAAATGAAAACCATTACTATTGGTCTAATGATCATGGTCCCTAAATCAATTATAGTATCTCAAAAGGAACTTATATAGATATAAAATCCAAAATATATGTGTTCTTGTCCATAGGATTTATGTATGTCCCTATGGTATTCTGAAAACAATAGGTACCTAAAATCAATACACAAAGTGGGATTCAAGATCATGACCTCAATAAGTTGGAAATACTCTATTTAACAAGGAAAAATCCAATATTTTTAATATATATATATATATGTGTGTGTATGTTATGATATATATATATATAAACACACATAAGAATGAATATTAACATTCTTATGTATATAATTGTATAGTTATTAGGTATAATAACTATATATTTACCTTCAATGGCCATATAAGACCCATGGCTCTGATCATTGAAGACAATTATAGTATAATTAATACCACTATGATCATGTACTAAAATGGACTTGTGAATTAATTTTATAGTATAAAACCATTAAACAATATGAAAATAACTATATTTTGATCTATGTACACAATCTTATATGTTTATTTTCTAATCATATCCAACATCCATGACAACATAGGCCGATGATTGTTTGTATAGTTATGAACGTAGCCATATATTCCCATCCAAATTAGTCATTTACATTTTTTCCCATATTGTATTCTTGCTAAAATTTGATTCCAATGACATTTTATAGAAACAATTCCATGTGTTTGTATAGGTATGCCCCCTCCTAGGCTCCTAATATATGAATGGTTTTACCTAGCTAGCTCCCATTAAAGAATATCCAATAGAAAAAATGAAAAAAGATATTTTAATCCTATATCTATTGGATTATAAGGCACATTGAATTATCAAGAGCAATAAATATTGTTTGGATACCCATTGATATATCCACAAGTCAATAATATTATTTTTTATTAGTGTTCAAATTCCTTTTCGATGAACACCTTATTTTGTTCAATTTCCTAAAAAACACCACAAGGAGATGCATTACTCCATTAATATAATTATTATGCTATATATCATATTATTTACATCATTAAAGGGCGAAGGGGGAATATTAGGATCTTTTTAATGATGTAATATGATATATATCTTGTTGTTATATCATTTAGAAAAAATTTAATGAATATTTTTAAAATGTAATAGAGAAAATAATATAATATTATAAATTATTTCAATTGAAAAATAATGACCATAAATCCATAAGGTCATACCATTGGTGTTCCTCAATAATATTCTATTCACTATATCTATAACCAATATAATAATTAAAAAATTAATGTAAAAAGGAATATGATAAAAATGGAAATAGGTGATAGAAAAAACCATAAAAAATGAATATAGTGAGGAACTATAAATTCTATAAAACCATAAAAAATGACTCATATCCTCTAAAATAGAATGTATTGATAAAGTAATTCGTAATAAAACCATCGATCTATTAGAAATACTCATAACCTTAACTGATTAGTGTAATGTACAATGACCAATGAAAATTATTATTTCTACTACTTTATACTTGAATAAATTTAATTGATCTTTCATTGAATACAATGGAAAACTGAATTCCACAATCCAACATCTTCCCATATACAATAAGATCAACATATATTACCCAACAACAAATTATATTCGGTACCTTGGTTTCCATTAGCCACAATCAAGATTACTCCACATACAGTCTTGTTGATCCAACTAACACATACAATAATTATCATGTTTAAAAAGGATATTACCTATTATCTGCATCCAACATGAAGATATATATAATTATTCAATTAATCCATTATAAACAAATAATATCATTATTCAACATAAAATATTATATTTATATTTGAAGACAAAATTATTATCTGTGTCCCACTGAGGCATGTTTTTTCTGTATAAATAATAGGAATATAATTTTCGTCAACAATCCAAAATTATTTTCACACTCACATACCATATATATTTATAGAGATAATTTTAATTAATATAATACTTCTAAATGACAATTTTACAATGTAAATTGTAATTAAATTATAAAGTATATTTTTTTCAATAAGGATTTCACTATGCGTCTCATAGTATAACATTTCATTAACATGATTCCCTAGTATTTATTATAATAGACTATATTCCCATTTTTAATATTTTCAATACATATTTGTTTTGAAAATATCAGTGTCTATAATTAACAGTGAAAAAATCATTTTTTTTGATATATTGTTACATTTTATTATATTATAAGTGAAAAATTATCTTTTGTTACTTCTTGGATTTATTTATCTCATATAATGTCAACAATTTCATGTCCCTATAAATGATTATCCATTCGAAATCATAATTATATTTCATGCATCAATTGTGATATTATAGTATATACATAACAAATTTCATTCATTATGTACATATTTCATATGAGACAACATAAAATATAGAAAAAATATAATTTTTTGTATAGTAAAAACCAAGTAATATATCAATATCAGGATTAGATCATGAATCAAACTTCATTATCAACCATATTGAAAATGCAATTGGATATATTTTGGCTTTATTTAACAATATTATAATTACTATCAGAAATCAATATGATTAATGGAATGATTTTTTATACAATAAAAAAATTCAATTTTGTAGTGTTTTTTGTTGTAGAGGGTGGTGATTTTGAAATCCAATGAGGAAATTGGTTCAAATGTTCTATTCAATGAAAATTCAAAGTGAATTAATGAAAAAATAATGTTATTCATAGTTTTATATGGATTTAACATAATTATTTACTGGTCGGAGGGCCCATTAAAAGTTAATATAGGTCTCATTATAATATACATGATACTAATGAATAAATTATGTGGCATGAAATAAAACATCTATAGAGAAACATAAATCGGATCATAGTTAATAGGTAAATTTCATGTTTTAGACATATATCAAATTATATAATAAAAATTGCTATGAAATTATATGGAGATATATGATGTATACATAAAATTGTGTTCTTTATTTTATTTTAACTAATATATTATTATCAAGTTGTATAAATCAATGTTCAATGTGTTACTATAAATTTGGGTTCCAAAACCTTATCACACAACGGTGATAAATTTGTATAATAGGTACCCAAATTGATATGTTCATTAAATATAGTGAAACTATGATATTTTCAAGTCTCAATGAATTTGTATCATTACTATATTCATTTTAGTTATTTATATAATCATATTTTTATCATATGTAAATATAATGATCAATTCAATATTAATTTCTCTCTTAGTGGTGAGATAATTTTTTTTGGAATATTATGATGGAGATAAAAAAACTAATGATGATATTTGGGAAAAATATCCATCTATACTGGTGTATATTATCATTCTAAACATTGTGTATACTTTTTCCTTCATTTATAGATCGATTGTAGTATTTTTTACAAGATTATGAAATTAAAATTTCCTTATTAACTAATCATGTAATAGATTTTGAGCGTAGATATTTATTTTATTCCAGATGATAAAATTGAACATTTAATTATTTTGAAAAATTAAAATTAATTTTCCTTGGAACTTATATATCTTTGAATAATATTTGGAACATTTATAAATGATTTTTACACCAAAAACCTTCTAAAAATGAACTTTTTTAATGAGATATTGGATAATCAATACTCTAATCAAAAAATAACAAAAGAATTCCACTAAAAATAACATTTTTTAGAAAAAAAAGAAATATTTTAAAACTAAAGCATAAATTGAAATTTTATCTTCAAAAATCTATTTTGACACCATCTTCATATTAAAAAACAAAAAAAATTAATTACTGTAGTTTTTGTCCTTTTTTTACAGTGGACCATTTTTAAAACACATTTCATTTAAATTCATATCATAAAAACACATTAAAGTAGACTATCACAAATTGTAATTAAATAAAAGATATAAAATAATTCTTTATTTATTCTATATATCATTTTTTAAATTTAATATAATTTCATTTATCATGACGACATGCTAAAAGTTTTAGACATTTTCATGGATCTGCAATGTATTGAGTGTTTTATTTTATATAAATACTATAATGATACTAAATATATTTAATTATTTAATTATTTTGAATATCTATATTGAATAATGATCATTTGTTTTAATTTTTCTATTTTGTGTCTAATACATTACGATCTTGTGGAGTTACCACCTTTAAAAACCAATCCTTTGACATGTTTTCTTGATCAACTCCAAAACACATAGAAAAAACATTTGAATGGTGAAATAAAACACAACTTGAGTCCTATAATTTTTTTATAGAACTATTATCATACCTAATATAATTTAATGTCAATATTTATAATTAAAAATAATAATGAACTGACATCACATGATATTGAGTATGAACACACAAACATCCAAATTCCTAATACAACACTTGAAATTGAGTTAAAAATATGTTTATAAGGTTTTTTATCTTTGTTTCATTGACATAATATAGAGAAACAATATAAAAATTATATGGGATCCCATAATTTATTCACAACACTGAAATACACGGGATATGAGAGTGATATTTTTAAATTAAGAACATTCCCATTTTTATTAGAAGATATTTCAATGTCTTGGATATTTTATTTGAACACCCTAATTGAAGGATGGGTGTAAATGAAATTCAATTTTTTGGAATATATTTCATTGGATGAAATTCTATATAAATAAATATATAATTATATGAAATGTGATAATCTAAATAGTAATTATTATATGAATATTGATACAACATTAAAATGTTTTTTAAATTTGACTGTCACCATTAGAAATGTGATCAATTATTAATAAAATATTTTATAATATAAAAAACCACGTATCATTATACGATTAATGATTTTATATAGAAACCATACTTGAAGTACATGACTATTACATATTTTTAGATGAATATTCATTACATTTTAAAAACACATGCCTGAGGACCTTAATATTTTAGTGCCTTTGGAACATGGAATATATTCTTCTAACATGTGAATGTTATTCAACATCTACCATGGATATATTCCCCCATAATACTTCTAAATAAAAACATTTTTTATAAATTAAGAAATGGAAAAATAATAATGGCTGAGCTTAGAAGCTCCTTAAGGAAAAAAACAAAACATTTATTTTCATGTTAGAACAGTACGTATAATTTCATGGTGTTCACTACAAACAATAAATATTTTATAGAATTAATGGTTTTAGTTATAAAAAATGGTAATAATTTTAATCAATAAATTGATATAATATATTATATACATGTTTTGTATCATAATTTCATGGTTTGCACTTCAAACATAATTCCACTTTCAACACATGATACTTATATATATTGTCAAATTTAATTTGATTTTTTTATTATGGAGAAACAAAATAAATATTCCTTTGTTTTGAATATATCTTAGAATTAATAATGGAATTTTTAAATGTAAATCCTAATTAAAAGATTCTACTGTTAACTTAATCCCAAACACAATTATCCCTGTTTTCTTAATGGATTTATTATTATTATTTATTATTTCCATGTACATAGGTTAATTCTATTGGGTGTGATATCCGTTCACACAATTTTTATTTATATTTTCAAGATATTTATAGTACAAAATAATGGTTGTGATGTATACTTACCATGGGAATTTATGAATCTAAAATCAAATATAAAGGAAAGATGATGTGTACTTACTGTTACTTGGTTACATTATGTATTCATCATGTATTAAATATAAGTGGGGATTTAATTACATTAAATGGGTTGACCCCATGTTTTACACCGTAAAAAACATGGATTAGATATAATGTATTAAATATACAATATTTACACTCCCAATTATATAGTTTCACCTGAGAATACTCAAGAAAAAGTGAATTTATGAAAAATATATTGCAATAATTACAAAAAAATTCAATAACCATACATAGAAAACTATTCTATAAACATAGAAACACTAGTTTTTAGATAATTTTATATGATTTTATTCTATTATTATCTTGAAAATATTATTGGAAACATTGAATTAGAAAATCATATCTGGTCTTCATTAATTATTAAAAGATCTTGGTAATCTGAGTGAGAATTGAAGATGAAGATTAATTGATTTCAAAGATAAATCGAGAGTGAATGAAAACATGAAATATATTTATAATTTTAAATGCGTAATGGTCAAAATTAAAATTAATATTTATAAATTTAAATGTAAAAACTCTTATATGAAATTTTCTTCCTTGTAAAAATTGACATTCTTGTTAATTGATTATCTTGAGATTATAAATTTTGAATTTGATTGATCATTCACATAATGTGGCTATCTAGAAAAGATAAATACAATTGGTTATAGATAAATAATGGATTTATAATTATTCTATAAGGATCAATTTGTATAGAACTAATGAATCATCATGTGCAACAGGAGACAATTGATCATTGTAAAATATTCATCTTGACCAATTCATGTTTCATCATTACTTTTGAAATTCAATTAATCATATCATTCATTAGAGTATTTGACATGGAAGATGAATTTTATATAGATTAATACATTGTTCACAATAATTTTCAATCAAGATGTCATAAAATGTATTATATGTGTATTTATAGTGTGTAGTTTATGGGTTTTATTTTAATTAAATTCAACAGTTCTCTTAAGAATATTGTAAACCAATTTATATCCCCATTCCATATATTATATTAATAATATGATTTTTTTCTATGGCATAATCTAACAGTCGCAATGATAAATTATATAATACCATCATGAAAATTAATATTTATAACTTGATAAATCTATGCATTCTAATCATCCTTTGAAGTTATTAATTGTATAAAAGAAAATATTTAATTACTTTTTAAACATTTAATAAATATTCATTAAAACTCTTGGAGAATATTTTACAATTTAAAATGAAACAAATAATTAAAAAATTTATATCCACATAGTCATTCATTTATTTTTAAATAAATAATTATATAATTTATGAGATAATTAATATTGAATAAAATTAATCCTTATCTTTGAGAAAAATAATTCATCCAATAATTAAATTCATAATGAATTTAATTATTATCAATGTAAATTCATAGTCCTTACCCTCAAATATTTATCCCCATTTTCATTTCGAGAGCATTTATAAATTCCATGATTTCTATCTAGAATAGGGTTGAGTTACTGAAGAAAAATAAGTTAATGTCATAATTTTAACAACTGTATTTGTTTCCATACTGTGTAAGAGAATTACCTTGTAACATTATCTCATCCTAAAAGTTATATATATCTGAAATCATTCAAAATGGTTGATATATACTTGGTTGACTATTCGAAATAAATCATTATTACACCAGGGAAGTATAAGTTTATATGAATGTTATATTTCAATTAAATCATTTATATATCAACATTCAAAAATCTGGAATGAATATATCTTCTCTCAATATATTCACTAATATCATTTCATTCCAAACACAAACAACATATTATATTTTCAAAAAAAACATTTTTGTTCGTGGTCTGGTATGAAAATATATGTTCATGATACACAAAAATTATTAATTATTTCCTTAATATCTAAGGACCATTACTCATACTCATATACATGAATGTTTAATGCGACATAAATATATATAATTATTACTAGAATGTATATTCTCATAATAATCCATCTTAAGTAATACCAAGTCTGAAATTCATGTGATAATGTCTTATCATCTTATGAGTTCTCAAACATTATATCCAACATACTATATTGTTATCTGACTATAAAATTATGTTTAAGAATATCATCATATAATTTCAAGGTTCCCATAATTGTGGGGGACTAATATTTACTTTTAATATGACATACAATCTACCGAATTATTTCTTAAGTCAATTATAAAATTAATATTTCATAAAAATCCATTACTTACATTGTTGAGGGTTGATTATTAATCCCTCTTACAAGATATATCACCAATTAAATAAAAATTTTAGGTTTATGAATCCAAGATGTGAATCAAATCCGAAATTCTATCTTGACCCCCAATATAAATTGTACAACATTGTAAGAGGAGTTATTTAGACTTTTTTTATAGATGAATTGGAGGTAGATTGTCTTAACATTGTATGGTCTGTAATGAAATTTTTTTGGGGTACCGTTTTCATGGGATGATGGAGAAAATTTCCTCATTATCATTTTTAATGGTTTGTAATTATCTATAATTCAATGAATTTCATCATATTAGTATATGAATGTCCTCTATAAAAATCACCTACTATATATTTATTTAAATTTATTTTAGCATCCAACCAACTTAATAATTGGATGAATAACATAGATTCATTACAATATTTAATAATCAGGGTATTTTAGTATTTTTCGACAGATGTTGAACAAATTATATAATAATAACCTTGGATCAAATTTCTATTAGAATGTAGTCATGAAAAAATCATATAAAATTTAAATAAATTTAAATCATTTGGTTTAGATGGAAATGATGTTTTTATTAATGGTGTTGTGAATTGTTTTGTTAAAGCATTAACTTGATGTGGATTTCAATTTAACTAACTCATAAAATATTTTGAATATTTTAATCCGCTTTTGTCGTATTGAATGATATCACATTATCTTGTTGTTTTGGAATCCCCACCAAAAAAATATATGTTGAATATTAATCATGATTTTAAATATTTCATCATTATCATTATTATAAGTAAATATGGAACATAACTCTCTAAAAAGTTATTTTCTTACATGATTCCATTTTTCATTAATATGATATTTAATTACATAAATTATTTTAATGAAATAGTTGGTAAATAAAAAATGTAAAATTGGTTCATTGTTAACCTAAAATATATTAGTGACATTTTATCATAAATTTGTTACTAAAGATGATTAGGAATGATTGAAAATTATATGGGTATTTCTAAAAGATTCATCTATCGTGATTATATATTTCATCTAATATTGAATGGGAATATTCACACCCATTTTTAATTGGATCTATAGTAATATTATAATTTGTATTTCTAAATTTAAAATAGTGATTTTTTATGGAGTGAAAGATAATTAAATAATTATTTTTATGACATTTATTACCAATCTAATGATTTCAATAATGAATTCTCTATTATCTATCATCAAAAACATGTACAGTATACTCTCAAAAATACATTTTGTCTCAAAAATATACGGTCGTTAAAATATTTTCCAATGCAGACGAATTTGAATATCATTTGTAGTAGGATGGATCAATTTCAGGAGTCTTTAGATCTCTATAAAATCCTTCATTCATAATTGAACTACAATTTCAGAGACAGTTAGTACCTCTCGGTGTGTATAGTTAGAAGAAATTATATCATGCCATTGGGTACTCTCCAAAAAATATATATCTTATTTTCCCTTATTTGAAATTCATAACTAGATCATTACAATAGTATTTGAATAGTGATTTATTATTATTTGGGTATTATATGTTTTAGAAAAAACCCTATTAAATAAATCTAATATTTTTTAAGGCTATCCCCAATGCATATTTATTTAACATTTCTCTCTATAACCAAAAATCATTAACTCAGTTCTAGAAAAATCGTAGTGGGTTATTAAAAAATAATTTATATTAAATTTAAATCAATAATATTATATTTTCCCCTTCTATAATAGCTTATTTTAGATTCCTGGCCTTCTATATGGGTTTTTATCCCATTAGGTGTAATATTTAATGGAAAAAATATTCTTGGGGGTATATGCCATTAATTATAAAAATATAATTTTGAGAATGTGAAAAAGTGTTCTATTAACATATAATATGGTTTAATGAGACTCATTTGATACATAATATAATTCCAATTATATGTTGTTTAGTAAATTATTTTTTCATGTTTATACACAGTTATGGATGGTGAAAATGAAGGCCACCACTAATTGATAGCTGGTTGGACACAATTCATTTAGAATGCTCTAATATAATATTTAGAAATTATTTTCATAGTGGGTTTTTTAAAAAAGTTCTTCCCCACATTGATACATGGGATAGATATAAATTTAGCTAAAGGACATCCCTACAGATTTTTATTTATGGGTGGAAATTATGCTATATAATATTCTAAAAACAATTCAAGGAAACAATAATTTTATATCATCTATTAATATTTATAGATTATGAATATGGAAATTATCTTAGATATGGAGTTGGTTCAATGGATTATTCTTTTACATTATAGGTTCTTATTATACAATAGTAGAACATTGTTTCTAATGATATCTCAAATGATGGGAAATATATATTTTGGGAAACCACAACCACTGGAAAAAAATTAACTCTCGATGGGGATTTCCCAAAAATCATAATGTGAGTTGGATGTTTAGTTTTTGATGGTATTTGATTATTCCTAAATTCATTTAACATATTTAATTTAACTAGGATGTACCGATTGATGATTCATGAGCCCAAATGTCCAGTATGTCTCTATATAATATGATTAATCACCCTTAGTCTTCTATATAACTCAGATATATTGATTACGATTAAGGAAATATTATTAAAAAATCACTAACTCAATATATATTCCAATGTACTCTAAGTGTTTTTTATACCCTCAAAACATTAGTCATAACATTTTCTTGAAAAGAAACATGAAAATCGATCACATTGAAACCAATGGTATCAGGAAAAATTATATTTTTATATCCCAACCACTAGGATCTTTTTAATTAATTATATTAATGTTTTTAAATGGATCATGTCAACCATCAATATTTTTGGAATTCTATATTGTGCTTTTATTTTTAATTTCTCACCCGCCATTATATAAAATAATGTGAATTTGAACGGATTATATACAAAATTATACATCGACAATCCTATATATATAAAGAATATAATATTCCTAATTATTATAGAAATATTATATGATATTTCAAAGTAGTTACCTATTGGTTCATGAAGTAATTTTAAACACTTAGAATACCACTTTTCCCGACATTTTCAATTTTTATTATGTCATTTAATCTATTACATTATTTAATCATAAGATTCCATATTACATGGGTTTATAAAAAAATATTGGAAAATAAATTCTTAAATATATATTATATGAACGTTTTTTCATTACTCCAAAATTGTGCAACATATATCGTTACATATAATTTTTTAATATGAATGACAATCAAGTTGTTCCTTAATAATTTTTCTTTACAATTGTCCAATTAAATTTTCCAAATAGAAATGAGTATGATATAATTTTAGAAATGATATTTTATGCATTATAACTACTAAAATGTCATAAATTAAATATAATGTATAAATTTTATCCTATGTGAGTTTTTATAAAAATACAATACCTTTAATTTATTTTGTTGATATACAATCTTATCTTTTACAATTATATGAATATTTATCTTTTTATAAATTATGATTAGAAAGAATAAAATATTAGTTATTGGTGGATAACCACATATTAAAATTTAATAGTCATATTGATTTTTTATAATTATTTATTAATTAGCACACAAGAACCCCCTTTGAATATTCTCCATAAAAATCCATCAATGAAATATAACCTAAATTTATAAAACAATGAATATGAAACATTAAAAATCATACAATCATAACATCCATATCTAACTATATTTTTATTTCTAATCTTTATATTCACCTTTAAATTTAATTTAATTTAATTATTATTCTCACTAACTCATATTTTTTCATGATTAATATTATATAATATTAGAAATTGGGTCTTCATATATAATCTTGTAGGATGATTGTATGATAGTAACACACCAATCTATGTGTTTCCAAAACCATTGACTTGAGAGGGATAAAATAATATGATACCTAAAGAAGATGCGTATCGAAAGTGTCATGAGTGGGATTTAATAACTATTATAAAACATCACTTAATTTGAAGACTCTAATAGGTTGTATAGGTAATTTATTATATCATTCTTCTTTACAATTCATTTAATCAATTTTGAAATTTTAGTTGAATTAAATATTACATTAATATTTCTAGAAGAAAATATTCATTATTTTATAGTGATTTTATTTACATATTTTTTAATTTACTTAAATAATTTTAAGGATTTTATTTTAATACATTATTCATTGGGAATCATGACATAAATAAAATATGATTATTTATTGAAATTTTTTCGTTTGTAAAAAATATTCACATTTTTTAAAATCATCATGGTTCTGATAAATGAAAACAATAATTCAGTAAATTTTCATCATTTTAGTATGGTTTAGGTGGATTAAAATAAATAGTATATCTTAATTAATAAGTAGTAGTAACATATCAAAATATGATTCTACATGTTGATTAGTTTCTGCATTTATACTTGATTCTCTATAAAATAAAACATTATAACTTCATTACAAATATGTAATAATTTTGTTTAAATTTCATCTAGAATTTAAAAAATATATAGTTATTCCCTATATACCCCTAAATAAGGGTTATTATTATGTGTTTTACAAGTTCTAAACTAAATTTAGTATACATTAAACACTTCTCCAATATCATATAAACAGATTATCATAGCAGTACTTACTATATTGTTCCCATTCTCATAAATTTTAGATATTTATAAATATAATTTCATATATTCCTCATTTTCTTAAAATATATTAGAAAACATTAATGAAATTAAGAATAATTTTTCTCATATTGATTTTTGCATTTTCTTCTCTATTAATACATTTGCTGCAAGGAAAACGCACATATAAAAATTGATTCATTCTAATAAAGGTAATCAATGTTTTTTCCCATACATTATATGCATTTTAGAATCCTTTTAACTAATTTTTCAAATAATAATCTATGTCAATTGTATAATTTTTAAATATATATTTTAATTAAAACATTGTTATCTTAGATTTTAATGAATAAACAAATCAAATATTCAATATTAAATTAATTTTTTTAATAAGTCTTTAAAAAATATAAATATTTAGGAATAACATAAAATGATTTGTTTCATAAATTCACTATGGGTAAATAATAATTAATTTTTTTTCACCCACATATAAACAGCTTGAAAAAAATTAAATTGAAAAACACCTATAAAAATTTTAATAAAAAAATATATATAAAATTTAATTAAAGAACAAATTTTTAAATTTAAATAACAAAATCTGTAGCATGTGTGTATTTATAACATATATGAAAAAATATAATTATTTTAAATATAAATTTATGTATTTATGTAGTTTTGTAATGAAATATTTCAAAATAAAAATCCTGAAAATTATGAATTAATGTCAAAAACATTTCAATTATAAATAATAAAATGAATAATGTACTATATATTTTTCAAAAAAACTGGAAACATGAAATTATATAAACTAAAATAACATTAGAATAAATTATAATTATATATACACATAAAATATCAAAATTTAGTCAAAAATATAATTATTAATTTAAAGAAAATTAAAAAATTATTAATATTTATGTAATAAATTATATAAAAAATAAAATGAATCAGATTTAGTGACAGAATATTTAAAAATATATAAATTGTAAAAAATTAACAGTTCCATGTAATAAAAAGTTTATTGAATAATGGAAAACAAAAGATCTTTTATTGGGTTTTCTTGGTGCTAGCAGTGATTTTAGAGAGAATATGGTGATCAATGACTAAAATGGATGCAAAAAATAAAATTTTTAAATAATTACGGTGACTGATAGAGAGTGGAATAGTTGTGGGAAGTCATTATGTTGAGGGATATTTGGTCAAAGATTAGGCAATGAAGAGAAAAGTGGGGCGGGGTGTTTGATAATGTGAAGACATCGCATGAGGGGAGTATTGGAGGTTCTAATATCAAGGGTATTTTGCAATGAGTTTTTTAGAAAAACAAGTATAACATGTGTCAATAAAAAAATTGTAGTTTTGAAATTTACTTATATATTTATTCTCATTCCTATTTTTCTAAAGAAAATATAAAAATGACATATATTACCCATATAATATAATTATCTTATCACTTTTATTCACATTGAAAAATAAAAAATGTTTATTATTCTCATTTGTTTTGTATAAATAATTTTTAATAATTATTTCATATTTATAACATGGTTTGAGATTGATAATAAAAATATTTATCAAATTATTTGGCGTAGTAATTTTATAGTTCTGAATTAATATTTGCGATGTTATAATTTAATGATGGAGAATATTAGTGATTATAATTACAAATATGATTATTATATAACAATATATTAAATTAAGTAATGATTTCGGAATGCACTATCAATATTCACATTAATTGAAAACTATCCAACTATTTCCTCACTTAATATTAAAAAATTTATTTTCCATAGAGATTAGGAAACTATGTAAATTCAATAAATATTACCAAGAATCAGGGGATTTTATATTATTTAGTCAATACCATTACTGTGGATAAAAGATAAATATTACATGAAGATACCATTATATATAATATATATATCAATCATATCATTACTAACTACGTTTTTTCTTATATCACAAGAACTATAATCATCTTCATTGATATGGTCTCCGAATTTGATTCCAGATTGAAAACCCTAACTAGTTTAAATTAAAATATGTAGAACCCCCAATAGTTACCACACTTCCCATTTATAACTGTATCAAATTGCTTTAAAGACTCCACACAAGTGGTGATCCATTATATTTATGGGTGCTTATCTTCATGACATTCATATCCGGAACTAATTTAATACTGGTGAATCTCAGTAAAGTAACAGGGGGATAAACCACATTAAAAATAGTCCAGATATCATGATATATATCTAGGGAAATTGGTGATTTATCCAATCCCAATATTCATATATGAAACTAATTTAAATAATTGGGTACTTTTTAGTTTCCATTGTATGATAGAAGACCTAAAACCGCAAATGAAAAACATTACTATTGGCCGAATGATCATGGTACCTAAATCAAATATAGTATCTCAAAGGATACTAATATAGATATAACATCCCAAATCTAGGACCTAGGGTTCTGATCATTGAAGACCATTATAGTATAGTGTATACCACCATGATCAAGAAAAAATATGGCCATATGATACCATTGGATAGTATATAACCATTAAACTATATAGAAATGACTATGTTTTGATCTATGTACACAAGCCAATATGTTTATATCCTAATAATATCCAACATCCATGACTATATTGGCCAATGATTGTGTGTACAGTTATAAACATAGCCATATATTCCCATCTAAATTGAAAATTTACATTTTTTTCCAAATTTATTTTCTGATAAAATTTATTTCCCATGATATTTTACTAATACAAGACCATGTGGTTGTATAGGTACGTCCCATCCTAGGATACTTATATAAGAATTGTTTTCCACAGCTAACTCCCATATAATGAATATCCACTGGAACAAATGAAAAAAGAGATTATTCAACCTATATCTATTGGATTATAAGGCACATTGACTTATCGAGACCAAAAAATATAGCTTGTATACCCATGAATATATCCATATGTGAATAAGATTATCTTTTAGTAGTGTTCAAATTCCATTTAATGGAACACCTTAATTAATTCAGTTTCCTAAAAAAGAACAACACATTGAGTAACATTACTCTATTAATATAAATATTTTGCTATATGTCATATTAATTACTTCATTAAAGGGTGAAGGGGTAATACTTGGTTCCATTTAATGATGTAATATCACATAAATCTTGTCTTTATATAATTTATGGCCAATATAATGAGTATTTTTAAAATTTAATGGTTAAAAAAATATAATATTCTTCAATATTTATAATTTTTGAATAATGACCATAAATCCACAGGATTATACCAATGGTGTTCCTTAGTAAGATGCTACATACTATATTTATAACCCATATAATAATTAAACAATTTTAATTAAAAAGTAAAAGGATAATAATGGAAATAGGTGATGGAAGAAACCATAAATAATGAATATATTGAGGCACTATAAATTCTATAAAACCATAAAAAACACTTCTATCCACTAAAATATATAGAAGAGACAATGTAATTAGTAATAAGAACCATCAATTTATTAGAAAACCACATAACTCTAACTAATCAGTGAAATGTACAGTGACCAATGAACATTTTTTTCTACTTGTTTATACTTGAATAAATTCAATTGATTTTTCATTGAATACTATGGAATATTTAATTCCACAATACAAAATCATCCCACTACCAATGTGGTCATGATATATTTCCCAACAACACATCATATTTGGTACCTTGGTTTCTACTGGTCACAATCATAATTAATCTACATAGAGTCTTGTTGATACATCTGACACATTCAATATTTTTCATGTTTAAAATGGATATCACAAATCAACTAAATACCACATGTAGATGCATTTAATAATTAAATTAATCCATTATAAAAATATAATATATTTTTCCATGATAAAATATTATATTTATATTTGAACACAAAATTTTTGTCTATGTCCCACTAAGGAATGTTTTTTGTGTATAAATAATTGGAATATCATTTTTTTCTCAAATCCGAAATAATTATCACACTCACTTACCATATATATTTATTGAAATAATTTTCTTAAATATAATAATTTTAAATCATAATTTTACAATGTACATTTTATTTAAATTAAAAATTACATTTCTTTTTAGATGGATTTCACTATGACATTCATAGAATGACATTTCATTAACTTGATTCACTATTATTTCCTATAATAGACCATATGACCATATTTAATATTTTATATACATTTTTGTTTTGACAGTATCTGGGTCTATAATCGACAGGGAATAAATCATTTTGATTTTTGATATATTGTTAAATTTTATTATATTATAACTGAAAAAATATCTTTTGTTACTTCTCTGATTATGATTATCTCATATAATGTCTAAATTATCATGTCCATATAATAACAGATCCATTAAAAATCATAATTGTATTTCATACATCAGTTGTGATACAATATTATCCACATGAAAAATTTCTTACATTTTTTATATATATTTTATACGAGATAATAGAAAATATAGAAAAAATATAATTTTTGGAATAGTAAAAGATATGTAATATATCGATCTCAGGAGCACATCATGATTCATATTTCATTAACCACCATTATAAAAATGAAATTGGATATTTTTTTATTTCATTTACCAATATTATAATAAATTTTTCAAATAATGTGATTAATGTAATGATTTTTGATACCATAAATTTTTATTAAATTTCTCAATGTTTTTCATTGTAGAGAGTGGTGATTTTGATATTAGATGATTAAATTAGATCAAATGTTCCAGTTAATGAAAATCTAAAGAGAATTAATAGAATAATAATGATATTCATATTGTTATATGGATTTAGCATGGCAGCTGATTGGTGGGAGGGCCCATTAAAAAATGATATAAGTCACTTTATAAGATACATGATCCTAATTAATAAATTTAGTGCCATGAAATAAAACAACGCTGGAGAAACATGAAGGAGTTCATAGTTAATAGGTAAATTTATTGTTTTCTACACATATGAAATTCGATATCAATAATTTGTACCAAATTATATAAATATATCTAAATTATAAATAAAAATGTGTTTTTTATTTTATTTGAACTAATATAGTATTATCCTGTTGTATAAATAAATTTTCAATGTGTTATTATAAATTTTGGTTCCAATAACTTATCACACAAGGGAGATAAATCTATATCATAGGTACCCAAATTGTTAAGTTCATTAAATTTGGTGAAACTATGATATTTTCAAGTATCAATAAATTTTTATCGTTACTATATTCATTTATGTTATTTTTATAATCATATTTTTTTAACATTAGTAAATATGAACATCCATTCAATATCCATTTCTCCATTAGTGGTGAGATAAAACATTTGTGAATATTATGATGGCGATAAAAATATAATGAAGATATTAGGAAAAAATATTCATCTATATTGGTGTTTATAATCATTATAAACAATTTTGTTACTTTTTCCATCATTTATAGATTGATTGTAGCATTTTTTGACAAGATTATCAAAATGCACTTTCCTTGTTAACCATTTAAGTAAGATATATTGAGTGTATAAATTTATTTTATTCTATATAATAAAATAGATCATTTCATTATTTATAAAAATTAAAATAAATGTTCCTTGGAATTTATATATCCTTGAATAATATTAGGAACATTTATAAATGATTGATGCACCTTGGACCTTCTAAACCTGATCTTTTTAAGGGGATCTAGGATAATAAATACTCTAATCAAACAGTAAAAAAAATTCCACTAATAATAATAATATTTTTTTAAAAAATGAAATATTTAATAAATATATCATACATTTAAATTGTATCTTCAAAAAGCTATTTATACACTATATTTATATAGAAGACAAAAAAATTTAAATATAGTTGTTTTTTTCAATTTTTTTACATTGAAATTTTTTTAAAACACATTTCATTTGAATTCGTATCATAAAAACACATTAAAATGGACAATAAAAAATTCTCATTGAATATAAGATATCAAATAATTCATTATTTATTCGATATATCATTTTTTAAATTCGAACTAATTTGATAGATCATGACAACATGCTAAAATTTTTAGACATTTCCAATGATCTGCAATGTATTGAGTTTTTTCTTTTATATAAATAATAAAATGTAAATAAAAATATATTTTTTATTTTTTATTTCAATATTGAATTTCTTCAATTTGTTTTTATTTTTTAGTTTGTGTCTAAAAGAATATGATCTCGTGTATTTTCCTCTTTGAAAAGCCAATCCTATAACGGGTTTTCTTCATAAAGTCCAAAACACATAGAACAAACTTTTGAATGATGAAATTAAACACACTAAGAATCCAATAAATTTGTTTATAGAAATATTAACATACATAAAATAATTTAATATCATTATTTAAAATAAAAAATAATAATAAATTAACTTCCCATGATATTGAGTATCAACACAAAAACATCCAAATTCCTAATACAACACTTGAAATCGAGTTAAAAATATGATTTAATCAATTTTCTCTATGTTTCATGAACATGATATAGAGAAACCATATACAAGTAATATGAGATCCCATAATTTATGAACAACACTAAAATATATGGGATATGAGAGTGAAATGTTTAAATTAAGAACATTGCCATTTTTATTAGAAGACATTTCAATGTCTTGGATCTTTTATTTGAAAACAATAATTGAAAGATGGGTTTACAAGAAATCCAATTTCCAGGAATATATTTCCTTGCTTCAAATTATATATAAGTATGGGTATAATTATATAAAATATGATAATTTAAAGTGAAATAATTATATGAATATTGATACCACATTAATAGGGTATTCTATTTTTACTATCACCATTTGAAATATGTCCAATTATTAATAAAATTATTTATAATATAAAAAAACCACATATCATTATATGATTAATGATCTTATATAACAAATCACACTTTGATTAAATGAATAATAGATCTTTTTAGATGAATATTCATTACATTTTAAAAACACATTCCTGAGGACCTTATAATTTAGTATCGTTGGAACATGGAATATATTATTCAAACATGTGAATGATATTCAACATCTACCATGGATATATTACTCCTTAATAACATTACATAAAATCCATTTTTATAACATAAGAAATAGAAACATAACAATGGTTGAGATCAGATGCTCTGTAAAGATAAAAAACAAAACATGAAAATAAGAATGTAAAAACAAGAACATGACCATGGAAAATTAGACCATGTATAACATATTTCAAATTAATGAGTTATGGAAAAAATATTTCTTGTTCATGAGTCATATATCATAAAGGAACAAGAACCTTGAGAAAATATAATTTGTATAAATCATAAAGACACATGATCCTTGAGAAAAAAGAACTGCTATAAATGATCGAGTTATAGAAAACACACATATGTATAGAAAATCATTTCCATATTAGCCAAAGATAATTTACGATACCATCCTAGTTTACAAAGTCCATTACTGAACCAGCTTTAGAAGTCATTCCATCACTGTATTAGTAAACCAAATTTACTTTCCTGTATAGTCTTGTCAATATCATGTGACATAAATCATTACAGAATGAAATTGAGGGAGATATAGGCCCCAACACTAAAATAATGAAAATCATACAAATGTGTGTCACCAAAATAGAAATAATTCATCATAACAAAACCTATGGAATAAAATGGTTTTCTTACTCATAAATCCTTAATAATTAATAGAAAACAAATGGATTACATTAATATCTTTCCATAATAAACATAATCAAACCATAGTAATAATAGGGATAAAAACATAACCCTATTTAAAGGATGCAATCTAAGATAGAAAATAATTTAGATAAAAAATTTGAAATTAAATTATGATGAACATATACTTTATTCTTCAAAACCTCTTTTCATCAACATTCCACTAAATATTATTACTGAATACAATTTATTAGAAATTAAATTTCTAATATTATAAAAGAAGCTCAATTAAAATAAGGAGTTTAAAAAATTTATAATTATGATTATACCATATAAGATAAAGTAGAACATTATTCTAGTACTATTGTGGGAATTTCAATTAGTAACATCAACTGAAATTGAAAAATATTCATTACATATCATTTAAGTAAAATTTACCAATGGATAAAACTGACAATAAAAAATTATATAAGGATATAATGAGTATTTTTGGAAAAATTTGTAGGAAACAAGGAAATGGATTATCAATATACACCAGAAAATACATATGAAAAAAATATCAATTTATAATGAGATTGGAAAATTATCCCTTATATTTGGTTTTCATTCTTGTATATGTGTCTAAAAATTGTATTCTTTAGGTATTTAATTTTGATTTTTACAATATAACTCTTTTGGTTAGCTTTCTACATAGTGTATGACCATTAGGACGATGTGAAGGATTTTTTGAGGTGAAGTGGGTTGGGCTTGGCCGAGGAAAATGCCTTTAGATGTGCGAATTAATGATATGGATAAGTTACCATTTATAATAGAAGGGAGGGGAACTAATGGAAAGTGTAGAACAATTAATTTATGTTAAAATTATTTTTAATTTCAAATACCACCATCAAAATTTATTTTGAGGATAATATTGGTATAGGTATAAATCCTTTCATCTAGTGATTTTTAGACAAGTTTAGGCAAACCATTAACCTTAGATTTTTCATTTTACCCATAGTTAAAGAGTTTAACTCTTACTATGGTTACTTTTATTTTTATTATATAGGGTTAATATATTAACTATCAAATTCCGAATGAATCCCAATTGAATTATTTAAGATATATTTAATAAATTATTTTCTTTATCACCCATTTTTAAATATTAATAGATTTTATTAAATTTCTAGAAATTATTAATAAATTTATAGGATTATTGTAATTATTATATCTTATCAATTAATATTTATAATAGATATTATTCTCTAGAGAAACACGTTTTTAAATAGTATACTTCATATAAATCAAGATTGTGAAGAACTTTACTACTAGTTAAATAAAATATGAGATGGGTCGCATTCATATTCATGTGACTCAATAAGTTAAATATTAAGACACATGGAATGATATGGTCGAGGTATAAAAAGAATTATTTACCAATTTTTTGGGTCATCTAATAGTCCATAATATTTTAATTATATTCATTGTATCTGTTTTAACTTCTTTCACTAACATTACATAAATATTTTATAAGACATTAATGTAATAATTAATTTTCTAAATATTAAAAATAAAATAAAATAAAATATGTTTTGATTTTACCTTTTTATAAACAACTTATAGTCGAAAATATCCTTTGTATGACCATATATATAAAATATTTTACTAACTAAAAAAAGTATAAAAATGTAGTTTTTATTTAAATATAATGTTTTAAGTATATTAATTTCATCCATGCCGATCCATGTGGTCCCAAAATTGACACAAGTATATTCTTTTACTCAAAAAAAGTATTACCCAATGAAATTAGGTCATGTATTTTAGTAATTATAATATTATCATTACCATTAATTACTTGATTTACACTTAACCAAGGTAATTAAAAAATTAATTATGTTACAATTGAAAATGCCTAAAAATAAAAAAAAATACAATTTAAATAACATGGAAATTATAATTCCAAATTTGGAATCCATTTTAAAAATTTTAATAAATAGAATTTTCAGTAATTTATTTTAACATAAACCTATTTTCAGAATGAATAATGATTATTTTTTGAAAATTAAGACATTGGAAATGATTTAAATGTTATTACTTCACAATCCAAGGTAAAATTAATTCCAATGAAAAAATTATATTATATGTATAATACATATTCTATGAGTACATTAAACACATTAATCAGTAGAATTTATGAACATAAATATTTTGATGAAAAAGGTTGTTTTTAGATATAATATTATTTATTTTTATTATTCCTCAAAAAATGAAATTTTTCATTCATATTTAATAAAATCATAAAAATTAATTTTTATATCCCTCTTCCAAAATTTATTTTATTGTTAAATATAATTTATAAAGTTGTCAAAACTATATTTAAAATGTGTGCACCTTCAAAACGAGGTGAAATGCATATTTTTTTTAAATTTACTTCCCATATCTGAAAAATTGAATTTGATATTATATCATGTCTAGAAAACACATAAGATTAATTTTAAACATTATATTGAATATATTACACATATATTTCATTAATAAAATCCAGCAATAGTGGATTAATTATTTTATAAAATCACTTATTTACATTTATAGTGTTTATTAGGACAATGTTAATATTATTCATACACTCTATTATAATGACTAGGATACAAAGAAACATAGTAATATTTATTTCAACACATATACTCAGACTTGTGTAAAATGAATTATATCAAAATAACATGAATTTGGATGTAACAAAAACCAAATATAGGATTTCATATATCATATTCTATGTTAGTGTTTTCATAGAGTTCATTATTGTGATAATGTAGAGTAAAACAAATGAAATTGATGAAAATAAAAAAAAACTACCTCATAAAAATTTCAAGGTGTTACATTCTACCACCCATAAAATGAATTTTCTAACAAGATTAATTACTTTTATATAAGTATTAATAATTAAATATTATTCAATTGAAACTAAGATCATAAAAAGAAGTACTAAAATATCATTTTTGAATGGAATGTTAGAAACATAACAATTATCCAATGCAACTCATCTATATTCATACACATTAGAGAACACATGTTGAATGTTAAAATCAGGATATGGATTGAAAAAAATGAGCTATTAAACTATAACGAAGATTGATAGACAAAAATCATTAGGTGAAAGTTAACAAATAAAAATCCATATATCTGCAATGATTTAAGGGACCATATGATTCATCAAATAAAAATGTAAAATGATTACATTTTTAGTTTTCATGATTCTTTTCCTAATTTGAAGATAAAGAGATGAAATGCGTACATGATTTCTATACAATATCACTATTTTTTTGGCTTGAAAAATTTCCACATCATCTCTTATTAAAAGAAAAAATTTAGAATTTTACTTTCCAAAAGTGTTAGTAGATCATGAGATCCTTAAATATAATGATAAGACATTAAATATGTCATTACCAAATCAACATGTTTATCACAAGTAATCAAATAAGTGTAAGTCCACATATGGTGAGATAATTTATTATTATGAAAAACTTTTTCCGTTGATTAACATGAAATTTACATTAATTGATAACCTTATAATCCTTTTCAAATATGATTTTCCAAAAATTTAAAAAATGATTCACCAAAATTGATTAAATTTTATCCATAATATATTATAAGATATTTATAGTTGGTTGAATTCAAAAAATCTGAACATATTCATCATGTATTCTCTTTAGCCACAATACTGACCCTAATTACCAAATACATTTGTTGATTACATACATGTTTACTTATTATTAATTCCCAAAAGATGTATACTTCATCCATGAGAACATAACTCACATGTCAATAAATCCTTAACTAGTTCCAATGTAGTTAATATTATACAATTTTATTATTCATATCCAACATATCTTAATACAAATACCATTATTTCAACATCATTCTTCTTTTAAGGGTAATAATTTCATTATTCATGTGGGTTTCCAAAACAACACCTTATTACATAAATTACTTTTCATTATTAATGGAACCACTCATCATATACTTTCAAATATGTGTTTAAAACCATAGTGTCCCCCTAAATCAATATTTTATTATTCCATAATACCATAAATGTCATAATAAAACATTATTATGGTGTCCCCTTATATAAATAACGAATCATTATACTACTTTTTTTTCATACTCCACATTTCCAATAGTTATCACGTTAGATTTTCCTTTAACATTTTCTTTAATAGGTTTTTGACTGCGATCTTCATAAATATCCTTTGGGTTAGGGAATTGGTTTGAATAAATCCCAAATTCATTTCATATTAAATAATTTTTTTTGGGAGGTTCACAATTTTTAGCTTTATTTTTTTCCCATTGCATCAGAATAAAAATGCCCAATGTACTTCTCTCAAAAACATAAAACATTTATCAGTCACCTTAATACAATATCCTCTATGTTTACAAATATACTATAATGACCCATACATTACATACATTGTTATTACATCGATATTGAAGCATACGTATTTCAACATATAACAA
Organism: Viscum album; assembly: GCA_963277665.1. NCBI lineage: Eukaryota > Viridiplantae > Streptophyta > Magnoliopsida > Santalales > Viscaceae > Viscum > Viscum album. The sequence goes on along the minus strand of OY728142.1, from coordinate 1,330,048,904 downwards.
AAACCACAAAGGACCGTATAGGTATAGTGTCATTAGAAAACTGGGAAACATAAACAACTGGTTCACAAAGTGTCTACACTGTCTCCCATTTATTTCATCATATCTATAGTCCCTTTTGGCATATCTTACTTAATAACCTTCTTCCTGACATGGGGAAAGAAAACATGCAAAAGGGTGAGCTCAAATGCTCAGTAAGGGTAAACAAAAGAAATATCAATCACATCATATTCATAAGAACATAACTTTTGGAAATAGTAACCTGCAAAAGAGAGCATAATTTCATAACATGGGATAAATCATAGTAGTGAAAAATAATCACAGTAATCATGACTTAAAACATGAAACTTTTTGGCATACACACATAATAATAGAGAATCATTTCTTATTAGTCAAGACTCATTGCCAACACTATCTTATTGGACAAAGTCCATTTCTAAACTGAGTTCACTCCCCGTTTCAGTCCTGTTTCACTGAATCGGTATAACCTACCATTCCAGCCATGTCTATCTCATGAGATATAAAATCTTTACCCAATTCATTGGAGGGAGATATAGGTCCCACCCATCTCATAATGATACCATTCTTATGTGTGCCAAAAAATCCTAAATCATACATCATTTCATAACCCAGGTAATAAAAATGGGATTCTTAAACAACATGACATCATAAAACAATTCATTTAAGATAAAGGAATTCATAAAAATATTCCATCACAAAATAATCAAATCCATGTAATAATGGGGATAGATATAGAACCCTATATAATTTTGATAAAACACTTGAACTCCATTCTTGAGGAAAATATCCTTTCTACTTAAAAAATACTTTTCCTTTCTTAACATGTCATACCGTTTTAAACTAAAATAAGTTGATTAAAAAGAAACTTGAAAACTTGTAAAGGAATATTCTTGGAAATAATGTTTTAAAAATCTATTCATGCCCTATATGTTAAAAAATCATTTTTCTCGTACTTTTGTCGGAAAAGTCAAAAAGTACCTCATATGAAAAACGACAAAACATTCCATTCATATCTTTTACTTAAAAACTCATCAAAGGGTAAATTTGGATATAAACTATTGTAGATGTATATTAATATCACATATTGAGGAAACATGGATGTGGATGATAAAATACACCCCAGTAAATACCAAAGCATAAATAATCTCGGATAAAAATGAGATTGTGATATTTCCCTTACCATAGGTCCGATTTGCCTCGTAAGTGTCCGAACCTCCTGTATAATGATTTAAATAATGTTATTTACTTATTAAAGAATCATAATTATTGTTATGATATCATATATGGTCATATTCTTAGTTTCTTGGTAGTAATGTTTCATTGCTACTTTTTATTCGGGTGTTTATAACTTTTTGTTCTTATGCGTGTTTTATCGAATAAATTCTTATTTTTCACTTTAGGTTATAGATACATCATTTCCATAATGGTAATAATGTACTATATATAATATTTATTAATTCGATTCATTTATATAATCATTATTCAATGAATATCATGTAGAACGAATCACATCACATCGTGGAGACGGTATTCCGTACGTACGAACGAGCAATGATATCGTTCCCATGATCGTGGAATTGTATTGGAGTGTATGTACACTATTTCAGAATCAATGTCACTTTATAATAGTCATATATAGTCATTAGTTACACCATTATACCCATCCAAGTAAGGTGGTGGTGGAAAATAGATTACACCAAGGCGTAGAGACGGTATTCTGTACGTACGCACACGCGGTGATTTATTTTTCCATAGGATGGATAGATGGTGAAATAGGGTTGTTTCATACTTATAATAATATATCAGTATATGAGTGATACTGATGTTATTACTTCATAATTAAACCACTAAATAAGAAGAAGTTGAAGAAGAAATAAAGATGAAAGAATCGGTAACAGATATTACCTCTTCTTTGAAGTGCTTCTTTGAGACCTTCTTTTAGGGCACTAACATTTGTCTTTGAAGAAGACCAGGACCTCTAGGATGTCTCTAGGGAAGTGGAGAGGAGAAAGTGGAAGGGTTTTGCAGAGCTTTAAGGCTCAAAGTGGTGTGAGGAGGAGGGGGAGGAGGTGCCCTTTTATAAGGGAGGAGAGGGGCACCTTTGGAATAACTAAAAATATTATTTTATTATAAAGCCAAATTTGGTTTTGAATAGCTCAAAATTGATTTATTTCGAAGCTAAGTTGGGTATGGGTAGAAATCCTCTCATACAATTAAATTTAGATATGTTTAGGTTCCTATTTTAACCTTATCATTTAGATTTAATATTAAGTTAAATAATTTTACTTTTACCGTGTCTTCTTGTGTTCTTATAATATAAGGTTAATAAACTTACTATAAGAAGCCAAACGAACCCCAAGTTGTTTATTATTAATATATATAACCTTATATAAGTCATTTGGCCGAAACATATATTTTTAGGAATAAAATAACAATTACTAATATAATATTTTTTTTAAAAACAATTTTATGTCAATTTTGACAATTTTTAGTAATTGATTTTTGTGAAAATCATAACAGAATGATTAGTTCGAACAATGTTAATTAAATCAATACTAACATGTCATATTAACCTATAAAAGTATTGTAATTCATAAAAAGTATCAAAATGCATTTATTTTGGTGTTTATAACATCAATTATGTCAGTATTTCATTAATAAGAAAATTACTGCATCATCTTTGTGTCATAAATACATTAAATTATTTAATGTCTAAAAATTACAAATAAAATACCATTATGTAGGAAATATTTTTATCTTTATAATGAATATATATAGTCGAATTTATCTTATTTATAACCCCATATATTAAAAATGATTTAGTTATTAAACATTGATTTTAACTATTTTAACCCTTCTTTAAAGAAATTATTAATAAATGTCCTAATCTAATCCAAGTGGGACTAAATGGTCATATTTTATTCTTAAGTTTTTTTGGTCGAATTAAACTTGTCTAATAGAATTAGGACATGTGTTAGGGTAATAATAATATCATTTTTACCCTTAATTACCCTATTTACTTTTAACCGTGGTAAAAAAAGTAAAAAGTTAATATTCACCAAAAATTATTTTCATCTTATTGAACCAAATTTTAGTCCTTGATATTAACCGTGTCTCTCGGATTTTCGAAATTCCACTCACAGAAGTGGTAAAATTAAGTTTTATGAAAAATTCAGTTTTTTTAACTACGACTTAGTGGTTTCACTATTCATAAAAAATTGAATGTTTTCAGAAAAATACCAAAATTTCACCCTAGGCTAATTTCGATATTACGAATCCAAAAATGAAGTCCATTTTGAATAATAAAATTTATAAAATTTCAAAAAGTGGTTATTACTATTCATAACAGCTAGTTTTAATAATATTTTAATAGTATATTGTTGTTTAGTGAAACTCGGAATTGCGTACGACGCAAGCTATCGAGGAAGCTCGCGATTTCATATAAAGCAAGACAATCAAGTGTTGTGTGTAGAAAAAGATTCCTTTGATGATTTATATAACATAAAAGTCTCGGTTGTTACATTCTACCCCCCTTAAAATGAATTTCACCCTCGAAATTCGTCACTTTGTAACAAACAGATGAGGATACCTCTCCCTCATCATATCCTCAAGCTCCCATGTAGATTCTTCTAATTGGTGGTTCCTCCATAAAACTTTCACCAATCGAGTGGTCTTGTTTCGTAGGACTTTTTCACTACGATCCAGAATCTCTATCGGTAGTTCTTCATAAGAAAGATCTTGCTCCAGCGGTGCAACTTCTGAGCTGAGTACATGTGAAGGATCAGGTATGTACTTTCTCAAAAGAGATACATGGAACACATCGTGAACTTGAGAGAGATTCAGTGGAAGCGCCAATCGGTAATCTACCTTCCCAACACGATCCAGTATTTCGAAAGTACCGATATATCTAGGGCTCAACTTCCCCTTCTTTCCAAATCTCATGACCCTCTTCCAGGGAGATATTTGTAAGAACACTTTATCACCCACTTCAAACTCTAGGTCTTTTCTTCGGTTGTCGGCATAACTTTTCTGTCGAATCTGAGATGCTCTTATGTGTTTTTGAATAGATCTGACCTTTTCTGCCATTTCATCAACGAGATTAGGTCCTAATAGATTTCATTCCCCAACTTCATCCCAGCAAGTTAGAGTCCTGCATTTCTTTCCATTGAGAGCTTCATAAGGAGCCATCTTAATACTAGAGTGAAATATATTATTATAAAAAAATTCCACCAAAGGTAGGTGTTGATCCCAACTACCTTTGAAATCCATAGGGCAAGCTCTCAACATATCTTCTAGAGAATGAATTGTTCTCTCAAACTGACTGTCTGTCTGAGGATGATAAGCAGTGCAGAAACATAACTCTGTATCCAGAGTATGCTGAAGACTTCTCCAGAACATTGAGGTAAACCCCGAATCCCGATCAGATATAATAGAAAGTGGTACTCCATGCAATCATACCACTTCCTTTACATATATCCTGGCAAGCTGATCCAGAGGGAAATCCTCTCTAATAGCAATGAAGTGTGCAGAGTTTGTAAGGCGATCAACTATGACCCAAATAACATTATTCCCTTTGGTTGTTTTAGGAAGTCCTGTGACAAAGTCCATAGTGATGTTTTCCCATTTCCATTCGGGTATGGGTAATGGTTGTAACATCCCCTTAGACTTCTGTCTCTCAGCTTTAACTTGTTGACAAACCAAGCATCGAGAGACATATTCAGCAACATCTTTTTTCATGCCATCCCACCAGAAGTACTCTTTCAAGTCCCTATACATCATTGTGCTTCTAGGAAGAATGGAGAATGAAGAAATATGAGCCTCATCCAGCAGCTCCTTCATTAATTCGAGGACGGGAGGAACAAAAACCTGATTCCTAAACTTTATTATCCCGTCACAATCAAGGTTGAATTCAGGAACATTTCTCACCTTATTTTGTAACTCGACATCTTCTTTCTATGACTCTTTAATCTTCACATGTATAGATGGTTGAACATTCATTTGAGAAAGATACGATTTTCCCCCTTCCATTATAATTCCAAGATCCATCCTTTGTAAATCCATAAATATTGGATCTTTTGTGATCCTCTTCATGGATAAACTGGCATGGTCTTGTCGACTTAATGCATCTGCCACCTTGTTTGCTTTCCCAGGGTGGTAATGGATTGAGCAGTCGTAATCCTTAATCAGCTCCAACCATCTTCTTTGGTGCATATTCAGCTCCTTTTGTGTGAAAATATACTTTAAAATTTTATGATGAGTATAAATGTCACACCTTTCTCCATAAAGATAATGCCTCCAAATCTTTAATGAAAATATTACCACAGCTAACTCCAAACCATGAGTTGGGTAATTTTGCTCATGTATTTTCAACTGTCGTGAGGCATAAGCTATCACCATATCATTTTTCATAAGTACAAACCCCAATCCCTTCTTCGATTCATCACTGTAGATCACAAACCTTTCTCCACTACAAGGTAGTGTGAGCACAGGTGCACTGGATAACCTTCTTTTCAATTCCTTGAAATTCTATTCACATTCCTCCGTCCAAACAAACTTAACTCCTTTCCGAGTCAACTTGGTGAGTGGATTAGATAATTGTGAAAAATCATTCACAAACGTCGATAATATCCAGCCAAACCAAGAAAACTTCGGATCTCAGTCACTGTTGTTGGTCTCGAACATCTTTCGATAACCTCTGTTTTTGCTGGATCCACATATATCCCATATTTTGAGATTATGTGACCCAAAAATGAAACTTTTTGAAGCCAAAATTCACACTTGGTAAATTTGGCATAATGCTTCTCCTTTCTCAGGGTATTCAATATAATTCTCAAGTGATCTTCATGTTCTTCCTTGCTCTTTGAATAGACAAGAATATCGCTTATAAAGACTACCACAAACTGATCATGATAGTCTCTAAAAACTCTATTCATTAGATCTATGAAGATAACAGGGGCATTAGTATGACCAAATGGCATCACTATAAATTCATAGTGTCCATACCTTGTACGGAAAGCCATCTTTGGTATATCCTCCCTTTTGACCCTTAATTGATGATACCCTAAATGAAGATCAATATTGGAAAAGTATTGAGCTCTGCGTAGTTGGTAAAATAGGTCATCAATGTGTGGGAGAGGATATTTGTTTTTGATAGTGATCTTGTTATGTTCTTGATAATCAATGCAGAGTCTCATTGATCCATATTTCTTCTAAACAAATAGAATAGGTGCTCCCCAAGGTGACGCACTAGGGCGTATGAGTCCCTTATCAAGATTCCCTGGGAGTTTCTTCTTCAATTCCTGCAACTCAATTGGGGCTATTCTATAAGGTTTCTTTGAAATAGGCTAAGCACCTGGTATAAGTTCTATTGAAAACTCAACTTCACAATTCTGTGGAAGACCTGGTAATTCCTCCGGAAATACATCATCAAACTCCCGTACAATGGTCATATTCTTAATTGTGAGTTTCTCACCAACCATTTGAGATAAATTATCGTCATTTAGTGGAATCAATACCCCAAAGTGGAAGAAATTTCCGCTGGAAGGTTATGTTCATCCTTGCATTGATAGACGATCATAGATTGATCTGGAATATGAAATGTGACTTCCCTTCTTTGGCAATTGATATGAGCTCCATGTAGAGAAAGCCAATCCATGCCAAGAATCACATAAAATTCTGCTATAGGAATGATCACAAGATTTTCAGGAAGCACTTTCCCACAAACTTCAATCGGAGAAGAATTATAAACTTTTGATGTGACTGTTGTGCCATTAGGGGTTGTCACAGCTAACTCAACATCTAATTGTTTAGGTAATACGATGATATCCTTAGAAAATTCTTCAGAAATAAAGGATTGGGTGGATCCAAAATCAAATAAAACATTTGCTACATTAGAGTGGATGGTAAGTGTACCTTTCACCACATAGTTATCATACTCCACATCGATGATAGAAATTGCATGTGACTTTCCTTTGTCTTTAGCCTTAAGAGTTTGTTGATGTCGACCATCATCCTCAACCCTTGGATTTTGGCATTGATTGGAATAATTCCCCCTCTCCTTGCACATGAAACATTGAAGTGTAGTAGGTTCATTTTGTGCATCCCTTTCTTTGTTTGCATCATTAGACATCTTCTTCCCATCATTACGGTATTAAAATGCCCGATGACCTTACTTTCCACATTTGAAACATTTACTTGTCCCTTTTAAGACAACTCCCTTCATGTTTCTTTCCACACTTTGAGAATAAGGGAAAGCTCATTTTCTTTTCAGTGTGCTCTTTAGATTTTCCTTTGAATTCCATTTTCCTCTTCTTATCAAACCCATATGACTAATGGGTTACTCCAATCTCCATCTCAACTTTGAGAGCACATCGAACGATTTCCTCATAGCTATTGAATCCCCTTATGGCTAAGGCCCTTCGAAGACTTGGTTTTAAGCCACTAAAGATTCAATCTATCTTACTCTCAGATTGGATAATAATACCAGAAGCGTACCATGAAAGTCTTGTAAAATTTGCTTCATAGGTACCAACAGATTCATCATCCTTTTGCTTTAGTTCAAGAAACTCTCTCTCTATCTTTGTTCGGAGAATACGAGGGAAGTAATTATTGAAAAATAAGTTCTTGAACTCGTCCCATTCCATGGACTCAATTTCATCCCATTGCCTCGTATTATTAATAAGATTCCACCATTGATCAGCATCACCTTCCAAACAATACACTACTAAGATGACTTTATCATGCTCAGAACATTGAAGAACTGAAAATATCATTTCAGTAGTATTAATCCATTTGTTCAGAAACTAATGGATCAGTAGACCCACTGAATGAAGGTATACGCTTCCTCATGAAGGATTCAACAGAATGTTTCTCTTTCTTTGCTCGTTTGGAAGTCCTGCATGATTCATATCTTGGGAATGTTGTGTGAGAATGGCTACAAGATTTTGCATTCCAGCTCCCATAACATTTGGTTGCTCAGGGGGACAATCATTGCATTTCCAGTCACATTCTGCATTAACACGGTTCCTTCGGGTTCCAGCCATTGACTAAAACCAAGAAGAATAGTGTGAGCAACACTAATTATAATAGGAAAACCACATAATCAAGAATAAAATTTCACACTTAAGGTCTTATCCTAGGTTATTCATGGCCATTTCTAAAACACTAAGATTGTGTTCTATGCTTAGACTTATCCTTAGGGTTTTTACTAAGGATTTTACATCCTGGTTTCCAAATGTTGACTATACCATTCCTCTGATACCAACTATAACGACCCATACTTTACATAAATTGTTATTACATCGAAATTGAAGCATACTTATTACAACATATAACAAAAACCATGAAAGGACCGTATAGGTATTGTGTCTTTAGAAAACTGGTAAACATAAACAACTAGTTCATAAAGCATCTACACTGTCTCCCATTTATTTCATCATATCTTTTGTCCCTTTTGGAATATCTTACTTAATAACCTTCTTCCTGACCTGGGGAAATAAAACATATAAAAGGGTGACCTCAAATGCTCAGTAAGGGTAAACAAAAGAAATATCAATCACATCATATTAATAAGAACATAACTTTTAGAAATAGTAACCTGCAAAAGAGAGCATAATTTCATAACATGGGATGAATCATAGTAGTGAAAATTAATCCCAATAATCATGAATTAAAACATGAAACTTTGTGGCATACACACACATCATAGAGAATCATTTCTTATTAGTCAAGACTCATTTCCAAGACTATCTTAGTGGACAAAGTCCATTACTGAACCGAGTTCACTCCCCGTTTCAGTCCTGTTTCACTAAACCTGGATAACCTACCATTCCAGCCATGTCTATTTAATGAGATATAAAATCTTTACCCAATGTATTGGAGGGAGATATAGGTCCCACCCATCTTATAATGATACCATTCTTATGTGTGCCACAAAATCATAAATCATACATCATTGCATAACCCAGGTAATAAAAATTGGATTCTTAAACAACATGACATCATAAAACAATTCATATAAGATAAAGGAATTCATAAAAATATTTCCATCACAAAATAATAAAATCCATGTAATAATAGGGATATAAACATAACCCTATATAATTTTGATAAAACACTTGAACTCCATTCTTGAGGAAAATATCCTTTCTACTTCAAAAATACATTTCCTTTCATAACATGTCATTCCGTTTTAAACTAAAAGAAGTTGATTAAAAATAAACTAGAAAACTTGTAAAGGAATCTTCTTGGAAATAATTATTTGAAAATCTATTCATGCCGTATAAGTTAAAAAACATTCTTCTCATACTTTTGTCGGAAAAGACAAAAAGTACCTCGTACGAAAAACGACAAAAGATTCATTTCATATCTTTTACTTAAAAACTCACCGAAGGGTAAAATTGGATATATACTATTTTAGAAGTATATTAATATCACATATTGAGGAAACATGGATTTTTAGGATAAAATACACCCCAATAAATACCAAAGCATAAACAATCTCGGATAAAAATGAGATTGTGATATTTCCCTTACCTTAGGTCCGATTTGCCTCGTAGGTGTCCGAACCTCCTGTATAATGATTTAAATAATGTTATTGTCTATTTACAGAATCCTAATTATTGTTATGATATCATATATGGTCATATTATTAGTTTCTTGGTAGTAATATTTCATTGCTACATGTTATTTGGGTGTTTATAACTTTTTGTTCTTATACATGTTTTGTCGAATAAATTATTATTCTTCTCTTTAGGTTATAGATACATCATTTCCAGAATGGTATTAATGTACTATATACCATATTTATTCATTAAATTCATTTATATAATCATTCTGCAATGAAGATCATGTAGAACGAATCGCATCACATCGTGGAGACGGTATTCCGTACGTACGCATGAGCTATGATATCGATCCAATGATCGTGGAATTGTATTGGAGTGTATGTATACTATTTCAGAACCAATATCACTTTATAATAGTCATATATAGTCATTATTTACACCATTATACCCATCCATGTAAGGTGGTGGTGGATAATAGATTACACCACGGCGTGGAGACGGTATTCCGTACGTACGCACGCGCGGTGATTTCTTTTTCCGTAGGATGGATAGACAGTGATATTCGGTTGTTTCATACTTATAAAAACATATCAGTATATGAGTGATACTAGTGTTATTACTTCATAATGAAACAACTAAAGAAGAAGAGGTGGATGAAAAATAAAGATGAAAAAATCGGTAACGGACATTACCTCTTCTTTGAAGTACTTCTTTGAGACCATATTTTAGGGCACTAAAATTTGTCTTTGAAGAAGACCAGGACCTCTAGGATGTCTCTAGGGAAGTGGAGAGGAGAATGTGTCAGGGGTTGGCCGAGCTTGAAGTCTCTAAGTTGTGTAAGGAATAGGGGGAGGAGGTGCCCTTTTATAAGGGAGGAGAGGGGCATCTTTGGAATAACCAAAAATGTTATTTTATTATAAAGCCAAATTCGGTTTTGTATGGCTCCAAATTTATTTATTTCGAAGATAAGTTGGGGATGGGTTGAAATCCTCTCATCAAATAAAATTTATACATGTTTAGGTTCCTATTTTAAACTTATCATTTTTATTTAACATTAAGTTAAATAATTTTACTTTTACCGTGTCTTCTTGTGTTCTTATACTATAAGGTTAATAAACTTACTATAAGCAGCCAAACGAACCCCAAGTTGTTTATTATTAATATATATACCCTTATCTAAGTCATTTTTCTGAAAATTTGTTTTTTAGCAATAAAATAACAATCACTAATATAATATTTGTTTAAAAAACTATTTTATGTCAATTTTGATACTATTTAGTAATTGATTTTTGTGAAAATCCTAACAGAATGATTAGTTCAAAAAAAGTTAATTAAATCAATACTAACATGTCATATCAACCTAGAAAATTATTTTAATTCATAAAAAGTCTCAAATTACTTTTATTTTGATGTTTATAACATCAATTATGTCAATATTTCATTAATAAGATAATTATTGTATCATCTTTGTGTAATAAACACATTAAATTATTTAATGTCTAAAAATTATAAATAAAATACCATTATGTAGGAAATATTTTTATCTTTATAATGAATATTTATAGTCGAATTTATCTTATGTATAACCCCATATATTAAAAATTATTTAGTTATTAAACTTTGATTTTAACTATTTTAACCCTTGTTTAAATAAATTAATAATAAATGTCCTAATCTAATCCAAGTGGGCCTAAATGGTCATATTTAATTCCTAAGTTTGTTTTTTGTCAAATTACACTTGTCCAATAGAATTAGGACATGTGTTAGGGTAATAATAATATCATTTTTACCCTTAATTACCATATTTACTTTTAACCGTGGTAAAAAAGTAAAAAGTTACTATTCACCAAAAATTATTTTCATCTCATTGAACCACATTTCAGTCCATGATATTAACCGTGTCTCTCAGATTTTTGAAATTCCACTCACAGAAGCAGTAAAATTATGTTTTATGAAAAATTCAGTTTTTTTAACTACCACTTAGTGGTTTCACTATTTATCAAAAATTGAAAGTTTTCAGAAAAATACCAAAATTTCACCATAGGCTAATTTCGATATTACGAATCCAAAAATGAAGTCCATTTTGAATAATAAAATTTATAAAATTTCAAAAAGTGGTTATTACAATTCATAACGGCTAGTTTTAATAATATTTTAATAGTATACTGTTGTTTAGTGAAACTCGGTATTGCGTACGACGCAAGCTATCGAGGAAGCTCGCGATTTCGTGTAAAGTAAGACAAGCAAGTGTTGTGTGTAGAAAAAGATTCTTTTGATGATTTATATAACATAAAAGTCTCGGGTGTTACATATATTTTATTATAAACAAAATATTTTCGTATTTTCTATACAATATTTATAGTTTCATTTGAATTTAATCCTTATTTTATTATCATAACCATGTGATTTATAGGATACAACAATTTCAATTTTTTCATAATAATATGAGGAAGGAACACACAGAAAAATAATATCTTAAAGTCATCCCAATCCATGGATTCAATTTTAAGGTTTTCCCTCATCTTCTTGACAATAATCCTCCACATATTCAGTTTACATTCCTATTGTTAATTCCCCATCTTATCATTTTCATGTTTTAAACAACATAAAATGAAAAATATATTTTCAATTATCCAAATCCATTTCTCAACAACTAGTGGATCATTCATTCCACAAAATAACGGTGGATGTTTCATTAAGAAATAATTAACTGAATAGTGTTCCCTCCATTGGTCATTTGGATGCCTCGCATGATTCAGGACATAACATGTTTTTTTTGTCATAGAATCAATATTATTCACTCATTATCCCATAATATATTGTTTCTCAAAAAGAAAATGTTTTCATTACGCATTGAATTCATCATTAACATGGTTCCAATGGGATTCATCCATTTAATATAATCTTAACGAAATATTGTGAGTGGAAAAAATCTTACAAGGAAAATACACATTCAATGGGATGTACCTTCAAAATATCTCATCAATGGTTTAAGCTAATGTTAACAATGATCATTACCAAAATTAAAGGATTTTATTCTATAGATATACTTATTCTTAGGGACACACCAAGACATACCATATAAATATCTCTAATGATATCTCTAAATATTTGGAATCCTTGTATCTAAAGGTTGACTAAACCAGTCCTCTAATACCATCTATAACAACCCAATCAGGACATACATGAATATTACTTCGTTTTTGATTAATAATCATTAATTTTAAAAGAAACACGCCTAAGGAAGATACTTTTTAGTTCCTTTAAGAGCATGTAATACGTTCTTCTAACTTGTGAAAGATGTTATACATATCTATTATTAATTTTCTCATTTAGAACTCTTATCTAAACACTTTCATTATATATTGATGAATGGAAACATAATAATGGGTAGGATCATATGTACAATATATGTAAAAAACAAAAAATGAACATTATATTGTAAAAATACAAACATATCCTTTTAAAATCATACCATTTATACCATATATAAAAATATTGAGTCATGGAATAATTCTTGGAAGTTCATAATAAATCAAAATGGAACATGATCCATGAGAAAATATCCTTGGCATAAAACATTTAAGTTTTGAAATAACACATAGCCAGATAATTTCATTTCCATATTAGATCATTCTCATTTCAATGACCATAGTAGTCAATGAATTCCTTTAAAAAATATGTTTTACTTGTCATTCCATCCCTTTATTAATAAATTGTATTTACTTTTCATTTCATTCATGTATATCTCATGTGATATAAATCATTACCCAATGAAATGGAGGAGATATTTTCCCACACATCATATAATAAAAACTATTAATATGTGTGCAACGTAAACATAAATCCTTCTTTATAACATAACCCATGAAATAAAATGGATTTCATAAACATCATTATACCAAAATATATTTAAAACAAATGGATTTCATAAAAAACACATCACCTTAAACACTATGAAACATTAGTAAAAATAGGGATCGAAACATAAACCTATTTAAAGGATGTAATATTTGACAGAAAATAATCTTTATAAAACATCAGAAATTAATTCTTGAGGAAAATATCATTTCATCTACAAAAACCATTTATTTTCTCAATATGCTACATTAATTTTTAGAAGAAAATAATTTATTTGAAAATAAACATGAAATATTATAACGGAATCTTCATGAAAATATCAAATTATTAAAATTTAAAATTCCATTCATGATATATAAGTTAAAATATAACCTTATTCTCTTCATTATTCATAAATTAAAATATTACTGCGTACCAATAATTATAAATGATTCATTCCATACCATTTATAAAAAAATCACCAATGGGGAAAATATACATTAAATAATTGTTGAAGGATTGATATAATATTATCAAAAAAATATTTATGAAACGTGGACATGGAGAATAAATATTTTCCATTATATAAATTAAAATTAAAAATATGGGTTAATAATGAGATTGAAAAATTATCTGTCACCTTAGGCTTGATGTTTTTCGATATGTGTCTAAAACTCTTCCTCTATATTTATTTATATTCTATTTGTACAAATTGACTGCATATGATTACTTTATACAAAAATTATGACCTACAATATGATGTGAGGTTTGTATTGAGGAGAAGTGTGTAGGTTTTGGATGAACCAATAGACTTAATATGTGTGAAAAAAATATAGATTACCTTTTATAAGAGAGGGGAGGGGCACTTTTGGAAACATCAAAACTATTAATTTTTTATAAATTTATTTATTTTTAAAATAGATAAAAGGTTAGATATTAATAGGTTAAGATTATTATGGGACTAAATACTCACAATAGCTGACTATTAGTCATTTTTAGTGACAAAAGTAACATTATCATTTGGATTTAACCCATTGTTTAACAGTTTTGCTCTTACCATGTTTACTTGTATTTATGTACAATAGTTTTAATAAAATTATTATACACCGAAAATAATACCCGATTAGATTATTTATGAAATACTTAACATTTTCATTGTTACTTTTCCAGACATGATATGTTTATGACTTTTATAACTTTTAATAAAATGTTTTTTATTTTAAAGTATCACTTTTGTCAATTTGGATACCAATCAATATTTTAATTTTTTAAAATATAGAACAAACATAATAACTTCAATCCAAATAATTCAATATACGCATAAAATTTCAAAATAATAATGAATTTTTTTCATAACATTAATTAATTAAAATAATATTTATTTTAATATTATTAAGGATATATTTTTAATATTTATATTAATAAAATAATTTTTTATCACTATTCTGTCATCATTAAGGTTAATTATAAAATCAATAAAAAATATAAATAAATATCTATAATATAGGTATTCATTTTATCTTTTCAAATACAATTTATAATCAATATAAATCTTTGGAAAATCATATATTAAAATTGTATTAAAATTATAAATTTATACTGTGAACAACTTGACTATCTTTTAAATAAAATAAGATAATTGCCTTATTCATATCCATGTGACTCCAAATGGATAATATTTAGAAATATGGACAACTATATATGATATATAAACAACCGAAATTATTTAGATATGTTTTGGGTCATTTAATCCTCCTTAAAATTTAAATTATTATCATTTAAATTATTTTTTCTTCTTCTTGTACAAACAATGCATCTGTATTGTATAATCTAGTAAGGTAATAATATATTTCATAAATATTATAAAAAACTTATTGTGATATAGTATATCATTATATCTTTATAAAGACTATTTATAGTCATAAATATCTTCTATGTTACTGATTAATGAAAATAGTTTACTTGTTAAAATAGAAGTGTAATAGAAATTATATTTTCATTAAATATGAAATTATAAATATATTAAATTCATCTAGGTGGCTATATGTGGTTCCAAAATTGACTCAAGGATTATTTTTCTGGAAGAATTATTACCCCATAAAATTCAGACAATTTTTGGGGTAATTATAATTTTTTTTACGTTTATTAACACGATTAACCCTTAATCATGGTAATAAAAAATTTTCTAATGTTACTATACATATTTCCAAAAAAAATGAAAACATTTAAATGTACATATTTATTTCCTACTCATTTCAAATATGGAATCTATTTTTAAATATTAAAAAATAACATTTTTTGTAACTAATTTGATATTTAACCCATTGTTATAATGTAAAAATGATTTTTTAAATGTTCTAACATTACAATTTGTTGAAATGTTTTACATCAAACATCATGGTAAAATTGATGACAATGAAAAAAATTATACTAAATGTTAAAAATATTATATATTTGTAATTTAAAATAATTAAATTAAATAATTTACCAACACAAATTATTTCGAGGAAAAAATATGTTTTCAATTAAAATATAGTGTATTTTAAATATTCATCCAAACATTAATGTTATCAAAAAAGTATAAAAAAATTCATCCAAAGTAAATTTATATATCACAAATCCAAATAACATGTCAATTATATGATATTTTATTTATAAAAGTGTCATAATGGTAATTTTATATGGGTGCAACCTCAAAAGTCGGCAAAACTAAATTTTTGTAAAATTAATTATTTTATCAAAAAATTTAATTTGTTCCTATATCATATATAGAAAACATATAAGATGAATTTTAAACATTTTAATGAATATATTAAATATATATTTCATCAGTAAAATCCTTCAAGACTGGTTTTAATATTTTATAAAATGAATAATTTTCATTTAAATATTTTTTAGAAAAAAGTTAAAAATATTCGTACACACCATTATAATGGCTACGTTATAAAGTAACATAATAAAATTTAGTGTTTCGCTTATATTCAGTCTTGGGTGAAATTAATTCAGTAGACACAACATTAAACTTCATATAACATAAGGAAAATATACTACTGTGAATACAAAAAGTGAAGACAATGTTTAGTTATTGCACAAGCTTTTCATGGTGTAACATACAACACAAGAAAACAAAGAAATTAAAAACATGTATCTCATAAAAATATATAGGTGTTACAAGTTTAGTGGTTATTTATAGGAAACATCTTTATCAATGAAAAATAAGCTATTTATATTAATTATTTAAAAAATCAATAATTTTGATCTTTTTCATGTGAATCGTCTGGAAATGAAATTAAATATAACAATAAATTTCATCGTGGAAATCATATCCTTTTACTCCATTAATTAGTGGGGTCTCTATAACCTACAACCAAAATCCATATAGATTCCATTAATTGAGTTACTATTATTAGAATTATTATCCAATTATATGAGGTTTACCATAATAACAATCCTTTAATTAGAAACATTCCCACACTTTAAATTATTGTTGTAAGGAAAAAAATAATGATTTTTATATTAAGGAATTTATGTAGTCAATATCACTCTAGGTATAAATCAATGAAGGATAACAATAATCTATTCCAACCTGAAAAAAATAAACTATAAAAAAATTATTCCAACAAACCCTTCAAAAACCTAATCCATCATGATATACCTAATGAAAAAAATATTAGAAATAAACCCAAAATATAACAAATAACACACGATACAAAACATGGAAGAAATATAAATAGACTAACTCACTATGCCTACTTGATAAATCAAAATTTATTAGTGGCGTAAACAACTTACATATCCTTTTATCAAACTACTAGGCAAGGTAAATGTTAGTGTTTTAAGAAATCAATGTAGTATATAAAAAATAATAAGTACCCCACATTTAAAACAATCCCAACCTAAGAAATCTATAATTCCATATAACTGTCAAAGAAAATTTAATGAATTACATTATAGAGAGGATTTCTACTGACGAAAAATTATTCTCTTTTAATAAGAATATATTTCTTATCATTCCACTATAATTACACTAAAACGAACCCATATATGAAAAATAAAAAATTATTTTAAGTGGGAAATATTTAAAGTATACAAATAATTATATGGTGAAATCACATTGATAAATATTGTTAATCAATTTTATTGATTTAACATGTCACTAAAATATATATTCACTCACTAATTGTGTCTTTGGGATGATAAAGGGTGGGGATTGGGTGATATTTCTACACATCAATCCATCCCTCACTTCCCAAATAATGTAATGATGTAGGGATATTATTGATTCCATGTATCATTGGGAAGCAATTTTTTTCATATTATATAATTAAGTAGGGTTCCTTTATAAAAATTGTAGATTCATCCATTATTATAACATTACAATTTATAGAGTTAAAGAAATTAGAAATTGTTATTCAAAAAAATCTGAATAATGGCACATCCAGTTAATGTGAAAAATGTTGTGCATTTGTTTCATAAAAATTATTTTTCATATTTATGTTTCTGTGCTTAATTATAATATAATATGATGAATATATACTCCAACAGTTATATTGGGGATTTTTTTAATAAAATTAATTAAAAAATAAATATATAATGGTACATTGGTTATGAAATTTGTGTTTATATTTTCAACTTATGAACCTGGATACAATTAAGACCACATTATAAAAACATTATTCTTAGTCAGTAAATACAAATCATATACATCATATATGTAATTAATTACCCTTATTTAAGTGATTACTAGTTTTTAATCATATGTATACATTCAATGTAATGAATGATCTATTATACATTGAAATGTTTTATAAAAAGGCTTATTTGATTGATTATAAATTATTTTTTATGTACTGAGTACCAATTGACTAACATGTATGATACATTTAATTAAAAATCATATTACACATTTCGTTTTGGTGTTATTAAAAAAATAAATAAGATCATGTACTTTCATATTTCATTTTTTCTCTCGTTAATTAAATATCCCAAATAACATCAACAAAAAAATCTACCTAAAATTTTTAAATACACATAAATTATGAATGAGAACAGAATCAATTCATTTATTGTTAATTCACTCCTTATAGATAATTATATATGTAATTACAACCCATTGAATAGTATAATTATTCATTTAAATAGATTCTATATAAAATTGAATATATTTTTCTAGAAATTATCTTATGTCATGTAATATTAAATAAAGAGTCTAAAATACTGAAATATGAATATTATGACTAAACCCAAACAACACTGATTTTGTGAAAAATGAAAAGTAATTTTTTGGGAAATCATTTATCAAATATATAATGTAAAATAAGAAAGATAGGTGTTGTTATTACATAATAAAATTGGTTTAACAGTAAGAAAATGGGAAATAGAAAAATTCATTCAATATATGTGAATATTAGATAGAATGTATATAGAGAGTTTAAAAAAAATAAGATAGTATTTTGTGAATTTCTATTTCCCAATATCGTTCAATATCTAGAAACTGGAGTGGTGAACTAAAATGTACCAAAAATATTTCCTTTATTATTCTATATATTTTTAGAACAATATGCCCCTATTTAGTTCATACAATAAATCAGTTACATGATCATTTGACACATTTGGAAATATGATTATGTCATTTTTAAGAGCAATAGACTAGGTACCTTTCATTAAAAAATGGTTTATAAATATTTTATATTGTATAAACTATAAATGATGAATTCATAATTTATTTCATTTATAATGTGTGATATTTTGATATGCTTTTTATTGTCAATAGTGATGAACATGATCATATATCTGAAATAAATCAATAATTATAGTGTCAAAAAATTGATTCCATATCATGATAGTGGATAATTCATTGAATTGTTAGTTCTAGGGAGGTTATATATGTATATAATTTAAAATTTTATTTCATTTATTCCCTAAATTATCATTAAATATTTTGTATGTATGTAATTTTTTATTTCCTGTAGCATTTTATCATATTTTTATTTAGGACATTAATAAGATTTATCTTCATATCTCTCGAATAATCTAAAAGGTAATTATTTTTTATTTAATATATCAATGGTTATGATCATTATAATATTTTTTATTCCATAAAAATTTTCATGTCACCTTTGGTAATCTAAAAAGCTCAATGAGATTTACTATCTAATATCATGCGTTATGTTTCAAACTATAAATTTGTGATTTTTTCGTATTAGACAATTTAGATCCACTTATAATTTAATATAATAAACTATAGAAAAACCTAACTAGGTTATATAATCTTGTAAACAATTATTTATTATATTTTTTTTGGATAAATTTACATTATATATTTTAATGGAAAATGAAATTCTATATTAGAGAAATGTAACCCCTTGGTGTCTCCTTCATTTACATAAATCCAAACATTATCCCATTTCCCCATTTCTTCATTATAATGAATTAATATATGAAAAATAATTATATTAACATGGAAATTTTGGGTTTTATACAATAATAATGTGGTTGAATACATTTTCAATATGATCCATCCATCATTTTAAATTTTATAATTCTCTTATATTCATATAAATATAATATTTCTTGATATGAAGTTGTACTAGGTACATGATGTTATTCCATGGTATAATGAAACTGTAAATTTTTTGTAGGATCATTATTTCTATTTTTATGTTAGAAAAAATAAATCCTTTCATGATGACATTGATTCTAATGGGTATATTGTTTATGAAAATTCCCTATATAACACATGTACTGAATAACTATTAAATTTATTTTCAAGAAAATTTGATTTAGACTATCAATAACATCTACCACACTCTTGAATATTGGGTCCCAATTCATCCCAAACTAAAAAATCACAAGGCTCATTAATTTATGATATTTGGGGAACCTAACTATACAATGACCATTATTTTTTATATTTTCATCACAATCAATGTCACAACCCACCTTCACCATGATGATGAAAGAAATTGTAAACAGCTGGACCCATCCTTCTTCATGTTGAATGAGAGATAATGACCCCTGAGTCCTGCATTAAATAAGCCCTGGAGTGGCGACTAGGACAGAGGGTATAAAATCACATTTGACATGGAAGGCATTACCCCTTTTTTTAACGAACAGAAGATATTATATTAAATCGCAAACAACACCATAACTATTTGTATAATTATATACAAAAGAAATCCATTTACATATACATTTTCCAATATAATTTGCTACAAGTGAAAGAAAACTCTAATGGGATATTACAAAACAAAAGAAAAGAAGAAACACTAATGGTCTCAGTGTCCGAGCTAATACACTCCCACACGGTGCCCAAATTCCTCATGTAATCTTGAAAATAGTTTTATATACACAGGGTGAGTATACAAGTATACAAAGTAAGGAAGACCAAAATGTCACATTCACAAGTGGGGAGGCATTCTAATTCCCTCTATAAAAAGGATATAACCAAAAGACTTAGCAATAAATCAATCGATCCAATCCATGCCAAGGGACACCCCCAAAAAATGCAAGTCCTGTGAAGTAATAGTAGCAACACATCTATGTTTGGGAACCCCATACCACTATCCCACTGGTTAGTGATGAAATCCTACGTGTCAGTCCTCCCCCATCATTTTCACTGTAGTTTCATTACCTCCCCAACAACAAATTTTTGGGCCACTACAACCATGCATCCCGCCCACAGTCACCTAGTTACAACAACCTCACATATCCCCTCCCATAGAAACATGGGCCACAACAACTACCATGACAGCTGAACAAAAATGTTCCAGAACAACTAACACCTCACCCAAACACACTTGGGCCTCATTACGAAGACACTTAAGAAACATACTATCGACACAACCTAGGAAAACATCCAAAACTATTCCTTCAAGAATAATCATGGGCTATAATGGACCTCAGGCCATCACAACCTACATAAATAGTGTTGGGATACTTGAAAAAATGAGTAGAAAAGTATCTAATAACCATCCACTCATATGTGTTTTTAGAAAATCACCCTCCCCTTGAAAAGTTAGAGTTTTAGGAGATGTTCTTATCTTTGGTGGGGACCAAATATGAAACATAAGAACTAAATTTTACATAGAGGTAAACAAGAACTCATCCCAACTAGGGATTCCAAAACCAGCGCATAAACAATCTCACTCATTACAATTCATTCATAAAAATCATAAAAGTAACAACCAAGTCACAACACATTCATGGAAAACAATTCCCCCTTGAACATATTATTTTTATTACAATCAAGCGGTTCCATTTGAATAACTCTTCTGTATCGAGAAACTAATAGGCATAACCAAAATCCTTGGATCGAAAAATAGGCAAGAAATAAATTATGAATTCACACTCGGTTCTCTTGTAAGGCCAAAACAATGAAGGGAATATGTTTGATCCATCGAAGTACTAAAACCAAACCAAGTTCCCACATATGGCCCCCCACGACCCCAAATCCCCAAACATACAATGACACAACTTGGTTCCAATCCCAATCGATGTCACCCCACATGAATCAAGTAGAAAAACCATACACATCAGAAGAAAAAATCACGAGTTTTCATATTTAAAAACACCATTTAATTAATTCCATCATTATGTATGGTTAATCGGGGTGACCACAGAAAAATTATTATTCATTGGGAATCCATTTAATCAACCGAGTATACATGATTTTCCAAAATTCATGTTACAAACATTCAATCACAAAATTATATAGAAAAGATATGTTCATTAGTGCACAAGACCGAACAACCAACAAAATCAATTTTAAGTAGACCTAATCCCATACAATTCATGGTATAGAAGAAAAGGTATAAATGTATGAAAAAATAATAATAAAACTCCTTCATTCATTAAAAATTATTTATTATCTTCCTTAAGGTTTGGTTTCATCCATCCCTATAGGAAAATTATCATACCCACCATGCATGATACATAGTAAAGAGAGAGGATGTAAACCCCCTTCCTAGATGATCAACGATCAATGTTTTTATCTATGCGCCATGAACTAGGGATGTGTGACTTGTAGGGGGGGAACACTAAGGACTCTAAGAGTGAGAACGAAAGTCTCCAGAACATTCTCACCACTAGACTTGAGAAGGGGGTCTCCAAATTCACCAAGGAAAATAATGATACAAGACAAGAAGAAGGAAAAATCCATGTGCGTTAAAAGGTGATATCCTGGAGTTAGGGATATGAATTCTTGAAATGCTTTAAAGAAAAATAATAGTCTATCCATGTGGTTGGGTGGTTACAAAAGATGTAATGAAATTTCAATTAATAATCATCATTAGAGAGGTGGCCATAATGGATGTGAGTTAAAGGGGTTTCATATAAAAAGGGGAAAATGCATAATAGATCCAAAATTGGAAAGTACAGGAAAAGGGTGTGACACTGATGAAAAATCCACATGATTTGATGATTCAAAGGTCACCCGGAACATTGGGTATTTTTGATATAATTCATTGGAGTTTAATTTATTTGAAAGGGGTATTAAAACACTTTTACATCAAATGATATGTTGTGGGGGAGGAATTGGAAAAAGCCATAAACCGAAAAAAACAAAGTGCCCCATCAAGGTTACACACGAAAATGGTGGCACTGATAACGGTGTTCCACCGAGCTAGTGGAATCATGATGATGGAACCAAATCAGTCACAATTTCATGGTTTCACAATAAAATAGTGTCACCTTCTCTGGTGGCACCGTGATTGTGGCACAATTATGGTGTCTCACCAAACGGTGTCCCACAATTTTATCCATTTCCATCTGTTTCTAGTTTTTCTACCCCAACATATCATGTGATGTAAAGGTGTTTAAATAACCCTTTAAAATCCATTAAAATCAAATAAATGATATAAAAAACCCCCAAGTGTCAAGCGACATTTGACTTACTATAACATGTGGCTTTTTCTTCTATGTCACACCCTTTTCCTGTACATTTTTGTTCCACCCATGTTATGTGTTTTCCATTGTTTAATGTAAACCACATTAACTCACAACTATTATGTCCACCTATAAAATAATAATTATTAACATAATATAATTACATCATATGTAACCATCCAACTGCATGAAAAACCAATATCCACCTTTAAATTAGTTCAAGAATTCATATCTCGTAACTCTTGGATCTCACCATTTATGGAACGAGGAATCTTCCTTATTATTTTTTGTTATATTTCCCTTCGTCGGTGTGTTTGGATACCCCATTCCTGAGGCTATTGGTACACCTGTGATGGAGCCTTTCCTCCCCAATCATGGTGTCCTTGGAGTTCCTCCCCTACAAGTTACACATCCCCAGTTCATGGCGCGTGGAAAAAAACTTTTATCATTGATCATCCAGGTAGGGGTTTTCCATTGACTCTATAATCCATGTATCATGAAAGGTGGGTATGGAAATGATCTTATGGGATAGATGAAACCGAAACATAACAAATAAAATAAATATTTTTAAAGATGGAAGGGGTGTGTTTGATGATGTTGTGGTACTCTTTTACCCTTTCTTATATGTTATGAATTGTATGGGCTTATGTCCTATAAAAAATGTGGTAGATGATGGTACCTTATTTCTATCTAATGACCATATATTTTCTGGATAATTATGTGAGGGAATGTTCATAACATGAAAACTCGTTAATCCGGTATACTCCATTGATTAAATAAATTCCCTATGGAAAAGAATCCTGGTGTGGTCACCCCCGTTAACCATGCGGAAAGACAGAACTAAAGGAATGGAGGGTTTAAATATGAAAACTACCTTTCTATTTTATATTTATGCATATGGTCTTTTTATGCGATGATTTTGAGGTGACATGGAGGGGGACAGGATCCCCAGTTGTGCATTTGATTGTTTGTGGACATGGGGCTATATGGGCCCGCAGGTTGTGGCTTGGTATGGTTATAGTACATAGAGGAATCTCAGGGATCCTTTATGTTATCTTAATTTTAAAAGAGAACCAGGTTTGAATGCTTAACTTGTTTCATGGATATTTTTTCTTCCTTGTATTGTGTTTATTCATGTTAGTTTCCTGATAGTGAAGAGTTATTCAAATGGAACCACTTGAATGTGATAAAAAGAATGGGTTCAATGGCGAATTTTTTTTTCAGGGAATGAGTTATGGCTTGGTTGTGTGTGTTGTGAATTTTATGAATGAATATAAACAAGGGTGTTTTTGTATGGGATGGTTTTTGAATCCCTAGGTTGGAATGATTTCTTTTTTACCTATATTTATAACATAGTTCTTCCTTTTGTTATTTGTGCCCCACCCAAGTTGAGCACTATGTGTTGAACACCCCAATTCCCTAGGGGGTGGTGGTTAAACCAACACTCATACAAGTGGCTGGTTATTATCTTCTTTTCTACTCCCTTTCCAATGTAACCCAAGACTCAGCGGGTAGGTCGTGATGGAATGTGGTCCATTAAAGGCCATGATTATTCGGGCAGGGTAGCTGTGGTGGTTGGCCTTGGTGGGTGCAGGTAGTTTGTTTCCAAGGTGTCTTCGAGATGAGGCCCATGTGTCTTTGTGTGTTCCAATAGTTGTTCCGGAACATGTGAATTTAGGTTTGGTGGTAGTTTATGGGGACCATGTATCTATGGGAAGGGATTTGTGTTGTTGTTCTGGCCCAGGTTTCTACTGGAGGGATGTATTGTTGTGGTGGCCCAAAATGTTGTTGTTGAGAAGGCTGTGGGACTAAAATTAAAGTAGCAAGGGAGGTCTGATACGTAGGATGATCTTAATAACCAATCATAATGTGTTGTGGGGTACCCAAAGCCAGATGTTTTGATGCTATTACATTACCTGATCTGCTTTATTTGGGGAGTGTTCCTTAGTGAGGTTGGGGGGGACAGTTTTTTTGATATGTTCATTGGTGAGCACCTTTTCTAATGGGGCATTAGAATTCCTCCCCACTTGTGCATGAGAGATATTTGTATTCCCTACTGATCATACCCATATACTCACCCTAAGTATATAAAACTGTTCTCAGGTTTCAAAGCAGTCTTTGTGGACTATGAGAGACCGTATTAGCTCAGAAGATTGTAGCATTATTGTTGATTCTTTTCTTATATTCTGGAAATTCCCATTGATGTTTGCATGTACATGTAATAATTTATATTGGAAAATGTATATAGGAATTGACTACTATTGGATTTACATTTACATCCAATTTTTTATTTCTTTTTGATTTAATGTATTATCTCCCAATCCTATTAAAAAACAGGTAACACCATCCATGTCACTTGTGATTTTACACCAATGGTTCTAGTCACAACTACCGGGCCTGTTAAAGGCAGGACTCAGTGGTCATTACGTCTCCTTTAACATAAATAAGGAAGAGGTTTTACGTTTTCTATCCATTCCCTAATCATGGTGAATGTGGTTCATGAAATTAAATATCTTGGAAATTCCTCCAAAAATAATTGAACGTCCATGATAATGATTTTATTTTTCATTAAATATTTTATGTACATGGAATTGAATTTGTAAGGTTGTTTACAAATTAATAGAGAATAATTTAAACTGTAATAATTTTAAATTATTTATAATGATGGTTTTCAGAATGTGAAATATATACTAGTGACTATATTATTTATTAGAATATGTATAACCATAATCATTTGTATGACTATATTTCATGGGTTATTTATCCATTACTCTAGTTATAATTTCACCAGTATAAAAAACCAATCACTTTTTCTTTATCATAGGGACATGAACAGTTTTTTTGAGGAATATCATCCCCAATACAATGTGACATATATGGTGTATATGATAGAGGTAAAACACACCCTAGATAAATAGTAAAAATAAATAGAGAAAACATGGTTTTGAACATGATGACTTTTTTTTGGGAAAAATATATAACATTTAAAATAAAATATATAATGTAATCATATTTTTATAATATTATTTATCTAATCCTTAATTATATAGATCATTAATATTATTTTTCTATTAAATAATGAAATCATAATAAATAATTTGTAGGTTCTAAAAAGAAATTATATATTCTAGAGTTATAGGAAAATCAATGTGATGCATATGATAATAATTAAATCTAAAATTAGTTAACAAAGTATTCTCATGTCCACTTCATATTTCATATTTTATTCAATATATATGATAATATTATTAATTTAAATTTAATAAAAAAAATTAACCACTGTAATAATATTTATTAATAGATCCACTAATACTCTGTTATTAATTTATGTTCTTTTGTGGTTATATACTGTGAAAATAATGAATCTCATTAACCACCAATGGAAATGAGAAAATTTATTTCCATGAAAAACATTGAAATTACCCATTTTTGAAAGTAAAACATTTATTATTCTTCTATATTTGAATATCAAAATGGTATATCCATGTTTCTCATATTTAAATCAAATTTCAATATTGTGAATAACTAGAATATATAGTCATGTAATACGGATACGTTAATATGTATGATAATAAATTATTTTTTTACTTTCAATTCATTAATTCATATTAATTATTCTCTATTTCTTATTGATTCATATTTCTTCATTTTTTTTATATTTGTTTATTTTTTGAGGGATATTTCCCTATTATATTGTGTGGAGTATGTTACTTTTATTTTATATATCTTTTATTATTCATGTGTGATTTAATAAATTCATTTAACATCAATATATCATTATAAAAATTATAAAAATGTTTTATTCTATTTACCTTTAGCCATTATTTCTCAAAATATTAAATAAAAAAATAATTGTTATGGTAAAAAGACTGTATGATCATGGATTACCCATTAAATATTAATTATAATAATTTTTTTATTTTCCCAATAATATAATAATTCTTACCTTTATGAAACCATTTTGAACTTTTTCCCATAATGTTACATGTTTATGAAAAAAGAGTGAAATTTAATATCTCTAAGAATCATTTCACAGAATCATGAAATGTGATTACTATAAACATGTTTTATGTAAACTATAAGAAATAATAAATTTACTTTCCATTAAAGTGAAGTTTTCATATAAATTATATTATTATTAGGGACTCTTTGAATAATATTTTATATGATTATTGTTGATATTTAATGTTTTGTTTGCAAAATCATTCTTCTAAATAATAAAAAAGGTTGACCATTTTTTTAACAAAACCAAAAGGCGTAGCTCCTGAGAATCCTTAACTTATTTGACTATTAAAATGTGTCTTCCAAGGGTATGAATGTTATTGGGGGAAATAGAATTTGAAATGAAAAATGATTAAATTTAATAAAATAAATAAATTGATTGTGGAATAATAAATAAGAAATGCGTATTGTTTACTAATAGTGTTTTAGTGGAACACCTGAACCTTCAAATTTTCAGAACTAAAATTATATTATATCACTTTTAATGTTCTTTTTATATAATTTTGAAGGAATTAAGTTCAATTATTAAAATAAATGACTCCATTGTAAAATTAATATTATTTTGTTATAATTACCTCAACTATATTTACTATTGGATATAAATTCTTATTCTGTTGGGGAATATCATTCTATGTCTTTAAATTTCTATAAATGATGTTTTTTTATTTTCACTGGAGTGCATGTAACGTTTTTCGTAGGGGTTGATTACATGACGACTGCTATTTTTTATTTAATATATATATATATATATATATATATATTATAAAATCCAATTTAAATTCCCAATACAATAATCTATTGAAATTATCAAATGATTCCATTAAATATTGATAAATACAAAGAAAAAAAGAAAAATAATTATTTTGTTGTTTTCATTATAATGGATAGTGATTTACAATTCTCAAAGGAAAATCAAGGAAAAATGGACCATAATATGAAGAAGCCAAATCACATTGAATTACTAAATTTCTATTTAAAGATTTATGTATATATATTAAGTAAGAAATTTTATTGGGGGTCCCAAAAATTTTACAATTAAAATATAGAAGGGAAACATAATCTAAGTATATTATTGTTTTTTTAAAATTGTATCAACTATAATGAAACTTGAATATACTTACATTCTAGTGCGAATTTCACAATTTTGGACACATAAACATTTATGAAAGTCCATTTTCTAAAAAATCATATAGATGAAGTACATATGTGTATCAAATAATAAATTTAATTAATAAAAAATAGTATAATAATTTTTTATTTGAAAAATAATTTTTACGATTTATTAATAAAATATGGTTAAATTACCTCATCCATAACGTGAATAAATTTTTTAATTGGGAACAAAATTATAGATGTTATGTTTAAGGGGTTGAAAATAATGATATTTTTTTGACATAATTGGTTATAATTATGGCCATATATATTTAAGATATCAATATTCAAAAATTGAGATCATGGTTGTGGATTTAAACCACTAATTCTATACATACCACTCAATGATATTATGTCATCTAAAATATTTCATTAATAATTTCATTATTATGTGGAATAATATATATTTATGATCCTACTGGCCACATTAAAAAATTATTAATGTGGGTGGTCCATAACATATAGTATTATTTGTGTCATATCCTCGTTTTGATTTATATTATTGTATATTGAACATTCTCTCAAAATATTGATTAATGTAGGATTCTACCTAATCAGGGTCTATCTCCTATATTTAAAACATTAATCGTGAATCAGTTTTCCAATATAGACCCCAAGTGGAATTTGGTTTATTACATTATTTTATTTCATATTATAATAGAATTTTTTTGTAAGGATTATTTATAGAAGTTATTTGGAAATCATTGGGTACATTTCATGTATTCAAATATGTTAATCAGTAGTAGTCATGAAAGAATATTAAGTTAATCACATCAGCAATCTTAGTTTCATGAACCAATGAATCATATATTCATCCCACATGGAATATATTTTTCTATAAATAAGTTTTTTGCTACATTAATAATAGATATCATAGCATATCCATAATGGATATTAATGATAGTTGTTGGATTTATACAATTATGTCACATAAGGTATCATACTCTTATTATATAAGGCCTCTATGGATTTTCTATAGAGGCATCATTTTGTCATTATACAAGCTAGGATATTTTTACTCAATGAAGGAGGGAAAAACTATATCTTATTCTTATCAGATATCTTAGTTATAATAATTAAATATTCATCTAATTCTCATCAAATGATGTATTTGGTGTTTCTAACAATAGGTATAAACCCAATTTTGTTCATCAATGAAAATGGTAGAGAGATACAATTTGTGTCATATAATAATCATATAGTAATTATATAATGAATAATATTATCAAAACATCAGTCGTATGGTGTGAATAAAAAAAGGTAAATAACATGGGGTCAATCATGTAATTATAGGGTGAAGGGATCAAATTATCATCATATAGGCTCCTATGTCTCACAACACAATGAATATCATTATATTCACATTTAGAACAATATCCTTTTTAACTATTAATATGTCTACCATCATCAAATGTGTTTTTATTAGGATAGTCACATAGGATCACATAAGAAAATTAAACAAGGGAGGTTCCTAGTTTAATGTCCAATGGGTATTCATCCAAAAATCCTCATCTCGTATTTTCGAACCATAGGATAACATTATATGATGATGCATTCAATAATGCTCATCAGGAATGGGATGGAATATATATTATCTCCAATGGTGGATTACATAATGTGTAATATCATGTGTGGTATTATAGGGTGTTTGATGGTTGGTTAATAATTTTCAAGTATGACAATCAGGCTTCATAGGAACTAGATACCAAGTGGAATTTCGACTAATGGATATGTGGTGACTGAACATTAATGTGTTGTCCTATTTTCACTACCAGAATTCTGGGATCAACACCCACATATTTTGAGGTGCATAATAAATTTTCAAGTGATGTAATCATTAAATGTTGTTTAAAGTCTTTATATACATATAGGATTTCCAAAATAATGTCACACCATGTAATAATTTGGGGCTTATTCTTTGGGATGGACATAAAATGGGGGTCAACACATGTTTTCCCAATGAGGTATCATATTATCATTATATTATGTATCTGTGCCCCATCTAATAGGGAATCCTATATTTATAATATAGTTTATGATAATGATTAAACTATCAGGGTGAGGATACTATAATTTTGAATATTGAATAATTTTTTATTAGAGTAAGGATTATACATTATCATACCTATCATATGAAAATTGATTATTTGGATGAACATGTTAGGTTCACTCAATAATTCCCAGATTTTTGATTTTTCAATATATATGTAATAGTGTTATTCTGAGGATATAGAAGAGAGTGAGGGGTATAAAATATTTTTTTCCCAAAGGGTTAAATTCATATATTCTACCAATATATTTATAGGCTATGTTCATTTTTTATAAAATTATTGACATGAATTGGTCTCTCTATTCATGCCCAAAGAGAACTTATTAAAAGAAAGATTTACAATCAAAAATGAGGTTTAAAAACTTACACAATCATAGAATTGAGGGGGATAAAAAATTTTATTTCAAGAAGAATAGAAAATAGTTTGTATTGTATAAAAACATATACATTTCCTCATGTTATCGAACTGTCAAGAGCTTCATCTATTAATGGTAGTGGCATCCCAAAACTATCCGTAAAACTTGGGCAATATGAGAAGCAAGTTAACTTGAAGGACCCAAACCAAATATAAGCCAGAAAAGGGGGTATGAAAATTGATTTGAAGACATATATTGACATCGCATAATTAATATTTAAATCTTCTGCTTATATAGCAGTCTTGGACACCGTATTCCAGCCTCTAACAGGACAAATAACATACTAAAGAACCCACTTCATAAGTAATGTCTGCCTCAAAAGAAACATAAATATGAGAAAACCAGAGAAGAGAAAATTACCCCTCACCCAAAAATATGGAAATCGAAGAGCCATGAAGAATCTCAAAAATAATGAATCCCAATAATAGAAACCATCAACTAAGTGGAAAGATTACTCCCAATGGATCACATTGACATCAAAGTTAGTGTCCTTCTTAAACACATACACCACATTAAAAAACATACTCCTCTTGAGTTAATGTTATGTGTCAGCTGACATTTCACCATTTTAATATTGATGAATGTGAATTACATCATTCTCATCCTTCCAAGATCCATGTTCCTATAATAATTCTAATTTCTCATTGATTTGATAAGAATCTCTAATGGTATTGGGAAAATAATAAATGATTATATATTTGATAATGGAATTTTATTGAGAATTCTTAAATATATGGTAAATATAGATAAATAGAAATAAACACAAAGAAAAATACATTTGGTGAAATGATATGTCAAATAGTGTAAAATGTTATTATTTTCATATATCATTATAGTTTCTTAAATTTTATAGTTATGAGAGACATGGAAATAAAACATAATATTATTGTTGGGATGTTTGTGAAAGGGATATTGAATTAGTTTTGAGGTATGATAAAAATATAGAGGAATGAAGAATGTCATTCTTGCATGAACTATATTATTAAAAAAATTGTTTATATTATTATCGCAATCCCAACCCAGTACACTGATAGACACATTTTTAAAATGTTTCATATGTTTTTTCCTCATGAGAATCCATGGTGGTCTTTGTTTTCTTAATTTCATCAAAAATATTATTACACAAGTTCAGAGTATAAACTATCATCTTCTATATGAATATCCTCAAAAATAGAGGTGTGATTATTTTTTTCCTCAAGTTGGATTTTTGTAAATGGTTTACAATAATAAATCTTTAGACATTCATGAAGGTACATTTGTAGGTTCACACAAATATGAGTTGTGGGAAACAAAATCATTTTAAATATAATGGACTATGATTAGGTTTTATGATCACAAAAATGGATACATTCATGATGGTTTTAAATTGGTCTTGGGAAACATATTATATTATGAGAACATGTAATTTTAATTATAAATACTTCCAAAATGATGTTCAACATCAAAAAATATTATTTTTTTATATATAATTATTTTTTGGGAATCAAGAATAAAAAAATAAATTTTTGGTAAATGAGATATTTATTTATCATTTGGGTTACCATAAAGTAACTGTTTTATGAGGATAAAAAGTGCCAAAAAGTCCATTAAATTATTATTTTTTAATTTCAACATATTTTAGATGTATTTCTCACTGTCTAGAGAGTAATTGACTACTAATAGGGTCTATTATTGAATGGTTTTGCGAGGAGGATGAAAATATGCGTAATAAATAAAAAATTATCCTTCTCAAGTTGTCATTTATGCATTAATGCTAGAAATGGAATGATAAACTAAAATCTTATCTATCTACATGGTCTAATATCTACGTTGTATGAACCCGGTTTTTATTCTTGAGGTATGGGTTTCTTCTTTTCCTTCCTCCATAAGTGTTTTGGAGAAAACAAGGGAGATGTGAGAAAATACTAAATTTATTGGTACACGACGTGTACTTTGGCTGTGTGAGATGAGAATACAGGGCGTATAGGCCTGTCGGTGATTAAGGTTGTAAAAACTAACTCAACACCATTACTTTGTAATACATGTCAGGTAGGTGAATAGTAAGGCTATGAGAGTAGTTTCCATAAGACGATAGTACACACCATGTACATAGTAATACACGTCGTGTAATCAAATCTGAAGATGAACAGTTTGGCAGTGGAATATAGCCTCTAGAGGAACAACAAAAAAATGGATGGTACATGCCATGCACTTGGGATGTACATGCCGTGTAGTTATGTTTTTTTGTTAAAAACATGCAGTATCCTCCTCATTTAGTATAGGAGGTAGACAACTCACCGGAGCTATGAGAGTGGAGGACGAGGCTTGGAGGAGCTCCCAATAGCTCACTAAGACTTTGATTCTTTAACTGTCAATCATATTTGAACCGAGGGGTTAAGGTCTTCCTTCTCCTTGAGTCTTTCCTTCCATTTAATTCCCTAAGGGAATTTATTTAGATTTGACTGGGTAATCGATCACCTCATATCTACATTGTTCATGGTCATTTGTGGAGGCACCTTTCACGTATATCGATCAGAGGAGACCAAGGTAGGTGGTCTTGTGTTTGATACCGACTGTAGAGTCGAATTTTTGTTCCGTTGTGCCATGCTCCCATGTTCAGGGTGTAGTACGGCTGAGGCCTTGACTATTTAGAGACCTAAAATTTCATAGGCGATCTAATGAATAAGTATAAACTACTATTTGAGATCGATCCTTTGATATAGGGACACATTGTGTTCTCCTTGTTAAGCTATATGGCCAGGATACCCATGGGTATGCCATGATTATAGCATTTTTTGACTTTTCATGGGAGAAAATATATAAATTGCTTGCTTGTGTTTTGGGCTTACTCCAGTTACTTGTTTTTTCAATGGAATGCCTGAGGGCAGTGTTGGTTTAGCCTGAGGGAAAGGATTTTATAAGCCTGAGGACAATGTTTCTTATGCCTGAGGGCAGTAACATTCATGCCAAAGGGAAATATGTCATATGCGTGGGGGTAATATTCATTATGCATGAGGGTAGTCACCTAAGGATTTCATTTTCTGTTTTCCTGGGGGTAAAGATTATCATGTTTGAGGACAATGTTTACTTTGAATATTCACTGTGGTGATTTATTATGTTGTACCTGGCAAGATAAAGCGTAGGCATGGTATTATTATTATCTTTTACTTGTTAGATAACATGTTGTTGTTTCTTCTGTGGAAATGTATAGGAAATATTCAGTCAAGGATTAGTATCAGGAAAACTCATAATTCAATTATGTTGAATTGTTAAATAATTATTAAAATAGATATATAATTGATAGGAATGGTTACATTTGGGTACTTCTTATTTTTCTGCATTTCATCATTGCACACTGTTATGGCACTTTTTCACTGAATGTTGGGCACGGTCCTTTGGTGGTTACCTACTTGGATTTATTTCTCACAACCTATTTGTGTCATGTCTTGGGACCAAACAGATTATATTTTTGTCGGTGTTGATTAGGTAAAGGGTCCCTATATAGGTACATGATTATTGCAGAGGAGTAGGTGATCATGAGACTAAGCTTAGGCTTGCGATGCTGATGTGTTACTATTGCACTACCATGGTTTTGATTTTTTGTACTTTGTACCTTGTTCTTTATCATATTAGTTTATAGTGTATCCTATTTTGGCTACATTCTTAGAATTAGAGACATATTGCATCATCATATATATGACTGTTGGTCATCTTTTACTTCAGTTTCATTGTGAATTCCAGGTTTATATTGTTTATTGCTTCCACTTTTTAATTTTTATATTTGTTTTCCCCTATTATACACTTTAAAAAATGAGGGAATAGTTTCCCCACTATCAGTCCTAGGTCGTCACTGCTATTTGGCAGCCTCTAGCATTTGTGTAAATGTGCTTGAGGTCATGCGACCAACTGGGTTCGAGGCTCCCATGGTGTGGCACCCATATCCAGGAGGTTACAAAGTGGTATGAGTGGGCTTTAATTTTCTCTAAGTTATTTTATTATTTGGCAACAACAAAAAGAGATAGATTGATAATGGATTCAGTAATAAACTATTCACAGTGTAGCTACCCCCTGTATAGATAAAGGCCAAATTGTCTCAAATTAAATTGTGATTTTATGTTTATGATTATTATAATTTATTTGATTTTCACTATTGAGTGATGAACTTCTGTTATGCTATTTATATTTTTATACATGGGTTCTATTTAGTTACATCCTGATGGGATGAGGTTATTCCATATCGTGCATCATTTAGGAACATGTTAGAATCACATGCCATGCATAGTTTCCAAGCCTTGTAGGGGAATTGAAAATTGCATGTTGTAGTGATAGATCTTGTACTAGAAAATGCACGTTGTTGTGATAGGTACCTTGATTGATATGACTACTATTGATAGGGTATTGGTATATGTTACGGTTGGGTTTATAGATGATAAACATTGGTTCATGAGAAGTATGGGCTCTCTTGTATCAGAATTTAGAAGATCATGATCCTGCCTTTTGTTTCATTTTGTGATGTAATGGGAAAGTTCAAGTGCTAAACATTGGTTCATGGAGATTATGGGGCCCCACAAATCAGAATTTGGCATACCGACACTAAAAATTAAATAAATAAGGGACTCCAGAGTATTTTCTGAGGCTTACTATCCTGAGAAATCCAGAATACACGCCATGTATTTTTGATCACATGTTGTGTACACCTCTGTTTGTGAAGGAATGAAAAATGTTTATGTACATGTCGTGTAATTATATGTACACTCCGTGTACTATAAGGATGTGTAACCCACTAGGTGGGATGGAACACTGGTCTACCATATTTTACTGAGGACTCGCCCTGTACCTCTGGGACACGCCATGTAGTCTTGACCGGTGAGAGACCATGTGGACGTGGCCATTTGGCTAGGGAAACAAGGTTGTGTACACATCGTGTGTGGGTGTAAGAAGCTATGTACCTAGGGTAAAAACATGAGATTGGTTAACCCTTGTGGGAACATGCCATGTACTAGTTGTACATGTCGTTTCGTCATGACCCTGTGTCCGCCCGTCAGACTAACAAACATGGATGGATAAATCATATCTTATACATGTCATTTCAATGCTGAACATGCTGTGTAGTTTAATCATAGAATCTAGTTATGTTGCTAACAACATGATCAGTGTTATCTTTTGATGTACACACCATGTCCTTGTGGAACATTCCGTGTAGTGTGAGCCGTGTATCCGGCCATGTCACGAACAACATGTGTCGGTGAAGCTCAACTAGTACATGCCGTGTCTGGAAGAAACACCCCATGTAGTCTCATTATAATGATGAATTTGTAGCCTAGACATGTAGAAGGACTCGGGTTGGGGATTAAAATTCAAGTACATGACGTGTGTTAAAACAACACACTATGTGTTTGGAGTGTTACCTGACCTACTCTGGCAGAAGTGCACACCCATGTAAAAGAATTAATGGAAAATGCCACGTATTTATTATACACGTTAGGTAGTCTAGTTTTGTAAAACATTAATGTTTTCCTTCTCTCATTCCGTTATTACGCTTATAGTTCTTAGTCCACAATGATATTAATCTAAGGCGTGTGTTTGACCTTGTAGAGTCAAGCCGCTAAGACGACCTCGAGTTGTTCACAAAGAGAGTGGCGGTAATTACACTCTAGAGATGGTAGCCCATTGGCTACCGATGGATCCATTATTAGTGCCAGATGTGGCACCGGCCGTTACATCAGTTGGAGGCGCGGATGTTCAGTTCCATATGGCTTCATGTGGTTCTTGCAGACCATACAGGGAGCACCACTAGTTTCCACATCTATGGCAGAGCTGAAACGTATATTCTAGCAACAGCATCCACCTACGTTTTCAAGGGATGGCATACCATAGATTGTGGAGTCATGGTTGGGTTTTATGCAGATGATCTTTGAGGATCTGATGATGCCTCCTGGGAGGAGGGTCAAGCTAGCTAAATAAATGCTTTGTGATTCTTCCTAGAGATGGTGGGATGTTACCACCTAGACTGTGCATCACGGATACATGGCATGGGATGATTTTCAGGCAGTCTTTTATGTCTTTTTTATTTCTGGAGACTTTATGGGTAGACTGAGCTCGAGATTTCATGAATCTACAGTAGGGTCCAATGTCAGTGATGGACTATTCTACCCACTTCACTGAGATACAACATTTTGCACCTATTCTGGTGGGTGATGAGACTTTGAGGGATTGGCACTTTGAGGATGGTCTTCGATATGACATCCGTGTGCTGGTGAATTTTTTCAGGTTGGAAACAATGAATGCTATAGTGAACCAGACATTGATTACTGAGCAGAACCTATGGGAAGCTAGTGGTGCATACTAGGGTGGTTCGGCGCCGGTCTCAGGTACTATTTCTACTGACAAGAGGAAGAGGAAGATGGATTTCTCTGATGGTGGTAGTACTTGGTAGAAGAATTCATCAGGTGGCCAGGTGATGTGATACCAGTGTGGTAAAGAGGGGCACAAGGGACCTCAAAGTCCACATAACCTAGATAAGTGCTGAGATTTCATCAAGATGAGTCATCTTCATCATTTTTTCAGGGCAATCCACTAGTGACTAGTGAGAGGGGTTCTGTGAAGAATCCCCATGTAGAAGTAGGGCCAGTAGATTCTTACCAGTCTAGGAATTGAAATATATTAGGACGATCAAGCCGAGGTGGCGGTCGTGGCTATGGTAGATAGACACCAAGATCTCAGAGATAATATGGTGGGTCAGCTCTTGGTAGCCAGGCTGTGTCGTAGGGCCGTGGCACTAGGATGGCATATACAGTGCACCAGACCTAACAGGAGTAGGTTCTCGTACCTTCCACTATCAGAGGTACTATTCTAGTTGCTTCTATTTTATCCTCCGTACTTTTTGATACTGGTGATAAACATAGCTTTATATATGTTCAAGTTATGGAGAGCCTTGGGCTCTTTGTTTCTTCTTCTTTTGATTTCATGATGCTAGACACTCTGTTGGGAATTAGAATGGCATGTGTGCATCAGTGCAAAGAGTGCCCCCTAGAGGTTGGTGGGTGTCACTTTCTATAGGACCTATATGTCATGGAGATGAAATCCTATGATTTCCGTCTCAGGATGGACTATTTGGTACTCTTTCAATACATTGTATATTTATATCATCATAGGGTGTGTTTTATGTTACCAGGGAGAAGAGAATTTCTATACAAGGGAGAATGGGATGTCTAGGTGAGCCGAGCAAGACCTGAGCATCGTGGGTGATGTGGAGTGTCCGCCCATATTGAGAGTTTATATCTGGATGACCATAAAAATTTGTCAGAAATATTTCCCTCCTTTTGTTAATTGTTTCAGGGTTGTCTTCCCGGATGACTTTTCAGGTCTACCTCCAGAGAGCGAGGTGGATTTCACTATTGAGCATATGCCAGGACTGTCAGTAGTGTCCATTCCTCCTTAATGGTTGGATACACTAGAGTTGCAGGAGATCAAGATGCAGTTGGAAGAGTTATAGACAAAGTGTTTTATTCGACCCTTTACTTCTCCTTGGGTTCGCCTGTCCAATTTGCGAAGAAGGCAAATGGTACCCTCAGACATTGTGTTGATTATCGGAATCTGAACAAGTGGACTATTAAGAACCGATATCCCATTCCAAGGATTGATAATCTTCTTGATCAACTAAGAGGAGCATGAGTGTTCTCAATGATTGACATGAGACCAGGATATCCTTAGTTGTGTGTTAGACCCTCAGACACACCACATACAACCTTGTGGAGTATATATGCACTATATGAGTAATTGCTCAGGCAGTTCGGACTCCCAAATGTGACAGTAGTTTTCATGTATCTTATGAATAGAGTGTTCAATCAATACCTAGATTTTTGTTGTTGTAGTCTTTGTGGATGATATCTTGGTGAAATCTCACACTAGATATGACCATGAAACCCATCTTCAGATCATTTTGAGTACATTGAGAGGGCATCATTTATATGTTAAGATCTCAAAGTTCAACTTTTGGATGGACTAGATTCACTTCATATGTCATATTATTTCAGAGGCATGAGTTGTGGTTGACCTAGAGAGAGTGAGAGAGGTATTTTCTTGGGTGCATCCAAATAATGTGTTTGAAATACAGTGTTTCTTGGGGATAGTTGGTTACTATCAGCACTTTATATAGGACTTCCCCCACTTATCAGGGTCGTTTACAGGTTTGACTAATATGGGTAAGTAGTTCGTTTGGTCAGAAGCTTGTGAGACAGCATTTCAAGAGATGAATGGATTATTGACATCAACACCAGTCCTGATACTTCTAGATAAACAAAATATATTTACAGTTTACTATGATTCATCAGGTATTGGTCTAGGAGCAGTTTTGATGTTGGGTGATCGAGTAGTTGTGTACGAGTCTTGGCAGTTGAGGATACATGAGAGGAATTGCCCGATGCATGATCTCAAGCTGGCTACAGTTGTTCATGCATTACGATGTTAGAGACATTATCTCTTGGGAGAACATTTTGTGGTGTTTACAGACCATAAATGACTTAAATAAAATTGTAACTAATGTGAATTGAATCTGAGATAGTGAAGGAAGGTTGAATACCTTTAGTCCATCAACATTGAGCATGCATATACACCTGGTAAGGGTAATGCAGTAGATGATGCCCTAAGTAGGAGGACGCAAATACAGGCAGTGCAGGAGGCCTGTGGTGAGTGGAAACTTATGGATTTATTCTATGATATGAATTAGGATGTGCACTATCATGAGTGGAAAATATGTTTTTCATCCTAAGGTTTTACTTTTACACTTCTGGATAGAGTGAGGATGAGGCAGTTATCAAATTCAGAAGGCCTTGTTCCACATGAGTCGGTGGCAAGTGAGGACCCTCCTCCTAGTTAAATGATAGATGATGATGAGGTACTACATATCCATGGATGAGTGTGGGTTCCAAGGGATATATGGAAAGAGTTGGTGTAGGAATTTCATGATTTATCTTGGGCAGTGCATCCTGGAGTTATGAAAATGTACCATGAAATGAGATTTCAGTATTGGTGGTCTTGTATGAAAAGAGAGGAAGCTAGTTTTGTTATGAGATTTTCCACCTATCTGCTGGTGATGGCGGTGCATCAGAGGCCAACTAGACTGTTACAATAGTTACCCATTCCAGAGTGTAAATGGGATTATGTCGTGATGGTCTCCGTGACCGGGTTGACGAGATCACCTCGAGGCCGTAATGATGTATGGGTTGTTGTGGACAGACATACAAAGGTAGATCACTTTTTACCGATCAAAGCTACTGTCATTGTTGTTGAGCTCGTAATGTTTTATATATAAGAGGTAGTATGTATTCATGGGGTCCTTAATTCTCTCCTTTCTAATAAGGACATTGATTTTACATCTTGTTTCTGTCTGAGTTTTCTGAGGGGACAGGGTACACTGGTGCTTCTGTGGAGAACATACCACCCTCAGACTGATGGCCAGTAAGAACATACAATATAGGTTCTAGAGAACATGTTGCGTGCATGCATCCTAGACATTGGGGGCACTTGATAGAAGCACATACACGTAGATGATATTTCCTACAATAATAGTTTTCATGAAACTATTGAGATGGAACCTTATGAGGCTTTATATGGTAGGCCATGCCAATCACCCTTCTACTAGTTAGAGGAAGGTGAGGCTGCATTACTAGGACCAGGTCTCATGCAAGAGACATCAGAGTAGGTCAAGATGATTCATAAGAAAATGGATACTACAGAGTCACATCATAAATCTTATGATGATAGCTACAGAAGACCCTTGAATTTCATGGACGGGGATTGGATTTTCTTGTGTGTTTCACTGAGGATGGGAAACTGGCGGATTAAGAGATATGGTAAACCATCAGCAAGGTATATAGTGCTGATTAAGATTCGAGAGAGAGTCGGCCTATTTTCCTATCAGTTGCAGTTACCACAGAGATATTAGTCCATGCAAGACGTCTTCCATGTATCACAGTTGTGCCGTTATCTCTCAGTCCCATCTCACATTTTTCAGACCAAGGAGGTTGAACTTCAGTTTTGTGAATCCATTGAATATCATCAGATTCTTATTTTTGATAGGATAATGATGGTTATTTGAGGTCGATCAGTTCCTCTCGTAGAGGTGCTATGGAAGCATGTCCAAGTGCTGGATAAAACCTTGGAAACTGAGACCGGTGTATGTGCTCAGTGGCCTGAATTGTTCTCAGCTTTCTCTTCACCAACTTTAGAAGGGAAATTAAGTGATGAATTTCTTTAAAGGGGAATGTTTTTAAGAACATTATTCTTATTCATGAGGTATGAGATTCTTCTTTTCCTTTGTCCTTAATTGTTTTTTAGAAAATAATAGAAATGTGGGAGAAATCCCAAATTTATGGGTACACGCTGTGTAATTTTGTACACATGCCATGTAATTTTGTACACACAA
The DNA here is from genome assembly GCA_963277665.1 of Viscum album. NCBI lineage: Eukaryota > Viridiplantae > Streptophyta > Magnoliopsida > Santalales > Viscaceae > Viscum > Viscum album. Next base: position 1,330,007,570 of record OY728142.1, on the reverse strand, counting down.
AGTGTACATTGGCCATGTGGGATGAGAATACAGGGCCTGTAAGGTTTCGGTGTTTAACGGTGTAAAAAATAACAACACGCCGTGTATATAGTAATACACTCTATGTAATCAGTTGGAAGGTGAAAAGTATGGCAGTGAAAGTAGCCTCCAAAGGACGATAATACACGCCGTGTAATTTGTAATAAACTCTATGTAATCAATTCGATAGATGAAAAATGAACTTTTTGATAGTAGTCGCTAGGGGAATAGTTAAAAAATGGATAGTACACACAAAGTACTTGAGACATACATGCCGTGTAGTTATGTTTTTTCTTTAAAAATGGTCATTAGCTACCTCATTCAAAAGATGAGGTAGAGAACTCAACAGAGATGCAAGAGAGGAGGCCGAGGTTTGGAGGATCTCCTGTTAACTCATCGAGCCTCTGATTCTCTCATCATTAGTCACGTTTGAAACACGCGAGTAAGGTCTTCCTTCTCTTTGAGTCTTTCCTTCAAATTCTTTATCTGTGGTATGTTATTTAGGTTCAAATGGGCAATTGTTCATCTCAGATCTATTTCGGTCTTGGTCGTTCCAGGAGGCGGCTTCCATGTATATCGATCAGTGGAGATCGAGGTAGGTGGTATTCTGTTTATTTCCAGTTGTTTCTTTGACTTTGTGTACCATTGTTCCATGCACCCATGTTTGGGGTGTCATATGGAAGAGGCCTTGACTGTTTAGATACCTAGAATTGCATAGTTAATCTAATGAATAAGTATTAACTACTGTTTGAGATCGTTGCATTGGTCTAGGGACACCCCATTAGTAGATTCCCCTTGTTTTTCTGTTTCGCCAGGATAATTATGGGTATGCCATGATTATAGCATGATTTGGTATTTCGTGAGAAGAAATATATAAACTTCTTGTTTTTACATTGGGCTCAGCCCAATTACTTATTTTTTCTGTGGAATGACTAAGGGCAGTGTTTGTTTAGCCTAAGGGCATGTTTTTGTTTAGAATGAGGGAAATATTTCTTATGCCTGATGGCAATAGCTTCTTTTCCCGAGGGAAATATCTTGTATGCCTACAGGTAATATTCATTATGCCTGAGGGCAGTCACATGAGAATTTCATTTCTTTTTGCCTAAGGGTAACGATTTACATGTATGAGGAAAAAGTTTACTTTGAATATTCACATTGGTGATTTCATATGTTTTACCTGCAAACCTAAAACCCAGCATTGGTATTATTATTTTCATCTACATGTCTTATATCCTATTCTGGTTTCTACAATGGAAATGTATAATAGATCATCAGTCGAGGCTGAGTCTCATGAAAAATCAGAATAAAATTATATTTAATTGTTAAATAATTATTAAAATTTCAATATAACTAGTAGGAATGGTTACTTTTGGGTGCTTCCAAGTTTACTGCATTTCATTATTGCAAACTGCTATTGATATTTAGCACTGACAGTTGTGAATGGGCCTTTGGTGGTTGCTTACTGGGATTTATTTTTCATACCCTATTTGGTTCTTGTCTTGGGCCCAAACAATTTATATTTCTACAGGTGTCGATAAGGGAAAGGATCCCAACATAGGTATATGATTTTTATAGAGGATTAAGAGAGCATGGGACCGATATTAGGCTTACGATGTTACTGAGTTCCTATTGTACATCCTCTGGTTTTCTGTACTGATGTTTGTATCTTTTAATTTATTATATTAGATTGTACTGTATCCTATTTTGGATGCTTTCTTAGAATTGGAGAAACGCTGCATCATCACATATATGATTTTTTGTTATCTTTTACTTCAGTTCCAATGTCCATTCCATGTTTATATTTTTTACTGTTTCCACTTTTGTATGTTTATATTTGTTTTCCATTGAGCTTCACTTTGATAAATGAGGGCATAGATTCCCCACTATCATTTATATTCCCTCACTACATGTCGGCAGCCTCTGGTGTTTGGAGAAATGCACTTGAGGTCATGTGACCAACTAGGTTCATGGAACCCGTGGTGTGGCACCCGGATCCGGAACGTTACATTTGTGGAAACAAGAATTTAATAGTAGATAATTGAATGGGATGGATGTTATAGATGATGATGGATGAATTGAGTTCATAATGTTACATTGACCACTTAGGTAGAATAGGATGAGGTGGGAACTGGGTTGTTGTGATTCCATGAGATTGATTCCATATTAATGTTTAAGATGCATGAGGTCTCAAAACTAAAGGTGTTTTAATTATAATTTATAATAGGAAATATAGCGGGAGGAAAATTAAAAATCTAATAGATAAAATGACATATAAATGAAGAATATGTCGTAAGGATGGCCATTGACCATATTCAAAATATGAATACCACTATTGAGTTGAAAGAGGTGTATTATATAAGGAAAAATTCATGTAATGTTATTGGGTGGTTGTATCATTATTAAATCCATATATTTGAGACTATTTTTTGATTTTTAGGATGGATCATTAGGGTAATGTATGTTGGATGCGATGGAGTCCTTTGATGTGTTGTGCCATAACCATAGAGATCCTATTTTGAAAGTAATTGTTTTTAATCTAAATCTTGGGAAATAGCTTTTTTATATAGAATAGAGGAATGATATGAGAAATCATATGTTTACACCATCAAGTATCATGAAAATACAATGGAATACATGAAATTTTGAATCCATTTATAACAAATGGATATTTTAAATTATACACATCTCAGAGTTATAATAATGGGATATGATATTTCCTTATGGACTCAGGGGTGTTTATGATTTATGGTGGAATCACCTGGATTATACAAGCATTCCATTTCTGTTATGGTAACAAAGAATAAATAGTTGTGTCTTTTATGTCTATATAACAAATACCAATGGGATATGAATTGAATGATCATGAATATAAGGCCACTACATTTTTCATTTAATGTTCTTACTGCTATGAGCCATAGTCTATGCCTTATAAAGTCAGGCAACAAGAAAAATGGGTTTCATAATTGATATTCATATAGTTATGACCAAGTAATTTTTAACAAAATAATAATTTATTGAGGACCAATGTTCGAGCTATATTTTATTTCATTCTATGGTGAATAAATCATGGGGTAGTTTGTTCATGGTGAGGAGTCACAAAAAAAAGAAATCAGAAATAAAATATCAGCTATATTACGGAATCCTTAATAACAACAAACACTAATAATGGTTGTGATACATAAAAAATAGATATTTGGATTTTATGGTGTCATTTATTTTTAAAAAGTGTCTAATTTTATAGGGTTTTGAATCATAGAAAATCATAATGGGGAATGATATCACCTTTGTAAGAGGATTGGAAAAAATGGGAACTTGATGAATAAACATGGTATAAAAATTTAATTGGGAAAATATTGGGTTTTATATATCTTTCAAAAAAATTATTCTAGTTATCACATTATATCCCATTAGAATATAATTATGCCATACATTATTTTAAAATGTGGTCTATATCTATATGGATATGGTATTTTATAGGTGTTTTTGGGTGAAATATATTGTGCACAAACTAATAAGTGAATCCAAACTGACGAGAATATTGGTAAGGATAATCAATTAGAGAATAATTGAGAAAACATAACATGATTTTCAAGATGAAACATGTTGTTTGGGGAATGATAACAAATATAATATATGATGGGGTATTAACAAGAGTTAATTAAGAATCTTCTATTTTTTGACTAAATGTTGTTGGAATTTATGGATGGGTTCGGAGAAAGATACTTAATAATTATAATATTTTCATGGATGTGGGAATGTGGAAATATAAATTTCTATAAGAGTGTGTATTAGAGGATCACCACATAAATTGGATCGTGGTTGAATACCAACAAATCTCATGGTATATTTTATTATGTGATAGAAAAAAGCCCAAAAGTTAATGAGGAGTGGATTTGAAATTTTTTGAATTATAACAACATGTGATGAGGAAATACGTCAAAATGTTTGACATAGTATTGAAAGGATGAAATAGAGGGTATCCCAATTATGATAATGTGGAAACTGATCTAAATCATATAATCTCGGTTGTGTTACATGATGTGTAGAAATAAATAGGATGGTGGGGGATAATCTTTTAGAATGTGAACTCTAAATCATATTGGGTTGTTTGACAATTTGATAACACATTAATACCATATAAAACCCATACAAATTATGATAATTATTTTATAAGATAAGATATAGTTGTTCCAAACTACCTACATACCACATTTTATGAGATGGTAACACTGAGGATGTTAAGAAACATATTGAGTATAAGGGAGTGGACGAAGGTAAATAATGTATTGTAAAATTTGAATTTTAATGTAGGTCATTGGTATGATATGTATGATATTTGAATGAATATGAAATTTTTATTCCACACACATACCTTCATAAAAGTAAAAAGAAGTTGATTGCCAACCACTAATCATTTATTTAAATAAAGAAGAAAATAGTATCATTTCCATGAATAAGATGGGATGTTTTCCCAAGATGGGTGGTATGACATTTTAGCATTGTGTAATCACAGTTATGGCTAGAACTCATTTATATAAATATTATAGGAAAATTACTCAAATAAAATTAAGTGTGTTTGCGAATGAGAAATCCAAATGAGTAGTCTGAGAACCTGAGGTCCATATTATTACTATTAAAATTATATATAGGGTCGACCAGACATGTTGTTCTTCCAAATACAGAAAATACAAGAGTAAATGTTTTGACCATGCATTTTTTAGGACAATATATGTTCTACATATTTTTATGTTTAGTGTTTTCATTATTTCACAATCTTTGACTTGATCTTTATTTCATTAGTTAATAGAAAAAAATGTTAAATAACCAATACAATTTTAATATAGATGGCCTCAAGGGGAAAATAAATTCAATATAATTTTCTTAAAATTGAATGTGAATATGAAATATTATTTTATATCATGGTTTAAATGAATCCCAATGTGAATCAAATTCAAAAAATTGGGAAATATAGTTTCTAGGTGAGTTTTTACAATAAAAGGTATTGATTCGTAGAACTATAGCAGGATATCTATATAAAAGAGGAGGATAAAAGGAATTTGAAATGATTAACTAATTACATTATAGGAAAAAAATATGGTTTGAAATAAAATAATATATTTTCACCTTAGATTTTATGAAATATATTTTTGGAATGAATTTAATTTCATAGATAGTCTGTGTCACAGACAACAAAATGTATTATGTAACTATGATATATTCATATTATTTATATTTAAACAATAATATTTTAACCTAGAAGTTATATGTAGTGAATGTATATAAATTACCAAATTTATATAATTAAGAATTCATAATTCAAATAATTAAATCCTATTTTTTTGAAAACCCTAATTTTTTAATGTTTTCATATGCTTTCAGAATTCATTCCCAAATAATGATATTTATTAACTTTTTCTTAAATAATGATGACAATATTTTTAAAAAAATTAATAAAAAATATTTTAAAAAATGAATAACATATTCATAATCATCATTTAAAAATTATATTAGGGTGAATTATTGTAATTTGTTTTGAAAATATAAATTTCTTAATGAATAGTGAATAATAATTATTTTCCATACAAAACTTGATTTTTTATTTAATGAAATTAAAGGATAAATTATAAAGTAAATTTTTTTTGAAGTAAAATTAGATGAAATATATATATATATATATATATTATTCCAATTTAATTCATTTTAATAACTGTCATATTGAATATAGATATAAAAACATTTTAATTTTTTGTATATTTTCTCTTTAGAAACCATCTATTGCATCATGTCTTTGTGATTAATTTAGTATTAATATTTTCCACATATGCGAGTTGAATATAGAAAAATGGATTCCATATTTGAATTCATGAAAATTAATATAATATAATATGTTCAAAATAATATTTGACCAAAATTAATTGGGAAAAAATAAAAATTACTTACTATGTAGAATGTAATTACGGGTTTACCTATAGGGTATTATATAATGATAATAGTATTTCATCTAGATACACTCTTAAAAAATTATTATAAGGAAATATTTCAACCAAATAAATCCAAAATTATAATCCTATGTAATTTAGATACTTTTTAATGGGAATTACATTATTATTTTGGATTCTTTTGAGAAATTTGGATTTGATTTCCATAAAGGACCCCTTTCCCCACATCAAGTAAAAGAAATGACTTCAATTATTTACATCTAAAAAGAGACATATATTTAAAAAACTTCTATAATCCATCCACAAAGTAATTATATACATTTTAGTGGTGATGATACACCAATAAAAGAAAAACTATGGACCTTAATAAGAGATAAAAATGATATTCGTATATATAAATAACATTATCTTTAATAATATTATACATTATATTTCATCATTATTCCTCCTCAAAATATGTATTAACACTTCAAATTTAAAAATAAAAATTTCTATAATATAAATATATGTAAATAAATTAATGTAATAATAGATATTAATCAATTATTCCATAAAATTGGAAATGAACCCGTCAATTTCATGTACGACAGACAACCCCCTCACGAACCAATGTAGTATTATTTTCCATCACCACATTTCAATGATTAATATAATGATGGATTTAACACAAATATATATATAAATATTAAATTTATGACATAAATATACTTATGTAAATATGGTATCACAAATATGATTTTTCATTCCATTCCATGGGGTTTATGATGACATCGAATATATGTACATTGGGAAACAACCTCACGAAGTGATGTGATTTTTTTTCACTTATGCTAAAAATTAATGTTATAAATGAAAAAATTAATTAATATATGGGATATATATGAAATAATAATTATTTTATATTTATTATTTACTATTAACATTCCTTTATTTTGACCCTTCATGTAAATGGAAATAAGGTTCATTCATATGTACGACCAATGGCCTTCATAAATAGTGTATTTCATTTTCTATATATAAATTTTATGAATTTATATAAATACATATGTAGTGAATATTTATGATATTTATATAACTTATATCAATATATAAATTTTTAATCCACGATGAAATTAAAATGATAGATGATATATAATCAAACCACAGATAAAAAAACATTTTTTGCATGAAACATGATTTTTACAGTGAATGGATTTTCAGAGGTTTATAAACAGTCATAAGAATACAATATATTGTATTATATATATATATATATTGTTATTTTTTATAATTATAATAATCTAATATTTTTTATTTAGGAGTTCAATATTTGTATGAAATAATTTGATAATTAAGGTAAGGGATTTCTATTGTACCTTTTATTTTTGGGAGACTTTCAATATATTCCATAGTCGTTTTCTTTGTGACATGTATATAACTCCAAAGTTAAATGAAAAATAATTATTCTCATTATTCTCATTATATTAGATTTTTTATTTTATTTTTATTCATTAACTAGGAAAAATATTTAAGAGTTACTATAGTTATAAGTGATTTTTATCTCAAATTTACTTCATTGGGACATAATTTATGTTATGCACTTACCATAATTAATGAAGTTTGTATAATATACCTTTGAAATGATATAAGATGAATCAAAATACAATCATTATAACTAATTTTTTATTTTTTCAATTTAAATCCATATAGAATATGATTAAAATGATAGCAAGGCCGTAAAGTCTTTGACATACTATCACATTCTTGTCTTGGATTATTTTTGATTATGCTATGGAGGATGAAATATTTTTAACTCTATCTGTATAAAATAAATATTTCATATCTACTGTAGTTAATTACTAATATCCATTTTTCTAAAAATGGTTTGATTTTTTTTATATTTATTATTTATTAAAAAAAATTATCCCATTTTTTATTTGTTATAAAATTGTAATAAATGAATCATCATGAATTTTTTTGAAAATAATTTCTATTTGTTTTTTTAGAAAGTTTAAATAATAAATATTTTAAAGTGTATAGGATGAACGTCATTTATCACAACCATACCCACTAATATTTATAATGATTATTTTATAATTTTAAATGGTTATTTTTAATGAAAAATATTTTCATTGTTTTTTAAATATGAAGTGTTGAAAACTAAATTTACCTTGCGAGAATACCATTTTCAATGAAAATTATTTCTAAAATATTTTTTGAATTTCTATTAATAAAAAAAGAAATTAAATAAAGGTTATTTCCTTTAAGAAATGTTTCAAATGATATTTCAATATAATATTCCATCTAAGAGGAAATCATTTGATGTTAGTTTTTCGTTACTAAGAAGGTGATCTAATTATTACATCATTATTATTTCTATATATGGTTTATATATACATTAACATGATTATAAAGAAACTATTTTGTTTTCCACGAGTTATTCTAAGATTAAATTTTTTAGGAAATATTTTTATTTTCTTGGTTCTGATAAGATTTTTGTTTTCTGAAATAAATTTCAGTTAATGGTTTATGATATGATTATATTTTTTTGAATTTTGAAAACCCATATAAATGATTATCATTATATTATTATTGGGGTCTATATATTTCTATAATGCATTAGGTAACGATTACTTTTATAGGGGATCAATGGTTAAATTAGAGGTTATAAAATGCCCAAAATAATAGTCATCATGTTATATTATATGAATATTGTAACAATAGTTTACATGGGTGGTTATACCAATCATGAAACAATAGGGTACAATGTCTGTTATCCCAAGAACGAAAAATGTACATGAGCTATGAGCCTAATCCAAACATGTTTTTTATGTCATGGTAGATTTGATTCAAATATTATTTTATATAATTATGTTAATTTTTAAAATGCATACCTTATTATAATGTCTTCATAAAATAGATTATATACATTCATTCCCTTATTAATCATTTCTTATGAATAACCACGATTTTTTTCATGACTCTTATATATGATATATATTTTTAAAGTTATGGTTTACTGAATTAAATACTATAATTATAATACCCTTATGATAATGTAATATTTATATCTCCCTTTTACTCTTACAGAGAAACTAATCTTACCCTTTTCTTGGGTTCTTTTCACTATGATATGAATATTGGTATTATATGTGGTATGTCTATAAGGGTTCTTGTTTTGATAAATTATTTAAAGGATTATGTCATTTAATTAACATCTAGTCGTTTATGTTTCCTTGTTTCCAAAGGGAGTAGAAAAGACTGTATCTGGCATGGATATTTATGTTATGTAATTAATAATTAAACTAGTATATTTATATATATATATGATATGTATGCATATTGACATTCATAATCATAGTATGTTTTAGTAAAACAATTTGAGACTAGTTTGAGATATGTTTAGGGATATACTTATAGATATGTTTTATGATATTAAAATTTATAGTAAAATGTACTGTAATTTAGGTGATGGATGGAGTTAGTGTTTTACAATCAATTACATCTCTATCTAGATAATAAATGTGGATGTGGTTATAAAAGTGAGATACCTAAGGGTAATAACGTAGAAAAAGGAATATAATTGTGGAAATAATAATTAAATTGAACAAGTCAATAAGACTCACTATACATCATCATTTAAATTAATTAGAGATATATTTTAGGAACATCAAAAATCATTATGAACAATATTAATGTATTTTAATAGATAATGACCACGTATATGATTGGAAAAAATGGTTGTTCCATGGAATGAAAATGTGGTTTTATTATTTAGATATCATATTAGTGCAATTTTTTCACAATATTTTGGTATTCTATCTAGGATTATTATTACCCACACTATTAGTTTTCTTTTTAGGAGATGGTTGGAACCTAAATAAATCATATTAATGTGGAATTTAATAAAAGATGTGATGATTGTCTTCCAGATAAACCAAATGTTATGGTAGATGAAATAAAAATATTTCTGTCATTCTCAAATGAAATTATAATTATATGAGGCATTATTTACAACCAAAATGAGAAGGATTGAAAAAGTTTATGTTGTGTCTTTCTCAACTCTACATCTACCCTATTATACTGGTTTTTGTTGATCCGCTAGTTTTCGAGAACTGGATAAATAATATTTAATATACTTTAACCATTCTAAAATGATTAGAACATGAATATGTTATTTTTTTATATAAATCATTTGGAAGTAAAATATCATCAATGGTGGACTACCAACATGAATAAAAGGGATCATGATTAATTTTACTCTATAGTGTGGGATGAGTTTAAGTGATTATTTTTCATTAGTTTATTCCATAAAATCCTTAATATTAAATGTATATGTACATACATGAGATAAATAACATAGATAATCTATACATTTTATCCTATGAGGAAACTTTATCATGAATTGTGAGTTGTTATTTTGTCAGTATCAAACAATATGAATGTAATGTTTTCAGATTATTTAGTAGCTAAAAACAAAGTCTCTAAAGGTTTTCTAACATATGGGATAATAATAGCATTATGAAATAATTCCATGTTCTCAAAATTTCAAAAGATGATTTATGTTACCATCTTATATCATTTTCATTACATGAAAAAAGAATATGAAATTGACCAGAAACATTAAAACCCATAGAGGGAGAAAATGTTATTTCCATCATTCTCGATATGTGGAAAGAAAAATGGTGGAAATTATCTTGAGGGGACTACTGAATGTTTTATTTTTGCAGGGATAGATCATAAAGTGGAATAATATAAAATTTATTGGAACATGATATCTTATGATACAAATAATAAAAATTCGCACAAAATTAACCTCCCACCTTTTGGTGCTTCAATTACAATATATTTTTGAATTATGAATTTTTCAGAAAAATATAAATTTTAATGAGGATTATTTATATTAGAAATCACATTTTCCTAGAGAAAAAGAATATTATTAACAAATAACAACAACATATGTGAATCACGATGATTGTGAAACACTTATCCTCCACTCTATAGTTAATTATATCACGATGTAATTTATAATAATAAGCCAAATAAAAATTATATGGTTCATCATTTTGTGAAATTTGATGTTATTATAAGAATATATTATCTCATTTTAAATGGATTATGTGATAGTAAAATCAAATTTCATACTTTTTTTATTGAATGTATGAACCAATTATTATAATGGAAATCGTTTTCTATAATACTAAATCATATTTAATGTATAAATTTTGTTTTGTAATTGGGAAGACTATTTTTCTCTATATAAGATTTAAATAATATATATGAAAAAAATCCTAAGATTATGACTTTATGGATGAGGAAATTTTCATTTTCCTACAATAACCTTATAAGGTTTTATATTAATATTGTTTTCATTGATTATGTATAATTTTGTGAGACAATGATAGAAAAAACCATTTCGAGTGTTTTTTAGTGAAAATGTTATTTAATAAATAAATATATTAAATCTTAAGGAGACTAGATTAATTGTATTGGTATATTTAGTTTTTATATAAAATTTGATGTTATAATAAATATGAGTTACTAAAAAATCAATATTTTATTTGAATTTTATTAATATAGTTGTAGAAAAATGATGACCCACATGCTAGGTGACTAATTGTCGCCTCCAAAAAGGCCACGAGGTTTAAACCGACAATTGAAAGAAAAAATTGGGTAAAAAACATACCATTGGCATAAAAGAATGAGTATGGATGGATGGATAAAAAGAATATAATTTTTTTTTAGTTTGTATCTCAGTTCATGGTATCTCGTCTTATAAAGGGTGAAAATTCATCTTTGAACATGGTACAAATATTAGACATTGCAAAATATAAATTGGAGAACATCACTGTGAACATTATCATCAGACTCGACAAAACATATAAAGGGAAAAATTCTATATGGGTTATAGTAAATCCCATTAATATGATAGAAATTATATTCATAACATACAATATTTATATATAGATAATAATTAAAGAGACTTATTAAGGATGTTTTAAGGATACGTGGATTACAACATTCTATTGTACCTTATAAAGATTCATGCTTTTCATAGATGTTTGGTAGAATCCATCAGCAAGGCATTGATAATAAAATAAGTTTAAACACTGTATATCATCGTCAGAATGGTGGTCAGTAAATGAGAAAAAATTACCTCTAGAGGATATCAAGAATTATTGTTCTATATATTTCTATGTTGATTCACATCAATATCCTATTATTGTTATGTTTTCCTAAAAAAATATATTACACTCAAAATTTAAAATTGATCCATATAAATCCCTATATTGAATTACTTTTAAAACACTATTGTGCTCAAATGATATTGTAGAATGAAATATATTGGTACATTTGAAAGAGTAAGAATATATGGGGAAGGATAGATAAAATCAACCAAACCTATTGGAAACATAATGATGATGTACAATATATGCTGATAATAATTGTTATAATATGGAATTTGATGTTAGGAAGATGGTGTTTCTAAAAAAATATCCACATAATACAGAAAGAAAATCTATGTCCAATGTATTTCATTCAATTTAAAATTTTTATTTTATTGAGATGTTCACTTCTTGATTAAATATAAAAAATATTTATATAAAGTCAACGATGTGTTTCATGTAGCTTTCATGATGAATTATATCAGTGATCCATCACATTTATAGAACAAATAGGCCCTTCCAATAAGGAATGAACATTTTTATGTGAAATAAACTGTCGAGAATATCAATCATATTGTGAAATATCAATACAATAATTACATTGACCTAGTAAATGTTTTGTGAGAAAACCTCTAGCTTATGGAATATACGTGGGAAAATGAGGAATTATTGAGGCATATGTATCCTCAATTTTTAATATCAATGGATGAATTTCAAGAAAAAATATCATTTTATTTTGTGTAGGATGCAACACCATAATTTTTTATGCAACAATATTTTATGAAATATAATTTTTTCATCTAAATTTATTTTCTTTTATATCTGGTGTTACATGAATCACTATGTTTTAATGAACGATGATGTACTATAAATATTATTATTTAATTAATACTATTATCATAGATCCATTTAACATAGTTATATGAATTGGTGTATGTTTTTTTTTTGAAAATTTAGGATATAAATACTAGACATTGAATATATAATCCTAAAAGAAGAACAAAATTTTTGGAAAATTCATTATATGCTTTTAAAAAACATATCATAAAGCCATTTTATTTCTCTTTCAGAGAGAATTTGATAAAATTATTGTTTTATAATTTTTAGAAAATTGATATTAAAAATAAACATCATTTTTTGAAATAACTATTTCCAGTTTATTTAGGGATATTTTATTCAAAATTTTAATTTTTACAATAACTAGTAAAAAATATATGTTTTTCATTGAATATTTTTTTAAATAATTCGTAAGGATAATTTTGTAAAAATGGTTTTATAATTATTATTAGATAATGAATATATATTATTACAATCTAGTTCATTAGAAATAAATGTATATTGAATTTATTTATAAAATATTTTTATACTTCTGAAAATGTTCTAATTGGAAACCTACTATTTCATCCCATCAGTTGGTTTGACATTAAATTAAATATTTACACATTTGGATGGTGAATTTTCATAAATGAATTGGATATCTAGAAAAATATAAGTTATTACATTCAATGAATATTAGTATAATTTAGTACATTAATTAATTTTTACAATAATTCAAATTAATTACAACTATAGAATCCCGTCTTTTTATAACATAACTTTCATTCCATTACACGGAACTGAGGATCTTTAAGGTTTAGTGTCTTGGAAACAAGGAACATAAAACATGAAACAAAAAAAACATTCTTCTTAAACACTTGAAAGGCTTCTCGTCAATGTTCACCCTAGGCTCATTACTGCATCTCATAACCTGGGGACATACATCAAAAGGAAGGGTGAGCAGAAGGCCCAGCAAGGGAAACAAGTGAAACATTTTACATATGAACTTGAGATACATCAATAAAGTCATGAAAAGAACTTTAAGGCATGAAAATGAAATCATGAGGCGTATCATAATAAAAATAAAACTTTTTCATAACTTGAAGATGTGGCTACATCATTTAACATATAAAATCATGAACATATCACCAAGGTCCATCCCCAAGGTGTCATTTTAAAATTACCAAGGTTATTCACCAAGGTATCGTGAAAATTGTAACCTCTAGTGGTTACATCATTACCAAATGCATTGGAGCGCTATCTGGGCGCACCCTTAAATTTTCCTTTATTATCATGTGATCCACATATATCATCATCAAACATTTCATAAATAACCCATATAGCATAAAGGAAATGGGTTTCATTTCATAATCATAACTTTTTAAAAACTGCTTTAAAGACATGATCTTTATATCACTTTAAAACCCACCGAAAAGGAAGGTGGGTCTCATGTATGTAAATCACAGAATTTAAAATAGAACATTTTGGTATATATGTGAATACCCCTTTAAAAGAAAGTGCTTTGAGTATTCACTTAATAAAATAAAATAACTTTAGAAAAAGAGATAGACATTTTGAGACAGAAATTCTGCAGCATAACGGCAATGTTCCGAGGTTTTAGAAGACATTAAAAGAGAGGTAAAATGGGTCAAACATTCATAAATGACCCATAAAATAGTACATGGACAGAATAATAATGATACATGATCATGGTAATGAAATTTCAAGGACATACCATTTTAAATGAAAAACATGGAAGGAAGAAAAAAATTAGATTTCTCTTATAAAAGTTCGGCAGCCTAACGGCGTTACTTAAACATCAACAAAAATGATTTGAAAAGATCAAATAAGGTCTCTCATCATGTGAACATAAGATTTCAGTATGATAGATATAGAGATAATTCCCCAACAAAACAAAAAGTAACTTGAATGAATTGACATGAAAGTAGAACTTCAAAACGAGAAGGGTGAAGAACCACTTAAAAATTCGGCAGCCTAACGGCGCCACTTAAAACATCAAAATACTGAATTGAAGAGATCAAATGGGGTCTCTCATCATATGAACATAAGAGTCCAGTATGATATATATAGAGATCATACCCCAATATAACAAAAAGGAACTTGAAATAATTGACATGAAAGTAGAACTTCAAAACGAGAAGGGTGAAGAACCACTTAAAAATTCGGCAGCCTAACGGCGCCACTTAAAACTTCAAAATACTGAATTGAAGCGATAAAATGGGGTCTCTCATCATATGAACATAAGAGTCCAGTATGATAGATATAGAGATCATACACCAATATAACAAAAAGGAACTTGAAATAATTGACATGAAAGTAGAACTTCAAAACGAGAAGGGTGAAGAACCACTTAAAAATTCGGCAGCCTAACGGCGCCACTTAAAATTTCAAAATACTGAATTGAAGAGATCAAATGGGGTCTCTCATAATATGATCATAAAATATCATTATGATAAATTTAGAGATCATACTCCAACATAATAAAAAGGAACATGAAAGACTTGAATGAAAATAGAACTTGAAAACGAGGAAGGTGAAAGAATCCCTTAAAAATTCGGCAGCCTAACGGCGCCACTTAAACATTCTTAAAACGAATTGATGAGAGAAAGGGGGGGTCTCTCATCATATTAACATGAAATAGGAAGTAGGATGAATATAAAAGAACATCCTCCAACATAAGAACATGGAGTATAAAAGAAATGACATAAAAGAGATTACTTGAAAAGAAAGAGAGAGGTCGGATCCCTTACCTTAAAATGTAACTCTTAAACCTCAAAGTTTGGGACCTTGAGGGCTTGGGGGCACCTTGGGAGGACTCCTTGGGAGGTAATGAGACCAGAAATTCGTTGGGAATGAGTGGGGAGTCGAATGGATGAGAGGAGGGCTTGGTATTTATAGGGAAAGTGAGGGGACAAGGCATTAATGGCCAAGGGACACCTCACATGTGCTTTTCTCAAACCCATGTGCTCTCCCTTGGCATTTATCAAGGAGTTAGGCCACATGGGGCCCCCAAAACAATAATTCATCACCCTTGGCCGGACAACCCTTAAAAGATCTCATGATATCATCATGACACAATTATGATGTCATTAAACATACCGAAACCCTAAAACTGCATTTTTACTATTCACTGAAAAATTCATCTTTCTCAGAAAAATCCCAAACTTTCACCTTAACTAAATATCAATGCTCCGATTTCAAAAATGAACTCCATTTTATAAAAATAATTTTCTAAATATTTTTAATTTTATTTTAAAATAAATACACTATTCACCGAAAATTCATTTTTTTCAGAAAAATCCCCAAAAATTACCATAACATAATATCGATGCTCTGAGTTCAAAAATAAAGTCATTTTTATAAGAATAATTTTCTAATTATTTTTAATTAAATTTTTAATTAAAAAACACTATTCATCCGAAAAAACTAATACTTGAATAATAATTTATGAAACCGTTATTTAACCATTTTATTGAATCACATTACTTAATCAAAGTGCCTAGCTTATTTTAATACTTTCTTTAAGTGATATTACTAATCCATTTGGACACATTATTAATCCTAATCATAAAATCACTATTCATAATTTACTATTCATCAAAAATCAAGTTGATCTTATTAGACTCTAAATTTAGTACTGAACATAATTGCAGAAGATCATTTTTCGAAAATCATTACACATTTTTAATTATTTAGGGTTTACATAAACATATTTAAAATATCCTTTTTTTAAAATTCATCAAAAATTTGCATACTATATTTATCCGGTCATTTGAGAATTCATAAAAGAAATCGAAATTTTATTTAAAACAAAGGATTACACAAGACAGTTACGGTCTCCTTACATAGCCCCTTATCACACTAGCATAGGACCTAAGTGTAAGGTGTGCTAAGGTGATAGAATCCGAGGGAGGCTCGGCCAACATCGCACGAGTAGTAATTTCTATCAGTTTGAAATTCTCATGAAGGCGATCCCGTTCTAGCTTTATACGATGAAGTTCAGCTTGGGTTTGGTCCAGAGCAAAGCCCAGTGGTGCTACCTCCTTCCCAAGTTCTGTTAGATGGGCTTCAATCGGTCCAAGACTACTGGGTGAGGCCATCGAATCTACTTTCTATATTAATTAACCAAGATTGCTTATATTTAGAGACAATAGTCAAAATGTTTAGTTTCCAGCGGTCATATTGACCAATGGTCAAATAACAGTCAAAACCCAACAGTCTCATTTTAATTATACTCATGTTACCAAATGAAACATTTTTGTTGAGTATAACAATTAGGAAACAAAATTTATTTAAAAATTTCTGGTCGTTACAATCTTCCCCCCTTAAGAAATTGCGTCCTCGCAATTTTAAAATTGGGTTTTGAAATTTCATTGAAAGTCCCACATTGGAAAAGGAGTCAGTAAAACTATTACTTTAAAATAAAGAAAGGGAAGTACAAAGGTCACCCGAGTTAACCCACACTAGGTTTCCATGTAGGAAAACATGGACATGGAGGAGAAAACAAAGGGTCAAGTTCTGAGGGAGAGTGATAGAGAACATGATTAGGAGAAAGTTAACCATGAGAAAATCCCAAACTTATGATGTGTATAAACGGTCTTTGATTACCTAGTAGGAAACGTAAACCAACAACATTTTTGTTTTACGTTTCTTTTCATAATTTTGAGGATTTCATTTACTACATAGAACAAAAACATAAGAAAATATGCCTACCTTCAAGTAGAGTTTCATCCTTTAACAAGTCCCTACCAACACTAATATTTTCTCCAAATGATGAGAATTCAAAAACACTTGGTCTCATAAAAGCACAAGAATCATCTTCTATAGAATCACATAATCTACAAAAGATTAACTATCTATTTCTTCTATCTTTAAACATTATCCCAAAAACAGAAAGGTTAAGGTAAAACAACTCTTTAAAAAGAAAGAATCCCATAGGAATGGAAACTACTTTTAAATATTCAAGTTCCATGGTACTACCCAAAGTTCATCATAGTCCATTCTGTAAATAATGGTCCTTAAGATTCCTCAAAATAAACCAAACTAAGATTGAAACCCAAATACAAGAAAGATTTGATAACATAGTCTTCCAAAATAAACTTCATTGTTCATCTCCAAACAACATCAACCACTCCTAACATCTTATAACAAAAGTATCTAACCTAAACATATTTTACCCAAGATAGGTTAATCATTCTCGTAAGTAACCTAAATTACTATAAGTCCACCTTAAATTCATCTATTCTTCAAAATATAAGTCAACCTTACTCCTCAATGAAAATACCGTTGTAATCTATTTACCTCGATCATATAGGGTCCCCAAAATAGTGAACGTCTTCCAAAATAAAAATCATATTTTAATCCCCTAATCATCTCTATCATCTTAATACGGAAATCGTAGCATTTCCTATCACATTGGTTGTTGAGACATGTTCTTCCATTTCCCGCCATTAACTAAGAAAAGAAACTATAATTAGGGGCTTAAATACTTAGCCAAAAATCAAGAAAAGAAACTTAAAGCATATAAGGATAACTTGTAGTTGAAAAGTATACCCTAACATGTGATCCCCTAGGTTCCCATCTAGGTTATCCATGATCATATATTCTTATGTGAATCTTCATTTTATTTTATCTTTGTTCATTTAACAATGGTTCATACTAAGCTTATGATTTTACCAAAGCATATCCCCCGGGAGTGTCGTAACCAAGAGTGCAGCAAGGCCCGTTGTCGTTTACCAGTTCCCGTTCGAGTCTAGCTCAAAGCGGTGTTTTCGGGTTTTACCCCTATGTACATCTGTGCCAGAGCCACCTCTACCTGCTCGTATCCAGACATGGATGTATTTGCTTGGCAACCCCTTACTCAATACTCACCAAAATACCAGGAAGATTTCCTATATTAAACTTTTCTATAGGGTTATTCCTAGAGTTTTCATATCCTAATTTCCAAAAATAACTAAACCATACTTTGATACCAACTATAGCATCCCGTCTTTTTATAACATAACTTTCATTCCATTACACGGAACTGAGGATCTTTAAGGTTTAGAGTCTTGGAAACAAGAAACATAAAACATGAAACAAAAAAAACATTCTTCTTAAACACATGAAAGGCTTCTCCTCATGTTCACCCTAGGCTCATTACTGCATCTCATAACCTGGGGACATACATCAAAAGGAAGGGTGAGCAGAAGGCCCAGCAAGGGAAACAAGTGAAACATTTTACATATGAACTTGAGATACATCAATAAAGTAATGAAAAGAACTTTAAGGCATGAAAATGAAATCATGAGGCATATCATAATAAAAATAAAACTTTTTCATAACTTGAAGATGTGGCTACATCATTTAACATAGACAAACATGAACATATCACCAAGGTCCATCCCCAAGGTGTCATTTTAAAATTACCAAGGTTATTCACCAAGGTATCGTGAAAATTGTAACCTCTAGTGGTTACATCATTACCCAATGCATTGGAGCGCTATCAGGGTGCACCCTTAAATTTTCCTTTATTATCATTTGAGCCACATATATCATCATCAAAAATTTCATAAATAACCCATATAGCATAAAGGAAATGGGTTTCATTTCATAATCATAACCTTTTAAAAACTGCTTTAAAGACATGATCTTTATATCACTTTAAAACCCACAGAAAAGGAAGGTGGGTCTCATGTATGTAAATCCCAGAATCTAAAATAGAACATTTTGGTATATATGTGAATACCCCTTTAGAAGAAAGATCTTTGAGTATTCACTTAATAAAATAAAAGAACTTTAGAAAAAGAGATAGACATTTTGAGATAGAAATTCTGCAGCATAACGGCAATGTTCCGAGGTTTTAGAAGACATTAAAAGAGAGGTAAAATGGGTCAAACATTCATAAATGACCCATAAAATAGTACATGGATAGAATAAGAAGGATACATGATCATGGTAATGAAATTTCAAGGACATGCCATTTTAAATGAAAAACATGGAAGGAAGAAAAAAAATTAGATTTCTCTTATGAAAGTTCGGCAGCCTAACGGCGTTACTTAAACATCAACAAAAATGATTTGAAAAGATCAAATAGGGTCTCTCATCATGTGAACATACTAGTTCAGTATGATAGATATAGAGATAATTCCCCAACATAACAAAAAGTAACTTGAAAGAATTGACATGAAAGTAGAACTTCAAAACGAGAAGGGTGAAGAACCACTTAAAAATTCGGCAGCCTAACGGCGCCACTTAAAACATCAAAATACTGAATTGAAGAGATCAAATGGGGTCTCTCATCATATGAAAATAAGAGTCCAGTATGATATATATAGATATCATACCCCAATATAACAAAAAGGAACTTGAAATAATTGACATGAAAGTAGAACTTCAAAACGAGAAGGGTGAAGAACCACTTAAAAATTCGGCAGCCTAACGGCGCCACTTAAAACTTCAAAATACTGAATTGAAGCGATCAAATGGGGTCTCTCATCATATGAACATAAGAGTCCAGTATGATAGATATAGAGATCATAGCCTAATATAACAAAAAGGAACTTGAAATAATTGACATGAAAGTAGAACTTCAAAACGAGAAGGGTGAAGAACCACTTAAAAATTCGGCAGCCTAACGGCGCCACTTAAAATTTCAAAATACTGAATTGAAGCGATCAAATGGGGTCTCTCATCATATGATCATAAAAGATCAGTATGATAAATTTAGAGATCATACCCCAACATAATAAAAAGGAACATGAAAGACTTGAATGAAAATAGAACTTGAAAACGAGGAAGGTGAAAGAATCCCTTAAAAATTCGGCAGCCTAACAGCGCCACTTAAACGTTCTTAAAACGAATTGATGAGAGCAAGGGGGGGTCTCTCATCATATGAACATGAAATAGGCAGTAAGATGAATGTAAAAGAACATCCTCCAACATAAGAACATGGAGTATAAAAGAAATTAAATAAAAGAGATTACTTGAAAAGAAAGAGAGAGGTCGGATCCCTTACCTTAAAATGTAACTCTTAAACCTCAAAGGTTGGGACCTTGAGGGCTCGAGGGAACCTTGGTAGGACTCCTTGGGAGGTAATGAGACCAGAAATTCGTTGTGAATGAGTGGGGAGTCGAATGGATGAGAGGAGGGCTTGGTATTTATAGGGAAAGTGAGGGGACAAGGCATTAATGGCCAAGGGACACCTCACATGTGCTTTTCTCAAACCCATGTGCTCTCCCTTGGCATTTATCATGGAGTTAGGCCACATGGGGCCCCCAAAACAATAATTCATCACCCTTGGCCGGACAACCCTTAAAAGATCTCATGATATCATCATGACACAATTATGATGTCATTTAACATACCGAAACCCTAAAACTGCATTTTTACTATTCACTGAAAAATTCATCTTTCTCAGAAAAATCCCAAACTTTCACCTTAACTAAATATCAATGCTCAGATTTCAAAAATGAACTCCATTTTATAAAAATAATTTTCTAAATATTTTTAATTTTATTTTAAAATAAATACACTATTCACCGAAAATTCATTTTTTTCAGAAAAATCCCCAAAAATTACCATAACATAATATCGATGCTCTGAGTTCAAAAATAAAGTCATTTTTATAAAAATAATTTTCTAATTATTTTTAATTAAATTTTTAATTAAAAAACACTATTCATCCGAAAAAACTAATACTTGAATAATAATTTATGAAACCGTTATTTAACCATTTTATTGAATCACATTACTTAATCAAAGTGCCTAGCTTATTTTAATACTTTCTTTAAGTGAGATTACAAATCCATTTGGACACATTATTAATCCTAATCATAAAATCACTATTCATAATTTACTATTCATTAAAAATCAAGTTGATCTTATTAGACTCTAAATTTAGTACTGAACATAATTGCAGAAGGCCATTTTTTGAAAATCATTACACATTTTTAATTATTTAGGGTTTACATAAACATATTTAAAATATCCTTTTTTTTAAATTCATCAAAAATTTTCATACTATATTTATCCGGTCATTTGAAAATTCAAAAAAGAAATCGAAATTTTATTTAAAACAAAGGATTACACAAGACAGTTACGGTCTCCTTACATAGCCCCTTATCACACTAGCATAGGACCTAAGTGTAAGGTGTGCTAAGGTGAGAGAATCCGAGGGAGTCTCGGCCAACATCGCACGAGTAGTAATTTCTATCAGTTTGAACTTCTCATGAAGGAGATCCCGTTCTAGCTTTATATGATGAAGTTCAGCTTGGGTTTGGTCTAGAGCAAAGCCCAGTGGTGCTACCTCCTTCCCAATTTCTGTTAGATGGGCTTCGATCGGTCCAAGACTACTGGGTGAGGCCATCGAATCTACTTTCTATATTAATTAACCAAGATTGCTTGTATTTAGAGACAATAGTCAAAATGTTTAGTTTCCAGCGGTCATATTGACCAATGGTCAAATAAGAGTCAAAACCCAACAGTCTCATTTTAATTATACTCATGTCACCAAATGAAACATTTTTGTTGAGTATAACAATTAGGAAACAAAATTTATTTAAAAATTTCGGGTCGTTACAACAACGGTTTAAGTAAAAATGTGTTTAAAGTCGTTAATCCATATATATGAGCATACATTAGACAAATAAATTTTTCAATATATTATATTCCAGTCATATTTAGACACTATATATCAATAAAATTAAACTAATTTTATTTTAATTATTTTTATTGAGAATTAATTAAACATTTGGATTGTTTTCAGAAGTTTCTATGGGATTTGTGTGAAGGTCCCATTTACCCACATACAAATTTGAACTACCTACATCAAAATATTAAAATATAACAATAGTTATTTTTCATAAAACCAATGAAAAATCTATCCCCAATACCATTAGATATATTCTAGATGTTTCAATCCCCCCAAAAGTTATATTATAGTGCACTTGAGAAGAGATACAAAGGAGGTTCGTCTACGTAAACGTGATTATATTCACAAATCATTTATATTTATTTATTCTTTTTTAACCTTACATTATTTCATAAACCACCAATAAAATAATAAAATGTCATCAGTATACTGAGATGTTTTTAGGTCAATTTAATAACCTATTTTATTCACCTCTTCCATAAAATGGAAAAAAACTATATACAATGTGTATGTTAGATTCCATCCTCATTAATATACTTATGGAATTATGATATCACATATACCTTGTTTCTTTCCATTTTGTGTGCGATATGATGACGTCACTCATGTGTATGAAGGACCACCACCTCACGATGAAATGTGATACTTTTCACTGATGATCACATTGATGTAATTAAGGATATATTTAATAAATATATATTATATACATTATAAAATTGTGACTATATAATTTTCATATTCTATTTACATTGATTTTGTATTATCCATTGATAAATTGGACACGACGTTCATTTATATGTAAAACCTACCACAACTATGAATATGGTATTTTACTTTATTAATCTAAATTTTATGTATTTCTATAAATACATATATAATGAATATATATGATATTGATATCATATATAATGTTTTCTATATTATGAAACAATGATACAATTAAAATTTCTTATGATTCAAAATTATTACATAAATTAAAAACAAAGTTGTTATTAACTAAAAAGTGATTTAAAAAATTGTTAACAAATTGAAAATAAAGGGTTATAAGAAAATAATATATGGTATTATATATATATCTCTATTATATATTTATAATACACCAATATTTATTAAATAGTTGTTTCAAACTTCTAATAAGAAATTTGTGACGTATTTTAGGGTATTCTTACTATCATTTATATTTTTTAGAGACATATGCTAGAGTCACCACTATATTATTTTATGTGGTGTATGTAATTTATATTTGACATGAAATATCATTTTTATACTTATTTTTAGGATATTTTAATTTTAATTATTTTATTATTATATAATAGAGATTAAGATGCAAGAGTTCCCGTGTTTGTATGGGATTTTTGTCTCTATTTTTCTTCCTCTGGAAAAAAGTTATGTTGTGAATCTACTATTATTTATGAGGTGTTTGTACTGATAATTCTACATATAATGTAATAAATTATATCACATTAAGTATATTTAATTTTTTTTGTTATTAATTTCATGGATGGTTCTATTGAAATGATAAAATAGTGGAAAATATTATTTTTAATAATAACATTAATTATTAGTGTTGATTAGGATTATATTCCCAATGATGAAACATATGATATATATCTCAAAAAATAATGAATTCTATTATCATATAGATATTTAATTATTGTTAATGTTTTCCATTCAATTTCACCTAATTATTTACTAAATATATCTGAATAATGTTTTTAAAAAATCAAATATATTTAAATTTTCATTCGAAATACAAATAATTTCAAAATCATGTTGTCTAAAAATGATTTAATGAATTATTAAAGCATTGTAAAAATTATTTATTACAAGAAAAATTGCACATTTTTTAATTTTAATAAATGGTTCAAATAGAATCTTTATGTCATTTTGTAAAAAAATGATAATTTTTCTTTTATTTAAAATGTTAATGGAATCTTCATCTTAATCATTTTACACTAAATAGAGCATGTAACAATCCTGATAACTAAGTGTTTTAATGATGCTAATATAATTATCGAATTTTATTTTCATTGAAAATTAATTTTAATATTTTTGTGAAATTTTTAAAATAATATTTAAATTATAAAAATTAAATTTTCAAGGTGAAATTTTTATTTTCATAGAAAATAATTTCTAAATTATTTTCCGAATTTCAATTTTTAAAAGTGGTTTTCTAATAATGATTATTTTCATCAAGAAATGTTCCAAGTGACTTTTCGAAATCATCTTCAATATAATATTACATCCCTTGAAATTATTTAAGAATAAATAAGATATTTATCAAATGAAAAATCATTATTCATTATCTATATGTTTTAGATATTTTATGAAAACATGTTCATGAAACCCATTTATTTTATATGAATTATGATTTGATGAAATTATTAGGACATATATTTCATTTATTGGTATCTAATAAGTTGAATGATTTATAAATCCCATTTATTTTCATGAGTTCTTAAATAATAAATTTTTTATGGCCCTCTGGTATATATATATATATATATATTTATTTAATTTTTATTACGTGATAGGTGGAACCTATGTCTCCATCGAATGAATTAGGTAACTATTACCATTCTATTAACTCAAGATGTACAGATTCGGTTATCTGAATCCCAAAACTAGAGCTTTCTTAAGATGTAAGCCCATGATTAAAACAAGAGGTTACGTGGGATGTTATCAAAAGAATAAAAATAGGGGTATATATGAGTTTGTCTCATTCTTGATTATGTACATGGGTGGTTATCACAAGACTATGATGGTATGGATTCTATGGAATATAGAATTTACATAATATTTTCTAATCTTATGTGTATACCCAAAACCATTGTCATAAAAAAAATTAGGTTCATATGGATTATATAATTTTATTTCTTTATTATTCATATCTTATGAAATACCAATATTTATGTCATGACTCATGTTAATTATCTATTTTATGCATGGTAACTGTTTTCAAAACATATAATCATGTTATTGGATACCTCTGATGATTTCATATTGATATTTCCCTCATTTACCATTAACAGTAATTTGATTCCACCCTCTAGTGTATATCTTTGACCAATGTTATCAAGATCATTATTTTGTGTTATATGTCCAACAAAGGTTATATATTTGGATAAAGAAGTGGGAGATCATGTATTTCAATCATGATCTAGTTTTTTATGTTTTCGTGTTTCCATAGGCACTAGACCTAAATTCTTATGGAATGTATTGTTATGTTATGTTATGAATTCTTAATCT
Source organism: Viscum album (assembly GCA_963277665.1). Lineage (NCBI taxonomy): Eukaryota > Viridiplantae > Streptophyta > Magnoliopsida > Santalales > Viscaceae > Viscum > Viscum album. The sequence goes on along the minus strand of OY728142.1, from coordinate 1,329,981,750 downwards.
AATAAGATGTAATAACATTGTATGAGTAGTTTGGTTATTCACATATGGCAACAATGGATGGTTATTTTAACAATTGGAAAATTAGATGAAATAACATTATGGATAAATATAGGACTTGGTTTATGGATAAGTAACTGTATAAGAACAACTCATGTAATTTTTGAGAATGATAGATCATGTTGTTTCAAGGAAATTAAATCTATGTTTCGATACTAATAGTGAGCATGGTTCTAAAACTGAGATTTGAAGGTGTAATAGATCTGAAAATGGAATATTTATCCTAAAACAAGAATTACATATTATATGAAAAATGACCGTATACACAACTAGATTGACACTCTTGCAGGATTTAATTTAGTATCATAAAAACACATTATGAACCATTATTAAGAAATTGAATAAATGATGATATCAAATGATCTTTGATAAACCTACGGTGTACATGATTGAAATGTAGTTTTCATTATATAGACGTCCTATTTTTTATTTTATACCTGATTATGTGGTTTTCCAAAAATGATTATTATTTATCAATGTATTATTTTGGATTTTTTAGATGGATGAAACCTAATAGAATCATGATAAAGTGGAATTAAATGGAAAATGTAATGATTTTACACTTATAAAAAAAGATTATGGGGTTTCAAATGAAAAATATTATTTATATCCTCCCAAAATATTCTTAGGAGTTGAATCGTGATAAACTTACAATAAAAAAAGGTAGTGTTATCTTCAGTTGAGTCCTTAATGAGTCAATGTCCACATTATTTTAGTGGTTTTTATTGATGAACTAGTTTTCAAGGTTTGGACCATTTCCACTAAAGATATTTTTTTCTTCTCTAATGTTTTTAAAATATTAAAAAAAAAATTTCTTGTATATTATGATATTGGATATGTGGATCAATGCAAGACTCTTTTATAGAATAAAATGTGTAATTATAATTTTTATATCATTGAGTGGGATGAGTTTAAAAGGTTATTATTCAATATGTATTTTTTGAATATCTTTATTATGATGATGTAGAAGGAATTAGATGATCTAATGTATAAATATGATTAATAAATTGGTACATATGTAACAACCCGTAAAATTCAAGGAAATTTTTTTTTCTTAATTTTCTTTGGAATTTTACAAGAGCGCAGTTTCCGACGGCACTTGATTCCATGGCCCGGTGTGGCCAGAATCATTTTCTGAAGTTTGGCTCGGGTATGTTCAGTGAACGAACGAGCGGGGTTTTCTAACTTTTGAACCAGTACTCGGAATCAAATTTTGAGGCCACCAATGGAATCACAGCACTGGTATTTTCTTAGAAACAACTTTTCCGGAGTTGTGTTTGCTCGGGTGAGGTTTTTAATTTTTGGGGTTAAGATAAGAAATAAAATAAAGGTAGCATGAGACTTTATTTTATTTCACTTAAATCCAGTTAAGCATTGCTAAGCGGATAAGGTGGGACCCAAAATATCCTACCAACTTGGTAGGATATTTGTGAGGTGGGGCCCACACGTGCCCCACCATTTCTTCCCTCCTAAGTAACGCACCTGCAAATTCCTTCTTTAATGAAATTCAACCATGCGTTTTTCTGGTTAAGAAACACCCCATTAAATTGGGCAGTTAAATTGTTACAATTAATTCTTATAATTAATTGTTCGTTTCTTATCTTTTTATTTTCAAATTCTTATGTTGACAACAAAATAAGAGGAGGGCTTATTTTATTATGGTTGGGGGTTTGTGTTGTGTTCAATCATTGGGAGAAAAAGAGAAGGTTATTCCTCCTTCACTGAAGAACGCGATGAACGCATTTTCGCCAACGAAGAACGCCGTCCTCTGACGAAGGGCGACGAAGAACACCAAACCCTCAGAGAACGATGATGTGATGTCATGTACTGTGATGCCAACGATTCTCCTTCCACGACGCTTCTTCCACGGAGATCCTCTTCTTCCATGGCGACCCTCATCTTACGCGGTGGTTAATTCCATGACATACGATCGTGCGACGACAAAGTTGAGGTAGGGGTTTATTTTCATATGTTTACCTCCATCGTTATCCCCCTTTCAATTGAACCACCTGTTACCACATTAAATGGAGGAGGTCAGACCGCACGAACACGGCCGAAAATCCTTCCCATTTTTTGGTTGTTAGTTTTGTTGCGGCAATCAAGGAAACGCGGTTCCGAAGCACCGCACGAAATTTTGATAAGGAAAGGGGAAGAAGAGCAGCGCCGTCGTGTTGCACCGTTGAAAACGAACCAAAGATGTGGCGTCGTCGCGCTGCACCGAAGAACCACTAAAGCACCTTGGCCAGAGCGGGGCCATGGTGGAGGGGTGTGGTGCCTTCGTTCCACACCGGATGAACCAGGGCCACGGCCGGTTCAGGGTCGCGGCGGAACTGTGGAATCTGCGGTCGGTACCAGGCTGCCGGCGTCGGAGCAAGGGGATCGGATTTGCTGGTCTCGTGGCGGCAGAAGCCGGCCGGCCGGAGTGGGCTGGTCAGACCGTGGAGGAACTGGGGGTTCAAAACCCCCGGCTGGCCGGACGAAGTGGCCCCATTAAGGGGACGCGGTTTACTTCACGCGGGGGCAGCGCCCCCAGCCCGAAACGGTTCGGCCGTTCGGCCGAACCCCTTAATACCGAACCTTCTTCGGTCTGTTGCACATAACTTGAGGTACGAGCCTCCGATCAATGCACTATCAGTTGAGATGCGATCCTTGGATCATGTCAGTCATTTCGGTATATCGCACTCAAGGTTTCGGAAAACTTTGGGTTCGGCCGGGTTGGTTCGTACAAGAAACCAACCGGGCCCACGGAGCGGAAACACTTATAACTTGAGCTTCGGATGTCCGATTGAGTACCGTCGTCTTTGGTGGATTCCTCTAAGTGAGACGAATCTTTTGGCTTACTCCGCCTGAGGTTTGGGCATATGTGGAGTATGGTTTGGTTGGTTTTGACTTAAAAACCAAACGGGCCCCTGGGATGAAAAGGCTAATAACTCTCAGACCGGTCGTCTGATTAACGCACCGTCTGTGGCATTGAGTTCCTATTGTCAATACGTAACTTTTGGATACATCAACTCTGGACTATGTGTTAGTTGATGTATCATCCTATCTGCTCGTGGAGCGGACCCTCTCGAACGAGCATGCTGTGTGTGGGAACTCTAGAGCTGGCTGCGATTGCGACGATGACGACGACTGTACAGAGATCCTCAGTGGATTCGACAGCGAGGACTACATCACTCAGCGATCCTACGTGGATCAGTGCTACCGATCCTGTGTGGGTCTGATCCTGTGTGGGTCAGTGCTCAGCTGTCCTGTGTGAGCCAGCACCTACAGATCCTTTGTGGGTCTGATCCTGTGTGGGTCTTTGCGGGGGTTAGTTACCTATCGATCCTATGTGGGTCAGATCCTTTGTGGGTCATTTCGGGGGTTAGTACCTATCGATCCTTTGTGGGTCTGATGACATAGATGAATCAGTGGCTATATCTGATCATCTCTATCGTAATACGAAGAAGTATACCTGTGTGAGCTGAATCCTGTTTTTCATTCCTTTATGGATTGTGTTGTGTTATCCTGTGTGGATTACGTTTTTCTTTCCTGTGTGGAATGGGTGGTAATTGGGCTTGGAAGTTGGAGCGAACTGGAATAAATGTCTTAGGTATATGTATGGGAATATACCTAAGCTGTGTCAGATGTTACTTTTTGATTGTATCTTTCCTTTTTAAATTTCCTTTATAGATTCTAGGAGACCTTCGAGGGTATCAAGGTCCCTAATGAGTAGATTATACTCACCCCTTCATGGGCTATGCCATCACTACATTGTGTTGGTTGCAGATGACGGACATCGATGATCGTGGGTGAGGCTTGTGGAGCAGGACGGTACCTGGAGGTGGACCACTGGGCGAGAAGTACTCGGTGCGGACGGCTGGACCCGATGAGTTGTGGAGGGTATCTGTACTCACAATTCAGGTGGGACTTCCAGTGGTCGGCTTGATGTTGCGGATTTACTTTCAGTTGTTGTTTTCCCTTTCGAGTTGTACTTTACTTTCAGTTTGGGTTTGTATACTGGCCCTCTTACTTTTCCGCACTTACTATTGTACCCAATTTTTACTTAGTGTTATTTCTTGTTCTTTCTTTCACTGTAGTGTTTGTTTACTTTACAAAGGCAATGCCTTCCCTTTTTACCGGGAATTACACCTTGGTGCTTGTCGCCAGCCCCTGGCCTGTGGAAGGCGGGCTTGGGGTAGTCAGGACACAGGCCCCGAGGACGGGTCGTGACAAATTGGTATCAGAGGAGTTCGGTACTACCCCAGAACATGGGACTCTGATCTTTTTCTATGTGAAGCAATAGTGTTAAGCATATTGGGTGTGGTTATCAGTCCAGGGATTCCAGTGTTGGTGCAGCGGTCGACGTATCCGTACACCAGGACCCTGACTTCTGATTTTCGACTTAATACACGAAAACATTGATTGAATCTGTGTTTCAAGTTTTCTTGGTGATTACTTTGTGTCAGCTCACCAGGTATACTGTTCTGACCCTGGCTCACCTATCTCTTTTTAGGATGGCCCCACGATTGCAGCCAGCTAGGGTTCTGAGAGTTGTGTGTGACGACAGCCCACCGAGCGACGAGGCCTCGGTACAGGGCCCTTTGACAGCATAGGCATCAGCGGTACCGCTACCCGCCAAGCCACCGATGCTACCGGCCCTAGCCGCTGATGATGAACATCACCTTAGTGGAGTGCATGAGTTTCAGTGCCAATGACCGCCTGCGTTCTACGGGGAGACAGACCCCCAGGAAGCCGAGGATCGGCTGGAGGTAGTGGTACGAGTTATTAGGTTAGTGAGGACACCAGCAGACCTCATGGTGATCCTCGTTGTGAGCCTAATGCACGCGGTATCAGGCAGATGGTGGAGCTTGATTCTCCAGGTGCACGATGAGGCATCTCTCCTTTGGACGGACTCTGAGATCCTTTTCTGCTCAGAGTTCTTCCCAGCTACCCTCCATGCGGTATGCATCCAGGTGCTTTTACAACTGCGGTAGGGAAGCTTGACGGTCGCCCAGTACTCCGCGAGATTTACTGATCTCTCGCGCTACTCGACAGACATGGTATGGGACCCATTATTCCAGGTCAGGACCATTGAGAAGGGGTTGAGGCATGCGATCAAGGCATCACTGATATCTCTCAGCATTCCCACTCAGGGTGGAGTAATGGAGCGAGCCCTTTTGATCGAGAGCTTTCTTGCTGAGTCTACATCAGCAGCGAGACCTACCGCAGGGCGGCAGGTAGTAGAGTCTTCTACAGTAGGCAGTCGACGGATAACTCATGGGTCCAGGAAGACCAGACCCTCAGGCAGATGACCTCAGGACACTGGCTCATCAGTTTGGGCCACACAGCGCGGAGCCAGTCATTCGAGAGGCAGGCAATGTTATGCATGCGGCGGGCAGGGCCACATGGCTCGTGACTGCCCAACCCGCCTTGCCGAGAAGCTACAGATGGTTGAGGGGCCACCGAGGCAGAGGCAGAGGGTCGACCGTGGCAGTCTATAGGGAGTAGGCGGATGAGGCAGAGGAGCTGGCTGAGCAGTAGGTGGTGGGAGACACTTTGAGGCTCTACCACCACCACCACTAAGAGGACCACCCCGACCACAGGGAGCTGGCCGGCAGAGATAGGAAAAGTTCCAGGCAGTAGAGGCCTACGACCACGGTGCGCCTGAGATGATTCTAGGTACTATCTCTATCTATTCCACCCTTGCTGCAGTTCTTATAGACATAGGAGCGAGTCATTATTTCAAATCCGCTGCCCTTGTTCGGAGCTCGGTGATTCTGACAGAGCCATTGGCTCAATCCTAATGGCTAGAGACTCTTATAGGAGTAGACTCGATGATTACGAACTAGTTCCGGCAGTGTGAGATTACTCTAGGAGGCAAGAGCTTCGGCTGCGATCTTCTTGTAGTGGCGTCGAGTCCTTACGACATCATCTTGGGCATGGATTGGTTATCCATAGTCCATACTCAGATTGACTGTATTAGGCACAAGGTGCGATGTGTACGCTCCGACGAGAGCAGGTTCACCTTCACCAGCGAGAAGGGAGCCTTCCCAGCACAGGATGGATTCTCTCAGAGAATAGTACAGCCCATCACTCATTAGTTGTATAGCCTCGTCCTAGGAGCTGTCGACGTGCCGAGTCCTAGTTTTCTTGTAGTGGTGGATCAGTATGCGGACGTTTTTCTCGACGACGTTCTAGGACTACCTCCTCGCAGAGAGGTAGACTTTTATATTGTCCTATATCCCGGGATAGCTCCGATATCCACCCCAGCGTATCGGATGGCTCCCGCCGAGCTTCGAGAGCTACGGGTACATTTGGAGTACTTGCAGGGCAGGGGATTCATTCGACCGAGTGTTTCACCCTGGGCTTCCCCGATATTGTTTGCCAAGAAGTCGGATGAGAGCTTGCGACTTTGTGTCGACTATCGTCGCTAGAACCAGGTGACAGTGAGGAAAAAGTATCCGCTACCGAGGATTGATGACCTCTTCGATCAGCTCAAGGGAGTGCAGTGGTTCTCGAAGATAGACCTCAGGTCAGGCTATCATCAGCTCAGAGTTCGGGATGAGGAGGTGCAGAAGACGACATTCAGATGTCGGTATGGCCACTATGAGATCTTGGTTAGGCCCTTCGGCATAACCAATTCTTCCGCAGTGTTCATGGGCCTCATGAACAGTATATTTCAGCCATACCTCGATCGATTTGTCGTGGTCTTCATCGATGACATTTTGATATACTCGACGACTGAGGAGGAGCATGCCAACTACTTGCGGGTTGTACTGGACACACTATGAGAGAACCAACTTTATGGAAAGCTCTCGAAGTGTCAGTTCTAGATACGTGAGGTCCACTTCTTGGGACACGTCATCTCTGAGGTAGGAGTTGCGTTGGATCCTACGAAGATCGAGGAAGTGCTAGCTTGGGAGCCACCCAGGAGCATAACGGAGGTGCGGAGTTTCTTGGGACTAGCTGGATACTATTGGATATTTGTGCCAGACTTCTCCAGAGTCGTGGCACTACTCTCAACTCTTACAAAGAAGGGGAAACCCTTTGTGTGGTCAGATAGATGTCATCAGAGCTTCCAGGAGCTGAGACTGAGATTGACCAGCACACCTATCTTGAGGTTACCGGAGGAGGGAGTAGGGTACGTAGTCTACTGCGATGCATCAGGTACTGGACTCAAATGTTTCCGGATGCCGGAGCGGGCGGTGATCGCCTATGGATCACGCCAGTTGAGGCCGGATGAGCAGAACTATGCTACTCATGACCTGGAGTTAGCAATAGTGTTATTCTCTCTGAAGACATGGCGACACTATCTGATTGGTGAGCGATTTACAGTCTTTTCTGACCATCATAGTCTCAGGTACATTTCTCTCAGAATGAATTGAACCTGAGATAGCGGCGATGGCTCATGTTCCTCCAGGACTATGACTTTGAGATATTCTATACTCCTGGAAAGGGGAATGTAGTAGTCGATGCTCTCAGCAGGAGGATAGGCATTCAACTACTTGAGGAGGCGTCAGAGAAGCTAGCCACTTTGCAGATATCCTTCGTGGATAGAGATAGAGTATCCATCCTCCAGTCTCTCAGAGTCACCCCTCTACTACTGCAGCGCGTCAGAGAGGCACAGCGTGGGGACACTGACTGTGAGACGTAGCATGCACAGATATCATCAGGACAGGCACCTGATGGTTTCTCCTTTGGAGAAGAGCACGAATTCCTTTTCAGAGGACATACCTTGGTACCAGTTTCTTTACGATAGGAGGTGCTGAGAGAGTTTCACACTTCTCCTTTGGCGGTACATCCTAGAGTGGAAAAGATGTACCAGGATCTCAGACGACAGCACTAGTGGTCGGGCATGAAGAAGGTTGTGGCAGAGTTCGTTTCTCGATGCCTCACCTGCCAGCAGGTGAAGGTAGAGCATCAGGTACCAGCAGGCTTGGTACAACCCTTGGAGGTCCTGGTGTGGAAGTGGGATAGGAAATCTATGGACTTCGTGACTGGAATTCCACACACTTCCAGAGGTCACTACTCCATTTGGGTGATTGTCGACCGACTCACCAAGTCGGCACACTTCTTACCCATCAGAGAGCAGGGCTTAGTAGAGAGCTTGGGATGCCTCTATGTTCAGGAGATTATACGGATTCACGGTGTTCCATCATCTATCATCTCTGATTGAGATGCTCTCTTTACTTCTTGGCTTTGGAAGGGGTTACAGGAGGAGTTCGGGATGTAGCTACGTCTGAGCACCGTCGTTCATCCTCAGACAGATGGTCAGACAGAGAGGACCATACAGACTCTCGAGGACATGCTACGCGCATGTGCCCTCGACTTTGGTCATAGCTTGGAGGACCACTTACCCTTGGTGGAGTTCGTGTACAACAACAGCTACCACTCCACCATCGGGATGGCACCATACGAGGCTTTGTACGACCGACCTTGCAGATCACCGCTGTGCTGGACATACCTTGGGGAGTTAGCACTAGTGGGACCAGAGATGGTCCAGGCCATGACATAGAAGGTCCAGGTCATCCAGGAGTGGATGAGGACAGCTTAGAGCCAGCAAAAGCCTTATGCTGACAAGAGGCAGGGGCCACTAGAGTTCGATGATGGAGACCACGTCTTCTTGCGGGTCTCAGCTCGATGTGGATTACGGAGATTTGCCGAGGTGGAAAGTTATCTTCGAGCTTCATCAGACCCTTCCAGGTCCTCAGTAGGATTGGAGAGGTGGCTTAATGCCTAGCTCTACCACCTCAGTTGCACCGGGTGTACGACGTCCTCTACGTATCTTAGCTGAGAAGATACGTGCACGATCCGACGCATATCATTTACCATGGGGAGCTGGACGTTGATAATGGGGCGACTTTTGCGGAGATTCTGGTGGAGATTGAGGATCGAAAAGAGTGGGACCCACGTGGATGGTCGATTTCTCTAGTGCGCAACAGATGACAGCACATGATCCTCCAGGAGAGCACTTGGGAGCAGGAGACTCAGATGCGTGCTCAGTACCCACATTTGTTTCCCTAGTTTATTATGTATCTTTACGGGGACGTAAAGACCTGAGGTGGGAGTGATGTAAAGACCCATAAAATTCATGTAATTTCTTTTTCTTAATTTATTTGGAATTTTACAAGAGCGCAGTTTCCGACAACACCTGATTCCGAGGCCCGGTGTGCCCAGAATCATTTTCGGAAGTTTAGCTCGGGTACGTTCAGTGAACGAATGAGCGGGGTTTTCTAACTTTTGAACCGGTGCTCGGAATCAAATTCTGAGGGCACCAATGGAATCTCAGGGCCGATATTTTCTTAGAAACACTTTTTCCGGAGTTGTGTTTTCTCGGGTGTGGTTTTTAATTTTTGGGGTTAAGTTAAGAAATAAAATAAAGGTGGTGCAACACTTTATTTTATTTCACTTAAATCCACTTATGCTAAGTTAAGAGGATAAGGTGGGACCCACAATATCCTACCCACTTGGTATGATATTTGTGAGGTGGGGCATGCACGCCCCCCATCGTTTCTTCCCACCTAAGTAACACACCTGCAAACCCCCTCTTTAATGAAAGTCAACCGTGCATTTTTCTGGTTAAGAAACGCCCCATTAAATTGGGCAGTTAAATTGTTACGATTAATTATTCGAATTAATTGTTCGTGTCTTATCTTTTGATTTTTAAATTATTATGTTGATAATAAAATTAGTGGAGGGATTATTTTATTTTGGTTTGGGGTTTGTGTTGTGTTAAATCTTTGGGGAAAAAAGAGAAGATTCTTCCTCCTTCACTAAAGAATGTGAAGAATGCAAAGAACGTATCATCACCAATGAAGAATGTCGGCCAGTGACGAAGAGCAGTGAAGAAAGCCGAACCCTTAGAGAACGACGATGCAACGCCGTCTACCGTGACGCCAAAGATTCTCCTTCTGCGACACTTCTTCCACAACAATACTCTTCTTCCGCGGTGACCCTCTTCTTCCGTGGAGGTTAATTCCATGACAAACGCTCGTGCGACGACAACGTTGAGGTAGGGGATTATTTTCTTGTGTTTACCTCTGTCGTTATACCCCATGCAATTGAACCAGCTTTTATCGCATTTACGGGAGGAGGTCAAACTGCACGAACACGGCCGACACTCCATCTCTTTTTTGGGTTGTTGGTTTTGTTGCAGCGATCAAGGAAATGAGGTGACAAAGCACCACACAGAATTTTGATAAGGAAAGGGGAAGAAGCGCGGCACCGTCACGCCGCGCCTTTGAAGACGAATCAAGACGCACCACCGTCGCGCTGCGCCATTAAAAAAGAACCAAAGATGTGGCACCGCCGCGCCACACTGGAGATCCACTAATGCACCGTGGCTGCAGAGGGGCCACGGTGGAGGGGCGCGGCGCCGTCACGCCGCGCCGGATGAACCAATGATGCGACCAGTTCCAGGTCACGGCGGAACAGCGGAACCAGCGGCCGGTACCGGGCTGCCAGCGTCGGAGCAAAGGGACCAGCCTTGTCGGTCCTGTGGCCGCAGAAGCCGGCCGGCCGGAGCGGGCTGGCTGGACCGTGGAGTAACCAGGGGTTCGAAACCCCCAGCTGGCCGGACGAAGCGGCCCCAATAAGGGGCCTTTGTTTACTTCACGTGGGGGCAGCGTCCCCTGCCCGAAACGGTTCGGCCGTTCAGCCGAACCCCTGGCCAGGTCGCCCAGCGCGCCATGCGCCGGGCCGGGCCGGGCCGCGCCAAAGTGGGCCGGAACTAGACTCGGGACGGATCGACCTGGTTCGGGCCGACCCTGGGGGTATCTGGCCGGGTTGGCCTGGGCCCGAACCCCTTAATACCGGACCTTCTTCGGTCTGTTGCCCATAACATGAGCTACATGCCTCTAATCGATGCAACATCAGTTTCCATGCGATCCTTGGATCGAGACGGTCGATTCAGTATATCATACTCAAGGTTTCGGAAAACTTTGGGTTTATCCGGGTTGGTTCGTACACAAAACCAATCTAGCCCACGAAACAGAATCGCTTATAACTTGAGCTTCGGACGTCCGATTGACGTACCTTCAACTTTGGTGGATTCCACTAAGTGAGACAAATCTTTTGGCTTACTTCGCCCAAGGTTTGGACATAGGTGGACTACATTCGGGTTGGTTTTTACATAAAAACCAACTGGTCCCCTGGGACGAAAAAGCCAATACCTCTCAGACCGAGCATCCGATTGACGTGTTGTTTGTAGCGTTGAGTTCCTATTGAAGATACGGAACTTTTGGATACATCAAATATGGACTATGTTTCAGTTGATGTATAAGCCTCTCGGCTCATGGAGCGGACCCTCCCGAACGAGCTTGTTGTGTGCGGAAACCCTAGAGCTGGCTGCAAATGCGACGATGACGACGACTGTACATAGATCCTCAGTGGATTTGACGGCGACGAATACAGCACTAAGTGATCCTACGTGGATCAGTGCTACTGATCATGTGTGGGTCTGATCCTGTGTGGGTCATCACTCAGCGGTCCTGTGTGTGCCAGCGCCTACAGATCCTGTGTGGGTCCGATCCTATGTGGGTCTTTGCGGGGGTTAGTTACCTATCGATCCTATGTGGGTCAGATCCTTTGTTGGTCATTGTGGGGGTTAGTTCCTATCGATCCTTTGTGGGTCCGAAGACATAGATAAATCAGTGGCTATATCTAATCATCTCTATCATAACACGAAGAAGTATACCTGTGTGAGTTGAATCATGTTTTGCGTTCCTTTGTGGATTGTGTTGTGCTATCCTTTGTGAATTGCGTTTTTCATTCCTGTGTGGACTGGGTTGTACATGGGCTCAGAGGTTGGAGAGAACTAGAATTAATGACTTAGGTATATGTATGGGCATATACCTAAGTAGTGTCAGATGTTACTTCGTGATTGTATCATTCCTTTATGGATTATCTTTTATGGATTCTGGGAGACTTTCAGGGGTCTCGGGGTCCCTACTGAGTATCTTATACTCACCCCTGCACGGGCTATACATGCACTACGTTGTGTTGGTTGCAGACGACGAACATCGGTGATCGTGGTTGAGGATTGTGGAGCAGGACAGTACCTGGAGGTGGACCACTGGGTGGGACGTACTCGGTGCAGACGGCTAGACCCGAGGAGCTGTGGAGGCTATCTGTACTCACCTTTCACGTGGGACTTCAAGTGGGAGGCTCGACATTGCGGCTTTACTTTCAGTTGTTGTTTTCCCTTTCGAGTTGTACTTTACTTTCAGTTTGGGTTTGTATACTGGCCCACATACTTTTCCGCAGTTACTATTATACCCAGTTTTTAAATAGTGTTTACTTATTCTGATTTCTTGCTTTGTGGTGTTTGTTTACTTTACAAAGGCTATGCCTTCCCTTTTTATCGGGAATTACGCCTTGCTGCTTGTCGCCAGCCCCTGGCCTCTGGAAGGAGGGCTTGGGGTAGTCATGGCACGGGCCCCAAGGATGGGTCGTGACAACATGTGGGGAAAAAATTAAATGGGATTCAATATATGCTTCTAGAATTATCATCCAACATAGAAATTTGGTTGTTCGATTCGTAAGAGGCATAAAACCATGTATTTTAAAAACATCATCCATAAGGTACATCATTGGAAATGAATAATTCATTAAATTTTTTCTAGATATGTAAATTGAGATTGATGTTACCCTCAAATCTAATTATTTTTAAAATAAAAGGAAATGGAATACATAGGAGACTCCAAAAACCACACAGATAAGAAGATGGGTCATCCATCATGCTCAATGTGTTGCAAGAAACATGTTGGAAATTTTACTATACGATAAATAATTGTTTAATGAATGAAATTTTAGCCCATAAAATTACATAATACTGATATGATAGGATGATGATATATAATGATATTAATAAATAAAAATTACAATAGAATAATCCTCCAACACATTATTGTTTAAATTTAATGGAGTTTTTTCATTATGAAAACAATTGAACAAATTTGAAGGTTAATTATAAGGATTGATTTCCAAACCATATATTTTTATACAAAAATGGTAACCTTATGCAATAACAGAATCTGAAGTGAATCATTATTAATAGGGTACACTTTTCCTCTACAATAGAGTTTTAATATCATGATGTTATTTTTATGAGTAAGTAATATTAAGATCTAGTTGTTCATAAATTGTTTATATTTTATATTATTCTAAGACTTGACCATCTTCCTCTGTACGGATTCTTAAATGATGAAATCACAATTAATATTCTATCAATGAAAGGATGAAAAAATATTTAATTGTAATTATTTTTGAAGATAGGATATAATTTAATGAATGAAGGTTGAATTATATTTATGATACATATATATGTATATATAATAATATCGTAAAATTTATGGATGTTGTCATGGTTTTTTGAGTTAATGGTTGATAAATTTCCATTGTCTTAGACCCCCATTCTGATGTTTTTTTATCATATATCACAATGATTAATGACATTTTTATGATATATTATAAAACAATAACCCTTTTGTTCTCAAAAAGTTTTAATTTAATAATTTATTTGAGGATTGTCCTTAAATTTTGTGAACCGAAGATTAAATATATTAGTACAATAATTGTTAATATTCTCTATGATATTGAGGTAATTTTGGGTTATTGAATATAGGGAATGTTATATGTATTACATTATTATAGTTTTCTTGAATAAAGGATGACCCACTTGATAGGTAACAACTTGTTTCAGTTGGAAAGGATATTGGGATTGATCTTACAACTGAAGGATGGCAACAATATGATGCCAACCACTAGTATTAATTGAAGAGTACTTATGGTGGGACAATATGAAGATATATATTGTTGATTATTTGTCTTAGTGGTTGGTACGTAATTAGATAAAGGATTGTAAAAAAGTTTCTATGAGGATGGTAAAACCAGTTCATATAATAGAATAGAAATGAGAAACACAACAATGTAATTTTTAATTACACTAACCAAAACATAAAATGGGTACACATATATATAGGTTATAATAGATTTACTATCAAGATAAAAATATTCAATAATGTCATAGAATATATTTTTTTGGATATTACAAACATGATTTATTTTATTTATGTTGTGAGGTTTCATGTAATTCAACATTATATTATCTCTACTTAGGATTTAAGGATTACCTCAATTATTGGGTGAGGTATTTTGAAATCCTTTGATATAGAGTTGACTTTCATTTTTTGATATCATCCTTAAATTCATGGTCATTATTAGAGAATAATTAAATCCCAATAGGATATGAAGAGATCATTGTCTATTGATTTTAATTGTGGTTAGGATCAACATCTTTCCCATGTAATGTTTTTATACACTAATAGGATTCACTCTAGAAGTTAAAATGATCATTATAATTCCATATATGGAAATGTGGGTAGAAATACAATGTTTTAGGACGATTATGGATAAATAAACCAATTGGTACATGAGATAGATGATTAAATGAAATAGAAGGTTATAAATATTAAGTAACACATAATTGTGTGTTAATGTTGGATGAAATTTTGACCGATAAACATCAATGGATTATGGAATTTGAAGCAACCAAGAAGGTGGTCCTACAAACATATCAATGTATGCGATTAGGGTACAATATTCCCTAGGTATATATATCCCCTATAAATTATTAATAATATCTTGATGGTAGAATATATATATTGGTGCTTCTACAAAACCTCTCTCATATCCATTATTTGTTCCTTGTATCTCTCCCGAAGAAGTAAATTCTTGATCCATAAAATACATAGAGCTTAGAGTTCATACCACTCAATCATGACATCTGTTATGTGGAAAATTTTATGAATATTATAAATCATTAATAAAAATTTCATCCATATTAAACCACTAAACTAGTCAACATATTCTATAAAAACAACCACCTTGAAAAATAAATGTTGAAACATGAATATGTAATGAGGCATAAGTATCCTCAATTTTTAGTACTGTGTTATGTATTTTGGGGGAGAAATTCCTTACAATGATGGTATAATGTAACACCTAAATAATTTTTAACCATTTATTATATACATTTTTTCAGAATGAATTAAATTTCATAGATATATTTCCTTACAAGCATCACCAAGTTTCAATGAACTAAGATATAATATAAATATTATTATCTATAAATGACCATTATAACATACAAATTAAATATTCGGATATTTATATTAATGACCTCAATTAAAAAATTATGTATAAATATCATATAAATATACGATATAGTTATAAATAATAATTATTTTTTGTAAAAACATTATATGGTAAAAAATAATTTTTCTAAAAACATTTATATTTTAAAAAATTTTTTTAAAATATTGATGAATATTTTTTTTGGTAAAATGACGTTCGTTTCATTAATTATCATATAAAATATTATACTGGTTAATTTTTGGGATTTTAATGAAAATGATTAATTTTTTCGATAAATTATTAAAAATACTTGTATTTATTGAAAACTGCAATTTCATTTACTGAATTTATAAGGTATATTACTTAAAAATAGGTTCAAAAGATTATTTAGATTAGTTATATATCCATTATTCCAAATAATGTTATTATAACAAATTTAATGTTTTTATTAGATATTTGAACTTTTTAATATTCAAAAATGGGTTGGTTGGAAACCTGAAATTTCGTCACATCTTCATGACTAATTTAAATTATAATTTCCCACTTATAATAGGTTAATTTGAAAAAATGGATTATTTTTTTTGATTTGTAATGATTTATATTATCTAATATCTTAATATAAATTTTTTACCATAATGAATTCAGAAAACAGTTGAAATTAATTATTATGATTAAGGGAGAAATTATTTTATTATGCATTAATTTATAATGAATATGGTAGAGTTTTCAAATAAGAAATTTCAAATATTATTTTCATGTAGTATTTAAAACTTTAGAATAAAAATTTTGAATCTATGAACATTTTTTATTTTTTTCTTTGGAATGCCATTATCATTTTGGATTGGTTCGGATAATTTCAAAGTGATTTCCAAAATGGTCATGTTTCCCTAATTATAACAGGGAACCACCACTCTCAATTATTCCCAACTATATAGAAACATATTTCAAAAAAACCAACCATAATAGCTACCAAAAAGTTTTAGTTGCATTCTAGTTGTTACAGTCCTTCAAAAATACCTATTGTAATGTCCCTAATATGAGATTTAGAGAACGGTCTTCAAAGAGAATATTATTATCTTCTCTGAGATTAATATTTTTATTTATAATTTCCATAAAAAAAGTCATCCCCACACTTATACTATAAAAAAATTGTACCTATAAAATAATTATAATATTATTTTATTAATTTCATAACATATATCAATCACCTCATCTATTAAATGGGAAAGGAAACTGTCGATCTCGTGTATGGTAGACTACAATAGTAGAAATAGATATAGTTTATTCTATAGATCATACTTTTAAGGACGGATATAATGATAAATTTAATATATTTATTTTTATTTATAAATTTAATATACTTTTAAAATTATTATGACACATATACAATCATTATTTCCATTATATTGGTGATATGATTTGTCACATATGTGTATGGAAAACAACCACCTCATAATGAGATATGATTAAATTTCACTTATAATCTATATGAAAGGTGGTAATGATATATTGAATTATTATATTAGTTATATATGATATAATAATTAATATATACGTATGATATATTATTAAATATATTTTTTTTCATCAATCAATAAAATATAATCAACGTTCATGTTTAAATATGGTGTATTGTTTCCCTGAACAATGTCGTTCCTTTTAGATAAGGTATTTTTTCCTTTTGACATTAATTATATACATAATGAATATTTTTTATAATTATTTAATTATTACAATTCATAATATTATTAATCCATGAAGAAGTTAAAATTATTGATCATACCAAATGTAAACATACAATGAAAATAAAGGTAGAATTTATCAAAATAGGGTTTCACCATTGAATTGTTATTAAATGTGTAATAAATGGTCATATATAAACCATATATGTTGTTATATATATTTTTGGTTATTTTTTAGTTTTATAAGAAACCAATATTTACAATACATGTATTCATAAAATGTTCGAAGGAAGTTGAGTATTAAGGTAAGGGATTTCTAGTATCTATTATATTTCATGGAACAAATCATTTATTTTGTTTTGTGTATGTACTAAAAAATTGATATGAAATATCATTAATATCATTATTTCATGTCATTTAATGTTTCAATTAATTATTATACATAAATAGGGATTATGATTCAATAGTTACCATTGTAGAATGTGATTTTTGCCTCAAATTTACTTATTTGGGTCATTATTTTTGTTTTTCACCATCTTTATTTTTTGAGGTGTATATACAGACCCCTGGATATAATTAATCTTTATTCATCTTCCATTCATGATATTTATCTTCTTTACATTATATTATTTGTTTCATGTATTTGAACATTCAAATGATACGAATGTAGTAATTGTTTTTTGTTACAATATAATTGATTACCAAGAATGGTTATGATTATATTATGGATCATGAATCCTTCGGATCAACCTCTCAAGTAATTGAGTGAATTTATTCTCCTATAGTCATTTCTGGATGATACATTCCAAAATTTAATTTTTCCCTCTTTATATACATAGGTTTTCAAAAGAATATTTTTAATAATGGTCAACATTATTTCTCATTTATAATGAATTTTTTTATTTCAAAACTCATGTTTTATAACTATTATGTCCACTAGTTAAAATACCAGGGGAGGGGGTGAATTAGGGTATGATAGATTAAATCTAATAACCCATCTGATCATGTTTCGTTCTTAAAAAAACACACTTCTATCTTTCTCTTGTAGTAATATATTAATAGAATTGAAATCATAAAAATGATATAGTAGTTTTTAATTTGTTCAACATCATTGGGATACGTCCAATGTGAATACAAAATTAATGTGTAGATAAACTAAATATACTGAATCTCACTTCCAATTACATGTTTTGGGAATGATCTTCTATTCCCAGGCCCATTTCCTTTACTAATTTTACAGTCTACTCACTACATTTCCCATGGTCAATCCCTATGTATATTCTTTTAGCTCACTGCCAGTGGAAAGGACCGTCATCTTCCATTTCCATCACTCACTGATCATAGAAGTTACACCTCACATTTTATAGACTTGTATTTCCCTTCATTTTAATTAAAGCATGAATACCCAACTATAGATAAATGATATATTGAAGTCCCTTTTCACCCATAGATGAATTCAACAGTTTCTTTTGATATTAGGTTATCAAAAATTGATTCCCAGTCTTTTCTAGATCTTTCTTATCTTCTTTGAGTCATCTAAGAAAGTAATCCTTACTCCACATACCCCCTTTCTTCCTCAATATAATGTGTAGCAAGTACAGTTCATGGATCACCTCCCCATGATCTATCTTTTATCTGCATACTATCCCTACTTTGTGAAATGTCTCTATATCCGCGAAATGTATCTCATTTGCGTACTGCCAAGACTTCTTGTAGACTAACTCTTTTCCTTATACTAGTTCATCCTGGTTCACATACCAAGTCATTCCCCACCATGTGACTTGTTTATTATTTTGTTATAGTTCCCCATTAAAATCATCAGCGAAAGTACTTCCACGTGAACCCCTTTTCATAATTCACCCTCGTGAATCACATTAGGACATAGCCTAAATCCAGAATAGATGATTTCTCAAATGGAATTCTCTCACATTTGATGATATGATTAGAGTCCCTTATATAAAAAAAAGATCCCCAATATCAACTAATCATATATTACCCAAATCATCAAAGTGGTAAAACCTTAACCGTGTAGTGATACTTCTGCAAATAATATCCCTACACAGCCTTCATACTACCTTTCTTCCTTCACAGCAGCCCAAATAAAAATATCTTTTTTACAAATGACACCATTAACAATTTCTCAAATAAATGCCTCATACACATGAATGACCAGCCGTCCCATGTACCTCAACACTTCCTCATACAATATTCCATCACAGTGAATTGTTTTCCCCTACCAATCATTCAAATATACGGTCTACATCTCGTGATTCACGGTTCACTTTCTTTTCCAATTTCCATAATCATTACATGTACCACATTTCAGATCGTAAAATTGGGATTCACAATCATCGTACTATGTAACCCTTTGTAGAAATAACCCTTTTCGAGAACAAAACACCTAATTTTGTGTCCCAACTAATAGGAAAACACTGGGAAATTGCACCACCTTAAACACCTACATTGGAAAATAGCACTCATACTCATTGATGGTCATATAGATTTTTCAACAAACCCAATCAAACCCAAAACAAAATGAGAGGAAACAGTGATGTATTTTTACCAAACAGGATCCCCATTTGTGTTTGTTAATAACAATTCCATAATTTGATATCTCATTTACGATACTTTCATATTCTAATATCATTCTCATTTTTATAATTAATATAGCATTCAACAACTTACACAACAGATATTATAAGAACACATGATCCATTATCATCATGATAAGTAAGATTATAATGGAAAATTCATCAATTTATCACTTCATTCCATTCGAACAAAACACTTATACTTTCATAATTAACCATAGCTATCGTGATATGTTTCCTTTGATCGATCATGTCTAGAATCATTAGATTTAATACTCCGATAATAGCTCCAACATCCCCTATCTCACTACTCCACATAAAATATTATCCATATGTGTTGACTAATATTTTTTATACTTTTTAAGGGTATATTTTATCCCCCTTTGTCATAATACCTGAATTTCATCCCTCTGAGGTTAATAACTATATAAACACCGCATATTAGCACATTTTGAAAAAAATACCATAACTCGTGGATATGGGTCCACATAAAATCATTTTCTTATGTGGGGGGTCTAATGGACTCCAAGAGCCAATCGGTTGCTTTCATATGCTTTTTTTGGAAGGCCTTCACCGTATTATATGTAAATTTTTTGTTCTGTAGGAACATACATAAATGTCACAAGCCATTGAACAACTTTATCCATGATAAAATGATAAATTATTTCAATGTTCATTATCTTTGAGTATTGGGATGGATTTTTTTAGAGATTTATTTCACTTGAATTATCAAAAAGATTTCGATTAGATACATCACTTATACACTCATATCATCAACTTTCATCTTTATCAACAATAATTGTGCGCATGATAGAGTAGTCATAATATACTAAACTTCTATAGTGATCAATGAAATGAAATATTTTTTATTATATAGCCAAGAAACAAAAAGTTTACCAGATAGAGAGCACCTCCTAACATTGATTTCTTTTCAACTACTAAACTGGCCCAATCTGCATTCGTATATCCCAATAGATCTAGTAGAGATTTTTCATTATATATCAAATTTAAATCCTTAGTTTTTATTTATATACCATAGTTATTTTTACTACAATCATGAGTAATTCCACGTGATTACATTGATATCATTATTCTTTGCATGTGGGAAAAATAATATCAGGTCTTGATTCTATCTTTTATCATATTCTACCTATTATTTCCCTTTATTCTATAACATTAACGAAATTTCTTTTATCACCCCTTGATAGTTCCATTTGGGTATCCCCCACAGTCATCATGTACTTTGAATTATCTACTCTAAATATTCTTTAATATATCATTGGCATATTTAGATAGGGAAATGAAAGTTCCATTCATTCCTTGTGTGACCTATAATCAATGGAAAATTACATCTCACCAATCATTGACAATTTAAACTCAGTTTTCCTTAATTTGGAACAATTTCTACATTGCACTTCATATGATCCTCTAAAGACTATATCATTTTTATATACAAGACCAATCATCATTTGATTCCCATCATAGTTGACATATACATTGTAATCATCTCCACTATGCCGAAAGCATTTATTTTTCAGAAACTAATATTTCCTTGAATTCCATAAACATAGTGATTACTTCAAACCATATAAATCATTATTCATTTGAAAAAATGTATACTCGTCTTCATGAATCTGAGAACCATCTAGATTCCAAATATATAATTTTTCTTCTAGATCACCATTCAAAAATGTGGATATGAGGTCCTTTTAAAAATCCATGAACATTCAATTCATTATTATTTACAAGAATAATTAGATTATTTTTATCCTTGCAACATGTGAAATAGTTTCATCAAAATTGATTCCCTCTATTTGGGAGTACCCTTTCCACATTGTACTCTGTTTCCAACCACAAATCTATATACATCATTTTGTTATGAAAAAACCCCATTTATTCCCAATGACATTTTTTTATGTTGTACTCGAAACAATATCCCATGTATGAATCTTCCTAACATGGAAAAACAATTTATTCAAAAACTAAATCCAATTATCATCACTAGCCACTTCACCAAACCATTTACGATCCACCTGTGATAAGTGTGATTCTTGTAGAAGTGTCTTCATCCTCCTTGTATTCACTGGTGTTGTCTGATAACGAATTATATATTATCTATTAATTTGTTCTCTTATATTATATATTTCTTCATATAATGATTTATCTACATCCTTCTCAATATTTTATTCTTCCACTGAATCAACCTCTAGAACTATAGAATCAACTGATCTTCTTATTTATACATCACTATCCTCCTGATATTGATCATGTTTTTGATAATGATTCTTCTCATTCTATAATATGGATACATAATATATTTAAAAAACATCTCTTAGCCTCATAATGAATCATTTATGATCTTTTCATTACTTTTTATCATCCAAGTAATATACATTCGTCTCCACGAGATTAAAAATTTATTTTTTCCACTTATTGATAATGAAATAGTTACTTCTGACAATTAAAAGTTAATTCAATAATGGATTCTTTCCCTAATATAGCTTATATAGAGTTATCTCATCTTTCAAACACTACAACAATCAATTTTATGTGTATAATGATTCCATCACTACTTCATTCCAAAATTCACCTAGATGGTCTTCATTAATTTGAAATGTTCTAGCCATTTTATTGATTTTTTAATTTTTTCTTTCATCTACTACATTATACTATTGATTTATCACTACCAAATCTTGATTCCATAACCCTTGTTTCTCAAGATAATCCTAAAATTGTATATTTGTGAACTCTATTCCTCTATCAGTATTGATCTTCTATATTTTTTCATCAATAATCTTTTTAAAATCTTGTTGATATCGTGTAATTCAACTGAACACCAAAAACATGTTGGTAATGATTGATACCATTCCATTATTCTATTATAAATAATGAAGAGTACATAATATGCCCTCTTATCATGATATCTTTGTGATATTCATCCTAACAGATCAATATGAACCATCTCATGAAATCTTATTGAACCTTTCGCTTTTCCTTATATTTCATTGAAATGATTTCCCCATGGGGACAAGAATTTCACAAATGTGTATGATCATGTGATAATATAAGGATATATCATTCCACATCGTATTTCACAATATCTTGGAATTATGATTGACATACATTGCATTGTCATAAATTCAAAAAATTATTTTCCTGTTCCTTTGATAGATTGTAGACGACTCCTCCACTAAAAAGGTAGTGATTCCATTTTGTGCATTTTCTTTTAAACAAAACATCAACATATTTCTCTATTATGGAAAAAATATCATGGAAAAACTTATTGCACGTATTTAGTCCAAAAATTTACATTCACCTAAAAATTTATGATTACAACATTCAATAACCTCGAAAACTACACATCTCATGTTGTTTTTAAAATAATTTTCTTTCCAAATCCAATGATTTTCAACTCCTAATTGTTACCAATTCTTAAAATACCCTATTAATCAAATTTAATTCAGGTAATACGATCATTTTTTCTTTCATATATGAGATTAATCCACTGTCAATGATATATATCCTGATGTGTGCTGATTCATTCATCGTAATCTCTACAACAACTAGCTTCTCAGAAATTTTCATTTATATCAGTGTTTCTAACATCATACAAGTATGGCTTGAGAATCATAAAATTACTTGAAATATTGTGGAATATATTCATCTTATAGAGATATAAATCAATTTTTAATTTTCATCACATTTGATGATACGTTTTTATGTTTCTTATAACCAACCTCATACTTCTTCGGAACATTCCTACATATTTTGGATGAGCAATATCTTTTCATGGGTCTGAATCATCCACACCTAAAATTATTCTCATCCAATGATGATCTAGAAATTTGTTCTCTATATGACTGGTTCTGTTGGTAAGGTTACCTTTAGTACCACTTATCTATGGAAAAAATATTTTTTTATTTTCCTGTCATTGAGTAATAATATCATCTTATGTGGGTTAAATTCTAGTGTAGAAATAATACACCACTGGTTATCCCTCAGGATAAATCATCATAATCATCTTCATAAAAAATCTATTTTTAATATTGGAGTGGGTGCATGTGGTCTGACTTCAACTATTATAGCTTTTTGTTTTCGATATGGCGCCATATCATCCATACCATTTTGGTTTGACTATTTATTATTTTTTTAAACCACTATCCCCCACATTTTTCATCATTGTAGTATTTATGATATTTTTACTAATGTTGTTCCTATAGTCAATAGTTTTTCATGATCTTTAACACTTAATCACATACTGACAACTTCCCCTTCAAAATCTTCAATATGCCTTATTTGATCATTTCTAGATTCAATTGAACAAACAATCGGTATTTTGTGTTCATAAATTTTGTGTTTGTACTCAACATCTATTTATTTGCTTTTATACATTGAGTAATTCATATTTTCAATTTCATTATTCAACATAGACTTCACATCTTCATTATTCCTTATATAGAGTTGGGAAACACAGATATTATTATCATGTTTCATTGTTTTGGCACTCCAATCATATATCACTTTAAGAGAAGATTTTAATTCATAATGAAGATACATTGTTCGTTCAAGTTATACTTCTTTTTCATCACATTCTTCTTTTGTTACGAGATTTTTAACAACCACCACTAATGATTCTACCTCATGATCCTTGAATTCTGACAACCATTCTAACATAGATTCTTCTAAACATTGATCTTTTTTTCAAAGAAGAGTCTCGTTTTTGGAACAATATTCTCTAATCACTTCTCGGACCCTTGTCCTTATACAAATAAATTCATTGGAGAATTCTATCATTTTGTTTATAATAATCTTAATACTTCTTAGGAAACATTACTAAAAAATTTCCAATCCTTTCACATCAGAAACTAGAAATTGGATGTTTGCCATTGAAATTTCATATTCCCTTTTGAAAATTTGGAATGATAAATTACATGAAATCGTCCAAATTATAACCATCCTGACCATATTAAACAAATATATTCTTTATAGAATTGAATTTCACTTCATTTGACTACCCCTTTTCCATTACATCATTATAATCATTTATCATTTCATATGAAATAAGAGTATTATGCACGTTATCCAATGAGAATCCCTTTGGATCTTTATCTTCAAAAACATAAACATTCAAATTAATTTGAGGTTGATGATTCTTCATGGTATGCTAAAAAATATTTATATCATCATAGAAATATCCTAGACCACACATGTATTTCTCTAAAACATTAAATCTATCAAATAAAGCATTAACAAATTCATTTATGTTCATTCTTAGATCATCATATTTGTTCAAAAAATCCCACAACTTTTCCTCATTAACATTCGAATCTCATTCATTGATATTCTATGGATTTTACCACATAAAATGTGATGGCCCAATTTACAATGCCTTCATATAAATTTCATTTGATAGAGATACACCTAATGCATTGATCCCTTTATCATAAAAAACATTTCTCTTCTTTCATCTTTAGATAGTGCAGCATAATTGATATTGGCAGATATTCCATGCCCAAAAAATATGATTAAATCCATTATTTATGATCATATGTAGTGTTACATCTTATTATTACATATTTATAAATTGTTACCATTTAAAATTGGAATTAATTTGTGATGGACCACCTCCATTTATTCTAATAAGAGAAAATGACATACATTTACCCTTTTCTCTAATACCAATTGTTAGGTCCACTTGGTCAAATACCCTGATAGAGGGGGTGGATCATTGTATGTTAGATTAAAATTACATCCCCTTCAGATATTTGTTTCATTATTAAAAAAACATACTTCTATCGTTCTCCTATTACAATATATTAATATGAATGAATTCATGAACAAGACACATTGATTTTCACTTGGTTCATCCTCAATGGGCTATATCCATGGAGCATACAAAGATGATGTGCCAGTGCTCCACATCCACTAAAAATCACAAGGTATTACAAGGATTGGCACGGATCTTCTACATTCAGGTTCACTACCATTTAATGGTTTCAGGTATGCTTAATACATTCCCAAGGGTCACTCTCTATTTCTCTTCCTCGGGATCACTACCGGTGTTAAGGATCGTCATCTTCTTCTCCTTCGCCCACTTATCATGGACGTGATCCACTAATAGTTGATGGAAATGTTGGTCCCATAATTTTAATTAAATCCCACATCCTCAACTATAGATACATACTCTGTTAATGTCCCTTTTCATCCATAGAAGAATTCCACTTTTATGCGTATTGTTTGGTCATTAGAAATGACTTTCGTGACCTGTTCTATTACATTTTCATGTTTCAATGAGTAATCCACTAACTATATACCTTATTTTATGTAAAACATTGATTATTAGGTGTATTTTGTAGTGGGTATGGTTTCAGGATCCCCACTCTATGAATAATATTTCCTCTACATATCATCCCTGCATTACAGATTATATGTTGTTCCGTGAACCATCTCTTGAATTTGGACACCCTCTACTTATAAATGTTGTCTCTCCACCAAATACTACCTCTTCCTTCATCGCAAACCATGTATTACCTCTACACATAAGACTTCCTTTGTGAGATATAGTTCCCTACAAAAACCATCAGTAGAATGGATTTTGTGTGAACCACATCACTATATTCTCCCTGAAGAATCACTGTTGGACTTAACCAAATTCATAGAGAAATGGTTTTATCTAATTTAATTCTCAAAATATTAATTATGGGATTATAATTCCTTGTATATGAAAATAGATCCATAAAATATTGTAATTTTAGATAACACGAATCATCAATGTGGTTACTCCTTCACTGCTTACTGATCCTTATGCGGACCATTTCCCTATACAGACCGCATACTACCTTTATTCCTTCACAGCGGCACAAATCATTATGTGGTTTTTTCCAATGAAACCATTCAAAATTTCTAAAATCACTAGCTTTTTTCGAAAAAAAATAAGCAAGTTATGTAACACAACCCATCCACGTACTACATGCCTTCTCCAGGAAGTGTTTCCACCCAAAAACTATTCTCATATATGGTATACATCTCACACTCTATGGTTCCCTTCCATTGTAGATTTCCTTCAATATATCACATACCACTATTCTAGTTTTTGAACTGATCTTCATGGTAATTTTACTATGCATCCCTAAAAAGAAGACATCCTTTTCCCAAAACCAACTTCCCAATTTTTAAGCCTAGGAAATTGAAAACAATGAAAAACTACACCTCCTTAAACACATGCTCTAGAAAACACCACATGTACTCGTTGTGGTCATCTGGATTTGACAACAAACAAAATCACACCCAAAACATAATAAAATAGAACCCTGAGGGATTTTTAATAAAAAATAACTGTGTATAAAAAAAAATTATTTTACAATTATTCGAAAGATTTATTAATGTTAGTTGTAACCATGTTTTAATTTATATTAAATGGTTCGAAAGGAATCTTAATGAATTTTTAAAATAATCCCCATTTGAATGTTACTGATAATGTGATATGAATCCTTATTTTAAAGTGTATGACATGAACCAAAATTTTTAATTTATTCAATATTAAATGTAAAAAATATTCCTTAATAATATTCAAAGGTTGTTTTCAATGAAAATAATTTTCAAAATTTGTTTTAGACATTTTTTATTAAAACATAATTATCAATATTATATAGTTATTTTCAATGAAAAGTATGTATATTTTTTTTTAAAATTGTATTTTATAAACTAGTTTTCAATGAAACACTACATTCAACATGATATATTGGAAGTAAATTTTAAAAATAAAATTCAATCTTAAAATACATTAATTTATATTAATTATAATTTACATGGTATATGTACTACCTATTCCATTTATTTTGATTTTGATCATGGTTTATGTATATGTTGAATATAATTTTATAAAACCAGAATAATTTCTATAGGTTATTTTTTGATGAAATTTTTATGAATCAGATTTATTTTCTGGGGTTCTAGTATAATGAATGTTTTATAACACACATTATATTCATGTGTTCTGATATGATGAAGGAAATTTGACCACATGGGACACATATGTATGATTTTCATTATTTGGTGGTTGGTACCTATAACTCTATATGTTTATTTGAGAAATTATTAATGTTTCTTTCAGTGAAACGAATGAATGGTAGTTTATCCAAGGACCAAAATAAGAGTGTACAAATGATATTATCTCTGGCCTGAAAGATGAGGGTACACATGTTGTAATCCCAATACAAAAAAAAGAGGGTACATGTGAGTTTATCCCTATTCCAAAGAATATACATGAGTGATTATAGTAAAAATAAAAGGTTTATGAATGTGTTTATAGATATCCATTACATAATATTTTATATTGATATGTGTATTTATCAAACCCTTGTCCTATTCTAATGTTATGCACCCATGGATTGCGTATTTTGATTCACATATGAATAATGTCTTATGAAAACGATGATTTTTGTAATGAATCATGATTATTATATATGTTATATAGAATATGGTTGGTGAAATGTTATATGTATATTAATATACAATTATGCCCAGATTATATTTGTGATCTCCCTCATATACCCTTAAACGAAGTACACATGGTTTAATTTAAGGATGTTTGGACATCATGGAAATGAATTTTATGGTTTAATATAGTTTAATTTCATGATGTGTCAACCTTTTGATTATTTATACATTGTATTAAGTGAAAGGAAAACAATTAATTAATTTGAATGACATATGCTACATAAAACAAAACTCATGTGGAATTTACATAGTTTATGTTCATGAATCTTATTCAAAAGCTAAAAATTTTTATATTTCCTAGGCGGGAAATACCCATTGTAAATTGAACATCCTAATTCTAGTATAGAAAATATCATGAGAGAAAATATATAATTTATGGCCATAATGTTTTGTATAATGTGATGCTACAATTTTTATTCATAAATTATAACCCATTCCCATTTTGGATGATGACTTTCTTGATGTATAATAATCGATTGTTTTCTTCATGAATCGAGGATAGAAAAAGGGTGAAATCATTTATGATGAATAAAAGGAACATCAAAACTCAAAATGAAATCATGTTCCAATAACAACTTAGACATCCTCAAGACTTGAAAAATTAGGATGTTTATTTTGAATATATTTTTTAAGGAATAAAATGTTTCACTGACCTTATATAAGATATTCCTTGATCATGTTAAGAAATAGTCTTCCAAAACACATTGTCCCCAATGATTCATGATGGGTTTGGGAAACATGTAATAGATTAAGACCAATAATTTCACATGAGATGACCCAACTGAGATATACGGGTAAATGTTATATTGCCACAGTGGCCATTATATGATACTTGGCCAAAGTATTGTCCATTCATGGAATGAAACATGGATATCAACATGCTTCACCAATATAAAGTAATACATGATAGGTGTAATAATGAGGGAGTTTGTATTAAAATATTAAAAAGGGTGGTGAAAAAACATAATGTCAACCTCGAATATATGAATCCCACAGTGAAAGGAACTAAAGGTAGTGGATGGATACTAAACATGACGTCAAAAATGAATGATCCACTTCCAAAATGCATGGTTGAACATTGATCATATCTTCATAACATAAGATGATTCATGTTTTTGCTGATCGTCATCTAGGGTTTGTACATTATATTCTAGGTGGGCCATTTTATTTTCATGGCTTCACTATATGGGATCCATTTGGATGTGAATAATATATAGGTATTCAATTCAAGGAAAATCTTATGTGCAAAGGTGAATTATAGAGGAGATTTTGGTAGACATCCACACTTTTGGATCAACACCATTATTCTTTTGAAAAGTGTTTATAAATATTGGTATAAGGGTGGGATAAAAAATCCTCTAAGAGGGAAAAATCTATATTTATATAGATATATGATAAAATTATGGTGTTATTGATTACTATGAAAAAATAGATGTTGAGTGGCTGATGGAGTAAATGGTAGATAAAATATGACCCCTGATAATATATTTCAACATTTCAAGGTATCAAATAACTTGGGAATCAATAAAAAAGTAGCAATATAAAATGTTATAGAAGAATTATACTATTAAAGCAGGGCCTTTACTAATGGAAGGCTATCATGAGAGTGTTATATAGTGTAGAAATCATATAATAAAAGATGATAGCTATATAAAAAAGAACATGAAAATATAAATAATATTAGTATAGTTTAACATCAATAAATCGCAATTTAGATCAGGCAACATAACATCACATGTTGAGGATGATATATAACACAATTTATCATCATTAAACTCTTACTATTACCATAATGTTTAACATTGTCATGTTTTGAAATTGTATATACAATTTTATGTCATTTTATTTAGGATATTATCTATGTTATTTAACATTTTGTAGCATGTTAATGTTAACAAAAATAAAGGTTATGTAATTTTTCATAAAAACCCTTCATTAAAGGGAGGTGTGACACACACCCTATCATGTTTTATCATAAAATATTCACCATTGTAGTAATTATTTTGAATATAGATGTGGCCTTCCCATTTTCATAGTATATTAATCAATCTCAAGTCACATATTATGGGGTTTCTAAAATCTTTTATAGATTCACATTATAATAATGATATATAGATATACATTTTTATAAATACTCAAGATAAACTATTTTATGGTTCTTTATGTTGGGAAATTAATACCTCCTCTTATCCTCAATGGATTCCATCATAGATAGGTAGAATTGATACCATTGTAGTGGTGTTATATTATCATTGATATCTATCGAGATCCTTTTACATTGTACCTCAATGGGTAACACTTATTCTACTCATGATTTAATTTTTGTAAGGACATTTATATGTGTAATTACTTGTTTTCATATTTTTATCCCAAAGGGTGTAGGTTATTTATTAAGGAAGGGAAAATTATTTATTTTCCACTATCATTTATCTCACTTGAAATATCAACTTTTTGAGTTCAACAACTACGTGGTCACTTTTTAATGTTAATAAAAATTAATGTTCATACTGATGACATGAATAGCATCCTAAATCATTAGATCGATGTATCTAAAGATGGTAACATTTTCCAATATAATATGTAATAGTTACCATGTACATAAATTATATGGTAAGGCATGAACATTAGGACGAATGTGGTATTGAGATCCATGATGTTAAAATCCTTGGCCATCATCAAAATATATTTTATTGAATTATCTATAACATAAAAAATTGGGATATTATTGGTGGGTAGGGACCCATGGAATATAGTGTGCTTACATCATAAGACTAATAATATTTTGTGTTATATAGAATATGTAGTTGTTGATTAATGATATTTTTCTGAATAATAATAAGTGAAAACTCATATTGAACCACATGTAGTCTGATACATGGAACCAATTGAAATATGCCACATCCCACTTCTACAGATTAATTAGGAGACATATATGTGATGTTGTCTCCTCTCCTCAACACTTCCATGTCATGGGGGGGGGGGTGTTAGAATTCCATTATAAATCCAATGTCTCCCCTCACTCCATTTTTATACATTCAATTACCATTATTACTTCCAATAAAATTCCACAATTGATGATTTACCTAATGTCAATAAGCCACATCCATGGATGTATTTAAATTTAACATTCATTTAATTTTGATTCATGCATTTTTTATGGGGTTTCCCAATCTTTTTTAGAAGAAAGGGTGAGATTTCATGACTTGGGCCAAACCGTGAGCCCATTTCTATATTTAGAAACCAATTTTGTTTCTTTCATAACTCTTTCATTTTCTATATTGTGCATCCATTTAAATTCCCAAATGGCCTTCCATAATCAATTATCCCAAGTATTTCAATTTGGACATTTTATTAATCCATAATAATGGTGGATTTGAGTTTTTATTTAAGGAATTGGGCAAGCACAAAATCCCATTTTCAGTTTAAAAAAATTGTTTAATTAAAAACATAAAAAATTTTACTTTTTAGTGATTCTACCTCTAACCTAGGAAAAATCAGCCCAAATGTACACCCATCCATTTTCCCTTACATTGGAGCTTGTATTAATCTTGATTTAGAGAAAAAAATTGTAGTGTTTTTCAAATTGACTAGATTTGAATAGGTATCTTCATTCTTGTTTGACTCTCTCAATTCATACTCTTTTTCCACCTTTACAGTTCTTAATTTGACCCTTACTCCTCTCTGATCCTAAAATCCATGGCTTCCCTCCTAGACACTCAAAACCACTTTGGAACCCCATTTAAAGGGGGATTTGGTGGAGGAACATCAAAGAAGCTTTAGTAAGTGTATCTCCTCCTTAGTTCCTCCCATTTCCAAGAAGTTTTGTTCATTTTAAATGATGTTCAAAATGACCAAGGAGTTTTTTTTCAAACCTAGGGTTCAAAATTATGTTTTCATTGTCAATTTTAGTGGTTTTAGGTTCAATATATGTCCCTCTTGGTGCAGCGGTGGTGTGACTTGATTTTTATATGGTGATTCAAGGGTTTGACTTTTTGGTTGTTGATTCATTTTAGTATGAAATATTTGTGATCTAGATGACTTTTTTATGTTATTTTCATGTCTATTTCATTTTAACATTGTTGATAAATTAGTTATAGTTTAAATTATAATGCATATGAGTTTTTAGTGTCAATTTTTTGGGAAATTGGGGGTTTTCAAATGAATATTTTATTCGTTAATTATGGGATTCCCTATTATTATATAATTGATTTTATTAAACTTTATTAGGGCTGAAAATAATTTCTTCTATGTTATTCTCGTTTTGTTGTTGCTGCAAAACAAAAATATGGGTGGTGTTTGTTATGTAATTGATTTTTGGAGTACCAAATTGCACTCAAATTGGGTGTTTTACATGGATATTCTATGTGATGATTTTTGGGGTCGTTTTATAACTCTTGTAATGGGATTATATAAATGTTTCAGTGATTAATATTCTTATTTGGAAAATACAATTATTCACACAATGTTCAAAGTTGGTTTTTATAGAGGATTTTTGTGCGCAAAGCATTGATTGTTTTTGTGAAATTGTTTGTAAAAAATGTTTTGTTGTGTGATTTCATTGGTAGAAAGTTTGTATATATAGTGTACTATTTTTATTTCACCATTAGTGATGTTTTGGATTAAAATATATATATATGTATCTTTCAGAAATTTTTTTAGCACATAGGGGGAAGCCTGGGTACCTTGGTGGGCAGATTTGTACCAGTATGACAAGTGAACCAGATGGTTTCTTTCCATGTTTCACTTAATATTTAGATAAAAAAAACTCTAAGTAAACTATATGGATGATTATTGAGGACCAATTGGTTATGGTAACATTCCATACAAGTGGATCATGAATTGGAATATATTTTTCTATGGTTACTTCTCACCAAGGTACGAGGTACATAAGGTTGAGACAAGCTAGTTCCTAGGGGTGTTACAGAATTTTTTTACTCATTGTATTAGTGATATTTTACCTTTTATGGGTGTTTTTTTGGCAGTACATTACATTATCATACATTGATAATTAAACGATTGAACGTTATGAAAAGTATAGCAAGAAAACTGTTTTCAATTGAAAGATGCATTTCTTGAAATTTATCATTAATTTTCTTTGTGTATTAAAACTACTTTATTTTTCACATTTAATTACATGATTTTTTGAATAATTAAGTGGTATCTTATTGGGATTAGTCTCACACACTACGTACAGCCCCTGAGAATAATTAGACATTATTTTTTGTGACTATGTTAAAGGGAAGGATATGGGTGATGGCAGTTCAGGGTGTTAGTTCCAATCCTTGGTGTGAAGCTGTAGAAATGGCTTGTGGGTGATGTCCCCATGTCATTTGGAATCCATGGGGCTATCTTCATGTGGCCTTTATTTTTATTTTTACCACTTGTATACTCTTTAAACCAATGTTTTCAGTTCCATTTTTTTCTAAAAACTTGTTTGGATTGAAAATTTCATATATATATTTTGGATTGTTGTTAATGTTTTTTTCTTTTATACACTGGTAAATCATTCCCGAACTTAAATTAATGATACCTGAGAACTTTTTATAGCTTATGGGGATAGGGAATTCCCATCGTGCTTTCAATATTCTTGGTTCGGTGCTTGTAATAGTGGCGACCAGTTTCAGTTTGTGACAAAATGGTATCAGGGGAGGTTAATGTTTTTGGGACATATTTCTATTTTAGGATGAGTCTTCATTGAGAAGAGCTAGGACTGTTAGGGTTAAAGGTTTTGTTTGTGAGTAGGGTTCCTGGACCGCACCTCTAGTGATAGACATTGAGTCACCATGGGACGTTGGAATTAATGGATTGAAATCACCTCCAGGTGAGACGAGTGGGTTACAGACCACACGTGGGCATCAGGTGGAGGTGGAGTACTTTTTCATTTATTACTTTAATTTGTTTATATAATTTATATTTGATTTATTTGATTAATATTTTCATAATTTTGTTATTGATTATTATTTTTTGATTGTATTGTATTGTAGCAACATGCATCCCCAAAAAGCTCCTGCGCACCCACGGGGGGGGGGGGGGGGAGGGGGGATCCGGTGTTATTTTTCCTACAACGATTGGTTAGATTCTATTCGAGGATATGGTCTAGGTTTTCCATGCTATAGGGAGGGAACCAACTCCTACACAAATTCCTACTAGGTCAAAAGAGACTGGTCTTAGAAAACATATAGCTCATGAGTTTTTAAAAAACAAGCCTCCTACCTTCCATGGAAGCTCAGTACCCTTGGAGAAAGATGAATGGCTCGAGAAGATAGAGAGTATGATTGAGTTCCCAAAGATATCAGAGGAGCTCAGGGTAATGTGTTCCTTATTTCTTTTGGAGGGTCCCACAGGTAAGTGGTTGGAGTCAGTGCTTCAGACTGGGATGAATGATCATATGCGCTGGGTAGATTTCAAGGTCATCTTCAATGAACAATATTTCCTTGAGGTGTTGGCATATGCTAGGTCTACAGAGTTCATGGACATTGTTTAGGGGAATATTTTTGTGATATTGTATGCCAACTATTTTGCTGATTTGGTTTGGTATGCCCCTAAAGTCATCTTGAATGACCAATTGAAGGCCTAGAGGTGTGGGATAGGCTTACGACCAGAGGTTTACTCCCATGTATTCCTGTCAAGATGAGGACCTATGTGGTGGTCATCGGTCAGGCATGTATGGTGGACGATGATAGGAAAGGCATGGATAGTTTCCCTAATTTAGTATCAGTAGTAGGCAGTGGAAGCTCCTCAAAGATGAAAATGAAGCAGGTGGAACATTTTAAAAAAGAAGCTGGTTATTCAGGCCACTCATCCAGGCAGTTTTCGCCAATAGCTTCTAAAGTGAGCTCGACCATGTGCCACTAGTATGAGAATCCCTAGTCTATCCAACCATCATTCGCACATCCTCTGAATCCTTATTAAAAGGGTTATGGTTTGGATATTTTGTAGTGCTTCTGCGGGATGGCACATCTAATTTTGAGTGGGGCAGGGTCAGTGGCTTCACGAGGAGTGCCAGCACAGTTCGATCCATTGAGGACTGGGGGATCTCAATTCGGAGGCCGTGGTGGTAGGGAATGGTCATATTCTCAATATATCCATTTTAGGGCACATCCATAGACTAGATTTTGTCCTTAATCAAGACAAGACATCTCCATATAGTGGATCAGGTAGTAGCAGTATTAGAGGCTGGACCTTTAATAGATCGATGTACCATTCTAATTTCATCCTCTATTTAATATTCTATTTTTGATATGTGTGACTCTATTTCATTCATTTCAGCTCGTTTTTTTGACATTATGAACATTCCAATCAGGTTGTTGCCTTTTGTGGTGGAGTTGGTTACGCTGCTGGGATAGAACAAATAGCAGGGTCTCAATTGCTTGTCATGTGCTCTTTACATGTTATGGGTTGAGATTGAGTGGGACCTATGGGTCTTAATGATGTAACATTTTGACTTCATACTTGGATTTGATAGGCTACTGCACTTCCAAGAACATATCGATTCCTACATCCAATGACTGAGTTTCTCAGCACCTGATGGGAGTCATCAAGTTTTTCATGGAGAATTGGATCCTCAGTTGGGTCACACATGACATCCACACCTACAGTTGGAAATTATTACATTCTATTTATTGTCACCCATGCTGGAGGATGATGGTATTTCCCCTCATGTTTCAATAACTCATGTAGAGAATGAGTTTCTAGAGGTATTCCCGGATAATATCTCAGGTATTCCCACGGAGTGGGATGTTGAGTTTTCAATTGATCTAGCACTGAGAACACATATGATATCTCTTCCCTCATAATTTATGTTCCACGCCGAGCTAAGGTAATTAATGATACATCTTGATGACTTCAAATCCAAATGATTGATTCACTCGAGCATCTTTCTTTGGGCCATTCATATGTTGTTCGCAAAAAAGGATGATGGATATCTCTGTTTCTGCATAGACTACAAGAAGTTGAATAAGGTAACAATTATGAAGAAATAATATTTCACCAGAAAATAAATTTTTTTTGATCATTTGAAGGGGAAAATTGGTTCACAATGACAGACATGTGTTCAAGGTATCATCAACTCAGGGTGAAGGAGTCAGATATCTCAAATACAGCCTTACGAAGTAGGTATGACCATTGTGAGTATTTGGTCATGCCCTTCGGATTGACCAATTCCCCAATGGTCATTATGGAACTCATGAATAGGGTGTTCCATCAGTATCACAATTTCATCATAGTATTGTTCATGGATGGCCTTCAAGTATACACCAGCTCTGAGAAGGAACACGAACATCACTTGAGGATCTTCTTGGGAACATTGTGGGACCTCCACCTCTAAAAATAGTTGTCAAAGTTCACATTCTAGATTAGATAAGTGAGATTTATAGGGCATGTGATCTCAGAGAACGGGGTTTTAGTGGACCCCGAGAAGATTAGTGTGGTTATTTCATTGGAGAAGTCAATGAATTTGTTCGAGATCAGAAGTTTCCTTGCCATTAGTTGTTATTATAAGTGACTTGTTATGGATTTCTCTCAGCTTTCATAACCAATAACCATGCTCATTGAGAAAGGGGTGAAGTTTTTATGGGGTCCAGAACGATAAGCATCGTTTGAGGAGCAGAAGAGGTGGTTGACTACCACACAAATTATGATTTTTCCAGACGCCAAAAAGGGATATGTGGTCAATTGTGATGGTTATGGTATGGGAATGGGGTGCGTTCTTATGCAAGATGATATTTTGGTGGCGTATGGATCTCGCCTACTCCAACCACATTAAAATAACAACCCAACCCGTTACATTGATTTGGCAGTAGTGATGATTTCTTTGAATACATTGACTCAATTCCACTTTGGGGACAAGTTTGTGGTCTACTCTGATCAAAAAAGCTTGGTCTACATCTTATCACAGAAGGACCTCAACTTGTGGCAGCGTCATTGGATCGAGTACTTGTAGGGGTTTGACATTGAAATTTCATATACCCCACGAAAGGGGAATTTGGTGGCTGATGATTTTAGTAGAAGGGTTCTAGTGAAGACATTGAGGAAGTCTAGTACTGAGTGGAATATGATGGGGCTCTTTTCATTGATGCATGTGGAGATCAGGGAGCACAATGGAGGTGCCTTCTTGGAGAATGTCAAGTTGAATCCTTCTCTATTGGAGTTTATTCATCGAGAACAACCCAATGATGAGATTTTTCCACAGTCAACATAATTTTTTCATGGTTGGGAGACATCCGCTGAGTGGTCATATTCTCCAAAGGGAATCTTATGCTTCAAGGGCCGTTCAGTTGTACAGTTATCTCTACGGAATGTGGTTATGGATAACAACTACCAGTCACAATGGGCCCTTCATTAGGATTCCTCCAAGAAGTATTATGATTTTTATCGGAAGTTCTAGTGTCCTAGTATGAGAAGAGACATAGTAGACATTGTGTTGAAATGCTACACATGCCAGTATGTGAAAGTAGAGCATCAAAGGT
This sequence comes from Viscum album, assembly GCA_963277665.1. Lineage (NCBI taxonomy): Eukaryota > Viridiplantae > Streptophyta > Magnoliopsida > Santalales > Viscaceae > Viscum > Viscum album. Next base: position 1,329,944,337 of record OY728142.1, on the reverse strand, counting down.
CCTCCAGATTCCTCCAGACAAAAGGCATTCCTAAATGTATGTGGGATGAGGTCTCCATGGACAATATTATTGGCCTACCTCATACACCGAAGGGTAATAATTCCATTGTGGTGGTGTTTGATCATCTGACAAAGTCATCCCACTTCATTCCGATCATAGATACTACTAAAGTGGATGAGTTGGGTTGTTTTTATCTTCATGAGGTGGTGATACATCAAGGAGTTACCTCAGAACTTGTCACAGAAAGATATCCCCATTTCACTTATCAGTTCTAGGAAGGCCTTCAAAAGCCTTGGGGTCTCAGATTAAGATGAGCATGAAATACCATCCTCAGACAGATGGTCAGACAGAGCGGGCGAATCTGATTTTGTGGGACATGCTCTGTCCATCTGTCCTGTACTTTGGAGGTATCTGGAAGTTCCATTTAGGGCAAGATGAGTTCTCTTATAATAATAGTTACCAATCATAGATTCTAATGGCTATTTTTGAGGTGCTCAATGGGTTTCCTTGTCAGTTCCCCCTATGATGGGCTGAGGGAGGTGAGACCTCACTACTACGGCTGAGTCTTGTGTCGAAGACATCTGAGAAGGTCAATTTAATTAGTAATAATTTATTGAATTCTCATAGTTTCCATAAATCATAAGTTGATCAGAGGAATTGAGACCTAGTGTTTTTTGTGGGTGGTAGGGTATTCTTGAATGTGCCCCCTCGTTTGGACCATCATCGATTGGGTAAGAAAGGAATGTTGACACCACGGTATGTGCGGACCTTTGAGATCACTGGATGTATTGGAATTGTGGCATACATGTTGTATTTACCTTCTCAGTTGATATCCATCCTTTACATCTTCCATGTCTCCCAGTTTAGTAAATACAACCCGGATCCATCCAATGTGCTGAGTAGGGAAGAACTACAGATAGATCCGGAATTGTACGTTTTTGATAGGATAGTTCCAATAGTGGACTCACAATAGAAGGTGTTTTGAGGTATTTCTATTTGTCTGGTCTGGATTCATGGGAATCATGGTAAAGATTCACAAGAGAAATGTTTGTGATATTCATGGGCTGAGGATGTGTATACATTCTTTTCTTTCAATCAGGCTTCAGGATGCTATTCAGAGAACAAAGGCTTTCATGGTGGATAGAATTGTAACATTCATGAATTATTTTAGAAGTAAATTTTATTTAATATCAATTTATGATTTGTTTTAGGGGTTTCGGAAGTTCGTTTTGGAGGAAAGGGTGAGTTTTCATGATTTGGCCCAAATTGTGAGATCATTTACAGATTTAAAAACTGATTTAGTTTCTTTTATAACTATTTTATTTTTCAATATTCTATACCCATTATTATTCATAAATGGCCTCCCCTAACATATTAACAACCAAATTTCAATTTCTACCCTTTAGGGTTCCATAATAAAAGTGGATTTTGGTTTTTGTTTATGTAATTATGCCATCCCAAAAGCCAATTTACAATTTTTTTAAAAAAAAATATTTAATAAACAACTTTTTCAATCCTATGGATTTTTTAGTGACTCCAACTCTAACTCTAGACCATTGAACCCAGCCATGCACCCATCATCTTTACCCTCTCTTTGGATCTCTTATTTATCACGATTTAGGGCAGAACATCATCATAGGGTTTCTCAAATCTACCAAATTTGAAGACATATCTTCTTTAATTCATAAATATATAAATTCGTACTCTTTTTGTTCCATTCTGGTTAATAATTCTACACTTTCTACTCTTCGTCAATCATAAAATCCATGGAAGCCCTTCAAATCACTCACAACCTATTTGGAACCCCATTTGATGGGGGAAATGGTGGATGAACATCAAGGAATCTCAAGTAAGTATCTATCCTTCTTATTTCATCCCATTTCCATTAAGTATCATTAAAATTCATAGAATTTCAAAATGACCAAGGGATAGGGTTTAAAACCTAGGGGTTAACCTTCGGTTTTCTTGGTCAATTCTTGTGGTTTTATGTTCGATCTAAGTCCCACTTGGTGCGAAAGTGGTGCGACTTGATTTTCTTGTAGTGGTTCAAGGGTTCCTTTTTTTGGTAGGCGAATCCCTTTGGTATGAAATAATGATGACCTAGATGACATGTTTATGGTATATTAATGTCTATGGCAGTTTAATGTTGCTGAAAATTTGGTTTTAGTGACATTTATATATCAAATGAATTTTAAGTGCTGATTTTAGGTGAAACTGGGTTGTTTTAAGATACATCATTTAATGGTTCGTTTAGGGATGCCTATAATTATTTCGATGATTTTATTAACCTTTATTATTTCTGAAAATAATGTTTTAAATGTTATTATACTTTTCTGGTTGCTGAAAAATTGGGTTGGGGATATTTTTGTTATGTACATGATTTATTTAGTCCATATTTAGATTCCAATTCAGTGTTTTACATGGCTATTCATTATGATGATTATTGGGGTTGATTTAATACTCATGTAACGGTTTTATATAAATGTATTTTGTGTTTAAAATTCTTCATTGGAAAATATTATTATGGACATAGTGTAAAAAGTGGGGTTTAAATTGGGATTTTTGTTTGCAAAGCAATGTTAGTTTTTGTGATGTTGTTTGTAAAAAAATATTTTAATGTGTGATATAAGTTGTATAAAGTGCATAGATTTACTATAATATTTTAATGTGACCATTATATAACGTTAAAAAAATGGATATATGTATCTTTCTGAAATTGTTTGAGCACAAAGGGTGAAGCTCGGGTACCTGGGTGGTTGGATTTGTATTAGTATGGATAGTGAACTATATGGGTTTTGTCCCTCCATTAATTAACATTTGGATAAAAAAAATATAGCTAAATTTTATAGGTGATGAATGGGGTGCACTATGTTATGGGTATGTTCCTTACTTGTGGCTCGTGCATGAGAATGGATTTAACTATGGTTACTTTACACCAAGGTATGATGTACATAGGGCTCGAGACATGCTAGTGCCTAGGGGTGTTCCTGATTTTGATTCCCATAGTATTTGTAGTATTTTCCCTTGTATTTGGGTGAATTTGGAAGTAATTTGTAGTATCAAACATGTATATTTAATTTTTTTCACATTATTAATTGATTACCATGAAGATTATTTTCAATTGAAAGTTGCATTTCATGGAATTTATCACTGCTTTTCATTCAATTTTAAAACTGCTTGCTTTTTCACATTGAATTTCTTGCTCATTGGAATAATTGGGTGGTATCGTATTGGTAGTAGTCTCACACCTTAGTTACACCACTTGGGTGTAAGTATATATTATTATTATTGACTCTGGTAAATGGAAGTCAATGTGTGATGGCGGTTCATGGTGTTAGTTTTCATCCTTGGTGTGGAGTTGTGGAGACAGCTTGTGAGTGATGACCCCTTGTCGTGTGGATTCCTTGGTGTTGTCTTTGTAATATATTTATTTGTATTTGGACAATATCTATTATCATTAAACCAATGTATTCAGTTCTTGTTTTTTCTTATGACTTGTTTGGTTCAAATATTTCGGATATATATTGTAGACTGTTTTAATGTTTTATGATTTCATACTTGGGAAAATCATTACCAAACCAAAATTAATGATATCTATGAAATTTTACCATCCCATAGGGATAGGTAATTCCCTTAGGGACTTGCCACAGGCCGGTTATGGTGCTGATAATAGTGGCGACCAGATTTGGTTCCTGACATAATTCATGCATGAATGGGGGTTTATCTGCACTAATTTCTTCTATGGAGTTAATGAAGACCTCTAAAATGATGGATATTTCTTTAGTGACATGTTTTAGTAAGTTATTTACCTACATTGATGACTATGATTGATTTATCATTTATTCTTGGAAACTATATAATCATTCGACTATAATAATTTTGTACATGAGGCATTTCTTGTTCATCTTCTCGTTAGAAGATGACCTAATATCTGGTTGGTAGAATGATCTGTTTGTTATATCTGGTTTTAAATTTTCCCACTTCAAGTGGTCATCAAATTTTCTTCTAATGTAAAATTACCCATCATGTTAATGGGGATTTACCTTCTCAATCTTCCCCTACCTCTTCCAAATCATCTGATCCATCATTCATTCAGCAACATTGTTGGTATTTTCTTTTTCTCTAACCATTGTAAATATGCTTTTTTCACCTAACTTCACTAATAATATTTATCAAGGATTATTTGTGCTTAGCCATAATTGAATTTATTAAAATTGATGTTCATGGTGAGATTATTTTTTTGGAAAATGCATTCTATGAATCATCGGTTTCCTTTTATATCTTCTTGAAAACATTTTAATGATACACATAGATGACCTGAGGGAGTGTTTTCAAATACATACGTGGATATACCAAAAGATTCCTAGGAAGTTGAACATACCTAATAAGCACTGAAATAGCTTCATTTAACTACATAAAATATAGTACATTGTTTAAGGACCTCATGGTGAAATAGTTAGGTACTAGGGAGATGATAATTTCTATTATCAGTCAGAAAAATTTCTGAAATAGGAATCCTAATCCAAAGATTATGGACATATATGTCAATTTGAGGAATGATATCATATATATCAATTAATAAAGAAAACCCCGAGTTGGATCATGGGTAAATGTGCTGGTGATAGTCATCTAAATAAACATCTAATTGAAATCTTACACATATAAAGATGTTGTGAGACCTATTTGAATTTTTACTTAAGAATAAATGACCCAAAAATTTGGTGTGGATAGCTATACCAGTTGAAATAACCAATAACTATCAATGCATGGTGTTGTAGATAAATACATGGTTGGGATGAATTTAGAAATTAGGCAAATCCATTTAATGCGCATGGACCCAATTAAACATGGTTACTATTTTTTATTGTTGGAAATTAAGGGGTAAAAATATCATAAATGGTTTTTAGTATATGAGGATCTTCTCAATAAATAGAAATGAACTAATATAGCATATATGGATAAGGATAGTTATAGTCTATAATAAAGTGATAGTGAAAATTAGAGGCACTGTATAAGAATTCACTGTTTGGGGAAGAAGAAAGGGTAGAAAGGAAACCATGACTTCGCGAGTTTTATTATGACAAAAGGAATGAAATTCAAAAGTAGAAACGAATACCCCCATTTTTCAAACTAACTAAGAAAAGGTCTTCTACTAATAGTACACACATATTACGGGATATTGTGCAAACAAATAACGAAAATACATGGGAGGTAATAATAAACTCGATGTAAGATATGTTAGAAGAGGATATACTGATTATAGTCTCCCATGATGATGCCGATTCGAACGTCTAGGGATTTCTTATAGTGGAAAATAATGATGAGCATATGGGTTGGTTGAATACGAATGTGATTATTTTGAAGAGAGGTTTAAGTGAATGGAAAAAAAATGTGGATTAATTTATTCAATCAGGGGACAATATTGATTTTCACATTCAATACATTGTCAAGTATGATCCATAAACAAAGGATAATGATCCTAATCCGAAACTACATAGGGAGAAAGAATAAAATAGACATAAAAATGAACATAATGATTCTAACATTTATTATTATGTTTTATGAATTGTGGTTATGGAGTATTGTGTGTGGGTAAGGTGGAGGGGTTTTGAGGAGTTGGGTGTACAATATTGATGTGGTGTGAAGGTGGTTTCATTTTGTGAGGGTTATTACTTATAACATAAAAGTAATATTTTCTAAAATAAAAACATATAATTTAGAGGTATGTAGTCATGAAGCATAGTTGACCAGACATTGACCAACCATAAAATCATGTGTTTTATATTCAATCATTACTAGAGATCCCTACATGGGCTGGAGTAGACCTAAAAATAAAACATCATTGAATTTATATCCTTCAATTCAATATTGATAGATTACAATAATGATATATATATATATATATATATATGTCCTTATCATAGTTGGGGATATTATAAAGGAGTAAATTATCTTCCAAATAGGTGATTCTTAGTCACTGAATGGATATAAACTAAAAAATTCCATTTTTTAGGTACTGAATAAATGGATTCATCCAATCAGATTAGTCTTCTTTGATATAGGATTTTAGCGTACCACCATAGATGAAATATGACTAATATGATTTAACTCAAATCTTACCTCATTAGGAATATATTGGAAAAATATCCTTGAATCTACATTCAGATAAATAATTCATCCTAATATCAATAAGAAATATATTGTTTAAAACAAAATAGAGTGAATAATCAAACATTACAAGATGATGGGACATTGTTTTCCATGAATTCAAAATAGAGGTTGATTGATTAACTCATGGGTATGCTCGAACAATTAAATGTGAAAAATTTTAAAAATCGATAAGTCGTAATATGTTTTCATTATAAATGGATTATAGTTTCCATTTACATGAATACATAGAACTGAGATATTGAAGGCTATCTCAAGATGGGTGAATATGGTATGATAATTAAACTCATTGATGGTGAATCCATCTTAGATGAAGAATGAGTATCATGTGTAGTAATTTGATGAAGTTATGAATATAAAGCAATGGATACCCTAGTAGATATTATGGTTATAATTTTATAAAGTACTCTTGCACTTAAAGGCACTATCAATGTCTGTATACCTATATGGAACTTTTTGATGAACCAATAGAATGATATTATATGACTTGTTTGTATCTTGATGAAATAACTCATATTTTAGGTGTGCATCAAATAAATAGACCACATCATAAAAAGTAATAGCCTTCTATATGATGAAAATGTTTTTAAACTATTGTAGCATCATTACCAACTATTCCAATAAACTATTAATGATTGGTGAGTAGATTATTTATTTCAAAAAGTAATAAGGTGAGATTATACCAACCACATGATTGAATAGAGATTAACATAGATTATAATCCATGAATACAATAGAATGATATTTCTTCTATGTAAGAGAGTATTTGGTAAGAGTTTCTAACAGTATGAAACTAAAATGGTATTGGGTTTTATCTATTCCATCTTAGATATAATTAGTTATGGGGAAACTGATGTATCATTTTTGGGCTATCACATGATAGACCAATTCAATCCATTTGAGTGATTGAATTAGTACTATAATACATGATAGGTAATAGATTATATAATGAAATATGGTCCATAATTAATCATTATATTTTAACGAACAGACATTCATTATCATCTTACAAATTAGAATACATTTTCATAATGTATTTGTATTGAAAAATCTTATATAGGATGAATGGAATCGATGACCTCAAAAAAATGAATTTCAAAAGAGATTAAATCTAATGATGACCTTGATCATCTGTGTAAATATTTATGTTTCTTAATTAGATATTGAATCAAATCAATTTCTAATAGGTAATCATGGGTGAAAATTTCATGGTCTTACTCTTATGTTGGGGGAGAATAGTTTTTCAATTAAATTTTCATGACCAAGGTAGTGATAAAATCTTTGGGGGTAATTTTCCATCATTATAACCATAGATAATTCCTTAATATTCAATGAATATTTTTAATTATATAAATCTTCGAAAATGGTATGTTTTCTTTATCACGGTTATTCTAAAAAACAACCCATTTTATGATTTGGTACCACAGTTTCTTATCTATATAATGTGTTCATCAAATTTTAGTCATAGATGTATTTGATAATACATTTAATATCTATACATGGTGTATTGGTCTATAAATCCAACTATTGCATAAATGGGTAAATTAGTTCCCATGAATGGGTATTTTTATCCACCATCGTATTTTTGACATGTATTAAGTATTGTATTTGTTTATTGACAAAGGAAATATACTATTTTTTGGTTTATTATGATTTTGATGTATTTTGATGAAAATTTATTGATTGAAAAAGATTGAACATCTTCTGTGTGGTTTCTCAAAGAAAAATTCATGGAACAACATTATGTGTCACATTGTTAAAATTTTGAAATCATGAAGATTGGTTGTACCCCTGACATGATGGATATGTTTGTGTGATAGATACCATGTATTTTTCAAGTGTTGGTTTTTTATTTAGTTTTAAATTAATTAATATTCTTGAAACCACCTTATATCACACACATGACCAATGAATGTGTTTTAATTGAGTTTTTAGCTAGGAAGGGCTATTCTCTGTCAACAGTTTACTTGTCAAATTGTCTTTTGATTTGATTGATTCATCTTGGTAATTCTAATTATTATTAATACCAAGATATTTATATTCTACAATATTTATTTCCATATTTCAAAAATATCCATTTTTTGACATAGGGATTGGATGGTTCTATGTATTAGATTCATAGAACTTATTTTTGCGGTGGTTCTTGATGTTGAATCTCATTTACTCTTCAGGTGGGTTGATTAATTTTTTTAATGAATCAAAATTTCAATTTACATAAGATATATTATTAATTTGATATGAAATTATTATCAAATATAATTAAAAATAAATAAATGGTTCATTAAATCATTAAATTAATCATCTTTATAGGTTAGGTATGGCCCTTCGGATGGAATACAATAACATAAAAAACTGTGGGGCATGAAGGGAATTGATTGTAAAAGGGAAAAAATAAAAATGTTAAAAATGTGGGATTCAAGGATTAATTGGTTGGAGTATAATGAAATTTTATTGGATCCTGAGGACATATTATAGGATCTATGATAAATGTTATCTATGTGCTACCCATTGAACATGATCATATATAATGACTAAAATAATTGTGTGGGAATTATTCATATGAATACTGATTTGGTATGAATTATATTTAATCTAATGTGTTTAAATAACTAATAATACTCATTTTAGATTATAGAGATTGGATGAAAGAGTATATGATTTTTAATGATCCAAATTTGGAATGGTTTTTATGGGATTTTGTTACTACTAATACTAATTGGTGCCACCATTGATATGATATATGTGTCTTAGTTGAATAATTATTTAGATTTCCTTAGATTCATTCCCTATAGTGGGGAAATTCTAGTATTTTTTGGTTTCTATGGACTTACAACTAGTATATAGTCATGAACCAATGGATACTATAAAAAAATGCACTTAGTGTATACTAATGATCATACATGAGACCAATGGTGTCCTCGTTGAACCTGTGGGTCAATGATTTTTATTTATTTGGTATTTATATTATTTATATTTAATGATAAATATATGAATGAAACCCTTAAATAGATTAAATATGATTTTGAAAAAAAATCATGGTTGAATACATATTCATACTCACAGCGTATATGGGCCTCTAGTTGGTACATGAGAAGTCATATAGGACTGCAAGACATGAAATGGGAAATCCCCCAATGACTGATGCATTAAATTTACATCTATGTTTGAGCAAGATATATTGTTGTTTCATTGAAATGTATTCTAGTTATATAATTTCAATCAATGTATGATAGTAGAGGATATATTTTACCATTGTGTGATTGTATGGCAGGCATACCGATCACATTATATTGTATTGGATGTCACTATTTATTTCCAAATTCTTAGATATCTGATTGATATATATTGTGGATGATTATAACATTTTCATTATTTTCATTTTAATATTTCATTGATATGTTTTTGTATTCATTTAAAAATGTCATAATAAACATGTGTTACTTGTAAAAACCATCTAATATATAGTAAAATGTGTCTGAGGTCATGTAGTGATATTTTGTCTAAAACTAATTAGTTGTAATTTGCTAGGTATCACTAAATAATGATATCAAATATGAATCATTTTCAAAATAATTTGGGAAAATTTATATAGAGAATGGCGATTTCTAAGAATTTATATGATAATTTTTTCCCAGAGTAACTATCCATCATAAGAAGAATATCCTTGTTACATGGGATGGGATTTATGTTAATGGTTTTTTACACTCTTAGACTACATGGTACATGAGTGGTGAACATGAGTATGAATTTTAGGATTTATCATATTTTTCTATTGGCTAAAACAAAAAAAGTTGACTTGGATTTATAAATATTATATTTCATGTAAGATTCAAATTTCATCTATTTGACAACATGATAAAATAACTATGTTTCATTTGGTAAATAAAATTTAAAATTTGACATTTATCGAATTTTACCCCTATTACATGAAATATTGGTTTATTTATCATTTCATGAATTTTTTATAAATATATTGATTAAATTAATGAGGATACGGATTTTTTGTGTGTGGTGTCGATATTATGTTCTATAATGATCTTTTGTATGACAAGTTTGGGGGTAGTGAGATCATGCATTGTACATGTCTTTGGGGTATAAGGTATTCATAATAGGATAATTTGAAAACAAATACCATATAAATTTTTATGTTATATCCAGATATATTATTATGTCATATTCTATGAGATGTGTGTAGAAATTTTTAATAAACTACTCAATGATTTCCCCCATAGGGGCTTAGAATGGATTGAATGAGTACTCTGAAAAGATATGTTGTCCAAACCAAGTAGTGGTAATTATGTAGGGGATAGAAATTTGGTCAGGAAAATATTACTCTGTTTGATGATGGCTATGGAGATAGAGTATCTATATCCTATGATTATTATTTCTCAACTGGTTGGGGATTTTAATAATCAACACCCACCATTGATTGGTGTGGAAAGTAGACCACATGAATATGAATATTGTATTGACTCTATTAGGATAATTTTTGATCCCCTGATACACCACATGATTTAAGAGTGAAGTGTTCTATTTATAATCTATGGGGATTTTATATGTGACGGTGAGATAAGATATTCTAAGAGGATTAGCGCATGGGATGACCTAGAAAATATTGACGAAATTTTTTTCCCACTTTTTATAGAGACCCTATGAGATTATGGAGCCATGGATTCAATACTTTTTATATTTGGGAAGATTTTTTTAAGGATTATATAGATCATTTCACTAAAATAAATTATTTTCTCCCTGTATTATTTAGAGATTTGGTAGTTTGTGTGAGCTTTCATTGTTGTCATTAAATATGAGATTTGATTTATTGAAAATATCTTTTTTATAACCAATTTTTAAGAGGTTGTGAGTCATATTCTAATATCATAATAGAACATTAGTGTGTTTAGTGTCTCCATGTGGATTCCTTATGTTGGGGGGGGGGGGTCATCTAGTAGTTGGGTGTTCCATTTTGATCGCACAAGATGTAATGTTGGTGTAAAACCAATCGAAATAGGTAGAACATCATTATCATCAATATATTCTCTCTCAATTACATATAGATAGTATTGAAATATTAGACACATACATTCTTAATTTGACCATGAACAACTATAGTGTCATTCTTGTCTGATGACAGAGAATTCTGTGGACCAAATATGAATATGTTATAGGTTCCTATATATAGGGGTTCATGAATGTACCGTATTTAAAAGAATAATTAAAATACCCATGATTGGAAGGTTTTTAGAGTTTGACTTGTCATCTCTCTCAGGGAGGTGGTTTTAGTACTTAGGGAATGGAGCAGATCCTACATGAATGTAAATTTAAAAGAATTCATGTAGGATCTCAGGTACATGGTTGTTGTCTTCTTCATGATACCAAGCATACTACTACCTACCATTTTATAGAACCATATATTGTAAAAGTTATGATCATAGCAGATTATATATTTTCACATACCTTACTTATAATATGGGACTCAAAATAATATATATGTTAAAAAATATTTAATATCCTACTATTGTCTAAAGAGATTATATAAAATGTGACAAATATTGAAAAATAATTTATATTTAAATTGGAGGGAATAATCTATTGTTGGGAATATATATTCCAGATTTTTGGTTGCTAATTTTTGTGGAAAATATCTATGATAGAAATGAATTTCTTAAATTTGATCCATGTGTTTGATTAATTACATCCATACCATGATAATATTGAATATTAAAATCAATGATCCAACATCAAATATCATGAGGGTAGAGATCTTGTTCATGTGGATAAGGCATCTTATGGGTAGGTCATGTAAGTCAATACTGTAGTCAACTATCTTGGATCAAAACTCATGTTTCTAGATAAATAAAAGGAAATGGGGACACATTAAGTTATATTTCTACTGATATGGTGATATGGTAGTATAATTATTTTTTCTGATAAGTTATCTAGATTTTCTCCAAGAGAGATTTTGAGTTTACCACCGATATCATTATTATTGAGGATCCCATTTTTATATTTCTATATCAGATTAATATAATAGATATTTGTGAGCTAAATTCTCAATTATTGAACTTATCTTCCAATGGATTCATTGAAATGTAAACATCCATTTAGGTTTCTTTGTGTTTTTTTAAATAAAGATAATGGATAATTAAGTTTGTGTTTCAAAAACTTATAGTTTAAGAAAATTATTGTTAAAAATTCGCACCAACATAAATGTATTTATGGAATGTTTGACCAGTTGACAGGAAATCGAGTTTTCTTAAATATTGTTTAGTGATTATGATATAACTTGTTAAGGGTAATAAAATCAAGATTAAAATATAATGTATTTATTTTTATTAATAGACTTTATATGTACTTAGTGATGTTTTTATGGTTGAGGAAGAAACCACATTATTTATATGATGAATATATGTTTTCAACATTAATTATAATTTTTAGTTATCTCCAAGTATAAAATCATAGTATCATCAAAGACCAGGGATTATAATAATAAATACCTATATATCAGGTGAGGTACACATTTGCAACATACCCACTAAACCAATCTCTAAATGTGTCACTTTTAGATTAATGATGTACACTTTTTTGTCTATTTTATTTGAAAGAATTATATATCTCTAGACCCTAAGATGTTTAGCTATTTGATTCATTATAATGATGAATAGTTTTTTTGATAAATTTAAATGTTTCTTGATATTACTAGATATTTTTATTAGATTTTTCCATTTAGTAGAAACAATAAGAGATTAACTAAAAATTGGGAAATGTGGTCTCATTTAGAGACTCTAAATATAATATTTAACAATAAAACAATATTAATAGAAAGAGAATATTGAAACTAACTAAGGTTGGAAGGTAATACACAATGTGTTGTGAAATATAAGGGGTTGTGATATGATAAGTCTTGATGCATGGATTTCTTGTTGACATTTATGGTTCTCTAAAACATAAACCTCAAGTGTGGAATTATTTGACCTATGACATTGACATATATATTGTGTTGTATGATATTAGGTTTATGATAGACTAATATTTTCGAAGTTTATATTAAATAATAAAAAAATATATTAAATTATATATTATTCTAATTTTTCTTGGACCTTTCCTAATAATGGTGGGAAAAGTATCTATAGTGTTTTCATTTTGAGCTGTTTATACCCCTTGAAAATAAAATGTTGTTACAGATACACCTATGATTGAAGACACAATATCATATAGTTTAGGATTCCCATTTGGAGTGGAAATTAAATTTTCTACTCTATTTTATATATATATATATATATATGGATGTCTAATAGTGGAAGTGATTTAAGGCCCATACACCATTTTCTTATGACTCTTTATTAATCTGCAATATTACAAGGAGTAAACAATATGACATGATTATATACATTGAGGGGTATAATACATATAGAAGAGAATACACTATATTATACCATGACTAATCATTAGACTATACATGATTACAATTTTTTCATAGTTCCCACAAACTTATGTAAAGTGATGACTGACATGCAACATGCCTCCAATAGAAGGTTAAAATAGTTTTTAGGATGATGTATTGATATTTTTTATCAAGGTATTGGTGTCCATGAATGAATAAATATATAGTGGGTTTTGTTATGTGAGGATTCATATTTTATAAAGTGCATTATGAGAACTTGTAGAAGGCTATAATTTTGCATCAATTTTCTACTCCTGTGTTGAATGTTGATAGTGTTACCATGGATTTTAGAATGGGGATAATATGCAACCCTAGGGAAGTGATACAATGTATGTAATTTTTTTTCAAATAAAAACAAATTCATAAATTTTTCCAACAAAAGAGATCCTTTTCGTTGATAATGTGGGAAAAATATTTATTCATTATGTTTTTAACATTCTTGGGCCCTATCATACAATTTTTTGGATCAAGATTCTAGTTTCACAATGTACATTGTTTAGGGGTTATTTAAATAATTTGATTCGCAATATTATATGAGTACTACTAAAGACCCACCTTCAAGAAAAAATTTGCAAAATATTATTCATATTTTGGAGGACATGATATGTGTGTTTTTTTGAATAATTGGTTGGTTCATGTGGGAACCACTTATATTTGGTATAATATTCCAAAAACAATATTTATCATGATTATATATAAGTTTCTCCATAAATGGATATGTATAGTAGTATTTTACACATTACTTTATGTTTTTTGGAAGTTGGTATGTAAGTAATGATTGGTCTAAATATCTTACATTTAACATTATGTGAAATTTATTTTACCTAGAAGAGAATAAATACATATTAGTGTCGACATAAAGATTATAATGACTATTTATTATGTCTAATTGAGTTCTATGTTCATAATATGGTATTTTTTTGAGTGTTACCAAGTCTAAGTAATCACTAAATTCATTGAAATTGGAATTTAAAACCCAAATTTGTAGATACATATTAAATTGGGGAGATGATCGATCTATTTTTGTACATGTTATGACACCAATAGTGATTCAGTGCAATAAATGATGATTTACACATTGTTATATTGATATGATACCATCTTGGTTCATCTTGTGTAATTCAAATATATGGTATATCAATAAGATTTATTTTTACAATGAACAAAACCTAGTTATTATAGTAGAACAATGTGGTTGAAAACTCCACAGATATTATATTCCATTCATATGGGTGTTATAGAAGAATGACAAAATGCAGTAGAAGACATGGGAGTCCGAATGTGTCGTGATGGTTTAGTGTATAAATTATTTTTTATTAAGGAATCATAGTGATGTTTTGGAATTTATGTTGAGGAAGAACTATGATATAGTAGTTTGTTTTTAAACACCATGATATTATTCATAATCATGATCTAATGTAAAATATAATGAAATAATTAAAATTAGGATGGATTCATGTATTTGAATTAAATTTTAAAATTTTAGGTTTAATTAGTTTTTTTGTAACATGGTTTGATGCGTGATATGATTTTTGTTGACATGATTCCAGTGGTAAATCATGTGGTGAATCTTTTCACGATTTCCCAATTGAGGGTCATGATTAGATAAATGTACCAGTGAAATAGATTGGGATCAACATAGAATGATTGTTCAAGAGGTCTCTATATTTATTCCTAGATTCTAGGTAGCTTGAAAGAGACACATAGAGATAATTTTGTATTGGTGAGAAGTCCATATATAAGATGATTCTAATGCCCCTCATATTTTTTATGATGATTGAAATTTTTTAAATGGGACAATAAATAGGTATTATGATCATCGATCATTGATATATGTTTTAGGTTGGTTCAAAGTCATGTTCTATGGGTCTAGGGTTGGATCTACAATAATTTTTATGCTACACAAAAAACTTATGTCCTGGAAAACTGTGTCAAGACATGAAAAAGGCGCCAATATAGTGGTTTCTCAAGGTCACCTCATTAAATTATTTTTGAATCCAAGTGTAATTTTTTCATATTGACTCCACAAAGAATTTTTAAGAATATATCTATAGTCTATATTTACATTCATCATTATTTATTTTCATATTACTCAAAATAACATTTATATTTATCTTAACAGAAAATAATATGGTTTTAGATCATAGGTATTTATTGGGAAGTGTTTCTTTATTTTCATCTTATATTATGAATGAGTAAAATGGTTCTAAATAATTCTATACAAGATTAAATATTTTAATTTTACATTTTATATATTGTCATGTTGGTATGTCATTCATTGGACCTAAAATATTAAATAAATATTCAGTTTTATTATTCATTAAATAAAACATCCCCATTGGTAATAAAACATCATTGGTTATGAGGCCAACTCATTAACCCCCTTGGGGTGTTCCAAATCATGTTTAAAAATGAGAAATATGAAAAAATACCATTGTGTGTCATGGATTACAAGATCTAACAATCATTAAATATTAAGGGCTAATTTGGTCATAATCCTTGATCCAAAATTAATGCCAACTATGTGAAAACTATTTAACAACATCATGTAAAGTGATTAAATGAACAGATAAAGAATTTAAACTATTACTATATATTTATAATTGTTCAATTTTATACATGGGGTTTAAATTACTAGTCATACTGATTATGAATCCACTGAATTTAATTGAAGGGGTTGGGGTTACTAATGATATTGATTTTTATGGATTTGGGTTTGATTAAATTTGTAATAATTATAGCCACTACAAATTTGGGAGGCATCGTATTTTTTAAGGGGTCAATATGAATAATGATACTGATTCGGGAAACATTATGTTTTATCTAAGGTAAAGGGATGAATACTAATACTGATATAGATATCCATGTATATGACGGAAAAGGATGACTACAAATTTTTCCAATGTATTCATTCCCTAGTGCTAGGATAACTAATGGTTTGGTGATTAGTGGAAACAATACATATACCAAGATTTTACTCTATGGATACTATGGATAAAGGCATCATACTAAGGTTGAAGAAGGTATGGTCGACCATAGGTGTCACCTTGGAAATGTGGTTTTATGGTGGTTGTATATGTATAAATTTTGGGTTTTTAATGTTATTATTAATATCATTGTTAACTTATTAAATGGATTGAATTTTAATTACACAAAATCAGTGGTAGCCTACTATTTCATACTTATACACTTCATAGTATATAAGTTGATACGTATGAATAATTCATTAATGAAAGACAATAAAATGGCATGTTCTATAATACTGATGTGTGACATAGAATTCTAGGTTAGATACCCTGAGATCAATATTTTTTTGAGGAGTCCCCAAAATTTATTTTTTCATCATTATTGTCATATTTATGTATATGAACAAATATTATGTGATTTGATAACACACATGCTAATCACATGATATTTTATGGGTTATGTTTATTTATTATAATTTAAAAAGTTACCTCGTTTGTTGTTATTGTGGATGATACTATGATTGTATTTAGTTTATTGGTTATTCTAATCTAATATGTAGGTATCGTATTCCATTCATATCACCCTAATACTATGACAAAAGTTTGTATCCATTTGAATAGAGGGAGATTCACTTGGTTTTAGTTAGTTATCTCTAATATGGAACATATTAGTGGAAATTGGATGGTTGATATAGAAGAAGGCATACTTTAGAAAATTAATGTGGAGATCCTATAAGTTGATATTAATACTTAATTTTTTTCTTCGTGATCTAGTTGCGGTTTTCCAACTAATTGGTGTATTAATATTCTTTTAAAATATAATGATTAGCTAAACAATATTTATATAGACCATGATAAAAGTAGTGGGATGTACTTTTTGGGGTAATTTCATATATCCCCGATGGCTAATAAGATGGATAAGAATATGGATATAATCATGTATATTGATACAGTAAATAAATTTATTTATTATTTAAAATATATCACAATTATTATTCATGAATTCTATATTCCTAGATTTTTTCATTTGAGGACCTGATGGAACTAAAAAAAATCATCCTCATATCATCCACGAGAACATGTATGACTTGTTTCAACTAATCAATCATTTTCTTGAATCCCTGTAAAAAGGGAGTTTGAGGTTTTTCTATTTCCTCTCCCTCATAGGTATAATGAAATGGTAATGATGATGAATTTAAATCCATATAAGTCTTCCATGATACAACATCTTCTTTTTTTGGGTTGTAATAATTTGAAATAGATTCCCATCCTTATAGATTTTTATATCATGGATATAGAGGCATTGGCTCTAACCCCACGGTTCTTTTAATATTAGTTTTCATAATTGATATCACCAAAATTCATATTGATAATCCACTATACAATATTTCCCTCTCTATGATAGAGTTGATGGAACGAGTGACTTCTAGGCAATGGTTTGACCATCGGGTTAGGCTAGAAAATTCAGAAGCATCAACAAATTAGTCAATTTATAACAGAAAATAATTTTTTGATTGTACTACTCCACCTCAGGAATAAAAAAATTGTTCCCAAGGTCTCGTGTTGTTTCATCATGGTGGAGGATAGGTAGGATTAAAATTATCTCTAACTTACCGCTAAAAATCCTTGGATAAAGAGCCAATTCATTGGAAAAATTGAAAATATTCTTATATTCCACTTTGAATTTTTATCCTTAGATTTTTTTAATAAAAAATATCGATGTAGCTAAACTCCCTTCATAAGAATGTAGATTTATCACCATAGACACCCCTTTCTCAACCATGGATAGAGTTAATGATGTGCTTATTATATGTATAGGGGTTGAATATGTTAAAGTGTAGTTAGGGTCTTCTCACCTAGTAATTGAAAGCAGATTCATGTTATTAAACCATGAATTTTGTTTTCAATAATAAATCACAAAATAGGGTTTTTATTTAGACAATTTTGATTAATGTATTGTAACTCTTAAGATAGTCATCATTCCTAATATATGATGATACTATAACATCCTATATGTATAAATTTATATACATCATTTTAGTTTAGATGAGATTGATTCTGGAGTTAGTTTCCACCACACAGGAAAGGATTTCTATGTCATTGAGCGTATATATGATATAGAGGGATTAGTTGTTCACATGAATTATATCAAAATGATCTACTATGTATAATAATATAATTTCTACTCAATTTTCATGCTAAGGTCTTCTAAATAGTATATATAATTACCAGCTACATCAATATCAAATTCCCTCTATCTCTTTAAATAGTTAGTAAATGATTCCAACAGCTCTATTGATATGTGTATTTCATGAATCATAAATAGATGGGATTTAATACAAGTAATGACAGGGAAATTTTCTCATCCAATGTAATTTTTCAGTGATATGATATATATATATATATCCCAACTAGTTATGGTATAATATTATAACAAAAAACAATTGATTAATTTTTTAGATTGGTTTAATGTGGTAGATACAAATTTGAAACTAATTATAAGGTGTTTGGGTATATATTCATGGGTGTTTTCATAATAGTTTGCACTTAAAAACACAAAAATAAGGTTTTTGGTCTCCAAAATGTATAAATCATTTTTATAGAGGGATTCCCTAGAATTGTGCATCCCAAAGGACCCTTCTCCCTTTTTAGTAATTATTATCAAAGGATATTACTGGGGAATATTAGTTTGATTTTTCCCTAATATCAAAATTGTGATCACCTAAAATTAATGAATATATGGATATATAAAACCTCATATCCACAAAAAAGACCTCTACTATTAGACGTGCCATGAAGAATTTTCCAATTACATGGTATAGAATAAATTGATGGATAGAAATTGATCTAAAATTAAAAAGGTTTCTATATTATACATGTGATTTAAAAACAAACCATTTTAGATTTATAGGGTTCTGATGGGGATGGAAAAAATTAGGGGTGTTGAATACCACATTGGGTTTACTTGATTATGTTTGGAAATAATGATTTTTTTGTATAATGTGATCAAACATCATGTTATCCACTCATTTAACATATATGATCCCATATCAATGACTTAATTATATTCCACAACATCATTATAATAGTTGATGGTGATGGAGATGATAGAGACATGTACTGAATGGTCCCAAAATTTTACTATGCCATTTTCCACCGTATCATAGAGCTAGTTTTTAATGATGATTAATTACATGAATTTTTTTTCTATAAAATAAATGGTATGGGCAACACTTGTGTTATTTATTCAACTCACCCAAGTTTGTCTTATTGACCTCTAGTATCTTGAGAAAATGATAAATCCTTATAATTTCACATTCATAACATAGAAAACCATATTCATATTCTATATAAAATGGATGATTGGAGCTTTCCCTTGATGGGGGCAATGTGATTTTGTTTATGTTTTTGTCAGAATGGCTGATTTCAAGGGGCCTCATTGATCTTCATTCAATGAAGAATTAAATAATATATAAAAATTCAATTTATTTGTATAAATAATTATTTCTATTATGGGATGTATTAGTGGGTGATGACATTTCATGGTATTCTTTATTCCAACATCATTACACTAATATCTCTCAGGAATGTTGAAAAATATGATTATATATATATATTTGGGAGTAGATGTTTAGAACGATCTCATCCAAAAACATACACCCACTAAATGTTTTTTCATGGATGATGAACATTGAGATAGTATGTCAGTCATTCTCATCAGTATGTGAATTAGCAAATAGGTTTATTGTATCACATTTTAAAATTTGTTAGGTTAGTGATACTCATTAATGAAAAGTTATTGGTAAATTTGTGATGGAAATATATGTACATACCCTTGAAACTAGTGATGGATCACAGTGAAAAATGGATTTAGAAGAGAAATTTATAAACAGCCAATGTCTTGAAAAATATTAACATCTATGATGAATAATTCTTCTATAGGGTTCCCATCCCCAGACCACAACACGGGTTAATATAAAACGAATGGATCATGATGCTACACATACCATTACTGAAGAAAATTCATGGGTTGTCAATATCTAGTAGTGTAAGAGTATGATCCACCGATGCTGGATATGGAATTCCATTTGGATGCTTAATACCTATTGTGTCTCTACAAATTCATTTATAATATTTATAACATTGAAAAATAATAATTGGGTAGTTTGACCTGCTTCTTATTACAAACTAGTAAAATAGAATATGAATAAATGAAGAGATTATCCAATAGTTGGTAATAATATTTATCTATCAGAGAGGGGAACACTATGATTACTAGGAT
This sequence comes from Viscum album, assembly GCA_963277665.1. Classification (NCBI taxonomy): domain Eukaryota; kingdom Viridiplantae; phylum Streptophyta; class Magnoliopsida; order Santalales; family Viscaceae; genus Viscum; species Viscum album. The sequence goes on along the minus strand of OY728142.1, from coordinate 1,329,923,480 downwards.
ATATCTCATGTGGTAGATGTCTTCAAACTTATCCCAAGATTAATTTTCATGACCACCATCTTTGACCCTTGTTGACTGAGAAAATATTAGATGATATCTAGATTATGGGGGGGGGATCATGATGTGATCATATAGATCCTACACTCATCCTGGATAGTATCATCAAAAGATATCATTTCTAATGTTTATGTAGATATCCAGATCATTGATTAAGTATGTGATTTATTATTTTTTCTCTGTTAAATATATGATTTTTAGAGAACCATGTGTTTCAATATCTTCATTAAAATTATATAGGAACCAGAAAAATATTCAATGATTTATTGAATCATGATGATATCCAAGGGACACAACATATATCTTATAACTAGGGTAAACACATGATGGTGAGTCAACATACTATTTATAATCCTATGTGGGTGGATCATACTCATACACCAGTCCACTAACATCAAAATAAAGATCATTAGGTGGGATGATAGTGAAAAAATTCATCAAACCTAATGTCGTTGATAAAAGCACAATGACCTCATCTCAATAACCAACTATATGGAGAGGAATTCACTATAAGAGGGAACTTTACTATAGGGTTTCATAAGTCATTGAACCCAAATTTCCTCATTGTTAAATTCCTCTATCAAGATTCTGTGTAGCACTATAATACATATATTACTACCTCATTAGAACCTCTTGTTATTCCAATATAAATCATGGTGTCAAGATAATGAATCAATAAAATGGTCACAATTTTGTAACCATGTTACATGGGTGTAATGGGTATATAAGATTTCTTCATAGGAAATATGATGAATTTTCATTATTGTTGAATAATGATTATTATAGAGAAACTAATATATTGTGATGTTAAAGGGTACAGTTTAGAAGAATATAATTGATAACTCGTTTTTGGAAAAATTTTCACAATTGTTTTTTAATAGAATATCATTGATAAAGAGAGTATACATTATATTTAGAACCCCAATATTTTATATGGTATATTGTTAATTCCTTAGGATGAAGGGAATGATGTATACTCCTCTACCTAGAGACATCATCCAACACATCCTTCCTCATAAAGAGGATCTTTCCAGCTCATGTGATATGAAATTCATCAATATTCACATTTAAAAAGAAAATTTGTATGCATCTTATTGGATATAGTGTTTTTTGAGGTACAAAAACTAGTAAAAAAATTTCTCCTTACCATAGATTTCCAAAATAGATCAATACCTCTCCATTACATATACAATAGTTATAGGTATAAATTATGATGATATGGGTGGTGATGGATGAACTATGAGTCCATAGATGGAAACCTATAATTGTTTATTTTTATAGTTTTAAAAAGGAAATATGGAACCATGTGGAAATTTTATATATGAATTGAAATCCTCAATCTAAGTCTTCTATCCCTAACAAAAGTGTTAGTATAGGAATCATCTCCCACAAGTCATCAATCTTTATAAATTATAAAATACAAGGGTACACCAAATGATAGAACCTATTTTTATATTGTAATCATTCGCCATGTGTGATATTATGAGTTTCATTGGTATATATACCATAATAAATGATCTTTCTATTGATGAATTCTATATTCTGGTGTAGATTTACCGTAGTCCAAGTGAATGAACATTAGAGACACATACTTATTTGATATAGTGTAACACCCCAAGGTTTTGAAAATAAATATAGAATGCAATTTTATAATCTATCCTCTTCTATGTTATGAATTTCAAGAAATGGTCATCTAGAGTTGTGTTCAGTAAGTCATTTAGAGTCTGATAGAACAAACATGATTTTTGGTGAATAGTAACATACCATTATGAGTAGTAATATGAATTGTAATATGAATAGTAATATGACCTCATGAATAGTAAATAATATTATTATTTTATTTTCATAAGGCAATTGGATAAATGGATCTTAATTAATTTTCCAATGTCACAATAAACTAATTGCACTTCAAGATTGTTATTTTTGAAATTAACTGTGACCTTGTATAAAAATTAAATTAATAATATTTAGAAAATTATTTTTGAAAAATGGATTTCACTTTTTAATTCTACACGTTGAAAAATGGTAGGGGTGAATTTCTAGGATTTTTCTAAAATACTTAAATTTTTTATGAATAGTGAAAAATATAGTTTTGCATATTCAGTAGTTTAATGAAATCATAATGAAATAATAATTAAAATAAAATGATGGTCGACTTGTGTATAGTAGCATAGGTCATGAGGTGTCCCATGTGGCTAAAACCATGGGAAAATACCATGGTCATGCCCATGGTTTGGAAAAAACCACTAATGAGGTGTCCCATTGAAATTATTAAAAAATTAGCTATCTTTTACTATAAATATCCACTCATACATTCGTTTTCTTCCATTCCAAATCCATCATCCTCAAATATCTGGTTGGTTTACCACTCTAATTTTCCTCCCAAGGTGTCCCTAATCCCCCAAGGTCCCATCCTTCATTATATAGGAGTTATTCTACAAGGTAAGAGATTCCTTCATTCTCTTCTTTAAGTTGACAATTCTTTATGTTATCTATTTGAAACTCCTTTCTCATATATTGAGGTTTAATTTTATTTATTCTTCTTACCATCCTTTTGATTTAATTATTTTGAGATACCCTTTTGATCTCATTATTTGATTTTATGAAATCTTAAGGGACGTCGTTAGGCTGCCGAATTTTCATAAGGAATCTTTTAACTTTTCTGTAGGTCGGAGTGGATACTCAAGAGTGGGGTGAATTGAGTTCCAATTAAAATCTCTGTTAAAATCTTGTCTATTTAAAAATCCCCCGATTTATAAAGTAAGTTAAACCATAGTGAATTTATACAGATTGTAAATGTTCACTTAGCTTTTCAATGATTGATTAGGACTCAGTTAATTTAACCATAAGATCAAACTATCTTTTGAAGCTAACCTACTGATTTACAATAAGTGTAAACACTTGTAAATTTAACTATCAAAGTTGCTTTAAAATATTTTTGTATTTCAAAGTAATAGCAGCGAAATAAATAAGATATATGTACTATACTTTGAACTTAAACAAAATATGCATAGCAGATATAACAAGAGGTTCAGTCTCAAGCCGAGACTTAGTCCTCTCAAATTTATATAAATTTGATCCACACCCTGGATCGGGGATAACAACAGTTTACAAAACTTTCCAAGACACGCAGGGACCTCTAACACTATTCTTTATGGGAAAAAAACAAATACCAGGCCACACAAGGACCTCTTCCACAGTTGACGTGGGTAAACAAGAGTTAAGAGATTTGGAGTGAGGATTTTGATATCCTCCAGTTCAGTGCAGGAGATAGTGTGTGTATAAGAAATACAGAGTACACAACACTACTCAAAAGTTAATAAATAAATCACATGGAGAGAACAGATAAGAGTTTAGAAAGATCTAGTGATTATCAATGCATCTCTGGACTCATTGGATTCAGCATGAATGCTTCTGAGTCCTTCTCTGGTTTTTCTGTTAAAAACAAGAGTGTCGTAGTTCAGCTTGTATTCAACAAGAATGGAAATGATCTCTTGATTCATTTTGTGTTATTCAGTGGTGTTGGATTGCATTCATAAGAGTTATTTGAAAGTCTTGCAATCTCTTTCTTGCTCAGGATTGTTCTTCTCATTCAGCATATTTCTCTAGGGTGTATGTAAGTTCTTCTCGTTGTACATTCACACTTGTACGCCACACTCATTTCTTACGTGTACTTCATCTCAAAATTCCTTATATTCCACTGGTTCTGGAAGTAGGAATGATTCCCTTTTAATAGGTATAAGATACGGTTCCTTGACATGCCAATAACTACCATTACATAACATTAATTGCATTAAAAACATCAAATATGACCGTTAGCATTATTTAAATAATATTGAAAAATATTTAAGAAACAGTGTCACAGTGATTAAGTAAACGGTGTCTTCTTCACGGTATATGGTTCATGGTATGAGATTCATGGTATGTCCATGTCACGGTGTGTAGATCACGGTGTCTGGATCACGGTTTGTCCTTCACTGTGTCTGGTTCACGGTGTCTAGGTCACGGTGAGTCCTTCATAGTGTCTGGTTCACGGTGTCTGGGTCACGGTGTCTGCGTCACGGTGTCTGGGTCACGTTGAGTCCTTCACAATGTCTGGGTCACGGTGTCTAGTTCACAGTGAGTCCTTCACAGTGTATCCATACTTAGATGAATATCTGTATTTGGACATAGAAAGTAATATGCAGAATTTGGATTAAGATTAATCATTAGAGAGTAATAGAACTTGAATCATAAATTTAAAGTCTTGATAATATATGTGAGATTTGTGATCATGCATAAGACTTGTAAAATAATAAAGAGAGTAATTAACATCCATAAGATTTGTTATCATTAAAACATGATGTGTACTTATTATTAACATTGAAGAGAATTAGCAAGATGTGCAATGAAGATTGAGATTAATTAATAGTAATAGGATTTTTGATCATTAAAACATGATTAACACATGAGGAGTCCAACAATCTCCCCCCTTTTGATGATCACAAATCATGTATAGTCAAAATATAAATGAAATGAAATATTGAAGAAACTAGCATATTAGAATAGAAAAAATCATTATAGAACTGACACTTGTAGTTTTTCTACACCTTTTATACTTGTATTTTTTCTCCCCCTTTTGGGATTATCAAAAAGTGGAGAAAAAGAAATGAAACAAAGAATTCTTCATTAAAAAAGGTTCAGAATAGATCATAGAGGATAAGTACAAACATTAAACAAATAATGACATCCAATCAAAAGGAAAACTGTACCTGGACTCTTCAGGGATCCATCTTGTCCTTTCCTTTATTAGCATCATGATCTAGTGTTTAAGTAGAAGAAGGCATAGATGCGATAGAAAAAGATGGTAAGGGTAGACCTTCAAAAACAGATGGAGCCAAAATAAGAGTAGAAGACGATCTAGGCTGGGTTTTTTCAAGAATGACTAGCCGGATCTGAGAAAGAGCTTGGCTAACTATCATGGTAGTTGAGGCTAAGGTAGGTAGACCAGGTCTAAGGGGTGCAGCTATTGGAGAAACTATAGCAGTACTCTTCACATGAAGATACAACATCAAAAGATTGATGAAATCAGTAATGATTTCACCACCATATTGATTAGACTTTTCAATGTCGTCCTTATTCTCCATGAATTTTTCCAACAATATGGTCAACACTATAAGTTTCTGAACTTGAGATTTAAAATCTTGAGTCACCAGAGGGATTCTGAAATTTTCCACAAGATATCTAAAGTGATATGTCATATCACTTTTAGAGAAAATCCGGGAGAGATACAAATCTATTTTCTTGGTGATCTTTTATTGAGCATCATTGTCTATCTTAGAATGAATCCTAACCAAGCACAATTCTCTATCATTGTTCTTAATCACTTATGATAAAGAAGATAGATCCAATCCACTGAAGGCACTCTAATGTTCTTCCTTTATTATGGATCTCAGCATGGAATCATCCAAAGAAGATTTGGAAGTCTGACCAGAAGCAGGTGAAGCCTTGACAGCTTCGGTTAGAACATTGAGCTGTTTCAGAACTTTTTGCAGGCATCCAGTATATTCATCTGTAAGCTTATTTAGATTTTCTACAAGCTCCCTCATGCATTCCAGCATTTTGGTGTGTCTTTTTCCAATCTTCTCATCAAAATAAAGTAGATATGGATTAACTTGAGACACAATTTCCCTAGCAAGGATGGAATCATATGGCTCAAGAGAAGTAGCAACTGGTGTAGGGGTAGACACAGGATCAGACACTAATTTCAAAGACAACTCATTCTACAAGTTTGCTATCATATTTTTTAGATTTGCAACATCAACACTCAATAGCTTATTCTCAACTCTGACTTCTTGAATTTCTCAGATCATCCTTGGTTAAATATGAAGGATAATATTCTCCAAGAGAATTGATGCATCTTCATGACTTAACTGAGTCACTGGATGAGGTTGAGTGGAGACAATTTTCTCATCTCATGCTAACAAAGTCTCTCCAAAAAATTTCAGATAATCTTTGGTCACAAAGGTGTGAAGCTCGGGTATGGGAGTAGGTAAAGACAGAGGTTCAGATTCTAGTTGCGGTTCAGAGTCATCTTCAGACTCAGATTCTGATTCAGATTGATGTTGGGCCTCTGGTTCTGGTTCTGGATGAGCTATAGACTTCAGTTGAAACATAGAATAATGATCTATTCCAGTTTTAGTCACTTGTTATGACTTATTTACATCATAAAAGCTTGGGAACACATACCGAGTGTAAACAAAATATGTGACAGAAGGTTGAGAAGCTTCAGCAGATCCAACTTCTATAAACGCATGGTTTTGTGGTTCCTCCCCCTCAAATTATGCTTCCATTTCAAAGACTATAGGCTCACCATGATCATGATCCACAGGCTCATCCCTAAACTCTTCCGCAAACTCTTGCATTACTAGTTGAAAGGAAATTTCCATCCTTTCTTCAGTAGAGGGAATACTCTTATGAACCGATTGATCCACTGGTTGAGCTTCCGGACTTGCTTATTTCTCAATAGAAACATCCTCTTCAACAGGATCTTCCCCTAAGTATGCTTGCTGTTCTAAATCAGGAAAAACAAATTTTCTTGGTGTATAAGGAGGAGCATCTGTATTGACATCTGCACTAGAAGCAGGAGATTCCTCTTCTCTCAAACTACCAGAAACATCTTCTCCTTGAGGTATTTCAGTAGGGATAATAGTAGGTACAACAGTCCATTATTTTTTCAATAAGAGATGTTTCCATTGGTGGTCTTCTAGCTTCTTCTCTAGGAGATACATCAGCTGTTACTTCCTCTTCAGATTCTTCTTCTGAATACTCAACCACTTCATATGGTTCCAAACTAGGATCTGATAGATTTTTAGGCCTTCTTGGATAGTCAACAGGATTAATGTTTTTAAAGATTTGATCATTATCCTCAACCCACTAATTCTTCCAGAGGTTACAGCTAATCTTCATCCTTATGATTATAGGAAAGGATAGGTATAAATCAAAGTCCTCTAACTTTTCTTCATTTGGTCAAACCATCCCTTTTGCAACTAACATAGTTAAAATCATATTTGAGTAAAACAAGGTGGTGGATTTGGAGGTGTCTTTGATCAGATCACAGATATGGTTTATAACATACTTACAAAGGTTGATCTTATGGCCATTCTTTAATAGGTGAATCAGGAACTCATCCTGATACTTCATCACAACAAAATATCATTTTCTCAGACTAATGAAATTCTGAACAAACTTAAACAGAAGTCTAGTCTCCCCATCCAATTCAGTAGCTATGGCCCTTCGCTTGGTGCCATTTCTAGTCAAGATTTCGAAAGCATTCTCCAGGTCAAAGATGTCAGTTGTTTGAGGAGGGTCTCTCTGGTAATCCTCACAAACTCCTTCATGTGGAATCCCTAGGCATGCAACCCACAACCTTGAAGAGAAATAGCATGATAAAATTGAGATACCAATCTCGGGTAAATCGGTTTATTTTGTCTAGTGAACCATTCATGCCATCCATGTTCTTTTAACAATTTCAAAACTAAATATCTACTAGACAGAAACCACTCTGCGCAAACCTCCTTTTCAGGTACAATAGTTCGGCTTACCAGGTTTGGGTTTAGAGGTCCTTCAGGAGCTATCCTCAGTATCCTCTTCTATTTCTTAGAGAGGCGCTTTTCAAAAGAGGGTGATGATGGACTCTTCATCCTTAGCATTCACTGAAGGTTTGGGCGAGAGGGAAGAGAAGGTTCATGAGATAGTTCAGGTAAGGAATCGAATTAAACCCTTATGTTTTATCATTTGGAAATGTCAAACGTCATAAAAACAAAAACACAGGAAATCAAATGGTGGTGAAATTAAAATTACCGCGATATGGGTTAAAATAATAATATAAATAATCTTCCCGAGGAGACCGTGAGTAGGAATTACGGTGAGATGAAAACTAGTCATCACGGTGAGACAGTTGGTAGTTGTCATGGTGAGACAGTGAGCATTCTCTGTAGTCACTATGAGACAATGAGTTGATAGACCTGGAGCATAAAATCTTGATGGTGAGACTGTGTGCATAAAACAGTAACATAGAAACAATGACTATGAAACTGTAAAGTATAATACAGTAAATTATTAAACATTAAGATCAGTAAGATATTTACTAATGATTAATCATACCAAGATCATGTATGATGTAGTCTAATCTTTCAGAATTTAATGGTTTAGTGAATATATCAGCAAGTTGATATTCAGTACCAATGAATTCCAAAGTGATATCACCTTTCTGATAATGATCCCTCAATAGGTGATGTCTTAGATAAATATGTTTTTTCCTTGAATGAGGAACATGATTCTTGGAAATATTAATATCACTTGTGTTGTCATAATTTATTGGGACATGTCTAAATTGATATCCATAGTCTAGTAAAGTGTGTTTCATCCACAAAATTTGCACACAACAACTTCTAGCAGCTATGTATTCAGCTTCTGCAGAAGATAATGAAACAGAATTTTGTTTCATACTACACCATGATACTAGTGACTTTCCTAAAAGGTGACATGTTTTAGAGGTTCTTTTTCTATCTAACATACATCCAGGAAAATAAGCATCAGAATAACTAACTAATTCAAATGATTGTCCTTTGGGATAGAACAGCCCTAAATTGGGGTATGCTTGAGGTATTTTAAAATTCTCTTCACAGAATTTAAATGTGACTCTTTAGGGTTTTCATGAAAATGAGCACACATATACACACTAAACATAATATCAGGATGACTAGCAGTCAGGTAGAGTAAACATCCAATCATTCCTCATTAAGTGGTTTGATCAACAGATTTACCATTTTCATCAAGATCTATCTTACAGGTGGTACTCATGGGAGTGTCACTACCATTTATGCCATCCAATCCAAAACGTTTAAAAAGATCACTAGTATAAACTGCCACTTCCCATTTCTTATCTCGGAGTGCCGATTTCTCGTGGTCACATTAAAAAGGTGTTCTTATCTGAGATTCTTGACCGCATTCTGGGTAGAATCTATAACTGTAAGAATATGTTGCTCCCCTTCAGAGGCAGGATAACGTTAATCAACAGTGTCCTCACATCCATTCCCATGCACATCTTCTCGGTGATCTATCCCCAAAAGGGGACTGTGGAAAGAATGGAAATCATTCTTAAATCTTTTCTGTGGGACACCAAGGAGGAGGGAAGATATCACTAGGCCTCCTAGAAAAATCTGGCTAGATTAATAGTGGCAGGAGGTGATGGCCATCGCGATATCCAAGGTACCATCCAAAGCCTTCATGCCCGACTCGCTTGGGAAATTATTGTCGGGGAATCGTTGTGGTCGATGTTTTTCAAAGCGCGTTACTCGGGGAATGAAACAAGGGGTCTCTACAGTTCCAAGAGGCTGGCAAGGCACATGTTCTCGCTTATTGAGACATTGTTAGGCCATGTAATATGGATCATAGGGGCTGGGAAGGTCAGATTTTGGGAGACAAACTGGTCTGGGGAATCCATTGGGCACTCTGATCATCCTTTTCTGGACATCACCTTCAGCAGTACATACGAGGAGTTCGATTTGATCAATACTTCTTTGAATGCTAACCATATGTCTGTGTTCGAAAATATTTTCATGAGTGAGGAACCTGATAGGTGTTGCTTCACTTTTACTAGTTCTGGAAAGTTTAACTCGAAAGGCTTCAGGAGCATCATTCAGTCTGGTAGCAAAACTAATGCTTGGGCCCCGACATCGTGGTGCAACGAAATTCCCATTACAATTAACTTATTAATCTGGAGAATCAAGAACATACCATTACCTAGGGAGGATAATATCCAGCGTCGGGGCAATGCATTGGCCTATAGATGCTTCTGTTGCATTAAACACACGTCAGAGTCGGCGATGCACCAGTTCTTAGAAATCCATTTGGCCCTCCACCTTTGGTCCCTTTTCACACATAATACATGTAGAAATTATGGAGTGTATTCTCTACAGAAATACGTGGAGAACTGGTTTTCTGGCTCGGGGTCTTCTGGCCAGGAGTAGATGGTTAGAAATATCATTATTGTGGCTGTTTGTTGGGTGTTTAGGGAGGCCCGCAATCAGGTTCGGATGGGAGACAATTGCTCAACACTGTTCCTACAGGAAAGTATCAAAGCTCTAATTTTTGAGCTTGCTTCTCAGATCAAATGAGGATTGAAGTAAACTATGGTTAATAATCTGATCAACTGCCCCTGTATTTTGAGAAACGGGACTGGTCAGTGGGTTATATGGTGCCTGCCGGTTACAGGTTTCATGCTCAACATTGATGGATCCTACATGGGGGGCATTATGAGGGGGGGAGGAGTGTTGCGTGATTTTTCAAGATTAGTTTTCATTGCCTTAAGTTATTATTATGGCATTGGAAACTCTCTGAGTGTGGAGGTTCACGCACGTGCTTCAGGTCTGATGGTGTGTAGACGTGCTATGTTAATAGTGTCAGAGATTGAGACAGACTCAGATCTCCTTGCGAATATCTTGAAAGGGACCAGTGGGGTTCCTTGGGAGCTCACTTACCTCATCAGGACATGCACGATCGGAACTTCTCAAGGTAAGCTTATTCACCACAGTTGGAGGGAGACAAACTTTGCTGCGGACTCCCTTGCTCTCTTGGGTAGGAAGGACGAGCCTGTTTTCATTTACGATTCCCTTATTTCACTTCCTCTGGAATTTGCATCTATAGTGCTAGGGGATGCTCTTGGGCTCCACCATTTCCGAGCCCCCTGAGGGGATGTTTCCTTTCCTTGTCCTTCCCTTTTTTAATAAAAAATATGCGACTACTTGTGTATTTACATTGAGTTAAAATAATTACATCATCATTTTGAAAGATTTAAAATCCAAGAAAGAATTTAATTTTACCCATTAAACTCATTTCAAATTCATTTTGCATCATTTTAGAAAAATCAGTACATAGGGAATTTCTTGAAGATCCAAAAATAATATCATCTACATAAATTTTTACTACTAAAACATCTTTAGAAATTCGTTATATAAACATATTAGGATCATCTATTCCTTTTGTAAAACCATTGGAAATTAGAAAAGTACTTAATCTATCATACCATGCTCTTGGAGATTGCTTTAAACCATATAAATCATTTGATAATTTGAAAATATGATTTGGAAAATGAGGGTATGAAAATCTAGGTGGTTGTCCAACAAAAAAATCCTTCGCAATATATCCATTCAAAAATGAACACTTGACATCGATTTGATATAGTTTGAAATTTAGATGTGCAGCATAAGCAAGTAAAATCCTAATAGCTTCTAATATGGCTACTGGAGAAAAAGTCTCTTCATAGTGAATACCTTCTTCTTGACTATAGCCTTGTGCAACTATCCTTGCTTTATTTCTAACTATGTTTCCAGATTCATCTAGTTTATTTCTAAACAACCATTTAGTGCCTATGGTGAAAGTGCCCTTAGGCCTTTCAACAAGATTCCAAACTTTATTTCATTCAAATTAATTGATTTCTTCTTGCATATCAATTACCCAAAATTCATCATTAATAGCATAATCAATGTTTTTAGGTTCATGATGTGACAAGAAGTCTTGATGTTCAACCTGATTTCTAAGAGAAGCTCTAGATTGTGTCCCTCTATCATGATTTCCTACAATATCATCTAAAGGATGATTCTTTAGAATTCTAGTTGATCTATTATAGGCAGGACTAGAAACTTCAGGTTCTTCTCTAGGTTCGGGTTCACTAGGAGCAGATTTTGGAATAAGTCCAGAACTGGATGTCTTTATAATAGGTTCATTAGATTTGTCATTAAGGTCCAGAATAGATAAATCTTCTTCAAGATTTTCAAGAGAGGTATTAGGCTCATGGGGATCAGTTTCATCAAATTTGATGTGAACAGATTCTTCCACACACTTGGTTCTTTTATTGAAAATCTATAAGCCTTGCTGGTTAAAGAATATCCAAAAAATATTCTTTCATCACTCTTGGAAGCAAACTTATCAAGATTATCTTTTGTATTGAGAATAAAAACATTACATCCATATACTATAAAGAAATTAACTTTCGGATTTCTATTGTTCCACAACTCATATGGGGTCTTCTTATGAATAATTCTAACTAAGACTCTATTAATAATACAACAAGTTGTATTCACAGCTTCAGCCCAAAAGTAAATAGGTAGTTCATATTCATTAAGCATAGTTCTAGAAATTTCATGCAGGGTTCTATTTCTTCTTTCTACTACACCATTTTGTTGTGGTGTCCTAGGAGAAGAAAAGTTATGAATATAGCCATTATGCAAGCAGTAGGATTAAACTCATGATTCTCAAACTCATAGCCATGATCACTTATTAGGGTTTTAATATTAAGTCCACTATGATTTTATACAGATATGGAGTACTTAAAAAAGTAAGAACAAGCTTCACTTTTGTGAGCTACGATGTATACCCAAGTATATCTAGAAAAGTCATCTACTAGGACATAGACATAGTGCTTCCCATTTAAGCTAGAAACTCTAGATGGTCCAAACAAATCCATGTGAACCAACTTGAGAGGTTGAGAAGTAGAAACATCTTTCTTTGATTTAAAAGAAACCGTATGTTTCTTTCCCTTTTGACAGGGATTACAAACATTGTCATTTAGAAACTCAAGTTTGGGTAGGTCTCTAACTATGTTCTTTCCAGTTTGTTTTCTAAGTGAGTGTATATTGTATTGTTTTAATCTTCTATGCCATAACCATGACTCTTTATGAAAATCATTTAAACATTTAACATTTTTCCTAGCAAATGAATTTAAATCAACAGCATAAACATTTTCATTCCTTAGAGAAGAAAATAATAGTACATTTTTAGAATTAAAAACATTACAAGAATAATTTTAAAATTTGACATTAAAATCATCATCACATAATTGAGAAATACATAACAGATTATATTTCAGTCAATCAACAAATAAAACTTCATTGATTAAAACTGAATCAGTGTTACCAATTTGGCCTAGGCCATTGATCATTCCTTTAGAATTATCACCAAAGGTGACATGACCTCCATCAACCTTTATTAAACTCTTGAAGAATGAGTAATCCCCAGAAATATGTCTTGAACATCCACTGTCCAAATACCATGTCTTCTTATGGGAACTCTTCAAGCAGTTTTCCTACAAAACAGATTTAGATAGGAAATGATTTTGGTACCCAGATATTCTTGGGTCTAGACAGGTTATCAATCAAAGCTTTCGGTACCAACATTTGTCTTATTGGTCTCATATAATTTATAGAATAAAAAGATTTTGAATGATAAACTCAATTTGATTTATAATTATGTGAATAACTAGTTAAATCATATGAATGTCTAGAACTAGAACTAGTAGTATTCTGTCCAGATTTTGGAATAAATCAATTCTTAGTAATCCGTCTCTGTCCAGGTTTGTAGCCTATTCCAGTAGTGTATTTTGGTGTAACCTTTATTCCTAGAATTTTAGTTAGTGTATCTTTTCCATTTGTGAACTTCTATAAGTCTTTTCTATGTTTCTCATTAGACATTTTCAGTTCAGTTTTCTCCTTTAGTAGTTGAGCATTTTTCTTTTTTTGAATAGTAAGTTTGTTTTTAACAATAGTAGTGAGAGAATGCTATTTATTTATTGATTTGTATTTATTCTTAAGTTCATTGCATGTCTCTTCTAGCATATTACAGTATTCAAATAATTCCTCAGTAGTCAAGTTTTTAGAATCAGAATTAGATTTTACATCATCTACAGAATAATAATAATTTTAAATAGGAGTATCTAAGGTTACCTCAGTTGTGTTTGTCATGAAACACATGTTTGCATGATTTCTTTTAGAATCAGACATTTCAGATTCACTTGTGTTGTCTTCAGAAGAACTCCAGGCAGCCTTCATAGCCTTTTTGCACATACTACCCTTGTAATCATATTTCTTCTTGAATTTGAGCTTTGGGAAGTCTTCTTTAATGTGTCATTTCCTTTTTGACTCATAGAAAACAACTTCATCATTTTTATCTGGATTTTTCCAATCCTTCTTCCAATGTCCCTTATTGTCGTACTTTCCTTTGTAATTTTATTTTCTGAATAATTTCTTCTACCTATAAAATTTCTTAAACCTTTTGCCTATCTGGGCCATTTCAGCATCACTATCAAAGTCTGAATTTTCACTGGTTGAACTATCAGTTTGTATTTGAGCTTTTTCTTTGTCTTTATTCATTGAATCAGTAGTCTTGAAAGCCACAGATTTTCCCTTATGTTAATCATCTTTCTCGTTATTCACCTTGAGCTCTTCCTCATACATCATAAGCTTACCAATGAGTTCTTTTACAGGTAGAGTAGCAATGTCACATGACTCTCTGATTGAAATAGATGTGCCTCTCCATTAGTCTGGTAAACATCTCAAGACTCTCATAATTTGTTCCTTTGTTGGAACAACCATTCAGAGTGAATTCATTGTATTGACTATCTCATTAAACCTAAGATACATATCAAAAATAGGTTCATTAGCCTTCATTTTAAAATTATCATATTTAATTGTATAAGTATTTAATCTTATTTCATTAACATTGGTTGTTCCTTCATGAGAAACACCCAAAGTGTCCCATATTTCAAAAGCAGTTTTGCAAGTAGAAATTCTGTTAAACTCCTCATCTCCTAAAGCACAATACAGGGCATTTAGGGATTTACAATTATTATTGTAGTAAGTCTTTGTAGGTTCATCCCAAGTTACTCTTTCAGTTTCTAGAATTTAATATTGTGACTCTATAGCATTCCAGATATCAAAACCCATGCTTTCTAAATTTATTTTCATTTTAATATTCCACTGAGCATAGTTTGTACCATTGAAGAAAGGTGGAATGTTAGTAGCAACACCCTCTAGTCTATTATTTCTAACTATATTTTAGAATGATAATTTAAAGAGATAAAATTTAGAACTAACAGAAATTTAAGATCGCTAAAGATTCAGCTAAAATCACAATTTAAAAAAAAACAGAGTATTTCAAATATCCTTAAAAAAAAAACCTCTGATACCAAATGTTGGTCGGAGTGGATACTCAAGAGGGGGTGAATTGAGTTCCAATTCAAATTTCTGTTAAAATATTTTCTATTTTAAAATCCCCCGATTTATAAAGTATGTTAAACTGAAGTGAATTTATACATATTGTAAATGTTCACATAGATTCTCAAAGATTGATTAGGTCTCATTTAATTTACCCATAAGATCAAACTAACTTTTGAAGCTAACCTATTGATTTACAATACGTGTAAATGCTTGCTAATTGAACTATCAAAGTAGCTTTAAAAAAGTTTTGTATTTCAATGTAATAGCAGCAGAATAAATAGATATATGTCTTATAATTTGAACTTAAACTAAAGATTCACAATAGATATAACAAGAGGTTCAGTCTCAAGACGATAATTTGTCCCCTCACATTTATATAAATTTGATCCACACCCTGGATCGAGGTTAACAACAGTTTAGAAAACTGTCCAGGCCACGCAAGGACCTCTACCACTGTTATTCATGGGAAACAAGCATTGACCAGACCACAAAAGGACCTATTCCACAGTTGAAGTGGGTAAACAAGAGTTAAGAGATTTGGAGTGAGGATTTTGATATCCTCCAGTTCAGTGCAGGAGACAGTGTGTGTATAAGAAATATAGGGTACACCACACTGCTCAAAAGTTAATAAATAAATCACTTAAAGAGAACAGATAAGAGTTTAAAAAGCTCTAGTGATTATCAATGCATCTCTGGACTCATTGGATTCAGCATGAATGCTTTTGAGTCTTTCTCTGGTTTTTCTATTGAAAAACAGAGTGTTGTAGTTCAACTTTTATTCTACAGGAATGGAAATGATCTCTTGATTCGTCGTGTGTTCTTCAGTGGTTTTGGATTGCATTCATAAGAGTTCTTTGACAGTCTTGCAATATATTTCTTGTTTAGGATATTTCTTCTCATTAAGCACAATTCTCTCGGGTGTATGTAAGTTCTACTCATTGTATATTTACACTCGTACGCCACACTCCTTTCTTACGTATACTGCATCTAAAACTTCCTTATATTCCACTGGTTCTGGCATTAGGAATGATTCCCTTTTCATAGGTACGAGATATGGTTTCCTAACATACCAACAACTATCATTAAATAACATTAATTTCATTAAAAAAATAAAATATGACCGTTATCATTATTTAAATAATATTGTCAAAAAGTTAAGAAACGATGTCACAGTGATTAAGTAAATGGTGTCTTCTTCACGGTATATGGTTCACGATATGAGCTTCACGGTATGTCCATGTAACTGTGTGTAGCTCACGGTGTCTGGATCACGGTTTGTCCTTCACAGTGTCTGGTTCAGGGTGTCTAGGTCACAGTGAGTCCTTCACGATGTCTGGTTCACTGTGTCGGGGTCATGGTGTCTAGGTCATGGTGTCTGGGTCACGGTGAGTCCTTCACGATGTCTGGGTCACGGTGTCTGGTTCACAGTGAGTCCTTCACGGTGTGTCCATACATAGACAAATATCTGTATTTTGACATAGATAGTAATATGTTGAATATGGATTAAGATTAATCATTAGAGAGTAAGAGAACTTGAATCATAAATATAATGGCTTGATAATATATGTGAGATTTGTGATCATGCATAAGACTTGTAAAATAATAAAGAGAGTAATTAACATCCATAAGATTTGTTATCATTAAAACACAATGTGTAGTTATTACTGACATTGAAGATCATTAGCAAGATGTGCAATGAAGATTGAGATTAATTAACATTAATAGGATTTGTGATCATTAAAACATGATTAACACATGAGGAGTCCAACATTTTCTTTTATTTTCAATTTCATAACTTTTACTTTTCTCCCCTAACCTCCTCTATCCAAATGCTCATGAAAACTCCAGTAACATATATATAATGGATTTATATCATGTGAATGGAAGAATCATCATAAATATTCTTACTCCCTCTCTTTTATTTTTATAAATGAAATCAACGTCCATGAGGTTCCAATTTATAGCCTTCGTGGAGGATGAAGTTTCGTTCTTCAATATCATATTAATTACTAGTCATAAAACCGTATTTAAGGTTGAAAAGGAATATAAAATATTTATTATAACATAATTAATATTCAAGAACCATAATATGTACATATAATTAAGTTATATGACAAAACTAGTTCACAATAATCCAAATACCACCGAATAATCGAAGTGGTTGTCATCTAATTATTCTTCTTCATTCAATGTAACCAGATGATAGAAATGAACATAAAAAATTATATATGTTCATAAATAATATATAATTCCAATCCTGTAGATTTATAACCCTTCCACAAGAACTCTATTGCTTAAAACCAAGTGAACCGAATATGAAAATAAAGGAAACAAAAACTCTAGAATGATGAAATTCAATACAATAACTTTTCAAAAAATACACAAATAAACGAACCAGAATTATGGTAAAATAAATACATGTCTAATAAGTTCTGAAATAAGTTATTAAAAAGTATAATTTCATAATCCAGGAACTTAAGTACAAGAGTGGAACACGTTTGGAGTTATGGTAAGGGGGTTTCAACCCGAACTTCCACTTTCATTCGGGATGATTTCATTGTCTAATTACCTTGATGTAATTCTTATTTATTGTTATGTACTCATCATATGTTCTATTTATGTATCATATGTATTTTTACAAACCATAATCCTTTCTTATTTTATGGATAGTTATACGTTTTAAAAGGAACCTTCAAATTTGTTTTCCAAAATAGAAGCCCGATTCAAGGGAATTTCTTCAATTCATATCTATTTACATGGGCACTCAATAATATGTTTTTGGAAACCATTATATTTATAAAAAAATTAATTTTATTATTAAAATACTATCTTACTTCCCTTATGGATTTATAAAAAAATTCCAAAAGAACTCTTCTTTTCAAAATAAAAGAGTATTTATCTCAAAATTGCTTAATGATTTTATAAGAGTGTTTTCGTTCAATTATCTTATTGATTCCATGGTATTATTGGGTTTAATCATTTTTTGAATTCATATATCATATTTCATTTTATGGTATATGAATAACATTATTGTGGATGATCTATCCTAAATCCATTCATAATATTATTCCAAATGGTTTGATTTTATGTCCAATAATTGGTGAAAGTTAGTTACATTTCATATGATAGTTTCAATATGAATGTATATATTGTTTATGTTGATCCCCGCTCATATGAGGAATGCATTGGACTTATTATGTGATGGGAGGGTCCTACTATAGCCCCTCAATGAATCGGTAGGACCCATGTGACAAACTATGGTCTTGGCACGAGGCCTTGACTAAATGATTATTTTATGGTCCTAGAAGGAGGCTTGGATAGTATGGTTATGATTTCCATCATATGCACGTCCCTCAATATGATGATAGTATTTGAGGTTCATGTGGTTATTCGACTATAATAATACCCATGATTGTGTTTAATTATGGAATAATTTATTTACCTCATTTTCCTACGATAATATGTTTCATGTTTATTATTAAAGGCAAGTGTTTTCAATTATTTACCATGTCTAATGTTTATATTATCATCTGATGTATTTCTTACTCTTATTGAGCATTTCAGCTCACCCCTTTCTTATGTTTAATTTTCTCAAGACATGAAGAAGTAATTTATGAATGACGTGCAAGCATAATCTATGATAGGTGATGTTTCTAGTTTAAGAAATAGTATTTTGTTTCCCTTCCTGTTGTAATGATAAACTTATGTATATATCTTTTTTCTAATAATACTAAACTACTAGGTCTTTCGGGATTCATATTCCTTGTATGTATGCCAAAATAATCAAATAAGGAACCGAATCTATGTAACTGGGGTTGGGTCCTTACAGTTGGTATCAGAGAGAGGTTTGTAGAATACTTGGAAAATAGATTTATAAAATGTAGAATTAGGGAAGAATCACTCAGTTAGTCTTTGAGGATAAACATACAATAATGTCCTGGTATTTTGGTAAGGAATAGATTATGGTGATCTCTCAAGAAATACATCTCTGTCTGGATATGAGTAGGTAGAGTCAGCTCTAGCACAGATGTATCTAGGGGTAAAACCCAAAAACACCGCTTTGAGATAGACTCAAACGGGAACTGGTGCACGACCACAGGCTTTGCTACACTCTTGGTTACGACACTTCTGTTGGATAATCTTAGGATAATTCACATTTTCTTTACAATCCATTATGAAGGATTTCAATGTAAATATTCCTCAAAGAAACCATTTCTGTGAATATGGGATTAGCCATGCATAGGATCTCACTTTTTATGAATATTTTTAAGTTATGATTATAGATTATGATTCATAACCTAATATAGTGAATGCCATTACCTAAATATGGTTCCTATTGGACGGAATGGAAATCACACGAATACATGTGTCCCCTGTAGGGATTTTCCTCTGACGCAAGATAATGATGTTGGCTCTGGTGCTGTGACTGGTGGTAAGCAATTAATTACTATATTGGGACAACTTACTGATGTTATGAATAATAACATTACCCTTATAGAGAATTCGGATCCACCACATGGAGGATCCATGCTACATCACTTTATGTGACAACAGCCTCCATCATTCAACGGGACTACAAATGAGTTTGTAGCAGAGTAGTGGATATGTTCCCTTGAGAATATATTTCTCACATTTGGATGTAATGAAATAGAAAAGGTTGTCATGGTAGTCTATTGTCTATCGGGAGATGCAGATCAGTGGTGGTACTTAATCCAAAATAATAAGGAGGAGGATGATATATAAGAGATGGAATGGAGGGATTTTAAAGAAATCTTCTTTGAAAAATATTTCCCTTGTGAATAGTGGGCAGATATAGAGAGAGAATTCTTGAATCTGATGTATAAGGAACATGATAATGTTTCAAGGTACGAAGCTAACTTCACAAGATTAGCAAGACATGTTGTCGACTACATACGAAATCCAAGGAGCAAAATTGATAGATTCTTTGAGGGCTTAAATCCATTCCTCCGGTGGGAACTAGTCTCCCAGCGTTTTTCATCATATGAGGATATAGTTTCATGTTCCATCACGACTGAAAATGAATTCTCTATGTGTTATGACTTTAAGGGAAAGAAATAAAAGAAGAGGGCTGATGAAAACCCTGGGAACGGAAATAAAGAAATGGGGAAGAAGGGAAGAGTTGAATTTCCACCATGTGACAATTGTGTTAAGAAACACCATGGTGTATGCTTAAATGGAAAAGGTGTATGCTACAAATGTGGTCAGAAAGGCCATATTTCTGGTGATTGAAACAGGAAGAAGGAATCCAATGATGTTCAGTGCTATAGTTGTCGGAAGATGGGACACTATTCTATTGATTGTCCAAAACTTCAAGGAAATATTCAATAGAGAAGACCAATGTATCAGGGAAAAGCTTATGCAATCACAACTTAGAGGTTGAAGTTCCTAATGGCATGGTGTCATGTACTTTAATTATATACTCATGTTTAGCCAATTTTTTATTTGATTCTGGGTCATCGCATTGTTTCATATATTCCTGGTTTGCAAAGAAAATTAGATATTTCCAAATTGATTTAACAAGGGTGTTGTCAGTAAAAACTACAAAGGAAAGTATCATTCCTACAAAGTTCTGTGAATCAATTCCCATTAGGGAATATAAATTCTCTTTATCTGTTGATCTCATCGTCATACTCGTGATTGAATTTGATATAATCCTCAATATGGATTGGCTTTCAGACCATTATGCAAAAATTTATTGTAAGAAAGAGGTTAGTATTTTTGATGATGATGATAAAGAACACCTTATCTTTAGAGAAGAATCATCATCACCTGATTCTTATCCAGATCCACCCCTAGTATCTCAAATAAATTAAATTATTAGGGAGGAAGAGAATGAAATAATTGTGGGTGAGGAAAGGAATATTCAAATAAAGGATGTACCTATTGTGAGAGAATATGTTGATGTGTTTCTATATGATTTACCCGACCATCCTCCAGAATGAGAAATTGAGTTTTCCATTGATTTAATTTCTGGTTCAAGGCCCATATTGAATACCCCTTATAGAATGGCCACTGTGGAATTAGTGGAGCTAACGGAAAAACTAGAGGAATTGAGTAATAATGGACTTATTCACCCTAGTGTTTCTCCATGGGGATCCCCTATCCTTTTGTTAAGAAGAAAGATAGATCTATGAGGTTATGTATCGGCTATAGGGAGATCAATTCTATAACAATAAAGATCAAGTATCCCATACCTCGCATAGATTATTTATTTGACCAATTTCATGGAGCTCAATACTTTTTGAAGATTGACCTTCGATCCGAATATCATCAGTTGCATGTATGGAATGAGTATATTTATAAGACAACATTTAGGAGCAGGTATGGGCATTAAGAGTTTACAGTGATGCCTTTTGGTTGACTAATTCACCCTCTATCTTCATGGATATGATGAACCGACTTTTCAATGAATATTTTGATGATTTTGTAGTGGTATTTATAGATGATATCTTGGTATACTCCAAATGCTATGAAGATCAGGAAAATCACTTACACATGACCCTGAAGACTCTTAGATGACATGAATTATATGGGAAGTTTAGTAAGTGTGAATTATAGGTTCAGGAGATTTCTTTTATATATCATATTGTCTCTAAGGATGGAATCCTAGTTGATCCTGTGAAGAAGAATGCAATCCAAGATTATCCCACGCCAACAAACATAACTGAGGTACGTAGTTTTATCGGCATAGCAGATATTACCGACATTTTGTTAAGAATTTTTCCCGACTGGCTAACCCGCTAATGAAGCTCAGACGTAAAGGGGTTAAATTTGTTTGGACAAAAGATTGTGAATAATATTTCGATGAACTAAAGAGAAGATTAGTCAATGCTCCTATATTGACACTACCATCGGGGAATGATGGGTTTGTTATTTATAGTGGTGCTTCAAAGAAAGGAGATGGTTGTGTCCTTATGAAAAATGATAAGGTTATTGCTTATGAATCACTATAACTAAAAATTCATGAGAAAAACTATCCTACTCATGATCTTGAGTTAGCTGTAGTAATCTTTTCTTTGAAGATATGGAGACATTATCTCTATGGCGAAAAATGTGAGATTTATACTGATCAAAAGAGTTTGAAGTATATTTTCTCATAGAATGAACTCTACATGAGGCAAAGTTGATGGCTTGAACAACTGAAGGATTATGATTTCATGATACACTACCACCAGGGGAAGTCAAATATGGGGGCTGATGCTTTGAGTATAAAGGATCCTGGAGTTTTCAACAAGATGAGGGTTGAAAGGGAACCTATTTTCATAGATCTTGTAATGATGGATATGGGAATAAAGAGGGATATGGGAATAACCATGGAAGTTGAAACATCAATGATTTTTCAAAAGGTTTCCAAACCATCTTTTCTACAAAGGATAAAAAGTTCTCATGATGATGATGAGGAGTTTCAAAAGAAGATTAAAGCTGTGAATGATGGGAGAGCGAGTGTCTTAATATATGGAGATGGAATTTTGAGATTTGGGAATAGAATTTGTGTTCCCAATATACCTAATCTAAAAATGGAATTATTGGATGATGTTAATAGTTTCAATTTCTCTATACACCCTGGTAGCACTAAGATATATAGAGATTTGAAGGAACATTTTTGGTGGGACAACATGAAGAGGGAGATTGCTGATTTTGTGTCTAGATGTATGGTTTTTCAACAAGTGAAAGCTAGAAGGAAATATCCTAGAGGAGTATTGCAACCTCTTCCTGTACCTGAGTGGAAATGGGATAATATCACGATGAAATTTTTCATGGGGCCACCAAACACTCCTAGAAGAAACAATGAAATATGCGTCATTTTTTATCGTCTTACCAAGTCCGCACATTTTATAGCTATAAGTGGAGATCTACCACTTGAACGTCTTGCAAAACTATATATTAATGATGTTGTGAGACATCAAGGAGTACCCCTATAAATTTTTTCTTATTGTGGTCCACGTTTTAAATCAAGATCCTGGAAAAGTATTCAGATGGCCCTAGATACGGATCATCATTTGAGCAATTCCTACCACCCGCAAATAGATGGACAATCAAAAAGGACTATTAAAACATTGGAAGACACGTTGAGGTCTTTTTCACTTGATTTTCAAGGAATGTGTGATCAACAATTACCACTTGTGGAATTTTCCTACAACAATAGTTTCTATTCAAGTCTTCATATGGCACTATATAAATCATTATATGGGAGGAGATGTTGTACACCAACTTGTTGGGACGATGTTGGTGAAAGAAAGCTCGTGGGCCCAAAACATGTTGAAGAAACAATGGAGATGGTGAGGATTATCCAGAACTATATCAAAATAGCTCAAAGCAGCAGAAGAGAAATGCTAACAATTGAAGAAAGGATTTAGAATTTTAGGTAGGAGATCATGTTTTCTTGAAGCTATCTCCATGGAAGGGAGTTATATGTTTCGGTAATAAAGGTAAATTGAGTCCCCGGTACATATGACCTTTTGAAATTCTGGACCGAATTGGAGTCGTAGCTTACCGTTTTGCAATTCCGCCAAGTCTCTCCAAGGATCAAAATGTGTTCCACGTGTCAATGTTAAGAAAGTACATGTCAGACCCAACACATGTACTCACTTATAAAGAAGTGTAACATGAGCCCGATCTATCTTATTGTGAAGAGCCTATTAAAATTCTTGATACTAGAGAATAAGTATTGATAAATCGATGACTCGTCTGGTGAAGGTTCTATGGAAGAACCATAAAATAGAGGAAGCAACATGGGATCCCGAGGTGCTTATTTTAAAGACATACCTGAATCTTTTTCAATAATATCTTGTGAATTTCGATGAGGAAATTTTTTTAAGGAGGGGAGAATGTAACACCCCAATGTATTGAAAATAAATATAGAATTCAATTTTATAATCTATCCTCTTCTATGCTATGAATTTCAAGAAATGGTCATCTAGAGTTGTGTTTAGTAAGTCATTTGGAGTCTGATAGAACAAACATGATTTTTGGTTTATAGTAACATACCCTTATTATAAGGCCACAGCCTTAAACCTTACTTAATATTGAATTAAATGAATAATTAACATTGAGGATCTTTTCAGGTTTAGAGTTTTTAGAGAATTAGTAAATAACTATTACATCTCAAAAGATTACAAAGTAAACACTTCTACTACGTTTCCATAAAAAAACTCTTAAAAAGAAACATGTCTAGTTCCATGTCTTATATAGCGTGACATTCCATTGATCCCATCATTGACCTTATTCCGCTTTATGTCCTGTGAAAAACATTTAAAAAAACTTGGGGTGAGAATAAAAAGCCCAGTAAGGGATACACAAAGAATAAAAACTGTTACTTTCTCAAACATCAAGTAAACCATGTATACTCTATCAAAGTAATACGTTCACCTTCATGAAGTAGTAAAAACTCTTCACTGAATAAAGTATTCATTACTTACCTTTTTGTAACCAAAGGATTACCATAATACCCATATAATGAACACATAGCATATATAAAGGTAACTTGGGACATAAACATACTTATGTGGAATAACTATACGGTCGACTTCCACACATATTACTTAATGGAATATCCATACGGCCAATTTCCATACATACTTAATGGAATAGCCATACGGCCGACTTCCATACCCAATGCATTGGAGGTTATAACGTAACCACCCGTCCTGGTATTCACGGCACCACCCGTCATATGGTTTATCACGTAACCACCCATCAAATGTCCAAGTACCAATATAAAATCATAATACATAAAACCAATATAAAGGAATGATAACATTTCCACATTTCAATCACAATATATCATAATATAATCCTTTATAAAAACCATTTTCAATACCAAAATACATAAAAGAGTATATGGTATTTATTTTATTTTAAAAACATTACGGCTTGTTGAGGAAGCCAAAGACCAAATAATACTCGCGGCGACGGAAAAGGTCGTTGTCACCGCGTACGTTAAAAAAACATTCCTTTTTTTCGTTTAGTAAAGAGATTCATAGAAAAAGATTCCTTTTGTATAAAAGTAAAAGTCAAAGGGGTTTATACACCGTATAAAAGAAAGTTGTGTATAAACGAAATATGCCTCAATGAAAGGAGATTGAGACGAAGTCCCTTACAAAGACAGTATCCTTGGTTTAAGGATAAATCAATTACATAATTATGTGTGAGCAACGAATACACAAAATAAAAGTGGATATTAAGTGTAAAATAATCAAAGTTCATTCACACATATTCAAAGGATGACACATTCAATAACTACATGTTGAACCCAAAGAAATCGAAATTGGGTTAAGAAGTTCCCTTGACAGCCTAACGACGTCACATCAAAATGAGTTGATGAGAGATAAAAAAAGGGTATCTCATCACATGGACATAAAATTTACATCAATAAGGATATATGAGAACATATCCCAACATAAAAATATGTAAATTAAAAGACCCAACAAAAGAAGTCTTTTAAAAATAGGAGGGTGAAAGGTTCCCTTACCGACATGGGTATCTTTCGAAGCATACACCTCGCGAAAGAAGGACAATAAAACATTGATGTAAATACTCATAAAAGAAAGTATATTAAACAATGAGTAAAATAATCGGCAGTACACACACCACTCAAAGGAAATTGTGGCAAATGTAGCATAAATCTCACGGGAATAAAAGTGAGATGAAAAATCCCTTACGAAAAATCGGTAGCCTAACAGCGCCACTCAAAACATCCAAAATGGATTGATGAGAGAGAATAGGGTCTCTAATCACATGAACCTAAAATTACAGTAATATTAATATAAAATAACATCCCAAGAACAAGAAATATGAGCTTTAAAAGGAATGACATAAAAGAGTGTACTTATAAAGAAAAGGAGGAGTAGGATCCCTTACCTCGGGTCCGACTTGACTCGATCGTTCTTTAACGTCCTGAATAATAAACTTGAGTTAATTTCTACTTGATTAAGAACCTTTTTAATGTTCATTATTCCTTTTATATCACTTATTTCCATTTTAAAAACATTATGTAACCATTTAAGTTAATAATTTTTGTTTTGTCGATATTTGGTTCTTTAGTCGAAAGTGGACTTCTTACAATTACATGTTGTTCGTGTGTTCAAAGGTTCTTTATATCCAGAATGAAATTCCTGATTTGGATATCATATACATCATATATATCCAGCATATACATGTATTTATAATATTAGATATTCATTTATAGGTAATAAATGAAATGTAACGTTCATGGAGATGGTAAGCCATACGTACACATGAACGCTACTTTCATTTCTATTTCATATTTAATAGAATTAAAACATAATGATTCATAATATTATTTTAATTCCTGTATGGTATCATATATAATATCATTAAAGATACCATTTATACATACCACATATGTTAATAACGAATCAAATCACTTTGAGGGGCGGTAGTTCACGCTTCCTTAAATGAAGATATCACATTTACCCCTAATGGAAACCATAAAGGTAGGAAATAAATGAAAAATACAGAAGCTTAACTAAAACATAAACATATTATATATCATATATAAATATAGTGTCATCTTAATGGCCACCTTTGAAGGTGTTAGAATAATGTTGAACAATCATCGTTTCGTGAGGCAGAAATTTGCCATCCACGGAAACAGTATATTCTTTAACTATTAGATGTGGGTGTGTTTAAGTGTATCTCGAATCCTTCTTATAACAACATACTATTATATTGAAGATACTGTATTTGTTATAAAAGAAATTAGTAAAAAGAGTTTAGGGGGTCGGAGAAGCAAAATGAAACAAAATGACTCAAGTGAAGACATTACCTTAAAAATCGGGTAACTCCCTTTGGTTTAAGATCAAAGGCTTCCTTGGGAAGACTTCTGCCCAAAGTGAAGCTTCAAGGAGTAAGAGAGGGAAGTGGACAGACAAAATTGGCAGAGGTTTGCTGTGCCAAAGGCTTTCGGAGTGTGGGTATGGTGGTAGAGGTGGGGGCCTTTTATAAGAGGAGAGGAGGGGCACTTTTGGACAGTAAAGAAATATTACTTTATTTGAAAATGTGTTTCGGTTTTAAAAGGACCCACATTGATATAATTTGTTGATAAGGTGATAAGGGTTTGAAATACACCCATCCAATAAGTTTTGGAAATCTGAAGTTCATAGATTTTACATTATCCTTCCATTTTAGTTAAATCGTCAAATAATGATGTCATCGCTGCATCATTATGATGTCATAAATAATTTAATTTATTTAATGTCTAAAAATTATAAAAAAAAATACTATGATGTAGGAAATATGTTTATATTTCCAATTACTATTTATAATAAAAAATATGACTTGTATAACCCCATTTAAAAATTGTTTTAGTAAAACATATCATGTGTGTGCCATTTTTTTACATTAACATTAAATAAAAGGTATTTATGTCATTTTCCAACCAAAGTGGATCCATGGGGTCCCCAAGTTGACCCATGGCTTTTCTTGGTCCTCCATGACATATCAAATGAGGGTAGGACATGTTTCTAGGTCATCTAATATTATTAAAGCGTTATTTTTTACCTTAAACTACACTAATTACCACTAATCGCGATTAAAAACATAATAAGTTGCTATTCACCAAAAAATTATTTTAATCTCATTGAACCATATTTTACTTCTTAATGACAACCATGTATGTCATATTTTTTAAATTCAAAACACAAAGGTGGAAAAATTTCATTTAAATGGAAAATTAGTTTTTATAAGTACCACTTAGTGATTTCACTATTCATCAAAAATGGACGTTTTTCAGAAAAATACCAAAAATTCAACCTAAGATATATTTGATATTCTGAATTCAAAATTGAAGTCTATTTTAAAAAATTAAAAACATATAAGTCAAATTAATTAATTTAATAATTAATTCCAGCTGTCATGACAAATAGCGTGTTTTTGTGAAACAATAAGTATCAAAAGATTGACACTAGTTTAAGTCTGATTTCAAAGTGAAATTAATTCCAACGACCACTATTGGATTTAATAATAAAAATATATTCTAATTTCAATTTAAAACCAATTCAATATATAATCTAATCATATAAATAAATTAGATTAAAAAGAGGTTTTGAATTAAAATACAACATTTTACACTATTCATTAAAAAAATGAACTTTATCGGAAAGATACCAAAAATTTACACAAAGTGAATTTTGATGTCCCGATTCTTAAGAAGAGTTTTATTTGGTCCAATATAATGTATAAGAGTGAAAAAACTATATTTAATGACGGTTCACCCTCAAAAGGTGATAAGTGAACCTTTAGTGAAAACTAGGGCATATACGCCTAAAATTGGATTCTTCCCGTATTTTAAGCCTTTATCTTTTATTGGATAAATGTAAAAACATTAAAAAACATATATAATCATATTTTAGTTATTTCTATCCATTACCGCCAATACAACGGCTACATGATAACTACCATTTGAAATAATATTATTTTATTATTAGATTGCAACTTAAGATTCCCAAGAAACTCGTTGTTGCGTGTTCGGTACGCCATCGAGCATAGAGTCCCCTTTAAAGTAATATTCATATTTTATTCACAAATATGGATAAATATGAAAATTTCATATTCTTTATTTACCTGGGGTGTTACATCCTTCCCCCCTTTTGGGAATTGCGTCCTCGCAATATTAAAATTGCGCTTGGAAACATCCTTGAAAGTCCCACATCGGAACAAGAGTCGGTAAAATAATCACTTTAAAATAATGAAAGATAAGAACAAAGGTCACCCGAGTTAACCCATACTAGGATTCCATGTAGAAAAATATGGACATGGATGAGAAAACATAGGGTCATGTTCTGATGGAGAGTGATAGAAAACATGTTTAGGAGAAAGTTAACCACAAGAAAATCATAAAACTTGTGATGGGTTAAACGGTATTCGATTACCCAGTAGGAAAAGTTAATAGACAACATTTTTTTTAAGTTACTTTTTATTGAGGAATTTATTCATAATCACTTATCATGTTGACTTTCAACTTTTATTAGATTCCTTACACAAACTCATATTTCATCTAGAAGGTGAGTATTTAGGAATACTTGTTCACATTAAGAGTACTATAATCAACTATTAGAGAATCACCTAATCCAAAAAAGAGAACTATATACTTCCCATGTCTTTAGACATTAACCAAAACCATAACCAAAAAGTTTAGTACAAGATCAGATAATCCAGAAAAGGATAACCCATTAAAAAGAAAATCTATGCTTAATCTCCAAAATGTGTCTAACAAAACCCAAAGTTCAACGAGGACCATTCGATAACCAATTTGTCCATAAAATTCATCAAAGTAAACCAATCTATGATTTAAACCCAAATATTTGAAGGATTTAGTCACATAGTCTTCCAAGTTAAATCGTAACAATTATCTCCAAACAACATCAGTTGCTCTTAAAGTCTCATATTGAAAAGTAATTAACCTAATCACATATCCTCCATGATAGGTTAATCATTTTCATAAATAACCCAAAATCAACTTACTCTTAATTAATAAAATCATATAACCAAAAAGAATCAGTCAAACTAACCAGGGACTTCACGTAGTCCAGTGGTAGGCGATAAATACCAGTCGCAGTTTGGTTGTGGGTTCGATTCGCACAGCTTTGTCCGACGTGACGGGTTGTCACACAGCCTGCGTGTTGTCCTTTTTCCAAAACTATATAATTCTTAAATCATTACCCAAAAAGAGATAAAATCATCAAAAATGATCATAACATATTTTAACCTCAAGTTTATCTCATTCCTTTCATTTTCCAACATATCATATAATAACCCATAATTACCTCAAAAGTAAGGATCATATAAACTCTAATGGTTACCTTTATAATTATTACCTGAACCTCCACATGGATTGGTCATCTTGTACATGATGCATTAAAGATCATACCAAGGTTCAAGTGGTTGATCATGACTCCTTGATAGTGTGTTTAGAACAACCATGAGTTTCCTCATTGAATACCCCATTTCATCCAGTCTCTTAATCAAAGAACCACCACAGTTTCCTTCAAACCAATTGTCACTTTGGTGCCTGCTAGATCCATCCATTCACTAAAAACAGAAATGTCAATGTGAGTATATCAAAAAAACCATAATGTACTAATGAGTAAGGTAAACACTAAGATACACTTACTCATTCACTTTATCTAAAACTAGGGCTCTTTCTGAAATCCTATCCATTATGGTACTGTCACTTATGCTTAGAGAATACCCTAACCTCTAAAGTTATCTAAACCGACCTTTGATACCAACTATACGGACCCAGCCTTAAACCTTACTTAATATTTAATTAAATGAATAATTCACACTGAGGATCTTTTCAGGTTTAGAGTTTTAGAGAATTATTACATAACTATTACATCTCAAAAGATTACAAAGTAGACTCTTCTAATAAGTTTCCATAAAAAAAACCTTAAAAAGAAACATGTCTAGTTCCATGTCTAATATAGCATGACATTCCCTTGATCCCATCCTTGAACATATTCCACTTTTAGTCCTGTGAAAAACATTTAAAAAAAACTTGGGGTGAGCATAAAAAGCTCAGTAAGGGATACACAAAGAATAAAAACTGTTACTTTCTCAAACATCAAGTAAACCATGTATACTCTATCAAAGTAATACCTTCACCTTCATGAAGTAGTAAAAACTCTTCACTGAATAAAGTATTCTTTACTTACCTTTTTGTAACCAAAGGATTACCATAATACCCATATAATGAACACATAGCATATATAAAGGTAACTTGGGACATAAACATACTTAAGTGGAATAACCATACGGTCGACTTCCACACATATCACTTAATGGAATAGCCATACGGCCAATTTCCATACATACATAATGGAATAGTCATACGGCCAACTTCCATACCCAATGCATTGGAGGTTATAACGTAACCACCCATCCTGGTATTCACGACACCACCCATCATATGGTTTATCACGTAACCACCCGTCAAATGTCCAAGTACCAATATAAAATCATAAGACATAAAACCAATATAAAGGAATGATAACATTTCCACATTTCAATCACAATATATCATAATAGAATCCTTTATCAAAACCATTTTCAATACCAAAATACATAAAATAGTATATGGTAATTATTTTATTTTAAAAACATTACGGCTTGTTGAGGAAGCCAAAGACCAAATAATACTCGCGGCGGCGGAAAAGGTCGGTGTCACCGCGTACGTTAAAAAAAATTCATTTTTTTCATTTAGTAAAGTGCTTCGTAGAAAAAGATTCCTTTTGTATAAAAGAAAAAGTCATAGGGGTTTATACACCGTATAAAAGAAAGTTGTGTATAAACAAAATATGCCTCAATGAAAGAAGATTGAGACGAAGTCCCTTACAAAGACAGTATCCTTGGTTTAAGGATAAATAAATTACATAATTATGTGTGACCAACGAATACACCAAATACAAGTGGATATTAAGTGTAAAATAATCAAAATTCATTCACACATATTCAAAGGATGACACATTCAATAACTACATGTTGAACCCAAACAAATCGAAATTGGGTTAAGAAGTTCCCTTGACAGCCTAACGGCGTCACATCAAAGTGAGTTGATGAGTGATAAAAAAAGGGTATCTCATCACATGGACATAAAATTTACATCAATAAGGATATATGAGAACATATCCCAACATAACAATATGTAAATTAAAAGACTCAACAAAATAAGTCTTTTAAAAAGAGGAGGGAGAAAGGTTCCCTTACCGACATTGGTATCTCTCGAAGCATACACCTCGCGAAAGAAGGACAATACAAAATTGATGTAAATACTAATAAAAGAAAGTATATTACACAATGAGTAAAATAATGGGCAGTACAGACACCACTCAAAGGAAATTGTGGCAAATGTAGCATAAATCTAACGGGAATAAAAGTGATATGAAAAATCCCTTATGAAAACTCTACAGCCTAACGGCACCACTCAAAACTTCCAAAATGGATTGATGAGAGAGAATAGGGTCTCTAATCACATGAACCTAAAATTAATGTAAGATTAATATAAAATAACATCCCAATAACAAGAAATATGAGCTTTAAAAGGAATGACATAAAAGAGTGTACTTATAAAGAAAGAGCGGAGTAGGATCCCTTACCTCGGGTCCGACTTGACTCGATCGTTCATTAACGTCCGGAATAATAAACTTGAGTTAATTTATAATTGATTAAGAACATTTTTAATTTTCATTATTTCTTTTATATCACTTATTGCCATGTTATAAACATTATGTAACCATTTATGTTAATAATTTTTGTTTTGTCGATATTTGGTTCTTTAGTCGAAAGTGGACTTCTTAAAATTACATGTTGTTCGTGTGGTCAAAGGTTCTTTATATCCAGAATGACATTACTGATTTGGATATCATATATATCATATATATCCATCATATAGATGTATTTATAATATTATATAATCATTTATATGTAAGAAATGAAATGCACCGTTCATGGAGACTGTAAGCCGTACGTACGCATGAACGCTACTTTCATTTCTATTTCATATTTAATAGAATTAAAACATAATGATTCATAATATTATTTTAATTCCAGTATGTTATCATATATAATATCATTAAATATACCCTTTATACGTACCACATATGGTAATAACGAATCAAATCACTTTGAGGGGGCGGTAGTCCGCGCTTCCTTAAATGAAGATATCGCATTTACCCATAATGGAAACCATAAAGGTATGAAATAAATTAAAAATAAAGAAGCTTAAGTAAAACATAAACATATTATATATCATATATAAATATAGTGTCATCTTAATGGCAACCTTTGAAGGTTTTAGAAGAATTTTGAACAGTCATCGTTTCGTGAGGTAGAAATTCGCCATCCACAAAAACAGTATGTTCTTTAACCATTAGATGTGGGTGTGTGTAAGTGAATCTCGAATACTTCTTATAAAAAAATCCTATTATATTGAAGATACTAGATTTGTTATAAAAGAAATTAATAAAAATAGATTAGGGGGTTGGAGAAGCAAAATGAAACAAAATGACTCAAGTGAAGACATTACCTTAAAAATCAGGTAACTCCATTTGGTTTGAGCTCAAAGGCTTCCTTGGGAAGACTTATGCCCAAGGTGAAGCTTCAAGGAGTAAGATAGGGAAGTGTATAGACAAAATGGGCTGAGGTTGGCCGAGTCACAGGCTTTGGGAGTGTGGGTATGGTGGTAGAGGTGGGGGCCTCTTATAAGAGGAGAGGAGGGGCACTTTTGGAAAGTAAAGAAATATTACTTTATTTGAAAATGTGTTTCGGTTTTAAAAGGACCCACATTGATATAATTCGTGGATAAGATGATAAGAGCTCTAAATCCACCCATCCAATAAGTTTTGGACATGTAAAGTTCATAGATTGTACATTATCTTTCCATTTTAGTTAAATCGTCAAATAATGATGTCATCGCTGCATCATTATGATGTCATAAATAATTTAATTAATTAAATGTCTAAAAATTATAAAAAAAAATACTATGATGTAGGAACTCTTGTTATCTTTCCAATTAATATTTATAATAAAAAATATGACTTTTATAACCGCATTTAAAAATTGTTTTAGTAAAACATATCATGTTTGTGCCATTTGTTTACATTAACATTAAATAAAAGGTATTTATGTCATTTTCCAACCAAAGTGACTCAATGGGGTCCCCAAGTTGACCCATGGCTTACCTTGGTCGGTAATGACATATCCAATGAGGGTACGACATGTGTCTAGGTCATCTAATTTTATTAAAGCATTATTTTTACCCTAAACTACACTAATTACCACTAATCGCGATTAAAAACTTAATAAGTTACTATTCACCAAAAAATTATTTTTATCTCATTGAACCACATTTTACTTATTAATGACAACCATGTATGTCAGATTTTTGAAATTCAATACACAAAGGTGGAAAAATTTCATTTAAATGGAAAATCAGTTTTTATAAGTACCACTTAGTGATTTCACTATTCATCAAAAATTGATGTTTTTCAGAAAAATACCAAAAAATCACCCTAAGCTATATTTGATATTCCGAATTCAAAAATGAAGTATATTTTACAAAATTCAAAACATATATGTCAAATTAATTAATTTAATAATTAATTCCCGCTGTCATAACAAATAGCGTGTTTTTGTGAAACAATAAGTATCAAAAGATTGACACTAGTTTAAGTCTGATTTCAAAGTGAAATTAATTCCAACGACCACTATTTGATTTAATGGTAAAAATATATTCTAATTTCACTTTAAAACCAATTCAAAAGATAATATAATCATATAAATAAATTAGATTAAAAAGGGGTTTTGAATTAAAATAAAACATTTTACACTATTCATTAAAAAAATGAACTTTATCGGAAAGATACCAAAAATTTACACAAAGTAAATTTTGATTTCCCGATTCTTAAGAAGAGTTTTATTTGGTCCAATATAATGTATAAGAGTGAACAAAACTATATTTAATGATGGTTCACTATCAAAAGGCGATAAGTGAACCTTTAGTGAAAACTAGGGCATATACGCCTAAAATTGAATTCTTCCCGTATTTTAAGCCTTTAGCTTTTATTGGATAAATGTAAAAACATTAAAAAACATATATAATCATATTTTATTTATTTCTATCCATTCCCGCCAATACAATGGCTACATGTTAACTACCATTTGAAATAATATTATTTTATTATTAGAGTGCAATGTAAAATTCCCAAGAAACTCGTTGTTGCGTGTTGGGTACGCCATCGAGCATAGCGTCCCCTTTAAAGTAATATTAATATTTTATTCACAAATATGGATAAATATGAAAATGTAATATTCTATATTTACCTAGGGTGTTACATCCTTCCCCCCTTTTGGGAATTGCATCCTCCCAATTTTAAAATTGCGCTTGGAAACATCCGTGAAAGTCCCACATCAGAATAAGAGTCGGTAAAATAAACACTTTAAAATAAAGAAAGATAAGTACAAAGGTCACCCGAGTTAACCCATACTAGGATTCCATGTAGAAAAATATGGACATGTAGGAGAAAACATAGGGTCATGTTCTGATGGAGAGTGATAGAAAACATGTTTAGGAGAAAGTTAACCACAAGAAAATCACAAACTTGTGATGGGTTAAATGGTATTCGATTCCCCAGTAGGAAAAGTTAATAGACAACATTTTTGTTTTAAGTTACTATTTATTGGGGAATTTATTCATAATCACTTATCATGTTGACTTTAAACTTTTATTAGATTCCTTACCCAAACTCATATTTCCTCCAAAAGATGAGTATTTAGGAAGACTTGTTCACATTAAGAGTACTATAATCAACTTTTAGAGAATCACCTAATCCAAAAAAGAGAACTATATACTTTCCATGTCTTTAGACTTTAACCAAAACCATAACCAAAAAGTTTAGTACAAGATCAGATAATCCAGAAAAGGATAACCCATTAAAAACAAAATCTATGCTTAATCTCCAAAATGTGTCCAACAAAACCCAAAGTTCAACGAGGACCATTCGATAACCAATTTGTCCATAAAATTCTTCAAAGTAAACCAATCTAAGATTGAAACCCAAATATTTAAAGTATTTAGTCACATAGTCATCCAAGTTAAATCGAACAATAATCTCCAAACAACATCAGTTGCTCTTAAAGTCTCATATTGAAAAGTAATTAACCTAATCACATATCCTCCATGATAGGTTAATCATTTTCCTAAATAACCCAAAATCAACTTACCCTTAATTCATAAAATCATATAACCAAAAATAATCAGTCAAACTAACCAGGGACTTCACGTAGTCCAGTGGTAGGCGATAAATACCAGTCGCACTTTGGTTGTGGGTTTGATTCCCGCAGCTTTGTCCGACGCGACGGGTTGTCACACGGTCTGCGTGTTGTTCTTTTCCCAAAACTATATAATTCTTAAATCATTCCCCAAAAGGAGATAAAATCATCAAAAATTATCATAACATATTTTAACCTCATGTCTACCTCATTCCTTTCATTTTCCAACATATCATGTAATAACCCATAATTAACTCAAAAG
Source organism: Viscum album (assembly GCA_963277665.1). Classification (NCBI taxonomy): domain Eukaryota; kingdom Viridiplantae; phylum Streptophyta; class Magnoliopsida; order Santalales; family Viscaceae; genus Viscum; species Viscum album. The sequence goes on along the minus strand of OY728142.1, from coordinate 1,329,887,315 downwards.
TAAGGATCATATAAACTCTAATGGTTACCTTTATAATTATTACCTGAACCTCCACATGGATTGGTCATCTCGTAAATGATGCATTAAATATCATACCAAGGTTCAATTGGTTGATCAAGAATCCTTGATGGTTGGTTTAGAACAACCACTAGTTTCCTCATTGAATACCCCATTTCATCCAGTCTCTTAATCAAAGAACCACCACAGTTTCCTTCAAACCAATTGTCACTTTGGTGCCTGCTAGATCCATCCATTCACTAAAAACAGAAATGTCAGTTTGAGTATATCAACAAAACAATCATGTACTAATGAGGAAGGTAAACACTAAGATACACTTACTCATTCACTTTATCTAAAGCTAGGACTCCTTCTGAAATCCTATCCATTATGGTACTGTCACTTATGCTTAGAGAATACCCTAACCTCTAAAGTTATCTAAACCGACCTTTGATACCAACTATAAGGCCCCAGCCTTATACCTTACTTAATATTAAATTAAATGAATAATTCACATTGAGGATCTTTTCTGGTTTAGAGTTTTAGAGAATTAGGACATAACTATTACATCTCAAAAGATTACAAAGTAGACACTTCTTCTAAGTTTCCATAAAAAAAACTCTTAAAAAGAAACATGTCTGGTTCCATGTCTCATATAGCATGACATTCCCTTGATCCCATCCTTGACCTTATTCCACATTAAGTCCTGTGAAAAACATTTCAAAAAAAACATGGGGTGAGCATAAAAAGCTAAGTAAGGGATACACAAAGAATAAAAACTGTTACTTTCTCAAACATCAAGTAAACCATGTATACTCTATCAATGAAATACCTTCATCTTCATGAAGTAGTAAAAACTCTTCACTGAATAAAGTATTCATTACTTAACTTTTTGTAACCAAAGGATTACCATAATACCCATATAATGAACACATAGCATATATAAAGGTAACTTGGGACATAAACATACTTAAGTGGAATAACCATACGGTCGAATTCCACACATATCACTTAATATAATAGCCATACAACCAATTTACATACATACTTAATGGAATAGCCATACGGATGACTTCCATACCCAATGCATTGGAGGTTATAACGTAACCACCCGTCCTGGTATTCACGGCACCACCCGTCACATGGTTTATCACGTAACCACCCGTCAAATGTCCAAGTACCAATATAAAATCATAAGACATAAAACCAATATAAAGGAATGATAACATTTCCACATTTCAATCACAATATATCATAATAGAATCCTTTATCAAAACCATTTTCAATACCAAAACACATAATAGAGTATATGGTATTTATTTTATTTTAAAAACATTACGGCTTGTTGAGGAAGCCAAAGACCAAATAATACTCGCGGCGGCGGAAAAGGTCGTTGTCACCGCGTACGGTAAAAAAACATTCCTTTTTGTGGTTTAGTAAAGCGCTTCGTAGAAAAAGATTCCTTTTTTATAAATGTAAAAGTCAAAGGGGTTTATACACCATATAAAAGAATGTTGTGTATAAACGAAATATGCCTCAATGAAAGGAGATTGAGACGAAGTCCCTTACAAAGACAGTATCCTTTGTTTAAGGATAAATAAATTTCATAATTATGTGTGACCAATGAATACACCAGATACAAATGGATATTAAGTGTAAAATAATCAAAGGTCATTCACGCATACTCAAAGGATGACACATTCAATAACTACATGTTGAACCCAAAGAAATTGAAATTGGGTTAAGAAGTTCCCTTGACAGCCTAACGACGTCACATCAAAGTGAGTTGATGAGAGATAAAAAAAGGGTATCTCATCACATGGACATAAAATTTACATCAATAAGGATATATGATAACATATCCCAACATAACAATATGTAAATTAAAATACCCAACAAAATAAGTCTTTTAAAAAGAGGAGGGTGAAAGGTTCCCTTACCGACATGGGTATCATTCGAAGCATACACCTCATGAAAGAAGAACAATACAACATTGATGTAAATACTCATAAAAGAAATTATATTACACAATGAGTAAAATAATGGGAATTACATACACCACTCAAAGGAAATTGTGTCAAATGTAGCATAAATCTCACGGGAATAAAAGTGAGATGAAAAATCCCTTACGAAACTCGGCAGCCTAACGGCGCCACTGAAAACATCCAAAATGGTTGATGAGAGAGAATAGGGTCTCTCATCACATGAACCTAAAATTACAGTAAGATTAATATAAAAGAACATCCCAATAACAAGAAATATGAGCTTTAAAAGGAATGACATAAAAGAGTGTACTTATAAAGAAACAGATGAGTAGGATCCCTTACCTCGGGTCCGACTTGACTCGATCGTTATTTAACATCATGAATAATAAACGTGAGTTAATTTCTACTTGATTAAGAACCTTTTTAAAGTTCATTATTCCTTTTATATCACTTATTGCGATGTTATAAACATTATGTAACCATTTAAGTTAATAATATTTGTTTTGTCGATATTTGGTTCTTTAGTCGAAAGTGGACTTCTTACAATTACATGTTGTTCATGTGGTCAAAGGTTCTTTATATCCAGAATGACATTCCTGATTTGGATATCATATATATCATATATATCCAGCATATACATGTATTTATAATATTACATAATCATTTATAGGTAAGAAATGAAATGCACCGTTCATGGAGACGGTAAGCCGTACGTACGCATGAACACTACTTTCGTTTCTATTTCATATTTAATAGAATTATGACATAATGATTCATTATAGTATTTTAATTACAGTATGGTATCATATATAATATCATTAAATATACCCTTTATACGTACCACATATGGTAATAACAAATCAAATCACTTTGAGGGGGCGGTAGTCCGCGCTTCCTTAAATGAAGATATCGCAATTACCCATAATGGAAACAATAAAGGTATGAAATAAATGAAAAATACAGAAGCTTAAGTAAAACATAAACATATTATATATCATATATAAATATAGTGTCATATTAATGGCCACCTTTGAAGGTGTTAGAAGAATGATGAACAATCATCGTTTCGTGAGGCAGAAATTCGCCATCCACAGAAACAGTATGTTCTTTAACCATTAGATGTGGTTGTGTGTAAGTGTATCTCAAATCATTATTATAACAACATCCTAGTATATTGAAGATACTGGATTTGTTATAAAATAAATTAATAAAAAGAGTTTAGGGGGTTGGAGAAGCAAAATGATACAAAATGACTCAAGTGAAGACATTACCTTAAAAATCGGGTAACTCCCTTTGGTTTGAGCTCAAAGGCTTCCTTGGGAAGACTTCTCCCCAAAGTGAAGCTTCAAGGAGTAATAGAGGGAAGTGGAGAGACAAAATGGGCAGAGGTTGGCAGAGCCAAAGGCTTTGGGTGTGTGGGTAAGGTGGTAGAGGTGGTGGCCTTTTATAAGAGGAGAGGAGGGGCACTTTTGGAAAGTAAAGAAATATTACTTTATTTGAAAGTGTGTTTCGGTTTTAAAATGTCCCACATTGATATAATTCGTGGATAAGGTGATAATAGTTCGAAATCCACCCATCCAATAAGTTTTGGACATGTGAAGTTCATATATTTTACATTATCTTTCCATTTTAGTTAAATCATCAAATAATGATGTCATCACTGCATTATTATGATGTCATAAATAATTTAATTTATATAATGTCTAAAAATTATAAAAAAACTACTATGATGTAGGAAATCTTGTTATCTTTCCAATGAATATTTATAATCAAAACTATGACTTTTATAACCCCATTTAATTTTTTTTTAGTAAAACATATCATGTTTGTGCCATTTTTTTACATTAACATTAAATAAAAGGTATTTATGTCATTTTCCAACCAAAGTGACTCCATGGGGTCCCCAAGTTGACCCATGGCTTGTCTTGGTCGGCAAAGACATATCCAATGAGGGTAAGACATGTGTATATGTCATCTAATATTATTGAAACATTATTTTTACCTTAAACTACACTAATTACAACTAATCGCGATTACAAACTTAATAAGTTACTATTCACCAAAAAAATTATTTTAATCTCATTGAACCACATTTTACTTCATAATGACAAACATGTATGTCGGATTTTTGTAATTTAATACAAAAAGCTGGAAAAATTTCATTTAAATGGAAAATCAGTTTTTATAAGTACCACTTAGTGATTTCACTATTCATCAAAAATTGAAGTTTTTCAAAAAAATACCAAAAATTCACCCTAAGCTATATTTGATATTCCGAATTCAAAAATGAAGTCTAGTTTAAAAAATTCAAAATATATAAGTCAAATTAATTAATTGAATAATTAATTCCCGCTGTCATGACAAATAGCATGTTTTTGTGAAACAATAAGTATCTAAAGATTGGCACTAGTTTAAGTCTGATTTCAAAGTGAAATTAATTCCAACGACCACTATTGGATTTAAGGGTAAAAATATATTATAATTTTACTTTAAAACCAATTAAAAATATAATATAATCACATAAATAAATTAGATTAAAAAGAGGTTTTGAATTAAAATACAACATTTTACACTATTCATTAAAAAAATGAACTTTATCGGAAAGATACCAAAAATTTACACAAAGTAAATTTTGATGTCCCGATTCTTAAGAAGAGTTTTATTTGGTCCAATAGAATGTATAAGAGTGAACTAAACTATATTTAATGACGGTTCACCATCAAAAGGCGATAATTGAACCTTTAGTGAAAACTAGGGCATATACGCCTAAAATTGAATTCTTCCCGTATTTTAAGCCTTTAGCTTTTATTGGATAAATGTAAAAACATTAAAAAACATATATAATCATATTTTAGTTATTTCTATCCATTCCAGCCAATACAACGGCTAAATGCTAACTACCATTTGAAATAATATTATTTTATTATTAGAGTGCAACATAAGATTCCCAAGAAACTCGTTGTTGCGTGTTGGGTACGCCATCGAGCATAGCGTCCCCTTTACAGTCATATTAATATTTTATTCACAGATATGGATAAATATGAAAATGTCATATTATTTATTTACCTGCGGTGTTACACTTATGAATAGTAATATGAATATTAATATGAATAGTAATATGACCTCATGAATAGTAATTATTATTATTATTTTATCTTCATAAGGAAATAAGATAATAAGATCTTAATTAATTTTCCAATGTCACATTAATCTAATTGCACTTCAAGATTGTTATTTTTTGAATTTACTGTGACATTATTTAAAAATTAAATTAAGAATATTTAGAAAATAATTTTTGAAAAATTAATTTCACTTTCGATATCTACACGTTGAAAAATGGTAGGGGTGAATTTTTGGGATTTTTATAAAATAAATGAATTTTCCGTGAATAGTGAAAAATACAGTTTTGTGTATTCAGTAGTTTAATGACATCATAATGACATACTAATTAAAATAAAAGGCCGGTCAACTTTTGTATAGTATCATAGGTAATGAGGTGTTCCAAGTGGCTAAAACCATTGGAAAATACCATGGGCAAGCCCATGGTTTGGAAAAAACCTCTAATGACGTGTCCCTTTGAAATTATTAAAAAATTACCTCCCTTTTTCTATAAATACTCACTCATAAATTCATTTTCTTCCATTCAAAATCCCTAATTCTCGTATCTCTCATGGTTTTATCTCTCTAGGAGTCCTCCCAAGGTGTCCCTAATCCCCCATGGTCCCATCCTTCAAGATCTAGGAGTTATTCTACAAGGAAAGAGAATCCTTCATTCTCTTCTTTATGTCGACACTTCTTTTATGTTATCTATTTGAAATTCCTTTATCATATATTGAGGTTTGATTTTATTTATTATTTTTACTGTACTTTTGATTTCAATATGATTAGATACCCTTTTTGATCATATCATTTGATTTTATGAAATTTTATGTGACGTTGCTAGGCTGCCGAATTTTCATAAGGAATCTTATAACTTTTCTTTTATTTTTAGGTTCATCTCTTTTATTTTTCTCTCCTAACATCCTATATCCAAATGATCATGATAACTCCAGTAACATATATATTTAAGATTTATATCATGTGAATGGATGAACCATCATAAATATTCTTACTCCCTCCCTTTTATTTTTTTAAACAAAATCAACGTCCACGATGTTCCAATTTATAGCCTTCGTGGACGACGAAGTTTCGTTCCTCAATATCTTCTTCATTACAGGTCATAAAACCCTATTAATGGTTGAAACAGACTATAAAATATGTATTATAACATAATTAATATTCAGGAACCAGAATATTTACATATAATTATGTTTTATGACAAAACTAATTCATAATAATCCAAATACCATCGAATAATCGAAGTGGTTGTCATCTAAGGATTCTTCCTCATTCCATGTAACCAGATGATATAAATTAACATTAAATATTATTTCTGTTCATAAATAATATATAATTACAATCCTAGAGATTTATAACCTCTCCACATGGACTCCATTGCGTAAAAACAAGTGGACCGAATATTAAAATAAAGGAAACGAACACTCCAGAACGACGGAATTCAATACAATAACTTGTCAAAAAAGACATAAATGAACTAACCAGAATTATGGTAAAATAAATACATGTCTAATAGGATCTGAAATAATTTATTAACAAGTATAATTTCATATTACCAGAGCTTAAGTACAATAGTGGTACACGTTTGGAGTTAAGGTAAGTATTTTTCAACCCAAACTTCCACTTTCATTCGGGATAATTTCATTGTCTAATTACCTCGATGTAATTATTATGTATTGTTATTTACTCATCATATGTTCTATGTAAATATCATATATATGTATAAAAACCATAATACTTCCATATTTTATGGATAGTTATATGTTTTAAAAGGAACCTTCAAAAAGGTTTCCAAAATAGATGCCCGATTCAAGGGAATTTATTCAATTCATATCTATTTACAAGGGCACTCTATAATCTATTTTTGGAAACAATTATATTTCTAAAAATACTTATTTTATTATGAAAATAATATCTTAATTCACTTTTTGTTTTATACAAATATTTTCCAAAAAACTCTTATATTCAAAATAAAAGAGTTTTTATCTCAAAATTGCTTAACGGTTTTATTGGGATTAATCATTTATGAGGTCATATACCATCTTTAATTTGATGTTTTATGAATAAATTTATTCTGGATGATTTATCCTAAAACAATTCATCATATTATTCTGAATGGTTAGAGTTTATGTTCAATATATGGTGAAAGTTAGTTACATTTCATATGATAGTTTCAATACGAATGTATATATTGGTTATGTTGATCCCCACTCATTTTAGGAATGCATTGGACTTATTATGTGATGGGGGGGGCACTATATCCCCTCAATGCATCGGTGGGTCTCATGAGACAAACTATGGTCTTGGCACGAGGCCTTGACAAAATTAATATTTTATGGTCCTAGCACAAGGCTTGGACAGTATGGTTATGATGTCCGTCATATGCACTTACCTCATTATGATGCTAGTATTTGAGGTTAATGTTGTTATTCGACTAGTAGAATACAAATTATTGTGTTTAATTTTGGCATTATTTATTTGGCTCATATTCCTTCATAATATGATTCATTTTTATTATTAAAGGCATTTGTTTTCAATTATTTACCATGCCTAATGTTTATATTATCTTCTGTTGTATTTCTTACTCTTACTGAGAAATTGATCTCACCCCTTTATTATGTTTAATTTTCTAAGCACATGAAGAAGTAATTTATGAATTTTGTGAAAGCATAATCTAGGAGACGTGATGTTTCTATTGGAATAAAATAGTGTTTTGTTTCTCTATTTGTTGTAATGATAAACTTATTTATGTAACTTGTTTCCAATAATATTAAACTACTCAGTCTTTTGGGATTCATATTCCTTGTATGTATGCCAACATAATCAAATATGGCACTGACTCTGGGCAACTGGGGTCGGGTCCTTAGATATAGAGAGGCACCCCATTTCGGTTCATGATAGAGAAATATGTTGCAAGGCTAAAACTATAATGATTGGTGGAAAAAACTAGTATATATTTTAGATTTTCTATGGTGTCAACCATTACTATGGTTTGGATGGTGGGAGATGATATGATGGTGTTAGGGGACCGTTTAGCTATAATATTTTTCTTCCACAATGAACAATTTGTGTACATCCACCAGAGTAATCATCATAAATTTAGTGGTAGAAAATATAAAATAGAAATAAGATTGAAATGTTCATCTACTATTGGTGATTCCCTATGATAATGGAATAATATAGTGCATGATATCTGTTTAGTTACTTTCAAAATGAATCTACTTCTAGTATAGATTGTATATACCATGTGTTATAGGTATAAGGGAGTCTCCCAATACTAAAATATTTGGAATGTATACCATAATGATTGGTAGTGGTATTTGGTTGGTGATAAACCACTACATTATCACATTTGTTTGGAGGATTAAGGTTGTTTCAAATATTCTAATTCATCACACATAATATATCATGTTATATTGACTATATCCCGATAAGATCAATATGAAAGGGAATTGTTGAACCATCACACTATTAATTTATTGGATAAACTAGACATAAGTACCTATGATATATTGAATTAATATATGTTATATATTTTTCATTGATTGATGGGATTTGTTAATTGTTGATTCTACTTCCTCAAACCTATTATTGGTTGCTAGGTAAGGATCCTGAGCATGACTGGTGGCTCGAATTCAATTAGTAACATTTGATTTCATATATAATTGCATTCAAAATGATGACAATCAAAAAGATTTTCATAATCATAAGTGATTATTAGGATAACATATCAACATTACATATATTATCTTTGTTAAATGATTAGGTATTTTCATCATGATAACTGTCATTATTGTTATCATTTAAATTGTGACCAAAAAATAGAGTCTATCACATATATTCATGAACCATAATTCCTAAATTTTGGATTTCATAAAATATGAACCCTTCCACCACTGAGGATGATAGTTACGCCTCCTTAATAGTAAGGGGTTAAAGGTATGTCGACCCATCCTTCCTTTGATTACTTCATGGTTTTTGTTTTTAATATGGGTCATCATTATATATTTAAGATGTGATTTTGAATCTCATTATCTATTCCTTTTTCAAGTTTACATAAATTAAAAACAACAATTTATTCCTTCATAGGGTGAACTCTATAAGTTGAATTTTATGAGTATTTGGTGTAACACCCAAGGTAAATAAATAACATGACATTTTTATATTTATCCCTATTTGTGAATAAAATGTTAATATTAATATAAAGGGAATGCTATGCTCGATGGCTTACCCAATACGCATCAACGAGTTCCTTCGAAATCTTACGTTGCACTCTAATAATAAAATAATATTATTTTAAATGGTACTTCACACCTAGCAGTTGTAATGGCGGGAATGAACAGAACTAACTACAAAATGATTACATATGTTTGTCAAATATTTATACTCTTTACAATAAATGTTAGAGGATTAAAAATGCGAATGAATCGAATTTTAAGAGTAAACATTCTAATATTCTTTAAAGGGTCGATTAACCGCCTTTTGATAGAGAACCTCTTTTAAATCCACTTTTTGAGAATTATATGTGTTATATTTGACAAAATAAAATTATTCTTTAGATTTGGTACATCAATATTTACTTTTTGTAAATTTTTGGTATTTTTCCGATAAAGTTCATTTTTTAATGAATAGTGAAAAATGTTGTATTTTAATTCAAAACCACTTTTTAATCTAATTTAATTATATGATCAGATTAACTTTTGAATTGGTTATAAAGTGATATTAGAATATATTTTTACCATTTATTCCAATAGTGGTCATTGAAATTAATTTCACTTTGAAATTGGACTTAAACTAGTGTCAATCTTTTAATAGATTTTGTTTCTTAAAAACACGCTATTTGTTTTGACAGTGGGAATTAATTATTAAATTAATTAATTCAACTTATATGTTTTTAATTTTTTAAAATATATATCATTTTTGAGTTCGGAATATCAAATATAGCTTAGGGTGAATTTTTGGGATTTTTCTGAAAAACATCAATTTTTGATGAATAGTGAAACCACTAAGTGGTAGTTAAAGAAACTGATTTTTCATTTAAATGAAACTTTGCCACTTCTGTGATTTGATTTTAAAAAAAACGACATACATGTTTGTAATTAAGAAGTAAATTGTGGTTCAATGAGATTAAAATAATTTTTTGGTGAATAGTAACTTTTATGTTTTTAATCGCGATTAGAGGTAATTAGTGTAGTTTATGGTAAAAATAATGTTTTAATAATATGAAATGAACTTTACACATGTCCTAACATTATTGGATGTATAATTTCCGACCAAGACAATCCATCGGTCAACTTGGGGACCCCATGGAGCCACTTTGGTTGGAAAATGACATTAATACATTTTTATTTAATGTTAAAATTAAAATGTCACAAACATGAGTTATTTTACTAAAACAATTTTCAAATGGGGTAATACAAGTCCGATTATTTACTATAAATAGTCATTGGAAAGATAAAAAGATTTAATACATCATAGTTTTTCATTTATAATTTTTATACATTAAATAAATTAAATTATTTATGACATCATGATGATGTAGCGATGACCGCATTATTTAACGATTTAAATAAAATGGAATGATAATGTAAAATCTAAGACCTAAAAATGTCCAAAACCTATTGGATGGGTGGATTTCGAACCCTTATCACCTTATCCTCGAAACACAACAATGTGTGACCATTAAAATTTGAAACACATTCAAAAATAATGTAACATTTCCTTACTTTCCATGAGTGCCCCTCCTCTCCTCTTATAAAAATCCCCCACCTCTACCACCTTACCCACACATCAAAAGGCATTGGCTCTGCCACACCCTGACCATTTTGTCTCTCCACATCCCTCTATTACTCCATGAAGCCTAACTTTGGGACGAAGTCTTACCAAGGAAGCCTTTGAGCTCAAATCAAAAGGAGTTACCCGATTTAAAGGTAGTGTCTTCTCTTGTGTTCTTATGTTTTATTTTGCTTCTCCAACCCATTAAACTCTTTTTATTCATTTATTTTGTATGAAATACAGTATCTTAAATATACTAGGATGTTTTTATAGGAAGTATTCTAGCTACACTTACACACACCTACATCTAATGGTTAATAAACATACTATTTCTGTGGATGTCGAATTTTTTCCTCACGAAACGATGATTGTTCAACATTTTTCTAACACCTTCAAAGGTGACCATTAATATGAAAATATATTTATATATGATATATAATAATTTTATGTTTCACTTAAGCTTCTGTATTTTTCATTTATGGCATACATTTATGGTTTCCATTATGGGTAAACGCGATATCTTCATTGAAGGAAGTGCGAACTACCGCCCCCTCAAAGTGATATGATTCGTTAATACCATATGTGGTATGTATAAAGGATATATTTAATGATATTATATATGATACCATACTGTAATTAAAATACTATTATGTATCATTATTTTTTAATTCCATTAAATATGAAATAGAAATGGAAGTAGCGTTCAAGCGTACATACAGCTTACCGTCTCCATGAACGGTACATTTCATTTCTTATCTCAAAATGTTATGTACTATTAAAAGTACATATATATAATGGATATATATTTAATATATTACATCTAAATGATGGATATAATTCTGGAATTATAACATATATATATATATCATTTTGTTTTAATTCCATTAATATGACAAAAAATGAATGTAGCGTTCATGCGTACGTACGGCCTACCGTCTTCATGAATGGTGCTTTTAATTTTTATCTCCAAATGATATGGAATAGTATAAAATGAATATATACTGGATATATATGATATTTAAAACATAAATACTATTCTGGATATGATGTACCTATAACTACATGGAAAATTATTTTCCAACAAGTTCAATTTTTGACTCATGTACTATGCATCGACAAAATCGTCTTTTGTGAACTCATATTGTTAACCAATTATTATAAAATTAAAATATGTTATATTAACTGAATAATAATCATTATAGTAGGTCCTTAATAAATTATAAATTGGCCAAAGTTTATTATTCAAAAATATAATGAAACGAACAAGACAAGTTGGACTTGAGGTAAGGGATTATACCCCTCTCTTTCTTTTTAATTACACTCTTTTATGTCATTCCTTTTAATCTCATATTTATTATGTTTGGGATGTTATTTTATATAAATCATCCTATAATTTTTATGTTCATATTATTAGAGACCCTATTTTCTCTCGTCAATCCATTTTGGAAGTTTTGATTGGCGCCGTTAGGCTGCCGAATTTTCGTAAGAGATCCAACCTCTCTCTTTCTTTTTAAGTAATATCCTTTATGACACTTCTTTTAAGCTCATATTTGAAATGTTGGGGGATGTTATTTTATATTACTATTTCTGTACATTTTATTTTAATATGATTAACGACCCTATTTTGTCTCATCAATCCATTTTTGGATGTTTTAAGTGGCGCTGTTAGGCTTCCGAGTTTTCATAAGTGATTTTTTTTCATCTCATTTTTATTCCCGTGACATTTATGCTACATTTGCCACTATTTCCTTTGAGTGGTGTATGTACTGCCCATTATTATACACTTTATGTAGTATAATTTCATTTATGGGTATTTACATCTTCATTTTACGACCCTTATTCCATGGGGTGTACGTTTCGAATGTCACCCAACTCGGTAAGGGGACCTTTCACCCTCCTCTTTTTTAAAGACATATTTTGTTATGTATTTTAATTTACATCTTATTATGTTGGGATATGTTATTATATCCTTATTGATGTAAATTTTATTTTCAAGTGATGAGATACCATTCACTCTCTCATCGACTAATTTTCTAAATTTGGAAGTGACATGGTTAGGCTGTCGAATTTTTAAAAGGGAACGCCTTAACCCAATTTCGATTTCTTTCGGTTCAACTTGTACTTCTTGAAAATTTCATCCTAAGAATATGTGTGAATGACCACTGATTGTTTGACACATTATATCCACTTATATTGGGTGTATTTATATTACTCAGACATAATTATGTGATAGATTTATCCTTAATTTAAGGATACCATCTTTATAATTGATTTCATCTCAATTTATATTTCCTTTGAGACTTCATTGTTGTTATGCACCAATTCTCTCTTATATGGTGTGTATACTGTCCTTTGACATATTATATCATGAATCCCTTTATTCTCATGATATTATAATGTTCGGATTAAATGTTATTTCATAATTATTTGTGTTCAAGAGTCTCATATTTTGTTAAAAATTCTCTAACAAAAATATCATTTTAAATGTTTTAAAGATTCATTATTCGAAATCTTTATTTTTAATGTCCATGTTTTCAAAATGGTTTTATGTATTTATTTATATGGGCATTAATGTTTTATAATTGTAATTCCATTAAAAGATTCAAAGTGGTATAGGACACTTTGATTCAAAAATCTCTTTTAATTGGTTTTTGAAAATGGATTGATTAATTCAATATCTTGAAATTACTTATTGTGATTGCAAATGAAATGTTGATATTGAAATTTTTATATATTCAATATTTTATGTGTAGAGATGGTACTTGGACATTTTATGGGTGGTTACGTGATAAACCATATGACGGGTGGTGCCGTGAATACCAGGACGGGTGGTTACGTTATAACCTCCAATGCATTGGGTATGGAAGCTAGTCGTATGGCTATTCCATTAAGTATGTGTGGAAGTCAGCCGTATGGCTATTCCATTAAGCAATATTTGTGGAAGTCGACAGTATGGTTATTCCACTTAAGTATGTTTATGTCCAAAGTTACCTTTATATGTTATGTGTTCTTTATATGGGATTTATGGTAATATTATGGTTACAAAAGGGTATGTAATGATATTTTATTTAGTGAAAAGTTTTTACTACTTCATAAAGGTTAAGGTATTACATTGATAATGTATACATGGTTTACATGATGTTTTAAAAACAAAAAGTTTTCATTATTTTTGTATCCCTTACTGAGATTTTTATGCGCACCCCATGTTTTTTTTGAAATGTTTTTCACAGGACTTAATGTGGAATAGGGTCAGGGATGGGATCAAGGGAAAGTCATGGTATCTAGAACATGGAACTAGGCATGTTTCTTTTTAAGAGTTTTTATTTTATGTAAATTTATTAGAAGTGACTACTTTGTAATCTTTTGAGATGTAATTGTTATGACCTAATTCTCTAAAACTGTAAGCCTGAAAAGATCCCCAATTTTAATTATTCATTTAATTCTATAATAAGTATGGTATAAGGCTGGGGCCATATATTTGGTATCAATGGTCGGTTTAGATAACTTTAGAGGTTAGGATATTCTCTAAGCATAAGTGACATTACAATAATGGTTAGGATTTCGGAAAGAGTCCTTTTTTTAGATAAAGTGAATGAGTAAGTATATCTTAGTGGTTATCTTTCTTCATTATTACATGATGGTTTTGTTGATATACTCACACTGAAATTTCTATTTTTAGTGAATGGATGGATCTAGTAGGCACCAAAGTGACAATAGGTTTGAAGGAAACTGTTGTGGTTCTCTGATAAAGAGACTGGATGAAATGTGGTATTCAATGAGGAAACTTGTGGTTATTCTATAATGACTATCAAGGAGTCATGATCAACCACCTGAACCTTGGTATGTTCTATAATGCATTATGTACGAGATGACCAATCGATGTGGAAGTTTAGGTAATAATTACAAAGGTAACCATTAGGGTTTATTTGATCCTTACTTTTTAGGTAATTTTGGGTTTCTCTATGATATGACGGAAAATGAAAGGCATGAGATAATCTTGATGATAAAATATGTTATGATTATTTTTGAAGATTTTATCTCATTGTTGGGGAATGTTTTAAGAGTTATATAGTTTTGGAAAAAGGACAACACGCAGACCGTGTGACAACCCGTTGCGTCGGACAAAACTCCGGGAATCGAACCCACAACCAAAGTGAGACTGGTATTTATCGCCTACCACTAGACTACGTGAAGCCCCTGGTTAGTTTTACTGATTCATTTTAGTTAGGTGATTTTATGAATTAAGTGTAAGCTGATTTTGGGTTTTCTATGGAAATTTATTAACCTATCATGGAAGATATGTTATTAGGTTAATTACTTTTCAATACAAGACTTTAAGAGTAACTGATGTTATTTGTAGATAAGTTTTAATTTGTACCTTGGAAGACTATGCAACTAAATCCTTCAAATATTTGGGTTTCAATATTTGTTTGGTTTACTTTAAAGTATTTTATAGACAATTTGTTTTTTGAATGGTCTTTATTGAACTTTGGGTATTGTTTGATAAATTTTGGAGATTAAGAATAGATTTGTTTTTTTAAGGATTATCCTTTTTGGGTATTATCTGATCTTGTACTAACCTTTTTGGTTTTGGTTTTGGTTAAGGTCTAAGGATATGGGAAGTATATAGTTATCTTTTGTGGATTAGGTGATTTTCTAGAAGTTGATTATAGTACTCTTAATGTAAACAAGTCTTCCTAAATACTCATCTTTTGAGGAAAGTATTAGTTTCTGTAATAAATATAATAAAAGTTAAAAGTAAAAAAGATAAGTAATTATTTTTCTTTATGAATAAATTTCTCAATAAAAAGTAACTTAAAAAAAATCTTTCCTATTAACTTTTCCTACCGAGGAATCGAATACCGTTTAACCCATCAAAAGTTTGTGATTTTCTTTTGGTTAACTTTCTCCTAAACATTTTTTCTATAACTCTCCATCAGAACATGACCCTATGTTTTCTCCTCCATGTCAATGTTTTCCTACATGGAATCCTAGTATGGGTTAACTCGGGTGACCTCTATATTTCTCTTTCTTTATTTTAAAGTGATTGTTTTACCGACTCTTGTTCCGATGTGGGACTTTCAATGATGTTTCCGAGCCCAATTTTAAAATTGCGAGGACGCAATTCCCAAAAGGGGGGAAGGATGTAACACCCCAAGTAAATAAAGAATATGACATTTTTATATTTATCCCTATTTTTGAATAAAATGTTAATATTAATATAAATGGAATGCTCGGCTTGATGGCCTACCCAATACGCAACTACGAGTTCCTTTGAAATCTTATGTTGCACTCTAATAATAAAATAATATTATTTTAAATGGTAGTTAACGCCAACCGTTGTAATGGAGAGAATGAACAAAGCTAACTACAAAATGATTATATATATTTTTCAAATATTTTTACTCTTTACAATAAATGTTAGTGGATTAAAAATGCGAATGAATCCAATTTTAAGCGTAAACATTCTAATATACTTTAAAGGGTCGATTAACCGCCTTTTGATGGAGAACCTCTTTTAAATCAACTTTTTGACAATTTTATGTGTTATATTTTACAAAATGAAATTCTTCTTTAGAATCGGGACATCAAAATTTACTTTGTGTAAATTTTTGGTATTTTTCCGATAAAGTTCATTTTTTAATGAATAGTGAAAATGTTGTATTTTTATTCAAAACCACTTTTTAATATAATTTAATTATATGATTAGATTATCTTTTGAATTGGTTTTAAAGTGAAATTAGAATATATTTTTACCATTTAATCCAATATTGGTCATTGGAATTAATTTCACTTCGAAATTGGACTTAAACTGGTGTCAATCTTTTAATAGATTTTGTTTCTTAAATACACGCTATTTGTTTTGACAGTGGGAATTAATTATTAAATTAATTAATGAAACTTATATGTTTTTAATTTTGTAAAATAGATATCATTTTTGAGTTCGGAATATCAAATATAGCATAGGGTGAATTTTTGATATTTTTCTGAAAAACATCATTTTTTATGAATAGTGAAACCACTAAGTGGTAGTTAAAGAAACTGATTTTTCATTTAAAGGAAACTTTTCTACTTCTATGATTTTATTTTCAAAAATACGAAATACATGGTTTTAATTAAGAGGTAAAATTTTGTTCAATGAGACTAAAATAATTTTTTGGTGAATAGTAACTTTTAAGTTTTTAATCGCGATTAGAGGTAATTAGTGTAGTTTAAGGTAAAAATAATGTTTTAATAATATGAAATAAACTTTACATATGTCCTAACCTTATTGGATGTCTCATGGCCGACCAATAAAATCCATGAGTCAACTTGGGGACCCCATGGAGACACTCTGTTTGGAAAATGACATTAATACCATTTTATTTAATGATAAAATTAAAATGTCACAAACATGAGTTGTTTTACAAAAAAAAATTTAATGTTGATATACAAGCCTGATTTTTGACTATAAATAGTAATTGGAAAGATAAAAATATTTCCTACATCATATTAATTTTCTTACTATTTTTTGACATTAAATAAATTAAATTATTTATGACATCATGATGCTGCAACGATAACCTCATTATTTAATAATTTAAATAAAATGGAAAGATAATGTAAAATTTAAGACCTACACAGTCCAAAACCTATTGGATGGGTGGATTTCTAACCCTTATCACCTTATCCTAGAAAAACATCAATGTTGGACCATTAAAATCAGAAAATCATTCTAAAATAAAGTAACATTTCCTTATTTTCTAAGAGTGCCCCTCCTCTCCTCTTATAAAAGGCCCCCGCCTCTACCACCTTACCCACACTTACAAAGCCTTTGGATCGGCCCACCCCTGACCATTTTGTCTCTCTACATCATTATCGTACTCCTTGAAGCCTCACATTGGGCGTAAGTCATCCCAAGGAAGCCTTTGAGCTCAAATCAAAAGGAGTTACCCGATTTAAAGGTAGTGTCTTCTCTTGTGTTCTTATGTTTTATTTTACTTATCCAACCCCCAAAACTCTTTTTATTCATTTATTTTGTAACAAAAATAGTATCTTCAATATAATAGGTTGTTTTTATAATAAGGATTCATGCTACACTTACACACACCAACATCTAATGGTTAATGAACATATTGTTTCTGTGGATGGTGAATTTTTCCCTCACGAAACGATGATTGTTCAACATTCTTCTAACACCTTCAAAGGTGGTCATTAATATGACACTATATTTATATATGATATATAATATGTTTATTATTTACTTAAGCTTTTCTATTTTCCATTTATGGCATACCTTTATGGTTTCCATTATGGGTAAACGCGATATCTTCATTTAAGGAAGTGCAGACTACCGCCCCCTCAAAGTGATTTGATTCGTTAATACCATATGTGGTATGTATAAAGGATATATTTAATGATATTATATATGATAACACACTTGAATTAAAATACTATTATGTATCATTATGTTTTAATTCCATTAAATATGAAATAGAAACGGAAGTAGCATTCATGCGTACGTACGGCTTACCGTCTCCATGAACGATACATTTCACTTCTTATCTCAAAATGTTATGTACTATTATAAGTACATATATATAATGGATATATATTTAATATATTACATCTAAATTATGGATATCATTATGTAATTATAACATATATATATCTTAAATTTTGTTTTAATTCCATTAATATGACAAAAAATGAAAGTAGCGTTCATGCGTACGTACGGCCTAAAGTCTCCATGAACGGTGCTTTTAATTTTTATCTCAAAATGCTATGGAATAGTATAAAATAAATATATACTAGATATATATGATATTTAAAACATCAATACTGTTCTGGATATTATTTACCTATTACTACATGGAAAATTATTTTCTAACAAGTTCAATCTTTGACTCATGTGCCAAACATCGACAAAAACATCTGATATGAACTCATATTATTAACCAATTATTATGACATTAAAATATGTGATATGAAGTGAATAATAATATTTATAGGAGGTCCTTAATCAATTATAAACTGGTCAAAGTTTATTATTCAGGGATATAAAGAAATGAACAAGACAAGTTGGACTTGAGGTATGGGATCATACCCCTCTCTTTCTTTTTAAGTACACTCTTTTATGTCATTACTTTTATTCTCATATTTATTATGATTGGGATGTTCTTTTATATTAATCTTCCTGTAATTTTTATTTTCATATTATGAGAGACCCTATTTTCTCTCGTCAATCCATTTTGGAAGTTTTGATTGGCACCGTTATGCTGCCGAATTTTCGTAAGATATCCAACCTCTCTCTTTCTTTTAAAGTACTCTCCTTTATGTCACTTCTTTTAATCTCATATTTGTTATGTTGGGGGATGTTATTTTATATTACACTTTATGTAAATTTTATGTTAATATTATGAGAGACCCTAATTGATCTCATCAATCCATTTTTTTATGTTTTAAGTTGCGCCGTTAGGATGCCGAGTTTTCATAAGGGATTTTTTTTCATCTCATTTTTATTCTCGTGACATTTATGCTACGTTTTCCACTATTTCCTTTGAGTGGTGTATTTAATGCCCATTATTATACACTTTGTTTAGTATAATTTCATTTATGGGTATTTACATCTTCATTTTATGACCCCGCTTCCTCAAGGTGTACGTTTCGAATGTTACCCAACTCGGTAAGGGGACCTTTCACCATCCTCTTTTTGAAAGACATCTTTTGTTATGTCTTTTAATTTACATCTTATTATATTGGGATATGTTTTTCTATATCCTTATTGATGTAAATTTTATGTCCACGTGATGAGATACCATTCACTCTCTCATCGACTAATTTTCTGAATTTTGAAGTGATACCGTTAGGCTGTCGAATTTTTACACAGGAACATCTTAACCCAATTTCGATTTCTTTGGGTTCAACTTGTACTTCATGAACATGTCATCCTATGAATATGTGTGAATGACCTATGATTGTTTGACACATAATATCCACTTATATTGGGTGTATTTATATTTATCACACATAATTATGTGATAGATTTATCCTTAATTTAAGGATACCATCTTTATAATGGATTTCATATCAATTTACATTTCCATTGAGACATCATTGTTTTTATGCAAAAATTCACTCTTATATGGTGTGTATAATGTCATTTGACATATTATATCATGAATCCCTTTATTCTCATGATATTATAATGTTTGGATTAAATGTTATTCCGCAATTATTTGTATTCAATAGTCTCTTATTTTGTTAAAAATTATCTAACAAAAATATCGTTTTAAATGTTTAAAAGATTCATTATTCTTATTCATTATCTTTAATGTCCATGTTTTCAAAATGGTTTTCAGTATTTATTTATATGGACATTAATGTTTTATAATTGTAATTCCATTAAAAGCTTCAATGTGGTATAGGACACTTTGATTCAAAAATCTCTTTTAATTGGTTTTTGAAAATGGATTGATTAATTCAATATCTTGGAGTTACTTATTGTTATTTCAAATGAAATGTTGTTATTGAAATGTTTATATTTTCAATATTTTATGTGTAATTATGGTACTTGGACATTTTACTGGTGGTTACGTGATAAACCATATGACGGGTGGTGCCGTGAATACCAGGACAGGTGGTTATGTTATAACCTCCAATGCATTGGGTATGGAAGTCGGCCGTATGGCTATTCATTAAGTATGTGTGGAAGTCATCCGTATGGATATTCCATTAATCAATATGTGTGGAAGTTGACCGTATGGTTATTCCACTTAAGTATGTTTATGTCCCATGTTACCTTTATATGTTATGTGTTATTTATATGGGTTTTATGGTAATATTTTGGTTACAAAAGGGTAAGTAATGATATTTTATTCAGGGAAGAGTTTTTAATACTTAATAAAGGTGAAGGAATTACTTTGATAAAGTATACATGGTCTACTTGATGTTTGAAAAACTAAAAATTTTCATTATTTGGGTATCCCTTACAAAGCTTTTTATGCTCACCCCGAGTTTTTTTTGGAATGTTTTTCACAGGACTTAATGTGGAATAGGGTCAAGGATGGGATCAAGGGAAAGTCATGCTATCTAAAACATGGAAGTATACATGTTTCTTTTGAAGAGTTTTTATTTTATGGTAATATAGTAGAAGTGACTACTTTGTAATCTTTTGAGATGTAATAGTTATGTCCTAATTCTCTAAAACTCTAAACATGAAAAGATCCTCAATGTGAATTATTCATTTAATTCGATATTAGTAAGGTTTAAGGTTGGGGCCTTATAGTTGGTATCAGAGGTCGGTTTAGTTAACTTTAGAGGTTAGGGTATTCTCTAAGCATAATTGACATCACCATAATGGTTAGGATTTTAGAAAGAGTCCTAGTTTTAGATAAAGTGAATGAGTAAGTATATCTTAGTGGTTATCTTTTTTCATTAGTACATGATGGTTTTTTTGATATACTCACACTGACACTTCTGTTTTTAGTGAATGGATGGATCTAGCAGGCACCAAAGTGACAATAGGATTGAAGGAAATTGTGGTGGTTCTCTGATTAAGAGACTGGATGAAATGGGGTATTCAATGAGGAAACTCGTGGTTGTTCTAAACCGACTATCATGGAGTAATAATCAACCACCTGAACTGTGGTATGTTCTCTAATGCATCATGTACGAGATGACTAATTGATGTGGATGTTCAGGTAATAATTGTAAAGGTAACCATTAGGGTTTATTTGATCCTTACTTTTTAGGTAATTATGGGTTACTCTATGATATGATGGAAACTGGAAGTCATTAGATAATCTTGATGATAAAATATGTTATGATTATTTTTGATGATTTTATCTCATTTTTGGGGAATTTTTTAAGAGTTATATAGTTTTGGAAAAAGGACAACACGCAGACCGTGTGACAACCCGTCGCGTCGGACAAAGCTGCGGAAATCGAACCCACAACCAAATTGTGACTGGTATTTATCACCTACCACTGGACTACATGAAGTCCCTAGTTAGTTTGACTGATTCATTTTAGTTAGGTGTTTTTATGAATTACGAGTAAGCTGATTTTGGGTTATCTATTAAATTTATTAACCTATCATGGAGGATATGTGATTAGGTTAATTACTTTTCAATTAGAGACATTATGAGTAACTGATGTTATTTGGAGATGAGTGTAAATTTGTACCTTGGAAGACTATGCAACTAAATCCTTCAAATATTTGGGTTTCAATATTAGTTTGGTTTACTTTGAAATATTTTATGGACAATTTTTTTTTGAATGGTCTTTGTTGAACTTTGGGTATTGTTTGATAAATTTTGGAGATTAAGAATAGATTTGTTTTTTAAGGATTATCCTTTTTGGGTATTATCTGATCTTGTGCTAACATTTTTGGTTTTGGTTAAGGTCTAAAGATATGGGAAGTATATAGTTCTCTTTTGTGGATTAGGTTATTCTCTAGAAGTTGATTATAGTACTCTTAATGTAAACAAGTCTTCCTAAATACTCGTCTTTTGGGGAATGTATGAGTTTGTGTAATAAATCTAATAAAAGTTTAAAGTCAACATGATAAGAAATTATGTTTTCTTATGAATAAATTCCTCAATAAAAAGTAACTTAAAACCAAAATGTTGTCTATTAACTTTTCCTAATGGGGAATCGAATACCATTTAACCCATCACAAGTTTGTGATTTTCTTGTGGTTAACTTTCTCCTAAACATGTTTTCTATCACTCTCCATCAGAACATGACCCTATCTTTTCTCCTCCATGTCCATGTTTTCCTACATGGAATCCTAGTATGGGTTAACTCGGGTGACCTCGGTACTTCTCTTTCTTTATGTTTAAGTGAGTGTTATACCGACTCTTGTTCTGATGTGGGACTTTCAATGACGGTTCCGAGCCCAATTTTAAAATTGCGGGGACACAATTCCCAAAAGGAGGGAAGGATGTAACACCCCAGGTAAATAAAGAATATAAAATTTTTATATTTATCCCTATTTGTGAATAAAATATTAATATTAATATAAAGGGAACACTATGCTCGATGGCTTACCCAATACGCAACAAACGAGTTCCTTTGAAATATTACGTTGCACTCTAATAATAAAAATAATATTATTTTAAATGGTATTTAACGCCTAGATGTTGTAATGGTGGGAATTAACAGAACTAACTACAAAATGATTATATATGTTTGTCAAATATTTGTACTCTTTACATTAAATTTTACAGGATTAAAAATGCGAATGAATCCAATTTTAAGCATAAGCATTCTAATATTCTTTAAAGGGTCGATTAACTGCGTTTTGATGGCGAACCTCTTTTAAATCAACTTTTTGAAAATTTTATGTGTTATATTTGACAAAATAAATTTCTTCTTTAGAATCGGGACATCAAAATTTACTTTGTCTAAATTTTTGGTATTTTTCCGATAAAGTTCATTTTTTAATGAATAGTGAAAAATGTTGTATTTTAATTCAAAACTACTTTTTAATCTAATTTAATTATATTATTAGATTATAATCTGAATTGGTTTTAAAGTGAAATTATAATATATTTTTACCATTTAATCCAATAGTGGTCGTTTGAATTGATTTCACTTTGAAATTGGACTTAAACTAGTGTCAATCTTTTAATAGATTTTGTTTCTTAAAAACACGCTATTTGTTTTGATAGCGGGAATTAATTATTAAATTAATTAATGAAACTTATATGTTTTGAATTTTTTAAAGTAGATATCATTTTTGAGTTCAGAATATCAAATATAGCTTAGGGTGAAATTTTGGTATTTTTCTGAGAAACTTCAATTTTTGATGAATAGTGAAACCACTAAGTGGTAGTTAAAGAAACTGATTTTTCGTTTAAATGAAACTTTGCCACTTCTGGGATTTGATTTTCAATAATCTGACATACATGGTTGTCATTAAGAAGTAAAATTTAGTTCAATGAGATTAAAATAATTTTTTGGTGAATAGTATCTTTTAAGTTTTTAATCGCGATTAGAGGTAATTAGTGTAGTTTAAGGTAAAAATTATGTTTTAATAATATGAAATGAACTTTACTCATGTACTACCCTTATTGGATGTCTCATTGACGACCAAGAAAATCCATGGGTCAACTTGGGGACCCCATGGAGCCACATTGGTGGGAAAATGACATTAATACCTTTTTATTTAATGTTAAAATTAAAATGTCACAAAATGAGTTATTTTACAAAAACAATTTCTAAATGGGGTTATACAAGTCATATTATTTTACTATAAATAGTCATTGGAAAGCTAAAAATATTTCCTACATCATAGTATTTTTTATAATTTTTAAACATTAAATAAATTAAATTATTTATGACATCATAATGATGCAGCGATGACCTCATTATTTAACGATTTAAATACAATGGAAAGATCATGTAAAATCTAAGACCTACACATGTCAAAAACCTATTGTAAGGGTGGATTTAGAACCCTTATCACCTTATCCTCGAAACAAATCTTTTTGGGACCACTAAAATCTGATACTCATTCTAAAATAAAGTAACATTTTATTACTTTCCAACAGTGCCACTCCTCTCCTCTTATAAAGGGCCCCCACCTCTACCACCTTACCCACACTTCCATAGACTTTGGCTCAGACAAACACTGCCAATTTTGTCTCTACATATCCCTCTAATACTCCTTGAATCCTCACTTTGGACAGAAGTCTTCCCAATGTAGCCTTTGAGCTCAAATCAGAAGGAGTTACCCGATTTTAAGGTAGTGTCTTCCCTTGTGTTCATATGTTTTATTTTGCTTCTACAACCCCCTAAACTCTTTTTATTCATTTATTTTGTAACAAATAAAGTATCTTAAATATAATAGGATGTTCTTATATGAAGGATTAGATCTACAATTATACACACCTACATCTAATGGTTAATGAACTTACTGTTTCTGTGGACGGTGAATTTTTGCCTCACGAAACGATGATTGTTCAACATTCTTCTAACACCTTCAAAGGTGGTCATTAAGATGACACTATATTTATATATGATATATAATATTTTTAGGTTTTACTTAATATTCTGTATTTTTCATTTATGGAATACCTTTATGGTTTCCCTTATGGGTAAACGTGATATCTCCATTTAATGAAGTGCGGACTACCGCCCCTCAAAGTGATTTGATTCGTTAATACCATATGTTGTATGTATAAAGGATATATTTAATGATATTATATATGATACCATAATGGAATTAAAATACTATTATTTATCATTATGTTTTAATTACATTAAATATTAAATAGAAATGGAAGTAGCGTTCATGTGTATGTATGGCTTACTCGTCCCCATGAACGGTACATTTCAATTTCTTATCTCAAAATGTTATGTACTATTATAAGTACATATATATAATGGATATATATGTAATATATTACATCCAAATGATGTATATCATTCTGGAATTATAACATATACATATATATCTCTCATTTTGTTTTAATTCCATTAATATGACAAAAAATAAAAGTAGCGTTCATTCGTACGTACGGCCTACCGTCTCCATGACTAGTGCTTTTAATTTTTATCTCCAAATGCTATGTAACAGTATAAAATGAATATATACTGGATATATATGATATTTAAAACATCAATACTATTATGGATATGATGTACCTATAAGGACATGGAAAATGATTTTCCAACAAGTTCATTTTTTGATTCCTGTACCAATCATCGACAAAAACGTCTAATCTGAACTCATATTATTAACCAATTATTATAGCATTAAAATATGTGATATTAACAGAATAATAATATTTATAGTAGGTCCTTATGAAATTATAAATTTAACAAAGTTTATTATTCAGGAATATAAAGAAACGAAGAAGACAATTTGGACTTGAGGTAAGGGATCCTACCCCTATCTTTCTTTTTAAGTACACTCTTTTATATCATTCCTTTTAAGATAATATTTCTTATGATTGGGATGTTATTTTATATTAATCATCCTGTATTTTTTATTTTCATATTATGAGAGACCCTATTTTCTCTTGTCAATCCATTTTGGAAGTTTTGATTGGCACCGTTAGGCTGCCGAATTTTCGTAAGAGATCCAACCTCTCTCTTTCTTTTTAAGTACTCTCCTTTATGTCACTTCTTTTAAGCGCATCTTTGTTATGTTGGGGTATTTTCTTTTATATTCCTCTTTATGTAAATTTTATGTTAATATGATGAGGGAACCAATTTGATCTCATCAATCCATTTTTGGAACTTTTAAGTGGCGCTGTTAGGTTACCGAGTTTTTATAAGGGATTTTTTTTCATCTCACTTTTATTCCCGGGACATTTATACTACGTTTTCCACTATTTCCTTTGAGTGGTGTATGTAATACCCATTATTATACACTTTTTTTGTATAATTTCCTTTGTGGGTATTTACATATTTATTTTATGACCCTTCTTCCATGAGGTATACGTTTCGAAAGTTACCCAACTCGGTAAGGGGACCTTTCACCCTCCTCTTTTTAAAAGACTTATTTTGTTATGTTTTTTAATTTACATATTATTATGTTGGGATATGTTTTTATATATCCTTATTGATGTAAATTATTAGTCCAAGTGATGAGATACCATTCACTCTCTCATTGACTAATTTTCTGAATTTTGAAGTGACACCGTTAGGCTGTCGAATTTTTACAAGGGAACGTCTTAACCCAATTTCTATTTCTATGGGATCAACTTGTACTTATTGAACATGTCATCCTATGAATATGTGTGAATGACCTCTGATTTTTTGACACATAATAACCACTTATATTGGGTGTATTTATATTTCTAACACATAATTATGTTATAGATTTATCCTTAATTTAAAGATACAATCTTTATAATGGATTTCATGTCAATTTACATTTCCATTGAGACTTCATTGTTGTTTTACACCAATTCATTTTTATATGGTGTTTATACTGTCCATTGACATATTATATCATGAATACCTTTATTCTCAATATATTATAATGTTCGGATTAAATGTTATTCCACAATTATTTGTATTCAAGATTCTCTTATTTTGTTAAAAATTCTCTAACAAAATTATCGTTTTAAATGTTTTAAAGATTAATTTTTCTAAATCTTTAACTTTAATGTCCATGTTTTCACAATGGTTATCAGTATTTATTTATATGGACATTAATGTTTTAGATTTGTAATTCCATTAAAAGCTTCAACGTGGTATAGGACACTTTGATTCAAAAATCTATTTTAATTGGTTTTTGAAAATGGATTTGATTAATTCAATATCGTGGAATTACTTATTATGATTTCAAATTAAATGTTGTTATTGAAATGTTTATATTTTCAATATTTTATCTGTAATTATGGTACTTGGAAATTTTACGGGTGGTTACATGATAAACCATATGACAGGTGGTGCCGTGAATACCAGGACGGGTGGTTACGTTATAACCTCCAATGCATTGGGTATAGAAGTCGGTCGTATGGATATTCCATTAAGTATGTGTGGATGTCAGCCGTATGGCTATTCCTTTAAGAGATATGTGTGGAAGTCGACCATATGGTAATTCCACTTCAGTATGTTTATGTCCCAAGTTACCTTTATATGTTATGTGTTCTTTATATGGGTTTTATGGTAATCTTTTGGTTACAAATGGGTAAGTAATGATATTTTATTCAGTGAAAAGTTTTTATTAATTCATAAAGGTGAATGTATTACTTTGATAAAGTATACATGGTTTACTTGATGTTTGAAAAACTAATAGTTTTCATTATTTGTGTAACCCTTACTAAGATTTTTATGCTCACCCCACGTCTTTGTTGATATGTTTTTCATAGGACTTAATGTGGAATAGGGTCAAGGATGGGATCAAGGGAAAGGCCTGATATCTAAAACATGGAACTACACATGTTTCTTTTTAAGAGTTTTTATTTTATGGAAATTTAGTAGAAGTGACTACTTTGTAATCTTTTGAGATGTAATAGTTATGTCCAAATTCCCTAAAACTCTAAACATAAAAAGATCTACAATTTGAATTATTCATTTAATTCAATATTAAGTAAGGTTTAAGGCCAGGGCCTTATAGTTGGTATCAGAGGTCGGTTTAGATTACTTTAGGGGTTATGGAATTCTCTAAGCATAAGTGACATTACCATAATGGTTAGGATTTCCGAAAGAGTCCTAGTTTTAGATAAAGTGAATGAGTAATAATATCTTAGTGGTTATCTTTCTTCATTAGTACATGATGGTTTTGTTGATATACTCACACTGACATTTCTGTTTTTAGTGAATGGATGGATCTAGCAGGCACCAAAGTGACAATAGGTTTGAAGGAAACTGTGGTGGTTCTTTGGTTAAGAGACTGGATGAAATGGGGTATTTAATGAGGAAACTTGTGGTTGTTCTAAACTGACTATCAAGGAGTCATGATGAACCACCTGAACCTTGGTATGTTATATAATGCATCATGTACGAGATGACCAATCGATGTGGAAGTTCAGGTAATGATTATAAAGGTAACCATTATGGTTCATTTGATCCTTACATTTTAGGTAATTATGGGTTACTCTATGATATGATGGAAAATAAAAGGCATGAGATAATCCTGATGATAAAATATGTTAGTATTAGTTTTTGTGATTTTATATCATTGTTGGGGAATGTTTTAAGAGATATATAGTTTTGGAAAAAGTACAACACGCAGACCGTGTGACAACCCATCGCGTCGGACAAAGCTGTGGGAATCAAACCCACAACCAAAGTGCGACTGGTATTTATCGCCTACCACTAGACTACGTGAAGTCCCTTTTTAGTTTGACTGATTCATTTTAGTTAGGTGATTTTATGAATTAAGAGTAAGTTAATTTTGGGTTATCTAGGGAAATTTATTAACCTATCATGGAGGATATGTGATTAGGTTAATTACTTTTCAATATGAGAATTTAAGAGCAACTGATGTTATTTGGATATAAGTGTTAATTTGTACCTTGGAAGACTATGCGACTAGATCCTTCAAATATTTGGGTTTCAATATTATTTTGGTTTACATTGAATTATTTTATGGACACTTTGTTTATTGAATGGTCTTTGTTGAACATTGGGTATTGTTTGATAAATTTTGGAGATTAAGAATAGATTTTTTTAAGGATTATCCTTTTTGGGTATTATCTGATCTTGTACTAACCTTTTTGGTTTTGGGTTTGGTTAAGGTCTAAAGATATGGGAAGTATATAGTTCTCTTTTGTGGATTAGGTCATTCTCTAGAAGTTGATTATAGTACTCTTAATGTAAACAAGTCTTCTTAAATACTCGTCTTTGGGGGAAAGTATGAGTTTTTGTAATAAATATAATAACAGTTGAAAGTCAACATGATAAGTAATTATGCTTCCTTATGAATAAATTCCTCAATAAAAAGTAACCTAAAACAAAAATGTTGTCTATTAACTTTTCCTACTGGGGAATCGAATACCGTTTAACCCATCACAAGTTTGTGATTTTCTTGTGGTTAACTTTCTCCTAAACATGTTTTCTATCACTCTCCATCAGAACATGAAACTATGTTTTCTCCTCTATGTCCATGTTTTCCTACATGGAATCCTAGTATGGGTTAACTTGGGTGACCTCTGTACTTCACTTTCTCTATATTAAAATGATTGTTTTACCGACTCTAGTTCTGATCTGGGACATCCAATGATGTTTCCGAGCCCAATTTTAAAATTGCGAGGACGCAATTCCCAAAAGTGGGGAAGGATACAACACCCCAGGTAAATAAAGAATATTACATTTTTATATTTATCCATATTTGTGAATAAAATGTTAATATTAATATAAAGGTAATGCTATGCTCGATGGCTTACCCAATACGCAACAACGAGTTCCTTTGAAATCTTACATTGCACTCTAATAATAAAATAATATTATTTTAAATGGTAGTTAATGCCTAAACGTTGTAATGGCGGGAATGAAAAGAACTAACTACAAAATGATTACATTTTTTTTCAAATATTTTTACTCTTTACAATAAATGTTAGAGGATTAAAAATGGGAATGAATCCAATTTTAAGCGTAAACATTCTAATATTCTTTAAAGGGTCGATTAACCGCCTTTTGATGGAGAACCTCTTTTAAATCCACTTTTTGACAATTTTATGTGTTATATTTGACAAAATAAAATTCTTATTTAGAATCGGGAAATCAATATTTACTTTGTGCAAATTTTTGGTATTTTTCCGATAAAGTTCATTTTTTAATGAATAGTAAAAAATGTTGTATTTTAATTCAAAACAACTTTTTAATCTAATTTAATTATATGATTAGATTATCTTTTGAATTGGTTTTAAAGTGAAATTATAATATATTTTTACCATTTAATCCAATAGTGGTCGTTGAAATTAATTTCACTTTGAAATTGGACTTAAACTAGTGTCAATCTTTTAATAGATTTTGTTTCTAAAAAACACGCTATTTTCTTTCACAATGGGAATTAATTATTAAATTAATTAATGCAAATTATATGTTTTGAATTTTGTAAAATAGATATCATTTTTGATTTTGGAATATCATATATATCTTAGGGCGAATTATTGGTATTTTTCTGAAAAACATCAATTTTTGATGAATAGTGAATCCACTAAGTGGTAGTTAAAGAAACTGATTTTTCATTTAAATGAAACTTTTCCACTTCTGTGATTTGATTTTCCAAAATCCGACCTACATGGTTTTCATTAAGAATTAAAATATATTTCAATGAGATTAAAATAATTTTTTGGTGAATAGTAACTTTTACGTTTTTAATCGCGATTAGAGGTAATTAGTGTAGTTTAAGGGAAAAATAATGATTTAATAAAATGAAATGAACATTGCGCATGTCCTACCCATATTGGATGTATCAGGGCCGACCAAGAAAATCCATGGGTCAACTTGGGGACCCCATGGAGCCACTTTGGATGGAAAATGACATTAATACCTTTTTATTTAATGTTAAAATTAAAATGTCACCAACATGAGTTGTTTTACTAAAACAATTTTTAAATGGGGTTATACAAGTCATCTTTTTGACTATAAATAGTCATTGTAAAGTTAAAAATATTTCATACATCATAGTATTTTATTTTATAATTTTTAGACATTAAATAAATTAAATTATTAATGACATCATGATGATGCAGTGATAACCTCATTATTTAACGATGTAAATAAAATGGAAAGATAATGTAAACTCTAAGACCTAAACATGTCCAAAACCTATTTTATGGGTGGATTTCGAACCCTTATCACCTTATCCTCGAAACACATCATCGAGGGACCATTAAAATCCGAAACTCATTCTTAAATAAAGTAACATTTCCTTACTTTCCAAAAGTGCCCCTCCTCTCCTCTTATAAAAGGCCCCCGCCTCTACCACCATACCCACACATCCAAAGCCTTTGGCTCGGCCAACCCCTGCCCATTTTGTCTCTCCAAATCCATATCTTACTCCTTGAATCCTCACTTTGGTAAGAATTCTTCCCAAGGAAGCCTTTTATCTCAAATCAAAAAGAGGTACCCGATTTAATGGTAGTGTCTTCTCTTGTGTTCTTATGTTTTATTTTGCTTCTACAACCCCCTAAACTCTTTTTATTCATTTATTTTGTAACAAATCCATTATCTTATATATACTAGGATGTTTTTATAAGAATTATTTGAGCTACACTTACTCACACCTACGTCTAATGGTTAAGGAACATACCGTTTCTATGGGTGGTGAATTTTTTCCTCACGAAACGATGATTGTTCAACATTCATCTAACACCATCAAAGGTGGCCATTAATATGAAACTATATTTATATATGATATATAATATGTTTATGTTTTACTTAAGCTTATGTATTTTTCATTTATGGCATAGATTTATGGTTTCCATTATGGGTAAACGCGATATCTTCATTTAAGGAAGTGCGGACTACCGCCCCCTCAAAGTGATTTGATTTGTTAATACCATATGTGGTATGTATAAAGGATATATTTAATGATATTATATATGATACCATACTGGAATTAAAATAATATTATATATCATTATGTTTTAATTCCATTATGAAATAGAAATGGAAGTAGTGTTCATGCGTACGTACGACTTACCGTCTCCATGAACGGTACATTTCATTTCTTATCTCAAAATGTTATATACTATTATAAGTAGATATATATAATGGATATATATGTAATATATTACATATAAATGATGGATAACAATCTGTAATTATAACATATATATATCTCTCTCATTTTGTTTTAATTACATTAATATGACAAAAAATGAAAGTAGCGTTCATGCGCACGTACGGCCTACCGTCTCCATGAACGGTGCTTTTAATTTTTATCTCCAAATGATATTTAATAGTATAAAATGAATATATACTGGATATATATGATATTTAAAACATCAATACTATTCTGGATATGATGTACGTATAACTACATGGAAAATTATTTTCCAACAAGTTCAATTTTTGACTCATGTACCAAACATCGACAAAAACGTCTGATATGAACTCATATTATTAACCAATTATTATAACATTAAAATATGTGATATGAATTGAATAATAATATTTATAGGATTTACTTAAGAAATTATAAATTGAACAAAGTTTATTATTCAGGAATATAAAGAAACAAATAAGACAAGTTGGACTTGAGATAAGGGATCCTACCCCTCTCTTTCTTTTTAAGTACACTCTTTTATGTCATTCCTTTTAAGATCGTATTTCATATGATTGGGATGTTCTTTTATATTAATCTTCATGTAATTTTTATGTTCATATTATGAGAGTCCCTATTTCCTCTCGTCAATTCATTTTGTAAGTTTTGATTGGCGCTATTAGGATGCCGAATTTTCTTAAGAGATCCAACCTCTCTCTTTCTTTTTAAGTACTCTCCCTTATGTCACTTCATTTAAGCTCATATTTGTTATTTTGGAAGATGTTCTTTTATATTCCTCTTTCTTTACATTTTATTTTTATATTATGGGAGAACCTATTTGATCTCGTTAATCCATTTTTGGAAGTTTTAAGTGGCGTCGTTAGGCTGCCGAGTTTTCATAAGGGATTTTTTTCATCTCACTTTTATTCCCGTGATATTTATGCTTCGTTTTCCACAAATTCCTTTGAGTGGTGTATGTACTGCCCATTATTATACACTTTTTGTAGTATAATTTCATTTATGGGTATTTAAATCTTCATTTTATGACCCTTCTTCCCTGGGGTGTACGTTTCGAAAGTTACCCAACTCGGTAAGGGGACCTTTCACCCTCCTCTTTTTAAAAGACATCTTTTGTTATATCTTTTAATTTACATCTTATTATGTTGGGATATGTTCTTATATATCCTTATTGATTTAAATTTTATGTCCAAGTGATGAGATACCATTCACTCTCTCATCGACTAATTTTCTGAATTTTGAAGTGACACCGTTTGGCTGTCGAATTTTTATAAGGGAACTTCTTAATCCAATTTCGATTTCTTTGGGTTCAACTTTTACTTCTTGAACATGTCATCCTATGAATATGTGTGAATGAACTCTGATTTTTTGACACATAATATCCACTTATATTGGGTGTATTTATATTTATCACACATAATTATGTGATAGATTTTGCATTAATTTAAGGATACCATCTTTATAATGGATTTCATCTCAATTTACATTTCCATTGAGAGTTAATATTTGTTATGAACCAATTCACTCTTATATGGTGTGTATACTGTCCTTTGACATATTATATCATAAATCCCTCTATTCTCATGATATTATAATGTTCGTATTAAATGTTCTTCCACAATTATTTGTATTCAAGAGTCTCTTATTTTGTTAAAAATTATCTTACAAAAATATCGTTTTAAATGTTTTAAAGATTCATTATTCTAAACCATTATCTTTAATGTGCATGTTTTCAAAATGGTTTTCAGTATTTATTTATATGGACATTAATGTTTTAAAATTTTAATTCCATTAAAAGCTTCAAAGTGGTATAGGACACTTTGATTCAAAAATCACTTTTAATTGGTTTTTGAAAATGGATTGATTAATTCAATATCATGGAATTACTTATTGTGATTTAAAATGAAATGTTGTTGTTGAAATGTTTATATTTTCAATATTTTATGTGTAATGATGGTACTTGGACATTTTACGGGTGGTTACGTGATAAACCATATGACGGGTGGTGCCGTGAATACCAGGATGAGTGGTTATGTTATAACCTCCAATGCATTGGGTATGGAAGTCAGCCGTAGGGCTATTCCATTAAGTATGTGTGGAAGTCAGCCGTATGGCTATTCCATTATGCGATATGTGTGGAAATTGACCGTATGGTTATTCCACATAAGTATGATTATGTCTTAATTTACCTTTATATGTTATGTGTTCTTTATATGGGTTTTATGGTAATATTTTGGTTACAAAAGGGTATGTAATGATTTTTTATTCAGTGATGAGTTTTTACTAATTCACAAAGGTGAAGGTATTACTTTGATAAAGCATACATGGTTTACATGATGTTTGAAAAAATAACAGTTTTCATTATTTGTGTATCCCTTACTGAGCTTTTTATGCTCACCCTAAGTTTTTTTTGAAATGCTTTTCACGTGACTTAATGTAGAAAATGGTCATGGATGGGATCAAGGGAAAGTCGTGCTATCTAAAACATGGAACTATACATGTTTCTTTTTAAGAGTTTTTATTTTATGGAAATTTAGTAGAAGTGACTACTTTGTAATCTTTTGAGATGTAATTGTTATGTCCTAATTCTCTAAAACTCTAAACCTGAAAAGATCCTCAATGTGTATTATTAATTTAATTCAATATTAAGTAAGGTTTAAGGCCGAGGGCTTATATTTTGTCTTTGTCAGTCATCATTATGATGGTTGGTAATATATAAATTTTTTTCTCTCGATGGTCTGTATGGCAATATTTTTTTCTCATGTAAGGAATCACATGTGTAATACTTAAGGAATCCCATGTTTACAGAATATAGAAACATATTATTCTAATATAGTAAAATCTAGGCTTATTTACTTACTCAACATTTAGTTATCAATAGAGTAAAATCATTATTGTAATATGTTGAATTGTATTATTATCAAACAAGGAAACATAGGATCACAACCAATCATATTCCTCTCTCCTCACTAGAGGTATCATGTTCTCAACAGATAATTTAAAAATAGTGGTCTCTTAAAATAAGGATTGATAGAAGATTACCATTACCTTACCAAAAGGTATCTTATTCTTTTCAAATAAGGTATCTCACTCTCACCACATGTTGCATCTAGGGATTATCAAACCAGGTTGATAAAATTGTATTATCACCTATTAAAATGACTAATAGATCCCCAGCTCATCACATAAGGAAACATATTCTTGTTACCTGAATAATCTAATTCTCATTACCCAAGGTATATAACGCAATCATGTCAAATAAGGTAATTGTAATTAGACCATATTGTCCTCATATTTTATTTTCATGCATTTAAAATTGGTTATATAATTATCACATTTTATTCAATAGGATCAAAACATAGGGATGAGGTTTATATGAATATTGTTGTATTTTATTATGTTATTCTAGAAGGAAATCATAGGTTGATCAAATAATAGGTGATATGGTTTATTGTCAAATATGGATTCTTCCACATACTCACATCATATACAGGTTGGTTAGAAGTTAATTTCTTATCGGTACAAATACATAAATTCATGTCATGTGTTTTTAAAAAATATTTTACATATATTGATGGACACCATAATGTTTAAATACATGAAGCGTATTGTGGAGGGTTTGTGTTAGGATACCTATTCTTTTAGAAGATGATTATGAATCAATGATTTGACATCACAAGGGGAATTTGGGGTTTAAGTTAGGTTTTGATTAAATATGAATTTGGAATCTTACATAACCAGTTATATGGCATGGATTATAACCCCCTAATATATAAGGAAATGATTTATGGTTGGGTGGGAGGACTGAAGCATACATTTTAACCTAATTAATTATGGATTCTTATGACATGAATTGAGTGATATAATTGGATGGAGTTGGGATTTATCTTCGATATACACATAATATGGTGGTTATCTCATTTTTCACATGAAAAATTCTATTTTTTCCATATTCGGAAACATTGTCTCATCACATTGGGAATACTATGCTATTAACATATGATAATGACTAATTTAATGTATTTAATTGAGGATATATATGTTATCAATGGTTAAATAATTGGTCATATAGTGGGACATAATCACTAATCTACCTATATGAAGAGCATGTCTCATTCCGTATACGTGTGTGGTTTCCCTTGATGATTCTATTATCAGGGCTTACACCTTGTTGGTGTCCCAAGCTGAAACATGTGATTTATGAGATAATGCATGGATGATGTATATGTGGTAAGATAGAGGTAATGTTCATATTTTTTTATTAATCCAACAATTATTGGAGAATATGATATATGTTTCCCATTAAATTTAATATGACAATTTATTATATAGAAATGTCACAATATTAGATGTATGTATCTAATGACAATGAAAAATCCCATATAGAATGGATTTAGAGACATTTTACACGCAAATTTTTGGTTACTAATTTTTATAAAGCATGGAATTAGTTTGACGAACACATTTCATGAAAAAGTATTATTCATTCATGATTGTAGTTGATTTAG
Organism: Viscum album; assembly: GCA_963277665.1. Taxonomy (NCBI): domain Eukaryota; kingdom Viridiplantae; phylum Streptophyta; class Magnoliopsida; order Santalales; family Viscaceae; genus Viscum; species Viscum album. The sequence goes on along the minus strand of OY728142.1, from coordinate 1,329,850,755 downwards.
ATATGGGACTCTAGCACATGTGTATTTTCTGAATGATAATGGTAGGTGTTTATTATATAGTTTTAGTTGTTTAATTCATAGTGCCTCTAAAATAATCATATTTATCAATTTAATTTAATGATAATATATTATAATTTTGTTAAATAATATCAATCATAAGATTATACCTTGATGGACACATGTGTGTTAATTTTCAAAATCTTTTTACCCATGGGAATAATTTGGATTTTGTTGTTGATTTTTTTTAAATTAAATGTTTTTCAAATGGTGGGGAAATTCCTTTGACTTCCAATGTACTATCCCAAAAAATGGTGTGATTGTATATATTTATTCGCATCAGTATCTATTTTAGTAAATAGATTCATGTTATCCAAAATGTAGACATCCATGGAACTCTGAATATGTGATGTAAAAACATTTGAATGAGTGAAACCCAAATAATAAACCATAAACTACCCTAATTTCTGTTGAATTATGAAACAATTGGATAATTAATTTATGATGGGAATTAATTCTCACAAAACTCTGAGTTGAGTGATAATATGAATGTCTATCTATAAATTATTTCTTCATGTTTTCCAATCTAAAACGAAAATAACTTTTTATGTGCATCTATTTGATCTCGTAAATTGTAAATTAAAATCATCATATATAAACAACACCCTTGGATACAATGTTTACCTCGAAAATGTGATTTCAATGTCCAAATGGTTTTTATAGAACTATTTAAATTGTGATTTTTAACACCCTTATGACCCATTTTTTCAGCTTCAACACAATCCAAATGTTTTGTGATAATTTAATAAAAGATAAAAACCTCAATTTTAATATTGTTTTCAAATATATTGTTTTAGAAAATATATTTTTCGTTTAGCGAAAATTAACTTAATTGTGGATTATATTTTTTTATGAAACAATAATTCATTCATTTTTTACCCAATCCGTTATGGTATTTTGTATGGGGAAATATTTTGTTTCTAATAATAAATCAAAATAATTTTATTCATTCATTTAAGCAGGATATCATAGTGTTTATTAGATTATTTAATAAATTATATTAGGGTTTTTACATGACTAAATTATATTTTCAACAATTTTCATTAACCACTACATTAGTTTACTCAAATGATAGATAATCAAGATCTTGGATAATTCTCAACCATGGATCACTAGAAAACCTAATGAATATATTAAAATGGGGAGAAAATATAAATGTGTAGTAAACATAATAATATCATCTATGAATATATCTATTTAAGGAATCTTTTTATCCAAAACCCATAAGTTTAATTCATTGTATTTTAACTATTTTCATATGGTTAACCGTTTTTAGGATGACTACATTTTCGATATATTTTATTAATATTATTTAAAATAAAATCTCTCAATTATTGATCAGTACTTAAGAGATATACTATTTATTATTAAATTACTAAGACAATAGTTTAATGAAATATTTTTTAGACAAGTCATGAAAAAACAATCTTCACACAATTGATATATGTAATTCCATTTACATATATTTTTCTTCATATTTAATTATGGGCTCATTCTATTCACACATCATATAGTGGATAAGAAAATGGAATAATATATAACTTTTTAATGATATTTCAAATAATTTAAAATATTGTATATATTTTAATATAGAGATATCATCAATATTTTTATCTCATCATCTCTATATTTTCATAGCAACATTATCCTTTTTAAAACACAATTCTATTTATTCGTTAAAAATTTCATCCACTCCCACTTTATCATTAATATGATTCCCCTCTTCAGACCTAACAATAAAATATTACTAACATAATAGAAATATATGATTAATATTCCATCGCTAAAAACAAAAATATAATAAAATTTATCTGTATATCATTTGATAAAATAACGATTTTTATGAAAACAAATAAAATTTTTCTCATATTGTCCAGTTTACTATTACATCCTACACAAACAAATTTAATGTTACAAACATGATCTTATTTTTTAGCTTCACTGAAATATAGTTCATCATCCAAAAAAATTTGTCATTTCAATATCTAAAAAATAATTGTGTATTCCCACATAATTGTAAAAGATGTCATTTATGCATCATAACCATCAAATGAATGGTGTAGAATTTTGTTTCATTTAATACCATAAAAAAGATCCATTACATTAAATCTATTCTTCTTGATGAATTATTTTTTTAATAAAACCTTGCATAATATTTTTCAACAATCCTAATTATTTTTAATCAATTAAAACCATTTTTCTAAAATTTTCTATTTCTCTATAGTATATCCATCAAATATTAAATTCTATTTGAATATAAAAAATATTAACCTCCTTTCCATTCTCACTCCCACTATTTTAATATACTAAAATAATTTATAATCTTTAATGATTTCATGTTCTGCGCAATCTAGTATATATAGATAAAATTTTATTAAAATAATTGAATCAAACATCATTCTCATGAAGATGTTGTCAACAAAATATAAGGATCAAATTATAAATTTATATGACACATTTTGTCTTCAATCATATTCAAATATTCTTTATTTCTATCCATGTAATCTTTAAAACCATATTTTGGTTATTATTGATATTTTATTACAAATAATAATTTAGTACATAATAAACTAATTGTTAATTTTCAAACTATATACAATTAAAAATGTCATTATCGAATGTTGATTTGTTCTAAAAAATAGTTCACTTGGATATGATTTTTAAAAATGGTATTGATTCATATATAATGATTATATTACTTATTTTATACTAATTAAAATAAAAAAAATAAAACATCCACATTTCCATAACCAGAAAAAATATTCATGGATTATATTATATCTAATAAAATTAAATAGATGTGAAATGTGTATACAATGTCCCTGATATGTTTTTAATCATCTAAATATCCACTGCATTACAAATTTAAATTTACTAAATTATAACTTTCACTATTGGTATTGATATCATTTTCTTATGATAATCATGAACATTGGATCATTATAATATATAACCAATATATAAAAATAGTTTCCACATGCATAAATATATAACCTATTGATTTTAAATAATCCATTATAAAATACCCTTATACTACGGTATCATATGTAATGTCATCTCAAAAATAATTCCATTTATCTAGTATAATTTAATTAATAATTATTGCTATACTCACAACCATTTCTATAAATCATGATTTCAATTATTGACGTGGTCTCATCTTCATATCGGGATCTCTAGCCAATTTATTTTCTAAATATTTTGGAATTTTTCTTTCAATATTACACTTGGAATTTCCAGGTAGAATTATCAAAATTGGTAAGATAGAGTAGTGAACCACACAGAGAACAAATTGATGTTGAAAATAATATATCAGTAATATTAATATAAATAATGTTATACTTTTATTTATATCCATTCAGATGAAAATATGTAGTTTTATTTTTTTTCATAGAAGAATTATTTATGTCTCTCATAATCTATGTTATTATGTTCTATTATTCCATTTACAGCTAATACACTCATTACATACTCATTAAGGGTACCAATATCATAATTCCACTAGTATTAATTAATAGTATATAATCAATTAACTATATATTTAAATAACATCCCTATAAAATTTAATGTTCTATTATACATTCCATTGCCGCTATAGAATATTTGGGGATCTTCTAATCTTAATCTATAACTTTTGAATAAAACCACATGTCATCAAATATAGATATAAGAATTATATACATTCCCAATCCATGTATGATTCAAATTTTGTAAAACATATGAAATAATTTATTATTCATACTACTATCCACATAACAATTAATTTTAATTTCAAGAGACTTACCATCACCAAGTAAAAATCCCAAAAATTCCTGAAATTAAAAGCATTATTCATATTCTCTTCGATGAATACTGAAAAAAATCCTCAATATAGTGATCCATGAATCCAAAATACAAACAATACAAAATAGTAATATACTATTATTCATCTCATCGTATATATTGGAATAATATTCACCAAACATTTCAATTCAGTACATTATTTAATTAATTAGTTAAACATTATACCAATACTAGAAACATGAGTGAATTACTCTGATATGTATTCCATTAACCATTTCTCCACATCCCCCAAAAATTACCTCATATATAACATGGGACTTATTCAATGATTGAATACATTATTTAAACATGTACTTATATAGTTTTTTTTGAAGTCATAGGTAATTAATTGGTAGTTATAAGACATTATATAAGTTATTTATGTCGGTCACGATGTGTAAAAGGTTAGGATAACCATTGTGGATTTCAATCCTAATAGTTTGACTATTGATCATTGAAAGAGTTTCATTCACATGGATAATGTATTATTGATACCACCATGTGGTCTAGCCATGTGACCATAACTAGGATTGGACAGTCAATCCTGCATTGTTACTACATTGTTTTGTGATGTACGTATTCAAACAATGAACATCTGATTAAATAATTAAAAAACCTGTATTTAAACATAGGACCTAAACAATAAAACTCATTCAGCATCCTACATATTGGGATCACATAATTAGGGGCTCAAGTTTTAATAATTTGGTAATTAATACCCTTCATGTATAAATATTTGTGGGTATAGATAATTCAATCCAATATAGTTTTGGTTATGTGATAATTGTTCTAAATTATTATTATTCATTATGGATCATACCTATTCCCTTTGAATAAGTCCATAAATCAAGATATTAATTGATAGATCCATAAACTGTGACATGATGTATTGTCATTTATTCTATATTTTCAAGAAAAAAAAGATGGAAATCACATTTTTTTATTGATTTCTATAATATTTTTAGATCCTTTTGTTTGGAGATATCTCTTTGGGATTGTCTAAGTAGATTCTATTTCTTAATATATTCTTAATTTTGGGTATTCTTCATTGAATTGAAAATTCCATATTTGGGGTTATTTTTAGGGATTGATGATGTTTTATTTTTATTTTGTTGGTGGACCTTGATTTTGAGATTTTATATACGTATTTAATGTGGTTTCATTCAATATTATGAAAATTATTTAATATGTATGATATTAAATGCTTGTGTGTTTATAGTCCATTTGAAATATCTTACTATAAATATTTTTTGAGTTATAATTCTAGGATCGAAATATAGTATGAGATGCTCAATATACAAGAGGGGGGTGAATTGTATACTTTAAAAATTCCTTTGGAACCTTTAAAGTTAGTTAAGAATAACTATGTTTTCCTTAAGTAAAGGAAAAGGCTAAGTTTAACAAAGTTAAACTATGAAAATTCACAACACCTCTAAAACCGAAGTAAACTTGGAAAGTGATTCCAAAAGTAGGTTCCGGAAATATGGTTCCGGAGATTGAAACTTAACAAACAATTACAATAGTATAGAATTTAAATTAATCAGAGTACAAGTAAGGAAGTATAAGAAAGTTATACTTTCCTTATAATACAAAATGCAGCGGAATAAGAACAAGTAGTAGAACTACTTAGTAACATGATATAGGTCTTTTAACCCAAAGAGAAGGGTATCCAACAACCTTGGATAAAGGTCCCTTGATTTATACTTTCAAGCAAGTCTGTCTTACCCACACCAGGGTAAGCCCCTGATACGATGATCGGAGTCTCTGTCTTGCTATCCCCGCAATCCCTCAACTTCAAGGTAGTTGGCAAACTCTGTCTTCCTCAGTAAGGAAGCCCTCGAACTTCACGGTAGTCGGCACCTCTGTCTTCCTATCCCCGGAAGCCCTCGAATGTAATCACCAACATTCGGAGTCGCACGAAGCTTTGAGAGTTAATAAGAGCCTCTCTCTCTAAAAATCACTTCAAGCAAATTTTTCAGCCTTTCAGTACTTTTCATCAGCCATCAGCACCGAGCTCTTTCAAATGAGCTCCTATTTATAGGTAAGGTCGGCTCCTTCTCCAACGGTCATATTCTCCTTAAAGATCGGAGGGACCTGTACACGTGTCACTTAGACAATGGTTAGTTTATATCAAAATGGACGACATCGTTTTATAACAAAACAAGTGTAACAGAATGTACGACATCGTTTTAAACTCTAACATAAAAGTTCGGAATGAAAACTTCGGAGTAAAGGTTCGGAGTGTAAGAAACAATAGTAAAGAGTAGACAATTTTTAGAAGTGTAAGAAATATAAAAGTTCGGAGTCAAACAAAGATATTTTTCGGAGTCTTAATTAATTCAGAGTGTATAAAACAAAGATACTCAAATTTTGTTTAATATATGAATTCGGAATGTGAATTCGGAATAGGAATTCGTCATCAGAAATCATAATGAGAATTCATCACCAGAATTCGTAATGAGAATTCGTCATCAGAATTCGTAATGAGAATTCGTCGTCAGAATTCGTAATGAGAATTCGTCATCAGAATTCGTAATGAGAATTCGTCGTCAGAATCCATAATGATAATTCTTCATCAGAATTCGTAATGATAATTCTTCATCATAATTCGTAATGAGAATTCGTCATCAGAATTCGTAATGAGAATTCGTCATCAGAATTCGTAATGAGAATTCGTCGTCAGAATTCGTAATGAGATTTCTTCATTAGAACTCTTAATGAGAATTCTTCATTGGAATTCGTAATGAGAATTCTTTTTCAGAATTCGTATCCTGATTCTGGAATAGAACTTAGTCATAGTTCATATCCGAAATTCGGAATGAAAATTCCTTATAGTTCTTGTCCAGAATCCGAATCCAAAAACAGAATGCTTTATATCAAAGTTTCAACGATTCCGAGAAAATGAATCCGAAACTCATACTAAAGAAAAATATGGATGAAAATATGATAAGGATAATTTTTCGTATAAAAGCGGGTTTCCTTAAGAAAGAAATTTTTCTTATAAAAGCGATTTTCCTTAAGAAAGAAATTTTTCTTAGATATAAGGTGTTTGTGATTTTCAAAACAAGAAGGAATGGAAAAAATACATACGGAAAACCTTATTGACTCAACAATCTCCCCCTATTTGGAAAGCACAAACATCCTTACGAAAAATCTATTCTAAGAAGAAAAAAAACATTAAGGCTTATCTCCCTATTCTTTAAGGATATTGATGAATACGACTAACTCCCCCTTAGGCTTTGAAACTCTAAGGATCGTATTCAGATTTCCGGAGTGAAAAATAAGAATGTATTCTTTAATGAAAGAGCTCCCCCTTAAACAAACTCTTATTAGAGTCTTTCTTTTTCTTAAAGATCTTTTTCTTCTCCCCCTTTGATAAACTCTTATTTGAGTTATTCTTTTTCTTAAGGATCTTTTCCTTCTCTCCCTTTGTGATTTTCAAAAAGAATTGAAGAGAATGGAAAAACTTAACAAAGTACCTGAGATATTAGTAATGACAACAAAAGAAACAAGAAACACAACTTTCATTAAATTTGTAATGTCGACAAGAAAGAAAAATTTACAACAAAAAGATCGGATTTTATTATTTCGGATCTTTTTCCTTTGACATGAGGCCCTTTAGAATAGTCTTGATCTTCTTTAGGTCCTTATGATCCTCTTCATCTTGCTTCTCTAAGTCAACTATTCTTTCGGATTGGGATTCAATTATTTCTTCCTGAGCCTTCAACTTTTCTTCCTGAGCTTTCATTTTCTCTTCCTGAGCCTTCATCCTCTCTTCAAAATCTATCCGATGATCCCTTTCAAATTTCAAATTTTGAGAAATGGAATTGAGCTTCCATTCAGATCTCTCACTTCCTGAATCCGAAAGTTCTTTTCCTCTGTCAACTTCTCTTCAAACGATGCAGTCATCTCATTAATCTTCTTGTCCTCGGTCTCAAAGGCATCCTTAACATTATCTTGAAATTCATCGAAAAGCCTCATCTCTTCCACAGTCTTTTTAGACCAGCTTGTCATCCTTTTGCATGATCTTTTATGAGCTTCGTAACCAATAAAGAATTTTTTGAACTGTGCCTCAATCTCAACGCACTTATCCATAACCATGGATACGGAGTATGTTTTCTGATTCAACGCATGTTGGAGCATCTGGCATCTAGAGTCGATACTAGAGAAGGTCGGAATGGTTCCTACCAACTTCTTCAAAGACTGAACAACAAAGTCATGTCCCAGAGAGGATGACTCCGAATCCGAAACTTTTCTAGGATAATTTTCTTCCTCAATAAGCTCCAACATTTTTTTTGAAGATCTACCAACTTCCTTCCTCTGTCTTACTTCTGAGCTCGGAGTCTCGGTAAGAATTTTCTTTCCCTTATCTTTTTCCGGAATTGAAACCTGTTCCGGAGATCTCTTCTCACTATCAGAGACTTGAACAATATTATCTTCCTCATCAGCAACTTCTATATTTTACTTCTGAGCAGCATCAAGTTAAAGATGTTCTTCTTCTCTCAGATAAGAAACTTCTTCTTCACCTTTCTCTTCTTCCATTTTCGGAGTAACAAGCTACGAAGATTCAGCTTCAGAAGTTCGGAGAGATAAGTGTTCCGAAGGAGTTCCCTTGTACTTATCTACTTGTTTTAGCACATCTCCTGTCTCACCACTTCCTTCAGCAGCCTCTTCAACTTGTTCCACTTGCTCTACTTCCTCAGTATTAGTAGCTACAGCTTGTTCCGGAGCAACGAGATTTCTTCCTGGAGTCTCAGGTAGAGATTCCAGGGAGAAAGATCTCGGAACTGGAATTGTTGATGAAACCATTTCATTGAATTTTAACAACGCTTTAACATCCTCGGCTTCTGACATCTTCTTCTTAATCTTCTTCTCCTTTGCTTGCTTTTCAAGCTCATCAGCGGTTTTCTCCTTCAAATCCTTAGCCTCCGCAGGGTTCAATCCGAACTGCGGATCCCCTTCTTTCCTTGTTTCTTTATCTGCTCTCCACTTTGCAACAACCTCATCAGTATAGGATTTCTTCTTCTTAGGCTTTGGAGGTGCGGAATGGACTTTCTTAGACTTAGGATCTTCTGCATCTACTTCCACTTGTTTCAGCTTTCTCTTCCTTACCGTCTTAGAGGATTCCAGATCAGCAGTTTTCGGAGCCACTTCTTCTTGATCAGGTAGATCAATAAACATTCCAGAATTCTTGTCAAAGGCTACATTCATTCTTTTAATTCAGATGAGATTGAACCCGTGTGGGTGAGTCAGTTCCGCCTAAAGTGGAAAATATCTCGACATAGAAGAAGGATTTTTCCAAAACCACGTGTTCGGGCAGTGTGTTGGTTGTGTGGTATTGGGGGCAGTTCGAGTTGAAAATCCTAATGTATGAAAGTGGGAAGACCCAATTATTAATTGAGACACATTAATGAGGATACGATTAATCCCATGCAGGCGAGTCAGTGCCGCCTAAAGCGGATAATATCTCGACATAGGAGAAGAAATTCTTATCACATATAATTAGGATTGATGTTTGGGTTCCTGTTATAATGAGGGCCCTACAAGGTATCTTATTGAGTTCCCATTGGTTGGTTTTTTGAATTATCAGGGATAAGAATGTTTTAAGAGGTATCTTATGTAATGGCCCGGACCTCTCCGGCCCATTCCTTTGTCAAAAAGAAGGCTACAAGTGTTCTGGAGGGTAAAATGGACTTCTCCCACACTTTCCAGAATTTTGAAACTACACGCCGTGTAGTTTGAGTACATGCCCAGTACCCTCTTGCCAGGTATACCCCATGTGGATGTCCGTGTATTTGCAATGTGAAGAAAATGGGTATACACCGTGTGTCCAGTACTACACGCCATGTAGTCCCTCCCCGCGTACGCGTTACCGTGTGTTGACTAGTCGTCAGTCGTATGTCGTATGAAGGCTGTGTCCCTTCCATGTGCAATAAATGAGTACACGATGTGTGTCCAATCTACACGCCTATAGTCCTTCCCCACGTATGTGTTACCTTCAAACCGTGTGTTGAACAGTCAATGGTTGTGGAGCCGTGTTGGAGGCCGTGTGGAGACCCTGTGAAAATGGCCGAGTACACGCCATGTACCATAAGTACACGCCGCGTACTTTTTCTTTTCACACCTATAAGGGAGGGTTCCCCTCCTCCTTTCAACTCACACCTCTCCTCCCCTCTCCTATGAGAAGATCTCTCTCAAGAGACTCGAAGGCTCTTTCTTCCATAACATTGTCGTCTGAGCTCCGATTTACGATCTGTCAGCAGCCACAGGATCGTAACAACGAGGTGGAACTTCTGAGCTTGGATCCGTTGACTTTTCTTTGGCCTTTGCTTTCCAAATTCCACCCAAGTAAGTTATTCCGGGACCCAACAGAAGTGACGGACGCCGACAGACGTCTTCTGAGGTTGATCCGGAGGAGCGTTGCAATCAAGAACCTGTTGAGGTAGGGATTTTACCTTCGTCTCTCTAATTTGTGTATCATGAGGGGTGGGTATCCTTTTTTTCATGAGAAACAATTGAAACATTAAATATTGATAGTAACTAGTTAAATAATGGGTTTGGGAAGTTAGTGATTTTTGTTAATTTTCTTTTTATATCCTGTGATATTATATTTGTGAATTGAATGAGCTTCTACCTACTGAAAATCATGGTCATTGGGGGCCTTTGCTTAAGCAATTAAATGTTTCCCTCTCCTTCTGTATTTTCTTATGGATGGATGCTTGTGGAATGTGGAAATTGGATAATCATGTAAATTTGGCTGATTAAATGAAAATCTGGAACCCTTGTGTGATCACCCCGGTTAAAAAAATAGAATAATGAACATGTGAGTGTTGGATTGGTTATGTGGCATGTGTTGGGGGTGTTTTGTGGGTTGTTGTGGATTGGGTGAGCAGCGGGTCTGCGGTTTTCTTAGTTGTGGGTTGGTGTAAATGTTCTGTTGGTAATGGAAAGTGGGGCTGCAATAAGTGGTATTAAGTGGATAATGATGTATGGTGTGGTTATGGTGGTTGGCAGTGGGGCTGCATGGATGGGTTTAAAAGTGAACAGACTATGGGTTGTGTTTAAATAATTAATGGAAGAGTTACTGAATTATGGGGCTTGGTAATGAAACCGAAATAATAATCAATGGGTTGGTTGGTTGTTAAGAAGGGTTTTATGGAGCTGCTTGTGTTTCCCTAACTTGTTTTGTGGATGGTAGGGATATGCTTACGAACAACCATTGTGGTTGGTTGTGGATAGTTTCCCAGTAGTTAAGGAACTAAATAAGATAATTTCTATTGATATGTGAAGACCTAAATGGGGTTGGGGTTGTTTTTTGTATGCATACTTCGTGGTAGTAGTGCCGAGGCATGTGCTCAGTTTTCTGTTAAGAATCCATAGGTTGGGTTGAGTGGTTGCTATATATATATATCTGTATCTTTTTTGTTTTATCGCACTGCACCCATATTGAGCACTTAGTGCCGAACACTCCCATTTCATGGGAGAGGGTGTTTTTCCCATAGTTACTAGCTTATTCCTGCTCCTTCTCCCCTAGGTTGTGATGGCTTGAGGCGACCTTACACCCAAGAATCTTCGGGTAGGTTTTGATTGGGGTTGTTACAACCAAGTCTCTTCGGGCAGATGTTTAGGCTTAGATGGATTGAGGCAAACTTACACCTAAGACTCTTCAGGTGGGTTTCGATTTCAGGCCCAGGTGTCTTCGGGAGAGTGTTCTGTTACTATTACTATTCCCAATAATCTTTGGGATGAGGCCCAGGTGTCTTCAGGCGGGGATGTGGTTGTGGTTGTGAGGCCCAGGTGTGTGCGGGCGGGATACGTGGTTGTGAGGCCCAGGTGTGTGCGGGCGGGATGCGTGGTTGTGAGGCCCATGTGTGTGTGGGCGGGATGTGTGGTTGTGAGGCCCAAGTGTGTGCGGGCGGGTAGAGTGTGACAGCGTCATGACGTTCAGCTAACTAATGGGAAATGGTGCGGGGTACCCAATACTCTTGTTCTTATACTACTACTACATGTTGTGATTGTGTTATGGTGAGTGTGGATGGTGAGGATGGGTGGATAGATTTCCTCGTTAGGTTTCTTCTGTTGTTCTCACAGGACATTAGGATCTCTCCCCACTTATGCACGAGAGATTTAGGGTTCCCTACTGAGTATACTTGTATGCTCACCCTACATTTACTCTCAGGTTTCCAGGAGGACTACCAGGGCCATGAGGGACCCTACTAGTCGGGCAGTTGGAGTTGTTGCTGTTGCAGTTCTCTTGTTTTCTTTTGGTATTGTACTTTTGATATTTCTTGTACTTTAACCTTGTTATAAAATTGTTTAAACATGCATGTGGGCTTGGTTTGGGTGTATTTATATACACTTGTTTTTTTCCCTTTTTGGTGATTTACTTTTCCTATTTCCAGATCCTAAATAATAAAAAGTGTAATGCCTCCCATATTTGTGAAAACTCATACCCTTGATACTAGTCGCCAACCTGGGGCCTACTAGAGGCAGGACTCGGGGGGTCATTATCTCCCTTTTTCCATTGCCAACACAGGAGGGGCATCTTTGGTGGGAGGGGGTCATGACACCTTCACATTTATAAACTGAGTGTGACTTCACCAAGTGCAGTGATCAAGGGGGAGTCAATTGGAGTGACCCTGAGGGAAGAAGTGATCTATGCCTGATCCTTTTTAAACGCAGTGAGACTAGGATAGAGTGATTGTGCATGAACCATTTTAATCCATAGCTAGTGAAGATTAGTGGAATTTGGTATGACTGACAACGTGTCAGCATATGTTCCTTGGACGTAGCCCTTTGTGGTGAACCAAGTACAAAGTGATGTGTCTTATCTGTGCATGTGAATGTTTTCTTTCTGATCATATTCGTCCTACAGGTTCAAAAAGTTCCTATGAACGTGGGAACAAGATCCATCACATTAAAAGAATAATTAGTCACCCTGATTCACCCCTCCCCTCTCAGGGTGTCCCGGGGACCTTCAAGAACCCGGTGCTTCTTATGAGGTTTGAGTTTCTTCCTCATTTTTCCTTCGAGTTTATTTTGAGAAAAATGAAAAACTAAAAATGTGTTATGTTTTAGTAGAACATGTCATGTAATCCTATGTACATGTCGTATAGTCTGGCCTTGTAGGATGGGGATACATGGTGTGGACTTCTATTCGACAGGAAGAGAAGAAGAGGACTCTACATTCCATGTACTTTAAAGTACTTTCCAAGTAGTCATGTTAGAAATGTTGGTGCATGATGTGTAAAGTTATTCAATAAAATTGTGAATAATAAAATGATATAAACATCATGTATATGGATTTACACTTCATGTACTACTAATATTTGGTTTAAAATGGGAAAGATCTCTATTTTCACTTCTTCAGGACAGAGGAGCCACTAGGTGAAGAAGGAGCTGCAGGAGTTGATTCTTCTCTCGTTTCATCATCTGGAACCCGAATCAAGTGCCTCTAGTCTCATTAGATTCCTATCAGAAAAATATTTTGTCTACATGATCCATTATTAATTATTTATGTTCTTGAGGATTTTATTCAAGGTTTATTAATTTTTATCTTTTCTTATATCTACACCGTTTTAGGCCTATTCAAGTATCATCGTCAGATAATATTAGTTAGATGACATTGAAGTAGGTCAGCACATCCCACTCATTAATTATTTTGGTGTATTTATGTATCTTTATACAACCCAACCTTGTTTATGGTGTTTCATTAAAAGGAATAAAATCCCTATTATTATTATATTTTTTTGATAATGAATTCAATTTATTGAATCCTGTTTGGATTGTATTTTATTTAAGGGAAACCCCACAGGTGCGTTTCTCATATATAATTGGTTTGGAAATTTTGGAGAAGGATTTCATTGGGAATTAATTCATTTTCACGTTATGGGTTGTTTAGAATGAACTTTATTATTATCTAATATTTCAATTGTGATAGAATTGTGAGAATTTTATTATGGATTTGGGATTCTGTTTTCCACTTTTCTATACATTGTCTTTTCTTGTTAAGAAGGGTGGGATATTTTATTGAATTTTAAATGGATAAATGATAAATAGCATTGGGTGATATATGGGTTTAGCTTATAATATTGTTAATGGACACCCATTATCGTTGTACCTTACACCTTGGGTGATATATGTGTTCATCTTAGAACACCATGGATGGGCTCGAGAGGTGTTTGTTTATATATTGTTAGTGATACTCGGTCTCCCTAGTAGGACTGCCAGGGATGAACTAAATTGACATAAACTTATACATATAGTGATACATTGGGGCTCCATAAAAGAAAAAATGAGGAGAGGCACACTAGAACTTATACCAATATCGGGAATTATACTTGGGCACCCTGGTAGGACCTTTGAGAATGAACTCATAGGATGTCGGTAGAATTACAAATGTAGTGATACATGAATTCCAAATAAAGAATCTCAAAAACATATTCAAATAATACATAAATGATGAATTAGAAGGAATTGTGACACGACTACCAAGCCAAAGCACACACATGAGTTCATACATTACTTACTAGTTAGGAGGTCTTTTGAGACATTTGTTCTTCTTTTTTTGTTATGCGGAATTCTAGTCTTAGGCTTTATTATGAAAATAAAATACATAAATTAAATTAACTACTAATGAACATAGTAAACATTATATATGAATTCTAGTATTTGTATCATTATTTGTTTCTGAGTGTATACTACTATACAACTTTCCTACACACAATTGTTTCATATACTCACTCTCAGATTAGTATATACCCTTTTTGGATACATACTAGGATTCATTTCTAACAAAAAGTTTAGTTTATTGTTTTGGACCCAAATACACTATATTTTTGATGGTTTTGATAGGGCCAAGGATACTCTTTAGGTACATGATTATTTCACAGAATAATGAGAGCATGTGACCCAGACTTGGCTTCTGATGCTTTTGAGTCCCATTTTGACATACCATATTTGTTTTGTATCTGTAATTGATAGTAGTGTATCCTATTTTGGATACATTATTGAAACCTGTAACATGAAGCATTATAAATTTTATGGTATATTCCTTGGATATTTATCAATTATACATCTGTAGTTTTGTTTCAGTTTCATTTTGTTTACTATTTCCACTATATGTTTATATTCATTCCACTATGTTACACACTGACAATGAAGGCATAGAGTTCCCACTATCTCCCCCAAGGCCCAGATGGCTAGTTGGCAGCCTCTGGAAATTGGGGAAATGTGCCTGATACCATGTGGACAACTGGGCACGAGGCACTGTTTAGTGGCATCTGAATCTAGGACTTTACAATGTGGTATTAGAGGGTTTCATTTCTTCTTTGTATTACTTTTTAGACCCTATAGATAGGGGTAGGAAGGAATAAGTATTTAGTAATTTTTTGTGCCTGGGAGTATCTACCCCATGTGCAGGGAAAATACAAATTGCCATAAGTTGATTTGTAATATTGAGATTTTGAGCTACTATAGTTGATTCGATTTCACTGTTGGGTAACGAGCTATATTTCTGAATTTACTATTTATGAAATTGGTGTATGATTTTTTTGTAACCAGATTTGATGAGGTTATTCCATCTCATACTTTGTATGGGAACTTTTTATAATCACATTCCATGAATTATGAAATTACATCTAGGATTCATTATTTATCGTATATTGTTGTGATATATGATGTTGTAGCTATTCCTAGTTTTGTGATAGGAGTATTGGTTTGTGTTGTGGTTCAGATTAAATAGATGCCAAACTTTATTTCATGAGGTGTATGGTCCCTCTTAGATTAGGATTTGGGGGTCATGACCATGATTTTTTTCTATTATTGTATTATTATTTCTACTTATTTGGTGAAAAAAATTGATTCCTGGGGAGTAAGGTCCTTCATGGGTATGAAATTGGAATCCCGATGGTTGGTATTTCTATAGAGCAGGAGTATTTTTGGAATTCATGAGTTTCTATCCTAAAAAACCCTAGTATACATGGTGTGTAGTTTATCCTAACACATCATGTGTTCTTCTTATTTGAGGAGGAATGTGTTAAAAGATTTAAGAACATGCTATGTACTCTATGTACTAACTGTGAAATTCATGACCATACAACATTTACTGTGAGGTGGGAACACGAGATGTCGACCTTTTAGTATAACACACCGTGAAATTTATGTACAAGACTTGTAGTAGTCGAACATGTATCCAGCCATGTGACTAATGAAACTTCAAGATAAAAAATTTTATGTACAGATAATTTCTTGGTTAGACACACCATGTTGTCTAAAAAAATTAGGACAATGTATTTTTAGAGGTGTATATATATGTGGGAGAGAAGGAGTCTCATGTATATGTCGGGTATCTTGGGGAGCATGTCATGTACAGGGGGTATCACATGGACTAGTTGGGTAGAAGTACACACCCATGTAATGGACTAGGAGGACATGTCATGTAAGGGTTCATACACGATGTGTTCAACTATTTGGATAAAATTTAGTGTTTTTCTTAACCTGTTGCATTATTACACTTCTGAGTAATAGTTGCTTTTTTTAAGTCGGTACTATGATGTTTCTATTGGACTTTGTAGAGTAATGTGTCCACTATGACTAAGAGCTATATTCTAGAGGGAAGTGATGAGAATAGTCAGGAAATAGTGGTCCATGGGCTACTAATGGATCCTCCACTTATGTCAGCTACAACACTTTCTGTTATAGTAGATGCAGGCACAAACACAATGTTTTGAGAAGGTTTTATGAGGTTCATGAAGACCTTCTAGAAAGCACCATAGGCAACCACATCTATGGAAGAGCTGACATTTATCTTCCACCAGTAGCATCCACATAATTTTTTTTAGGATGGTGTACAATAGGTTATGGAATCATGGATGGAATCAAAGCTAAATATCATCGATAATTTGGAGACCCATCTTGTGAGGGGTGTCAATATTGCGACATATATACTGCATGATTTGGCAAGAGATGTTGGGATGTTATCACTAATGTTGGGCGTCATCGGGATATGACATTGGAAGACATTAATATGATCTTAAATGATTATTATTTTCTTGAGACCATGAGGGATGACTAAGCCTTGGAATTCATGCACATGTTGCAGGGCACACTATCAGTTCTCTATTATTCTGCCTGAATTACTGGGTTTCAATGATTCACACCTATTTTTATTTGTGTTGACGTATCGTAAGCTTGAAAATTTGAGGTGGTATCAGGTTTGAAATCGGATCCCAGGTGAATGCATTCATGATTCCTTTAGTCTCTTCAATCGTGAAACATGCTCTTATTACCAAGAACACCCAATTGGAATCTAGTTGTGCAAGTTATGGCTGTTCAACACCAAGATCTAGTACTATCTCGACTGGATACCAGACGTGTCGTATTGAGTTTTTTCGTTGGGATATGAGTAGCCAGAACTTTTTTCTGTATCAAGATGAGGTGAAACCAATATGGTAGGCCCAGACATCTAAGGCCATAGTGCCTGAATGACCTAGTGTAGCACCATGATTATGAAAAGATGGGCCATCTACATCAGTTTTACATGATGTTTCCACCAGTGTCTAGTGAGAGATGTTTTGAACCAACTCCACATGTAAGAGCAGGGTCAGTATCATCTCACCAATTGGGTAACTTGGAAACGCCAGGGTGGGAGGCCATGGTAAATGGTGTGGCTATGATTTATAGACCCTAGGATCTCAGTGACAACTGGGTCTGTTAGCTCAAGTTGGAAAGGTTATGTCGCAGGGCCGCAGTCCACTGAAGACATATGCAGTTCAGTAGACTGAATAAGTGAATGATCTCAAACCTTCTACTGTCATAGGTACTATTCCAGTTTCCTCTGTTTTTATTCTAATATTTTTGATAATGGCTCTTCTCAAAGTTTTATATATGTTTTTTTTCTGGAGATCCTTGGGATTTGTGTTTATACTTATTATAATGTTATGACTCATGACACTCCATTAGGTATTAAAACAGAAGCTTTGAATCTATACAAGGACTTCCCACTTGAGATTGGTGAATGTAACTTATTTGGGGATCTCAACATCTAAGACTTTATGGGGATTTATGTCATCTTTTCTATATATTAGATGGTATCCTATTAGGCCGTCATTGACTACTATCATCTCATGGTGAGTTATATGTATCCTAGGGGCCCGTATATTATATAAAAGGTAGAATTGGATGTCCAAGTGAGGCGGGATAGAACCAGGACTAGTGGGGTGGTGATAATGACATCCTAGATTGCGAGTTTATATTTAGATGATCAGGGAACATAACTATATTATTTTTCTCCAATAGTTGATTATTTCAATAATGTTTTCTGAGATGACTACATAGGCCTACGTCCAGTTAGAGAGGTGGAGTTCTCTATTGTTCTATTGTCAGGATCAGCACCAGTATCCATTTTTCCTTAGAGGATAACTATAATAGAGTTGCAAGAGCACATGAGGTAGTTGGATGATCTTGAAGCTAAGGGTTTTATCTAACCTAGTAATTAACCAGGGCATTCACCGGTCCATTTTGAAAAGACGGTAAACATTGGTTTTGTGTGGACTATTTGAAATTGAACCAGTATAAGGTTATAAATTAATATCCCTTACCATATATTGATAATCTATTTGATCAAATTCAGGGATATCGAGTGTTTTTAATGATTGACATGAGGTCAGGATAACACCATGCACATGTTCGACCAACATACATTCCTCTTACAACCATTCATACCATGTACAATCTCATTGAGTAAATGGTTATTTCGTTCGGTCCCACAAACACGCCATCAGTTTTCATGGATCTGATGAACTAAGTGTTCCATCCTTATATTGATTCATAGGAGGTGGTTTCCATGGATAATATCTTGGTATATTCTCACAATCAATGTGACCATGTTAAACACTGTGAGATTGTTTTGAATAAACTAAGAGAGAATCGGTAAAATTCTAATCTCACAATATACCACTTCTAGAAGGATTATATTCCCTTCCTCAGTCACGTCATCTTATAGAATAAATTATTAGCGGACTTAGAGAAGGTGAGAGTAGCGGTTACATGGGAGAAGCCCAAGAAAATTTTTTGAGGTGTAGGGTTTCTTGGGGATACAAGGTTACTACATGCGTTTTATAGAACATTCTTCATGCTTAGTAGCACCGATGTAGGGCTTGAATAAGTATGGTGTGACGTTTAGAAGGTCAGATTATTGAAACACATCCTTTAAAGAGTTGAAAAGATATTTGAATTCAGTGTCGCTTCTAATATTTCCAGATCTAGGCAATATTTACACTATGTATTGTGATGCATCAGGTATTGGGCTAGGAGTTGTGGATATGCAAGGGAATCGAGTCATTGTGTATGTGTGTCAGTATTTCATGCCACATGAAAATATTACCCAACACATGATTTTGAGTTGGCTTTAGTGGTTAATGCTTCACACTACTGAAGATATTATTTATTGGGAGAATGTTTTGTGGTGTACAGATACCAAAAAAGTCTCAAATATATCTTCACTCGATGTGATTTGAGTTCGACTCAGTGATGGTAGGTGGATTACCTTTAGTCATTTGGCATTGAGCTTTCCAATATTCTAGGAAAAGGCAATATTGTGGAAGACACACATAGCAGGAGGACATAGATACATGTTGTGAAAGAGAGGAGTGGTGAGTGGAAGATTATGTATTTTTTCTCTGAGATTAATTTAAAGAGGAAACCAGTCATGGATAGAATTATCTTTCATCAATGGATTTTACCTCTACCCAACTCGGCAGAGTGAGAATGAGGAAGCTATTAGATTCTGATGGCCTAGTTCTAAGGGAGAGTGTGGTAAGTGATGACTCTCATCTAGGATGGATGATAGGTGAGGATGATGTTCTGCATTTCCATGTATGTGTGTGGGTTCCCACAGATATACATGAAGAGATGATATGGGAGATTCTTGCATTAGTTTGGGCAATGCATCCCAGATATGAAACGATGTACCGTGACTTGAGTTGTCAGTATTTGTTGCCAAAAATGAAGACTGGATTGGCTGGTTTTGTTACGAGGTGGTCCAACTATTAGCATGCAAAGGATGAAAATCATTGGATGACTGGGCTTTTATAGTATCAATCCATTCTTGAGTGTAAATGAGATGATATTGATATGGATTTCATGACGGGTTTACCAAGGTCCGCTAGAGGTAACAATAGTGATTGGGTTGATGTTGTTAGGCTTTGGATGGTCACTCATTTTTTGCCGATCTAGAAGAATTTTGGTGTGGATGAGCTTAGAAGGTTGTATATTTGAGATGTGGAAAGGCTTCATGGGGTTCCTCATCCAATTGTTTCATATTGGGATGCTCACGTATTGTTTATTTTCTAGAAAATTTTTAGAGGGCGCGGGGTACACAGGTGCTTCTGAGCCCAAAATATAACCCTCAAATAGATGGCCAGTCAGAGTGCTCGATTCAATTGATAGAGGACATGTTATGTTCTTGTGACTTAGACATTGGAGGTTCTTGGGATAAGAATATACAGCTAGTTGTGGTGGTTTTTTATTTTATTCCATTCCGATCATAGAATTTTTTCCCAGAGGTAGGAGACGCAACTATGCTAGGACCTCACCTTGTCCATGATATTTCTAAATGGGTTCACATGATTCTGAGGTGGTTTTTTTACTATGCAGTCTTGTTAGTAATCATATATTGATCAACAGGGATGACTTCTTGAGTTTGAGTATAGAGAAACGGTTTTTCTATGTGTTGAACCAAAATTGGGACATAAGAGGATCAATATATTGGGTAAGCTCTCACCGTGATATGTTAAACCATTTGATATTCTGGAATGTGTATAGTAAGTTACCAATTTATTAGAGTTTCTTGAAAGATACCGAGTCATGCACTCCCTCTTTCACTTATCTCAGTTCCACTGCTATAACTCAAAACTATCATAAACTATTCATCCCGAGGAGGTTTTCTATAGGTTAATGAATCCATTAAGGGGCATCTAATTTGTATAGTTGACAAGAGCAATATGGTTCTCCAATTCATGTCAGTTCCTGTCCTATGGGTTCTATGGTATCATGATCAAGAACAGGATTATAGTTGGTTGTGGGAGGTCGATGTACAAGCTCAATATTTGGAGTTATTATTAGACATACCTTCACCAAATTTGGAATGTCAATTTGATGATGAATTTATATAAAGGGGATGTTTTGAAGAACCTGGTTCTTCATTATGAGGTATAGGTTTCATCTTTTTCATTTCCATTGGGTTGTTTTTTAGATAACATCATGTTTTTTTATAACTGAAAAAATTAATGTTTAAGTAGAATACATTGTGTAATCCAATGTGCATGCCATGTAGGATGTGGATACATGATGTGTTCTTCATTAGGCCAGGAATAGAAAAAGTGGCCACTATACACCATTTACTTCCAAGTACACACCGTGTAGTCAAGTCAGAAAGGATGGTGCAGGACATGTAAAGTATGTCTGTGAATTGGTGAATAATAATAGGATATACACATTATGTATATAGATTTACATGCCATGTACTACTAAATTTTTTCTAAAAATGGGCAGTAGCCTTGTTTTCTCTTCTTCTGGTAAGCGGAGCCGCTGAGTGAAGATAAAGGAGTCACGGGATTTGATTCTTCTCCTATTTCGTTGTCTGAATCCCAATTCCAGTGTCTTCAGTCTCGTTGGATTCCTCGTGATAAGATATTTCATCTCATTGAGTCGTTTTTTATGATTTCCATTCTCAAGGACCATATTCATGGTTGAATGATGTACCTTTTTTCATCGATCTACATTGTACTAGATCGATTCAAGTGTCATCGTTGGATTATATCAGTTTTACAACATCGAAGGAGGTGGTATTATTCCATTCCATAATTGGGGAGTTTTTTATATGTGTTGTTTTGTTGTAAAAAAATGTTTAGGATGTTTCAATGAAATGAAATAGAACCTTATTATTATTTAATGTTGTTGTGATAATTAATTCAATGAATTGAATCATGTTTATCCTTGTTGATTTATTAATGGACACCCTGTATGTATATTTACCTTCGATAATTGGGCTTTCCATTATTCCTAACGATATCGATAGGCTTGACTTCATTTTCCCCTAATGGGTTGTTTAAAATGAACGTGATTATTATCTGAAATTGAAATTATGTTTGAATTGTGAGCATTTATTTAATGATTTGGGGTTGAGTTTTTCTCATTTCCATGCCATAATTTTTCCTATTAAAAATGTTCAATTATTTTATTGAATTTTAAATGTTTAAATGGTAAATATCATTGGGTGATACATGGGATCATCTTAGAACATCTTGAATGGACTCAAATGACTATTTTATATTTCACGTTGGGTGATACATGGGTTTAGCTTAGAACGCCAAGGACGACTTGATAGGTATTTGTTTATATGTAATTAGTGATACTTAGGCTCCCTAGTAGGACTTCTAAGGAAAGTATATATTTAAATAAACTTATACATATAGTTATACCTTGGGTATACACAGTTTTAACACTAAGGAAAAACTCTCTATAACATATACATACATAAAGTGTTATACTCGAGCCACCTAATAGGACCATTGAGTAAATACTTATATGATGTCAATAGAATTACACCTACTGTGATAAATGAATTACAACATATGAATATAAAGAATGGACTCAGGTTAAACTTGAATGATGAAAGAGAAGGAATTAATACATGTCTTCCAAACCAAAGAAAATGCTTCAGTTTAGACATTACATACAAGTTCAGCGGCCTCCATGGACATTTGTTGTTCTTAATATTCTACGAGGAATATAAAGATTAGGTCTAATTAAAAAAATTAAATACTTCATGTAAATAAATATTAAGGAATATAGTAAACTCTATAAATGAATTACAGTATTTGTAGCATTGTTTAATTATGAGTGCATACTACTTTACCGGTTTCCTATACACAACTGATGCATATACTCATTGTCATATTGTTACAGACCTTATGTGGTTTCATACTGGGAATCATTTCTCACACCCTTCTTGCATCATTTTTTTGGACCCAAACAGACTATATTGTTGTAGTCATAGATAGGGGAAAAAATCCTCTCGTAGGTACTTGATTTTTTCATTGGATAATGAGAGCCTGTGGCCAAGCCTTGTATTTCAATGGGACTGAGTCTCATTTTGTTTTACTATACTTGTATTTATTTTGAATCTAATTTCATTGTATCTTATTTTGTATACTTTAATAGAACATGAACCAAGCTAGATTATCATTTGTATGGTTTACGACTTCGCTATTTATCTACTAGGATTCTGTAATTTTGATTTAGTTTCATGTTGTTTCTTGTTTCCTCTATTTGTTATTATGATGTGTTACACTCTACCAATGAGGGAATAGTTTCCCCCATTGTCTCACCCATATGCCTCGATACTAGTCGGAAACCTCTAACATTTTTTTGAAATTCTCTGGAGACCATGTGGCCAACCGTGTACAAGGATCCTTTTAGTGGCATCTAGATCTTGGATTTTTCAAGGTTTCTTTTGAGGACATATCGGAACATTAAAAAACATTAGAATTTCATCTTATTCATCTATAGATCATGTTGATTACATTTCTAACAAATTATCATTAATAAATTATTTTGATGTGTTTCATTTTTTTCCATTTAATCTATGAGATTGTAATATTTTTTTTAAAAAAATGTATTTCTATTAATTTATTTATTATATTGGTGGATACAAATGTGTGTTACTAGAAATGATAAACAATGTTTTGAGTTTCCGTTGATTAGATCACTTGTATAGGTACTTCATATAGACGTTATAAAATTTGGTAAAACCTAATACTAGACTAATAAAGACGGTGGTAGAGATTGTGTGGACTGACTATTGTGAAGAGTTATTCATATATCAATATAAATGGTTAAAAATAATAACATTTTTATTATAATAGATCATGGGATTTTATATTTAGTATAGAAATATTTTTTGAAGTTGAATTTGGGGATTTCATAATGTTGAATGATTAAAAGGTTTTTTATTAGTCTCACAAACAATAAACCCACGGGTTCAACAAACAAGCCCATGAACTGGTGTTGTATGTTGATGTTAATAACAAGAAATGCAAGAATTATTTTATCATTATGAATATATTAACTATCCATTGATAAAAATATGTTATTTTATTTTTCATCTTTATATTTCTAAAATATAAGGCACAGATGTTGGGTTGAGAAAAAAAATATGTTTGAATTGAATTTAATATATAGCACAATAGAATATAATTTTGAGGTATATTCTCTTAGTAGGATGATACATGAGTAAGTAAACTAAATATCAAATTATTTGTACACATTTATGTGTCTAGTCATGAATTGGTATGTAGGTGTATCTGGGTAGCAAGATGTATAATCTTATTCATCTTTTTTTATCACTTCTTTGTTCATTGAATTGTTCAATGCTAGTCATGAGATTTATCAAATTTTTTAAGGATGTGCTAGAATATTTAAGGACATAGCATTGAATAAAGGTAGTATATATATGAAAACAAAAATTCTTCATATAAATGGTAGAGTGGATTTTTTCACTTTTATTATAGTAGAATAGATTAAGTGCTAAGAAATCCAAAATTTTGTTCTATATCAATAATCGGTAAGGATCAATCATATCTAACATCATATATGATGTGAATGCATGAAAAAGGAATAAAATGATTCATTTCTCATTTTAAATGATGATTATGAATTAATTTGGATCATAAATGATATAGTTGTATATTTCAACCTCTTTGTTTACCCATAATGGATTGAGATTTCACAGTGATGGTAATCATCACTGGAAAGAATAGGACACTACAGAGTGGATATGAAGTGTTGTTTTTCATTCAAGAGTTTCCTGTGGTTTTAAATTATATCCCCATTTATGAAACTCAATCCGTGGATATGTTGGACATGTTGTAAATTTTGGATATAGTTCGGAGACATAGGGTTTATAAAACTATCACATAGGATCCATATTATTACTTAATGTCGTCGTTTAAGCCTATCTTTTATAAGGATATTGGATCATATCTATACCTGAGTATGACATATAACCCTCAAGTAGATTTATATTTCTTGCATGTGATCAATATTTTATATGATATACAATCTATAGAGATGGTATATTTTTTTTGAAATAATATATTTCCATCTATATTTGATTATTTTTCATGTAATAAATGTCTTTATTCATTAAATAAGATGGATCCTTTTGAGGATATTTCTGGTACAACATATCATTATCCAATATACTAGGATGGATCCACTATGTTAATACTTACTAGGATGATTTTTTCCATAAACCACTATCCATGTGTCGTAAATTTGGAATCCATTATTTAGAAATCATATTTGGAGGCATTCTTATTCCAATAGACAATAAAGTATTTATTATTTTTCTAGTGGTGATCGAGTATTCATACTTGGATGTCATACAAGTTTATGCATTGTATACCATAACTGTAAAAATTAATCTAATAATATCTGGGCTTGAAATTCAATCATAAAATTAACATTAAATTTTTACTATAGTATATGATGATTTAAATTCATTCAAATGATCATCCAAACAATATAATATATTTATCTACACAAATTAGAGTCCAAATATTAAAAATAATTATTTAATTATTTATTTCCTGATTATATAAATTTTTATTTTGATTCCAAATTTGAAGAGGGTTTTTCATCTCCATGATATTGAAATAATCATTTAATGAAAATATAATCCATATAAATCCATATACCTTTTTTTCAAGCCTCTACCAATCACATTTTTCTATTATATATGGATTCATACTTGTCAATGGATTTTAAATATTTCAATGAATCATATAATTTCCTACTGATATCTTTAGTGAAAAAAAAAATCTAACCAATATAACGTATTCATCCTAAAAATTATTTAACACAATGGATACCAAATTATATACTACACTTTCAATGGAATATAAGAGGTAAAATAAAATGAACTATCACATAATAGATAAATTAGAACATATATTTTTGGAAGACCACTTTAATTATTCATCTGATCATAAATACAATGACCTCTCTAACCAATCCCATTATTAGAGTAAATAACTTACTGAATATAAAAATGGACCAGCCTTTTATTTTCCAAAATAAAAAATAAAGAATTAATAATTAAAGGAATAATATAATTGTTTATCATGTATGATTCCACATTCAATATATATGTTAAACACATCATTATGGAATATGGATAATGAATGGAACAATAAAAATAAAAAATATATAATATAAAAAAGAATTTAACACCAAATATTAATCATAGTGTAGGAAATCCCCTACGTCCATGAAAAACATTGTAATATATTAGATTAAATAGGATATATAAACCCATATGTTAGTAGTTATCATTCTAATAAATACTCAATTAACTAATAATAATATTTGAACAAACCTAAGAAGACCACCAATTTACTGGAAACTATTAAATCCCTTGTACAATCACTACTGAATAGATTGGACAAGTATATAAGGAATTTTCCATAAATATTTATTTAAAAATTAGATTGTTCTAATAATATTTTATGTTAATATCATTTCTATAAATAATACACCACCAAATTTTAACATTTCATTGATTATATATTCTTCTCTTTACCAATAAAATATCATAATTAATCAGTATATTCTTTTTTAACACTATTTTGGTTTGTTGTAAAATGGTATATTGGAACACAGAAACATGTATTGTAAAATTATTTAGTTCAAAAATTGGTTTCACACCTCAGATACATGATTGTTTGAATTTATCCCTTATTTCTTTGAAACAAATTGATAATTTCCTATTATTTATCACTAGTTTCGCCTCTAGATGATACACATATAAGATGGAAAGAATTTATAGATTCTAAATTTTGTATTTATATCTATGGAATAATAAATAAATAACATCACCAGATTTTTTCCACTATTGGTTGGTCTAAAAATTGTCTATGGGATATTGTTTTATCAACATGATGCTAAATACGGATATGAAAATGTTAATCACATACAAAAAGATCATCTTTTTTTTTTCACATAGGACACAGATAGACATGGAATTGGGAGGGGGGATGTAATAAGGTCAATCATTATAATAATAATCATATTAGAATAAAACATTGATGGTGAATGTAACTTGATAAGATTCACTATAAGCCTATATATAGTATATCATAATGTATTTTCCACATTTCTTCTCTATAGTGTGTCAAAATTGTGTAGAGGCCAATAATGAGTGAGTGATTTTCTAGTGGTATAAAGTATGTAACATGGAGTCACTAGACATTAAATACGTAGAGAATATGTGGCATTAAGTGTTAATGAATATTTGTAACTAGAAACCCTATAATTTTATGTGAAGAGTCCAGTGCGTGATGGTCATTGGTAGAAGTACCATAAGGGAAAACACATATTTTTAAAACATAATGTTCAATTATAAAAATTTTTATAGGGAAAATTTCTAATGAAATATTATTAATATATGAATATATATATGTATATATACTAGGTTATTTATTATTACTATGTTTAGGGTTAGAATAATGTTGGTTGGAAGAGTAGGTATTGACATTTTAAATAGGATTATATTATGTGTTGGGGGAAGGAAGCAAAATGTTCAACAATGAAACATGGAACATGATATATTGTGAGTCCACCAATAGTGAATTATTTATTCAATAATTAAATTATAATTCTGTACTACTAAACAAAAAACATGAAAAAATACGTTTTACTATCTTATCAGATAGATTATTTACACATTATTGTCATAATTATGCACATTAAAATTTTATAAGAATGTTTTTATGTTATTTATAGTTCAATAAATATGATAATTTTTGTTCTTTTCTGATTAATTTTTACATTATATTATTATGACATGTAGTCTAGCAATTTAAAAAAATTCTAAATTTATTAACACTTTTGAGAATCAAAGAGTTAAGTATTCATAAATTTGTTGCAAAAAATAATTAATAGTGGTGAGAATGTTTACAATAAAATAAAAGTATTTTGTAAATATTTAATGTGAAAATTATATTCCATATGAATAATCAAAGAAGAAATAATAAAATATGAATCAATTACTCATAACCATATATTATAAAATGGTTGTTTCATTATACACATGAATATAAAACATAGTATGGGTAACATTTATATAATTATTAGACTAAAAATTTAGTCATCAAATGTGACATGAAATTATTAGTATGAAAATCCTAA
This sequence comes from Viscum album, assembly GCA_963277665.1. Lineage (NCBI taxonomy): Eukaryota > Viridiplantae > Streptophyta > Magnoliopsida > Santalales > Viscaceae > Viscum > Viscum album. The sequence continues at coordinate 1,329,822,624 of OY728142.1, read as the reverse complement.
CAGTTTGGATATCCTGATCAAAACAGGGGACACGATTTTGATGTCACAGAAAAAACATTCACACTCCGTGATTTTCAATTTTACAGATCTCCATCTCCCAAATTCATTTCATTTTATAAGTAGTATATATATATATATCATTAAGAACGCATATATCTAACATTTAAACCCCACATACATGATAGATATTAGACATATAATGTGATGAAACCATCTTTCTGATGATCTCCACCCATGGTAACATGAAGTCACATAGGTATCCATTACATTGAATTAAATATAAGGTATTTAACACAATATTTCATAATATCTAATATATAATATATATTGAAAAAAATAATCTCATTAAACCCAATATAAATACTGATTATAACATTGTCCACCCCATATCCTTGTGAATCCAAAATATTTATCTAATTTCAAAATGAAAATATTATAACACAATCCTAAAACATGTAGTATTATATTTATTATACAAATATAATTTCATAATGAATACAATCTGAGGATCAAGAGGTGCAGTTTTTTGGGATTGAAGTAAGAAAAATAATGAAATCTAATGAACAAATTCCAACCTTAAAAATAGTAATTTTTCACTATAATATGACATGGCTCTACCAAATTTAATAATTAATTTCTCACCTCAATTTTCAACACAAGGTAATCTATTAGGATTCAGACAAATATTACATTCCTTAATTACATAAGGAAATTGAATCATATGAAATGGTAATATTAAATTCATAATAAGGCTCTGTCTAAGAGAAAAATATCATAGATCATAATTGAGAATAAGATTAACATTTGGAAATGAAAATCTAACACCTACCATGAGTAAAATAAACACAATTCACACATATGAAAACATGGATTATAAGATAGGAATAAAAGCCTCAGGTTGTGCACAATTAATAATATAACTATATATATATTTAATGGAATCATATCATTATGAGAACAACATATTACCAGACAACATTATCATATGTAACGATTGAGTCACAATTCTATCATCACATAGTGGAAAAATCCAAGAGTGTTTTACATTCAGTCAATAATAAAACAATACCATATAAAGAGATATAAAACATTACCCAATGAATTAAAATTCCTTATAATTTTTGAACCACCCAAAATTACATAAATTATATTGTCTTATAGAATATTCTGTTCAGTCATGAGTCATATAAAATTTCATTATATATAAATCCTTACCCTATAAATTAGATAGATATAAAATTGTGTGCCCACCCATCCTCATATAATGAATAGATCACCATTGAGAATTATATTAACACCATACTCCAATACCATCTAATGAGATATAAATATTTATTCAATACATTAGATACATAAATAATTCCACTCACACATGTCCTCAAAAAATATATTAATTCCCATACTTAATTAGGTTCACTTCCTAATCCAATAATATCTCTAGATATATTCAACTTTACCCAATTAATTATAGAGAAATTTATTTATAGTCCCACCTGTTATAAAATAAGTTATATAGTGTCAAATTGGATTAGCAATACCCCATAATCCAATATATTCTCATGTAATATAAATCATAACCCAAGAAATTTATGGGATATGTAATAATGGGTGAACCCTTCATATGATATAATCTTAACATATAACTATTCGACATATAAAAAAATTAAAAATTGAAAAAACATATACTGAAAAAGATAATGAAAATAAATTATATACTATAAAAAAGATAATATTATAATTAAAGTTTATCCTAATAGGTTTTAAATACTATAGGATAACATTTTCAAGAAGTGGAATAAATGGAAATCATTGATAAAATGAAATTTAGGAGTATGTGAAGTATTCTTTACAATGTTTTATTTTCTATAAAGATCAAAATTCAAAAACTGAAAATCTTTGTCAAAATAAAAAATAAAAAATTTGTTATAATAATAAGGTATATCATATATAATGAAATACAATAGTCATGGGGAAACATTATGACTCAAGAATGCTGACTAATTTATAAATAAAACTTATATATTATGGAAGATATCAATCATTGAACCAAAAAATGAAGAGATTGTATGAAATTGATGACTCCAAAATCAAAAATTATTTTTTGTATGAAAATTAAAATGGTAGTAGTTACTCCCAATAAAATTATATGACCATTTAATATCACTAAAATCCCACTAAAGGGCGACAAAGAAAAAACACATAAATTCTTATTTGTCTTATCAAACACAACAAAACATCTAGTATAAAAAATATAATTTAATTAATTTCTTACATAATATCATTATTCATAACCTGAACAAATAATATTATTCATTTATAACCATTGTTTAGGTTTATATAATTTTGTTATGATCTATTTTCAATATATGGGGTGAGTAATCATCATCAACTAGTTACATATTAGTGGTGTTGTAATTCAAGATTTTCCAATAGATCGTCATTAATATATCATAAATTTTCTAGTAGTTTACGTTATATAATCACTTAACATGTTATTAATTCATTTAATATTTATTTTATTTACTATTATTGATGAATAAATATATGATGAGTTTTGAGGTAATTTATAATTAATGATTATTTTTGACATAATTAAAAAGATAAATAATTATGTTACCATTCTAGAAATAACCATTAAATAGTTTATAATATCCAATATATGTTTCCTTATCCATCCATGATATGTATCTATTACATTTTTCATGTTGGTTTTTAAACCTTCCCAATTTCAATTATGATACAATATATGTATATTGCTTTTCCAAAATGTTTTTTGGGTATATGATCATTATAAAGAAGTATAATTATATTATTTTCATGTTATTATTGAAGAATGTCATAATATTTAAGAGTTATAAAATAAATATAAATATAAATGTTTTATTTAGTTAAAAATAATACTTTTTTAATCTTGATATGTTAGTTTTAGGAATCATATTTTACGATGATTTTGTATTGAAGATAATATTGGTAAATTAAAAATTTATAATTTCATATTTTAAATAATTAAATAAATTCTAATTATATTCATAAAATTCATTTTTTAAATGAATCGGGAATGTTTGTGGTGAAAATGACACTTTTAATTCATTGAGGTGATAGTCAAGATATGTTGATGAGTGATATTTTCATTTTTCTAAATGAATGGGAGGAGAATAGATAATGGTAATAATTTTAATATAAAGAAAAATTAATTAATTTTTTTTCTCAATTTTTATTTAAATTTATCATTATAATTATTTTAGAATATGGTGTATTAGAGGGATAAAGAATGAAATTTATGTTTATATATTACTTACGATGAGAATTTTGATATTTCGTTGATGAATCCTTTTGGAATGAAGGCCTTCAGACACATTTTTGGGATAATGTATTAAAAACCTGTATTTCTATTTATAATAAAAAAATTGTTGGAATTTTATATGATTTTATATCTTGGGGTGTTACTTTAATTGGTAGAATTGAGCTCATTTTATCAATTAAAATAGTGACAGATATTTTGAAAAGAGGGAAAAATATTTTTAAATTAATGTTAGGTATACAGTATGAATGGTATTTAATGAGTGTTAGGTGATTTGGGTGGATATTGTTTGGTATGATATTTATCTATAGAGTTAAAAATTTAAAAGTTTATTTTATATTGCCTAAGAATCCATTTCAATGTACCAAATTAGATTATCCATATTAATACATATCAATCATAATTAAAATTTAACCTTGGTAATTATTTTGTTACAAAATAAATATATATATATATAAATTTAAAAAAAATAATTTATTCCTTATTTCGAGTAATTTAATTTTTATTTATAATAAAATTTTGTTTTAAGTTAAATCATGTTATTTGTTATAAAATTATTTTTCAATGAATATGTTGTTCTAATTGATAAGGGTTGTAAATATAATTAATCATTAAAAAAAACTCAATGTTAATAATTTATATTAATATTTTTCTAAACATCTCATTACATTGACAATATAAATATACAAATTTAATAAAAATCAATAACATTAAGTTTCATTCATTGAATTGTAACTATTTCACCATGGTATATAAAATTTATATTTTTTTAAAAAATAGTTTATAAAAATTATATTTTGCTGGAGGGTTCATTTAAAAATAATTATTAGAGATACTCCATTAATTTTATATAATTAAATTTCTAAAATTTAATAAATAATTTTTTTATAAAAAAATATATAATTCATTAATTAAGTACATTTAACGTCTAAAAATAAAAATAAATTTATTACTTGCCTAAGATACAAATTTAAATTTTTTTAATTTTTTTACTTTATAAATGATAATTAATTACGATTTAAATATTTATTTAACATTAATATAATAATCATCATCACAAACGAAAAGTAATTTTATAATGAAAAAAAATTATATGTACATTTATGTTTGTTTTTATTGAATTATACTATCTGAATATTATAAATGAATCTAAAGATATGATATTCATTTTTAATTATAAATATAATTCATAATTTTTTACCATTATATTAAACATTCAATTCATTCGGTACATTTTAATTTTTACATACTTTACACAATTCTTTTAAATTCACATGTGAAGAATGATATTACAGACATTTTACATAATTAAGGGAATTTTAAAAATAATATTTGGTTATTATATTATCCTTTTAATAAATTTTCCCGTCTATATTTTAAAACACGTATCATGGGAGTAAGTTCAATTAGGTTATCCTTATTAAAAAAAATACTATTGTTAATTATACATGGATTTATGATTTCATGTAATTCATCAATATACTTCATTTTATATGATCCATTTCAAAAAATAGTTACACCATCCCTAATTAAATCTTAGTATATAAAGAAGAGAACAATATATAAGAAGTATATTCATACATACCATGAAAAATATTATTATGAAATTTATATACTATTCATACCGGTTATTATTTATACATAAAAATCCATATCTGATGGTCATAGATATATAGTGACAAATAGATTTTGAAATCAAGAGTAAAAAAACACTTTATACTTCAACAAACGACATGGAAAATGATTATCATTACTCACATGGCCAAAAATGATCTTGGTGCAATTTTTTCTAATTAGCCTTTATATAGAGACACTAATATGCATAATTTTTATCTTCAATAGAACGTGTCTAATGTATTTTTGTATTTACCTCCGACATGTACACATTTGAGTGTTGTGGAGTTCATCTTCAAAATTTAATTATCCTATAATCCATTTTAGGTAAATTAACCCTATACATCATTCCATACCTCGTATACATTTAGATATAAATCGTCATTGGTATATTATCCTCATCACTTGAATATCTACAAGAATCTATACTTCTCTCCTTAGTTTTTTCAGGACATTGAGTATATTAATATTTTTAATAAAATTTTTGGATAGATAGTTTGGAATAATCAAATGTCTTATAATTATATATCACATTGTAATGTGATGTTTATTGAGGAAATGACCAAACAATCACTCACACCCATTCTTAAATAATGTGATTTTCGTTCAAATCATTAATAAAACCATAATAGGATCACATGCCTATTGAATAAATATCATATTAATATAATTACATAAATTATATAATTAAAAATCATCCTAAATATTTATAACTCATACATTCCATAAAATTACCTTTCTGTTCTACAAAAAAAAACTCTTGGTTAAATCTAGGTTTCATTAATTTTTTATCCCTCATAATTATTATATTAATTCACTGATATAATACATCATTCATAATGTATTGTATATGGATTTCCACTAACCAAACCATATCTCCAATATGTTTAAAAAAATGCGTAGTTTGGGAAAATTTTCATGAACTAGGTGAATATTATTTTAATCCCTAAAATATCATTTTAAGGGTTATTACCTCTAGGTGAATCTATAGGATAACCTCCACCAGCATTTATAATCTAATATTAGATGTTATCAAAAGGTGATCCATGAAATATATATTTTCCCAAAACTATAAAGTGTTATATTATACATTTTCTTATTACAACTATAAAGACATGGAAATTTCAAGGATTTTTTTTTCTTATTTTCTATTGAATTTTACCAGTCTGTGGCTTCTGATGACACTTGATTACGTGGCCTGGTGTGCTCGAAATAAATTTTTGAAGTTTAGCACGGGTACTTTCAGTAAACGAACAAAATGGTTTTATATCTTTTGAACTGGTGCATGGAATTGAAATCTGAGGGCATCGTTGAACTCGCAGTGCAAGTTTTCACTTAAGAAGTCTTTAACCATGATGGCAGATGATCGGGTATGAAAGTTAGTTTTTTGGTTTTTACATGGGTTTATAAAATAAAATAAGTGAACATTTTATTTTATTTTGTTAAACACATTATGTGCTGATAAAATTGGTTAGAAGCTCCACTTGGGAGTTGGTGGTGAGTCCGCCACACCCTAACCCCCATGAGAGGTTAAGGTGGTGGGCCCCAATGAGTTCCAACCACTCATCTGTGGTTAATGGTGTTGGAAACCACACGAGGCCTCCCATTTATGGGAGGGGAATCATAATTCCTTGACTCCCCCAAATTTATTAGGTATAGCCTCTAGGCTTAAATCCCCCTCTTAATTGAGGAGTATGAAACCTCCCTTTTTAATGAGTGGACCACCTAAGCATTAACCCCCCCCCCCTTTGACTTCCACCCCATTTTAATGTGCCACCATAGCAGATTAATTGGGACAAGCCCTTTTTCATAAATCATATATTTATTAATTGCGTGCCAACAATGAAACCTCCCATTCCTATACAAAGGAGGCTAGGGGAAGGAGTTCTGGACGACTTCTTCAAGCGGCGGAACGCTAGAAGTGAAGCACGACACCTAGAACTTGGAGAGTTTTCCTCTTCCTCCAATGAATAATGAATAAAGAAGAATGTCGATGCCACACTCAGCTCCTTCCTTCCAACGGATCTCCAATGTAAGATTATCGAGACGGGATTGAAGGCCTTTGTAGCAGAGACGGACGCCAATGTTCGTTGTCACCTTCATCTCCTCCCTTGCGTCGACGTCAACGAACCGACGTCCACCCTTTTTTGTTATCGCAATGAATGGAGAACCATGAGCTAGGGGATTAATTTTGAATTTCTCCTTACCTTTTTTATGAAAGAACGACGAGCGAAGACCAACATCTACCCAGTTGATCCCCGGATCACCCGTACATGTGGGTTGGATGTGGGCTTGTTTTTTGGGTTTGGAATTGAGTTTGACTTCTTAAATCGTGATGGAAAACATCAAACGTGGTGGGGTCGGGCTGAAGAACAAACCCGACCCTCTTCAGTTTGTTTTCTTGTGCCTGTATTGATGAGCATCGATGAAATGGGACTACAACAGCGTATGGAAGCTATCACAGTGAAGAATGGGTCCCGAGAGAGCCGCAGACGCTGACGATGGGCAAATCGGACCACCAGAGCATGTATGGTGGTCCGCAGAAGGAAATACTGTCGATCAGAGGTGGCGGACAGAGTCTTCCAGCCGCCTGGAGGTGGCGGCGCCCTAGCGCACCACAATAGGGATTCCACCATGGAAATAGTCGCGGCGTCGGTGCGACAGATCCCGTGGCCACGCAGGATCCAGGACGTCGGGGGGCAGCACTAGCTCATGCCACCAATGACAATCAGTGGGGAGTCCGCACCTCCATCGCTCTGTAGCCGGCCGCGGCCCGACCTACGCCCCACCGGGCCAGACCTGGACCCGAGTCGGGTCGACCCGATTTGGGCCTCCCAGGGGGGTGTTGGGCAGGGTCGGACCGGGCCCAAACCCCCTATTTTCAGATTGTTTTCGGTTAAATAGACATATCATTAGATATGGACCTCTGATCGATGGACCGTCAGTTGCGTGGGATTCCTGGGATCGATACTATCATTTTTGTATGTTACAGTCAAGGTTTCGGTGAAGTTCCAGTACAACCGAGTTGGTTCAAACCTGAAACCCATCGGACCCTCGGAGCGGAAACGCTTATAACTTGAGAACTGGACGTCCGATTGACGTGCTGATTACTATGTTGGATTCGTATTGATGATACAGTTATTTTGGCATACTCCTATTGATGTTTGGATGCGGTATGAGTATTGTCACGTTGGTTTTAGCTTAGAAACCAACTGGGCCCCTGGAATGGAAAAGCTAATAACTCATAGACCGAGTGTCTGATTGACGCACCATCTGTTGTGTTGAGACCCCTATGACGAAGCCGTCCATTGAGATACATCCACGTGAGTTTACGTGACACTTGAAAGTATCTACCAGTAGCTCGTGGAGAAGATCCTCTTAGAGACGAACATACATAGTACATAGACCTTGTAGCTGCCTATGAATTGATGATTGGTTGTCCGATTCGAGTTGGATAAACTTGAATAGACTAGTTTAGAGCACTATTATATTTGGGTGGCATAACCACAGTTGTGAGCACTACTATGCTTGGGTGGAAGACCCATAGTACTCAACATATGGAGTGCCTCTTTAGGGTATTAGGGGAAGCACTACTCTGTTAGGGTGGCAGACCCATAGAGAGAAGCAATACTGTGTTGGTGTGGCAGACCTGCGGTACTAGACATGAGGAGAACCTCAGCTATCTAAGGCTAGTGAGAATCACCTCAGAATTGTGACATGATCACTATACTCGTCAGAGGAGGAGCTCTTCAGCAGTGGTGGTTTCGATATCATTAATTAAAATCAAAGTTTGAGCTGAGTCAATGTTCTTTGTGTTTACCTCATGATTGAGATGGGTTACTTGATAACATAGGTATATGTATGGGCATATACCTATGTATAGTATTTGTATTGAGATCATATTTTATGGTTTATACTTTTTGGTTTTAGTGAGACCATGAGGGTCTCGGGGTCCCTATTGAGTATCATTATATTCACCCTTGCACGGACTATGCCCGCACCTCATTGTGTTGGATGAAGATGACAGAAATCCCTGATCGTGGTTGAGGCTTGTAGAGCTGGATGTTACGCGTAGGAGGACTTCGTGACGAGACAGTACACGGAGGTGGACTTTATGACGAGATGGTACTCGGAGGTGGCAGATGGACGTGGAGAGCTGAAATGACCATATATACCTACCCTTCAGGTAGGAACTCCGGAGAATGATCCCAGATCAACTTGAAACCTTCCTGTTGTTTTGTATTTTCCTTGTACTTTACTGTTGGGATTTTACTTCCATCCCACATTGTTCTTTATGCACACATGTTATTTTATTACATAGTGTTTTCTTCTTCTTGTACTGTATTGTGTGTCTTTACGTTTCATAAAGGAAATGCCTTCTCTTCTTATCGGTATTTATGCCTTTGGTGCTAGTTGCCACCCCTAGCCTATAGAAGGCGGGCTTGGGGTAGTTATTGTAACGACCTGAGTCCGGAGCCCCTCAACTGGTGCCCTGTACCCAGTTCACCACAAGACCTCAAGCATGTTTCCCCGAATTCCATAGGCTGCCGACTAGCAACGAGGGGCTTGGTGAGTCGGTGGGGAAACGATGCCCTCATTCGGTAAGGTAAACAAGGTAAGAAAACAACAATAAATAGGAGAAGTAGTAAACATCATGCATAACAACAGAAACCAACAGTGGAAGGAATGGAGATATATACTTATGATGTCAATTATGTAGCAAGTACAAGTATCTAAGGAAAACAGCAAACACAAAAATTTTCTGAAATGAAATTGAAACCAAACGCAAAAGAAAAATAAAGTAATCTCCTCAGAATCACGAGCCCCGGCTCGGTCCCATGCTCTCTAGCTCCAGTGCAATCAAGATCCTCAAGTAGAAGGGTGGTTTCCCTTATCTATACCTGCAGCAACATAGTTTGCTTGGGCCCGAAAGCGTGGCCCAAACGGGGTGTGAGATACAATCCCAGTACTCAATCTCCCAAAGATTTGTGCCTAACAGTCAGTGAATAAATGTCAGTAATAAAACAAGAAGCAGAAAATAGGAAAGCACAAGCAGCTACAATCCGTAGTTTAACAAGTACATCACACAAGTAAGAAGTCAACAACAAGAAAAAAACAGGTAACCCTCTTGGTAGCTCTCACAGTCTAACCCCTATGATTCAACCTCTAAGTATTAGCAACCCTATGGGAGGCACAAATAGTCTCACCCCTCTGGTTCAGCTAGGAAATTATGCAGACTCTCTGTGGAAGCACTCATCGTCAATTCCCCCTATAGTCTCGTATCATGCTAAAGGCTCTTTGGGGAAGCACTCAACATCAATTACCCATGTGTCCCATGTCGTGGATCTACAGACTCTCTGGGGAAGCACTCAACGTCAATTCCCCCGATAGTCTCGTATCATAATTTAATGACACTCTGGAGAAGCCCTTCCATCAATTCTCCCTTTGGTCTACTACTCTAGGTTCTCATAGTACTGAGTATAACTAAACATGTTGTGCATCTGTATCGTCCAAGTAAACCTCAAAAACTACTTGGCTATCAACTAAGTCTCAATAGAAAATCAAAAGTGGCAGTTCCACTATCCTAAAAAAAGGTATGGTAACCGGAAGAAAACCCAACAGGAAAAACAAGCATGGAAAAGAAACCTGAGCACAGAATAAATTACACTACACACAAGCAATAACCTCTACTACAACAATCAAGCAAATCAGGCAACAAAAAGAGAAAAATAGGAAACAAACAAAACCCCACTCAAGGGTATTGGTGGAATGTGAACAAAATATTCATCAACTTTCTATCAAAAGTCCCAAACCACCTACATCGATCCGAGGAGATCGATATACATGAACCTCGACGACAGATTCCTCTAAGAACAACATAGATCTGAGAAAATTCAGAAAAAAATAAACCTACAATAACTTGGAGGCCATGAGGAATCAAGAAACAAGGATAAAGCATAAGGAATAACTCACCACTGTGATTCCAACGCAACTGACCATGCTCAAATCGGAGAACAGACGGTGAGGCGGTCATCTGTCGAAGATCCGGCCGTACGGTTACTCTCGAACAGACGAAATTTGAAGAAGAAGAAGAATCTGGGGGTTAGACGCGACCCTAGTTCGTTTAATGAAAAAAAATGTACACAATGTGTACTTCTTGAGTACAGGGCATGTACTTCAATTTTTCCATACTCCGAAATAACCGGCCTCCACCTCATCCTTACACACCGTGTGTGTGGCCCGGGCACGGCCATCACACAGCTTCGAGCCGAGGAAGAGTACACGGCGTGTACTCGAAATTACCTGAAAACTCATTTTTCTAAATAACTCCAGAAAAATTAAAAACGTACCTGAAAAGAAGATCCGGGTCCTTATAGTTATGACATGGGCCCTGGTGGATGGGTCATGAAAAATTGGTTTCAGAGGACGTTGGTTCTACCGCAAAACATAAGAATCTGATATTTTCATTCTGTGAAGCAATAGTGTTAAGGGTACTAAGTGTCGTTTTTTGTTCATGGAGTCCATTGTTGGTGCGGGAGGCCGACATATCCAAACACCAGGACCATGATTTATGATATCCAACTCAGTGTATGAAAACACTGTTTGTGTGTGTGTTTTCTAAAGATCATTTAATCTACCTCAAACTAGGTCAGCTCACCAGGTATAGTCTTTTTACCGTGCGAGATCTGTTCTTTCAGGATGCCTCCCTGCGGATGTTTAGCTAGAGCCCCGACAGTTGTACGTACTGATAGGTCATTGAGAAAAGAGGCCTCGGTATAGGGCCATCTTCTAGATCAAACTCCAGTAGAGAGGGCACACTGCTTGAGTGTGATTCACATGTTCCAGCGTCAGAGGCCTCTGATTTTTCATGGCGAGTCATATTTTCATATGGTTGGGCACTGGCTAGAGTTTGTAGCATGGACTTTCCACATATCTGGGACACCCACAGACTTGTTGGTGTACCGAGTTGTAAGCCTCTTCTAGGGAGCAGCTGAGAGGTGGCGGAGCCAGATGTTCTAGTTTTGCGATGAGATGACTTTCACCTAGGGAGATTTCGAGACTTTCTTCAGGGTGGAGTTTATACTAGCAACTCTTCACTCTGAGCATGCTCAAGAGCTGCTTCCCTTGCCGCATGTTTTTTCGTCAGTAGATGATTGATCTATACGCAGAAGACAGATGATGCAGAGGTCCTGGAGGGCCAGGCCAACAGGTGGGAGACCTTGGGATATAGCTTCGGTTGTGTGAGGCAAACGAAACAGATCCAGCCATGCGAGAAGCCGGAAATGCTATGCATGCTGCAAGAAGGGTCTTTTGGCTCGAGACTACCCAACCTGTCTAGCAGATGAGCATCAGGCAGTAGAGGATCCTACCAGACCGGGGTAGAAGAGTTGTCCGTACAGATAATGTTGTAAGATGCTTTGAGGAGTTGCCACCACCACCAGGAGGTGCACCCCGAGTGAAGGAAACAGGTGGATATGGGAGAGCTCAGCTTCAGGAAGGTGAATCATAAGACTATGGAACTCTGGAAGTGGGTGGACAAGAGCAGGACTAGATCCAGTCATGGAGGCCTTTGTTCTTGGTGCTTTTAGTTTCCTTGTTGTTGTTGTTTGAGGTTGTTATGTGTATTTTTTACTTTGAGCTGCAGTAATAAAAGACACATTTCATTGTGACGATTTCTTTCTTGTCATTTATGTTTGGTTGATACTAAGAGGTTCTGGATAAAGTTTTTGACTTGACACTCACTTGTGAGTTTTCTACTGGAGGAGAACAAGTAACCCCACACTGATGCTGAAAGTGTGATTCAAATCATGGAGGTGAGAGTAATGGTTAGATCTCTTGGTGGAGGGGTCGAGGCCTTACAACGTTGTCTATGTCATGAAATAGTACCATTCATGTCAGGATTGACTGTATTAGGAAAAGATCATGTTTCATCCAAAGGATGACACCAGTTTCTCTTTTCGGAAAAGGGGAAATCTTAGCAGCTCTTGTAAGACCAGTGATGGTTCAGGCTATGACAGAGAAGGTGCAGATAATCCAGGAGCAGATGAAGACTGCACAGAGCTGACAGATGTCATATACTGATAAGAGACAAGACCACTGTAGTTTTAGTGGTGACGACCACGTCTTCTTATGGGTCTCACCTTGACACGGTCTACAGAGATTTGGTTGGGGTAGCAGGTTATCTCCACAATTTGTCGGACCTTTTTCATGTCCTTAGATAATTAGGTGAGGTAGTTTACCATATGGAATTTTCCCCTCATTTTCACTAGGTGCACGACGTCATCCACGTATCTCAGCTAAGGAGATTTGTGAACGACCTATCCGTCATCATCAACCACTGAGAGCTGGAAATCTATGACGTGGCAACTTTCGCAGGGTTTAAATAGATGTTGAGGATCAACAGGAGCAGGTCCTATGAGGATGGTCGATTCCTCTTTTGCGCTTTTTTTGGCAGCACGGGAACCTCCAGGAGAGCACATGGGAGCCGGAGGCTCAGATGCATCCTCGGTAACTCCTTTAGTTTCAGTAGTTTGTGTTGTAGCTTTATAGGTACATAAATACCTGAGGTGGCAGTAATGTAAAGACCTGGATATTTCATGGGAATTATTTTCTTAATTCTTTTTAGAATTTTAAGTGTCTTTGGATTCTGACGACACTTAATTCCGAGGCCCCGTGTTCCCGTAATCAATTTTGGAAGATTATCTTGGGTACGTTTAGTAAACAAATGAACATTTTTTTCTATCTTTTGAACCAGTGCTTGAAATTGAAATCGGAGGGCACCGTTGAACTCACAGTGCGAGTTTTCTCTTGATAAGACATTCACCTTGACAGAAGATGATCAGGTATGAAATTCGGTTTGTGGGGTTTTACGTGGGTAAATAAAATAAAATAAGTGAACAATTCATTTTATTTTGTTAAACACCTGTCGTGTGGATAAAAGTGTTTAGAAGATCCACTTGGGAATTGGTGGTGGGACCACCATGAGAAGTTATGGTGGTGGGCCCCACTAAGATCCAACCTCCCATGTGAGGTTGATTGTGGTTGAAACTACATAAGGCCTCCCATTAACGGGAGGGAAATCATAACTCCTTAACTCCCCCACATTTATGAGGGAGAGCCTCTAGTCTTAAATACCCCTCTTAATTGAGGAGGATGAAACCTCCCTTTTTAATAAGGGGACCCCCCAAGCATTAACCCCCCTTTTGACTTCCTCCCCATTTTAATGTACCACCGTAGCGGATTAATTGTCTAGAGACCTCTGTCCTAAATCCTCAATTTATGACTTGTGTGCCCACGACGAACCCTCCCACTCCTATATAGAGGAAGCTAGGGGAAGGAGTTTTGGACGGCTTCTTCAAGAGGTAGAATGCTAGCAGTGAATCACAACACCCATCACATAGAGAGATTTCTTCTTCCTCCAATGAACAACGAAGAAGGAAAACACCGACGCCACCCTAGTCTCCCTCCTTCCGACGTATCTCAAACGTACGACACTCAAGCTAGGATCGAAGGACTTTTCGGAAGTGACAAATGCCAATGATCTTCATCACATTCATCTCCTCCCTTGCATTGATGTTAACGAACCAACATCCACCCTTTTGCGTTATCGTCAATGAATGGAGAACCTTGAGGTAGGGATTATGTTTTGAATTTATCCTTACCTTTTTGAGAAAAGAATGACGAGCGTAGACCGACCTCTACCTGATTGGTATGCAGATCACTCATAAATGCGGGTTGGATGCATGCTTGTTTTTCAGGTTTGGAGTTGAGTTTGAATTCTTAAATCTTAATTGAAAACTCTTAACGTGGTGGGATCGGGCCGAAGAACATACCCAACCCTCCCCAGTTTGTTTTCTTGTGCGCATATTGACGAGAGTCGATGAAACAGGGCCGCAACAGCGTATGGAAGTTGTCGCAGTGAAGAACGGGTCTCGAGGAAGTCGCAGGCGAAGACGGCGGGCAAATCAGACCATCGGAGCACATCTGTTGGTCCGCGGAAGGCATTGCTGGTGGCGTCGGTGATGGGAGGCGGCGGCCGGAGCCATCCGGCCACCTGGAGGCGATGACCCCCATCGCACCACCGTGGCAACACCCGCAGTGGCGGTGCAACAGATCCAGTGGTCACGTGGGATCTGTGACGCCGGGGGGCGGCGCCAGTTAGCACCGCCTGTGATAATCAACGGGGAGCCCACCCCTCCCCCACTCCGCGTGGTGCTGGGCCAGGCTGGCAGGGCCATGCTGGACCCGGACCTGAGTCGGTTCGACCCGATTCGGGACGACCCACTTGGGTGTTGGGTCGGGTCGGACCGGGCCCGGACCCCCTATTTTCAGAATGTTTTCGGTTAACCAAACATATCTTGAGATATGGACCTCCGATCGCCGCACCATCAATTGCGTGGGATTACATGGATCGATACCATTGTTTCGGTATATTACACTCAAGGTTTCGGTGATTTTTGGGTATAGATGGGTTGGTTTGAACCCGAAACCAACCTTGCCCTCAGAGCGTAAATTCTTATAACTTGAGGACTGGACGTCTGATTGACGTGCCGACGTCTGTGTTGGATTCCTCTTAATGAGACGGTTTATTTGGAATACTTATCTTGAGGTTTGGATTCAGTTGGAGTATGGTTGTGTTGGTTTTAGCTCGGAAACCAATCGGGCCCCTGGAATGGAAAAGCTAATAACTCACAGACAAGGCGTCTGATTAACACGTAGTCTGTTTTGTTGAGACCCCTATGACGAGGCAGTCCTTTAAGATACTTCCATGTGAGAATACGTGACACTTGGAAGTATCGACCAGTAGCTCGTGGAGCGGATCCTCCTGGAGATGAGCATATAGAGTATGGAGACATTGTAGCTGGCTGAGACCTGATGACTGCTTGTCTGTTTCAAGTCGGAGTGAGATGACTACCTTAGTGGGGAGCACTACTGTGATTGGGTGTTAGGCCCAGAGCAGGGAACACTACTGTGATTAGGTGGAAGACTTATGGTACTCGACATAAGGAGTACCTCTGTAGACTATTAGGGGGAGCACTACTGTGTTGGGGTGGCATACTTATGGCGGGGAGCACTACTATGTTGGGGTGGCAGACCCGCAGTACTCGACAGGAGGAGTACCTCAGCAGTCTAAGCCTAGTGATCAGGACTTCGAAGTTGTTCCAGTATGACAATACTTTTTAGAGGAGGAGCTCTTCAGCAGTTGTGGTTTTGAAATCATTAATGAAAATCCTGGTTTGAGGTGAGTCAATGGCCTTTGCGTTTACCACATGATTGAGATGGGTTAGTTGATAACTTTGGTATATGTATGGGCATATACCTAAGTAATGGTTTTCTGTTGAGATCTTCCTTTATGGTTTATCCTTGTTTGTTTTAGTCAGACCATGAGGGTCTCGGGGTCGCAACTAAGTATCTTTATACTCACCCCTGCACGGGTTATGCCTGCACCTCATTGTGTTGGATGCATACGACAGACATCATTGATCCTTGTACTTTACTGATGAGCTTGTATTTCCGGCCCCCTTTGTACTTTCAGCACACCTGTTATTGCTTTATTTAGGGGTTTCTTCCACTTGTACTATGTTGTGTGTGTTTACATTTCATAAAAGAAACGCCTTCCCTTTTTATCAGGATTTACACCATCGGTGCTAGTCGCCAGCCCCTGACCTTTGGAAGGCGGGCTTGGGGTAGTTACAACATTGGCCCCGGGGGACGGGTCATGAAAATAACAAATTTCTATAATTCCACATCATAATATATAAAAAAATTAAATATTCCTCATATATAGCATGTTTCAACCTGTTAATTAAATACATAATATAGCATTATTCCCCAAAAAATCACAAATACAACATCCTCAGATTAATTGACATAATTTATTTTTTGGAAATAGGAAAAATATAAAACGAATATGATCAAAAATACATATCATTATTAGAAAATGAATATTTATTCACTATACTCAATTTTTTTAATATAATTTTCCTTCAATATAAAAAATTTATTTTTAAAAAATTTAATATTCTTAATTGGTCGCTCATACTACATTCCATCATTACCCATTCAAATGGAAGCATAAAAAAGAGGTAATCTCAAGAACCCCGTATTGGTAAGAGTAAGTGTTAATAATAAAAGATCATAATTTAATATTTGATAAATAAATAAATATGATAATTTTATAAGGAAAATGAATGTAATATTTAAAAATTTAACCCTAATAAAACACGGATCATTGACCAAGAATCACAGAATATGGATTTTGAATATAAAAAATGATATCAAGGTATCCTTGAATTATAATAGTGTTTCTTAATAATAATTCATAGCATAATTATCTTAATTCATTGTTCAATATGTAGAATATCATGACATAGTATATAATTCCACATAACTGATTATCATATCTCCCTAATCATATATAAAAAATATCTCATTTCATATAAAGTACAATCGAATGAAGTTGAGGGATATATAATTTTGGGTCCACACATATAACCAAATTTATTAAGACTCATAATGGATTTTTTATTGCATAATAACATAATGTATCATGATATATTAATATTCACTTTGTTTATTTGTGAGATTCATAAGGAAAAATACTCTCATCATTTTATAATGGATTGAGTCTCATTTGGATTATGATAACTCCATAATCACATATATTCTTATATGATAATAGACATTAACCATTGGATTAGAGGGATATATAATTCCATACCAACCCATAATAAAAAATTGGACAATCTACCATAGTGGATTTGGTTAACACAGTAGTCCTAAAACATTTTGTGAGATATAAATCCTTATCAAGTCCATTATAGGGTTATATAATTCCTATCCCACCAATCATTACATGATTTTTTTCCCCAAGTGGATTTAGATCACACCATAATACAACTCGTTATATATAAATCATTTCATACTTTTTTGGGGACTATATAATTTTGTGTTCACAATCCAAATCAAATTTTTACATGAATAAATAGGGATGATATAGAAACAATGAAAATTTTATAAATTTATTACATTTATAATAAAATTTAGAGTTCAAATTTTATTCAAAAAATAAATTTCCATACAAAATCAACATTAATAATGAAGGTGGCTGAAAATTATAATATCCCAATTTAAAAAAATAACCATTGAAATATGTTCTAATGGACAGAAAAAAACAGTTTAAAAAAATGATTCAAATTGTATGATTTAAGAGTAGAGCATGAATTGTATTTTTTTCATATGATGAGTTTAATCCTCAACTAGAAAAATAAAAATAGTAGCTAAATACTGAATCATGTATCCTTATTATGTAATTCTTAATGAAAAAAATATTTAATGGAAAGAAGAATTGAGTTTTAAGAAAACATTGATATCTTTAGTAAAAATATTATATCATTGGTCAAAATAGAAATTAATTTAAAAACTGATTAGTTTAGGTAATTAAAACATATAATTATAAACTAATATCATATAATATATTATTGAGAAATAAAAACTGGTATCTAAAAGAAATGTGGTCCGAATAATAAAAAAATTTGATCATTGAATGATAAATATTTTGATATGTCTAAAAAATAGCATTTGAAAATTTTTATCAAAAAAATATTTTATAAAACAACCTGTTTGGAATATATAATTTGAAATATTGTATTTTGAATGGTTAAAATAGGGTTTGAGAATATCATTGGGGAACTTTTGTGGTTTGAGGGAAATAAGGACATTGGTGATAAACTATCTTTTAATAGGATGATACTTATTCATTAAAATATTTATGTTTTAAAAATATATATATTTAATATATATATATATGATTATAATTTAGAATTATGATCCATTATATAATATGTTTATTCCAATTGAAATTAAATATGATAGTCAGGGGGAAGCATTATAACTCTTGTAAATAGACTGAGTTATGAAAAACCCTTATATTTTAAGGAATATATAAATTTTTTTCCTATGAATGAAATTTATTTAATATATGTTAGTTCCCAATATCAAATATTATTTATGATATTGTATTTAAATTGATAATATTTACACTATAAAAAATAAAAGTAGTGTAGAATACCAAAACATATCTCTATGAGAGGAGATAAATACAAAAAACCAAAAAACAATTATCATAATTTTCTCAAAAAAATAGATAACCACCTATTCAAAATATATAACAATTTCAAAATTTATAACCATTTTAATATATTTAATGCTTTCCTCTTCTCATTTATATTGAACGTTTATGTTTATAATATTCAGTTATTATTTGTTTTCAATATTTGTTGTGAGTAAAAATTATTTTCCAGTATCATAATATTTTTTTGTTTTTATTCCATACTCTCTAAATGATTTCCATTGTTATATTGGATAAGGTATTTGAATATAATTTTTATAATTATTTTAGTGGTTATAATTTCACTTTATATGTAATATGGTTATTATTCATGATGAAGAACTAGTTGATAAGTTTTTTTTATAATTTATAAAATATAAATGGGTTTCTCTTCATAAATGAGGTAAAATTTATTAATTACCATTTGATAAAAAATAATTGCATATGTATTAATATTTAATATTATTTTTTAGTCCTTAATTGATATAAATTAATCACATTGATCATGTATGTGGTCAAATCGACCCAATAAGAACATATTACAATTTATGTGTGAGTTTGGATGTAAAATATATTTTATATAATATGATCATTTTAAAAATATTATAATGAAATTATTTATATGTAATTAATGTGATGAATCATATTAAATAAGAATTTTCTATTGAATTTCAATTGGAAAAATGTTCTCAATAATAAATAAACCGTTTTTCTCATTGTATGTTCGTTATAGAAGGTTAGATTTTTAACAGTATAATATTGATGATATTGAAACTATAAACTAGAAATTATATTTTAATAATAAAAACCATGAATAAATTAATTTATTATTCCCCAAAATGATTTCATGAACAGACATTGAAAGGGATTCATGAAAAATGATATGTTCCATTTTTTGTGGTGGTAACCTGCACACTCATCCGAGTAATGTTTTATATTTTTAAAATGAATGGGAGTGGAATATATACCTGTTATACAAAAAATATAACAAAATATTATTAAATTATTTACATTTATCTTATTATATTTATCTGGTCAGAATGAGTGTGTAAAAGGTTTGATGATAAAGATAATAACATGATGGTTATGGTATGTAATATATCCTCTTAATGTTTTTATCATCCACTGAATTTTCAATTAACAATGAATAACATGGGACATATTTTTGAATTTAGATACTCCCAAAAGATTATAGGTATCTAAAATAAGTAAATCAAAAATTTATTAATGTTTATTTTGAAATATGGATGTTTCTTGAATTGTGTGGGAGTGAGCTCCTTCCATATGTGAAAATGAGAGACAAATTTTTGGGCCAAAATGTTAGGTTAATAGTAAAAAAAATTATGAGAGTTAGGTGAACCATGCTGTGAAATTTTGGCCAGATATATACATAGAAGACTCTATCCTATCAATGTTATTATATATGTTATATGTTTTAAATTGATAAAGTAAATAACTAAAAAATGTTTGATCTACCATTTAAATGTTTATTATTCATTCATAAAGTTTTATCATAGTAATTACATCATTAATAAATTCATAAGATGTATCATTGTACCAAATTTCAATTTATTAATTCTAATTTGACCGGATTTAATAAATTTTAATTTTTTAATATAAGATAATTAACTTTTAAATTATTCTAATAATGTTTGAAAACACAATTTGGTATGTTTTTTACTTGTCAATAGGTATAATTTAAATTATTAAAAACATTTTATGAATTCTATTATTTTTAATTTATATATATATATAATAATCGCATTAGTATCTAAATATAAAATAAATCAATTTAATTTTAAAATAATTTTGTTACAAAATTATTGATCAATCATGGAAAATAATATTTGTATTGTTAATTCAATTTTTTACATAAAATGAAATATATGTCATTAATTAATTTTAAAATTATGAGATTAAAATTCAAATAATTATATTTGATAAATTTTTTAAAAGTGATGAAAATAATTTCAAATATAAGCACGCATAAGACAAAAACAATTTTAAGATTCATTTATCGTCAATGAATAAAATAAATAGATTAATTTATTATTAAAAACTATTCGATGAATTTAGTCTTATTTTATTATATATATTTTGTTAATAATTTTCATTTAAACAATAATTTAACAACTATATAATAAACCTCATTGCACATGAAGATAATTTTTTTAATGATAAAATTTTAATCGATAATATTACATAATTTTTATTTTTCAGTATTGGATGAATTTTATCAATGAATTTTTAATAAATGACATTTATATTTAATATTATTTGTATTTAATAAATAGTAATCTTATATATATATATATAAATTTAGTAGCAATATTTTAATTATTATATAATGTCTCAATATTCGTTTGTGTTCGTTGTTTCATGTGAAGAATGAAATTAAACACTTTCATCTTAAATTGACTAGAAAATATAGTAAAATTGTTAAAAGATACATAAAATGTATCATCAATTTAAAAAATATCATGATTATTATCATTATCCACAAAACATTATTATTTAAAGAAGTAAAATCCTATAAACACAATTAGAATGATATGTAGTGGACATCACACTAAATCATTATGTCTATAAAATATTGAAATCAAAAGTTAATAAATTAAAAAAATAAAATATATAATTAAAAATAAATACTAAATTATTAAAATATATTATAATTTCTCCCCAAATAAATCTGATTAGAATGAAAAACTTATAGGTACCCCATAACAGTTATTATATCCAATCCTAGAAAACCTACTGAATTTATCCACCCAAATCTATATTTCTAATGAAAATAATGACACAATTATCAATTAAAACTACTCTAACATTCTATTTATATGTAATTTTGTTATTTTATCAATAGTTGAAACTATTTATGTAAGTGTAATATGTGTAAAAATACAACTCAAAAAAATAATTTTCCTCTAAAACTTCTTCAAACATGTAAATGGTTATTAACTCATTAAAGGATAATTTAAATGGAATAAATTGAATTAATTATATTCCAAACAATAATATGATATCATAATTTTTTTGTGATAAATATATTACATTTTAAATTTCAATTCATTTGTATTATGTGCTTGGGGAAATAGTTTCTCATTTTATAAATATTATAAGATAAATGGTATGTGGTTGTATTTATTATAAATTTCAATTAATTCATAAATATAAAACATTATCCATTAATTTAAAGAATTGATAAATTTATATACATTTTAAACAAAATTATATAACAAGGAAAGGATATATTTATCTTAAGTAGTTTTCAAGAGTATTCAAACCTACTTCTATATCCATAGATCATGAAAACCATCACATTTACTATATAATAAATAAATTGTAAAATAATAATGTTAATTTAATAAATTTATGTAATCTTATGAATTTTTTTTAAATTATACTATAATAAGTTTTATAATGAAACAACTATAATAACCCCATAAAAAATTTACAAAAGGCACTGTAGGGAATATATGAGAGAATATTATTTAATAATTAACCATTTATTTATATTATTCAATAAAAATTAATATTAATTGAATTAATAGAATTTTAATATATAAATAATAATAATGTTTTTAATCTATTTTAAATATATATAAATAAAAAATGACTAAAATTTCATTATTTTATATGAATAGTGTAAGAACTTTAACTAATTTACAACAAAACGTGATGAAGAAATACATATTCATGATAATTAATGTACTCATTTTTATATGTTTATATATATTTATATCTGTGCCTATGTGTGTTAAAAATTTCTCACATGACCTATGTTACATTGTAATTAAAAAATAAATTTCCTTAGTTATAAGTCAATTCCATTTTCGTAAAGAATGGTGATGAATTTTTGTGAAAGGAGAAGAGATATTGTGAAGAATATCCCTTCATTATTGGATTTTATATAGGCAATAAATAATTTTCTCGATGAAACAAATCATGTGATTTAAATATAAAAAATATAATTTACTAAGATATAAATAATATAATTCGTAAATGATAATTTGAAAAACTATCCAAGAAAAGGTTTCTTTAAATTATTCTATCAACTTATAAAAAGTATAATTTCCATATAATAATAAATGAAATATATTATTAAAAAGGATAATATAATATATTGATAAAATATGACAACATATCATTAAAATTTAAGATTAATTTAAATTATATATTTTAAAATTGACATTCAATCATTTTTCTAAAATCACACATATGTTTGAAATTATTTTTTTATAGATCATGTATTAATATATGAGTATTTTAAAAAATATCATGATAATTTTATATCATATAATAGGTTTTGAATAAATGATTATAATTTTTAACATAGAAAAGATTCATAATTATTAAAATAAATTTGTGATTATTTAATGAAAATCACAATTCAAATTAACATGATAATTATTCCAATGGATCTAAAATACAATATTGTTATGCAAACTTTTTTAAATAATTTAATATTTTTTTGTTTCAACTTGTTATACATGTTCATAACACTCAAAATTATTTATTATTATAAAAAACACTTTATCCATTTCAATTAACATTCACAGAATAATTATATATGGTTTGTTTCTAGTTTTGACAAATTAATTTTTGTTTCGTTTGATTTTTATTGAAAAAAATCAATATTTATTTAAATTATTTTATCTATTTTATTGATGATTATAGAATTTTAACTTTAATTAAGTCAACAATGAGAATATAAATATTTTTAGAAAATCAAACATTATGTTGATGTGAATTTTTTTCATACTACCAATAAAATGAATTAATGATCATTAGAAAATAAATTTATAAAATTATAATTTTCTTTTAATTATTTTAGTCATTTGTTTAATGTTTTCTGAACATAAATGACATGTACACATGGTATTATTGAAGCCATATGTCACATTATATTCTATTTTAGTTCATTCCTCTATATTTTTTAGGGATTTTTCAAAAATTTGGTAGACATTTTTATATTATTTTCTACGGGATTGATCATTCAAATCACAATGGTATTACTAGATAGAAATATAATGTTCAAAAATTAATATTGGTTCGATGAGATATCTTGGATTTAATTTTTACAATTTTTTGGTTTGTTTCTAAAGTAGTTAAATTGATTAAAAGTTCATTCTGGTAGATTTTCCAGAAAAAAATTATTTCTTTATTTAGATTCTCATCAATTATATAACATTTTTATAACATGATATTCAATATATATAAATTTTAAATGAAAATATTTATTCTTATTATAAATCTCAATGTTCATTTGATGTAATTTTTATCAAAACGAAAGATAACTCGGTCAAAGACAATTGTCTATAATTTTTCTATGAATCCAAGATTAAATTACTAACATTTATATATAGATTAATATTTCCAAATCTCAAAATACATTTAATTTTAAAATTCACATTGAGTCATTCCATTAAAAAAGATTATTTTATTGACATGTGGCACTTTATATATAGTCAGAAATGAGATAATAAATGTGTTCATATATATATAAATGATTGTATAAAATTATATTATTAATATTTATTAATTAATCTATTGTTTATAAAATAAATAAAAACTCAAAAATTGAATAAAATTAAATTTTAACCACAATAGGATAAGTAAATTTTATATTGATTCCTAGATTATTCCTATAAGTAAAAAATTCATGAATTTTTAGTGGAGTAAAATCTATTGAGAATCTGATATAAATTACATTTCTCTTTTTTTTACATTTATAAACAAAAAATATAAATTAATTATAAAATATAACTATAGGTATTTATTGAAATACTAGTGTCCAAAATGAAATTTTGGTTATTCCAAAATTATTAAAATAAATTTACTCTCATTGCCTTAAATTATTTTAAATAATTAAAATCACTTTTTAATTATTTATATGAAAAAAATATATATGTAGAGATTATAAAGAACTCATTTGGGGAAAAAATCTATATTTTACACCAAAGACTTATATTTCTTACAATGAATAATTAAATTAAGTATTTTAAAAGTGAAAAATAATTAATTAATAGAACGAAAAACAAACAATCAATATATCTAAAAATAGTATAACACTATGATAGGTAATAAGTCATTATTTAACCAATCTATTTCCACTTTTGAATATAAATTATCAATAATAAGGATTATTTAATAAATTTTTAATAATGAATAAAAATATTTATTTTTTTAAAAAATAAATATGTTTTTATAAATATATATAAATTAATAATAAATAAATTTTTTTAGGATTATAATTCCATTACACTAGATTTCATGTCATACAAGATTGTAAACTTTTTACTCAGAACTATACTGATTCATTTGGCTCTTTGAAAACATTAAATATAATAATGATGTTGTCATGAAATTTGATCGAATATTAAAATGAAATTATATATACCTAATATATATATATATATAAATCCATCACATTATTATTCTTGTATATTTTACATATATAATGTATTCTTCAATACATTATCACCACCTAGTATATTAAAAAATATTATTCAAATATAATTTTAAACATATAATAAAAATACATGATATAAAATATTTAATTTAATAAATTTCTAATTGTAACTAGACATACATTATAGTGAATCTAACAACCTAGGTAATTTTAAACTATGTTATTTTCATTTAATATTGTTATTAATGAATGGCATTTTTTATTGTTTTATTCATTATAAAAATATATGGTAATATTTCAGTCTAATTGAAAACAATTTTTTTTAAAAATAAATTTTATTTCCTTGAATTATTTGTTTTCAGTCAATATATTTGTTCAGATGTTATAGAACATTAATTATTTTATATATATTATCATTTTTGGAATTTATCATGTAAATATTTTATTAAGACACATTGTTTAGAAATTTACTAAATGTTCAATTTTTAAAAGAATAGTGAAATATAAAATATTTACAGAGAAGTTTCTTTAAATTTCATGTATTTGAAAATGAAGATAATACTTCATAGTAGTTTTAAATTTTATATTCCATCACATTTGGTAATTGATTTAATATATTTTCTACAATTTGAAATGCATATCATTAAATTGATCATGGAAGATCTATATGACTCATCATCAACCTAACCATGTATAACATGGAATGGTTACTCAAATCATTAACATTATTCCACTATGGTGTGTTTGGTTCAGGTTGTTGTGAATGGTAGAAAAACTAATATTTATGATATTCACCTCCTTGATATTATGGAATATTCTTTATCATTATTCAAATATTATTTTATACAACAATCTTGAATATCTCATATTTCTCAAAGGAATCTAACTTAATCCTCATCAGGTAGATCTATCCAAAACTATTGAAGTCATCATTAAATGTTTTAAGTATAAGTATCCACTTCATGTTTCTACTAGAAATGGTCCAGAAACATCATTTTTTACCAATCATCAAATATCTATTGTCTATTCACCTCATCCACCAAAAATTTGTTTGGTCATTTTTACTTATAATAATGCATGTTACATTTCATGTGGTTTAAGCTTAGAAGATTCCAAATAACCATCATGATAGTGATTTTTCAAAATCATATCATTTACAATACCATAATAGTGATTCAATGGCATGGTGTCATATGAGTCATGTGAACATGATTCTTTATCAGTTAATAAATTTTTTTCCATAATTTAATACATGATGTCCCTTGGTTATAGGTCCCATACCATAACATATTTATTTATTAGAAATGGAACACCATGTAATTCATAAATTAAAAATAACCCCACCTTTATCTTGGAATGATAAATTTATTATGTTATTGGTCACCAAATGGTAAATAATAAAAATATTTAAAATCCAATATCCTTCATGATGGAAATGAAAGGTGTTAGTAACTAATGGCTAGGTTATCCAGCATAACTCCATTTGTATAGAGATGATCTAGCTGCCTTATAGAAATATTTCAAAATATAATTGGATCCCATATGTGGAAACATATAAGGGAACCAGAATTTGTTTCTAATGTAAAATGTGTTGATATTGAAATATTACATGCAACAACATTAACACAATTAGCTTCCCCATTATTCAGGGTGTATTTCCTCTTCTAGTGTCCTAAATTTCCATAATAAAAAAACTTCTTCATTTTCATTACAATACTTCTTGATCATTCTCTCTGGGGATGGACGGTTCTCACAGAATTTAAAATCTATATATGTATAGGTCACCTTTTAATTTTTATTTATTTTTTAATTCTCAGAAATAACATCTTTTATCATGCACCATGTCAGTATCTAGGTGGGGAATCAATGTAAGTTGTTCTGAAATAATCATTTCATTATTTATGATATCGTAATTAATAATAAAACTACAAAAGGTCTTAGGATGTGATGAAAGTGTGAGATATATATGAAAATATTTCAAGAATATAATCCCTAATATGATTAATCATTTAAGGTTGTTAGTATTCATTACTACATGTGGTCCACATGGTTCAGACTGTATAATCAATGTTTTAAACAATGAATTGGATATTTTTTACCTCTCATTACTCTCTTTGTCTTTATAAATATCATTAAGGTGATACATCATGATACATTCATCCAAATTCTCTTTATTATTCAAAATAACAATGTGCATGGATGATATCATGACACAATAAAAATCTGCAGTATCATTTAGATGTTTCTCATAGAGAGATATCACTTTATCACTAGACCAACTAAGAGAAACAACTGGAAAAGGTTCTTCTAGCATATTACATTTCCTTTCATGGAGTTGTATAATGCGTAAGCACAGTTATCACTAATAGAAATTTATACCAGTTAGAATACTATATTTATCATGTATGGATCACAATAATATGTTTGATGTCATTTTAATGTTGTCTTCGAAAAATAAGATCAGTAGTATTTTTTAATTTATCTTATAAAATGTATAAAAATAAATAAATATTTAATTTTTTAGACTTTGAATATTTTATCGAAACCCAATTTCCATCACCATTATTTTAGGAATATCATTTTTCACTGAAATCCTATTAGAATGGATCCATATTAATCTTATTATTAACCACACATTGGTTATTCAAGAAACATGAAAGGTTTTAGGTGGGCATTAAAATTCTAATTGCATTAACTCGACGTTCTATGAACTTGTGTATGGACTCCCCTATTTTGAAATCCATAACATTAATTTCCTCATCCTGTATCTCTTAGTTACAAAAATACCTACTTTGATAGTCAACCATTTATTTGAAATAAGTTATTTTAACACAAAACATAATGTTACAATTCCATGATAATTAACATCAACCCCAATTTGGCTAGGAAGGCACGCTTATCTATGGTTTAATTTTAACTGATGTAGTGGATGGTTATACAAATATAATATATATAAATGAAATTTTTTGTCCTTAATTAATAAATTTCTATTTATTATCATTACCCCATGCATGTTAATATTTTGTGTATTATCTTATGTGATTAGCCTTGTATTAGATAATATTCATGCATGAGGTAATTTATTTTTGTTCTATGTTTCAATCCCTTTAATATAATTAAAGAATATGATCATGAAAAAACATCCATAATAAATAAACCATGAATGTGATATAAATAAAACATCATGGTAGTCTGATCGTGAGCTTTTACT
Source organism: Viscum album (assembly GCA_963277665.1). Lineage (NCBI taxonomy): Eukaryota > Viridiplantae > Streptophyta > Magnoliopsida > Santalales > Viscaceae > Viscum > Viscum album. The sequence goes on along the minus strand of OY728142.1, from coordinate 1,329,793,976 downwards.
AATGGATATTTTATCTACCTGTCCATAATATAAAAATTGAACTAGGGGAAAACCCCCATTTCACCATATAAGGGTTTTGTTACAACTTCCCACATATCCTCCAATGCATCTCTCATGTAATGGTTTCTCCTAATATCAAAACAATAATTTCCTCCACAATCACAGGATCTCCATCTATTACATTTTTATTTAATCAGACACATGTGATGGATAAAAGGATTACATAAAATAAACCATAGGAACATAGTACCTACAAAATAAGAGGAGAGAAATAACACATGCCGATAATTTAAATTAAAAATTATTTAAATGTAACCAGTCCCATTTAGAGGTCTGGTATTGTCTCATGATCATCCACATGAATGAAAAAAGTTATTCATTTAATAATACTAGCATTCAATTCAAAATTGTTACTATTTTTGAGAAATCATGCTCGAATAAATTAATTATTGTCTTAAATATACCACAGATGAAATACAATGAATACATGTCTGAATATACCTACCATATATTATACTCAAATAGTTATTTATTCATTATGACATATATCATATATTTTTTATCAAAAATTTTCATGATGTTTTTTTTCAACTTAATGATTACATGAATTACCTGATTTTTTTGTAGAATGTCATGATTAAATTCCCACAGAGTAACAAATGTATTACGAATCATAAATGTTATGAATATACAATAACTACAAAAATGTTAAATAATCATATATATATATATATTGAAACCCATCACATGCAATGTACTTTCAACATAATGACCAAACATGAGAAAATTTATCAAGGATAATATAATATAATAAATAAATTTATAATCTGTTTAATTTAGTATAAATACATGGTATGTGCTACTGAGCTACATGGAGAGTGCATATCACACCTTATATCTTAGGTACTCACATAGGGACTCTATGTGTAAATTTTACCTCAATAAATTGAGTTCACAATGTGTCCAATGGGATATACACAGTCTGATCTTCACATTACACGATCACCAATCATGTAGGACTTGAATGGTAAGACATGGCCCATATGTGTCTCATAGGGACTAAATTTTATGAACATGGTCTACACAATATGTAATAAATTTTACCATGAACCACCTTGGCCCAGTCAATAGATTGTGTATGATATTTAATGCACTGTGTGTAATCAATTCCTATAGTTTGAATTAATTTATAAATTAAATCATGATGCGTTGACCACTAGTATGCGGCATGTAATTCTAATCACAAGGTCTGTAATCATGTGTTATCCGACCAAAATCCTTTTCATCTGAATATGATATCTTATATTTTATTGTTTTTATTAAACTATTCATATTTATTTAATCTATAAGAAATATAGGAGGAATTATTAGATTAAATTAATTGGATTAAAATAAAAATAAACTGTGAATTGAAAATCAAAAGTAAAATATTTAAATCAAAAACATTTATCGAATAGTTATAAATATTTATGTGTCCCCATTAAGACATCTTTCAACTGATAGGCACAATAGAATCATGCAATGGGAAGTGCCCAAATTTTCTTTTTTTAGTGTTCAATTACCAATATGAGATCTATACAATGCTGAACATTATGTTCAACCAAATTGAATCAATGAAGATAGAGAGTATGAATCATAAACTAACTAGAGAGATATGATTATAAAAAATTATTTATAATTAATATAATTAAATAATAATTACCATTATGGAATTGTTATTTATTTGACCGATTTGGAAATAAATCTACATAGTTCGGTCATTGTGTTGAAGGAATCAACTAAAAATTACCAATAGAGGTGATCCACACATGTTCTATGAATCTATAGACATTATAGAGGGAATATCTGGGTGGAATCAGATAATATCCATATTCCTTCTGCATCATCCATTTATTTCAATGATATTTGATTGCAACAAATTTTCCTTGATCTAGTAGAAGATGATTTATCTCCATGTGTGGAGGAGATCGTAGAGAAGAGGGAACTCAAAGGACTGGGATAATTCTCTAATTTCATGGGGAATAACACATACCAATGAATTTATTTATTAAGAAAATAACAAAATTTTGTTTATATATTGGTTATGTCAAAATAAAATAATTACAGATGTACATTTAAGTATTTATTTAATACTAGGGAAACCCTGATGTCAAATAATAATATTTATATAATTATTTATCAATAGCCACATAACATGTAAACTAATTTTTTTTATGCAGTTAAATAATTTTAAATATTTAATATTTCCTCACCAAACCTAAAATAAAAATATGTAATTTCTTTTTATTATTTATTGGACATTGAATAATGAAAATTTATTGATTAAATAAATATCCCTACATTATTACACATTAAATAAATAAATATTATATTGACTATATAGAAGAAAATATTTAGTAAATATTCTGCCCACATTATATTGTCTCGAATAATAGGTATTATTTAAATATATTCAATAAAAAATAAATAATTATTTTAAAAAAAATGTGAATAATATTTAATAATCATTATATAAAATAAATTAAAATATTTTTAATAACTGGTATTATGTATACACATAGTCTCTGACCCTCTAGGTATCTTTTTAAATGGCATTAGACAAAGGAGCCTAAAGCCCAATGTTAGAGTCTAGTAACACACCAAAGCACTGATATAGATAGAAGTTATTTCAATAATGACATAAAACTCAATACATATTTTTACTATGTAATGTAATCCCATTATCATAGTATCTAAAATCAAACAGGTCACATTACAGTGTCATCGACCAATGTGATTGATGTTCTTGTTCTTAGAATTTCAAGAATAGAACTTTCCTATAGAGCACCATGGCCAAAGATTTATTTGGTCTCTATCATTTCTATGAATGGGACACAAATATTAAATTTCATTACAGATGAAAAGGGGAAAATCCTATATTTCATTATACATTAATGAATTATTATTCATGATGTACCCAACATATCAAACCTCATCGGGAACATGTGTCATCGTTATCTTCATTAATACAATAAAGTACATGACTCATAATAATAATTAGTAATAATAATAATTTTAATTTATTAATACATCAATCCATAGATAGTAACATATAAGGAAACATATAAATAAAGTCTTCCTAGTGGAATGTCCCTTTATTAAATATCATACCAAATATTACCATGGTAGTACACCATGGGAAGGTACTTAAATGTCCAATGAGTCCCCATCACTAACAGCATGTATCATTTTATCATTCAACTGTTATCATATAGAAATTAAACATATATTTAATAATAGTGTCATAACAATTATGGGTTCTCATCATATAATGGAAATACAATGACCTTTAAGTGTAAAAAATTCTATTGGTAAATTATCAAACACTATGTCACGTTGAAGAAAAATCATGATGTGATATTAAAATTTTTAATATTAAAATTTATGGATAAGGTTTATCATATCGTACATATTATTTGGTCCTAAAGAAATAACTCCAATAACTAGATGGTAATAGAACCCACCTACTGTCTTGATAGGTCATATATGCTGTTAAATGTTTTTATTAGTCAAAATGAAAAAACCCACAGTGGATGATGATATATATCTTATAACATCCATTGGCTTGTTATTTTCCTATGATAATCCATGGATAATTCTGGAAAATTATTATGTGATACCCTTAAATATGATTGACGCACAAAAAAATAACAATCATCCTTCCTTCAAATATACATTGTGACATTAATATGAAAATAACCACCATTGAATACTCTTTATGATGATATCAGATGTCTATGATGATAATGTATCTTACTATGGCCTCACATACCTCAATTGTTGAAAATATTTCCCCATATTTGTATAAATTTCAATAAATTCCATCATAGACTATGATATGGAACAATAATACGATGGAATCAGAATTCCACTCCATCATTGGAGGAAAAATTATAGTCCTCCATCGATGAGCTCGTCCAGGTTAATCTATGAACAAAACAATCACTGAAACCATGGTTTATTAGTGATTCCACGTCTTTAAAATTCAACTATATATAATTTTTATTTATAAAGAATCATGGATACATGTTCTCTTTAAATTATATTGAAATTATTTTGTTGAACCCCAATGTGACTTTGAATGACCTTGGATTGTTTGATGTCCATCATGGTTTCAATTTTGGTATTCAAACAAAATCAAACCTTGCATGACTCTAATGTAATATTTCTATTGAAAAATAAATTAATGATACAGTTTACAAGAAGTAAATGACCAAAAATGGATCTCAAATGCATTAATTTTCATGAAAAATTAATTTCTTGATCAATTTATTTTTTTATATCAATGATTATAATCTATACTTCCTTACTAGAAATTTACAATTACTGATACAAAATATTGATTGAGGTAATAGAAATCAATCGGGCTATTTCTTTAATTTATGAGTATTCATGATACAAGAAATTTATGATGGACCATAATGACTAGTAGTCAAATGAGATTAGAGAACCACCAAGGATCTTTTATTTTCATTTTCATTGCCTTTTGATAAAATATTGATGAATGTACTCTATAATCATACATTCTGTATATTATCAATAACATATTGATATTAATAGTAGACTTTTATATTGATGACCTGGTTTTGAAATCATCTAGTGATTTTTCACTTACAACAACTTCATATAATTTTTAGTAAGTTGTGGTATCTAGTTTTTTTTATGAATCCTATAAAGTGTAGTTTAAAAAAATTGTGTAAATTACATGGCATTGTTGTATGAAACAGTAGAATTGGGGTTAAACCATAAACTACTAGTGGATATCTTGTAGTGTCACACATATAATATCCAAGATATGAGGGGGATATAAGGGAACATCTCTTATAATCCTCATTTCATAGGTAACATATTTATAAAATCACTCCCCTTCATTATGATAATGAAGAAGGGAATAACATACAGATGGGATGTGGACTTCAAATAAGCTATTACGAATCTCATGTAGTACATTCTACACCCTCTTGTTATGATTCCATTTGTAGAAGGAAATATTCTTAAATTATATATGGCGTCCATGGTAGATTCACTTGGTTATATCCTCATAATGAAAAATGAACTAGGGAATGTTAACAACTTTTATTACCACATTGGAACAAAGAAATACATTGACATTATATATTGCTATGTTGAGAATTACAACCTATTTTTCATCCTTATAGTAGAAAAATAAAAATAATACACATCATCACGACGTCTACATGGTCTCTAATGTTTACCCACTCATGTATATACATTATAACATATTAAAACTAAAATTTTAGTCCAAGGGGATGTCATTATACAATAAAGAGATATCCAATTCATGTCCTGGAAGGAATATGACCTGAAGGTCTTTACTAATTTCATTATAGCACACCATGCCATTAAAATAACACAAATGAAAAACTAACATCCCCACAAAGAGGTGTTTTATGATCAAGAAAGTCCTCAAACGTTGGATATTTAATTTGATGGTGCCTCAAAAATTCCAATCAGCGAGAGGCTAGGAAACCCAAGGCTCAACAAGGTTAGTCTTCGGACTGAATTTTCTACCTAAAAAAAATTACATAATACCTGTCATTGTCCAAAATGTTTCAGTAATTATGAGGTGGAAAATGAATCCCTCATTTCTATACTACAACCAGTCATGTGGCAGCATATATCTGACCAGAGCATAAATGGGGATTTAAAAGTAGAGATCAAATAGATCAATGGTGAATATTCTATCAATAGAGATGAACTAGATCCTCTAATAGGTTATGAATTAGTAATAATGGAAGAGTGTCATTTTTAACCAACTTCGCATCATGTACCACAATCAAAATGTGTGTATGTTGGCATACTATCTATGGATGATATAATCTTAGAAGACCCTGAATAGGATGGGGTGATTTACCATGTCATGCACCAAATGTGGGTATCATCAACTATCATTTGTGAAATGTAGGAAATTAAACATGTTAAAATAGCCCCAGATCATGAGGAACTAATATCCACCTCGGTAGGTATGGATATCATAGTCGATTATCTAAAAAATTGGACCTTACGTATGAATAAACCCAAAATTGGACAAAACCAATATTGTTTAGTCAAATATTGAAATGGAGGAAATAATTCATGTCAAGATAGTCCCAGGGAATGATGATCTGATATCCACTTGTATATGGATGGGGCCCATAGTCAATTATATCCAAAATGGAAACCACAATTTGGATCATTCTAAAACAAAACAAACTAAATACAAATTTGTTATCATTAATCTAAAAGATTCTCCAAATGAAACAAAATACCTTCATAAATATGGATTTGATGGAATCATATTTAGATACATATTAAAAAGATATATTTATTCTATAATGGATGATGTAGATGTAGGATTCTATGTTGCTCATCTCTCTGGGACCATATATTCCAATTAAAGTATGTGTCTTGGTTACAACTAGAAAAAATGATTCAATATGTTGTAGAATTCAGAATGAAATTTCATTCATGAACAATTCATGAAACCTTCATCATTAATCCCCCATAATTTATGCATAAAAAATAATATTCATGGCCATTTTATATGTGGGGGAGGATATTGTGGGGCCATATCCACCATCCACATATTTTCAGTTTAAATAAATCCTTAATGATTTTGACTTCATTTCCAAATATAATTTTGAAACACCCTTCAAAGATGTTAACAGGATGAATATCATTAACATATTAATGTACAATTAAATCACCATATTCAAAGTCCCTCAAATGATATTAATAAACAATGAAATCAACATATTTTCTACAGAGTTGAATAAATTGTACCAAGAGTACAACATCATGTACGACCATATATCTCACTATCATAAAGTGTAAAATATAATATTAGAGTCATTAATAAGACCCTATCAAATAAACAATGTATTATGGTGTCAATGTACATTTATCACTGGCTTTATAAGATACATCATGATAAATGGGCCAACTGTAACACCACTCACATTCCTAGAAAAGACACCCCATATTCATTATTGTATGAACATTGGTATAATTTACCATATATTTCTATTTTTCCACACATCATATATTTATCTTAAAATTTCTCTTAGAATAATAGAAATCACCAAATAATCTTGATGAGTTGGAAGGTCTCTATGAGAAATGGTTTTTTACACTTCACATCCTTAAAGTCTATCACAATTAGGTCATAGGAGCAATGAATAAAAAGGGTTTTCTATATTTATTCCTTCACAGAAAAATAGTATTGGATCTTAGAACCCCAATGATTCTAGGGGAGAAACCTCTAGCACAGGTTCCCAAATGGGAAGTATCATACGTTATACATAATTTCTATAACAATAGATCTTAATCATAGAAAAAATTGACTAGGAGGGAATCATTACCCACACCAATTAACAGTTTCACAAAACATGATCTCTATAATTGTCATCAATAATTTATTTTCGAAGTTACAATTAATTTAGAAGTAATATTTTCCCATATCAAATAACCTAAAACAATATAATTTCATTCTTCCTTACCACATGAAATTAAATTTTCCAAAAAATGATATAGCCTATAGGCCCAATATATATGAGCAAGATCTGTGAAAATGAAAAATGAATTTTTAACAGCCCATCCCATGCTTTTGGATTCATTTCAAAAATTGTTTTTTATATTTTATTATAAAATATCGATAAAAATATTGTAATGTCCAGGTTCTAGGTGCCGCTCAGAGGTTCCCCATCCACTATTGGTCACATGGCATCTAGCACATTTCCCCCAATGCCAGATCTTTCCAACTAGCAACATGGTAATTTGGTGTGCTAGTGTGGAAACTATTACCTAATTATAAGAGTGATGTAGAAGAAATAAACAGATAATATTAGTGGAAGAAGTAATAACATGAAATAACTAAACAATGTAAGACTCAAAGTAATAACCAACTAGATCACAAACATATATATATGATTCATGAGACATATTTATAGGAAAGTATCCAATAATGTCACAATGTTTGAATACATTAATAAACCAAAGTACATGAAAAAAAATAAAATCTAGTTGCATCACAAGCCTCAGCTTGGTCCCTTTCAATGAAAATCCACAAAAATCAAGTACCTGATGTAGAAGGGATATTTCCCATATCTATACCAGCAGAAATATAATCTACTAGTGACCAAAAGCAGGACCTAAAAAGGGTGTGAGATGAATTCTAGTAGGCAACCACCCAAAGTAATGTTCGTAATAGTTTTTGAATATATATGGTAGTCAATAAACAAAACGAAAATAAAACAATGATGTACTCAAATGTAAACAATCCTACACATTTAATTGCATTCATTTTCATATATCAAGTAAGCAGAAATCAAAAAAAAAGTAACCCTTTAGTATGTACACATATCCAATCCCCTCTAGACCAACATATCAAACACATGAAACCCTATGAGAAGTACTCATAGTCTAACTCCCTGGTTTATCTTTATAACAGACACTATGAGGAATCACTCACCGTCAATTCACCGTGTTGTCAATTATCTATAAACTAAAGACACTTTGTGGGAGCACTCAACATCCAATTCCACATTTGGTATTCTAATGAGGATTTATAGAAAATCTAAGGGAACAATCAGGTCCATCCCACCTATGGTCTCACAACATCAAAAGTAAACATAAACATTGGAGAATCCTGTAGAGTCCATTATCCAAATGGTCTACTACACCATTTTCCCATAACCATGTATAAGTCAAATATGCACAACGATGTTTAACAGACAATGTAAACCTTATGTACTACCTGGATAATAGCTTTCAAGTACTACTTTGCAAAACAGATACAAGAAAATAATAGAATCGGATAAAATCAGTCAGTCCTAACAACACATGGCATGTATAAGCAGTAGCCTAATAAAAAATTACATACCAAAATGTTCATTATAAAAAATACATGGGCAACACATCCATATCATGTAAAAGTATGTCGATTCATAATCAAACTACCTATACTTTGGCACACAATGAATTTTCGGCTTTAATAAAGAATGAATCCTTAAAACTTCAATATCCCATTCTAGGGTATTGAGTACTTTTCCACATAAAATGAATGAATAACTACAGAAATTCACAAACCACCTACATTCAAAATGAAAAGTCTATATACTCTGGCATCAATCCTTGAATCGACCTAGAATGTGTTAGATCTAAGAAATTGTTCAAAATTATCACCATGGATATCTAAAGAAGGAGGAGAAATAAAGATATGAGGGTCTAGAAGAAGGAAGAACTCACCGTGTATATTTGAACGCAATAGACAATGTTTGATTTAGAGAAAGGATGGAGATTCGGGGGCTCGGGGAAAATTATTCGATATCCATTGATCCTAGATTAGACATACCTAAAAGAAAAGGTTTATGTTGATTATATGTGACTCTGGTCTGACATAACAATTAAAAATAAAATTACATTGTGTGGTCATTAAATGTACATGGCATGTACTTTCCTTAACCAGACCATGTATTCGGTGGTCTCCAGGTCCCACCACACGACAATGTACTCAGCTGTTACATGACTAGTACACAGTCACCCACAATAATGAGGTTCACAACATTTACTCCCATGTAGACGACATGTACTCCATAAATTTTCAGATTCTATTATTTTTCTCAATAGAACCATAAAAGGAAAAACCATACTTGAAATGATGATATGTGTTCCGAAAAAATTCCACCTTTAATGAAACTCATTCCCAATTTTTTATATCAAGGCATCATAGATGTAGAATCCCCGAACAGCTCTATCCAATACAATTATATGTTGGCCTCCCTCTCACATGTCTCATATTGTACTCGCAAGTGCTTCCATATTACTCATACTATAGAAATAGATTCTCCACGAAGAACCTTTGTAGTGTGATCAACAATCCAGATAGTATGCTTCTCAAATGATGTGTCTCCCTCTAGCTCAATCTCCATAGGTTAAAAAACATGAGAAGGGTCTAAGAAGTAATATCGTAGTTAGGAAATGTGGTTGAAATTATGAATATATATGTACTTATAAGGTGGCTATTAAAGATAGAAATCCTTCCCCACCCTTTCCAAAACCTCAAACAGTCTGACGTACATCAGCGAAAGATCACCCTATCTCCTAATCCTCCTATGTCCAAAGATCTGTGTGACATGTGTTGAATCATAATCTCTAACGTTGAACTCTTGATGTGGTCTTCGTCGATTAGAAAAAGACATTTGTCATGACTTTTTAGTATGTAACCTCTTCTAAATGAACTCCACTGACATTGTGGTCTCTTGAAGAAGATAAGGTCCCAACACTACTACCTGTCCTACCTCCAACAAACATAGGGGTGATTGGCATGGCCTACCGTGCAATGCCTCATAATATTCTATATGAATAGTTTCATGAAAACTTTTTTTGAAGGAAAACTCCACAATAGGTATGTTATTCTCCAAATAACATCAAAAATCTAGGACTAGTGCTCGAAACATGTCCTCTAGCACGAGAATCGTACGATCGGACTGGAAATCTTTTTGGGGGTGGTAAGTTATACTCAGAACTACCTGTGTAACCAAAGCCGTCTAAGTCCCTGCTAGACTCAAGATGTAAAATCTGTATCCTTATATGAAACAATGGATTGTGGAACTCCATGTAGGCATACAATCACTCAGATGTACAACCATCTATACTCATCAATACTGATGGTCTCCGAGATTGGCATGAAGTGAGAACCTTGTGTGAGTCTATCAATGACTACCCAAACTGCATCATTCCCTCAAGAGGACCTCAGTAAACATATCAGAAAATATATTACAACATCATTCCACTTCACTCAAGAATGGGTAACTGCTGAAAAATCCCTTATTGTTGTTGATACATTGCTTTCACCTGCCGACAGGTGGAACACCTCATGATAAACTAGGGAAAATCCATCCTCATACTTTTCCACCAATAATGAGGGTGAAGATCTCGATACATCTTGGTGACACCTAGATGGCCTTCAAAAATTGAGGAATGAATGTTCAATATCTACTCCTCGCATATTTTTGCTAACACCCATATGCATTCGTAAAAGATAAAGATCGCATCCTCAACCATGGTCCATCCAAAAAATGGTACTATCCTTATACACTCTCCTATAAGAATAGGCCTTCAGAATCTAATAGTTTCCTCATTCGCACTAGATCAAGTAGAGTAGAGATAATAGCAACAAAGGAAATAAATTTCTTCCCCAGACTGTCATGCACATCCAAATTCATCTCAGAGAATAGAGCCATATGATTCCACTCACTGCTAGACTCTTAAACTTCATGTATCTGAGTCTTCCTTCTCAACACATATTCCACTGAGTTTCCCTTCCCATGAATGTAGAAAATTTCCAAATCAATGTACTGTATGTACACAATGCACCTTCTCTATCTCAAATTCATATCACGCTGTGTGAAGATGTCCTTGAGAATTTTTTGGTAGGTGAATACTTCAGAATTCTCTCCCAGATGATAATGTCTCCAACAATGTATTGGATGAACAATTGCATCCAACTCGAGATCGTGCATTGATTAATTTCTCTCAGGTGGACTAAACTACCGAGACCCATATGAAACGATGCATTCTCCATACATAAGCACTATTCCAAGAAAAATACCTAATGGATCACAATATAATGTATATATATTGTCGTCCTCTAGAAATATGAGTATTAGTGATGTAGTAAACCTCCCTTTAAGGTCCTAAAAAGATGACTCACAAGAATCAGTCCACATGTACTTCACACCGTTCTTATTTAGGCCCATCAGTGGAACTGCTATGCGAGAAAATTCATTTATAAAACATCTGTAGAATCCAAATAGACCTATAACACACCATACCTCATCAAAACTTTCATGATGATCACAAAAAATTATTACTCTACCTTTATTTGGGTCTACTAATACTCATGTATCGGTAATAACATAACCCAAGAAGTTAATTCGGCCCATCCAAATGAGGAATTTTGATAGTATAACATTTAATTGATGCTCTCTCAGTGTAATCAAAACAATCACATGATGAGTGTCATGGGCCTGCCGAGGGTTATAGTACATCGAGATATCATCCACAAAGACTACCATAAAATATTCCAAGTATAGATGGAATACTTGGTTCATCAGGGACATAAAAACAACAGGAGCATTCGTGGAACTAAAATACATAATTACATACTCATGTAGACCATTCTTGCTCTAAAATCATGTAAGGGGTATATCAGATGGTCTAATGTGCAAAAAATGATAACTGAATCTGATGTAAATACTCATGAACACTTGGGATCCATGAATCTGATCGAAGTGAACATCAATCATCAGCAAGTAAAATAGGTTCCTAACTTTCAACTGGTTCATCTTTCGATAATCCACACAAACATGGAGGGTACCTTCAACCTTCTTTGATAATAGGATCGAAGATCCCAAGGGAGTTGTACTAGGCTGGATGAAACACTTATCATATAACACCTCTAACTGCTTCTTGAGATCTTGACATTGTGGTGTAGCCATCTTATAGGGAAGAATGGACACTTGTGCTACTCCTGGAACAAGCTAAAAAATTTATACCTCTCACAATAGAGGAAAATCTAAAAAGTATTCCGGAAAGACATCTCTAAAACAATAGACCACTATAAGAGAGAATAAGTCCCCAGGTTGTCTAGATATAGACAAAAATATATGGGTTTAACTCCTTCAACCCATGATCCTTGTGTCCTTCTATACCTGGATGAGAATACAATTATATCTGATGTAAAATGTATTCACCCTATGGTGACATAAAACTCACCATACAGTGATTGAATTCCACGACAGCTTGGAAGGGAACTGACCAGTTCATCTTGATGATGAAGTCATAGCCCATTATATATATGAAATAATGGTCCCATGAGATGTGACACTCACCAACATCAAGAGGGAACTACATGAATTGAGGTACACTAGGTGTTCCTATCCCTAACAGAGTTTCCAACATCAAGAAATCAGCAGATGTAAAGATACAGAGCCTGAGGCTCTCCATAACATCAATATATATGAATCTATGGTAATCCCCTGTATCCAAAAGTGCAGATGATAAAATTGAGGCTACTAGAATCATACATCTAACGGTAGAGGGTCTGGGATCCTGCTCTAACTGGGTCTGCTCCACTTAAAGGGTCTAACCTATACCACAACACTATAACCCTTCATGATCACCCTGAGATGATCCACCTTGTTGTTGCTGAATTCGTGGAAACTAGATACCTCTACCACAACCTCTACCTCTTCCAGAACGGCTGTAAGAACTCCATATTATAGACAATTGAGAAATGGGTGGCTCTGCTCTTGTATGAGGAGTCGAAATATAACCTCTATCACCTACTGATGGTGATAAAATTTGAGATAAATGATGAAGGTGACCCATATTTCAAAAAAATCAGCACATAACTGGGTTTCTCAGGCTATGTGTCCTCGTATTCCCACTCTATACGAATTAATAGCATACCATCTGGACACAAGATGAAGTATTCCACCTACTTAGATCAAAGTGCATAGACTCCTTATGTCTCTTAATGATGTCATCTATAGGGGTACCAACTATGGATGCCATGACCCTTGGCCCAGAGCTTTAGAATCCCTCATATTGAACTCTATGATAAGCACCTTGTTGAATATATTGGTGATGGAAGTTAACATGAAGATTCTCACCTGAGATCAGTTGTCATGCATGAGACCATCCCCAAACATCCTAACAAGAAATAACTCATCACCCCCTTGAATGGGTATGAAGCATTGTGGAATTGTGAAGTGTGGATAATACTCTGTGAATGATAGAGTACCCTGATCTAGACTCATCAACTCCCATGCTTGATCTTCCCATGAAATATAATGGTAAAATTATTCATAAAAGGCACGTTGGAACTCATCCCAAGACATAACCTATTAGGGTCCACCTGTGAGATCACATCCCACCATCTCTTTGCATAATACCAAAGCATATACGTAGCGAGCCTCACCCAAATCTCTAGAGGCATCTACATATGATGTAATATTGTTAGCATGGCTTCTAAGCATGACTCTTCATCCTGAGGTCCTATATCCCTAGGGAATGTAGGATACTACTACCGCTAAAAGACCCATGTCAAACCTTCCTTAGATGGGACTGGAGGTAGTACTTCCCTGAAGGTCTTCATAAACCTAATGAAACCTTCTCATAACTATCCATCGACACCTATATCAAGAATTATGGTTGGTGCCATGATATGCATGACTGGAGGATCTACTTTTAGTACCTGATCAGTTATTTCCCATGTCTTATCCTATCCATGTATCTGGAATACAACCATCAGATGTCACGGTGGCATAACACTGAATGGTCAGGCACACACCATAGTTCAATTTTATAAAGGACTGAAAAATAGATATGTATGAAAAGAATAGGAAAAATAAAGCTTTCAGGATTTTCAAAACATGGATACATGATGTTTATGTCCCCTACATGGTGCATTCCTCTACTTCAATAAATGGGTGTTTAATCCTACCAACCATGGCCTTGTATCACCCCATACACATGACACGTTCTCCCATGAAACGACATGTACTTGAATCATTTTCCCCTGTAAAAGTTCTTTAATATGACTACCCCAAATGGTTATTCTAGAAAAAGACTACACAGTGTGATCATTCTAGATTCAACATGTACTAGAACAAATTTCACAAAACTAATTTTTTAGTCACTAGAATGGTTACATGGCTGACCCTACACCACATGTTTGTGATAGACACTGCATGTATTAACTACACCTAATCCACCCATTTTGTTGGTCACATGGCTAGACTCATTGTTAATACACACGACGTGTACATCTGGTACACAACTTCTTCCACAAAAGATTTTCCAAATCCATGTTTCTTCTAACATATCCATTGAAATAGTTAGGAACTACATGGCGTGTATATAATGTACATTACATGTACATAAAAAAAAGTTCTTTCCCAAATAGAAGGTCACTTGGCATGTATTCTGCAATACACACTGTGTATTCTAGGTTTTTACGGATACTAATCCTCAAAAAATATTCAAACTCCCATAAAAATATAAACAATCATCAAAATACAATATTCTGATACATGAAGGCCCATACTACCTATGAGTCAAATTATGGCATCACATTGATGTCATATACAAGGAATTAAAAAGTTATGATCCCCCAAATTACGATCTATGAGGTCCCATAACACCTCAATAACCAAATATTGGTGATCATTCAAATTAAACCTTACATATTATAAATATTCTATGAAATATCAGATACTCAATAAAGTATACCCTCATATCATAGGGCTTCAATAGAAATAAAAACTATATATTATCAATGATGACAAAGCAAACCATCTGAATCACCCAAGAGTGAAATAAAATCATCTATAATAATTGAAAAACCAGAAAAATATCAATATAGTAGTTCAATTTGCTTTTCCCTATACACGGGTCAGCTACTCCCAGAAATAGCTTATTACCAAGTTGACATTCTTTCCTATCCCTGGCTATAGGCTCCAAATAGTAAGTCACGAAGAAAATAATCACTTAGATTCCACTTTGTAACATCCTGGTATCCAATGCCACCCTGAGATGCCCTATACCTAGTTGTTTACATGGACTCCAACACATTTCCCTAAATTCTAGAGGAAACTGACTATCAATGAGGACCATGGATTTGATATTGTAGAAACTATGCACTAATTGGATGAGTAATGCAACATAAATAAACAAAAACAAAATCGGAAGCATTAATAACATGAAATATGCAATCAATAGAGGACAAAATGTAATAAGAAACTGGAGAACATATATATAAATGATGCATGAGATATATGTATAGGAAAGTAGCCAAACATGTCACAATGCTAGAATACATTACTAAACCAATGAATAGAGAAAAAAATAAGCTCCAACATCATCGCAAGACATAGCTTGGTCCCATTCTTCCCAGCTCAATAGCAATCAAGTACCTGATATAGAAGGGAACATTCCATTATCTATACATGAATAAATATAATCTATTTTAGCCCAAATGCATGAATCAAATAGGGTGCGAGAAGAATCCCAATAGGCAATAACCCAATGATTTGTTTTATACAATTAGTTAATATATATGCAGGTAATAAGCAAAAAAGAATTAGTAAAAAAGGAAGTAATTAAATGTATATAGTCCTTCAGTTTCAATTGTATTAATTTTTAATATATCTAGTAAGAAGAAATAAAAACAAGTAACCCTCTGGGGATTACTCAAAGTCTATCCCATATGGTCCAACCTATAAAACACAAGAAACCCCACATGAAGTAGTCACAGTCTAACCCCTCTGGTCCAGCTTTAGCAAAGACACTATGAGGAAGCACTCACCACCAATTCCCCCTGTGTTCTTTTTTTTCGTATACTATACACACTTTGGGTAAGAAATTAATGACCAATTCCCCATGTGGTTTTACAATACGTATCTATATACACTCTAAGGGAAAACTCACATCCACGCCCCCTATTGTCTCACAATGTGAAAAGTAAACAGTCACTCTGGAGAAGACCATAGTGTCTATTCTCACTATGGTCTACTAGACGAGATTCCCAAAACCCTATGTATGTCAAACAAGCACAAAGATATTAAACATATAATGTAAAAATTATGTACTACATGGATAACATCTTTCAAGAACTACTTGGCTAAATATAAATATGTATATAACAACATTAGAAAAAATCACCCCATCCTAGTAACAATAGGGATGGAATTCAAGCAGCGTAATAAGCAATGCCAAACTAAACAGTCATTATCAAAACAATCGTGGGATACAGATCCATATAATGAAAAAATAACCCTATTCACACTCAAACAACCTATACTCAGGAAAACAAGCCATATTAGGCAGTGAAAGGTCTAAAATCCCTTAACAAACAACATCCCTTTCTAGGATATTCAGAACTTTTTCATATGAAATTTAATGAATAACTTTGAAAAGTCAAAAACAACATACCTCGAGGTTGTACGATTGATATAATCGCATGTCGACCCTTGAATCGACCTATAACAGATTAGATCTAAAATAACATTGAAAACAAACAACCAGGGATATCTCACCAAAGAGGATAAATCAATAGATTATGCTCTATAAAGAGGAAGAACTCAACATGGTTAATCTAATGGAACTGATGTAGTTTGATTCAGGGAATGGATGATGAGTTGGGGGATTAGAGAATATTCATCGGTATATGATGCTTCAAGACGATACAATCCTTGATGAAGATGGTTCTTTCAATTTGATGTGACCCCCATCCGACATAACAATTTAAATGAAAATTGCAAAACATGTTCTTTAAAAGTGCATGACAAGTACTTTCCTTAACCTACCCAAACTTTAGGTAGTCATCAGGTTAACCCACATTAACTTGCACTTGTCCGTTACACAACCAGTACATGGTGACCTGTGGCAACTAGGTACAAGGCATGTATTCCTTAAATTTTTATATTATGCTATTTTTTCTCTAAAATGCCATAAAAGTAAAAACCATACAAGAAATGATGATACGTGTTCTTATAAATATACTTATTTTTTGACATTATATGAACAATTATTACCCAATGTTCTTGAGAACTAGATATAAATTTCATAATAAAACAAAAATGTACAAAATGAAATAAAATAAATAAAATGATATTAATGTGTTGCATATACATATAGAAATATATCATAGATAAATCATATTAACCTATAGAAAATAATTTAAAATATTAGGTATGCATTTAAAATCCATTGAAGGGTTTTTTAAAATAATAAATTAATTCTTTTAAAACATTTTCTTAATGTAAATATATATATACTTAACATAAAAGTGAATAATTTTTAAAACACACTAAATGGACCTACCTTCATAATCTTAACCCAAGACATTTCAAACTTATATGAAAAAAAATTATATTATTATAATAGAATAACCTTTCTTATAACATTTCATCAACTTATTTTATAGATTTTCTGAAATCATTTTTATGATAATATAATGCTTAAAATTTTTATTCTAATTTATATTATATATATATAATGCAAAAAATAGGTCTACACTTGACTAAAAATGTATGGAATTCCACGTACAATTTAGATAAAATCCATGCCTAATTTTACATGACTTACTAAGGGATTCAAATAGAATTTAACAAATTAAATATTATATTCTTTTAGATTATAACATAAAATGATAATTAATATCATTTACAAAAAAATGATACATAAAAAATGTGTACCATAAAATGATAGACTAAGATACATTTAATCCATTCCATATAGAATTGAAAACTATTGTGTAATCCATTTTTATTTATTTAAATAAATTGGTATAGATTTATATGTGTTTAGATAAAACATTAAAAAATGATTGAATGAATTTATATTTAATATCATTTGTTAAAATAAATTACCCCTTTAATAAAATAAACTAAAGAAAACCATAACATATAAATTAATAAAAAAAAGTATTTTATAGATAGATATCAATAAACACACAAACACACAAACACACAAACACACACACACACACACATATATCATTATAAATATCATACATATATCAATAATAAAATTAATGCCTTACAAAACATCTGCCTAAAAATTATATCAAAAACAAAAAAAAAATTCTTATATATTATAAAAATAGTTAACCACATATTAATATATTTAAATACATACATATATATATATATTTAAATATTTGTTAAATTAAATTATGTTTATTAAAAGAAAATAAATCCTTCCAAACCATTTGTTTTATAAATAAAATTTAAATAAAAAACAATTACCTCATTTATTTTAAAAATATATAGTCATATATGTGTATATATTCATATATATATGCACACACACACAAACAAACAAACACACACACACATATATATAACCCTTTTAAAATGATAATAACATGAATAAAACTAACATGATATGGATGAATTTTGTAATTAAATCCTAAGGGATTGAAAACAAAAAAAATATTGGGGATTGGGGGAATGTGGCTATGATATTCATATGTGTGAATAAAGGGATATATATATATATATATTATCCTATTTTTATAAGAAAAAAATGCTAAAAGAGACCCAGAATTGTGGAAAAGATTTGTGAAAAATATTTATAATTGTTTGAAATTATAATCAATTTATGTTTCATGGAAAAAATATATTTATATGGCTAGAATTCATAGGAAAAAGTGGGAGGGGATACACAGACTCGAGTAACTAATTAGGTTTTATTTGTTTACATGTGATCATCTCATATTATAATAAAACGTGTCTGATATGGACAAGGGTTGAGGGTGACTTTGAAAGTGGGGAGAATTTCAAAGCATACTAGTTTGAGGAAGAAAAAAATGATTGTCGTGGATAGTGAAAGGAGGGGGTAAATTAGGTATCGATGATGGAGGGGTTTTTTTAGAGATGGTTTTGGCTATGGTGGTCGCGAGTAGAGGATGATAATAGAGGGACCTCATTGGTGGTTCAATTACGGTTGCTTGACACTAGTTTTTGAGTTCAGTTAACATTGACATGGGGTTGCAGGCATCTGGTTGAGGAATACAATGACTAGAAAAAAATTTGATTCATTCTCATTTTTTTTGTTTTTTATTATGAAATAAGAATAATTACCTTAAGAAATACACTCAACAAAAAAAAATAATTAATATTTACATTATAGTTATTATAAATCCTCATTAATAATTACTATTACTATTTATAAATAATTCATCTATATTTTTTTATATATTTTAAAAATAACATTTATATTAAAATATAAATTTTAGTTACTATTAAATCCATGTTTTGAATGAAATTACATAATATAATTCCAGGATTTTATAAAACAAATTATAATGATAATAATATTATTATCATAGTATAATATATAATTTCTCCACATTTTATCAAAATTATTATAATATAAAATCACAGTTTTATAATAAAAAATTATTATATTAATAATTTAATAATATATTCATAATTAATTGAAAAATATTATTTCATATTCATATATATATATATATATATCATATGTTTAAAATATTGATTTTTTAACAATAAACTATTTATAATCATTAATATAATTATAGATTTTAAATAATCTATTATAGAATATTTCTAAGAAAATAAATTATATTTTACAAAAAAAATTAAATATTTATTATTTTCTTTTAAACAATTCATAATTTTTTTTAATTTAAAATAAATTTTAATTATATAAATAATAATCAAATTATCTTATTTGTATTATAATTAACATATAATTATATTAATTTAAAAAATAAATTTCAATTTTTATTATATAAAAATAATCTCAAAATAATTATTAGTTTTTTTTCATTTTTAACTAATTAATTTAAAAAAAACATTTATATAAATATTTTTTTTAATTTCATGGATGTTACATTACCCCCCCCCCCATAATAGAATTGCATCCTCGCAATTTGTTCATCGAATAATAAATAATTCATAATTTTTGTCCTCATAATTAAGAATGAATAGTATTGCTAAACTTCTAGACTCTATCACAACATCTAATATCCAATATTTTCTTCATAGTTGTTACAATACAAACTAGAGTATCATGAGCATGAAAATCTCAAAATAGTTTTTAAAATTATGTTAATATTTTTTTTATTAAAGATTGAGAAAAATACAGAATGCATTTATATTTCATGAATCATTTACTAATCTAGGATTGAATAATAAGCTAAAATTATATCAATTCAAAATTTCTATAAAAAAATTAATCAATGAAAATAATATTCAATGTGCTACCTCTATATAGAAAAAAATAATTGAAAATTAAATAAAACTTGTAAAAAATGGATTCAAAACATAGGTAGAGCATTAAATATACCCATTAATGGCCTTTTAATACACCCAATAAATTATTTTCAAACATTTTTGTGAAGTGAATATACATATTTAACATAGATTTTTGTAATGTTTTAATCTAAATAAACAAATTTAGATAACCATTAATATCTCAAAAAAATATTATTAAAAAGAATGTTGAGATTTATCCTATGAAATTTTTAGTTTTTGGTGGGTAATTTATAATACTTGTCATAGAATATTAAAACCCATAAAATAATTCCACTGTTCATAACTCATATGTAACAAATTTCACTTAGGATGGATGAGTTCACTCCTTATAACACAACATAACATATCAGTTCCAGTTTTTTAAAACACATCTAATGGGCCAAATATTCTATATCTTAACCAAAAAAATTCAAAATTACATACATAAAATTAATTTCATAGTAAAAAACCATTCTCATAACATGTCATCAACATATTATCGAGGGTTTCTAAAAACATTTTTAGTAGATTCACATTCTTAAAAATTTATATACATATTTAACTATTATAAATAAAATAAATAAAATAAGTGATCACATGACTAAAAATGCTTGGAATTCTACATATAAGTTATATAATTTCCATAGCTAATTATGCATGACATACCAAAGTTTTATGATACAATTTCACACATGAAATATTTTATTATTTTTTATGGGATCAAGAAATTATAATAAATATCATTTATAAAAAAAATTACACAAAAAATGATAACCATAAAATGATAGACTATGAGAAATTTCCATCCATTGAATAAAGAATTGAAATTTATAGTGTAATCCCTTTTTAGTTCTTAAAATAAATTGATATACAGTTGTACAATAATTTCTAAAAAATATAGATAAAATGATAGAATTATAAAATAATAATATAGTTTGGTGAATATAATCAACCACATTTCAAAGAATTTACATAAAAAATACCATAACATTTAAATTTAGGAATACATAATAATTTTTTAGATAAATATCAATTTATATATATAATTGTAAACTATATACTATGATCATTAATAAAATTAAAAATAAACAAAACATACTCTTATTAATATAATATAAAACAAAATTCCTTTTTATATATTTTAAAAATATATAGTCATATATTTATATATATATAACTACTTGTAAAATGTAATTAATTTAACTAAACTAAAATAAAAACCTACAAAACATAGGATTCTGAAATAATATTTAAAAGAATAAACCTTATCTAATTTTTACTGAAATTAGATTGTTATATATGTGAATATATGCATACATACATACATACACAGTCAAACAAACACACACACACACACAGATATATATATATATATATAGATTCACACACATATATATATATGTACATGTCACACTTTGAAAATGACTGTAACATGAAGAGCCCTTACAGGATTTGGACGTATCATGGAATTAGAGCTTCCTAGCTTCAAAAAAATGAAAATGGATGACTTGGACAATGAGGGTCAGGTATGCTTGGGTGAGAAAAGAGGGTTATGTTTATATATATCTCTTATATCAAGTATTTTAATAGGAAAAAAGACTAAAATAAAACTAAAATTGACTAAGGAAGTATCAAAAAAAATGTTAACTAGTGTAAATTAATAATCAATTCGGTTTGATTGGAATTTTAAATATATTTATAAACGTGGATTATGGAGGAAGTTATGGGAGAGGAATTTCATACCTATATCCATGATTCAATTTTATTTCATGACATTTTGTCATGTCATTTTATAATTACAGATGTCTGATATTGTCAATGGGTGAGGGGGAATTCGATGATAGAGAAAATGCTGAAGAATACTAAATCGAGGGGCTGAAAAAATAAATGAGATGAACAATTCAAGGAGTAGTTTTGTCAGTTGTGGAATATGGAGGGGATTCATGAGCACTAGTTAAGGCAGCGGTGGTCATTGGTTGCGGTCGTTGTTAGTGGGGCCTCCTTGGTGGTTCAACTATGGTAGTTCATCGATGGTGGTTGTGGTTGACCCACATCCACCGGTGGTTGCAGAATAATGAGTGAGGAAGACGATCTTAAAAAAAATTAGTTCATTCTCTTTTTTATTAATATTATAAATCAATCGTTATCATAATATTATATTCAATTATAAAAATGAATTTATATTTTATATATAATAATTTTGACAAATCATTATTAATTACTATTTTTATTTATAAGTTATTTATATATATTTAACTATTTATTTTAATAGAAAACAAAGAATTACATTAAAACCAAAAAAATTGTTACAATATAAGAAAATATTTGTTTGAAATTACTTATTATAATTCCTAGATTTTTAAAAATAGTTCATATGGATAATTATAAAATTAATACAATAGTATATATAATATAAACATTTTATACAAATAGTTATAATATGAAATCATGGTTTCTTAATAAATAACATATTATATTAATAATTTTATAATATCTTCTTAATTGAATCATAAAAATTCTTATATGTATATATATATATATTTTTTATTTTTCTAACCAAAATTTTATAAAAATAAACTCATTAAAATAATTAATATAATTACAACTCAAAATATATTATTAAAAAACATTTTGATAGAAATAAATTATATTTTAAAAAATATTAATGTATTAATGTTCATTAAAACAATTAAGAAAACTATTTTTTTAATCAAAAAATAAAATTTAATGATATAAATAATAAGCAATGTTAATTATATTTATTATAATTATCTTATAATAAAATTAATTAAAACGCATAATTTCAATTGTTATTTTTAATGAAATTTGTCATAGAAATATTTATAGATTTTTTTAGTTATAATATAATCCATTTAATAAAATATTAATATAATAGAACAATGTTTAGAATTTTATGGATGTTATAGAAGTCCATCTTCCCTATGTGTGATTCAGATCTAAATAGGGAATCTATACCCATAAGAACTATGCATGTCCTAACATCTGACATCACATGATAACTAGTGTTTCCTAGATCCCATATCCCTGATCAATCAACAATATATAGTCACCATTTTCCATTACCATATAATTCTATAATTAGTAGATAGGTCCTTGTCGTAGGACCTTAAAAAGTACAACCCATATACATTATGTAATATTCTTATTCAAAAGATATTAATATGTATTACAAGCCCATTTATGAAGCACATTATTCCTTGGGTGACCAGATTATGAACCCTCATATTATTAACATGTGATGGAATGCCTGAGATATTTTCCTAATTTTCTAAACATTGTTTTTAAACCTTAATTAATTCTTTATCATGTCAGTTATCCTTATTCCATACATCATGATGATAAACTGGATAATTTCCAGTAACAATATTAAAATTTATTCTTATTTCAATGAGAAATATATAGATTAATAGAATAAATATATATTTTCCCCACCATTACATGCCAAAATTCCCCATGTCCTTTCTTTTGATCATATCCATTCCATAAATGGAATCTTTGTCATTCTATATTGCTCACATCAATCTTATATAACAATGGATTATTGATGTTGGTAATGGATTCCAAATTTTATTGAGATGTATCATCACATGTCAGGAATTTCATGGTCCAAGATTCAGGGCCATAAATGGATCATCATAAGTTCATATAACCTAAGGTTAAACATCTTGGTTATTGACACTTTATTGATATAAAACTATCTTATTTATACAAATCACTCAATATGAACATCATCCTTATTGTTGGTATCTTACCACACTGCTTTTCATGAAATATTTTTAAATTGATTCTTGTAATCAAATGATATGCAGTGATGTTTAGATCTCCAACCCTAGGTCCTACCATAATATCTGTAGGAAAAATTCATCAATCGTTATATGAGTCAAACCGGGATAGAGAGTTTAATGTGAAATAACTTTGTGTTGATTGATTCCATCAATTATTGGCAACAATTGTGACACCAGTATCCCCAATAATTAGTCAAACCCCAATAATGAATAGGGAAATTACCCCCCCCCCCAAATATGGGTCACACCTACATGCATACTTTCCATCCAAAAACTATATATGGATTTAATACTCCATTAAATATACATAGTGCTTCCCATATCTCCAATACTTGGACCATCCACAACATTTGAGTGAAAATCACCACCCCCCCACATCTTCACATTTAAAAAACCAAAATTAAGTTTATCCTTTCCATGAAAAATGTTTTTCTTCATTCCTACCATCAATGGATACATTGGGATACACAGATCTCTAATCCTATAACAAACCACAATAACTAATGGGAATAATTACCCCCCTCATTTTATGGGTCAAAACTATATAGATAGTTTGAAATACAAGAACTACATGTGGATTCATT
This sequence comes from Viscum album, assembly GCA_963277665.1. Lineage (NCBI taxonomy): Eukaryota > Viridiplantae > Streptophyta > Magnoliopsida > Santalales > Viscaceae > Viscum > Viscum album. Next base: position 1,329,768,716 of record OY728142.1, on the reverse strand, counting down.
GTTTCGATCACATGATATGTAGTGACACACATCTCTCTAACCCTTTCTTCAGCTGTAACTTTTATAAGAAAAATTCCTCTCATATGCCTATGTTTCTGACATATATAGAGGGTTTCACATACCAGAACTATATGTTTCCTAATTCCCACCATCCCAAGATAGATAGTGACCCACTGATCTCTAATCATGGTTCCATCCATAATAATCAGTGGGAGAAACTCCCCCCCCCCTTCGCATGTGAGTCAGAACTCTGTGTAGAGTATCATGTGGATGAATTATGTGTGTCCTTATTTATTCTGTAACATGAAATGTAGTGAAAGAAGGATCTACCATCATTTGGAAATCAACAATAATTAACTTCAACAATTCCCCACAATGAACATGTTTTATACATTTTTTTAGTGTTTCCCAATCATGAAATTTGTGTGGCATTATTAATTCTATTATATGATATGTAGTAATAGTCACACCTCCAATCCACGTTTCAACCACACTAAACAATGAAAAATACCCCCAACAACTATGGGATATACCTAAATGGAGATTTAATTATATAGGGAATATGTCTGGCTTTATTTTTACCATCACATGATACATAGTGATTTCCCTGTCTCAAATCCTATGTCCAACCACAATAAAACAATGTCCCACATCCCGATATATCTTTCAAACCCGCACAAAGAAATTTTTTTGTGATAACTTTGAGTAGCATGATTCATGATCTCAAAAGGTATGTAGTGAAAACCTAGTGTTAATATTGTGTCTAGTTTCAACATATATAATGATATAAAAAACCCATAACTACTTTTGGGATGGACATCTACCGGGATCCATCTGAGGCCAATCTCATGTGAATTAATTGGTTACCCATTCATCCCTTTTTTATCACATTGATAATGGAATATGTGAGCATAATAATCCTCAAAAAAAGCTCCATCCAAAATTAATGATATTTATGATATATAAATAAACATTTACTTATTACATAATGTTATACTGTGCAAAAAATTCCCAATCACATGAAATTAAACTACAATACAAAAGGCCTTCACATTAAGAAATCATCCACTATGATGGGTTTTTAACCATGATTCCGATGTTTTATTCATCATCTTCGATATGAGTTCATTACACATTGTAATATAAATTTTGGCACGTGAAACCTTCTTTAATTAAATAATCTCTATGAGCCACAATTAAATATATTATGTGTTAGATAAAACAACCAATTCCTTAGGTTAATACCCTTGTCTTTGTACCCTATATTTCTAGGGGTTCAATGTTATTATATCTCCTTTATATAAAAATGGTAACATGCAATGGTTAATCCAAAAAAACCCATTTTTTCATGCGAAGGAATCCCTTAATTCCATGAGTTATTATCCTATCCTTGTAAACAATTATATGCTTCCTCTATTATCAATGGTTCACATGTTCCCACAAATTTCCACCAATATGCAAACTCATATATTTTTTGGTTATGATTTATTCCAACTGTAACCCAACTATTTATTTAGATTCATATTAAATTGATTTTATACATATATGCATCATACTCATCATCATATGAATATTAATGAAATTGTATCCTTGTACCCTTCCATTTCTAGGATTGAATCTTTTATTTAGATCCTATTTCTATATATTAGTCATTGTGTCCCCTAAATATTTATCAGATCCATGTAAAGGGATATTAATAATGTTGATGATTATGGAGTGATTCCTTCCCAAAAAATATGTATAGAGTTTCCTAGGAAAATCCATCCATGAAATTAGATTGTACATTTACATAAAGGGGTGATTCATACATAATTACACAAACTAATAATGATAAAAATATTCATATGAATAGTTTACAAATGTGATAAATCCATGTGAGAAGGTATCTAAAATAGTGATACACATAGATAAGAAATAAAAATTATAAATAGATTAATATACATCTAAAATCTCATGAATAGTTAAATATTTACGCATTGGTATCACACAAAAGTTTACACCAGTTCTCACATCATTACCATGTTATATTAAAATATAAAGAAAGCATCATTAAAGCATGATGTTAAATAGTATGAAAATAACCATATCACATTATGTTAATTTTTAAGATATACACATTCCCACTACATGAATTTAATGTATTCATAACATATCGCATCATCATACCTTCCCAAAGAACCACAAGATACTAAAATTAGTCAACAATAGTATGGAGTTCTTCAATAATTTTTAGTCAACTCAACCAATACATCAGCATTTATGTCTTGAGTGCATAAATATTCCAAAAAAATTCCAACCTAAATAAAATAGATTATATCTATCTATTTTATACTGAGGTAGATGGATGGTCATAATGTATTAGAAGTATTCTTAAAAGGAAACTTGTTTCTATAGTATTGATTTCTATTACTTATAAGAATTGATGTCACCCTAGAACTTCTCATCAAAATTTAGGGTTCAAGGTCTCCCCCTACATGATTGTTTGATATCAATACTCATGTCCCATTAACCTTAATGAATGATTGATGACATTTTATTTTCAATTTAAATAGAATGTTGGAGTATTCTTGACCTTATCTATCCTATTTAGGATGTTGTAAAACACTCCACTCTACAAATTTTATATAAACCATGACCATAAAATGTAATAACTTCTTTAATTTTTTTAATACCCTAAAATTATTCCTTTTTTGATCCTATTCATAATACCATAATCATTTAGTTAGAGAATTCTAAAACTAGTCATGCAAAAAACTAGAAAAGGGTGTCTTGATAAAAATATGAATCCTTAAACACTAATCTATTCAAAATGAGAGTTTTTCTTGATAAATGTATAGAATAACTTAATATGTCATAATGCCCATAATTCCCTCTTTATGGTCATCTTAATAGTCAAGTATGGATCGATAGACCCCCTTGGAGTTATTATCCTAATCTCATTGATCAATATAGGATTCCCCTATTACCAATGGTTGACCTATTCCAATAGGTTCCCACCTCTAATTAACTCACATATTTGATGACAATGATTTACAATCCCTAAAGCTAGATTATTCTTTTTAATCACACATAATAAATATTGTGTCACTGTGTATTATACACTTTTGTAAAGTTGGGATGTGACAAACCATTCCCAAATCAATTAATTTTCCTCATCACATGACTCTAAAATATATGGCATGGAGCCCGATCATCCCATATAAAATCAAAACATCCCTAAATATCTAGAACAATTCTACGATATCACTTTTCTCATTCAAAACATCATTTTCTGGAAAATTAATTCATCAAAATTAATCCAAGTCCCATGGAAATGTATGGGGATCACCTTTACATTAAAATATATTTAATTAATAAGGGACCATGAAAAATGGATTTTGGTTTACCAACATGAGGAATATCCCCTTACTAGAAAGGAACATTAACCCTAAAAATCTTAATAACAAATTTGTAGAATTGAGACCCATAGTGTGTTTTTGGAAATCCATATTAAGTCTTCTCCATTATCCATTTACCAATTCATGAATTTGGGTTATGATTGAAAAAACCCATATTTCCCATATATAGGGAGGCTCATATTTCATAACATTTTATCATTCACTAATACCATCCTCACAAAATATTCCATGGCCCTTGGTAAAGAGTGGAGTTCCACTCTACATTACCATGAATAAAAACACCATAGGTTCTTTCATAAGGGGTTATAAACATGAATCTAGATGCCTATTCTAATTATGGGTAAAGAAAGAAAATCCATGTAGTCCCCTACAGCATAATAATAGAACCTAGAACCATTGGTGGTTTTGGTTCATCCCACATATTCATTCCCCATTCCACATGTGAGACCCAATGAAACAATGGAGGAACTCACTACCATATAGTTTTTTGGGTTATCGTCATCATGCTTTCCCAATTCCATATTAATTTGGAAAAACTTCTCTAAACATGACTTCAAAAACATATATTACATCTATCAATGTTGTTTTGACATCCCTATCAAGATCACAAATCATGGAAGAAGAACTATAAAAACATAACATCTTGTTTAATGGAAACAATAATTTAAATTTCACAAATGTTATTATCCTTACTCTATGTATCTATACAACATGATAGATATTCCTATAGAAGTAATTCAAAATGCATGCAAGATTAACATTATTTGTGAAGTAAAACTACACATGGAGTGTAAATTCATGAATATTTCAATACATATGAGTTAATTCTCTGAGATAGAAACCTTATACTACAAATCAAAAATGTTCTTATCTTCAATACCATAAAATTACCAATTTAAATAGACACGATTTTAAACACACGATGTCTTTCTATAAAAAAATAGAAATGCATGGAAATTTTTTTAATTTAGATATTTATAACTATCCTTTAAACATAATTTTTCCACTTCTATGTTTTGAATTTCTAAAAACTGTTATCTACTATTGTGTTTAGTTAGTTGTTTGGAGACTAATAAAACCAACTTATTTTTATTGAATAGTATCATACCCTTATGAATAGTAAAATTAATAGTATTATGACCTTAATGAATTGTAAAATTTAATAATATTTCATTTTCATACGACTTAATGATAATTACATCTTGGTTAATTTTTCATCATGATATAGAAGTAGTCATAGAAATAAATTTATTAATTTTTGAAGTATGTATGATTTTATTTAATAATTAAATTAATAATATTTATAAAACTATTTCTAAAAAATTGAGTACCTTTTTTAATTCTACACTTTCAAAAATTGTTTGGGTAAATTTTTGGGCTTTTTCGAAAATTCTTAAATTTTTGATTAATAGTGAAATACAATAAAATACCGTATAATATAATTATCAGTGAAATAGACAATTTAGGACATCATAATTGATTTAAGGAAACTTGGTTCAAACTCACATTCCATTATTACTATTAGAGATCACATGAACTATGTCTATTCATAATCATTGAAAATATATTAAAATAATAATTAAAATAATGAAAAATTTCCCCTCTCCTCCACTATTAATACAACCCTCACTCCCCTCCTCTTACCACACCTCTCAATCCCTGTTCCATGCCTATGTTTTCCCCAATACTCCTACCAATGAAATACCACACATGTGAGAGCTTCTGGTCTCACCAAAAGTTTAAAAACAAGCCCTTAAGAAGGATCTCATAGAGAAGAGACCAAGAGGTAAACATCGTCTTTTATTTTCTTTATTTTCATTCAATTTATGTTATTATCTTCCATTACATATGGAATATTTTTGGATATTTAATTCCATATCCCCCTTATATTCCATATTATGTAATATTTATTTGATATCTGATTTCTCTCATCTAACTATTTTTATGAAATTTAATAGACGTCGTTAGGCTGCTAACCTTTCTTGATAAATTGTCATGTTTTCTTTTATTTTAAGATTACATTCTTTTCTTCTTAGTTACTCACCTCCCCATATCAAAGAGGGAAAAATGATCCAGAATATTGTATATTCTGGATGTTCTCATGTACATGGAAAATTTATCATCATTCTTCTACTCCTCTCCCACTTAATCAAGTAATTAATAACACTATCCATGATGTGTTGAATTACTGACATCGTGGATGATGTGATTTCATTTTTCATTAAATACATCATGTCTCGTCATGAAACCATTTTAATTCTATAACTAGGATATAATATATGTATTATGTCTCATCCATGGTTCAATAATTTTTTTGGTATCTATGGTTTTAATTTATAAAACAAAATTAGGTCATTATTATTAAAGAACCAGTAAAATTAACTAAACAAACATCATTAATGTTTTAAATTATAAATCATCCTCATGTTATAATTCAAAATGATAGATAGTATAATTTATGGTACTAGAAATATGTAAATACTACTTGATTCCAATTCTGGAGTTTCACTTCCAATCGAAAAGAACATCCATCATGAACCAATCTTAAAAATCATGTAAAGAACTCACCCAAAAACAGTGCAAGGAAAAAAATAATAATTGAAGGGTAAAATGGTGTTATTAAAAGATAAAATAATATTCTATAAACATTAAAATGTTTCATTAAAATACTAATAACACTCTATAGACCATTATACAGGAAGTTTAAACATGTTTGACATATGAGAAGCCAGATGTGGGGGAATTCTTAACCTGATTTCCATCCATTGGGTTTACCTTATTCATCATTATTAATGTGGTATTTAAATTGTTTGTGTGATGAATTCTAATTATAATATGTTTAACTATGTATATTTACAGAGTATATATGTATTCCATCAACTCTATTATGTCTCACTTCAATTATTTGATATTTATAAAGGAGTTTTCTTTTAAAATACTTATTTAAAATTATGTTTTTCAAAATTTAAAATAATTTTTTATGATAATATTAATATTGTATGATAATGTTATGGTTCTTAGGAAATGTTTATGATGAAAGTTGGGACCTATATCTCCCTCCAATTCATTGGGTATGTGTATGTTAGAAGTCGACCATATGGTTACTCCAAGTGTAAAAGTGATGGTTACACAAATAATAAGGTAGCCATGAGGGTTACAAATTATAAGGTAGCTGAAATGTTTATAAGAATATGTAATTAATTCCAAAAGATAATTTATGGTTCTACACATGTTCTTACGTATTGTTGAAATCTCATGTTGCACAAAGTATGTAAATATACACAGATTAAAGTTTGTCTAATAAAAATGATTTCATGCGTTACAAGTATTCAAGGACTAATGTGTTCATTCCTTCATTTTATATCCCTTACAGAGTTTTAGTGCTCTTCCCATGTTTAAAATGTTTTTTCACAGGTTAGTGGATGTGTAAGACAATGAAATAATCCATGTTAAATGTTGACTAATTTTCAGGGAATCAGGCTTTATGTTTTAATGTTTTTAATTTTGAAAAAATGGAAACTGTTTTTATGGTATCCACTATTTAAAAATGTGTAATTCTATGAATGTATTATGTCCCAATTCTCTAAAGGTATACACCTAGAAGGATCTTTAATGTAAAAGTAACTATTTTCCTAAATAAATAAATAATTATGTATCTATTGCCAATAAGCCTCTACCTTAGTGGTATAGGCTCCAGCTTGGCATCCAAAAGACCAAGGATAAAATCCATGTAGGGGCGTATTTTTGGGGGTACTATAGCTGTACTATGGTAGGGTACTGTAGCAGGACTGTAGCGGTGGCTGAACTGTAGTAGGTACTATAGCTTTGCGGTTACTGTAGTAGTACTATTCACCGTGGGGTCCTTCTGGCCAAAAATGGGCTTTCAAGCCTTGTATTCAGGCCACTTGGCCTTTGGCCTTCGGTCTATGTAATGGGTCACCCAATACCTTGTTTAAAGAGTTCTTTGCTTTCAAATAATAAATTAAGGCTTCATCCCCAAACTTTTAAAAAAATGTATCTAATAAGGATGGGTCCATAAAGTTTGTATCAAGGGATGGTTTAGATAAATTTAGGGCTTAGGGTGATGTTAAAAGAATGCCATAAATAATTTTTACTTAATGATTATTTTAAAATATTTTTAGAATTAAACGATTACCATGTTGCTTTATCTAGGATATGTATGATTAGAATGATTGTCCACAGAAGGAACATGAATGTTGAAGAGGATAGGCATCGATAGAATGACATCATTCTGTATCTACAACCCGGAATGGTATGGATTGGAACTGATCAGTTTGTGATAGTAATGGCTCAGCTAATGTAGGCAATAAATAGTAGTGGAATCTAGACAAGAGTACAAATAGAGTTACTACAATGGAACATGGATGTATAGTAATATAGTATGAGAAAATACACTCCTGCATTCAATGGATATTCTGAACCAGTAACTGTTGAAGGATGGATCATAAACCTTGAGAAGATATTATATTTTATGGGATGTTCAATCAATCTAATATAAAGTCTTTAGATTTATCATTTTGAAGGGGAAGCTGATTATTGGTGGTCAATGGTAAAGAATATCATGGGTAGAGATTATTTTGATGGCTTAGAGTGAGATGAATTTAAAATTCCTTCCCTTGGTAAATATTTTCCTATTGTGGTGCGACTTAGGATAGAGAATAAATACATTAAATTGATAAAAAAAAAGAGGATTCAGTGGCTGTGTAAGAAGAAAACTTTACCTGACAGGCAAGATAAGCTCTAAATTCTATTCTGGATCATGATCTCAATATAAACCACTTTTACATAGGACTAAATACAAGGTATCAGAGGGTGTTGGCCTCTCGTGACTTCAAAAGTTATTAGAAACTTTTTCGATGTGCTTAGAGGGTAGAGATGGAATTTGTTGATGATAATGTGCATTTTGTAAATAACGTGATGAAGAGGTCAAGATGGCTAGCGATGTGTAATAATCACCCAAGGAAAACAGATGGTAAAAAAAATCCAATTTCTAGTTTTTGAAATGTGTGGCAAGAAACAAACTATGAAATGTCATAGAAAAACTAGGAAGTGTTTTAAATGAGGTATTTTAGGACATATGGACTGCGAATATAATGAAAATTATCCAAAAACCAATCCTGATAAGAAAACAATGATGTTTTTTAAATGTGGTGGTATGGGTCATTATGAAAATATCATCCCAAATAGATATCCAAATGATGCAATGTAGCCTGACTACAAGCAGAAAGGTGTAGTGAGATCCTCTAGGATGACATAAATAGATATCAGGACATCCAATGATGTAGTATCAAATAAATTGTTTTATCCCTCAAATTTTTCTAATGTTTTGTTTGATACAGGGTCTACACATTCCTTCATATCTGAGAAATTTTCATATAAATTGGAAATATAACCTCAAGTAATGAGACCCAAACATGTTGTCAAAACACTAGGGGAAACAATATACAAAAATCAAAATATAATAATATTTCTATTTTGATCTATGGAAATAATTTACCTACAAACCTTTGGTTTTACCCCTAGTTTAGTTTTCTGTTATTCTAGGAATGGATTGGATTTCTGTTTATCATGAAAATGTTGACTGTAGAGAAAAATAAATTTCAGAAAGAGTTTCTATTTGTATACATAAATGATCCCATACAACTGGTAACCTATCAGAAAGCAGATAAACTATTAAATGATGGAAATGAAAGTTATCTTGCTCAAATTGATGACAGAAAGGCAACTATTCATATTAATTATGTGCTTGTGGTAAAATAATACCTTGATGTTTTTTCTAATGAGTAACTCGGTGTCATACCTGATCGGGAAGTCAAATTCACAAATGACTTAGTTCCTAATGCTAAGCCAAGTTCAAAACCCACATATCTTATGTCTCATATATGACTTATGGAATTTAAAATTTTGTTGCATGATTTTCATGATAAAGGCTTCATTTGTCCTAGCACTTCACCATTGGGCATTATGAATTGGTTGTTATACCCTATGGGTTAAAAAATTCACATGTTGTATTCATTATTATTATGAGTATAATATTTCATGAGTTAATGGATAAGTTTTTTGTTGTGTTTATTGGTGAAATTCTGGTATTTTCTAGAAATAAAGAGTAACATGAAATATATATAAGGGTTATTTTAAAAACCTTAAAAGAAAAGAAACTTTTTGGAAAATTCAGCAGGTATGATTTTTGGTTGCAATTGATTTCATTCTGTGGAAACATTGTAAATAACTATAGAATAATAATTGATCTTTCCAAAAAAAATTAGTTCACAAATGGCCAAGACACACAAATGATACAAAGATTTTTAGTTTTCTTGGGTTAGTAGGTTATTACAAATGGGTTATTAAGAACTTCTCACAGTTATCTTGCCTGATAACTAAGTAAACATGGAAAGGGGTTAAATTTGTTTGGACAAAATAATGTGATATTTGTTTTCAGGAATTGAATATGTGATTGGTGAATTCTCTGATTTTGGATTTAACTTCCCAGAATGGTGAGTTTATCATCTACAGTGATGCTTCTTTGATGGGAATTGGTTGTGTTTTGATGAAGAATGATCTAGTAATTGCCTATGCTTCGAGACAATATAAAAATCGTGAGATAAATTTTCCCACACATGATTTGGAATTTACAGTTGTGGTTTTTGCTTTGAAAATTTAGAGGCATCATTTAAATTTGTCCAAATGACAAATATATACTGACCATAAATGTATGAAGTATATATTCAATCCAAAGGAATTAAACATGAGGTAGAGAATATGGATTGAACCGATAAAATAATATGATTTCACGATAAATTAATATCTTGGAAAAGCAAACAAAGTGGCAGATGCATAGATTCAGAAACAACATACATCGTTAACCATGCTACATTTGGAACATAATCCATTTATTAATGATTTGATGAATTTTAGCTTATAATTTGTTAGAGCAGAAAATATATCTGTTTTATTTCAAGTTTCAGTGTAGACTTCATTAGCAGATAGAATTACGTGAGCACATAAGGAAGACAATGAGTTATTGGAAAAGGTAAAATTGTTTAAAATATATAAGTTTCAAGAATTTAACATTGATAAAGATTGTGTTTTACGACTCTAAAAGGTTGTTTGTAACTAGGGATTCTCAATGGAAGGAATATATGTTGTGTGATGTTCATAGTTATCCATTTTTAGTTCATCCTTGAAGTACTAAAATGTATAGAGACAATCGAGAGTATTATTTTTTGGTTGGAATGAAAAATATTGTTGGCGCCAAAAATGGGGCCTGAAACAAAGGAACGAAAAAAGGGATGGCGCGCTGCCTCGCGAAGCTCCGACGCGAAGCTCCGTCGCGAAGCCCCGCCGTGAAGCGCCCCAACCGTGGCGACCCCGCGAAGCTCCGGAGGCGGTAATCCTCCGCGAACCCATTTTACGTTCGTGAGCCGCCGCGAAGCTCCGGAGGCGGTAATCCTCCGCAAATCCGTTTGACGTTCGCGAGCCGCCGCGAAGCACCGGGGGCGGCACGTGAGCCCTGCTTCGCGGCGCCCCTTCCCTATAAATACTCGACTCCCCCTGAGTCCCGAAGACGGACAATCCGACCTTTCGGCTTCTCCTCTCTCGAATCGCGAAGCACGCTTTGCCCCGGGAATCATGAGCTCCGCGAGGTATTTCTACTTCGCGAGACGACTCTGATTTGTTTTGTTTTGAGCCCCTCTTCCGAGAGGGATGCCCTTCGCGAAGCTCAAGGGCAGTCACGAAGGTAGGGGATTCCCAAGGGAACCTGGGCAGCCGCGGAGCACTTGTGCTTCGTGAAACACCCAACCCATTCGAGTAATCCCTATGCTAAGGCAGGATCGCTCCACTTCGCGAAGTACATTGCTTGGCAGGACCCTGCTTCGCGAACCATTCCTTCTTCACGAGGCAGTGCTCCGCGAACACTGTTCCACTTCGCGAAGCACCTCCCACTCCCACCTATGCCCCATGCTAAGGCCAAGGCACCCCACTTCGCAAAGCACACTCCTCTGCTTAGCGATTCCTCTTTCCGTGCGACCCTCCAGGTTTCCACGATGTGATTTCAAAGTCCCATGGACAACACCTCCCGTAGCGTTGCTTCGCCTAATGCTTCTTCGCATAGGCACGCTAACGGCTATTGCTTCTTCGCATAGCCACGCTAACGTGGACCCCTCGATGGTTCACCCCACTACCTCCTTTACCATGGCCTTACCAGAACCTTCCCTTCCCCAAGGACCAGAGGGAACCGGTTATGTAAGCCCTAGGGGTGTGGAGTGAACCCACCTCATCCGAGCTGCAGGACGTTAAACTGCCAAGCACCACGTCCTCAACACATGACGTTAAACTGTGACCCAACCTCGTCTCCCTCACAAAGGGTCCCCCTAGCTCGAACATTCATTACACCACTCGTCTCCACGGGAATGGAACTCTTCCGCACATGGAATGAGATCCTCCTTGTCGGAGTGGTGTATGTTCGCAGGGGAAGGGCTGCCTCAAAGCGTAAGCCCCTAACCTTTGGTACGGATGATTGCACCAGTGCATCTCTGTACTTCCCCACTACCAAGGTTAGTGGAGGACGTGATAGGGAACGAGGCACCCCCCCTATGGGCCTCCATCCTGGAGTAAGTCCCAACACCATGGGCCGCCCAACGCGTAAGCCCCTCTTCGCTTCTCACTGACGCACCCTTCGCGACGTGATCATCAGGTCCTTGCAATCTCTTGTTTCTCACACCGAGCATGACTCACGTGGGCTTAGAGTGAGCACCGACCCTGACAAACACCCATTTGAACTAAGAGGTCTTTGATCCATGTCAAGGCATGGTACGTAGGAAGCCTCTACGAGGTTCAAGCCCACCCGTCTTTCACGTCGGGTTTCACCCCCGTCCAGCACGACGTTAAACTCCAATTCTGGTCCAGTGGTAAGCCATTGCGACCCAACCCATCCGAACTACGAGGTCTTTGATCCATGTCAAGGCATGGTACGTAGGAAGCCTTTATGAGGTTCAAGCCCACCAACAGGGGACCAAGGTCTACTTTCACGTCGGTTTACCGACCCAACCCACCTGAACTACGAGGTCTTTGATCCATGTCAAGGCATGGTACGTAGGAAGCCTCCACGAGGTTCAAGCCCACCAATAGTGGACCAAGGTCTACTTTAACGTCGGTTCACCGACACACCCACCCGTCGCTCATTCACGTCGGGTCCCATTCCAGTCCAGCGTTAAGCCGTTGTGACCTCTTGAACTACGAGGTCTTTGATCCATGTCAAGGCATGGTACGTAGGAAGCCTCCACGAGGTTCAAGCCCACCCGTCGTTTATTCACGTCAGGGTTCACTATCGTCCCGCATGACGTTAAACTGTATTCTCCGAACTACGATGTCTTTGATCCGTGTCAAGGCATGGTACATAGGAAGCCTCTATGAGGTTCAAGCCCACCACCCATTGGACCAAGGTCCACTTTCACGTCGGTTCACCGAAAAAACCCCTTTTGAACAACGGGGAATTTGATCCGTGTAAAGGCATGGTACGAAGGAAGCCTCCACGAGGTTCAAGCCCATCCATCACCCAATTCACTTCGTGTTCTACCTACGTCCAGCAAGACGTTAAACTACAATTCTGGTCCAGTGGTAAGCCATTGCGACCCAACCATTTGAACTAAGAGGTCTTTGATCCATGTCAAGGCATGGTACGTAGGAATCCTCCCAGAGGTTCAAGCCCAACTCCCCTCGGACCAAGGTCCAGTTTCACGTCGGTTTACCGGAACCATCCCGAACTACGTGGACTTTGATTCCCTGCCACGGGGATACGTAGGAAGCCTCTTCAAGGCTCAAGCCCAACTTCACTGTCGCCCCCCTGCGATGGTCCCATTTCACTCTCATCCGTCTCTGCTAGACGTTAAACTCGCGGAATGCCCTGTGTTGAACACGGGAAGCTGAGGAAAACCTCAGATACGTGTCTATGACATGTAATTCCCCACGCTCGACGTGGGATGCCTCGGGCTTCCACGCCCTCGAGAAGCCTTGTGATCAAGGATAACAGACAGACATGCCAGGTACCCCAGCATCCAGACACGCTACTGATTCCTCAAACGTGACTACTCCCCTGACCGAAGGTCGCTGCCCTAATTGGACCCTTTGGAATGTCCCGACAGAAGCAGTGTAATTAACCGGTGTCCATGGAAACATGGAACTGGGAAGAGTTTCACGAACTACGTATTAAATCTATGAGGGAGACCCGGACTAGGTGACAATTTATGAGGAGGAATCCACAGGAGGAAGATCCGACATCCCATCATCTCGTTTCGATCAAGGAGCAGACGTACCTGAACAAGGAACGAATGCCGCCCGCCTTTGGAAAGCGGGAATGCGGGGCAACAAAGCCGCGCGTCCCCCCCCCTGACGGACGGATGCGCGCGCGCCTCGGCGAAAGCGTCGGAAACAGAAATGGTGAACCCGACGTGAAATTCTTCTCCTCAGCATGGGGATTAGTAGCGTTTGAGACACCAGTAGATTGACGTGTCACTGGATCCAGATATCCGGTGCCTGGTCCCGCCAAGAAAATAGCGGGCCTGTCGTGGAACTCACCGGAAGTCGGGGTAGTAGAACGTGGGGCACTCCACTCTGCAGCGTGTTGGCGTGGATCCTTCTCACAGACATGGAGTATGGAAGAACGCTGGGGCACTGGCTGTCAATCCTTTTCCCCTAAGTACTGATGAGTTGATCCCTTCGTTTGTCAGGAACCAGGTTTCTATTTCAGAGATGCGGTCACCATCCGCTCCTCGCCCGTGCAGGGGCAGGGGCAACACCACTACGGCCACTCCACATGGCGCCACTACCGCCACGATGGCTGCCACGTCACGGGATGCGGGACGTCCACGTCCCCTTTCCCCATCAGAGGTCATCCAATGAAGGGTGATCAACAGCCTCATGCGTAGGTATGAGGAGGAATGGGTCATCCCGACCAGGGATATGGCCCACTTGGACCTGGAGGCCTCCAGGCCCCGCCGTCAACGCCGCCCTAACAGGCCGCGCAGGGAGCCCCTACTCCCCACCTCGACATTCAACCGTTTCGGGAGCCTATCCCTGGAACGCCTTGACGACTCTTCTACTTACGCTGAAGAGGCAGGCGCTGTCCGGCTCAGTCCGCTCAGTGCCCCGACCGGGGGCCCCCAGGCGAGAGCTCCCGTCCGGCCATGTCAGCGCCGCCGTCCGGCCCCGCAGGAAGAGCAGGCCGACTACGTCCCTGCACCACCTGCACCGGCCCGCCTGACCCGACGTCAGCACCGGGCCCGGGCTGAGGACGCTCACCTAGGCGCGTCCACGTCGACAGCTACAGTGGCCCGAGCCACCGCCGACGTACATTATGAAGCCCCCACGTACATTGAGCAGGGGCACCCCTTCGCCCAACCAAGATTGAGAACCCAACCACCCCATGGGCAGGCTGGGTTGACTCTCTGGGTTGCAGGCCCCAGTGATGATTGCCGCGAGCTTACCCGCGGTGATGCCACCCCGTACAGAGGTCCTCCCCGTACCACTACTCCACAGAGCGTGGGCCTTCCCCGCTCCGAGGTTCGTCATGGAGGCATGCCTCGTGCTGCCCCCATCCTGCAGGAAGACCTGCCCCGTGGCAGTGATGCTCAGTGCGGAAACATTTCTCGCGCCCGCTGTACAGGGTATGGAGTCCATCCTTCTAAAGGCACCGTCCATCCGGTCCTTCTTCAACGTGGGGGTCCCCCCTACGTCCTCTATGCGACTGGCGAAGGTCCTCCTCGCCCCGGAAACTCAAGGAGTGAAGGTCAGCCTCGCTCCACTCGCATCGACCATGGAGGCCTTCCCCATGCTCCTGCCAGTTCCAACAGAGGCCCCGCCCACATGGGTACTGTTCATGGAGGTCCTCCCCATGTACCCTTTGACATTTTCCCTGGTGCCCCTCGCACCCCGGCTGTCTCGAGTGGGGGCCCTCTCCGCCACGGCGCCAGCGCCACCCCAAGGCTGCCTGATAGGGGTCAACCCTGTCCCGAAGAGCCACCCAGGGGCAGAAGAGCGGTTCGTCGCCGCCACAAGAAGAATCCTGGGAAGGCCCAGGGGGGGATCAAACCTGTCTGCTTCTCCGATTCGGAAGCGGAATGAGATTCAGCGATGGAACCTTCTCCCAACTCCTCTGTATCAAGGACTGGGGCAGGAACCAGACGCGTCAGCCTCGTTCTCCCAGAATTTGAGGTCCACCGGATTCCCGTCTCTCTCCGCAGGTACATCCAGGAGGAGGAAATCCTGGGAATTCCACAGGTTTCGACCGCCAGTCACCGCCATCGTCACCCGAAGCGCCCTCTACCTCTACTCGGGATCACGAGGAGCTGTTTTGGGGGTCAACGGTGGTAGAACCACGACATGACTGGACACCGGTAACGGCGATTCCCGTACACGAAGCAGTGGCTGTTAGCCCGTCCTATCGTGACATTGTGGTCAGGTCACATCGCTCTTTAGAGGAAGGCCCAGAGTTCGGTGGCCAGTCTGCTCGCTCGCCGTATTCTCCACCGCCGAGTTTGCTATCCCAGAGGTCCGCCTCGGTACCGCTACCGGTCCCTCAACCACCCCCGGTTGATGAGTGGGGAAATGTAGGGCCGAACCCCGAGGATGAACCCAGGAGCTTCTGGAGTATTATTGTAGCGGACTACTTCCCAGAGAAGTTCTGGCCCACGGCGGCGCTGAATTTCCGCGTACCCGAGTCGCTTACCCCTGAAGAAGTGGGATGCTTTTGTCGAACCCTGTGGGCGACGCACTTCCGCCTCCACTGTGAACGGGTAGTGTACCCCAGGAGTCGAGAGCACTTCGAGGATATTGGAAAACAGTGCCGCCTGATTGATGCAGTGGCGCTCCTTGTGGCCCAGCACCCCGAGTCGCCCGGTCACCAGAGTGCCCTCCAACAAAAATGCGTTCAGAGTTTCAAGGCACTTCGCAAGATCGTCAGGGAAGCCACCCCCCATGTGCAAGTCCGTGTTTGGGGACGCTATGCCGCTCTCCTCTTCGACCCTATCCGACGACAGCCCGATTCGCTATGCGACATTGAGGATATGCCCTCAAGAGGGGTCACAGTCCACATGGCCGACGTTGTGGATAAGGAAGATGAGCTTGAGTTCCTTGATGGGGACTTGCCATCCGAGGGCATACCGCCGCTTCTTGACCCGTCAGGGAGAGTTACCCTTCATCAGAGGAACCTGCTAGGCCTCCCTGTACCCACCGAGTCACTGGCACTCGGTCGGAGCACTGGCAAGGGTAAGGAGCACGTCGGAATAGTCAAGCACTCCGACCCATCCGCCTCTGTGCAGAAAACGGACGAAGATCCTGATAAGGCCACGTTGCGCCAGCAGCTTGCTGAGCAGAAGAGGCTGGTCGACGAACTCTTGGCTGAACGCGCCGCAGAGCGACGACCCGACTATGGTAATACCAGGCCGGGGCAGCAGGGGAAGGAACAATTTCCCCTCGGTGAGATGCCTCCGGGCAACCCAGATCATTCTACTACCGCGGACAGGGCAGAAGCCGGAACATACGGCAAGAGGGCGCGATACGTCTCGCCAAACCCCCCCTGAGCGACGGGGCAATCTGAAGAATCCCACCCGGGTTCCCCCAGTCACCCAACAGGTCGTCCAGCCAGTCGACCCGCGAGCAGCCGAAGTCGTCTACCATGTCGAAGAACCTGGCAATGCACTTGTGGTTAGGGATCCCCGTCAAGATAGGGACGCCCACCTGGAGGACCTTATTGCGGCACTCACAGCCCGCCTCGAGGTGTTGGAACCACGGCAGGTGGCGGTCCCACCGGATGGCAAGCCTTATCCCACGTGGGTGGATGATATGCCGGCGCCTCTGGGTTTTGGGAACCCCACTTTCTCGCCTTTTAACGGGACAGGGGACCCACCCCAGTACTTGTCCCATTTCTCTTCCAGGTGTGGCCCCATGCTGGGGACCCCGGCTCAGCAAGAAGCCGCCAAGCTCCGATGTTTCGTACAGACATTGGAAGGTCCGGCATTCGTCTGGTACAGCCAGCTCCCTATCGGATCGGTGACCGGTTGGGAGGATCTTCGCCGGCAGTTCTTGTACCAGTTCAGCTCCACCATGCGAAAGACCAGCATTGCGGACCTCTTCAAGTGCAAACAGAGGCCTGATGAGCGGGTTGCAGACTTCATCGCTCGGTGGAAAGGACTTACGTATTCCCTCGATATGCCACTGACTCAGGAGCAATTACTGACGATGTGTGTGGGGAACGTCAAGACGAAGCTGGTACCCTCCTTGATTACCCAGAACTACCCTGTAGGGTTCAGAGATTTCTCGGATAAGGCCCAGCGCCTCGAGGAGGCCCTGCAACAGGCTAGTCAGGCACGTTTGCTGCCCCCTATGATCCCAGCCAGGAGGGTCGCCAGGGCTGAACCCGCCGCAGTGGCTCAAATAGAAGCCCCGAGGCAGCTGGAATTGCTACCGGCAGCACCACACCCGCCACCCCGCAGAGGTCCTCCACCTCAAGCACAGGCTCCTGCCTAGCAGCGACCGCCTCAGAACCGATAGGTTCCCCCGCGCAATGCGCCGCCGCCACCTAGGCGAGACAACCAGGCGCCGCCCCCTCGGCAGGCCCCTCCGGTCCCTCGACAGGACCAGGCCCCCAGGGCTCCTTACCCGGAAAGAAAGTACCATACCTATTCTTTCAACGAAAATTAGGTCCCTGGTTACATCCGAAGTGCTCTAGAGCAAGGGATCGTGCGTCTGCCTGAGTGCAGAAGGCCGGCAGAGGCGCATCTCACCGATCACCCCAACTACTGCCCTTATCATCGGATCCTGGGGCACACCCTCAAGCGATGCTATGTGTTTAAAGACTGGATTCAGGAGTAGGTCAACAACAACATAGTCATGTTGGGCCCAGCGCCAGCGCAATTGGCAAGCATCTTTGCGGGATCAGAAATCGGCAGTGACAGCGAGGGTGAGTGGCAGCAGGTCCCTAGCCGCGGGTCCCAGAAATACGACAACTGGATGGCTCGAAAAACCGTCGTCCGTGCCCAGGGTATCATCCGGGAACGCCTGAAGCAGCCGGAACCTTCAGAAGAAGTAGCCGGTGCCTCAGCATCGTCTTCACAGTCGACCTATGCCCAAAAGGGCAAGCAGCGACGACGAAAGAATAAGCAACGTGCACCGCCAGTGCCGTCGTCATCCCGCACTCTTGGCGACTTTATGCCTCCCGAAATGGGCATTCCTCCCAGAATCCGCCCAGCGGTGGATGACTCTTCGATCGACAGTCAAGGGTACGCTTCGGTTAACACCGTGGAGCTGGTAAAGCTCTATATGACCCCCGACGAGGGGGAACCCCAGGCAGACCTCCCCAACGTTTCCAGCCGACGTCAACGTCGGCGGAATCGCAATCGCGCCGGTCACCGAGGTATGTCAGCAGGCACTTGTGACCATGCCATGCACGCTACCGAGACCAGGCAGCAGGCTCAGCGCAGATCTCAGCACGAGCAGACCCATCCAGCACCCTCGGATCTACCTCCACCGCCGTTCGTGTTGCTGGATCGGGGAGAGCCGCCTCGTTCGTATCACAGCCAGTCTTTCCCGGTGACGGGCCAGTCTCCGCTGTCCGATCATAGTCCGGTGACTACTCTCCAGGCTTCTACTAGCAGGCAGCAGGATGTACCCAGTGCTATCCGACCGCCAGTTCAACCGGCAGGACCCGCTATGCCTCCAAATGCCGAAAAAAACCCTGTAAGCAGAGGTTCGCGTTTGGAACGCAAGTATGATGTCCTAAAGAACCTGGCCGGCATTCTGGCGAGGCTTTACATCCTTGAGGCCTTGCGCCTTTCATCTGAGATGCGCGAGGCACTTGCCGAGGCCCTAAGGAGCCCCCTCCAGTTCGAGACGGAAGTGGCAGCCTCGGAAGCCTTATATACCGAGACGATTGAAAACGCCGAATGTCAGGCAGTTATCTCGTTCTCTGGTGAAGATGAAGACCCTCCTATACAGGGGCACATTCTCCCACTGTATATCACTGGCCACTTCAACGGTGTGGAAGTCCATCGCTGCCTCGTTGACACGGGTTCTGGAATCAATCTAATTCCGACCCGGACGCTGTGAAAGCTGGGTCTGTCTGAAGGTGATTTGACTCCCTCTGAACTCAGGATCCAGGGGTACGACAGGACAGAGCAAACCCCGGTCGGCAAGATCCGCCTGAAGACCCAGTTCGGTGGTTTAATTGCCAGCACCGAGTTCAAGGTTGTTTCTCAGGACACCGCCTACAACGCATTGATGGGCAGGCCATGGCTCCATCTTCATGCAGCGGTCCCCTCGTCGTATCACCAGTGCCTTAAGTACTCGCTCAACGGTCGAGTAGGCGTGCTCCAAGGAGACGCGCCCCCTTTCGCTTCTTGTGAGGCCCGCTATCTGGATGCGGGTTATTACAAAAGTAAGGACAAGAAAATCCTGGTCAGCGAGGATGAGCCCACCCCGATCGCAAGTGATACCTGGGCGAGCATGGACGATGCCTACATCCTCCCAATCCACCGGTTGGAGGCCACTACCCCCGACATGGGACAATGTTTCGTTGTTTCGGGTACGCAAGGAAGGCATGTTCCCGTGTCCAAGCGACGGTGGAGAATCCCCTCATACTCCTACATCAACCAGGCTCAGGTCATCCCAGAACCTCCTACCCCTGTACGGTACCGGGACGTCAAGCTCATGACAACGGCGGTGCGCCATACGTGTCTATTTCGCCGGGCTGGAATTAACCGACTCAGGCCGACACGTCACCACTACTTTGATATTATCAAGCGTGGCCCCTTAGGCCGAAGGCCGGATGGGATAGGATCAAATGCATTCATTGCTATGATCTCAACGACAAGTGAGTCTCCTGATGTGATGACCGCTGCTGCCCAAGCCGGCACCAGCTGCCCCTCGGGTTTTGAGAGCCCAGGAGTATCTTCCGTCACGGGAAATCCCCCCACGGCTGGGGAGGAAGACTTGGAGGATGCTCCCCCAGCCTTTGAAAAAGGCGTCTCTACCACGGTCGATGAACTGGTACAGGTGAACCTTGGTAGCGAGGCAGATCCAAGACCCACATTGATCAGTGCAGCCATGTCCCTCGAGGAGCGGCAGCAGTATGTAGACTTCCTCAAACAACACCGCGATGTGTTTGCCTGGAGTTACGATGAGATGCCAGGGCTGGATCCCTAAGTGGCCGTCCACCGTCTGGGCCTCCCAGTAAAACATCGTGGGTTCAAGCAGCCTCCCAGGAAGATGCACCCTTCCCATGGTGTTATGGTTGAGGCCGAAGTTGATAAGCTAATCAAAGGCAACTTCGTCAAAGAGGTCCAGTACCCAAAATGGCTCGCCATCATTGTTCCGGTCAGGAAGAAGAATGAGAAGATTAGAGTCTTCATCGACTTCCGCGATCTCAATCGCCACTGCCCAAAGGATGACTTCCCACTCCCAGTGACGGAGCTGTTGATTGACGCCATGGCCGGGTTCCAAGCCCTCTCTTTCATGGATGGGTATTCCGGGTATAACCAGATCCGGATGGCCCCCGAAGATGAGGAGTCCACGGCCTTCAGGGCTCCCCAGGGTACCTTTTCCTACCGGGTAATGCCATTCGGTTTGAAAAATGCAGGTGCCACTTATCAGAGGGCCATGCGTCGCATATTCAAACCGATCCTCGGGACATTGGTGGAATTCTACGTGGATAACCTTGTAGTCAAATCATGCCAGCGCCAGGACCATCTCAAAGACCTTGAGAAAGTGTTCGGTTTCCTCCGTTCCCGTCACCTGAAGATGAACCCGCTGAAGTGTGCCTTCGGGGTCACCTCCGGGAAGTTTCTGGGCTTCGTTGTCAGATACCGAGGTATCGAGATCGACCCAGAGAAGATCAAGGCCATCAGCCAAATGCCTCCCCCGAGCAACATTCGGGAGCTCCGAGGCCTCCAAGGCCACTTAGCCTATATACGCCGATTCATTTCGAATCTGGCCGGCAAGTGTAAGCCCTTTTCCCGGCTCATGAAGAAAGGCGCTGCCTACGAATGGGATGAGGAGTGTCGGATCGCCTTCGAGGAAATCAAGCACTATCTGCTCCAACCTCCGGTCTTGATGCCACCCGTCTCTGGAAAGCCGCTGGTCCTTTACGTGACCGCCCTGGAGAGATCCCTCGGCGCGCTGCTCGCCCAGATGAATAACGAGGGCACCGAGAACAGTCTCTACTATCTCAGTCGCATGCTTCTCGATACGGAGGTCAGATATTCCCTCATCGAAAAGAGCTGCCTTGCACTCGTCTTCGCTGTGCTGAAGTTGCGACACTACCTGCAACACCACAAGGTGCAATTGATCTCTCGGGTGGATCTGCTGAAGTACATCCTGAACCACCCCATGCTGACTGGC
Source organism: Viscum album (assembly GCA_963277665.1). NCBI lineage: Eukaryota > Viridiplantae > Streptophyta > Magnoliopsida > Santalales > Viscaceae > Viscum > Viscum album. The sequence continues at coordinate 1,329,746,907 of OY728142.1, read as the reverse complement.
CGACTAGCACGGTGGGCGGTGATTCTCCAGCAGTTTGACATCAGTTTTGTGCCTCAGAAGGCCGTTAAGGGACAGGCGTTGGCAGACTTTTTAGCTGCCCATCCAACCTCCGCGGATCAATCCCTGGACCTGGATTTCCCCGACGAGACGATCCTCTCGGTCGATCATGCTGTCCCGTGTTGGAAAATGCATTTCGACGGCGCCTCCCGGAGCCCCACCGGTAGAAGGCTCAACGACCCCAAGCTCAACAGAGTGGGTCTGGGTATTGTTTTCATTACCCCGGCGCAAGCCGTCCTGCCGTACTCATTCCTGTTGTCAGAGGGTTATACGAACAACGAAGCAGAGTACCATGCTCTCATCACCGGCCTCGAGTTAGCCCTTGAGATCCATGTACCCCATCTACATGTGAAGGGAGATTCCGAGCTGGTAATCAAACAGGTTAATGGCGACTACGTCGTCAGGAAGCCAGAGCTTGCACCGTTGCTGGAGTACACCCTCCTCTTAATGGCCCAGTTCTCTTCTCGACCAGAGGTTACCCATGTCCCACGGTCGCAGAACAGCCAAGCGGACGCCCTAGCTGGCTTAACCGCATCGCTCGCAGAACCCGAGCAAGATGATTTGGTCATACACGTGGCCCACCGGAGAGTCATTGCTCCCGTCACCCAAGAGGACCATGATAGCCTGCGGGTGAGTCATCTCACCGCCGGACCCTCCATATCGGGAGTCCCGGGTTCGTCAGACGCAGTGGTTGAAACCGCCCCCGACTGGAGAGCACCTTTTGTCGAGTATCTCCAAAATGGTCAGCTCCCGGATGACTGAGCCGAGCGCGAGCGAATCCGACGCCGCGCACTTCAATTTACCCTCCAGAGCGGCCCCAGTATTGAGCAGACCCTCTATAAACGGAGTTTCGATGGTGTCCTCCTCCGTTGCATCCAAGGAGTAGAGATACCTCAAGTTATGCAAGAGGTTCACGCCGGTTCCTGTGGCTCCCATCAAGCTGGGCCGAAGCTGTCCCATCAAATCCGGAGGTTAGGGTACTTCTGGCCCTCCATGATCCACGATTGTATTGGATACACCAAGAGATGCCACGCGTGCCAAGTACACGCCAACTTCTTGCATCGGCCGCCAGAACCCCTCCACCCCACCAAGTACTCTTGGCCATTTGCGGTATGGGGACTCGATGTAGTGGGACCGTATCTTCCGGCAACAGCCCGCCAGTGTAGGTTCATCATGACTGCTACAGATTTCTTCTCCAAGTGGGCAGAAGTAGTTCCGCTCAAAGAGGTCAAGGCCCGTTCCGTCGTTGACTTTGTGACCTCCAACATTATCCACCGGTTTGGAGTCCCTCACGCCGTCCTCACTGACAACGGCACCAACTTCCAAGCAGCTGAATTGAAGAAATTGTACGCTAAGTACGACATCCGGTCAAACCATACCTCCCACTACCACGCACAAGAAAATGGACAGATCGAGGCTTTCAACAAGACCCTCTCTAACATTCTGCAGAAGATGGTTGGTCATAACAAGAAGAGTTGGCCGGACAATCTCCCCAACGCCCTCTGGGCTTACCGAACGACGACTCGCAACTCTACCCAGGTGACCCCATATTCCCTGGTGTATGGAGCTGAGGCCGTCCTACCCATTGAGATCCAGCTGCCGTCGCTATGCACTGCAGTTTATGATCACCAGACATCAGATGAGGTTGCCGAGATCCGTCTAGCTGAGTTAGAGGCACTGGACGAGAACCGGCTTCGTGCCCTGCACAATCTGGAAAGGCATCAGGACAAGATAGCGAGAGCTTTTGACAAGAAGGTTCGTCTCCTATCTTTTCTACAGGGTGATCTGGTACTGGCCCTGCAAGCACCAATAATTCCCGGAAGGAAACCGCCCAAGTTAGAACCCAAATGGGAAGGGCCTTATATCGTCCATAAGGTTTACCCCAATGGAGCATACTCCTTGGTGACCATAGATGGAGAGCGTGTAACTCCTCCCACCAATGCCAAATTCTTCAAGCGATACTTTGCCTAGGGCAAAAGGGGTCCTGCACGACCCTAAACTGCGAGAGGGTCCTGCACGACCCTAAACTGCGACTTGGTCCCGCATGACCTTATACTGCATCTCCGTCCTCACTGCAAGATGTTAAACTGCAAGTCAGTCAGGTCTTCCTGACCGAGGCTCAGCCTCAGGCCCCTCGGCCTCTTTGGGCCCCTGGCCCCGTCTCCACCGAGGTCTGGCCCCAGGCCCCCTCGTTTCTCTCCGACTTACCCTCTTACGGGATCGTACGGTACAGTGTAGGACTACGTCCTAACATTGGGATTATGTACCATGCCGCACACATCCCCGAATGAGATGCCCCTCGTCCCGCATGACGTTAAACTGCATGTCAAGAACCACGTACAGCTTTATTCCCATCTTCATGGGATACGTAGGAACGCTCGGGCACCTCGTCTTGAGCCCAGCCCCAAGCTTTTCTCTTCCACTATTCCCCCTGGGAATAGTCTCCTTGGAGGATCTTTGTGTAGCAGGGAGTGGGCTTTCTTGGCCCCGCTCATGCAACCCCACTCACGCAAAGATTGCAATGGTCGCACCATGCGCCCACTCCTGTTCTTCTACCCTCCCACGTCCTCACCGCATGACGCTAAACTGCATGGCCTTCAAGAACTACGTGTGGCTTGATTCTCATCCTTATGAGATACGTAGGAACGGCCGGAAATTCTGTCCGTCGGCCCAGCCCGAAAGCCAAAATCTTCCCCTCGGGTCAAGACATGGCAGGGTGCACACTTTTGCCCCGACCCACATCGAGCAAGCCTCGACCCGGCTGCACATTCCCCATGGAGGTGTTTGCCCCTTTCATGGATGGATTCACACCCGGAGGGGCCCCCAAGAACGGCCTGGGTACAATGCCCAAGGGCTCTCCTACCGATACGGGCCAACGCCCCCGAGGGTTTCTCAAGCAACAAATCGATACAAGTCCCGTGTTGCGAATTTGGTCAGCGCTCGACGCTCATTTGTTGCCCGCATGCGGGTCACCATAGGAATGCTGTGTTTCGAATATGGTCAACAGTGTCCTAGATTTTCAGTTCCACCCCGAGATGTCCCAGGCATCAAGAACAACGATTCATTCTGCCCCATCCCGAGGTGAAAAACTTCCCCTAGGTGGTGCTAGTGATCGGGCCCACAGCCCCGATTCCTCATAGGAGTGTACGGTGTGGTGTAGGACTACGTCCTCATCCACGTTGGGATCATGTACCATGCCGTACGACTCCCCTTATGAGGCCCAACCTCAGGCCCCTTGGCCTCCTCGGGACCCGACCCCCGTCCTCATGTAAGACGTTAAACTGCAAGCCAGTCAGGTCTTCCTGATTGATGCTTAACCTCAGGCCCCTTGGCCTCCTCGGGTCCCCGACCCCCGTCCTCATATAAGACGTTAAACTGCAAGACAGTCAGGTCTTCCTGATTGATGCTTAACCTCAGGACCCTTGGCATCCTCAAGTCCCCAACCCCCGTCCTCATGTAATACGTTAAACTGCAAGCCAGTCAGGTCTTCTTGATTGATGCTTAACCTCAGGCCCCTTGGCCTCCTCGGGTCCCCGACCCCCGTCCTCATGTAAGAAGTTAAACTGAAATCCAGTCAGGTCTTCCTGATTGATGCTTGACCTTAGGCCCCTTGGCCTTTCCAGGTCACAGCCTAGGTCCCTTCTTACCCGGAGTGTACGGTGTGGAGTGGGACTACGTCCTCATTCATGTGGGGTATGCAATAGCTGCACCACGCACGCCCCCATTCTGGGGTTCAGTCCTCCTGTTCCCTGTCCTGCATGAAGTTAAAAGGCACCCTTCAGAACTACGTGTGGCTTTATTCCCATCTTAATGGGATACGTAGGACCACCTGAACGTCTAGGCTTCGGGTCCAGCCCCATCTCTCGGGAATCCTCATCCCATATTGGCCCCTTGTCCCATCCTTTCTCCATGAGGGGATCATATGGTGTGGTGTGGGATTATGTCCTCATTCACGACGGTCTCGTGATGACCACGCCATGTTCCCACCCCCTACTGAGTTGTTTCGTCGATCCCTCTTTTTCGGCGGTTCTCCAATGTGCTTAAGAGTACTCTGGTTTATTACCTGGAATGCCAAGCTTTACTCGGACATGTCCGCACTCGCTTTCCAGGCTTTGCGTATCCCCGCATCAGGGCTTTCACCATCTTTCACACCTGGAGGGACCCCCAAGAACGGCCTGGATACAATGCCCAAGGGCTCTCCTAGCGATACGGGCCAACGCCCCCCAGGGTTTCGGACAACAAATCGATAAAATCCCGCGTTGTGAATATGGTCAGCGGTCGATGCTCGTTTGTTGTTCCCACCTCAGGCTAACGCGATACAGACGCTTTGTTTCCGTCATGGATAACGGTTTTCCTCTCTCGTCACGCCAACCCATTAAGCCCAAATGTCGGGTACACAATTCACACCCTTCATCACTTTATCATGTCCAAGTAGAGTCTCGGGACTCTTGGTACTTTTCCCCCGTGCACGTCTGCGCGTTCGAGGAACAAGCTACATCAAAGGTGTCCTTCGAAACTCTCTGCTGACTCCCCATTGGTGGACGCCCCAAGTAATGCGATGAGGATACCCCCCTTGTTTCCCACACCGAGTTTATCTCACGTGGGCTTAGGGATTGGGTTGACATCTGTGCTTACTCGGGAGTTGTCACCATCCATGGTCCGAGCTCTAAGACCATAAAATAAGTCTCTTATCTGTAACTACGTTCAAGACCCCTTGTCTCCGGACCCAGCTTGAGTTCAGAAAATTTACCTCTCTAATCCTCTCTTCAGGACCCTGATCACAGGACTGCGTGGCGCAGTGTAGGACTACGTCCTCATTCACGTCGGGTATGCAATAGGTGCACCACGCACGCCCCCATTCTGGGGTTCAGTCCTCCTGTTCCCTGTCCTGTATGACGTTAAAAGGCACCCTTCGAACTACGTATGGATTGATTCCCATGCTAATGGGATACGTAGGACCACCTGAACGTCTAAGATTTGGGTCCAGCCCCACCTCTGGGAGATCTCCTGATTTCCCGGTCACCTAGGCCACTTGGTCCATCCCTCTCCAGCGGGGGGGTGTGTAGGTATGATACAAGGTTTTGGGCATCATGCCCCCCTTCCCCTGGGAATCTGCCATCTCTCGATCACTCTAAAGGTTGAGTCTTTTGGCTCCCCGCAGTGGTTCACCCATGTATTAAGAGCACTCTAGTCTAGGACCAAGAGTGTTAGATTCAACTTGGTCAAGTTCCTTCCACTTGTCAAGCTTCGTGTTCCCCTCTATTCGGACTTCCATCATCTTTCACACCCGGAGGGACCCCCAAGAACGGCCTGGATACTACGCCCAAGGGCTCTCCTACCGATACGGGCCAACGCCCTCCAGGGTTTCGGACAAAAAATGGATAAAATCCCGCGTTGCGAATATGGTCAGCGGTCGATGCTCGTTTTGTTGGTCCTCATTTCAGGCTAACGCGACAGGATGCTGTGTTGCGAACATGGTCAGCAGTAATCCTCTTTCGTCACGCCAGCCCCTTCAGTCCTTGAATGTTGGTTGCATGATTCACATAATTTTCCACCCCATCATGTCCAGGTGGAATCTCGACACTTTTGGCGCTATCCCTCAGTGCACCTTTGCAGGCTAGGGGGACAAAGCTGCAATCTAGCGTCCTTTGGGACTCCCATGGTCCGAGCTCTGAGACCATAAACTAAGACCCATTCGGGACTACGTTCAAATTCCCATCCTCATGGGATACGTAGGACCGCCCAGACGCCCTGTCTCTGGGTACAACCCATTCAGGAAGCCAGCCTCTCTCCCTGTTTCACCTCCGGATGGTGTACAATATAATGTGGGATCATGTCTCCGTCAATTGTGTTTTGTAACACTGTGCACATTTCCCACCTAGCATCGTCTCTGCTACGTCTGCGCTGCATGACGATAAAATGCATGCTTGGTCCTATCATACGACCCTAAACTGTGACATTATCGTCCTGGCCGCACGACGAAAAACGGCACCGCATTGTGGTGACCTCGCTGTAGAGGACATCACGTTGGGTATTGGTCATGTACCATGCCATTTGTCAATGCCCATCACGGATTGATTCTTGTGGCGACATCACGACCTACTGTTCTAGGCCTGTCGCTTCACAAAAAAAAACCATTCACCTTAAAGAACAAACAAGATACATCAAATTCCGCTTCTTTAGTGCAAGGGCCACGTCCGCACTCCCCTTTTCCCCTGGCATTGGTATCCTACCATGTCACTTCTAGAACTACGTATGGCTTGATTCTCATCCTTATGAGATACGTAGGAGCGCCCGGGTATTTCCCCGCGGGCCCAGCCTGACCCTAGTGTTCGGTCCCTCGACTCGAGCATTTCCTCGGAGAACACATAGTAAGCAGGACTATGTCCTCATTCACGTCAGGTTTTGATGTCATGCGTCCCCTGATCCCTTTTTCCAATCCATGGTCCGAGTTCTATGACCCTAAACTAAGATCTCCCCAAGGGAAAGGAATCTGCTCCCTCTCTCTAATACGTTTCGTTGGCGTATTCGAATGTGTTTTGACAGAAAGCCCGAAGCATGGGATTTTCACAGGGACATTCCCCTCATCTCATGACCAAGCTTCGTGAGCTCGCTATTTGGATCCTCATCCTCTTCCACATCCAAAAGGACCCTCGGACGACGTGGATACTAAGCTTAAGGGCTCTCCATGAATGCTGGACCTAAGGGCCCTTCAATCGTTTCAGGCCAACGTCCCCACGGATCTCTGACAACATTTGTGACATGGTCCCGTGTTTCGAACATGGTCAACGGTCGACCCTCATTTGTTGGTTCCCACCTCAGGCTAACGCGACAGGATGCTGTGTTGTGAACATGGTCAGCAGTAATCCTCCATCGTCACGCCACCATCATTGTGATCTGAATCTCGAGCACCCTGATTCACACATTTCCACTCCCTCATGTTCAAGTGGAACTCCATCATACTCGGCTGGTTCTCTTCGCGCATCTAGGTGCGCTGAATGATCGTGTTAGTGTCATCGGGCCGGTAGTCACCGAGTATCCCCTTGCCCTAACCTGCCCCTCTCTGCGTCGGGAAATTCCCACCACTACTGCTTGTTTCCCACACCGAGCACGACTCATGTGGGCTTAGTAGTTTTGGCTGGATGTGTACCAACACGGTCAGGCTGCTCCTCGTCCAGTATGACGTTAAACTGCGCTTCAAGAACTACGTGCTTCTTGATTCCCATCATCACGTGGGATACGTAGAGACACCCAGGCATTTCACCTAGGGTTCAGCCCCTGGAATCACGAAATCTTGTTCCTCCCCATATCCAGCCCTCGCCAGAGGCCCTGTCTGGAAGAAAGAATGATCTGTGATCAGGCCAATGCGCCCAATTTGGTGTACTCACTCCAAAGTGGTGCAACTACCAAGGTGTTGGATTCTGTTTGAACAAACCACCACTCCATGTTCCACGCTTTGCATGTCCCTTATTCAGACCCTCGTCCTCTTTCATGTCTGAAGGAACCCCCTAACGGCCTGGTCTTATGCCGCATCGGCTCACCTACCGTCCTGGGCCAACGTTCCGAAAGACTAGTCATGTCTGGAAGGACCCCCTAACAGTATGGATGTCTGACCTATGGTCCACCAACTGTCCTGGGCCAACGTCCTGGAAGATTGATCGACAACAAATTGATAAAATCCCGCGTTGCGAATATGGTCAGCGGTCGATGCTCATTTGTTGTCCCCATTTCAGGCTAACGCAGTAAGGATACCGTTTGTCAACCACGGTTAGCGGTTGTCCTTTATTGTCACGCCATCCCCACAGTGCTCCGAATTTGGGCATCGTGATTCACACTTCCGATTTTCATCTTTTTGAACCGATTTCAGCTCCCCTGGCGTTGCCCCGTTCATGCATAAGAGCACGTTGAAGAAACGGTAATTCGACTATCCTGGAAAATTTTCGTCAAGCGTCCCGCAAACATTGTAGGGATGTAACAAGGCAATTCAACAGTGGAAATCGTGCGTGCTACGGAACTCAAAACAAAGGAGAAGGAAAGAGTTGAAGCACAAAAGTGTTAATAAAAGTTTCTTTTGGGTTCGCTACAATACTCAGGGGTTAACTTCCCCCATGGACGGGTTGACTCCGTCAAATGAGCGTTGCAGCTCCGCCACCCGCTGACTTGAGGCGTCCAAAGCCTGTTGCCGCTGATTCAGCTCCCGCTCCTCTTCAGCAGCGGCGGGGCGTAATTCGTCAACCCTGGCCCTGGCCCTTTCTACTTCAGCCCGAACGACAGCCATCCTTCCAGAGGTCTGCCCCATATGCTCCTCAGCCTCTGCCAGCTGGGCCTTCAATCGTGAGACCAGCTCAGACTGCGCATCGAGAGTGGCTGAAAGCTCGTTGGCCCGGATCTGCATCTGTTGGACCTCGCCTTCAGCCTCCTGGAGCTTCCTAATGCTGGTCGCCTTCCTCCGCTGCCATCCCACGCTCAGCCCATGATCATGCTCCCGGATCCTCTCAGCCATGAGGTCTCGGATGAGCGCGTGAGGGTGTTGGGCATCCACTCCCCCGGCACACAGTTCGCACAACCGCGAGCGGAGCTTATCCATTTCGGCCAGCCATTGCGCTTGGGGAGTGTCCGTGATAAAGCGCGTGATCAGCTTCCACGACCGGCGGCGGACTATGTTGTTGTCTTCCTCATCAGAGGCCGTTTCGTCCCAATCCGCGCGGTCGGCAGGCTCGTACGCAGGATATGCCTGCAGGAATTCCTCAGCGGGATCTGCATCGGGTGTTGAGTCTGGTACGACACCTGACGCCGGCGCAGGCACAACAGGACTGGGATCGACCGTTTGATCCTCTTCCTCAGAGTCCACCTCGATGACTTCAGGTATGGCCCTACTGGTGGTCCCGCCAGTGATGGTGTGCGCCGTAGCTTGAGGAAGTTAAGGGACTATTGACACCATCACCGGCATTCCCCTGGGAGGGACGCCGCCAGACATCCCAACCAGCCTAGCTGCAGCAGCCCACACCAGTCGGAGAACTGTATGACAGAAAGAGACATAAACGTTAGTTGGCATGGCCCACGTGTGGCAACGAGGAGACCGGTGGAGGAGACTTACGAAGATCGACCTCCGAGCGCTGCTCCTGGGCCGGTACCGATGGGACTCCGAGACGAGGCCCCCCGTATACTGTTGGAAGGCCTAGAGAGTCCAGAGGAACCACCTCAGACCCCCTGGTCCCACCAGATGCAGAACCAGACGTAGCCATAGGCGCGGGTTCCGAAGGTCCCACGACATCACCCGCCAAGGAGCGAGAACGAGGCCTACGAGCAAGTTCCTCCTGCATGGCTCAAACATTGGTGAGAAGTACATAGGGATTCAAGAACAGATCGTAAGAAGAGAAGTTCGGAATGCTACCTCGAGAGCCTCCGCGAAGTCGTCGGATTCTGAGCGTCGGTCTCCGACCTCGCCCTCCTCCAACGGGCTCCCTCCTCCAGCCTCGTCCCCCTGAGAAGAGTCCCCTTATTCCTCCGGCAAGGGGAAGCGCTCCCTCAGATCGGCAGCCGATAACTGTGGGGGCACCGTCTGATTCAACAGTACCCTCACCCGATCTGTCATTGGGCGAGGAACACCGCTGGAGTGGACGTAATCCTCCAGCTCGTTCAAGTATTGCTCCGCCTCCGCCAGAGACACCATGAATCCAGCCCAAACTGGGCCTATGCCCGGCAGTTTCATCCCGAGGCGATTCAGGTGGGCCCACATCTCGGGTGGGCTGAGGAATTGCCGGTTGACATCCCAAATGTCCCAAGCTTCCGGAAAGACGGCATCTTCTGCCATGTCGATGTGACGCAGCCGCTTCCCCGGAGCCCGAGCGGATATCCAACGGAATCCCCTCGGTGGCCGCCCCTCCGGATGACCCTGCTCTCCCGGAACCACCGGATCCGCCACTGCTGCCATACCCTCGGCCGGTGTGGGTCTCTCTGCCATGGCAGCCCCGCTGCCGCGGGCGGCCCTAGCAGCCCTCCGACCCCGACCTCGAGATAATGGAGGCCCACCGTCACCAACCCGGATCGTTGGCTGCTTCAGCATCTCCCGGGGGTAAGCGGCCTCCCAGCTGATGGCGTACTCCTTCACTAAGCCGAAGGCCACGGTGGACGGAGGCAATGTGATCTTCATCTTTCCATCCTCACGTGTGAACATGAGCCACAGCTGCCTCATCACACATGGGTGCTCCTCGTGACTCACCTCCCAGTATACCTGCGGGGTCAGCCGCTGGAGGCACCGGAACTGCCTCGCAAAACGATGCGGGGTGTACGGTTCGCAGATTGGCTCACGATCTATCCGAGCCACCAAAACTCCACCTCGGAAGGCCAAGAGGTAAGCCCGATGTTCTTCCGTTCCCCGTCCATCATCAGTAAGCCTCCCCGTCGGCAGTGGGAAGGGATGAATGTTGAACTCGTCCGCCCTCCACACCCTATTCAGCACCATCGGAACGGCCAGTTTGAATGGGAAGTTCCCAACTGCCTTCAGAATGGAGGGGCGAAAGTCTGATCCCGGCGGCGAAATGGGGTTTGGATACTCGTAAATCCCCCTGATATGCGCTGCGATCCACCCATACAGGAGGTGGAAGGGCCCGCATATTCTTGGCGGCTTCTTGCCCTCGCTAATGCACCGTAGCATTCTGTATAGTTTGGCGAGCAGCGGGATCCCCAGGTTGATCCGCTGCCCCATGGCCAACATCGATGCCATGATGAATGAGCTCGGTCGTACCCCCATGCTTGTATCTCTCACTGGTAGGATCCACCCACAGATGAGAGCCGCGATGAACGCCGCCAGCCTGACTATTGGCTGTTGTTCGGTGCTGACGCTGAAACCCCAAGTCTTCCATTGGCTGTCCTCCAAAACCCGCCAATACGAGTGTCCCTTGCCCCGCTGGGCTGCCCTCGGACAAGTTCGAGGCCTTGGAGGGAACTCTCGATCTTCTGAGAAGTTCAGGAAGCGTTTGAACCATCTTCTGAAGTGGACATCCCTCACTGCTTCCTTATCCTCTCCAGGGACAAGCGCTATCAGCGCTAACGCTAGTCGCGGCATTTGCTCAGCATCTCCCCACATGCTGGCAACGGGGAGGAATTCGTCATACATGGCCCCCAAGATCGGGACCCCGGATATCTGGTGGACATCCCACAGGCTGATGCCCACCTCCCTGTGATGCAGGTGAAAAGTGTTGGTTCTGGAAGACCATCTACTCAACAGTTCCGGCATCAGCTGCTTTGGTTGGTAAATGTGGAACTGGGAGGCCCATGTCGCCTCATACAATCCCACTCTCCTCAGCTCGGCCTCGAACTCCTCGCATGAGGAACCTACCCAGTAGGCCCAGGCCCAGTCATCGGTAAAGTTGCCGCCCTGGCGCAGGTCCCACTCATCGGACCATCCCTTCTTGGGATCCTGCAGAGCCGCTTTCAGCATGGTGCGGTAAAGAGGAGGGGACGTCTCCGGTTGCAGTGGCCTCCCATCAATGTCGTTCACATGATTGTAGAGGCAATCGGCGGTGACGGGTGTGAAATCCTCCTGTGCATGACCATCGGCCGCCCTGAACCACTGGTGCTGGCATGGTGTGCTCCTGAACCAGCAAGCTGGTTCATCCCTTCTTGCCTCAGGGATGAAGACGTCATCCCTCAGCCCGAAGCCGTACAACGGCAGTTTCTTGCACTGCGGGTAATCCCTCTGACCTTCCGACAGTAGGTCTGTCAAGGAAGTGTGGTCCGAGTGGCTCCAAACCATTTCCCCCAAGCCTGGACGGTTCGCCATCTCATCTCGACGAGCAGCATCTGCGAGGACCCCCAAGACAGCTTCTTGATGGGCCATTTTAACTCTGGCCCTCAGAAAAGGATTCTTCCGGATGGATCGCGAAGCTCGATCACGAAGCTCTATCACGAAGCCGGATCGCGAAGGTCGGTCGCAAGATCAAACCGCGAAGTCCGGCCAAGGCAGACAAGCAAAGGTTCGCTTGGCGCGGATGCGGAGTCAGAGACCCGCGGTTCGCCGCGAAGCTCGATTCGCGGAGGGCTGTCGCGGAGTACGCGGAGCTTCGCGAAATCGAGAGCGCAAAAAGACAAGGAAGGCACGTAAAGACAAAAAGAGGGCGGACCCCATATTTATAGGCGACGACCCCGGAGCATCGCGGCATGCCTCACCCGCGCGAAGCATCGCGGCGCGTCCGGATCGGCAGCCCCGGCGAGCAGTGCGGGCCCCCCTTCGCGATGCCGCATCGTGGACCACCAACAGTTTTGGCGATTGTCCCTCAGACCTCGACCCTTCGCCCTCTGCGGCTCCAACTCTGAGGGGAGGCATTTTTTGGCGCCAAAAATGGGGCCTGAAACAAAGGAATGAAAAAAGGGCAGGCGCGCTACCTTGCGAAGCTCCGACGCGAAGCTCCGTTGCGAAGCCCCGCCGCGAAGCGCCCCAACCGTGGCGACCCCGCGAAGCTCCAGAGGCGGTAATCCTCCGCGAACCCGTTTGAAGTTCGCGAGCCGCCGCGAAGCTCCGGAGGCAGTAATCCTCCGCGAACCCGTTTGACGTTCGCGAGCCGCCGCGAAGCACCGGGGGCGGCGCGTGAGCCCTGCTTCGCGGCGCCCCTTCCCTATAAATACTCGACTCCCCCTGAGTCCTGAAGAAGGACAATCCGACCTTTCGGCTTCTCCTCTCCCAAATAGCGAAGCACGCTTTGCCCCGGGAATCATGAGCTCCGCGAGGTATTTCTACTTCGCGAGACGACTCTGATTTGTTTCGTTTTGAGCCCCTCTTCCGAGAGGGATGCCCTTCGTGAAGCTCAAGGGCAGTCTCGAAGGTAGGGGATTCCCAAGGGAACCCGGGCAGCCGCGGAGCACTTGTGCTTCGTGAAACACCCAACCCATACGAGTAATCCCTATGCTAAGGCAGGATCGCTCCACTTCGCGAAGTACATTGCTTGGCAGGACCCTGCTTCGCGAACCATTCCTTCTTCGCGTGGCAGTGCTCCGCGAACACTGTTCCACTTCGCGAAGCACCTCCCACTCCCACCTATGCCCAATGCTAAGGCCAAGGCACCCCACTTCGCAAAGCACACTCCTCTGCTTAGCGATTCCTCTTTCCGTGTGACCCTCTAGGTTTGCACGATGTGATTTCAAAGTCCCATGGACAACACCTCCCGTAGCGTTGCTTCGCCTAATGCTTCTTCGCATAGGCACGCTAACGACTATTTCTTCTTCGCATAGCCACGCTAACGTGGACCCCTCGATGGTTCGCCCCACTACCCTCCTTTACCATGGCCTTACCGGAACCTTCCCTTCCCCAAGGACCAGAGGGTACCAGTTATGTAAGCCCTAGGGGTGTGGAGTGAACCCACCTCGTCCGAGCTGCAGGACATTAAACTGCCAAGCACCACGTCCTCAACACATGACGTTAAACTGTGACCCAACCTCGTCTCCCTCACGAAGGGTCCCCCCAGCTCGAACATTCATTACACCACTCGTCTCCACGGGAATGGAACTCTTCCGCACATGGAATGAGATCCTCCTTGTCTGAGTGGTGCATGTTCGTAGGGGAAGCGCTGCCTCAGAGCATAAGCCCCTAAACTTTGGTACGGATGATTGCACCCGTGCATCTCTGTACTTCCCCACTACCAAGGTCAGTGGAGGACGTGATAGGGAACGAGGCACCCCCCTATGGGCCTCCATCCTCGAGTAAGTCCCAACACCATGGGCCGCCCAACACGTAAGCCCCTCTTCGCTTCTCACGGACGCACCCTTCGCGACGTGATCGTCAGGTCCTTGCAATCTCTAATTTCTCACACCGAGCATGACTCACGTGGGCTTAGAGTGAGCACCGACCCTGACAAACACCCATTTGAACTACGAGGTCTTTGATCCATGTCAAGGCATGGTATGTAGGAAGCCTCTACGAGGTTCAAGCCCACCCGTCTTTCACGTCGGGTTTCACCCCCGTCCAGCACGACGTTAAACTCCAATTTCGGTCCAGTGGTAAGCCATTGCGACCCAACCCATCCAAACTACGAGGTCTTTGATCCATGTCAAGGCATGGTACGTTGGAAGCCTTTATGAGGTTCAAGCCCACCAACAGCGGACCAAGGTCTACTTTCACGTCGGTTTACTAACCCAACCCACCTGAACTACGAGGTCTTTGATCCTTGTCAAGGCATGGTACGTAGGAAGCCTCCACGAGGCTCAAGCCCACCAATAGTGGACCAAGGTCTACTTTAACGTCGGTTCACCGACACACCCACCCGTCGCTCATTCACATCGAGTCCCATTCCTGTCCAGCGGTAAGCCGTTGTGACCACTTGAACTACGAGGTCTTTGATCCATGTCAACGCATGGTACGTAGGAAGCCTCCACGAGGTTCAAGCCCACCCTTTGTTTATTCACGTCAGGGTTCACTATCGTCCCGCATGACGTTAAACTGTATTCTCCGAACTATGAGGTCTTTGATCCGTGTCAAGGCATGGTACGTAGGAAGCCTCTACGAGGTTCAAGCCCACCACCCATTGGACCAAGGTCCACTTTCACGTCGGTTCACCGACAAAACCCCTTTTGAACTACGAGGGCTTTGATCCGTGTTAAGGCATGGTACGTAGGAAGCCTCCACGAGGTTCAAGCCCATCCATCACCCAATTCACGTTGTGTTCTACCTACGTCCAGAAAGACGTTAAACTACAATTCTGGTCCAGTGGTAAGCCATTGCGACCCAACCATTTAAACTACGAGGTCTTTGATCCATGTCAAGGCATGGTACGTAGGAATCCTCCCAGAGGTTCAAGCCCAACTCCCCTCGGACCAAGGTCCAGTTTCACGTCGGTTTACCGGCACCATCCCGAACTACGCGGACTTTGATTCCCTGCCACGGGGATACGTAGGAACCCTCTTCAAACCTCAAGCCCAACTTCACTGTCGCCCCCCTGCGATGGTCCCATTTCACTCTCATCCGTCTCCGCTAGACGTTAAACTCGCGGCATGCCCTGTGTTGAACATGGGAAGCTGAGGAAAGCCACAGATACGTGTCTATGACATGTAATTCCCCGCGCTCGACGTGGGATGCCTCGGGCTTCCACGCCCTCAAGAAGCCTTGTGATCAAGGATAACAGACAGACATGCCAGGTACCCCAGCATCCAGACACGCTACTGATGCCTCAAACGTGACTACTCCCCTGACCGAAGGTCGCTGCCCTGATTGGACCCTTTGGAATGTCCCGACAGAAGCAGTGTAATTAACCGGTGTCAATGGAAACATGGCACTGGGAAGAGTTTCACGAACTACGTATTAAATCTATGAGGGAGACCCGGACTAGGTGACAAGTTCTGAGGAGGAATCCACAGGAGGAAGAACCGACATCCCATCATCCCGTTTCGATCTAGGAGCAGACGTACCTGAACAAGGAACGAATGCCGCCTGCCTTTGGAAAGCGGGAATGCGGGGCAACAAATCCGGGCGTCCCCCCCCCCTGACGGACAGATGCGCGCGCGCCCCGGCGAAAGCGTCGGAAACAAATATATTTCTGATTTTACCATGAAATGTTTGACTTTTCAACAGGAAAAAAGCCGAGCAGCTGTTACTGAAGGGGATGCTACAAACATTTCTTTTGTAGGAGTGGAAATGGGAGAATGTGTGCATGGACATTGTGGTTGGACTACTAATGACTTCTCAAGGTAATAATGTGATTTGGGTTATTTTTTATCGGTTAACGAAATCAGCACATTTTTATTCTATTCGAGATAAAATTAGTTTTTATAAAATATCTAGATTGTACCTCAAAGAGATTCTCAAGATACATGGATTTCCTCTTTCTATTGTATCTTATAGGGATCTCATGTTCACCTCTATCTTTTGGAAGAGACTTCATAAGTAGTTGGGCAGGGAAATAAATTTCAGTATAACACTTCATCCTCAATCAGATGGGTAGTCAGAACGAATGATTCAAACTTTGGAGGATATTCTTTGATCTTGTTCAACTGACAACCAGGGAAGTTGGGATCATCATATTTCTTTAGTGTAGTTTTCTTATAATAACAGTTTTTATTCCTGTATTTATATGGCACCTTTTGAGGCTATGTATGGGAAGCGGTGTTGGACTTCAGCGTTTCGGGATGAAGTTGCTAAAAGAAAGTGTATGGGGCCAGAATTACTAGAAGAATTGGCAGAGAAAGTGAGGATGATCCAGTATCATAGGAGGACAGCTTAGAGAATGAAGAACGGTTATGCATATAATAGAAGGAAAGACATCTCTTTCAAGGTAGGTCAAAATGGTTTTCTTAAAACATCTCCAAATAAATGTGTGATGTGTTTCCATAGGAAAGGGAAGCTAAGTCCATGGTTCATTGGTACTTTTTAATTATTGGAGAAAGTTGGAAAAATGGAATATCGTGTAGATTTTCTTCTGAGTTCTTCTCTGGTACACATTTTTTTCATGTTTTGATGTTAATAATGTATGTATCAAATTCATCACATGTCTTGAGCCCAGAAGCTGTTCTGTTAGAAGGGAACCTTTCTTATGAAGAGAAACTAGTTCAGATTCTTGATCAAAGAGAAAAAGATATTGCAAAATAAGGTAATCCACCAGGTAAAGGTTTTGTGAAAAAAACACATGTTTGAAGAAGCTCCATGAGAGTATTAAAATACTATGAGGTAAAAGTAAACTCAATTGTTTTATAAGTAAATAACATTACTGGGTCGCAATTTCCAGAAGGTAGGGATAATTTAACATGCCATGTTTTTCTTAAAATACATAGAAATGCATGGAACTTTGTTTAATGTATATATATATAACTATCCTTTAAACAGAAATTTTCCACTTCTATGTTATTTATTTCATGAAACTGTCATCTATAATAGTGTTCAGTAAGTTATTTAGATTCTGATTAAATAAACTTTTTTTCTTGTAAATAGTAATATACACGTATGAATAATAATATGAATAGTAACATGACACTAATGTATTGTAAATATTATTATTATTTTATTTTTAAGACTTTATGATAATAAAATCGTGGTTAATTTTTGATCGTGATATAGAAGTAGTTATAGAATTAGATTTGTTAATTTTTGAATTAAGTATGTATTTATTTAAAAATTAAATTTATAACATATATAAAATTATATTTTGAAAATGGACTTCATTTTTAAATTCTACAAATCAAAAAATGGTTAGGGTAAATTTTTGGGACTTTTATAAAATTCTATAATTTTCGATGAATAGTGAAATACGATATTATACTGTTTAATAAAATTATCATTAAAATACATTGTTTTCACTAAAAAAATTGTCCATGTTATTTAACGAATGATTTCATGCATGATCCCGGAGCGTTTCTCATTCTACGAGCTTCAATTTGACTGGTTGTGGAGCCCGAACAGAGTTATGGATATAACGTTATGGTCGTTCAAAGTCAGGCTGCTGGAAATGGCCATCTGAGACGATTTTCGTGGAAAGTATGGATATCTACACAAGAATTGAAAACTTTCATGCGTGAATTAATTTTTTTCTTTCAATAAGTGAATTATTGCATGCAAGAGTAAATGTTTTTTGTGCAAAAATGGAATCTTCTGCGCAACAGTAAAATATTACATGCAACATGTCGCACAAACCTTTTACATGAATGCTAAGATGACATCTTCAATCCAGACCACCCAAAAAACGCCTAAGTAAGGTACAAACATGTTTTGGGAGGTTCTTTCAAGATTAGAATCTGCGCACAAGATTATTCCATGCCCAATGCGGCATCAAACGCCCCATTGCTTGCACACCCGCCACAGGGTGCACGTAAGACCACTATTGTTCCTGGAATCTTAAGCGCAACCACTCTTAAGTTTGCGAATAAATGCAATTGCAACCCCCACCCCTCAGAAGATGTCTTTATAGGTTATCAATAAATCTTCTGCACATAAGACCGCCTCTCCAGTGCCCACATGGACGAATGGGATCCTCAATGTAAGATCATGTGCGACATGTCCCATATGGGTACGCTTCCGCGTAGTCCCATATTGGTTTGATCCTCTCCTGACATATTTTCTGGCTAAGTCATGGGTGTGAAAGATTCTACACTTGCATAGAAAACTTCAAAAATTGCATGCATGACTTCAATCATGTTCCCAACTCTACCGAGGTGCTTAATCATGTGCACATGATTCTTCACTTGCACATAAAACTTCCAAACTAGTACGCAAGACTACAATCTTGCGTGAAACTGAACCAAGGTGATGCATCTTGTGCACACCTATGATACATCCATTCCATCTTGTGTTAATCCCTCCCCTTTTGTGTGAAACCCCTCCCTCTTGTGCGCAACCCTTCCATCTTACGTGCAGACCTTCCCTCTTGCATGAAATCCTTCCATTATGCATGCAAACAATGCATCTTGCCACCCAGTCCAATATTGCGTGCATCCCATTGTGGGCGTAGGCCATATTACCACCACTAACCTCTATGAAAAATGGAGAGTCACACATCAAAATTTTTGGGTTGGACCTCGGCCATTTCCATTGTTCCATTATGCATATTCGCCTTCCAACTATGGGATACCATGATTTGAGATTCTCCTCCTCACATAATGAGCCACCTTGAGGCAACATATTCCTCATGGTTTGTTTCCTATGTCATTAGTCGAGATTATCGTTATCAATACCCCCCCCCCCCC
This sequence comes from Viscum album, assembly GCA_963277665.1. Taxonomy (NCBI): domain Eukaryota; kingdom Viridiplantae; phylum Streptophyta; class Magnoliopsida; order Santalales; family Viscaceae; genus Viscum; species Viscum album. The sequence continues at coordinate 1,329,728,187 of OY728142.1, read as the reverse complement.
CCGAGTACCTTGAGTCAAACCATTTCTCATGAAACTCATTCAAACCCTATCACTTTGCTCCTATGCGAGGTTGAACCAGAAATGGTATCCCATGCGTAAGTCCTAACACCATCCATGGTTATGCGCCTTATACCTAATAGTCCTCACTACATGACTATAAACTATATTACTCCCTATGTTCCAAACATATGATGCCTCTTACTCAATATAATTGATTCCATATTCTCCAAGCCTGAAATGCCAATAGTCCTATCTACATGACAATAAACTGTTGTGAACCTATGTTCTAAACATATGATTCCTCCTGCTCCAACCAAGAGATGCATTCTGCTCCATGCATGATATTCCAATAGTACTTTCTACAGGAATCTAAATTGTAGTATGCCCTATATTCCAAACATAGGATGCAACTTTCTCCAAACAAGATATTCCTTATGCTCTAAGCATGAGATGCCAATAGTCTTAACTACACGACTATAAACTGTAGTACACCCTATTTTCCAAACATAGGATGCTTATTGCTCCAAATAAGATATTCCTTATGCTCCAATAATAAGATACCTAATGCCATGACTACTATGGTGTAATTTCAAGATAGTTAGAATCCATTCAAACATTACATCACTCCACCTCACGATTTGTGTGTCCTTTATTCAGATCTCCATCCACTTCAATGTCTGAAGGGACCCTCTAACGACCTGGTCCCATGCCGCATCGGCACACCTGCCGTCTTGGGCAAACGCATTAGAAGACATTATATGACACTTTGAGTAAGATCATATGTTTCAAACATGTTCAACAGTTGACCCACATTTGTTTGTCCCCATTTTAGGCTAATGTGATATAGATGCTCTATTTCGAACACGGTCAATAATTATCCTTCATTGCCAAGCCACCCTCACCACGTTCTAAAAGTCAAGCATGCTATTCAAATTTTTTCATCTCCCTTTGATCGGACTGAATCTGACGCCCTTGGCATTGTACCTCTTCTTCACTAGACCATAAGTGGAGGCCTCAACCTACCAATGGGTTAGGATTCCCTCATGGTTGGACATGAGGTAGACATTATGAGCGACTTCATTGTGTAAGCCTCAGAAACCATTTTTCCTCCATAGCGGTACTCAGGAATCTTCCTTGTGTACGCCCCATCCACCATTTCTGTTCCATGGAGGCACATGGGTATCTTCCTTGTGTAAGCCCCATCCATCCATAGAGTCACCCAGACAACTTTCCTACTTAATCCCAATTCACCATCGCCGCTCCATTGCGGCACCCGGGCAGCTACCTTGCGTAAGCCCAATGCACCATCACCGCTCCAAAGCGGCACATAGGTAGATTCTTTGCATTGGTCCCATTCACACATTCAACTTTATTGTCGCACCCAGGCATCTTCCTTGAATATGTTTCATTCACCATTTCAGCTCCATAGCGGAAACCAGGTAGCTTCCTGGCGTAAGCACCATTGACCTTTGCCGCTCTATAGAGACACCCGTGTAGCTTATTTACTAAATAATCACTCACCATTTCCTCTCCATAGTAGCAGTTGAGCATATTCCTTGTATATTCCCCTTGCGCCATCGCTGCTCCATTAAGGAACTCTAGGATCTTCATTGCATAAGCCCCATTCACCATTTCCAATCCATAGACACACTCGGGAAACTTCCTTACGTAATCCCCATTCACCGTTGTTGCGCCGTAGCACCACCCAGGAAGCATCCTTAGGTAAGCCCCATTCACCATTGTCGCTCCATAGCTGTACCCGGGAAGCCTCCTTGCTTAATCCCCATTCACCATTGCCTCTCTATAAAAACACCCAGAGAGATTCCTTGTGTAATCATGATTCACCATTTCTACTCCATTATGGCACCTGACTAACTTACATACATAATCCACATTCACCACCCTTCATGGATGCACCTCTACACTATGATCCTCAAGTCCTTGATACCTCTTGTTTCTCACACTGAGAATGACTCACGTGGGCTTAGAGTAGTATGCATTGAATATAATATCCAATATGGCCAGTCTAGAGTGTAATCCCCAACAACCATCCTAAACTATGTGGACTTTGATCCATTCCATGGCAAGGTATGTAGGAAGCCTCCTTGAGGATCAAGCCCGACACCCATTGGTCCCAACCATATTCATGTCAGTCCACCACCTTCCTGAACTACATGGAATTTAAACCTTTCCATGAAAAGGTATGTAGGAAGCCTCCCACAGGTTCAATCCCACCAACATTGGTTCTGAACCTCCTTCACGTCAGTTAACACACATCCCAAACTACACAGACATTGATCCTTTTCATGGAAAGTTATATAGGAAGCCTCCCTGAGGTTCAAGCCCAACTCCCATCAATCCTGACCACTCTACCTGGGTCCACCCCCATCCTCTAAGAAGAGAAACTATATGGACCTTTTTCCTGAATGACACTAAACTATCACCTATTCAGCAGTAATCCATTGTCAAACCCATTTAGTGGTAATACATTGAAGTAACCCAATCACCGGTAAACCATTGAAGTCCCCAATCGATGGTATGCCATCGTCAGATGAACTAAGTGGACAATGATTCCCTTTCACAGCGATACATAGGAAGCCTTGATGTGGTTATAGCCAATTACCATGTCTCATAACGAACTCTCCCTCTATCCTATGTGTTTTGGGAAATTCGTGACCCAACTAGGAGGTTCCACCTCTAATGGGTCCCATCCATGAGTCCATTGTCATGGGATGCTTCATCGGGTGACACATCATCCCACCGAACTACGCAGACTTAGATTCCCTACCACGGGGACACATATAAAGTCTCTTCGAGGCTCAAGCCCAATACTACCGCCACCTTCATGACAACCCCATATCATTCCCCCTCTACCTCATTCATCTATACATCATCCATCTGGATTCTCATATGGGCCCCACATCCCAGTCAAATCATGACATTCATCCCAGTGCCACACCATGCAGAACTCAGGCAGCTTTCCATGCATAAGCCCCACTCAATCCATAAAAATCCATGCAAGAGTATACCTGTTGTGATGGGATGCTATTCATGAATATGCCCCAAAATGTATTCGGGTTGTTGTCCTATGTGTACACCCTGTTTAATCACCCATTCGATCTACGTGGGTTTTAATCCCTGTCGTCTACATAGGGTACATAGGAAACCTCCACTAGGTTAAATCCTAGCCAATGGTAAACCTTGGTGTTCCCCCATTCTGGAGTGCACATCCTATGATCCGCCCTCAGTGGTTTCCAAGTCAGCTTCCACGGTGTGACATCTACACTTTATGTTACACAAAATCTCGGACATTCTCTTATGGAGTGTTATGATCTATCCACCCGGTAAACCTTCCAGGTGTTCCCTCCTAGGGATCTACCAATCTAACTCATCTCTGTGAAATGTTTTGATCACCCTCATTCCATCTACGCAAGACGATAAACTCATTGCCTTCCATGTGTTAAACATGAGATGGATGAGGAAAACCTCAAACGACACGCATTTGACGTAGCCATATCCGTAAGACATTAAAATCGCGGCGTACCCTATGTTAAACATTGGAAGGTGAGGAAAACCTCAGAGACATTCCTCCACTATAAGATACCCCGAGACTGTCATGGGATTCCTTTGGTTTTCCCCCTTGAGATTCCCTCTTAGGAATAGGAATATCGATCTTCTAATGTCTACAAATCCAGAGATGCCCTGAAATGCCTGCTGATGTCATCTACTCCGAACGAAAGCTTCTACCCTGACCGGACACCTTATGTCCTGCCAGAATCAGTGTAATTAACTGTCATTGATGAACATATGGCACTGAAAATGAGATTCAGGAACCATGACTTAATCTTTTAGGGAGACACGGACTAGGTGATGAGTTATGAGGAAGAACAAATGGAATGAAGAACTGACATCCCATTATACCATTTTTATCAAGGAGCTAACATCACTAAATAAGGAATGGATACCACCTACCTTTGTAAAGCGGGAATGTGGGGTGACAATTAGTGTCGTCATCCTCGAACAGAAGGACGTACACGCCTCAGCGAATTCGTATGAAATATACACTATTTATGACATCATAAGTTATGTAAGGCCACTTGGTTTGAACTAACATGCCATTATTACTATTTGATGTCACATGAACGAAGACTATTCATAATATTGGGCAAAAATATTAAACTAATGTTTAACATAATGAAAAATACCCATTCTCCTCCACTATGAATACCACCTTCACTCCCCTCTTCTTCCCACTCCACTGAAGCCTTCAGACATGCCTATGTTCTTCCAAATACTCCTCCAAAGGCTCTTCCCTCACGCCCATGAGCTTCTGGTCTTACCAAAAGTCCAAAACCAAATCCCCTAAGAAGGAACTCAAGGAGAAGAGATCAAGAGTTAAACATACTCTTTTATTTTCATTATTTTCTTACATTTTAGGTTATTCTCTTAATTTTCCTTTTTCTTATGTTGGAATATTTTATTCCATATCCCCCATTAATATCCATATTATATAAGAGTGATGACATATAACCTTTCATTCTTCAAACTTTTTTTTTGAAATTTTGCGAGATGTTGTTAGGCTGCCGAATTTTTGTCAGAAATTTCTCATGTTTTATTTTATTTCAAGATTCCTTTATTTTCTTCTTTTTTCACCAAATCATCTTAACCAATAGGAATGAATGCTCTAGAATCTTGTATATTATATATTTTTTCATGTTCATGGAAAATTCAGCATCATTATTCTCCTCCTCTCCCACTTATTCAAATAATTAAAAACATTGTCCTTGATGTGTCGAATTACAAACATCATAGATGATGGGATTTCATTTATCATTAAATCCTTCAAGTATGGTCATGAATCCATTTTTATGATTTAACCAGGTTATAATATATGTATTATGTCTCATCCATGTTTTTGGAATTCTTTTTTAAACATGGTATTAATTTATAAAACAAAATGAGTTCATTATTATCAAAGAAACACTAAAATAATCTAAATGAACATTATTATAGTTTTAACATATGAATCATCCTCATGTACGAATTAAAAATTACATATGGTATAATTTATCATACTTGAAATAAATAAAATAATAATCCATTCCAATTCAGGATTTTCACTGCTAATCGAGTAGACCATCCTGCATTAACCAATCTTGGAAATCTTGTAATGAACTCACCCAAAAACAGTGCAAGGTGAAAAATAAAAAAAAAATAACGGGTGATATGATTTAATGAAATGACCCTATCAGATGTTATAAAAATTAAAATGTTTCTTTAAAATACTAACAAAAAACTTTTATCCATTATAAAAACATTTAAACATGTCTGATGTAAGTCAATCCCAAGGTAAGGGAACTCTTAACCTGATTTCTATCCTTTTGGTTAACCTTATTATTCAATATTTATGTGGTATTTAAATTTTTTATGTGATGAATTCAGATTATACTATGTTTAATTATGAATATTTATAGGGTATATAAATATTTCATCCACTCTATTATGTCTCACAACCATTATATGATATTTATAAGGGACATTTATTTTAAAATATTCCTTCAAATTTTGGTTTTTGGAAATTCAAAATCAATGTTTTTATGATACTATTAATGATGTATGATTATGTTCTGGATATTCGGTGTTTATTATGATGAAGGGTGGGACCTATTTCTCCCTCCAATGCATTGGGTATGTGTTTGTTCGAGGTCATACATACGGTTACTCCAAGTGTAACTACGATGGTTACAAAAATAGTATTGTAGCCGTGAGAAATACAAATTATTAGGTAGTTGAGAGGTTTATAAGGTTATGTAATAAATTCCCCAAGATCCCTTTATGGTTCTAATTATGTTATTATGTATTTTTGTAATCTAATATTGTCCAAATTATGTATATATACACAGATGAATGTTTTTCTAATAAGAATGATTTTATACGTTACAAGTATTCAAGGACTAATGTGTTTTTCCTTCTTTTTATATCCCTTACTGATTTTTTGTTCTCATACAATGTTTAAAATGATTTTTCAAAAGTTAGTGGATGTTTTAGACATAATAGAAATCCATGTTATATTTTTAATATTTTTCAAGGACCCCACCATTATGATTAAATGTTTTTAATTTTGAAAAAAATGGAAACAATTTTTATTATAGTCAATCTATAACAATGTGTAATGCAATGAATGTATTATGATTAAATTCTCTAAATATCTAAACATAAAAAGATCCTCAATGTAAATGGAATTATTTTCCTAACTAAATTCTATATTATGTATGTAATTAGGTTGGGTCTTCATATGATTCAAACTAGGTTGAATACCCAAAAAGGGTATCAAAATTAACTAGTAATGTATCTACTCAATGGTCATGACCTTTGTGAGATATATGACATATTATGAACTTATGAATCATATAATTCATTCATATTACAAGTTAAAATCCAATAATAGGGTGTCATTTGTAAATGAAAATAGTATTCCTGATATTTTTTCACCATATGATTCTCAATAAAAGTATTGGGAAATATAAAATTGAAATGATTCAATGCTTCTGTAGATTTTTTCTTAACATAAAAATATAGTAATTCTCACTATGTAAATTTATATACTAAAAAATAAGATTATTCTCCCTCAGTGAAATATAGTGTACATTGGTTGACTCTATCTTATGATTTCATAAGGAAGAAGTGGCTATAAATTTCATTCTTTGGGATTAGGGTACACCAAAAGATGTATAAAGGTTTAATAGTTGGCAACTAGATGATATGCTACCATAATTTAACAAATATATGTGATAAATATTGGAATATTTTTTTTCCATCATTGTAAACATCACTTTCCGCATCCCCTTATTTAAGTGATGATGAAACCCCTTTTTGTGAAATGTGACCTAGTAGAACCAATGGGTTTGTTGTTCCATCATACATAACTCACTACCATTCATGGTTATAAGGGAGAACAGACTTTTAGACGATAGGACACAAATTGAACCAATATTATATTTTTATATAAAACTCAACTACATTAATTATGAATCTGTAGAATTGAATATACTAATATTAGAATCCTTTTAATGTGTGTTAACACATGAAATGTAAAATAGAATTCCCACTACAATGCCAGTAACCATCCCTTAGTCATATATATCTTTTGATTTATCCATATATACATATTAATGGGATTACGATAGTGATCAATCATCTTATGGAAAAAAAATATAATCAACCATTTCCCCATAAAAATATGTATGTTTCACTGAGTTGGCTAACCGAGGACCTACACATTTTTTACAAAACCTAATGAGTTACCACAATAATATAACATTCTTAAATAGTTTTGTAAACTGATTAACTGCTGATTCTAGATGAGATGGATTTAATAGTTTGAAGCATATCATTTTCAAATTTTTATTCGAGGAAGTGAACTAAGAATGTGGCGATGGAGAAGGTGTTGAGGATGACAATAATTGAAGTATTGATTTTAATTCCCCATGGATGGGAATATCTACCCTCAAAAGAGACGTTAGACTCAGAGAAATCCATGTTATAAGTCCCCAAGTATTTTCTCATGTAATCCCAAGAATATATTCCCCTGAAATAATATAACAGAGATAATATAAGTGAATGATCTCTTGTAGCATCCTACCATTTCAATGTAAATGTTGAAGTCATTAGTAAAGTCACAATGGCCCAATGTACATTTCAATATATTCTCAAGAATATTCATATTTCTTAATTGAATATGGTATTGCAATTATTTTCTAATAAAAAACCACTATTGAAAGATCTACCATCCTCTACACCTAAGGATTGTAGGTATATGACCCTCATCATAACATCAAGTTATTAAAGGAATTCCCATACCTCAATAGGGGGGGTCTCATTGAAGATGAAACCTTTTGTATTTTTTAAATGGGAAAACTATTTTAAATGTATTTTCACCTAGAATATTATTCCCTATTTTTTAACAACTATGTTCATTCCAATCCATATCATCCATCATGTAATTTAATTATGAAATCAGAGTCCTAGTGCTACTTATCTTACATGTTTTATTCTTACTCAAGCCTTACTAATCGACACATATCTTTGAAAAAGAATTGATGTTAATCATTTCACTTCCATTGAAAGAATTTATAGGGTTTTTGATATACTCTAAATAAGATACATTCCATGCCTCAGATGGGATTGGTAATCAAAATAATTTTTACAACCTTCGGTACTAATATGGATAATTTCACATCCAGATATGAGAAATACATAAATTTTCGAATAATATTGGGAAAAACTGATTTCAGTATCATTTGAATAGAACCCTATATATAATTTAGTCACTTATGTGGTTAACATCATCCATGACTGGTGATCCACCAATGGAAGATTCTATGATCTAAAGTAAAGGGGTTATAAATTCTTATTTGAATACCTGGAAACTGATGACTAATCCAAAAAGGTTTACACCATTAAAATAGAAATGTCTCATCAGTGTTGTTATTAATGATTCCATCACAAATTGAAATCATATTGGACTAGGCCTTGATTATCCCTCCATCCATTTTGAGAAATACTACTAGTGGATATCATTTCAAATGTTTTAATGGAGATGTGATCATGATAAATCAACCGGACCAAACAATCCCATTCCATTAAATTGATGAGACACACTACGATAATTCAACGCCAAAAGGGTTTGATTTTTTTTGTTTTTTAGGATGACGATGTACAAGTACCCACCCAAAAGATCACATATATAACTTCACAGTATCAGAAAGTGACTGGAATTTATATGTGGGGTTTTTACCTGATAAATTTAGTATAAAAAGTGGTATGGATGGTATAATATAATAATGGATTACCCAATGTGAAAACCACATGGAATAGAGTCCTTAATTATAAATTGAAAACCTCTTAGACCCCCGATCTCCATTATTAAGAGTTTGTACCTATATAGTTACATGGAAATAAAACTAACCCACTAAACAGTCTGATCAATTTATTGAATAACATCAAATCCCTATTTTATAAATGTTAAATTTATAATAATATTCCAACAGGAACCCTAAAGAAAATGGGAATCATTTTTGAGATATTCTTTCATCTTTTTATATATGGTATTAAAAGTAAAATTCTTGATACAATATATAACCCATTTTTGAAATGAGATATATCCCCTTGGAATTGGGGACATCTAAACGGACGTTTTATCTAACATTATCATCTCCCTTACAAAATGAGGTGTCCACTCTATGTCAGACAACATAGATGACGGAGGGAAAAAATAAAACATACATCCCACCAAACATTGTTTCTCTCAAATATGATCGATGCCCCATTGAAAGATTCCCACATCAACATATGTCGGGTTGAATTTTTTTGTATCTAGACTACAATGGATAACTATGAATGGAATCGTGATATTATTATATTTGGAATAGTTTTTGGTTATTCTGATAGATTCATAAAATTTAATTTTTTCACGTTTGTGGTAAATTCATTAGTGATATACTATAACCAAAAGGGTTATCCCCAATATATTAGGATGCTCCCATGGGATTAAGGAACCTATTTAGAAAACCATATGATCATATGGATTGTGGATGATTTAAAAAATATATATAGATATGTAGATGTCTAAATTTTATTTATGATGAATTTTTCTAAATTAAAATGGCTTAAACTTTACTACGTAACGATATGATTTTTTCCGACATTAAAGAAATGGAATATATCACGCATATTTTTTCTTAATTGTATTTTGGGTCCTTATAATCAAGAGGGTGGAACAATTAGTGATTTTAATAGATGAATATGAGAATACTTTTTATGAAAAAAACCCGTGATGTTTCAGGTTTTCTAAGTGCATATATTCCATAATATTTATCCCTGTATGGTCTATCAGGTCATTATGTGATGACTTGACTATGACATTTCAGCTTCAATCCATACAGGTGAGAATATAATTTTGATAAAAGACCACTACATAAGCCTCCATATTTATATAATTTTTTTTAACTGGAATCCATATTTTTAATATAATAATCACATGTCAAAGAATCATGAAATTATATCAAAAGAGACACATGACTCAGAAATAATCATGTCAATAACATGAACTATAAATGGATTTGAGATTGAAGGCTATATTTAGGTCACTATAAATTCATGAAACATGGATTATATTGAAACCAGGTAATATCATTAAATATTTTATCTTGTGAACTTTAGATGTTCATAAAAATCATGTAATGACCAATTGATCACATAAGTTATCTAATTGAGCATGGAAATCCTGTATGATAGTGATGCATTCAATGATATGGGTCAAGGATCAATAAAAGTAATGTTAGTTGAATCATGGATGGTTTAAATATGTTCTATTACATATAAATCACTAGGAAATATCATGTGATTGAATCTCACAATGTATTCTTAAGATTAGTTTTTAAGAGGCCTTGCAAATCGGTTCTTGCGTTGTGGTATTTCTAAACAGTAACATGATCAGAGAATTCATAAGATATTTATAGTTCATAGTAATATATGGAATTATATTCCACATCAATTCCATATTTATATGAAATTTCAAATATTTCCAGATGTCACAAGGAACTCAAAATACATCGTTGGAAACTGGACAATGAAAGCCCCAAGGACTCATGAGGGCATTTACTCACCTCAGAATTGAGGCCTTTTCCTTGCATACTATTTTCAAGAGGGTGGGGGGGGGGGGGGTTTATTTAATACATAAAAAAGAGAATTATAAATTCTATACTTTAACAAATACCCATGATATGGGTATTATTTCCGATCCATAAAAATTTACGTAGTGGCATAACTATATGAAGTCAAGGTGGCTGAATCATTCAGATCACATATCCTCTGTGGGGTCACAAAATCGCATGACTATAGGAAATAAACAAAAATGGATAATGTAAATCACATTATCTATATATTATCACGTTAAAACCCTCATAAAAACTTCATTTTCATGCGAAGTCATCCAAACAAGCACTAAGTATCACGTGAAGGTTTCCAAAAAAGTATCAATGGTAATGTGAATGATTCCAAATGAGATCCTCAAATCAAATGGATTTTCAATTGATAAACACCTGAAAATTATTTATATAACATTATAATTTTTTAAAAAATGTGGGAGATTCATGTGATGGGGAGTTGTGTTTATTTTTATGTTATGTGATTATGTGATTTAAAATATTTAATAGAAACAATTTGTGAGGTATTATTCTAAAAATATCACACCCAAACATAAAACTAATATTTAAACTCTAATGTTATCAAAAAATATAAATTTAAAGTATTAAAATCAAGGATGCCTCTTGGAAATGGTAGATATGTACATTTTATATCATATGGTTTATATACCTCATGTGATCATCATTGATCATGGGAAGACCCTCCAATAATTTGTCTTAAACTAAATATAGGACCATTAAAATCAATATAGATCTTGTGAATGTCATAATATAATCCATATTATTCATACGATGGATCTTCGACTTGTATTCTTCGATCATGTCAAATCATTTCCATGGGCATCCTGATCTCACAATGAATATCATTCATGTTGTCTCAATGGTACAAAGACCATTTGACATGTCAAAAAGATAATCTCAAATTCCATTGATAGGATGGGTTTAATAAATATGGTGATGATGGAGTGTTCTCATGGTCACTGTTTATCTTGCGGTGCCTTGGATGGACTGTGGAAGGATCATGAATATCATGTGATCTGATACCCAAACACACCACAAATTCTAGATCATATATACAATATAAACATCTTTAATGGATTTATATATCAACGGGGTATAGGGATACAAATTCCTTCTAGTTGGAACAAGTAGGGACAACACAAAATGGCTACTACAACCATTAGAGCGTAGAATAATAGACTTCATGAAGTAGAATGCCAGATGATCATAAAGGGTATTCATCAATGTAAAATATTGGTAATGAACATAGGGATAACAAAAAATGAATATAATAATTTCATGATTATCATGCTTATCAAAAGAAGGTATTATGGTACCCCATGATGATTAGGATAAGGTGTTTTTATATATCAGCTTGTCCATGTGAAACCTCAATAAATACATTGTTGATAAAGATGGAATCATTTTTGAAATAAATACTAGAAAATATCACATGATTCTGAAAGGGAAGATATTATTGATTTAATGATAATGAATCACGAACTTCACATTCATTATCCATATCAATTAATAGTAGAAAAAAATTTAACAAAACATCATGTGAAGTTCTCAGGACCTTTCAGCCAAGCCACACATAATTCCTCAAACACGTTATCCAAGACTCGAAATGTATTACATACATTTCCAAAAAGTCTTGAAATGTACTACATAAATGTTAAACAAGTCATGATATTCCCTCTAGAAAAGTAATAATTAGTCATGCAACAACTCTGGACATCGATATGTTGATAATTTGAGGACACTATATGTGTCATCCAAGTTAACAGATAGTCCTCCAAACAAGTCAGTCAGATCACACAACAGATACCCACCATGCCTACTTAAATAATGAACAAGAACCATATGACATGTCATCCTCTCTAGATATACACTCAATTTTTTTTTACAGAAACACTCTCAATGATTATTAGTTAGGCACACAGGTAATGCAAGATAGCCAATCAGGACATTTCAGGCATATACCATCTAAAAAGACATGATTTTCCGAAAGGCGCCCTAATACATGATAACATTATATCTTTAACATATTATGACATACCCAATATAAACTATTATAACACATATTTCTATACAATAAAGAAAAAAGGACACCATCCTAAGGCCATATATCGAATTGGAATCCCGCCTTATGTAAGTCCCTCCATATCTCTTACACTATAACCAGTAGGGACCAAATTCTTATAAGGTTTCATCATTATTTCATGTGCATCAATAGTCTTGGAATATAATTGATGAATGAGACATCTTATTCCTATACAAATAGGTTATGTAGAATAGCATACTATGGCATAATCTTTTTAGGGAAACTACCTCAGTGTTTTACCCCCAATAATCTAACAATTTAACCTATGGGATGAAAACATTCATATCGGTTCACAATTATTCTTCATCCCTTAGTGGATTGAGAATCAAAATTACCTATGTGGACCATAATTCCAATAATAATATAGATTATAAGACATATTTTTATTGGATGGTCTCTTTATTTAAAAAAAATTTTAGAGGTTCCCATGTGTATAAGTAATGTATCCATATGTAGTAAGACTGATCAAATGGTAATCCTTATTTATCAAATTAATCATTTACCATGTGATAATTGGGATTTTTAAACATAAATTTATTCACATGACTAATGATACACATCTAGTGAAATATCATTGCGTATTTCCCATTTAGTGACATGATATGATTTGCCTTATACAAGGGAATGAATCGTGGTGTTTATCCTAAGGGAATTTCATTATTGGTAAAACCTAGGGAAATAACACTCACATGCATTAATTATTTTTCATCACTCATCAGTGGGTTTAGATAATATCGATGTATGATGTCTCTGATACCTACCCTAAGAAGGGTACAAATGACACATTCCTATGAATTGATCCCAATACACGGTTGCTTAGATCCATCATATATATCCTTTACACATGAAATTATACCTCATGGATTAAAATAAATACATGGGTATTTATTCCTATATTAAACATGATACGAAGATGCCTCATAAAGGATCAATCCAGTCCATGGAATTCTAATCACTATCGTAGAAGGAAGTTAACATTAGTGTGACTGGTTATAAAGCATCAATATAAAAAATATACCCATATATATGATACAATGGGAGATGGATTAATAACCTTAAATACATATATATTTCTTCATTAATGTTACAACCTTTACAAATAGAACAATTTAAAACCTAATCAATTTGACAGAGTAACCGGTTCCATATAAATATTTGAAATATATTTTAAAAAATATCATAAATCTATTAGAGAGTATAATAATGGGAAATAATTCCCCCCAAAATGGGGCGATGTTCCCAATCACACATCCTTTTAACCAATGTGTGTTTCTGAGCATCATTGGATGTGAGAATATAATTGCCTTCCTACATTTGGAAATTAGGTTCAATCCATTACATTGATGTAGGAACCATTGTGAGATTATTTTATAGAAGAATATTATAATCCCAATGCATAAAATTGTGAAACCACCCCGAATCACCCATAAGTGAGTTTTTGGTGAAACCATTATAGATTTTTTTTGGAAACATTGGTACGTATTTTCATCCAATCTTTATCAATTTATATACATGAACCTTATTAAAAAATACTCCCCATGAAATCAATGAAGTTATATAATTTAAATGATCAATCAATATATCAATATATAAATATAAAGAAATTATTTCATTAAATAATTAATTTTTTTAAAAATTATAAAATTTTAATTAATATTGTTTTTCATGTACAACATTGCCTATTGATTATTTATAGGAGATATATTTTATAAGTGATACACATTATTTATCATGTCACCATATTTTTTTTATTAAAAATTTAACTTTAATAAAATTGATTTCTATTTAAATATATTGAAAATTTAAATAATGTTCGGTATTATGTCCTGTAATGGTTTCCACTATATGTTGTGAAATTATATATTCCCATGTTTCTTAATATATGATGCTTGAATATTTAGTCATATTATTCTACTATAATATTTTTATATAGTACAAAAAAAATTATAAATATGATTTCAATGATGAAATTTAAAAAATAAAATATGACATGATACAAAACTTATGAAAAATCATTCCTACAAAGAATACGGTGGAAAAATATAGATATATAATTTATGTTTTGAAAATAATGGTTAGAAAAATAGTTAATGAGATCCAAGAACATGAAGGGTATTTTTTAAACATGAGACAAATGATGCTAGATCCGGAAGGAATAATAATAAAAATAATGTCATCGGGAACATGACTTGCATGGGATATAAGAAATAGTATAAGTAGAGATATGGGGATCCCTCATGAATGTATGAGGATTTATTACATAAATAAAAATTTATTAATGATAAATAATTTGGTATAATGCTTCATCATAACCAATTGCCTTTAATTATTGATGTTGAAAAAACAACCACTATAAGGAAGAGAATTGACATGAGGGAGACCAAAAAGTCCATTGGATTAGTAATGAATAGGGATAACATTATGAATACAAGTATGTGTCACATTATAAAAAAGTGAATTTAGCCATTAGTAGTAAACCACCACTATATGATATGATTTAATGGTTTGTATGATATTTTTAAAAGGCATCCAATAAATATAATTTTTTCTAAAATAAAATATTTAATATAAAGAGGGATTTTTGGAAAACCACTATAAATTGCTGATTATAAATTTTTAATTAAAAATATTAAAAAAAGTTAATAGTAATATATTAATAATTTATAATTATTTAATTATTATCAATGATTATTGATAATAATTTCTATTCTGTTGTTGAAAATTAAATTAATAATTAATTTTATATTTTATAAAATTATTTTTAATTAAATATTTATTTAATTTTTATTTCATTATATACGAATATATTTACATATAATCACAACCACACAAACAACCATGTATATATGTATATATATATATTTTCAATTATATAAAATTATATAAAATTATATATGTTATTTTAAATTTATATAAATTTAAAAATATTTAATATATCTATATATATATATTCATATATATGTTTTTATATTCATATTTAAATAAATATATGGTTATATATATATTATAATGTTTTATAAACATACCAATATCTATCTATTTGTGTCGATATTTATATATATTTATATGTGTTGTGTGTCTGTATATATATATCTATGTGTTTATGTATGCATGTAAGAACTATTAGATTTTTATATATAAATATTTATATTTAAATAAAATAATATATAAGGTATATATTTTTTATGTTGGTAAATATATATGAATGTATATATGTATATTTATATATTTTCACATATATATTTATATATATTTAGGTATATTAATTTTTATATACCTATAAAATTGAATATTTATATATTTTTATGTACTTATTTATATTATGTTGGCATATTTATTTATGTCTGTTTTTATATTTAAATGCACATAAATACATATATACTTTTGTTTGTATAATGAAATATTATGTTATAATATATTATATATGTATTCTTATATTTACATATTATTATGTAATTTTAATAATATTTTTATATGTTTATATTAATTTTGGAGTATTTATATTCATCTATAATCATTTATATATAATTATATATATATATTATATGTACATATATTGTCAAATATATTTATATGAATGTACATATTTCTATTATAAATAATGATATTTAGATATATAAATAAGTATTCATATACATTTATCAATATATATATATAGAATTTACATTAAAATATTTTCATATATTTATACATGAATATGTGGATATATATATATATATAATTTTATATATAACATTATTTTTAAATATGTTTATTCAAAATATTTTAATATATATACATATATATACATTTGATAACGTTATCTTAGGAACTATATTAAAGACATTGTGTAGTGTTAATTTTATTTATAAAATAATCTAGACATACGAGATTCAAGTCTCTGCCTATACATATTTATGAAAATTGATAGATAATAAATGAAAGATAATATTTATTAAATAATTTCTAATAAATAATACATAATTTGAATTTTGTAATACAAAATATATAATTGAAAATATAATTTAGATAATTGGTAATTGATAATTTATAATATAAGACGGACAATAAGAAAAATAAATAAAAAATAATTAATTAGATGCGGTATAAATAATCATTAATGGTGTTATTATCATAGAGTTTTGTTGTTTTAGATATATGGGGGATAAGAAAAATATGTTCTCTATCATAATATTGTACTAACTCATACATGTAAATTTTAAATAATAGATAATTTTCATTACTCTCACTGTAATTTTGATATTTTTTTAAATAAAATTATTGGAAAAATATTTTTCCCTTCTAACACTCTATAAAAGAACATTTTGAGGGAGGTATTCTGTAATGTAATAATTCCACTCAAGGAATCATAAAACAAAATTTAAAACAAATATCGATTTATACATTTTTTATGAGTAGAGACTATCATATTTGGATTAGGAACATGAATATAAAGCACACAATAATTTTCTTTATATTAAATGGTACAAATTAAGTGTGTTTTGATGGATATAGTGGTGGATTTTGATTTGATAAAAATATATAATGTTAGAGTTTGGATTCCAAACAATGTATTCACTTCTCAATAGAACCATGAAATGAACCTATGCAATAGATCAAATATTAGAAATGATGAGTTAATTTAAATATAAATTTTTAATAACTTATTATTATCATCTCTAGGAAATAAAATATTAGATTTATGAAATATGGATGTCTGGGTTTATGAATGTTTCAGTCATCACCTACTATACAAAATTCAAAATGTGATGATAGAAATTCTATATAAATTATCTTGGTTGTAAAAACTATAAAGGAAATGTTAATTAAATTATGATATATGGGATGAAAACTAATGGAAACACCTACCCTTTTATAGATGATAATTCATAAAATTTATTACTAGAAAAAATAATCTATAAATATTATGTATTCTTGTGAAAAATATACATTTATTATTTTATATACCATGTATGTTAATAGGGAATCACTATGAATATATTACATAACATGAACACATGTGATGTTTTCTAAAGGGTAATGGTATCTTTGAATTTTTATATGAGGTTATCATAGATGATAAAGTTTTTCATGATAATGACTGTGTTATGATTTCATGTAAAAAAATTTATGAAAAAAATAATTATATTCATTTCATTGATAGTAGTTTTTAGATATCATTGTTGATTCAGTAGATCATTAATCGAATATTTATAATTAAAATACTCATTATTGGTGGTAGGCAAAGAATATTCATTGAAAAATTATACTGATTTTTTTTACCAAAAATGGAATGATATTTATCAATAATAATTTTGGATACTATCTTGAGAAGTAAAATGTATTTAATAATGTTTTTTCATGTAAATGTTTCCAACAAATATTGTAGTTAATATCAAAACTGATATATTAATAACATATATTTTATGATGAGTATAGAAAAATATATTTTTTTTTAAAAAAATGGAATATTCTTAATATTATATTATATTATAAATGTTAAATTTTTATCTCAAAGTGTGCTTGAACAAAAAATGTGTGACATTGAAAGAAACACAAAGTGACTTAGTTTTATTCAGTGTAAATAGATATTTTATACTTATTAATGATAAAAGATAATATATGTATTTTTATGACGGGATAAAGGAATTTTTAGAAAATAAAAATCATAAAGAAATGAATATAAATTATTCAATAATAGGATTGAAAAATTATTAAAAAACTGGTTGTCACACTAGGTAAAGTTACACTGTTATTCAATAAAGAACTAATTAAAATTTTATTGAAATATTTTTAAATGTAATAAATTATGATGTAAATTAAAAAATTGGATGATTTAGAATAAAAATGCTGATGAGAATAGTTGATCAAGTCCATCAATATTGAGAAAAGCATGTTATTGAATAATGAATAGTTAACCAAATATATTTGGTGACTTAATAAATGTGATGAAGTCCAAAAAACAACCTTAATAATAAGTAGATACTAAAATATTTAATTTGGATGTTCTTGATAATAGTTTGATGAATGATATTGATTATTCTCATGATCATATTGAGAAGAATCAAATTTGAGATATTTTTTCATTGTATAGTGATAAAATTTTCATTAAAATTGAATGATATTTCCAAAACAACATGAATGGAGAAAAATGATTATTTTTAAAAATATGTCTTATACGCATAGAATTAACATGGATTAAGCCTAATTACATATATAAATATTGTCTGCATTGTAGATATTTTAACTATTAATCTATTCGATCGCATTGAAATGATAAATATAATCAAGGTATTCCAATTTGATTTCATAAATGATTGTGTTAGTGGATTTATTATTAAATAATAATACATTTAATTGAAAAATGTAATTCATATACATAAGTATGATAAAGAGATTTCTCAAATGATCAATGTAAAATATGGGTATAATAACTCATTAATTATAGGTGTGGATGGATTAATACAAAATTGAAAAATCTAAGATCCCAACATAGGTGTTTTAATCATAATATTTAGGTTAATAAGATGCATCATAAAAGCATAAAATAGTTTGTTTTTATATATATATATCATATATTGGAGTTCATATTATGAAAAATACAATGTGTTTCTATATTTAATAAATTGAAAATTTAAAATATATTTGATAGTTGATTTCAAATATTATATTGGATTATTGGTTATATAATAAAGTCACAAGTCACACTCTAACCAATTTCACCTAGTCTAATCAAGAGCTTCACGTGATCTTCATTCTCATTATCATATAGAATAGGTTATCAACTTGCATCAATGTTCCAAATTTCATCATTAGTGATACTATACACTTCTTATCCTGATTCATAGATCACACTCAAAAATAAGTTCAAATAAATATTCATTGAAAACATATTAGAAATGTATAATAATAATTCTATATCATATGTCATGGAAAACATCCCATGTCATGTTATTAGCAAACAAAGAAAGCCCTAGGGTTTAGGTCATCTATAGTATAATAAATAACAGAAATGTAAATAATTAAACTATGAAAAACTCCAAAGTATTTCCCAGTACAACTTCCAAAAGACATGATTTATCCCTAAAACTCTCAATTACCACTTCTGTTCTTTTTCATAAACATTATATCATGATGTCTATATGAACAGTAATATTCCCATACATTTTTTTAGCTTAATCATGGGGGATACAACCAGTTTATCCTTAACACATGTTCACATTCATAATATGTGTATTATATGATAATAAAACAAAATCAATCAATAAAAAATCAATCATTTTTTTAATGGTCTTGAACTACATATTCATCATGAACCCCAAGATTATATGTTTTATCTCCATTTTAGAGTACTAAATATAATATAATTCATGACCATGGAATGAATATTAGGACATCAAATATATAAAAACTGACAACAAGTATTGGTTCATGAAATAACGCCATCAATCCCTATCATTATCTTGGGTCATTCCACATTGATGACATATGTTTATAGATCCCCATTTTAGGGAACAATGAAATTTTAATCCCTCATATCCTTGGCCCTGATAATAAGGATTTAAAAAAATTATTTATAATCATTATTTCATATTATTCATCCCTAGTCGCATATTATATAATGTAATGGATAACAGATCCATGATGTTCAAACAGATTTGTGATACTAGATTAAAAAACTCTACAGGACAAAATTTAAAAGAAAAAATAGAGTGACCCAAATTTTAAAATTATATAATATAAATCATGAGTATCAGTATCCACACACACACATGTGGTCACAATCAATCAAGGGTCTAATGGGAAACACAAGCACCCATAGGTGATCAATATCATACATTGCCTCATAAATCACACATAAAGTCACAAATGTGATCGATATCAAAAATTTCACTCAAGGAAATAGACACAACCATCATATGAAATCAACATTCATATTATAGAGATCTATATGCTACATAGATTACTAACTCAATAACACCAACTTTTACATCAATATTTTACATGGGTTGCGTCAAAAATCATTATTGCGCAACACCAACACAACCCACATACAAATTGTGCCCAATGATAATCAAAATAAGGGACGACTAGTTATGTGGATGAATGATAGAACCATATGAACTTAGAAAATTAAATATATTATAGAAAATGTGATCCTAATAAGTATATATTAATAAACAATTTCTCAATCTTTTGAGGAATGATTATCAAGAATCCTCAAATTATGATTAGGAAGAGACGAATGAGAACACCATTAGAAGCAAGAGTGGTAAACCAAATATCTCCATATGTTCAACTTGATTGCTGAAAATAATTATAGATCGAAGCAAAATAAATTTAATTGGGTGAAAACATGTCAACGATAACCAAACAGACATCATATATTATTTTATTTGTTTTCTATATATATATTTTTAATTCCACAAACCTCAATGGATATATCATCAATTTTAAACCTATAAAACATGATATAAAAGGACATGGTTATGATAATGCATCCCATTGTTTCCTTGAAATTAAAACTGACTATATTTACACTATGAAAACCACTACGATATGTGAGATATTCCATTCTGATTTTCATACTCTCCATGTAATCCTCCATTTAATGGTGTGGAATCTATAGAAATAGTCAATATGTGGGCTCCTAGAGATCTATTCATTTGATACCACCAATCTAGGGAATTTTGGTATTTACTATTCTGCCTAACCTAATTCATAGTACAAAGTGGAATACATCATATATTGGTCCTTATTTTTTTTATAATTTTATACTCCAAAACAAGTTTTTATAAATAAATAACCCAAAAAAATTTTTGAAACCGAATTGAGCCATCCTGAGGATGAAAATTACATTCCCCTTAGTCAATAAATTTTAAAAATATCCACCTCAAATGAAATTTATTCATGTATAATTACCTATAGTGATCTCTCTTGAACAAATTAATCAATTGGGCATAAAAATTGGAATCACGCTCCCAAGATTCATTTGGAATCCTTTTATGGTTCCATTATACATGTATAATTTAAACCATCTTCTCTCACAACACCTTCCTACAATTGTACGTGGTCCCTACCAGATTGTACCCAAATGATATTTTATGCCCTATATCAATGTCCTTATAATCGATCATATGCATTTTATTTAACATGTAATTCTTATTCATAAACACATAGAACACATGATGCATATCATGTTGTCCTGCTGAATGATCCAATTAAAAGGACCCTATTGCAATACTCGCTGGGATCACAAATTTTCCAAGGTCTCACCTTTCCATACTTTTATAGATGATTATTCATAAACAATGGTAAAACATAACATAAACCATGATCATCCTCAGTGAATCCGATATTTCATGTCCAATGGTATGTATACCATCATTGTCAACATTGGGAGACATCCTAACCATCCCAAATATACTACACTATCTCAATAGATTCAAACACCATACTCATCCTAAAGAAGATACATTCCAAAACTCATGCCAAATAGTATTGAGTGACATAACTCACCAGAATGATCCTTAAAGGGTGACAACTATATTGAATCTAGGAATATGTTGTTTTATATGAACTCAACCAAGTGTAATAAATCAAACCCAGATCCTCACATGTCTATAACATATGTCATTGGTATATACTCAAATGTCTGGATCATCTTATTTGTCTTTCTTTCATTATATATTATCATTTTAAATTGGGTACCCAAATACCCTAGTAAAAAATTCCAAAACAATAACTTGATTATCAAATATCATCATAATAAGATGATCAAAAGATCAATTTACAATAATATAATCTCTCATATGTAAATATTACCTTACTCTTCAATAGGGTGAGTCACTCAAATCAGCATGAAAGGAGACACCTTTTTCATCTAATCTACTTCCATCATGATATCATAACAACTCATTGAGGTCATTGAAAATAACATAAAAAATATTAATTGTACATCATATAACTTATGGTTATGAAAAATAATATTTAAAATAAATCATCCCATACATTGAATTTGCTTAATTACACTCTGGTGGGAATGGAATCATGATTCAAATGTTGTGATTTCCTCTTTCATATATTTCCACCAAAACATACTCGGAATGTCATGGTACATATTGGTTTACCTAATATGCATTTATGATTTTAAATAATGTTTCTCTCATCATAACAGCTTTAAAATATTTGGGCACAAATATCCTCTAAATAATGTAAACAACAAATTCATTATCTATAGACTACTCTGAGACAAATGTTTTCCCTAAAAAGCACTCATTTATCACTAATAACATCACATAAAAATCATTGATGCCCAAAATATGGTGAATGTATTCTTAAATGAAAGTGAATATTGGGAAGTCACATGGATCAGTATAATTTATCATATAGATAATCAATAATAGGTAAAGTTAATATGTTCTTCACTATTACCTAATTCATTTTACTATTTTTGTTTTCGATCTATAGAGTACTAACACCTTTATTAGAAAACAAAAATAATACACCCTTTCTAAGATAAATTGGTCCGATAAATCCCATTGGATTCAAATTATCTAATTTTACATCAACTCTATAAACATGTCTTTTAACATATGATATGATTAATTGATATAATTGTCCCCAAATAAAAAAATAAATATCAAATTAAATTATTCTTTCTAGTGAATGTATTGAGATGTAATCTGGTAAATCATATTGAATAAAATCCACCACTTCAGGGAAGATAATAAGAGTAACTATTAAAACTACTACAATACAATATTCTGATGTATACACCATAATCACTCCAGTACTTATCATGTTTTGTTACATCATTCTTGCAATAAGATACTGATCAATGATCATCAAAAACATATATTTTATAGGTACGAAATTTTATACACATCTCCATTAATAGTTGATATGATCATGATAACATGTCTAACAGTATGTTATAAATGAAACATGAAAATTGGATATTTCCATTATTAAAAAGTCCCACATATTTCTTTGTCTATAAAAATTATGGGAAGGTATGAAACCACTAAATATGTCATTATATCATCCCTAATGGTTTATTAAGAGATTATATCTTATAATATTTATTAACTAATAAATTCATTCTAATAGTGACTTGAGTGGATATAAAAGAACGGAAATAACATGTATTAATCAAGGTAGTACTTAATATTGAGGTAATATGTTATTTTTTTAATAGTAGATGTTCTGTCTCCACCACTAGATAGAACCTAGTTATATAATTATGGTATTCCTACTAAAGTATCATGGGCCAAATCTTGAGTTGTATAACTCACCTAGGTCAAAAAATTATATACATAACGGTTTTAATATTGATTTCCCTGACAAGATCCCTAGGTCTGAACTAGAATCTTTATTAGACAATTATGAGATCTGGGCCACAATTCCTGGAAGCAAAACTCAATAAGTTATCCCATTTTTCATAGTCATGAAACATGTCCAAATTAATTTCAAATAATTTGTGATATGTTACACTCTATTCATTGTTTAAAAATTTGGAACCTAAACATCCAATTTATGTAAAAGATAAAATTATAGCATGATAAGATCGTTTATCACCCCCATTCTATAACTCATTAACTATCAAATTTTTTCAACTAAATAAGAACCCACCAGTGCATTGGGAATTTCATAAGCTGGCCCACCATGAAAAAAATGGCACACATTATTCTATCCACATTCAAAATTTTCTTTATATTCGAAGCCTTTTGATGAAATTCTGTAAAATTATTTATGTACTAGCACTTATGTTGAAGTTTGTTCTCTAGAAGAGAGACAATATAGAACTTACTATCAATCTAAAAATCCTTCCAAACCAAATTAGAATAAATTCATAAAATCTCAAGCAGTTGACCTCAGTAAGAATAAAAAATCACCATCACCAACTAAATATATAAAAAATACATGTTTCCAAATACCATTAGAATGTTAGGAATGAACTACTGCAAGAACATATTAATAATGAAATAACAAGTAATACCTTGATGTTGTGATTCATGAACAATAATTCCCCAAATATCATGTATGGTATATAAATAATGATGACATCCTAATTCATTCATTTATCCTTATGAGTCTCTACCAGATAAATGATTCCCTCAATGATGTCAATCTAGTAATCAACATATAAAGGACCATTATTGGTCTGGTATAATGGAAGTTGATGAATAACAATGTCTAATCCATATTGACATATCCTCCCCTATAATCAACCTCACATAGTAGGTGAAAACTATAACACTCCATGATGGGGTTGGATTACCACAAGAACAAATAGATTAAGTGAAATACCACCCTTAGGTGAAGCCTCAAACATATAATGTGGTGGAATAGGTGCATCATCCCTTAAATGATCATTCGATAATATATAAGTAGAAATTTTTTTGAATCCTAGAAGACTATTTAGATCACCAATAAAAAAAATATTACTAATAAATTTAATATATTACATGGAACAGAAATTGTGTTTCTTTGGAATGACCTATCTTATGAGATATCCACACATAAGATATATCCCTCTTCGTTCAGATGATGCCAAAAGTATTATTCTCCATACCAATAAAAATTTTTAAGTCATATATGTATATATATATATATATATATATATTTATTTATATTTATATAATAATATCATTCCCAAATAGAATTAAATTATTTCAACGTTGATATATCACAATAGTATAGAGTAATGATATCTCATAGGAAAAGACATGAATATGGGAAAATAATTATTTATCAAAAATAAAGGATACATCATGTGTATATATGAAATATTTTCCTAATTTAATACTAATGATTCATGAATAAACCTAAATCCCATTAAAATGGAACAGCAATCCCTCACCTGTAACTCAGAGGTCCATTTCATGTGAGTTGTACAAGAACATGGAAACTTCTCTACATGTGTTCCACATAACCAATATCCATTCTACCTTATGAAAAAAAACACAAATGACCCCTCATCTTTGATACAATTTTTTAAATCCATGACCTTAATCAACTGGTAAATGCTTGAGTTCCACATGAACACATTTATGCTTCCCAATATAGTATAGAATTAAAACTAGCAATGAGGGTGCAAATATAATCAGTTGGGAGAATTTAACATTAAATTAATAAATCATAGACCCTGGTCATAAATTATAAAAAAATCAACCAAAATTACATATTTGAAATAAATATTAATATTATTATATCATAAATTCATCTAAGTATCAAATGTAATATGATTAATGAAATTATTACCCGATAATCAACTATATAAGTAGAGAATATAAAAACATTATAATGTTATGAAATACATTGTTTGAACACTCTAGAGTTCATCAGGGTACCACCTACGAATCCCATGCTCCATTTTCAAATGTCACTGTCACATGGCTCTTGGCCTTTTGTGGATCCATAATCATGTTGTCTGTACATGCATTGAGATTCAATGCACTATGGGAGGATGCAAAATATTAAAACATTACTACACCCTTAAAATATCGTATCAGGTATAAATGGAGTATTAAATGACATAATGTACATTTTTAAACATAAAAATATAAATAACTTGTCCATCGGTCACATGCTGAAAAAGATTCCTTGAACTATAGACATAACAAATTCGTCACTATACAGGAAGAGTGTTGATAATAAAAGTCTCAAATTTGGTTAAAATATAAATCAACCTCATATATCTTTGAACTATATGTCTTATGAGTAACACATCATACCACAAGAGATTACATACTTATCACTATCATGATAAGTGACGCATAGTCATTATACCCCGTGACTTTTTTTAATGAAGACACAATGTCATCATACAACTGCATTAGCTTGTGTTAGCCCACAAGGATATTATACACTTTCTTAGTGTCCTAGTACCATATCATCATCATTATAATATATCTCACATTATCCACTTATATAAATTAATCATAATAATACAAAACTCATTAAAATTTATACCGGATACATAACCTCTAGAGGACCCATATTCACAAATGAGAGGGAACATAACATATGGGAACACAAAAAAATATCATGATTCTATCATAGTATTCATACTCTAAAAAATGTGATAATACTCAGCCATGGGTCCCATAGGCTACACAAGATCCAACCACATATTAAAATGTAATATGGTATCATGGTGTAAAACACATGAACACTCACCCATATGATAGATATCAACCATTAGTTTGACAAAAAAATCACAACAGTCAGACCATGGAAAATATCATATACCATGACTATATATTTTATGTAAATTAAATCCTTAACAATTTCATTTTAAATGTAAATATTTAAAAGGATTATTTTAAGAAAGAATAACCATACACCACCATACAAACACACATCCCAAGGGTCCTCAATGAAAATCATCATATATAGAGAAAATAAATAAATTCAATGTAGTGAACTCATTGCTCCTAAAAAAAGAATGTTTAGTTGTGGTTATTTACCCAATGTTATAGATCAATAATAATACACCTCCATAAAATTATGTGTGTTTTTATCATATGGTTGAACTATGATTGGTTTGGGAGGAATGAAAAATCATAGTGTAGTAAGAAGGGGGGAAAATCATTATAGTATAATCTGGATCAGAGAAAACACCCAGATGTGGAGTTGAAATTAATTTATTATTGGAAAAACATAGTGAATATGAATTTAACACAATTAATTTAGTATCAGAAACATTTAATCCTTGAAACACATGGATCCTCCAAAGTTTAATATATATATTTCATACAATTACAACTTCTGATATTAGTGGCAACACGGTGTATGGAAAACCACCATGCCCTTAGTAGAATTGATCATGGTTTGGCAAGGGGATCTACCATGATAATAAATTATGTAATAAGATAAATGTCCAATAATATTTGGATAAACCAATCCAACCTACTTGGTGTATGGTTACTAATCTTGTTATGGTGTATATGAGGAATCCCTAGAATCCATGATGAATAACATTCACATCCATGGTGATTTGTTCTTGTACATTTCACAAACGAGTTTACTAGGTATAAGGTACACAAATCAACAATGTGGTATTTCATATAGTTTATACAATGAATCAAAAATATCTTATTTTATCCATCAAGAACCCTTAACAATTTTCAAAACCAAATCAATCCTTCAGGATACATAAATTTACTTTCATTTAAAATCAATGATCTTATATCATTTAACATTCACATCAAAATATCAATTTTCTACAAATATGATAAAAATATTTTGTTCGTAGTAATGAAATGATATTACATCATTTGAATCAATAATGATAATTATTTAAATTAAAGACTATTAAGTGATGGTGAAAATTATATAATATAACTATTTGATTAAAATCCTATTGTAATTGACAACATCATGCCCGGATATTAGTCTTTCAATATATTATGGTTAACGATTATTATTAAATACAAATGTTATCCACATGCTTCTAGTTTATTTTTTTAATTCATATATGAAAGGTATCTTGGATTATAGATGATTCTATATGTAAATAATAAATCAAAATTTTTATATTTTAAAAATAATTATTGATCTAGTTTGAAGGATAATAATATAAAGATTATTTATTGTTGAATAAATATTTTGGACTTTTATATTTATTTGATGAGAAAAAAATAAGTTCATATATTATTGAGCACAATTTATGAAAAATATATTTCAATTAATAAATATTTTTAGAAACTTATAGATGAGAAAAAATATTGCTGCTTCTAAACATCTAGTTACTCCTCAAATGATGAATCATATTGATAAAATTCCTGATGTAATCAATGATAAAATTGAATAATGGGTGAAAAATTTGTTCTATGTCTCGTATAAATATCAAATTTATTAAATCATGAAGACTGTACATTTATTAAAATAATTTTAAATAATTGATTGGATCATGGAGATTAACCATCCATTCTATAAGACCTTTTTGATAAGTGAATCCACTCTCGAATTTTTTTCCATTCTATATACATTTACCCTTGAGGAAAAACAATCATACAATTTTTTTAAAAAAATATATAATAATTTTTTTTATTCATTGAGAATTTTATATATTGATCCTCTTTGATAACCACGATACTTTTGTCACTGGAATCATTCATAAAGGTTGATAATTACTCACGTATTATAAGGGAAGGATACATAGTTATTCATAAATTATCATCAATGGGGAGATATTTTTAAAACATGGTTTATAGGGTATTGTATTGATGTATAACATGGTGAAATTAACATCATTTTAAACTAAAATATTTGAAGGACCAATGATAATAAAGTTCTTTATAAAACAATGTTAGTAATGTTTTTCATTGATTGATGTTTCAGTTTAATCTTGTTTCACATGATGTGAATGTATCATGTGAGATTAATGTCAATGATATTAAAATTATTACAAATTTATTGTTTATTATTGTCAATATTAGTGTTATATGCCATATATGACTATATATGAGTAGTGATTAATATTAGATAAGGTGTTTTAAACATTCCCAAATTTGAATAATAATAAAAGAAATTAAATCATATATTTTATTATGTAACTGTTGATAAATACTGAATGAAATATTGTAAATGAGTCAATATATTTTTTATAATTTTTTAGATGAATTTCCATAATTCAAGGAGCATTATTATTGGATTTTATTTTCGAGATGAAAATAAAAAACCATGTCATGTTAATGACGATGACTTTGTGGTGTGGAAACATTGATTGATGTTCAAATAATAGGATGATTGTAGGTCCTAGATATGTTCATGTTGAACCATATATCTAGAATTCATCTTTCCATGTTATATAGGACTAAATTATTCACATAGATGATAAAAAATGTGACGTTAATAGAAAATCGCAATTTTCTAGCATCATGTTTAGATTGATCTATGGAATTTTTCCATGTAGAAATGGGGTATTAATTAAAAATATTAATATTTGGAGGATATTTCAATCTTAAACGTTGAATGAAGGCATGGTTTCTTATATTTTTATAGTAATACTTCCATATGAATTTTAATAAAATCACAAATATAAATGAATAATAAGAATATATTATATTTCAAAAAAATGGGGAGGACCTCATCATTAAATTTGGGAAGTATTGAATATAATTTAGATATGATATCCTAAAAAACTCATCATAGTTTTATAAAAACTAAGTCAAGGTGTACTATAAATATTAATTTTCAAAGAAATTTCCTTTTCATATTTCAATGCTAAGAATATTTATTTACCATAGTTTTTGTTTACATAGACTATAAAATGATATTTTAATTTAAAATACTATGTAATGTTTTTCATAAGATATAATAATAATTATTATTTGAATAATTAACCAAAATTTTAATGGTATATATTTTTAAAGGGATATATTCCCGTTACTTTTAAATGTATAAATTAAATACCTAGTACATGATTAATGAAAATATAGAAGAGAAAACATTGGGGAAATATGTGGAATAATTTTTATTTCAGGGATGTGACAATGAATATAACTAAGGATGTAGTGATATATTTTCAAAGTGAATAATTTAAAAAAAATGAAGTTAATTTTCCTCTCATTGGATGTTATATATAAATAATATGAAGAAGAAGAAGATAATAATATTTATTATAATATTTGAAATGATTTTTTTATTGATGAGGGGTTTCCTATAATCCTTTCATTTTTTTGATAAGAATATAATAAATTATTGATGGTTTGTAAATATTGTGTACAAAAGAAATGATATATTTTCATTGTGAGTTTTTATAAAACAATCGGGAAAAGTGTCATCTGAATATATTGTGAAATTAGTACACATTGATATTTTTTATATAAATGAATGTTCATTACATTCTCCTTGGATATGACATAGTAATTGTGAACCAAATATATCACTTTTATAATATACATAATATATTTTATAATCTATATGGAATATATGAATATTCTCAGTAAATATATATAGATCAATGATGGATATAATTTTAATTCTTATAATCTAATATACCCACATTTTATGGTTATCATCCTTATTTAAGACAATTAATTAACTACAGAAAAATCTAAAAAAATTCAATCTAATGTGTTCATTTGGTTTGTATTTTGATTAATGTATTTGATCTTGAATATATCCATATTCACTATAAATCATATTTTTTAACCATTAATATGAATCGATATGACTATACAGTAATATATAAGTCAAAGAATAATAAAATAAACTCCTTAGACAACAAAATATTATTAAATAAACCCAAAATAATTGTAATTAATTCCAATAGATAATATTTATAAATCATGTTACAACCATTTTTTTAAATTATCTAGGAATAAAAATGACACCATTATTTGTTTTTTGAATGAAAAAATAACCACTCACATAAATTTCTAATGGATAAAAGTAACATGTGATATTTTTATATTATTTATTTGATGCATATTAATTGATGAGTATAGATTTGTTCTAAAATACATAAGCCACCATTATATGAAATTATGGAAAAGGTGGTAATTATTTTCCAAAAAGAATGACCATATAATATAAATAGAATTCTTGAATAATGAAAGCACCGTGTTATGGTTTATCTAATAGAAAAATATTCCACAATGCTTCATTCTCAATGATATATATTATATTTGATAAAAAATAATGTCACATTCAAAGATGAAATAAAATTCATACATGATGAGAGGGGGAAGACTACATTTGATACAGGTAAATATTGTTTTCAAATTATATAATTCAATAAAAAAATTTATTATCTTGGTGCAGTGAAAACATTTCTCCAAAATAATTGAACATATTATATACTAATATCAGAATGGTTTTGACATTTGAAGATGATAATAGTGAAAAATTGAAATATATATAGTCTATATGATTTATTTTACTAGTAATTAAATATAATTATATTTTTCCTATATTCGATGATATCAAATGTATAGTATTATATGATTTTAATGACATAATAATTATTAATTATCCAATTTAAATATGAGTAAGGGGGATTTTATTTTGATTTCTATTTTTGATAGATGTACTTTTATATTAACCACTTTATTTTGTAAACACTTTTGAGGGAGGGTTAAAAGGAGGAGGTTTTTGATTCATAAGGGGAAATTGTTTTTAAATATTTATTAATTATTATATTTGATAACTCTTATTATATTATTTTTTAATTATTTAACAATATTATGAAATTAGATAAAATATTTTTTCTACATTATCATTACACTTTATATGTATAATATTACATTGTTTATAATTTTTTTTAAATATTTGCTGACTGATTCATATATAATTGAATAAAATAAGATAAGTAGTGAGTAATTTTTTATATAATGAACATATATTGTGAAATATAGATGATCATTGTTGGAATATGCACATATTCATGTTATCAGTAGTATTGAATGGTAAAATACAGAAGTGAAATTTATGATTTTATGATTTATAATTCAAATTGTCCTTTCTTATAGGAAATGTTGATTATGGAACTTTGATTACAAAAAAGTTATACTCAATTTTGAACTCAATTAATTATGATAAATCAATGATTAATGATTACATTCAATAAATAGTAAAATTTTGTGCCTATCTATAATATTATTTTGATGGAATGCATTAGTGAATTATTTATAAATGATCAAGTACAACAAATCTAAGATTATTATTCCATTACTAATTTTAATTTATTTCAATTAGTTAATCATTAAATATAAAAATTTACTTTTTAATAATTCATCACATTATAAAATAATATGTAAAGAATATAGTAGTATAAATTATTATTTAATATAAGAAATTATATTTGTGAAATAACCGTATTTTTTCTCTATATTATATTAGTGGTAATAAATTCTAATTTTTTATATGATATACATAGTAGTCCTAATAAATATTTCAATTAAATTACGTTGTGATGATTCATCATCCTTAACAAAGCTAATATGATATGATTTTGGAAGAACAATTCATTCCATATTATATTCATATTCAGTATAGAATTATATTAATTATTTAATAATATACATAAAAATACCATAATGTGCATGATGAGTGTAATTTTTGTGGAACATTTTAAATATTTATATATATGATTGAATGTGTACATCTAAATGAATATTAAATCACAAAAAAATTGATCTCTCTCACCATATAAATAATAATTTCAGAAAATTATGGTGGGATGGAAATATATACATTATATAACATGATATATTTTTCATTTTCAATTATGGAATTTTTTTTAGATTATTCATTTATCTTCATATTTAATATAAATGGAATTAGAGCGCAGATAATCTATTTCAAACAATTATAAAAATAAATTACAATATATATGAACAAAAATATAATAATTCATTAAATAAATATAATCATGTGGTTTCAAATCTAAACATTTGAAGTAATTCCTTGGATTAATATTTATAATAGTTGGAAAATAACCATTAGAATCATTATTATTTTTGAAGTTGAAAAACTACTATATCAATCGATTTAAAAGTATTTAAGACATGAGGAATAATAATAATCATTCCTCTCATAATGGACAATATTGTTCTCTTATAAACATGATTTTTTTAATATCTCTATTATATCATCTTTGTTCATTCCTAGAACATGTTTAAACATGAAAAGGATATAATCACATAAACACTTTTTTGATATTAATGACATCATGAAAATTTCTGACATTCAATAAAATCAAAAAATAGTGGCTAAAAGAAAATTATACTCTCATTATAAGTGCATCTCATAAAATTTTAGGCAATTGATTTATTAATATAAAAGATAATATAATTTTTGTTATCAAAATAGTTATAAATTCTAATTTAAAAATGGTAGATGAATTTTGTCAATTTTTTTCATTGTTTCTATATATTCTATCATGTAAAAAATTATAATGTATAAGTAAAATATTATCATAAAATGATTTGACATAAATGAATATGTACCTTATTTACATATAATAACACATAACATGAATATAAATATATATATTAGTATTTTAATAGAAGTTTGAAATTAATTGTTCCAGAAAAAAATCACTGCTCTTAATGTGAAATCATTTTGATTTTAGACTACGTATATATAGATACAATAACTTATACAACATTCATATAAATAATTAATTTATACATATAAACATGAATATCATTTCTATAATTATTCCCATAATATAAGATACATTAAATAAAATCTAATTTCATTATATGTAAAATAAAAATGGTATTTAATACTATAAAAATATAACTAGTTACATATAATTAGTGTGAAACTTCACAATGAAACAATACATGTAATTTCATTATTATACATGATGAATGTTGTGTTTCATAATTTCAAATTTTTTATACATTTTAAATATTTTCATCCATTAAAAGGTTATTTATATGTGTTATAGGTTCCTATCAAGATTTTTTACATTTTTACCACCTTAACTAGCATTCAATTTCAAAACACTTATTAAATTTTCAAAATAAATGAATTATTAAATTATAGAATATAAATCTTATAGAATTTATTTATTTTTCTTTATTTCAAAAAATAGTTCACTTAATGTAATATTTATATGAGTTGTAGTTATTTCATAATAATATTTCATAATAATGAAAAAATTTAATTTTGGATATTTGAAATGAAATAAGAATATCATTAATCCAAATTAATATTTTCCAAATGAAATCATGCTATTATTTACAAACATCACATGCATGTGTTAATTTAGTTCATTAAAATAAAATTTAATCAATTCATTAACATCAATAAAAATTTAAATTTTTTTTATTGATGTTAGTGTTGGGTGTTATTACCACTCATGTTTGTTCATCAGCTTTAATGGGTCCATTGAGCCACTAAAATTACATAACATTCCCAAGGAATAAATGGCAATAATAAATTCCAAGGGATAAATTAAATGTTTGGGGGCACATTAACCTTCCAAAATAAACTAAACCTGTCATAAAAATAGAAAAATAAACATAAAAATATAATGAATGATTTATAAACAATGAATCTCAAATGGAATACCAACATAAGTAATATATCAGTTCAGCAAAAGAAAATTATAATAAGTAAACCTATGAAAAAAATTATACATATCAATATAGAAACATCAACATGGAATCACCCGAACCACTACATAATATAACTATAATCTAAAACCACAATTCTGATAACGAAGCATCCGGATAATATAAGTGATAATTACGATACATATCAAATAATTATTTAAGGAATAATAATTTATATATACCCAACAAATCTCAAACGTAGCTATGAGTAGTAACATGTAGAATGAATTACCTGAGAGAAGTCATAACTCACATGAAAAAGAAATGAATATGTTATTACATCGTTCAAAATACGCAAAAATAAATAATTATGAAAATTAAAAGTAATTTGACAATTTTTTATAATTTTAATTGAATTCATAAACGATTAATCGGTTTTCACAACATCTTATGAAAATTCACATCATATCACCAACAAACACATTCATTCTTGGTGACAGTCTAATACTCAAAAGGAGTTACTCATCAATCCACTAGGTCTTCACTGGGTGATCATTCTCCATTTACTTCTAATATTCCAGTCCAAATCATTCCATTAATGGTAATTCTTGTAATGACCCGGTTATCCTTATTGGCTTAAGAATACAACAAGTCATTATTTGGCCTTAAGTGACATCCCCAAGATGCCAAAGGATGACAATAAATTCCTTAGGGAATCAATGTAAGTGGGGGAAGATTTACCCTTTGATAAATAAACCAACCAAACCATCACTAACAACCACTATATAATGCATGTTAATCCAACAACCAACTCATGAATTACCAAAGGATAACTACACTGTTTCACCACAAATACAAACCAACACAAAATCAGAGTACCAACTGGAAGACTTAAACAAAAGACACAAAACAAGCCAAGACACTCTGCACGGAACCACACTGAGCTCCATGCACCATGCACCACCACATATCCCAAGTATCACCACGAACCACTATCAATAAGATGCTTTTCCATTACCTGTGTCTTGGAAGATGATATCTGCAAATGCACCAAAGTTCCAAAGTAGGGGTGAGTATAAAACTTAGTAGGTTTTCCCCAATGACTTCCTTAACCGCGCCACTAGGATAGAAGAGTTAGCCAATATTTATATAAAATATTTTATATAAAACAATTTATCCAAATAGTTTATAACAAGATATAAACAATCTTCCACAACCAATCATGTCCAAAAACATCGAGGTGCATTTTAATCCAATTTTTAACAAGTTATTTTTTTCTATAAAAATAACCAAATAAGCCTTCAAACCATTTCAGAATATCCGTTTTTGCAACCCAACCATTTCAAAAACCTGTGAAATCAACCATGCATGCTTTGTTATGATAATTACGTACTCATGAACGGTTTCTCATTGATCAACCAAAACTCCACAAGTTAATTGTTTCCCATGTGTCATTACACCTTTGGCACTGAGCACAAGGTCATATTTCAACCAAACCTCATACATAAAAGTACCATGTGCCATTAAACATTTGGCACCGAGAACAAGGTCTTATTTCAACCGAGCCTCGTATATGCAACATTAACACACACCACATATTCACAACAATCATGCCAAAACCATCATTTCAATAAAACACCATTTATTGAAAACCATTTCCATCAAAACCAAGTGTGTTCACCCATTTAAAACCATTTCTATAAAACACCCCTTTTTATTTAAAACCCATATTTCATCAATCCATTTCCTATTCCAGTAAATCTATAATTTAAAATCAACATTTTAAATTCAAAAAATACAAAATCACGTCACACAACAATTCACCAAGATTTCACAATTCCATCAAAACCATAAATCATGACTAAAGAAGATTTATTCCATGATTTTCACAATCAATTCCATTCAAATAACACAATTTGAAACTAATCCAATCAATTATAATAGGAGGAGTCAATAGTGAACCCACATAACTCAGCAAAAAGCTGAAACCAAGCAACGGACAAAGAACACTCAAGAACATAGTGTAAAATATCCAAAAACCCACCTGATATATCCTCTCCTAACACAATCAAGACCAAAAATCAACATATTTGGAATCCACACACATAGATCTACCCAAAACAGGCGCAAATCTATGAAACCGAGAGAAGACGATAAGTAGATCTATTTATATTTGAGAAATCAAAAAAGAACGATCGCATTACTCAAGAATCCGGCTTTGATTCGCCAAGAGAAGCCATCAGATCACCTCCAGAACGATGGGAGAACCCTCTTTGACCATAGGAGAACTAAAATCCCGAGTTATGGCCACATAGGGGATATAATGAGGCAATTAGAGTCAAAAAAAGATAGATACACAATTTAAGGATCTAATTTTATGTGACCGCATGGTTACACCGCACGGTTTGACAAACCGTGCGCTAACCGTGCGTTAGCAAATTACTAGGCCACATTTCTTGCATAGTTTGGCCACACGGTTAGACAAACCTTGCGCTGACTGTGCGAAAGCCACTACCTCCAAGACCCACTACGCATGGTTTGGCATCATGGTTTACACAAA
Source organism: Viscum album (assembly GCA_963277665.1). Classification (NCBI taxonomy): domain Eukaryota; kingdom Viridiplantae; phylum Streptophyta; class Magnoliopsida; order Santalales; family Viscaceae; genus Viscum; species Viscum album. Next base: position 1,329,690,816 of record OY728142.1, on the reverse strand, counting down.
CTGTGGGCCTCCCGTGCGACTTCCCCTTTGCCTCAAAACATCATTCCAAGTTCTCCCGACTCTCCCATTCAACACACTTGACTTTAAAACCTTGAAAAGAATCAAGTAAGGGTTACATACCAGAAACTGGGGGTACTAAATTCTCCCCACCATTGGTCTATCCATCCCCAGAATGTAGAAAACCATTGCTTTCCGGAAAGAGTTTTCGACACTGCTCTTTCATTTCTTTCTCATGTTCCCAAGTCTCTTCCTGAATCTGATCATGTTGCCACAAAACCCGCACTAGACCAATGATTTTTCCATGAAAGACTTTATCCTTCCATTCCACAATCTGCACCAGGATATGTACCAATTTAGCATACGGCTCTATGTCAAACTGATCCCATTTGATCACATTGTCAGGATCGGGTTGATACTTCTTCAACTGTGATACATGGAAGACATTATGCACTACACTGAACCATGGTGGTAACGGAAACCGATATACCACGTCTCCAACTCGTTCCAGAATCTCAAAAGGCCCTATATATTGAGGGGATAATTTCATATGATTCCCAAAATGATAATGTTCAAGCCTTGGAGAGATTTTCAAAAAGACATGACCACTCACCGCAAACGACAACAGTTTTCGGTGATGATCCGCATAAGATTTATGACGACTCTGAGACGTCTCCATCCTATTTATAATCAAATGGATCTTCTCTGTTGTTTCATGGACAATGCTCGGCCCAACTAGTGATGTATCACCTGTTTCCACCCAAAAAAGTGGAGAACGACAAGGATGCTGATACAATGCTTCAAACGGAGCCATGTGTAATTAGGCCTCATAACTATTATTATATGAGAACTCCACTAAATGCATGTGCTCTTCCCACGAGCCACCAAAATCAATTACACAAGTCCGCAACATTACTTCCAACTTCTATATCATCCTTTCAGATTGTCCATCCTGCTAAGGATGACACACAGTACTCATAGTCAACTAAGTCCCAAAGGCATGTTGTAAAGATTTCACGAAACGAGATGTGAACCTCAGATCTCTATTTGAGACTATAGACACAGGTACCCCATTCCTCTTTACCACTTCTTGGATATAGATTTTTGAAAGATCTTCCACCATATGAGTTTCATGAATAGGGATGAAATGGTTTGACATGGTATATCGATCCACTATCAACTATATGGCATCATGCTTCCGAACCATTCTTGGGAGACCTATAATGAAATCCATAGCTATCTGCTCCCATTTACCCACTGGAATTAGTGGAGACTTAAACATACCTGCTGGCCACTGATGTTTTGCTTTAACTTGCTGACAAGTTAAACACCCTGAAACCAATTCAACTACCTTCCATTTCATGATTCTCTACCAAAATTGTGCCTTTATTGGCTTATACATCTTCTGTATTCCTGGATGAACAACCCATATGGAATATTGGTAAGCATGAAGGAGTTGTTCTTGAGTAGTTAAAGGTACAACCATTCGATCATGAAAATGTAAAAATGAACTCACATCCAGCTTCCATCCATCAATGGTGTCCCCACCATTGAGTTTTGAACTATTTGCAACACATTCTACATCAGATGTTTGTGCGTCATTTACAATCTCCACCAAATCAAGAACAAGTTCGATTGGAAAGAAAACTGCCACATCAACTCAATGTTCACATTCCACATGCATGTCGGCATGGACCGACATCAACTGCCACTCATTTGAAGCTTCTTTCGCCAACTGAGCATAATAATTTCTGTTAATGTATCTTCCGCCGAATTACCCTTACCTGGAATATACATCAAGTCAATGTCGAACAGTTGAAGATACTACATCTATCTCCTCTGCTAGAGATTCAAATCTCGTCGTGAAAAAATATTCTTCAAACTCTTATGATCCATAAACAGAGTGAATTTCTCACAAAAGAGATAATGTCTCCATGTTTTCAAAGCATGGACCACTGCATCTAACTCCAAATCATGTGTAGGGTAGTTCCGTTCATGCACTCTCAATTGTCTTGAGCCTTAGGAAACAAAATGGTCTCCTTGAATGAGAACACATCCCATCCGATATCCTGAAGCGTCACAATACACCACGTACTCCTGTCCTGATTCAAGAAAAATCTAGATGGGTGCTGATGTAAAGCAAACTTTTAACTCTTGAAAAGATCTTTGACATTCCTCAGTCCATTGAAATGCACTATTCTACTTTGTCAATGCTGTCATAAGCAAATCTAGTCGTGAGAAGTCACGCATAAAGCATCATTAATAACCAGCTATACCATGAAAACTTCGTATTTCAAAGACATTCTTCAGTGGTTTCCATGAATGAACAGCTTCTATCTTTTATGGATCCATTAAAACACCTTTCTCAAAAACAACATGGCCTAGAAAGCGTACCTCTTGTATCAAAAAATCGCAATTTGATAATTTGGAATATAACTAATTGTCTCTCATGATTTCCAACGCTATCTCCAAGTGTTGTTCATGCTCAACCCTTGTTCATGAATATAACAATATATCATCCACAAACACCACCACAAAAGAATCTAGATATTGAAGATATATCTGATTCATCAAATCCATGAGGACCGCTGGTGCACTCCTAAGACCAAAAGGCATGACTACATATTTGTAGTGGCCATATCTGCTTCTGAAGGCTGTCTTCAGAATATCCTCGTTCCGAACCCACAACAGGTGATATCCTGATCACAATTCGATCTTGGAGAACCACTGAGCTCACCTCAACTGATCAAACAAGTCATCAATGCGTGGTAGTGGGTATCTATTCTTTATCGTAACTTGGTTATGTTTACGATAATCCACACATAGCCTCAAAGTTCAATCTGATTTATTTACAAACAAAACTGGTGTTGCCCATAGAGACACGCTTGGCCAAATAAAACCATTGATTTCTAGTTCTTCCAACTACACATTTAATTCCGTTAACTCCATTGGTGCCATACTATAATATGCATGTGAGATAGGACTGGTCCCCGGAAGGAGATCAATCATAAAATCCACTTCTCTTACATGTGGTATCCCTGAGACATTTTCCGAAAAAACATCTATGAATTGATCGATGACTACTGGAAAACTGTTATTCGCGATCTCATCCTTCGATTTCAAGTTGAACGCAACCAATTGGTAAGAGATAGTTTCCACTACTGGGGCCAACAAGCCCGTTGTAATGGCTTTTCCACTATTTCTTCTCTAAAGAGATTCTCAATGCCATCCTCAGTCGCGAAACTGACTGTTCTTCTATAATAGTCGATGTGAGCCCTGAACACTATCAACCAATCCATGCCTTAGATTATATCATAGACATCCATCTCCAACACAAAGAAATCCCATTTCAGCTCAGATCCACCAACAGTTATAGAAAATTATCTGTAGAAGAAGGCTCTACATTCTCTTCCACTGAGAGGAGTATGATGTTTTATCACAGAATGATTCATTTCAAGTTTTATGTTCAGAAAATCATCAATACGAGAAGCAAGAAAATAATGTGACACACCAGTATCGATCAACACTTGCATGAGGGTCAAATTCAAAAAAATCATACCTCTCACCATAGACTGTCTAGACTAGTCGTCCACAATCACCTTTTCCACTCCATACAATTTCCTTGTTGCTGCACTTTTCTCCTTATTTCCTTGTTGATAATGACCTTCCTAAGGATTCATGGTATTCCAGAACTCCAAAACTTCCATATTTCTCACCTACTGAAATCGTGACCAACTATTTGAATATACTAATCACAAGTAGAAAATTATAAAAATACTTTGGTTATCAAACTACATTTAGGGTTTGTTAAGACTAAGGTACATTGCACATCATCCTCATGTATTACGCATATGCGACGTATTATGTATTCCGCTATTGGTTAACCTATCAAAAAGCTACGATTTGAATTTATTTTCTGTATCTCCATCTTCAGTACTTAGAAAATCATCATCCTGGCAGCAGCTGCTGATAATTTCTTTGTATACCTCAGTATAAACAAAGGAACCTTTAATTTCTCCTACAACGTTCTATATTTTTCTAACCCTATTTAATTGTTTCGCAACTATTTCTAATTACTCTTGACTAAAATTTGTGCAATATTCTCTATTTATAGAGTCCTATTTCTCTACATTAATTATTGTTATAATTTCTTTGTAATTAGTTATTTACTGCACCATACATTTCTTCGTACCTTCACTCCAACACAACTAGGACATTAACTTTCTTTGTATGCAAATGAGGATGCCTTTGCATTAATGATATGTGTATGTTCATCCATTGAACAACATAAATTCATTCGACTACAAATGTAACGGTAAGCCTGAAAAATTACTATGCTCCTTTATGCTAGTTAATCCATTGGAATGTGTACAAATATGAATGGAAAAATTACTCAGGCTGTCATTTGTTCAACAACTGCAGTACCTACTGCAAGGTATGTTATCTAAGCCCATTAGAATATCTATCCATTCAATAATACAATATATTGTTAATAGGTTTACATTACATTACGAAACTATCATAGTACTTAATCCTATTTCAATAGGATTAAGTCTCATTTTTTTAAGGCATCTATGTTCTTATATTCTAAGTATGTGAGTACAAATGTACAACTAACCGTAGCTCTTAATACAAGCACAATCTATGTACTACATTACTGTTGCATTTACATGATCTATGTTATATACACATTAGAACAACTAAGTATACAGAAATACTAGTACCGACGATTGTTTCTTTGAAACATTGTTAATATAATGGTATACATTATATTCCTAATTTTATACTTATTCCGTTAGAGATGACAACACTATTTAGCATGGTTATGAGGTCCTGTTCAGTTTCTTAACAAGAAAATAAATAGATAAACTGAACAAATACGCACTCCCTATCAAGATATAAAGACGTATGATTTCAAAGAAGATTATGGTGGCAACAACGTCAATCAGGTTATCTTCTAAATACTATCCACTACTTAAATAGTTTCTTTATTTAAGAATCAAAAACTTACATGTTATCTATATTACCAAAATGATAGGTATAATGACCACTAAAAACATTACTGCACCTGAACCTATGACTCCATATGATAGGAGACAAGCAGAAAGTGTTATGTCTTCATTTCCCATTATTTTTTCAACTTTGAACAATATAGCCAAACGATAAATTTGAACTGTTTAAAAAAATACAATGATGTCTGACAAGGTATAATCTAATAGTAATGACAGTTTTACGTTAATAATTCCTATAGGAAGTTGTTTTACACCAGAACTTGTCACACCAGCTACTGACACTGTATTACGTCGCTTCATTCCATTATCATCTATATCCATCAACGATTAGTTCTTGTTACTGTCTCCCATTAAATTATTTATGATTACTATCTGAAAATATATTAACCATGTATTTGTACAACTATGTCATTCCCTGTTCCATAATCCCTTGAGAGTATTGAGAGCTATCAATGACATATGCAGATCAGAGAACAAATAAAATGCCCAAACACCACGATACGACATGGGATTTCTTTGTGTAAACATTTCTTCATTTAAACTTCTGTTACATTTATTGTGAATACTACACAATATAGTTTCAGAACATACAGTCCTAATATCAATCTTACAAGGTACATATTCTATTGGATGTACTATTAGGGGGTCCAATGATGCATCCTCATCATAGTAAGCACCAAACAACCCACTATGTGTAGTCTTCTATATGGTAAAATATTCACTCTTACTAATACTTCTACTTTTTCAAACAGTGCAAATTATAATACAACTGAAAATTGTATACTTTTGTAATCCACAGATATGATTCACAATAAAACTATCATCTCACATTTATTATGTATAAATACCTTCATATATACGCCCTTTTTTATATCGTCTAACATCTTGACATATCGTTTCTTCCAAAGCTAATATTACCAACCATGCAGGATTCACAAAAACAACTGATGAACATGTTTCCATGAGAGTTACATACATGGATACTACTCCTTCAACGACCTCTGAGATATATCGTGCAATCAACAATGAAGGTATGTCAACTTGGATAGACTATTACAAACATTACACTTTTTTACTCTATAATGGTACTAAATATTCACCAACAGAAACTAACTTGATGATTAATGAAGCAGCTATGTCAATACATCATCAAACTACTGAACAAACAAGTGGTTTACAATAACTAAACACATTAATTACTACAAGTATTCCTTGTGTAATTTAAAGTTAAACATACTCTATATTTTTCATTTCATGTTATCTATTCCAATCCTTTTCTCTTCAGAATATTTCGACTGCGGAGACCCTTTGAACATATGTTAAAACTGCGGTTCTACCTTCTGGTTTGAAGAGAGGAATAAAAAATATATCCATAAACATGACCCCCATTACTTAATATGTTTCTCACTGGGAAAAATATCCTTATAGCATTTTCCTGCATGTCCCCAATACCTTAGAACTTTTCTATTCAGTAAATGTTGTCCAAATTCTAAATAATTCCAAGATCACATTAACATATACAACTCTATGTTTTCATTTCTATCATTGGGAGGAAAAGTGTACAAATCTCAGAACTGTGGTGGGTGTCCAAATATTTTTAGATTAAATGGAAAAAACTACCATCACATTGGTATTTTGTGTCCTTCTGATGGAAAACCACCCAAGTTTGATCGACTCTATGTATATGATATTGCAAATGAAGCTCAAAATAGAGTATGGGCAATTTGGTATGTAATGCTGTATATGGTAATATGTAAACATTGTCTCTTGAATTTATCCCAACTACTTGACACTTTCTTATGCAGTTTTGAGGAAAGAAACCAAGAGTCTATTATTGATGTCAGTATTGTTTAAAAGGTACATAATATGATTCATGAACATAAAAGTTTATCACATCATTTCAGAACAATAGGGGATATTATTGAGACGTAGGGCATTACAAATTTAAAAATGTGACTGCTTAGAAGACGAGGAAGGGACGCACAGACATACAACTTACCAACTACTTCTGAGATTGCAATACTCATTGTCGGCGACTTTAAAGATCTAAATAATGAGAATGATATCATCATTCAAGGAAAAGATGGTGGCTATAAACACATCGATGAGCATCACCTGCTATACTATTCTCTGCCAACGTGTCACCGGAACATCCTTCCATGACTCCCACACCCGAAACTCCTGAATTTTCTCCTCCATAATCCGCGAATCCTACCCCCGACCCTCCCACCTATCCACTGCCCGACCCTTTGCTCCCGCGTATGTAGTGCTGGTCGTTTAGGGTTTCCCCTCCTCCAAGAAAACTTATCTCTTGCATATTTACGGCTACCTCTGATCCTCCAAAATTTGCTCCTCCACATTCCCCGACTCCAACCCACGACCCTCCTGCGTATCCACTCCCCTTCGATTACCTCCGGCGTATCCACAGCTCGATGAATAGGGTATCAGATTCTCCACCAAAATCCTGCTCTTGAATATCTGCGGCTACCTCTACCTCGAAGGAATGACCTAAACTCTACCCCATCAGTTATGATAATCCTCTTCTCCGACTAATCCATGACCCTCTCAACCAAGGTACATCTTATTTTTGCGTCTCTATCCAGATCCTGAAAACCTCCATATTTCCTGCCTGCTGAAACCATGACCAACTATTTGAATATACTAATCGCAGGTAGAAAATTATGAAAAAACATTAGTTATTGAACTACATTTAGGGTTTGCTGAGACTAAGGTACATCACACATCATCCTCCTGTACTACGATAAAGCAATGTATTACATATTCCGCTATTGGTTAACCCGTCAAAAAGCTATGGTTTGAATTTATTTTCTGAATCTCAATCTTCACTACTTAGAAAATCATCGTCCTGGTAGTTTCTGCTGAAAATTTCTGTGTATACCTCAGTATACACAACGGAACGTTTAATTTCTCCTACAACATTCTATATTTTTTAATGCTATTTAATTGTTTCACAACTATTGTGAATTACTCTTGCCTAACGTTTGTGCAATATTCTCTGTTTATAGACACCTATTTCCCTACATTAATTATAGTTATAATTTCTATGTAATTAGTTATTTATTTCACCTTACATTTCATTGTACCTTCACAGCAACACAACTAGGACATTAACTTTCTTTGTATGCAAATGAGGATGCCAGTGCATTAATTATATGTGTACGTTAATCCATTGACCAGAAGAAATTCATTCGGCTATAAAAGTAACAGTAATCCTAAAAAATTACACTTCTTCTTTATGTTGGTTAATCCATTGGAATGTGTACTAATATGAATGGAAAATTTACTCAGGATGTCCTTGGTTCAACAACTGCAGTACCTACTGCAAGGTATGTTATCTAAGTCTATTAGGATATCTATCCATTCAATACTACAATATATTGTTAACAGGTTTACATTACTATACTAAACTATCATAGTACTTAATACTATTTCAATAGGATTAAGTCTCATTTTTTTGAAGGCATCTATGTTCTTATATTCTATGTATGTGAGTACAACTGCACAACTAACCGTAGATCTTACTAAAAGAAAAATCTAAGTACTACTTGACTGTGGCATTTACATGATCTATGCTATATTCACATTTGAACAAATAAGTATACAGAAATAGTAGTACTGGCGATTTTTTTCTTTGACAAATTGTTACTATAATGGTTTACATTATATTCCTCATATTATACTTATTCTGTAAGAGATGACAACACTGTTTAGCATGGGTATACAGTCCTATTCAGTTTCTTAACAAGAAAATAAATAGATAAACTGAACAAATATGCACTCCCAATCAATATATAAAGACGCATTATTTCAAAGAATATTATTGCAGAAGCAATGTCAATCATGTTGTCTTATAAATACTGTCTACTTCTTAAATAGTTTCTTTATTTAAGAATCAAAAACTTTCATGTTAACTATATTACCAAATCGACAGGTAGAATGACCACTGAAAACATTACTGCACCTAAACCCGTGACGCCATATGAGAGGAGACAAACAGAATGTGGTATGTCTTCATTACCCATTACTTTTTCAACACTGATCAATATAGCCAAACGATAAATTCAAACTGTTTAAAAAAATACAATGATGTATGACAAGGTATAATCTAACAGTAATGCCAGTTTTACGTTAATAATGCCTATATGAAATTTTTTTACACCAGAACATGTCACACAAGCTACTGACACTGTATTGCGTCGCCACATTCCATTATCATCTATATCCCTCAACGGTTAGTTCTGCTTACTATCTCCCATTAAATTATTTATGATTACTCTTTGAAAATTTACTAACCGTGTATTTGTACAACTATGTCATTACATGTTCCACAGTCCCTCAAGAGTATTTAGAGCTATTAATGACATACGTCGGATCAAAGAACAAAAAAAAGACCAGACACCACGATACGAAATTGGATTTCTTTTTGTAAACATTTATTCATTTAAAATTTTGTTACATTTATTGTGAATACTATAGATTATAGTTTCACAAATTACAGTCCTAATATCAATCTTATAAGGTACATATTCTATTGGTTGTACTATTAGGGGGTCCAATGATGCATCCTCATCACAGTAAGCACCAAAAACCCCACTATGTGTATTCTTCTATATGGTAAAATATTCACTCTTATGAATACTTCTACTTTTTCAAACAGTTCTAATTATACTAAAACTGAAAACTGTATACTTCTTTCATCCACAGGTATGTTTCACAATACAACTATCATCTCACATTTATTATGTATAAATCCCTTCATATATACACCCTTTTTTATATCGTCTAACATCTTGACATATCGTTTCATCCAAAAGAGATATTACCAACCATGAAGGATTCACAGAAACAACTAATGAACAAGTTTAAATGAGAGGTAAATACAGGGATACTACTCTTTCAAAGACCTCTGAGATATATCCTACAATCAACAACAAAGTTATGTCAACTTGGACAGACTATTACCAACATTGCACTTTTTAACTCTATAATAATACTAAATATTCACCAAAAGTAACTAACTTGATGATTAATGATGCAGCAATGTCAATACATCATCATACTTTTAAACAAGCATGTGGTTTACAATAACTAAACTCAGTAATTACTACACATATTCCTTGTGTAAATTGAAGTTAAATAGACTCTATATTTTTCATTTCATATTATCTATTCCAATCCTTTTCTCTTCATAATATTTCGACTGTGGTGACCCTTCAAACATATGTGAAAAGTGTGGTTCTACCTTCTGGTTTGAAGAGAGGAATAAATAATTATAGCCATAAACATGTCCCCCATTACTCAATATGTTTCTCACTGTGAAAAATATATTTACAGCCTTTTCCTGCATGTCCCCAATACCTTAGAACTTTGATATTCAGTAAAAGCTGTCCAAATTCTAAATCATTCCAAGAACACATGCACATATACAACTCTATGTTTACATTCACGTTATTGGGAGGAAAAGTAGACAAATCTCTGAACTGTGGTGGGTATCCAAATATTTTTAGATTAAATGGACAAAACTACCATCACATTGGTAGTTTTTGTCCTTCCAATGGACAACCACCCAAGTTTTCCCAACTCTATGTATATGATACTGCAAATGAAGATCAGAATAGAGTACGGGCAATCAGGTATGTAATGTTGTTCATGGTAATACAAAAACTTTGTCTCTTGCATTTATCACTACTACATGACACTTTCTTATGATGTTTTGATGATAGAAACAAAGAGTCTATTATTGATGTCAGTATTGTTCAAAAGATACAGAATATGCTTCATGAACATATCAGTTTATCACATAATTTCATAACAATAAGGGATATTATTGAGATGAAGGGAATTACTAATTTAAAAATGCGACTGATTAGAAGATAAGGATGGGATGTAGAGACATACAACATACCAACTACTTCTAAGATTTCAATGCTCATTGTCGGCGACATTGACGATCTAAATAATGAGAGAGATATCATCATTCAAGGAAAAGATGGTGGATATCAATGCATTGATGAGATTCACCCACTATACCTTCCTCTTCAATATCCATTGGTTTTCATGTGTGGAGAGGACGGATATGTTGAAAACATATCCCAACGCACTACACCATTTAATGAAAATGCAAATGTCCAGAATGTTACAATGTGAAAATATTTCTCCTTTCACCTTCGATCTCGTTCCAATGATTCTTCCAGCCTTCTATTCTCTTGGATTCTTCTTCATAGTTTATTTTAGATGCATAAACAATGATTGAGTCTCTGAAATTATCTTTTATTCTCTACAACCAGAATCTCTTAAGGGTAGAACTATAGAATGGTTTGGAAGATGATTTCCTTAGGGGTGATCGGGATGGTTCCTTAGGTGGGAAGCGTATCATTTTACCTTCGACATTTACAGGCGGCCCACGATATATGATTCAGAATTAGCAAGATGCAATTTTAATCTGTAATTGGGCAGGGTATCCCGATCATTTTCTAACATTTACATGCAATCCAATGTGGCCTGAAGTTTCTCGATACATTAAAGCTAACAACCTGTTCCCATCAGACTGTCCTCAAATATTATCACGAATTTTCAACATAATGGTCCAACAACTCATGAAAGATTTATGAGAAGGATCCTTCTTCAGAAATTCTTGAGCAGGTGTGTAACTACGTCGCTAAGCTATTCATGTTTTTTAATTACTACCTCAACCAGAATTTGTTAACTGTTTTTTAAATTTTCTTCTTCTGTTTAATTTTCAATGTAGTAGTTCGTATGGTGGAGATTAAAAAAAGAGGATTGCCACATGTGCACATTCTATTATTTCTTAGTCAAGAAAGCATGGTCGTTGCTCTATCAAACATTAACAGAATTGTTTCGGTAGAAATACCAAGGAAATTTGACTTCCCAGAACTACAGGTAGTAGTCAGCAATTTTATGATCCATGGACCTTGTGGTGAAACCAACCGTCACTTTCCTTGTAAGAGGTGTAGAAAATCCTCAAAGTATTATCCAAATAAATTCGTTCCCTTGGAAACATTGGATGATGATGGTTATGTCGTCTATCAGAGAAGAAATACCGATTGTACTATTTTCAAAAATGGTTTAGCATTGGACAATCGGTTTGTGGTGCCGTACAATCCTACTTTGCTGTTAAAATATAAACCTCATCTCAATATCGAAGTTTGAAATCATTAATCCTCTATCAAAAACCTTTTTAAATATATTAGAAAGGGTCACAATCGTGTTATCGCAACACTCTTTGATAGCAGCAATAAAGATCTTCAAGACAAGGGTGTCGATGGAATTAAAATGTATTATGACTGCCAGTACATCTCACCTTGTGATGCTTCTTGGAGGGTTTTATCTTATGATATCTACTATAGATATCCTCCAGTTGATAGACTATAATTTCATTTACTAGGAGAAAAAAATTTCATATATGTAGACTATGATAAAATTGAAGATATCATGAATAAAGACAACATTTCTGATAACATGTTCACAACATGGTTTAATGGAAATCAATTGTATCCAGAGGGTATAAATCTTACATATGCAGAATTTCCAACACGGTTTGTCTACCACTGTCATGAAAAGAAATGGTACCCGTGCAAACAGGGTTTCAGTATTGGGAAATTATACTATGTGGCACCCTCTTCTAGGGAACTACATTACATGTGTATTCTATTAACAAAGGTCAGAGGATCAACTTGGTATTAATCTATTAGAACAGTGATCAAAATTACTCATCCCACATTCAGAGAAACATGTTCAGCAATGTGACTTCTATATGAAGACAATGAATTCATACAAGCACTAAAAGATGTATCTGCTTGGGGAATGGGATATTCATTGAGAAGACTATTCACCGAAAAGTTCTTCTCAAATTCCATTTCTCGACCTGACATTATTTGGTTTGCAACCTAGAAAATCCTAACAGATGAAATTTTATATGCCTAACAATAGCGACTTCAATTACAAGGTACAAACATCTTACTTTCTTAACTGCAATATATTGAAATTTTTCCATTTATTTCTAACATTAATACACTATCTTTTATACTTGACAATGACATATCATCAAAAACAAATGTATGCACTATCTGAAATAGACAACATTCTTCATATTAATGTAAAATCTCTACAGTGTTATCCTCTAATGCCCCTTCCAGAGTATACAGTGTCTCTTAAACCGAATAGAGTTACTGTGGAAGAGAATAATTACGATAGGGAAAATATGCATCTTGAATACACAACATTACACAATATTCTTACTGATGAACAGAGAAATGTAATCCAGTAAATTATGTCTGTGTTATCTTGTCCTGATGGTGGCTTCTTTTTCTTGCATGGATTTGGAGGTACGATTATTACTTTCATCTGGAGAGTTTTAACATGTCTACTAAGGTCTGAAGGAAAAATTGTTCTAGCAGTTACCTCGAGTGTAATAGAATCATTACTCTTACCTGGAGGTAGAATAGCTCATTCAACATTTCGAATACAAATTTCTATAAACGACCAGTCGGTCTGTAACATTCAACATGGGAGTGATATTGCACAACTACTACAGCAAACCAAATTGATTATCTAGGATGAGTCTCCAATGATTCATAAACAATATTTTGAAGTTCTTGATCATAAATTAAGAGATGTTATGTCATTAAATAATGAGAGATCTTCTAATCTAACTTTTGGTTGTCTAACAGTGGTCCTGGGTGGCTATTTCAGACAAATACTACCAGTGATCCCTGGAGGAGAGAGAAGTGACATTGTCTTTGCAAGTATACAATCATCATATCTATGGAAGCACTGTCAGGTTTTAACATTGACTTAGAACATGAGGTTGAAATCACTTAATACTATTAACAATCCAACCGAAGTTCGATAATTTTCTAATTGGATTTTGGACATTGGCGAGGGTCGCATTGGAGAGCTTGCTAATGGGGGTGCATGCATTGAAATACCATCCACCTACCTTCTTGCAACAAATAAATCCCCTCTAACAGTATCTGTTGAATTTTATTACCGAGATTTTATTGAAAACTTTTCAGATGACTCGTATTTGAAAGGTCATGCTATATTAGCACCAACATGTGATGTTGTGGATGAAATCAATGACTACATGTTTACTCTTACTACTTCTGAAGGAAATGATTATTTCAGCTTTGATTCTGTTTGCAATGCCAATTTTGATACAGATCAGCCTGAGAATATATATACAACTGATGTCTTGAATGGTATCACTGCCTTTGGGTTACCTGCATATAACATTACATTGAAAATTGGATTACCTATTATGTTGCTTCGATATGTTGACCAATCAGTGGGGCTATGCAATGGTACACATCTTATCGTTAGAAATTTGGGTAACCATGTCATTGGAGATGATATTTTCACTAGTTTTCATTCAGGATATCTTTCATTTGTCCCATGAATAAATATGACACACAATGACATAAGATGGACTTTCAAATTACAAATAAGACAATATCCTTTGACTGTTTCTTATGCAATGACTATTAACAAAGTTAAAGGATACTCTCTATATTCTGTATATTTATATCTTCACAAGCCTATGTTTTTAATGGAATAATTTATGTTTCCGTATCTAGAGTGACGTCACCATGTGGTTTAAAAATTGTAGTTGATGATAGAGAAAAGCACACCACTGACTGTATAGAAAACGTTTTCTACGGGGAAATTTTTGATAATCTATGATAGGTATATTTTCATTTTCAATTAATACAATTTGATGCTTTGATTATTTTCTTATATATCGGCACAAAACATTATAATGGATGCTTCATCTATCATATCTGTACAATATTTTTAATCATGTAGAACTATAAGCTTGTCACAGAAAATCTGTCCTCTGAATGAGATTACTATTGATGCTGACAAAACTTTAAAAATAGAAGTGCGTGTATTGAATTTGTGGTTGAACTCCTCACCCAAATACGGTATTTCTACTATTGATATGATTCTCTATGAATCCCAAGTGAGTTTATCTATTGCAAAAATTACAGTTCATGTACTATTTCCATAACACCAACAATATGTATTTATTCTGTAGTAAGTTTTTTCATATCTCATAAATGTGACAACTGGTTTTTAAATATTCACCTTGAAATTTTATTATTTCATGCAAGAGACAAAAATACAATGTATAATTAACAATAGCTATGCAATCAACAAGTACAAATCAGTCCGGTGGGAAGGCCTGTGATACATTATACAAAACTTCCAGATTGCTCCTAATCAAGGAAGTTACTTGGGGGAAATACATGCTTGAAGATTGTTTTTCACAACCACAACATTTTTTTGACCAACGGATGCTCAGTTACCAGTATTCTATTTCGACTTCATCAATTTTGATGACATCATCAACAAATCTATTCCAGAACATCATCTAATAGGTACATTAAATAACACAAATTTTATATTAAAGTATATGATTCAGAAAATATTAGTTACTGCATGTTGAAATTATTTAGTCTCTACATAAACTGTTTTTTCTAATTCTATTAAATTTATTTAAATTCAAGATTCTTGATACAATACTTAATATTAATGCACTCTTCTTGAAAAAATACTCTTTCCACATCATTCATACCTATTTTAGAAATTATTGGACATCTATGACAATCATACCCCACACAGTCTACTGGTACTACAAAACAAAAGCTTCATGTCATTTTAGAGGACAACTGGTTAGCATCCTACTCTTCCCACTTCAATTTACAATTATTATAATTATTACGTAAACATCTACTATGTTTTCTTCCATAGGATTGAAAATAAATTGTAGCTTGTGTGGGGAGTTTGCGAACATCATGTCGGAGTACATGGAGAACAACATGGAATCCTCTACAGTAGAGATCTTGCAGTTGGTCAGGGAAAAGCGGTTGACATGTAAGAAATATATCTATGAGTTAAAAAATAATTGTTACATGTTTTACTTAATTCAATGTATTTTTTTTAATATGAAAACTTGAATTTCATCACATTTTGTTCTAAATGTCATAACATCTATTTTTATCACCACTTCAATTAATGCTTTGAAAATACTAATCAACCCTGAAAACCCAGTAGTCCATGAGTTTAGGAGCAGGTAAACTATCAACTGCCATTATTTTTGAACTTATTATGCCTTCAAATAAGTTCCATATTTCTAAAATTAACATTATTTTGGTTCCTGATTAATGTTTTTACTTCAATAATTAGAACTGGATTCATAAGTCATTTCCAGTTTCAATGTCCTCCATCAAAAAGATCAAATAGATGCATTACAACGATTCCTTATTAGAATAACAAAAAATGCATTTCTGATGTTAAACAGTTTCTACAGGTAAGTATAGTATCCAATTTCCATTATTTCAGGATGTGAACTATAATGCATTACATGTAATATCATCTTTGATAACTGTGTTAATATTACTAATTATTTCATAGCCGACAAGGTGTCTGATTGATGCAACAATAGTAAAACATCAAAGAACTCATAACTGGTATTTTGAATCATGCAACTCATGCACAAAAAAAATACAAGTTCCCAATGGAAAATTTTAGTGCCATCAATGTTGTAAGAAAATACCAGTCTTCACTACTCCTAGGTATTCATCTACTTTATAGCATCTTTTCTAACTATTTATTCATTAGTATGGTTCTTATATAATAGAAGTTGTAAAGACAGTAGGCAAATATAAATATATCAGGTGTAGAGTACTACTGCTGGTTAAAGATAACATATACTCGCTATCTGTTATTCTCTTTGATAAGCTTGTCATGTAGTTTATAAGCAAATCAGCTTCGCAGTTGAGAAATGATATGATACAAGTAAGCTTCTTTACCTTTGTGTTTTTTTCATGTAAATAATTGTATTTAACTCTCATTTCAATTTTATTATAACATAAGACCATGATGAGTTTGGTTTTCCCCCTGAGCTAAATGTTTTCAAATCAAAGAAAGTTTTACTGTCACTTGACGTGACAGAGTACAACGTTCAAAATCAGAAACGCAGTTCAGAACAGAACACATACACAGTGCTCTTCATCAGTGATAATGAAGATTATATCATCAACTATAATAAGAGTTCTATACACAACCAGGTATGCGGTCTCAAACTTCCACAGGTATTTCAAGGCAGCATGCTGAAGATTACATAACAACAATGTTTTTATAGTTACTTCTTTACAATTAAATTTATTAACCAAACATAAACCACATACAAGAAATGTTCTACCCTCTTTTCACCATCTTTATTAGGAACATCATAGAGCTTCTTCTTCAGGACTCAACTTGAACATATGTGTTTCTGTTGATATAAGTACTACTGCTAGCTCTTCAACCTAGGTATAAATTTTCAAAATTCTTACTCTGTAAAACTGATGTTATACATGTTTAATATAGTAAAGTATCTTTCATCATATTTGATTCCCATTACCTATAATCTTCATGACACTGTATTTTTGGTGATTTTACATCTGTTAAAAAATAATATCATGTTAAATTGGTATTACTAATAAGAATTGGCTACTTCTCATTTGTTATAATTGAACCTTCATGTAGAAAAATTTGATCACAAACTTCGATGCTGAAGCTAATGTGGAAGGCTCCCTGTCTCCAAACCCGATGCCTGCATCATCTTTTTCCAATGAACATCATCTCCCAATAGTGGAGATGAGAAATAAAAAAACATCCAAAGTCGACTAAATGTATCTATGCCTAACCCAAGGTAGTTTTTTCAACTAACTCTATCTAATTGTTTGAAATTTCCATTACAAATTTAACTCTATACATAATTCATGCGAAGTCTCTTAATAGTATTAAGGTTGGGTTTGTAAAACTTCTTTCAGTAAGTGTTCCTTTTCTGTTTGATTACTTTTTATATCTCAAATGTGCAATAACTACTATATTTTGTACTATATAATTGGTTTAATTATTTTTAGATTGTCTCATTCATTAGCATTGTTGTGTGAAGTAGCATGATGTATACTATATTACTTAGGTTTTCTTTATTCTTGAAAAAATGAGGAATGCCAATCAATATATTACTCTTGTTTCATTTCCAGCTATATTTATTTAATTATATTGTAATGTTTGCTGTTTGTATTTGGTGATTAATTGGGTATGTGCATTGCATTATGGATTTGCCTCTTCATATGGATGTCTACCAATGCCATTCGACAACTTCTCCCTAAAGCCTCTTCAAGGAATTTTCTGTTCATCATATTAAGTTG
Source organism: Viscum album (assembly GCA_963277665.1). Classification (NCBI taxonomy): domain Eukaryota; kingdom Viridiplantae; phylum Streptophyta; class Magnoliopsida; order Santalales; family Viscaceae; genus Viscum; species Viscum album. The sequence continues at coordinate 1,329,672,563 of OY728142.1, read as the reverse complement.
AAAAAGTATGATCTGGTCGTCTTTTTGGATTCATGAATGTTATGTAATATAGATACATTATCGTATCATTTTTTAAGGATCTTTATGTGTAACACCACAGGTAAATAAAGAATATGACATTTTTATATTTATCACTATTTTTGAATAAAATGTCAATATTAATTTAAAGGGAACGCTATGCTCGGTGGCTTACCCAATACCCAACAACGAGTTCCATTGAAATCATACGTTGCACTCTAATAATAAAATAATATTATTTTAAATGGTAGTTAACACATCGCCATTTTATTGAAACGAATGAATATAAATAACTAAAATATTATTATATATGTTTGTTAAATGTTTTTTACTTTTATCCAAAAAAATTTAGAGGCTTAAAATACAAATGAATCCAATCTTAAGCATTGAATACACTAGTATTTTTAAAAAATTATTTTACTATCTTTTGATGGAAAACCATTTCTAAATCAAACTTTTGATAATTTTATAATCTATATTTTTCAAAATAAACATATTATTTATGATTGGGACATAGAAATTTACCTTGGGTTAATTTTTGGTATTTTTCAGACAATGTTCATTTTTCAATGAATCGTGAAAAATACTGCATTTTACATTAAAACTACTTTTTCATATAATTTAATTATATGGTTATATTATCTTTTTAATTTGTTTTAAAGTTTAATTGGAATATATTTTTACCGTTTAATTCAATTATGGTCATTGGGATTAATTTCACTTTTGAATTGGGCATAAACAAGTTCCAAACTTTTCATAAATATTGTTTCTAAAAAACCCGCTATTTGTTTTGACAATGAGAAGCTTATTTTAAATTAATTATTGCAATTTATTTTTGAGGAATTTGGTAAAATGTATTACATATTTGGAATTAGAAGGTCCAAATTATGTAATTAAGACTCTTTTGTTTTTGGACATTATGAATAGTAATGACGACAATTATCTTTAATTATCTTGATTAATGAGTAATTGGGTAGTTAATGATAATAAGATAATATCATAATAATAGAAAATGACCAAAAAATGTGTCCTAATGCTACTGGTTGTCTCATGGAAGACCATGGGATGCCTTGTGCCATACTTGGGGGGCCCATGGAATCACTTTTGTGAGAAAGTGACTTTTTATCTTTTTATTTTTAAAGAATGTCAAATGTAACAAAGAATGTATCACCAAAGTAAAATATTTTTAATTTTTTCTACATAATTGATATTTTGGACTAAAAATATTCATTATAAAGATAAAAATATTTCCTAAATAATGATATTTTTCTATAATTTTTAGACATTAAATGTATTAAATTATTTATGACATCATGATGATGCAACGATTACCTCATTAATAAAGGATTTAAATAAAATGGAAAGATAATGTAAAATATAAGACCTACACATGTCCAAAACCTATTGTATGGGTGGATTTGGAACCCTTATCACCATATCCAAGAAACACATCAACGTGGGACCATTAAAATCCGAAACTCATTTGAAAATAAAGTTACATTTTTTACCTTTCCAAAAGTGCCCCTCCTCTCCTCTTATAAATGGCCCCCACCTCTACCACCTTACCCACACTTCCAAAGCCTTTGTCTCGGCCAAAACCTGCCCATTTTGTCTCTAAACATCCCTATATTACTCTTTGAAGCCTCACTTTGGGCAGAAGTCTTCCCAAGGAAGCCTTTGTGCTCAATCCAAAGGGAGTTACCCGATTTTAAGGTAATGTCTTCACTTGAGTCCTTTTGTTTTATTTTTCCTCTCCAACCCCCTAAACTCTATTTATTCATTAATTTTGTAACAACAAAAGTATCTTAAATATACTAGGATGTTTTTATTTTGATTATTCTAGCTACAATTACACACACCTCCATCTAATGGTTAATGAACATAGTATTTCTCTGGATGACGAATTTCTGTCTCACGAAACGATGATTGTTCAACACTCATATAACACCTTAAAAGGTGTCCAATAAAGTGTCACTATATTTATATATGATATATAATATGTTTATGTTTTACTTAAGCTTCTGTATTTTTCATTTGTTGCATACCTTTATGGTTTCCATTATTGGTCAACGCGATATCTTCATTTTTGGAAGTGCGGACTACCGCCCCCTCAAAGTGATTTGATACGTTAATGTCATATGTAGGACGTATAAATGATGGATTTAATGTTATTATATATGATGTTATACTGGAATTATAATATACCTTTATATAATTATTATTTTCTTTCCATTAAAGTATGAGATAGAAATGAAAGTAGCGTTCATGCGTACGTACGGCTTACCATCTCCATGAACGGTGCATTTCATTTCTTATCTCCAAATGTTATGTACTATTATAAGTACATATATAAAATGGATATATATGTAATATATTAAATCTAAATTATTTATATCATTCTGGAATTATAATATATATATCTTTCATTTTTTTTAATTCCATTAATATGACAAAAAATGAAAGTAGCGTTCATGCGTACGTACGGCCTACCATCTCCATGAACGGTGCTTTTAATTTTGTATCTCCCAATGCTATGGAATAGTATAAATTGAATATATAAGGGATATATATGATATTTAAAACATCAATAATATTCTGGATATGATGAACCTATAACTACATTTTCCAACAAGTTCAATTTTTGACTCATATACCAAACATCAACAAAAACGTCTGATATGAACTCATATTATTAACCAATTATTATAACATTAAAATATGTGATATGAACTGAATAATAATATTTATAGGAGTTCCTTAAGAAATTATAAATTGACCAAAGTTTATTATTCAGGAATATAAAGAAACGAACAAGACAAGATGGAGTTGAGGTAAGGGATCCTACTCCTCTCTTTCATTTAATTACTCTCCTTTATGTCACTTCTTTTAAGAACCTATTTGTTATGTTGGGGGATGTTATTTTATATTACTATTTCTGTATAAATTATGTTTATATGATGAAGGACCCTATTTTATCTCATCAATCAATTTTGGAAGCTTTAAGTGCCGCTGTTAGGCTGCCGAGTTTTCGTAAGGGATTTTTCATCTCACTTTTATTCGCGTGAGATTTATGCTACATTTGCCACAATTTCCTTTGACTGGTGTATGTACTGCCCATTATTTTACTCATTGTGTAATATACTTTCATTTATTAGTATTTAAATCATTTTTGTATTGTCCTTCTTTCATGGGGAGCATGTCTCGAAAGATACCCATGTCTGTAAGGGAACCTTTCACCCTCCTCTTTTTGTAAAAGACTTCTTTTGTTATGTCTTTTAATTCACATAATATTATGTTGGGATATGTTCTTCTATATCCTTATTGATTTAAATTTTATGTCCAAGTGATGAGATACCCTTTCTATCTCTCATCAACTCATTTTCTGAATTTTGTAGTGATGCCGTTAAGCCGTCAAATTTTTGCAAGGGAACTTCTTAACCCAATTTTGATTCTTTGGGATAAGCTTGTAATCCATGAATATGTCGTTCTATGAATATGTTTGAATAACATCTCATTGTTTTACACTTAATATCCAATTATATTTGGTGTATTCGTTTTTCACACAGAATTATGTAATTGATTTATCCATAATCCAAGGATACCGTATTTGTAAGGGACATCATCTCAATCTCCTTTCATTGAGGCATACTTCATTTTATACACAACTATATTTTATACGGTGTATAAAACCCTTTTACTTTTACTTTTATACAAAAGGAATCTTTTTCTATGAAACTTTTTACTAAATGACAAAAAGGAATGTTTCTTTTAACGTACACAGTAACAACGACCTTTTCCGCCGCCGCGAGTATTATTTGATCTTTGGCTTCCTCAACAAGTCGTAACGTTTTTAAAATAAAATAAATGCCATGTAATCTTTTATGTATTTTGATATTGAAAATGGTTTTGATAATGAATTATATTATGTCAATATAATTAAATGAAATATTGTGATTGAACTGTTGAAATGTTATCATTCCTTTATACTGGTTTTATGTGTTATAATTTTATAATGGTACTTGGACATTTGACGGGTAGTTACATGATAAACCATATGATGGGTGGTGCCATGAATACCAGGACGGGTGGTTACGTTATAACCTCCAATGCATTGGGTATGTAAGTCGGCCGTATGGCTATTCTACTAAGTATGTGTGGAAGTCGGCTGTATGGCTATTCCATTAAGTATGTGTGGAAGTCGGTCGTATGGTTATTCCACTTAAGTATGTTTATGTCCCAAGTTACCTTTATATGTTAGGTTATCTTTATATGGATTTTATGGTAATATTTTGGTTACATAAGGGTATGTAATGAACTTTTATTCAGTGATGAGTTTTTACTACTTCGAGAAGGTGAAAAGTATTACATTGATAAGGTATACATGGTTTACTTGTTGTTTTGAAAAACTAACAGTTTTCATTCTTTGTGTATCCCTTACTGAGCTTTTTATGATCATCCCAAGTTTTTGAAATGTTTTTTCATAGGATTTAATGTGGAATAGTGTCAAGGATGGGATAAAGGTAAAGTCATGCTACCTAAAACATGGAACTAGACATGTTTCTTTTTATGAGTTTTTATTTTATGTAAACTTTGTAGAAGTTTCTACTTTGTATTCTTTTGGGATGTAATAGTAATTTCCTAATTCTCTAAGACTCTAAACCTGAAAAGATCCTCAATGTGAATTATTCATTTAATTCAATATTAAGTAAGTTTTAAGGCTGGGGCCTTATAGTTTGTATTAGAGGTCGGTTTAGATATCTTTAGAGGTTAGGGTAATCTTTAAGCATAAGTGAAATGACAATAATGGTTAGGATTTCAGAAAGAGTCATAATTTTAGATAAAGTGAATGAGTAAGTATATCTTAGTGTTTATCTTCCTCATTAGTACATGATGGTTTTGTTGATATACTCACACTGACCTTTTTGGTTTTAGTAAATGGCTGGATCGAGTAGGCACCTAATTAACAATGGATGTGAAGGAAACTGTGACAATTTTTTGAGCAAGAAACTGAATGATATGGGTGCTGCAATGAGAACTCTTGTGATTATCCTCCACCAACTATCTGGAGTCATGATTGACCACCCAAACCTTAGTGATTTCTCTAAGGCATCATATATGCGAGAAACAAATCCCTATGGAAGTACAGGTAATAATCATAAAGGTAAGTGTGTTAAAAAACCAATGTGGAAAAGATGTGGAAAGAAACACCTAGGAAAATATTTCAAAGGGACAGAAATATGCTATAGATGTGGAAATGAAGGTCATAAAGCAAGAATCTGCCATGGAAAAAGGAAGCATCCAGTTGACTCGAGGAAATGGAATGAAGTTCTTTCTGAGGGATCAATTAAATGTTTTAAATGTGGTGTGCATGGTCATTATGCAAACACATTTCCTATGAAGATGTTTCGTTAATGGGATCACCAAGATCGTACAAATGTTCGTTTACCAATACCTAAGGCCATTCTGATTGAGGATGAAGAAACTGACAATGACCAATCAAAGGTATGGATTATTTCATAACTATTGTTTTCTTATTTTGGAATATTAGGATATGATTCATGATTTTGTTTGTAGGAAAGAAGTATTTCATAATAAGTTGGAAAGGAATGGTTAATGGATCATGAAGAATGTTGAATGAGTAAGAAGTCAACATATAAGGGAACCAAGAGTTATGGTGAAATTCTTAAGAGTATTAAGACTCTTTTGATGATGGGGTTACATTAGAAGACTTTTTATAGTATGCGTAACCCTGATGTTTAATATATGAAAATTTTATTCAAGGAATAGTTATCTGTTCTTTTGTGGACATAGTTATAAAGAACCATTTGGGTTTATATGATCCTTACTTTTGAGGTAATTATGGGTTACTATATGTTATGATGGAAGTGAAAGGCATGAGATAAAATTGAGGTTAAATGATGTTATGGTTATTTTATCTCTTTTTGGGGAATGATTTGAGAATTATATAGTTTTGGAAAAAGGACAACACGCAGACCGTGTAACAAGCCATCGCGTCGGACAAAGCTATGGGAATCGAACCCACAACCAAAGTGCAACTGGTATTTATCGCCTACCACTGGACTATGTGAAGTCCCTGGTTAGTTTGACTGATTCTTTTTAGTTAGATGATTTTATGAATTAAGAGTAATTTTATTTTGGGTTATCTATGAAAATATATTAACCTATCATGGAGGATATTTGATTAGGTTAATTAATTTTCAATACGAGACTTTAAGAGCAACTGATGTTGGTTGGAGATAAATGTTACGATTTAACTTGGAAGACTATGTGACTAAAACCTTCAAATATTTTGGTTTCAATATTAGTTTGGTTTACTTTGAAGGATTTTATGGACAAATTGTTTATCGAATGGTCCTCGTTGAACTTTGGGTTTTGTTGGACAAATTTTGGAGATTAAGAATAGATTTTCTTTTTATAAAGGGTTATCCTTTTCTGGATTATCTAATCTTGTACTAAATTTTTTGGTTTTGGATTTGGTTAAAGTATAAAGGCATGGGAAGTATATAGTTCTCTTTTGTGGATTATGTGATTCTCTAGAAGTTGATTATAGTACTCTTAATGTGAACAGGTCTTCTTAAATACTCGTCTTTTGGGGAAAGTATGAGTTTGTTTAATAAATCTAATAAAAGTTGAAAGTCAACATGATAAGTAATTATGTTTCCTTATGAATAAATTCCTCAATAAAAAGTAACTTAAAACAAAAATGTTGTCTATTAACTTTTTCGACTGGGGAATCGAATACTGTTTTACCCATCACAAGTTTGTGATTTTCTTATGGTTAACTTTCTCCTAAACATGTTTTCTATCACTCTCCATTAGAACATGACCCTATGTTTTCTCCTCCATGTCCATGTTTTCCTATATGGAATCCTAGTATGGGTTAACTCGGGTGACCTCTGTACTTATCTTCCTTTATTTTAAAGTGATTGTTTCACCGACTCTTGTTCCCATGTGGGACTTTCAAGGATGTTTCCAAGCTCAATTTTAAAATTGTGTGGACCCAGTTCCCAAAAGGGGGAAGGATGTAACACCCCAGGTAAATAAAGAATTTGACATTTTTATATTTATCCCTATTTGTGAATAAAATTTCAATATTAATTTAAAGGGAACTCTATGCTCGATGGCTTACCCAATACCCAACAACGAGTTTCTTTGAAATCATACGTTGCACTCTAATAATAAAATAATATTATTTTAAATGGTAGTTAGCACATAGGCATTGTATTGAAAAGAATGAATAGAAATAACTAAAATATGATTATATATGTCTGTTAATTGTTTTTTACTTTTATCCAAAAAAAATTAGAGGCTTAAAATACAAATGAATCCAATCGTAAGCATTGAATACACTAGTATTTTTAAAAGATTGTTTTACAACCTTTTGATGGAAAACCATTTTTAAATCAAACATTTGAAAATTTTATAAGATTTATTTTTCAAAATTAACATATTATTTATGATTGGGACTTATAAATTTACCTTGGGTTAATTTTTTGTATTTTTCTAACAATGTTCATTTTTCAAAGAATAGTGAAAAATACTGCATTTTACATCAAAACTGCTTTTTCATATAATTTAATTATATGGTTATATTATCTTTTTAATTTGTTTTAAAGTTTAATTGTAATATATTTTTACCATTTAATCCAATGATGGACATTCGGATTAATTTTACTTTGGAATTGGGAATAAACAAGTGCCAAATTTTTCATAAATATTGTTTCTAAAAAACCCGCTATTTGTTTTGACAACGGGAAGTTTTTTTAAATTAATTATTGCAATTTATTTGTTTGGAATTTGGTAAAAAGGATTACATATTTTGAATCATATGGTCCAAATTATGTAATTAATACTCTTTTGTTTTTGGACATTATGAATAGTAATGACGGTAATTATCTTTAATTATCTTGATTAATGAGTAATCGGGTAGTTAAAGATAATAATATAATATCATAATAACAAAAAATGACCCCAAAATGTGTCCTAAGGCTACTGGTTGTCTCATGGTAGACCATGGGATGCCTTGTGGAAAACTTGGGGGAACCATGGAATCGCTTTTGTGAGAAAGTGACTTTTTATCTTTTTATTTTTAAAGAATATTAAATGTAACAAAGAATGTATCACCAAAGTAAAATATTTTTAATACTGTCTACATAAACGATATTTTGGACTATAAATATTCATTAGAAAGATAAAATGATTTCCTATATCATGATATTTTTTTATAATTTTTAGACATTAAATGTATTAAATTATTTATGACATCATGATGATGCAGCGATTACCACATTAATAAAGAATTTAAATAAAATGGAGAGATAATGTAGAATCTAAGACCTACACATGTCCAAAACCTATTTTATGGGTGTATTTCTAACCCTTATCACCTTATCCTCGAAAAACATCAACGTGGGACCATTAAAATCTAAAACTCATTTGAAAATAATGTTACATTTTATACCTTTCCAAGAGTGCCCCTCATCTCCTCTTATAAAAGGCCCCCACCTCTACCACCTTACCCACATTTCCAAAGCCTTTTCCTCGGCCAACCCCTGCCCATTTTGTCTCTCCACATCCCTCTATTACTCATTGAATCCTCACTTTGGGAAAAAGTCTTCCCAAGGATTCCTTTGAGCTCAAACCAATGGGAGTTACCCGATTTTAAGGTAATGTCTTCACTTGAGTCCTTTTGTTTCATTTTGCTTCTCCAACCCCCTAAACTATTTTTATTCTTCCATTTCATAACAACTCCAGTATCATATATATAATAGTATTTTGTTATGTTAATTATTCTAGCTATAGTTACAGACACCTCCATCTAATGGTTAAAGAACATACTGTTTCTATGGATGGCGAATTTCTGTCTCACGAAACGATTATTGTTCAACAAACATATAACACATTCAAAGGTGGCCATTAAGATGCCACTATATTTATATATGATATATAATATGTTTATGTTTTACTTAAGCTTATGTATTTTTCATTTATGTCATACCTTTATGGTTTCAATTATGGGTAAACGTGATATCTTCATTTTATGAAGTGCGGAATACCGCCCCCTCAAAGTGATTTGATTCGTTAATGCCATATGTGGGACGTATAAAGGATGAATTTAAAGTTATTATATATTATGTTATACTGGAATTATAATATAACTTTATATAATTATTATTTTCTTTCCATTAAAGTATGAGATAGAAATGAAAGTAGCGTTCATGCGTACGTACGGCTTACCGTCTCCATGAACGGTGCATTTCATTTCTTATCACCAAATGTTATGTACTATTATAAGTACATATATATAATGGATATATATGTAATATATTACATCTAAATTATGGATATAATTCTGGATTATAATATATATATCTCTCATTTTTATTTAATTCCATAAATATGAAAAAAAATGAAAGTAGCGTTCATGCGTACGTACGACCTACCGTCTCCATGAACGGTGCTTTTAATTTTTTATCTATAAATGCTATGGAATAGTATAAAATGAATATATAATGGATATATATGATATTTAAAACATAAATACTATTCTGGATATGATGTACCTATAACTACATTTTCCAAAAAGATCAATTTTTGACTCATGTACCAAACATCGACAAAAACGTCTGATATGAACTCATATTATTAACCAATTATTATAACATTAAAATATGTGATATGAAATGAATAATAATATTTATATAAGGTCCTTAAGAAATTATAAATTGACCAAAGATTATTATTCGGGAATATAAAGAAATGAAGAAGACAAGTTGGACTTGAGATAAGGGATCCTACTCCTCTCTTTCTTTTAAGTACTCTCCTTTATGTCACTTCTTTTAAGAACCTCTTTGTTATGTTGGGGGATGTTCGTTTATATTCACCTTTCTTTAATCATTATGTTAATATGATTAGAGACCCAATTTTATCTCATCAATCCATTTTGGAAGCTTTAAGTGGCGTTGTTGGGCTGCCGAGTTTTCGTAAGGGATTTTTCATCTCACTTTTATTCCCGTGAGATTTATGCTACATTTGCCACAATTTATTTTGAGTGGTGTATGTACTGTCCATTATTTTACTCATTGAGTAATATACTTTCATTTATGAGTATTTACATCAATGTTGTATTGTCCTTCTTTCACTGGGTGCATGTCTCGAAAGATACCAATGTCGCTAAGGGAACCTTTCACCTTCCTCTTTTTGTAAAAGACTTCTTTTGTTATGTCTTTTAATTCACATAACATTATTTTGGGATATTTTCTTATATATCCTTATTTATTTAAGTTTTATGTCCAAGTGATTAGATACCCTTTTTATCTCTCATCAACTCTTTTTCTGAATTTTGTAGTGATGCTGTTAGGCCATCAAATTTTTGCAAGGGAACATCTTAACCCAATTTTGATTCTTTGGGATAATCTTGTACTCCTTGAATATTTCGTTCTATGAATATGTGTGAATAACATCTGATTGTTTTACACTTAATATCCACTTATATTTGGTGTCTTCGTTTGTCACACATAATTATGTAATTGATTTATCCTTAATCCAAGGAAACCGTATTTGTAAGGGACTTCGTCTCAATCTTCTTTCATTGAGGAATATTTCGTTTTATACACAACTATTATTTATATGGTGTATAAACCCTTTGACTTTTACTTTTTTACAAAAGGAATCTTTTTCTACGAAGCATTTTACTAAACGAAAAAAAGGAATGTTTCTTTTAATGTACTCGGTGACAATGACCTTTTCCGCCGCCGCGAGTATTATTTGATATTTGGCTTCCTCAACAAGCCGTAATGTTTTTAAAATAAAATAAATGCCATGTACTCTTTTATGTATTTTGATATTGAAAATGGTTTTGATAAAGGATTCTATTATGTCAATATATTTAATTGAAATATTGTGATTTAAATGTGGAAATGTTATCATTCCTTTATATAGGTTTTATGTGTTATAATTTTATAATGGTACTTGGACATTTGAAGGGTGGTTACGTGATAAAACATATGACGGGTGGTGCCGTGAATACCAAGATGAGTGGTTACGTTATAACCTCCAATGCATTGGGTATGGAAGTCGGCCGTATGGCTATTCCATTAAGTATGTGTGGAATTTTGTCGTATGGCTATTCCATTAAGTATGTGTGGAAGTTGACCGTATGGTTATTCCACTTAAGTATGTTTATGTACCAAGTTACCTTTATATGTTATGTGATCTTTATATGGATTTTATGGTAATCTTTTGTTACATAAGGGTATGTAATAAACTTTTATTCAGTGAAGAGTTTTTACTACTTCGAGAAGGTGAAAAGTATTACTTTGATAAAGTATACATGGTTTACTTGTTGTTTTGAAAAACTAACAATTTTCATTCTTTCTGTATCCCTTAATGAGATTTTTATACTCATCGCAAGTTTTTGAAATGTTTTTTCACAGGATTTAATGTTGAATGGCTTCAAGGATGGGATCAAGGTAATGTCCTGCAACCTAAAACATTGAACTAGACATGTTTCTTTTTATGATTTTTTATTTAATGGAAACTTAGTAGAAGTTTCTAATTTGTAATCTTTTGAGATGTAATAGTTATTTCCTAATTCTCTAAAACTCTAAACCTGAAAAGATTCTCGATGTGAATTATTCATTTAATTCAATATTAAGTAAGGTTTAAGGGTGGGGCCTTATATTATGGATATGTTTCCCTATTTATGTTTTTAATTGCTTTTTTGATGATAGTCAAAATTAATTATGGTTATTTTAGTTTTCATGGTGCATTCCATCATATTCCTCCAAGGTCAAAAAATGTTTTATGAATACTATGTAATTTTGATACCATGTCGTTTGCCATTTTTTCACTAGGATTCTGCATTGAGGTACCATAAACAATCATATTTGAAGATAGCTGTAATTTTTCTGGATGAACAGTATGATGACTCTTAAAATTCACTATACATATGGCTGTTTGACTTTGATAAATTAGTAGTATTTATTTCCCTTTGGTTATATTCACATTGTATAATTAAACCTTCTGACCTTCTGGTTTTGTACACAAATATTCTGGAGCAAACAACATTCAAGGTTAGGGGTTTTCGATACTAAAATGACACGGTACTGTTTACAATTCCTTAGTTTAAATTACACTGAATTATAAAATAGATCAATTTTTTTGCGGATCGTAATTTTAATTTGAGTAACACTATTTAAGCATGTGAATCATGCATTATTCTGGGGTATTGTATCATGTTATTTTTTCAAGAAGTGTTTATGTGTTTTATTAGATCAATGAATCATTTTACAAGCAAAAAATTAGAACAACATAATGCATGCCATCTTCTCAATAAAATCATTGAGTAGTGTTTATGTGTTAATCGTATATTTATTCAGTTATTGCTGGATCAAACAGGTTATAGGTATATAACATGTATCAGCACAATGCATGATCACGTGGATTTAGAGTTATACTATGCGTATCCCTTGGAGATTGGACATTCTTATCTCAGCAGATGTCCTGCGATCCCAACACCAGGGAATTACTGCTTCCATTTTCCCTTCAGTGGAAACCCATAAGGAATTACAGGTAATTATTAAGCTATAGCTTTAGAATGAACTTCCCACCTCTAGGTATTGTGCCTTAAAATTGAAATTTTATAGCCTAAAATGATTGATTATATGCTTATAATTTTTTCTTCTATGATTACTTATAGGTAAAAAACTACGGTTCAATCATTTTACTAGCCTAACATCGGCAGAAGGAAACAATTGTGTTAGCATTTTGAAATATGGCTTTGAAGTGGTGTGTTTATATACATTGTGAGTGTTCCCACTTAACTAGACAATCAAATGTTCTATTTTAGTTTCTTACTGTGGAATTTTCATTTGGTACTAAAATAGTGTCTATGTCATGAATGCCTCAGGAATTGGGAAACTATACTCCTCTAGATATGATCATTCATTATGAATTCTGTAGTCTGTTGGAATTTTTCCAATTGATGCATTTTCATTGTTTGTTGATTCATATAAAAATGATTCATGATAAGAGAAATATGATTTTGGATAAAATATGTTCTACTAGAATAGTCCAGTACTGATTCCACTTCAAATATTGAATAGGACTGCACTATACTTACATAAATGAAGAAACATCGGACCCCTGTCCATTACCAAGGTTGTTGTCTTACTATATTTTGTTTTAATGATAAACTAAAAAAATTCTTTATATTGTTATTTCAGTATCCATTGTTGACTCGAAAACATCACATTCCATTACTATTATCTTATTTTTTTTCAATTACATATATTTTCTCTTAGATGTTCAATAAGTGTTTTCAGAATGGAGGATCCTTTTTAAAATATCACAATATGTTACTATTTTTTTACATAATTTATATTCCATTACATATATAACAACTACAATTCGTAAGAGCATCCTTGAACTGGACTTCAATCCGTGTTGTTGGAGAATATCATGGATCTTGTGCTACTGTATTCATGAACTACTGTATTGCTGAACCATAACCAAAGAATATTATTTTCATCCAAATGGGTGTAGAGTCCATGGCATCATTTCCAAATTTCCATTCCTCACCTTGATTTTCTTTCAATTCAGACTCCCATCATTTCGAAGCCAAGGTTAGGCCTTTAGATATTTGGGATTTAGTGGCATTGGCTTTGGTTTCACCTACAGTTAATGGTACCTGAAATGATAGAGACTATACAAAAATTGAACTACCGAGCAGGCCTAGGGCTCAGCTGTAGGGGATCAATGTCCTGGATAATGCCATGGTTTCAAAAACATGGAGGTACTATGGTATGATGGTTATGGTACAAAGAGCATGAAGAACTACCTTGATGATGCCAGGGAGATAATTAAGCCCAATGGAGGACCACCCCAGTGGTTTTTCCCGGTTGAATGTTGGTTGCCACTGGAAGGATATCTTGTCACCCTGTTTTTTCCAGGTAAGCAGTGCATGTGGGTTCATCTTCATATACTTCCCTAAGAATTCTAATCTTTTGAAGGTTCTGTTAAATAGTACCAATCATGTTTTTCTGATTTATAGTCAGTTTAAGCACTGGATGTCTTGTGCTGTACTTATGTAGGAATGGATGGTGCTGGATTAAGCCTACTTTTGCATCATAAAGATCATTTCAAGTAATATTTGTATCTTTTCTTTCACTATTCCTTTTTTCGTAAGTTGGGTGGGTGAATAAGTATCTTATTATTACCATTATCCCCATATTTTGGAGTATTAATGATTATTTCTTTCAAATGGCGCTTTTGCAGTATAATAATTGATCTGATGATTCCAAAACATATGTTTTTTTCATCTATCTTCGATAGTCATTCATCACAGTCTACATGGTCATGCAGGATGATCTTGTCGCATATGATCTACCTCACAAAGTAGTTTTAGAGGACTCGGCCATTAAAGCATCACATTTTCAAATGATGTAATGCAGAAGAGGCCGTCATCCAACTCAGGGGGGGATCTCGAGGTCGAGGTCAACATATGAAGTGGTGATCATAAATGTATGCACTTAATGTGGTTTTTTTCTTTCCTTCAGTATGATGGTGTTTCACTTAAACATTTTCACCTTATTATATTTTGGTTTCTAATTAATTATTTTATGTTAACATTCATTTTTTTATTTTATAAATTTAGGTATTCTTATTTTAAAAATTTTTTTCTCTGCAAAAATATCTATTAGGCATTTGATGTTGGATATTTGTAGGGTAACATAATTGATTGGTGACATTAATACTTATGATGTATGTTTTGAAATTTAAATGCCCATTTGAATGTTATTTTCATTCATGTCTAACGGAATTTTATGTTGTTTATACTAAGGTTGTATAATAATAATTTCATGTTCTTTTAATAATATCTCATCGAAATTAATATTTATGTTATTTCATTCATGTACTTTTTTAATGTACTTTTTCTAATTATTGTCCATTTTTTCTTTTTATTCATGTATTTGAAGTTGGATATATATGTTTTTCCTATATTGTGACATGTTTTCTTTTCATTATTCTTATATGTTGTCATTCATGTTCATATCAATTTTTTTTCAAAAATGTTATTTTTATCTTTAATTGAATGTTTTTTACAATATTCAAATGTAATTTTTAATGTAGGAATTATTTTCTATTTTTAATCTCTAATATTTTTTCTTTGATTTAAAATTATTTTATTTTCCTTATATATTCTCTTATATGCATTCCTCATATTCTCCATCATGAATTTGTATGGTTTATTTTGTACAGTGAGGGTACACTTATGTTTTTCTTATATATTCTCATATATTATCCTACATATTCTCGTATGTTATTTTATGTTACTTATTTTCCTATATTTTAAATTATCTATATCTTTTCCAGTTATAGTTAAATATTATTTATCACTTTTTTTTTAATATATTCAATATTCATGTTTTTTATGAACATTAAAATATAGTTTTGTCTTCTTAAAAATAAGCACTGAACGTATTGTCATGCGAATGCATGGGTAAGTACTAGTTCTCTATAGAAGAAGTCTCTACATTTTCTTCCACCGAGAGGAGTTTGATGTTTTATCATAGAAGGCATAATTTCAAGTTTTATGTTCAGAAAATCACCAATACGAGAATCAATAAAAGAATTCAATGCACCAGTATCGAACAACACTTGCATGAGGGTAGAATTCAAAAGAATCATACCTCTCACCGTAGATGGTCTAGACTGGTCGTCCACAATCACCTGTTTCGCTCCATACAATTGCCTTGTTGCTGCACTTTGCTCATTATTGCCTTGTTGATAATGAATTACCTGAGTATTCATGGTATTCCTGGAATCACCATGGCTAGATTTGTTCTGCTGGTGAGACTGATTTTTCTATCCTCGCCCTATCTAAGCATAAGATGCTTGTGACACCTGAGATGTGTCACGAACACCCGAACGTGGAGCACTATGACAATATCACTAAAGATGCCCCATCTTGATGAATTTGTGGAATGCTCTCGGTGGTGTTGTAAATTCTCATTTCATGTGATCAATTGAGCAACATTGATAACACCCGACTTTCATCATGGGTCATGGAAGAAGATTCACCAATCCAGCCATCTGATTTTGATTCGCACTCCCAGCATGGAAGTAGGTGTCCCTCATCCCCTTGTTCCCAGCATTAGAGTTCCCACCTGTTTCCATAGGTATCATCATAAATCCTCCCCCCATAACTCATGATATGCCTCTTTCATCTATGGTTGCTCTTTTTACCATCTCTGTATAATCCGTAGTACAGAGCACAACTATCTTTGAGCGAATCTCCTGTCGCAACCCCAATTCAAATATATATTCCTTCAGCAATTCACACGCATCAACATCTAGTGTAAAGTGCACTAAATTCATGAATTTATCCAAATACTCCATGACAGAGAGATTCTCCTACTTCATGTTGAAAAATTTTGTCGTCCTATGTATCTTGAATATGTGAGGATAGAATTGTTTATTGAACAATTCCTCAAATTCCTCCCTGCCCAAGCCTTGATCAACCTTAGCCTACACTACAAGCTCCCACCACTATCATGAAAGATCCTTTAGCATATCCTTTTCCAACTTGACCTTGAGCTTTGATGGTGTGCCGATGAAATCGAATATACTATTCATCATACTTAGCCACACCTCCAACTTTTAGGGTTCAACATCACCCCGAATGGTTGGTGGATTATGCTTCATGAACTGGATTGCATGATGAACATGCCTTGGTTCATTCCTCTAGTTCCCCATATCCACAGCTTGAAAAGCATGGACAATACTCTAAACTATCTCTTGGTTGACACGTGGTTCAGGTGCAACCACATTCTCCGCAGCTTCTTCGGGTTGGTTCCGATGACGCCTACCAGGTGTCATATTCTAAACCAACAACAACCTCCATCGATATCACCCTAATGCAACTGATATCTTAGTATTCAAATTCTATCACATCATCTATCACAACATTGTTCTCAAAATAGCCTTTTTCCAATGTTCAAACATTTTTTAAAACATTCAGCATGTTTTTTGAAAATTAACCCATTTTCAGAATACAACAATTAACCTATTTTTAAAATCTTGTACTAGAAAACAATTTCTATATTATTTTCAAAAAATCGCATCATGCACAAAATCTTTAATCATTACTCACTATGAGATACGCAATCCTACTAGGAAGTCATTCCTATATAATGATGTCATGCACATCTCATTGGATAAACCCATGACAATGAGATTTCTAACATTCTAGAATTGTATTCAAAACACTTATGTACCCAAAACCCTGGTAACATGAAGTTCATCATAAACTGGTTAGCTATTTCCTTTTATGCTATACATTTCAAGTTCATACAATCCTACTCTTGTCTATGATTTTAACCCAGGGGATAAACAAGATTGAATTTCAACTATAGGACCAAGAACATCGATGACTACTTGTTAGGAATGGATCAAGCTGATACTGTTTGTAATTACCCACATATCCATATTGGATTAAGAATACCACAAGTCATTAATTGGACTTAAGAGACATCCCCAAGATGCCAAATGCTGGAAATAAATGCCTAAGGGTTTCAATGCAAGTGGGGGACGATTTATCCTTTGAGAAATAAACCAACCAAATCATCACTAACAACCACTATATGATGCACGTTAATCAAACAACCAACTCATGCATTACCAAAGGAGAGCTACACTGTTCATCCATAAATAAAAACAAACACAAAATAAGAGTACCAAGTGTAAGACATAAACAAAAGACCCAAAACAAGCCGTGACACTCACCACATCACCACACCGAGCTCCATGCACCATGCACCGCCACATCTCCCAAGCATCACCACGAACCACTATCAATAAGATGTTTTTCGTTTACATGTGTCCCAGAAGATGACATTTTAAAAATCACCAAAGTGCCAAACCCAGGGTGAGTATATAGCTCAGTAGGATTTCCCCGAATACTTCCCTACTCACACCACTAGGATAGAAGAGTTAGCCAGCATTTATATAAAACAGTTTATATAAATCAATTTCTCAAAATAGTTAATAACAAGATATGAACAAGCTTCCACAATCAATCATAACCAAAAACATCCACGTTCATTTTAAACTAATTTCTAAAAAGTTATTTTTTTTCTAGAAAAAATAACCAAATATGCTTTCAAACCATTTCACAATATCCCTTTTTGCATCCAAACCATTTCACAAACCCATGAAATCAACCATGAATGCTTCGTTATAACATTTCTATACTCATGATCGGTTTCTCATCAGTCTACCATGTCGTCACAATTTAATTGTTTTTTATGTTCCATTAAACCTTTGGAACTGAGAACAAGGTCATATTTCAAACAAGCCTCGTTCTTAAAAGTCCCATGTTCCATTAAACGTTTTTCACCAAACACAAGGTCCTATTTCATCTTAGCCTCATATATGCAACATGAACACACACCACACATTGACAACAATCATCCCAAAACCATCCTTTCAATGAAACACCATTTATTGGAAACCAATTCCATCAACACCAAGTGTGTTCACAGAATTCATACCATTACAATAAAACAACCATTATCATTGAAAACCCATCTTTCATCAATCCATTTCCCATTCTAGAAAATCCATAATTTAAAATCAAAATTTTAAATTCAAAGAAAAAACCAAATCACTTCACACAACAATTCACAAAGATTTCACAATTCCATCAAAACCCTAAATCATCCCTTAAGAAGATTTATTCCATTATTTTCACAATCAATTCCATTAAAATCACCCAATTTTAAACTAAGCCAATCAATTCTAACAAGAGGAGTAAAGTGTGAAGTCTCTTACCTTAGCAAAAAGGTGAAACCAAGCAACTGACGAATAACACACAGGAACACCAGGTCAAATCTCTAAAAACCCACCTTAGATATCTTTTTCTAATACAAATAAGACTAAAACTCAACATATTTGTCATCCACACACTTCAATCTACCCATAACAGGTGTAGATCTAAAAAACCGATAGAATAGGAGATGTAGATCTAAGTAGATCTGAGAATTCAAACCAGAACGATCACATATCTCAATTATATGGATTTGATTCCCCATGAGAAGCCTTCAGATCACCTTCGTAATGATGGGAGAACCCTCTTTTACCTTAGGATAACCAAAATCCCGAGTTAGGGCCTCTTAAGAGCTTTAATGAGGCAATTAAAGGCAAAACGAGTTAGATCCACAATTTATGGATCTAATTTTAATTTACCACACGGTTTGAAAAACCGTGCTCTAACCGGGCATTATCTACTGCCTCGGCCACCATTTTCTCACGGTTTGGCCACACTGTTAGACAAACCATGCACTGACCGTATGGAAGCCACTAACTCCAAGACCCACTGCACACGGTTTGGCCGCACCGTTTAGAAAAACCGTGCGCCTCTCTTGTGGATTCCCCTTTTCCTCAAAAAATCATTACAATTTCTCCTGACTCTCCCATTAAACACCCATAACTTTAAAACCATGAGAATCATCATGTAAGTGTTGCATACCAGAAACCGAGGGTACTACAATTCCACATCCAATAAAATGATGAAAACACACCACCAATGTATATCATTATCTCACAGAAATTAATTTCTTACAACAAAAATTATATTTAAATAATTTATTAATAGAACATAATTCATCATCTCAAATTCATAATTATAAATATGAATCAAAAGAGACTTCCATAAATCCATTCTAACCCATGATTCAAAAATTATCATAAAAAGTGGTTTCTAAGATTGAATTAACAAGAGTTTAAATTTTAATTAAAATAAATATGTGATGATATACAAACATTTATATTACCTGATGTGTCTTGAAAAGTAATTAGACACATATCTTATAAATGGAGACAAAACTGTGTAATGATAAAACAAAACATATCAGTCATGTCCAGAAATTTCAACTCATTTATAGGTAAAATAAATATCTAAAAAATAAGTAATTATAGATCATATATATATATATATATCCATGAATTATTATAGATTACATCCCATTTTATAGGAGAGGGTGATATTTAATTATAGGAAATGAAAAAAGAAACTTTTTATTGATTCTTTTTATGCAACACACATAGATCCATCTAACCAGGCTTCTATATTAAATGGAATTAAAAAACTTCAAATTTGCTTATATGGTTTTATATCCTTACCAATATGTGTTAAATTAATGTTTTAAGGTATGTATTTTAATTAACTACAATTATTGGATGTTATAAATCTATGTCATGGATTTTGGTTGTATGGTTTATCTAATTGATTTTCTACCATGCAAGTGCTATTAGAAAATAGCAAATGGTATGCATGGATTGATGAAAACTTGTGTTAATAATAAAAAAAATCCAAATTCACATTCTTACTCTCAATGTTTTCCCATACTATGTGATAACCATTATTATACCTAGTGATTCACTAAATCTATTGCATGTTTTCCAAGAGATGTTAAATGATTTCCCCTTACCATGATAAAATAGTGTACTAACAAAAACAATTCCAAAAAATAACATTGAACATCCAAAAAAATTGAAATAAAACCAAAATATATATAAACTCAGGATAAATAATTAAATAGTGAATTACACAAAATATTATGTATTATGTTTTCCCCACAATTATGATTTCAATCATCAGAATTGTAGATATTTTAGTGCCTTAAAAATATCTATCCATTTTTTAAAAATCTATTTCTATCATTCCCATTTATCATAATTATTTTAACCTTATATATATAATAATAATATCAATGAAATATGGTTCCATATAAATTTTTATTTTTTTATCGATTATACGAACCGGTATATGATCAAATGATCTATCTAGTTCAAGATCAACATGATTCCCTCAAATCACTCTTCTTGGAAATTATTGTATTTTATCAATATAGATAGATGCCTGATATTATAAACAAACTGAAACTTCTAATTAAATACAACTAATAATAATTATTAGAAATTTAATTTAGTATTTCAAATGTTCTAACATATTGTAAATACATGATTCCTTGAATACCCAATTGATGATGTGATTGTCTTAGAGAGACATTGAATAACACATGATATCCCATGAGAAAGGATAAAGGGTGATTTCAATTATCATCATATTATTTTTTGGAAAATTTGGTTAAACAAAACTTTTCCTTATTATTATAATCATATTAGTAATTTCAAGAATGAGTGTAAGTTATAATCATACAGTTTATTTTGTTTATACCAAAGAATGTTTATATCGACAGGGATAACCATACAGTTACTAAAATAGATCCATATTTATGGTGGCATGATAATAATTTTTATAAGAAAGATTTAATTGGGTTACATTATACTCCCATGACCCATAAAAATACATAACATGGAATCGTTGTTTTTTTCTAGTGTACTAATTATTTATTTTCGAAAAACCATATGTTTATGATGACCCATCATTTTCATGTTCGACTGGGTTCCCAAAAATTATTGAATTTAACACTAAATAATAATGTTAATGTGATATAATTGGTATGAGAAGATAAAAAATGACATTATATTATATTTTACCACTTCTTGATTATAGAACATTGCTAGGACATTAATCATATTGGATCCTAAAATCATAATGATGTTGGATGAATTTATGGGTATGTTTGTAATCACCATGATTTAATCAATATATCATATATTTCTTATAAAACCAATGAAAAATACCATAATTATCAACTACAATATCCATATTTTTATAGGTCAAGAATCCAATATTAAACCTTTTTTTTGATTATTATCCTTGACCAACTAACTATATAATCGTTAAAAACATAATAACGAATAATTATTTTCATACATGATGACCAAAAAATTCCTTTTGGGCCTTGTATATCTTATAAATCACAAGATAAATTTACATAATATAATGGTTATATGAATAAATAATTACTTATTGGTGAAGGGTTGGAAGGAATATCTAATATTGAAAAATTAAAATTATCTTCAAATATTGTATCCTTCTATCAATGGTATCCAACTATAATGTTTTGATGTAACACTGATGAAACCCAAATCAAATTATTGAGTATCCATAATTTTTCCAATGTAATCTGGTATTAGTTTTACCAGAATGGAATCTATAACTTATTTATGAAATGTATAATCCAAAAATGACATCTCCAAAAATATAGAAAGGTTTCAACTAATCTGAATCATTTTTTGTATAATTGGTTAATTGATATTATGATTAATAATTCTATCATAACAGTTATTTTTCCAAGACAATAAACCATGTGATTGTTTAATATATGTACATATACATCCATATTCTTTGAAACAGGTTCAAATGACTTCCCAAAAATTTGTATTCCATGATTTCATAATCCATGGATGCAGCGAACGCATTTTCAATGAGATAATGATACCATGTATTTGGTGCATAAACCACAAAAACAAATACCCAATACATTTTCAAACAAGTATTATCATGAATTCATCAATATCAAGTCCCCTATCACACATCATGAACTTATTTCATGAGAACAAAATCATGTACAGTTCCATATGAATCCAAATTGACCAGAAAACCTATTCCTAGATCTGAAATGATAAATATAGTTTCTAATATGTTTCTATTCATGACATCTAAAAATGATCTTGAACAACAATTACTCTAATGGAATGGAGTTCCCATTCCCATTATCATTGTCGTTTGTGGTGAAATATGAATTAATTATAGAATAAATGAGTTGTATTTACCTAATACAATGAGAAACCTACATATATTGATGATTATATTTAATTTCATCCAAGGGAATAAGAATTTTATATTTTCAATATCAAAGTATACAAATTTCAAAAAAATGACATTGACATTGAAACAATCATTTTGAACCAAAAAATAACATTAATAAAATCTTTATTGTGACCATTTCTCTCACAAAATGCTCAACACATACTCTAAATTTTCATCATGGCCATTTTGATTTAAAAAATACAACAAAATTCCATCTAAAAATCCACATCAATATATTCAATGTGAAATTTAAATACACATTTCATCATTATAATAAAACCTAATTTTTTATTTGTGAGACTAATGGTAATTACCAAATATTCTTAATTAACAAAAAAAATCATCAAATATATTTATAGAATGTATTTATTAATATCCTGATGTCAATGATATTTAGACAACTGATCAATTTAATATAACTTTTAGGTTACATTAAATTAATAAATAAAGATATATAATTCATGTAAGAGGATATATAATATTTATCATAACCTTATTTATTTTATCTTAATCAATAGAGAGTCATAAAATATTATCTATGTTTTTTATAAAAATTGGTGGAGTGTTAGAAGGTTACATAATCATATATACAAAATCATTTATTTTCATATCCTTCACTTACAACTTTAATACCATAAAATATTTTGTAATATTATATATTATTTAATGGAAATATGATTTTTTAGGTCAATGATCAATTTCATATTCCTCTTCACATTTTGGAAATGTTATTAAAATTTCCAAAAAAATGTATCCATAGTAATCAAAAATGATATGAAAATTTTAATCCAAATAATATATTTTCCCTAAAGATAACCCTTCATATTGATATGAAATTATTCAAAAAATTGCTTCCAATGGTCCTTTTTTATCACTCATATCCTTATCACCTTTAAAAAGATGAAAATTCAACATAAGAGACATAATTTCTTTACCATCATATATAAAAACTATTAATAGACATGAATGAATCCAACTAATCCATTCATAGGATTAAATTAAATATGTCCATGTTGAAAATATGGAATCTCTGGCACAAAGCCTCAACCTAGTTTGCAAGCACATGGAATGTGCATCCTGGAGACTTGAGATCAAATACGGGTAGAGACAGAATTTCTGGGTACTATAGTAGGAAATGTAGTAGCGAATGTTATTTACTATAGCATCAATAAAAATTTATCCGTTTTGGATTTCAATCCACCTGTTTGGTAATTAGGTCCTTTAAGGCCTTCGGGCCAAGAATGTACTTAGGGCCAGTAAGGCCTTTTGGCCTCCTCTAGGCCTTTGAGCCACCACAAGGATTTCGAACCACCTGAAATTGTGATTAATGGAACAAGAAGACTCTAGAAGGTGAATACTACAGATCAGGATTTCAAAAAGGAACAGTAGAAGCTAAATGGATTTGAAAGAAATATAGGGATAGGAATTTCCATTAGGACTAACCTATGCATGAATGTGAAGCCTATCTGAATTTCCATGTGATGTGGAGAGCTGACATAACAATTTAGAAGTTATGGTGGAGTAGTTGCAAGTAGTTATCATCTTAATATTAAATATAAGACCTACAGGTTATGTAATATCTAATAGTAAGGGCTTTGTTAAGGTTCCCCCTTATCCCTTAAAAGGGGGTTATCAATAAATCAACTATAGAGGGCCATTAGGCCATTCATGAAAAATATATAATACAAACACAATCTATGTTCAAAAAAAATTATATAAACTGTTACACATTTAAACATCCAATACAATAGCATCATGAGAGGTATTTGGAGACTTTTCATGCATAACATCATCTCCATAATAAAATCCATTTGATTAATGTAAAAAATAAGTAATAAAGGAGTGGGATTGACTAGTATAAAACAAATATATATTTTCAATAATAAATGAATAATTGCACATCATATAGTTGAAGTACTTTATTAACCCTCTATGATCATCTAGTTAATACCATATAATTTATCACATGCTGCCCCTTGTTCCAAGCATCCATATTGTGTCTATTTATTATGATGAATTGGGGTTATCCAAGATTCACTAGGGCTTAATTAGTTTTAGTGTTGAGAACCATTCTGATGATATATTCTAGTAGAAATATAAGATGTATATGACACATTAGATGCATTTCCAATAGTTCAATTAGTTAATTTAAGAAATTTAAAATAAATATTCTCTATCTGATTATTTTTGTGAAATGATATTTTTGGATACAAAATATCCCACATATTACTCTCTAATAAACCATGTTTGAATTATATTTTATTATTACTGGGGAATGGTTTAAAATTCACCAATTCAATGGTTTTATTTTATGATACCTAGACTCCTTGGAAGGTAGTTTCCATCTTACACTTAATCCTGTATTTATTTTAACGTGTATTTATCATATAGATTAATGTAATTACTCATGTATGATTATTTTTAATATCACATTCAATCATTTTCACTATATTTCATTTTGTTATAATAATTAATATAGAATTAATATATCTAAGAATTAACTTAATATTGATGTAAGAAATTAAATATATGATCCTTTAGGTATATATTATAATCCACTTCTGGGGAATATTAACCATGATAAAAAATATTTATATTATATCACATGATTTTTTTCAATATTTTGAATATATTTCAAATTTTGGATATATGGAAGGTTTGTGGGATGAGTTTTTAGTCAAACTATTTTTTAAATCCTTCCCATTTATGGACATAGACATATTAATATAGGAATGATAAATACCACCATTGGTGTTCAAGATCCCCAATCATGTAGACCACTATGTTTTCTATTATTTCATTTTGGTTTTGATGGAATTCAAGGATATTTTTTATTCTACTAGGCAATTATTGGGGATTTTAATATTCCAAATCACCCCTAAAGAGTTGTGGATTCAATATTTGAAACATCCTTGAGTGGTAATAATGTTGTGGTTTTTAATTTAGATTTCCATTACAAATAGCTTGAAAATCATGAATAATGACCTAAACAATAGGTTGGTTCACATGTGGTTGAGGTGTGACAACATTCTCTATGACATACACAATTGGATTTCTATTTCATTTATAGTTAACATTTCCATATATTTAGGACAAAAATACACTTAGTTATATATAACTAGTAATCATAAGTCATTATTGTCCAAAACAACTAATGTATTTTATGTTTATAAATCATAAATAGTAATAATCATTATTACAAGTTTTGGAGAATAGTCGAAAATAGTATTAGTAATCCATACATAGTGAGAAGTCTCATTAATAATTCATGATATTCTACACTCATTATCCAAATCCACAATGATGAGATGAAAAGTCCCATTATTTGTCCCAAGGACATATTTTTCACCAATAACAAATTTTTAACATGATGCTCATAACAATAACATTATATGTACATAATTATGTAATCAACACCATGTTCAATAATTTTATATCACCTTGAAATCATTCCAATACAACTGACTGACCAAAACTAATAACAATTCAATCATCCTAAACCTATTCTCTTTCATGGAATGATATGAGGATCCACTAATCTGTTGATATTCTCAAAAGACCCAAGAGACTAAAAAAATTAAAAAAATTAAAAAAAGTTTGTTATGATTTTCCATTAATAAAATAACATAATTTCTAGAAAAAAACATCCAAAAATAAACTCTATGATGATATTTGTATAAGAAATATTAATAATATGAAATACTAAGAAAACAAAAATATCATAGTTGTATGAATGTGGTAAAATAAACTACCTAATAAAAATAAAGGATATAATAACATAAAAACACTAATTTTTCCTCACTCCATATACTATATATGATAACACCAATCTCCAACCACCATCTTCAGAATTTTAAATTATGATTCTTTCTTTGAAAAATAATAGAATTTTAGAGGATATATATTTTGTGAGTAATCATAGATAAATTTTATTTTTGAAGAGACCTCCCAAATCATATAACTGGTATATAAACACATTATGAGAAATTAAACAACTAAATATTTATAAATTAAACATATTTTATATTAAATATTATTTTATATTATATAATGTTATTAAAGAAAACACACTCACGTAATGGGACATTTTAGAAAATTATAATTTAAATATTTCCATAATTAAATGGTAACTAATCATTATAATATTTTATAATATAGTATTTTTACAATGTCCATATATTTATTATATATTATGGGTTATGAAAAACAAAAGTTTGACATGGATATTAGAAGATGTAGCGTCGACCAGTAGAATTATACCCTAGAAATATAATTAATTTATGATTCCAACAGATATAACATCAAATTGAGTTTTCCATTGATCTATCCCTTTTCTATAGTCATATACTGAAGAATGAGAAAAAAACAATTATCAGAGATGTTAAAACTTATATAGATGACGACCCATACCATGTTCTCCAGACAACCATATAATGATCCCATGACCACATTCCTTACCCTAGAGAAATTTATTGGTGTAGAAAAGGGAATTTTATCAAGAAAATAATGGTATAAATATTTATATAATTTTTAAAAAACAAATGAATATAATAATAAATTATGATTCTTTTAAATTTTTTATGATTATATATGGTTTTTAACACAAATTAGATTTTGATATGATGAAACAAAACAATATTTTTAAAAAATGCATAGTTTTAGTCAAGTCAATATATTTTAATTAAATTAATAAATTTTAAAATTAATGATTTTAAATATAAAATTATTATTATATAATTTTTTAAAATATAAATAATGGTATAATTAACATATTCGAAAATAAAATTTATAAGGTTTGTAAGAAAGTTATTTTTAAATAATCCTTTATTTTTTAAAATATGTGGATATTTAATTTGGAAGCGTAAATTATAATATTTAAGGATTTTTTATGATAACATAAATTTAATCCTCGAAATATACCTTTCAATATTATCAAATGGTTATTTTGAAATAATCTCTGGATATTGTTGACTTTTTGTTAAAAAATTTAATACCATAAAAATATATGGGTTGTATTTTGAAATCAAAATGACAAAAAAAGGAGGTAATCTATTCCATAAATATATCCATATCCAAAAATATAATTTCCCTTTTAAATAATAAATTTTTTGGATGTTTGATAAATTTTTTATACCCTTAATGAATCCTAAAAATCATAAATTATATTTTGTGTTCATATAATAAATTATTTTTCAACAAGACTAACATCCAAATCCCTGATGGTATACAGTTATTCACAATGGTTATTAAACCCATGACCTAATAAAAAGACTTCAATTTTTTAGAAAACACTTGTAGAAACATTTGAACATAGAGGTTATTTATTACATTATAATACATTCTCCAATACCAAACTTTGTAAATTACTGAATAACACTTCTATAAAATTATAGATAATCCCACCCAAGATCCAATTTATCTTTAAAAAAATCATTATTGCTTGATATTAATCCTCAATTTATTCAATATATACCAACAATGTTTCCCCCAATCAGTTAAGAAGATCCCTCCAATCTATTTGAAACACCCTCTCAAGGTAAGGGATCCTCTCCTTCTTTTATTTATTCAAGAAATTCAATAATATTTTTAAATTTTATCCAATTATCCATGATGTGATATTTTGTATCAATATACCAATAATTTATCTTATTGCCTCAATGTGATGAGAGACTCTATTCACTATAATTTAAATATATCATGATTTTTTATGTACCCTCATTATGTTGTCGAAATTATATTGGGATTTTTTTATTAAAATAGATTGTATTGAGAATACCATCTTCATTTCCAGTCCATGGTATTTAGTTAGAAATAAATAAAATTCTTTGAATGTTAACTTAATTTAATGTGGCTATAAATAAATAATTATCGTGTTAATAATGATGAAATAAATCCTTATGTTTTATGATATATGTAAAACGTTTAGGAATGTACATGTTAGGAATGAAATTTGTGGGATCCAAATTGTATATCCCTACAATGTATTAGAAAAAAATTTAATCCCATGGAATTTTATGTATGGTTACTGAGTTCTTATCCTATAAAAATGATGTTATAATTTTCTTGGGGGTTAGCATTGGCTTATTATTATAATGAAATGTTTTAATCAATTTCCACATTTCCATGTTTCCCATATTTTATGAATGTATATAATTATTTGATGGTCATGTTTATGAATATAAAAATATTTATGTTTCATTAAAATTCATGTAGACTTAAATGTAATTATTTAAAAAATATGTTTTGTTTATTTTCTTACTATGAATTATAACCCACCAATTTTGATATGTATTTTTCCATGCTAAACCATATTATTTTAATAGAAATGTAATTTAAGATGTATGCTACATATTATGTCAATAATGTTATTGTATCCATGTATCTTTTTAATGACATATGTAATAAATTTCAATAATAATCTAATCCTCAAGATTATATTGATTGTATTAAGTGTATATTTAGGTTAAAATAATTAAATAAAAATTTTGTCAAATATTGTATTAGTGGAAAGTATATATATTTTGGGATTAGGATTAGAAAACTCTAGTGAAACCTCTAAGAATAAGTCTAAACTTATAATAAAATCCATATATTTAAAAAATATAGATAAATTGTATTCTAACGAAATAAATCAATGTCGGGATACTAAATATGGATGGGGTTCAGGAACAGAGGTACCTAGTTTTAGTAAACAAAAAAGGAACATTAATATATACTTGATCATCACCTCCTGCATCACAACGGTTCTTGTTGGAAAACATGTTTGACATATTCAAGGGATATACATTGGTAAATTAAAAATCACATAATTAACTATTACTAAGGTTATAGATTTTAACAAAATATTTAATGATATGAAATATATTGAGGATAAATTAGATTAAAACCTTAAAATTAAGATTTTTAGAAGTATATGTTAATTATTAGTTATCCCCTTAATGTTATTATCATCCATTTTATGTGTGTAATAATTTAAAATTTTTCATTATTTTTTTGATTGATTTTGGTAAATGGATTGAAATGAGATTAGTCAAGTCAAATAATATTTTTTAGGAGAAATGGGTTAAATTCACAAATGCGATTCTTATCCCAAAGGGAGTTTGAATTATGTTACATTTAATTCTAAATTCTCAATTGAATATTTATTCAAAACCATCTAGATTCATTTTTAATGACCAAATACCCTTATGAAAGTGAAATATTCAATTGAGACCTTAATTGTTAAAATACCTCTCACTATCAATGGATATTTTGATCCCTTAATTTTCTAATAGTTTTTCAACTCCATTGAAAATATATTATCATTAAATCAGTGATATGAGAAGGATAATTTCAGATGGATATCTATCATATGGGAGAAGAGTCATGTCAATTTTGGGATGTAGGTAAAAAATACAATTCCTAGGGAATATATTATTGTTATAGATTGGATGTAATTCTCTAAAAAAATTGATGATTATTTCGCACATACACACTAATTAAAAATAGATATGGAGTGAATTAGCCTCAATTAAAAGAATGATAAACTCATTGGGTCATACGAGTAAACCATTAATATATATTCATTAAATCCTCTGGATTATTCAAGTCTCCTAAATAAATATAGGAAAATTAATTAGTGGATATAATCTGAGTATATTAAATGCCATAATAATTTAGAACATTTATAGTTAGATGGGAATTATCTTTGGAGCCCTCGAAGTTGATTTTGATAAAAACTGAAATAAAGTGTCTCATAGGGATAATAATAGGATTCTTATATTTAGTTATGGAGGTTCAATGGAAAAATATTACTATGGAATGAAATTTCAATATATTTTTTAAATGCAAGGGAATAATAACCCTATAAATTTCTAGATGAAGAGGTGGTAATGCCTTTGGTGTGAGGGGGAAGGGAGCTGATCATGCAATTTTCGACATGAGAACATCTCCAATGTGATGGAAGTATGGAATGATATTGAAAAACCTAAACACATTATCCAATTATTTTTCTATAAGTAAAAATGGAAACAATGTTAAGCAATGTAGTAATCCAAGGGTTATCAATGAAAATTTGTGACATCAACCACTAAGGCTTAGAGAGAAAGGGAAATATTATGTTATCACAACTATAGAGGTGTTTCTCAACAATGATGTGTTAATAAATATATTATTAATTAATTTATGAGTATAAAATGTACATTTTGATTATAGTCATATAAATTAATTCAAATCAATAGGTTTAGTAGAATTATTCAAATTCCAAAGAAAATAATGGAGGTAGAGTTAATGGTGATAAAAAGTAGATGAATTATTACATCAAAAATATATTACTCCTCCCCTGTCCAAATTTATAAGTCGAACAACTAAAATATCATTATCATACTTCCTTTAGTATAATTTAATGTTTTTTAGAATATATTGTATTTTCCATTATTTATATAATATTAGTTTCTACGTGATGGAATGTACCCAATGTATCATGAATCTCCATCTGATTCTATATAAGTGAAAGGTTGTGTGAGCATATTCATTAGTATCATGTTATAAAGATTGGATATTATTCAACTATGATAATTTTTATCATTACCAAATGACTATTAATAATGAAAACATCATCCTTGATGAAATTCTCAATGTGTGGGAATATGCTGAGGTGAGTCTTGGAAAATTTCTTTTTCATACACCAACTCCAGTGGTTGAATTTAGAATCAATGTTATAACCTCTTAATATCCAATATCTAAGACTATGTATCGAATGGTTCTTTATAAATATGAATTTATGAAGAAGAAACTACATGTGGATTTTGATACGTGGTCTATATACCAATGTTTGTTATCAGGGGGGTGCAATGGTCCACATCAACAAGATGAATGATGGGACAATGCATCTCTGCATTGATTATAATAATCTGAAAAATATATAAATAATAATAATTTCATGTTCCAAGGATTTATTTCTTATTAGATTAAATATTTTTTTACATAATGATTCTATGTTTAATCATTAGGTGAGATTCAATCTTGTAAATTTTACAATGGGGGGAGTAAATATTAGAATTCATTGAAGGTATTGGAAGTAATAGTATATAATGATCCATATTGACTCAGTAATGATAAAAAAATATTCTAGAACATGATGAATTTAGTATTTCTGAATCACTTACAGAAATTCATGGTTATATTTATCAATGATATTCTCATTTAATCCAAAATCATTAAGTAACAAGAGGATTATTTGAATACAATACTTGATACCTTGAATATGGAAAATATTAATGAAATATTTATTATATTATTTTTTATGTTAAGGAATGTAACTTTATTGGGGAATTATATCAAATTATATGGGATATTTGGTGAAAATAAAAAATATAGTAAGTTAAAGGATGACCAAGTACAACCACTATGAATATATATATATATATATATATATTTCTAATTACATTTTTATTATCATTGGATTATCAAGAGACAATCATTTTTTAATTCCCCCTAAAATTTATAACATGTATTGTAATCATTTTTCCTAGATTGATGAATGAGAGGAACATTTTAAAAATCTATAAAAGACTCTAGAAATTGAACTTATATTCACTTTTCCAACCAAATGGGAAGAATTTTTTATCTATAGTGATACATCCAAGAATATAATCAGTTTTTTAAACATTGATGATGAAGATGAGATATCTTAAGATTCTACCTACTAAAGGACTAAGAATAAAACAACCAAAATAATGGGATGGAATTTTCTATGGTGATATTTAAATTAATCTTTAATGCATTATCCATTTTAAGATATGTGTGAAATATATAAAAATAATAAAATATTCATGTATATATCTAGATAATAAGGTCATAATATGCACAAAACGTGTGGTTAATAATGATTGAGTATTATGATTGTTAAATAAATTATCATCCTTAGAATGGGAACAATGTATCAGATGCTCTGAGTATAAAAAATTATGTAACTATATACACAATGAGGATTGTAGATGGTCTATTCATCATAGTATGTAAAATGATGTATGTGAGAATAATAATTTTTTTAACCAATCCTATATAAAAAATTCTCGACCAACCATTTTTTATAGAATATAAGAGGCTTAAAATTTGAATATTTTTGAAGATGAAGGATGAAAATATTCTAGAATTAAAATTCGCCGAAGATGAGGGTATGTTGATTTAAATGAATATATGTTTCCCATAAAACTAGAAAATAAGAGGGAACAACATGATGTGTCTCATAGCTCACCGTTCTCGTTTCAACTATGAAGCACAATTATATATAAATAATTGAATAAAAATTGTTGTGTGAAACCATGAAGAGACATATTTTAGAGTTTTCATCTCAAAGTATAATATTAAGGAAAGTTAATGAAGAACAATAGAAGTCCTAGTGTATGATAAAATCATGTCCCATAATATTTTGGAAATTGGAAATTTTATGAATGGATTTTTTATTAGGACTCACGTAAACATATGTTATCCAAAATTTCATTACTTTGGTAGTATCGGATTACAAAATCAGTGATATTCATAGCAATCATGTTTTATTTTAATGTTGAAAATCATTCTATGATTTACATAAGGGATGTCAAAATACTACATTGAGTGCCATTCACTACTATAACAAGTAGGGGTTTCAAATTTACCTCATGTTTTTTAGAATCATTCAAAATAAATTATATATAAGAGTGACCTTCAACAATGTTTATAACCATTTAATTGATGGTCGTTTGTAATTTCCAATTACATCTCTATAAGATATTTGGTGATTATGTTCAATGTATTTAAATATTTTTTGGAATTCAAACATTCCCACCGTGATGATATCATATAACAAGAGTATCAATTCTATTATTCAAATGGAACAGAATATGGATCTGTTTGGGAAGATGTGTCAAACTCCAAAATGTTGGGTTAAAAGATGAGGAGAAAAAGTAGATGGGACATGATCGTATCCAATATATGGTAAAGGTGGTTAATTTTCTTAATATTCATATGAAATCTAATTAAATAGGATAAATTATCTATATAGGCAATTATTTATGAGACCTAGAGTTTGAGGTGTGTGATACAGTGTTCCTTCATATATCACCATGGAAAAAGTCATGATGCTTTTTATGAATTAAAATATGAGTCCTACATGCATTATCCATTTTTAAATTTTTTATCACATCAATGAGGAAAGCTACCAACTTTAACTCCCACCAAACCCGTCACATAAATATTATGTGGCCCATGTATCCCTATTGAGAATGTAAATACCAAAACCCTTATGTTAAATAATTTATTGGATGTTCCATTTGCGTAATGAAAATTCATTGAAAGATAATATTTTAAATATCATAGATCATAGAGACAATTCTCTATGAAAAAACATAAATCACATAATTATAGTATCTTGTTGGTACCACAAGTTTGAGGAAGCAACTTTCGAACAAAAATAGTTTATTAAACCAAAGTAACCTCATCAATTTTATTGCATGAAAAGAAAATTTAGAGTGATTAATTTTTAATGGACGGGAAAATTTACTGACCAGATCATTTATAAATGAGACTAATTTTATTATTATATTAAATTATCATTTATGTTATCTGGTTACAGCAAACATGTGTACATCATTTATAGTCTGAGATAATTATAAGTTATATCAAATGAGATTTTATGGACCATTAGGCATCATAATATTTGATAATATCGCCATTTAATAGTGATCATATGATTTTTATATAATATAAATTATGATAAAGTCCAATTAATATAGAAAAAATAATTGATAGTTTCAATAATTTGGATCTAACACTATGAATCCCATTTACCTGATCATCCAATGGAGCTAGATTCAAATGGATTATCCCATGAACAATCCTAAGAAAATATTCACCAACTAAAGCATGAGGGAACCTGTATATATGGAATGTTACAAATAATGGAGATCACGACCCAAACCATGTTTTCTAACCCTCCATAAAAAAATAATATGATATCTCTACAAACCCATGAAGATATTGCTACTATAATAAATTGAATTATACCAAGACCCTAATAGTATTATTTTAAAAAAATAATAATTATTATATTTTAATAATATTATAATTATTAATTTTTTATGAGTCAAATATTTTCAAAATAAATAGCTTTTGATATGATGAAACACAAAATGTATATTAGAGAAAATGTATAGATTCAATAAAACAAAATAATTTAATTAATAATAAAAATATTTTATACATAAAATATATTTTAAAAATTTATTATTTTAAAATAATTTTTACTAAATTTAAATGGAAATATTATTTTATTTTGTTAAAAATAATTTTCATAAGGATCAGAAAACTATTATTCTCGAAAACGTATTAGTTTTCAATAAATATGAGAATTTAATTAAAAATTTAAATTATAATACTGTCATAATTTTTTGACAGATGAAATATTATTTTTCTAATAATAATATTTAAATTAACCAATGATATATTTTTCCATATTTTTTGAGACATTTTAATGTTTTGGTCAAAATTAAATACGATATAAGTATATCATGGGTATTATGACAATATAATAACCCAGGGTTGATGTAATATTGGCCAAAAAAGGCATCCATGTCTAAATATATAATTATCCTTTAGATTCATTTTTTGTGTTTATTCATTTAATTATATTATCCCTTAATGAATCCTGGATATCCAAAATCATATTTCATCATTTTATAATAATATATTTTCAAAAATTACTCACATCGTCAAATTAAAGGGCATTATTTCAAGGATATATGTTCCTAATAATTTAAAATAATGAATCTTAGTTATCATTGGTAATAAAAAATGGTAAAAACCATTGTATGTTTTTGGTATTGACTACGTTATAATAAATAGTGTGAACCTAATTGTTTCAAATTATTAATGAACTCTACTATAATTTTATATTTAAACACACACAAGATCCTATTTCAAATTACTGAAAAACATTTATTACGAATGTAAACTTCAATTTCCTATTTTTATACCCCCAAAGGAATCACCAATCACTCTAGATGTACATCCAAATATTTTTGAGATTCTGTCTCAGTAAAAGGGAATATATCTTTCACAATATTATTGAAGCTCGTCCTTTTTATTATTCATTTTTCTAATAATTTACAATTGAATATTATTTCCAATATCCATCATACTTTCCATATGTTTTAAAAGTTTTTATATTCTTCTTTCACTCTCAATAATCTCTCTCGTGATTCATTATATACACCCATTATGATACTAAAATTATACTTCAATTCATTAGTACCAAAAAATTATATTGTGATTACCATCATCATTTCCACCATCGTGTATTCAACTAGATATAACTACCCATAATTTTTTTTGTAATTACATGTATGTTACACATAATACATATTGTGTCACTGATATTATTTAAATACAAAATTAATTTATATTATATATTATGAACACTAATACATGTTCATTATAAAATGGTTACAGGTGATTAATGAATTAAATAACCTTACAATTCATTTTGTAATGTTTTATTATAATTTAATTATATATTTAGTGAAAATTTTGTTATCAAAGTAATATTTTATTATTGTTTTCTTGGTTTATCCTCATGACTTATATGTATGATTCCATGTTTTATATTGTTTTCACATTACTATGTTATCGTTATGTTATCATTGTATATCATGAGTTAATGACCATGTTTATTATTATAACCTATTTTATGGCCCCTTTAAATGGACATTAACTAACATGTAATAAAATAATAAAATTATTGTTTGTTCATTACATTAATTTCATTTATATCAAATAGTTTTCCTATGTATTTCAAAAAGTTATCCTGTGTATTTTTAGGAGAAATGGTATTTTAGAAGCATGTTAATGAATATTTAAATATTGTTTCTATATTTTGGTATCCTATTAATGTGATATTTACAATGCTTCCAAAATACACTAGGCCTCTTAATATTCTATCATTGTATTCAGAAAATATTTCTGTAATGTATCATGAAATAATTTTCATAAAATATAAGGGTTATCATACACGCAAATAAAAATATAGTTAGAAAATAGGGATATATAAAAATGATTTTATAAATTTAAAATAAATTAAATGAAAGAAGACATATTTTAACCATTTATTATATATGGAATACCCTTAAACAAAATCTTACATTCACATACATACATTCCAGGTGACAGCCCCACACTCATGTCTAGTCATAAGTCAGTCCACCAAGTCGCAACTAGTTTACCATTCTCATAGTTACATCCTTAAAGAATAATAGGCTTAACATATATTGATATTCCATCATTTATTATAATTATTCAACACATTAACAAGGTAAAAGTATGGGGACAATAATTGTGTATTTTATTTGGAAACATGTAACAAAATCATCTATCTTGGTGAATGATTTTCAATGTTTTATCCAAATATCATTGCCTTTAGTACTTGTATATAAAACCATTCCTTAAATCATGGGGAAAATAAAAGGTAAGAAAATGGTGATCTCAAATTTTAATTTAGATAAAATAAAGGAAATACAGAAGAATAACATTAATAAAATGGTATGTGAACATTATCAAACCATTTTAAGATCCTATCATGCATATAAAATATCTGATACACGACACATGTAATAAATATTGTCATTTCCTAAGGCATAAATCATAAGATAATAAATAACATTTACAATGTGAGAATATTATAGAAATAATAAATATTATTTTTCTCTATGTCATAAACATGAAATATCTTCCCCTATAAGTAATGTCTCATTTTAAAAAATATGTCTAGTGACTTCATGGTGACTACAACAATTAGGCTGAACACACCTATATTACAAAAGTTAGTCCATTCTAAGAATGGGATCATCATTCCCCATAGTCCAATAGTATATTGGATGAACCCATATTTCATAGTATATCAATTGCATAGAAATTATTCTCACCATTATAAAATTAGATATAAATCTTCAACCAATACTTTGTAGAGAGTTATAGGTCCCACCCATCTCATAATTAAAACATACATACATGTCCCAAATATGAAAAAAAAATCATATGGTAACCCATGAAATCAAATGGGCATCATAAACTTGTAATAAATTATAAAATTAGGAAAAATTGAGGTAACAAAATAATTTCACCAAATCATATTCCATTAAAATAAGTGGTTTTCAAAAGCACAGAATATTTAAAAGGCAAATAGGTCTCATAAAATTAATTCCATAAAAAATTGACCACTTCAAGATGAAATATAAATGGTTTCATTGGATCATATACCTATTATAGCCTAATATATAACCATTTAATGAATCTTATATAGATATGTATTTACAAATATCAAAGAGAAAGTTACTTTTTAAAAAATTAAAACATTTTTACAATCCTTTTCATTGATGTGACTTATAGAAGTTATAAATGAATCATGGAAAATTGTAATAAAACATTTCATAATGGAAATATAATTTAATCTTTGAAAAAATCCATCTTTTAAATATATTTAATTTTCAAATATTTTTCATTAAAAATTTCATTTCAAAAATATAATTTATTATTTAAAACAACATGAAAAATATTTCTCTTGAAAATATAACAAAGAAGCATCAAATTCATTAAAAACATTTAATTTTTTTATGAAAATATTTTTAATCCAAAAATAAATATAAAAAAATGAATATAAATATTATTATATAAAAACAAATACTATTAATACAATCTTCAAAAATTTCAATGGTAGCTTCAGAGAATGATGGTCACACTGGTGAACTAAATATTACGCTCCATACATTTCTGTCATATTGTAATAAAACTAGAAAAATCACTTGATTGACAAATAAAAAGATGTTTAGATTAAAAAAATTTACAAAGAAAATAATTTATAAAAATATATTTTAAATATCATACGATCATATTGTATCATTTTTTTAAAATATATTTAGAAAACATGGTCTTAAGTTAACCCATATTTCTAATAAAAAATAGAAATATAGTCATGTTTTCATAAAAAAACTTTTATTAATTATATTAAGTAATAAAGAGATGAAAATGGTAATATTTCATTAATATTTCTTGCATAACCATATGAAGACAAAATTATTGATTTTTAAGAAATGGATCTTAATATATCATCAATGAAAGTATAATCATATATAATATTAATAAAAATTTGGATTTTTTGAATAAACTTCAACCACTTTGGTACCATCGTGTCATATCAATATAGAACTAATAACATATAATGAAGCTAAATGTATCATTAAAATAATTAAATTCATGAAATAAAATAAAAAAGTTCTGTTTACATACATTATATAATAATATACATGCATAACATGGAATGTTTCTCAAAGAAGGAAAATTGGGAAAAAAATTTCTTTACTAATTTAGAAACAATATTACTGTTGGGATAATGAGATAAATATAATCAGGTGGATATTTAAATTGAAATAAATTTAATTATAATAATAAAAAATTACCTTCATGATCAGTATATAAACCAAATAAAATAAATGATTTGAGAATAATGAATAAATCTCATTTAAATAAATGTGTGATTGGAAATATCTTACCTAATATTTTCAATTTCCAAGCACACATTCGAAACTACTATATAAAAAAACTAAGTTAATTATACATCTAAAGAAGATCAATATTCTTATATATAATACAACAAATTATTTTATTGTCACATTATATTTCACTTTTTTAATAGCTCCATGTTAATGTTACGTTTGATGTAATATCCACATTGTTTTTGAATATGTTATCGGTTATTATTCATTAAATGTTTACATAATTCATGATTTACATTTTAAAATATGTAAAAAAACTGATATAAATATGAAATATATTAATTATATATTAATTTATAATAATCTATAAAATATAAAAATATTAAATAGAAAACACAGTTCATGGAGACGACATGTCATATGTTCCAATGAATGTTGTATCTATTTTATTATCTTATAGATGGAAATGAATTAAGTAACATATATGTACATATATATATTTATATTATATAATGTAGAAAAATTATGTCATATATATCATATAGTTTTACTAAACCCATCTTTAATACATTCCATGTAGTGTGTGAACAAATCAATATTTATATGGAGGTAGTAGTCCACAGATCCCCTAATAGAATTATAATATTAAAAAATAGAAATCCTGAAGTAATGTGTTATATAATAATTAATAGAGAATAATCTCATATAAATATCATATATAACATATAAAAATTTATATTCAATGATAATTCCAATTCATGAGAGGTGGTTATGTAAAATCGAAGAACAATATTTCATGAGGCAGAAGTTTGTCATACACAAGAACTGTATGTTCATTAACTATTAAATGACTATTTGTGTGTGTGTAGTTATGAAAATTAGAAAAAAAGATAAATATATTAAAGATACAATGGTTATTATATAATCATGGGAAAAAAATTCTGGTGTTGGAGAATGAAAATAAATCAATAGAGGTTGAGGAATGTGGTTACCTTATCTTATGTTAACTCTATTTGGGTTTCATTAAATATATTCCTATGATTTGTTTAATAAAAATTTTAGGATTATAAAATTATATTTGGGAAGTTGGTATCTTTTTTTTATTATATCTTTCATTGAAATAATGTGCATTATATGGGCGAATAAGGGTTTGGTATGAGTTCCATTTTATAGTGGAGGAGTGGGTTTCATGTAAAATTTAGACAAATGAATTTCACCCATGTTATTCCATTGAAAATTGGATCAAATAATAATACATGTAATATATAAAGGATTATAGGGTATAAATATTTAATGATAATAGATTTTGTATATGTATGTAGGGCATTTTGAGATTTATTTTTAAAGTTTAGTCCTTTGTTAATCTATTTTTACTCTTAATCTTAGTAATTAATATTAATCCCATTTACTAATATATTTTTTTCAAAAACTAAGGTAAATAATTATACATTAAAAATTATTTTTATTAAAAATATTTAATCAATTAATCCTAATTCAAATCATTAAATAGTAAGAAATTACATTAAAAATTTTCCTACAGACATGGAAATATAGCATAGTTTAAGGGGAAAAGCATCAAAAGCATGAATTGTTTTTTTATTAACATTCTGTGTGAAATTAATAGTAATGAAATAAATTGAATTAATATATGTAATATTGGTCTAAATAAATTTAAAAATATTTATAATATAATATTTCAATATAATTATGTTACACGAAAAAGATGTTTTGACCTAAAATTTTGTGTTTTTTACTATTTATCAAATAATGAATATTTTAAGAAAAATAAATAAATTCACCCCATTTAAATAAATATATTTACCTTCCAAAAATAATGTTCATTTTAAAAAAAAATATTAATTTGTAAAAAAATATTTTTAAATTGTGTACCCCATTAAATGGTGGAAAAATTGCATTCTAACAAAATACATCATTTTATTAATAAAATTGATTTGGTTATTATCTTATAGAAATAGTAAATATTGTATGATTATTGAAAATATTATTTGAAAATGTATAAATTTTATTTTATTGAAAAAATTGATTATGTGGGATTTTTAATATATTGACATAAAATTGTGATTGTACATAAAAACCAATTTCTGTTAGATATACAATTTCATTATTTTCCAATACTTTATATGTTCACTTATACTAGTTGATAAATAATGGATAATATTTTATAAAATTATAATTAATATTTCAAAATACGTTTAATATTATTCTTAACTTCCATTCCAATGGCTTGTTGGTAGCTAAAATAACATTTAAATAATATAACTAAAAGTAACTTGTAGTTCGTTAAAACTCGACCTTGTGTGTAACATTAGCTTCCAAATTGAAATGAAATTATTTTTAATTATATATTAGAATATTATTTCACTTACCACAATATAATTTATGTGTTTCGTGTAGCATAATATTATCTTAGTGTTGTATATAATGAAACCCACATTTAATAGTTTCCTTTAACAAAAGTTACATTTAGAGTTCATTGAAATAAAAAATAGAAACATATAAATTAACTAAAAAATCCCAAAATCCTAAGATTTTATATTTTACCCCCCTTAAAATTAAATTCACCACCAAAATAATTTTGTGCTATCAAAGGAATGATACTTGAAAATTACATTCACAGAAAACAATGGTGTAAAAATGAATACTAAAACATCCTTTAAAAATTGATAGTTTGAAGAATAATCATTACCCAATGTAACTTTTATATAGTAATACTCATAGGAGAACATAGGTGGGATGTGAATCATGTAAATTGAAGAGAAATCAATCTATCATGTTCGGATGGAGAGTGATTGCGAATAGGGGTTGAAGAAAGTTGACGACCCAAAATATAGAAACATGTAATAATCGGAGGGACCATTTGAGATATCATAAATGGAGGCACAATGATACAATTTATAGCTTCATGATCCATTTTCCTCATGTAGAAAAAATTCATGGAGACTATATATTTATACGGTTTCCAGAAATCCTCAACCTTTATTTTCATTTGATCATTCTTCACTTCATCTCTTTTTCCACAAATTGATGGGGATTTTTCTATTCTCAAATAATTAAAAGATCATAATATCTGTAAATATAATGATATTTAATTACACATTACGTTAGTTATCATTTAAATAAAATGGTTATCATAGGTCATAAAATTCAAATAAATATTCATATAGTTATATAATAAATTAATCCCTAAAACATTATATGACGTTGAGCATAAAATATGTGTTAAATGATCAAACTTATAAAACATTTTAATGATGAAAAATCCAAAAAAAAGATGTATGTTAAATTAATATTAATAACATTGATCTGTCATATATCATAAATTAGATCTTTGTTGTCGCATACCAAACATGTGAATACGTTAATCATACATTATCTCGAAACATGGTAATTACCTGAATTATAATATATTCGTATTGAAAATAAGAATTTTTTTCATTATCACAATGTAAATGGGATATATTACTCAAATCCAAAAAAGTTATGAATATCATCAATGATAGCATAAAAACATTTTAGGAAATCAATTATCTGTTATGAGGTAATAAGTACCATCAAATTTACTAATTCTTATCTAACACATCATTATCCAAACACCATTATCTAAACATAATTAACTTAATAAGGATTATCTTTACCTATGTCACGATATTCCCAATAAAATCACCTTACCATTAAATAAATTTTACAGTCCACCATATCTAGTCAATATATTCATGTAAATCCAAGGAGAAAAACACAAGCTGAACAATATTTTATAGTTCACAATTAATAATTCGTAAATTGAAATACATAAACACATTTATTTTTTGAATTCATCCTTAATAAATTGGCAAGGATACCTTATTTTATTAAATAATATTGCTTTCTCCCCACATTTCATATGTAGTATCGTCATCAATGATAATAGTACCATTACTCATAACTCCTGTTTAAATATCATCCAGATCTTTACACACGGGAAATAATTTTTTGCAATGATCATTCATTCCACATATAAATAATTTAACATTAAATGATATATTAGTGAGTATAATATTCCCACATATTAAATTTATGGAACCATTTATTTTTAAATTTTATGTTACTTGCTTTGTGTCCAAGTATTCCAATGTCGAAACATCTTCTTCTTCCCCTTCGACATTAACATATGTATGTCATTAACCATTAATGAAACCCAGGAAAATGAATCATTATCCCTCCAGGGTCTACATTACTTAAAATCTAAGAAATATCCTTCATTATTTTCCCTGGTGATTCGATGTTTTGGTTTAGATTCGTGATAATAATCATGTTCTGTGAAAACTGATTTCCAATTTTCAAAAAATAATTCACTCTAATGATCATCCTGAATAGATTCTAATCAGAAAAATATCCATCACATTCACATAATATAAATATATTTTTGGATCCATATAATTGCTAAAACAAAAAATCATAGTGTTTTAATCA
Organism: Viscum album; assembly: GCA_963277665.1. Lineage (NCBI taxonomy): Eukaryota > Viridiplantae > Streptophyta > Magnoliopsida > Santalales > Viscaceae > Viscum > Viscum album. The sequence goes on along the minus strand of OY728142.1, from coordinate 1,329,628,769 downwards.
CAATTATAGTTGAATGATACGTAATCATATTAAAAATGTACTTACTTGATGTCAAATTCTTGAAAACTATATCAATAATATATGAAACGTTAGGTTTGTCCAAGGATACTCATAATCACCCTCTACATAAATCCTTCATGATGTTTCATAATGTATTTTTTAATTACCAAAGAATATCTTTGTGGAGTGTTAATCCAAGAGTTCAATACGGATTGTCATTTTACACAAGTTCTTGATTGATTATTGCTTGATAATGTGTCTTAGAGGTTTCTACCCTTATGAACATCTAGGCCAAAGCCACATCCACTTATAGTATCTAATTAGGGATTTATTTAATGGAATATAGTCACTATATCACTTACCAAAATTCCAGGACAATTTCCTAAACATTAACAAATCATTAGACTCATCCATAGAGACATCCACATATATATCAATAGAAATATCCCAAATGATATAATTAATGTATACAAATCATTATTTCTAATGGTTTACTAAACATTTCCTTCGATGTTAACTATATGAAACCATTGTTAAAATACATGGCTATTATATCCTTCTTATAACTATTTATCACAATATAGAGGAACATGACTGAGGCTGACAATAGTTTAGTGTATTTGGAATTATAAAACAAAATATAAAAATTTTGTGAAAGTGCTGTAGTGTTTCAACCATATAACATCCCATTTAGTACTTATACTTAAAACAATTTTCCATAACATTGGAAAATAAATAAGAATAAATGTGGGATATTTATTACTTAGTAATGGTAAAGAATGAAAATTTTTATTCATTTCATGAAGATAAGAATATGATAATAACAAAAAAACCATTGAAGATGAAACCTTATATATCTAAAATTAAAAAAAGAGAGATGGAATAACAATTGGTTGTTTATAAGACTTGAGTCATTAGAATACCAAGAACCCAAACTAGGTGATCATATAATATGCATAATAAACAGACCTTATGGAAAACACATAAACATATAATATCATTTGTAACACCCCAAGCTTCCACGGTACGCTTCCCTTTGATCAATACAGTAGTGTGTGTTGTACGCAACTTCTATTTCTAACACACCTCGACCAATCAAAGTAGTTGTTATGAATAGTGATACCCACTTTTTGAATTTTTATAAATTTTTCTATAAAAATGGAATTCATTTTTGGATTGAAAATATCTAAATTATCTTAGGGTGAAATTTTGGTACTTTTCTGATAACATTTATATTTTGATGAATTGTTAAAATTACTAAATTTTAATTAAAAAACATTTTTAATCAAATTAATTAATAGTGATAAATTATGAATTTGAGTGGTTTTAAAGTATATCTAGAATATATTTTTACCATTTAATACAATTTTGGTCATTTAACATAATTCCACAATTAAACCGGACATAAAAAATTTCCAATCTTTTGATAGTTATTATCTTTTAAAAACATGCTTTTTGTTTTAACAATGGAAATTAATTTGAAACACATTTCTGCCACTTATGTGTTTTGAATTTGGAAGAATTTATTCCATATTTGGAATCAGGATTTCCAAATTTTGTAAATAGGTAACTTATATTTTTATTTATTTTGAATAATTACATTGGTAAATATTTTATATACCATGGTTACATGGTAAATCCGGTAAATAAGGGTAAAAAAATAATATTAAAATAATAATAAATTACCATAAAACGTGTCTTAACCTTATTGGTTGATACATGTCCGACCATGGGAATCATTGAGTAAATTTAAGGACCCCATGTATCCACATTTAAGTAATAATGACACTTTACCTTAATTAAGTTAAAATAAATACAAAAATGACACAAGCATATATCTTTTAGAAAAACTATTTTTACATAAGGTTATAGATGTTGGATTGTCGACTATAAATATTCATTATAAAGATAAACCTATTTCCTACATATTGGTAATTTATTTATAATTTTTAGATATTTAATTTTTATTATTATCAATGACACAATAATGATTCAATAGTTTCTTTATTAATGAAGGAATCAAATAATTGGTATTATAAATGTTATAATTAATAAAATTTGAAAGTTTTGATGACATTAATGAATTTTATTGCTTAATATAACATTATAGAATGTCGTAAATGAATTTTTATCGAATTAATAAACGTGTTAAGACTTTAACAAAAATCAATTATTTAATAGTGTCAAAATTGACATAAATGAGTTTTTAAAACAAATATTACATTATGAATTGATATTAAATTCCTAAAAAATATAATGTTCGGACAAGATACTTATATCATTATAGGTGTATCATTAATAGACCACTTGGGGGTCTCTTGGATGTATATTGTATGTTTAATTACTATATAATATAAAAATACAAAGTGACATGGTAAATGTTAAACAAATTAACAAAGAGTTAAAACTAAAAGACAGGGTTCATATAGTGACCCAAACCTATCTAAAACCTATTGGTTGAGTGGATTGCGACCTATCCCCACCTTAAACATTAAATAATACATTTTGGAGCCATTAGAAACCGAATATGAATTTATTATAAAATAATATTTCTAGCTTTTCCAAAGGTGCCTCTCACGCCTCTTATAAAAAGGAAATCCCCCTTCTCCCTAATTCACACATTCAAAGACTTTTTTCTCGGCCAAACCCTAACCAAATACTCTATAAACTTCCCTGAAACCAACATAGAGGCCTTTTTTGGATCAAAAATCCAACCTAAGGATCCCTTATGATCAAATAAAACGAAAGAACCCGAAGAAGATGTAATTTTTTCACCACCCTCTTCCAAGTTCATTTCTTCTTCAACTTCTTGGTTCGTTGTTATACCCATTATAAAAAAATAAATCCAGTATATTATATATTCTGTGATGTTATTATAAATATGGTACAACCATATTAAGTATTCTACCCATCCTATGAATGACATGTCACCATACATGCGTACGTACGGCTTACCGTCTCCAGGTCATGGTGTAATTGTTTTTTAAAACAATATTATTTGGATGGTGGTAATAATGATGTGTAATTCATGTAACTAAGATATATAACATTATAATGAATCTTTATATTTGATATACCTTCTAATTATATATTATATTAATATCAAAATAATGATATTGTCGCTCGTGCGTACGTACGAACTGCCGTCTCCACGAACGCGATGAGATTCATTCTCCATCGTATCCATTCAAGTATAATTCTCATTTGATGATTAAAAATAATTTTTAAGGACATGATATCATTATTTATATGAATAAGATACAACCCACCCTTATCAAACATGACTTATCTATCAAAACATATAAAAGAAAATTAGTAAGTTAACACCCAAAATGATGATAATACTAAGATATTATGAACAAAGAAATGTTAAAAGATCATATATGATATCATATTAATGTATATTATCCATGTTAATTCATTAACAATTATTTCATCATTATAAAGGAGGCTAAACTACCCTCGACCAAGGAAAAAGTACAAAGTAAGGGGTTTCTTATCTCACTTTTAATTTTGTGAGATTTCCATTGTTCACTACTTATTTATTCAATGGTGTGTGTGTACTGCCCATTTTTTGTATTCATTGTGTAATATACATTAATTTATGCATATTTATATCATCATTGTATTTTCCTTCTTTTATGGGTTTATTTTTCGTAATTTACCAAATCGATAAGGGAACTTGAAATTTCAATTTCCACTCATTTGGCTTTACGCATTCTTCATTGATTATTTTACTCCAAGATTATGTGTGGAATCACTATTAATTTTCTTATGTCATAATATCAACTCCCCTTTATGTGGATATAATTTTGATAAACATAATCACTCCATTTATAAATTCTCAAGTCATCAATATGAACTTGATAAGAGTAATTTCAACACAATCTCCATTTATTGGGTTAAACATCCAATTCATTGGTGTTGTTTTTACAAGAATATGTGTGAATTTCCTCTGATTGGTTTACACTGAATATACAATCATATTGAGTTTATTTATATTTTTCACACATAATTATGTCATTGATTTATCTTTAACCTAAGGATACAGTCTTTATAAGAGACATAATCTCAATTTACATCCAATTGAGGCTTCTTTGTTTTTATACACCAAATCACATTCATATGGTGTATATAATGTACTTTGAAATAGTATATAAATAATCCCTCTATTATCATGATATTCGAAAGATTTTATTACCTCAATTATTTGTATTCAAGTGTCTCTATTTTGGTAAGGAATTCTAACTAAAATATCATTTTAAATGTTTTAAAGATTTATTATTCTAAATCATTCTCATTAATGTCCTTGTTTTAAAAATGTTTTTAAGGATTTATAAATTTGGACATTAATGTTTGAAATTTAAAATTCCTTTTAAAAGTTTCAAATATGTATGGGACACTCTTATTCAAAAATCTATATTTAAATGGCTTCTTGACAAATAGTGTGACTTTTTAATGTTTTCAAGAAAAAGGGGGATATTTCTCTTTAATAGTTTTAATGATTATTTTCATGTATCCTTCATTATTCTCAATTTAGGTTAATTTGATACAATAAAATCTTCTATATTGTATCGAATGAGTTATGTTTGACTGTGGATGTGCTATTTTTTTACCATTCATGGTTTGTGGATAAAGTATTTAAATTTCTTAGGCTAGTTTCAATTCGAATGTTTACATTATGTTTAATACAGTTCATATGAGGAATGTATTGGACATAGTAAGTGAAAGGTGGAGCTCGGTATAGCTCCTCGATGCATCAGTAGGTCTCATGAGGAAAACTAGTGTCTTGGCACGAGGCCTTGACAAAATCTTATTTGTAGTCTTGGCACGAGGCCTTGGTTACATGGTTATGATAGTCTAGAATTATGCATTCCATCATTATGAAAGTGGTTATTGATATTTCATGTGATTATTCGACAAATAGAATATCAATTTGAAAAATTAAATGGCATTATTTCATTTTACACTTTCCATATTATTCTGAAGATCAAGTTTAAAAGGCTTTTGTTTTAGTTATACGTTGCCTTAAATGTTTATGTTTATTTATAAATGTTTCTGCTATATTGTTATCCTTACTGAGCATCTGAGCTCACCCCTTTCAATGTTTTAATTTTCCCTATGATGTGAAGAAGTATTTTATGAATGACATACAGGGATAGTATGAGGGGATATAAAGACAATATGTTGTTTTAGTTTTTCACTTATTGATGTAATGTAAACATGATGAATATATCTAGTGGTTCTAAGGCTACTAAACTAATCAGTCTTTCAAGACTTAATCTGTTGTGATCATGACAATGTTATGTAATAATTCACTGACTCTGGGTAACTGGGGTCGGGGCATTACAGTTTGTATCAGAGGAAGTTTATTACAAACCTTGGAAACTATATTTAGATAAACTTTGATTAGAGCACATAGACCTAAGATGGACTTTGAGGATTAGTATAGAAGAACTACCTAGAATTTTGGTGTTGTAGAGATTTTGTAAGTTATACATGCAATACATCCCTGACTCGATACGAGCCAATAGAGGCAGCTCTTATAGAGATGTACCTAGGGGTAAAACTCAAAAACACCGCTCTGAGTTAGAATCTAATGGGAACTAGTGCACGACAATTGGCCTTATTGCACTCTTGGTTACGACACTCCCGGGGAAAATGATTAGGATTTTTTTATATTCCTTACAAACAGATTTGAAGTATTATATATAAGATGATAGTAAATGACATTGTTTAATTCTAATGTGTTTCAAGTTGATAATATGGTGACATGATATTCTCTAAATGATTTTATGACTACTGTTACTCACAAAATTCATTCTAGTTTTAATCAATGGATGGATTCAAAAGAAGTCATAATGACTTTGAGAAAGATGTAAAAGGTGGGAACGATGGTGTCATTGAGCATAAAAATGGAATATTGATAGGCGTAAAATATAAAGTCTTCATTCCAAATCAATTTTCCAAAAATATGATCAACAATGTATATATTAACCAATTACCAGTCTCAACAAAGAAGAGAAAGGTGATGAATGATAAGAGATCCAGCAGTGGAGACCATGGAGAAAGGAATCCACAATTTCCATCATGCAGGAAATGTGTAAGGAGACACCCAGGAAAGTGTCTCAATAGAAAAAATAAATGCCTTACGTGCGGGAAAGAAGAACATAAAGTGATGAATTACCGACGAAAAATGAAGAGTACTATGGAAGAAAATAAAAATGGTCCCAAGAATCCATTTACAGTCATTTTCCATTAATGTAGGTTACCTGGCCATTACCCGAGTGAATGCCCTATTCTATAGGATATTTTCTTGGTCAAAGAAGAAGCTTTGTGGAAATAAATGGTTGGAGAAATTTTTAAATTTATTAGTGCTCCTTATTGATGGGATTACTTTGGAATAATTTTCTCTTGTATTTGTAACCCTGTAGTTTTCCATATGAGAATGATATTTTAGGAAGTCTTATATTATCCCCTATGGATATAGTTATAAATAACCATTTGGTTTTATATGATCATTGGGTTTGAGGAAATTACTAGTTATTATATTTTGGGATGTAAATGAAAGGTATGAGATAACATTTCTGGTTACAATTATGTTATGGTTATTTTTAGGAATTTATCTCATTTTAGATATGTTATAAAATATAGTTTTTGAAAAAGGACAACACACAGACCGTGTGACAACCCATCACGTCGGAAAAAGCTGTGGGAATCGAACCCACTACCAAAGTGTGATTGAGATTTATCACCTACCACTGGACTACATGAAGTCCCTAGTTAGTGTGACTATTATTTTTAGTTAAATGATTTTTTCGATCAACAATAAGTTGATTTGGGATCTTATGTCTTATCAAATGAATACCCTTAGTATATGAAAATTATTTGGTGATTAAGTGATAAATGTTATTTCGGAAGATGTTCGCTTTGTTGGGAACACTATATGCCCATGGAAAATATAATACTATGGGGTTTAAATTGAGGAGTAATGGTAGATTTTTATCTATGTTTTTATTGTGTATTTATAATGATTTGGGTTATTTATGGAAATTATTAACATATAATAGGGAATATGTGATTAGGTTAATTACTTTTAAGTATGCGACTTTTAGATTAGTTGATGTCATTTGGAGATACAATTTAATGTGGAAGACTACATAACCAAATTCTTCTATGTTTTGGGTTTCAATATTAGTTTGAATTATATTGTAGTATTTTAAGGACAATTTATTATTAGATGATATTTATTTAACATTGGGGTATTGTTGGTTTAATTTTAGAAATTTAGAATAGTGTTTTTTTCTAATGGAATATCCATTTGGGGGATCATCTAATATTATACTATTTTTTTGGTTTTGATTAATCCCTAAAGACAAGGTAAATATATATTTTATCTTATGTGGATCATGGTATTATATAGAAGTTTATTCTAGCTCTTTCAGGGTGACCAAGTCTTTTTGAATACTCATTGTTAAGAAAAATTGAGTTAGTGGTAGAAATTTATTAAATAATGAAACTATACATAAATATTAAGTATATATTTTTATGATCATAGTCAATATCATAAATTAATTACCCATCCTTATGTAATGTAACTTGAAACAAAAAATGTTGTCCGTTTACTTTTTCTATTGGGAGTCTAATGATAGTTTGTCCCATCACAAGTTTGAGGTTTTCTTGTTGTTAACTTTCTCATGCTCATGTTTTCTATCCCTCTCCATCAGAACTTGACATTTATTTTATCATCCATATCATTGTTTTTTTACAAGGAATCCTAGTATAGGTTATCTTGGGTGACCTTTGTACTTCTCTGTCTTTCTTTTAAAGTGATAGTTTTATTGAATCTTTTTATGATGTGGGACTTTCCATTATATTCCAAATCCCAATTTTAAAAATTGTGAGGGAATAATTTATTGATGTAGGGGAGAATGTAACACCCCAAGATTCCATGGTATGCTTCTATTTGATGAATACATTAGTGTGTGTTGTACGCAACTTCATGTTCTAACACATCTCGACCAATCAAAGTAGCCGTTATGATTATTAATACACACTTTTTGAAATTTTATAAATTTTATCTCTCAAAATGGACTTCATTTTTGGATTCAGAATATCAAAATTATCCTAGGTTTAAATTTGGTACTTTTAAGATAACATTTATATTTTGATGAATAGTGAAAATTACTAAATTTTAATTAAAAAAATTAAATTGAAATAACTAATATTGATAAATTATGAATTTGAGTGGTTTTAAAGTATATATAGAATATATTTTTACTATTTAATACAATTCAGGCTATTGGACATAATTTCACAAATAAACTGGACATAAACAAGTGCCAATCTTTTGATAGTTATTATCTCTTAAAAACATGCTTTTTGTTTTAACAACGAGAATTAATTTTAAATTAATTTCTGCCACTAATGTGTTTTGAATTTAAAAAAATGGATTCCATATTTGGAATCATGATTTCCAAATTTTTTAAATAGGTATCTTTTATTTTTATACATTTTGAATAATTACTTCGATAAATATTTTATTTACCATGGTTAAAGGGTAAATCTGGTAAATAAGGGTAACAAAATAATATTATAATAATACTAAATTACCCTAAAATGTGTCTTAAACTTATTGGTTGATAAATTTACGACCATGGTCATATTTGGGTCGATTTTGGGACCTCATGGATCCACTAGTATGTGATAATGATACTTTATATTAATTAAGTTAAAATAAATACAAAAATGATAAAAGCATATATCATTTAGAAAAACAATTTTTACATAGGGTTATATATGTTGGATTTTAGACTATAAATATTAATTGGAAATATAAATATATTTCCTACATAATGGTATTTTATTTATAATTTTTAGACATTTAGTAATTAATATTATCTATGACGCAATAATGATACAATATTTTCCTTATTAATGAAAGAATCCAATAATTGGTATTATAAATGTTAAAATTAATATAATTTGAAATTTTTTTATGAAAACCATGAATTTTATTGCTTAATATGACATTATAGTATTGCTTAAATAAATTTGGTTCGAATTAATAATGTTTTTAAGACTTTAACTAAAATCAATTATTGAATAGTGTCAAAATTGACATAAAAGTGTTTTTAAGACAAATATTATATTATTAATTGATTTTAAATTCCTAAAAATATAAGGTTCGGCCAAAATACTTATATAATGATAGTTTTATCATTTACGTACCACTTGGGGGTCTCTTGGATGTATATAGTATGTTTATTAACTATATAATATAAAAATACAATGTTACACGGTAAATGTTAAACTAATTAACTAAGAGTTAAAACTAAAAGATAAGGTTAACATAGTGACCAAAGCTGTCTAAAACCTATTGCATGAGTGGTTTTCGAACTATCCCAACCTTAACCATTAAATAATATACTTTGGTGCCATTATAAACCGAAAATGAATTTATTATAAAATAATATTTCTAGCTTTACCAAAGATACCCCTCACCCCTCTTATAAAAACGCACTCCCCCTTCTCACTAATTCACGCATTCAGAGCCTTTTGGATAAGACAAAACCTGCCCAAATACTCTATAACCTTCCCTCAATTCAACATAGAGGCCTTACTTTGATCAAAAATCCAACTTATGGAGCCCTTTTGATCAAATCAAAAGGAAGAACCCGAAGAAGAGGTAATGTTTTCACCACCCTCTTTCAAGTTACTTTTTCTTAAACTTCTTCTTTCTTTCTTATCCCCATTATAAAATAAAAAATCCAGTATATTATATATACTGTGATGTTATTATAAAAATGGTACAACCATATTCAATATTCTTTTAATCCTTTGAATGACATGTCACCATACGTGTGTACGTACGGCATACCGTCTCCACGTCGTGGTGTAATTGTCATTCAAAACATTATTATATTGATGGTTATAATAATGATGTGTAATTCATGTAAATAATAAATATAACATGATAATTATTCTTTATATATGATATAACATCCAATTATATATTATTTTAATATCAATATAATGATATTGTCGCTCGTGCGTATATACGGACTACCGTCTCCACGAACGTGATGAGATTCATTCTCCATCGTATCCATTCAAGTATACCTCTAATTTGATGATTAAAAATAATTTTTAAGAACTTGATATCATTATTTATATTAATAAGATAAAACCTACCCTTATCAAACAAGACTTATGTAACAAAACATATAAAAAACGAGTAAGTTAACACCCAAAACGATGATAATACTAAGATATTATAATCAAAGCAATGTTAAACGATCATATATGATATAATATTAATGTATATGATCCTTTTATAAATAAATAAAAATTATTTAACCAATATACAGGATGCTAATTTACCCTCAACCACGGAAAAAGTACAAAGTAAGGGGTTTATTATCCCACTTCTAATTTCGTGAGATTTCCATTATTCATCGCTTATTTATTGCATGTGGTGTGTTTACAGCCCATTTTTGTATTCATTGTGTAATATACATTAATTTATGGGTATTTAAATCATCATTGTATTATCCTTCTTTCATAGGTGTATGTTCCATAAGTTTCCAAATCGATAAGGGAATTTGAAATTTCAATTTCCACTCATTTGGCTTTACACATACATCATTGATTATATTACTCCAAGATTATGTTTGGAATCACTATTAATTTGCTTGTGTTATAATTTTTACTCTCCTTTCTATGGATATCATTTTTATACACATAATCACTCCATTGATAAATTATCATGTCGTCGATATGAACTTGATAAGAGTAATTTTAACATAATCTACATTTATTAGGTTAAACATCCAATTCATTGGTGTTGGTTTTACAAGAAAATGTGTGAATTTCCTCTGATTGATTTACACTGAATATCCAATCATATTGAGTGTATTTATATTTTTCACACATAATTATGTCATTGATTTATCCTTAACGTAAGGATACATTCTTTATAGGAGACTTAGTCTCAATTTACATCCCATTGAGACTTATTTTTTGTTATACACCAAATCACTTTTATATGGTGTATATAATGTACTTTGACATAGTATATCATGAATCACTTTATTCTCATGATATTATAATGTTTTGATTACCTCAATTATTTGTATTCAAGAGTCTCTATTTTGGTTAGGAACTCTAACTAAAATACCATTTTAACTGTTTTAATGAATTATTATTCTAAATATTTCTCATTAATGTCCATGTTTTAAAAATGTTTCTAAGGATTTATATATATGGACATTAATGTTTAAAAATTAAAATTACTTTTATAAGTTTCAATTTTTTATGGGAAACTTTGATTCAAAAATCTATTTTTAAATGGATTCTTGACAAATAGTGTGACTTTTAAATGTTTTCAAGAAAAAGGGGGATATTTCTCTTTAATAGTTTTGATGATTATTTTCATTTATCCTTCATTATTCTCGATTGAGGTTATTTTGATACAATAAAATCTTCCATATTGTATCGAATGAGTTATTTTTGACTGTAGATGTTCTATTTTACTCCATTCATGGTTTTTGGATAAAGTGTTGACATTTCGTATGCTAGTTTTAATACAAATGTTTATATTATGTTTAAAACTGTTAATATGTGGAATGAATTGGACATAGAAAGTTACGGGTGGAGCCTGCTATAGCTCCTTGATGCATCGGTAGGTCTCATGAGAGAAACTAGTGTCATGGCATGAGGCCATGAAAAAATCATATTTATAGACTTGGAACGGGGCCTTGACTACGTGGTTATGATAGTCTGGAATTATGAATTACATCATTATGAAAGTGGTTATTGATATTGCATGTTATTATTAGACTAGTAGAATATCCATGTTAATAAGTAAATGAAATTATTTCATTTTATCCTTTCCATATTATGTTGAAGTTCATGTATAAAAGGAATTTTTTAGTTATACATTGCCTTAAATGTTTATGTTTATTTTTGAATGTTTTGGCTATATTGTTATCCTTAATGAGCATATAAGATCACCCCTTTCAATGTTTTATTTTTTCCTAGGATGTGAAGAAGTATTTTATGAATGACATATAGGGATAGTATTAGGGGATATGAAGACAATATGTTGTTGTAGATTTTCACTTATTGATGTAATGTAAACTTTATGAATATATCTATTGTTTACAAGGATACTAAACTAATCGGTCTTTCGAGAATTGATCTTTTGTGATCATGCCAATTTTATGTAATAATGCACTGAATATGGGTAATTGGGGTCGGGGAATTACATAATTCCCTATAATTCGAGGTTCATTTCTAAAAAAATATATTGGCACTACATTGGGACTACACCAACTAAGTGGGACACTCCACCTTCCCCAATCACTATCGTCTCATTATGAGGAACTGGGATTCCCCATATTCCCTATAGTGGTTCGGTGTTCCCAATATTCTATAGTACATCATTCCCATCATCTTTATTATCATCATTATCATATGAGATATAAATCATTTCCCAATGAATCTGGGGATATTTTCTACACACATCAAAAAATAAAATTATAATTACGTGAGACACAAATTTATACGTAATCAGTTCATTACACAAGAAATAAAATGGGTTTCCTAATCAAGTAATCATATCATAATGTTTTGGAAAAAAATGTTTCATCATTATTACATAATATAAAATCCCTTGAAATCATTTATGTATCATAAGAATATAATCGATGAAGGGAAAATAGGATTCATAAAAAAATACCCATACAAAAAAAAAACCATTCAGAGATGTAATATGAGTGGTTTCCATTGATCATATCCCTAGTCATGGCTAAACTATATCAAAGTACTTCATCTTTGATAGAGAATTACTTTAAAAATAACATGTATCATGACTTTATTAAACATATAAAATTTTTAAAATTAGTTTCATTGTAACTACATTTATAATATATAAACGTTTCATGTAAAATCAAAAAAATCAATTCTTGAGTGAAATATATTTTCCGCAATGAAAAAAACTATTTAAAACAAAAAAAAAATTCTATCATGTTTCATTAATAATATAGTTGAATACTTATAATGGTTTCTTAAAAACATCATTAATTATTTTTTCATGAAAATTTTATAATTGGAGATTGAAAAAATTCGAAAAATTATATTAGGCATAAAATAAATTTGTTAATTTTTATCTTTGAAATGATCATTAAAAAAATTAATTTCTACATCATCAGATAAAATATCTTTTTTAATTGTATTAATCCTTTAAACATTCAATGTAATAATCTAATAATTATGGTCTTTTTTGAAGATAAAACAATACATAAAAAACATTTTTTTAAATCTAGTTTCTTGCATGGTTTGGAAGCCAAAATAGCTAATATTAAGAGTTTTCAAAATTTCTAGTTTCCATTTGTGAGTCTCATTAGTAGATCAGCATCAGTATGTTAGAATCTATAGTTCACATCATTATATCAACATTGGTATAATGGCATCAGTAGCTCAGTTTTGGTGAATCCTTGCATCGGTAGGTTAGGTTGTTGTTAGGTCAAGGTGTTTATAAGTCAAGGAATCAACTGGTTATGACATCAGTATGATAAGGTTAATTAGGTCATTTTTCCATGAGTTACAATAGTGGATCAATGTCAACAGATCATCCATTAGTGAGTCATTTGTTAGGGACTCACTGTATGTGACTCGTGTCATTAACTCACCCATTAGTGACTCATTTTATGTTTCTCCTAATTTTTCCATTTTCACACCACATACATTTTATTGGAAATAAATCATGTTTAAAGAATTTTTGGGGAATTAAAAATGTAATTTTAAATAATATTAATTATATCTTTAATATCATAATTCTTTGGGAACATTAAAATAGAAAATATACTTGGTCATGGCCATGATCTTCCATTAATAGCCTTTGAAATTTTATCTCTTTACTTGATATTGGTCATTGATTTTCTAAGATGATATATTATTTTTCCTATGTCTTCAATATTTTATTGTTCTACCTATATCCTTTCCTCTATATGGAGTCACAAATTGTATTATATCAAACGATCTAGTTTTCCGTGGAGTTTACCTACTACTCACTGACCCTCTCTTTTGATGCCATGACAAATCATTGTTCTCATGTTGCTCAATGTAGCGATTTCCATTATCTCCCTATTAATTAAGTATCATGTGGTGTTAGTGTACTCATGTCCCATTGTAAATATGATCAGAAACAATTTCAAAAATGATAATAAAAAGAAATTTAAAAGGGGTTGGTCTGATGGTTATGATTATCTCATTTTTGAATGTTATTCTTGATTAATTTCTTTTTTTGTAAGGGATGTATGCCTTCTAAAAATAATGTCCATTTATGGTCTTTGTTTATGCACCTCTATGGATTGTGAATAATTTTTATTGATACTCTATGAAAAACCTTATGATTATGAAGTTGTTTATACATGAATATCTGGTAATATAAATGGATGCCTAAGGATTGAATTGTTCTTTTTAAACATCTATTTTATAAAGTGGAATAAAATCTCATGTGTATCTATGTTTGAAAAAATGTTTCTTTTTTTGGTGCGGTTGTGTTTTCTCTGTGGTTCTGTTTGGCCTTTTTTGTACTAATTTCTTGAGGTATTGTGGTTGGGACTATAGAAATTTGTTTGGGGTGGTATGGGTGGTGTAATAGAATTTCAAGCTGAGAGATTGGTTTATTGTAGAATGGAATAACCTATTATGCTATGGGATTACGTCTTGGCAGTGTTGGGGTAAACAGCTTTCAGTTTAGGTTGTGTTAAATTTCTATTTATGGGTGTGTATGGAGTTTAGTCTCCATGTAGTTGGGATACAATGTGTGGTAGTAATTAGGTGTGTTGGGGTTTTTTCTTGTTTATAGGAAGAACACGGTTACATTACATTGAAGAATGATGGCAGAAATGACTGAATGGGTGTCCAATAATGGAGAGCATACAGGGGGACTGCATGTTGGTTAAGTTTATTTTGTTTTTCTAAATGTAGTTATTTTCATGATGTATGGATATGAAGGATGGTTTAGGAGAGATAATTTTTTAGAAGGATAGTGTTTCAGTGCTTGTGGCTTTCTCCCGTAGTTTCCAGAGACTATTATATTTTGAATGGGTGTTATATTGAATTATTTTACCTTAGAAATTATCTTATATTTTTTATTTGGAAGTGGATGTTATTGTTTCTTTTCCTTATAACATGTGTAGTGATTGGTAGTTTCCTAAGGTGGGATGGAATAAATTAATAAACAATTCATAAATTTATAATAACAACTTGTTAAATGATCTGGATGGGGGTACGGTTCGAGTGGTGGCTATTAGTGAAGTAGTGTTTATTTATTGAATTGGGATGTGACCATCACTCATTACGATATGTTCATTTAGAGGTGGTAGTAAGGGTAGTTTTGTGTGGGATGGTTGTTGTTTTGAAAACCAATTGGTGGGGTTATGTATTTTGGTATCTATATTTATACCTTAATTTTATTGTGATTTATGTATTCATCTCACCCATGTTGAGCACTATATATTGAACACCCCCATTGTTATTGGGGATTGTGTATTTTCCCAACATGCCAGTAGGAGGATGGATGGCTGGTTATTGGTTCTTCTCGGCTCCCTTCTTCTAGGAATTGGTAGCCCAAGACTCTTCAAGAAATGTTGTGGTGAGGTTGTGAGGCCTAAGAGTCTACAGGTGAGTTGTGCTTCCCTGGTGTCCTTGGAAATAGATCTGTTACAATTTCCCTGACATCTTGAGGACACAGTTGTAGATACTATATCCCAGGTGTCTATGGGTAGGATGTGACGTGGTATATGGCCCAAGTGTGTGTGAGAATATTGAGATATTGGGGCTTGTAAGGGAGCATGGTAGCATCCATGCAGTCCCCTTTAGGGATGTGCGGTTAACCAGTTGGTATTGGTGTAGGGTACCAAAATATCTTTGTTATTACTACTTTACCATACATGACTGTTGTTATTTGGTGAATGGTCCTTGGTGATATTGAGGTGGATAGTGTACCTTGTTAGGTTTTTATGAGTATGGTTTTATCACATGGGAATTCACATTCTACTCCCACTTATACATGAGTAACATTGGGTTTTCTTAATGATTAATCATGTATTCTCACCCTATATATATAAAATGATATCAAGGTTCCAAGAATATTACACATAACAGGTTTGACCTTACTAGCTTAGGCAATGAGATAGTTGATTTCTAACTCCATAACATTACATTTGATATTTTCATTGTCTTTCTCACACTTTTAAATTATACATGCTCATGGGATGGATTTCACATACTTATATATATATATATATTTCATGGATTGTTTTGAGGGTGATACATTTTATCATCCAATCATGGTTACTATAATAAGGGTAAGGCCTCCATGTTTTTTTATTTTTATACCCTTGGTGTTGGTCTCTAACCTCGGGCCTACTAGAGATGGGAATTGAGGGTAATTATATCCCATTATCCATTTCCATATCTGGAGGGGAATGTTTGGTGGGAGGGGCATGATACAATTGAATCAAAGGAGATGGTTGAGAGATATGATGCATTTTGGATTTAGGATTAGTGATGATTGCAAGGGTTATTGTGGAAATAGTGTTAGGAGATTATGGCGCATGACATAGGCTAAGAAAGAGTGTCTAAGACAAGGAATTTTAGTGCCACTCATGATATTATGTATGGAGTTTGAGCATACTCTAATACCATGTGAGGCTATATAGAATACAAGCTAGACTCCCTTGGAAAAGTACATGCAACATGATGACTTGTTTACGTGTTTTTTATCATGTTTTTAGAAAATTAAATTTAAAAATTGGTTAAAATAAATCCTAATTAAATTCCATACAATAAAGGATTTGGAATTCCTTGTTTAGATTTCCTCTATGGAACTCAGTCATTATCCAGGAGTGGCTCTGATAGTGGAGGCTTAGTAGGAAATTTTGACTAATCGGTGACGAGTTGATACAAAGGAGGGGGAAAATCAAGGGCAGAAGAGGCTTCATTATTTCTAGTGGAAGACTCTATGATGAATAGTGGAATTATTTCAAACATGGAGACTGGGAGTTTTCTTGAGGAGATAGAGATCACATTCTAATTTATCGACATTTTGAAAGAGTGTTGGGATCCCCTATAAGTGATCTATATGGGGGAACCATTTTTCTTGTGGTTGACACATTACCACATAGAGTGGAAGGAGACCGTTGTTCTATGGGTCAATTTTTTGAATGACTTCTATGAAAAATTCCATTATTCTATGGTAAATGATGAGAAGAGACAGAAGCTACTATCCCACTAGTAGGGGGTATGTTTTTATGATAGTGTAGGATCAAGTTAAAGGATATCCTTTGTTTCTATCTAGGGTTATAACTAGATGAAGTATCTCGGTAAAGTTTCTAAGAGGATAAACTCCTTCTTTACATCCATTATGTGGTTACTCCAGTCAACCAACAGACATACATATAGGTTAAGAAGAAGGATAAGGTGGTGGAATGGATGAACTAATGAAAATTTATATCCCAATAGGGGAGCCAATAAGGTTCTTTGAAGGGAATGGATTCCACCAGTAGGTCTCATGCACAAGGTCCTTCTAGGTTTCATCTAGAGGGAAGAAGAGAGTATCTATTTCTATTCCAACCTTCTAGTCCTTTTCCTTTTCCCATAGGCAAGGTAAATGAGGTGTTTCTTTTATCGAGGCTATATTCACATTCATATTTAGTTCCCAATTTGAGATTAGTTTGGTGGGGGTGGTCATGTTCAGTGCTAGACTCAGTAGCTATTGTCGCCCTGGCCATTTCAGCAGTATGGATATTAGACTTCATATCTATCGAGGGGAGATGGTGTTTGGGAGGCTGACCTCAAAGTTTTCAATAGGGACCTTAACCTGGACATGGATAGAGTGGTCTATAATAATAGTGGGGAAGCTGAGATTGGAATGTCTAGTTTCACACTGCATAGGTAGAAATTCCTACGGGTTTAGAGATCAATAGAGGTACGATCATCTTGTTTAGTATTCATGGATCCTAAGAAGGTCTATTTTGTTATGAGGTTGTGTATAGACTACAAGATATTGAAATAGGTAACAGTCCAAAACGGTTACCCTCTCTCGAGGATAGACAATATTTTCGACTAGTTGATGAGAGAAAGATGATTTTATATAATCGTATTGTGTTTTGGGTATCACTAGTTGAGGGTGAAAGATAGTGACCAGCTTAATACGTCTTTCATGGGTAGGTATGGTCTATTCATGTTTTTTATGTGGTTTAGTGTTGTGAACTCACAAGATTTGTTCATGGTACATTTGAACACTACAATTATTTAGTTCCTAGGCTTGTTCCTCACTTAATCCATTGATGACATTGGGATATCTTCAAAGTCAGAAGAGAAGTATACCGAGCATCTTAGAACTATCTTGTAAGTTCATCGATGCAACCAAATCTATGGAGAGTTGTTTCAATTCACGTTTTGGAAAAAGGAGTCCACTACCTTGTACATTTTGTGTCCTAGAAGTGTGTTGTAGGTGAGAATTCAAAGACAGAGGTAGCTGTTTCTTGGGCAGCACCAATAAATGTGGCACACATTTGCAGTTTTCTTGGTTTGGAAGTCTATTACTGGAGGGTCATACCCGATTTCACTTGAGTGATATCTCTGTTAATTAAACTAAATAGAAATGAATATACTTTTGAGAGGGGTGAGAATTTTCATAATGATTTCTGATATTTAGAGGGGATGTTGGTCACTTCTCTACTGTTAATGTTTCCAGAGGAATCGGTGATGTTCATGTTGTTTTGTGATCCTCCCCATCTAGAATTGGGGTCTGTGCTAATGAATAAAATGTAATTGATATCTTATGGTTATATGAAGTAATTTCTACATTAACATAATTATTCCACCATTGATCAGGAACATGTAGTGGTTATTATCTCCCTAAATAGGTGGTGACATTACATTAATGGGTTGTGAATTTTGGTCTTCCTAGATTAAAAGAGAGTTAGTTATAACTTTTTATAATGATATCTAAAATTATGGTAGCAGAGGTGGATATAGTTTCTTCAAGACTACAATTTTGAGACATCCTACACCTCATGAAAATGGAATTATTTGGTCTATTCATTGAGTCTCAATTCAAAGAAGGTGGTATATTGAGAATATGCGGATGCTATGAATGCAATGGAGGAGTTGTATTTCATGCAAATAGATTCAATAATTGACGGAAGCAGAAGATGTCTAATAAATATTATTGTAAAGTCATCTCAGGGGGAGTTGGTGGTTGAGCCTCTGTGGGGATACATGGAGGAAGAGGTAATGTGTGATCGCTTTGACTCATGTGATGCATTATATGGATGGTCATAGGATGATTAGAATTATATGTTGTTCTCAGAGAAGATATTCGTTCCCATAGCGATGTGTGAGGAATTTATCTATGGGTTTTATATATCATAAATAGTTTTAAACTCAGAGGTTTCCAAGATGTACCATGGTATAATGGAATAGTTCTATTTTCCCAAGATGAAGTGGGAAGTGGAATATTTTGTGTTAAAGTGACTCATGTGGCAGTAGGTGAAGGTAGAACACCATGTTCTCAGTGGTATTTTTCTTCCCATTGATATACCTAAGTATAATAGGTGTTACATATCAAAAGATTTCATTACAAGATTACCTATGAATTAGGGAGGATGTGAGGAAATCTATGTAGTGGTGGATCAGTTGAAGAAATCATATCACTTCATAGTGATAAATTAGTCGAGAGAAGTGGAAGCATTAGTGTAGATGTATATGCATGAGGTTATGCAGAATCATGGGGTTCTGAGATCCATCTTCTCAGATCTAGACACGTGGTTTTCATTGTGATTCTAGATGAGATTTCAGTAAGATTTTGGCACCCGGTTATGCATCACCACTTCCTTACACCCTAAAATTGATGGGAAGTTATAGAGGACAATATAAACATTGGAGGGTAAGATGAGAGAAATAGTATTAGGATTTGGTGGCTCTTGGGTGTGACATTATTAATTGGTAGATTTTTTTTGAAATATTATCTATCACTCTTGAATTAGTATGCCTCTATTTGAATCCTTATACAGAAGGCTATTTCACTCATCCTTGTGCAAGATAGTAGTTGGGGAGTAATCAATTCTTGGTACAGACATAGAGAAGAGTATGAATTAAAAGGTGCAACTTCCCTTTGAGATGTTTAAGAAAGAACAAGGACAACCGAATAATTATGCTGATCGCAATAGATTTCTGTTAGAGTTCAAGGTTGGGGACTACATGTTCTTGAATGTTCCTCCAACACAAGGCAACATAGGTTCAATATAGGGAGAAAACATTTTCCCAGGTTGAACAGACCATTTGAGTTATTTGGGTGAGAGGAGAGTTCATAGAGTGGTTGGAGTTTCCACCATATTTGTGGAGTATCCATTTCTTCTTCCATGTCTCCATGCTCTTTCAGTATCTTCATGATGACTCCAATGTCATCTACTAGGGAGTGTTGGATATTATGGATAATGTAACATTCAGAAGCTACCAATAGATATCTATTATCATCAATAGGAGGTGTTATATTGATGAAAAATTCCTTTGGATCATATTTTGTGGAGTAATGGTGACCTCAAAGAGGGTACATGTTAATTTGATTCTCAAATACATTCCAAGTAAACAGTGTTTATTTGGATTTTTTCTAGAGTCATTTTTTTGTGATATAGTGTTGAACTTTTTTAGTTATAATATGGGTTTATTTCCTGTTCTATAGTTTTTGGAAAATAATTTACATTTGTAAATGGGGATACATGATTCCTAATTGAGACACATTAATTGATATGCGGTTAAACTAGTGCGGTCAAGTTTATGCCACCTAGAGAAGATAGTATCATGACATGGAGAAAGAAATTACATAATTCATGAGTCCAGATATTTAGTAAAAGTGGGGGGTGGGTATCTTGTGTATGTTTTTGTTAGATGAAGTGGGAGGATGTTTCTTGGGATTTTGAGGTTTCACTCAAGCTTTTGAACAACATTTTGTGGTTTATCCATGATATATATATTCATGGGTGTTTGTTTAGACCCTTATTTTATATGGGTTTGGTTTGGAATAATCTTGGGTAAGAATATTTTGAGAGGTATTTAATCTAATGGATCATACCAACAAGGTCCATTAATTTTTTAAAATCTAGAGTTTAATGTGTTCTAGGAGGCAACAATTCTTCATTAATAAATTTTTCCAAATTTCGGTTTTTTGGCGAGTCACGTTGGTAAAAGATCATCGTACGTAGCTCAACAATTGGTAGAATGTTGGGAGTTTCTTAGTGGTGTCAGGAGGTCAGGGAATAAATAGGTCATGTCTTTAGTTGGTCGATGCATCAGAAGGTCAAAGTGTCTATATGTCAAGGAATTTGTAGTTTGAGGCATTGGTAGGTCAAGGCATCAGGGAGTTGCATCACTGACTCATTATGAGTGAGTCATATTTTTGTGACCTTGGTCGTTGAATCACCTATCAGTGAGTCATTTCATTTTTTACCCGTTTATCAAATTTCACCCCTCATATGCTTTATTGTATGTAAATCATGTCTAATGTATTTTATGGGCATTTCTAAAGGCATTTAAAATGATTATAGAAATATAATTAATATCTTAATGCTTTGGGATCATTGAAATAGTCAAAATACATGGTCTTAACAATGATCAATCTTTAATGGACATTGAATCATTCTCCCTTCCATTGATATAAGATCTACCTCTTCTAGGATGTTACCATCTTTTCCCCATGTGTTTCCATTTTCCCTTGGTTTTAAAAGAAAATTTTCTCCCCATGGATTCATGTGATTTCCATATCCACTGACCTAGTTTTCCATAGGGTTTTCTGGATACTCATGCACCCCCTGTTTTGGCATGAAAAAGAATCTCCGATTACTTGTTGTACCAGGTATGAGTTTCTTTACTCTACCTTTTAATTTTGTATCATATGTTGTGGTTGTAATCATGACCCATTGGTAATATTATTGCAAACATATATAATGAAGATAATAACAAGTAATAAATAAGGGTCTTGGAAGATGGTGATTATGGTCTTTTTTTTATATATGTTATCCTTGATCTATGTCGTGTTTTTGAAGAGCTACATACCTTCTGAAATTCTTGGCCTTTGGTGTTCTCTATTTTTTCACCATTATGGATTGTTAATACTTTTTGTTAATACTTTTTGAATAACCATAAGAGTATGAAATTGGATAACCACGTATATTGGGTTAAATAAATGGATTCTCTATGATCAAATGTGCTATCTAATAACCCATTTTTTCAATTAGGATAAAAAGATGAGTGTTTCTAAATATGAATAAAAATATCTGTATTGGTGTGTATTTTTATATATGAGGTTCTATTCAGCCTTATGTCTATGTTTTTCATCTAGTGTTGTGGATGGGAGAGTGGTTGTGTGTGTGGGGTGGTATGAGCATTGTAATGGTATCTCAATAATAGAGATGTAAAGACCTATAAAATTCAAGGGAAATTTTTTCTTAATTTTATTTGGGATTTTACAAGAATTCAATTTCTGACGGCACCTGATTCTGAGGCCCGGTGTGCCTGGAATCCTTTTTCAAAGTTTAGCTTGGGTACGTTCAATGAATGAATGAGCGGGTTATTCTAACTTTTGAACCGATGCTTCGAATTGAAATCTGAGGACACCGATGGAATCGCAGCGCTGGTAATTTCTTAGAAACACCTTTTCTGGAGTTGTGTTTGCTAGGGTGTGGTTTATAAATTTTTGGGTTAAGTAAAGGAATATAATAAAAATGGTGGGACCATTTTTTAATTTACTTAATGTTGTTTATACTAAGCTATGTTTTTAGAGTGGGAACAACAATATCCTACCCACTACGTACGATATTTTTGAGGTGGGGCCCACATTAACCCCATCATTTATTTTCTTCCTAAACCTCCTCCTTTAATAAATTAACACACCCACACCCCTATTAAGTGGAAGTCAACCCTTGCAGTTTTCTATTTATGAAATGCGTGAATTAATTTGGGCGGTTTAAACGTTGAAATTAATTCATTTAATTGATTGTTTCGTTTTTGATTTTCGAAAACACATGGCTTGAGAAATAAAATAAGGCAAACTCTTATTTTATTAAGGGTTGTTGGGTTGTGAGGGGCTGGGGGGAATTTTCTCAAGTTCTTGAAGTTCTTCCTCCTTGACGAAGAACGCGAAGAACGCCGACATCCGACGATGGACGACGGTGAGAGACGCCTTCCTCGGAGATCGATGACCCGACGCGCATCACCTCATTATTTCATTCTGCGTGAAAGTAAGGGAGACATCGTTCCTTCGTGACGTCACGATCCTCCTTCTTTCGCGGTGATCAATTCTGCGACGTCCCTTTCCGCGACAACCACGTTTGACGACTATGCTCGAGGTAGGGGTTTATTTTAATTGTTTGTCCGTGATTACTTATGTCGCTTCCTTCCTTTTAATTTGGGATGCCTGTTATCATAATAATGGGAGGTGGTTGGACTGCATGAACACGACCGACCCTCCTCTCCCATTGGTTGTTTGATATTGTTCACGACACAAGCAAGGCAACGCGATGCCGAAGCACCCCGTGGGAAATATTAAAGAAAGGGCGGAGAAATGCGGTGCCATCACACCGCGCCATTGAAGACGAACCAAACAGCGGCGCCGTCGCGCCACGCCTGATAACCTGGAAAGAACCTCGAAGACACCGCAGCCGAAGCGGGGCCACGGTGGAGGGGTGTGGCGACATCGCGCCGCGCTGGATGGACCAAGGCCGCGGCTAAGGCTGCCGGCGTCGAAGCAGGGGGACGAGACCGCCCCTGTCCCACGGTGGCAGCAGCCGGCCGGCCGGTGTGGGCGGGCCGGTCAAGGGGAAACGTCGAGGGTCGTAACCCCCGGCTGGCCAGAAAGAGCTTCCCCCCCGCAAGGAGGCCGCTGTTTCTCAATGGGGTGGGGGGCGGAAGCGCAACCCCCTCCTCACTGCTCATTCGTTTCGGCTGAGCCACCTGGCCGCTGGCCACGCCAGTGTGCCGGGCCTCCCAGGTCGGGCCGGGTTGTGCCCAGGCAGGGCCGAGACACGCCCAGGCCGGGTCGGGCCGCACCCATGCGGGCCGGACCCGGATCCGGTTCGGGTCGACCCAGTTCGGGCCGACCCAGGGGGTCTCGGGTCGGGTCGTTCCGGGCCCGAAACCCCTAATTTCGAACCTCTTTCGGTCATTTGCCCATAACATAGGCTACGGACCTCTGATCGACGCAACGTCAGCTACAATGCAATCCTTGGATCGAGACTGTCGTTTTTGTATATTACACTCAAGGTTTCAGAGAACTTTGGATTCGGCCGAGTTGGTTCGTACACGAAACCAACCGAGCCCTCAGAGCGAAAATGCTTATAGCTTGTGCTCCGGATGTTTGATTGACGTGTCGTTGAGTTTTATGGATCTTTCTTAATGAGACGGACCTTTTGGATTACTTCTCTTGAGGTTTGGATGCAGTTGGAGTACGGTCAGGTTGGTTTTGACTTAAAAACCAACCGGGCCCCTATGATGAAAAAAGTCAATAACTCTCAGACGGGGTGTCTGATTGGCATGTTGTCTATCGAATTGAGTTCCTATTGATGATACAAAACTTTTGGATACATCAACTCCAGACATCGTGTCAGTTGATTTATCAGCCCCTCATCTCGTGGACCGGACCCACTCGTAGGAGCTTGTTGTGTGGGGTAACCCTAGAGCTGGCTGCGCCTGCGATGACAATGATGGCTATACATAAATCCTCCGAGGATTCAGCGGCGATGAATACAGCACTCAACAAACTTACATGGATCAGTGATACTGATCCTGTGTTGTTCAGATCCTGTGTGGGTCAGCGCTCAGCAGTCCTGTGTGGGCCAGCGCCTACAGATCCTGTGTGGGTCTGATCCTGTGTGGGTCATTGCGGGGGTTAGTACCTATCGATCCTTTGTGGGTCATTGTGGGGGTTAGTACCTATCGATCCTTTGTGGGTCATTGCGGAGGTTAGTACCTATCAATCCTATGTGGGTCCGACAGCTTAGATGAATCAGTGTCTACATCTGGTCATCTCTATCATCATATGAAGAAGTATACCTGTGTGAGCTGAATCTTGTTTTGCTTTCCTACATGGATTGTGTTGTGCTCTCATGTGTGGATGTGATTGAACATGGGCTCGGATGTTGGAGGGGAATTGGATTCGATAACTCAGGTATATTTATGGGCATATACCTAAGTAGTGTCAGATGTTACTTCGTGATTGTATCTTTCCTTTGTGGATAATAATTTGTAGATTCTCGGCGACCTTCGGGAGTATCAGGGTCCCTACTGAGTAGCTTATACTAACCCCTGCACGGGCTATGCCAGCACTACGTTGTGTTGGTTACAGATGAAGGATAGCGTTGATCGTGGTTGAGGCTTGCGGAGCAGGTCGGTGCCTGGAGGTGAACCACTAGGCTGGACATACTCGGAGCGGACAGCGGGACTCGAGGAGCTGTGGAGGCTATCTGTACCCACCCATCAGTTGGGACTTCAAGTGGACGGCACGAGGCTGCGGCTTTACTTTTTAGTTGTAGTACTCCTTTTTTCAGTTGTACTTTACTTTCATTTTGGGTTTGTATTCTGTCACACATACTTTTCTGCACATACTGTTGTACCCAATTTTTACTTAGTGTTTACTTATTCTTTCTTGCTCTGTGGTGTTTGTTTACTTTACAAAGGAAATGCCTTCCCTTTTTACTAGGAATTACGCCTTGGTGCTAGTCACCAGCCCCTGGCCTATGGAAGGCAGGCTTGGGGTAGTCACGGCATGGGCCCTGAGGACGGGTCGGAAAAAATTGGTATCAGAGGAGTTCGGTTCTACCATAGAACTCAGGACTCTGATCTTTTCTATGTGAAGCAATAGTTTTAAGAGTTTTGAGTGTGGTTATCAGTCCAGGGAGTCCAGTGTTGGTGCGGTGGTAGACGTATCCATACACCAGGACCCTGACTTCCCATTTCTGACTTAATGCACGAAAACATTGATTGCATGTGTGTTTCATGTTTTCTTTGTGATTACTTTGTGTCAACTCACCAGATATACTTTTTGACTGTGGTGCACCTGTTTCATTTCAGGATGGCCCCACGACGGAAGCCAGCTATGGTTCCGAGCATTGTGCGGGATGACATCCCACCGAGCAACGAGGCCTCGGTACAAGGCCCTTTGACAACAGAGGCACCGGCGGTACCTCTACCCGGCGAGCCACCGATGCTTCCAACCCCAGCCGCGGATGATGCACGTCACCTTAGTGAACTGAACGAAATTTAGCATCATAGACCGCCCAGTTTCCATGGGGAGACGGACCCTGAGGCAGCCGAGGATTGGCTGGAGGCAGTTGTAAGAGTTTTCAGGTTAGTGAGGACACTAGCTGACCTTATGGTGATCCTCGTGGCGAGCCTCCTGCATGCGGCAGCAGGCATATGGTGGATCTCGATGCTCCAGGTGCACGACGAGGCATCTCTCCCCTCGAAGGACATTGAGAGCCTCTTCCTCTTGGAGTTCGTCCCAGCCACCCTCTGTGTGGAGCGCATCCATGAGCTTCTACAGCTTCGACAGGGAAGCTTGACAGTCACCCAGTACTCGGTAAGATTTACCGATCTCTCGCGCTATTTGATGGACATGGTACGAGAACCATTATTTCAGGCTCATACCTTTGATCAGGGATTGAGGCATCAGATCAGGGCATCTCTAATCTCCCTCATCATTCCGACACAGGCAGGGGTACTAGAGAGAGCCCTATTCATCGAGAGCTTCCTTGCTGAGCCTACATCAGTAGCGAGACCTACCGCAGGGCAGCACATAGCAGATTCTTCTGCAGCAGGCAGTCAACGGATGACACATGGGTCTAGGTAGACCAGATCCTCAGGCAGATGACCTCAGGACACTGGCTCAGTGGTGCGGGGCACACAGCGTGGAGCCAGTCTTTCGAGAGGCAGACAATTCTAAGCATGTGGCGGGTAGGGCCAGATAGCTCGTGACTACCCAACCTGTCATGCCAAGGAGCAGCAGACGTTTGAGGGACCACCTAGGCAGAGGAAAAGGGTCGACCATGGTAGTCCACAGGGAGAAGGTGGACGAGGTAGAGGAGCTGGCCGAGTAGTAGTTGGCGGGAGATGCTTTGAGGCACCACCACCACCACCCCCAGGAGGTCCATCCCGACTATAGGAAGCTGGCGGGCAAAGACAGGCACAGCTTTAGGAAGTAGAGTCCTACGACCACGACACTCCCGATATGATTTGAGGTACTATCTGTGTCAATTCCACCCTTTCTGTAGTTCTTATAGACATAAGAGTGAGTCATTCTTCCATAGCTGTTGCCCTTGTTCAGAGCTCGAAGATTCTGACAGAGCTGTTCGCTTGATCCTTAAGGCTAGAGACTCATATGGGAGAGGACTCGACGATTACACACTGGTGCTGGTAGTTTGAGCTTACTCTAGGAGGTGAGAGATTTGGCTGGGATCATCTTCTAGTGGCGTCAAGGCCTTACGACGTCATCTTGGGCATGGATTTTTTATCTACAGTCCATGCTCAGATTGACGGTTTTAGGCGCAAGGTGCGGTGTGTACGCACTGACGGGAGCAGGTTCACCTTCACCGGCGAGAAGGGATCCTTTTCCACACAGGATAGACTCACATAGAGGAGAGGATATCCCATCAATCATCAGTTGGATAGCCTCATCCTAGGATTAGTTGACATGCAGGGTCCTAGTTTTCCTGCAGTGGTGGATCATTATATGAATGTTTTCCCCGACGACATTCCAGGACTACCTCCTCACAGAGAGGTGGACTTTTATATTGACATATACCCCGAGATAGCCCCGATATCCACTCCAACATATCGGATGGCCCTCTCTAAGCATAGAGAGCTACGAGTATAGTTGGAGGACTTGCAGGGAAAAGGATTCATCTGACCCAGTGTTTCACCCCGGGCTTCCCCGATATTGTTTTCCAAGAAGGCAGACGGTAGCTTGCGACATTGTGTCGACTATTGTCGCCTGAGCCAGGTGACAGTGAGGAACAAGTATCCACTAACGAGGATTGATGACTTCTTTGATTAGCTCAAGGGAGCACGATGGTTCTCAATGATAGACCTTAGATCAAGCTATCATCCGTTCAGTGTTCGGGACGAGGACATGCAGAAGACAACCTTCAGATGTCGGTATGGCCACTATGAGTTCTTGGTTATTCCATTCGGTGTAACCAATGCTTCAGCAGTGTTCATGGGCCTCGTGAATAGGATCTTTCAGCCATACCTCAATCGATTTTTCATGGTCTTCATCGACGACATTTTGATATACTCAGCAATTGAGGAGGAGCACGCCTACTACTTGCGGGTTGTACTAGACACACTCCGACAGCACCAGCGTTATGGAAAGCTCTCGAAGTGTCAGTTTTGGATATGCGGGGTCCACTTCTTGGGACACGTCATCTCTGAGGTGGGAGTTGCGGTGGATTCTATGATGATTGATGCAGTGCTAGCTTGGGAGCCACCTAAGAGCGTGACAGAGGTGCAAAGTTTCTTGGGACTAGCAGGGTACTACCTGAGATTTGTGCCAGACTTATCTAGAGTTGTGGAACCACTCTCAGGTTTGATAAAGAAGGGGAAAACCTTTTTGTGGTCAGACAGATGTTATTAGAGCTTCCAGGATCTAAGACGAAGATTGACCAGCGCACCTATCTTGAAGCTACCGGAGGAGGGAGTTGGGTACGTAGTTTACTATGATGCATCAGGGAACGGACTTGGATGTGTCCTGATGCAGGAGCAGGCCGTGATCGCCTATGGATCATTTCATTTGAGGTAGCATGAGCAGAGCTATGCTACCCATGACCTGGAGTTAGTAGGAGTGGTCTTCACACTGAAGATGTGGTGAAATTATGTGATGGG
This sequence comes from Viscum album, assembly GCA_963277665.1. Classification (NCBI taxonomy): domain Eukaryota; kingdom Viridiplantae; phylum Streptophyta; class Magnoliopsida; order Santalales; family Viscaceae; genus Viscum; species Viscum album. The sequence goes on along the minus strand of OY728142.1, from coordinate 1,329,599,819 downwards.
ACAGTACTTTACAGTCTATTCTAACCATCAGAGTCTCAGGTACATCTTCTTGCAGAAGGACCTGTATCTGAGACAGTGACGATGGCTCGAGTTCCTCTAGGACTATGACTTTGAGATAGTCTATACTCTTGGAAAGGGGAATGTGGTAGTTGATGCTCTCAGCAGGAGGATGTGAATTTAGCTACTTGGGGAGGCGATAGAGTAGCTAGCCGCATTGCAGATATCCTTCTTGGATAGCGATGGAGCAGTCTTTCTTCGGTCACTCATAGTCAGTCCTCAACTACTGTAGTGGGTCAGAGAGGCACAGTGTGGGGACGCCGACTGTGAGACGCGGCATGCGTTGATATCTTCAGGACAGGCACCTGATGGTTTCTCTTTAGGAGGAGAGAACAACATCCTTTTCATAGGACGTACCCTGGTACAAGTTGCATTATGAGAGGAGGTGCTTAGAGAGTTTCACAATTCCCCTTTGGTGGTACATCCTAGAGTGGCGAAGATGTACCAAGATCTCAAACGATAGTATTGGTGGCCAGGCAAGAAGAAGGTTGTGGAAGAGTTCGTTTCACAATGACTCACCTGCCTGCAGGGGAAGGTAGAGCACCAGGTACCAGCAAGCTTGGTACAGCCCTTGGAGGTCCCAGAGTAGAAGTGGGATGACATATCTATGGTCTTCATGACTGGACTGCCACACACATCCAGAGGTCATGACACTATTTGGGTGATTATCGACTGACTCAGCAAGTCGGCTCACTTCTTACCCATCAGAGAGTAGGGCTCAGTGGAGAGCTTGGGGCATCTCTACGTTCAGGAGATTGTATGGCTTCATGGTGTGCCATTATCTATTATCTCGGATTGAGATGCTTTCTTTACTTCCCGGTATTGGAAGTCATTTCAGGATGCGTTCAAGACGCAACTACGTCTATGTACCACCTTTCACTCTCAGACAGATGGTCAGACGGAGAGGACCATTCAGACTCTCGAGGACATGCTCCGCGCATGTGTCCTCGACTTTGGTCGCAGGTAGGAGGACCACCTACCTTTGGTGGAGTTCACGTACAACAATAGCTACCACTACACCATCAGGATGGCACCATATAAGGCATTGTATGACCAATCTTTCAGATCTCCTCTGTGCTGGAAAGACCCTGGGGAGTCAGTACTTGTGGGATCGGAGATGGTCCAGGGCACGACTGAGAAGGCACAGGTCATCCAGAAGCAGATGAGGACTTCTCAGAGCTGGCGAAGTCTTATGCTGTCAGGAGGCGGAGGCCACTAGAGTTCAGGGATGGCAACCACGTCTTCTTGTGGGTCTCACCTCGATGTGGATTACAGAGATTTGGCCGAGGCGGCAAGTTGTCTCCATGCTTCATTGGACCATTCTATGTCCTCAGTAGGATTGGCGAGGTGGCTTATCAACTGACTCTACCACCTCAGTTGCACCGGGTGCATGACGTCTTCCACGTATCTGAGCTGAGGAGATACGTGCACGACCCGACGCATATCATTGACCATGGTGAGCTATACATTGATGATGGGGCAACTTTTGAGGAGGTCTCAGTGGAGATTGAGTATTGATAGGAGTGGGTCCTACATGGACGGTCGATTCCTCTAGTGCGCATCAGATGCTAGCACGAGAACCTCTAGGAGAGCACTTGGGAGTGGGAGGCTCAGATGCGTGCTCAGTACCAACATTTGTATCCCTAGTTTATGATGTATCTTTACGAGGACGTAAATCACTGAGGTGGGAGTAATGAAAAGACACATAAAATTCAAGGGAAATTTTTTATTAATTTTCTTTGGGATTTTACAAGAATGCAATTTCTGACGGCACCTAATTCTGAGGCCCGGTGTGATAGGAATCTTTTTTCGAAGTTTAGCTCGGGTACGTTCAGTGAACGAACGAGCGGGTTTTTCTAACTTTTGAACTGGTGCTCGGAATCAAAATTTGAGGACACCGATGGAATCGCAGCGCTGGTAATTGTTAGAAACACCTCTTCTGCAGTTTCATTTGCTCGGGTGTGGTTTTTAAATTTTTGGTATAAGTAAAGGAATAAAATAAAAATAGTGCGACAAATTTTTATTTCACGTAAAGTTGTTTAACCTAAGCTAAGTGTTTGGAGTGGGACCCATAATATCCTACCCACTAGGTAGGATATTTGTGAGTTGGGTCCCACACGATCCCCACAATTCCTTTTCTTCCTAAACCCTCTCCTTTAATAAAGTAACGCACCCGCACCCCTATTAAGTGGAAGTCAACCCTTGCGTTTTTCTGTTTATGGAATTCCTTAATTAATTTGGGCGGTTTAAAACATTGCAATTAATTCATTTAATTGATTATTTCGTTTTTAATTTTCAAAAACACATGGCTTGACAAATAAAATAAGGAAAACTCTTATTTTATTAAGGGTTGTTGGGTTGTGAGGGGCTAAGGGAATTTGATCATGTTCTTGAAGTTCTTCCTCCTCGACGAAGAACGCGAAGAACGCCGACCTCCGACGACAGATGGCGGTGAGAGACGCCTTCCTCGGAGATCGACGACCAGAAACACATCACCTTGTTCTTTATTTCTACGTCAAAGGAAGGGAGACACCGTTCCTCCATGACACGACGATCCGCCTTCTTCCGTGGCGTTCAATTCTGTGACGTCCCTTTCTGCGAAAACCTCGATCGACGACTACACTCGAGGTAAGGGTTTATTTTAATTGTTTTTTCATGATTACATCCGTCACTTCATTCCTTTTAATTTGGGCCGCCTGTTGTGGAAATAACGGGGGGAGGTCGGACCGCATGAACATGACCAACCCTCCTCTCCCCTTGGTTGATTGATATTGTTTGCGACACGAGTAAGGCAATGCGGTGCCAAAGCACTGCGTGGGAAATATTAAAGAAGGGGCGGAGAAACGTGGTGCCATCACGCCAAGCCATTGAAGTCAAACCAAACCATGGCGCCGTCGCGCTGCGCCATAGAACTTCAAAGGAACCTCGAAGACACCGCAGCCGGAGTGGGGCCGCGGCGGAGGGGCGCGGCGCCGTCGCGCTGCGCTGGATGGACCAAGGCCATGTCTGAGGTCGCGATGGAGCAGGGACCGGCGGTTGGTTTCGGAACGCTGGCGTCGGAGCAGGAGGACGGTACCGCCCCGGTCCCGTGGCAGCAGCAGCCGGCCGGCCGGTGCGTGCCGGCTGGTCAGGGGGAAGCGCCGGGGGTCGTAACCCCCGGCTGGGAAACAGCAGTGGCCCCCCGCATGGGGGCCACAGTTTCTCAACGCTGGGGGGGGGGGGCAGCGCACCCCCCACCTCACCGCTCGGCCATTTCGGCTGTACCAGAGTGCCAGCCTGGGTTTCCCAGGCTGGACCCGGACCCAGTTCGGGTCGACCCAGGGGGTCTCGGGCCAGGTAGGTCCGGGCCCGAAACCCCTAATTCCGGACCTCTTTCTGGGTTTTTCCCATAACATTGGCTACGGACCTTCAATTGATGCACCGTCTACTGAAATGAGATCATTGGATCAAGACGGTCTTTTTGGTATATTAAACTAAAGGTTTTGGAGAACATTGGGTTCAGCCGGGTTGGTTCGTACACGAAACCAACCGGGCCCTCAGAGCGGAAACGCTTATAGCTTGAGCTACGGACGTCCGATTGACGTACTGTCAACATTAATGGATTCCTCTTAGTGAGACAGAACTTTGGACTTACTTCGCTCAAGGATTGGATGCAGTTAGTGTATGGTCAGGTTGGTTTTGACTTAAAACCCAACCGGGCCCCTAGGACGAAAAAGCCAATAACTCTTAGACCGGGTGTCTGATTGGTGCGCCGTCTATCAGATTGAGTTCCTATTGATGATATAGTACTTTTGGATACATCAACTCCAAACGTCATGTCAGTTGATGTATCAGCCCCTCGGCTCCTGGAACAGACCCTCCCGAACGAGCTTGCTGTGTGCGGGAACCCTAGAGCTGGCTACGAAGGTGACGACAATGACGACTGTATAGAAATCCTATGTGGTTTCGACGACGATGACTACAGCACTCAGTGATCCTACGTGGATCTGTGATACCGATCCTGTGTGGGTCAGATCCTGTGTGGGTCAGCGCTCAGCGGTCCTGTGTGGGCCAGTGCCTACAAATCCTGTGTGGTTCTGATTCTGTGTGGGTCATTGTGGGGGTTAGTACCTATCGATCTTTTGTGGGTCATTATGGGGGTTAGTACCTAGCGATCCTTTGTGGGTCATTGCGGGGGTCAGTACTTATTGATCCTATGTGGGTCCGACAGCTTAAATGAATTAGTGGCTACATCTGATCATATCTATCGTCATACGAAGAAGTATACCTCTGTGTGCTGAATCTTGTTTTTCTTTCCAAGGTGGATTGTGTTGTGCTATCCTGTGTGGAAGTGATCGAACATGGGCTCAGATGTTGGATCCAAACTAGAATTGATAACTTAGGTATATGAATGGGAATATACCTAAGTAGTGTCGGATGTTACTTCGTGATTATATCTTTCATTTGTGGATTCTGGGAGACCTTCGGGGGTCTCAGGGTCCCTACTGAGTAGCTTATACTCACCCCTGCACGGGCTATTCCAGCACTACATTGTGTTGGTTATAGATGACGGACATCACTGATCGTGGTTGAGTCTTGCGGAGAAGGTCGGTGCCTAGAGGTGGACCACTGGGCGGGACATACTCGAAGCGGATGACTGGAACTGAGGATCTGTGGAGGAAATCTGTACCCACCCTTCATGTGGGACTTCCAATGGACGACACGAGGCTACAACTTTTCTTTTCAGTTGTTGTACTCCCTTCTTCAGTTGTACTTTACTTTCAGTTTGGGTTTGTATTCTGGCCCACTTTTATTTCCGCACTCACTGTTGTACCCTGTTTTTACTTACTGTTTACTTCTGCTTTCTTTATCTGTGGTGTTTGTTTGCTTTACAAAGGTAATGCCTTCCCTTTTTACCGGGAATTACGCCTTGGTGCTAGTCGCCAGCCCCTGGCCTATGGAAGGCGGGTTTGGGGTAGTCACGGCACGGGCCCCTAGGACGGTTCATGACAAGAGATTTGTTGATTGTGGAATGGATGAACTTGTTTTGAAGTGGTAAAACATCTGGTTAGTGGTTTGGAAGCATTGCTACAAGATTTGTTTGTGTAATGGGTATATTTATTGGTGTGTTGGCTGTGGAGTTGTGGTGTAGTGGGGATACTAATATTGGTATTAATTAGGTGAGTTGGTGGTCTTTCATTTGGATAGGAAAGGCATGAAAATGTTACTTTTAAGGATGATAGTAGAATTTTTGGAATGGGTGCCCAAGAAGGGGCATTGTTCATTGGGTCTACAATATGATATAGTTTTGAATGTTTTGTGAAATGAAGTTCTTTTTGTGTATTGGGGCTACCCAAGATAGTTTAAGAGGGATAATTTTGGAGAGAGATGGAGTTATCATGTGTCCGCCTTTCTACTAGAGTTTTCAGAGACAGTTATATTATGAATGGGTGTTAGAGTGTATTCTCTTATCATGGTCCTTTTTGGATTTGGAAGTGGTTGGTATGTCTGTTTCACCGTATAATGTACACAATGTTATCTTGTTTCTAGGTAATGGATGTAATAAATAAATAAATAATTTCATGATATTGAATGAAAGAAGGATAAATGAACTGGTTGGGGGTATGTTTTGAGTCATCACTAGTAGTGAAGAATATTTCATTTATCGAATTGGTATGTAAACTTTGGTAATTCTAAAATTATAATTTATTAGTGGAAGAAAAATAATTATTTGTGGGAAATTTTTTGTTTTTTAAACCCATAGGGTTGTATTAGTGTTTTGTACCAATATATATATACATGTTTCTCTTTGTGATTTTTATATGCACCCCACCAATGTCTATGACTACGTGATGAACACCACCATTGTTATGGAGGAGGGTATCCTTGAATAATATCCCAGTGGAAGGATTTTTGGATGGTTTTTGGAACTTCTCTACTCCCTCTTCTAGGAATTGATATCTCAAGATGCATTTGGTTGGATGTGGTTTGGTTTTGAGGACTTGGTGTTTGTTTTAAAGCTGTGCTTCCCATGTGTCTTTGGTATGAGATATGTTGTACCATCCACAATGTCTTTTGGATGAGGTTTTAGTTTTTTTCTCCCAGTTGTCTATAGTTGGAATGTGATGTGGTATGTGGCCTACGCGTGCGGGGCAAGATGTGATAGTGGGGCTTGTGTAATAACGTTGTAGAATCCTAATGTTCGCCATTATGGATGAGCAGTTAACCTGTGAGGAGTGGTGCATGGTAACAAAATAAAACAATTCTTCCAATTATAATATACTGGACTTTTTTTATTTGATGATAAATCCATAGTGAGGTTGGGGTGGATAGTATACCTCATTAGGTGCTTTGGAGTTTCAACTTGTTTTCTCACTGTGTATTAGTTTTTCTCTAACAATTGTGCATGACTTATATTAGCTTTTCATATAGAGTATATCAGTATGATCACCTTATATATATAACCATATTCATGTTACTTGGGATATTGTGCGAACAATGTTGGACTTTACTCGCTCGACCATCAGGACAGTTTTTATGTCACTATATAACATTATAATTTTGGTATTTACATTGGATATTTTCATTATATTTCTATATGTTATACTTTAAACATGCTTGTGGTATGGATTTTGGTTTGTTATATATATGTCTTGATGTTTTTTGAGGATTCTACATCTTATCTCCTTATCTTTATAAATATAAAAAGGTGTAATGAATTTGATTTTTTTGAGATTACTGTACCCTTGGTTTTGTTTTCCATCCTAACACCTACTATAGGTGAGAATCCAGGGGTCATTATCTCTATTTCTTTATTTCCATCTTATGAGGGGCATCTTTGGAGGGCAAGGGTCATAAACAATAATATCCAGTAACAATCTCGATAAATGTTTTGATTTTAGCAATAAACTGCTAAAACTAAATAACATGGAATTATAATAACAATTAAATAATAAAATAAAATTATACTTAAAATATTAGGAAAATAAGTAGAAACATGATAGTAATTTTCAAAGAGATGTATATATCAATCATTTGAAAAATTGGTGTACAACACAGTGTGTGTCTCAAATAAGTAAAATGGATCCAAAAATACTAAACTGATTTGGATACTTTCAAACTATATAATCCCTGAATGAAATACCATCAATGTTAAATGAAGATATGAATATTATTAAAAATAAAAAACATATAACAAATTCAAGAGAAAATTTATACATTATAAAAAACAAAATAGTTTTTAGTAAGGCATAAATCTCATAAAAATAAAAGTGAGATGGGGAAACCATTAACCCATGTCTGCAGTTTGATTCTATGAATTCAAAAATCCTATATAATAAATATATGTTTTCTATAAATCGAAACAATATCAATATAATGATATATAATACCATATATTATGTGGTTACGACTTTGTATTACTCTTTTATAAAATTATTCTTGTTAATGTTACATTATGGGTAATATATTCTTGGTGTTTTGTATATGTTTTCTCTTGGTATTCATGGTCCTATTTATTGGATAATTATTTTATTATTAAAGAAATGTAAAAAAATGATACAAATATAATATATATTAATTATATTTGTATTTATAAAATTCATGAAAATATAGAAATATTAAATGGAAATCACCATTCATGGAGTCGGTGGTTCGTATGTATTTATGAACGTTGCCTATGTTTTATTATCTTATAGAAATAATGAATGTAAATGACATATTTGTATATACATATATTTATATATATAATAATTTAATTAGAATTATTATTATATATATATCATATAAAATTATTAAACATGTTCTTCATACATTCTATGTACATTGTGAATAAATCACATCGCTTTGAAGATGTCGTTTACCACACTTCCCCAAGTAAAATTATTGTATTTTCAAAAAACAGAAAACATGAATGTACATTTTTTACATTAATTAAATAAGAATAATTTAATCATAAATATAATATATAACATAAAAAATATATTTTACATCAATATTCCTAACCAACAGTGGTGTGAAAATGAAAAACATACAAAATTGTTTTGCGAGGTGGTAATTAATTATAGACAACAATGTTATATTTATACCCATTTGATTGAAGTCTTTATATGGGTATGTTTAAACATTATAATTAAAGAATAAATATGTTTTTAGGATACTTATGTTATTATATAATCATGTAATAATAATAATTTTGGTTGTACAGAATGAATATTGAATAATGGTTCTTAAGGAAGAATGTTACCTCTTCTTTAGGTAACATGTTTTGGTTGTCATTAAAGGTATTCCTCATGTTGATTTCAATCCAATGGGGATATTTAAGGATGAATTGGGGGATATTTTGAGATTATTTTATATGATTTCAGATGATAAAAGTAGATTAGTATATGTCAATAAATAGGAGGGTGGAGTGCCTTTTTATGGAGGAGGAGGAGGGGCATACTTGTAATTTTTTTAAAAGGGACTTCCTCCCACAAATTTTACCATCAAATATGGCTCCAATAATTTTTAAAACTAAATAAATATTAGGATAGGGTATAAAAATCAACATTTATTGTTTTATTGACATTTCTATAGGTCATTTTTTTCTATAAGTTTAAGATTTTTTCCTTTGTTAATCTGGTTCTTCACATAATCAATGTAATTAATTTTAATCACTTTACTGATATTTTTGGGAAAAAACTAAGCTGAAATTGTTATAAATTAAAATTTATGATTATTCCAATTATTGAATAAAATTTTAATAATAAAATAACATTATTACAATATGTTATTTTAAAATTAATCATGCATATGTGCCACGATTGTCTCTTTTTAAGAAAAAAGTTCCCAAATTTTGTAATGATTATATATTGAATTTTAATTTGAAATTTTATAAAATTATCAAAATTTTATAAATTGATTAATAATTTGTCAAATTATTCATATAGAAGAAAATTTAATTTAATATAACTATAAAAAAATTATACAAAAAGCATTTCTGAATTAGAATTTAGTGTTTTCACTAATCATATAAAAATAAATTCTTTTAGAAAAAAACAAAAAATTCTGACAAATTAAAATTTTATATTCCAATTGAGAAAGTAAATTATTTTTTAAAAAAAAATAATAATAAAATCTTCAGGATTCATAATTAAAATTAGTTCAAAATTAAAAGGTGGTAAAATCATTTTTAGAAAATACAAGATTTTATCCCTAAAAATGGATAAATTTCTATTTTATACCTATCAAATATATATAATGTGTATAAAAAATATTGATTGAATGTATAAAATATCAAAATAATTCAAATAATTAATCAAATATGGTTTGTTTAATTTATGGAGATAATTTTTTATATTTTCATATAATAATATTTTCATTAGAAAATCAATTTATTTGATTTCAAATATTTCTTACATTCAGATATACTAATTGATTTCCAAAGAATTAATTTTCTATAATTGATTAATTAAGATTTGGATCATTTAGTTAATATTTTTTTAACTACCATTATAATGGTTTAGTGGTAGATATGATATAATTTTTGTAATATAATTAATATTATCATGTGGTTCAGTAAAATGAAATCATCGGTGAAAAAAAGATATCGAAGTTGCTCAGAATTGTTTATAATGTAAGAAAAGCATATTTTTTTTAAAGAATAAGCTAATATAATCTTTTAATGTAGTAAAATATTGACATTGTCTTGTGTATTACCCAATAAATACTTAGTGTTGTCGTAAAAAAAATCTACATTCAATGTTCTATGAAATCAAATATTTCAAAATATTAAATGAATTCCAAAAAAATTACACAATCAGATGGTGTCATATTATATTTGGAAACCAATGGTTCATATGTAATGAAAGTAAACATTTATTTATATTATAAAAATATACCACCCTTGTAGGTGATGTTCTTTGATAAATTAATTTGTTAAATATGAAATTTATGTAAATAACCTAACATAAAACCAAGAATTTTTTATCTGATACATGAAATTTAAAGAATTACTTATACGAAGTTTTCGAAAAACCACTCAAATGCATGATTTATAATTCATAATGTAAATATAATTCTATATATAAATCCATTGGAGATTAAATTTAAATTTAAATTATTTAATTTACATAATAAATAATTTAATTTCAATAGTAAGAGGTTAAAAGATAGAATACTCCTAGCATACAATGGGTGAAGAATCGAATGAAAGGCATATTGATACGTCCAAATCCGGGCCACAAAATATCTTTCCAGCAATAGATCAAATCAGGATCTCAATAAAAACAAATCATAAATCATGTAACATAGAATAAAATGAATGATATAATGTTCTATGTGATAGGAGATTAGGATATACATTGAGACCCAAAGAATGGGGGAGAAAATTTAGAGTTTTCTTGTGCATGATAGAATAAAAATAAATTGTTTAGATAATATGAATGCATATCATATGGTTAGGGAATATAGTTTAAAAATTCATTTACCAAACATGTGATTTCTATAGGAAAACAACATGGGTATGTAAGGTAGTAATATAGGGTCTGAAAATCCAATCCCAAACCATGTGATTAAATTGTTCCATAGCTTACAATTCACACAATTAATAAATGGTTTGGCCATTATTTATGGTGTTGTACATTGTATTTTTCATTAACAAAAGAAATTAGCCACATTATACTATTATTAATCTTCCAAATTTTTTTTGAAAATATTATGGTTCATTTCAATGTGATGGTGTTATTCTCATTTAATGGTATGTAAAATCATAAACACATATATTTAAAATAGATTTCTTAAAACCCAAATTTGTTTCCAATAACCAATGAATTTTATGTTATTTTTTACATTAACCAATATTTTTCTACTATGAAAAACATCGTCATAGATACAGTATTCTTTTAACTCATTTGGAAAATTCAACCAAGAGTAATTATAATTTAAACACATGAATATAACAAAATATTTTTATTTTTCATTTTTAATTACAAAATTGATAATATATTCACAATATCCGCATTCAATTTAATAATTTTAAAATTATTTTTTATTCATATTGATCAAAGTCTAAAAAGTATTATTCATATTTTGAATCATATAAAAAAATAAAAAAAAATACACACTTGGATGATATTATTGATAAACACACACACACAAACATGTATATGATTATCTCTCTCTCTCTATATTTCTCTCTCTAACTATGTGTGTATATAAATACGATTATATTCATAATGTATAATCATTGAATAATATAATATAATTGAAATATATATAAATATAGATAAAAACACATTATAAAATAGTTATGAAGATAAATAAAAATAAAAATAAATATAAATATATAACTCTAATATATGATTTCTTTTATTTTTATATATAATGTATATATATAAATATATAGATATATATTTAAAAAAATAAATATATATTTTGAGATATATTCATAGATACATTAATAAATAATACATATATGTACTATGAATTATATAAATATCTATACTTTCATGAATATAATTACATATTTTTAAATCATTATATATAAATATAAATATATATATATATTTTATATACATAAAAATATTTATAAATGAAAAATATATTATTGAATTTTATAATTAATATAAATATTTATATCATCACAGATTTATTGAGAAATACATAGTAGTTCTTCAAAATAATGCAATAAAAATTCACTCGAAAGGTATAAAAAAATTTAGAATAAAACCATACCATAAAATAATTAGAAAAAATTTAGAATTCTTTTTCTGACACTAATGATATTTATAAAGATGAAAAATAATCCACAACTATAGTTAATTAAAAAGGAAAACATTTCTAAGATTATTTAGAAAAATAACATGTTGAAGGGTAACCGTTTAATAAGAAAAAAAATTATCTTTTAAAAAGGGATACTCAATTGACATTTTTGGGTGTTGAAAAAGATTTTATAAAGAAAATATTTACCCATTGGAGGTTATTTGATTAAACACTGTAACCCAAGTGGCCTAAAGATATTACATTACATTATTAAATTACAATATATAACGACTCTAATTCAAAAGGTTAGACCATTTTTTCAATTTGGGAAACTAGAATAAATACATGAGATATACATTAAAATTGAAGCTATAAAATTCAACATAGTAATTACTTTGACAGAACCAATAATTTCAATGATTAACCCAACATATCAATCCTAATATAAATATTGGAATCATGGGAATATTATAACATAAAAAGGGTGAGTATATATTCTCTATAAGGGTACACCTTGAAATAAATATGCATTAAAAATATTAAAATGTAAATAAATAGAACAGAAAATATTTAAACATAATATTGAGAATAATACAGAACAAATAAATGAAATCCAAATATTTCATTATTAATAATCACATAGTTATTAAACTAATTATATAATAACATGTAATATCAATAAATAACAGCATAAATAGGGAAATTATAATATCAAACATCATAATTAAACCATTATGGAATTGGCCAAGAAACAATACATAAATGTGTAAGGCCTTAGCCAATACCCAAACAATTTTATCTTATGATGCCTAATCAAGACTCATGTGTCTATATTAGGCATCTACATAATCATAATAACTCTAATTAATTCATCATAAAGAAATATAAACAACAGAACATTTTTATTAAAAAATGAGAATTTGAAATGTCAATACATTAATCATAAACCATGAATAGTATCAAAATATCACATACATAGTCAAACTAATCATAAAAGTCCCCATCAAATTAGTTTTATGTTTTTATAATATATCAACTACAATAATTAATTATATCCAACAATGGGTGTTTTTATAAATGAAAATACAATAATAAAATCAATAATTTTCATAGGGAATTACTTTTTTACAATGAAAACATTTATTTAAAAAACATTTTAATTTATTTGAAAATGTTTTCATTTAAAATAATATTTTAAACATGTAATTTAGTATTTGATGAACTAAGGTTTCATGAAATTGGAATATACACTCATTCCATATAAGTTTAAAAAATTCCTTTAGTATTTTTTCGAAATAATCAAAGTACCTAGTTATGAAAATGAAAATAATTTTCGTTCATCCAAATTACTAAAAATAAAAAAAACATTTACCATTTTTAGGATAATATAAAAATTATTTTTGAAAATCTTTTTTTGAAAACTAACATGGATGATAAAAATCCCCTCGAAGATACTAAAATATGACCAATCATAGATAATAATGATATTGTGAAATTTACGATTACTGTATACTTAGTTTAAGGTGATTAAAACTGCAAAATATTGGATTAAATAATGTTATTAATTTATAATCCATCCATATAAAAAATTATTATATGATATATGACCTTTTTAATCAAATGCTAAATTATATTTCATTAATACCCTTTTTTGCGTGTGAAATACTTAATTTTTCTTTCAATATTTTTTCATGTATGTTATGTTTATTATTCATAGAATATATTTATTTCATCCCCATAATGATATTAATTTCATATATAGTAAATTTACACATTATATACGATTTTATAATCATTCATGAATTCATAACAATGAAAATTAATCACATCACCACATTGAGATGGTATGCCATATGCATACACGAGAGATGGTACCATTCCCCTAACTATAAAAGGGTGAGAATGATATATTAATTATAAATTATCTATATCATGTAATAAATAAAATTTATATCTATTATATCAATAATTATACACATGAATATAAAGTGATGATGCAAAACAGATTACACCACAATGTGGTGATGTTACACCATATGGTTATATGAACGATTCATTAGTTTTTTATAGGATGTATAAATGGATAAATATGATTATACCATAAACATAATATAATTTCATAATATATATATATGATACACATGTTATTACTTTATTATTGAAAAAACACTATAACTGTAATTTTCAGAATAAATGAACTAGAATGAGTTGGTTAAACAATAAAGTCTTTTTATATAGATTTCCTTCAATTCTCTTTGTAAGGGATTTAGTGTTGGTCCATTTGATAGACCAAAACATCCAGAACTTGGATAAATATTTTGTAATGTGAAATGGGAATAGTTTGGTCTATCTATAATGCTAAAATTTGTGTGATGAAGTTAAGGATGTGCTCCCTTTTTAAAATTGATGTGAGGGTCGCACATGGAAACTCTCAAAAGAGAAATTTAATATAAATTAAAATTAAATTCAAAATTGTTCCAAAGTGTTTTATTTTTTATAATAAAATAATATTGGTTTAAAAAATATCCAAAAAAATAAAATTCTATGTTACATTCTTACCAATTTTTTTGGTTTTAACACTTAATTAATCCAATTATCGCTCACAATGCAATTATGTATTTGTACTATTTCAATGATAATATTTTAACAATAAAATGAAAAATGAATATTAAATGAGTCATGAATAAAATATTAATAATCATCCCAATCATTTTGATGAATTTTATAATTTTATGAATTTTATATCTTTTAATGAGATATTATTTATTTTAATAAAAAATTATTGACAATTTTGATATTATTCATTACATTTACTTATAAAAAACTAATAAAAACTATATTTTTGAAAAATAAATTATAATATATCACTAACATGTAAATTATATGTACAAAATTAATTTATGACACTAATTATGTCTAATTATATTTATATTAATATTTTTATAATTATTTATTTGATATTTCAATTATTAATATAATAACTCCTTAATTATTTTGTAAGCCTTTAAGGTAATTATTTATATCATAAAAATTAAAAAAATTATCATTATGAATTTATGTATCTTATACATCATGTGTATTTTGTAGTCAAATTTTTCACTTATATATTCCTATAATAACTATGAAATTGATATAAAATATATGGGTATGAAAATTTATTATTTCCTTAAATAAATTATAATATATGTCATAATTTCATAAAGGTTCTGTAAAATGTTTATAATCACATCTCAATGATTATTTTTGTAAAATCCCACTCATCTAATAAAATTTGGGCAAGGGTTAGGGTATTACTATTTTTTTAACCTTTAATTACATGATTTACCATTAACCGTGTTAATAAAAAAATTATCTAATGATACTAGAAATAATTAAATAAATAAATAAAATATTTATATTATTTGGACCCACTAATTAAAAATATAGAAACTAATTTTAAAAATTAGAAACCCTAAATTTTAAATAATTAGATTGAAATTAATCTTGTTTATGGGATGAGAAAATGAATATTTAATGTAAAAATGTTAAAAAAACATGCAATGTTTTTATATCTATATTACATGTGAAATAGACTCCAATTACCTAAATTATATTAAATGAAAAAAATTAATCTTATTACTGTTTAAAATTTTATAAAATTATTATGTAGATATCAATAATTTTATGGAAAAAATTCAATTAAAATGAAATATTTTTTCACCATTCGTCAAAACATGATTCTTATCAGAAAATACGAATAATTTATCTAATATAAAATTTGATAATCAACAATAAAAAAAGATTATATTTTGAAAACTATTTTCTAAAATAAATTATATATAAAATACGTGTCCCACCAAATGAGGGTAAAACTGTAATTAGAAAACTATATCATTTTAGAGAAAAAAATAGAATTTATTTCTATCTTATGGCGATTAAATAATTTGGATGAACGTGTAATGATAAAATGTCCAAAATTTGTAATGTAGTTATTGTTATTATTTCAATCCATTTTAACATCTATGTTATAATAGTTTCTTATTAATTCATCATGGTTCATTCAAACTTGGTGTTTCATTCAACAAAAATTACTAAAATTATTTAAAAATAAAACGTACCATAAAATATCTGGGTGTTATATTATTATATCCATCAAAAAATATCATTCTCTAATTTTATGTAATATCTCCCAATAATTTTTTTTGTTTTTCTTCATCATAATTTCCATAGCTTCCCGTATTTCTTCTTCGATTTTAAAATTTTTCCTCAGTATCAATACCAGTTGAGCCATCTAATTACTCAAAACATGTTATATAGTATCATGATTCTAGATTGGCCCTTTAAATTATTACATAACAGGTTTCAATATTATTTCATTAATGGTGATAACATTCGGTGGGTCTAGAATTTACATCCACACCAATTATATGTAGAATACATCATGAACTTTGGAGAGACCTAGTTTTATTACTAAATGATAAGATAAAGTTCAAATTTTTTTCTAGAATATAAAATGTTATTATAATCCTTGGGATAAAATTTCCACACATACAGAATATTATAACGCCCTTCCATGGAGATATCTTCATGAAAACATGATCTCGCAGTTGAAATCTGAAATGTATCCATCGGTTTTCATCATATATCCTTTTCTACTTTGTGCTTCTTTGATATGGGATTGAATAGCCATTAACTTCTACACTCTTTCCTCCACAAGTTTTGTACCTTCAATATTCCATTAACAAACTTCATCACAACCAGTATGTGTATGAAATCACATTCCATATAACACATCATACGGTTAAATTTGAATACATGATTAGAAGTTATTATTATAGAAAAATTTTTGTATAGGAAAATACTAATCCCATATACCTTGAATGTAAAGTGAACATAATTTAAATATGTGTTATAATGTTTTAATAATTATCTTATATGTTTAATTAGTTTGAGGATTGTAGGTCTTGCTCTAATTAATATCACATTCTATATACTTATCAAGACTATTCATGAATTATGATATAAAATGGGTACCTAAACTAGATAAAGTCGACAAGGTTTCACCATGATGTCTTCAAAAATCATGAATTTAAATAATTTTTAGATTATCATGAGGTAAAATTTTAAAATATTCATAAATGTGATGATTTTTATAGGAGAACACTAATAAAAAACTCTTCATAATTCATTCTGGCTGTCCTGTATAGTCCTGTGACATTTTCCATCATAATTTTATCCCATTTCTATGTGGGTATTGGATGTGGTTTACTAAACCATATTTTAGTTTTTCTCTTAGACGTAACATGATGAATAATAAGACATATTGAAAGATATTCATAAATTTATAGCTTTATATCAACCAATAAAAAATTTCCATTCACATATCTAATCATAATATTGCTACCATTATGTATAGAGCAATTTGACAATTGAGAATTATGGAATTTTTCCCTTTTTGTTTTAGGTATAGAGGAAAAACAAAGTCTATTTTGACATCTCAAAACACTATCTTCATACTACAATTCTATCAATATTCCAACAATAGTACATTTAATTTTCATTTTGAAATTTTTGATCATCCAATTATGAACATTATATAATTTAAAATAAAAATGGTTTTGCAACCATTTGAAATAGTAGTGATTTTTCACATTCCATGATAATTATGATATCCATGTATACTAGATCCTTGAAAACAATATCCCATTCAATTCCCATTTTTTTGGAACTCGATGATCCTTACTTCTTAATACATCTTCCATCATAATTTTTTTCCCTAGGGGTAGTTTATTGAAAAATCAAAATCCTTAATTATCTCGAGCAATCTAATTTTCCATATACTGAGTTTCTTCTAAAGGAAGATATTTATAAAAGTAATACGATTTTATATATCTCATGTCTTTCACACTAAAGATATCATCATCATATCTTCATAAAAAATAATTGCTAATAACACTAGGGCATGAGTTATATTGTTCTTATCATAAAGTTTTAACTTCCTTAATGCATATTAAATAACACTATCATGCTACATGGACACACAACTATGTACATATTGGGATGCATCACTATATATCACAATTCCACCATTTCGCTATGGTAATGTCAAGATAAAATAATTTAACAATCAAATATTCACATCTTCCACAAATTCATCACATTATTTCATATATACAAACATAACTCCTTTATGTGTGTGATTTGTTGACGTGTTTGACATTTGGGAAAATTTTGGAACAAAATTCCATTATTAACCTTCAAAAACTAATGAAAATAACTAAGTAAATTATTCTTGTTTGCACTTGACATTATTTTATTGATTTTTTATAGTATCAATCTAGATTGGATCCTTATAGACAATATGTCCATGAAAATAATTTCTTGAAGCCATAATTTTCACTTGAAAAATTCACCCTATAACCATTTTTTATATGACTCTTATGTATGATCCACAAGTGATTCTAATCATCTTAATAGGTATCAAAATTAAACATAATATCATTAATGAATCCCAAAAAATAATCATGATATTCCATGAACGATTATTTATCAGATCTATACACACTAAAGGTGATTTATCCAATCCAAATGACATTGCTATAAACTCATGTTACATGTACCTTGATTGAAAATCTATATTTGTAATGTTTTCCTTGTTTACATCCTTTTGATGATAGCTAGAATATATGTCTATCTTAGAGAAAAAATGATCTCTATGTAGTACACCAAATAAATCATCAATGTGAGGAAGTTTATACTTCACATTTATTTTCATATAATTGATACCCTAATAATCAATACACAGCCTCATGGATCCATTTTTCATATTAACATTGAGAAAATAGGATCCCTTGTAGAAACACTATGGTGAATAAGTAATTTTTACCAAACACCTATAATTGTTTCTTTATCTCCCATAATTCCAATCTAGCCATTATATTAGGAGAATTAGTTATTAGTTTGGAATTATATATTAAGCTATTAGAGAACATAACATCATGCTCTGGGGGATGTATAGGAAATTCATCAAGAAATATGACAAGGTTTTCGTTTACAATATGTATAATAATAAATGGAAAATTGATTTCATCAGCCCTAGATGGCATTTTTTCTTACTCCCCAATAAATTAATTCAGTAAATAAATTGGGGTGGGACTGAGACAAGATCTAACCAGCCCCCAAACAAAGAAACACCTATATATGATGAACCAGGTGTTCATTTTACATGTTATATATGGTGTTGGGACCCCTCTTGGGAAATTTTCCCTATGGAATATTATAGTTGAACCGACAGAGTTAGGCTGGACTAAGGTAATATCACCCCCATTTCACTAAAAATGGGTTTAACTAAAAGACCAGACATCTGATCGATGCACCGTCTATGGAATAAGGACCCTTGGGACAAGGAGATACTTCAGAGATACTCTAAGCGAGTTTTGACCGAGTTGGACGTGTGACCTAGATTAGATCAGACTTGAATCCAACTGGGACGTTTTTAAATATGTTCCCATATCCCACTGACTAGGCGTCCTATCAACACATCATCGATCAAATTGGAACCCTTATGAAATGGTGGTCCCTTGGGTATGATGTTTATGGGAATTTTTACGAGTTTAAATATTACTAATTGCTTGAGGAGAAGAGTATTCTGGATATTAGGCATTCTTTGTGTAGGAATCTAGTGGTTGGTTGTTACATGAAGAAGAAGAGGAAGTGTGACAAATATGAGTTAGCATCAGAAACACTAGAGGGGGATGAAATATTTGTATAAATAATCATACCTACCTCTGTACTAGTGACGAATACGGGTCAACAACAATGACCAATACAAGTCAGCACTAGCAACCAATAAAGTTCACCACAAGTGACCAATACAGGTCAACATCTAGTGAAAAATGTGGGTCAGTATCTAGTTACCAATACTAGTTAGCATACAATGACCTATACAGGGAGAAGTTGAGTTACTACGGATAAGATGATCTGGATTTATGACTAGTGATCTCTATTCTATTATCCTTGACGTTATACCGTTAGAAAGAGATGTCTCTTTTTCTTTGAGCTTCATGATTTAGATCTTGCCTCTAATATTACCATTGTGGTATTTCATATGATGTTTTTTGTGGATTACTAAGAAACCATTGAGGGTCTCAGTGTCCCCTACTGTGTTGTTATACACACACCTACATGGGCTCTGCCCACACATGTGTGTCTAGTGAAGACTATGGACGCTCTGAGACAAACAATAGAGGTTCGGGACATTGTGGATCATGGTGTGATGGGAGTAGTTGAGATGCTCTTTTTCAACATCATATTTATAGCTACTACCATAGAGTTAGAGCTCTAGGGAAGATGTAAAAGTTGTTTACTTTGTTTTCAGTTTATAAGGATAGTATTACAGTCCAATGTATTCAATTTAATGTCAAAACATTCAGTTGTACTTTAATCTCGTGGTTATACCATACCTTTTTTGGGTTACTTCTTTAGTTTCCCTTTTTATGTGTGTATAGATCTCTAAGTCAATGCCTTCCCTATTCAAGAAATTACTTCTGGTGATAGTCACCAACCCCTGGCCTATAGAAGGCAGGCTTAGGGTAGTCACGTCCGATCCATGTGGGATAAGTTGTGAAAAAGGGGTCTCAAAGGATAGTATGTTCTACTAGAATAACTAAGAGTCTACCTTTTATTAGACCATGGTGTATAGCATCTTGAGTTCGGTTTTCAGTACATGGAGTCTTGTGTTGGTGTGGCGGCCGATGTATCCAAACACCAGGACCCTGAATTCTATTTTCAGACTTAGTACATGAAAACACCAGTTTATAGTGTTTTGAAAAGTTTTCATGATATTTCATGAGTCATCTCAACAGGTATAACATATTGATCGAGGAGAATCTGTTTCTTACAGGATGGATCCATGAAGATATCCAACTAGGATTCTGGTTAGAGATCACGGCAGTGGCCCACTGATAGATTATGCATTGTTGTAAGGACCATGCTCAGTGATGGAACATTTAGGCGGTCAACCAGCAGCACCACCACCCATTGTGAAACAGATTGTACCATTGGATCATGCATGTCGACTAATAACATTTCATGAGATTTAGAGATAGAGGCCTCCATGGTTTTGATGCGAGACGGAACCCCAGGTAGTAAAGGATAGTCTTGAGGCAATTTCTCGAGTCTTTCACTTAGTAGAGACACCTGCCGAGAAGATGGGGATATCATCCTCTAGCCTTCTTCTGGGTGCGGTAGGACGATGTTGGAGGTCTATGCTACAGGTGAATGAGTTGAAGAACCTCACCAAGCAAGAAATTGAGAGCCTTTTCAGGGCAGAGTTAATTCCAGAGACACTATGCTCTGTGCGTATTCGGGGGCTGCTGCTACTACATCAGGGCAGCAAGACTGTGGATCAGTACTTGGTGAGATTTACTTACCTTCCCGATACTCCAACGACATTGTATGGGACCATTATTTTTGTGTCATGTTCTTTGAGGAGGGTATACAATGAGATATAACAACTGTGATTGTTTCTCTAAGCATCCTGAGATAGGTTGGGGTGCAAGACAAAGTTTTGTTGATGCAGAGCTTCCTTGCTAAGCAAGAACTGATAGTGATTGCCCCTACTGAATGATTGGTAGCATAGTTATCTGTAGATGGCTGTAGAAAGAGGAAGCAGATTCCCAAGCAGGCATGACTTTCTATAGTGTGACACCAGGGAAAAGGTTAAGATGTGAGAGGCCCAAGAGGTCGAGCAAGCCACCAGCAAGGAATGATCTGTTTTAACTATGGGGGATAGGGTCACAAAGATTGTGATAGTCTGACTCCCAGCACAAATGATCTACAAAAAATGGAGGGGCCACCTAGGAAGTGACATTATTAAAATCATGAGTGTCAGCCAGGTAGCAGACGCGACAGGGGAGCAGGATAAGCAGCGGGAGGTGGTTGGGGTCATCGGGCATGACTGCCACCACCCCCAGCCAGTCCGTCACAAGCTTAGGGGTCAGGTGGATCAGGACATGCCCAACTACATCCATTTGTGGCTCGCAATCTTGACATCTCAGAGATGATAGGAGGTACGATTTGTATCTTCTCTACATTAGCTGTAGAGCTTATCGACAAAGGTGCTAGCCATTTTTTCTTTACCACAGACATAGATTGGGACTCTGAGATTCTGAATGAGCTTTTAGCTCAACCATGGCATTTTAATACTCTTATGGGAGAAGATTCAGTGGTCACACACTTATTCCAGAAGTGTGATCTTATTCTCGATGGAATGTTGCTCATATAGTATCTTCAAGTTATGACATTTAAGCCCAACGATGTCATTCTATTCATAAACTTCGTATCATAATTTCATTCACAGATTGACCACATAAGACGTAAAGTTTGATGTACATGTAGAGATGGGGTTGATTTCTCATTTTTTTGGTGGGAAGGAAACCTGGAGAAGCATAATATAGACTTGCACTCT
Organism: Viscum album; assembly: GCA_963277665.1. Classification (NCBI taxonomy): domain Eukaryota; kingdom Viridiplantae; phylum Streptophyta; class Magnoliopsida; order Santalales; family Viscaceae; genus Viscum; species Viscum album. The sequence goes on along the minus strand of OY728142.1, from coordinate 1,329,577,594 downwards.
GGAGGGTGAAGCTGATTAAATTTCAACATTCTTTCATGACCTTTGACATAGTGGATGAGGCAAGTACACTGTTTCTAGAGGTGGTGGATGTGTATGGGGATGTATTTCCCGAACATGTACCAGTACTACCTCTTTGTAGAGAGGTAGGATTTAACATTGACTTGTACCTAGGAATAACACCGATATCTACACCAACATATCAGATGTCTCATGCAGAGCTTTGGAAGTTGAGGGTATAGTTGGAGGAATTATAGAGGAATGGATTATAAGGACATGTGTTTGACCATGGGCATCCCTGGTGTTGTTTTCCAAGAAGTAATACTGATGTTTGAGGCTATGTGAGGACTTCTAGTGCCTAAACCAAGTGACTGTGAAGAACGCATATCATATGCCAAGGATTGTTGATCTGTCTGATCAGTTGAAACGAGCTAAGTGGTTCTCAATGATAGACCTCAAATCAGGATATCATCATGTTAGGGTATGGGATGATGACATAACAAATACATCATTCTGATAATGGTATGTCCATGATGAGTTCATGGTGATTCCTTTCAGCATGATCAACACTCCAATAGTTTTCATCGAGATCATGAACAGGACTATTCTATATACCATGATCACATTGTTGTGGTCTCCATTGATGACATTTGGTGTACTCATTTTCTGTGGAAGAGAACAATGTACACATGCGGATAGTTCTAGAAACCCTTTAGGAGCACCAATTTTATGGGAAGCTCTTAATGTTTTTTTTCTAGATATGTAATGTCCACATTGTGGACATGTCATCTCATAGGCTGGAGTTATAGTGTATATAATGAATATCGAGACAATACTTACTTGGGAGCCACCCAAGAGTCGTACTAAGGATCTGAGCTTCCTTGGATTAGCTGGAAACTATCAGAGTTTCTTACCCGATTTCACCTAGGTACAATCACCTTTGAATGCATTTATGAAGAAAGGGAAACCATTTCTATAGTCAGAGACATGCCAGTAGAGATTTCAATAGCTGAGGTACAGCTTGACTAGTGCCCCATCATGAGGTTTCCAGAGGAGGGAACAGACTATGTGGTTTACTGCAATGCATCAGGGACTAGACATGGTTTCTTCTGGGTTTAAGATGATGAGTGTGATTGCTTATGGATCACAACAGAAGAGGCTTCGGGATAATAATTATGAAACTCATGACTTGGAGTTGGCAGCAAAATTATTCTTACTAAAGGTGTGGAGACACTACTAGATGGGAGAGAGGTTCATTTCATACTCAGACAAGAAGATTCTCATATATATATTCATACAGAAATATCTAAATCTAAGATAGTGACGTAGGTTAGTGTTCCTATAGGAATATGAATTTACGATATTCTATACTTTTGGGAAGGGGAATGTAGTGGAAGATGCACTTAGACCGAGATCGAGTTTTCATCTACTCAATGTAGCTTCAGAGAATTTATCCTCGATTTAGATATCCTACATAGATAAAGATGATATATTATATCTCCGGTCAATGGTAGTATCCCCTACACTCATTTAATGAGTCAAGGAGGTGTAACCTAGAGACAATTGTTGCAAGACTACTTGTGCTCAGATATCCTCAGGCCAGGCACCTAACGAATATTCTGAAGGTGGGAGAAACACTGTGTCATGACCCCCTCCCCACAAAGTGTACCCCTCCTGGGCCGACAATGTGAAAAGGGAGATAATGACCCCCGAGTCCCGCCTCCTGTAGGCCCCGGGTTGGCGACTAGCACCGAGGGTATAATAACGTACAAATGGGAGGCATTACCCTCTAAGAGAACACGAGTAGAAGAGAGAGATAGAATAGACTCCAACCAACTCCAACTCATAACTGAAAATATAAAAGAAACCCAAGTACATATATGAAATATCATGCAAAAGTACTACAACTGAAAGGGAAAACTAAAATTACCCAAAAGAAAGAAAAACGCCAGCGACCACAAGCCCGAACAGCTCCTCCTCCAACCGCAAGCTAGTAGTAACCAGCTTGATCTCCAACCTGCTCCAAGTGACCTGAAAAACAGTTTATATGTACATAGGGTGAGTATAACAGTATACTCAGTAGGATCCTCCCCAAGACTCTCTTGCAAAAGTAAAGAAAGCATGCTAAAGCCTAGTGAACAACAAGAGAAACTAACTCTTCACCTAAACAGGTATACTATGTTCCCAACCTCACCATGGATACTCTCACCAAGTAATGCATACAAGAATATAGCATATAGTAAAGAATATCAAGGGTACCCCGCTACTACTTCCCCACTGGTTTGCCGCTTTTCCCCAACGACATACGTCCTGTGCATCTCTCTCCAAAGGCTTGACCGCAGACACCTGGGCTAAGCTCCACAATCTGCACCTCATGCACCACATAGGCTTTCCCACAGACACCTGGGCGAAGCACCACACCGTCCTCACAACCAAAGTAACCAGGTAGTTTCCGGGAGCCACCATAGCTCGTATAACGTGTATCATACGTCGAGTATTATTCCTCAAGCCATCACAACCCATACGCCGATTAAGGATCCTCAAGCCATCACAACCTATACACGTTACACCTATAGTATTCCATAGGATACTATATCCAGAGTATATGTGTGTGAAATAACCACAAGCCATTACAGCCGTCTACACACATATATGGGTAAAACTAACCACTGTGCCTACCAGCAGAAGGATCTACCAAGAGAAGAGAGTGGGGCCAAAGGGGGTAGTCAGCCATTCAACCTCCCATCAGAATGTTGGGGAAAACACCCCCCAGGGCTCAGAATCCCCGGGGTGTCAGTTCCCCTTACCGACAGGGTGGAGTAGCGTATAGAAACACAAAAAGTACAGAATATATATGTAACTCACATCCACACTATGGGCATTACCTAGTCTTAGATACAACTGCAGCTAACGTCTCTCAGACTCCAGGCTGCTACTCCTTAGACTAGATATCCTATAAGCACACAAACAATGAAGAGCTTTATTAGATTACTCCATTCTCATTTATCAGTTCCACTGTACATTAATTAATTCATTAAACATTAATTAAGAATTAAGAATTCCACATTAAACTGAAATGGCATCACATTCAAACACAACTGCTCCTTTTTAAGATTCACATCACCTTTAAATTCCAGCATCTCCATCCCCGTGGAATTTCACCATTTAATCAAACATTCATTACAGAATTACTTTTCCACTTTCCCAGGCATTCTAGAAAAACATCCTATGATTCTAAACACAAAGGAGGATCAACACGGTGAGTAGATATACTACCCGTCGAGTCTTTGCTGCCTATAGAAAGAGCATATACCCATCCTCCATCGAGAGGCTAAACACGGAAAGCACGTGGCATACCCCGTGTGTCTTCGCCTCCTTCGGAAAGAGGGTAATCAAGACCAGCTGCCTTGAGCAGTGGGGAAAAGTAAAGCAGATAAGCAACCAAACCAAACCACCAACATCAAACCATCACATTCATCTCATACCATCACCCTTGGTGTCCTCCCCGACACCCATATGCATAAACCGATGCATCTCGCCACACTAGGCGTCATCCGCTGCCACAACCACAAGTCTCCATGCCTCCACATATCACAACAGCCATCCAGGCTCACATCAAAACACAAGCAGCATGAAATCAAAGATCACAACATGGGCTCTCGGCCCTTTAACAAGGCATTCAGCCTTCATACAAGATGAGCACTCAGAGCTCCAAACCACAAGGCATTCAACCTTACAAGCAAGCGGGTAACTCAGAACCCCTTTGAAATTCCCACATAACCTGTTCTCTAATCCATATTGAATTAACAGACTTGTTATTCATAGGTCCCAATCATGGATACTTAATGAGTAAGTTATCACAATTTAAATAACCATTCTTACTTCCCTAATTTGATTATCCTCAAATTAGATCAACTACAACAACGGCAATAACCAGATTAATTTACATGCCTCTTTATCTTTAGCCAATTAATTAACAATTAATTCCGGCTTTACGTTCATTATCAATTTCTATCATGAACGAACAAAAAATCAAAGAAAACATAGATATCACTATATCTAGGAAAACATGTGGCAAACCGTTATCACGGTATAAAGAAACAGCATGCGATCAACCAATTCTTTTAATCCGGTTCAAGTATTTAATTAGTTCAATTTCATTGTGATCCAAAGAGATAAATCATGCTAATTCTACGATTGCACATATACAATTAGAGAAGCCATGAATCCCCTACCTGTTGATAGATGATCGACGTTTAGGCCGGGGGCGCAGAACTTTACGGATAACGACGCGGGTGTCCCGATGCACCAGAAGAGCCACGATCGAAGAAGGGGGAAACCACGGCCTAACCCTTAATTTATAAGATCCGGGGACGGTTGAGATAAAAACGCTGAACCGCGTAAGACGTGGAAGTCGTGGGTTGACCACGCTGCTTGACACATCATTAAAGGTGCTGAGTGGTTTAAACCGACTCATGAGCCGATTCAGTATTTAATTAAACTTTTGTGCGCGTTACTGGAACAACTTGGAAAGGTCGGGTGACGTCGGCCGGTTCTGCCGATCAGTCACACTGATCGGTCTCACCGATTGGTCTCATCGATCCGTCTCACCGATCGGTCTCACTGATCCGTCTCACCAATCGGTCTCACCGATGGGTCTCACCGATCCGTCTCACCGATCGGTCTCACCGATCCGTCTCACCGATCGGTCTCACCGATCCGTCTCACCGATCCGTCTCACCGATCGGTCTCACCGATCAGTCTCACCGATCGGTCTCACCGATCCGTCTCACCGATCCGTCTCACCGATCGGTCTCACCGATCCGTCTCACCGATCGGTCTCACCGATTGGTCTGTTACTGTTCATAAAACTGGAAACACTATTCGTAGAACTGGAAAATTGGTAAAGAGTTGGGGATAAGTCCCCTTGGCCTCCCGGAACACCTCCAACACCAAAATTCCACAAAGTAATGGACCGGAGAGGTCCGGGCCATTACATTAGATACCTCTCAAAACATTATCTTCCTCAAGAATTAAAAACCAACCCAGAAGAAAAGAGGGGTCCGAACAACCACCCCATAAGATACCTCTCAGGGGAAAAACCACCATGAGTTGTTCGAAAGCTGGAACAAAACTATGACATCCGGGAACAAACAATCCATACCCAAACAATTCATTCACAACATCTCATCAAAAATAAAACATGAAAGGTCAAACCAGAAAACATCATTACATGGAAAGAGTTAAACATTAAACAACTCTGGGTACTGAGCACGTATCTGTGACTCACGCTCCTAGGTACTCTCCTCCATGCCACCGTGTCGCCACAGGACACGAACTAAGGGGATAGAACGCCCACGCAACACCTTCTCCTTGTGGTCTTGGATCTCCACAGGTCGCTCCTTGAAGGTTGCATCATCGTCAATATCGATCTATCCCCAATCGATAACATGAGATTCATCATGAAGATAACGACGAAGATGTGATACATGGAAAACATCATGTATCCGACTCATCTGAGGGGGAAGTGCTACTCGATACGCCACTGATCCAACACGAGCTAACACCTCGAAAGGCCCAAAAAACCGGGGATAAAGCTTACTTCCACGACCAAACCTTCGCTGCCCCACGACGGGGAGTCACCTTTAGAAACACATGATCCCCAACATTAAACTCAAACGGTCTCCTTCTTTGATCAGCATATGATTTCTGACGATCCTGTGCTGTCTTCATCCTCTCACGAATCACCTGAACCATCTCTGTTGTATTCTGCACTAGTTCTGGTCCGAGGATTGCTGACTCTCCGACCCCAGTCCAGCACAACGGAGAACGGCATGGCCGGCCATACAAGACTTGAAACGGCGCCATACCGATGATAGAGTGAAAACTATTATTGTAAGCGAATTCTACCAAGGGTAAGTGCTTCACCCATAAACCTCCAAAATCAAGAACACAAGAGCGCAACATGTCTTCAAGAGTCTGGATGGTTCTCTCTGTCTGACCATCCGTTTGAGGATGAAAAGTAGTGCTAAGGCATAGTTGAGATCCAAAAGCATGTTGGAGACCTCTCCACACCCTAGAGGTAAAACGAGTATCTCGATCAGAAATGATCGTCTTAGGGACTCCGTGAAGCCTCACCACCTCCTCCAGATACTGCCTCGACAAAACTTCCACTGAGCTCGAATCCTTGATCGCTATGAAGTGGGATGATTTTGTTAAACGATCCACTACCACCCATATAGCATCATGTCCTCCCAGAGCTCGAGGTAAACCTGTAACAAAGTCCATTGAGATGTCCTCCCACTTCCACATAGGATTCTCTAAGTGCTGGAGAAGACCACCAGGAACACGGTGTTCGGCCTTCACCTTCTGGCAGACTAAACATCGAGACACACACTCTGCAACCATACGCTTTAGCCCAGGCCACCAAAACTGACTCCTCAAGGATCGGTACATCTTCGTCACACCAGGATGTACCGCCATGGGTGAACTATGGAACTCTCGGAGAACCGTCTCACGCATCGCCAAGGGAACAAAAATCCTGCCATGATACAACACTCGGTGTTGTTCATCCTCCGACCAACCATCAGGGGCCTCACCACATACAACTCTGTCTCCCCAAACTTCCACCTCTAGATCACCCAACTGAGACTCTTCCACCTTCTGCATCAGGGATGACTGCACCGTCATCTGGAAAAGACAACCTCTTCCCCCAACTTCTCCCATATCAAGATGCAAAGCTGATAGCTCTTCCATCACTCTCCAGGAATCACCAGATTCCCGTACAACATCATTACGTGACTTTCGGCTTAGTGCATCAGCAACAACATTTCCCTTCCCAGGTGTATACGATATTTCAAAGTCGTATTCCTGCAAGAACTCCATCCACCGACGCTGCCTCAAGTTCAAGTCCCGCTGAGAGAAAACATACCTCAAACTCTTATGATCGGTGAAAACCACAAAGCGCTCGCCAATGAGGTAATGTCTCCACAACTTCAGCGCAAACACCACGGCTGCCAACTCAAGATCACGGGTGGCATAGTTGCGTTCATGGGGACGCAACTGCCAAGACCCATAAGAAACAACAGACCTCTGCTGCATGAGAACACAGCCTAGCCCCAGATGTGAAGCATCACAGAAAACATCAAACTGGACTCCCTCCGCTGGAAGACAAAGGAATGGAGCACTTACCCACTTCTCCTTTAGATACTCAAAAGCTGTCTGACACTGATCAGTCCATATGAACGCTTGATCCTTCCTGGTCAAAGCTGTCAGAGGATTCGCAACTCGGGAGAAATTAGCCACAAACCTCCTGTAATAGCCTACGAGACCAAGGAAACTTCGCACCTCTGACACAGTCTTGGGGGCTGGCCAATACACCACTGCTTCTATCTTAGAAGGATCCACAGTTACTCCCTGTTGGGACACAACATGTCCCAAGAAACGAACTTCTTGAGCCCAGAACTCACACTTGGACAACTTCCCAAACAACCGATTTTGGCGAAGAACTCCCAAAACGGCTCGTAGATGCTCTGCATGCTCCTCTTCAGATTTGGAGTACACAAGGATGTCGTCGATGAAAACCACAACAAACTTGTCCAGGAATTCACGGAACACAGCATTCATCAACCCCATGAAAACAGCTGGAGCATTCGTCACGCCGAATGGCATTACAACAAACTCATAATGCCCATGACGACAACGGAAAGCAGTCTTCGGGATATCCTCATCCTTTACACCGATCTGGTGATATCCTGACCGCAAGTCTATCTTTGAAAACCAACTTGCACCCTTTAGTTGATCGAATAGGTCATCGATCCGTGGGAGAGGATAACGGTTCTTTATTGTCACTTTGTTTAAGCGACGATAATCGACGCACAACCTCAAACTGCCATCAGCCTTTTTCACAAACAAAATTGGTGCACCCCACGGTGAAACACTTGGCCGAACAAAACCACACAGCAACAGACCGTCGAGCTGAATACGTAGCTCTCGTAACTCAGAAGGGGACATCCTATACGGAGACATAGAGATAGGATACGCTCCCGGCTGTAGCTCGATCCCAAACTCGATCTCTCGTCGAGGGGGTAAGGATACAACCTCTTCTGGAAAGACATCAGGGTACTCCTCTATGACCCTAGGAAACGCCAACTGTTGAACCTCTGAAGAACTCAACATCATCCCAGCCATCATGGATGATAAGGATGAAACTCGTCTATGACTCATCCGAGGATCTCTCTCACCAAGAAACACTACTTCCTCTCCATATTCATCAAAGAAAACGACCTTATTCCTATAGAAATCCACAATATCCTGCACCGAATACAACCAATCCATGCCGAGGATGACATTATATGGTTGTATTCGTAAACATAGGAAATCTCCCCAAGAGCGGTGCTGCCCCAACACTAGCTCACAGTCTCTACATACTTTAAACAAGCTAGCTCGACCTCCAACTGGCGTAGTCAACGCCAAGGGCACCGGAAGCCTCTCTACCTCAAGTCCCAAAGCGTGGACAAGGTTAGGGGATATAAAGGAGTTTGTCGCTCCTGAATCAAACAAGGCATACACCAAGGTAGAAAACAAGCAAAGGGTACCTCGGACAACGTCTGGCTCGCCTGGGGCTGGCAACGCTAGAGCATGAAGCTGACCACGACCACCTCCACGGCCTCTCTGACCCTGATGACGACCACCACCACGGCCTCGCTCTGCTCTCTGAGGACGGGGAGCGTCATCGGGCTGTCCTCTTCCTGCTCCATCTACCCTCTGGTGATCTAAAGCTGGTGCAACCTGCTGCTGCTGCCTCGGCTGGAACTGCCTCAACGGAGGAACCTGGAGTGGAGCGCCTGGTGCACGATGACTGCTCTGAAAAGTTGGGCACTCCCACTAATGATGACCACGACCACCACAAGAAAAACAAGTACCTGATCCATTGGCATAGGCCTGAGAGTTGCTGCCTCCGGAGAAACGAGATGAGAAGGGCTAGGACCTACCCCCAGGTGAACGGAAACTCTTCTGTCCTGAAAACCAGGAACCCCGGACCACAGCTCTGCTTCGTGAGGAATCATGACGATTCCCCTCTCGTGACGATACGGTCCTGGTCAAAGTTCTCTCAACAACCTCTGCCCTCGCCAGCACCTCAATATATGTCTTCAGCATAAATGGGGTGACCTGGCGCTGGATCTCTGGATGCAAAGCCTCCTCGAAATGCCTCGCCCTGGCCTCATCATCTGGTAACAGGTCGGAAGCATATCGTAGAAGGTTCCTGAAACGGATTCCAAACTCTCGAACACTGGAGCTCCCCTGTCGAAGGGTAATAAGCTCCTGGCGACTCGACGCCTTTGCAGTCGATGAAAGAAACTCGACTCTAAACCTGTCTCGAAACTCCTCCCATGAGATCGCTGACTCCTCACGATCCCCGAGGAACAAGAACCACCACTGTCTCACTGCTCCACGCAACATCGTCACAGCCAAGGACACCCAGTGTTCCTTCCGAGCACGAATCGAACTGAAGCCTATCTCGACCTCCTCCAACCAGTCTTCTGTGACTGCATCTGAAACGGAGCCCTCATACTTCTGTAGACTCTGGCGCTGAAAATCTCAGAGTGTCTTCCTCCAAGTGTCATCGTCGTCAACCTCTACCCAGCGGCGATCTGCTGGAACAGCCTGCTGGGCACCTTCTGCACAAACCTGACGAGGACGTCGACCTAGAGCTATACCTGTAAAATAACAACCATTAGAGCTCCTAAGCCTGGAATATGGAAGACTCAACATTAATTAATTAATTATTTTGTTTTATTAATTTTAGGTTACCTATCCCAAGGTCTACCCATTCAAACACAGGCGCAAAGAATAATGATGCATGATCCTTTCCTAGGTCTCTACCCTGCAACCAGTATCACTTTGTTTAGTAGCCATCGTAAACTTAAAGGTCCGTGCAACAGATCATAGGGGGCCCTGAACGCCTATGTCTCTGCTGGTTTCCAGTGTTAACCCCACTTTCTAAACATGAATGACACCGTTGCCCTACCATCCCATGCATCCTCACCTGTGCCTAACTCCAAACTCCATCCTATCCCTCAACCAGACCTCTGATACCACTCTGTCACGACCCCCTCCCCACAAAGTGTACCCCTCCTGGGCTGGCAATGTGAAAAGGGAGATAATGACCCCCGAGTCCCGCCTCCAGTAGGCCCCGGGTTGGCGACTAGCACCGAGGGTACAATAACATACAAATGGGAGGCATTACCCTCTAAGAGAACACAAGCAGAAGAGAGAGATAGAATAGACTCCAACCAACTCCAACTCATAACTGAAAATATAAAAGAAACCCAAGTACATATATGAAATGTCATGCAAAAGTACTACAACTGAAAGGGAAAACTAAAAGTACCCAAAATAAAGAAAAACGGCAGCGACCACAAGCCCGAACATCTCCTCCTCCAACCACAAGCTAGTAGTAACCAGCTTGATCTCCAATCTGCTCCATGTGACCTGAAAAACAGTTTATATGTACATAGGGTGAGTATAACAGTATACTCAGTAGGATCCTCCCCAAGACTCTCGTGCAAAAGTAAAGAAAGCATGCTAAAGCCCAGTGAACAACAAGTGAAACTAACTCGTCACCTAAACAGGTATACTATGTTCCCAACCTCACCATGGCTACTCTCACCAAGTAACGCATACAAGAATATAGCATATAGTAAAGAATATCAAGGGTACCCCGCTACTACTTCCCCACTGGTTTGCCGATTTTCCCCAACGACATACGTCCTGTGCATCTCTCTCCAAAGGCTTGCCCGCAGACACCTGGGCTAAGCTCCACAATCTGCACCTCGTGCACCACATAGGCTTGCCCGCAGACACCTGGGCGAAGCACCACACCGTCCTCACAACCAAAGTAACCAGGTAGTTTCAGGGAGACACCATAGCTCGTATAACGTGTATCATACGTCGAGTATTATTCCTCAAGCCATCACAGCCCATACGCCGAGTAAGGATCCTCAAGCCATCACAGCCTATACACGTTACACCTATAGTATTCCATAGGATACTATATCCAGAGTATATGTGTGTGAAATAACCACAAGCCATTACAGCCCTCTACACACATATATGGGTAAAACTAACCACTGTGCCTACCAGCACAAGGATCTACCAAGAGAAGAGAGTGGGGCCAAAGGGGGTAGTCAACCATTCAACCTCCCATCAGAATGTTGGGGAAAACACCCCCCCAGGGCTTAGAATCCCCGGGGTGTCAGTTGCCCTTACCGATAGGGTGGAGTAGCGTATAGAAACACAAAAAGTACAGAATATATAAGTAACTCACATCCACACTATGGGCATTACCTAGTCTTAGATACAACTGCAGCTAACGTCTCTCAGACTCCAGGCTGCTACTCATAATACTAGGTATCCTATAAACACACAAACAATGAAGAGCTTTATTAGATTACTCCATTCTCATTTATCAGTTCCACTGTACATCAATTAATTCTTTAAACATTAATTAAGAATGAAGAATTCCACATTAAACTGAAATGGAATCACTTTCAAAAACAACTGCTCCTTTTTAAGATTCACATCACCTTTAAATTCTAGCATCTCCATCCCCGTGGATTTTCACCATTTAATCAAACATTCATTACAGAATTACTTTTCCACATTCCCAGGCATTCTAGAAAAACATCCTATGCTTCTAAACACAAAGGAGGCTCAACACGGTGAGTAGATATACTACCCGTCGAGTCTTTGCCGTCTATAGAAAGAGCATAGACCCATCCTCCATCGAGAGGCTAAACACGGAAAGCACGTGGCATACCCCGCTTGTCTTCGCCTCCTTCGGAAAGAGGGTAAGCAAGACCAGCTGCCTTGAGCAGTGGGGAAAAGTAAAGCAGATAAGCAACCAAACCAAACCACCAACATGAAACCATCACATTCATCTCATACCATCACCCTTGGTGTCCTCCCCGACACCCATATGCATAAACCGATGCATCTCGCCACACTAGGCGTCATCCGCTGCCACAACCACAAGTCTCCATTCCTCCACATATCACAAAATCCATCCAGGCGTACATCAAAACACAAGCAGCAGGAAATCAAAGATCACAACATGGGATCTCGGCCCTTTAACAAGGCATTCAGCCTTCATACAAGATGAGCACTCAGAGCTCCAAACCACAAGGCATTCAGCCTTACAAGCAAGCGGGTAACTCATTACCCTTTTGAAATTCCCACATAATCTGTTCTCTAATCCATATTTAATTAACAGACTTGTTATTCATAGGTTCCAATCATGGATACCTAATCAGTAAGCTATCACAATTTAAATAACCATGCTTACTTCCCTAATTTGATTATCCTCAAATTAGAACAACTACAACAACAGAAATAACTAGATTAATTTACATGCCTCTTTATCTTTAGCCAATTAATTAACAATTAATTCCGTCTTTACGTTCATTATCAATTTCTATCATGAACGAACAAAAAATCAATGAAAACATAGATATCACTATATCTAGGAAAACATGAGGCAAACCGTTATCACGGTATAAAGAAACAACATGCGATCAACTAATTCTTTTAATCCGGTTCAAGTATTTAATTAGGTCAATTTCATTGTGATCCAAAGAGATAAATCATGCTAATTCTACGATTGCACATATACAATTAGAGAAGCCATGAATCCCCTACCTGTTGATAGATGATCGACGTTTAGGCCGGGGGCGCGGAACTTTACGGATAACGATGCGGGGGTCCCGATGCACTAGAAGAGCCACGATCGAAGAAGGGGGAAACCACGGCCTAACCCTTAATTTATAAGAGCCGGGGACGGTTGAGATAAAAATGCTGAACCGCGTAAGACGTGGAAGTCGTGGGTTGAACACGCGGCTTGACTCATCATTAAAGGTGCTGAGTGGTTTAAACCGACTCATGAGCCGATTCAGTATTTAATTAAACTTTTGTGCGCGTTACTGGAACAACTTGGCAAGGTCGGGTGACGTCGGCCGGTTCCGCCGATCAGTCACACCGATCGGTCTCACCGATTGGTCTCACCGATCCGTCTCACCGATCGGTCTCACCGATCGGTCTCACCGATCCCTCTCACCGCTCGGTCTCACCGATCGGTCTCACCGATCCGTCACACCGGTCGGTCTCACTGATCCGTCTCACCGATCGGTCGTACCGATCGGTCTCACCGATCCGTCTCACCGATCGGTCTCACCGATCCGTCTCACCGATCCGTCTCACCGATCCGTCTCACCGATCGGTCTCACCGATTGGTCTGTTACTGTTCATAAAACTGGAAACACTATTCACAGAACTGGAAAATTGGTAAAGTGTTGGGGATAAGTCCCCTTGGCCTCCCGGAACACCTCCAACACCAAAATTCCACAATGTAATGGACCGGAGAGGTCCGGGCCATTACACACGGTCCCATTTAGAGGATGTATAGTTGTATGAGTGGTGCTACGAGAAGAGGTGATGAAGGATTTCCATACATCCCCCTTGGTAGTATATCCATGTGTGATAAATATGTATTAGGACCTACGACATCAGTACAGGTGGCCATGGATGAAGAAAGATGTGGCAAAGTTTGTTTCTTGTTGCCTCAAATGCCAGAAAGTGAAGGCCGAGCACCATACACCATCACGGTTCACCCAACCCCTCGAGATACCCGAGAGGAAGTGGAAAGAAATATCTATAGACATCGTGAAAAAGACACAATATAAATCCAAAGGTCACGATAACATTTGGGTGATCTTTGATGGACTCACCATGCCGGCCCACTTCCTTGCTATTCGAGAGAAGGGTTCATTAGAGAAGATGAGACATATCTATATTCAAGAGATCATGCGACTTCCCAGGGTTCCTTCGACAGAAGTCTCATACCATGATTCACTCTTCACATTCTGATTAGGGAATATATTGGAGGAGGCTTTCAGGAATTAGCATCGCATAAGCACAACTTTTCACCCACATGAAGATGGTAAGACTGGGAGGACCAACCTTACCATGGAGGTCATTTTTCAGTCACGTGTCCTATATTTTTTCCGCAGTTGGGAGAACAACCCACCCTTGGTGGACTTCATGGAAAAAAACTATCACTCCAACATTGTTATGGCCCCATTTGAGGTGTTTTATATATTACTGTGAAGATCACCCATTTGATGGATGGATCAATGAGAGCCAATACTCATGGGCCCATAGATGGTATTGGCTACCACTAAAAAGGTGCATGTCATCCAAAAGCAGATAAAGACTATACAGAGCTGACAGATGTCCTATTTTGATAGGCGCCAGAGACCACTGGAGTTCCATGAGGGGGACCATGTATTCTTGTGAGTCTCCCCTCGATGGGGACTATGAGAGTTGGTCACTGTGGAAAACTATCACTAACTATTATCATTCCATTATTGATACTTCAGAGGATTGGTATGGTGGTGTACCACTTGGCACTACCACCACATTTGGAGAGGGTGCATGAAATCTTCTACCTATCCCAACTATGAGATACAAGCATGAACTATCTCACTTCATCGAACATGTTGAGATGGAGATTAATGACAGCGAAAATTGTGCATAGTACAATTTTCGCTGTCATTAATCTCCATCTCCGCGAAAATGGATGGCACGTGATTCAAATGCCCAATGTGCCCTGAATGAATTTCATAACTTTTTAAGGTACGTTTAGCAAATAAACAGATGATGTTTTATATATTCTAAACCGGTGCTCGGATAAAAAATCTGAGGACAATGTTGAATCCGCAGCACCAGTATTATTTAAAGAGAAGCTTCACTTTGACCGTAGTTGGTTGGGAGAAAAATATAGTTTTTGGACTTTTTAAAGAATAATAATATAACATGTAATTGTTATTTTCTTTTCTTTTTCTCCAATGGTTGAGTGGCGGTGGTGGGACTAGTGACTTTCCATTCCATTAAATGGATAGAATCATCATCTGTGTAACTCCACCATTGATAATTATAAGTGGTTCATTAATTTATTTAATCTACATCATTAAATCTTAAACGCATTACTCACCTTTCCCCCACATATTTAAATGTAGCTCAAGGTGGGGTTTTAGCATGGCATCATCAATAGTGGAATCTCTAGTGTAATTATGCATAAACATCCACTGAGGGAGGATGAAAACTTAGGCTGCAACGATCGAGGAAGGAAAAACGCCGGTGTCTCCATTCAACGTGGATGCTCTGCCCACTGCAACTGCCACACGTCAAATGTATCTTATGGTAGGGGGTTTATGTTTGGTTTTGGGTTTAAATTATTGAGAAGAGTATATTTAATTTCAAATATTCATTAAATATTTTTCTCGCTTGTTATCATGTTAAGATGGAGGGCGTGGGCTGAACGAACAAGGCTCAGAACCTCCGCTGCTTCGTTAATATTGATTTCCTTGGGGATGACATTCCTCATTTTTGAATAAAACACTAGAAATTGGGTCACGCTATGCCGGAAGCAGTACATGAGACTAGTAGGAATAGATGGAACCATGAACAGACCACCAGAGCATGTCTGGTAGCCCGCTGAACGACCTAGGGGTGACCGGTAGTGGATGGAGGAGGTCCACGACAACTAAACGTGTGTGGTGGGAAGGTGGTGCACCATCATGTGTCATGGTGGCTGGAGGAAGGAGGCTCGAACCAGACACACGAATGAAGGAAGGTTCTTGCAGGCACCATCTGCGGCAGCCCCGACCAGCGGGCCGTGGTAGGAGGGGGTGATGTGACGCCATGCTGCGAGGCATCAGCTTGAGACTGGTCATCCCCCCTAGCTGACCATTACCTGTAGTGAGGCAAAACCCCACTAGCCAAATGAAACAACCTTGTGTTCACATGGCCTGGTGGAGATAATGGTCTACCATTAGGTAGACAGGGCCGGACATGCGCCAGCCCCATGGACCAGCGGGCCAGCGCGGGTGGGCCGAGCCCCACCCAACGGGCTGGGCCAATCGTAGCCAGGGCCGTCAACTGGCTTGGTTGAACCCAATGGGCCAGACCCAGTAAAACAGGCCTAACCTTAATCGTCTAGACCCATTCGAGGTAAGGTAGACCCCAGGACCCATTGCGTTGGGCCGACCAAACGTAGTCGGACAGGGCCCAGACCCAACCAACCTCTGAATAAAGAAACACCTATAACTAATAAACTAGGTGACCGTTGGACACACTATCTGTGGTGTTGGTACCCCTTTTGGGAAGTGGTCCCTTTGTCATATTTTGGCGGGCCCGAACGAGCCCGGTCGGACTGAGGTTATATCACCATATTACACATCATATATGAGAAACTAATAGACCGAACGTCTGATTGATGCACCATTTGTGGCATAAGGACCCTTGTTAAAAGGCTGTCCATTGGATAAACATGAAGTGAGTTTTGAAAGAGTTTGATGTTCACCCTGGGTTGGACCGTGCTTGAATCCCACAGGGTCCTTTTAACAAAAGTGTACCTATCTCATAGACCGACCATCTGATTGATGCACTATTTTTCATTTTGGGACCCATATAAGGGGGTGTCCCATTGGTATTCAATTTTTCAGGACATTGAACCGGTTGAAATATAACATATTTCTTGAGGATCAGAGTCTTCTAGAGATCTGGTGATTTTTGTATGGTAATCCAATGGCTAGCTGTGACATGAAGAAGAAGAAGAGTGACACATCTTGGTCAGAATCAGAAACACTAGAGTGGGATGATCATGTTGATCAACTAATCATCTCTAACTCTGCATCAGCAGCCAATACGGTTCAGTATCAGTGACCAATATAGGTCAGCACCAGCAACCAATACAATTCAGCACCGGCGACCAAAACGGGTCAGCGCCAGCGACCAATGTATGTCAACATCTGGAGACCAATACGGGTTATCATCTAGAGACCAATATAGTACAACATACAGTTACCTATAAGGGTCAATAGTAGTGTTATTATGAATAAGATGATCTGTCATTCCATATAGTCATCCATATCCCAGTATCTGTGAAGTCATACCCTTTGACTGAGCTATCTCGTTTTCTTTGTTCTTTATGATTTATATCATACTTTTGATATTACTACTTTGGTATATCTTGGGATTTTTTATTTGGTGGATTAATAAGAGACCATCGAGGGTCTCAGGGTACCATACTGAGTTTTTATACTCACCCCTGTACAGGATCCGCCGACACATCTGTCTGGTGCATACTACTAATGCACTAAGGAAAACATGCGTGGTTCGGGACATGGTGGATCATGGTGCGATGGAGGTAGTTAACATCCTTTTCAACGACAACATATGTATAGATACTACCCTATTGGTAGATATCCATGGAATATGTGACAACTTCTTACTTTCTATTTAGTTTATTGGGATTGTATTCTAGCCCAATGTTTTTAGTTTTTAGTTGTATATGTGGTTGTAATTTACTCTCATGGTTATACCGTGCATTTGTTGGTTGTTTATATCAGTTTCTCTTTTGAGAGTATAAAAATCTCTAAGTAAATGCCTTATCTATTCATGAAAATATTTCAAGTACTAGACACCAACCTCTAGCCTTTTGAAGGAAGGATTGAGGTAGTTATATCTGGGCCCCATGGTATGGGTCGTGAAAATTATATTACCATCCACCACATCCTTAGGAGATTCCATCTCAACCGTTTTGATCAAATAAGCTTGGCCATAATCCCAAGGCTTTTCTTGGTAATGGTAAATTGATGTATTTTGTATTTATGTTCATCATGTCCCATATAATTGCAGTTAAAAAAATTAATATTACCAACTTCTTTCTTTACTCTTCAATCATGTTCATGGTATCATATTCCCCATACATATAAAAAACACCCATCCCCAATAAGAATCTTCCATCGTATTTAATTCCATATTTATTATAGGATTGAATTTAAAATCATCCTTTCTTCGCCTTTTCCTTTTTTGATCTTACATAGTGCTCAATATCCCTCAGCTTTTCTTCATTTCCATTAATGTCATAAAACATAGTACATTATTTTTATGACATGATATTACATGAGATAATGTCTTCATATAATGATAATGGTTGGGAAAAAAGTTCCCTTTGAAGGAATGGTTTTAACCCATTAATGAATTGATAAATCTTATTATTTAGATTGAATTTATAACCTGTAGTCTGATATGGTAACAATGAAATTTTGGATTTATAAATAGCACCATTATCTTCTTACTTTTTCTGCAGTCTCAAAAATTTCCTAATCATATCTTCTATCTAATTACAAGAAAAATATTTATCTATGAACGTTTTATTAAAATAATTCCATCCCATTTTTTCTATATCATTTTCCACATTAGGGTTCTTAGTCATATACAACCATTGATACACAACACCAAGAGATGATCAATTTTTATGAAAATATTCTCACTTTTTTTATTCATGATGAATGAAATAAATTCTATAACAAACTTATTCATTTTTCATCTACAAATGGATTGTTTCCCCATTAATGATGGATGTTTTTTCTCTTGAAGTAGCTTAACATTGTTCATCTCTGTTGTGGTGCTGACTACTCTATATAGGGATGGTTATTTCACATAAAATGATTCAGTCATCCCAATATAGTTATAATTTGACCAATGGTAGTTATAACCCCATCTCAAACATCAACATCTCTCATAGCAAGGGAATCCCAACATAGATTATGTGAATTTACCCAGTTATAATATGTTACACTATTTTCCTATTCAATAAAATTGAATACACTATATTATGATAAGAATCCTAATTCATAATTTTAAAATAGAATATAATATAAAAAATATAAAATCGTTTCTACATCTAATTTCAAAAACATAATCATGTTTATATAGGTATATTTTCAAATCCCCTTATAAGTTTTCATTTCCCTATTTTTTTTTAAAATATGTCTCCAAATTTTCTAATAAACTTTCTATAATACAAACTATAAAGACCATGACCAAAGTAAATTGGACCCAGTGCATTTCTTTTTTAAATTAGAATACTTACAATACATGAATTTGTAAGGACCAATCATTTAAGTATTTTTGGAAACCAGAGTATATACTTGAAGTATACATTGTAATGAAAACTATAAAATCGATTAAATTCAATCCATTTAGAAAACAATTCTCTCCCTAATTAACCCTGAATATCAATCATAATATACATCATTCCATACTATAAAAAATAAAACATTAGAAAGGGGTGAAATGATATGATCTGTAAGGGTAAGCATACAAAACAAGCTATTACGAATTAATTTGCATACAGATCATGGAAATGTATATAAATAAAACATAGGTAATTTAATCATAATAATGAGCATAATATGGATAGAATAAATTAAAATCAAATAATAACAAAAAAACAGTCACATGAATATTCAAGAAATATTATATTCATATTAAATATACACAACTAATATCATAATGTAGGATTTCATAATTCCAGCAATCATGTACATACTATAGTGGATTTTCCTACAATAACATACATAAATGACTAAGGAATTAAACCAATACCCAAACTAGTTTGTCACAGGAGACCTACAAAATCCTTGAGAGGATACAAATTTCCCATCTAGTAACTTATTATGTCTAATAAATTTCTTATATTATTGCATAACAAATTAATAATCCATATTGAACATCGACTAAAAATACTGTGAATACTGTTACTATAAACAATAAATGGTATAAAAACATTACCTGAACAATAAAAATGATCTAAAAACAATCAATTAAATAATTTAGATGGTATCATATGATATCAAACACAATAAAAAAATCCAACAACATATATTGTTTTGGATTAAAATTCTCTAATAAAATCATTAATAATTTCATGAAAAAATAATTGTTTTTTTAGATAAAAATAATTTATTGTAGAGGAAATACAAATTCAATTGAAAAAATTATCATCAGAAATAATACTTTATAAACTCAAAGTTTTATTCAAAAACTAAGGCTATATTATGATATAAAAATCTTCTCATGAGGTATAAGAATAAAAAAACATGCCTTCTAAATTTTTATTGATAAAATCATAGACTACATAATTTGAAAAAATAATAAATTCAAACTATTCTTTTAAAAGTAAAAAATGGGTAAAATGGATTTAATAAAATGTATGATAAAATTAAAAATATTTTGGAATTATTTATGAAATATAGAAATGGAACATAAAAAATCCCAAACAAATACATACATATAATCAATCTTATATTATAATGATATTTTTTATTAACCATTAAGTTGTACAGTAATTTAGTTTTTTGGGATTTCAACTATTATATAATGGTTTAAAGAATTATTTTAGTTTATAATATAACTATATAAATATATATGACATCATATATGATCTTCTTATATTGTTTTTAATAATATTTGTTTATTACGCTATTTCAGATGTTAAGAGTGTCATTTTCCATTGCATGTTTTTCCTTTTATGTCATGTTTGTTATAAATATAATATATTTATTTAGTCTATATGATTATATTATATTCAAATATATTATATTTACTCATTTAACAGATTTTTAAGATAAATATTAAATTTTTAGCATGAAAAATGAATCACATCATGCTATATAGATGGTAGGTCGTACGTACACACACGCGACATTATCAATCCATCAATGGTTAAAGGGTAATGAATTGAATTGATTATTAATTATAAAGAAAAAATATTATGTCATATTAATTATTTAATAAAATTATATCAATCATTATACCCATCCAATTTAACTGATGATGAAAAAAATCACACCATAAAGTTTAGAATGTATGTTGTACATACACACGCTGGGGGATTTCAGTTTTCAATTTATATAATAAAGGTGAAATATGATTTTGAAATAAATGAATTAAAAAATAATTATATATATTATACTGGATTAATTATATTGTTTTTTTAAATGACACATTTAGAGGATGTATATGAATAAAAGAACTTGAATGATTCGGTTAAACTATTACCTCTACTTCAATGAAATTTTGTTAAATATATTATCATGGGATTTAGGGATGGTTGTTTTGGAATAAAAAAACCTACATAAATTGTATTTAGATGTTTGGAGGATAAATATGTTGTGTTTGGTAAATCTATAAGGCTCTTACTTGTGTCTGAAAATAAGTAAGGATGTTCCCTTTTATAATTATGGTGAGGTCCTCTTATAGAAACTGTAACAATATTAAAATAATATTAGTTAATATCCTATTTAAAATTTCTCAAATGTGATTTATTTCAATTTTTAGATGTTTATTTATGTAAATTAACTCAAGAATAATTTTTAGAAATGTTTAGGTCTTGTTTATACCATTATCTATTGGATTTAACCCTTAATGAATTTCTATAACTCATATTGGGATTATATATTGTTTTACTTATTGATGGTTAATATAGATACTATAAAAGGGAAAAAAATTAAATGATTCATGAATGAAATTATTTTAATTATGTAATTAAATCAGATGAATTAGAGTTTTTTTGAATTTTTTTTCATATAATAAAATATTATTTATATTAATATAAAATTAATGGAAATATTGATGTTATTTATTACATTGAGTTTTATAAAATTAAAAAATAGTATATCATTAAAAAAATTTATAATATATCCTAAAATGTATAATTTATCTCTTAATTTTTTATGACATTAATTAGGTCTAATTATATTTATTCCATTATTTTTGTTATAAACAATTTATCATTCCCATTAATTATATGAACAGTTTATCATTATTTTATAATATAGTACAATAATTATTTGATTTTAAAAAATAAGTAATTAATTGTCATGATAAATAAAAATATATTAGGTTTAAAAATAATATTTATTGTTGAATTTATATTCTTTATAAATATATAGTAAAAGATATATAGTTAATAATGATACATGTACAACATTTATATCTTTTCTTTAAATAAAATAAAATAAATATCATACACTCATCCAAGTGGATTCCAATGAATAAATCATAGAACAAGTATGATTTCATTCGATAGCCACATAGACAATGATATATGGACCAATGTTAGTATAATAGTATTTTGTACCCTTAATTACTCAATTTACCTTTATTTGTGTTAATAAATTACTAATGTTACTGTTCATAAATTTTATAAATTAATGAAACTTCTTATAGAATTTGGGACCATTGATTCAAAATACAGAATAATTTTTCGAAAATTTAAAATAAATAATTTTAGAAATACACTTTAGGACGGAAGGTGAAAACAGGTTTTTAAAGTGGAAAAGTTCAAAACATTAAATTGTTTTTATAATCAAATTAAGTATGAATTTTATTATAATTTCCTACATTTATTAAATGGTCAAAAATTAATTTAATTACACCTTAAAATCAATTAAAAATATAATTTACGCTAATAAATTATTTAGAAAAAATATCTTTTCAATTAAAATGAAATATTATAACCTTATTCATCAAAACATGAAATATTTCATAAAAATATAAAATATTTATGAAAATTAAATTTTAATAATTTAAATTCAAATAATATGTTACTATTGTCATGTATAATTTATAAATGTGTAAAAAATAGATTTAAAATATGTTTACCACCCAATGAATGTACCACTACCTTCAGAATAATATATTCCTTTAGTTTGTAAAATTGAATTCATTCTTATATCATGCCTATAACATCTTTTATTTGAATGAAATAACATTAGGTATATAAAATTTAAAATTTGGTTAATACTATTCATTCACATTATATTAACGTCTAGGCTATAACAACCACTTATTAATAGATCATGGTTTGATCGAAATCAATGTTGCGTTCTTGACATGATGTTAAATTTATTTTAAAAAGGCCCCATAAAATCATTGGGTGTTATAGTTAGAGATCAAACCCCAAATAAAAATCCATTGTATTGGTTGGATAACAACTCGAGAAAGCAATGTCATCCATTTTGAAATTTCAGTAATATGTATATATATATATATAAATGATTGTATGTTTATATATAAGCATGCATTCATATATATGTATGTATTCATTAATGTATGTGAATATTCATACAATTATATTTTAATAAATATAAATATAAATATATTTTAATTTTTAATTTTTAGGTATATATATATAAATATTATTAATAAACTAATAGATATATCTTGTATGTGATATATTACTATTGACTTGCATATAAATTTATTTTTGTTTAAGTTATATATAATTTCATATTATTAATATTCAAATATATACATATATATATATATATATAATATTTTCTATTTTATGTGTCAATATGTTTAATTTTTTAGATGTCCATCTTGACAATTTAATATTTTATTTTAATTATAATAACACACAAAATATTTGACTTATATATATGTATTATTTATATAATTAGATATTTAATATAACTATGTAAATATATTAATATAATTTAATATATCCTTATTTGACGATATAAAACCTATCATCATAAATAAATTTATTTATATAAAAAGAATAAAACTATTTTTAATATAAATATTAAACATATTTGTATTTAAATGTTTAAAATTAATATATTTTTAATAAAAAACATTATACAATTTCATATTTTATTAATTTTATGTTAAAATATAATTTTTTTAGATATATTTAGTAATATTTTTAATTTAATCATTAAATTATATATTATTTGCAAACAGATAAATTCAAAATTAATATTTATAAAATACTTTATGACAATATTTTCTTTTGAATAAAAAAACAATTCACATCCTACAAATATATATATATATTTTTGTTTGTAAATTTATATACACAAAAAATCAATATATATAAAGGTATAGATAATGACTCATATATTTTATATTATTTAATATTATTTATAATATATATATATATATATTTGGGTGTATTCTATTTATTGAAATAAATCATTTCCACCACAAAAAATAATTATTAAGAAATGTGATCACTAATCGACACGTAGTTTTAGTGCAGAGTGGGTCCCCTGTCATAGTGCTTACAAAAATATCCCCTAAATGCCACCACATGACATTCACACATTAGTTGTTGTGGCAGTTGTATGCATCTCAAAATTGTACGTCTTTACATGAATAGTGTAAATAATGTTGATCATTCTACCAAACTCGTATATCTTTGATATAATGAATAATTACAATCTTCTGTTACAATCATTTTAAAATCCATCATTTTAAAGATCATAAGAACATAAAAAAATTTATTCGTACTTGGAATATACATTATATCTTAGAAAATTATTGTATAAACACAAAAATATCACCAAATAAAACAAAATTAATAAATTATTTATTATAAATCATTAATATACTAATGTAACTTTATTCATATAAAGATAGTAGTTTAGACTATGTTGTAATCAGTTATGAATATGTTTGACAAATATAGTACTCCTAGTATTCATCTAAAATGTGTAATTCAACACTAACATATAGTAAATCTTGATATCTCTATATAATACAATCATTTGTATTCTGATAATTTATTTCATGTATACTAATTCAATTCTAATGATTTTTTTACAAGATAAACATAACTTTTTCTCAAGAATATTATTGTCAATATACAATAATATTATTTTCTATATCACCAATGATCATCCATTATAATAATAATATCCCATTATGTATGGTCTAAAAACTCTGTTGGATTTCTCAAAAATAATATTACTATATTAGGAAGTACTAGTTTTTTATTTTCTACAATTCGTCATTCAAAATTTATGATTTATTTTTCTACATCATAATAAATCCATTAGAAAATAATTTAAATAATTTCATTATCAATGCATCAAAGAGACTAACAAATTATGATGGAGAAAAAACATATTCCATTTGAAAAAAATATTAAATATTGATGATAGTTTATTAATATCTCCTTGTAATGTATTCATTTCATCAAATCAACGAATGGAAAATTGTTTTACTATATATTATGAGTTTTTATCATGTCTTTATTGATCTAAATTATTCTGGTATATGTGCTTCCTTCTTAATTTCAAGGTTCCAATCCATATCTTTATTATTTTATCCATGTATTTGATATAATTTACATTATAAAATACATAGTATTACATGTGTATTTATGTATATATATTACTAATTTCATGTTAGATACAGTTGGGTGATGGAATTATATATTGGTTTGAAATTAGAGTATAATGAAAAATTGTAGGCATTGCTTAGAAACTACAGCTGAAGAAAAAATATAAGGTATATTAGGTGGAACACTTGGGATAGTTGGATGTATTATTCATGAAAAATTATTAATATTTTGGATTGTGGTGGTGGATTATATTATTTGTTGGTATCCAACACTTTTGGGTTTATGAACATCTAAGAAAATACAACAGTTTCTTGTGATTGGAAAATATACCATGGTAATGTTAATGAATGGTTCCACTGGGATACATTCCATTAAACATGATTTTTGTAGGAAGGGAGTGGGATACTACTAGTAGGATTACTATAATGAATATATTTTTTCTAAAGGCACCAGTTTGGTTTGTAGAGGAAATATGTCAATTTGATGATATTGAAAGATGGGTATAGACAGGATATTTTCGTTGTACAAACAAATCATCTTCCACAATTATAGTTTACCGAAAATAAATGGCGAGCCCAAGTGAATTTATATCATGGAAGAACTACTATGTGTGAGTAAAATAGGATGTATTATTGAACATTACCATGTTATAATTACGATATTATAAAAATAATATTTTGGTGTCATTTAGAATAATGGTCTATCGATTATACAGGAGGATGTTGTAGGGGGTATGACCTAGTCCCAATTAAAAAAATTTTGTATCTATGTATTTGTGATTTATTTCTCTATAATTCCATTATAAATGAAAAATAAATTGTATTATTCTACTATTTTTTGGAATGAAAATGGAATATTGGTTGTGATTTCAAGATTTTATCCCCTTAATTTGGGGGTTCAAATTTTGAGTATGGAAATTTTCTATGTTTATATGAAGGTATTGTGATATACATTTTTGTTTGAATTAAAAATAAATGTACCTGGGGAATTATGTAAGGTTGAATAAAGAATTGAGTCTATAATGTGACTATAATAAAATAATATTTTGGTACGATAGTGGTCCACCATAGTTGTGTAATGTTTCTATACTATAATAGTTTTTTTTTGAGATTTTAATTTTTGGCATTTAAACGTTGGGTCTCTTGTATGGTATGAAGGTGAACCAGTCAACCATTTATGTTTGGTGGAGTCTTATACTACGTGGTTTCTATGGGAAAACATGATCCTTCCATATGATTTTCAGTCCAAAATATTTGAATAAACCATTTCTTATGATATTAAATATTAATATATTTTGAATTATAATTTTTTTCCTTTAATATATAATTTATCAACAACCTCTTTATACAAAACATTGAATAATAAATTTTCATTCCATATAATATATCCTCTATATATAATCTCCACATACCATAATTCTAATCATTCAGAAAAAAAAATCATGATAAAATTTTATTCAATAGTTTGTTGAAATGAATCTTTTATTCAACCATATACTCCAACACATGTTATTTTGGTGTCTCAATTCCATGAATATAAATTATTTTGAATTTTTTATCTATAAATCTAAAAAAATGGAACCACTAAAATTTAAATAAAATATAATATAAATAAATATAATATATTAGAACACTAAAATATGGATAAAAAAGCCCATGGGGGATATCATAAATTTATATTAATATTTAGAGAGTAAAAAATGTAAACATTTATCAAAGAAAGTATATAAATTTTTTGAAAGACCTCGATAAAAATTATACCTCAATTTCAAATTTATTAATTCATATTATACTATTTTTTATAGAAGATATATCTTGTCAAATATTTCAATCTTAGAATGAATCATTATCATAATATAACTGAAATATGAGTCTTCATTGTTATTTTTTTTGACTGCTCTTACATTATAAGAATGGTATGGATTTTATTTTTCAAAAATTCAATAATATATATATATATACTAAACATTATCATCACTAGTGGAATTAATTTTATCTAATGTATCGTCATATAATGATGATTTTTATCCCATTTCTAACATACCTCCGTCCACAAAATAATTAGTTTATATAATCTACCTGGTATGTATTTCGAATATAGTTATTTTTTATATACTATTTTCTCAATATAAAATTTATAATTCATCATTATTTGTATAATTTTTATAATATTTATATAACTTAATATCCTAATTCATTGAGAATTAAATTCATTTATCTTCGATATAAAATTAGTTTATAGATAACTTTTCAAGGTTCCTATTATGAGAATTTGTTATATCATATTGGATAATTAATGATGGTTACAAGGATGATATTTTCTTTTATTTAATTAGATTTTATGTTTAGTTCAAAACTTCATTTATTATAAGTGATTCGCGATTTTAAGAACCAATTATATAAAGTGTCTATGAATTATACAAATTCTATTAAATAATATTTATTTAAAGAATTTGGGTACCTATTAAAATTAAAAAACAATATAGTTATTAACAATTATAAAAAGTCCAACATATAGTTGTAACACTACATTCTATAACTCTATATAACCATAGTTCCCTTATTTTTGAAAAATTCATTTTTTTAGTAATATTATTAGAAATTTAGAATAATTTTTGTCAAATCAATTTCTATTATGAGTCATGAATTTGGGATGAAATACGAAGTAACATGTTTATGTGAGTTATATTTTTTTCATTATATGTAGTCCAAGTGACATTAAGAGGATCCTAAATTTTCCATGAGAAATTAGGCATCAGGTTTTTTTAAAATTCATAGTCAACTAGTATGATCTAATGTATGAATGTTTATTATTATAATTGTATATGTCATCACCCTATTATGTTTCTATTTTCTCTAAAAAATAAACGATTAGAGAAAAATATAATAGTGTATGTTATACCCCTATAGATATTAACACCTTCAAAATAAAAATAAATATGTAAACAATAATATTTTTTGTATATAATATCTAAAAAATTATATTCTGAAGTATCAAAAACTATATGGTCAATAATGAATAATGTGGGAAAATTCTTTCAAATATGATGATATTTATTCAGAGGAATGGGTTCTAATTAATGGAAATGTGGTGGCATGAAAAATATCATTATGATTTAAGAAATATATATTATAATTATTTTATATGGTATATAATGTTTAATATATGTTTTTTGTAATGTTTATATCAAGTTGAAACCATTAGTGTTGGTGAATAATGTTGAAAATGCCTATTTTTATTTTATTAACTTATGAAAACATAGCCCCAAAATTTATTGAACACATGGAGTGGAGGGTTACTAGTTTTCTCGCATATTAAAATATTACAATCAATAAACCACATGAATAATACAATCCCATTTTGAATGTATAAAATCCACAATTATGGTCATGGATAGCCCAATAAACACATTAATAAGTCAATATCCATCGGAGTCTAACAACCACTCTTATTAAACATAAGGCTGATTTAAAATAATTACTATAATAAAATAATTGAATCTTAGATATTATTAATAACATCCAAACACCTCCCACTAATAGGGAGAATGATTTTCAAATACTAAGTCACCAGGATATAAGAAAATTTATACTATTCAAAAAAATAAATATAAAAAAATAAAAAACAATTATGAATTTGATTTTTGATGATCTTTTTACACATTTCTGAATATAATTCCTTAATAGTTTAACACATGAAGGACACACATAAAGAGACTCCCCATTAATATAGATACATACTATACCTCATCAAATTATATATTGGTTTTTTCAAATCTTCCATTAAATATTTTTATATGTATATTAATTCACAATTAAAAAACCTATGTTGAATTGTGTTGATACTGTCAATAAATTGGATATGCTATTGAAGACATTGGTAACATTAGTTTTTAGAATATTATTTTGGATAAGTTTATTGGATGTTTCATACTAGTTATAATAGTATTTTTAGTATTCTTGGAACCTTAATTAATGAAAATGGATAAATTTCATTAATGAATAATGAAATGAAAAATTAGTTGGTTATAATTTCATACTAGAACATAAATTCAATAGAAAATGGATTCTTGTGGGAAATGATATTGGTTATCCCTAATACCATTTTAATTTTTAAAATGTTAGTAGGAAATAAAATTTTTTGTTTCCCATCAACTTTTTGGTGGGTGTCCACTAGATTTTAGTGGGTTTATTTGACATAATCATTTTCTATGGGAGAAATGCAGTAAATGTTTATATTTTTTTCATAACCATACATTTCCTTAATATCTATAATTAATCCAACATGGTTGTGAGATCATTCCCATGATCCTATTTTTATCTACCTTCATCCTCTTTGATATAACTAAGTACATGTGGTATGGGTTTATTGAATCAAAGTATAAGCATATATGTATTCCTCTATTTTACATTAATTTTTTTTGAATCAATTTAAGATGATTAGATTGTGTATTTAAAAGTTTATTTGAATATATTATGGATATATGGATCATATATCAATTGAATTTCTATTTTTATTAATAGAGGAGTCTCAACAAATATGATCATATATCATTTGATTCTTTTTTAATGATGGTAAATCCCTATGTGCATTTGATGTAAATAATGAATCATTTGTACCCAACCTGCTTTACCTATGGTTTTGGTATCATGATATAACACAATGATTATTGGTATTTATGATTTCTGGTCCAAATAATGATTAATAATTTCATTTTATAACAGGTTTTGTTACCCAATATTTTTTGAATTTGTTAGTCATTATGGACTACATAGGCTTGCTTACTATTCATTTTAGACACATCTGTGATATTGATATCATAAATCACATCACCATGTTTAATTACCATACAATATAAATGTGATAACATTGTTTTATTCAACTTCCCATTAATATTATATATAATGTTTCTATAGTGTTTATTTTATGTCACCCTGATTGAAGGAATATTGGATACCGTTAATAGTGATTATAGGGATCTATTAGTGGTTGTTTTCAATAGTTTTTTAAAATATGAATTCATTAACCATTAAAATGACATTTTAATGGATAACTATTTTGAAATTAAATATCATCAGAAAAATTTGTATAAAATGAATGATTTAGAATAGAAAAAATCATAAAATAAGATTTACTACAACAGTTTTAGTCCTTGAGTTATTATAAACATATTATTTAAGGTACACCTCATATTACATTTAATAGAATCCGTTCAGGGTTCATGTTGTATCAGAGGTGAACTAGTGGTATTTCCATATTAAAATAGGATGATCAGTTGGTAAAGGTGGTTTTTCATTCCACAAATTGATATTAACAATGTAAATGGATTTGCGAAAAAGGAAATTATTATCGGTTCAGGAAATGAAAATAATTCAAGATGTGAGATATTATTCACAAACTAAATGATGAATTTAGGTTTACACTCAAAGGTGATCTATTTTCACCATATTGACCATCATAGAAGATCCTGGAATGAATTGATGAATCACAAGGGGGATTAGTTATATTGAAGAATATTAAATGATGTGGTCACACAATTCATTTCTATTTCACCTTATTTTCCCTTCCCCAAACCATTAGTCTTCTATGATAGATTTTGTGTGATATATCTCTCTATGAACTTATTATCTTTGTTTTTTAGCATAGATTCACTGGTTTCCATCATATAACTTATTTTTATCAAATATATTCAAATCATACATTATCAATTTGTTTGGAATTTGTTCTCGAATTTTTTTCGAATATATATATTATGATGTTATCTCAATCAATCATGTCAAGATTCATCATGTGTTTTCTTTTAGGTAGCCAGATCTATTGTTGGTTTGTGAAGCATGGGTTATCATTTATTTATGTGAAGTTATATCTTATATTCGAACCCCCTTCTTTTAGGGAACATGAATTTATGATTTCGGAATAATTTTTTTTAACCTCGCCACTCTTATTCTCGATTTCACTTTCTTATTAAATTTTCCATTCGCTTGTGGGTGTTGTGAGATGAAAACATGAGGTAAATTGTTTAGTCTCTATCCATGGTTTTATTAACAGTGAATCATAATGATTTTTTAAATTTTTATATTAATAAATTTGAATGAATCTGGATTGAATATTTTTTTCTTTATTTATTGGATATTGAGGAACTGTTACCCTTAATTTTGTTAATGAATGATGTTTTTCAAATCATTGTGGAATGGATTGTGAAATTGAGGTTCGTATAATTTTTCTGATGATTAATGAGTTGTACCAAATTATTTGTGAAATTTTATAAGTCAATTGAAATTGATATGATATATTCAACACGTGGGATCCTTGGGTACATGTGTTGAGTGTTTCATATTGTGCATTTTCCATTATAATTTTAAGGGTCATCCATTTTGGGAGTGTTAAACCATTCAAAGATCATATGTATGAATTTTATCAAACATCATGATTGAAATTATAATGAAGTTCACTTTCAAGATTGATCATCTACCCCTAGTTTCTATATTTATTTAATATTATGACATGATTATGTAGAAGTTTTTGATTGGTTATTGAGATATGAGTGATTTAGCTATCCTGACCATTTATATCAAAGCTATTTTTTCAGTTTTTTTGGGATAATATTTCATTATATATGATATTATATGACACATTAAATGATAAAGGTAAATTCATTATGGAAAATGTGATTCAAAATTGTATCACCGGGAATTTTTGAAGATTTAGAAAAGGTGAACACTTTATCATTACATTCTTATAAAAATTATGTATCATAATTTCATTCCATATTTTCTATAAATTTAGTATTTCATGATTATACTACAAAGACTTGTAATAATACCCATATGTGGAATCCTATAGAGCTGGTTTAGCTCAAGCCCTACACAATCCCTTAAGGGTGTAATGAAATAATTTTATCTTATCATGGAAAGGGTAAGGATAATTATTGAGGTAGTGTGTTTTATTATAGTTGGATATATAAATAATGGGTTGAGATTGTTAGAGATTTACCATATTCCATATAGAATATAATTTATAAGATTGGGTGTCCTCCCTGTTGGTAATTTTTTTAATGATATTTACCTTAGTTTTTTAATTTTCTATCATTGGTTGTATCACTATCATTTACATTATTTTTTATGGATATTTATTTTATTGGTTTCATTATATATAAATATATATCATATATATTTTTGTATATTGGGAAAATTTTTATAACATGTTATTATTGGATGATCTGATGTTATTCTAGTATTGTTGTGGATCATGAATGCCCTTCATGTCCTTCCAAGATCTAGTTTAGATCCATGATGGAAGGGGATTTAATGAAATGATATAAAATAATTCATAAATGAATGGTTATTCAAAATCAATGGATATTGATATATAACATAATTGATTTTCTGGACTTGATGGGTATGTTGTTGTTAGTGTATAACATGTTTTTTACATTACGATAATTCCTTTACTGTGGGATTCTAGGATATTTGTCTCCAATATTGGGTATTGACCATCATCTCAGTTTTTTATTGGGTTATTCTGGATTAAATGTATATTATTTCATTATATGATCATATCACTCTCTTTTTGTATATATAAATTTTAATTTAGGAGTACTTCCATATACCAATCATGAGTGTGCATTTGGAGATTCTCCTCCATGGAATCCTTATTTTTTTTAGAATATAATATAGTCTATTGTTAGGATGATTCATTTGTAGGACACAAATATACTGAAGGATCAATATAAATGTGTTGAGTTAAAAATAATTTATGAATGAGACATATATCACGCACAATAGATCATACATTAGATATGATCATCCTTAAAGTGTGTGAGTAAACCCAAAATAGATGGAGGACAATATAGGATTGATAAATTTGGTCTTCGAACCCCATGGATCACATAAATGTTTAAATTTAAAATAAATAATTTTTCATCTTGAGGGTCCAAGCTTGTGGTTTTTGGATTCCATATATCAGTAAAACAGCCATGTTGACTTTGAGTGGAAAGGAATCAAGATAACTATTATTTAGATGTTTTTTAAAAAATATATCTATTTATATAAATGTCCATTGATTTATGATCCTTATTTTAGAGAGATATTTCCGTGATGGAGTACACCCAACATTGTGTATTACTGGTTCATTTTTCCTCCCTAGTGGTGAATAATGATTAAGTGAAATATCAGATCAACCTAAAGGGTTTAAATCTAGACATATGCTCATAATTATATCGGCTCAAATTTTCCACCAATGCAGAGATGGTTGATAGGGAGATAATTGAATAAATATATTCGGTGGATAATATTGGATTCGGTGAAAATTATCTTCACCCTTGTAGATGTTTCAGCAGTGAATATGGAATCAATAATAAGTTTCGTGATAATATCATGGGTGGTGGTTGTGTTTTTCAGTAGAATACCTTCTCAAAACCCTCACCACAAGACTAGGGTGTTCCCCTTACTATATATTATTGTGGAAAGGTATCTTATATAAAATTTTCTTCTCTCAATCTTGTATATGATTGTAGATATTATACCTATTGAAGATATATGAAGTGGTTCTATTAAAATTTTCATATTCCTTATCATGGCAAGGAATGTTCATCCCTAAATACCAGTAATGTATAGTCAATAAACTTAATGTCCATAGGGATCCAACAATTGGAAACAATAATTAACCACTATCATGTAGTGGATGAGTTTTTAGAGAAGTATGATGCAAAATCGACTATAATAAGTGGTACTATCTTATTTTCATATTCTATACTAGTGAATCTATTTGATAGAGGTGTGTAAATCAATTTCATATATTCTTATTTTAATGATGTGTTTAATATTGAAATGGAGTTCACATCCATTTTTGTAGAGAGGTTGATGCCTATTTAAAATTGAAATTTATAGGGGTTTAATTTACAATCTTCTTCTCTTTAGATAAATGATAATGTGACTATTTGATATTTATTGGTTTTGGATTTACATATTTCACATCATATAAAAAGTATGCATTTTATTTTGGTACTTTTAAATGATAATTACTATTACCATGAGTATGATTTAATTTTTTATACTGATTTGATCTCTTAGGTGATACAAGGGGAGTTCTAACTAAGGTCCAGTCATGCAAGCCCTTATCATCTAGATATCAAGACTATAATGTCTACGATGTAGTTGATCCTAATGATTTTCTATATTTTACTGATCACGCCATTATTTAATTGGATTTACCATAGTGTTTCACTAAATACCTGTGTAATAAATCTCTAAATAGGGATGTAGGTTTCGTGATCCATTTGGTGTGAGGAATTCATAAGATTTTATTACCATCTTATCTCATGTAACCTATTAAGAATAAACTGATGTAGGATCATTTTTATGATTATCTTGAGCCGATATTTATTCATCTGATGTTTCGCTATGGTAGGACCCCAGTGGTTTTTTCAATAATATTAATGGTTCTTTTCATCTCACTATAGATAAATGATCATTTAAATGGTTGGATATTATGAATAAATAATCTCTTCACAATGTAGATAACCTATTTGATATTCTTATGTGGGAAATGATAGTTTTGAAGACTTATATTTGGTTGGAATATCACCAGTTATGTGTTCAATAGTCTAATATGAAAAATAAATCATTAAAGAGTAGTTTTTTTTATTAACAAATATTTTTAATACAATTTGGAATACATAATTAACATGATATTTTATGACTTTTTTCCACCAACATTCCATAATTATCTCTACATGATTTTCATGGTATTTTTGAATGATATGCTATTTTATTTAGAATATAAGCATGAATCATAACACTATTTGAATTTTTTATTAGAAATAATGAGAAAACACCAAATTTATTGAAACATACCAAAATAAAATTTCTAGATCTAAAAAGTCATATCCATAGGGAACGTGATTTTGGAAAATGGCCTTTCAGTTGAGCTTTAAAATTTGAAGTCAATCATGTCATGGGGGGAACCATGAATCTCTTTCATTATATTCTATTTTTGAGTGTTTTATTGGGTATTATCATATTTTTTAAAGGGTTTATCCATACTTGGATAAAAATTTACTGCACTTTCTATGAAATGGGTGAAATTTAATTTTGATGATAATTTATATGTATCATTTAAAGACTTGTAATGTCTCTTTACATTAGCTCATATTATGGTCTTACTATAATCAAGTAACAGATATATGGAATATTGTGAGGCTTTTATTTATATTTTAGGATTTTTTCACATACAATAAAATCATGTATTGGTTCATGGTCACCATCATTGTGAATCATGAGATAAATTAACCCACTCATGTTTTATAGATTTCCTCTATCATATATTCTCTTAATATATAATGAAACAAACATTTGAGGGATATGTTCATAGTATTTTTAAGTACATGTGTCTAAGTTACATAATATCATAATATAGAAAAACCACAATCTTGTTTATTGGTTTTAATACATCTTTACATTTGACATAGACTTTTACAACAACCATGGGAAGGGTAATGACATCATATGTCCCCTCAATAGGGTGTTCCCACCATAGGCTATTATAGAATTAAAAGTCGAATAGAACATTATTTTTATATTCACTAATTAGAATCTATAAATGGATCATGATGATTCATGTATAGTTTGTAATAGTGTTTATTTTTTTATCATCCACAATGATTTTATAATATTGGTTCAATAGAATGATTTTGACTTCATAGAAATTAGTGAAACATTTTATGTTGGGGAGTCCTTTAAAAGTTATTCTATCAGTTTTTAGGGAATTACCCATAAAATATTTTTTACCTTATTATCTTCTAGGATATCTATGAGGAATTATTTACATAGTTTTTTATTGCCTATTTTTTTAATAACTCTTATGATATTTTATGATATGATATGGAATTTCTAGTTGTCATGAATGAATTGCGACATCCAAAATTATAAATCCCTCTAATAAATCTTCCAACAGATAAATTTTGGAAACATGTAGTCTACTAGACATATCTAGTCTCTCTTGGTGGTGGTTTGTATAATGGTTTTGGTTTCCATAGGAGTCATTACTATATTAAAATATACTACCCAATTAATAAATTTTAAATGTGTGGTGATTGATGTGTTTATGTTATTATAACATTTATTTCAATTAGGTTTGCCCCCATGGATGATTATATCGGTAAGCTACATGTGTCGTAGATTGTGAGGATTCATAGGGTCCTATATGTAATTGAATCATATAATAATATTATTATTAATGTGTCATTCTCGATAATTTTTTAGGAGTAGATATGGATTGAAGTTATATTTAGTAAAAAATACTTTACATACAATGATATATATACATATAATGTTATACTAATTTTGTAAAATATTCATAATTACTATAACATAGTGTTTAATGGATGATGGGACTACCATCTAGGACTAGTTAAGAACAGTTTTAATAATAGTTACCAGTGGTCGATCATAATAGAACCCATCGTGGAATAGTTTGTTCTCCATTGTAACTAATCTAATTTCGGTATTAAGTGTGTTGGTTTTTCTAACGTAATATTGAGCCTCATTCAGTATATTTAATTATGGGGTCATGAGAAACGATGATTCATGGTTACATATCAATGTCTATAAAAATAATATTTTGATCGTTCTAATTTTACATTGATGTTTTACACAGTGGATTAGGTCTCTCTAAACGATTCTCTCCAATTTCATCATCATCACATTTGGAAGCATGAGAGTCTTTGTTTTTTGATTTTTATGTGTAACGCCCCAACCCCAGTTACCCAGAGTCGGTGCATTATTACATAAAATTGTCATGATCACAAGAAAGATCAAATCTCGAAAGACCGATTGGTTTAGTAGCCTTGTAAACACTAGATATATTCATAAAGTTTCGCATTACATCATAAAAATGAAAACTACAACAACATCATTTCTTCATTTTCCACACTCATATCCCCACATACTATCCCTGTAGGTCATTCATAATTTACTTTTCATACCCTGGGAAAAATAAAACATTGAAAGGGGGTGAGCTCAAATGCCCAGTAAGGATAACAATATAGCGGAAACTTTCAAAAATAAGCATAAACATTTATGGAAATAAATAACCAAAACAAAAGCCTTTTAAACTTTAACTTCAACATATTATGGAAAAAGTAAGATGAAATAATTCCATTTACTTATTCACATGGATATTCTATAATCGAATAATCACATGCAATATCAATAACCACTTTCATAATGATGGAATGCATAATGACAGACTATCATAACCACATAGCCAAGGCCTCGTGCCAAGACTAAAAATAAGATTTTTCCAAGGCTTTGTGCCAAGACAATAGTTTGTCTCATGAGACCTACCAATCCATCGAGGAGCTATAGCGGGCTCCACCCTTCACATATTAAGTCCAATGCATTCCCATATGAAAAGGTTTAAACATAACATAAACATTATTATTAAAACTAACATACGAAATGTCAATACATTCACCATAAACTATGAATTTTATAAAAATAGCACATCCACAGTCAAACATATCACAAAACCTTCAATACAATATAGAAGTTTTGTATCATAATAAATCAACTTCAAATAAGCGTAAAATCCATCAAAGGATGTTGACATAGATGAAATCAAAACTCTTTTTAGAGAAATATCTCGTTCTATTTTGAAATCATTTAAGAGTCTTATATTTATGAAATAAAACATTTCATTGAAAATATTCTTATAAAATTGTAAGGGAAGCTTCGATTATTTTATAACGGCGGAAAATAACCGCACCCGCCGTATAAGTTAAAAAAACATTCTTATCTTAATTCTGTCGAAATGGTTAAAAAGAACCTTGTTTGGAAAATGATGGAAAGATTCCTTTATAAAACTCTTATAAAAAGTAAAACAAGGTTATAAATGACCTTAACCCATATTCTTTTAAATATTAATTTTTTTGAAATACATTTTTATGACACATGGATGTGGATGATAAAGAGATCCCGGTAGATTATTACGTATAAACAACCTCGGATAATGAAGAGATTGTGAAATAACCCTTACCATGTACTTTTCCTTGGTTGGGGTAGGTTAACCTCTTGTATAATTTTGAAATAATTGTTATTAAATTATACAAGAATCATATACATTCATATGATATCATATATGATCTTTTAACATTTCTTTGTTAATAATATCTTAGTATTATCGTTGTTTCAGGTGTTAACTTACTCGTTTTCTTTTATATGTTTTGTTACGTAAGCCATGTTTGTAGTGGATAGGTTGTATATTATTCATATCCAGAATGATATCAAGTCCTTAAACATCATTTTTAAATAATCAAATGATAATTATACTTGAATGGATACGATGGAGAATGAATCTCATCGTGTTCGTGGAGACGGTAGTCAGTACGTACACACGAGCGACAATATCATTCTTTTGATATTAAAATAATATATAAATGGATGGTATATCATATATATAGAATCATTAACATGTTATAATTATTATTTAAATGAGTTACACATCATTATTATACCCATCCAAATAATAATATATTGAATAACAATTACACCACGACGTGGAGACGGTAAGCCGTACGTATGCACGTATGGTGACATGTTATTCAAAGGGTGGATAGAATACTGAATATGGTTGTACCATAATTTTAATAACATTATAGTATATATTTTATACTGGAGGTATTATTTTAGAATGGTAATAACAAAGGAAGAAGAAGTGGGAGAAGAAAGGAACATGGAAAAGGGTGGTGAAATCATTACCTCTTCTTCGGGTTCTTCCTTTTGATTTGATCAAAAGGGATCCTTAGGTTGGCTTTCTGATAAATCTAAGGCCTCTAGGTTGTAGTGAGGGAAGTTGGGGGTGTAGTTTGGTAGAGTTTAGCGGAACCAAAAGGCTTTTAAGGTGTGAAGAAATGAGAAGGAGGAGTGCCCTTTTATAAGAGGGGTGAGGGGAACCTTTGGAAAATCTTGAAATATTAATTTATAATAAATTTTTATTCGCTTTATAATGGCTCAAAAGTTGATTATTAAACGTTTAAGGTGGGTATAGGTCGAAAACCATTAAACCAATAGAATTTAGACAGGTTTGGGTTACTATATTAATCTTATCTTCAAGTATTAACTCTAAGTTAATTAGTTTCACTTTTACAATGTCTCTTTGTATTTTTATAGTATATGGTTAATAAACATACCATATACATCAAAGAGACCACCAACTTGTCCAATAATGATAAAACTATCATAATATTAGTCTCTTGGATGATCCTCAGATTTTTAGGAATTTAATATCAATTAATAATATAATATTTGTTTTAAACACTCTTTTATGTCAATTTTGACACTATTCAATAGTTGATTTTTTTGAAACTCATAACAGAATTATTACTTCTAAAAAAGTTAATTACATAAATCCTAACATGTCATATTAACATATAAAATTAGTTTAGTTCATAAAGAGTCTCAGATTATATTTATTTGGGTATTTATAATATCAATTATTCTAATTTTCCATTAGTTAGGTAATTACTGCATCATCATTGTGTCATATATAAACTAAATTATTTAATGTCTGAAAATTATAAATAAAATATCATTATCTAGTAAATCTTGTTATATTTCAAATGAATACTTATAGTCGAAAATCCAACATATTTAACCCTATGTAAAAACTGTTTTTCTAAAAGATATATGCTTGTGTCATTTTTGTATTCATTTTAACTTAATTAAAATAAAGTGTCCCTATCACCTACAAGTGGCTCCATGGGGTCCCAAAATCGACCCAAAGATGCCAATGGTCGGACATGTATCAACCAATAAGTTTAAGACATGTTTTAGGCTAATTGTTTATTATTATAATATTATTTGTTAACCCTTATTTACCGGATTTACCCTTTAACCATAGTAAATAAAATATTTACCGCATTAATTATTCGAAATGTCTAAAAATAAAAGTTACCTATTCACACAATATAAACATCCTGATTCCAAATATGGAATCCATTTTTCCAAATTAAAAACACAGAAGTGGCAGAAATTAATTTAAAATTAATTTCTGTTGTTAAAACAAAATGCGTGTTTTTAAGACATAATAACTATCAAAAGATTGAAACCTTTTTATGGCCGGTTTAATTGTAAAATTATGTACAATTACCAAAATTATATTAAATGGTAAATATATATTCTAAATATACGTAAAAATCACTCAAATTCATAATTTATCACTATTAATTATTTTGATTAAAAAACATGTTTTTAATTAAAATTTAGTAATTTTCACTATTCATCAAAATATTAAATTTATCTAAAAAGTACCAAAATTTCACCTTAAGATAAATTCGATATTCCAAATCAGAAAATGAAGTCCATTTTTAAATATAAAATATATATAATTTCAAAAATTAGGTATTACTATTCATAACGGCTAGTGTGATTGGTTATGGTGTGTTAGAACTCGGTGTTGCGTACAACACATGCTATCACATTATTAAAAAAGAAGCATACCGTAGAAGCTTGGGGTGTTAAATTATCCCCTCCATCAAATAATTTCATCCTCAAAATTTCTAGAATACTTATCACATGAAAAGACTCGGGTGGTTCTTCATCATAAGTTCCTCAGGTTCCCACGTTGCCTCTTCTATCTTATGGTTTCTCCACAAAACTTTTACCAGGCGCGCCGTCCGGTTTCTCAGTACTTGTTCTCTCGTTTCAAGAATCCTGACAGGATCTTCACAAAAAGAAAGATCGGGTTCCAGTTCTAACTCCTCAATTGTGAGTACATGCGTTGGGTCAGGCATGTATTTCCTCAACAGAGATACGTGGAACACATCGTGAACTTTGGAGAGACTTGGCGGCATTGCCAATTAGTAAGCTACAACCCCAATTCGTTCTAGAATTTCGAAAGGTCCGATGTACCTGGGACTCAATTTACCTTTCTTACCAAAACGTATGACTCCCTTCCATGGAGATACCTTCAGGAAAACATGATCATCGACTTGAAATTCCAAATCCTTCCTTCGATTATCAGCATAGCTCTTATGCCTACTTTGAGCTGCTTTGATGTGATTTTGGATTACTTTCACATTTTCCATCGTTTCCTCCGCCAGTTCTAGTCCTACAAGTTTTCTTTCACCAACGTCATCCCAACAGTTTGGTGTACGAAATATCTTTCTGTATAACGCTTCATATGGTGCCATCTGAATACTCGAACGGAAGATATTGTTATAGGAAAATTCTACCAGAGGTAAATATTGATCCCACATACCCTGAAAGTCAAGTGAGCAAGATCTCAACATGTCTTCTAAGGTTTGAATAGTTTGTTCTGATTTTCTGTCTGTCTGAGGGTGGTATGCAGTGCTTAAATGAAGTTCAGTATCCACGGATTTATGAAGACTTTTCTAGAATCTTTAAGTAAAACGGTGATCACGATCAGAAACAATCGATAGGGGTACTCCATAATGTCTCATAACTTCATTAATATATAGTCTTGCTAGACGTTGCAGGGGTAGATCTAATCTTATAACATAAAAATGTGCTGACTTGGTAAGACGATCAACAATAAACCATATTGCATCGTTCCTTCTAGGAGTCTTTGGTAGCCCCATGACAAAGTCCATCGTAATATTGTCCCATTTCCACTCCTGTATGGGAAGAGGTTGCATAACTCCTCCAGGATGTTGCCTTCCAGCTTTCACTTGTTGACAAACCATACATCTTGACACAAAATTAGCAATCTCCCTCTTCATGTTGTCCCACCAAAAATGTTCCTTCAAATCACTATACATTTTGGTGCTCCCAGGGTGTATAGAGAAACTGGAACTATGAGCATCATCCAGCAATTCCCGTTTTAGATCAGGTATATCGGGAACACAAAGTCTCTTCCCAGATTTCAAAATTCCATCTTCATACACAAAGTCTCTCACTCTCCCATCATTCACAGCTTTAATCTTCTTTTGAAATTATTCATCATCGGTCTGAGAACTCTTAATCCTTTCTAGTAAAGATGGTTTGGAAACCATTTGAAAAAGCATTGATGTTTCACCTTCCCTGGTTATTCCCATGTCCATATTCACTAGATCCATCAAAATGGGATCCCTTTCAATTCTCATCACGTTCAAAACTCCATGGTCTTTTCTGCTCAAAGCATCTTCCACCTTTATTTCCTTCTCTAAGTGGTTGTGTATCGTGTAATCATAATATTTGAGTAATTCAAGCCATATCCTTTGCCTCATGTTGAGTTATTTTTTTGAGAAAATATACTTAAAACTCTTGTGATCAGTATAAATCTCACATTTTTCACCATAGAGGTAGTGACTCCATATCTTCAAAGAAAAGATCACAGTTGATAACTAGAGATCATGAGTATGATAGTTTTATTCATGAATTTTCAACTGTCGTGATGCATAGGAAATAACCCTATCATTCTGCATAAGGAAACAACCAAGTCCTTTCTTCAATGCATCACTATAAATAACGAACCCATCATTCCCCGATGGTAGAGTCAATATAGGTGCATTGACTAATATTCTCTTCAATTCTTCGAAAAATTCTTCACACTCTTTTGTCCAAACAAATTTAACCCCTTTACGTGTGAGCTTCGTTAATGGGTTAGCCAATCGGGCAAAATTCTGGATGAATCGTCGATAATAACATGCCAAACCAATAAAACTACATACCTCAGTTATACTCGTAGGTGCTATCCATTCTTGGATTGCCTTGGTCTTAGAAGGATCAACAGAGATTCCATCTTTAGAGACAATATGGCCAAGAAAAGAAATCTCATGAAGCCAGAATTCACACTTGCGAAACATCCCCTATAATTCATGTCTTCTCAGAGTCTTCAGGATAATGCGCAAGTGATTTTCATGATCTTTGTACCTTTTGGAGTATACCAAGATATCATCAATAAATACCACCACAAATTCATCGAGATACTCCTTGAAAACTCTATTCATCAGATCCATGAATACAGAGGGTGAATTAGTCAATCCAAAAGGCATTACAGTAAACTCGTAATGCCCATACCTGGTTCGAAATGCAGTCTTCGGAATGTCTTCCTTATTCACACACAACTGATGGTATCCAGATCGAAGGTCAATCTTTGAAAAGTATTGAGATCCATGCAGTTGGTCAAATAAATCATCAATGCGAGGTAGGGGATACTTGTTCTTTATCGTTATAGCATTGATCTCCCTGTAGTCAATACATAACCTCATAGATCCATATTTATTTTTAACAAAAAGAACAGGGCCTCCCCATGGAGAAACACCAGGGAGAATAAATCCTTTATTACTCAATTCCACTAGTTGTTTCTTTAGTTCAACTAATTCTACAGTGGCCATTCTATAAGGGGTCTTCGATATAGGCCTTGATCCAGGAATTAAATCAATGGAAAACTCAACTTCTCTTTCTGGAGGATTTCCAGGTAAATCTTCCAGAAACACATCTACATATTCTTTCACAATAGGTACATCCTCTATTTGAACATTCCTTTCCTCACCCACAATCATTTCATTCTCTTCCTCCCCAATAATTTAATTTAGTTGAGCTACTGGGGGTGGATCTAGATAAGAATTAGGTGGTGACGATTCTGCTCTAAATATAAGGTGTTCCTTATCATCATCATCAAGAATCGTAACCTCTTTCTTCTTACAATAAATCTTCGCATCATAGACTGAAAGCCAGTCCATACCAAGGATTATATCAAACTCAATCATAGGTATGACGATGAGATCAGCAGATAAAGAACATTTATGTGCTCTAATGGGGACTGATTCACAAAACTTTGTTGCAATGATACTTCCCTTAGGAGTTTTAACTGACAACTCCCTTGTTAAATCAAATTGGAAATATCTAATTTTCTTAGAAAACTAGGAAGATATGAAACAATGTGATGATCCATAATCAAATAA
The DNA here is from genome assembly GCA_963277665.1 of Viscum album. Classification (NCBI taxonomy): domain Eukaryota; kingdom Viridiplantae; phylum Streptophyta; class Magnoliopsida; order Santalales; family Viscaceae; genus Viscum; species Viscum album. The sequence goes on along the minus strand of OY728142.1, from coordinate 1,329,533,651 downwards.
TGCATTTGCTAAACTTGAGGAAACCATTAAATTACCTGCCACCACGTCTTTCGGAGCTTCTACCTCAGCAGTAGTGATAGGATAATCTTGGCCTTGATCCCTTTTCCTTTTCTGAGGTAAGTTCCCCTGACGCTTAGGACATTCATTTTCATAATGACCCATCTCCCTTCAATTGTAGCACTGAACATTGGTAGCTTCCTTCTTCCCCTTACCATCACGAGCTTGGTGGCCTTTTTCACCACACTTGTAACAGACTCATGTTCCCTTCAAGAAAGTATTGGGGTATTTCTTACCACATTTACCACAGGATAGATATTCAACCTTTCCCTTCTTCCCATTATTTCCATTCCCAGATTGATCAGCATGTCTCTTCTTCTCTTGCTTTGCTTTAAAGTCATAAGACTTAGATAATTCCTTTTCGGTCTTGATAGCACATGAGATAATGTCTTCGTACGACAAGAAGGATTGTGATACTAATGCTCGATGGAGAAATGGTTTTAACCAATCAAAGAAACTACCAATCATACTTATTGGGTTACGTATATAATATCCATCATACCTTGCTATCCTTCTAAAGTTAGCCTCATAATTTGTGACATTATCATCCTCCTTTTGTCTCAGACTCAGAAATTGCCTTTCCATATCTGCTCGATGGTCACGAGGAAAGTATTTTTCTAAAAACAGATCTTTGAACTCCCTCCATTCCATATTTGATACTTCATCATCTTCTTTCGTGTTTTGAATTAATGACCACCATTGATCAGCATCTCTAGTGAGGCGGTAAACTGCCATGATAACGTTTTCCCTTTCACTACTCCCCAATGCCTGAAATATTTTCTATAGGGAATTTATCCATTTCTCAGCTACTAAGGGATTTGTACTCCCATTGAACATTGGTGGTTGTTGCCCCATGAATCGATCTAACACTGATTCTCCACGCTGTGGATCAGGGTGCTCCATACGGGTAAGGTTATTATTCATAACCTGAGTATGTTGTCCCAATATGGTTATTAGCTGATTGGCACTACTTGCATCACCAACTCCACTATAATTATCTTGAGCAGGAGGGAAATCCCTACATGGAGTTTTTGCATTGACACAGTTTCCATTTCTTCCACTAGGTGTCATTTCTAAACCATGGTATAAACTAGATCAGTTTATGAATCAAAATACATAATCCCATACATATAAAACACTTAACATAAATTGAACTATTTATGGATATAATCAATATTCGTAAGAATGTTTTCATTGAGTAAGTATATACTCATAAACAATTCATAATGATTTGTAATGAAAATGAGAGTTATCATAAGCATACCCCCCATGAGTGTCGTATCAAAGAGTGCAACAAGGACCGTTGTCGTGCACCAGTTCCCGTTCGAGTCTAGCTCAAAGCTGTGTTTTCGGGTTTTACCCCTAGGTACATCTCTACCAGAGCCACCTCTACCTTCTCGTATCCAGACAAGGATGTATTTCTCGGAAAACTCACAAAATCTCTACGATACTAAAAATCTAGGAAGTTCTTCTATACTAGTCCTCAAAGTTCATCTTAGGTCTATGTGCTCTAATCAGAGTTTATCTAAATCTAGCTTCCAATGATTGTACTAAACATCCTTTGATACCAACTGTAATGCCCCGACACCAGTAACCAAGAGTCGGTGCATTATTACATAACTTTAGTATGATCATAAGAAAGATCAAATCTCGAAAGACCGATTAGTTTAGTAGCCTTGGAAACACTATATATATTCATAAAGTTTTACATTACATCATAAAAATGAAAACTACAACAACAACTTTTCTTCATATTCCACACTCATATCTCCACATACTATCCCTGCAGGTCATTCATAATTTACTTCTTCATACCCTGGGAAAAATAAAACATTGAAAGGGGGTGAGCTCAAATTCCCAGTAAGGATAACAATATAGCAGAAACTTTCAAAAATAAGCATAAACATTTAAGGCAATGTATAACCAAAACAAAAGCCTTTTAAACATGAATTTCAACATATTAAGGCCAAATTAAAATGAAATAATGCCATTTACTTATTCAGATGGATATTCTACTAATCGAATAATCACATGCAATATCAATAACCACTTTCATAATGATGGAATGCATAATGCCAGACTATCATAACCACAGAGCCAAGGCCTCATGCCACGACTAAAAATAAGATTCTTCCAAGGCCTTGTGCCAAGACACTAGTTTGTCTCATGAGACCTACCGATGCATCAAGGAGCTATAGCGGCTCCACCTATCACATATTAAGTCCAATGCATTTCTATATGAAAAGGTTTAAACATAACATAAACATTCATATTAAAACTAGCATACGAAATGCCAATACTTTAACCATAAACAATGATTGGTATAAAAATAGAACATCCACAATCAAACATATCACAAAACCTTCAATACAATATAGATGTTTTGTATCATAACAAATCAACTTCAAATAAGCGTAAAATCCATTAAAGGATATTGACATAGATGAAATCAAAACTCTTTTTAGAGAAATATCTCTTTCTATTTTGAAATAATTTAAGAGTCTTATATTTATGAAATAAAACATTTTCATTGAAAATATTCTTATAAGCTTGTAAAGGAAGCTTCGACAATTTTATAACGGTGGAAAATAACTGCACCCGCCGTATAAGTTAAAAAAACATTCTTACCATAATTCTGTCGAAAAGGTTAAAAAGCACCTTGTTTGGAAAATGATGGAAGAATTCCTTTATAAAAATCTTATAAAAGGTCAAAGAAGGGTATAAATGACCTTAACCCATATTCTTTTAAATAGTAAAAATGTTTTGAAATACATTTTTAAGAAACATGCATGTGGATGATAAAGAGATACCAGTAGATTTTTACGTATAAACAACCTCGGATAATAAAGAGACTGTGAATTAACCCTTACCTTGTACTTTTCCTTGGATGGGGTAGGTTATCCTCCTGTATAATAGTTAAATAATTTTTATTAAATTATACAAGAATCATATACATTCATATGATATCATATATGATCTTTTAACATTGCTTTGTTAATAATATCTTAGTATTATTGTTGTTTCGGGTGTTAACTTACTCATTTTCTTTTATATGTTTTGTTACATAACCCATGTTTTTAATGGATAGGTTGTATATTATTCATATACATAATGATATCAAGTCCATAAACATAATTTTTAAATCATCAAATGATAATTATACTTGAATGGATACGATGGAGAATGAATATCATCGCGTTCGTGGAGATGGTAGTCAGTACATACGCATGAGCGACAATATCATTATTTTGATATTAAAATAATATATAAATGGATGGTATATCATATATATAGAATCATTAACATGTTATAATTATTATTTACATGACTTGTACATCATTATTATACCCATCCAAATAATAATATATTGAATAACAATTACACCACGACGTGGAGACGGTAAGTCGTACGTACGCACGTATGGTGACATGTTATTCAAAGGGTGGATAGAATACTGAATATGGTTGTACCATATTTATAATAACATAATGGTATATATATGATACTGGAGTTATTATTTTATAATGGTAATAACAAAGGAATAAGAAGTGGAAGAAGAAAGTCACTTGGAAAACGGTGGTGAAATCATTACCTCTTCTTCGGGCTCTTCCTATTGATTAGATCAAAAGGGCTACTTAGGTTGACTTTCTGATAAAACTAATGCCTCTAGGTTGTATTGAGGGAAGTTGTGGGAGTATTTGGGCCGATTTTGGCCGAACCAAAAGGCTTTGATGGTGTTAATAAATGAGAAGGATGAGTGCCCTTTTATAAGAGGGGTGAGGGGCACCTTTGGAAAATTTAGAAATATTAATTTATAATAAATTCATATTCAGTTTCTAATGGCTGTGAAGTTGATAATTCAAAGGTTAATGTGAGTATATATCAAAAACCATTCAACCAATAGAATTTGGATAGGTTGGGGTTACTATATTAACCTTATCTTTAAGTATTAACTCGAAGTTAATTAGTTTCACTTTTACAATGTCTCTTTGTATTTTTATATTATATGTTTAATAAACTTACATATACATCCAAGAGACCCCCAAGTGGTCCATTGATGATACAATTATCATAATATAAGTCTTCTGGCCTAACCTTAGATTTTTAAGAATTTAATATCAATTAATAATATAATATTAGTTTTAAAAACTCTTTTATGTAAATTTTGACACTATTCAATAGTTGATTTTTTTGAAACTCATAACAGAATGATTACTTAGAAAAAAGTTACTTAAATAAATACTAACATGTCATATTAACCAATAAAATTATTTTAGTTCATAAAAAGTCTAAAATTATATTTATTTTGGTATTTATAATTTCAATTATTCTAATTTTTTATTAATTAGGTAATTACTGCATCATCATTGTGTCATATATAAATTAAATTATTTAATGTTTAAAAATTATAAATAAAATATCATTATGTATGAAATCTTGTTATATTTCTAATGAATATTTATAGTTGAAAATTCAACATATATAACCCTATGTAAAAATTGTTTTTCTAAAAGATATATGCTTGTGTCATTTTTGTATTCATTTTAACTTAATTAAAATAAAGTCTCCCTATCACCTACAAGTGGCTCCATGGGGTCCCGAAATCAACCCAAAGATGACCATGGTCGGAAATTTATCAACTAATAAGTTTATAACACGTTTTAGGGTAATTTTGTATTATTATAATATTATTTTTTAACCCTTATTTACCGGATTTACCCTTTAACCATGGTAAATAAAATATTTACCGCAGTAATTATTCGAAATGTCTAAAAATAAAAGTTACCTATTCACACAATATGAACATCCTGATTTCAAATATTGAATCCATTTTTACAAATTCAAAATATAGAAGTGGCAGAAATTAATTAAAAATTAATTCCCGTTGTTAAAACAAAAAGCGTGTTTTAAGAGATAATAACTATCAAAAGATTGACACCTGTTTACGTCCGGTTTAATTATAAAATTATGTACAATGACCAACATAATATTAAATGGTAAAAATATATTCTAAATATACTTTATAACCGCTCAAATTCATAATTTATCACTATTAATTATTTTGATTAAAAAAGTTTTTTTTAATTAAAATTTAGTAATTTTCACTATTCATCAAAATATTAAAGTTATCTGAAAAGTACAAAAAATTTCTCCTTAGGCTAAATTCAATATTCCGAATCCAAAATTGAAGTCCATTTTGAAATATAAAATATATATAATTTCAAAAATTAGGTATTACTATTCATAATGGCTAGTGTGATTGGTTATGGTGTGTTAGAGCTCGGTGTTGCGTACAACACACGCTATCACATTATTCAAAGAGAAGCATACCGTAGAAGATTGGGGTGTTACATTATGACCATTTGATATTACTTATAATGAAAAATAGACTTATAATTATTTTTTTAGTGGATTATTTGATAGGTACTCATGATTTTTTAAATATTTCACAACTCAATATGTACCATCCAGATCCTTCAATTGTTTTTAATTTAGAGGACATTAAGCTGGAATGAGAAATTTCATTTATGGAGAACCCATTATAAATTGTGGAATCTCATATTAAATTATTGTGTGGGATGTAAATTCAATTTTTCAAAATGTAATAGGGAAAAATATTAATTAATCATTTGACCTTGGAGAATGAATGATTGGTGAGGTAGTAGTAGATGCACAACCTACAAGATCATCTTTATTACATGTATCATGATGGTTAAATAATTTCATATAATGGGTGGAATTATATAAACCTAGTTACGATACTATACCATTTTACATTTAGTAGGTTGGTTTTCAGGTTCGAGTGGGGTAGGAGGTGAACAAATAGTTTTTTAACAACCTGGAAGGTTGTTGGATACATGATTCAGTTCACATTGTTTAGAGATATTCATGATTTTAAAATATTTTCGGTAGAATGCAAGATTTTGGATTCTGAGAATGAAGGTTTTCCATGATTTTATATTTTATTCAAGTTGCGTATGTTATTTTCTGTGATTATAAATCAAGGAAAATAACTTTCTAGCATATCATCAATTATAAAGTTCACATCATGATACAATAATTAATGATGTGAATCTTTTCAATTATGAGAAATTAAAGGGTTTTGTCTCCCAAGAATTTTATCATTCACCTTTCTATCTATTCTGTGCAGTATATACATTCTCTAGATGATTCTATATGATCAGTCGCACTCTAAAATCCTTTACATGGTGTTTCAATCCAAGATCATTCAGTTTTCATCAGATCAGGATGTTCTCCCAAATAACATTAACTTAAAATTTATAACATAGTTTGGTTTCATTAGGATTTTTTTGGAATATATTTATTATGTTGCAATCTCCCTAGACCCTTTACAAATTAAACATGTGCTTATCTCTCAGAGTCAAGATCAAATGTGGGATCGGTGTATCACATGTTATCCATGGGGTATGTGTTGATGTATCTTATACACAAACACTATTTATATTGTTAATTTGAAACTATTTTAGTGGTATTTTTGTTTAGGTACAACACACAGATGTTATTTATTTTAATTTATTTATCATTTTTTTGAACTATTTCAAGTTAGTTTTTACCCAAACATGGGGCACTTTCTTTTACCTCTATCCTAGGTTATATGTAACATGTATGATATTAATTCATTAAATTTAATTCTTTTTTTCATGATTCGTAATTGATTTATTTCTATCAAATAATTATGTTTTGATAAATTTTAGTTTTTATAGTCATTTATGTAAATGAGTATTTTTTTAATGCATTGTGAATTTTATTGAGAAATTAGTTTTCAAAAAATGATATTTATTAATATAATGGGGAATGTATTTTTTGTGTGAAATTTGATATGAACATTGACAATGATTTCAAAAATAATTCATGTGGGAGCCTTGGCTTCCTAAATTGATGGTTTATTATTGGGTCTTGTCCATTAAAATTGTGAGTGGGTAATGTTTCTTAGGTTGTTCCCACATTCCTAAATCATAGATACATAGTTGTAGGTTTCTTTATTGACTATTTATGGGTTTTAAATATCTTGGGTATACCTCCATCACAAGTTTGTGAATGTATTGACTCATAGAAAATGAGTTCCCACTAGTCAATGATTTGATATAGAGGTACGAGAGGCATATTTATCCAAAAATTTCTTAATATATGTATTTTTATCATTTTTATTTTAACTTTTACTCTTTTAGATTTGGTTTGATTTCCTAAATTATTTGTATAATTTTTTTTTGAGATTATAATTTTCAACTACATTATCTAGCATTTAGGATGACTTGGTAGAGGGGAATTATTAACCATTTATTTGATATATGAATAATGAAACTACTTGTATTGTTAATTTTTCATTAAACTGATAATATATATATATATATATATATATATATTATGTTATAGTGATTTTTGTGGATGAAATGTGATGTATCCTATTGAGTCTATTTATCACATGCCTAGAACACTCCCTTAGTGGTGTGTAGACCCTATTAATATAATGTAAAAATATTAATGACTCCTCCATGACAAAGTGTGGATTCTATGACGTTGGAAAATTTATACGGTGGTGAGATACTTCGATGTCTCCAACATGTATTTTTTAGTATAAGTTTTTAGTTTTTATGTCCAGTAAGATGGTGGTTGTTCTAAGCACGTATGTTTTGTTATCTAGTGACCATATGTTCTATCACTACTGTCTTCTATATTTGATTATTATATATTTTTATGGTTCTTTTTATATATATATATATTTATTTATTTTGTGTGTACTATTTTAGTTTTGGAAAATCAATCCTTCTAGTTATATCTAAATTCCCATGTGTCAACCATCATCCTCTGGCGATCAAGAAATCCCTTATGGTCTTATTGTTGTCGGGTTTGGAGCAAAGGTAGATGGGTTTTATTGGATTGGTCATGATATAGAAAAATAGACAAGATATTCCTATTTTTTCTAAATAAATATTATGTATAACCCATAATTATAAGTAAACTAATGAGAACCTATTTTCAATAAATTTATTAGTCTAGATGACCTCAGTTTTTTAATTTCCTACATTCAATGCTGCATACTTTTCTGTTCTCTCTATATTGGTCATTAATAATATTATATATATAGTTATATGAAAATATAAATAATTTGATTATTAGTTATATAAGATAAAATAATTATGTCATACATATATTTAACATCATTTCATATAATTATACATAACAAATCAAAAATATTCCACACATCTTATGACTAAAAATTTTAACAATTTTGAATATTACTTATATATACTAATTTTCACTTGATATATTATACATTTATTACAGAAATAATTTTTTAAAATGGTTCCCATATAAAATTATCATAAAAATATTAATATTAGTTTTCTAATGTAAAAATAAGTATAGGAATATGGTGAGTAAAAATTATTTGTTACGAAAAGGAAATATAAATAATTCATAATTAAATCATTTAAATATTAATCCAAAGTGGAACATAAATAATTCCCATTAGTCCTAGATAATAGAATATAATCCTATAAACTTAATAATTTATTTGTTTTTGTGATAGCATATGTATAGATGATAGAATTGGAGTGCCTAACAGAAAATGTGTTATACATAACACATTAAATATTTCATGTATTAGTAATATTGAACCAAAAATCATTAACTACGATAATTTAATGATGGAATATAAAATTATATAAGCATATAAAATCATAACAAATTCCAAGGTTACCAAATAATATTATCAGAAGATAGTGGACTGGGCATCACTATCCCCATTATATTACACATTTTAGGCTTCAGTACCCATGTATTATGAATTATTGTATTATGTATAACTCACTATGTCCCATGAAAACCTCATTTCATTGTAATATTCACCCAATAAGTTAAAATAATATCTTATTTCAGTCATATTTACCACATAATGATAATCAATTAATAGTTTTTTCACATGTAGAATCAATCGGTCATTATAGTTTGACTAACCATTGGAAATATAAAATTTAACATAAAATTTTCATAATGTATCAATTAATAATAATTTATGAGTTATTATTGATGATAAAAAAATTAATCAATAATAAAAACAACAAAAAAGAAATTATTCATGGTCAAACAGGAACCATCAGTCAATAGGTGTGTGATATGTTTAAAATATAGTTGTAATTTAAGTGAAATCATGAAAATATTGTTCCAAACTTTTTTCTAATGATATTATGAAATAATGTTTTTAAATATCACTCTAAATAATTTTTTAATTCTTAATAAGATAATTATAATACCGTATTATAAAAAATTTATTGATAACCTATCCTTGATAAAAAATATATTTATAGTAGTATAGTCATGGAGAAATATATTTAAAATAATGTGGAAGTTGGATGAAATGCATTATAATCCATTTTATGGGTTTGAAGTATACATCATCTATAAAAGAGGTATAAAATTTTCATTTTAATTGAAATAAATATAAATAAAGATATTAAAAAAATAATATATTGTGTCCCATAAAAAACACACATGAATATAACATAATATCTAATATAAAAATATATAATAATACAACTCCAACAATATGTAGGTTTTATTTTTTAGATAAACAAGAATCCTAAAACATGAATAAAGGTAATCATTAAATGTATATTTTAATAATAATTTTTTTAAACCAATTATATTTAATTATAATCATAAAGCATGAATTCGCCATTATGTAAAAATATATGTGATGATTATCTAAAATATTTGACGTAGTCGATAAAACAAGAGATTATAGTCCTTGAATCAGTTTAAGTATATGGTTTGAAAAACTCATCATCTTCATATCAAAATCATATGATAACAATAATCAGTATTTGTAAATAATTTAATAGAGATATAGAATTTTTCTCATGAATAATAATTAAATCTCATAATAATTGTATACAACAGATGTATATTAAAATTGAAAAAATATAGAACAAATTTTGTGCATAACAGTCACATATGAAATCTAGTACATAAAATTTTTATAGGTCAAGAATAAAGAATAATAATAATAATTTTATGAGATATATCCCATTACCTAATTAATTAAAGGATTACATAATTTTAATCACACCCATCATATTACTATATATTGATAATCATTTATGTTACCTGGAATGGAATGTATACTAAAATTACAAAAAATGAAAGAATTTGTTGAAAATTTAGTAGTTTCCTTAAGTATTCATATATTTTATTTCAGTGAATAAACCTATATATCCAATAAATTATATTGAATAATATAAATTTATCATTCAAGGATGTCATTAAAAAAAGTTATCAGAGTTTTAGTGTTAATAATAAACATATTATCAATCTAGAAAATACATCTAAAATAATCACATCGTAATTACTCATGATATTTGATATTAATTCATTTTAAAAAATTAATAAAATATATATTCCTATAATAATAAAAAATGAATATAATTAATATAAATATATACTATATTATATGAAAACCATTATAAATAAAAATAGTAAGTGCTGATAATCCACAAAAAAACAATTAGTCTTGAAAGTCACAATAGTTAAGGTATCATATCATTTCATCACACAAATAGTTTTTTTTATATAAATGATATTTTATTCAAAACATGAATATATAAGATTATAAAATTTAATTAAGTTATTTGTTATCAATTATGTTCTTTTGATGATATTAATTATGTATTTTTTTAAGATGAAGTGGTCATTGATATGTTTTCTAGAATGACCTCATTTTCATTCAATTCCATTTAATTGATTTAATACATTTTATTATATTATAAATAATCCAATTTAACATGACTTGATAGAAACAATAAATAATAATTTTTAATCGCCCAAATTTTTGGCTAACAAACTAATAACTAGATGTGACGAATGTGTAAAATATAACATATATATATAATATAAATATTTCATAGTAAATATATGATAGATTATACCAGTGACTAATATATGGAAAAAAATTACGATTTATATTTGGTAACACCAAATTTTTTTACATTGTCATCATATATGAAAAATAAAAAATTAATATGATTTTTAAAATAGAGAGTTTTAATATACATATTATATATAGATTATATTAAATATGTTAAAGAATAACAAAATTTATATAATTATTATATAGTCAATAATTAATTTATGTTGTTTATTATAGGATATAGTTGGAATATAAGTATTTATGAAGTAAAATATAATGTGGAATTTGGGAATGGATTAATTTTTCTTCAATGTTTCTTTTTTATAACCATTATACATTAGAGGCATAGAGTTAAATAAGGAAGAAATATTTCTATAAATCTATTGGTCTATTGTATAAGGGATAGAAAACATAGTTCCCAATTAATGTTTTTTGAAATTTATTTCCCTCTGAATAGCACACATTTTTGGGCCTCGAGTACTGTAAGGCCTCCGGGCCACCCAAGGCCTTCAAGACAGTTGTTTCTCAAGGCCATCAGGCCACCTTATGGACTTTTGGCCACCACAAGGCCTTTGGGTAACCTTATTATGTAGATATAATAGTTGAACTACAAGAGACAAGGCTCGAAATGTGGATTCAGGGCATGTGCATTCACTAGAGCAGAGCTAACTAGAACTGGAAGAACGAAAAGTTATGGCTTTTCTATCAGTATCAGGCATGTTCAGCTTTAAATAGGATACCTATCTGACAAGTTTTGTGAAGGTGGAGTGTTGATCATCCTGACATACTCTGGGGAGGTTAAGTTCCATGTTGTCTTGTTTAGGTTATTCCCTCTATGACCAATGGGTCATGTAATTGTCTCTGAGATTTCGAGCCTTGTAACAGTTCCACCTCATCCCTTCGAAATTGGATTATTGAAAATAATAATAAATGAAGGCCTTCTGGCCATTAAGTATTAAACATATTTGATAAAAAATAGGTATTTTGTCTTTTAATATATTTAAAGACAAAATTTTTTATTATAAATTTAATGGATTAAATAAAAATTAGTAATTAATATTAAATCTAGTGAATTTTTTTAATAATACTATTTTATAATGTATAGTTTATTTTTACATCTATACCATGTAATTAAATTTGAAATATATTAAATATAATTATTTCAACTATTTTTCTAAAAATATTGTTCTCTAGAGAGCTAAAAATATAAATCATAGATTATTTTAGTTTTTTAAATCAAAAAATTACGTCCACTTTATAAAAAATATATTTCAAAATTAAACACAATTAATATATTAAATGTTTTCATAGAATTATGGATTTTGTAAAATATGATAAAATATAGTTCATAAAATTATGAAATTATAAATTATTTATGTTTTCAAAATTAAATATTGTAACAACCCTATATTTTATAAATAAAATTCTCTTTTTGATTGAATTGAATACCCTTTTATGTATGGTTTTTATTAAAAAAACACATTAATTTTTTCTTCGTTTTTTATATAATATTTGATATAAAATACACTTTGGCATCATAAGGGCTAATAATACGACAATTGTACATTTATCATATTATTATTATAAATAATTTGATAAAAAGATCCAATTGTCATGGACAGTGGAATTGATTATATAGAATGGTGGGATCATGACATATGATTCCCTTTTATCAGATAATATACAAGAGAGATCATAAATGATATTTTTCTATTTCCATAACCAAATTGAGATCTAATAACTATGACATGAGAGAAATAATTTACATAACAAGATCAGGCTGACCATTACCACAACCCAAACATGTATGTTGAAAAACCCAATGACAGTCTAACCATTGGGAACTTTATGATATGGGAATTTTATAGTGTAATAACGTTCTATTTATCATGAAGATAATGATATTAACATGTACATTTTATAAAATATTTAATATATTTTGTTCTTGTTTGGTTACAATAGAAATTTATTTACATTGATATGAAAAAACATAAATTTTATTTTGGTTATTTTGAAATATCAATTAAGGAATTAATTTTGATTAATTAATATATATATTAAATAATTTATATTTTAATCAAATAGTAATATTAAATAAATATTATAAAATGAAATTTATAATATAATTTTTTTGATGGAAAAATTAAATTTTCTATGCACTTGAAAAGTGTATTGTAAATCAAATCCTATAATTTCTCAATAAATATTGATTATGTTTTAATAATTATAAATAAAATATTTATAATATTATTTTTATAAAATAAATAATATTTTTGGACATAAAACACCAAAATTATCCAATGGTAAAATTTCCATCATTTTCTGAGAGAGTGAAATTTTCAGGAAAAAACTCAACACAGTATAAATATATGGGGTCCATTATAAAATCCTGATTACCCAAATGTTATGTAATAATTGTTATAAAAAAGAAAATATGAAAAATTTATTTTTACCATTTAAATTAATGTGTTTTATGGTTTTTCTGTTAATTTTTTAAAGCCTTTATAATTCCTCAATATATTATATAATATTTCAATGTTTGGAAATCCTTTCTATTTGAATCACTCCCCAAATTGCTACTTTGCTTAACATGGTTTTAAAACAATTGACCTCTAATGATGTGTTTGGAATTCCATTCCCAATAAATCATCAACGTCGCAGGAAACTCACACAACTATATTACACATCATTATTTATTTCTCCACTAGTATATCATGCGATAAATTGTGATCATGAGAATGGTTAGAGAAATCCATCTGTGGAGTTTATCCCACTATATTGTTATTATTGTTTCCTCACATGACTCTATGGGTATTTTCATAATGAAATATGAATTCATGACCCCCTATGTTAAAAAATATTACCTATAAGAGGCACATGGTAGGTTTCACTTCATTTGATCGCATGAATCCATAAACATCGTGTAATGAATATTGACTACATGATGTTCCCATTAAAAAAAGTTGTTCTAGAGTATTAAATGTGAATTATGAATTGATGGGTATATATATAGTCATGTATTTCCATAATTCTTATGATATAACATAACAAAATAAATTGAAACTTGTAAGATCTCGCATCATCTTTTACGTATGTTTTCTGTTCGGGTTTTTTTAGGGAAAAGAGAAGTTTCTAGAAATTTATAGAGTACACACCTTGTACTTATAATTACATACAGTGTACTCAGTTACCACACATATCATTGTGCTATCCATGTAATTACCAAGTACATAGTCTTGTGTGGTGGCATGAAGACCACCTAATGCGGAGGCTGGAAAAGGCATGGACATGCCGCATACTATTAAACAACACACTATGTACTTTTTAATTAAACAGATTGGGGTTACGTCAGATGGAAAAAAACATCTTATTCTTCTCAAATCTCATCAGAGAGCATCTGTACAAACACATCTCATCTTTATGCCCCCAACTTGTCGTACATTTTCCAAATCAAACTTCATCAGTTGTGTTCGATCTGCATAGCTGAGTTCTCCCTTCTTCTAGAACATCATCTCTCGATTTCTTCTATCTCACGAGTTATTCTTGATTGGAAATTATCAATGTTTTGTAGATCTATGGAGTTCTTGGGAGATTCAAGGACTCAGACTCATGTATATCAATCTCATGACACTGAGGTAGGTGGTTTGTTCCTTTCCATAGTTAGTATTTCTATTATATGGAAAATTGTTCCCAATCCCCCCATTCAGGGTATTGCGTGTTTATGTTTTTAGCCCTTATATTGCTTGTTATGCTTTGTTTGATTGGATAGAGGTGGACTATTTATGAATAGCATTAATTTTTCATGATATGGAGTTTTTTCCCTCGTATGGTCGTATTGACCGTTTGGTCTAGTTTCTTATTTGGTTGTTTCCTTTCCATGCCTAATATTGTTAGGATGTAGTGATTATTATCTGCCATGATATAATATGTTGTAGATTGTTTATCCATGTAGTTATTGAGGATTAATTTTTCTACCATGTATCATTGTGAAAAATTGACATACACATGGCTGTGAGTACCTGGTGTAGTAGACCATAGGGAAAATAGAGGTCAAGGGAATCTCCAAAGTGTTTTGTTTTACTGTTATGTTGCGAGACCCTAGGGGGGGATGGACGTGAGTGCTCCCTTACTGTGTCTGTATTTCCTCGATGAGGGCCACATGGGGAATTGGATGTTTATTTCTTCCTTAGAATGCCTTTTAGTTATCAATACATGACTAAAGTGCTAATTAAGGGCGAGTTCTTCCTCAAAGAGTATGTACTATAGTTGAATTAGAGAGTTTAGACTATGAGTACTTCCTAGAGGGTTTCCTTCTTTTTATTAGCTACTTACTAAATATATAAAAATGAATTCAATTGAATTTGTAGGATTGTTACTATGTGTACTTACTTATTTACTACTTCATTTTTTATATCCTGTAATATATATTCACTAACTGTTAGGCACATATCATTGTTTGGTTGCCTCCTAGGATTAGTCAAACACCCTATTAGGGTCATGATTTGGTACCCAAACAGATTATATTGCTGCAGGTATAGAGAAAGGAATGTTCCCTTCTGCTTTAGGTACATGATTGATGTGGAGTTGGGGAGTATAGGACCAAGCTAAGGCTTGCGATGTTGTGGAGCATTTTATCTATTTTCTATTATACATTGGTTTATTATTTTATTCTAGAAGTGTGACTTGTTTTTCTTCATTCCTAGACATATGTATCAAGAATGATATATATGTGCATGCTCTAGTTGTTTATTTCTTTTGTCTTCCTCTATTTTTGTTGGTATGGTATTAGTATTACTTCCATTATTACTATATTGTTTACTTCCTCTATGTTATGCTACCAATAAGGGAACAATTTCCCCACTATCACACAAAAGGCCCTGACTTCTAGTTGGTAGCCTCTAGTATTCGGGGAAATGCACTTGAGACTATTTGACCTACCGGGTATGGGGAGCCTCATGGTGGCATCTGGAATCAGTACCTTACAACGTGGTATCAGATGATTTTTTTTCTTCTTGACATACTATTTGGAGCCAATAGCTAGGGATATGAAGAAAATATGTACATGGTAATAGGTTGGGCTCTGGAGTAGCTAACCCATGTACATGGAAAAGACAATCCACCTTGTATGTTATGATTATTTTAGTTTTTCACTTTTAATGTTGATTTGATTTCAACATTGGATGATTCACATGTTATGTTCTATTATTGTTAAAACTATTGATGTTCAATTCAATTGAAACCCGATAAGATGAGGTTATGACATTGCATGCTTCATATAAGTACTTTCTAGGAATCACATGTCATGCATTCTTTCCATGCCATTTAGGGTACATTAGTGATTGGTTGTTGTTGTGATATATGTTGTGTAAGGTATGCATGTTGTTTTGATAGATGCCTTGAAAGAATGCCTAAATTTTGATAAGGTATTATTTTGTGTAAGGTTTTGTTTGAATGGATGCCAAACATTGGTTCTTGAGGTGTTCTAGGCCCTCATAGACAAGAATTTGGTGAATTATTAAATTGTTATGTTTATATATAACATGTATAAGATGCCACGATTTGATTATCGGGGAGTATGGGCCCTCAAGAATCAGAATTTTTCACTTTAATTTCGTTTTAGTGTTTTTCTGGGTTCTCAAGTAGTTTCTTAGGCTTACTATCATGAAAACCCCAGAATACAAGGCATGTAAGGATGAATACATGCCGCGTGTCCTTATATTTAGGAAGGAACTGTTTTTCTTGAGTACACACCATGTTGTCTCTAACTGTGTCACTAATTTTATGAGCATAGACACAGGGTTGGAAAAATCATGGCAGAACACCATGTGTTCCGGATGTACACGTCATGTTATGAAGAAATTTTTTCCACCAGTGTGACTAATGACACAGATGAAAAAATCATAATTTATGCACATTATGTCAATATTCAACATTCCATGTAGTGTAACACTTGTATCCAATTGTTTAACGAACAACACAAGGATGTGGAATCATTCAAGTACATGGATTTCTATGAAGAACATGCCATGTAAAGTGAGTAGTGTAACCATATGTGTGACTAACAACACGGGTCGGTAATGTTCATCAAGTACACATCGTTTTGTTCACTAACACCCCGTGTAGTCTTGTTCTAGGAGAACCGTGTGGCATATCCATATAGAAGAACCCAGGAAGGGGAAGTGGATTCAAGTACCCATTGTGTGTTAGGACAACACGCCGTGTTTGTGGGGTGTTACATGACCTGAGTTGGAATATGTACACGCCCTTGAGAAGGCTTAAGGAAACACGACGTGTAGGGATTTTACACCCCATGTATCAATGTTTTGTAAAACCTGAATGCTCTCATTATCTTGTTCCCTTATTAAACTTCTATGTTTTAGTCTCTGTTAATTTAGATCTATGGTGTGAACTTGATCATGCAGAGTCATGCCAACGAGATGTCCTCTAGTTTTCCTCAAGTTACAGGGCATGGATCATACACTGGACATGACTGATCAGGTACTACTAGCTGATCCTTTAGTTGTGCCAGTCCTAGTACCAACCATTATTTCGGACACAAGTGTTGATGTACAGTTCTAAGAAGGCTTTATGAGGTTTATGAAGACCTTCTATAGAGTAATACATCCTTCACCTTCTATGAAAGAGTTGATGAAGAGTTTTCCAGCAACAACATCCTCCCACCTCCATAGGGGAAGGAGGACCATAGGCTGTAGAGTTATGGGTAGAATCCATGAATTCAATATTTGAGCATCTGAAGATTCCTACTGAGAGGATGGTGATGCTCGTGATGTATATGCTTTATGATTACACCAAGAGATGGTGGGATGTGATATCACAAGAAAGACTCTAACATGTTTTGGCTTGGGAATTCCTCCAGTGTGCCTTTTATGACTACTTTTATTCGGAGACTTTGTTGTCCAATCGAGTCAGAGAGTGTATGAGTCAGGATCAGGGTAATCTTTTAGTTATGGAGTATTATTCTCACTTCATAGAGCTGCAACACTACACACATATTCCAGGAGGTGATGATTTATTTCTAGCCAAGATGATTGAGGTTGGTCTTAGGCATTACTTATGATCTCAAGTGAACATCTTTAAGATGACATCTGTCACTTCTATAGTAAACCAGGTGCTTATCCTGGAGCTAAATCTACTGTATTTTGGAGTTGTGAGCCAGTGCGGCTCGACATCTGGTGTCATAATCCCACCTACTAATAGTAGTAAGTACGACACAGAGACAATGTGCGAGGATCCAAGGAGGAGAGACACTTATTATTGAAGCTAGTTGTTGTGATACAAATGTGGGAAATGAGGGAGTATGAGGCCACATTTCTCGAGAGACCATGTGGCGTGCTGATCATGTTGAAATATGGGTCATCATCTGCGCTTCGGTCAGTTCTTCTCACTAGTATCTTATGACAATGATTCTTCTATGACTCCTCGTTCAGGAGCAGCACCACCAGTTCCTCACTAGTTGGTGAACTTGGGTTCATTTATCCATTTAGGCGGAGGTGAAGGTCATAACAGTGGTAGCCAGTGAACAGGATTTCTGCGAAAACATCCTAGAGTGGTTGGGTAGAGTCGATGGACCACAGTTAATGTCAAAATATTATAGTGGAGCAGACCTAGTAAGACGAGGATCCCTGAACATCTACTATTACAGGTATGATCCTATTTGCCTCCTTTTTTTCATAATCTCTTTTCGATACAAGGGCATACCATTGCTTTATATATGTATCTTTTTTTGAGATCCTTAGGCTCTATATCTTTTCTTCTATTATAATCTTGATTTTGGACACTCCACTAGGGAATAGAACTTCTAGTGTACGTCAATATAATAATTTCCCTCAAGAGGTTAGTGGGATTCACTTTTTATTGGACCATTATGTCCTACAGATGACCAGATATGAAGTCATTCTCAGAATGGATTGGATAGTTCCCCTCCGGGATGTTGTCGATTGCTATCGTCGTAGGGTGAGTTTCCCATCACCATAGGGTGAATAATTTCATCATAAGGATGAATGGGATGGCTAGAAATGTAGAGAAGGACCCAAGAAACATGGTTTGGGAAGAGTAACATACCATATTGCTATTCCATATTTAGATGACCAGGTGACATCACAGATGGACTTCCCACTAGTTGTAGTTTTTTTAGGGACACTGATCTAGAGAACATTTCTGGTTTTCCTGTAGATCTAGAAAAAGAATAATCTATTTATCTGGGTCCATGAGTGGCACTGATGTCAATTCCTCCTTATATTATGGCTGCACTTGAGTTGCAGGAGCTCAAGAAGCAGTTGGGGTAGTTGTAGGCAAAGGGTTTCATCTGACCCTGTACTTATCCTTAGGGTTTTCCTATCCTTTTTTTGAGAAGAAGGATGATGGTACCCTCTGACTTTGGGTGGATTATTGGATGTTGAACGTATTTGGTGGAAAAAACCTATATCCCCGGCCGATAATTGATGATCCATTTGGTCATATTCAAGGAGACCGAGTGTTCTCAAACATCGACTTGAGGGTCAGTTATCATTATTTGTGAGTTAGATAATTTGATATACCTATTACAGCCTTTCAGAGAAGGTATGCTCTATATGAGTATGTGGTTATATTGTTTTGTGTCAGGAACACGCCTACAGTTTTCATCGCACCAATTAACTTACTGTTCCATCCATACATGGAACTTTCGTGGTTGTCTTCATGGATGATATCTTGGCGTACTATCAAACTCTACATGACCATGCCACAAATCTTGAGATCATTTTGAGTTGACTGAGAGAGCATCAGTTATAGGATAATTACTCAAAAATACACTTTTTGATGGACTAAATTTACTTCTTAGGTCATGTTATCTTAGATACAGGTGTATTAGTAGATCGAGAGAATGTGAGAGTAGTTGTTTCATTGGAGAAGACAAAGAATGTCTTTGAGAAATTATGTTTCCTTAGGAAGGCTGGTTACTAAAGTAATTTCATACTAGATTTTTCACACTTAGAAGTGCCACTGACGGGCCTAACTAAGAATTCTGCAATGTAGTTGTGGTCAGAATCTTTCGAGTTAGCCATTCAAGAGATAAAAGGGATGTTGACTTCCACACTGATACTAGTTTTTCCAGAGCTGGGAAAGTATTATACAGTTTATTGTGAGTCATCAGGTATCGGTCTAGTAACTATGCATATAAAGGGAGATAGTGTTATTGCATATGGGTCTTGGTAGTTGAGGCCACATGAGAGGAACTACCTGACACAAAATCTTGAGTTGGCTTTAGTTTTTCATTATATACGCTATTGGATACACTACCTGTTGGGAGAGAATTTTGTGGTTTTCACCTAACACCAATGTCTCAAGTATATCTTCACTCAGCATTACATGAATTGGAGACAGAAAAGGTGGGGTGAATACTTCAGTCTTGTGTCATTGAGTTTTCCAGTACACCTAGGAAGGGAAACGTAGTGGTTGATGCATTGAGGAGGATGAATCAGATGTAGGTAGACCATGAGACCAGCAGTGAGTGAAAACTTATGGATATGTTCTCTAAAATTCATTTGGAGGAGCATGATAGATAGGGCTAGACATTTCTTTTGTATATGGTTTTACCTCTACTATACATGATCATGTGAGAATGAGGATGCTATCAGATTCAGAAAGCCTAGTCCAATGTATGAGTGTGTCAGGAGAGGACCCTATTCCTGGATGGACAGTAGGTGAGGATGAGATCTGTCATTTTCAAGGGTGTATATGGGTTCCAACAGACATACACAAGGAACTGATTCGGGACATTCATCCCATAGTTTGGGTGGTTCATCCTAGTGTCACCAGGATTTATCATGATCTACAGAGTCAGTATTGGTGTCCATGTATGAAGAAGGATTTTTCTGGTTTTTGAGGAGGTGTCCCACCTATTAGAAATTGAAGGTGGAGCATCGGTGACCAGTAGTGATTTTGTAGCAGTTTCCCATTCCCAGGTGGAAAATGGAACGATGTTGTGATGGATTTCTTGATAGGTTTTCCAAGGTCTCCTCAAGGGAACGATGCAGTATGGGTTGTCATTGACTGACTCGTGAAGGATTCTCACTTCTTTCTGATCAATGATTACTCTATTTTTAATGAGATATATAGATTTTACATCTATGATATTGTACGACTACATGGGGTTACACACTGCATTGTTTTATAAAGGGAAGCACATTTTACATCTTAGGTCTGGTAGGGACTTTAGAATGCTTTGGGTACATAGGTACTTCTGAGTACAGATTTCCATCCCCAAACTGATGTCCAGTCAGATTGTATGATTTTGGTGTTTGAGTATATGCCTTGATAATGCATCCTAGATTTTATAGGGTCTTGGGAGAAGCACATACAAATTGTTTATTTTTCATAAAATAATAGTTTTCAAGCAACAATTTATATTAATCCTTATGAGGCTTCATATGATAGTCGATGTTGATCATCTTTATGTTGTATGGAGGCATGTTAGGATTCTATGCTGGTACCTTGTCTTTTCCAAGAGACCACGGAGAAGATAGAGTTGATTCAGAAGAGGATGGATATTGCATAGTCTCCGCATAAGTCTTATACTGATCAACAAAGAGGACCTCTAGAGTTCGAGGTTAGAGATCAGGCTTTCCTTCATGTCACGCCGAGGTTGGGAAATAGGATGATTAGAAGGTTGGGTAAGCTTTCACGAATGTATGTCAGACCGCTTGGGATTTTGGATAGAGTCAGAACGGTGGCCTATCGGCTGCATTTACCTCAATGTTATAAGGCTATACAAGATGTCTTCCACATTTCTCATCTCCGACATTACTTCTCAGACCATTATCAAGTTTACCAACCTGATGAGGTTGAGATCGAGGTGGGCACCTCGTTCATGGAACGTCTAATCCATATTTTTGATCAAAATGAAAAGGTTCACTATGGCTAGTATGTTCCTTCGGTATAGGTGCTATGACAACACAAGTGAGAATATCCCATGACCTGGGAGAGGGAGTCTAATGTATAATCAATGTTGGTAGAGCAGTTTGAGGATTCTTCTTCTTCTACATGACCATGTTATGGAAATTCGGGGAAAATTTTATTTTAGGGGGAAGTTTGTAAGAACCTGGATCTTTTTACAAGTATGTTTTATTTTCGCGATGTTTTTTTGGGAAAATAAATGTTTATGGAATTTTCTAGAGTACACACAATATACTTATAAGTACATGCCATGTACTCAATTTCCACATATAGTCATTTTATAGACATGAGACAGTCGATCACATAGCTATGTGTGGGGACCTAGAGACCGCCTAAAGCAGAGGCTGTAAAAGGCATGTACACACAGTGTACTTTTAATGAACATGTTGTTTACTTTATTTTTTTTCTTCAAACTGATCGAGTTCACATCTCATAGACAGAACCATCTTATTCTTCACTTGTCTAGTTTGAGAGAGTCTATATAGCTATGAATATTCTTCGAGCCACCGACTCGTTGACTATTATCTTAATCTAACTCGATAGGTTGCGTTGGACCCACATCAGTGACTTCTTCCTTAATCTAGATCATTATCTCTTGATTTCTTCTCTCTCATGATTTTTTCTCAATTGAACATTTTAAATGGTTTTGTAGATCTATTGAATTCTGGGGCGATTCAAGGAATGAGATTCATGTATATCGATCTTGTGACGATGATGTATGTGGTTTTTGCCTTTCTGTAGTTAGTCATTGAGTTATTTGTGAAACATTTCTCAATACCCTCATTCATGGAATTTCATGTGTATGGTTCTATCCCTTTTATTGCATACTATGCATTGTTTGTTTATATAGATGTTTATTATTTATGAATACGGTTAAATATTCCATGTTACAGTGGGTTTGACCATGTTTCCTAGTTTTGAACTATTGGTCTAGTTGCCTTTTAGGTAGTTTTCTTCCAATGACTAGTATTGTTAGGATGGCATGATTATTATCTGACATGATATGATATGATAAGGATTGTTTTTTCAAGTAGTTCTCGAGGTTAAATTTGGATGACATGTATTGTTTTGCATGATTGACTTACGTAGGGCTGTGATAACCTAGTGTAGTAGACCATATAGAGAATGGACATTGAGGGATTCTCCAGTGTGTCTTTTTTACTGTTACGTTGTGAGGCAATAAGGGGGATGGATGTAAGTGCTCCCTCATATTTTTTGTAGTTCCATGATGTGGGCCACAATGAAATTTAATGATGAGTGCTTCCTCAGCGTTCCTTTTAGTTAAAGATACAAGAAAAAAATGGGGAATTGACAGTGAGGGCTTCCTCAGAGTGTATGTGCTAAAGCTAAAATAGAGGGGATATACTGTGAGTACTTCATAGAGGGTTTCCACCTTTTGATTATATACATATATGATATAAGAAAATGAATGCAATTGAATTTTGAGAATTGTTACTAAGTGTACTTCCTTGTTGATTACTTCATTTTGCTTTATCACGACATATATATTCACTAATGGTTAGGAATAGATCATAGGGTGGTTTCCTACTGGGATTAGTCTCACACCCATTTTGGGACATGATTTTGGGCCCAAATAGATTATATTGCTACAAGAATAGATATGGGAAAGCACACTTCTACATCAGGTTCTTGGTTGCTCTAGAGCTGGGGAGCATGGAAACAAGTAGAGGCTTGCGATGCTGGCGAACGTTTAATCTAATTTATGTTGTACTATGGTTTAGTATTTTATTCTAGAATTGGAACTTGTTTAGATAATTTTATAGACATTTGTATCATACATCATATATATATATATATATATATATGTGTGTGTGCTCTAGTTGTTCATTTCTTAAGTCTTCTACAGTTTACTTTGGAATGGTATTACTACTACTTCAACTATTGATATGTGTTTTACTTATTCTATGTCACTCTTACAATGATTTTATAGTTTCCCCAGTCTCACACCCAAGGACCTTGCTTCTAGTCGGCTACCTATGGTGTTTAGTGAAAGGCGGTTAAGGTCACGTGACCATCCGGGTACGGGGCACCTCTGGGCGACTTTCAGAATTAGGATTTTATAACTCTCATGTATTCAAACTCTTATAGGATTTCATTATCCAAATGGATATTATGTTTTGGGTATTTACGCAACACAAATTTTTCTAATAATTATTTGGAGGACATCAATAAATTCCCACCCTAGAAGAGTAGTCTAGATGAAAGAGGATGTCCTTCGTTCTGAGGCTATCAATACCCACATCGATTCCATATGGTTCATATTATTGGTCTTCCTGGAAACTCTTGATGTTCTTGGTGGTCCTTTTATCTGCACAAAAAATTCTAATAAATTAAATTAAAAGGGATATTCTATCTTCAGGAAATGTTAGGTTTATAGAGCATCTAGATGTATTTTATGTGTGATAACCTATCAAAATGACTTCATTAGATAGTTTTTAATCACATCATTTCATCTCACTAAATGAGAAAAAATTCTTATGATAATTATTTTAAATAATCAATGGAAACCTACTTAAACTCTGTGTCACATATCATTTCCATGTCATTTTATTCGTCAGACATTTTTTGTGTTATGTGGTTTGTGTGACCCTTTTATGCATGGAAAATTCATTTAACATTTTACTAGTTACCCACCCTATGCAATTTTCACATTCATTATCTTATTTTATAAAAAAATATTTTTGAATCCATATTTCACTAATATTTACTAAAACTAGTTTTCTAATTTCATATAATGATAATTTCTTCGATGAATGATGATGTAGAATTTATGTTCTACAAGATTGGTATGGTCAATATAGTAGATTCTAACTAATCATAGTCTATTTTGTACATTTAGGATAATATTATAGGTTTGATAGGGACTAACATTATATAGTAACCGATGTTGGATTTGGAACTACACTACTATTTTGGCCTCTATAATGATTCACAAACTCATACACATCTCTCTAGGATGGTTCCACTTTACTGGATTCTGATGAATCATAACAAGATTAAGGTACACATATTATATATATAGGTCATGTAATAATTGATTATGAATGACCATATAGATAAATTCTTAATCCCATCTTGATATATTTTCAACTGCTGAAACATTAGTATGATCCACATATCCACATTTGTCAATATATGGTGTGAATGGTCATATATTGGAAGAGGATCAATATATTCTCTATCTAGGACTTCAGATAATGGGATAGAATCAAACTAAATAGAGATTAACCTTCTCAGTGTAGTATACTTATATAGAAATTCAACTAATATAATATTATTCAAAAAAAATATACTGTAATTTTGGTTTCATAAACACTTTTATATAGAAAAAATGGTTTGATAGAAGGGAGGGCAATTACATAGATGTAGAGCATGTTGCTACATTGATTTTATTAATTAAATTTGTCTCTGGAAAAAATTTGATGTAATAATAAACTATAATATATTATAAAAATAAATAAAGTAATTTTCTATGACTAAATAATGTTACATTAATCAGAAATGAAATCAACTAAAACTATAACCATGATAATTAGAGAGAAAATATAAAATAGAAAATACAAAAATTGGAAAATATGGATTTCCCTAATCTACTAGAATCATCTCCCCCGCTATCAACACTATATAATAAAAACAAAATGATAATAAACTAAGAATATTAATTGAAAATATAAACATAGAACCTAGATATAATTTAGATAAATAATTTATTATTGAATATAGATATATTTATTAGTGGTTCAGTGACCATTTTAATAGTTATGGGACCATTATAATAGAAACCTGACTATTGGGAATAGAAACCAATCCATTTTGAATGGTAACTTCATAGATGGAAATGTAATTTTAACCAAAAATAATTTTTTTATATAAATAGTATTCTCAATGATTAGATTATGTACATATAAATATTATAATACTAAAACATTAATATCATAATTATAAAACTCAATAAAAATATATCCACATTTATAATAAACATTATTCCAATGGATTTTATAAAATTCATGATAATTATATTAAAAAAACTTATTTTTTAAAATTTTGTTTTATAAATTTTTAGATGAATATTAAAAATAAAATTTTTTCACATAATTATTATGTCAAAAATTATTACATTCTTGATTTAAGAAATAAATAATACTTTAATTGAAATTTCATTTGTCTATTATATATTAAATTTCATAAATTATTAATTAAAACAAAATAAACATAATTTATAAAACAAAAAAATGTTTCTTGATCTAAAGTCAAAAGGCATTCTGTAAAACAACATCTTTCCATAATTTCCTTATTAATTTTAATTAATTTAGTTAATTATAATTATAAATATGATTCAATGTCCTGTTATAATTATATTATATTATAATATAATCTATAATGTCAAAAATTCACTATTTATGTTATTACATTTGATAGAATAGTTCATTCTAAAAATACTCATATACTCAAAAAAATAACCCATATTCATCCAATTGGAAAACAACTTCTTTCAACCATTAAAAATCCCATAATCTTCCAAAATGATTTATATGAAGAACCATATAATAATTATAAACATTTTAGAGAACTCCAACTCCTATCATAAATAGTTTATAGTTTCAAATAAGAGAAGCTACACTAAAGAGAGAGTAAGTCTCTATTAAATCAACCATGATAATGAGCCCATTCTAATGTGGAATAGGCTCTTACATGGATTCAAAAAGACCCATGACCTATTATGGTATAGGGTTATTTTTTTGGTAATTCTAGATACACTGTAGGAGTTACTATAGTAGGTAATGTGTAGTATTGTAGCTTCCAAAACTATTCATCTGATTTGGGATTTTATGCCACTGATTAGGCCCTACGGGTCTCAGATCCTTTGAGCAACCAATGGAATTTGGCCACATATACTTAAAACCTCCATTTTTTGCCCATAGGGCCTTTAGTCCACAAAAAACACGAAGCATCTCGGGAAGACCTCATAGGGGAAAGACAAGAAGATGATTCAAAGTAAATTAAAAATCACCAGAGAAGAGCTAATTAGATTGTCTAAATGAGAAAATATGTAAATTTCTATTGATACCATGCACCATGCAACACATAAATAATCAATGATAGGAGATCATCTATGTTGGGTTGAAATATAAGATCCTTTAATGACATAGATGTTGGGGAGTTATTTTTCTAAATGTTGTAAGGTCTTGGGACTTTGAGGTCATGTATTCAACCATCAACATGTTGGCCATTTTTCATGTATTTTCCTTATTATTTGGTCATATGGGTAATTTTAGGGTTCTTCATTAATAATTAAAATGGTTATTATCCAACACTATCTAAGGTGTTCAGTATTTCATATCATTAAATTTTCCCTCATTTCATCCCCTCTTATTTAATTTTCCAAAATCCGTTAAATACCATAAACTATATAATTAATTATAATAATTTTAAAATACTATAATTATATAGTTTGAGAAAAATATAAATATCATATATTTTTTTAACTCTCTTTATACAACATCTCATTAAGGGTTGGTTAACTAACTACGAAGAAATTTCTATGAAAATTATTAGATCCTCCTTCATGTATTGATATAATTAATTATATATAATATATAAATAAAAAAATAATTTTTTATATACTTATTGATTTTATCATAGGTTTATAAAAAATACATTGAATGAGAATTGAAAAATGAGAGAAAGACGTGGATCTTGTAAGGAAAACATGGTTTTTAAACGATTAAATTAGATTTATTTAAATTTTTACATATAATCTATTTACAATAATATATAAATAGCTTAATAAATGTCTATAATTCACTTCTAGATATCCATTATAATAATTATCTGTTTATTATATTTGAGGCCAAAAAATGATGAAAAATGTGGGGAATTAAGCTATTTCGATTCTCTAACCTAACACATTTTTATTTGGGTTATCCATCTATCACAACATATTTGATATGAATATTACTCTAATATTGAATAAATATAATTTCATATTAATACCCTTTTTTGGGATAAACATTTTTTCTAAATGATTTTTTGAAAAATAAAATGATTTTCATAGAGAACTAATTTTTGGAAAACAATGTCATCTCTTGGGTGGTTTCTTCTTTGTACAAAAATGACGATTCATATCCCAAATAATTTATTCCAATTTTTATTTTTGTTAATAAAATGATTATTCAGGAAGTCATTTATAATTAAATACATATGAAACCAATTAATTTAATTTATTTAATTAATGACTATGATTGTAATACATTATATGTGGCTTGAATGATTGTGTAAATATTATTATGTGATGGGTGGATCCAGAATTATATTGACCACTAAATTATCATGAAATTCAATCTATTTAATTATATAATGTTTAATAAGAATTAACTAGATGTTAGACCATTTCAAAATGATGATGTTATGATTATGTACATATGTTATGTGTTAATGTGAGCTATCCTTATTCACAACATTGTGTTGTACTTGATGATTCTATCAATAATGTTTCATTTTTATGAATTTTGCACATTCGATGGATTTATCACATGTTTCCTTCAGGATTTTGTTCATGATACTATGATTAAAATTTTATTATTATTATTATTATTCTTACCCATGTTATCTTTATTCATGTCCCTTTTTCATCCAATTGTAGGGATCTTAGCTCATCCCTTTCAATGAAATATTTCGTATGAAATATTTTCTCACCCATGTTGTATTTATTTAGGTACCTTTTTCTTAATGCCTTCCCATTATATCCCTTCATGTGATTAGTTATAATTATATATAACACACATCAACTATCATAAATTGTAAATATATTTTCATAACCTAAACCATCTAGTGACCATCAAAAATTTAGAAGAAGATAATGAATCTCCTTTAGAAAATCCCTCCATAGTATGGGTATTGATAACCATCCAATAAGGATATCTTTCCATGATGGTTGATTCAAAGGAATGTATTAACTTATATAAATACCCACTTTAAAGGAATACATTCATATATTTTCAATATACCGACCTTAATATCCCAAATATAATGAGGTAGATTTATTATTAGAGGTCATACAGGGATCTAATCCTATCTCATAATTCCCAAACAAGATTTCCTCGATCATACTAGAAGAGTTAATGAAAAAACTACAATGGAATTTTTACAGTAAGCTCATATTCCCCAATGCATCACCATGTAGGTTAATTGTTTCTAATTATCAATAAAAATGATTGATGAATGTGACATTTATGGATTAATGATAGATAAAAATGATAACGAAAAGGTGAAAAAAAATCTAAGGATTGATGACATGTTGAATCAACTATAAGGAGTTCATGACTCTCAAATTGGAATATTTTTTTTATCATCAACTGAAGGTGTTTAAAGAAGATATCAATATGAAAAAGTTCCATATATGGGAATATAACTATGATTTAATATATATTACCTTAGGACATTTTAATTACACTTCAATATATATAGATTTCATGATTAGATACTTTTGAGAGTACCTCTATAGTTTTGTTGTAGTGATTATTGATGATATTTTCATTTACTCCAATACAAAGGGGGAAAATGAAAATAATAAATTAATTTTTCTTGGAACAATAAAAAATGAGACATTGAACACTATGTTAAGCAAGGGTTTTATTTTTATGTATAATGTCACATTCATGTGGAACATAATAATATGTGATAAACATTCTATAGACCATTAAAAGTGAAATTCAATTGAGGAATTCCCAAACCCACCAGTATCATGGAAAAACAACATTTTAATAGATTTTCATGGTACAACAAGATTTTTTTGAGATAATTGTGATGATTTTCTATCCATATAAAAAGTGAAATAAAAGTTGGTAATATTAATTATAAATAGAAAATGGGATGAAATATTTATGGTGCATAAGAATAGGCTAATAATTATGAATTTACTCACTCTAATGATAAATGGAGATGGTTTTTTGATATATAGGGATTCTAAAAGAAAAGATTTGTTTTTTTACTCATGAATAATTATTATTTTATAGCATATGCCTTATGAATGTAGATGATACATGGGGATAATAACCAATACATGCTAAGGGGTTAGAAAATATGATCATCTTTCTAATTAATCGATAATACTATCTAAATGGTGAGAATTTTGAAATATATACCGATTATAAGATTATAAAGTTTATATTCCAATAGAGGGATATAAAAAAATGTAAAATAATATTGTTATTTCTAATATATGACTAAATTTTCAATATTATATACAGTTTGGAAAGTGTGAATAGGGTAAAATATGCTCTTAGAAGAAAACTATATGCTACAATATCTATGATGCGGATTGAGAGTGACATTATCTTTATGAATATGTAATGGAAGGATTTTGAATTAGTAATTATAGGAAATACATCCATCCATGCCAAAATTATTGTCTATCCACCTATAAAATATAAGATCATAGATACACAATGATATGATATAATGATTAAAAGTAAGGTAAAAGTTGTAATGGGATATAAGATAATTTAATTAGACATCAATGATGATGGTTTTATTTGGTTTGAAAAAATCTTTCTTGGGATTTCATCAACATAGACAATAAATGATCAATATGATAATATTTATATCTCATCCTTCTCTATCCATCAATGAATAACCTGATGTATATTGATTGAGAACTGTTCTAGTGGGAAACCACAAATAATGATGTTGTGGAGCATATAAAATGGTTTTTAGTATGTAATAATGTTAAATAAGATAGACCAAATTACAAGGGGATGATGAAACCATGTCTTATAACAACATGGAAATGAGGGAGTGTCACTATGGAGTTTTCTAATAGTTTCCCAAACACATCCAATGGCTGAAATTTGATATAGGTCATCAGGGATTGACTCACCAATACATTACACCTTATCTCTATTTTCTACAATTTCTATATTGAAAAACATGTAATGATATTTTTTAAAGAAATAGTAATGCTTCATAGGGTTCCATTTTTATAATCTATGATCATGATTCGTAGTTCACTACTAGATTATAAAGAATTATTCAATACAATTTTGCTGTTAAATTGAATTATAGCATGCAATACCACCCAAAAATGGATGGATAATCTAAAAGGACAATTCAATATCATGATCGATTTATATGATCCGACTTAACAAATTTTAAAGGTAGATGAGATCTACATATCCTATTAGTTATGTTCTCTTATAACAACATCATAAACAAGAGTATTCAAACTGATACATATGAATATATTTATGGGATGAGATTTTGAACTCTAACATGTCGGGATAATGTAGGGTAATGAATGATACATGAGGATAACATTGTGTAATAGAATAAAATTGTACTTTACGACATCCGAATTCCTAGTAAATCTTCCCAATGTTAGTAAAAGAGTTATGATGAAAATCATCCAAGGGGTATGTAGTTCGATGATGGAGATAAATTCTTCCATTACATAACACAATAGACAAGAATCATGTGGTTTATAAAAAAATTGAATATTAGCCAAATGTACATTGGCCCATTTGAGTTCCTTGATCACATATGATCAGCAACCTATTAGATTTCACTTCCACAAATTATGGCTCATGTTCATGATGTGATGTATCACTCATGAGGATGTAAATCCTTAATCCGTCAAATATACCTAATACAGAGGTGAGAATACTACAAAATTACCTATGATATGAATCATGGACCACAGATAATATGTTTTACACATCAATACAACTCTCCTTGCCAAAGTATTTTGGGGGAACCACAAGTACGAAGAGGAGAAATGGAAACCAGAAGAAAAAATAAATGAATAGTAATGTATATATTCTCAACTGAAAAAACATGCTGAAATATTGGGGAAATAATTTATTAATGTGGGAATAATATAACAACCAAGAGTATTTAAATAGTATTTTTCTTATGAAATAAATGTGTTATGTAAAAAAATACAGTATTATACACATAATGAAAACAAGAAAACAAATTCATTTCTAAATAATGATTCATTAATTAAAAATGAAACATATTAAAATTACAATCATTACAATTGGTAAATATATATAAAATTTAGATGATAATGTTGGAAAATAAATATCACTTTAAAATAATAGAATCACCACCCCCTCTTCTTAACAATTTTAAATAAAATAAATAAAATAAAACCAATCAATATTCAAGAAAAGTGAAATATAGATGCTTGATAAAAATTGAGTTGAATAATAAATTAATTAATATGTATTTATAGTAGGTATTGTGACCATTAAAATCATAATCTGATCATTTAAATAGTAACATGATCATTGGTAATAGTAACCTGACCATCGGGAATAATAACTCAACCATTGGAATTATAATTTTTCATCAAAATAATTTATTTTTTATATTGATAATTTTTATCATGATTAATTTAAATTAATATAATTATTATAATACTGAATAATAAATACCATGATTAAAGAACACAAAAAAATATAATGACATTAAAAAAATTACTTTAATGTATTTTGTAATAGAAATAATATTTTTATTAAAAATTAAAATTATTTTATTTATAAAATTATTTTTCTAAAATGAATATAATTTTTTAAATAATCAAATCAATGTTATTCATGGGGTTATTTTTTAGAAATTTGTGAAAATAATTTTTTTTATGAAATTGTAAAACAAATTCACGTTACCGATGTATCATAAATTAATTAATTCATGAATTAATAATAATGAAATAACCATTTATATAACTTGGGGATCATAATTAATATATTTATTTTCATTTGTGATTCATGAAAATATGATTAAATTAATTTCAACGCCTAAAACAACTTCACATAACCTAAATTCAAAAGCGATTCATGAAAATAACAATTTTACCATAATTCGCCTTTCCTATATGATAAATTATTTATTAATAATTAGAAATGGGATATAACGAATTTTATTGATTAAATTATATTTTTATATGAATTATATTTTTAAAAATCACTATTACATGTTTTACCACTAATATAATATTTAATTTAGTATTTTATTCTAAAAATACCATTCTATTCATTTATAAATAACCCATCTCCATACCATTGGAAAACCACACCTCCAACACATTCCAAAGACCATGATCTTTCAAAATCATCCATATATTTTACCATATAATACATTGGTAGTTTTGTATAAATCCCACACCAATGCCCCAAGAGTTATTGGGTCACCAAAGAAAAGCTACCCATAAGAGAGAGTAAATATCTTTTAACTCTTCCATGTTTTCATCTCCTCTTTCATATTTTTCAAAAATAATTTCTAAAAAATATATTATAAAATTATCTATATTATAAGTTACAATTATATTAGGGATGTTAAAATTCCATAATTATCATATTTTCGAAAAAAATTTATAGTTAAACATTTCTTCATCACTCTTTTGATGATGTCACGTTAAAGGTATGTTAACAACCTATGAAAAAATTTCCAAGATAATAATTATAACCACCTTCATTTATTGAGATTGTAAGTTATATTTAATATATTAATATTAAATTAAAATTACTCTATACATATGGATCTAATAATTCTATTCTACAAATAACATTTAATGAAAATAGGGAAATCAAAGAGAAATGTGTAACATTTTTCAAAAAAAAAAAGATATCAAACACTTGAATTTCCACACACAAATTTAGAAATATAATACAATGAATCTAATGGAAAATTATTTTTATGAATAAATAATATTAACTTCGTTTGAAATGTTTTCAAAAATAAATTTTTATTAATCATAATGTGTAAAAAAGACAAAATGTTGAAGGAATTATGATAAGGGTATTCTCTAACAGAACACATTTCTGTTTTTTCCCTCTTTCACAAAATACATTGAACTAATACAAATATAATATTTAATAAATATAAATTAATTATTCATTGATTTTCCTTGGGATATCCATATTTTCTACATAATTTTATGATAAATGCAATGATATTCCAAATAAACTCTTCTTTCCTAAATACATATTTGACTCATATAGAGTTATATATTATTCATAATTGAATTATAATTATTATCAATAAAATTATTTAAATTTTTATTTTTGACAACCATGTTTAATCATTCAATTATGAATGATTAAATTTATAGTAAACCCATTAATTTCCAAGGTTCAATTCTAGGCTATGATAGTAACATGTTCTACATAGCATACATGAATATATAAATATTGAGATGTGACTTGTGGCCACTGAATTATATTGACCTCCAATTCATTGGGTAATATGATGTAACTCATAATAATACATACAATTTATATAAATATGTCACTAACTATTTTTATAATAATGATTTTATTTTTAAGAACATATTTTATATATGAATATTATTTGAGCATTTTTCACAACTATGTGTGGTATTTTACAACTATGACATTATATTTCATTTTTATTACTTTATGTATTCCATTTCATTATCACATGTTTCCTACATATAGTTAATTATTATCCAATACTTATGATTTTATGATGATTATTATTCTCATCCTGTTATATGGATTCATGTCCTCTATTATTCCTCTTATATGATTTTTTCTCACCCAATTTGTGTCATTAAAACATCATATGATTGCCTATATTAAGGATAATGTGAGGGAACTAAAAAGATATTGTAGAAGGAAATAAGTATTTTTTATGTTTTATTATGTAAAATCTATGTCTTGGTGAAATTTTTCCAACATAATAATCCTTTGAGTATATGATTTATATCTCTATTATATTGTTTAACATAATATTATGTAGTACTTATTAATGAAATATTAATGTCTCTATAGAATTTGAATAAATACTTGAAGTTATAGGCTATGTGTATTATTGGTCTATGGGACGACTAAATGATCTACAATACACCATTTCTACAAGAATGGTCTAATTAATTTTACACAATATTCCTCTTTGTATGATAATATTAGAACATTGATATTAAAATTTAGATGATTATCCTAGGTAATAAAGATATTGGAAAGAACACCTAATCTGGTGTAGATATAATTCATAATAAATTTGATGATATTTTAATCAACAAGACTCATAAAATGTCCATAACCAAGAACTTCATGGTCAGTTCATATTGATAATATTTTGGGGCAATGGGTGCTTATTATCAAAAGGTTGATGAATAAATATTCAATGGTTTAGGATGGAATGTAACATCCTACACAAACCGAATTATTATGCTTGATGGAATTTTAGATATGATCCTGAGTAGTTACATTTTACAATTCTAGAAGATGTTTTTAGTTATTGTCTCTATCTTTGTGATGCTGGATTTATTGTATAAAAAGAGTCGCAAAATTTTTTTTGTAACCCATATTGGCCAAAACATATCACTATATGGGGTACATCTATATGGGATGGGAAAAATTATCTCTAGCTACAAACATGTGTTTTTTGGTTGAAAACAGTCTCATATGGGTAGATATGAGTATCTATGTACTAAAACATTTCTGAGAACATAGGTCATGATATTTTTATAAATTTCCAGAAACATTAGGCTAACATCACAAAAGAACTAATAAATAAGGAGAATAATAAATCATAAAAAACATTTCAAATTTATAACTTACAGGGATCTCAGTAATACAGACACCAACAATGGAAAGGGTGATAATGAGGAACATGAATATATTATTTTACTTCCTGTGGTATTTTTCTCCATTCCAACTTATTAAAGTATATTTGTTTGATTGTATAAGTAATAACTATTTGGATGGGATATTTAGTGGGTTCAAAAATGATTTCCCAATCTTCCTTATGTCTAGTTGTTGAGCCCTCTGGAAGATTGTTGATTTCATGTCTATGATTGATGTTTTATTAATCACAAATCATCACATACCATCAATGCTTAATCTGGTTTGATTTCTAATAAACTTAATTACAATCTGTTAATGAATCTGTTCTCATGTTTTTGTCTATGCTTATTGACTTACAAAGTATTTTGGAAGTCTTCTGGATTCAACAGACATCGGAAGCACCAATCCAATATAAACAGACATCGGAAGCACTGATCCAATATCAACAGACATCGGAAGCACCGATTCAATATCAACATACGTCGGAAGCACCGATTCAATATCAACAGACATCGGAAGCACCGATTCAATATCAACAGACATCAGAAGCACCAATTCAATATCAACAAACATCGGAAGCACCGATTCAATATCAACAGACATCGGAAGCACCGATTCAATATCAACAGACATCGGAAGCACCGATCAGATGACAGACCGATGCTGATCAAAATGACTCACCGATGAAAATGACTCACCGATGCAAACGACTCACCGATGCAAATTACGCACCGATGCAAATGACTCACCGATGCAAATGACTCACCGATTCAAATGACTCACCGATGCAAATGACTCACCGATGCAAATGACTCACCGATGCAAATGACTCACTAATGCAACTGACTCACCGATGCTGATCAAAATGAGCCACTGATCAAATGACTCACTGATGCTGATCAAACTGACTCACCGATCAAATGACAGATCGATGCTGATCAGTCTGATTCACTGATGCTGATCTATCTGAGTCACCGATCATTATTCACTATTGCTGATGACCTACCGATCACTTGATTCTTCAATAGTCATAAACAACTGTTTAAATTTCTTTATCTTTATCTTTATTTAATCTAACCAATGGTCATATTAGGTATATTTTAATGCTCTGTCATTTAATTAATAAAGGTTGTCAGATTTCAGGAAACCGTACCTCGTACCTGCGGAAATGAAACTTTTTATGTCTTCCGAAGCACGTGACATAAATACAAGAAGACTCTGCTAAAGAAAAGAGTAGTTGACAGAAGAACACAAGAAGAATACAGAGGAAAAGAAATAGGAGGAAGAACCAAGCAGAACAGAACCTCATACACAATCAAGCCTACTCAAGAAGAGTTTTGTGCATACAAAAGAACATTGAAGAACTTCATCGACTACATCTCACTGCCTTTGAACATGACGCATACAACACTCTTCTTCTCAAACAAAAATGAGAAGAGGACTCAGAATAAATTCTGACCAAATAAAAAAGAGTCCAGAGCTACACTGAAATCACGAGAGCCATTTCTAAACTCTACATCTCTGCTTTGTGATACATTTGTTTACATTTTGAGCAGTGTGTGTTATCTACTGTATTAAACACACACAATGACTCCTGTACTTTCACTGGAGGATCTGTAAATCCTCAGCAAACCTTTTTACACTTCATTTCCCACTGCGGATAGTGGTAGAGGTCGGGTGAGACCTGGACAGCTCTAAGCTGTTGTTTGTTTCGCCACGCAGATCTGTGGTAGAGGTCTTGTGACCTGGACAGTGTGTTCACTGTTGTTAACCCCGATCTAGGGTGTGGATCATTTTTATATAAACTTTTGAGAGGACTAAGTCTCGGCTTGAGACTGAACCTCTTGGTTAATTATCTGTGTTTGTAGCTACATACTATATCCATACTACATATTTATTTCATATTCCGCTGCTATTACTTTGAAATATAATTTATTTCCAAAGCTACATTTATAGTTAAACTCGCTAGTGTTTATATTTATTATAAACCAGTAAGTTAGTTTCAAAAGTTAATTTAATCATAAGATTAAGTTAACTGAGAACTAATCAATCTTTGAGAAACTAATTGAACCTTTATAATCTGTATAAATTCACAACAGTTTAATCTGTTTTTGAAATAGGGGGATTTTAATTAACATTGTTTTTAACAGAAAATTTTAATTGGAACTCAATTCACCCCCCCCCCCCCCCCTCTTGAGTATCCACTCCGACCAACATTTGGTATCAGAGGTGGTTAATATTTTCTAAATGTACTCTATTTTTCAACTGTGATTTTAGTTGTATTTTAAAGTTCTTAAAATATCTGTTATTTCTAAATTTTTATCTCTTTAAAATTCTTTTTGTAATATCATGGATAATAGACTTGAGGGTGATGCTACTAACCGGCCACCTTTCTTTAATGGATACAACTATGCTCAATGGAATCTAAAAATGAAAATTCACTTAGAAAGTATGAGCTTTGATATTTGGACTGCCATTGAAGCTGAATACAAAATTCCCAGTACTGATAGATCTACTTGGGACGAAACTACAAAGACTGCTTACAATAATAATTGTAAAGCTATGAATTCCTTGTACTGTGCTCTAGGAGATGAGGAATTTAATAGAATTTCTGCATGTAAAACTGCATATGAAATTTGGGATACCTTAGCTGTTTCTCATGAAGGAACAACTAATGTTAAGGAGATGAGATTGAATACCTATACTATTATGTATGATAATTTTAAGATGAAGCCTGATGAACCCATATCTGATATGTATCTCAGGTTCAATGAAATTGTCAACACAATGACTTCTCTGGGAAAGGATGTTCCGGCAAAGGAACAAATCATAAGAATTTTGAGGTGTCTACCTGAAAGATGGAGAGGAACCTTTGTCTCCATTAGAGAATCGTGTGACATTGGAGAACTGCCAGTCAAGGAACTAATTGGTAAGTTGATGATGTATGAAGAAGAACTCAAGGTAAACAAAGCAGAAGATGATGAACCTAAAAGGAAGTCTATTGCCTTCAAGACTACAACCTCAAAGAATAAGGATAAGGAAAACCCTCAAGCTATCAATGAAAGTTCAAGTAGTGAGGAAAGTGAGAATGATTCTGACAGTGATGTTGAGATGGCACACATTTCTAGAAGATTTAAGAAATTCTATAGGAAGAAGATGTTTTTCAGAAAGTCAAACTACAAAGGCAAATATGATAACAAAGGACACTGGAAAAAGGATTGGAAGAAGTCTGAAAAATCAGATGAAGTTGTCTGTTATGAATGAAAAAGAAAAGGACACATAAAAGAAGACTATCCAAAGCTGAAATACAGAAAGAAGTATGAATACAAGGATAACAAGTACAAGAAAGCCATGAAGGCTACTTGGAGTGCTTTAGAAGACAGCACAAGTGAAGCTGAATCTTCAGACTCTGAAAGGAATCGAGCCAACATGTGTTTCATGACAAACACTTTTGAGGTAACATCAGAAACTCCTGCTTCAAATTCATATTATTCTGGAGATGATTCTGAATGTGATAACATGTCTAAATCTGAACTGTTTGAATATTGTGATATGCTTGAGGAAACCTGTAATGAGATTAAAGATAAATATAAAGGTTTAAAGAAACAGGATGCTTTAAGTGTTAAGCATAAATCTGATCTGGATATAGAAGTAGAAAAGAATGATCAGTTTCTTAAAGAGAATACTGAACTAAAATTTTCTAATGAACAACTCAGAAAAGACTTAGAGAAGTTCCCAAATGGCAAGAATACTCTAACACAAATGCTAGGAAAGCAATTTGCACCTAGATATACTACTGGTATAGGATACCAACCTAGACAAAGAAAAGTTGCCAAGACTAGATTCATTCCTAAATCTGGACAGAAGATAGTTAATTCTGGAACTTCATATGCCTCAACCAGTTATATTCATAGTTATGGATCTAATAAGGTTTATCTTTCAAAGAATGTTAATTCTACAAATTATATGAGACCCATTAGACAAATATGGGTACCTAAAGTATCATTGGCTAACATGTATGGACCCAAGAAGATCTGGGTACCAAAATCATCTTCCATCTAAATCTGTTTTGTAGGTGACCTGCTTGAAGAGCTGTCACAAGAAGATATGGTACTTAGACAGTGGATGTTCAAGACATATGTCAGGAGACTTTTCATGTTTCAAGATCTTAGTAAAAGTTGATGGATGCTTTGTCACTTTTGGTGATAATTCAAAAGGAAAAATCCTCGGCTTAGGCCAGATTGGTAACACTGATTCAATCTTGGTTTCTGAAGTTTTATTTGTCGATGGACTTAAATATAACTTGTTAAGCATTTCTCAGTTGTGTGATGATGGTTTTTATGTGAAATTTAAAAATGATTCTTGAAATGTTTTTAACTCTAAAAATGTTTTAGTATTTTCTGCTTTAAGAAATGAAAATGTTTATGCTGTTGATTTAGATTCTTTAGCTAAGTAGAATATTCCTTGTTTAAATGCTTTTCATAAAGAGTCTTGGCATTGGCACAAGAAGATTAGGACACTTCAACGTGCACTCTCTTAGAAAACTTTCTAGGAAGAACTTAGTTAGAGACTTACCCAAACTTGAATTTCCAGCAGACAAAGTTTGTAATCCCTGTCAAAAAGGAAAGCAACATAAAGTTTCTTTTAAATCAAAGAAAGAAGTGTCAACTTCTCAACCTCTTGAGTTGGTTCACATGGATTTATTTGGACCTTCTAGAGTGTCTAGTTTAAATGGGAATCACTATGTCTATGTTCTTGTAGATGACTTTTCTAGATATACTTGGGTATATTTTCTAGCTCACAAAAGTGAAGCTTGTTATTACTTTTTTAAATACTCCAAGTCTATAGAAAATCTTAGTGGACTCAAGATTAAGACCCTGAGAAGTGATCATGGTCGTGAGTTTAAAAATCATGAGTTTGATTCTTACTGCTCACACAATGGCTATAGTCACAATTTCTCTGCCCCTAGGACACCCCAACAAAATGGTGTAGTAGAGAGAAGGAATAGAACCCTGCAAGAAATAGCTAGAACCATGCTCAATGAATATGAACTGCCTATTTACTTTTGGGCTGAAGGTGTAAATACAGCTTGTTATATCATTAATAGAGTCTTGATCAGACCAGTTCTTAAGAGGATCCCTTATGAGCTGTGGAACCATAGGAAACCCAAGGTTAACTACTTCAAAGTTTTTGGATTCAAAGTCTTCATTCTCAATACAAAAGACAATATTGACAAATTTGCATCCACGAGTGATGAAGGAATGTTCCTAGGTTACTCTATATCTAGTAAAGCCTATAGAGTTTTCAATAAAAGAAACAAATGTGTGGAAGAATCTGTTCACATCAAATTTAATGAAACTGATCCACATGAACCTAAAATCTCTCTTGAAGATGATCTCTCTGGTTTGAATCACAATGATAAAGACAATGGACCTATAGTTAAAACATCCAGCTCTGGAAATTCTCCAGAACCTGCTTCTGTTGAACCTCAATCTGTAGATGAATCTGAAATCTCTAGCCCTATCTTTTCAAGACCATCTAGGACTCTAAAGAACCATCCTTTAGATGATTTTGTAGGAAATCTAGATAGAGGAACACAGACTAGAGCTTCTCTAAGAAATCAGGCTGAACATCAAGCTTTTCTTTCACAGTTAGAACCTAAAAATATCAATGATGCTATCAATGATGAATTTTGGGTAATGGCTATGCAAGAAGAACTAAATCATTTTGAAAGAAACAAAGTCTGGAAATTAGTAGAAAGATCTAAGGGCATTTTGACCATAGGCACAAAATGGGTGTTTAGAAACAAAGTTGATGAATATGGAAACATCATTAGATATAAAGCTAGGCTAGTTGCACAAGGTTACAATCAAGAAGAAGGAATTGACTATGAGGAAACCTTTGGAC
Source organism: Viscum album (assembly GCA_963277665.1). Classification (NCBI taxonomy): domain Eukaryota; kingdom Viridiplantae; phylum Streptophyta; class Magnoliopsida; order Santalales; family Viscaceae; genus Viscum; species Viscum album. The sequence goes on along the minus strand of OY728142.1, from coordinate 1,329,492,194 downwards.
CTGTAGCTAGATTAGAGGTTATTAGGATCTTACTTGCCGATGCATCACATCTGAATTTCAAGCTATATCAAATGGATGTCAAATGTGCTTTTCTAAATGGTTTTATTGTTGAAGATGTTTTTGTAGAACAACCACCTGGTTTTTTAAATCCTCATTTTCCAAATCATGTTTTTAAACTTTCTAAAGCTTTATATGGTTTAAAACAAGCTCCAAGAGCTTGGTATGAAAGGCTTTCAAACTTTCTTATCTCAAAAGGATTTACAAAAGGAGTAGATGATCCCACTATTTTTATAAAAAGGATTTCAAAAGATGTGTTAATAGTACAAATCTATGTTGATGATATTATTTTTGGATCTTCTAAAAATTCCTTATGTACTGATTTTTCAAAGGTTATGCAAAATGAATTTGAAATGAGCTTAATGGGAGAGTTTAAGTATTTTCTTGGTTTTCAAATTTTTCAAACTAAAGATGGAATTATTTTAAATCAAAGTAAATATACAAAGGATCTTTTAAAACGTTTTGGACTGGATAGTATTAAGGAAAGTGATACACCTATGAGTACTACCTGTAAATTGGATACAGATGAAGCTGGGAAACCAGTGGATCAAACCAATTATAGAGGTATGATTGGGAGCTTACTTTATCTTTCTTCTAGTCGACCAGAAATTATATTCATTGTATGTATGTGTGCTAGATTTCAAGCTAATCCTAAAGAATCACACTTACTGGTTGTTAAAAGGATTTTAAAGTATCATAAGTATACTGTAAATTTAGGATTGTTTTATCCAAAAGGACAATCATTTAACCTAACTAGCTATTCAGATACTGACTTTTCTGGATGTAAATTAGATAGGAATAGCACATCTGGAACATGTCATTTTCTTGGAAAATCCCTAGTATCATGGTGTAGTATGAAACAGAACTCAGTTGCATTGTCTACTGCCGAGGCAGAATACATAGCTGCTGGGAGTTGCTGTGCACAAATTCTGTGGATGAAACACACTTTATTGGATTATGGATTTGATCTTAAACATGTTTCAATTAACTGTGACAATACTAGTGCAATAAATATATCTAAGAACCCTGTGTCTCACTCTAGAACTAAGCACATTGATGTCAGACATCACTTTCTAAGAGATCATTATCAAAAAGGTGATATTTCTTTGAAATTTATTAAACAAGAGTTGTGTATGATCGATCTGTGAAACTGATCTGTGAAACTGATCTGTGAAACTGATCTGTGAAACCGATCTATGAAACGGATCTATGAAACTGATCTGTGAAACTGATCTGTGAAACTGATCTGTGAAACCGATCTGTGAAACTGATCTGTGAAACCGATCTCTGAAACTGATCTGTGAAACTGATCTATGAAACTGATATATGAAACTGATCTGTGAAACCGATCTGTGAAACTGATCTGTGAAACCGATCTGTGAAAATGATCTGTGAAACTAATCTGTGAAACTGATCTGTGAAACTGATCTGTGAAACCGATCTGTGAAACTAATCTGTGAAACTGATCTGTGAAACCGATCTGTGAAACTGATCTGTGAAACTGATCTGTGAAACCGATCTGTGAAACTGATCTGTGAAACCAATCTGTGAAATCGATCTGTGAAACCGATCTGTCAAACTGATCTGTCAAACCGATCAGTGCAACCGATCTTGTCATACCAATATTTTTTATTATTATATTGTAATTAATTAGTAAATTTCATTTATACTTTTTATGGGAACCCTAAATGATAAAATAAATGATATGCGGCTATTTATCTTCCCTAAACCTTTGACCTTTCATTTCCCGCCGAACCTTTCAACCTCTCTTCCCCTCTACTTCGAACCTTCGAAATCCTGCCTTCCCAAAATCCTCGAATGGCTAAGCAAAAGAGACCAATCAAAGGACCTTATTGCCCTGTACCATCAAAGCGTGCTCGAGGCGAGTCGAGTAGTACCTCTCAACGATCAGTAAATCCGAACCTGGAAACTCGGATTGTTGCTGTAGAAAGAGAAGTCAGCTCTGCGTGGCTTTTGTCAAGTAAGTCACTGTTGCTGCACGTTCTTGAATCGCAAGGATGGATAGACTGGTTTTCAGACAACTCTCTAATAGACTACCCAAAGCTGGTACATGAGTTCTATATGAATCTGGAAATCACTTTAGATGGTGTGGAGGCTGCCAGGATGTCGTCTGTGTTAAAAGTAATGAAAATATCCTTCTCATCTATGCAGTGGGCTGAGTGCTTGAATGTACCTCATGAAGGTCGGTATGAGAATTATGCTGGGAATATTCCTCCAACATCTGATTACTTCTCTTATGAATTAGCTCTGGAGCTTCTGACTGGAAACAGAGAGTCACAGAGAATCAAAGCTTCAGAATTAGATGGTGAATGCAGACTTCTTTTCAAGTTTATTCAGCACCAACTTTGCCCTAGGAGAGGAGATTTTTCTGATGTAAAGTACCAGGATGTTTTCCTATTGTTTCTTCTGAAAATACATGAGAAGATCAATTTTTGTAGATATGTGATGGTGCACATAGCTGGAATGGTAAAACCGTCCAAGAAAGCCACTGCCTTGTTTTATTCAAAGATGATATCTACCATGCTCAAGAATCTAGAATGTATTGATGAAGATGATGAAGTTGATGAAATAGATCATACCTTCTGTCTCAACAAAGAGATCTACAAGAGCATGAAAATCAATTGGAATCCATGGAAGAAGTGTTGGGTTGCAGATGAAGATAAATTGTATGAAGCATACAATCCCATAGATCATGGAAAGAGGCCAAAGGATTTGAGAGACCCTGGCTTGAAACCAAATGAGGAACCAGTTTATTCTAATGATGTAAGAAGAAGGAAAGGATGAGGCCTCCAAAGCCCAAGAGTAAGAAGAAGCTGCGACTGAGGAAGGAAGTATGTCATCTCTTGATGATAGGAGTGATCCTGACACTGCTACTCCCAAGAAAAGAATAGAATTTGGACCTGCTAGTCCACCCTTAGCCCTACCAGAATCAGAACCCATTCTTGGTGATGAATAAGATTCTGATACTGAAGAATATCACAGTGAAGCTTCTGAGAAGTGTGATGATGGACATCCTGATGATGCTGAGGGTGCTGTTGATGGTGATAACAGACCAGTGAATGGTCTTTCTGAAGATCAAATAGAACCACCTCAGTCAGTACAAGAAATACATATCAGTGGCAATGATGATTCACCAAATATCAGTGGAACAACAAGCTATGAGAAACCAAAATACACCATGTGTGCTGCTGTTTGGGATGACTACCCTGGTTATGTCGTGTTGGGCTTAGAATATTCTGAAGAAGAAGATGAAATGCCAGAATCTGCTGCAGCTGTGAAGAGGAACCTCGCAAGAGAAGCAAGGTTTGTTCCTGCTGTTGATCCTACAAATGTTAATCTACCTGGTTCTGGAATCTCTCAAGATGATCTTAATAAGTTTAAGATTGAATTGCTAACTGCTGTTAGAGAAACAGTTAGAGAAGAAATTTCTAATGCTCTTACTCAAGTGTCTCTACAAGTTTCTGAAAATTCATTGGAAGCCTTCTCACAAAGAGCATCTAATGCTGTGAAGCCAGACCTGGCCAATACTAGTGACCTTATTGGCAGGCACATAGCCTTTTTGAATCAGACTATGAAGGATCTTCACACCGGCTTGGTTTCTCTATCAAGCGAATTCCGATCGACCATCTCTGGTATGATGGAAGTTTTGAAAAATTTGATTGAACATCTCACCATGTCTGACTTGAGGAAGTTGAAAGCTGAGTTTACTCACATAGTTGGCCAAGCCAGTATAGGCAAGGTAACCAAGATCACTACCCGTGAGCTAGAAGCTCTAAGAGAAGTTGTGCATGATGAGTTAGCTACTGTTAGACAAATTCTTGATTTAGAATCTTTGAGGAAGATGAATGAGCTCTGTGATAACAGTCATAAGATGGCATTGGTGTATTCAGCAGATGCTAAGAAAGCTCTGCAAGAGATCAAAGAGAAAGTTGATAATCACTTTTCCAAGATTTATACAAAACATGAGATGGCTGCAAACTTCATGGTGTTGGCAGAGAATCTGAAATTACCTCTAGTCACTCAGGCCTTCAAAACTCAAGTTCATCAGTCGCAAGATTTTACCCCTTTCCTTGGCACAACTTTTGGAGAATAAAGATGATTTTGAAAAAGCTATGAAGTATGGGGTAGAAGTCATTCAGGACTTCATTCATCTTTTTAAGCCCTATTTGAATGCACAGGCCACTGCAATAGTACTTCCTACTTCTGAACCACTCAGTGACTCTGATGTAGCTCCAAATCAGTTATCTGTTGCTCAAGCTCTATCTCAGTTAAGACCATTCCCTCAGCAAGCTTCCCAACTAGCTCCTGTTTCTCAACAACAACTCTCTGTGGCACCTGCTCCTACACCTGCCCGAGTTGTCCTACCACCACTTCAGATTCGCCAAGTATAGCCTGCCTCCAAGCCTTGAAACTTACCCACTATTGATCCCAAAGACAAAGGCAAAGCCCCTTTGTATCCTAACAAATAGTTGTGTATTGTTTTTGATAGGGTGAACAATGTGATGCTTGTAATATTCTGTACTTTATCAACTTTTTTTCCCTACTCTATGCTGACTGCTTTTACATTCACTTTCACTTATATGTTTTCCCACCTTTTTGATTATCCCAAAGGGGGAGAAGAAAAGGAATGATGTATGGGAGAAGAAAGATGTATGGGAGAGATATATGGGGGAGAAAACATGTATATATCTCAGGGGGAGAAATCTATATAATATATTTGGGAAATTTAAATTAAGGGGGAGATTTATATATCTCTTTATATTTATTCTCTTTATGGTTTAATTCTCATTATGTTTTTATTAATGATATATCAGATTATTTATATTTTATGATAAAGATTTGTGATTATCAAAAAGGGGGAGATTGTTGAGCCCTCTAGAAGATTGTTGATTTCATGTCTATGATTGATGTTTTAATAATCACAAATCATCACATACCATCAATGCTTAATCTGGTTTGATTTCTCATAAACTTAATTACAATCTGTTAATGAATTTGTTATCATGTTTTTGTCTGTGCTTATTGACTTACAAAGTATTTTGGAAGTCTTCTAGATTCAACAGACATCGGAAGCACCGATCCAATATCAACAGACATCGGAAGCACCGATTCAATATCAATAGACATCGGAAGCACCGATTCAATATCAACAGACATAGGAAGCACCGATTCAATATCAATAGACATCGGAAGCACCGATTCAATATCAACAGACATCAGAAGCACCAATTCAATATAAACAGACATCGGAAGCACCGATTCAATATCAACAGACATCGGAAGCACCGATCAGATGATAGACCGATGCTGATCAAAATGACTCACCGATGCAAATGACTCACCGATGCAAATGAATCACCGATGCAAATGACTCACTGATGCAAATGACTCACCGATGCAAATGACTCACTGATGCTGATCAGAATGATCCACCGATCAAATGACTCACTGATGCTGATCAAACTGACTCACCGATCAGATGACAGACTGATGCTGATCTGTCTGATTCACCGATGCTGATCTATCAGAGTCACCGATCATTACTCACTAATGCTGATGACCTACCGATCACTTGATTCTTCAATAGTCATAAACAACTGTTTGAATTTCTTTATCTTTATCTTTATTTAATCTAACCAACGGTCATATTAGGTATATTTTAATGCTCTGTCAATTAATTAATAAAGGTTGTCGGATGTCAGGAAACCATACCTCGTACCTGCGGAAAGGAATCTTTTTCTGTCTTCTGAAGCACGTGACATAAATACAAGAAGCCTCTGCTGAAGAAAAGAGTAGTTGACAGAAGAACACAAGAAGAATACAGAGGAAAATAAAGAGGAGGAAGAACCAAGAAGAACAGAACCTCATACACAATCAAGCCTACTCAAGAAGAGTTATGTTCATAAAAAAGAACATTGAAGAACTTCATCGACTACATCTCACTGCCTTTGAACCTGAAGCATACGACACTCTTCTTCTCAAACAAAACCGAGAAGAGGACTCAGAATAAATTCTGACCAAATACAAAAGAGTCCAAAGCTACACTGAAATCACCAGAGCCATTTATAAACTCTACATCTCTGCTCTGTGATACATTTGTTTACATTTTGAGCAGTGTGTGTTATCTGCTGTTTTAAACACACACACTGACTCCTGTACTTTCACTGAAGGATCTGTAAATCCTCAGCAAACCTTTTTACACTTCATTTCCCATTGTGGATAGTGGTAGAGGTTGTGTGAGACCTGGACCGCTCTAAGCTGTTGTTTGTTTCCCCACGCAGATCTCTGGTAGAGGTCTTGTGACCTGGACAGTGTGTTCACTGTTGTTAACCCCGATCCAGGGTGTGGATCATTTTTATATAAACTTTTGAGGGGACTAAGTCTCGGCTTGAGACTGAACCTCTTGGTTAATTCTCTGTGTTTGTAGCTACATACTATATCCATACAACATATTTATTTCATATTCCGCTGCTATTACTTTGAAATATAATTTATTTTCAAAGCTACTTTGATAGTTAAACTCGCAAGTGTTTATATTTATTATAAACCAGTAAGTTAGTTTCACAAGTTAATTTAATCATAAGATTAAGTTAACTGAGAACTAATCAATCTTTGAGAAACTAATTGATCCTTTATAATCTGTATAAATTCACTACAGTGTAATCTGTTTTTGAAATAGTTGGATTTTAATAAACATTGTTTTTAACAGAAAATTTTAATTGGAACTCAATTCACCCCCCCCCCTCTTGTTTATCCACTCCGACCAATGCCAGTAAAAAAATAACACAAATTTTGTATCGAATATTCATTCTAATAGTCACATAGTATATGACTTGATTATAGATTACCATCCCTCCAATGGATATTATTATTGTTATCTCAAAATCCTATGTTTATTCCAAGAACTGAACATGTCTAAGTGGGAAACTATCTATATTGGTGATGAAATAATTTTTTATACATATTTTGGGTAAGGGTGAGGCTATAGAGGATTAAATATTATAAAAATAAATATGAAACTACAATGAATCTTTCATCTAGTAGATCTGTGGTTCTGAAGATGACTCTAATGTAAGTGATCGTTTGGAATTAGATCTCACGTCGAAAAAAGCACAATATGTTTTGGAAATGTAATGACATGTACTTGTGAGTGAGGTTACGATAAAAGTGGCCATAACCTAATAGTAAATTCATTCTTTATTTCTTTCATGTAATGGTATTATTGGAGAAAAGTTAACTCACCCACCGAGGATTCAGAGGTGTTCTACCTGGAAAGATATATCATGATGGTGTTGCAGAAGTTACCACTATTGGGGGGATTTCCATACAACCACTACTTATTGATGTTATCCTATTCCACTAGGACCTCTATTACAAAATTTTTTATGTGAATTTTCGAAACTATTATTCACCCTAGTAGTGGTGAAAAATGACTACAATTATATTATTAGTTTCTATGGATTGGCTAAACTAGTACGACTCCAATGATGAGCTTGAAAAAACATTATATTAACCATAATATGTTTGTCTTATAACCAATATTTCTATTATCTTAATATTTCACATTGGATATTTTAGTATGTTTTAGATATCCAATTACCCCTCAAACACCTTGAATATTATATTTGGGGTACGACAGATGAGACCAACTCTGATGATGATGATGAGGGATTACCTAGTTAAATGCAAATGATGGGGTGTATTAGTTTTAGTTACTAAAGAAAAACTACCCCTTCCTATAATAGTATCACTTTTAAAACCTCCATTTAAATCCTAGTCTAATATGAAACATCTCATTTCAACCCCTTTCAAAGGACCTTTATTAGAGAAGACAAAGAAGAGTAAGTAGCTCTGGTCATCAAAGAATACATTCTAATAATCAATAAATAATTGGTTAACATTTCATACCCTTTTTCTTTTTATTGAATTTATCCAGTAGTTTACCATAACCCATTCCATTTTTCTGGTTCTATGAATGATTTTTTGGGTGAATATTTTTAAATGTCTAAGGAGGAAGATACATATTATTTTACTCTTGGGGTATAATAGTTATTAGAATATGTTCGTAGATAGATGGTAGAAGATGATGTTCAAGAATGTTATGATAAAATCTATAAAATGGATTCACACTAAATCATTAACTTTTACTTAAAATTGGAGACTGATATCCTAGAATATACTAATGTCGAAAAAAATTCTTCTACTGAAATTGACTTGCTAGAAGCCTCCCTAGCCAATTCTAATAATGTCTTAAAAAATTGAATACGTCATCAAATATATTCCATGTTATATAATATATATTTTTCATAGATCCATTATTTGTTTCAGTAATACTACTATATTGATAGAAAAAACATCTACATTTTATAAAACTCATACAACAACTAAAAGATTAATTGTTTCCCATATAGTCGAGGTTATTCAGACAAAAAAAGATTCTACCTAGGATTTGGGATTACAGGTACATAATTCCACTAGTTCGGAATCCAATCCACAAGATTTAGATTAATCATAGGTCCATCTCATTGTAATCCTACGAAATTTATTTTTTTACGATCTCTTTACATCTTGAATTAGTTCAATAACACATCTCTGTTTCTCAATTAATCATGATTCTAGGCATAGAGAACAAATCAGTCATTAGAAAATGTGGAATAATATATGGGGTGAATTATTAGTATAATAATGGATAGAAACATAAGATATATGAATTAGGTTAACATGATCCTGGTATATTTTTTCCATCCTAGGTTATAGAGGGCTTGATAATGGGGATCACTATTCATTATTGAAGGAGTTTTTTCATGATGATGAAGAAAATTCCCTAAAGTAGAGATTATTGGTAGTGGAGGAAACATAATTATACAGTCAACCATGTTATAAAACACATGATTATTCCACCAATATTGAAATAAAAAAATTGTCACAAAGTATTGGTAAATGATTGGAATGTTGAGATTAACCTGATATGGTATGAGGTGTCCCACCAGTAATACATACTAAAAGATACTGATAAGATTATGGTAGACAAATAAGGACTCCTATAAATGGAATATAAGGATAGGCTTTATGTTTTTTCTAGGGTGGTGGCATTACAATATTCTATAGATATAGAGACTGAATATCTATATAAATATAGCAATTCTATATCTTCCTAAGTGAATAATTTCCCATAGTTGATGGGAAAATTTGAACAGATGATGTAATTATTTTTCCCTTTACAAGTGTCATTATAATTGTTTTATTATAAAATATACTCCATTTTGTTAATATTAAACAGTACATTTATAATTATTCGTGAATAAAATCTGATTATCTTATTATGATTATATTAAAAACATATATTATTTTTATATATACTGATTACTCATTGTCATATAAATCAATAAACATATCATTCATTTCAATAATACTAATTAGACCAAAATAAAAACTCAAATGTCCTATCCATAATAGGGCACTTTTTATGATTTACTATTAATAAACATTAGTATACCGCAATCTTTGATATATTAGGGCTATATTCTAACAATATAACTCCATTCCCCCTAATTTGTGAACCTGACATAGTCTATGACCTAATCTAGAAACAATCCGGATCACCCCAAGCATGAAACTAGCTTTATAGAATCACAAAAGATATATTCGATCCATTTTTAAAAAACTTAATAACATACATTAATCATTTACACAGATGATTGTAAGGACTATTTTATAAAACAAAGATCCCTGAATAAAATCTATTAAAAGAAAAAATATAAAGAAAAAAATTATATTTACTAAATCTAATGAAGAAATAAAAATCTATATAAAAAATATAGCTTAATGGCGATACAAGGATGAAACCAGAAATCAATATCTCAACAAGATTTGTAGAACTATGTTATAAACCGAAAATATAACACCTAATACAATCTCCTTCCTCCAAAAATGTGTATATCCATCCATAATACCCATACACCCCATGATTGATCTGAACAAATATATTAACATGACAATTAGCTACGGTGTATAGATTCTCATGGGAACAAGTATGGTGTGACCCTAAAAAACATGGTTGTTATGCACCAAAAAATATTCATATTTTCAGTCATGGAAAACCAAACAATGATTGTAAGAAAATAATTACAAAATATATGGTTTTAATCATTTGTATTATAAAAAATAATTTATATTATAAAAACATACCTTTTCAAAAAAATAAACTTAATAAAATGAATTCATTATTCATTGAAAAATTATCTTAAATCATTTATTTAAAAATATTCATAAAGAATTATAAAAATTCATATAAAACAATGAATAAGTACACAAATTTAAAAATATTAGAAATTAACATGTTATTAGAAATAGTAGATAACTACATATAAAATTGGTATATGATATAAACATATATCTAGTATAATATATGAGGTAAAAAAAGTTATAATTAATATTAATGTAGAAATAAACAATTTTCCATTAAATAATAGGAAACGATGGATATACAATCAATGTAATATCCATAAACTAGCCTGAAGAGACACTATATGAAATCTAATTATGACCGTCTTTATGAATTAAAATTCATTGATATTATAATAAGAAATTGAATTCCCTAAACTAGCCTCCACAACAGGACTCCATTACGAACACCTTTATTACAGTGTATATAGTAATTTTAATCCGAACTAAATATTAAACATCTATAATCCCATAATAATACACTAGTTATCCACAAGATGAGTATATTGGGAGGGGGGATTCTATTACATAAAAACTAACATTCATGACTCAATATAATCATTAACTACATGCACAAACCACCTCACCACACCAATAGATGAAAATCATCTCTTATTGAAATTATCATCATCAAAAAATTAAAAGAGGATAATTCCCCAATATAAGTGCATAAATTACATGAAAAACTTTTAAATGTCACAACCAATCCATAAATTTTAATAATATTATTTATTTTTTATGAATAAATATCCTTCCATTAATTCCATTCAAAATCAAGGTTGTGTATTAAAATATTCTCCTCAATTTTCCAAAAGTTCATATAATTATTGATTTCAAAATAATCCCTTAAAAATATGTTTTTAATTTTTAATCAATAGTAGAATTTGAGACCAAAATATATGAAGATGAAATACAGTGAAAGACATACACACATATATAGTAATATAAAAAAATATTTGTGTGTATTTAAAAAATCAAATTCATGATCATTCATAATAAATAATATTGGATAAAAATAAAAAATTCAATACACTTATCCAAACACATGAGTTTCTATTTGAAACTAGTTAAATCCTCAAAAAGGTAATATAACAACCAAACCAAAATTTAATCTGATGAACTATCACATTTAAAATATCAAATTCCAATCATCATTCTAAACATAATAATTACTTGAAATACAATTTCCTTCGTTTTAGAAACCACATTGATTTATTTAAAAAAGGATAATATAATATATAATTTGTTGAAATCACAATTTGAAAAAACTTTTGACCTAAAATGTATTTAACATTAATTTAGTAAATTATAAAAAATGTGTAATTTGATTAAAAATATATATTGGAAATCCTAATCATATCACAGTGTTATATGTATGGTCAAAGAAAATGGAATACTTCTTTAAACATGTGATTTCATGTTTAAAATCAATGAAATTGTAATATGATGACTCATCATGTGATCAATGTAGCATAAAATCACAATCCACAATGAAAATCATCAGTCCCACATATTAGTAATAATATAAGTAAAAACTAATGAATAAATAAGTAATAAATGATAACACAATGTAAGAAAGAATGAAGGTACATGGACTTGGGTTATCCAGCAAAACATGAAGTATATATGCCTTTAATATGGAATGAATCAAGGGAAATCAATATGCGGATCTCCAAGGGGATTTTGTGTGAGTAGTAGGAATAAAAGCTGATCTTCTTGTATTAATATTAGTGAGGTGTAATATGAAAATTATCATTATGAATTTTTGGATGTATAGATGGTTTTGATGGACTATTTGAAAAAAAAATTGGCCAATTATAAAAAATTTATCTTTTATAATGAAATAAAAACTCTAAAGATTTCCATACAGTTTCCTCTAACAATATTTCATCCATGAACTGTTACCATTATGACTAAAGTTGATGCATGGATTACCCTGAGTTTAAATTGTTTTGGACTACATTTATACTTCTATTATAGACTAAACAATTCATTAATAAATTGAATTATAATTATGCCCTTATGCATGTATAGTGACATAGTCTCCCCAATGATATGAACAATTAATTTTAAAAAGAGATAATATTTTTTAAAAATGTAAAAAATACATATTATCATGTTTATTTCTCCCAAAAACAAATGAAAACAATAATATTAATCAAATAAATTAAATCATTTGGGATCCAAATTTTTAGTTTTGATATGCCATTCTTTTTTTAGTTACATGATATCATACACCAAGATGATCTATATAATTGTTGAACATTATTAATTTATGTAAAACGCCCAAAGTTTACTCATATAAATTTTAATTAAAAAATAATTTGATCAATATATTTATTTTCAAGAAACACAATACTGAAATATACTACGACATTCTTATTTACACTAATGGTATTTTGATGAAAATATTAAATAATAACTATTAAATAATTTTAATTTCTCAATTACACCTTTTATAATTATTTTCTTTTATTTATTCTTCTACCTCCATGAAATTTAATTTATTTATATTTAGTAGATTACATAAGTGTCATAATTTTAATTAAATATTAATATGTTTATATTATAACTCTTTTTTGGATTTCTCACAATATTTTGAAAATGAAAACGTAGCCGATGTTATGTGAAGAATACTTCCTCTATTAGTGACATGATCGATTTTCATAATTTAATTACATTGATGATTAATATTTTGATTTAACAAATAAAAATTATATATATAAATTTTTTAATATTTTTTAAATATAAACAATCTCATACCTTATTTTCATTTATTGGAAACTAATAATGTAACATGTGTGTACACGGATACCTCTTCCATGAAGCAGTGTATTTAGTTTTTCCTCTGCACTTTTTTACATATCCAAATATATAATTATATTGTTAACTAAAAAATAAAATGATAAATAATAACATTATATTTACCTGATAATGATATTAATCCAAAATAATTACCTTCTAAACAATACTCACCCATTGATTATACGACATTATTTTTTATGTATGTTTAACCTCATATATTATCAATGATATATATTTCAATCATGGATTAATATAGAAGAAAAATATTTTTCTTATTATATATTTTTATTCTATATATTTTTTAATATTTAACTTATTATTTATATAAATCACTATGTTCAGAAAAAATTATCCAAAATAACATAGACATGGATTCAGTTCTAATGAACCATCCAAATAAAATCCATCAAATGAACATGTAGATTCATAATTGATTAAGAAATATTTTTAATATCCTTTATAATCATGTGATTATAAAATTAATATCATGGAATGTGGTTCTCCATACACATTATATGACAATTGTGAAATGATCCAAAAAATACTTGATAATGAAAACAATCATTAAATATATAATGAATGTAAAATTAATGATTTTAAATATATGGTTAAAATGGTAATATATATAAATATTATTATTAAATAGGGTAATAATATTGTTATTTTTAAAATACACCAATTTAAATATCTTTTGTTTAATCCAGATGTAAAATGTAAGGGTATCCTTCTTGACTCGCCTTGTTTTTATTTGGCATTATTTTCCTCTTCAGCAATGGTTTTACAAAAAAATTTCCTTCAACTTTGTAAGGATTTTATATTTAAATCCTATTTTATTTCTACTTAATTACAATAATTTAATTCTCTCTTATAAATATTTGATGAAGTTAAATATAATTACCATTAGACCCATATAATCTCATTCAATTCATAACAATGTTCTCTCATCATTCATATGTTATCCTCTAATATTTGTAAAGAAATATATTATTTATTTCTATATTTATATATAATTATAATTAAAAAATTTCAAAATAATTTCATATAATGATATTTAAAATATGAGTTTTTAGATATGGTGTTTTGATATTTTTAAAGGTTTTTCCCCTTCTCGCATGTAATTTTTTATCATCAACACCCTAGTTGTTGACTTTAGATATATTAATTTTCAAGGATATTATTTATATTCATTAAAATTAATTTTTTAGAAATTATTAAAATGAATCATATTTAAATGAATATTTGAAAGTGAATCATAACTGCTCATTTTTATAAAAATATTAATAAATCTCTCTTGAATATGTAACATTAATTTTTCTCTTTATCATTTTCAAAGTTTTCATCAATAAAGGTATATTTCATGAATCTATATATATATTAATTTATTAAATGTTCATTAAAAGTTATTGAATTTTTTATCACGAAATAACTCAAAGGATGTCATTCTTGGTGTTATTGATTGAAAATTATAAGAAACCCATTTTCATTTGATGCACCCCTTATAATGTGATGACTAATTTTTTTCAAGTGGTACACAATTATATGGATGGTTGAATTTTATGGTCCTCTATAACCCTATAATTCATTGGTATACTTTTTATATCTCCAATGACATTTAAACACATTTTATATTATTTTATCTAGAATCATGTGGTTTAGTGCATCTACATTGAAAGTGGTGACTCATGAGATAAGTATTCACATAAATGATTAATTGTTTCATAATCCATGGTTTAAATTAGTGATAAAATAATGTTTTTTTAATATTATTATGTTTCTACCAATGATCAATGTCACACAATTATTCTAAATCATATTAACATTACTATTTTACATAGACCATGTTTATTATTTCATTATTGACAAATTTTCCCATAGAATTGTTTTTTCATTTAAGAGTGCATGACCATATATCATGAAATACGGATATCCCATATTGTTAAATATTCTTTTTAATAATATATTCCACCCATATTCATGATTTATAATTACCTAGTGGTCTCTACGTTGATAAAATAATGTTGAATTATTCATTTTTTTAAATATCATCTTATACCATTCTAATATTTGAATTCCATACGTGATGAATATGTTTGTAACGAATGAGAATTATGTATGGAAATATAGTGTAGCTCCATAAATAATATATAACTTATAAAATATGTTTCTATTATAAATATTCATTAATTAAAATATATCATTGGGTTCTAGATTTGTGAAATTCATTATGATAGTTAAATTTTAACTAATGTTAATTATTAAAAATGAATTAATCTTTTGGTTGAGTTATCTCACATGAAATGAAATCCAATATGTTAAATATGTTTTTATATAATTGTATATGGGAATGAGGGTCGAGGAAACAACATATACTTCAATCATATATATAGCAACCTTTATCCAGTTCTTTTTTATGACACATTTTTTAGATATTACATTCAAGATTCTGATGATTATATTGTCCTATATAATAAATTATATATATGTAAACTACATAGCATTATAGATTATTCAAACTAAAACATAGTTCCCTATGAATGGGAACCAATTTACCAACACCTATTGTAACTCATTTTTTTTAATATAGTTTTTTCACATTGGGTTCTCTATTTAAATTTTAACAGTTTCCCATGGTGATTATTCCTAGAATGATAAAAATATGATCATTCTAAAATACATAACAATCAATTGTACTACTTTTTAAAGGTATGTGTTCATTTTGGTTCATCACCAATGGCACTCAATAACTCATAACATTTTAGATGAGGTAATTTCATTATCACCACACAATATATAGGAGGGGGTATGGATAACTCTATGACTATATTAGGAATTTAAAATATTTTTTTAAATCATTCCTAAAACTCAATATAGTTTGGGTCAAATTAAAATTTTAATTCAGGTTGTTGACCATTAATGTGACAGTTCGTATATATAATAGGAAACACATTAGGGTTTGTACCATTATGTGATAGGGGTTCTCTATTTTTTTCTCATTTTAACATGGTGACACACTCTCTGGGATTTCAAGGTTTTAATGATATATAGTTGGGGATATAAATATTATTTTTATTTATTATGGTTTTTGGTGTCTAATATATTATGATCATGACAATAAAAGTGTGTATAATTAATCTTTAGAAAGAAATCAAAACTCACATAGTTTGGGTTACATCATTCCATTTGGGGAAATGTGACAATGATTGATACATAGAGTTCATGATAATTCATTAATGAAATCTAGATGAAATGTTCATATATATTAATGGTGTATAGAATATGCATGAGCTTCCCTTTTTTACTTTTCATCCATGTTAATATAGAACCATGAGTAAAATTTTATTACCCAATTGAGTTTTTCATTATGAAGGTGATAATCACCGAGATTATGGGAAAATTCAGATTACATAGTTGTAGATTTAATGAATATATCACTTTTTGTGGGGGTTAGTGATTATGTAATATCACAAAATTGAAATTTTTTTACCGGTGATATGTAATTGAGGAAAAATGGTGGGTTGGGAATTATTCCCAAATGAACAAGAAACTGAACTCATTATAATATGGACCAGTGAGGGATGATTATAATAGATATCATGATAGAAAGTACCTAATGAGACAAATGATGAACGGTTTGTGATGTTGGATTTTAACCTCAAGAATTTGCTATAAAAATCCCTTGGATATGGACAGAAATTCTCATATATGTAGATAGACAATGTTTATAGTCACATGATATGTCCATTGTAATGGTCCCATAATTCTCATTGGAATGAGAGGTCTGTGAGCCATTACATTCCATTAAAAACATCCACAACTTTACAATGGATTTAAATAAATATATAAGGGTTTCAACACAATTTGGATATGATTTACAATTTTAGAATAAAACCACAAGAAAAACCCATAACCAAAACACAACCATATGATTCATTAATAATTAATAGACTGTTCAATAGCATATATTATAGAAAAACCAACTAATGTGTGCAACATAGTAATACTCTATAATCATCATTGAAATCGAATAAAATAAACTAAAGACTAAAATATTACCAAAACACTCCATGGTCCACAATATTCATGCTCCAACATCCCTAAATAACCCATGTATCATGAGGTGGTCCTAAAACATGTGATACATTACCTCTGCCAATGTCTCGGAAGGTAGCATCTAGAAAAGAATAAAAGTGAAAGGGATGGGGTGAATATAAAACTTCTTAGTCATTCCCTAAAGACTTTGCTACTCATTAAAAAAATTTATAAAAGTTATCAACATTTATATAAAACTATATATATAAAACATTTCTTCAAAATACATTGTAACAACATATAAAAAATTCCAAAAACCAATTACAACCTTGAGTAAACAAGTGTTTTTCCAACAAATTTTCTACTAATTTACATGACCGAAAAAAATTAAACAACGATTTGAAGCAACTTATAAATATTATTTTTTGATAACACTTTCGCTGAACCACACTTCCAACCATTCATGTAAATTGGACCTCTATATACTTGCGAGTAGTGAGTTATCCTTCCACTAAGAATTCATGTAGTGGAACACATTGATTGGGGTAATTTATGACTATATCCCTACCAAAGTTTTGTTGGGGGTCCATAATTCCCTTATATATCTTAATTAATATTAATACACACCACAACCCTTGCCAAACCCATGCCCAAACGTGGAGTGTTCAACCAATTCAACCAATTTCAATTTAACCATTCTTTTATTGAAAAACGTTAAATTAAAATTTCGAAACAAACATTCCATTTCAATAAAATAATTACATTTCTCTAAATCCCTTTCAAAAAATCCATATACCCTTATTCTTGAAAATTTCCTTTTAAAAATCATCATTTTAAAATCAAGTATCATTCACATCATCCAAGAACACAAATTATCCATGTTTCCAAAAAAACTACCATCACGAAGGATTCAAAAAATAATAATGTTGATCATTATTTAATAACATGGTAATCAATTATTATTCAAGGAAAATACTTCTAATAAGAGTATTCATGATTGAAGTCACATACATAGAGTGATTCGATGAAAATAGAAAACTGACGAAGAAAACTCATCAAACCGGGTAAAAATTCCATGAAACAGCCATATATCATTTTTCCAATCAACACCCAACATAAATAGAGTCATAAATGGTATAAATAATCATTGATCTACCAGAAATGGTATTATATATGAGAAAAATATATGTTGCGAGAAGTTGATCTAAGTAAATGTGACAAGAACAGTGAATAACACAGACTAAATGTAAGAACCTGGCTTCTAATTTCCATAAAAAGGTGCCAGATCAATACCAATATTGTAGTGAGAGGTTATGTAACCATAAATATATAATAATATAAAATTAGGGACACATATTTTAAAAATGAGCTACATATATTAAAAAAAACATGTGAGATACACTTTTTTATGATCTCAATTTAACCTCATGAAAGGTTTTGTCAAACAGTTGGAAAACCCTTGCACTAACCAAGTGTTTACTACTATCTTGGAAAAATGTAACACGAAATCCTCACACATTCTCCCCAACACCCCACCCCAACTTATAAAGTTATTTTATGTCATCTTCAACTCTTTAAGGATTCTCATAGGATTTAGAATGGTTTAGACAAACTGTGTTCAACTAGTGCACCTCCCGTTTAGCCTCAAAAACATCTTCAATGATCTCCAAACTATCCCATACATCACATTTATACTTTAGAAACATGAAAATAATCATTAAAGGGGTTAGATATCTGAATATGGGGTTCTATATGCCCCTAAAAATTGGCTTTTCTGAATGTATAAAGTAAAAAAAACATCCTTTCTGTAAAATATTTCTTACCACTTCACTTTAATTTCATTCTCACCATCCCATGTCTCTACCTGAATCTGAAAAAGTTTCCATAAAGCCAACAGTGTTCTCATTATTTTTCTATGAAAAACATTCTCCTTCCAAACCCCAATCGGTATCGGGATATGTAACAATGAAGCATCTAACTCTAGGTCAACATGATTTCATATGATAAAATAGTTTGGAACAGGCTGATACTCTTTCAACTAAGATACATCGAACACATTATGCACCAAACTGATCAACGGTGAAAACACCATCTGATAATCCAACACTCCAACACATTCCATTTTATCAAAAGGTACAATTTATTCAGGAGATAACATTCCCTTCTTTCCAAAAAAAATTATATCCAATCATTGAATAAGTCATTAAGAACACATCATCAATCGCCCTGAATGAAAATAGTCATTAATGATGTTCTACATATGATTTATAAAGTCTATGATCCATTTTTATTATATTTATAATCAATTTTCTTGTTTATATTATTTTGTGGACTTGGTTCTTCCCAAATACGGGAATACCTTTTGTTTCCACTATACAATGTAGGAAATGAGAAATACAACCATACAATGTTTCAAATAGAGCTATATTTATTCAGAAATGATAACTATTATTATACAAGAACACCACCATGGGTATATGATCCTCTCATGAGCCACTAAAATCTATCACACAAGGCTTCATCGTGTCTTCCAATGATTGTATCATCCTTCAAAATTTACCATCTATATGATGACGATACATTGTACTTGTATAAAATTGACTCCAAATGGATTTTTGTTTGAATTTCTAAAAATGACACATGGATGTCATATCTCTATCTGACAGTACTGGAATTCATATTCCATTTATCATTACCACTTATTAGATATAGATTTTTGATAGATCATCTAAGATAGGAGTTTCAATAATAAGGATTAAATTAGAAAACATTGTGAGTAGATCCACTATCACCATTAAGGCATCGCGTTTCCGAACAATTCTTGGGAGGCATATAAAAAATACATGGCTACCTGATCCCATTTACACTCATGGATATTTGAATACTACAATATACCTGCTGATTATTAATGTTCTACCTAATAATTTCTACTAGTTAAGAAACTTGAAAATAACTCAGCCACATTTCATTCCTTACCAATCCAATAATAATATGCCTTCAATTCCCTATATATCATTTCTATTATTGAATATATATATCCAATCTTAAATGGTGTTAAGCATGAAGTATTCGTTCTTTGAAATTCATATATACCACAATCCTATCTCTGAACTATAATATCGAACTCCAATTGTGTTTATTTCCACATTGGTCTCCCCACTATTGAGTTTTGAACTCATAACTAGGAATTCAGTTTTCGATTTTTATTCCTCTTTAACCATCTATATAAAATCAAGAATTATGGAAACTAAAATGAAAACTGAAACATCAACTCCATCTATAAATTCAACATGCTTGTTATCTAGGACCAAAATTATGTACCACTCATTTGATTCTTCATTTTTCAATAGAGTAAATTAATTTCTTAATGCATTATCCAACAAATTTTATTTTATTTATGTTTTCAAGAATTCAATGTAAAACATCTGAAGATACTATATCCATATCCTTTTCCCCAGATTAAAATCCTATTTTGAGAATATATATTTCAAACTCTTATGATCTGTGAACATAGTAAATTATTCACCAAAGAGATAATGATGAAATGTCTTGAAGTCATGGACAACTGTAGCTAATTCCATTTCATGGGTTCAATAATTCATAGTAATAAATCTCAACAACCTTGAACCATAATCAACCACATGGTATCTTTCCATGAGAACACATCCCATCCTAGATCCCAATGCATCATAATACACAAAATTCCCCTATATTTGTTCCTTCAAAATCATGATAGGAGCTGATGTTTGGAAAAACTATAGCTCATGAAATAATTCCTATCATTCCTCATTACATTTCAAAGGAACATTATTATTTTTCAATGATGTTATCAGTGAATATAACTATGATAAGTCATGAAAAAAGTGTCAATAATAACTAGAGAGACCAGTAAAGCTTTGTGTCTCAAATACTCTTTTTGCTACCTATTAAGAGTTAACATCTATTATCTGCTTTGGATCTATGGAAACACCTTTTCAATAAATTACATGGCCAATAATGCAAACCAATTGTATCAAAAAATATCCCAAATATAGTTTGTTATACAACCTATGATCTCTCAATATTCACAACACATTCTCGAAGTGATGGCCTTGCTCAAACCATTCCCTTGAATACACCAATATGTCATCATAAACACATCAAAAAAATAAATCCAATTATCAGTTAAATATCTAATTCATTAAAGACATTAGAATGTTAGTGAATTTTTAATACTAAAAATCATGACTACATATTCATAAAGTACATGTCGTCTTTTGAAATATTTTTTCAAAGGTATATTCCTTATGAACTCAAAATTGGGGATATCCAGATCTCACATAATTTTTAGAGATCCACTATGCTTCACTCAAATGATTGAAAAAGTCTTCAATTTGAGGAAGTGGATATATATTCTTTATTGTAACTTGTTTGATCATATGATAATCTATACACATCAATAGAGTTCCATATTCTTTCTTCAAAAAACTGATGGATGATACCCACAGAGATGTGATCATCCAAATGAAACCTTTGTTTTCCATTTCATCAAATTAAAATATCAATTTCCTTAACTCTGTTGGTGTCATATAATAGTATGAAAGGTAAATGGGATTAGTCAGTGGGAGGAGATCAATAGGAATATACACTTCCCTTATTGGTGGTAACCCTATTACGTTCTTGGGAAAGTCCTCTGTATACTGATCCACAACTACAAGAAAAATAATATCATTGATCTCTTATATCAAAACGATGGTCAATGTCACCGACTGGTAGGAATTAAATCTGACTATTAGTGCCAACAATCCCATTAAACATATCATTTCAAACCAGTATCTTCTAAAGAGATTCTCATCGTCTCCCTCAGTTGTGAAAAAATAATTTCTACAAGTATAGCTAATGTGATCCTTTAATATTATATAACAATCCAGACCAAGTATTAGATAAATGACATCCATCTCTAACACTAATAAGTCCCACTACATCTCAGATCCATCAATGGTTATAGAACATAAATGACACACAAAGTAACACAATTCTCTTTTACCAAGAAGAGTTTGATGTATTATCATAGAAGACATCATATCTACTTTAAAACATAGTAAATAAAATGATTTATATGTAATGAAATAATTCAATTAAATAATATTAATCTTCATATAAATAAGGGTACAATTGAATATATTCATACCTCTCACAATAGTTGGTCTATTCTGATCATCCACAATCATCTTCTAATCTCCATAAAATTTTATCATCACTATATTTTTCCCATTTCGGCCTTACTATGCTTTACCTTACTAAAGAGTCATAATGTCCCTATTATCACTATCGATACCTCTGATCTACAGAAGAGAATGATTCTTCTACCCTCATCCCATCAAACCATAAGATGCTTCTAACACCAGTGAAGTTTCTCAGGAACCTGATCTTAGAGAACTGTGACTAAAGTACTAAAAATGATCCATATTTTTATTATTATAAAATTCTATATTTTTTGTTGTACACTCTCACTTTATGTGTTTAGGAAAAACGCATTGAAAAAACACATCATTTATCATGGGATGTGGATGAAAGTTCACAAATCTAGCGATCTAATTTTGAGTCATGCTCCCACCTTGGATATATATTCCCCTCTTCTAATTGCTCCAAATATTTTTGATCCCTTTATTTATTATAAGTATTATCATATGTCCTCCTTCCATAGTTCTTGATATTAACCTTCATCTAATGTTTCCCTATTCAGAATCATTATTTAATCCATAATATAGAGCACCACAATCATCAATCGAAAATCCTACCATTTCCCGATTTCATATATTTTTTCCTTCAAGTCTACACTAGCAATGAATTCTAGTGTAAAATGCACTAAATTAATGATTTTTTTGCATATTCTATAATAGAGATATTGGCCTGCATCAAGGTGAAAAAATACATTTATCTCTATATCATGAACATGCATGAATGGAATTGATTTTTGAATAATTCCACTCAATCCTCCCATCTATGTCGTGGATCTATATTATCCAAGATCTATAATCCCACCACTAATTTGAAATATCCTCAATAAAATACATTTTAAGTATGACTTTCAACTCCACTAGTGTGATGATGATGTCATAGATATGATTCAACCTATTCAGTCATCCCTCCACCATTTCGGTTTCAAAATCTCCCAAGAAGATGGGTATAGTCTACTTTATGAACTAGATGGAATGACCCCCATGTCTTGAACCATTCCTCTATTTTTCTATTTCCATTTCAATAAATTCATGGACTATAATTTGAAATAGAACATTGTTCAACAATTTAATAGATGCAACTACATTCTCGGCTGCTTTTTCTAGTTGGTTTCTACGATGCCTACATGGTTCCATTTTCTATTCAAAAAACAAACTCTATAAAGATCAATCTCTAGAAACTGACGTATTTTTATCATAAATTCAATCACATCAACTCTCCAAACATTGATTTCCAAAATCATCTATTCCTTGTTTAACCATTTTTTAAAATCAATTCTTTCATATGAAAATCAACACAATTTAAAAAATATAAAAACCATACCCTTTTCAAAATATTTAATTTCAAAACAATTTGGACATTTTTAAAAATTCAATAAAATGCATAACTTCATGTATAATGTTTCCATAATAAAATATGTAATAATTGTGGGAATTCATTACATTAATTCCTATCATATTCAACTAATTAGATAAACTCTTGACAATGAAATTCCAATTTCTTAATAGTGTCTCTAAAAAATATATATACCCAACACTCTGGTAACATGACGTTCAACATAAAAATGTCATCTAGGAATTTTATGCTAAACATTTCATGTCTTGAAATCCTATTCCTTTATATTATTCCAACAAAAGGAACAGATAAGAATGAATTCAACTCCAAGACCATGAAACTGAACCGAACATGTTAATAAATGACCCATCAAGATAATAACATTTTTAATGAACCAATTATTATCATTGGATTGAGATATTGGTGTGACATTAGTTAGCCATAAGATAAATCCCTAGGATACCAATTGCATGTAATAAATTTCCAATTATTTCAAAGAAATTGTGGGAACATTTACCTTTTAATAATTAATCCAAAACCACCACCCTACCCAAAAAATCTCATTATGATGCATAACACATGTAACAACAAATCTATAGAATACATTATAACAAAACCAATCAAATTATACAATATAGAATAAAATAATAATCATTGATTTAAATAGAATAAAACAACTAAAGGATCCAATATGACCACTAGAATCCATGATCCATAATATCCACAATGCAACATCACCAAACATTCCTTGATTCATGTGGTGATGCAAAAAAGGATCGATACATTACATTTTCCAATGTCGTGGAAGTTAGAATCTACTAAACAAAAAAAGGTCCAAATATGGCATTTGAATAAAACTAATTAGGTATTTCATAATTACTTCCATAATCATGTCACTAGGATAAAAATTATTGAAAACTTTTTTAGAACCATTTATATAAAAAAATTCACCAAAAAAGTTAATAATAAATATAAAAATGTTCCAAATATATTACAACAATGAGTAAAATATTTGTATTTGAAAAAACATTCCAGAAAGTAAAATTTCTATAAAAACAACCAAACAAGGCTATAAAACCATATCTCTATATCATTTTCTTATAATTGTTCCACTTAACCACACTTCCAACCATGCATGCAATCTAAACATTCCTATACTCAAAAGTAGTGATATATCCTACAACTAATTCATCACATAGTGGGCCCATTTGACAGGGGTAAATCATTGTCATATCCATCCCAAACATTTAATGGGGGTCCTTCAGGCCATTATCCATCCCAATCCATATGAACTCACACCATAACCCTTAAAAAACCAAATGTGTTTTACCAAATCATCCCCTTTCAATAAAACCATTATTTTTTCAGAACACATTTAAAAATAAAATTATGAACACCAATTCAATTTCGTTAAAAAAATTACTTGTATTGAAAACCCTTTAATCAAATACATTTACCATAATTCTTAAAAAATACCATTTTAAAGTCTTTATTTTAAAATCATTAATCAATTACATTATCCAAGAACATTAATTTGTAGATTTCTACAAACTGACATTCATGAATGTTTCTAAAAATAAAATATAGAAAATTAAACATCATTTCATAACAATGTATTATATTTTAAATCATTTAAATCATTTATACAGTGACTAGTTGAGAGTGAATCCACCTACCTTGACTATTTTGATGAAAACAAAAAACAAACGAAGAATGATCAAGAAAATAGGTAATAATTCCACAAAACCTCCTTTGATACATTCCCGTATCAACACCCAATCCAAATAAAATCACAAATGTAAACGACATTCTTATATATAAATATAATGGATGTGGATATAAGAAAAAAGTAATAATGGAATAGTAGATATAACATAATATGACAAGAACTCGGAAAAACAAGCACTTACCGAATGAATCAGGCTTCTAAACGCCTAGGAAATGCTATGGATCAATTACAACCATAATGAGAGAGTTTCTACAATAATCAAGAGAGATTAATATCAAATTAGGGCTGATTTTTTGTGAAAATAGACCATGTTAGCATAAAAAATTTGTGAGATGCACATTTTAGGATCTCAAATTGACACGGCACACGGTTTAGTCCCATAGTTAGTCACACCAAGCCCTAACTGTGTGTCAGCAGCTATTTAGAAAGACCCTCACAAACCCTCCCCACATGGTCTCCCTAATTGTGTGCCCCACATGGTGATGTTATTGTACAACATCTACAACTTTTCATGTATTCTCGTAGGATTCCTCGTGGTATGGAAAAACTATACGAATCTTATGCACCTCCCATTTAGACCATTTAACTTCATATAAGATCCCAAAAATCTCCCAACATTCAACATTATCCATAAAAAATGTGAAAATAATCATGAAATGTGTTGCATTACATAAAATGGGTGTGATAAATCAATACATTTCAGCTTACCATCATTCTATAAGGATGAATATGAGGAACTTTCCATATGTGACATTAATGTTCAACCTCAAAGATTCATTCATTGTTTCCTATGAGGTGATGAATTTATGTACAAAATAATTTTTAGTTTATTAGGAACATATACCACTGAAATTGAGAAAATATATTTTGGTGCCACACCTAAAAGGGTGACACATATTGGAGGAAGTTCAATCATGATAATTGCACAATCCTTATAAATATCTATCCCAAATTAGTTATGATTTAGGTGAGAAACAAGAGATAAAATATATCTAATACATCACATGAGAGCTCTAAATTGAATCTATCCGGGGAATAAAAACTAAATCTACAAAAATTATATAATAGTGGAATATAACCCTTTTGAAATAAAGGGATACATATTCCATACATAGTCATAATGAGGATTTACATATTTGTTGAATTTTAGTATGATTTTTAGAAACTTTGTCTTCACATAGAGAAGTATGATGAAATTTTACCTTGATGATATAGTTCAATGTGAATAAAATTTTAAGATTCCAAATGGGTTAAGTAAATGGGAATGCTAAATATATGGGGGAATTATGCTATATATATTTGGATTAATAACAAAAATTTATTTAACCTCAATATAACATGAATTCCAACCAACAATTTTCATATATTATGGACGAATTTTTTTTTAAAACTTGTTCCAATAGTGGTTTGGTAGAGGATTATGCATATAAGGCCTCATTTAGATTCTTCATATAATTTATGTCCCATTAATGGAATGTAATTTATGACTGGGTGATACACATAAAGAATTTGTAGATTATAGTGAATTTTTATATTTCTAAATTAACAATAATAACATGTATCTAATCCCATGACTCCTTATCTTCATGATTAATGACAGATAACTAGAGATAAAACAAATTTCATATGGGTGTAAGATCATACAAAAATTATATTATCTAAGGGTATTATATTGTAATACCCATAGATGATACATATCCATGACAAATAGAGTAGGCTTTCAAAAGAAAATATATTTTATGTAGAGGATATTTGTTTAATCGTGGTTTTTATATGAAATATTCCATCAAAGAAGACTATAAATGAAAATATTCATTGACTATATTGTCTGGAGATTTATAACAGTTTCCTAATATTATATTTTTAATAATAATGAATGTCATGGTATTTTATATGACCCTTGAGTGCCAATAGAAATGAGGGGAATAGAATAAACCAATAATATTAATTGTAATAACCCAAGATTTTATAAGATACATTATTTTTAATTCAATTAATATCTTCTATTGTACGACACACCAAGATTATCTTGCACTATACACAACACTGTATTAGCTTGCAGTATACACAACACATTTCTTGGCTCTTATTACACACAATTTCAAGTTCGTTTGATAGAAGTTATTCTACGAAACATAGAGTGTATATATAGATATATATATTCAATGTATAAATAAAATATGGTTGGATTCTGTTACACTCAACAAAAAAGGAGTTGTGCACTACACACAACCCTGACTTGGCTTGCATTACACGCAATCGCGACCTTCCTCGATAGCGTGTCTTGTACGCAATACCGGGTTTTACTAAACAACGATATATTATTATAATATTGTTATGAACTAGCCGTTATGAATAGTGTTAACTAAATTTTGAATTTTATAACATTATTATTCATCTTACACATTTCTAGAACATGGTATAAGAACAAAATAAATTTTTCGGGTAAAATAAGTTTTTTTAAAAAAAAGCAGTTTTGCCGCCTTTTAATGGCACACCCACTTTAAATCTAGTTTTTGACATGTTTATATGATCAATTTGACAAAATAAAATTCTTATTTTGAATCAGGATATAAAAATTTACATTAGATAAAGTTTTGATATTTTTCCGATAACTTTGATATTTTAATGAATAGTAAAAACACGCTATATTTTAATTAAAAACAACTTTTTTCATCGTAATATATTATGTGGTTAAATTATAATATTGAATGGTTTTAAAGTATAAATAGAATATATTTTTACCATTTAATATAATGTATGTCATTTGCATTGATTTTACCTTGAATTTATTGGTTAAATCAATTCAATCTTTTGCAATGTTTTAAAGAAAAACCCTTTTTCTTTCGACAACGGGATTAATTTTAATTTAATTTCTGCATCTTTTGTGTATTGAATATGGAAAAATGGATTCCATATTTGGAATCAGTGGGTCCAAATTATGTTAATAAGCTACTTTTTATTTTTGGGCATTGTAAATAGTAACTACGGTAAATTTTATTTACTATAGTTAAAGGTAAATCGGGTAATTAAGGGTAAATATAAGATTATAAAATCACCCTAGAACTTGGATAAATCCTATTGAATGGCTAATAGTAGACCCATATAACCTAATAGTAGGATTAGATTCATTTTATGGACTTTTTTCCATGAAAATAATTTAATTATTATTAAAACCAAAGAATGTGACAACATGTCACTTTCTTAAATCTTATAAGTATAATAAATTTAATTTAGTGATAAACTTCATGAAACTTCGAACATGAATAGACTCCAGAAATATAATCGAATTATATACATTATAGGAATTTATTTAGAATTTTTAGGGATTAAATAATTATCATTTATTATGACACAAAGATGATGCATTAATTGTCTTATTAATGAAATATTGACATAATTGATGTTATAAATGCCCGAATAAATGTAATTTGAGACTTTTTATGAATTACACTAATTTAATAGGTTAATAGGACATGTTATTGTTGATTTAAGTAACTTTTTTCGAACTTATCATTCTGTTATGAATTTCATAAAAATCATGTACCAAATAGCGTCAAAATTGACAATAATTAGTTTTTAAAACAAATATTATATTATTAATCGTTATTTTATTCCTAAAATTATAAGGATCGGCCAAATGACTTAGATAAGGTTATTTATATTGATAATAAACAACTTGGGGTTCGTTTGGCTTGATATAGTAAGTTTATTAACCATATAGTGTAAGAAAACAAAAAGACACGGTAAAAGTTAAATTATTTAACTTAGAGTTAAATCTAATTGATATTGTTAAATTAATAACCTAAACTTGTCTAAATCCTATTGGATGAGAGTATTTCGACCCATCCCCACTTTAGCTTCGAAATAAGACCCTTTGTAACCATTA
The DNA here is from genome assembly GCA_963277665.1 of Viscum album. NCBI lineage: Eukaryota > Viridiplantae > Streptophyta > Magnoliopsida > Santalales > Viscaceae > Viscum > Viscum album. The sequence goes on along the minus strand of OY728142.1, from coordinate 1,329,462,885 downwards.
TAAACCGAATTTGACCTTAATATAAAATAATATTTTGAGATTTTCCTAAGGTGCCCCTCTCCTCCCTTATAAAAGGGCACCTCCTCCCTCTCCTCCTCACACCAATTTGAGCATTCAAGCTCGGAAAACCCCTGCCAAAATCGCTTCTCCACTTTCCTAGTATCATTCTAGAGTTCCTGGTCTTCTTCAAAGACCATCCTTAGTTCTTTAAGTGGAGGTTAAGTGAAGGCGCGTCAAAAAGAGGTAATATCCATTACCGATCTTTTTCAATTTCATTCTTCTTCAACTTCTTCTTCTTTAGTTGTTTCATGATAAAGTAATAAAATCAGTATTTATTATATACTGATATGTTATTATAAATATGAAACGACTCTAATTAACCTTCTATCCATCCTACGGAAAAAGGAAATCACCGCACGTGCGTACGTATGGAATACCATCTCCACGCCGTGGTGTAATCTATTTTCCGCCACCACCTTAATTGTATGGGTATAATGGTGTAATGATTAACTATATATGATTATTATAAATTGATATTGATACTCAAATAGTATACATACACTTCAACACAATTCCATGAACATGGGAACGATATCATCGCTCGTGCGTACGTACGAACTACCGTCTCCACGACGCGATGAGATTCATTCTCCACATTAACCATTCATGAATGATTATAAAGAATATATAATGAATAATAATGAAATATATGACATGTTAAATCTACTGTATTTGTGTATATATATATATATATATATGTATTTCATCTACTTACTTCCATTCAAGACAATAAGGAAAGGAAAACAGCGTTCATGCGTACGTACGTACTACCGTCTCCATGAACGGTGTGTTTCATTTCATTTATCTATATATTATATATATATATACTGAATATATATGATATATAAATCTTTTTTTATATTCTGGAAGTAAGTAAATTATGATATAATTAATAATAATCTCAAGAACAACAAGTCCAAACACCTACGATAAATGAAACGATTTTACCCAAAACGCTTCTTTAACATGGAATTTACAAAAGAACGGGTAATATAAAGTCATAAGTGAACCATATATGATATCATAACAATGAATATGATTCTGTAATATGTTAATGACATTATTTAAATCATTATACAGGAGGTTCGGATATATACAAAGCATATCAGACATAAGGTAAGGGAAATATCACAATCTCATTTTTATCCGAGATTGTTTTTACTTCGGTATTTACTGGGGTGTATTTTATCATACACATCCATGTTTCCTCAATATGTAATATTATTTCCATCCACCTAAAATTTTTTAAATCCAATTTTACCCTTCAGTGAGTTTTTAGTAAAGGATATGAATGGAATCTTTTGTCGTTTTTCGTACGAGGTACTTTTTGACTTTTCCAACAAAAGTACGAAGAATGTTTTTTTAACTTATACGGCATGAATGGATTTTTAAATAATTATTTACAAGAAGCTTCCTTTAAAAGTTTTCAAGTTTATTTTTAATCAACTTCTTTTATTTTATAATTGTATGACATGTTAAGAAAGGAAAAGTGTTTTTGAATCAGAAAGGATATTTTCCTCAAGAATAGAGTTCAAGTGTTTTATCAAAATTATTTTCCAACTAAGATAATAAAGGGTTCTGTTTTTATCCCTATTATTACATTGATTTGATTATGTTGTGATGGAATTATATTTTTATGAATTCTTTTATCTTATATGAATTGTTTTATGATGTCACGATGTTTATGATTTCCATTTTTATTATATGGGTTATGCTATGATGTATGGTTTTCTGATTTTGTGGCACACATAAGAATGGTATCATTATGAGATGGGTGGGACCTATATCTCCCTCCAATGCATTGGGTAAAGATTTTATATCTCATGAGATAGACTTGGCTGGAACGGTAGGTTATACCGGTTCAGTGAAACAGGACTGAAACGAGGGTGACTCAGTTCAGAAATGGACTTTGTCCACTAAGATAGTCTTAGCAATGAGTCTTGACTAATAAGATATGATTCTCTATGGTTATGTGTGTATGCCACAAAGTTTCATGTTTTAAGTGATGATTATTGGGATTTCATTTCACTACTATGATTTATCCCATGTTATGATATTATGATCTCTTTTTCAGGTTAAGATTTCCAAAATGTTATGTTCTTATGAATATGATGTGATTGATTTTTCTTTTTTTTACCATTATTGAGCATTTGAGCTCACCCTTTTATGTTTTCTTTTCCCCGGGATTTAAAGAAAGGTTTTAGGTAAGAGAAAAAAGGGAAGATCTTTATGGGAGATGTTGAAGATCTTTCAGCATGATTAGAAGATTACGTTCCGAGTTTCCAAAGACACTAAACTGTTACGGTCCTTGTGTGAGTGTTTTTGTTATGTAATAAGTATTCCGCAAAAGTAATGTAATATCCTTTTACGTTAAGATTCGAGTCTCTATAGTTGGTATCAGAGGAAAGGTTTAGTCAACCTTTGGAAACTAGGATGACAAAACATTAGTGAGATCCCTAGAGAAATTACTAAGGTATGTCTAGGGATGACCCTAAGGATAAGTATACGTATAGAATATAGTCCTAGAACTACGGTAACGATCTTAAAATTTAACCTAAGATGTTAGATATTAAGGGTACTCCCCATTTACTATGTTGTTTTCCCTATCATTATTTTTTCCTCTCACACTATTCTTTTTTGGTTTTAGACGATGGCTGGAACCCGAAGGAACCGTGTTGATCACTGTAATGGACAATTCAATGATTGTCCTCCTGAAAAAACAAGAGATGGAGTGCAAAATATTATTTCTATACTTACAAAAGCTATGAATCATTCTGTACTTCCAAATGAGCAGAGAAGGGAACAATATTCTATTGAGTCCTTCATGAGGCAATGTCCACCTTCTTTCAGTGGGTCTTCTGATCCACTTGTTGCTGAATAATGGATCACTACCACTGAAAAGATATTTTTAGTTCTTAAATGTTCTGAACATGATAAAGTCATCTTTGTAGTATATCATTTGGAAGGTGAAGCTGATCAATGGTGGAATCTTATCAAGAATACGAGGCCAAGAGATGAAATTGAGTCCATGGAATGGGATGAGTTCAAGAACTTGTTTTTCAGTAAGTACTTCCCTCGTATTCTTCAAACAAAGATGGAAAAGGAGTTTCTTGAGCTGAAGCAGAAGGATGATAAATCTGTTGGTATATACGAAGCGAATATTACAAGACTTGCAAGGTATGCATCTGGCATTATCATCCAACCTGAAAGTAAAGTTGATCGATTTTTCAGTTTCTTAAAACCATGTCTTCGAAGGGCATTAGCTATAAGAGACTTCAGTAGCTATGAATAAATTGTGTGTTGTGCTATCAAGAGAGAAATGGAAGTTGGTGTTACATATCCATCTCATGGTTTTGACAAAAAACGAAAGATGGAGTTCGAGGAGAAATCTCAGAATAATGGTGAAAAGAAGATGAATGTTTCTTTATGCACAAAGAGTGGAAAGAAGCATGGTGGAGATTGTCTTAAAGGGACTAGAAAATGTTTTAAATGTGGAAAAGAAGGTCATCGAGCAGTTGAGTGTCGAAGTAATGGAAAAAGGGTTTCTAATGATGTGAATAAAGCAAACACTGAAGAGAACACACCACCAACACTTCAATGCTTCAAGTGCAAAGAAATGGGGCATTATGCTAATAAATGCCCTAATCCAAGGGTTAGTGATGATCGACATGAGCAACCGCTTAAGGCAAAGGACAAAGGGAAGTCACATGCGATCACTATTGGCGATGTTGAATATGACAACGATGTGGTGGAATGATTAAGTGTTTATGTAATGGGATTCCAAAATAATGTTGTATCATGGAGTATTGGAATATTTAGGTATTGGTCTAATGTGGTATTCAAAGTGATTGAGATATTTTTGAAAATAAGATGATATGCGCATAATGAAGGGAAAACGAGAAAACGAAATGTTTAATAGTATTCATGAGCTCATGATTGATATAAGGACTAAGTGATATCACGGTTTGAGTATATAGAATTTTGAGGATTTTGGTATGTGGAAAGTGTTAACTTTTAACTACTTTCAAGTTTTCACTATGGTTCAATGGGTATTCATTTTTTCAAGAGACTACATGATTAAGGTATTCACATGATTGGAATGTGAGCAACAATATATATATATGGGGGATAAATGATGGTATTCACATGCTTGGTTGATGACATTTCAAGTAATCGTTTTCTTTATACTATGAGCTTGGACCGAAGTATTTTAGATAAACCTAAATATTGGAATGGATTATGTTGGACATATGTTAAGTATTGTTTAAGGATAGAGATTTTTTCGATATTACTGATGGGATTTTATAGTAATGTAGTTTTAGAAAAAGGACAACCTACGGGATGGGCGACAGCCCATCGAATCGGACAAGGATGTGGGAATTGAACCCAAAACCGAAGTGCGACTGGCCTTTTTCTCCTACCACTGGCCTACAGGAAGTCCCTGTTTAGTAGAAACTATTTTTATTATATTAAGCAGTATAAGTCCATTTTAGGAACTATATAAGATTAATCTCACTATAGATGGACTTATGTATTTTTTTGATCACTTTTATAACCTTTTGTTTGAGACAGATGGAATGACCCATCATTTTATCACATGATCTACTAACACATCACGAATGACAAATTCAACTTCATTTATTTAATAGATGTAGTGGAAATTGTCCAACGAATGGAAAATGGTGAGACTATACCAAAATCAAGAAAGTATTTCTTCTAATTCCAATTTCATCAACTTTAGGGAAATGATATTGAAAAAAACCAAAAATGATGTCCTACTGCCCTTATATCCGATGAATCAGATGGTACCTTAGATCACCACAAATCAATATCTTTGTGATTGTTGGCTTTTTCATAGCCATGTTCTCTACCACTCTCCATCAGAACATGACGGTTAGATTTCTCTTCTGTGTCCATATATTAACCTATATGGAAACCCAGTGATGAGTTCATTTGGGTAACCGATATATTTCATACTTTAGTTATAAAAGTTCAGTTTTGGTATTTCTTTTTACGATGTGGGTTTTGATAAATAATAAACGATTTATAACCCTGACGAATTTCGAGGGCGAAATTCATTTTAAGGGGTGTAGAATGTAACAACACAAGATTTTATAAGATACATTCTTTTTAATTTCGTTCATATCTTCTATTGTATGACACACCAAGATTATCTTGCACTATACGCAACACTGTATTAGCTTGCAGTATACACAACACTTTTCTTGGCTCTTGTTACACACAATTTCAAGTTCGTTTGATAGAAGTTATTCTACGCAACATTGAGTGTATATATATATATATATTCAATGTATAAATAAAATATGGTTGGATTTTGTTATACGCAACAACAAAGGAGTTGTGCACTACACGCAACCCTGACTTGGCTTGCATTACACGTAATCGCGACCTTCCTCGATAGTGTCTCTTGTATGCAATACCGAGTTTTACTAAACAACGATATATTATTATAATATTGTTATGAACTAGCCTTTATGAATAGTGTTAACTAAAATTTTAATTTCATAACATTATTATTCATCCTACACATTTCTAGAACATTGTATAAGAACAAAATAAATTTTTCTGGTAAAATAAGTATTTTTCAAAAAATACAGTTTTGCCGCCTTTTGATGGTGCACCCACGTCAAATCTAGTTTTTGACATGTTTATATGTTCAATTTGACAAAATAAAATTCTTCTTTTGAATCAGGATATAAAAATTTGCATTAGATAATGTTTTGATATTTTTCCGATAACTTTCATATTTTAATGAATAGTAAAAACACGCAATATTTTAATTAAAAACAACTTTCTTCATCGTAATATCTTATGTGATTAAATTATAGTATTTAATGGTTTTAAAGTATAAATAGAATATATTTTTACCATTTAATATAATGTATGTCATTAGCATTGATTTTACCTTGAATTCGTAGGTTAAATCAGTTCAATCTTTTGCAATGTTTTAAAGAAAAACCCGTTTTCTTTCGACGACGGGATTAATTTTAATTTAATTTCTGTATCTTTTGTGTATTGAATTTGGAAAAATGGATTCCATACTTGGAATAAGTGGGTCCAAATTATTTTAATAAGCTACTTTTTATTTTTGGGCATTGTGAATAGTAACTACGGTAAATTTTATTTACTATAGTTAAAGGTAAATCGGCTAATTAAGGGTAAATATAAGATTATAAAATTACCCTAACACTTGGAAAAATCCTATTGGATAACTAAAAGTAGACCCATATAACCTAAGGGTCGGATTAGATACATTTTATGGACTTTTGACCATGAAAATAATTTAATTATTATTAAAACCAAAGAATGTGACAACATGTCACTTTCTTAAATCTTATAAGTATAATAATTTTAATTTAGTGATAAAATTCATGAAACTTAGAACCTGAATAGTCTAAAGAAATATAATACAATTATCTACATCATAGGAATTTATTTATAATTTTTAGGGATTAAATAATTATCATTTATTATGACACAAAGATGATGCATTAATTTTCTTATTAATGAAATATTGACATAATTGATGTTATAAATGCCCAAATAAATGTAATTTGAGACTTTTTATGACTTACAATACTTTTATAGGTTAATATGACATTTTATTGTTGATTTAAGTAACCTTTTTCGATCTTATCATTCTGTTTTAAATTTCGTAAAAATCATGTACCAAATAGTGTCAAAATTGACATAAATTAGTTTTTAAAACAAATATTATATTATTAATTGTTATTTTATTTCTATAATTCTAAGGATCCGCCAAATTAATTAGATAATGTTATATATATTGATAATAAACAACTTGGGGTTCGTTTGGCTTGATATAGTATGTTTATTAACCATATAGTGTAAGAAAACAAAAAGACACGGTAAAAGTTAAATTATTTAACTTAGAGTTAAATCTAATTGACAAGGTAAAAATAATAACCTAAACTTGTCTAAATCCTATTGGATAAGAGTATTTAGACCCATCCCCAATTTAGCTTCTAAATAAGACCCTTTGGAATCATTATAAACCGAATTTGACCTTAATATAAAATAATATGTTGAGATTTTCTTAAGGTGCCCCTCTCCTCCCTTATAAAAGGGCACCTCCTCCCTCTTCTCCTCACACAAATTTGAGAATTCAAGCTTGGCCAAAACCTGCCCAAATATCTTCTCGACTACCGTAGTATTATCCTAGAGGTCCTGGTCTTCTTCAAAAACCATCCTTAGTTCTTTAAGTGGAGGTTAACTGAAGGCGCGTCAAAAAGAGGTAATATCCATTTCCGATCTTTTTTTAATTTCTTTCTTCTTCAACTTCTTATTCATTAGTTGTTTCATGATAAAGTAATAACATCAATATTTCTTATATACTGATATGTTATTATAAATATTAAACAACTCTAATTAACCTTCTATCCATCCTACGGAAAAAGGAAATCACCGCGCGTGCGTACGTACGGAATACCATCTCCACGCCGTGGTGTAATCTATTTTCCGCCACCACTTTAATTGGATGGTTATAATGGTGTAATGGGTAACTATATATGATTATTATAAAGTGATATTGATACTGAAATAGTATACATACACTTCAACACAATTCCACGACCATGGGAACGATATCATCGCTCGTGCGTACGTACGGACTACCGTCTCCACGACGCGATGAGATTCATTCTCCACATTAACCATTCATGAATGATTATAAAGTATATATAATGAATAATAATGAAATATATGAAATTTTAAATCTTCTGGATTTATGTATATATATATATTTATGTCATCTACTTACTTCCATTCAAGACAATAAAGAAAGGAAAACAACGTTCATGCGTACGTACGGACTACCGTCTCCATGAACGATGTGTTTCATTTCATTTATCTATCTATTATATATATATATACTGAATATATATGATACATAAATCATGTTTTATATTCTGGAAGTAAGTAAATCATGATATAAGTAATAATAATGTCAAGAAGAACAAGTCCAAACACCTACGATAAATGAAACGATTTTACCCAAAATGCTTCTTTAACATGGTATTTACAAAAGAATGGGTAATATAAATTCATAAGTGAACCATATATGATATCATAACAATGAATATTATTCTTTAATAAGTTAATGACATTATTTAAATCATTATACAAGAGGTTCGGATACATACAAAGAATATCAGACATAAGGGAAGGGAAATATCACAATCTCATTTTTATCCGAGATTATTTTTACTTTGGTATTTACTAGGGTGTATTTTATCATCCACATCCATGTTTTCTCAATATTTAATATTATTTCCATCCACCTACAATTGTTTAAATCCAATTTTACCCTTCAGTGAGTTTTTAGTAAAGGATATGAAAGGAATCTTTTGTCGTTTTTCGTACGAGGTACTTTTTGACTTTTCAGACAAAAGTACGAAGAATGTTTTTTTAACTTATACGGCATGAATGGATTTTTAAAACATTATTTACAAGAAGCATCCTTTAAAAGTATTAAAGTTTATTTTTAATCAACTTCTTTTAGTTTATAATTGTACGACATGTTAAGAATGGAAAAGTGTTTTTGAAGCAGAAAGGATATTTTCCTCAAGAATGGAGTTCAAGTGTTTTATCAAAATTATTTTCCATCTAAGATAATAAAGGGTTCTGTTTTTATACTTATTATTACATTGATTTGATTATTTTGTGATGGAATTATATTTTTAAGAATTCCTTTATCTTATATGAATTGTTTTATGATGTCACGATGTTTAAGATTTCCATTTTTATTACATGGGTTATGCTATGATGTATGGTTTTCAGATTTTGTGGCACACATAAGAATGTTATCATTATGAGATGGGTGGGACCTATATCTCCCTCCAATGCATTGGGTAAATATTTTATATCTCATGAGATATAAATGGCTGGAATGGTAGGTTATACCGGTTCAGTGAAACATGACTGAAACGAGGGTGACTCGGTTCAGAAATGGACTTTGTCCACTAAGATAGTATTGGCAATGAGTCTTGACTAATAAGATATGATTCTATATGATTATGTGTGTATTCCACACAGTTTCATGTTTTACGTTATGATTATTGGGATTTCATTTCACTACTTTGATTTATCCCATGTTATGATATTATGATCTCTTTTTCAGGTTAATATTTCCAAAATGTTATGTTCTTATGAATATGATGTGATCGATTTTTATTTTGTTTACCCTTAATGAGCATTTGAGCTCACCCTTTTATGTTTTCTTTTCCGAGGGATATAAATAAAGGTTTTAGGAAAGAAAAAAAAGGGAAGATCTTTATAGAATATGTTGAAGATCATTCACCATGATTAGAATATTACCTTCCGAGTTTCCAAAGACACTAAACTATTACGGTCCTTGTGTGTGTGTTTTTGTTATGTAATAAGTATTCCGCAAAACTAATGTAATATCCTTGTACGTTATGCTTTGGGTCTCTAAATTAATGATCTATTATGTTAGAGTGTATCAGAAGATTATAATTGGTATAACTATTTTGGAGGAATAAATGGGAGAAATTTAGTGGAACCATTGAAGGTTGGGTAATCACATGATATTTAAGTGGTCATGTGCACCGCTTGAAGACAATGTATTCATGCTCTCTACATGAATGTCGTGGGGTAACATGATTTCATAGTAGTCAAGAATCATTAAATCAATAAATAACATAATGGAATATGATTGACAAAAATGATATAAGAATGTTTGTTATCATGCATTGTTTGTAGATGATGGTTAAATATCATGATAACATATGTTGAAATTAGTCATTCAGTCATGTACATGGTGTTCATTACATGAAAGGTCATTCTATGAGGGTCAAATGATAATAAAAATCATATTTTAAAAAAATGCATCCCATGATACAAGGATGATTTATTATGTCTAATTATGTCAAATCATGTGTTCCCACAAATTGGTAAATATTATTATTTTTTATTTTCAACTTCATCAAAATGAATCACGGTTCGACTCATTATTTATAATGTGTGGGTGTATACAATTCACTCTCCCTAAATATAATTTTCTTCACATGATAGAAGATATAGTTAACCTTTCAATAGCTAATGGAAGTGAGTTTTGGATATATCCTCTGAGTAAAATGTACGTCACTTAACTAAGTCATACGTCATTAGTGAATTCTTTCATAGTGAATCATTTGACAATTAATTATCATGATTAGGTATCATCATTTATATATCCACATAGATATATTCTCATTATCTATTTATCATGTCGTTATCACATGAATCTATGTGGATTCACATAAATTAAAAATTCAACAAGATCTTGACATATCATGTATGTTTTACAAGATGAGTCTATTCAGATGGTTTTATTCATGTGATATCATATCTGCATAAGTTTCATGAAGAGAAAAAATTCCACTTGAACATCTCTTCACACCCTACATCATCAATAGTATTCATTTACTATATTAAAATAGTGGTGGGTTATGTGATCGAGTGTCCCTTTATGTATTACTAGATCACATAATCATATTGGATGACCCTCAAGTGATCATTCTCCCACTTTTTTCAAATATTATATTAATGGAACATGTGTTTTCAGAATTTTCAATTAATAAATTTTTATGAAATTAATTATGTGGGAATCATGATATATCTCCCCTTATAAGTGATGACTTGAAGTTGGATGAAGGAGTTGGATATGAGTTAATAAATTCTGACATATGTATCTTTGGATTTCGACTATAGGTCATTAGGGTGTATTTTTATGTTCTCTCTGACCAGTGGTTATTTTTTAAAATCTACAAAAATAATTGGTTAAGGGGATATTCATTTCAATATGACCTCTATGATTCTACAAATCCAGAATCTTTTATTCTTTGTGATAACTTTGCAAGGTCCCTTGATGTTATTATGGAATGTGATCAAGTCATATGATCCTATAACATAAGTAAATTTCTTTATATAACCTATCAACTAAATAATAAATGGGGAATCATTCATAATATGTGTTTCTCTTTATTTGGGGTTTCATGTTTACAAGATTTCATTACGGTTATGAGATTAATGTGACACATTTATTTTAATGAAATTTACATTACTCTTTATGGGTTATGAATCCCATCTAATATTTCAAAATCATGTGACTATATTATTTAGTCCCCTTTTAAATTCAAAATATATATAATTTTTAGGATAACATGATTCCCATTTCCTTTAGATACTTATGTCTTCATTATAGGATGTTGTTTTGGTTTTGGTTTCATAGAAAACCCTGGTCCATAGTGTAGATGTTATATAATGATTCTTCATTATGTCTACTCTGGAAAATATTATTGTTTTTATGAGGAGTACCTTTCTAGAGTACCTAATGTCAGATTGATATACCCTATATAGGTATGACCATCAAAATGATTCTGTAATTCAAGAACCACATGTAAGGATATTTCCTCTAACATGGAATCTATTAAACCATAATTAATTTATGTAACATTATCATATACATGTTATTTAATCTATAATGATGATCCCTCATATGGATATATTTTAAATCCAATCTCAGTGTATTTATAATGTGTTTAATTTGAGTATTATCCCAATATCTATATCTATCATTCCATTATGTGATTGTTTTTATCATTTAACAAGATAAAATTGTTCACCAGATATGATATCTAATCATCTGGAAAATATGATTGTAATATTATACCCCTTGATGATTTAGAACAAGGGGGTCGAATTTTCCACTAACCTATGGAATATAATTTGTAGGATGTTTTCTTGGTTTCTCAAAAGCTCACCAACTATAAAAATGGTATGAAAATTACATGGTTGGATGATGGACCCAAAATACTAAAAAAATATCTATTGAATTTTAATATCATCATCCATCTCTAGTTTTTATAAAATATCTATTATAGTAAAATTTAGGTAGATATGTATAATTAATTTCTCCCACCAAACAATATAGGATGATGAGATTTGATGCCTCTTATTGTAAAGGATCTGATCAACCTAGAAAATAATGCCCTTGTTATGGACTTTTATATTGTCGTGGAGATCATAAATAATGAAAAAGATTATATAGTCATCTTGAATACTAAAAAACATTAAGACTAATTTCATATTCATCTGATATTAGAAATATTATGGGGGATAGAGTGACTACTGTATAAATCGCGATAAAAGAATATTTAATTTTAAGTGCTGGGAAGTCACATCCCAGACCAAGAAACTTGTTTAACATGATGGATTTGTGGAAATGTACATAAGATGGTATATTATCCTAGTCCTGAAGAAGGATGGAGTTAGGGTATCTATTTTCATGATGGTGGTGATGATGGAAGGGATATTTCACATCAGTTTATCTATTCCCATAATGGAAAACCTGTTCAACTAGATGTGCCACATCTATATGGGATGGTCCCCATACCTGTCCTTAAGTATCATCCTAGTTTTATGTTATTTTATGGGTGACTATATTGGTACATATGAAATTTTTTGAACTAAAAATATTACATTCACCATGTTCAAGAATTTCTAAAATTATTGGTAGGGTCATTCCCGCTCTGCAGTTGAACTGGAAAATAAGAATAATTATAAAATCATTATTATCATTTCATATTTATTAAATATATGGATACCATGAGTATCAACCTCAAAAATGTAATAAGTGATCCTAAGGCAAAATCCTATCAAATATAAATTCTATATGAAATTATCTCCGCTCGAATTAATGTTAATATGATTTGGAAAGAAAAAAACCTTGGCGGTTCAGAATATTGTTTTGGTGTTTTCAAATTATACACCCCACTACACAACATATTCATTATGAAAGAAATATAATAGGGGATTTCCAATTATAGATATTGTTCACCAGGTAGGACACTCATATTCCGGTGATGTTCAATTTTTTTTAAAATCGATATTTTTGTCTCTAAATCATATGTTTTGTCCAATATAGAATCATACCAAAATGGAAAACTAGATATATTTGTGATGAAAACCTATAACTAATGAAAGTGGATAAGGGTGAGGTTGTAGAGGCTCTTGTGTTATAAAAAACCAATTTTCTAGAATGAATCTATCATCTATTTATTCTAGGAACTAGATATGACGAAGAAGCAATTAAGGTGTTTCAAATCAACTTCCTCATCTATAAATACACTAGTTGTTGTGGAAATGGAATGTGAAGATCATGTGAGTAAATCCATGATATATGAGTCACCTACTCTAATTGTACTGATGTTAAACATTTAATTCAGTTAATAGGATAATTAGTGAAAATATAACCCCACAAGACGGTCATGGAAGGTGTTTTCCATGTGGAGAGGGAGAGTGAGGGTTTTGAATGTGTATCCAATAATGGGAACATTTACATATAGAAAATTTTTATTGAAGAAGACATGATCCCCATAAACCTCCATGAATAAATTAATTATTTGAAGTGATAACTCAATTATTCTGAAAATATTTATAAAATTATGATTCCAAAAACAATAGTGGTTTTTGAGGATACTATAAACCTATATTACTATAGTTAAGTGGCAGAACAAACATTGTCACTATTTTTATATCAGTAGATTATCATCAAAACTATGATGATAATTCTCATTTATCAAAGATATTATTATAAGATATAGATACCCAATATCCCCTCATATCTATATTATATCATCATGGGGGTATTTTGGATAATGATGACTTAGATGAAGAACATGAGGTTGATGATGAGTTATCCCCTAGTCATATTTAATTCATTGGGGTAGTAGAAAAAATTCCAAAAAAAAATCTACTCAGGACACTACAAGTGCCACCTGCAGTAACTATAGTTTCTTCCACTTCTAATCTGGAACACCGTGTTTTCACATTCTGAATGTCCACCCATAAAATAAAAATAAGATGAAGCACTGAAAGTCATAAAATTGTACATTAATTGAATCAATAACTAAATATAAAATGATGAATAATCATTCCCTGTATTTTTTAATTTCTCCAACAAATTCTCATTGAATTTTTAATTGTAATGATCCACAAAATTTTTTCGAGATAAATATATTTCTATGACTATTGAGGATGAAAAATGAAAATTCTATGACTCGGTAGCCACTAAACCAGTACTCTGAGCCCGGTGGTTATATAACCTTAAGCACGCATCCCCGTACTCCAAAGGTTGCCGACTTTCAATAGGGGTTTGAATTGTCAATTGGGGAGACTATTCAAACTTTTTTCCATGTAAGTACAACATAAGATTAAAATAACAGAGGAATAAATTCAATAATACCATATCATGAGTAAACCAGCCTTTCCACCCAAACGGGGTACTACCAAATCCAATAGTAAATATTCCCTATTTTTCAACAAGTGAAATGTGAACAAAACCCAAAATAAAGGCAAACATCATAATCACGAAAACGTCTTGACACCATATCTAGGACATCCTCCACGTACACTCGTTTTAACCCAACTCTATAGCAAGGGACTTGGCCCTCCTCATGATAGGCAAACATGATGTCTGCTTGGGTACCCCACAATATCCTAAGCAGGGTGTGAGTACTACTCAGAAGGCCACCACCAATGGTGTCTACAAAATATCGGGTTTAAATAATTGTTCAAGAAGAAAATAAAATGAATGATAAATGAAAAATAAAATATTAAGTGCCCTTAGATAGTTTAGGTCTGTTACCAATATTTTTTACCATTTCCATAACAAACCATATAATCCCATTTCACATTACATACCATTTCCAACACATTTATCACAGTTTTAGCTCACAACAAGTTACACGGGCTCAATATACACAATCTCAAACAAGAGTAAAACAAACATTTGTCCTATATCACTAGGAACGAATTCCTCATATCGACCATAAACTCAAATCAAAGTATCTGTTAGGTGGATGTAATCCATGTCCTCATCTCGAAGCATGTGTTCGATTGGATGCAACCAATAGGGAAACAGAGCATCATTCCTATCCCTACCCCATGCATTATTGTATGAGTTTAGAGCCTCAGTCAAACTCAACCTATGGGAATAGAACCCCAGTCAATACACAATATTACCAAGCTATGTGCACATGCTATACATATATGTAACCATTAACCACTTACACAACATCACTACCATTTACCAAGGAAAACATAAACCATAACAATAACATGAGGGTTAATATCATGCCTTGACCCATTAACATATTTACCAAATTTCACATCATTTAACCATTTATCCCAATTCCATTTAAATTTTCTTGTCTCACTATGAATTCATTCCTTATCTCTATCTCAACAGCCATGGTTCATTATGCCTAATTCACTGGGCTTCATTACCATGCTCAAAACCATTTCCACATATTAACCCAAAAATTCCTTAGGTTATTATCATGCCTAGGTGAAACACATATCTTTCAAATCGACAAAAATAGTCACATAGACATGTTTCTCAAGGGATCTACATGATTACACAACAATATCACATGTTATTTAAAAATAAAAAGGTCTAGGAGAGTCGGCACACCCCCTAGGTGGCCCTAGATGTGTCTCATTACCCTCAACACATCCCCTGGGTATTGTGAGGGTCTCCATTTACCTTTTTAATAACCATTTTTCAAAAACATGCAATTCTTAGATAAATCATACTAAGATAAACACAAGAACAAAACCACACAAGCACAATTCCACAAATAAATAATGGGATTTAACATTAAGTCCACCTACCTCAATTCTGCAACTGAACAAACTCTTAATCAAGGTCATAAATTCCAATTCAACTAGAATTTGAGGCATTAACCTAAAAATCACCCAAAAAGTAGGATTTTTGATATTTTTAAAGAGATTAGATAAAGATACCAACCCTAAAATCCAAAGAGAAACAAGGATGGGATTGGCCTTCCCTGGAGAATTGATCTGCAACAAATGGCACAAAAAAATCCTTAGAAACGAGAGATATTTATATCATGGAGAACTAGAGTTGTTAGGTTCATTCCTAGGGTGAAGAGGGGTGAAATGGGTGGAAATCCCGTGTTTGGGAAAAAAATCACATGGTGGAAAAATTGTAATTGTTTAATGTTTTCTGTGCGGCACAGTTTTCCAAACCATGCACAAACTGTGTGGATGTTTCTCTCTGAAAAAGACACCCTCGAATTGTTTACCTGAATAGTTTTCCAAACTGTGTGGATGCAACTGTCCCAAAATACACATCCTACATAGTTTCCTAACCTATCTACACGGTTAGAACTAACTGTGCACAAATAGTGGGGCCTGCACCTAAAACACCTTTTCTCCATTTTTCTTGTCCTTAACCCTCGAAATACCCTTGATCCTCATCTAGAAATTGGGTAAGCACTAAATTAACCAAAATAAGTGATTCAAGACAAAATAATAAATGAAAACATACCTTTCCATGATCAAGTATCTTACAAACTCCCCACCATATATCATCTCTTCCTCAATCTAATATCTCATGATTTACTACACTTACAAAGAAAAGTGATCGGGGCACAGAGACCGCATATATGGTTCATTCTCCCATGTTTCTTCCTAAAAAATCCCATGCTACCAAAGTACTCGCACAAATGGAACAACCTTGACTTGTAAGACTTTTTCACTATGATCCACTACATGAACTAGATGCTCCTCAAAGGATGCAGCATCCTCTAGAATAATAAACTCAACATCCCCCACAGGAGTCGTGTTAGGTTGATATTGTTGAAGCATCGACACATGAATGACATCTTGCATCCCACTATACCGTTGTGGAAGAGCATATCTGTATTCCACTGGACCGATCCTCTATACAATCTTAAACGACAATACATACTTGGGCATCAACTTTCCATACATCTGAATCCACTGATGTCCCATCCTTGGTGACACTCGAAGAAACACACTATCACTAACCTCGAAATAAAGCGGTAAACTCCTCCAATCCGCATTCAAATTATTCTTACATTGAGATGATTCCATCTACTTTATAATCACCTCAACCATATGCAATGTCTCTTTCACATGAATTAGTCCAAAGAGGTCGGTTTCAATAGCCACTAGCCAACATAGTGGATATCTACACGGACCCCCATAGTGTACCTGAAACAGTTCCATCTGATCCATATCCTAAAAAATATTTTTTAGGAAAATTCAACATGTGATAGGTTATTTTAATAGGAACCACTTGTATCAAAGACAAAATCCCTCAACATGTCTCCCAACACTTGGATTGTACGTTCCAACTACCAATCCTTATGTGGTTGTAAATCTTCCCTCAAAAGCACCTGGGTACCATGCACCATCTGCATGACTTCCCAAAAGAGAAATGTGAAACAAGGATCACAACATGAAACTATTGTCTGATGTACACCATGTCACCATAAAAACTTCTTAATCATACAACCCACCCAACCGGTCAACTGTGTAAGTCTTTTGAATCTGTAAGAAATGAGCCACTTTCGTTAATTGATCCACAACCACCCAGAATGAATCATTATTCTAAGGGTTCCGTAGATGAACCTCAATAAAATCTACCATCACATCATTAGACATCCATTCTGGAATGGCTGGTGGATGAAATAGTCCACCTGAGTTTTGATGCATGACATTTACTTACAGACAGGTAAGGCACTGTGCCACAAATCCCGCAACTTCCTTTTTCATTCATGACCACCAAAACTGCCTATGGAGATAATGATGCATCATGGTCTCACTAGGATTCACTGGCCAGTTTTATTCATGGAACTCACACATCAACTCTTCCCACTTGCTAAATGGCACAACCACATGATCTTGAACACAAACAACCCTTTCAACTCTGACGGCCCAACATGAAGTCAGATCCCTACCATTATGTATTTCCATCATGGTCAAAAATTTAGGATCTTCAAGCTATCTTCCCATAACACAAATCAAAAAAGTCAATTCAACAACCACAAAAGAACGAATTAGCTGCCTGTTTTCTTCCTTCACCTCTAGGTTGATCTCCATGATCAAGGCCTACACCTTCCACTTGGTACTAGATTCCAGAACCACCTGGTTTAGAGACTTTCATCTCATACCATCAGAAACATTGTTCCCTTTTCCTATTGTATAAAACATCTTAGTGTCAAAAGGATGTAGATATTCAACCCATCTTCACTACCAATGATTCAAATCCCACTGCAAAAATATATACATTAAACTCTAGTGATTGGTATAAATCATGAACCTTTCCCCAACAAATAGTGCCTCCCAAACTTTAAGGAATACACTACTAAAACCAATTAAATATCATGAGTGGGATAATTCCACTCGTGGGGTCTCAAATTCCTGGACACATAAACCAAAAACTATTAATCTTGCATCAACACATCCCCATGCGTGATACTGGATGCAACACAAAACATGTCATACTTTTTACATGGCTTAGGTAAGATCAAGATCGGTGTTCTCTTAAATCACTTTTCAACTCCTAAAAGGCATTATCACAAGCCTCAGACCATTCATATTTGACCCCCTTCTTGGTCAAGCCCTTTAGTGGTGCTACCAAGCTAGAGAAATCCTTGATGAACCTCTGGTAATACCCATCCAAACCCAAAAAACTCTGAACAGCTCATACAATCTTGGGCTACTCCTACAACAAAACAACCTACACATTCTATGGATCCACCAACACACCCACCTTAGAGATGATGTGACTATGAAAATGAACTTATTCAATCCCGAACTGACACTATGATTTCTTAGTGTAACTTCAGTGCTTCGTTCGAGTATTCAAGGAAATGGAAAGATGATTTTTATGATCGTCATGAGTTTTTGAGTACACCTAGATGTTTATCACATATAAAACCACAAAATTATCCATATAAAGAGGAAATATTTGGATCATCAAATCCATGAACATCACTGGTGCATTGGTCAAGCTGAAAGGCATCACCACAAACTCAAACAACTCATACTGACTACTGAATGGTGTTTGAGGTACGTCAAGAGGCCTCACCCTCAACTGGTGATAACCTGATATTGGATCAATTTTAGAAAACACTGATTCACCCCTAAAATGATCATACAGGTCAACAATTATAGGAAGAATGTACTAATTTTTCATCTTCATCTAATTTAACATCCAATAATCAACACATTGACTTAATGACATGTCATCCTTCATTAAAAAAATGGATGATCCCCAAGGAGACGTACAAGGGTGTATAAACCATTTATGCTCTGACTCTTCATTATGAGACTTTAACTTTTGGAGTTCTTCATGTACCATTCATTATGGAAAAATATAATCTAGCTCTGCTCTCGGCAACAAATCAATCATGAACTCAGTGTCCCCCTCGGGTGGAATCCCCATGAAATACTCAGGAAACACATATTGAAAGTGATCCACTAATGGAGGAAGGACATAATATTCCCCTTTTTCATCATCAAGCACAGGACATGCTACATGAGCCATGATCCTACATAACTGCTCAAAAAATGGTCCCACACGACCAACCAGAACATCCCACTCTTTGAAATGGACAAAAGAATCACCCTCAAGTGACCTGAACGATACCCTGTGATGGTAAAACTCTTTGTGCTCTTGATACAACAATAAACAATCCATACCCAAGATCAGGTAAAATCTTGACATCTCTAGAACAAACAATCCTCACTAGAAATGATACCCACCGAATTCTAGAGTATATCCTTTTCACTAGTTGATGTTCTCATTCAGCACCCCAAACAGAGTGTCAATCGACATAACCACAAACACATTATCTACCCAAAACCAAACACTCCCACAAGTTGAGCAGAAATAAATGTTTGTGCAAAACCTATGTCAAACAATGAACAAACAAGTGTAGTATATTTAAGGATAATATCTCAGATAGTTGACTTCCTAGCTTTACCATCACAAGGTGTAGACTGAACATCATGAAGATAACCCGCCCCTCTACCCAGGGCTTTATCCTGTGTACCTGTTACAACACATCCCTTCTAAAGTGGGTCATCCTACCCAGGAGTTCCAAATCCACTGCCCTTGCTAGTATGGCCCGTGGAGCTCCAACTGCCTGCCTAATACAGAGCAACTAATCCCATACCTTCGCTCGATATCTATCTATCACCAACATTCATACTATCCTTCTGAGGGTTCCTATTGAACCTCTTCATGTTCCCCAAAAATCCACATGGTCTACACTCAACTAGAGTTCAATGACACTAACCACGTATGTGCCCTACCCTACAACACTATTATTAGAACACCTTATCACTACCATGAGAGGATGACCCTCTCTTCTAACCACCTTGTACACTTCTTCCTTTCTAAAAATTTCCAAAACGACACTTCCAGCCCTTAGAAGCTGCACCACATATCTGCCAAGCTGGAAGGATAGGCCAACCACCTGAATCTCCCTTCAGGTTTCCCTATGAGCACAACACTTGGTCCAATACCTCTATAAACCTCTTCAAGTGAAATATATTCACCTAAGACATGATCGTGTGTCTCCTTCCATCCAATAAATTCCTTTTAACTGCTACCTCATCGTCCTCCAACATAAGAAAAAAGAATTTAATGTCATTGAAGCGGCCAACATACTACCCGAAAAATATCGACCCCAAAGTCTGGCTCATGAAATATGTAGCTCACTCTTTTCTCAAAGTCTCAAGGTAAAAATGCTCAAGAAACATTTTCTGGAAGTTGTTCCACAACATCCTCTCACCTTGATCAGTCTCAACCATAATGTTCCACAAACGATATTCCTGGCCCAGCAGTATATAGGCTTCCAACATGACCTGCTTCCCATAAAATGTCTCCAGATGATCATGTATCATCTGGACACAATCTATCATGAACTATGTTTCCTCTGTCCCACCCTCTCTAGTAATGGTTGAAGGGTGATATAGCTGAAACCTTCTAGTCAGCTCAAACATACTCGGTGAGTCCCGCCCCAGTCCCGGATCCATCATATATATAAAACGATCCATGTTCTCTCAGAACAACTCTTCCCAAATTTTCTGGATCACCATGTACTATTGCTTCTCTGATAAAGGAGTGTTCTCAACAACATCCTCCTATTTCCCAATCGGTGCTCAACATCTTGGTGGCATTTATATACATCTCCAAACATGTGGTTTAGAACACATACCATAAAAGTTTCACAACATCATAACAAGAAGGATCTTCACCAGCCACAACAATCATTAACAATCCAACAAGCACCACCCCGACCATCCCTACAACTAGCCATGGTCGACAAGGTGTAAACAACTATACACCACCAAAAATATTACAAAACTTGTTATAGACTAAATTTTTATTTCAATACAATACTTTAATTCCACATATTTTATTAATCATAACAAATAATTATTTTATCTATAACCCTTTCATTATTTCATTTACATCATTTTCAATTATAAATTATCAAGATGAAAGTTGAATTCAATCATTTCATGACTCACACACTGAACCCTGGTGTGCCAACCATGATGCATTCCACCGATCACTCTTGGTTCCTACATTAATGCATGAATGCATGACCTCATTCCATTGAGGCCACAAGTAAAATATTATAAAAAAATTACATCACACAACATGTGCATAACAAAATGGTGAATTCTAATCAATTGTAACATCGAAAAATCAAGAAAAACAATTCCCACCCTATGTGAATTGGGGTTTCCTTTGAACATGGGTTAGATACTCCCAAGTACGAGCTTATTACCAAGGCCTGACACATCCTAACACAAGTATACCATCACAAATAACAAAATTCCAGAGAAGGATAAGAAAAAACCTTCTCTAATACCACATTGTAATTTCCTTGACTCAGGAGGCACTAAATCGGTGCTCCAAGCCTGTTGGTTACATAAAATTAATCGTGCCTCCCCTTATACCAATGGTTTATGAGTAGTAGTGGGGTATGAAGAGTCAATTGTGGAGACTATACCCCGGTTTTTATCAGAGTAAGCTATAACAGAAAAGAATAAAATAGAGGAAAAAAATCAATACTATTAGAGCATGGATAAACAACCCTTTCCCACCAAATGGTGTAGAACCAATTCCCACTGTAAATATACCATGTTTTTCTACAAGTGAAAAGTGAAGAAAATAAAAAATAAAGAAAAACTAAAAAGTTCCCAAAATGTCCCAACAACATGTTCAGGTTCTCTTCCTCGTACACTCATGCCAGCCCAACGATCTTACCATTTCCAACATGATAATCATGGTTTAATCACACTACAAGTTACATGGGATCAAATTACACAATAGAAAACATGAGGTAAAACACACAGTTGTATTATCTCACTAAAAACAACAACCTCATTTCATCCATATCCTCACCTCGAAGCATCAGTTCAGGTGAATGTCAACCAATTATTCACCACAAAGCATCAGTCTGGGTGGATACAACCAATAGGGAAACAAATTATCAGTCCAATCCCTACCTAATGAATTTTGAGATGATTTTAGAGCCCCATTACAACTCTACCTGTAGATGTAAAACCAAATTCAATACCCCCACACTACCAATATATATGAACATTCAATACATATATGTAACTATTAAGCATTTACACAACATCACAACCATTTCCAATAGAAAACATAAACCAAAACAATTATATGAGGATTAATACCATGCCTTAACCCATTAAAACATTTACCACATTTCAAATCATTAAACCATTTATCCTAAATACATTTTATTTTTCGTATCTCACTAACCATTAATTCATTGTGCCTATTTTACTATGCTTGGTTCATTATACCTAATCCACTAGGCTTCATTACCATTCTCATAACCCATTCCATTATGGTCTTTAATCATTTCCACAAATTAACCCAATATCCCTTTTGTTATTATCAATCCTAGGTAAACCACTTAGCTTCTATCCTAACACAAATAGTCACATTGACATTTTTATCAAGGGCTCTACATGATTACACAACAACCTCATTTTTTCTTCACAAATCCTAATGTTCGGGGAGTCGGTAAACCCCATGGGTGGCCCTAGATTAGTTTCATTACCCTCTATGAATACCGTAATGATATTGAGGGTCTCCATTTACCTTATTAATAACCAATTTTAAAAATATTTTGTGGGTATTTAAAACATACCAAGAGACACCGAAGAACAAAACCACACTTCCACAATTCAAAAAATAAACCATAGTATATAACTTTTGACCAACTACATTGATTTTGTGGTTAAACACACTCTTAATCAAGCCCTTAGATTACACTATAAAAATACTTTGATGCTTCATCCTAACAGCTACCCAAGGAGTAGAGTTTTAGACCTTCAGAAAGAGAGGAGAAGATAATACAAAACCTAAACTCAAAAGAGATTCAAGGATAAGATTAGCAGTACCCTAATCGTTGATTCCCAAACAACGACCCTATAAAATCCTAAAAACGTTGGATATTGATCTCTTGGAGACCTTGGGACGTTTGTTTTGTTCCAAGGGTGATGAGGGGTGAAATGGCAGGAAATCCCATGTTTGTCTTAAAAATCCAGTGGTCGGAAAATTGAAAATTTTAAAATGATTCTGGGCCGAACGGTTTACCCACACGGGTTTTCAAACCGTGCGCAAACCTTGCAGATGCATCTATACCAAAAATATTCCCTCACGTGTTTTACTGTAATGGTTTTCCCAACAGTGAGGAATCTACTGTCAAGAAACACAAATCCTACACAGTTTCATGGCCAGTCTGTATGGTCTACAGTAACTATGTGTAGACCGTGCAACCTACCTAGAAAGTCAAATTTTCTTCACTTTTCATGTCTCTAACCCTTGTAACATCCTAGAGCCTCCACTACGACATGGGTAAGAACATAATTAACAAAAAAAGGAATTCATGCCAAATATTAAAAGAGAACATACCTTTCCAAGATCTGGGATCTTACAAAAACCCTTAAATTTCTCTTGAGGGACCACATATACCATATTATGATCATGGAGTGGTGGAAAATATTGGGTCCAAGTAATATCTAACATAATTTAAACTATAGATAATTGATAACTAATTCAGAATGAATCATAAAGGGAGAGTTATTCCCTAAAATATACAGATTCTGAAAACTTACCCTTTTTTAACCTCGACATGATGGAAGATTCACTTGTCAAAGGTATTCATATCTTAATAAATTGAATACATCCTTAGATATGTTTAATTTTATATCATATATATTATGATAAAAAATCATTTTTTCAATCATACTATTTTGAGGAATGATAATTTACTACCCATGGAAATTAAATGACGCAGGTATAATCCCATTTCATTATAACACTATCCCAGATTACATCTCTATTCGATGACTAGGATTGAGTTAGGTAACTGCATACTCATATTTTCCATAGTATATGATGTGGTAGGTATAGAGGAAATTCAGATTTTAATAATGGATGTAACCATTAAAGATCTAAATTACAGGTTTATAAACCAGTAATATAAATTCTCCACCATAGGTTATATAGGGATCAAAAATCAGTATCTTTATTAGTAGAATAAGCCTCTCAAGATGGGAATATTAGTAGGGGAGGACCCATCTTTAGTAAGGAATCTTTTAAATAGGCCCCTAAATGAATCTACCCCTCAAATAAACGAAATAGTGGCTCACTAAAAACTAGTTGATGCTATGAGAGATAATACATACATTCTCTAGTAAGATATTTCTCATCTACAATCAATTCTAAAAGATGTAGAGAATATTGTGTTAGGAAAATATTGAAACATTGATATGGAAGATAAGTATGGGATTGAGGCCATTTCCAATATAGAGGAATTATTACAGGATGTAGATTTAGATAAAGGATTGGTAGATCAACCAATACAATCCATGTCTTTACTAGAATATGTGTTTAAGGATCTCAAGGAGAATTTTGAAAATATTATGTAATATTTTTTTACATGTAGGATCATACATTTACATGGATATTTTTTTAAATGATTTAAGGATGTGGAAATTACAATTTTACTTTATAATTATCAGCGAATGGACTCTCTTGATCTCCATATTTTCATGTCATTCCTTTTTATTACTCTAATTAGTTATTTACGAATCAATGTTATAAAGATCCCTAAACACATATTTCATTTTTATAATACTACGTGGACACAAATACAAAATAAAATATTGATGTCATATTGGATTCCCCCTAAAAATGTCTGATGGGAATACATTAGTATACTCATTAATACTAATACAATATGGTTATCCTATTAGAATTAATTTCTATCAATGTTACATATTGTGTGGGTATGTCATGGAGGGATGGGGATCTGATTTTTTTCTAGGATAATGTCTTATTGAGAATGGGTTGGATATTTAAAGGGATATATGGTGGTCTATATAGTCATTATTTATTTTCATTTATCACATGTAAAGTTTATTATGATTTCAATAATGAATGACTAGTAAGAGGGGACATGAATTTTTATTTGGTCCCCCATTGTGGGGTTTTTTACGAAACAGTTTTCCCCATATTTAATAATCTATTCATTCAACATCACATAATGCTCCAATCTTAAAGTAGTGTTCCATATTTTTTCAAGACCATTGTTTATGTTTTTTTTGGCCTAAGGATTATTTTTTCTTCTCATTGGTAATATAAGGTGATGATTGTTAGAGAATTAAAATGTTTTTAGGTTCGAGCAAAAAATTACACTAAGAATACTATTGTTTATGGTTTTAAAATAAGAGATACTATCCATAAGAAAAATATATAGTCCATAATATGATAGTTTATTCTATATATGGTGTAATTAGGTATGATATAATTGGATATATATGATTAGGGTGATCATGAATCACAATAGGATGACTAGTTCCATTGTAATATTGTCATATAATATAGGGATTATAGGTTATTTTTTCAAGAAAAATAAAAATTTTATTGACATTATAAGAGCATATATGGATGTTCTAGGGGATTATATTAATTGTCATGTAGAGGTTCACTTTGAATAAATCATTCTCTTTTCCATGGGAAATAATAGATTTGTTATGGTAGTTATGAACACATGATATAAAATGTGTACTATATGATGTATATTAAAAAAGGGAACTCAAAACCAATATCAGGGATTCAAATTTGAATCTTAATTATGGTTTTTAGTGTTATACATTCATACAACAACTATGAGTATTCATGAAGGTTTTTTCATCCCTATATCAATGCTTAAAATTTGATTGAGGAATATATAGATAAGACAATAAGGATGAAGATCCAGCAATATATATAGGATAATTTATGGTATAAACCATTTATAAGGAGTTTCATCTTTGGATGTTGATATGTGGAAAACATTACAAATATAATCAAAAATCACTCTATGATTATGAGTTCTATTATAGTGATTTTAGGGACTATAAGTTCTAGAGGACCTTTTTGAATTGCAACGATGAAACATCTTGACATGACATGTACTCAAATAAAAGTTATAATGGTTTATATAACTAGGCATGTAGAGGTTCCATTTAAATTAAGATCACTCAATTACAATGTACATGAATTGATTTGATAGATTCAAACATTATATTAATGATGTTGTTCATGGATAAAAGACTACCCAATAACGATTTCTAAAAATTAGATACTATCAATATGACATGATTTATGTTAAAGATGAAAAGAATTACAGTCTAGTTTTCTGAACAAAAAACCAAAAAATGGTGGAAATAATTTTATAATTGTGCATCCCATATCTATATATCATTAAATTTATAGTCATATGATTTTACCATGTTAATGCACAAGATTGATGTACAATATCATTTCTTTGAATATGTTACCATAAATGGTGGAATAATGTTTAGGATATTTATTCCAATTGAATAGAGGGATAATGGTACATGTATATCATGATATAGGAACATATGAGTCAATGAGAAGTTGTGGATAGTGGGTAATGGATGGTAAATAGTAATTCAAGAAAACATTATCACATTTATTCATGAAAATAACTTATGTGTTAATGGGGGATCTTTATTATGGAAAAACACCTCTAAGGTCATAAGCTATGTGGAATTGTATTATTTAATAAAAAACCATAATATTGTCCCTTTGAATTAGTCATTAACGTTTATAGATAAACTAGAGAAGAGAAAAAATTGGAACAACTCATAGTTATTAGATTTAATGAGTTGTACATCATATTGAGGAATTGGAAAATATTAACACAAACATTATTGGATTGTCTTTTGTTTTGAGAGAACATAAAATTAAACAAGGGATCAGTATCTATAAAATAAAACTATAACATTTATTGAACATATTTTTAGTGATATAATATATGAATATTATTGATCAAACTTTTACAGAGAAAAAAATAATCAAGAAAGCATGGATTCTCTTTCCTATGGTCATTCGATATACCCAAAAAAATTACACCTTTGTTTAATTTAATTTCACATTATTCATATTCTCTGAAGTAGACATTATAAGTGAGAAGAGATATGTTTTTTCCATACATCACATTATGTATTCATAGATAGAAAATTTTTCATCACTTACAATAGTAGTAAAGGGTCATGTAATTTAGATAACAATATAGATCCTTTTGTTTCATGAATAGATTAAATTTCAAAGGAATTGGAATCTATTCATTTAATTTATATTATGTTCTCTATAAGATGTTTTAAAATAGAAATATTATATTTGGAACATATAGAGGTTTTGTTTTAGACTCTGTTGAATTCTTATGAAATCTTAGAGTGTTCAGATGGGTATCAAAAGGGAATGAGAAAAAATATAATATCTTGAGAAGTATGATTGGGGAAAAAAATTTTGTAATACCATGTGACCATTCTACAATATTCGTGCCACCTTCTTGTAACACCCCAAGTAAATAAAGAATATGTCAATTTCATATTTATCCATATTTGTGAATAAAATATTAATATGAAATTAAATGGGATTCTATGCTCAATGGCATACCGAACACGTAACGACGAGTTTCTTGGGAATCTTACGTTGCACTCTAATAATAAAATAATATTATTTTAAATGGTAGTCAACGCATAGCTGTTGTGATTGCGGGAATGAATAGATCTAACTACAAAATTATTATATATGTTTTTCAAATATTTTTACTTTTTACAATAAATGTTAGAGGATTAAAAATGCGAATGAATCCAATTTTAAGCGTAAACATTCTAATATTCTTTAAAAGGTCGATTAACTGCCTTTTGATGGAGAAACTCTTTTAAACAAAACATTTTGACAATGGTATGTGTTATATTTGACAAAATTAAATTCTTCTTTAGAATCTAGAGATCAAAATTTACTTCGTGTAAATTTTTGGTATTTTTCCAAAAAAGTTCAATTTTTAATGAATGGTGAAAAATATTGTATTTTATTTCAAAAACTCTTTTTAATATAATTTATTTATATGATTAGATTATATTTTTAATTGGTTATAAAGTTAAATTAGAATATATTTTTACCATCTAATCCAATTGTGGTCTTTGGAATTAATTTCACTTTGAAATCGAACTTAAACTAGTATCAATCTTTTGAAACATTTTGTTTCATATAAACACGCTATTTGTTTTGATAGTGGAAATTAATTATTAAATTAATTAATGAAACTTATGTGTTTTGAATTTTCTAAAATAGAAATCATTTTTTAATTCGGAATATCAAATATAGCTTAGGGTGAATTTTTTGTAATTTTCTGAAAAACCTCAATTTTTAATTAATAGTGAATCCACTAAGTGGTACTTATAAAAACTGATTTTTCTGTTTAAATGAAATTTTGTCATCTTTGTGTTTTTAATTTCAAAAATCAGACATACATGGTTGTCATTAAGAAGTAAAATGTGGTTCAATGGGATAAAAAGGATTTTTTGGTGAATAGTAACTTATTAAGTTTTTAATCCCGATTAAAGATAATTAGTGTAGTTTAAGGTAAGAATAATGTTTTAATAAAATGAAATGACCTAGACACATGTCATAAACTAATTGGATGTGTCATTTCAGACCAATAAAATCCATGGGTCAACTTGGGGACCCCATGGATCCACTTTGGTTGGAAAAAGACATAAATACCTTTTTATTTAATGTTAAAGTAAAAATGACACAAACATGAAATGTTTTACTAAAACAATTTTTACATGGGGTTATACAAGTCATATTTTTGACTATAAATGGTCATTGGAAAGCTAAAACGATTTCCTACATCATAGTATTTTTTTAATAATTTTTAGACATTAAATAAAGTAAATTATATATGAAATCATGAGGATGCAGCGATGACCTCATTATTTAACGATTTAAATAAGATGGAATGATATTGTAATATCTAAGACCTACACATTTCCAAAACTTATTGGATGAGTGGATTTCGAAATCTTATCACCTTATCCTCGAAATACATTAATGTGGGACCTTTAAAATCCGAAACTCTTTTGAAAATAAAGTTACATTTTATACCTTTCCAGGAGTGTCCCTCCTCTCCTCTTATAAAAGGCCCCCAACTCTACCTCCTTAAAAACACATCCAAAGCCTTTGTCTCGGCCAAAATCTGCCCATTTTGTCTCTATACATCCCTCTCTTACTTTTGAAGCCTCACTTTGGGCAGAAGTCTTCTCATGGAAGCCTTTGAGCTCAAACCAAAGGGAGTTACCCGATTTTAAGGTAATGTCTTCACTTGAGTCCTTTTGTTTTATTTTGCCTATCCAACCCCCTAAAATCATTTTATTCATTTATTTTGTAACAAATCCAAAATCTTAAATATACTAGTATGTTGTTATAAGAATTATTTGAGCTAAACTTACACACACCTACATCTAATGGTCAAAGAACATACTATTTCCGTTGATGGCGAATTTCTGCCTCACGAAACGATGATTGTTCAACACTCATATAACACCTTCAATGGTGGCCATTAAGATGTCACTATATTTATATATGATATATAATAAGTTTATGTTTTACCTAAGCTTCTGTATTTTTCATTTATTGAATACCTATATGGTATCCATTATGGGTAAACGCGATATCTTCATTTAAGGGAGTGCGGACTACCGCCCCCTCAAAGTGATGTAATTCATTAATTCCATATGTGGGACGTATAAAGGATAGATTTAAAGTTATTATATATGATGTTATACTTTAATTATAATATACCTCTATATCATTATTATTTCTTTCCATTAATGTATGAGATAGAAATGAAAGTAGCGTTCATGCGTACGTACGACTTACCGTCTCCATGAACGGTGCATTTCATTTCTTATCCCCAAATGTAATGTACTATTATAAGTACATATTTATAATGAATAGATATAATGTATGTTACATATAAATGATGAATATAATTATGGAATTAAAATATACATACTTCTCATTTAGTTTTAATTCCATTAATATGACAAAGAAATGAAAGTAGCGTTCATGCGTACGTACGGCTTACCATCTCCATGAACGGTGCATTCTATTTCTTACCTCTAAATGATTATTTAATATTATAAATACATGTATATGCTGGATATACATGATATATATGATATCCAATTCATTAATATCATTCTTGATATAATGAACCATTGACCACATGAACAAAATGTAATTGTAAGAAGTCCACTTTTGACTTAAGAACCAAATATCGACAAAACAAACATTATTAACTTAAATGATTACATAATGTTTATAACATGTCAATAATTGATATAAAAGGAATAATGAACTTGGAAAAGTCTCTTAAGAAAGTATAAATTAACTCAAGTTTATTATTCACGATGTTAAAGAACGATCGAGTCAAGTTGGACCCGAGGTAAGGGATCCTGCTCCTCTCGTTCTTTTTAAGTATGCTCGTTATGTCATTCCTTTTAAAGATAATCTTTCTTGTTATTGGGATGTTATTTTTTATTACTCTTACTGTAATTTTTATTCTTCATATGATGAGAGACCCTATTTTCTCTCATCAATCCATTTTGGAAGTTTTAAGTGGCGCCGTTAGGCTGCCGAGTTTTCGTAAGGGATTTTTCATCTCACTTTTATTCTCGAGAGATTTATGCTACATTTCCCAAAATTTCCTTTGAGTGGTGTATTTACTTCCCATTATTCTACTATTAGTGTAATATACTTTCATTTATGCGTATTTACATCAATTATGTATTGACCTTCTTTAATGGGGTGTATGTTTCGAAAGATACCCAAGTCGGTAAGGGAACCTTTCACCATCATCTTTTTAAAAGACTTCTTTTGTTGGGTCTTTTAATTCACATATTGTTATGTTGGGATATGTTCTCATATATCCTTATTGATGTAAATTTTACGTGATGAGATACTTTTTTATCTCTCATCAACTCTTTTTCTAAATTTTGAAGTGACGTCGTTAGGCTGTCAAATTTTTGCAAGGGAACTTTTTAACCCAAATTTGATTATTTGGGATAAACTTGTACTCCTTGAATATGCCATATATGAATATGTGTGAATAACCTCTGATTATTTTACACTTAATATCTACATATATTTGGTTTATTCGTTTGTCACACACAATTATGCAATCGGTTTATCCTTAAACCAAGGATACCGTCTTTGTAAGGGTCTTCATCTCAATCTCCATTCATTGAGGCATATTTTGTTTTATACACAACCTTCTTTTATACGGTGTATAAACCCCTTTGAATTTTACGTTTATTCAAAAGGAATCTTTTTTCTACGAAGCGTTTTACGAAACGACAAAAAAGAATGTTTCTTTTACGTATGCAGTGACAACGACCTTTTCCGCCGCCATGAGTATTATTTGATCTTTGGATTCCTCAAGAAGCCTTAATGTTTTTAAAATAAAATAAATACCATATTGTTTTTTGTATTTTGGTATTGAAAATGGTTTTGATAAAGGATTATATTATGTTAATATATTTAAATGATATATTGTGATTGAAATGTGGAAATTTTATCATTCCTTTATGTTGATTTTATGTGTTATAATTTTATAATAGTACTTGGACATTTTACGGGTGGTTACGTGATAAACCATATTACAGGTGGTGCAGTGAATACCAGGACGGGTGGTTACGTTATAACCTCCAATGCATTGGGTATGGAAGTCGGCCGTATGGATATTCTATTAAGTATGTATAGAAGTTGGATGAATGGCTATTCCATTAAGTGATATGTGTGGAAGTCGACCTTATGGTTATTCCACTTAAGTATGTTTATGTCCCAAGTTACCTTTATATGTTATGTGATCTTTATATGGGTTTTATGGTAATATTTTGGTTACAGAAGGGTAAGTAATGTACTTTTATTCTGTGAAGAGTTTTTACTACTTCGAAAAGGTGAAAAGTATTACTTTGATAATGTATACGTGGTTTACTTGTTGTTTTGAAAAACTAGCAGTTTTCATTCTTTGTGTATCCCTTACTGATCTTTTTATGGTCATCCCAAGTTTTTGAATTGTTTTTTACAGGACTTAACGTGGAATAGGGTCAAGGATGGGATCAAGGGAAAGTCATGCTACCGAAAACATGGAACTAGACATGTTTCTTTTTAAGAGTTTTTATTTTATGGAAAATTAGTAGAAGTTTCTAGATTGTAATCTTTTGAGATGTAATAGTTATATCCTAATTCTCTAAAACTCTAAACCTGAAAAGATCCTCAATGTGGATTATTCATTTAATTCAATATTAATTAAGCTTTAAGGCCGGGGCCTTATAGTTGGTATTAGAGGTCGGTTTAGATAACTTTAGAGGTTAGGGTATCCTCTAAGCATAAGTAACATTAACATAATTGTTAGGATTTCAGAAAGAGCCCTAGTTTTAGATAAAGTTAATGAGTAAGTATATATTAGTGTTTATATTCATAATTAGTACATGATGGTTATGTTGATATACTCACAATGACCTTTTTGGTTTTAGCAAATGGCTGGATCTAGCAGGAACTAAAGTGACAATTGTTTTGAAGGAAACTGTGGTGGTTCTCTGATTAAGAGACTGGATGAAATGGGGTATTCAATGAGGAAACTCATGGTTGTTCTAAACTGACTATCATGGAGTTATGATC
Organism: Viscum album; assembly: GCA_963277665.1. Lineage (NCBI taxonomy): Eukaryota > Viridiplantae > Streptophyta > Magnoliopsida > Santalales > Viscaceae > Viscum > Viscum album. Next base: position 1,329,429,842 of record OY728142.1, on the reverse strand, counting down.
AACCACTTCAACCTTGGTATGTTTTATAATGAATCATGTAGGACAATCGATGTGGAAGTTCAGGTAATAATTATAAAGGTAACCATAAGGGTTTATACGATCCTTACTTTTGAGGTAATTATGGGTTATTATATGTTATGATGGAAAATGAAAGGCATGAGATAAACTTGAGGTTAAAATATGTTATGTTTATTTTTGAAGATTTTATCTCGTTTTGGGAAATGTTTTTGGAATTTTATAGTTTTGGAAAATGGAAAACACGCAGACCGTGTGACAACCCGTCGCATCAGACAAAGCTGCGGGAATCGAACCCACAACCAAAGTGCGACTGGTATTTATCGCCTACCACTAGACTACGTGAAGTCCCTGGTTAGTTTGACTGATTTTTTTTTAGTTAGGTGATTTTATGAATTAAGAGTATGTTGATTTTGGGTTATTTATGAAAATGATTATCCTATCATGGAGGATATGTGATTAGGTTAATTACTTTTCAATATGAGACATTAAGAGAAACTGATGTTGTTTGGAGATAAATCTTACGATTTAACATGGAAGACTATGTGACTAAATCCTTCAAATATTTGGGTTTCAATATTGGTTTGGTTTAATTTGAAGAATTTTATGGACAAATTTATTATCGAATGGTCCTTATTGAACTTTGGGTTTTGTTGGACAAATTTTTGAGGTTAAGAATAGATTTTCTTTTTATAAAGGGTTATCCTTTTCTAGATTATTTGATCTTGTACTAACCTTTTTGGTTTTGGTTTTGGTTAAAGTCTAAAGATATGGGAAGTATATAGTTCTCTTTTGTGGATTAGGTGATCCTCTAGAAGTTGATTATAGTACTCTTAATGTGAACAAGTCTTCCTAAATACTCGTCTTTTGGGGAAAAGTATGAATTTGTGTAATAATTCTAATATAAGTTGAAAGTCTACATGATAAGTAATTATTTTTCCTTATGAATAAATTCCACAATAAAAAGTAACATAAAACAAAATGTTGTCTATTAACTTTTTTTACTGGGGAATCAAATACCGTTTAACCCATCACAAGTTTCTGATTTCCTTATGGTTAACATTCTCCTAGACATGTTTAATATCACTCTCCCTCAAGAACATGACCCTTTTCTTTTTCTTCCATGTCTATGTTTTCCTACATGGAATCCTATTATGGGTTAACTTGGGTGACCTCTGTACTTATCTTTCTTTATTTTAAAGTGATTGTTTTACCGACTCTTGTTCCGATGTGGGACTTTCAAGGATGTTTCCAAGCTCAATTTTAAAATTGCGAGGACGTAATTCCCAAAAGGGGGGAAGGATGTAACACCCCAGGTAAATAAATAATATGACAATTTCATATTTATCCATAGTTGTGAATAAAATATTAATATGACATTAAAGGGGATGTTATGCTCGATGGCGTACCAAACACGCAACAACGAGTTTCTTGGGAATCTTACGTTGCACTCTAATAATAAAATAATATTATTTTAAATGGTAGTTAACGCCTAGCGGTTGTGATGGAGGGAATGAATAGAACTAACTACAAAATTATTAAATATGTTTGTCAAATATTTTTACTTTTTATAATAAATGTTAGAGGATTAAAAATGCGAATGAATCAAATTTTAAGCGTAAACATTCTAATATTCTTTAAAAGGTTGATTAACCGCCTTTTGATGGTGAACCTATTTTAAATCAACATTTTGACAATGGTATGTGTTATATTATACAAAATATAATTATTCTTTAGAATTGGGACATCAAAATTTACTTTGTGTAAATTTTTTGTTTTTTTCCAAAAAAGTTCAATTTTTAATGAATAGTGAAAAATGTTGTATTTTAATTCAAATCCTCTTTTTAATATAATTTATTTACATGATTAGATTATATTTTGAATTGGTTTTAAAGTTAAATTAGAATATATTTTTACCATATAATCCAATTGTTGTCTTTGGAATTAATTTCACTTTGAAATCGGACTGAAACTAGTGTCAATCTTTTGATACATTTTGTTTCATAAAAACACGCTATTTGTTTTGACAGCGGGAATTAATTATTAAACTAATTAATAAACTTATGTGTTTTGAATTTTTTAAAATAGAGATCATTTTTGAATTCGGAATATCAAATATAGCTTAGGGTGAATTTTTTGTAATTTTCTGAAAAACCTCAATTTTTGATGAATAGTGAAACCACTAAGTGTTACTTATAAAAAATGATTTTTCCGTTTAAATGAAATTTTGTCATCTTTGTGTTTTGAATTTAAAAAATATGACATACATTGTTGTCATTAAAGAAGTAAAATGTGGTTCAATGGGATAAAAATAATTTTTTGGTGAATAGTAACTTATTATGTTTTTACTCGCAATTAGAGGTAATTAGTGTAGTTTAAGGTAAGAATAATGTTTTAATAAATTTAAATGACCTAGAAACATGTCCTACCCTCATTGGATGTGTCATGTCCGACCATGAAAATCCATGGGTAAACTTGCGGACCCCATGGATCCACATTGGATGGAAAAAGACATAAATACCTTTTTATTTAATGATAAAGTAAAAATGAAACAAACATGAGATGTTTTACTAAAACAATTTTTACATGGGGTTATACAAGTCATATTTTTGACTATAAATAGTAATTGGAAAGATAAAAAGATTTCCTACATCATAGTAGTTTTTTATAATTTTTATACATTAAATAAATTAAATTATTTATGACATCATGATGATGCAGCGATGACTTCATTATTTAACGATTTAAATAAAATGGAATGATAATGTAATATCTAAGACCTAACCATGTCCAAAACCTGTTGGATGAGTGTATTTAGAACCTTTATAACCTTAAACTCTAAATACATCAATGTGGGACCTTTATAATCCGAAACCCTTTTGAAAATAAAGTTACATTTTATACCTTTCCAAGAGTGCCCCTCCTCTCCTCTTATAAAAGGCCCCCACCTCTACCTCCTTAACCACAATTCCAAAGCCTTTGTCTCGGCCAAAAACTGCCCATTTTGTCTCTCCGCATCCCTCTCTTACTCCTTGAAACCTCACTTTGGGCAGAAGTCTTCCCAAGGAAGCTTTTGAGCTCAAACCAAAGGGAGTTACCCGATTTTAAGGTAATGTCTTCACTTGAGTCCTTTTGTTTTATTTTGCCTCTCCAACCCCCTAAACTCTTCTTATTCATTTCTTTTGAAACAAATCCAGTATATTAAATATACTAGTATGTTTCTATAAGAAGTATTCGAGCTAAACTTATACACACCTACATCTAATGGTTAAAGAACATAATGTTTCTGTGGATGGAGAATTTCTGCCTCACGAAACGATGATTGTTCAACACTCATATAACACCTTAAAAGGTGGCCATTAAGATGTCACTATATTTATATATGATATATAATATGTTTATGGTTTACTTAAGGTTCTTTATTTTTCATTTATGGCATACCTTTATGGTTTTCATTATGGGTAAACGCGATATCTTCATTTAATGAAGTGCGGACTACCGCCCCCTCAAAGTGTTGTGATTCGTTAATTCCATATGTGGGACATATAAATGATGGATTTAAAGTTATTATATATGATTTTATACTGGAATTATAATATACCTCTATATCATTATTATTTCTTTCCATTAATGTATGAGATAGAAATGAAAGTAGCATTCATGCGTCCGTACGGCTTACCGTCTCCATGAACGGTGCATTTCATTTCTTATCCCCAAATGTAATGTACTATTATAATTACATATTTATAATGAATATATATAATTTATGTTACATATAAATGATTAATATAATTCTAGAATTAAAATATACATACCTCTCATTTAGTTTTAATTCCATTAATATGACAAAGAAATGAAAGTAGCGTTCATGCGTACGTACGACTTACCGACTCCATGAACGGTGCATTCCATTTATTACCTCTAAATGATTATGTAATTTTTTAAATACATGTATATTCTGGATATATATGATATATATGATATCCAAATCATGAATATCATCTTGGATATAATGAACCTTTGACCACACGAACAACATGTAATTGTAAGAAGTCCACTTTTGACTTAAGAACCAAATATCGACAAAACAAGCATTATTAAATTAAATGATTACATAATGTTTATAACATTTCAATAATTGATATAAAAGGAAAAATGAACTTGAAAAAGGCTCTTATGAAAGTATAAATTAACTCAAGTTTATTATTTAGGACGTTAACGAACGATCGAGTCAAGTCAGACCTGATGTAAGGGATCCTACTCCTCTCTTTATTTTTAAGTACGCTCTTTATGTCATTCCTTTTAAAGCTCATCTTTCTTGTTATTCGGATGTTATTTTAAATTACTCTTACTGTAATTTTTATTGTTCATATGATGAGATACCCTATTTTCTCTCATCAATCCATTTTGGAAGTTTTAAGTGGCGTCGTTAGGCTGCCGAGTTTTCGTAAGGGATTTTTCATCTCACTTTTATTCCCTTAATATTTATGCAATATTTCCCAAAATTTCCTTTGAGTGGTGTATGTAATTCCCATTATTTTACTCTTTGTGTAATATACTTATGTTTATGCCTATTTACATCAATGATGTATTGACCTTCTTTCATGGGGTGTATGTTACGAAAGATACCCAAGTTGGTAAGGGAACCTTTCACCCTCCTCTTTTTAAAAGACTTATTTTGTTGGGTCTTTTAATTCACATACTGTTATGTTGGGATATGTTCTCATATATCCTTATTGATGTAAATTTTAAGTGATGATATACTTTTTTTTATCTCTCATCAACTCTTTTTCTGAATTTTTAGATGACGTCGTTGGGCTGTCAAATTTTTGCAAGGGAACTTTTTAGCCCAAATTTGATTCTTTGGGATAAACTTGTACTCCTTGAATATGTCGTTCTATGAATATGTGTGAATAACCTATAATTTTTTTACACTTAATATCCACTTATATTTGGTGTATTCGTTTGTCACACATAATTATGCAATTGGTTTATCCTTAAACCAAGGATACCGTCTTTGTAAGGGTCTTTGTCTCAATCTCCATTCATTGAGGCATATTTTGTTTTATACACAACCTTATTTTATATGGTGTATAAACCCCTTTGACTTTTACGTTTATTCAAAAGGAATCTTTTTTCTACGAAGCGTTTTATTAAACGACAAAAAAGAATGTTTCTTTTACGTACGTGGTGACAACGACCTTTTCCGCTGCCGTGAGTATTATTTCATCTTTGGCTTCCTCAACAAGCCGTAATGTTTTTAAAATGAAATAAATACCATATAATTTTTTTGTATTTTGGTATTGAAAATGGTTTTGATAACAGATTATATTCTGTCAATATATTTAAATGATATATTGTGATTGAAATGTTGAAATGTTATCATTCCTTTATGTTGATTTTATGTGTTATAATTTTATAATGGTACTTATAAATTTTACAGGTGGTTACGTGAAAAACCATATGACAGGTGGTGTCGTGAATACTAGGATGGGTGGTTACGTTATAACCTCCAATGCATTGGGTATGGAAGTCAGCTTTATGTCTATTCCATTAAGTATGTATGGAAGTTGGCCGAATGGCTATTCCATTAAGTAATATGTGTGGATGTCGACCTTATGGTTATTCCACTTAAGTATGTTTATATCCCAAGTTACCTTTATATGTTATGTGATCTTTTTATGGGTTTTATGGTAATCTTTTGGTTACAGAAGGGTAAGTAAAGAACTTTTATTCAGTGAATAGTTTTTACTACTTCGAAAAGGTGAAAAGTATTACTTTGATAAAGTATATGTGGTTTACTTGTTGTTTTGAAAAACTAACAGTTTTCTTTCTTTGTGTATCCCTTACTGAGCTTTTTATGCTCATCCCATGTTTTTGAAATGTTTTTCACAAGACTTATTGTAGAATAGGTTCAAGGATGGGATCAAGGGAAAGTCATGCTACCTAAAACATGGAACTAGACATGTTTCTTTTTATGAGTTTTTATTTTATGGAAACTTAGTAGAAGTTTCTACTTTGTAATATTTTGAGATGTAATAGTTATGTCATAATTCTCTAAAACTCTAATCCTGAAAAGATACTCAATGTTAATTATTCATTTAATTCAATATTAAGTAAGCTTTAAGTTCGGGGCCTTATACTTCTCAAATGGGTTGAGGGTGTCACATTGTTTGGTCCAACCGTCTGCACCAGGCTTGACAACCGTTTGGATTGCTACAGGACATGAACATAGAAAGAATTCTTGTTTTGTGAACATTTTCTAAATATGTGTGCATGAATTTGGATACCCCCATTCTTGGGTAGTGAAACATGAATGGTTGAAGCATATAATGGGAAATCAGGTGGAAACCCCAATAATTTCCTTAATAGGGATGGAAATAAATAGAATTCACAAACTACATAATTTATTATCCACTATTTTCAATCAACATTTTGTAAACCAAGGGTCTCATTATAAACCTCATCTATTCCTCTCTAAGGTACTTAAGGATATCATATACATGATATAATTTTAAAGCATCGTAAGATGCATTCGACATCCCTAGTTTAGTATACATATCATTCTCATTCATTTCTATATTTATTTTGAATAAAAAAAAAAATATTTTCGTGAAAATTCATTTCCCTATTTTTAGAGAATTCATCATTTTTTTATATTTCTCTAGAACATGAAAAAATTTAGACATGATATTATAAATGTGAATTATCTTTGGTATAAGGTATGTGGTCAATGGACTTTTTACTTAATTTCCCATAATTTATAATATGTTTTTTTTATATGTGAAGTATTTCTATGTGACACCTCTTAAATTTGAATCATAAATTTTAGAACCTATTACATTTTTTCTTTTATCTCGTGGGTAATTTAAATTAGTATTTTTATTGACATGGATTACAATTTCATACCACCATTAAGGTTGTTCTCTTTCAATGCCATAAATTAAATTTTAATTTCTAAAATCCCCACTTGATGAGGATATCTATCTAAAAAAATTTGGTTATTTAGCATTTAGAAGGATTTATACTTCCAATATAATTACAACTTATGATGAACCACATAAACGGTGTGGGAGGACCACTTAATGAATGTGTTAAATTAATTATTTTTAATCAGATAGACATAATTATGACCTTATTCTTTTACGATTATAAATTTTACCATGCCCCATAGGAATTATACATGTTTATTTTTTCCTAATTATGTTCAATATTTATACTTGTTGCCTATTATCTTGTTCCATGTTCCATAGTTTTTTGTCTTAATATAATGATTATCTAGTTTGTAGATAATGTGGTATTAAAATTATTTATTGAATTTTTTTATCTTTATAATAATTTCATACATTCTCATGAGACAACATTGAAAACGGATCCCAATATATCGAATTTGTCCATGGGATCTTTAAACTTCGTGTGGGAACTATTGGATGTGTCGGGAGTGGCCCTTGGCTGTCCTTTGAGGAGATATTCATTATGATTATTTATAATCATGACTAAAATTGGTTCCCTATGAGAGCCTTTGTGTATGGGATCATTAGAAACGAGGTTATACCATTCCTTTCCTGATAATAATTCCCATATGTGATATAACTTGATGCTTGCACCTTGTTGAGAGTGATACGAGGGACTCCATTTACTGATCAACTTGGATGTGCTCTTCGGTATTGGGTATTTCAATAACTCTTTGAGTAACCATTAGTATTACATTATAGATCAACTTCGATGTGCTGAGGATGACATAAAAAAATTTATGGTTCCCTTTAATGGATTACCGTGTATGCCGTATTATTTTATTAAGGGAATTATTGATTGATGTTATAGTGACCCACCAACACAGAAAAATCAAAAATATTGATTATATCTATACATGATGCCTTACATCACAATTACACATGTACACACCTTAAAACTTTTATAAGGGTTCAATTATGTTCAATGAAATTATGAATTGATAAAATGTTGGTATATTTGGCTATGTGTTCTTTATGAACCAAATATGATGTGGTTTCTTTATTTTATATTTAATCTTCCTTGCCTAAACATTGCTGTAATTTATGTTCACTGACTAGATTATGTTTTAGACCCTTTTAATATGGTCTACTGAGTATATCTCAAACCCTATTCAAGGTTCCATTTCACTAGGCAACCCAAGCAGTATTCATGCTTACAAAATAAGTATCCTCATATTATTTCATTTTCTTTCATTCATGTAAATGGTAGTTAGGAGAATTTGACAGAGTTGGTACTCATGATGATCACAGAGATAGCTTGTGGGTGTGAATTCTTTTGGTTTCATTTTATATCGTGTTTATTTATACTGATTTTAATTTCAAATTATCAATTTGATATACATGAATTGTTATATTAGTTGTTATAAATTTCATATTATTTCTTTCCCAGTTGTTATTATTCTTCTTATTCTATATATTTTATTATTTACCCAGCTCATTCAATTTTTTTCATACACTCAAAAACTATGATACTCTGATCACAAGGGTATTGTCTCCATACCACACCACTGTTAGTGCCACTTCATTAATTACAAGCCTTTGGTGTATGGGGAGGCATTGTTGAGGGATTTTGAAAAATAGTTTGGATAATAATTTAAAGGTTACTTAGGTTAGGACATTATATTGTTGTATCAGTGATTTCTTCTTTTACTTTGTCTTGTTCTTTTGGGATGGTATATAAGAGAATAAAAATATTTCAATTCCTTGTAAATAACCATTTCTAGGAGTGATCAACCCATGTATGGGGAAAATTTCATGTGGTTATGGATGGGATTAAATTTCATTCTTGTTGTTGTTATAATTTATTTTTAATTCACCTTGATTGATAGGTGTATTATCTGCTCCTAATTAATTTTTAGGATTTATTTTATGTCACCCTTAGCCTGGTATGATAAGGAAGAATCATTACATGCATCATCTTAAAAACATTTAAATTTCTCATCCATTCATTTTTCATGGAATATAGGTTTAATTTTTTTGGTAACTGAAATTCATAATATTCCCTTTGTTTTATTTTCTATACTGTCTTGTTCCATGTTAATAAATTTAGAAACATATTCAGTATTATAACTTAATAATTATTCCATTATACCCCTTCATTATATTACATGATGTGTGATTTTTTTTTTTCTTATACTACATGATTATGTTATTTATTTTCCATACTTTTCTTGTGTACCATGCTTCAGTGCATTCCATACAGACATATTAGCTAGATATATTAAATCATATTGCTTCCTTATTTATTTTTAATGTTTCATTGTTTTTAGTATCATGAATAAATGTATTTATTTATATATTTAACATGAATAGTTATATTTGTAATATATAATTCATTATTAATAATATATTATGAACTGGGATAGTGTTTTCTTGCGTAGTATGATGGTTGTTCCTTAATAACCAGATATGAGATTTTAATATATGGTACATTGATCGCATAGGATGAAATTGTATTGGTTTCAATTTCATAAGAGAAAATATTAAACCATAATGTTAATGTGATCATTATAAATTTGAATATGGAGACCCATATAATTGATCCATTGTTTATGAGATTTATATCCATAGAGGCTACAGTGTAAATATCAATGATTGGTCAATTTCTCCTCTTCGTAAAATTAAAATGAAGAGGTTTATTATGGATTGTGTCTCTATTTCATGGGAATGAAGAACCATATCTTAAAACATCTAAATTAAAAACTGATAAGTATTTGGTCAGTAGGGGAATGATATCATAAGATAAATTTGACTCAACCCTTGTAGATTGGTCATAAGGCTTTTTACTTATTTAAAAATCCCATATTGGGTTTAAAATATTTTAATGTTTTAATTAAAACATTGTTGAATTTTGAAGAACCTAGAATGAGTTTTTTGTTACCCTGATAGGTTTCTATATCTTTTTTGTCATTGTGTTTACCCACATAGAGGTATGTTATGATGAATAGGGATGGTCATTTATATGTGTCTGGATCAATTTATATGGTTTTACATATAATAGTGTGGTGGAATTTTACTTGACCTCTCCCCTCATATAATAAATAAGAGACATATAATCTACTTTTGATCCAAACATATTTTAGTCATTTTTAAATTAAAATTCCTATTTCAACCTAAATGGTGTTCTCCTCTATAGATTCAAATTGACATTATCATTATGTATACCATTTGTGAGAGATTAGAAATTAATGATTAATGTTTAATGGAATTTTTATGTAATAAATTTCATAATTATGATATAATATCTTCTAAATAAATAAATTCTAAAATGATTTTGATATAACATGGATATGTTTCCTTGTGGCTTTAGTTAAATCATTTACCACGTCATTTTTTCATAGCAATGGATCCTGATGCATTAAAATCAATACATTAAATAGGATAAAGTCCAATGTAATCAAATGAACTATATCTATAAAACATGTAGTGGTTTACTTTGTTTTATGCTTTTGTAAATGTAGTTGAGAGGTTTTCCTGAGTAGATACCTGGATACAAGAACGTGTGTATTACCCATATTCAACTTCTTTTATGCATCAAACATAATGATCGACTATTAATCTTAGTGACCACTTCATACATGATATATTTTATTGATAAATTCATTATGTTTTAGAAACTTTTTATCTCATGGAAGGTTTGTCCATTATAACCATAAAATACTTCTTTAATTCAATGAGCTTTCTGATATGTGGTATTGTTTGGGTGTCATACTTCCTTAGTAGGAATCTTAGTTTCTATTGTAAAATTGTTTTTGATGAGTGATATTTCAGTTTTTCCCCTTGTTACATGTGTGACCATCAATAAATGTTCAGTTTCACTATATGGACATGCCTAGGCATTGTTAAACTAGTTAGTAGGTAGTAGGAACCTCCTCAGTCATCCTAATAAGTGATAGATGAATCAGGAATTCATCATCCAATTCATATTCTGAATTATTAATTCTATAATTGGATTGTTTTTCTATGGACCATATTATACTAGTTTACACAGGACTGATAAAACTATGGTTAGTATCCACGATGTGTTATTTTTCATGTGTAATCTCTGGGAATTATAATTTAATACAAGAGATAACCTTTTCGTGTCAACATGGAATGATGAACATTTTCATCTTAGTAGAAATTGTCAATGTCTTTAGATTTCATGATATGTTTCCAAGTCATAACCATAGTATAGTGATTGGGAAATTAAATAAAAATATAACTCATCATCACACTGTGGATGGCATTTTAATGGGGATTAGGTGTTTTGATTTGATGGTTAGTCATTTGTCCTCTTATGCATTATGCTAAGAAATATGGATATGTGGATTAGAAGGGAGTCCACTTTGGGTCTAAGGTATGTTCATCTTAGTGATCTTTTAAGCTGTTATACAATCTCTTCCTTTGGTTTAACATTTTTTAAAAGGATACTGGTCAACTATACAACAATTTATAATGGTCAATGGGGCATGTGTTTTGGACTAACTCTTATTTGTTATTAAATTTAATCATAATTTCACTCATATCGTTGGGAAAATTGTTATTGTTTCAGAAGATCTATGTCCTTTCATGTTTATTGAACACAACCTTGGAAGAATATTGATGAATTATCCACTTTTATTTTAAATTCTTTTGATTCAGTTAATCCTTCTAATATATTTTCACTTTCATGTTAGTACGATGATGGAATGGTAGGTTGTGTATTAAAAACTTTTAAACACTGTACGTCAAGGGTTGACTTCAGTGGTTATGATTGATTGAACACATGATACCTGGTGTTATACTTCAATTTTCATCATTTTATGATGATATGATGGTGTGTTTAGAATTGATTATTTAAAAAGAGGTCAATAGATTGTTTTTTAAATCCCCTTAAATCAATTAGTTATTTATAACATGTTGGAATCCATATTGATTATTTCATAAATAATGTATTAACGTTTTCTTAGATCCATTTTTTGATCATTAGAATCCACTTGTAGTTTTTTTCCTTTTGTGATGACCATTTATCCTAATTTCACATCATCTGAGTACACTAAGAGACAAAATTATTTATATGACACACTAGTTTTGAATGTTTTTTCACGTAATAAATTTTATCTATTGGAGTTTTTCCTTATAAGTATGGTTTTTTAGTGTAATTTTTAATCATTACTGAAAAATTTGTTCCAATAATAAAATTACTAGAAAAACTCTTGGGAACATGACTTTATCCCATTGAATTAATTTCTAGAAATATTCCCATTTCATCTCCTTCAGTTTTGTTAAAATGTGGGTGCTTTATCTTATACAAATTTCTGACTTATAGAATTTGAATACCTTGGATGATCTCTATTGAATCCAGTTTTTAATTTCATGGTCATATAGACTTCAATTAACCTTGGGGAATATGTTTTGAGGTTGTTAGTCCATTTATGATATATAGGGAATAAAACCATGTTCATGTCGATGATAACATTTTTATGGGAGAATTTGGGATTGATCATTCACTAAAAGAATATTTATGTATTTGAATGATGTTTTTTATTTTAAAATAATGTACTTTGAGAGACAGATTCGGGATTTAGTTTTTTATACACCAATATCTTAAGCGGTACATTTGAACATAGTCGTCAAGAAATGGCTGTAAAACATTCCTATTTCTATATTAAATGAAATCACAGAGGAAAAAAATCTCTTCAATAGGGTGGGACAAGTGCAGTGTTGGATAGAAAATATTTCCCATGGATGTCATCTTAGCCAGGTTGATTGAGTACAATATGAAGTCGAGTGTTTGATCAAAATAGAGTTAATAGAAAGGAAATCATTATAACCTTAGGGGAAACGTTAAGTGGGATAATACGACCATAGTTATACCCTGTATTGATAATTTCATTCAAATGCTATAATATATGGTTTGAAGAAACATATTCTTGTGGTTTTATGAAATGATGGATGTAAATTTCAATGGATTTATAGGCTTCGGTACACTCTGTATAAATGTTTCATTCTGAATTATGTGTGTCATCTCATGTTTATGGTCTCATGTAATATAATGTTATGTGGTTCTTGGATGTGTGTTGAGTGTTTGGAATGAGAAAATACCATTTAGACTGGAATTAATGACCTCCGTAGGTTGGGTGTTTATTTTTGGTTTCCAAAAAGATAATCCAGGACAATAAGTTTTATGATGGCAGATATTATAGTTCACCATGTTTTCTACTTAATTACATTTCAAATGAGTTGTAATTTTATAATTTTCTAGATGGTGCATTATATAATACAATATTTGGAATCTACATATGATATAAGAACAATTAATCATGTAATTTCATGCCGTTGTTGAAGGTATGAGAAGTATTGTGAGAGTCCTAATGAGTTTCTAGAGTTCTATTCAAGAAATATTTAATCCATTGAAGGATTACGGGGACACAATTTGAATAAAAACATACGACCCATCAAAAATAACTCTGCTTCATCTATAGAGGGGTTGATGGTGTGTTATGGTTTTTTATAACCATGTGAACTAGGCCACATGACTATGAATGTTTTTTCTTATCTTTTTTATAGGAAAATGACAATATTTTTGCACAGTTTAAGAAACCATTCACAATAATTAAGTGACCCCCTTCATGGGTAGAGGCACTTCCACATATGACTCATGATTAATCCAACCATGTGGCCAAAAAAAATTTCTTATTTAATGAGGATATAAATTACCATAATTCCCCTCCATATTTTTTTATTTTCCCTTATTTATTTATTCATTTTGAATGCTAGGGGTCTCTCTCTCATGTTCATCCACTCTATCATACGAGATGTAGAGATTTCCTTTATATGATGTCTGTTTATAACTCCACCAGGTCTGTTGGATATCCCATCGTGACTCTATGTCTCCTATTTATTCATTCCTCTTTTTACTTCTTGTAAAAAATTGTTATCAGGGTTCAAGATAAAATTCCCAATTTTCAAGGAGTTTGTCTCTGTCATCGATTATTCATGAAGTAAACCAAATCATGCCATGACATTGGATATGTTGATATTACATGGTATACGATATATGAAATATATATATATAAAGTATAATAATTTATAAGTGAATCAATTTTCATGTGTGAATATCTTTGTGAGATACCTCATAAATATGGTAGGAAATTTTTAGAACATATTCTTATTATTCTTGTACCCCTTATGTATTTAAAATTAACATTATCGATGGTTGTGGAAATCAATTTCAAATGACCCTAAGGGTGTGTTACATGAAATACATTAATTAAATAATATCTAACTAATAAAACAATTCAATATGGCTTTATTTCATCAATAAGATCAATGATTTGGTTAATTGGAATGTGGAATGATGTATGAATCCACTATATTAACACCTAGTGGTGAACTACTTAAAATTTTGGTGCTTCAGTTGTAATAAATTTCTTAAATTTATTAATATAAAACAAATTTATATGATTAAGACTTCATATTTTTATCCTTTTCAGTTTATCATTCCTTTTATGCTTTAAATTTATTTCCTTATCCCTATGGTTTTTGTATTATTCCTTACATAATATAAATTATGTTCATACATTATGATTTTTTTTATTTTCATAATCCATGTTCCATTGTTTATGGATTGAATAAAATGATGTGATAGAATGTATATAATTTTGTATTGAAATTACTTATTGATTATTTTGATCTCAATTGGTATTTATTACTTCCTCCTAGTCTATGAGAGTTCATGAGTCCTTACATTATGATTTCATGGAAGGGATATCCATTCTTGGGGTTGGAAATATTGGAATCAATGGGAATGAAACATAAATTTTCTTGGAATCACTATCTAGGATGTTTATTTGTATTCAAGTGAGTCGTCGATTTCTATTGTGAGGAATCGTGGATTGGATCGTTGGATAAATGGTTACACCATGCCATAGTTGATACCTGGCCCCCTATGTCAGAAACCTGGGACACACTCAGATGTATTACTTGCACCATAGTGAGAGTGGTATGAGGGACTCCTTTTACTGATCACATTGTAAGGGCTATATTATGTGGGGGTATTTTATGATCTCTTACATTGGCCCTTGAGATTCTATTATGGATCTCCATAGATCAGAAATATATTCCATTCTAGAATTTACTATTTCTAATCATGGATTATATGTGATGCCATATTGTTCAATTATGATAATTCTTGATTTATGTCAAAAGGTCTCCCCATACATGAAAAATTAATTGATTGGGGTCCATCCTTACAGAATTCATTATATTATGTTGAACCTTATACACACAATAGAATATTTGTAAATGTTCAATTTTTTTAGATGCTTTCTTTTTTAGGCCAATGCATGTATATTTTTCCATGAGTCCTTTAGGAACCTAAGATGAATTGGTAAATTTAATTTATCTAATATATTCTATATTATACCTTCACAGTATTGTACATTATATTGTAAAATTGGATTAGGCATTAAATGACATTTTTGGTGGCCCGTAGAGTATATATCACAACCTTCTTAGTACACTATTTCATCAAGGGTACCCAATTAGTTATTATTGTTGTAGGATTTGTATCATTGGTTTTGTGCTAGTGTATTCATGCATGTACGTGGTAAATAGGACCACATGACAAATTTGGTACTAAGTATTCTTGTGGAGTGATAATTTGGGCATGTGATCTTTTTTATTGTATTATATTCCATACTATATGACAATTTAATTTAATTTTTTAGTATTTTTCTTCCCATTAATGCATTGTTTTATTTATCATCGGATAGTTAATAATTTTTATTTGGATGGATTATCATTCTTTAGATTCTCAGTATTTAATTATTTATGTTGCTTATGTTGTTGGTGTCTAATCATATAATAATGTGATACTCTGATCCTCTAGTTATGTAATCCCCACCATATCACCATTAGACAATTTCTAATTCCCATAATCCTCTGGAATAAGGGGAGGAACACATGATGACATTTGGATACTGGTCGAGCTACTTATTTCATAGTCTGTAGGGTTAAGACATTTCCATGTGGTATCATATTTTTTCCCATTGTCTTAATAATTTTTTATATATGGTAGACCAAGAATGTGTCGGTACACTGTAAAAAGATTTTTCTAGGAGTGATCGGTCAATGTACGGGAAATAGGCCAAGTAGCTATAGATGGGATTATTTATCATGATGTATATTGTCAATGTTGCTAATAATTCCACCATGAGTTGTTATTGTACATTCCACTACCTTCTGATTTATTATATTTATAGTATTTCATACTTTCACTTGTATGTCTTGGTAGTAGTGTTACATGAATCATCCAAGGAACATAGAAATTTAACATCCATGAATAGTTCATTCCATGTGGGTTGCATTGTTTCCTAATTGAGATATTCTGAATTTACTTCTATATTATTTTCCACCCTACTGTGTGAAACGTTAGGTAATTTAGTTACATTTTCAGTTTTATGCCCACATAAAATTTACATTAGAACAAATTTTAATATTATTAAATTAATTATTTATTTGTTTTGTTTCCTATATAGAATGATTCAATGATTTATTATTCATTAAATCAATTTTTACAAATGTAAGTAGTTTTCCCTACACATTTATTAGCATACTATGTTATATCATTCTGATTACATGTTCAATTATAAAGTTTCATCATATTAATTAATATTCTTATACATTATTTTTTATATCTTTATAATTAATACATATACTTTGAATATAAAACAATTTATTAATGTGCCACCATCAGCCTAATGGGTGGATTTTGACATTGATTGATGGTGGCACTATACTAACCAATTATGAGATGTATGTGTCATGGGCCATTGGTTACAGGTGTTGAAACATTATTGGTTGTTATTTATTGATAGCCTATGTTCATTTCATAATGTGTTTGTATTCTTTGTAAATTGTAAAAAGGTGACCCATAAAATCGACCCATTATTTATATGCATAATATCCCTCGAGAATGTAGTGTAAATAGTATTGTTTTTCAATGTTATTTTACATAATATTTAAAATTAAATCCTTATTAAAGCTTGTAGAACATTTCTTTGGTAATAAAAAACCATAAGGATAGATTCTCTAATTAACAACTATAAACATGCAATGACCCAGAATATCTATGTAAATTTGTTTTTTAAATAAATGAGAATTTTACGAGCCCTCAAAAATTGATGTTACGTGATTTCGAGGCCACAAGTGGATGGAATGATTTTTATGAACTTTTTTTCGGGTACGTCCACTAAACATGAGAGAGGGTCTTTCTAACAATTAAATTGGTACTCAGAAATAAAATATGAGGGCATTTTAGAACTGACAACGCATATTTCTGCTTAAGGATACTTTCATCTAGACGGCAGTTGGTCAAGGGTGAAAGTTAGTTTTTGGGTTTTTCTTGAAGGAATAAAAATAAAAATGAGATTGTGAAAAAATTTTATTTTTATTTTTAACACCCATGTGGGTGTTGGGACATGGGGTCCACCAAAACTAAACCTCCAAGAGGAAGTTGAGAAGTGGGGACCACTCGAACCTAACCTCCCAAAAAGGGTTATGGTGGTGGGGATTACCCAAGGCCTAATCCAATTGAAACCCCCCGTTAATTTGGGAGAAAAAATTCATCTGCCTCATAAATGTAGGGAATCCTCTTCATCTCCCTCATTAATGTGGAGAAGCCTCTTGCGCTTCCTCTACATTAATTATGCCAACCCTCCCACACATAAATATTCCAACGCACCACGTAATTGAACCAATTTAATTAGTCCAATTTGAATTGTTCCAATGTTTAAATTGGGGAAACACTTTTTATTATATTGGATACCTCTTTTTTTTGTGGGTTCTTATTTTGAGAACATTCATTATAAAAGGAGAGATAGATCTTGGTGCGAGAAAACTCTACAACAAAGAACATGTTCTTCCACGAATAATTCTATGCTAATGAATAATTCCGACCTTGACTTCGAGCTTCTTATTTGGGAATTCTTCTGACACTTGACATCCCCATATACGGCGAATCGACCACCACACTACCTTCTTGTTCAATCGACATCAAGTAGATGAGGTAGGGGTTTATTTATGGGAAAATTATTTCCATGTACTCCCTTATTTTCTTGTGTAGGTTGGGAACAAAATTTGTGAAAGATTATGGTTTCATGTTCATGCTTACCCTTTTCGAACCACTTTCTACCTCTCTATACCTGGAGGGTGTGGGCCAAACAAACACGACCCGACCCCTCAGCCATTCTTCGTTGGTGTATTCTTCGAAATGGTGGAAGGCGATGAAGACCTCAGAGGAAATGACGCCACCACCCGTGGCCTCTCCACACCGCCCCGACCTACGCGTGGCCTCACCACGCCGCCCCAGCTGACCCGCGGCCTTGACGTGTCGATCGGTCGCCCAGGCCAAGCCACGCAGCCATCCATCGAGTTGTGCCACCTTCCATCGAGCCACACCACCATCCACCGAGCCCCTCCACCGTTCGAGTCGATTCACGCTACCGTTCTGCGAGCCACACCACAATCCATGCCAAGCCGTGCTGTTGAGCCGAGCCACGCCACCATCCGAGCCAAGCTGTGAAACCGAGTCAAGTCACTCTGCCATCCGAGCCAAGTCACGCCGTCGTCTGCCGAGATGCACCGCCTTCCTAGCCGATCTGTGCCACCGAGCCAAGCCTCTTCTTACTCTTAACCGAACCATCATTGTATTGTGACAAGTATGTGCCCCTCGTAGCCGGTATGTGCCCCTCGCGGCTGGTCCGCACCACTTGCGGTTGGTCTGTTCCCTCGTGTCTAGTCCACACAGTCAAATTACCCCTCGTCTGAGCTTCCCTCGCGTCCCTCATGGGTCGGGTCAACCTGAACCGGGTCATCCTAGGCCAGGTCGATATGGACGCTTCGGACCAGACTCGGGCCCACTATGACCCAGTTACTTTCTTTTGGCCATAACTTCCACACTGAACGTCTGTTTGGAAAACCGTCAGTAGTGCTAGAAATCTTATAGAGAGATGATCCCTTTGAGTGATACCCCACTATGTTTTGGATTAATATGGGGAACGGTCAGGTTGGATTGAGAACAAATCCAAACGGGCCCCTGGGACAAAGAGGCTAATAACTCACATACCAAGCTTCTGATTGATGATTTTTCTGTTACGTTGAGACCCCTATGACGTGACAGACCTTTGAGATACATTTTCTTGGGAATTTGTGGACGCTGAAGTATCAACCAGTAGCATGTAGAGTGGATCATATCAGAGGCGATCGAGCATAGTGCGGAGAACTAGTGGCTGGATGAGACTTGACGATTGTTGACTGTTTCTACTTGGAGTGACTCAACAGGCCTAGTGGTGATCGCCTTGGTGACACGGAAGACCCACGGTGGAGGTATCCTTGGTGACGTGGCACACCCACAGTACTCGACAGGAGGATTAACTTTACATGCCTTGATGGGGAGTGCCTCTGTGTGACGCAACAGACCCACGGTGGGGTGCCCCTCTGTGTGACAAGGCAGGCCCACTGTACTCGATAGAGGATTTCTCCAACATTCGAGGTGTTCGATGTTGTGTTCAAAATGTTTCTTGTTACTAACCCTATAATAAATCCTGGTTTAAGATGTGTCAGAACCACTATGTTTTCTTTATGATTTAGATTGATTACTTTATAACTTATGTTTATGTATGGGCATATACCTAAGTATGGTTATTTGTTGATTTCATACCTTTGTGTTTTATCCTTGTTGGATTTTGTGAGACCTAGAGGTTCTAGGTTCCCCTACTAAGTATCGTTAAACTCACCCCTGTATGGACTATGCTTGCACCTTGTTGTGTCTAATGCAGACAACAGACAGCGCTGATTGACACCAAGAGTACCAGGACTGGATGGTACCTAGTGGTTGACCTTACGATGACTTGGTACACGGAGGAGACAGACAGACATGGAGTGCTGAGGAGGTGGTCGTTAACATCCCTTCATGTAGGAACCACGGAGGACGGCTCATTTTCTATTTTTCTTTTTTGTCAGTTGTACTCGTACATTTAGATTCTTTTACTTTACTGTTGGGGTTGTATTCCGTCACCTTTTACTTTCAGTACTCTTCTGTTATATAGTTTTACTTAGGGTTTTATATCTAGTTGTGTGCTTGTTTTTGTATGTGATTATAGGTTATAATGTCAATGCCTCCATAGCTTCATGGAATTTCACCTTTGGTGAAAGTCTTCATCATCTAGCCTATGGAAGGAGTGCTTGGGGTTGTCACAACACCAGCCCCTGGGGACGGGTCCTGAAAAATTGTTATTAGAGGATTCAGTTCTACTACAGAACTAGGACTCTGATCTTTTCTATGAAGAAACAGTGTTCTGTGTAGTGAGTGTCATTTTTAGTTCAGGGAGTCCAGTGGTAGTGTGGAGGCCGAATTATCCATACACCAGGACCCTGACTACTGATTTCTAACTATGTGCATGAAAACACTGATTGCGTGTGTGTTTCGAAAAGTTTTCTTTACGTCATCTCATCAGGTCAGCTCACCAGGTATAGCTTTTAGCCGTAGTGAACCTATTATATATTTGGATTCCACCATGTAGATAGTCGGCTTGATTTCCTAGAGATGTACGCACTTATAGCCCACCGAGCGATGAGGCCTCTATGAAGGGCCCTTTTCCAGTAGAGGCACCAGAAGAGGCACCGGTGGTACGACTCCCCTTTGGGCCATTGATGCCACCAGCCCTTGTAGTAGACAGTATATTCCACTTCAGTGGGTTTCATGAGTTCTAGCACTAGAGCCCACCCAGGTTCAGGGAAGAGATAGAACTACAAGTGGATGAGTATTGTTTGGAGGTTGTGGTGGGATTATTCCGACTCGTAGGGACACCAACTGATCTCATGGTTATCCTTACTGCCAGCGATCTACAGGCAGTAGAAGGATGATGGTGGAGCTTGATGATCCAGCTTCACGATGAGGTGACGCTTCTATTGGTAGACTTCAAGATCCTATTTCAGGTAGAGTGCGTCCAAAAAACTCTTCACAAAGTGCACATACAGGAGCTACGTCATCTGCCACAGGGCAACATGATTGTTTCTCAGTACTTAGCAAGGTTCACTAACCACTCATCCAACTCCACAGATATGGTGAGTGACCCATTATTCAGGGCACATGGACCTTCGAGTAGGGACTCAGGTGGGAGATTTGGGCTTAGATGATCTCACTCAGCATCCCGACACGGGCATGGGTGTTAGAGAGTGCCCTCCTTGTGGAGTGTTTCCTTGCTAAGAAGTCTTTAGTAGCGAGATACACCACCAGTCATCACCTATGGGATTCTTTTATAGATAGAAGCAGAAAAACATCACAGAGGTCCAAAAGGTCCAAAAATTTATGTGGACGACTATATGACTCAGGATCAGTTATGTGGGAACCCAAAGAAGAGCTAGTTATGCATGAAGCAGGAAGTGTTATGCATGCGGCGGGTAGGGCCACATCACTCTTGACTGTCTGACTCCCCATTTGGATAATCTATATATGGTTGAAGGACTGCCCATGAATAAGAAGAGGTTTGACCGAGGAGGACTACAGGGAGCAGGTGGACGTGCTAGTGGAGCTGGTCGTGCAGCATGCGGTGGGAGATAATTCGAGGTGTTACCGCCACCACCACCAGGAGGTCCACCCGACCACAAGGAGCAGGTGTATAGGGGAGAGCTCAGCTCCATACATCTAAGGCCTATGATCATGGCACTCCGTAGATGATACGAGTTACGATCTGTGTCTACTCCACCATAGCTATAGTTTTTATAAACACAAGTGTCGGTCATTCATTTAATTCCACTACCCTCGTTCGGAGATCAGATATTCTGACAGAGCCATTGGCTCGATTCTTATAGCTAAAATCTTTTACTGGAGTAGATTCAATAATTACGCACTAGTTCTTGTAGTTTGAGCTTACTCTAGGAGGCGAGATCTTTGGTTGGGATCTCCTAGTCAGGACGTCGAGGCCTTACAATGTCATAATGGGTATGGAATGGTTATCTACAGTCCATGATCAGATTGACTGTATTTGGCGCAAGGTGCGGTGTGTCCTCACGAATGGGACCAGGATTACCTTAATCGGTGAGAAGGGAGCCTTTACAGTTCAATATGGTCTTACCGAGAGGATAGTGCAGCTGATCACTCATCATTTGGCTAGCCATACCCTCATAGTTGTTGATGTGAAGAGTCTGAGCTATCATGTAATGGTGGACTTGTACATGGATGTCTTCCCTGATGTTGTTCTGAGTCTACCTACTCAAAGAGAGGTGGGATTTTACATTTAATTTTACCACAGGATGACACTGATATCTACACCATCATATCAGATGGCTCTTACGGAGCATCGTGAGTCGTGGGTACAGTTAGAGGACTTGCAGGAGAAGTGATACATCCGGCCTAGTGTTTCTCTTTGGGCAGCGCTGATTTTGTTTTCCAAGAAGGAAGATGGGAGCGTGAGGCTTTGTTTTTACTATTGGAACCTGGACTTGGTAATGGTGAAGAACAAGTATCCACTTCCAAGGATTGACGACCTCTTTGATTAGGTAAAGGGATTACAATGGTTCTCGAAGATATACCTCAGATCAGGATATCACTGGGTCAGAGTATGAGACAAAGATTTGTAGAAGATGGCCTTCAGGTATTAGTACGACAATTATGAGTTTGCGGTTATGCCATTCGGCATGAACAATGCTCCAACAGTGTTCATTGGACACATGAACATGATCTTTCAGTGATACGTTCATATCTTTGTAGTGGTCTTCATCGGTGACATTCTGATCTACTCAGCTACTGAGGATGATCATTCCTATCATCTATAGGTAATACTGGGCACACTCTGAGAGCACCAGCCTTATGGTAAGAACTCGAAGTGCCAGATTTGGATCCGAGAGGTTCACCTTCTGGGACATGACATATTGGAGGATGGAGTTGCAGTGGATACAGCGAGTATTGAGGTGGTACATTCTTTGGAGCCACCTAGGATTGTGATAGAGGTACGATGTTTCTTGGGTTTGGCTAGATATTACCAGAGGTTTGTGCTAGACTTCTCCAATGTTTCAACACCACTATCAGCCTTGAAGATGAAAGGGAAACCCATTTTTTCATCGGTGAAATGCAAGCAGATTTTTCAGGAGCTGAGGGAGAGGCTGAAAAGTTCCCCAATCTTGAGGCTTCCAGAGGAGGGCATAGGTTATGTAGTATAATACGATGCCTTAGGGACCAGACTGAAATGTTTTCTAATGAAGGAGCGAGCAGTGATCACATAGGGTTCTTGATAGTTGAGAAAACACATGTAGAACTACACTACCCATGACCTAGAGATAGCAGCATTGGCCTTCTCCTTGAATATTTGGTGACACTATATGATGTCGAGCACTTTACAGTATACTCTGATCACATGAGTCTCAGGTATATCTTCTCTCAGAAGGACATGAACCTGAGACAATGACGTTGGCTTGAGTTCCTCCCTAACTATGACTTCAAGATAGTCTATACTCTTGGTAAGGGAAACATTGTTGCATATGCACTCAGCAGGAGGTCTGGTATACAGCTTCTAGGTGAGGCGATGGAGTAGCTGATCGCCTTGCAGAAATCTATCGTGGAATGTGATGGAGCATCTTTCATTCAGTCTCTTACAATCACTCCCCTCTTCTTCAATGAGTCTGGGAGGCGCAGTATGGGGATGCTGACTGTGAGGAACTACGTGCTCAGATATCCACAAGATTGCACCTATTGCATTTTCTGAAGGTGGGGAACACATTATACTCTTCAAAGGACGTACCATGGTACTGATGATACTTCAGTATGATGTGTTGAGGGAGTTCCACACATCCCCTCTAATGGTATATCTAGGTGTGGAAAATATGTACTGGGATCTCCAGCGATAGCACTAGTGGCTAGGAATGAAGAAAGTAGTAGCTATGTTTTCTTTCGGTGCCTCACTTGTCAACAAGTGAAGGTGGAGGATCTGGTACCAGCAGGCTCGGTTCATCCTTTGGAGGTCCCAGAGTGGATGTGGGATGCGATATTCATGGACATCATGATAGTACATCCACATATATAAAGACACCATCACTCAATCTGGGTGATCATCGACCGACTCACCAAGTCGGCCCACTTACTACCGATCAGAGTGCATGGTTCAGTAGAGAGATTGGGACGCCTATATTTGAAGGTGATTATACAGATACATGGAGTACTCTCGACGATTGTATCCAATCATGATGCACTTTTTACTTTCCATCTATGGAAGGGTTTGCATCAGGCTTTTGGGACATAGCTTCATTTGAGCACTGCCTTCCGTCCTTAGACGGAAGGCCAAACTGAGCGGACCATTTAGACCCTCGAGTACATGATGCATTCTTGTGTCCTTGACTTCGGTCACAGCTGGGAGGATCACATACCTTTGGTGATGTTTTCATAAAACAACAAAAATCACTCTATCAGAAGGATATCACCATTTCAGGAGTTATATGGGTGACCTTGCGGATCACCTTTGTGCTGGACTGGCCCCAGGGAGTCAGCACTCGTGGGACTAAAGATGGTACGAGCTACCACATAGAAGGTGTAGATCATCCAAGAGCGGATAAAGGCTACACATAGCTGGCCGAAGTCGTGTGCCGATAAGAAATGGACACCTCTGTAGTTCATGGATAGCGACCACATCTTTCTATGGGTCTCACCCTGAAGAGGTCTATGGAGATTTGGCCGATGAAGCAAGTTATCTCCAAGGTTCATAGGACCCTTTTAGGTCCTCAGCAGAGTAGTCGAGGTGGCATACTGCTTTGCTCTTCTACCTCAGTTGCATTGGGTGCATGATGTCTTCCACGTATCCCAGTTGAAGAGATACGTGCACAACACTTCTCACATCATCGACCATGGAGAGATGGATATTGACTATGGGGAAACTTTTACAGAGGTTCCTGTAGAGATTGAGGATCAAAAAGAGTGGGACCTTCATGGAAGGTCGATACCTCTGGTGCACATTCGCTAGAAGAACGCGATCCTCCAAGAGAGCACAAGGGAGCGGTAGGCTCATATGCATTCTCAGTACCCCCACATGTTTACCTAGTTTGACTTGTGGCTTGTAGGGAAAAAACACCCTGAGGAGGGAAGAATGTAAAGACTTGGAATTTCCATGTAATGTTTTTGAAATAAATGGGAATTTTACGAGTCCACTAATATTGGCAACACGTCATTCCGAGGCCCGGAGTGCCCAGAATGAATTTATGAACTTTTTTTCAGGTACATTCAGTAAATTTTCAAGCGGGTTTTTAATAACATTTAAACTCATACTCGGTATTGAAATTCGAGGGAACCATTGAACTCACAGTTCCAGTTTTCTCATTAGGATTATTTCATCTCGATGAAAGTTG
The DNA here is from genome assembly GCA_963277665.1 of Viscum album. NCBI lineage: Eukaryota > Viridiplantae > Streptophyta > Magnoliopsida > Santalales > Viscaceae > Viscum > Viscum album. Next base: position 1,329,404,457 of record OY728142.1, on the reverse strand, counting down.
GACAAGGACGAAAGTAAGTTATTGGGATTTTCATGAAGGAATAAAAATTAAAATAAAATTGTTCTAAACTTTTATTTTTATATAAAACACCCATTTGGGTGTTGGGAGGTGCGTTCCACTGAAACTAAACCTCCATATCGATGTTGAAAAGTGGGTACCACTTGAACCTAACCTCCCAGGAGAGGTTACGGTGGTGGGGACTTCCTGAGGCCTAAACCCCTTGAAACCCCCCAATTAATTTGGAGAAGAAACTCAACTCCCTCATAAATATAGGGAAACCTCTTCAAATCCATCATTAATGTGAAGGATCCTCCTGAGCTTCCTCCACATTAACTGTGCCAACCCTCACCCACTTAATTATGCCAACACACCACATAATTGAGCCAATTAAATTAATTCAATTTGATTTGTTCCAATGATTAAATTAGGGGAACACTATGTATTTTATTCGATATTTATTTTTTTGGTGGGTTCTTCTTTTTATAACATTCGTTGGAAAAGGAGAGAGGACTCTTGGTGGGAGAAAAATCTCCAATGAAGAATGCGTTCTCCAACAAAGAATGCTCCGCCTATGAAGAACGCCGACCTCGACTTCAAGCTTCTTCCTCAGGACTTATTCTGACGTGGGATTTCTTCATCTATGGAGAATCAATGACCATACTACATTCTTGCACAAATGAAATCATGAAAACGAGGTAGGGGATTATTTCCGTGATAATTTTTTCTATGTACTCCCTTCTTTTCTTGTGCAGGTTGGGAACAATATTTGTAGAATATTATGGTATCACGTCCAGGCTTGTTCTTTGTGAACCACTTGCTACCTCTTTAAACATAGAGGGTGTGGGACAAAAAAACACAACATGACCCCTCCACCATTCTACTTTATTGTGTTCATTGAAATGGAGTAAGGTGATGAAGAAGGCAAAGGCAATTGAGCCACCCCAGCGGCCTCGCTGCGCCACCCCAGCCGACCCAGGGCCTCACCAGGCCACCCCGGCCGACCCGCCATCCAAGCCGAGCCATGCCGCCATCTGTCAAGTCGCGCTACCATCCTCCGAGCCGCGCTGCCCTCCGATCCGAGCCGCACTGCCATCCACTGAGCCATGCCACCGATTCGAGTTGTGTCGTCGTCCGAGCCGAGCCGCGCCGTAGTCCTTCGAGCCACACCGCCATCCAAGATGAGTTGCACCACTGATCCAAGCCACTCCACCCTCCTAACCAAATTGTCACAGAACCATGGTCGGGTTGTGCCCCTTGTGTCTTGTCCATGCCCCTTGCGGCCGGTCTGCGCCCTCGCGGCCGATCTACTGGCGTCGTGGCCGGTCAGCCGCCCTCGCGGATGGTCTGTGACCTTGCGGCCGGTCCGCGCCATTGCAGGACCCCTCATTCGTTATGCCCTTGCGGCACACGCACATCCCTCATGGTCTAGGTCAGGTCGGGTTGGTTCTATTGGGTCGGACTAGACCTGATCCCACTACGACCTAGTTACTTTCTTTTTTCCATAACTTTGTCACCGAACGTCCATTTGACGAACCGTTAGTAGTGCTAGAAATCATGGAGTGTGATGATCTCATTGAGTGATACCCCATTATGTTTTGGATTAAGATGTGGAATAGTTAGGTTAGATCGAGCCAAAATCCAACGGGGCCCCGGGACAAAAAGGCTAATAACTCATTGAATGAGCATCTGATTAACGCACCGTCTATTAAGTTGAGACCCCTATAACATGACAGACCTTTGAGATACTTCATCGTGGGACATCACGATAGTTGAAGAATCAAACAGTATCTTGTGGATTGGATCCTCCAGGAGACGAGAGAGCATATTTGGGAGACCTAGTGGGTGGTTGAGACTTGACGACTACTGACTGTTTCAACTCAGATTGACTCGACAAGCCTAGTAGGGAGCACCTTGGGGATGTAGCAGACCCACGGTGGGGAGCGCCTTGGTGACGCGGCAGACCCACGATACTCGATAGGGGGAGTACCTCACCAGGCCTTGAGGGGGAGCGCCTCTATGTGACGGGACAGACCCCCAGTGGGGAGCACCTCTTTGTGATGTGGCAGACCCATGGTACTCGACAGAAGGAGTACCTCGGCAGTTCAAGGATAGTGGGAAGCGCCTCAGTGTAACACGGAAGGCCCACTATACTCGATAGAGGATGAGTTCTCCAGAAGATGTGGTATTTGACGTTGTGATTGAAAGGACACATGTTTCTACCCCAAGAATAAATCCGGGTTTGATCTCAGTCGGAACCTCTGTGTTTTCCACATGATTGAGATGGATAACTTAATAACTTCTATATATATATGGGAATATACCTAAGTAAGGTTATCTTTTGATTTCATAGCTTTTTTTACCCTTGTTGGATTTTTTTGAGACCTAGAGGGTCTTGAGGTCCCTATTTAGTATTGTTATACTCACCCCTACATGGGCTATTCCCACACTGTATTTTGTTCAATAGAGAAAACAAACAGTGCTGACTAAGGCCGAGAGTACCAGGACTCGCCAGTACCCGAAGGGGGACTATACGATGAGTCAGTACAAGGAAGAGATGGATAGTCATGGAGTGCTGAGAAGGCGATCTATACATGAGTTTCATGATTGAACCACAGAGGATGACCAAGTTTCTTTTTTTCTTTTTCTTCAGTTTTACGCGTACTTTCAGTTTCGTGTACTTTACTACTATGATTGTATTTTGACACCCTTTTACTTTTAGCACTCTTTTGTTATATATATATACTTGGTGTTTCGTATCAAGTTGTATGCCTTCTTGTGTATGTGTTTACAGGTTTTAAAGGCATTGCTTCCCAGTTTTAGGGAATTACACCTTTGGTGCTAGTCACCAGCCCCTGGCCTATGGAAGGAATGCATGAGTTAGTCACGGTATGAGCCATAGGGGATGAGTCATGACAAATATAGTAGGTCAGTAAGGTAATGATTTATGTGATAAAATTTACACAACCTTAGTTGATTGTAAATGATTCCTTCTGCTAACGAAATTAACCCACCATGGGCATTTAAATTCATAGTGTTTCAAATAAATAGGGGTTAAATTTTTATGAAATGATAATGAGTTAATTGGGACCCTCATTAGGTGCCTCGTCCTTTGTGTACTAGTACGTAACACAACGAGGGTATGATTATGCCATGTATGGATAATTTTTTTAAGAGATTGTAGCTATTTATATGGTGTTACATATAATAATATGGTGTTATATTATATAACATGTCATGTCTATGATTAATAAAATTCATGTAATCTAATTTTGATTCATATTTATATGATGCATTAGTAAATTAAAAAACCAATATCCATCTAAATGAGTTTTTCCTATGTGGAATGGAATTGAAATTTTATTCATCTAAGAAAATTGTGAATGGTAATAAATAAATAAATCATATAGAATGTTGATTTTACATAATATATTTTCTCATTATGATATAAATTCAAATAAATAAATAAATTCAGAATGCATATCGATATAACATTCTTATGTTTCCCTTTGGCTTTATCAGAATCATATACCAAGTCCCATTTCACTAGAATATAAAACATATTTTTTTAAACTATGTTTTTATAAGGAATAAAGATAAAAAGTAAATAAAAGAACCATATTAATAGAAACTCTAGTGGTGTTCTCATTTTTAACTCTTCCATAAGTGTAGTTTGGTTTTTTCCTTAAATTGAAGCCATGAAATTTGAATGTGACCATTAAAAATAAAATATTCATTTATGACTTGAGGAAAAACTATAAGCCATAGTAATTAGTGTACTTTTTAGTTTTAATATTTTGTTTGGATAAATTCATTTTGTTTTGGTAATGGGATAGAGTGATATAGGTAGTGCCCTTTGAACCATTGAATCCATAATATATGTAATGATATGTTTGAAGTGTTGTAATATTTGAGTGTCATCTTTCCCTCATAAGAATCTCAGTTTCTAAATGCCCCTTGGGATTGACTAGTGATCATTTGTTTTTCTAAATATTATTATGTGTGTGATCATTGATTAATGATCAGTTCAACAATATAAGTATTCCATAGTTAAGATCAACCATATAGTAGAACATGTCATGCTCCTCCTTCTTCTTATTCAGTGATGGATGACTTAGTTGGTCATCAACTATTTTATAATAAAATGGTATAATGCGACATTTGGAAAGTTTATATTATTATCCATTAGATATTGGGGTGCAGAGGACTGATATGAATATGGGTAGTATCTATGATGTGTTGTTTTTCTCATTAAATCATTTAGTGGTATCATTGATATAGGTGGTCACCATTATCTTTCCAAATGATACATCAAACCATATTAGTTCAACAGAAATTATTAAATTCGTGATCTATCATGCTATGTACTTTGGTCATCTATGGATTAGTGTGAATATGATAATAAATGAAAATATATATCATCTCACTAATCAGGTTGACCTTTTAAAATGTATGTTGTGTTTTGACATGATGTTGTTTTTATGGACACTTATACCTAATGCCTTGAAATATGTATAAATTGATGAGAAGATATACCATTTATTCCTTTAGTTTAACACTTTCTAAAATACTTTCAGTAATCTCTTGGACCATTGTTAATATTCAAATCATCAGGATTTATGGGTTGATTAATTTTTAATAAATTTTAGGAAAAGGTAACTACTATGGTTTGGATAATTTTGTCAATTGTTGAAGAGTGATATTCTTCCATGTAGAAGTAACACAACAATGAAGAACCATTTTATAGGGTTAGATATTAAATTAAATTCTATGGATTCTAGTACACATTCTAATATATATATTTTTGGAATGGTATAACAATGATGGTATGGTTGGATTCTTTTGAAACCATTGTAACAATGTTATTCATGGGTGGAAATTAGTGGCTTTTTCATTGGATATCAAAGGGATCCCCTAGTGGAATAGTTATTTTCATCAGATATGGATAATGATTCGTTAGTTGAAACCATGTTCTTTCAAAAATGAATCGACCATTAGTGGGTTAAATCTTATATCATCCCATTATATGTTTTGGGAGGTTGAGAACCAAATCAGTCACTTCATCCATGGTGTAGCAGGATTTTCAATGATTCAATTAGAAGATCATTTCCATCCACTTATATTACTCTTTCTCAAAAAAAGAATGTCCCTTATTTTTATGTCATCTAGGTACAAGGATATAGATAATTTTTTATACAATATACAATATATAAAATCCATTGGGTTTAGTATGTATGCTCCATCACAGTTTGGATTAGAAGAATAATTTTTCTATAGCAAAGTTAAATCTTGATTGAAAATAGGATTCCTGTGTATGAATTCTTCAGATAGACTCATGAGTAACAACCATTTTTCTTTTTACTTAAGCACTCAGTGGATACCTCTTTCAACTTGAAATTTGTTATTGAAATTTGATGTTCTGGCCCTATTACAATGTCCCATGTATAGGCACTGGAATACATTGGATGAGAACCCTAAACACCAATTTATATATATGATGTTACTTATACTTACACGGGATCAATGGTGATTCTTTGGGGGTAGTGACCCATGTATACATGATAGGTTATGATCAAATGTTCATACCGAGTAATGGTATCATAAAATGAGAATTTGGGATTGATTTATCAACATAATATAGTTAAGGGAACCAATAATAAATTTTAGGTAAACAAATGGTCCTTCAAGTGAATGCATCATGTTTTGGGATTTTCTACGTTGAATTCTGGATCCATGAATTTGTAAATGGTCTACTAGATATGGTTAAGCATGTTTCCACTAACTTTAGTAAATTCCTTCCTTAAGGAAGAACATCTTTGGAAATTTATAGGGTGTGATGGGTGAAGTGTAGATCATTCAGGGTTTTCCTTAGACATCAACTCATCTAACCAATTTGACTATGATATGGATTCAACCATTATATCATGTTAGTATTAATCCAAATGAATCATTAGAATTATAAAGGTACATTATTTGTAAAATGACGAAAATAGTGGTTCAATGTCGTTGGATATTATTTTTTAATCCTATAATCTATTTTTCAAATAACCATAGGCGGATAGTTATATGAAATGATATATGACCATTCAATTAGTTTGAAAAGATTAGGTAAAATTAATATTGATTATTCAATTTGGTGTATGATAATTAGATCATGTTTAATGGATCATGTACCATATTATTATATTGTTTTTAGTGGTTTTTTGGGAGTTAGGAAAACATTACAACTATCATTATGGCATTTAGCATGGTAAGTAGGCTAGGTAATGCTTCCATTATATCCCCAAATATTCGTCAGGATAAGATGATCAATAATTGGGAGATTTTAGAGTCTCCTGTTTTTTTGTAGAATTTTAATTAAATGGAAATTGAATTTTATCAACTTGTGGATGGTATTTTTATTAAATAGAATTTATAATCTATATTTGATCAATTTTAACTAATATAAGTGTTTTTTGCAGATTTTGATGAAGTTATAAGAGGAATCATGGGTTTCCCTATGAGTATCGTGACTATAGGACCATAAATCTGAAATTAAGAGAAAAATGAAAGGGGAAATAGTTTTTTTAAACCATGAAATCCACAAATAGGAACTATTAATCCTACTCTAAGGGTATATGGGTGTCTCATAAATATCTGTGACCATGTGCACTAGGTTTCAAAAACAAGTGACATGCTACAATTCTTGAATATAGGGAAACACATTGTATGTTCCTTGTTTTCCAAACTGGGTATATAAACTGTGTGACCCCCTCCATTCTTGTTAGTAGAACATGACTGGATTCCACATGGTTTGGAATACCATTTTCAAAATAATGTTTATCACTAAAGGGGATGTAATTTACAAAAATTTATTCTCAAAACATATTTCATTTTGCCTCCTTTATTTCCCCTTCATACACACTAGGATTCCCAACTCCATCTCCTACTCTAAATTCCTCAGGATAGAGAGATCACCCTCATTTGGTTTTTGATTATAGTTCCATCATATGTGTTTGATATCCTTTTATTATTCAAAGAATTTCCTTCCATTTTTCCTCGGTTGTGTTCACATTCAAAAATGAGACCATGTTTTGAGTTATGTCTACCAATTTACAGTGACATCATATATTTCATTTATTTCTCTCTGAAAAGACCAAATAAAGACTATATATTGAAATTTTGAATCATACATGGTATAAGGTATGTTTTTATATCTTTTTGTTATCCCAATCCTCATAATTTATAAATTTTATATTTTTTTCGCATGATGGTATCTCCATGTTCTCCATATAAATATGAAATATTATTTTCGTGACCAATTACCTTGAATCTAGAAGATCATGTGTATTTTGAATTATAATTTTAGATTTTTCTTTGAGATCGTGTTATTACCACCTTAATGGTGTGTTCCTTTAATGACTTCAATTAAAAAAATTATGTTTAATAAAACACCTCGATGAGGTGTTTTATCTTAGAAAACATAATTATTTGGTTAATTAGAATTTGTATGGGTGTATCCCACTAATTTACTGACTCCTAGTGAGTATCCACCAAAAGGGTGTGGGTTTAACAAGTCATAATTTCCATAAATTAATGAATAATAATTAATTACCATGATTATTCCTTCATGCATTGATCCTTTCTAATTGTACCATGTTCATTGTGCTTTATACATGTTTCTTTATGGCTAATTATTATTTATTATGCCTTACTCTATATGACTTATATTCATGATTTATGCTTTTTTCTAATTGTCTTATGAATTGTACCATAGATTTTTTCTTGAGTAAAATGTATGGATAACTTTTATAGAATGTGTTATTTAAATTACATATTGATGACATGTGATCTTAATTTCTATACCTTACATGATCATTTGGCTAAAGAGAACACAAGTACAGACTTAAAGAGTCTTTGGATGGGATCACCATCTATGATATTGGATATATTGGTCATGCGGGGAGTGACCCTTGGGTTTCAGAATATATTCTATCTGAGAATATTATTTATACCTTTGAGTGACAAATATTCTCAAAGGGAGGTAACATGGAAGACCTCATTGGAAAGATGGGTATTTCATTCCTCTGGTGATACATGGTCCGCTATATGAGATACTAAGGATGATCTTATAGTTTATTATATCACAATACTAAGAGTGATATGAGAGACTCCATTTATGGTTCATCATGGAAAGGGCTCTATGGTATTGGGTGTTTAGAGATCACATGCGGTGACCCAAGGAATTCCATTATGAATCACTTTGTACATGCTCAAGAAGTCATACTGAATTTTAGTGTTTCCATTCCCATATTACATGTTATTTCTTATTATAGAATTGTTTGAATGATTGATTTATGTCATCGATGATCACCCACCAAGGAAAATCATAATCATTGGGTCTGTCTAAATTTTTAGTTTAAATTTTATTATGTTTGCTCTAAAAAATTTTTGAATATGTATTCTTATGATCAAAGGAATTCAGGATTAGGCCAATGAAGTTATGGTCGGAAAGATTTCATTTAAGAAACTGACATGGATTTGTTACTATTATTTATTTTCGATATTATCTATCATATATACACACTACTGTTATTTATAATCATTTAAGTTGTTGCGGTGAGGCCCATGATGTCTATTTTCGGAATCAATACATGTAATGTATGGGTATTTTTCATTCCACATGTGGTCCATTGAAAAAATGGTCCTCAACATATATGTAGAACAAATATTGAATTTGTGGAAATTTATACCATGCACAATTCCTCGTTCAAGAGATATCATATATAAATCACCCTAATAGATATAACTCATATGTAGTTGGGACATGTTCTCATTTTCATTTTCCAAAAGGAGAGAAGGTTTGAGGTGGAATACCCAACTGTCTCTACATTTCCCATAATGAGAATAAAAAACATGATGTTTTACAAATATCTTTTCATTGCATATATGATTCTAATATACAGTTAATATAATGAATTAATTACTTAATTCACATGAAACAAATGTTCCAAATAAATATTAATGGACCAATATTATAGGTAAAAAACCAGTCTGTGAAAATTCAACCGTTCTGAGAATATTTAAGTCATATTGGGTGTAAATTACTCAACCACATAGTTTAAAAACATGTAGTTATGAATTTTTTTAGTTTCACATCGGTATGACTCAAAAGTAAATTGTAAGAACATTTATTTAATAATAGATAGAAAAATACCCTATATCAATAATGGAAGGGTAATGATATAAGAGACGGTGATAAAATTTAAGATTTATTATAAGAAATATGGGAGAATATTTTTTTATTGAAGATATTTACTAAACTATAGTAAAGTATATAGTCACCTCTACATTTTAGAAAATAATGGGAATCTAGTCATACATGTATCATTGAAATAATTCCTCACATCCATTGATCATGTTCAAATATTGGGGAATTATATATTAAGCTAATTTATATCTAGGCTTGGATAAGGGAAAAAAATCATAATATATCCCATGAGGATGGGAATCAATATTTCACATATCTCTAGTATATGTCCCGTTAATATATCTTGTTAATATACTTGTAGTAAAAAAATGGTTACTTCTTGAGTGAACCATGATATTAATATCTTTCTATGGATGTCATATACATATCAATATTTTACACAACATATGAGAATTTACTTAATTTATCATGTTAATGGTATATAACATTCATTAATAATATAGGTTCGTATATTTGGGGCATCCTCAACATACCATTACCTGAATCTTGCTATATTGTATGTAATGAAACAAATCATTTTTCATGATCTAGGAATTTTATAGTTTTTTATGACGGAAAAGTTATATAGTTTAACATTATATAAAAATGTATGTCATTGTCTATAAATTTATTTTCATGTTGTGAGGGTCGATTATGTAGTATAATTTATTATAATTCCACTTCCACATGTGTTTTGTGAAGAATTTCCTCTTTTCATATGGTCTTGGATACTCACTGAATGACTATACAATGAAATTATTTAAACACCATTCATTAGAAGGGATGTAATATTTTCCACATTTATTATTTCCATGGGGAATGCTTAATTTGAATTGAGATTGTTTATAATGTAGGCTCCTCCCTCTTGACTTCTATAATAGTAGGATTTCACTATGGTATATTCTTAGTTCTGTATACCAACTATAGTTTTCCTTAAAGTAGTGAAGAAAACAATACCTTCTTATTGATGACTGTTGAAATCCAGTTTTCAGGGACATCAATATTTTGAAACATATAGATCATATTCTCAATGATCCATTACATATCATTATGTAACATATGTGATTGTTCATGTTTTTATATATGGGAACATATATTTACCCAATGTGAGGGAAACCAGATCTAAATAACTATAATTTTTCCATCATTCCAAGGGATGTGAAGATCTGACTGATTTCCATCATGTGGAAGATAGTGATGGGGTAGAATACCCTTGGGTATATGAAATAGATCATTCCCTCATATGGGTCATGATATTATAAAATTATTGTGTTATTGACTATAGTTTCTTTACATGCCTTCTATGATCGTGGAACATGATGAAGTGTTTCTTCAATATAGAATTCCTCTATTATTCCCCACATATAGCATATGAGTAGGGTTAATTATTCATTCTAGAAAGCATATTACTCAATGATTTGTTTGATCATAGGTTGAAAATCAACATTACCATTCAAATATGATATATATATATATATATATATTGCATTTGGGATAACCCCATGATGAACACTATAAAATAATATAATCACTCATTATTATTAAAACATTTTGTTTACTTGGAGTATGGTATAATAAACCTATATTGGGGAAAGGAATTAAATCCCAAAAACATTCTAGTATAATCATTTTATTTAAATTATATTCCTTGTTAGACATTAAAATGACTTATCCAAACACATCTACCATGTTTCGATTGTTTTAGTAGCTGATAAAATCTATTCATCCACAAGAGCTATGTTTTTTGGTGTATTTTTTGGGGTTGGGTGTGCTGTGAGTGAATATGCTAGCATCTTTCCTTTCATTCCCAAATGAAACATGAATAAATGTTCTAATAGTTCTTAGATGATCAACCATTTTGTAAAAAAACAATCATCATGGTGATGATGAGATTATAAATGGGTGGTTCAACAAGATAGTCCAAGAGGACAACATGGTTTAGAAATTATAGCATCATATTTTTCACTGTGAAGTTGTGTGAAATGATTTTATTCTCGATGTTAGAATTTCATCCCAATGTATCTAGAATTGTTCGGATTTTACAGTAGTGAAATTTTTCATTTAAAACATCATTATTTTTCCTATTTTTGGTGGAGGTTGAGCCTCTATGGTGGACACATATATGATTACATGATTCCTTTCCACTGATGAAATTATAGCCAATGGATGTAGCTGATATTTCCTGAGATTCTCAATGTCTTACTAATATTCTTCACCACATAGATATCAGATCACCTTATACATTAACCTGTTGATGGGGATATAATTAAAGTCTATGTAAATATATTGAATTTATGATATAATGAATTAATAAATAGATCCCCCATAAATTTATGAGGTTTTTAGGATGCAATATTATCAGAAGAAATATATTATAATCTATATCAACCACACTATCATGGTGGTGTACCACCATTCAATGAAATTCCTCTAAAGTCCCATGAAGAAAAAACATAAAATGGATAATATATAATCACTATTGAAGTAATATTCCAAATATTATTCGTTGATTGGTGAGGAGATGATAATATTTCTATGATTCAACCAAAAAATTATTGACAAATTTTTCTTTATAATTCAAACAATGATTCTATTGAAGATTTGTTTCATGACAAGCTGAAAGATTGCACCATCTTTATTTATTATAATGTTCATGACATGATTATATAATATCATATAACATGGTTTGATGTTGTGGTACTGATCATATTATGTAGACATATTGATCTTGTTAAACATACAATACTCATCAATGAAATAAAGGTCATTGACGATTTTGGTCAAAAACATTAGGTTTTGTATGATCATGAAAAATAAAGCATCATTTTGAAATTTTCTATTACTATCCATAAAATCGATATAGGCTATAATATTCCCATTCAAATTCATGATAATAACGATGTTATAAATCTATTTATATTATTAAATCATGTTGATGAAGGTATATTTGAGAAATTTTTCTTTATTTATGATTCTAAATAGGAAACATGAGAGGGTTGATTGCACTTTTTTGGTTATTTGAAACAATAATGGTTATAGATTCGGCCTGCCTAATATTTATCAACATCATAGTCTTTTGTATAAATATATTTATAATCCTAACAATTATATATTGATGATGATTCAAGGATTTTATATACAACTCCTTCTCTTATAAAGGCATGGTATCACTTATTAATGAGGTCAATTGGTCTACATTTGTTTCACATATTTCTATCTTGATACAATCTATGGTGGTGGATATATCTTTTTTAATCGATTAAGTGGAATCACTACATTCATCATCATCCTCATACTTTTTGAATCTGATGAATATATCGTCAGGAATGGATGATAATATGTTTTTATATCCCTCCATAATGAAAAATGATTGGTTTCCAAAAGAAACATTAAAATTCAGGATAGTGATGGAAATAATAAGAGAATTTTGGAGATACTTTTTTCCACTGGGATTTAATATTTAAAATTTTATCCATGAACATCCCAATAATTTGGTAATGGAAAAGTAAATTTCATATTTTCCGATAATATAATTGTGGAGTTTTATAAATCAAATTGATAATTTTTAGAAAAACCTTTTCATGGGACCATTTCTCTAGAATGAATGTTATCACAAGTAAATATTCTAGGTATGTTTACTATAATCACTTTCTTTCTAGAGGTAGGTATGGAACTGTAGACCAAAGTAATTATTGATCATGTTTTATAGGAATATAGAGAGACTCTAAAACCAATTTTGGAGTGGTTACCATCATGTATGTATCTATAAATTTTTATTCCCTATCCTTTAGTATAATAATTTTCAATATAATTGGACTCAAAAGCATAAAATGGGGAACTATTACAACAAAACATGATTAATTTTTAATTTATGAGATATATAAATAATATATGAAACATTGAAGGGAAACATAACTATTGTAAATATATGGTTTTAAAGTAGTACATTGTATTTAATGTCTTACTATAAAACCTTGAACACAACATTATATATTAGGTCCCCAAATAAGCCATTGAACTTCAAATTTTTAAGGGAATTTTGTCCGATATTGTCATATTTTTCCTATTTCATCCTATTCATATTCCCAAAATTAAACGGTCTAGAATGAAATTGGATTTATCCTTGATCCAATTATAACTAGATACCATAAAATATATACATTATAAATCCTCTCTAAAATATCTAGGTGTCTGATGTGTCCATGAACAAATTTTTTAAATTCTTTCAAACTAAAAAATAAGGTGGTATACATTTCCACTAATATGGATTCCATTTAACCAAAATAAGTATTTTAAACATCTATCTAAAACTCTTGAGGATTCATGAGGAACTCAATGACCATCATACTGATCAATTTTTAGTGGTGAATAGAATCAATGACAAAGAGATATCTTTTGATGGATTCCAGTTGTTTTGTGATTTAATTATTCTACAGTAGACTTCTATTATTCAAAATATAGAGACTCCCATATTGTGTAGTTTAGGATATATTTCTATTTTTATTATTGTATTTGATTTGTGGATATAGTGTGAGATAATTTTTTTATCAAGCAGAGTTGGTTGAGTTTGTATTTCAATTTTTCATGGATTATTAGATGGTTATACACCCTCTAGAAGATCATAAAAACTAAATAGACATGGATGACACATAGAAGACTCTAGGGAGTCTAAAATATTTTGTAGCATTTTTATCTTCATAATTATATGATTTTTATATATATACGGCTTTATCATGGATGTGTCTGAGGAATGGGGACTGACTATATCTATGTCTTCAATGGTTTTCTCAGCTACTACAACATTTTCCTCACACTCTCCAGTCAAGTAATGTGTAAATCAAGAGTACATATATATTCATCATCAAATAAGTAGTCACTTAGTGATTCAAGCAAATATGGAAAAATAGATTACCATCATTCAATGAGGGATGCATTTTGTGGTATGGTTCCCATGATCAAAATGATGAGGGGATGAAATTGATGAGACTCCGTGCAGGTTTTGTAGTTAAATGGAACTCATCTTATTATGTAATGATCTAATTCTAATGATATTATCTACCCCAAAATTATTGGTTTGAATATTTTACCATGGATATTGATAGTTTATTGGATTTGTGTATGGTTGAAAATGTTATTATATGATATTGAAATCATCTCAATTAACTGTAATTAAAGTCTTGTAGTTTTCATAAAAAAATCACGGTTTTCTGAGAAATCATATCATCCTCCTTTTTCTTTCTAATAGGTGGTGCACAGATGATACACCTACTATACATATATTCCTAGGATCGGCTATCAATAATCAACCATTACTTGGAATATTTATTTAAAGAGAAAGAAGTCAAGGATTTTCTGAACCGGTCTCCTATTGAATATGAAATATTCAAGAAGATTATAGAGGCCAACCTCACTTGTATTCATAGGGTTAGGAAAATTGAGAATATTAATTTCAATAGAATGGGTATATAATGGAGAATTTTTTTTAATAAGTTATAATTTTTTCATCCATTACCTTAATCATGGGTGGCCTTGAGATATTTTTTCTATTGTTCTAGGGTTATGTTTCTACTTTTTCCACCAGGAATAAACCCCTAGGTGACATAGAGTTTACCTGAGAGCTCTAGAAATAAATTTTATTTCTTTAAGAATGATAAAAATATTTTTTATCTTATATATCATTTTCCAATTAGATATAGGTTTGAGTTTTGATTTTTATTCATTTACCGAATCATTTCCCATTAATGATTTTTCAAGCCTATAAAATCCTAGAACTACACTATATATTTAAATTAGATTAGCGTTGTTTGTAGTGAAAAATAGTGGTTTTTTTGCTCATAACTCTAGTAATACTACTATAGGTGTAGCATTTTTTGTGGATATATCAATACCTTACATCAATAGAAAAATTAAATGACCCTTTCATTCTCACAAAATTTTCAATTTCTGAGGTCATTAATCATTGGTTTTCTAACCATTGAGAAATATTGGTATATTAATTGATGATGAATATCATCATAGCATGTGATAAAACATGTTAGGAGACTACTATATTAGTTTAGGTTATTGTGGAAGCATCCTTTAAAGGATTGAACAATGTGTATTTTAGTCGTAAATAAAATATAATCATTCATTAACATTATAAAATTGTCATGTCGAAAAGAAAAATTATATTATACAGCTAGAATCGAATTTTGGGATCAAAATATAAATAAATTCACATAATTAATGTAAATAATTTAGAAGTATATTTAGAATTACCTCAATTCATAATTATATATTCATTGAATATTATTTAGTAAATATCTCATCAAACCATTGATCTTATTTCGAATTCATTTATTGATTACCACTAGTATTGATCATGACTTGAACCACTCTCTCTGAATAATTTCAATGAATCATCAGGATCTAGGATTGGCGATATTTTCCACATGTGTAGTTCATGGTTTATCGTAATAGAATTCTTATAATGTGAGGTAAAAACCAAAATGATCTAGGATTTCATTGAGATAATATAAGAGGAGATAAATCTAGATATCCTAGTCCATCTATGATTCTTGAGGGGTTCTCACTATATCCATTGTGCACACCAACTGTTTTTTAGAATGGATAAGTAATTAGATATATATTATGTAAGTTTTAGGGTTATAAAATTGTACAATTAAAAATTTAAAAATTTAATATTCATATCTGGTCCCATTTATATTAGAAATAATATTATTTACCTCTTGAGATGTGTAATTTATTTATAAATATATAATTATATGTAATATATATTATTTCAAACTAGACCATATTGCACGGGTATCCTTCCCTCATTGATAATTACCGATCCTCATGAAATTTGGATTTCATTAAATAAAATACATTAATTTATTCTATGATAATAATAATTAATATTATATTCACATGATAGTGAAATAAATAAATATTATTATTATTTAAATCCCCAATTATTTTGAATAACATAGTATAAATTAATGGTGATCAATGAACCCTAAATAAAAAAATTTATTCTATCCTATTTAATTATTTACTTGAATTTGAAAAATATAGTGGATACTAATAGTTTTTATGACTCTATGCGACATTAATAGTGGAATTAAGAAAAAATCCTTTTAGACAAGTATAAAATCAATAAACAAACAATGTTTCTCATAGATAATGGATTTAATTTAAAAATGATTTCCATCCTATTAAAAATATTCACCGTGTAATATAACCATGCCATAAAAATATCACTAATAATGTATGGTTCATTCCTATTAAATCAAAAATTATGCTAAATGCATATTTATTTAAACAAACATACCCTTGGAACAGCCTTGAATTTAATTTATATAGGAAATTCAAATTCACTAAATAAGAAAGATATATCAATATTCATCATGGGATGGAATGGATAAATACATTATTACATTATTCTTCAATTTAATATCGATCTTGACACATCCAATGTGTCTTACCATTACACGAGAATATTTAATCCTGGATTTAATCAATACATCATACACCATGAAATATGATATCCATTAATAATAAAAATAATTTTTATGGATTAATTCCAATATATTCATATAATAATATCCTATGAAACATGGAACACATGATTTTATATTAATGGGATTATTCTTATAACCTAATGTATTTCTGATTTTCAATGTATAAACCCACGAGAAGCTTCCATGATAACTTTTGAGCCTCCTACCCTATATAACCTATATATTATGTTTAGAAATATTTAGTATCATGCATCTATCGAACACTATTCAAGATTAATGTCATTCTACATATAGGTTCTCATCATAGCGGGGATGTTATATTACCTTTTAGCATGACATATATTAAAAGGACATTATCAAATAAAAATATCCTAAAGTAGAGAAATTGTAATTTTCCAAAAAAAAAATATAAAAAACATGTAATCATGTACAATAAAATATGGTTCTAGAGGACAAAATATAACAGACTACTACATGTACTAGAGAAAAATAGACCAAGATTTTAGTCTACAAAATCTCATATGATACTCAATATTTTTCTTAGTTAAATCATACCTTATAGATACTTCCAAGATTTTCTATAGGGATACACTAATCCCCACAACATTACATCATGGATAAAATCCTCAAAGAGTGGAAACATTTGAATTATTTTTTTTACTAGTGAAATTGTGGTTTCATAGAGAGAAAAAAATACTAAACTATTAAATTTTAAAAATATGATAGTGTATTTACATCTACGAACCATATCCCTCTATTAAAAAGAGTATCAAACCAATGTTTCTTCCACGGAAGCATCCGAAGAATAAATATACTCATAATCAGTAATTGATTATATAAAAACTGGATTAATTAAAATCTTATGCTCACATCACCATAATTTAGGCAAAATATATATCCAATATATGTATTCAGATTTTTATGATCATTTTGAAAGCTATCACTTATATTACCACTGAGGACTATATATCCATCTCCTCTATAAAAAATTAATATACCATTATTTCAAATCAAATAATTTGGATATTGTCGGTAGTATACAAATATTGTTCATCTGAATATACATGGTATCTGACTTAGATGATCATGTACTAAGAAAAATAAAACTCTCTTTGTAAGATATTCTACATGATAGATCATATCATCTAAGATTATTTGATTTCACTCATTCTCTCTCCATCATAATATGTCTAAAGTTACATTTTTTTAGAAAAATATATACCATGTGACATTGGAACCAAACTCTTCTGGGACTCTTCCACAATAAATGACATTTTAATCTGATCAATATATATTCCATGAATTAGACCATGTAGTATTTGGGATCTATCACACATCATATTTATCCATAGATTATATGATTACTCACCTATATAATTCATGGAGATATATTATTTGAATCATTTCCAAGAATCATGTAAGGTTGGTTTATATATTCCAATTAGTAATATTTCATTAACATACACTACAATGGAAAAACTATACTCCTATAAAAATCACTTGTAAAAAATAGATCAATTTGTTCGTAATGAAATTAATTCTTTTACAGGTTAATCGAACATAATATTATTTGACATGGATGGTTACTATAATCCATCAATGGATATCACCGAATTTAGTTTTTTGGCATTTTATAGAGTCACAAATACATATTTTTGTGTCATATAGACATCCTTTTAAAGTTTTAAAATAACGAATGCAATTTTTACATTCATTTTCCGAAATAAAATATTCATGGTAGACCATGATGAATAAAATAACTTTAATGGATTATACATTGAAACTGGAGGGAAGGATTCATTGTAGTAAATGAATTGATATTTTATAAACCAATTCTCTAGTATTCATGACTTATTGCTATTTAATTTATCTTATTTGTACACATGTACTTGTATGATAATTTACATAAAACAAGTTTTACTCTGACCAAAATATCAATTAGTACTCACACATGGTTTTCATAGGTGGAATCTATCTCAAAAGTCATTTATTCATTACACCTTACATATTATGAGCCCTATACAACCTATTTATAAGTGGTAGATTCATTATGTTCATCCAATATTTAGTCAACATCATCAATGAATAGAATATCACGTCACTTATATCTTCTTACCCCTCTAGAGACACAAAAAACATGGGTTTGTCCAATATCATGTTACATAATGACCTACATAATTGGTTCAGGTAAAATATATTGTTTAGTTTTGGATTAAAATTTATCTAGTTCAATCTCTCTCCTACTTTCCACTATTTTAATGCACTCCCTCTATTGTAAAATGTCCTTTCATATAACATTTACTATCTTTTTTTAATTCTTTTATAGATAGTATCAACTTATCTTCATGGGATAAAATATAAGAATACATACCAACCCTTTGTGTTCTTGTTTTATTCTTGAGATAGAATTCACAAACACTTCACCACCCAATAAATAAACATATGAAAAAATTATTTTCCTTTCACTCCATAACTCCATGGAAGTACAAATTTCGACATTAGTTGGTACTCAGTTTAGTAATTATATATTTTTTGAATACATACCCTTAGAATGATAATGGGTGACTTTTGTATTTAATTTTCAACTTTACCATGTCCAACAAGGTAAAATTAATCATTTTGATGATAATATTCTATTGTGGTGTATTAGGTTGTTTGACATAATTTATAATATAATTTTCCCAATGATAATAAATAATGTGTGAGTTTATATATTAACCACATCAATCTAATAAAATTTTCATTGCCTTCAAACCAATTATATTATCAACCTTATTCATGAACTCATCAAACATTGAAATGGTTATAGACTATTACCTCATTTTAAATTTATAATAATACATATTTATTTAATCAATAGATGTTCATATCTATGAGAATCAACATCTATACTAATGTTGAAAAGGTCCACACACATTTGTGTGTACCAATTCTAGAATCTCACTAGAAATTTCACCTTAATCACTCAATGAAAGGAAGATCATAAATCCTTACTACCAAGAATGAAATATAAAATCTTGATGAATAAAAAAAGACTCTAAATAAATATATTAAAATATCTTTTTCAAAAACTTTTCAGTTATATGCCAATGATGTTGATTCCTCAACTAAAAATCATATGAGTGACATGTATTAGCTTTGTTGTAAATGTCTAATTTTCAGTTTTTATAATTTAATAGATAATTATTATTATACAATTGATACATTAATTAATATATTCTATCATTATAAATATATTAACTTTTATTTCCACATCTGATAATAAATCCTTCCATATCTAAGAAAGAAACTAAAATAATTTTCTTGGTAACATAAGGCACATAATAATTGTTCATTAATAATAAAATAAATCATGTGAAAATGAAATATTGTAATATATAACGGTAGGGATACCATTAAGAATCAATTAGAAGCCCATAAATCAACCTCATCTTTTATAATCATTGAAAATATTTTTTCCATATATATAGATAAAAATGTGGTCACCCTAGGTAGTATCTATTACCCAAATTATATAAATTTAAATATTACTCTGTAAATAATTCACATGAATCATCACATTTCTTAATTTGATAGGTTAAAATCAACATTATGTGACCATTTAGTCTAAAATAAAAACAAATCATATTTTGTTCATTCCCTTCTACTTGGATTATTAGCCACATTGAAGGACAATACTCTATAGCCTTATCATTTGAATGAGTCTAAGTACCTTCATTTTATTTATTCCAATTTTTATTTAATATAGGTAAAATATTTTTCTTATTGACCATGTCATTATAAATATGTTTAATAAGTGTAAGAATTATTAAAGGGAATATTGTCATTATTTTTGATAATGGAATTTAAAAAAAATTGGACATTTTTTTGTGTAGTGACAAGATAATGAGATCTTTGCACTGATCATTATCGATATTAAAACCCAACGTTTCTTGGAACTAAATATAGTCAATAATTTTAACAATATATGGCCCAGATATAATGGAATTACAATGTATTCAAATGAATAGTGAATTAAATATATCACATATCTCATATATTATCCACTCTATTTTATAATTAATTTGGAGGGAATAAATTTTTAACATATCCATATCCTCATATTAGTATAGTAGATAGTTGGAAATAGATTATAACATGGAATAATATACATCTAAAGAATCATCCACATGTGTCTAATAGGGAGATACATCTTACTAGATAGAATATTTAGAAATAAATTCAATAAGTGGAATTTTTTTATTGTAATTTTTTTTGAAATAGAAAAATGCACATAGTCCCTCGCTATTCCAATAAATTTGATACTATGAGAATGTTATCCATCTATAGTATCAAACATAGTGATATTTATTATGTAAGTTGATTTTATATTTCTAAAATTTAATATAATATAAGTATCCCTTGTTTAAATTTAATACCTAAATTAAATTTTTTTTATGAAATCCTATTAACCACCAAATATAGTTTGAAATAGAATATACCTCACCATCAGTTTCCAAATATATCTTATCATATATATTCACATTTAAAGGATCCATATTCTCTTCTCATAACACATAATTGGGCCTGACATGATATTTAAAGGATCTTAGGTATGTGTAATTTTCCTATAACAATAAATCTGTGTTCCCTAATATGTTGAGTGGAATCCCCAATAATGAAAAAAAATTAAAAATAGATCTACCATTCAACTTAGTATAACTATTTTTTTATTATTTTATAAACAATTGATGTTGAAGAATTAATGTAATCTCAAACCATCACGCTAAAATTATCATGATAATATAATACAGATATCTTGGTTTGGTCAATAAAATTGAATTTCTATAATGTTTCTTAAACATGAAGTATAAGGGTGAATAAATTGTATATTTTAACTGAGGTATTTCTATCCTTATGAAAATATACCATTTCATAATTTAACATGATTTGTTAATATTATATAGATTTTAATTAAGTGATTAAACATTTATTATAAAAACATTATTTATAATCTATAATGTTTTTATTCCATCATGTATTATTGATAATTCCTTTATTAGATAATCACAAAAAATTAAATTAAAATTTAATAAATAACCATGAAACTACTATAAATAATATATATATGGAATGATCAGGTTATTCAATAATGCATATTTTATCATGTGAATGTTACTCTAAACCTTCATCCAAGTGTAAAGAACCATTAATCATAGATTTATTTGTATTGCGGAATGGAAAACTGAATTCCATTAATAGACTCAATAATTTTCACCTCAAATCCTTGGCGTGAACATAATAACACATTTGGGATCTATAAACATATATAATATTTTACTCTCACACTGATGGGGAATCTAATTGAATTTATGAAGGAGATTACATAATAGAAAATATAAAAATATAGGTCCATAATTAATAAGGAGGCGTATATGTTTCATAAGTCATCAATAAAAATTTAATTGTGTTAAATTAAATGGAACAAATAACACAAAATGTATAGTCTAATCTCATGACCATCTACACATCAAGTAATGAGCATACATTTACAATGTTCTCATCAATTACAAAGATTCATTATCTAGGAATGGTAATTCAACACTAATAATTCTATATAATTAAATTTATCTTAATTCACTGTGATAATCATTAACTCACTATCATCTAATAATAATAATAATAATAATTTCATTAAAATTTAATGTAGCCCAATAGTGTACATGGAGAAAAACTCGTGTTTTATTTTTATATTTTTACATGAAAATTAATTTAATATATACTTTTATAAACCAATAACATAGTGTGTGCTATCTAATTAATGTCACATGGATCACATAGTCAATAGGTTAAATTATATGTTTAATTATACTTCTCATGAAATATTTAGATCACAACTATAATAAACAAAATCTTGTGTACCAAAATTACTTGTCATGTACATGTCTCTATCCCATTTCCACAACACACCAAATGAATCTCGGCATGGTCCCTACTATCAACATGTTAGATGTACAATACATGTTCTTGAAATACATAATATTTAACCTCATCTTTCATGACATGAATGAAAAATATCTCGTATATGATACATGAATCACTAGACCACCCAATTTTAATTATTGTGATAATATAGGGAATATATAACATATTTTTTACTCATAAAACTTGTAGATATATATGCCATTTTATAGTCTATTTTTATCTATATTATGGTCAAATATATGCCTATATTTGATCATATATTCATATATTTTTCTTAGTAGAATGATATTAATGGGTGATATCAAAATTACATGGTCTGTACATTGGATATACATTCGTTGTACTCTGGGTTTTTTAAGAATGATCATTTTACACCACATGATGGTGGGCATAAAATAATTCATCATTATTAATTATTAAATAATTAACTATTTTGTAAATGAGAATGATGAAATAGAATTGAAAATTATGTCAGATATTAAAATTAATCATTTTATGATTATGAAATTTAAAACACATGATACAAAAATATAAAAGTAAATAATAAAATATATTAAACATATGACAACATTGATAAAACTTGATGGTTCATGACACATAAAAAACATAAATTGTTGGTATGACTAACACAATTTTTAGTCCAACATCACATATAATCATTTTTTAGAGGCTAAAACATCATGTCCAAAGAAAATAGTGTATTAAATTAAGAGTATAAAATTATATAATGAGATGTGAATGATATTTACATGTAATGTATAATTAATTTATAACTAGATAAAAATTACCTATAATTGAATTTTTATCTTCATTGATAATTTAATGGAATAGATCTCATCATGCCATCATTTAACTATAGGATTATAGTTTATAATCCCTCTATCAGTTGTCCATATGTTCACCAAATTCTCCAAACATCACTATATAATTGTTCAGTTCATTCCCAACTGATCTATATTTTTTATTCTATTTTTGGTTGATTATAGTTGATTTTTTCAGAAGTGGTGATGAATTCTTGATGATATATCGTTGTAATGATAGTGGAAGGGAGTAGATAACTATATATCTCATAAAATATCTCTAGGTATTTAAAGATAATACTTCTATCCATTTATCATATTAATTAGTTTTAGGAAAGAAAAATAATAAGATATATATTATGTAATGTTTAGGGTTGGACAATATCATACTAAACCATTACCAAAATTGATTATCTTATTTCAACCTCTATTCATTAGTAATTTTTTAATTACATCAAATGTGACATTTTTTAAAGAATAAATAAATAGAAATAATTTATAGTATTTCTAATCAGATTATTGTGTTCGTTTAGAATTCCCTGATCGAAATCTATCAATCTTAAATTAATGAATATTTTTTAGATAAATTTTGCTTCATTATTCTATGACAAATTCAGAAAATATTGTATCCTCCATACATGCATATAAATATTTATTTATATTTATTGATTATTTTAATCCTTTAAAAGTTGTAATTAAATATATTGATCAACCAATCCTAAATAAATTCAATACATGAATTTGAATGAGATTTTGGTTACACATAGTGTGTGACTTGATTGGAATCTTTCTGAGTATAATTAAGTGTTGTATCCTAATATAAATTATATATATCTTGATATACACTGGGAAATCTGTAGGTAATTATGCTAACATTTCAAGGATATCCAACCACTTATATCATTTTACATGAAGTATACTACTTTTATCATTGTAACTCAAATAAATCTTGTTTCATGCTAGTTCCATCAACATATATTCAATTCATACATATTCAAATTTTTGGAAACTAACTTACACACTGAACACCATGACCATGGATTTTAGTAAGACATTATGTTTCCATCAATGGGCCTATGATATCATCTTCAATTAATAGACATAAGGGACAACTCCTTTCTCTCATTATCTATAAACAAATATCACTAGTGAAACACCAATTTGGATTTAATTCAATTTAAAAGTAGGTTTTCATTTTTTTTAAATCATAAAATAAAAATAGTCATTATTTTCATTAATTATACTTTGGATGTTCAAGGTTTAACATAATGACTAAAGATAGAAGCTTACCAAAAATATGAATAAGGGGATTTTCTATTAATAAAATTATTTTCATAACCACATATCTTTGATATTTTAAAAGGATAACACCATGAAATGGTTTCTAAATTTCTTATTGTCCTCCTACCCATGTTATCCTTTATTTTATATTTAAATCAATCAATATCATCCAACCACTGAATAATATTCAAGAATAATGTCATGAAACCTTTATGTTGTAATAATTATAGAGAACTTTTATGGCATATTAGCAAGAAATATATTATAGAAACACTTTCACATACAAGTATGAAGAATAATAAAAATTAATATATCATTAAAAAATATAAAAAACTAATATATTTAATCATGTACTTGGAATGATGGTTCTAGGGAACCAACTCCAACATATTATACAAGAAAAAAGTCATAAATACCACATTCTAAAAACAATTCTTCAAATTAATATCATTTTATTGTTATCATGGGCCGATCATATGAAAAAATAATTACATATTGTGTTATAAGTGTTTTTGAAAATCATTGATTCCACCAAAGGTCATGAATATAGGATCCCAAAAGCTGGTGGTGGTAGCATATCATCTACCATTTTGAGAAATGGAATTATTTTAGTTATAAATATTGCAATCTACCATTATATCACATCTATTAGAGTATAAATATAAATAATGGTGTTGTGGAGTTTTGAGGCACCATAGTTTGAACTATCTGTATAGAGTATGCTGTGAGTAAATAATCATTTAGTCACCTTTATTAACTCGATTTAGTTTCTCTCTTTGTTGTTGGAACATGTGATTTAATTAATATGTGGGAGGTTTTCACCATAATAGAGAAAAATCACAGCCTTCATCAATTATAAATTTTATATAAACTAGATATTGGGACTGAGAGCCTTTGTGAATCTTGTATTTCCTACGTGAACGAAAATTATATCCTTTCCTAATGGGTTAAAATGAAGAAATCCACTTCACCTATGATTCAGTACTAAATAAGAATATTCCTGGTAAGAAATAATTTATTAACACATCTAATGTTTCAATTCTCAAGGAAATATTATAAAATTAACTCCTCCAAGGAGAGGACATTGACCATTATTTAAATGGAATTTTATATAGGAAAATATTTCTATTTATCTGTAATTGAATAATTCCATGGTGGGGGTATCTCATCCAATAGGGGTGTTATGTTTTTATCCTCATCTGATTCAGTGATAATGTAGCCTTAGTCCATGCATTATATAATCTTCCCCACAGTGTTCTCATTGTATATTATATTCCATTTAATTTAAATCATGGTTTGTATATTGTGAATTTAAATTGAGGACATTAGAAAAGTTAAACTATGTGGTAATAATCATCTCACCATTCTCCAAGTAATAAAGTTACTCTACATGATCCTTTTACCCTTAAATAGTTACATCACGGTCTTCTCCCTAAGTAACTCTATTGTTTTCCCATTTTATATGTTTATCATTGTGGGGTATGAACATTATTTATAGGTGTTCATATTATTTTTTTAGATTAATAGAGATATCCAGTTAATATTTAAGTATCCTTGTTGATATGTCCTTGAATGGGATGGTGTAGTTAAATTATTGTAAAATGGGTTTGCGCATTATTTTATGGAACCTATATCCCAATCTTGAGGAGACTGATCTCTACATGGGTGATGTAAATAATACCCCCATTATTAATGTTTGGGGTTGATATTGGGTCCCCATTAGTTATTCCTTAATCAACTAATTATTTAATGTTTTTTGAGGTGGTGATCATTGTAAGAATACACCCATCCCAATATTCTTGTGTTCTTTTGGAGCTGCAGATGATTACTTATAAATAATCTTTGGATATGATTAACATGGGTGTATAGATAGTGGAAAATATGACCCAATTCATCATGAATTTGGTTCCTCCTAGATGGATTCACTAGTATAGATTATCAAAATCATCATTAATTAAAACATTTTCACTCACACTTGGGATTGCTGTAGTGACTACAAAGGATACGATACAATATCCATAGGGATCTATAAAGAATCATGATATTTTATCATTCTTATCTGAAGCTTGCAGTATTGCGGTTGAAGTACCTCAAACAAGATAATTTTAGTGACACTATATATCCATTAAATATTTTTTTCAGTATCCAAATGATTAAATTTCTTCATATTGACTAACTAGGACAATAATTCTTTTTCCCATTCATCTCTCATGTGTCTATGATGTTATATGATATCAAGTAACTGGGTCTATGTTTTCCTAAGGAAGGGGTGATTTGAAACACTTCATACTACACACATTATTATATTAATATATACTATGAAAATTTAGAGACTATTTACCCAAAGGTATACTTGTTTTGGAGGAGATCATTCAATAGGCCCACATTGATCTTGCCTATCCTCAGATCCTGAACCATGAATAAAGTTACGATGACAATTTTGTATAAGAGTGTTCTCCCCACCCAAATATGATCTTTATAATCATGATATAAGTGTTTCATATAATTTTTATGTTAAATGTTTTTCCATATGATCAGGATAAGGTAAACCTCAATTCATTAGGACATGTTAAACAACAGAATATGAGTAGTTGATTGACTAAAACATAAACATAAGGTTTTTCTAAACCAAATAATTGTATATGCATATATCATATTGTTCCTCATCTGATGAACATTAATGTACCTTGTTAAGATATTGAAGTCACTTGACTGTGTATAATCACTAATAGATGACATAATACCAGGATTCTAGTTGTTGCAGAGGTTCACCTATAAACCTGGGTGGCATATTGTCAGCAAACGATGAAGAAATATATACTATTAACCCATTTGTTTTAGATACCTTTTTTATAGTTCCTTAATAAAGGGATGATATCCCAATATTTATGAGATATTACCAGATGCGTATTTTCAAGAATGTATGTCATGGTAAGGACCCCCTTAATAAATCTTTATACTCTAATAAAAAGGACGTTGAAGGAATTTATGGACATAGACATTAATTAAATAGTTATATGATAAATGAAAAACATTATATCTTGGTATAATAGCCTCAAGGATGATGACATTGAGAATTTATATAATATGATCCTCATACTATGTCAAGTTTATAATATATTGACTTTCCATTTGTGATTGAGTGGGATTATGAGGCTACTACCTGAAGGTCACCAGATATTGTTTATAATTATTTTATATCATGATAATATAAGACCAAATGTGAGATGTCGGAGTTTCCTGTAGAGATTAAATACTTTCATTAGTAATAGGAACCTATCATTTTGTGGGTGTCTATATCTCTTTATCAACCCTAGTGTAAGTGGTAATATGATCCTGATCCAAATATAAATTCTATTATAGTATATGGTGATGAAAAACAATAAAAGGATAAATAATTTATTCATCCCACTATATATCATATAAAGGATAGTGGTGTAGTCATTTATTATGGAGATAATTAATTATTACCATGATCTTGTAAGATATACAAGAATATTTAAAATATCTTTTTATAGAAGAGACATGACAAGACCACAAGGTGAAAACTATAATATTATGATAAAACTCTATTGGAGTTGTAATATTAGCATAGTCATGGTCACACATTAGAATAAGTTGTAGGCCTTATTTTATTGGAATATGAACCAATGATGAGGTGATTAACATCCTGGATTGATGATCCACAATGATAATAAGGATATGATCCCAATAGTTTCCCTAATACATTATAAAAAAATTCAAATTGACAAACCTGATGTGAGAAATAATATGTTCATGCTTCGCAGAATCCACATGTCATTTGGGACCTATTGAGGTACAACTCTAGATGTTAGAAAATGATTATGTGGTTATCCCTCTATCATTGAAGAAAATTTTAGGTTATTATACTCTATTTAGACTAAAATATATTTGATCAAAAGATGTTTTTTTGAATTAATATAGGCTTATATGTTCTCATGTAATAGGACACATGTTATGTTGTGTTCAATTTTAGTTGCATTATGTTTCCACACCATTCAATCATTTTCCACCATAATATGCATGTATTATTCTTTTTTAGGGGATGGAATATTTTCCAACCCTAGTTATGTACAAGAATATTTGGATAGACTACGAATAAGTGGACATGGATAAGATCCTGTAAAATGGATGTTGTTGTAGTATGCTAAAATACATTATAAGGGAAATCATATATAAGTGGAAACTCCCTGGGTACTATTTAAAATTTTCCAATGAGATTCATTGATGGAAGTAGGAAAATGATCTAAAACCCTAGGATCCAAAACATTTTACAATAGTTGATGTATCTTGAGTGTAATAAATTATGTGTCAAATGTAGAAGCTATTGGGTATACTCCCTTATTATGTGACTGAGGGGTGGTTATCCCATGATACAGGTGGTGTTAAAAATAGATCTCCTAGGAAACTCACGAACTAGGATGGATCTGTGTTTAACTCCATATATTCCTTACTAGGTTATTGAAGGGGATTATTATCTTTCTCTAGGAATAAAAACCTAATGGGGTAAGTGGTTCAGAAATGTCCCATCAGACTCATCATGAACATCATTGAATGAGATGGGCCTATGAGATTTTGTACCTAAATATCAACACATATACCCGAGTGATCTTGGATTATACCACGTCGATGGTATTATTTGACTATTAAGCCAACCAAATGATAATGAAGGTATCATATTGGTAATGTTATTATATTGTCTATAGAGGTATTCGATTCATTAGATTTACTATATTTATTTTTTAATGAATCCATCATCTTTGTTCATGGTGATCATTTTGAGAATGCTATCTTTGGTAACACTGACAAAAAGAAACAAGAGAATCAATTACCAAAAACATCACAAGTACGAAAAAAGATTAATTATAAATTCTTGGTCATCAATGTTATTTATTATTATTATCAAGAGACTAACAGTGTGTTAATTAATTTCATTTTCTATATGTTTAACCAAATAGACCATTGTGTGGCCTACAAAATTTTATTTTTTCTTTTTACAGAAATTTTCATTCTAGGTTCAAGAAATTTGTTATCATAGGATATTCTAAAACATGAATGAGTATTGGGAAACTGATCATTAGAATTTTATAATAATCATGATGAGTTCGCTAATTTTTAGACACATGATATGGTTCTGTTGGAATGGTGGAAAATTTTGTGATTCCTATTATAGGTATATTACTTTTTAGAATCATATAGTTTAATTTCACGTTCAACATTTCAAATTTAGTCAGTTTTTAATGAGCCTTATAAATTGAGAAAAAATAAACCAATGGTTCCCACATCCATAGTATATTATGGGCCTATATTCCAGTGGCATGTATTTATTGGGATTCCATATAAATGATGCTTTAGAACTCACATTGGTTGAGATGATGGACTGTCAGACCCATCACACTATGTTGGGGAGAATTATTTCTTAATATGGGAATTTGATATAGATTTAAGATACATTTAAGAATCATCCCAAGATCATGATACAGGATTGGTTACACTTTGATTTTAAAAATAGTTGTCGATAATTTATTTGAGTCTCTATACATTGTGTAAAGTTACTATTTAACTCATTTGTTTGAATCATATTCTATCTATTTTGATACTCAATATTAAACTGTGACATTGAATCATGGAAACTTATGTTTCAATTACAAATAGTAGGGATCTCTATAGATAACCCCCTATTATGAGGGTGGTAGGTGTTTATATGTTTAGGAATAGTCCCATATAGGGAATATAAACCTATTATTCTAAATGAGATAATAAAATACATACTTTGGGATATTTAGTTTCTTTTAGGATCTTATGAAAAAGATATATCCTTTTATATTCACAAAATACTATAATAAAATATAGATGAAACGTGAGTAGAAATGATTATTGATGGACTTATGCATGAGATTCCATTTCTGTATGACATCTATGAGGATATATACTAACAAAGATAATTGATTTCACATGGTGTATGGCCTCATAGAGGAGACTGACACAAGTAATATAATCAAATAAGGATAACATTGTTGGACCCAAAATTAATATAGAACCCAGGGTGGAAGAACTAGTCTATTAGAAATATGGGATGAAAGAAAATGGTATGTATGGGATGAGGTGAAAATAGATAAATGTTTGTGTGTATTATGGCCCTGGTGGATATGAAATTAACTAACACAAGAATATGTATATGTGACAGAAAAATGTATATGATCTCATGAGGTACATGCAATAATAAAACTAATGATGAAAGGTTACTAAGGTTTTCTTTGACCCTCATTGAGGAATCTAATGTATATTCTTGATCCATGAATCAAATAACACATATTTTATTTATCATAGTTTCAGGTTATATGATTACACTATAAAATCTTAATTAATTTCATAAGGTAAGGATGATTTTAGGGAAATTTTTATATTATATATGGAATCTTGATCCTCAAATGGGAACCCTATATATCTTGAGATGGATAAAATATGAGTATATACTATTCATTTGATTCCCCATAAATGTAACCCTAGGAATTTAAGATGAATACAGTGAGGTCGTAAAAATAAGACAAATTCCCAAGCTAGTGGAATATTTATTCTACTAATGTGGTTATAAAAAAAATTGACCATTGTACCTTTGATCAATTCTTTATGAAGGTAAAAAGTTAACTCATGATATTTGAGGAATCTCAAGAGAGTTCCATATTGAAAATATTTAGGGATTATACATAGATGATACCCTGACATGATTCATCATATAATATATCCCTTTAATGGAAGGAAATATAGTCTTGGGACATAAACCAAACTAGGATGACCATATTAGAGGTATTTTTGTATGAGGTATACAAAAATAGTATATATATAGATAATTATGTTGGTCGGTCTCTTAGAGGATACAGATCAAAAGGAGAATAAATATTATCCTCCTCATGGGACATAAAAAATGAAGGCAATAAATAATGGTGTATTATGGTATGGATATCGAGAATTATAATGGAATCCAATCATTCCTGATTATGATATGAATTATAATCCACATAGTTTTCAGATATTGGGATTCCATTTCATAAAAATAGAAATAATTGAGGTTTGAGTGATAAGTCTTCATATACAATACATAGAGTTATATCATCAGTAATATGTCCCTTTGATGGAATGGGAGACAGGTTCAGGGAATACACCTCCTAATTATTTCCATATAGATGGGTTTGATTATAAAATTTCTCGGATAATTTCATGTCTCTAATCTTACATGAGTTGTTCTTAATGAGAGAAACAAGATATAATATGAGATCAATAAAAATGCATATAGGTACTGGTATTACACACTAATACCTCTATAAGGGAAGGTGATTATATGTTATATATAAGATATATATCCATGACTAATATATTACACTTTAACTATAAATCATTAAGATGATAAATCAATATAAGGTATTATAGTCTATACATGGAATGTTCCTACATTAATGCACTTAATATTATTATATTATTTGAACTTTTAGGTTCAATCCTTTGAAATATATCATATATATTAATTTTTTTGATGAATAAATATCCTCATAATTCATATGATCCATATAATTTAATGGAAATGGTTTTTTTAAATTCGACTAATATGGGTTATAGACCCATGAGTTATGGACTGTTGGTAGATATTAAGTGGTATAGTCGTACTATAATGGATGGAATCAAGAGAGTTTGAGTGAAACCCATGAGGGTTGGTAAATTGGATAAAATACATGGTGTCATGTGGTTCATATGAAAAACATGGGTTCATCTTCTATACATGAAGTATCTAGAGTTATTGAATCACACAAGGGTTAGTGATTATTTTACCACAAAATATCACAATGGTTGTCTGATTCACATAACTAATGTAGGATTTGGAGATAGAAAAGCCTAGTCACATGACCATGAGGCCATACCCTGATCAGATGGCCAATAAGACATCATGGGATCAGGTTACTAGGGTTCATTTTGTGATACACTCTCACACTAGTTCAAACACACTCTGGTTTCTCATATTATTAATTACATCAAAAGGTACTCACCGTATTAGTCATGTGTAATGCTCCAGGTTACTAGGGTTAATTTTGTGATACACTCTCACACCAGTTCAAACACACTATGGTTTCTCATATTATTAATTACATCAAAAGGTACCCACCATATTAATCATGTGTAATGCTCCGAGAAATACTTATATTAAATTTATGAAAAATTTATTACATACATATCTACCCTCACTATATATCCATCACAACAGTCAAGGTTGTTATAATAGGGGTTATAAGAATTTCTATGAAAATATATTATTGGATTCACGTGACTAAAAAACTATATACCTTGGCGATTATTAGATTTGGGATGTCCAGATAAATGGTCATATGATCATACCACTCACATGAGTATTTGTAACATCATATATGACACATATAAAATTTTATATAATGAAAAAATTATCATGAGAGTGGTCTATCATTGACCACATGTCCTATAGTTGGAATCATGATCGAGTTTTCATTGTTTCATCATAAGACTCTGAGAGGATTCATGTAGACACCACCATCCAATTGATACTCATAAATCAGAATGATTTTCCTAGATGATTAATTAGGTCATTTTTAAATGGTGATTCTCCAAATCTACACATATCATATAATGATAAATGACTAGGTGACGCTCCCATCATATAAAACATATTCAGGTATTGTATGTATCTATGTAGAGTAATGTGATCATGTGTCCCTTGAAGGGTTATGTGATCATGTTTCCCTTAAAGGGTGATATGATCACATGACCCAATCACATTAACCTCAATTATTCAGAATTTTATTATATTACATTATATTAAAAAATTAACTTGATTTTTATACATCATTCTAACTAAAATATTTTCAACATTCATTTAAATTCCATCAGTAGTATCAAAAAAATGAAATTTTTGGATATACCATCAGGATTTTCCATTATATTATTTACTTTTGGTAAAAATTATAAGAAACTAAAGACTCATAAATGATAAGGTCTTACCTATTATCCTGACCATATCACCATAGGGAGACATCTTCCATTTTGTTAAGAAATGATCATGTTGATGAGATAATCTTCCATATTCTATATATGTTGCTAAATGGTCATTGTTAACATTGAGGGTACCCTCATTCATATTTTACTTTAAATAAATTTATTATTCATGAATGTTATAAAACATTTATATTATGGTTTTACATGATGTTTCCTATCCCAAAATAATAAATAATTAGAAATAATTCCCCAAACCCATCAAGTTTAAACTCTTGTATTTTCTATCATTATGAATTTCATAATTGATCTTAAACTATTATCCGCCATAGTATTTAACGTAAATTTAATTTAAAACACCTCTTTATATCTTTATTTACGTAAATTCAAACTATAATTATTGTAAAATTTATAAATTTCACATTATACAGTGAAATTGGAAGTAAATAAACTAGTATAGGTCCAGCAAACATTATTGTTCCCCAAATTTAACATCCCGAATGTTGTTGTCTTGCTAATTATCTCCAGATATTCCTTCTTTATATTTCAAAATATACCATCATCACATTATCCATGATCCAAAAAATGTATCTCTTATAGAATTATTCTTAATTAATTCACATTCATCCCTATATAACTTATGTCTCATATCATATAATACCATAATTTTAATTACTAAATCGGAATTTTTTTCAATCAGAACCACAAAATTTTCTATTAATGTTTACATGCTTCTAATAATTAATTAATTATATGTGACAATATCCCCTGGGTAAATTTTGATTCACCTGTTGTGAATTTGGTGCTAAATAAAAAATCATCTAACTTCCCAAAATAAATTAGATTCTTTCTTATACCTATTATATAATGAAAATTCTCTATAATGTATAATCTCCCACAATGTGATATTATATTTAAATAACACATTACCTAAATATATAATGGTTTATCATATCTATTATATTCTTTGAATAATATCATGAAACATTTTTTTAAATCTATCAATAATTAGTAATTAAATATAGTTTGTGAGACTAAAATCCATGATTCCTTAGGGTTATAAAAAAATTCAATCCAAATGGAATTTTTAATATTCATTTTTTATGTAGATAAAAATTACATTTAAATAGGTTTTGTGGGATCCCATACTTGACAAAAGGGATTAGAGGTAAAATATTTTTAAACACACGTAAAAAATTCATACTGATAAAATGCACAATAAAAAACACCCTATCAAATTTTTCTGCTATCCACCTATACTCGATCTTCATTTCTACACCCACATCATTTTGTGAATTATTTGGTTGGGAGGTACCTTTTTTCATTGATTATATCTAGTGATTAATCACACCACAACTACACCTTAAATTAATTCTACACATTTAGAATCACAGTATAGCCATATTATACACTCTCCCTAGGACACTCCAATATCTTGATGAAATTATTGAATGAAGGCACTTTTGGATTTCATGGGGGACAGGTGGAATTAATATCTAATTTTTGTTGATTAAAATCCAATTTGATATAAATTTTAACATTGCAATATATCCTTGATATTGAAACTAATATAGTCCATATATTTCGAAAATATTACATTACTACTGTATTAAAAAGGGGGTTCAACATAATTGATTCTGAACATGGGCTTCACACATAGTATAAAAAAACATCAGTTACATCGACTAAATTATTTTTTACATTTTTTATATGACATATTATGGTCTTTAAAATACTTCTTAGATTTTCCCATCTTTTAAAAACATAAATTAGTTATTATCATTCCCATTATCCTTCCCCCAATTAATTCTTCTAATTTTTTAATTTTTTCTATGAATTTTTTGCTTCATATATGTCCCAATTAATTACATGTGCATTAAAAAACTAGATAATATTCCCCACTCACTTCCTTGAATATCCTCATTGAGGATTTAATATCATATATCAATAATCAAAAAAATATTAGTCCCCAAAGAACCACTACAGACTGTTATAGTTGCTTCTAAATAATCTGATAATGAGGAATGTATAACTACTACATGAGCCTCATAATATAATGTAATTTCCAGCACTTTCTATAAACATGTGAAATATTTTAATTCATATTGGTTATAAAAATCAATATTCCCATCCAAATTAATTAGATTCAATAAATATTCAATCTAATAAATTTTTTTCAAGGCAATTCAATTTACCTGTATATTCATGAGATCTTTCATTAAAACATGCACCATATTATCATAGTTGATATTGAATGACATTTTTATGGACAAGTGACACAACTCAATAAACCTATCAATATATCAAGTCTTGTTTATTTTTAAACATGTATGATTTTTTATCACGAAGATGCATAAAAAATATCCCCTTTTAGATAAATACAATACGTGTTCCTCATTCTCTAGTAAATTAATTCATATAGATTTAAATAATTCATCTTCAACTAACATTAATACATATATGTTACTAAATTTCTGAAATCTAAAATCAATCTTTTGAAATCGGTTTTTATTCTACTTTTTATGTAAATTCGATGATTTCTAAATGTTATTTGATTCCAATAAATGATATAATGTTTTTTTAATAAATAAATATGATGAAGAACATTACTAGATGTTTATATTATTTTATAATAATACATAAATAAATTTAATTTTATAAATAATTCAGTATGAATTGGAGTGAATTATATGGAATAAATTTATTGTATCAAATCCCTGATCAAGATATGCTCATATAAAATCTTCATTATATAGTGAATAATATCTAAAAAATTCCAAATAAACAATGATGTTGCAATATGCTCCAATATTTTTTGATTTATGCCCATATACCAATAGCAACATGTTAGTTTTAAGAAATACATTTCTAATACACTATATCGAATTCCACATTCCTATAGAATTATTTTCATTATTCTAAATATTAATTATTATTATTGTAATTGAAATAAATTCTTCCCAATTTAAACTAGTTGATCGAGCACCACCTTTCTAACAAAATGTGTCTTTATCTATATAACTCTATAAAATTAGTGCATATAAAGATATATAAGATTTCTCATATTATGAATTTTTTTAATTATTTTTCATATTTTACTTATTAAATAAATCTTTACAAAGTAATTTATGTTTGATAAAAATTTAATTACATTTTGATTTAGTCCATCATTATGCCTTGAAATACATTACAAATAAAAATATCCCTCACCATTTGAATTTTAAATTTTATGTATATAATAATTTTGGTGAAATGATATTTATTTCCCCATTCATAACCCAAAGAATTTATTTTAACATCAATTTAATGGGTTTTAGTGGGAAGTTCACTAAAAATTATAATTAACTGTCATCTTTTTAATTGGTTGAGTGTACACATTAATCTTGAAAAACCATTCTAAGAATCACCCAAAACATTCATCGAATTTTTATTCATAATATTTTGGATTAAACAATTAATAAAAAACTAGTTAATTAGACCATTTATATTGTTTATGACTTCTAAATAATTATAATTTACCTCAAATTAAGAAAAACCCACCAATCTAATAATGTTTGGACATAAACAGCGATAATCGATGGCAGTTTCTAAATTTATATCAAATTAGATATATTAAATTATGCACAAATATTGTTACTTTATTCATGACATTAATGAAAATTTTATCAAAACTTATATAAATTATTAATTATGATAGAAAAATAATAAAAATATTATATATATTGTGTAAGTTGTTTTTAAGATCCATATATATATATATATATTCATTTAAATAATTTCTAGTTAAATATATTTATTCATAGAAATAAAAGTGATGGTCATGATAAATTAGTAAATATAAATAATAACCATTAATTTTGAGTAATAAAAATATATAATATATCTATGTATTAAAGAAAATAATTAAATTCATTAAAATTTAATCTGTAATGAAATAATATTAGAAAAATATAATGTTTATGAAGAGAATATTTAAATAAATATTTTCTATCATTATATATTTTGTATTTTCTATTAGAAGAAATATAAATATTTATATAATATTTTTAAAAATAGAAATATATTATATTAAAACTCTTGTTAAATTTATTATGTTATAATCCATGATGTATTTAATTTATTTAATTTTCTGAAAATATATATTTTTTGTATGAAATATGGTTTTAATGAAAAGTATAACTTCTATTACATTGTTATTATATCCTAATGACCTATTAGAAAAAATTCCAATTATGTGATTGAAAAATACATTATGTAATATCATTATTCATTTTTTATTATTTTTTAACATATAAAAATTAGGGGAGTTGTTTTTAGAAATAATGGAAAAGGTGACCTTAAAAATATAAATATTTAAATATTTTCTTTTAATTAATTATTTTTGTAAAATTATATATTGGTAAGATTTTAATGTCAGATAACCTTATTCATTTTTATATAATTATTTAATGTCATAATTTT
This sequence comes from Viscum album, assembly GCA_963277665.1. Taxonomy (NCBI): domain Eukaryota; kingdom Viridiplantae; phylum Streptophyta; class Magnoliopsida; order Santalales; family Viscaceae; genus Viscum; species Viscum album. The sequence continues at coordinate 1,329,366,190 of OY728142.1, read as the reverse complement.
TTTTAATATTAATCATTTCAAATCACACTAATATTATATTATTAACATATAAATTATCTCAAAACCTATTTTTATGTGTTGAGTGTGTTAATTTTAAAATTATCTTTCTCTAAAAATTATAATTTTATAACATTGAATTCATATAATATCAAGGATTATAATTTTCAAAATTGGTGATATTATAAATATAATAGGGAATATATTAATTAATTAACAAAGGGGACATAAAAAGGTACCTTGGAAAATGTATATTTTTGTATGGTGAGAAATAAATGGAAAAGCCACTAAATTACTCATGGTTATATCTAAAGTTAGTGTAACGGAAAAGATAAGAAATTATTATTACCGAAACACCATATTTTATAAATATAGGATATTTTGTAATGAAATTTTCTAAATAAATGATTTTATAAGACATGTTATGTTCGAAATAACCCTTCTCTTCACTTATAAATATGGCCACTTAAACATCTTCTTTACCGACACATTACATATAAATTATTACTCAAACAATTACCATTATTTAATCTAATAAAATAGACCGTAAACCTAATACTTTGTCTTTATTTACATATATTAGGATCTCTATTCCCAAGGATAATCCCATAGAAAATCACAATTCTATATGATGTTCAGTACATGTGTTGAATGATTTTGACCATGATGTTATGGGTCTCATATCAAGAAGACCTTCTTTATGATTCATGTTCTTTTATAAAACTAATTTCTTTTAATTGAGGTAAATATTTAATATTTAATATTTAATATCTCATATTATACTTATTAATGTTGTGTGAACATTAACTTCATCTTACATTTTATTCAAGGGGTTTCTATTATAATGTTTCATTAGTAGTAAAGGATTTTATATAAAAGATAATTTGATGATATAAATATTACATAATATAAAAATTTTCTTTTAGATTTTATATATTGTACAAAATTTTAATATTTTAATGAATTTTTTTTTCATTATGGAATTCGAGGTTTAATTTCATGACCACTATCCTTTATGTTTTTTAATTAAATGATTACTGTTGTCATAATTTTTTCCCAATTCATTTTATTTTTCATGATTGTTTTGATATACCTTCTTCATTTTGATCATATAATACTATTTTTTCTACCATTATCTTTGAAAATTGTATATTTATCTATTTATATGGGTATATTAAATTTTTTTATTAATCTTTTCGTTATAGTGAATCACATCCTTTAATAAAAGTATAATTCTATCAAGTATAATCAATGTACATTCCAATGGATATTTTTATTCCTTTTAAATATTTTAGATATCATAATTTTGATCTATAACATATTTTTTCACCTATAAAGTGGCCATCTTGATTTCTTTGAAATCAATTAAAATTAACATTTTAACCATTTTATGATGTGGGTTTAATTAATGGTTATTGAAGGCTGTCTATCGTTTTTCAAATTTTTCAGTTTTTTTATAAAAATAATTTCATTAAGATATTTTTATGTAAATGATTCATTCCAACACATTATTAAATTTCAATGATAAAATGTGTGATTTAATTTTTTCAAAAAAGAAAATTATTATTCTTATTTTATAATGAAATAAACAATTTAAAATGCATTCAAAGTAAAAAAATTCTTATTCTACAATATATTTTTATAATGATTCTAATAATGTCATTCATCTATGTTCAATGCTTGATCAATAGTAATTATATTATGATACCATTTAAAATATTTATCTAGAAGTATTAAAAAATATATATTAAATCAAAGGTACTATTTATTACTTATATTGTCTTACCAAATCATACAATTATATAGGTAAGATTTTCTTCTGATTCCATTTCTATATAAATTTCTTATGTTCCTTTACAATATTTTATAGAGTTCACCTAGATTCCAAATATATCAATTTATTGTGGATATTATTGTATGAAATATATATCCTTTTCATATATGGATTAAATTCTATATTCGAAATCATATTTACTCTATAGAATTTACCATGAATGATGGTTAAAGACATTGGATACCAAATTTATTTTAAATGGCGTTTCCGTGTTATGTTATTCATGATATTATGAATACTTTTATATCAAGACAAATTAAATAGAATATATACCCTATTTTATTTCTTGGGTGCTTTTATTATATTATGAATGAATTTAATGTCAGAGTTACATGTATATAAATGTAAAATTACTGGAGGGAATGGAATTATATATTTATCCAGTGTATTTGGTAATATTTATATATAATGATATATCATGGTGTGTGGGAAATTAAATGTGAAAACAATGGTACATGGGTAGTTATCCATCTCAACAATGTTATGTTATATTGGTAGGAAAACCAGAAATTTGTTATCATGTTTATATGATATTCACATTCATAGGATGAAAAGATCATATATTTTGATCCTTTTTACCCATATTAAATGATATAATTTTCTCAATTAATGTCCCCATTCACATGATTCATTACCTTTATGATACACTTTTATTCTTCTTAACTTGTAAAAACAGTAAAAAAATTATTATTTACATTGAATAATCCCTTACTGAGCATCTAACTCAACCCTTTACTATGTTCCTATTTTCCCAGGTTATCAAATAAATTATTAATTATATTAATCATAGATGAAATATTGTTTGCAATATTTTAGGATATCACTAAAGAATCATTATAGATTAAATATCTAATTATAAGTTGGAGATTTAGTTTTAATTGAATGAAAAATATATTGGTTTAATTACTCAATGATGTTTCTAAATATCTAAAAAAATTAACAAGAATGTATTTGGATAGTAAACATATGAAAATGATTTTTAGTCATGGGAATGTATCAATAAATATTTGTATGTGATGTTTTTTTTACATTATATATAGTTTCATCAGTTTGGTGGGAGATACAGTTTGAATATGAGTGGTTATTATTTAATTTAATAGGTTAAAAAATTATTAGTTGAGGGTGATTTTTTATTTTTAAATGAAATAAAGGCTTCATGATTTAATGATGTTAATTGTTTCAATTTTATAGTGAAACCACTCTGTGAAATGTTTTGAATATCTTATACTTTTTTGGGATTATAATATCTGAACATATGTAAAAACACTTTCTATAACAAAAAGTATATGATAGGATCCAAAATTTTTGATAATTAGGGATTATATTGTTTTCCTAGAAATTACATCCATATATAAATACATGATAGAGGAAAATATTTTTGTATATATTCATAAAAGTGTAGAAACCCTAGAACAGGTTGGTAGGATATATATAATTCATTAATCTGGTTCATTTTTAATGTTCTATGACATCAGACGTTCACAAGAAATCTCAGATTATATACTACATTAATTTGAGTTCTCTTATAAATGTTTTATAAAGGATTTTAAGAAATAATTTTATAGATGATTAAAAAATCAGAAAAAAATTATTAAATTTACTATAGATAACCTATATCGATCCTATTAAACATTATGTTATGTTATGAACATGATTTTTTATTTATATTTTGTAGACTCATATTTTGAAATGGTACACTTATTGATTTAAATATTCCCATCCATAATTTTATAATGTTATGGTAAGTGAAATAAAGAAACAAATTATAAATGGATGGAATGGATGATGAATTTATTATCCTAACCTCAATATATTGGGAAAATAAATAGGGTTATAAATATTTTAATTACACTGGATCAATAATCATGAATTATGAATAAAAAAATGAAAATAGATGAATTTCCTATCTCAACCACAAATAAAAGGCTTTAGTATTGTTAAAATTATTTTGACAATGATAATGAATGAAAAAATATCATACATCCTTCCTGTAAAATATGAAGAAATGAAAATAGTTGAGAATATTTAATAGAAACTAGAAAATGTTTTATATATGGATAAAGTGTACTTAAATCATATTGTTTTGGAGGTAAAATGATGTAATCCTTTCACTCGATTGAGAAAGAAGATCTGTATTCTACATTTACATATGAAATTATTGTAGAAATTAATTTTTGAATAGTATCGTAAGAATTTATATATATATTTTTACATCATTAATAAAAATAATTTTAACCCACTGGTCAATTTCTTTATAGCATGAGAATATAAATTCTCTACGTTTTATTATATACATTTTCATTTAAATAATTCAATCTTTGATATATTTATTTATAAAAATTAAATGGAAGGAAATAAAAAATAAATAAATTAATATAATCATATTAAAATGATCATTATGATAATATAGAAGATATATATATATATATATATATAATAAAATTTCAAAATTCATATAAATTTTAAATTGGAATGATATAATATTTGAAAGAGTTTATTTCTATGACAATCATTTAAAATAAAATAATTTTATCATCATCTGTTTTATTTTATATTAGTATTAAAATATTTTTTTTAGAAATCGACATAGTAAAAATTATTATCATTTATAATATAAATATTTTCTTTGTATTATTTTAAAATATTTTTTAAAAAAATATTGTTTTTTAAACAAAAAATTTATTGTTTAAAAAATTAGAATTTCATGAAATTATTAACATCTTATAATTTCTTACAAGGAAATATAACATTTTAATGAATCAAATATAAAAATAATTAACACAATTATTAATTTTATAATATTAATTGAACTTATAAAGTATATGAATAATATTTATAAAAAGAATGTAAATTTTTTCATTAATAATAATAACTGGTTTTTATATCTTTTAAATAATAATTATATTTTAAATATTATATAATTAACTGATTATAATGTCACAGAAACATGTTTTTATTTCTAAGTAATTAAAATATGTAAAAAAAATTATTGAATTTAAAAATTTAAACTTACACATTATTTTAAATATTAAATACATAGTTATCTAAAAAAAATATTAATAAGCATAAGACTTGATTATTTTAAAATTTACCACTATAAATCATAGTAATTATATTTAATAAATGTAATATAATTTCTAGAATAATAGTAATAAATTAACGTGGTCATATAAATATTAATAATGAAATTTTGGATTAATTAACATCAGTTAAATGAAATGTTTTGTATACAAAAGTACACATCAATAAAGTGAAAGATACATAAAAAAACCCTATATAGCTCATGTATGTCCCCAAAATGTGTGGATGGGTGTGGTTTTCACCTTAACATGACCAAAACACAATATTTTTTAAATATAGGGATCTCGAACTTGGTATTATGTAATAAAACTATTTAATAATTTTATGTAATTCCAAAACAAACCTTCCCAACATATATTTATGGAAACAATTATGAAACTTATTTTCAAACCAATTACATAGAATTAATTCATGAAAATAATCTATATTTTTAACCCAAGAACCCTCTCCCTTAAAAAAATACAGTGTACATAATTAGCTATCTTACAAAGTTCATTTAGAACCATAATTTCATGGTAAATAAAACTACTTCATTAATTTTAGTGCAAGTGTATAATTATTTTAGACATAACAATATCATTTTCATATTAAAAAATCCATCATTGAGACACATGTTATTTTATCCACCTTATTTTATTTAAATGGTTTATATAATAAAAATTAGATATAAAATATCATTTAAAATGTTTATCATTTGATTTTAAAATCAACGTCATCATAGATTTTATTCTAGGGGGGTTTATTAGAATTATTACTCATCTATAATGGGTTATTATCTAAAACTAAATTTATAATGACATGTTTTAATTTATATAAAAAATTGATTTTATATGTTGTATATGATTAAATATTTCTAAATTACCTTGAAAAATATTTTAGTCAAGTAATTTTATGTTCATTTGATATATTGTTATTGTTTAAGGTATTTGTATCAAATTTTACTCAAGAAGAATTTGTTTTCATGACTCATATCCTTTTCCACTTGAGTGGTGGAATATCTACTTGATAATGATCATCCATGTCTCTTTTTCAAACCATTTTCTTTTTAAATAATAAAATTATTTTCCCAATGGTGATATTAGTTCTCTAATTTAATATCCTCCACTTTCCTGAAATAATTCCTTATATAAAATCATGTTTTAAAAAATAATAAATCAAATCCAATATAATATATTTTTTTCTTCCTTGTGCATGTTTTCCCTATCAAATTTTTGATATTAAATTAAAATAGTTTTCATATCAATTGACCATCAATTTTCCCTTCACCTCTTTTCAAATAATTTTTTTTCTAACAATTTTATATATGGTTTTCAAAAATGGGTATAAAAGGTTATTTTCAAATTTCTACATTATTATTATTACATGGAAGTAATTTCTTTTAAAAATATCCATAGAAAAATATATTTTCTTTAACATTGAAATTTTATGAACCAATACCACTTTAACATTTCATGTTTTAAAAAAACATAATTCATAATCTCATGGCATAATAAAATTTTTATTTTATCATGATTCCAATGGAATTAGAAAATTGTTATTTTCAATATAATTTTTTAATTTTTTATGAGTGTTCTAAATCGATATAGTATGATTTATAATGGGTATATTGTAATGATATTCTTTATAATTTATTTATATATAATTTTTATAAAATTATATTTTATATTTATGGGAATATCCATCACAGCCTTTTCCTTTCATAATTATATACATTTATGTGATTTGTTTTTATGCAACTATTTTCCTAAATAAATTTCATATACACTATTAAATGATTTAATAGTGTTAACCAAGATTACAAATATATATAAATTTATTTTGGAAAATTATGTCTAAACAATATATAATTTTCCAATATAGTGTAAATACCCAATGCTTAAGCATGATTAATTAGTAGAATTTACCTTGAATGAAGTATAAATACACTAAATACCAACTTATTTGCCAATGGTTTATCATGTTATATTTATTGAATAAATCTTTAATAATTTCCTTTAGAGACCATTTATTTAGAATATAATACCAATTTTAATTCCATGGGATCTTTATAATATGATGATTCGTTCTCATAAGGAAAAAATGTTTATGTATATGTGATGTGGTGGTTGGGTCTGGATTTAAATATCCCCCTAATAAAATGGGTAATGTTTCAATATTCTAAGATATCTTGGCGTATGGATAGTGAGCATAACAAACAATTATTCATGTTTAGTAATCATATAAAACTATGATTTGTTAATGTTCCATGGATCCTTGACTTATGATTTCATTTTTTGTCGATTCCTAAATCAAATGATTTCATAGTATTATTTTATGATCATTTAGTAATCCATATTCTATGAAATCGTTTTCTTATTCAATTATATAATGTTTATGATTAATACTATTTTTGATATCATGTTATACCACCAACCTGTATATGTTTTCACACAATTATATTTAACTTTGATTATTACATTACTGGGCATCAGAACTCACACATTATTCTATTTTAATTTCCACATATTAAGAAATAATGGGATATTTAATGTTATAATAGATGAGTATATTGTGTGGATAATATATTTTAGAAGTTTTAAACATGTTATTGATTTAATATCTTTTTTTATATTTCCAAAAAGTATTCATTGAATGAAAATTATAATAGTTTTATTATCTAGTTATTTTTTCCAATTCTGTAATAAACTAAACTAATGGGTAAATATATTTCAAATGTTTCAATGATATTATAATCATAAAATTGTATAAAAACCTGTGTTGTATGTGGTTTTTTATTTATCAGATTCCGGATCCAGGATCTTGGAGGCACTACATTATGTGTGAAATTTGATTCAATTGTTAATAAAATTATTTTCTTATACCATTTACCATTTTGAAATTAATTATTAAAAAATAAATAATGACAACTTTTAAGTAAATTTATATATATTCTTGTTATATTATTCAATCTGATAATATATTCACATACCTTTATAAGATAATAAATAATTCATCAATGTTAAATAAACTATAAATTCATCATGAAATAATATCTAATATATTATATATTGAGTATATGGTTTATAAAAAATCACCATATTTTTAATTTTCATGTATTTTTTAACAACTAATATTGTATACTTACATCACCGTTCTTTTCATTTCTCGTGTATATGTCTAGGCTATTTCATTTCATAAATCATATATTCTCTTATAACAATTTCAGAGAATAAGAATATAAGGACCTGAAATTAAAACTTTAATTAATTTGGAATTTTAAAGGAGAAAAAACATTAATACACATTGGGGATCTTTTCAGGATTAGAGTTATAAATAATTATGATAAATTATATACATAACATACCACATTTATAAAAATATTACACCATTAAAAAAAGTTTCCATTTTTTTCAAAATATAATACATTAATACATAAAGCATGATATCATTGACAGCACATTATAACTGACATCACGAATCAAATATTTTTATTAACCATCTTAATATCCTATGAAAAACATTTAAAATACATGGGATGAGTATAAAACATAGAATGGGATATAAAGATTGAAAGAATGTGTCAAGTGATAACATAAAAACCAATAACACCCATAACATAAAAACTTGAATTCTTTGTGTACAGATGTTGTTTTATTTAGAAATATTTACCATATCACTCTTAAATTCACCCTTATATGTGTAATAACCTTTTGATCAAATTTCATATCTGGAGTACCCAATAAATTATAGAGCTATAATTGGGCTCACATGTCATATCTTGAGATATAATGTTTCAACCCAACATATCTTCAGCTATAAAGGGAATCAACCAAACGTATCATGGGCTATAATTGGATCAACCCAAAATAAATAATGTACAAGGAACATGTCATGGTAATAAAGTAAATTTAAATCAATATAATATTCTCATTCCATACTCATAACAAAAAAATAGTCCTTTTGAAATTTATTAAATAGAGTTTTAAAATTATTTTAAATGGAATTTCCATTAATATATAATTGGAGTTATAATTAAGATAATTGAAATGATATAGGTATACAATTAAAATACACGTAATATATCATTATATAACCAAACATTCATCACCCTAATAATCTTAATACCACATAATAAATAATAAAGTATGGTAACCCAACTAATGGAAATCTGGTTATGAATTCCCATACCTCGAGCTATTCTTACTTACAATGTGATTAAGCATTATATATAATTGTTAAAAAATAGTTAATAATATCTAATAGAAACATATACATCTTTATAATACTATAAATGATCATTTCATTAGATCATTTCACACCTTATTTGTTAGTAATTTTTCCTAGCATTGTTTTGGTTTGTTTTCTTTACATTTTTCCTATGATTGGTTAATGATTGATATTATTGTTGATTAGATGTGAAAATATAGCATTTTAATGGAAATGTATTTAAATATTTCCAGTACCATAATTTATTCCATTTATTATTTTGAATATCTTTATGAGGATGATTCATAAGTTAGCACATTAATAATTTTCGTTTACACCATTTTAGTGGTTATTAAATAATAACAACCTCATTTTGTCTTATAAATTAAAGACACGACTAAAACATAATTAAATAACCACGTATGAGACATGATACATATATTATATTCTTGTGCAAAAAATAAATGGTTTCATGAACATAATTGAAATAATTAATGGAAATTGAAACCACATTGTCCATGATGTATATAATTCGACACATCACTGGAAATGTTTTTATTCATAGAATAATGGTATAAGAGAAGAAGAATGATGATGAATTTTTCATAAAAATGAGAACATCAATAATATACAATATTTCTGGTGATTTTATGCCTCTTTCATGAGAGTATATGAGGAAATAATAAGAAAATAAATTATATCAAAACAAAAGAATAATTGAAAAATCCCTAACAAAAATTTGGCAGCCGAATGGCTATGCAAAATGATTTTAAAATTTATTAAAAAAAGAGGGGACATGGGTCACCCCTCTAGAAATAAATCAATAATAATAAAGAAATGATAATAGTTTTTGGAAACTTGAATGTCATACCACATAAAAGAGGACTTTAATGGATAAAGAATGAAGTTGAGAATTCTCTTACCTTGTTGAGTAACTCTCAAAAAATGAATGTTGAGACATCGGGGATTTAATAAACCTTGTGAGGACTATTACGAAGGGTATAGAGCCCATATCATCATTGAAAAAGAAATAATAATTATGTTAATGAAGGAATGGGGTTGTATTTAAAGAAAAATGAAGGTTCGAGGGACACCTCATTAGTGGTATTTTCAAAACCAAGGGCATGCCCATGGTATTTTACCCTGGTATTATACACATGGTACACCTCACATATTAGTTTATTCTATACATTTTTACCATATTTATGAAATCATTATTACATCATTAATGATGTCATTAACACACACAGATTCAAAACAGTATTTTAACAAATCACCAAAAAATAAATTGTTTCAGAAACCTCCAAAATGTTTTCCCTAAGCATTTTTTGATGTGTAGAATTCAAAAATGATGTCCAATTTTGAAAATAATTTTTTAAATTTAATGATTTTATTTTTTCAATAAAATCATAATTAATTCCAAAATAAACAATTTTAAAACTGTAACTGCTTTTATATCAATTTAAATAAATAACCAATATGTTATTATCTTAGATCATCAAGAAAATAATATAAAAGTAAAATTTACTATTAAGTATAGTCATATTACTATTCATATAACTATTCATAAGGGTGTGTTACTATTCACCAAAAAATGATGGTTCCATAATATTCCAAATAACTTATTAAACATAATTGTAGATTACTATTTTTCCAAATTCAAAACATAGAAGATGAAAAATTAAATTTGAAGGATAGCTATAAATATCTACATAAAACAATGTTTCATGCATTTAATTTTTCTTTAAAGCATGGAGATATACATTATCCCTGGCATCTAGAAATTATGTCCTCATGATTTTATTTACTATTTAAACAAGTGAGGGTTCCTTTCCCTCATAGAATGTTCAGAATCCCTTATTACTTCTTCAACCAAGTGGTTTTACCACAAAACCTTTACCTTGAGGATTAAATTATTCCGCTATACATGTTCCCATCGATCAAGAATCTAAGCTAGTTTTTCTTCATATGAAATTTTCTCTTTCAGCTGAACTACCTCCATAGTCAAGACATGTGATGAATCTAGCACATACTTCCTCAACATTGAAGCATGAAAAACATTGTGTACATGATACAATCTCAGAATAAAATATACTCTGTATGCGAATATTCTAATTTTCTGAAGTATTTTAAAACAAACGATGAAATGAGAACATAGCTTTAATTTCTTACTGAAACCCATCACACATTTCCTAGAAGATATTATAAAGAAAACATGGTCACCTACCGTGAAATAGATGTATTTCTTTCTGTTATAGGCATAACTTTTCTTTCTACTCCAAGCTATCCTCATGTGCTATTGGACCATTTTCATATTCTCAACCACTTCTTCAACTAATTATGGACACCACAATATTCTTTCACCAACTTCATCCCAAAACACTTGTGTCCGACACTACTTCCCCTACAAAGCATTTAAAGGATCCATCTGTATACTCGAAGGAAAAATGTAATTATAAGAAAACTCAACTAAAGGAAGATGAAGATCCCAACTTCAAGGATAGTCCGTTGAACAATCCTAATGCATATCCACCAATGTCTAAATTTTTCATTCTGACATCCCATCTTATTGAAGATAAAAATCTATACTGAAATTTAATTTTTTGCCCAACAAATTTTGAATCCCCTTCCAAAATATAGAATTGAAGCATGGATCCAGGTCAAATACAATAGAAAGAGTAACTTCATATATCCTGACAATATCATTGAGGTACATTCGGGAAAGATGATCAAAAGACATTGTATCTCTAATAGAAATAAAATGTGAAGATTTTATCAACTGATCAATAATAACCCAGATCACATTGATAAATTGAGTTTTATTTTGAATGTTCCACCATGAATTCCATGTATAAATTATTCCATTTCCACTATGGAACTAACAATGGGTTAATAATCCACTTTTTTTACTTCCTCTCTTCTTTAAACTGTTGACATGTCAAACATATCATGGTACCGTCTGCAATATCCTTTTTCATTCAATCCCACCAATAATACTCTATAAGGTCTCAGTACATCTTAGTACATTCATGATGAACTGAAAATGGATATTGATGAGCTTCACAAAATAAATCATTCTTCAATTGGGAATTAGAAGGAATGCACAACCCTTTTTAGAATCATAAAACCCAATATTTATCAAGGTTAAATTCTATCATCCTACACATTTTAACCAGTTAAACCTTTTTCTATATCACATAGTCATCCTAATGCGCTTGCTTAATTATATCTGATAACAATGATTGCACTGAAACCTAAAAAAAACTATTTGTATTCCTTGTACCAAAAACATCCAAGAAAAAATTCATCAAATCATGAATCAAGGGATCATTTTCCAAGTTTATCATGGTTAACGAAGCATGATGTTTTTAACTCAAGGCATATTCCACATTGTTTGCTTTTCCTGGATGGTAATTTCTTGGGCAATCATAATCTTTTATCAGTTCAAACTATCTTCTCTGTCTCATGTTTAATTCCTTATATGTGAATATATTCTTCAAACTTTTATGGTAAGTATATATTTGACATTTGGATCAATATAAATAATTTTCATAAATCTTCAAAGAAAAAACCATAGCTGCCAATTCCAGATCATGTGTGCTATAAATTAGCTCATGAGGATTAAGAATTCTTGAAGAATAAGCAATTACCTGATCATTCTGCATCAAAAACAAGAATGTATCTTCAATGAAGCATCACTGTAAATGAAAAAAATCAAAATTTAGGGAAGCCAATGCCAAAAATAGAGCATTAACCAAATTCCTAAAATAAAACATCACATTCTTTTATCTAATCAAATTTATCCCCTTTCTGTGTTAACATAGTTAGTATGCTAGATAACAGTGAAAATTTTTTTATCAACCCATCAGTAATAACCTAATAATACAAGAAAAATTAAAATCTCTATAACAACTGTAGGTCTTGCACATTCATTAAACACTTCTGTTTTGGTAGGATCAACTGTTATTCCATGATTATTTACAATGTTCCAAAGAAAAAAATCTCTTGCAACCAAAAATCACACATGCTGAATTTTCCATTAAGTTTTCCAAATTTATTGTTTGAAAAAATACCCTTATATGTTTTCCATGTTCCTTTTTATTTCAAGAATATATGAGAATTTCATCAATAATTTCAACCCCAAACGTATCTAGGAACTCATGAAATATTCTATTAAAAATACCCATGAATACATTAGGTGAATTAGTTAACCAAAAAGGCATATGTACTAACTCATAATGAAAATATCTAGTACAGAAAACATTCTTTTGGATGTCTTCACCCATTACATTAAACTAATGGTACCTCGATCTCAGGATATCCATCGAAAAATTATGTGCTCCCTAGAGCTAATCAAATAAATCATCAATATGAGTTAAAGGATACTTGTTTTAATAGTAATGTTATTCAAGGATCTAAAATCTATGAAAGGTCTCATTAAACCATATATTTTCTTTGCTAAATTGATATGATCACCCCAATGTGAAGTGATTGGTTGATTGAATCCTTTATTATAAGAATTTATGCAACTAATTTTTTTAATTCTATAAGATACAAAAATTCCATTCGATAAAGACATTTGAAAATTATATTATGATCAAGAAATATATCAACAGTAAACTCAACCTTTATATTAGGAATAACACAAGTAAAATCATTGAGAAACAAATTCAGGTATTTATTTACCACCGGTACTTAATTTAGGTGGATAGTTCCCTTATCTTCAAAAATATCAGAAAGATCACTTTAATTTCCATCAATATTAATTTTCATAGCTTTTTGATATGTTATTAGTGGAATGGATTCATTATTCTATATAAACTGAAATTAATTCTGAAAAACAACATATTTTTCTCTTTAATCAATCTTAGAAAGATAAACAAAAAGCCAGTTTATACCCAAAATAACATGAAACTCTACTAGGGACAAAAAAACATTTTTTTTATGTAAACTCTTTCCACAGGCAGGGACAAAAAGATTCTTAAATTTTCATTTTCCCAAAAATATTTCATCTATGTTTTTTTCACATAAGATCTTACCTCAATTTATGAGGATTAATTCCCAATTTTTCTAAAAATTTATCAGAAATAAAAGAATGTGTCGATTCTGAATAAAATAACACATTTGAGAAAATGGTTAAAAATAAGAAATTTACTGGATACAAGATCATTTGACGCCTCAAAATAATTTGATGTGGTTGAAAATGATTTTACCAAACCCTTTTGTTTCCAATCTTGCCGATTCTCTTCTTGAGTAACTATCGTCAGAAAAAATTAGAAAAATGGCCCAATTCCTTATAATTAAAGCATATCACAATCAGCTTATCATTTGGTTTCGGATAATTTTCCATGCACTCATGAGACTTGAGTCCAAAATTCCCACATTTGTATCATTTCCCATAATTTACAAGACATTCACTATGATTCCTTTTACCACACTTTTCACAAGAAGGGAAATTCGTTTTATTACCTCCATGCTTCCTTGATGACTTATTCCCCATTTCCTACCAACCTAATTTCTTATTATTCATGTCATCATGATGCACATATGATTTACGAACCTCCATCCCAACTTTTCCAGCACAATTAAAAATATTCTCCTTGAATTTAAATAGTCTTGAGGCCCAAGATCTTTGCAAAATTGGTTTCAAACCAGAGTAAAATCTATTAATTTTAACTTCAAAATCCCTAGTAAAATCTGACACATACATGGATAGTCTTGTAAAATTGACTTCATATGGTGCCACAGAATAATCAACCTTCTTCAACAGTTCCAATAATGGTTTCTTCAATCTGAGTCGAACAATATTGAGAAAATATTTTTCCAGAAAAAGACTTTTAAAATCAACTCATAACAAACTATCAAAATAATCTATTTATCTCATATTCTTAACCAGAGACCACATTTTATCGGTGTCTCCTTGCAAATGATATATTTCTAGTATTACATATTAACTTTTTGAACATCCCTTGACATATATTATCTTTTCTAGAGTATTGATCTATCCTTTGACTATCACTGGATATGATGTTCCACTGATTCATAGAGGACGTTGCCTCAAAAAATGATTGAAATAAGACTTCTTTCTTCTTGGTTGTTCATTTCGCTTTTTGGTATGGATTCAACCCCGAATTATTTCTTGAGTAAACTATTCCATTACTGTCACAAACTTCCCGGTTCTGATTCCCACCATTTCAGGCTATAGATTCGGATATGCATCAGCCTCTTGGTGCCTTCCTACTTCCTCTTGCATGTTTCTTCTATATAAAAACATTCTATATAAACATATATTAGATGAAGAAACATGGTAATCTTAAAATTCAACACTATTTTAAATTTCCATATAATAAAAATCATTAATTTCATTCTTTATTATCATCTCAACCCCTAAAGTCCTCTAAACCATCCTTTCATACAATCTATAAGGGTTCGACCTTAAAATGTTATGTATTCTTGAATTTTAGACAAGAACCTAAATAATTACACATTAAAGAACTTTTAGTGTTTACTTTTTTATAAAATTACTATAACTTACACACGTAACATACCACATTCATACAGAGAGGACACTATTGAAAAATGTTTCCATATTTTCCAAAATATAAGACATTAAAACATAAAGCATGATTTCTTTGACAAAACTACATATCAAACATCATGAATCCATTATTTCCCATACTCATCCTTATATACTATGAAAACCATTTAAAAACACGGTATGAGTATGAAACTCAGTAAGGGATATGACAATAGAATGAGTTAGTCACGTGATAACATAAAAAAATAAAACCCATATCATAAAAACTAAAATGCATAGTTTAATCATGTTGTTTCATTGGGAAACATTTACTATATCACTCTTACATTCACTATTATATATTGAATAATTTTTTGGTCAACTTCCATATCCAGATTACCCAATTCATTGGAGATCTATGATGGGGTTCACCCGTCATATCTTGAGAAATAACGGGCTCAACCCAATATATCTTGAGCTAGAAAGGGGATCAAACCAAGATATCTAGAAATTGTTATGGTATCATCCCAAAAAAATATTTTCCGAGGAACATATCATAGTAATAAAGTATCTTGAAATCTGGAGAAACTAATCATGCCAAACACATATGAAAAAAACAACCCTATTGAAATTTATTAATGATTATTCTCAAAGGATTTTAAAAGGAAAGTCTGTTAAAATATAATTAGAGTGAGAATTGATAGAATTGATTGGATATGTGTATAAAATGTAAGTACCCATAATGAAACATAATATAAACAAATATACAACACCCCAATAATCATAATACTATATAATAAATAAAGAAGAAGGTTACCCCAATGAATGGAAATCGGGTTAAGAATTCACTTTCCTGAGGTTATTCTTACTTCAAATGTGTATTAACATCCATTATAATGGTTAAAATATTGTTATTATTATCTTAATGAAAAATATACATCATTAAAATATCTTAAATGATCATTTCATTACATCATTTCACCCTGTATTTGATAGTATTTTGTTCCTTGCATTGTTTTGGGGTGTTTTCATTACATGTTTTTCATGATTGGTTTGTGATGGATATTCTAGTCGATTGGAATTGAAACTCTAGAATAGGAATGGAATGTTATTTACATATTTATAGTACCATAATTTATTTCATTTATCATATTGATATTAGATATGGGGATGATTCAAAATTTAAAAGGATAATAATGTTTGTGTAGATCATTTTAGTGGTTCTTTGATATTAACGTCCTCATATTGTCATATAACTTAATGCCAGGAGTAAAAATGGTTTCCAAAACCATGGATGAGACATAATACTTATAATATATCTTGGTTATACCATAAAAGTCTTTTCATGGCCATGATTTGAATAATTAGTGAAAATTTAAATCACATCCTCCCTGATATTGGTGGTTTGACACATCACAGATGATGTTTTTATTCCATGAATAAGTGGGAGAGGAGAGGAAGAATGATAATGAAATTTACATGAACATGCGAACATTCTGAATATACATTATTTCTAGATCTTTTATTCCTCTTGGTTAAAATTATTTGAGGAACGAATAAGAAAAGAAAATAAATCTATATAATATAATAAATGAGAAATCCCTTACAAAAATTCAATAGCCTAACAGCTATGCATCAAGTTTTTTTAAAATGTTAAAAAGAGATGGGAAAAGGGTCAACAATATTGAAATAAATCATAATACAGAATAGATATATAATAATATGAAAATAAGAACATGTTATGGAAACTTGTAAGTTATACCACATAAACGAGAATAAGAATAGAAAAAGAAAGAAGTTGATAATTCTTTCACCTTTTAAAGAAACTCCCAAAACATGATGGTTAAGACCATAGGGGAATTATTAAACCTTGTTAGTACTACTAGGAAGATAAGGAGGACAGATATTTATATAGTATTAAATTGGAATGAAGTTAATGAAGGCATGGGTCAGAATTTATAGAAAAAGTGAGGGAATATTTTAATAATTTCCAAATGACACCTCATTAGTGGTATTTGAAAAACCATTGGCTTACCCATGGTATATTTCCATGGATTTATCCACATGGGACACCTCACATATTATTTTACTATAAATTTTTTTTCCAAATTTGTTACATCATTTTTTCATCATTCATGTTGTCATTAACACACCGAAACTCAAAACTGTATATTTATTATTCACCGAAAAGTCAAATGTTTCAGAAATATTTGAAAAAGTCACCCAAATTTTTTTTCAACTTGTATAATTCGAAAAAGATGTCAATTTTCCGAAATAATTTTATCAATATCATTAATTTAAATTTTAAATAAAATTATACTAAATACAAAAATAATCAATTTTAATTCTATATCTACTTTTATATCACATTGATAAATTAATAATGATGTTATTATCTTAAATAATTAATAAAATAAAATAATATTACAATATACTATTCATTAAGGACATATTACTATTCATATCACTATTTATAAGGGAATTTTACTATTTACCAAAAAACATGTTTGTTCCATTAGACTCCAAATAAGTTATTGAACACAAATGTATGAAACTATTTTTTGAAATTGAAAACAAAGAAGTTACTAAATAATTATTAAATTATAGTTATCAAAATCTTCATAAAGCAATGTTTTATGCATTTTATTTATTTTTCTTAAAACCATGGTGTTTTACAGTAACTATTCATATATCACGTATTTAAATAATTAAAAAATAATTATTATAACAATAATCTAATATAAATATTATATTAAAAAACTATGAAACTGAAAATACATAGGGTCTTCTAGTCTCATCATAATTTATAGGAAATGGCTATTTTAAAATATAATATTGAAAAATTTTCATAGATGGTTATTGAAAAAAATTGTTAATATTATAAATTTATTTTCTTTATTATAGTTCAGATCATAGTGTACCTTAAAAACTCCATAACATTAAATATATAAATTTATAATTTTTCAGGATATATATATATATATAACAAATAAACAAGAACCCTAATATGTATCATTGTGTTAAATTAGAGAAGGTTGGAAATTACCTTATCCTCTTTTGATTTATTATTATATTTTTTCATATATAAGATCACATGAAATCATGAGGGAGGGGATATAAAAAAGAATAAGTATTCTGGGGTACACATCAACCCCCCCAAATCACCGCATTTATTATTTTTATTGAATAATGTCAAATACCCTTTATGGGGTTCGATGGTAATTAAACTCTGTGAAGATAGGGGAATGCCTCTGGTAATAAGTTATAAATATTTATAAGTAAATTATATATTAAAACAAAATAATTAAAAATATATATTTTCATATGTTTTAAAAAATATATACATTTATTAAAAACATACATAATATTTATTCATTTATATATATAAAATCCAATAATCATAAAGTAAAATTAAATTCTCTTGAAGAAAGTATTACATCATAAAAATATATTTTACCACAAATCAATAATATGAAAATATAAAAGAATATTTTATTTATAATAAAAACAATATTAATAATATATTATGTTATTTTTTTACTCTTCAAAAATGAACCTATTATGCATCTTTGTGATAATCATATATATTATATTCTTCGATCCATTATTAATCATGAAAACTATATTTCATTATTGGACATACCCATTGAATATAAAATAGTCACTTTATTTTAATTTTTATAAATAAATTCCAAAAAACAAATATAAATAATTTTTATAGATATAATACATATTTAACATTTCTAGCTGTAGTGGACGTGGTAGGACAGAGTACAAGATTATAATTTTTCATCAAAAAATAAATATTCCTTCATATATTATATTCATCATTACACATAATGTATTAATATTTATTTAAATAAAAAAATACCATATTTATATTACTTTTTATTTTAATCCCTCTTATATTTGAAGACACCAAATCAATCAGAAGACATGTTGATGTCTCCATTGTTTTATAAAAATATTAATGATTCAAATGTAAACATTAAATAATAATTTCATTATCAGAAATTCCAAACAATAAATATTGTGTATCTATATATCTATGGTCCATGAAACTCAAAATAAAATTTTAGATCACTCTACTTCCAATCAATAATTAACATTTTATATATATTATTCACCAATGATATTAATATGGTATCTCATATATCCAATCTAAAAAAATTATATATGGTGGGGGGATTCTCCCTATTTTTATATTTGTACATGATAAAATAAATCATTGTTCAAAACTCTGATTATATAATAAATTCCCAGGATATATAAGAATTTTTTTTTAAAATTTTTTACAAACTAAATAAATATGAATATTTTGAAGAATTTAATAATAAGAAATTATAACAGACAAAATCAGGATAACCTGACATGTCCCACAATTAAACACATTACTCGATAAGGCATATAAAATATGAAAAAATATTCTTTACTATATCATAATCTTGAAAATAAACTAGTGTACTATGAGGAAACAATGATATATAGATCTAAGACATGTGTGGTAAACAAGGAAGTACCACAAGTATGGACAAATAAGTCTCCAGGTTATCAATTGTCACATCCACATAATATCCCCAATCCAAAGAATGACATAATGAGAATCGATCATGCTTTATAATTTCTTTCCATTTTAATTTTTTATTTCAAATCAAGGTCAATAGATTCACATAGGAATTATTAGGGCTTGATAAATAGTTCCTAGTATGAAACAAATAAAAAAATATAAAAGTTATGAAATTTAAAAAAACCTTTTATAATATAAAAACACATTACTAAAATAATTTTTTTAAATAAAATAATTTGAAAAAATTATTAAACTATATTTAGGTTTTCCAACAATCAATATCACGATTTTTGAATGCAAAAAATACTGATAGACAAAAAATAATGGTAAACACAAGGAATTTAAATATATAAGTGAGCCAATATCTATAAAATAATATATCTAGTATATAACATCTGGAAACTCCAATGTAAATTCTAGTCAAGATCTAAATTATTAGAAAATATTAACTAGATACTAATAATATAGAATCTTATAAGGTTGAATCTAACTAATATTGATTCCTACCATAATCCATTGAAATATAAGAGGTGGCCTCATTGTGGTAACACCCACACACACTATGTGTATCCATGACTAGTTTGAGATGCACCGAAAATTATAATTCCTCAATGCTTATAAATTTCCACATTAAATACCTTAATCACATTTTTTATAAGGTCATTTCCAATCCAACAAAATATTATTTAGGGATCAAAATAAATTTCACTATATCAGTACAATACTGTTTTAACGGTGTATCCTTTAATACATTAACACATTCCCTATTATATTTTAATACATTAAATTACATTTCAATCCTCAATGATTCAATAATAAAAAAACTAATTTTTGAAATGAGACCACATAGATAAATCTACCTACCTTAAGGATATATTAATCCTCACCTCATTTGATAATAGGTATGAAAAACCAAATGATCAGACTCCAAAAAAAAGCATGAAAAATAACTAAAAATTATTATGTGAAGACGTGATCTGATTAAAAATTTATATCACAATTGATGCAAGATCAATAAAAAAGAATAACTTGAATGAATGCTTAAAAGTAGAGGAGAAATAAAGGAACAATAGTGAACAATCACTAAAAAATCAGTCCCAAAATAGGGGAGACCCATAATAGCCCGGGGAGCTCTTAAGGACGAGAAGGGTAGGATGTTCAAAGAATGAATGAATCATATCACATGTACAATGGTCTAAAAACAAATTTTGTAACATTTTCATGTCGCCAATACCATTTAAAAATTTTTCAATCCTTAGGGTATGTATAATTTTCAAAAAAATATTAAACTAATGCCCAAATTTTTATACACACATAGGGTGTAACTATTAAACAATATATAAATGATCCATGCAAAGTATTGTGTTTACAAATTATTTCCAATAGCCATTACCTGGTTTGTACATCACATATATGAATCTAATGTGTCTTTCATGTAGTAGAAACTCTTGATTTTTTCATAATAAATAAAATTAATATTACTGATATACTTTAAATTGCAGGGTTATAAATACACTCCCAATCAATAAGAAAACTAAATCAAAATATTAGAACATACCTAGTAGTAAGGTAATCAGGCATTAAAAATCCCCAGTATAGAAGTTTTCATTCACCAGAATGTTCTCCAGATCCTGGATATGAAAAAAAATATAAGGACATTGCTACATCATCAAGGACTCTTGATCCCATTCATCTGGGTGATCCTTGACCATGCTGCATAGTTGTCGGACTAGAAGATCATTTTACAATGTTGTAACATATCATGGAAATCCATAATATGAACTAGCTACTAAGCCATAGTGGTACTAGGTTCAACATCTAAATCTACCAAACTAAAAAATGGGAAGTATTAGGTATATACAATTTCATCAAAAAAATTGGAATCAAATTGTGGATAGATGTAAATCAGGATAGATTTTCTAATAGGTAGGACACCCTCCCCAATATCTCAGTGATCTCAAAGGTTCCTAGAAACATTGACACCAACATACACTACTTACCCAACTAAAGATGTCCTAAAAGTTTTGAAACAATAAAGAAAAACAAATCACTAAGAAAAAACAGAAGAGGCTAACAACGATGGTCTGTATAATATTTTTGATGACTTTATGGCATGATAAAATGCCTCGAATCAAGTGCATCCATTAATTTTTTCTCCTTAACCAAATTTATCCCAACCATGGACAGCTCTCTTAAATCATCCTAGGACACAATATTTTTGACATTTACACCCATAAAAATCCTCAATGTCATCCATACTGATCGATTTTGGAAAAAAAATGGTATTTTAAAATTTGATTGATGGAGAAAATTGTCCAAATATTCATTGAAATCAATAACAAAATCTTTAATAATATCCTAAAAAACTGAGATACACATATTTTTCTATAAATATGTATGTGCATGATAAAATGGGTTTAATTTAAACTAAAAACTCATTTCATACTAAAATCCATTCATGAATATTAATTTAAACCATGAATTCCTGTCACAAGAAACCACATATGGAACCCAATGATGTTTAACCTTCATAGAGACTTAACATTCCCCAATCCATTCACCTATTTTCAATATCATTATTAGAAATAATTTCACTGATTATGTGATTATATCAACAATCAACCAAATAAAATAATTCCAAATAGGACATAGTGGTAATCATATTATAACATCTATGTAAATTAAATCTCACTTCCAAACCAGAATGGGTAAAGACTATTTCAAACCTACATGCCTTTCGTGTTCTACCTTAACTATTTGATAAGTGAGACACCTCAATACAAAATCCAAAAAATACCAACTCATCCCCAACCACTAATATTGGAATCTCATATTATAGAATATCTTTATATCCATAGGGTTTATGGACCAAACTAACTGGTTTCCACTATATTCTCGCTCTTATATCTGTGAAAAATGAATAACTCACCTTCTATGAAATAAAAATAGTATACTATGAGAATGATAACACTCACATGTGGACTCTAAACCATTTTTTATTTCTTCTATGTGTCATCCCTTGATGTATTACATATTATAAATAATAAATTTATCATCAAAACATGGGTAATCCTTTATTGAATCCAACAAAAACCAATCCACTATCCTCTAAAAACTCCCTAGATCATCTCCGAAAAGAAACTAATTAGGTACGTCTATTAAATTTATCCATTCACATTTTTATTGGTATTATTCAAATAAATTCATCATTAACCATGATTCATTTCCTTTGTTTATCTATGTAAACAATATTAATGGTGTAATTACACTTAACCCATCATTTATGTCTCTTGTTTTGATCCCTTTGATATGAAACATACATCTGGATTTTGCGATTAAAATGAAATATAAATTAATCCCAAAAAATTGATTCCACATCTTGAGTACTTACATAACTGCTTTTAACCCATGTTAATGGGTTGGGAAGTTATTCTCAATATGGGGTAACTAGTGTGATCCTTAATCCACAAACTATTTCCCTTACATCAGGATACATCCAAAACTCGTACCTGAAGCATCACTTAAAACATTGTAACCCAAACCAGGATCAGTGAGAATCAACTCTACAGTGTTATTCAACCTTATAATAATATCATCAAATACTAAATGATAAAAATCTTCCCACTAATACTATACACTCTTATGAGTAAAATCTTTCAACAGTGATTAAATCCCAAAGAAGTTCGTAACAAAATATTTATAATAACATTCCAAAAAAAGATCCATGATCTAAAAAATGATTCTATGAATTTTTTAAGACATAAATACCCATTTATTTTCAAGATCCATGGATATTATACTATCAAATATTACATCTCGAAGAAACTCCACCAATCAAATTCAAAAATTGAACACAGAATGTTAACCATACAGAAAATTTTCATTCAATTTTCTAAGAACGACATATAGATGTTTAAAATGTTACTCCACTAACATAGAGTACGCCAACATAAAATATAAAGAAACAAAAAAAGGACTATGAAAAAATGAAATGTATGGTTTACCAAATCCATAAATACTGGTGCAGATATAGTGAGAAGGAATGTATGACCTATAAACTTAAATCCCAATATCGACTTAGAAGCACAATCATTGGTATCTCCTCATCATAGACTATCAAATAATAGTACACACACCATAGATATATAATTAAATACTAACCAGCCCATCTATGATGATGAACATGATCATCAATTATGGGTAAAGGATACTTGTTTTAAAAAGTGACATGATTCAGCTTTCTAAATCCAATACAAATCCTGGGACATTTTTATTCTTCTATGTCAAAGAGTATAGGAAAATACCATTGTGACATGTTAGGACTAATAAATCCTTCCTAATATTATTCCTTAAAAAGAACAATTAGTTCCCCCAAATTTTTAGCTTCCAGTTGATATGATGGAATATAAATGGGCATTGTTTTATGGTGCATGTAAATAGTAAAATCGACCCCTCTCAGTGTAGATAAACTATAAAAATCTTCCAGAAATTCTTTAGGGTATACACACATAATAGTATATACTTTCCACCCTAATAAAGAGACAAATAATTGATGAATAATTTCAAATAACTAGAATGGCATTATACAGACATTTGGAACAATATGACACACCCTTACCGATCTAGTTCCCCACTCACCAGGAAAAAAATGAGTGCCCTTACCTCAAGATATGAAATGTACCTGATGATGATAATAGTAAATGTTATACTTCAAGATGTTTATCTAATAAATTATGATAATCAATTATAATATTTCAATATCATGTAAAAATAATTATCATAACACTTCAGATTTGGATATCACCACCAGAAACATGAGGCACTTAAATCCTTATACATGAAACTTTTAAAAATGTGCGGAAAGATCAAAAAACAGGTGAATATTATCCTAAATAAAAAAATGAATTCAAATTATTATAATATAAAATAATGAGTATCACATATATCAAATTAATAAAATAGTATAAATGTCAAAAAAAACTACATACCTCTAATATTTGCTATATTTTTCTCAAGTATATTTAAAACATAGCTTGCCACATAAACCCATTTGGACATAGATAGATGGACATTCCCAATGGAATATGAGTTAAACCCACTACACATGGGAGAATCATCTGGAACCTGTGATCCCATTGTGAAAGAGGATCCAACCATATTACCCGTGTACATCATGTCACATAAACATTTCATATTTCTAAATCTTCCTCAAATATGTAAAATCATAAGAACATCAGAGCAATGAGTCTTAGAATTACCAAGCCTCTCACACTAGTCAAAAATAACATATATCTATATAAAATTTCTCCCTTGAATTGTTCGTCTAGAATCATTCCAATCATGGACATCCTTTTCTAACATGAAGAAGCTCATTTGAAAACCTCTCCACTAAATGGAACTTCACCCAATCCCATCCTTCCTGCAATGTTTAACTAAACCAATGTAGCATTATCCACTATATACACAATGTTCAGAAAGATTAAAATAAATATTATAAACAAAACACCCGTCCTCAACCCCATTTCAACCATCCGATAATTTTGGTAATCATTTTTGATAAACATATTTTCCATAAGTAGAACATCTGAAAAATAGATGGAGTACTCTAGAATGGTATGCTCCCTAGTATCCAAAGATAAAAACTCAATGATTTTTTGACATTTAAATTCTTAGGATAAAAACATACTTATAAAGAATTTATTTAATAAAAATTATGTTCTCATTAAAATTTCATTACCCCATTGAGTCCATCCTTAATCTACATAGACCCTTGATCATATATATGAAAACACCCATAATATAATCTTCAAGGTACTTCAAAATTTTATGATACTATCAATCCATTCAAGACACTCGTTTAATTATTAGTGTAAATTTTCACCATGAAATATAAATGTGTTATTCTTGGTAAATTCTTATCCATTATCCAGAACTCATCTCGAGATCAAAGTTCCCATCAAACCTATATTCAGAATGGTATGGGTAATTTATTCAGCAAAAGAACATTTCATTTGAGGATCTTCCTATAGAAACTATCTCATTGAACCCCCTTTCATATTTGGAATAGAAATTATAAGTGTGTTTTTCTATTAAACAAAATTCAACAACCAATCACTCATGGATATCCTTCATATCCATTGGATCATATTTTATAATCAAAAAAAATAATTAAAACAATAAAAATTTATTGAAATTATAAACTATACCTAAATAATACAACAACTTTAAGAAGATGAAGTCCATATAAAAAAACTCAACAATTTTTTTATTCAGTTGACCATACACAAATGATGTCCACAAATATTGTAGATAAGTAAATTATATTATTTTCCAAAAAAATAATTCAAATTAACATAAATTCTATGACTCACACAAAGTAATGATTTTTCAATCCCCCATAAAAATTCATATTATTCATGGAAGTGTGATTCCAAGGCATATATTCTACACCTAATTTCGTAATTACGACTCTCATACTCAAATATACCCATGATTCCAAACCAACTCATGTTGTGATGACTCACATTAGACCAACTATCCCCTCTTATAAAAAATTATAACAAACCATCCCAGGTCAACTATGCCATTCACCCATGGTATCCCATGATGGGTAAGGTATTTCAAATATGAAAAATACATGTCTTGAATATAATAAAAACCATATATACAACCATATTTGAAAAAGAATAAAATGGATATAAATATATTCTGAATTGGTTAAGAAAAGAAGTTAGAAATGTTTATACTAACATGAAATCATGTGACCAACCTTCACATTAACAGAGAATCCCACTATGAATAAATTTCATAAAGAGAAAGCACCATGCGACTAAATTACCATCAATTTACACATGTCTTGAAAAACACAGTATGCATCCTCCTAGAGTCATAAATATAGTGTAGAAAATAGATCCCGGTGTGAAAAATGAGAAAATATAAGCATTTTATAATATAAATAATGAATAATTCTTGATTTGAAACAAAATAGTTTAAAATGGATTTTTACCAATAAATTTTTTGATAATATTTAAAGAATGGTTCATGGTTTTTACACAAATTCTATATCATGTTATTCAAATCTCAGAAAATTACAATCATAATACAATGCATGAAACCATATAGATTAAAAATATAAATGGGATCCACCATTCCACACATTATTTATCAATAAATAAGAAACTAGAATCAACAATTAACCTTATAGTCTTCTCTAGACTATAGATGAATATTTATTAGACTTTATTGACCCAAAAATCCAAATGTATGCATCCAACTAAAATCGAGTCCTACTATAGTCCATTGATATACTGGACATTACATACTAGTGGTGTCACAATCACTAAGGCTACCCAGGTGAATTTCTCAATGTAACCAATATTCTTTCCGTACTATTTTATTCATTTTTTTTAACTAATGAGCATAGATTTTTATAAAACAATTTCAAATCCAACTAATCCTACTTCAGGGTCTTAAAATCAATTTTCCAAATTCAAGGTAATTAAATTTTAAATAAAAAAAATATTAAACACAATATTATTCCCTATTAAATTTAATATAGTCTATTCTTTTTCAAAGGCCAACGAATCAGTTATAAGAATAAGAAATTGTAGAAATTATAACACTTAAATAGATCCACCCACCTTAAAGAATTATAAAACCTAACCTAATATGATAATGTGGATTGGAAACTGAATGATAAGGCTTTGGATGATAAATAATGATAAGAGAATAAATATTATTTTTATAAAACATGTTCCAACATAAAATTTTGAACAAAATTATCATCATAACAAAAATCAATGAAGATTCTGATGAATTATTACATGGAGATGGGAAATCAAACCACAATGGCGATAAATTGTGATTTTTTTGGATAAAATTTTATTTATTTCACTAAAAATATACTAGGGATATATCTAGGTAGTTTGAGGAAGGATTCACATATAATTAATGAAATATATAACTCATATGGTGGCAGAAAAACCAATAACATGAAATTTTCAATGCATTTGAACTATTTATATTTTATGCAATCCCCTTGGGTCTTTATATGCTAGAAACCCATTTCTTTTTAATTGAATTACATATTTTTATTCACACATATCTCATACCTATTACACTACATTTAAACCATTCACACCATGTATGTTGTTCATTTATCTTGACTAATATCAATTACACGATGTGTACTTTAATTAAATAGTGATTATGTTCACACTGAGTGGTAGAAACTACATGATTTATGTGTAAATTTACATCAAATTCAATCCTTCTCCATTACAGAAGTCTTCATAGTTTCATGTACAATAATAGTCACCCAAAAAAATGAAACCAAAATAAATTGTTAGTGAATAAATGAAATATAGGTATCAGGATATTATAACTATAAAAAATCCTCATGGAAACATTACAGAAAACATGAGTAATTTATATTTATTATTTATCTAACATGGAGGAAAAATACCATTTTACAGTAAAGATAAAATCAGAAAATAACTCTTAATTTTTTTTAATGATTTATTATAGTTAGATTTTATTTTTTAAATATTTAATCCTATATTTAGATAATAATCACTAAGGTTCTATATTCCTAAAACAAAAGATTAACATTAAAAATCATTAAAAATATCTAATACAAAAACTGATACCAGTTATGATTCTCTATAACTTCACTTCCATGGAAAATACAATGTCCCCATTTCATTAAAACTACCTGTAGTATGAAGTAAGAAAACCATGTAAAAAGTTAAATATATATTATATTAATTAAAATATTTCAATATTAAATATCATTAATATTTTCACAGTCATTGAACCATATGGTCTATTTTAAATGGAAATCAGCTATATAAAACATATTTCACATATTTGGAAATATTTATCTAATTATTTTCCATAATAGACAACCTTATAAACATCTCTTATAATTTGTTAATCCTTATTACGTTGGGAATGATAATACATAAGTAAATGTGACGTAAAATACTCCATATGGGGAAAACACATCATCATGTCATAATTGGTTAGATAATAAAAGGTGAGAAAAGTTGGAAATGTGATTTTATCTTATTAAAAATAACATAGAATAATTCAATATTTTCATAAGGAAAAAATATGTCAGTTTAATCTAATATGATGAATCATATTCCATGGAATATGAGTTTGGAATTGTAAGAAACCTAAATCGATTAATCCAGAGTGGGGGTCTATTTTATTACATTGGTGTATGGTATAAATAAAAATAAGTGTGATCTAAAATTCTATGAAGGTTTATGTATAGTGGAAGATATAGAGAGTAAATACTAAATAATCAATATAGAAATATAAATAACAGAAAAAATATTTAAATTAATCAATAACATGAAAAAAATGCATCTATAAATAATTTGAATCCAACAATACAATGGATAATAATATTTGAATTCTCAACAAAAAAATTCATAATGTTTGATTCATGATTTCATGATTTCATATAATTTATATAAATTGATGTTTATGTAAACACCAAATACCGATTCTTAATGTCTAGTTAATTGAATTATTTTGTGAGACCTATTTATACATCAAATGGATATCTATAATGATTATAAAAAACACTTGTAGTTTAATACATTTTATGAATATTTAAAAATCCATTTAATTATAAATCAATATTACTTATAAATAAATATTCGTATTTATTTAAAAGAAAATGTTATTATTATTTTCATAGTTTCTTAAATAATTATAAAAATAAAACATCATTCGTATAAATTATACATTGTATATAAATTAATCACATCCATTATATAATAAATTTCTATAATTGAGTAAAATTTATTGTGTTTTGAAAATATTACAAAAGAAATTGATTGTTTCTAGAGAATGATAACTACCATTAGAAATTATTGGAGTCAAACGTTAAAAAATGTTTTCTTTACAGATTTTTTTTTAATACCATTGAATACATCTACAATATTGTAAATGTAATTAATAAATTATGGAAATAATAAAACATTTGTGTTCCCAATACTTTAAAATTACAACCTTCATTTTTGTAATTTCATTGAGATAGTAAAAAATGAAACATTCATAAAAAACTATAATGATTATATTTAAATAATTCCAATGGTAGAGAATTTAAAAACATTTAATGAATAAATTAATTTAGAAAATATCAATTACTTTTTTTGAAAATTTTTGGCATGGAAGAAAAATATAATTAATAAAAATTAAAAATTACGTATGTTTTTCTGTTAAAATTTTTCTTTTTCAAAAATGTTATTTTGAGAGGATTATATTTATGTAAATAATTAAATACATAAATAGTTATAGTATATGGAAATAGATGGATTATATGAAAGATACATTATAATATTCCATTATTGAAAGATATAGAGAATCATACCCATATGAGGGCCATGTATCCCATATCATAAATATTCATGGAAACTTTTTACCCATATCTAAGTTAGGGAACCCATATAATCTATATTAGATTTTTTAAAGATGGGGTGCCTTATATTAAGTAATGAACTTTCTATGAAAAAAAACATTGATTATATTTTTGGGTTATTTTAAATGGGTCATCGCTTTTTATCATTATTACCTCCCAATAACATAGTATTTCTAATATACCATATCTATATATCATCATATACATATCATCAAAAACCACATTCCTACAATATATGAGTTTATTTCCACCAAAAATTCTATATATGAAAAAAATTCCTTCCATTTTTGGACATATTAAATTTACCAAACTCACTTATTAAATTTTAGGTGCCCAAATTATAATAATAAGACTATACACACATCATATGAGCCTATGTTCATGTCATTATGAATAAATAATCCTCCCTTTCCATACTAGTTCAATTGAAAAAATCCCATTATCCAAGAACATCACATCCAAGTGCACCACTCTAGTGGAAAACAATCAAATGTAAAATAATAAATCATAATATCATTTGTTAACCCTTTTTAACATGGTCGATCCGTCAGGCATGGGTTTATAGTCACCCAAACATGAGACCATTACCTAGTTCTTACTAGATCCTAATCTCTTGAAAAAAATAACCCTAATATTTAGACCAAAATGGAATAGAAACACCTATGATTAAATTTATATGTCCATGAACTAGTTTTAAACTATATATATACTTTCGACTAGTAGGCCTCGAGCACATAGGTATGCCTCCTGGTATGCCAATGGATTTTGGACAAAAGAGAGTTTATAATTTGGTTAAAATGGGAAGAATATACCCATTAATGATGATGATAATAATAATGGTCCATATGTATAACATAACTTAACAATGACAATAACAATGGAAGAAAAAAATAAAAACAACAAAATCATTTATATATATCAAAAAAAATACCATAGGCATGATACAATTTACAAATCAATACACATCCCACAATAGGTGATTTAATACTGAAATGAATATTCTCTTAGGTCCAAACGAATATATATATATATATGAAAACCCAAAAGAAGGCCCAAATCAATTCATTAGAACCAACATGTCCACAACCATCCATTCCAGGAATAATAAGACCTTCCTCAATTATTATACTCCGTATCTTGATCCATTTCTCATTCTATATCACAAACACATATTGTCTACACAAATAATGATGATCCCATGTAGTGGGTGAGTATAAAATCTGTATGCCACTACCACGTTATTCTGATCATAAATCCATAATTATATTGTGTTTTCATGAATAAATAAACATTCAAAACTCACTCCTAACAATAATCAGGTCAATATAATTTCTGAAAATATTCGTAACTAATCATTTTACTTTATTCATCCTTCAAAAATATGGATAGACATGTCCATAATCATTTATACAATAAGTACCATAGTATTTCTACGTCATACATGTCACATAACATCTCATTCTATTTAGCACCACATTTTCCATAAAATAATTAATGACCTCTAATCATCATACCCAATCAATGTGTTAAAACCCCCTTATACATTGGTTCAAATATCAATAATGGACTCAACATCCCGATGTCCCCATGCAAACAGATATATTTAATCTAATATATAATAAATCACAATTTTATCAACATTCTAATAACCAGAATAACAGAGATATCTCTTCTCCAGTAATATCTACCCTTTATCATTAATAGAATAGCGAGCTTGATCCCCAACAAATTCTCTAAAAAACTATATCTTCTGTCTTTGTATAGTGATCACATCCTCCATACTGGAGAGTCAACCCCAACCCCTATTTCACAATAACTATGGAGGTCTCAACCAATAATGAGTTGTGAACACCACCTTAACTTCATGTTATCTATGTAAAATGACTCCAACAACAACGTCAGCAAAAAAATAATGAAAATCACCAACAATTCATAAGAAACACCATTGGGTAATCTTTTTTTCTCAAGTTAACAACATCACCCATATAATGATATTTGACACCATCCAAAAAATCTGGGCCAATACTATAGTATGATGACAAAATCACCTCAAACGCAATGGTCAAATCCATCCATATATCCCAAGCCTCTCCCTTGTCTGGAAGAATCTAGTTTCAAAATTGATTATTATCTTCATCACCTTCATCCCTTGGACAATTCTCACCACATTCCCACATAAAAAATTATATTTTTTTAAAATTTAATTAATTTAATAATTTAAAATAATTAAACATATGATCTAACCTATCGAATGAATCACTAGTGTTGTACCCGTTATATAATATTGAAACATGATAGAGAATTATTATAAGACTCCCATAACAAAAATTAATTAATTTTAAAAAATAATTATATTATTCAATGTTTCCAAAAGATAACAAATTGTTTAAATTTCGGAAAACACCCCCATAGAATTCTCATAATTAAGGAAAAATATATGCACAACATACATTGTTCATATAGATACTCTCTTGTCAAATGAGTACCTCTATTTATAGTCCTACATGATTGAAATCGTATTCTAAAAAAGTCTTAAAAATATGGGACAATATCTCACTTGAATATATCATTCCATATGGTGAGACTAATGAAAAAATAACTCAAGAGAATCACAGTCCATATTGATAGGATACTAACGCAGCTAATGATGATAAATTCAGTTTTAGGAGAGATGTTGGAGAACCAAACCTTGTTGAGGAAATTTATGAGATCTCTTAATACTATAAGGGGTAAAACAAAAGCGGGAATAAATGTGATAATTTATCAGAATAATTCTATGTGAAAATTGAAATTTTGAAATATTAAATTGTAATATTGTTTCATCACGATTTAGAAAACTTTATCCCTACCATGAGGTACAATCATTCCAAAGAATGGTCTCCTATTAAGGATTGGATACATGGTTTGATAAAATTCTCAACAAAAATGCAGGTGACTATGCACACCAGAAATATAATGCACTTTATCAAGAATAGGTTTATATGGTTAAAAGTAAGTGTGCCCCATTGAAAAATAGGCCTCAGTGTTTAGCTTAGACTGTTAGCAAAGAAAGGCGCCAATTGTATACCTCTATCATTCTGCTCTGAAACTATGTTTCTAGATCCATATTCTTCAAAAATCCATTTATACACTCATGGATCTTACTAGGGCACGAAACACATCTATAAATGACATGAAATCAACTTAAATCTCATTGGTGTATGCCATAATTCAAAAAAGGGATAGTTTTCCATCCATAAAATTTAAAACTCAAATTTACCAATGGTAAATATCCTATTAAAAACATGATATTTGAGATTATATATAATAATTTAGTACAATTTGTTTTTATAATTATGAATGAATTTTTTTAAAACAGATTTTCGTTTTATTATTCTTGTTCAATTGAATATTATATTCATTTACTTCAATGTTTTTTATTTTTGTAAATGGATCTCATATTTCAAATCATTAGGTGAAATTTTTCTAATAAAAATAACATTTATTTTTTATCTAATTGAATATTAACATTAGTAATTTTTAATAGTAATATAAATATGAAATTGGTTAATTAATGTAAAATATAATACGATAAGAACTACAACGTAACTATTAAACATGACTCAAATTATTTTTTTGCATTCTTTCTACCTAGATTCATCAATCAAGAGGTAAAATTTCATTTTTCCCATTTTAATGTGAGCATAATGTATAAAATATTTTATTTAATGAAAATTTAAAATGGACATAATATTGATATTAATAAATATACTACATTTAATATAGGGATAACCTAAATCAATAATTGGTTATAAATTATTTTTTTGAAAACATAATTATTTATCATCATCATGGAAATTTATGTTTAATTATTAGTGAAATTAAAACTAAATTAATAACAAAAATACATCAATTATTAAATTAGTAAATGATATTGAAAAATGAAATTTAAAATTTCTGAAATTTGTTTTATTTGAAATATTTAATGCGATCTAAAAATTTTTAAATAATAAAAATAGTTCAGGAAAATGTTAATTTATTATATTTTTTTATTGATTTCTTGATGTTATTAAAAATCATTGTAAATTAATATGTCTATAATTGAAAATAATGATATTTTATAGAAATAATAATTTATTAATTGATATAAAATTCTTAAAAATATTAGAATTTGATAAATACTAAGGTCATAGTTAATGAAGTTCTATACGTTCAATTTATTGGTTGTTAATCATATTTTTATAACATTATTAACCTTTAATGTTTATTATATATTAAAATTTAAGTAATTGTACAAATGGATAGCCAGAGATTTAATCAAAATATATAGAAAAAAACATATCCAAAACTTATATAATATTTATATTATGGGATTATTTCCACCCATGTTCATATTTATATTATGTAAAAGGAGTTTGGATCCTTTTGAATGTGGGGAGTAATTGTTATTAATCTAATATTATGAAATCCTATAATAGTGATACCCCCTCTAATATAAAATAGACTATCTTATTTCCTATATAGAACACATAAAACACCCTTTGGATCATATAATCACTACTAAAATAACATCCTATAATCTTTTCCCTAATTTTATAGTTCTTGTATTAGGTAAAATACTGATCATATGGAGCTTAAGCCGTTAGTTATTAGATACTTTCGAATGAAGTGGAACAGTTTTTAACTGTGTGTTTTTTTATTTTTTCTTCTTCAATTTCCATTAAATATTGTTCATAAATGATAAAATAAAATCACAATTATTCTAAAAATATTAATATTTTATTATGTCAATGTAATAACGTATATCAAACTCATCTTCCATCAAATGGGAAAAGATCACATCATTCATGTGTATAGTGGACTATCGCCTCCCAAACAAATGCAATTCATTTTCCATCACCATCATTTATGAATGGTTTTAAATATGAAATTTGGGTATATATATAAAATTAATTATATAATTATCATTTTTAAATGATAATATATCATTTAATTCCATACCATTCCTTTTT
Source organism: Viscum album (assembly GCA_963277665.1). Taxonomy (NCBI): domain Eukaryota; kingdom Viridiplantae; phylum Streptophyta; class Magnoliopsida; order Santalales; family Viscaceae; genus Viscum; species Viscum album. Next base: position 1,329,330,583 of record OY728142.1, on the reverse strand, counting down.
GTGGAAAATGATAATGGCATTTAGGTGCATATGTCGACTACCACCTCCATGATGTGAGGTGAATTATTTATCATAATTACATTAAATTTATGATAAAAATATGTATAATTAAATAAATAATATCATATTAATTATATTATTATCATTTGGGAAATACCAAATGATACTTATCATCTTTCCATAAAGATTATTGTCAAATGATAATGTTACAGTTGTGTATGTATGATAATCTATATCGGTGATTGTAACAATGTTCATTCAATATAAATATCATTTCAGATTGATTTTAAAAGTAATATTTATTTATAAAAATGTCAATTAATCCATTATTATTATTAAAGTGATGATGGGAGAATGATCCCTTTAATAATAATTTATATACTGAATCCATTTCATACATATGAACGAATATCACATAAACATCCAATGTGAATTTAATTAATTAATTTTTTTAATATAACATTGTAAAAGATAAAAAAGAGTAACAATAATAATGAAAAGGATTCTATGAATTAAATAATTTTATCTGTTTTATTATTTCAGAAGATAAATAATGTACAAGATGATTCGGACTCATGGTATGAGACATTATTTGGATGATACATTTTTATGGTTTCCATTAAAAATAAATTTCAATTCCATGTCTTTAAAATATAAAACACTATTTAATATATATATTTTTGTGGAAATAGAATAATTATAATAAATTTATTAATTTTAATTTAATTGAAATGTGTTTTTTATTAATTTGTTTTAGAAAATGTGGTTATGTTATTTGAAAAAAGATAAAAGGAATATACTTTTTTAACTTATATGATGACAGTGACTTCTTCCACCATCATATCCAAAATGATATTCTTGGATTAAATTAAAATATTTCCTTTTTTAATAAATAAAAAACTTATTTTGATATGTTATATTTATTTTAAAATATATTTTTTAAATAAAATGGATAATTATTTATCTGTAAATTCTTTCTTATTGGAAAAAAGAATGTTTATATGATGAAGAATATCATGTATACTGTTATGTATGGGGGGATCATTTTATTATGATACATGGTTCCATTATAAAAAAATTTGGACCTCCTATGGTAATTTAGTTTTCATAATCACAAATAATGTCAATATACAGATTATACTCTTTTATTCCATCTAAATATCTCTAGTTAAATCAATTATGTCATAATGAAAAATATTTTTTCATGTATTTTTCGATAACACATAGTCTTGTAATGATATGTCTAAGGCATACACTTTATAACCTTTTTAGATTCCCTGACACACCGATGTTTGACTCACTAAAGATGAAAGACTGAGGTCGACACACTGAAGTTGACAGACCGGAGTTGACACACCAAAGTTGATAGAATGAAGTCGACACACCAAAGTTGACATACTGAAGTCGACACACTCATGTTGACAGACCGAAGTCGACACACCAAATATGACACACCAATGTCGACACACCGAAGTTGACAGACCGATGTCGACTCACTAAAGATGACAGACTAAAGTTGACACACTAAAGATGACACACTGAAGATGAAAGGCATCCATTACGAAACCAAAGAAAAGAGAATAAAGATGAATCACTAATCGTGTTAAACAACTGTTTTGATTTTATTAATTAAAAATTATTTCTAATGGTCATAATTAGAGAAAATAATGTTTCTGACATTATTTAATGTCTTCTATAGAACTATATATATAAATAACGAGGTACATATATGTGAGGAGATCTTCATACCTATTGGATATTGAAATATAAAAGGACATGAATCATAGATCTAAAAAATTGATACATAGAGACATACAGATACCTATAGAGCACGATGAACACATTGAAATACATATTGTGCGAATATGAAAACAAAGGAACTAGAAACTAGAGCTCACCTATCAATTACCTACTGAAGCTTGCTAAACTCTTAAAAAAAATAGCTGAACACTTTCACAAGAAACTACAACACTCTGTTTTGAACCCAAAATTCAGAGGAGGAAATGAATTTTATTTCCTCAATATCCATTGAATCCAGAGTTTTGATTCATGACATGCATAGAATTATAAAATCTATTTTCTTTATTAAATCAGTTGTGTTCTTATTATAAATTTTTGAGCATTGTGTATATTTGTTTAAATGTCACGCACTATCTCTTTAGATAAACTGGAGGATATAAAAATATACTCACTCTCAATATTCTTTTTACTTGTATCCCATGTAGAACTGTGTAAGGGAACCTATGTGATCTGTTTATTTGTTTTTCCCCTGAATAACTATGGTAGATTACATGTGTGATGTGCAAAACCTTCTGTTCTGTTGTGAACCATCATCCAAGCTGTGGATAAATTTTTTATTATTATAGACTATTTGGTGGTAGGTGATCACCAAGTGGAGAGGACTAAGTCTAAGATTATGACTGAACCTCTTATTTTAACTAATCAGTCCTTTGTCTTATATTCTTACCTGTTATGTATTTATTACATTAAAATAAATAGATATTTGATTGTTAGATTATAAATTGTTTATATCTTTTTTAAATTAATAGATTATTTTCAAAAGTTTGACTAATATTGAAATGGATAAAACTGAGAATGAATAAATCTTCAGAGAAACTAATTAAACTTTTAGGACTAATTTAATTTCACTACAAACTGAAATTTATTTATTATAATAGGGGGATATTTTTTAGGAATTAATTTTAACAGAAAATTTTATAGTAACTCCATTCACCTCCCTAATTTAGTCAACTACTTTGACCAACATTTGGTGTCAAATAAATTTTGAAGGTTATTATTCTCTTTTTTTCATGTCAACTATGATTGTAGTTGTACTTTGACGATATATAAATTTCTCTTTATTCTAAATTTCTATTTATTTCAATGTATTTCTGTATTATGGATAATAGATTAGAATGCTCTGTAATCAAAAGCCCACCATTAATTATTGGAAGCAATTATTCTCAATGGAATATTAAAATGAAATTGAATTTATAAATTATGGATTTTGAAATTTGTTCTTCCGTTAATGATGAATATAAGATTCATGATAATGATAGAAACACATGGGATGAACCTAATAAATCTTCCAACAGAAACAATTGCAAATCTATGAATTCTTTTTTCTACTCCCTATGAGATGGGGAATTCAATATAATTTCTGCTGGTAAAACTACCCACGAAATTTAGAATACCCTATATATCTCACATTAAGGATCATCTAGTGTAAAAGAAATAAGACATAACAATTATACTATTAAATATGATAACATTAAAATGAAACCAGATGAGCCTATCTCTGACTTGTATCTTAGGTTCAATGAGATTATCAACACAATGATTTCTCTTGGAAGTGAAGTCACTACCAAGGACCAGATCATGAGAATTCTCAAATGCATGCCTGACAGATAGAGAGGAACCTCTGTCCCTATTAGAGAATCATGCGACAATAGCAATATACCTGTACAAGAAATCATTAGGATGTTGATGATGTATGAAGAAGAGATAATTGTCAACAAGGAAGAGGGAGATGAACCAAAAAGGAAATCTGTTGCATTCAAGACTAGAACCTCTAAACACAAATAAGAAGGGAAATTAGAAGCTTCTATAGAATGTTCCAGTAGTGAACAGTCATCACTTTACAATGACAAAGAGATGTCTCAATTAGCCAGAAGATTCATGAAATTTTTCAAGAAGAATAATTTTTTCCGAAAGCCTATCTTCAAGGGAAAATATGACCAAAAAGAAAATTGGAAGAAGTATTGTAAATGAAGTGAATAGACTGATGAGATTTTCTGATATGAATGTAAGTGCAAAGGACATATCAAGGCTAATTGTTCAAAGCTCTAGTATAAAATGAAATATGAGGACAAAGACATGATATATAAAAAGTAAAGGAAATCAACCTGGAGTGCTTCTAAAGAATGTTCAAGAAACTTAGATACATCACATGATGAATAATCTAACAAAGCCAATATTTTTTTATGACAAACCCATATATGGTAACACCAGATTATCCTATACATAATTCATACTATTCTGGAGATGGGAGTAACCATTTAAATATGACTAGAGACGAAATGTTTGAATACTGTAACGTGCTTGAAGAAACATGAAATGAACTAAAAGACAAATATAAATCATTGAAAAAACAGTATGATTTTATTATAACTATTAAATATGAACTCACAACTAAAAAGGATGAAAATGCTCAACTGCTCAAAGAGAATAAAAAATTAAAAATCTTTAATGAGAAATTGAAGAATGACCTATAAAAGTATAATAATGGGAAAAATATCATTAATCAAATTCTAAGAAAACAAATTTTCCCTAAATAAAACACTAACATTGGTAATCAACCTAGAAAAAGAATCCTTGGTAGTACTAATATTGTTTCTAAATCTAGGACATATATTTATACTCCTAGTTCTGGACACAAATGAACTAGTCCAATTTATGATTCCCTTTCTGCTATTTCAAGTCTTTCAAAACCAAAATGAGTTTTTTCAAATAATTTAATTAATGTTTATAGGAAACCTTTGAGGCGGATATGGGTTCCTAAAGCACTTATTAATAATATTACTGGATCCAAACAAATATGGGTACCAAAGTTGTTTCTTGGTTAAAAAATTTTGTAGGTGAACTACCTAATGAGATCCTATAAAAAGATATGGTCCATGGAAAATTGTTGTTGATGACATATTACAGGAGATTTTTCAAGCTTCAAACATCTTATCATGATTTATGGAGGAAATGTCACTTTTGGTGACAATAGTAAAGGAATAATCATCGGCCTAAGCAATATTGGTAACCCAAAATCTATTTAAATTTCTAATGAATTGTATGTTGAGGGACTAAAATATAACATTTTTAGTATATCACAATTGTGTGATGATGGATTTGATGGTAAATTCAGAAATTATTAATGCAATGCTTTCGATTCCATGATAAATATAGTATTTACTGCTTTTTGAAATGATAATGTATATGATATTAATCTTGACACACTAGCCACATAAAATGTCTCTTTTCATAATGCCCTTCACAACGATTGTTGGATATGGCATAAAAGACTAGGACATTTCATATACACTCACTTAGAAAACAAACTATAAAAGGATTAGTTAATGGCATACCCAGATTAGAGTTTCAAGACAATAGTGTGTGTAATCCTTATAAAAAATGAAAGGAACATAAAATCTCCTTCAAACTAAAGAAACAAGTATCTAATTCTCAACATCTTGATTTGGCTCACATGGATTTTTTTTGAACATCTAGATTTTCAAGTCTCAATGAGAATCACTATGTTTATGTTCTTGTAAATGATTACTCTAGGTGTACCCAGACCTCTTTCGTGTCCCATAAAAGTGAACAATGGCTCACTTTACTATGTATTCTAGGACTATAGAAAATCATTGTCATCATAAGATAAAATACTTAACAAGTTATCATGGCTGTGAGATTGTGAATCCAGATTTTGAAGCAGTTTGCTCAAAAAATGGCTATATTCATAACTTTTCTGCTCCTAGAACACCTCAACATAATGTGGTGGTAGAAAGATGAAATAGAACCTTACAAGAAATTTCTCGGACTATGCTTAATTAATATGATATAACCATTTATATCTAGGCTAAAGCTGTTTATAAATCTTGCTACAAAATAAACAGAGTCTTAATCAAAACTATCTTTAAGAAAACATTATATGAGTTGTGGAATAATAGGAAACCAAAAGTAGGTTATTTTAAATTTATTGGATGTAAAGTTTATATTTTGAACACTAAATATAATATAAGTAAATTTGACTCCAAAAGTGATGAAATAATAATTATTGGATATTATACATCAAGAAATGCCTATAGATTTTTTAATAAGATAACCTAATGTGTGGAAGAATCAACACACATAATGTTTGATGAAGTAGAGCCACATGATCACAAGACCTCACGAGAAAATATTGATGGGGATATATCCAATATTGACATTAATGATAATGCATTAAATCATTATTTGAAGGATCCTGTGAAAACATCCAGTTCTTGAATTTTTTCAGATCCAAATCATAGGGAACTAGATCAACCCGACCAACCTGAAATATCATGTCCTACATTCTCTAGACTAACTAGGATGCTTAAGAATCATCCCCTACATGATGATGTTTGATATTTAGATAGAGGAACACAAACGAGAGATTACTTGAGAAACCAGGTTGAAAATCACACCATCTTGTCACAAAATGAACCTAAAAATAACAATTATGTGGTCCATGATGTATTTTGGTAAATGGCCATGCAAGAAAAACTTAATTAGTTTGAAAGTAACAAAGTCTGGAAACATGTAGATAAACCTATGGATACATTGACCATAGGATCCAAATGAGTCTTTAGAAATAAAGTAAATGATGCTGGAAATATAGTAAGGAATAAAGATAGACTAGTTGCACAAGGATATAATCAAGAAGTGGTAATGTATTATGAAGTGAATTTTTCACCAGTAGCTAGAATTGAGGTAATTAGGATCATACATGAATATCCATCACACTTGAATTTTTAACATTATCAAATTGATGTCAAAAGTGAATTCCTAAATGGTTATATAATTGAGGATGTTTTTGTTGAACAACTCCCAGGATTTACAAATCCACATTTTCCAAATCATGTGTTCAAATTATGAAAATCTTTATATGGATTGAAACAAGATCCAAGAGATTAATATGAAAGTTAAAGTAATTTTCATATTTCTAAAGGTTTTACAAAAGGACATACAGATCCTACATTATTTATAAAAAAAATTTTGAAAGAAGTTTTAATAGCCTAAGTAAATGTAGATGATATTATTTTTGGATCTTCTAAAACTTCTTTATGGAAATATTTTTCAAAAATAATGCAATGTGAATTTAAAATGATTTTTATGGGTGAACATAAATATTTTACTATATTGCAAATATTTCAAAATAATGAAGGTATTATAATAAATAAATTTTATTACATAAAAGGCCTTTTTAAAGGATATGGATTTGATAGCATTAATAGTAGGGTAACCCCTATGAGTTCTACATATATGTTAGGTCTTGTTGAATGAGGAAAATCAGTTGATCCAACTGATTATAGAGGACTAATTGGGAGTTACTATACTTAACTGCTAGTATGGAAGATATTATGTTTAGTGTGAGTGTGTGTGTGATATTTCAAGAAAACCCAAAAGAGTCACATTTTAAATCTGTTAAAAGAATTATCAAATACCTCAATTATAAAACTAACATAGTTTTTTTCTATACTAAAGGACGATCTTTTGATTTAATTAGCTATTCAAATTACGATTTTGGTGGATTTAAGTTTTATAGAAAGAGTACCTCTAGAACATGTCATTTTTCGGTAAATCCATTAATATAATGGTGTAGTAAAAAGTAAAATTCATTTGAATTATAAACTACTGAATCATAGTACATTTCTACTGGAAGTTGTTGTGCATGAATTTTGTGGACGAATCACACCTTATTAGACCCTGAATTTAAATTCAGACAAATCCCCATAAATAGTGAGAAAACAAGTGTTATTAACATTTCTAAAAATCCAATTTTTATTTCTATAACAATGACTATTGATGTAAGACATCACATTTTGAGATATCATCATACAAAAAGTGATATAACTATTGTGTGTATTGGGACTGAACATCCCAAAACCCTTAAATTTTGAGAGAATGAATTACATCAGACCTAGACTAGGAATGTTAAATCAGTAACTGATTTCCTAAAACCAATCCTATCAATACGATCCTTGATACTGATCTTGTCAAAATAATCCTTGAAACCAATCCTGTCAAATAGATCCTTGAAACTGATCTTGTCAAACTAATCCCTGAAACTGATCTTGTCAATTTGATCTTTGAAACTGATCTTGTCAAACCAATCCTTGAAACCGATCTTGTCAAATCGGTTCCTTGATACAAATATCATGAAACTAATCTACTGAAAACAATCTCTCAAAACTGATTCCTTGAAACGGATCTCTTGAAACTGATTCCTTGAAATAGATCTCTGGAAATTGATATCTTGAAACTGATCTCCTGAAACCGATCATTAAAACTGATCACTCAAAACTGATTTATTTCCACCGATGTAGGTAATTTTTTTTTAAATTATATCTATTTTAAAATAAAACTATTTTTTATACTATCATTTTTTCACATTTAAATTTTTATGATTTACGATTTACAATCCCTGAATAATATATTTAGTTCAATCCATCCATACCATTCTCCATCACCTCAGCCAAAAAGCGTTCTACCATTTGTCATAATCCCTCTCATGCCTCGACCACTCAACTTTTTTGGAATATGAAGCCTTGTCATGGAAAGGATGAAGGGTGCAATGGAAGAGCCAAGAAAATATCCTTCTTCTATGCATCAGAAACGTGAGTCCAGTGGGACTATGAAATCGAGTTTTGAAAGCCATGTGGTTTCGGCTGAAATGGAGGTGTCTACTGTAGGGATTCTGTCGAGCATGTTATTCTTATTGAAAGTGTTGGAATCTTAAGGATGGTTCATTTTGTTCCCCAACAATGAAAGAACATACTATCCTCGCATAGTTTATGAGTTCTATAAACATCTGAAGATATCCATGGATGAAGTTGAGCCAGTGAAGATGATATCTGTGGTAAAGAGAAATGAGATGGCTTTTTCATCTAAGGAATGGGATGAATGCTCAGAAATGCCTCATGAAGCAATCTATGCTGACTATCAAGGTAATATTATACCTTCTTAAAATTAGTTCTCTTATTAAGATGATCTCAAAGAATTAACTGGAAATAGAGAATATATAAGGAATATTTAAAATGAATTTGAAGAAGATGTAAGTCTTTTTTTTATGTTCATACAACATCAAATCTTCCCATGGAAGGGATATTTCTCTGCTATGAAGTATCATGATGTTTTCTTGATATTTTTCTTGAAACATGGGATAAAAGTGAACCTATTTAGGTATCTAATGGTAAATATATATATGATTTCATTAATCCATCCAAGAAGGAAACCTTCTTTTACTATCTGAGGAAGATTCCTTCCATATTGAAAAGGGTAGGATGAGTGGATGATGGAGATGAAGTGATAAATTCCTTTAGTGGTTTCTATCATCAAATATAAATTTGTAATAGGATGAAAATCATCTGGAACACATTGAAAAGATGATGGGTAGGATATGAGGAGAATATATATGAGTAATTTAACTGAGTTGACCATGCTTCAAGACCAAAGGCCCATATTTATCTAGGTCTCAACCGAAGAGAGGTTCTAGTTTATTATAATTAGGAAGCTGAGCCTAATGTGACTTGGGAAGAAGGATCTATTTCTAATGATAGAATTGATTTATCTATTTATGAAATTCACAAGGATATTTCATATGCCCTTGCTATTCCACCTTTTGACTTACCCTCAAGTGAATCTGTGTAAGGTGATGAGGATGAAGAAGAGGTCAAAGTTACAGGAGTTGAAGACTATGTTAGTAAATCAGATGAGGAATCAGATTATGATGATGGTGGTGGTAGTGGTGGTGGTGATATTGGAGGAAATAAAGAGCATGTGAGTGACTCTCCAAAAATGGGATAACAAGTGGTTGGTAGATCTAGTGAGAATATGAACATGGAGTTGGTGAAGGGTTTTGAGCTTGTTAAACAACAAGCTATTGGTCATAAAGATTCAGAACATGAGGACAGATCACCCCTTCCTCCTACAGAAAATCAACACATCATTCAGGATTGAGAAATCTTATTGATGTTGACAATTATGAAAAAGATGTGGTTCCAATGATTCAAATTGAGGATGTTCTTAGTTAAGTAGATGTAGCTGAAGCACAAGAAGAAACTGATATTAGGTAGGTTCCTATACCCTGAAATGATGTTATGGCTAGAGGACTGAATGAATAATTGGTAATGATGATGTTTCTCCTGATCTTGTGGGATGAAGAATCGGAATTGATACTGTTGAGCCAAGAGACTGATCTTTTACCAGATAATGGAATAATGATCCAGGATACATTCTTTTTGTTTTAGAGTATGACTTAGAAGGAGAGTGGGTACATCTTTTATCTTCTCTACATTTCTAGGTTGAACCAGAACATATTGCACCTCCACTATTAGATCCAGTAGCATAGTCAATGCCCAGTGAATATGTGACTAAGGATGATTTTTTAAAATTAAAAAATGATATATGTGAGTCTATGATAGATTCAGTGGGATTCATAAGTGATTCCTCAACTTCATTAAGTATTTCTGATATTGATGCAGTGAATATTGCAAGATTAGTGATACATGAGATTAAACCGAATCTCATTACCATAGTAGGAATCATAATTAGACACAATACCTTGCTAGGTATGTAGTAAGAAAGATGATAAATGAGTTAAATTCTATAACCTCTGATTCAAGACCTCATTTATTGGTGTACTGAAAGTTATTAGGAACATGGTGACTCCTCTCCTCAGTGTTGATCTGAAAAAAGTAGAATGAATAGCTTGAAAAAATGTGTACTGAACCATCTAGTTCTATGAGTAGGAAAAAAAATTTTGCTGATTGGGAGACTCTCATGGTTGTGATGAGAGAGGAACTTCAAAAGCATTAGAGTCTTTCAGACAATGAAACTCTCTAAAAGGTGCATCGAAATATAGATATTTTGTACAATATGGTTAGGAAGTGAACAAATGAAGCCTCTACTTCTCAAAAAGATATTCTGGAAAAGGTGGATAATTATTTCACAATGATTTATACCAAGCATGATCTCATCAATAACATCAAGATTCTCTCATAAAATCTTGGGAATCTTCCAGTCAGGGATGCATTCAAGAAGTACCTCTTTCAATTGAAGAAGTATACCCCTTTGATAAGTAAATTTATGTAAAATAAGGATGTATTTTAGAAAACCACGAAATATGATGGGGAAATTATTAATGAATTCATTAGTATACTCAAACTGTATCTACATGTTCAGGTCAAGGATATTGTGGTCCCTCCAACTACTTCAATTGGTGCTGTCTCTTGGCCTCCTGCTCATATGAATGTCTCTTAGGCCTTGTCTCAAATTCGACCAATCACCACAGAGTAGTCCCCCAGCCACGTGTTGTCAGAAAGGTGACCTACTCTTGCACCCACTGTTCCTATAGGTGTTGCCCTACCTATTGTTATCTTCAGACCATCTCTTCCTTCTGCATCTACCAAACCATCTCAATTTCCTTTAGATGTGTCAGATAATGGAAAATCCCCACATCAGCCAAACCCACAGTCGAAGATTGTTTTTCTTTGATAAGTATTTGATATTTTTGTTTTCCTATACTTTTGTTCATCTTAATGGAAATATTTATGGTGTCTTTCTTCTATGTTGGTTCCCCTTTTTTAACTAATCCCTAAAGGGGGAGAAAATAAGGTATTTATTATTTCTCTAATGGGGAAATTTTCCGGTTTAGAACAGATCAAATGTACTCATCTTTGTCCATTTACTAATGAGGAGCATTGTTTTAAAAATTTAAACAAGGAATGACATTAGTTATATTGGATAATTACATTTAATGTAGTATTCTATGTCAATATATCTTTCTTCTATATATTTTCATGGATGCCATAATTTGTGATTATCAAAAGGGGGGATACTATTAAACCCTCAATGATAATGTAGTTTTTATAATCACAAATAATGTCAGTATATAGATTCTACTTATTCTGGTCATCTTAATATCTCAATTTAAATCAATTATGTCATACAGAAAAATATTTATACATTTATTTTTTTTATAACACTTAGTCTTGTAATGATATGTATAAGATAGACACTTCATAACCTTTCTAGATTCCCTGACACACCGATGCTCGACACACTGAAGTTCGACACACCGATGTTTGACACACAAAAGTTGACAGACCAAAGTTGACACAACGAAGTTGACAGACCGAAGTCGACAAATTGAAGTTGACAGACCGAAGTCAACAAACAAAGGATGACAGACCAAATTCGACTCACCAAAGTTGATAGATATAAGTTGACACACTAATGTTGAAAGACCGATGTCGACCCACCAATGTTGATGGATCTTAGATGATGCACTGAAGATGAAAGACCGATGTCGACACACTGAAGATGACACACTGAAGATGACAGACAGGTGTTACCAAACCAATGACAACATAACAAATATGCCTCACTGATAATAATAAATAACTCTTTCTATTTTATTAATTCAAATTTATTTCTAACAGTCATATTTAGACAAATTATTGTTTCTTACATTATTTAATGTGGTATGTACGACTATCCGTAGACTGTTCAAGGTACATGCACGTGCAGAGATCTTAATGCCTATTAGATCTTGAAGTATAAAAGGACTTCAACCAGAGCTCAAAAAAAACAGATACATAAGGACATACAGATACACATAGAGCGCGGAGAACACAGTGAAATACAGATTGTGTGAGTATGAAAATAGAGGAACTCGAAGCTCGAGCTAACATATCTACTACCTATAGATACTTTCTAAACTCTAAAAAATAAGAGTTGAACACTTTTACAAGAAACTACGACACTCTATTTTAAAGCCAACATTCAAAAGAGGTCTTGAATTTCATTTCCTCAATATCCATTTAATCCAAAGAGTTGCTGCATGGCACATAGAGAATTATAAACCATATTCACTTTCTTAACATTGTTGGGTTCTTATCATAACTATTTGAGCCATGTTTATATCTATTTAAATCTCACACATAGTATCCTGAGCTAAAATGGAGGATAAAAAAATATCATCACTCTAAATATCCTTTTTACTTGTATCACACATAGAACTATAGTAGTGATATTGTGTGATCTGTTTATTTTTTCCCCATTAATAACAATTGTAGAGTTCATTTGTGACCTGGACCGCCTTGTGTGCTGTTGTGAACCCTGATTCAGGGTGTGGATCAAATATTTGTTAATATAAATATTATGGTGGCAGGTGATCACCATGTACAGAGGACTATGTCTCAGCATGAGACAGAACTTCTTGTTTTAACCATTGTGTCATTTTTCTTATATTCTTACCTTTTATATATATATTTCATTAAGTTGAATCGAACATTGATTGTTAGCTTTGCAAGTGATTATATTTGTTTTAAATTAAAAGACTAGTTTCAATAGTTTAAATGATATTTAGATTGGTAAAATGGAGAACTAACCAATATTTAGAGATACCAATATAACTTTTAGTACTTATATAAATTCACTAAAAATTGACATTGATTTTTTATAATAGGGATATATTTTTAAAGAACCAATTTTACCCAAAATTTTTATTGATACTCAATTCACCACCCACCCCCCCCCCTCTTGAGTCATCTACTTTAATCAACAAAATGGTTGTTTATCCAATTATAGATATTTAATAAATTGGTTAAAGTTGAATATTTATCCTTTTAAGTTTCTCCTAAGATATTGTGAGAATTTACTATGATGGTAATTCCATGTATAACACTGACGGATATATCAAGTGTGACTGTGATGTTTACTACCAGTATCAAAATGATAGTTAATCTATGTGTATGTAATAATGATATCAAAATGAATCCTAATGTACCTAAATTATTTATCTATGATTTCTATGTTTTTTTACAAATATTATGATTTCAAAAGGTAAAGGAATATATTTTCTAATTTTTTATGATAAAATGAATAACATTGTGAAAAAAGTTACGAGTTTTTCATGATTTTAAACAAACTATATGTGTTAATTTTAATTTATTATTTCTTATAACAAATTTTATGAAATTATTTGGATATAAAAATGATTTAAAAATAAATAAAATATTTATTTTGAGCCCAAATAATATTTATAATAAATTATAACTATTCATGAACTAACAGATTGTATATTTTTTTTATTTTCCTCAATTTGATTTTCACTCTCATGCCAGGTTTGAAATTTTTTTATTTGGTTTTATGGATATGTAAGTGATAGCAAGATGTTATGTTGAATTTCAGGATGTGTAGTTATTATGATAAATCATGTTTACTTCAAATGTTCTTTTATTATGAATAATTTGATATAGAGGAAGTGATTCCACTATATTAGATGTGAGATAATTTTATATTTTTTATGACATAAATATATATACATATAATCCTAAATGATACTTTATAATTAAATCATATTAAATCTAGTATATATACAGTGTTTAAAGTAATTTTTTTGGTTGGTTCCTTATTAATGTTTTGTTAAAAAAAATCCTTACTACTTTGACAATTTTTCAATTAGAATCCATAAAAAATGAAAAAATTATAACTATCAAAATAATAGTTAATTCTTATTTATTTTTGATATATTTACACACATGAAAAGTTTATAAAGTACAAAAAAACCAAATAAGTTTTGAATTGGAAATATGTCTCAAGAAAAGAGAATTGACCCGTGAAAAACCCATTACTATAACTCTCATGTTCCAAAAAAGAAATTTTACCTCCCAAAAAATAACCATAATCATTATATAATTATAGTTAATATCACTATTCATAACCCAAATCATTTATACTCAATAAATATAGTAAATCATTATAATTTTTTTAGATGGATATAATTTATTTCCTCTATCAAATCATAATGCATTTGATTTTTTCACTCATTCTTTGTATTATATATATTGATTTTCATTATTTGACACCATTTTCATTATTAATTTTTTATATATGTTTATTTAATATATGTTTCACAATTTTTTTATTTGTTTCCCAATTTTATTCCAGGCGATAATTTCTTATCATTTAGAATGTAGAAATTAGTGATGAGAATATTTCAGAAATTTTTAAAAATAAAATGTAGATAATTAATGATGGGAATAAAATTTTAGATCTCTATTTGAGATAGAAATAGAATTATTATTTAATTATAAATATCTAATATTAAAATATATTATGTTTACATACTTAATTAGAGTTTATATTATCATTCCTACAAGTTGTTAAACATATCCCAACATTAAAATTCTATAATTAAGATATATATATTTTAATGATGTTGTTTAGTCAAAATGTTATTAAACACAAAGTAAAATTACATTATTTAGGATTTTATAATGTGATAAATAATACTTGTTAACAGATATAGGAATAGAATAATATATACGAATAATATTTAAAATGATGAATCTATTTTCACACTCAGTATGATCTTTTTAAACAGTTAAATTTATAATAATAATTTTGTTTATAATTTTTTAATAAAATTGTTAAATTATATTACCAGAAACTTAATCATCTAATAAGTTGTATTTTTATTGATAATTTGTTTTAACTATCAATTAATGGTGGTGATGAAAAGTGACATACATTATCAACAGAGAAGGTTGTTTACATGTACACATGGGAACTTTTTTCACTATTCACCAAATTATAAAATGATGGTAGAGAAAGTCATATCTTCATGGGGTTATAATTATTTCATATATATTATATATAATCATAAATTATATTCTTATAACTATATATGAATTTTGGTGATGAAAAATAAAATATTCAAATCTTGGATAAGGTAATCCATTGATAAGATGAGTGGCCTTTTATTTTTTTCAAATGGAAGGGAGATGTATATAAAATTTTTGTTCCATCAATATTGTAAACTATTTATAATATTAATAATAATTTAATTATATTATTATTTTTGTAATATATGTGGTCTATGAATAGTAAATAAAAGGTAAAATTCAAAGGAATATATAATACTCACATTAGGGTTTTGATTCTTCTCTTCAATGAAATAAAATAAATAGATTGTGGTTGTAACATTATTTTATCAAAATATTCCAAATAAATATGAGTATTCTAGGATCTTTAAAATGGAATGAGTTTATAGGAGAAATCACAGAGATAGAGTGTTTTTAATAGTGTGAAAGTCAACACATTTTATTGGTGAAGACAAGGACATTTCCAGATATTTGAATGGTAAAGGAGGTGAAACAATGGATTCACATGGGTTTTAGGTGAGTTAGGTAATGAAATTTTTGTGATACAATTTGGAATCAATTTGAATACTAAAAAAATATTCAATATGGTCTATGTTTTATGTCAACATTACAAAATTCTACCCACTTTAATTAACTCCTCAGTTAAATTTTAAACCATGAATAAATATTTACTATAGTAATTATTTATTAAATAAAAATATAACACTAACCTTAAAGAAAATTCATATTTTTATTTCATATTTTGAATCAATTTAATATATTTTTGACTAAAAGGAATATTAACTTTTGAATTAAAACATAAAATATAGATACATGTCATTTTTTAGAAACATTGTTTAATAGATTAAGTGATTTATATTCTTATTTAATATCTATTGATTATTATAATAATCATAATATTTTTTATATTTATCACAATAATTTTGAGGAATTCCAAATTTTGAGACTAAATTATATTTCAACTAATTACACAACATTAATAGTAATAAATATTTGAAAAATAGTTTGTTTATAATAGTAACTAATATTTACATTGGTAAGTTAATTTTATGTTTAAAATGATAACAGAAATATTAAATGATTATATATTTTAAATTAGTAGAAGAAAATACTTTTCTCGAAAATAAATTAAAATTTTAATTTAACATAATTTTTATTATTAGATTGCTTAATATATTACAACAATTTCATAGGAGAAAAATTTTGTTTTTAATCTATAATAGAATTTATTCATATTCCATGATAAAAGAAACAATTTATTTATAAATTAATTTATTTTTATATATATTATTAATATATTCCATATTATTTTATAGGGTAGAATATGATTGAAAATATATAATATATATTAATTATTAATATATGATAAAAAAATATTTTTATCAATAAATATTTTTATGTTAAATATAAAACTTTAAAATATTATTTTAAAAGAATTAAATTTTATTAGTTCATTTAAGATAAATAAAAACACTATAATAATGTTACAAAATTTTTATAAAAATAATAATTTGAACTTGTTTACATAATATTAGGAAAAAAAATAATCTATATGGGATTATATATTCTTATTTGATACTACATGATTCTATTGTTTATATATATATTTTTTTAATTTTATTATATAGGGTTATTTATTCAAATTTATTAAATGATTATCTTAAACTGTCACATTTAAATAATTAAAAATTTTCTATATAAATTGTATCGTTGTATATTTAATTTTGTTATTTCTCATGGAAAAATATATTTAACATAAAACTCAATAAATGGGAAAATTCTACTGAGATTTAAGTAATTAAAACCTTATTTCATTGTGTATATTTACAGAGTAAGGATTTTGTCACATTAAATTTTCATTCATACTGTAGTATTTTGATCATGAACCTACTAAAATTTGGGATTTTTATTCAATATTGATATATTAATTGTCCAGTATTAATCATATTGATTTAGTGGTACTATTTCCATTTTATGATATTATAATGAATGTAGATTTGGAACATTATATTGATTTCATTCATAATGTGTTGTTTATCTAGTAAATCATAAGGTATCCCAATATTTTTTCATGTCCAAATATCTATCATAGATGGATTCAAAATATGAAATAATTACAATATTTTCATCGAATTTTTTTCCATTATCATAACTGAAAAAAGCCTATAAAAATTATTTGAATATATTACAGGTTAACATTAATTTGGCCAACCACTTTGATATAGAGATCTATAATTTTAAGAACAGACAACACAATCCAGAAATCCTATAAAATAATTTCCTAAATACATTTATTGAAACTCTATTAACCTGAATATAGATTTTACTTTTAATAAGAATATGGTTCTATAAAAATATAATATTAATTAAATCAATATGAAAATTATATGTTCTCATTATAATGACTAAATTTACACTTAAAAATATGGTTTCCTCATAACATATATAATTAAATGTAATGAGTGGTATCAAATTTCAATTAATGGATTAATAATTTTGAAAAAATATTTATTATATTCTCCAAATGGATGTTAAAATTTATGTTATTATTAAATAAATTATAAAAAATATTACACAGAATAATATATCAATTTTTAATATATTTTTTATTCCATGAGTTAAATATGATTACACAATTTATAATTTAATTATGTGATCATGTTCCAATTATTAACTGAAATATAAAAACCATTCAATATGTAATTATTAATTATTATCTTTATATGTTTTTTTATTTATTCAATATTAATTTATATATACATTTACTCACAAAATGACTAAGAATTATGAGAATAGAATAAGGTTTTTTATAATGGGGGATCAATACCCATTGGGTGCATGGAACTATAGTTGTGTTGTAGTGGTACTGTAGCATAAGAGGAATTAGAAATAATGTGCACTATAGATGATGGATAAACATAGAACCTATTCCAATTCCATGTGAAATGTAATGGCTCAAATTGTATATCACAGTTATCATCTATTCAATTAATAATGTTTTGTACCATGAAATATCACATCTTATATCACCTCTTCATATGCTCCAGAATACAATATTCTTATAAATATACATAAATAAATTGGTTAGTATATCACATATTAAATGAACTACACATTAAATTAAAATAATGATATTTTGGCCTAAATGTATATTTAGTATTTAAATTCAATTTCCACGCCACTAATTTAAATTATTGACCCATAAATATTGAAAAAATAATTATTATGATAATTAATTATTTAATTAATTATGTAAACACACTTGACCCATTATTTTATCATGATTAGTCAACTATTAATTTATTTTATCAATGAAGAAAAAATATTTCCTGTTGGAAATTAAAAAACTATAATTTAATATAAAATGCCTTTTATATTTAACTTATGGTCTTTGATTCTGAAAAAAATACTCCTTTATTTTTTATTAAATTTTTAAAAGTTGCATTTCATATTATAAAAATATATAACCATTATTAATAATATATCATCACATTTATAAATATATGATTTTTAAAATCATATTTTATGTATACCCATAAGAATTTTATTTCTTATAATTTTTTAATCAGGTTCAAACAACTCATGACCCTATTTACTGCTTCATACACCCTCAAAAATCACCATGAGGGAAGTCTCATATAGATATATTTCACTACCTTTCATCACCCTATGTCTATCATCCCCATTTTCATCATTGAAAACCTCGCATCTAGATCCCATATCTCATATTTTTCCTCTCATAACACAACTCCTATATTAAACATCACTGGAAAATATGTCTCTATATTTATATGAAAATTTTATTTGGTATACATAATTTCTAAATTTCATCAACACATATATATGTTATTGTAGCTGGAATCCTCAATTAATCCTTTTTTCATCATTACTAAAAATTCAAAGCTTATATGTTATAAATTCTCACTAAGTCCCTGAAAACCAACTATATTTTCATTTGTCTTAATATTAATTCATAAAATAAAAATTCAATTTTGTTATTCATTTTCTATATTTGATGAATATGAATTTAATTTTTTTTCTTTCCATTTTCATATCAACAAAATTTCATTATAGAAACAAATATTGTTTTCTAAACTCTAGAGTCTCTTCACCCATCTACTTCTAAGACTTATATAATAAGTTTTTTGGACATTGGTTGGTTGAAATTTCTCATTTGATGACAATAAAACCTCTGACTAGGAAAACATATAATGAATTTAATGTTCTTATAAAAATGTATTAAAATAAGATGTATATTTATCAATGATGTTGTTATTTTTAGACTTCCCTCAAATAGGTGCCTGGCAAAGTAAAAAAATATAATTAAAACTCTCAAAGGTAAGTTTTTGATTGTTATCTAACACATATACAGTATATATAGACTATTTATTTATATTTCATAAAAATATTTTGGAAATAGTAATAATCATTATTCCAATTTAAAATATTTTAAATTAATTTTTCATGATTTATTTTTTATAAATTTATTATGGATTTTCATGAAAATCAATTTCATTAATAATATAATTTTAAAATCATGTGTAATGATTCATTTTTTAATTCATTTTTCATATTCTATCCGCACAATTAATCTGGATTCCATTCCATTTAATCCTTAATTGTTTAGTCCCAAATGTTTTCATATTCTTCTCATATTCTATATATCCTAATATAATCATAAAAAATGTAAGGATTTTTCTACTGTCCTCAAAAATTGTGGTAAAATTAAAAATAAAAATACTAATATATTTAAATTTATCACAATTAATTAATAGAAATAATGGTATTTATTTTTTGGGATACGATATTTGTCATGTACTACCAATGGTTTAAAATTTATCCTTATTTTATTTGTTTTATATTTTAACATGTCATTATATTTAAATTATTTGGAAAAATATTTCAATTAAAACGTTCATTGACTTACTTTTTTTCACATCTATATGCCATTTATTTGGATGAATAATATAATAAAATATATCAATAAAATTTTTGATAATAAAATTTCTTGAAAAATATTTTTTATTAATTAATCAAGACTATTTACTGTCAATTGAGTGTGATATGGAATTGGAATTTATTTTATGTGACTAATCTAGAATATTCTTGAGGCTTATAGTATGTTATAATAAAAAAAATAATTAAATTTAGTTCAATATTTCATTAAAATTTTATATATGATATATATTGCCTTCATATAGACTACATTTCAAGGAATAATTAAATAAATAGAATTATTTGATTCATTGATAAGATTCATTCCAATGAATTGTTTTTAGAAATCAAATTCCATTCGAAAGGAATGATATTTGAATATAAAAAAGATGTTAGTGAATATTATTATAGGCCATGTTCTGTTACATGTAGGTAAGGCTCAAATTGTATTTACCATGGATGTGTACAGTAGAAAATACATTCCAATATGGGTATCTTATTTTATTATTGGGGAAATTTTTTTGATGTCAATGTTGTAATTCTATGAAAATATTTTCCATTTTGTTTATATAATTTATTCACCCATTTTAGATTTTTTTTATTTTTATCATCAAACATAATTTTGTTCAACTAAAATATAATATTCAGTTCCTTTAGCACTGAATACATATTAATTACATAGTTAAAGAAATATTTTTTATTTTTTATTAATTTGTATTCAATTTTTGTTAACATAAATGGGGTCATACAAATGAACAACCACTAGACTAATTCTTTCCCATATATATTTCCCCAGTTTTCATTTTTTTAAGAAGACTAACTACTTTTATTAAATCATTCTTAAATATAATTTTGAAAAAAAACATACAGGTTCAAAAATATTATTTAAAAATGGATTATACTTTTATTGATTGAAATAATTTTTTTGTTACTTTTCATTTAGAAATTCTTTAAAAAAAAATTAAATTATTTATTAATTCCTATTTATGTGAGTTTATTATGAATGCGTTATGAAACTATGTAGCATAAAGAAGATTTATACTATTTAATTATGGTTTTATTTAATATAAAATATACATTACCCTTATCAAATCACGTAATTATAAATTTTATTTTTACATAAATATAATTTTTTATGCAAAAGAGAAATACTATAGGTGAAATGTTATGTAATTTTAATAACAAATAAATTAAATTTATATTAAATTTATTAAATTATTTTGAGGAATATTGATTTTTACATACTTTTTTATATATTGATTCTAATATTTGGATTTTCATATACATTAGTTTTATAAGAGTATTGAATGATTATGTGTTTATTATTTAAGTTGAAAAAAATCTATAATGTTATTTTATTTGGTCCATCACAAATGGATCAAAATTTTCAATATATCATTGTTGTTGTGTTTCTATATTCATTGATTTTTATCTGTTTTATTCTAAAGAACTGTATTTTTATTTCAACAATGTTGAATCCCATTTCCATTACATTATTTTTATTCATAATTCCATGTTGTTCATTTTATATATATATTCAAAATTTTCCAAATTCTCCATTAATTTTTTTGAAATAATTTAATTATTTTTGAAATTAAATTTTTAATTTTTTTTGATTTTTTTTGTCAAAATAGGATTATGATTTTATTAAAATTAATTTTTTCTATAGTATTCCTTTTTTCTAATTTGTTCAAGGGTTTATGTAAATTTTATTTCTATCATTTTAACTATCTAATTATTTTGGTAATAATTTTATCTTAATATTTATTTGGTTATAAAAATCTCCCTGATTTGGATATTATATTTATGAATTTAGAATCTCATTCATTCTGCTACAATATTTAGGGACATGTTTTCTGCCGTAGTATTTTATAAATAATATTTAATAGAAATATATTTGTTGTGTTGTATAAAAATATACTATATTTTTAGGTATGTCAAGGAATAATTATATTTTTACGTCTTCCATGAATACATTTTAATAATGTATATTAGCTTTTTAATTGTACAATTATAAATATCAATTGTTATGAATCATTTTAAATTCTATAAAATTTAAGAAACTTTTTGTTGATTTTTCCCAAAAATTATTATCATTTAAAAAGTCATTTTTTTCTTAAATAATTTCCCTAACTTTTTACTTTTTTATATTTTTTTAATATTCCAACTTTAAAGTTTTCTATGTATTTAATTTTTACACATTTAAACATGGGATTTAACATTCTATTGAAAATATTTAGTTTTTATTTGCAGGTCTTGAAATGTTTTAAATTTTGTACTTATAATCAATTATGTTCAATATCATCATCATTATATAACTTAAAATTTTAATTATATATTATTTTTTAGTTGATATTATATGATGAAATGATAACATATTTGACACATAAAATATTTTTTTCCAATATCTTTTATTTTTAGTTCTTTATGATATGATGTAAATTTTTTTATTTTTTAATATATTTAATAATGATTATAATTTTTCTCACTATATGAAAAATTTGATAAGTGATCAATATCATGAAAATAAGGAATATGCAATTAAAATTTTAAAATATACATTATATAACACATGTGTTATGTATCTATGTAACATTAAATATTAATTTTATTAAATTCACACAATATGAATACATGGAATATAAATTCAGATTGAAATATTCATTATCCATTATATCTTCAAAAAATATATGTATATGAATATTCAATTTACATCATGTTCAGAAAATGAATTTCATACAGTTTTCATTATAGTTGAATTATACAATAAGCATTTTTTCATCATTGGAAATGGGTTTTCCCCAAAAAAATTGTTAAATTAGTCCTTTATATTTGAGATTTGATTCTCCAAATTAAATGGGATTATCATTTAATATAATAAATTGATTTGGAATTTTCCTAGTGTTATATATTTACTATTTGTCTTATCATTAATTATTATCTAAATATTATTTATATTGTTGTATATTTGATTATATATTATTAAAATATAAAAATGACTTTTTATCCAAGAATAAACATTGAAATTATGTTTTACTATTTATAATGAATTTTTTTCTTGCTATTTAGATGTGAATATAGGGTTTCCACCTAAAATAAAAAATCATATCATGTGAGAAATTATGAATGTGTGGGTTTTCCCTTGGAAACAAAAATTGGAAAATGATCATATATAGTTGTTTGAAACAAATATTCTAATTATCTATAGCCATATTTAAATCATTGATCTTCCAATGTCAGACATTAGATAATTAAAAGTATTTTCTTATTTTTATTTTAATTGAATAGAAAAACCTCTACATATCTTATTGCCAAACATTTATATATAGGTAATCATGTTTGTTATTATAATTATTTTATCATGCATCAAATTTATTTTTTATTCTAATTTAGAAGTACAAGTTTTAATAACTAATGTCCATTCTATAATCATATCTAAACCGTAAATTCAATTTATAACTGGTAATAGGTGGTACACCCTAACCCCTACATTCATTCCATTTTAACATTGAAATAAAATTCCGTAATTTTAAATGTGTTTCATTATATCATGTATTTTTATTATTTGTGTTCATTGTAATTTATATTGACCACTAAATTTTTATGGATTATTTATTATTTTTTACAAATCACTAATTTATAATTTCTACTCATTAATTTAATATATTATATTTTATTACATATAATTTCAAACATATTTAAATAATATGATATTTTATATAATTTTCCCTAATTCATTGTCCCATGTAAATTCATATATAAAATTACAAACAATAATAATAATAAATTGAATATAAATAGACTGAAATGAATAACTACATAAATTTGATATCATTAGGTTAATCCTAGGGTTGTACATTCATGCTCACTAAAAAGCCCATTTACATTAAACAAAACCTCGCCAATATCAATTTTATTTCATTTACATAAAATTAAATTCAAGATTTTTTTCTATTTCTCTATTTTAGCTCACTATATTATTTAAAATAACATATATTTTGAAAAAAAAATCGATGATTCTATGTTGACTATAAATTTATGGAGAATTCAATTATGTGATAATGGAGTATGGGGAGGAAGATTGTGTAACTATCCTTACCCCAATAGTGGGGATCCAAATGTTTTGTGTTTTTATATTGGGAAAATATACATGAAATCACAACCCGAAGGACAAAATATTTTTATTATTTTTTGTTCACTAGATACACAAATTATTCTAACTTGAACATTTTAAATGAAATACATACTAAA
Source organism: Viscum album (assembly GCA_963277665.1). Lineage (NCBI taxonomy): Eukaryota > Viridiplantae > Streptophyta > Magnoliopsida > Santalales > Viscaceae > Viscum > Viscum album. The sequence continues at coordinate 1,329,305,933 of OY728142.1, read as the reverse complement.
ATTTTCTTTGAAAACAACATTATTCACTCAAGAAAAACATTTAATATAAATGATAAAATAATTCTTAGAAACATAGGGAAAGGGAAAAAATAAGTTTCAGACAAAATAATTAGTAAAGGTTATGTACATAAGAAGATCTATATATTATATAAAGAATAATAAATATAGAATGATAAATAACTGAAAAACAATATATTGAATCAATCACCTGATATTTAAGAGTAAAATGGAAAGAATAAATAATGATAACATAATATTATATAAATATTCATATGAACTAGAATGATATCCATGGATATCATAACATTTCATATAATCACATTGATATCAATAAAATATTTCATAATGATGGAAAGAATTTTTCAAGACTACATGAACTAACTATTAATTCCTATTTTAAATTTATCTTAAGTATACCATCAATGTTTAATAATAATAAACAACATGTAAATGGGTAAGGTATACATTAAATACCAAACTTGTTTTTATCATGAGGCATATTAATACATCATGGGAATATAAGTGAAAACATTGAATTAATATGTCTAATTAATTCATCATATGAATAAAAATACAACATAATCAATATTATTTAATAATAAAAAACATTATATGATAGAATAAATATCAAAAAAAATCAATACTTTGTTTTTTAAAATAATCATAAAATAAAATGTATAAAACTATGAATTGGCATCGAAAAAATGTCCACATTAAAGAAAATATAAATAATGGAATTTTCTTTAAGGAATATTATTTCTATAAAAATATACCTAGAAGATCAGAAGGCAGAAAATCCTTCTCCTAAGAAAATATATTAAAAAACATAAAGTGCACATTACAGTATCAGATAGTCATTATATAAAGAAGATCATACACCTCACCATGGTAATCAGCCTGAACCAAGATATATCAAAACTCAAGAAAATAAAATGGCCAAAGATAACTGACCTCTACAATTTCTCTCCTGGAGAGATCATCTGCAACATGATTAGACTCACAATAAACATGTTGAACTTTAATTGAGAGTGAGTTTAAAAGCTAGAGGCATTCATCCCAAACTGGTAACATCATTCATGGAACATTACATGACCTATCCCTAAGTATTTGAACTACAAAAGACGAATTTGACTCAAGCCATATGTCATGACAGCCATAGTGTAAAAATTTATAGATTTCTTTTATCATTTCCCAAATCACCTCATCTAGTGAAAACCTAATGCCAGTGATGTAGATGAATCATCCTTTAACAAACCCCATGTCAATTTGGAAGACTCCAACACCCTAGGACATACCTGGTGTGCCAGAAGATGCCCCATCAACATTAACCTTCATCAATCAAGAGATGGGTAGAATCAATATAACATATTTCATCGTTAGTGTTGTCCTCTCCCTGTCATTAACACCAATTGACCTCAATAATACAATGTGAAGGAAATAATTCCTCAAGCTTCCAATTTAAATGATGAAATTAGTTCTAATTTCACAATGAAAATCCAGTACACATGCATGAAAGGAGGGAGCAATGATTTAAAAAATCAAGGAATTTTTTTCCTTCAATATAAAGGATAGAAAACTAGATGTGGTTGTTAAGAGAAGAGCATGGACCTACTCACAACATATAGTCTTGCAGTTGAATTGTAGTAGCCCTTCAACTGATCCATACGAGAGGAAGTAGTAGAAAAACCCATCCACATATGTTCATAACCTCGAAACAAGTTCTTAGGACACAAAAACATGATATAGAGTTTCATATACAACTCAGTAAAACATTCATATTATAGCCAGGTTCATTACAAATCACTGCAACATGGTCTTAAAGGGGGACGATTTTTCTAGATTTTATAGATGATCAGTGAGGAGGCCAGGTGGATAATGTGATTATAATATATTATAAACCATGATAGAGGATCCAAGGAAATAATATATAGATTCCTCTAACGGTCATTTGTGGCGAATATGACATTTATATTTGGCATCCAGAACAGTGTCTCACAATCATTTAAGTAGTACCCTATTATTTCCATGCCCATATAACCCAGAAGCAAGCTATTAAATATTGAATTAAACTGATAATTTCTAGGGGATGTATCCCTTAAGAGTGGAGTGATTACAATATCATCACATATAGGTCAAGGCAACCAGGCTATAGTCCAAAATATAAGAGGGGAATTCTTGAACACAATCCATTTCTATCACACTAGATTATCTGGATAGTAATGATTTAATATTGGAAAAACATATGAGAAAATATAGTTATAATACCCCTTAAATAACATTCATATAAACCTCATTCTAAGGAATTCCATGGATTTATCAAATTTTAAAATTATACTGAAATTGAACTTGTTGATCAAGGTTTCATTGAATTATTAGATATCATGGACACCCAGTCCACCCATGTTGATTGGTTTGATGCAGTCATTCCATGAAGTAGTGACAAGAAAATTCTCATGAATCGAGCCATTCTAAATGAAATTCCTAATTTTGTAATGGTTCTCTTTAATATGGGTTTTGGAAAATTTATACAAATATGAGGAATAAAAAATCATCGATGTGATCACTTCATTGACCAAGCATAACCTCCTTCCTTGAGAAATGATTTCCTCTTCTAGTTTTCTATTTAATTTTTTATTTTCAGAGAAATTTTTTCCAAATTATACATTTTAACTCTGCCGGAATAATGGGCTACACCATTTTATGTGGATGTAAGTACTCCCATAATAACACCAAGCTGCAAGGCATCTCAATTTTTCATTGATGTAATAATTCTTCCACCAAACATAACAGATGATTTCCCCCAATTAATGACCTGACCTTCAACTTCCTCATAGTGTGAAAATATTCCCTTGATAAACGATATGGTTCCTTTTACTTCTCCCCTGAAGTGTCGAATATCATCTACATAAAAAGGTTTGAAGGGGTCACACAATTCTCGCCCTATTTTCAGCTTCTGATACCATCCAAAATAAGTAAGATAAGTAAGGCACCAGCATATGTAACCATCTACAATAGAAAAAATCATACTAGTGAGAGGGTTGCCTTTCCTGACCCCTCTTTAACATTAAAAGAAGCCCCTATGAGAGCCATTGACCAAAATGGAGAGTTTAGAACATGTGACGATGGAGCTAATGTGGTCAATGACCATTTTTGAGAATCCATGCATTTTTAGAATGGTGAAAAAACTCCATCTAATGGTGTCAAAAGATTAGATATATTAATATTAAATTACAAGTTACCATCAATAAACATTCTTATTGTGGCATTGATACACTCCAAAGTAGTAAAGAGATGGTTCATAATGTTATGTCCATGAACAAATCCATATTGATTGCTATAAATAATCCGCTTTCCAATACCACCCAACTGATGGGTTATGATCTGGCGAATCACTTTTGGTGTTGTGTTACCAATAATAATAGGACCAAAATCTTTAGTTTCATGGTAATTACCTTTTCTTAGGGATTAAATCAATGAAGTTATAATTCATTACAAATGGCATTTAAGTTGATATAAAAAACTCATTCACATCATTTGTTACCTCAAGATTGACAATATCCTAGTCAAACGTGATGAATTTATTTACAATGCCATCATGGCCTACCACACAATCAATATTCGAAGAGAAAAGGGCTTTATGTTCCTATTTTTTCCTTGGGGATATCAACAAGATTCTTATTTTGATCATCCTCATTGAAAGGATAAACACATTGAATAACTTTCTAAGAGTTATCCTCACCATGTTCTAAGTAATGCTTCTGAATGTAATTTATAGAACCATTTGCAATATCACTCTCAGAGAAGAAGAGATTACCCTTAATATTAATGTATTGAAGAATTCTCTTGGACTTTTACACCCTATTCATACTATGAAAAAACATTTAGTTTTGGTCTCCATCCATCAACTATATAATATTAAACATATTATGTGTCAATTTTTCTTTTTGATCAAAGAGATTTTCACTATTTCATGAAACCTGATTTTCTTTCTGAGTTGGAAAGTCCTAAGGCAGGTTAGATTGTTGAATGTTTGATAGAACTGTTTTAGCATCCCAAATTTCATTATCAATGGATGCAGAGGAGTATTTACTCCATACACTAAACCATTACTAGTTTAACGTTAATTTTTTTCAAAGAATTTGAGAATGGATACGCATGTATTTATTTCCCATGAATCCAGGATAGTTTTTCTATTTCTAGGACAACCAGCCAGGACTTATTGAACATGAAGGGAATAGGTAATGACTTAAAAGTTTGAAAACAAACATCAACATGAATGGTATTTTGGTCATAATTTATTTTTGACAGAGTTATCCTAGAAAAATCAATCGCCAATTTCCAATCATCCACTTTCATAAATAATATGTACAATTTACTTGCATGCCTCCCATTAATAGTGAATCGACTCAATGTAAATTCATAACTATAAATATGTACCATAGTAATATCACACATATCAATAAAAGTTTAATGATTAAAAGGTGTGGCACGAAAATAGTTATCACTATTTTTTTCTTCAGGCCATTGGACCATATTGAATTCACCATGTAAAACCTAGTTATTTAACATATTCTTAGAAATATCAAATGTGTTTCTCCATAGTGTTCATCTTCCTCTGTATAGATGGAAATAATAAACAATATGAAATTTGTCTCATTACAAAAAATATAATGTAAGTGTAAGATATTGAAAATCAGACAATAAATAACTAATTAACACACAATCATGGTTATGTACCCATAATGATTCAGAGATTGTATCAAATTGATTATTTGCAACAAATGAGTAACCCAGAGAATCCCATTTAAAAGACCGCCAATATTCAAATTTCATCCTTGTTTTAGAAAAACCAACCAATAAAGGAATGTTGGTAATGATAAAATTTCTAAGGGACCTGACCATGGGAGGGTTCCCAATCCATCGAAAATTACATAATAGGATTTTCATTTTGTTGATCTGAGCCCTGTACAAGGCCCGTCATTTGATTGTTCCACAATCCTATTAGAGGAAACATTATTTGTTCCTATGAAAGTACCTGGCACATGATCAGCTAAAGCAGGGTCATCATCCTCTCTATTTGAATCCTCAATATTGAGTAATGAAAACCTATTTTCATGGTCAATTAAGACGATTAATAGACTGGAATTCCGAACACTTTTTGAAACCTTAATCACATGAACCTGCAAGAACTGACCTGGATGATCATAAGATGCACATATATCAGCACCATGACCAGGGTCAGCAATAGTTTTTCCTCCATGACCAGCATCAGGAGCCGTAGGGAGACATTGATCAGAAGCTAGAATAGATCCCAAAGGATATATCACTAAGTCCTATACAAGGACAGCAGCATGAGTAGTGATTGAGACCAAGTCCAAAATATGATTTGAACACAATTATAGAACACGGAGTACATCCGAAGTAAAGCTATCCAAATCAGCATCTTTGATTAAATCAGGAGGTTGAGAATGATCTGGACCATGATCATGCTTCCCTTCAATGACCTCCAAGGAAGGGGCTAGTATGATAGACTTTTCAATGTGATCATCACAATTTATAGTAGCCTCTTTAGCATATTGAGCAACCTCTTCAACAATCAGAGATCTCCCACCATTAAACCTAACTATATCGGTGGGTTTCAAATGAGGATATTCCTTATAATGAGAAGGTACGAGATTAGTAGCGGGGGATTCTTTCTTTTCCCAAATTCTTCAACAATTTTCTTCATCATACCCTCAGAGCTTGCAGAATTTGCAACATTCACTCATGTCGTTGTCTGAGTAAATTTTCCCCAAGAAGTAACAATTCTTGAAAATTTTGGCTTTCTTTCAAACATAATTCCAAGGGTGTGGGTTCCATATTTCATGGTTAACACAACTTCTACCACTAAAGTAGAATACATATCAACCTCTACATGAATTATTGTATAGTGACCAAACATGGCGTTTTCAGTCTGCCTATCATGCCTAATGGGATTCCTAGCTGAATATAAGATATCCCAGAAAATATGAGGGTTCCAATATATCCAATTCAAATTACATACCCATATCTATATTTTTAAAATAGTGTTCTTGAACGAATTAGGATCAAAATTCTGGTCTGATTTATGAATCTAATGTAAGTTAGGTATAAGAAAGACTGAACCAAAACTCTAGGAACGTCACATGATCACATACATGGGACAAATAATGTGGAAAATTCACAACCCATCATATAATCTTCCACTCAGAATCACCCCATATCTCATAAATCCTAGAAGTGAGCTCGAAAAACATGCATGGCTTCACCCCATTTGAAATTATGACCTGAGTGATCATTGATAACCTGTGCAACATTATTCTTTCCTCATCAACAAATAGATTTGTTGATACATGCACATTCCTCCCATTTCGAATAATTATTCTAGAAGAATCCTATCCATTATCAAGTAATGATGAATTACCCATACACATCACAACATCAGTGAATATTTTCGTGAGTACATCTCTACGACGATCACCAGAAGGATACTTTTCACAGAGGCAAAACATGTATGTTTGACACAATCAATCATCATCAATTGATCCACGAATTGAATTTCTTCATGGATCATAAATGTTATGCTCAAAATCACCCAATTTATTGTTGGAAACATTTTCCCTTCCGTACTCTGCCATCCTCTATAAAAATATATTTTGAAACAGTATTGAGAAAAATTCCTTTTTGTCTTTGAAAAAATAATAAAAACATAAAATTATAACAATTATTATGATTTTTAAAACATAATAATGGGTATATGTAACGTAATAATTAATAAAAGGTTTTTTTACATTGGGAATCTTCATTCATGACGGGTATGATAAAAAAAATTCTTTTGAATTGTTTTTTCTAAAAATCCAAAAAATATCTCATTTAAAAAATATACTAAAAAATCATTTAAGTAATTTTATAAACTAATATGGCCTAAACTTAATTTAATAAATGATTAGAGAATAGAATAAACATTCTTAAAATTTTACGATGTAAAATATTGACTTGGGAAATAATTATTTCCTACTGAGTATATAATCAATAATTTCATTCTTTAATTACATTATTTTTTAGTATTGAATACATAATGAGGTTGAAAGGTATGGATAGAATGTAATATCATAGAATTACGATAGAATAGAAAAATATATTATGTTAAATATATAATTTTAAAATAATTCCCCATGTGGAGACTCAATCATTATGAATCTCAAATACTAATGTGATTGTGAAATTATCCTTATAAAAATAGCATTTAATTTACTGAGATTTAATCAGTGAGGTTATTGTGGATTCAAATTGTAAAATATAAAATAATTCAACATAAACACAAAATAATTAAATACTGTTCAATTTCACATATAATCACATCATAACATAGTACATTAAGTAGATTATCAATTAATGAATAAAAATTGTGTTAAGATAAATGTTAACATATGGTACATTTCTTGTAAATTACCATTGGATGAAATAATAAAAATTATAATATAAATTATCCTGAATTATTATGAATTAATGATATCACATGTAAAGGGGATATATATATAAAATATAGAAAATATTATATTTATAACATCAAAATATTCCTCAATGAATAGAAATTGAGATGTAATACCTTACCTCTCTTCTCCACTTAGTAAAAAATTAAATAATAATATGTAAAAGAGAATAAAATTATTATAATAATATAGGAGATTTTCTTTCCTACTTATGATATCATATATAATCCACTTATTTTATTTTTAAATCTTTTTATTAATACTTATTTAAAATCATTTTTGTTGAGTGTTAACTGTCTCGTTTTCAATGTTAGTTTTGGTTTACTAATTGGGATCCTTTGATCATTCCCATAGTTTCATAATATACATAATTATAATGATTTTATAAATATTAATTCATAAATTCATTGTTGAAAGAAGGAAAATAAAAAAAAATACTTACGCCATTCATAAATATGAAAGGATGTGCATACACATGAATACTATTATTACTTTTCAACTGATGTAAAAAAGAAATGTAAATAACAATTCCTATTTATGGGATATTTATTTTATTATATATATCATACCTATATTAATTAATATATCTTTATTATCATCATTATAAATATGTAATGATAAATTAATCACATCGCTTCGTGGAATCCTTAGTCCACTAGTATCTCTAATTAATGTTATAATCTTCAAAAATATATTAAAATAAAAAAGATTGATATTATGTTGTTTTAATTATATAACATTAAAGACATATATATCATATATATTAATTATTTATAATATTATAATTATCCAATTAAAATTATTATGAAAAATAAATTACATCTCTATGGGGAGACATTATATTTTCCATTCCCTCGAGAGATGTTTTCACGTTTTGTAATATGGTAAGGGTATAGAAGTTGGTTATATGACCATGAATAATTATAGATTGGAATATTTTTTATATTAGAGTTTTTATTTTAGGAAAGGTATAGTATGTTTATGATACTATTGGTAAAAAAATGATATAAATATAATAAATTAACCTTCATGTTAATGAGGTACAATTTAGACAAAGTTTATTATATAAGCTTTTAAATGGTTCATATATATTCATAAAATAATATTTAGATATGTTTATGTGATATTTTTAACCTGATCAATTTTTACTCCATCTGTTAAATTATTTTTACCATTACCTCTAAAACAAAATTTTCAATCTTAATGAGTTATAATTTTACAAATTATGTTTGGATTTTATAACAAAGGTATAAGTGATTTAATTTAGATTATTTTCAATAATATTATTCCTCATGAATGGTTAATTTAATTTCAATATACTGGAAAAAATGTATTAAATATTAATTGTTCCATTTTTAGAAATATTCATTTTATTTGGATTTATATACATCAAGAAATAGATTTAATTGAAATATAGATATTTTTCAAAAATGTATTATGTCATTAAATCATTTATTTTTTTGGGATAAAATAATTAAATCAAATTTCATTTCATTTCATATTATAAATTTTTTCTTCTATTAATTGAAAATATACTATGCCATATTTGTGATAGAATTTATGTAAATTATTCTATAACTTAAATATAAAAATATATTTTAATGTTAAAATAAATTTAATTTTTTCATAATATATATTTATAATATATAATATCATATTTTTACCCATATGAAAATATTTTAGATATATTGAAGTGATGATAGTGATATTTATTAATCTTCATTACATAAAATAATATGATAGTAAGTATGAAATGACAATTGAACAAAAATGAAATATACTGTCATTTATGATGGATGTATTTTAATTTATCTCATTAAATGATATAATTTCATGTATTTAACTTATTTTTCATACCTTATTAAATTATTTGAATAAGAATTTATATATCACCCTCTACCGATGTGATAAATTTTAACACAATTAATATTTATAATACCAAAAAATATAAGGTTCCCATTTTCCCAATTTGAACTTACTTGTTATAAATATGGAATACATTTTATTATATGTATTTATAGTTTTTATTGACATTAATTAGACAATAATACAAAAAAAATAAATGAAAACATGTTTCTTGAAAAAAATGCATTTTAAACCAAAAAACAAACATATATTATAATAAATTAGATTAAGGATGTTAATGTCATTACTTAGGATATTAGAATTCAAATTATCATATTTAATTGTATTTTCAAAAAATATTGAATGTTTATTAATGATTTTTATTTATTAAATGAAACAGCCATATATAAAAAATTTATATTTTTCACTATTTAATAAAAATGAATCAATTCTAGAAAATACCCATTATTTAGCATTATTTAATTTTGATATTGTAATTTAAAACATTATATTAATTATTAAAATTAAAATTTCTAAAATTGGTTGTAATTAAGTGTCACTTCCACATAAAATGTAAATAAAAATTTCTATTAAAGAATATGATATTTTGAATTAAAAAAAATGTCTTCCATAAAAAAGTTAATATTTACAAACAATTAATCCACAGATTTATATTGTGTATGAATATTATAAACATTTTACATGAGATTTTTTCTGATATTAATACCCAATTATTCAGGTATTATAAAATCACAATCCAATTTAAATAATAATATTTTTATAATAAATCTAAATTTTCATAAATTTTAGTCTTTCATGTTAAATAAGATATCATAATTATTATTATTATTCTTAAAAATAATTATTTTATTTCCTTCATCCCCAATTAAATCATCTACTACCATTTATATTCTTCTCGTTTATTATATGATTAACCATTTTTAAAAACCTTCATCATAATGATGGATAATAAAAATGTATATTAAAATGAAAAGTGGGAACCATAATGGTTCCCAAATATATCACATATTCAGGTTCCCTATTAAGGTGAATAATAATGGCGCATTAAAATGTTCTAATGAAGGGAGAAATAATTTCCATGGACTAATATAATGTAATAAAGAACATTTCCATGATAATTTCTCAAAACATTAAATATTAAAGGGTAACATAACCAATGATTCATAGAATGTATAGAATAAATAAATTCATTTTTATTTCATGAAATTTACCAAAATGCTTATAAATCAATTATTTTTAACATAATTAAACATATATAACCGAATAAAATAATTTTGTCTTTTAATCAATTCTGACCACAATCTATACTTTTCATCCAAATGAGGAGTAACCGAGATGAATTTTTCTTTCCTAAAGAACTAATATTAACTAATAACGGACCACATGTTTCTCTAATGGATAAAGAGATATTCATTCCATCATCAAATATTTTCTAAAACCAAAAATATGTACACATATTATCCAATATAGATAAATATTCATATGATTAAATGATACATTAATCTCAAAAAAAATTACATTAATACCCAAAGATTATCATATTCTTAATAATCCTTTGGAATATAAATTTCCAAATTCAAAAATTAAATTTCTGAATTTATTGATTTTATTTTTTAGATAAAAATAATTATAATCCCAAAATAACATCAATCACAAATAAATCCATATAAAAAAATTCATATAACCTAATCATAAATACCCAAAAAATTCTAAATATTACCATGAATATTCTGAATCCCCATAATGACACATTAAAAAATATATCCTTATATAAATTAATTATATCTTCATTATCGTTTCATAGTTACCATAATCTTATAATATTAATTATATTGGTTGTATAAAATTAATAAATTTGTCACCAAGTCAATTTACAATCATATATTTCTCTATATGAATTATTTCTAAAATTTACCAAAACAATTAACCAACTCATCCATTATTACATAGACATTGATAATAATATCACCCTTCAGTTATTAATAACATATAAATTTTGTAAAAATTAAAAATCATTATTTTCTAAACAAAATCTTTATATAATAAACCACTGGTTTTTATTTCTCAAACTCTCTCCCATAAAATAAATGAAAAACCTATACTTCCATAACTCAAAATCTCTGAAGTGGTATTTGTTTCGTTCCTCTTAAAATCAACCTAACTCATATCAAACAAATATAATTTAGGTTTACCATATAGAACTAAGTCATATAATTGGTTTCAATTGTCTTCATTTATAAAGTAATCAAAATGGTTTATATAAAATTTGAGTTAACCTAAGAATAACCCTTGAGTGTTTCAAATGAGGTGTGGAGTAAAGCACATTCAACATTCACAATAATTATCAATTAAATATAATCTACAAGTTATTTTATCGATTATTACCCATAGATCTTTCTGTGATATTTAAATATCCACTTATTATCATGAAATGAATGTATTGATAGGAAAATAACATTATTCTTTGGATATTTTTTAATAATGTTATTTTATAATAATATATATCCAAAAATTTACAACATATATTTATGTTACATAATCTATGTTTTACAAAATATATTTCCCCTGGGTTATAGAAAACATATAATAATATAAACTATAACTTACCTAACCCCAATATCCAGGTGTCTATGGATACTTTATAACAATAGTACTAGATATAGGTGATCACTTCCTGAATAACTGAATGGTTTAATATTTATGGTAACAAGGATACATACCTTAATCCAAATTTTTTTATAAAACCAAAAAAAACATATTATTATATTTTAGAACATAATTATTCCATAAATCATATCCTTGAATATAAATCATATTTCACATTAATTCATATTTTGTAAAGGAATAAAATAAGGGTGAGGCCAAACACTTAGTAAGGTTTTTGAACAGTGAGAACTATCATGAGTAAAAATTATATAATTAGTAAGGAAAGGTAATTAATAATAACACTTGAAACATATTCAAAAAAATATTACTAATAATAATATTTAAGGAACAAATTATGATAAAATAATGATATATAAATAATCACATGAACTTGATTATTACCCACGGATATCATAATGATTCAGATAATCTAATATACATCAATAAATGATCTCATAATGATGGATTTCATTAATAAATATATCATAATCATACTATCGATCCTAATTACAAAACATATTAATCGTATGATCATGGCTTCATTCTAATACATCATATGTTAATCGGTAAAGAGTACACCAAATTCTTAAACTAGATTTTCTATTGTGACCTACCAATGGATCAAGGGGTATTGTGAGTAATTCACATGACCCTAATAATTATAATACATTATCATATGCATAAAAAATATAACTAGATAAACAATACTTAATAATATGTAGTTTATTTATATGAAAAACTAGAATATGTAATATCAATAATTTTTAGATAAAATGTATCATAAACCATCAAGGTAAATAATAATGATTGTATTATTACACAAAATTCTCTGCGTATAATATATAAAATAATATGTTTTTTTGTAGAAATGAATAATTCATATAAAAATGACATTTAACATTATTGTAGAAAATGAACTCCCATCTTTGGTAATAAATTATAAAAATTATAACATTTATGTTTATTAAGAAAAACATTTCATAGTAAAGGAATCATGTAATATTTAAAAGGAATCATCAAATAATTGGATTTTCATGATAGTGTGAAAATATGATCATGGAGAGCACGTTAAAAAAATTCATTCCATTTTTTAGTAAAAAGTAAAAAAGTTACTCATTGGGAAGACTACAAGATTATTCATATTATATAAATTAAAAAAATGTTAATAATGGGAATATTTTTTGATAAAATATTTGAGAAATTTGAAAACATTCTATAAAAACACTTATAGATAATATGGATGAGGAAGGAAAAAATTCCTAACTTAGGAGAATACAAAATTTTGTGTTTTTTAAAAATATTAAATTGATTTCATAATTATATAAATATAGTAAAATGAAATAAATAATTCAAATTTATAAAAATAATAAAAGGATAGTATAAATGATTGTTTTTTATAAAAAATATCAAACAATTACTCCATCGAACATATAAACATAAATACGGATAAAAATGATGATATTTTGAAATAAAAAATTAAAAATAAAACATAATTGTAATGGGAATTAATAAATTAGTAAATTATGTAGCAAAAATTTAAATCTAAATAGAACATGTGCGTGTATAAACAATACAATCAGGGGACCTTTCACACATAATCATGGAATTATATAGTCTTCAAAGTAGATTACATCACAATGAATGAAACATAATTAAATAGATCCCTTACCACACAATAATAATCAAGATACAATTTTTTGGTTGAAATAATTGAAATTAGGACAAAAAATACCGTGACATATGAAGGATTAATGATTTAATTTTTAAAGGGAATGTATATAGCCCAAGAAAATAAATTGTTTTTATTAATTAAAATATCCATCAATGATTGAAAACTAAGATAGAATATATTATATCTTGCCTCTATATAGTGGAACGAAATTTAACATCCTCTATAATAAATTTATATTTCTTATTTTTTTATTCTTGGATCAATTTCATACCTACAGTGGCATATATAATCAACTGTCATTTTAATAATTCTTTAAATTTTTAGTTATTTAGTATCCATTATCTTGTTTATAAAGTATGTATTGAAATTGTTGTTTCATAACATTGATCATTATCATTGTCACATAATCTATAGAATTATATTTATTTTATACAAAATATTTTTTTATTATTATTATAATTTATATTCTCATTCAGAAATGATTGGGGTAGGTTATGGAATTACACCGTTCATAATGGTATTTATTCATATGTCTCTTAGAACATTGTTTTCACTTATCAATGGATAAAAAAATTATATAATAATTAAAATATCTTGAATAACTATTATATCAAATATTTCATATATATGTATTCATTAAATGTATCCCTATTACTAACCATGAAATGAATAAATGAATAATGAAACCCATCACTTCATAGAGGTGGCACTCTACCCAGACACAAGAGTGATGTTATCAATTTACAAAAAATTAGAAACTAATAAGGTAGGTATTTTTATTATAATTATATAATAATAATAATTTCATAAATATCATATATATTATTTTTTAAATTTTATAATCATCCTATAATTTTTTTGATAAATATCAAATCATAACAGAATGTCAAAATTTTAAGTCATACAAACATATGAGTAATGTTTAATCTTTTCATAAGATGGAAAAGATTATGAAAATGATTGTAACATAACAATAGTAAAACATCTAAATATTTATGATATGGTATATATTATTGTTTACTGGTAGAATCTTTATAGAGTATGTACAAGAAGAAATAAATTAGAACGACTTAGTAAATGGGAGTACTTCTTATTCTGTGAACTTCCATAACATATTCTCTTATGAGTAATTGGGTTTTTATTTTTGGAATAGAATCTCTTATAGAAACTGGATAAGGATTATTAGAATATATTTTATATTATTTTCTTATATATGTGTCTTTTTTTCTATATAAGATTGGATATGTAATTCATATTTATAGTGAACGAAAGGACACATTTGGAATTAATTAAATGATTTAAATATAATAAATTCAATTTCACGTGAAAGTGGAAAAATTTAGCAATAATATTGTATTAAACATATGATATGGTTGAAATAAAATATACCATTATTTTTTTAATGATTTATATGGAATTTTAATCCTTATATTTTATTTTAACCCATTCATTAAACAATTGTATCCCTAACAAACAACCATTTAAAACATAATGGAAAATAATTTTAATTATTAGTTTACAATTATATCATTGTTTTAAAAGATATGAAATTATAATATATTTTTTTATCCTAAATTATCTTATTATTTTTCATAGTTTTTTTTAATAATTTATTATAATTTTTTTCAAAAAATAAAAATAATTTCATATTTTATACATAATCTTTATGAGGAAAATAATAACATAATAAAAAATAAGTATTTTAGAGATTCATTTGTTTTGAAACACTAATATGTAACACATATCTTTAAAATTTTTAGGATATAATATATCATCGAATTTTGATCAGTTATATTAAATTTAGAATTATATATTTAGTTTTTCGATTAATTGAATAAATATTATGCCAATGTTTTTTAATCATTTTTGGCCACATATAAATCTAAATAAAATAAAAACAAATTACCATGATATAAATACTATTTAATATTTCAAATATAAATTTATTACTAAACATATCATGATTTAAATTATATTTATATACTTTAATGTTATTAAATTAAAGAGAGAGATATTTTGGAAAATACATTATATAAAATAATATCTTTCTTATTTTGAATGCCAAAGGGAACCAAAATTCTTGTTACTCAAAATTATTAAGTATTTGGTTGATTTAATATAATAATAAAAATTATTTAGATGTTTTTTTGGATTTTAATTCTTTATGTGTTTATTTTTATACCTAATTTCATGATTTTTCTTTTACCATGGCGGTAAAGTTTACCACATTTTATCTTTTTAATGGGTAAAATGGAAGTGAATAATTTACCCGATATTAAGTTAATAATTAAAAATATATAGTCAATATAATTAAATTAAAATCATATATTTTGAAGATATTATTTAAAATTTTACTTCAAAATTCTAAAAAACATTTTTCTAGAGAAAATGTGTTTTTTATAATAACTTTGTTCTATTAAATTTTTGAAAAATGAAAATAAAAATAATATTACATATATTTGTTTATATAATTTGTATAATTTATAAAATATTTACCAAACCCAAAATATAATGTGATCTTTCAATTATATAATTTAATTAAAATAAACAACAGTATATGATGAATCAATATATCCATTATGCACTAAAAATCATTCCATTCAAATAAAATCTAAAAAAATCACTTAATGTAATATCATAAATTCTAATTTCAAAACATATATTAATTTATCAAAATAATATTTATAAATGTTAAAAAATAATACTAAGGATATCCTATTATAAAATTTAAAAAAATTCATGTTTCAAGAAAATGTAATTTCGATGCATAAAATGACTTCCCTAATAAATTGTATAGTTAAAATGAATTAATAAATAAATGTATATTTTTTAGGAAACCTAATAATGTATTTTATAATAAATTTACTCATATTATTATCCACATATTTAATGATAATGTTATAAATACCCATTTAATTGAAATGGATTTAATAATATATTTGATTTCACATAATATTCATTGTTGTGTGTTATAAATTATATTTGTATTATTATTATTTTTATTCTAAAAAATTTCATTATTATAAATTTAGGGGACAACCTACCCTCCTTAAATTTTTTTTATAAATAAAATAAATTCAAGCTCCAATTTTGGGTTTTTTACATTAATTTATATTTAGTGGGGTATATCTGATTTCCCATATTGGGTATAATTTAATTTATCTATTATATATAATGATAAAAATAAAATAAATTAATATTTATTTGATAAATATAAATAAATTGAATTTTTATAATTTATTTGATTACCTGTTGTTATTTTTGTCACCAACCTAGACATCAATTATTTTTTGCAACATCAATACAATAAATATTAGTCAGAAATTTTTTGTTTTTTAATCTATAACAATGTTTTCATTAGAGATTCTAAATTATAAACTCTCTAGAGATATTCAAAATTATTCTAATATGATATAAATAAACTCCACATCTCCAGCAGGTTAGCATTATATAAATAAGTCATTGTGTTATTCAGTATTGATTATTTTATAAGATATCATATTTATTCCTATAAAAAATGTGATGTATAAGGTATGACCTTAAACAATAATTAATAATGAGTTTTAATTAGTTAATTCACTCATTTTTATTTTTATGATCATTATTGTTTATAGTTTTAGATAATTAAGTCAATAGTGGAACATAAAAAAATATTGCATCACATGGAGTGCACTTCAACTCAATATCAATTTTCCCCACAATAAAAAAGTTTTATTTTAAAATTATTTGCCTCTTTATATAATGTCATATATATTTTAATATATAACTCATGATTCCTCAAAATAAACCCTAATAAATTTGTCATGACCCGACTTAATGGGGCTCGAGCCGCGACTCCCCAAGCCTGCCTCCAATAAGCCAGGGGCTGGCGACCAGCGCCGAGTAGGATATCACACACATGGGAGGCATTAGCCTAAGGTACCTGTACACACGCACCCACACACACCTCCATGAAACAGTGCAGAGATATGTAAAACTAAAAATAAAATGCATGCATACACTATCCCACAACCAGAGTACAGCAGAAGTACAAAGGGAAAAACTGGGCCCACCAAAGGAAAACTACAAAAGCGCGTCCAACCTGCTCTGAAGAAGGGGAACACTGCCAAAAACACCCACTGGAAAGCTCCCTTGGCACAGCTCTGGTAACCACCCCGGTCAACATGCTCACTAAGCTCCACCTACTCCGGGTCCTCCTGGGACTTCGTCAAAAGGCATGTGGTCTGCACAAGACACAAACATGTGCGGGCAAAGCCCGTGCAGTGATGAGTATAAACATTCTCAGTAGGCACCCCAAAACCCAAAACCAATGAGAGAAACTAAAAGGCATCAGTCCGCTCATCCCAGCTAGAGGGAACCCAGATGAGAGAGAAACTCCATCTCATGACCATCCTCGGCTAAACACAACTAGTCAGCACAGCTCAAGTTTATGCCCATACATACACCTTGAACAATCCAGATATACATAGCTCATGCCACAAAGCCAAAAGAGGTACCATCCTTGTCACCAGCAACTGTCCACAACCAGGAGAGTACACCACACGATCTCTAGCATCGCAGATGACACTCATCAGAGAGATACACTCCATCGGGTTTCTCAGAAACCTCTCAGACGCTCACCCGAAAGATCACGCTTGTCGGATAGCATCACTGAGGAAACCTCCCTGAAACAACAGAACCACCAAACTCCTTGGATAGGGGATCGATCCTAGGGTCCGCTAGGGGATACCAGAACCCACTCTGGTATATGAAGCTCACAGATAGGGGATCACTATATGGCTCCCCTGGGAGATACCACGACCCGATCTGGCATACGTACTTCTCCCAGATAGAGGATCACACCCAGGATCCACTGGGGGATACCACAACCCGATCTGGCGCTAGACAGAAGCACATCTCATAGATAGAGGATCTTCGCCCATATAAAGGTGGTCACAACGATACCGAAACCCTACTTGGTATAACTCGTGATGTAGGGGATCGAACCGATGAAGCTGCAACCCTACCGAAACAATGCGCTGAGTAGGGGATCACATAACCAACGATATCGCAACACTACTGACACCAAGCACTGAGTAGGGGATCGTATAACCAATGATACCGCAACCCTACTAGGCAAGACCCACTGTATAGGGGATCATATTCCTGATGATGCCACAAACCCTATGGGGTTAACCTGTAAGATAGGGGATCGCTGCCCGTGAATAAGTGGTCACGGTGATATCAAGAACCCGATATAGGGTAAAGATGCTAGAGGATCCACTCCGGGCCCACCGGAGGGATGCCACAACTCAAACAGTTAAACATCCCATCGAGAGGATCATGAAACACTATGAAGGTTGTGATGTCATGCGAAACCTCGTAGGAACGAACCAAGTGAGAACCCTTAACCACTGATGGTTCAAATGTCGCTATCCCAAGCGACCTGCCACAACGCCGCACTGCGCATCTCCTTGGCCAAAACCGAGGCCACCATAGCGTTCCACACGGAAAAACACGTAGGATAGGCTGTTTACTTGCCCGAAACGCAACACCAGTTAAAAACTCACTATTCACAGTAGCTAGCTCGTGCGATGCCCACACAACGATCCTGAAACCCATCGAGCGGAGCACACCACGGCGATCCTCTCGAAAAAACAAGCGGAATCGACTACTCGCTCGTTCGAAACGGACACCCGGTGAAAAAGGTACAATTCAACGAAGCCAGCTCGGGTGGGGACCACGCCTGGATCCCAAAACTTGTCGAATTGATCGCACCATTGCGATCCTCTCAGAAAAACACACAGGATCGACTATTCATCTGCCAAAATCAGACTCCTAGTGCAAAAGTTGCGTGTCACCGAAAATGCCAAAACCCGGCCTCGTGGGGCCCGCACCCCGTTCTCAATCCCAACACCCGAAAACCATCTCAAAAAGTCCGTCGTACTATCTGGGTCTCAACTCCACTGACGGCACGTCAGTCGGATGCTCCAGGTAGATGTTACAATGGCCCTAAGTCGTAAAATAATTAAATGATATTATTTTATCCGACATTTCTAGCTCCTAGGCCATGATCCCGAACATTTAAACCCTCGAACCCACACCGGAGGGTTCGCCTCGTCGTCGGGGTCGCGTCACTGCAAATGGAGTGCGAATCTGGCTCCCAGATTGCATGATACGGGGGTTTAAAGACCCCCGTATAACAAAAAGTGGTCAGACCGGCCTCAACAGGCCGGCGCGCCGCCGTGCCGGTGCCGCACTGGCCGATCTTCTTCGGACCGCCAGTGGCACCCCAGTGGTCTGTTTTGCGATCCAGAGGTGTCTGCACGACCCTCGGGACCCGATCTACACTACTACGGCTTCAATTTGAAGAAAAACGCAGCAAAAACGGGATCGAGGGTTAAAAACAAAAACTGCCTACCTTGCCGGCGAAACGCCGACGTTCTGCCTTAGATCCGTGCTCCAGAGCTTCCGTTGCACGCTTCTTGAACGTTCATCATCATGGGAACTTCGTTGGCTCGATTCGGTGGAGCAGCGGTGAAGAACGGCGAAGAACATCGAGAGGAACGATAAAGGGGGGGCACTGATATTTATATCAGCCGCCCGCCGGCGCCAAACTCGCCTCGGATCCGACGCCCGATGCGAACAAAAGTAAAGTCACCACTAGGGTAAAGGCCTCATTCTAAACGCAACGGCGGACTCAGATTTTCCATCTGATACTCTGATCAGAAGTTATTCGAGCCGACGCTCACACACTAACTTCTCCACTTATTTACGGAAACACCCCTGGTGGCGTTTCTCACCGCAGGCCCGCGCCCGCAAAGTTTACACCCCGCCTAGGGTAAACGGCACGTTCTGGACGCAACCGTGCTATCATATTCCTGTTCTGAGCTAGCTTTAAGGAGATATCACACCCCCACCACGTGCATAGTATAAAAATACTTAATATTTTTATATAATTAATTCCGGGCACACCGGACCTCGGAATCGCACGCCGTCTTCACGCCTAGCTCTGGAATTATTCGTAGAAATATTCCAAAGTCTAATAGGGCCAAAAACCCGAGTCGCTACATCCTCCCCCACATAGAACATTTCGTCCCTGAAAATCCCTAAGCACAAGGAAAGAAACTGGACTCTCAACTGGGTCTCACACACCAGTGAGCTCACCAACAAACACCCATGCCCGAACGTATAAGTCAGAGGGACTCATCCACCACACCTCAATACTATCTACATTGAGTGGCACTGACTCGCCCGCATGGTTTTAATCGCGTCACAAAAACGCTTCTCGGTGGGGGAAGGATCCCTCTTCCTCATGCATTAGAAGCACGCTGAACAACACCCACACGGGGTCTTACCAATGCCCTGAACAAAACTCGAGCAAGCAACAAAAAGGAGGGTACCACTAAACAGTGTCTACAAACTACTGCAGTAAGTAGTGTCTACAATGTCTACAAGGCGTACCTCTATCCATCTGTGGTGCCTCTGGGTCAACAGCCTCTAGGGCATGCAGTTTTCCTCGCCCTCGGCCACCAGATCCCTGAGCTTGGCGTAGACCTCCTGGGGGTGGGGGTGGTGGCAACTTGTACTACCTACCACCTCCTCCTGCTGCACCAGCTCCGCCGCCACGCCCGCCGCCCTACAGACCTCTTTTCTCGAGATGCTGCCTCTACCAAGGTAGTCTATCGATCGACCCCCTCTCAGCAGCACGTCAGGTCAGACACTCTCTAGCAAGATGTCCCCAACCATCACAAGCATAACATCGCCTCTCCTGCGGCTAACCAAAACTGGCATGCGAGCCCTGTGAGACATGAGCCTCAGATCCTCCATCCTTGGGTCGCCTCCTGAAACATCAACCACGTCCTGACCCCTGAGTTTGTCGTCGGCAACCAGATGCCGATCTGACTGATGAAGTCTCAGCTCTCGAGTGCCCAGCACTAATAGGGGGTATCTGCTCAGCTAGAAAACTCTCCACCACCAAAGCACGCTCCAACACTCCAGCATAGGTGGGCAGCCACAAGGAAACCACACCTTCTCAGATGTCCCTATGTAAGCCCTGCTCAAAGGTCTGAGCCCTAAAGAACGGGTCTCGAACCATATCCATGGAGTAGCATGACAGGTTTGTAAACCTTGCTGAGTACTCCGACACAGTCATGCTCTTCTATCGAAGCTACAGATGCTCCTAGATCCACACTGACCTCAACGTCACCAGAAAGAACTCTTCCCTGAAGAGCCGCTCAAACTCTGCCCACGTGAGCGTCTCCTCATCATGGGACTGCGTCACCAAACTCCACCATCACCCGGGCGAACCATGTAGAAGGCTTGCTGCTAGGACCACCATCTGATCTGGAGATATCCTCACTATGCGGAATACCCGGGTGACTGCCTCAAGCCAGTCATCAGCTGCCTGGGGGTCTGGATCACCCTGGAACCTCAGAGGTTGCTGCCTCTGGAACTCGTGCAGCGCACTCAGCCAGTGTGCAACCTCGTCCTGCACCGCCGGCAAAACTAGCTGCTCGACAGGTGGTGTCTCAACCGGCAGACCACCTGGAGGTGCAACCTCAGAACCTGCGCCCTACTCCACAGCCTCTACACGGGGCGGGTCATCAGCACAATCCTGCTGCAGAACCCTCGTTGGCTGTTGTCATGGAGGCATCCTGAAATACATTCAAGACACACCACATTCAAAGAGTATATCTGTAGAGCTGACTCAAGAAGAACAAGGAAAACCCAAAAACCTAGTCCTATATGATGCATGTACCATTATGTCCCTGCGACCAGTGTACGAATGTCCTGAGTCAAAAGGTAGGTAATCAGAGTCCTGGTGTATTGATACGTCGGCCGCCGCACCAACACTAGAGTCCCTGGCCTGAAAGTAGAACTCAAAACATCCTAACACTACCGCTATGCAACCCAAACCAAACTAACAGCTAGACCAGTTACGCTATGAGATCCCAAAGGTGGAACCTCCTCTGATTCCACTCTGTCATGACCCGACCCAACGGGGCTCGAGCTGCGACTCCCAAAGCCCGCCTCCAATATGCCAGGGGCTGGCGACCAGCGCCAAGTAGGCTATCACACACATGGGAGGCATTAGCCTAAGGTACATGTACACACGCACCCACACACACCTCCATGCAACAGTGCAAAGATATGTAAAACTGAAAATAAAATGCATGCATACACTATCCCACAACCAAAGTACAGTAGAATTACAAAGGGAAAAACAGGGCCCACCAAAGTAAAACTACAAAAGCGCGTCCAACTTGCTCTGAAGAAGGGGAACGCTTCCACAAACACATGTTGGAAATCTCCCTCGGCACAGCTTCGGTAAACACCCCGTTCAACACGCTCACTAAGCTCTGCCTGCTCCGGGTCCTCCTGGGACTCCGTCAAAAGGCATGTGGTCTGCACAAGACACAAACATGTGCGGGCAAAGCCCGTGCAGGGGTGAGTATAAACATTCTCAGTAGGCACCCCAAAGCCCAAAACCAAAGAGAGCAACCGAAAGGCATCATTTTGCTCATCCCAGCCAGAGGGAACCCAGATGAGAGAGAAACTCCATCTCGTGACCATCCTCAGCTAAACACAACTAGTCATCTCAGCTCAGGTGTATGCCCATACATACACCTTGAACAATGCAGATATACATAGATAACGCCACAAAGCCACAAGAGGTACCGTCCTCGTCACCAGCAACTGTCCACAACCAGGAGAGTACACCACATGATCAGTTTCATCGCAGATGACACTCATCCGAGAGATACACTCCATCGGGTTTCTCGCAAACCTCATAGATGCTCACCCGAGAGATCACGCTCGTCGGATAGTATCACTGAGGAAACCTCCCTGAAACAACAGAACCACCAAACTCCTCGGATAAGGGATCGCTTCTAGGGTCCTCTAGGGGATACCAGAACCCACTCCGGTATACAATGCTCACAGATAGGGGATCACTCCCAGGTTCCGCTGGGGGATACCATGACCCGATCTGGTATACGTAGTTCTCACAGATAGGGGATCACACCCAGGATTCACTAGGGGATACCACAACCCAATCTGGTGCTAGACAGAAGCACGTCTCAGAGATAGAGGATCATCACCCATATAAAGGTGGTCACGACGATACCAGAACCCTACCTGGTATAACTCATGATGTAGGGGATCGAACCAATGATGGCGCAACCTTACCGAAACCACGCGCTGAGTAGGGGATCGCATAACCAACGATATCGCAACCCTACCGACACCAAGCATTGAGTAGGGAATCGTATAACCAACGATACCGCAACCCTACTAGGAAAGACCCATTGCATAGGGGATCATATTTCTGATGATGCCACAAACCCTATGGGGTTAACCTACTAGATAGGGGATCACCGCCCGTGAATAAGTGGTCACAGCGATACCAAGAACCCGATCTAGGGTAAAGATGCTAGAGGATCCACTCTGGGCCCACCAGAGGGATGCCATAACTCTAATAGTTAAACATCCCATCGAGAGGATCACAAACCCCTACGAAGCTTGTGATACCACGCGAACCCTCGTAGGAATGAAGAAGGGAGAACCCTCAACCACTTCTAGTTCAAATGTCGCTAACTCGAGCGACTCACCACAATGCCACACTACACACCTCCTTGGCAAGAACCGAGGCCACCATCGCGTTCCACGCGGAAAAACATGCAGAATAGGCTGTTTACTAGCCCAAAATAGAGCACCGGTGAAAAATGCACTATTCACCGTAGCTAGCTCGTGCGGGGCCCACACAACGATCCTGAAACCCATCGAGCGGAGCACACCACGGCGATCCCCTCGGAAAAACAAGCGGAATCGACTTCTCGCTCGTCCGAAACGGACACCCAGTGAAAAATGTATTATTCACCGAAGCCAGCTCGGGTGGGGCCCATGCCTGGATCCTGAAACTCGTCGAACAGATCGCACCATTGCGATCCTCTCAGAAAAACACACAGGATAAACTATTCATCTGCAAAAATCGGACTCCCGGTGCAAAAGCTGCGTTTCACCGCAAACGCCAAAACCCGGCCTCATGGGGTCCGCACCCCATTCTCAGTCCCAACACACAGAAACCTTTTCAAAAATTCTGTCGTACCATCAGGGTCTCAACGCCACTAACGACACGTCAATCGGACGCTCTGGGTAGAAGTTAGAACGGCCCGAAGTCGTAAAATAATAAAGTTATATTATTTTATCCGACATTTCTATCTCCTAGGCCACAATCCCGATCCATTAAATCCTCAAAACCACACCATAGGGTTCTCCTCGTCATCAGGGTCATGTCACCGCAAACGGCGCGCGAATTCGGCTCCCGGATTGCATGATACGTGGGTTTAAAGACCCCCGTATAACAAAAAGAAGCCGGACCGGTCTCGACCGGCCGCCGCCGCTAGCCCGCCCTGGCCGGCGGCTCTCCACCGCGCTCTGGCGGATGGACCTGCGCGCTACCGCGTGCCTCCACGGGATGCCGCGGAACGCCGGATTCCGTCGGCGCCAGCGCCGGTGCCTCGCCGGTGCTGCGCCAACAGATCTTCTGCGGACCGCCGGGGGCACCCCTGTGGTCCGTTCTGCGATCCAGAGGCGTCTACACGACCCTCGGGACCCGATCTACACTGCTACGGCTTCAATTTGCAGAAAAACACAGCAAAAACGGGATCGGGGTTTAAAACTCAAAACCGCCTACCTCGCGGGCGAAACGCCGACGTTCTGCCTTAGATCCGCGCTCCAGAGCTTCCGCTGCACGCTCCTTGAACATTCGTCGTCGTGGGCGCTTTGTTGCCTCGATTCAAAAGAGTGGCGGAGAAGAACGGCGAAGAACGTTGTGAGAGACGATAAAGGGGGGGGGGGGGGCACTGATATTTATATCAGCCGCCTGCCGGCGCCAAACTCGCCTCGGATCTGACACCTGATGCGAACAAAAGTAAGGTCACCCCTAGGGTAAACGCGCCGTTCTGAACTCAACGGCGGACTCAGAGTTTCGATTCGAGACTCTGATTAGAAGTTATTCGAGCCGACGCTCGCACACTAACTTCACCACTTATTTACGGAAACGCCCCTGGTGGCGTTTCTCACCGCAGGCCCGCGCCCGCAAAGTTTACACCCCGCCTAGGGTAAACGCCATGTTGCGGACACAACCGTGCCTTCTGATTCCCGTTCTGAGCTACCATTTAGGAGATATCACACCCCCGCCATGTGCATAGTATAAAAATAATTAATATTTTTATAAAATTAATTCTGGGCACACCGGACCTCAGAATCGCACGCCGTCTTCGCACCTAGCTCTGGAATTATTTGTAGAAATATTCCAAAGTCTGACAGGGCCAAAAACCCGAGTCCCTACAAAATTATTATATTAATTTTAAAATTAGGAATGATCCAAAAATATCATTTGGATAAAGTGGTCCTGTATGTAACCTAATATTTGAAGCAACTTCCTCAGTTATAACAGATGCGTTGAAGGAAATAAATTTACGGGGTTTTTAGATAAAATTAACCCCATTTTATAATTCTATAAATGAAACTTATACTGATATTTATTCTTCATCAAATATTCACGAAGTATTAAAGAACAATATAATTAATGATTTTAATATATAGGGAACATTGTGTGATATGGGATGTTCTATGAAACCACATATACTCAAATATTTACACTAAAACACTTATGTTAATTTATGGATTAATTTCAACTTTTATGGTGCATCATCTTGCACTCCAAGGACCTTATGTTATTTCTATTTCTTATAAACACTCCTTTGTTTTTTCAAGAGATTATATTTATCATTATATTAGAATTGGAATTTCAAATTAATCTGAATTAGGGGCTATATATTTTCAATGAATCATGTTGTCCGAAATAATTTTAATTATTTATCGATGAAATATATTTTTGAAATTACATTGATTGATCTATAAAAAGAAACCAAACTTCATATTTCAAGGAATTTACACCATTTTATTCAGTTCGTGAAATAGATAAAGTACCTCAAATTCATATATTTATATGTAAATATGGAATCCAATAATTTTGTGGATTCATTTTCAATTTGAGAAATCCTAGAGATCAGAAAATTGTGATTTTTCAAAACACCATATTATTTTACCCTAATGGTGGAGGAAGATATCTCAAGAATGATTCAATATTATATTTATAAACACAACTATAATTCTTGATCATTAATTCATTATAGTTAATAAATGTTTGTAATAACCCTTTTAACAGATCCTGTACCTTCTTATTTAAGTAGTATAAATGTAATCAAAAAACACTACCTGTTATCTTACATTTTGATATCTTGTTTTCTCTGTGAAAATCCATAACAAGAATAGATAAATAATATATGTATCATTGAACATAATTTCCATATCCCTCATAAAAATACTCATAAAATGTATTGAAATAAACATTAATTTAAAATAAATATTTAATATAAAACTAACTGGTAAATTAATACCATTTACTAAATAAATTTTGGAGATATATCAGGATTACCTATCACCATAATATATATTGGGAATAAATTTCATTTAAAACCATCCTCAATAACCATTTCATATAAAAAACACATGAATTGTTTCATAGGTATCATGAAAATTATCATTGTAATCGTATAATAGTATATCGAGTGTTAAAATATCTATTTTATTTAAATACAACTTCATAAATACTCTGAATGATGGGAATGATTTTTTTATTTTAATAAAGCATGAAATCATTTAATGTAAGCAATACATAAAACAATAGTTATAGTGGTGAAAAAAACCATGAAACTGTAATACCTCGACTCTAGAATCATTGAGATAGTACATTATTTTATGACATAGGCATTATTAAAAGGAATAAAATCCAAAATGACAATTTATTTTAGAATTATTAGAAATATAGATTTTATTCATTATTCCCATTAAACATTAGAAAATATAAAATAAAATTATAACATAGATTAAAATGAAATAAACTGCATACTTGAGTGCGTATTCAATGATAGCTTCTTCATATACTGGGTAAAGAAACATAATAATGGTGAGATAAAATGCCCAAAAAGGGGAAATAATGTAGAATAAATAATTAAATAATGATATTAAATTAACATGGAATTATGATTAATAAAAACCACTTTAAATTAAATAAATAGAAAATAAAATATCAATATGGTAATATAAGAAACTGACCCTCATCCCATCAAAATAAATAAATTTTCCATTAAATGTATCCATATATATGTCGATGCAAAATCTAAATGATGAGTAGTAACTGCATCTAAATGAGGTAATTTCATTCATTATGTACATCATTCCAAAGACACATGAATTCCTATTTCTATCCAGACCTTTCATAGGATGGTTTAAAAATATGGATAGAAACCCGTTTAATTTGGACCACTAATTTTTCTAAAGAGAACCTATCATTGCATTGTGGAGCAATATAAATTATAGGATCCACACAAAATTTAAATTCCAAAACCTTCCTTATATTAAATAATAAAAAAAATAATGTGTTTTATTAAATAACAGTATTCAATGAGAAATATGCATTTTATTAATAATTTCGGAAATAATAAAATAATTTTAATAGAATATACTTTATGCAGAAGGGTATACTATTTAGACAATTATACTATCCATTATATGAAAATATGGATGTTAATGTAAATTTAAAATTAAAAATCATTACAATAAATTGATTGTTTCAAGAGAATGTTAACAATAACAAATGTAAGTCAGATTACGAAGGTAATCATGAATAATATGTTTCTGAGAATTAATCATTAGACATGCCAAATTATCCCATACAACATTAATAATTTAATTTATAATCCCCAAAAAATAATAATTTTCTTTCATGAAGAAAAATGATTCATGATATAATTTATAAATGTGGAGGTAGAGACACAGGTAAAAAGAAGTAACATGTGTATATGGTGTATGCCTAACAAAAAGAGCAGTAAGACAAGGATCCCTTACCTTAAACATCGTCGTGTTGTGTGGTAATTATTCTCATGTATAGTGGTATTAAAAAATTTAATAACCTATAAAATATATCTATTAATATTTATGATGTCATATACGATTATATTACAATTTCTTATTACCCTTTTGTTAAAACAAATAAGTATTTTAACAATTTCGGGTGTTAATTACCTACATTGGTGAGTATGTTTTAACATTTTATTTTTCAATATTATTAAATTTATCATGGATTCATCATCTTATGGATTTAAAGAATGGACTTAGTTTAATAGATACCGATTATGTTTTTATTTATATTAGTATAGTATTTGGATATTAGAAATTAACTCCTTCGTTAATGGAGATAATATGTCATACGTATGCATGAACGCTACATTAATTTCATTAAAATATTAATATAATGAAAGATAAATGATAAATAATTATATTATAAATAAATTTTTTATCTATTTCTTATATTTTAAATAGGTTTATTAAAATAATCCATTATATGTTCTATTTATGTCATTACCGAGTCATATCTCTTTGAGGGGTGGTACTCCACATTTTCTCCAACGAAATTATTTTATTTACACATGATGGAACAAATAAATGTAAGTTATAAATGGAAATAAAATATATATAAAGACATTATATGTATATATTATATAATACATATATAAACACGTTTTATATCATAATTTCAACCAGGAGATGTGGTAAGAAAAAAAAGAACAATCATTATTTCGTCATGATGTGGTTCGCTGCACACAGAAACTGTATATCTAATACCCATTAGATAGAGGTGTGGGTAAATATAGGATGAAAAAATCACCTAAAACCATAATTTTATATTTATGATTGTTTTTTATATGTAATCATAGAATAATATGAGTATATGGAGTGGAGGATAGAAATGAAACTAAAAATATTGAGAGATGACAATATCACTTAATCTTGTAACTTATTCTGTTTTATATAAAATTAATTATTGGATTACATTGTGTCCATGTGGAGGCTTCCAGGATTAAGAGAGGAATTTTGGGAGACCACATGGGTAGATTTTGGATTATCCAATGTGGTATGACATTGTGTGAGTAATGGGGAGACTTTGTGTCCATTAATAGGGAAGGGAAATGACTCACTTTGAATTTTTGAAAACAAGTTATGTATAAACATGTTATTACATAATAAAACGTCAAAAAACCCATAAATATTCAATAATGGATGTTTTTTGGCCGATATATGGCAATTTAATGTGTTTTTACAAGTGGATATGTCATTTTTTCCCTTAATATTATGGTTTAGTCCTTAATTATGCTTCATTTGACCCTAATAACTTGTATTAATTATAATCACATTTATTAATGTTTATGGTAAAAATATTATCTTGGTATTTTTATATTATAAATACTATACTTATTAAAATGTTTTGTTATCATTTTTTATAAATTCTATAGATAGAATAACTAAAAATATATGGAAATCATGCATATGTACGACTTAAAAGGCTTATTTAGAAACAAAATCAAAAGATTGTTATGTTTTTATATTCAATTTAAAATTGAAATTGATTATAATTAATTAAAATATATTTGTTGATTTATAATTGATATAAATTGTCAAACATAAAATAAAAATTAACATTAATAATTGTTTAGATGAACATGTTTTTAACGAATTTTTTTTTTCATCACGATTCATCAACAAATGAAATTTATCATAAAAATATCAAAAAATAATCTCAATATAATTATCACATTTTTAATTCAAAGATAATGTTTATATTATCCAATTAAAATACTAATTTTGTCAAAAATAATAATTAATATAAGTGTTACATTAAAATTCAGTAAAAATGCCTTAATAAAAATATAGGGGTTTATGTGTAAAATAGTGTTTATTAATTTTATATGTTTATAAAACAAATTATATGAATTTAAAAGATATATTATCAGAAATATAATATTTATATTTTATTAAAATCATTAAATATTTGTTATTACCTTAATTTATAATGAAAAAATATTTTCTAAAATAAAAATGGGTTCATATAAATACATTATATTTATATTTATATGGTTCCAATATTAATTTAAAAATAACATGTCTACTATAAATTAATCATATATTATTTTAAAAAATATATTTTCATAGATTATTAAATACAAATCATAAATTTTAATTTAATGGATAATTTAATTATTATAATAATAAATTATAATATTTTAATAATGTATTTTTGTTCGGTTAAAAACATGGTCATGTGTGTAAAGAAATATATCGAAGAAATTTTCTCTTGTGTGTAACATAAGATAACTAAATATGGAATGCATTAAAAATATATTGAATATTTTAAATATATTTAAATTAATATGTTTCATATAAATTCATAGGATATTAAATTCTGTCATTCTCGTGTTTATACATGTGTTACATTCTATAAAATATAATATTAATAATTTATAATTTTGGGGTGTTACATTCTCTAGACCTTAATTAAATTGTGTCATCAAAATTTACAATTTATCTCATTAATATAGGGATTGAATATAAAATATTTTTTAAATACCCACATCATAAAAAGAGTTAATATAGCATATTCAAAATAAGAGAAAATGGAATGTAAAATATTCATGTAACTAAGTTCTACAGTTGTAAAACATAGGTGGAAAATCGAAACTCAGTTATAGAGTAAAAAACATAATAATAAATTTCTAATGGAGAGTCCCAGAGAAGATGTTCATCTGAATATTTTAGATGAAAAAAGAACATCCAAATGGGTTAATAAAGGCAATTGATATCATCTAAAATTATCATAATAGGATATCATTATTATTTACAAATATTTTTTTTACATAGTTAAGGAATTTTTCCCCTGAATAATTATATAGGGGAATATATATTTCCATAAACATAATAATTTTATTTGATTATACCTTCATCTATTTTTAAATCATTTCTTAGAGAATTATTCATCATATGGTGATGTAATAAATTAACCTCTAAAATCTAATAAAATGATCAACCATTTCATTTTTAGTTAACTATTACAAACAATATGATCCAATAATTTAGAAGTAATTTTAATGAATTTACTAGGTTAACAAATCATTATTCTCTATTCAACATGGACCTGGTCTGTGTTTTAATATTCCAAACATGTGTAAAAATACATCTTATATCTTCTTGAAATATTTTAATAATTCCAATCAATATAAAACTGTATTGAAACATATATTTTACCATATTATATATGTAAGACACAAGTTATTTGATGTATTTGTTAAATCGAAAAGTGTTGTAAACTCCATAAATGATATCAATGACCACTTATCGAAAATTCATTAATGAGTTCTATGGTAGTTAGAACTTATACAAATCAATCATTTATTCATCATTATATGAACATTAGAAACATATTAAGGGATCTATTTGAATCATTCATGTGCATCCTATAAGGTTTATATTTATAATGAATAAATTTTCTTTCCACCATTAAACATGTGTTCACGAATCCTTATTGAAAATTAACTATATTACTATCATCATATATTCCATTATTTTTATTACCAGTAAATTTATGATAAACAATATAATGAAAAATTTGATAAATAGGTGTATTAAACATTAATATTCATCTGAAAAAGTATCATAACTTTATATTCATCCAATAAGAACATTTTGGTTATATTTTTTTGACACATGGGACATTTCTTTGTATAGTTTCCCATATCCTTCCAATTAAATCATTTAACCTTTGGAATTACTGTTTCAATCATGGAAATGGCTTATTTTTTCTCCTAACTTATAACAAACTCCCATTCCCTTAATTAATTTATATAGTTGATGCTTTCAACATATTTCATATATGGGAAAACCCTTCTTTCACTTCTTCCATTTATCCATATTTTTTAACTTCCATAATCTTCATCTCTTGAATCCCTTCAAAGCTATAGGACATAGATAATTATTTAAATATCTTGTTAAAAAATGATATTATTTCCTCGTATGATGGTAATAGTTTAGAGAATAGTTTCCATCTAAATTTTGACTTCAGTCCCTGAAAGATATAACCCTTCTTACTCTTTGTATCATGTGCATTGGGTGACTTCTCATTCCTTTTATTAGGCGCTATTTCTAAAAAAAATCATAAACTAGGTTAGCTCATAAAATAATGACTATTTAATAACTTCAAACATGGTATAGAACACAACATAATTTTATGAATTGTAAATCCTAGAACTGTAAACATTATTTACTTTGGAAAATTACCTACTATTAAATCCATCATATTGGTAATTATAGAATATAGGAATTATCCCATGCATATCCCATGGTAGTTCCAAATAAGTTGTGTTTTAACGCCCATTTTTGTGTACAAGGTTACACAGAGTTAGTCACAGATCACCCTGTTGAAGTTATTACTCTTAGGTACATCAATGGAAAAATCATGTCCACTTATAGTATCCAGAAAGGGATATATTTTTAGGAATACCCACATAATCGATACTTTAAAAAATTTCTAGGATGTAGTTTTACAATTATACTTAATGTATATCTTATGAGCTTTCTCTATAATATATGTTTTTTAGATTTACTTTCAATGTTTGTTTCTAAAATACCTATGATAACATATGTAATGGCTTGACCTGATATGCTTGTAGTTGGTAAGTTATTTTATTACATCAGAATTATTACCAAGATTCAAAATTCAAAGGACCATTCAATTTAACTGTCTTAGAAATCCATATCACATACATGATTCAAATAATACATTTGTAAATAGTAAATAAAAACATGCTACATACAACAATGAAATAAACTGTATCCTTTAATTCTTATTCAATTTTTGATTCTTCATAACCTAGGTAAATAAATATAATTAGGGTAATATCCAAGGATTAGAATGGTTAAGTAATTTGGATGAAATAATTAATCAATGAGAATAAATTTACATGTCAAGGATATTAATTGAAAAAATACATTCTACAAATAGAGAAGGTGGTATCGATATGGAAGGGTAAGAAACAGAAACACATTCAATCTAAATAAATAAACAGATATTGAAAAGAATCCATAGATATGTTGAGGGAAATATCATGGTTGAATAACATAAAAATATAAATAAATTAAATTATTCCATTATGGAGTTCATGTCTGAAAAACATGGAAACCAATTACCAACAAGACCGTTCATAATACAGTTTAATCCTATAAATGAAAATCAGTTTAATTTGGCCAAATAATTTGTCTCAAGGGAACCTATCGATGCATCGAGGAGCTATAAAATTTCCAAGATCCACCAATCCTAGATAGTTGATAACATTACACATATTGAATAATAAAAATATATATTATTCTATATCAAATACCAATATTGAATAAGAAATACAAATTCAATCATTAATTTCACAAATAATAAAATAAGTATCAATGTTGATATTGTATGTTAAATGTTATGTAATATTTGCAACACTAATATCTATTATATAAAAATATTTATATTCAATTAAATATCCAAAGAAAATTTCTTACAATAATGTTATTATTTCATGATACGGTTACAAATCAACAAAGTAAGTGATATTTCATAAAAAATCATTAAGAATTGGTTTTAGGAAATTGATCATTAAACATCCTAAAGTACCCCGAACCACTAAAAACAATTAATTATTAATCCTCATGAATGAAATTATTCCAGAAAATTAATAAAAGTAATTCATGATATAATGTATAAATGGGGTAGTTTATTCACTAAAAATCAGTAAGTTGTGTATATGTCGTATTATATACGAAATGAAATGTAAGAGAAGAATCCATTACCATAAAAATCATTGTGTTGTGTAGTCATTATCCTCCAATATAGTGTGTTTAAGCATATTAATAACTTATAAAATTAATATATTAATATCTATAATTTAATATATGAATCTTTTATAATATAATAATACCTATTTGTTAATAACCTTTGATTATTTTATCTACTTTGGTTTTTAATTTACTTGTTTATTAAGTATGTTATAACATTTTATTTTTCATTATTATAAAATATATCAGGGTTTCAATATCAATGAATTTAGAAAAATGATTTAAATATAATATATATTTGGTATATATGTTTTTTATTATTCAATAATATTTGGAGATTAAAAATTAAGTTCATTGTTCAGAGAGATGGTAGATCGTTCGTAGGCATGAATACTACTTTCAATTCATAATCATATTAAATTAATGAAATATAAATGACACATATGTACATTATATTTCCATATGACCATTAATATTGTATATGTTATATATTTTTATTAATATGTTCCTTAAAATTTCATTGTATGGCATGAATGAGCCAAATTTCTTTTAAGGGGCCCTAATTCACACTTTCTCCAATGAAATTATCTTATTTATACTTGATAGAAGTAATAAATTTATGCAAAAAATATTAAATAATAATAGAGTAATTAAATATATAAAATATAATTCATATATAAATATATTTTCTGTTAAAATGTCCACTGTTAGTGGTGGTAAGGTAAAAATGAATAATAATCATTTCTTGTACCAGTAGTTAACTTCAAATAAAAACAATATGTTATTATACCATTAGGATGAAGAATGTGTAATATTAGGTCAATAATGTATCATTAAATCAACATAGATTATTTTTAATGTTGTTATTATGTAATATTTTATTATTCTATAGAGAGTAGAGAATGTAAATGAAAATAAAAAGCTTGAGAGAAGATGTTACCTCTTAATTTGGTAACTTCTATTGGTTTATACCTAATGCTTCCTTGGATTTATTTCCTCCCAAGGGGAGATTATAGGATGAGGATAGGTATATTCGTAAAATAATTTTATGGATAGTGGACGAGCCAATATGTCTTGAGATGTGTGAGGAATTGGAAGAGGTGGTGGCCTTTTATAGCGATGAAATGGGACTCAGATTGATTTTTTTAAAACAATTTACGTAAGAAAATGTTATTACTTAATAAATTGGAATAAAAAACCCTAAAACTATATAATGGATGTTTCCTGTCATATATATGGCTATAAAATGGGTTTTTGAAAAGATTTTGTGTCATTTGGGCTCCTAATATTGAGGTTTATTCCATAATTAAGCATAATTTGCCAATATTCATTATGATTAATTTAAATCAATTATACTAATATTGGTAAAAAATTAACATGGTCTTATTTGAATCTAAATATTTTACTGATTAAAATGGTTTATGACTAATTTTATAAATTCAAATCTTGGTAGATGGGAAATTAATAATAATTTTAATCTCATTGGTAGACGAATAAACTAGTATTAGTAAAAAAATTAAAATTTTTGTTATGTTTTTAAATTCTATTTAAAATTGTCATTGTTTCCAACAAACTAAATTAAATCAATATATTTATTATTGATATAATTTGACAAATATATAATAAAATTTACATTAATAATTATTGAGATGATATAGCAATTTTTAACTAAAATATTGTATTTTTTCACTATTAAAAAATGATTCATCTTAGAAAAATTCCAATAATTATCCGTATGTAAATTTTGATATTAAGAATTCAAAAATTGATTTTTTTTTATAAAATTCTATTCATTAATTTTTCAGAATTAATATTTAAATTTGGTTTCCTTTTAAAAGGCAATAATAATTCCTTAATAAAAATATATGTTTTTATGTAAATTTGGGTTTGTTATTATCATATGATTATAAAATTAATTGGATAAATATCTGTGATATATTATTGAAAATATGGAATATATATTTAATTTACATTGTTCAATAATTATAATTACATTAATTTAATAGTATTAATCATCATTGTGAGCAATAAAATATTTTTATATAAAAATATTCTGTATATATTCATTTAATTCATGTACTTATCTCTAATTAACTTTTAACCTAAAAATAAATTTTATATTATTATAATATAAAAAATTTCATATGTTAGTAAATACTATTCATAACTAATAATTTAATGGATTTATAAGTCTTTTTATATTAGATTATATTTTTTCAATAATGTATTATTTTTTAGTTAAAAACCTCAATCTTGTGTGTAATTAATTCTATTGAATAAAGCCATTGTTGCATGTAATACATGTTATCTAGTTCTTTCATGCTTTAAATAATATTAAAAATATCAAATCTAATTAATGTAGTAAGTAATTAATAAATTCCCTCGATATTATACTCTCTCACGAAGTTGGTGATGCATGTTATATACACTATCAAATATAATATTCCTACTCTAGAATTTCATGGTGTTATAAAAAATATATATGTTAAAATATACATTTAATATTTATTTGTTGTCAAAAAATTATAATTAAAATATTTAAAATGATTAGTTTGGATGAATTTTGGGAAAATCCAATAAAACGAATTTATGTCTATATAAATATATAAATAAATTAATTTTAAGAATATATATATATGAATGTAAACTATTTATAAAAAATATTTTGATCATTTAAAAAGTGGATTTTAGTTAATGTTCCCCTTAACTCATGTAAAACTCATCCTTTACATTTATTATCCCCCTGAATAATAAAAAAATATTAATTTTTAATTTAATTTTGAAAAAAGTTATGGTTTTTTATACATTTAATTTCATTTTTACCACGTTAAATTAAATTTCATAATCAATTATGTCATATGTTTTCAGATATTCGACACATTTGGAAAAAATTATATTGTTATATTGACAATTGTAAAAGAGAAAATTATTAAAAAAATCTCTATACTAATAATCATGACAGAATTTTCATTTATATTCATATTTTATTATTTTAAAAATATATGTGAATTTTTTTATATGAAATATAAAATGTTATAATCAGTGAGGTGGTGGTTCATTGGACACATGAATAATGTTTCCATTATTCAACAAGGATAATAGAAATAAGGTAAGATTTACCTTATTATTCAATTAACTAGTACTCCACCCATGAAAATGCACGACACTATTCGATTTTCATTCAAATTTTCTGGTCTTGCATCATTCAAAAAAATTGTAATGTCGTTGTACTCAATATAATTATTAGAATAAAATGATGATAATGAAGTGAATGGGGTGACCGTGACATGAGGAAATAAAGTGAAGACTATTTGTGATGTAGATGGAAGACAATGGAATGGAAGTGTTAGAGATAAGAGACATAGATGAAAAAGAAGGTGGAGGTGAAGGTGTAGTTGGAGGAAAGAGGCAAGATTGTGATAAATGGTGGATGGCATCCTAGAGAGAGTTTAGTGGTTTTTGGATTTTAAAAGGAGAAGATGTACTTGAGAATATGTTGGGGTGAGGATTAGTAGGAATCATTATTTCGTTCGGTGTGGTTTCATTGAAAACTAATGTTGTTGGGAGTTCATATTTTTAACCTATAGTCATCATAAATAAATTTCAATTTATGATGAAAATGTTATAACACACCATTGATTTAATTTCATAAGAAATTTTAAAATTATT
Source organism: Viscum album (assembly GCA_963277665.1). Lineage (NCBI taxonomy): Eukaryota > Viridiplantae > Streptophyta > Magnoliopsida > Santalales > Viscaceae > Viscum > Viscum album. The sequence goes on along the minus strand of OY728142.1, from coordinate 1,329,267,815 downwards.
TCAATATCTATATATGTGTGTGTTTTTGTGTGTCTATATCCAAAAGAATACAAAAATATTTCAATTGGATGTTCATACATATGGACTATTTTGACAAAAACACAAATCACACAATGGATTTCATGCTTTTATATTCCCTAAAAATGAAAAAAATTATGCACTACTGAACTAATATAGTGAAAAAATAATGATTCCATATCATAATTATTCTATAATTAAATATGTTTAAATGATGAAGGAAGAAAATTTATAATTTTACACAATTGTAAAGGACTAAGTAATTCAATATAAATAATCATAGGACTTATGTAAATATTCCCAGAACATGAGAATTTCATGAGATGTTCACTTTTTTAATACATAATGAAAAATCATAAATTCACCCACATCCATGGCCACATGACATTAACTATAAATACCCCAGAAATTCCACATTATAAAGGTACTGCAGAACAAAGAGTAGTATAGATAAGGGGATATAGTCACAATGTGCAGAAAACATTACATTGATGCTAGAACATCTCTGTAGAATCAAACAAGAACCAAAAAATTCCCAATAATCTGCATCCACTATGTAAAATCCCTATAAAAGGAAAAATGAAGAACTTGAGAAAGGGATCATTTGTGCCATATATGTGTTTTACAGTGAGTTATACCGAGAACAAACAGTAACCTGTTTAGCTATAAGAGACATTCGTATGAAACAAAAGGTAGTTTTCCCTGCATGTAAGGGATTTAAGATAGTCAGATGCGGCCATCATCAAACATTGTGGCACTGGGAAAAGACCCAAATTAGTATATGAGAAAATCACCTCAATACAATGACCTATATGATTAATTTATGGGATCCATGTGGGGTTACATGTTGTTGTGTATGTCACATTTGAATAAAGATGTTACCATTTAAAAGATGATTATGTACCTTGCAAAAGATTTCATCATTAGTTTCTCTACTAAATTGATGTCACCAAAATTTGAAAACCTGGAGGAATCATAGGTATATAAGACCAGAACATTCTTGTTAATTTCATGGTTTTTAATAAAATTCATAAATTGCAATAAACAAGTTGGGAAAAAGAAGAAACATAACCTATAATTTCATTGAATAAATTCATTTGTTACTTTGTTTTCTTCCACGGTCACATATAGGAATAAAGTGCCTTCAATAACATTTCACCAATGATGGATACTCTTCTTGTTGCCATAATCCCAAGGCTATATCAGCTTCAATGCATAAACTCTACAACATCTACATAATAGAATAAATAGAAGCTATTAGTGTCAGATTTGGCAGCTTGAGTCAGTTCTAGAGCCAATGAAAATGAATATGATAATTTGATATATTATTATAAGGTGACATGTTAGAATCAAAAATTGAATATTTATAAAATAATACATCACCTAAATATTGAGCCATCCATATCGAAATCATTTTTCAAGGTCCAGGTTCTAACTTTATAGAATGACAGCTTCAGTAAGTTTTGGAGCTAATAAAAATGTATGTGTTTGTTTAATATATTGTAAAATAACTAAGGGAAATAAAATAATAGAAAATAGACAAGAATTTTTGGGTTCAAAACATCATAAGGAAAATTACATAAGCATACCCACTGAATCATAATGAAATGAAATATATATTGTTCCTTGTCATGCCTGAAATCAAAATCAATCTTATGAACTCACAAGAATATGTTACAGGGCCCAAATGAAAATCCATTCAATGATTCATGTTTTTAACACCCAATCCATGCAGTTCAGTGAACATAAGGGATCAAATACTTCCACGTTCAACTATCAAGTTATAGACACATGAACCATGAATCACAAAAAATCAGAAGAATCTAAATAAAAATAATTTATGTGGGAAAAGGTAATATAAAATAGAAAACTAACCTATAGGATGTTGAATAGAATTATCATAATCATTTTCTTCACCACATGGTAAAGATTTTTATTTTTTAAATCGATTGTTGGCACAATAATTATGCATGTGCTGAGTTGGGCCACTTGAATCTGAAAACATAAAACAGAAACATTAAGAGAATTGATACCAGAAATAGGTAGACTATGCAGGTGATGTAAATGGAATTAAATTCAACTTCTCTCCACTTGAAGAATGCTTGATGGTGGTGCATTATAAGGCCAAGAAGGAATTGCAGCACAACAGTTCCCTAGCACTGAAGTTGAATCTGGTCTCAGATCTTAACTCTACGTTCTAGTGTATTGGATGGTGAAGGAAAACAATTGATGCCTTTTGAAAAAGAAGTTCCTGCAGGCATGTTGACTATAAGTTTATAGGATAGTATGTGTCATTAAGGATCACTGAGATGGGAAAATATGAAATGATATCCATTTTTAGAATATTTTTGGGGGCATGGATGGGTAGTTTTCCTCTTCGGCTGAAGAGGTGGTACATGTTCACTTGTCGCATTCATCTGAACCTTCAGAAAGTATTTTTGTGCATGGTTTCATATCTATAGTGATGGTTAAAGATTGAAACAGGTTGAGAAGGAAAAACTTTTAGTGCTGGCAAGGCAATATAATTTACCTAAATCACCGTCTTTGAGCCCACAATGGATTCAATTTTCTTCCAATCGTGATCAAATCTGAAAATGATTATAACATGTTAACACCTGGATAGTTCTAGGAGGTCAACCCCAGTCTATTAACGGGTGTGGTCTTCAGAGTAGAAACCATCACATCTAGTTTCTATGGAGTGTTGATTATAGTTCCTATTGAACTTCAGCTTGAGTGAAGTCAATACGATGTCCATTAAGACATCTCATATAAATAATTTACTAATGAACATAAAAAATTATCCACTGGTCAAAATAAAAACTACAAAAAATGCTAAATTAGTATACAAGATCCACTGTTAAGAAACATATATCAAAATTAATATAGAGAAAAACTAAAATTCTTTTCATAGTTATGTAATATGAATAAGCAACATTAAATTTCCACCCACTACTGCAATGATCCGTCGATGCAGAGCAGTATCACTTCACCAAGTTGGTAGAAATTTATATTTCTCCCTGTAATAGGTAATTATACTTTACTATGAGTAAAAGAAATATATTACTATGAAAAAACAACAGCTGACATCCATAAAGGTCACAGTATGCTAATTTGCAACACCAAATCGGCATTGATATGTCGCATTATAATGTTTTTTTAGCTGAAAAAAAATGCAACTTTATATATTTATAATGTTATTTAATTAAGAAAAAAAGGAATCACAGGACTGTAAACATTATGCTACATCACATAGAAAGGCTATTGGATGTAGAAAAACATAACATAATTAAATTAATTAAATAACACAGACTTTAGTAAACATCATATTTATGCTTCAAAAAAATTAATAGAGCAAGGTTCTTATATAACACCTCCTTACCAGAGGCAACCTTTATACAATGAGGATACATCACACAAGATTTTAATATTTTCAAATATGAAATAGGAAAGTTGAAATTTTATGATTTTCCAATAGGCCTAAATTACCTTGTAAATGCATGGAAAATAGTCAGTCTAGTTTGTCAGATTTTTTGTTTCTGTTATCCATTATTTAGAGATGATATTTATTGGCATTTGTTGGAGTGAAGTCTATAGACACTGATAATTTCCTTTTGACCACATCTCCAACATCAAACTCAAATAGTTTCTTTTTATACATGAAGATATCATTGTAATGAATGAGTAAAAGAAAGCACTTATAATACACGCCGATGAGGCAATATTATAATATTTAATAGTTAGAATATCAGAAAGAAAGTTTTAGTTCATTGGTAATAAAATATAAAACAAAAAATGAAGGGAAAAATAGTATTGTTTATAATATGTACACACTTACAGTAACAAAAAATGAAGATTGAGAATATATACCTGAGTTGAACATATAGGTTAACTTATTGTATCAATTTTAGCATCATTGTTGCTGCTGACTATTGAAGATGTAACACGGTGATGTTCCAAAAAAAGATGGGTGAAATGAAATTTATATGTATGTGGTGACTGGTTTAATAATAAATTGAATTCTATGTATGGAAGTATAACATAATATGTCATAGTAATGTTAATGAGAATGTTGTAATATGAAATTCATAAGGGTGGGAATTAAAATTTTGGGGAGGAATTACTCTACTTACCCGACTGTCTGCTAAAGATTGATGATAGTTGGTGATATAATTTTCATTATCAGTGATGAAGAGAACTATGTAAGTGTTATGTTCTGAAAAACGTTTTCGATTTTGAATGTTGTAATTTGTTAAATCTTCTACCAGAAATATTTTTTAAAAAATGTATAGCTCTGGGGGAAATTCAAACTCATCCTGGTCTTATTATGTAATGAAACAGAACTGGGAGTTAAAAAATAACATCAAATACATGAAGAATATAATATTGTTCAAAAATGTTACTTTAATTAGAGAATATATCAATTGAGAAGTTATTTTGTTTATGAATTTCAGGACGTTCTTATCAAAGAGAATGACAGACAGTGAGTCTTTCGCATCTATCACTACTAGTTGAACTCTAAACCTGTTGTATTTATAGTTGTTAGATGTCTTGAGGTCGTATCAGTACAATTAAATTCTTATTATAAGCCTATACCTAGATAATATTTTGAAAAGAAGAAACACATAAAATGAAAACCCTGGATTAGTGAAGCATGGTTGTTTTTTACAATTCATGCACCAAATATTCCCATCCCCAGTTTGAACAATTTTCATGCAAGAGTAGAATGATTCAAAATACCAGTTATGATTGATTTTATGTTTAACTATTGTAGCAGAAATCAAAAACTTTGTCAGTTGTGAGAAAGTAGTTCATGTTAATATATTCGTGAAAGTATGTCTTACATGTAATAGTATTGTAGACGACATATTAAAAGAAAAAAATCAGGATATTGTACTTACCTTCTGAATATTTTTTACATCATGAATTAGTTTTTTTGTTATCTCAATAAGGAAATCTTGTAACAAAACTGTTTGAAATTGTTGATGTGGGCCTATCTAATTGAAAATGACTGATTATTCTAGATCTGTTAAATGAAAAAAGAAGCATTGAAGAAATAATTTTATGTTGTAGTCAATCATTTTTTGGTGTTTCTATAAATAATAGCTGGACAAAAAATATAAGATATAAATTTACCTGCTTCTGAAGTTTTGGACTAATGGTATGTCCATGTTCAGATGTATTTTTGAAGAATTTAATGATATGGTGATAATAACATATCCTGGAACATATTGAAGTGCATAAGCATGGTTAGAAGTGTATAGTTGTAAACAAAATAGTCAAAGTATGGAACATTTAGTAGATCAGAACATTAATTTACAAACATTACAGTTTGCAATAAGGCATAATTGAATTTCACCTGGACGAACATTACAATCTTCATATACAATTAACAAATGTCATCTATTGGAATATATTAGCTGCTGGGTATATAGGGTTTGATAACATTTTATTTCTCAAATAGAATATAAAAAATTAAAGTTCTGTTAAGGCAATATGATAGAACATGTCAAAGATCATAAGTCTAACTACAATTTACCTAATCAAAATTATAGTTTGTAGTATGTAAGATATTTTAATGTATAGCTAGATATATTATAGCTCACTTGATTTTCCCTGACCAACTGAAAGATAATTATTTTATAGGAGTCATTGTTGTTTTCCAAGTACTCAGAAATTATGTTGGCAAACTTCCCCCACAAGCTACAGTTCATTCGCAAGCCTCTTCTCGAAATCATCATATGTATGTTGGTAATTGAAATATCCTATTTTAATTATAGTGAGTAGTAAAATATTCATACCTATCATCCTCTAAATCAATTTTAATCTTATGATTGGAATTACCGATGGAATTTATAGGATATGATTGTCACAGATGTCCAATAATTTCTATAACAGGAAAAACCTGATGTAAAACTAATATTATTTATGATAGTGGTATCCCCTAATAGTGTTTGAATAACATAGAAATTCAGGAAATTAAAAACTATATTATGTCAGACTTGTAATTTTGGATGATATTTATGAATGACATGTAGTAAAGGTGATTTTAAAATTAGTATATTTCCCCATAAATAGAGTTTTAATGAAACATACCTATTAATTGTTGTTTGGGAACGACTTTGTTAACAATGTCAGAAAAAGAAGTGAAGTCAAAGCTAAACCATGAATTAAACATAATATATAATTGGATGGTATATCATATATACAGAATCATTATCATGTTTTATTTATTATTTACATGAATTACACATCATTATTGTACCCATCCAAATAATAATTTATTGAATAACAATTACACAATGACATGGACACGGTAAGTCGTAGGTACGCACGTTTGGTGATATGTCATTAAAAGGATGGATAGAATACTGAATATGGTTGTACCATATTTATAATAACATCATAGTATATATAAGATACTAGATTTATTATTTTAGAATGGGAATAACAAAGAAAGAAGAAGGTGAAGAATAAAGGAACTTGAAAAGGGGTGGTGAACACGTTACCTCTTCTTTGGGTTCTTCCTTTTGATTTCATCAAAAGGGATTCTTAGGTTGGCTTTATGATCAAAATAAGGCATCTAGGTTGAATTGAGGGATGTGGAGAGAGTATTTGGGTAGGGTTTGACCGAACCAAAAGGCTTTGAATCATTGAATTAGTGAGAAGGGGAGTGCGCTTTTATAAGAGGGGTGAGAGGCACCTTTGGAAAATCTAGAAATATTATTTTATAATAAATTCATATTCGGCTTATAATGGCTCAAAAGTGGATTATTTAATGGTTATGGTTGGTATGGGTCTAAAACCACTCAACTAATAGAATTTATACCGGTTTGGGTATTTATATTAACCTTATCTTCTAGTTTTAACTCTTAGTTAATTAGTTTAACACTTACCATGTCACTTTGTATTTTTATATTATATAGTTAATAAACTTACTATATACCTCTAAGTGACCCCCAAGTGGTCCATTAATGAAACTTCTATCATGATATAAGTATCTTGGCTGAACCATAAATTTTTAGGAATTGAATATAAATTAATAATATAATATTTTTTTAAAAAACTCTTTTATGTTAATTTTGACAATATTCAATAATTGATTTTTTTAAAGTCTTAAAAACTTTATTAATTCAAAAAAAAATCATTTAAGAAATCATATAATGTCATATCAAGAAATAACATTTATGTATATCATCAAAACTTTCAAATTATATTAATTTTAACATTTATAATACCAATTATTTGATTCTTCATTAATAATGAAAATATTACATCATTATTGTGTCATAAATAATATTAATTATTAAATGTATAAAAATTTTAAATAAAATATCACTATGTATGAAATATTATTATATTTCTAATTAATATTTATAGTAGAAAATCCAACATATATAACCCTATGTAAACATTGTTTTTCTAAAAGATATATGCTTATGTCATTTTTATATTTATTTTAACATAATTATTATAAAGTGTCATTGTCACTAAAAAGTGGTTCCATGGGGTCCCAAAATCAACAAAAAGATTCCCATGGTCAGACATGAATCAACCGATAAGGTTAGGACACATTTTCGGGTATTTTATTATTATTATAATATTATTTGTTTACCCTTATTTACCGGATTTACCCTTTAACCATGGTAAATAAAATACTTACCGAAATAATTATTCAAAATGTATAAAAATAAAAGTTACTTATTTACACAATTTGGATATATTGATTCAAAATATGGAAACCTTTTTTCCAAATTCAAAACACAGAATTGGCAGAAATTAATTTAAAATTAATTCTTGTTGTTAAAACAAAAGTGTGTTTTTAAGAGATAATAACTATCAAAAGATTGACACTTGTTCATGTCCGGTTTAATTGTGAAATCATGTACAATGACCAACATTGTATCAAATGGTAAAAATATATTCTAAATATACTTTTAAACCACTCAAATTCATAATTTATCACTATTAATTATTTCGATTAAAAAAGGGTTTTTTAATTAAAATTTAGTAATTTTCACTATTCATCAAAATATAAATGTTATCCGAAAAGTTCCTATATTTTTTCCTAGGATAATTTCGATATTCTGAATCCAAAAATGAATTCAATTTTGAGAGGTGAAATTTATCAAATTTCAGAAAGTGGGTATTACTATTCATAACGGCTAGTTTGATTGGTTGTGGTGTGTGTTAGAACTTGAAATTGCATACAACACAGGATACTATATTATTCAATGGGAAGTGTACCATGGAAGCTTGGGGTGTCACATTCTCCCCTCCTTAAAATAATTTCATCCTCGAAATTTCTAGAATACTACATCAAGAAAAGACTCGGTCGGTTTTTCATCGCAAGTTCCTCAGGTTCCCACGTTGCCTCTTCCATCTAATGGTTTCTCCATAGAACTTTTACCAGACGAGTCATTCAGTTTCTCAGCACTTTTTCTCTTGTATCATGAATCCTGATGGGCTCTTCGAAATAACACAGATCAGGTTCTAGTTTTAATTCCTCATAGGTGAGTACATGTGTAACACCCCAAGATTTCATAGTGTGTTATTTCTTCAAAATAATTCAATAACATGCACTACACGCAACACCGAGTTCAATCACACCATGACTTACAAAAAAAGCCATTCAAAAGAGGTTATTAATAGTATTATCTAAATTTTAAACTTTATATAATCCTTATAATTTTAGAATCTATATTATGAGTTTCTTAGATATAATGCAAGAACAAATTCATTTTCAGTATTGCACTTTTATCAACTTTTAATAATGAACCCTTTTTAAATACAATATTTTAAACTTTTTGACTAAATGGGGACATCAAAAATTTAAAATGAAACATCCCAAGCTTCCACGGTACGCTTTCTTTGAATAATACAGTAGCGTGTGTTGTACGCAGCCTTGAGTTTTAACACACACCACAACCAATCAAACTAGCCGTTATGAATTGTAATACCTACTTTTCGAAATTATATATATTTTATATTTTAAAATGGACTTCATTTCTGGATTCGGAATATCGAATTTAGCCTAAGGTGAAATTTTGGTACTTTTCGGATAACTTTCATATTTTGATGAATAGTGAAAATTAATAAATTTTAATTGAAAACAACTTTTTTAATCAAAATAATTAATAGTGATAAATTATGAATTTTAGTAGTTTTAAAGTATATTTAGAATATATTTTTACCATTTAATATAATGTTGGTCATTGGACATAATTTTACAATTAAACCGAACATAAACAAGTGTCAATCTTTTGATAGTAATTATCTATTAAAAACACGCTTTTTGTTTTGACAGCGGGAATTAATTTTAAATTAATTTCTGCCACTTCTGTATTTTGAATTTAGGAAAATGGATTCCATATTTGGAATCAAGATGTTTAAATTATGTAAATAGGTAACTTTTATTTTTAGACATTTTGAATAATTACTGCGGTAAATATTTTATTTACCATGGTTAAGGGTAAATCCGATAAATAAGGGTTAAACAAATAATATTATAATAATACTAAATTACCCTAAAACATGTCTTAACCCTATTGGTTGATACATGGTCGACAATGGACATCTTTGGGTCGATTTTGGGACCCCATGGATCCACTTGTAAGTGATAATGACACTTTATTTTAATTAAGTTAAAATGAATACAAAAATGGCACAAGCATATATCTTTTAGAAAAACAATTGTTACATAGGGTTATATATGTTGTATTTTAGATTATAAATATTAATTAGAAAGATAAAAAGATTTCCTATATAATGATATTTTATTTATAATTTTTATACATTAAATAATTTATTTTATTTATGACACAATGATGATGCAGTAATTACTATAATAGTGAAAAATTTATATAATTGATATTATAAATACCCAAATAAATATAATATGAAACTTTTAATGAATTAAACTAATTTTCTAGGATAATATTATATATTAGTATTGATTTAATTTACTTTGTTCGAAGTAATAAACCTGTTATGAGTTTCACAAAAATCAACTATGGAATAGTGTCAAAATTGACATAAAAGAGTTATTAAAACAAATATTATATTATTAATTGATATTAAATTCCTAAAAATCTATGGTTCTCCCAAGAGACTTATATCATGATCGGTTCATCATTAATGGACAACTTGGGGGTCGCTTGGATGTATGTAGTAAGTTTATTAACCATATTATATAAAAATACAAAGAGACATTGTAAAAGTGAAACTAATTAACTTAGAGTTAATACTTAAAGATAAGGTTAATATAAGTACCCAAACCTGTCTAAATTATATTGGTTGAGTTGTTTTCGACCCATCCCCACCTTAACCTTTGAATAATCAACTTTGGATCCATTAGAAACCGAATATGAATTTATTATAAATTAATATTTCTAGCTTTTCCAAAGGTGACCCTCACCCCTCTTATAAAAGGGCACTCCTCCTTTTCATTTCTCCACACCTTCAAAGTCTTTTGGTTCGGCCAAACTCTGCCCAACTACTCTCCCAACATCCATAAATACAACCTAGGGGCCTTTGTTTGATCAGAAAGCCAACCTAATGGGCCCTTTTGATCAAATGAAAAGGAAGAACCCGAAGAAGAGGTAATGATTTCACCACCCTAAGTTCATTTCTTCTTCCACTTCTTCGTCCTTTATTGTTACCATTCTAAAATAATAAATCCAGTATCATATATATACTGTGATGTTATTATAAATATGGTACAACCATATTCAGTATTCTATCCACCCTTTGAATAACATGTCACCATACGTGCGTACGTACGGCTTACCGTCTCCACGTCGTGGTGTAATTGTTATTCAATATAATATTATTTGGATGGGTATAATAATGATGTGTAACTCATGTAAATAATAAATATAACATGTTAATTATTCTGTATATATGATATACCATCCATTTATATATTATTTTAATATCAAAAGAATGATATTGTCGCTCGTGCGTACGTACGGACTACCGTCTCCACGAACGCGACGAGATTCATTCTCCATCGTATCCATTCAAGTATAATTATCATTTGATGATTTAAAAATGATGTTTAAGGACTTTATATCATTCTGGATATGAATAATATAAAACCTATCCTTTACAAACATGTCTTACGTAACAAAACATATAAAATAAAACAAGTAAGTTAACACCCGAAACAACGATAATACTAAGATATAATTATCGAATCAATATTAAAAGATCATATATGATATCATATTAATGTATATGATTATTATAAAATTTAATAACAATTATTTCACCATTATACAGGAGTTTAACCTACCCCAACCAAGGAAAAGTACAAGGTAAGGGTTATTTCACAATCTCTTCATTATCCGAGGTTGTTTATATGTAATAATGTACTGGGATCTTTTTACCATACACATCCATGTTTTCTTAAAAATGTATTTAAAAACATTTTTATTATTTAAAAGAATATGGGTTAAAGTCATTTATACCCTTGTTTGACTTTTTATAAGAGGAATCTTTCCATCGTTTTCAAAACAAGGTCCTTTTTAACCTTTTCGACAGAATTAAGGTAAGAATGTTTTTTTAACTTATACGGCTGATGAGGTTATTTTCCGCCGTTATAAAATCTTCAAAGCTTTCCTTACAATATTATAAGAATATTTTCAAAGAAAATGTTTTATTTTATATGGCTCTTAAATGATTTCAAAAATAGAAAGAGATATTTCTCTAAAAAGTGTTTTGATTTCATATATGTCAACATCCTTTGATAGATTTTACGCTTATTTGAAGTTGATTTATTATGATACAAAACTTCTATATTGTATTGAAGGTTTTGTGATATGTTTGACTGTGGATGTGCTATTTTTATACCATTCATAGTTTATGGTGAAATTATTGACATTTCGTATGCCAGTTTTAATTCAAATGTTTATGTTATGTTTAAACCTTTTCATATGGGAATGCATTGGACTTAAAATGTGACAGGTGGAGCCCGCTATAGCTCCTCGATGCATCGGTAGGTCTCATGAGACAAACTAGTGTATTGGCACAAGGCCTTGACAAAATCTTATTTTTAGTCTTGGCACGAGGCCTTGGCAATGTGGTTATGATAGTCTGGCATTATGCATTCCATCATTATGAAAGTGGTTATTGATTTTGCATGTGATTATTCGATTAGTAGAATAACCATGTGAATAAGTAAATGGCATTATTTCATTTTATTTATGCCATACTATGTTGAAAGTTCAAGTTTGGAAGCTTTTGTTTTAGTTATACATTGCCTTAAATGTTTATTCTTATTTATGAAAGTTTCCGCTATATTGTTATCCTTACTGGGCATTTGAGCTCACCCCTTTTCTATGTTTTATTTTTCCCAGGAAGTGAAGAAGTAAATTATGAATGACCTGCAGGGATATTATGTGGGGATATGAGTGTGGATTATGGAGACAATATGTTTTTGTAGTAGTTTTTCATTTTATGATGTAATGAAAAACTTATGAATATATCTAGTGTTTCCAAGGCTACTAAACCAATCGGTCTTTCGAGATTTGATCTTTCTTGTGATAATGCCAATGTTATGTAAAAGCACCGACTCTGGGTAACTAGGGTCGGGGCGTTACAACATGCGTAGGGTCAGGCATGAATTTTCTCAACAGTGATACATGGAACACATCGTGAACTCTGGAGAGATTTGGCGTCATTGCTAAATGGTAAGCTACAACCCCAATTCGTTCTAGAATTTTGAATGGACTGATGTACCTGGGACTCAATTTGCCTTTATTTCCAAAACTTATAACTCCATTCCATGGAGATACCTTCAAGAAAACATGATCTCCCACCTGAAATTCCAAATCCTTTCTTTGGTTGTCAACATAGCTCTTCTGCCTACTTTGAGCAGCTTTGATATGGTTTTGGATTACCTTCACCTTTTCCATTGTTTCCTCCACATGTTTTGGGCCTTTAAGTTTCCTTTGACCAGCATCATCCCAACAGGTTGGTGTGCAACATCTCTTTCTGTATAACGCTTCATATGGTTCCATACGAATACTTGAATGGAAGCTATTATTATAGGAAAATCCAACCAGAGGTAAATATTGATCCCACATACCTTCAATGTAAAGCGAGCATGATCTCAACATGTCTTATAAGGATTGAATAGTCTATTCTGATTGTCCATCTATTTGAGGGTGGTAAGCAGTGCTCAAATGAAGTTTGGTATCCAAGGATTTTTGAAGACTCTTCCAGATTCTTGAAGTAAAACGGGGATCATGATCAGAAACAATCGATTGGGGTACTCTATGAAGTCTCACCACATCATTAATATATAGCCTTGGTATACGTTCAAGTGGTAAATCTTCCCTTATAGCAAGAAAATGTGCTAACTTGGTAAGATGGTCAACAATGACCCATATTGCATCATTCCATCTAGGAGTCTTTGGTATCCCCATGACAAATTCCATCGTAATATTTTCCCATTTCAACTCCGGTATGGGAAGAGGTTTCATGACTCTTCCAGGCTATTTCCTTCTAGCTTTCACTTGTTGACAAACCAAACATCTTGACACAAATTCAGAAATATCCCACTTCATGTTGTCCCACCAAAAAATTTCCTTCAAGTCTCTATACATTTTGGTTCTCCCAGGGTGTATAGAGAAATTGGAACTATGATCATCGTCCAACAATTCCCTTTTTAGATCAAGTATATTGGGAACACAAATTCTCTTCCCAAATTTCAAAATTCCTTCTTCATACCAAAAGTCATTCAATCTCCCATCATTCACAGCTTTAATCTTGTTTTAAAATTCTTCATCATCATCCTGAGAACTCTTTATACTTTCTAGTAAAGATGGTTTGGCAACCATTTGAAAAAGCACTGATGTTTCACCTTCTATGGTTATTCCCATGTCCATATTCACTAGATCCATGAAAATTGGATTCCTTTCAATTCTCATATTGTTCAAATATCCATGAACTTTTCTACTCAAAGCATCTGCCACCTTATTTTCCTTCCCCAGGTGGTATAGTATCGTACAATCATAATCCTTGAGTAATTTAAGCCATCGCCTTTGCCTCATGTTGAGTTCTTTTTGTGAGAAAATATACTCCAAACTCTTGTGATCAGTATAAATCTCACATTTTTCACAATAGAGGTAGTGTCTCTATATCTTCAAAGAAAAGATCACAGTTGCTAACTCGATATCATGAGTAGGATAGTTTTTCTCATAAATTTTCAACTATCATGATGCATAAGCAATAACCCAATCATTCTACAAAAGGACACAACCAAGTCCTTTCTTCGATGCGTCACTATAAATAACGAACCCATTATTCCCTGATTGTAGTGTCAATATAAGAGCACTGACTAAGCTTCTCTTTAGTTCTTCAAAAAATTCTTCACACACTTTTGTCCAAACAAATTTAACCCCTTTACGTGTGATCTTTGTTAATGGGTTATCCAACCGGGAAAAATTCTAGACGAAACGTTGATAATAACCTACTAAACCAATAAAACTGCGTACCTCAGTTGTACTCATACTCATAGGTGCTGGCCATTCTTAGATTTCCTTGGTCATAGAAAGATCAATAGAGATTCCATCTTTAGAGAAAATTTGGCCAAGAAAAGAAATCTCCTGATGCCAGAATTCACACTTCTTAAACTTCCCATATAATTCATGTCTTCTCAGAGTCTTCAGGATAATGCGTAAGTGATTTTCATGATCTTCGTTGAATTTGGAATATAAGAAAATATCATCAATAAATAAGACCACAAAATCATCGAGATATTCATTGAAAACTCTATTCATTAGATCCATGAATACAGAGGGTGCTTTAGTCAGCCCAAAAGGCATTACCGTAAACTAGTAATGCTCATACCTTGTTCGAAATACTGTCTTTAGAATGTCTTCCTTCTTCACACACAACTGATGGTATCCAGATCGAAGGTCAATATTTGAAAAGTATTGAGCTCCATGAAGTCGGTCAAATAATCATCAATGCGAGGTCGGGGATACTTTTTCTTTATTGTTATAGCATTGATCTCCCTGTAGTCGATACATAACCTCATAGATCCAACTTTCTTTTTAACAAAAAGAATAGGGGCTCCCCATGGAGAAACACTAGGGTGAAAAAATACCTTATTACTCAATTCCTCTATTTGTTTCTTTAGTTCAACTAATTTCACAGTGGAAATTCTATAAGGGGTCTTCGATATAGGCCTTGATCAAGGAATTAAATCAATGGAAAACTCAACTTCTCGTTCTAGAGGATGTTCATGTAAATCTTCCAGAAACACATCCACATATTATTTCACAATAGGTACATCCTTTATTTGAAAATTCCTTTCCTCACCCACAGTCATTTCATTCTCTTCATCCCCAATAATTGAATTTAGTTGAGCAACTGGGGGTGGATCTAGATAAGAATTAGGTGGTGATGATTCTGCTCTAATGATAAGGTGTTCTTTATAATCATCATCAAAAATCGTAACCTCCTTCTTCGTGCAATAAATCTTCACATCATGGTCCGAAATACAATCCATACCGAGGATTATATCAAGCTCAATCATAGGTATGACAATGATATCAGTGGATAAAGAACATTTATGTGCTCTAATGGGGACTGATTCATAAAACATTGTTGCAATGATACTTCCCTTAAGAGTTTTAACTGACAGCTCCCTTGTTAAATAAAATTGGAAATATCTATTTTTATTAGCATACTGGGATGATATGAAACAATGTGATGATCCATAATCAAATAATGCATTTTATAAACTTGTGGAAACCATTAAATTACCTGCCACCACGTCTTTTGAAGCTTCTGCCTCAGCAGTAGTGATAGCATAAGCTTGGCCTTGATCCCTTGGAATTTTCTGAGGTATGTTCCCCTAACAATTAGGACATTCATTTTCATAATGTCTCAACTCCCTGCAATTGTAGCATTGGACATCAGTAGCTCCCTTATTCCCTTTACAATCATGAGCTTAGTGGCCTTTTTCACTACACTTGTAACAAACACTCTTTCCATTTAAGCTAGTATTGGGGTTCTTCTTCCCACATTTACTACAGGATGGATATTCAGCTTTTACCTTCTTCCCCTTATTTCCATTCCCATATTGATCATAGGATCTCTTCTTCTCTTGTTTTTCTTTAATGTAATAATACTTAGAGAATTCATTTTCTGTCTTGAAAGCACATGAGACAATGTCTTCGTATGATGAGAAGGATTGTGAGACTTGTAGAGACCCAAAGCTTATCGTACATGGACATTACATTACTTTTGCAGAATACTTAATACATAACAAAAATAAACACACAAGGATCGTAATAGTTTAGTGTCTTTGGAAACTCCGAACGTAATCTTCTAATCCTGGTGAAAGATCTTCAAAATCTCCCACAAAGATCTTCCTTTTTTTTTACCTAAAACCTTTCTTTATATCCTGGGGAAAAGAAAACATAAAAGGGTGAGCTCAAATGCTCAGTAAGGGTAAACAAAAGAAATATCAATCACATAATTTTCATAAGAACATAACATTTTTGGAAATCTTAACCTGAAAAAGAGAGCATAATTTCATAACATGGAATAAATCATAGTAGTGAAAATGAAACCATAACTTAAAACATTACTCATTGTGGCATACACACATAATCGTAGAGAATCATTTCTTGTTAGTCAAGACTCATTGCCAAGACTATCTTAGTGGACAATGTCCCTTTCTGAATCGAGTAATCCTCGTTTCATTCCTGTTTCACTGAACCGGTATAACCTACCATTCCAGCCATGTCTATCTCATGAGATATAAAATCTTTACCCAATTCATTGGAGGGAGATATAGGTCCCACCCATCTCTTAATGAATCCTTTCTTATGTGTGCCACAAAATCGTAAATCATACATCATTGCATAACCCATGTAATAAAAATGGGATTCTTAAACAACATGACATCATATAACCATTCATATAAGATAAAGGAATTCATAAACATAATTCCATCACAACATAGTCAAATCAATGTAAAAATATGGATAGAAACAGAACCCTTTATTATCTTATATGGAAAATAATTTTGATAAATCACTTGAATTGAATTCTTGAGGAAAATATCCTTTCTTCTTCAAAATCAATTTCTTTTCACAAAACATCATGCAATTTTAAAAGAAAGAGATTTTATTGAAAATAGTCATGAAATATTATAGAGGAAGCTTCATGAAAATAATGCTTTATAAAACAGTATAAATCCGTTCGTGCCGTATAAGTTAAAAAAAACATTCTTCGTACTTTTGTCGGAAAAGTCAAAAAGTACCTCGTACGAAAAACGAAAAAAGATTCCTTTCATATCCTTTACTAAAAACTCATAGATGGGTAAAATTGGATTTAAACAATTGTAGGTGGATGGAAATAATATTACATATTGAGGGAACACGGATGTGGATGATAAAATACACCCCAGTAAATACTTACGAATAAACAATCTCGGATAAAAATGAGATTGTGATATTTCCCTTACCTTATGACCGACTTGCTTTGTAAGTGTCTGAACCTCCTGTATAATGATTTAAATCATGTTATTGACTTATTACAGAATCATATTCATTGTTATGATATCATATATGGTTCACTTATGACATTATATTACCCGTTCTTTTGTAAATTCCATGTTAAAGAAGCATTTTGGGTAAAATCGTTTCATTTATCGTAGGTGTTTTGACTTGTTGTTCTTGACATCATTATTACTTATATCATGATTTAATTACTTCCAGAATATAAAATATGATTTATATATCATATATATTCAGTATATATATATATAATATATTGATAAATAAAATGAAAAACACCGTTCATGGAGACGGTAGTCCGTACGTACGCATGAACGCTGTTTTACTTTCCTTATTGTCTTGAAATGGAAGTAAGTAGATGACATACATATATATATATATATATATATACATAAATCCAGTAGCTTTATAATGTCATATATTTCATTATTATTTCTTATATATACTTTATAATCATTCTTAAATGGTTAACATGGAGAATGAATCTCATCGCGTCGTGGAGACGGTAGTCCGTACGTACGCACGAGCGATGATATCATTTCCATAAATATTGAACTGAATTGGAGTGGATTATACAATATATCAGAATCAATATGATGTTTTAATAACTATGTATAATTATTCTTTACACCATTATACCCATCCATGTAAGGTGGTGGTGGAAAATAGATTACACCACGGCGTGGAGACGGTATTCCGTACGTACGCACGCGCGGTGATTTCTTTTTCCGTAGGATGGATAGATGGTGAAATAGGGTTGTTTCATACTTATAATAACATATCAGTATATGAGTGATACTGATGTTATTACTTCATAATGAAACAACCTAAGAAGAAGAAGTGGAAGATGAAATAAAGATGAAAGAATTGGTAACGGTAATTACCTCTTCTTTGAAGCGCCTCTTTGAGACATCCTCTTAGGGCACTAAAATTGGTCTTTGAGGAAGACCATAAACTCTAGGATGTTTCTAGGGAAGTGGAGAAAAGATTTTGGAAGGGGTTGGCCGAGCTTGAGTGCTCAAATTGGTGTGAGGAGGAGGGGGAGGAAGTGTCCTTTTAAAGGGGAGGAGAGGGGCACCTTAGGAATATCTCAAAATATTATTTTATATTAAAGTCAAAATCGGTTTATAATGGTTCCAAAGGGTCTTATTTCGAAGATAAAGTGGGGATGGGTCGAAATCCTATCAACCAATAGAATTTAGACAAGTTTAGGATATTATTTTAACCTTATCAATTAGATTTAACTCTAAGTTAAATAATTTAACTTTTACCATGTCTTTTTGTTTTCTTTCACTATATGGTTAATACACTTATTATAACATGCCAAATGAACCCCAAATTGTTTATTATTAATATATATATCTTTATCTAAGTCATTTGGCCGAACCTTAGATTTTTAGGAATACAATAACAATTAATAATATAATATTTGATTTAAAAACTATTTTGTGTCAATTTTGACACTATTTGATATATGATTTTTGTGAAAGTCATAACAGAATTAAATGTTCTAACCAAGTTGATTAAATCAAAATTAATATATCATAGTAACCTAGAAAATTAGTGGAATTCATAAAAAGTCTTAAATTACATTTATTTTGGTATTTATATTATCAATTATGTCAATATTTCATTAATAAGATAATTACTGCATCATCTTTGTGTCATAAATAAATTATATTATTTGATGTCTAAAAATTACAAATAAAAAACCATAATGTAGGAAATCTCTTTATCTTTCTAATGAATATTTATAGTCGAATTTATCTTATGTATAACCCCATATTAAAAATGATTTACTTATTAAACTTTGATTTTAACTATTTTAACCCTTCTTTAAATAAATTAATAATAAATGTCCTAATCTAATCCAGGTGGGCCTAAATGGTCATTTTTTATTCATAAGTTTGTTTTTGGTCGAATTACACTTGTCCAATAGAATTAGGACATGTTTTAGGGTAATATTAATATCATATTTACCCTTAGTTACCTTATTTACTATTAACCGTGGTAAAAAAAGTAAAAAGTTACTATTCACCAAAAAATTATTTTCATCTCATTGAACCACATTTTAGTCCTTGATATTAACCGTGTCTCTCGGATTTTCGAAATTCCATTCACAGAAGCGGTAAAATTAAGTTTTATGCAAAATTCAGTTTTTAACCTACCACTTAGTAGTTTCACTATTCATCAAAAATTGATGTTTTTCAGAACAATGCCAAAATTTCATCCCAAGCTATATTTCATATTCCGAATTCAAAAATGAAGTCTATTTTACCAAATTCATAACATAAAAGTTACATTAATTAATTTTATAATTAAATCCCACTGTTAAAACAAAAAGCGTGTTTTTAAGAAACAATATCTATCAAAAGATTGACACTTGTTTATGTCTAGTTTAAATGTGAAATTACATCCAATGACCAACATTGTATTAAATTGTAAAAATATATTCTAAATATAATTTAAAACCACTCAAATTAATGATTTATCACTATTAATTATTTCGATTAAAAAAGTTGTTTTTAATTATAATTTAGTAATTTTCACTATTTATCAGAATATGAAAGTTATCCGAAAAGTACCAAAATTTCACCTTAGGCTAAATTCGATACTCCGAATCCAAAAATAAAGTTCATTTTGAAAAATATGATTTACTGGATTTCAAAAAGTGGTTATTACTATTCATAACGGCTAGTTTTAATAATATTTTTATAGCATGTCGTTGTTTAGTGAAACTCGGTATTGCGTACTACACACGCTATCGAGGAAGGTCGCGATTGCGTGTAATGCAAGTCAAGTCATGGATGTGTGTTGTGCAAGCTCCTTTTGGTGTAGCGTACAACACAAGACATTAATAAAATTAAAAAGAATATTTTTTTATAAAATCTTGGGCTGTTACATTCTACCCCCCTTAAAATGAATTTCGCCCTCGAAATTCGTCGGGGTTATAAATGGTTTACTATTTGAAAGTTTCTTTAATAGAAACCCACATCGTAAAAGGGAATACCAAAACTTGGCTTTAAAAACTAAAGTATGAAATGTAACGATTACCCAAATAAACTAATCACATAGGTGAAAATATGGATATGGAAGAGAAATCTAACCATCATGTTCTGATGGAGAGTGGTAGAGAAAATGGCTATGGAAAATCCAGTAATCACAAATCCATAAATTTGTGACGATATAAGGTACCATCTGATTCATCAGGTATAAGATCACTAGGACAACATTTTTGGTTTTCAAGATCATTTCCCTAAAGTTGAAAATTTGAATTAGAATAAATAATTACTTTATTTTGGTACAATCTCACTGTTGTTCATGCCTTGAACAATTTCCACTTCATCTCTTAAATAAATAAAGTTGAATTTGTTATTCGTGAAGTGTTAGCAGATCATGTGATAGAACGACGGGTCATTCCATCTGTCTCAAACAAAAGGTTAGCAAAAATTATATACCTAAGTCGATCTATAGTGAGATTAATCATATATGGTTCCTAAAATGGACTTATACTTCATATATCATACTGCTTAATATAATAAAACTAGTTTCTACTAAACAGGGACATCCTGTAGGCCAGTGGTAGGCGATAAAGGCCAGACGCACTTTGGTTGTGGGTTCGATTCCTACAGCCTTGTCCGAAGCGATGGGCTGTCGCCCGTCCTGCAGGTTGTCCCTTTTTCTAAAACAACGTTACTATAACATCCCATCAATAATATCGAAAATCTTCTATCCTTAAACAATACTAACTTATGTCCAACATAATCCAGTCTAATCTTTAGGCTTATAATACTACAGTCCACTCTCATAATATAGTGACAACGATTACCAGAGATTTAATACTGTCATTGATCCCCACATATCATAAGATATGTCTTGTTGGTCACATTCCAAACATTCAAAGTCCTTAATCGTGTATTCTCTTGAATACCTTAGTGAAAACATGAGTGCAGTTAAAAGTTAACCCTTTCCACATACCAAAATCCTCAAAATTCTATATACTCAAACCATGATATCACTTAGTCCTTATATTAATCATGAGCTCATGAATACTATTAAACATTTCATTTTCTCGTCTTCATTATGCGCATATCATCTTATTTCCAAAAAAATATCTCAATCACTTTGAATACCACATCAATAAATATTGCAATACTCAATGATACAACATTATTTTGGAATCCCATTACATAAACACTTAATCATTCCACCGCATCGTTGTCATATTCAACATTACCAATAGTGATCGCATGTGATTTCCCTTTGTCCTTTGCCTTCAGTGGTTGCTCATGTTGATCATCACTAACCCTTGGATTAGGGCAATTATTAGCATAATGCCCCATTTCCTTGCACTTGAAGCATTGAAGTGTTGGCGGTGCGTTCTCTGCAGTGTTTGCTTTATTCACATCATTAGAAACCCTTTTTTCATTACTTCGACACTCAGCTGCTCGATGACCTTCTTTTCCACACTTAAAACATTTTCTAGTCCCTTTAAGACAATCTCCACCATGCTTCTTCCCACACTTTGTGCATAAGGAAACATTCATCTTCTTTTCATCATTATTCTGAGATTTCTCCTTGAACTCCATCTTTCGTTTCTTGTCAAAACCATGAGATGGATATGTAACACCAACTTACATTTCTACCTTGATAGCACAACGCACAATTTCTTCATAGCTACTGAAGTCTCATATAGCTAATGCCCTTCGAAGACTTGGTTTTAAGCCACTGAAAAATCGATCAACTTTACTTTCAGGTTGAATGATAATTCCAGAAGCATACCTTGCAAGTCTTGTAAAATTTGCTTCATAGGTACCAACAGATTCATCGTCCCTTTGCTTCAGTTCAAGAAACTCTTTCTCCATCTTTGTTCGAAGAATACGAGGGAAGTACTTACTGAAAAACAAGTTCTTGAACTCGTCCCATTCCATGGACTCAATTTCATCTCTTGGCCTCGTATTCTTGATAAGATTCCACCATTTATCAGCTTCGCCTTCCAAACGATATACTGCTAAGATGACATTATCATGTTCAGAACATTGAAGAACTGAAAATATCTTTTCAGTAGTACTGATCCATTGTTCAGCCACAAATGGATCAGAAGACCCACTGAAAGAAGGTGGACGTTGCCTCATGAAGGACTCAATAGAATATTGTTCCCTTCTCTGCTCATTTGGAAGTCCAGAATGATTCATAGCTTGTGTAAGTATAGCAATAAGATTTTGCACTCCATCTCCCATAACATTTGTTTGTTCAGGAGGGCAATCATTGCATTGTCCATTGCATTGATCAACACGGTTCCTTCGGGTTCCAGCCATCGTCTAAAACCCAAAAAGAATAGTGTGAGAGGCAAAAATCATGCTAGGGAAAACAACATAATAAAGGGGGAGTACCTTCAATATCCAACATCTTAGGTTTAATTCTATGATCGTTAGCGTAATTCTAGTACTATAACTTATACGTCTACTTAACCTTAGCGACATCCCTAGACATACCGTAGAAATATCTCTAGGGATCTCACTAACGTTTTCGCATCCTAGTTTCCAAAGGTTGACTAAACCTTTCCTCTGATACCAACTGTAGAGACCCAAAGCTTATCGTACATGGACATTACATTACTTTTGCGGAATACTTAATACATAACAAAAATACACACACAAGGATCGTAATAGTTTAGTGTCTTTGGAAACTCGGAACGTAATCTTCTAATCCTGGTGAAAGATCTTCAAAATATCCCACAAAGATCTTCCTTTTTTTTTACCTAAAACCTTTATTTATATCCTGGGGAAAAGAAAACATAAAAGGGTGAGCTCAAATGCTCAGTAAGGGTAATCAAAAGAAATATCAATCACATAATTTTCATAAAAACATAACATTTTTGGAAATCATAACCTGCAAAAGAGAGCATAATTTCATAACATGGAATAAATCATAGTAGTGAAAATAAAACCATAACATAAAACATTACTCATTGTGGCATACACACATAATCATAGAGAATCATTTCTTGTTAGTCAAGACTCATTGCCAAGACTATCTTAGTGGACAAAGTCCCTTTCTGAATCGAGTAATCCTCGTTTCAGTCCTGTTTCACTGAACCGGTATAACCTACCATTCCAGCCATGTCTATCTCATGAGATATAAAATCTTTACCCAATGCATTGGAGGGAGATATAGGTCCCACCCATCTCTTAATGAATCCTTTCTTATGTGTGCCACAAAATCATAAATCATACATCATTGAATAACCCATGTAATAAAAATGGGATTCTTAAACAACATGACATCATAAAACCATTCATATAAGATAAAGGAATTCATAAACATAATTCCATCACAACATAGTCAAATCAATGTAAAAATATGGATAGAAACAGAACCCTTTATTATCTTATATGGAAAATAATTTTGATAAATCACTTGAATTGAATTCTTGAGGAAAATATCCTTTCTTCTTCAAAATCAATTTCTTTTCACAAAACATCATGCAATTTTAAAAGAAAGAGATTTTATTGAAAATAGTCATGAAATCTTATAGAGGAAGCTTCATGAAAATAAGGCTTTATATAACAGTATAAATCCGTTCGTGCCGTATAAGTTAAAAAAAACATTCTTCGTACTTTTGTCGGAAAAGTCAAAAAGTACCTCGTACGAAAAACGAAAAAAGATTCCTTTCATATCCTTTACTAAAAACTCATAGAAGGGTAAAATTGGATTTAAACAATTTTAGGTGGATGGAAATAATATTACATATTGAGGGAACATGGATGTGGATGATAAAATACACCCCAGTAAATACTTACGAATAAACAATCTCGGATAAAAATGAGATTGTGATATTTCCCTTACCTTATGTCCGACTTGCTTTGTAAGTGTCCGAACCTCCTGTATAATGATTTAAATCATGTTATTGACTTATTACAGAATCATATTCATTGTTATGATATCATATATGGTTCACTTATGACATTATATTACCCGTTCTTTTGTAAATTCCATGTTAAAGAAGCATTTTGGGTAAAATCGTTTCATTTATCGTAGGTGTTTTGACTTGTTGTTATTGACATCATTATTACTTATATCATGATTTACTTACTTCCAGAATATAAAATATGATTTATATATCATATATATTCAGTATATATATATATAATATATAGATAAATAAAATGAAAAACACCGTTCATGGAGACGGTAGTCCGTACGTACGCATGAACGCTGTTTTACTTTCCTTATTGTCTTGAAATGGAAGTAAGTAGATGACATACATATATATATATATATATACATAAATCCAGTAGCTTTATAATTTCATATATTTCATTATTATTTCTTATATATACTTTATAATCATTCTTAAATGGTTAACATGGAGAATGAATCTCATCGCGTCGTGGAGACGGTAGTCCGTACGTACGCACGAGCGATGATATCATTTCCATAAATATTGAACTGAATTGGAGTGGATTATACAATATATCAGAATCAATATGATGTTTTAATAACTATGTATAGTTATTCTTTACACCATTATACCCATCCATGTAAGGTGGTGGTGGAAAATAGATTACACCACGGCGTGGAGACGGTATTCCGTACGTACGCACGCGCGGTGATTTCTTTTTCCGTAGGATGGATAGATGGTGAAATAGGGTTGTTTCATACTTATAATAACATATCAGTATATTAGTGATACTGATGTTATTACTTCATAATGAAACAACCTAAGAAGAAGAAGTGGAAGATGAAATAAAGATGAAAGAATTGGTAACGGTAATTACCTCTTCTTTGAAGCGCCTCTTTGAGACCTCCTCTTAGGGCACTAAAATTGGTCTTTGAGGAAGACCAGAACCTCTAGGCTGTTTCTAGGGAAGTGGAGAAGAGATTTTGGCAGGGGTTGGCCGAGCTTGAGTGCTCAAATTGGTGTGAGGAGGAGGGGGAGGAAGTGTCCTTTTATAGGGGAGGAGAGGGGCACCTTAGGAATATCTCAAAATATTATTTTATATTAAAGTCAAAATCGGTTTATAATGGTTCCAAAGGGTCTTATTTCGAAGCTAAAGTGGGGATGGGTCGAAATCCTATCAACCAATATAATTTAGACAAGTTTAGGATATTATTTTAACCTTATCAATTAGATTTAACTCTAAGTTAAATAATTTAACTTTTACCATGTCTTTTTGTTTTCTTTCACTATATGATTAATAAACTTACTATAACATGCCAAACGAACCCCAAATTGTTTATTATTAATATATATATCCATATCTAAGTCATTTGGCCGAACCTTAGATTTTTAGGAATACAATAACAATTAATAATATAATATTTGATTTAAAAACTATTTTGTGTCAATTTTGACACTATTTGATATATGATTTTTGTGAAAGTCATAACAGAATTAAATGTTCTAACCAAGTTAATTAAATCAACATTAATATATCATAGTAACCTAGAAAATTAGTGGAAGTCATAAAAAGTCTTAAATTACATATATTTTGGTATTTATATTATCAATTATGTCAATATTTCATTAATAAGATAATTACTACATCATCTTTGTGTCATAAATAAATTATATTATTTGATGTCTAAAAATTACAAATAAAATACCATCATGTAGGAAATCTCTTTAGCTTTCTAATGAATATTTATAGTCGAATTTATCTTATGTATAACCCCATATTAAAAATGATTTACTTATTAAACTTTGATTTTAACTATTTTAACCCTTCTTTAAATAAATTAATAATAAATGTCCTAATCTAATCCAGGTGGGCCTAAATGGTCATTTTTTATTCATAAGTTTGTTTTTGGTCGAATTACACTTTTCCAATAGAATTAGTACATGTGTTAGGGTAATATTAATATCATATTTACCCTTAGTTACCTTATTTACTATTAACCGTGGTAAAAAAAGTAAAAAGTTACTATTCACCAAAAAATTATTTTCATCTCATTGAACCACATTTTAGTCCTTGATATTAACCGTGTCTCTCGGATTTTCGAAATTCCATTCACAGAAGCGGTAAAATTAAGTTTTATGCAAAATTCAGTTTTTAACCTACCACTTAGTAGTTTCACTATTCATCAAAAATTGATGTTTTTCAGAACAATGCCAAAATTTCATCCCAAGATATATTTCATATTCCGAATTCAAAAATGTAGTATATTTTACCAAATTCATAACATAAAAGTTACATTAATTAATTTTATAATTAAATCCCACTGTTAAAACAAAAAGCGTGTTTTTAAGAAACAATATCTATCAAAAGATTGACACTTGTTTATGTCTAGTTCAAATGTGAAATTACATCCAATGACCAACATTGTATTAAATTGTAAAAATATATTCTAAATATACTTTAAAACCACTCAAATTAATGATTTATCACTATTAATTATTTCGATTAAAAAAGTTGTTTTTAATTATAATTTAGTAATTTTCACTATTTATCAGAATATGAAAGTTATCCGAAAAGTACCAAAATTTCACCTTAGGCTAAATTCGATACTCCGAATCCAAAAATAAAGTTCATTTTGAAAAATCAGATTTACTGGATTTCAAAAAGTGGTTATTACTTTTCATAACGGCTAGTTTTAATAATATTTTTATAGCATATCGTTGTTTAGTTAAACTCGGTATTGCGTACTACACACGCTATCGAGGAAGGTCGCGATTGCGTGTAATGCAAGTCAAGTCAAGGATGTGTGTTGTGCAAGCTCCTTTTGGTGTAGCGTACAACACAAGACATTAATAAAATTAAAAAGAATATTTTTTTATAAAATCTTGGGCTGTTACAAGACTAATGCTCGATGGAGAAATGGTTTTAACACATCCAAGAAACTATAAATATTACATCATGAGTTACGTATATAATATCTATAATACCTTTCTAACCTCGTAATGTTAGCCTCATACTTTGCAACATTCTTATCCTCTTTTTTCCTTAGACTCAGAAATTTCCTTTCCATATCTGATCGATGGTCACGAGGAATGTATTTTTCTAAAAATATATATTTGAACTCCCTCCATTCCATATTTGATACTTCATCATCTTCCTTCATGTTTTGAATCAATTACCACCATTGATTGGCATCTTCAGTGAGGCGATAAACCGCCATGACAACTTTTTCCCTTTCACTACTCCCCAAAGCCAGAAATATATTCTCTAGGGAACTTATCCATTGCTCAGATACTAATGGATTTTTACTCCCATTGAACAATGGTGGTTTTACCTCATGAAGCGATCTAACATTGATCCTCCATTCTATGGATCAGGGTGCTCCATACGGGTAGGGTTATTATTCATAACCTAAGTGAGTTGTCCCAGTATGGTGACTAGTTGATCAGAACCAGTTGCGTCACCAGCTCCACTATAATTATCCTGAGTAGGAAACAAATCCCTACATGAAGTGTGTGTATTGATACAGTTTCCATTTTCCACTTGGTGCCAATTCTAAACAATGGCATAAAATAGATGAGTTTATGAATCAAAGTACATAATTCCATACTTATAAAACACTTAACATAAATTGAACTATTTATGGATATAATCCATAATCATAAAAATGTTTTCTTTGAGGAAGTATATCCTCATAAACCATTCATAATGATTTTTAATGAAAATTAGAGTTATCCTAAGAATATCCTCTAGGAGTGTCGTAACCAGCAGTGCAGCAAGGCCCGTTGTCGTGCACTAGTTCTTGTTCGAGTCTAGCTCAAAGTGGTGTTTTCTGGTTTTACCCCTAGGTACATCTGTGCCAGAGCTGCCTCTACCTTCTCGTATCTAGATAGGGATGTATTTCTCAGAAAACTCACAAAATATCTACAATACCAAAATTCTAGGAAGTTTTTCTATACTCATCCTCAAAGTCAATCTTAAATCTATGTGCTATAATTAGAGTTTATCTAAATCTAGCTTCCAAGGTTTGTACTAAACTTCCTCTGATACCGACTGTAATGCCCCGACCCCGGTTACCCAGAGTTGGTGCATTATTAAATTACATTGGCATGATCACAAGAAATATCAAGTCTCAAAACACTGATTATTTTAGTAGTTTTGGGAACCCTAGATATATTCATAAGTCTTACATTACATCATAAACTCAAAAAAACTACAACCACATATTTTATTCATATCCCATCATACTGTCCATGCAGGTCATTCATAAATTACTTCTTCGCATCATGGGAAAAATAAAACTTTTAAAGTGGTGATCTCGGATGCTCAGTAAGGATAACAATATAGCGGAAACTTTCATAAATAAGAATAAACATTTAAGGTAATGTATAAGTAAAAAAATCCTTTTAAACTTGAACTTCAGCAAAACATGGAAAATATAAAATGAAATAATTCCATTTACTTATTCACATGGATATTCTACTGGTCGAATAATCACATGCAATATCAATAACCACTTTCAAAATGATGGAATGCATAATGCCAGACTATCATAACCACATAGTCATGGCCTCATTCCAAGACTAAAAATAAGATTTTGTCAAGTCCTTGTGACAAGACACTAGTTTGTCTTATGAGACCTACCGATGAATCGAGGAGTTATAGTAGGCTCCACCCATCACTTATTAAGACCAATGCATTCCCATATGAAAAGGTTTAAACATAACATTAACATTCGTATTAAAACTAGCATACGAAATGCAAATACTTCATCCATAAAACATGAATGGTATAAAAATAACACATCCACAATCAAACAAATCACAAAACCTTAAATATAATATAAAAGTTTTTTATCATAATGAATCAACTTCAAATAAGCTTAAAATTCATCATAGGATGCAGACATAGATGAAATCAAAACTATTTTAGAGAAATATCTATTTTTTTGAATTTATTTAAAAGTCACATAATTATAAATCAAAATATTTCATTTGAAAATATCCTTATAATATTATAAGGGAAGCTTCTAAGATTTTATAATGGATGAAAATAGCCACACCCGCCGTATAAGTTAAAAAAACATTCTTACAATAATTCTGTCGAAAAGGTTAAAAAGGACCTTGTTTGGAAAATGATTGAAAGATTCCTTTATAAACCTCTTATAAAAACTCAAAAAAATGGTATAAATTAATTTAATCCATATTCTAGTAAATAGTAAAAATGTTTTGAAATATATTTGTAAGAAACATGGATGTGCATGATAAAGAAGTCCTTGTAGATTATTACGTATAAACAACCTCAGATAATGAAGAGATTGTGAAATAAACCCTTACCTTGTATATTTCAATGGTTGAAGGTAAGTTAACCTCTTGTATAATGGTGAAATAATTGTTATTAAATTATAAAAAATAATATACATTAATATGATATCATATATGATCTTTTAACATTGATTTGTTAATAATATCTTAGTATTATCGTTGTTTCGGGTGTTAACTTACTCATTTTCTTTTATATGTTTTGTTATGTAAGACATGTTTGTCTTGGATAGGTTGTATCTTATTCATATCCAGAATTATTTCAACTCCTTAAACATTATTTTTAATCATTGAATGATAAATATACTTGAATGGACACGATGGATAATGAATCTCATCGTGTTCATGGATACGGTAGTTCGTACGTACACGCGAGCGAAAATATCATTCTTTTGATATTAAAATAATATATAATTGGATGGTATATCATATATAAAGAATAATTGTCATGTTATATTTATTATTTACATGAATTAAACATCATTATTATACGCATCCAAATAATAATTTATTGAATAACAATTACACCACGACGTGGAGACGGTAAGTCGTACGTACGCACGTAGGGTGACATGCCATTCAAAGGATGGATAGAATACTGAATATTATTGTACAATATCTATAATAACATCACCGTACATATAAGATACTGGATTTATTATTTTAGAACGGGAATAACAAAGAAAGAAGAAGTTGAAGAAGAAAGGAACTTGACAAAGGTTGGCGAAAACGTTACCTCTTCTTCGGGTTCTTCTTTTTGATTTGATCAAAAGGGATCCTTAGGATGGCTTTATGATCAAACTAAGGCCTCTAGGTTGAAGTGAGGGATGTTGAGTGATTATTTGGGTAGGGTTTTTCCGATCCAAATGGTTTTGAATGTGTGAATTAGTGAGAAGGGGGGGGGGGGTGCCCTTTTATAAGAGAGGTGAGGGGCACCTTTGGAAAATCCAAAAATATTATTTTATAATAAATTCATATCGGTTTCTAATGGAATCAAAGTGGATTATTTAAATTTTAAGGTAGTTATGGGTCAAAACCTCTCAAAAAATAGAATTTATATAGGTTTGGTTCATTATATTAACCTTATCTTTTAGTTTTATCTCTTAGTAAATTAGTTTAACACTTACCATGTCACTTTGTATTTTTATATTATATAGTTAATAAACATACTATATACATACAAGAGACCCCCCAAGTGGTACATTAATGATAAAAACACCATGATATAAGTCTCTTTTCTGAACCGTAGATTTTTAGGAATTGAATATAAATTAATAATATAATATTTGTTTTAAAAACTCTTCTATGTCAATTTTGACACTATTCAATAATTGATTTTTGTTAAAGTCTTAAAAACTTTATTAATTAGAAAAAAAATTATTTAAGCAATCCTATAATGTCATATTAAGCAATAAAATTCATTGATATCATCAAAACGTTCAAATTATATTAATTTTAACATTTATAATACCAATTATTTTATTCTTTCATTAATAAGCAAATGTTACATCATTATTGTGTCATAAATAATATTAATTATTAAATGTATAAAAATTATAAATAAACTACCATTATGTAAGAAATATTTTTATCTTTTTAATGAATATTTATAGTTGAAAATCCAACATATATAACCTTATGTAATAATTGTTTTTCTAAAAGATATATGCTTATGTCATTTTTGTATTTATTTTAACTTAATTAATATGAAGTGTCATTATCACTTACAAGTGGCTCCATGGGGTCCCAAAAATCGACCCAAAGATTCCCATGATTAGACATGTATCAACCAATATGTTTTGGACACATTTCAGGGTAATTTATTATTATTATTATATTATTTTTTACCCTCATTTACCGGATTAACCCTTTAACCATGGTAAATAAAATATTTACCTAATGATTATTCAAAATGTCTGAAAATAAAAGTTACCTTTTTACACAATTTGTACATCCTGATTCTAAATATGGAATACATTTTTTCAAATTCAAAACACAGAAGTGGCAGAAATTAATTTAAAATTAATTCCCGTTGTTAAAACAAAAATCGTGTTTTTAAGAGATAATAACTATCAAAAGATTGACACTTGTTCATGTCCGGTTTAATTGTGAAATTATGTCCAATGACCAAAACTGTATTAAATGGTAATAATATAATATAAATATAATTTAAAACCACTCAATTTCATAATTTATCAACATTAATTATTTCGATTAAAATAGTTGTTTTTAATTAAAATTTAGTAATTTCACTATTCATCAAAACATTAATGTTATCCGAAAAGTTCCAAAAATTTTCCCTATGATAATTTCAATATTATGAATCCAAAAATGAAGTCAATTTAAAGAGATTAAATTAATAAAATTTCATAAAGTGGGTATTACTATTCATAACGGCTAGTTTGATTGATTGTAGTGCGTGTTAGAACTCGAAGTTGCGTACAACACACGCTACTATATTATTCAAACAGAAGCATATCGTGGAAGCTTGGGGTGTTACATCATATGTCAGATATAAGTTATATAAATTAATGTGATGCAATAGAAGTACATAGAATTAAAATTATGAAAAATATACAGAAATTGTAACTTCTGGAGAGGATAAACTTACTTGAGCATCACAAATAATCAGATTGATAGAAGAAACATTAGGTTTGGGTGACGCGTTACACCACAAATTCAATAAAATTACTAGTATCTTTAATTTTTCATCAGCAATAATAGTAATCTCTTTAAAAAGACATGTTCTTCTTGACATTTTTTGGTTTCTATAGGCATTCGATTATTGTACTTATATAAAATAGTAAGCAATACCATAATTAATTTGTTTATATATGTGTGCAATTGATAAAAGCAATGAAATGTAAATATATTGAATGACAAGATACATAAGAAAAGTTTTAAAAATGTCTTTGTAGATAATGTTTTGTGTATAGTCAGAGGTTGGATTCTCTCTATCATCAAGAACAATTTTGAAAACTCTAGCTGATGTCACTCTAGATACAGTAACATAAAGTTTCCTATGACAGAACAGAGGCTTGGGAAGATATAAACAAGCACATGACAGAGATTGTCCTTGACTGTTATTAATAGTCATAGCATAAGAAACAGTCAAAGGATATTTTATTCTTTGTATTTTGAAAGGCCATCTGTCATCATTGTGTGTCATATTAATTCTTTGGATGAATTCCAGAAACCTGGGATGACTACCAGTTAAAATTTCAGCTTTGATGACATACTCACCCAAGTGGGTAACAATAAGATGAGTACCATTGCATAACCCCACTGATTGATCTACATTTTGCTGTAATATAATTGGCACTCTGATCTTCAAAGTACTTTTGTGTGCAGGAAGTCTAGAGACGTTGATAGCATTAAACACACCAGTTGTATATATGTTCTCATGCCGATCAGTATCAAAACTGGCATTGTAATCAAAATCAGAAATGAAGTAATATTTTACTTCTAATTTACTAAGTGTTAACATGCAGCCATTAACGTCCTGAAAAATTTCACGGGTTGGTGCTAATATAGCAAGACCATTCATATATGATACATCTCTATAGTTATTGTTAAAATCATGGTATGCTAATTCAACATATGCTTCCAAGGCCGATTTATTTGTTCTTTGAGGGTATGTTGAAGGGATTTGAATACACCCATCCCCATCATTGATCTCACCAAAACGTCCCTCCCCAATATCCAAAATCCACTGTGAAAATCATCACAGCTCATCAGAACATAAATTCAAATCTATAGAATGAAACCTCATGTTTTGGGTAAATGTTAAAACCTGACAATGTTGCCACAGATATGATGACCTTATACTTGTAAATAAAGTATCACTTCTGTCACCTCCAAGGATTGATAGAGGCATTTCTCTGAAATATCCACCTGGGACAACTGGTAAACCACCAAATGTTAAATTAGATGAATTTTTATTCTTTACTGAAAGTATATCTCTTAATGTACGATCAAGAGCTTCAAAATAGTTTTTATGAATTGTTGGAGCCTCATCCCAGATAACCAATTTTGTTGATTGTAGCAGTTCTGCAATATCACTCCCTTGCTTAATATTTAATACAGAGTGATCATTTGTAGATATAGGAATAAGATATTTTGAATGGGTTGTCCTCCCACCTGGTATGAGTAATGATGCTATTACACTAGAAGAAACTACAAGAACAATTTTTCCTTGTGAACATAGTAAACATGTTATGACTCTTCAGATGAATGTTTTACACGTCCCTGCATATCCATGTAAGAAAAAAAATCCCCTCGAAGTAGAACATAATGCAGAAAAAATTCTCTAAATAACTATTTTCTGGTCAATAGTAAGCAAATTGTGCAATGATGATTACTCATTAAGAAGTTCATCTCTATTCTAATTGAGCTCTCCTACAATCAACAGATTAGGTTGAGTAGTTAATGAGTAATATCTAATGGTAATTAGAGGATAAAATTGTAGATATTTACCATTACTATGGAGAATGTTGTTTATTTCAATCAAACCTAACATTTTTCTTTGATGATCCATTATTGTCAAGTCTAGAAGAGAGGTAAATGGTATTAGAAAGAAATATACTGACATAGATATGTATTCAAAAATATGGTAAGTTGTATGTACCTCGTATTTGCAGGAGTTTTTTTTAGTAATATATAATATCATCAGTTAGAATATTTTATGATTTAAGACAAACAATGTCATATTGGGAAATGGTAATTGAGAACAACATTCCAGCAAACATTCTTTGCAAAGAGTGTCCCATTCCCCAAGTTGAGACATATTTTAGTGCTTGAATGAACTCATTGTCATCAGCTAACAGTACCATTGCTGAACAGGTTTGTCTTAGTGTACTATGAGTAATGTTGTTCACCGTTTTAATATAATAGTATGAAGTCACGCCTCTGACATTTGTATGTAAAATCCATAAGTAATAGAGTTTTCTATAAGGTGGTGGCACATTGTACAGTCTTCCAATAATCAATCCATGTTTGCACGGGTAACATTTTTTTCATGGTATAGGTAGACAAATCTAGTTGGGAATTCTGATATGTTAGACTTCTACCTTATGAGTACAATATATTCTCTTCAAACCATGATGTGAACATGGTATTAGAAATGTTTCTATTATTTAAGATGTCTTCAATATTGTCACAATCTGCATATGTCACGCTGTTTTGACCAGGTAAATGAAAATGCAGTCCATCAACTTGAGGATATCTAAAATGGATGTCATATGAGAGGATCCTTTATGAAGCATCACATTGTAAGATGTAACGGTAGTCATAGTACATTTTAATTCTGTCGACATTGTTATCAGACAGATTCTTGTTGTTTTCGTAGAGTGTCATGGTGACATGATGATGTCTTTTTCATATATATTTAAAAAGTTATTTGATAGAGGATGGATGATTGAAAATTTCAATATTCAGATGAGCATTATATTTTAGAAGCAGAACTGGATTGTATGGCACAACAACCCGATTGTCTAATGCTATTCCATTTTTGACAACTGTACATCCATAATTCCATCTCCGGTATACAACATAACCATCATCATCCATTGTGGTATGTTCAACAAATTTTTTGGATAATATTTTGAGCATTTACCATTCTATATACAAGGTGAGTGACAGTTTTCATCACCACAATGCCCATGGATCATAAAATTTGCAACTAATACATGAATTTTTGGGGATGTTTCCTTATTTGGAATTTCAGTCATAATAATTCGGTTAATGTCATTCGGAGAGACTACATTGTTGTCCTGACTGAGAAATAATAGAATGTGCACATGTGGGAGTCCCCTCATCTGAAACTCCACAGTATGAACAACTACATCAGAAAATGAAGTACAGATGAGATAACATGTGAAAGAAATCTATAATTTGATGGTTGAAGCTATCATTATGATATTAGATTTTATTTTCAAAGAAGCTTCATACCTACTTGAGACTTTTTGAAAAAACTTCCTTCTCATAAATCATTCATGAGTTGTCCCACCTTAATATTGAATATTCACGAATGAATGGGAGGAAAGTCCAATGGGAAAAGATTGTATAACATTACAAATCTCGAAACTTCAGACCACATAGGATTGCATGTAAATGTTAAAAATTGATATGGATAACCCTCCCAATTACATATTGAGATAGTATCTAGGTAATTCTTAATAATATATCTCAGACTGCCTGTAAATGGGGAAGAAAAAATGATACGCTTCCCACATAAAGACCCATCTCGGTCACCTCTAAGGAAAGAATCTTGAAAACCATTGTATAGTTCTTCCCTAAAATACTTTTGATTGAAGAGAATAAAAGAAATTCTTTGAGATTAAATCATTTTATATGAGTCCAAAATAAATTGTTGAAGTATCCTCTTAGAATAAAGTAGACAAGATGAATCATTGTAACGAAATTAAAATTGAAATGAGAAATATTCTCTCATTGTTACATTAATATTTTTT
Organism: Viscum album; assembly: GCA_963277665.1. Lineage (NCBI taxonomy): Eukaryota > Viridiplantae > Streptophyta > Magnoliopsida > Santalales > Viscaceae > Viscum > Viscum album. Next base: position 1,329,231,567 of record OY728142.1, on the reverse strand, counting down.
TCACTTTGATTGAATGGTATTGCATGATGGGATATGTTTACGACATATACATCCTCTCCTCCTATGAAAACCAATGGATATTGTTCAGGCAGGTATAGTGGGTGAACCTCATCTATGCATTTTAATTCTCCTCTTTTACTTTGAATGATGACATCTCTATGATGATTTAGATCTTCAGTGTCGACAACAATCAGCATTGCGGTCTCATATGTAGTTGGTAAGTTGTATCTTTTTGGATCACTTCCTCATCTTCTAAGTAGTCGATGCTTTAAATTTTTAGTTCCAATACCCTCAATAACATCCCTATCCATTCTCAATTGACGTGATAAAGCATTTATTCAATGGATAATTTCTTGTAGTTTCTAAACAACACTTAATTTCATAACATAGTTTTGAATCCTGTCATCAATGCTGCATATGATAGTGTCAAGATATAATCAGAAGTGATAAAAACTTAAACATTACCAGTTAATATAGAAGTCACCTAATTGACCGTACTCTGTTTTGAGCTTCATTTGCAGTGTCATATACATATAGCTAAGATAACATTGGTGGTTTCCCATCTGGGGGACATAAATTTCCAATACGGTGGTTGTTTTTTCCATTTAATATAAAAACATGTGGACACTCTTCATAGTTCACAAATTTTTCTACTTTTCCACAAAATGATGTGAATGAAAACATTGATTTTTAAATATGCATGTTGTCTTGGAATGTTTTCAAATGAGTAGAGGTTGTATTGAAAACTAAAGTCTTAAGGTATTCTGGACAAGAAGGAAGCTGCTCTAAATCAATTTTCCCTAGCGAGCAAAATAAAGAAAATCGTTTGATATGTATGTGGCTATATTTTTTACTCTTATCTTCATAACATAAATTTGAACCGTAGTACTCACAAATGTTTTAAGGGTCTCCACAATCTGAATATTCTGTAGGAGAAAATTGTAAGTATATTTAATATTAATGGGAATATAAATAGCATACTAATTCAAATGTGTGCACATAAAAGTTAGTAATTTGATTAATACATAAATTTAAATAACCTATTTGATGAGGATCTATGTCAACGTTTGTTGACGTAGTACATTCTTTTGTTGTCTGATTCATAGTTTGCAGTTCCTCAGGCAGATGTGTAGTGCTTGTAGGCATTTTTCATTAGTAATAGCACATTCATTATATTGTTATTAATTTTTTTTTATTTTGAGTGTTACTTAAATATAAATATACTACTTGTTCAGGACATTGTAGTTGAAGTGATTTTTTCGCAACATTGGACTTCAATTTTTCTGTGATTAATTTCAAAATAATAATGTAAAACATACAATGAAAGAGTTTCTAGTGGATCAAATATAATGTAAAAATTGACAGACAATTGTAGTTTATAACAAAACTGATTTCATAATATGTTGAAGTAGTATTTTCTGCGATCATCTGATTCATGGATTATTGTTCATTGGTGAGTTTTGTAGAACCTGTATGCTTGTATTGTTATAACAACACCATTTGTTACATTATTAATAAATACTATAAATTTTAAAAATATAAATACATAGAGATGACATACCTAAAATGGTAGTTGGGATGTAGTACATGCCTGTAAGTGGAAGAAGAACGTGGTTTTTGATATCAGTATAAGTTGTACTGTTCATTATTGAAGGTATATGTGTATAAATTAATATTGCACTGACACATAGAATATCATGTAGTGAACTGAATTGTCCTTACCATGACGAGGAGTCATTAGATGACTCCATAAGAGTACTTTCATTTGTATTCGAACCTAGTGAGATTATTTTTGATTCATGAAATTACTTAATAAAAATGAAAAATATTGTACATTTGTTGAAACAAATTTCATTGAAAACATGATTACAGAATGAATGATTGTGTTGTATCATGTTATTTGGTCGTTGTTTATTTTGTTTGAACCACTGTATATTGTTGAAAGATCCAAACATTCTTGAGGGACTGTGTAACAGGAAGATAAAAATTATTAGTAAGATAAGATTGCGTATTTTTTAGTACAAAGTAAATATATTTATATTAGATATAGTAAACTGAAATTACCGTTGCTACATAAAGGTGAGAATAGAATGGGTCTTCGTAATAATGTGTTATTAGCCAGTGTGAAAACTTTAGCTTTAAAACATTGTCCCCCAATTAGTTTTTCCTTAATATTCAGAGTATTTTTTAAATATATATTGTCAGGAAGCAAGATTCTGTAGCAAATTGGTATCATACATTGATTTGAATTACAATCACTAATGAAACAGTAATGGACTTAGTAAATTGAACCAACAATTACTGGGTATTAGCGAAAAAGGAAAACAGAGTCCTCATTGTGTTCCAACTATTGGTGTTACAGGTTCAGTTGGATTAATGTTTTCAGTAGACAATCTGCATGTAGAATTGAAATCATCATAATCTTATATGTTGATTGATGAGAAATAATGAAATATTATTAGGACTTCTGGGAATGTAGAAGACAACATGATCGTCGTTGTTATTGTAGTTTTCATCTTGGAAGTCATGCATCTCTGTATCTCGATGGGGATTTCATATTTATATCGTGTATCTTTTTATTTGATTGTAATGGAATAGAACAGAACCATAAAAACATGAAGTCTATCATGGTGTTTAGATTGTAAACAATATATATTCTAAAGAAAAATCTACTTTAGAATGTTCATATAGTCACAGTCACTGGACTGTATGTATAAATGGTACATATGACAGTTACATACTAGAAGAATTCTAATAGAAGCTGTGATATTTATCAGCAAACGATGATAAATGGCTGATAAAATAAAACATGGTTAATTGTACATAGTATTATGAACATATTATTAATATTATACCTATTGAAGACAAATAATAATTATAATCGTCAAAAAGATACTGCTATGGTTGGCTGTCCAGATACATTTTTACATACATGTTTAGACAAATGATGAAGACATATAATACTGTCACTATTGAATGAGGATAAAGTAGAATGAAATTGAATAATCAGTTGGGAACCCAAAAAAATGTGATGATGAACTAAAGTTACAGGTATGAGAGTCTATTCTGAAAACATACATGTTCTGGAACCTTACAGCTGCTACCTGGTAACCGAGGAAGAAAGAATTTAAACCCAGTAGTTCTGGCATGGTCTATTCTAGGTTCTGAAACCCTAGTTTTTAGAATCTTGTAGATACGGAGACGGTGTGTTACAAAGAAGCATCGGCCGTTAATTCTAGAGAGTTAAGATTTTGTAGACGTTAGTGGGTGCTGAAACAATTGTGGAGGAGTAATCTTATCCTTTGAGTTGGAATATTTTTTTCGTGACAGTGATAAGTAGAACCTGCGAGAGGATGATTTATAGTAGGGTCGATGGTGCAGATTTTCATAGTGTGTTGGATGCAGAAGAGAGATCTGGTTGACCTATCGAAGAGACATAATTTGGATTCTTGGAGGATTTAGCACATGAGGGACCTGGCGAAGGGTTTGTAGCAGGGAGAGGTGGGGAGGAGACTCATGAGTCACTATTGAGGTAATTAGGTTTTGCGTAGGAAGCAACGTATGTAGGGAAGCGGTGATGGAGTGACACATGTCCGAGAAAAACCTTTCTTTAGTATGTATATAGATATAGATATAGATATAGATATATATATTATTATATTAAAGAAAATATTTTTTTTAAATTAACATATATATCATATCCATTATTTTTAATCGTGAAAAACAAATCACAACACTTTATGGAGCTATAAATCCACATGTATGCATGAATGGTGTTATCATTTTAAAATGGATTGAATTATAGGAAATTAAAAAGATATATTAACTTATGTAATGATAAATATTACAATTATTTCATAAATATATTAAAATTATATACACAATTATAACATGTTATGTGAGGTCTTCATGGAAGCCATATTGCATCAGTTTTCGAGGTGAATGTTCTCTCTTCACACGAATAATTGTTTCATTTTATATATGATTAAATTATGAGTTTAAAATAGGTTATTCCATTAACATAAAAACATATAAAAATATTTATGATAATGGTGTTGCAATTACATCATGTTTGAAGAATATTTTATGGAGGTAGAAAAAGAAATAAAAATAATATGTGTGTTTAAGAACAATACCTCTTCTTTAAACATCTTTTTTTTTGTTTTTGGATGAATTATTCCAGGGATTGTTTTTTATAAACCATTAAATATATGGAATATAGGTTGGTATGTATGTATTTTTTTGGAGTTATATTCATATTCCAAAGGATTTGTATTTTTATAGAGGAGTGGACATGGGCCTTTTAATAGAAGGGGAGAAAAGAAACAAGTAAATTTAAAACAATTAAAAAAATTAATATGTTAATAAAACCAGATGGATTCAAATTGGTTTATTTAAAAAAATTATATCATATATTGTTGATATATGGATCCCAAATTGGTTTTTGATTTGTTAATATTTAATTTTAACATTTATATATTTATATTAACCCCTAATAAGTATGGTTTGGCCTTAACCTTAGAAATAATCATTGAATGATTTTATTACCCATTAAGGAAAAAATTATGTTCATCATATTTCCAAATAGTAGATAATATAATTATAAATTTATAAATAAATAGATAAAACTTAAATTAATTAATATATATCATTTAATCTGAAATTTACCCCATAAAACATCATGGAAAATTTGGTTTCATAAAAATGAATCTTAAGTATAATAAATATGTATACATTAATCAAGCTCAAATTTTATTATAATGAACAAAATTGCATTATATTAAATATAAACCCTAATTATTCATCGAAATAGTTTGAAATAAATTATCATTGTAATGTCATGACATGGAAATAAATATTCTAAAAAAATTGGGTTGCTTTACTATATATTAATAAAATCATACGCTTTAAAAAATTATATAATCAAATTCATCCAAACAAAATTTTGACATGTTCAGTTAAAAATTGATGTTCATTTTATCAAATTATAATTTTGTAATCTTGATGTAATTATTTTAAATGAATCTATATATTTCATGAAAAAAAGTATTTATTTAAAATAATAGTTTTTATACTTTGGCTACAAATTTACAAAAAATTCATATATTTACTATAACTCAATAAGATATAATAAATTAATATAAACAAGACATCAAAAGTATTTTTCATCACAACACATTGGATTTTACAATATTGAAAAATATTTTATCCAATAATTTTTATTTGGAATTAATGCCAATTCTATGAGACTTGTGATTTTATGAATTATGTAAACAATAAATTAAATGTAAATAAAATAAATTATTATAATTTAATTCAAAATTGAAATCCCAATTAGGATTCCCTTAATTAAGATTACCTATAATTATTTTAGTTGACAGTGAATGAAAAAGGCATATCACCTTTATCATAAACTAATTAAACAAAAAATAATTATTTTAGATGAAATATAATATTAGAATAATAATTAATAAATAAATATTAAAATTTATAATAGATTAATATATGTTTATTGAATTCAAAACTCAATTTGAATCCTCCAATAAGAATATTACTCTTTGAATAACAAAATATTCAATTTTTTACAAAATAATTAGTCACTAAAAATGAAAATGAATATTTATTTATATAAATTAATGTAAATTTAATTATAAATTTATTTTTTCTCATCTTTTTGTTTTGTTATGAATTGTACAATTTAGTTTTTATATAAATATTAAAATCCATTTCATATAATAACTAAATTTGTAACAATTGAAAAACCTCATAATTATTAAACAAGAACATTTTATTTAATATAATATGGATCATGCATCATTGAGATATTCAGGGGTTACATGAAATATTGTTTTTTTATTTTTCGGAATATGACAACATGTTTCTTGGAAATACTGAGTTACATAAACAGACGAGTTCTGTGAAACCACAATATACGATAAATATTATAACTTAATATGAAACTTATCAGCTAGATATCATAATTAAGGGTCATAATTTGATTGAGAAACAATGAGAATATATATTTTACATATTATTATTATATACCTATTTATTTTAAATAAAATAATATAAATTTAATAGTATTTCATTTAATGTTTTCAATATAATATTATTTTTTCTAAAAGATTGTTTAATCTCGCATTTTACACATAATTTAAAAATAATTTTTACCAATAATCAAATATTTACATGAAAAATAAACTTTCGTTTAAATATTTGGATACCATCATTATCTTAGGGTGTATTTTTTTAGGTTTTTTCAGGAGGTTTCATTTTTTGATGAATGGAGAAAAATGATACATTTTAACTAAAAAGAACCTTTGTATATAAATAACTTATAATGTTTAATTATATTTTCAATTTTATTTAATTTTACTTTTGATTAATTATATATATATATTAATCCAAATTATTTCATTGGAAGAATTTTTATATTTAATTTATATGTAAAAATCATTATAATCATTTGAACATTCACTTTGATAACTAGTTTTCTCATCATATCTGTGGGATTAATGTCAAATTTAAATTTTACACTTATGTGATTTAAATTGTAGAAAAATATTGAATAATTGGAAAATAATAATTATCAACTTCTAATAATTTAAAATAAATTTGTGATCAGAATGAATATTTAATGTAATATAAAATTTATTACCATGGATAAGGTTAAAATTGTTCTAATATGGGATAAACTAAAATGACAAGGGTAAAAATAAACTATAAACTTTTATATAAATTATTTTTTTGTATAATTTCGACCATTAGACATATTAGGTTGTATAATCTTCTTTTTTGGACCTTTTATACATATTAAAACACGATAGAACTCAAATATTTTAAGAAAAACCATTTCTGCCCTCTCCCCAACTTTTAAAATGCCACCCCTATCCTATCATCATAAAAATATAAAATATTTTTTGTTCATGAAATTTCATCACAAAATAATTTTATACTTCTCTATCTCATTATATAATCACTATTTAGGGAATAAATCAATAATTATAAGTGTTATGTGAAGAGGATACCCGAAAAATATGTAATGTTTTTTCAACTAGAATATTTATTTCTTCATCCACCTCCATATATTATTATAGAACCAATATAATATAATTACCTAAGTATTTTATATATAATATTATTATTTATTAATAATTTTATCACCCAGAAAAATCTATAATTATATCAAATAGATTACAAAATCATCATTCGTGTGTATGGCATACCACAACCTCGCAAACCGATGCCATTTGTTCTTCCATTACCACCATTCATGGAAGGGAATGAAAATAGATATAAATAATAAATAATATATATATATATATATTATTGTTATTTTTATGGAGACACTATATCATACATACCTTTTTTCTATTTTTCTGTAGAGGATATGATAATGCTGCTTGTGTGTTTGGTGGAATACCACATTCAGAAGTGATGTAATTCATCTTCCACTGAAACATCAAATGGAATGTGATAAAGATAATTTTAATAATTTTATTTTATATTTATTTACTATATTTATTAAAATGGTATCACTATGTAATGACTATATTAATCATTTTCTTTCATACTTTTTCACTTATTTAAAGATGATAATATTGTTCATGTATGTGTGGACTACCTTCTTCATTAAGCGAAGTGATTTTTATTTCATACCCAAACCACATGAATGAGAAATAAAAGTATTTAATATTTTATTATTCATAATATGTATTTTAGTTAATTATAAATGTTATATTTCTCCTTTCAAAAAATAAAATTGGAGGATTGTAATGTTTCACTTCTATGCGCATAACAAACTATCTTCATAATCATAACTTGCATCATTTTTCATGATAATCATTCTTGGTTTGTTTTAATAGGATAATTGATTTATTCATAAGGTAATAATTTGATGATTATTATTTTTTACATTATACAATTGAATAATATGAATAGGGTTCAAACCGTTCATGAAAAAAATGCACCTGATAATGAAATTTAATTAACACCCAAAACAATGAAAATAATTAATGATAATAATTTAATGGGTAATAAAACATTATAAAAGGATCATATATGATTTTGTTATTATTAATTTGGATCTACAGTAATTTAATTAACACTTTAAAACAACAATTCATAATGTTAAATAATTTTCAATCAAATGGAAGTGTGGGGTAATAGATTTTATCTCAATTCAACATTCAATTGAGACTCATTTGTTATTACACAAGAATTTAATTATTATGTAGTGTATATATGACCATTTTATCATGTAATATCATGAATAATTCTTTATTTTTGGTATTTTATTATTCACATTGAATTTATTTATCCATGGTGGTATAAATGGATTATTAAAAATTGTTAAAATTTATTGTAAAATCTAACATAGTATTATTATTAACAATATTCTCTTGAAAATTAAATTTATAAATATCCTTTGTATTTATTAATTTAATTTTTATGAAATATCCTTATTATTATAGGATAAATATAAATATTTCATAAAACTTATACAATTTAAACACACAATGTTGATTCTTGAGTGCTGAATATAGCAAATATGGATAAATCGTCTTCCTTCACTGAATATAAATAATCGATTTTAAGACATACATAATCATTAATTAGATCAATTATTTAAAATATGAGATGTTTTTTGGAACTATAATGATGTGTGGAGGCTAGTATATATTATCCCATTAATGATTCCGTATATATCATAAGACAAAATAATGTGTCCAAATTAAACTTATTTCTACATATAATAATAAAACCTACTTGTAAAAGGGATTGATAGTAAAGAAATAAGAATGCATGATATCATGTTATCCAATAAAGAATAATTTCATTCATTAATATTTTACATATTATAATCCATGATATATTCACTTTCATTTTATATCTGAATGTATTTTAGTTTTATATTATTCTTTAAATTAAATATTATTCCAATTTTCTACCTTTTTAAATTGATTATAACTAAACCAGTAACTCAGAATGAAATTTTGTTCATTTATTTTTCATTAAATATTTATTAATAATTATTATTCATGATATTTTTCACATAAAATAACCCATTATGAGTTTTCAACTTTCCCGTGTATTGATTCATTTCTTTATGTTATGAAAATGAATCATTTGAATCATTTTTCTTAGATATCATGAATTATATTCTATTATGTACATGATTTTATATTATAATAGAAATTTGAAACAGGTTTAATGTATGTATCTATTTATTGAAAACTAAAAAAATGATCATTCCATTAGGACTTGATTCCTTGTATTTTTGTCAATGTAATAAAACAGGCATCAGCTTCGAACTATTGGGATCGAATTTTCTATATTTATTATCATTGTTATTTAATTAGAAAAATTGGGAACAAGATTTAGGAAAAAAATATATTAGTGAATATAACCATAATATAGACTTGGAGGATAATCATATAAGAACATCCTAATGGTTTGGTATGTTAGAGATTATATGGGGTTTTCTTATAACAGATCCATGTCTGGGTACTACTAGTGGATTTAGTTCAAGAAAAAATATATATGGTTAAAAAATTTGACAAAATTATATTCTAATTGACTCATCACCACCTATTGAATGAAAACAATCCTTACATCACATGTTTTTTGTCTATCCTTGGGAATATCAGGGGTATAATCCAAATTTTATTTAAGACACAATAATGAGGATTAAAAAAATTATATCCGCAATGAAACCATGTTTAAGATTATTAGATTAGCTATGTGTAAATTTTTCAATTTAATTTAATTATTTCACATAATTTTGGACTATATGGTATTTATTATAATGATATTGTCTAATATAATGTATACAATCATATGGAAATAGAGTCTAGTAGTATGAATGGGAACTAAATTAATTTATTTAATCAAACCGGTATGAATGATCATTTATTTCTTGGTTTTACCCAAAATTTTTATCATAAATAGTCTCCCAAACACTCTCATTGTACTATGACATTTTATCACATTCTAAAAAGTTAGGGAAATAATTCTCTATGTATTATTTCATTTTAAGGAAGCAAGAGATGAAAATGATGGCATGATAAATGATAGATAAAGGGATAAAGTGAAGGAAATATTTTCCCAAATGTTATAGTTATGGAATGAAATATATTGGTAGTTGATTAAAATGGATTTGAGTTTTTGAAAATAGTGATGAATTGGGTCACTAGGAAAAATAATGTAGAGGGGAAACAGATAAAAATTATTTTTTATGGTTTCAACTATAATTAAGTGGGGATCTACATTAATGAATTCTCCAAGAATCAATAGAATATACATCAAAATAACATAAGAGAAGAAGGAAAATATTATATTATTACTCCAACCAAAGTGGATTGATTAATGTATTCATTTATATTAATCCATGATATATAATTATTTCTTTATTGATACTAATGTTAAAAAATTTCGCAATAATTACATATTTGTATCGGAATACTGATTCATAATTAATTTTAAAGAATGGGTTGAATTATAATAATAAAAGTGATTTTGTGCATTTTTTAACTTCTTAAAAAACACATTATTGAAATAATGATAACAAAAAATATTATCTTAAATATGATTTAATGGTCTTGGTATAATTATATAAGTAATATCCATAAAATAAATTGGATATTTCTATCTACATTAGAACGGTAGAAATATTTATTCAAAAAAAATTTTATACTACAACTATTTATGTTTAAAAAATATTTGGATTTATTGTTTAAATATAATAATATATGTTATAAAAATAGAATATATATGATATCATATTTTCAATATGGTATTACAGTAATTCTATAAATGATAATGTTTCATGAGGATACATGATGATGTTATTCATATTTTTGGTTTTTTGATGATTAAGATCTATACAATATTATTTAGGAGATTAATGTTATGTTAATTTTCTTTATTAATATACCTATATTAAATTGATTAGGTTCATTTTTTGTAATGGTAATAATATAAACCATTTTTTAACTTGTTTATGATGATCTTTACATGTGGTTTTTGAGGTTAATGTATTACATCACGAAATGATTGCTTGTACATATTGGATAAATTGTGCTAAACATAACAATTTTGGAAAATATTTTGAGATAATATGAATGACTTTTAACTTGTTTATATATTTTAAAAAAATTTAAATGTTACTTTTTGTACTTTAGGAATAAAAAATCATTTCTTTGATATTCATTTCTTTAAGTAAGTGCTGAATTTGAAAATTTTCATGTAACAACAAAGAGATGTGATTGTTGATATTAAATTGAATAAATTCATGTAAGTATATATTCTCATTAATATCCATCATCATTATGAAAATGATCTCAAAATAAAATATTATACTGTTTGTACGATCATAATGTATATGTAAATGGATAAATTAATAGGGGTGAATTGTATGTATAAAAATATTTGTTTAACCTTAAGTGGAACTATTTTTAAAACATTAAATAAATCATATTCAAAAAACCTATTACGTTTTTAAACAGTGATCAGAAAGGTCCATTAGTTTCTTTGGACAATGTAATGTAATCAAGTAGATTCTTATATAAATTCCACTAGTCATAATTATATTTTTCATCAAATTCAAAAAAATTGACTTAATAATTGTAAGAATGGTATGAATGATAATGACAATAGATATGATAAATCATAAGATTTCAAAATAATGATTATTTCCCAAAATGTATAGAATCATATTCATAGTAAAACAAATGAATAAAAATTAAAGCTATTATGATAAACCAACTATATATAGAAATATTAATACTAAATATAAATTTTTATTAATTTTATAGAATAGAAAATACTTGTAAATAAATATGTAATTAAATGGAATTCAAAAATTTTAATCCAAAGTGAAGGGTATCTAGTAAACCTGGATAATGTTCTCATGGTTTATACATTCATGAAATTCTAACTTACACACACTAGCGTAAGAACTCAATATGTTGATAAAATTATGTCTTGATATCTTTCTAATCCCTTGTTCTAAAGGTCGATCGACATCTCTATCATCCTTTCCAAGAAGCCCTTGATTTGATGGATCAGATTCTATCTTATAATTCCTGCAATCCCTTGGCCATGTTGATTGGATTCCATCTTCCTAGACACAAAAGTCCTCGATCCTAATCACTAAAATTAGATTTTCTAGAACCAATACAATATAGACATAAGTATAAAACCTAAAAAGGTTTACATAAGAGAAATTATCTCTATATAAATTACAAATGAGTTTAAAAATCTATATAAGGTTTTACATTTTAATAAACCGAGATGGAAAATTTCACAGCGCACTTTCACATGGAAAATGATTTCAATCAAACACATATACTTACTCTTCAAATGAACAGGTATTTATAGGCGTGCCTCCCAATGGACATCCATGTTTTCGATGATCATATTTCCTCATATTTTTATACAAGTACATGGATTCCTAGTACTCTAATAGTAATATTGTGATTGAAACCATGATATCTGTTTGATTAATGCATTTTACAAAATACATGAGATCATTTTGACAATACAGTGTTCTGTATAAAATGTTTTAATATGATTAAATAGTTTTCCACTTTCTGGATTAAAACATAATTCAGTACAATGGATTTAAATACATAGTATAATTAAAATTTTCATTATGATTTTGATTTAGATGGTATCTATTCTAATGTAAAATATGATTAAAATAGTTTTTTATGAATATAACATTTCGTGACCTTAAATCGGTTTGAAAAACTAATCTAATCAAAATTGGATTCATTTTCATTAAGATAATTATAATGTTAATTATTGAATACATTAAAATAATTTTAAAGTACATTAAAAAAAATAATAGAGATAATTTGTACTAAAAATTATTATATCTACTATATTTAAGAATGAGTTTGGGACTAAAAACCAATGTAATTGTCCAAAGGATATTTTGACTCAACAATATCACCCTTCTTGGAAAACAAAAACCACAATACATAAATAGAAAATAACTCTAAAAAATATGTCCATTTTATTGTAGAGAAATCATATTAAAAACATAAACAATTTTACTTATCTACCCCTAAATTTATAACTCATTTGTGTATAGTAGTGAATTTTACAAACTCTCCCGTATGATAAGAATTCACATAATGATATTATTCTCTTACTTAAAATTTTTCCTCCTCATTACCTAAATAATTTCCCCTTTATCCTTCCATTTATAGAACTTTTCCCCCCATTTGTGACATTCAAATAGGAATAGGTAAAGTCTTAAATCACATAAAATGGTCTCAAAAAATATATAATAATCCAAAATAATAAGAACATGATAATCTATAAATAAATGAATGAACATTAAACCAAAATAAATAAAATAAAATAAATAGAATTAATGGTAGAGGAAAATTTCTTGTATTTATGTTCCAAAATCAATAAACTATATAATAATGGTTTTAAAAGAAATTCATTATTTTTCAGTGTGATATACCAGACAAATTTTTTCAGCTTCATAAGTTTATTTCACATTTCATCTAACTTTTCCCACTATTCCTGTTAAGATTTGGTTTTCTTTTCTATATCTTGAATTCATTCCTCCTAAATCCAAATTCATTTATTATATTACATATCCATTACATCATGAGAATGAATAATTTCATCAAAGGATTTATTGTTATTTTCTTACACTATGGTTGTTTTTGAAAAAACTTCCCAATGGCCCATAATGATAGTAATATAATCATTATATAAATTATGTATATAAATCTATTTGATTAAAAATTTGAGTTTTTAATTATGTATATTTTATCTTTAAATTTATTCTTGGAGTCTTTTTTGAATGTATCGAGATACTTTACCTTATTGACAATATTTATTATTAGACTATTAAATGAATTGTGTGTCGAATCCAAATATTTCTTGAATCTTATAATATTATCATTATGGATCATAATTTCATCACTAAATCATTGAGACCATTTCAAAATATTTTTACAACCCACTTTTTGGGATTTTATATTTTCTTTGAATAAATTGAAGTCTTCTTTAAAAAGTATCAGCATGTCTATTAAATCATCTAGGGAATCTAGATCGTTGTTCTAACTTCCCACAACCAAATCAGCATTTGTTACATGAATTGGATATTATAGGAGAATATTTTATAATCATCACAAGGCAATAAAGATGTAATCAATTACATTTCTAGTAATCTTATTTTAGGAGACATATTTTTAATGAATGAATATTTTTGGATGAACAGGTTTTATCATTCTCATTCTTTATTTTATTTTCCTTTTAAGTCTAACAATTGAATTCTGTGTTTAGAATTCATTTCATCAAAATTGTAAATTCTTTTAACAACAACCATATTTATTTATTTATTCATTCTATGTTGATTATAAATATCACTCATGGATATATATATGATTTCTGGAAGTAAAATAGACATTAGTTCATATTGGAATACATACTTTTCAATAAAAATTCCTAAGGGAGCTAATATTTTCATTGAATCGGGATATGTTCTTAAAGAATGTTTGTATGATTAATTTTCCTCTTTTTTCAAAGTTTTCTTCTTTTTCATCTTCTTTGAAATGTTCTTCTTCTTCCTCCCCAAATTTTATTTATCTATATTCTTCTTCTTATTCTCCTTCTTCTTATTCTTTTACGTATCCATTATATTCAACTATTTTCTTAATAATGTTATCATCATCATCCATTACTTTGAAATATTTCTCTATTACTTCATGAGTTTGAGGATCTTCTCTAAAATCATCTTTTTATAATTGGAATAGCTTCTTGAACAACTATAAATTTATTATAATTTTTTTAGATGGGGGGTCATCAAGAAATAAATCTATTTCTCTCAAAACTATAACGAAATATGTATTAGGTAAAATGACATTAGCTGATGTTGATTCTACACTATTTTACAAATTTTCACATATATATCATTCTAAAATCATATTTTTATTCTATTAGGTTACTTTTTTCCTAGGATATCATCACCATGAAGTGTTCTTTCAAAAAAAATGGTCAAGACGAAATTAAGAATCAATATCATTCATTTTTCATTTCTTCATTCTCTATTTAGTGGGAATGATATCATAAAAACAATTTTTTCATCTTTTATTTGTTTCCAGGAAGATAATATGGCTTTCTATAATTCTCAAAATTCTCAAATTTCTATATAGAATAATTTTATGACCCCAATATAGGGACTCAGTCATTATTCACAAATAAATTTTACTCCAAATCAAAATTAATTCATCATTATAATCATATAATACCTCTTAAATATAAATTTTTTTCTAACCAAATAGGATTTTATAGAAATGTTGAAATGTATAAGGTTTTCTTCACACATTTATCTATTCTAGTTGTGAAATATTATGATCTGATATTGTAATTACTTAGACATGATATTCTGGACCGTCAACAGAATAAATCCATTAAGGTATATCATTATCATGTTGACAATATAATCCAAAATATAAAAAATATGATATATTAAGTGTATCTCAATTATTTATTCTCAAAATAATGATCCTCTATTACTAGTATCTAGTACACTATGATTATGGATTCAATGAGTAACATTCGTTGGATCTTCATATATTTTTAATAGAGACATTACATCCCTCTCTTGATAAAATGATGCCATTAAATCTGGTATTTTATGAGATAGAAAAAATATGTCTCCCCAATAACATATTCCTTGAAAAAAATAGAGGCATTAGAAGACATTTCTTAGGTATTATCATAGATATTTAAAGAAAATAAATATCTTACATCTTTTTTTTAAAATTTTATAGAATAATAAAAAACATGAACTAAATAAATATAAAACCAATCATAGTTCGTATCATTCAGTTTTATGAAAAATGATTCCCATCCTTGAAATTGAATCATCCTTTTCAATAAAAAATAAATACTTTCATATAAATATCTAGATACTATCTGTTCATATAATATAAAATACTCCTTGTAATATTTTTATGGATCCATCGTATTTGCACTGAAAACTGATTATTTAGACATGAATAGAATCAGAGTCAGAATTTTAAACTCAGTTTAATTTCGAAATGACAAACCATGACTAGAAATTTTGGAAATTGGATGGTTCCCTTTTTATAAGAATATATGTGTGAAAATTAATATTCCAAATAGATCTAATTGATGAAATTTAGGATATCAGATCTGATGGATGAGGTGTTATTCAATGAATTGTTTATAAATATAAACTCATGATGTTTTATATAAATATTTTAACATATTGGGTGAACATTATTAAATTTTAAAGACAATTTTCATTATATTTTATGAATAATATTGGGAAATGAATATTTGTTTTGAAAAAAATTTATTAAGAATAAAAAAAAGAATAAGAAATGATTGGAATGGAATAGTTTTCAAAGTATAAAACTAAGAAAAAAGGGTATTTAGAGTTGATATATTGATATGATAATTTTTTCTTATTTTTTGTAAAAAACAATTTATGATAGTAAGAAAAATAAGACATGGTTATTATAACTTTTCAAAGGAAAATTTTAATACTAAGATATTTTCAAAATTAATTTCCAGAGCTTTTATAATCCGATTTCAATCGCAATAAAATTTCAACATGAATTGAAAAAAAAACCATACTATCTAACTGAAAATAAATTAATTTTTGATAATTAATACATTGAAGAGGTATATCATAAATTAATTTATTTTTTCAAATCAAATAAGATATATTTTTATAATATTATTTTAAATTCGAATCTATTTATTTTACTCAAACTGATTAAAAATTCAAATATGATTTTTTATTTCAAAATATAATTGAACAAGAAATTAATATAAAAATTTGAAATCCAATTTTTCAAATTTTATTTCAAAACATACATAAGTAAAAAATATGAAACCCTAAAGGTTTTATAAAAAATTCATATATACTACCCCTATGAAAAAGTGTAACCTAATATAAGGATATAATTTCAACAATAAGTTGATATGAAATATTAAATTAAGATGATGATTCCTTGATTTTTTAATTTATTCAAATCCATTGGAAGGTAATTGTTTTCTAAAAATACTAGTATGTTGTTCTTGTATTCTGATGAATTGTTAAATTATGTAAGTTTTGTGTGTGATAACTTTGAGGATCTTAGATGTTATGGGTAATACTTTTCATGCAACAATTTGATTCAAAATTAGAATTTATAAATTATCCACCATGAACTCTATATATAGTTATCAAGGGATTTTATTTCTTATTTTTATCTTTCTATACAAAACTTTTAAAAGGAAAAAGGCTTCATATTTCATAACTAGAAAATAGATCAATGTATTTATAGTCAAATCATTAACTAAAAATATTCATAGTAAATGACTCCAATACTATCAGTTTGTGTGGGACCAAATCAATCCATTGGAACTAACTATAGATAATAATTACTTTGTACTTCATTAATAAATTTAAATCTTGAAAAATATTACTTCATATATTAACAATGATAAAAAAAATTAAAAAATCAAATATTTATTCTCGAAGATCCTTAACAATCTTTTTTATACATAATTTATATATGATCATAAATTTATAATGTCATATTCTTATATTTCAAAACCAATATTGATCTTTCATTCTTCTAAGACAAAGAATGTCTTGGCTTGTATGGTCTTCATTGTAAAGTGTTTAAACATTATCATACTGATGGGAAAAAAGAAGGCATTAATCTTAGTATGTATGTACAAAATATTTATCATTCGTAAAATTCAAAAGATATCCTTCATCAAATAATTTACATATCCTAATAAGTTCTTTCTTTATCCCATTTATAAATAATATATTTGAAATCATGGATTTTTCAAGAAGAATAATGTTACCTATACCAATAATCTTTCCTTGATCATTGTCTATATAGTTAACTATTAAACCTTTAATTTTGATAATTCGTTAAAAGAAGTCTATGTTACATATTATATTCTTGAATAACCAATATCCATGTATAATATATTCTTATTATTGGTACTTAATTCTTTTTTATAAAAAAACAATTATAGGTTTGGAACCCAAACATTCCTCAGTTTAGAAATTTTGGTAAATAAAATAACAGTAATAAAAAATAGTTTTGAAAAATTTTCTTTATGAAATCCTAAGTACTAAAATTTAAATAAGGAAATAAATTATTCTAGTGACCACCACATTTCCATTAATTCAAAAACAATGAATTTTATATAGAATAATAATTGTTACTAAAAATGGGTTTGAATGAGTATATCCAATTTCTATACTATTACAAAGAGGATGGAGTTGTTTATAAATTTTATGAAATCTGTATTTACCAGTGGAAATTGTTGAAAAATTTTCCTCTAAATAAAAAAAATTAGACATTAATTTTAAAACTAAATTCTTTTATACATTAGTATTAGTTTCAAATTTGAGTTTTTTCTCTAACATTTTTTGTAGAAATGGAATTTTCAAAATCATTATTATAATTATCCTTTCCATAATTGTATTTTTTCAGGATTTCAGAAATAAAATCGTAAAAGGTAAATTATTATATTCTACTAATATAGTTTCAAAATAATTATGCTAGAATTTTATTTCTCAAATTGTTTCTGACCTTAAAATTTTCATTTTCGTGTAATTTGGAAAATTTAGACACTTCATCATAAGAAGGAAAATAATTATATTATACTAATATAATTTCTTCATTAGAAGAAATATAATTTTTATCATCATGATAGTTATCATTTAATGGAATATTTTTCAATGAATAATATAATCATACCTTATTCATAAGACATTTATATTAATAATGTATTATGGCATAGATTTCGACATTGTTTTTTAGGAATTTTTATTATCTGAAGAATCATAAAAAAATATCATCCACTAGCACTCCATGTGTCATTATCATTCAGTAAATTCTTCATTGTTGACCTGTAATACATTTTTTTATTTATATCGTAATTATTTTCCTTCCTATCTTTTCTTTTTAACTTTGGACAGTCATGTTAGATATGTCCAAATCTTTTTATTTCATAACAAGTAAACTTGGAATGTATCTTTTAATTTTTATCATTGTTTAATTTATTATAACAATACTAAAAATTCATTTTCCAGTATTATTTTTGATTTTTGAGTAATATTTTCCATCTCATTCTCAAAATTCTTATAATCACTTGAGTTAGATTAAACAAAAACCATTTTCTGGTATATTTTAACAACCTTCTCGAGAGTCTGAGCATTTATCAAATTTGAATTATAATTAAAATCAACTCCACCATTCATTTCATAGAAATAACTTCATCACTTTTCAATATATTTTTATATTGTAAAAGAGATCTAAACTAATCATTAATATTATCATTTTAATTATTTCAGGATTCATTAACATCTAATATCTTTGATTCCCTTTCATTAGGACAGATGTCTATAATGTTTACAATATGCATCAAACCCACTTATCTTATTCATCTATAACATGAAAATGATTAAAAATATTAATAAACCATTGTTCTATATTTAAAAAGGTATCACCATAAGTAATTTCAAAATATTGATTGTCAAATCTCAACATACCTCTTATTTTTTCAACAAATTTTGATATTCCAAAATATATAATATCTAAATTTCTACAAATTCGGTAACCTTAATCAAAATATGAAATATTTCTATATATGTATCTTTTAAAATAACATAATAAATTATTAATTAACTTTTAATTAGGCTAATATTTTATCTTTCTTTGTTTTTTATAGTTCTAACTTATTTATCATGAATTTTATAATAATAGGTCATCATAAAAAATTATCAACTCCTTTTTTGATCATAAAAATCTTTATTTTATCCCCAAAATATTCATAATCATTAATATTGAAAATTGGTGGTTTATTTGGATTGATAATGTCTATATAAATGATATTAAGTCCCTCCATCTAATAAGATATAGGAAAATATCTTCAAGAAAGCACATTAGTGTAGTAAATATTTATAAACCAAGTTTATAACAAACATGATAGAGATGTGAAATAAATGGTATCATGTAATATATGTGTAATCCACATCTAATACCAATTTTGAATCAAAATTTATATATTGATGGCTAAAAACAATTGGGGTGAATTTTATGTTTAAAAATATTGGATTTTAATCATAGATAAACAATGTTTAATAGAATTGAAAAAATAATATTCCAAAAATTATTATGTTTTTAAATGGTGGACAAATAGGGTCATTGGATCTGATGAATGATGAATCGTAATCATGTATATTTTGACATGAATTCTAATAGTTATAATTATTATTTAATCATATTCATAGAAGAAAATGATTTAGTCATTATAAGTGTAGTAAAAACCATAATCACTATGGTTTTGATAAATAAGATTTATTAAAAATAATGATTCTATAATAAAGTCTAGAGAATAATATTAAAATTAAAACAAATTAATCATAATTAATGTTCTTATGATTAAAAAATAAATATAAACTGTTGAATATAAAATATCACATTAAATTAATGCATTATAATAAAAAATACATTAATGAAATAAGTAATTCAATTGGATAGAATTATATTAACCCAGATAGAAGGTAATATATTAACCTTAGTTAATGGTCTCGTGATTATTAATGTTAAGAAACTATGTATTACCTCAACTATGGTAATACCTTGATACAATGAACAGATTCTATCTTGTTGTCCCCACAATCCCTTTATCATGTAGGCAATCGACTGATCTTTCATCCTATCGTGGAATCCCTCAATATGATTGATCATATTCAATCTTTATATCCTCAAATTCCCCCGATCAAGCTATTCAAGTTCAGTTTTCCTAGCATCAGAAGTCATTGATCATAATAAAAACAATCAGAGTTAGATAATGAAATACAACAGATTATTAAAGAGACAACCTTAATGTGATTTATTATGAAAAAACTATCTCAAAATAAAATACATACAGACTTGGAATATTTTTTTTAATAACCCTGATATTTGTTTCAGGTATGTTTTTATTTTTCTGGTGTTTTTGAGGAAAAAGTGGTGTTTTTTAGAGAATTTCTTAAGTACACGCCATGTAATTTAAAATTACACACTCTCTACTTAGTTTCCAATGGTATCTGAGTGCTGGCCATATTACAGCCATGCACACGACCATGTATGGTGACCTAGAGCCCACATAATGTAGGGGCCAGTAAAGGCAAGTAGATGCTATGTACTTTCTTTTTTTTCATTAAATGTACCGGGGTTATGTCAGATGAACAATAACATTGCCTTCTAGGTCTTTCTCATCCGGGATAATCAGTATGACCACGATCCTTCTCTGGGCCACTGATCGAGCTTCTATCCTCTGATTCTGCCACCATCGATTATGTTGGGATCTCCTCGGTACAATATTCCTTCTTCTAGAGTTTCGTTTCATGATTCCTCCTCTTTATCAAGTTATCTCTATTTGAACGTTTTAGACATTTACGTTAATCTATGGTATTCTTGGGTGATTCAAGGAATGAGGTTCACGTATTGTGATCCTACAATACTGAGGTATGTGGTTTATTCCATTACATATATTGTCTATGTATTTTTTGTGAAAAAGTTCCCAATACCTTGATCTGTGTATTGCGTGCTTGCAGTTTTAGCCCTGTTAATTTCCAGTAATTCTTTTATTATTTAATAGAGGTTAATTTAATTATAATAGGGTTAATTTCTATACTTTGGAAGTGTTTTCCCATGCATGGATGTTTATGACCATTTGGTCTTGCTTAGCATGTTTGGATGCCTTGTTTTTCAGCATGCATGGTACTGTAGGATGGAGTGGTTGTTAATCTAACATGTTGTTATGCTGTGGACTGGTTAGCCAAGTATTTATTGAGGTTTACTTTGGTAACTTTTCACTTCTATGATGGATTGACCTACACAGGGTCGTGAGAACTTAGTGTAGTGGACCATTGGGAGAATAGACATAAGGGATCCTCCAGAGTGTTTTTTATTATTGTTAGGATGTGAGACCGTAGATAGAATTAATTTAAATCCTTAATTAGAGTGTATGTAGATCTTCGAAGTGGGATACATGGAGAATGTGATGCAATTTCTTCCCCATAGTGCCTTTTTTGTTAATGATATGAGACTATAGGGTGAACTGACAGTGAGTGCTTCCTCAGAGATTCTATGCTAAAGATGAACCAGAGGGGTTATGTTGTGTGTACTTCCCAGATGGTTGCATGTGTTTTCTAAATAGGAGTAGAGGGGAATATGTAGTGAGAAAATCCTAGAGGGTTACCTATTTGTGATAATCTATTTACTTGATATGTAAAACTGAATTCTTGGAAACTATAGATTCGTTTACGGTGGAGTACTTCCAAGTAAACTGCTTCATTGTTTATTTCCAACCAAATATATTCACTAACTATTAGGAAAAGATCTGTTGGTAGTTGCCTACTGGTATTTAGTCTCACACCCTATTTCTATTAGGCTTTTGGGCCCAAACAGATTTTATTGTTGTAGGTATTGATAAGGGTAAGTGTCCTTCTACTTTAGTTGCATGACTGCTTTGGAGCTGGAGAGCATGGGACCAAGATGTGGCTTGCGATGTTAAGGAACTATTTACTTTTTTTTCTTGTACGTTGGATTTGTTCTATATTTCAGCACTGTGACATTTTTGGCTTCTCTCTTAGACATATGTTTCATGCATCATTTATATATATGTGCTCCAGTTTTTTCATTATCAGTCTTCCGATGTTTGCTGTTGTTCGGCATTTTACTATTCCTGCTATTGTATATCTGTTTCTTTTCCACTATGTCACTCTTCCAATGAGGGCATAGTTTCCCCAATATCACACCCAATGCCCTCATTGCTAGTCGGAAGCATGTGGAATGAGTGGAAATACGTTTCAGGCCATGTGACCAACCAGGTACGAGGTGCCTATAGGTGGCTTTTGGAACCCGGATGTTTCAAAGTGGTATCAGAGGGGTTCCTTTCTTCTTGACTTACTATTTGGAGCCTATATCTAGGGATAGGACAGAAATGGTACTTATTAATAAGAAGTTCCTGGGATTAACTAACCTGTGTACAGGGAAAATCTAATCTACCTCATTTATAGAAATTTTTCTCGATTTTTAATTTTACAGTTGATTTGATTTTCACCGTATGGTGATTCACTTGTTTTGTGATATTATTGTTGATGTTATTGATGTTCTATTTCTGTTACAACCCCCTGGTATTAGTGTATTCCATCTCAATCATCATATATAGGCACTTTCTTGGAATCACATGTAATGCATTATTTCCATGTCTTTTAGGGTGCATTAGCAATTGCATGTTGTTGTGATAGGTGTTGTGTAAGATATACATGATGTTGTGATAGATGCCTTGTTAAACATTCATACTTTTTGATAAGGTATTGTTTGTGTAAGGTTTTGTTTGAATGAATTCCATACATTGGTTCTTGAGGTGTTATCGGCCCTCATGGATCGGAATTTGGTGAATAATTGATCTATAATTCTCGTTTATTAAGTGTATAAGATGCCATGATTTTATTCAGGAGGAGTATGGGCCCTCACAGATTTGAATTTGGAATTTTAATATTCATTTCCATGTCTTTCTGGGCTAGGGAGTAGTTTTTGGGTCTTACTCTCTAGAAAACCCCGGAATACATGTCGTGTAGTGATGAGTACATTCCACGTGTTCTTCTATTCAAGAAGAAACTATTTTTCTTAATTACTCTTCGTGTACTCTATGTACACGCTGTGTAGTCACTAATCATGTCTCAGACTGTGTGGGTGGGGACATGGGGTTTGGAATATTTGGTAGGATCCTCCATGTACTATATTTACATTCCATGTTATAGAACCGTGTAACTGGTCGTGTCACTAACAACACGGGCCGGTTTAGTCTTTTCTAATACACGTTGTTTTTATCTGGAACACATTGTGTTGTGTAACCCCTGTTTCTAGCTGTGTAATGAGCAACACATGTCATAAAGTTCTTCATAGTACATTTTGTGTCCATCTAGAACATTCCACGTATTGTGTTCGAGGTATCCATCCATGTTAAAAACAATAAGGGTTGGTGAAGCACGTCTAGTACACACTGTGTTTGGCACTAACATGCTATGTAGTCTTATTCTAGGAGAGTCGGGTGGCTTAGCCAGGTAAGAGAACTCAGGATGGGGAAGGGGATTCAAGTTCACCCCGTGTGTTAGGACCACACGTCGTGTGTATGGGGTGTTACATGACCTGAGATGGAAGAAGTACATGCCCATGCAAATGATTAATGGAACACGTCTCTTAGAAAATATACACATTGTGTATCCATATTTTCAAAAAAATGAATGATTTAATTCTCTTTTTCCCTTCTAGCACTCCTATGTTTCATTCCCTATTCATTTTGATCAAAGGTTTTCACTTTTCCTTGCAGAGTCATGCAAACATGATTTCCTCTGGTTGTAAGCCATTTATAGGGAACGATCAAACACCAAATATGATAGATCAGTAACTACCATCAGATCCTCCAGTTGTGAAAGTCTTGGAACCGACCATCATTCTAGATATAGGTGTTGTTGCACAATTCTGAGAGGGCTTCATGAGATTCATGCAGACCTTCTGAGGAGTACCGCATCATTCCCCTTCTATGGTATAGTTGACCTGGGTTTTCTAACAGCAGCATCACCCACCTTCAGATGGGAAAGAGGACCTCATGCTGCAGATTCATGGTTAGAAGCCATAATTTCCATCTTTAATAATTTGGAGAAGCCTCCAGAGAGTATTTTGAAGCTCGCAATGTATATTCATGGGATTCCTCCAAGTGATGGTGGGATGTGATCTCACATGCAGGACACCAGCCGGTTATGGTTTGGGATGACATCTAACATGCTTTTTATGAAAACTTCAATCGGGAGACCGTGAGGGCCGACCGAGCCTGAGAGTTCATGTGTCTATAGTAGGGTACTCTCTCTTTCATGGTGTAGTCTTCTCATTTCCCAAATCTGAAGCGCTTCACACCAATTTCAGGAGGTGATGAATTATTTCTGGAATGGAAGTTTGGGTATGGTCTCAGGCACGACATTCAAACTCAGGTGGACATCTTCAGGTTGGCATCCATCACTTCTATAGTCAACTAGTCGCAAATCATGGAGTGAAATAAGAGATTTTATGGACTGGTGAGCAAGGGAAGTATGACATCTGGAGTTAGTATCCCTCCCACTAACAGAAGGAAGCACCGCAGGGGTTATTCATGTGGTTATCTAATGAGGAGAGACACTTCATCTGGTATCCAGGTGGTGTCCTACCAATGGGGAAAGAGCAGGCATATGTGGTCACATTTCTCAATAGACCTAGTGTAGTGTCTATATAATGGAAATATGAGTCATCCTCAGCGTTTTTGTCAGATATAATCACCATCATTTGGTGAAAGGGGTTCTCCTATTACTCCTCCATTAGAAGCAGCACCACTAGTTTCACATAATTCTGGGAACTTGAGTTGTTCTGGATGATAAGGCCAAGGTGGAGGTCACAACCATGCTAGTCAGTCACCAGGATTTTAGCAACAACCGGGTGGATCAGCTCATAGTGGTATGGCTGGATCAGAAGGTCGTGGTGCAGGTCAGACATTTGTAGTGGAGAAGACCTAGAAGGAGCCAGATCCTAGACCCTATACAGTTCGAAGTATGATCCTAGTTGCCTCAATTTTAGCGTATTATTTTTTCGATACAGGGGCTTCCCATAGCTTTATATTTTTTGTTTTTATGGGTATCCATGGGATCTATATCATTTATTCTACCAATATCGGGATGTTAGACACACCATTGGGGACAATAATGACTAGTGTACATTAGTGAAAGGAGATCCCTCTTGAGTTTGGTGGGTGTCACTTCTTATGGGACATTTATGTCCTATAGATGACAAACTATGATATCATTCTATGAATGGAATGATTAGTTTCCTTCTAGGCAGTTTTCAGTTGTTGTCATTGTAGGATGAGTTTCACACCACCAGAGGGTGGATCGTTTCTTCATAAGGGAAAATGGGATGTCCAAGTGAGATGACCGGGACCCAAGCATCATGGGTTGAGGAGAGTTACATCCTAGATTGGTGCACTACATCTGGATTACAATGGGAATTCTCAGATGGAATTTCTTCAAGTGGTATATTGTTTTAGGGATTTCATTCCAGTGGACTTTTCAGGTATGACTCCGAAGAAAGAGGTGGAATTTTCTATCGATCTTGTGCCAGGAGTGGCACCGGTGTCCATCCCCCTTATAGGATGGATACAACAGTGCTGTAAGAGCTCAGGAAGAAGTTGGAGGAGTTAGAGGAGTTGTAGGCAAAGGGTTTTATCTGACCAAGTACTTATCCTTGGTGTTCTCTTGTCCTGTTTGTGAAGAAGGCGGATGGTACCCTCAGACTTTGTGTGGATTATCAGAAGTTTAACGAGTTTATATTCAAGAACAAATATCCCTTTTTTATGATTGATGATCAATTTGATCAATTTTGAGGAGAATAGGTGTTCTCAAAGATTAACATGAGATCTGGTTATCATTAGTTGCATGTTAGACCATCTAATATACCTCTTACTACTTTTTAGAGATGTTATGGTCTATAAAAATATGTGCTTCTGTCGTTCGGCCTCACGAACGTGCCTGCAGTCTTCCTGGAACAGTTGAACCGAGTGTTCCATCCATACATGCATTCTTTCATGGTGGTTTTCGTGGAGGATATCTTGGTGTACTCTCCAACTTGACACAACCATGCTACCCATATTGAGATTGTTTTGAGTACACTGATAGAGCATTAGTTATATGCTAATATCTGAAAATGCCACTTTTGGATAGAACAAATTCATTTTATGGGTCATGTTATCTTGAATACATGAGTATCAGTAGACCCAGGGAATGTGAGATATGTAGTTTACTAGGAGCATCCAAAGAACGTCTTTGTGGTATGAAGTTTTCTAGGGTAGTATGGATACTATATAAATTTCATAAAATACTTTTCATGCTAAGCAGCACCACATATGGGCATGACTAAGAAGGGTACAAAGGTCTTGTTGTCAAGTTCTTGTGAGTCAGCCTTTCAGGAGCAGAAAGGAAGGTTGAATTCGGCACTGATACTAGTTTTTTCAGAGACATGCAATAGTTATACAGTATACTGTGATGCATTAGGTATTTTTCTTGGAGAAGTGCTTATGCAGGGGGAAGGAGTCATTTCACACAGGTCTCTATAGTTGAGGCCACATGAGATAAATTACCCAAAACAAGATCTTTAGTTGGTTGTATTTGTTCATGCCTTACATTGTTGAAGACATTATCTATTGGGAGAGCATTTTGTGGTTTTCATGGACTATAAAAGTCTCAAGTATATCTTTACTAATCATAACATGATTTTGATAAAATGAAGGTGGGTTGAGTACCTTTAGTTTTTTGACATTGAGATTTTCTATTTTAATGGGAAAATAAATGTGTTGGCTAATGTACTGATCATGAGGACTCTGATAAAGGCAGTTCAAGAGACCTAGAGTGAGTGGCAGCTTAGGGATCTATTCTCTGAGATGCATTTGGAGGTTCACAATAGACAGGGGAAATTTTTTATTTCGTCTATAGTTGTTACCTCTACTATTCATGATCAAGTGTGAATAGGGCATCTATCAGATTTAGAATGACTAAACCTACAGGAAAGCATGCAAGGAGAGGACCCTATTCTAGGATGGAGCATAGGTGAGGTTGAGATCTTGCATTTTCATGGTCTTGTATGTTTTTTAGCAGACATATATGAAGATCTAATGTGATAATTTCATTCCTTGGTTTGGGGAGTTCATCTTGGGGTCATGAAGATGTATTGTGATCTACACCATCAGTATTGGTTGCCAGGTATGAAGAGAGATGTTGCTGGTTTCGTCATGCGGTGTTCCACCAATCAGTAGGTGAAGGTAGAGCATCAATGACTAGAAGAGATTTTTCAACAATTACCCATTCTGGAGTTGAAATGTAATGATGTCGTGATAGACTTCGTGATGGGTTTTCTGAGGTCACCTCGAGGGAATGATGTAGTTTGGGTTGTCGTTGATAGAATAATGAAGTTTTCTCACTTATTGCTGATTAAAGAGACCTTCAGTGTTAATGATTTGGGAAAGTAATACGTCTTTGATATTTTACATCTACATGGGGTTCCACACACCATTGTTATAGACAAGTATGCATGTTTTACTTATTAGGTCTGGCTGGGGTTAAAAGGGCTCTTGGTATACAGGTACATCTGAGTAAAAATTTCCATCCACAGACAAATTTCTAGTCTGAGAATACAATTCAGGTTCTTGAGGACATTCTTCGGCCATTGAATCCTATATTTTGAGCTTTTTTAAAGAATCACATACTTCTTATGGAGTTTTCCTACAATAATAGTTTAATGAAACTATTCAGATGGTACCTTAGGAGGAATTATAGGGTAGGTCATGCCAAAAACACTTATGTGGACTGGAGGCCGGAGAGGCAGCTATGATGGGATATCATCTTGTTCAAGAGACCACAGATCAGATAGATTTGATTCAGAGAAGGATGGATACAGCACAGTCTCATCATAAGTCTTATGCTAATTAGTGGAGACGACCTCTGTAGTTCGTGGATGGGGATCAGGTTTTCCTATGTGTCACACCAAGGTTGGAACTCCAAAGGATTGAGAGACATGGTAAGATTTCACCGATGTATGTCGGGCTGCTTGAGGTGTTGGAAAGAGTTGGGTTGTTTTCCTATCAGTTGATGTTACCCTAGAGGTACCGGTCTTTTCACAATGTCTTTCATGTTTCTTAGCTTCAGCATTACTTTTCAGACCCGTATCAGGTTTCTAAAACCAAGGAGGTTTAGTTAGAGGGGGATGCCTCATTTGAGACAGATCCTATCTGGATTTTTTATCATAGTATAAAAGTTTTCAATGGTCATTTTGTTCCTCTAGAACGAGTGTTATGGCATCACGAGTGAGTACATGATAAGACTTTGGAGAGGTATACTGATATACGATCGTAGTGGCTGGAGTTGCTCAAGGATTTTTCTTCTACACCAACTTGCTAAGAAAATTCAGGGGAAAATTTATTTATGGTTTGATGTTTTTAAGAACTCAGATATTTGTTTCAGGAATGTATTCCTTTTCAGGTGTTTTTGAGGAAAAATATGAGTTTTATAGAAATTTCAAAAGTACACACCGTGTACATTATATGTACAGACTATGTACTCGGTTACCATAGGTAGCTGGATGTTGGCTATGTTATGGCTCTACACATGGTCATGTATGGTGACCTATAGACCACCTAATGTGGGTGCCGGTAAGGGAAAGTACATGCCTTGTACTTATAATATATATGCCTTGTTCTTTTTTTCATTAAACATACTGGTGTTGCATCTAATGGATAGAAACACCACCTTCTAGGTATGCCTCATCCAGGATAAACAGTCCATCCATGATCCTTCTCCGAGCCCCGGATAAAGCATCTGTCCTCCGATTCGACCGCTATCTATTGCAATGGGATTGCCTCGGTAATCTCTTCCTTCTTCTAGTTCTTTTTTTCCCGATTCCTCTTATTTCTTATGTTATCTTGGATTGAATGTTTTAGAAATTTTTGTAGATCTACGGTGTTCATGGGAATTTCAAGGCTGAAGGTTCACATATTACGATCCTACAACACCGAGGTAGGTGGTTTGTGCCTTTCCATAGATAGTCATTAAATTTTCTGAGCAAAAGTGCCCAATACCATGATTGAGTAATTGCGTGTTTAAGGTTTTAGCCCTATTAATTTCCAGATATGTTGTTATGCTAGAATAGAGCCAAATTGAATGAGAATAGGGTTAATTGATATGCTTTGGAAGTGTTTTCCCATGCTTATTTGTTTATGACCTTTTATTTGAGCATATCCTATTAGGCTATCTTGTTTTTCACCATGCCTTGTACTATAGGGTGGAGTGTTTGTTTATCTGACATGATGTTATGTAGTATAATGGGTATCCAAGTCGTTCTTGATGTTTAATTTGGTCGCTTTTAACTTCTATGATTGTTTGAATTACACTAGGCCGTGAGAACCTGGTGTAGTGGACCATAGAAAGAATAGACATAGGGGCTTCTCCAGAGTGTCTGTTATTATTGTTACGATGCGAGACCATATGGGGAATTGAAGAGAGTGCTTCCTTAGAGTGTTTGTTGTTTCTAGATGCATGCCACAGGGGAAATGTGTTGGAATATCTTTCCTAGAGCTAATTTTAATTACCGTTACGGGAATATATGGGGAATTGATGGTGATTTCTTCCTCAGATAGTCTATGCTAAAGAAGAACCAGAGGGTTTAGACTGTGTGTATTTCATAGAGGGTTGCTTGTGTTGGCTATGTAGGACCAGAGGGGATTCGACTGTGAGAACATCTCAATTGGTTACCTATTTGTGATTATCTGTTTACCTTATATGTGGAACTGAATGCTTTGAAACTGTGGATTTGCTTACTGTTGAGTAATTTCATGATTACTCCTTCATTGATTTTTGCCTTCCATATATATTAACTGTCAGTTTGGAATAGATCTCTTGGTGGTTTTCTACTAGGACTTAGTCTCACACCGTATTTGGTTCATGCTATTGGGGCCAAATAGATTATATTTTTGTAGTTATATATAATGTAAATCACCCATCTACATTAGATACATGACTAATTTGAAGCTAGAGATCATGGGACCAAGTGGAGGCTTGTGATGATGAGGATTTGTTTACTTGTTTTTCATGTAATTTGGTTTAGTTTTGTATTTCAGTATTTTGACTTGTTTGGATGCTCTCCTATACATATGTATCATGAATCATTTTTATATCTGTGCTCCATTTGTTTATTCATGTTTCCTCAATAGTTCACTGTTGTTTTGAATTTTTACTACTCCACCTATTGAATATCTGTTTCACATCTACTATGTTACACTACAAATGATGTCATAGTTTCTCCACTATCACACCGAAGACCATTACTGCTAGTCAAAAGCCTCTGGCATTAGGTGAAATGCGCTTGTGGACATGTGACTAACCAGGTATCTGGTTCCTCTGGGAAGCTTTCGGAACAGAAACGTTATATTTATACTTTTAGACATTAGATAAAATTATATAACAATCACAAAACACACAAACATGGAAAATGATGTCAATCACACACCCATACACACATTTCAAATGACCATATATATATATATATATTTCCTTCCAAATAGTCATCATGATTCCCAAAAAAATATTTCCTCTGATTTTTTAGGAAGGACATTATCACCTGGATCTCCAATGGTCCAATTATAACTAAAATCAAAACATCATTCTGATTAATAAATATAATAGATTAAACTACAATGTTTTGACTATATAGTGTTGATAGTAAATTGTTCCAATATGAAAATTTAGTTTTTCATATTAATAATTAAAATAGAATTAAATCTAATGGATTTACATATAGAGTCTCTTTAAAAATAATTTACGAGTGTGAATCCAATGGAATCTATTACAATGTCCAAAATATTGAAGACTTTTATAAGCAAAATACACGGAATAAATACTTTAAGCCATTTTAAAAAGGTGAATCTAATTATAATTGGATTCATACTCGTTACGATAATTTTAATATACACTTTTGAATACGGTAAAAAAATTATTTATAGTAATTTTTTGTGTAAAAGTACTCAGGATATAAATGAAATAGATATTGAATATTTATTAATTAGATTATGATTTCAAAGGAAAGGGAATGGAAATGAAAAAAAAGATATTAACACAACACTTTTATCATCGATTTTTAATATATCAATTACCATTTTCACACATATTTGGTTTATGGTTTTGTGGTCATTAACCATTTTTGGATAACTAAATTTTTTTGATCAATATCGAAATTACTCTACATTAATAATTTTGTTTTGGTGTTCTCATCCTTGTCCATTGTTTCATTTACCACAATTGTTACCCTCTGTATATTCATATTTATTTATTATTCTATATGGACCTTGTAATACAATTTTCACTCTTATGGATATTATTTATTATTAACCCTTTTAGCGTGTGGGGTTTTCAAAAATGGTATTTGAAAATGGAATACGTTGTATTTGCAATATCATGTTTACATTAGATAATTTAATTATTCTTCTCTCTATAGTATTTAAAATATCTTGTCAAAGATCTTTATAATAGAGGTATTCTGATTCCTGATATAACAGAATCTAATAATTAATAATATATTTCATTAGATGGTATATTATTATTATACATGAGATTAACAATATGATTGTATCACCTATTGTATTTTATTTTCAATTTATTGATAAAGTATAATGTGTTTTGAGTTTTTTAACATCCCATATTGATTATGACTTAAATAGTTATACACATGGAATGTGTCCTTAGTTATTTAACATTATTTTTTTATTATTCATATTTAGTCATGATACATTACACTATACATAAAAAATAATATTAATTTGAGCTCAGTCTCATCTTGTATCATTTCCCTATGTTATAAAGATGAATCCTTGGAATGTGTCTTGAAGAATTATGAGTATTTTCTTGTGTTATGAATATTGTATTATTTTAGAAATAGAATGTATAATGGGTATCATATATGTGAATGGTTATATAAAAAATCGAAATTGACTACCAATGAACATATACCAATGTGGTAGAAGCACCTTCTTGGTGTCCAAGCGACCCAGTAAAACATTCTTGTGGGGACTAATCTTAGTGTTAATGTATCAGTATTATCGAAGTTACTATAGTAGGTATTGTTCAATATTATATTAGACAACACAATTCACTATATTTGGGACATTGGGTTAATAGTTTATCCATATAGGTCTCAGGGCCTTCAAGCCCCCAAAGGGACTTCATACCAGAGGGCCTTTATCTTATAAGGGCCATCGACCTACCAAAGGCCTTCAGGCCACATGGAATTCATGGAATTGAAATGTATATGATGAAAATATGGCAGACCACAAAAGAGAAGGCCCAAAAGAGGTTCCAAAGAAAAAATATATCCACCACACATGAATTTCTAATCAGATTGGAAGAATGAGAGAGTATAGAAATTGCCCTCGAGAATAGGCACCAGGAAACTCTGAGTAAGGAAATGCTAGCTGATCTGCCATATGTGGTGGGGAGCTAGGCGCCTTCATGATGTATATGATGGGGAGGGTCTAACCAATATTTGTTAGGTCAAAGGCCTTTAATTTCATGTACTAGGTCATGTATTGGCAATGTTCCTTGGGAAAATGATTCTTCTAATGGTTTCCCATCATCCTTCAAAAATCAGATTATCAAAAATTACAAAAATAAGGGTGAATTAACATTTATGATTTGATTCCTCATAATTATGACAATATAATAAACTATAAACCATATCTATGATAAAGGGGTCTGGGTCAGAACATTTTTAATATATCATATCCATATTAGTTGGAGAAAAATCCATATATAACATAGCATAAAATTATTCAATTGGTAGACAATAAGGATTTCACAGAAAATACTTTTATGGGTGATAAAAAATTAATCTTTGTAAAATATGGTTTCCTTAATAACACGCCATATATTTTAAGGAAAATTATTTACATCATTCCATGATGTGATAGATTCATTTTATAATAAAATTCAATAGAAATAACAATATTGCATTCCAGACATCAAACAAGATGTAGAAACAATTTAGTAAAAAAATTAATATAAATTTAACCACTTGTTTTCATAGCCCACATCTTCTGATGTTGTAGTAATGTATTTCACCACAACATCATACTTATAATCAGTCTTATTCCAATTATTCATCCTCTTTAACTTACAATCATCAATAAAATGACCAATCTCAATATATTTAAAATAACTTACATCTTGGTTATAAAAAAATTTCTTACAAATAACCTCATCTTATCCATTTCAATCACGATCTATATTACAATATATACCAGATTTTTTGAACATTACATATTTCATAATATTTACCCTAGTGGGGTTATGACCTTGGCTATTACAAAATAAAATGTAGATTTCATTTCCTTTATAATTCATCAATGTATTCTTCTAATTTTCCATCCACCTTAATCCCATTTTATCATTGTTTTCTTGTAATACGTGGTAATAAAAGCTAAATTTCAAATATTTTCAAATAATGAACAAGTTTCCTAAAAATTTTAAAATAAACAAAGGAAAATACTATTTATTACTTTGGTTATAATCATGACAAAAAATGATAAATATTATGTTCAAGATCCTAAATTAAATTTCATATGTTCCATACCAATTGGGTGAAGTTATATTCAAATATAGCCATGGAATATAACTCCTTAAAATTAAAATACAATTATTTATTTTCCATAAATATTTGAATTACTATGAAAAAAATTTCTTGTTGAAATGATTCTTAAAATTATTCATTTTAATTAAGTAAATATTTTCTCTTTCTCTTGTATTCTTATCCTGCGACCATCATTTATTGATATCCCATTTAAGAAACTAAATTAGAAAGTTTAAATTTTTTCTCTAAAAAACTAATGAAATCAAATAATTTTTTTGATAATTAATCCATCAATCATCATCCAATGATTTAGAAGATCAATTTAATGATGGGTGTTGTTGCCTAAAATAAATATCCACTATAGAAATTTTTCAATTTGAAATATATAGATTATTTATAGAATATATTCCACCATTACATATATCCTATGTCAACAGAGACATGACATCAAAAAAAAACTCAACTAAAAATTCATCCCATTCTATGTTGTTGATTTTGAGGGATATTTTTTTCCTAGTTACTTCCATCTTCTTCATATTTTTTTCCTATATATTTAACCATTCTAAAGAGATATGTATTATATAAATAAAAACTATAATCATAAAATTATATATCATGATATCCATTATATATAATCTTTAATGTGAATCAATAATAATTATCCCAACCAATAAAATTAACTAAAACATTCATATGTTACCAACTATATGGTATTAAACATAAATATTTTATAATGATGAGTATAATGTATTGATTTCATTCTATTATAATTTTATAATATTAATGATTTAGAGATTTAGAGAAATATTTGGTCACCATTAAATAGTTAAATATTAAATCACTATTTGTGAATGTCTACACAGTATCGATATATACCACAATAAATTACATTAGTGATATAATGAGTTTTTATTTCCAGTCATATCATCATTATTTCTAACGTGACCTCATCTTTTTTATTACTCATAAATAAAACCCTATGAATATTTTTACCAATTATATGTGAACAATAATCCCAATAAGTGACATATTAAAATAAAACTAACATGTTAGTCCATGACTACACATAAAATATTACCGTCTCAAAAATGAAATTTTGAAATAAATAATTATTTTCATACCTATGAAATCATTGTCACTTTACAAATATTTTCAAAAAAAGATAATATTAAACATTTTAGGAATCATAAAATAAAAAGTGGGTTCATTTATATCATATAAAAATCTATTTTTTCATAATGTTATCAATGTATCCTTTAAGAAGTAGCTTCATCATCCCTTTAAACATAACTTCATTAGATCACATAGTGAAAACATAATATTTCAACAGAATAACAAAAAAGTAAATGATAAATTATTTATATATCAGGGGAAGTCATTTACATATCACTTTTAAAAAAACTCAAAAAAAAAATATAATAACATTCTAGTTAAATTCCAATAATCAATTATGGAAAATAAACTAGTTAACTACATTTATTTACCAAATTAATTAGGGATTGATATCAGGTTCATATATCCCCATTATTTATACTAGAATCACACAAAACAAATAAAATTTATAAAAAAATCATAACAAACACATAACACATGTAATGATTCCTTTAAATAAAACGTATTCATTACACTATTAAGATATAAAATTTGGATAGCAAAATATCATTTTATTTTAAAACAATTTTTTAAAATAACAATAATAAAAGAATGATGGTTTTTCATTTAATAAAACATGAATGTTTATATGAAAATAAAATCATCATTAAGTGATTACTATTAAAATAAAACAAGTATACACTATATATGTTATAATAGACTATTTTTTATGTTATAATACAGATATTTCATATTAAATAGCTAGAAAGATTCCTTTTGAACAGAATTGAAGGAAATTTTCTTTATAATTTATTTATTTACAGATAAATAGATAAATCAAATTTTATTACTAATTTCAATATTAAATAATACTATTCACAATATGAATCATCAAAATAATTAAATATTTTTTTGATTAATAGTCTTTTTCCTTGAGGGTAACACATCACAGACATTTTTATCATTGAAGAAATAAATTCATATTTATTGTAAAATTTTATGAGAAGAAATTTAAATATTATTAATAAAATTATTTTATATTTTACCTTGATATATTGAATTGTGTTCATATTGTATGTTTTTATGATATATAGCACATATGTCAAATATTACATCGGGTTTTCTCTATTGTAAAAGAGGCCATTTTCCATCATCTTTACAATAATAACAATGAAACAATTATCATTTTATACAAAAAATATATCACTAAAACCCCTTTTAAGATGATTATAAAAAGTAAATTATTTTTCAATAATAGAGGTAATAATTTCTATAATAACATAATTAGCATTTAAATTTTTTAGTAAACCTGACTAAAAAGTATGTTTTATTTTTCGTATGTAGAATTAAGATTAGAAAATAAGTATACTTTTATTTCTTCAAATGCACATTGATATTGAAATATTTTTATGTGGTTATGAAAAATAAATAAATTCACTTCATAGAGTTTGTATTCCAAAATTATTTATAAACTATATTATCATCTTTCTTAGAATGGAATGTAAGATAGAAGATGAAATATTATCCTTTTAAAATGATAAATATATTAAAAAAATGAATTTCACCCCTTCAAGAGGAGGTGGTCTATAATATAAAAAAATTATGGTTTTCTATCTCACATTGTGAATGGATATTTTCATGAGGTTGAAAAAGATATATAACACCAATTATCAATTTCAAATCATAATTATTTTTAGAAAAACTCCTTTAAGTATAATACTTAAATCCTTCCAAAGAGGTGATTCTCATAAAAGAAGGGCATCTGAGACATGACTTAGGATTTTCTTATGGTCTTTGGATATGGATTATGCAAATTGATGGCCTTTTTATAATTGGGTATAATTTTATATTGGGATATAGTTGAGCTGTTGGGGATATTAAAAAATTTAATTTTTTTTAAAATATTCATATATATTATTATATTATTATATTATTAATTAAAATCAGATTAAAATAATCCAATAACAAATAATTTATATTATAGGGTCCAAATATGGAAAAAATATTTTTAGGGAAATGTTTATGTCATTTTAACACTTATCTACCTTGTTTAACCCTCGTAACATCTTCTCAACCATAACTATGGTAATATAATTTCACTTTTTATTGTTCATTGTAAAAAAAATTAAATTTACCATGTAACATAATATTATAAATAATTATTCAAATTATGGAATCTCTTTTATCATATTATATTCATAAGATTGTTAAAATATAATTAAAAATTAAACTTTTAGAACCTGATGAAATAGTTTTTTTAAAAAAAATAATTCAAAAGTATTAACTATTTTTTAAACCAATAATCAATAATACTAATAAAAATTATCTTTTTTGGATTATTAATAATAAAAATTTACTAATTAGACAATTAGATACCATAAAAAATTAAACATTGTTAATGATGAGAAGAAAAGAATGTTTTTCATAATAATAATTATTTTCAGTATTTTCTGAATAATAAAACATTTTAAAATTTATAAATAAACATGATATATTTATTTG
This sequence comes from Viscum album, assembly GCA_963277665.1. Classification (NCBI taxonomy): domain Eukaryota; kingdom Viridiplantae; phylum Streptophyta; class Magnoliopsida; order Santalales; family Viscaceae; genus Viscum; species Viscum album. The sequence continues at coordinate 1,329,193,717 of OY728142.1, read as the reverse complement.
GATATGATGATATTTGAAAAAATTATATTTTTTTTATTCAAATAATATTATCTGTAAATCTTTGTGTTAAATAAAACTATATAATGTTGGAAAATACAATTTTATTTAAAATAACAATTTTTTTCATTTTGGTCAAAATATTTACTAAAATTGACAAAATGAATATAAATCTATACAATTTAATTAATGAATATTAATAAGAAATTAATTTTATTTATCATAACATTACCTAGGGTGTTATAAGAGACATAGAAGGAGATCATCTCAACTATTTCTCTGAAACTATTCATGAATTTTCAATCCAACACTCCTAATGTGGAATTAATGTAAATTCCATACCTATTTTGGTCAATTTTATTACATAAAAATTAAAAGAGTAATAAATGAATAATATTTTATAAAATTAATCATACCATATGATCCTTTTTAACAATCCCTTAAATAATAATAAATAACATTAAATAATTTGGTTTTTATGGATAATAAAAAGAGAAATCTCATTTTTCTTAATAAAATAAGTTGTGAATTATAATTTTTAGAGTAAATAAAATATTTAAATATTATGTATTAAATGAATATAAATGATGAATTTTTTTTAATATAATTTATTTGATCGATAATGTCATGAACCGTTCTAGTGGGGATCGTCCCACGACTCCCAAAGCCCACCTCCAATAGGCCCGAGGCTGGTGACTAGCACTGAGTATGCATATTACTAACATGGGAGGCATTTCATAATTACCTATACACATGCACACATATCCAAGACCACAATGATACAATGTAGAAACCACTAGGGAACAAAATGAATGCATAGAACTAATCTCGACCAACAGATTATGACAAAAAGTGATGTACTGAATATAAAATGGGCCAGAAAACAAGCCCACCAATAACAAGAGTCTAAAAACTAAAAAAGTCCAACATTTAAACAAAAATAGGTATTGGGACTGCAGCTCGTAGGTGTAGGATAACCTCAGCCCATCGGGAACACATAAATCTCCGTCATGTCCTGGTCCTCCATGGACTCTGTCAAAAGGTTACTCATCTGCACAAGACACGACACGTGTGGGCAAAGCCCGTGTAGGGGTGAGTATAACAATACTCAATAGAAGACCCCAGAAACCATAGATCAATACAAAAAGGAAAGTTACAGTCATCTCAACACAATATATTTCTACTGAACATGTAATAGGAGAACACAATAAATATCCAGATAAAATCAAAACCCAGAACCCCCGCCCGGGTCATAGTTTCACAAATGCATACCCTTGTCAGGGATTTAGTTCATAGATTCCATGAAGCACTCATTAGGGAGAACTCACTCCACAATTCTGATAGATCTGGTGACATATGTCCAAGAGGTAAAGTCTGTCAGGAAAGGTCACTAGAGATTGATATACTCATTCTGGGAGAACACACTGATTAGTGGGAAAGATCACGATACACATTTGAGGATCACTACCAGTGCCTTGGAGGACACCATGTCTCATCCAGATTCACCTTCTTGGTAGAGGATAGATGCCTTGTGGAGTTGGTCATGTAGATGCCTGACTCTACAGAGGGTCAATAATGTATAAGGTATCTCGCTCTGGGCCTCTCGGAGGGATACCTAACACTATCCTGGAATGTCCTGATGAATGAATCATAATCATATTGAAGGAAATGATACATGTCCTTTAGGGGAACAAGAAAAGGGTGCACTAACCCAGTATAAACATGTCTGAGATATGGTGGGCAAGAAGATCATGCCATGTCCTAAAAAGCACACAGTATGTAGAAGTGTTACACGCCCTATCTTTTAACCCCAGTTACTGCCCGTGTACTATGGCCCATGTCCCAAGGCTAGTAAAGTAGGAAATTCAGTACATTGAATGTAGTATAGATCACACACTGTGCATGAGTAACTGGAGTTGGCTCTATGTATGCGGTCGTGTGCCCGTACATGGCTTTATCCCATGTCCGTCTATTGACCAAGATACACGTTGTGTCCCACGTAATTGAATCTTCTATGCCGCATAGGGTCTACATTTCATGTCTTCGAATCAAGGTACTTCATCCCATATCTGTGTACTTCCCACAATACATTTCGAGCTTTGGGGATGGTCCAACATGTTGTGTGACCAAGGTCACACGCTCTGTAATAACTGCCTGGCACCTGAAACCCTAGTCATTGTCGCTACTACCACACGGCGTGTTCTTCGTAATTGCATGCCGTGTATTCTGGAATTTTCCAGAATCACGAACCTTATTTGTTGTGCTTCGGTGATGCTTAAATCTTCATTCTAATGGTCCGATATCCCTAAAACACCATGGTTTAGGTCACCCAGACCTTATGGAGCCGATTACATCATTTTTGGTCCTCCGATCGGTCTCGATAACACATATTAATCCACCTGTGCCAAGAACGCTCCAATAATTGTATCTCTTGATCCAAATCAAATCTTCATCTACCATCATTGTTGCACCTCTTCTAGTTCGTTGTGATGTCAGATATTAATGTTGGGAATGTCGCATCTCATAACCTATGTGCATCAATTTGTCGTTTGTCGCCCCATGAAGAACGCGAAGAACACAAAGAAAAGAGGAAGAATACCAAAAGTACAAAATGAGGAATGAACCACTACCTCTGTTTGTTACAACGTTGATCCATTCAATTGAGAAGTATTAAACAAGTTTAATTAAAATTATTATCGAACAATTATCACAATTAAAATTCCCAAATCAAACCCTGAATGAAATGGAAAATAGCACCCTTCCACAAGAACACATGATCTATGGATCAACATGTTTTTGGTTGATTTGAATTCATCATCAAATCCAAAAACATGGAATGGTGAATTGAAATATCAACCCCAACCTCAATCCGGTTGAAGAATGCTTGTCGAACCGTGTTCGTTGGTGAGTCTCATTAGTTCTGAGATGCATCGTTGTCATCTTCCAAGGGGTTCTCCTCTAAAGCTCCAAGATTATCTTTCTCAATTTCACAAGGTTATGAGTCTAACACTGCGAACATGCCATAATATGGTATTTAAATAGATTGGAAATAGTTCACTTCTCAAAAAGGAAACTTTTAAATAAAATAAATTATTTTTATTTTATTTCTATTAAACATCAAAAAAATAACTCTCACAGATGACCCACACCGATCGACGTTGGGCCACACATAAATAAAATTTACTACTTTGAATGCAGTAGTTCCCTCATATTTCTGATCAGAGTAACCATTTAAATGATATCCCACATTTTCGGGAAAACAGCTCACGCACACTGTTTAAATGTTCAATTTATTTCAAACATTTATTCTGGGCACTCCAGACCTAATAATTGCACGTCGTCGAATGTTATGGTCTCGTAATAATTCCATATAATATTTAAAATTAATACATAGAAAATATGAGACATTACATTCTTCCCAGCTTGGGGATTTGTGTCCATGAAAAGCTGAAACAAAGGCTACTAAAAGAGATGTGGGTACTCGGCACAGATCTGAGGATCCCACTCCCACGTGCTCTCTTGAAGACTCTTGTGCTACCACCGGTCACACACCATGGAAATTGTTCACCCACTAAGGATCCTATCCTTTTGATACTTGATCTCCACTGGGTAATTAGTAAAGGTCACCTCATCCTCAGTATCCAACTCGCCCTAGTCGATGATGTTTGATTGGTCATGCAGATACCTCCTCAACTATGACATGTGGAAGACATCATGTACCTATTGAAACACTTGTAGTAGAGCTAGGATGTATGCCACATCACCAACTCTACACTGTATTTGGAAAGGTCAAATGAACCTTGGAGATAGTATGTCACCCTGGCCAAATCTTAGCAACCCTCATTGAGGAAAGACCTGAAAAAAGATGTGGTCCCCCTCCTCGAACTTCAGTGGTCTTCTTCATCTATCAGTGTAAGACTTCAGATGGCTTTGTGCAATCTTCATTCGCTCCCGGATGATCATCACATTGTTGGTGGTATCTCGCACCATCTTTGGTCCCTTGAGTGCTGACTATCTAGGTCACTCTAGCAAAGCGGTTACCGGTAGTGTCTCTAATATAATGCCTTGAAATGTTTCATACCATTGGTGGAGTGGTAGATGTTGTTCTACGCAAACTCCACCAGTGGTAGGTGGTCTTCCCAACTGCGACAAAATTCCAATATATATGCCTGGAACATATCCTCTAGAACCTGGATGGACCTCTCTGTCTGAACATCAGTCTGGGGATGAAATGTTGTGCTCAAGTTTAGCTAAGTCCCAAAAGACCCCTTCAATACCTTACACAATAGGGATGTGAAACTGGAATCTCGATCTGAGATGATTGTTGAAGGGACACCATGTAGCCAAAAAATCATCTGCACATACAGGCATCCCAATTTCTCTACGGAACTATTCTCCCTGATAGGTAGGAAGTGGGCTAACGTTGTGAGTCGGCCGACAATCACCTATATGGAATCATTCCCCATGGACATCTGTGGTACTCCTACCATGAAGTACATTGATATTTCATCCCACTCACACTCCAAAACATCTAGGGGTGAGCTAATATAGCTGGAACTAAGTGCTCAACCTTCACCTACTGGCATGTAAGGCATCGTGAAATGAACTCTGCTAATGCCTTCTTCATGCCTGACCACCAGAACTATCGTAAGAGATATTGGTACATTTTCACCACTCTCGGATTTACAACCAAAGGGGACATATGAAACTCTCTGAGGACATCCTCCCGAAATGAAACTGGTACATTAGTGCGTCCTTTAAAAATAATTGTGTTCTCCCAACATTGAAAATATCCATTAGGAGCATGTCACGTGGATAACTGATCATGTAAAACCTCAAAGTTGAAATCACAAAACATCACCTCCCTAACTAGCTATAAGAGTGGAGGGGTGACAACCATTGACTGAAGGTAAGCTACATCCTATCTATCGATGAAGGATAGCTGCAACATGGCTAAATTCTATATCATCTCACTCAACAGTTGCGAGCTCGACCTTCTGCTAAGTGCATCTGCCTCCTTGTTCCCCTTCATAAAAGTATAGATTATCTCAAAATCATAGTACTGGAGGCACTCTAGCCAATGCCACTATCTCAGATTCAGATCCTTCTGTGAGAAGATGTACTTGAGGCTCTTTTGGTCAGAGTAGACGATAAAATTCTTACCCATAAGGTAGTGTCACCATATCTTCAATTCAAAGTCTACCACTGCCAACTCGATATTTTGGTTCACATAGTTCTGCTCAAGTGGTCGATGTTGGTGCGAACTTTAAGAAATCACCACCTGTCTCTACATTAGGGTACAACCGAACCTGGTCCCTAATGCATCACAGAAAACTATGAACATGATACCTTCCTCTAGAAATATCAAGATTGGGGTGCATGTCAAACTCTGAATCAACTGCTCGAAAGACTAATAGAACTTATTCGTCCATATGAAGGGTTGTCCCTTCTAGGTCAAGGCTTTCATCAGTGCTAATATTTCGTAGAAATCATGAATGAATCTCCAGTAATATCCTGCCAACCCAAGGATGCTCCGCACATTAGTCACCCTTCTAGGTGGATCCCATGCTAAAATTTCCTCCACCTTGGATGGGCCCACAACAACATCATCTGTTGAGATTAAATTTCCCAAAAAGTGGACCACCAGAATCCATAACTGGCACTTCAAGAGATCCCCATAAAGCCGGTGCTCTTGGAGTATGTCTAGAACTATCCGCAGGTGCTTCATGTGCTCCTCCTCTAACGCCGAATGCACATGGATTTCATCGATGAAAACCATTATGAACTGGTCTATGTTCGACTATATGAAATGGTATATCAGTCCCATGAACACTACAAGGGTTTTTGTCATGCCTAAAGGCATCACCAAATACTCATAGTGACCATAGCAGCATCCGAATGACGTTTTTGGTATATCCTCATCCCATACTTGTAAATGGTGATAACATGATCGATGGTAATCCTTTATGAACCATTGTTCCCCTCTCATCTAGTAAAATAGGACTTGATATTAGGTAGTAGATACTTGTTATTCACCATTACCTGATTCAAGAATCGGTAATCCACAAATAAGATCAAATTTTTTTCTGTATTTTTTGGAAAACAAGATCAGGGCCTCCCATGTTGAAACATTGGATCTTACGAAACCCTTACTCTGAAAATCCTCCAACTGCACCCTCAGATCCTGAAGATTCATGGGAGGCATCCAATATGGTGATGAAGAAATAAGTGATGTATAGGGATGTAAGTCGATGTAGAAATCGATTTCCTAATGGGGATGTAGTCCTGGATCTTCTTCATAAAAGACATCCTCATACTTCACCACTACTTTTTGAAATTGGTAGCTCACAACATCTACTGCTTCAAGGATAGGGCTAGCCTACTCATGAGTGATAAGCTACACCCTCTGATGCATGATCCCATTATGTTCTATCTGGGTCTCTATTTCTCTAACAAAAGAAAACTTCATACCATCACACCACACACTTCGCCTAAAATAGTCGATCTGGGCAAGGACTGAAGATAACCAATCCATACCGAGAATGATGTCATAAGTCCTCGACGATACCACCAAGAGGATCCAACCAAAACACTCACATCCAAGGGTAAGATCACACTGTATTTAATCGTCCATGTTCATTGAGTCTCCTCCCATATGTGTCTCCAAGCATAAAAACCGAGTCAAAAGATCTACCAAAATATCATGTTTTCATACAAAACATGCAGAAATGAAGGAATGATTGGAAGCTATGTCTATAAGTATGGAAGCTAAGGTAGAGAAGACCTAGATCATACTTTGGATCATCCCTAGAGTCTCTGGGTCATATGCCTCGACCACATGCAGTTGTCCCCGCTCCTGTCCCCCAGCTCCCTGTACCAAGTACGGACCTCATAGGGGTGGTGGTGGTAATAAATCAATGTTTTTTCCACCACCTAAAACTGTCCCTGCTCCTCTTCCACATCTGCTGCCTTGAAGATATTCTTGCTCCACTCTCTTCCTCTTCCTATGTGGTCCATCATCCACCTTCATATCAAAGGCTTGATGGGTTGTGTAATCTCTAGCGAGATGTACCCTATCGTCGCACACATAGAATCACCTCTCCCTACGATAACTGCACCCAGCCTGATAGACATGGACTGTCGATCCCCTATCATGGGTCCTCCAATGACGTCTCCCATGTCCTGTTCCATATTACTGACGTCATCTCCCTACTTTCTAGGTCTTCACACCTGTCTTCCTACTGCTACCTACCGTCAGCTGTCTTTTCTCCACTAAGAAGATCTCGATCCCCAGGGCTTTCCCGAGCACTCCAGCATAAGTCGAAATACATAGAGGCACGAAACTAGCTCATATGTACAATTGTAGACCATTCTTAAAGGTCCGAGTTCTGAAGTACTAATCCCTGACCATATCCATTGAGTACCAGGGGAGGTTGGTGAACCTCATCGAATAGTCAGATACCGTCAAACACCCATGCTGTAGATGAAGAAGATCTTGGATGCATACTGCTCTCACCATAATCGGAGAGAAATCCTCCCTAAAGTGTCGCTCAAACTCTTACCATGAAGGAGTCTCCACATTGTAAGTCAGTGTGGTCAGACTCCTCCATCATCTTACCAAACCCTGAAGAATTCTCGCTCCTTGGATCACCATCTAGTCCGCTAGTGTCCTCACAAGAGAGAAGAATCTGGTCACCACCTCAAGATAGTCCTCATCTTTCTGAGTGTCGGACTCACCTCAGAACATGAGGGGTCTCTGTCTCTGGAACTCATAGAGTGTTCTCAACCTGCGCTCCACGTTGATTGGTACTATGGGTAACACAGTTCGCTCCACTGGTGGTGGTATAACAAGTGCCCCAACTGGTGGAAAATCCTGGCGAACTGGTCCATTAATAGAAGCCTCATCCTGGAGGGGGTCATCCTCATGATCGTGCCACTAAATGTCAGCAGGCATGTGTAGTGGAGGCATCATGTAAGGAAACAAGATGTACCATGGTCAATTAGTATATCTAGATAGCAGACACAAAGTACATGGAAAACACAAGCCATTACTTTATAATGTATGAACAATTCTTTTTAATTCCTCGCAGCTCGTGTTTTCATGTACCGAGTTGAAAAGTACCTTATCAAATCCCTGGTGTATGGATACGTCGGCCGCCCGCACCAACAATAGAGTCTCTAGCCTGAATGCTGAGATCGAGATAATTAACACTATGGTCCCAAACAAATCTCACAGACTCTTGGTTTGATGTTAGAACTGACCACCTCTGATACCATGATGTCACGACCCGTCCCGGTGGGGGCCGCACAACAAATCCCTATGCTCGCCTCAAATAGGCCAGGGGATGATGACTAGCAATGAGTATGTATATTAAAAACATGAGAGTCATCGCATACGTACCTTTACACACTCACACATCTCCAAGCCAAAAATTCTATAATTTAAAAACCACTAGGGAACAAAAATGCATGCATACAACAAAAACTAGACCAACATAGTTCGTAAAAAATTAATTTACTGAAAGTAAACTGGGCCAGAATACAAGCCCACCCAAAACTAGAGTCGAAAAACTACAATATCCAACCTATAAACACAAATAGGTACTGGGAGTGATGCTCATAGATGTAGGATCACCTCGGCCCTTAGAGAACTCAGAAATCTCAGTCCTATCCTGAACCGCCCTGGACTCTATCAAAAGGCTTCTCATCTGCACAAGACACGACATGTGTGGGAAAAGCCCGTGTAGGGGTGAGTATAACAATAATCAGTAGAGGACCATAGAAACCACAAAGAAATACACAAAAGAAATGTATAGTCATCTCTACATAATATATGTCTACTGAACATATAATAGGATAACACAATAAACATCCAGATATACTCAATACCCAGACCCTCCGTCTAGCGAAATGTCGCACAACCGCATATCCTTTTCTGGGATTCAGTTTGAAGATCCCATGAAGAAATTAGTTGGGAGAAATCTCTCCTCGAGTCTGATAGCTTGGATGAAGTCTGTCTGAGAAGTAATTTCTGTCAGAAAAGGTCATGGGAGATAGATAAACTCATTAAGGGAGAACAAACTCTTGAGTGGAAAAGATCATGATACATATATGAGGATCACTGACAGGGCCTTGGAGGATATTGTGACTCATCAGGATTCACCTAGTAGATAGAGGATCGATGCCCTGTGGAGTTGGTCACATCGATACCTGACACTACCAAGGGTCAAGAATGGATACTGGATCTCGCTCCGAGCCTCTCGGAGGGATACCTGACTCTATCCCAGAAATTATTTCCGAAGGGATCATACTCCCATAGTATGAAATGATACCTGAACTTCATGGGAATGAGAAAAAGGGGAACTATCCCAAATGAAACATGTCTGATATAGGTTAGAAAGGAAGATCAAGCTATGTACTGAAAAGTATGTGGTGTGCTGAAGTGTTACATGCCATGTCTTCTGACCCTGGGTACTTCCCATGTACAACGGCCTGTGTCACGTGGCTTATCATGTAGAAAAGTCAGCACATGGCGTGTAGAACTGATCCCACACCATGTTCGAGTAACTAGGGACATCTCTGTGTAGACGGTCAGGTTCCTATACACCACTTTATCTCGTGTTCATGTATCTATTGAGATACATGTCGTGTCCTACATAATTGCCTCTACCATGTCGCATAGTGTATATACATCGTGCCTTTAAAGTCATATAGTTCATCCCATGTATCTGCACTTTCAAGAATATATGCCGATCTTCGGGTAAGGTCCAACACCCCTTTGTGACCAGCATCACATGTCGTGTGATACCTGTCTGACACCTGCAACCCCAGCCACGGTCACCACTACCACACGGCGGGTGGTTCGAATTAAATGTTTTGTATTATTGAATTATCCAGAATAATGAACCTTTTTCGTCGCACCTCGGTGATGCTTCAATATTCATTTCAATGATCAGATCACCCTGAAACTCCATGGTTTAGGTCACCCCGACCTTATGTTGCAGATTCTGTCGGTTTCGGGCCTCCGATCGGCCTAGAAAATGCTTGTTAATCCACCCGTTCAAAGAACGCACGAAGAATGGTATCTCCATATCAAATTAGAATCGTCATATTCCATCATTTTCGCAACTCTGCTAGGTCTTTGGGATGTCAGATCATCAAGATGGGATCATCGTGTCGCAAAACGGATTCACATCGATCTGTTGTTCCTCGCCCTGCAATGAAATCAGAAAACGCAAAGAAAAGATGCTTAAATCCAATAAACTAAAATGAGGAACTAACCACCACTTCTGTTCATCATGATGTTGATTAGCTCCCATTAGATGGATTAAACAAGGAGAATCAAAATGATAATCTGACAATTATCCCAATTAAAATTACCGAGTCAATCCCTGAAGAAACGAAAAATAGCACCATCCCACAAGAACGCATGACACACAAATCAATGTGTTCGTGGATGATCCACGTTCATCGTTCAATCCAAAAATGGGGAAAGGAATATCAAAATAACAACCCCACCGGAATCTGGTTGAAGAACGATTGTTGTGTCATGTTCGTCGATGAGCCTCTTCAGATCCGAGATGCTTCGTTGTCATCTGCCAAAGGGTTCTCATACAAATATCTAAGTGTCTCTCTAAAAAATTTTCTAGGTTATGAGACTAACCCTATTAAATTTACATAAAGAGGTATTTAAAAAGGGAGGAATTAGGTTGTTGCGCAAAAAGGAAACATTTAAATAAACTAAATTATTATTTTATTGTATTTCCATTAAACGACCGAAAACTAACTCTCATAGATGACCCGCATCAATAAAAGATAGGCCCCACTTAAGGTAAAGTCTCTTCTCTAAACAGAATTATGCCCTCAAATTTCTGATATGGGTACCCATTTAAATGATATCCCACTTTTTCAGGAAAACCGCTCACAAATGTATTTAACAGATCAATTTACTACAAACATTTATTCTGGGAAATCCAGGCCTCATATTCCAATACAGTCAAATGGTCTGATCTCATAAAAATTAAATATAAAATTTAAAAATAATATACAAAAAATTAGAGACATTACAGATAACCCAATTTTAATACTGTAAAAATTACTTTGATCCTTGAATAAAACAACAATATTTTTAAAATATAAATAAATATTTTATTCATTAGTGGTGTGAATAAATTTTTATTTATATATATTTATTTGACATCAAATATATATATATATATATTATATTCATGAAACTATCTAGTAAATTAAAAATATATTTATTTACTTCTTAGTGAATAAATTATATATTCATTTACTTTTTAGAATATAAATAAATAAGAGATTAAATTCCACAAACATAGTTGGAACTCTACTATCTCAATATTTATTATATCGATCAACTTATTTTGATTAAGAATAATTTAATATGTGGGATTTAATTAATTCATATTCCAAAATTCAATTGAATTAAATGTGTCTTTTTTAAAATACTTTGTGGTTAACACTTTGGGTATCTTTCTTTATAGAAACAATTTATTCATACATAATTTCCATGAATAAGAATTCATAATACGTCATGGTACCAAAAAGGAATGAATTCTTTTTAAAAAATACCAAAAATTCATATGAATTCTATTGTGTAATATATTTTCATTCACACATGAAATTCCATCATGATGGATTCATTCATGATCACTCATCCTTACATCATATTTTATATTTTAATGACTTACTTAAAAACATTTCTATAAAATTATATTTTCATTAATTTATACCAAACACTTTAATTACTATCAAATTTCAAATGATATATTACTCTTAATTTCATGAGGGAAAACAATATCTAAAAATTTGTATAATTATTATAAAATTAATTAGAAACTGAAGTAAACTACTTCACCATGTGTAAATATAATTTGGTTTTCATTATGAATCATGCTTTGTGAGTCTTGGGATACATTAATACTAGTTGTATGTTAAAAAAACAAACATTCTCATAGATAATAATGAATAATGACACAAAAAATAATTTTGGTTATTATTTATGGTTATATCCTCATGATATCCATTCAATTATAATAGAATATAAAAAATTTATGTGGTTAATTACCAATGATTATGAACCATAACACTTGATAATAAAACACAATCATCATCCTATTATATTAAAATTTCTAGACCAAATAAAATATTTTTTAAGAATATCACAATGGAATATATATGTTTCCTTATATGAGGGAACTACAAAAACACATTGACCTAATAAATATTTTTTGAACATTATCACATTATCATTACATAGAATAAAAAATTATCAATCGATAAGACTATATATGATTTTATTAATAAAATTAAAAATTTATTCAATTATAAGGGAAAAACTCAAATAATATTCCCACATCTTCATATGATTTCAGAAAATTTTTTATTTTCTTCGTATACATCAAATGTTATAGAGAAATTTGTTGAAAAGAAATTATTAAGATGCATACTTTCTAATCTCTCTTTATGGGGTCCCACATGAATTTTTCTCTATGATATCTATATTTTTAATTTGGAGGATATGGAGTTAAAATTTAGGGGAACCACACAAATTTACCTTTTCCATATATAGTCATGATGTGACTTGTAAAAATAGGAAAAATATTTAAATTCATTTATTTTCATTCGTTATACTCTAGAAAAAATTTATCCTCAATTTTTAGATCCATTTTATCCTTGTATACTTCCTTGATCATCACATATTTGAATCACTGAGAAATATTTTCGAATTATTTATTTTTATACTTCTATTATGATTTCCCACTATACACTATGTACATCCCTAAACACTAGTTCTATTTAAATCCACTTCATTCATTATGAAGCATTATTCTTTTTGAACTTAGCATCATATTTTTTTCCTTACTTAAGAAATGGATATATATCAAGAAATAAAAAATCTGGGTAAACTATAACCATATCATTTGGAAAATTCTCAAATTCATCTATAATAATAAAAAATTTAGGATTCAGTAGTAATTATATATATAACTCAACACTCTATATAAATATAATTAATAAAAATATTAAATGACAAAAATATTGTTGATTGCTCTCGAATATGCATTGGGTAATTTTTTCAGGGACATTAACTTAGGGGAAGCATAAGATACTACCGTTCTATATTTCATAATAATATAACCAACTAAAATATTTTAACCACTAGTATAAATAAAATTCCAGTATCTAAGATATGCTACTTTTAGTACCGGTGAAATTACCAAACTCTTTATTAGATACTTGTTGCTTTCATCACATTTATCTACCTTGAATAATATTTATATCATCTAATAGAACAACATATATGGATTTAACAATCATAACAAATATATAATATGTCCTTTAAAAATGATTAATTAAAAAAAGGGAAAAAATATATCCTCATTTTAAATAAAGGAATATTTATATCAAAATCCACGATAGGTCATTTCATAATACAATAAATAGGAAATAACACCTTAACAAAAACCAATTTGATAACAAATATTAGTAATATAAAATAAATTATGCATTATATAAAAATTAAGAAAACTAATTCGAGTAACTAATTCTCAATAATAACATATCATTTTGAATTATAATTCTCATTTATTTGGTTCCAAATCCTAATACATCAATCATCGAAAACATTCAAAAAAATTTGTACTTCAAATATAGAAATAAATTGTTAAATTACATTACCTTTAAATACCAAAAACATTTTATGATTAGACAACACGGTATATATCAATAAAATATCATAGTATTTTAATGTGAATTTTAATTAATTGAATTCTTCATAAAATAAAATGATTTTAAAAAGGTTTTGTCAATTATCGAAGAGGTATATAACTCCCAACCTCTTGATATCATTATAAAAAAGCTAAAATAAACAATAAAAGATGTATAATTAAAAAAAATGATATATTAAATCACAAAAAATCAACATCATGAATTACTAAAATTAAAACATTATTTTTGAAATGATTTGATCATGGGTGTACTTTCTAAGAAGTAATAAAACACCAAAATCCAATAGCAATGAATTTAAAATTCACCCTAGGGATATCCACAAACAACATCATAATAAAGACCCAAATTTGATATAATAGAAAATTCTAGAATAATTCAGAAGTAAAATTATAATTGAGGAATTTTTATTGATGGGAAATTAAATGTCAATACTGCATATTATTATTTGAAATCATTCCATATAAACCTTTTATAGCTTTCCCAATGTAAATCTCAATGAATATTGAGAGATTTTTACTCTTTTGGTGAAACTATGATAAAGAATACATTACATTCTAGAATGATTATCACTATATATTAGAGGATGAAGAAGAGTTATAATGAAAAAATAATGGGGAAACCCACTCCCATCTCATACTTTAATCCCATAAAAACAAGATATAAAATTGTCAAATAATTTCCAATGATTTTAAAAAAAAGAACATTTTTAAGAAACACTATAATTACTATCTTAAATAATATAAAATATCAGAGGATTTTCAAATAAAAGTTTTAAATTTGAAAAGGATTTTTTACCAATGAATATTATCAATGTGTTTCCCCAAATATTGTGAAATATATCATACACTTCCCACTAGATTACCACCATTTTATTGAATAGATATTAGTCATGGTCAATATTACTATGCAACATGATGATTCACATTCGAGATATTCTTAAATTAAACCCATTTTTATCAAATAATAATATTTACAATATTATATTTATTTTAATATTAAAATGTTCATTATATATCACCACATATTCAGAAGCATATAATTGTAGTGTGTGGAATCAGATATAATAATATTGTCTCATACCCCCTTTTTATGCCTCAATTGGGAACCAACACCATTACAATAATACCAAAATAAATCTTTTCTTTTACTAAAAATGATAATATTTAGTGGGAGTGAGGTAAAGAAAGATAAATATATATATGTGGTGATAGAGAAAAGGAGGGTGTATATAGACATATAAATCACCTCCATCAATTATTTGGGATAATAGTCGATGATAAAAACCAAATGTTTGAATCAGTTATATTATCTGAATCATGTTTCACTACATAGAAATATCTTAAACAATTATGAATATATATAATATTAGAGACAATCGTCATATGTACCACCACATAAAATGTGATATTATTTATATTACCATTAAAAATAGACATCAAAATATTTACCATCTATACCATAAATAAAATCACAATTTTCGTCATAAATGAAATAACATCCACCCAAATTCATATTATTCATATAATATTCAGTATTTACATCATCATTTACAAAGTATTTCATTTTAAATAGATTAATTAACACCATTTCATTAATTAACAATGTTTTTCATAACATTTCCACATTTTTACTATATGGATATATAATTATATAAACACTTATCCATAGTTATCATTATATCAATTAACCACACATCATTCATAAGTCCACATAATTAAACATTTTCTAATCTTGAGTTAAGTTAATAATTTACATTATGGATCTTTTCAGGGTTAGATATTTTGAGAATTAGGTAACAACTTATAAAAAAACATCTAAAATATTACATGCGGACTTTTCTACTCAATATCCATTATTTCATTAAATAAACTCTTAAAAGAAAAGAAACATTTTTAGTTCCATATCATAAACAGAATGAATATTCATTGAACCCATCCATGCCATTATTACATCTTATGTCATGTGAAAAACATTTCTAAAACATGGGATGTGAATAAAAAACCTTTGTAAGGGACACAAGAAGAAGGACACATATTAGTTTTCTAAACAATATGTAAACCCTGAATAATTAATCATACAGTAATAATTTTCACCTTAACGAAGTATCAAAAACACTTTAGTGAATATTTTGTCATTTTTTACCCTTTTTGAAATCAAAGTATTTCCATAAATCCCATAGGAAACAACTTATAACATAGAGTGTCTACTTAGGACATAAACATACTAAAATTGAATAACCATACAGTCGACTTCCACACATAGAAATAAATGGAATTGTAATATGACTGTCATCCATAACCAATTAATTAGAGGAAGTAATGTTACTACACATCCTTGGTTTATCATAGAACCACCCGTTATTTAGATTATCAAGTAACCCCCATCAAATTTCCTATTACCATTATATAATCATAATTCATAAAATATTGAAAATATCCACATTTCACTTATAAAATATCATTTTCACTTATAAGAACCCATTTCAAGATATTGAATGAAAAAATACACTTCAAAACCCATTTTATATATGAAAACACCCAAAAATACAACATGAGATTTGTTTTCCTTTTATAAACACTAAAGCTTATTGAGGAAGACAACTAACTATTACGGTAGTGGACAAGTCATTGTCACCAAATTAGTAAAAAAACATTCATGTAATGATTAGTAATATTCTTCATAGATGAAAGATTAATAGAGATTTAAATTAAACCTATAAGTGTTTTATTATACACTCTGTATAATAAGGAGTTGTATATTATCAAAATATTGCACAATGAAAGGAGATTTAGAAAAAGTCCCTTACATCGTGTCCAACATGGCTCGTCATTATTTGATTTGATGAATAATAAACAGAAGTTAATTTATACTTTCATAAAAACATTTTTATGTTTATTATTCCTTTTATGACACATATTACCTTTCTAAAAAAATTAGTTAATTATTTTTATTCATATTAGACATTTTGTCGATGTTCAGAATGTGAGTAAAAATTGACCTTGTTATAATTAATAATTGTCCCTGTGGTCAAAATTTTGTTCTCTATTGAATTATATTAACGATTTAGATATCATATATATAATATATATCCAGTATATATTTATTTATAAGATTATACATCATTTGGATATAAAAAAAATTTAATTCGCTATTCATGGAGATGGTAAGTCATACGTACGCATAAGGATACATTCATTTCTTTTTAATATTAAAAAGAATGACAAAAAAACGATACATAGGTATATTATAATTAAAATATTATATATATGTTATATATGTGACATATGTTCATTAATTCCATACAGTATATGTTGCATGCATAGCATGAATGAGTCATATAATTTTGAGGGGGCAGTAGTCCCCACATCCCCAAATGAAATTATTGTATTTATACAACTAGAAAAGCATAATTGTATATTGTAAATGATAATTAGTGACCATAGAGATATAATAAATATCATATATAGTTACAGTTGCATCATAATGGACATCATGACAGGTGGTTGAAGAAGATTGAACAATCATTGTTTTGTGAGGCAGTAGTTCACCGTCCACAGAAATAATATGTTTAATACCCATTAAACGGAGGTGTGTTTAAGATTCGTTCTAATAAATCCCATAAAAAACACTTATTATATTGAGGATACTGGTGAGGTTTTTTAAAATAATAATAAAAAGATAATAGGGAGTGGAGAAATAAAAAAAAAATAAAATAACTTGAGGGAATATGTTATCTTTAAATCGGGTTACACACTTTGGTTGGAACCAAAAATCATTCTCTATTTTCCTTCTGCCTATGTGAAGTCATATATGAGGAATATTGGGATGTTAATAGATTATTGAAGAAAATTTTATATGATCCATGGTGAAATGAGAGGTATGAGTAAGCATTAGAGGTGAAGACCTTTTATAAGGGGGAGGAGCTACTATATGGAAGCGTCAGGAAATATTATTTTATTAGAATTTCATTTTTTTAAAAGGTTCAAAATTTAGTAAAACTGAATAAAAGATGCGTATGTATTGAAATACTCTCAGCCAATTGGTTTTTTACATGTTTATGTAATAAAATTAACTTTATATTTTATCTTTATCCCTTAGTTAACTAATATAAGTTTTACCATATTTTCTTGTATATTCATATTATATGGTTAATATACTTATTATAAGTGACCAATAAAACCATATGTGGTTCATAAATGATATTTTCATCATTATATAAGTCATTTTTCTGAATCATATAGTTTTATGATTATTATATAATTTAATAAAATATTATTTGTTTTAAAAACTTATTTATGTCAATTTTGACACTATTTAATAATTGACATTTAATAAAGTGATAAAAACTTGGATAATTTGAATAAAATGATTTAAATCGGATATAATATGTCATAGGTACCCATAAGATTAGTGCATGGGATAAAATGTTTCAAAATAAATTTATTTTAAAATTTATAATATAATTTTTATTAATCCTTCATTTAAAAGGTAAACACTAAGTCACTATTGTGTCATAAATAAATTTATTTATATAATATATAACAAATATAAATAAAATACCATGATGTAGGAAAACTTTTTATATTTCACATTAAAATTATAGTAAAAATTAACTCTTATATATCCCCATATAAATATTTTTTTACTAAAATATATATATTTATGCTACATTTTCATTAACTTTAAATTAATTTTTATAAAATGTCATTTTCACTTAGAAGTTGCTCAATGGGGTCCCCAAATTGACCCAATTATTCCCATGGCCGAACATGTAGTATAAAATAGGTTTAAGTTACGTGTTATAGTAATTTAATATTATTACTATACTATATTTTACCCTTATTTACCATATTTACCATTTAATTATATTAAGAAGATTATTTACTGAAGATATTATTCATAATGTCTAAAAATAAAAGTTACCTATTTACAAAATTTGGAATTATTAATTCCAAATATGGAATCCATTTTACCAAATTCAAAACATAGAAGTTTCATAAATTCAATTAAAAATAATTCATTTCATCAAAAAAAATCGGGTTTTTATGAAATAATAATTATCAAAAGATTAACATTTGTTTGTGTCCAATATATATGTGAAATTTCATCCGATGAATATAAATGGATTAAAGGAAAAAATATAACCCAATTACACATTAAAACCAATTAAATTTCCAATCTGACTATACAAAATAATCAAATGAAGAGATAATTTTGATTTCAAATATAGTATTTTTCACTATTCATTAAAAAAAAGAATTTTATCAAAAAAATACTAAAAATTTAACCAAAGTAAATTTTGATATCCTAGTTATAAATTATAAGTTAATTTTTTCAAATGGAGCATATAAATGTGACAAAAATATATTTAAAATGGATTTTCCATCAAAAGGATGTAAATCTATGTTTAAAAAATATTAGAATATTTATGCTCAAAATGGGATTTATTCAAAATTTTAGACTGTATATGTTATTTGATAAATCAAAAATTGTTTAAAAAAATTTTATTCATATTATGGTTATTTATGTTCATTCCTTATAATACCACAGCTAGTCATTTCCTTCCATTTAAAATAATAATAATAATATATTAGTTTTTTATATAACTCAACATTGTGTGCAACATAATATTTCAAAGAAATTCATTGTTGTGTGTTAAGTAATTTATCATATAAAGTGTCCCATTTAACATAAAATTAATATATTATTCTTAAGTATTAATTGAAATCAAAATTATTATTTTATCAATACATGGTTCATTACATCATTCATTGAATTTATCATTATTATGTTTATCAAATCAACAGTATTCCATGATTATTCATTCCTCCATCAAATAATCTATACCTATTTTATTATTAAACAAATTTTATTTAAACATATTCCTAATTTTATTTTAAATTATTTTATTTATCCAATATTTTATCCATATCATGGAAAAATATATTGTAATGAAAAAAATATCAAATAGCCACATCAAGCATAAAAACTACCCCCACAATAATACATGCCAGCACAACTTTTTATAGAATGTTATTACAAAAATAATATAAATATAATCAAATAAATAAATATAAAAACAATTATTCTTCCCTCTATTATCTAACAACTACTATTAAAAAATCCCTTATTTATATTCTAAATATTTAATTAACAATAGTATTTTAAATAATCAATATAAAAACACACCAATTTATTAATATCATAACCAAATTAATAGTAATATGATCAAAATGTTAGGCTAATAAATAGAAAATTAATACCTTTTAATGAAATTCATTAATAATTGTGTTCTCAAAAAACTATAATTATTTAAAAAATATCAACCATAAATGCCAGATTTCCACAAACACATTCATTAATTCTATTATGATAGTCAATTAATTATGAATCATAAAAAATATAATAATAAAAAATAATAATTGATATCACAATATAACTTATAAATAATTATATGTGATAATATAATTTTAGTATTATAGAAATTATAATAAAAAATGAAAATCACATCAACCCCTTTCAATTAATTTATAATAATTATTTTTCATCAAAAATATTATAACCTCAATCTATTAAACTATAGAATGATAAGATAGATATATATTTATCACATAGTGTGTAGAATATAAATATCTTATCACCTCACAAAAATTGAACATCTATAATTGATTTATGATAGTGATAATAAATCGAAAACAAAAAAACATTATGATTCCAATAAAATCCCTTAGAAAAATATTACATAGTCTCCTCCTTTAACTCAACTGATAAAATCTAATATATATTCCAGAAACAAATCCATGAACTAATGTAATGTAAAATTAATGTAGAATGACTGTAGCAAAAAGTAAAATAGAGATATATTAAGTAAGGAGCCGCCTTTCCTTGAAATAGATCATTCAAAAGAATAAATTATCATGGATCCCCAAAGAAATGACTAAAGAGATCCAAAAAAGTGAACCAAATTTATTTTTATGGATAAAATATAGATAAAAACATTAATTATAATTGAATAAAAATGTTAAATTTATATTAAATATATTTATGAACCTATAATGGAATGGATAATGACTAACTATCATATAATGAGGTCAATCCAATGGATATCTAAAGTCAGTGGGTTTTACAAAAATTTTATTATGATAAAATTTCAGAAAACATTTTAATAATTGAATTTAAATATGAACAACAATATGTAATTGGGGGTTCCATAGTGACTGTAACAAATTAATTACATGAAAAAACTAATAATCATCACTGGCATATTTGTGTAAACATGTAGTTACGTTCCACATCCTCAACTTAAGAAAAACACATACTAGTTTATTTATATTTATTAGGGAACCGTTATATATAAAATATTCATTTCAACACTCTGAGTATCTAAAAAAATATTGCTCCAATAAATAACATTGAATACACCTACCAAAAAGGTAACCTCTACGATATAGTCAATAAAAATTAATCCACAAAAAATACCCATTATAGACACCTATATTAAAATCATTGAAAAATATGAATTTTTTTACACCATATATCAGACCATGACATCTTCTATGGAATAAAATTTATAGAAATTTATTTTAATAAAAAAATAACCCAAAAATAATAATTTAACCTCTCAACATCATAATTTAATATTTCATATAACCAAGAAATATATAAGATTCTATGATAGATACATAAACAATGATTCTTCTCCAAGATAATCCAAAACAAATCACTGGATATGAAACTCAAAAAAACAAATATCTAGTATATGTTCCTCAAAATAATCTAATGTAATACAAAATATATATTCATTAAATACTAATAACTTGACCAATAAAATTATTTATACTTTATTTCTTATGGATAAAAACAGTCACCAGATTCATCAACTATGCACAAATTTAATGCCAATTAATCAAGGATTATGTTACAATTATTGTCTCTCTATGACAAGTGATATATTATAATATATCTATTATATGATATAACCATAAATTATATATTTTATAATAATAAAGTCTTAAAATGATGAAAAGGTAATCTAATATAATGTTTAAAACAAATTGTATCCCACATACCCACATCAACACTTATTTTAAATAAAATGCATGTTATGGTTGGTGTAAAATATTTTTAAACATTTACTCTAAAAACATATTCCCATGAAAATAGAAAACATATCATTAATTTTAAAACACATTTGACTTTATTTATGAAATATTACTACTTAAATTTCTATTTTATTTTCTTGAAATGACATAAGTTAAAAACAAAACCCTTAAAAACGTGATTAAAATAATTCATTTTGAAAAAAATTTAAGAATATAAGATAAAACATTTGAAGAACACAAAAAATATTTTTAAACCCATGTGAAAACTAGTAAAAAATTCTTATGAAATTCATATCTTCATCAACATTCCACACACATTATAATTATGAGAATTATTCCACCATAGTTTTTTATGCAAAATGTTTGAAAACAATAATGGTCGCATATCTTTATGGGCTACCATAAATAATATAGAAATCAAAATTCTAGTTTCCTTCCAAATAGAAAATGAAAATTAATTTTTATCCTTCAAAAAAACCATGCGACTCCTAGAAATAAATCTCAAATCCTTATCATTTAACTATACATTGATGTCACCATTTTTTAACAACCATAAGGTTTGTGACTTGTGTCTTTCTTCATATGACTACTAAACTCACAAAGGAAATCGATATCATAACTTTGAACCATAAAAAAGATTATTCAATTTCATCAATGTGATATGTAACATCAATCAATGTCACCAACCATAATGAATATATTTTTAATCAAAATAATAGTTTTAAATAATTGTTAAATATTTTTCTGTAACTCTTATTTTTACATGTAATCATGATAATTAACTAGTCATCATTTATATATAGATTCCAATATCAAGAAAATTGTACCCCTTATATTGAAATCTATATAGATTATTTACATGTTAATCCATTAAAACTCAATTAATTTATTTTATTTAAAAAAAATTATTAATCACTTCCCATGACACTACACTCTAGTGTCAATGATTCATATATTATAAGAATCAAGACACATTACATACTAAACCCATTATTGAGGAAAATTATAATTAATATAAATCCTTTATAAACATGAAGTAAATGTAAACATCATATATCCATTCATTAATCATGAGACAAAAACCATCCAAATTAATACGATACTTAAATGAGTTTAAATCCAAATTTAACACAATCCCTTTACTCCTATATTCTATTATTAGGCTCTACTCCTTGATAATAACAAAATGATATGTCTATAAAAAAAATAAAAATAAATAATTTCCATTATAAAAACAGAAATCACCCATAAATAGTGTAATAATAGAACAAATATCTAGAATAAAACTGTATACTAAATTTCCATATTTCAAACCAACATAAATTACATATAAAAACCTCAACAAAATCATTCCATTTATCCTCCACAAAACCACATAACTACATCATTATTTATATACTACCATTAAAATTATCAATTAAATTTAACTAAAATCTAAACTAAACCAATTTATTTTCACCAATTATTCCATAAAATGAAAAAAAATGAAACACTTTAATGATATATTCCATTGAAGAATATCACATTATATATATTTCACAAATTCAACACAAAATCATCAGAAATTTATTTCATTACAACAAAAAATTTCATAAAAATAAACATAATTGAAAATTTTGAACAAATATTTTTTTAATACAAAAAACATATGGATTTTTATCCTATATCAAAAAATGATTATTATATTATAAAATTCATACTTGAATATATTTATTTAAAAACAGAAACATATATCATTAAAAGAAGTCATAAATTATACCCATTAAAAACCCAGCAAAACATGTTAGAGTGCCAATGTTTAAAATCAACTAATTATTCATTAAAAACCTCATTATGTTTATTATTTATAGAAGAAAAATAATTACCCATAAATATTTTAAATTGATAAATAATTTATGAAATTATTGTCAATGAATACTACAGACATGAATACATAAAAGGGAATGAGTTCTCAAAATCCTCATCAAATGAGGTAAATGATTTCTAAAATATATAATTACTATCAATACATCACCTAAAAATTCATGAAATTTAAAAATATAACATGTAATTTATAATAGGATATCATCATTTTTTACTAGATAATATTAAATTTTAAATTACTGTGTAATTTTATATATTTTCTAATTATATGTCCTAATAGTCATAAGAAATCTTGAGTATGATAATCATGAAGACCAATAGAATATACTAATATTTTTTTCATAAAAACTTACATTTCATTAAATAAATTAATCACAACATATAAAATGTATTTTATTAAATTAAAATTAAAAACACTAGTTATCTAACTTTTCAACAATATTGAGATATATTAACTATAATGTCAATATATTTATCATGATACAGTGTATGATATAAATAATTTAAAACAATACAGTGAAAAAATTAATGTCAATAAATTTAAGGTATCATTAGTTTACCAACATATAATAAATTATTAACATTGCAGCAAGAAAAATATAAAACAATGCAATTAAAGAAGAGTTCATGTGATCATTATGTTAAATTCAAAATTTTAAGGGTTTTTATTTTTAGTTTGTAATATATTATGTATGCATTTCATTTTTTACTTAGAGTTACATTAAAAACATAAAAAATATATATATTTTTTATAGAAGGGATGAATGCACCAATCTGTAAGAGAAATGGGATATGAAGTGATAGATAGTTAGGGCATACCTATTAAAAATAGATATATATTTTATATATAGAGAAACAATACCTGACATTATTTTAATGTTTTACCCTCCATTAATTTTAATTCCTTCATGTCAGATACTATATTCCTAACGCTTAAAGAATTACAAAATACTAATTTATAATTCAATTTTCCTCTATAATAAAATATATATTGTTTGACCAACCAATTAATTGGAACATGAAATTTTAGGAATTTATTCACCAATGTGGTGTCAATTTCTACATTATACATGAAAATAGTTTAAAACCTATAATGCATGATTCAATTAAGAATATATATTTCTTTTACTAGATGATTGATTTCAATCTCATTCTATGTACTAAATTTCATTCCAATATATCCACTTATTTAATGATTAATTCATTCTCTCCCACTAATATCTAATAACATTCTCTTTTTGTATAGTTTTTTAGAACAATTTTATGTGAGTTCTAACATACATCATAGAAATCCAAAAAATTATGCATATATGTTGAAATTATAATTATTTCATTAATGAAATAATAATTAATGATAAAAAATATCATGAATATTAAGAATATATAATAAATATAAAATCATAAAACATCCAATGAAATATAATTTTTCATAATAAAAAAACCCCTTCTCACTTTTTATGGATCTTTCATGAAATGTTAATCCAATTCATTTTTAGTTTCTAAAAATCTCAATAATTATTATAGCAAAACAAATAATCATGATTAATATAATCCAACAAGGTATTTACCCCATTTTAATATAATTTTACATAGTTTTTTTTGTAATATTATATTCCATATGTCATATCATAAATCGTCCTACATTTTTATTTCATCAAGAAACACCATTTACCACTTCATGTACAATGCTTAATTAATGTTGTTTCACTAAACAATACAAGATATTTTTAGTAGATACTATATCCAAAATCTATCCTAGGTGTTCACCTAAGATTTCACATAGTACTATCACACTCATCGGTTTTTAATAATAATATTTTTTTCATGATAAGAAAAAGTATAATGCCCATTTTCCTCCTCAAACAAGACAGGGGTTGTCCAAAATCACAGTGTAGTTAACACACTTTTGGGTGGTATTACCCTTATAATTACTTATATCAAAACAATAAACCTATAATAAAATTTACATATTCGTAAATAAAAATATCCCCAAATTCAGTAAATGACAACAAAAATCAAGGACTCAAAATAATTACCCAATAATGAGAGATACCTATGGTTGATACTACACGTAATTAATCACTATGAGATTGTAGTATCTATCCTATTCAATATTTTATTCACCTGAACATTTAAAAATATAATATACATATATATATATATGGATGATAATATGATTATAATTAAAAATATCATCTCTACTACTTCTCATGTAAATTAAGATAATGTATACCAATGCCTCTATAAAAAATAGAAAAAAAACTCATTGCTGATACAGATTAAGATAATTTGAAACCACAACAAGGATCTGTCAAACCAACCAATATATAATGATAATAATGTATTAAAAATTAAATATTATCACGTTGTAAGTCATATTTATAAGCCCATGTAACTAGAGTCTATTACCCCCAAATAACTTATGTCTTTGTGTTTCCATTTCATCCAAGACTAATTAACTAGATGAAATAATATATAAGTAACCATTATCATAAAAAATTCATACTACTCTCTAATCACTATATATTCATTACCTTATAATGATATGGTAGGTAATGATATTTTTCACTCGCCCTATGACATTATATATTAATTTTTTTTATATTTCACCCAAATCATCTCCATATTTCCAGAAGGGATAATAGCCCATACATAATTTAGAATGAATAGTGTGAAAATGAGAGTACTCACCCATATATATTGCATCCATCATTTATGTTTGATAAAAACTAGGAACCAAAAATCACATTATGGTAATCATCAATGTAACGTCCCGGATCTTGGTACCACTCCATGGGTGCCCCAAACCTGGTTGGTCACATGACCTCAAGCACATTTCCCCAAACGCCAGAGGCTGCTGACTAGCAAAGAGGGCCCAGGTCTGATAGTCGGGAAACTATGCCCTCATTTTTCAAAGTGTAGCGCAATTTAATACAAGATAAAACATACAACAACAGCCGAAGCAATAAACCATACAAAAAAACAACTGCAGTAAAATATAACCAACAATTATATATATTGATACAACATGCCTCAAGTTCTATGAAAAAAACAGGAAAATGTTACACAACAATACATAACAGTACAATATAGAGTACAAAAAAAAAAACAAAACAGTCGGTAGCATCGTGAGCCTAAGCCCGGTCCCATGCTCCCATACTCCTCAGCAGCAATCAAGTACCTGTATAGGGACCCTTTACCTTATCCACACCTACAGAAATGTAATCTGTTTGGGCCGAAGACATGACCATAATAGGGTGTGATAAAAAAATTCCCAGTTGGAACCCACCAAAGGCAAGTGCTCAACTGTTTTTACACATGCAGCAACAATGTGAAAATTTAAATTCAATAAACTAAGTAGTACTCAAAAGTTACTAGCTTTACCAGTTATATTTCCATTTTAATATTCGTTTAATCGTTCATTATAAGGAAACCACCACAATGAATTTTATATAACCAGTCACTGTCATCAGACATGAAATACCTTACCCTCAGGTAATTAAAAACGTAACCCACAGGTGATTTCCCATAGGCATACATAGTGTCTTCCTCAGGCACAAAGTCTATTTCTCTCAGGCACGGAAGAAGTTTCCCTCAGGATAAAAGATGCACTTCCCTCAGGCTAACTAAAACACTACCCTTGGGATAAACAAGTAATTGGTCCATGCCCATTATATAACAAAAAATTCAGATGAAATTCCTCTCAAGGAAAAAGTAATGCTCAAATTAAACATGGCATACCCTCAGGTATCCTGGTCAAACGGCTAAACAGAGGAACGCACCCCTGGGGTGGTTCTGTATCCAAGAATCGATCCCAAACAACAGTTTATTATCAAATTTAATTACCTATTAAATTATAGGTATTTAAAACACCCATGGCCTTAGCCACATCACACCCCCAACATGGGTTCATAGCTCAACGATACACAAAAACGCACATCAGTTTGAAATAAACACTAAGCCACATACCTTAAATGCCCCAGAACGGTATACGTGAATGATGATCCCTGAATCTTCCAAGAACAACATAGATCTGAGATGAAATAAATCCTTGTTCAAACTCAAATAACTTACCTTAGAGGAATAATTGGAAATAATATCTTAAAGAGAGTGGAGGGCTTACCTGTGTGGTTCCAACGAGATCGTTAGAGGCGAAAACGGATTCTTGACGCTCGATCTGAAGATCCTCAAAGGTCCGGCTTCCTCACCTGACTCCTTCCTCTAGTTCTAAGACAATCCTATGAACAAGGTTTTCTACTGCACATTTTAAGTGATAAAAACAAACTACATGGTGTGTAATATTGACTACACGGCATGTACTTTTCTCATTTAATTGTTCCTCTAGTGGCACCGTCGTACTGTTCATCTGTCGACATGAGCACTCGACATGTATTTATGATTACACTGAGTGTAATATTTCTCTGCTGGTGGCTTCCTCCATCACCTTATCATTTCATGCCAACTGACTACACAACACTTAAATATCTACTACATGATGTGTAGTCATTTTTTACACCCTTCGTCACTGACATGGCTACACACCCTATGTACTCATCCCACAAGGCCAAAGTACATAGTCTGTGGAAAAGTAGATGGTGTGTAGTCCAAAAATTTATGATTTTTCCCATTTCCCTTATTTTCTCAAAAACACATAAGGAAAAGAGAATAGAAGAAACTCGTACCTCAGAAATAAGAACCGGGTTCTTAAACCCCCCCCCCCCTTTAAAGCAATTCGTCCCTGAATATCCCTTCCAAGTGTGGAGAATATAAATCCCAAAACAACTCTAGCCACTGAGCATGTACATCAGTCTCCCGCTCCCAGGTTTAATCCTGCACTCGACCATGCTCCCATAGCACCCGTACGAGAGAACTGACTGGCCTCGAAGAGACTTTGCGCTGTTATCAACAATATGAATCGGTTGCTCTTCAAAAGACGCATCATCCTCCAACTCAACCTGCTCGGGCTGAAAGATGTGAGATAGGTGTGAATGATAATGGCACAAATGAATAGATGGAAGACATTGTGCATGGCCTGGTACCTCTGCGGTAACTGCAACTGATAGGCAACCGACCCGACTCTCTCCAGAATCTCAAATGGACCCACATACCTCAGTGAATGTTTACCCTATCTCCTAATAACCTTGTGTCCCATCCTTGGCAAAACACGCAAGAAAACCTGATCCTCGACCACGAACTCAAAGGGTCTTTTATGACGATCAACATAAGATTTCTGACGAGATTGTGCAATATCCATCCACTTCTGAATCATCTAGACCTACTCACAATTCTCCTATATGAGATGTGGTCCCAGTAAAGCTACCTCACTTGCCTCTAACCAGAAGAATGGTGATGGGTATGGCCTATCATATAATGTCTCTTAAAGTGTCATCTCAACAGTTTCATGAAAACTATTATTATTTGAAAACTCGACTAGGGGTATATGATTCTCCCAAGAGCCCCCAAAGACTAGGGCGCATGTGCGTAACATGTCCTCTAGCACCTGTATCGTACGCTCTGACTGACCATCGTTCTGAGGGTGGTAAGATGTGCTCAGAAGCACCTTTGTACCAAGTGCCCTCTGAAAACCCTGCCAGAAACGAGATGTAAAACGGGCATCCCTATCAGAAACCATAGAACAAGGGACCCCATGAAGATGTACGAGTACTCAGATATACAACTTCTCAAGCTCGTCAACACTGAAGGTCTCCTTGATTGGAAAAAAGTGAGCTACCATCGTAAGTCTATCCACAACGACCCACACAACATCATTGAATTGAGGTTGACCTCGTCAACCCAGTCACAAAGTCCATCACGACATCATCCCATTTCCACTCTTGAATGGGTAACTGCTGTAACAGTCCGGCTGGACATTGATGCTCTTACTTTGGCTGCTGACGGGTGGAACATCTCGTAACAAAACCAGCTACTTCTCTCTTCATAACTGGCCACCAGTACTAACGTCTCAAGTCATGGTACATCTTGGTAACTTCAGGATGAACTACCCAAGCTGAATCATGAATCTCCCACTTCATCTCCTCGTGTATATCCCCAGGAACCCATACTCTTCCATGGAAATGCAGAATTTCACCATCACCTATCGTCAAACCAGGAGGAGGGTCCTAACATGCCACCGAATCCCATAGAACTAGGCCTTCTGAATTAGATAGTTGGCTCATCCTCACTCTATCCAGGAGGGTAGAAGTCTCAGAAAATGATGAAAGATAGGTCTGGCCCTGACCGTCATTCACCTCCAAATGCATCTCGGAGAACAAATCCATAAGCTACCACTCACCACTGGCCTCATGAACTGCATGTTTCTAAGTCTTCCTGCTCAATGCATCAGCAACTTCAATACCTTTACTAGGTGTATTGGAATTCTCAAAAATCAAAGGACTGAAGGTATTAGACCCACCTTCACTACCTCAGATTCAAGTCATGATAAGTAAAGATATACATGAGACTTTTGTGGTCTGTGAAAACCTCAAAATGTTATCCCAATAGATAATGTCTCCAACAACATAACACATGAATGACAACAGCCAAATCAAGGTCATGCGTCGGGTAATTCCTCTCATGTGGCCTCAACTACCGTGACCCATACGCAACAACTCGATCACCCTGCATCAACACAGCTCTCAGCCCAATACTTGATGCATCACAATAAACTGTATAGCTCATCTCCTTCTCTGGGAGTATCAGGATTGGTGTGGACATCAACCTTCCCTTTAGGCCCTAAAAGGCTGTATTGCAAGATTCTGACCAAATGAACTTTACACCCTTCTTAGTAAAACCCATCAATGGCACTGCTAAGTGAGAGTAGTCTTGTGTGAAGCGCTTGTAGTAACTAGCCAGCCCCAAAAAAATTCATATCTCAAAATATTCTTAGGATTCACCCAGGAAACTACTGTTCTCACCTTCTCTGGGTCTACTACAACTCCTTCCTCTGAGATGATATGACTCAGGAAGTGAATCATGTCCATCCAAAAGAGGCACATTGAGTGCTTAGCATATAGATTATGCTCTCTTAGTGTACTCAATACGATCTCATGATGGGTGGAATGGTCATGTCGAGTGTGAGAGTACACCTAGATATATTCCATGAAGACTACAACGAAAGAATCCTGATAAGGATGGAACACACGATTCATCAGAGCCATGAAAACAGTCGGCATGTTCATGAGTCTGAACAGTATAACCATGTACTCGTATAGACCATATGTACTATTGAATGGTGTTAGTGGTATGTCAAATGGTCTAACGCGCAACTGATGATATCCTGGAGGTATTTCCCATTGTTAGGGAATACATTGATGTATTTCCCAAAGATTTACCTCGAAATTCACATATAGTGAGGTAGATATATGAATATATCTCATAACTAGAGATACTCCTATCTCAAAATTCTGTTACAATATGGTCTCGATTGAACAAGAAGTGTTAAAAACAAATCCAATAGAATACTAAAAAAGTGTTCTTATTCTCTAGAGAGCCACCTTGGGCTGTGCTAAAGTTATTTTTGCATAATAAGGATAGATTAATGCTTTTTTGTATCAATTATTTAGGAGATAAAAAATATAAGCATGAATAACAAGTATCCATTTACAAGTAATGATAACATGTTTGATAGAATTAGAGTAGCTATGAACATCTCAATGGTGCATCATTATGTTTTATATCATCAATTGAATTCCTAAAGGGAATTTATTCAAAAAAAATATTTTTGTAAAATTAATGGGAACTATGATTTAATAGACATTAACCTATGGTATTCTAATTCCCTTGTAATGTTACTAGATTTTATGAATAAATTATTTATAGACTACCTATAATATTTTCGGGTAGTCATTATCAATTATAATATCATTCACTCCTAGATAAAAGAGGAACATGAATAAAATATAAGTATATTAATGGACACATTAATAAAGTATAAAATATACTCTATGTTCTGTAAGATTATCTTTTGGATGTGGCTAGTTTCATTATTACGGACCATGATCATAAGTGATGGAATTTATATGGATCTTTAGATGACAATGTAAATGAAAATGGCCTAAACCCACTAGTTCCATGGAAATTTGTTGTTTTTTATCATATTTGGGTACTACCATTGTTTTGTGAGAAATTTATCATGATTTATGTACTCACTAACAATGTTTACATAGAGAGGAGTAATTTTTCCATGATTAAAGAATGCATAGAATGATTTAAGGGGATATACATAAGGCTAAACACAGTACCAATACAAACACAACTGAAAAGTAAATAAGATTCTCTGATATAGATTAATGCTTCAATGAAATGAATGAGTTGTATACTCATGAAAAATTATAAATTGGCATCCTATACTTAATAAAATTTGAGGTTCTAGGAGAATAAATGTCCAACCCATGTTCTGGAGTTAGTAGTTATGATCATCAGCCAAAATATTTGTTTCACTTTCTCAATGGTGAGAAGTGTGAAATATATAATGATCATAAGAGAATGAGGTTTATATTAAAAATTATGGAGCTCAAAATGGTTCAAATAATATGATTAGATCTAATGAAGGATTGTGGTACCACTATTCACAGGTTCTTGAGAAAGGAGAACAAGGTAGTTGATAACCAAAGTAGAAAATAACGTGCTACTCTATCCATGATTAAAATTGGGAGATACATTATATTTTTTAATATGAAAAGGATTGATCAGGAAATCGTAATGGTATAGAATACATCCTACCTTTCCCAAATGATTTTCTAACCGTATGTCCAATAGATGATCTAGAAGGAACACATGGATGATCAAGATCTATAAATGTGGGGGGAAACTATAAAAGATGAGTAGCTACCTAATTTGCACCCCAATGGTGATGTTGAGATTTAGTTTATAGTGATTCTTTTTTTGATATTGTCATGTGAGATAAAGATAGATCTATTGGATAATACAAAAATCAATTCTTTCTCTATCCATTCTAGAAGTTCCAAGATATATGGGTTGTGGTGGATAGACTCAAAATATTTAATAATTTATCACCATTAGGAAAGATATATTTCTCAATATACATTTTATGATATATGTTATGTATGTAGTGATCTAGAAACAAGATCCACTTTTCACCATAAGTGATCATGATCAACAGTTGAATTCTAATTTATAATGAATTATTCCACAAGATTTTAGTAATAAATTGTGTTCTAGCTTGTCTTATCATCACCAAAAGGATGGATTATCAGAAAGGACAATTCATATTCATGATGACATGCTATAAATATGATCAATATAATTTAATAGAGGATAGTATTAACATCATCCATTGGTTGATTACACATAAAACAACATCCAATCGAGTATTGAAATGGATCTTTATGATGATTTGTATAGGATGTTATGTGGAACTCCAACTTATTGGGATGAATTTAGGGAACTAAAACTACTTTAGACTGATATGATGAAAGAGATGATGGATAATGTTCATGCAATATAACAGTATATAAATTCTACTCAATGTTGGAAAAATATCAATGTTGAAAACTATCAAAGGGACATGGAGTTTGATTTTGGAGACAAATATTTTCCTTTAAATATCACCATGGATGAGATTCATTCTATTTGGAAATAATGGGATACTTTTCCGAAGGTTCATTATACACTTTGAGATCCATGATCGTATAGGAGTAGTGGCCTATCAACATGAACATCTATAATGTATTCCTTGAGTTCATAACATGTTCCACATATCACTCCTAAGGAGGTAAATAACTTATCCCTCACATGTACTTAATCTATATGTGGTAAAACTAGTATATATCCTCTCATTCGACAAATATATAATGAGGATCTATAAAAATGAGACAATGTTATATGCAATTTGTAACACCCCATGTATTTACAAATAGATTTAATACAGAGTGCACAATACGTCACGTCTCTAAAAAACCCCAATTTGTTATAACCTGTCCATGTAAACATAATTTTTTCACCACTATGATTTGAATATTGAAAAACATACATAAATGGTTACGTTCTGTAAGATATTTAGAGTCTGATGAGACAAACATAATTTTTGGTGAATAGTAACATACCTTTATGAATATTAATTAATATTAAATTTTATATAAAAATAGAAACCTCACCCATGAATATATAAAACCAATTAAGAAATCTTAAAAGTGAATAAACTATCATTCTATAAGTATTTGAATTTTTGTCTGTCATAAATATTTTAATTACCATTTTCTGATTACTTTAATAACTTAAAATGGAAATGTATTTTCATTTAATGTAATCATAAATTGTTACAATATTTTATTATAGTTGTAATACAATTTTATGGGATCCAGATAAATTTATCAATGTATAATAAAACAAGTTATTATTTTAAAGTTACTTTTTAAGAATAAATTATGTTCATATTTAAAAATTAAATTAAAAATATTTAAAAAATTAGTTTCAAAAAATGGATTTCAGTTTTGAATTCTACACGTCAAAAAAATTTTATGGTGAATTTTTGGGATTTTTCTGAAATGCTCAGATTTTTTATCAATAGTGAAATATGGTAAAATATCATATATAAAAATATCCCTTAAATACACTATTTATGACATCATGTGTGATTTAAGGCCCCATGGTTCGAACTCAATGCACTTATCACTGATCAGGGTCATATTAAATAATTCTATTCATTTTCTTGATGAAAATAATTTAATAATGAATAAAATATTCAAAATTTACTCTTATCCACCACCATAAAAATTTCCCTTACTCCATATTAACCTCACTCCTATAAGTCTTGAATCGCCTCATTGTTTTCCAAAAATAACCTCCCATAGTCACTCCCCATGTCCAAAATGATCATGTTCTTTCCAAAACACTAAAACCCCTTCCCTTAAAGTGATTCTCAAGGAGGTGGATTCAAGTGTTTAATTCCTCTTTCCATTTCTTTTATTTCATGTAATCTTTTATGGGGTATTTATTTAATTTTTTCATACCTATTTTTATTTACATTTTATTATATATTAATAATTATTTT
Source organism: Viscum album (assembly GCA_963277665.1). Classification (NCBI taxonomy): domain Eukaryota; kingdom Viridiplantae; phylum Streptophyta; class Magnoliopsida; order Santalales; family Viscaceae; genus Viscum; species Viscum album. Next base: position 1,329,158,989 of record OY728142.1, on the reverse strand, counting down.
CAGTCTTATATGAATAGGTGACTCCTTTCCCCGATATTTTTAATTCCTTCTAAATCCATGTTTCATAGCTGTTATGACGAAGAATTTTGGTCCCAAAATATCTATCTTTTTCAAGCACTCTTATTATGTTATTATAATTTAATTTAAAAATTATTATGTCAGGATATGTAATTACATATCCCCCTTACTGTTTATATTATTTAATAATTATTATATACCCTTTTTATCATCAATATATTATATTAATTTTTTAGTGACATTGTGGTGCGACCATATTTTCATATGGGATTTCTCTACTATTGTTTTATTTTGACTTGTATTTTATTATTTCCTCTCCCCCTTTATTAAAAATGTTGTTATGACTCCATTATATTATATTTAATTTAATTTATTCATTTTAAAGGTGTAATTTTTTATCATATCTAATTTCAGATTCTTTTATATTAAAAATTAAAAACCACACGAGATGTGCTAATCTACCACACTCAAGGATGATTGGTTTTATATTTCAATTACAATCATAAATAATTTCCATGAAATCATTATTACGTATGAACAAGACTATAATATATTTATTATATCTCATATATTCTTTTGAAATATTCTAGTACACATTGTTTTGATTTATAAACTAAAATGAGTTCATTGGGTTTAAAACTGAAAATTAACTGAAACAATTTTCATTAAATGATTTAAATAATGATTCATCTTCACTCAGAGTAACCAAATGAAATTTACAACCCTATAACATTCGATATGTTCACTAATAACATATAACTTTAATTATGGATAAAAATCCTATTTTTTCACGATTCTTTGTTCATGTTTATATGTATTATGATCCTGAAACAAACAGACCCAAATAATTCAATTGAACCACTTAACACATTAAAAGGGCCATGAGTGAACTTAATAAGGTTCTAATAAATCTATTAAATTATAATGAGGTTATAGATTTTAAAATTAATGAATTTAACTTGGTTATCTAGGACACTAAGACCATGTGGAGATCACCATCATACTTAGGTAAGGGTTTCTTCGTCTCACATCCATTTTTTTAGACATTCCATATTCACTACTGTTACATGTGTATGGTGTATGGGTATTTTATATTGATGTTTCGTATCATTATTCATTTTATATTAATGATATTAAAGATTTTATTTATTTAATTTTAATTTCGGGCCATACCATTCAATTGATTACAAAGTTATAAGTATTTTCGATCGAAAACTACATTTTAATTCATGTATATATTATTATCAACTCACCTAAATGATTGTATTTTCATTGTAATACTCATAAATTCTAGGTTAATGTTCTATATATGTGTACAAATCAAAATAATAATCTCATTTTTGGGGATTTATATGTTTTAAATGTATCTTTTAAGAATTATTTCCGAAAAAAAGATCGATTCAAGGAACTTCTCATATTCTTACTTATTTTGAATTTAACCCTATAATCTATTTTAATCCATATTTATCTTTCTAAAGTAAAATATTTTACTATGAAAAATATATTATGGTTAAATTATTATTTTCTTATATTGAACATGACTTTCTACTTAAAAACCTCTTTAATGAATTTCTTAAACCACACTAAAATGTTTTAATTTGAAAGCTTCTTTAAAAACACTTTTTACCTGATTCCAATTCCGTGGGACATCACTTGTGACGAAAATGAAATATAAATTTCTATAACTTTTCTTTTGTAGGATTTAAATGTTTAAAACCTAGTTAATTAAAAATTAATTTAATTTTCCAAAAAAACTCTTCATTCCAATGTAAAATGGATTTTTATCATCTCACATTAACTTTTAAGAGATATACGCCTTACTTATTAAATATTATTTTAATTTGGTGTATCTAATGCACATTGGTATATCATATAAAGATTAAAATTACCCCTATTATATTATAAGAGATTTTGATTTGAATATTTCAAATTTTTATGAGATAGTTTGGAATGTTTATGGATTATTTCCTAAATAAAAGTTCAATACTATGATTTAAATATATCTTATTTATTTATACATACTAGTTGAATCTTTTAAATTACTGAGGTTTATCTATTATCATATCATCTAAAATATTTAATTTATCATTTTATTATTAGTTTTAATGTGGATGTTCTATCTTAAAACCATTCACCAACTTACTTTGAATGGATAGTGTTTATGATTATTTTTCAGGGAAAGTTATTTTCCTTTCATAAGTTAGTTTCAATATGATTGTATATGTTATTTATGATTATCTCCATATATATAATTAATTAATTAGACATATTAAGTTTTAGGTATGGCCCTATTTAGCCTCTTGGTGTTTGGTAGGTCTCATGAGACAAACTATTGTCTTAGAATGATTCCTTGACAGCATGAACATTTATGGTTTTGGATGAGGCCGTAATCATTTTTAGATGTCTAGGACGAGGCCTTAATGGTATATTTTATAATTTCTATAGTATGAATATCCTTAATTATTATGCTATTAATTGAAATTTCATGTGGTTAGTCCACCAGTATAATATCCATGGTTATGTTTTATTATGGCATTATTTACTCAGCAAATATTCCTTCATTAATGAGTACATGTTTTATATTTGTAGTGGCATGTGTTTTCAATTATTCACCATGACTATTGTGATGTTTAGTATATCTTACATTATATTACATACCCTTATATATCATTTGAGCTCAACCCTTTCTTATGCTTCATTTTCTCAAGACATGATGATGTTTTTTTATTGACCTACAAGGATAATCTTAGAGTGGTGGATGTTTCCAATAAATCATATATGTGATATTGCTTTTCTAGTTTTAATTTCTAACTTATGTATAAATACTGATTTCAAAAACTACTAAACAACTCAGTCCTTTAGGGTTCCATTCCTTGAAATCATTCCAATGTATTAAAATAATGCCCCAAATCTATGCTTCTGTGGTTGGGGCATTATAGTTGATATCAAAATAAGTTTAGTAGATAACATGGAAACTAGATTTCGAAAAATATGATTAGGGAACAAACACCTAAGATAGTATATGTAGACAATAAAATAAGAAAATTGTCGTTTTTTGCATGTAATAGATTATGTTAATGTTCCTAGAAAATACATCCTTGCTTGGATACTATAAATGGACATGGTTCTGGAACAGAGGTACATACGACTAAAAACTCTAAGGAGTTTCGGGCTTCACCCAGGGTATCCATGTACACGATAACGGGCCTTACTGTGCACCTGGTTAGTCACTCCTAGGATATATGCATAGGATAATTCACTTTTTATTTACCCACCAATATGAAGGATTTATACCCTCAAAGTAACCCAAGTATATGGTTATTGCATTTACAATGCATAAATTTAAGCTTGTTGTTATAATATATTTAGAGACATAGAGTGTTTATAATGTTACAAGCTAATATATAGTTTGGAATTGATTAAAAATGGATCCTATTAGAAGGAATGAGAACTTAACCAAAGAACATGATGTGAAGAGTAAGAAAGATCATATCTCTAATGGTCTCAATCCATCATTTCAAATGAATATTATCTTACAAGAATCCATATCATATGAGAAAATAATATCATGTGTTAAAAATATATATAAAGGCTTCTCTAGGTCCTATGGAATCAAAGGGAAGCAAATGAAGAAGATTATGACAGGTAAAAACATGGATAAATAGAACATGGGAAAGATGTATTTTTCCACATGTGATTATTGTGGAAGGAAAAACCATGGAATTTAATTAAGAGGAAAACGAGTTTGCATAATATATGAAGAAAAAGTCCAATATGCTCATAATTGAATGACAGGGATAGAATTTTCTAATATTGAATTCCTCAACAACAAGAATATGGGACACTGTGCGAATTAATGTCCAATAAGTCAAAGGAATCTACCCCAAATGACGATTTTTCAAAATTATCAAGTTTTGATGCTTCCCAGATAAAGAAGAATGATTAAAATTCATAGTTAATAATCATTCCATTGAAATATTCTAAAATTAATTTTGTAGTTTTATGAATTATGTGATATATAAGGATTGTACTGAAAAAATAATTCATTGTTTTTTGTTGTCGTATGATGAATGGTACAAAGGAAAAGTGATTTAGGAGAAAGTTAAACATTTAGAAAAAAATATATGATTGAGGGAAAGAAAACCCTTAATATATATATATATGATGTTTTGATAATGATGTTGAAATTATTTATTTAGAAAAATACTGACTACTTTGGAACTGATTATTGACTTATCAAGAACTGGTATATGCTATCATCGATGGATTTTAATGTACTTTTGGATTTAAGGTGTAAATCTAAAAACTTGTAACTTACTTAACTAATACATAAGATTTCTTGTTTCCAATATGGCTTATATGGTAATTCAGGATATTACTATATTTCAAGAGGATATGTGAAGAATTTTTTCACATATTTTGAATGTGAATTTAGAACTTCTTCGTGTGGATTAATGGTCAATGATATGTTCATCATGGAAATTTAGATCGATTCGTTATAATGTGTTGAATCATTATATTTTGGAAATTTAATCATTTACGAAATGCTTTATGTTGATCATTGTATGGGTTTTTAGAGTTTAATGTCAATACATGATGGTTTGATTATACTTCCATGACCATTTTTTCCAATTAGAATTAATTATTTTGTATCTAACTGATGCATTTCCCTTTTCACTTATTAATTGGATATTTTAAAAATATTCTTGATGTTGGTTTCCCATAAGGGAATTTTCAAGTAACAACCATTCACTTTTGAAGTTAAATTTCAAATTGCGAGGAAAATATTTTTGTAAGGAGGGGATAATGTAACACACCAAAAATATAATAATAGATTTAAAACATAATTCATGAAACACTGAGCCTCTACAAAACACCACTTTTTTATAACCTATATATGATTACATAATTTTCCATCCTCTATTATTTGAATTTAAAAAAAAATAACAAGCATTATTGCATTCAGTAAAATATTTAGATTCCGATAAGAAAAACCTAATTTTTGGTGAATAGTAATATACCCTTATGAATATTAATGAATAGTAATGAATAATCTTGAATATTCAATCATCCAATGAAATAAATACTACACCCATGAATGTAGAATAACAAATTTGACATCATAAAAGTGAAAAAACGACCATAGTATATGTATTTATATTTTTTATGTCATAAATAATTAAATTAAAATATTATGATTAATTTAATAATTTAAAATGGAAGTAAATTTTCAAAAAAAAATTATCTTAATTTTTTACTTTATTTTTTTATGGTTAAAAGATAATTTTATGGGACTTTGTTAAATTTCACAATGTTCTATAAATCAAGGTATTGTATTAATATTTTTTTGGACTAAATAATGATTTTATTTAAAAATTGAATTGCAAAAACATTTAAAAAATTAATTTCCAATGTTTGATTATATTTTTGGATTCTAAAAGTTAAAAAATTTATAGGGTGAATTTTTGGAACATTTATAAACAACTAAAAAAATTATAAATAGTGAAATACAGTAAAATATTGTATATACAAAATATTATTTATTTACACTATTTATGACATCATGATTGATTTAATTCCACTTGATTCTAAATCACATGATTATATAATTGTTATGTGTAATATGAAACAACACTATTGATTGTCTTTATCATGACCTATCCCCGAAGCCCCTGTCGTGACTACCCCAATCCTGCCTTCCATTGGACAGGGGATGCTAACATGCACTGTAAAGGGGAAAACTAAAAAGAAAAGGCATTTCAATGCATTTATCTTATGTTTGCCTTGTGATTTTTATGAGGATCCTATGATGATGATTTTATGATGATTTTTATTCTCACTCATGTTATATTTATTCACATTAATTATTCATCATCATACTATCATTTAAACTCATCCCTTTAATTTATGGATATCCATTGATGATTACTTGAACTAATTATAATTTGAGGTCCTCCAAAAGAATGATAATAATGATTTAATTATTTATTATTTTTTATTATGTAAAATTTATGTGTGACCTTAATCTTCCCAAGAAATGAAACATTTTGATTTTGGAATTCTATATCTCTTATGTTTTTATTTTAAAATGATATAACTATTATAAATTAAAAGTTGGGTTATTATAAACCACAATAATAACAACCCATCACCATGTGAAATATATTAAAAACTAGTCCAAAAACACATGTCTTCACTAGTGTATCACTACATTATTACCTAAATAATAAACATTTATTCACAAAAGAAACAATTCTTTTTAAAATAACCCATAAATGTTTTTTCAACCAACTATTGATAAAATATGAATTGAAAATATCTATTATATATTTATCCATACCATATTTAGAATACATAATAAATTTAAAGATCCATTAATTTATCAATATAATCACTAAATAATATGAAACATAATAAAACCCCTAATGAAAAATCATCAATATCCATTAACCATATTTTTTCATGCTTCATAGTTGTATACACTATTCATACTCAAATAGTATTAAACAAAATTCTTGGCAATAATATACACTTTAACTATTGTATTTAATTTATTTAACAATGTTTGAATATGTTGTGTTATGTTAAAAATAATTATAAATAATATCACAATATCTCTTATCGATCAATATGAATAATAATATAATGGTTAACAACTAAAAAACACATAGATCAATTTTCAATATCATATCCCTTTCTCAATTTCCCCAATCAGTTTCATTTCCATTATTTGGTTAATTCTTTCCTCCTACTCAATGAAAAAACATGAAAGATAATTCAATATTTGTCACAAAATAAACATAAGAGAGATGTAACCTCCTAATATTTTCAAAATATAGTTACCAATTGATTATCTAATATTCAAGGATGTAGGTTCTTTTAATGAATTGTGTTTTCAAAAAAAATAAATTTATTAAAAATGAATTTATGTAAGATTGTATATTTTTATATATATTCAGTTTAGAGGACTTCCTACTAAAAACATTTTACGTTAAGAACTAGTTACATGATGTGAATTCATTTTAGGGTAGATACCATGAGTCTAGTTTAGAGAATGGAAAATCTCATGATGGGAAATTTTTTCACATTATAAAATATTCTGGATCAAGATTTTCAAACAGAGTCTAAACCTATATAAATTTATATGAAAACTGGTGGAGTTCCCATTGTATAATGGATTTTATATGTGAATTTCATGACTCCATTTTATTTTATCAGGCAACACACCTAATTTTTTAATTATATTTAAATTCCTTACACTTGAACAATACAGTTATTTTCAGTGATTTTGGGAGTTCACTTTCATTATCAATTTCCCTATTAGGCATTATATCCAGATGGTAGTTACATCAATTCTCCCTGGTAGGTGTAAATTATAATTATTTATTTCAATTGATTACTATAAGGGTGTGTTCAGAATTTAAATACCATATTTTGATTAATTTGATAATTTATTCATTACTGGTATTTTTCCCTCATGAATTGTTATTTAGAGACAGATATACTCTTTTCCAATCTCTATTATTGATGTTGATTAATATTCCTCTATTACTAAGATATGTGCCTCTTTAAAATGTGTTAATTATTAAATTTCTATATCTTATTGTCAATTAATTTACATATTAATTGAAAATTAATGGCTTTTCATTTTAATTGTATAGTTTAATGAGATTTATGTATTTAGAATATTTTTCATAAAAAATGGATTTTCTGAACTAATATAATGATTATAAAATTTAAATGGTTCATCAATCCCATAAGCCAAAGGTACTAAATTTGAACATCTTTTATTAAATGTGATATATATTTTTAATTTTTTTTAAACTGGTCACATTAGGTAACCTTGAGTGTGTCAGGCTTAAACTTTTAACTCTTTGTGTGTGTAATGCCCCAAGTTGTATTACAACACTTTAGTGTGTATAATTCCAATATAGGTTTTATTTTTCATATTAGGTCTAAATATGGGATTTTTCTCCACATATAGAATGCTTAAAAATAGCATAGATCCCAAATCATGTGTTTTTCATATAGGGATTTCTTAATATATGAGATATATTTCATAGTTATTTTCTTGAATGATTATCTTATGATTTCCCCATAGAATATTACCTCTTTTATATCTTATTTAATGTATTCAAATAATAGTTTAATATGGAATTCATTTAATAAACCAAAGGAATTTATTTATAAAATTGTTTTATTTTTAAAAATTGTTTTGAAAATTGTTTTGTTTTAAAGATGGAACTAAGGAAATATTTATAATATATTATTATATATTCTTTTTTACAATCCTAATGATAATTATTCTATAACCCTAAAACATGCATTAGGTGATTTTATATGTTATTTTCTATGAATTAGTAAATTGATTCACCTAATATAGAATGTAATCATCTTTTTTTCATCTTCGTTGAGGTGATAAGGTTTAGTTATGATAGATGGCCACATAAGGAGTTATAGTGACTCATCATGTTTTATCATTAATGTTTGCGCTATTTAGCTTGACTTATTATGTATCATAGATATGTTCTCTTATTTATGATTTATTTTATATGAGTTGTACAATACCGGTTTTACATATTCAGTTTTATTATGATACAATTTGATTCTTTTTTTACATTACCTTGTGGTGGGCCATATTGGGAGACTTGTAATGTTTCTATGGGTTGGATAATTTCAATTTTTTATTAAATCTATTAACAAGAATAATTTGGTGTGAAATTATATGAATTTGGTTTCATGTCATGTAATAGAGGAATTATGTATATTAGAATTTAGATAGTATGTAAGGAAAAAGGGCTTATTTACCTCACATGTATGAGTAAATCAAAGATAACATGTTTTTTTTGGGATTAATTCATGGTTTACTACATGATGATTAAGGAAATTTAAATGAAATAATCACGAGGCATATTAAAATAGTCACATTGCAAATTTTTATTCATTATTTTATTCATCAAAATCCATTACTTAATTACATATTCTCATTAAAAAGAGTTGATTTTGGAATAGAATGTTTATCTAATTATTTGTGAATATTACCATAACTGATGATATTTTCTTTTTTATTAGATAATGACTAAAAATAGAATTTATTAATTTTATAGAGTATTTTGGGAGGTATATTTGATGGGTACATTCATTGCTAGACCCTTCTTTTGTAGAATCTGTAATCCACACTATTTCGACACTAAGAATAGTAGGTTTCAAGCAGCTGGGATAAGTTTTGGATCATAGATCAAAATTTATATTGTATAATCCACGATTATTCTATGGTGAAAAAGAACCATAGGAATCTGAATAAAATATTGAGTTCATATATATGATATTAAACCTCATGAAAATAATTGAAGAATCCATACTGTGTTTTCCCACACATGTTCTTGATGGAATGGGGGGATGGTGGTGGGTCTCTATTGTGCAATCTAAGGTCTACTAGTATTTTACATCGATTTCATTTAGGGAATTCTCCAACAAATAATTGTATTCTAGTACATTGTGTGTGTGTGGGGGGGGGCTGACCTGAGATTATCTGAAATTTATTTAATGAGATCATACCATATTTTACTAGTCAACCCATTTTAAGGTGTAATTCAAATTTTCACTAGATCTAGTTAACAATGATTACTTTAAGTCTCAATGGTTTCTATTAAAAAAATATATGACATTCAATAAATGTTGATTCATATTCTTCATCCAACCATTGTTTAGGTAGTAAATAATTCATATTTTAAAGAGTATTACCTACAAAAAAATATATATTTCGAATGAAATTATATTTGTACAATTCTTTGCAAGGGGTTATCTTTTGGCTAGAAGTGAGAGCACAAAGGTAGCTAATTTTCTCAAGGGGAAATTTTAGGGGATTTTCTAGTATAGATATTGGTTGTTCTCTATCATCATGGAAGGATATTTAGTAATATAATTAATTTTATGGTGTATCTAAATATTTTTCATCAGTGTGGGAAATCATTCCCTTTATAGTATTTTTCTTAATGGATGTCCAAACGAAGAAATACTGGATCAACACTCACATATGGTTCATAGGATTGTACTGGTGCATCCAATGGTGGTGGGTCATATCCTTGTGTTAGGGTGTGTATATGTGTTAATGAAATACCATGTAGGATTTGAGATAAGAAATATTTATGAGATGGATTATGAGCATGATAGATCATAAACATGTTCAATTAAAATTAAATGTATGGTGTTCATTTCATCTTTCTAGGTTATAGATTGTGACCATATAGGTTCGTCTCATTCTTTTATATAATAAAAATTAGTTGAAATGTTGGTAGTTCATTAGAATTTAAACCATTTCATGATGGATCCTTCCACCATTATGGGAATGATGTCTAAAAAATGATTCATGTGTTTCTCAATCTATGTAACAATAGGATAATATTTAAGGTAGAGGCACTTCTTGATACATGATCTTGATATCCTCAACAATATAATTAACCTACATTGGATGGCTATAATTATGGTATAAATAAATTTTTATCACTATCATGTTCATTTTTAATATTCAAATAAAATAAATCATGTATTTCAGGGTGATTGAGATTCTAATTTGAGGAGTATATAGAATTCATTTCCTTATTTTAGGGTGATCTCATTTCAGTTGATGTAAATGTTTCATGATGTTGTATAACTTTTTTACCAATACAATTCATATGATTGTGTGGTCATAACGATAACACCCCATGATTTTATGGTATGTTTTTTTCTTTAAAATATAATATCTCTGATATTTGTATGTGCACACAACACCATTATATTAAACATTTCTATGAAATATACCATATACAACATAAAATCCAAATTATCAATGAATAATGATATATTATTTAAATATAGATTTTATAACATGAACATTAATTTTTTGGGTAGATTATTCTTTAATAATTTAAATATATATAAAATAAATACTCAATGAAAAATAAATGATTGATTATTTGTAAATAAGAACTCAAATATCATAAATGTTATTTTATTCATTTGAAGTATTTCATGTTTAAAAATTAATATTTACTGATTTTTAGAAATATCAAAATAAATTATGAGAATAAATATAAATTTTATTAACTAAAATGGTTATTATTTTTATTTCATCATATATAAAAAATTTAATGTGAATTATTGATATTTTTATTGAATATAATTATTTTCTATTGAATATTAAAAAGCTATTTTCATTGAAGACATTGTTTTATTTCATAACTTGTAATGTAAAATTTTTCTTTAATTCATTTTAGAATTAATAATTTTTATATTTTATTAATAAAAATATAGTAATTTTCATTGAATGAGTTCTACTTTAAAATTTGTTTTAAAATGTTTTTATACATTAAATTAAATTTTCATGATTATTTTTTCTTTTTGAAAATTTAGTTTTTTCATATATGTATCATTACTTTACAAAAATAGATCCTATATTTTAATTCGGTATGGCCAAATTTAGCAATTATTTCCCTTTTTTGTCAATATTATGCGTATTCTTATTAATTTTTTATTATGATAAATGAAAAATCAGGTATTTACTACTCCAAATAAAATTATACATACAAGAAGATGACCCTAAAACATTCATGAATTATACTAAATAATTTCATTTCATCTATACTCATAAATTATTAATGTTTATGATAATTTCAATCCATTTAGATGATATTATGAACATTAAGGTGTTTTCCTTCATGAAAATTCAAACATATCCCACTCTTAATATTAGTTAAAATAATATTTTTAATAATGAATTATCTATATGATTTGTGTAACTATAAATAGAATTTTTAAATAAAAAATATTTATAATGCTTATTTAAATATTTTTTACTTAATTGACTATATATTTAACATAAATTCTTGCACAACACATATGCAATATTTATTCAATTAATGGAAAAATAAAATAATGTATATTTAACATATTCATAGAAATTTTCCTTGAGATAAACAATGTGATAAAAATATTAATAAATCATGGTAATTTAGCTATATAATAATAGTTTTTTACTATTTCCTTGTTTTTTTGTTATATTATTTTGTTCATGGTAATGAATAATTCTAAAAAGTCACATTATTTATATTTTATAGTAAATAACAATTTATTACATGATTTAAAATTTCTAATAATCTTTTATTTAGATAAAATAATTTGATATTTTAAATTAAATATACCTCGGTCTATGTAAATATTATTTTACCATTATAATAATTATATTTACTCCCAAATAGTAACAAACCTTGCTGACTATGTCTATTTAATCGGGGACCGAGAGGGGTTAAAACCAATTGATAATGATAAAAAAACTTTAAAAACATGAATTGTTTTTTTATGAGATTTTATCAACCCATAATTAACCTATAATAAAAATAAAATACTATTGATCCATTTAGAATAAAACAATAATGTATATAAATGTAATATTTTAATAAATTCCAAAATTTCCCCATACCAATATTATTAAAGGTAACCTCATTCAATAATATTTTAAGCCACATCAAGAAATATAGTTCCAAAAACCCCAACCAACACCTATTTTAAACTTCATTATACCATTCATATTGGTTTTGGAACATCCAAAATTGAATCCATGTGTCCATTTTGAAGAGATTTAAATAGAGACCACAAAGGAATATTTAATTTTCATTACGGACTATTTGAAGATTATTTATTCTCCTTCTTCCACTTCATTGGATGTACTCATTGTAAAATAATAATAACTACAGTATAATAAATATATTAAATTTTTATTGTAATTATTGTAAATTAATATTCCATGTCTTTTCCATCTTATGAAAACAAAAATCATCGCTCCTAGGAATGTATGGCATACCTTCTCCATGTGGCGGTGTTAATCGAGATTCATCAACACATTAAATGGGTAGATTTAAAAAATAATTAATGAATATATTATTTATTTATATATATATATTAAATAATAGTGGATCTCTAATTTTTAATTATTCGTTATTTCTCCTTCCTTTCGTTCATTGAATAATGAAAATTGGGTTCATGTGTACGTACAACCTACTATATCCCTGATCACTGAAGTTTTTTTGTCTATCTAAAACTTCAATGGAATAATCTTAATTCATATATAAAGATTATATATTATATTTAAATCAGTCTTTACATTTTATAGATGATGTAACCACACTAAAGACTAATGGAACAAAACTACCACACAAAAACATAAATGAAAAATGATGTTATTATCTACAAGAACATCGATTATAAGTATGAGTAATAAAAAATGGGTGATAAATGGTTATATATGTAATTATAAGTAATAATATTGTTAAATAAGAAATATATAATAAATATATATTTATTTTAAATTATTTTCAAACACATTTTAAGGAAGACTAACCTAAGTTAAGGGTTTTTCGTTAGAATTTTACTTCTATTAGATATATATCCAATTCACATCTTATTTGATTTGTGTATTCTATATTCTTCCCTTTTGATATTATAAATCATGAATCACATTTTATTAATGTTATTTAATGTTTCATTTAAATTTTTTGGGTTATATAATAAATAATATATCAATGTGGTAGGGGATTATGTAACAATCTCATTGTTATTCTAGTTTGTTCATATTTAAGTCTTAGGTGAGGAATATTTATCCTATATGAACTTGTTTTAAAAAATAGTTGTGACAAATTATATTACTATTAAATAATGTTTTTTGATGTTTTTTAACCTTAATTGACTTATCAAATATTTTATCAAAATTAATCTACCTATCTTTTTCTAAACATTTTAATTTTCAACATTTCTAACAAATATGGATGAGAATTCTTATAAATTATATAACATGATTTCAATTTCTCACCATCATGCTTCATAAATTATTTGAATAATCTGTTAATTTTATTTGAATATCCACTTCAAATAAAAAAATTTCCTTATTACATGCACATATTTTATATTTTAAAAATTATTTTCAAAGTAAAAAATGGTATTTTCCTTTAGAAATATTCGGGTAATATATTCAAATTATATTAATTTTTACCATCATCCATTATTGAATATTATGTTGAGGACTTTTTATAATGATGCCATTCATCATATTTAATTGTATAGTTTATAATCAATATAACTGGGGAAAGTATTGATATTCTATATGACTAGTACTTCTAACAATGATAGTTACTGATTTTGTTAAACAATTCTTATTCAGTTGAATTGTTTATTAAAACGAGGAATGTAATGGACCTATCATAAGATGGTGATGATGGTAGTATCCCCTCTTTTAATTCCCAAACCTCATGAGGAAACCATTCATTACTTTTTGGTGGGGCCTTTAACATTTATTTAGATGTCATTGCACAAGGCTTTAACAGTGTTCTCAGATGTCCTGGATGGGTCATTGACTAAACTTTTCAGATTTCCATCATTATTAATTCCATCATTTTGAAATATGTTTTTGATGTTTAGGTTATTATTGTTTAGTTATGGAATCAAAGTATATGTTTCTATCTCATGTGATTTCTTATATCTCATTATTTTATCCTCATTTATTCATGTATATATTATTCTCAACTTATTTTCCTTATATTATATGATAACCCATAATGATCATTTATGTTCCCATAGTTTATATGATTCCTTTCTATATTATTTCATGGTGTTTATTATGATTAAATTTAAGGAATGTTCTAAATGAAATATTTTCATACTCAATGAATATACTATCCTGTATTTTAGGTTTTAAATTTCAATTTTAAATTTAAGTTGTTATTGAGTTCACTATGACTAATGAATTATGTGGTCCATCAAAATTTTATTATTTTCTTACTAGTAATAGTTTTATAAATTAACAATTCAATTTTGGTGTCACCACCTTTCCCAAGCCGAGACATGATTTGGAACTACCCCAAGCCTGCCTCCATAGGCCAACGGTTCGCAATAAGCACCAAAGGCACTAAATACTAAAGGAGACAATTTCTCAAGAACATGTTGAAAAGGACACAACAAACTCATTGTAAAAGTGCATAGGGGTGGATTTAAAATATGATACAGTATTGTAAATAAAAACAAACATGCATGGACCACTAAACATTACGAGTACAATAATGTAATATGAACAGAAAATGGGGAAAAATACACACCTAAGCGTAAAAAGAGTCCCAACATAACAAAAAATAGAAATGTAAAATATTTGAGAGAGCCCCACTTCTGGATCCAAAGTTATAACCATAGTACGTTGTTCAAGCACTTGTATACCAAAGATCCTCTGATGTCATAATCAAACATGTGTGTCATCTAAATAATGAATGATACATGAACGAAAAGCCCATGTAGGGGTGAGTATATGAATAAACAATAAAAAGTAAAAAAATAAATGATGGGTGGGAAGTAAGAGATATAATATAAATATTATAAAATAGATAGAATAAGGTACAGTGAAAGGGTACAGGTCCAATCAACAAAAGAGTAATGTAAACTCAACCAATATAGAATGATATATATATGGATAGATGAGGAACTTCTTGTTGATTATTCTCTACTGAAAATAGGAGTGTAGACTTATCCAGTCATGACAATCTAGACACATATAGTACGTGGCATACCTCACATGTATTCACCTCTCTTGGATAGAGAGTTACAAAAAACCCATGATGTGGTCACTGAAGTAGGATTTATATTTATATAGTCAGAATAATCATAAATGAGAGAGTAAGAGGATCTACATATCACAACACAACCTAATGATAAGAGTCACCAATAGTTTTAGATGTAACAACAAACGATGCCCAACATCCCTCACATCTTCCTTGAATGTGAAAGTAAAATGGACTCAATCACCAAACCATGATAACATCCTCTTTCGGGGCTCATTATCGCCCTCATGGATTTAGTTTGTGTCACAAGTTCAAATCTCTACGAGGTAAAGTGACCATCATACACATGAGGCCAATGTTACATTAATGTACATCTCGTCAATGAACTATTGTTGGATGGTGAAAAATAATTTTATAGGAATCATTCCCTAGTACATTAGGGAGGTTCTCTCTTATAGACATCATTGAGGACTCGTTCCCTACTTTGTCAGGGGGTACCACTCAAATAGAAGTGATATAAGGCATTCGCCTAGGTATCTCTAGGGTATTATAATATAGGACATAGAGGACTTATTACCTTATTGATATGCGGGATTCCACATTAATGAAACAATATAGGACCTGTTCCCTTTCCGATGGTAGATTCTACACATATATCATCATGGACTCATTCACTAGTGTTTTAGGGGGTTCTACTAAAAATATATATGATATCATTGACTAAAAATAAAATTTTTCAAACACCCCAGACTATGTCTCATGCTTGAAACACCTAACATCGTATCTTGAGTGCCACACCTGAGGTCACCATTTAATTCTATAAAGAAAAATGTGCATGGTATTCTATTTACTATATCTAAAAAAGATAACTGATGAAAAGGGAACATGCCACTATAAAAAACGTGAATTGGACATCGTGGGGCCTGTATCTTGACCCTAAACATTAAATTTACCAACCATATGAAAAATTTACATATTGGAGTGATGATCTAATTTTCAAAGAAGACACTTTAAAAGTATCATTCATTCAGAAGAAATGTCTATCTGAATAAGCCTAATGATTACCCACTGGGATACATGGCTGATTGACAATGGACCGACCACCACTGTCAGTCCACCTACCATGGCAGTTGATAGACTTAGTCAATTTTCTGTGGTGTGTCCACATATGGACTGATTTTTGTATTCAGTCCACTGGACACACCAATCCTTCTCTATAGACGATCTCCATGGTCGACCGTTCAGACCAATCAAGGAAGATCCATCTTCCACGACTTCACGGTCGACTACAGTCATGGTCTTCTCTAACAGACCTAGGCCGGACATATTTCTAGACATCTAAGATGGGCCCAACCAACTTGGATGGGTTTGTCCCACTTCTCATGTTCGTATCCCTTTTTTCTTGGCCCGACACATTTTGGATGGAATCAACCCGATTTGTCTCATCCCGCATTGCACCGACCGACGGGGTGTTAGTAGCATCAACCTGGCCCACCACTCACCATGTTTTACAGTTGTGGTTTTTATGTCAGGTCACTCCCCATGAACCTAATTGGTCAACAAACTGCTACCAACCCACGCAGCACCGTCGTACTATGGCTCGATGCCACTCCCATGTCCCGCTAAACCACAACCACAACCTATGGTTCCTCCAATGTTGTATCTTATGTAGACAATGGAGCCTCCTTAATTTTTTGTGGAATAATTCTATAAGTAGATCTGAAATCCTCAGACATAGAGGTTCATAAACCAAAGCACTGCTCGAAGATCCATTGATTATTCGATGTTCCAAAATGTTACTGATGAAATAAATTATGAACGGACATAGAACACAATGAACAAAATTATTATATGCATATATCAATGGGCATGATAGGTTCTCCAACAATGATGGTGTTAAGAAAATAAGAATAAATTTCCAATGGTTGAATTTTTTCTCTAGAATTGAAATTAAAATTTTAAAAGGAATGGATCCTACCCTGTTTGATCCATTCTTTATCGAAAATGCGTTCACCATGATCTGTACTAATCCACTAAAGATTAATTGTAGATTTATCATTTAATCATCATGGAGAGGAATTGGGATATATTTTCATTAGTGGGAAGTATTTAGGGCCAAATATCTCATAACCCACATAATTTCCAATTTATAGAATTTTATTAGAACACATTCCAGTTGTCAGGGATTCCAAACATCATTTTCCCTCTCACTTTAGTTCACAACTATGTAGAATACCACACTACTTAATAAATGTAAATATTGGTTTTCTAATCCAAGACCCCATTAAAGTGTTATTGAATATGATTTCTATGATAAAGTAATGTAATTTAATAATTTTATTCATAATTATGCCCATGGTAAACTTTTTTCAGAAAAGTACCACTCCGACAAAATATATATCCCACCTAGGGTAAAAGGCACATTCTAAACTCAAAAATCAACTAATATTTCTAATCATATATATTTTTTAAGAGTTATCCCATTTCTGCCATGTTAATATACTTAATAATTTTAACCAATTTAATTATGGGCTCACCATGCCTCCTACATGAACATTGTCTCAGCAACTTGATCTGGAAATATATAAAGAAATATTTCAATGTCTTATAAAAATAAAATCATGTTTCTGTATTGGGATACTAGATTATGGGAATTTATAGATGCTATCAGGTTATTCTTATTGGAATCCTTCATAAATAAAAATAAGGAAAAAAGATTATGGGACATTACCATATAATGGACATTGATAATAATCACATTGAATCCCAAAATATGATTTTCAAATTCTCAATACATAAATTTTTAGTTGATGTTAATTATTTCACTTCATTAAAATTTATATATTAGTATTTATAAAAAATATTCTTTTTTATATTTTTTTCGAAATGAACCCTAACAGAATGAATGTGAACCATATCAATGAACGTAATCCATATAGTGATTTTACTAAAAGGAATGATAATAATGATAATGTTGATGGAGGATAATCTAGATTAAATATGTGATGTTCAAATTTTAGACAACATCATGCATTATCAACCTCAATCAATCAATGAAATGAATAATCCATTTCAAATTGTGAAATAGATAAGGTCATTAGGGAGGATATTTCTAACCATTTAAGAAAATTAATGTGAGATGTTTTTCATGGATGGTTATCATCTCTTAGGGGATGGATGTAGAAGTTGTTCATTAATTCAAAATATTACATATGTGGATAAAATAAAAATAATAGAATAGAAGGAATTTTACTAAATTATAATGGAAAAATATTATCCATGAGAACAATAATTAGAAATTGATTTAATATTGTTGAGTTTGAGACAAAATGAATAATAAATTATTTATAATTGTACTGGTATCATTACAAGGTTAACATGGTTTTCTTTGGACTACATGATTAATCTATAGATTAAAATTAATTGTTTCATTAGTGTACATAAACAAGTATTTATAGAGGAACTAGTATCCCAAACATTCTTAGTATTTGATGATATTATCATATTCTATGATGATGAATAAAAAATTCTCCATCTATTATATTTTTGAAACAAAATCTAGTGATGAAAAATATGGTATAAAAACAATTGATAAAGTAAATATGGGAAACAAGTATGTTATCACATGTTTAAATTTTTGAATGAAATACAATAGTGATTACTTGAAAGGAACGATGGATTTATATAATTTTGGAAATAGTGGTCGCCAATCTCATCATTACTTGAGAATGAATGATGTTTCTAATGTTTAATAGTAAAATAATATGATTATGAGTCACTAATTAATAGAATTTCCTAATTGATAAGGGATTAAAACATATAATAAACAAAGGGATCAATGTCTGTCATATTCTTTACTATAGTCAAATTGATATAATTAAAGTGGATTTGTATTTGGATTCAATAATTTTTTTAGAAGTATTTTATCAATGATATCATTATTATTATAATAATGAAAAGTGTTATTATTTTATATCAGACGTTTTTCTTAAGGATTGTAAGTCATATTGTGAATGGTTTCAACAACATTTAAATGTGTATAGTATTAGGTAATATATTTAGATAATACATTAGGAAGTGATAGATAACCCTAATCAGTTCATGTTGTTGATATGGAAGTAAATGGGATAATACTTCTGACCTTTAAAATGGTTCACAATTCAATTCATGATAGTTTTTATAAATTTTTTTATATATAAGTAATAAATTATATTATATGATATTTTTTATTTGTATGAATGTTTTAATGGTTATTTATATTATTATAATATTTATGGAAAATATTTGATAAATGTATATATGTGTGTGTGTGTGTGTGTGTAACCTTAACTGATGCATTATCATGTATTAATTAAAAAATAATATTATAAATATAGTAACTTTATTCTAAATAATTGTATTCTTTCTAATTTGGGAAGCCATATTTTAGATAATCCTTAAGAATGAAAACATATATAATTATTTAACTAAAAAATGTATAGTGTTTAATATATTATTTATCATATTCAATAACATGTATTTACTGTATTGGGTTTGGTAAATATATAAGGGAAAAAGAAACTACTTATAAAACTATAAGTTTATTGAAAGTGAAATGGGAATAAAAAATTAAACTCTAATGTAAATTTCCTGCAATATAATATTAAGAGAAAAATTCTCAATGAAATAAGAAGGATATTATGTTTATAACATGGAAGGAATCATGTGAGTTTAGTTTTTGTATTGCATTATCTTCATAGAAAAATAATCGCTAAACATTTGGATAACTAACCATAAATAAATTTATCTATTTACTTTTGTTATAGATAAATCAAAATCCATTTTACCTATTACATATTTATTTTTTTCTAGCTGTTTAAATTTTAATAACCATGATCTATCTTAATATATATCAATACTTCAGTGGTATTTTTGTCTTACTTGTCTTGATTTTTTCATCCCACCAATGTTACCCAATTCAAAAACATTATTTTTTATGCACGTGATATTCATAATGCCTATTTCTAGAAGGTTTATTTATTAAAAATTATTATGATTTATGGTTTAAGGAAATTAAATTATAAACATCAACCAATATACTTCCAAGAAAAAATTGAAATTGTGAGGGCGTTATTTAATGGGTTGGGGTTATAACACACCAAATTTTTATGTCATATTTCCTATTAAAATTAATTTAATCACTCTAATTACATGTGGTGTACAAAACATAAATTTTTTAAAATATTTATATGTTCAGTATAATATACAACACACAACACTGAGCTTCAAAAAATTGCACAATATTTTATAAATATATCCATTATAAACTAATATTAAATATTCCTCGAAGGAATTTATTAACTAAATTATTAATTTTATATAAAGAACATTCTAAATAAAAAATAATTGATCAATTCATATAAATTTATTAAAAGATTTTCCTTAATGTTATATTGTGCATAAAAGATACATTTTATTTAAATAATTTATATTTACTTATTTTTATGAGTATATATTATGATAATATCTTGTAACATCTAAAAATATATAGTTAGAACAATAAAATTATTGAATAATTGTGTTGAAATTTATTAGTTTGAATAATTCAATTTTTTTTTTAAAAAAAATATTTATTTTCCAATGAATACAAAAAATATATTTTTAAATTGGAAATAATATTTTATAACTATGTTTTTAAATGAAAAGTAATATTTTAATGTTGTTTAAAATTAAAAATATTTCCCTTTTATTATTAAAAATACTATTTTGTTCATTAGAATAAATTTTATGTTTTATGTTTTTATAAAAACATTGTTATACCTAAAAATAAATTTTAAGAAAACATTGTTCTTCATCGCTTTTTAAAGTATTAATTTTTACAATTATATTTTTTTGAATTTCCAAAAATGGATTCCAAATTCGGATTTAGGTTTTTCAAAGTTAATAAATTGATCCAATTTTTTTTATGAATATTAACCTTAGTAATTATTGATTCCATAGAAATAAGGAAAATACTTTCATTAAAGATAAAATGAAAATGAAAAGGACTTAATAATGATCATTGTACACCCATTGAATTTTAATACGTAAAATGACCCCATTATCATATAAAATCCAGCTATGTATCCTTTTATGGCCTTTTTGAAGAGATTATGGCCTTTAAGTAGTTTATTTAAATAAAATTTAAATAGGTCAACACCCATTTTTGAATAACAGTAACATTGTTTATATCAAACTTTTTATATGATTGTTTTAATATAAAAAATATTTGTAAATATAAAATATTTTTCCCCACCATGGTATTTTTTTTTATATTTTACATAATAAATAATTATATAAATTTTTATACAACCTTAACAAATTAATTGATCAGTTAATAGAAAAACTAAATGTTTGATATTTAATGTAATAAATGTAATATATTTTCTAAAAAGTAATGTGATAAATAAATTTTAAACAAAAACCTATAATATAATGGATTTAAAAATATATTTTTTCATAATTCAATGTTATATATATATATATTATTTATGTCAATGTAATGAATAGATCTAAAAATTCTCATTATTGTTATTTTATAAGAAATAATATTTTATTAAATGATATAAAATTACAAACAAACATGGAATAGGTAAATTAATGGAATATGGTGAGTTAAATATCACATGGACCATTCATGGTACATTTTATATATATCGTACTAATATTGATACATAAATAGAAAAGAAAACATTTTTGGTAGGGTAAGTCTAAAAAAGGTTAAAGAGGGGATAAAACAAAAAAATAAGGATAAAAACATAGATAAAAACATTAAATTTTAGATTTATTTTTTATTTTAGACCCAAAATCATACTGTATTATAAAAAATTCTTTTTTGGGAAATTTTCAAATAGATAATTTGTTATATTAATTTTCACTATTAAGAAATATCAAAACTTCCCGTATCTTCAATTGTAAATGGGAAGGTAATATATTACTTTTTCAAATCAGACTATGAAATAAACCTTGACAAATACACACACAATACACATGTAAACATCATTATACATGTCCCTATGTTTTTTCCTTTTCAAAAATTTCAACCCTAGTTCCCTTAAGAATTGTTTTAAATTGAGTTCACCGAAGAAGATATAATCACATTTACAGGCTCTTTCATGATTATTTTTGATACTACATCCTATTAATTTTTTGTACATACGATAAAATAATAACACCATTATCATAAATATATTTCTATTTTATTAGGATTATGCGGCCACCATGTTCAATCTCTTTCTCCATCCTAAAAAATTCAAAAACTTCGCTCATGCGTTTGTAAAACATAAAATATCCAAATAGCATTGTAATTCATCTTTAATCACCACATTACATGTGTGGTTGTAAATATGGAAATAATGAATATATATATCATATACTACATATTAATTATTATTTAAATTTCAATTATTCTTTATCATTTTTATGTTTCACCCATCTAAAAAGTATAAAATTTTTCTTATGTACTTACGGCCTACAGTCCCAATGAACATTGTAGTTCACTAATCTAAATTTAAATTTTATGGATTTATATAAATAAATATATAATAAATAAAAATAATTTTATATGTTTTTAATATTCATATATTATATAATTAATGTTATAATTTAATGTAACGAAACTACAAAACCATAATATAGAAGAAAAATGAAGCAATTATCTCCCATAATAGTGATTTTAATAAAGTTATTAATGAATGGATTATAAATTATTATTAATGATATTATACATATGAGTACAGATATAAATTTATTTTATATTAAAATTTTATTTATTATATATTATTTTCAAACACATATGAAGGAATTCAACCCTGCAGTAAGGGATTTCCATATCAATTTAACTTATATGATAATGTTTTCATAATCACTACTAATTTATTTTATGTGGTAAATATAGCTCCCCATTGATATAATATATCACTAATATATTTATATTAATCACATATAAACTAAAATTTAATTATATTTCCTTCATTATGATTAAAATTCAAAAGATATCCTAGTGGTAATGGTTTATTTAACAATATCATCCTTATTTGGGATTGTTTACTTTTTGGTCCTAACTATGTAGTATTTATTTTCAATTTTTATGTCTTCTAAAACCATTTTTTATTTTACTATATTATTAAATCATTTTTATTCCATTTTTACACTTATTTACCATTTTACATAACATTTAAAAATAATTCTTCATATTGTTATCAAAATGAGGATCTTATTGCATTTCTAACAAAAGTCTAAAAGGAATGTCTTTTAATGTATAAGACATAAAGGTAATTTCACACCATCATGAAACCTCGTAGATGTGAATATTAATTTAATATTATAAAATGTAATTCAAAATTAAACATTTTTCTTTAAAAAGTGAAAAAATTGTTATAATTTAATAACTATAATCAATGTAGAACAGTATTTTCATCATAATATTTATAATAATCACATTAATGTATTTTAACCTATTTAAACAACCTTTGTCTAATATTATTTGAGAATATAATATAATGGTATGAGTGATAATAATTATTTTTATGGTTTTTAATTACTTTTCATGGTAAAATTATTTATATTTTATATGATAGTTTATTTTAATAAATTTAGTAAATGATTTTGTTAAGGTATGTTGACTCTGTTGTATTATTTATTTATATGAAGAATGAACTGGAAATAGTAAGTGATTTGAGAGTCCTTATATATCTCATTATTTACTTGGTATTTCTTTTAAGAGAATACTTGTTTTATGTATGATTTCATAACTATTATTTAATATTTCATGGAACAAAATTTAAAGGAATTTTTAGATGATGTGGATGAGGACTCAGTGGTATATTTTAGATCTCTTGAATTATGAATTATATCACTATGGATTATGTTATTTATATAATGTAAAAAATTTATTATATTTGATATCATAGGATAAGGTTATTTCATATTTTGTTACATATATGGAATTATTTTATCATCATTTATAATTTTGATATTATTCATACCAAACTTACATTATATTGTGTGAATAAATTGTGTATGAACTAGAGCTCATCCCTTTATTAGGATTCCTTTTCCAAAAAGTATATGATGTTTATTATGATTGACTTATAGGGAAATTATAATGAGATTAATGGTTTACTCAATGAAAACACTATTTTGTATTTTATGATTTCAATTATAATGAAATTTTTTCATTTATATATCATTTTTACAATGACTTATACACTATTTGTCCCTTCACGAAGACATTCCTTTAATATACCACCAATTTAATAAACTAACCATTGACTATGGGTTAGATTAGTTGGGGTATATAAAGGTGTTATATGAAATTTTTTATCTTAAACATTTGAAATTATATTCAGGATGAAATTTATTATGGGACTTATAGCTATGAAAAACATTGAGAATATTCCCAAAGAAACCAAGAATATGATTTTGAAATTATATATAACTAATATTTCAATTTCATTCAATGCATTCACTTATTTTAAAATTATACATTATTATTTATAATATTTTAAATTTTATTACTATTTTTAAAATAAAACATAACTGATGGAACATAAACAATATCAATTTATGTAATACATGTAGGGACATCCTTTATAGAAAAAGAAATGAAATTGGAGATGGAGCTGTAGCTATAAATCGGGTTTAAACAAAATCTGAAAAAATAATAAATATATTGCTACAACTAAATCTAGTTATAAAAATTACCTTTCCTATAAGGAGTGTTTTTCTAATCCAAAATTTGTTTTAATAATGTTACAACACATTATATATTATAATCCTCAACCATTTAATGGAACAATAAATCCATTTTTAGGTCAGAAATGTAAAATTTACATAGATAAGGTATTTACAAATTAAGAATATAATTACGCTGATATGGCTTTATGAAATATTATCATCACTTAGGGGATGTAGATTAATTTAATACAATGAATCCAAAAATCTATATATGTAAAATAAATTTAAACATGTAATGGGTGGATTTTATAGAATATTTCATAGAATATTACATTCCTCAAAAAATGACAATCGGATATAGAGAGAAAATTCATGGGTTTGAGAAAAAATAAAAATAAAAACTTTCTCAGTATTAATCTAACTACACAAGGTTATACACCCATGTCATGGACAAAATTGATAATATAAATAGTAATATTGACTATTTCTTTTAAATGATAAATTATATCCCCCATATAAGGGCACTAGTCACCCAAAGACTCTCATAATATGAAGATATATTATAGCTTTCTATCAAAAATGAGAAATAACTCACCATGTGTTTTCATATAAAAGGAAATAATGAGATTAAATGATTTTTAAATAGAAAATTGATAAATTTAATAATAAAATGAAGTATTTTCACACATATTTTTATTGTGGAATGACAAGCATTGGTTATTTACTGAATAGAATTACTTATTTCTAAATGTTGGCTGAGAAATTACACTAGTCCAATTATTTAATGGATATAAATAAGATTCAATTGTAAAATTATTATACTATTAGGAGAAGAGAAACTATGAATATGAATTCCCCTGTAGACTAGGGAATATAACTCAATATAAGAAAAGAAATCAAGGTTAGTATTTTACATTACTACAGTTGAAGAGAAATTATTAAGGTGGTGGTGAATTTGGATTCATCATTTATCTATTATAATTTTTTGTCAAATCTATTTAGGTTATAAGAAACATGAAACAAGTAAGGATTATACTAATGATGTCTTTCCTATGAATTTGAATGCACATGTTGAATGATACAAATAACCAAGAAAATTGATTAGTGGTGATGTAGTATTTTTTGTGAATACATGTATAGGAAAAGATAAACCAAACATTATCAACATGTTGAAAAGTAAATAAATGGTATATTATTGGTGTTACTGAGAATGGTAAATTATTTTACGCATGATGATGATTACTAAATTTTTTAATATCAATGTAATATATTCTATAATCTGATATTTTATTTTGGTAAGTATTATTGTTTTCATGGTGATTTAATTTGTTATGATATTTATGGAAAATATTTGATCATGGTATTTAAATATGAAATTATGATATTATTTATATGGCTTAATAATACATTGATATAGGAAATTTATTTACCTTATTCATAAATTTGGAATATATTTGAATTTGTTCAACCATATTTTATTGGATCCCTAGGATTGTAAACTTATTGAATGAATTAATTTTGACATTCTTTGATGTAAAGGTATGACGTATCAAGTTGGATAACATGTTCCATCCTTTTTATATGTGGTTAATAGTTTTAGGAAAATGAATTACAAAATGACCTTTTGATACATTTAATGTTCTTATACCTTAAAAAATTCATCTTGAATTTATATTTTATGGTATAATAAATTTTATGGAAATAGATAAAAGTGGAACAAAAGTTTTATATTTTTTCATATGACATAGAAATAATCAAAAAATATTATTATCTTGAGTGATTTTTTATATAGTAAAAAAATACATTTATTTCAAAGAAAACTAAAATGAAATAAAATAAATTACCCTATTAATTTTCATACCAAGAAATTAGTGGTCATTTTAACCCATAACATATTTATGGTTTTGTGGTGGTTAGTTTCCACTTCACCTTAATCTCCATCACTCTAAATTAATCCATGGATGTTAGCTTTTTCTTCCATTTCTGTATTTTCTCTTCCAACAATTGTTATCCTACATAGAAACTAGGTTTTATGCTTAATTTCATATTTTTATTTTTATGTTTTAACATGATTTTGTATTAACATTTTTTGATTTTATGGATTTACAAAATGTAATTTTCAAATGACCTACCATTGATTTCAAAAAACCAGTTTAAATTGTGTGGGAAATATTTATTGAGGAGGGGGGAGTGTTGCACCACATTATTTTATAGTATTATTCTTTTTTAAATAAATATAATAGTTATTATACATTTTGGTAGACATAGCCCTGATATTTTAAAATAGGGCTATGTTGGATAACATATAAAACACACAACACCGAGAATCAACAAACCATGATATATTATTTAAATTAGATCATTATAAAAACATTAATTTGAAGGGTATAATTTTTTTTAAAGTTATGAAATATATATATATATATATCTGTGTGTGTGTGTGTAAAAGAACTTAATAAATTTTTAAAAATTGATTAAATGTTACTAAATATGGAGTCTATTTTCATTAATGTTATTTAATGTTTCAGAATTTTTTTATCATTTATAAGTTTATATTTATATATATTTTGATTAAATTTTTTCACAATAAATTTTTTTTATTAAATTATATAAAATCAAAAAAATTATCGATTCATCCATATAAAGGATATATGGTCAATTACATCGGCACTGATCTATTTAGTGTCCTATGTTCTAGTTATTTTAATTATATATACCCTTATGGATTAAAATCATTATCAATGTGGAATTATCAATAACGGTTAATGTGGTAGTGAAAACAAATAATATTTGTTTTTATCAATTTAAAATCAAAAATTATTTAATAGTATTTTAATATTTTATTATGTTCCAAAAGTACTTATTTCTTAAATTATAAAAGAGAAAATTATGCGTTACATATTTACGACATATTGGGCTATATAGGTGGAACTAAACCTTCACATTACATTTTACAACATTTTTATTCAAGTCTATGAGGATCATTCCCATTAGAAATAGAAACCATTGGTCCCATAAGAAGAGATTTGAAGGTAGCCCATAGAAAATTAGGTAATATTCTTTAATGATATTTAACTTTTTATTTCAAAATTAACATATCATTTATGCCTTGTAGAAATAATAAAATAATAAATCATGAATAATAAATATACAAAGATATTATATGATTATGGTACTAGTGTATTCTATCTCTTTAAAATATAATGAAAAAATATGTATTTTCTTTTTTATACGTATGACTTGCAGTCTCAATGTAGCGTTGTAATTTGTTTTTCATAACCCCAAACCACTGATGGTTATAATGTTGGATACAATAAATATATATGATATAAATGACATAATAATTATTCAAAAATCATTATATATATCTTACCATTCGTTTATTATATTCATTTAAAAATGAAAAATATATTCATATATACATACAACCTACCATCTCAATGAATTATATAGTTCATTTTTACCTATCTAACTTGTATGGATTACTCTAAATACAAATTAAATAAATATAAATGATATTTATATCATGTTTAAAATTCATTTGATGATAAAAGAATTATATAATTTAATGGAATAAAACTGTCAAACCTAAACGTACCTGAAAAATGAAGAAATTATCACCAGAAATAATGATTTTAGCAATGAGATAGTGATAAAACGATGATAAAATATCATAAATGATATGATAAATATTATTATGGTTCTGTATGAAATTTGTAATAAATATATATTTGTTATAGAGGATGTTCAAACGCAATTATTGGACGTTGAACCAATGGTATGAGTTTCCTGTGTAAATTTTACTGCTATATGACATATGCCATATTCAAAACCTATTTATTTTTAGTTTGTTATATGAAGTCTCTTTTAAATATAACATAATGAATTTATTTTTCATAATTTTAATTAAATTTTCATTTGGTTATATTTATCCCTTGTAGATTATATTTCAAAATATATTTTTGTGGTCGAAGCTTATTTCACAATCACATCATTATTTGGTAATGTTTATTTTTAAGTTTGAACTGAAGTATATTTCATTTTCATATCAATGATTTCTATATTTTTTTCATAAATGGATTTAATATTTTCAAATTTATTTTTTTGATCATATTATAATTTTTCATAATTATTTTATATGAATCTTCCCTTCATTTTTATAATGTGGTTATTTTTGTCATTTCTAATAATTGTTTGAAAGGAATGGTTTTTATATTATCTAGAATGAAACTAATACCCTCCATCATGATGGTAAATCATTTAATGACTTCATTAAATAGTTAATATTCTATTTTAAAATAACATTATTTCCTTTCAACATGTGTTCCTTTGGATGTTAATTTTTATTTCCAAAGTAAGAATGTGTATATATATAAACTAATATTAAAGTAATATCTTTAATGAATTTTAATTTGTATCCAAATTACTAGTTGAATATTCATATGAATGATGAATAAGATATAGTATATGATTTTATGTGACATCTATATCCTCCTGATTCATTGGATGGTATCATTGAAAAAACCATAAATATATTTGGCCAGGGCCATACCCAGTTATTCGAATTAAATAGAAACTTTCAGTTGGTCAGAGTGGATCCTCAAGAGGGGGGGTAAATTGAGTTCCTACATAAAATATATGCTAAATAAAATAGGATAAATATCCTCGAATTTTGAAATAGCCTAGTTAATTAAGGTATTAGGGATATAGATGTTTATTTTTTCAATAGGTTTCTCAAAAGGCAATTTGTCCTCAGTTGAATCAGATTAAAACACCTATTCATCTTTTAAAACAAGTTTAATGAATTAAACACCTACACAAACTAACCAGACCTAACTATCAATGTTTTTATAAAAAAAGTTTCCTGTTTTTTTATAATAATGAAAAACATAATATAGAAAAATAGAGTGTAAAAAAATATAGTGCACATAAAAGTTAAACAATTGGTTCAGTCTCAAGATGAGGCTTAATCATCTCCCCTTGGTGATCACCTACCACTAAGAAGTCTATATTTAAAATAAACATGATACACAGCCTTTATTAGGATTTACCACAGTTTTCACAAACTTTACAGGGTTCCCACCCTCAACCACAGTTTTTCATGGGAAAAATAAATAATAAATACCACACACGGTCTCTTCCATAGTTATTCGTAGGAAACAAGTTGTAAGTGAAGTATGATGTGAGGTTTTTTAGTATTATATGTTTAAGCTCATAAGACAGTGTGTGTAACACAAACACACATTTCGTATAAGTGTAAAATAAAATAAAATAGTAGAAAAAATTGTATAGGATTTGGTTTATATTGCTTTATGTGTTTGTAGTTCTGCTCCTGACTCATTCGAGTGGAGAAATTACAGTTCGAGTCTTCCTCTAAAAGTTGTCTTTGAAATAGAGTGTCAATACTCCATGTTATAGGTGTTATTTTTCTTGATTAGACAAAGAGTTGAATAAGGAAAGAATGTTTTCAAATTTGATCTCCCAAAGGATCTTCGAGATGCTCTAGAGTTCATACTGTGAATGCTAGATGGTTGTTCGTTGATCTCTCATATAAGTTCATTCTTGTATATTTTATTTCCCCAAAAATGTATGCATCAACACTAACACACAAATTTTCATCCTCGGTATTCCCTAATATATTTGTGATCTGATAATATGAATGATTAAATCCCATGTGGTCCTCCTCATTCCTTGTACTATCCCCGAATAGAGTCTCTTGATATGTCTACAATCAACATTAATTTACATCAGAAGCATTAATGTTACCTAATATGATAATAATAATAATTTTAAGAATATGACTAAGTATGAAATGGTAGGAATCTGTAGAATGGTGATGGTAGCCTTCATTATAGTAGGATTCAATAGTATGTGTGCATTGGTAGCCTTTATCAGTGACCTTTTAAACGGTAACCTTCAGTGGTGGCATTGCATAGGTGACCTTGCATCAGTGACCTTGCATTAGTGACATTTTCATTGGTGAACTTACATCAGTGACATATCATCAGTGACCTATCATCGGTGACCTTGACTCGGTGACCTTGCATTGGTGACCTTGCATCGGTGACCTTGCATCGCTGACCTTGCATCAGTGACCTTTTCATACATAGAAAAAAATCACTCTGTAAGCATAAATAGTAGAGTAGTGTGAAAAAAAATACATAGATATTACTATGATATACACATGATTTTGACATAAATGGTTATCCTGTGAGAGAAACATAATTATCACATAAATGAAATGTGATTTGGGATTATACAAACATGATTTGTGATTATGAAAACATTATTTTGGATTATTAAAACATGATTTGGGATTATCAAAAATATGTTTTGGGATTATCAAAACATGATATGGGATTTCCAAAACATGATTTGGGATTATCAAATTATGATTTGGGATTATCAAAATAGCTGAGTCCAACAATCTCCCACTTTTTGATAATCATAAATTATGTTTGTATTTTTTATTTAGGGTTAATCATTTTTTCTAATTTTCTTCAGAGGTGTGTATAAGTAAAATTGAACAATATTTATTATATATAGTATATATATGAAATGATTCTAGTGAACTGAAGAAAATACTCCCCTTTAAGGTAACATATAACTTCCATTTCATGTAACCTATAACTTCTCTTTAAGTTAACCTATAACATATTGTTTAGGTAACATATAACATCTCTTTCAAGTAACCTATAACATATCTTCCTAGAAACCTATAACTTTTTTTGGTATCCTATAACAACCCTTTCAGGTAACATATAACTACTCATTTAGTTAACCTATAACTTTTCTTTGAGGTAACAGATATATTTTTCTCTATTGTGATTAAAAAAAATAGTAAGACCAATGATATGTCAAAAAAAGGATTTTATTAACCAAGAAGAAAGAGTAAAATATACAAAAAGTTTAAAATTAATCCATATCAACTAAGAAATTCCACATTCAGTCAACATCAAATATATCCCTGGGAGCTTTCTCTTTGGAATCTGAGGAGTCAAGTTCTGAATATAGAGAGATAGGCTGAGATATAGTAGTCAGCAGGGTTTGAGGAGCTGTAGTAGAAGAATCCGTAGACTTGTAGTGAGGAGAACATTGAGGAATTGTGGGGGTCAAGCTTTTGATGGCCTGTTCAGGAGTCATCAGTGGAGCAACAATTGTATATCCAGAGGCTATAGAAGAAGAAGGTAATGTTGGAGGAACAATGATTGCAGTGCATTCCACATGGACGTAGGGACAAAGAAGATTCATGAAATCCAAAATGATACTTCCTCTTCTCTCTATATCTGAGATAAAATTATTTTTATTCTCCATAAATTAATCTAATTCAGGATACAACTCCCTAATCCTACCAATCTAGTCCATAATGGCTTGAGATACAAGTGGAATCCTCAGGTTTTCCAATTGCATTTTAAAGTGACCATCCATCTTATGCTTAAAATATATGCATCTATAATAGAAATCAACTTTCCCTTTGGTGTCCTTTTGATCATGAGAATATTTTCTTAAATAATTTCCCACATGGTAATGAATTTCACTGGTAGTAAAAATGGCCTGATTTATAGACTGAGGGTCTGAGCTACTTGCACCAGAGAAATTTTCCACTTATTCTCTAACAAATGACCTGAAGGCTTCTACATCAATCGGAGGACTAGCTGACGATGAAGCAGATGCACACATAGGTGTCATAGTGAAAGCCACTATCTCATTAATGGATTTCTTTCATACCACTGATCAGCATATTCACATCATTATTCTAGCCACTCACTTGTGTCTCCATTGAATTATTAAATTCCTCAAAAATAGTGACCATTTTCTATACCACCATTTTAACATACCTATGATCTCTGTCCACATGAATTCTTGAATCTATATAGGATTATAATCTAGAAATAGACTGCATCAAAGATTCTATATACTCTACTTATTCCCTGAACTGATTCTGAAATTCCTTGACATCATGTAGAATAGTTGTGTGAGAGGTAGAAACTAGTATTTCCACTGCATATTCCATAATTCTTGATTTTGATCTACTATTCTCCCTATCTTAGTAGTTTTCTCTTAAAGTACCTCTTTAGATCTGACATTAATGAATTCAAATAATCTTTCATTACCTAGTCTCAATGAAAAAAGCACTACTGGCTATATAATCATAGTTTCTGTAATATAATGATTAGGAGAACATCTGTTAGGTTGGTCATCATCATAATCTCCATAGTCTAAGACTAAAACCACAAATCTAGGTTCTTATAACTATATTCTATCCCATGAGAGACATCAACTGAACCTGTGGCAACATATTCCTCCTCCTCACATGGATCATTCTCCGTAGCAACCATATCCATCTCTTCCATACCTCCTTCAGAAACTTCATCAACATGACAGTCCACTACCACTTCTTCTACTGATTCATCAACTATTGCTAATGAAATTCCAACTTCAACAAAATTATAAACCTCTTCATCTACACATTATACCATTTCGGTATTTCCTATCAGAGGATTGATACTTAGACATTCCTCTCCAATTGCATCAGTAGCTGTCTCAAGGTCATCATGACTAGGTTCAGTGTCCTCTCTCATCATATGAGGATTCTCTAATGTATCTTATGACATTTCATTCCCCTTCTTCTGCACTGTTTTCTTCATAATAATTTTTACATAGGAAAATATCCCTTCTATGAATACTTTTCGATGGGCTAGGCTCACCAAAAGATATAATATTATCATGAGGAATTGAGGGAAGGTCGGGATCACTCCTATCATTGATAAGAGAACCCTCTCTTTCTTGGACAATAGCACCCTCTTCCTCTTCATCTAAATAAGAAAGCTCTAATTCATCAGGATTTAGACCAAGGTATCTCTTAACCATAGGCCTTCTTGAATGAGTAATGTGGTTTAATTCTTCATACCCCATAGCCTCATCATGCACCCATCTTTTTTGACATGTTTTATAGTTTATCTTCATCAACTTTCAAATCATATTAGTAATGCAGATGTTTTCCATTACTACAATTTTTTCCTCCTTGTTTCCAGCAACTCCATTCACCATCAACATCAAGGATATCAATCTGGCATGAAACAATTCATTAGACGTGGAACTGGTCCTTTTTATATCCTCTAATTGAATCGTCATCTTCCTAAACAAATATATCTTAAGTCCATGCTTCAAATGATAAAATAGAAATAAATCATGATATTTCAAGGTAAAAAAGTCCCCCTCCAATGAATCAAGTCAGGCTGAACAATGTTAAATAGCAACTTGTCTTCCCCTTCCATTTTAGCTGCAATGAATTTCCTAGGGATACCATTTCATATCAGTTCATCTTTAGATTCTTCATAAAAAAAATTCACTGGTGTGAGGCACCACTCCTAAGTAGTCATCAAAAATCCCTTCATGTGGTACTCTCAAACACTCATCCCATTCAAGAGAGGAGAAATATATACTTACTCCATTTACCTTTAAATAAATTTTGTTCTCAACCTCAGTCTACTCAATCCATAGTGACTCATACAACTCCATCAAAAGCATTAGATAATAGGGTCCATTGATTTTTTCAAGGAACTAGACCCAACCTTTAGTTCCAGGTGCCTTAAACACTAAATACATTCTTGATATCAACCATTTCGATCTCATATCCTTCTCAACCACGATTTTCCTCTTCGACAAATGAGGGTTGATTATATTTTTCACTACTTGGCTTCCACTACTCGACTCATCTCAAAGTCTTTTTTGGATTTGGCTTATCAACTATATCAGTGACCAACAGTCACTTCATCCTTTCCATTTCAATTTCAAGTGGTTCAAGGGTTTTGGCAGTAGGTGAGGTTATTTGGTTAGGTAGAAAGAGGATCAGGAGAGAGCTGATGTGGATCAAAATTTGGTGTGTTATTTGTTTTTCTCATTTAGGTATTGAAAAAAAATCTTGTAAAAGAAATAATTAATATAGAAAATATTTTAGATTCTGGTAGAGAAAATGATATGACCCAAGATCATAGATTATCGGTAAGGTAACAATGGTGAGTTATATCGATGAGGGCTATCAGTGAGGACTATCAGTGAGGTCTATCAGTGAGGATTAACGGTAAGGTCCATTAGTGAGGTTATAATGGTGAGGTCCAATTGTGAGGTCTCGAATGGTGGGATCCAATGGTGATGTATTAATGGTTAGGTTCAATGGTGAGGTCTTTAATGGTGGGGTCTAATGGAAGGTTTCTAAAAGTGATGTCCAATGGTGAGGTTTCAAATGGCGAGGTCCAATGGTGAGGTTTCTAACAGTGAGATCCAATGGTGATGTTTCTAACTGTGAGGTCCAATGGTGAGGATTCTAACTGTGTGGTACAGCGTTTAGGTCTCTAACAATGAGGTCCGACATTAACATTTTATCATACCTAACATGGGTTTGATATTATTTAACCTCTCATAATTCAAAGTCTTGGTGAATATATCCTAAAATTGATGTTCATTTCCAATGAATTAAGAGTGATATCGCCTCTTTAATAATGATCTCTCAAAAAATGATGTCTCACTTTAATGTGCTTTTTCCTAGCTTGAGATACATGATTTTAAGAGATATTAATAGCACGTGTATTATCTCACAATATAGAGACATGTTTGAATTGATCTCAATAATATATTAAAGTGTCTTTCGTTCATAGAATATGAGAACATCAACTACCAGTAGCTACATATTCATCTTCTATAGTAGATCATGCAACAGAATTCTGTTTCATACTACACCCTGATATTAGAGACTTTACAAGAATGTGACATGTTCCAAAGGTTCCCTTTATATCAAACTTGCAACAAGAAAAGTCATCATCCAAATGACTTATCAAATCAAATTATTGTCCTCATGGATAAAACAGTCCTAATTTGGTAGAATATTTTAGATATTTAATGATATTTTTAACTATAGTTAAATGAGAATCATTGAGATTGGATTGAAAATGAGAAAAAATACATACACTGAACATAATATCATGTCTACTAGTAGTAAGATAGAGCAGACTCCTAATCATACCTCTGTAATTGGTTGGATCAACTGGTTTACCAATTTCATCTGTATCCAACATACATGTGGTACTCATAGGTGTATCACTAACTTTATTTCTACACAAAATAAAATGTTTCAAAATATACATATTACATTTACATTTATTTAAAAAATCAATTTATATTTTGAAAAATTTGAAATCCATGGAAGAAATTATGTTCTTGCATTAAACTCATTTCAAATTCATCTTGCATAATTTTTGAAAAATCAGTACATAAGGAATATTTATATTATTTAAAAATAATATCATCTACATAAATTTGAACTATTAAAACACCTTTATAAATCCTTTAAATAAAAATAGTAGGATCAACTATTCCTTTAGTAAAACATTTTTAAATATGAAATGTACTAAGTCTAACATACCAAGATCTTGGAGCATGTTTTAGACCATGTAAGGATTCAAGGAGTTTAAAAACATGATTTGAAACAATGGGGATTTGTAAAACTAGGGGGGTTTTCAACAAATAAATCTTCAACTGTGTACTTATTTAGAAATTCACTTTTGACATCCATTTGATAATTTTTGACATTCAGATGGGCTACATAAGAAATTAGTATTCTAATGGCATATAGTCTTGGTGATGGTGCAACGGTTTCCTCATATCATATTCCTTCCTCTTGACAATATCTTTGTTCAACTAGTCTAGACATAATTCTAACTATGTTTCCGGATTCATCATCTTTGTTTCTAAACACCCATTTATAGCCTATGGACAAAATATCATAAGGTCATTAAACTAATTCCCAAACTTCGTTTCATTCAAACTAATTTAATTATTTTTTCATACCTATCACCCCAAATTCTTCATTGATTGCATCGTCAATATTTTTTTTTTGAAACTGTGAATGAAAATTTTGATGGGCATCCTCATTTTTCAAATAATATATAGATTGTGTTCATTTATTTACATCTCCTACTATAAAGTCTAATAAAATATCTATGAGAGTTTTGATACCACTAGAAAGAGTTGAACAAGACTCTTTATGATTTTCTGTATGTTTAGATTAATTATTCCCAGAATCTGGAAAATTTCTGGAACTGGTTGTTTTCATTGAGGGTTCACTATCTTTTTTAATAATTTCTAGAATTGACATATCATCATCAAGTTGTCCAATGGGGATTCTAGGTTCATGTGGATCACTCTCATCACATTTTAAATGAACCGATTCATCTACTCATTTAGTTATCTTATTGAATACTCTATAATCATTACTAGAGATTGAGTAACCTAGGAAAATTTCTTTATCACTCTTGGAATAAAACATGTCATGGTTATCCTTGTTGTTATGGATAAAGATATTTCCAACAAAAACTCTAAAGTAATTTACCTTAGGAATATTATTATTCAAAATCTCAAAAGGGGTTCTTTTAAGAACCATTCTAATTAAGACTCAATTTATAATATAAAAATAGGTATTAATAGCTTCAACCCAAAAATATATATGTAGATTATAATCATTAAGCATAGTCTAGGAAATCTCTCCAAGATTCCTATTTATTCATTCTACAACTCTATTTTGTTGAGGTATTATAGGAGAAGATAAATTATGAGTATAGCCAATATGTGAGAAAAAAAATTAAAATTCTTTATTTTCGGACTCATGACCATGATCACTTCTCATAGTCTCAATTCTATGTCCACTAAGATTTTCTAAACACATGTAATATTTAATGAAGTAAGAACATGCTTCACTTTTGTGAGATTGAATGTATACCAAAGTATATCTGTTAAAATCATCGATGAGAGAATAAAAATATTTTTTCCCATTTAGACTTGAAAATCTAGACAGTGAAAACAAATCCATGTGAACCAACTCAAACGGTTGAAAAGTAGAAATATCATTCATTGATTGGGATGAAAAATTGTTATGATTTCCCATTTGAAAAGAATTACAGACTTTGTTATGTGGGAATTCCAATTTAGGTATGTCTCTAACTATAACTTTCTTAGTTATTTTCCTAAATGAGTCCACATTTCAATGTCCTAATCTTCTATTCCATAACAATGATTCCTTACAAAACACATTTAAAAAAGTATCATTTTTCTTAGATTAAAGAATTTATATCAAGAGAATATACATTTTTATTTCTAAGAGCAATGAATATTAAAACTTTTTTATAATTATATCATTTCATGTATCATTTTCAAACATAAATGTGAAACCATCATCACAAAACTAAGATATATTAAGAAGAATGTATTTTAATCCATCATTAAAATGTACCTTTGAAATTAATATAGTGTTAGGGATACCAATATGGCCTAAGCTGACGATCTTCCCTTTAGAATGATCAAAAAATGTGACATGTCCACCATCAACATTTATTATTCTCTTGAAGTATGAATAGTCTCCTATCATATGTCTTTAACATCCACTATACAAGTACCACAGAGTTCTACATGAACTCTTCAGTCAATTTTTTTTCAAAACAGATTAAGTGTAAGGTAACTATGCTACCCATATTTTCTTGGGTCCAGAGAGGATAACTTATAAAACATTGGAAACCCATACTTGTATCACAGTTTTCCTAAAATCAATAGATATGTTTTCAGACATGAACACATTGATAGGTATATTAGAAAATTCAAAAGATGGTCTATAACATGAACTAGCAGTGAACTGTCCCAATTTTAGACACATATTTATTTTTAATAATCCTTCTCTATCCTAGTTGATATCCTAGACCAGTTGTCCATTTTGGAGTGATTTGTTTTCTGAGTAACTAATTAAAGGTATCTCTACCATCCATGAATTTCTCAAGATCCATTTTCAATTGTTCATTTTTTAAAATATGTTCAGTATTTTCTTTTAACATCTAGGCACATTGTTTTGTCAATATCTAGATCAAACTTCTAATCAGCATTCAAAGCATGTGTACTTTTTAATAATTTATATTTATTCTTGAGTTCAATAATGGTATCCTCAGGCATTCCACAGTATTAAAATAATTCATCAATAATCATATTCTCATCATTATTTGATTTACTTTCATTCCCATAACAATAATAATTAGTTATTGGATAATTGGTTGTTTCCTCATATGTTTCTATCATGAAACACTAGTTTTCATGTTTATTCTTCACAATATCAGATGTGTCTGATTCACTGGAGCTATCTTCTGAATCCCTCCAAGTATCTTTCATATTCTTTTAATATCCCTTTCACTTGTCTTCATATGTTATTTTAAATTTCAGTGTGGTCCAATCAACATTCACATGACCTTTTCATTTACACTCATATTAGACTATCTCATTTCTATTTTCATTCCATTTTCTCTTTTTTTTCTCTTTTCCTTTATTATCATACATTCCTTTATATTTTTACTTAATATGGAACATCGTTTTATGATAGAACTTTTTGAATCTCATAGAATGATGAGCCATCTCATCATCCCTGTCAAATTCTGAGTCTTCACTGATAGAAGTGTCTATAAGAGCTTGAAATTTTTCATTGTCTTTGTAATTCGAGGTACTAGTCTTGAATACTACATTTTTTTCGTCATTCAACATCTACTTATTGATTTTCCTTGAGCTCCTATTTTTTCATCATAAGCATTCCAATTATTACCTTTACATGCAACATGCTTTTATCACAGGATTCTTTGATGGAAATAGAATTTCCTCTCCATCTGTCAGGCAAGCACCAATGCAGCCTCATAATCTAATCCTTTCTCCCCACTGGTTTCTCAATTAGACTCATGGTATTTATTATTTCATTGAAACTAAGATAAATTTTAAATATAAGTTCATAATTCTTCATTTTAGAATTATTATATTTAATAGTATAATTATTTAATATCATTTCTTTATCATTGGTTTTTACCTCTTAAGAAATAACCAAAGTATCCCAAATATCATATGCAGTTTTACATGAAAATATTCTATTGAATTCTTCATCACCTAGAGAATATTATGAAGCATCAATTTCTTTATAGTTATTGTTATACATAGCATTATTCAACTGAGACCATATTCCCAAAGTAGTAACAGGAAATACATGTTGTTCTTCTATAGTGTCCCAGATTTCAGGACCCATTCTCCTTAGTTACTTTTTCATTTTTCATTTCCACTATGCATATTTATTTCTATTAATGAAAGGTGGGATATTAGTTTCAAAACCCTAAAATATATAATCCATTATTAATTATAATTTTATAAAGATGAAAAAAATAGACATGACAAAAAATTTAAGATATTTATGATACAGCCAAAACCATAGTTGAAATGAATTCAAAAAATTTCAATATTTTTCAGAAAGTAGCTATAAAACAAATATCCATATGATAACAAATTTTGTTTAGAGTTGATACTCAAGAGGTGGGTGAGTTGTTTTCATACATAATATTTTTTCTAAAAACTTTAGGATAATGATCACACATTATTAAAACATCACAAATAATTAAGGTAGGAGATATATAGATGTATAGTTTGTCAACATGTTTCTCAAAGGGCGA
The DNA here is from genome assembly GCA_963277665.1 of Viscum album. Lineage (NCBI taxonomy): Eukaryota > Viridiplantae > Streptophyta > Magnoliopsida > Santalales > Viscaceae > Viscum > Viscum album. The sequence continues at coordinate 1,329,118,182 of OY728142.1, read as the reverse complement.
TTAGTCCTTAGTTGAATCAGAGTAAAACAATTCTTCAACTTTAGAATCAAGATTACTAAATTAAACACCTACACACACTATCCATAACTAAAAATCATGTATGAATAAAAATAGTTTTCTCTTTCTTTAAAATAATGAGAAGCGTAATATAAAATAATAGAGTATAACAAAATATATTACACAAAAATGTTATACAAGAGGTTCCGTATCAAGAAAATAGTTAATCCTCTTTACTTGGTGATCACCTGTCATCAAGTAGTTTATACTGAAAATAACCGTGATACACAACCTTTATCGAGATTTACAATAGTTTTCACAAATTTTCTAGGGTTCAAACCCTCTTCCGCAGTTCATCGTGGAAAAAACAAACAATACAGACCACACACAGTCTCTTCCACAGTTATTCGTGGGAAATAAAGAGTAATTGATGTATGATATGATGATTTTTAGTATCCTATGATTAAGAACATGAGACAGTGTGTCTAACACAAAGAAACACTTATCATAAGTGTAAAATAAAATAACAGAGTATAAAGAATAGAATAATATTGAGTTTTGAAGGCTCTATGTGTTTGTAGTTCATCTTTTCACTCCTTGGATTCAATAAATTGCAGTTTGAGTCTTTCTCTAAAATTTTTCCTCGAAATTGAGTGTTGAAACTATATATTCTATGTGTTATTCTTGTTGATTGGATAGAGAGTTGACTAAGGATAGAAGATTTAAATTTTATCTCCCAAAATATCTTAGAGATAATCCTTACTTCACAGTCTGAATGATGGATGGTTCTTCATTGATCTCACCCAGAAGTTATTTCATATATATTTTTCTTCTTCACACATTTATCCATCGGAACCAACCCAGAACCTTTCTTCCTCTGTCTTCTATTTTATATTTTAGGTCTAATAATAGGAATGAGTAAATCACATGTTGTCCTCCTCATACATTATACTATCCCTAGATACAACCTCCTGATATTTCTACAATCAACATTAATTAATGTTAGAAGCATTAAAGATTCCAAAAATGGCTGTTATAATAATTTTATTAGTTTTATTGTGTATAAAAGCATAGGCATCAGTAGACTCATAATAGTATCCTTTACAATGTTTGTCTTCAACAGTAGTTGTGCATTGGTAGCCTTCATCTGTGACCTTCTCAACATTAACATTCAGTGGTGGCCTTGCATCGGTGACCTTTTCATCAGTACACTTGCATCAGTAACCTTACATAAGTGACATTTGCATCGGTGACCTTGCATCGGTGACCATGCATCAGTGACCTTGCATCGGTGACCTTTTTATCAGTGACCATTCAATGGTCATCTTGCATCGGTGACCCTACATCAATAACCTTTGCATACTTAGAAAAATATTTCACTGTATGCTTAAACAAGATAGTAATGAGATTAATACTATATAGATATTACTTTGATATAAACATGATTTTCACATAAATGATTATCCTATAAGAGATACACTATTATCACATAAATAAACGTGATTTAGGATTATAAAAATATGATTTAGGATAATCAAAACATGATTTAAGAATATCAAAACAAGATTTGGGATTAAAAAAACATGATTTGGGATTATAAAAACATGATTTAGAATTAAGAAAACATGGTTTGGGGTTATCAAAATATGATTTGGGATTATCCAAACCGGAATTGGTATTATCAAAACATGATTTTGGATTATCAAAACTGGTGAGTCCAACAATTTCCTTAATGTTATTTTTTTTCTTGGTTAAGGACTTGTTAAAATGTTTCAGATGTACATTAATATGCATTCCCTCATTATGAAATAATTTATTGATATTCATGTGTTCACATTATTTGGTTTCATTTCTATTTTTATGTTTCCATCTAATATGATTACTTATATATTATTAATTGATCGTCATTTATTATTCCAATATTGTTTATTCCTTATTCAGCATCTGTGGTATTCATGACTTTAATAAGGAAAAGATCTCATCCTATTATTATTCTTTTTTTAAGGATTTTAGTATGGGTATTATGATTTATATGTAGGTTTATTCGGAAGGTAATAATGGTGTACAAAATAAAAATATTAAATTTCATTTTTTGATTTAACGTTTAATGTGAAATTCATGTATGTGTCTAGTGTACCTAGACTAAAAAACTATTCAATACTTTGGGATGTGATTACATATAGTTATGGATAATGTAATAAAGTATCCACCAACTATAGTAAACTAGTGATGGTAATCATTATAATACCATGTGCATTTTAAGAGGACTTTTAGGGTTTACCGCCATAAATAAGGGATGAGTTTACTCTCTATTAGCCAACTGATATGATTCCAATTTCTGTACCAGTTTTTTGTATGGAATCTATTTATTTGGAAGAATATAAAGACTATGTTGATGTCCTATGGGATATGGGATTTGTTCATCCAGCTATATCAATATGGGATTCACCTGTACTCTATTCTAAGAAGTAATATGAGTTCCTCAAAATTTATTCTAATTATCATATGTTAAATCATGTCTATATCAAGATGAAATAATCATTCCCCTGGATCGATGATGTCATTGATTATATTATAGGGTCTCATTGGTTTCTAGTGATTTAACATTAATATGACTATCACATGTTGATATTATGAGAATAGGATATAAATAAGAAAATATAAAGGACATTGTATGGGAATTACATGTTTTTGGTTTTTCTATTTGGTCTCAATAACACACATTCAGTATTAATGGTGTTGATGAACATGATATTTAATTCATTATTAGGATATTTAGTTATTATTCTGATGAATGATATTTTAGTTTACTCCATTTAATAGCATGATCACATTGACCATATGTATATCATTCTCATTTGTTTGATATAATAACATATGAATGGTATGTTATCCTAATGAAAAATTTTATTTACCAATTAATGTTTCTAGTAATTTTATATCATATAGTGGCATGTAAGGGGATCCTAAATTGTTTTTAGTGTATATGATCTATTATCATCCAAGAAATTGTTTTGTTATTTGAAGCATCCTATATTTTTTATTGTTATTAATTTCAGCGCCATCAAGATACCTCTATGAAGGTATCTCAGAAGATTGATATAGACAATAAGGGTGTTAGGTTTCAGTGGAATGATAATTGTTAGAGATGTTTTCAGGAATGTATGTAGACATTGACTATATCTATAGTTGTTATTTATCATAAACCATGTTCAGGTTATGATGTTTTCTATGATGCTTCTGTTATGGGTTTTGGGAATGTCTTAATAGAGGGAAAATAGGTGGTATCCAATTGTAGTAACTATTTTTTCCTACATTAGAAGAACTACCCTTCCTACATTATATAGTCTGTAGTGGTTATTCAAACACTGAAAATTTCACATCACAACTTCTTTTGGGAGATGTTATTATTATATATAGACCACAAAATTGGGATATATATTTTTTCAATCAAATATATAAGAATTTTTGAAATAGTGTTTGGGTAGTGTGTATACATACATTTTATTTTGATATTTATTATTCTTCTAGGAATTGTAATGTGGTTATTGATGTGTAGTGTTTGAAGTTATTGACACATGTGTGTTAAATCAATTAGTAGAAGAGTGGCCTTTATGGAATCTATTTATTGAGATGATCTTGGGAATGGAAGAATCTAGTGTGTTGGTGATTGTGGCTTCAAAAAATGATGACTCGTCATTTGGATTGTTAGATAATATATATAATATACCTAAAACTGAGTACGATAACAGTAGTGAAATCCTATGTAGTTTGGGGACCCATGGTTATTGGTCTTAGTCTCCCAATGGAACTTGGTTATTCCTAATTCAGTTATTACCTATTCTTTTATGTTAGGGTTTTTGGTAATTTAATACAATTATTTTTTGTATGTACACCAAGTGACTACTATGATGTATGATGACAATAGAAATTGGTGTTGGTGCCTGATGATGAGGTTATAAATTTCATATTTATTATCATGGTGCACTACAGGTTTGTGAATTAAGGAGGACCACCTGAGACCTGATTGTTTGATTCATCAATTATCCATTCTATTATAGATTTGGGATGATATTTACATTGAAATCATAATTAGTTTACTATGTAATCCTTGAGGGAGGGATTTATATTGGTTGATCATATATTTAACCATAAAATTGGAATATATCCTCGGTATTAAGGAATAAATGAAAGATGAATTACATAGGGACACATATCTATGATTTTTTGTGAGGATTCCTAGGGTTCCCTCTAGATTTATTTCCAACAGGGATTATATGATCGCATACCAAATGTGGACTTTTTTTGAAAGGTGATGGTTTCATATTTTAAATTGATCTTGGATTATAATATGAAAATGAAAGGACAGATGGTGGGGGTTATCCATGTTCATAAGGATATGCTTTGGGCATGTATGCATGACTTTAGTAGTTCATTGGAAAATCATTTTTATTTAGTTGAGTATTCCTATAAAATTATTTATCATTATTTAATTTAAATATATCACTTGCTAGTTTTTTGTGGGAGGCTATATTGATATGCTAATTTTTAGTAAGTGTTGGGAGATCAGTACTTTGTTGGTTAAATTCTTGTTATTGAAATTACATAAAAGAAGAAGTAGAGATAAAATATATTGTTCAATGCAAAAAGATTTCCAAAATTAAATGTGAACATTCAATATCTTCTAGTAGTGTTGGATATATTTTCTTGTTGTTTTCAAGAGTTTCACCTCATCTGTGACAATTTCAGTTTAGTAGACCAGGTAATTTTTCACCACGGTTTGTTGGCCCTATATTGACTACATGGCATCTTGTAAAGGTAGCATACTGGTTAGTAATACAATCCCATTTTATTTACATCCTTAAAATGATTTAAATTTCATAAAAAATGAGATAAAAACCAGATCATTCCCACATGATTGAGTGGGAGGATATTGATCATCATCCTAAATCCACTATGGTTGAACAAACAGTTCATATTATGGATATTCTAGAGTCTATATAATGTGGGAAAAATACAATAATTCTATGTACTAGGGAAATTAATATGGGACATCCATGGGACATCGGAGAAGGATTGGTTGTTTAGGTTGACCTGTATATTTTATTTGTCTAGGATGTTGCGAAATTTATAGGGATATAATAATTGTATGGTGAGGATAATAGTAAAATATATTTTTCAGTTATTTCAGGACCATTTTTTGATATAATGTTTTGGATGTACATTTCAATAAATTGACAGAGTCTATTTAAAAATGATTCAAACTTTTTAATGGGATTTGGAGTTGGATTGGCATTTTTTCAACAAGATTTGGGTAGAAGATTGCAGTAGAGAAAAATTCACAAAGTGAAGTATTTACATGATGTGAATCCATTATATATTAGATACCATGATTACAACTTAAGGAATCATAAATTACAATCCAAGAAACCATTTCATAATGTGAAATTTTTGGGATCATTTTATCTAACCTGAGGTGAATTATAATTCATAATATATAAAAAACTGGTAGAATTTTCACTATGAAATGGGATCACAATGTGAATTATTTAATCCTATCAGTTATTATTAAGAAAAATTAATGACAAATTTTTCATTTTATTTCTATAAATTCATCTCATGTCACGACCCGTCCTCGGGGCCTGTGTCGTGACTACCCCAAGCCCACCTTCCATAGTCCAGGGGCTGGCGACTAGCACCAAGGCGTAAATCCCGATAAACATGGAAGGCATCACCTTTGTAAAGTAAACAACCATCACAGAGTAAGAAAGCAGAAAGAGTAAACACTAAGTATAAACTGTAACAAGAAGTGCTGAAAGTAAAAAGGGGCCGGAAATACAAGCCCAACTGTAAAGTACAACTGAAAGGGGAAAACATCAACTGAAAAGAAAAGCCGCAGCGTCGAGCCGTCCTCTGGAAGTCCCACCTAAAGGGTGAGCACATATAGAGTCCATAGCTCCTCGGTCCAACCGTCCTCTCCGAGTACATCCCGCCCAGTGGACCTCCTCCAGGTATCGTCCTGCTCCGCAAGCCTCCACCACGATCAGCGCTGTCCTTCGTCTGCAACCAACACAACGAAGTGCGGGCATTGCCCGTGCAGGGGTGAGTATAAGCTACTCAGTGGGGACCCTGAGACCCCCAAAGGTCTCCCGAAATCCACAATGGATAAACCACAAAGGAAAGATACAATCACGAAGTAACAACCGACACTGCTTAGGTATATTCCCATACATATACCTAAGTCATCAATTCCCATTCGGCTCCAACATCCGAGCCCAAGAACAACCCAATCCACATATGAAAGCAAAGCGTATACTCACACAGAATAGCATAACACAATCCACGAAGGAGAGAAAAAGTAATCCACATAGGAAGGTAAACAGTAAATCCACACAGGATAGTTCAACAGAATCCACAAAGGAGAGTAAATAGTAAATCCGCACAGGATAGTTCAACACAATCCACAAAGGAGAGTAAACAGTAAATCCACACAGGATAGTTCAACACAATTAACAAAGGAGAGTAAACACAGGATTTAGCTCACACAGGTATACTTCGTCGAAAAGGTGAAAGGGATGATCAGATATAGATACTGAATCATCTAAGCTGGGACCCACTGAGGATACAAGACCAGCTGTCTTCATTGATTCATCTATGCTGGGACCCACATAGGATACAAGACCAGCACTGAATCATCTAGCTGGGACCCACATAGGAAACAAGACCAGCACAGCTGGGACCCACATAGGATACAAGACCAGCACTCTTTATTGATTCAACTATGCTGGGACCCACATAGGATACAAGACCAGCACGGAATCATCTATGCCGGGACCCACATAGGATACAAGACCAGCACAGGTGGGACCCACATAGGATAAAAGACCAGCACTCTTCATTGATTCATCTATGTTGGGACCCACATAGGATACAAGACCAGCACTGAATCATCTAAGATGGGACCCACATAGGATACAAGACCAGCATAGCTTGGTCCCACATAGGATACAAGACCATCATCTTCATTGGTTCATCTATGCTGGGACCCACATAGGATACAAGAGCAGCACTGAATCATCTAAGCTGGGACCCACATAGGATACAAGACCAGTAGAGCTGGGACCCCCATAGGATACAAGACCAGCACTCTTCATCGTCAAATTCCACTGAGGATCTCTGCACAGTCGTCGTCGCAGTCCACTGAGGATCTCTGCACAGTCGTCGAGGTCGCAGCCAGCACTAGGGTTCCCGCACACAGAAAGCTCGTTCGGGAGGGTCCGCTCCACGAGCCGAGAGGCTGATACATCAACTGACACAAGTTCCAGAGTTGATGTATCCAAATGTTCCATATCGTGAACAGGAACTCAACGTCGCAGACGGCGCGTCAATCGGACGCCCGGTCTGAGAGTTATTGGTTTTTCCGTCTCAGGGGCCCGGTTGGTTTCTAAAGCAAAACCAACCCGACCGTACTCCACCTGCGTCCAAACTTCGGGCGGAGTATGCCAAAAGATCTGTCTCACTTAGAGAAAATTCAACAAAGTTGACGGCACGTCAATCGGACGTCCGAAACTCAAGATATGAGCGTTTCCGCTCCGAGGCCCCGGTTGGTTTCATGTACGAACCAACCTGGCTGAACCCAAAGTATCCCAAAACCTTGAGTGCAGTATACCGAAACGACCATCTCGATCCAAGGATCGTGTTTCCACTGACGGCGCATCGTTTGGAGGCCCGTAGCTCATGTTACGGGCAAAAGACCGAAATGGTCCGAAGACGGGGGGTCTGGGCCCAGGCCGACCCGGCCCGACCCCCCTGGATCGGTCGTCCCGGGTCGACCCGACCCGGTCCGACCCGGCTGGACCCGATCCGGTCCAGCCAGGGTGCGGCCCGGCCCGGCCGGCCGGCCCGGCTCGGCTCGGCCGAGCGGCCGAGCAACGCGGGGGCACGCTGCCCCCGCGTGACAGCTCCGTGGCCCCCGCGGGGGGCCGCCCTGGTCAACGGACGTGGCAAAGCCGCGTCCGTGTGCGCCGGACCCGCGTGTTCGCGGGTCCGCTGGCACCGCTGCCGCCGCAGCGGCCTTGTCCGGCAGCGCGCCGCCGGTGGCTTCCGCGGGCCACCAGAGTCGCTCTGGTGATCCGATTTCGTTCCCGTCTACGCCACTGCTCCTCCCGGGACACGTTCTTCACTGCGGAATCATTAAATTGCATCTGCGGCATGTTCCATCGTCGCCCGCCAAATCCGCTCATCAACGAAGAACTACTGAGGGTTGTCGGGCCGTGTTTGTTTGGCCCGCACCCTCCGCGTTAGATGATAACAGTCGGGAGGAAAATTCAAAACATAGAAAACATATCAAAAAATATTTTAATATATTAAAATTTTTCTTACGATACCGGGTTTTTTGTTTTGAACAGAAACATCCTTGGAGTAAAAACATTTCCAACAAAACCCCTACCTCATCAAGTCATCACACGCGCGTTCTTCGAGGAATTGACCGTCGCGGAACAAGTGGAGTGCCGCGTCGCGGAAGGACGTCGCGTCGTCACGGAAGGGCGTCGCGTCGACGATCTATGAGGATCAAGAAACAACAGATTTAATTAATAATAATTAAATCCGTGATGTTGTTATAACCCACAAAGAGATTTAAAAGAATCACAACCCCCTACCTTGTCATTGTCGATCGAAGGTTGTCGCGGGGTTGGATTGTCGCGGAAGAACATCACGGAAGAAGAACCGTCGGCGTCGCGGTACTTGGCGTCGCGTCGTCGATCTCTGCAGGCTCAGCATTCTTCTTCACCCTTCGTCGAAGGTCGGCATTCTTCGCGTTCTTCGCGTTCTTCGTGTTCTTCGCGTTCTTCGCGTTCTTCGCGTTCTTCGCGTTCTTCGCGTTCTTCGCGTTCTTCGCGTTCTTCACGAAGAAGGATGGAGAACTTGAGGTTTTTCAAATCCTCTCAACGAACAACACTTAAGGAGAAAAAGCGGTGGTCTTATTTTATTAACATGCCAACAAACAAAAAAGAGATAAGTAACGACCCATTAATTCATAGATTTATTTCAACGAATAAAACTGCCCAATTAAATTGTGCGTTAAGAATTTAAGAAAAAGCGTCAGTTGACCTTCATAAAAACGGGTTTTCACGGGTGCATTACTTAGGGGAAAAGAAACGGTGGGGCTCGTGCGGGCCCCACCTCAAAAATATCCTACCAAGAGGGTAGGATATTTTTGAATAGCACCCTATCCACATCAACTCAGCTTAAATAGCTTGAAGTGTTCTTTAAGCGGTTTTAAGTGAAATAAAAATAAAATTGTCACGCAACTTTATTTTATTTCTTAACTTAAAACCCATAAATTAAAAACCACAACCGAGAAAATGCAACTCCGGAAGAGGCGTTTCTAAGAAAATATTGGCGCTGCGATTTGATCAGTGGCATCAGAATTCAATTCCGAGCACCGGTTCAAAAGTTCGAAAAACCCGCTCGTTCGTTCACTGAACGTACCCGAGCCAAACTTCGTAAAAATGATTCCGGGCACACCGGGTCTCGTAATCAGGTGCATTTAGAAGCTACATTCTTGTAAAATTCCAAAGAAAATTAAGAAAAAAATTTCCTTGAAATTTACGGGTCTTTACATTACTCCCAGCACAGGGCTTTACGTCCCCATAAAGCTTCACCACAAACATAGGGATACAATGGCGGTACTGAGCACGCACTTGAGCCTCCCGCTCCCAAGTGCTCTCCGGGAGGTTCTCGAGCTGCCATATGAAGCGCACTAGAGGAATCGATCATCCACGTAGGACCTGCTCTTGTCGATCCTTGATCTCCACTGGGACCTCCGCAAAACCCACCCCATAATCAAAGACCAGCTCTCCATGGTCAATGATTTGTGTTGGGTCGTGCACGTATCTCCTCTGCTGAGCTATGTGGAAGATGTCGTGCACCCGGTGCAACAGTAGTGGTAGAGCCAGGCGATAAGCCACCTTGCCAATCCTGTTGAGGACCTGGAAGGGTCCGATGAAGCATGGAGACAACTCATCGCTTCGTCCAAACCTCAGTAATCCACGTCGAGGTGAGACCCGCATGAAGACGTGGTCGCCTTCCTCGAACTCAAGTGGCCTCCGCCTCCTGTCAGCCTAGGACTTCTGTCGGCTCTGAGCTATACTCGTCCGCTCCTGGATGACCTGGACCATCTCGGATCCCACAAGAACTGCTAAGATTTCTTCTTTGCCAATAAAAGAAATCTGGTCTCATCCCCTGGATGAACCACTTCCTTTGCCTAATACAGTCAATCCTGACATAGATGTTACTAATCCATACCAAAGATGACATCTTAAGGCCTCGACGCTACTACTAAGAGATCCAACTGTTTCTCTCGCCTACAAGGGTTGAGTCACACTGTCGGCATCAGTGTGTGGTACCTGGGTCTCCTCCAGTAGATGTCTCACAAGTGAGGGTCAAGTCAACAGTCTAACTGGAACCTCTTAGTAACAACACAAAAGAGGACAGGAATGAAAACATCACAAAGGTAAGTGTCTTTTACTATTGCAGCTCATAATACAAAGACACTACACAACAACAACAAGGAACTAGAAGTAGAAAGGAAGTATCCACTACTTCTGCTCCTATCCATCTGCTCCCAGAGCTCCATGATTGAAGGCCTCAGCTGCCTGAAGCTGAGATCTCACATGTCCACCAACTCCATGCGGTCGGGGGGGACCTCCTGGTGGTGGTGGTGGCAACACCTCGAAGTGTCGTCCACCATCTGCTACTCGGCCAGCTCCTCTTCCTCGTCCGCGTGCACCCTACAGACCACCGTGGTAGAACCTCTGTCTGGGAGGTCCCTCTACCACTTGCTGCTCATCTGTAAGACGAGTCAGACATTCTCGAGCCATGTGACCTCGCCCGCTGCATGAGTATCAATGCTTGCCCCTCGTGTAGCTGGCTCTCCTTCAGGTGCCCCGCACAACCGAATCTTCATCCTGAGACTGCCTAACTGATGGTCTGGCCCGTTTGGACCTCTGTGTCACCTGTCTACTACCATATATAGAAGACCCTACTACGGCCCGTCCTGCGGAGGGTCCTGCCGATGGTACCTGCTCAGCGAGGAAACTCTCTACTAAAAGGGCTCTCTCCAACACCTCTGCCTGTGTCGGAATGTTGAGGAAGATCATCGAAGCCCTGATCTCATGCCTCAGTCCCTGTTCGAAGGTCCAGGCCCAGAAGAACGGGTCCCATACCATATATGTGGAGTAGCGCGAGAGATCAGTAAATCTCACCGAGTATTGGGCCACTGTCAAGTTGCCATGCCGCAGCTGAAGAAGCTCCTGAATGCGCACCACACGGAGGGTGGCTGGGGCGAACTCCGAGCGGAAGATGCTCTCAAAGTCCGTCTAGAGAAGAGATGTCTCGTCGTGCACCTAGAGCATCAAGCTCCACCATCGTCTCATTGTCACGTGCAGTAGGCTCGCTGCGAGGATCACCATGAGGTCTGCTGGTGTCCTCACTAACCGAAAAACTCTCACTACTGCTTCCAGCCAGTCCTCGGCTTCCTGGGGGTCCGTCTCCCCGCAGAACCTAGGCGGTCACTGGTGCTGGAACTCATGCAGTGCACTGAGGCGACGTGCATCATTAGCGGCTGGTGCTGGAAGTATCGGTGGCTTGGCCGGTAGAGCTACCGCCAGTGCCACTGCCGACGAAGGGCCCTGCACCGAGGCCTCGTCGTTCGGTGGGCTGTCATCACACTCGACTCTCGGAACCCTAGCTTACTGCCGTCGTGGTTCCATCCTAAAAAGAAACAGGTGCACCACTGTCAGAACTGTATACCTGGTGAGCTGACACAAGTAATCACATAGAAAACTTGAACACACATGCAATCAATGTTTTCGTGCATTAAGTCGGAAATCAGAATTCAGGGTCCTGGTGTACGGATACGTCGGTCGCCACACCAACACTGGACTCCCTGGACTGATAACCACACCCAATACGGTGAACACTATTTCTTCACATAGTAGAAAGATCAGAGTCTGCGGTAGAACCAAACTCCTCTGATACCAATTTGTCACGACCCGTCCTCGGGGCCCGTGTCGTGGCTACCCCAAGCCCGCCTTCCATAGGCCAGGGGCTGATGACTAGCACCAAGGCGTAAATCCCGATAAACAGGGAAGGCATTTCCTTTGTAAAGTATACAACCATCACAGAGTAAGCAAGCTGAAAGAGTAAAAACTAAGTATAAACTGTAACAAGCTGTGCTGAAAGTAAAAAGGGGCCGGAAATACAAGCCCAACTGTAAAGTACAACTGAAAGGGGAAAACTGCAACTGAAAAGAAAAGCCGCAGCATCGAGCCATCCTCTGGAAGTCCCACCTGAAGGGTGATCACAGATAGCCTCCATAGCTCCTCGGTCCAACCGTCCGCTCTGAGTACGTCCCGCCCAGTGGACCACCTCCAGGCATCGTCCTGCTCAGCAAGCCTCCACCACGATCAGCACTGTCCGTCGTCTGCATCCAACACAACAAAGTGCGGGCATTGCCCGTGTAGGGGTGAGTATAAGCTACTCTGTAGGGACCCCAAGACCCCCGAAGGTCTCCCAAAATACACAAAGGATAAACCACAAAGGAAAGATACTATCACGAAGTAACAACCGACACTGCTTAGGTATATGCCCATACATATACCTAAGTCATCAATTCTCATTCGGCTCCAACATCCGAGCCCAAGCACAACCCAATCCACACAGGAAAGAAAAACATATACTCACACAGAATAGCACAACACAATCCACGAAGGAGAGCAAAAGTAATCCACATAGGAAGGTAAATAGTAAATCCACACAGGATAGTTCAACACAATCCACAAAGGAGAGTAAAAAGTAAATCCACACAGTATAGTTCAACACAATCCACAAAGGAGAGTAAACAGTAAATCCACACAGGATAGTTCAACACAATCCACAAAGGAGAGTAAACACAGGATTCAGCTCACACAGGTATACTTTGTCGAAAAGGTGAAAGGGATGATCCGATATAGATACTGAATCATCTAAGCTGGGACCCACTGAGGATATATGACCAGTTGTCTTCATTGATTTATCTATGCTCTAACCCACATAGGATACAAGACCAGCACTGAATCATCTAGCTGGGACCCACATAGGATACAAGACCAGCACAGCTGGGACCCACATAGGATACAAGACCAGCACTCTTCATTGATTCAACTATGTTGGGACCCACATAGGATACAAGACCAGCACGTAATCATTTAAGCTGGGACCCACATAGGATACAAGACCAGCACAGCTGGGACCCACATAGTATACAAGACCAGCACTCTTCATTGATTCATCTATGCTGGGACCCACATAGGATACAAGACCAGCACTATATCATCTAAGCTGGGACCCACATAGGATACAAGACCAGCACAGCTGGGACCCACATAGGATACAATACCAGAACTCTTCATTGATTCATCTATGCTGGGACCCCCATAGGATACAAGACCAGCACTGAATCATCTAAGCTGGGACCCACATAGGATACAAGACCAGCATAGTTGGGACCCACATAGGATACAAGACCAGCACTCTTTATCGTCGCAGTCCACTGAGGATCTCTGCACATTCGTCGTTGCAGTCGACTGAGGATCTCTGCACAGTCGTCGTCGCAGTCCACTGAGGATCTCAGCACAGTCGTTGAAGTCGCAGCCAGCACTAGGGTTCCCGCACACAGCAAGCTCGTTCGGGAGGGTCCGCTCCATGAGCCGAGAGGCTGATACATCAACTGACACAAGGTCCAGAGTTGATGTATCCAAAAGTTCTGTATCGTCAAAAAGAACTCAACGTCGCAGACGGCACGTCAATCGGACGCCCGGTCTGAGAGTTATTGGCTTTTCCGTCCCAGGGCCCCGGTTGGTTTCTAAGGAAAAACCAACCTGACCATACGCCACCTGCATCCAAACCTTGGGAGGAGTATGGAAAAAGATCCTTCTCACTTAGAGTAATTCAACAAAGTTGACGGCATGTCAATCGGACGTCTGAAGCTCAATATATGAGCGTTTCCGCTCTGATGGCCCGGTTGGTTTCGTGTACGAACCAACTCGGCCAAACCCAAAGTATCCCGAAACCTTGAGTGCAGTATACCGAAACGACCGTCTCGATCCAAGGATCACGTTTCCACTGACGGCACGTCGTTTGGAGTCCCTTATCTCAAGTTACGGTCAAAAACTGAAACGGTCCAAAGACAGGGGGTCTGGGCCCGGGCCGACCCCCCCCCCCCCCCCGGGGGGCACCCTGGTCATCAGACGTGGGAAAGCCGCGTCCGTGTGCGCCGAACCCGCACGGCCGCGGGTCCGCTGGCGCCGTCGCCACCGTGGCTTCAGCCACGGCGGCCTTGTCCGGTGGTGCGCCGGGGCGCCGCCGCCTCCGGCTGCCGGCGCCGCCGCGCTGGCAACCCGCGTCGTCGGTGGCTTCCGCGGGCCACCGGAGTCACTCCGGTGTTCCGATTCCATTACTGTCTGCGCCGCTGCTCCTCCTGGGACCCGTTCTTCACTGCGGAATCATTAAATCGCATCTGCAGCATGTTCCATCATCACCCACCAAATCCGCACATCAACGAAGAACTGCGGAGGGTTGTCGGGCCGTGTTTGTTTGGCCCGCACCCTCCGCGTTAGCTGATAACAGTCGGGAGGAAAATTCAAAACATAGAAAACATATCAAAAACAATTTTAATAAATTAAAATTGTTCTTACGATACTAGGTTCTTTGTTTTGAATGGAAACATCGACGGAGTAAAAACATTGCCAACAAAACCCCTACCTCGTCAAGTCGTCGCACGCGCGTTCTTCGCGGAATTGACTGTCGCGGAACAAGTGGAGCATCGCGTCGTGGAAGAGCATCACGTCGTTGCAGAAGGGCGTCACGTCGACGATCATCGAGGATCAAGAAACAAAAGATTTAATTATTAATAATTAAATCTGTGATGTTGTTATAACCCACAAAGAGATTTAAAAGAAGCGCAACCCCCTACCTTGTCGTTGTCGATCGAAGGTTGTCGCGAGGTTGGATTGTCACGGAATAACGTCGTGGAAGAAGAACTGTCGATGTCGCAGTACTTGGCGTCGCGTCGTCGATCTCCGAGGGCTCGGAGTTGTTCCTCTCCCTTCGTAGAAGGCCAGCGTTCTTCGCGTTCTTTGCGTTCTTCGTGTTCTTCGCGAAGAAGGATGAAGAACTTGAGGTTTGTCAAATCCTCTCAATGAAGAACACTTAAGGATAAAAAGCATTGGTCTTATTTTATTAACATGCCAACAAACGAAAAAGAGATAAGTAACGACCCATTAATTCATAGAATTAATTCAACGAATAAAACCGCCCAATTAAATGGTGCATTAAGAATTTAAGAAAACGCATCAGTTGACCTTCATAAAAACGGGTTTCCGCGGGTGAGTTACTTAGGGGAAAAGAAACGGTGGGGCTCGTACGGGCCCCACCTCACAAATATCCTACCAAGAGGGTAGGATATTTTTGAATAGCACCCTATCTGCATCAACTCAGCTTAAAAACCTTGAAGTGGTCTTTAAGCGGCTTTAAGTGAAATAAAAAAAATTGCCGCACAACTTTATTTTATTTCTTAACCTAAAACCCAAAAATTAAAAACCACAATCGATCAAATGCAACTCCGGAAGAGGAGTTTCTAAGAAAATACCGGCGCTGCGATTCCGTCAGTGCCCTTGGAATTCGATTCCGAGCACCGGTTCAAAAGTTAGAAAAGCTCGCTCGTTCGTTCACTGAACGTACTCGATCCAAACTTCGGAAAAATGATTCCAGGAACACCGGGTCTCGGAATCAGGTGCCGTCAGAAGCTACAATATTGTAAAATTCCAAATAAAATTAAGAAAAAAATTTCCTTGAAATCTACAGGTCTTTACATCTCAATCCATAGTGTTATATTGGTTGATCAATATGCTTCTTGTTCTCTACATTCGGTGTTATATTTTGGAGGAGGTTGTGTGGCTTCACCATAGTAAGCGGTTTTTTTCTTCTTCATCTCCATTGATTATAGTGGAGGAGTTTGTTCTGTTTATGGATTAGGTTATGATTGGTATCAATTTTCTATATTTCCATTGTATGTTTCACTTGTGACCCATATTTTGGATATTTATTGACCTATTTCCCATCTTCATTATCGAAGGTGATAAATTTCCTCTATAATAGAGGTAGGCTTCCTTATAAATGGTGTAAATTTTTGAATTTCTATATATTTTAGTGAAATAAATGAGATGTTCAATTTAAATTCAGGATTTTAAATTTTAATGGTTTAATTACATCTGATACATGTCCTTAAATGGGCATTCCATAAAAATGGATTTCTCTACACCATATTTTTGATTATGTAAATTAAATGGTTGTTTTATTTTCAAAATTGGTCATTAATTTTACAACCAGAATGGATTAAATTTGGAAAATTATTGTTAAATGTTTTCAATATTTGTTGTTTAGTTACTAGAAAATTGATCCCATTTTTTAACCTTTGCAATGTTGTGAATAAACTTATCACTCCTTTCAGTGCCTAATTCCAATTGGGATTTTATGTAACATTATTTTGTGTTGTTATACTAGATTTTATAATGGTTATATACAAACTATGATTACATTGGTGTATTATCATTCCTTCCAAACACCTATACCCATATGATAGAGCCAAAATCATGTTATTTTTCATTTATTAATTGTTTATCAGATGATGATGTATATTTCAGGGTTATTTTACCAAATTTTTATCTTATGATGTATCCATTTTTTTTACCAATTTTATTTTATATATAAAATATTATATAATTTATTTAATATGGAATGATTTAATGAACACCGACTGAATTATTTATATAAAATGTTTTTAATTTCTGAAAATGGTTGAGTAATTGTAATTTTCTTAAATCAAATATTAATATATTACTGATATTAATATTATTTTAGATTCATTGGTTGTATCTTACTGAGATTTGTGCTAACACGATACATTTTCATGAGGATGATTAAATATGTTTTTTAGATCTTGGGTAATGTTAATAGAGTTGTGTATAATATCATATTCCATTGTTAACATCATCTTTATAATAGTACGGTTTAGTGGTTATTATGGTCACATAGGTAATTGTTCAAACACATCATTTTTAAAAATTATGGTTTCTCAATTTTGTATTCAATTTGTATGTATAAAGAATATATTCACTTGAAATAATGTTGTACCCGGAATTATTATTGTGTTCATGTTAATTATAATAAATGCTTCTTAAAAAAATTATATATAATGTATCATATCTTCTTGGGTGAATTAAAATGTTTCCACAAGTTAGTGTTTTACAAGTGTTCTATAATACCCATCTCTATAAGTTACATAAAAATAGTAACAAATGATGGAGATTTTTTCATAATCCCAAAACCAAATACCACCATTATTATAAGATTAATCATCAATAAATGTATCCTAGATTCCTCAAGAAACTTTTTATCCAAAAAATAAAAAAATGAACCATATCATTTAAAATGGACCGATGAGACATATATTTTAAGAGAGAAAATAATAAAAATAAAGATACTAGAGCGGAATATAAGAATAAGGATCCTTGTAATAAAATGGATAAATCACAGGATACTATTTTCTATGATTCTTATGGTAATGACGAAGGATATCTAATAGATAAAAAATTCTCTCTTAGGGTTTGTTGTAAGCTAAAATGATTAATGATTAAAATAATAGGGGTTAAATTTTTATAAAAAAAATTCAATGAAACCCAAACCCCTACAATATAATAGGTATCACCATATAATTATGTGTATAACCAACGGGATAGAAAATGTTTTCAACATTCCTAATGAACATATAAATCTATAATAAAAGGTATTATTTGTTATAGGATCACGTATTTTATAGAACTATTAAATAGTGGATTTAACTATAACTAATTTCTCATACATGCATGATATAACCATTAAAGAATAATGGAATATCTATAAGGACTATCAAATTTATTTATATATCAATTAATTTTAATTAGATAAACATCCTATAGGAAATTGATTTAGATAACAACATATAAAATTTTTGTTCCAACCAACTTAGACATTTATAGATCTTAAACCATGAAATAGTAATTATAGATACCAAAAAACTAAACGACCCAATAATAGATGACAAGATAGAGTAATCCAATGGTAATTAAGAGACAATCTTGTAGAGACCCGAATCATAATGTACATAGACATTACATTACTTTTGCGGAATAATTAGTACATAACAAAAACACACACACAAGGACCGTAATAGTTTAGTGTCTATGGAAACTCGGAAAATAATCTTCTAATCGTGGGGAAAGATCTTCAACATCTGCCATAAAGCTCTTCCTTTTTTTACCTAAAACCTTTCTTTATATCCTAGGGAAAATAAAACATAAAAAGGGTGAGCTCAAATGCTCAGTAAGGGTAAACAAAAGAAATATCAAACACATCATATTCATAAGAACATATCTTTTGGAAATCTTAACCTACAAAAGAGATCATAATTTCATAACATGGGATAAATCATAGTAGTGAAATGTAATCCCAATAATCATAAATTAAAACATGAAACTTTGTGGCATAAACATATAATCATAGAGAATCATTTCTTGTTAGTCAAGACTAATTTCCAAGACTATCTTAATGGACAAAGTCCCTTTCTGAACCTAGTTCATTCCTCGTTTTAGTTCTGTTTCACTGAACCGGTATAACCTACCATTCCAGCCATGTCTATCTCATGAGATATAAAATCTTTACCCAATTCATTGGAGGGAGATATAGGTCCCACCCATCTCATAGTGATACCATTCTTATGTGTGCCACAAAATCATAAACCATACATCATAGCATCACCCATGTAATAAAAATGGGAATCTTAAACATCATGACATAATAAAACAATTCATATAAGGTAAA
Source organism: Viscum album (assembly GCA_963277665.1). Lineage (NCBI taxonomy): Eukaryota > Viridiplantae > Streptophyta > Magnoliopsida > Santalales > Viscaceae > Viscum > Viscum album. The sequence goes on along the minus strand of OY728142.1, from coordinate 1,329,099,225 downwards.
GGAATTCATAAAAATATAATTCCATCAAAACATAATCAAATCAATGTAATAATAGGGATAAAAACAGAACCCATTATTATCTTATATGGAAAATAATTTTGATAAAACACTTGAACTCCATTCTTGAGGAAAATATCCTTTCTGCTTCAAAAACACTTTTCCTTTCTTAACATGTCGTAAAATTATAAACTAAAAGAAGTTGATTAAAAATAAACTTGAAAACTTGTAAAGTAAGATTCTTGAAATAAAGTTTTAAAAATCCATTCATTCCGTATAAGTTAAAAAAAACATTCTTCGTACTTTTGTCAGAAAAGTCAACAAAAAGTACCTCGTACGAAAAATGACAAAAGATTCCTTTCATATCTTTTACTAAAAACTCACCGAAGGGTAAAATTGGATTTAAAAAATTGTAGTTGGATGGAAATAATATTACATATTGAGGAAATAAGTATGTGGATGATAAAATACACCCCAGTAAATACCAAAGTATAAACAATCTCGGATAAAAATGAGATTGTGATATTTCCCTTACCTTATGTCTGATATGCTTTGTACGTATCCGAACATCCTGTATAATGATTTAAATAATGTCATTAACTTATTAAAGAATCATATTCATTGTTATGATATCATATATGGTTCACTTATGACTTTATATTACCCGTTATTTTGTAAATTCCATGTTAAAGAAGTGTTTTGGGTAAAATCGTTTCATTTATCGTAGGTGTTTGGACTTGTTGTTCTTGACATTATTTTTACTTATATCATGATTTACTTACTTCCATAATATAAAACATGATTTAAATATCATATATATTCAGTAGATATATATATATATATATATATATATATAATAGATAGATAAATGAAATGAAACACACCGTTCATGGAGACAGTAGTCTTTACGTACGCATTAACGCTGTTTTCCTTTCCTTATTGTCTTGAATGGAAGTAAGTAGATGACATACATATATATATATATACATAAATCCATAAGATTTAACATGTCATATATTTCATTATTATTCATTATATATACTTTATAATCATTTATGAATTGTTAATGTGGAGAATGAATCTCATCGCGTCGTGGAGACGGTAGTCCGTACGTACGCAAGAGCGATGATATCGTTCTCATGATCGTGAACCTGTGTTGAAGTGTATGTATACTATTTCTGTATCAATATCACTTTATAATAATCATATATAGTTACTCATTACACCATTATACCCATCCAATTAAGGTGGTGGCGGAAAACAGATTACACCACGGCGTCGAGACGGTATTCTGTACGTACACACGCGCGGTGATTTCCTTTTTCCGTAGGATGGATAGAATGTTAATTAGAGTTGTTTCATATTTATAATAACATATCAGTATATAATAAATATTTATGTTATTACTTTATCATGAAACAAATAAAGAAGAAGAAGTTGAAGAAGAAATAAATTGAAAAAGATCGGTAATGGATATTACCTCTTTTTGATGCGCCTTTTCTTAACCTCCACTTAAAGAACTAAGGATGGTCTTTGAAGAAGACCAGGACTTCTAGGATGATACTAGGGAAGTAGAGAAGATATTTTTTCAGGGTTTGGCCGACCTTGAAGGCTCAAAGTTGTGTGAGGAAGAGGGGGAGGAGGTGCCCTTTTATAAGGGAGGAGAGGGGCACCTTAGGAAAATCTCAAAATATTATTTTATATTAAGGTCAAATTCGGTTTATAATGGTTCCAAAGGGTATTATTTCGAATATAGAGTGTGTATGGGTCGAAATAATCTCATCCAATAGTATTTAGACAAGTTTAGGTTATTATTTTAACCTTATCAATTAGATTTAACTCTAAGTTAAATAATTTAACTTTTACCGTGTCTTTTTGTTTTCTTACACTATATGGTTAATAAACATTCCATAACAAGCCAAACGAACCCCAAGTTGTTTATTATTGATATATCTATCCTTATATAAGTCATTTGTCCGAACCTTATATTTTTAGGAATAAAATAACAATTAATAATATAATATTTGTTTTAAAAAATAATTTATGTCAATTTTGACACTATTTGGTACATGATTTTTATGAAATTCATAACAGAATGATACATTCGAAACAAGTTACTTATATCTACAATAACATGTCATATTAACCTATAAAATGAATGTAAGTCATAAAAAGTCAAAAATTACATTTATTTGGGAATTTATAACATCAATTATGTCAATATTTCATTAATAAGACAATTACTGCATCATCTTTGTATCATAATAAATGATAATTATTTAATCCTTAAAAATTTTAAATAAATTCCTATGATGTAGATAATTGTATTATATTTCTGTAGACTATTCATTTTAGAGGTTTCATTAAGTGTATCACTAAATTAAAATTATTATACTTATAAGATTTAAGAAAGTTACATGTTGTCACATTCTTTGGTTTTAATAATAATTAAATTATTTTCATGGAAAAAAGTCCATAAAATGAATCTAATCCGACCCTTAGGTTATATGGGTATACTTTTAGCCATCAAATAGGATTTTTCCAAGTGTTAGGGTAATTTTATAATCTTATATTTACATTTAATTACCCGATTTGCCTTTAACTATAGTGAATAAAATTTACCGTAGTTACTATTCACAATGCCCAAAAATAAAAAGTAGCTTATTAACATAATTTGGACCCACTGATTCCAAATATGGAATCTATTTTTCCAAATTCAATACACAAAATATGCACAAATTAAATTAAAATTAATCCCGTTGTCGAAAGAAAATGGGTTTTTCTTTAAAACATTGCAAAAGATTGAATTGATTTAACCTACGAATTCAAGGTAAAATCAATGCTAATGACATAAATTATATTAAATGGTAAAAATATATTATATTTATACTTTAAAACCATTCAATATTATAATTTAACCACATCAGATATTACGATGAAAAAAGTTGTTTTTAATTAAAATATAGCGGGTTTTTACTATTCATAAAAATATGAGAGTTATCGGAAAAATATCAAAACATTATCTAATGTAAATTTTTATATCCTGATTCAAAAGAAGAATTTTATTTTTTCAAATTTAACTTATAAACATGTCAAAAACTAGATTTAAAGTGGGCGCGCCATCAAAAGGCGGCAAAACTGCATTTTTTTAAAAATACTTATTTTACCCGAAAAATTTATTTTTTTCTTATACCATGTTCTTGAAATGTGTAAGATAAATAATAATGTTATAAAATTCAAAATTTAGTTAACACTATTCATAACGGCTAGTTCATGATAATATTATAATAATATATCGTAGTTTAGTAAAACCTGGTATTGCGTACAACACACGGTATCGAGGAAGGTCGCGATTGCGTGTAAGGCAAGCCAAGTCAGGGTTGCGTGCTATGCAAGGATCCTTCGTTGTTTCGTATAACATAATCCAACCAGATTTCATTTATACATTGAATATATATATATATATATACTCAATGTTGCGTAGAATAACTATTATCAAAATTGTGTGTAACACGATCCAAGAATAGTGTTGCGTATCCTGCAAGCTAATACGGTGTTGCGTATAGCGCAAGGTAATATTAGTGTATCACACAACACAAGACATTAATGAAATTAAAAAATATTTTTCATAAAATCTCAGGGTGTTACATTCTACCCCCCTTAAAATGAATTTCACCCTCGAAATTCATCGGGGTTATAAATGCTTTACTATTAGAAATTATCTTTAATAGAAACCCACATCGTAAAAAGGAATACCAAAACAAATATTTAAAAACAAAAGTATGAAATGTAACGGTTACCCAAATAAACTAATCACTGGGTTTCCACGTAGGAGAACATAGGTGAAAATATGTATATGGAAGAAAACTCTAACCATCAAGTTCTGATGAAGATTGGTAGAGAACATGGCTATGAAAAAACCAACAATCGCAAAGCCATAAATTTGTGATGATCTAGGGTACCATCTGATTAATCAGATATAAGATCACTAGGACAACATTTTTGGTTTTCAATATCATTTCCCTAAAGTTGAAAATTTTGAATTAGAAGAAATACTTACTTGATTTTGGTACAATCTCACTGTTGTTCGTGCTTTGAACAATTTCCACTTCATCTCTTAAAGAAATGAAGTTGAATTTGTTATTCGTGAAGTGTTAATAGATCATGTGATAGAATGATGGGTCATTCCATCTGTCTAAAACAAAAGGTTAAGAAAGTTATCAAAAAATACATAAGTCCATAAATAGTGAGATTAATCATATATGGTTCGTAAAATGGACGTATACTTCATATATCATACTTCATAATATAATAAAACTAGTTTCTACTAAATAGGGACTTCCTGTAGGCTAGTGGTAGGCGATAAAGGTCAGTCGCACTGCGGTTGTGGGTTCGATTCCCACAGCCTTGTCCGATGCGATGGGATGTCGCACGTCCTGCAGGTTGTCCTTTTTCTAAAACTACATTACTATATCATCCCATAAATAATATCGAAAAAAGGTTCTATCCTTAAACAATACTAACTTATGTCCAACATAATCCATCCCAATCTTTAGGCTTATCCAAAATACTTCGGTCCAAACTCATAGTTTAGGGAAAATGATCACGTGAATTCCATCATTTATCCCTCATATATCTTGTTCTTCACATTCCAGTCATGTGAATACCATAATCATGTAATCTCTTGAAAAATAAATACCCATTGAATCTTAGTAATAACATGAGTGTTGTCAAAAGTTAACGCATTCCACATACCAAAAACCCAAAATTCTATATACTCAAACCATGATATAACTATTTCCTTACATCAGTCATGAGCTCATGAATAATATCAAACATTTAATTTTCTCCTTATCCCTTCATTATGCGCATATCATCTACATTCCAAAAATATCTGAATAATATTTCATGGATACTAGTACCATTAATCATACACTTTCAAAACTCAAGGAAAGACAACAGTGTAACAATCCTTAGATGTCTCTTTATTCCATAGTACCATGAGATTACTTATACAACATTACACATGATAAACATGTAATCATTCTACTACATTCTTAAACCATTGACCTAGCTTCAACAATTATTTCATCTCACATATCATTTGTAGTCTCTTAATCATTATCAACATAAATACTACCCATACGACCATACTGATTCTCTTCATAAGACTTTACCTTAGGGAATTGGTTTGCATAATTCCCGTACATTCCACATTTAAAACATTTAACCATTTTTGATGTCGTAGCAATTCCATTATCCTCATCCCTGGTGTTAACTGAACCTTTTCCTTTGCACTTACTGGCTTTGTGTCCTTCTTTTCCATACCCAAAGCATCTTCCAGTTCCTTTGAAACATTCTCCTTGATGCCTCTTCTCACATGATTTACATAGGGGAAATTGAACTTTCTTTCCTCTATGATCATCATTAAACTCCATCTTTCTCTTATTAGCCGAGTCAGGAAACTTACCAAATTTGAGTTTATTGATCATATTATGAGATTGCTAATTCGGCATAATAATGATGGTTGGACTTCCAAATCCCATTTCATTTGGTTTCTCATGAATAATATCATTCCATTGTCCATAATATCCTCTATTATCATGAATCATCTTGTTTCCAGCCATTTTATAAAACCCAAAAAGAATAGTGTTAGAGGAAAAAATCATAATAAAGGGGGAGTAACTTCAATATCTAACATCTTATGTTAAATTCTAAGATCGTTACCATAGTTCTAGGACTATATTCTATACGTATACTTATCCTTAGGGACATCCCTAGACATACCTTAGAAATATCTCTAGGGATCTCACTAACGTTTTCACATCCTAGTTTCCAAAGGTTGACTAAACCTTTCCCTTGATACCAACTGTAGAGACCCTACGCTTGAAGTACATAGAAATTACATTACTTTTGCGGAATAATTAGTACATAACAAAAACACACACACAAGGACTGTAATATTTTAGTGTCTTTGGAAACTCGGAATATAATCTTCTAATCGTGGCGAAAGATCTTCAACATCTCCCATAAAGATCTTCCTTTTTTTATCTAAAACATTTCTTTATATCCTGGGGAAAATAAAAAATAAAAAGGGTGAGATAAAATGCCCAGTAAGGGTAAACAAAAGAAATATCAAACACATCATGTTCATAAGAGCATATCTTTTGAAAATCTTAACCTGCAAAAGAGATCATAATTTCATAACATGGGATAAATCATAGTAGTGAAATGTAATCCCAATAATCATAACATAAAACATGAAACTTTGTGGCATACACACATAATCATAGAGAATCATTTCTTGTTAGTCGAGACTCATTGCCAAGACTATCTTAGTGGACAAAGTCCCTTTCTGAACCGAGTTTATTCCTCGTTTCAGTTCTGTTTCACCGATCCGGTATAACATACAATTCCAGCCATGTCTATCTCATGAGATATAAAATCTTTACCCAATGCATTGGAGGGATATATAGGTCCCACCCATCTTATAATGATACCATTCTTATGTGTTCCACAAAATCATAAATCATACATCATAGCATAACTCATGTAATAAAAATGGGAATCTTAAACATCATGACATAATAAAAAAATTCATATAAGATAAAGGAATTCATAAAAATATAATTCCATTACAACATAATCAAATCAATGTAATAATAGGGATAAAAACAGAACCCTTTAATATCTTAGATGGAAAATAATTTTGATAAAACACTTGAACTCCATTCTTGAGGAAAATATCCTTTCTGCTTCAAAAACAATTTTCCTTTCTTAAAATGTCGTACAATTATAAACTAAAAGAAGTTCATTAAAAATAAACTTGAAAACATGTAAAGGAATCTTCTTGGAAATAATGTTTTAAACATCCATTCATGCCGTATAAGTTAAAAAAACATTCTTCGTACTTTTCTCAGAAAAGTCAAAAAGTGCCTCGTACGAAAAACGACAAAAGATTCCTTTCATATCTTTTACTAAAAACTCACCGAAGGTTAAAATTGGATTTAAACAATTGTATGTGGATGGAAATAATATTATATATTGAGGAAACAAGTATTTGGATGATAAAATACACCCCAGTAAATACCAAAGTATAAACAATCTCGGATAAAAATGAGATTCCCTTACCTTATGTCTGATATGCTTTGTACGTATCCAAACCTCCTATATAATGATTTAAATAATGTCATTAACTGATTATAGAATCATATTCATTGTTATGATATCATATATGGTTCACTTGTGACTTTATATTACCCGTTATTTTGTAAATTCCATCTTAAAGAAGCGTTTTGGGTAAAATCGTTTCATTTATCGTAGGTGTTTAGACTTGTTGTTCTTGACATTATCATTACTTATATCATGATTTACTTACTTCCAGAATATAAAACATGATTTACATATCATATATATTCTGTAGATATATATATATATATATATATATAATAGATAGATAAATGAAATGAAACACACCGTTCATGGAGACGGTAGTCCGTACGTACGCATGAACGTTGTTTTCCTTTCCTTATTGTCTTGAATGGAAGTAAGTTGATGACATACATATATATATATACATAAATCTAGTAGATTTAACATGTCATATATTTCATTATTATTCATTATATATACTTTATAATCATTTATGAATGGTTAATGTGGAGAATGAATCTCATCGCATCATGGAGACGGTAGTCCGTACGTACGCACGAGCGATGATATCGTTCTCATGATCGTGAACCTGTGTTGAAGTGTATGTATAATATTTCAGTATCAATATCACTTTATAATAATCATATATAGTTACTCATTACACCATTATACCCATCCAATTAAGGTGGTGGCGGAAAATAGATTACACTACGGCGTGGAGACGGTATTCCGTACGTACGCACGCGCGGTGATTTACTTTTTCCGTAGGATGGATAGAAGGTTCATTAGAGTTGTTTCATATTTATAATAACATATCAGTATATAAAAAATATTTATGTTATTACTTTATCATTAAACAACTAATGAATAAGAAGTTGAAGAAGAAAGAAATTGAAAAAGATCGGTAATGGATATTACCTCTTTTTGACGCGCCTTTTCTTAACCTCCACTTAAAGAACTTAGGATGGTCTTTGAAGAAGACCAGGACCTCTAGGATGATACTAGGGAAGTGGAGAAGATATTTTTTCAGGGGTTGGCCGAGCATGAAGGCTCAAAGTGGTGTGAGGAAGAGGGGGACGAGGTGCCCTTTTATAAGGGAGGAGAGGGGCACCTTAGGAAAATCTCAAAATATTATTTTATATTAAGGTCAAATTCGGTTTATAATGGTTCCAAATGGTCTTATTACGAAGATAAAGTGGGTATGGGTCGAAATACTCTCATAAAATAGGATTTAGACATGTTTAGGTTCTTATTTTAACCTTATCAATTAGATTTAACTCTAAGTTAAATAATTTAACTTTTACCGTGTCTTTTTGTTTTCTTATACTATATGGTTAATAAACTTTCCATAACAATCCAAACGAACCCCAAGTTGTTTATTATTAATATATCTATCCTTATCTAAGTCATTGGGCCGAACCTTAGATTTTTAGGAATAAAATAACAATTAATAATATAATATTTGTTTTCAAAACTAATTTATGTCAATTTTGACACTATTTGGTACATGATTTTTATGAAATTCATAACAGAATGATAAGTTCGATACAAGTTACTTATATCTACAATAACATGTCTTATTAACCTATAAAATTAATTTAAGTCATAAAAAGTCTCAAATTACATTTATTTGGGTATTTATAACATCAATTATGTCAATATTTCATTAATAGGACAATTACTGCATCATCTTTGTATCATAATAAATGATAATTATTTAATCCTTAAAAATTCTAAATAAATTCTTATAATGTAGATAATTGTATTATATTTCTGTATACTATTCATGTTAGAAGTTTCATGAAGTGTATCACTAAATTAAAATTATTATACTTATAAGATTTAAGAAAGTGACATGTTGTCACATTCTTTGGTTTTAATAATAATTAAATTATTTTCATGGACAAAAGTCCATAAAATGAATCTAATACGACCCTTAGGTTATATGGGTATACTCTTAGCCATCCCATAGGATTTTTCCAAGTGTTAGGATAATTTTATAATCTTATATTTACCCTTAATTACTCGATTTACCTTTAACTATAGTGAATAAAATTTACTGTGGTTACTATTCACAATGCCCAAAAATAAAAAGTAGCTTATTAACATAATTTGGACCCACTGATTCCAAATATGGAATCCATTTTTCCAAATTCAATACACAAAAGATGCAGAAATTAAATTAAAATGAATCCTGTTGTCGAAAGAAAATGGGTTTTTCTTTAAAACATTGCAAAAGATTGAATTGATTTAACCTACGAATTCAAGGTAAAATCAATGATAATGACATACATTATATTAAATGGTAAAAATATATTCTATTTATACTTTAAAACCATTCCATATTATAATTTAACCACATAAGATATTACGATGAAAAAAGTTGTTTTTAATTAAAATATAGCGTGTTTTTACTATTCATTAAAATATGAAAGTTATCGGAAAAATATCAAAACTTTATCTAATGTAAATTTTTATATCCTGATTCAAAATAATAATTTTATTTTGTCAAATTGAACTTATAAACATGTCAAAAACTAGATTTAAATTGGGTGCGCCATCAAAAGGCGGCAAAACTGCATTTTTTGAAAAATACATATTTTACCCGAAAAAATTATTTTTTTCTTATACCATGTTCTAGAAATGTGTAAGATGAATAATAATGTTATAAAATTAAAAATTTAGTTAACACTATTCATAACAGCTAGTTCATGATAATATTATGATAATATATCGTAGTTTAGTAAAACCTGGTATTGCGTACAACACACGGTATCGAGGAAGGTCGTGATTGCGTGTAATGCAAGCCAAGTCAGGGTTGCGTGCTGTGCAAGGATCCTTCGTTGTTTCGTATAACATAATCAAACCATATTTCATTTATACATTTAATATATATATATATGTACACAATGTTGCGTAGAATAACTATTATCAAAATTGTGTGGAACACGATCCAAGAATAGTGTTGTGTATACTGCAAGATAATAAGGTGTTGCGTATAGCGCAAGGTTATATTGGTGTATCACACAACACAAGACATTAATGAAATTAAAAGAATATTTTTCATAAAATCTCGGGGTGTTACAAATCTATTCCATAAATAGATCATAGGATACATCATTGACATAAACCTTCTATATACCACTCTTTTGGAACTATGGAATCCATGAATTTTCAACTCCCCTATGAATCACCCATAATCCATGAGGTATACAGAAAGAGATATCTAGAAATCTAAAGTTACCTATCCATAAATAAGCCAATTATATTTAATCATAAATTGATTATTTTCCATACGCATGTCATCACACACTTCAATAATCAATTACAAAAGTATATATATAATTTCTATTAATACGAATTTATCTATTATAACATAAAATAAATTAAATATAAATAATTTACAATAATTTAATAAATATAGTATAGTCATAGAAGAGGTTTAATAATTGTTATAAAATATTAGACCATATCTGAGTGATTATAAATAATTTTTAATTTGGAATTTGTCTCATTATTAGTCTTTTTTGAATTACCTCTTTATCTAAGTCAATATAAATATAAATCTTTTACAAAACCCCTTGCCAATGTTCTATATCTATTTTCAACAAAAAAATCAAAATATTTTTTCATTACAATAATTTGGACATTACTATCAATTCATTTCAATATCAGTCATCTATTCTCAAGTAAAACTATAAGTAATTTTAATGGGAATCCACAACGATTAATTTGATTTGGTTTAAATTTTTACCAATAATGAATTTTTATAAATTAATTTATTTATACCTTGTTTGGGTATATAACTAAATTTATAATCTATTTTTTATATAAAATTTTTCAATTTCCGAAAAATATTTATTACATAATTACATAAAACATCTTTCTATTCACATTAATACCTATTTTTTTATCAAATTTCTTTAACAATAAGTTTTTAATTTCTCCATTTTATTATTTTCTAAATATTATAAAATTTTAGGTAAAATTTGTTTCCTAAAATAAATCTAAGAATTTTATCAACTCTATCCTATGATATATTTTTAAGGATTAGATTTTTTCTATTACTTCTTTTCAATCCTCATATTTCTATCTCATGGGTTCATTATAATATCAATTAAAAATATCCTTAATATACATATAAATAAATATGAAATTAGATTAAATATTTCGTAACTGAATTATTGATACACTCGTGGATACTTGTATCTATTTACAATTATTACATTCGTGTTGATGACATGGAATAATATATGTTTATCTTTTTAATATCATTTATATTTTAATGATGTGTTTCCCATGTTATAGATATGAATTCATACATGATTCATCTTCTTATTTTATAAAATAGAATAAATTATTTTTTTAATACATTATATTTTGATAGATGGATATATAATATAATTAATTAAGAAGAATTTTTTAAATCATTATATTTCATGAAATCATTAAGCATATATGGGATGCAATTATCTTTTCCAACTATGTTATGTGGTCAAGATGTATTTTCCTAAAACTATTATGTTTTGTTTTAAATGAAATGATCTTTTTCTTATAATAATTCATTGTTATTACTTTTCCACATTCTCATATTTTTAAAATATGAATTATATTTTTATTATTATGAGTTTTTTTTCAATTATCATTTAATATTTGACATTGTGAACTCTTGGTGTTTTAGCATTTTCAATCCTTGTTACTATTCTATTAATTTTTTCATATAACATTTTTATGAACCATTATTATACACAATAAAATATTTTATCTAAAATTAGTTATACATCACATGATTTTAATTAATTCCCCTAAAATTCCTTTTTAACATTCCCATTGTTCAATATCTTCCCCATGTGTCATGCATAAAATGATGTCTAAAATTAATACATAATAGGTCTTTAATGAAGGATTATATTAATGTTTTTTGTTATTATATTGGTTTAAAATGGAATATATACCTCGTTAAGAAAGAAACTAAATGATTTATTATGGTAATGTTTGAACATAACACATTTTCATTTACTATATATATATATATATATATTTAATTTTGGGGTTTAACCAGATCTGAATGTGTTGCAATGGGGTAATCTCAATAAAAAATAACTAAATCTTAATTATTTTGTGGAAAGAAGATATTGTAACATTTTAGTGTATATTTTTATAAATATCCTGTGATTATAGAAGAATAATTTTAGTATCTCTTTTATGTAAATATAGTATAATGATAAGAAATTTATCATTAATCTATCATATCATGAATTTTTTAGGATAATATTTATTACTAGTTTATATTATAATATTTAAAAACATGTGATAAAAATTAATAGATTATTTTAAAAAAATAGGGGACACCATTTATTTTAAGGAGAACATGAATGGACCTTGATATTATATATATATTTTTTCATTATTTTTTATACATAAATAATTATATATTAAATTTTTTAATTTAATGAAATGAATCTGTATTTTATAAATATATGTAAATATTTTTTATATTCAAATAAATTTTAAATTGTTTTTTTAAATATTAAAATTCTTGATTTATATATAAAATAAGTAAATATTATACCCCACATATTAAAAAAAAATCATATTTCATAAAAAATTATGATGAAATAATAAGTAAAAAATATATCATTTAATAAAACAATATAAATTTGACAAAAAAAATAAAGAAAATAAATTTAATTTGAAATATATTGGGTTTTTTTCTCCCATAAATTCACAATATTAAATAATATTTTTAATGGATGTTATTATATTAGAAGTATTTTTTATAATTATTAAAGGAAAAAGGGAGCCTTAAAATAAAACAATATGAATAATAAATAAATAAAATTAGAGCACATTAAAGGATGTCAAAGGTAATATTGGAAACTGGAATAAAAACTATATAGTAAGAGTAATAACATAGTTTTTAAGCCAATAACCTGACTTTTAGAATAGTAACATGATCATGAATGTTAAATACTAGTAGGTAATATTTAAATTGAGTAATAGACGTAGACAAAATATGTTACTTCTAAAGAATAAATAATAAAATCAGATAAAATAATGAATGTATAACTCTTTATTTGTTAAAATGTTTTGGTAAATATATTTTATAATAACATTAATGTTTTACTATTTTAGGAATTAAAATATTAAATTTTTGTAATTTTATTTTTAATTTTATTTTTTCTAATTACTATATATTCATTTTCAAAGGGTTATTATTTGGTAATTTTTTTAAAAAACATTATTTTTTCATTAATAGTAAAAATTTTGTTTCATAAAGACAGAATATATTTTGTAATAAAAATGACATAATAACAACATAATCAATTCAATATTTTTATTTTCATAACAATTTATGTTTTATATGATGAATTATGAGTTTCAAATTATTAAAATCAGTTTGAAAAATTAAAAATTAATGTTAAAGTACAAAAATATGATTTATTCTATTTGAAAACAATTTTTTAATTAAATATTCTATATTTTTTATAAAATAATATATTTCTAGTGAAATGTTTTATATTTTATAAAAAAATTAATTAAAAATTATTCATAATTTTCAATGAGTTCCCAATTTTTTTTTAATATTATTAATACCATAACGTATATCTCCATGTCCCAACCAAAGATACCCATGTCCTTAAAGACACTTACCAACACAGAAGATGATTCCTAACAAATGTAAGGATTTAAATAGTTTGAAAAATAGACAACACCGTCTGTAATAATAGACATAAATCATGATTATATTAAATTATAAATAAAATACTATTGAACTACATATCAGATTGTTAGATAAAGTCATATAGAAACAAATATAACAAGAATCACAAATGGTAAATCAAATATATAGAAACACTGGGCCCAGTAGCCCTATGATAGTGTCTTACTACATTACATTGGCAAAGGATTCAAGGAATCTCATCCCGCTGAATCATATATTTTAATAGTATTAGTGAAAAAATTATATAAATTTTACATGAAATACATTTTAATATAGACACTATATGATTTTTTTATAATATTTTTATCTCCACTTTTATATCCTTGTATATAAATCATAATATTCATCATTGAATTTGGGGGAAAGTTGATAAAATTATGGTGATATCAAATTATCAATAAGGGTTATGTACATTAGAATCTAATAAATAACAAAAATGAATATGGAAATGTAAATAACCAAATACACATTCCTTTAAATAATATGACTGTTATGTAAAGATAATAAAAAATCAATTTGGATTGGAAAATAGTTGATAATATATTTTATTTAATCAATATGATGAAGTTGAAATACATACATTTATTATAACTTAGAGAAAATCTCAAGGATAATAATAAAGGAATTCTTAATGGATGATATTTTTAATTATTGGATTTCATGTTTCTAGGGTACATGATAACTATACCATATAAAACATTTACAAGATAGTTTAGAATACTATTGTGAAGTCCAATCATAAGTCATTTTAATAATTTCTAGTCACAAACACATAGTGTTTTTCAAACCTATTTCATTACATGAGAACACTAACACATTTAGGAGCATGCCTCAACCAGTCCATAAACCATGTCATACTTGCCTAATTCATTCATCATATATTATATAATTAACATAATTTATAAAAAAATGTTCCCTTTTGATTTTTTGTATTTATTGTAGAATATTATTTTATAAATTTTTTTCTATACAATAATGTAACATTCAACATTAACATTATCTGTAAAAATACCATTTTCATTTTGAAAAATAAAATAAAAATCCTTTTATATTAAAATCATATTTAAAAACATGTTATCTGAGAATAATATCATTAAATTGAACATAAATCATTAAATATATGATAATAAAAATTGTTATAAATTAAATACTTGCCTTAAATTTTAAAAATAACTTTCCTCTTTTATTATTAAAAGTTTAGTAAAATTCCTTGTTTAGATAATGATATGAATATTTCATTCAAATTTTTGATAAATTAAAAGGAATAATTGTTTTTAAGATAACATAGTATTCTATTGATAAATAAATAAATTGGTAAAAATGAATGAAAATTTCAGTAACAGTCTTTTTTTAAATTGTGAAATCATTTTTAGAAACCATGATTTTGAACAAAAATTTATTTCTAGATAAAGAGAGAAATGAAGTCGGGATATATTAAAAACATTTTACAAACAAATTACGTACAAATGAGTTGAAAAAATATTATTCTTTTTAAAAAAATATTGTTATTTACCATAGGATATGAAAATTAAATGGCTTTATTCAAAAAATTTGATCTACATTCAATAAACTGATATTCATGAAAAAACTATATCAATTAGAATGATGTTGTAAAATAACCCATCAAAATGATCATCACATTCATGTTATAATTAATAAATGATTAAATTACATGTGTCAAAAATAAATATATTTAAAAAGATTAAATGAAAAATAATATTGAAAAAATTCATTACACACATAGTTTTAGTATTTCATATAAATAAAGTAGATGTTTAACCAAATGAGATGAAATTGAGTTAAACAATCCTTTACATTACTCTACCTTTTGGTTAAATATGAATTTTCATTCAATATAGTGGGTTTAAAAAAATTATTAACTTATTTAAAATAAAATTTATATATATAATATCATATATGAAACCTTTATAACATCTTATTACCCATTTATAATCAATAATTCATTATTTTCAATTTTGGATGTTAATATCCTTATTCTCTTAAGCGTGTTATATCATAAAATATATTTTTTTATTCACTTATATTAATTTTTCATCATATTAATAATAATAACAATGAAATAAATTTCATATTTTTATGAACAGTTCTCAAATAAATTTGATCATGATTTGTGGTTATGAAAACTTAAGTGTGTTACAATCATATAAGTGGTAGGTCCTACGTATTCCTGATTCACATTTTCATTTTTGAATGATAGTTATGAAAAGAGAATAAGAATTATCTTAATTTACCATGATGATAATAATAACATAAATAGAATATTATCAACTTATATATATATATATATATATCATCCATTTTTTGTGGTGATTAAAAAAGAGACACATCATTTTATGAATTCAGTAGTCCACATATAAATAAATGATATTATTATATATATTTAAGTGAAAATAAAATAAGGAAACTAATATATATAATCTCTATATAATTATAAATATATCATTTATATTGTTTATTTTTCATTTATATCATATATAACAATTAAAATCATCTTTATTTCCTTCCATGTGAAGTGATAGTGAAAGAAGAATTACACCGCTTCACGAGGCGGTTGTACGTTGTGAAAACAGTAAAATGTATTGTATAACATATGAAATAGAAGGTAAAAATAGCTTGATTATATAGTGACTATATATATATTAAATATATCTCTTATATACTTTCTATATATCATCATACAAAAACATGAGAGGAGGAATGTGGAAAATGAAAGACATCAATTTGCCAAGAAGTAGTCCTCTATACACATGAATGGTGATTTTTTAACCAATTTTATAGAAGTGGTTATGGTTTTATTTAATTAAATTTAAATAAAAAATAGTATTATAATGAATATAATAATTTTTGTATATCATAATTTTTAATAAAAAATGATGGAGTTTGAGAAATATGTAAAATAGAGACACTCGTTGAAGAATATTACCAATTCGTCGAGTAAGCTCTCTGACTTTTCCCTAACTCCATTAAAGGATGCGATTATGCTGAAAAAATTATTATATGATAAATTTTTGGAATTTTTTATGTAATTTAGGAAGTCTTTTTATGATAAAAATGGCAACAGTTTTGTGATGGAGTGAGGAGATTTAGTTCCATTTTCTAGTTGATGAGGATTGACAGACTTATAAACAACCATAATTATTTAATAATTAGAGATAAAAAATTAATCGTGTTCTACCAAAATTAATAATTAATGATTTTTATGGATAATATGGTCAATAAAACCACCAACATACATTTAACGCCTTTTAGACATTTTCTTCCTAACCATATATGTTATATTATTTTTACTATTTTGGGTTTTCTGTACAGAAACTTTTTTTATCATAGGTATTTAAACCACTAAGACTAAATTAAAGTGAGAAATATTTGGTAATTTATACCTAATGAATCTAACTATTAAATCAAAATTTTCAAATAATAATACAAGTTGTTTTGGTAATTTATTTTAACATAAGTGTATGATCATGTAAAAACACGATGTTACCCATAACAACACAAATAGAGTTTGTTAATTTTTATTGGTCAATATAGTCATTATATGATAAATATTGTATCATTAATGGAACATTTTTTATATTTATTGTTATATAATATTCACTT
Source organism: Viscum album (assembly GCA_963277665.1). NCBI lineage: Eukaryota > Viridiplantae > Streptophyta > Magnoliopsida > Santalales > Viscaceae > Viscum > Viscum album. Next base: position 1,329,081,731 of record OY728142.1, on the reverse strand, counting down.
ATAATAATATATTATTTTTAGTAGTTTTAAATGATTATATAAATTATAATTCATCATAATATAACATTAATGTTAGTTTTGATATTATTCAATTAAATTGAATTTAAAAACATTTATAAAATATTCAGGTTTGAATATATTCTATTCAATTATATATTACATGATATATTCATCTTAAAAAATAATCAAACACAAAAATTATATCAATTTTCATTACTATTAGTATTTTTGTATCAGTTTTTTTATTTTATTTTTATCTAAATTATTATTTTCATGTCATTTCATAATCATTATATATAAATAATTATTATATAAAAAATAATTATAAAAATTTTTCAGTAAAAACTATGTTAAATTTAAAAATAGTGTTTATAACAAAAAATGAATTATTTTCTCGCAATCTCAATGCATTGTAGTTTTTTAAAAGTATATGATTTCTCCATTGACATTATTTTTACTTAACTTATTATATGGGTCATATTTATTGAAATGGGGAAATAAATATTCATATTTCTTTCTACATGATTGAAAATACCTAAAAAATCAATCAATATTATTTAGATAATATTTTAGATCATGTTCACTCTAATAATTCTAGTTTAACCCCCAGTATATCAAATTTTTATCTCTACTGAGTAAATTATTTTTTACCGCATTCCCTATTCATTCTTTTAAAAATATTATTTGACCTTTTTTCAACTTTAAATTATAAATATTCCAAATAAAGAATATATTTTTCCAAATAAAGAATATTTTTTTCCAAAAAATATTTAAAAAAATTGAAAAAATACTATTTAAAATTAATCCTTCTAATGGGATGAGAATGCATGTCTTTAATTATTAAATATTCAACAGTATAAAATAATGTTTTATATTCAATATTAAAATTATTAAAATGAAATTAATTTGTTTAATTTATATTATATTGAGCTTTTTTTAATTTACAACCAATTTTTATTATTTTTTAGCAAGATGAATAATTTAAATGAAAATAATATTTTTAATTAAGATTAATTTTTTTTACCATTCATCAATACATGAAACATTTTAGAAAAATATAACAACATCACCTAATTCTACTTTCTATATTCTGATTTTAAAAATGGTATTTATTTGTTTATTTATATAATTTTAATTTTCTAAAAAATTATTTTTAATTATGTGCACTAATTATAATTTATACTTCATTAAAAAAATTGTGTCGTTTTGAAAAAAATTATTTTTTTAAAATAATTATTTTATTTATAATAAATAGATAAAATTATGAAAATAATAACTTTAATTGGGTTGGTAATCCTCTTCTTTACCACCTTTACAACATCTAGGAGATGACTATCATATTAAATATTAATGTTAATAATATGATGTTATTCAGTGTTATTTTGTATTTCTTGTAACACTATCTATTTAAAAATATATTTTTCTTTTGTATCATAAGATATTGATGAAATTACATTTATTATATAATTAATATAATTAAATGTGTTGTGGTTTTATATTATTCTCTATAAAAGGTTCTTTTTTTCATATATATGATTAAATAAAAATATTGAATTTTGGGTTGTTTCATTCAAACTACTTTAAATAAATTATGTCCTCCCAATCAAAACATAATTTTAAAAGTCAAAGGTTTGATATTTTGAAATTTTATTGTTGAAACCCCATCATCGTTAAAAGGATTAAAAAATGTCCTTTTTATAATAGAGGATGGAGAGTTTCATGGTCATAATGAATAATATGTAACATGGTTTCCATGTAGTAGAGTATTTGTGTAAATTGATGATACGAACATTGAGAAAAAGACTAAATAATTATAAACAGTTATTGACATCATTAATCACAAGAAATTTATTGATACATGAAAACATATAGAGTAAAAAACCATAAATATGTGATGACAATAAAACCCATCTATGTCATTTCATATGCCAGTAATATGATACATTTTTAATTTCAATGCCCTTTTCCTAAATATGAAGAAATGTTTTATTGTACAAGAATGTATGGAAATATATATACTTTTTATTTTTCTATTTTATAATCATTATTTCCTCCACTGGTTGTTATTTACCCAATTTAAAATTTATCCCTATACTCCTTGAAATTAATTTTCTCAAATGATTTTTTATTCATTATGAACTAATATTTACCTTTAACGTATCATATGATCCAGAAATAGTGAAAATTTAATCTAAATATATCTAAATATTTACAAAAACCAATATGGTTAGAATAAGTTATAATCAATAAATATGTAATCATTAAAACTAACAACCCAAGTTCATCATTACATTTTCCAAAATTTATTTCTAAAAATAATGAAATATTATTTAGGTCGTTGCATAGGCCAGTGGTTGGTGCAAAACCTTTATCAACATTCATTCATGGGTTCATGCCCAATAAACATTTTGGATACAATGGTTTATCAACTAGTATACAGGTTTTCCTTTTTAAAATGTATTCTTATGTTATTCCTATACTGTTTCTAAAACAATGATTGAATTTCATGATATAAAATTATACATTAAATAACTATTTCAATACGGTTTTTAGGAAAAAAATTATGCCAAAAAGTATAACAATTTTATTTAAATATTATGAAAATTTCTTTTGTCATCATATTTACCATAGTGACTATCAATTCCACTAAACATATGTCTAAAAATGTGAATGCCCTATACCTAAAAAAACATGACTCTAAAAAATAAACATTCCATAAATTTAACAAATATATAACTAATATCTGTATACTCTCACTACAAAAAACCTAAATAATGTCATTTTGACATTGAAAATATGATATTTCTTAAACTCATTAGTCTATAATGGTATCCTTAACAAGTATTTTAATGATGTCACATACAATTCTAACATGATCCAGTGATGTTTCATGATTCATATAACCAAAATAATATTTTTTAAAATACTACTACAATTTTATTATAAAATCAAAAAATAGACATAATTCAACTAATTTATTTCTACATAGATATTTCCTTGGACTATGTTTTATATTAAGTCTCAAATTTTTATTATCTACTAAAATAATTCATCATTTTTTATAAGGAGAATATTAATTATCCTAATCATATTTATTGGGATTTTCACACTTAGTGCATAGTAAAGTCTATTAACATATACAATTTAATACTAGATTCATGGTTGAGGTTACGTTTTCATAGTGACTATCCCTATGTACATCTGTGAAATAACTAATTCCACATGATGTATCAAGAAAGTGATCATTTTCCACCAAACCCCAGATAATTTCTACCTTACAAAAACATTTGGTTTTTTTTCTATAACTGTCCTCAATGTCCATCATGTTGTTATATTCTATAATATATGTTTTCGATATCTATTTTCCAATGTTCGAACTACACTTCCTCAAATACCGTCTATAATGACCTAACTCGAACTGGGTCTTGAGCCACAATTACCCTAAATCTGCCTCCGAAGGACAGGGATGGCGACAAGTGCCGAACGCATTACTAAAACATGAAGGTATTTTATTATCTACTTTTATAAACACCAAAATAATATTTATGATTAATTGAATATGAATAATAACAAAATATTAAAAATACTTGGGGAACAGCCATGCATGTAAAACCCTTATAAAATATAAGAGTATAGTAGTGTGAACGAAAATGTAAAGAGTAAAAATACAAACCTATCTAGAAAGATGTCATAACCTGAAAAAATAGGATAATAAAAACTAAGAGGAAACAAAAAATAATCTACTAGTATCAATAAATAATGGAGGTCCAATATACCATATATCCCTATGCTCTTGAGAAGTCACCACTGACTCTCCACTCACCTATAAATGATACAACACATGCAAGAAAATCTCATGAAGGGGTTAGTATATATATCCATTTGGATGCCTCAAATGACGAGTGGGGCAGATAATAGATAAAATAATAATAAAATGACAGTAGATAGTCAATAAGATACATCTCAAACTAATTCAATATAAAGGGTAACCTCTTTCAAGCATAGGGGGATCAATACATTGTATAGATGAAGTACAAGTCGATTCACTTCCACACATGGTAGGAGAGTAACTTCATCAATCCAAAATATGATAAACTTGTAATGAACATGGAATACCTAATATTTTTTATATAACATGATAGTAGAGTAAAAAAATCCAAATGTATCAATATTAATGTGTTTATATATATATGTTATGAAAATGAAGCGCAAATGAGAGTGAAAGGGGATATTCATCTAATAGATAAGACAAGTAAAAGTGTTTACAACAGCATCAAATATCCATCAATAATTTCAGTTATCACATTCTACATAATAGAAGTAATCGTGGGAAGGACCACGCACTCTATTGCGCCAAACGACTGGGGCATAAAATTATGATATTGGACGCACTCCATAGTATGTCAAGGGGCACCACTTGATAAATATCCTTATTTAAAATTAGTGTACACAAAACAAATATGAGTGTTGGGGCATTGGTTTCACCCTAGGACCCATTCCCTAGTATGACATGGGGGTTTCACTTGGTTATTATCTATAGTGGAAATTGTTTTAATCTAATGGGGGTCTTAATCTACTTTCATGAGGACCCACACCCTATTTGATAAGGGGTTCCACTCAGTAGGTAGAGGAACCTCACGTTGGTGAAATAAGGGGTTCTAATATAGTAATTCAGGATCCACACTATATTCTAATGAGGGATTACACTAAATTTACATAGGAACCATGTCCATTATGATAGGGGGTTCTACTCTAGTGTCTTTTGATCTTATACATGATCAATTCCATCATCAAGCATCACATAAAAATAATGGTGCCTGGAAAAATTCCCATAATAAACCAAAATCAAAAAATGATGGAAGCCATGTGATCTACGCATAATAACATACGTGATAAAATAATCACCGTGAAATATCCATGTTCAAACGAAGGATATTTATAAGATAAATGTTTCTTAAAAATGAGACAAGGGGTATAGAAAATGTGAGGGGACCCACATACCCAGTGGCCCTTCTTTATTTCCTATATATGTCCCCATATGTACATGTATCAACTATCATGTTGGTATATATGACCTGTAGGGAAACTACACATCATGAAAATACTAGTCGGGTTCCTGACCATGGGCTTGGTTGTTCATGTGTATCTATCCCATGTCTTTAAATTTTATTACATGGAATGTGTATCCCTTCCCATGACTGTGTACTTCTGGAGTACATTCCATGCATTCCTTCATGAGTTCACATGGGGTGTGGGGATCCCACACAACATCTGATACATATAATACAATAAAACCATATTCACTGGTGCAATGGCTCCACATTTCATGTTTTATTCAAACTACAAGGCATGTAGTCTTGAATTTTTTTTATAATGTTAGATTTGTGCTCCGCACATTGGATCTGGATGTTTCTTCAAAGATCAAACGTTTTTTCTATGATATATTAGTGAATATTTTCTGAATATGACGTTTTTGGTCATCCAATGGCCTAAAATTGGTTTTCCCTAGGATGGTGGTTCGTCGCTTGATCTCACATACCAATATTTCAATTACAGTTGATGATTTCATCTAACATTGTAAACCTAATCACCCATGTCTCATATACAACCAAATTTAACCATCATTCATATATTCATCCCTTAAATGTCATTTGATCATGATTTTTAGTTTCGTATTATGATCAATATCACCTATCAACATCAAATCAAAACCATATTGTCCAACCAGTGGAAGAAGAAATAAATTTATAGAGGATGAAATATGAATGATGTTTTATATATCATTTCCAAGAAATATCATCCAAATATAATTAGAGTCGATAACTATGGTTAGAATACCAATGAATTATTAATTTAATTGGTATATATAATCATTCCAAGTAGGTTCAATTGGCACATATAAAAGGAGGGGATTGATCTAATTGGTAAATTTAATAAAAATTTGTTTAATCCAAAAAAGGATGAGCCATACCTGTTGATTGGATCATTCTGCGTCTATGAAAATTACATCTGATTAATGGTGGATATCATTGCATTTAATGTATCCCAATCTACTATTATATGGAGTTTTGTCATCATGAAATATGATCTGCTAATAAAAGGAGAGTAAGAAGAATATCTCATAGATATATTGATTAAAATGTTAATTATGTTATATTCCCTATGGAATTATTATTATAGGAAATTTTTATTATATGAAATAATATATTAAATAATGTAAATTAATTAATTTGCCTACAAAACGTACTTCTAATGGGTGAGAAATATGAATTCACAATGCTAACCATTTTTAGGGTGCGCTAAGGGTTAATAACTCATTTTGGACGCAACTGTAGTTTCATATTTCAGATCTGATATTCAATTTAAGACTTATACCACCTTTATTAAGAAACCATATTCCAGTAATTTAAAAAAATATATAATATTGTAATAAAATTAACACTGAAAACATTGTTCCTGGAAAGCACATTTCATATCAGTGCCTGGCTCTAGAAGTATATATATATATATATTTCATAGTTTTGTAGAGAAAAAAATAAATTTCTATGTTATTACCTACATCATGATTTTCATCCTTAAAAAGAAAGAAAAAAAAAAAAATTGGGATATTGATCATCATTAAGGATATCCAACTCCCACGATCCCTTATTTAAATTCCCATACTACCATAACACATGAACCATGAGGTTGGTTCATCCATATAGGGTTATCTCATGTCAATCCTTGATTTCCCCTAGGTGATCCACAAAGGTGGCCCCATTTTCGATATAAATATCACCCTATTTGACGAGATTATCAGGTTAATGAATGTATCTCCTCATCTATAACTCATGAATGACATTGTGCACTAGATCTAGATGTGGGAATAAGAAGTGGTGGGAAGAAACCTCTGTAACCCATTGTATGATTTTGAAAAACCGTATGAATATTGGGTATAATTTTCCTCTATAAATGAACCCCATAATACATATCATGAAGATATTTTTGGGAATATTTTTTATCCCCATGTGAACTACTAGGGAATAAGATAAAAATATTCATAAGATTTATTTCATCTTTAGGTCATCATCACCAGCTCATGGATAACAGAGACCTTATCTATTATCATATTCACCATCTCTAAACCCATAAGAGATGTCTTACTGATCTATTTCACTCATAAGGGTTTCTTGATGGTTCTCCAGTATCTGTTCTAAAAAATCTCCATGATAAATGTAGAGTGGTTAAGAAAATTAATGCAAACTCTACAAAGGGAAAGTTATCCCACTAGCATCAGTATATGTCTAACATGAAATCCCTCACCATATTTTCTAACACCAAGGTAGTGTAATCTATCTTCCCATATGTCTAGGGGTATTTGTTTTACTCAACTACATCAGGGTCCTAAATTTCACTAATAGTTCTCTACAAAACCATGATGTAAACCGCCCATTACAATCAAAGACAATCATCAAGGGCATACCATAGAGGTGAAAAATCTATTATGTGTAAGACTTCCCTTAGCCCTCCAAAAAACACCTCACCATGTACATGATTTTTTTTTGACTTCATAATTTGGCCAAAAAATGAGATCTAATGATAAAGATACATAAGGTTGAAGTTTCATCAAATGAACCAAGGGAATAGAATGTGTAAGGGGATCCACAGAGCATGTTGTCACAATCCATAAATTGGTAATATTTCTTGAGGTACATGTTTTTTCTACCATGTACGTATTCCTAGTGTGTAGGGATACTACTTATCATGACCATGATACTCGTGGTTCCACTCATGTGCTTTGTCATGTCTATGTATCCATTATGATTTTGTGTACATTGGTATATGATTTTCCAAATAATTCCAGTCCCCATGAAATATATGAGTTCATACTGAGTCTTTAAGAACAATTTCATCGGTTTTTTGATGTTTCCCACTTGTATTTTGATACTTATAATCCATTGAAACCATAACTAACACATCGAGGCCTTGAAACATCCCGTGTTCTTCAAAGATTATTTCGTGATTTTGTTATTTTTTATAGAATGTATGATTTGTGATCCACACAATGAATCCACCTATATTTCATAGATATTAAATTTTTTCTACCTAATATTAAAGGATCGATTCTATATCTATCATATCTGGAAATCAGGTAATTAAAAATAGGTTTTTATCGCGATGGGGGTTCAGTTCTCGATCATGCATGGCTCAGTTTTGACTCGAGTGAATGATGAGATATTTATCATAAACAATATCATTCATGCCACATAAACATTGAATTTTTACACTAATTCATCAATCCATCCCTCTCCTATCATTGTTTCATGATTCTAGTGGAACGGTCGGGCTATGTACTGCCTACAAACATCAAACTGAGACAACAGGTTCCAACCGGTGATGAATGTGAATAAATTGGGGGATAAAGGTAGAATAATTATGGTTTATATTTCTTTTACATTAAATCCTTTCTGACTATAATTAATGGTGATACTCATGGTTATAATACCCTTGAATAAATAATTTAATTAGTACATATAAACTTTCTATGGATCTGAAATTGGTTTATATTAAAAAGGGATATTGATCTGATCAAATAATTTATCAAAAGGGTATAATCCAAAAAATTATGATTCATTCCAAGATACTGCATCTTATTTATTTTAGGGATTCACCCACCTATTAATGGAAGAAGTAAGTATGTCTTCATCATCACAGTCTTCTCTAATACAATGTCTCATCTTCATTTGACATGCCTCGACAATGAAAATATATATGGGAGAATATCTCAATGATCCCATCATTATGAGGCCAACCCTATGTTATTATCTATTTATGAATTATTATATTAAATTAATTGGGATAAAAAAATATTAATAAAATGAAATCAATTAATTAACCAACTGAACATATATTCAATGAGAGAGATATTATAATTCCTGATGCCATTATATTTTTGGTTTATCCTAGGGAAAAGAACCAGTCCCAAACCCAATTGTGGTCTCATATTGATGACATGATCTTCAATTTATAAATTATATCATTTTTATTATGAAACTATGCACACATAGTAAAAAAATATTTAATATTTATCGGAAAATAATTTTGGTAACATGGTGCCTTAGAATCGCACTTCGTCTCCATTCCTAGATCTAGAATGATAAATGGATATATTTAAAAGTCATTCTAGGAAAAAATAGGTCTATACCCAAATTTTAGGGTCACCAACACCAGTGTCTTAGAGCATGTGTCTTACTACATTATAGTTTCATAAGATACAATGAATTTTATCCAGATCGGACAAATAGTTTAGTTTTCTTACTAAACTTGATACATACATTAGACATGTATTACAATTTTTTACACGATCTACCACATAATTTTTTTCTCAATGATATCAATATTATCTCCAAAATATCTTTATATATCAAATATAATATTAATTTTTGTAATCCTGGGTAAATGAAAAAAAGTGGCAGTTGATGTGAATAATACAATTTGATTATAGTGGATTATATAATGTATTAATAAGAAAAATTTATATATATGTGTTTATAACAGATCATACACACCATTTAAATATCATCAATATCAGTATATGATATGTAAGAATCAATATAGAAAGGTAAATAACATATAAAACATCTCATATATTAAATAAGATGAGAATGAAATTCTCCCATATATTATAAATTGAAAAAATTTTGTGGATAATAAAAATATAATTACTAGTGAAGGGAATTTTTAAATTTTGACCATCATGTTTCCTCGATAAATAACACTTTTTCCATAAACACCATTCCCAGGTCATATTAGTATACTGATATTCTGAATTTTCATAAGATTGTTTAAAATAGGCTGGTTACAGACACAAAGTCTTTTCTACAAACTAATTTCATCTCATGAAGCCACTGATGCATTGATGGGATTCAAATAACCAATCAATATCCCATATCAAACAAGTCCAAAATAAACGAAATATATCAAATAAAGTACTTAATTCATAAAAATTGCACCTAATTGAATATCCATTTTGATTAATGAACATTGATATATAAGTATTTCCACAGTTATTCTAGTAACATTGATATATATTTTAGGCAATAATTATATCTATTATAAATAATGTGGATATTTATTATAATCTTAATGATAGCCAAAGTGAAAAAATCATATGAATGTGGATGTTATCCACTGTCAAAATTATCATCTATTAATCAAAGAAATAATAATGATCGTATCAATATAACATATACCTAATGAACTAAGACTAAATTCATGTTGAAATTGAAGAATATAAACATAAAAAATAAAAATTTAAAAAGACCATATGGAAATTAATATTTTTATTTTTATTTTTTTAAATCCTTTTAATCAAATATCAGTTCTAAAAACATTTTCATTAATGAAAACATCATAATAATGATATAAAAGCCTAAATGAAATTACATTCATGATGGTGGCTAATTAAATACATCCTATAAAATATAAAATAAAAAAAATAACAGTAAAAAGGTTAGGAATTTCACTTTTAATAAAATTAAAAGAAGATTCCATTAACAATTGTAGTAAAATCATAATGGATGTTTTTTAAAATTAAATAATATTATATTTAAATATTTTTCAATGGGTCAAAATCGGAGAAAATAATAATGATAAATAATTTTTAAAATGATAATAATTTTGAAAACATTTATGATAACATGGATTTTGAATAAAATATATTTCGTAAGGGATTTAGTGATGATGTTATATTATTTAAAAAACATTTTCATTAATAATTTCTATAATAAATAGTGGAAAAATGGTTACTATGACATGAAAAATAGATGAATAAAAAAGATGAAATGAAAATTAAATGGGTTTATTATGTAATATAAATGTAACTTCCATTAACTGATATTCATTAATATAATATCTTGACTATAATAAAATTTTTAAATAAACCCTTCAATTGGTTATAAAAATAATATAAGAATTAGTATATGAATATATAATGTGTATCATCATTAAATCCAAATAAAATGTGTGGACATGAAATATATTATAATTAAAATTTAGGAAAAACATAATATTAGAATTACATAGTCAATGTTGTATAAGTTTAACCGAATGAGTGGAAATTGTGTTTTAAAATTCGTTATATTATGATTACATATTTTTTGGACATGATTTGAACTCATGTATAACAGTTTCAAAAATGTTATAAAATTACTATATAACACTATTATTATTTATAAGAACATTTATTATTCTTTAATAAAAACTTAATACTCATTAATTAAAAATAATTCTTTATTTTCATTGTTTCAGGTGTTAATTAACTTGTTTTCTTAGGGGTGTTTTTCTCTTTAAATATAATGTACATGAAAATATTAATGAGACTAACCATTATAATAATAATAATAATAATTACATAATTATAATTTTATTACGAAATTTTTACTTTTAAAAATGATCATGAGTGATGATTATGAAATATTATATACATTATGATCATAGAGATGATATGTCATACATACGCATGAGAATCATTTCGATTATTCACCAACCATTGTAGAAATGAGTATGTAATAATTAAACTATAAATAATTTTAATAATATCAATAGTACCATATTATGTACTTATATAAATCATCCACATGGTTTGGTGATAAAAATAGAGTGACATCAGATCATGAAGGAGGTATTCCACACATACAAGAATAATTATGTCATCATTATGTGAATGAAAAAGGAATATGGAAAATGATATTTATTATAATTTAAAATGTTAAATAAGTAATAATTATCATTATAATGAAATTTATATAACATATTATCCTTTACATTATCATTGTAATCATTCAAGTGAATTGTTAGGGAAATACGAATCACATAACAACACTAGGTGGCAGTCCACCATACACTAGAGCGATGCAGTCCTATCACCTACAGAATGAAAGGTTAAAATAATTATTTGATATAGTTAATAATAAATAATAAATATTTTATAAATATAATATATATATATAAACACTTTATATTCATCTTTATTCCCCTCCTAGTGTGGTGGAAATTTTTAAATGAACTACAACAGTATATGGGGTAGTTGTACAATGTACACAAGAACGATGATTTTGAGACGCATATGAATTTTTATGTGATGGTAAATTTCATTAAAATAATTCAAAAAATGTCCTATTATATGTATTATACTGATTATTTTATAACTACATGGTTTAATAAAAATTAAAGGAGGTGGAAAATGACTTAAAATAAAGATTTATGTTGATGAACATTCCCACTTCATCGGGTATCCTCCTTTGGTTTTCACTAGACACTTTCAATGATGGATATATGAAAAATATTCTTGAATGAGTTTATTGATTTTTTTGATATGTATAGGCGTTGGGTATTCCAATTAGTTTTATAGGTTTGAATATTTTAGAGGAGTGAGTACCCTTTAATAGGTGAGGAGGAGTTTCTTTATATTAAATAGCTAAAATATTCAATATTGGGAGACCAATATAAAACAAAGTGGATCCACAATTGATATTTAAAGTTGAGGAGTGATTATATGGTATTCTTAAACCCCCAACACACATTTAAACACATGATTTAAAAAATTTTCTCATACAAAATGTGTTTCCATATTTTTACCATTTATCTTTTCAACTATGGTTACTAGTTTTATATCACAGGTTATTTATCTACAAATAAAATTTAAATTTTATCCTTATTAAATAATTTCAAACCACTATTTATAAATATGAAACAAATTAATCACATAAAAATCCACTATGGGTTGTTAATTTATTTTCACATAAGAAAACCATTGGGGGAAAATATTGTTTTAACCTTAATTATGCTAAAAAATTTTTTTACTATTAAGTGGTTAACTGTTATATTGTGAAAATTATTCCTCAAATGTAAAATAGATGTTACATATTTACATATAAAATCACTTTAATGAATATTGTATTTTTAGTAATTTAAACTGATTTAACAAAATATAATTTATCATAAATTGACATTAATTTCAATTTTGAAACTAATTATTTAAAATGATAATAAAAATAACAAAACAATTTTTAACTGAAATTTATTATTTCCACACCTATGAAACATGATATATTCATCTAAAATTATTTAACATAATTATTAATCAAATTTACATCACTTTTATTAAACATAGAATTTCAGATTTTAATTTTCATTAACATTATAACTAATGCAATGACATTTCTTGAGTAATTTAACTAACTAATTCATCTCAATAAATTTATTGATAAATTATTAATATAAAGAATATATTTATATTTAAATATTATAAGAATAAAAAAACCAACTTTTCCATTTTCCCTCTCCCAAATCATTAATGATATTTAAAAAGGAAAAACTGTTTATTTTTTTGTCTTTTTTAGTACTAAAATTATTATATGGGTCATATTAAATTGTGTGTGTCATGTAATTGAAATAATTTATAATATTTGATGGAAAATGTATATATAATATTATTAGTTAAATTTAGATAACATTTTAATATATTTTCACTCTTATCATTGTAGTTTAACACCCATATTCATCAATTTTTTACATTAACCGCAGTAAATACTTTTTAATATAATCACTATTAGTTTTGTAATGTATTAATGATAAACATATTTGAAATTAGAAATTATTCTTCATTCAAATATGTAATCAATTTTTTTTATATTCAATACTAATAAGTTGAAATGTTTAATTTAAAATTATCCTTACAAAGTTGGTGAGAAATTGTGTTTTAATATGTAAAATGGACAAAAGTTTATGATGTTTTTATTTCTAAATTAAATATAAAATTCTTTAAAATAACATAATTATATTTACTTGATATAATACTTAACTAATTTAAATCTATATCCTATACTAAATATAGCTTACAAATATATATTGTATAAACAAAAAGGTAGTATTTTTATTAATATTTAACATTTTAAACTATTTATAAAATAATGAATTGTTTCAGAAAAATACCAACTATTAACCATATTTTAATTTTTATATTTCAATATAAAAATTTTATTTTTTCATATAAATTGTCTAATAGTTGTAAAATTAAATTTTATATTATTTTTTGCAATTGCGATTAAGCTTCCGTTTATAAAATAAAATATTATCTTCCAGAAAAAAATATTTTTTAAATGATATTTATATTATTGATAATCACTATAAAAAATATTAAACCATATATTTTCATATGATATTTCATCATATTCATTCACTCTATTACAATTTCTAGGAAATTACTATGATATTGAACAATCATATTACGAGTATAATTTTTCGGTAAGACTCGGTCTTATTTATAACAAAATAAATCAATGAAATACAATTTTCATGTAGTTTATGCTGTAAAATACATCAATTTTCCTCTTATAGAAATATATTTTAATATATTTGGTTTTTTATATTCTCTTCTAATCTATAAAATCATGTCAAATATTAGATTGAATAAAATAGTATTTGTACTAGATTTCGCTATGTTACAATGGAGTCCAAATGTGGAAAGTCAATTCAATGAATATTGAAAAGAAAATTTAACAAAGGGAACTATAAAAATAAACAAAAATAAATCTTCATGTTGAATCCATCACTTCAGATCCACCTACTCAGCTATATTCCATAGGTCCCTTCCCATTTATTAGATCCCTAACTAGATATTCTACATGCCCTTCAATAATACATTATAGTATGTAATTATAAACTTAGTAGGACACAACTATTTCATTATTAATATAATATAAGATAAATATTAATGTTTATTCTATGAATGTAAAATGTAATATATAAAAAACCATATCATGAGTAATCTTTTTCTAAATAAGAAACAATAAACTTGACTTAACCTACTTCAACCTGGTGATGTAAGAGAAGTTGGGAAAACATTCATGAATATCAGGATACACCGTAGTTCTAATGTATATAATGGAATGGGACACAATGAAAACATAGGTTAGGTCTGGCCATAAGGCCGCCATTCCCCAACAACTTTCACAAGTCCGATATTTTTGATTTCATGCCCAAAATCCAAATATCACGTCAGGCCTCTCGGGTATCATTTTCTCTCATATATTATTAATAAGCCCAGAAAAATAAACATACATAATGCAATTAATTTTCCACCTATATGGGATTAAACGAGATAATAATCATCCACATGATACATGTCAAAATATTATGGATGTTATGATTTCATAAGTAATTCACACATCCTAAAAAAATAAAAACATAATATTGAATGATCCTAAAATATCTTGAATGTTCAAAAGTGATACACACTCTCCCTCATATTAATCATATCATTAAACAGACTCATGGGATACACACACAATGATATAAAAATCATATTTATCATAGATCTCAGTGCAATATATGAACCCACTTGAAAATCATATCAATAAAAGGTCTCATGTGATACACATTCACACACATTTAAATAATTTCAAATTTAGGAACCATGACTACACATATAAACACATACATTTTTCAATAAAAAAATCCTTCAATGGTAATTAATGATAAGGAATTCCTAACTAGAGAGTATCATATCCCAATGTCATTAATTTCTACCCAAATCA
Organism: Viscum album; assembly: GCA_963277665.1. Classification (NCBI taxonomy): domain Eukaryota; kingdom Viridiplantae; phylum Streptophyta; class Magnoliopsida; order Santalales; family Viscaceae; genus Viscum; species Viscum album. Next base: position 1,329,066,153 of record OY728142.1, on the reverse strand, counting down.
ATTGATCATACCAATGATCTAGAGAAGCATCCCTAATTCATCAAAAGATGAATCAAAAATCATTATTTGATAATAGGAACTCTTTGAGGGTGGGAAATCAATTTGACATACCCGAAGGAAACCAATTACTATAGTAGATCTTGATTAAATCAAGGGGATCAATCGCTGACCATTATATCATGATAAGATTCTTTATAAATTCATTAAATATCTTTTAAGTACTATGGAATTTCACATATTAATCTAATGAACATATATATAAATGATAAAATAAAATAGAATGTGTGTATTATGGTTCCAGAAAAATAAAATGATGAATTAATACTCTCTTTATTAAAACAATATTCATTCTTTTAAAGATGATAAAAAGATATTAAAATACTACTTAGAGGTACTTAGATGTACATTATTGAAATTCCCTCAAATATTGTGTGTAATTCAATCAATGTGTGTAACTAACATGGATGATCAGATGGTGGAAGCAACCATTTCCAAAAGAAATGACCTGCTTAAATCATGATGTGTATAATCCCTCCATGACCACAACGGGTTAAATAGAATTAATCCCATGATTTAAACCATGATGACATAATATTTTAGAAGAGTATATCCATTGTAATTTTTACCCAACAACACCTTATTCTACAACATGGTGGTTCCATTCTATATTTGGTTCATTTGGAAGATCCTAGTTCTTCATGATAGAGACCTCATCTATCGAATCTTTGTTTATTCTCTCTAGTTCCCATTAGAGGACTCCAAAAAAACACATCATTTACTATAATGCACACTATCCTTTTATGTACCATAAAATTTACAAAAACAATGATAATTCCAAAAAAAATTGTCTGAAATCATGACTCTAAATCCCTAAACACCTCTCACTTATTTAAAATGATGAAAAAAATCATCCAAGAAACACTAAAACTAAATCCCCATAAACATTGGAAATTGATGGAGTTACAAAGAACCCCATATAATGACATTTCCACCTTGAAAAGATTGTTTACATGTATACTCCAATAACTCAGCCCACTGACCCTACACATATAATTCCAAATACCATGATAACTCTTGGAAACATACATTCCTCTATAGAACATGAAAAATGGGCCTCATATTCCCCCATAATATTTGTCCTCTTAGATCTATAATCTAAACTAGTAAGATAATGAGTTTTGAATCAAGAACAATATAAACATCCTAACTTTAAATCTAACATGAATAATTGGGATCATTATTATGATTTTGATACACATATACAAATAATTCATTCATTGACAAAATTTATGATGTTATATATGGTAAACCAATATCTCAACACATTTGATCATCACAAACCATCTAAAAATCCTGTAACTTATTTTCCACATTTCGGAGAAGATGATTGGTTCCCAAACTAATGTTACACTAGTCTGAAAAAATTATCACCAATAGATAAATCAATTGTTCAACACCTCTAGTATATTAATAAATATATAAAAAGATTATTATTTACATAAATATATTGAATTTAATTTATTTGTTATAGTTCTCCAACTCTATACTTGTATTTAAAACAACATGATTGGTCACAACATTCCCCAAGAGTGGTGAATGATCTGTTTGACGAGAGAGAGCCTCAAATAATTCCACATGAATAACTTATTAGATATTTTATATAATACGGGAACACTATAGTGTTAGAATGACCATCCCACATTCCACTGAAATTTGAAAATTCTTCCCTTGGAATATTCCCAAATATCTTGGAAATACATTATTAATGATTTTTAATATGATGATGATAATATATACTAATATTTAATATAGTACCATTCATCTTTTTCAATACATGCTCAAATTATGAAGTGAAATGAGTATCTAGATCAGATAATATTCTCAAATGAATGAAATGAAACTACAATATCTATCAAATGTAGATATTTTGTAACATATTAGAAGAATGATTATTAGAAATGGAAATGAAATGGTCAACCATTTTCAGTTGATAAATTACACCCCACACTGCATTTTCACTTCTTAAGACCAAGGTAAACATAATAAAATACACCACGAAACCATCCCACATCCATACAAGCACTAGATGAAGTTGAATAAATGACCTTAGTCACTAACTAATGACATTAATCCTCTAATTGGTAAGAAAATAAGATAATAAAACCCCATTATCTGTTTTTCATATAAGGAAACCAAATATATTTTCACATATTAGTATAAATCATAGTTGATATCAGGAGAAGTACCCATTATGATTCAATAGAGTTTCCTAACATATGTTTTCTCATTATTATAAGAACCATGTACCTATCATTAATGTATAACACATTTTATAAATACAAAGTCCATCGTTAATTTTTGTCATTCCCCATTAATCATTCATGTATCACTAAATATTTAGTATTAGACTCCTAGATAGCCTTCACTCATTCCACTAGAAAATATTTGATGTTTATAAGAGTTACTGTCATGAACCATTGATTTATAAACATACCAATCAACTAGTTAGAAAAAGATATTACAAATATACACTCTTCTACCAATGATCTCTCCCTATTTTTTTCATTATGAGACAATGTGGATCAAAACTCCCTTTAAAAATAGTAGAAAAAATATCATTGTTAAATGATTGAACGTACACAACCATAAGAATTTACTAAATTATAAAATATTTATGATATGATATATATCATGCGATTTTTTGGTCAATATGAATTTAAAATTTTTCACCAAAAAGATAGTTTCACCATCATTTTATAGAATCTTTAACCTATGATAACTCTATATCAGGATTAGGGTAATTTCTCTCTTGGAATAATAATAGGTGAAACCCAACATCCACTAAATTATCTACTTGTAACAAAATGTATCCCAAAAAATATCTCCAAGAATACATGTAAACTACATAAAAAATAATAGGCTCAAGAAAATTGATAATATACTTCATTATCGACCATATCATCAACTCTTGATTTCCCCAATACATTGTTCATTCCATAATAATATTTTACACTTTTTGTATGTCCTATAATATGTGTTACCATGCTGAAGATTTTTTTGATTAACAACATGTCATACCTTACTAATCTAAACATTACTAAATTATCAAACACATTCATAGTAAATTACTTATAAAAAACTGAATCAACCTTCTCTATATAGTAATGATAATTACAAACTCACAAACCACATGATCCAATAGTAATTTATCTTTAATCCAAAATTGATACATTGAACATTTAGCTCAAATTTGATGAACTCTATGTGTTCCAATTATGCACTAAAATGCCTATCAATCAATTTTCAAGTATTTGAATATATTATAATCTTATTAATAAATATAATAATAAAGGATTATAGATATGAGAGGAATAAATTTTTTTTTTCATCTATTTACCCTATTGGAGCATTCATTAACCAAAAAATGATTCACAATTAACTCATACAACACATTTATTCTCCTAAATGATGTCTTTTATATGCCTTCATTTCTGATTCTAATATGATGGTAGGTATAGTGAATGTCAATCATGGATAAATATTTGTATCCTTATACACAATTTAAAAAATAAAAAAAAGTAGAAATTGATAATAATTAATCATTGTGAAAAGATTAAACTTCCTATAATCCATTCACAAAAGAAGTCTATAACTAAACATCCTACTGAAGTAAATTCAAACACCACTAGTATATGTTCTCGGTTGAATAATGAAATTCTAATCAAAATCAAAAAAATATCCAACATTATTTCATTCACCTTGTCCAATTCTATATATTTAAGAGGAATTGATATAGTTTTCATACTTTTCTTAAGTAAAATCTCAATATAAATTCCCTTATATTGACAACGTCATAAGAAGACCAACGAGAATGTATTTGGATGAACTTCCAATATGGGAGGAAGAGTGAATCACACTATTTATTGGCATACCAAATTCACCACAACCACCACCTATACTATAATATCAATAGCATTTTTAGAGTGATGCCCCATGGAGTATTAATTTTTATTCAATACCATGTTCAACACATAGTGTTATCTAATTAATTTAGTAAAGTCCATTTATCTTTGAAAACAATTGTTGTCAACTAAGTAACATTCTATTCCAATCCATACAAAAAAAATTACATTGACACTAGTTAAATATAGAATATAGAAATCAAGATGATGTTTAAAATCATAAACCAGAACAAAATGTTAAGTACATCTCAGAATATGTGCTCAATTCATTCTTAGGTTTATTTTAGTAGATAACGATCACTATGAATCATAAAATAAAACTCTACAATGGAGGAAAAAAGTACATATTATGGAATGGTAAAATAAAATATCAAATAATGTATAATAAATTTTACAAATATTCATGACCATAAAAGTAATTTTAAAATGACAAACTCCACCATAAACTAGACCATGTTTCTCTACATAAATATTTCATATATCATATTCTTGAACGTTTCCCTATAAACTATAGTACACGTGATTTCCTAAGAATAGTAGAGATATTAACTACTATAGATACCCACACTTACTACTCCATGGTCTTACTATCCAAAAATTTCCTAACACCATATTAATGATTCTTCAAGACACAATCTTTGAGGATGTGTATGTCAATATTTCATGGAATACTCAATTGTGACATTCTTGAATAGATAAACTAGAGGTGTCCCTTTTTACCACTCTGTTTATAATTATTTTGATTGTTCTAGAAGTGTCCAATCTACCTATAATTAAATCATTGAGTAATACCACCCCTAATAGGGGATATATAATGATTCATTACTCTACTTTGGATGTCCCTCGTATCCCTAATTCGTGTATTATAACTTCCTCTTCCAATAGTTGGAAAAGATAATCACAATACCCCACGTGATTCATTCAATCATTAAACAAAGAGATGTGACAAAACCTATTACACATTATTTCTCCACTACCATCAGGATTGTGATAAATTCTTGAATCACATTAGTCTACATATTCCAATTATTCTTTTTTACATAACTCTTTATCTCTCTTCAGTGTCAAATATATAAAATTTGGGACATATATTCGTTATTCCCTGCCTAAAGAGATGAAAAAGAAATTAAATCTAATTAATGTTTATATAATGATTCCACTATTGTAATACCCTTATGATTCCCTATAAACTCTGAGTTGATGTCCCTTATAAGCTTATTAAGTATTAAATTCTTGAATAATATGTCTTTTATAGACATCCATGTTAATTACTCTTACCTACCTTCTAGGTTAATGATGATGCACCATCTGCTAGCTAGTCCCATGAGCATTCACATATAGAATTTTACTTTCTGTTATCTAATTGTCTCTATCATGTTTATTTTTACCTTTTCAATTTGAATCCAATATGATGAATTTTAGGTTACTCATGTATACATAAAGGGAAAGAAATTTTAAAGATAAAAATCCAACGAATAATAGACCATCGTTAGACTGATGGTCCAATCTCATCCACCCAAAACATAAACCGACTGAATGAATCTTATATATAGAACATATTATTCTAAAACCAAAAGATATTTTATAAGATATTTCTTAGATGAATCCTCATATATGTCTACAAATACAACTAGAGCACTCTCGTAATAGAGATAAATTTTGACATTTTTTTAAACTGTGATAATTTATGGTTTTTTTGAGGAATAATTATCAGTAATTTTATAATGAATTCTTATAACACCTTCAACAATGTGAATTAATACATCACACAGGATATTTGTAGGAGTACTGAAAATATCAATGCATTAAGAATTATAAAAATATTCTAAAAACATATTCTATGATTAAACCATGTAGAACAATCCAACACGTAATACATGTATTTGATGCCTAAAGCAAAATCAAAATGACATAATTATAATTAAATATAGAATGTTTAGTATCAAATAATTTTATAATCACAATAAAAAAATAAGAATAAGAAAAATTATATTAAAAATAGAATTTAAATAATAGTTATACTTAGTTTGAAAAGAATCCATGAATATAAAACATGAATCAACATTCATAATAATTATAAAATAATTAACCCAAATACCATCAACTCTTACTACACATTAATAATCATACTTATCATGCAACTATTAGTAAAACATATAAATTAGAAGTTACATCAATAGTAATTTAGATGTCTATTACAAAAGATTTTTTCATGAACATTTGTGACTCCCCTAACCAAGATATACTTATACATTGACCATTTTACCATAACCTAATAAATAATAAAGAATAAAATAAAACTAAATCCCCACTAGAATAAGTATTTAATAACCCAAACCAAATAATAGTGTTCATTCCATTGTTCTCCATGGTCTCATATAGGACACCTCGTATAGAAGAGGCAGTGGACTAGTGGTGATGATTTAAATGGTGTATTAGGGAGATCATTCCCTCAGTATTAATACACATACCTCATGAAGATATTAAAATATATACAAAAAACAAAAAAATTATAACAAAAAAACTAATATGAGGTCATGATCTAACAAATGGATTCCAAAAAAATAAAATTTAAACTACAAGATCCTCAACATGGGAGATCAATAATACATATGAATATAAGAAAAATTAACAAATGAGATTATAAAAATAATCTAGAATATATTCCAGTATTGTTTCAATTACCCAAGATCCTCCATCTCAACTACCTGACAAAGGTACTATAATCTTCACTGGATAACCGATAATAATGTCTTCATGCACACTAAGATACTCATGCTCTATGATATTATAAAAACATTATGAAACCATGAACAATTCAACACATAAGTGAATCTATATACATATTATTATTCTATAATAGGAAAATAAGTGTCAAAATATATAGTCAAAGAAAACTTCATTATGTTCCACCCTACCTACTATGATCGCCAACTCTACCAACATTATCCCCATGACATGCAAGGTTTTACATATTATTTCATGTATCTAATTATATTTAAATGGGTAAAATTTTGTATTGGAATTGAGCATAATCCCAAAATAGATTCAGTTAGCCAATGAGGTCAGGATTCCCCACAATCTATCAATGGTCGGTCCATTAACTAATCATGACCCGATGCCAAATAATAGGTTAGGAATCAACTCCATCATAAAATTATCTCTATCAATTAAATCCCCACAAAAATAATCACACATCATGCCATGAATTCTCCCCTTACAAGGGATCAATTGATCTACAAAGTTCCCACTATTCACATGTAACTAGGTAATAGAATATGAGTTTTTAAATTCAATGTTCATGTCTACAAAAAACAAGAAACTAATTATGAAAGAGAATTAAAATCAATAATGTTATAATGGGATTCAAATTATCCCACATGTGAATCATATCATAATAAAGTATCACTTAGTAATCATTTAACCCCATTTAAACCATATCAATTAATTGTATCACTGCTAAACACACTCACTTGTGAATCATATCATGAAATAGTCTCCTAGTTTACAGATTCTCCAACCAAAAAATTATATCATGCATGTGTATCATGACTATACATGCATGAAGATCTGTTGGAAAATATACAATTTCATTCAATGTTCATAAATTGGTGGAATTAAAAACTTAATAGTATTTATGCTTGAACATAAGTATTCGAACCAGAATAAAAAATACACCCCATCCATCCATTTAACATTCTATAATTAATCACAAAGTGATTCAAGAAACATGATTCGAGAAGAAGAATATAAAAAAGGTGAAAATTTGATAACACATGCTAATGGGTATCGACTAAAAACATTATTTATTAGATCAAGTGAGATAAATTTCTCATGAATATATAAATATTTAATCCATCAATTATTCAATGAGTTTATTTTTTATAAATTTATTAATCCATTATTATTACATAATTAAAGTATATATGATTAATTATATGAGGAAGTGTAAATTTTTTAGAATATCTTAACTATTCCCCACTTAAAACATAGAACGAATTCATTATTCAGGAATTTAGGATATCTGAAGAAGATATAAAAATATGAAATAGTGGAATTGAAGAATAAATTAATGTCCCTCCATCATTGTTCACACATTCTCTCATCAACGTGTGTTACTCCCCCAGATGATCTTGTGGTTGATTTTTCCATTTAATAATGTTTCATTAGAAATCTCTATGGTGTGGTGGAACCCATCATGTTCATGGTGGATTTGATCATATTAGTCTTTGGAGATTTTCTACAATATATCACTATGATATATGACTATTTACCTCTAAATTTTGATCCTACCATTCATTGTTCAATGATAAGTTTAGGCTATTAATATCATTTCCAAGTGGAATAATACAATGTCCTTAGAGATATGATCACACGAGTCTATTGAGAGTTTTTGTCACCTAATTTTTCACAAACAAACTCTAGTCTAAACACGTCTTCCCCCACATAAAGTTTCATCTAGTGGTTTACATAAAAATTAATAAAATCTACTCTCAATGATCCCAGACCCCTCCATATTATGGACACTAGACCCTCAAACACCACACACACATGACAAAATATGAAAAAAAAACTTCCAAGATATTCCAAAACTAAATCACTATAATCCATGATATTAGATTATATAACAATATTTAAATAAAACCTAATTCCACATTTTAACCTAAATACCCATATTATTGTATAAATACCAAGACTAACCACCAAGAAAAATTACATACATGTTTTACCACATTCCCTATGTATTTCCCATGTTAGTTCAAAAAATTTCATTAGATCCATTCAAATCTTTTGGTTTCACCCCAAATCATTCCATCATGGAATTATTCTTTTAGTAATGGATTTAATTTTTAGGATGAGTTAATATTCCATCCTTTTCCTTTCAATTCAATTTTTATATCATCAGATTCTGATTTAATTTTAACCCTTTTTATAAATAAATTTTTTTATGTATATATTATACAAATTATATTTTGACATTATAAAATAGTTTTAAAACATTTATAACGAAAATATTTTTTCTCTCTCCCTCATGAAAATTTCTATTGACGGATGATTTTATCACCTCTGAGGACGTTATAATATTATAATTTAAAATCATATTATTTGATAGTTATTTAAGATTATATATAATATATACATTTTAAATTATATGTATTTTTTAAAAAATAATAAGTTAATTATAAAATTTATAAATACATAATGACAAAATATTATCAAAATTAAAAAAAATAACAAATTAAAAGGAATATTCCAATAAAAAATAACATTTGAAGTAAAAGATAACAAATAATTTCAAATCATAATAATTGATAAATTATAAATGAACAGAATAAAATTTTCATCAATAATAATGTTTTAACTATAGTATATTTTCATACAATAGGTGTAATGATGTAAGAAGGATATGGTACCTATTATAGGGGTTTCTCCATTAGAATATCTTCTTTTCTATGATTTTCACTTTTTTATAATACCATTTCAGTAGTAATTTATCACTTTTTACCAAAAAAATATATTATTCAATATCAGTCTAGATTTTTTAGGATTTATAAAATTATTTTAAACTCAATCAATTCTTTGTATGTGATATCATATAATTTATATGATGGAATTCTATTTTGATTATTATCTTAGTAATTTCTATGGATTATACACTAATTAGTTAGTATAATTAGATCCTCTTTTAATTAGATTGATTATATTTTATAATGAGATATTATGTTAAATTATAATTAGAATTTTATGTTGATTTAAATATCTATAAGTTCTAATCATAGTAAATAATGATTATTTAAAACCCCAAAATTGGCATAAGGTCATTCCTTAAAGATTTTAATTTAATTTGGTATAGATTCATACATCTAAATATTTTTACATTATTGGTTTATTTCTAGATTTAATTAATTTCCATATTTTCCCATATCTGTTGGGATATATTCCTTTTAGATATTAATATTTCTTGTTATAAAATTATATATAACATTTATCTATTTCATTGAAAAACTAAATTTGCTCTATCTTAATTATAGAGAATTATTGTATTCCCATATCTCATTTTCTTTTCATATAATCATTATATAGGTATTTTTTATTTCTAATATTTCATCTATAGATATTGTCTTCTTTCTTATGTGATTAATTTTTAAAATGTAATTGTTCTCATTTACAATTACAATTTCTTCCGAATTTAAATTTTTTTTCTCTGACATATCAATGAAATCTATAAAATTAATTATTATAAATGAATATGTATGTATCATAACATTTTTACACTCCCATTAGTATTTCTCTCATGAATTCATTCATCTATTTCCAATTCTTTCTTAAATGTGTACGATATTAAATGTTATACAAACTTTTTATGAATCATATTTTTATTTAATTACGGTTTTCAATTTTTATGCATATAAATTAATATATTACTGATATTATATCATTTATAGATGATCTAAATGTTTTTTAAACAAGTCAAAATGTTACGTGTGGACCAATAATTACAAATCCCTCTACTAAAATAGTTGAATCATTTTGTCTCTTGTGATATCTATGTGTGTTGATTATATAGTATGATTTTTTTACAATGTTATAGATATAATTGATATAGGATACATTTTATATTATATGATAAAATATTAGTTGTGATCCTTGACTTATTATGTTTCATTATAGTTAATGTTCTATATTCATTTTTTATTTTTTACTTTGTTTTGAATTATCATGACTTGTGTTTCCGATATGATTTAATATTTAGCATGAGGATCTCATGGTGTTCCACATTAAAATTAATTTTTCCATTATTATTTCCTATTATTATTCTTTTAAATTATTCAATGGTATATGTAGAATTAATTTATAATATCATATTAGTTATACATCCCATTTCTCTTTATTTTCACCTAATAGGATTTTATCTCAACAAGTAATTTTATTACACACCTAGAATATTGCAAAGGTTTTAAAGGGATTGATCGGCTTATATGAGGTATGTGAAAAAGGATTTCATAATGTTTTAAAATTATTATATATGTTCATAATTTAATTTCTACCTAGTTCCCAAAAACAAAAAATATAGTAATATGTTTGTAAATATTGTAATAGATATAGAAAACCTGGAAGAGTAGTTTTGGGGATGTAATATCTATCATAAAGAATGATTGGGTAACTATATGCCTCTTCCAACTATAACCATAAGATATATATATATATATATTATGTATTCTCATATAAATATAATCATCCTATTTTTCCATTCCACTCTTATATGTCCACATTAATGAAGCATACAAATAAAATCATGTTTCGATTTAAAAAATAAAGTAATCAAAATTCAATCTATTATTGGACAACCATCTAAACCATTTACACAATAATCATCCTGGAAACTCCAATTTATGAACCATGTCACACATCAATCACATAATAAGGCATTACAACATTTATATCCTCCTTATAAATATAACCAGTTCTAACTACATGTGTAAACACATTCATTCACCACCCATTGAGACTTTCACTATATTTAGGAACTTGATATCATCAGAAATGTACCTAAATATAATAACATCATTTAATATATGAAAATAATGTATTTTTCCAAAAAACATGGACTTCATTAGAAAACAACATTTCTTTACCCCTACAAAGAGATTACTATATTATCTCTATGTAGTTTTATACCAATATGATCATTGCTAAATATTTATATTGAATGGGTACTTATAAACACATGGAGACACTTTCATGTTTTTTATTTTTCAAAACTCATTGATTAACCCCTCCACAACTAACCTCAATTTGGTAGATATCATACATTGGGAAATCTTGTCATATTACAAGGTTTCCAACTCAAAGTACTCTACCTCCTATATCTTACATCATGTACCCAACCCAAAAAATATTCTAAACATTTTTTCCTATAATAAATGATTCAATAATGATAAAAATATTAATTATAATCATTACAATTCCCAAAAAAAATTATATATATTATAAAATATCCAATCACTATCATGAATCAGAAATTTTTTAATATATCTACCATCCATTCATTAAATACTGTATTAAACAACATACACAAGGTCTAATGGAATTTAACTACCTAGGATTGATATATCATGTTAAAATTATGGTATAATATAATTCATGTCTATACTAGTGGGGAAACAAAACAAACATATACACAAAACATTTAAAATGATCTACCAATATGAAAATCCCATGGTGTAATTCTACAAACCCAAAACATTTATTATATTTTTAGAATATTCATCTTAAAAAAATGATCTATATTTTTTTAAATTCAATTAATTTATTGACGTAATGATGCATCTTTATGTATGAATTATGAAAAAAAATTATTTCCCTTTGTTATTTGACATATTCGACATGAAATACTAAAAATAATAATAATAATTGCTATGTTTTATTAGGGAAAATTATTAGAACCTAAAATTTTATGACCATCAATACTATAAGTCATCTATATGATAGCGAGTTTCAAAAAAATAAATAGTAATATAACTACAAATTAAAAAAAATTCATGTTATAAATATTCTTCATTATTTCTGAATTGAATGTTATACAACAATATATACCTATATAATGATTAAAAATTTGAAATATAATAAATAAATTTAGAATAAAATGATGCAAAATGTGTTTTGATTTTTATAAATGTATATATTTTATTAAAATTGATAATGTTTAATTTTATTTTTTAAAAGTATTTTGGAATAAAACATATAACTGAGAATGAATACAGACCACAATTTTATTTTCATTTATATAATTAGAATAGAATTAGTTTGTATAATTTCATAATGTTATAGAATTTATATATTTATAATTAAAAATAAATAACAAATTCCCATTTATTTTTTTGATTGATAGTACATAATGATATATTATCTATTTATGTATGAAATGTTTTATATTTTGAATATTTTTTAATATATTATGTATATGAAGTTCAAATATAAATATATCACATATTTAATTTTAATTAAATACTACGGACAAATTATTTTCAATATGGTAATTTGAATTATTTATGTTGTCAAATATTATTTTTTAAAATTTAATTTTATATTATTATTAGCTAAATACATCTATAAAAAATAAATAAATTAAAATATTTTATAGTATTGAAATAGTATATACTATTATATAAATTAAAAATATATATCATAAATGTATTGAACCATATCCATGTATATATCTTCCACTTATGGTCCACTATCCTAAAGAAAAAGGCATATCTTATCTAAATTAGTTTGACTATTTTCAAAATATTCAACTCAAACACATCTATTGCTAAACCCATACATTATAAACACTAGAAAACATAAATTTTTTATATACTCTTCAATATCATTAAATATTTAATCTTTAAAAATATATACCAGGTTTGGAGTAAATATATAAGAGAATGATGTAAAATCTATTATTTCAAAGAGGTTCTGTAAGATAATATTCAACTCCTCAATAACAATATCATATTATTCAATGTTAGTTTAATTTTTAATTATACTCTAATTAATATTAATTTTTTTGGAATATTTAATATAATTGAATTAATTTTAATAAAGAATTGTAAATTGGTTATAATGATGTAATATATATGTGTATATAATGAGTAGTTCTTTAGAGAAAATTCTGAATTGATATGTTCAAGCACATAATACAATGGTGCAACTAATTTTTCTAAATTATGAATATATAAAATTTAATAAAAATTAATAATTACATTTAATTATATATAATATTAATATATTTAATTATATGATTATTTTATATAAATAATAATAAATTTTTTATTGTTAAAAATAATTTTTATTTTTTTGAATATTAAAGAACAACTTTATTTGGATTATTATACCTTTAATAGTTTATTTATGATTAACACATTGGAAAAAACAATAATTAACACAACCTTATTTTCAAAAGATTAAAACAAAATGATGAAAAATTTATAATAATCAATGTTAATATTAATTAACTCAAATTATTTCAACAAAAATATTATTAGATTAATATAAAAGATAAAAAATTTAAATAACTTTATAAAATTGAATTTTTATTGATTATAAAAGGATTTTGAATGTCCTTGTGGCGTTCAATGGTAAAACAAATAAGAATTTTATTTATCTATATTTTTTTAAGAATCCTTAATCATCTAGTAAAATATAATATATATTATTTAATTTATGTTCTTGACACTAAACCACTTTTTATTGATTAATATTGACCCTTTCCAATGATTATTACTTACATATAAATACATATGTTGAAATTTATTATCTCATCCATTGTATTTTTCAATCATTATCTTATATACATATTCTATTTTATTTATACAGATATTTTAAAGACTTCTTATTCCATTTATTTTGGAATAGTCTTTTCCCTTTACCCTTCCTTTTTAAATAATTTATTATAATTTTTATATTATGAATAATTTAAAATTGAAATATATAATTTTTCAAAAATAACTGTATAAAATTTAATATATCCAATGAAATAAAATATTGTGACTATAAATACTTTTATATTATATTCACCATGTAATTTTAGGATTCTTAACTATGGAAGGGATTACATGTGATTATCTAATTTCTTCCTTGGAATGATTTTTTATACAGTCGTAAAATATTTAAGAAACCCATAGAATTTTCACTAGTTAATCATGTTATCTATTATTATGGATTTTTTTATTTCATAGTTATATGTGGAAATTTTAAAGGATATATTTATGGGATTTTTGGATGAATAATTTCACATTACTATAATGTTTTAAAAAATTATTTTCATCTCATAAAGCAATTTTCATTATTTGGTATCTATTTTGACATAATCAATTATGTTGTGGTAAATGGTGTTTTTACTGAATTCCTAGAGCTATGAATGATTTAGTGTTCATTTAGAACATTTGATTATATTATCTATTTAAAATATTCATTCCCAATTCTTATGTCAAGTGAAAAAAAACTAGTGTGTCGTACATCCTTATTTTGTGTTGCTTCATTTATGTTTAGATTTCATTAGTTAAGCTACAAGCAATTTTCCAATGTAATATTTCTTGGAAGATGGAACCAGGTTTTAGGATATTTTTTCATCATGCATGGTTATCCATGATGTGAATGGTTTCATATAATATTCTATGAAATATAATCATGAACTGAATAAATTTCATGGTAGTTTTTTCAAAATTATGTATGCGGCAGATCACTACACGAAATTTTATTCAAGGTGTGAATAGTATTTTGTGATTTTATATTTAAGAGATATACATTTAATTTTACATTATATGTTAGAGTATTATGACATAATATATTTTTTTATTCCTTGAATGACTTTTATTTCACAAATTTATTAATCTAAAAACTATTTCAACCATATTTAATTTTCACTTATTCAAATCTAATCTAGGTAACCACTATGAGAACATTGGAATATGGACTCCATTATTAATAACTTCTTTGGAATTCTACCATGGAATAAAAATATAAGTTTGGGGAATAGCCAAAGCCTATTTGATTATGTGTGTATTTTTCATGTCAATTTTATTCAAGGTAGCAGGCATCATAATCACAATACATTCCTAGAATTGGAAATAATATTATTTTACAATTATTTTTTTTATTCAATTAACAATCATGATGAATTATAATTATTAAATCCTTGTGTTTATATTATTTAAATTTTTCATCAAAATTATTACTTATTTTAAGTAGACACATTGTTGAATCCATGATAAAATCCACATGGTTCAATGGTTTAGGATAAGTTTTTCATAATCACAACCACAATTATATTTTATATAAACTCATATATAATTAAATGTGTTTGAATAATTAATTTATAATATTTTTTCAAACAATTTTAATTAAATTGTTGAACATGAATTTTATTAAGTGAGAATGATGGTAATTGAAATTACAACATGTTGTGAAATTTGAGTTTGTTTCAATTTAAAAATTAGAATTTTTATTTGGGAAGGCATTCATCCTGGATGTATTTTTCTGTGTGATCATTGGAATGGAATTATATGTTTAATTGTTGTATACATATATTTTTTCGGATTGAAATGTAGATGTAGATTCTCAAACATAAGAGGGGGGAATTATATAGTTAAAAACACATGATTTTAACTAAATAGAATATTTTTTTAACAAATTTAAACAAATTATATTCACTTAAAACCTCTTTTATAATATTAATGAAAACACCACATGTTTAATAAATAATTTTAATGAAATAGTTACACATGAGTTCTTATAAAATATAATACCTTAATGCGAATAGAACCGTAATGAAGAGTTACAAAAAAAGAAAAAGAAAAAGAATATTTTTCTTATTGTTACAAATTGATTTGTAATTTAAATAAAATATATAGAGTAAAAATAATTTAACCCAAATAGTTGGTTATAAAAAACTACATGGATAAATTTACCTTGATTTATACTTTTAAGAAATTCAATCTTACACACACCCGGTTAATTACTCAATACAAATATTGGTTCTTGTTTTTCTATACCCACAAGCCCTTGATTCATAAAGTGATTATCCCCTCGATCTTCCTTCATCTGGAAGCCCTTGATCAATCAGGTAATTTGCACCTCTTTGATCCATCAACTTGGAATAACTCGATTATAATTACCAAATATCGGTGTCACACTGTGTTGAAAAATTATTATTCAATATTTCTATTATATTGATCATGTAGTTCATAACCTGATCACTTTAGGGGTATCACACAATTTAATTTTGGAAACACTCTCTTGTGACTCCAAAATACAAAATTCTTTCTCTTTGTATTGTGTTAATCCAAATGACTTGTAATTTATAGGCTTGATCTCAAATGATATAATTTTCCACCAATGGTCATAATTTTCCTAATATTTTATAGAAACCTATACAGCTTGTAGTTAAAATGGACATATAATAAATGATTAGTCTACATTTTTTAGTATATTAAAATATCATGAGAAACATTATGTTTGTATCAATCCGATCTTATGAAGAAATAAATTATGAAAATATCATACCTTTAATAAATTTATAAAATAATATTCCCAAACAAAAAATAAAACATTAAAGAAGATATAAAATATTATCTAAGAAAATATTGAAAATCTGAATTGAGAGATATGATAAATCAGATAAAAAATGTGGCCGAATTGGAATTGAATAAGTGATAATCAGTTTAAAAAATTTGATGACTAAGTATTGAGAAACATTAAATCAGATTCTGATTTTTTATTGAATCGTAATTTAAGGATTTGTGAACCTTATTAAAAAATTTAGACAATTCGTAATTGAGAAACATAGAATCAGAATGATAATTTTGAGAGAATCAGTATTGTAAAATTGAATAAAATTTTATTTTATGGACAATTTTGAATTAATAAACATAAAATCAGTATCACAATTCTGAGTGAATTGGAATTGATAATGTGAAGGACTCAAAGTTTTTATGGATTTGATTCATTCCAGTAACTATTCTAATTTATAAAAAAAATGATATACTTCGATATATAATGGTTAAAAAATGCATATTAAATTTCTAATAGATAGAAAAAATTATAAATAAAATGTGTTCTTGATTTAGAAAACATATAAAAATGATAAAATTCATAGGAATATTTATACCTAAAAAATTTCCCCTTTTTTTAATCGACAAAAAATTGATTTTAGAAATGAATATATTAGATCATTTGAATTCTTACTTAAACATAATATATGATTATATATCCCCCTTAGTTAATGACTTAATAATAATATTTCTGACCTGTCATCATGGTATAAAATCCATTAATGGATTGTATTCCGAATTTATATACTTGTCTTCCTTTTTTAATGAAAACAATATACTTCTTACGTAAGTATGTATTCATTATGCATTCAGACCCTTTATGTTTTACCCCTTAGACTAATATTATTTCTATAACATTCCTCTCCTGTTTTTCGATTTTCAACAAAGGAATGAGAAAATGAATAATGTACTTGAATAAAGATATGAAGCATATGTTAAAAAAAGACGATAACCACTACTTATCATTAAAAAATATTTTTTTAAAAAATATCATAAAAACAATATCCTCAATAATTATTTGGCATTAATGTTTTTAGTATTCCCTTTAACTTCTCCAACTCCCTGTATCATCTTCAAACATTTCTAAATGAACATCATAATTTAGAATCTTATTTTAAAGTTTTTGAATAATTTCATGTTGTCTCCGAATATTCTCCTCTAAAAACATTAAATTGCAACATGAGAATTAATCTATTCCTCCACCTCTTCTTATTAAGACTTCACTATTATAACATCAAAACAATTATAATTTGGTTTCTCATTCAAAACATTAAATAACTGAAATAAAATTCCTTTTTCTTTCTTCATCTATTCCAGAAAATTGATGGAAATATTTTTAAGGGAGTCTTCTGATTCTTTGAATTCATTCTTAACTAATCCAAACATATCATCTAAAACATTAAGATTATAATTGATCTTTTTTGACAACATTTTCATTCCCATTCAGTATTTCATATGGTACTAGTATTTTTTCACAAAAGTATAGAATTCATCAACATGATTTATCAACAACTCCATGAAAAGGGTTGTAGAGTCTGACTTTTGAATTACTAATTGTTGAATAAAGTTTCATCATGAGTCAATGTTTGGTAAATATTCTATAGAGTTCCCCAAAAACATAAAATACATAACAAAAAAGTATCCTTTTATAAATTATGTAGTCCCTTCGGATTCTAATACATCATTCTTATATGTTCCCACATCTATATTCTGCTATTTATCATTCACTATGGATTGATTTTTTCTCCTCTAATTTTCTTTCCTTTCATTAGAGACACGAATAATTATATCATCATTATCACAATATTCATTTTCATTTTCTTCCTCATCATTATCATCATCAACAAATCACCATTAGATGGAATTTTTTGTAATTAAATTCCAAAAAAAATGTCAATCTGACTAATGGATTTCTGGACAGATTTCTCTCTTGATGTATCTTTAGAATATGAGGCTTGGTTTGTAATTGAATACAAATTTTTTTATTGGATATTCCCCTTACTTTATTTAACTTCTTATATGTCATCATCACATTATTTCTATTGGACGTTAACTTCTTCTTCTTCTTCGGTTTAATAATATTCATGAAAAATAAGAACAGAGAAAAAAAACAACTTACATTTCTTTTTATATTGGTATAGTCAATACTAAAACTATCTTTTATTATTGAGGGAGTTCAGTTTATTATAGAAATTATTTTGGAAATTTAATTTGTTCTGAGGACCCTTCTATATCTTTCAACGAATCATGAACCATTTTTCATCATATTGATTTTTCATAAGCTTCTTTTCCTATGATGGTATCTAAATTTATCTATATTACTTGTTTTTAAATGCATTAGACTCTGTTAGATATATCCCAATCATTATATATTCTTCATTCATTAGCTTTATTTAATTTTTCCACTTTTCTAAAACTTCATCTGGGTAGGGTATTTATGTTTTCAACTTTGGATGTTCCAAATCCTGAGATATTTTCTTTGGTTTTTGGAATTATAAAATTCCTTTCATAGGCTCAAAAAACTATTTCTTTGTTCTTTCTCTAACATCCCCTGATTTTCCAAATAATTCAACTATAACGCCCCGACCCCAGTTACCCAGAGTTGGTGCATTATTGCGTAACATTGGCATAATCAAAATAGATCATGTCTCGAAAGACCGATTTGTTTAGTAGCCTTGGAAACACTAGATACATTCATAAGTATTACATTACATCATAAAGTAAAACAAAACTACAACAACATCTTGTATTCATATCCACTCATATTATCCCTGCAGGTCATTCATAATTTATTTCTTTACATCCTGGAAAAATTAAAACATTGGAAGGGCTGAGCTCAAGTGCTTAGTAAGGATAACAATATAGAGGAATCTTTTATAAATAAACATTAACATTTAAGGTAATGTATAACTAAAACAAAAGCCTTTTAAACTTGAATTTCAGCAAAATATGGAAAAATAAAATGAAACAATTCCATTTACTTATTCACATGGATATTCTACTAGTCGAATAATCACATGGAATATCAATAACCACTTTCATAATGATGGAATGCATAATGCCAGACTATCAGAACCACATTTCCAAGGCCTCGTGCCAAGACTACAAATAAGATTTTTTCAAGGCCTCGTGCCAAGACACTAGTTTGTCTCATGAGACCTACCGATGCATCGAGAAGCTATAGCGGTCTCCACCCGTCACTTATTATGTCCAATTCATTCCTCATATGAATAGGTTTAAACATATCATAAACCATATCATAATTATATCACATAAAACATGCATAAAGGAAACATAAAATTTCCACATTTCAATCACAAGATATCAATACAACACATTGATATAATAAAAACACTTTCAATACCATTTTCAATACCAAAATAAAATAAAATTTAAACTTTGTATATACTTTTCATAAAAAAAAGTTATGGCTTGTAGAGGAAGCCGAAACTCAAATAATGGTCACGGTGGTAGAGAAGTCATTGTCACCGGATACGTACGACAAAAAAACATTCCCTTTTGTCATTTAGTAAAACGCTTCTTATAAAAAATATTCCTTTTGAATAAACGTAAAATTCAAAGGGGTTTATACACCGTATAAAAGAAAGTTGTGTATAAAACAAAATATTCTTCAATGAAAGGAGATTGAGACGAAGTCCCTTACAAAGATCATTTTTAAATAAAATAGACCAACTATGTGTATTAACTATAAGTACACAAAAAGGAAGTAAAAATACAATATAGAACATAATAATATCATAACATAATTTGAAAGTAGGAGATTAACCCAAAGAACAGAAATTGGGTTCAGAAGTTCCCTTACCTCGTGTCCGACATGACTCGATCTTTCTTTAATCTCTTGAATAATAAACTAGAGTTAATTTATACTTTCTTAAGAACGTTTTTAAAGTTCATTATTCCTTTTATATCACTTATTACCATGTTATGAACGTTATGTAATTATTTAAGTTAATAACGGCCGTTTTGTCGATCTTTGGTACTTGAGTAAAAAATAAACTTCTTATAATTACAAGTTGATCATGTGGTAAAATATCCAATATATCCAGAATTATATTCATGATGTAGATATCATATATATCATATATATCCAGTATATATATGTATTTATAATATTACATAACATTTAGAGGTAAGAAATGAAATGCACCGTTCATGGAGACGGTAAGTCGTACATACGCATGAACGCTGCTTTCATTTATATTTTGTATTTAATGGAATGAAATAATAATTATATAAAGATATATTATAATTCCAGTATAATATAATATATAATATCATTTACTCCATCCTCTATACATCCCACATATGTCATTAACAATTCAAATCACTTTGAGGGGGTGGTAGACCGCACTTCCTAAAATGAAATTATCACATTTACCCATAATGGAAATCATAAAGGTATGCCATAAATGAAAAATACAAAAGCATAAAAAACATAAACATAATATATATCATATATAAATATATTTTCATCATAATGGCCACCATGAGAGGTGTTAAAAAAATATTGAACAATCATCGTTTTGTGAGGCAGTAATTCACCACCCACAGAAACAGTATGGTCTTTAACCATTAGACGAAGGTGTGTGTAAGTGTAAATAAAATTATTCTCATAACAACATCCTTGTATATTTAATATACTGGTGTTTTTACAAAAGAAAATAATAAAAAGAGTTTAGTGGGTTGGATAAGAACAATAAAACAAAACAACATAGGAGAAGACATTACCTTTAAATTGGGTAACTCCCCTCGGTTTGAACCAAAATGGTTTATTGAAGAGATTTATGCCAGTGTTAAGGCTTCTAAGATGATGGGAGTAATTTTTAGAGAGTATTAGGTAATATTTTGTCCAATCCAAATGGATTTTATGGTGTGAGTAAGGTGGTAGAGGTGGGGGCCTTTGATAAAAGGAGAGGAGGGGCACTCTTGGAAAGTCGTGAAATGTTACATTTTTATGAAGTGCTTTTCGGATTTCAAAGGTCGAAAAATTATATATTTAGAGTATAAGGTGATAAGGGTTCGAAATATACTCATCCAATTGGTTTCTGAAAAGTGTAAGTCCTATATTTTACATTATCTTTTCATTTTATTTAAATCATTAGTTAATGAGGTAATCGTTGCATCATCATGGTGTCATAAAAAATTTTATTTATTTAATGTATAAAAATTATAAAAAAATATCATGATGTATTAAATCTTTTTAGCTTTACAATTCATATTTATAGTCGAAAATTAAACTTATATAACCCCATGTAATAATGGTTTTTGTAAAACAACACATGTTTGTGACAATTTTATTTTTACTTTAAATAAATGGTTATTAATGTCATTTTCTTACCCAAGTGGCTCCAAGGGGTCACCAAGTTTACCCATGGATTGTCTTGGTCTGACATGACTCATCCAATAAGTTTATGACAAGTGTAAAGGTAATTTCATATTATTATAACATTATATTTAACTTAAATTACACTAATGACCTTTAATCGCGATTAATAGAACTTAAAAGTTACTCTTCACCAAAAATTATTTTAATCCCATTGAACCACATTTTACTTCCTAATGACAATGATGTATGTCGGATTTTTTAAATTCAATTCACATAAGCGGTAAAATTTCATTTAAACGAAAAATCAGTTTTTTAACTACCACTTAGTGGTTTCACTATTCATCAAAAATTGAAGTTTTTCAGAAAAATATCAAAAATTCACCCTACGATATAATTTATACTCTGATTTCAAAAATGATGTATATTTTAAAAAATTCTAAACATATAAGTTGCATTAATTAATTTTATAATTAATTCTCACTGTCAAAACAAATAGTGTATTTTTAAAAAAACAATATCAATTAAAAGATTGAAAATTGTTTATGTCCAATTTCAAAGTGAAATTAATTCTAATGACCACCATTGGATAAAATGGTAAAAATATATTTTAATTATACATTAAAACTAATAAATATTATAATTTACCACTATATATTATTTTGATTAAAAAAGTTGTTTTTAAGTATTTCTTCCTATTCATAGAAAATTGGAAGTTCTCAGAAAATTACAAAAAATTCATCTTAGGATAATTTAAATATTTCAAATACGAAAATGAAGACCATTTTGAAATATAAAATTTATATAATTTCAAAAATTGGGTATTAAAATTCATAATGGCTGCTTTTATTGGTCACTGTGTGTTCGGATCTCGAACTTGCATACAATGCAAGCTATTACATTATTGAAAGAGAAGCGTACCATTGATGCTTGGGGTGTTACATCATCAAAATTGTCTGTCATATCAATAAAATAATATATCCTTCAATTATTTTTTTCTTAACTTAAATGAAGAATCTTAAACTTATTTGTCTTTAATATCAAAGGGACATTAAAAAATTTAACAAAATTTTCGATAACCTTGGACTAGGTTGTTGGAAAAATCAATATCTAATATATGATCAAGTCATATTTTGTCTTGTTGATTCTGATAAAGTTGTACTTGACCAGGTTAATATTCATTAATTTGTTGTAAAAATCCATCATGAAGATACCTATTATTTTCAAGGCATCCTTGTATCCTATTCTTGGTATTAAAAGGCCTTGCATCTATAATGCTACGGTCAGGTAGTTAGCTGAAAGGTTATAATTGTTTAGGCCTCTTTAATTGATGAAGGCCTATGGAATCAATAGTCTTAACTCTATAAAATTTCCTTATGAATCTTATTTCATTAGAGAGAAATAGTTAGATTAACCATCATATGTTATTTCATGCATATATTTTGATCTATTATATGACTTAGAATAAGTTTTCTCATAACACATAAACCAAATATTATGATTTCCACATTCATTGAATAACTCGATTGATTGGTAGAATTCAATTACCAAGTCCACAAACACTAGATCTTTTTATCCCTTATTTTTCGTAAAAAAAATATTTTCCCATGCCTTGAATTATATAATATTTCTAATTAATGAATCATACTTAAAAAGGAAGTCCTGACCAACTAACCTTTATTTGAGGATCGACCAGTAATTAGGTTCCTTAATTGTAAGCATCTAAGTCCAACGAGAGATTCACAAAGACATTCATAGCCTATGAAAGATATCTAGAAATCATATTTGGGAAATTGATGGAAAGAAGAAACATAAGTAGAAATATCTAGAATTTTATGTGGGATACAAGGAATCCCCCTTTATATAATTGTTGTATTAAAAGTTCATCTTCCTAGATTAATCCAACAGTTCTAAAAAAAAAATCTGATCTGACAGCTAATACAAAGATGAAGAATGTTATATAGATTCTGAAGTTTTGTGGTTTTAAGGAAATAAAGTGATTTATGGAATCATGAATCTATTGATGTTTTTTTAAATGAAATTTCAATAAAAATAATGTGAAAAGAAAATAATAGGTAATAGTTATGAAGAAATGTATTTCTGAGTTTTTTGAAGGTTTTCTAGTATTTTATAAGTCTCTTCATAGATATATTAGAATCCAAAAAAAGTATTACAGTATGGAAAATTTATATGTTTTGAAAAAAATTATTAGATTCCAAAAACATTTATTAGATTTTGAAAATAAAAATTTATTAAATAAAACTACTGTATTCCCCCTATAAAAAGTAGTAAAATAATGTTATGATATTTTTTCAAAAAAATTATTTTTATCATTAGCTTATATTTATCATTGCTAACTTTTGATTAATGTATTCAATACAATTAGAATGTAGTTTCTTTGTAAACATATCAGCATGTTGTTCATGAATTCTGATGTATTGTAAAATAATATTTTCATTCAGTGTGTAATCCCTAAGAATGTGATCTAGAATATCTAAGTGATTTGTACAAGAGTGATGTATAGGGTTTTTTCTTAAATAAATGGTGCTACTATTATAACATGGAATCAAAGATACTGTAAAACTAAATCCATGATTAGTGAGTGTGCATTGAATCCACAAAGATTGAGCACAAAAACATCTAAATTCCATATATTCATACTCAGTAGTGAAAAGTGATACATGGTATTATTTCAAACATAAACATGAAAAAAATTAATCTCCTATGAAATGACATGTTTTAGATGTACTTTTCATATCCATTCTACAACCACTTTATTCTGAATCTGTAACTGTTTTAAAAAAATCTTTTCCAAATGAATAGACAGGTCCTAAATCCTTATTTCCATTTAAATATTGAAATTTATATTCATTACATTTAAATGGGATTATTTTTGAATATATTCATATCTTTAACGTAATCTTACTAAGAAAATTAAGACTCTATGACTAGTTGTTATGTATAGTAAACTTACTATCATAACACTAAATGTCGTTTGATCCACTGGTTGTCTAGCTTCCGCAAGATCAAGAGTATTTGAGGTACCAATTACAGTACATATAAATTTAGTGTTTTCATATCCATACTATTTAAGAAGAAATTTAATATACTTCTGCTGAGATATATAGGTTTCTTTTGGGTTTCTATGAAATATGAAAACCAATGAAAAATTATTAATGACCCATCATACTCATTTCAAACTCAGATTTCATAAGATTTGCAAATGAATCAGTTAATATTTGCTGAGTTGGTCTGAATATAATGTCATCAATTTTTTTTAATTTAATAACTTTTATTATCATTATTTATAAAATGGGTACGATTAAAATTTTTGTTAGCATAGTTTTTTTAAACAAATTCATGTATGTCCATTATACCTAGCTATAGGGGCCTGTTTAAACCATATAATGTTATGGTAACTTTAACAATATGCCCATGATTTTTTGTGTCTTCATAAATAGCATGTTGTTCAACCTAAATATCCCCTTCAACATATCTGATAACAGAATCACACGTCACATCCAATTGAATGTTTTTTAAGATAACAAATGATTCAATGGATAATATATTTTTAATAGATTCATTTATATCTATTGAAGCATATGTTTAATAATATTTTATTCCTTATAATTGATTATAGACTATAGAATATAATCTCACATTATTTCAACAAAATATTCTATTTTCATCGATTATTTCAGAACAAATATTGTACTCCAATTACAGAAGATTCTTTATGTCTTTCAACCAATTTCCATACATTATTCCTTTTGAATTAATTTATTTTATCTTTCATATAAGTAATACAATATTCATCAGCTAGAAAATTGTCAATAAATTTTGGTACAAAATAAGAATAAATATTAAGATGCTCCACTTCATTTCATAAAGAACATCTTGTCATTACAGTTTGATGTACATCTCCAATGATATTATCATTTGGATGATTTCAAAGAAATAACTGACATGGGTTTTGTAAAATATGTTCATCAACATAGGGTGGAATTTAATTTAGGGGGCATACTTTAGAAATATTTTTTAGGTATCTTAATAATTAAAAGAGACTTATATCAATGGTTTATAATAAATTATTGAAAACACATCTGATGACATAGGTTGGGGTTATTTGAAAACAAATGGAATAGTTTTATCAAATTTAACCTGTCATATTTCCTCACTAATAGAATTTTTTTTTGATAAATTTATAATCAATAAAATTAGTGGAATAGCCTAAAAATATTCCTTTCTCATATTTGGGGATAATTTATGTAAGTTTCCTTTTTTATTCAAAATGAATTCATTCAATCCAAATAATCTAAAGCATGAAACTTTTTATTTTCATCCAGTCTATAATACATAAGGTATTTTATTATGAAAGGGATGTATTAAAACTTGTTTTATTGAATAATATTAATTATTTAAAGATTCAACCCAAAATTGTTTTGCAATTGAGTATTCACTCCACATGGTTCTTCTTATCTATTGATGAATTCAGTTTCTTCTTTTAACAACAATATTTTTGAGGAGTTTATAGAGATAAGAAGTTATGATTATTAACTTTCTTACTATTTTTTTTTTCAAAATCCAAATTTTCAAATTTTTAACCATTATCAGTATGAATAGTTATTAATGAATAGTTTTAAATTTTTAACTTTGTATAAAAATATTTTAAATTTATGAATGACTTCTGATTTGTTTTCCAGAAGATAGTCTCAAATATGTCATGTGTTACCATAGATTAAAAAATACATATAATTTACTAAATTACATCCAATTTCTGTATGACCAAATAAGATCATGTGCACTTTCTATAATTCATTAGAAATGGAGGCATCAATTATAGTTTTAATGACTAACTTATGTGACTTTCCAAATTTAAAATTGTCACAAACTTTTGAAGGATCATATCTGGGATCCGGCAGATTCATAACAAGTCTTTTCATTGATAGATTATATATGTTCCTAAAGTTACGAGGTCTATGTCTTCTATTCCATAACCCTAATTGGACTTCCATGGCACTAATCCAATTCAATTCTCAGCTCCTAAGCTCTTCTATGTTATGTTTATAACTATTATCCAGCCAATCACCATAGATAAAGAACTCATCAATGGAATGTTATACTAATAATTTTTCATACCTAAAATTCACATGATATCCTTCATTAAATAATTTGAATATTCTTATATGGTTGTTCATTCTGACTTTAACAAAAAAGATTTTGATATTTAGGATTTTCCAAGATGAATGATGTTACCTATACCAAAAATTTCTCCTAGACCATTATATTTTAATGTGACTCTTCCACCATTAATCTTAGTAATATTTTCAATGATGATTTTGTTACCATTCTTGTGTTAGGATCACCCATGATCCATGTTACATGTATTATTGTTGGTACTTAATTTTTTTTCTGAAAAAAAAAATTATGTTTTCGGAATCCAAACATTCATGGATCCATAAATATAAGAAAATTAAATATTTGGAATCTAAATTTCCATAGAAAAGATAGATTTATGAAATCATAGGGATAAAATTTTATTTAATGATGAATTATTCTTCAACATTCCTCAAATTTCACACATTATGCAGGATAAGGAATTTTTTGGATCAAAATAGTTGTGACATAAAAATATTTTTGAGTGAGAATATCCATATATAGATCTTTTCCTAAGAGGATAAATATTTAAATAAATATTATTAATGTTATTCTAAGAAGTAAAATTTTATATGATTTTATTTAGAGAAATGGATTCAGATTTTATTCTAATGACTAAATACTTATCCTCATTGTCATTGGTTTTAGAATTGAAGATTGTCTCTAAAATATTTTTCATTGAAAAAAGATTTGAAAAATCCTGAGAAATTTTAACCATTTAAGAATTAAAATCCTATGAATTTTTAAAAATTTAATCAAGTTCTAAATATTTTATATCCAGATATTTAGAATGATCTGATAGTTATTTTGATCAAATATTAATTTAGAATTTTCCTTATCAAGGTTTTTTATCTAAGTATTATCATTTTCAATCAATATGAAAAATCTAGATAATTACTCAAAAATATGGTAATGAATAATCTTCTAATGAGGAATATTCTTCATCTATGGATGTATAATATTATTCTTCAACTTAATTAGATCATAAATATTGATTAGTTCTGGCTTCAATATTGTGTACCTTAGCAATGAAACATTGATTTTCAATAGTTGTTATATCATTAAATCAATATTATTTTGTCTAGAAGAATCATTATATAAAGATCCATCATATCATTCTCCACCTCTTTCACTCCATGAATCATTTTATGTCAAAACATTCTTTCCTATAGGATTGTAATATCTTTTATTATTGATTTTAGAATGTCTACATTTGGTGACTTTTATTTTCTGCATAACGAAATTAGGTATGATATGTCTAGATTTCTTGCATTAATAAAATGTAACATTAGAGTGTTTCTTATCCTTATTACCCAATTTTATATATTTTTTTATATTATTTATTTCCAAAAAATTTGTTCATCTTTTGAGAACGACTGGCTGACTCATTCTCTTATTGTTCAGTATTAGATTAATCTAACTGAACTTTAAATTTCTTAGTCATTGTTGACTTAACCATATTCAAATTAAATTTGCCTTTCATCTTATTTGATATAGTTATAAATGACATAAAAAATACCATTTTTACTGATTATATTATTAGTATCTATCTTTAATCTGTTCACATGTTGTAAGACTGTTCGAAATAATTCCTCAAGAGTAACATTTGTGACTTTCCTTGACTCCATAAATGTTTTTCTCTCCAATTTTTATTCATTAGGCATGATGTCTATAATATTATAAATAATAATCTCAACATTTAATACTTTATCTCCCAATTACTGTAGACTTCCTTTGATGGTCATGAATCTATGTTGAACATTAATAATAGTATCTACATAGGTATAAACATAACCATGATAATCTTCACTATGAATAGACCTTTTGGTTGTAATAAATTTAGATGTACCAAATGAGTAACATTTAGTTTCATTAATATTTTTTTTACATTAGAAGTTGATATCTGGCATTATATATTCATGGTCATAGAATAATGAAAATTATTGTGTACCACAGAGTCAATATGATATTCAGTCTTTTAATGATTAATATAAGTTAGGAATTCTTTATCGTAAATTCTATAATCTCATGTATGCATGATAATATTTTCAACACCAGTATTAACGAAAAATTTCATTATCCTTTCTCTCTATTGTTCATAATAATTCCCATAAAATATTTGTTTTTTTATTTCATATTGCCTATGGATCTGACATTCATTCCTATCATCTAAATAATGAAACAAAAAAAATATTTCTCCACAACACTAGATAGTATAGAAAATATTTATAATCAAAACTTTTCTAAATGATATTATGAACATTTTACAGAATTAAAGAAAGAGTTAGAAAACTGATTAGTGAAAATCAGCCTTTGATAGTAATTGTAAGTATCAATGTTTCATATTTGATACTATTTGTATGTATTATTATATAATATAACTTCTCTAATACCAATTGTAGGATCTAAATGTAGATGAAGATTCTCAATTACAAGAGGTTGAATTGGTTATTTAAAAGCGTTTTTTTTTACCATATGGGAACTTTTTTTTAACAAATTTTAACAAATTATATTAACAAAAACACAATTTTATAAGGTTAATGAAAACACATTTGGTATAAAAAATATGTGTAATAAAATAGAAACATAGGAATGTTTATATAATATTCTACCTTAAAGCGTATAGAATCTCAAATCAGAGTTAAAACTAAAGAGAATTTATTAGAAACTCATTTATATTGTTAAAACATTTAGGGGAAATATATAGAACATATAAATATTATAAATAATTTAACCCAAATAGTAGGATATACAAAACACCATGGATAATGTCTCCTTGATTTCTTAATTTGTAGCATGTTTCTCTTACCCACACTATGATATACCCTCGATATGAAGATCTATGTCTGTCATGATATCCATGCAATCACTCTATCGGTATGGTGATCCGCAACTCTTTTGTCCTTCACCTGGAATCCCTCGATTAAGATGTTAATCGACAACCCTTTCTTCCTTCAACATAGGGACCATGATCATAATCACCAATGATCATTGTCTCACGAATAATAATAGTGATTATTCACGATATCAGGTAAGTTGAACAAGTAGTTTATAACTTTATCACTTCAAATATTTCACACAAAGAAATTATAGAGGATCAATCGTAGTTCTTCAAAATCCAAAAGTGTTTTTGTATGTATACTTCTCATCCAAATGACCTGGTATTTATAGCTGTGATCTCCAATGGTCTAATTTCTTCTAATGGTAGTATTTTGTAAGAAATATCAGAGAAACCTGTATAGTAAGAACATAAAATGGTCATATAATTATGAATTAGATGAATTGGTTTTGTATAAGAAAATTTCCTGAGAAAAATTAATTATAAATAATTCCAATTAAATAAAATTTTACATTAGAAAAATATAGTATCTTTATGAAATGTATAAAATTTAATTCGTAAAAAAATGAGAAATAAATATGAATATTTTCAAATCAGATATGTAAAATAATGAGAATCTGAATTTATGTATATGGTAAATCAGATTCAAAAATAATTATGAATCGTAATTGAGGAAGTGAGAATTAGATTCAAAAAAATTTCTAATTCCGAATTGATAATCCTTGAATATGATTATCATTTATTAATGAATCGAAATTTAAAAAACATCGAATCAGATACGAAATTTTGGATGATTTGGAATTAAGAAACGTAGAATCAGAATCATAACTCTGAGAGAATCGTAATGGAGAAAGTGAATCATTGTCTATTTTATGTATTACATCAAATTAAGAAAATGAAAATTAGATTTACAATTATGAGACAAGCAAAAATGATAAATTGAATTATTATATATTTTATTAATGATCTGATTTATTCAAGTTACTATTTTGTCTGATGAAAAATAATGTAGACTTAGCTATAACATGGGTAAATAAAATGAATATTATTTTCCATATAGATAGAATGGATTATTAAGAAAATGTATTTTTTATTTCATAAACATATTGGCATGAGAAATACTATATGATACTTTTTCCTCAATAGATCATATTTCACCTAATATATTAATTGGTAATATTTTATATTTCTATAGTCAATATTCATGATTAATGTTGTCATGGAATACAATACATAGAGATTTATAGTGGGTGAAAACATTGTATCTTGATTAGTACCACAATGATGCTCAATTTATTTATATCGGTATAGTCTTAGTCAATATATTTTTTATATTTATTTCTATTATTACTTGGATATTGTGTGGTTATTGGATTCAAGTAACATGGGTTACTCTTAAAGGAGCATTTTTTGGATATTTTTTATGAATTTTTATTTTTAATAATTGTGTATAATATAAATTTAAATTTCCCCCCTTAATTCTTATTAAACCCATATAATTTATTTCCAACCATTGGGTTCAGTCAATGAACCAATTGTTTTATTAAATGGAATGTGTATTACATGGCCTAATTTAAATAAATAATTCTTTTTAATGTGCCTATGTTATATGGAATTTTTATTCTTTATAGGAGTGGCCAGACTTGATCTGACCATGGATTATTTAGTGAATGACTTCAACTCTATCCAGATGCCATTTTTATTCAGAGATCTTGTTTCTATGGGAGATAACCACCATAGAACATAGTCTTTATCTGTGTTGGATGGGTACAATGATGTATTAGGATCCCTTCACTACCTCATAGATATTAGGATTCCTTGCATAAAACTCTAGGATCCTTCTTGACATTTTTGGGACAAGTGGCGCCATGAATTTACCCCATAAATCCACTTTATGCATAGACCATTTTACATGGGACTATACCCTTTTACTTTTTTATAAGAATTTACAGAGGAATTAAATGGTTGATACCCCTTGGATAAAACTCTAACCCTTATAGCCAGGCTACATGTTATTACTGAGTTGGATTGACCCATGTGGTGAAGGATTCCTCGGATCCTAATTTAAATTTTTATCATTATATGATTCCTTATTATAAAAAAAATCCACATTATTATTATGATATATTTTAAATTTCATATAAAAATAGAATGACATATCTACACAAACTCAATATAATTAACTAATAAAATGTTTACATGATCAGAGACATTCCCCTCCATATATGAATCATGTATCAGTTATCATTATGACGGTCACGACCTGACCCATCAAGTCTCGAGAAGTGACTCCCCTACCCCACCTAAAATAATCCAAGGTCTAAAAACTATAGTTGATTAGTAAATCACAGACATGGGAAGCACTGTCCTATGCTACATTTACACACACACTCACTCACACACACACACACCCATATACACCTCCAGAAAATAGTACAATGATATATAAACTGAAAAGACATTCAAGAATACATTTATCTCATAATAAGAGTACAAAAATATTATATTAAGCTAAAATATAGGGCCCACCAAATAAACTATTAAAATAATATGATATTTTAAGAATAAGGGGATCACTAAAAAATTTACCCTCTAGAATTCCCCTCAACCAATCTCTGTTAAGCACCCAGGTCATTCTATCTCACTAAGCTCTAGCAGCTATGGGTCCCCCTAGGACTTTTTTGGAAGGCATGTGGTCTACACAAGACAGAAAACATGTGTTGGAAAATATCTTCTAGGGGTGAGAAAAAAGCTACTCATTAGGCGCCCCAAAAACCCCAAAAGAAAAGGAGATATTGAATAGAAAAAATTATCTCATCCTAGTGAGAGAGAACCCCAAATGAGTGAGAAACTGTATCTCAAGACCATCTTCTTGAAAACATAACTACTCTGCTCCACCCATCTGTTGTGTCAATGAAGAAGTTACAAAAATACTAGGAAACTCCAAAATTACTTAAATATACTCATCTCAGGCACCATGTCGTAGGAGGTTCTGACCTCAGTGCTAGTAATAAGTTTTAATCAAGGCTCTAAGTAAACACATAACCAAGAGGAAAAACTCTTCAGATATAACTAAAAATAATGACATGTTGAAACTCAGCATATCTCAATCATCAGATAGGGATCCCTCTCATGATCTATTGATGGATACTATGAACCCTACTATAAAAACATAAACATAAACTTCTCATATTGGGGATTAGTTCTATGATCTGCTAGGGGATATGATGACCCTAACTAGTATCCCATAACAACTGAGAGGGAATATCAATCCCATGATCTTCTGGGTGATATCACAACACAATATGACATCCCAGAGATCACATCACTCAATTAGAAGATATTGTCACGTTTAATGTCTATCATGACGATACCGAGAACTCCATATTGGATAACATGTTTAGTAATTTATTACAGACCCGATGATACCATAAACCCTAAATAAGAATTCTTGTTGATTAGGAGGTCATATACCCAATGATTCTGCAAACCTTATGAAACACCTCTATATGTAAGGTATTATTTACCCAATGATAAGAGAAACCCTATAAGGCTATCCTACTAGATTTGGGGTTGTCACCCGTGTAGTTGTGGTCATGATGATTTTGATAGCATGATCTTGGGTAAACCAAATTCTAGTGGATCCTACCCCAACGACAGTGGAGGGAACCCAAAAATCTATCCATATTATCTGAATGAGAGGATTACAACCCTGTACTAGGGTTTTATTTCAACATGAACCCACATAAGAACGGTTCATGTTATTTCACTCATCCTTGGTTGGTCAAAACATTACTAAACCAAAAAAAAATCAACATTTCCTCAACCCTCACCACCTAGACCCAAATCAATGCCATCATCACGTTTTATGTAGAATAACACGTAGGATAGGCTATTTACTAACCTGAAATTCACAACTAGTGAAAAAGTAACTATTTACCAAAGCAAGCCCTTATGGTTCACATAGGGCCAAATCCTGGATCCTAGAACTCATCGAATGGATTCTTCCATTTCAATACTCACTTAAAAGCACATGATATTTACTACTCATTCATCCAAGATGGATAGTCAATGGAAAAGGTGCATTTCGCCGCAAACACCCAGAACATGCCTTATGGGGCCCATACTGTGATTTTGGATAAAGAATATGTAATTTATCTCAAAATTTATTTCATAATATCAGGGTCACAAAAATACTAGTGACATTTCAATCAGAAGCTCTGTGTAGAAGTTATAGCGGTACTATATTGAATAATAAAAAAATATTGCTATTATTTTAACATTTCAAGGCCCTAAGACACAAACCCACCTCATCAAATTGAGAACAATTCTCAAATAGTCATACTTAATGGAAAAATCATGTCACCAGAAATGGATCCCAAATCTGACATCCAGTTTGTAATTTCCGAGGGTTTAAAGAATCCCTAAGCGTGAAATCGATGGACCGACCCGTATTAGTTGGTCCTCCACAACAATTGTCCCACCACCACATGGAACCAAGCCGTATGTATCCTCATCCTTGAATATCTAAAGTCTAGGAACAAGGAAAAGAAATTTAACACTGGACTAGGCCTACCATACAAGAGAGTTCACCAAAAACAATAAGAAATCCACCAAGGGATCCCATGCTACCGACTAGCACACACTCTAGGAAACCCAAGGCCTTTCACACAAACTCCCCAACACAGAACCCTACCCTTAATGAATAAGTTAGTGGGAATCAACCTCCACACCTCAACAGTACCATCATTGGGGACATTTTCACATCTCTATATTTTTAATCTCATTTAAAAAATGCTTCACGAGGGGGTAAGGATCCCACTTCTTTATGTGTTCAAATAACGTCGAACAACACCAGCACAGGGTCTTACCAATTACATGAAAAAATATCAAAAAATTAATGGAATGAGATGAGTACCTCCAAATAGTGTCTATCAAAATTACAAAATAAATGGGAAAGGTCCTAGGGAAAACATCAATCTATCTATGGAGCCTATTGGTCATCATACTCTAAGGTCTACAATTATCCTCACCCCTATCCTCTAGCTCCACAAGCTCAGAGTGGATAACATGGGTTGGGTGGTGGTGGAACCTCTTTCCGCCCCCCACCTCTTGTAGATACACCTGCTCCATATCCACGCCCTCTATCCTGGGGAACTCCATACTCAAGACGGTACCTCTACTGAGATGGCTTGTGGACTTTCTCTGTCTCAGTAGCATAGAGGGTCAGAAAATATCAATCAAGATATCCCCGAGCATCACAGGATTAACACCAAATATTTTACAGTAGACTAAAACATTCCTCAGATCCATGATATCCTTGAGATTCACCTCGTCCATCCTCGGATCACATATTAACATGTCGCACATGTCCAAACCCATGAGCCAATTGGTGGGTACCAGCTATTAATGTGGCTACTAAGGTCTCAACTCCCATATGCCCAACACTGATAGTTAGAGTCTTTTAAGACAGAAATATCTCCTCCACCATGGCCCACTTCAATACTCCATCATAGTTCGGTAGTCCCAAGGAACCCACACTGACCCGGATGTATCTACCAAGACCCTAATAGATGGTTTGATCCCTAAATAATGTTTCTCAAACCATATCAAGGGAGTAACACAATAGTTCTGGAACCCTCACTGAGTACTCTGACAAAGTCACACAGTCATACCAAATTTGTAGAAGCTCGTGGATCTTCACTGACATCATGGTGACTAGATAGAACACTTCCTTGAAGAGCTTCTGAAACTCTATCGACATGCGCATCTCTCCATCATGAGACTGTGCCACCAAACACCACTATGACATGGCCAAAACCTATAGAATGCTTGCATCTAAGACAACCATATGATGGGGATGTGTCTTACAAAGGTGGAAAACTTAGTAGACATTCTCAGGCTAGTCCTCAGTTTCATATGGGTCTTGGTAACCTTGGTACTTTAGAGGTTTCTTCCTCTCAAATATATGCAGTGCACTCATTGTATGTGGATCCTCGCCCTACAATTTCAGCACAGCCAATTGGTCGACATGTGGTGGGTCAACTTGCATACCAACTAGAGGTACAAGCTCAGAACCAATTCCCTACTCTAAAGCCTCAACTTATGGCAGATCTTCACCAAAATCCAATTTTGGATCCATGTCTAGTTGTCATTGTGGAGGCATCCTGAAATACATTCAAGATGCACCATGATCAAAAATTATATCCTGGGACACAACATAAAAATGATAGGAAGACACAAAATCCTATCATATATGATTAATGTACCATTATTTCTCTATGACCAGTATCCTAATGTTTCAATTTTAAAGGCTGGTTATTAGAGTCATGGTGAATGGATATGTTGGTCACTGCACTATCCTTGGAGTCCCTAGCCTAAAATCCAAACTCAAAACATCCTATAACCATCATTATAAATAAAAAACCAAGCTCACTGCTATACCAACTACACTTTGATGTCCAAAGGTGGAACCTCTATGGATATAACTCTACCGTGACCTTACCCAACGGGGATCAATCCATGACACCCCAAGACAACCTCTAACAGGCCTGGGGCTAGAGACTAGTAGTATTTAGGAAATCACACACATGGTAGTCCTTAGCCTAAGGTTGTTGTACACAAACACCCACAGACAACTCCATGAAATAGTGTTGTGATTAATAAAAAATAAATGAAATGAATCCATACATATAACCCACATGAAGAGTACAAAAGATATAAAAAATGGAAAATAAAGTTCCAACCAAAGTAAGTTGTAAAAGAGTAAGACCTTCTTAGAATGAAGAGATAACTATCAAATGTACACATCAGAACACTCCTCAACCAAGCTTTAGGCAACACCATGGTCAGTTTAGACCACTTTGATTCACCTTTTATGGGTTATCCTGGGACTCCGTTGAAAGTTATGTGTTTTTTAAATGACCAAAAACATGTTCTTGAAAATCCCATTAAGGGGTCAGTATAAAAAGACTCAGTAGGAACCATAAATACATCAAAATAAGTAGAGCAGTTGAATGGAAAAATTTTTCTCATCCTATCCAGAGGGAACCCAATAGAAGGAGAAACTCAATCTCGAGACCATAGTCAACAAATCATGACTAGTGAGCTCAATCCATCAAGGTTTTCAATAAAGAAGTGACAAAACCTCAAGGAATCAAATAAATCAACCAGATATACTCGTCTCAAGCACTAAGCCTTTTTATATTCTAACCTCAATAGTAGAGTCAGGCTTAACTCAATGCTCTAAGGAAACATGTAACCAATAAAACATGCTTGTCAAATATCCATACAAAGAATGAAATGCTGAAACTTAGACGATATAGATGTTCAAATAGGGGACCCCACACAAGATCCACTAGGGGATACTATGAACCCTACTAGAATACTGTAAACTACAACTCCTTGGATACAGAATCAATCCTAGGATCATGTAGGGGATACCATGACCCTAACTGGTAGCCCATAATCTATAATACAAGGGATCACACCCAGGATCCACTGGTGAATTCCACAACCCAATCTAACATCTTTGAGACCACATCACTTAGAAAGAGGATCACCTCCCCTATAATGTCAGTCACAATGATAGTGCAAACTCCATATGGGATTAAAAGTGTAGTAGGGGATCATACACACAATGATACCATAAAACCTACATAACAAATTTGTTGAGTAGATGATTTTATACCCAATGATTATGAAACTCTTCTAAAACATCACACTTGAAAGTGAATCGTTTAACTAAATATTCCAATAATCCTACTATGTTATCCTTATAGATAAGGGATCGTCACCTGCTTAGGGTTGGTCACAATGATTCTGAGAACTAGACCTAGGGTAAACAATATGCTAGAGGTTCCAATGCTATCCACACCTCCTTAGCCCAAAATGATTCCTCCATCACATTCTACATAAAAAAACATGCATGATAGGCTATTTACTCACCCAAAATGAAAAATTCATGAAATGGGAAATATTCACCATAGAATGACGTGATGGGCCAAGTGGTGGCCAATCAATGATCCTAGAACACATCAAACAGATCATTTCATTGTGATCCCCATAAAAAACACATGGGATCAACTACTCATAGGTAATAAATAGAAACCCAGTAAAAAATACACATTTCGCCGGAAATGACTAGAATGGGCCTCATGGTGACCACACCATTATTTCCAATTACACACCGAAAATTCATCTAAAAATTTCCCCCTTACTATCAGGTCCAAAATGCCCGTGATGAAACATCACTTTGACCCTCCTTGCAAAAGATATAGTTGGCTGAAGTTCAATTGTAATATAATATTATAATTATTTCATCATTAACTCATAAAATTACCAAAACATTATCAAATGGTATATCTTTATTTAAGGATTTAATCTAATTAAACAACTCAAAAATCGTACATCTGGTTTTTAAATTACAGGTGTGTAAATAACCCCTGGGCCCAAAAGGTCTGACCAGCCCGTATCAGCCGATTTCCCTGGCCCGTATCAGCATGGCTCGCCCATCCACCAACATCACATGATTCTCTGGCCACCATCATGCTCCCATAGACCCGTCGAAAAAACCAGGCCCCACCAATTTTGGTCGGATAGCCACCGCACTGGTGTCGCCACGACAGGTCGTCTGCCGAACGCCAGTATCACCCTGTTGGTCACAGTTTTAATCTGATGGATGTTTTTTGATCCTTAAAACCAAATAAATAAAGATATAATGATAAATTGAATCTAAAATAATAATAAATGTTATTGGGGATTTAAAACTCAAATCACCTACATTTTTGTGAATCGCCAAAGTATCGGGTGCTGAACAATGTGTGTGATACGTTGATGCCAGATCTGACAATGATCAGCGGAAACAATGGCACCTAAGGGAACCTTTTTTGGTTTTTTCATCAAAATGATAGGGGAGGAGGAATCCTATATATTATTGGGATAACGGTGAAGATGATAGATTTTTCTTTTTCTTTTTTTAAACAAATTTTACATTTTAACTCCCAGTCTACACTCCTCTGATCCGGCTCCTAGCACCAATTAATATTATTCCATTCCAAGGGTAAACATAGTATTCATAAGTCAACCACGATCTCAAAATTTCTATCCAAGTCTATGTCTAGAAATTATTTGAGACGAAATCTATAAAAAAATAAATTTATTTATTTATGAAAACACCCTCGATAATGATTTTCCATAGTAGCCTGATGCTGACAAAACTTATACCCCACATATGGTAAACGACATGCTACGTACTGAACCATGCCCTCATATTTCTAATTTGAATTACTATTTATGATAAAAATAATTTCTACATTATTTATAGTAAAATAATAATTAAAATTATTTAAAATTTATTTTGTCCAAACAGGTCATCAGAATCGCACGTCGTCACTACACATAGCTCTGAAATTATTCGTAAAAATATTCCAAGGCCAGAATGGGAAAACCCTAGACACTAAAATAACCATCCTTAAATTTATTTATTTATTCACACTATTTTGATTTATATTCATGGAATAGATGATATTTACATAGATGGTGGTAGACTAGTACAACTTTTCTCACACCATATCAAGACCTCCATTAGTATCATGGAAGATTATGTTTATGAAGATATTGATAATGGAATGAATCATTATATGGATATCTTATATTGCATGGTTGTTTATGATTAATCTTTCTAGCAGATGACATGGACCATAATTAGGATTCCTGGATAGTTATTTACTTTCTTTTGTTTCTTTTGTATATAATGTAATGTTTGCTACCATTTATTCATGTTTTCAAACATTATAGAGACATGAAATACTTTATCATCAGGATTTATTAGACATA
Source organism: Viscum album (assembly GCA_963277665.1). Classification (NCBI taxonomy): domain Eukaryota; kingdom Viridiplantae; phylum Streptophyta; class Magnoliopsida; order Santalales; family Viscaceae; genus Viscum; species Viscum album. The sequence goes on along the minus strand of OY728142.1, from coordinate 1,329,025,917 downwards.
GTTTCCAGATTGTTATTTTTCTTGTTCCGTTGATTTTTATATCATTCTTTGTCTAGGGAGGTCTGCTAGTCTAGTTATTATTTTTGTTATTTCTATTTTGTCGTCTATTTACAAAAAAAAAATTAAATTAATTTTTATTTCTAATTCAGTGTTCTCTAATATGACATGGGGTAATAGTCTCACCAAAGAAAAAAACCAAAGCCTCTCTTTCTATTTGGAATCCCTTGGCATATAATGATTAACTCTTGAGTCTATATGGTCATTTGGCCATTAGGGAACCTTTAATTGGAACCTAGGTTAATGTTTTCATAATCATGTTTCTTAGGCCCATGATACATCTACCGTAAATATATATCCACATGAGAGATTAAAACTACTATATAGAAATCTGTTTAACTATGGATTACCAACCAATTATTACCATGAATCTATAGATGCATCGAGGGGAAATATATAATGTAGATCATCCAATATAAGTAACCAACCACAAACATTTTATATTATTGAGTTTTTTAACATGGATTTTGATTCATAAAATTATGAGTATCATTCCAATTTAGATATTTTTATAACTATGAGAGGTAGTTAAAAATTAAACTCATATTTTATAAGTGCAAACCTATATTCATTATAAAGTTTCCCACAAAAAAATTTTCTTCAAAATAAATAATTTCTCTTTATGAAAAACATTCACATTTTTCTCTATGATGTCATCTTTATCTCTAATCTCCATTAAACCTTATATATTTTTTTAAAACATTAAATGAGAAAAAAAGTATCATTTATGGAAATATAAATTATGGATGAAATCATTAGTCCATGGATAATTATAAACCCATGAATTTTTTTTATAAATTTATACTTTTCACCCATAAATCATAATATCATTCACATACCTCATGAAATCATATGTTTCATGTAAAACTATAAACAATAAATAAATCAAAAAGGTGAATTGAGTCATTATTTCAAGATCACATTTACTATTATTGTATCTCTAATGTCTACATATGGAGTGATTGTCATTGTTGCATTTGGAATAACAACCACAATGTATTCCTTTAATCTCTTAATAAGATATCTACCAAGTAACTATGTATCATTAAATAATGCATTGGTGATATATAATGGGATCTACCACTATATAATTATTGAAAATCTCTGGCAATTATAAAAAATTCCCAAGAACTAAACATAATCACAACACATAAATCATGCATAATATAAAAATAAGATACTCACTTTGAAATAACTTTTTATTTTTACAGATCCACACCCACATAAATGATAATAACATTATTTGGAAATAAAATTTTAAACATGTAAAGGAACCATAAAAATATGAATATTGAATGAATATTGGAAATTATTATTATGCCATATATTTTAAAAATTATTTGTTTTAGAATTCGTAATTTTTTTTGAATATAGTAACTTTAGAATAATTTTTTAAAAGAATAGTCTATAACTAGAGTATGAAAATCATGTAAAATATTATCTTAATAAATAAATATATGAGATAATTTATTAAAATTATTTAGAAAATTTTAATTTATTATTTTTCATATCACATTTTATCATGGTAATAAAATTAATAAATTAATGAAGTTTATGTCAGAAATTTTCTATATATTTTGCACTTGAGTCGAAATTGAATTTTTTATTATGGAAACATTCAATGTTTTCATATGTACACTATATCTATAATATGATACATGAAATGGTGAATATTTTTATACATCAATTAATCATTTATGTCACGCCATTACTTATGGTTATTAAAAATGGAAAATGTTATAATAATGGAGAGAGTAAGTCGTACATATGAAAGAGTAATAGTTACATTTTTATATGATCATTATGGAATTATGGAATGAAATATTATAAAATTATTTAATGATTATATTATCTTTAAAATAATATTATTCTTTTAAATATATTTATATATATATTCCATGTAATGTAGTAATGAAACAAGAATCGCATTGCTTCGTGAAGGTGATAGTTCACACGTGCACATGAAAAACATTATCATTTTATGTACATGTGGATGTAAGATATGAAATGATACATTATTATTAAAAAAATATAATTATTTCAGGTATATAATTTATAACCCATAATTTCATAATTATAACTTTTTTTGAAAGAAAATGATGGAAAATAATTGTATTTGTTCATGAGGTGGTTGTCTCCCCTACCCACGATTGATTATAATTTTTCCAATTATGTATAAGAAGAGATGGATTTCGATAATTATATTAATCCAATATAATTAATGTTTATTTAGGATACTATATTAATTTTTTAATCATATTTGAAAAATAATAAAATGAATTAGAATAATAAATAAAATAAAAACACTTATTAAAAAAGATTCCTTTTTGAGAAAATATCCCTTGCCAAAAATAATAAGAAAACTAAATATGGTGTTATAACAAATAGATGAGCTCTATAACGTGGGTGGGATTATAAGAAGATATTTTTTAGATAGTGGCTGAACCAAATAGATTGTTATGTGAGAATATATTAGTTTAAGATGTTTCCATTTATAAAATAGGGGATGGAAACTCAGGGAATTCTTCAAAATATTGAATTAATATAAATTATAAAAAATTAACAATTGAATAACAAATATTTTATTTAAATTAAATTTTAATTATTTGCATAAATAAATTAATATACTGAAAATTATATATGTTTTGATGATTTTTTAATCAATATGATTTTGATTAAACCTTTTTTATCCCTTTTAACTCTTATAGTGATATCATATAATTTCAACATTGAGGGTTAAAATAATATATATGAAATGAAAAATGACAAATAAAAGAGTAATTGATGAAATTTTACTCATATTCTTAATAATTTGGATTTTTTAAAAAATTATATAAAATAAAAAAATATTTTATATTTTCAAATACAATTAATGTGAATTTTGACACTATTTATTACATAACATTTTTAATTCAAAATAAGAAAATAATATTTATAAAAGAATTCTATCAAAACAACATTGAAATGTCATAGAAATTTATAAAATTAGTTTTTGAATTTAATTAACTGAATATATATATATAGATATATATATTTCTAATATAATTTATTAAATATTTATTTTATTTAAAAAATTACAGATGCATCATTGTGTATGAATTTAAAGTAATTATTTCTCTATTAAATATTAGAAATAAATTATAGGATAAATATAAACATTGTATCTTTCATAATACAATTTATAATAACAAAATTACCCTGTATAACCTCATATAAAAAATATTTCAGTTTTTAAAAACAAAATAATGGAAAGATTGAATTTTGGTTCAATAAAACTCTATAAATGTATTAAGTTATCTAAGTGGATCTAAGAGAAATATACTCCCAAGGGTGATTTTGGTAAAACATAAATCATCCAATAAAATTAAGAACAGTTTTAGAGAAATTTTTTTATGCATTAAAATCTTATTTTTACCTCTAATTACAAGGTTTTCCCTTAATAGTCATAATGAAAATTACTAATGTTACTATTCATATTACCAAAAAATATAAATATTATATTTTAAAAATCTAGAGATTTTTATTCGTAATATGGAATCCATTTTTTCCAAAATTCAAAATACACTATTTTCTAAAATAAACATAGAATTAATACCTTTGACTGAATAAGAAAACTAGTTTTCATAGTCAAAATGTTCAAAAGTTTGAAATGCATTTATTTCAAAATTAAAAAACAAATTGATCCTAATGACCTAAATTGGATTAAATGTTATATATTTATCTATGTATGAATTTCAACCAATTAAAAATATTATTTAACAATATAAAATTATTAGAATGAAAAATAAAATAAAATATATTAATTTTCATTACACATTCAAACATGAAACATATCATAAAAATACTTTAAAAATAAAAAAATTAAATTTTCATATTAGTATTTCAAAAAAGAATTTTATTTTCAATATATATAATTTATTAAATTTTCATAAACTATATTTAAAAAAAGTTCACCATTAAAAAGTGTAAAACAACCTTTTTTCAAAAATACTCCTTTTATATGTAAAATTGGATTTGTTCTAATATATTTTCTAGAAAAACATGGATTAATATTAATCATTTGAATCAATATATTATAAATATATATATATATCTTTACAATAATCCATAATTTTGTATTTTTTATTCTTTAGTTATAAAAAAAACTTTTTCACATTTAAAGAGGTTTATATAAAAAAAATAGTTCATTATATATTAAATGAGGGTTTTATTTTAATTTTTAATTAATTGGTTACTGATTTGTTAAATAATTATAATAATATAAACAATATTTTCATAATTCAGTTAATATTGTTCATACATGACATTCTAAAAGCTAGGTTATAATTGTTACTTTTAAATAATAATATTTATTTTGTTTATGTTCGATGTGGCATATTGTGTACTCTATTGAACATAGAAATTCATTTTCAAAACATTGGACGTGACAGTATACAAAATTAAATAAATTTCAATATTTCACTTTGATGGTGATACCTAAAACTATGTGTTTGAATTTTTAAAATACTTTTGTTAAAATCCCACTTTTGAAAAAGAATTAATTAATCTTACACTATGAAAAAAATAAATGGAAGTATGATGTTCTAATTTGATAATACATAGTAGTGTTCCATATAGAAAAACATGTATACGGAAGATAAAACTATCTATCACTTTATATCTTAGAGTTATAAAGAATAGGGTCATGATAATGATAACACTCAAAAAACCATATATTTGTAATGGGTTAAAAGGTCATTTATTTCATAGAAAGATAATTAAATGAATAACATTTTTTTGAGATACATTTCATAGATATGAGAGATTATTTTTCAACCAAGAATATTAACATAGGAATTCATTCTTACTTGACATGAATAATTTCATCCATTAATCAAGTTCTACCACAAAATCATATTTTTCTCTAACAGTTGAGTATTTATGAAGAATTTTTAATGCCTATGACATTATATTAAACTTCTATGTATAACAAAATACAAATAATTATAAGTATCAATTCAAAATTTATTTATAAAGATACCAAAAAAAAAAAATATATTATAAAATTTTATAATTACCTCAAATAAATAAACCATTTTAGGTTGAAAAACTATGTGAATATTCAAAATTCAATAGAAATACTAATAGTTCAACAATGTTCATTGAAACAATAACAATATATCCTCAAAAAAATTCTAGAATAATATTGAAACACAAAAATCATAAGAATTTTATATGATATTACTCCAAATAGCATCAATAACTGTTAATGTCGCATAAAAAAAATTTATTTCCATAAATCACATAATCTCTCAGTCATGGTAATTATTTCCATAAATATATTAAATTAAAATAAGTCCAAAATAAAATAAAATATCACTCTAAAAGTAAATTCAACCTTCATTACTCATAAAATAATTTTTACCTTACTCTTACTTGATTGGAAAAGCAGTGAAGATATTCTAAAAAATATTAATCCCTTTAACACAAAATAAATTTTCAATCCCTATGTTATATATAAAACATATTTAAAAAAATTTACAAAATAATTATCAAAAAAATATATTAAATAATGGAAGATAATTTATACAATACAAAAAAATCACATAGAATATTTTTATGTGACTCACCCTTATATCTCTCCTCTTGTGGGTTTACTTTTCAGGGCACTTCTAGATGATACAAGTTGTCACATGGTTTTCAGGATGTCCTTTATCTAAAACCATATTAAAAAAAATTATTATATAAATTATAGAAATGTGATAAATGTATAAAATACCCATAATATTATTTAACCTCAAAGGATATTTTAGATCTTTAATTTTATATTCATAAAAATTAATATCACATAATTACCTCCAAATCAAGGACCATATAAACCCTAAAGGTTATCCATACCTTTATAATTATTTCCAAAAAATAAATGGGAATAAATACTCAAACATATTTTTAACATAACTAAAATAATTGTTAGATATAACAAAAAATTAAAAAAAAAATCTTCTATTGTACTCCCATCATCAAATGAGTGTTGATATATTAAAACATTTCAACGTCATTAGATGTAACATAAGACATAAATTTTATAAATCTAGATATCTTAATTATTAATAATTTTTCATAATCCATTGAAAATTATTTTCAACCATATAACATAAAAATTATTTTTATATAAACATATATATGAATCATATCCCTGTATTTAATATTATTTAAACATGAACTATGAAATAATTCATATCTTTCATATGACATTGGGTGTTTAATCATGGTCAATTTAAATTTTATTAGTGATTCATAAACTGATATCAATATGGTTCTCTGATAAAAATCATAAGACTTCTTCCAAATACATTTATTTTCAATATAAACATACTTCTTAAATTACAATGATTCAATTGATAAATCAGAAAGAACTTTATTCCATTACATGGAACCAACTGAATGCTTCCTATTTCCTTAGAAGATTATTTTTTATAACCTCTATTTACAACATTTAATACATCTTCCTATTCATTTAAGATATTTCCCTATGTTATTTGTTCCACATCACTGATATATATGTCATTGAATATTAATAAATATATGATCATTGTTTCTTGAACATCCACATGGATTCATTTATCTCATATATGATGCAATATAAAACTCACCATGTTTTAAGAGGATAATAATTAATCCTAATAGTTGGATTATAATAACAACATCTATATATATAATAAAGTAGGAATTTATCCTGCTAACTTGTCACCGCCACATTTTTTCACGACGCTCCTATGCATTTCTGTTGATTTCTTTCCTCCTTTCACCAACCCTACCTCCCCCAATTTTAATTCCTGCCACTGTAGGGCTTCCGACATCCTCACATCCAGCTTCCTCCATTCTTCATATCTGCTCTCGCCTCTGAAACTCTGTATTCGTACAATGCCCTTCATCTCCCCGTCTCTGGAACACCTGGATCCTCATCTCCATCTTTGGCTTCTCATCGTCTCTGTCACTCCTTATCTCCTCATTCCCGTATACGTTTACAGAAATCCATCACCTTGACTCTAGAATTCCTTTACATCACCTCAGCTACCTATTTCTTTTCACCTTCACCTCCTTCATCTACCAACTCTTTCGATTTACTACTAAGAACCTTCTCTATTCCAAAACATGATCCACTATGAACTACTGAATATGACATGAAACAACCTCTTCGCGAACCCCTTTTACCATCACCAATAGCATAATCAAAAAATTTACAGATCTAAATCTTTGTAACATGTATGTTATCATAATTCCGTAGGAATTTTTACACTTATACATCATTTTATTCACAAATATATATGTGAAATCTTAATTGGTGACATGAATTAGGTTGTCAATGCAATCTTCAACCATAGTCCTTCGTTTTCCCTCTAGTAACCCATCATTTCATCCGTATTTGATATTATCTACTGAAAACTAATCACTATCATTGATTTTATCTTTCATTATTCTAAACTAATTTATATTTACCCATGTTGTGTTTTCATCTGAGGTGTTACATGATTTATTTTTCCCTATTAAATGTACTTAGATTTCATACACATTCTATTTTACAATATCATTAATAATATGAGTCAATTATTTTGATTTTTACTTTTTTCTATTTTATCAACACCTTTAAAAAAAATTCACCAAATATGAACTATGTCTCTCCATAAATAGTAATAGCTACAAAATGAATATAGACCAATGGACTAGAAAATTGGTCGTCCTACCCATGCTTACACCAACTAAGTATCATATACAGTTGTGGGTTTGAAAAATACAGTCTTCTAGGTCATGTTCATTAAAGACAAAGCCCCCAATCCCATTTTAAGTGTTCCAGTGATATTGATTTTGATGAACAATGTGATTCCTATTATCCTATTTCCATTTATTTATTTATTTATTTTATTTTATATTAACTACTTTAATGGTTTCTAGTATTATAAAAATTCATAAAACAGGGGTTATAACCCTATTCTTTGAATTTAAGGCTTGTATTGCAGGTATGGTAATAATCATGCATGTTATTGAGCAGAGTAAATATTAATATAAATTGATTTCTTTAGTTTTTTCATTCATTTCTCAACCAATGATCCTATCCCACATTTTCATTATTATGAAAGGTACAATAAATGAGGTGGGGTTATTCCATTTCGGCCTCCTAAAAAATATTCAACCCAAAATTGTTCAAATAAACAGATGATACAGATGATAAATAATATTAATAGAGATCAACCAGAGACTGAAGTGTTGTGTAGGGGAACTGATAAATTGATCACTTCAATGAATGCTTGATTACTCTCAAAAAAATCAATTTATGTGTTTCATATGTTTTATACTATTTTTTCAACTAGTATTATTAATTTTTTTGAACAATTAAATATTTTTTTTATAGTTTATAAGTTCAATTTTTTTATATACATGGAAAATAAAAATATTCTATAGTGTATAATTTCAGATACAAGAATTACTATTTAGATCATGTATTAACAATGTAAATACTTGAAAACCATCCATATATATGCCTTGGATTTACATATTGACGAAAATAGATTCATATTTATGTGCTCTACATCATAGTTTAGCACTAAGATATTAACAATCCATAAACTGATTCAATAAAATAAGTGCAGTTTGTTTGTAGATTAACAACCGTAATGGTTTCAACTATGATAAATTTTCCAAAACACAATGGTTACAACCCTAATATAGGGATTGAAGGTTTGAGTTGCAGGTACATTAATAACAATTCAAGTTATTGAGTAGGGGAAATAATAATATAAATTATTTTCTTTAGTTTCTTCCTATGTTTCTCTTGTATTAATCAGGTCAATGTGGGAAAACCATCCATCTATATGCATTGGTTTTATAGATTACTGAATATAGAAACATATTTATATATTCTACGTCATAGTTTTGACCTTAATAAATTTTCTTATGTCATTAAAATACATATGTTTCTTTAACCGGGCATCATTGGATCAATTGTCTCATATTATAATCATGTTGAAGGCACTGACAATGCATCTGAAAATTCATTCAAGGTAAAATCTTTATCAATGTAGGAATATCTTCAGTAGAGAATCCTATTTTATTTATCATCACTTTGTGGAATATATTTTTTACTTTCAATCATCCACTGACAGTTTATGTGTGTCATAATTCATTCTGTTAAGGCTATGAGTTTATTTCAATGCTTTAAACCTAAGAAATCCTTTGTGAATTGATATTGTCTATTTTCAAATTTTTAATCAATATCTTATTTTTTTATTGAACATATTTTTGTCTCAGGGCTGGTATCACTGGTAAAAATACCAATTTACCACTGCTAGTGCTCATATGGACATTTGGGATCACAATAGGTATGATCTGGACTTCGTTTTTTTTGTTTTCTCAGGGGGTAATACTATGATTTTATATCAATTATTTTAAGACATGAAATACTTTGTCAATATATATTTTCTATTATCGAATTTGAGTTATTTAACTTATTTTCTCTGTTGATATTATTTACATTTCGGTGATGCTGATAATCACTGGGACAAAAACTTCTTTGCCACTGCGGCTGTTCAAGTGAACATTTGGGATCACTATAGGATTGATTTGGAAGACATTTTTTTCTTTTCCTTGGGAGTGGTACCAGTGATGGTTTTTGTTAATATTTTAATTTATATTTTTAGTCCTACCCAATCCTATATCCTGATTTAAAATTAAAATTCTCAATATTCTTTCCATAAATTTGTCTGAGCTAGTGCATAAATTTGAATGGGGACACGAAACTATCTAGTGTGATCCTCATGATCCTAATGTTTTAGAATCATTAGGAAAGAAGGATCATGGATTTTAAACTATTATGTTTCTCCATCCCATATTTACTAAATTAATATATTATAATTTGTATTTGGTTTTATGTAATTACACCTTTATATTAAATTCTCAAATCGATCTCTGGTTGTGTTAATTTAAATCTGCAGTCACCCTTCTATCCTAATGTTCAAGATCAGTTGCATGGACATAGCTTACCAGAGTTGGATGGAAAATATGATGGCCTGGGACCAATCAAGAGATGTGTAATAAAGGTGACATATTATTTCAAAATGGCATGATTGATTTACTCATGGTTAGGATGTCTCGAGAAACACATGCTAGCATGTTAGTGGGAAGACATTCATATTATGATGGGAGATGATTTACTATATCCTTAAGAATTTGTGGCATTGGAAATCCATTCCAATAAATCAGTTCCCCTACAATGATCCTAAAAAATTAGGCCACTTTCGAATTTAATTTTTTCTTGATTTCTAGTCTACTAATATGAATATTGTGAGTTAGGGTTCTGCTTATATAAAAAATATGGGTTGGGGTTAATTTATGGTTTTCACTGGTGAAAGTATAGTTTACAACACAATATAAGATTACTACGGGGATGGAAACAATGACAGTGGTGATTGGGTGGGAATTGAAGATATAACTCTGATTATGGAGGCTATGTTTTGGGTGATCTGGTTCTCGACTCTGGTGGTGGTGCAATGTTCCCGGTGTTCTTTGTTGTTGGTTTTCAGGGTCTTTTCCTACAATTGTTTTTTTCAATGTCTGTCATCAACAAAATTCATAATTCTATGGTTTATGTATTCATAGATGTGTAGCCAATGGAGATTTCATAGGATTATCTTATCAAATTCCCCACTAGCACATCATTGGAAGCCTAAGGGCTTCCAAGTGCCCCTCAGTGGCCCCCCATATTGATATTTTTACATTTTAGGTTTGGTTATGTATTTCTGAGGATCATTTTGTACCCTTATCCATTTAAAAATGGATCATTTATGAATATTTTTGTATATAATCATTTTTGTGATGTAAATTCTATTTATATTGTTTTATTTTTTAATTAGATTATAAATTTAGGAATAAATTGATTTTTGTTTAGAAATAACATTTTGAATCAATCGAGTAGTTTTCAAAATTCATTTATAATTTCCTTTTATATGTTTTTCATTTTTAATTTCAAATATTTTAATAGTGCTTCACTGTAAGGGTTTGATTTTTTCAATTTATGGAGATTACTCATAACATCATTTATTTACGAGGGCCTTAAACATTCGATAAAAAAATTGATGTTAATAAATAATATTATAATCATTAACAATATTATAATAAATATGTTATTATTTTTATTTATATATATATAAATAAATAAATAACAAGTATTATAATAACCTAACATAATAGTTTATTTATTGATTTTAACAAACATCGCCTTTTGTGCAACATATCCTTTTGTTATCAAAAAACTTATTTCAGTTTTTTTGAATTATCTCTTTTATGTTACCATTTAAGATTTTTATTTTCATATTTCAATATTAATTAATTTTTTTTCTTATTTTTTAACATTACTGTGTATGCGGAAAAACATGGTCGCATATTTTGATGTTAAAGATTTAGTACAATGGGACATCGTTATTGGTTCTTTTTACAACTTCAACTAACATTCAATGAATGATAAAAATAGAAACATCAATATTTTTAACTGAATTATTGATCATCTTTTTATCATTTTTTATTAAAATTTCTCATTCTATATTTTCTCGTATTGTCTATTAAAATCATTTTATTCTCTTTTTGTTGTCAACACATTTTATTTCATAGTAAAAAATATATATTTTTTGTTGAATGATTGTTGAAATGTATGGTCATTAATGTAATTTACTTCTTAATCGTCATAATATCTTTCTAATACTTTAGATTTTTCCTTATTCTTTTCTATTATATTGATAATATATAAATACATAATCCACTTGTATTCTATTAATCTGTACGATTTATTTTATTTTTATTCTAAAAATTATATTGTGTTTAGGAACATTACAGCATGTTTCTAAATGATGCAAAACCAAATGATTTGAAGGAAAATTTAATAGTTTTGTGGATTTTCATGGGGGAAGTATTAGTTATTTATAATTGAATCCCATATTCCACTTAGTATCATATTCAAAGTACCATCCCATTTTCTTTTATATAAAATGTTAATTTTGGGCTTACTTCATCTAGAAATTTTCTTAAAAGAAATAAGTTATTTTTAGAAACAAAATAATAATATTCCATCGACTTTGTATATGAATAATTAAATATAATTTTTCATATAATCTCAAATTAATTAATTTTTTCTAATATAAAAATTAATCTCTCTACCAATCTAACCATTTAAATTATATAAAACTTGTAACTTATAATCAAATAAAATTATAAACTATAATGTTATATAACACTTCATCTGATACAAATTATAAGGATACATCCTTAAAATTTACATATTATAGTGTTTTGGAACTAGATTTCATATTCCTAAAATCCCACAGATCATTTTATTATAGTTATATATAATTATGAAATTCACTTATAAATTAGACAAATACATTACTCGTGTAAACTTGTACACATTATCAATTTTTTCATTCAAACAATTCCATAAAAATTATACATGGTTTCTATTTATGAAAAATCATCCTAGTTTTATATGGGATCTTATCCTTTTCAATAAATTCCATTAAACCCTATGAAAAATATTTTAAAACATGTAACGTGAAAAGAACATTTGTAAAGGATATAAAAATGATGATATAAAAATTTAGACTATGAATTATAATTAACACATGAAATGTTTTTCAAAAAGTTGTACATTCACCCACATAAAACATAATATTTTTTTGGGTGCCTCAATAAATAATTTCATTCTTGTAAAATAGGATAAAATAAAACAAATGGTAACTAGAGGAATCATTTATGTATCACTATTAATTTCTCTCTGTCTTTCAAGACTAAAAGGTTGGTAACCTTCATGGTAACATTTATATTCACCATCGTGGTATATTATTTTGATCTCTTAGGATAAACGGTTCTTGTTTACTCTACCACATTAACAAATACATTGGAGATATATAATTGGATCACCCACCATATTCTTATCATGGAACCAATAATACTCATAAATATTTCACATGATCCATAACATAATAATAACATAGAAATCATGAATAAAAGAAAAAAAGTTTCCACTTTAAAATCACATTTCAATTTTAGAAGTTGTGGAACACATAAATTAAATCATATTATTTTAAAATAAAACTATGAACATGTAAATGTAGTACCAAATCATTAAAGTAACATGTAATATATAATTTATATTCATTTATTTTATGTTAAAAACATTCCTTTTGGATTTTGTAAAAATAGTTGGAATAATAAAATTAAATGTGGTTTTAAAAAAAGACTCTTACCTTGAGTCTAACTCATAAAAAAATATTTCACTTCCTAAATAATAAAATTATGTTATTTATATAATTTCATTATAAACATTTTAATTTTTTTGATCCTTTAATATAACTTATTTTCATGATATCAAAAGTAGTTAATTATTGATTTTCAGGTCTAACATTTTGTTGATACTCGATACTTCATTCTGAAATGAATTTAGAATGATGTCAATAGTCCAAGTGGTCATAAGTCCATAATATCAGATATAATAATCATGAAGTATTTATCATATTTATAAATTTTGTATACATTAAAATATCACTATAATATATTCTTTTGAAAAATTATCTATGTTAGAATCATGGATTCGATAAGCGGTATGTACACATGAGTAATGTTTAAATTTTTCAATGATAATTATGAAAATAATGTAAAGATTTTTTTATGATTAAAGAATAATAATAGTATCACTAATATTATATTAATAATTTCTATATATTTATACATATCTTCCATGTGTTGGTGTTTTAAAAAATGAATCACATCGCTCTATAGAGGTGATAGTTCACACATACAGATGAATGATGTTATCTTTTTTATGTGAAAGGAATGGTAATAATGTAAATTACGTATTATTATTTAATAATGATAATAATTTTATGAATGAAATATAAAAATTTATTTTCATCATTATAACCATTCTTTATAAATGGTGATGTAAAATTATATATATCCGTTTGCGAAGTAGTAGAACTATTTATACAAGAATGATTAATTCTTTTCCCATTTTAAGGATGTGGAGATGGATTTAATTGATTATATTAACATAATAACATATCATTAAATTTTTTATAATGGGGTTTTTATTTATTTACTTTTTTATAATATTATTAGAATGTGGAATAAGTAATAAGACTAAAACACTCATTAAAAATGATATGTTTTTTTTCAAACAACCTTATTTTCATAACACCATAAGCCAATGAAACTCGGTGTTGAAACCAAAATAACAGATTTATAATGAGATTAGATATTCAAAAAATGTATTTTTTTTAGGGATTGGATAGACCAAAAGGGGGTATGCATCTTATGAAAAGATAAAAAATGGACTTATTCTTTAAGAGAGGGTAGGGTCACTCTTGGAATTTTTTAAAATATTAATTTAATATTACTTTCTTTTCACTTTAAAATGGTTCAAAACTGGTTTATATTGAAAATAGTATGACTGTGGGTGGAAATAAATTTATTTAAATGAAATTAGATGAGTTTTTAGTGTTATTTTAATCCTTTTTTAAAATTTAAACCTTATTTAACCATTATAACCCTTATAATAATATTATGTATATTAAAAATTTAGGGTTAATATAATTACAATAATTTTAAAATGACCAATAAATGGGTCATTATTGAAATTTTATGTGGTATCTAAATTTTTTGGTTTAATTTTAGAAATTTCAAAATTTCATATCAATTAGTAAAATATTTTATATTTTAAAATATCATTAATGTAAATTTTGATATTATTCATTACATAAAATTTTAAAAATATCATAATAATATGATATATTTTGAACCCACTCTTTTAAAAGTGAAAAAACATGTCATTGTATTATATAAATTTTTTTTATGACATTAATAATCTCATATAATATTTATTTCAATAATTTTAAAATCATTTTTTAATAATTATTTTAATAAAACAATTATTGGGTCATAATTGTGGTATCATTTAAGGTAATTATTTATTGTGTAAAATATAATAGATAAAATACCACTATGAAGATAATAATTTGATATTTTCAAAAACAATTTATAGTTAAACATTTCTCCTAAAAAATATATATTAAAAAAAATCACCTATTAAAACCAAAAGTATGATAAGATTATCTTTTCATTAAATAAAATACTATAAAATGATTAAAGTTCTCCAGAGTCTCCATGAGCTCCTAAAATCAAACCAAGGATGATTTTGGTCAAAAATCACTCAAAAAATAAAATTAGGAAAAGTGTTGGGGTAATATTAAATTATTTTTAATATTATAATTTTCATTAATTACACTATTCACCCTTAACTGTGGTACTATATGTTACTAAATTTCATTATTAATATTGTCTATAACACCCTAAAATTCTAAAGTAAAACATCGTATTCATTAATGATTATGACATGAAACACCACTAAAAATAGAATATATTAACATGACACCGAACAATATTAAATAAATATAATATATTATATATATTTAAATGAACACAATAATAAGTTATATTGAATCACGCACAAGATCAACCTTCCTCAATAGCTCACGTTACACAAAAGACAGAGTTTCACCAAATAACAATTTACTATTAGAAATATTATTATTCAATATAATATGATAAAATTTACCCATTATGTTAATAGTTATGAATATTGTTAACTAACTTATGATAATTTATGATTTATAAAACTATAATATGAATCTATTGGTTACAAATTAATGAAAACGAAAATAAAAACCAATTGGATTTAAAGAGAAATGTTCTTATTTTTATGCTTACAATAGAAGGTTTTATATATAAATAATTATTTTCAATTATTGTATTATATTAAGGAAATATATATGTTATATATTCAAATAAAATATCTTTTAAATTCATTCATTTGGTTTGATAGGAATTGGATAAGAACAACCAAAATTTCACATATAAAAATCTATATTTTTATAAAGGCAATTTTACCATCTTTTAACAGTAAACCAATTTTAAATATGACTTATAAAACTTTAATTAAATTAATAAGAAAAAATCATCATATTTTAAGATGAAAATAAAAATTAGGTTAGATTGTTTTTTTATTTTTCATTAATATATCATTTTTAATGAATAATTATAAATACTGAATTTTAGTTCTGAACCGATTTTCAAATAATGTATTTTTTAAGGGAAATTATATTTTTATTTTGTTACAAAATTTAATTAGATAGTATTTTTATAAATTAGACCAATTTTTGACATTGTAATCAACTTCACTTTGAAATTGACTAAAAAACATAGAAAACGTTTAGAAGTTTAAACTTTTAAACATGTATTTGCATCCCTCCTGTAATATTAAATTTAAATACTTTTTTTACACCTAAATTATTTTAATTTGGAAAAATTGATTCCATGTATTTAACTAAAATATCATATAATTTTTAATAAGATTAATTTTTTTGACCAAATTAATTATTTGAAGTGATTATAATTAAGTATAACGATTATGGTTCAATTAAGATTGGTAAGAGACTAACCATTAACTTAAGGCCAAAAATTACCTATAAACTTGTAAAAAATATATTTTATGGCTTTATATCTACACTTTCCTATCGTGCATCTAATTAGGTCATTAATTGGATTTAATTGTAACATGAAAAACATGGTAATAATTTCTTTTTCAAAATATGACAAGAGTCCCACTACTCTTATACTATAAATGGAATCCTCTCATACCACAACCTCACACATCTCAAGACACATTATGTTAACAAAAATAATCCATAATACCTCATCAACATATCTATTATCATATTACAAGCCTCCCCTTATTAAGGAAGTAATCCAAGGAAGCCTTTTGGTACAACCCTAATGATGTTACTCAACAAAAAGGTATTATTTTCCCTAATCTCTTTAGTTTTATTTCAATTATCCAAACACTAAAATATTATTATTCAATTAATTTATAACAAAAAATTTATCTAAGATATCATATTATGTTCTTATGATAAGGATTCAACCTTCACTTAGACACACTGCCTTCTAATGGGTAATAATGAATATTATTTCATTATACAGTGAACTACTACATCAAAAAATGATGATTGATCAATTTTCCATTACCACCTATCATGATAGAAATTATGATGGAAACTCTATTAATATATGTTATATATTATATTATTCTTCTTATTTATTAATTTTATAATATATACCCTTATAATTTACATTATGTATTAATATGATAATATCCTTTGTGAAAGTGTAGACTACCACCTCCACAAGGTGATGTGATTCGTTCACGTTATAATGGAATGTATAATGGAAGGATTTAATGAAACATGTGTGTCATACATAAAATATATATTATATCCAGGACATAATTATTTATCATTAAATATAATATATATATATATATGTAATTATCTTTATTACATTTACACACACTCTTAAAAATAGATAACATTGTTCTTGGTTTTTTGGACTACTACCTCATCAACATTATGTGATTAATTTTACAAAACATGAATTATATATAATTATATATGATTAGATAATATTTTATTTATGATATATTTGTAATTTTTTAAATATTTTTCTAATTAGTTTATTTCTGATACGATTAGTGGAGAATGAGAAGGCCACTCATGCGTACGTATGACCTATCATCTAAATGATTATAATATTAATCATTTTTCTTATAAATTTTTAATTATTAGTTATAAAATTATAATTGATTTATAAATTTAAAAATTAATTACTTATTCTTATTATTGAGATTTTATGTAATTAACCCTATAACTATAGTTTACATACCTATGTTATGTTTGATACATAAGCTAAATTTCGTTCAAACTCTCACCGTAAACATAATTGATTATGTTTGTGTATAAAATATGGTAAGATGTGAAATGATAGTAATGATAAACATGAAAAACAATCTCAATAATGTAAATAATTAACATAAGTTTTTTATATAGTAATTTAAAGGTTGTTCACCTGAATAGTAATGCAAGGTACGATACTTTCATATCACTTTTAACTTATGTGAGATAAATGTCATGTTCACCAATTAATTATTTTTTGTGGATTATGTAATTACCATTATTATATATTATATAATAAATTACGTAATATTAATTGTATTTTATGGTTTAATTTAATATATTTCCTTCAAAATGTTTATAATTTAAAATGTTTCAATGTGGTATAGGGTAAATTGAAATTTTTATAGATTATTTTTGTCAATAATATCATTAATGATCCATAAATAGTACTTCAATTTGAGGAAATTATACGACCATTGTTCAATGAACCCTTCATATTCCATTTATACTACTGGTGATGGCCTTTTTTATGTATTATTATCCTTTTTAAATTCTTTTGTACTCATGGGGTTTTAGAAAATGTTTTTAATAAAACATAAATTTATTTTTATCTTTAGTTATAGAATTAATTTTCCAGTAAAAACCCAATTTTCTATAGAGGATACTTTTTAAAAGAAATTTTTCACAATTTATTTTCAAAGAAAATATTTTTTTATAAAAAACATAGTTTCCTCTAGAAATTTTTTAAAAATTATTTTTGTTTTTATTCACTGAATACAATAACCATTCATATTACTCCAAAAGGGATTTTTTGATATTATACTTATTCTTACTGTATATGGTTTATGATTTATTTGGACAAAGATAATATTAAAATTTAATTCATTAATTTATTTTATAGTTCCCTTTGAAAAAAAAACAAATATTATAATTAAACACTGAATTTCCCCTAATTTATGTGTTTCATTTGTCATGGATATCATAATTTCTTAAACCATATATAATTTTACATAAAGTGTATAAATTGATAATTATTTGATTATTTGGGAAAATATAGTTAATTTTATATTATTTATTCAATACCAATATTCTATAAGGCATATTATTTATTGTTGTTATTTGATATGGGAAATGATTTAGACATGTAATGATGGATAGAGCCTGTAATTTATAGACCTGCTCAATGCATCGATAGATTCTCATGAGAAAAATTTGTTGTAAATATTTTATTTTCTTAAACCATATAGTGAAAGGTATTTAAAGTATAGGAATTCATGTGCTTCATACATGACATATATTAAGAAATAATTATTCTTATTTAATTTTAGTTAGTATTAATCTATGAGATACTGTGTTGACATATCTATGAATACAATTTATTTTTTTTTCATCTGTTAAATGGAATGTCTGTCAATTTATTTTATAGAAATATTTATTTTTCCTTATCTAGTTATTTGAAATGTTGTATTACCTTTACATATTGTTTATGAACTAACTTCTCAGTCTTTTTATTACATTATATGTCTGTTAAATTATTTACAATCTCATAATTATTAATCTCATTAATTTACTATTAATTCCATTATACAACACATTTAATGATGATTTGAGGTAACCCTTATTTAGTTTCATTTCCCTATGAATCCCTGAAGCATATAATGAATGATATATTGGGATATATAACACAGAATAATGTTATCCTCTATGTATTTTGAAAAAAAATTAGGTTGTAATTAGTGTATAAATTTTTAATAAGAGAATCATGTGTATGTCTAGTTTACTAGGACTAATAAAATCTTGTTCTATAAATAATTGATTCCTTATAATCATGATAATGTAATTTAAATTATACACTATCTCTCTGATTTTTGGGGGTAGGTATCTATAGTTTGTATCATATGAAGTTTAGTATCAACCTTGGGAAATTAATTTAAGAAAACAAATATTAGATAATAAGACCCTAAGGTATAATTTTTGTATTTGTATATATGAATCATAAATATTTTGTTGGATAGAGATTATATAGTTTTCCTCAAAACACATCCCTATCTTTATACTAATGGAAGAAACTATTCTAAAAAGAATTATCCTAATAGAAAAAATTATAAAAATTTGTGTCGAACTAGACTCGGTGTAACCTGGAACATGGAAAAAGGCCTTGTTTCCCACCTGGGTTTACAGTACTGGGGGATATGCATATGATAATTAAAATTACCATTAAAAACCATAATGATGGATTTTGAAAATGAATAAACTCGGTTAAATAAATTTTTTTAGATTGAGGACAGGGTTTGATGGAAAGAAAACATAGAAATTATATTATGGATAAACATTAGACCTATTGCGGATATATGTAAAAATAAAACAGTTGAAGTATTTATGTATTTAGGTTGTATTGAAACCCATAGTTAAAAGACTATTTATTGATTAAACTTATTTAAAGAATGCCTATTATAAACATGTTTTTTACGTATATTAATATGGTTATAGAAAAGAAAAATCTATAATATTGTTGAAAACCAATCAAATTTGGGAAGGATATGGTTCTTGAACCCATTACCGACATATGAGAAGGGTTTCACGCCATCCCCATACATATACCATTTTCATGTTAAAATGCCATTGTGTTTAGTTATAAAATTTGAAAAAAAAAATATGATTAACTAGTAGTGTTGATTTTAGTTTAGAGATTAATTTAATAACCATATTAAATTTGGGATATAGTTAGAGACAAATAATTTTGACTTTTCATTCTTTTATGGTCCTTAAGATCTTATAGAAACATATTTAATGGCATTAAGAACTAAAATTAATTTTTGGATGAATTATATAACCAATTAAAGAACCAAAAAAATGTTGAAATATTTTCAATATAAATATATCATGTGGGTATATTTCATTATATCCTTATGTAGTGTATTAATTATCCAACATTAGGAAAATGATTTGAAATTTTTTTTCCATGTACATTAATTTTTGTATAAATAATGGTTTCCAAATTATAAATGATTTATTTATTTGAGGCCCTAAACATTTTATTAATCATTGACGTGTTTGTGATTTTGGTCTTCGTTATCTTATTATATATATTTATTGTTTTCATCCAAGTACATATATTCACATACCAACCATTTTTTCATACGTAGAGACCTAGTTACATAGAAGTCCATGTGACAATTGTACTTATAATTATCTCTATTTTAGTGGATGTCTTATGAACCATTATCATGATGAGGGATTTTAATGTAAGAAATGTGATGAAATATATTAACAATATATAGTTTATATTGTGAGGAGTCAATTTAATTAATGCATGGAGAATGTAACACATCGAAATTGCAATATACATCTTTGTATTCAATGGTGTTTCTAAAAAATGAATCCTATTTTAAAAAAATATATATCAAACTAATAGACTAAAATATTATATGAATATAAAATATTCTATAGTTTTTATTTCATGCAACAATAACAAATCTTGTATTGTAGTAAGAGAGACCTTCCATGATAATTTCTGTTACACGCATGATCGAGATTCACCAAATAACAATTCATTGTTAAAATTTTATTATTCAATATTATATGATATAACCAAGATAGTATGTTAAATTTTATGAATATTTTTAACTATATTTTGATTTTTTTATTTATATAATTATAACATGAATTTATTTTTTAACAATTAATTAGAAGTGAAAACAAGAACCAATTGGATATAAAAAGAAATAGTAATTTTTTATGTTTTCAAATATGTTTTTTCATGAAAAACATAATTAATTACAATTATTGAATGATTAGAATGAAATATATTTTTTATATATTCAATCAAAAAATTATTAAATTCATCTATTAGTTTTGATAGGAATAATGTATGAACAACCCGAATTTCACAGACAAAAAACATTTTTATAATGTAATTGTCACTACTTATGAATAGAAAACCAATTTTGAATATGAACTTTGAAAAAAATAATAAATTCCATATGTTAAAATAAACTTCATATTTTATATAAAAATAAATAAAATATATGATATGGAGAATGTTTTATATTTTTATAAAATATATAAATTTTTAATCAATTATTTAGAAGAATAAATTTTGTGATCAAATATGCTCTTTCATATAATATATTTAAAAGAAAAAATTATAATTTCAATTTTTATTAAAAATAATTAATTAATACAATTTATATAATTGTAATCAACGTCTAATTGAAATTAACATTAAAAACAGAGCAACCATTTAGATTTTTTTACTTTAAAAACCTATAATGTCATCCCGCCAGGGACAATACATTATAATCAATTTATGACAGTTGTAGGATTGGAAATTTCAAAATTGGATTCACTATTTTGAATTAGAATCATTTATAATTTCAAATAAGTCCATATTTGTTTACCAAAATATATTTAAATGTGCTAAAAATAAATTGTAATGATTATGATTAAATTATGATTAATAAGAGAATAAACCTTATCCATAACTCCCAAAAAGTACTATACACGTTTACAAGATCTATTGGATGGAAATATGTCGACCCTATACTATCATGGATCGAAGTGGGTCCATCATTACTACCAAAATTAAACATGAACACATGTTATGCATTCTTTTCCCAAAATATTAAAATATTGCCACTCCTCCTCTACTATAAAAAGGCCCCTCTCCTCCAACATTCACACACCTATCAATCATACTTTTATCCACCAAAATATGCACATATATATATCCAAAATATCCATCACATAATCCTAGATTCCTCTCCTTGAGAAGGAATAAATCCACAGATTTTGTTTCATACTAACAAAAACAAGTTACCCAATTAAGAGGTAACATCTTTATGTAATCTATTTAGTATTATTTCATTCTCCAGCCCCTAAAATATTTTTATTATATGATTTAATAGAAAAAATAGTATTATAAATATACTATTAATTTTAAATGATAAAATATCAACCTACACTTTCAAACACATCATTCTGATTGGTAACAAGCATAGTGTTATAGTATACGGTGAACTGCTGCCTCACGAAATGTTGATTGTTCATTTTTCCATTAAAACCACTCATGGTTTCTCTTATGATTAAAACACTATTTATATATGTTATATATGATATTGTCTTAATTATTTAATTATTTTATAATACATACCATTATAAGATCCATTTTTTAAAGTATGATTACATCATTCTAGGAAATGTGGAATACCACCTCCACAAAGCGGTGAAATTTGTTCACTATATACATGGAACATATAAACAATGGATTTAATTAAACATGTTTTATGTAAAAAACTATGTCATATTAATTAAAAAATTTCCTTTCTAAAATTTAATTTATATATATATATATAATTTTTTATTACATTTTCACACACTAAAAATTTTATAACGTCGTTTGTGGATGTGTAGACTACCGCCTCCTTGACATGATATAATTCCTTTTATATCACACAAATTATATATATATATTTATATATTATTAAAAAAAATTTATTTATTATATATTTATCATTCTATAAATATATTTTTCTACTTAACTTGATTTTATAATGATCATTGAAAAATGGAAATGTAACTCATTCGTACGTATAGCCTAACGTCTTCAGGATTGAATCGTTGATTCATTTTTCATAACCATATAAAATTTATAAATTTAAAATTATAATTTTGTATAAATATGATAATTATTCCATGATTATTATTTTGTAGATTTTATGAAATGAACCCTTTGACTATAGTTGACGTACTAATTTATTTTTACACATAAATCGAATTTGGTCCTAACACCCAACATAAACTGAATTGATTAAATAGTTTAATAAAACATGTTTATATGTGAAATAAATATATTGATAAAAATGAAAAATATTATTTCTAAATTAAATAATTAACAATTTTTTATTATATAATTATTTGATTGACATTCACCTGAAAAGAAATTAATTGTAATGGATTATCATCTCAGTTTTTACTTTTGTGAGATAAATTTCAGGTTCACCACATACTTCTTTTGTGTGGTGTTTCTTCAACCAATTGTTATATATTATATACTTAACTAGTTTATATTAAATTTATTTAAAAGTTTTATTTAGTATTATTCAATAATATTGTTCATGATTTATAATGTTTCAATGTGTTATCGTATACATTGGGATGATTAAAAATTAATTTCATCAATAATATCATTAATGATCATTAAATGGTATTTACATTCAAGTAAATTATATAACATATGTTCACTAAAAATTTAATTTTCATCTCTTGTGTTTATTCATGACTCTTATATGTTTTAGTATGATTTATCAAATAACTTTTAATCATGGTTTTTATGAAAATGTTATTAATAAAAGCTGACATTATATCACACTTTAGTTAGAGAACTTGTTTTCTACTAAAAACCATGTTTTATAGAAAAAATACAATTAAAATAATATTCTTTAAAAATGATTTCAATGAAGAGGTTTTTCAAAAAAATAATTCCTCTGTGATGTTTTTAAAATAAATTTTATTTCAATTCAACAACAACAAAAATAAATTTTTCACCACATGGGATATATATTATTGATTCAAACATTATTATTATTTTAGATCATTTAGGATTTATTTTCAAGGTGGTATTATTAAAATTTTCTTACTTGATTTATTTTTTAACCAAATTGAAATATTCAAACTCCTATATTCTTTGAACATTTAAATTCGTTGAAATTATCGATTTCATTAATTATCGATATCATTATTACCTAAACCACATACTAATTTACATATAGTGTATACTTTGAATGTTATTTGATTATTAGTGTAAATATTGATAATTTGTTTTTCTTTATTAAATATGTATATTTTGTAAAGAATATTACATATTATTATTATTTGATATGTTGATTGCTTTGGACTTGTAATGATGGGTGGAGCCCAAAAATTATATAGCTCTTATATCCCTCGATAGGTTCTCATTATGTAAATTAGTTGTTCAAATTGAAAGAGTTTAATCCTCCTTATAAAATGTCTTCATGGTATAGGTTTTAATCTTCTTCAAATAGGGTATCCTTTAAGAAATCATTTCCCTAATTTAGTTTTAGTTATTATTCATCCATGATATCTTGCATCAATATATCTATAGATACATTTAATATGAAATTCATTGATTAAATATCACGTGATTTAGTTTCATACATTTCCATTCAAATTTTACCTTATCTAGTTATTTAAAATTCTTCCTTACCTTCGACTAATGTTTATGCACATCCTTCTCAGTTTTTTAATTACATGGTATGTATGTTCAATTTTTTACTATGGAATAATTTTTATTCACATTGATTTATTATTTATATCACTATACATTATCATTACAATGATTTTTGAGATCACCCTTATTTTGATTCCTTTCACCAATAATCTATGAGTCATTATATGAATGATATATTGGGATATACTAGATGTAATAATGCCATCCTCATTATTATTTAGAAAAACATTATTTTTTATTTAGTTTATCAATTTTTAATAAAATAATCATATATCAATCAGGTTTAAAAATCCTATAAAAATCTTTTTTCCAATGTGATTTGATTCCTTATAATCATGACAATATAATTGACTGTAGACACCATCTTTGAGATTTCAAGGGTTAGGGTGATACATTGTTCAAAAATATAACCATATTATTTAATTAATGTATACCTTATAAATCCAAATATCTAATTTTTTTCTCAAAATTCAACACACATTATTTTATAATATAAAAATTAAATTAAACTTCACCATTGAATGAAAAAATTGAGTTTTTAAAGTAAAAACATTCAAAATATTGATATTTATTTATATGAAATTTCAGTGTGAAATTCAATCCAATGAATTAAATTGGATTAAATGATATAATAATATTTTTCCTTTTACTTTTATTCTAATAAAATATATAATTTTACACAATATATTTTTTATAAGAAAAATTCTTTTTCAATAGAATTTCTGTATTTTTCACTATTAATCAAAACTTGAAAATGATCATAAAAAACATAAAATTCATGAAAAGTAAATTTTTTTTATCACCATATCAAATAAGAATATTATTTTTTCATATATAATTAAAAAATTCACAATCTAGATTTTAATCTTTTGTTCTATCTAAATGAAAGAAAGGTATGTTTTTATAAAAAGGAATTTTTGTGTAAAATGGTATTTTTTTTTATTTCAAGTCTTGAAACCACATATAACGGATGATAAACATTATATTATATATATAAATATATATATACTTCCTTATTATAATCAAAATATTGTGATTTGTTTTATTTATTGGTATAAAACACACCTGTACACATTGAAAAAGTTATCTAGAAAAACGCTTTCCATCAAAATATAATGATGGTTTTATTTTCATTTAATATTTACTAGTCACCTAAATGAGTATTATATAAACATGTGTAAAATATATTTTCATAAGTTGATAATCATATTCATACCCTCTATTCTAACGACTATGTTATAACGGTAAGTTTTAAATAAAAATATATAGTTTCTTATTTAAGCTCAATGTGGCATATTTTATATACTATCGAACATAATGTATCCATTTAAAAACTCTATATATTAAAACCAATATCTTTTATTTCCATATAACTCATCTTCTATTGAATAATTGACTTAATTCATAAAAAATGTTCCTTATCATAAAAATTACATATTGATTAAAGAATAAATAATTATCCATATTTCCTCTAATATATAAAAATACATTCAATATAGAACATATTATGTAGAAATGATATATATTTTAATAAATAAAAATATCCTTAATAAATAATATGGATATATTAGAAATATGTAAAATCTAATTATTATAGGAAAGTGGAAAATTATATTGATTTTTAATGACTACAAAAATAAATAAATTAACCAAATTTCAATACTATATTTCGTCCAAAATATCATAAACTGTCCATGGGAAGAATAAAGATGGTCAAAATAAAAAATATCTCTAGTGTAATGAGAATAAAAGTGTTTTTATAAATATAAATAACATAAAAATGGTATTTCAAAACATTCTTGATGAAAATATCATTTTCATTTATAAAATAATATTTTCAAACTAAAATTTATAAATTCATTTCAAAAATACTTATCTTTAAATATAATATTTAAAAATAATAAACTAATCCAAAAAACATATGATTGGTCATGATAGTTATAAATTTAATTCATTCCGTATATGATAAAATAATAATTCCTTCCACTTTTTCGATAATATCCCAACATGTAGTGTTATTAATATGATATGAAGATTACATTCAATAAATTATAAAAGAAAAAAAGGATAAATATTTATTTTATAAATCATTTGGAAAAATATAATTTAAAATTTTAACTCTTTTTTAGAAAATTTTGTTTTAAAAGAAATATTATTTCTTATATAAGAGATATATGATGTTGAATATACATCAAACCACTAACTTAAAAAATTAATTATAATATAGTGGAAGAAATGGTACTTGAATTTTTATATATAATGAATATTAATGGGAGAATAATATTAAATAGCTCTATATGTAAATAATAAATTAATTTCATTCAATAGATATTCATGATTAAAAAATATCGATTTTAATGATGTTGTGAAATAAAACCATACAATGATCATAACATTTTAGTGGGAGTTAATCAAATTAATTGATTATTTTTGTCAAATGATTATCCTCCTAAAAAAAGTGTCAATACAATAAAATATAATCCAATGTTTTTATAAATTTGATAATAAAATATCAACTACAATAAGAAAATAATATAACCTAGTCATAAGAAATTGATTTATGATATTATTTTACACTTGGTAATTTCAAGTAAAATAAAATTAGATAAAATAATAATAATAATTAAAACATAATATTAAATTAATTTTTTATTAATCAGGATATATCATGTAATGTTGTAATATATACACTATATAAATGAAATTTCAGGTTTAAGATTACAATATTCCTTAATAAAATGAAACTAGGGGAACATACCTTACCTCTCACTTAATTTTGGTTGAAATTAATTTAACATAATGTATGGTGGTTTTAAAAAATTTAATAAATTATTTTAGAACCAAAAATAAATTTTTAATATATCATATATTATCCTTAAATAAGATATTATTACCGATTCGTTAATAATCAACCACTGTTTTCTCTATTTTAGTATTACTTTTGTTGTTTTCTCTTGTGTGTTTCACCCTGAATGTTCTGGTTAATTCAAATATTATATAGTTATATCATCTGCAGAATAATAATCCTAAAATAATTATAATTTATTTAAAAACATAAATTATTATATGCAATTAGGATCAATTGTTATGGAAAAAATATTATTTTACCATCATGGAGACGGTAAGTCGTACAAATGCATGAGTAGCATTTCCATTTACAATGATCATTTTGTAAAGTAAGGAAGTAATATTTCATTATTATAGAATGAAAATTATTTCATATATTCTATACTATTTCATTAAATAAATGTGTATATATTTTCCATGTGTTGTGGTTATGAATAGGGAGTCACACCTTTGGTAAAGGCTATAGTACGCATGCCCAAGAACGATGTTATCATATTTATTTTTTAAAAATGGTATAATATCTTTTCAAAATGATTAATATATAAATTATATCATAATTAATTTATGTTTATCAAATGTATTCATTAAATTTATGTCCATAACATTCCATGTAATGAATTTCTGAAAAACGAATCATGTCGCTTTGTGAGGAGGTAGTCTTACGTACACACAAGTGACATTATCATTTACCTTATAAAAGGGAATGTAAAAAAGGTATATATTTTATATTGAGTCAAGGAGTATAATTATGTTAAAAAATTATATACGTACTTTAAATCAGTCTTCACTCTCAACCATGATATGTGGTAATGTAAAGATGAATGAAATCCGTTCACAAGTCGGAAGTCTGTCGTACATAGGATGGGTGATTTTCTAAACCATTCAATTGATGTGGAGGTCGTTGTTGGTAGTTACATTATTATGAAAATGTATATATATTTTAATATAGTATTTTTATTATATAATTAAATTTAAATAATAATTGATGTCTTTGGTGGAATAAATAAAATAAAAACACATATTTAATAACATTTACTATTCTTTGGTTATCATCCTCAAATTTTTCCAAAACCCTTCGGTGATTTGATTTACACCCTGAAAAATGAATCTAGGAATATAGTTGTTTTTAAGGGTATTTATTTCTGCCCGAATGGCCCGAAGGCCTTCATTTTTATTGATTTATGATAACCACCCTTTCAAGGGATGAGGAGGAACCCTTACAAGGCACATAGCTTCAGAGATTATGTGGCCCATAGGCTTAGGAGATTACATGACTCGAAGGTCATAGGGAATTCAACCAGACTATCTACATGAAACTGCCCCTCCCCAGCTTCTGCATCATGATAGTATCTCTCCACCTTCACATGGCCATCTGGATAGGCATATCTTGCAAGCATAGGCTGGTCTCTATGGCATAGCCATACCCTCTCATTCTGACAAATCCATTTGGTTTTGGTCTGGTGAGTGTACCTGCTTTGAATCCTCTTCTAGGGCTGCTCCTTTTTTGTAGTGTGTCTGGGGAAACTACATGTGGACCGAAAGCCATGAGGTAGCCCGAAGGCCTTAAAGGTGGCCTGAAAACCCTACTGACCCGAAGGCCTGGGTGGCCCGAAATCCATAAGGACTCCAATCCCAAACTGATGGCCCAAGGTGAATAGTTCCAGCTGCTACAGTACCGAACAGTACCTACTATAGTAACTGCTATAGTTCCTGGTTCAGTGCCCACATAGAGTATAGTTCATCTACAGTACCTATACAGTGTACAGTTCTTCTACAGTACCGCACAGTGTAGAGTCTGTTACAATGCCCTCTATAGTACTGCTACAGTACTACTACAGTGCCAGCTATAGTACCCAGAAATATGCATCAACTTGGTTTTGAACCTGTTGTCTTCTAGATGCACTTAAGGATACCTCACCAACTAGGAGGAGGCTCATGTTCTAAGGGTAGTTATTTGGTAATAGAAACCATAAAAAAATGGATTGATTGTTTAGATATGAAAGAAGAGTTGGTGTCCATTTAAAAACTGATGGGTGAAACACACTTGTAAATTTTGAATGGATTCAATTAAATACACATTTCAATCATGAAAAAAATGACTCAAATGTTACATACTCTATATAAAATGATATATGTTGTAATTATGTTCATTAAATGGGATTTTGACACGTTTATGGGTAATTTTTAACCCCAATATATTTATTTAAACCCCTGGTGAATCAATTTTTTTGTTGACCATTGTATTTAAGTTTTACTATATTTAGTATTTATTTTGTGAAAAATATAATTTCGAAATTATTATAAAATATTAATTGTGATGATCCAATAAATTATAAAAAATTTCCAAATTATATATACAAATTTAGAAAATTTTAATTTGAAATTAACCCCACACATTAAACATAAAGCATGTTTTTAAAGAGAAACTTTTTAATAGTTTACAATGTTTTTATATAAAAATTAAATATAAAAATGATACTGATGAGAATATTTGATTAAATGATAAACTATTTAACTAATTTTACACTATATAACATTATAAATTAATTATAATTTTTAAATTATTTAAATGAAAATTTAGTTTTCCATTAAAATATAGTTTTGTTAACTATTTATAAATATAAAATCATTTCAGAAAATACCAAAAAATGAACCCTAAGATAATTTTGATATTGTAATTGTAGAAATTAGGTAAATTTAATCCAATAATATTTCGAGAACTTGTGACACTTACTTTTATATTATGTGTTCAAAGAACCGATAAATCAGCATTTAAGAAAAAATATTGTTTTTCAAAAAACTATTACTTTTATTTTAAAGGATATTTTTTTATAAGAAATGGATAACTAAAATTTTTATATATTTTTTAATTTTATTCATATACATGAATTTAACTACTATATTATTATGGTATACTATATTATGATTAATTTATAATTTGGGGTTCATGTTCTATATGATATCAAAGTGATTAAATTTACCAAAATTCATTTTATTGGTTATTAATGAATGGAATTTAGTGTTGCATAATCTATAAAAGAAAACGTTATCAATTTATATTTTTAGTGTGTCACATTAACACTATGATAAATAAATTTATTCCTCACAATATAAACATAATCTTGGGAATCAAGGTGTTGAAATTTGGA
The DNA here is from genome assembly GCA_963277665.1 of Viscum album. Classification (NCBI taxonomy): domain Eukaryota; kingdom Viridiplantae; phylum Streptophyta; class Magnoliopsida; order Santalales; family Viscaceae; genus Viscum; species Viscum album. The sequence goes on along the minus strand of OY728142.1, from coordinate 1,328,994,808 downwards.
AATATCGTTGTTGAAAAACCACATCATGAAAGTATTAATAAAGAATCATCTTCATACCAGAGAAAGGGATGTGGGAATTACATATATATTCAAACATAACTAGGATACAAATAATATAAATTTTTTTAAAGTTAATGATAGAAAAAAGATATAACATAATAAATAATTTTTTAGGGTGAATGAGTTTATTGATCACAGGTATTTTAATAGTCATTGAAATGTTAAGGGCCTCAAAACCATAAGTATGTGATATTTTAAAATGAAATTTAATATATTATATGTAAATTTAATAAAATAACATTTTTATTTCAATGAAATTTTTATAATGTTGATATATTATTTTTTTGTATATGAATATATAGAAACATACATACAAGATAGGTTTCTATTTCACATGAAAAATTTCTTCCCATGTTTAGGATTTGATCAATTTATAATTCATTTATTTCTCCATGAAATTAATATCAAAAATTCATTTATTTTTCACTATGAAATAAAATTAAATTTTAAATTATTGTAATATAAATAAATGTTTGTAAATTATTTTCATTTATCTCAAACTATTTTCCAAATACGATATGGTTAAAAAATTGTATCCAAGATAATAAATTAATTTATAAGAATAAACTGTAAAATAACTAATTCATCAGTAATATTTATTTTTAAAATTTTTTAAATAAAAAATTACCTAATAACCAATACATCACATAGGCCAGTTATAGGCATTAAACCCTTCTTGATCTTCATTCGAGGGTTTAATTCGTCCATCCATGTCAAACATGTCAGGTTGTCACCCAACATGTGTGTTGTCATTTTTTTACTTTGATATAAATATAATTCCAATGATCCAAAAAAATATTGTGAATCCTTGTAATATAATTAATCATTATATAACTTCTTTATTATGATTTTTAATAATTTATTTTCTCAAAAATTATAATAATATTATTTGATAATTATTAAAATGTCATTAATTGATATATTTTCACTATAAGATATCAAGAAATTTTAAAAACATTCTATAAACGTTTTCTAACGTATTATTTAAATAACATTTTAGGTAAACCATATAGATTATAATGGGTTTTATTTCCATAAATTACACTGAAAAATATCTTTATTTATGGTATAATCAACTCATATAAAACCTAAAAAATTCTCAATTTTAGACATTGAAAATATGATCATTACTAAGATCAGAAACCCAGGATATTATCAATTAGTATAATTATAATGAAACACCTATGATTCTAAACGAAAAATATGTCCTTTTTATGTTCTATAATTCTTATCAATAAAATACAATTGGTATAAATAAATCTATAATATACTTTTAAATATGAGATACATAAATAATTCAACCATTTCATTTCAAAAAAAAATCATTAAATTGTCTATATTATAACCATTATTAGTGGTCATTGTCTCTAATAGTCTATAAGTTACCAATATTTAGTATAATGAACTATAAATGGATCACTAAGAAACTATTTAAATCCTCGAATCATAGTATTCATTCAATCTCATGAATTTATTATATTATTCCCTACTTACACACATATAAAACATTTTTACAATTCATTCAGACACCTTATATTCAATATAATACATATTTGGATAAACCTAGTTCATTAATTTTTTTCATCCATTCATATCCATGATAGTTTTTAATAATGAAAATGTGAGTTATCATAAGAAAATCTGACATCATTGTGTCGAACTATTTTTGCATTAGGGCCCGTTTTCGGACTGTATAGGATGATCAAGTCATGACACAATTATAAATCTTTCATGATTGGGATTTTGGACTTCATGAAAACATAAATAATGGTAAATTACAAGAACCTTAAAATAAAAAAAATAATGGGATGCGAATAAGTTTTCATCTTAATATCCATTTAAAGGAATAATTGTTACTGAAAAGATAATTATAAATTATAAAAGAATAACACCAGTAAGTTATTTGATAATATGGTTATATAAAATATATCAAATAAATATATATTTATTTTATTATATTTTTTAATTTATATGAAGAAATATGATTTATATGGTAATATAACTATGATACCATCAACATTATTTTAAGAGTTATTTTTGTAAAATTTCCATTTATAGAAATTATATGACATTTATAAATTAAAACCTATAAATGTTATCCTATTTTAGTTGATTTTTCATATATAATTTACTATTTTCTCTCTTTTGTAATCAAAATTACGGACTAAATGTTTTTATCAAAAAATAAAACATATTTTATCATTTGTTGATAATTTTTTTCAAAAATGTCCATATTTAAATAATTTTTTTAAATTTTTTTAATAATAATTCATGATTGGTTCATGTAATTTTTATCATTTTTTTAAATTATATTAAATTATTTATAAATAATATTATTTCCATTTTATGAATTAGGTAAATTTTTTCAGTGGTGTTAGAAAAATATTTATTTTATCATATACGTAAAGAATGATTTTTGTGGTCATCATGACTAATAATTACATTGAAACAACCTCTAAAATTTCCCTTGTATATTTTAAATGAAATTTAATTTCCTAATATTAAATATATTTTTATATTATAAATAATTTATTTCTAAATGAAACTCTTATTTCCACAATAATTTTTCAAAGATCATTTAATTTCATTTTTATCTATGAAAATAGTCCTCAATATTACTTATACATCATGGGGGGAATGATCTAATGATACCATAATTATTATTTATTTGGATGAATACTAATTATGATGATGAATTCATGATTATGCATTTTTTGTTTTAAATTGGATAATCTATAATGAATTGAAAAAAATCAGGTCCTTAGGTGATACATTTGAATAAATTATAATTATTTGATTGTTTGGTAAATTATAGATATCAAATGCACTATGTAATGTGATATAAATATCCCAGTATATGTTTAATATTAATGGGTATAATATTTTGAATTTATTTTCATAAATTTTGTTTTATGATCATGACTTAATCTTTTTATACTCATATTATTATACATCAATAAAATTAGTAAGAATGTATGTTCATATTTTGTGTGTGTGTTTGATTATTTATAGATATTCTCATGATATTATGTAAGGATGTGATTTAGTAGAGCTATGAAAAAAATGATTATGATTTCTTAAGCATATAATTCCACATAAATATGTTATGAATTACATATAAGTCATTATATTTTGACACCCTTATAAGTCTTGTTTTATAATAAGAAATAATTATATTGTTTTATGATTTAAGACATTATAGAAATGAAACCATTATGTAGAGAACATGTTGATAATAATTTTATAAATAAATTATAATCATATAGTTTTTATTTTGATTAAAATCCACCATGTTTACCCATATTAAGCATATGATCTCAACCTTTATTGTGGTTTACTTCACTCGGTTTTGATGGAAATTCCAATGTATTATTTGTCTTGATAGTTACTAATATAAATATAATTGTGTGGTATGATGAAGATCATTTAAGAAATATGTTAAATATGTGTTTTGTCATCAAGGTAACAAAACTATTATTGTCCTTGGGTATGTATAATTGAAATATGTATTGAATATTATTCCAGAATGAGGGAATATTTTAATATGTTTTTCATTGGTATCCTCATATTCCCAATTAGGATATAACTAGAAACAAAACCTTAATGATAAAAAAATAATGATTATATTGGATTGAATTCTACGAAGTATTTTTTCTAGTGGTTTCTCTATATAATTATTGATGAAAAAATACATACAGTCTAATAAGCTTCAACATGGTGATCTGACTATAATGTAATTTTCCAAAAACGTAAGTGATCTAGTTTTACAAATTTTTTATATCATATTGGATGATATGTGAAATTACTAGAGGATATATATATATATTATTTTTATAAGATATTTAATATCTGGATTTTTTAATAATGATACCTCCTATGTAATGGTTGTTAAAAGACTAATAACTGTAGAAATATAAATAGTAGTAATGTAGGAAATTGTTGGGATTCCACTTCCATATAGAAGTTGTTTTAGTGCCTCCTCTGGAAATGAAGGGATATGGAATGTGGTTCAAAATAGTTGTGGCTATAAAAACAATGGAAGAACTTATAAAACACCTTTGAAAGAATATATTATTATACCATTGACTTTTATCTACTTTATTAAAATAGGAAATAAGAGACATACATTCCTAGAACCACCTCAAATAAATATCCCATATAGTAATGGAATTTACTAATTGAAATATTTGTTTTATGAAATATCATAGTTTCATGATCAATTTTATGTCTTCTCTAAAACTATAACAGGAACTGTATTTATTAACTATTCATTAAAGAAACATTTTTTAATTCTAGTAACACTTATTAATTTACATATACACACTATTTGAATCATTTTAAATTTATAATCGAACTAATTCCATATTATATGGAATTGTGGCACCTATTAAGAATATGCAGAAGGTTTTTCAGTATCGCTAATGTTGACATTTGATATTAGAAGTTGAGTTATTTTGGAAATGTCTTGTCCTGGAGATAGGTTTTTTTGGTGTTACCTCATTATGGATTGGTTCGTCCCCATAAAGATACGGATGATTGTTTTCACTGGTGGTTGTTCATTACTGCCTCTGATGGGGACACTAATGTAATTATTTAGATTTTGATAAATGATTTATTTTTTTAGGACATACATTATAAAAATATCAAAAATTTATTTATTCTTACATAGTTTTATTTGGGGTAACCCAATGGGGTTTTTATCCATTGGTGTTTTTTGATTTTACTAATGTATTAAACATTGATTAATATAGTCTTCCCTACTATAGGTATTTTTAGTTATCTATATATATAGTTTTACTAACTCTTATAATATATATTAATTCCTAATATATGGATTTTGTAAATTTTATCGAATAGAATATTTAGTAGTATAATTTAAAATGTAAAGGATCTATTCATCGTAATATATAACATTGGGATTACCCTATTATTTTCTCTAAAATGGATGATGAGGAACTCCATCTGTGTGTTGATTTAAAAAATCTCAACTAGATAATCATAAATAATATCTATTAGAATCATTATATATAATACTTTTGGTATAAATTAATTTACAGAAAGTGGTTATCATCAATTTTCCTTTAGTCTGAATATCATTATCATCGTGTTAAGGAGTTTAATATTCATATATCTACCATTTGGTGTAGCTATAGACACATTGAATATATAATGAAATTATTTGTTTTTTAGGAATAATATTTTTTTTTTCATATCCCTAATGAATGAAATTTTAAACAATTATTCTGTTGATATGGGGATTCATGGTGATTTTATGGTTTAATTGAGAATAATGGAATCATTGGAATTACTTAATGATTAATATAATGATAATGAATGATATACAACATTATAAAAATTGGTCAATGATTCATTTTGGTATTCATGATTCTCTGAATATTAAAAATGATATTTTAGGGCATGGAATACTAGTTAATATTAATATAGTGAAAGATATCTTATTATCAGAGGGTCCTAAAAATTAATTTATAATTTGTACCTTCTATAGTTTAAAATGATAATATTGGTGTTTTTTAGGTACATCTACAATATTATTTTTCCAATGATTCCTGTAACTATTAAATGGGAAAATTCATATGATATTCTATTTTTTATAATTCCATTGATAAATTGAATAAAAATCAGAATTCATATACAATTGTGAATTTATATAATGTATTAAATGGATGTCTGGTGTTTTGTAAAGCTTTATTTCCAAATTTTGGGAGTGTTTTGATGTAATATGATTATGTATATTTGTTTAACTCTTGAAAATTTCAGCTATAAAAATTTTAATTTTCCCATAGTTTATTTAAATATTTTAGTATTTATGTATAATATTAGGAGTTGAAAGAAAGACCACATTAGATAATGGATTACTATTTATTTTGACAATATAAAATTGATTAAATTTTTTATTATAAATAGATAAACATTATGTACAAGTGATGGGATGAGTATCTTTATCCAGTTGACATCAACATTGACTACAGCTCAGGAATAGGGAATGTTGTTGCAGATTCATAGAGAAGAAAAATTATTTTTGAAGAAGTGATGGAATCAAAATATGAATTTAACCTCATTGGAATTTTATTTTTATACTATATTATACGGGATTGGATGAGAATGGTAATGGTTTGGCCAGTGCTAATTTGACACCATCTCTCCTTTAGTGGATTTTTCAGAAGAAAAAACCCGATAATAAGACTATGATTATCAATAACACATTATAAGGTTAAAATTCCATTATTGAGTGGTCTTTATCCCACAATTAATTTAACTATTTAATAAACTGGAATTTCATCACTTCATATCTGTGGATAGTTGTGGTTTAAATTTATCACATTTCCCCATCAAATTTTTATCCAAATATTTTGAAGATATACTAGGACATAAAGAATTAGTTTTAGTATCTATTTTTGAAAATTGACATAAATGATTTTTCTTTTAATTTTAAAACATGCTACTATATTATGTATTAAAACCATAATATATATGGACTTATTAAACACTTACATGATCCCATCCACAAATGGTATTATATTTCAATTGATTTCATAATTCAGTTAACAATATATCTCAAATGGATGAATTCCATATGGGTGGTGATTGATTGTAAAACCATGTAGAAATAAATTATTCCAATTTGATACAACAAAATAATTTTGTATTTGTGATAGATTTAGAATTAGTAGATCATGATGTTTTAGAGGGTTACCATTCTAATTATCCCAAAAAAGGAATCAATTTTTTTCTTCCCAATTTCATAAGGGCCTCAAAAAGGCTATAAGAACTAAAGATATTTTGATCGTGGAATTCCATCAAATGAAAGACGGTATTATTGGATGATAAATATTTATTCGGAATGACATCATCTATTATAGATTCAACAAATTTCAATACAATTGGAATTTATATTTGGATATTATTAACCATTATTATAGAAATCGATATTTCCATTCCATATGAATTGATCCTTTTGAGTTTTTTATGCATTACCATATATATCAAATAATTTTTTGTCTTAGAGGGTGAAATTTTTATTATGGTAGTAAACATTACTTAGTATACATAGATGGTGATTTGGATTATACACCAACAACTGGAAATAGGAAATATTACTAATAAATCATATGTTCATTTTTAGAATCATCATATTGAATTTCTAATAGGTGACTGGGATTTATTGAATGATTCTTCTCGGTTTCAAAGCTATCATCTAAATAATATTGGATGAAATTTTCTATCATGTATTTGGTGACTTTGTAGATATATTATTGGAGTATAATCATTCCATTTCATTAATAGTTTTTTTATTTAGTTAGGTCTCTTGTTTTTACTATGTGTATTCCCTTATAATGTGTATTCCAAATACCTATCATGATAAAAAAGGGGTAGATGAATTTTTAAACCTGATGTAACATTAGTTGAATGATTGGTTGCTATTATAGAATAATTATAATATATTATACCTAGAAAAACCTATCCACTTGTTTCAGGGTTTGAGTAGCATGTAATATAATCTCATAAAATGTGTAAATGGGAATTGATCATGCGGAAGGGGTGGTCTAATATTTTCATGGATCAATATTATTTTTCCTAATAAAATGTGAACAAAATGTTATATGGTGGAGGGAAATTTTAAATCATAACTTTTCTTATAGGAACATATATTTGTCCACATATTTATATTTAACCACGCTTGGGTTATTCCAAATGTTTTTTGATCTTTTTTTGAATTTTTATAATTATATTATAGTTTCGGTAAATAGAGCATTATTCAAATGAAACATTAGGACTAGTGGTCATTTGAGGTTGTTTTTTATTTCATGGTTGGGAAAAAAAGGATAGTAAATTGGGAAATAAAAATTTACATTCACTAATATAAATATGTGGACGAATATTTGTTATACAGTTTGTTAAATTATGCATCCTAACCATATGAGATGAATTAATTAATCTAAAATTACATTATTGAACCTAATTGGGCTCCAATTTCATGTATTATTCCTCATAAAAACATTGCTATCAACTATAGTACTTACACATAGATGTTTTGGAGATCCCATAACATTTAGAGAGATATTTAAATAGATATTAAGGTGATTAATCCGTGAAAATTAAGCTAATAATTTATTTATTAGTAATCATCATTTGATTCTATTTATTATTATTTTCTATTTAATAGAGGAATATATAATGGTTGTTATGGCCATATTTATGGTTTTTACCAATATATAATGAGAATTCTATAAGATATTTTTTACGAATGGTAGGAATACAATACATCTAATGTTTTCATCAATCGCTTTGTTGATATTTTTCTTAGTAAGTCTTTCCTAGGTTTCATATTGATCTAGAGATTTTAGAATACATGATTTAGGATATGGATTTCATGGTTTATGGTTATTTGTTTTTTCCAATGATCCATTTTCCATATATATTTTGGTTCTCATTAATTGGATGGATATACCATGTATTTTAAGTTGGCGTTTTCATAAAAATTATTTTATTATTCAACCATGTTTTATTCCTTTTCCGAAATTTTCTTTCTAGATTGTTTGATTGCATGATTTATAATTCTCAAAATTTTAATATTTGGTATTATGTCATAAAGTGGATTTCACCCAATTTATTAAAAAAGGTAGTTTTTATATATAAATGTTTTATTTTGAATTTTGGAAATTTTATTTCTGGTGAGGGAAATCCCCTTGAACTGTTATGAACCTATAAATTTATAACCTTGAAGTGTGCAGTATTTGTGAAAATGAACTGAAATAAGTATAATTTATTTGTGAAATTAAGACACACTACATATGATATATGGAACATTAAAACCTAAATTATAATAAAGTATTAAATATTTGGACAACCATGATGCGGGGTTTTTGGAAGCATTATATGGTAAAAAATTACAACTCTAACTAATGTTTTTTATGATATGGTGTGTTCACTTATCTAGGTTTTATCTCATAAATAGAATCATTTCATATGTATATATAAATATATAGTGATTTTATTACTAGAATTTGAGTGTCCTAGATTTATATTATCTAGCATACAGATTGACAAGTTTCCATTTTATTTAAATTTCACAATGAAAATTTATAATTTTTGGGAAATGATTTGTTTTAAAATTACTTGAAGACCATTTATTTATGAATGTTTTATAATTTATTTGAAAAGAGTGAAATAAATTATTTTTCTCAAAAATATAGCATTCTCTAACTCATGGATTATCATTAGTTAAATGATAATTTTTAGGTATTTATAAATAATTCTAATGGAATAAATAGTGGGATATAAAAAAGTTTTTTTGACACTTATAATAGATATTTGTTTTTTTGAAAATCTTATTCAATAATTTGTAGGTAATGTAATGATACAATATGGGGTGTAATTAAGTTAATTTGGTGTTAGTGCTCAAAGGTGAAATATTGGGATATTAGAAAATATATCATATAGAAATGTGTTCTTTCTGGGTTATATATTTTAGATTACCTGATCTTTTATGTAATTTTAATTTTCCCTATACTATTTTGGCATCCAATATATTATTTTTTCATATGTTTTATTTCATTAATATATGCCATATTGTGATTATTGGATCATTTTTGGAATAATCATTCCAAATGTTGTTTTTTATGTATAAGTTCTTTTTCTTTGGCATTGTTATTTGTAACTCCCTTTATGCATTTCCTTGATACATCTCATTTTTTATATTTAGGGATTGCATTATTTTGTTCATGAAAAATTTCAAGACAAGGTTTTTTTTCCATGTTCTTCATCCCTTAGGATGTCTTGGAATATATGAGATAGAAACTTCAAGACATAAGAGGTGAATAGGAATTGATTCCCTATAAATCTCTGTTAATAATGGGACTTATGTTACAAAGGGATATCAATAAGTGTTTCAAATGAGTTGATATTTTATATAATATATGTTCTTGAATTATTTTTTTCTTTTATCAACCTTATATTTCCCACTTGTTTGACGGCCACTCTTCGTAAATTTATATAGTGTGATTCTACAATAAAGGATTTCAAGAGTTCCTAAAGAGGGTGTTATGGATGATTTTCTATGAGGGTACTCTCTAATAAATAATTATCTAATTCAACTAAAATTTTTATAGGCATGTGTTATATACCAGGGTGTTGCTCCCTCCCTTGATGAAAATAGGGATGTTCAACTAGGGAATGGATGAGATAATTATTAATTCTAAGAGTTTCTCCACCATAATCCCATATGATCAGAAGAGGTAAAATATCGTAAATAGTTAGTGTTATTTCTATGAATGATAAATCATATTTTCATCTTTCAGATTACTATATTCTATTTAGGTTAAATGTTCATCCATTATGCTAAAAATTTTATGTAGGAGATGGTGGGATATAATGGATCATGATAAACCCAATAATAGTTTAACTTTTAAAGACATTAAGACAATATTTTCCCATTGGGATTATATTAATCATTTATTAAGGACAAATCAATGGATTTACTCACCCATAAAAAATGTAATCAGACAATAATATAATATGAAAACAACTTTTCTAAATAGGATTTCCTCGATCTTGAGATTTTTTCAAATGATATCTAGAAAGAATAAAGGTTTTTAATGGTATTTCAGTAGTATATCATATCTTGATATTCTATAAAGGTGTACCACCTATTTTTTGGGTGTTATAGTTCCACGTTAAAATAATTTTAAATCATAGGGATGTTGCAATTCCTCTACCATTTAGTGAATGATTTACCATCTTCAATGAATAGAATTGGAACACCAGTGTCATTCATAATAGAGGTGGAAGTTGATTCCATTAATAAGAGCATACCAAACCATTAGATGAAGTTAATAGTATACCTATGAATTTCTATAGGATTGGAAATATAGGTCACACAAGACATAATTTCCACACATTTCATAAAATTGGTAACCCATATTTTAGTATAGGTAACTTATATAAATTATATCAAGACTTCTATAAAATATATTTTGGAAAAATACCAAAACAATAAATTTGGTATATACTATAGCTGGATGATTTAAATATTTTTTGGATTTAGTTACATGATTTTAAAAGAAATAAATGATACTCAAAGGAAGAGTGTATTGGGAATGTTTTTATTGTACCTAAGACAATTAGATATACAATATTTATTTCTACATCTTTATTGAATGCTTTACTTGACACCGGTTCCTCTAATTCCATAATATGTACATAAATTTTGAGATTATTACACATCTAATAAAACTCATACCATATTCAATAGTGTTTCAAAATCTTCATGTCAAGAATAAGGAGTACGATTATTTATGTCCCTCTTCCAATATTTTCATATTGAAATATGATTTATTTTTGGAAGTTATCATTCTCAATTTAGATATACATGATGAAATACTCAAGATGGATTGATTGGTTACCACATAAGATGATATTTATTCTTATCATTGACAAGTGTTCATTAATATATATATTTGGTATTTTTGGGTGATTTAGGGATAGTTAAATCTGAGATCTTTTCCATTAGTACCTCCTTTAATGAAAAATTAGATATTTTTTTACACTTCCATTGAAGAATTTATAGATTAACCAATGTTTTGTGAAATTTCATTGGTGATTAGTGATTTACCTTAAGTGATTTTTGTATATTACTCTAGTGTACCTCTCGATAGGGAAGTTTTTTTTGATATTGATATATTTTCATTGACTAAGAAGATATTCATAAAATTATATCAAATGTCTATAGATTAATTAATGGAATTGAAGCATCGTTTTTATGATTTTAAATTTCTATAATTCATTTATCCTAGAATTTATCCTTTAGAATACCCTAATAATATTTCTAAAAAAGCAAACCAAACAATATATATTGGTGTTTTTTATCGAAATAGAAAATAGGTACTGATAAGGAATATTTATTTCACTCCACGTATAAGTTACATGTTTGATCAGTTTCAAGGAGAAAATATGTACTCAAAAGTTAAACATCTGTCTGGATATCATAATCTCATAATTAAGGGGTTTTATATTTTAAATACCACCTCCATGTAAAATTATTAAATCATTGAGTATATTTTCATTTAATTTATATTAAATAATACTCAATATAATATCATGAAAATTATCGAATAGAGTTTTCTATAGTACTAGGGTTTTCATTGATGATATTCTATTTTTTTCATGAATATACGAAGAGCATAAGTGTAACATGAATTCTTTTCTAGTAATCATGATGGATCACTACCTATGTTATAATATATAGAAATATAAAATATGGAATTCTAATGTTATATTTCAAGGATATGTTATTTCAAAGAAAGTAGTAAGAATTTATAATAAGAAGTAAAAAAAGTTTTTGTCATGGTATAGTCCATAGAATTTTTTTAAGATTTTAAGCATCTAGGGTTTGGTTGTATATTATAATCAGTTTGTGAATGAATTCCAAATTCTATCACCACTATGTAATTTTATAACCATGAAAGGGGTAAAATTCAAATGGTATTATATGTTTCAGACTACCTTTCATTTGTTGAGGTGACAACTGACCCTATCATATATTTTTTTATTTTACCAAATCTATGAAGGGGTAACATGTTATTTAGTGGTTCTTCATGTCTTGGTTTTTTTTATGTCTTGATGAATCAATATCATATTGTGGTATATTACTCTTGTATGATTTATCCAAACAAGATGAATTTTCCCACTGATAAAATATAACTAGTAGTAGTTATGAACTATCTTAAGAGTTCATGACATTACCAATTTAGGGATAGGTTCACTCTCTATTCTAACCATAACAGTTCGATTTACAACATTTCATTATTGACCATTTGACATAACAAGGGGTGATGCATGGATATTTTTTGGTAATTTAAAATCAAATTTTCATTTTTTATGGGAAGGTTAATGTTTCTTCTACAGATCCAAGAATTAGGTTTCCCTCTAAATAATTGACAGAATAGAAAGTGCAATATAACATCGTAGTTTTGTAGATTTGAATGAAAATAGATATTATAGAGGAAGATAATGGTATACTTCACTATATTTTATGATTAATCAAATCACAACATGAGTTTATTTTTAGGAGAAATAATGTGAGAATTTTTTTAGTATTATCAAAAACAGATTGTATGGGTAGGATAACACCTCATTGTTATCCTTCTCTCATGATGGATTTATCTAATTCAAAAATTGGTTATTCATACCATCATCTTAATTGTGGTGTATTATGATAATTCATTATTATTAATAGTAATTAATTAATCCAGGTATAAATAATATGTGATATAGCATGAATATTTTATTTTGGTGGTGTTGTTTGAAATGAAACATACCTAATGTGGTGTCTCATTTCTATAATTTCTATCATATTAAATTAAAATATCAAAATACATCTAGAGTAATTCATCACCTCCAGGTACATATTTTTAAATGATATGTGATATATATGGATTTGATCATTGGGTTACTATAGTGTCCCAAATGGAATAAATCCATTTGGGAGGTGATTGATTAGCAATCATCATTGGAACTCTTTATTATGACTTGAGGCACCACCAATTTGGAAGATTTAGTAAATAAATATCTCAATGATATTGTAAGGATGAATTGGGTTCCATTTTCTTTTATCTAATATTGGGAACATCTAAATACCACATAGAAATGGAAAATCCACTAGGATGTAATGATATTTTGATCCATTTTGAGCATGGTATTACATATTATGATAGACACACATATAGATAAAGTAGTGTATATTTCGATGAATATTCATTTCTTTGGTTAATAGTTTTTGCATGATATTGATAATTCTATTTTTGATTTGTAATAAATTTTTATAATAATATTTATCTATAATACATTAGAATAGATCACTTTATGATATTTATGGGTAAATTAGTGAATCGCGTATTTTTAATTATGAGGTGGATGAAATTTTTTTGTGGGGAAATACATTTTTCCTGATATTTTAGTGAATATTTAGATTATTCATCATCAATATAAATAATATTACCATAATTGGTTCTATTATATAATATTTTTGTAGGATACAAGGTCTCCATGATACTTTTGTCTTATTTGGATCATTATCGACAAGAGAACCAATAAGTATAATCTATGAGATAATTGGAACTGTATGAGAACACTATGAAGAATGAAAAGTAAAATATTGGTTAACATTATTATCATTGTTGAATTATATCGATGTTGTTTTCATTATATCATAGATTAAAATTTTTTATCATGATCCATCTCAATTGTTTAACTAGTAGGATATTTTCATTGAACCAGATATTTTAATCATAGTGGGAATGGTTCAAATTATTTAATATATGGAACAAAATCCACATGTGATGTCTATTTTTTTATTTCTAGTTTTTCAGAAGATCTAAATAGATTATCAGGTTAAATTAGAATAGGAAAAAATGATGTGGTAGTTGTGGCCTCATCCTTTCTTGCATTAAAATTATTCAACTTGAATAATGTAAAACAATTGGGAAAGTTTCACATCTATATTTCACATTTATGATCATATAATATTATTTAGATTTTACATTGTTTAGAACTATACATGTTTTCTTTTATGTTATGCTCTGATGTTATAGAGGTTTTTGGGCATGTCTAAAGTTATTGAATTGTCTCAATAAACCATGATCAATTCCTAGTAATCTATGTGCCTTGTAGTGGTTTAGTGTAGTGGTAGTTAACATGGTTAGATAATGTTGAAAAAAACTATGGGGATAAACCATGTGGATTTCCTATATGTACAGAAATGAGTGTGTGGTTCATCTTTAGTTTGTTAATCTATCCATCTGAAAATTGAAATGTGAATAAAATAATAAAAAATATAATTTTTTTAATCTGATTCAATAACTTTTACTTTTTTATTTTCTATTACTGGTAAAAATATTCATCCATAAGGTTGATGTGGGTTTCTATGTTAGTGGGTTTGGGATTTTAGAGGATAAATGGTGTTATATTAACCCATATACCACTTGATTATGATTTTTTGTTTTTATGAAAATTGATTGAACTATTATAGTTTGAAACTTTTATTCACTTTGTACTCTTTTTTACTTAGGATGTGTGATTTTTGATAGAATGGTTTATTTCATTTTAATATATCATATGATGATCATTGGGTCATTTTGAGCTTACTTAGTCACAATAGTTGTTCATGATGACTAAAAACAAGTCTATAACTTATGGATATCTAACACACCCTTCAGACCTTTCAATGGATGGATTGGTTGTTCAGAGTACGGGTGACTCTAGTTGGATGGATCCATTCATAGATTAAATGATATTGAGGTTGAGTATTCAATGAGATTGGTTATGGTGATACTATTTTTTCATGAATTTCTCATCAATCATTATAATCATATTTTGTTTTAGAAATTAATGGATCAGAGTGAAATTAATTAACCAATCACTGTGAAGTACAATGAAATGATTATCCAAATGATTACCCAAATGATATGGAAAAAAGAATACTGAATCTTATAGTATTCAACACTCAAAAATACCAATCTATGAATTATAACAATAAAGATATTGAACTCCAACAATTAATAATAAATTTGAATTGTTCTATTGAGTATTTTATATGGAATCATCCACCCGTAATATGTGGATTTTCCTATATATTTTTTATTGTGAAATGGGTCAATGTGATAAAAAAGATATTATTTTTACTCAATTGATAAGTAAATGAGAAGGTTTTATTGATATTTATCATATAGTCAATGTTTCTAATAAAAGGTGTACTCTAATTAATAATATCATATAATAGGTTAATTTATAATCTACAGAATTGTATGATTTCCATAGAATATTAATTAACTCATATTTTTCCCAAACTCTTAAATGAAAATAGAGAGATAATTTCAAAATATGAAACATAATTAGTGTTAAATGACATACAAATATATAACAAGCTTTACATGATTCAAATTATAGACTATACTTGGCTTATTAACCAGGATATTATGTTAATATGATTCTTTAGTAGCTTAAATCTAGTTAATCAAATGAATTTTTCATTAAATTATTTTAGTAGAAATAGAAAAATTATTCCATGTTTAATGAAAGACAAGATGGAAGAAATAGTTTTATATTACTATGGTGATAATAAATAGAAAATATGAAATTATCAAAACACATATGATAAGTATAATGGAGGAGATAATGTATAATTACTACAATTACATTAATGTGGTAAAATGTTCCTAGGTGTTTTTTTAAATGAATATGTTTATGTTTCATATTTGATTGAGTTTTCCATATTATAGGAAAACAATAATAGAATTAAAATGAACCATTTATCACTAAAGAGTAAAAGAGTGTCCCCACATAAAACGAAAAAACACCACGTTTTCAATTTTAAGTAGTTGGGGATTTATGAAAATTAAATCCATAATCTAAGAGATAATGAATATAATATTCCTCAATATCCAACAAAGTTATTGGATGAAAGGAAATACATTATTATCAATACAAGTGATGTATATCCTGATAATTATAACATAATTATTCTATACTCCATGCATCTTACATCTTGTTGGTTTTGATATGAATCACACTAGTATGTGATGAGTTTTTATCAAGAGAACTATTTACCCATGTTAATTATTTGAATATAAAATAAAACATCTATTTATTAAATTATTGAATTAAAATATATAGTTTAAGGGAATGTTCCTTCTAAAATTTTAATTATCCATCTTTTTTATGAATTTAATTTGATTGATTCCTTCCACTTATGGGAAAACAATTATATGTACTATGGAGATCATGATTCATATCAATAATTTTGTTCTCAATACAATGAATTTCTAATGAATCCTATTTTATAATGTGAGTCGTGATGCTAAATAGATAGTGACACTTATAAATTTTCTTGAGAAAAATTCAATTATAGGGATATACATATTATGAGTAAAAAAGTATTGTTTTTTATGGTTTTAAGGTTGATATATCTCTATGAAATTAATCTTGAGTCAAATATATATCTTTCATACTAATGGAATATTTTATTTGATGATTATTTCTAAACTTTTTATGATGTAATTTGTTTATGGGCAGGAAAATTACAACCTTATATTTTGGAATATATTTTTATTTAAACGTATACAATCACTACTACAAAAAAGGGATTTATCATGGCTCAAAATTGTCTTTAATAGAGATAAAAATGTGTTGTAATGATCAGTGATGATAAGGGGGTACCATTTATCAGCTTTAAAACAGTGCTGATAAAGAGAAACTTTATCAGTGATAAAAAAGTGCTTGTAAAGGGATCCTTTATGAGCACTGAAAAAGCATCGGAAAGCGGATCCTTTATCAGTGCAAAAAAATCACTGATAAATACACCCTTTATCAGTGATTTTTTTAGTAATGATAAATGTTTTGCCTATAGTAACATGATATTCTACAACATCACACCCAAACAGAACCTGCAAAAACATTGCATATCAAACAAGCAGTTCACATAGAAAAAAATATGCAGTGGTAATCAATTTGGGATCAATAGATGGGAAAAAATTCATACCTAATGTGATGTACTAATTATTAATTATAATTATTAAAAAGTACCATTAAATACTATCTCCTCCAAATGATATCTTAAATTTCCTAAGATAAAATATATAGAGTTAAATGTCAGAACCTTAAGAAAAATTGGATAAATCGTGCACGCGAATGTGTTTGGTTGTTATTTTGTATGTTTTTAATTGAGGTGGGGTTGACTCATACACGTCAGACATAACCCATGGATCATTGTCCTAAAGTATAAACACTGTATGAATGTCTTTATCAGTTTTCTGTACATCAGTGGTTGTTTTCAGTTAACATTCTGTCCATTTTAAACAAAATTGAAATACTTTTAGTGATACCGTTCACACCGTGCCTTAGATTGAGGTAGGGTTAACTCGTACAAGTCATAAATGATCCATGAATAGTACTAAAATATTATCAACACAATATGAATGTGTTTGGTAACTTTTATGTATGTCAGTTCTTGTTTTAACTTAAAATTATGTCCATTTTAAATAAAAGGGAGACACTTTGAGTGATACCGGCCACACTGTACTTCTTATTGAGTTGAGGTTGAATAATTCACATCCCACATGACCCATGGATTGTTTTCCTAAAGAATCAACACAATCGTATTGCGTTTGGTCAGTTTTCCATACATCAGTGGTTGTTTTCCCTTAAAAATTATGTCCATTTTTTTAAAAAAAAAGAGACACTTTGATCAATATTGGCCTCACCATGGCTCGTATTGAGGCAGGTTTTACTTGTACGCATCCAAAATAACCCATGGATCGTTCTCCTAATGTATAAACAAAATCTGAAAGCATTTGGTCGTATTTCGGTACGTCAGTTGTGGTTTTCACTTAAAATTTTTCCCATTTTAAACAAAAGAGAGACACTTTAAGTGATACTGGCCCCACCATTCCTCGGATTGAAGAGTTATTGACTCTCACATGTCACACAAGACCAATTGATCATTTCCATAAAGTGTCAACATAATCTGAATGCATTTGGGTAGTTTTATGTACGTTAGTGGTTGTTTTCTCTTAAAATTCTGTCCATTTTAAACAAAATCGATACACTTTGAGTTATATCGGCCATACAGTGCCTCAAATTGTGGTGAGGTGGACTCATACACATCAAAAATGACCCATTAATCGTTATACTAATGTATAAACACAATCTGAATGCATTTTGTTGGTTTTTCGTACATCAGTTCTTGTTTTCACTTAAAAATTATGTCCATTTTAAACAAAAGAGAGATAATCTGAGTGATACCAGCCACACAGTGCCACATATGGTGGCGAGATTGACTCATACACGTCACACAGTGCCAATAGATAATTTTACTAAAATTTAAACACAATTCGAATTCATTTGGTCAGTTTTTAGTATGTTGGTGGTTGTTTTCACTTAAAATTCTGTCCGTTTTAAACAAAAGAGAGACACTTTGAGTGATACAGGTCACAGCATGCCTTGGATTAATGAGGGTTTGACTCATACACATCAAAAATTACCCATGGATCATTCTACTAATGTATCAACAAAACCTGAATGTTTTTGGTCACTTTTATCTATGTCAGTTGTTGTTTTCACTTAAAATTTTGTCCATTTTAAACAAAAGAGATTCAATTTGAGTGATATCAGCCACACCCTGCCTCAGATTGAAGAGGGGTTGACTCTTAAATGTCATACATGACCCATGAATCTTTTTCCTAAAGTATCAATGCAATATGAATGTGTTTTTTTCGTTTTCCATACGTTAGTGGTTTTTTTCACTTAAAAATTATGTCCATTTTAAACAAAAGATAGACAAATTGAGTGATACCGGCCACCCCATTCATTGGATTGAGGTGGGGATCACTCTTACACGTCAAAAAGGACCCATGGATCATTCTCATAAAGTATCATCATAGTCTAAATACATTTGGTCAATTTTCCATACGTCAGTTTTTGTTTTAACTTAAAATTTTGTCCATTTTAACCAAAAGAGATGAACATTGAGTGATATCGGCCACACCATGCCTTAGATTAAGGTGAGGCTAACTCTTAAACATCACACATGACCAATGTATCATTGTATTAAATTATCAACACAATCTGATTTCATTTCGTTGGTTTTCTATATGTCAGTGGTTGTATTCATTTAAAAATTATGTCCATTTTAAACAAAAAAGAGACACTTTGAGTGATACCAGCTATACTATGCCACAAATTAAAGTTGGGATGACTAATAAACATACAAAATTAACCATGGAATGTTCTCTTAAATTATAAACATAATCCGAATGAATTTGGTTAGTTTTCCATATGTAAGTTATTATTTTAACATAAAATTATGTCCATTTTAAACAAAAGAGAGACACATTGAGTGATACGAGCCACATCATGCCTCATATTGATGTGGGGTTAACTCATACTCGTACATCTCCCATATTTGTTTTCTAATTCCAAATTATGACATATTCTCATAGATTGGATTTCTGTCCTTACTATTGGAAACATGCATCGCTTCGGCAACATGTGTAGCTACTTTATTTTTCATAGTACAGTATCCATCATGTTAATATGTATAGAATATATAACCATTAATTATATAACCATTGTATGATTTTAAATGCACAATTAGTTGGGTATCTAGCAATCGATGTCTTTTTGAAATTGAATTCATATTTTCATCTAACTTCTTAAAAATATGGTCCCTAAACCATCCTATAAACTGGTGATAATGTGTATTTGATATCCATTTTTCATCCCTGGATGGATAAAAATACCTAAGAGTTTCATTGTGGGTTTCAATATATGGAGATACCTCCCAACTGTCATGCAAAACATAAATTTTCCAGAAATTCCCTCAACCTTAATGCATCCAGTGTGATAAGATTTTAGGAGACCAATGTTATCCACATCAGATAGGTATTTAGTATAGAATTCAATGTCATCCTCTACAATATATCTCTCAACAATACAACCCTCAGAAAGACATTTATTTTTCACGTAGCCTTTCAAAATCATCATATACCATTCAGTGGGGTACATCCATCTATAGTGCACATGACCAAAAAGTTGAATCTCTATCTTCAAGTGAACTATCAAATGAACCATCATATCAAGGAATAATGGTGGGAAGAACATTTATAATTCTTATAATATGATCAAAATTTCTCTTTCTATAGCAGGAAATTTCACTGGGTCTAAAAAATTAATGCATATATCATTTAAATAAAATTTCGATAATGTATGATGATCATTCTTAGAAAAAATACAATATAAATCTATTAAAATTAAATCTTTCATCAAAAATTATAAGTTACATGATTTCAATCCTGTTAACATAAAATCATTCATTAACACAATGTTCATGATTTTTGATAAATACGCTTATTTAACCTTTATATCATTGAATAAGTTCCCAAACTGATATCTCTCTTACTTGGAATGTGTGTAAGCAACTGGAGGAAGAAACATTCGATTTTCACCATTCACGGGAGCCAACTCTTCTCGTATTCCCTGGTCAACCATGTCCAACCTTACCTTAATTCCATCCTTTGTTTTTTCATGGGATTTTAGAAACATTCCAATTACACTATCACATATATTTTTTCCACATTAATCACATCAATAAAATATCTGACATAGAGACAATTCCAATATGGAAATTCAAAAAAAAATATATCTCTGTTCCAACAAATTTTCATATGGTTTTTAAATAATGGTTTGCCAAAAATAGTGTTTAGATATTTTACATTCTCAAACAGATGGTCACCTATTAGTGGATATGGGGTTGTGTGTTGTTCTGAACTTCAATTAAATGATGTCATCAAATATCAGTACTTATTTCTGATGGGGTAGAAGTCTACGATGACCTAGAAACATTGATTTCAATGAATGTTTCAACCTAATTGATTCTGAATCTTCTTCGCACATGGGAAACCCTTGAGTTACTTTAATGATATAGCCTGAAAATTTTCAATTAGAAAAAAAATCATTTATCATCCCATTCAACATCGCTCTCAATGAGAAGTATTCACTTTTATAAGCATCATTCTACATAACAACTGAATCCTACACTAACTTCAAATCCTCGATCAAAGGATCCAAATAAACATCAATATCGTTACCTAGTTGTTTTGGTCCTGATATAATCATAGATAACATGATGTATTTCTATTTCATGTATAACTAGGGTGGCAAGTTATAATTTACCAACATAAAAGGCGATGTACTGTGAGTGATAGTTTGAAAACCAAAAAGATTCACTCCATATGTACATAACGCATGACAATGGTTTCTCAGCTCATTTCCAAATTCAGGATATTCATGATCAATTCTATTCCATTGAGGATAGTCATCTAGGTGACATAATTTCAGATCTTTATTTCTTTTATCTTCATACCATGACAATTGTCTTGCAGTTTCTTCACTTCCATATAGACAACTAAACCTTGAAATGATTTTAATGCACCATACAGCTTTCATAGGACTGGACTCATCTTTCATTGTATTGTGAAGCACCGCACTGTGGACATTTTGTAATTGATTTTTTCCCCTTGAGAATCAATATATAGTCTTTAGGGAAGGCATGTATTATTTCAAAAATCATTCTCATTGAGCATAACATTCGTTTAGCTTCATATTTCTGGCTTGAGAACTCATTATCTTTCGAGGGGATGTAATTTAAGAGATCATGTAGTTCTCTAAAACTAACATCACTCCATCCATTGCCTAATTTAAATTTATAAAACTTCAGTACAGCTAAAAATGTTGTATATTTAGTGCAACCAGCATAAAATTGCATCTTTTCACAACACTTTAGCTTCTCAAACAATTTTGGAAAATCATGGAGTTTATTGCCTACATTCCTCGTCATTTCGTCAATAAAATATTAATTATCATTGGCGTCTGTAATAAAATATTTAATATGGTATTTTTCATTTTCTATATTTGTAATCATATCTGGTGATCCATAAAACATTGGTTTATCCTAGCCAGTAGCTAAATTAAATTTTTCTCCATGTTTATTTCAACATTATTAACTCTGATCTATTCCATGAAAAATCAAATGTTGTACCAACGCCTCTGGAGTAATTAGTATAGAATAAAAAAATGTAAACACAGAAAAAGGATTTGGGAAGGATCCTTTGCGGGATTCATTGCACACTTGATGAAATCTTTCACTCCATTCTCATACTCCATTGTCAAACTATTAGCATCCATCTAGTTTGTATTCATCTCCATCATATCTAATGATAAAATATTATTATTTATGATTCAAATAGACAAAACAAGACATCTAAATACAATATAAGAGATCCAATTCCTTATAAAAATAATGATTAATAGAGCCTAACCATTTACAATAATTATTTGGAAATCAACCGAACCAGGATAGACCCCTATCAAGATCAACACCCTTTCCATCCCCCTTACCAATAGTTCTAGCACCCACCAACCCTGTAGAAATACTTTCAACATCCTTTTAACCACCCCTACTAGCAACCTCTTTCATAATAAACTAATCACAAAACTGCCCAAAACTAATGACCAAAATCAAATAAAATGAAAAAATTAATGCAATATGGATGAGATAACTAATATAGTATATACATTTCCTGTAACACCCTGCCCCTAACTCATTGTCTTGAGGAGGCAGTGAGGGTTACATGGCCTTAAGCAATGTTCCAAAGGCACCAAAGGCTAGCAATGAATGTTGAGTGCTCTGAGAACAATTGGGGAATGATTTTCCCTTGAGACAAAACCAACCAAACAACCACAACTATATGATGGATGCCAAAAAAACCAAACTCAACATTACGAAAGATAACCAGATAATCCATAATCTCGCCTGCCAACACAAACCAACACAACATCATAGTATAATGCAGAAGACTCAACATGAACACCACAAGCCATGACACCATCACAGCTCCACACCAAGCTCCAGGCTCCATGTTCCACCAAGGCATCATAATGCACAACTAAAGAAGGTTGATGCCTTACCTTTTCCCACGTCACGGTACACAACATCTGCAAAGACACCAATGTTCCAAAGTAGGGGTGAGTACTAAAACTCAGTAGGTTTTCCCCAAATGAATTTCATACACACGCCACTAGGATAAAACCATTAGCACATTTATATAAAACGGTTTATATGAAATAAATCATAAGTGCAACCATTTTCATAAGCCAAACATGCCCTTACCCGGCCATCACATCCAAACCATGAAAACAAAGGAAATTCAACCAAACATGCCACAAACCATTTAATCATTTATACATTAGCACAACAACTTCCATATTTCAAGAAATGCACAACAAACAATCAAAACGGTGGGACTTCCACCCAACCCGTTCACCCATTCACAAAAAAGTAGTACTTCCCGACCGCTACTCATATGGTGGTTCTTCCTACCACTATCTATCCTCCTTTTCATAGTGAGACTTCCCACCTAATTCCATACAAAATTTCAATCAGGCCAACCATGCATAAACCTACCAAGGTCACAACAACATGCAATTAACCAAGTTTCATTGCATATCAATCCACTTCAATAAATCACCCATTTATTGAAAACCATTTTCCATTCCAACCCCTATTTCAAAAAAACAATCCTTTTATTGAAAACCATTTCTATTAATCATTTTAATAAATAAAATATATCATCCCATTTTAAAATCTCCATTTTAAAATCCACAACAAAAGCATTTCACCACAAAACCATCTTTTTCCCACAAATCCACAAAACATCACCCAAGGGATTTTTTACCAATTTCTCACATCAAAACACAATTAATTTCAAGAACAGAAAATTAAGGGTAACAAGGAACCACTAGTTCTAACCAAGTGGAGTCGAGAGAGAATCCTCCTACCTTTAGGGTTCCTGAGAAATCGACCCATGAACAACCGCACATCAAATACAGAGAATGCACCACCGAAACCTCCCTATATCACTTTCCCTAACATCCACAAGCCTTAATATTAACATCCAAGGTGACCCCAACCCTAGATCAACACACAAAAATTGTAGATCTAGAAAACCAAGAATGAGAGGGATGTTGATCTAGAGGAAAACACAAGAGAAACAATAGGAGAGACTTACCCTGAAGAAATCACCTTTAATCCACCTTGAAACCCCTTAAAAAACCTTCCAAAATGAGTAGGAGATCACCCTAAACCCCTGACAACCCAAAATCCCGAGTGAGGATTGAGTGGGAGGAAGAGGGGATTGAAATGATGCAATCCCAAGTGAGCCCGAGTTTTAAAACCCTAACTTTAAGTGGTCGCACGGTTAGCCCGCACGGTTTGGGAAACTGTGCGCACGCCACTGACTCGAGATCCAGGGTCTGCATGGTTTCCTCACATGGTTTGGAAAACTGTGAATAGGTCGTGTGAGGCCTACTGTCTCGAGAACAAAAGTCTGCACGGTTTCTTGGGGAACCCGCACGGTTTCCACTAACCGTGCTCAAACCGTGCACCGCTTAAAAAGCCTCCAAACTCATCTAAAACCATTCCAAACTCTCCCAAACTCTTCCCAACTCATTCTATTAACTTTAAATACATAAAAATTCATAAAAGATGCCACATACCTCAAACATGGGGAGCAACATTCTCCCCACCATTGGACTTTCCATCCTCGAAAAGTAGTGAACCTACCCTTTGCCGAAAGAGCTCGGGCCATTGCCCAACCACCTCTTTCTCCCACTCCCAAGTCTCCACATGAATCTGACCACATTTCTACAAAACCTAAACTAAACTGATTCTTTTACCACACAAGACTTTCTCTTTCCTATCCACAACCCGCACTGGCACGTGCACCAACGAAGCATCCGGTTATAGCTCAACATGATTCTATCGAATCACATGGTCACGATCTGGTTGATACCTTTTCAACTGTGACACATGAAACACATTGTGCACCACACTAAACTGTGGTGGAAAAGCTAGAAATTAAGCCACCTCACCAACTCTCTCATGAACTTCAAAAGGTATTATATACCTTGGAGATAACTTTCCCTGCTTTCCGAACCGACGATGTCCCAACCTAGGAGAGATCCTCAAAACACATGATCACTCACCTCAAACGACAACGGTCATCGAAGATGATCTGCATAAGATTTATGATGACTCTGAGTTGTCTTTATTCTCTTCCTGATCAAATTGATCTTCTCCATAGTCTCCTGGACAATACTCGGTCCAACCATCGAAGACTCACCCGTTTCCACCCAACATAGTGGAGAAAGACACGGATGCCCATACAATGCTTCAAACAGAGCCATCTTTATGGATTTATGATAACTGTTATTGTACAATAACTCATCCAATGAAAATTTCTACTCCCACAATCCACCACAATCCAAAACAAAATCCCGAAATATATCCTCTAGAGTTTGTATCGTCCTCTCAGATTGACCATCCTTCTGAGGGTGATACGACATACTCATTGTCAACTGTGTTCTAAGGGATTTCTGCAAGGATGTCCTGAATCGAGATTTAAACCACGGATCTCTATCTGATACAATCAAAACTAGAACATCATGCCTTTTTACCACCTCCTGGATATAGATTTTGGACAGACCCTCCACCGTATGAGATTCACGAATTGGGATGAAATGGGCCAGCATCGTTAGTTGGTCCACTATCACCCAAACGGTATAGTGATTCTTGACCGTTATTGGGAGACATGTTAAAAAATCCATCATTATATGCTCCCACTTCCAAACAGGGATTGGTAAAGACTACAACATTTTTGTTGGCCTCTGATGCTCTGCCTTGACCTGCTGACAAGTCAAGCATCTCGAAACAAACTCAGCCCCACTTATTTTCATACCAGCCCAACAAAACAGCGCTTTCAACGCTGTATACATCTTCTGAATTCCAGGATGAACATCCCACTTGGAATGATGATACGCCCTGAGAAGGTCCTCCTGACAAGCAACTAGTACAACCATCTGATTCCGAAAACACAAAATTGAATCTCCATTCAGTTTCCAACCCTCAATGGTCTCCCCAACATTGAATCTCAACCCCACGATCACACACTCAGAATCGGATATCTGTGCCTCTCTAACCAAGCCAACCAAGTAAAGAACCAACGAAACTGGGAAGAAGACTGCTCTATCACCCTATTCCTCACATTCCAACCGCATATCAGCTATAAATGACATCAACTACCACTGGTCTAATGCATATTTCACCATATGAGCATATGATTTTCTACTTAATGCATCTGCCACCAAATTTCCCTTACCTAGTGTGTACATCAAGTTAAAATAAAAAATTTAAAGATATTCCATCCATCTCCTTTTCCTGAAGTTCAAATCCATTTGTGAAAAAATTTGCTTCAAGCTCTTATGATCTGTATATACTGTGAATTTTTCACTGAAGAGATAATAAAGCCATACTTTCAAAGCATGGACCACTTCTGCCAACTCCAAATCATGAGTTGGGTAGTTTTTCTCATGTACTCTCAACTAAAATGTTCCATATGCAACGACATGATTCCCTTTCATGAGAACGCACCCCAACCCTGATCTCGATGCATCACAATACACCACATACCCTTTTCCTATTTCTAGAAAAACCATGATTGTTGCGGATGTAAGACAACCCTTTAGCTCTTTGAAATACTTTTGACACTGTTCATTCCACCAGAATGGAACATTATTTCTTGTCAAAGATGTCATTATTGAAGCCAAACATGAAAAATCACGAAAAAAACGCCGATAATACCCTACTAGGCAAAAAAACTATGTATATCAAACACATTATTTGGCAGTTGCCACGAGATAACAGCCTCTATATTTTCTGGACCCACTAAAACACCCCTTTCAGAAATCACATGGTCAAGAAAAAAAATTTTCTGTATCCAAAAGTCACACTTTGACAACTTGGCATACAATCAATGATCCTTCAAGATCCCCAGCACTGTCGCCAAGTGCTGCTCATGCTCTACCCTTGTCTTTGAATACACCAGAATATCATCCACAAACACCACCATGAATGAATCCAGATATCTCTGAAATATCTGATTCATCAATTCCATAAACACCACTGGCGCATTTGTTATACCAAAGGGCATAACCACATATTCATAATGGCCATATCTTCTTCTAAAAGCTGTTTTAGGAATATCCTCCTTCCTCACCAGCAGTTGATGATATCCCGACCGAAGGTCGATCTTGGAGAACCCTAGGGCTCCCCTCAACTGGTCGAACAAATCATCAATTTGTGGAAGTGGATATATATTCTTTATCGTAACTTGTTTAAGTATATGATAATCAACATATAGACTTACGGTTCCATCTGCCTTTTTCACTAACAACACTGGCGCTGCCCACAGAGACGTGCTAGGCCAGATAAACCCTTTGTTTTCTAACTCTTCCAACTGTATTTTCAATTCCCACAATTCAGCTGGTTCCATCCGATAAGACGGAAGTGAGATAAGACTGGTCCCTGGAAGGAGATCAATCATAAACTCCACTTCTCTTATGGGAGGTAACCCAAGGAATTCATTAGGAAAGACATCCATGAACTGATCCACCACTGCCAGAGGAACACTCTGCTCAACACCCTCTACCGATTCCAATGACAACACCACCAACTGATATGATAACGTACCCACTTCTAGTTCCAACAAACTCGTTGCACCCTTCCTTTCATGTTTTTCTCCTCTAAAGAGAAGTTTAAAACCATCGTGTGTTGTAAAAGCCACTATCCGCACATCACTGTCGATGTGGGCCTTAAAATCCACTAGCCAATCCATTCCCAGGATTACATCATAACCATTCATCTCAAGTATTAAGAAGTTCCACACTCTCTCAACCTTGCCCACAACTATACAACATTCTCTACACAAGAAGGCTCGACACTCACTTCGACACAGAGGAGTTTGATGTTTTAAAACCAATGGCATCATTTCTACGCTTAAACCCAGCAAATCAACCACACGTGCAGCAATAAAATAGTGTGAAGCACCCATATCAAACAGCACTTGCAACATGGTAGAATTTGAAAGAATAGTACCTCGCATCATGGATGGTCCCGACTGACCATCCACACAACATGCTCACCTCTGATCACATTTTCTCTTGCCACACTCTTCTCTTTATTGCTATGTTGAGGCA
This sequence comes from Viscum album, assembly GCA_963277665.1. NCBI lineage: Eukaryota > Viridiplantae > Streptophyta > Magnoliopsida > Santalales > Viscaceae > Viscum > Viscum album. The sequence continues at coordinate 1,328,966,086 of OY728142.1, read as the reverse complement.
TCATGGTATTTTGAGAATCACCATGACCCACATTACTCTGCTGTCGAGAGGTATGTTGTTTCCCCCGTCCTGTTGAAGCATACGACGTCTGCGATCCCTAAGGAGTGTCACGCGCACCCAATCATGGACCATTATGACAATAACGCTACATATGCCCTATCTGCTTACAATTATGACATGCTCGAGGTTGTTTCATACAATCCCTCTTGATGTGGCTCGTAGAACCACACTGAAAACATCTCGGCTTGCTCCGGGGCTTCGGAAGAAGATTTACCAATCCTGACGTCAGATTATATGCCATATTCCCGCCCTTGGAATAAGTGTCCCTCTTCCTCTTAATCCCAGTGTTAGATTTGCCACTATTCCCCATGGGTACCACCATGCTTCCCCCACCCGGAGCTCCCAACAGATCCCTCTCAGCCACTGAGTCTCTATTCACCATTTATGTGTAATCATCAATACACAGCACCGCTATCTTTGAACGAATTTCTTTCCTCAACATCGTTTCAAAGATCCTTGCCTTCAACGACATTCTACCCGCCACCTCGAGTGCAAACCGCACTATGTTCATAAACTTAGCTTCATACTCCGTCACTGACATCAACTCCTACTTAAAACTGAAGAAATCAGTCATACGCAGAATTCTAAAAGTATGTGGGTAGAACTGTTTGTTAAACAATTCCTCAAACCCTTCCCACATCATACCATGGTCCGTCCCAGCTTGGACTACCAACTCCTACCACTGAAGGGAAATATCTTCCAACATATACATGGACAACTTCACATTCAGCTCTACCGGTGTTCCCAAGAACTCAAAGATCTTGTTCATTCTATTCAACCATGCTTCTGCCCTCTCTGGCTCTAAATCACCCCTAAAGATGGGTGGATTTTGCTTTTGAAACTGAACTGCAAGATCCACATGCCTTGGTTCATCCCCTCTATTTCCACATCCCACAGCTTGGAAAGCTTTCACTATACTTTGCACTAGTTGCTGTTTCACGTGAGGCTTAGGTGCAACCACATTTTCAGCAACCTCCTCCGGTTGGTCTCTATAACGCCTACCCGGTGCCATTTCTATAAACAGAAAATAAAAAACCATGAGTCTCACTTCTGTAGACATCACGAGATCCTATATCAAATCACATTTCGCAACATTATCACAACCAGGATTTCCACCAGTTCAAATTTTTCCTCATGTTTGATGTTTCACCATTTTGAAAACCCAACCATTTTCAAAATACCAATTTATTCACATTACCATTTCACATATTTTATAACATCATAAATCATTATACCCCAATGAAATATGCATCCTAGAGGGAAGTCATTTCTACCATGCATGTCATGCTCGTCTCATTGGCTACACCCACAACAATGAGAAATACAATGCATATAAGTGTCTCCAAAACACTTATGTACCCAACTCCCTGGTAACTTGAATTTCAGCATAAAAGGGTTCGCTACATCATTTTAAGCTATACATTCCAAGTTCTGACATTCCTACACCTTGCTACCATCCCGACTCAAGGAATTTACCACAACGAATGTCAACACCAAATCCAAGAATCAACTCCAAAGGACCGAACAAACTGATACCACTTGTAACACCCCGCCCCTTCCACATTGGCTTGAGGAGGCGGTGAGGGTTACTTTGACTTAAGAGATGTTCCCAAGGTGCCAGAGGCTGGCAATGAATGCCAAGGGATCTGATAACAATTGGGGAATGATTTTCCCTTGAGACAAAACCAACAAAACAACCACAACTATATGATGCATGCCAACAAAACCAAATTCAAAATAACCAAAGATAACCAGATAATCCATAATATCACATGCCAACACAACCCAACACAACATCAGAGTACAATGAGGAAGACTAAACATGAACACCACAAGCCATGACACAACCATAGCTCCACACCAAGCTCCAACCTCCAAGCTCCACCAAGGCATCACAACGCACCACTAAAGGAGGTTGATGCCTTACCTTTTCCCATGTCATGGTACACGACATCTGCAAAGACACTAACGTGCCAAAGCAGGGGGTGAGTACTAAAACTCAGTAGGATTTCCCCAAATGACTTCCCTATACACACCACTTTGATAAAATCGTTAGCACATTTATATAAAAATGTTTATATAAAATAAATGAGAAGTGCAACAATTTTCATAAGACAAACATGCCCTTACCCAGCCATCATATCCAAACCAGGAAAACAAAGGTAATCCATACAAACATGCCACAAACCATTTCATCATCTATACATTCGCACAAAAAATCCCATCTTTCATGCAATGCACAACAAACAATCAAAACGGTGGGACTTATGCCCAACTCGTACACCCATTCACAACAAAGCAGTACTTCCTGACTGCTACACATATGGTGGTTCTTCCGACCACTATCCATCCCCCATTTCATTGTGAGACTTCCCTCACACTTCCACACAACATATCAATCAATCCAACCAAGCATAAACCCACCAAGGTCACAACAACATGAAATCAACCAAGTTCCATTGTGTATCAATCTACTTCAATAAATCGCCCATTTATTGAAAACAATTTTCCATGCCAAAACCTATTTCAATAAAACAACCCTTTTAATGAAAATTATTTCTATCAATAATTTTCACAAATCAACCGTAGCATCCCATTTTAAAATCTACAACAAAAGCATTTCACCACAAAACTATCTTTTTCCCAAAAAACCCCGAAATAACATCCAAGGTATTTTCCACCAATTTTGCACATCAAAACAAAATTAATTTCAAGAAAAAAAAGTTAATTGTAACAACGAACCACTAGTTCAAACCAAGTGGAGTCTAGAGAGAAGCCACCTACCTTTAGGGTTCCCGAGAAATCGACCCACAAACAACCGCACCTCAAATCCGGCGAACGCACCACCAGCACCTCCCTAGATCACTTTCCCTAACATCCACAAGCCTTAATATTAACATCCAAGGCAACCCCAACTGTATATCTACACACAAAAAGTGTAGATCTAAAAAACCAAGAAACATAGGGATGTAGATCTAGAGGAAAACACAAGAGAAACAAGAGGAGATACATACCCAGGAGAAATCACCATGAATCCACCTCGAAACCCCTTTGTAAACCTTCCAAAATGAGTGGGAGAGCACCCTAAACCCCTGAGAACCCAAAATCCCGAGTGAGGCTCGAGTGGGAGGAATAGAGGAGTGAAATGAGGCAATCCTGAGTGAGCCCAGGTTTTAAAACCCTAACTTTAAGTGGCCGCATAGTTATCCCATAGGGTTTGGCAAACCGTGCGCTAACCGTGTGCACACCACTGCCTCGAGAGCCAAAGTTCGCACGGTTTCATCACCCAGTTTGGCAAAGCATGCACAGATCATGCAAGGCCTACTATCTCGAGAACAAAAGTCTGCACGGTTTCTTGGGGAACCCACACGTTTTCCACTAACCGTGCACCCTAAAAGAGCCTCCAAACTCATCCAAAACCATTCCAAACTCTCCTAACCACTTCCCAACTCATTTCATGCACATTAAATACATAAAATTTCATAAAAAATTCCACATACCTCAAACCGGGGTTGCTACATTTCCAAACATAATGGGGTCCCTGGGGGAGGCAAATAAATTCTATCAAACTTCATCTCAGTAACTGTTACTACATACTAAAATATTGAAAAAATATGTGAATCTAATTTTATAAATAAATTATTTTCCAAAAGAATGAACTTTAGAAATTAAATATTTCTATCCATTTTGTTTAAATAGAAATATTCTTCATTTTTTTCTTATGAATCATTAAATTTGTATAAACACACTAACCCACTCAATAAAATTCATATTTTCACAGGAATTTGAAGGAAAATCGATATAAATAATTCCATTGAAAAAAATTTAATAGAATATTTTAGTATAAATTGAATGTGGGTACTGGTTAATAATGGGATGATGTCAATAAATCAGGATATAATCTTTCCTAAACTCTCAAATGAAAATCACCACATCCAAAAATTTAAATAACAAAAACAATACCACCTAACTAAATAAAACTACACCTTACTGAATCCAAGAAACACCATGAATCATTGGGAACTCATACTAATGATTCCCCACTGAATCACTATTGAAATAAATCAACTATATATTTATGGTACACATTGAGATACTCAAACCTAGGGCATAATCCCCACCCTACATCTTGAAAATCACATCACTCCCTTATTCCTCATTCCATTAGGACCACAACTCAAGGAACCATCAATAGCCTTCATAGAAAACCGAAGAAACCCATTCATCGTAACTTCATCACAATCCCTTATCTACAACCAAAACCTCAAACATAAACTTGAAACCTTCATTAGAATATATATCCTCAAAGATGACTCAAAATTATAGGATTTAATTTATTCATCAACCATGTGTTATAAAAACTTGACCATCAATGCACATATGTAAATACCAAGGGAAATCACACTGTATCAAACGTGATTGAATTCCATGATATTCTGTATACACTCATACTTATATATCTAGGGAATAAAACACTTCCTAAAACCACTTTTGACTGAACATGATTTTCCTTCCATCATTCTCAGGACACCCTTAAATGTAATCCCACTACTAAAGAAACCCATAAATGAGTTAGAATATTTTCCATTTCAAAACCCTCCTCTACCACTTCTAAAAAAATTCTGAACCATAGCACCCAACACCTAGACAATGAACATCAACACCTCCTACTATTGAAATTTGATAACACTCTATCTCAAGTCTCTTTTTTACTTCCTGCGCACTTTACCATGATAATGTCTCAACATGTACAAGCATCATAATTAAATAATTTAATATAAATTATTAAATAACTTACCAACACTAATAGATAATCCTCTACACTAAAATAATCATATATACCCCAACACATATAAACTACAAAACCAATTCATAATCCATTACAAAATATTATATTCCTTTGAAATCATCACCATCGGACCCTCCAATAAAACAACCACCTCATCACCCCATGCCACCATTCTTAAATCCATCAAAAAATCTAACAACCTCTTTTCTCCTTCCCACTACTCAGATTTATAGTAGAGTGTTTAGAGTAATCGTAATCTTGAAAATAAATTAACAAAACCCTATAAGTAATAAACAATTCTTGCTATTAAAATTTAATCACTTCATGCATTTTTTAAAGAATGTGTCCTAAAAACATAGCCCAAACACCAAACACAACCCAATAAAATCCAAACTAAACAACCATAATGAATATAAGAATTATAAAAAATGAAATAGAAGATGATGAATGGATAAATCACCAATGATCAAAGTTGGGAAGCCTAGAATTTATCCTTGTTGAACGGTATCCCAAACACTTAATGTAGGGTTCGCGAGGAGTAGAATATAGTGGGGAGGAGAAGAAGTAAGTTTCATAAGGAAGAGGGTTAGTGTAAGGGGTTTGAGGGGGAGTATAAGGAGTAGGGTACGTGGTGGAGTAGGGATTGCGGTGGTGGACTATGCCTAGTGGCAGCAAAGTAGTGCAGCGGTGGCGGAGTAGGGCAGCGACATCAAAGGTCTGCAAAGAGAAGATCAGGGGGGAGGGTAGTTGTCGTAGGGGTACAATCCCGCAAGAGCTTGAGGGCATGATAAACAGAGGGCACTACGCACCCTATTTTATAAAATGGGACTGTGGTTTTATCAGCACTAACATTTTATCGATAATAAAGGGTCACTGTATCACCCCTTTTGTGTAGCTGATAAAGTTTGCTCTTTATCATCACTAGAAAAGCGCTGATAAAGATCACCCTTTATTAGTGCTACAAAAACATTGATAAAGTGATCCTTTATCAGCACTACAAAAACACTGATAAAAGGATCCTTTATCAGCACATTAATTAGCACTGATAAAGAATTACATTTATCAATGCTTTTGACTTAACACTGATAAAAGGTGGTGTTTCCTTTGCCCGTTGTTGTAGTAGTGTATGTTCAAAACTTCCCTTCCAATGAATCAACAAACTAAACTAAAATATATCATAATACATTATAATTATTAGGAAATAATAAAATTAATTAAATATCAATTAAAATAATATATATAAATATATTCTGATTTCTTACATTTATATTGTTAATAATTGATGTTATTTAATATTTAAAAATAGATTATTCATCTCAAATAATAATTTATTGGGCTAATAATTGATTTAGATAACATTTGACAGATTATTATGATAATATATGATATTATATTATATGAAATAAAAAATTAAGATCCATTATATTAGTAATTATTATATATTAACATGGAAAAATTAAATTATATAAATTTATATTTTTCATTAAAAATAGTGATATTTATATTTTTTTACAAAAAAAAGTGAAATTTTCTATTTTTGGGAATTTTATTTAATTAATTTTCTTATCATATAATTAATATATTTAAATATTTTATGTATTAAACTTTTAAATATTTTATAAAAAAATTTATGTTAATAGTGAAAATATAAATTTTATTTACATAGTATTGTTTTTCAGTATATCAGGAAGAAACTATAACATAAAAAAGTATTACATATTTTATATGATAAATAATTATATTGGAGTAAAAGTAGAAAACTAAATATTATATTATGAATTTATAAGTCCATTATTTTACAACATATTTAATACTATCGAATTAAAGTGTCAATTTTTTCATTTCAATTAATTGAATATTGCCTTTAATAAAATTCTTTTTGGGACTTTTATGAAATATTTTCAACATAAATTTGATTTATAATGAAAATATTTCATCCTGAAAATCATATATTGTGATAATTTCATTATACAAATATATTTCAATCCTAATATTGGCATTTTCCAATAAAAAATTATTGGAACATACAATAATGTTCTAATTACATTTCATGTTGAATTAAAATTTAATTAGAAAAAATAGATTTAATATTTCAAATTAATAGATGAAAACATATTTAATAAGTTTTTTTTATATTTATGAAATAAAATTTAATTACATTGGAAAAAATTATTTACTACTATAAAACTAGAAAATGTAACTGTGAAAATTCTAAAACTATGGGACTATATAAAATTTTACAAACATTTCAAGAAATAAATGGTTGAAGAATTATTGACATCATTTCATCTTATAATCCATTATTTTTCACTTTTTTGGTAAATTTAAATCTAAAACGTGTACCCTCATTATATTGAGGTGAAATATTTACCAAAATGTATTTCTCAATGCTTATAAAATGTGTCTCACACCATCCTTTCGCGACCACTCAATGTATTCGGTTTCCCCTTGAAACACATAGCATCTCCCTTTACCTAGAATCATGATTAAATTCATTGGAATTCTATTAATAATAATTTTTCTTATTGCATAAATTAGCAAGGACTTCTATAAGGGAAAACTAAGGCCCTTATTGTGAGTTGTCAATTTTCTAACCATCTATTCCATTATTTCATAATTTATAAAATATAATTTCTTAATAAAAATATAATGATATCAGTATTTTTTAAATTCTAAAATTTCTTTTCCCAATTGAATAACTTTTAACAACCATCCCCATTTTCCATTACATTAAATTAAATTGTTATTCATCAATAGTGAGGATTGTGGTATCCATGAAGTGATAAAATCCCTTTTTCACCACAATATCTCTTCACTAATTATAATGGTGAAATTAAAGAATAAAAAGTAAAATATTATATAATTATAGATTATAATTATAAAATTATAATCCACATTCATTACCTCTCATTCACTGATAAATGAAAACATTAATTGTGTGTTTTATGAACTATAGACTCCAAAAAATATTGTATCTCATTTAAATTCTAGTTTTTTTTCTTATGTATTTAAATATTTTAAAAATAATATTTGAAACCTTATAAATATCAAAATGATTGTTTTATTATTATATGATAATTATATTATGAAAAATGAAACTAATTTCATGGTCATAATCGTCCATTAATTATGGAAAGTTCTCCATTGGTTCAGTTTAACCCAACACATGAACAATTATATAAAATTAATTCAGAGATGAATATTAGAAGAAAATTATAGATGATATATGATATCAATGTGAAATTAAATATTTTAATTTTTCAATGATAACAATTAAATTAATATCATAACTTAAAATACCACTACTAAATATTTAATTATTTCCAGAACATGAATCTCATCAATTTCGTCTATAAGAAGAATAATAAAAACTATAGTTGAATTAAATTATATAAATATAAATAATCATGAAATATCAGTTCTATAACCATATATGATCTTAGAATATCGAAATTTGGGAGAAGAATAATGAACCACACCCCTACTATGTAACTAGTTTGATTTGATGAAGATTACTCATACTCGATATTATAAATAGATATTAAATGACTAATGTTCAATTAATTAACAACTATAAATAATGATACTAAAAGGTTATGGATATGAATTAGGTTCTAAAATATTTGATACATATTTATATATCTTCTAATTATTAGATTCATGTACTATAGTGGATGTCATGAATTATTGAAAGGCATTCATTTCCTAAAAAATAATTTTATGTGACATTAAATTTTGTGCACTATGGAATCATTGATATGGTTTAATTACTACTTCATGAATTTAAATGACCATAATCATTGAATACAAGTGGATTCATAACCAAATCATGTTATTTAGAAAATTTTCATTTTCTTCCCCAAATACTAATGTTGTGTCGATTTCTTCTAACTCAAACCCCTTTGTTGATATATAATGATTCCTCTTGGACATATCTTTTCTGCAATTGGTATTATGTACAGTAATATTACTATTCATTGTCATTTAACCTTATATTTTTGTTATATGCATCTTTAAATCAAATCTCATCCTTATTTTTTTATTTCCAATAAAAAGTTTGTCATTATTGAGAGTAATTATCCACTTATATAATAATGGTTTCCCCTCATTGAACATTTTATACATTCCATTTACTGATATCATTATTATTTTGAAAATCATTTATCTATTATCACATTTTACCATCATATTTACCATTTTCTATTCACGAAAAAAAATATTACAATCTTTATTATGTGGATTTCCTATAATGGTATTTCCAAATATATTCCAATATTTCAAAATAAAAAATTGTATCTTATACCTAGAATAATGTTTTATGAAATATTTTGAAATAATTTATATTGAAAATTAAATGATTTTCCCACTAGAATATCTTATTGGCAAAAGGTATTATTTTCTTGGGAACATTAATCCCTCAAACACCCAAAAAATGAGTATTTCATATAATATTACTGGGTTGTGTCATGATTCCATGTTTATTGGTGTGTCAGGTGTGATATTGATGTTTAGTGGGGGTTCCATGTTTGGTTGCGAGGGAATGAATTGAGTGGGATAAAAATGAATAATGACAGTTGACAATGGTTGAATAGATTCCTAGTAAAGGGACTATCTAGTGGGACTGTTAACGGTTTGTTTTCTGTTTGTTTTTATGAATGGGTTTATTCATGGAATAACAATGAACCCGCATTAGTTATTTTTGAAAATCACCTTATAAGAATAATTTATGGTGTAGATTTTGTTATTTGACTGGGTAGGGATGGAGTATGTAAATTAATGGGATTATAGTAAATAATATCAATTGGTTAAATTAAATAGTGGGTTTGATGTTTTGATTGTAGTTATTGTGTGGTTGAGAATTTAAGGGTAGTAGCAATTAATGTTTTGGGTGTTTTGTCTATATGTTTGGAATTCCATATGATGGGTTGAATGTGTTTTCTATATATGTATGATCTTTTAGTTCATTATGTTTTCTATATGCACATCACCCATGTTGAGAATAATGTGTTGAACACTGCCATTGTTATGGTGGTGGGTGTCTTTCCCAATATCCCTGTGAGAGAATGTATGGCTGTTAATGGGGTCTTCTATGCTCCCTAATCAAGGCATTTATTTAACAATACCCGTTGAGTTGGTGGTAATGGATTCCGGTTTAATACCATATTTATGGTATTGTTTATGTGATAGGTGGATAGTTTTCTAGGTGTCTTTGGATCATGTCCATGTGTTTTTAGGAATGGGGGTATCTGTGAGGCCCAGATGTCTATGGGTAGGATTACAGGGTGGTAGAGGACCTATTTTCTACAGAAAAGATCTAGGTGATTGGGGACTTGGTGTGTTTGGGAAGGTTGTGACACTGCCTGTTTTGGAAGAGGTGGAGATGTTATGATGTTCTAGTTAAATATTGGGAAATGATACAGGGTAGCCAAATATAAATGTTCTTATAACTCACTTTACATGAGTTATTTTGTGATCATAACTTGGTGAGGTTGGGGTGTATAGTATACTTTGTTGGAGATTTATTGTTTCTGTTGTTTTCTCATAGGAAAATTAATATGATTCTCCAACTTATCCATGGGTGACATTGAGTTTTCCCTTATAAGTATACCTTTATTCTCATCCTATGTATATAAATCTGCTTTTTGTTTTTGAGGTTGATTACACAGACTGCGTTGAACTTTTCTAGATCTATCATTGGGGATGGTAACAATTTCACTTCATAGTTTTATTTTGGAACTTAAATTAGATTTTTTCTTATATTTGTTGTAATTTTTACGTTAAAAATTTGTGTGGATAGATTTTAGTTTCTCTTTATATATGTTTATTCGAGTTGTGTTGAGGATGTTACATTCGATATCCCAATCTTGGTTACTATATTATGGATAATGCCTCCTATTTTTTGTAATATTTCTATACCCTTTGGTGCGGTTCACCACCCTAAGGCCTATTGGAGACAAGACTCATGGGTCATAAAGTCTCTTTCTCTTAAGGAAGGAAGGTCTCATCATCTTATTATAAATACCATCATCTTTAAGAAGGAAGGTTTTTATAAAATGGTCTCAGAGTAGATGGTTGAAAGATATGATTAAGTTAGTAGTTAGAAACAATGATGATTTCATTGGTTGGTCAAGAAATATTGTTATATGATTTTGTGTGTGACATAGTCCAAGGACGACAGGCTAGGACACATGATATTTGGGACCCCCATGATCTAATTCAAGGAATCTGAACATACCGAATGACCATGTGTGGCTAAACCATTTGTGTGGTAGAGACCCTAGGAAAATTACATGCATAATGATGAATTGTGTTCTATTTTTTATGGGAAATTTTGGTAAATTAAATTAAAAATGTGTTAAAATAAATCCTAAACGAATTTTGCATTGATCGTTCATAGGAGTTCGTTAGTATCCTATCATCAATGGATCTTAGATGTCTCTTGTGTGTGGTACGTGTAGTGGATGGTCTATAGGCTGAGCTAGATGATCAGTGAATGTTTGAACCACAATAGAAGGATAATCTGTGGAATAAGACGATTCGTGCCTTCTAGCTGCATTCTTTGGGAATGTAAGATGGTAGTGTCTCTGACAGAGATATGGATAGTTGGTCTGATGATCTGGTGATCACATTCAGCTTGATCTGGTCTCCAACATAGTACTCAGTTATTCTAGCATCTAGCCATATGGGGGTATTTGTACATTAATGGTGGACGCTTTACCTTGATGAGAGGAAAGAAAATTATTTTTAATGGAATGTCTTTGAGAAGGAGTTCTTGGTGGAATTCCATTCGTACACAATGAATTCTGAGAAGAGGTAGGAGATACACTACCTCCAGCACGAGGGTATATTGGTTAGGAAATTTGGGGTCATGTTCAAGGATCTCTGCCGCTTTTCTCCCAATCACTTCCTAGATGAGGAGTCTCGGGTGATCCACTTAGAGGTGGAACTACATCCTTTTCTATAGTATGCAGTTACACACATAACTCTTCCGACATACTTTTTTGTTCATACAAATGTTTTTATGGTCGAAATGATGCACTCATGATTGGGTTTTGTATGAAAGTGATGTAAGAAAATTTCATTAAAGGAGAAGGTCACTGGCATTATGTCTCTGGTGTTATGTTCTTCCATGTTTCAGACAGCGGGGATCTAAACACAATAGATTATGTTCCAGACCTCTAGTCTACACCCTTTTACCACAATCCTAGTGCTAAGGTGAATTTATTGTGGAGTTCATGGGAACCTCCTGGGGAAGTACCCTACATGAGATTTGTATGGTCGAGGTGGGATGGTTCAGTGCATGCCTCAGTAGTAGTTTCCATCCAGGACATTCCAGTAGTAGGGAAAACATGCCTCTTCTCCATTGAGGTAGGATGGTACAATATGAGGCCAGTCTCAGGTGCTCCTCTGGGACCTCAATAAGGTAAAGGTCGTGGAGAAGGTTGATAGCGGAGAGGATCAGGGTGTGGGCAGTTACATGCTGCAAAAGATGTAGTTCCAGTGGGTCCAAAGATCTTTTGAGGTACGATCAGGTTTTCTAGTTCTATTTCGTATGCTTTGTTCGATATAGGATCCTCACACTCAATAATTTCACCAAATCTGGCCCTTACATTGGTGCTAGATATAGAGAGATGTTTCCTGACACTGGTGTTGATGACAAAAGTTTGAGTTTAGAACAACATCTTTGATGTTTTTCGAAAATGTATACTGATGTTGTGGATGCATATCTCCAGTGTGGATCTCTTACCATTACAGATGAAGATGTACGATATCATCCTTGGAATTGACTGATTGTTTTCTATTTTTTATATTATAGATTGCTTATGAAAAAGAGTCATGTTTTAAAATGTGAAAGGCCGGTGTGTAGATTTCATTGATGAGAGGAGCTATTAAGTGTGTAACCAGCTCATGGAGCATATTTTTTCCATTGTAGTCAAGATTTTAGTTGGATCAATTGCCATTGAGATGGACAGGACTCCCAGGGTCATTGGGGAGTTTATAAAAATTATTAAAAGGTGCTTGTTACTCTACCCCCTTGAAATGACATTGATTTTGGGATATACATGCAGCCTGATGCTTCACTAATTCTGATGGCACCTTATCGGATGGTGTCTTCTAAGGTGCGGAAGATTCAGATCTTGATCGACAACCTGATAAGGAAGGTCTTTATTAGGCCTAGTTTGTTGTAATGGGGTGATCTGGTCTTTTTTGAAGAAGGAGGATGGTGTTATGAGGCTTTGTATAGAAAAATAGATGTTGAACTAGGTAATATTCCCGAACAGTTACCATCCCCTGAGGATAGATGATCATTTTGACCAGCTGAGGGGAGTGGGTTTTTTTTTTAAATTGAGCTACAGTTCTGATATCAATAGTTGAGGTTGAAGGGGGGTAACTTCTTGAATACTTCTTTTAGTTGTAGTAATTGTAATTTTGAGTTTGTAGTTATTCCATTCGGTGTTATTAATGAACTATTTGAGTTCATGGGGATCACAATATTTGTCTTTCATGTATTCTAAGACCAGTTTGTTGTTATATTCATTGATGATATTTTAATATACTCCAGGTCAAAGGAGGAGTAGACTGGGCATCTCAAGACTATCCTATAGATTCATCATCACCTCAAAATATAAATAAATCTATCAAAGTGCATGTTTTGGACTGGGAGGTACACTTCATCTGGCATGTGGTGTCTCAGAAATGTGTAGCATTGGACTGGACAATGTTCAAGGATGTTGTTTCTTGGGAAGCACCCAATTATTTGGTGGAAGTTCACAATTTTCTCTATAAATGTATATATTTTGATGGATTCGACCAGAAAAGGGAATTCCTTTTTGTTGAGTGAGTAGCTTTAGGAATATTTTAGCTATCTGAATGGTATGTTGGTTAGTTCCATTGTGCTCAGGTTTCTAGAAGAAGTGGTGATGTTTGTGGTGTTTTGCGATGCTTCTAATTTGGTATGGGATTTTGTGCTAATGAAGAAATGAGGAGTGATTTTTTATAGGCCGAGGTAGTTATATCCCCTTGAAATTAACTATGTCACCCATGATTTGAAACATGTGGCGGTCATGTTTACATAGATGCTATGGTGGAATCACCTTATTGGGGATCTCTTTCTGCCATTGATAGATAAAAATAGCTTGAGGTATATCTTTTCCTAGTGCAATATAAACATGAGAAACCACGGGTGGATGGTGTTTCCCCATTATTATGATTTTGAGATATCTTACACCTTAGAGAAATGAAATGTCATGGATAATTCATTGAGTATAAAGTTGAAGAAGGAGGATGTTAAAGAATCTGCAGATGCTTGGATGGAGATGGAAGAGTTTGATACCATGAAAAAATATACGGGAATGGATGGAAGAAGAGGCTACCTATTTCAGTTAATAGTGTAGTCTTATATGATGAATTTGGTGGAGGAGTCTCAATGGGGATACTCAGAGGAATAAGAGATGTGTGATCGCGTTGATACAGGAAATTCTCTAAAGGGATGGTCGATAAATGCTAGGAATCAGATGTTGTTCTGTGGGAAGTTGTTCATCCAAGTGGTAGTATATGAGGATGTTCTCTATGAGATTCATAACTAACCACAATAGGATCACCTTACAGTTTCCAAGATGTACTAGGTATTTAGGTAGAGGATACGGTGGCCCAGGATGAAGCAGTATATGGTGGAGTGTATAGAAAATTAGTGGGTTTTCCAGTAAGTGAAGGCTAATGACTAAATTCCTTATATTATGTTACATACCTTAGATGTCCTCGAGTGGAAGTGGGATTAAATCTCGATTGATTAATAGAAGGATTTCCTAGTTCTCATGGGGGATACAATGTAATCTGTGCAGTAGTGGATAAGTTTACTAAGTCAGCTCACAAAATATCAATCAAGAGAGTCGAGGGCAGTGAATTACATAGCATAGTGGTATGTGGATGAGGTGGTGAGGCTACCCAAAGTTCCATTATTAATTGTCTCAAATTGGAATGCACACTTTTCTTCGATAGTATGGAGGTGATTGAAACATGCCTTTTGTCTTCAATTATTCTTCAGCACTTCATTACACCCTCAAATAGATGAAAAAATTGATAAGACCATCCAGACATTGGAGAAAATGTTACGGGCATGCATTCTAGACCATAATAGGTCTTGGGTGTGAAATTTTCCCTAGTCATAGTTCCCTTACAATGACAGCTATCAATATTACATTGTCATGATTCCATTCCATCATTTATACAAAATATTTTTCCATTAACCCTTGTGTTGTATAGAAGTTGTAGAGGTGGCTGATCTTTGTCTAGATGTGGTGCAGAGTACAACAGAGAAGGTGAAGCTTGTCTGTGATAGGATTAAGGTAGTACAGGACTAGAAGAAGTAGTATGTTAATCATAGACAAAGTCCCTTGGAGTTCGATGTTGGGAACATGAATTCTTGAAGGTTTCCCCTCTACATTAGAAGTAGTTTATTTGCAGATGGTGTAAACTTTATCCTAGGTTCATCACACCATTCTACATGTTGGGATGATTTAGTGAGGTGGAATATCATCTAGTCTTTCCATAATAGTGGGGCTGGATCCACGATGTATTTTTTTTCTCTCATGTTTTTTGCTATCTTCATGATGACCCACATGTCATTGATTGGGAATTGTTGGATATCAGGGATGATGCAATGTTTGTGGAGCAACCAGTGGAGATCCAGGACCATTGGGAGTAGGGGTTGTGTGGTAAGAACATTCCCCTATTTCATTTGTTATGGAGTCATGATGGACTGGAGGAGAGTACATGGGATCGATAGGCATATATTCATTCCCAGTACCTATAGTTGTTTTTATTTTTTCTTGTGTGTTTTGAAATTTGATATAGTTCATGACCATTATTTCTATAATATGGAGTGATTCCTTGTTCTATAATCTATGATAAATTCATAACCTATGGAATGTGGAAACTTGATTTCCAATCATGAATCATTAATGTAAATGTGATTAAACCTATGAAGGTGACTCTGTTTATCCTAAATCTGATAGTATCTAAACCTGGAGGATTGAATTCCCTAATTCATGGGTATAGACTTTTGGTGTGTAGGGTATCACATGGATTATTATAATAGAATATTTTATTGGAGGTGTCCTTATATTTTGAGGTTTCACATCATTTTTTGATAAATAGAAGGATTATCTATAATAGGTATCTTATGGGGTGGTTGTTCAGAACCCTCCTACCGCTAGGTTAGTTTTGAATTATAGAGGATGAGAATAGTTTGAGAGGTATCTAATTTGATGACCAGGGTTTCTCTGGGTCATACCATAGTAAAAATCATGTCTTTTTTGTGATATTTGGGGACATAGTGGCTTGTATTGAGAGTTTTCCCAATACCCGGTTTTTTCAATAGTGGAACATCGAATGGTGGATACAAATGGTGGTATAATGAATGATGACACACAAATGGGTTGAACCAAACAGTGTCTCACTAATGTCAGTCTTACCAAAGGGTGACATCATGACTCACTCATTGATGAGTCACTTCAGAGATTTTTCCAAATTTTTAGTTGTTACCGGTTACTCCCATTTTTCCAGTTTCACACCACTTACGTTTTATTTGACATAAATCATGTTTAGGGACTTGTTTGGGTTTTTCAAGAGGTGTATAAAATATTATTAATTACATAATTATTATCTTATTTCACCCAGGACATTGAAATAATCCATCTTTGAGGTCTTGGCCACAATCCAACATTAATTATTTTTGAAGCGGTTCTTCCTTTGATATAGGATCTACAACTTCAATGTTAGGATCTTCCCTTCCCAATGTTTTTCAACCCAATATTGGTGTGCCTTGATCATTCCCTTTTCATAGAGTCGCCTATTGTCCCATAGCCATTGATATATCTTTACATATAGTTTTTCATTGGAGTTATAATACTACTCATGAGACCATATATTTTTTGATTCAAGGATGAATTTTTGATAATATTCTATTTCAATAAGGTATTGACATTGTATATCCTTGATTTGTGTATCATGTGTGGTGTGCATATTATTTTTCTTTTGTGAAAACTACCAAATCCAATTATTAAGAATGATAAATGTTATTACGAAGATGATAACAGGATGAGAGTGTATTGATGTTGATTTCATGTTTTATTTGTTATCATTTTTGATGATGTTATATTTTTTGGTCATAAGGATTATAGAAATCATTATTTTTTTTGTTTTTTTTCATATGCTTGGGTGATTATTTAAAACTATTAATATTTCCTTATGAATAGTTAATGTAAATATAAATCTAAATAATCACATATACCAATAAAAATTAAAGGGATTACCAAATAAAAAACCCTTGTGTGATCATCTCTTCTTATCAAATTGACATTTTATGAAAAATTATGTCCAAATAATAATGCAACCTTTTGATAGGTGTGGTTGTGTGCTGTATGTGGTTCCACTCAGCCTTGTGTCTATGCTATTTGTGTGTTGATTTGGTTGGGAGTGTGGATGTGCATATAGGGTGGTGCATGTGGTGTAATGTATTATTAGGTTGATAGGGTGATTTATTTTGTAATTGATGAACTTGTTTTGCAGTGAGACTTCATTTGGGTAGTGTTTCGGTAGCAGGGCTGCAAGACTTAGTTGTTTCCTAAGTTCATGTTTTTAGGGGTTCTGTGTGTTGCATTGATGCGGAGTGGGTCTGTCGAGTTTGGTTGAGATGGCTTGAATTGAGTGGGATAACATTTTATAATGAAATTTGGATGTGCTTGAATGGGTTTCTAGGAAAGGTTTCATATAGTGGGACTACAAACAGTTGTTTTCATTTTGTTTTTACTAATGGTTGAAATCATGGGATATGATTGAACCCGCATTACTAAATTAGACACATACCCTTCCTATAATAGTTGATACTGTAGTGATTTTAAGTTTACCAGGTAGGGATGGAGTTAATAAATTGATAGTAATATAATTCATTATAACAATTGGTAAAATGGAAGCGGTGGGTTTATGTTTTGGTTGTGATTGTTGAGTGGTTGTACATGTAGAAGTAGCTGCAAAGGTGGATTTGTGTGGGCTGGTTGTGTGTTTGGAATTTCATAGCATGGCCTGAGTGTTTGTTACCTATATGTAAAACCATTTATTTTGATATGTTTTCTATACACACCTCACCCATGTTGATAACTATGTGCCAAACACTCCCTTTTTATAGGGGAGGGTGAATTCCCAAACATCCTGGTGGGAAAATGGATTACTCATCATTGGTACTTCTTAGCTCCCTCATCTATGAATTGATCACCCAACACCCTTCGAATAAGATTTAATGTCTTGTCATTTATTATCATATTTATTGTATTGGTTGTGTGAGCGGTCATTTGTTTCCCATGTGTCTTCGGAATGAGGCCTATGTGTTTTTGGGAAGGCTTGGTATGTGTGATTCCTAGGTGTCTCTTGCTAGGATTTTAGTGTTGTAGTGGCCCAGGTGTCTGCGAGAATAATGTGTGTGGTTTTGGACTAAGTGTGTGTGGGAAGGTTGTGATAGTGGGGCATGTGGAATTTGTAGATATCTCGGGATTTTTCAGTTCAATAGTGGGAAGTGGTGCTGGGTACCCAAATATCGATGTGCTAAATAATTTACCTGAATTGACTTTCATTATTTTGTGAGTATTCTTTAGTGATGTTGGGGTGGATAGTATACCATATAGATTCTTTTGAGTTTATACTATTTTCTCATAGGGGAATTAATATTCATCTCCCACTTGTGCATGGGTTTCTTTGGTTTTCCTTACTGAATGTACTTATATTCTCACCCTATGAATTTAGAATTATTTTCTGGTTTCTAGTGATATTATGAAGACCATACTGGACATTGATATCTTGGATGTTGGGGAAAGATACTATGTCAGTACTTATTTTTATTTTTGTACTTAATTTTTAACTTTTTCTTATATTTCTAGCAGTTGTACTTAAAACATTCAAGTGGATGGATTTTGGTTTCTTTTGAAATATGTGTGGTAGATTTTTTTTGAGGTTGATACATCTTATCTCTTGATCTTGGATACTATTAATATGGTAATGCCTCTAGTTTTTATGATATTTAAAAACCCTTGGTGTCGATAACCTCTGCAGGGCCTATTGGAGATAGGAAACAAGGATCATTATCTCTCTTCCATCTTCATTATAACGTCCCGGATCCGTGTGGCACACAACGGGTGCCCCGAACTGTAACGACCTAAAAATTCATTAATGAAAATCCATCTTGGTATAATTAAATGTTTGTTTATTTAAAATTTTTATATAAAATGTCAACATATTTGGTATTATGTGTTGAACTCTCTGTGGAATGGTTATTTTAATAATAAAAAATCCTAGTTTTATTTATTTCCTTTTAATATTTTGTTCAAATTGTTCTAAATATGTTTAAATCATATCTATAAATGTTTATTTATGATCACTGTATGTTTATAGTTGAGCTAGAAGTATTCTAGATTGAACAAACACTTTGTAAGAATTCTCTATCTTTACTCACGATTAGTCATTTTCCTGAGTCACCGACGATGAACGGTCGCACCAATAATAGGAACTATAGCACCGTTGATGACCTATCACACCGATGATGAATAGTCGCACCGATGACTACCAAAGGTCCAAAGAGATACTGATGCTAAGACACTGACGCTAAGCCACTGATGCTAAGCTACCGATGCTGAGACACCGATGCTGAGACACTGACGCTAAGCTATCGATGCTGAGACACCAATGCTGAGATACCGATGCTAAGACACTAATGATGTTGAGATACCGAAGCTATGATACCAATGTTGAGATAATGATGATAAGACACCGATGCTAAGACACTGATACTAAGACACCGATGTTGATGCAACCGAAACTGATGCAGATTCAAAATGTCTCACCGATCTCATGACTCACCGATAGTCATGAAAACTATTTGAACTTCTATAAATTCTAATTTAATTCTAACGGTCATAATTGATGTTTTTAATGCAATTAATGATATTTAATGTTAGTTTTTGGCATGTCAGGAGACCGTACCTCATACCTATGGAAAGGTAATCATTCCTATTTCCAGAGATTGTTGAATAAAAAGGGAGATCAAGCTGCAGTAAATGTATGTATGAGTGAAAAGGCATAGAGAGAGAACTCTTCTATGAATATACATGCGAGACTAAAGAACACATGAAGAAGTTGAAAAACAGGCATTTTCAAGATCTAAAGAAAAATCTTATGCATGCAATCCAGCACTACTGAAGAACATACGAAGAACACTGGAAATCAGAGAACACACTTGCTTGTGAAGGACATCAAGCTGAATCATGATACTCTGTTTTTAACAGCAAAACCACAGAAGGACTCAGAAGCATCTCTACTAAATCCAACAAGTCCAGAGCTGCACTACCAATCACTATATCTTTCTAAACACTGATACATTCTATCTTAGTGATTATTTTACTTACTTTTTTGAGTAGTGTGTGTACTCTGTTCATCATACACACACATTGACTCATGTGTTGAACTGGAGGATATCAAAATCCTCAAACCAAAATTTTTTGATCTTGTTTACTCACGGAAACTGTAGAAGAGGAACTTGTGTGTCCTGGTCATTGTTTTGTTTCCCAAAAAGAACTATGGTAGAGGTCCCTGTGTGGCATGGATAGTCTTTCACTATTGTTAACCTCGATCCAGGGTGTGGATCAATTTATATAAATTGTTGAGAGGAATAAGTCTCAGCTTGAGACTGAACTTCTTAGTTAACTCTGCTTTGAATTTTAATTTAATTCTATAAGTAAACTATATATTTTTTCCACTGCTATTACTTTGAAATACAAAACTATTTTAATGCTACTTTGATAGTTAAATTAGGAAGTGTCTATACTTATTGTAAACCAGTAAGTTAATTTCAAAAGTTAATTTAATCTTCAGATTAAGTTAACAGAGACCTAATCAATCTTTGAGAAACTGATTGAACATTTACACTCTGTATAGATTCACTATAGTTTAACTTTGTATTTAATTTGGGGGATTTTAAAAGAATTATTTTTAATAGAAATTTTAATTAGAACTCAATTCACACCCCCCCCCCTCCCTCTTGAGTATCCACTCCGACCAACATTTGGTATCAGAGGAAGTGTTTTTGTTATAGTATTTTTGAAATACTCTGTTTTTTAACTGTGATTTTAGTTTCATCTTTGAAGATCATAAACTTCTTTTAGTTCTAAATTTTATCTCTTTAAATTTATTTTCTAAAATCTAGTTATGGATAATAGACTAGAGGGTGCTGCAACTAACAAGACACCTTTCTTTAATGGTATAAACTATGCTCAGTGGAAACTTAAAATGAAAATACATTTAGAAAGTACGGGTTTTGATATCTAGACTTCTATAGAGTCTCAATATAAAATTCCAGAAACTGAAAGAACAACATGGGAAGAACCAAAAAATACAGCTTACAATAATAATTGTAAAGCTATGAATGCCATGTACTGTGCTTTAGAAGATGAGGAATTTAATAGAATATCTGCTTGCAAAACTGCTTATGAAATTTGGGATACTTTAGGTGTTTCCCATGAAGGAACAACTAATGTTAAATAAATGAAATTGAATACTTATACTATTAAATATGATAATTTTAAAATGAAAACTGATGAACCCATTTCTGATATGTATCTCAGGTTCAATGAGATAGTCAATATAATGAATTCACTTAGAAAAGTTATTCCATCAAAGGAACAAATCATGAGAATCTTGAGATGTCTACCAGACCGATGGAGAAGCACGTCTGTTTCAATTAGAGAATCATGTGACATTGGAGCTCTACCTATCATAGAACTTTTGGAAAACTAATGATGTATAAGGAAGAACTCAAGGTTAATAAAGAGGAAGATGATGAACCAAAAATGAAATCAGTGGCTTTCAAGACTACTGCTTCCAATAGAAAGGACAAAGAAAAATCTCAAATACAAACTGACGTTTCAACAAGTGAAAGTGCAGACTCTGATAGTGATGCTGAAATGGCTTAGATAGCCAGAAGGTTTATGAAATTTTATAGGAAGGAGAGATTTTTCAGAAAATCAAATTACAAAGGAAAGTATGACAATAAGGGACATTGTAAAAAGGATTGGATAAATCCTAAAAAGAAGGATGATATAGTCTTCTATGAGTGAAAAAGGAAAGGACACATCAAGGCTGACTGTCCAAAACATAAATTCAAAAAGAAATATGATTATAAGGACAAGAAATACAAGAAAGAAATGAAAGCTACTTAGAGTGCTTTGGAGGATAGCACATGTGAATATGAAGTTTCTAATTCTAAGAAGAATTGTTCCAAAATGTGTTTCCTGACCAACACATCTGAGGTAACTTTAGATACTCCTGTTTTGAATTCCTATTATTCTGTAGATGATGTCGAATATAATTCTGATTCTGAAAATATGTTTAAGGATAACTTATTTGAATACTGTAATATGCTGGAAGAGACATGTAATGATCTTAAGGATAAATAAAAGTCATTGAAGAAACAGCATGCTCTCAATACTACTGTTAAAACCAAACTTACTATTGAAAAAGAGAAAAATGCTCAACTATTAAAGGAAAACACTGAACTGAAAATGTCTAATGTGAAACGTAGAAAAGACTTAGAGAAGTTTAAAAATGGAAAGGATACACTAACTCAAATTCTAGGAAAGAAATTGGCACTTAAATACACTACTGGAATAGGCTAAAAACCTGGATAGAGACATAAAACTAAGAATAGATTTATTCCTAAATTTGGACAAAATACCAGTAGTCCTAGTTCAGGACAATCATATGCTTTAACTAGTGATTCACATAGTTATAGATCAAAAAAAGTTTATCTTTCAAAATATTTTGATTCTGTAATTTGTATGAAACCCATAAGACAAATGTGGGTACCAAAATCTTTGATTGCTAACCTATCTCGACCCAAGATGATCTGGGTACCAAAGTCATTTTCCATCTAAATTTGTTTGGTAGGAAACCTATTTGAAGAGTTCTCACAAGAAGGTATGGTACTTGGATAGTGGGTGTTTGAGACACATTTTTGGATATTACTCATGCATTAAAATCCTAATCAAGATTCATGGAGGTCATGTCACCTTTGGTGATAATTCAAAAGGAAAAATCATCGGCCTAGGCCAAATTGGTAACAATGATTCAGTCTTCATTTTCAAAGTTTTATTTGTTTATGGACTGAAATATAACCTGTTAAGTATTTCTCAATTATGTGATGATGGTTTTAATGTCAAATTTGAAAATGATTTTTGTAATGTTTTTAATTCTAAAAATGTTTTAGACTTTTCTGCTTTAAGAAATGAAAATGTTTATGTACTTGATTTAAATTCTTTAGCTAAGAAAAATGTTACATGCCTAAATGATTTTCATAAAGAGTATTGGCTTTGGAATAGAAGATTAGGACACTGTAACATCTTTTCACTTAGAAAACTAAATAGGAATAACTTGGTTAGAGACCTACCTAAACATGAATTCCCAAATGACAAAGTTTTTAATCCCTGTCAAGAGGGAAAGAAACATAATGTTTCTTTTAAATCAAAGAAAGAAATTTATACTTATAAACCTATGGAGTTGGTTCACATGGACTTGTTTGGACCATCAATAGTTTCTAGTTTAAATGGGAAGCAATATGTATATGTTCTAGTAGATGACTTTTCTAGATATAATTGGGTATACTTCTTAGCTCACAAAAGTGAAGCTTGTTCTTACTTTATTAAATATTCCAAATTTGTAGAAAACCTTAGTGGACTTAAGATTAAACCTCTAAGAAGTGATCATGGACGTGAGTTTAAAAATCAAGACTTTGAATCTTATTTCTCACATAATGGCTATAGTCAAAACTTTTATGCTCTTAGAACACCTTAGCAGAATAGTGTAGTAGAAAGAAGAAATTATACCCTTCAAGAAATAGTAAGACCCGTGCTTAATGAGTATGACCTGCCTATTTACTTTTAGGCTAAAGCTGTGAATACATCTTGTTATATCATTAATAGGGTCTTAATTAGACCATTTCTTAAGAATACCCCATATGAGTTATGGAATAATAGAAAACCCAAAGTTAGTTACTTTAGAGTCTTTGGCTGTAAAGTTTTTATTCTTAATACAAAGGATAATATGGACAAGTTTGATTCTAAAAGTGATGAAGAAACATTTCATGGTTATTCCTTAACTAAAAAAGCCTATAGAGTATTTAATAAGAGAACCAGATGTGTGGAAGAATCTGTTCACATCATGTTTGATGAAACTGATCCATATGAGCTTAAAACCTCTCTTGAAAATCTTGAATAAGATTTATCTGTTATGGACCATAATGACAAATCTAAAGAACCTTCTATAAAAACATCCAGTTCTAGAAATATTCCAGAATCTGCTTCTATTGAACCCAAACCTATAGATGAACCTAAAATTTCTAGTCCAACCTTTACTAGATCAACAAGGACTCTAAAGAATCATCCTTTGGATGCTGTTGTTGGTAATATTGATAGAGGGACACAGACTAGAGCTTCTCTAAGAAACCAGGTTGAACATCAAGCCTTTCTTTCATATCTAGAACCTAAAAATGTCAATTATGCTATTAATGATGAATTTTGGGTAATGGTTATGCAAGAAGAGTTAAATCAATTTGAAAGAAACAAAGTCTGGGTATTAGTTGATAGACCTAAGGACACTTTAACAATAGGCAAAAAATGGGTTTTTAGAAACAAAGTTGATGAGTCTGGAAACATAGTAAGAAACAAAGCTAGGATAGTTTCACAAGGATATAGTCAAGAAAAAGGTATAGACTATGAGGAAACCTTTGCACTTGTAGCCATATTAGAAGCCATTAGGATCTTACTTGAATATTTTTCTCATCTAAATTTCATGTTATATCAAATGGATGTAAAAAGTGAATTCTTAAATGGTTTTATTGTTGAAGAAGTTTTTGTTGAACAACCACCTGGATTTATTAATCCTCATTTTCCAAATCAAGTTTTTAAACTTTCTAAAGCTTTATATGGCTTAAAACAAGCTCCAAGAGCTTGGTATGATAGACTTTGTAATTTTCTTATTTCAAAATTTTTACTAAAGGGATTGTTGATCCAACTCTTTTTATTCAAAAAAATTATAAAGATGATTTAATAGTACAAATCTATGTTGATGATATTATTTTTGGATCTTAAAACATTCTTTATGTTCTGAATTTTCAAAGAGTATGCAAAATGAATTTGAAATGAGTTTAATGGGAGAAAATAAATATTTTCTTGGATTTCATGTTTTTCAAAATGAAAATGGTATTATTTTGAATCAAATAAAATACACAAAGGATCTTCTATAACGTTTTGGTTTGGATAGTATTAAGGAAAGTGATAATCCTATGAGTACATTCTGTAAATTGGATGCATATGAAACTGGGAAACCAGTGGATCAAACCAATTACAGAGGTATGATTAGAAGCTTACGTTACCTTACTACTAGTCGACCAGATATTATATTTAGTGTATGTATGTGTGCAAGATTTAAAGATAACCCGAAAGAATCACATTTACTTGCTGTTAAAAGAATTTTTAAGTATCTTAAACACACTGTAAACTTAGGCTTGTTTTATCCAAAAAGACAATCTTTTGAGCTAATCAGTTATTCAGATGCTGACTTTGTTGGTTGAAAGTTAGATAGGAAGAGCACATCTGGAACATGTCATTTATTGGGAAAATCCTTAGTATCTTGGTGTAGTAAGAAGCAGAACTTTGTTGCATTATCTACTACTGAAGCAGAATACATTACTGCTGGTAGTTGTTGGGCACAAATTCTGTAGATTAAACACACTCTTTTGGACTATGGATATGATTTTAAGCATATTTCAATTAACTGTAATAACAATAGTGCAATTAACATTTCATAGAACCCTGTGTCTCACTCTAGAACCAAACATATTGATGTCAGACATCACTTTTTGAGAGATCATTACCAAAAAGTTTATATTGCTCTTGAGTTTATAGGTACTGAACATCAATTAGCAGATATTTTCACCAGGACCTTAAATTGTTAGAGGTTAAACTCGATTAAACAAGTGTTAGGTATGATAGATCTGTGAAACCGATCTGTCAAACTGATCTGTCAAACTGATCTGTCAAACCGATCTATCAAACTGATCTGTCAAACTGATCTGTCAAACCGATCTATGAAATCGATCTGTCAAACTGATCTGTCAAGTCGATTAGTGATACTGATTGGGTCGTACTATTTTCAAAATTATTTTTTTCTGTTTAAAACGACACTATTTTACTTAATATATATTTTATTATTTGTAACTCTAAATGATACAAATAATTACACGGGGCTATTACATTCTCTAAAGATTTTTGACCTTCCATTTCCCACCGAACTCTCTCCTCTCTTCTCTATAACTCGAGCCTTTGGAATATTTCTAAGCCTCTCAATTTTCTCAAAGCCTCAAAATGGCCAATCAAAAGATACAGAGAAAGGAATCTAAAGGAACTTCACCCGTAAAGTGTGCTTGAGGTGAGTCGAGCAGTACGATACAGAGGTCTATGAACCCAGAGCTAAAAAAATGAGAAGTTATAGCTAAAAAGGAAATTTGTTTGGAATGGGTTTTATCTAGCAAGTCTGTTCTCTTCAAAGTGTTGAAAACTCAAGGATGGAAGGAGTGGTTATGTAATAATTATAGTGTCTTTTACCCAAAGCTGGTGCACGAGTTCTATTTGAACCTGGATATAGATTTGGATGTAGTAGAAACTGTGGGATTGTATTTTGTAGTAAAAGGGAAAAATATTATGTTTTCATCAAAATAATGTGCTGAATTTCTAGGAGTACCTCACAATGGAAGATATAAGGACTATTATTGTAATATTCCTCCCAAAACAGATTAATTTTCTTATGAGTTAGCCCTGGAGATTTTGACTGGGAAGTCTGAATCGCGAAGGATAATTGCTGCTGATTTGGATGGTGAGAACTGAATCCTATCCAAATTTCTTCAACATCAATTATGTCCGAGAAAAGGTGATTTTTCTGTAGTAAAGTATCAAGATGTTTTTTTCTATTTCTTTTGATGAAT
Organism: Viscum album; assembly: GCA_963277665.1. Classification (NCBI taxonomy): domain Eukaryota; kingdom Viridiplantae; phylum Streptophyta; class Magnoliopsida; order Santalales; family Viscaceae; genus Viscum; species Viscum album. The sequence continues at coordinate 1,328,939,159 of OY728142.1, read as the reverse complement.
GGTGAAAAGATCAATCTATGTAGATATTTTATGAGCATATTGTTGAGATGATTAAACCTTCAAAAACAGCTACTACTCTGTTTTATTCTAAATAGATTTCTGCCATGCTGAAATTCTTAGGCTATGTGGACGACGGAGATGAGTGTATATCATCATTTATCTTTTGTTTCAACAAAGTTATTTGTAAGAGGATGAAAATAAATTGGAACCCATGGAATAAATCTTGGGTTGCTGATGAAGAAAAGTTATATGAGTCCTTCAATCCTACTGATCATCCAAAGAGACCAAGGAAAGTAAGAGATCCTAGCTTAAAACTTGGTGAGGAAGTGATATATTCAGATGAAGAAGTGGAAGTGGTTGTTCCTAAAGAAACAGGTGAATCCATTAAGAAAGAAATAGAAGAAGAAGAAGAAGGTGATGAGAATCTAAATACTAAAAAAGAGGCTGAATCATCTCCTGATGAAAAGAGTGATCCTGATATTGTTTGCCCAATGAAAAGAAGGATGGAATTTAGTTCAGCAAGTCCTCCTCTCGATTTACCATAAATTGAACCGCTTTTAGTTGATGAATAAGAAAGCGATACTGATGAATCAACTTCTGAGGGGTATGAATCCGTAAGTACAGATAGTTCAAGTGAGAGATCAGTTAATGATGATGATGATGAAGGTGGTGATGGTGGTAGTGGTGACAGTGAAAGTAATGGTGATGATGCTGATTCTCGACCTATTGAAGGTCAGAATGTGATTCTATATGATCCTCAACCCCAACCCATTGAGGAAGAAAATGTCCCTGAGGCTAAGAGGACAGGACATTTGGAGAGTGATGAGGATGGAGAAGTCCTTCCTGAAAATTATGGATGAGCTCAGTTTGTGAAACCTATGTACCCTTCATGCAAAGAGGCATGGGAAGAGCATCCAGACCTTTCTGTTCTAGGATTAGACTATCCAGAGGAAGAGGAAGGTGTAGAAGTGGATCTTGTAGGCAAAAGTGATTCTGTTAAGGCTCAATTTTTTGCTGAGTTTTTACAAAGAATAGATGTCAGACCTGATCCTTCAATGTCTCAAGGTAGACTTGATCTGGCAGTTGCTCAGTCATATTTTGATAAATTCAAGGTTAAATTGATTCAAGATCTTAGGGAAACTGTGAAAAGTGAGTTATCTCATATTCCTACTCCTAATCCTTTGACTTTATCTGATGCCTCTATGGATGATTTGGCTCAAAGCGTGGCAGGCCTTATCAAACCAGACATGTGCAATTACAGTGAATCGATTGGCAGGCATATTACCTCTTTGAATAAAACTCTTACGGAGTTAGGCAGAAATCTTGTTTCTCTGCCAGGTGAGTTCAGAACAACCATCTCTGGTATGATGGAAGTTTTAAGAAATCTTATAGAACATTTGAAGAAAGTAGATTTGAGGAGGTTAAAAGCTGAGATTACTCAGGTTATTTCTCAGTCTGGCAATTCCAAGGTGACCAAGATCACTAGTCGTGAATTAGATACCTTAAGAGATGTTGTTAGAGAAGAGCTGGAAGCTCTTGGGAAGATTTTAGATATAGATTCATTGAAGAAAATGAACGATCATAGTGATCTTGTATATAAAATGGTACAGTTGTATTCAGCTGATGCTACAAAAGCTCAAAAGGAGATTAAGGAGAAAGTAGATCATTATTTCTCTAAGATCTACACAAATCATGAGTTGAATCATCATTTTAAAGTACTAGCTAATAATTTGAGACTCCCTCCAGTGACTCAAGCTTTTAAAGCTCAAGTTTAGCAGTTAAAATATTTTACCCCCACTTTAGAAAATTTCATGCAAAATAAGGATGATTTTGAAAAAGCCATGAAGTACGGTGGAGAAGTCATTCAGGACTTCATCAATTTGCTAAAACCCTACCTTTATGTGCAAGAAAAATCCATTGTTTTCCCTATATTTGTGACTCTACAATCATCAGATGTTTCTCCCAACCAGATGTATGTTTCTCAAGCTCTTTCCAGTATTAGACCAGTCTTTCAACAACAACCTTCAGAACAACCTTCTACGCAGCAGGTGACCTTGGAACCCATAGTTCATCCAGCTCGGGTTGTCCTATCTCCTTTCTCCATAACACCAGTTCCACCTTCCACCCAACAACCTTCTGGACCTTCATTTCCTCCTACTGCTAAAGGGAAAGCTCCCTTGCACCTCGAGGAATAGTTGTTACTGTCAATTTTTTTATAGGGTGTTTGTTTTCCTGAACTATTCCCTTTTGTATGTAATATGTGTACTCATTGTTGGTAGGGAATCTTCTTTATTATCTTCATTATATCTTCTTTTTGATAATCCAAAAGTGGGAGAGAAATCAAGGGGATAAAATAGGGGAATCATGAGAAATCAAGGAGAGAAAACAGGGGAATCATGCATGCATATGCGAACTTAGGGAGATCATGTATCTGGATGGGTGAACTGAATGTCCATACGATCCCATGCTGGATATTTATCACATGCATGTATACACAGGGGGAGAAATGTTGAAATAGGAGAATACCTCAATTATATATATGTTCTATTTTTTATTCTAACCATGTTTTATCTTTTCGCATTTATTCTTTTTTATAGGGTGAGCATAATGAATGACATACTATATTCTCTCTTCATTTATTCCATTGATGTGTGATTATCAAAAAGGGGGAGATTGTTGAACTCTTTGTGGAATGGTTATTTTAATAGTCACAAATCTTAGTTTTATTTATTTCCTTTTATTATTATTTTCAAATTGTTCTAAATATGTTTAAATCATATCTAAAAATGTTTATCTATGATCAATGTATGTTTATGGTTGACCTGGAAGTATTCTGGATTGAACAGACACTTTGTAAGAATTCCATGTCTTGACACATCGTTAGTCATTTTCCTGAGTCACCGACGATGAACGGTCACACCAATAATAGGAACTATAGCATCGATGATGACCTGTCACACCGATGGTGAATGGTCACACTGATGACTACCAATGGTCCAAAGAGATACTGATGCTAAGACACCGACGCTAAGCCACCGAAGTTAAGCTACTGATGTTGAGACACCGATGCTGAGACACTGATGCTAAGCTACCGATGCTGAGACACCGATGCTAAGATATCGATGCTAAGACACCGATGATGCTGAGATTCCAATTCTAAGATACCGATGCTGAGATATCGCTGCTAACACACCGATGCTAAGACACCGATACTGAGACACCGATGTTGATGCAACCAAAACTAATGCTGATTCAAAATGTCTCACTGATCTCATGACTCCCCGATAGTCATGAAAACTGTTTGAACTTCTATAAATTCGTATTTAATTCTAACAGACATAATTGATGTTTTTAATGCAATTAATGATATTTAATGTTAATTGTTGGCATGTCAGGAGACCGTACCTCATACCTATGGAAAGGTAATCATTCCTATTGCCATAGATCATTGAATAAAAAGGGAGATCAAGCTGCAGTAAATGTATGTATGCGTGAAAAGGCATAGAGAGAGAACTCTTCTATGAATATACATGCGAGACTAAAGAACACATGAAGAAGTTGAAAAGTAGGCATTTTCAAGATCTAAAGAAAACTCTTATGCACGCAATCCATCACTACTAAACAACATAAGAAGAACACTGGAAATCAGAGAACACACTTTCTTGTGAAGGACATCATGCTGAATCAAGATACTCTGTTTTTAACAGAAAAACCACAGAAGGACTCAGAAGCATCTCTGCTAAATCCAATGAGTCCAGAGTTGCACTACCAATCACTAGAGATTTCTAAAATATGATACATTATCTCTTAGTGATTATTTTACTTACATTTTTGAGCAGTGTGTGTACTTTGTTCATCACACACACAAACTGACTCCTGTACTGAACTGGAGGATATCAAAATCCTCAAACCAAAATTGTTTTCTCTTGTTTACCCACGAAAACTGTGGAAGAGGTCCTTGTGTGACCTGGTCATTGTTTTGTTTCCCACAAAGAACTGTGGTAGAGGTCCCTGTGTGGCATGGACAGTCTTTCATTGTTGTTAACCCCGATACAGGGTGTGGATCAATTTATATAAATTGTTGAGAGGACTAAGTCTCGGCTTGAGACTGAACCTCTTGGTTAACTCTACTGTGCATTTTAATTTAAGTCTACAAGTAAACTATATATTTATTTTGCTACTATTAATTTGAAATACAAAACTATTTTAAAGCTACTTTGATTAGTTAAAATAGCATGTGTCTATACTTATTGTAAACCAGTAAGTTAGTTTCAAAAGTTAATTTAATCTTCAGATTAAGTTAACTGAGACCTAATCATTCTTTGAGAAACTGATTGGACATTTACACTCTGTATAGATTCACTACAGTTTAACTTTGTTTTTAATTTGGGGGATTTTAAAAGAAATATTTTTAATAGAAACGTTAATTGGAACTCAATTCACCCCCCTCTTGAGTATCCACTCCGACCAACATTATGTTTTCATATTTTAAAATAATGTTATGAAATGTTAATGTTGCTAATATAGTTGTTGAACAATGATCAAATGATTAGTATAAGTAAAGGGTTTTAACAAATCCAATTCACAATAACAAAGAGATGGGCTCATCCAGTAGATGTTCCGCATACGAAGCCCATTTTTCAAAGCTCAAAAAGGAGGTTGCGTCTTTGGGAAATGCTCATGACCAAGCACAAGCCAGTCTAGAATATGTTAAGCTCGAGCGGGACAACCTATGAGAGAAGTGGATGTTGATAGTGATTACCACCCGAGCAATGTTATCTGATCCACCACAAGAGTATGTCACCATCCCACACCTTACTCTTCGGTCTTATACAAGTGTAATAAGTGGTTATGTAAAAAGACCTTAGCACTATGGTTATGTACATTATTTTTGTATATAATAATTAATATACATTCATTTTATTATTGTTACCTTGTAAATAGTTTTTAAAGAACATATAGTAATTTTAGTTAATGTTCTACTAAGAAATCTATTTTGATGAATTAATGGATTTTTGAATGAAATAATATTTTAATAAAATATTATTATTGTTATTAAATTAATTTTTATTAAATATAAATGATCGTATAATTTTTTGAATGCAATTGTAATTTTTATTTAGGTTCAAAATCCATTTTTGTAAAAACCCATGAATTTTTTATAAATGTTGGTTTTTATTTTAAAAATAAAAATTAACTAACGCACATCCTTATTGTAGGGACAGTCAAGTTTACATTTATAAAGACCCAATATTTAGCACAATGGCTAACCTTGAGGTCATTATTAAGGAAGCAGTGTCAAATGACTAAGTGGTCATTCTGAAAATCCTTTTGCATTATTTTTAATATTTTGAAAACCGTAGAACACTAACCCTAAGAATAATCTAATCAGTACTAAAGTGAACAGTGGAGAAAGATGAAACAGTGATAGATAGGTGAAGAAACCTAGACACTGGAAAACACTACAAGAAATAAGAAAAGACAGCACAGAGACACAATACTAGACACATAACAAAAAGATAAAACTGAGGCACAGAATACAAAAGTTATTGTGAACAGGGCCAGACCCATGTTAATTCACCCTCTACTCCCTATCCTAGATCAACATAATAAAATGATCAAAAATTCTCAACATCTCTCAATTCATGACCGATGTCTTAGATCACACACCAATATCACTTATAAATTAAACACTCAAGCATCAAATTTCTTCAATACTCAAGGGTTCCTCCGAACTGCAAGGCGATTCACTCAGCAAAGTCATTCTAGAAAGGATTTCTCACAATCTGTAATGCTTCCACTAAGATCGTAACGTCACACAACCAATCTTGATTCTCAATTCGAGAAATCAATACAGGAAGGGGAGAAGATATTAATCAAGAAAGCTGGAAATCGTCCTACGCAATATCTTCCTCTCGCTCAATCTAATTCGCGGATGAGATCTACCAAGGTGAATAAAAGAACATGATTGCATTAATGTGTGTATCTCTAGATCCTTGCGGGTTCCTTAACCTGGATCTAACTCCACAAGTTAGATATCCATTTTTAGACAATAGAGAACACAAAATGAAGAGAGGATGAATAAACAACACAAACAATCAAACATAACTAACATCACAATTCAATTAACTAAACATGGAACACTAAGAGATTATTTACAGACTCAACATAAAACACATAAAAACAGAGCAGTGTAGTTGAAGCAGAGAATGGTGGAACAGGTCCCATCTCCAAGTTGAAGACGGTCCTCACCCGTGAGATGTGAATGGAATCGATCTGTGAATAGTGGTAGAGTCTCCTCCACCACTTTGAAATGGTCCCCTCCCCCTTGTCCTCTGTCTTTGTCCCCCGGAAGATAGGGGTCGAGGGTCCTCTTATTCAACGATGAAAAAATAAAAATTTAATTGATTACCTAACAGACATAAGATCTATATGGCGCACTTTTATGTGTATGTCACCATTCTTTATGTGAACTTCCAGTGAGTATAAACAACCCCTCTAATGAATGGGCGAATATTCTTGCATTTTCCTACGAACTTCTTTAATCCCCGCTTCTACCATTAGCTCCCCCTGCAATGAACAACAACAAAAAATAAATCAAGTTAAACAAATAAAATGAAACTAAAATAAATATATATTAATATTATTACTAAGATTAAAAAAACTTATTAATATATATATAATACATATTATTATTATTACTATTATATGTAAATATAATAATTATATTTGTAAATATGATATTCTAATATTATATATAAGCTCATATACAATTATTAATATAACTATAATTATTATTGTATTTTAATATATTATGTTATATTATATGTTATAATAAAATAGAACAAAAAACTAAAAGAAAAGAAGAAATAAAACACAAAGAGGGGGGGTTCGTGCAGTATGGATATAGGATGGAAAGAATGGGTAAGGGGTTCGTGGATGGGAGCAGCGACTCGGATAGAACAGCGATGAGGTGCTAGGTTGGCTGGCTCGGGTGTGGTTCAAGGAGATTGGTAACGATGGGTATTCTGGCTGGGGGTGCAGATCTGTTCGGCACAGACAGAAAGGAGGTAGGGTCGGCCAGGTGTAGCGGTGTGTGGGATTCTGATGTGTTCAGAGAGAGGGAGGGTGTTGCGGCGGCTGGAGGCGGTGTTGGTGAGGTCCCGAGAGGTTCGACCGCAACTTGGGTTCGACCAACAGGGTGGATGTGGCGTGACAGCACTGTGCAGGAGGGGAGAACAGGGCACTGCAGCTCCGCGGGATGGCACAACGGTTATGGTTTGAGTTCCATATTTGAAAACAAGTATTGACATTAGTTGTTGAATCACTGATGTTTGAAAAATTAGTCTGTTGTAGGTTTAATTTTGATCTGTTGTGTATTGTTTGTGTTGTGCTACTGAATGTCATGATACTGGTTAGTGTTGCTACTATGTGAAGGAGGGTGCACTGGTGATGGTGTGTGGGAGTTGGTGACGGTGTGTGGGAGGCAGTGCGAGAAATGACAAAGAATGGTGGAGAGGGAGAGGTGGAACAATGGGGCAGATTATTGTGGCACCATAAAAAAGGGTGGAGGCAGTGGCAATGTGATGGATCTGTGAGACAGTAATGAGAAATGGTGGCTGGATTGTGGCACCGTGAGGGACCCTCATAATTACTATGAGACACCAAGTGAGGAACCATGAGTGATGGTCATGGTGAGACAGTGAATGAAGAGGTGGTTGGGCAGCGGTGAGACAGTGAAGTGGGTGATAAAGTGGCAACGTGACTACTTAGAAACGGCGATAGAGGGACCATGTGATCTCTATAGCTGTAAACAAAAAATAAATAAATTAAAAATAGATTAATCCATTATTCAATTTAATTAAATATAATGGAATTAAATAAATTAAATAAATAAAACTAAGTTAAATAATGAATTAATTATGCTTTATTTACAAGAATAAATTAAATTATATTATGAACAAATTAATAATAGAACTTATTAAAATAGTTACAATTACTTCCTTAAATTAATTAACTAATTAATGAAATAATTAATTTAATTAATAAATAAAAATATTAATTGAATAATATTAAAATGTTAAAACAAATTAAATTATTTAAATAATTAACAACCAAAATGAGTTATCTATTTCCAAATCACCAATAAATAATTATCTATTTAGATTAATGAATTAATAAACTAACAGGAATTAAAATTTGTAAAAATAAAAGAATAAATGAATGAAATTAAGATTCAAAAGAATTAAATAAATTAATGAAATATTTAAAAAGAAAATAATGAATATTAAAAACAATTGATTAAAACCAAAACATGATTATTTTACACAACAAATTCAAAAACACATTAATTATCATTTATTTAATGAAAAACATCATTTATAAATTTAAAAGTCACTAAAAATATAAAAAGGAAGTGGAAAAAGAGTGTGAAAACATTTCCATGTCAAACTCCCCTACACATAAAACCTTGTTTGTCCTCAAACAAGCGCATGCCTTTGACTTTAACACAGAAATATGAATTGTGAGATTCAGTTCAAAATGTGAAAGATTGAACTTAAACATCAAGAGGAGAAGGACCAAACAATGGGTCAGGCTATCCAAATGTGTTCAAAAATGGTGTCCTGTCTAGCTTCAAATACTCACTGGAAGTCAAAAGCCACACAAATTCATACATTGTCATGTATGTCATCCCTCTTATGTGTACTCTTTAACTATCCTACTTATCCTTCCTATTCAATTACTGATTCGAAGAGTTATGAAAGCTTAGATGATGTGGAACTCAAAACATAACCAAGGGAACCTTCCATTATCACCTTGCCCTAAGTTCCAAAAATTAAAGTCTACTAAATTGATCTCTTTATTGACTCAACTCAAATGAATATTAATCATGTCCAATTTTCCCTTCTTCATCTAGGTTCAAAATTCCCCTCACCTTAATGAGTTGATTTTTGATAAGGGCACTTTATTTTAATTCATTCCCAGCCATATTCCATGTACAGATCACTATGTATAGCACTTATTAAGATTTAAATTGGCTTTATTTATTCACAGAAATACTCCCAGTGAACCTTGTCTCAGATAACCACCATGGGATCCCATTTTCCCATTTTCCTCCAGTTATAATGGACTGGATTAATAATCATTCGGGATGAATTCCTATAGTGATTGAATATAATTTTATAAAAATGTGAGTCCCCTGGGATCTAGTGAGAACATCATGTTACTAAAAGTCATGATACTTATTCCAAAAAACATATCCAGTCACACTCCCATCCTCAGTTCCTAAACAAATTTATCCATAGATACAATGAACAATTGCACCCAACAATCACTCGTGATTAATAGTTTCTGATTAAGTGCCACTCTCATCATCCATCAAACATTTATCCAGTAACATGATGTAATTGGAGTACTATTGATCCTCCAATGACCATCATGTGATGAAAGAATTTTAAAAATATTTAAGGAATTTTGAACCATTTTTGAAAAAAATCGACCATACTTTTAAAAACAAACAAACAAACACAATATTCTTGTTCAAGAAGGGGGAATTTAGCATTACACTAGAATGAACCCTCTATCGCACACTTAAAACCCAACATTTTCCCCAATTTTGTATTCTATGTTGGAAGACATGTTATGTTCAAAACAGACGTTTCAGCTGAAAAAGGATATGGAGGGGTATTAATGAGGTTCAAAAAAAATTTGGCCACACAAAAAGTGAAATAAAATAAAAACAAAAACAGAAAAACCCAACCCCCACCCCCAAATTCACCAGTAACAAGCTCAGTTCTATTCCTAAAATATTCATGCATTGAATCATTGTGAGCAGACAAATGATTTTATCAATAACATTTAATTAGAAGCATGATGAATAGTAATGTGAACATAATGAAATTGAAAGTAGTGGGTGAAAGAATGTTTAACAAATCAGCTCAAAATAATTTTTTCTAATCTAAGTAGATATTATATTCTAAACACCCATTAAATAAACACAGATCAAATGTTCCAAAAATCACTGGGAAGACCCCCACACTTAGTTCATAGTAGCATGAGATAAAAATGTAAAGTGTAAAACATTGCAACATAAAACAACACTCCCCTGAATGTGCAGCTTCTCAAATTTACAAATGTCTCCCTTTGATTTCCATGGTCATGAACTCTAGTTGCTCCAGTTTGGAACCTACATGATGAAGAAGTTTAACATTACTGTTCAAGATTTTATGGTCAAATAAAAATAAACCACATGGTATGATTTGGGGAGTGTTATCCATGATATTCAGTGTACTCTTCCTCTTGGACTTTAATGATAGCCACATGGAATATACATCTTGTCTATTATCTTAAGAAAACACCACTCGAATTAAAAACAAATTGAAAAAAAGAAACTAAAGTAGGAAATTAAAAGGGATAATCCTAGGATAACCCCCCATGGGGAGCTTTATTTGGACTGTCCACAGCTGCACAATCCTTGGATCAACCCCAATCTGATGGGGGATTTGTCTTCTTTCTTAGGAACCACCAGGTGTGATTCCTTCCATGTTCAGTGCTTTTCCATCTTTGGTGCACCCCATGTGCAGCTTCAATTAAATTCCCCTCCATTACAGTGAACTAATTCAAGTTGAATGGTGGAGGGGAAAACTTGGATATAGGGGTACTTCCCTACTTCATCTGCTTGAGGTTGAGAGTGAACAAGTTGTAATGATGGAAAACTTGGATATGACATGTATTCTGGTTCATTCCAATAAATTATTTTATCTTGAACAAAAAAGACTTTGTCATCATCCACCTGTAAACTTGTGCACAGATCCAAAAATTCCTTTTCAAAAATAACTCCCAAACAGGAAGTGTTATCCAGAATTGGGAGTTCTATCAAATATTCAGTAGATGCTACCAAAACTTCCTAACTCTCCAAGAAATCACAAAAGTGAGATTCATCTTCAATACCTGCACAGGGAGCAACACAATTAAAATCAGTTCCTATTTAATCCAAGTTAAATAAAATTACAGGTTCTTCCATTAAATTGTCAACTACCTTTAATAATTCTTTTTGTTCCTCATCGAGAAGGAATAGTGATCCTGGGAGAGGGTTTGGGGCAAGAGCGAGGTAGTCAACCTCTTCTGGCCTATCTTCAAAACACAACACCTCATTTGGAAACTCTTCTAAGGAGAATGATATAATGTCATGTGCTGGCTCAACCTGTTGAAGCCTTAAAAAATCATTAGAATAGTTATTTCAAGTAAAATCATTAGAATGGAAATCTGCGAAAAAATAATCATCAAATAAATGTCTAGCATCTTGATTCATTACAACTTCCATCTCCTTCCAGCCCTTGAAAACATCCTTAGAAATTGGTTCTGGAATTTCCTGCTTTGACTCCAGGGACAAATCCATATCAATGTTAGGAAAATCCATCTTTTCATTTCTTCTATTTCTTTTCCCTTGACTTCTTTTCTGCTTTCCAGAATATTGTGATTTAGTGGGATATGGAGGTACTGAACCATCTTTTTTGGTAGCCTTTGACCAAATCCATGGCTTCTTGCGTCAACTGCATGATCTCATGAGAATAAGTTGTCTTTCATCAATAAGTTCTTGATGTTGTCTTTTATGCATCAATCATTGAAATTTAGAAACAGCCTCCTCAAGCTCTGGAATCAGGCCAAACAGTGAAACAATTTCAGATTCGTTAGAGTTCATCACTATGTATGTGTGTGTTTTTTAGTTATTTTTTCATATGTTTTTTATTTGTCTTTTATTTGTTTTTTATTTGTTTTAAAATAAAATAAAAATTGGAAAAACCACTGAGACACTCATTGCATCCCCGGCAATGACACCAAAATTTGACGTGCGTCCTTGTCGCGAGGACGGTCAAGTTTATATTTATAAAGACCCAAGATATAGCACAGTGGCTAACCTCGGGGTCGCTCTCAAGGAAGCAGTGTCAAATGACTAATTAGTCATTCTGAAAATCTTTTTGTGTTTTTTTAATATTTTGAAAACCATATAACACTAACCCTAAGAAAACTCTAATCAGTGCTGAAGAGCACAGTGGAGAGAGATGAAATAGTGACAGACTGGTGAAGAAACCTAGACACATGACAACACTACATTAAAAAAGAAAAGACATTACACAGACACAATACTGGACAGAGAACAAAAAGATATCACCAAGACACAGAATACAAAAGTTAGTGTGAACATTGTCGTACCCATGTTAATTCACCATACACTCCCTATCCTAGATCAACTATAGAAATCGATCAAAAATTCTGAACTTCGCTCAGTGCATGACAGATGTATCAGATCACACACCAATCTCTCTTAAAATTAAACAATCAAGCATCGAAGTTCTTCAATACTCAAGCATTCCTCCGAACTGCAAGTAGATTCACTCAGAAAAGTCATTCCGGAAAGGATTTCTCACAATCCATAATGATACCACAAAGATCGTCACATTGCACAACCAATATTGATTCTCAAATCAAGAAATCAAGATAGGAAGGGGAGAGGAAATTAAACAAGAAAGTGCAAAATAATCCTATACAAGATCTTGCACTCGCTCAATCTAATTTGCAGATGCGATCTATCGAGGTGAACAAAAAGAACGCGATCACATTAATGTGTGGATCTCTAGATCGTGGTGGGTTCCATAACTTGGATCAAACTCCGCAAGTTAGATCTCAATTTCTAGAGATTTGAGATCACAATACGAAGCGAGGATGAATAAACGACACAAACAATCATACATAACTAACATCATAATTCAATTAACTAGACATGAAACACTGCGAGAGTATTTACAGACTCAACATAAAACACCAAAAAACATAGCAGCGGAGCAGAAGAGGAGAATGGAGGAGCAGGTCCCATCTCTAAGTCAAAGATGGTCCCCGCCCATGATATGTGGATGGAATCGATGTGTGAAAGGTGGTGGAGTCTCCTCCAACACTGTGAAATGGTGCCCCCTATCTTTTTTCTTCGTCCCATAGAAGAGAGTGGTCGAGGGTCCTCTTATTCAGAGATGAAAACAGAAAAATGTAATTGACTACCAAGAAGACATCCTATCCACATGGCACACTTTTATGTGCATGTCACCAGTCTTTAAGTGAACTCTCAGTTAGTGTAAACAACCCCTACAACAAAGTGGCGAATATTCTTGCACTTTTCCCGTGAACTTCTTTTGTCCCTGCTTCTACCAATAGCACCCCCAGCACGAAAAAAAAAACAAAACAATTTAAACAAATAAAACGAAACTAAAATAACTATATATTAATATTACTACTTAGATTAAAAAAACATATATATATATATATATTATACTAAATATTATTATTACTATTATATGTAAATATAATTATTATATTTTTTAATATGATATACTTATATTATATATAAGCTTATATAAAATTTATAATATAAATATTATTATTATTTTATTATAATATATTATGTTATATTATATGTTATAATAAAATAGAATAAAAAACTAAAAGAAAAAAAAGATATAAAACACAAAGAGATGGGGGGTGGTTTGGGTGGTATGGATAGTGGAGGGAAAGAATGGGGAAAGGGTTCGCGGATGGGAGTGGCAGCTCGGATGGCACAACGGTGAGGTGCTGGTTCGGCAGGCTCGGGTGTGGTTTGAGGGGATTGGGAGCGGTTGGTATTCATGCAAGGGGCGCGAATCTATTTGGCGCGGATAGAAAAGTGGCAGGGCCGGCCAGGGGTAGCGGTGTGTGGGCTTCCGATGTGTTCAGATAGAGGGAGCGGGGTGCGACGTCTGGGAGGTGGTGACGGTGTGTGGGAGGCGGGATGAGAAATGACGGAGAACGGTGGAGAGGGAGTTGTGGAACAATGGGGTAGATTACGATGGCACCGTAAAAAAAGGGTGGAGGGAGTGGCAATGTGATGGAATGGTGAGACAGCAAGGAGAAATGGTGGCTGGACTGCGGCACCATCAGGGACCTCACAGTTGCTCTAAGTAAGGAACTCTGATGTGAGTGATTCTCACGGTGAGACAATGAATGAAGAGGTGGTTGGGTTGTCGTGAGATAGTGAAGTGGGGGATACGGTGGCACCATGACTAGTGATAAACGATGACAGAAGGATCGTGAGATCGCTACACCTTTAAAAAAATTAAATAAATTAAAACTTGATGAATCAATTAATAAATTAAATTAAATAGAATGTAATTAAAAAAATAAAAAAATTAATCAAATAAAAATAATAAAAATAATTATTCTTTTTTCAAAAGAATAAAAATATTTGTATTATAAACAAATTAATTCTAGAACTTATTAAAATAATTACAATTACTTGCTTAAATTAATTATCCAATTAATAAAATAATTAGTTAAATTAAAGAATAAAAATATTAATTGAATAATATTAAAATGTTGAAACTAATTAAATTCTTAAAAGAATTAAAAACCAAAATGAGTTATTTATTTACAAATCACTAATAAAAAATTAACTAATTAGATTAATGAATTAATAAACTAACTGGAATGAAAAATTATAAAAATAAAAGAATAAAATGAATGAAATTCAGATTCAAAAGAATTAAATAAATTAAATAATTATTTAAAAAGACAATAATGAATATTAAAAACAGTTTATGAAAACCAAAAAATGATTATTTTACATAGCAAATTCAAAAACACAATAATTATAAATTATTTTATTAAAAACCACATTTTTAAATTAAAAAGTCACTAAAAAATATAAAAAGAATGTGGAAAAAGAGTGTGAAAACACTTCCACACCATTAACATATTTAGAAAATTATTTAGTTTAAATTAATATTATTTATGGAATCAGGACTATGAAATTATCCAATGGTGAATTTTTCATAATTTTTTGAGATAATCAAATTTTTGTGTTAAAATTACATACCGTTCAAATAAATAATGTGTTTTATGACATCATAATGACCCAATAGTGATGTAATAAAATACCATAAACTTTATGTTCGAACAATATATGTTTTACCATTAAAATAATATGATTTTGGGTTTGTTTGATTTATTTTACAAAGCTTTAGCAGACCCTTCAAGACTTATTAAACATTTTGTCTTTTTAAATTGTTTTCCTTGGGAGTGTGACTCTCCTCCACATAAGTAACCGCATTATTTTAAGAATTTCTGACTTGGTCCTTATAAAATATGGGTTTCCACTTCCCTTTACCAAAAATCATGGGCAAAAACCGTTGCTCGGTTTGTGTTTTGTATTAGTTTAATCAGAGGTGTCCCAAACCTAAATAATAAAGAACTCCCTCACCATTCCTATATAAACTCACCCAAGATCTCATTTCCTTCTCACTCAAAGCCTTATGAGTTTTTCCAAACTCTGCCATCCTCTCTCAATAATCTTCCCAAGGTTCCCCATGCTCCCATGAAGCCTCTCTCAAGCCTCTCTGAAGCCTTTGGATGCACACTTCCATGTAAGGTTTTTTCTTCTTTTCTCAATTTTGTCCAATATTATTTAAATTGTTATGCAAATTTAATTTCAATTATAAATGTTGGGGTATGGTTTCTAACATCCCCCATACTACCCTCATTATGTTTGAATGATGGGAGACCCCTTTGTCTCCCCTTAAATTCATCTCATTTACACCCGTTACTATGCAGAAATTTCAAAAGGAATTTCTCTCTCCTCATTTAAATTCAAGAAATTATTTTGTATCATGATTCTAAATTCCCTTAAATTTGATGGGACATGTATCTATATGACCCCGTTACTTACCATGTCATTTAAATTTGATGGGACATGTATCTATATGACCCCGTTACTTACCATGTCATTTAAATATGATGAAACACCCCTTTCTCTCTCATCCACAATTTTTATGAGTTCATATGTCATGTAGTTATGGTTCCAAAATTGCATCATGCTTTTCCAAGACAAAGTCATTGTGTAGTGAATAGCATTCCCATTTCTCTATCAAGGGTATTCATCTTTATGAACATTTTCTTATTGTTTAAAAAGTTTCATTTAATTATTCCACATTTTTTTATCATAGAATAAATTATTATGTTGAATGATTCAATGTTTTCTGATCAATGTGGCACACTTATGCATGAAATGAAAGGTTTATGAAGGGTGTGCCCTAATAGAGCTCCAATGCATTAGGTAAAGTATAGTATCATGATATTTCATGTGAAATGGGTGTTTACACATGCTAATTCAAGTGCAATGAGGGTTTACTCGTGCTATATGTGCAATGAGGATTTACTCATGCTCAATGTGCAATGAGTCTTGGCTCATGCTAATTACATGTTAAGTGTTGTTGTCACATTTTCATGTTATGATTATCATTATTTATCATGACTTTATTTTTATGCTTCTCTTGTGCCCTATTGATATGACTATTGTCTAACATGTATTGTATTATTTCTGTTATTCCATGATTAATCCCTTACTGGGCTTCATAGCTCACCCTTTTTTACGCATGTCCTCAGGTTATACCATGCAATGCTAAGTACGAGGGAATATAGTGACCATGTAAAGGAAGTTGTCAACAAAGATGTTGTTTTTCCTGTTTTTTGTTTTTATATAATTATCCTAAGACCCAAAGACACTAGATTTCTATATCTTCTGTGTTATATCAAATGAATTTTATGTAATAAATTATGTTTAATTATGTAATAAAAAGTAGGGTTGACATAGTTGGTATCAGAGGATAGGTTATGTTATTTTTTGGATAAGTATTAGAAAAACCTAGTAAGGCCATAAAGATAATACTAAGTATAAAAAACATCCCTATGTTTTAGTAAATATTGAGTAAGAAGTTTATCAAGAAAATACATCTCGTTCTTGATATGAGAAAGTAGAGGTGGCTCTGGCACAGATGTATCCTAGGGGTAAAACTCGAAAACACCACTTTGAGCTCAACTCAAATGGGAACTGTTCCAAAAAAACAGGTCTTTCTGCACTCTTGGTTACGACACTCTTGAGGGATATGCTTTGGTAATGTCACAAGCTTAGTATGAACCATTTTAAGAGATAAAAATTCCCTAAGAATATATGTTAGAAAGTAGATCATGGATAATATATATTAAAGCCAATATATTCATATGTTAAGGAAATAAAAGTTATTTATAAGTCATCAGTTTATTCCTTGTATTAACCTTTATGTGTTACCCCTAACCTTCCATTTATTCCAGATAATGGACGGTAATAGGAGGACTCGGGCTAACAACCGATGTGAAGATTAATGTGATGATTGTAATAATGAGATTCCCAATCCAATGGGAGCAGGAATCACGAACTTTTTCATGCTTCTCTCTGAGAAAACTCAAGATTTGAATAATACCATGGGTCAATAAGAATGTTCAACCCCCCCCCCCCAAGAAAGAACAAGTCTCTATCGAGAGCTTCATGAGACAAAGGCCTCCTACTTTTAATGGATCATTTGATCCCTTAATCGCTGAACAATGGATCAACTCCATTGAAAAGATCTTCTCCATCATTAAATATTTTGAATAAGAGAAGGTTCTCATGGCAGCTTATCGTATGGAGGGTGAATCTGATCAATGGTGGATGTTGATAAAAAATACAGAGCATGAGGAGGAGATCGAAGCATTGGAAAGGATTTCTAGAAGATGTTATTCGATAAATATTATCCGCAAACCCTTTGGCTTAAGATTGAAATGGACTTCCTTTTCCTAAAGAAAAAAGACGATGAATATGTCGGATCATATGGGGAAAACATCACAAGGCTTGCACCATACTCATCTGACTTTGTCGTTACCGCCGAATTCAAGGTTGGCCGCATCTTTGGATGGTTGAAACCTAGCTTGTGGAAAGCACTGGAGATCTATGAATTTGACAGCATTGAAGAAATTTTCTGATGTGCCCTTAAGGTTGAAATGGAGATCGGAGATTCTCAAGGGTATCATGGGGATAAGAAGCATAAGGTGGACTTTAATACTAGCAGTCCGATGGATAAATCCAATGGTGCTAAGAAGATCCAGCACCCCACTTGCCAACGGTGTAGAAAGAAGTACCCTAGAAATTTCTTGAAAGGGATGAGGGAATTCATTAGGTATGGAAGAGAGGGGAACCTGGCCATTAAGTTTCAGCAAGAAATACCCACGACTACAATAGAGCTGAGGAATTATCTGTTATAACCTCAACACGTGGTTCATTTCTATAACTTCCACGACCACAAAACTGGGCAAGGCATGCGCCTGCCATTATCAGCGCTAACGGAAAAGCGCTGATAAAGGTGTACCCTTTATCATCGCTTGTTTTAGCGGTGATAAAGGGATTATTTATCAGCGCTTTAAATATCTCTTTATCAGCGCTTTTATTAGCGCTGATAATATTTATTGTATATATTAATTAAATGTACACTTAAAATTAAATTATATTTAAAAAATAAATATATATTTTATTATATTTTCAATGATATATATATAAACATACCTTTCAAACAATTTTATAAGTATAAATAGAGATATATATATTTAGAGTTAAATTAATATATAATAATATAAAGAAATTCTTAAATTGATACATTTATCAGCGCTTTTATTAGCGCTGATAAACTATGTATTTATCAGCGCTAAACAAGCGCTGATAAAGTCCGGCCTTTATCAGTGCTAAAAAAGCACTGATAAAGGTTGTATTTAGCAGCGCTTTTCATTTTAGTGCTGATAAATACACCCTTTATCAGTGCTTTTTCCTAGCACTGATAAAGGCTCATGTGGGATTGATAAAATCCCTCGGGTCCTCTTCCTGCTCCCTGCACCCTGTCAAGCTCTCGCGGAAGCCCTCCTATGCGTCGATGCCGTCGCCTCCTTCTCCT
This sequence comes from Viscum album, assembly GCA_963277665.1. Classification (NCBI taxonomy): domain Eukaryota; kingdom Viridiplantae; phylum Streptophyta; class Magnoliopsida; order Santalales; family Viscaceae; genus Viscum; species Viscum album. The sequence continues at coordinate 1,328,920,344 of OY728142.1, read as the reverse complement.
CCTCTGATGCGGCCGCCGCCTCCTCCTCCTTCTCCTCCTCCTTCTCCTCCTCCTCTGGCCGCCGCCTCCTCCTCCTCCGGTCCACGCCACCTCCTCCTCCTCTGCGCCTGCTCCTCCTCCCCCTCCTCCTCCTCCTCCTCCTCCTCCTCCGCCTAGTCCGCGGCCTCGTCCTCCTCCTCCTCCACCGGTGCCTCCTCCTCCTCCTCCTCCTCCTCCTCCTCCTCCACTACCTCCACTGCCTCCGCCCTGCCTCCGCCCTGCCTCCGCGCTGCCTCTGTTGCCTCTGGTGCCTCCGCTGTCGAGGCCTCCTTCTCCTCCGCCACCGGGTCCTCCTCCTTAAGGTGATTCAAATTGAATTTCCATGAATTAATTATGTTTGCATTATGGTGACCCCTTGCATCCTATCCCAAATTATGAATATTGATTTTTGGATTTTATGAGTGTTGTTATTGTGGGTAATTGTTATGTTTGGATTGTGATCACATGATGTTATGTGTTATATTATATACTCATGATAATATGGCATTACAACTTGAATGATTCACCTCGTATGTGTGTTAGAATGCATGGTGTTTATATGTTGTACATCAAAGAAGTGGACTATCAAGAAATTAATATCCCTTAGTAGGGTACTACACGTGATATGTAATGATGAAGACAGAGAATCTAAGCATAGGGTGGAGGTACAACATATCCATGGTGTCGTGTCATGGGTGTGATTGAGGTACCCAATATTTTCTAGGTCCCATTCACTATGAGATGCATAATTTTTTTCAATAACCACATGGATCTATCTCATACTTAGAAAGAGGGTAAGAAGGTCACTAATTTCCTGGCTACTTAGGCCTCTCTAGGTAACCTATGTACCATATTTAACATCATAGGATCCCTCCCCCCAAGCTTGTTAGTTTAGTTAAAGAATATTCCCTTGGGATAAACTAATTTATACCTCCTTTGACTATTTTTATCCCTGTCCCCTTCTTGAAATAAAATATATCAACATTGGATGTGTTGAAATAAAGTTCATGACTGAGTTATTTAAGTTATAACCTTGGGTTTGTTGTGCCCCCCCTCCACTACTCCCTCTTCTCCCCACCTCATCCATGCCTTCCCTCCTCCCTCATCTCCCTCTCCTCTAACTAAACCTCCTCCCCTTCCTCCACCCATACTCACTTCCCTCCTAGCACCATGATTTGAACTAAGGGTAGGTGCCTGCCCCCATCCAAACAAATAGCTTATGGATCGTGGCCTATTGCAGCTAAGAACTAGACCCAAACTCTAACTCCACTATCTCCTTCTCCCTCTTCTTTTACACCACCTTTGGAAGATTCCATCTCATTGGGGTTTGATTTTCCTTTTGCATCCCACCACTCACAAGATGTGGTTCCACCTACCAATTTCCATCCCTATTTTCACTTTGAGGAAATGCAACACTATATGTGCTTGGACCATTTTCAATCCAAGTAAATTTTCACCAACAAATCCATGGATTTTTTCATAATACACAAGGTCCTCATAGACAAGGTTGTTATGGTAGCCCTTCTCATCAATGAAACACTCCCAAATTATTGATGTTCCTAAGGAGACGTTTTAGGATCTCTTTTTAGAGTTCCTTACAACTTTCAAGATAGAATTAATCTGTATCACCTTCAAACTAGGTAGTAGGGATTGGGATTTGACACTGGGTGAGTTCAGAGTTATCTTGGGGTTTATTCTTCTGACTTTGCTACATCCACTACCTATGTTGCTTTGTGTCTTTATCTGAACAAGAAAAATACACTAAAGAGTTGGGTGTTGATCACTCATGAGCCCACGAGCATCCATGAACCTCCCACATCCAAGAGCACCCAGATGAAGTGTTATTATCTGAGGATTTGTCATTGTGCCTTAGCTCATGCCTAGATAGCATGGGGAGACTCCCACATAACCATCACATAGACTAAGGTGCCCATTATGGCCACTTCCATGGGTGCCCTTGTGGAAAACATATAGTTCTTCTTACTTATGCATTTGGTCCCATGTGTTTCAATCAACTTTCTACACTTTTACTTTTGATGCACATGTTAGGCTACCTATTCGCCTTACCCATGTGGTATTTCCTTGTACGTACACCCTATAGAGACCGCCCTATGAGATTGATCCACAAGTTGCACTGATTATCCTACTTCCTCACAAAAGGTATGGTTAACCCATGTCTATAGTGGTGAACCCCACTAACACACTATAAAAAACTCCCAAGAACCACCCCTCATTACGGGTGATCGAAGAGAGGAAGAGATTGGATGAATCCCAAGAACCACCCAAGATTTTCTATTAATGAGCACGCCCCCTACCATTTTTAAAGTATCTTGTTTTTTATCTAAATTATACTCATATTACTTCTCCTCTAACCTATATACTCATCATATGGATTTCAAATAGGATGAATATAAATAAAGAATGGATGAATGCCAATCAGTTGACAAAAGAGTATGAAGTATGCGTGAAAGAGTTTATCACGTTTGCAAAAGATCATGCATGCGACTCTTCTCAAATCCTTTGTATGTGTTTACGCTGTTGTTATTCAAAACAAATTAGTCCAGATGAGTTAGAAGAACACTTGATCTGTCACGGAATAGACCAGAGTTATACATGTTGGAATAAACACAGGGAAACAACGAATGTAGGTAGTGACTGGGGTGAAATTGTTTTTTATGGATCATCTGATATGATTACAAACATGAACAATAAAGATGACCGTATGGAGGATGCGATTACAGATGTGAATGAAGATGAAGATCGTATTGAGGAAATGACAAGGACCTTCGAAGATGAACTTCATGATTGCCCAAAATTGTTTGAGAAGTAAAAAAGTTGTGCAAAGACGCCATTGTATGCCGGTTTCACTAAATATACAGCATTGTCAGCCGTACTAAAGATGTATAATTTGAAAGCAGACAACGGGTGGAGTGATGACAGTTTTACGAAACTACTTTCCCTCATGAATGACATCCTCCTAGAAGACAATGAGCTCCTGAGACGAACATACGATGCCAAACGAATGCTACACTCTATGAGTATGATCTCTGAAAGAATACACGCCTGCCCAAATTACTGTATACTGTTTCTCAAGGATCAAAAATCACTTAAAGAATGCCCAAAGTCTGGTGCTTCTCGATACAAGAAAGATGAATCCAGTCTTACTAAATTTGTATGGTACTTTCCAATAATTCCATGGTTTAGACGCCTATATGGAAGTGAGGAGACTGCAGAACAATTAACATGGCATGCAGATACAAGAATTAAAGATGGGATACTACGTCACCAGGCAGACTCTCCTCAGTGGAAGAGAATCGATCATGAGTATCCTGAATTTGGAAACGAGTCAAGAAACCTTCGTCTTGAGTTATCTAAAGATGGAGTGAATCCTTTTGGTTTTCAAAGAAACAGTCATAGTACATGGCTGGTTATGTTGATAAATAATTACTTACCACTGTGGTTATACATGAAACGAAAATATGTCATGTTATCTATGCTTATATCAAGACCAAAACAACTGGGTAATGATATTGATGTTTATTTAGCTCCATTGATAAAATATTTAAAATTATTGTGGGATTCATGTGTTACATTGTATGATGCTTACAGAAAGGAAGATTTCACTTTGAGAGTCATGTTGTACGGGACGATAAATGACTTCCATGCTTATGGAAATTTGTCAAGATATAGCATTAAAGGAACTCAAGGCTGTCCCATTTGCGAAGAAGGTACGCAATCAATTAGGTTGAACCATTCATTGAAAACCTTGTTTCTAGGACATCGCAGATTTCTACCACGACGACATAAGTACCGTTCTTGGACGACATCATTCGATGGAAGTTCAGAAGAATGTACAACACCGTCTCCACTAATAGGTGAATTTTTTTTGAGAAAGTTAAAAATGTAGACACTACTTTTGGTAAACCGGCTTCGAAAAACCTTACGAAAATCGATTGGAAAAAGAGATCAGTTTTTTTTGAATTACAGTACTGGAATTTTCTGTATGTAAGACATTTTCTTGATGTTATGCATGTAGAAAAAAATGTATTTGATATTGTTATCGGCACGTTGCTAAATACATTTGGAAAAACAAAAGATGGAATTAAGGCTAGGTTGGAATGGTTGAGATGGGAATATGAGAAGATTTCGCACCAGTGAAGGGTCAAAAGGAACATTTCTTCCTCCTGCTGCTTACACTCTTTCCAGGCAGGAGAGATATCGGTTTTGAAACTTATTGAATGACGTAAATGTTCCAGAGGGGTATTCGTCAAATATCAGTAACCTCGTTTCAATGAGCGACTTGAAGTTAAAAGGTCTGAAATCACATGACTGTCATGTTTTGATGTAAAATCTCCTTCCAATTACTTTACATTGCATTTTGCCCAAGAATGTCTACCATAAATTAACGAAACTGTGTGTATTCTTCAAATCTATATGCAGAAAAGTTATAGACCCAGCGAAATTGCCAGCTATGGAAAAAGAAATTACCTTCATATTATGTGAATTAGAAATGTTCATCCCGCCTTCATTTTTTGATATGATGGTTCATTTTATGGTCCACTTGGTGAGAGATATTCGACTATGTGGTCTTGTACATCACAGATGGATGTACCCCATTGAACAGTATATGATGATTTTGAAAGGGTATGTCAAAAATAGAAGTTGGCCAGAGGGTTGTATTGCAGAGTGATATATTGTTGAGGAAGTCATTGAATTATGTACCGAATAATTGTCTGGTGTGGAAAGCATTGGCTTACCGAAATCTCAACACACTGGGCGGCTTGAGGGTGAAGGAATTTCTGGAAGAAAGGTTGTCACAATCAATATTACAGATCGGGAGCAGGACCACCTTTATGTTTTGCATAATAGTTTCGACATTGACCCATATGTTGAAATCCAAAAAGAAATTTTTAGGCATTTGAATCCATCTAGGGATGAAAAATGGATATCAGATACACATAATCAACAGTTTATAGGATAGTTTCGAGATCATATTTTTAAGAAGTCAGATGAAAATCCAGAGTCAATTTCAGAATGACTTCGATGGCCAGTCGGAGGACCAAGTGTGTATTCATTATCTTACAATGCTTATGTAGTTAATGGTTATACATTTTATACTAATGAACATGATGAAGACAGTACCATGCAGAATAGTGGGGTTACACTTCTGGCTGAAGCGATGCATGTTTCTGGTGCTAAGGACAGAAATCCAATTTATGTGAATATGTCATACTTTGGCATCATCAAACAAATATGGGAGTTGGATTATATGGAATTTCAAGTTCTGATATTTTAATGCAAGTGGGTTGATAATTGGAGTGCTATTAAAATAAATTATTTGGGATTCATGAAAGTTGATTTTAGTAAGGAAGGGGAGAAAGAAAAACTATTTATAATGGCATCACAGGCAGTGTATGTATTTTATGTTCCAGATCTCGCAAACCAAAACTGGTCAATCGTTCTGTTATCGACCAAAACAGCTGAAGGGTCAGATGAAAATTCAATGGAAGATGACCCTTTCATTGGGAATTCGCAATCATTTCGCAGTGGTCCCAATGTAGACGATGTTTTTTATGTCAGAGGAGACCATAATGAAGGGATATGGATAGTTGATAGAGGGGTCAAATCCCTTCAGCCTTTAAAAAAAAGAGAGTTCAATAATCAGGTTATTGATTTTTATTGTAATATAGATTGTGTTACATTATGTTATTATCTGTTCGCTGCTACTTTTATGTGATCTAAATTAAATGTTAAACCATTTCTGCAGATAATGAATTCTTCGCCTGCTGATGCACCCAATCCCGAGACACAACACATCTCTCAACCTGTTGCAGCTGGTCCCACTATTGAGAGACAACAGGTCTCTCAACCTGTTGGAGATGGTCCCACTGCTGAGGTACAACAGGTCTCTCAACCTATTGCAGCTGGTCCCAGTGCCGATGCTAGCGCTTCGAAGAAAAATAATGGTGATGCGGAAAATGAGGAAATTGTAGGCAATGAAACCCCAACGACACAAAAAAACAGGTGTGTCATAGTTTGACAGTTTTAGCCAAAATCCTTAAGGCAAAATTAAAAGGCATTAAATATGAGGTGGGATGGAATAAACTAGGCCAGCATGTAAACCCCAACAAAGCCATGTTTAGTAGATACATTCGAATCATCACTCGACAACGCGTGCCGATTGATATAGAGTCGTGGCACCATGTTGTCGGCAGGTTGAAAACATTAATGTGGGAAGAGATTACAGTAACATTACGATATCATCTATTTAATTTATTAAAATAAAATAACATACTGAAATATTGACTAACCCTTCATCATCTCTTGCAGAGTGAATTTATAGTAGAATTTTCGCACACAGAATATGTTTTAAGACTGGCAGGAACGATTCATAGAGGCTTTCACACCATTTTAATGAAACATCATCTAAAAGATGCCGATGGAAAAATCAAGCCGCACCCGCCTCCTCTTTATGCACACTTGATATCCCAAGGAACATGGGATGCGTTTTGCAACCATCGTGCGGAACAGAATTTTCAGGTACATTGTGTTTGGTTACACGTTGTGTAACGTTGCTTGTATTCATCACGTTGATCGACATGTTTTTATTTATGAAACAGCAACTGAGTACTGAAAATTAAGAACGGGAAGCAAAACCAGTGTACCCCTACCGTAAAGTAAGGATAGGGTACGCTTAAATTGAAAAACAATTGGTACGTATTTTAAAAGTACTTTAATAATTTTATGTGACATAAAACAACACTGTAACCATGTTTCTCTATTTATATGTATATTGATGAAGAAAAATCTCAAGTCACTTCCATTCCACGCCATGTGCTATGGAAGGAGGCTCATGTTAATAAAGAGGGGAAACTGATAGATGAAAACACACAAAAAGTGTGGGAAACATGTGTAAGTATGACATAATATAAACATGTTTTGCTTTAAATCACTATTACATAATGATGCTTACTTATTTTTCCATTTTTTCAATTTGAAATAGTCACATGAATCAAAAACACCTTCACCGGATGCAGACATACTTTCAACGGCCATGAAATAGCCAGAACAGTATGGCCGCATCCGAGGTGTGGGTTTTGGGGTGTAACCCCGGGCATATTTTTAGAAAAAAACAAGAGGATGAACAAACTAAAGAATTGCATGTAATGATAGATATAGTAGCTACCATTGAAGAACTATTCCAAACTCAGGGAGAGATTCTAAAGCGTTTGATGGAGGAGAGGTGAAGAGAACAAACAACTCAAGAACAACCCGCGCGAGAAGATCCACCCCTCACCAACATTGAGGTGAGCCATTCCCCTCAAAGACCTGACTTAACCGAGGTAATCAATGTTCTAATATTCATTTTTGTGAAATGTGAATCACATAGACACTGATACCTTTCATGTAATGATATTTTACAGGGTGAAAATGACTGTGATTTATATCTATCAACTCCCACCCATCGCCTTGTAGCGAGGGCTATGGTGTTCAATATGCAGAATGACACGCAACACTCCAGACCACATCCAACCAATCATGTAAAAGTGTCGATTAGCGTAGCTCATGAGCCGAGCGCTGAGCTACCCATGACAAATGACGATGACGACATTCATATGGTGGAAAAAGCTGTTGGAACATTCATTGCATGGCTGTCGAATCTTGTAAAAAAACATGTCGACCAGGAGGTATTCATTTCCAATTCATTTTTCAAGCAGAACTTTTAACATTAAATTAGAAAATGGATGAACCGAGGAATGTTATTACAGAAGGACAAAATGGAGAAGCTAAAACTAAGGAGCGGCTCCAACATTGGATCAACCAACCGATCAAAACGATCCACTGAGAGTGCGTTCACCCTGCCCATTCTATATCCACATTTAATATCATTGCAAGCTCATGTGGATATGAAAATGAAAGATGAAAAGTGTCATACAATTGTTTTTGAAAAAGATATGTACGGAGAGGAAAAATTAGATTTTGTTAGTGCAGATGCTATTTCTGAGATCATCACATACGACTGGCTAGGTGCTTCAGTTATAAATGTATACATGAGGTATGTTTTCATGATTTGATTTTACAGAAGCTGATATACTGTGATAATTATGGCTAAATACATCTCATATTTTTCATAGGCGTATATATGAAAAAAAATTGAAGGGATTTTCCCATGAATAAAAATTTGGACTCGTTAGTCCTCACACCATTTCTACACAATGAGAAGAAATAGATTCTAATTTTCAAGCTGAATTAATGTCAAATCTTCCTAGAACGTTTCAAAGCATAATTATGACTAACCGACTCTTTTTAATACCAAAGTTGCAAGGGTAAAACTCTACATATTAATCATATCAATTATATTTTCATTTCTATCAGTACTTATTTCTTTTTGTGTTTTTAGGGAACATTGGATGCTCATTGCAGTCAATTTGGATACTCCAAAGATTTATTTTTTGGATTCACTGCATGGATATCCAACTAACCAAACACATATGATGGAGATTGTCAATTTTTAATACACTAGATCCAACATTTTATAACTAAATATCTAGTTATATAATTTATATTATCTTTTAATAAGGATTTTGTTATGATAGGGCGGTGTATGAATATCATCTAAAGGCTGGAATGAATCCAGGGCATAAGGACGAAAATGCCTAAAAGATCTACAAATAGAGAAGTATATGTGTATATATAATTATATTTCACTATCCAAATACATATCAAAATAAATTACTTATTTTTCTCTATGTTTCTGCAGTGTCCAAAACAAACAAACAACAAGGACTGCGGTTATTATGTTTGTACATTTATGAAAGAGATCATATTTCATAAACAAACTAGAATCCCTGAAGAGGTATTTTTGAAAATAATTACTACTTCATTTAAAATAATTATTAATCATTTGTGTATTTATATTTCTTCAGTACTACTATGACGGTCGCAAAAACTCCAATTCAGAAGATGATATAAATGTCGTTAGAAATGAATGGGCAACGTACTTGATGGAAGAATGTAAACAAATAGGACAATGAAAGTGAATTCCTAATACTTATGTTATCTTTATATGGTCATTGATATCTCCCATTACACTTATGGAGCATCTATGATCTCCCTTTCTTTTGTTTCATATCCTTATATTAGTGAATACCTACTACTCAGTTTGAAATTGACATAACTTTAGAAAACAACATAGGTGACATACGTAAAACTGAGCAAACATATTCGTATTGTTTTGATACTTTAGGAAAATGATCCACAAGTCATTTGTGACGTTTACGAATCAACCGCACCTCAATCCGATGCACGGTGTGACCGGTGTGGCAGAAAGTGTCTGATATCATATTCAAATTGAAATAAACTTTGGAAAACAACACTACTGACATATGGAATACCAAGAAAATGCATTCGGATTGATTTGAAACTTTAGTAAAACAGTCCATGAGTCATTTTTGATGTTTAAGAATCGACCGAACCTAAATACAACGTACGGTGTGACCGGTATGACTAAAAGTGTCTGATATCAGTTTAAAATTGAGATAAACTTTTGAAAAGAACACTAATGTCATACGGAATACAGAGCAAATGCATTCAGATTGTTTTGATACTTTCGGAAAACGATCCACGAGTCATTTGTGATGTGTATGAATCGACCTCACCTCAATCCGACGCCCTGTGTGACCGATATGGCTAAAAGTGTCTAATAACAGTTTGAAAATGAGATAAACTTTTGAAAACAACACTACTGACATACAGAATACTGAGCAAACCCGTTCTGATTGTTTTGAAACTTTATGAAAACGATCCCTGAGTCATTTTTGACGTGTACGAATTGACCACACCTCAATCCGATGCACGGTGTGACCGGTATGTCTAAAAGTGTCTGATATCAGTTTCAAATTGAGATAAACTTTAGAAAACAACACTAATGACATACGGAATACCAAGAAAACGCATTCAGAATGTTTTGATACTTTAGGAAAACGATCCATGAGTCATTTGTGACGTGTAAGAATCGACCGCACATCAATCCGGCGCACGGTGTGACTGGTATGGCTAAATGTGTCTGATATCAGTTTCAAATTGAGATAAACTTTCGAAAGCAACACTAATGACATATGGAATACCAAGAAAACATGTTTGTATTGTTATGATACTTTAGGAAAAAAATCCATGAGTCATTTTTGACGTGTACGAATCGGCTTCACCTCAATCTGACGCACGGTGTGACCGGTATGGCTAAAAGTGTATGATATCAGTTTGAAATTGACATAACTTTAGAAAACAACATAAGTGACATACAGAAAACTGAGAAAATGCATTCGGATTATTTTGATAATTTAGGACAATGATCCAAGAGTCATTTTTGACGTGTACAAATTGACTGCGCCTCAATCCGATGCACGGTGTGACCGGTATGGCTAAAAGTTTCTGATATCAGTTTCAAATTGAGATAAACTTTGGAAAACAACCCTACTGACATATGGAATACCGAGAAAACGCATTCGGATTGTTTTGAAATTTATTAAAATGATCCATGAGTCATTTGTGAGGTGTACGAATTGACTGCACCTCAATCCGACTCACGGTGTGAACGGTATGGCTAAAAGTGTCTGATATCAGTTTCAAATTGAGTTAAACATTCGAAAAAAACACTAATGACATATGGAATACTGAGCAAACATGTTTAGATTGTTTTGATACTTTAGTAAAATGATCCAAGAGTCATTTGTGATGTGTACGAATTGACCGCACCTCAATCTGACACACGGTGTGACCGGTATGGATAAAAGTGTCTGATATCAGTTTCAAATTGAGATAAACTTTAGAAACAAACACTAATGACATACGGAATACCGAGAAAAGAAGTTCATATTGTTTTGATACTTTAGTACAATGATCCACGAGTCATTTGTGATGTGTATGAATTGACCACACCTCAATCTGACGCACGGTGTGATCGGTATGGCTAAAAGTGTCTGATATCAGTTTAAAAATGACATAATCTTTAGAAAACAACACTACTGACATACGGAAAACCAAGAAAATGCATTAGGATTGTTTTTATACTTTATGAAAATGATCCATGATTAATTTTTGACGTGTATGAATCGACCGCACCTCAATCCGACGCACAGTGTGATCGGTATGGCTAAAAGTGTCTGATATCAGTTTCAAATTGAGATAAACTTTTGAAAACAACACTAATGACATACGGAATACCGAGAAAATGAATTCGGATTGTTTTAATACTTTAGTAAAACGATCCATGAGTCGTTTGTGATGTGTATAAATTGACCTCTCCTTAATCCGACGCACGGTGTGACCAGTATGACTAAAAGTGTTTGATATCAGTTTGAAAATGACATAAACTTTTGAAAACAACACTACTGACATACAGAATACCAAGAAAACACATTAGGATTTTTTTGATACTTTATGACAATGATCCACGAGTCATTTGTGACGTGTACGAATCGACCGCACCTCAATCCGATGCACGGTGTTACCGGTATGGCTAAAAGTGTCTGATATCAGTTTCAAATTGAGATAAACTTTGGAAAACAACACTAATGACATAAGGAATACTGAGAAAACGCGTTCGGATTGTTTTGAAACTTTAGGAAAATGATCCATGAGTCATTTTTGACATGTACGAATTGACCTCACATTAATCTAATGCACGGTGTGACCGGTATGGCTAAAAGTGTCTGATGTCAGTTTCAAATTGAGATAAACTTTCGAAAACAATACTAATGACATAAGGAATACTGAGCAAACACGTTCGGATTGTTTTGATACTTTAGTAAAACGATCCATGTGTCCTTTGTGACGTGTACGAATTGACCACACCTCAATCCGACGCACGGTGTGACCGGTATGGCTAAAAGTGTCTGACATCAGTTTGAAATTGACATAACTTTAGAAAACAACATAAGTGACATATGGAAAACCGAGAAAACACATTGATATTGTTTTGATACTTTAGGAAATCTATCCACAAGTCATTTGTGACGTGTATGAATCAACCACAACTCAATCCGACGCACGGTGTGACCGGTATGGATAAAAGTGTCTGATATCAGTTTCAAATTGAGATAAACTTTGGAAAAAAACACTACTGACATATGGAATACTGAGCAAATGCATTTGGATTGTTTTGAAACTTTTGGAAAATGATCCATGAGTCATTTTTGATGTGTACGAATCAACTGCACATCAATCCGATGAACGGTGTGACCGGTATGGCTAAAAGTGTCTGATGTCAGTTTCAAATTGAGATAAACTTTCAAAAACAACACTAATGACATACGAAATATCGAGAAAACACGTTCAGATTATTTTGATACTTTAGTAAAACGATCCATGAGCCATTTTTTGATGTGTAAGAATCGACCACATCTCAATCCAATGCACGGTGTGACCGATATGGCTAAAAGTGTCTGATATCAGTTTGAAATTGACATTACTTTAGAAAACAACATAAGTGACATACGAAAAACTGAGAAAATGCATTCAGATTGTTTTGATACTTTAGGAAAACGATCCACGAGTCATTTGTGATGTGTACAAATTGACCGCACCTCAATCTAACGTATGGTGTGTTCGGTATGGCTAAAAGTGTCTGATATCAGTTTCAAATTGAGATAAACTTTGGAAATCAACACTACTGACATACGGAATTCTGAGAAAACGCGTTCGGATTGTTTTAATACTTTAGGAAAACTATCCATGAGTCATTTTTAACGTGTACGAATTGACCTCACCTCAATCCAACGCACGGTGTGACTGGAATGGCCAAAAGTGTCTGATATCAGTTTCAAACTGAGATAAACTTTAGAAAACAACACTAATGACATACAGAATACCGAGCAAACGTGTTCAGATTGTTTTGATACTTTAGGAAAATAATTCATGAGTCATTTTTGATGTGTACAAATCGACCTCACCTCAATCCGACACACGGTGTGACCGGTATGGCTAAAAGTTTCTGATATCAGTTTCAAATTGAGATAAAATTTAGAAAACAACAATAATGACATACAAAATACCATGAAAACTCATTCGGATTGTTTTGATACTTTAGTACAACGATCCATGAGTCATTTGTGACATGTTAAAATTGACTGCACCTCAATCCGACACACGGTATGACCGGTATGGATAAAAGTTTCTGATATCAGTTTGAAAATGAAATAAACTTTTGAAAACAACACTACTAACATACGGAAAACCGAGAAAATGCGTTCGGATTATTTTGATACTTTAGGAAAACGATCAAGAGTTATTTGTGATGTGTACGAATCGACTGCACCTCAATCTATCGCAGGGTGTGACCGGTATGGCTAAAAGTGTCAGATATTAGTTTCAAATTGAGATAAACTTTGGAAAACAACAATACTGACATACAGAATATAGAGAAAACGCTTTCAGATTGTTTTTAAACTTTAGGAAAATGATCCATGTGTCATTTGTGACATGTACAAATTGACCGCACCTCAATCCGACACATAGAGTGACCGGTAAATATTTTCATTAGATAAAGAATCAGTATTTATTAAATGAGATAAATCAATCAAAAACATATTGATTTTACATTATTCCCTTTCATTATTATGAAAATAAAAACATTTGAGTTTAAAATTTCATATTATAGTTTCACATTTCCATATTAATGTATTCTTTCATATTACTATTTTAATTTCTTTCATTATTTCATTACTAACATAATATTTGTTTTCTTATATAGGTGAATTTTTTCCTTGAGTTCAGATGCTTTGTTCGGCAACAAATACCATCGAGACTGGATCACGGATATCAAAGGACGAAACATGAATATTTATAACTGTTGTTGAATAATTGTAATTGTAACCATGTAAAACAATGTTTGAAATGTATATAGAAATGTGTTTTTTTGTATTCATTATGTTAAGTAAATGTATATACCGTTATCGGTCAAAATATTGTGTGCGGGTGCTATGGTGTGTAGGTGCGCATGTGCTACATAGTGCAGGTATTCTGGTGTGCAGGTTCTGTTTTGTAGGTACATGCGATGGTGCCTTTATCAGCACTTTTTTGAGCACTGATAAAGGACACCTTTAACAGCACTAGAGGAGCGCTGATAAAGGGTCTCCATTATCAGCGCTCTGACAAGCGCCAATATAAGAGACCTTTATCAGCACTTTTTTTAGCACTCATAAAGGTATCCTTTATCAGCGCTTCTTGGAGCACTGATAAAGGGGACCCCCCCTTTATCTATGCTAACATTAACAGCGCTTTTCTAGCGCTGTTAATGCTGGTTTTTAGCACTGATAAAGGGTCAAGTTGTAGTAGTGTTCAAAGAACCAGGGAATCTTGCAAATAACTGCCCTAAGCCAAGGGTTTTTGGAGGCAACCAGCAACCTCAAAGGCAGCAAGGGAGATCATTTTCCATTATTACTCCTAAAGTGAAACCCGACAATGAAGTGGAGATAGGTACTCTTGTTATTCATTCAAGAATAGTGAACGTACTTTTGATTCAGGTTCTACGCATTATTTTATATCTTGAAAGTTTATTAGAACAATCCCACCACCACCACAAATAATGGAAGAGAGGATTTCAGTGAGTATGGTAAATGGGGAAATCATTGAATCCCATTAATATAACTCCCCCACTATCATAATATGTGGATTTAACTTCTCGAAAAACCTCGTCATACTCCCTCCGGTGGAATTTGATGCAATTCATTGCATGGATTGGATTTCCTTATATAGATCCAACCTAAATTTCCATGAGAGTGAAATCACTCTCTATATGGATAATCGACCCCCGATTCTATACAAGAGAAAGGAGTAAGTTGAATCTTATTTAGCTCCATCATCTCAAGTGTGGATATTACTACCCTATGAGCATGCGTATTTGGCTCAAATGATTGAGTCTAAGGAAGAAACTATCCTTGAAGAGACACCTATTGTGAGGGAATTCACAGAATTGTTACTTGAGGAATTTCCTAGTCTTCCTCTTAGAATAGATGTTGAATTATAAATTGATCTTATTCCTCGGTTATTTCCAATTTCCAATAGTCTTTATAGAATGGCTATGGTGGAGCTTGAGGAGTTAAAGAAACAACAACATGAGAATCTGGATATAGGGTTTATATGCCAAAGTGCTTCACTATGGGGTGAACCAATCCTCTTCATCAAGAAGAAGGATGGCTAAATGCGTATTTGCTTCGATTATTGTGAACTCAACAAAATCACGATAAAGAACCAGTATCCTCTCCCATGAATTGATGAATTGCTCAAACAGTTTTGTGGAGCACAATAATTCACCAAATTGGATTTTTAGTTGGGATATTATCAAGTAAGGTTGAAGAAGGATGATATCCCCAAAACTGCTTCTCATAATAGATACTGGCACTATGAATTCATAGTAATGACTTTTGGAATAACTAATGCCCCAGAAATATTCATGGACTTGATGAATAGAATCTATAGAGATTACCTCGACCAATTTGTGGTATTCTTTATAGATGATGTTCTTATATAATCCAAAACCAAGGAGGGTCATGAGGATCATCTAAGATCTATACTAGAGACCTTGAGGAATGATAAGCTCTATGCAATGTACAACAAGTGTGATTTTTGGTTGAAGGAGGTCTTATTCTTGGTCCATATCGTCATAGGCAATGAAATATCTGTGGATCTCTCCAAAATAGATGCAATTGAGGGATGGCTGAGGCCTTCATCGGTAATGGATATCCGTAGCTTCTTGGGGTTAACTGGATACTATCGATGATTTATGAGAAATTTCTCATGATTTTTCAACCATAATACCAAGATAACATGGAAGGGAGTACAGTTTTGATGGAGTGAGGAATGTAAAGAAAGCTTTAAGGAGTTGAAAAGGAGGCTTATCACTGCGCCCTGTTCTCACATTACCACAAGTGGAGAAATTTTTGTGGTATTTAGTGATGCTTCGAAGAAGGTCCTGTCATGTGTGTTAATGAAAAATGACAAAGTAATTTCCTATGCTTTAAGGTAATTGAAAGTTCATGAACAGAAATATACAACACATGACCTCGAGTTGGCTGCAGTGATCATTGTTTATAAAAATTGGTAGCATTATCTCTTTGGGGAGAAGTGTGAAATATATACGGACCACAAAAGCCTCATGTATATATTCAAACAAAAAGAGTTGAACATGCACCAACGAAGATGGTTAGAACTAATCAAATACTATGAATTCTCAATCTATTACCAACCAGGGAAAGCGAACAAGGTTGCAGATGCCCTAAGTAGAAAGGACCCAATGATTCTATCATTGATGACAATTGAAAAGGATCCAATCTTCTTTGATTTGATGAAGATGGACATGGGAATAATAAATAAGGGAACATCATCAATCCTTTCACAAATTATTTCTCAACCATCACTTTTGGAAAGGTTAAAGGATGCTAAAAAGGATGATGTGGGAATTCAGGAAAAAGTTACAGCTATTGGAAAAGGGAAATCCTCATAGTTTAATTTTAATGAAGAAGGAATTGTGAGATTTGGGAAACTAATATGTGTTCCATCAAGTCCGAAGTTGAAGAAGGAACTTTTGGATGGTGCACATAGTTCAAATTTATCTGTTAGCCCAGGAAGCACTATCAAGTATCAAGATATATGAGAGCATTATTGGTGGGATAATATGAAGAAAGTGATTGTTGAATATAAATCAAAGTGTCTAGTGTGTCAATAAGTGAAGCTAGAGATCCAAAATTCTAAGGAGATGATGCAACCATTTCCCATAGCAGAATAGAAATCAGAGAACATCACTATGGACATTGTCACCAGACTTCTGCAGACATCTAAAGGAAAAAATGTAATCTGGGTTGTTTTGTATCATCTTACAACAGTTGAACACTTAATTTCTCTTTAGGATGTTTTATCATTGGATAAACTAGCACAGATATATATCAGGGATGTGGTAAGGCTATATGGATTACCACTATCTATTGTGTCTGATCAAGATCCAAGATTTTCCTCTATGTTTTGGAAGAGTCTTCAACATGCTTTGAATACTGAACTGAACTCTAGTACGGCCTATCATCCTCAAAATAATTTCCAATCCAAGCGGACTATCCAAACAATTGAGGACATGTTGAGACAGTTCTCAATAGACGTTAAAATAGGATGAGATCAACATCTTTCTCTGGCTGAGTTCTCTTATAATAACATTTTCCACTCGAGCATCCAAATGGCACCATATGAAGCCCTTTATGGGAAAAGTTGAAGAACACCGGTGTGTTGGGATGAGGTTGGTGAGCATACGCTTCTTGGACCAAAAATGGTCTCAAAAATGGTAGAGAAGGTGAAAACCATTCAGCAGCATATGAAGGCAGCCCAGAGTCGAGAGAAGAGTTATGAAGACAACCATCGATGAGACCTTGAGTTTTAAGTTGGAGACATGGTTTTTCTACACATATCTCTGTGGATGAAGGTCATGTGGTTTGGAAAGAAAATGAAGTTATGTCCAAGGTACATCTGCCCCTTTGATATTCTTGATCGTGTGAGGGTTGTGGCCACTCGACTAGCACATCCACCTTCCATAACCAAAGTACATTATGTCTTTCATGTTTCCCTATTAAAGAAGTACATACTGGACCCTTCACATGTACTCTCTTCAGATGTGGTTTAGTTAGATGATGATCTTTTTTATGAGGAGCAACCAGTGAAGATATTAGATCATAGAAAAAAAGTTCTATGAAATAAGACAATTACCCTCGTCAAGGTGTTGTGGCGAAACCACAAGTTTGAAGAAGTGATGTGGGAATCAGAGGAAATGATGAAGTAGAGATACCCATATCTATTTTAGTATGGGAAAAGGAAATTTCGAGTGCGAAATTTATGAAGGGGGGATGATTGTAACAACCCAAAAATTCATTAATAGAAATCCATCTTGATCTAATTAAATGTCACTTTTTGTAAAATGTTTATATAAAATGTCAAATTCTATGGTTTTATGTTTTTTGGATTTTAAAATACTATTATGAATTGTGACCGTTGCTAATATAGTTGTTGAAAATTGATCAAAATATTTGTATAAATATAGGTCTTTAACAAATCCAATTCACTCAGAAAAATAAAGTGATGGTCTCATCCTGTAGACATGACCCATACGAAGCCCATTTATCAGAACATAGAAAGGAGGTCACGTCTTTGGGATTTTCTCTTGACCAAGCCCAAGATGAGTTTGAATATGTTGTGTTCGAGTGGGACTGCCTATGAAAAAAGTGGAAGTTGATAGAGATTACCACCTGAGAAATGCTATCTGAGCCACCCCAAAAGTCTATCACCATTGCACACCTTACTCTTTGGTCTTATGCGGGTGTTATAAGTTTTTATATAACAATACCATAGCACAATTTTTATGTACATTTTTTTATATAATAATGAATATACTTTCAATTTTTTATTGTTACCTTGTAAATTGGTTTTAAAGAACACATAGTATTTTTAGTTAATGTTCAACTAAAAAATCTATTTTGATGAATTAATAGATTTTTGAAATAAAAAATATTTTAATAAACTATTATTATTTTTATTAAATTAATTTTTATTTAATATAAATGATCATATAATTTTATGAATGAAATTTTAATATTTATTTAGGTTTGAAATCCATATTTGTCAACCCCCGTGAATTTTCAATAAATGATGGTTTTTATATTAATAGTTAAAATTAACATATTTATTATATTATTTAGATAAAATGAATATTACTTCTAGAATCAGGATGTCAAAATTATCCAACGGTTAATTTTTAATAGTTTTCTGAGATAGTCAAATTCTTGGGTAAAAATTAAATACCGTTTAAATATATAATGTGTTTTATGACATCAGAATGACCCAATAGTGATGTAATAAAAAACAATAAAATTAATGTTCGGCCAATATATGTTTTACTATTAAAATAATGTGATTTTGGGTTTGTTTGATTTATTTTACAATGATTTAGTGGACCCTTCAAGACTTATTAAACATTTTGTCTATTTTAATTGTTTTCCTTGGGAGTGTGACTCACCTCAATAAAAGTGACCCCATTATTTTAAGAATTTTGGACTTTGGCCTTATAAAATATTTTGTTTACTTTCTTTTTCCAAAAAACATGGGAAAAAATCATGGGCTTCTTTGTGGTTTGGATTAGTTTAATGTGAGGTGTCCCAAACCTAAATAATAAATAATTCCCTCACCATTCCTATATTTACCCACCCAATCTCCCACTTCCTCCTCACTCAATGCCTTTGGAGTTCTTCCAACATCTAAAATCCTCTCTCTAGAATCCTCCCAAGGTGCCCTAATCTCCCATTAATCCTATCTCAATCCTCTCTCAATCCTTTGTAAGCATACTTCCAAGGAAGGGTTTTTCTTCCATTCTCATTTTTTTCTAATATTCTTTAAATTTTTATGCTCTTTTAATTTCAAATACAAATATTGGGAATGGTTTCGCACCTCCCCCATAATTCTCTCTTTATGTTTGAATAATGGGATACTCCTTTCTATCTCATTAAATTCCTCTCATGTACACCCGTTACTATGCCGAAATTCCAAAAGGAATTTCTCTCTCCACATTTACATTCAAGAAATTATTTTGTATCATAAATCTAAATTCCATTACATTTGTTGGGACATGTATCTATATGACCCCATTACTGTCCATGTCATGTAAATATGATGAGACACCCTTTATCTCTCTTCAACCATTTTGATGAGTTCTTATGTCACTTTGTTATGCTACCGAAATTGCACCGTGCTTTTCCAAGCCAAAGTCATTATGTAGTGAATACCATGCCCATTTCTATATCAAGGGTATTCATATTTTTTCACATTTACTTATTGTTTAGTGAGTTTTATGTATGTATTTTACATTCTTTTATCATGGAAAAAATGATTATGTTGAATGATTCAATGTTTTATGGTCCATGTGACACACTTATGCATTAAATGAAATGTTTTAGAAGGTTGTGCCCTGATAGCACTCAAATGCATTGGGTAAAGTATAGTATCATGATATGCCATGTGCAATGGGTGTTTACTAATTCTAATTCAGGTGAAATGAGGATTTACTTGTTCTTCATGTGTAATTAGGATTTACTCATGCCCCATGTGCAATGAGCCTTGGCTCAGGCTAATTCCATGTTAAGTGTTGTTGCCCCATTTCCATGTTATGAATATCATGATTTATCATGTCTTTATGTTTATGCTTCTCCTGTTCTCTATTTATATTACTCTTGTCTAACATGTATTTTATTCCTCATGATATTCCATGTTTAATCCTATATTAGCCTTTACAGATCACCCTTTTTATGCATGTCCTCATGTTATCCCATGAAATGCTATGTATGAGGGAATGTAGTGGTCATGTAAAGGATATTTTCAATAAAGATGTTATTTTTCATGTTTTATGTTGCGATGTAATGATCCTAATCCCCTAAGACACCATACCTCTCTATATTCTATGTTGTATCAAATAAAGTTTATGTAATAAATTATGTTTAATTGTGTAATTAAAAGAATGGTTTTCATATGAACCAGGTTGGTCACATGACCTCAAGAGAATTTACTTAAATTCCAGAGGCTACCAACTAGCAGTAAGGGCCTATGACTGATAGTGGGGAAACTATGCCCTCATTTTTCAAAGTGTAGCGCATTGGAAAAAAAATATAAACGTACAAAAGCGTAAGCAATAAACAATATAATCCTCAAACGGGTAACAGAACAAATGTAAAAGACAACCAACTATCAAATATATGATGATGCAATAAGTCTCTAATTATATTAAAGTAGCCAAAATAGGATACACTACAATATGATACAATACATCACATGGTACAATGTATTGCAAAACAAAACAAAGTAGTGAAACAGGAATGCAACAACATTGTAAGCCTAAGCTCGATCCAATGCTCTCTTAATCCTCTGCAACAATCTTGTCCTTGTGTAGGGACCCTTTAACTTATCAACACCTGCAACAATATAATCTGTTTGGGCCCAAGACATGACCCAAATAGGGTGTGAGAAATAAATCCCAGTAGGCAGCCACCAAAGGCTTGTGCCCAACTGTTAGTGAAAATGTTCCACAATAGTGTGAAATGTAATAAACTAGGAAATAATGAAATGCAATAAACTAGGAAGTACTATAAAGTAACCATCCCTGCCAGTTACATTAACATTTTAATAATTATTTAACAATTCAATATAAATAAATTCTGTGTTTTTCAAGACTCGACCTCAATCGACAATCTCCTATACCAGTGCCACAACAGAAACCACAATAGGATATCTAAAAAGTGAAAGATATTAATAATACCAAGCCTCTGATTTATCTTTGTAGGTACAACATAAGAAATCACCACAATAAATATTCAAGTAGAAATTTTCCTCAAACATGTAAATACTTACCCTCAGGCAAACAAAAATGAAACCCTCAGGTGTCTGCCCTCAGTCATAACGAATATTTCCCTAAGGCATACGAGATATCACCCTCTAGCACGGAAGCTACTACCCTCTAGAATAAGAAACTTTTCCCTCAGGCTAAACAAAACCTTTCCCTCGGGCTAAACAAACATTGCCTCAGGCATAAAAAATGTTTCCCTCAGGCTAAACAAAACACTACGCTCAAGAATTTCATCAGAAAAGTAAGTAACTGGGCCGATCCCAATGCATAAGAAAGCAATTTATATATGGTTTCCAAAAATAATACTCAAAACATTCTATAATCACAGCATACCCACGAGTTTCCTGGCCAAACAGATAAACAAGCAAAACACACCCTCAGGGTGGCCCTAGATCAAAGAAACAATCTTGAATAGAAGTTTATACTTATTCATTAGATTACCTATGCAATTATAGTTATATAAATGTTTAAGGCCTCATCCATACAACACCTCGATCAGGGGCGCATGGCACAATGGAACAAAAAATCAACTTGAAAGTTTGAATCAAACACCAGACCACATACATCAATCTCTTATGATCGATATACATGAATGGTGCATCCTGAAACGACCATGAACAACGTACATCTAAGATAAAATATTACTCATTCAAACCTAAATAACATCTCTGGGTTAAATAATTGGAAGGAAATATTAATGAAGAGCGAATATCTTACCTGCACGGTTCAAATGAGACCGATGGTTGAAGAATTTGATTTCCGGTGAGTGATCGGGAGCTATTCCAAGTCTCGGCCTCCTCTCCTGTAGCTCCTTGTCAGTCCTCTGCATCCTCTATCTAAATGAAGAGGCTAATACCTATTTTTAATGAAAAAAACGACTACAGAGAGTGTAATTCTCTAGTACACCATGTGTACTATTCTTTTTAAATCTTCCATTGTTGGTTACTTTACACCGCATCACTGTTCATCTGCCGATTGATTGCACGACATGTGTTACTAAGTACACGACATGTAATATTGTTCCTCTGGCAGCTACTTCCACAGCCTTACTGTTCCATTACTGACTGATTACACGGCATGTAGTTAGTTTTTACACCCCTAATTGCTGAAAATCCTACACGCCCTATATTATCATCCTACATGGCCAATGTACACGGAGTGTGTACAAACGTACATGGCGTGTACCCATAAAATTTTTATTTTCCCCACATTTCCCTTGTTTTCTCAAAAACATTTACGGAAAAACGAACAGAAGAAACTTTTAAATCATGAATACAAACTGGGTTCTTACAAACATCCCCCCTTAAAGAAATTTTTCCTCGAATTTCTCTTCCACAGGTGGTGAAGATAAATATGAAAACAACTCTGCCCACTGAGCTCATACGTTGGTCTCCCACTCCCAGGTTTCGTCCTACACTCGGACATGCTACCATAACACCTGTACGAGAGGAACAGGCCGGCCTGAGGGAACCTTCGGGCTCCTGTAATCAATACAAATTAGATGCACCTAAATGGATTCATCATCCTGAAGTTCAACTTCCTTAGGCTAAAAAACTTGAAAGGGTTCTGAGTGATAACGATGCAACCAAGATACATGGAAGACATCATGCATGGCCTGATACCTCTGTGGTAACTGCAACCGATAGAAAACTGGCCCAACTCTCTCCAGAATCTCAAACGGTCCAACATACATGGGTAAATGTTTACCCTATCTCATGATCCGCCTGTGTCCCATCCTCGGTGAAACATGCAAGAAAACCTGATCCCTGACCACAAACTCCAAGGGTCATCTGCGGAGATCAACATAAGATTTATGACAAGAGTGTGTAGTATCCATCCGCTTATAAATTAACTGTACCTACTCTGAAGTCTCCTGCACGAGACGTGGCCTCAATAAAGCTTCCTCACATACCTCGAACCAGCACAAGGGTGATCTTCATGGCCTACCATATAAATCCTCATAAGGTTCCATATCAATAGTTGCTTGTATCCTATTATTGTAGGAAAATACGACCAGGGGTATGTGCTTCTCCTAAGCGCACCAATGTTCTGGATGCATGCACACAACATGTCCTCTAGCACCTGTATTGCATGCTCTAATTGGCTATCGCTCTTAGGGTAGTAAGCTGTGCTCAAAAGAACCTTTGTACCTAGTGACCTCTGAAAACTCTTCTAGAAACGAGATTTAAAACAGGCATCCCTATCTGAAATTATAGAATGAGGGACCCCATGAATACTTACTACCTCTCAGATATATAACTTCCCGATCCTATCAACACCGAAGGTATTCTTGATTCACAAAAAGTGATCTACCTTCATAATTTTGTCCAGAACAACCATACGACATCATTGCCTCATGGTGGTCTCGGAAACCCAGTAATGAAGTCCGTCAAGACCTCATCCCATTTCCACTACGAAATGGGTAACAGTTTTAACAGTCCAGCTGGCCTCTGATGCTCCGCCTTCACCTACTGACAGGTGGAACATCACTTAACAAAACCATCTACCACTTTTTTCATACCCGGCCACCAATACTAATGTCTCAAGTCACAGTACATTTTGGTAACTCCAGGATGCACCGCAAAAGATGAAGCATGAACTTCCTGCATCAAATACTCTTGTATATCCCCTAGAACCCACAATTTTCCATAGATACGCAGTACCTCGTCATCACCTATTGTCCAACTAGGAGGAGGTTACTCACTTGCCACCGACTTCCATAAAACAAGGCCATCTAAATTTTATAGTTGTCTCATACTCACTTATCTAATAGGGTAGAAGTCACAGGTAAGGATGAAATATAGGTTCACCCCATACTATCGTGCACCTCCAAATTCATCTCATAGAACAAATACATAAGCTGCCACTCACCAATAGCCTTCTGCACTAACAGTATTTGATTCCTCCTTCTCAGTGCATCAACTACTGTGTTACCCTAACCAGTTGTATAGGAAATGACAAAGTTGAAGGACTGAAGGTATTCAACCCACCTTCGTAGTATCAAATTCTGGTCACACTATGTAAAGATGTATTTAAGACTTTTGTGGTCCATAAATACCAAAAATTGTTATCCCAAGGGATAATGTCTCCAACAACATAACTCATGAACAAAAACATCCAACTTGAGTTCAGGCATTGGGTATTTCCTATCATGTTCCCTCAGCTGCTGAGACCCGTACTCAACTACTAGATTGACCTGCAATAAAACTGCTCCCAGACCAATACCTAATACATCACAGTAAACTGTATAGTTATTACCTTTATATGGAAGTATCAAGACTGGTGTTGATATCAACCTTCCATTAAACTCCTAAAAGGTTGTCTCGCATGCTTCTGACCAGACGAACTTCATACCCTTCTTATACAAACCGATCAACAACACTGCTAAGTGGGAGAAGTCCTATATAAAGCTTCTATAGTAACCACCCATCCCCAAGAAACTCTATATTTCAAACACATTCTTAGGATGCTCTAAAGAAACTACTGCTCTGACTTTCTCTCGGCCTACCACGACTCCTACCTCTAAGATAATATGACCCAGGAAGTGAATCCAGTCCATCCAAAAGTGGAATATTGAGAGCTTAGCATATAAATGATGATCTCTCAGTGTACTCAGTGTGATCTCAATATAGGTGGCATGGTCGTGTCGAGTGTGAGAGTACACAAATATATTGTCCAAGATTACTACCACAAAAGAATCTAGATATGGGTGGAACACATGATTCATTAGAGCCATGAAAACTGTCGGCATGTTTGTAATTCCGAACAGCATGACCAAGTACTTTTATTGACCATATCTTCTCTGAAAGGATGTAATTGGTACATTAGATGGTCTAACATGCAACAAGTGATATTTGATCTTCAAGTCAATCTTCAAGAACAATCGGGATCCTCAAAGATGATAATATAGATCATCAATCCTCAGAAAGGGATATCGGTTCTTGACCATAAACTGGTTCATCTTTTGATAATCCACACTAAGTCTAAGGGTACCGTCTACCATTTTAGAAAACAGGACATGAAAAACCAAAGGAGAAGTACTGGGTTGGATGAAACCCTTTTCCTGCAACTCCTCCAACTACATATTGAGATCTTGCAATTCTGGTGTAGCCATCCTATAAAGAGGAATGGACATTGGTGCCTCTTTTAGAACAAGCTCAATATAAAAATCCACCTCTCACTATGGAGGTAGACCTAAAATGTTGTACAAGAAAACATTCCTAAAATGATTATCCACTGGAGGGAAGTCTATCTGTCAAGTTACCCAGTCATCTAGATATAAACTCGCAATCTGGGCTATCACTCCACCTTTCCCATGATGCTATGGTTCAGCTCGTCTCATCTGGACTTCCCATTCACCCTTTTATAGAAACTCTCCTTCCTCTAGTGAGGTGAAAATCACAATGAAATGATAGCATTCCAATAAGGATTTAAAGGGTACCAACTAGTCCCTCCCGAGAATGAAATCATACTATATCATATCTAAGATATAGAGGTCCCATAGAAAGTGACACCCACCAACCTCATGGGGGCACTTCTTTCACTGATGCACACCTGCCATTCTAGTTCCCAATGATGTGTATATCATCATGTTATTAGAAGAAGAAGAAACAAAGATCCCAAGGAACTATACAACAGGCACATATTTAAATATATGTGTAGCACCAGTATCGAAAAGTATCGAATATAAAACAGAAGCAACTAGAATAGTACCTCTGACAGTTGAAGGTTTGGGGTCCTGATCCTATTGGGTTTGTTGCACTGCATATGCCTTCCCAGTGTCGCGATCTTATGACACTTCTTGGCTGCCCTGAGTTGATGCGATGTTCTCTCTCTAAGATCCTAGTGTCTGGCTACCACGACCATGACTACCACCTCGGCATGAGCATCCTGACATATTCCAATTTACTTAACTAGTAATATGCTGCCGGCCCAACTCCTGCACGCAGAGTTTACACAAAACCCCTCTCATTGGTCACTGGTGGAAACTCCCTACAAAAACTATGAACATGACCCTTCATGCCACAAGCTTGGAACTCCACTGGGCCACATGGACACTGAGGTATCTTGTTCCCCTCTTTACCAAACAGGTATCCCATCACTTGGAAACCTGAAGAATTCTTCTAGCTATTACAACCATTATGAGAGAAATCCATCTGCCTCATCCTCTTGCCAGCAAAAACAGTACCAGAGACCAGTGTCGAACCGCCCTAGTCCACACCACTAGTTTCATGAAGGTTCCTCTCAGTAATCAACGTCTGGATCACAATATCATACACTGTAGGAAACCTGAAAACATTCACCTGCATGCGGATGTCATATCGATGACCATCCTCAAAGTGTCTTTCCCTCAACATCTCATCACCCACCAGAACATGTGAAAGATATTGTAGCTCGATGAAGAGGGCAGAATAGTCCATCACTAACATGGAACCCTACTGCAGATTCATGAACTCTCGAGAAAGATCTTCTCTTAGCATCTCCAGAAAGAAAAATTCATATAAGACTACCTGAAAATCTTCCCACGCCATGTATCTATGATTCTCAGTATGGGTGGTAACATCCCACCATCTCTTGGTGGAATTACGCACCATGTAAGTAGTGAGCTTGTCCCTCCTACCAAGAGGCATCTCCAGATGCTCAAAGATTGTCTGCATAGAACCCATCCATGACTCCTTAGTGTGTGGTCCACCATCCCTGGAAAACATAGGCAAATGCTTCTACTGGAATATACATTTCAGCTCTGCCATAGATGTGGCAACCAGCGGTGCTCCCTGGAAGGTCTGCATGAACCGCATGAAGCCTTCACAGAACTGCACATCCGTGCCTATGTCTAGTATAAAGGCTAGCACCACATCTGGTGCTACTGGATGATCCATTAGTAGCCCATGGTTAGTTGCCTTTAGTGTATAATCGTCACCACTCTCTTGGAAAACAACTCAAGGTCGTCTCGGCGGCATAAATCTACAAGGTCAAACACACGCCTTAGATTAAGATCACGAAGGACTAAGAACATGAAATGTAAAGAAGATAACATGAGAAATAAAATATTCAAGTTATACAAAACAAGACTACACAGCATGTATAATAACTACAAAGCGTGTTCCCTAAAGTCTTTCAAATCAGAATGTACTTCTGCCATAATTGGCCATGTAACACCCCAAACACATGACGTGTTGTCCTTACACATGGAATGTAATTTTATTTTATTCCCCATACCAAGTACATATACACGGTTAAGCTACACGTTTCACGTTAGAATGAGACTACACAACGTGTTTGTTACAAACACGACGTGTACTAGACAAGCTTCATTGACTCGTTTTGTTCGTGACATGGCCGGATACATGGATCATATTAGACGTCATGTTCCAGAATGACACAGTGTGTAATTGAAAATATAACACCGAACCGTGTTGTTAGCTACATGGAAAGATCCCATGATTACACAACACGAAATGTTCAGCATTGACACGGTGTGTATAAGTTATGATTTTTTCATCATTGTTGTTAGTCACAAGGGCTGACATAGGTTCACAATGACACAACGTGTATAACTAGTACAGGGTGTGTTCCCACAAGAGTTTCCGTATCCTGTGTTTCTACCCAAGGTACACAGTGTGTTACACCCACACATGGCATGCACACCACCCAGTTTCCCCAGCCACATGGCCATGTCTACACGATCTTTCACCAGTCAAGACTACACAGCGTGTCCCAGAGGTACACAACATGTCCTCTGTAAAATATGGAAGACCTATGTTCCCTCCCACATGGTGGGATACACATCCTGATACTACAGGACGTGTACATATAATTACACGACATGTATGTAGACTTTTTTTGTCATTTCTCCCTGAAGAGAAGAGTAAACAGCGTGTAGTCAAAATTACACGGCGTTTATTCTGGGTTTTTTTGGACAATAAGCCTCAAAACCTACTCTGGAGTCCCTTTTTCTTTTATTTCAAGCATTGGTATTAAAATTTCCAATATGTGGGGACCCATACTCCCCGCGAAACAAAGTTTAGCACCCAACCCTTCACATTATTTTACCAAACACAACAAAATACTGGATCATGATCCTCTAAATTCCAGTCTGAGAGAGCCCATACTTCTCAGGGACCAATGTTTTGCATCCATAAACCCAACCTTAACATGTAACAATACCCTATCAACAGTAAGTGCAACTATTATGTTACCTATCACAACAACAAGAATTTTCTAGCACAACATCTATCTCAACAACATGAAATTTCTAATGCACTTACATGGCATGGAAACTATGCAAGGTATGCATTTCTAACATGTGCCTAAATGATGCATGAGAAGGATTACCCACATCTCACCAGGTTTCAACTAAATAGAAAACATGTATAAAAATATAAATAGCACACCACTAGTGAATCACCAAACGGTGAAAATAAAATCAACTATAATAATCTTAAACAGAAAATCACAATTTAATTCGAGGCAATCATACTGTTACCTGTACATGGGGTAGCTACTCCCGAGTAGAGTTTATTATCGAATCCCTTAATAGTATATCTCTTTCCATTGTCGCAAAATAATAAAATAACCTAGAGAAAAGAAAATCCTCATATACCACTTAGTAACGTCCCGGGTCTGGGTGACACACAACAGGTGCCCCGAACCCGGTTGGTCACATAACCTAAAATGAAATTTTCAAAACACCAGAGGCTGCTGACTAGAAGCGAGGAACTTCGACTGATATTAGGGATATTGTGCCCTCATTTTTCAAAATGTAGTATAGCAGAAAAAAATATAAACATTCAAAAGAAAAAGAAGTAAACAATATAAACATGAGATGGAAAACTTAACTGATGTAAAAAATAACAAACAGTCAAATATATAATAATGAAACATGTCACTAATTATAAGAATGCAGCCAAAAGAGGATACACTTAAATCTAATACAATACAGCACAAGGTACAAAGTACAGTAAAACAAAACAAAGTAGTGCAATAAGTGCGCAGCAGCATCACAAGCCTAAGCTCGGTCCCATGCTCTCCTACTCCTCTCTAACAATCATGTACCTATGTAGAGACCCTTTACCTTATAGAAACCTGCAATAATATAATCTGTTTGGGACCAAGACATGACCCAAACAGGATGTGAGATATAAATTGTAACACCCCAAGCTTCCTCGGTATGTTTCCTTTCGAATAATGCAATCACGTGCATTGTACGCAACTTCGAGATTTTAACACACCACAACCAATCAAACTAGCCGTTATGAATAGTAATACCTAATTTTTGAAATTATATATATTTTATATTTCAAAATGGACTTCATTTTTGGATTCGGAGTATCGAATTTAGCCTAAGGTTCAATTTTGGTACTTTTCGGATAACTTTCATATTTTGATGAATATTGAAAATTACTAAATTTTAATTAAAAACAACTTTTTTAATCAAAATAATTAATATTGATAAATTATGAATTTGAGTGGTTTTAAAGTATATTTAGAATATATTTTTACCATTTTATATAATTTTGGTCATTGGACATAATTTTACAATTAAACCGAACATAAACAAGTGTCAATCTTTTGATAGTTATTATCTCTTAAAAACACGCTTTTTGTTTTGACATCGAGAATTAATTTTAAATTAATTTCCACCACTTCTGTGTTTTGAATTTAGGAAAATTGATTCCATATTTGGAATCAGGATGTTCAAATTGTGTAAATAGGTAACTTTTATTTTTAGACATTTTGAATAATTACTGCGGTAAATATTTTATTTATCATGGTTAAGGGTAAATCCGGTAAATAAGGGTTAAAAAATAATATTATAATAATACTAAATTACCCTAAAACGTGTTTTAACCCTATTGGTTGATACATGGTCGACCATGGGCATCTTTGGGTCGATTTTGGGACCCCATGGATCCACTTGTAAGTGATAATGACACTTTATTTTAATTAAGACAAAAATGACACAAGCATATATATTTTAGCAAAACAATTGTTACATAGGGTTATATAGGTTTTATTTTAGATTATAAATATTATTTAGAAATATAAAAAGATTTCCTACATAATGATATTTTATTTATAATTTTTATACATTAAATAATTTATTTTATTTATGATACAAAGATGATGCAGTAATTACTATAATAGTGAAAAAATAAAATAATTGATATTATAAATACCCAAATAAATATAATATGAAACTTTTAATGAATTAAAATAATTTTCTAGGATAATATGATATATTAGGATTGATTTAATTGACTTTTTTTGAAGTAATAAATCTGTTATGAGTTTCACAAAAATCAACTATTGAATAGTGTCAAAATTGACATAAGAGAGTTCATAAAACAAATATTATATTATTAATTGATATTAAATTCCTAAAAATCTAAGGTTTGGCCAAGATACTTATATCATGATAGGTTCATCATTAGTGGACCACTTGGGGGTCACTTGGATGTATATAGTAAGTTTATTAACCATATAATATAAACATACAAAGAGACATTGTAAAAGTGAAACTAATTAACTAAGAGTTAATACTTAAAGATAAGGTTAATATAATGACCCAAACCTGTCTAAATTCTATTGGTTGAGTTGTTTTCGACCCATCCCCACCTTAAAATTTAAATAATAAACTTTGGAGCCATTATAAACCGAATATGAATTTATTATAAATTAATATTTCTAGCTTTTCCAAAGGTGCCCCTCACCCCTCTTATAAAAGGGAACTCATCCTTCTCATTTCTTCACACCTTAAAAGCCTTTTGGTTCGGCCAAACTCTGCCCAAATACTCTCCCAACTTCCCTCAATACAACATAAGGGCCTTAGTTTGATCAGAAATCCAACCTAAGGAGCCCTTTTGATCAAATCAAAAGGAAGAACCCGAAGAAGAGGTAATGATTTCACCACCCTTCTCCAAGTTCATTTCTTCTTCCACTTCTTATTCCTTTGTTATTAACATTCTAAAATAATAACTCCAGTATCTCACATATACAGTGATGTTATTATAAATATGGTACAACCATATTCAGTATTCTATC
The DNA here is from genome assembly GCA_963277665.1 of Viscum album. Taxonomy (NCBI): domain Eukaryota; kingdom Viridiplantae; phylum Streptophyta; class Magnoliopsida; order Santalales; family Viscaceae; genus Viscum; species Viscum album. The sequence goes on along the minus strand of OY728142.1, from coordinate 1,328,888,861 downwards.
CACCCTTTGAATAACATGTCACCATACGTGCGTACGTACGGCTTACCGTCTCCACGTCGTGGTGTAATTGTTATTCAATATATTATTATTTGGATGGGTATAATAATGATGTGTAACTCATGTAAATAATAAATATAACATGTTAATGATTATGTATATATGATGGACCATCCATTTATATATTATTTTAATATCAAAAGAATGATATTGTCGCTCGTGCGTACGTACGGACTACCGTCTCCACGAACGCGATGAGATTCATTCTCCATCGTATCCATTCAAGTATAATTATCATTTGATGATTTAAAAATGATGTTTAAGGACTTTATATCATTCTAGATATGAATAATATACATCCCATTAATAACGAATATGGATCACATAACAAATAATATAAAGTAAAATGAACCCGTTAACACCCGAAATGACGATAATTCTAAGATATTATTAACAAATCAATGTTAAAAGATCATATATGATATCATATTAAAGTAAATGATTCTTTTATAATTCAATAACAATTATTTCACCATTATACATGAGGTAAACCTACCATCGACCAAGGAAAAAGTACAAAGTAAGGGATTTTCTTATCTCACTTTCAATTCCGTGAGATTTCCATTGTTCGCCACTAAATTATTGAAAGTGGTGTATTGTGTACGGCCATTTGATATATATTATCATGATTCTCTTTATATTCATGTTATTCTGTAAATCATTTGGTGGTCATTAACTTTTGGCCATACGACTCAGTTGATTAACGTGGTAAGGAGTTTCTTATGTCACTCTTAATTTCGTGAGAATTCCATTGTTCACCACTTAATTATTACATGTGGTGTATGTGTACTACCCATGATTGTATTCATTGTGTAATATACTTTAATTTATGGGTATTTACATCATCATGGTATGATACTTCTTTCATGGGTGTATGTTTCTTAAGTTACCTAATCGATAAGGGAATTTGAAATTTCAATTTCCACTCATTTGGCTTTACGCATATTTCATTGATTATATTACTCCAAGATTATGTGTTGAATCACTATTCATTTTATTATGTCATAATTTCCACTCCCTTTTCTGTGGATATACTTTGGATACACATAATCACTCTATTGATAAATTCGCAAGTGATCGGTATGAACTTGATAAGAGTAATTTTAACTAAATCTCCATTTGTTGAGTTGAATATCCAATTCATTGGTGTTGTATTTACAAGAATATGTGTGAATGTCATCTGATTGATTTACACTAAATATCCAATCATATTTAGTGTATTTATATTTTTCACACATAATTATGTCGTTTATTTATCCTTAACCTAAGGATACGGCCTTTATGAGAGATTTCATCTCAATTTAAATTCCATTGAGACTTCTTTGTTGTTATACACCAAATCACTTTTATGTGGTGTATATAATGTAATTTGACATAGTATATCATGAATCCCTTTATTCTCATGATATTACAAAGTTTCGATTACCTCAATTATTTGTACTCAAGTGTCTCTCTTTTGGTTAGAATCTCTAACCAAAATACCATTTTAAAATGTTTTAAAGACTTATTCTTCTAAATCTTGCTCATTAATGTCCATGTTTTAAAAATGGTTTTAAGGATTTATTTATATGGACATTAAAGTTTTAGAATTAAAACTCCTTTTAAAAGTTTCAAAGTGGTATGGGACACTTTGATTCAAAAATCTATTTTTAAATGGCTTATTGACAAATAGTGTGACTTTTAAATGATTTCAAGAAAAGGGGGATATTTCCCTCAAACAGTTTTGATGATTATTTTCATCTATGTCAACATCCTTCATTATTCATGATTGAGGTTCATGTGATACAATACAATCTTCCATATCGTATCAAATGAGTTATGTTTGACTGTGGATGTTCTATTTTTATACCATTCATGGTTTGTGGTTAATGTATTGACATTTCGTATGCTAGTTTTAATACGAATGTTTATTTTATGCTTAAACCTATTAATATGAGGAATGCATTGGACTTAATAAGTGACGGGTGGAGCCCGCTATAGCTCCTCGATGCATCAGTAGGTCTCATGAGACAAACTAGTGTCTTGGCACAAGGCCTTGGAAAAATCTTATTTGTAGTCTTGGCACGAGGCCTTGGCTATGTGGTTATGATAGTCTGGCATTATGCATTCCATCATTATGAAAGTGGTTATTGATATTGCATGTGATCATTCGACTAGTAGAATATCCATGTGAGTAAGTAAATGGCATTATTTCATTTTATTTATGCCATACCATGTTGAAAGTTCATGTTTAAAAGGATTTTGTTTTAGTTATAAATTGCCTTAAGTGTTTATGCTTATTTATGAAAGCTTCTGCTATAATGTTATCCTTACTGAGCATCTGAGCTCACCCCTTTTCTATGTTTTATTTTTCCCAGGAAGTGAAGAAGTAAATTATGAATGACCTGCAGGGATATTATGTGGGGATATGAGTGTGGATTATGGAGACATTATGTTGTTGTAGTAGTTTTTCATTTTATGATGTAATGTAAAACTTATGAATATATCTAGTTATTCCAAGGCTACTAAACTAATCGGTATTTCGAGACTTGATCTTTCTCGTGATCATGCCAATGTTATGTAATAATGCACCAACTCTAGGTAACTAGGGTCAGGGCGTTACAGTTGGTATCAGAGGAAGTTTAGTACAAACCTTGGAAGCTAGATTTAGATAAACTCTGATTAGAGCACGTAGACCTAAGATGAACTTTGAGGATTAGTATAAAAGAACTTCCTTGAATTTTGGTATTGTAGAGATTTTGTGAGTTTTCCGAGCAATACATCCCTGTCTGGATACGAGCAGGTAGAGGCGGCTCTGGCACAGATGTACCTAGGGGTAAAACCCGAAAACACCGCATTGAGCTAGACTCAAACGGGAACTGGTGCACGACAACGGGCCTTGCTGCACTCTTGGTTACGACACTCCCGGGGGATATGCTTAGGATAATTTACATTTTCTTTACAAACCGATTTAAGTAATATATATATAAGATGAGAGTAAATGACCTTGGTTAATCCTAATATGTTTCAAATTGAGAATATGGTGACATTTTAATCTCTAAATTATTTTATGACTACTATTACTCACACAATGCTTTATGGTTTTAGTCAATGGCTGGATTCCAAGGAAGTCATAGTGACTTTGAGAATGATGTACAAGGTGGGAACGGTGGTAACAATGAGCAACAAAATGGAATGTTGATAGGCGTAAAAGATATCGTCTTTATGCCAAATCAGTTTTCCAAAAATATGATCAACAACATATATATTAACCAACTCCCAGACTCAACAAGGAAGAGAAAGGTGATAAATGATAAGAGCTCTAGCAATGGAGACCATGGAGAAAAGAACCCTCAATTTTCATCATGCAGGAAATGTGGAAAGAGAAACCCAGGAAAGTGTCTCAATGGGACAACGAAATATTTTACGTGCGGGGAGGAAGGACATAAAGTGAAGAATTGCCGAAGAAAAATGAAGAGTACTATGGAAGAAGATAAAAATGGTCCCAAGAGTCCATTTACAGTCATTTTCCGTAAATGTAGGGGAGTGAATGTCCTATTCTATAGGATATTTTCTTGGTCAAAGAAGAAGCTATGTGGAAATAAATGGTTGGAGAAAGATTAGCACTCCTTGTTGATGGGTTTACTTTGGAATAATTTTCTCTTGTATTTGTAACCCCGCAGTATGCCATGTGAGAATGATATTTGAGGAAGAATTGTCTCTTCTCTTGTGGATATAGGTATAAAAAACCATTCGGTTTTATATGATCATTGGGGTTTGAGAAAATGATAAGTTATTATAATTTGGGATGAAAATGCAAAGTATGATATAACATTTGTGGTTAAATTATGTTATTTTGAGGAATTTATCTCATCTTGGTAATATTATAAAATATAGTTTTTGAAAAAGGACAACATGTAGACCGTGTGACAACCCGTCGCGTCGGACAAAGCTGTGGGAATCGAACCCACAACCAAAGTGCGATTGGGATTTATCGCCTACCACTGGACTATGTGAAGTCCCTGGTTAGTGTGACTATTTTTTTGTTAAATGATTTTATTTATCAATAATAAGATGATTTGGGTTCTTATGTCTTATCAAATGAATACCCTTGGTATAGGAAAATGATTTGGTGATTAAGTGATAAATGTTATTTTGGAAGATGTTCGCTTTGTTAGGAACACTATATGCCCAAGGAAAATAGAATACAATGGGGTTTAATTTGTAGAGTAATGGTGGATTTTTATCTACGTTTTTATTATTGATTTATAGTGATTTGGGTTATTTATGGAAATGATTAACCTATAACAGAGAATATGTGATAATGTTAATTACTTTTAAGTATGTGTCTTTAAGAGTATTTGATGTCATTTAGAGATACAATGTAACATGGGAGACTACATAATCAAATTCTTCTATGATTTGGGTTTCAATATTAGTTTGGATTATATTAAAGGATTTTAAGGACAATTGGTTATTGAATGGTATCTATTTAACTTTGGGGTATTGTTGGTTTAATTTTAGAAATTAAGATTAGTGCATATTTATCTCAATGAATATCCTTTTGGGGGATCATTAGATTATTCACTAACCATTTTGGTTTTGATTAATCTTCAAAGACAATGTAAATATATGGTTTATCCTGCATGGATCATGTGATTCTATAGATGTTTATTCTAGCTCTTCCAGTGTGACCAAGTCTTCTTGATTACTCATTGTTTTAAAAAAAATTTAGTTAGTGGTGGAAATTTATTAAAGAATGAAAATCTACTTAAAATGTAAGTATATCTCATAATGTTTTTAGTCAATATCATAAATGAATTCCTCTTCCTTATGTAATGTAACTTAAAAAAATGTTTTCCGTTTACTTTCCTACTAGGAGACTAATGGTCGTTTGTCCCAACACAAGTTTGTGGTTTTCTCATTGTTAACTTTCTCCTGATCATGATTTCTATCCCTCTCCATCAGAACTTGACACTTAGTTTATCATCCATATCCATGTTTTCTTACATGGAATCCTAGTATGGGTTATCTTGGATGACCCTTATACCTCTCTTTCTTTCTTTTAAAGTGATAGTTTTATTGACTCTTTTTCCGATGTGGGACTTTCCATTATATTCCCAAGAAAAATTTTAAAAATTGCGAGGACGCAATTTATTGAAGGAGGGGAGAATGTAACACCCCAAGCTTCCTCGGTATGTTTCCTTTCGAATAATGCAATGACGTGCATTGTACGCAACTTCGAGATTTTAACACACCACAACCAATCAAACTAGCCGTTATGAATAGTAATACCTACTTTTTGAAATTATATATATTTTATATTTCAAAAAGGGATTCATTTTTGGATTCGGAGTATCGAATTTAGCCTAAGGTGAAATTTTGGTACTTTTCGGATAACTTTCATATTTTGATGAATAGTGAAAATTACTAAATTTTAATTAAAAACAACTTTTTTAATCAAAATAATTAATAGTGATAAATTATGAATTTGAGTGGTTTTAAAGTATATTTAGAATATATTTTTACCATTTTATATAATGTTGGTCATTGGACATAATTTTACAATTAAACCGAACATAAACAAGTGTCAATGTTTTGATAGTTATTATCTCTTAAAAACACGCTTTTTGTTTTGACAGCGGGAATTAATTTTAAATTAATTTCTACCACATCTGTGTTTTGAATTTAGGAAAATGAATTCCATATTTGGAATCAGGATGTTCAAATTTTGTAAATAGGTAACTTTTATTTTTAGACATTTTGAATAATTACTGCGGTAAATATTTTATTTACCATGGTTAAAGGTAAATCCGGTAAATAAGGGTTAAAAAATAATATTATAATAATACTAAATTACCCTAAAACGTGTCTTAACCCTATTGGTTGATAAATGGTCGACCATGGGCATATTTGGGTCGATTTTGGGACCCCATGGATCCACTTGTAAGTGATAATGACACTTTATTTTAATTAAGACAAAAATGACACAAGCATATATCTTTTAGAAAAACAATTGTTACATAGGGTTATATATGTTGTATTTTAGATTATAAATATTAATTAGAAAGATAAAAATATTTCCTACATAATTATGTTTTATTTATAATTTTTAGACATTAAATAAGTTATTTTATTTATGACACAACGATGATGCAGTAATTACTATAATAGTGAAAAAATAAAATAATTGATATTATAAATATCCAAATAAATATAATATGAAACTTTTAATGAATTAAAATAATTTTATAGGATAATATGATATATTAGGATTTATTTAATTGACTTTTTTCGAAGTAATAAATCTTTTATGAGTTTCACAAAAATCAACTATTGAATAGTGTCAAAATTGACATAAAAGAGTTCTTAAAACAAATATTATATTATTAATTGATATTAAATTCCTAAAAATCTACGGTTTGGCCAAGAGACTTATATCATGATAGGTTCATCATTAATGGACCACTTGGGGGTCTCTTGGATGTATATAGTAAGTTTATTAACCATATAATATAAAAATACAAAGAGACATTGTAAAAGTGAAACTAATTAACTAAGAGTTAATACTTAAAGATAAGGTTAATATAATGACCCAAACCTGTATAAATTCTATTGGTTGAGTTGTTTTCGACCCATACCCACCTTAACATTTAAATAATAAACTTTGGAGCCATTATAAACCGAATATGAATTTATTATAAATTAATATTTCTAGCTTTTCCAAAGGTTCCCCTCAACCCTCTTATAAAAGGGCACTCATCCTTCTCATTTCTTCACGCCTTCAAAGCCTTTTGGTTCGGCCAAACTCTGCCCAAATACTCTCCCAACTTCCCTCACTACAACCTAAGGGCCTTAGTTTGATCAGAAAGCCAACCTAAGGAGCCCTTTTGATCAAATCAAAAGGAAGAACCCGAAGAAGAGGTAATGATTTCACCACCCTTCTCCAAGTTCATTTCTTCTTCCACTTCTTCTTCCTTTGTTATTACCATTCTAAAATAATAACTCTAGTATCTCACATATACTGTGATGTTATTATAAATATGGTACAACCATATTCAGTATTCTATCCACCCTTTGAATAACATGTCACCATACGTGCGTACGTACGGCTTACCGTCTCCACGTCGTGGTGTAATTGTTATTCAATATATTATTATTTGGATGGATATAATAATGATGTGTAACTCATGTAAATAATAAATATAACATGTCAATGATTCTTTATATATGATAGACCATCAATTTATATATTATTTTAATATCAAAAGAATGATATTGTCGCGCGTGCATACGTATGGACTACCGTCTCCACGAACGCGATGAGATTCATTCTCCATCGTATCCATTCAAGTATAATTATCATTTTATGATTTAAAAATGATGTTTAAGGACTTGATATCATTATATATATGAATAATATACATCCCATTAATAACGAATATGGCTCACATAACAAAGAATATAAAGTAAAATGAACCCGTTAACACCCGAAATGACGATAATTCTAAGATATTATTAACAAATCAATGTTAAAAGATCATATATGATATCATATTAAAGTAAATGATTCTTGTATTATTCAATAACAATTATTTCACCATTATACAGGAGGTAAACCTACCATCGACCAAGGAAAAAGTACAAAGTAAGGGATTTTCTTATCTCACTTTCAATTCCGTGAGATTTCCATTGTTCGCCACTAAATTATTGAAAGTGGTGTATTGTGTATGGACATTTGATATATATTATCATTATTCTCTTTATATTCATGTTATTTTGTAAATCATTTGGTGGTCATTAACTTTTGGCCATACGACTCAGTTGATTAACGTGGTAAGGAGTTTCTTATCTCACTCTTAATTTCGTGAGAATTCCATTGTTCACCACTTAATTATTACATGTGGTGTATGTGTACTGCCCATGATTGTATTCATTGTGTAATATACTTTAATTTATGGGTATTTACATCATCATGGTATGATACTTCTTTCATGGGTGTATGTTTCTTAAGTTACCTAATCGATAAGGGAATTTGAAATTTCAATTTCCACTCATTTGGCTTTACGCATATTTCATTGATTATATTACTCCAAGATTATGTGTGGAATCACTATTCATTTGATTATGTCATAATTTCCACTCCCTTTTTTGTGGATATACTTTTGATACACATAATCACTCTATTTATAAATTCTCAAGTGATCGGTATGAACTTTATAAGAGTAATTTTAACTAAATCTCCATTTGTTGAGTTGAATATCCAATTCATTGGTGTTGTATTTACAAGAATATGTGTGAATGTCATCTGATTGATTTACACTAAATATCCAATAATATTTAGTGTATTTATATTTTTAACACATAATTATGTCGTTGATTTATCCTTAACCTAAGGATACGGCCTTTATGAGAGATTTCATCTCAATTTAAATTCCATCGAGACTTCTTTGTTGTTATACACCAAATCACTTTTATGTGGTGTATATAATGTACTTTGACATAGTATATCATGAATCCCTTTATTTTCATGATATTACAAAGTTTTGATTACCTCAATTATTTGTACTCAAGTGTCTCTCTTTTGGTTAGAATCTCTAACCAAAATACCATTTTAAAATGTTTTAAAGACTTATTCTTCTAAATCTTGCTCATTAATGTCCATGATTTAAAAATAGTTTTAAGGATTTATTTATATGGACATTAAAGTTTTAAAAATAAAACTCCTTTTAAAAGTTTCAAAGTGGTATGGGACACTTTGATTCAAAAATCTATTTTTAAATGGCTTCTTGACAAATAGTGTGACTTTTAAATGATTTCAAGAAAAGGGGGATATTTACCTCAAATAGTTTTGATGATTATTTTCATCTATGTCAACATCCTTCATTATTCATGATTGAGGTTAATGTGATACAATACAATCTTCCATATTGTATCAAATGAGTTATGTTTGACTGTGGATGTTCTATTTTTATACCATTCATGGTTTGTGGTTAAAGTATTGACATTTCGTATGCTAGTTTTAATACGAATGTTTATTTTATGCTTAAACCTATTCATATGAAGAATGCATTGGACTTAATAAGTGACGGGTGGAGCCCGCTATAGCTCCTCGATGCATCAGTAGGTCTCATGAGACAAACTAGTGTCTTGGCACAAGGCCTTGGCAAACTCTTATTTGTAGTCTTGGCACGAGGCCTTGGCTATGTGGTTATGATAGTCTGGCATTATGCATTCCATCATTATGAAAGTGGTTATTGATATTGCATGTGATCATTCGACTAGTAGAATATCCATGTGAGTAAGTAAATGGCATTATTTCATTTTATTTATGCCATACCATGTTGAAAGTTCATGTTTAAAAGGATTTTGTTTTAGTTATAAATTGCCTTAAGTGTTTATGCTTATTTATGAAAGCTTCTGCTATAATGTTATCCTTACTGAGAATCTGAACTCACCCCTTTTCTATGTTTTATTTTTCCCAGGAAGTGAAGAAGTAAATTATGAATGACCTGCAGGGATATTATGTGGGGATATGAGTGTGGATTATGGAGACATTATGTTGTTGTAGTAGTTTTTCATTTTATGATGTAATGTAAAACGTATGAATATATCTAGTTATTCCAAGGCTACTAAACTAATCGGTCTTTCGAGACTTGATCTTTCTCGTGAGCATGCCAATGTTATGTAATAATGCACCGACTCTAGGTAACTAGGGTCGGGGCGTTACATAAATCCCAGTAGACAACCACAAAATGCCCATGCCCAACTGTTGAGGAAAATATACAACAACAGTGTGCAATAATGAAATGCAGTAAACTAAGATGTACTCAAAAGTAACCATTCATACCAGTTACATTTCCACATTAATAATTATTTAACAATTTAATAAAAATGAACTCTGAGTTTTCTGAGACTCGACCTCAACCAACATTCTCTTATACCAGTGCCAAAGTAGAAACCACAATAGGCTATCTAACAAGTGAAAGATATTAATAATAAAAATCCTGTGATTTAGCTTGGAAAGTACAACATAAGAAATCACTATAGTGAATATTCAAGTAAACATCGTCCTCAGACATGAAAATACTTACCCATAGTTAAATAGAAAAGAAACTCTCAGACGACTGCATAAAGGCATAACGAATATTTCCCCCAGGCATACGAGATATCGCCCTTAGGCATGGAAGCCACTGCTCTCAGACATAAGAAACATTTCCCTTTGGGTAAACAAAACCTTGCCCCCAGGTGAAACAAACACTGCCCTTAGGAATAAGAAACGTTCCTCTCATGCTAAACAAAACATTTCCCTCAGGAATTTCATCGGAAAAGAAAGTATCCGGGCAGATCCCAACACATAAGAAAGAAATTTCTATATGTTTCCTCTGAATAAAACTCAAAACATGCTATAATCACGGCATACCCATGGGTATCCTGGCCAAATGACTAAACAAAGGGAACACACACTCGGGGTGGCCCTAGATCAAAGAAATGATCTCAAATAGGAGTTTATACTTATTCATTACATTACTTATGCAATTCTAGTTATATAAGAAATCAAGGACTCAGCCATATGACACCCCGAACATGGGCACATGGCACAACAGTCCACAAAAACAACTCGATAGATGGAATCAAACACCAGACCTCCTACCATGATCTCTTCTGATCGATATACGTGAACGGTGCCTCCTAAAACAACAAATAACGACGTAGATATGAGATAAATTATTACTCGTTCAATTGTAAATAACTTCCCTTAGAGAAATAATTTGAAGGAATGATTCATGAAGAGGGAAGATCATACCCAGGAAATTCAAACGAGATCGATGGTGGAAGAATCGACGTTCTGGTGAGAGATCAGAAGCTCCTCCAAGTCTCGCCCTCCTCTCCCACATCTCCTGTTGAGTCCTTTTCCTACTCTATCAAATGATGGGGCTAAAGCCTGTTTTTAAAGGAAAAAATGACTACACAGTGTGTACTTCTCAAGTACACGACGTGTACTATTATTATTCACTGTTCCTCTGGTAGTTACTTACCACCACCTCACTATTCATCGGTCGACTGATGACATGGAATATATTACGAAGTACATGGTGTGTACTATCGTTCCCTAGGTGGTTACTTCCACTACCTTACTATTCCCCAGCTGACTGATTACATGATGTGTATTACTATTACATTGTGTGTAGTTAGTTTTTGCACCCCTAATCACCGATAAGCCCTCACACACTATATTATCTTCCCTCATTGCCAAAGTAAATGACATGTGTACAATAGTACATGACATGTACACATCAATTTGATATTTTACCCACATTTCCCTTGTTTTCTCAAAAACACTAATGTTAAATGGAAAAGAAGAAACACGTACCTCAAGAATACGAACCGGGTTCTTACATTGAGGAAGTAATTTCTCAAAATCTTTTTATCTGTACCCTTATCTTGAATAAGGCTGTTTGATATATTTATAAATTTGAAAACTATATTATTTTCATAATTTATACTTTTTAATTCATTCCTAGCATCTTAAAATCTAAGGTTATAATGTAATAATAATATTTTAATGGATTATCAGGTTTTTTCTAACTGAATGTATGTTTCTTTGCAGGATATAAAAAAAGATTAAATATATTTAAAAAGAAATATATCATAATGTATAAGGGTTTTAAATTTTCTTATAAGATCTTTTTGGTGTGTCACACTTTCTATAAAACATGTTTTCCCTCATTTAAAAAATCATTATATTTCATTCTTCCACATTTATAAATTTTCTTCATTGAAATTTAATCTTGATCCTAGTAATAAAGGGTTTTAAATTTTCAAATACCTTTGTTACATACCTACATCATAAAAGGTGCCAATAATTATTAATCTTTAATAGAATTAGTGGTATTCAAAAAGTTTATGTTTAAGAACATAATAATAGGATTCCAAATATTGTAACATTGGTGGGAAATGATAACATAACTATTGATGGTATTTATTTCTCCCTTTGATATATAGAGGGTGATGGAGAAAATGGTCATGAGAATGTTTACCATCATAAAAGAATAAAACATTGAATAGTTAAAAGTCCAATGACTCAAAAGAAAATACTATAATAAAAAATTATCTAATGATTATTCCCTATTTTTAAGGATTCTATTACCATTATGATAGGGAATAAGAAACTAGAATTAAAATTTTCATCCTTTTTTGTTCTTTGATCAATTTCACCTTCATCTATTACTCCATGAAAAGATTATACAATAGGAATTTATATTCCTAAAACAATAAAATAATAATTTAAAATATCATGTTTTTTAAAATAGATTCCTATTATATCGAGATATTTTATAAAACCCACATTGTTATAAAAATTTTCTCAATATCATGAAATGTTTTACATAATCTATTCTTTATATAGTTCACTTTAAAGCTCAACAAAAATTTCTATGTCCATTATCATTGTCCTAAATTTTGGAATGAAGGTAACTAAACAAATATTATATTCCCCAGAAAATATGAAGTGACTCTAAATGTCACATCCCAAATTTTTCAATACCTTAAATAAAAAAAACCATAATGAAAACATGCAGTCTTCTTAATATAAAACCAAATACTGAAAAATATATTTCCTAAATTAAAGCTTTTAGTAAGGAATAAAAAAGACGATAAAAAATCAAAACTATAACCAATTTCATGGTCACTAAAAAAATAACATGAATATTTCATTATTCTCTCATCATCGGCCACATATTAAATGTTATCTTCTCTTAATTAAGTGTTTTATATAATGTTTAACTTATCAACGAATCACTTTTCTATGTCATATGTACCATAAAACATATTCTCTCAAATCCTTTTAAAAAATTTATCATTTAATCCTTATAAAATTCAGGATTCTTATCACCTCAATATCATGTATAAAATACTTGTATAAAATTAATATTAACTAAAAATTCATGCACTTTTATAATTCCACTTCGGTTGCATCAACACAATAATCATAACCATGACACATTTTCTTATTCTAGGGTATATTTCCTTGATTATTGGGACATAAAATTTATTATCAACCCATATCCTTACAGTTAAAACACTAAACATACTATTTTAATTTCATACCCTTTCATTCAGGCTCCAGATTCCCATTCTATCCACACTGGATAAAAAATACCATTACCTTCAGGAAAGTTATAGGGTGTTTATCTCAAAAATTATCCAATGTGGGAACAAATTATTAACCTTATTACATTTATTAATTTATTTCTCAATTATCACCTTGTTTTATTTATTCCATTTGAAAATATAATTAATATATATTTATTTATGTTATTTTGATTATATAATATTATATGTACTCATATGATTAATTTTTTTTGGAGATAATTTCCATTCGAAATAATGGCTTATCCCAAACAAAGAAATGATCATTCATGATATTTGGATTATGTTCATTGATATGGTTATGATTCCATCATACTAATTAAATTTATTAATAGTGGAATAAATTATATTAGATCATATCATTCTACATCATATTGTACAATCTGAAATCTTGTGAAATAATAAAAATAAATCTAAATGTTTATACATTCTTAATATCACTATCATAAAGCTGGTTTCCCAAGTAATGTTTCAAACTAATAAATATTTTTATAAAATCATTCATAGTTGTTCGTAATTAAAATATTAATTATCAAAAAAAAATAAATCTCGTGACTATCAAACTAGGTTTTTTATAAATCCCATTTTCATGTACTAAGTAACTCTCAATTTATTCCTTATACTCCTTTTTGAAGTTTTAAACCTTATGTACAACTATTATAGAACGAAAACAACATTTAATTCCTAGATATGAGAAGTATTTCAAATATAAAAAACATAATATATATCTTAAAAAAGATTATTATTTTATAATATACATATCCTCAATAAATATTTTAGGGTTTTCTTCACAAAAATATTTTTCCCTAAATTTTTTTCCAAATACTTTTACTAAACGTCTTCTCATACAAACTATAACAACTTTCACTATAGTAACCATGATCTGGTGTCAACATTATTACATTGTTATATTATATAAGGTGTAATATCATACATTACAGAATACAATTATAGTCTTGTTAAATAAGGTAAATACATGAAATTCAAATTACAATGTAAAAATGAAATTTACAAAGGTCATTACTTGTGAACATAATTATTCCCCATATCATATCCCTACATATAAATCAGAAATATCTTCATTGTATCCATGGGATAATAAAACATAAGAAGAGGATATATGAGATACATATTAGGGGTAATAGTACATATAAAAATATCATAAAGAAATAATGCTAATGAATATGGACAAGTAAATAACTGAATAAAATTGAATTTAATATATAAGGATATCATAACATAGAAGACATAAATGATTTTCCAAAAGAGATATATAAATACTCTTGAAGGCTTAAAAATTATCCCAGGATATTTTATATAATTAACAAATCATATATAAATAAAATTTCAAAAAATAAATGGAATTAATAATTTAAAAGATATTAAACTGTCAAAATATTTCCAAAAACAATATAAATTTTTGTGTAGAAAACTGTCATATTTGGACAACTAATTTGTCCCATTACACCTATTAATTAATCTACAGGATATTTATAAATGGGACCTACCCACCATTTAATATTTCCACTTCATTGTTCATATGAAATGGATTAATCATAATAAATATAAATATTCATTTTTAAAATATAGTATACGAAATATTAATAGTTAAATCATTGAAGTAAAAATAGTCATAAATCATCTAGAGTGACTTGGTGAATTTTAATAAAATATCACATACCATGATAAACATATCATAAACCATCCAATGAAATACTAAAAATTATATCAAATAGAATTACATCAATAGATTATTATTACTATAATGTTTAAATGTAATTGATAAATACAAATACCTTGAAAATATCAATAAATGTTTTTTCTAAAAAGGTCATTTTTTATTTGAAACCATTTTTAAAAAAAATGTTTAATAATATTATTTGTATAATTTAATTATAAAATAAAAGTTTAAAAAATTTAAAATAATAATTAAAACATCATGTTTCATTATATATTAAAATTTTATAAATTTTATATATGTTAAAATAATGATTCCTTTAAAATTTTATGAAAAACTCAAATGAACATTTTTAATTAAAATGATAAAAAGATTCATTTAATAACATTGTGTAAAAAATAAAACATGACTAAAAATGTATTCAATTCAACCTTTTAGTAATGAAAAAATGAATTAGCGTAACATTTTTAGAAAATAGGTATTCTAATAAAAATCATATTCGATCCAATAGAAAAATCAAGACATATTTTATTAAAAAGTGTTTCTCAATAAATTTATGTGCAAAGAGTGAAAACATGGTACTACAACTTGGATGTTTTATGAAGTAATATGATAAATAAATATTTTTGTTTTCATGAAATAAATGAAATGAATTTTTTTTAATGGGAGACATAAAAAAACAATCCAAAATAATTATGGTATTATTAAATAAACCATTCCCACATTGGTAACTATTCATTTATATTCCCCGTGAAAAGAACAACATCGAATAAAAAATTCAATATCAAAAAATAAATAATAATATGATATGAAGTATCATAGGGTGTATTTATATACACCAAAAAATTAATAAATTGTTAGTATGGAATTTGTATCAAAGATGTAAAAGTGAGATAAAAAACCCTTACCTTAGGTTTGACTTCATTTTTATGAGTCAGAACCTTCTATATAATACATTTTGTATTATTAATCATAAATTTTTGAACCATACTCACATATATCATTATATATATGATTTAAATGACGAACCCTTCGTTCCAAAACAATTAAGGTGGTTTTCTTGGTGTTTTGAGGTGGTTATGAGTAGGCTGTAGGAGGTTCCTTAGTGGTTTGGGATATAGTAGTGTTGTTGTTAAAAATTAATATCGTGAAATGTTTTCATATTCTGAACATGTTTTGAAAGAATCTTGTATCTAGATGGATTCATAGATTTTATTTTGAAATGGAATAATTCACGAAATAGATTTAGGTTGTTAAATTAATTCTTGATGTGTTTTTAAATCAGGATGAGGTGATAGAAGTAACGGAGGATGTCAGAATTTGAAAAAACCCAATAGATTAACTATTGAGGCTGAAATAATTTTTTTGTAGGAAATATGAAGTAATTAAGGTTCAATTTTTAGGGATAAAAGACCAAAATAGACCAAAAATACATCCAATGGTATGTTTCATGAAGCTCAACTCCATCACAAATTACCAGATCTCGTGAAGTTCATCATCCCGAGAGATTCACAACAATTGTGTGGAGTCTTGATGATATCCTTTGTGGAACATGACAGCCTAGAAAATGGAGTCCTTTTCTACCATGTATATTTTTTATGGTAACCTCCAAGAATATTCATTTTTTGTCACATAACCTATCCATTAACGAAGTTCATAATGCTATGAAAAATCCTCCAATAATGGTGAAAGACAAATTCCTATTAATACCCTCATAATTATTCATTTTTAAAGGATGCACTAGAAATCAACTTCTGAAAACCATTATCCATTCATTAACAAACTGAGCTCCACAAACATAAGAAATAATATATCAACCTAGGTATCCATGATTTTCCATACCCCCACCGTAGTATTTTTTAGATCCACTATAAAAATTTGACATTCCATTGGTGAAGCCTCATTCTCGTATAGAATAATAATGCCCAGTATGGAACATACATATTTTAATGGAATCAATAATTCATAAACTCAACCCTTTGTTATCCAATATTTTACAATTAGGCCATGTCACCCAATTTTACAAAGCACAACCCTTCAGAAAGACACTAACATCTTTGAGGACATAAAACTTTATGAAACCATCCACAATGAACCTCAAATATTAACAAAGCACCATTACTAGCCCTACACTTGGTGAGTACATTACACTAAAAACCATTTGTGAAGGTATATTTGTAGGTCCCCCCATACAAATCATGGATCGGTTTAGCTATACCATGATTCCCTACATAACTAGTGTCACCAACCCCTGTGTTCTCCTACTTCCCTTTAAGTGTGGGACATGCGTCCAACATACATGTTTCATCTAATAATATATACCCTAATTTAATTTTATTCTATGAATTGGATATTTAAAAAAGTACTCCTATGTTAACAATCATCCATGGATGTTACAACACATTTCCCATCCCATATGTTCATGAACGATGGTCACGTAAGCCTTTGGGAGGAATCTTTGAGTGAAACATATCACTTAACTTGGATGAGGGTCCTTTTTTATGGTCTTACACTCACCTGGACATGGTCCCACTTGAGGATTGATATCACCAATGTATGAGATTCAAGATGTAAAACTACATATTTTCACATTCTAGTTATACTTTGTTGAAGTACATGCCAACACCCTCAACACATGATGTAAAACTATAGCCTTATTGTGTTTTCTAACTAATGTAGTAAGAATGTATGATTATCATGGGATTCCAACCCCTCACACCATGGAGTAGAAGACCCCCTAGACAAAATTTTATATATGTAAGCACCATGCCAACCAAAATCAATGGTCCATTCGTGAAATGAGTGTCCTCACTGCCAGAAATTAAACTACATGGTTTAATACTATTACATAACCTTAATCTATGGAATAAAACTACATGATTTTTGTTCCCTGACCTATTATCATGGAATGTTAGAATCCACATCGGGTTTGATTATTGAAAATGGTAAACCAATGTGTTACATATTTTCTCTTAGGGACACAATTTTTGGATCTGCCTCAATGAGGCGTTCTATTCCACAACACTAGATTTCCCTCCAAGGGGAAATCTGACCAATAGATAATTTGTTGTGTGAAATATTCCATCTCAAAGACACACCTCATTGATCCTCCTTTATGTGATATTTTTATCCAAAAATATTGATCCAACTCTATGGGGAGTTTCCTCCCAATGGCAATCCAAGGATGCATAACGTCTCTCATAGGGGCACACCACTTGAATACTCCTCTTCGGGGAATCTAATTTATCCATTTGAGATATGCCATAATGTGGAATTATGATCCATTAGTAAACCCAAGAGTGATATATTTTTTATGAGGGACACACTTGGTGGATTTTCCTCTAAATGACTTCATACATGAATTCCACCTCTCCTTCAACTATTGGGTAACCACTCCCAGTATCACACATTGATAACATCTATAAGATGCTTATAATTACCATTTTATTCTAGTGTGAGAAAAATGGTTTCATTCCCACACCGAATAATGCCTTCCAAATCCAAGAGGTATTAATGCCTCACTGACACATCCACCCCAATGGTTTATATTGGTAGAAACTACCACTAGTTCCATTGGAAATACCTTTAGGATTATAATATTTGAACACTATTATGACTCACTACCCTATGATGAGGAGTTAGGTGACTTCCATTTCCCACCAAATATTTCAACTATTCAAAATCCATCAAGCAGGTCCCCCACCAGGAGGTTCCATTTCATTTAATAACAAATACCATAGGATATGGAGTATGTGTACATAAATGTTTCTCTATAGGTCTTTATCCAAAGAACCTCATACAAATGTATGTATAAGGTTTTGGATGCTCCGGGACATGGGTAATCTTCCACAGCTACAGTCTCCCCTGTAACCACATGTGTATCCAGGAAGATCTACATAACTAGAGGATAAGAGTCCATATTTTCATGATTAGCATCAAGAACCCAGAATCCTCTAAGGTAGACATGGACGATGGTATCTTATACCATCCAATAAAATGCCATTTCCACTGATAAAGATGGAAAGTGGCTGATTATATCTTCTAGCTAGCAGTCAGTATAGTTTTAGCAACCTGAAACATGATAAATTTACATCCCAGAGTCCATCACTGAGGTCTATGCCATGTGTTTTTACCAGATCGTCTGGGAAATGCACAACATCTTCAAAGACTTCGACTAGTAGTTCTGAAGGGATGAGATCACAATTCTGTTTATGAATTAGTTCCCATGTCATACATATACTTCTCTACACCATGAATTAGATTTTTCAATTTCTTTATTGTTATCTTCCAAAATATCAAACAGGAATCTCCATAAGTAAAAATCAGTGAATATGTATTGTATGTTAGTCTTTGTTTTATTATAATTTATGAATATGTAGATAATACACTAACAATGAATGTTCTCCTCATTCTACTATCATTGTTATAATGGTTTCCACAAACCAACCACAAGATCATAGTAATATGGATACTACTAGAAGAAAATATTGATGGGAGTCCATCTTAATGATATTAGATGAACTAGGAAGACATTATGTATGATTTCATAACTCATTAGAAAAAGAAGGAATTTGGTTTTATAGGTCCATATAATGAGGAATTTCAGCCAGCATGCTGGCTTCCCAAAATGGAATGGGAAATATTTTTCCCTCCAATCTATTATATGTTACAAACAAAATAGATGCATCACACGATGGGTGCCTTTCATCAGCAGGTCAAGGAGTGTAAAAGGATCATTATCAACCTTATTACTGAGTAGCATCTAGGTTGTGGAAATTCCCAACAATACCCCATATCTCCTATATTGGAAAAAAATTATCCATGGAAAGATGTCCCTAATTGAGTTTGGGGGCTACACACTTCTCATTTGAGAAAAATATTGATTATATTGATAGATACCAAGGTTTGCATCACCAAACAAGCACTAGATGCATAATTATCCTCCTTTGGAACATAGTCATGATGTTCTATGAGTTTATGTGCCTGCTCCATATGATTATAATATTTACAATGTATTGGTGGATATGGATCCTCTTCAAGATAGTGACCCTCACCATTATTCCTTGATATATTCTCTCACCACTTGACATGGATACCTAAAGACAAGAATGTTTTAAATACTACATAATAGAAATCCATACCCGACATGTGTAGAAAATATTTTATCACCCTCAATAATTGGTAATCATATATTTTCTTCATTCAATGGGATTAGAACCCAACTAAATCACATGGACCACTTTATTATAATGTTTGGATCTATGTTGGGAAACCCAAAATTGAATAAGGCCACCAAGATTTAGTGTTCTGTTTAGACATTGGATAGAATTGCATTTATCTCATATAACTAGCTATTCATAGGGACCATTTCTGATTGTGAATTCCATCAATGAGATCTATATTATTAGCTCATCTCCACCATATTTAAAACAAGGATATCCATTATATTAATGATAAAAAACAATTGATGTGTCAGTCGTATATGTTTTCACACAGTGGAATGGCCTCACGTAGTTAATCGACATGACACATATCCATGCATAGACACTAAAGATGTACATAGTTAATTTGATGACTTAAAGGGTCCCTACATCATCACCTTGTACTACCAAGGTTGGTTCATAGTGATCTCTCTGGAGGTTAATATCTAGGATGAATCTTTATAGAAGTCCAACAAATATTATCACATCTTTCCCAATCCATCTTCTGAAAGAATGACTACAATGGAAGAGATATCTTCTTATAATCATGCAGTGGCCCCACACATGGTAGTGTTTTTTTTCCAAATTTCTTAAAGTAGCCCGAAAAATTTCATTAATAAAAAATTACCCACTTTTAGTGTAGAACCACCATGAACCACCATTCTAATTTCATTTTCCTAGATGAGAGAATGTCCTTCCATCCCCTCGCTGAGTCTAGCCTCTTATATTTCCCATCCCAGATAGAAGTAATCATATATATTCCATCAAGAATACACATGTACTAGGCTACTACATATGTGTTATGGTTGTGTGGTTTATAATTTATATAGAGTAAAAGAACCCACATGAAGTTGGAATCAATAGTCATCATAATCAATCCATGTACCATCAAATACTTAGACTCTTTATTAATGAATGATTCACATTCAGTGATTAGATACTTGAATAAGAGGATCTTAGGTTGATCATGTTGGGAGATTTTCAAGTGTAGAAGACACATTTATTTACTTTAACTAAGAGAAAAATTATATTATTAGGTGAATGGAAGATATATCATGTCTATAAGATGCTGAAATATTATGATTTCTTGGATCTCAAGACAATTTATCATAACCATGGTTGCATTCATTCTCGCATAGGCAGTTCATAACCTCATTGGGTTTCATTTCGTTCATATGAATATTCCTCATAATCCACATTAATTCATTCCATGTTCCAAAATGATAGGTTTATATGGTGTTATGGGAACCACTGTTACCCACAGGTTCCAAATACATCCTGCACCCTTGGTGATTTCATTCCCTTAGGTATTAGAGTTCAGCATAGGGTTTTCCAATAACTAGAAGGAAAAATGTATGACGAAAATGTGTAATTATATATGAATTTTTTTGGTAGAACACTTCATGATTCTAGATAGGGAGGAGTTCCTTCCAAACCCACTAGATGCCTTTGGGAAACATTGTTGATGGAAAGGTCAAGGATGTTTAAGACACTACAATACACAATAAATGTCATTAAGATAGTCCATTAATGATAACGAGTTAAGGAAATTTGTAATAAATATATCTTAGAAAGAAATTTTATCTTAGTTTACATCATCATGTATGCATCCGTAGCAGACCAGGTTTGTACTCTAAGAGTCTAAGGTGCAACAACACTATGATAAGTCATGTCTATCCAGATCCCAACCTCAGCCAACCAATAGTCATCCATTAGTTTTCAATAGAAGGCTATCTATTAATTAGTTTAATGTCTCATCCACTTTTTAGAAACTCGTGGTCTAGCTAGTAGCATATGTTTCTCCCCCCACTAACAAGAACACACCTTTGAAAAAAATCACTTTCATGAAAATATGGTGTGTTAAATTACCTCAATGGAATAAACAAAAGGATCTCGATCCATGATTATATCCTATTATCTATGGAAATGTGTGAGTCAATTCTCAAATATTTTGGGATACCTTTGTCATTTGAGGATGTCGTTTCTACCACAATGTAATTATATACAGAGGAGGTAAAGTGTGAAGAGTATCAGACCATCATCTCATTTTTTGAGGATGACTAGGGAATCATCATGCCTAGGAAAATACAACCATTGTACAATTAATATAATTTCATTGTCATGAAGATCCATCAATTCATTTTGGATATTGAATATGGTATCAACCTCATACCATAATAGATCCAACACTTTCTGGTGCTAATTGAAGAATATATGACGCCCTCAATCATGAAAATTTATTATAATGATATGAGAGATAAAAAAACATGTGGATTTATTGAAGACCCAGTTAGGTGGATTTATGTAAAATAATGAATTTACGGTAATCTCACAAGACACCAACTATAAAACATTTTGGGGAAAACCTTGACTTCATTTTCATGCATCGTCCCTTCTTCATATGATCAGTTCCAAAAATAATACCTCATTAGTCGATTAGGTATACTCCATGGGGATGGGTATACATTTTAATTATATGAATCCCACTATATATATGCCAACTAATTCAAAATATAAGGGAATCATGGGCATAAAAATGGTGTTGAGCACAAAAATACACCCAATCATCTGAATAATACTACAAATAGTCGATTATAAGGAATAAAGGATTCATTCATTCTACTGAATCATTGATAGGATCCTACAACATTGGTCCTAGGATATTTATTTCTTCTATCCATGATACTAGGTATTGTAATGAATATGAAGAACAAGTTCCTATATATTACTTCATATTCATATACTATATGGGCCCAGTGATACCAAAAGCCCCTACACCCATGTGGTAAAGAGAATTTCTCAGTATGGACAAAATTTTATGGAATTACTACATATTCTGTAGATAATGGTATAATTAAAAAATACACATTACATTTTGGAATTAACATAAAACATAGACCTTGAGGGTGTAAGCTATATGGAATTGTCTATATAGTTTTAGTCAGCTTGGTTTTAGTATCATATGAACTTCTCAATATGTATTCTATTTCCACCCATGTAGCAACCAGTGCATCCCTCAAGTGATCTATCCTAGAAAAACCACCTAATCCTACTGATTATTTGGATACAAGATAAGAATATGATTTCAAAGACTCCCCTTTAGTATTTAAAGAGGATTTATGCCCAATCATTGATTACTTAACCCAGGATAACATAGGCATTCGGTAATATCTGAGACCGATACTTATCTATCTAACTATATTTCCAGAGTAGAAGCTATAATATGTGTCTTTATTGATGTAGCATTGTGGTGTACTCTATTGGGATTGAGATGAGATATGGGGATGGAACCTCCTATTATCATCCATCGTCTCGAGCTCCCACTGAGTCATCATGGATTTAATGAATCCTCCCAGAAATATATATCCCTATCACATTTCTACGGTGGAAGAAAAAGTTGATAAAATTATCATTGACAACATCATAATTGAAGTCTCATACCCTAAATTGATATCCCACATTATCTCAATATGATTGAAGAATTGGAAGATCATAGAATGTATTGACTTTTAGGAACTCAACCACCATTACAAAAATGGATGATTTTCTCTATCTATTGATAGAGTTTTCATTTGATGCTACAGCTTGGTTCTGGTCCCCATTCTTCATGCATTGATACTCTAGGTGCTTCCAAATCTAGATACCCCCCAATGATGATTATTTCACTACCTTCAAGGGTCACCAGGGACCTTTTTCTCTCAAATGGTTACCTTCATCTTGGAAATTAATGGAATCACATATCAATGTACCATGCACCGCATCTTAAAACTAATCCATTAGAAATTTAGGGAATTTTATATGGATAATATATGGTTAAAATCTAACTAGTTTCATCATAGTATCAATAATATTGATAATGTGTTCGACATCATTTACTCCTAACACATGAAGATGAATCCATTATACTGCACATTTTGGGTTACCTATGGGATGTTTCATGATCTCATTGTATGATATAGATTCATTGAGATCCACATATATATGATGAAGTCCATCTTCCTAATGTGTCTCTAAGAAATCAATTGGAGTTGGGAGGCCAACAAGGGAACTTATCCATAATATCCCAATTTTTTCATGAATATCCCTATAAAGTGTAATACCTTTTTGAGGCTAACGAAGAATGCCACCATGTAAATGTGATATGAGGAGTTTGAGAATTCATTTGATTACATCACATAGTATCTTCTTCAACCTCCAGTTTTGATTACAAAAATAATTAGAAAGCATCTATGCTTCTATGTGACCACCTAGGAATGATAACATGGTACCCATATCACCCAGATAAACAATGAGGGTAGAGAAAATATATTACACTATCTTGGTCAAATGCTCCATGACATGTAGACCAGATACTTCCATATCATAAGGTGATGTTACGTGCTATTTTTTTGCAGTGAAAATGTTGTGGAATTATATATAGGATCATGAGATATAACAGGTGGCCCTAGTATACCCACTAAATTTTATTCTCAATGAACCCATGTTTATGGGATGACTCAGAAAATTGGATATATTCCTACCATTGTTCCCTATCTGGTTTGTTCTACAGGAAGCCTTCATGTTTCAAGAATTTTTAGACACTATAGCGTCTCATATAGCACAGGAATGACTTCTGGAGGATTTTGAATTACTAGATGTGGTTGTACACTCATTATACCATGCTATTTTGTGATGGAGGATAAATTTATATGGTCTCTCTGAATTTTATGTTTGTATAATTCTCAATGATCCGATGAACAATAGGATGTAATTGGGGATTATCTTCATCACTCTTGAACACGCCTTCCTTAAATACTCGTTCCAATTATCAGAAGGCTTCAATATCAATGAGTAATGGTATCGTTTTAACATCACTTCATTACCTATCCCAAGATGTTTATATCCACCACTTGCATGTGAAGAAAGAATCTATGTTCGTTATTAAACATGTCAATGGTCACTACATACTTAGAAATTAATAGTGCATTCCCCTGCTAGATTTCACTCATCATCCAGAATCCCAATTTCCCACTAATCTAAGAATTTACTCATGTGCCTCAGGGACAAATTGGTCAAGTTTTCTCCTTGTAAAGTTTATAGGAATTCCTCATTAAATGTGACCATGATTATTTGGTCATTTATGTGGAACATTAGAGGATCATTTCCACCTCTATTTCTGATTCTCATGAAAGGAAACATATATAATAGCTTGTTACTAGTGATTCTTTTCCAAGACACCTAGGTCCCTCCATTTTAGAGAAAACACCCAATTAGGACAACTCTATTTGTATAGCATCTTTTTCATGGACTTCTCCCTCAAACATAGCCAAGAATGTGTGAATCTTTTAGTGTGGAGTGAATTTTACCCTCCCAAGTCAACCAAACCATGAGATGTCTCTACAAAATAACGTTTTTCAATAAATTATTCTCTTTTTCATACAAGGATATAAAATACATCAGGATATGAATAAATTACATTATGAGTGTTGTGGTACCCCATCAAGAATGATTGGGTCCCCCCACCAGATTAAAAGACTGGGCTAATTCTAGCCCACCATTGCCTATGACATCATCGAGAATACGAAGAGGTGTCATGCATGTCTTATCCATGAAACTTTTGTGCATTAACAACCATAACTCCACCACACCACCGAGTAATATTTACCCTTTGTATTATGGGACTCTACGTCATTGGGGCATACCCACCTACCATAGCTAACTAGTGTAGGTTCATCCAAAACATGACATACATCATATCTTTGTTGGTAGAAGATATTCCACTAAAATAATTCAAATTTGTACCCTAGATCAATTTCATAAGATTCCACATTATCCATTGATTTAGATTTACTCATTCCATTCTCATTGATAATGTCACCAACATGTAGGTGGTTGAGCTAAAGAAGTCATATAACAAGCATAACATTCTATACAACCACACTTCTCACAAAAAGGAATAGAAAAATTGATAAATTATGTTATTAAACAGTACCCTATCTATAATTATTTAGTATATGGGGGAAAACAAGAAGAGTTATCCAAACATAATCTTTAATGTGCGCCGGGCTTATTGAAGGGTGACTCATAATTCCACCCATGTGACCCTATATCCCCTAGTATATTGAATGAAATTAGTCCTTTTCATTGAGGTCATGATTCTATCACTCTGATAATCTATTTATGACCTGTATATGCCATAAAAAATAGTATAATTTCTTCTAACTAAGCTCAATGACCTCAAACTAAATAGGCTCCAGAATATGAAAAATATATTGTGGAACTAGAACATTGTAGAGGGTTCATTCAATGAGAAGGATTTATATTGAGGCCCTACTTTTTGTTACATTACAATAACCTCATTTTAAAGATAAACAATATAACAGTGTTACACAACCCGGATCCAAAGAATTAGTGTCCAAAGAATATTAGGACCAAATATATGATTTACATAAATATAAATTAACCTAATTTAATTCGTTATTATCTAGATTCTTAGTGTCCTGTATTTTATCCTCAATAAAATTAGTAACCCAAGGGTATACATTAATCAAAGGGGTTGTATAAACTCCCATTAAGAGAGAAGATAAGATAATTAATCAATATAACATTTGTGAGAAAAATCATTATTGGCATAAAGTAAACATGTGATCATCATCGTAATCATGAGAGAAAGCATTAGATAAAGATATGGATTGTGAAAATGCACACACATGAAACATCATGTATTAATGCTCAACACCCCACGTAGGTGTGAATAAATACAACATCATTTTCATGCATAAAATATGTGCATAATCCTAACACCATTATTATGAACAACCTCAATATCATGTCCATGCACATATAACATTATCTCATGAGATACATGACTATATCCAATACATTATAGAGTTATATAATTATAGGTGAAATCATCACATCATAATATTTACATAATCTTTCACGTGTTTTTAGAATCAATAATCTTGTTTTAGAAAAATACAATATCAAGAAATGAAAATTTTGTGTTTCTAAAAAGAAGTGTTATTTTTGAATAAAATCAACACATTTTTAATAAAATATAATTGGAAGCATGTATATCCCAAAATTGAAAAGGTAAATAATATTAAATTATATTTGGGTAATATTAAAAGAACACCAATGCAGAAATTTCGCATGGGAGATGAATAACAGAAATAATGAAAATTTTGTTCATGAATCACCATACACTCTTTCTAAATGATTTACTCACATTAATATCATAGATAATAAAATTAGATTCATTAATTTATAAATATATAACCTATTATAATGTAATTTATTCACTATAATTTAAATAAGTTCATTTATGGACATTATGATGTCTTATATAGTACAATTTCATCATTCTAAACGTTTTCATATTCATGGTTTTCATGATCATTTCGATTGTATACATGTAGAGATTTTCTTGTAAAATGATGATAATTCTACATAATTGAGACTATATATTATTCATGAACATCCAAAATAATTGATGATCTTATTTATCATTTGTTTATATGGTATGATGCTTAATCATTTAAAAAATACATAATGATTACGGGTTAGATTAATTTTGGCATATTTAGATCATGATGAATTTATTTAGTCTAATTATTAAATATTATTAACATATGTTAGTTTTGGTGGATAAAAACTTTTATAACATTAATTTAACAATCATTTTCAACCATTATAATGGTACTATAACTACACATAATGTTGTTAAATGAAAATGGAAGCATTTTCCCCTTCAAGAAAATAAAACTACACCTTAGAGGCGATGTTTCAATTTTTAGAATAAAAGAGAGAGGATAAAAGGTTTTATGGTTGATTATTCCATTAACATAATAACATTCCATTATATTCTAGGTACTATTTTTATTGTTCCATGTGGATAAGGCCATATGATTAGATAATATGAAAATAAAAATATAATGAAAAGAAATTAAATTAAATGAAATATAATTTTATCTCTTAAATTATTCTCCTTGATAACCACCTTATAGATATTGGTTTAGTATTTTTTGAGACCAAAGGATCCTAAACCTGGGAGAGGGCCTTGGGATGAGGATTGGATAAATATTTAAACATATAAATAATTAAATTTAACTAATGAATTATAATTCAATATTATAGGATTACATCATCCATACATCATCAATGACACAATAATTAATTTATTTGTTAAATACCATCGATTACTATGTTTCACTATTCACCAAAATCCAACTATTTTATAAGAATTATTAATATTTTCTATATACATTTCTCAATGTGTATAACAAAAAAATTAAAAACAGTCTCATAAAATAAAATTAAAATCATAACACATAAAAATACGAATTTATCAATAAATTCTATGAAAATAATTTTTCTTTTAAATCATTATATTAATTAAAAAAATTATTTAAATGTTTGTAACATACAAAAACACAAAAACATAATTTATCATTTCAAAATTGATTATTTATATATGACATGGAATAAATATATCTTAATTTTATTCATAAGACACCTAAAATTTATTGATACATTCATATATGAGATTATTATTTTATTGGTAAGATTACTATTTATAATAGTCACATTTCTATCCCAAAGGATATGTTAAAATTCCATCAATTTAGTTTCCATAATATCTAGAAATACCTATAATTCCAAAATATTATACATTTATAATATTTTTATTTTCGTCCCTATGTGATTTTATATGATTTTTACTATATGGAATAAATATAATATGATATTTTCAATTAATAAAATTCTATGTTTTTATGTCATTCCCCACTATTAAATTTCACTCGTGAAATTTCATTTTACATATTATGGTGAAAACAAGTGATAGTTATACTTCATCATCACTACCTCTAGTTTTAATATTGCCTCTTATAACTTATGGTTGATACATAGTACTTAGACCAAGTGAGTAGTCTTATTTCTTAAGAGGTTATTTCTATTGTTCAATATCTTTTCTAGTTTAACCTTTCAAGAGAGATCATTTTCCAACTATACCATCTCTTGATATATTACATATGATGGATCTAGTATGTAGTTTATAAATAAGCATACATGGAATACATATTCCACTTGATCCATGGTTTGTGGATGTTCCAGTGGATAGTCTATAGCTTCAACATGGTCAAGAATCTATAAGGGGATGATGTACATGGGACTCAGCTTTCCATTCTCCCCAAATCTCATGATCCTCTCCCTTGAAGATATAATGGGAAATTTTATATCTCAAACTAAAAACTCTAGGTCCCATCATCAATTTTCAGCATTGATCTTTGGTCAAATCTTTCCTTATGTGTGGTTCAACTAAAGCTTTTTCAACTTTACAACATTTCTACAACCATTTACGGTCCTATAATATTATGTCCTTTTTCATCAACCCATCATAATAGTGTTTTGCATAATTTCTCATAAAGTTATTTATATAGATCTATTTGGACTCTCGAGTAAGAATTGTTGTTGTAAGAGACTTCAACCCGAGGAAGATGATGATCTCATCAACCTTTAAAATTTATAGAACATACTCTCAACATGTCTTTCATTGTCATAACAATCTTCTCATATTGGACATTAGTTTAAGGATTATAAGACATACTAATGATCATCCAAGTGTTTAGATAATGTTGTATACATTTCCAAAACGTAGAGGTGACTTGAAAATCATGATAAAATATAAGAAATAATTGTAATCCATGTTGTCTTAAAACTTATCTAATGTATATCCATACAAGTTTATCTTGTGAGATGTCCTATTATATTATTAACAACTAAGTTGTCTTTATAATATAGTATACAAAAACACATATATAACTGTTTCTTCTTGATGTATTATATTTTGTTGTGGAAATATCCATGGTTATGTTTTCCCATATCTATTTTGGTAAGGGTAATGGTTTCATCATCCCCATAGTCTATTTATTTTTATCTTTAAGTTGAAAACATTCCAATCAATTTGATTTATATTTAGGGACAACGTTTTTCATAGTGCCCCAGCAATAGTTTACATAGTGATCTCAATACATCTTTGTGCTCCCACGATTTATAGAGATGATTGAGTAATGTGCATCACTCTGAACAGAATTATTTATATATAGATTGTATGGTACATATACTCATGACCCAAATTATACAATTCCTTCCTAAATATTTTTTAACTCAAAATATTTCCCCATTCTCATGGATTCCACCTTATTTTAAATTTCCTTGTCATTTCTATGAGAATCTATTAGTTTCTCTATGAGGGACGGTTTAGAAATCAAATGAGAAGGGTTTTATGATGTTAATTACTTAATAATGTTCATTTAAATGCCTATAAAATATATGAATTTTCGACCCTTATAAATTCACATCATTGATATTGTTGTCGGATCCTTCACCTAAATCATCTATCATATTATTATCGTTGATAGGATGGTTGTGGAATGATGAATCATAATATTTATTAATATCTAACCATATTTTTTGGTTCATGATAATCACTTAGTGTGGAATATATATTTGAGGATATTATCGTTAGTATATATTTTAAACTTCTCTGCATAGGGATAAAGTGGATATATTTTCATGGTGAAGATTACAACATCCAATTCTGGATAATGCATGGGATAGTTTTTCTCATGAATTTTCTAATTTATTGAGGAATTAGCTATCAATTTATCATTTTTCATCTATAAAAATACTATGACCTTATTTTATTAATTTTCTTATACAAAAAATACTTTCCTTACTTCTTATAAGTGTGTTTAGTGGAACAATTATAATCATATTTTTAAACTATTTGAAGCAGTATTCATATTCACTATTCTAGAAAAACTTTTCCCCTTTCGGATTTAACTTTGATAGTATGATTGAAAATCATGAAATGTTTTTCACATGGAAATGGTAATAATTATCTAGGGTACAAAAATAATGGATCATTATTTTAGGCTTTCATGGGCCACTCATTAGTTTCCTTTATCTTTAATGGGACTAAAAATATTCCATTGTAGTTGATAACATTCCAAAAAATGATTCTTCCTCTATCTAGAACTCAAATTTTCTAATGTTTTCATAAAGTCTCTAAATTCACAAAGTCATTACTAAAATATTCAAATGATAATCATGTTTCTATTTGATCATAGCGTGTAGCGAAATACAATCAATAAAGACTATATAATGATTTCCTATTTAGTCTATAAAGTCCCTATTCATTAAATAAAGGAATATTACTATTGAATAAGGGATTACAAAAGTAAACACTATTTACTCATAGTGTTTATAACTCATTCAAAAGCTAGTCCTTGGAATATATACATTCATAACATTTACTTTGGGATATCTCAACCGATTTAACATATTAGAGAATTTCTTGGCCATACATAGTTGATCAAACAAGTAACATATACATGGGAGGGGATACCTGATATTTATGAATTTTTAGTTGAGAAAATTATTATCAATGAAGAGGCACATCATTCGACCCTTCATTTTAAAGAAGAGTATAGTTTCACCCCATGGTTAGGCACGTGAGTGTATAAAACTGATGTCCATATTTTCTTGTAAATGATTCCCCAGTTCTTACACATAAATGAGGGTTATTATGTATAGTGTCTCTAATATAGGCAGATATCTATGAATACATTCTTTGTAAAACTAATCATATCGATCAATAGAATGACCAAGAAATTCTTTATGGAAATATCATTGTAGTCCCTCATAATGGACGTTCCTTTGATCATGACTATCTTATTTTTTTCAATAATTTGAGTTAGATATAATCTCTCATAAGGTAATAATATCCACAATTTATATGATGATTATGATAGAGAATCATCCTAATCCTTACATTTATAATGAATTGGAGGATGACTTGGGATGTATGGAATGCTATCCTTTTCATGATAGTTTATGTTGGTGTTTAATAAATAGACAATCCATGCCCAAAATATCTTAAAACATAACCAAAGAAAGTAAGACAATATTATATTAGAGTTTCAACACAAAAAGATTATCCAGGAAAGAGTTATATACATTGGATTCAAAATTTACTCCATTTTCTATTTTCATAGATAAATCAACATCCATATTTTGATGTGGGGTTTGAATTTTTCTACTAAACGTTCAATATATGAATAAATTCATATAACCATAATAGAATATCATGTTTTCTATTATTGAATGAATAATTAGTGTATATATTAATGAATATTGTCTACTTCCCCCTCAGTAGAAGTGATGTAGTATGATTTCCCTTTCTCTTTGGGCGTTGGTGGTTGCAGATGTTGATCAACATCTTGGACCCAAGGTTTAGTGAACTAGCTTGAACAGTTCACTTTCCCCCTATAATTTAAGAATTGAACTATATGTGGTTCTCTACTATGTTCAATGACATTTTCCATCATCCTAGGGTATCATAAAAATTAATGAGATTTGTGGCCTTATATCTCTAACTTGAACTATTCCATTTTCCCTTTGATGCAGTTTCCATGATGCTTCTTCCCACCTTTTTAACATGGGAGTTGTTTTTTCCCTCCAACATTGTCATTAGATAATCCAACATGATTTTTTTCTATTCTTATCTCCATATCCATGGGAACACTCTCCAATATCCATCCCCACTTGGAGGGAACATCATAATTTTTTTTGATAAATCCTGAAGTCTTTAATTTCTAGATCCCTTAAAAGATATGGATTTAGACCGCTAAAGAATCTATTAATTTTTATATCATTATTGACAACAATACATGAGTTTTACAATGAAATACTTGTAAAATTTTCTTTTTAGGTCATGATATATTCATCTTCATTTTTTATTTAGCTTCATAAATTGTATCCATATTTTTTACAAGATTTCAAGGGAAATACTTGTTAAGTTATACATTCTTAATGTCTTCCCAGTCAATTTAAGAAATTTCACCCTATATCATGGTTTTGTTAATAAATAACCACCATTAATCGGCCTCTCCATCCAAATAGTAAATGGATAGAGTAACCTTTTCCATATCAGAATAGTGAAGCATAGAAAAGATTATCTTCATTGAGTTGACCCACTATTTCGCAAGTAATGGATCATAAGATCCATAAATTTAAAAATTTGTTTCCACATAAAAGGATCGATATCATGTTTATCCCTTTTAGGTGAAGAAGGATTTTCCACATAATTCAGGATATTATTTATATATTGATTCTACTATGTAAGCATCACAATTAAATTTTGAACTCCACCACCCAGGGAATCAGGGATGTCATTCCTGGTATCACTATATTGTCCCTAACAAGAATTATTTTCCTCATTTCACCTCATTCCCACCATTATATTAAATATAAAACGTTATGAAAAAACATTATAAAAATGGTATGAATAAAAATAATATTATATTTTAAAATTTACTTTAAAGGCATATCTTCCAGGATCCTTATGTTTAGTAATTTTATAAAATAATGATTCTTGGGTTCTTTCATTTACATTATCACATAGTACAGGTTTTCACTAATTTTATCTATTTCCAGTTCAAAAATTTACTAAATCATCCTTTTATGTAAAAAATAGGGACCCATCTGTTGTTTCATTACTATTATATCATTTAAAAAAACATTATAATAGTGTTACAAAATGATGATTGAAATGATTAGTGTCACGAAATGTTTGTACCGAACATTAAAATTATATAATAAGACAAAAAAATAATTAATTACTTCTTCTCAAGATTCTTAGTTTCCCTCATTTACTTCTATTTACATTTAATCACTTAAAGATATAAATTAATGAATGGTGTGAGATAAAATCACTATAAGATGATTGATAGGAAAATCTATAAATATAACATCAGAGGGACCTATCATTATAATAATAATATAATCATGGTAATGATCATCATAATAATGATATGTATCAATAGGTAATGTCCTATAACATGGAAATACATAAAAATAAGACATCATTACTTAGTGGTCAACAACACACATAGTTGTGAATAATGCTAGCATCATGTTCACATATAACATATGTACAATATCATAAAATAATATTTGTGAACAAGGATAGAATCATGACATACATATTTAACATCATCTCATTAGATAATTTAGTTTAACCAATTTATAGATCCCTATAAATTTTAATGAGCACCTGTCAGATCATAAAATTTACATAATCATAAATTCCATGTAGAATATATTTCAATCATAGACATAAAATAACCAATAAAAAAAATAAGTTTCAATAGAATATCATAAATATTTATTTTATGAAAAAAATTGTGTTTATAAAAATAAAATGGTAATATAATTATAATTATAAAAATAATTAATCATTATTTATGAAATAACAATCACAAGATAGCTGAAACATGTGTTTTTGGACTGAATTGTTCTTATGGAAAAAATCACTTCATTTTTCATAAAATCATATTAGAAAAATGTATATCCCATAAATAAAAATTGAAAAAATGATATTATATTTTATGTATATTAAAATTATATCCATAATGAAATTTTCTCTTGGAAAAGAATAAACTCAATAATGAAAATTGGGTTCGAGAATCCCCTTACCTAATGTCTGAATGCTTTCCTCAATTTAATGTCACAGATATTCAAATTTTATTTATATATGAATAAATAAAGAACTTATTATTGATTTATTTTATTCATTATATATTTATAAAACACATTTATGTTCAATATGATGTGCTATAGAGTTCAATTCCATTGTTCTGAGAGTCTTCATTTTCATAGTTTTCAGGATCTATTTGCTTGTATACATGTATAGTATTTCAGGAATTATGGTGATAATTATTTATAACTGGTATTAGATATAATTAATTTACATAAAATATATTAAATTATCATAAATAACATTTCTATATGTCATGATCATGAATCAGTAGACAAATAGTTAATAATAAGCGTTTAGATATATTTTGGCTACTTTCGGTCACAACGAACTCGTTTTGATTTATTATTTGATACATTGTATATATGTTAGTTTGATAACATAAATAGGGTTATAATCTAAATAATAAAATATTTTTATCTATTATAATGGTATTATGACCACCATTAATGGTGATGACGGAAAATGAAAGCTTTTCATCATTTGAGGTAATAAAACAACACCTCATGGACGACATTTCAATTTTTATAATTAATGGGAGAAAATAAGAATTTAAATTATAGATTATTACATTAAAAAATATATTTCCATTATATATATGATAAAATAGTTTTAATTACACTTCAATAAGGGTATATGAGGATATAATAAGAAAAAAAGAAAATTTTAAGAAATTAATATAAAAGAAAATGAATTTTACCAATTCAATTCTTCTCCTTACAAACCTCTATAGAGAAATTGGTTTGGCATTATTTCATGTAAAAAGTATCATATAAATGGTTTTTGGGCTTATGAAGAGTATTGGGTAGAAATTAGACATGCATCTTGGATTTTATTGTGTGAGGAGATGGGGTGGTGAGGGTTGGTATTTAAAGTGGAGGAGAGGGGTGTCTCTTGATTATATTTTTCATTATTTTATTATTTTGGATGACAGATATGAATTGGTTGAATTTTATCAATAATTATATTAATATAATGATGGATATTTTGATTTTATGGTCTTACATCATCCATACATCATCTATGACTCATTAATTCAAGTATTTTTTAAATTCTATATATTACTAAATCTCACTATTCACCAAAATAATCAATTATATTAAAAAAAATATAAAAAAATCACACTAATAATTTTTTGGCATATATAATTTTAATATTACCTCATTTTACCAAGAATTAAATTTCTAAAAATGAAAATTTTATTTTTTATTTAAAATTATCAATTATTAAATAATACTGATTTTAAAATTATAATCGATTTTATGAAACATTGAAAAATCATTAAAGGTCACATAAAAATATATTATAATATTAAGACAATAAAAAATATTTTATTATTACATTTTATGGAAATAATATTTTTTAGTCATTATATTAATAATTATATATTTATTAAATAATTATAACATACAAAAATATCACAACATAAATTATCATTTCTAAAAAATTGATTACTTATACTATAAAATAAATATATCATATTTATTTCGTAAGATTCATAAATTTTATTTTCACATTCATCGGTTATATTTCTATTCTATTAGATGGATTATTACTCTTAATTTTCAAATTACTATTATATAGGTAAAGTATATATTCAATCAGAATAGTTTATTTAATATCTAAAAATACCACTTATTTCAGTATTCCTAAATTTATAATGTATTTATTGTGTCTTATATGTTATTTTATGTGATTCATACTGTATGTAATAATTTTAAGAAGGGGGTTTCTATTGATAAAATTCTAGTTTGTTATAGCTTCCATTGATCCTTCCTCCTGGGTGACATGATTCTAGCAATAAAAACACAAATGATAACTGTAAATATGCCCCAAAAGTTGGATCCAAAGTTGTAATAACATTACCAATTCCAAATGAAAATTCCAATGAAGCATATTATTTACCACAATATATGGATTCTGTATCTTATCTACCACAAATTCCATGTTTCACATGTAGTACTTCACATGATGAGCGCCCCCCAGTCCATACTTGTTGACCGTAAACTATAAGTCTGATTCTAGGATTGTTGACATTAAACTATTCACAATGGGTGATGATTTATGACCATAATTTGTTTTTTGGTCCCAATATTTATCGTTTTGTGACCTAAAACTACAAATCCTCATGTCCTGAAAGCATAATATTATACTATGATCTTACCCCATATAAAATCAGCATTCTTCATAATGTGGTTCGATCATATCCTATCTTAAATAATGATTCCTCATATGATATGAGATGAATAAAAATATATTCCTCAACACACGCCAATAAATTGTAGCCTTACCCCATGTCCTAGACATGGGATTCCCTATGACCACTATGGGATGCCTCAATTAATTTCCTAGAAATAATTGTCACCATATGGTGTTGGTTTACTACAACACCATGTTCCACATCTACATTTGGATTCATTACCATCTTCATAAGATAAAAATTTAGGTCCAAACTTCTCATATTTCAATCCAACCACAAATTATCAACCCTTAAACCCCTTTCCATCTCATACAATCCCAATATCATCACCCAAAACTATTTGTAGTTTATCTCAAGTTGTGCATGTGGTGTGAGATCCTTTTTAGCTACTCTCACATTGGGTATTACCATTTACATTCCATAGAAACTTGCTTGAGATAAACAACACCTCATTCCATGCATCACAATGTTAATCTGTTTTCCACTATTCCCCTAGTCTAACAATTACGACATTAAACAATGATCTATTTTCTTGATTCAATTGTGTGGTATGAGATAATCCATTGGGTCTTTTAGATTCATGGGTTTAACTCATTCGTTACACACATATTCCCTTGGAATAAACAATACCTTCCTGGTCTACGCATCAAAACACTATGTTGATTTCCCATTATCAAAGAAACATAAAATTAATCTATTTTCCATGTTCCATACTATATAAACCTCAAATATGTGTAACTATAATCATGATTTATTCTTGTAATATTGGGTCTCCTTGGTTCAATTAATGTTTTTTAACTCTTGAACCACATGAAAATCCTCAGATCCACCTCATAATGATCTATAAATTAGGAATTTATAATATTTTCCATATGTCCTAGATCTATGAACTAAAACTAGTATCTTAGGTAAATGAATAATGAACCTAAACTATGTTCATTGTCCCTAAAAATCTCTCGATTACCAAGAGTGCTATCACCCCAAAATAACTACATTGACCAAAATTCTAGATAAAAGACTAGTTCATTTACCTTTCCATATCAGTGATCCCAAATTCCTACATATCCTCATTTGAGGAAAAAAATAATGTGATTATTAATGAGAATTTGTGTCAACTGTGCTCAACACATGATGTTAAACTATTATATTACTATATATTAAACTAGGATGCCTCGTAAGGAGTATTAATGTACCATATTTAAAAACATGATGCCCAAATACTATTCATGGGATGAATATAAAATAAAATTACCCAATAAATATTTGGGATTAATCGTAATATAAAATGAAATGATTATGTAAACTTTTTTAAAAGGGTAACCTCTTTCATATATAGATATAATTCTACCCCATGTCTAAAACTATGTATTTATTGAATTTCATTGGTATGGGATACAATGTGACATGTGAATATTTCATCTTTGATCTAGCCCACTTCATCAACTCACCATGGGGCCTCTCATTCCCCACTATCAAGACATTGACCCAAGGTACTATTTTTTATGATTTTTTTATCTTAAGATTCCTTTTACCCTTCTTTCACATCAGGCTATCACTCTTTCATGTCAAGAAAATCTCTCTGGGACACTAAATCCCTGCTCAAAGATACATGACCTGAAACTAACAACATTATTTATATCATGATATCTAGGACTATAAATTGGTTGTAATGTTGTAAGGATTTTATAACATTAATGATGACAAGACCTAAATCCTCAATGAATGACGATAAACTGCAGTATTACCCTACAAGAGGGACACAATATTCCTCATAGGATATTTATGGGATGATTGTCAAAATATTTACATTGTATGAAATAGATATTTCCCATAATATGAGTATGGGATGCTAGGAGATACCCCATATGTAAAATGGAAATATAATATGATACTTATGAGATGAAATACACAATTTACCATGTAAAAAATGGATTTTTCTAGACATAAGATGATTGGATATCTTCATTAGGGAGGGTGTCACCCTCTCAGAATCATTCTTCTGACACTTTGTGTCATAGTGTAAGGACCTGGCCTTAAAAAATTAAATAATATTGAATTAAATGAATAATTCGCATTGGGGATTGTTTCAGGATTAGAGTTTTAGAGAATTATCCCATAACTATTACATAATAACTTGAATATTACATCTTGACACTACTACTGAGTATCCATTTTTTTCATAAAATAAAAACTCTTAAATAGAAATATTTCTAGTTCCATGTTTTAGACACCATGACTTTTCCTTGATCCCATCCTTGACCTTATTCCTCTTTAAGTCTTGTGAAAAAAATTTCAAAAACATGGGATTATCTTTAAAAGATTAGTAGTGGTTATAAAATAAGGAAGGAAAACAATATCCCATCAATAATTACAAATCAATGAATCCATACTTTCTAATTATAACATAACTTACGAAATCATATGATTTATGAATAACACCCACAAATCATAAATCATAATGGTTACTTATGGAATCCATATCAAACATACATTGTAGCTATCACAACTACCTATATAGTTACACTTGGAATACCAATCATAGTATATTCCCTAAATCTCTTAGGAGAAACATCTTTTTTACCTCTGTCACGTTACATAATGCATTAGAGATCTATCTCAGGCTCACCGGCCCCAAGTTTATCGCAGAACCACCCGTATATGTAAACAATTCCCACTAACCATAACCTAATAATAACAAATAACAAAATTATAATGGAAATATTAAATTTCCACATTCCAAAATATCAAATCATCATATTGAAATAAACAATGCTTTATCAAATCATTTCCCAAACCATTTAACAAGAGATTTTTGAATCAAAGTGTCTCATACCACTTTTAATGTAACATCCCAAGTAAGTAATTAATAATTTATATTTTTCTCTATTTCTATTTATGAATTAGATAGTATTTTAGAGGCTTACAATGAGAATAAATCCAATCTTAAGCATGGAATACACTAATATTTTTAAAAGATTGTTTTACTACCTTTTGATGGCAAACCATTTTTAAATCAAACTTTTGACAATTT
The DNA here is from genome assembly GCA_963277665.1 of Viscum album. NCBI lineage: Eukaryota > Viridiplantae > Streptophyta > Magnoliopsida > Santalales > Viscaceae > Viscum > Viscum album. The sequence continues at coordinate 1,328,848,979 of OY728142.1, read as the reverse complement.
TATAAGGCATATTTGTAAAAATAAACATATTCTTTATGATTGGGACATAGAAATTTACATTGGATAAATTTTTGGTATTTTTCTGACAATGTTCATTTTTTATGAATAGTGAAAAATACTGCATTTTACATCAAAACTGCTTTTTCATCTAATTAAATTATATGGTTATATTATCTTCTTAATTGGTCTTAAAGTTTAATTAGAATATATTTTTACAATTTAATCCAATGGTGGTCATTAGGATTAATTTCACTTTGTAATTGGTCATAAACTAATGCCATACTTTTCATAGATATTGTTTCAAAAAAACCCGCTATTTGTTTTGACAACGGGAATTATTTTTTAAATTAGTTATTTCAATTTATGTGTTTGGAATTTGGTAAAATGGATTGCATATTTGGAATCATAAGGTCAAAATTATGTAATAAAGTCTCTTTTGTTTTTGGACATTACGAATAGTAACGACGGTAATTATCTTTAATTATCTTGATTAATGAATAATCGGGTAGTTAAGGATAATAAAATAATATCATAATAATAGAAAATGACACCAAAATGTGTCCTAATGCTACTATTTGTCTCATGGATGACAATGGGATTCCTTCTGCCAGTCTTGGGGACCCCATGGAATATCTTTTGTGGGAAAGTGACTTTTTATCTTTTTATTTTTTAAAGAAAGTAAATATAACAAAGAATGTATCACATGAGTAATTTTTTTTTAATTTTTTCTACATAGATGATATTTTGGACTATAAATATTAATTTTAAATATAAAAAAATTTCCTACATCATGGTATTTTTTTCATAATTTTTATACATTAAATAAATTATATTATTTATGACATCATGATGATGCAGCGATTACCTCATTATTTAACGATTTAAATAAAAAAAGATAATGTAAAATCTAATACCTACACTGGTATAGGACCTATTAGATGAGTATATTTCGAACCCTTATCACCTTATCCTCTAAATACATCAATGTGGGACCTTTAAAATATGAAAATCATTTGAAAATAAAGTAACATTTTGTAACTTTCTAGGAGTGCCCCTCCTCTCCTCTTATAAAAGGCCCCCACATCTACCACCTTACCCACACATATCAAGCCTTTGGATCGGACAACCACTGCTCATTGTGTCTCTCCACATACATATATTACTCTTAGAAGCCTCACTTTGGGCAGAAGTATTCCCAAGTAAGTGTTTGAGCTCAAATCAAAGAGAGTTACCCGATTTTAAGGTAATGTCTTTACTCGTGTTCTTTTGTTTTATTTTTCTTCTCCAACCCCCTAAACTATTTTTATTCATTTATTTTGTAAAAAATACAGTATCTTAAATATACTAGGATGTTTTTATAAGAAGAATTCTAGCTACACTTACAAAAACCTACATATAATGGTTAAAGAATATACTGTTTCTGTGGATGGCGAATTTCCGCCTCACGAAACGATGATTGTTCAATATTATTCTAACACCTTCAATGGTGGCCATTAAGATGTCACTATATTTATATATTATATATAATATGTTCATGTTTTCCTTAAGTTTCTGTATTTTTCATTTATGGCATACCTTTATGGCTTCCATTTGGGGTATACGCGATATCTTCATTTTAGGAAGTGCAGACTTCCACCCCCTCAAAGTGATTTGATTCGTTAATACCATATGTCGTACGTATAAAGGATAGATTTAATGATATTATATATGATACCATACTGGAATTAAAATACTATTATTTATAATTATGTTTTAATTCCATTAAATATGAAATAGAAATGGAAGTAGCGTTCATGCGTACGTACGACTTACCGTCGCCATGAACGGTGCATTTCATTTCTTACTTCTAAATGATATGTAATATTATAAATTCATACATATACTGGATATATATGATATATATGATATCTACATCATGAATATAATTTTGGATATAATGGATATATTACCACATAAACAACTTGTAATTATAAAGAGTTTATTTTTGACTCAAGTACCAATGATCCTTAAAACGACCATTATTAACTTAAATAATTACATAGTGTTCATGACATGGTAATAAGTGATATAAAAGGATTAATGAACTTGAAAAATGTTCTTAAGCAATTAGAAATTAACTTAAGTTTATTATTCAGGAGGTTAAAGAACGATCGAGTCAAGTCGGACCCGAGGTATGGGACTTCGTCTCAATCTCCTTTCATTGAGGAATATTTTGTTTTATACACAAATTTCTTTTATACGGTGTATAAACCTCTTTGACTTTTATTTTTATTCAAAATGAATATTTTTTATATGATTCTTTTACTAAACGACAAAAGGCAATGTTTTTATTTGACATATGTATGCGGTGACAACGACTTCTCCACTTCCATGACCATTATTTGAGTTTCAGCTTCCTCTACAAGCCATAACCTAACTTTTTTTAAAAAAAATGAAAAAAATAAATACCATGTATTAATATTCTTTTATATTGGTATTGAAAATGGTTTTCATAATGTTTCAATTATATCAATGTGTTTTATTGATATCTTGTGATTGAAATGTGGAAATGTTCTGTTTCCTTTATGCATGTTTTATATGATACGATTATGTTATGGTTCTTGGGAATTGTTACGAAGATGGGTGGTTCCGTGATAAAATATGGGTGGGTGAGCTCAATATAGCTCTCCAATGCATTGGGTAACACGAAGGAGTTAAACGTTAAAATTTCTTTGAAGAGATTTAGGGAATATACTGTGATGGGTATTCCAAACGTAACCAAGAGGGTTACTCCCTACGTAAGAATGTTATGAATTCCTCAAGTTACCTTTATGTCTTATGATTTCTATGATTTATTCATGATTTGATGAGGTACGTTAAAGTGCTTATGTTTTATGAGTAAAGTATGATTTCATTGATTCTTATGTATACATGTACTCATGTTTCCTTTCCATATTTTCATATCCATTACTGAGTTTTTTATGCTCATCTGAAGTTTTTGAAATGATTTTCATAGGTCAAGGGAAAGGTACATGATGTGATGATAGTGTCAAGGAAGTGTTAAGAAAGAATCCATGTATTATATTAAATATGTTTCCATTTATGGGGAAAATGAATACTATCTTTTATGTAACCACTTTGTTTAAATGTGGAATGTAATGTATGTTTTGTGATATAATTCTCTAAAACTCTAAACCTGAAAAGATCCTCAATGTGTAATCTTGATGTAACTCAAGATTAAGTAAGGTTTAAGGCTGGGGCCTTATAGTTGGTATCAGAGGTTGTTTTAGATAACTTTAGGAGTTAGAATTATATTAAATGATTATCCAAAAATATTTTTTTATGGTCAAATTGAAATGATATAGAATTTGAAGATTACCATGTTTCTTCATCTAATAAATGTTTTTTCAGAATGGTTTTCCGTAGAGGAAACAGGGAAGCAGTGCTAGGAAGGCATACAGAAGGAAATAACCTTCTGAATCAACATCCTGAGATGGTTGTAATTGGAACTAAACAGTTTGTTGCAGTAATGGCACAATTTACTCAAGCGATAAATGGTGGTGGTATCCATGCACGAGATCAGCCAGATCAACCACAAAGGAACATGTTAGTGGTGGAACATTTCATGAGGCAACATCATCCATCATTTAGAGTATCATCTGACCCTGTTCTAGCTGAAGGGTGGATTAAAGCACTGGAGAAGATTTTCGATGTCATGGGGTGTTCAAACAATCAAAAGGCTAGTCTTGATATTTACCGTTTGGAGGGTGAGGCAGATTAGTGGTGGTCGATGGTTAAAAATATCAGGGATGCTGATGAGATTGATGCTCTCGACTGGGTTGAATTCAAAGGTATGTTTCTTGAGAAGTATTTTCCTAAGGCTGTTCGACATAGGATGGAAATACAATTCCTGGAGTTGAGTCAAGAAGAAGACTCAGTGGCTGCCTATGAAGAAAGGTTCACTCGATTGGCAAGGTATGCTCCAAAATTTTATCCAAGACCTTGATAGTAAAATCAATCGTTTTTACTTAGGAGTAAAGCCAAAATATCGAAGGGAATTGGCTTCTCGTGAGTTTAAAAGTTATGAAAAGATTGTTCAATGTGCTGAGAAGGTGGAAATGGATTTTTCCGATGATCAAGTGTTCTATAACAACCAGCAGAAGAAGAGACTGAGGTGGCAGGAGAACGGAAAGAATTATTCAAAAACGTCTGACGGTAAGAAAACTAAGTTTCCAGTTTGTGATAGATGTGGTAAAAGGCATACTGGGGAATGACTTTTGAATTCTAGAAAGTACTACCGATGTGGTAAGATGGGACATAAGGTTCGTGATTGCACTGAAAAAGATCAAGGTGATGGTAAGTCCAAATTCGATTTACAGTTAGTGAAATGTTTTAAGTGCAATGAGATGGGTCACTATGAAAATGAGTGTCCGAAAAAGAGCATGAGTGATGGGAAGCAGTTAGACTACAAGCAAAAAGGTGTGGTGAAATCCTTTGCAACTACTTCAGTAGATGTCCGGCCATGAAATGAAGTTGTATCAGGTACTTTGTTTGTTTTTTCAGATTATGCCAGTGTGTTGTTTGATTCGGTGTCTACACATTCTTTCATCTCTGAAAAATTTTCTAGTAAAATGGGAATACCATCTCATGATATGACTCCTGAACTTGTGGTAAAAACACCTGGGGGAAATGTTGAGGCAAAAAGAATTTATAAGAATCTTCCTATCCTTATCCATGGAAAGAACCTACTTTCAAACCTAATTTTTCTACCTCTAGTAGAGTTTGATGTTATCCGGGTTATGGATTGAATCTCTATTTACCATGATAAGATTGACTATGGAGATAAAGAAGTTTCATTTCAGAAAGACTTTCAGTTTGTGTACAAGAATGAACCCTTACTGTTGATAACATATCAAGAGACTGAGAAACTTGTAAAAGATGGAAATGAATGTTACCTTGCACATATTGTTGAAAACGAAGGAACTGTTCAGATTAATGATGTGCCAGTGGTAAATGAGTATCCTGATGTTTTTCCTGGTGAGTTTCCTGGAATAATACTAGGACGGGAAGTTGAATTTACTATTGACTTAGTTCCTGATGCTAAGCTAATTTCAAAACCCCCTTATCAAATGGCTCAAATTGAACTTTTAGAGTTGAAGGAGAAATTGCATGATTTATTAGAGAAAGGTTTCATTCAACCTAGAACATCACCATGGAGTGCTCATGTTTTATTTGTTAAAAAGAAAGATGGTTCTATGAGACTTTTCATTGATTATAGATCCTTGAATAAAATCACTGTTAAGAACAAATATCATTTTCCTCATATCGATGATTTGTTTGATCATCTCCAGGGAGCTCAGTTTTTTTCAAAGATTGACCTGAGATCGGGGTTCCATCAGATGAAGGTAAAGGAAGAAGATGTTTCGAAGACCACGTTTCGTACAAGATATGGCCATTATGAATTTGTAGTAATGCCTTTTGTGAAAACCAATTCACCTGCTGTATTCATGGACATAATGAATATAATTTTCCATGAGTTCTTTGATAAGTTTGTGGTGGTTTTCATTGATGATATTTTGGTGTTTTCTAAAAGTAAATAAAAGCATGAAAGACATTTAAGGGTTATTTTTCAAACCTTAAAAGAAAATAAATTATATGGGAAATTCAGAAAGTTTGAGTTTTGGTTACAACAAATTTCTTTCCTTGGTCACATTGTTTCTAAAGATGGGATAACAGTTGATCCTGCAAAAACAAAGGTTGTTGAAGAATGGCCAAGACCCACAAATGTAACTGAGATTTGTAGATTCCTTTGTTTGGAAAGATATTACCTAAGGTTTGTTAGAAAATTTTCCCTGTTATCTAGTCCAATGACTAAGACAACTTGGAAGGGTGTTAAGTTTATTTGGACAAAAGAATACGATGATTGTTTTCAAGAACTGAAAAGAAGATTGGTGAATGATCCAGTTTTGGAACTACCTTCCAGGAATGGTGAGTTTGTGATCTACAATGATGCTTCATTGAAAGGAATTGGTTGCGTCTTAATGCAGAATGATCAGGTAATTACTTATGCTTCATGAAAGTTGAAAACTCATGAGGTAAATTATCCTACACATGATTTGGAATTAGCTGCTTTTTTTTCTTTAAAAATTTGGAGGCATCATTTGTATGGAGTAAAGTGTGAAATATATACCGATCACAAAACTTTAAAGTATATATTCACTCAAAAAGAATTGAACATGAGACAGAGGAGATGACTAAAATTAATCAAGGATTATGATTGTACAATTCATTACCATCCAATAAAAGAAAATAAAGTATCTGATGCTTTGAGTTGAAAACATAATGCTTTATTAACAATGTTGCATTTGGAACGTGATCCTTTGGTTAAGGATTTGATGAAATTTGGAATAGAAGTTGTTGGTTCAGGATTTCCTTCTGTTTTGTTTCAGGTATCAGTGAAATCTTCTCTATCAGACAGAATTAAGCAAGCACATAAGCAAGACAACGAGTTGCAGAAAAAGGTAGAGTTGGTTCAGAAGGGTAAGTTTGCTGAATTCAACATTGATAATGATTTTTTTTTGAGATTTGGGAAGAGATTGTGTGTGCCTTGTGATTTACAGTTGAAAAGAGAGTTGTTATGTGAAGCTCATAGTTCTTCGTTTTCAGTTCATCCTGACAGTAATAAGATGTACAGGGATCTGTGGGAGTATTACTGGTGGGATGGAATGAAAAGAGATATTGCTGATTTTACAGTGAAGTGTTTGACTTTTCAATAGGTTAAAGTAGAGCGGCAGTTACCGAATGGGATGCTTCAGCCTTTACCAGTGCCAATGTTGAAATGGGAAAATATATCCATGCACTTAGTTGTGGGATTTCTGAAGACATCTCGAGGTAATAATGCAATCTGGGTTATTGTTGATCACTTCACTAAATCTGCTCATTTCCTTGCTATAAGAGATACTTTTTCCCTAGATCAACTTTCCTGTTTGTATCTTAAAGAGATAATCAGGGTACATGCAGTTCCTCTCTCCATTGTATCTGATCGTGATCCCAGGTTTACTTCTAACTTTTGGAAAGGCCTTCAGAAGTTGTTGGGTATTGAATTAAATTTTAGTACAACTTTTCATCCTCAATCAGATGGGAAATCAGAACGAACAATTCAGAATTTGGAGGATATGCTACGTGCTTGTTCCATGGATTATCAGGGAAGTTGGGACCAACATCTTTCTTTGGTTGAGTTTTCTTACAATAACAGTTTTCATTCCAGTATACAGATGACACCATTTGAGGAATTATATGGGAAGCGGTGTCGAACTCCAGCTTTTTAGGATGAAGTGGGTGAAAGGAAGCTGATGGGACCAGAATTGGTAGAAGAGTTGGCAGAAAAAGTTCAGCTGATACAGAAACACATGAGAACAGCTCAGAGCAGGCAGAAGAGTTATGCGGACAACAGGAGGAAGGATCTCTCTTTTGAGGTAGGTGATCATGTTTTTCTCAAAGTCTCACCATGGAAAACTGTGATGAGATTTGGTAATAAAGGAAAGATGAGTCCAAGTTTCATTGGACCCTATGAAATTCTGGAGAGAGATGGATCAGTTGCTTACCGAGTGGCTTTACCCCCAATTTTATCTCAGGTACACAATGTTTTTCATGTTTCAATGTTAAGGAAGTACATGCCAGATCCATCTCATGTTTTGAGTCCAGAGGTGGTTCCGCTGGAAGAGAATCTATATTATGAGGAACAACTGGTCCAGATTCTTGATCATAGGGAGAAAGTGTTGTGGAATAAGTTGATTAATCAAGTAAAGTTTTTGTGGAAAAACCACATGAGTGAAGATGTAACATGGGAATCTGAAAATGCTATGAGGGATAAATACCCCCACTTATTCGATAAGTAAATAAATTGCGGGGATGAAATTTTCTATAGTGGGTAAGGATGTAACATACCAAGTAAGTAATTAATAATAGATATTTTTATCTAAGTCTATTTATGAATTATATAGTATTTTAGAGGCTTAAAATGAGAATAAATCCAATCTTAAGCATGGAATACACTAATATTTTTAAAAGATTGTTTTACTACCTTTTGATGGAAAACCATTTTTAAATAAACATTTTGAAAATTTTATAATCCCTATTTGTCAAAATGAACATATTATTTATGATTGGTACATTGAAATTTACATTGGATAAATTTTTGCTATTTTTCTAACAATGTTCATTTTTTATGAATAGTGAAAAATACGGCATTTTACATCAAAACTGCTTTTTCATCTAATTTAATTATATGGTTATATTATCTTTTTAATTGGTCTTAAAGTGTAATTAGAATATATTTTTACCATTTAATCCAATGATGGTCATTAGGATTAATTTCACTTTGGAATTGGGCATAAACTAATGCCAAACTTTTCATAGATATTGTTTCAAAAAAATCCGCTATTTGTTTTGACAACGGGAATTATTTTTTAAATTAATTACTGCAATTTATGTGTTTGGAATTTGGTAAAATGTATTACATATTTTTAATCAGAAGGTCCAAATTATGTAATCAAGACTCTTTTGTTTTTGGACATTATGAATAGTAACAACGGTAATTATCTTTAATTATCTTGATTAATGAGTAATCGGGTAGTTAAGGATAATAAAATAATATCATAATAATAAAAAATGACACCAAAATGTTTCCTAATGCTACTGGTTGTCTCATGACTTACCATGTTATGCCTTGTTCCAATCTTGGGAACCCCATGGAATCACTTTTGCGGGAAAGTGACTTTTTATCTTTTTATTTTTTAAAGAAAGTAAATACAACAAAGAATGTATCACCTGAGTAAATTTTTTTTAATGTTGTCTACATAGATGATATTTTGGACTACAAATATTCATGGGAAATCAAAAAATATTTCCTACATCATGGTATTTTTTTCATAAATTTTATACATTAAATAAAGTATATTATTTATGACATCATGATGATGCAGCGATTATCTCATTATTTAATGATTTAAATAAAATAAAAATATAATGTAAAATCTAATACCTAAAATTGTCAAAGACATATTTGATGAGTATATTTTGAACCCTTATCACATTATCTTCGAAATACATCAATGTGGGACCTTTAAAACCCAAAACTCATTTGAAAATAAAGTAACATTTTGTAACTTTCCAAGAGTGCCCCTCCTCTCCTCTTATAAAAGAACCCCACATCTACCACCTTACCCACACATATCATGCCTTTGGCTCGGCCAAACCCTGCTCATTTTGTCTCCCCAAATCCTTATATTACTCCTAGAAGCCTCACATTGGTCAGAAGTCTTCCCAAGGAAGTCTTTGAGCTCAAATCAAAGAGAGTTACCCGATTTTAAGGTAATGTCTTCACTCGTGTTCTTTTGTATTATTTTGGTTCTACAACCCCCTAAACTCTTTTTATTCATTTATTTTGTAACAACTACAGTATATTAAATATACTAGAATGTTTTTATAAGAAGTATTCGAGCTACACTTACACACACCTATATCTAATGGTTAAAGAACATACTGTTTCTGTGGATGGCGAATTTCTGCCTCACGAAAGGATGATTGTTCAATATTCTTCTAACACATTGAAATGTGGCCATTAAGATGTCACTATATTTATATATGATATATAATATGTTTATGTTTTCTTTAATCTTCTGTATTTTTCATTTATGGCATACCTTTATGGCTTCCATTATGGGTATACACGATATCTTCATCTTAGGAAGTGCGGACTACTGCCCCCTCAAAGTGATTTGATTCGTTAATACCATATATGGTATGTATAAAGGATAGATTTAATGATATTATATATGATACCATATTGGAATTAAAATACTATTATTTATAATTATTTTTTAATTCCATTAAATATGAAATAGAAATGGAAGTAGTGTTCATGCGTACGTACGACTTACCGTTTCCATGAACGATGCATTTCATTTCTTACCTCTAAATGTTATGTAATATTATAAATGCATGCATATACTAGATATATATGATATATATGATATATACATCATGAATATAATTCTGGATATAATGGATATATTACCACATGAACAACTTGTAATTATAAAGAGTTTATTTTTGACTCAAGTACCAATGATCGTTAAAATGACCGTTATTAACTTAAATAATTACATAGTGTTAATGACATGGTAATAAGTGATATAAAAGAAATAATGAACTTGAAAAAGGTTCTTAAGCAATTATAAACTAACTCAAGTTTATTATCCAGGAGGTTAAAGAACGATCAAGTCAAGTCGGACCCGAGGTATCGGACTTCGTCTCAATCTCCTTTCATTGAGGCATATTTTTTTATACACAACTTTCATTTATACGGTGTATAAACCCCTTTGGCTTTTATGTTTATTCAAAAGGAATATTTTTTATATGAAGCGTTTACTAAACAAAAAAAAGGGAATGTTTTTATTTGTCGTACGTATGCGGCGAAAACGACTTCTCCGCCGCCGTGACCATTATTTGAGTTTCGGCTTCCTCTACAAGCCATAACCTAACTTTTTTTAAAAAAAATAAAGAAAATATTACCATATATTACTATTATTTTATTTTGGTATTGAAAATGGTTTTCATAATGTTTCAATTATATCAATGTGTTGTATTGATATCTTTTTATTGAAATGTAGAAATGTTATGTTTCCTTTATGCATGTTTTATGTGATAAAATTATGTTATGGTTCTTGGGCATTGTTATGAAGATGGGTAGTTCCATGATAAACTAAGGGCGGGTGAGCCCGATATAGATCTGCAATGCATTGGGTATTGCGAAGGAGTTAAACGTTAAGGTTTCTATGAAGATATTTAGGGAATATACTGTGATGAGTATTCCAAACGTAGCCAAGAGGGTAACTCCCTACGTAAGAATGTTATGAATGCCTCAAGTTACCTTTATGTCTTATGATTTCTATGATTTATTCATGATTTGATGAGGTATGTTAAAGTGATTATGTTTTATGAGTAAAGTATAATTTAATTTATTCTTATGTATACATGTAATCATGTTTTCTTTCCATATTTTCATATCCCTTACTTAGTTTTTTATGCTCATCCCATGTTTTTGAAATGATTTTCACAGGTCAAGGGAAAGGTACATGATGTGATGATAGTGTCAAGGAAGTGTTAAGAAAGAATCCATATTTTATATTAAATATGTTTACATTTATGGGAAAAATGAATACTATCTTTTATGTAACCACTTTGTTTAAATGTGGAATGTAATTCATGTTTTATGATCTAATTCTCTAAAACTTTAAACCTGAAAAGATCCTCAATGTGTAATTTTGAAGTAACTCAAGATTAAGTAAGGTTTTAGGCTGGGGCCTTATATTGAATCTTTTAAATGAATTATCATTTGAAAACATTAATGTCTATATAATTAAATCCTAAAACCCATTTTTAAAACATGGACATTAATGAGAAATATTTATAAGAATAAATCATTTAAACATTTAAAATGATATATTGGTTAAAGAGTTTTTTAATAAAAAGAGAGATGCTTGAATACAAATAAATGAGGAATAAAATTTAATAATAAATTTATAATATGATGAGAATAAAGGTATTCATGATATAATATTTCAAAGGATAGTATATACACCATATAATAGTGAATTGGTGCATAACAACAATTAAATAATAGGGGAAATGTAAATTGAGATGAAATCCCTTATAAAGATGGTATCCATCAATTAAGGATATATAAATCACTTAATTATTTGTGAAAAATATAAATACACCAATATAAGTAGATATTAACTGAAAAACAATAAGAGGTCATTAAAAAATATTCATACGATGACATATTTAATAAGTACATGTTGAACCCAAAGAATTGAAATTTGGTTAAGAAGTTCCCTTGTAAAAATTCAACAGCCTAACGCCATCCCTTTAAAATTCATAAAATGAGTTGATGAGATAAAAAGGGTATCTAATCACTTGGACATAAAGTTTACATAAATATGGATATAGAAGAATATATCCAAACATAATAAGTTTTAAATTAAAAGACATAACAAATAAAGTCTTTTAAAAAGAGGAGGGTGAAAGGCTCCCTTACCGATTTTGTAACTTACAAAACATATGCCACATGAAAGAAGGATCATACAATGAAGATGTAAATACTCATAAATGAAATAATATTACAAAATTAGTACAATCATGGTCAGTAAATACACCACACAAAAATTAATAGTGGTAAATATAGCATGAATTTCATGGGAATAAAAAGTGAGATGAAACCCTTTACCACGTTGTAATCAACTGAGTCGTATGACCAAAAGTTTATAACCACCAAATGAATCATAGAATACCATGAATAGAATGAAAATCAAGAAAATATATATCAAATGGAAGTACACAAAACACAATATACAATGAATAAGTGGAGAACAATGGAAATCATACAGAATTAAAAGTTAGATAAGAAAATCCCTTACCTCGTGTCCGACTTCACTTGTTTGTTCCTTGTTCATACATTAGTTTGGGTAAATTCCTTTGGTTTTAACAAAAAGGAATTATTGAAGTTCTTTATGCCTAAGGTAAGGCTTCTAGAAGGAGTAGAGGGATTTAGGGAGATTAATTGGATAGAGGTTAGACGAGCCAAAAAGCTTGAGAGGTGTGAGGAATTGGTTAGAAGTGGTATCCTTTTATAAAGGGGATGAGGGGCTCTTTAGGAAAGTGTGAAAATATTATTTTATTATATAATTATATTCTGTTTATAAAGGTAAAAACTAATTAAATTCGATGATATGATGTCTCATGGTCTAAATAAAATCATCCAATAATAATTGGACATGTTTTTGATGTTATTTTAATATTTATAATCTTATTTATTTTAATCATTTATTAATGAGTTATATAATTCATCATTTTTGTATCATAACTAATATAATTTATTTGTAGTATAAAAATTATAAAAAAATTCCATGATGTAAGAAATAATTTTAGCTTTCCAATGAATATTTATAGTTGAAAATATAAATTATATAACCCTATGTAAAAATTAATTTACAAAAAGATATTGGTTTTAGTCATTTTGTCATTACATTAAATTAATTAATCTAATGTGTTATTATCACTCTTAAGTGCCTCCATGGGGTACCAAGATCTACCCAAAGATTCCCATGAACGACCATGACTCATCAAAAAAAGTAAAAACAATTGTTAATGTAATTTTGTATTATTATGATATTCTTTTTACGTTGAATTACCCTATCTACCTTTAACCGCGGTAAATAAAAGTCAAAAGTTACTATTTAACAAAAATTATTTTCATTTTATTCAACCACATTTTACTTACTAATAGCATCCATGTATGTCAGTTTTTTGAAATTCAATTCACAAAAGCGGTAAAATTTCATTTAAATGAAAAAGTTCGTCTTTTTAACTACTACTAAGTGGTTTCACTATTCATCAAAATTGATGTTTTTCAGAAAAATACCAAAAAATCAGCGTAATATATATTTTATATTCTCAATTAAAAAATTATGTCTATTTTAAAAAATTTAAAACATTTAATTTGGTTTAATTAATTTAAAATTAATTCTTGTTGTCAAAAAAAATAACCTGCTTTGATGATATAATAACTATCAAAAGATTTACATTTGTTTATGTCGAATTTAAAAATTAAATAATTTCCAATGACCAAAATTAGATTAAATTGTAATGATATATTCTAATTACACTTTAAAAACAATTAAAGAGATAATCAAACAATTTAAAAAAAAGACTAAAAGGCACTTTTGAATTAAAATACAGTGTTTTTCACTATTCATTAAAAATGAACTTTATTATAAAAATAACAAAAATTTAACCAAAGTAAATTTTGATGTCCTGAAACTGAATAAGAATTTTATTTTTTCAAATTGAACATATAAAAATGACCAATACTAGATTTAAGGAGGGTTTTCCATCAAAAGGCAGCAAATCGACCTTTAACTGAATATTTGAGTATTAATGCTTAATATTAGATTCATTCGCATTTTATGCCCCTAAATTTTATTGGATAATTGTAAAAACATTTAACAAACTTATATAATAATATTTTAGTTAGTTCTATTCATTCCCGCCAATACAACGTCTAGGCATTAAATACCATTTAAAATAATAATATTATATTATTAGTGTGCAACGTAAGATTTCAATGAAACCCGTTGTTGTGAATTTGGTACGCCATTGAACATATTATCCCCTTTAATGTAAAATTAATATTTAATTCAAAAATATTAATACATATAAAAATTTTCTTATTCTTTATTTATCTGGGATTTTACATCCTTCCTCCCTTTTGGGAATTGCATCCTCACAATTTTAAAATTGGGCTCGGAAACATCATTGAAAGTCCCAGATCGGAACAAGAGTCAATAAAAACAATAATTTTAAAATAAAGGAAGATAAGTACAAAGGTCACCTGAGATAACCCAAACTATGATTCCTTGTAGAAAAACATCAATATGGAAGAAAGAAGAAACGATCATGTTCTGATGGAGAGTGATAGAAAACATGATTACGAGAAAGTTAACCACCAGAAAATCATAACATATGATGGGTTCAACGATCCTTGATTCCCCAGTCATAAAAGTAAAGAGAAAAAGTTTTTTTTATGTTAATTTTCATAAATTTGAGGAATTTATTTATGAGATCAACTAAAAACATAAGGAAACATACTTACATGTCATGTATACTTTCATCCATTACTAAATTCCTACCACAAACTAATCTTTTCTCCAAATTTTGAGTATTAAAACTGAATTGGTCACATTAAAAGCACAAGAATCAACTTCTTAGGGAATAACATGATCCAAAAAATGTGAACCATATATTTCCCCTATCTTTATACATTAACGAAACCCAAATTGGTTTGTACGTGATCAGATAATCCCGAAAAGGATAATCCTTTATAAAAAGAAGTACTACTCTTAATCACCAAAATTCAACCAAAAGTACCCAAAGATCAAGAAAGCCCATTCAATATACAATTTTTCTTTAAAATTATTTAAAATAATACAAAATAAGATTGAAACCCAAAACTTATAAGGATTTTATCACATTTTCTTCCACATTAAATCTTAACATTTATCTTTAAAAGAAATCAACTACTCTTAATGTCTCTTATTGATGTGTAATTCACCAAATCACATATTCTCTATGATAGGTTAATCATTTACATAAAAAAACCAAATCACCCTATGTCCATAATAAAAATATATATTATTCCAAAATAAAATTCCACCATTACTCATCAGAAGAAATGATAATTATTCCTTGAATAACATTTTCATATATCAAACTTCAGGGTTACACATACAAAAAAATCTTCCAATGTAATCCCATCATCAAAAGAGCCTTAATACGTTTAATCATTTCACCATCATAAAATCTACCATAACTCTTGAATATATTATATGTTGACTTATTACTCATTCAATGTTATTCATGATCCATTAACCATTCTTTACCAACTTATTCTGAAATACATCTTTCCTACAAACAAAATCCTGAATCATAATATAAAATTCAATAATTTCAAAGCATATGTTAAGAAATAATCCATACCTTTAATTGGTCATTTTTAGTTTCTTCATCCTCAATTTGAATGACATTAGGTATTGGTAAACTTATTTTTTTACAATCCTGGTGATCCCATTCCCGAAACATCTTTATAGGACATTTTTTTTGTATAATGACCATGTACACCACATTTAAAACATTCAATTGATCCCTCATAAAGAACATATTTCCATTTCTTAGTGTCACCTGGATGCTTCCTTTTTCCATTTCAGGTTCAAGCTTTATGTCCTTCACTTCCACATCTATAGAATCTTCCTGTCCCATTGAAACATTTTTTAATGTGTTTCTTCCCACATCCTTGACACATATGTTTTTGAATATACTCGCCTTTATGATTATTTCCTGATCTTTTGTGAGGATTTGTTTCTCACATATACAATTCCTTATAAATATCACCAAGGTTCAGGTGGTCAATCATGACTCCAGATAGTTGGTTGAGAATAACGACAATAGTTCTCATTGAAGCTCCCATTTCATTCAGTTGCTCTTTCATAAAACCATCACAGTTTTCTTCATATCCACTATTACTTTGGTGCCTATTAGATTCAACCATTTACTAAAACCAAAAAGTTAATTGTGAGTATATTAGTATAATCATCACATAATATATTATGATTAGGGTAGATAAAAAGATATACTTATTCATGTCATCTTAAACTCATTCACTTTACCTAAAATAACTATGACTCTTTCTAAAATCCTAACCAATATGGTAATGTCACTTATGCTTAAAGAACACCCTAACCTCTAAATTTATCAAAAACGACCTCTGATACCAACTGTAAGTACCCGACATTAAAACCTTACATAATATTGAATTAAATGAATAATTTAAATTGAGGATATTTTCATGTTTAGATGTTTAGAGAATTAGGCCATGAATATTACATAACAACATTAACATTACATGTAGACACTACTACTCAGTATACATTTTTTCATAAAATAAAAAATCTTAAAATGAAATATGTCTAGTTATATGTTTTAGACAAGATGTCTTTTCCTTGATTCAATCCTTGACCCAATTCATCTTTATGTCCTATGGAAAAAATTTCAAAAACTTCGGATGAGAATAAAAAGATCAGTAAGGGTTATAAAATAAGAAAGGAAAATATTAGCCCATCAATAAATACAAATCAATGAAACCATACTTTTCAATCATAACATACCTTATGAAATCATAATATTTATAAATAACACACACAAATCATAAATCATAAAAGTTACTTATGGAATCCATATCAGACTTACATTATAGTTATCACAGCTTCATAGGGAGTTACACTTGGAATACCCATCACATTATATTTTCTTAATCTCTTAGGAGAAATATCACGTTTACCTCTGTCACTTTACCCAATGCATTGGAGAGCTATCTCGGGCTCACCCACCCCATGTTTATCACGAAACCACCCGTATACATAAAAAATTCTCAATAACTATAACATAATCATAACACAGAAGCCATGTATAAATGAATGATAACATTTACACATTTCAAAATATCAAATCAAGATATTTAAATAAACAATGCTTTATCAAATCATTTTCAAAACCATTTAAGAATAGATTTTTGAATCAAAGTTTCCCATACCACTTTGAAGATTTTAAATGAATTATAATTTGAAAACATTAATGTCCAAATAAATAAATCCTAATACCCATTTTGAAAACATAGAAATTAATATGAAATATTAGAAGAATTTTTTTTAAAACATTTAAAACAATATTTTTGTTAGAGAGTTTTTTAACAAAAATAGAGATGCTTGAATACAAATAAATGAGGAATAACATATATTCATAACTTTATAATATAATGATAACAAAGGTATTCATGATATAATATGTCCAAATACAGTATATACACCATATAAGAGTGAGTTGGTGAATAACAACAATGAAGTCTCCGTGGAAATGTAAATTGAGATGAAATCCCTTATAAAGACGGTATAATTAAATTAAGGATAAATAAATCACATAATTATGTGTGAAAAATATAAATACACCCAATATAAGTGTATATTAAGTGTAAAACAATCATAGTCCATTCACACTTATTAATAGGATGACATATTCTAGAATTACATGTTGAACCCAAAGAATTGAAATTGTGTTAAGAAGGTCCCTTGTAAAAATTTGACAGCCTAACAACATCACTTAAAAATTAATAAAATGAGTTTATGAGATAAAAAGGGTATCTCATCACTTGTACATAAATTTTACATCAATAAGGATATAGAATAAAATATCCTAACATAATAATATGTAATTTAAAAGACATAACAAAAAAAGTCTTTCAAAAAGGGGAGGGTGAAAGGCTCCCTTACCAATTTGGTAACTTACAACACATACACCACATGGAAGAAGAATCATAAAATTAAGATGTATATACTCATAAATGAATGTATATTACACAAATAGTACAATAATGGGCAGTACATACACCACACAAAAGTAAATAGTGGAAAATATAGCATGAATATCACGGGAAAAAAAGTGTGATGAAACCCTTTACCATGTTGTAATCAACTAAGTTGTATGACCAAAAGTTAATAACCACCTAATTAATCACAGAAAACCATGAATATAATGATAATCATGATAATATATATCAAATTTCAGTACATAATACATCACATGAAATGAATAAGTGGCGAACAATGGAAATCTCACGGAATTAAAAGTGAGATAAGAAAATCCCTTACCTCATGTCTGACTTGACTCATTTGTTCCTTGTTATTCTATTATTTTGGGTAACTTTCATTGGTTTGAGCCATAATTATATCTTTAAGTGCCTAATTACTAAGGTAATGCTTCTAGGAGGAGGATAGGGATGTAGGGAGCTTAATTGGGCAGAGGTTGTATGATCCAAAAGTCTTGAGAGGTGTGAGGAATTGGTTAGAAGTGGTGTCCTTTTATAAGGGGGAGGAGGGGCTCTTTAGAATAATGTGAAAATATTATTTTATCTTGTAATGATATTTAGTTTATAAAGGTCCAAAACTATTTAAAGTAGAAGATAAGTTGACTCATGGTTTAAATAAAATCATCGAATAATAATTAGATAGGTTTTGGATGTTATTTTAATATTTATAATCTTATTTATTTAAATCATTTATTAATGAGGTAAATAGTGCATCATTATTGTGTCATAAATAATTTAATTTAATTGATGTTTAAATATTATAAAAAATACCATGATTTAGGAAATATATTTAACTTTCCAATAAATATTTATAGTCGACAATATAACTTATATAACCCCATGTAAAAATTAATTTACCAAAAAATATTTGATTGTGTCACTTTTTCCCTTACATTAAATTAAATAATCTAAAGTTTCATTATCACTCTTAAGTAGCTCCATGGGGTCCCAAAATCTAACCAAAGACTCCCATGGTCGGCCATGAGTCATCCAATAAGGTTAGGACAAGTGTTAAGGTAATTTTTTATTATTATGATATTCTTTTTACCTTGAATTACCCTATTTACCTTTAACATGTAACGCCCCGACCCCAGTTAGCTAGAGTCGGTGTATTATTACATAACATTGGTATGATCACAAGAAAGATCAAATATCGAAAGACCGATTGGTTTAGTAGCCTTGGAAACAATAGATATATTCATAAAGTTTTACATTACATCATAAAGTGAAAAACTACTACAATATAGTCTCCATAGACCACACTCTTATCCCCTCATACTATCCCTGTAGGTCATTCATAATTTACTTCTTCATATCCTGGGAAAAATAAAACATAGAAAAGGGGTGAGATCAAATGCCCAGTAAGGATAACAATATAGCGGAAACTTTCATAAATAAGAATAAACATTTAAGGGAGTGTATAACTAAAACAAAAGCCTTTTAAACTTGAACTTCAACATAGTATGACAAAAATAAAATGAAATAATGCCATTTACTTATTCACATGTATATTCTACTAATCGAATAATCACATGCAATATGAATAACCACTTTCATAATGATGGAATGCATAATTCCAGACTATCATAACCACATAGCCAAGGCATCATACCAAGACTACAAATAAGATTTTCCCAAGGCCTTGTGCCAAGACACTAGTTTGTCTCATGAGACCTACCGATGCATCGATGAGCTATAGAGGGCTCCACCCGTCACTTACTAAGTCCAATGCATTCCCATATGAAAAGGTTTAAACATAAAATAAAGATTCATATTAAAACTAGCATACAAAATGTCAATACTTTCTTCATAAACCATGAATGGTATAAAAATAACACATCCACAGTAAAACATATCACAAAACCGTCAATACAATACAAAAGTTTTTTATCATAATAAATCAAATTCAAATAATCTTAAAATCCAAAAAAGATGTTGACATTGATGAAATCAAAACCATTTGAGAGGAATATCTCTTTTCTCGAAATCATTGAAAATTCACCCATTTATAAAGGAAGTAATTTAATAGAGATTTTTGAATAAAAGTGTCCCATACCACATTGAAAATTTTGAAAATAAATTTCATTTCAAAACATTATTGTCCATATAAATAAATTCTTAAAATCATTTTGAAAACAATAATATTAATTAAAAATATTTAGAAAGATAAATCTTTAAAACATTTAAAATTATGATCTTGATAAAGAGTACCTTTCAAAAATTATTAAAATATTCATTTCAAAAAGTCACATAATTATAAAATAAAACATTTACTTTGAAAATATTCTTATAAGCTTGTAAGGGAAGCTTTGACGATTTTATAACGGAAGTAAATAGCCACACCCGCCATATAAGTTAAAAAACACATTCTTACCTTAAATTTGTCGAAAAGGTTAAAAGTGCCTTGTTTGGAAAATGACGGAAATATTACTTTCAGAACACATAAGGGTATAAATGACTTTAACCCATTACCTAGTAAATAGTAAAAATGTTTTTGAATATATTTTTAAGGAGCATGGATGTGGATGATAAAGAGATCCCAACCTCAGATAATGAAGAGATTGTGAAATAAACCCTTACCTTGTACTTTTCCTTTGTTGGGGTAGGTTAACCTCCTTTATAATGGTGAAATAATTGTTATTAAATTATTCAATAATCATATACATTAATATGATATCATATATGATCTTTTAACATTGCTTTGTTAATAATATCTTAGAATTATTGTCGTTTCGGGTGTTAATTTACTCATTTTCTTTTATATGTTTTGTTACGTAAGCCATGTTTGTAATGGATAAGTTGTATCATAATCATATAAATAATGATATCAAGTCCTTAGATACTATTATTAATCATCAAATGAGAATTATACTTGAATGTATATGATGGAGAATGAATCTCATCGCGTTCGCGGAGGCGGTAGTCCGTACGTACGCCCGAGCGATAATATCATTCTTTTGATATTTAAATAATATATAATTGGATGGTATATCATATATACAGAATAATTATCATGTTATATTTATTATTTACATGAGTTAAACATCATTATTATACCCATCCAAATAATAATATATTGAATAACAATTACACCACGACGTGGAGATGGTAAGCCGTACGTACGTACGTATGGTGACATGTTATTAAAAAAGTGGATAGAATACTGAATATGGTTATAATATAATTATAATAATATCACAGTATATATAATATACTGGATTTATTATTTTATAATGGTAATAACAAATAAAGAATAAGGGGAAGAAGAAAGGAACTTGAAAAGGGGTGGTGAAAACATTACCTCTTCTTCGGGTTCTTCCTTTTGATTTGATAAAAAGGGCTCCTTAAGTGCATTATTTAAATGTTAATGTGGGGATGGGTCTAAAACCACTCAACCAATATAATTTAGACATGTTTGGGTACTTATATTAACCTTATCTTTAAGTATTAACTCTAAGATAATTAGTTTCACTTTTACAATGTCTCCTTGTATTTTTATATTATATGGTTAATAAACATACTATATACATCCAAGAGACCCCCCAAGTGGTCCATTAATGATATAAATATCCTGATATAAGTCTCTTGGCCTAACCTTAGATTTTTAGGAATTTAATATCAATTAATAATATAATATTTGTTTTAAAAACTCTTTTATGTCAATTTTGACACTATTCAATAGTTGATTTTTGTGAAACTTATAACAGAATTATTACTTCTAAAAAAGTCAATTAAATCAATCCTAATATTTAATAGTATCCTAGAACATTAGTTTAATTCATTAAAAGTCTCAAATTATATTTATTTGGGTATTTATAATATCAATTATTTTAATTTTTCACTATTATGGTAGTTACTGCATCATCATTGTGTCATAAATAAATTAAATTATTTATTGTCTAAGAATTATAAATAAAATATAATTATGTAGTAAATATTTTTATCTTTCTAATGAATATTTATAGTCGAAAATAAAACATATATAACATTATGTAAAAATTGTTTTTCTAAAAGATATATGCTTATGTCATTTTTGTACTTATTTTAACTTAATTAAAATTAAGTGTCCCTATCACCTACAAGTGGCTCCATGGGGTCTCAAAATCGACCCAAGGATGACTATGGTCGAAAATGTATCAGAAAATAAGTCTAGGACATGTTTTAGGGTAATTTAGTATTATTATAATATTATTTTGTAACCCTTATTTACCAGATTTACCCTTAACCATGGTAAATAAAATATTTACCGAAATAATTATTCAAAATTTATAAAAATAAAAGTTACCTATTTACACAATTTGAACATCCTGATTCCAAATATGGAATCCATTTTTCCAAATTCAAAATACAGAAGTGGCAGAAATTAATTTAAAATTAATTCCCGTTGTTAAAACAAAAAGCGTGTTTTTAAGAGATAATAACTATCAAAAGATTGACACTTGTTTATGTCCGGTTTAATTGTAAAATTATGTCCAATGACCAAAATTGTATTAAATGGTAAAAAATATATTCTAAATATACTTTAAAACCTCTCAAATTCATAATTTATCACTATTAATTATTTTTATTAAAAAAGTTGTTTTTAATTAAAATTTAGTAATTTTCACTATTCATCAAAATATTAAAGTTATCTGAAAAGTACCAAAATTTCACCTTAGGTTAAATACGATATTAAAAATCCAAAAATGAAGTCCATTTTGAAATATAAAATATATATAATTTTAAAAAGTAGGTATTACTCTTCATAATGGCTAGTTTGATTGGTTGTGGTGTGTGTTAAAACTCGAAGTTGCGTACAACACATGCAACTATATTATTCAAAGGAAAGCGTACCGTGGAATCTTGGGATGTTTCATTTTAAATTTTTGATGTCCCCATTTAGTTAAAAAGTTTACTATATTTTATTTAAAAAGGGTTCACTATTAAAAGTTGATAAAAGTGCAATACTGAAAATGAATTTGTTCTTACATTATGTCTAAGAAACTCATAATATGGATTCTAAAATTATAAGGATTATATAAAGTTTAAAATTTAGTTAATACTATTCATAACCACTTTTGAACAGATTGTTTGGTAATTCATGGTGCACTTGAACTCGGTGTTGCGTGTAGTGCAAGTTATTGAATTATTTTGAAGAAATAACACACTATGAAATCTTGGGGTGTTACATTCTCCCCTCCTTCAATAAATTGTGTCCTCGCAATTTGAAATTATTCTTTGAAAATAAAAGGTTGAAAATAGAAAATATATTTGTGGGAAAACCCACATCGGAAATTGGGTGACTAAAATTTAGTCTTAATATGAGGAAAAGAGAAATGAAAGGGTAACCAGAAAATTATGATCTCGATTAGGATAAAATTGGTGGCAATTAGAGACATATAATTGGAGAAAAAAAGTAAATATTTATAGGTAGTGATTGAGCTCATCAATCACAAACAAGTGTAAAATTGAGGCCCTTAAATTCATCAATCTATGATGATTTTAAATACCATCGGTTCAACAAAACATAGGGTATTAGGATAACACATTTTTGGTTTTAGGATTCCTTAAATAAATTATAAGAATTAATTTTTTCATAGAATACGATAAGAATAAAAATATATACTTGAAAAGTAGAGTCTCATCCTTTAACTATGTTCTACCACAAACTCATCTTTCACTCTAAAAGATAATATTATATCTATCCTATTCATATAGGGTTAAAAAAATTAATTTTATAATTAAACTAATATAACCATTAAAAAAACAACATTATTAAATCCAAGACATCACGTGGGTCAGTGGTAGGTGATACACCATTGTCTCCCTTTGGTTGTAGGTTCAAGTCTCGCGGCCTTGCCGGACGCGACGGGTTGCCGCCCGACCTCAGGGTTGTCCTTTTATGTAAATCCAAAATAATCCAAACTATAACTATCCAAAATACTTCAGTCGAAAATTTATAAGGAAGGTAAACACAATGAAGATCCTTTTTTTTGCCGCGTAATAACATGTGTTGACCTTAATCATGTATTCTTTTAAAACACTGCAACATCTTGAATTATCATAAAACCTTATTGATTACATTCATGATCCATTATTCTTTAAAGAATAATAGATATAGTCTTTCAATCCAAAAATGTTGTAAACCCCAACAATGATGGAATATACAAATCATTAATCAGTTTCAAGGTAGTCAAGAATATCCAATATAATTTATCCAAAACAATCATGTATTATTCTAAAATCACTACCTCTAAATCAGAACCATATTATGGTTTATATTTCTCTCAACCATATATTTTCCAAAAATTTAACCTGCTATTGAGTCACTTTTCTTTGTTCCACACAATCTCAAATCCATAATGAAATAGTACTGCAGTACAATCCTTATATACTCCATAATTATTATAACAAGTACATTGTTGATACAACACTCAAATGACATAATAAACATAAGAACTCTAATCATTTATCTTTATCTGTGGTAGTATCATAACTTGATTATTATCCAATAGCATCATTTGCGGAATAGTCTGATGACTGAGACATAGGCTCGCATAGTGTCCAAACTCCTTGCAAATTAAGCATTGTACATTTGAAACCATTTTCTTACCCTTGCAGTCACGTACTTTGTGCCCTTTTCATCCACACTTATAACAAACTCCCATTCCTTTCAGGCAAGTTCCTCGGTGTTTCTTCCCACAGTTATCACATATGGGAAAATTCTTCTTTTCCCTCTTCCATTTACCCATCTTCCCCTCTTCCATCCTTTTCTTCTCTTGTTTCCCTTCAAATCCATAGGACTCAGTAAACTCTTTACTTATCTTATCAACACATGATATTATTTCTTCATATGATGATAATACATGGGAGACTATTTTCCTTCTAAATGATGGCTTAATACCATGAAATATATGATCCTTCTTACTCTTTGGATCATGTGCATTGCTGGAGTTCTCATTCCTTCTACTGGGCGCCATTTCTAAACAATGGAATACACTAGATTAGTTTATGAATAACAATACCTAATCCCACACTTGTAAAACACATAACTAAATTAAATAGTTTATGGATATACTCCATAATCATAAAAATGTCTCCTTTGAGGAAGTATATACTCACAAACCCTTCATAATGATTTGTAATGAAAATGAGAGTTATCCTAATCATATCCCCAGGGAGTGTCGTAACCAAGAGTGTAGCAAGGCCCGTTGTCGTGCACCAGTTCCCATTCGAGTCTAGCTCAAAGCGGTGTTTTTGGGATTTACCCCTAGGTACATCTATTCCAGAGCCTCCTCTACCTGCTCGTATCCAGACAGGGATGTATTGCTCGAAAAACTCACAAAATCTCTACAATACCAAAATTCTAGGAAGTTATTCTATACTAATCCTCAATGTCCATCTTAAATCTATGTTCTCTAATCAAAGTTTATCTAAATATAGCTTCCAAGTTTTGTACTAAACTTCCTCTGATACCAACGGTAATGCCCCGACCCCAGCTACCCAGAGTCGGTGCATTATTACATAACATTGGAATGATCACAAGAAAGATCAAATCTCGAAAGACTGATTGGTTTAGTAGCCTTGAAAACACTAGATATATTCATAAAGTTTTACATTACATCATAAAGTGAAAAACTACTACAATATAGTATCCATATACCACACTCTTATCCCCTCATACTATCCCTGCAGGTCATTCATAATTTACTTCTTCATATCCTGGAAGAAATAAAACATAGAAAATGGGTGAGCTCAAATGCCCAGTAAGGATAACAATATAGCAGAAACTTTCATAAATAATAATAAAAATTTAAGGTAGTGTATAACTAAAACAAAAGCCTTTTAAACTTGAACTTGAACATAGTACGACAGAAATAAAATGAAATAATGCCATTTACTTATTCACACGGATCTTCTAATAATCGAATAATCACATGAAATATCAATAACAACTTTCATAATGATGGAATTCATAATGCCAGAATATCATAACCACATAGCCATGGCCTCGTGCCAAGACTACAAATTAGATTTTTCCAAGTCCTTGTGCCAAGACACTAGTTTGTCTCATGAGATCTACCGATGCATCAAGGAGCTATAGTGGGCTCCACCCGTCACATACTAAGTCCAATGCATTCCCATATGAAAAGGTTTAAACATAACATAAACATTCGTATTAAAACTAGCATACGAAATGTCAATACTTTCTTCATAAACCATGAATGGTATAAAAATAACACATCCACAGTAAAACATATCACAAAACCGTAAATATAATACAAAAGTTTTGTATCATAATAAATCAACTTCAAATAAGCTTAAAATCCAACAAGGATGTTGACATAGATGAAATCAAAACCATTTGAGAGGAATATCTCTTTTCTCGAAATCATTGAAAAGTCACCCATTTATAAAGGAAGTAATTTAAAAGAGATTTTTGAATAAAAGTGTCCCATACCACTTTTGAAAATTTTGAAAATAAATGTCATTTAAAAACATTCATGTCCATCAAAATAAATCCTTAAAATCATTTTGAAAACAAGGATATTAATTAAAAAGATTTAGAAAGATAAATCTTTAAAACATTTAAAATTATGATATTGATAAAGAGTAACTTTAAAAAATTCATAAAATATTCATTTTAAAAAGTCACATAATTATAAAATAAAACATTTACTTTGAAAATATTCTTATAATCTTGTAAGGGAAGCTTTGACGATTTTATAACGACGGTAAATAGCCACACCCGCCATATAAGTTAAAAAAACATTCATACCTTAAATTTGTCAAAAAGGTTAAAAGTGACTTGTTTGGAAAATGACGGAAAGATTCCTTTCAAAACACATAAGGGTATAAATTACTTTAACCCATTGCCTAGTAAATTGTAAATTTTTTTTAAATATATTTTTAAGGAGCATGTATGTGGATAATAAAGAGATCCCAACCTCGGATAATGAAGAGATTGTGAAATAAACCCTTACCTTGTAATTTTCCTTGGTTGGGGTAGGTTAACCTCATCTATAATGGTGAAATAATTGTTATTAAATTATTCAATAATCATATACATTAATATTATATCATATATGATCTTTTAACATTGCTTTGTTAATAATATCTTAGAAATATTTTCGTTTCGGGTGTTAACTTACTCATTTCTTTTATATGTTTTGTTACGTAAGCCATGTTTGTAGTGGATAGGTTGTATCTTAATCATATACAGAATTATATCAAGTCCTTAGATACTATTATTAATCATCAAATGAGAATTATACTTGAATGGATACGATGGAGAATGAATCTCATCGCATTCGTGGAGACGGTAGTCCGTACGTACGCACGAGCGATAATATCATTCTTTTGATATTAAAATAATATATAATAGGATGGTATATCATATATACAGAATCATTATCATGTTATATTTATTATTTAAATGAGTTACACATCATTATTAAACCCATCCAAATAATAATATATTGAATAACAATTACACCACGACGTGGAGACGGTAAGCCGTACGTACGTACGTATGGGGACATGTTATTCAAAGGGTGGATAGAATACTGAATATGGTTGTAATATAATTATAATAACATCATAGTATATATAATATACTGGATTTATTATTTTAGAATGGTAATAACAAAGAAAGAAGAAGTGGAAGAAGAAAGGAACTTGGAAAGGGGTGGTGAAAACATTACCTCTTCTTCGGGTTCTTCCTTTTGATTTGATCAAAAGGGCTCCTTAATTTGGCTTTCTGATTAAAGGAAGGACTCTAGGATGAAGTGAGGGAAGTTGAGAGAGTATTTGGGCAGATTTTGGACTAACCAAAAGGCTTTGAAGGTGTGAAGAAATGATAAGGAGGAGTGCCCTTTTATAAGAGGGGTGAGGGGCACCTTTGGAAAAGCTAGAAATATTAATTTATAATAAATTAATATTCGGTTTATAATGGCTCCAAGGTGGATTATTTTAATTTTAAGGTGGGTATGGGTTGAAAACCACTCAACCAATAGAATTTAGATAGGTTTTGGTTCTTATATTAACCTTATCTTTAAGTATTAACTCTAAGTTAATTAGTTTCACTTTTACAATGTCTCTTTGTATTTTTATATTATATGGTTAATAAACTTACTATATACATCCAAGAGACCCCCCAAGTGGTCCATTAATGATATAAATATAATGATATAAGTCTCTTGGCAGAACCTTAGATTTTTAGGAATTTAATATCAATTAATAATATAATATTTATTTTAAAAACTCTTTTATATCAATTTTGACACTATTAAATAGTTGATTTTTGTGAAACTTATAACATAATTATTACTTTGAACAGTGTCACGACCTGTCCTCGGGGACCGTGTCGTGACTACCCCAAGCCCACCTTCCATAGGCCAGGGGCTGGCGACTAGCACCAAAGGCGTAAATCCCGATAATTGGGAAGACATTGCCTTTATAAAAGAAAACAAGCACCACAGAGTACAAGCGGAAACAAAACACTATGTACAAAAGAAATACTGAAAAGAAAATGGGCCAGAATACAAACCCAAAAAGAAGTACCACTACAACTGAACAAGGTACAACAGCAAAAAGACAAACAGCTGGAAGAAGGAAGCAGCTCCCGGGTCGTCCTCCTCGGATCCTACCTGAAGGGTAGGTACAGATAGCGCAGCTCCTGGTCGTCCACCATGGATCCTACCTGAAGGGTAGGTACAGATATCCTCCTCCACGCTCTCGTCCGTCAACCTCCTCGGTGTGTCATCTCGTCGTGTAGTCCACCTTCGGGTACTGACTCGTCGTGTAGTCCACCTCCGGGTACTGACTCGTCGTGTAGTCCACCTCCCGGTACTGACTTGTCGTGTAGTCCACCTCTGGGTACCGACCAGTCCTTGAACACTCGGCCTCCATCAGCACTACCCGTCATCTGCAACCAACACAACGAGGTGCAGGCATAGCCCGTGCAGTGGTGAGTATAACGATACTCAGTAGGGACCCTGAGACCCTCAAGGTCTCACTAACCCAACAAGGATAACCACATGAAGATCTAAACAGATATCCTCTACTTAGATATATGCCCATACATATACCTAAGTTATCAAGTAACCCATCTCAATCATGAGGAAACACAAGGATTGTGAAATCAATGGATAACCACTACCCAGGTATATGACCATACATATACCTAAGTTATCAAGTGACCCATCTCAATCATGAGGTAAACACAAGGTCAAAAGTCTCAGATCAAACCAGGATTTTCATTATTGAAACCGTAACTGCTGAAGAGCTCCGTCTCTAGAGTGTACAGTGGTCCTGTCACGACTCCGAGGTACTGCTCACTAACCTAAGACTGCTGAGGTACTCCTCCTGTCGAGTACCGCGGGCCTGCCACCTCACACAGTAGTGCTTCCCGCCGGGGTCTGCCACCCAACACAGTAGTGCTCCCCCCTCATAGCCTACAGAGGTACTCCTCCTGTCGAGTACCGCGGGTCTGCCACCTCACATAGTAGTTCTCCTCCACTATGGGTCTGCCACCTCACAAAGTAGTGCTCCCCACTGGGCTACGTAAGTCACTCCGAATCAAATCGGACAAGCAGTCTTCAGGTCTCGGCCGGCTACATGGTCTCCGTACTCCGTACGCTCGTCTCTGGGAGGGTCCACTCCACGAGCTACAAGTTGATACTCCAAGTATCTCAAAGTCCCACGAAGAAGTATCACAAAGGACCGCCTCGTCATAGGGGTCTCAACGCAACAGACGGCGCGTCAATCGGACGCCCGGTCTGTGAGTTATTAGCAGTTTCATCCCAGGGGCCCGGTTAGTTTCGTAAGAGAACCAACCCCTCCGTATCTCAACTATACCCTGAACTCCCATAGGGTATGATCATAGGGACCGTTTCACAATGTGATCACCAACGCCACTGACGGTTCGTCAAACAGACGTCTGGTCTGAAAGATAACAGCTTTTCCGTTCCAGGGGTCCGGTTGGATTTCGGGTTCGATCCAACCCAGACACTACCAAATGTATCCAAAACTCAGGCGAAGTATGCCAAAAGTTCCGTCTCATCAAGAGGAATTCAACGAAATAGACGGCGCGTCAATCGGACGCCCGGTCTGTGAGTTATTGGCTTTTTCGTTCCAGGGGCCCGGTTGGTTTCGTGAGCGAACCAACCCGACCGCACTCCGTCTGCATCCAAACCTCGAGCGGAGTAAGCCAAAAAATCCGTCTCTCTTAGAGGATTCCATCAAAGTCGACGACACGTCAATCGGACGTCCGGAACTCAAGATATGATCATTTCCGCTCCGAGGGCCCGATTGGTTTCGTATCCGAACCAACCCGGCCGAACCCAAAGTAATCAAAAACCTTGAGTGCAATATACCGAAACGACCGTCTCAATACAAGGATAGCGTTGCCGCTAACAGCGAGTCGTTTTCAGGCTCGTAGATCAAGTTACGGGCATTTGACAAAAAATTTTCCGAAAACGGGGGGTCTGGGCCCGGCCCGGCCCAGCTCGGTCTGGTCTGGTCCGACCGGCCGGCCTCGGCCGGCGGACGCCGCGGGCGGCGGGGGTGTGCGTACGGCCGCCCCCCTTTGGCCGCTAATTGGCGCCGGCGGCAATCGCCGCCGGCAGGCTTCCGGCGGCGCGCCGCCGCGCCGGTCGCCGGCGCCGCCGCGCCGGTGCGGCGCGCCGCCGCCGCCTTCTGCGGACCACCGGACGCGCTCCGGTGGTCCGTTCCTCCTGCCGTCTTCGCCTACGGTCCTCTCGGGACCCGATCTTCACTGCAAAGCCCTCAAATCGCCTTTGTGGCCCCGTTTGTCATCGCCCACCAATCCACACGTCAAAACAAAACGTGTTGCCTTTGTGGTTCTCCGGCGCGATGCGACAGCACCGCGCCCTTCCACCGTGGCCCCGCTCCGGCCGTGATGTCTATGGTTTTCTTCGACGCGGCGCGACAGCGTCGTGTCCTCGTTCAACTCCTCGGCGTGGCGCGACGGGGTCGCGTAATATTTTCCGTGTGATTTCCGCGTGGTGCGACGACACCACACCATTTCTTCCGAATCACATATGAAACAACATCAATAATGGAGGAGGGTCGGCCGTGTTTGTGCGGTCCGACCCCCTCTCGTTAGTGGTTAACAATTTTTCGTTTTTTCACGAAGAACGACAAGATAGTATTTACGGATAAAAAAAATAAAACCCCTATATTCTTTCCATAAACAAAGGTAAACTTCCAACCCGCAATTAAAACGTTCGTGGATCAACTAGGTGATAAGTTGATCTGTGTTCATTGTTTTTTTTAGGAAGAAAGAAAGAAAGAATTTAAGGGAATAAAATTATTCTCAACATGACAATCCCCTACCTCGTCAAAGTCGTCGAGTGAGGGTTCGTCGCCGATTTTCTCGTCGCCGAAGAAATGTCGCGGAAGGAGAGTCGTCGGTGTCACGTCGTCGATCTCCGAGGGTTTGGCGTTCTTCGTCGGAGATCGGAGCGTTCTTTGCGTTCTTCGTCGAAGAACGAAGAATTCTCCCTCTGCTCTCCCAAGGTTTTACACAACACAAACCCCTCAACAAAAATAAAATAAGTCCTCAACTTATTTTATTATCAACTTAAGAATTTGAAAAACAAAGGATAAGAAACGATCAATTAATTCGAAGAATTAATTGTAAAACTTAACAGCCCAATTAAATTGGGGCGTTTCTTAACCAGAAAAACGCACAGTTGACTTCGTTTAATAGGGGGGGTGCAGGTGCGTTACTTAAGAAGAAAAGAAACGGTGGGGCTCCCTCGGACCCCACCTCACAAATATCCTACCAAGTGGGTAGGATATTTTGAATGCACCCTATCCGCTTCAACCCAGCTTAAGCATCTTTTAAGTGGTACTTAAGCGGCTTTAAGTGAAATAAAATAAAATTGTCATACAACTTTATTTTATTTCTTAACTTAAACCCCAAAAATTAAAAAGCACAACCGAGCAAATGAAACTCCGAAAGAGGAGTTTCTAAGGAAAAACCGGCACTGCGATTTCATCGGTGCCCTCAGAATTTGATTCCGAGCACCAGTTCAAAAGTTAGAAAAACCCACTCGTTCGTTCACTGAACGTACCCGAGCCAAACTTCGGAAATTGATTCCGGGCACACCGGGCCTCGGAATCAGGCGCCGTCAGAAACTACGTTCCTGTAAAATTCCAAAGAAAATTTAGGAAAAAATTTCCCTTGAAATTTCCGGGTCTTTACATTACTCCCACCTCAGGGATTTACGTCCTCGTAAAGCTTTATCACAACTAAGGTCACTAAAGCGGTAGAAAGCACACATCTGAGCCTTTTTCTCCCATTTGCTCACCTGGAGGTTCCCGTACTGTCAAAGAAAGTGCACCCAAGGAATTGATCATCCACGTAGGACCACCCCTGTCAATCCTCGATCCCCACTGGAACCTCCGTGCTTGTCGCCCTATCAACATCGTCCAGCTCCTCATGGTCGATGATATGCAAAGGGTCGAGCACATATCTCCTCAGTTGAGATACGTGGAAGTCGTCGTGCACCAGGTGCAACTGAGGTGGATGGGTCAAGCGGGAAACCACCACGCCTTCCCAGTTGAGGACCTAAGAAGGTCCGCTGAATCTTGGAGATAACTTGCTGCTTCGGTCACATCTCCGCAAACCTCGTCGAGGTGAGGCCCGTATAAGGACGTGATCGTCAACCTCGAAGTCTAGAAGTCTCCAATTATTGCTAGAATTGAAACTCAAAACAACTGCTGCCACGAGGTTGACCGACTCAAGAGTGATCGGTCGCACCCTACTGTGCATGAGTTTATCCTGTGCTGCCTGGGGTTTCCTTTCTACCGACCAAGGAAAACCCATCCCGACGTCGTGGTTAAACCACAACATTTTTTCCTAATACCGTCAATTTGTGTATGAACTGTGATTGCCCAGTCCATACTCAAACCAACGTCGTAAGGCCTCGACGCTTCCACCAAGAGATTCAACCGAAACTCTCGCCTCGAGGGTCTGACCACACCGTCGGCGTAAGTGTGATTATCGAGTCTCCTCCCAAGGTGTCTCCAGACGTGAGGGTCAAGTCCACGGCTTACCGGAAACTCTAGGTCTGGGACAAGATTTGTTAAAGTGAGGAATGATTCATATCGACGTCTGTTACTAAAGCAGCTAGTAGTGGACACAGACGTCCCTTGAATCATTTTTAGAGCCATTGGGTCACTCTCCTTGACCGCATGCAGCCGCACTCTTCCTCCGCCCTCTAGCTCCATGAGCCTGGCGGGGATAACTAAGGCGGGTGGTTGTAGCATGTTAAGACTTACACCACCTCATGCTGCTCTCCTAGCTCTACGTCTGCCGCTTAGCAGACTCAACTCTATTTAAAGCTTCCTCTTCTTGAAAAATTTAACACGCCCGAGTCTCTAAGACTGGCACCGGTTTCCTGTTTCTTACTGCACTATGCAGTCTTCATCCGCTCTTGGATGACCTGGACCTCCTTTAGTCCCACAAGAGCTACTAAAATTTCTCCTTTGCTGATAAGATAAATCTGGTCTCATCCCCTGGATGAACCACACCCATTGCCTAATACAGTCAATCCTGACGTGAAGGATGCATTAATTCCATGGATGACGTTGTAAGGCCTCGACATAAATACTAAGAGATCCAACTGTCACTCTAGCCTCCAAGGGTCTAGTCACACTGTCGGCATCAGTGTGAGGTCACTAGGTCTCCTCCAGTAGGAATCTCTAAAGTGAGGGTCAAGCCAACAGTCTTAACCAGGACCACTTAGTATCAACCAAACAAAAAGGACACGAAAGAAAACATCACAAAGATAAGGGTCTTTTTATTATTGCAGCTCATAATACAAAGACACATATACAATAGCAACATGGAACTAGAAGTACAAGGGACGTATCTACTAGTTCAGCTCCTGTCCACCTGCTCTAGGAGCTCTTCTGCATTGTCCACTGCTCGGCTGTTGCTCAAGCACTCGCCGCTGGTTCTGCCTCGGTGGCTCCCCCAAATCTTGCGGATCAACTGTACGAGGAGTCGAACAGTCACATGCCAGATGACCCTTTCCGCTGCACGAGTAACACAGTCTGCTTCTGGCACGCCTGGCTCTGACCCCACCTCGGGTGCCCTGCACCACCGGTCCTAAAACCCGAGATCGCCCAACTACTGGTCTGGTCCTCCTGGATCTCTGCACCATATGTCTACTGCCCACAGATGACTCGGCTACTGATCAAAAAACACACGGCAAAGGCAGCAGCTCCTGAACACGCTCGGGGTGTAGAGCTACTGGCACAATCTCCACCCTGAAGAAGGTCTCGAAGTCTTCCCATGTGAAGGCCATCCCATCGCAAAACTGGAACAAGTGGTTCCACCACCTGCCTGCTACTGCCTGAAGAAGGCTGGCAGCAAAGATCACCATGAAGTCTGTCGGCGTCCCCACTAGCCTGAAGACTCTCACCACAGCCTCCAGCCAACCCTCAACCGCCTGCAGGTCCGTCTCTCCCCAGAACCTGGGTGGACTCTGGCGCTGGAACTCGTGCTGCGCACTCAAGTAGCGTGCATCACCTACCGCTAGGGCTGGTGGCATCGGTGGCCCAACTTATTGTAGTACCGCTGGTGCCTCCGCTGGAGCCTCAACTGCAAGAGGGCCCTGTACCGAAGCCTCGTCGCTTGGCAAGCTGTCAATAAACACGTCCCTCTGGGCTCTAGCTGGTCGTCTGAGAAAAGTCATCCTGAAAGAAACAACGTGACACGGTCAAATGATTATACCTGGTGAGCTGACCTGGTTCGACCTGTTTTAAGGGAAAACCTTTGAAATCACTCACGCAATCAGTGTTTTCGTGCACAAAGTCAGAAATCAGTTTTCAGGGTCCTGGTGTATGGATACGTCGGCCGCCCGCACCAACACTGGTCTCCCTGAACTTAAAACCACACTCGGTACCCTTAACACTATTACTTCACAGAAAGAAAGATCAGAGTCTGCAGTAGAACTGACCACCTTTGATACCAATTTATCACGACCTGTCCTCGGGGACCGTGCCGTGACTACCCCAAGCCCTCCTTCCATAGGCCAGGGGATGGCGACTAGCACCAAAGGCGTAAATCCCGATAATTGGGAAGGCATTGCCCTTATAAAAGAAAACAAGCACCACAGAGTACAAGCGGAAACAAAACACTAAGTAAAAAATAAATGCTGAAAAGTAAATGGGATAGAATAAAAACCCAAAAAGAAGTACAACTACAACTGAACAAGGTACAACAACAAAAAGACAAACAGCTGGAAGAAGGAAGCAGCTCCTGGGTCGTCCTCCTCGGATCCTACCTGAAGGGTAGGTACAGATAGCACATCTCCTGGTCGTCCACCACGGATCCTACCTAAAGGGTAGGTACAGATAGCCTCCTCCACGCTCTCGTCCGTCAACCTCCTCTGTGTGTCATCTCGTCGTGTAGTCCACCTCCGGGTACTGACTCGTTGTGTAGTCCACCTCCGGGTACCGACCAGTCCTTGAACACTCGGCCTCCGTCAGCACTGCCTGTCATCTGCAACCAACACAATGAGGTGCGGGCATAGCCCGTGCAGGGGTGAGTATAACGATACTCAGTAGGGACCCCGAGACCCTCAAGGTCTCACTAAACCAACAAGGATAACCACAAAAAGATCTCAATAGATAACCTCTACTTAGATATATGCCCACACATATACCTAAGTTATCAAGTAACCCATCTCAATCATGATGGAACACAAGGATTGTGAAATCAACGGATAACCACTACCCATATATATGCCCATACTTATAACTAAGTTATCAAGTGACCCATCTCAATCATGAGGTAAACACAAGGTCAAAAGTCTCAGCTCAAACCAGGATTTTCATTATCGAAACTGTAACTGCTGAAGAGCTCCGTCTCTAGAGTGTACAGTGGCCCTGTCACGACTCTGAGGTACTGCTCACTAACCTAAGACTGCTGAGGTACTCCTCCTGTCGAGTACCGCGGGCCTGCCACCTCACACAGTAGTGCTTCCTTCCGGGGTCTGCCACCCAACACAGTAGTGCTCCCCCCTCATAGCCTACAGAAGTACTCCTCCTGTCGAGTACCGCAGGTCTGCCACCTCACATAGTAGTGATCCTTTTCTATGGGTCTTCCACCTCACAATGTAGTGCTCCCCACTGGGCTACGTAAGTCTCTCCGAATCGAATCGGACAAGCAGTCTTCAGGTCTCGGCCGGCTACATGGTCTCCATACTCCGTATGCTCGTCTCTAGGAGGGTCCGCTCCATGATATACAAGTTGATACTCCATGTATCTCAAAGTCCCACGAAAAAGTATCACAAAGGACCGCCTCGTCATAGGGGTCTCAACGCAACAGACGGCGCGTCAATCGGACGCTCGGTCTGTGAGTTGTTAGCCTTTTTGTCTCCGGGGCCCGGTTGGTTTCGTAAGAGAACCAACCCGGCCGTATCTCAACTGTACCCCGAACTCCCATAGGGTATGCTTATAGGGACCATATCTCAACGTGATCACCAACGCCGCTGACGGTTCGTCAAACGGACGTCTGGTCTGAAAGATAACAGCTTTTCCGTTCCAGGGGACCGGTTGGATTTCGGGTGCGATCCAACCCGGACACTACCAACTGTATCCAAAACTCAGACGAAGTATGCCAAAAGTTCCGTCTCATCAAGAGGAATTCAACGAAACAGACGGCGCGTCAATCGGACGCCCGGTCTGTGAGTTATTGGCTTTTTCGTTCCAGGGGCCCGGTTGGTTTCGTGAGCGAACCAACCTGACCGCACTCTGTCGACATCCAAACCTTGAGCGGAGTAAGCCAAAATATCCGTCTCTCTTAGAGGATTCCATCAAAGTAGACGGCACGTCAATCGGACGTCCGGAGCTCAAGATATGATCGTTTCCGCTCTGAGGGCCCGATTGGTTTCGTATCCGAACCAACCCGGCCGAACCCAATGTAATCTGAAACCATGAGTACGATATACCGAAATGACCATCTCGATCCAAGGATCGCGTTGCCACTGTCGGCGTGTCGTTTGGAGGCTCGTAGTTCATGTTACAGGCATTTGACCAAAAATGGTCCGAAAACGGGGGGTCTGGGCCCGACCCGGCTCGGTCCGGTCCGGTCCGACCCGCCGGCCGCGGCCGGCGGACGCCGCAGGCGGCGGGGGTGTGCGCGCGGCCGCCCCCCTTTGGCCGCTAATTGGCGCCGGTGGCAACCGCCGCTGGCAGGCTTCCGGCGGCGCGCCGCCGCGCCGGTCGCCGGCGCCGGCGCCGCCTTCTGCGGACCACCAGATGCGCTCCGGTGTTCCATTCCTCCTGCCGTCTTCGCCTACGGCCCTCTCGGGAACCGATCTTCACTACAAAGACCTCAAATCGCCCTTGTGGCCCCGTTTGTCATCGCCCACCAATCCGCACGTAAAAACAAAACATGTTGCCTTCGTGGTTCTCCGGCGCGATGCGACGGCACCGCGCCCTTCCACCGTGGCCCCGCTCCGGCTGCGGTGTCTATGGTTTTCTTCGACGTGGCGCGATGGCGTCGTGTCCTCGTTGAACTCCTCGACATGGCGCGACGGCGTCGCGTAATATTTGCCGTGTGATTTCCGCGTGGTGCGACGGCACCACGCCATTTCTTCCGAATCACATAAGAAACAACATCAATAATGGAGGAGGGTCAGCCGTGTTTGTGCGGTCCGACCCCCTCTCGTTAGTTGTCAAAAATTGTTCGTATTTTCACGAAGAACGACAAGATAGTATTTACGAATAAAAAAATAAAACCCCTATATTCTTTCCATAAACAAAGGTAAACTTCCAACCCGCAATTAAAACGTTCGCGGATCAACTAGGTGATAAGTTGATCCGTGTTCATTGTTTTCGTTAGGAAGACAGAAAGAAAGAATTTAAGGGAATAAAATTATTCTCAACATGACAATCCCCTACCTCGTCGAAGTCGTCGAGTGAGGGTTCGTCGCGGATTTTCTCGTCGCGGAAGAAATGTCGCGGACGGAGAGTCGTCGGCGTCACGTCGTCGATCTCCGGGGGTTTGGCATTCTTTGTTGGAGATCAGAGCATTCTTCGCGTTCTTCACGTTCTTTGTCGAAGAAAGATGAATTCTCCCTCTGCTCTACCAAGGTTTTACACAACACAAACCCGTCAACAAAAATAAAATATGCCCTCAACTTATTTTATTATCAACTTAAGAATTTGAAAAACAAAGAATAAGAAAAGATCAATTAATTCGAAGAATTAACTGTAAAACTTAACTGCCCAATTAAATTGGGGCGTTTCTTAACTAGAAAAACGCATGGTTGACTTCGTTTAATAGGGGAGGTGCAGGTGTGTTACTTAAGAAGAAAAGAAACGGTGGGGCTCGTGCGGGCCCCACCTAAAAAATATCCTAACAAGTGGGTAGGATATTTTGAATGCACCCTATCCGCTTCAGCCCAGCTTAAGCAGCTTTTAAGTGGTCCTTAAGTAGCTTTAAGTGAAATAAAATAGAATTGTCATACAACTTTATTTTATTTCTTAACTTAAACCTCAAAAATTAAAAAGCACAACCGAGCAAACGCAACTCCGAAAGAGGCGTTTCTAAGCAAAAACCGGCGCTGCGATTTCATCGGTGCCCTCGAAATTCGATTCTGAGCACTGGTTCAAAAGTTAGAAAAACCCGCTCGTTCATTCACTGAACGTACCTGAGCCAAACTTCGGAAATTGATTCCGGGCACACCGGGCCTTGGAATCAGGCGCCGTCAGAAACTGCGTTCTTGTAAAATTCCAAATAAAATTTAGGAAAAAATTTCACTTGAAATTTCTGGGTCTTTACAAAAAAAGTTAATTAAATCAATAAAAATATGTCATATTATCCTAGAAAATTTGTGTAACTCATTAAAAGTCTCAAATTATATTTATTTGGGTATTTATAATATCAATTATTTTAATTTTTCACTATTATGGTAATTACTGCATCATCATTGTGTCATAAATAAATTAAATTATTTAATTTCTAAAAATTATAAATAAAATATAATTATGTAGGAAATCTTTTTCGATTTATAATGAATGTTGATAGTCGAAAATCCAACATATATAACCCTATGTAAAAATTGTTTTTCTAAAAGATATATGCTTATGTCATTTTTGTACTTATTTTAACTTAATTAAAATTAAGTGTCCCTATCACCTAAAAGTGGCTCCATGGGGTCCCAAAATCGACCCAAAGATGTCTATGGTCGAACATGCATCAACCAATAAGGCTAGGACACATTTTAGGGTAATTTAGTATTATTATAATATTATTTTGTAACCCTTATTTACCGGATTTACCCTTAACCATGGTAAATAAAATATTTACCAAAGTAATTATTCAAAATGTATAAAAATAAATGTTACCTATTTACACAATTTGAACATACTGATTCCAAATATGGAATCCATTTTTCCAAATGCAAAACATATAAGTGGCAGAAATTAATTTAAAATTAATTCATGTTGTTAATAACAAAAAGTGTGTTTTTAAGAGATAATAACTATCAAAAGATTGACACTTGTTTATGTCTGGTTTAATTGTAAAATTATGTCCAATGACCAAAATTGTATTAAATGGTAAAAATATATTCTATATATACTTCAAAACCACTCAAATTCATAATTTATCACTATTAATTATTTTGATTAAAAAAGTTTTTTTAATTAAAATTTAGTAATTTTCACTATTCATAAAAATATTAAAGTTATCCGAAAAGTGCCAAAATTTCACCTTCAGCTAAATTCGATATTCAGAATCCAAAAATGAAGTCCATTTTGAAATATAAAATATATATAATTTCAAAAAGTAGGTATTACTATTCATAACGGCTAGTTTGATTGGTTGTGGTGTGTGTTAAAACTCGAAGTTGCGTACAACACACACTACTGTATTATTCAATGGAAAGCATACCGTGGAAGCTTGGGATGTTTCATTTTAAAATTTTGATGTCCCCATTTAGTCAAAAAGTTTAAAATATTGTATTTAAAAATGGTTCACTATTAAAAGTTGATAAACGTGCAATACTGAAAATGAATTTGTTCTTACATTATGTCTAAGAAACTCATAATATGGATTCTAAAATTATAAGGATTATATAAAGTTTAAAATTTAGTTAATACTATTCGTAACCACTTTTTAGTGTCTTGTTTGGTAATTCATGGTGCACTTGAACTCGGTGTTGCGTGTAGTGCAAGTTATTGAATTATTTTGAAAAAATAACACACTATGAAATCATGGGGTGTTACATAACCGCAGTAAATAAAAGTCAAAAGTAAATATTCACCAAAAATCATTTTCATCTTATTGAACCACATTTCACTTACTAATAACAACCATGTATGTCAGATTTTTGAAATTCAATTCTCAGAAGTGGTAAAATTTCATTTAAATGAAAATTTTAGTTTTTTACTACTACTAAGTGGTTTCATTATTAATCAAAAATTGATGTTTTTCAAAAAAATTACCAAAAATTCTGCTTAATCTATATTCAATAATCTGAAATAAAAAATGACGTCTTTAAAAAAAGTAAAAACATAGTAGTTTCATTAATTAATTTAAAATTAATTCCCACTGTCAAAAAAATTGTGTGTTTTTAAGAAATAATAACTATCAAAAGATTGACACTTGTTTATGTCCAATTTCAAAATGAAATTATTTCAAATGGCCAAAATTAGATTAAATGGTAAAAATAAATTCTAATTACACTTTAAAAGTAATTAAAAATATAATATAACCGTATAAATAAATTAGATTAAAAGACACTTTTGAATTAAAATACAATATTTTTAAGTATTCAATAAAAAATGAACGTTATCAAAAAAATACCAAAAATGTACCCAAAGTAAATTTTGATGTCCTCAATCTCAAAAAGAATATTATTTTTTTCAAAAATAACATATAAAAATTACCAAAATGATATTTAAAGATTGTTCTCTATCAGAAGGAGGTAAATCAACCTTTAACAAAATTTTAGAGTATTCATGCTTAAAATAAAATTCATTCACATTTTTAGCCCCTAAATTTTATTAGATAATTGTAAAAACATTTAACAAACATATATAATCATATTTTAGTTATTATTCATTCCTTACAATACAATGACAAGGCATTACCTACCATTTAAAATAATAATATTATATTATTAGTGTAAAACAAAATATTTCAACGAAACCCATTGTTGTATATTGGTTATGCCATCAAACATAGAGTCCCCTTTAATGAAAAATTAATTTTTAATTCAAAAATATTAATAAATATGAAAATTGTCTTATTTCTTATTTATCTGGGATGTTACACATAGTATTGATTGATTCCCATCATCATAAGATATCTAGTGACACATAGATATTTTATCTTAGGCCCAAAATTTTCTTCAAATAATTTGTAGAACATTTCCAACTCCTGATTGTTCACTTTATGTATTTTCCAATTGAGATAAATATCATCCACTAGATCTAAATAGGGCCCATAATGGTGAATTTTTCTAGACACAATGGAATATCAATTTTAATTGGTTTATGTACTGAAGTATATTTTGATGTAAATAGAATATCCCATGTTCTGAACTTGTTCAATATTTGATCTTATATTTGGTCACCTCATCTCTAATAGTTGTGGTTATCAAACCAATGATTATATCATGTTCAACTTTTTTTACCCATATTTTTTGTATTCCCTTATTTCAATATCATGTTCTAAGAAGCCACAATGTCCATCATGGGATTTTATGTCCACTTCAACCCCTCATTCTGTTCTCCCCTATGATTTACTATATCTCAATGTCTCTCCTTATTTCTCACACTAACCATATCTCGCATTGGATTAGTAGTTGGGAGTGGGTTTTTCCAAGAAAGGTTGAGACGTGTGAGAAACACATGGTCTAAAATCAATAATGATAAATAAAGATCCCACTATCTTAACTCAATGACCTTAAACTATGAGTCCAAGTCCCATCATAATTACTCTAAACTATGTAAATGTATCCTCATGAATTGTTTATGTGGACTTGGGCCTATTTAATACTATAATAATGTTATAGTCACATTATATATAACTATACATATCCTTTTGGGATGATCTACCCATGGAAAAATCCTTATAACCTAAAATTATCTCCATGATATCTCAGAAACATTTGCACTGACAGGAGGTGGCCCACTTTGACTCACCTTTCATGTTGGGTTATCTATCATTGATGTTTCACATATTCCATCTAGATGACCATCCCATAGTACACGATTTAAAAAAATACTCTATAATACATGGCCTAATCCTTTTGACCATGAAATGTGTGAAATATGTCTTAGTGTTGTTTTGTATGATGTCAGTTTACCTCTTAGCCCCTAAATTCACATCGGACAACCTTCTCAAATCTCGGTTGAATTCCTTTTGGACACAAATCCCTAATGGTACTAGTATGATTACATCAAAAAATTTTCAACATTCCAATTATGGTTTGCATGGATTATAGGCCTCCAATTTTCCCAAATACATGTTAGGTAATTACACTTTGATCATGCATCAATCACTTTAGGGTACTCATGGGCTGAACACTATTCCCTTAAACATAAATCCATAACCAAGTCAAAGCATACTAAAATTAAACCTTTTGAGATCTATCCCAAGAATGTCTTCTACAATGTTAGGGCCTCATTTATTCTATTAATGTATGGTTGTAATTCTACAAAACTACACATTTACCTTTTGGGATTCCCTCCACCAGTTTTGACCTCTATGGCTATAAACCAGGAGCTTTAGTCCAATCCTCATTACTATAATTTTAATCCCATATTACAGGGATTGTGGTGTGTGACATGGTTTTTTGTTCCATAATTTTATGTATTGTTTTATCTCCTACATTATACAAATACTCATTTCGGACACCCACCATATAATCCATTGTCAGTGACCTTAATCTAAGAGTCATGATCCATGAATCAAGACCTTCAACTATGTATGTACAAATATTCAATGAGATATTCTATGTTGATGGGCCTCCTAGGATCCTCATTGTAAGATGTTTATATATTCCTCATGACACATATCAAACCTTGGAGATATAATATTTTCCAACCATTATGTCCTTAACCTATTTACCCTACCTTGGTCCAATCATAATGACCTGAAAAATTGTGCGACATGACCCATATTCTCTATCATAGAACATGGATTCCATGTATCTATTCCCATATGTTCACACATCCATTAACATTAATATAAAAGTTAACATTATCACTTTAAATGGATTAGTGATGATCCCTTAATCCTTATTGATGATTAATTAATGGGTATCCTAGTGAGTAATCTCCACACACTACGCCATGATCATATAACATTAAACATAGTGAATCCTCATCATTACTATAAATGTGTTAAACTGTGTGTTAAACATCCCCATATTGTGATGTTAAATTACATGTCTATTGTACCTATTTCAAGAAATTATACTATGGAAAAACATGGGATCTATCTTGAGTACCCCCTTTCTCGGATTCCAATCACCTACCACATCAATTCTTTCCATTGATATTTATTCGACATCTAATTAGATGCTCCCTCTAAATATGAATTTGACCATTTTTTGACATATACTTTTACCCTTTGATCTTTGAACAACAATGGAATAATTCCAGGAGTGTTGGAATCCATTAGGAAACTCCATCATCTCATATACAATATTCACATACCCATTTATTTTCATCCTAATCATCCTCTATAGATGATCATACACCCATAATGGTAGTGGTTCCAGGACACACTATCTCACTTTCCATTGTAGGGACTATCATAGAAGTCATTAGATGAATTTTTGGGAAATGCCCTATGATTCATAAATTTTTAGTGATTATCAATAATTTTTTCCCAGTGTTGGGTAAAAAATAGTGTATTATTAGTTTCATACCTGGTCATATGTTTTCCTCCATCATCACAATAACCCAGTACATTCAAAAAAAAGGGTGTCAAGATTCATAGTTTCCATTCCACTTTTTTGTGTAGAATTCAATTACCATGACCTAAAACCAATCATGAAATAATGAAAATTGTAAAATAAATTCATTTATTTCAAGATCATAGTTGTCCATCAATATCCCCTCTTAAACCAGACAGTTTTTTTATTTTTTTTTAAATTCATACCTTGATGGTTTAAAGATTTTATGAAATTATCATATGAAATAGTAATCACATGTCCATCCCATGTTTCTCACACTGATAATGAATCAAAATAATATTGGTATTGCTCATCAGTTGTCTTGTGACAAGGACTAATGATAGATTATATAATGTGGGGTATAACATAATGATAAAGAATGCAAGAGTTTAAATAAAACCAACTCATGTTATGGAGGTTTATCCACACATTAGAGCCTCTCATTTTCGTAATTAATCTATTGTTTATCCTGATTAATCATGGTTTGAAACATGGATAGCCTCAACTATGTGGTATCCAAGATCCAAATATAAAACTATAGGTATAAATTCT
The DNA here is from genome assembly GCA_963277665.1 of Viscum album. Lineage (NCBI taxonomy): Eukaryota > Viridiplantae > Streptophyta > Magnoliopsida > Santalales > Viscaceae > Viscum > Viscum album. Next base: position 1,328,804,471 of record OY728142.1, on the reverse strand, counting down.
CTTCATTTTTTGGGGTGGAAATATTTGGTCTTGATATACATCAAGTTATGAATTTTATAAAACTTATCCATGAGGAATTTTTCATCTGCTACTATGGCCATGACCACCACCAATGGATTTATCAAATGATTGATGATATTCAAATGAAATGTGGTGATGACTGCATTCTTCTTTCATATCCATTATATGAAGGGAAATCCCATTTAGGTTCTTGATATTCTTGGTAGAAGAAATTATTTTGATTCTTCTTGTAGAAGTTATATAACTTCCATTGGGAATAGAGCCGCTCAATAAGGATGTCTGGAGCTAGTTTATGAAGGTTGCTTGAGTCCACAACAAGGGATCCCAGGATGACTATCTAGTGTTAGAGACATCCCACCTAGTTTGGAAGGATTGATATCTTGGTACACGTGATGAGGATCCACACCATACTCAATTGAATATAATAAATGACTAAATTCTCCTTGGTGGCATCCAATCTAGACTATATAAAGGATTCAGGTAGTCCATGATTGTATAGAGGGATGACCACCAACTCATTAGTGGAAAGATCATATATATTAATATATTTATGTGTGTGTGGATTGAAATATATTTCCAAAATAGGGTCTCTCTATCCCCATACAAATAGAGCAATCCACTTCATCCCCCAAAAGAACCTATGAGGTGGACCCAATTGTATCGGCCTCCCCAATTACCCGTTTTGGAAGTGTACTTTTAGTGTTAACACCTTCATCCAATACAAGAAACAATTATTCTGTTGGTGTGTCCAACATAGACTATCTTTCACCACATCTACTGGAATAATTTGTTTTCCTCTTTTGTAACATCATCTACATCATCTACCTCTTGTGGAGATAGTGAAAAATGCTACACCATTTTAGCCCCTTAATCAAATTGCAAAATTTTCACTATCATGACACCCATATTTAATGGAATAACCTCATAAGTCCATTCATGTTGCATTTCCATGGTTGAGCTGACCACCATAATCTCCCAAACCATTTATTCTAGGAAAATAACACACACAGTCACTACCTCATCCTTTTTAACCATCGACTCAGACAATTGATGTTTCTATATGAGCATCGAATTCTATTTTGAATTACATAAAAATTTAGTCTAGCATATGTAGAAAACTAACTAGGGGAGATCAATTATGAAATTAGGAATAATATTACATTAATATATTTTATTGCTGAGGAGCGTAGGAATGTTCATGGGAAATCCCCTCGAAAGGGTATTCCCTCTATAGCCACTTCCATAGTTATAGGTTACAGGTCAATAGATGGTTGGATAATCATAGATGAATTATTATGGAGCCCCCCCCCCCCGCAATACTAGTTAATTTTTTAGGATCCCTCTCCCCCTTCTTGATATTCTTCTAGATCCTACCCTACCTTCATACACATTGATCACCTAAGTATCCACGTAGAGGTGCAAAAGCATCTAACCCATTGGATGAGAGCTTAGAAGTGGATTTCATCCCAACCAACAAATTTTATCATATGTTCAATTTAATGTTTTTTTCTACAAGATTGATCCTAAACTTCTAACTATCTAATTTATTGAATTCCCTCATACCGAGGAATGTTAAATTTATACCATTCAAGACTCATCACCCTGAATAATATCCCATAATTGTTGAGATCCCACCAAATTCCATGGAGAGTATTGAGATGTATGAAGGGTAACTAGATATCCCATGATTAGGTGATGACCGCATGAATAAGATTTTCTAAATGGAGCAAAAACATTCATGGTCCTTGAAAAAACACCATCTAAAACTCCCAAGGGGTTTATACATACTCAAGAAACGACATTTATAGAAGATATGATCCTCATGCTAACCCTATCCCTCTATTATCAAACATAATCGATCCATATATTATCAAACCCAAAACTAATTCTCTATCCACTTGACCAATCCTACCTCCATGGTGCACTCAAACCACAACTCTCCCTTAGCACCATTGATGTAGGGTATCTCAATGTTTAGGTATTCAGGTTCCAAAATATCACTATAGTGTAGATGCTCTCCCAAATGTTTCCATATTTTTGGATTATTCTATATACCACAATTGGGAGGGGAAACCCTTATTATCCTTTCAAGTACATTTATGTGAAAATGTGACAAATATTCCCCAGTACTAAAGGATAGAACTCATGAAATGACTCTCTGTACACCATAAGTGTTTTCCACAAAATGCATCCAAATATCTTTCACACTGATTCACGATCTTTGAATAACATTCAACCCTCACAAATTGATCCCCACCTCAGAAGTCTAAGATGTTTGATAACTAAATTATGGTTCCCATACAATTCTCATTCACCTTCCCCATTAGAAAGGGGATTAAGTGAAATATGAAATTTACTACCCACATGACCCTTTATTGAATGTACCCATGGCCCAAATTGACTGAGAAACTTCAAACAAGGCTTATAATCACTGGATGAAATTTAATAGGGGTAGGAGATATGGGGTTTGGGTATTAATATCACTACATTATTATATCCAAAAGAAATATAAGAAAGAGAGGTGCCCACAAAAATTAAAGATAATATTCCATTAAATGATGTGTTAATGAACCCTGTAATTCTTCTTCAATATCATTGTTTCAAAAATAGTGTGCTACCTCATCACCTGTTCACCTCCATAATGAATGTTCTCGGCCACACCCGCATTTATTGATCCCTCATGTGGATCATCTAGCTGAAAATCATATTGTCAATAAATGCCTCTAATATAACTATGAGATTATCAAGTTATATGATATATCCCCAAATAGTCTACAATCTCATATCTATGATTAGATAGTGGGAATACTCAGTTCCCTCCTAGAATTCCCCAGTTCATGTATGCAACCACCATGTTGATTTTTTATGGATCATTCCTATTGACTAAATCTCATGCAGGTTCATTCATTCAATATCAAAACCATTTCTAGAATGGGATATACATCATCTTAGACCTATGTTTTTGTGTCCTTTGAAACTTATTTTTTAATGACTATACAAGATTTGGGATCAGATCCTGGTCCTCTTACAAGTTCCTTTTGGGGATAAGATCATCATAAATTACCCCTTATATTTGTATCCCAATGATATAGATAGTGTACTATAGATTATGCCAAACCTTCTATGATGTGGATGTAGAGTGTTAGTTCATTAAGACCACATTTTTAGAATCCATGGTGGGATGTCATTGTGGTGGTATATAAGACACTATTAAGCCTATTCTACATTATATTTAAAAATTAAATTTAGATTGGACACAAATTTATGTCATGATGCATATTCCTAACAATCCTAGTCACATTTATCTATAAATTTCCGCCCTTTCCTTTGTCCCATTAGTCATTCCTTCCCTTGGGCACATAACCAAAACCCTCCTTGTCAATAATATCTCACTTAGGGGATGTGTTGTATCATTCTATAGCTTATCCCAATAAATTTTGGTGTCATGGTTTTGAAGAGTCTCAACCATTAGTGATGTGTGGTACTTATGGATGTGTGCCCCAATATACCTACGCTAGTGGAATTTTCTTGGAGTTATTATGAAATTGTAAGGGGTAAAGTCTCTATTCACCCGAAGTACTAATACATCATCCCATATATCAAAACATTAGACTGTGATCCAGTTCCATAGAAGATGAATCCCTTGATATTTTGTTATTAGTGAAATCGGTGAGTCCTGGATTGAGGGACACAAGGTACTCTCCCTGACCATTAAGTTCTCATCTATTTCTTCTTGATGACTACAACCACAATGGATCCTTCTGTAGAAATATTTTGAGGCATAAGACAGTTTTTGGAGTTTGGTTCATGATGATATGTTCCTAGAGATCATGTTATCAATGATGGGTTCATGGTGATTGGTACATGAAGGATGGTTTTGTAAAGCATAGATTGTAGAACTCACTAAATAGATCAAGTTACACAGATATTCTAAGATTTATATGTGGCATGGATTAAGATCACAAAACACTCATGAAGATAGGGAGCCTCACAAATAGAGTGAAAGAGATTTTATTTTTGTGAAGGGATTGTGGACCCTCCCTAGGGACATAATGATATTTATAGCAATAAATTATTATTTTTCATGATCGTCCATCATGATTGGGATTCATGATGGGGATTCAAAAATGGGATTCAGGATGAGATTCATAATTGTTGTAAAATTGTCAGTTTTTACCTATTTTACATCAATATATGACCATCATTTTTTCATCAGCTCAAATTTTGAGGGACTATTTGCAGATTCCATGATACATGTGTCAAAGGAATGGTAGAGGAATATATAAACCATTAAGTAGAATTCAAGAAAAAATGGGCCAGAAATCGATGATGGGATCTATTGTATAAGAACAACTCCTTCTCTAACGACCAACTCTCTCAATGAACACTGGAATGAGAATAAATTCATTAATACACAAAGGACTAATGGTAACATATATGCCATGTGATGGATGATTCACATATTTCTTCATGACTACATTTATTTTTCACAATTATCACTACATATGGTATTTTTATGTCATAGAGCCTAGATATTAATGAAAATTATATTCTTCATGCATGACTCTAATAATCTTAAAACCAAAATTCCTATAAATACCCCCTTGAAACCAAATTTTTGGGGTATGTGTGCTGTAGAGACTTGAAGCATGATGTACATGGACATTAAATTACTTTTGCGGAATAATTAATACATAACAAAAACCAACACTCAAGGATCGTAATGGTTTAGTGTCTTTGGAAACTTGGAACAAAATTTTCTAATCGTTGTGAAAGATCTTCAACATCTCCCATAAAGATCTTCCCCTTTGGTTTTATTACCTAAAACTTTTCTTTATATCCTGGGGAAAAGAAAACATATAAAGGGTGAGCTCAAATTCTTAGTAAGGGTAAACATAGAGAACATAAATCAATCCATAAACATTTGAATGCAAAAAATTGAACATAAAATCTAAACATCAAAATCTTGAGCAAAGACATAAATCTTGGAAGTATGTAAGGCATATATCATAATGAAACATTAATCCTATTGAAATATCCTTGAAAATAAAACATGTAATTGTGGAAACCATTAAGCACATGTTATGATTTTCATAGTAACCAAGGCATTGCTGCCAAGACCATCTTAGTGGACAAAGTCCCTTTCTAAATCGAGTTCACTCCTTGTTTCAGTTCTGTAACACTGAACTGGATTAACTTACCATTCTAGCCATGTAAATCTCATGAGATATAAATCTTTACCTAATGCACTGGAGGGAGATATAGGTCCCACCCATCTCATAATGAAATCATTTTTACTTGTGCCACAAAATAAACATACATTATTCATAATAACCCAACGAATAAAATGGGTTTCATAAACATCATCCCATTATCACATAACCCATATAAAAGAAATGGATATCATTTCATAATAAGAAAAGTGAAACCATGTAAATCATAGATACATGATACTTGAAACATACACATATGAAATAATGTCATCTTAGATGAAAAATGGTTTTGATAAAACACGTGAAATTAATTCTTGATGAAAATTTCCTTTCTTCTTCAAAATCATTCTGTTTTCAAAAAATTTAATGCAATTTTAAAAGAAATTGATTTTTTTGAAAATAGTCATGAAATATTTTGGAGTAATCTTCATGAAAATAAGGCTTTATGAAACCGTAAAAATCCGTTCTTGCCGTATAAGTTAAAAAAAATTCTTCTCGTACTTTTGCCGGAAAAGACAAAAAGTACCTCGTAAAAGAAAGATTCCATTCATACCATGTAGTAAAAGTAAAAAATGGGTAAAAAGGACATTAAATATACATAAAAAACTATTAGAAAATATTGACATGGATGATAACAATAACCCCAGTAAATACTTATGTATAAGAAATCTCGGATAAAAAAATGGGATTTGCAAAATTATCCCTTACCTTATGTCCGATGTGCTTTGTATGTATCTGAACCCCCTGTATAATGATTTAAATAATGTCATTGACTTATTAAATAATCATATTAATTGTTATTATATCATATATGGTTCACATAGGTATTTATATTACCCGTTCATTTGTCAATTCCATGTTAAAGTAGCGTTTTGGGTAAAATTGTTTCATTTATCGTACATGTTTGGACTTGTTCTTGTTGATATTATTATTACTTATATTATGATTTACTTAATTCCAGAATGTAAAACATGATTTATATATCATATATATTCAGTATATATATATATATATATAATAGATAGATAAATGAAATGAAACACACCGTTCATGGAGACGGTAGGCCGTACACACTAATGAACGGTGTTTTTGTTTCCTTATTGAATTGAATGGAATTAAGTATATGACATAAATATACATAAATCTGGTAGAATTATTATTTCATATATTTCATGAATACTAATTATATAAACTTTATAATCATTCGTGAATGGTTAACATGGAGAATGAATCTCATCGCGTCGTGGAGACGGTAGTCCGTACGTACGCACGAGCGATGAGATCGTTCCCATATTTATTGAATCAAATTGGAGTGAATGATCTAATATATTAGAATCAGTATGATTTTATAATAATCATATGTATTTATTCTTTACACCATTATAACCATCCAAGTAAGTTGGTGGTGGAAAAATAGATTACACCACAGCGTGGAGACGATATTCCGTACGTACGCATGCGAGGTGATTTCATTTTCTGTAGGATGGATAGAAGGTGAAATGGGGTTGTTTCATATTTATAATGACATATTTTTATATGATTAATAATTATGTAATTAATTTATAATGAAAAAAATAAATAAGAATAAGTTTAAGAAGAAAGAAATTGGAAAAGATCGGTAATCGATATTACCTCTTCTTTGACGCGCCTCTTCTTAACCTCTTCTTAGGGCACTAGAATTGGTCTTTGAAGAAGACCGAGACCTCTAGGATGTTTCTAGGGAAGTTTAGAAGAGAAATTGTCAGGGGTTTGCCGAGCATGATGGCTCAATGTGGTGTGAGGAAGAGGGGGAGGAGGTGCCCCTTTATAAGGGAGGAGAGGGGCACCTTTGGAAAAACTCAAAATATTATTTTATTATAAAGAAATATTCGGTTTTTAATAGCTCAAAATTGATTTCTTTCGAATCTAAGGTGGTTATGGGTAGAAATACTCTCATAAAATATAATTTGGACAAGTTTAGGTAATTATTTTAACCTTATTTCTTCGATTTAACTTTAAGTTAAATAATTTCACTTTTACCGTGTCTCCTTGTTTTCTTACACTATAAGGTTATGAAACATACAATAACAATCCAAACGAACCCCAAGATGTTTATTATTAATATATATAACATTATCTAAGTCATTTGGCCGAACCTTATATTTTTAGGAATAAAATAACAATTAATAATATAATATTTGTTTTAAAAACTATTTTATGTCAATTTTGACACTATTTCGTAAATGATTTTTGTGAAAATAATAAAAAAATTATTAGTTATAAAAAAGTTAATTAAATCAATAATAACATGTGATATTAACATATAAAATTAGTGTAATTCATCAAAAGTCTCCAATTACATTTATTTGGGCATTTATAACGTCAATTATGTCAATATTTCATTAATAAGATAATTACTACATCTTCATTATGTCATAAATAAATTAAATTATTTAATGTCTAAAAATTATAAATAAAATTCCATTATTTAGGAAAGAGTTTTAGCTTTATAATTAATATTTATAGTCGAAATTATCTTATGTATAACCCCATATAATAAATGTTTTATTTATTAAACTTTGATTTTATTTATTTTAACTATTCTTTAAATAAAATAATAATAAGTTTCCTAATCTAATCCAAGTGGGCCTAAATGGTCATATTGTATTCCTAAGGTTGTTTTTGGTCTAATTACACTTATCCAATAGAATTTGGACATGTTTTAGGGTAATAATAATATCATTTTGACCCTTAATTACCCTATTTACTTTTAACCGTGGTAAAAAAAGTAAAATGTTACTATTCACTAAATTTTTTTTTCATCTCATTGAATAAAATTTTACTTAATAACATCAACCGCATCTCTAGGATTTTTTTTAAATTCCATTCACAGAAGAGGTAAAATTATATTTTGTGTAAATTTACAAATTCTCCTAGGAGGTGGGTAAAAGACGGTGAAAAGTTCAATAAAATTTTCATATATCTAAAATTATTATAAAAATGACTCCAATGAATTACATTGAACTTATATTGGTATTATGTATCAATTTGTACCTAAAATAAATTTAAATAAAATAAATAATTATTTAAATAAAAAGTTCGTTTTTAAATGGTAACCCATTGTTTTCACTATTCATCAAAAATTGAATGTTTTCAGAAAAATACCAAAATTTCTCCCTAAGCTAATTTCGATATTCTGAATCCAAAAATGATGTCCATTTTGAATGATAAAATTTCAAAAAGTGGGTATTACTATTCATAATGGCTAGTTCATAATAATATTATAATAATATCTCGTCTAGTGAAACTTGGTATTGCGTACTACACATGCTATCGAAGAAGGTCTTGATTGCGTGTAATGCAAGCCAAATCATGGCTGCGTGTAGTGAAATATCTGTTTGGTGTTATGTATAACATAATCAAACCAAAATCTAAACTTAATTTTGTGTAGAATAATTTCCACAAAATGAACTTGAAATTGTGTGTAACACTAGCCAAGAATAGTGTTGCATATACTACAAGATAATACAGTGTTGGGTATAGTACAAGCTAATCTTGGTGTAGCATAATACATAAGACATCAAAGTAATTAAAATAATATTTCTCATAAAATCTCGGGCTGTTACATTTGCCCCATCAAATTATGAAAATTTCTCTCTATCTTGGAATAACCTGATCACCCAGAATGTAAAAAAATAGATCACCAAAGGTATCCAATATTCATGAAAACACTCACTCATATTATGAAGATCTTGTACCTAATTCAGATATTACATTAACAAATTCACATGACCTTCATGGAAGAATAATTTCCCTTGTAGTACAGAGGGATTATTGAGGCATATATCCTTCATGAATTCAACACTATGTAAAACAGGTCATTAACATGACGTCAGTTAAACTTATTTCAAGAATCCAACTTATTCGTGAAGCCCCTTCCCTTTAAAAGGTCCTTAGCTATATGATACCTTCCTTCATGGACCTCTAATATTCATAAATCACTTATCGTGGACCTCTCTGTGGTTCTCACCATGTGATGAGATACCTTTACGAAAGAAGAATGTCGGGGCCCCATAAAAAACTTTGACAATTTTAGCTACACACTGAGTCCTTATGTGACTAGTTCCACAAAATATTGTGTCTTCACAATACCCTTTAAATGTTTTGGTTTCCTCAAATCTAACCATTTAATCCAATAATATGTACTCTAATACCAATATAATATATTCATATGGGACCCTAACATCAGACTCATGATTGCACGTGGATGAAAAGATGTATCAATGCCATGACCATAAAAAAGGTGCATGATTTGTGGTGAAATAATCTAGAGAGGTGAAATATTTGATGGAAAATATGAACTTTTCTTGGATTATGGTAATCATGCTAGATATTCAAGTCAATATGGCATGTTACCCATTGAATAGCGACCTCTCCAAAATCTATGTTTTATAATGTAAAAATTCATAGTTAGATGTCCTACTAATATGATGTTAATATTCATAAATACTTCATGAACACAGGATGCCAAATTTTACTCCTATATAATAAAATGAAGATTGTATTCCCCATGTTTTATCATCAAGGGATGAAACCCTCCCCTACAATGGATTATAAGATAGTCCTTAGAGAATCTTATTTTGGTAATCCCCAAACAAGTCTTTGTCATAGCTCCTTTCGAAATGTGAGGGTCCATACTACATGATTTTAAACAACATGGATAGATAATTCCACACAAATTTAATTTTTTTCATCAATCTATATGGGGTTTGATTCATTTTCTCTAAACAATTTACGTAGGATGCATCCCTGAGGCTCGATCCCAATAATGGTAAATACATGTGTTACATATTCCATCATATGGGTGGAATTCCTATAAATTCTGTAACATCCCAGATAAATGAAGAATAATACATATTTCATATTTATTAATATTTGTCAATTAAATATTAATTTTACTTTAAAGGGGTTGCTATGTATGATAGCGTACTCGAAACACAACAACTAGTTTCTTTGGAATCTTACGTTGCACACTAATAATATAATATTATTATTTTAAATGGTAGTTAACTCCTAGCTGCTGTATTGGCAGGAATGAATGAAACTAACTACAATATGATTATCATGTTTGTTAAATGTATTTACATTATCCAATAAAAAGTTAGAGGCATAAAATGTGAATGAATCTAATTTGAAGAATAATTTACATTAAAAGGCCAATTTATCGCACTTTAATGGAGAACCATATATAAATATAGTTTTGGTCACATTAATAAATTATTATTGTCCAAATAAAATCCTTCTTTATAATGGGGACATTAAATATTACTTAGGGTAATTTTTTGGTATTTTTCTGATTAAGTTCATTTTTAAAATAATAGTGAAAAATATTGCATTTTAATTCAAAAGTGCCTTTTAATATAATTTATTTATGTGGATAGATTATATTTTTAGTTTGTTTTAAAGTTAAATTAAAATATATTTTTACCATTTAATCCAATGTTGGTCATTGTAATTAATTTCACTTTGAAATTGGACATAAACAAGTGTCGATCTTTTGATAGTTATTATTTCTTAAAACACGCTATTTGTATTGATAACGGGAGTTATTTTTAAAATTAATTAATGACACTTCTATGTTTTTAATTTGGAAAAATAGAAATCATTTTTAAATTTGGAATATCAAATATATCTTAGGCTGAATTTTTGGTATTTTTCTGAAAAACTTCAATTTTTGATGAATAGTGAAACTACTTAGTGGTAGTTAAAAAAACTAACTTTTTTATTTAAATGAAATTTTACCACTTCTGTGAATTTAATTTCAAAAATCCAACATACATGGTTGTTATAAATAAGTAAAATTTGGGTCATTAAGATGAAAATAATTTTTTTTTGTGAATAGTAACTTTTGACTTTTATTTACCGCGGTTAAAGATAAATAGGGTAATTCATGGTTAAAAGAATATTATAATAATTCAAAATTACCTTAACACTTGTCCAAACCTTATTGGTTGAGTTATTTACGACCATGGGCATCTTTGGGTCGATTTTGGTACCCCATTGAGCCACTTGGGAGTGATAATGACAAATTAGATTAACTAACTTAAGGTAAAGGAATATATGACAAAAAAAATATCTTTTAGTAAATTAAATTTTATAAGAGTTTATGTAAATTATCTTTTTAACTATAAATATTCATTGGAAATTTAAAAATATTTTATACATTATGGTATTTTTTCTATAATTTTTATACATCATATAAATTAAATTATTTATGACACAATAATGATGCAGTGTTTACCTCATTAATAAATGATTTAAATAAATAAGATTATAAAGATTAAAATATTGTCCAAAACCTGTCCAATTCTTAGGTAATTATTTTATCTAGACCATTAGTGATCCAATATTCAAATATACTGATTTTTGGACCATTATAAACCGAATAACATTATATAATAAAATAATAGTTTCACACTTTCCTAAAGAGCCCCTCATCTCCCTTTTAAAAGGACACCATTTCTAACCAATTACTCACACTTGTCAAGCCATTTGTCTCATCCAAAATTTTCCCAATTAATCTCCTTACATCCCTCTACTCCCCCTAGAATCCTTACATTAGGTATAAGACACTTAATGAAGTCCTTTTGGTTCAAACCAATGGAAGTTACCCAAATTAAAGGTAACCGTTTCGCTTAATTTGTTTTATTTTATTTTACTTCTCCAACCCCTAAAATATTTTTATTCCTTTCTTTTGTAACAACACCAGTATCCTAAATATACTAGTATTTTATTATATGAATTATTTCTAACTACACTTACACACACCTCCATCCAATAGATTAAGAACATAATGTTTCAGTGGATGGAAAACTAACGCCTCACGAAACGATGATTATTCAATTACATCTTACCGCCTGTCATGGAGGCCATTATGATGGAATTGTATTTATATATGATATATATTATGTTTATTATTTCCTTATGCTTCTGTAATTCTCATTTATAGCATGCCTTTATGGTTTCCATAGTGGGTAAATACAATAATCTCATTTGAAAAAGTGCGGACTACCGCCCCCTCAAAGTGATTTGATTCATTAATGCTTTATGTGGGATGTATAAAGGATGGAGTTAAAGATATTATATATGATATTATACTGGAATTATAATATACCTATGTATAATTATGATTTATCTCCATTAAAATATGAAATAAGAAATGAAAGTAGCGTTCATGGGTACGTACGGCTTTCCGTCTCCATGAACGGTGCATTTCATTTCTTATCTCTAAATGTTATGTACTATTATAAAAACATCTATATACAGGATATATATGATATCCAAATAATTAATATCATTATGGATATAATGAACCTTTGACCACATGGAAAAATTTTAAATAAAGGTGTTAATTTTTTACTCAAGCACCAAATATCGACAAAAATGAACATTATTAACTTAAATGATTGAATAATGTTTATAACATGGTAATAAGTGATATAAAAGGAATAATAAACATGAAAAAGGTTATTAATCAAGTAGAAAATAAATTTAGTTTATTATTCAGAATATTAAAGAACGATCGAGTCAAGTCAGACACGAGGTAAGGGACTTCATCTCAATATCTTTTCATTGAGGCATATTTTGTTTTAATACACGATTTTGTTTTATATGCTGTTCAAACACACTTGAAATTTCAAAGGGAATATTTTTCTAAAAAGCATCTTACTAAAAAATAAAAAGTAATGTTTCTTTTAACATAAGCGGTGACAACGACCTTTTCCGCCGCTGCGAGTATTATTTGATATTTGGTTTCCTCAACAAGCTGTAATGTTTTTTAAAGAAAATAAATACCTTATACTCTTTTACATATTTTTGGTAATGAAAATGGTTTTGAAAATGGATTTGTTATGTCAATATATTTATGTGATATATTGTGATTGAAATATGGAAATGTTTTCTTTCCTTAATATTTTTTGTATGTGTTATTATTTTATATTGGTACATGGAAATTTGACGCATGGTTACATGATAAACCAAATGATGGGTTGTGTCGTGAATACCAGGATGGGTGGTTACGTTATAACCTCCAATTCATTGGGTATGAAAGTCGGTCATATGGTTATTCCATTAGTGATATGTGTGGAAGTCGACCGTATGGTTATTCCATTTATATATGTTAATGTCTCAAGTTACCTTTATATGTTATGTGTTCTTAATATGGGTTTTATAGTAATATTTTGGTTACAAAAGGGTAAGTAATGATCTTTTATTCAGTGAAGAGTATTTAATACTTCATAATGGTGAAAAGTATTACTTATGTTAATGTATTCATCGTTTACTTATTGTTTTGAAAAAATAACAGTTTTCTTTCTTTGTGTATCCCTTACTGAGATTTTTATGCTCATCCCATGTTTTTGAAATGTTTTTCATAAGGCATAATGTGGAATAGGCTCAAGGATGAGATCAAGGAAAAGTCATGCTGTCTTAAACATGGAACTAGACATGATTTTTTTTCAAGAGTTCTTGTTTTATGAATAAAATGGATATTGAGTAGAAGTGTCTACATTGTAATATTTTGAGATGTAATAGCTATTCTCTAAAACTCTAAACATGAAAAGATCCTCAATGTGAATTATTCATTTAATTCAATATTATTTAAGGTTTAAGGTCAGGTCCTTATAGTTTGTATTAGAGTATGGTTTAGATAACTTTAGGAGTTAGAGTATTGTTAAATTAATGTCCCTAAAGTAATTTATGTTAATATTGAAATCATATAGAATTTACATATTTCCATGTTGCTTTGACTAAGATATTTCTTTGTTCAGAATGGTTTTTTGCAGAGGAAACAGGCCAGCTATGTTGGGACGTCATCAAGAGGAAGACAACTTTCCGAATCAGCAACCTGAGATGGTCGGAATTGGAACTGAACAGTTTGTTTCAGTGATGACACAATTGACTAAAGCAATAAATGGTAGTGGTATTCATGCATGAGATCAGCTGGATCAGCCACAGAAGAACATGTCAGTAGTTGAGAATTTCATGAGGCAATATCCCCCATAATTCAGAGGATCATCTGACCCTGTTCTAGCTAAAGGGTGGATTAAAGCATGGGAAAAGTTTTTTGATGTCATGGGTTATTCAAAACATAAAAAGGTTAGTCTTGTTGTTTACTATTTTGAAGGTGAAGCTGACCAGTGGTGGTCGATGGTGAAAAATATCAGGGATAGTGAGGAGATTTATTCTCTTGTTTGGAATGAATTTAAAGGCATGTTTCTTGAAAAATATTTTCTTAAGGTGGTTCTTCTTAGGATCGAAAAACAATTCCATGAATTGAAGCCGGAGGATGACTAAGTGGCCTCTTATGAAGCAAAGTTCACTCGACTGGAAAGGTATGCACAAAATTTCATCTGATATCTTGATAGTAAGATAAATTAATTTTACCCGGGACTAAAGCCACGATATCGAAAAGCATTAGCCTCTTGTGAGTTCAAAAGTTATGATAAACTTGTTTTATGTGTGGAGAAGTTGGAAATGGAGTTTTCCAATGATCAGGTGTTCTTTGAAAAACAACAGAATAAGAGGCCAAGTTGGATGTCAAAGGGAAAGAATTCATCAATGAAGCCTGAAGGTAGGAAAATTAAATTTCCAACTTCTGAGAAGTGTGGTAAAAAGCATCCTGGAGAATGTTTATCGAAATCTGGAATGTGCTTCTGTTGTGGTAAGTCTGGTCATATTGCTCGTAACTATAAGGAAGATGATCAAGCGGGCAAAGAAAAGCCATTGGTAAGATGTTTTAAGTGTAATGAAATGGGTCATTATGAAAATGAGTGTCTAGTGAAGAACTCAACTGAGTGAAAGCAGTCAGACTACAAGAAAAAAGAGGTGGTGAAATCCTTTGCATCTACTTCAGCAGATGATGGGCCATCAAATGAAGTTGTATCAGGCACACTGTTTTTTTGTTCAAATTATGCCAATGTGTTGTTTGATTTAGGGTCTACACACTCTTTCATTTTTGAGAATTTTTCTAGTATATTGGGAATTCTATCTCAATATATGAATATAGAACTCACGATAAAAATACCTGGAAAAAATTTTGAGACAAAAAGAAATCATAAGAACATTCTTGTCCTTGTGTGCAGAAAGAACCTATCAGCAAAACTTATTGTTCTGCCTCTAGTAGAGTTTGATGTTATTTTGGGAATATATTGTCTTTCTCTTTATCATGCTAAGATTCACTGAAAATATAAATAGGTTTCATTTCAGAAAGATTTATAGTTTGTGTACAAGAATGAACCCTTGTTTTTAATAACATATCAAGAAGTTGAGAAACTAGTAAAAGAAGGAAATAAATTTTACCTTGCTCATATTGTTGAAAATAAAGAATGTTTTGAGATTAATGATGTGCCAATGGTAAATAAGTACCTTGATGTTTTTCCAGATGATTTTCCCAGTATTATACCTGATCGAAATGTTGAATTTACGGTTGACTTAGTTCCTGATGCTAATCCAATTTCAAAACCCCCTCATCAAATGGCTCAAATTGAACTTTTCTAGTTAAAGAAGCAATTACAAGAGTTATTAGATAAAGGTTTCATTCGACCTAGCACATCACCATGGGGCACTCCTGTCTTGTTTTTTAAAAAGAAAGATGGTTCAATGATACTTTGCATTGATTATAGAGCATTGAATAAAATCACTATTAAGAACAAGTATTCTTTGCCTCATATCGATGTTTTGTTTGATCATCTCTAGGGAGATCCGTATTTTTCAAAGATTGGTTTGAGGTCAGGATACCATCAGTAGAAAGTGAAATAAGAAGATGTCCCGAATACCACATTTCGTACTAGATATGGCCATTATGAATTTGTAGTTATGCCTTTTGGGTTATCAAATGCACCTGCTGCATTGATGGATCTGGTGAATAGAATTTTCCATGAGTTCTTGGATAAATTTGTGGTTGTGTTCATTAAATATATTTTGGATTATTACAAAACTAAATAGGAACATGAATGTCATTTACGGGTTGTCTTTAAAACCTTAAAAGAAAAGAAACTTTATGGGAAATTCACCAAGTGTGAGTTTTGGTTACAGAAAATTTATTTCCCTTTTCACATAGTTTTAAAAAATGACATAACTATTGATCCTGCTAAAACAAAAGTTGTTGAAGAATGGCCAAGACCCAAAAATATAACCAAGATTCGTAGTTTTCATGGTTTGGCAGGTTATTACTAGAGGTTTGTTGAAAATTCTTCATGGTTGTATTGTCCAATGATAATGTAAACCTGAAAAGGTGTTAAGTTCATTTGGAAAAAATAATGTGATGATTGTTTTTAGGAATTGAAAAGGTGATTGGTGAATGATCCAGTTTTGGAACTACCATCCAGAAATGGTGAGTTTGTTATCTACAGTGATGCTTCATTGAAAGGTCATGGTTGTGTCCTAATGAAGAATGATCAGGTAATTACTTATGCTTCACGTCAGTTGAAACCTCATGAGTTAAATTACCCAACACATGATTTGGAATTAACTGCTGTTGTTTTTGATTTAAAAATTTGGAGTCATCATTTTAATGGAGTAAAGTGTAAAATATATAATGATCAAAAAATTTTGAAGTATATATTCACTTAGAAAGATTTGAACATGAGACAGAGGAAATGGTTGGAATTAATCAAGGATTATGATTGTACAATCCTTTATTATATGGGAAAAGCAAATAAAGTGGCTGATGCTTTGAGTCGAAAAAGTAATACATCATTAACCGTGTTACGTTTCGAATGATATCCATTGGTTTTTTTATGTGATGAAATTTGGAATAGAAGTTTTTGTTGCATGAAATTATTCTGTTTTGTTTCAGGTGTCAGTGAAATCATCTCTATCAAACAGAATTAAGAAAACACAGAAGGAAGACAGTGAGTTGCAGAAAAAGGTTGTGTTAGTTCAGAATGATAATTTTCCTGATTTTAACGTTGATAATCATTGTGTTTTGAGGTTTGGGAAGAGATTATGAGTGCCTTTTGATTAACAATTGAGGAATGAGTTGTTATGTGAAGCTCATAGTTTCCCATTTTCAGTTCATCCTGGCAGTACTAAGATGTACAGAGATCTTTGGGAGTATTAATGGAGGGATGGAATGAAAAGAGATATTGATGATTTTACATTGAAGTGTTTGACTTGTCAGCAGGTTAAAGCCAAGTGACAGTTACCGAAAGGAATTCTTCAGCCTTTACTAGTGTCAGAGTGCAAATGGGAAAATATATCCATGGACTTTGTTGTGGGATTACCAAAGACACCTCGAGGTAATAATGCAATCTGGGTTATAGTTGATCTATTGACTATGTATGATCATTTCCTTCCTATTAGAGATACTTTTTATTTAGATCAAATTTCTCGGTTGTATGTTAAAGAGATTTTCCAGTTGCATGGATTCCCCCTCTCCATTGTATCTTATCGTGATCCTAGGTTTACTTCTATCTTTTGGAAAGGTCTTTAGAAGTCATTGGGTACTAAATTAAATTTTTGTACAGCTTCTCATCCTCAATCATATGGGCAGTCAGAATGAACAATTTAGACCTTGGAGGATATGTTACATGCTTGAGCGATGGATTATCAGGGAAGTTGGGACAAAAACCTTTATTTGGATGAATTTTTATATAATAACAGTTTTTCTTCTAGTATACAGATGGCTCCATTTGAGGCATTATATTGAATGAATTGTCGAACTCCAGCATTCTGGGATGAAGTAGGTGAAAGGAAGCTGATGGGACCAAAATTGGTAGAAGAGATGGCAGAGAAAGTTTAGTTGATTCAAAATCACATGAGAATAGCTCAGAGCAGATAGAAAAGTCATGCAGATAACCAGAGGAAGGATATTTCCTTTGAGGTAAGTGATCATGTCTTTCTCAATGTTTCTCCATGGAAAAGTGAGATGTATTTTGGTAATAAGGGAAATTTTAGTCCGAGGTTCATTGGAATTTATGAAATTATGGAGAAAGTTGGATCAGTTGTGTATATAGTTTCTTTACCTCCATGTTTATCTCAGGTACACAATGTTTTTCATGTTTCAATGTTGAGAAAGTGTATGCCAGATCTATCTCAGGTTTTGAGCCTAGAGGTTGTTCAGTTTGAAGAGAATCTCTATTATGAAGAACAACCAGTCCAGATTCCTGACCGTAGAGAGAAAGTGTTGTGGAATAAGGTAATTCACCAGGTAATGGTTTTGTGGAAAAACCATATGGTTGAAGAGGCAACGTGGGAATCTGAAAATGATATGAGAGATAAATACCCCCACTTATTTCGATAAGTGAATAAAAATTACGAGGACGCAATTACCAAAATGGGGGAAGGATGTAACATCCCAGGTAAATGAAGAATAAAACATAATTCATATTTTTTAATATTTGTGAATTAAATATTAATTTTACTTTAAAGGGGTTTCTATGTTCGATAGCGTACCAGATATGCAACAATGGGTTTCTTTGGAATCTTACGTTGCACACTAATCATATAATATTATTATTTTAAATTGTAGTTAGCTCCTAGCCATTGTATTGGTGGAAATAAATGAAACAAACTACAATATTATTATACATGTATTTTAAATGTATTTACATTATCCAATAAAAAGTTAGAGGCTTAAAATGTGAATGAATATAATTCTAAGCATAATTTACATTAAAAGGGTGATTTATCACCTTTTAATGGAGAACCCTATTTAAATATAGTTTTGGCTACTTTAATACATTCTAATTGACCAAATAAAATCCTTCTTTATAATGGGGACATCAAATTTTACTTAGGGTAATATTTTGGTATTTTTCTAATAAAGTTCATTTTTTTAATGAATAGTGAAAAATATTGCATTTTAATTCAAAAGTGCCTTTTAATCTAATTTATTTATATTGTTAGATTATCTTTTTAGTTGGTTTTAAAGTGAAATTAAAATATATTTTTACCATTTAATACAATGTTGGTCATTGAAATTAATTTCACTTTGAAATTGGACATAAACAAGTGTCGATCTTTTGATAGTTATTGTTTCTTAAAAATATGATATTTGTATTGATAAC
Organism: Viscum album; assembly: GCA_963277665.1. NCBI lineage: Eukaryota > Viridiplantae > Streptophyta > Magnoliopsida > Santalales > Viscaceae > Viscum > Viscum album. The sequence goes on along the minus strand of OY728142.1, from coordinate 1,328,785,189 downwards.
TGGAATTATTTTTAAAATTAATTAATTCCAATTCTATGTATTTAATTTGTAAAAATAAACATAATTTTTGAATTCAAAATATCAAATATAGTTTAGGCTAAAGTTTTGGTATTTTTCTGAAAAACATCAATTTTTGATGAATAGTGAAACAACTTAGTGATAGTTAAAAAAATGACTTTTTCATTTAAATGAAATGTTACCACTTCTGTGAATTGAATTTAAAAAATCTGACATACATGGCTGTTATAAAAATGTAAAATGTGGTTCATTAAGATGAAAATAATTTTTTGTGAATAGTAACTTTTGACTTTGATTTACCACGATTAAAGGTAAATAGTGTAATTCAAGGTCAAAAAAATATTCTAATAATTCAAAATTACCTTAACACTTGTCCAAACCTTATTGGTTGAGTTATTTACGACCATGTACATCTTTGGGTCGATTTTGGGACCCCATTGGGCCACTTGGGAGTGATAATGACAAATTAGATTAATTTACTTAAGGTAAAGGAAAATATGATAAAAGAAAATATATTTTAGTAAATTAATTTTTAGAAGGGGTTATATAAATTATCTTTTCATTTTTAAATATTCATTGGAAATATAAAAATATTTCCTAAATGATTGTATTTCTTTTATATTTTTTAGACATCAAATAAATTAAATTATTTATGACACAATAATGATGCAGTGTTAACCTCATTAATAAATGATTCAAATAAATAAGATTATAATGACTAAAATAATATCTAAAACCTGTAAAATTCTTATTGGATGATTTTATTTCCACCATGAGTCATCTTATCTTATAATATAATGATTTTTGGACCATTAGAAACTGAGTAACATTATATAATAAAGTAATAGTTTCACACATTCCTAAAGGCCCCCTCCTCTACCTTATAAAAGGAGACCATTTCTAACCAATTCCTCACACCTCTCAAGCCATTTGTCTTGTCCAAACTCTTCCCAATTAAGCTCCCTAAATACCCGTCCTCCCCCTAGAAGCCTTACCTTAGAAAAAATTCACATAAATAAGTACTTTTAGTTCAAACCAAATAAAGTTACCTAAATTAAAGGTAACAATTTCTCATAATTTGTTTTCTTTTATTTTACTTCTCCAACCCCTAAAATATTTTTATTCCTTTCTTTTGTAACAACAATAGTATCCTCAATATATTATGATGTTTTTATAAGTAGTATTTTGAACTAAACGTACACACACCCCCATCTAATGGATGAAGAATATAATGATTCTGTGGATGGAAAACTAACGCCTCATGAAATGATGATTGTTCAATTATATCTTACCACCTTTCATGGTGTCCATTAGGATGGAACTGTATTTATAGATGATATATATTATGTTTATGATATATTTATTATTCTGTACTTCCCATTTATAGCATGCCTTTATGGTTTCCATAGTGGGTAAATACGATAATCTCATTTGAGGAAGTGCGGACTACCACCCTCTCAAAGTGATTTGATTCATTAATGCCTTATGTGGGATGTAAAAAGGATATAGTAAATGATATTATATATGATATTATACTGAAATTATAATATACCTATGTATAATTATGTTTTATTTCTATTAAAATAAGAAATATTAAATGAAAGTAGCGTTCATGCGTACGTACGGCTTACCGTCTCCATGAACGGTGCATTTCATTTCATACCTCTAAATGTTATGTAATATTATAAAAACTTGTATATACTGGATATATATGATATATATGATATCCAAGTCATTAATATCATTTTTTGTATAATAAACTTTTGACTACATGGACAACATGTAAATATAAGGTGTTCATTTTTTACTCAAGTACCAAATATCGAAAAAATGAACACTATTAACTTAAATGATTGTATAATGTTTATAACATGGTAATATGTGATATAAAAGGAATAATAAACATGAAAAATGTTCTTAATAAATTATAAATTAACTTTAGTTTATTATTCAGAAGATTAAAGAATGATCGAGTCAAGTCGGATAGAAGGTAATGTACTTTGTCTCAATATCCTTTCATTGAGGCCTATAATGTTTTAATAAATGACTTTCTTTTATACACTATATAAAAACCCTTGTATTTTCGAAGGGAATATTTTTCTACAAAGTGTTTTACTAAATGACAAAAAGGAATGTTTCTTTTAATGTAAGTGGTGACAATGACTTTTTCTACCGCCGTGAGTATTATTTGATCGTTGGTTTCCTAAACAAGGCATAATGATTTTAAAAGAAAATAAATACCTTATACTCTTTTACATATTTTTGGTATTGAAAATGGTATTGAAAATGGATTTTTTATGTCAATATATTTAAGTGATATATTGTTATTGAAATGTGGAAATGTTTTCTTTCCTTTATATTTGTTGTATGTGTTATGATTTTATATTGGTACATGGACATTTGACATGTGGTTACGTGAAAAACTAAATGACGGGTGCTGCCGTGAATACCAGGATGGGTGGTTACATTATAAAATCTAATGGATTGGGTATGGAAGTCATCCGTATGGATATTACATTATTGATATGTGTGTAAGTATACCGTATGGTTATTCCATTTATGTATGTTTATGTCCCAAGTTACCTTTATATGTTATGTGTTCTTAATATGGGTTTTATTGTAATCTTTTGGTTACAAAAAGGAAAGTAATGATATTTTATTCCATGAAGAGTATTTACTACTTCATAAAGGTAAAAATTATTACTTATGTTAAAGTATTCATTTTTTACTTATTGTTTTAAAAAACTAACAGTTTTCCTTCTTTGTGTATCCCTTACTGAGGTTTTCATGCTCATCCAATGTCTTTGAAAAAAATTTCACAGGACATAATGTGAAATAGGGTCAAGGATGGGATCAAGGAAAAGTCATGCTGTATTAAACATGGAACTAGACATGACTCTTTTTTTCAAGAGTTCTTGTTTTATGAATAAAATGGAAATTGAGTAGAAGTGTCTACTTTGTAATATTTTGAGATGTAATAGTTATGTTTTAATTCTCTAAAACTCTAAACCTGAAATGATCCTCAATGTGAATTATTTATTTAATTAAATATTATGTAAGGTTTATGGTCGGTTCCTTATATATTCCACCAGATACATCAAGATCCACAACTATAGATCTTCCTCAATGTGGAATTCTGTTCTTTTAGTGAAACCTGATAGGATATATTCCCTCCAAGGGACACACCTCTAGTATAAGAATATATGGGGAATTATGATACAAGACCTTGGATATGCTTCAATGGGGCATTATACACCATCACTAATCCCAATGGTTCCATCTTCCCTCCAAGGGACACACCTTTTGGACTACCACCATGGGGTACTTTTATCCACCCATTACCGCTCCAGACCATGGTTCATTCAGATCCATTGCTAATATCATGTGTAATGTATTCCCTCCTCAGGACAACCTCCGAAATCTGCGTCCAAGGGGAGTTTTGATCCCCATAATCAGATCTCCCTCCAAAAGGCATTTATATCCATTAATAAACAATGTTTTGGCATAATCCATTATACCGGAACACCACAATGATCAATCAGAATATGGTTAACTAATCAATCATCCCCTCTCAATTGGATATTCAACATGTACACTAAAAATTCTTACATGGATGTGTTGATCCATCTCCACTAGTCATAGAACACATGATTTGATTTATAATACCTAGAATGCACCATATACATTGGATTCCTATAGTAAAATTAACTGGAAGATTTATTACCCTGGAATCAATAATTTTTTATTGATGTGAGATCCCTTGGGATCTATGATAAGATTACTCATATGATATTCCTTCTCAAGATGATGATATATAGGTGACCAAGGTACGCAATGTAAAAACATATCTATAGATTCCCAACATGACTACTCTCCGGACTACTGGTGGTTGACATATCAATAAAAAAGAATTTTTCATTAATAGGTTCCCACCTTTGGATAGAATCTGGAATGAGTTATATGGTCATTCTATAATCATTGATGGTAACATGGACTACTTAACGATCACTAAGGTGGAATCCATGGAAGGTGGAACGGACATCCCGTAATGTTGTTTTGATTAATGATATATCATTTCTAATGAAATAAATGAAAATTTCAATCAATTAAATATGGTAATGATAGGAAATCAATTCCAACATGTATCAATTCGTATGCATTCCCCGGAAATAGAATCTGAAACATATATATCTTGAATCATTTACATTTTTTGAAATAGTCAATAATTGTTTTTATGTTTGACTATTGATTGTAAAATCCTCATTTTGTTATACTATTTCCCTCATTTTTTGTGGTATTTATAGGAGGCTCTCAGATGATCTTCTACCCCTCCCTTATCCCCAACCATTATTTTTTTTCATTAGAGTCCCAATGGAGATCTATAGTGTGTTATCCTATCTTCCTAATCGTTTTCCTTCTATTATTCTTCAGATATTCACAATGGTGGTGTTTATTTGGTTTCTGTTTTGCGTTGGGATATGTATTTTACAACCCTAATTGTATTTTAGGTTGATCAACAGGTTTTCTGTGAGGTTTTTGTTTATGGTCATTTCTTCTACACCTAGTGTTGTGTATGGAGTTGTAAAACCTTCTTTGAGGTTGAGAACTACTTCATTTATAATTTTATATATCATGTGGGTGGGTTTTTACATTTTTAATTTTTTGGGGATGGATTTTGTGGGTTAATGGGAGATAAATAATTGAATAATTATAATTTATGGGGAAATTGGTGTGATTCACATGTTTTTTTAGCTAGGGAATTTTTGTGATTTTATGATTGTATGGTATAAATCCAACAGAGGAAATTTTAGTCATTGGGAGATTTTTTTGCGCTGGTTTGATATGTGTTTTAAAGACCTTATATTTCTTTTTTATTTATATCACCAAAAATATTAAAATTGGATAATAATACATATTTGTATAATGAAATAGTTTTCCCATGATTATGGTCTCTATGATAATTTTATTTAAATAAATAAGTTTAATTTGATATAACCCCTTTGTAAATTTGTAAAATGATCTTTGAATTTTTACCGTTTGGGGTTATAAATTGGTGTGGGGTGATGTGTGGTTTTTTCGGAATGTTTTTTGTGGTATTGGTTTAATGGTTTTTGTATTGCACATATGATGAGTCTTGGTGACGGATTCTTGGTGAAGTCTTTAGGGAAGTGAGGTAATAATTGTGTGTCCATGATTTTGGGAAGGTAATGTGATGGATTATTTGGCGGTGCTTTGTGGAGGAGACGTTATGGTTTTTTTCCATGATTCTGTGCTGAAAAGCTGATGGTCTGTTTTTCTATGCTTGTGGGGTATTAGGGAGATGGTTCTATAAGAATGTGGAGGTACTTTTGATTTATTATTATTCTATACTAGAAGACCTCAAAGTTAAAGATTTATATTTTTAATAATGATTTAAATTTATGGGGTTTTGTCTATTTAATCAGATGGAAATTATTAATAAAAAATAAATGATGGTTTGTTTGGTTTAATACATTTATTTACAGATAATTAAAAAATGGACAGGATGATGGAATTGGATGGTGGTGTGAGATGTGCTTTTTTTATGTGTCTTGTTATGCATTTAGAGGTGGAATCCAAAGTGGGTATGTTCTATTTTTTTGACCCTATATATTAGGCTTTTGATGGGATATATATATATTTATAAATTAAACATGAAGTCAATATGCACCCAACTGCATCAAGTATTATTTATAGACACCTATATTTTCACATGGGATTATTTCCATAACATAATGATGATGAGGATGGATAAATGGTTTCCCTATTTTTCCCACTCTCTCTTCTAGGTGAGTAGATATGCATAGTTTGTAAGGGACATTAGTCTGTTAATGCGCTAGCTAATGGGAACAGTGTCTTCGCTAGAGATTTGATATGAACGTTATATGGGGTGGATTTTCTTGAGGACTTTCAGGGGAATAAATGTCCATGAGTTGGATATCTTTAATATTCGTAATTCCCTATTACTATGGTTATGGTAGTTGTTGCGATGAGATGGAAATTATATAATTTGGTGATATGTGATGTGACCCTGCTATTGAGAAGTGTCCCAACTTTCTTGACGCATGATATGATGTTACCGTGTTCTGGGGTAGTGGTATATGTAATTACAAAGATATTGGAGTACTACGACGCATAAAATTTTATTGTGAGAGTGGTAAATAGTGGTAAATTAGTTCAATATATCTATTATTATTATGATTCCATTTTACAATGTTATACTTTATTTTTTTTATTTAGTTTGGGTTCCATGTGAGGATGCGATGGTTAGTTATCCTATTAAGGTGTTGTTGGTTCTTCTGTTTACTCATGGGTGCATTAGTATTATTTATCCATATGTTAATGAGATTCAATTGTTTTTATACTATGTATACCAATATGATCACACTATTTATATAAATAAATTTTTATGTTTCTAGGAGGATTCTATGAATCTATCTAGACATTACTAGAAAAGACATTTATAGATAGTTTTTGTGTCACTAGTTGAGATTTTTGTTTTATTATTTACAGATATATACATTTATCTATTTCAATTTTATTTATGAATGAATAATTGTAAGGGTTTTGTTTAATTTTATATTATTTCATGATGTGTTATATATTTGATTCATCTTCTATCCTAATGTTATATTTTTATAGAGGCTAGTGCCTCACATTTTTTAATATTTTTATACCTGTGGTAGTTGTCTTCATATAGGGGCCTATTTGAGGTGGGAATTATTGAACATTATTTATCACTCCTAATTACAGTATCATTTGTAGGAGGGTCATGAAAAATTGGTATCAATGTTTGATATTTGAGAGAATGGATTGATTTTTTAGTTTAAAATTGTCTGGAATGAATCTATTTTTATAGTAATACATCTAGTTGAACTTGGCCTGTGGATTATGATATGGATTCACAAAATTATATAAGATTATATCACCCTCTCCCCCGTGATCTAGTGAATTGTCCCTAAGATTATTAAAAGACCAAGTGAGGTGAAAATGTTTGAACGGTACAGACCTTTTATAGGTACATGCAACATGATGACATCTGTACCCATTTTATTTATTTATTTAGATAATTTTTAAAGGAATAATAATTCTTGAAAAGAATATAAATAAAATTATCAACACATGAAAATATTGAGTATTATTTTTTTCATTATATCTATTACTATTGGATGAAATCTATGTTTGTCTGAAGATGTTGATGTTTAGTAGGATATTTTGGTTGATCATCGTATATTTGATATTGTGGGAGAGGATGAGGCCTTGAAAAGGGAATTTTGCACTTTTCAACAGATGGATTTGGGGAAGTACAAAAGAATTTTTTAGTGGTGGGGACTGAGATCTAGTTGGAGGATCACATGATCACTTTCAGTTAGATCTGAGTCACAGTGTGATACTTGGTCCATTTGGTAGTTAGTCAGATGATGGGAGCTAGGTTCCATTGGTGGAAACTAAATATTGTTGAGAATATGGAGGAATAATTTTCAGTGGTTTCTTTATAGATAGATATCTAGGAAGAATTTCTTTCATACAAAATGTTGGGAATGAACATGCATATGTTTGTTTCCTTTTAGTATGGGAGGGTGTTTGTGTTAGTGTTTTGGTTCAAGTTCATGACCCAAATTTATTTTTCCTGTGATATTTTTTTGGATGAGGAGACTTGTGTAAGACGTCATATATAGGCAGTCCATCCTTCTATACAATATGATGTTAGTACATTTACATTAAAAAAAAATTTTGGGGAGAGAGAAGGTGGTGGTGATCATGAAAATTCACTGATGATTTGGTTTACCAAGAGAGGGGATCTATCATGATTCCCCATGGAGAAGGGTTCTTAGTGGAAGGAAATATTCACCTAGAACTTCATGTTTTCAACTAGAGGGTATTATCTCTTAGTACCTTCCCACTTGTCCTTTTAGGGATAGTGGTTTACATTGATTTTAAAGAGATATTCAAAAAATTTGTTTTGTCTTTGGGTTTTTTGGACATCTATATAATAAATTCCTAGTGGTAATTTGATCTCAGTTTAGAGGAGTTGAATTGTTTTAAAACAATCCTCAGGAATAGTTTTATGTGAAACCACTTTTATTTGTAAAGAAGTCGTCATATTTTCTACTAAGGGGATATAGAGAATGTAGAGGCCAGCCTCTAGAGGTTCATAATGTTTATGGACCTCGATCTGAGCATGGTCATTGAGGTGGTCGTTAACATAATGATAGAGGGTGTGGGAGGGTTCATTTGTACATAGTGGATATAACAGAACAAAGGGTGCCATAGATCAATCGATGTATGATCATTTTTTCTTATACGCTGGATTATAAAATTTTCTAATTTGATTACGTCACACTCATAAGGTTTCCTAGGTCTAGTTTGTGCATCAGGGAAAAACATAGAGATTATTTTAACACCATTGGTGTTTACTATGTACGGTGTTATACAATCAATCTCTTTTGTACATACGTGGAGTGTATAATCATGATAGGAATATATCATGCAATTGGTAATCATTTATTTCTTCAGATGTAGACATAAATTTTCTTTGTATCCATTGAATATTTTTATTCTATATGTGTTGGTATCGACTATATACAATGTAGAGTCATGTTCAAGGATTCATATGGACAACAAGTGGTTTCAATTAGAAATCGGGGATGTCATGTGAGTAGTCAGTGTGTGTATCTCCATTATTCTTAGATATTTGGGTTTTCTATATAATCATAAGAGGGTGGGGTTGTAGAGTTCCATTGTTATTGTGGATTTGATGGATTTTTTTCAAGGGGGTTGTGATCCCCCCTAATTAAGGGCTATGGTTGGGACAGACTAAAATCCTAGTACTTCACCAATAATGACTCCTTCTTATCAAATGGAAGGATATTAGATGCATGATTTGATGATTATAATAAATGATATTATGTATAACTAATTACTTCAACATAGTGTATCAATTTTGGGTGCTTCAGCATTATTTTACAAGAAGGAGTATGGTAGTAAGAGTTTTTTTATAGACAACTAGTTGTTAAATTAGGTAGCATACAAGAAATACTACCCTCTTCCTATAATATCTGATCTTCTTAGACATCTGACTATGGATAAATGGTTTTCTAAGAGTAATATATGATCAAAATATTACTAGTCGAGAAATAAAAATGGTGATATCCAGCACACTATGATAAGATGATATTATTGGATGTTTTAGTTTATAGTCATGTTTTTAGTGTCACAATATAATTAGATGTGTTCATGGGGCTCATGAACTCAATGTTCTATAAATTCCTATACCAATTTTTATATAATCATTGATGAAATATTGAACGACATGAATTAAAAGGTTGATTTTTCAGATCATCATAGAGCAATCTAGGAGGTTATTTAATGCCACCAACTCTATTAAATGTTGTCCACATTTACGTTTTTTACACAATGGTTTAATTTTCATAGGAATATGGTATCCCAAATGGGTGTGGCCGTTTTCTGTTTGAATGTGGATACTATTTTTTCGAAGAACCTATGAATATGCTAGGGGATTGAAATTATCTTCATTTTTAGGATATTATTGAAGGTTACATCAATATATCTCCTAAGATGAATCCCCATTTACAACATTTACTAGGAAGGGTTAGGAATATGGGTGGACTGATTAGTTCTGAGCACCATTCAACTACCCAAAGGGGATGTCAGTCAATACTCTAGTTAATCATTTTCATATGGAGAGTGTCATGATTTATGCATTTTATAAAGCCTGCCATCTATGTGTGGAACATGTTTAGATGTATTTTAGGGGTGTAATGTTTTATCCAACAACCCATTTTCATGCCCTAATGCAGTAATATTCCACCCAAAATATATAGTTAGAAGAGTTATATTTGAATTTTTTGTCAAATTAACTAATTTGGGAGAACATTGTGGTTTTCTTAGACCACAAGATTTTCAGGTATATCTTTTCTATTCATGATCGGAATTTTTTATATTACAGGTGGATATAATTTCTTTATTATTTTGTTTTTTATATCTCATAAGACACAGTAATATGGAATTTTGTTCCTGCCATAATGATAATGATGTCGTCTCCAACAATTTCTACTAGGGTTCCATCACCTCATGTTGTTACCTCATGCCGACTTTGCATTTGTTTATTCACATTATTGTTGTCCAAAGGCTGGTTTCCTTCATTAATTATTCGTATATGTTATCTAGTTGATAAAAACAAGATGATTTTATATTGTTCTAACCTTCCATGGATTTCTCCATTATATTATTCACGTAGTATAGGTCTCCCATATAGATTAAGAGGTTGTTTGTGAAACTCATTCCTAGTGCCATCAGTTTGTGGATTCATGATAATTATGTTGATAACCCCTATACATTCCAAATGGAGTTGACATGGATTTTTTTGTTCAAATTAGTTTGTAACATCATGCAGGTTGGGTCACCTTTGGATGCTCAACATTTGTCACCTGCATTATTCCTCATAGGATGTCTTCTCAATGATTTTGTGCAAGATACATCCCTCATCTGTCATGGAGTATCTTATTCCAGAGGCATGTATTCCGAGGTTTGGTTTAGGAGTCCCATGTTTAACACTGAGTATGTTGTGAGTTTAACATCTTACGAAGATGGATTATACTGATTCGAACACATAAAAAGGTGGATCAGAATGGAACATCTGTTTGATGGAGAACATGGAAGGTTTATTGGATGGATGGATTAGTACACAATATGAGGATGGACATGAGAATTGAGTGAACCATAAAGGGTAGGTTTCACAATGTGAAGGCTGGTCTTCACACCACTACGGGTGGATCACAGAAGGCGGGACCCAATAACTGGTACACTAGATGGATAGATTAGAATAACCAATGAGGGAAGACATTGGTTGGTGCATCTCATGAGGATAATGTTTCACAATATAAAGGTTGTTCTAGACACCACTAAGGCTATATCACGCAAGGTGACCCCACATAGTTGGAATCTGAATGGATAAATCATATCACCCAATGAGTGAGGAATCAGGGTGGTGCGTCACATGAAGAGAAGTTTTCACATAGAGCCTGAAAATCGAGACACCACTGAGGGTGGATGAGGTTGGCAGAACCCAAAAAGGTGGACATTAATGATTACCATTGTATTGGATTTCACCTCAGGGAGGATTCTAATTTACCCTATATTGATTTCATGTATCAAGATACATGTAGTTCTAAGGGGTGATTTGTGGCATACACATATCTTGTTGCCCATCACAAGAGGGATACACTTGTTTTGGTGGATATTGATTGTGTGGGTCTTATTCATTGTATAATGTCTAGGTTCTTCTATGAGATCTATTGAAGTGGATGACATGATCTAATTGAAATGTGGTGGCTCAGATAACAATCTATATAGAAATGGAGGACATGTTGACGTGGAATGGATGGAGTGAGAATAGTGGTAGGATTAAACCTCAATGAGGCTTCCAACATATCAAGGTATATGGGAATCAACATCCATGTAGTTTGTGATAGAGCAATGAGACACCTAATGAGGTGACTTGTGAGGATGAAACATGTGGATATAAACTAGAAAGAAGTGTAACCTCCATGATGAGGAGTGATCCTCTTGAGACATAATATCTCGAGGGAATGACCCAGATATGACTGGATGATGGAATTCAATATCGAGGAGTCTTCATACATACCATGTTTAGAAGAAAAGGATCAAAGTCCATATACTTCTAATGTTTGAGGCTTATGCATGGTTAGTGGCCCGTTGACATGTCGGTGATTATGCATTGTTATATACCCAAATGGATGGAAGAAGATGAAGTGATCACACCAGGATAAGGGTGGGATGATGGATGATGGGATGGTATATGGATCAAGGAACCTTTTGGAGGTGGATCGAGGGGATGTATCCCATAAAAGGAAGATGTCCATCAAGAGGGTATATCCACAGGTGAATGAACTTATGTTTACTAGATGTTGGATCTGAACTCCCTATGAGAGAGGATCTAAGAGTTGTGTCCCATCAAAATAAGATGTCACACCAAGAGGGTACATCCCTTGGAGGGTGGACCTATTTTTTCCCTTGGATGGGATTAAACCACATGGGGGAGTTTTATGTAACTTATTTATAGGGTAGATATCAAACCGTACATAGTTTGGAAGGGTATGGTGAAAGTATAATGTATGAATATAGTCCATAGGAATAGTTCCATGGTCATTACTAACCTATATTCCTTTGTGAGTCATGATCAGTGTGCGAATTAAGAGGAATCGATAGACCTGATGGAGGTGTCGTGGATGGTGTGTTTGTGGGAGATGGTGTAGGGATTATGCATGGAAGCCACCCAAGTTCAACTATTTAGTAGAAATGTTGAATGGGTATTAGGTGTGGAATCTACCATTATACTGTTATAGAGCCGGAATAGTTGATGGGGGTTATGAGTGGAGGTTTCCTAAGTGACACTAAAGAGCTATAAAGGTGGATTTGGCTTATGTGTTGAAGCTTCCTATGTGCCTCTATGGAGTGGAAAAGGTGGATGGGTCTTAATCATAGAAGATGCTCATGTTTTTCTATGTAGGAGAACATGTGGATGGGGCTTATGTGTGGAACCATTCAATGTTCCATTATGGAGTGACAAAGGTCGATGGGTCATATGCATGGAAGCTTTCCATTTTGTCTTCCTCATGTTAGGGCATGATGGAATGTCGAAAAGATTATTGGATGAGGGAAAAGGATTGATTATTTCACCTTAATATGAGTCCCATAGCTCTTGTTTTATATTCATCTCATTATGAGGAATTTAATTCTTAACACATAAGGCATCCTATTATTGAATGAAAGCGTGTGATATAGTTTAAAGTCATATAGTGTAGATTTTTGGTATCTTATGTATGGCGTGTAAGTTAACATATTAATTAGTGATATGGAATGGTATAGTTTAAATTTATCTAGTGATGCCTATTAGGCCAAAGACACCAGGAAATGGATGGTGTGTGAGTTACGCATAGCCGACCTATCTTGTTCAGCCTGACATAAGAGTCTGGTGATGGAATTTGAGAGGTTTCTTGATGAATGGTTTGACTAAAGGTAATCAGGGAGTTGATGATCGAAATATAATCTTAGGAAATGAGATAGGGACCAAGGGGAATATTCTGAACCAAGGTGTATCATTGTGTTAGGTGGATTAACTCAAACCAACGTATTGCATATTTGAAAGTTGGGTGCGCATAAGGGTACAAGAAAAAATGACATCGACCCGACATTAAAATTTCATTGTGCGACTCTCCTTTTATCATGGGGGTTAGTGATGGTAGTGAAGGGACTATCACAAAGTCTCGAGATGGCATCTCAAGTTTGATCACTATGGGGGGGGTGTGAAACCCCAATGGCATGGACAACCAGGTGCACACATGGATGCTGGTGAGCATAATATTGGGTTGGGAGATAGTGGTGAGCACATGATTGGAGAGTTTTTCTATCTGGCATGTAATATTTGGTTCATACTAAAGGGAAAGGTATCCCAAAATAGGTGGTCTTGTTCACACATGACATAGGATGAAATGAGGTCAAGCGTGAATCAAACCATTGTGGGCCTGTGTAAAGGTAGAACCCCATGGGACCTATCACGAACGATCTCAACATGGAGGGTTATATTCATCCACACCTACATTGATTATTGGTCTTACGTGCAGAAAATAAATTTCCAACCTCTAGAGGATCACCCTGAAGAAAGGAGTGCACTTCTATTTATAGGTATGATTCTAAATGGAGGCATGGATGATTTTTTTTCACATAAAAGGAATTCAGTGTGGCCAATGTCATGTGAGTGTGTAAAGGCCATTTTAAGTCATATTAGCTGTTTAATATGTTTTCATGTGGATTCCAATAATGTGCACACATCTCAGAACATGGACACACCACACTTGGATATTTCTGAGAGGTTGGAAAAAATGATTTGATGTCACATTGGGCACATAAAATGTTTTTTACAATGGGTTTCACGGAATATTATGTTATTCCATAGAAGATTATATCCTTGTGCAAAAAAATTATATTATTTCATGAAATTCATACATTTCTTCAAAATAATCCTTACATTAAATTTTTAGTAGTCTACCTTTAAACAACCATAACTCCGCATCTGTAACACCGTTGATGATCCATGAACAGTAAAATTGAATACTGGGAAATGACATATTCTTTGAGATCATGTTTGGTAGAATTTGAAGAATTATATGGACTAATTTGTTGATTCAACAAGATGGTACATGATATCTAATTCATATTATGGTTTATAATTCTTTAGTGATACAGGAGGAAGATTACCATTGGGGATACTAATAATCAGAGGTGATTCTTGATGGTGTTGTCCATAGTTATTATCTAAGGGATGGAAAATGATGGTTGTTAAAACCTGTTGTTTCATGAGAAGATGTCTATTTCATTAGTGATTCATGAGAGAGTATGTCATGACTTTTTTACCTCATATATGGAGGTACAACCAGGATTAACTAATATATACCATTACATGAAGATGCAGTTTTGGTGGCTCATGATGAAATGGGTGGTTTCAATGTTTGTGGAATGGTATTTGGTTTCCCAAAAGGTAAAGGTTGAATATCGTGTTCCTGGTGGTTTGTTGTCGCCATAGAATTTTCCTAAGTTTAAATTTTATGGCATCAAAATTTATTATATAATATGGTTACCCCAATCCTTGGGTGGTATTGATTTTGTCTATGTGATAGTGGTTCAAGTGATGGAATAATCCCATTTTGTAGTGATCATATTCTTCAACATAGAATATAATTTTTCTAAGATGATTATGGATGTGGTAATATAGTGTCATGTATTTCTACGGGTAGTTGTCTCAGATCATGATTCACATTTTACCTCACAGGTCTTCATGGGAATTTATCTTAATTTTGGAACACAGTTGTTACTCACCAGTACCTTCAATACTTAGATGGTTGGTTAGATAGAGTGGACCATCCATAAACTATAATACATGTTGTGGTTGATAATATAAGACATCAGTTTATTTTTATCACAGTACATATCCTTGGTTGAGTTAACATATAATAACATCTACCACTTATACATTGTCATTTCCCCATTTTATGACATATACAAGAGGCTATTTAATTATCTATTATGCTAGACCTGGGTTGGGGAGGCAGTACTTCATGGTCCTGATGTAGTTTAGAGCATGATATAAATAGTTTAGTTGGTTAAAGAATTAATAAAATATGTTTTAGAAAAAAATATCTCATCAGTCATAAGTAATAGGGGGATCTATGCGTTCAAGGTTGGGGATAATTTTTCCTGAAGGATTCAACTCAATGTGTGTATAAGGGGTTCAATGGTTTGAGAAAAAAATTAATTTGTTTATTGATACTTTTGAGGTGTTTGGGAAACTTTTGAAGGTGTTGAATCATTCCACATTCCCACTATGTCTGAATATGATAAAAAAACTACCAGATCTCATTGCTTCATTCGTATCTTCACAATGTCTCCCATGTAATTGACTATAGATTGTTGGGTATCAAGGACGACACAATGTTTATATTAAATCCAATGGATATCTATGATATCCATGTAATGATTATTCATGGACAACCCATTCCATTAGATCATTTCATATGGATGTGCGATGTCCTGGAGATGAGTATTCTGGAGTGAGAGATGCTGATGTGTGTCCAATACTAAGAGCTATATTTAATATATTTTACTCTTATTTTCTTGTAATGTGATTTTTGGATTTTTTGTGTTGTTAAATTTTTTTATATAAGTGTTATGTGATAATTCTATGACATATGAATAGTGGAGGACTTGATTTCTCATTGAGACTCATTATACTACGAAGTGATTAAACCTGTGAAGTTGAGTTAGTGTAGTTAAGATCAGATTGCAACTTTAACAGGAGAGTGGAATTAAAAAATTCATGTGTGTGAGGTGGTGAGGTTTGTTGGTTATAACAGTTGATGGTTTAGAATGTATTTAGGTAGATATGGTTGTGTGGTTGTGTGAAAGAAGGCTGTTTTTGGATTAACAATGCGTTTTTCAGGTGTTTCATTTTTCATTTTTTGGCTAGTGGTAGAATTGATAAGAATATATCTATATCATGACTATGCTTCACATTCAATCCCATCAACACAAATATTCATATATTTCACCCTCTCTATAAACATATTATGTAATATTGTATTTCCCAACTACCAACTTTTTTTCATTGGTCCTAGCCAATGTATCACTACATTCTTAAGGAAATATACTAAAAAAATTTACTATCATTCTACCAACTTCACAAAAATGTTAAATATTATTCTAAGACATCAAATAGTTGTATTGTCTTCAAATAAATTTACTCCAAATTAATGAAAACATCCATTAAAAATACAAATTTTAATTATATTTGGAAAAAAACCATTCAAAATGATTAAAATATGCTTAAAATTCAAATACTATTTAATTGAAATAAATATACATTCCTTCATTTCTTTTCATTCATATATTTACAAATTTAATAAAACCCTGTGATACTCTAATTATACATGTATTCATTAATATCCACATGTGACATATCAATTTATTTTCCAAATATCCATTCAATAATGTAATATTTATTTATTTAAATTCATAATATAAAATAAATCTACATGTTCATTCAAAAACATTCCTAATCATTCATCCATCCATCACCTTGTTTTATAACATCTCTAAAAATGTTAAATAATAGTTATGTGTTTAAAATAGAATCATGATACAATATATATACTGTGTGATCATCATATACTATCAATAAGACAACTAATACATGATCATTACAATGTTTTTCCAAGATGGGTTCACCATCTTCCCTAATAATTCATATTTTTATCATTGGATAAAAATGATCTGAATTATTAGTTAAAATACAACAATCTCATCAATACTATGTCAAATCTATTTAAAACACTAAGTGAATGTGGTTCATTAGTAAAAAAATAAACACATATAAAAACATCACAAATGTACCCCATATCAATTAAAATCTACTGATATATTTCTAAAAATGTAGAAAAAATAATCAAATAACAAGTTATATAATAATAATTGTTGAATAAAATTATTAAAAAATTAAATATCTTAATTGAAAAACTAAATCACCCAAATAAATCATGCATATTTTCCATTTTAATAAAAATCATAATTCGAGTAAGAATAACTTGAATTTCATCATTCCAATTTTAAAAATAATAACCAATGATGATGAAAATTATCATATCACATCATTCATTTCAAAAAACATCAATTTCAAAAATTAAATACATAATATCATAACAATATATATATTAAAAAATTAAACATATAGTATCACAATGCATTTCCATGTGTTCCAAGGAATAATATTAGGAATCCGTTAATTACAATTGAATCCCATTTGAAATGGTTTTTTATATTTAAATTCACCACATATATATAATTATATTTAAAATAAATATTTTAAACATTTTTTTATCAAAATTCAACAACAAATTATTATTTTAAAACCATATCTAATTTTTTTATTATATTTACATGAAAGTTTTAATAGAAATATCATTGGAATTCTAAAAAAATTGTTATGATTAGTTTGTAAAACATAATTATTTATAATGACTATTTATTATATAAGAAAATATATATTTTTAAATAATAACAGGAATCAATTTTACACCATCAAATAAAATTATAGTTTAAGAACATAAATATTTTTTAAAACCTAATAATTCCCATAAAAACATATATTCAAACATGAAATAAAAAAATGATCCCCATAAAAATTTATTAAAATTAAAACTACAATAGAATTTATCCCTATCTTCAAATCATTAAAACTGCAAAACATACCATCAATGAAAGGTCAAAAAATTAACATTAAAATATTTTTAATATAACTGAATATAATTAAGATAAAAAAGCATGTTATTATGCCATGTAAATCAATCATTTTATAGTGTTTATATAGTTCTTTAATAATTTTAAAATTAAACACTGAATCCTTCCATTTTATTTATTCCCAATATCAATCGTAAACATAAAAAACAAAATTTACAATTCATATTACTTATTATACAACCTTGTGAATGAAATTATATGAAAAACTTATACCATTATGAAATTACAACTAAACTATCATGTTAATTCATTGGAAATATAATCATCAATTTCATAATTATAGAAAAAAACATTCTTGTAAAATTTATTCCTTTTAAGAAATATGTTTTCTAAAATAAAGGCATAGAATAATTATATTTAATAAAAATAGTATTCATACATTTTCAAATACTTAAATATATCAAAATCATTAATTTATTCATTGGTATAATCAAATAAATTACCATGATTCCACTAAATTTTCATCATTTTACCTTCCATAGTAAATTTAAATTAAAATATAAAAATAATAATTCCAACAATTATCATAATTTTACATAATAAAGTACTGATATAAAACTAAAATTGACATGAACCAACCCACTACTAATATAAAGTATATTCTTTAATCATTGTGGGTTGATGAATACTGCAAATAATATGAATTATTTATTTGGGAAGAAATTATTATATTGATGTCACAAAATTGATATTCTATAAATAATTTTAAACAAATTTCTTTCTTATCAATAAATTTTTTTAATTTTTTTTATTAATGTAATTTATAATTAATGGAACAATGTGTATGCTTTTGGTCCCTATTACATATATATAATGATATAAAACAAACTAGAACCATATGAATAAAAAGGAAATTATAGCAAAATGTTTCTAGATATATACAAAATAGAATAATACTACCATAAATCAATATAAATAAAACTATATATATATAAATACATGTTGAATGTAGAACAAAAAAATGAATTTATTACTTGGTTTAACAAGTCATGTACACTAATCCATCTAAAATGACCCAGAATATTATAACAATAAGAAATTGAAACTAACCTTAGTTTACATTTTGGTAACTAAAATTAAACTAATATATTATCATATCAAACATTGTTTACATTCAGTTTGTGATTAAAAATTACTAATCATCACGACCAAATGTCTTAATATGGGGATGTAAAAAATATGTTGTACTCAATTGAATTTATCATTATATTTACTTATACTAAAAGATATGTTTATAAAAATAAGAAAAACACAATAAATGAATATATAAAAAATATTAAAACAATAATAATAAAACAATTAACGCCCAAAATAACTACGAGGATTTAAAATACCATATAAAATATTAAAAAATAAATGTTAATATAATAAAATGACATAAAATAGCCATGAGACTTATAATACTATAAAAGGGGAAATAAAATTCTATATAGTAATTCAAGTATCATTTAAAATCATCTCATCAAGATAAGGGGTGGTGGATTCAATCAAGAAAACATGGACAATTTCCTTTTAGGTTTGGGGTTTTAATATACCAATTTTTTATTCATGAATTATGTTTTAGAAGATTCTTTATTTTTATAAGGATATTTAAATGAATAATATTTCTCTCTCAAAACCAAAATATATAAATTCCTCATATTTACACCTATATACAACGGTAATAAAAAATCCAAAAATTTTATAAATTAGAAAAACATGTATAAAAATTAAAATGTTTTTAGATATAAAAAAATATAACATGGATATTACAATAAGATACTAGTAAAAAAACAAGGAAAATATTTATTAGTGATAATAATTTACTATAAACATTTATAAAAATTATTATTAAGATAAAAATTAGTATTTAAAAAATATATTCCAAAGAGTGTTTATTAGTGAAAATTATTGTGTTTATGGTTATAATAAAATTATTTTTATATCAAAACATTTCAACGAAATTATCCCAATCAACCATATAAATATACATGTAACCCTCTCATACATCAACCACAATATCACAAACATCATAACCCTACCTATATGACTAACATCACCTTAAATTCATATGAATACAGAAAATAGGTATATCAATATTTGTATTAATATATTATAAGCAATAATTTGATTAGATATTACATACAGTAAAATAATCAAACTAATAGAATATGGTACTAATATAGTCTTTAGAAAAAAAAATAAAATCACAAGTGACATAATAATCTATTTGGAATTTATAATGTAAAAAAATAAAATTCCTCTATTATTTGATGACTAAAAAAGAGGTCTAAGATCAATGTAAAATAATTACTCAAAATAACTATTACAATAACAAAAATATATCGATAATAATTTCATTACTGAATGTTTCCAGAAACATCGTAGCTAGAGCCCCCTTTATTTTGATGTAAAATCAATGTTCGACCCCCGAACCACAACTCAAATAGACCTTGTGTTGGGGACTAACAGTTAGAGTATAAAACCTAAAAATTAGAGGCATTAGGCCCACAATACCTAATTAATATAAAATAAACATCCACTCAACTATTATATTTATTTTATAAAAATATCCACACCCAAAATTTCACAAATATGTCTACATATATAGTCATAAATGTTTTTTTAATGGTTGTCCTATTGGAAAACTTCTTTAGCCACCTGAATAACTTTTCCCAATATAATTCAAGCTATAATTTGGAACATATAAATGATTCTATAAGGTGGATAAAATAGGGGTTTAATTTTTAATATAATCTCCCTAAAAATAAATACCCATGATTACAAAATAGGTATGACTAAATGATAATGATATTAACCCAAAAAAATATAGATTATGAATTAAGAAATAGAGTAAGAAAAAGTGTACAATGAAAACTACGATAACAAAACCCTTTATTTATTATAGTTATGTAAATCCTCCAACATCTAAAATATCATAATTTAAGAATTCAAATAATTTTATCAACAATATTATCATAAATATTAAAAAAACAATAGAAAAAAATTATCCATAATTTCTATGATTTTATAAAAATGTTTAAAAAAATTAAAGAAAAAGGACAGGATATATACCTCAACTCCAAAATATTAATTAATATTATTCAAAATCATAAAGGGGTAGTGATCTATACAATTATAACCTCTCAAAATAAATATTAAATTTTAGAATTTAAAAGAAAATCTTCCATAGAAACTACTATAACATTATTTATTATTGGGAAACTGAAACTAATAATATCATACTACATCAGAAAAGTCACATCACATGATGATATAGTATGTAATAATGAATGAAAGAAATGTATTTCCATCATACTTTCATGTAATCCTCGTAGTGGACCCAAATTATAAAACTAATAAGATTAAACAATAAAAACACTATAAAATCCTATTTTCTTCACAACTCTCAATTAGTTAAATTTCATTACCTAGCCATAATTATAATCATTTCACTAAGTTAAAACTAAATATTAATGAAAAATAATAATAGATTTTTTTCATAATCATATAATATCATGAGGATATAATAAATCAACAACATGGGAAAAATATATTTATGTGATATATCTTCAAGAAACTACCATAAAATCAACTCAACATTTAATATTTATTAATTATAAACAAATATATGGATTCTTGAAAATACCAAAACAAAATGACACCATTCTATTTCAGTTATGAACCTCAACCCAAACTAAAAAACACCCCAAGATACACTATAATCAATTATTTATATAGCAGACACCCTAGTCATAACATCATAATAAATCCACCACATAAAGATAATTTTAACCATACACTATGATCAATAATAATAAATAAAATTACCCAATAAACCCACAAAAACCTGAAAACATAAATTCCCAAATCATCATACCTAGAATCCCAAAACAGTATACACCCAGACCTATATTACACATCTAGAGGCACACCATCTTTATTTAAATACCGTATTTATCAGTGGAACATCACACCACAATGGTGTTAAGAATCCCCCAATAACATTAGTGATCTAAAATATGATTACACCTATAAAATTCATCTTTTTATTCAAGTAATGTCTTACTATGACACATAAACACAAGGAGATATAAGACCTAGGGGAATCCTCAAGATGAATATGATCTCAAAGTTGAATAATATCCCACAAGATATATCTTTATCATAAAATTATAATAGTTATTAATACAAAGACAATATAAACAAACCTTACATGAAGAAAGAGGAATGATTAAGTTCATTTAATAATAATGTAATAAAATAGAAATAGAAATTTATTACAAATAAAATAATGCATTTTTTAAAATTGAACCTAAGACCATTACTATGATCCCCATATGATGAGAAAATGGAAATAAAATACTATAGTAAAAACTTAACTAATGAAAAACCTCATACATATTATATATTTAATCATTAATAATACTATTACCATACATATTATACATTATCATCTGCTTTAACATTTTTGACCATATTAATATTAAATATAGAATGATAAGATATTTCCAACAACATTAGCATCACTTAATATCTCTCCAAATGTGAATATTACATAGAATTTAAAATTAATTAAATTAAAAAATATATTTATATTGTGGAACTAATCATAAAAAATATAGGAAAAAAGGAGGAATCAGACAAATATCCATAATATCACTAAATTAATAATTTTTAAGTTTTATTTTCACAATTTTATACATTATTACAACTAAGTGGAATCCATGTAATGCAAAATATTCTTTGAAAAAAAATAATAATATTGGAAATGGAAAATATTTTTTTTATAGAAAAATTCCATATTCCATGGACATAGGAAAATAAATCCATATCCCCACATTAATATTTGAAATATTAATTGAAAATAACTAAATGATATTACTTTTTAAAATAAATATAATGGAAAACATAAATTAATGAATTACTATACGATCAGGAACATCATTCTTGGTGATATATGATTTTTTTGGAAATCCCAAAACAAAAATAAAGAATAAAAAAATACCACATTAGATTGAGGAAACACTAATGAAAATATAACTCATAATTCTAAATAGTGTCCCTTAACAACCAATGAAAATAATCTAACTATTAAAATCCTGACAAAAAATTATCAATGATAAAACAAAGAAATGTCATGAAATTTTATGAAATAAAAATAGATGATGATCAAAAGATGTATGAATAGAGTATAAGTGAAAGATAGAAAAACATTTTCAAATCATAGAGAGTCCACCAAAAAATAATTTATTTAATTTCTTCACCTACTGTGTAAAAACATTTCAAGAATGATCATGTAGTTCCTATTATATTATAATTATGGGATAGAAATTAAATTGTCGAGGGATATGGTTAAATATAAAGAATAAAAAATATAATAAATGGTATGGGCTATGTGATTACAACAATATATTGTACACGTTTATTGAATTTCCTGACACCGACTCTTCTCAACCTGTACATCATAATTGGGGAGTAATTGTTTGTCACACCCGTTTTTCTAGTCTTTTTATTTAATTTATTTCTCTTGGAGTCGGGTGTTATTGCCTAAGTGCAGGTGAGTCCCGGTTTAAATTTTTAATGTTGGGATGAGTTTACGGTTTGGGATAGAGCGGAAACACTGTGCGTTTAAGATGCACAGCCTGCATGGGAATGTGTATATGCGATGTCTGCTTGGGTACCGTATGGTGCGAAAATACCGCACGGTCATCCAGTTTTAACATTATATGTGTAGATATATGTATATGTATGTTTATATGTTTATATATGTGTATCTACATTTGTATGTTTTTATGTTTTGATATTGTATATATATATATATATATATATATATGTATGTGTATACATGTTTATATGTGTATATATATGTACACATATGTTTATAAATAAATATGTTTTAACGTTATATGCTTATGTGTATATATGTTTATATATATGTTCATGTATGATTATATATGTTATATATATGTTTATATATATATATATTTATATATGTATCTATGTTTATATAAGTAGGTTTATATATGTTTATATATATTTATATATTCATATGTGTTTATAAAAATAAAAATAATAGTTATTATTATTATTATTATTATTATTATTATAATTAACTAATTATTATTATTATTATAGTTATTATTAAAAAAAGGGAAACCTAATCTACCCAGGCGGCGCCCCCCCTTTCCCCTTGTAGGTCGTGGGCCGCACCCCCCCCCCCCCCCCGTTCTTGTCTGCCGCACGAGCTCCATCCCCATCCGGCCTCTTACCGCCTCCCCGATGTGTGCCGCTGTCAGCCTCCTGGTCGCCCTAGCTGCACGAACTTGCCTCCACCAGTCTACCACACGGCACAAACCCCCCCATTCCTTCTGTCCGCCGCACAGACACCCCCTGGCTGGATTTTTCTCTCCCCCCTGCCACGCCATCCCCGTCGTCTCTCCCTCTGCTCTTGCCGGCCGACAGTGCAACCCCCACGCCAGATCTCCCTTCCCCCGCACCTCCGCTGGCATCCCTCTAAACGGCCGCATCCGTTTCTGGTGAGCCCAACCCCATTTATGGCACGATTTCGGTGAACGTGGATTTTTGCAGTGCCTCTGCCTTATTCCGACGCAACCCAACCCCTTGCGCAACGCCTTTTCCTTGTTTAGGCGCAACCCGACCCCTTGCGTAGCGCCTTTGCCTTGTTATGGAGTGACCCGACCCTCATCGCTGCACCTCTGCTATGCTCGGGCATGTTATCGTTTCCCCTCACCGATATTTGGGTATGTTTATATTTATACTTTGTTATATATTCTTATGCTAGTTTATATGTGAATTTGAGTTGCGGACCCTTGAGGTCTTTATCTGGTCCAGAGTCGGTTCCTGGTTTATGTCAGTATGCATCTACAGTGTTATTCTTGTTTAAGTGCAAAATATTTCTTTGTTAATTTTTAAAACGTGATTCACATCCCTATGGTATCCTTTTAAATCTTTTGTGATGATTTGGCATTGGTGTAATTGGTTAAAATTGGTCTTTTTTGCGATTGTTTAATTATGTATATTTTAAAGAAAATTGATGTGATTTTGGGGGTTTTTTAGTTGTTTTATAAAAATGCTAAAGATGTGGTTTGAGTTTTACTTGTGAACTTGGTGATTTCTATAAAGTTGGTTTTCGTGAATCGTATCCTGATTCCCTTGTTTTGATTAATTTTATTTTAGTGTATTACGTTGTTTTGAGTCCCTGGTATTTATTTGGTAGTGCGTTGGTCTTCGTCGCACTGACTTTAGATGTCAACTGTTTTGTTAAGGTGTGGCGATGTTACTTTTCTAGTGCGTGCGCTATAGTGGGAGTGGGTGTACGTGAAAAGGTGGCTGTGTGAGTTTGAAAGCATTGGACCAGCCAATTCCTTAAGGTAGGTGTTTCCAACCATTTCCCTTTTTGATTCAAACCTTGAGCACTTGAATGTGTTCAATCAATCCTTTTATATCGTTTGTATCTCTATTTCATTTATGAAAAACACCTGACATAGTTATATTGCTGTCTTAAATTTCTGAAAGTGGTTCTTAAGGTTGTTTTATATGAAATGATTAGGCTCTTAGTAAAGTTAAATTGAGTTCCTTGTGATGTGTTCGGTTGTAACTGATCTTGATTGTGTTTTGGAAATGTAAGATTTGGTTTGGTGTGTTTTTTTGAAAATATGATGAACCAATAGTTTGTTTTAGAGAAGTTTTGGAAATGGTGGCTGGTTTGAAAGATGCAATTTGTTTTTATAAAGTGTTGTGAAATAATTTGAGTTTGGTTTCAAGGATAAAGTGTTTTATGATAGATGGATTTTAAGGCAATTCTTCTAAAAACTAAATGTGCCATTGGATGTTGACACATCCATGGGAGCACTAGGTGCTCACATGGATGCGCCTCCAAATGAATATGACACATTAAAGCTATGTTTTCTTAAAACTAGGTTTTAGAGAAAATAATGTGTTGTTTCAAAGGGAATTGAAAGTAGCTGGCCCAGTTGGCTTTTGGTGTGAGTTAGATGGTCGTTTTTCTTAATGTCCCATTTGGATATTCCAACTCAATTGAAATATTTGTGTTGACTCATTGAAAAGAATGTGTTTTCATTGAGTTTTGGGAAAAATGTTTGTGCCCTATTGGCAACTTAACTTGTTTATGAAATGTTTTGAAAATTCACATACTGTGAAGGCTCGGTTGGCACCTTGTTGAATGTGAAATAATTTCATATATATATATATATATTTGTGAGGAATTTCTACAGGGGGACTTCCCTTCAAGGATTTTCAAATAGTGGTGTTTGTGTAAAGGGTTGGTAAGTGCGGTGAGATGAGTCACGCGTGTGAGGGACTCCCACTTACATAATTGTATTAAAACCACCGTGGGTTCCTAGGCGTCTTTTAGTGAATCGAGTGACTATTGCTAGCTAACCCCGATTAGACAGGTTAGTCCCCCCTTGGTAGGTAGGCTTTGTGGGTTGTGCCACTGGTTGGCTGTTAGGGTGGTCAGTTGTTTATTGAATATGGAGTACCATACCGGTAGGTAGTCTGAACCCGAGTACGTCCAGGGGTTTTATAGTGATGTTTAGGATCACCCATGGTTATTGCTTGTATCTGCTTGTTTACTTTTACTTGCACTTGGTTTCCAGCATTTACTTATTACTTGTTCTTCTTTTTCACAAATGTGATAAACATGGATTTGAAATTTAGTTTTCATGAAATGCATTGTTTTTGGGGAAAACAGGTTGTGGCGTGTGTTAGATTTTTGAAATGGTAAATCGGGATCCTTTTTCCTTTAAAATATAAAAACCCTCTTTTCTATCTTGGTATGTGTAAACTAGTGTTTTTGGAAAGTGGTCTTGGTTGGATTCTATGGTTTACTTTGGCATCCCTACTAAGCATTTTTAATGCTCACGCCTATATTTATCATTTCAGTCACAGGTTTACCTTGATCAAGTTTTCTTAGCTGAGTTGCTCATTTTGGGAGCAATGTTGGCTTTGAAAGGGAGGTGACCGAAGGGTCACATGGAGGTACGTCTGCTATTTGGTTTTATTTCTTTTTGCTAATAGAGTTTAGTGCCTTTGTTCTGTTTATTCTTATTTAGTTATTTTTTATCTTTCATGGGACAAATCGTTCCCAAGGTTTACCTGAGATGCCCGACACTAGTTTCCATCCCAGGGGGATCGGGAATGCCCCTCGGGACTTGCCGCGGACCGACTCGAGTGACCGGCTCAGGGTCGACCCAGGCTGGTTCGAGACAAAATGGTATTAGAGGAGACCCTTGATATTTTGGATGTCTGGTAGAAGGAGATTAAAACTGTCGGGGCTGAAGTGGTCGGTTACATGTCGGTGCCTGATCACCACCGCTTGTGATGAGACCTGATATACTAGGGTAAGACCGGGATTTGAGTCACTTTCCCTTGGACGTTTTGGATTGAGGGATGACAATGGAGGCGAATCTGTTCACTTTGCGGCCTCACATGGGGTGGTGACCCATGTGGAGTCTAAGTGTCCAGTTTCAGGTCCTCTTAGTTTTATTCTTTTAATGGGGCATGGATCACCACCATGTCGTTTAGTCAGACAATGCACTAGTCCCTCATTCTGATGGTTTATAGTTGGTTGTGTTTTGTTTTGAATTCGGTCTGTGTGTGTGTGTGTTGAAAATGAAAGTGATTTCGAAATGAAAAAAGGGTTTCTTCCAATTTTTTTTTTGAAATTAGTAAACTGAGTTTTTTTAATGAGAAAGTGTATTGGTTTTGAACAATATGGTATGTGTTTGGATTTGATAAGGGAAAGAAGTGTTTGAACCTTGGTATTGCTTATGGAGGATCACATGTGCATCAAATGTGCATAGAGTGCATGGGAGAACATGTCCGTGGGCGATGTAGCTGGGATTGGGTGAACGCACATGTGACAGTTCATAAGGGGCCATAGGCATGTTTTAAAATTTAAAATAAATGACGGGTCTTGTAAAATTAATTTATGCTTTTGTTTGTATATGTTTGTCTTATGGGCCTATTGACCTTGGCTTATGTTGTTTCCTTGATTGAGTTTTGGCTTAATGCCAGTTTCGATGATGTTTCTCATGTTGTCATGAGTATGCCACCCAGAAAGGATGATAAGGTTGCTAATGAAGTCATGCCTAGTTTTTAGTTCTTTTTTGCATGTTCCCTATCGATTAAAAAAATCAAAGTATTTGAGGGGTAGTTGAGTGGTTGTGGAATTGGAGTGGGTCTTCAGGTTGTTGGGAACTCCCAGGGTTGTTAGGGTGCGTACCGTCTTAGGTTTATTTAAGGGTTCAGTTATAGACGAGAAAAGGTGGGATGTCTCATTATCGTTAGAGTCTCGGGAGTGGTTGGTGGGAGTTGTCTCTTGTAAGGATTCCCCATCTGGAAAGGATCTTCATCTATACGGACTACCAGTTTGTTGGAGCGTTCTCTCACCTACCGCTATTCTGGCTGGTTCAGACATTCAAAGATGGCTTGTCACATCCCTCCGAAGTCTTCCTACCATGCGACTGTTCAGGCCACCAGGGAGAGTTCTGGAAGAATAATTGCTCGTGAAGGAGTTAGAGACCAGAATATGAAAATTCATGACTGTGAGGCAGGATATGCTTCAGCCATCAGGGCCCCAGCCACAAGTCTTGGGGTGAAGCTCACGCACAGTCAGAAGTTTCCAAGGGTGTATAGAACCTCTCTCAGGATTGTGTTTCAAGCTTTTTGAAGGAAAAAAATCCAAAGTTTCCTTTTTTATGTTCTTGTTGCTGTTGTAATATCATCATAGTTGTGGTAATGTGATGAACTTGTTCTACCATAGTTTAGGCATTCTTATCTGTTCTCAGTGTGTTCTCAAATCGTTTGGATTTCCTTTAAGGATGTTGGGCCCGCGAATAAACAGGTTGTTCTAATTTTGAGTTGGGTCTCAATTGTGTGCGTTAGGGGGATCTTTGGTTTCGTGAAATTAACAGGTGTTGTTTTGGGGTCCTTTCTGAGTTTGTCTGGGAATTCCCTAGTCTCTGATTACGGTGAGGATTTTAGTCGGTCGGCGTGTGAGGGGTTGAGTTAATTCCTTATCCTCGGGTTGTTGGGTCGTTTCATAGCAAGATTTCTGTTTAAGTCTCTGAGTGTTGTTCGGTCTATGTGGAGAAATTAAATGGGTTTAATTTGGGAGTTCACGTGTCTCCCCTCCTCAAGGGTGGTGTGTTCAAGTTTCAAGGCCTCCGTGTTAGTCGATTTTTGTTGTGGGGAGAACCATCCCGCATTCTCCCCTCAACCTCCGACAATTATTGTACTCGTGTTGGTCCGGTGTGACTTGTATTGGTAATGGTCACCCTGAGCCTCTCAGTTTCTGCTGATTTTGTCTGGTCACTGACTTGAGTTATGCTAACTGTTGTCTTGGTGACTTTATAGGGTCAGAAAGTGTTTGTGGTGGGGAGAATTGTCACACCCATTTTTTTAGCATTTTTATTTAATTTATTTCTCTTGGCGTCGGGTGTTGTTTCCAATGTGCGGGTGAGTCCCAGTTTAAAGTTTTAATTTTGGGATGAGTTTATGGTTTGGGATAGTGCGCAAACACTGTGCGTTTAAGACGTGCAGCCCTATTGGGTACGTGCAGACGTGATGTCCGCTTGGGTACCGTACGTTGCGCAAATACCGCACGGTCATCCAGTTTTAACGTTATATGTGTAGATATATGTATATTTATGTTTATATGTTTATATATGTGTATCTATGTTTGTATGTGTTTATGTTTTGACGTTGTGTATATATATATATATGTATGTGTATATATGTTTATATGTGTATATATATGTACACATATGTTTATAAATAAATATGTTTTAACGTTCCATGCTTATGTGTATATATGTTTATATATATGTTCATGTATGATTATATATGTTATATATATATTTATATATATATATATGTATATATGTATCTATGTTTATATAAGTAGGTTTATATATGTTTATATATATTTATATATGCATATGTGTTTATAACAATAATAATAATAGTAATTAATAATAATATTGTTAACTAATTATTATTATTATTATAGTTATTAAGAAAAAAAGGGAAACATAATCTACCCAGGCGGCTCCCCCCCCCCTTTCCCCTTGCAGGTCGCGGGCCACACCCACCCTCCCCCCTTTCTTGTCCGCTGCGTGAGCTCCCTCCCTGTCCGACCTCTTGTCGCCTCCCCGATGCGCGCCGCTGTCGGCCTCCCGGTCGCCCTAGCTGCACGACCCTACCTCCGCTGGTCAAACATGCCACAAAACCCCCCCTCCTTCTATTCGCCGCACAGACACCCACCAGATGGATTGTCCTCTACCCCTACCATGCCGTCCCCACTAGCTCCCCCTCTGCTCTCGTTGGCCGACTGCGTAGCCCCCACGCCAGATCTCTCTTCCCCCACACCTCTTCCGGTGTCCCTCCGACCGACCACAACCATTTCCAGCGATCCCATCCCCCTTTCCGATGTGATTCGAGCGAACACGGCTTTTCGCAGCGCCTCCTCCTTATTTCGGCACAACCCGACCCCTTGTGCAACACCTTTTCCTTATTCCGAGACAACCTGACCCCTTGCGCAGCTCCTTTTCCTTGTTTCGGCGTGACCCGACCCTCTTCTCAGTACCTCCTCTATGCTCGGGCGCGGTCTCATTTCCCCTCGCTGATATTTGGGTAAGGTTATATTTATACATTGTTATATATTCTTACGCTAGTTTATATGTGAATTTGAGTTACGGACCCTTGAAGTCTTTATCTGGTCCAGAGTCGGTTCCTAGTTTATGTCAGCATGCATCTATAGTGTTATTCTTGTTTAAGTGCAAAATATTTCTTTGTTAATTTTTAAAATGTGATTCGCATCCCTATGGTATCCTTTTACATCTTTTGTGATGATTTGGCATCGATGGAATTGGTTAAAATTGGTCTTTGTTGCGATTGTTTAATTATGTATATGTTAAAGTAAATTGATTTGATTTTGGGGGTTTTTCCTTTAGTTGTTTTATAATAATGCTGAAGAAGTGATTTGAGTTTTACTTGTGAACATAATGATTTATATAGAGTTGGTTTTTGTGAATCATATCTTGATTCCTTTGTTTATATTAATTTTATTTTAGTGTCTTACGTTGTTTTGAGTCCCTGGTATTTATTTGGTTGTGCATTGGTCTTCGTCGCACTGACTTTGTAAGTCGACTATTTTGTTAAGGTGTGGTGATAGAGCAAATATTTTCAATTAATTTATATTGAATATCATTGTTTTAAACCCACAAAATTGTTCCTCTAAGATGAATTGTTTCATTTTTATGATAATGGTGTTATTTTGAGCTGAATAGTAAAAATTGGCCATTTTGGATTTTTAACAGTTTTAAATTATTTCGGTAGATTGGACATAACATTATCTACACTGATCCAAATTGAAAAATGCCTTATTTTTCAGATTCTACACATCCAGGTATTCATTTAATATATTTGGACCAAAATCTGAATCGGCCATATGGAAGCTCAAAAGAAGCTCTCAAGTTGGCTCAAGAAAACTGTTTTCAGTTCTGCCTAGTTTTGATGTGAGATCCATAACTCATCCACGTTGGGGCCATATCTTGTGAAATGCGGTGGGTGGACGCACAAGGAGTTTTGGAGCATCTCTTATGAAGGAATCACCGAGTGAATTGTCCTTTTATGGGTCCATTAAAGCACCCTAATCCGGAGGATTTCGTTTTGGAGAGTCTGACTGGACAGAATAAAGTCTCATAGTAAAACGGCCATAACCCACGGAATACATGTCCAAATCCGCTGGAATTTTGAGGAGACACGAACAAGGAAATTATGAACAACATTCATGAAGGGCTCAACCCGTGAAGAG
Source organism: Viscum album (assembly GCA_963277665.1). Lineage (NCBI taxonomy): Eukaryota > Viridiplantae > Streptophyta > Magnoliopsida > Santalales > Viscaceae > Viscum > Viscum album. The sequence continues at coordinate 1,328,753,418 of OY728142.1, read as the reverse complement.
GTCATTTAATGGGGATAAAACGCGTTAACATTCGGGAGAAACATTCTGGCTATAAAAGGGGGAGAGCTCCACCCTCTCAAGGCATCCAATTCTCCACCCCATTCCTTCCGGGACACCAAGAAGAAGATCTTTTCGGTTTTATTTTTTATTTATTTTCTTTTTCATAGTTTTTTAATGCCTTCTTCTTCCCCATTCAACTCTATTACCCTTACCATGGTGGGGTAAACGTTTGGAGTGATTGGGGAATGATTGGTTTTCTACATTGTAATGCTTGAGTTCTTGGACACAATTGAATAAGTTTCTTTCTTCTTCAAAGTTTTTTCAATTTCTTATAGAGGATTTTATAATCAAGTACGATCGTTCTTGAATATTAATTCCGTTATTTATTTTTGCCTTGGTAAAATAATCAATATCTCCCTCCACTAATTTCTGGTTTATATACGATGGAATAAACCAGGAATTAGTGGTGAAGTACTCGACGATCGTCAGTACGTGTAAAAGGTGTAGTGAATGTTTTTGATTGTTTGGGATAAACAAAACCCGATCGGGTATTGCCCATTTCAATTAAGGATATTCAATACAACTATTTTACACATGGAAGGAGAGTTGACCAAACCGAGATCTTGGTAAGGTTTTCTCTCATAATAACAATTTCACCAAGGAAGTGAGAGGAAACGATTGTGGAAACTCACTTTAATCAACTAAGAAGAAGAGGTTTGAATTAAATTGAACAATGATAGCATTATAATTAGGAAACCGACCCCGACCTAATCACCCTTTTAAATTTCATTGTTTTTCAATCATTTGAATTTCAAATTTCCGTTCACAACATTTTTACCCCCGTTTTAAAGTGACAACCCATTTTGTGTGCACTCATCTTCGGGAGACATCCTAGGTCAACCAAATTACTACATTTTAACTTAGGAAATAATTGTTTTGCCACACCCTACGACAGGCGTGCGTCAAAATTGGCGCCATTGCTGGGGAGGTAGTGCCACAAACTAATTGTTAATATTTGACTTTTTCAATTAAAAAAAATATAAAAAAAATTCTTTTGCCATGTTGTTTTCAAATGATTATTTCTTTAATTCATGGAACAATTACCCACCAGTGAGAGGGCCAATTATTGAATCACCTTGGTCTATAGAGTATAAAGTTTCTTTCTTGGATAAACAAATTCGGGGAGCTCGAATCCAAATCATAACAGAGGATGAATTCAAGGATCTCATTGAAAACCTTAAAGAGAACCTAGAATACCCAGTGTTGGAGGGTTTGGCAAGAGAATTAATTGAGCTTCAGGAGTATTTTCCAGAATTTTATAAGGAAATGATCAATGTAAAACACCAAGAAGAAGAAGTTCACAAGGATATTGAATCCCAATTTGAAAGAATTAGTCAAACAGTTCAAAACCTAGAGACCTCAATACAATGGATAGTGGAACAAGTACATGCATTCCAGGATCCACAATTGGAGCCAGAACAAGAACCAGAACCAGAACCAGAAAAATTTATGGAAGAAGTATCCCCACAAATACTTCAAGTTGAAGAACCCATGGAAGCATTGATGAAATTAAAAGAAGATCCATTGAACCCATCTCAATCAATGTTGGAGGACATTGATGAAGAAGATTTAGAAATTTAAATACATATGGGAGATCAAAAGGATCTGGATAACTTCTGGAATGAGTGTGAGGAACTTCTTGAGCCAACTATTCCTCATAATGTAGATGATTCAGCAACATTTAAAGAAGAAACCAACCAAGCTGTGGAATTTGAAGAGAAGATAGAGGAGTCTGACTACCTACCTCTATCTACGGAAATTCAACTCCAAGAGCCACCTCCCTTTGAAGAAGAAATTGAATCCAAACAAGCTCAGGGAGTTAATCTTTTCATAAACTCATTATATTTTGATTTTGTTGAAACTGAATTGAGTATTACCTCCCCCTATTTTAATTTTTCAGATTCATCCAAAACTTGTATTTCCTTGGAGGGAGAATATGCATTTGAAGAGGAACATCTGGAGCTCCCCAAACCTATTGAACATTTAATGGAGGGAGTACAAGAGAAGATCAAAGTGGATTTTCTGGAGGAAAATGAGACACAATATACTTACTTTGAAAGGGAAGAATTTGATATTGATTCTTCATGCTTTAATTTTTTTCAAATAGAATTAAACTCTGACATTCCCTTTGATTTTTCCCCAGATGTATCATACCTTCAGCAAACACTGGAGAATAAAGAACATGTTGTTCATGAGGAACCCAAGAAGGAGGAGGCTCTTTACTTCATCCTACCCCCACCGTGCATGGTGTACCTCACTGCGAAGGGGGTGGATCCGATGTACTCTATCTATGGAGTCGTCCTCAACAAGAACAATGAAATGAATGCTGGGAAGAGCCACATGTGGTGGTTCAAATCAAAGAAACCTCACCCACCATCAGATTGGGGATAACCAATTACAACTGCCCCTCTGAAGGCAGTCAAAACCCAGGGCCCACTTGGGGGATTAAACAAAGTTTTATCCTTCTATTCTCATACTATTTCTATTTTCATTTCTTTCAATAAATATCTTATATTTACTATTGTTATTTTATTTTTAGGTTTTTAGAGTGAAACACATAGGAGGTTAACTCAATGTTGCACTGCAAATAAATCAGGTTGTACCTCTCCTTCACACATTCTTGCTGTTGTGATTCAATCAGAAATCTTCTTACATGTTAAATCCATATAAATGCATTGATTACACTGCATCATTTAAGTGTGGGGGAGGGAACCTTTGTAGTATAGGATTCTCATTTGATGTTTTTTTTCAAAAAAATAAAAAAACAATAAAAAAATGTGTGTTTTCAAATTTTTGTGTGTTTATTTTTCAATTTTTGGTGCGTTTCTGATACTTTTGAGCTAAAATGATTATCAATACCATTTTTGAAACCCATGTCAATGAGTGAACCAGTCTATTTCATGAAACTGATCTTAAATGAATGCTGAAATAACTTTGTTTCAAGTTCAAATCTTTTGGAAATTCATGAAAAGTACAGTGATTTTTAAATCTCATGCCATATTTCACTGTCTATATCTTTGAAATAACTTTCCTGTGAGGCTTATAAACCATTTTTGTCATATTCTTTTCATTCCCCTCATTTCTTGAGAGAACCAGACCATGCTTGCTTTAACCAGAATTTGATTTATTCCTTTCAAAACCTGAGGGTTGGGGTACGTGTGTTTTAAATGATTGAGGCATTTATTTTGTTTGAAGCCCCCTTTTCAAAATAATCCTTTTCATTATGGCCCACCTTTACATTTATCCTTCATTGTAGCCCCTAGTATCCATGAATTTCCTGTTAGGTTAGCCACATTACAAGCCAATTTTCCCTATCATACCTGCTCTTGAAATAAAATTGCATGATCTAGTTGAACTTAAGTGTGGGGGAAGATATCTTGTGGTGTACTACCTCATTTGGTTATACTTTGGGTGGAAAATAAATTGTGGAAGAGATGTGTGTGATGCTGAAAAATTATTCTGTTGAAAGCTGTGCCTTTTCTGGAGCTTTTATGACAAGAGAAGTTGTGCCTTTCTGGAGCTTCCAAAAGAGAAGCTGTGCCTTTCCGGAGCTTCCAAAAGAAAGCTGTGCCTATCTGGAGCTTTAAAAAAAATTATGTTTGAAAAGATTGAAATGTTTGCTGCTGAGATGATTGAATGATGATGAATCCTATTTTCAACAAAGGGGAAGTGAAGGAGACCATATTTGAGTGAAAACTAGAATCTTGCAATTCTGCTTCAATAAGAGCCAAGCCTTCCTTTTTCGGCCTCAGAACTTTTAACATCTAAATCCTACCAACCGGAATCCACAGAAAAACCCTGAAAAGTCCTCATGAGAAACACATGTTTTTGACTCACATCGGGTGGAGAAGTAGGAATTTATCAAACCTATGGTGACTCTTGTGTGAGTTTGGATGAGAAAAATCTTGTTCAGCCTTTATATTTGTGAGATGAGAGAAAATTCATGTGAGGTTGGTTTTTTGTGTGCATGGGATAAGAAATGAAGTGGAAATATATTAAAATCTTAAATGGAGAACTTGAAATAACAGTTTTTGTTGAGGCATGATATCTTTTTGTTTCTTGAAATTGATTTGATTGATCTCATTGATATGTGTTTTGATTTTGATTTGATTTGATTTTTACTTGTCCAGGAGTCCAAGTGCTAAGTGTGGGGGAATTGATAGAGAAAATATTTTCAATTAATTTATATTGAATATCATTGTTTTAAACCCACAAAATTGTTCCTCTAAGATGAATTGTTTCATTTTTATGATAATGGTGTTATTTTGAGCTGAATAGTAAAAATTGGCCATTTTGGATTTCTAACAGTTTTAAATTATTTCGGTAGATTGGACATAACATTATCTACACTGATCCAAATTTCAAAATTCTTTCTTTTTCAGATTCTAAACATCCAGGGATTCATTTAATATATTTGGACCAAAATCTGAATCGGCCATATGGAAGCTCAAAAGAATCTCACAAGTTGGCTCAAGAAAACTGTTTTCAGTTCTGCCTAGTTTTGATGTGGGATCCATAACTCATCCACTTTGGGGCCAAATCTTGTGAACTTTGGTGGGTGGACACGCAAGGAGTTTTGGAGAATCTTTTATGAAGGAATAAACGAGTTAATTGGCCGTTTATGGGGCCATTAAAGCACCCTAATCCGGAGGAGTTCGTTTTGGAGAGTCTGACAAGACAGAATAAAGTCTCATAGTAAAACGGCCATACCTCTCGAAATACATGTCCAAATCTTCTGGAATTTTTAGGAGACACGTAAAAGGGAATTATGAACAACATTCATGAAGGGCTCAACGCGTTAAGAGGTCCTTTAATGGGGATAAAACGCGTTGACATTCGGGAGAAACATTCTGGCTATAAAAGGAGGAGAGCTCCACCCTCTCAAGGCATCCAATTCTCCACCCCATTCCTTCCGGGACACCAAGAAGAAGATCTTTTCGGTTTTATTTTTTATTTATTTTCTTTTTCATAGTTTGTTAATGCCTTCTTCTTCCCCATTCAACTCGATTACCCTTACCATGGTGGGGTAAACTTTTGGAGTGATTGGGGAAGGATTGGTTTTCTACATTGTAATGCTTGAGTTCTTGGACGCAATTGAATAAATTTCTTTCTTCTTCAAAGTTGTTTTCAATTTATTATAGCGGATTTTATAATCAAGTACGATCGTTCTTGAATATTAATTCCGTTATTTATTTTTGCCTTGGTAAAATAATCAATATCTCCCTCCACTAATTTCTGGTTTATATACGATGGAATAAACCAGGAATTAGTGGTGAAGTACTCGACGATCGTCAGTACGTGTAAAAGGTGTAGTGAATGTTTTTGATTGTTTGGGATAAACAAAACCCGATCGGGTATTGCCCATTTCAATTAAGGATATTCAATACAACTATTTTACACATGGAAGGAGAGTTGACCAAACCGAGATCTTGGTACGGTTTTTTCTCACAATAACAATTTCACCAAGGAAGTGAGTGGAAACGATTGTGGAAACTCACTTTAATCAACTAAGAAGAAGAGGTTTGAATTAAATTGAACAAGGATAGCATTATAATTAGGAAACCGACCCCGACCTAATCACCCTTTCAAATTTCATTGTTTTTCAATCATTTGAATTTCAAATTTCCGTTCACAACATTTTTACCCCCGTTTTAAAGTGACAACCCATTTTGTGTGCACTCCTCTTCGGGAGACATCCTAGGTCAACCACATTACTACATTTTAACTTAGGAAATAATTGTTTTTCCACGCCCTATGACAGGCGTGCGTCATGTGGCGATGTTACTTTTCGAGTGCCTGCGCTGTAGTGGGAGTGGTTGTACGTGAACAGGTGGCCGTGTGAGTTTTAAATCATTGGCTCGGCCAATTCCTTGAGGTAGGTGTTTCAACCATTTCCCTTTTTGATTCAAACCATGATCACTTGAATGTTTTCAATTAATCCTTTTATATTGTTTTCATCTCTATTACATTTATTAAAAACACCTGACATAGTTATATTGCTATTTTAAATTTATGAATATGGTTCTTAATGTTGGTTTATATGAAATTCTTAGGCTCTTAGTAAAGTTAAATTGAGTGCCTTGTGATGTGTTTGGTTGTAACTGATCGTGATTGTGTTTTGGAAATGTAAGATTTGGTTTGGTGTGTTTGTTTGACAAAATGATGAACCAATAGTTTGTTTTAGAGATGTTTTGGAAATGGTGTCTAGTTTGAAAGATGCAATTTGTTTTTATAAAGTGGTGTGAAAGAATTTGAGTTTGGTTTCAAGGATAAAGTTTTTTATGATAGATGGTTTTTAAGGTGATTCTTCTAAAAACTAAATGTGCCATTGGATGTTGGCACATCCATGGGGGCACTAGGTGCGCACATGGATGTTCCTCCAAATGAATATGACACATTAAAGCTATGTTTTTTTAAAACTAGGTTTCAGAGAAAATAATGTGTTGTTTCAAAGGGAATTGAAAGAATCTGGGCCAGTTGGCTTTTGGTGTGAGTTAGATGGTCGTTTTTCTTAATGGCCTGTTTGGCTCTTCCAACTCAATTGTAATATTTGTGTTGACTCTTTGTAAAGAATGCATTTTCAGTGACTTTTGGGGAAAATGTGTGTTCCCGATTGGAAAATTAACTTGTTTACGAATTTTTTTGAAACTGTGCATGCTGTGAAGGCCCGGTGGGCACCTTGTTGAATGTGAAAGAATTTAATATATATATATATATATATATATATATATATATATATTTGTGGGGAATCTCTACAGGGGGACTTTCCTTTGAGGATTGTCGTGTACTGGTGTCTGTGTAAGGGTTTGGAAAGTGCGGTGAGATGAGTCATGCGTGCAAGGGCCTCCCACTTACATAGTAGTATTAAAACCACCGTGGGTTCCTAGGTGTTTTTAGAGAATCGAGTGATGGTTGCTGGCTAACCCCGATTAGACGGGTTAGTCCCCCCTTGGTAGGTAGGCTTTGTGGGTCGTGCCACTGGTTGGCTGTTAGGGTGGCCAGTTGGTTATTGACTATGGATTACCATGCCGACAGGTAGTCTGAACCTGAGTACGTCCAGGGGTTTTCTAGGGATGTTTAGGATCACCCATGGTTATTGCTTATATCTGCTTTTTTGATTTTACTTGCACTTGGTTTCCAGCAATTACTTATTACCTATTTTTCGTTTGTACCAATGTGATAAACATGGATTTGAAGTTTAGTTTTCAAGAAATGTATTATTTTTGGGGAAAACGGGTTGTGGCATGTGTTGGATTTTGAAATGGTAAATCGGGATCATTTATCCTTTAAAATATGAAAACCCTATTTTCTATCTTTGTATGTGAAATCTAGTGTTTTTGGGGTTGTTTCTGGAAAGTGTTCTTGGTTGGATTCTGTGGTTTACTTTGGCATCCCTACTGAGCATTTTTAATTCTCACACCTATATTTATCATTTCAGTCGCAAGTTTCCCTCGTTCAAGTTTTCTTGGCTAAGTTGCTCATTTTGGGAGCAATGTTGGCTTTGGATGAGAGGTGACCGAAGGGTCACATGGAGGTACGTCTCCTGTTTGGTTTTATTTCTTTCCGCTGTTAGAGTTTAGTGCCTTTGTTCTGTTTATTTTATTTTATTCTTTTTTATCTTTTTTGGGAAAAATCGTTCCCAAGGTTTATCTTTGATGCCCGACACTAGTTACTATCCTGGGGGGACCAGGAACGCCCCTCGAGACTTGCCGCAGACTGGCTCGGGTGACCGGTTCAGGGTCGACCCGGGCTGGTTCATGACATAGTTGGTTTTAATAATTTATCATATGTATTAATTAACATACATATGTAGTGAACCCTTAGATAGAGAACATTAAATGTTTTTTCTACTATGGAATGGTTCAAGAGAAATTTTTAAGGAAAAAAGGTAACAATAATGAAAAAATCCCTCATTAATTTACTAAACCCTTATACAAACCACAGTATATTATATTTCCCCATTTTTAATTTATTATCAAATAATATAAAACAGAACATTCCATCCCAAACCCACAATAACAACTCTCAAAAAACATATTTATCAAATAAAATATAAACAAAAGGACTTACAATTCCCATAACATATAATATAACTTGATTAATTGATTTTTTTATGCATGAATAAAAAAAGTATAATAATGTCCCAAAATATTAAAAATTATAAAATTCCTCTCAAATATGATAGATGATCAATAAACCCACATAAGGCATGTTCTATGATATAAATATGCTTCTTCAAAGAAAAAAATCCCCTAAAACTTATCACAATAGAATATATTCCTAAAATTTTAATTAAACCATAAATAGGAACTCAACCTAATAATGAAAAATAACCCTTTCATCTCATTTACTATATAACAAAAACTAATAATTTTAGAAATACATTCTCATAAAAGATATTTTACCATAGAAATAATTCATCAATGATAAAAAAAATTATGAATTTTCTAATAATAATTCCCATTAATGTTAATTTTTTTGAAAAAATATTAAAATGACTCATAAAATAAAAAAAACTTTTATTATTATTATTGTTTGGTCCACTAAGTCAAATATCCTTACGGTGGGTTTGATTCAAGGTATGACTGGTTAAAATTACTTCCCATTTGGATCCTATTTCATTATTAAACAAAACACACTTCTCTATTTCTATAATAGAAATTTATAAATTTAAATTAAATCATGAAAAGACACATCAATATTACATTGTTCACCCCACTAGGCTACATCTAAAGACAATTCAAAGATGAAGTGCTGATGTACCAAATCTACTAAATCTCAATACCAATTAGACGGGTCATGCTAGATCAATTCTATTCCAAATCTCCTTATCTTTATGATGTTTATGATCTTCACACAGCTTTACCAAGGGTCACTTTTTATGTCCCCTTTCTTAATCTCACTATTAGTGGAAAGCATCAAAATATTCATCTTTGATTTCTCACTTCTCTTTAAAGGGAACCATTAACAGTTTATAGACCTATGGGTCCCCTCATTATCTCTAATGATTTCAGCCACCATTGTATGTTGATTCTATGTCAATGTCTCACATTCATCCACTAATGAATACATAATTTCCTCATATGAATAGGGAAACATCAATCTTTGGTGAAAACATAGGATGAATTATGTACAACACTAATGCCTTTCATAATTCTTTTACACATTTCACAGAAAAACAGCTTGTGTGGGACATTGTACTAGTGCACCACTCTAATGCACAATTCAATACTTGTACGTCACTCACTTCATGTATACCACTCACTACTTTTGGTCAATTTTCATCTTGCATGTAACTCCATACTTTCGCTACAACTACATACTTGAATGGAACTTACTATTTGTGCGATCCAAATCTCGAATTCTCTCTAAGTGTTGATCTTTTTCAAATGAGGGTGTATCTTCCAATTTTTATGTACATTAATGTCCCTACATGCATCTCGAACAACTTTTCCCTAAGTGCACAGGTCTACCCATACAATTCTCTTTCACACAAACTCACATAGCATGAAAATTACACAACAAGCATACCCTTCATTATTTTTCTATATTTTAATATACTAATCATAAAAAATGGATGGCACAAAACATTAAAAATCACACTAACATTTGAACATAAAATCTTTTTCCAAAAACTCTTTTCAACACTCTCCAATTTTTGTACAAAAAAATTTGGCATATTGGGAAACTATCCCACCACATGTACAATATTTTTGAACCTCCTCCAGAGCATCCATTCCTTTTTCATGGAACATTTTTAACATAGATTTTCATCAATATTACTAGAACTCCACAAATAATATTGGAAATATTCTTCATCAGCAATCACAAAAAAACCCAAAAATGCATCAATTGTACGTTGAGGTAATTTTTCCCAATAATTATTTTAATCATTAATTATATATATAGTTCATTATTTAAAAATATGGATTTGAAACCTAATAGATGGTGTTAGATAAAATAGTTTATCTATATCCTAGAACAATGACAAAAAACAAACTACCTTTTAAGAAATTTGTTTTAGGGTCAAACTCTACATTCATGTTAATTATACCGAAATATAATTAAAATAGTTTAATAACAACTCACTCTACATTGAAAAAATATAATTTTAAAATAAAAAAATCTCATTTCATTTCTAAACACATATAATATCTTATCACCATATTCATTTGGCAACCTAGGGACCCATAAATCTATTCATTAATCAAAACCTTCATGAAAAAAATGTTGTAAATTCATTAAAATAACTAAATGTTGTTAATAATTACTCCAATATATTTTATAATTCTAGAAATTCTAACCAAGACTTTGTCTGAAAATATATGATATATTAAGGAGTCTCTAGCATCAAAGATAACTATTATTAAAATATTATTACCAAAAAACTGGTATGAAAATTCTTAGATAGACTAATAAAAACCATGAAGTGATTTCCCATGCTTTAGAAATTATCTCCTACATCATGGGTTTCCTAACCCTCCTTCATACATATATCCATTTTTTTATTATAAATGATACCTTTCATGAATAATTCATCAAAATCATCTGATAAAATAAATTATAGGTTTCATTGATTCTTCATCCACCATCTTGAACCAACATTACTAGGAAACTAAACCACCTAAGAAATAAACTACTTATTTATGGGCATAAATTACTATAATATAACATCAATATCATCTGTCTGTTCATTAGTATCAATAATCAATTAGAAAATTAGGAAATTTAGTATTATTTACACTATAAAATAAAAAATACACTATCCATTAATTCCACAGTATTCTTCTCAAACCAATTTCTCATTGACACTTCGACAACATGTATTTTAAAATATATCAAAATTATTATTTTTAGTATAAATAATATTAATCACACCCACATCAAATTGAATTGATATATATCTTATGAAATATGTTGATCCTCATTATTATTACTACTTATGTTAACCCACACATCAGAACAACACTTCATTCTTCTCTACAACCATAACATCACATCATGCATACCAAATACATAATCCAATTAAAATAAAAAATCAAACCAAATATACATTCCTAGATATCAACCACATTTATCACAAAACAAGTACATTTAATTCCCTTTCCAAATTTTATTTTAAATAATTTTAAAACTATTATTATTAACATTTAATCAAAATTAATAAATAAAATACAATATTTTAGAATCCAATACATGAAATATATTTTTCCTCTTAGAAAAACATTATAACAAAAAATAAAAATTCAATGAATAATTTAATAGGAAAACATAAAAATTATTTAATGAATCAGCATTCAATAATAAAACAAGGGTATAGTTTAATTTCCCAATCAAGATCAAGTATCAAATAGAGGTGGAGGTAGTTAATCAGGGATATATTTCATTAAATTTTCCATTATTTTGAAACATCATTCAATTCATGTTAATGATTTTTTACATCAATTAAAAATACCAATCACACCTACAAAGACAATCAAGAATTTTCAATGTTTAGTACTCAAAATGAGTAGCTATGTTATTGGTATGGAATGGAAACAATCCGATAAGACATAATATTCTAAAATAAAATCTTTTTTGTGTTGAATATAATGTGTAGGATATATTTTTACATTCATATAAAACAATGCTCAAAAAATTAGTTAGGGTGCTCCTTTTAGAAAATTGATGTAATAATTTTTTTAACAAGTTAAGAAATATGTTATTATGTTTCCTTGAAATAATCTATAATGAAGCTATTAAAAACATTTCTTCCCATGCTTACCCTACAAGAGGAAATAATATCCTACGCATTATAATGATACAAATTCCAATTTCTAAATATTATTTAACATTCCACTAACAATATTCTACAATAATATAGTTGAAACAATAGTAAATTTTCTCTAACTCTATCTAAAAATCCAGGTCTAATTTCACCATCTTACTTATAAACACTTATTATGGTCTTATCTCTAATCAATTATTCTTCTTTCTAGAAAACTTACTCATGAATTCAAAATCCAGTAACTCATTCTCTTTATAATAATTATGTTCTATTGTATCTCCTTGAAACAATACATCTCTTAGGAATATACAATATACTTACTCTATTTAAATGAGACCCAAAATGGTTTTGGATAGATTCTAATAATTAATCCATATCAAAAGATTCATAAATCTTATATTCTCAAATAATTTAGGTGAAACATGGATAGTTTTATTCTTGTTCATTATCCTTGAATCATCTGAAGTCTTTTTACAACTATATCTAGCTTAAAAAATTAATTTTAATACATAGAATTCTTCCAATTACTCAAAATAATTCTCTTATAAAAATGAATATAGTTGATTCATTGTTTTTATTCTCCTCTCCATTTGAAAAATATATATGTCTTCTTAATATGATTCTTGGATCAAAAAACTCATTCTAATTTCTTCATTATGATGGAGATATTATATTCATCATTACGTTTCTATGCACAGAATGAAATATATGAAAATAAATCTTAAAACATCTTCAACCACTTATATGATACCATTGATGACAATTTTAATAGATAGAGAAATTAACATTTTCATATTTTCAAATACAATGGATTTTATGTCCAAATAATTCATCAGTTTTGTTTCTATTCCACTAGTATTGAATCTCTTGAATGAAAATGTACTGAAAAAATAAGTGTTCTTATTTTCTTATTTAACCTAATTAAATAACATAAAACAATTTTTCTTGATAAAAATAGTCAACTACATTGTTGATTTATATTTGTTTCATTATCATCTATCTGAGGAACACACAATTATTCTCTTATTAATTTGTCTTAACAATTTCCAATGAAAACCATTCTTCCACTAATTATTGCATCTGAGTATTGGATCCCAAGTTAATTTGCTGAAAGGTGCCACTATATGTCTAATGGACCTCTGTCAATAGATTTGACATTTGATAATTAATTTATTACCTGAATATGATACTCATCAACTTATTTAATTGAATATTTATTTCTCTTTTCATATTGTTCTAACTGAAAACCAACATCTTTTTCATGTCATGTTCTGGTAAGCCTCTCTAACCTTCAACTAAATCTGTATCTGGTTTTCATAGAATGATGAACTGAGAATGAAATAAATTGAATTTATAAAATTCATTCTTCAAGACACTTATTTGTATATGTATTACATCCTCATAACTTTTTATAACACTAAGATCAGATGGGGCATCATCTGACATATATTTTAGAGTATTATGAAATCACATTCTTTAAGAAACATCATTCCTTCAAAAAAAATCCTTTATACGATTGGGAGGAAAATATATCCCATTCATATATCAATATTTCATTACGTGGACTATTAACAATTATAAATTTTGGTGTAAAAATAGAAAATTTTCATCATATTTCCCTCAGATCCATGAAGAATCAAGATATCTTCCTCGTAATGATCATATCATCATTTGGACCAAAGGTGAGTATGATAATCTTTTTATCCTAGAAAACTTATTACCATATGATTTAAATTTCTAATAATTTTGAGTCCTATCATATAATTATAAAGGTGAGTAAATTTTTCAAAAACCAAAAGTGAATTTATTTCTTTTCTCAGGGACAACAAAAGACAACCCTCAAATAACAATAATTTTTTAGATTCCAAAAACAACTTCCATCCAACGTGGACCCAAGAATATCCCCCTTTAGATTTTTTGTCAACCAATATTCATAAATCATGGATCATTTTATCCCTAATCTATGTATTACTTATCCACATTCTAATACTACATGACCTAACTCATTATAGGAAACAATAATTATTAACAGGAAAACCATTCTATTTGGATTTTGTGATTGTTGAATACTATAATATTTTCTTCAAAACATTATTCACATATTCAACGTTACTATAAATATATGTTTCCTAAAACATATCAAATATGTTGTTATAATAGATATAACACTTGCAGACTAGATTCCCAACTTAACCACATATACCCTTTTTAAAATTTTCCATTAAAGGACTCACACATAAAAATGGATCGATTTATGAAAAAATCCTCCCACTTCACAACACTATCCCAATACTAAATGGGAGAGGGGAAAAAACTTATACATAAACCTTTATGAGAAGGACGTTGGATTCACATGTTCAACCATAATTTATGAAATGTTTATTTTGGTAATTGTTTTGTGAAAATGTTAAAAATATCATCAAATATAGTAACATACCCCAGCTTTAATTCATTATTTTTTACATGCACATCAATGATATATTTTTTGATATCAATATGTTTTTCATGACAATTTCAGACATTATTTTTGTTAATATTAATAGAACTCTAATTATCACAACCCATAATAAATGGAAACTTCACTTCTATATGTAAGTATGCAAATTGACTCATAATCCACATAAGTTGAGTAGTTGATTGAGGTGGAGCAATATACTTAGCTTAAATCAGGTTAATAGTAAATGAAATATGATAATTGGTATTCCAACTTAAAAAATTCTCAGAAAAAACTCCATAATATTTTTATTTTATATAATCAACATTTCATTCCCAATCAAAATCTAAATATCGAAAAACGAAATAAATTATGAGCCATCATACCTAATTTTGAAATGGTGTGTTAATTTGATATATCTAAGAATTCATTTTATATTAAATTTATGTGATACATTAAAAGCAAATTGAAATCTTGAGATTAAGGTAATAACTTATACAATTTTGTGGCTTGATGAACCCAAATATAACAAATTTTGAACTGGCTATTGAAACACTTTTGGATCAAATTTGTTCTTTCTCCACCTACATACAACATGGTTTATTCTTAAAACAGTTTATAAAGTGGTTTTGAATTTTCCATGATGAACTTATTAATAATTTTGTAATATGCATTTCCTTGAGAGAAAAAATTTGTTTCATATTTTTTAATATTTTTTACCATGAAACTAATTCATTTCTCATAGGATAGACATCTCAAAAAACATTTTTATCTCTTTATAAAATATTACACAAGTCCGTTCATAATAATCTGCAAAGACAATGTCATCAAAATAAACCATAGTAATGAAATAACGCTTCTAACTCTATTTAATGTACATACTGAAATCGAACCATTCATTATTAAAACTCATCTTCCTCATGGATGTATAAAATTGGAAATACTATTACCTTAGTATTTGTTTTATACAATTCATTTTTCTCTTTAACATTCACACATAACATTCATAAATCTAAATAAAAATACCACAAGGTCTTTCAATATAAACATCATCATTAAGAACACCATTCAAAAATTTTGATTTCACATCCATATGAATATTTTTGTAACTTAATTGTGTAGAAAAATTTGGGATAATTCTTATTTCCTCTAACCTTGCCACTAATGAAAAAATTTATTCCAATTTAATGTATTAAATTTTTGAGTAACCTTTTAATACTAATATTTCATTATATCTAATCACATTAAAATCATCATTCATCTTGTTCTAGATAATCAATTATGTAGAAATTGAAATTTATCTTTTTTAGGTAAAAGTTCCTAAAAATTATTCTTTTCAATTGGATCGAGCAAATAATTTATAGCTAGAACCAATTCCAGATACTCAAAATCCATATTCAGATCTTTCAGATCATATTTTAAATACAGGAACTATGTGTAATTTTTCTAATTGTGTGTAACCATTTAGGATGATCATAGATAATGTTTTCAACATCAAATTTTATCCTCATCATAGTATTGGGTTTTTTAGATTCTTCCTCATCACTATAAATAGCTGAGTATTATTCTTCTTCTTGAGAGGGATTATAGTGGTTTTCATCTTTATCAGATTCATTATCTGATATTCCTTCTTCTTGTTTATCTTAATTATTAATGTGAGTGGTTTAATCTTCCACATATTTTTCAGAAAATTACACTTCAATAGAGTAAACTAATAATCCTAATTCTTATTCAAAAATTTTATATCATCTAACATCTATAGAATATAAAATAAAAATTCTATCTTGACTAATCTACTCGCGATTTCCATAGTTTTCACCTTGGATCGTTATGATGCCTGGAATCCCAAAAACAATTGAGTGTTTGAAACATGTATTTGTTTATTAAAAATTACATATGGTTTCATATGTTAACTTGGTCTGTATGAAAATCAATTTGTAATATAATCAACAATTCTCATAGATTTCCTCTAAAATTAATGTGAAAGACCACATTCATGTAACATAGTTCTTCCCATTTCAACTAGACATCTATTATATCATTTACTAATAAAGTATTGTTGATGCGTGTTTGGTGTATTGAACTCATGCCAAATTCAAATATTTTTAAGATAACTCTAAAATTCTTCAATTGTTTCACCAACATTTTCAGTTGTCATCTTCTTCACCAAATACTCACAATACATATTAGATTTCCTTCTAAAACATTTAATTTTTTAGATAATATGACTTATGGTTAAAATAAAATACACATTTAATATGAGTGATGTCATAAATTATAGTAATGATGTACTTATCTCATTGATTTAATTGCTTGTACATTGGACCACATATATGAGAATGAATTAATTTTAACAATCGTTTTAAACAAATTTATACTTTTTTGAGCATAGGGTGTGTTATATATTTCTTTTTATAATTTATGAAACACCAATCTCTTCTTCTTATCACATGTGGAATTCCTTTAACACTATATCAAATTGCTATATTTCTCAGGTTTCTCTGACACATATGTCTTTGAATTTTATTCCACAACATATTTTATTTCCCCATTCCTATAAAAAAAGAGTTTCGAGCCCCACAAACATGGAGTAGGATTAATTTTGTAAGTTTACCAATGGTTAATATTTTTCCATCCTCCTCACATTTTATAAAACCTATATTTTCTAGAATGAGATTTTTATTTCATGAAAATGTAGTGAAAATATTATCATATTGTGTTTCAGCCCATCATCAAACAAAAATTTCACGGAATTTATCCTTTCTTCCCCAATGATAGCTTCTCCTACACTTTTTATTCTAAGAGATTCATTATTTCAAAAAATTTCTATTCCTTCCTTGAATTAGTTCAAATTATTCCATGAAATATTTCTCTGATCAAATGATAAGTAAACCTAATACCAAGAATCAAAGTCCATTATCCTTTTTAAGATTTGAGATAGTTTTCAATAACAATATATTTTTCTCTCCATTTCATTCTTAACAATCATATTTTGATAAATATTAACCAACTTCTATTGTGCTGATAATAAAACCTTACATATTTTCTCAAGAAGTCATGGTTGTTCACATATCTCATAAATAATTTCCACAGGTCAAAATATATTTTCAAATTTTACACAATCATTCTTGTAATTCATAATAAAATTAATCATGGGCATTATTCTTTAAGATGATAGACACCCCTAAAACATTTCCATAATAATGTTTTGGAATATTAGGAATGTGGTTGGTTAAAAAAACACATAATTTCGTATTCTCAAATCCACCGCATTATGATTAGTATCCATATAATGAATATTTTCTCTAGAACTTCCAAATTTTAAAAAATGGGATTAGGATTCTTAGAAACCATATTATATTTCTTATCATAACATTATTGACCACCAATGATTGAATTATCAACAATAATCATCATTTTATGATCGATATTATTTTTATATATCTTAGAACTAGAAGTAATAGAAACATTTTTGGACTAAGAAATTTTTGAAACATAATATTTTGATATTATATTTGTTATAGACACATAATTATGTCCCCATATTTCATCATCTTAAAACCATTTATAGCTTTTTTCTTCTCATATAAAATTACATTTTTATTCTGAACCATTAAGGCTAATTTTATTATGCATCTCGTAATAATCTTTATAAGAACGTTTTCCAACATCACATCTTTAAATATTGATTCTTGTAACCCTATTTTATGCTTTAGAATTTTTTTAGAAAATTTCTAACTCTTATTCTCTTTCATTTATCTTTACTTCAATATATTCATTAAGATTATTTTCTTTCTCAAGATATTCATTCAAATAGTCATTATATTCCATTAACATGAAATTTTAATCAAGAAATGATTTTTGTTTTTTATATCATTAACTTTTTATATTAATGATTTTTTTCTCAAGCCACACAATGTTTCTCAAAAAAGATTTTAATTTTTCATTCATATGAAATGATAATTTTGTTTCATCTTCTTTAAAACAATAACTTCAAAACTCTTCATCGTTAACTATTATAATAAAATTCTTCTCATCCTTTTCAATAGATTTTTTATATTAATCATCATTATATTTTTATTTTTCTTCTTTTTTTTGAGAAACATCTTATTTTGGATGTGTATAATTTTTTATCTTTCCCAATTCAAAATTATTTATCCATATCACGATATTTTAGCTTCAAATTTTATGATTTTCTTTCATCTTCATCATTATATTATTCATTTAATATAAATTGAAAATTATCCAAAAAGATCGAAAAAACTCAACATTCGATTTGTTTTTAGGGATGTCCCCTACTATTCGTTCCTATACCTTTCTTCATGTTTCTATAAAAAATAGAAATAAATTTATTCATGATTTTTACATAGCTCATTTTCAGATTCAAAGTCATCAACATATTATTCATCAAGAATAATTTTATAATTCATATTTTTTCTAAAATGGAAGACATTTCAAGATCATATTTTGTTTTAAACAACACTTTATTCACCATTCTCATTTTATAATTTCTGAGAGTACTATAAATATCATACAAATATAGAGTTTATAAATTTATATCTTCCAATGAAGATACTTTGGCATCAAACTGATGAGGTAAAATTATTATGATCATTTCAATTACGGTTGAATATTCCAACTTTTGACCAAGAAATCTGTTAGTGATGAAAATGTTATTCATCCTATTGAATAATTCCTTTATTGATTCATACCCTCCCATTTTAATATCATCCCACATTAACATCTATATTGGATACTATTACATATTCAATTATTTATTTCCTTCGTAAATTTTTTTCAACTTTTCCCATATACATTTGGTAAGGGAAACACCCTTTACACATGAAACCTCACATTTAGAATATGAGAGAATAAGCATTCTTAGATCTTCTGTCATTATACTGATTCTTCTTGCCAAAGTATTTAAGAATAACACTATCATCAATCAGAGTAAATCTATTTTTTGTAGATTAAAAAGCATCATACCTAATAATGATATAATATGATACAATTATTCCATTCCAGATATGATTGTTTTTACCATATAATAACATAATCCCTTTACTATTCACAAAATTGAAATTATCTATCACACGATTCTTCTTAGAAACATAATGAAAGATTAAACGAAGGAATCATACCCTATTTTACAATTTGTAAGTGTCCTATAAATAATAAGTGTCACTAAGAGGGGGAGGCAGTGAATCTTTGATATCATTTTTATTTAGGTTTATTTTCCTTTGAAATAATATTCACCTCCTATAAAATATTATTTATAGTGCTAAAACAAAAGAAATTACACATCCATAAGAACACAATAATTTACAATGTCCGCTACTCAAAAAAGTAACTGCATCCTTGGTGTGGTATGGAAGCTAACTATTAACACACAATCTACTATAAAACAAATATTTTCTATATAATATAATGAGTAGGATAATCCCTTAAACTTATATAGAACTATTTTCAATAAAATAGTTTGTGTAATAATTATATCAAAAATGAGGTAATACAATTTTTTTATCATGTTAATAAATATGTTACTATCATTCCATGTAAGATTCCATAAATAATATCTTCAGGAAGATTATTCAAATTCAATCTGAGCAGCAAACAAGAAAACCCTAGACATTAAAATGATACTCAGTATGATTTCAAAATTTGATTACCCAGTCTGATTGATCAGTCAGATAAAAATATGATACTATAAAACAATATAGATAATACTAATCTTCTTCTCACTTAGTGTTGAAATGCTATTTTAATTTTATAGTCTAATCCGAAAATTGTAATTACATTATTGTCCCTTACACATTCTTGTTTTTTTTTCCAAAAACCATTATTATGAATTCTAAATTAAAATACCCATTCTTAATAAAATTCTTCATCACTATGAATTTTCTCTCGGGAAGTTCATAATTTATGAAATAAAAATTTAAATCCTCTATTTATAGGTGATCAAAAACTTGTTCAGGTGGGATTCTGAAAATCATTCCCGCTAAACCAAATTTTTGGAATAATAAATTCACATTGAATTTTAGATGCATAATGACTTATTAAATGATTATTCACTCTTAAAATTTTTATCACAACTTTATATTTCCTTATAATTTCACAAAAACATAATATTCATATTGACTCAACAATATGATTTTCTCTTAACAATGAATATATTATATTCATTGTTGCATTTCTCTAAAATAAATGATAAAAAATGACTTCATATTATTGTTATCTTAACAAAATAATCATTATAATTTAAACATTATGATGAAGATTTCATATTATTAATTATCTTTCTCTACTCAAAATGAAATATATATAAACAATTATCCAACCTCTTCAGCTGTATCTATAATCCCCTTGATAACAATTTGTCAAGATTTAACCTATTATACATTTCTTCTTTTCTCAATATAATGATATAATTTTTGAAAAATTCATTGGTTTTAGCTCAATAATGAATTTCCTTACCCCATGCTATATAAAATCTTGGAAATCGATCTGAGTTATTCATCTCATTTTTTACCCAATTGAAAAACTACAAAAACATAATCATTATGAAAAATATTTTCTATAATTTTTATTTATCTGTTATTATTTTTTTGTTATCCTCAAAAACATAAAATTATACCTTTAACCTTAGTCATAATATTTAAAAATAAAAACCATGATATATCTTATCACTATATTTAACATCTCGTGTAAGGGTTACTATGATGATCGTTGGAACTCCACATCTGATTGACCTGTGTCAGCAACTTTGACTTCCGAAAAATCTATTATTCTTAGGCACCCATCCTCATAAACATATTTATTCATAGATTTATTTCATGTAGATTAATTTAAAAACTAAAAACTATAAATTTTATCATGTCAATTTCTGATCAACCATCTTAGCTTTCAACAAAATCTATGTTTAGTGTTCTCACTGTGATAAACAAAATCGAAAAAATTTGACTTCATCAACATACATCTTCGAAAGACATCGTATTGTAATTATGAACTCCACATGTATTTTTAGAACATTAATATCACTTTCACCATCCTCTAACATATAATGAAATTCATTATACCTTCCCATTCTCCCGAAAAACATATTTATTTCAAAAAAATCATTTATATAATTTCTACCGTAATATCCCCCTTTCCATTATCAATATTGCAACAAAAGATATCCAAAAAAAATTATTTTTTTGGGAAAGAACATTAAAACACTGTCTAAAATAGATCATATCCAAAGGGAATCAGATTCCCTTCCATATAACGATTAAAACCACATTTTTAACCAAAAATACGTTTGATGATCCTTTTCTTACAAAAAAACATCTTCTTCATTGAATAGAATTTCATAATAAATTTGAGTCTAATAACTTAATTATAAGAGTGATTCATATTTTCAATTATTAAAAATTTATTTCATTTATTTTCTCATTGAAAAAATTTCAACATTTACAAAACATTTATTTATCATATTCTAAAAACAACTTTCATCTAACTTGGTCCCAATATATATTTTAAAAATCCAAACTAAAATTTTTCTTTATTTATACATTCTATTAAACATAAAATCATGTATATTAAATTAATTACATAATCATGATTCTAAATTATTAAATTAAAGATATATACTTTTTTAGTCTCATGTAAGAGGAATAATTATCATTCTTATAATATCAAATTTCTTTCAGAACATTTATTCTTAATATCAAATGGAAACATTAATTATTTTCATATTTTAGGAAAAATATTATAGATATACATCAACCATCATGGAATAAAAATATAAATATAAATTACTAGATCATATACTTGGAGTAATCCACAAAAATAGTTTGGTTAAATATTATAAATAGAATTTTTTTCTAAAAACATGTTACATATATTTTGGATTTACTATATAAGAACCCCATTAACAATCCTTATATTTATTTCATATATAGTTATGATTCCAAAAAAATTTAATCATTATACCATTTTTTTCACATAATTAATCTAGAATGATTATCGATTTATCATTAATAATGATTATGAATACTTCGGTAAACATCAGATGAATTGATAATTTTAATATAAAATTCAAAAATCTTAAATCATGATGGCCAAAAAATATTCTAAAATTATTATTATTAATGGTATACTATATTTTGAAACCTATAATAATGTTTCAAAAGAATGGATTCATTCTAAATTATGAATTTGTAATTTAAATATTCTTAAACCATATTAGCATGAAAATATTTTTATCATTTCAATTAAATTAAAATAAAATTTTCTTTAAATATTTCTAAATAGAAATAATCATTATATATCATGAATATGGTTTATAAATATAAGGTTCAATATAGAAAATATATCTAGTTACTATAATATTTTTTATTCGATAGTGTAACATTCTTACCTATACATAAAATAATATATTTCATAATGCAATCACAAAAAAGGATATATTTTTATTAACATGTTATTTATGTTAATAGTGTTTTACTATACCATTACGAAATAAAATTATTTTATAAAATTAAAAATTAAAAATCCAAAATATTATCTCATTTAATTATAATAATGAAATAAAAATTAAAAACATAAATTCAAGTGTAACTACTGATAATTATTTTCATAAAATCTATAAGGATCGACCATAAAATGGATACACATCAATATAATAATATTACTGGTCATCCCACTCCCTTTATTACATCATAGGGTTATACAAATTTATTTTCCCTCACAACTCATCAAGGCCTAAAGCCAACTGAAAGCATAAATGAAACTATTTCCCTAAAAACCAAATCCATCTTTTCAAAACTTCTTTATCGAAACATGTCCACTAAAAAACCTCTCCCCATCTTTTTGAAAATGAATCTTTGTATTACCTATAATTCAAGCCTCCAATATGCCATATGTTGTGAACTATAAATGAGGTTATATAATGCACAAATGGGAGTTAATAACCAATTAAAACATTTGAAAATTATTAGAAACCACAAAAAAACTATGGGGAATTCATTTAAAAATTCAAATAACAAAAATTATATGTATAACTATATATATAAATATAGACTTCTATGTATGAGAATGTTAATATATCAAATAAAAAAACAAAATATATAAGGAAGATTAACAAGAACAAATCCCAACTATTAGAGTTAGTTTCTGAGAATGAAATGACTTAGTTTATTCAATTATTAGAATATTAAATAACCAAAATATTGATAAATATCATATAACATGAATGGTTTAAACCATATCTAACACTAATGTGATAATTTCAATGAATTTTATATCATATAAATTGGTTTGAACCCTATCTACTTTAATGATGATTTGTCTACAGGATATGTTATTGAGTTGATCTCAAAAAATTTAATAATTTTAAAGATATGGTAAATATTGTTTTATATTAATAATAAATTAATTAAAAAATATTTAGAATATTGAAGTTAAATTGTTTATTTGGTATGAAATTTGAATTTTAGACATTTACATTAAGGAGAAACATTATCTATCATGGGCCTGGCCATTTTATATGCTCCTATTATCCTTTATGTTGTATTAGAGTAGTCACATAATTTTTTATTATTTTTTATTATGTGGTTGAATGGATTAAATATTTTTTTAATCACAATATATAAATTTTTTATGTATAATATATAGTTGTTGTGTCCATTTATATTAATAAGACACTAAATTGGCCAAAAATTGGTAAAACAATATTAAAGATTCCATTAGTGTGTGCAGAGATTTTTAGCTACTAGCCACAGATACATTACATGTAATGAATAGTATATATATATTTTCCATGGTCAATAAAACAAGGGAGTGCCAAAAAATCATGGTTTTTTGTGTGGGGATCAGTTAATGGTTAAATTACAAGTTATATATTGATAAATAGTTATCATGTGGTTATATATGGGTATATGGTGTGTTATCGGTGGGAACATCTTGTAACCCCAAAATTTTTGGATGTAATGTGGCCAGGGTACATTAAATATACTTAAATCACATGTCACATATTGATTTTATATCATGATATATTGAATCACATAATGTAAAAAACATGTATTTATATATTAAAACTATTCAACCGGTGGTAATATTTTCATTATTAAAGGTTACTATCCTAGGTATGTAGAGAATATGTCTAGTAATGATTTATATGTCATATAGAATGTTGTATATAACAAATAACATGCGATTAAAATTTAATGGTATACATCAAGACAGGGATGTTTTATGAGTCCAATACATGAGAGAAAAATAATTGATTAAAATTATATTGAACTAAATGGAATGTATCAAGAATTAAAAATAGTCGAATAGTAGAATCCCCATGAATTACATAGTTAGTTATTCAATATTGGTCATGTTTAATTAAATAATTAAATAATTATTTTCCATATAACAATAAAAAATACATTGCATGTATGGACTTCATCCATGGTGTTCCCATTGTTCGGATTGAAAATGAAATTCACTATATATATTTAAATCATATCTTTTTGTAATACATGTTGTGGACACAACAAGTCTTGACCCATAGAACAACACATATTGTGAAATAAAAAATATTTTCTAAGTACATTGTACATGATAAAGACTATACACAACATATTACATACGTATTATGGGTAAAACTACCAATTTTGAAACTACAAAAAAAACACAATGTGTCTTTCCTGTATATTCCATTTTTTATAAAAAAATTAATAATTAAATTAATCTAAATTGTGGTGTTAATATCTTATATATTGTTAGTAAATACTATGGGAAAAAAAATTTTATTTTAAAATAAATTTATTTAATTTATATAAAATTATAGTGGAATGGGATCTCTTTGGTTATATGGATAATAAATTATGATAAAGATATATTTATTAATAAGATGATAAGTTTATTAATTCTATATATTATCCTAATAATGAATGAATTAAAATTTATGATAACTAGTAGTCATTTTATATTGTATATGGTCATTACCATTTCCAAATTATAAATTTTATGTGTTATTATATAAATTAATTATTTATTCATTGATTTTTAGTGATAATGTTGTTATTAAATTTAATATTATGATATGTGTATCATAAATTTATCATTACTATATATAATACCAGTAACTTATAGTTTATTTATGTAACCACAGCTCTATAGTTATTCCACCTATTATTTAGTAATCATATTTGGAGGTAGGATTTATAGGGATGTGAGATAGTTATATACCAAGACAAGGTGAAACGAACTATGGAGATAAAAATTTAATATTTTTTAATATTTAAACTCCATCATGGTATTGATGTAAGGGATATATTATTTTGTGTCCATGCCCTCGTATATAATTTCGTCAATAAACCATCAAATTATTAAAATATCATGATAAAACATAATGTTTATTTAATTTTATCTATGTCATGGATATTTATTTATTTATGTGATGAAATTTTTATTTGAATGTAAAATGGGATCATATAAAAAATATGAATTAAAAATAATTTAGGAAAAATAATATAATGATGTTACATATAAATTAAATTAACTAAAATTAGTGATTATTAATTAAAAATCTATATAATATTTAAAATAATATAAAGGATAAGATCAATAGTAATTATGATTAAAGACAAAAATACATGAAACATAATATTATGTCATATAATTCCTTCCATCATAAATATTTTAATTCAACCATAGTTAACCTATTTATCTTGTTGATTTTTGGGAAACATTTTAATTATATGAGATCCATAAAGAATATTTATATAACTAAAATTGGGTATTGAGTTAATGATTGTAGTTTCATTAAAAAAATATAGGACAATGTTGAAGAAATTTATTTCTACGATTTTAGGATTTGGATTTCCATTAATTAAACCATGGTATTCTTAGATAATTTAGTTGGTACAACCACCAACCTAAATAATTCTTTATCATTTCTTGGCCAATGTTTGGGTCTTGATAAAAATAATATGGATCCTTGAAGAAAATAATAGCAATTTTATAGGATATAGAAATCAATGGAGACGCATATTAGGATTTTTAAAATGGTTTTATATTAATTAAATAAATTTATTCAATCACACATTATAATAAGGATACGGTAGTAAAATATATTTTATTTATTATATATAATGGAATGTAAAAGTATGAGAGCATTGTGTTATTCCTAGAAGAATATCCAGTCCATTATCGAAAAATAATCAATTTTTATAGTTCTTCATAAAAGGAAAAATAATAGCATGATTTCAATAATATATTTGATTCCTAAATTCCTAACCATAAACCATAGTGAACTAGAGTAGTTGAAAATGATTCTTACAACAGATTCATAATGAATTATTCTACTATCTATTACAATATGTTTTTAGGCCTCTATAATGGCATAAAGATGTAATGTAATAACATAGATCAGTACAACAAGAAAACTCATACACTATGACGTATAATTGAATAAAAATATTTTATGGATAAATTAGAGTGTTGAAACATTAAACTTGTGTAAATAAAAACATAGAATCCCAAAAATTGAATATATAACCAAGATGTAAAAATAAATTGACCAATTAGTGATGTTAAAACTACATATATATAAAAATTTCATATTAAAATTATAATACAATCCATATCACATTCCTTCCAAAATACATCAAAAATGGTGTAATGGACACTATGGATAATCCTGTTTGTTTTTTTAATATATTCCACCCAAAAAAAATAGGATTGTTAAGAACATGGTTCATCACATATTTCATTTAGTGATAAGTGATAAAATATTGGAAAAATAATGGCATTTTCAAATTCTATTGATCCGTTGAATATTTATTCAATTAAAAACAAGATTATCATATTGGTAAGTGAGATGGTGGCTATTTTACATTAATTGGAAAGGAAATAATATTTTCAGAGGAATTGAAATGAATTTAAACACATGAATCATGTTTCTTCTACTTCAAATATATTCCTTATTTCACATATTATTACTTTATTACATTAGGAATTTTAAATAAATGTTTCAATTCATATATTTTTTCCCAAATACTATGACCATAGTTATTCAAAGACCTTACAAAATGTGAGGTGAACACTCTATATAGTTGAAAATGGGTCATTCCTTTTTCCCAAAATAGAATCACATTTCATTAAATTACAATGTGTATTGATTATAGTAAATCTATTTCAATATAATTCATGACACCAAAAAATTTATCCTAACAACTATTTCAAAAATAATAATTAAACATGAATTCTTGATTGAAATTTATATTTTTTCAGCGTTACATGTGAAAATAATATATCACTAAAATATGAATCATAAATTTCTGATATACATGACGATTTACTAATACGAGAAATAATGATTATTCATTTTTATCTTATGTTGTTTCGTTTAAATTTAAATATAAAATTATTTTTCAATGATATTTTTAGTTTAGTGTTTAGGAAGTTTAAAGTGAAAACTTTTATGGATTTTATTAACATTATTTTTATGAATCAGTTAAATAATTGTATGAGACAGATTGTATAACTAAAATATTACCATGTGAGAGAATACATATATTATATGGTGGTAAATTCATATACATCAGCAAAATACTTTCAGATATTTTAGTGATTCAATATATATGAAACTAATGCAGGTAAAATATGTTAAATCCTCCAAACATGCTAATTAGAGAATATCGTAAAAATTTATTCAAAAAATATTTAATTTTTTTATGTAAGATACTCATAATCACACATTTAAATATAATCATCATATACTTGATTTTATTACAGACATTATCCTTGATTATTCTTCTATGTATTATAATTTTTAAATAATTCCATTTTAAAAAAGGATTAAAAAATTGTAGAAAAATAGTACACCATTTTATATCATTATTTACTAATTTAAATCATATATGATACAATGTGGTGGGAATCCATTATGTACCATACTAATATTTTTGATGAGAACCATTTTTATGATAGTTGTTGATGTTAATATACGTCTTTGAAATAAAAATGTTCATCTTATTAGGATATAATAAATCTACTCTGGATATTACAAACACATTTATAGAATGGAATTTCTATGTATTATGTATATAAATATTAGTGGGAAGAGATTCCACTTTCATAAAGTGGGTGAATACTTCACATTATTTATGGCCGAGTTCTAACTATGAATGAGTTGGAAATGGGTGTATAAATACCACATAACATAGTGTGAGGAATTACTCAAGAGACACATACTATGTAGGAATGCTAATTACAAAAAAATAATAATTTCATATTTACCTATAATAATGAATCTTATGAAATATTTGTAAAAAGAAACATGTTATTGTTGAATGGTTAGTATAAATTAAGAGATATATTTAATAGAAAATATATATTACCATATATTTGAACCATCAACAATTTATATAAAATCAGTTTTGGGTATTCAAAAATAAATGAGACATTCATGGTACAAGAATTTACCTATACGACTTAGTTGATTAATAAAGACTAAAAGACATTTCTATACATTGTATATGAAAAAAATTAGTGATCATCATAATAAATTCTATTACAATCATACATGTCATGGAAACGATATATAATCTTTATAATATGAAATATTATGATAATACTTCCATCCACATTGGAAAAATTGAATAATATTTTAATATGTTGTCTTTAGAATGGTAAGATACACCAATGAAATATAATAAGGTATTAATGTTTCAAAATTTCATTTATTCATTTATGACGTTATTATTAACATAGAATATAACATCTAATTAACCTGTAATAATTTTTTTTCAAGAATTAATGTGAAACACGTGGCAATAAAAGTTTAGTAGAAGCGTTATAGTATTCTAAGGCAAATATATTGAGAAGATATTGAATATATATTTTTAGTTTGATAAATAGTTTAATATAAATAATTTATACAATAATCACATAAAATAGTAACCCATCATTATGTAATAATATGTAAAGTCATAAGTCTATAGTGTTACTTAGATAAAGTATTAAAATATAAATTTGCATTGGCCATAAAAATAAAAATTGTAATGATTAAAGACCCCCTTTTCCCTAATTATCATGGAATATAATTTCTATAAAATAATATTTAAAATAATAGGATGTCAATCATTTGATGATCTGAATTCCATTTTATCAGGTTTATTTTGGACTTAATCTCTTTTAAAAGTATATATTCTATGATTTTTTATTGATTGTGCATAAATGATAGAGGGAAAATGTCATAAAAACATGTATAACTATATATTTTTATAGATAGAGAATCCCTAAACTGTTTTAGAATGTTTAATGGAAAATAACATGGCTTGGGGAGTAATGATATTATGAGTTATTAAATACAAATATATATATTCTTCTTTCATATAAATAGATATAGTATCCTTTTGATGTTATGGTGATAATTTAGATAGGATGATTTCATATAAAGGTTTCTATATCATTTTAGGATGAGTACAATGGCATTTTTACGGTTTCCTATGATTTGTTTTATAAATTATTTAATAAATATTTTTATTATATTTTCTTGAAATTTCAATTTTTTATGAAATGATGAAAAAATAAAACAATAGCTTCAGAAAAAATATCATCACTATATTGTATGTCCAATGTTAAATAATGGTCCATATCCCCTCTTGATAGATGTTCTCAAATGAGTGATGTCACCTAAAATAGTATATCTCCAAAAGAACATGGGAGGACCAATAGTAAGAACCAAACTCTAGTAGATGATTGTTTTTCAGGAAAGAGATAATTAATCATTTAGTAGTTATTTCTATTAAAATTATTATTAAATTATAGACTATTTCCAAGAAAAATATTTTTAGAATTATTATTTTCCAATATACCAGAATATATAAATTTTAATAAATATCCCTTTACATTATGACTATTTATCTAAATATAATTATATTGTTATTTTCTATACAATATATCTAACAAAAAATCATTATAATAGTTTTTTAATATAATGAAAAAATTAATTGGATATACAAATATTCATAAACATATGTCCAATACTCGTAATGGAATCACTCTAATGAGACTCTTGTCGTGATTTGACTACCAGGTGAATGATGCTTGAAATTAAGATCCATCTTACGTGATATGAAATTTATTAGGATGAGATTTATCCCTTTTGAGATTTTGGAATATTTTAATGAACTAGAAAAGATTACTATGTAAACATGAACATGACTCACTCACTATTGGACTCATGGAAATTCCCAATCCAAAGGGGTAGAAAACTAGTGCTCATGCATTAGAGGAACACTCATGGGAATGGGTTGTCACAAAAATAACAGTAAAAATAATAGCATAAAACAAAAAAAACTGGAACAACGCATCCATATATCATAATGTCATTCAAAATAATATATATATATATATATATTGAATAGTTATAACGAAATAAATAAATAAAATCCTTCTAGGAGACCTAGTATACCACCCTTAAATAGTCAATTATAAAGAGTCTCCTCCATATGTTTTTTATTTTAGATACTAGAAAATATCACTAACCATCATCCATAAAAAGTAGAGAAACACTAATTAACAAAGTAATTAATTTAATTAACATTATGAAAATAATTCTTAGAAAATAATTAATTTTACATGTACTACATATTGATGTCTATAAAATAAAACACTCAACCTACATGCCCAGATAAATTTATGCTAAAGGAGTGGTCTAAAATAGAACCAAGATCTGATCATTGAGATAACATAGGCATGAGAATATTCAACAATAGTGGGTCATCACCCACAAAAACTATGGAAATCACATAGGAAAAAAGTTTCAAAAATAATAATATGAAAATAAATCCTAGAATAGCTTATCAAAAAAATTAAAAATATAAAAATACTAAAACATAATCCATAAAAAATTATAAACACCCACACTTCATATAAAAACAAGATGATTAATATTGGATAGAAATATTTTTAAACCAATACTTTCAAAATAATTGTTTCAATCTGTGGAAATTGGTCCTTTAAACTGATAAAACAATTTTTTTTTACAATTTTTATAAAAATTACTGAAAGAAAAATTGTGTTCTGGGAAATGTCCCAATGAGCCTCTAATAAATGACAAAAACTGTCAATAAGAAAACTAGTCGAACAATACTACAATAGTAACATCCCCAAATGTATCATCGATCAATACCAAAATTAATATTCACTAAACTCCTTTATCCATGAAATATAATAATATTTCTATCATAATTTCCTCATACCCCTTCCAATGTAAAAATTTATAAGTCACCATAAAAAAATAACTAGATGAAATAACATTTCTAATATATTTTCTCTTACATATGATATCTATTATACCCCAATGACTCACATGACATGTCAAGAGAGTAGGGGAGTAATACCACAATCTGATGGATCTATGTTAGATCCCTAATTTACATATAAGGTATATTTTTGTTTTTGAATCATTTTCATTCCCTATTTATAGTTAATTAATTTTTTTCTCATGTCCTTGAAAAGGATCAAGGGTTTTCCAGGGGTTTGTAAATGAAAAAGGGGGAAGAGGGGATTTCTGTGAAATCTGCAATGTTTGCTCATAGATTGAAAAACCGTGTGAGGGGACACCATTAATGAAGTTTTAATCTACACGGTCTGATCATGGTCACTCAAAAAACTGGGAGACAAGGGCGTGTGGGTAGTATCCTCTACATGGTTTTCACATTGATTCGAATACCGTGCACGTAAACCATACTCCTTGGAAAATTTAAAAAAAAAACAAAAATTCAATTATTGAATTTTATATTCTATCTTGGTAATTCTACCCCTTCTTCCTCCATCAACCATACTAACATTCCATGCTTCCAAGATATTCCATGAGATGATTATCCTTCAATAATATGTTATTTGGACTTCCATCAGTTGTGGATTGATGATCCTAGTAATGCTAATACCTTACTTGATTCTTTTCTTGATTATGGTTTCAATTTTTTCCAATTATCCATTTGAGTCTCTAAAACCCTAATCTTTAGTGATATATAAGTTAAATATTTTGGGTTTGGTTGAATTGGTATCTAATGCTTCGGTTGGGAGTGAATTCTTCAACAAATTAGAGGTTTGTTATGTATAAGTTATATCCTATTGTTTCTGTGTTGATTTCTGCATGTAGGGTTTTTATTCTATCCCGCTTTTGATGAGTTGATAGTTCCTTTGACATGAAGAAATGTATTGGTAGTTTAAAAAACTGAATGAATAACTCATTGTTCCCATGTGATGAATTCATGATGATATGTCCTATTTTATGGCCACCCATGTGGTGAGCCGAACCTCCCAAATAGAAAAAAAAACATAGCGTGTACAATGGATTTGAGATGATATTGATCATTGAAGAATGTGTTAATTTGTTAATTTAATAGGTTATAAAGTTTATGGATTTTTGGGTATAATGTGATTAATGAATAGTGGTTTGTTTGGATCACTTTTAAATGGGATTAAAGGAAACAATTATAATATGATAAAAAATTATGTTTATTCTTGAATATGCTTAGTGATTTAGGCATGGGAAATGTGAAGTAGGACTGAAGGGTTAAGTAATATAAATGATTAATGTTTTAATGGATTGAGGTAAAATGTTAAATCCCCATTTACTGATATTTTTTTTGTTTTTCAAATGATATTTTCTATGATTGTTGTGATATAGTTAATTGTGGCGAATGATAAAAAACATATTCACATTTCTTGGTTGAGTGGGGAATCGACTTGAGGTTCTGCACCGATAGTTTGAGTTAGACCGAGGTTCCAGTTTTGCCCGTAAATGCATTGGTTAGGAAACAAGATGAATTTCATTTACCCTAACGGTTGCATTCAACCTAGATTGAGGCTTCGATGTGAGGATAATGAGATTGTTATAATGTGGTGCCTAGTGAGATAAAGCTTGATTTTACTCCCATATTCATGAGAACTTTGAATATTACTAATCCATTGAACACATGAAAAAGTTTTATTAAACCATGAAATGATTATGTTGTAAACCTGGATTCAAAGGTATTATAAATTAAATGAACAGAGTCGCGAATTGTCTGTTGAGTTGTTTACCATTAATTTTCCGTTATTATAATATTCATTAACTTTATAATTTATTTGATAGTTTTTTATAAACCAATGATGGTGGCCTACTGATTTATGCTCACACCCTTCTCAGGCTTCCATTGGGTACCCAAGAATATTTCATTCTTTCATGTTTGGACAAGGGAAATGGCCCTATACTAGGGAGTTGAGTTGGGTGTGGGAAATTTATGGGTGAGGTTCCAGCCTTGGAGTCTGATCCATTTTAGGGAACCTATTGTTTTCCTTCATGTGGGTTTGGTCACACGGAACTATGGAATATAATTACATATTTGCAATTGAATATGGTTGTACACAGCTTTTGTAATTGATAATTTCTGCATTTTTTTTATATTTTCTATTATTTCTAAAATTTATATTATTATATATTGCAGATTACTATAGTAATGAGGGTATAGTCTCCCCACAAGACATATTAGATCTTTTCTTTCAATCGACAACCTCTGGAATATGGGTAGGCTTGTTTGATGTCATGTAGAGACCCGTCTCTGGGCAACAGATTTATGGTTCCCGTGTCAGGGACCACACAAAGTTATATCATAGGATATCCTTTATCATAATTATTAATTGGGGATGGTAAAATATAGGTTATGAATTTGTTGAGTCTTGGTATTGATCTCATTCTTGGGAGAATAAAACTCATATACGGGGGGACACCCAAGTCACACTTGAGGGGGATTGTGGTTTTGTTGTGTGTTGTTATATTTGATGCTATTTCACCATTGGGGGATGATCTTGTTGTGTGATTTGATGGTTTTGTTATATTTCTCTCATGGATGGAAAGGTACAAGGTTGTGCATTTATGCATCATTCTAGGAACCTATGTGGGTAAGTGTCATGCATCATGATATGAACACACACGGGATGGGTGTGTAGGATATAAAGGTTAGGATGCATATGTTTTCTTCAATGTAATGATAAATTATTCCAAATATGATTGTATGAATCAGTAATAAGGGAAGTGGAAATTTCTAGTTGTAATTAAATAATGGTGCATAATAATGAATTTAGTGAGGATTAATATATCTTATGATTAAATTGGGATATGGAAATGGTTTTGAATTAGTTAAAAGATAAGGATTGTGACCATGAGAATTGGAAAACGTTGTACATAATAAGCTTGGGAGAGATGGAGAAAGGTAGTGATCCATTTGTGAGTGGGATATTTTGGATATAATATGTGAACTATTCCCATTGTGGCATGTGTTGATCCAACCTATAACTCTTTCCTTCCCATAAAATTGTTATCGTTTCATTCTAATGACTATGATTTGCATTGTTGATAAATTATTTCTTGATTCATTTGTTGATTGGAGGATATGAAGACGTTTCTGAGAACGATCCTCTTGTAGTGGAACATGAGAAAGTGGTGATCTCAGAAAATTGGGAGGATCGGTTCCATGATAACTTTTCTCATTTTATGTAGACGATAGAATGAAATCCAGGGCGAGTTTCACTGAGTATGTTTGAGATGAACATGGGGTTTTAGCTGTAGCACCCTCCGACCTTTACCGTAAAGGTTGGGCGAGAAGCATATGTGTTCTAGATAGAATCCATAAAAACTATTATTGACCATCTAGAAACTCCTCTTGAGAAGAGAGTCATGTTAGCAGCATATATGCTGAGGGGTCAAGAAAAAATTTGGTAGGACATCATGGTCCAAACAGAGTAGGATAAAGGAATGTCGTGGAAGAATTTTGAAGATAATATTTTTGAGAAGTTCTACCCTAAAACCTTCTAGTAGGAGAAGGATGGAAATTTCATGAGGATTACTCAAAGAAAATGTCTGTTATGGACTATTCTAGTCGTACTGTCTATTTGAGGTACTTTATTCCAAAATTGACTATAGATGAGGTAGCCATTGCAAAATGCTTTTAGGATGGTCTGAGACAGAAGATCCGATATTAAGTTAATACCTTTCATCTAAAACAATTTTCTAAAGTGGTGGATCAAGAGATTCTCTTTGATGGGAAGCCAAAGGGAGATTTAGGAAGTGAACATTAGGGAAAATTTGGGAGGGAAAGTGTTGAGAATTATTATATTAGGATGCACTATTTTGGAATCATTTAGCATAGTGGAAGCGCACATAGCAGTAAGACGTGGGGCCATCTTATCTGGGTGGCGACCAGGACTTCTGTTACCAGTGTGGAAGGCCAAGGCAAAAGAATGATTCGTGTCCCCACACTCTGGTCAAGTTTCAATCATGCGGAAGGTTATTCCACATATAGAGGTTCTTCTAGAATAGACAATAGTCATGGAATGATGGTGTTCAGAGGAAATGGTGAGTGTATGTATGGGTAGGATCCTCGTCTTAGGTAGACAGTTGGAGCTCCATAGGTCGTACTGGTAGAGGTAGTGGACATGAAAATTTGGGGATAGATGATCCTTACTAACATAGTAGTGTAGTGTAGGGTACTCATGCTAGAGCCCAGGATAAAGGGGAAGGTCATCTCTATGCAGTTCAGGCTGCACCTAAAGGTGGTGAGGCATGGCCATTTAAAATTTGAGGTATGAATCTTGTATCATCCACACTTTCTAGTTACATATATGATATAGGTTCTACGTATTCTATTATTTGTGATTAGTTTTAGTTGTTTAGGGTTTAACAATAGAGACTGTGTGTGGAGAAATGTCTCTTTATACACTGCTTGGGTAGGAATTGAGGACATC
The DNA here is from genome assembly GCA_963277665.1 of Viscum album. Classification (NCBI taxonomy): domain Eukaryota; kingdom Viridiplantae; phylum Streptophyta; class Magnoliopsida; order Santalales; family Viscaceae; genus Viscum; species Viscum album. The sequence goes on along the minus strand of OY728142.1, from coordinate 1,328,717,380 downwards.
AGGCTATGTAATGGTTGTGCTCTGGAGATTGGTGGCTATCGTTTTCTTTGGGATTTGATTGTCCATAAAAGGTCTTGTATTGACCTAATATTGGGTATTGATTGGTTAGTGTTATATGAAGCCCATATAGACTATTATTGATGTTGGGTAATGTTCAAATATCTATATTAGGGAACTTATGTCATTCATGGTGAGTGGGATACTCGTTTGGGCTGCACAGTGCTGCTACCCCAACAGTTGTATGAAATCACAACCCATGGGGAATGGCATATGTTAGATGACGTGGAGAAAGGACAACTAGTCTCCCCTCTTGTTTTGACCAGTTTTAAAATGTTTCTCCTAAGGACTTATTGACGTTACAACCTGAGAGATATATTTATTTAATGATCAAATTATTTCCATGAGTGACAACTGTTTCTATTCCACCCTATCAAATAACACCAACAGAGTTCCAAGAACTTATTGTTCAGTTAGATGAATTAGAGCATAATGGGTTTATATGTCCTAGTAAATCACCTTGGTGATTTCCATTTTTTTCTAATAAGGATGATGGATCACTAAGACTATGTATATATTATATAAAGATGAACTAGATGGAAGTTAAGAACTGATACCCTCTTTCTAGAATCGATTAACTATTTGATCATATCATACATGCCTCTTTGTTCTCTATAATTAATTTGATATCGGTATACCATCAATTGAAGGTGAGACCTTATGACATAACCTGTACAACATTCCAATGATTTTAGGGGAAGTATGAATTTCTGGTTATGTCATTTGGTTTGACTAATGCAGCAGCTATGTTCATGGACTTGATGAAACAAATATTTCACTCGCATCTAGATCAGTTTGTATTTGTCTTCATTGTTGACATCTTGGTGTACTCAAGAACTCATAAAGATCATTCCAAATAACATAAAATCATATTGAGTTCACTAAGAGAGCATAGGGTTTACTCCAATGTATCAAAATGTTAGTTTTGGATTGATGAGGTGCACATTCTAGAACACATCATTTTCGAGTTATGTGTGTTGGTGGAACTAGAAAATTTGTAGGCAGTGGGGTCTTGGAAGCATCCCAATAACATCTCAGATATTCCATGTTTTTAGGATTTAGGTGGTAATTACTAATGGTTTATTAGATATTTATCTCATCTGGTAGCTCCGATCACAGACCTAACTTATAACTGGGTTATGTTTGATTGTTTTGAGGCTTCTGAAATTCTTTTTAGGTGCTGAAAATGTTGTTGAATACCTCACCAATTTGGATCTTAACCAAACGAGGTATTAGGTACACCTTGTTCTATGATGTGTTCAATTTTTGGCCTAGGGTATTATTGATATAGGATAATTAGGTTGTAGATTATGGGTCGAGACAGTTGAGGACCCATAAAAGAAATTTTCATACTAATGACATTGAGCTTGAAGCTGCGGTACAAGCCTTAAACTGTTGGAGGAATTAATTTTTGTGAAAACCTTTCATGGTTTTCATTGAAAATAAATGTCTCAAAAAATATTTATCTCTACGATATTTGAATCATTGACAGAGATGGTGGGTCAAGTACTATAAGTCAATTGATTTTGATTTGGTGTACACACCGGGTAATGGAAATAATTTCACTGACACTCTGAGAAAGAAGGCTCAGAATCAAGAAGTTAAAGAATCTAGTTTAGAGTGGGTGATGATGGCCTTGATTGCAGAGATGCTTTTGGAGGTACAATAAGAGTACGAGCATATAACCCTTGTATCTGTTGTAGTTCAGTCCGTACATTTGATTTGAGTTATAGAGAGTCATCTGGTAGACACAGATTGTTTGGATTTTATGGAATTTCTTAAAGGTTGTGAGTCACCTTATGGTGGTAATTTTGGTTTTAATGGAGATTCATATGTTCATGGTCATGTTGTGGTTCTGATAGATTTATGAGAGGAGTTGATGTACTTGTTTCATGCGTCAAAGTGGGAAGTGCATCCAAGCATGACTAATATGTACGATGATCATCCTAGGTAGTTTTGGTGACTGGGAATGAAAAATTATGTTGTAATTTTTGTGGCATGATGCGTTAGCTATTGTTTGGGGAACTATGTTTGATTTTGTGAGAGTGGGGGGGGGTGAATTAGGGTATGATATATTAAAGTAAATGCCCCTACTGATCTTGTTTCATTTTTTGACAAAACACTCTTCTCTCTCCTTCCCACTATAGAGTATCAATATAATTTAAATCAAGAACAGGACACAACAATTTTACATGGTTCACCCTCATTGGGATACTTCCAAGGAGCATAAATTAGTGATATTCCAATCTACCAAATCCACTAAAAGTGCACTGATGTTTACAATGTTCGAAGTGGACTCACTATCCTTCATGGTTTACAAACAATCAAAATTTGAAATCTCCCTATTCTATCAACTAATGTGTGCTCACAACATCTTTAAAAGATCAACTCATAGTTTATAGACATAAAGGCAACTTCATTCTTACAAATAAATGCACCCTCCACTATATTTATATAATCTATTGATGTCTCAAATTCAACCACTGATGAATAACACATTACCACAGTACTACAGGGAAACTCCAAATATTTTGTGCAACCTTGACAATGTCTTGCGCGGAACATTAATTCCATACTCTCAAGATTCAAATTTTTTCGTGAAACAATCCTTCTACACAACATCCATCTTACGCACAACTTTCTGAACTTGCACACAACTCAAAATCTATTTCCCAACTCTCTTTAATCGAAATTCATAGGCAATATAGAGCACCAATTCTCTATATGCGTTGATCTATATCAAATGACGGGGTCATATCTTAATTATAGGCATCATCGACCCCTGTATTGATGATTCACCATGTCATACAAGATCCTCTTCAAGAACACAAAATCCAAATTGATGTTTCATTGGGCCAAAAAGTTTCTTTCGTGCAACTTCATCTTTCATGCATATCTCCACGTATTTCACACACTACCTTACTTTTACATTTTTTTTATGTTCTTATCTTGAAATATTCCTTGCACATATTTTTGAAAGCACCTTAAATATTGAGCTCAAATTCATTTTCCAAAAATAGATTTCCCCATTTTCTTATTTTGAGGCCAAAAAATTTGGGCAACTCTGGAAAACGGCACCACCTTGTATCTATTTTTTACCACCTCCAGATCATCTATAGATTTGGAAAGGTTCATTGAAAAAATAGTTTGTCAACAATATCTTTGTAACTTGACAAATCCTCATGGAAACCCTATTTATCAACAAACAAACCCACTTTGTCCACAATCAAAATCACACAAGAAAAGATAAAATATTACCATGAATGATTTTTTCCCAATTATCTATCCCTTAGTTTTTGTTGACAACTTCTCTCATAAGAACCCGCTTCACATTGATACCTCAGTAATTCTCTTTCAATCATATAATAACATGTTCCTCTACTATCATTTTATTCACCTATATTGATTAACTCCTCCAATCTCACTACTCCACTTTTCATCTTCTCCCCATGTATTTGAAAAAGATATTGTCTCTCCCATGAATAATATAATTCTCCCCCTTTTTCAATGTACCCAATGGTCATTATCCCATGATCTACAATAAGGTATAGAACATAGATCAATAAATTTTTGAAAACCGACCATACCATAGGGAGATGGGGGTTCAAAATTCACATTCATTCAAGTGTAGGGAGTTGACTAAACACCCAAAGCTAGTCCATGTCTCTCAAAAACGTTATTGGGTAAATCCATTGTTAGAATGTTGTCAAGATGTTATTTTTTGGGAACATACGCCAACATCACGATCACTAGATCCACTATCTCTTTGGTAGAATTATATTTGATCTCAATGTTCTTTTTCCATGATCAATGGACAAGATTTTTACTAAGATTGATATAAATTGAATAATAACCTTGGATTCTATTGAGATACATCAATTCTACACCCATATAATCAAGCTACTACTTCATCAATAATAAATATGAGAAATATTGAGTGGCAGAAATATAATCAACTTCTATGATGCTCAATGAAATTCAATAGTTCTTATTTATTTTCCAATAAATACACAAACCACATAGATAGAAAGAAACTCCTAACATAGATTTCTTGTCGTCTGCTGATCTGACCCAATCTACATCTTTGAATCTCAATATCTCTGGCTGAGATTTTTCATTATACACCAGTTTAATGTCCAATATTACCTTGATTTATTAGAAGTATTATATTTTCTACAAGCATGTGAATGTTTTTGGAATTACTCTGATATCTTGCAACTTACCATCAAGAAAAATACAATGTTAGTTCACGTCACTGTCAAATTTAGTATACTTCAAATGATTTTCCTGTATTCTATTATATTAACTGCATTGCCTTCATTATCCTTTGACAGTGACATATGGTTAGCAACCAAAGCCTTTATCTCCTAGGAACTCCACTTGAAAAATAACTTGAGAACCTCCATGACCTATTTTGATTGAGAAATTAATGTTTCATTCCTTCCTTGTGTCACCTGTAAATCATGGAAAAACGGAATATCTCCAATCATTGACATTTTGAAATCATGATTCCTGAATTTGAAAAACATCATGCACTATGCTTCATCTGATCCTCTAACAATTATATCATCAACATATACAAGCACCATCATCCTTTGATTATTATAACTATTCACATATAATTTTTAATCAACTCCAACACGATGGAAACATAATTTATTAAAAAATTATTCTAGGCTTGAAAAAAAATTCCCTTGGTTTTTTCTTCAACCCAAACAAAGCCTTATTCAGAAGAAAAACTATGTTATCATCTTCATGAATGAGAAAATCATCTGGAAGCTCAACATACACTTCTTCTCCCAAAACCTCATTAAAAAATGCTAACTAAAATTGCATTTGGATCACATTAAACATCTCTTAAACAGTAATGAACAAGAATAATCTGATTGTTTCCAGCCTTCCCATAGGTGAAAATGTCTTATCAACATCAATTAACTCTATTTGGGAGTATCATATGCACATGAGAAATTATTTTTTTCATATCACAACACCATCTTAATACATTTTATTTCAAAAGGCCAATTTTTTTCTAATGAAATTCTTATCTTTCGAACTTGAAAATATCTTTGATATATGATTCTCCTCAATCTTGTCTAGATCTTTGTTCATCATCGGAACCATGTTTTCATAATCAGATGCATCAATATAAAATTTTAGTTAAATTTGAGATAAGAAAGATTATTGCTATAATGAATTCATCCTTCTTGTTTGAACATGTGTTGTTTGGTCACCAATGATATTTTTCTTACTATTTTCATATCGACTCATTGGTTTCTTCACACGTATAGATTTTAATTCCTCTTTCTCATCATCTGTATCCTCATCTAAATCAATATCTTCCATCTCTTCCCCACATGTGTTTCTTAGCTCATCATCACTATCATCATAAAATTGATCATTGTTTTTTTTGAATATTTTATACATTTTATACTATGGTTACTTCATTACCCTCAAAAAATTTTCCCAACCTCTTATTAACGCATTTGTATTCTTTTCATTTTCCTGAGTAAACCAAAAATATCCCTTCTTCTCTTAATGAATAATATTTTCCTTGTTTTTACTTTTTGTAGTTTAAATCATAGACTTTCTATGATTCAAAAGTACTTAACTATTTTATTATTTCTATACCACTACCAATACAGTGCATTTCCTTCTTTTAAACATAATGATGCCCTGTTTGAAATGTATACTGATGTCAATACCGCTTCGGTCAAAAAAATTATGGTAGTCCTTTTTCAATAACAATTTTTCTTTCCATGTTATTTTTAATATGATTTCTCCATTCAACCACTCAATTTTATTTCGGAGTTCTCACTTAATAAAAATGATGCCTTATCCCGTGTTTCTTGAGATAGTCTTCTACTTGACTATTTGTGTAATCTGTACTATAATCAATTTTGAAACATCATAAATTTTTTCACTAGAATCCTTTCAAATTCCTTCTGATATTGTTTTAAATAGATAGGTACACCAGAATTATGTGAAATAATAAATATCCACATCATTATTCTATAGTCATCAATAAAAAAGACGTCATACCACTTCTTATCAATGGATCATGGTGAGAAAGGTCCAAATGCATCTTCATCGACAAATTCAAGCACTCTAATTAACATATTTTCCATTCCACTGTACATCTTTATGGTGATCTTCCCTTGTTGACATAAATTGCACATATCTGTAGGACCACCTGATAGATCCGGGAGGTCTCTAACTACATCAATTGTTACCATATCATATAGGGAAGGTTGGAATAGAAGACCAAGTGGTTTATTACACAACTTATTTTTCATCCTCTCTAGATAAAAAAGCACATATCATCTTCTCCTCTTACAAGATAAAAATTTTCATTTTTCTTTTTCCCCATAGGATAATTGTACCATCTCTTCCTTTAACAATGGTCATATTATTAGTAAATCATATAGAATTCCATGAGTCACACAATTGAAAATATCTTAGTAGATTGGGGCAAATACCTTCTACTACTAAGACATCATCACATCTCATTTCTTTGTCCACATACCTGGACTTTCCCAAGCCAATAATCTTCAGGCCTTAATCATTTACAAATATCAAAACTCGTTCTTTTTCATATTTTATGCCCATAACAATATCCTTATTCCCTGTCATAGGGGATGTGAAACAAATTTCAAGGATCTATACACCATAACGGTCTGATACTTTAAGGGAATCTTTTGAAACCACTACTTTCTCAGATACCATCTTCTTGATCAATGTTTTTTACTTCATACTCAGAATGGATTGAGAATCATTATATTATTCAAATAATGATAGACCAACTTCATCCAGTAGAGTTTCAAAATAGTTTTTTGTTTTTAGATCATTCATTGATTCCCAGATTTTCTACTTGTCGCTGCTCAAGATCTATTTTTTCACATTCCTTGGAATGATTGATGTATGATATCTAGCCTTGTTCTGAAATCTGCTGCATTAAAAAATTTCCCTCAAAACATGCTCTATAATATTGTTCTCTTTTTGGTTACCATTATTACTCTTATGCCCATCTATATCTCTAGTCTATGGAACATACATTCTGTGATTTTCTCATATTTCTACATCAATAACAACTAATGTTGGGTTCATTCTTGTGTGTCACTTCTGAAATTATAATATCCCCTTGGATCTATATATCTTATGATTTTTCTTTATACCCAACTCAATATTCAAATTCAGAGTGCATGCTTGATGGATGACTTAATATTGACTACTTTCTATTTTTGACCATGCCCCACATCTTCTATAACACCTGAACACAATATTTTCCTCTTTTCTACTGGACTACTGTACACCCCTTTCATCATTTCTATATTTTGAATGATCTTATTTCCTGATAATGTGTACAGAATCAAGAGTATTTCATAGTCTTATACCTTTCACCATAGACTGAAAACTTCCACTTCATGTTCATTGATATACTAGAAATGATCATTCATTTTTCTATTCAAGATATCTGTCCCCCTCTACTTTTCTTCAACATTGATTTTATACTCCCTAACTGATTCTGAGTCCTCTGGTGTTGAAAACATATCTTTCTCAATTTATAAAATTAAATCAAACATCTCTTCTTCTTACTACTGCATATAGGGTTTGGTATCACGAACCACATTGTTATATTTCTTCATTTCGGCTCTCCAAAAATGAATTTCTTCAAGAGAATCTTCTATGTAATCTTGTATAACAATTCTTCTTTCAACTTCGGCTTCTTCATCAATGTCAGTTTATTCCATTTTCTTGATCACTACCGATAACTGCCACAATGGAATTCTCTCCTTGATCATTGTATTTTTCTATCTCTTCACGCTCTTCAACTTTATATATTTCTGAACTATCAAATTTTTGTGAATGAATATTCTACTTCATGAATAATTTTCTCATGAACTGTTTCATCCCTTCCACATAGTCTAATGACTCCTTGGGAATTTCAAATTCATCGACATCATCATCTTCTTTGAACTTTTTGGGGGCACATTTCCATTATATGACCAACCTTTCCACATATAAAAATGAAATGTTGAATTTTCTCTTTATATATTCTTTTTCCACTTTGAGTATTAGAGGAATGGAATGAAATCACCTCATCTATCTCTTCTTATTCCTGAGAATATTCAATAGTGAGTTTCTTCAGGGATTTGAATGCCACATATTTGGACAACCCCTTTTCCACATCCTCATTATCATCATTTTTCATTTCATATGCTACAAGGATATAATGAATGTTATCATGTTTCACCTCTTTTGGATCATTTTCTTCCAATACTGAAACATTTGGATTGATTGAAGGTTGATATTTCCCCAGGATTTATATTGGAATATTTATATAATCAATGACTACACAAATACCTCACTTGTCTTGCACTACAAAATTTACCCTATCAAAGAATGCATCAACAGACTCATTCAGGATAATTCTATAATCTTCATAATTGTTCCACAACACTTGAATCATTTCTTCTATGGCATCTAAATATCAATCATATATGATCAAAAGTTTTTCCCACATGGCATGTGATATCTTTAATGACATCCCATTCATATAAATAGTATTGGATTGGTCTCCCCATAATGCATTGATTCCCTTGGTGTTATCTTCCAATTATTTTTTCTCTGCTTCTAATAATGAACCACTATTAATATCAGATGTTATGACATGAATTGTGACTATAATCACATTCATTCCCAAAGATCCAAAGTAGTGTTGAATCTAATTTATCCATAGATAAAATTTTTTCCCATCAAAGATAGGAATCCATTTATGATTAGTGACCTCTATTTGAGAGATAAACATATATATCAGACATATCATCTAATACCAATTGTTAGGTCCACTAGGATAGATACCCTGAGAGAGGGGTGAATGAAGGCATGATAGATTAAAACAACTTCCCTTACATATCTTGTTTCATTGTAAGAAAAAAAACTATTCTTTATCTTTCCCATTGTATAGAATGACCAAATTTTAAAGTAAGAACAAGGAACTATAATTTTACTTGTTTCACCTTCATTTGTCTACATACATGGACCATACATCAGTGATGTAATGAGGTACTAAATCCACTAATAGTGCACTACTATTTACAAATTTCAGAGTAGACTCATAATCCCTCCTGGTTTACAACCAATCACAAATTTAAAGATCACTACACTCTCAAATAAAGTGTGAGCATTGCTTCTTTATAAGACCTTGTCATAGTATATAGACATGTAGGTCTCTTCATTATCACAAATTAATGCTCCCTCCACAATATGTATATGCCCTTTTGATGTACCACTTTCATCCAATGATGAATACCATTTTGCCGTAGTACAGATGGGAAACTCCAAATATTTTGTGCAACTATTACCATGTCTTGCATGAAACAATAATAACCTGTGCCAATGATTCCAGTTTTCTCAAGAAAAAGTCTATGAACAAAAATTCAATCTTACGTGCAATTCAAATCTTACACATATCTTTCTTAGCTTGTCAGTACATCAAAACCTTTCACACAACTTCTTTTTTTAAAAAATCATACATCATCTGGAGCATGAATTCTCTCTAAGCGTAGAGCTACATTGAAGGTGGGGGTCACCTAATATTTATAGGAATCATTGACCACTATGTGAAATATTCACTAGGTTGCACAAGATCCTCTTCAAGCACACAAAACCCATTTGACAACATATTGGGAGTGCATGTTCCTTTGGCACAATCTCATCTTTCACACAAATTTCTCAATTTTTTGCACACTCCATGACTTTTCCATTTTTTATGTTCTTCTGATAAAACATTCCTTTCATGCATTTTTTCAAAATCCGTTCAATCTTGAACACATTTTTTTTTCAAAAAACAAATTTCCCCATTTTCATATTTTGAGGCCCAAAAATTTGGAAAACTCCAGAAAGCATTTCCACCTTGTATCATTTCATTTTGTATCGCCTCCAGGTCATCCATTACTTTTTCATGGATGTTTTTCAAACTAGATTGTCCAAAATAACATTGGAACATGAAAAATCACCACAGAAACCCTCTTTTTCAACAAATAAACACGGGTATTCAACAAACACTTCACCCCAAAAAAGAATCAGTATAACAATAAGGGATTTTGGCCCAACACTTGTCTGCAGGTGATGGAGGAACATCAATGTCGTGGGGGGTTATTGTAGTATTTTCTTATTATATAGAGGAAATAGAATTAAATCTTTATGGACTTCATGGTGGGTCATCTAAGAATGCATTGAAAGATTAATTCCATTTCGGTTATGGTATATTGGCTACAAAAAGTGTCCCATTTCTTGTGGATTCTGGAGAACTACACAGTAAACTAGTAGGGGGAATTGTATGTTTGAAAAATTGTATAGTTTAATTATGTGATGTGAAGCATAGTTTATTATTGTAATCCACTTCTCACCTAATTATTCTGGAGGAGAATACATAAGGAACTTGGTACCCATGAGTTTTATAGTACGATTAAGCACCCAGAAAATAATGACCAGTTAGAGAGTACAATTAAGGTATTAGAAGGCATGTTGACAGCATGTGTTCTGGATTTCATTGGATCATCAGAAAAGAACTTGTTGCTTATTGAGTTTTCTTACAACAACGTATTTTTGGATATAGATTAGATGGCACCATTTGAGGCACTGTTTGGTTGTCCGTGTCTATCTCCATTGTTTTGGTTGGGGGCTGGAGAGTCCGAGATGTAAGGATAGAGTGTTATGCAGGATACATCAGAGAAGGCCTGTTTGATTCAAAGGTATAAGGTAACATCTCAGATTAGGAATAATTCATATTCGGATCAGTATTGTAGACCTCTTGATTTCATGGTGGGTGATATTGTGTTTCCAATTGTGTTTCGAAGGATGGGTCACCATCAAATTCAGAAGTAGGGAAAGTTGGCACAAAGATATGTGCAGCCATTTGAGATTGTGGAATAGATTAGGATGGTTTCTAACCGATTTTCTATTCCATAGGGGTATATTGGGATGCATGATATTTTCCATGTATCAAAAATTTGACAGTATCACCTTGATCCATCTCATGTGATTAATGTTTAGGATGTCCAGATTGAGGCTGATGCCTCATTTTAGGAGAACCATATTCATATTGAGGATCATAGTGAGAAAATTTGGGGTGGGGGGAAATTCATGTACTTGGTTCATGTTCTATTTAATATATGAAGTGTTTAAGAGGAAACGTGGTATTATGAATCAGATATGTGGGACTAGTGGCCCAAACGTTTTGTTTCGGCACTCAGTAAAGCTCGAGAATATAAGCTCTAGGATGAGTTGTTATAAGGTGGGGAGTTTTTAAGATTATCGATTTCTCCGTTAGGTAAGTGATTTTTTATTTTTCAATTTAAGTCCCCATTATAGGTTAATTAAGTCTTTTTAAAAGTACTTGAAAAGGGTTGGGGGTGTTCTGTGGGTTCAGGAAATGAAAAAGGGGAATGAGGGTCTTTTGGGAAATTTGTATGGATTACGCACAGTTTGAAAAAAAGTTCAAGGGGAGACTCTGTAGGAAGAAGAAATACACACAGTTATTGTACGGTTTTGAAAAACCATGAGAGATAAGGGAATGCGGGTAGTAGCCTCTTCAAGGTTTGTACATTTTTTGGAAAACTGGGCGGTCTAGAAACATTTTGAAAAATTACAAAAATTACCTTATGGGGTTTTATGTTCTACTTAGGTATTTTCCCCCTTTTCCCCCTTTCAACCCTAGTGATGATCCAAACAACGATGATCTTCCAGGAGGTGTTTCTCCTTCAATACTTGGCCATTTGGAGTTCTGTAAGTTGCGAATTAAAGATCCCGGAAAGGCTAAGCCCCTCTTTGCTTATTTTTCATGTTTATAGTTTCTATTTCATCCCCATATCCATTTGAGTCTTTCAAATGATACTTTTTCAATGATAATTTTGGTAATGCTTCAAGGGTTAGTTTAATTGGGTTCTAAGGATTCAGTTGGGAGTGTGTTCACCAACCGATTCGAGGAAGGTTGTGTACAAGTTATATCCCTTGGTTTTTGTTTAAATTTGGGAATTAATGGTTTTTATTCGTTCCCCTTTTGATGAGTTCATGGTGACTTTGACATGGTATAATGTATTGCGTGTCTAAAAAGACTGATGAACCCCTCATAATTCCAATGGGATGCATTGAAGACAAAGTGACCAATTTTAGGGCCACCAATGGGGTTAAAAAAACCACCCGATTGGCTAACAGAATCATAGGATGTGAAATGGATTCATGTTGATATAGGGCCTTAATGAATGTATTAATTGGTCATTGTAATAGGATATAAGTGTTATGGATAGTTGAGTCTAATGTGATTGAAGTATATGGGTTTGTTTGGTTGTATATTAAATGTGTTTAAGGGGAATAACAAAAATATTATAATGAATTATGTTTATAGATGAATATGCATAGTGAGTTAGGAAAGGTAAATGGGAAATGGGACTAAAGGGTTAAGTAATTTATGTTATGAACGTGTTAATGGATTGAGGAAAAATGTTAAATTACCCTTTGTTGATATTTTTGTGATGTTTCAAATCATCTTGGCTATGATTGTTGTTATATGGTTAATTATGGTGAATGATAAATAATAATGTGCACATGGCTTGGTTGAGTTGGGGTATCAACTTAGGTTTGTTTTCCCATGGGTGGAATTAGACCAAGGTTATTGATCCACCCCTAAATACACGGGTTAAGTAAGGAGGTGTAGTTCTTTTCCCCAAATTCTCACATTCCACACAGTCGAAGGATTCGAGGTGAGGATTATGAAATTTTTATAAGCAGATCCCTACTGTGATATGGGTTGATATTATTACCATATTATTGAAAACATAGAATATGCCTAATCCATTAATCTAGTAATAAAGGTAGATTAAACACTGAAATGTCTAAGTAGTGAACCTATATTCAAAGGTAGTATAAATTAAATGTGCATAGTCTAGAATGTCCTATTGAACAGTTTACATTCACATTTACATTATAATAATTTTCATTCACTATTTACATTTCATGATATTTTTTAGACATTTTTGGTGGTGGCATACTAAGTTAAACTCAAACCCTACTCATGTCGCCATTGAGTTCTCAAGAATATCTACTAGTTATAGGTCTGGATAAGGTAAAGGGACCAATGTTAGGGAGTTTATATCGGAGTGGGACATGTATGGGTGAGGTTCCAGGCATGGAGTCTAGAACATATTAGGGATCAAGATATTTTCCTTATTTATGGTTTTGTTCACTTGGCTCGATGGAATATCATGACATATTTTACTGTTTCATATGGTTGTACCTAGTATTGGGAGTTGATTATTTTTGCATGCTTTGGATTGTTGCCTACTTTTTCTTTTATTTAAATTATTATTTTTTGTACCTTACTCTAGTAATGAGGGTTTAGTATCCCCACATGACATATTAGACCCTCACTTGCTGGTAGTCGACAACCTCTGGCATACATGGATGAGCGCTTGAGGTCATGTGGTGACACATCTTAGGGAACTAGTTTAGTGTCTCCCAGGTCGGGGAAATTACAAAAATAATAATTTGAAAATAACTAACACCCCACCCCCAAAAACAACATTTGAAACTGGCCTAATTATAAATCTAGTAATTTGGATCAATAACTAATTTTTATGAAAAATAATATGCTATGGGTCACAAGCCACAATAGGAAATGTAAGCACATAGGGATCAATGAGGGTCTCTTAAATTATTAAACCATTTAACAAAAATTTACAATAATGATTCCTTTAAAGTGGTAGAAATGTGACAGAATTTTCACAATATTTGAAAAGCAATTATCTACATCCATTAAAAACTATACCCCACATTGAAATCCATCTTTTAAATACTACATTTTTTATTATATTCCCATCCAAAAACAACATAATTGTCAATGAATAATGTAATATTTTTAGAATAATTGAAATTGTTGCACATAACCATTTACCTAAATCACATATTATTATTTAAATGATATTTACATGAACCCAAAGACCCATGGTCTCCAAAACGTTTCAAAAGTGGGCCAAATCAAAAAAATTATAAAAATAACATAAAAAAACATACCCAAATAAAAATGTAAACGGATTTGAACATATTTTTCATTAAAATTCCATAAAATTGTTTTAAAATTTTTTTAATAGACATTTAAAACCAAAAATTATGTACAACCCCATTCAAATCACAAATAAATTACATAATGAACAAATATAAATTTCAAAAAACACAATGAACAATTTGAAAAGAACTCAGCATTCAACACCAAATCATGACATATAAAAAATCCATTTCAATATCACATATAAAATACTACTCAATAGAATAAGAATTATTCATAAAATATAGAGTTTATAATGTAAATTATAAGAAACCTATAAAGAAACACCAACTATAAATCAATTAAAGATGAGTAATAATAGTTTAAAATTTTTCGCATATGAAATAGAATCCAAAAAATGAGAAAACATACCCATTTGGGACCTATAAAAATAAAAGATATCTGTAATCATTCCAACCAAAAACCAAAAATTTGGAATAAACTATAAAAATTCAAAGGGGAAAATGTGTGTATAATGGAATGATGTTGGAGAGGATTTCATACCATGGATAATCATCTATGAATCATGAATAAATTGGCCTTAAATTGTGTGAGAATGGGATTTTTTGCGGAGGAGAGTCATGCGTTCTATCAGGGTTTTGGTTAGGGGGTTTTATGTGAGGTAAGTGAGAAAAAATGAGATAAAAAACCAAACACGTATAAGGGAAACTTTTAAACAAATTCGAAAATATATATTTAATTGGGATCCATCACAATTTTCTTGTATAGATTTTCAAACCTTGTTGAATCCATAAAACCTATATTGGTCCCCAAAAACAACTACACATGATTTCCCCTTGGACCTAAAATAGTCAAACAAACATTTGAAGGCAGGAATACATCAATATAAATATTTTATACCACAATGAATGGCTGAAATATTGTAACACCTAACCATGAAAAAACATATAACATTGCAATAACACATAATTTTAAAATCATAATTTGGGAACATTTGAAGATATTATTTTTCAAATTGGAATAAAATAAAATAGTACAGTGGAAGGAAGATTTCATAATTATCACGACCATTCCAATTTATTTCCAATGGTATTTAATAATCAATGTAAAGGAATAATATAAAGAGAAATATATGTCACTGTAACAAAATTTATTTAAATGGTTAGACACCACTCGTGATATATCATGTTCACCAAACAATGAAACATGATTCCAACCTCCAAATAATCAGATAAAGAACATGAGAAAGGATAACAACCAAAAATAGGTTTCGACCACATCAATCCAACAATAATTTATAAGTGAAGGGAGTCTGAATGAATGTCTTCCCACAATTTTGAATTGATCTTAATAGTGAAAAATAAAATAACCCCTCAATTAACTAAATCATCAATATGAAAGAAACACAATGAAAATCTAAGCAAGACCAAAATATTGCACTAAACATGAACATCTATAATGTACACATATGTAAATATGAATTATTTTCTATTAAATACCAAAATTACTCCAAATCCAATAAACATCCATGATAATAAGATTTGTTTTCTAAAATGTACCATACATGAAACTCCCAAGAAAACAAGTGGTCATGGGACTAGGTGACCCAAAAAATTATATAATTTAGTCCATTACTAAATGAAGAATTAAAATACAAGACTCCATCAAAGAACCGATATAGGATATAGCCTTAGTCAATGTTCAAGAGAAATTGGATCAGACAAGGAACTTAAAGACTAGATTCCCTCTCATAGTGAACATTACCAAATCCATCATAACAACAATGATTTCATAATCCCAAATTTTATCATACCATTCCTATCCACCTAAATCACTCACACATGGTCATCATATTCCTGAATAAATATGTGAAACTAATTAAAAGACATTTACTCTAGGATATAATTTCCATAATCTTCTACATAATGAAAAGGTGTAATATGAATGAATAATTCAAGAAAACCTCCACATTAAAAGATCACTATGTTAAAAACTGCAAAAAAATTACCCAAACCCACTCATAATTGTAATAATAGGGAAACATATACCCTAAAAATACAATGTTCATAACAGATTGAGAATTCCTAGGATAACCAATCATCCAAAGATAAAAATTAAAACCAAATGATTAAAAATATTTATCCATATCAATTCAACCCACTCACTAAAAATGGTTACCGACATATATTCCCATAAAAAAATTGATAGTCAAAACATTATCATTTTTTGAAATATAACACACACTTTCCACCTCATGCAGATTCAGGGAAATATTTAATGCACTTGAATAACAATCCCCAAATAAAAACACCCAGTCATTGCTAAGATAATCCTGAGAAGAATATTTATATAAAAATGGATCATATACCCAACTCAATATTGTTTCCAAATCACAATACGTTTTCTATGAATTCCTATAAGGGAATGATACCATAAAATATACATAGAAGGAAACTCAAATTATAAAACTGATTTCATAAAAAAATATCCCAAAAGTAATAAAAATATTTTTTTAATAAAATAACAAAACATAAATACTATTATAAAATCATATAACTTTTTAAAAACCAATTAACCTATGGTTATAATAAAAAAATTTCATGTTGTTTCAAAAACAAATCCTCTATAAAAATTGGAAACATCATGATATTGTTAGTTTTTATTCAATGAAACAATTAATAAATGAATGACACATAATTTTCAATAAATTAAAATAATTACTTTTTGAAAATCACCAAAATCATTATATTATTCGTATAATAAAATAATTCATGGTTTTTTAACAAATTCTATTTTTTGTACCTCCCATATAGATTAATTTCTAAAGAAATTATATTTCAAAATCATTTGAATTAGTTTCATAAAATTTCATGCAAGATTCAATTAAAAAATACTGATTTTTTATTAAGTCATCTTTCTACACATATTTTCATTTCAAAACATAATCAAATATGAATGGATGAAAATCACAAGTCTATCAATACCAAATCCATATCAGCAATATATCATAAAGACTACCTACCTACCTATTTGGGATCTTTCTAGAGTAGTTGAATAAAAAGTCTAACTGTAATGCATAACCATTGCTTCCTGAGACACATGGTATGATGGGACATGGATAATTCATACAAAAATTCCCATAATATTAAAAAAAATTAGAATTTTATTGGTTTATTAGTTTATTAATATATTCAAAGCTACCGGATTCCATTGATATGACTCCACTTGAAAACCCCAAATCCTGTTTGACCCCTACGGTATCTCAAAAAAATGACAATGAGGATCAGTAATAAATCACCACTAAGACCAAGAAAATTCAGAAATTAAAATTCAAATTGTATATCCCTTGAAAATTGGAGAATCATTACCCTCTGTGTAATAAAAAAGAAACAAATAAAAAACAACATATGTTCCAACAACAAAATCTTACTTGATCCTACAGTAGAATTTCAGAATAATTGGACGGTTGATCATAAAGAACCACATGACTTATTAATATAATTCAATCTTATTGATACCATTTTTAAAAAAATGTAATGAGAATCCATTCAAATTAAAACCCGACCAAACTCACCAATAGCCTAAAGGGAATTCCAAATCGCCATGAGGGGGAAAATATTTCCTAGATTTCCTAGGTTCAATCTAGTGAATGAATATTACCTATAATTGAAGTAAAAACTATAGAAGATAACTATTGAAAAACACACATGACACATCCTTATATTGTAAATATATTCCAAATTATATGTGCATAAATAATATAATATAATGTCAATAATACTAAAAAACTTAATCCCACTTATAACAGCTAGCCTATATCTGTTATGTTTGAACATATGCATACCATCATTCCAATGAATTTTCTTTGACCTCATATTTATATAACTGACCACCATCTGTAGAAGGTAGTAAGAGAGTAATTAGACGTTATAAATAATTTAAGGGCCTAAGATTGGGTATTTTATTATAATAACAGCATAACCCTCAAAAAATAAATAATAGTCACCACAACTCAAATTCTTTAAAATAAATAACTCACCTCAAATACCTAGATAAATCAATTATCAATGAGTTTTACACTGTATAATCAATAACCTAGAACAAATATAATATCGGAGTGGGCATAAAAAGTTTTATAGGACACCACCCATCGAAACTATGAAACCCAGCTCAAATAATTATATATAAAAGTATAGTTTAAACATAATGTATAAAATAGGTTTTCATATACTATAACAATATAAAAAGTGAAAAATTAATCCATAATAATTTTTCTTATAAATCATTGTCCTTATAAATTAGAAACATGGATGATTATTTTTTAGAAATAAGTAAATTATACTTCTAAAATAAAGAATATAGGGACTTTTAAATTATGAAAAACAAAATTTCCCACCAACCACTAATATAAAAAAAATAAATTTTTCTTAAAATAATATAAGTAAACCCTTTTTATTTTAAAAACATGATTAAAAAATACACCATTATGAATTTCTAAATCATAAATTCAAATCATTTAAATAGTACCCATTAGAATGAGAACCATCCAACACAATGTGATGTAATAAAAATATAAATTAAATACATTATCAATGTATATAAAAATCATATAAACAACTATTAGATGTATTTAATGGTTAGTTGAACTAGGGGAATACAAGAAAACTAAAAAAATTAATTCCCTAAAGCATCCAAATATGTTCATATGATTCCTAGGAAAAATCTCAGGGAACAAGTTATAAATGAATTTAACTATAGATAAATAACCTATTAAAACACTTTGGAACATGTTATATACTCAAATGGAATATTAATATATCCAAATATAAACATCCATATAAATCTATTTTCATTGTGATCAATGGACTTTTCTTTCATAATTCCATAACACCCATTTTGATATAACCATATCAGAGTTTCCATGTGACACATCCTATTCATCCAACAATTTCTAATAGATAATTATCTAAAAAATATCACAAACTATCTCACCATTAACTTAATGAAAATTCAAATGAGGAGGTGAGGAGTTACACAATCTCATGATATAAGAAGAATGAATTTTAAAATAACTCACACTCACCTTTTATACCCTCTCATACAAAATCCCAAAACATTAATCCTTTCATTATAATCATATAATTAATGTAAATATAATATATTATTTATTCATTCAGAATCCTAAATTAGAAAAAATAAACACACTAGGCTCAAGGAGGGTCTCATACACTTATTCAACCATTTTACACAATGTTCCAACTGGATATTTACATTAGAGCTCAAGAGTCCAATACATTTTTCCAATGTTTGAAAACCAAAATCTATACATCCTTTGAAAAAAACACATATTAAAAGTTATGATCGAACTCTATATGATTACATTAAAATGTAATTATAAACAACACCATTTTTTTTGGAAAATGCATCCATTTCTCATAAAATAGAATGGTTCCTAGGACCCAGTTTTCAAAACCATGAATTCCATTTTAAAGGATATTTAAAAAAACAATGAGAAATATAAGCCAAATATCATTTCGAAATAGTCACATGTTCCGATTTTTTTTAAAATTATGTTAACATAAATTCACCGTTATTCAAAAGGAAAACAATGTAATATATGTTTTTAACATCATTCAACCCCCTTTAATCAGAAGACAAGATGTAATTTATATTAATTTATAAAAGTAGACTGAAATATATGAAATTTATTTAATCTAATATTAAATTCAAATAAATACAACATTAGTTTCCAAACATATTAAAATCGATGGAAACCCACCTTAAAATAAATTAAAAATTTTATGGATCACAAAATATAATTTTTTGAGTACATCTTATATGTCCCATGAATAAGTAAAGTGAAAAAATCCCTTATAAAATCACATCAATAATTGAAGATTATATAATAAGTCATTAAATTAAAAATAATAGTTTTTGAAATAGAAATTTAATTTATAATTTGAAATACAATGTAGTTTCAAAGAAAACCCTACCCCAAATCATGGGTGGGTGACCCAAAAAGAGATCAAATGTGTCACCACTAATGGATAATTCCAAAATCAGCAAGAAGTGAAATCATGTTTCATATATAAAAGAAAAAATACAAAATAGTCTGATATAATAACCCTTGGATTCTTTCAAAGAATAAATATGATAGGGAAGGGAGAAAAACATTTGGAAAAAGAATTGTATTGTATATGAGTGCATAAAATGATTATTTGGATAAAAATTCAATTTAAATAATGCTAAAATGTTCCTAGGTAACAAGTCTAAAAGATGGGGTCATGAATGCATAGTTTCCTTGGGAAGGGTTCTCTTTATGAGGAAGGAATAGTAATAAATAGAAAAAATGAAACAAAAATTAATGGAAAAGATACCTAAATGTTTTAAAAATCTCTCTTCAGCTTATCCCACATTGTTTTCCTACTCCGTAGAAGACATGGGGCCAGTATTGGACCCCCTAGACAACTGTACAGTATTTCTCCATGGACATTACATGGTTCAACTAACCTCTATAAAATCGTTCCAACATAACTATTTGGATGAAAACCCTCCATGTACATTCTCAACATGGTTAATCTCAACAAAATGTCATAATAATATACTTATGATTTTTAATTATAAGAAATGAACATGATACCATTTTAAGTACCCAAAATTAAAGTAAAAGAATATTAAATATAAAATTAAAATAATGGGAGACTATAATAAAGATTATATACATAGACCTTTTTTAGAGTGGAACAGTTTGATTAAATCCATTGTCATGTATTTAATCATCAAGTTTCCTTCAGGTAGTCAATGAATGAAAATCAGAAATATAGGTTGTTGACCCATTAAGGCAACATTCTTGATAAGATATCTAAAATAAGGGATTATATTACTCCAGAATTGTACATATTAGCTTATTTTTTTGACATTATATTCTTTATCTATTTGATCCAAGAGGTGTTTCTAGATTCAAATCATTGACATTATGAATGTTAACCACATTCCCATAAGATAGTGTCCTTGACGGTTATAAAATATGTGTATCTAAAATCTTAGTTAAATTCTGATTGGATTTAATATAATCAATATATATTATGAGCATTTTTTTGGAAAAAAATTATTATGTTTATGTTAATCTTGTAAATACAATAAAATATTTTTTTAGTTTAGAATAAATGTGAGTTAAATATTAAATAAATATTTATTAATAAAATTAAATTAATTTTTATATCTTGTCAACTATTCTCAAGGTGATAAATGATAAGAAATATAAACATTTATTTAGTTAAACTGAAATTAATTTTTTTAAAAAATATCTTAAATAAAGAAAATATTTATAAATTTATTGAATGAGTAATATAAGTAAATTTATATATTTGAATAATTATATATCAATAAAGGTTTGAAAAATGATAAATAGGATGGATGGGTTGAATTAATGGCCCAATAGAAATAATTTTTTTTAATATCAACTACAAGTATATATATTTATTATTTGTGAAATGATATATAAATATTTTTTAGTTAGTAGGTTTAATTGAATATAAAAACAATAATTTGATTATTCAGTATAAGGAATATCATAAAAAATATATTAATGAGGGGACTCATTATATTTTTTAAAAAATTAATCTTAACTATAAATTTTAAATAATCTCAATTTTTTGGGTGATAGGAACAGTTTCAAACAAATAATTAGTCCTAAATTATTCAATAAAGATAGAGAGAACCTCTCATTAACTCTTAGAAACATATAGACAAGATCTCACACCTCGTTATCAAGAATGATATAATAAGAGAACAAATCATTTAAAAATGAAAAACTTCTTGTTGAATCCAATTGAGAAAAATGGAAGGTATCATGATATGACACAAAAATAAAAACATTTATGTTTTGATAAACATTGGGTACATGTTGATACAACAAGATGAAATATTTTTTTCAATTCATTAACTCAATGATTATCAGAGTTTGATTGAAACTTCAAAATATATTAACATGAATAACATAATTTTCATGTTGATGAAATATATTACATTAAATAATTAAAAATTCAATGTGAATATATCATCTCTTTGGAGATTATAGGGTTTCTTCATTATGGTCTGAAGTTCTTTCCTAGGAAAACCCATGAAGAATACTTTTGGTAATGGACTCAACCACTTTAACTACATCTCTTAACCTTCTACAAAACACCAAAACAACATTCCCTAAATACCTTTGAGATGACATGTAAAACTACTCAATGAATGCAATGGAAATGTGAACTTGGAGTACAATGTATGATCATCCCTCAAATACTATTATCATCCATATAAAATATTTATATAATAGTATATAAGAATTCAAAATTTACTACTCATATAAAAAAATACAATAATTAGTATGAAATACTAAAATTCACCATGAAATTCAAAAGTCCAGGTATTTCAAAAATTAATATTATTCATCAATGCATCCTTATGTATGAATACATTATCTTAAAGAGTAATCAGCAATTTATATATGTGAAAAAAAAATTTCAAAACATTCCCAAAACATTAAATCAATAATGAGAGATGGGGAAATAAATTTACCAACACACTTGGTTGTTAGTTCAAACAAAATTACTACTCCCAATTGGGTAGTAGTCTATTGTTTGTAAACACATCAATAATGAATATGGAATGTGTACTTGAGAATAATAATAAACTTCAAAAATTACCATACCATACATTCATAATTAAATAATCATAACTCATAATATATTACAAATAATTGTATCCACAAACACGTCATCATATTATGGGATATAAAATCATAAAGGACACAAACCATATTGTCTTATCCTTCCATGTGTACCGAACCGTGAACCTATAGAGTAAACATAACTAATTCAAACTATCATAACACTATCAAATCCCCCATTCTGTACCATAACCACACATTACCAAATTATATCACTAAAACATTAAAAAATTTCTTTCCTAATGACAAGAATACATGATAAAATTATAATCATAAATATTTATATAATAATTAATAAATGTCATTGATAACAAATAAATCAAGACATTCACACAATAAATTTTCCCCAAAAATAAAACCTCAAGGAACTATAATCACATCAACTTCATTATTCATTTCACTTACTCCTACAAAACAAAACATCTTTATTGAAGAAAAATAGCATCACATGTCGAAACCCATCAAATTTAGTGACCATCCACTACATAACACAATGAAAAAATGGCCATCTACGAATGGATATTTGCGACGGGCCGATCTTCCCGTTGCAAATATTATTTTTTATCCCTAGGAGGTAAGGAACCATCAAAAAACGTTTAGCATGACATGTGTTCCAAACCGCAAGTTGGGGTGTTTGTGACGTGTTCATATACCCATCATAAATGCCCGACAACAAATTTTATTATCTTCGAAGAGATACATGTCTCATTGCAAATAGTATGTCGGTAGTTACCCATTTGCAAAGGGGCCCATCATAAATAAATTTTTATTGACTCATTGTAATTAATGCAAGCAATCAGTATTCACGACAGGTCTTGTCACAAAAAATCCCATCATAAATAATATAACCTATATATACCACCATCTATTTCCCTCTCATTCTACCCCATTCTCAACATCTCTCTATATCCCTTTTAGGAAATTACTTTTAAAAATTGTCTTTGTTTACGCTTTTTAAATCGGGGCATAATCTGCAGCATTTATAATCCAAAACATCAGTTTGAAGGTATTTATCTATTTTTTTATTATTTAGTTAATTTAATTTATTTTAAATTATTTACATTTCTTTGTAAATACATGTAAATAATTTAAATTTGAATTGGTTATTTATTTTTTCAATAATTATTTTTATGAATAATTATGTGCAATTGTTAATTAAAAATATTTAGTAATAATTAGAAATAATTAAAAACAATTTCTAAAAGTTAGTAATAATTTTTATTAAATATAAATAATTTGTAATAATTTGTATAAATTAGTAGAAATTAGTAATAATTTTAATTAATTAATAATAATGAAGATTAATTTGTAATTATTAGGATTAATTAGTAATAATTGGGATTAATTAGTAATAATTGGGTATAATAAGTAACAATTAATAATATTTAGTAATAATTAAGAATAATTAGTATAAATAACGAATAACTAGTATTAATTAAGATTAATTATTAATTATTAAAATTAATTAAAATTAATTTATATTAATTCATAATTATGAGCAATACATAGTTTTAATTAGTAATTATTAGTATTAGTTAGTAATAACAAGTATTAATTAGTCATCATTAATATTAATTAGTATGAATTAGAAATATTTAGTAAGAAATTGTAAAAATAATTAATAATTATAAATAATTAGAAATAATTTTGAATAATGAGAAAAAATATTAATAATTAGTAATAAATATAATTAATAAGTAATAATTGGGATTAACTGGTAGTAATTAGTATGAATTAGTAACAACTAATAATATTTGTTAAAAAATTAAAAAAATTTCTATATTTAGTAATAAATTGTTATTATTAGTAAAAAAATTAAATAATTACTAATAATTACAAATAATTAGTAATGAAATTGTAATAATTAGTAATAATTAGTAATAATTAATATTAATTAGTAATAATTAGTAATAATTAGTAATAATTAGTAATAATTAGTAATAATGAGTAATAATAAGTAATAATTAGTAATAATTAGTAATTATTAGTAATAAATATTATTAATTATCATTAATTATAATTAATTAGTAATAAAGAATTTTAATTAGTAATAATTTGGCACAATTTTTAATAATTACAAATAATTAGTAATAATTAGTAACAATTATGTAATAATTATTAACAATTATGTAATAATTTGAAAAAATAGTTATAATAAGTAATAATTAGTAATAATGATTAATAAATTAGTAATAAATTTGTGAGGATTATAAATAAACAGTAATAAATTGTAATAAAATGAAAAAGTTAGTTAAAAATGTATAATAATTAGTAATGAATAGTAAAAAATTATAATTTTTAATAAATAACAATAATTATAAATAATCACTAATGATTAGTAATAATTAGTACTAAACATTAATCAATGGTAATAGTTACTAATAAATAGTATTAAATAGAAGTATTTAGTAATAAATAATGGTAATTAGCGAGGATTATTAATAAATATAAATAAATAGGATTAATTTGAAATAATTATGATTAATAATAAATAATTAGGATTAATTGGTAACAATTAGAACAAATTGTAAATAATTTGGACTAATTAGAACTAATTAGGAATAGTTAGTAATAATTAGTAACAATTAGTAATAATTAGTAATAATTAGTAACAATTAGAAATAATTATTACTAATTCATAATAATTAGTAATAATTGGTAATAATTAAGATTAATAAGTAATAAATTGCAATAGATTAGAGAACATTATGATAAACTGGAACAATTTATAGAATATTGGTGGCATTCCTTTGGATTATTTCCTCAACTCCTGGAAAATGTCTCACACTGAAATTAGTATAAGAAAACTACTATGACATACGTCAGAGTAGACTTTTCATACTGATTTAAGATGGAGAATGTTTCAAGGAGGTGAACCATCAGAAGAAATAGGTTATTTTTCTAGACAACTCATCTACTTGGAACTTCTTTGACTGAAATCACTTTGAAAATAATTCTCAGTCATACGAATATAAATTTTCATATGCACAAGCAAGGAGAGTAGCACCATGAGGCCTCCCAAATCTCCATCCTCATGCACACAAAAATTTATATTCATTCATCAAAAAAAATTCATAGATAGTTTAGTTGAAGAAAGTTTCATGGGCATGAGTCATGGGAAAAGGATCTGCTTAATATCTACTAGAAATTGTGCCACCGATAATTAATACTAATTAGTACAAAATATTTTTATTTTAAAATTATTAGTTGTAATTAGTATAAATTATTATAAATGAGGATAGATTAGTATAGAATAATAAAATAGAGTATATATAAGTATAAAATAAAATAAATTATGATAAACTTTTCAGAAAAGGGAATTTAATTACCTTTCCTTTTTTGGATTGTGTCAATCTTATATCTTATTATATAAAAAATATATTATATAATTTTTAGAAAAAATATTTGGAAAAAGGAATTTGATAATATTCGTTATTAGATGGACATTATTTGATAAATTAGCACAGGAATCCAAATGGTTCTAGTTTAAATCCTATATATATTGAGGGTGTTCTAGCTTTCTTATCATTTGAATCATCAAAACCAAAACCTTTTTCATAATCGACAATTATTTTTCCTTGTAAAAAATGTTCTCTGAGGAGTATGAAACATTTTTCAAAGTTGTATTTAATTTATTAAATTTTTCATTTTCAAAAAGATTATGTTTTTTGGTATAAAAATAAAGAATGTAGTAATAGAAAACATACTAATAATTTTGTTTCATTTCTAGCAAGGTTTGAAAATTTTAGTACAAGATGTGGAAAGTCCATATTTTCTAAAAAAACATAAACTCAGGATTATATCGATTTAACTCGTGAGTTGGAACAACCTTATTTAGATAAGTTGTCGACATCTTCTAATGTTGTGTTATATTCGGGTTGCAAGATATGCAGGTTTGAAGTGGTTGCTAAATATATGGCTGTCAAATTAGATAATGGAATGTAAAATAGTTGTTTTGATCCGATATTATTTTTCTTAAAAAAACTTATACCAAAAAGAAATGTGTTCTATAAAAAATTATATGAGTGAAAGTGGCAGGTATATAACCTGGGTCTTAGTTATCCTAAGATGTATTCATGTTAAAATGAATTCATATTATATTATAGTGAAAATATTTCATTGGATAGTTGTCCTGCATGTGGAAAATCAGTAAATAAAGAAGCTCAAATAGGGAATTTTTGATTTATTCCTATAAAAACATTGACATATTTCCCGTTCATATGGAAATTACAATGTTTATTTATGTCTCAAGAAATTATTTCATTGATTTTATGGATAAAAATAAATATTTCAACAGTTGATATCATAAATAATCCCTCTGATGGTGATTGAGGGAAACAATTATGACGAATTGTATCTTTATTTTTATTTAGAAGACTGAAGCGTATGATTGGGTCTTTTTTAAGATTGTTTTTATCCATTTTGTATATAAGGTAGTGAGTATTCACATTGGTCTATATTTTAAACTACATATAATTTACCTACATGGATGTTTTTGAAGGGTCCATATTTCCTTTTTAACTTATTTATTCTTGTTCATCCAAAATATAATATTTATGTTTATTTGAAACCATTGATTGAGGAGTAAAATTCACTCTAGAGTAATGGTGTCAGTACATATGATGTTTCGGCGAAACAAAACTTCAAACTAAAATCTACAATAAAGTGGTAAATTATTAACATCCCTACTTATGTCATGTTATCTTATTGAAATAAAAATTTTTCAAAATAATGTACGTATAATATGAGAGAAAAAAATTATTTATTCTCATCAATGGAAAAACCTGGTTTTTTTACTATCATAGCAGATTCCTTCCAACCGATCATCCTTTTCAATTAATCAAATATAATTTCATAAAAAGAATAGTTAAAAAATATGGAACTCCAACAATGATATAAGGTACAAAGATAAAATCATTTGTGTCTTTATTACCTCCTATCATATTTGGACCAACAATAAAACTACAAAAAATGATGTGTTTGGAAAAGAGAACAATTAAAAAACACATTTTTTTTGGGATTTTACATATTGTTATGATCTTTTGGTCGATCACATGTTTCATGTGGTTCATATTTAGAAGAATAGTTTTGATTATTTATTTCATACTTTTCTAGAATACTAGGTAAAATGAAATATAACAAAATGGAACAATTTGATCTTGCCCACATTTGGAAGATAACATAACTTTAAGTACATGAAAATTTCTTACACTAGAAGTTAATGAATCTAAAAGCATCATGTACACTGTACAATGATATTCTCTTATTATTTTGGCAGTTTATTAATGAATTGAGACTTACATATCATTATGCATCTAATTTGGGAAGATGTGATAGAAATGATCAGATTACCCAATTGAAAATCCATGACTGTCATGTCTTAATGGAAAGAACTTTGCCGATTGGATTAAATTTTTTGTTAAATGAAATGATTTGGGATGAATTAATCGACATGTCATATTCATTTAAAGAAATTTTTGCATTGAAAATATACTACAATCCAGTAAAAAAACTAAAATAATGTGTCATTTCATTTTATTTAAACCATAAAAATCTTACAACCAACTTTTTTTGACTCAATAGAACATTTGATATTAAATTTTTTGAATAGAACAAAATGTATGGGTCCTTTACAGTTTCGATGGATGTACCCATTGAAAATATGAATAAACAAATTGAAGATAAAAGTATATAAGAAATCATCAATTGAAGTCCTAATTGCAAATGCTTATCTTGAAGACGAAATTTATCTTCTCTTCTCTCATTACATTCAATCTGAATATCAATAAAAATACAGCTGCATTTTCCATAAAGAAGAAAATGGTGAAGATTACATGAGAAATAAATTATCAATTTTTAATGATTCTAGACATGGTTTCAGTTGAGTTCATGATCATGATATTCATATGATGAACATCAGAAAGCTCATATATAGATTCTGCTGAACTGTGATGAAATGAAACCATTTGTACTGTGAGTGCTCCTACCAATTAATCTATAGTTTCTATAAAAGTGAATTAATATTATATTATTTATAGGTTATATTTTAATAAAATCAAGAAATAGTTTCATCAAATAACAAAACATTATCTTGAATAAGATCATCAAAAAAATCTTACTGGTTTCAAAAACCCGTTACTTAAATTATATTTGATATTAAATAAAAATCAATTTAATACTTTTTATATTGATAATATCTTTACAAATATTCATATATCTAAACATACTATTAAGATTTATAATTGAGTTTTTGTATTTAGTATATCACAATCCAAAAAGGTTAAATCACATAATGGATATATTTTGAATGAATTTTGATTAAATACACGTGCATATGGGGAATAAAAATACAATGAATAGTGGTGTTTTCTTGGGAGGATCTCTAAATAGACAAATAGATTTTTTATAGTATGATAATATTAAAGAAATAATTTAACTATGTTATCTATGAAAATATTATATAATTTTTTTTAAATATCATTGGTCGGATATTGAGAGGGGCTTGTGTGTTCATCAGATGCATAGGGTGGTTGATATTAAATATAAAACTCTTACTTGAGAAAACGAACCAATTTTATTGAATCATAAGGCACATAAATTTTTTTATGTAAATTATTATACTACTTCAAGTAATTTGGGTTATTTGTTGAGCATAATAGAAATTAAATCTCGAGAGAATCAGTTTACTGAAAGTGAATGTGGTTCTGATGAAGTTAACAAAAATGAAAATTTTCAAGAGGCCGCTCTGAAACCATCTTTTTCACGAAAAGACATTAATATCATTTGATGACACCCCATAGTTAAAAGGCTAATGGTGAAGATGATGTTAATGATGTTACAACAAAAATTTAAATGATAAGAGATTTTTAAACTAAACTAATATGGAAATTGATGATGCTGAAGAGGAAGATGATGACAATGACATCGACATCTATGAAGATGAGGATGAAGATGCACATTGACACAATTAAATACTAGTTTTAACATATATAATATGTATCACTATACAATTTTTTCAAATGTTTGTTAATAATAATCATTTCGTGTTTTAGATGTGTGAGGATCTCTATCGTCTAATGTAGGGAGCTGATCTATCTTAAGATACGTAGGATGTTGAATCACTTGACCCTGAAACTGATAGAAATTTAGGGGGCACTCATAGGGGGAATGGACTTTCCCAACTGCGATTCCCAACCCTACCCTCAAGTAATATCAACATATTATGTTAAATACACACAAGAAAAGGTATGTTTACCTGTGTATTTTAGTTGGTTTTATTTTTTATTTATATTATAATTTTTTTATGAATTGTTTTTTATATCTTTACACATATTTCTATTGGAAAGGAGAGCACTATATTGTGAAATTATTTTTCTGAAGCATGGGTTACATGGGATCAGGTTCTTGTGGATGTTTAATACTGCATGTTCAAGAATTGGATGGTACGTAATGAAATAATATTTATTTTGAAATTAATGTAATTAATTACATGATATTATATATTATGTGTAAGTTTTATAGTATCCCATTGATGAGAGAATAAGTGAGGCTATCTAGAAGGCATGGTAGGGAGATATTCATCCATGTTGCTCTCAGTTTTTTAAAATTTGAAAATATACAATGGGGAAATCAAGAGTGACTGAGTTTGATGAGACAAGCCTCATCAACCGACCAAAATATTTTTCATCTCAGATTTCGGATATGATATGTACACACTGGTTGAGTAGGAAGTTTATGAGTAGATCATCAGTAGGATGGAAAACTCTGGGGAGATATGATTTGACTCATCAAGTCGGTAGTCGTACGTTCAGTAATCATAGGGAAAAAATATTATGTACATTTTTTTTAAATAGAGTATATAAAATTAAATGTAAGAAATTTATTTTATATTCATATAGGTAGTCACACAACTCAATATTATAGATTACGATGATTATATGAGGATGTACAGTGATCCAGCCACTAGATATATTAGAGGTGATTGACATCGTCATATTGCGCTCAATAAATGTTTTTTTCTTTAAATTAATCTAAAATAAATATTTTATCTATATTAAATTTAAATTACTATTGAAGCAGTCATATGGGGTTTCAACATCTCAGACACATAATGATAGTTTGGATATGACCGATGGTGAGACTAGTTCCACCATGATTTGATGTAGTATCATGGATTCATGCAACTTACTATGCCTTCGATAAAGGCTAAATTGTTTGTATCAACTCTCTAATGACCTATAGAGGTTATTATAGAAGCTCTGTGATGTCGGCGTACAGCTTTAGAGAAGCTCATAGATAGTCATCATCAAATCGTGGATAATATTAGGAGAAACTACAAGATCAGTGTGAGATTATAGAGACTGTGTGTATGGATAAAGATGAGATGTGTTTGCGGCAGAAGTAGCAGAAGGAAGAGTTCCTACGACATCAGTAGTAGTAATAGGAGATGCAGGATGAGAAATTTCGATGACGTCATCCACAAGATCCGGAGCAGATAGAGTACATGTGATGTCTAACCCGATGTTTAGTGATTTATTTCGCTCCACCATCATCTCCAGCTCCTCCAGATGACCCTACCCCTTAGTGATGTTTTTTATTTTCAAATTAAACATTTGAATATATATTTTTTGTAATAGTAACTATTTTGTGTTCTAAATAGTGTGTTTTTATGTTATTGTGAATATTATAGTTTTCATTATTTATTTAATGTGTTTATTAAATTTATTATTTTAATAAATGATATATTTTTATATTATTTGGAATATTTTTCTTTTCATTATATTAATAATATTAATATAATTATTACATTAATGATAATAATATCATTATTATTTAATTGTTTAATTGTTTTATTATTTATTTTATTTTAATTATATTAATATTATTATTTAATTTATAATAACATTATTATATTATTATTATAATAATTATTGTTTTATAAATAATTTTATTGTAGTAATATTAATATTATTATTTGATAAACTGAAAATAAAAAATTCAGTAAAAAAAGGAACCAAGTCAAATATTGAAAATATACATGAACCTTCATATATAAACCATGTCCATTTTATAAACCTCCGTAGAGAGATAACTGGATGTAATCAGGTTGGACTCACTAGCTACAATATGGTGTAGCTCCAAATACAATAACAAATTAGTCATTCTGATAGCCAAACTGGGGCAGAACACACCAAGCCTTTAAAAAATCCAAGGGGTACGAAATCCATCTAATCAGGTTTTATTATAAAATTTTACTTAAACATATAAAGAATCCCAAAAAACCAAAAGTAAATGTACATTGTGTATGTGTAATCCCATAGCACGTGTGACTCACCTTACTGACATTCATCAAAATTTTCTACCTCAAACACTGACACCACCCTTGACATATCCCACATTAGGAAATACTCCATAGGTGTTCCTACTAGCCCATCATATCAAACAAGTTTCTTCTAAAAATTAACTAGGATTCCAACC
This sequence comes from Viscum album, assembly GCA_963277665.1. Classification (NCBI taxonomy): domain Eukaryota; kingdom Viridiplantae; phylum Streptophyta; class Magnoliopsida; order Santalales; family Viscaceae; genus Viscum; species Viscum album. The sequence continues at coordinate 1,328,685,065 of OY728142.1, read as the reverse complement.
AAGAATTTGTATTTCCAAAACCAGAATTCATTTCTAAGACATTTTATGGTTTCATCATGGCCATTAACACTGTCATTTATAATAATATAAAATAAATTTCAAAATCATTTCCAAAACTACATCAAACTCCATATTTATGTTCACTATTTAAAGTTGTCCTTTATGATTCCCAAATTTTAATACATCTACAAACCCATTTCCAAACTAGATTACAATGTGTAACACTATGAAATGTACCAATCAGGCCTTAATACAAAAAATTCACCAAAAAAAGTATCAATTTCCAAATATTAAAGTATTTTAAGAAAAAAATTTATGACACTCTTATAAATCACATATTTGAAGAAAAACATCATTTTTAATCCAGTGAGGAATTTTGAGAAAAAGGGGATCACTTTAACAATCGCTATCATTTGTATTCATATCCATACGTGGACTCCATGAACCCATGAAAGATCCAACATATAATGAAACACATAGAGGGTCCTTTAAGTCAACCACAATCATTATTTACAAAACACCAATTTCCTTAAAACTAGAAAATAAAGTCACACAATTATTATGTCAACAATAATCACTATAAAACAGGGAGCATATTTCCAAAAACATTATACCAAAAAACCACAATACCATAATGAGGAATCCTAAAAACATATCAGGACATATTAATAACTTCACAATTGATACACATACATAATAAAGGAAAAATAACACCACAAGGGAAAAAATTCACTTTGAAACATAATTGGAATTTTAACAAACACATAATGTGCATAACTATATAACATAACTGAAGAAAGCACACATTAAACCACTTCCAACAATTTCTTCCAACATGAAAACACCATTAAAATAAATGAAATCATACCACATAAATATGAAACATTATTGTATACTATTTAAAAATACCCAATCATCAAAAGTAATGAATTAGAAAATAAATGGATATAAACAACTACCTCATTGGTATTAAAATGAAATGAAACTTAATAGGAAGGATGAATAAGCCCCAATGAACAATGTTCACTCCCTATGTTGAAATAAAAATACCCCAACACATAAATCCTATCATCTAGGCTTTATCCAAATAGGAAACCAAAAATAAAACACCAAGAAAACATGATAAATAAATATCAAGAAGAGATAAATGGCCAAAACCATAGAAACTAACCAGAGATTCAAAGCAGGGACATATATAGAGGTGGAGGAGCCTTAATGAGTTGTTTCTGGGATCCCCTCATGTTCCAAAAATAACCCAAGAGAAGGGGTATAGAAAGATTGTAAAAAGACGTTAGGGTAGACGATAAATTTCATTTTTTTTAAATATTTAGTATGCTCACACGTTTTGGTTACATAGTTTTCCAAACAGTGTACAAATCATGTGGTCACCACTGTCTAAATGGATAAAACATCACACACCATTTCCACACAGTTTCTCAAACTGTGCACAACCCATTAACCCAACTCCTAAACCAAAAAAACACAATATATGATTACTGAGGTACGGGTTCATAGTTTCCTAAAATGTGCACCCAAACCCTGTACATGCCAAAATATAACCTAGAAACTCAAAACCATAAAAACTAAAAATGGGACTCTATATATACATAAACCAATGTATCCATGATTAATAACAAAATAAAACTAATTGGATTTCCATGGTTGGGGTTTGAAATCCATAATGTAATGTGAAATATGGTAAAAAGAAACTAGATAGGATGATAAAGGACAATCTATCTCTCATACCTCTATGTTATGAACCTTCCACCAAGGATGTCCATCATAGCTATTTCATTCTTTTCCTCCCACCCACTTATTTTTACTCACATAATTTCAACCTTTTTCATATTAATTAAAAATAACTTCTTATAATCATAATAAATATATATACATATGTGATAAAATATATTATTTCATTATTATTATTATGGATATTCATGTAAATGATACACAAATGTGTACAATATCACGAATTAATAATATTACAACTAATAATAATACAATATTATTTCATGCAAAAATTGATTATATTTTTTATTAAAATTCATATTTATGTCATAATATAATAACAACATTAATAAATATATGTTCTTATCACATCATCATGCTTAGAAAAACATACTATATAATATCTCATAAAAATCAATTTTTATTTTATTAACAGAAATAATTTTGCGTACTTAATTAATAAGGATTAATTTTATGTTTTTATTTATATTTTTATTTATTTAATTGTGTTTGTTTATTATATATTGAAATATATACTCAATATCAACATATAAAATATCAAAATAATAAATTCAAAAAATAAATACCCCATTTTACATATATTAGTAAAATATTTGTAAAATCATGATATAATTTATTTAAATAAGTATATTTTCCCTTAGTTGACAAAAATATTCTGTATAATGATCATTAATACAAATTAAAACAATTAAATTCTTCATAAGGCCAATAGAACACTGGATCCCTCCATTTGAATACATATGGAGTGCAATAATAATAAAGGATGCCCATCAAAATTATTATACCTTTAATAAGGGATCTAGTAGAAAATTTATGTCACCAAAAACCTATAATACAACAATATTTCATTGAATTATTTCATTTATTCTGAACTAATCACAAAATAAACAAGTTAATATTACTTAAAACATCAAATACAAAGGAAAAATACTCCCACTTTAACTAAATCTAAATATTAAAACCAAAAATACATTTTATTTAATCAATTCTAGTTCTAAGTTAAATTTAATAAAAATATTTGTTTAATTAGTGCTTGAGTCATTAAAAAATACATCAAATACAACTATTCAACCATATGAATCCGAATGAAATCTCATACATAATTTATTATATCTCACAATTACCAACACACTATTAACACCAAAAAAATACTATCCCTAGATACTCTCCGCACGTCAGATCCAAAGATCATAATAACCAAATTTTCCACTAAAAATATGTGATTATATCACCAATAAGATACACTAATTAAAATATAGATAACCATTATTGTAATCACCTGGAAAAGTCTATTATATTCCACTCTAATTGTATTTAAACATACAAAAAACATATAATGTATTCCAAACTTGTCACTATAATTCAAACTAATTTTCATGAATTAAAACATATTTTCAATTTAAAAATGATAATTTTAACTAAATATTATAACCTTATAGTCATTAATTACAAAACAATTCTTAATATCTCATTAAAATAAATTGGATTTTTTGAACTGATAAACCATTTTAAAACCATTGTACATATTATGAACTTTATATAAATCTATTTCAATTATTCATAGAATTAAATGATTTTTTACTAATTATTTCAAAAACACAATTATAAAAAATGGTTACTACAAAATCAAAAGTTATAGATGAAATCGTCAATATAAATTAGATACACTCATGAATAAGAATAAACTATTATATCACCATAAATAATTTACAGAGAATAATGGTCATTACATCATGTATTGTTTTTCTTTTTTTTATATTCCCATAAAATAGTCATAGATTAAATTATAATAACAATTCTATATATTTTTCATGATAGATGATACATGAGAAAAAATATAATTTTTTTAGATGAATCCATATGATACTCTTTGGGATCTACAATCAATTACTGAAGGAAAATAAAAAAACATCACTTGTATCTATTTTTATTTTTGAACCAAAACTTGTTCCCATGAAATTTGACCTTACACTACGAATAACTGATCAATAAATTTTATATATTATATATAATTTAATGTAAATAAAATTATTTTTTATGGTATCATTGAAAAAATAATACAACTCTCTATTACAACTTGTACAGAACCAAATATTGACAATCCATTAACCGAATAGAAATGAAAAAAATGAAATGCATGTTACATAATTTCAAGGGGATGGAACATAGTATATTTTAGATTTATTTATTATTATATAATAATTTAATGTTTCAATATTACCAATTTTTTCATTGATAGATTCTATCACACCATGACTTTCAATTCCATTCTTTGATTCAAATCCACTCTCGTTTATTAGTTTTCTCTTGGTTTTCCAGTACTCTGGATTTGAAATTTTGGTTCTTCTTGTGTTATTTATCTATGAACATATTCATGGGGTTCTTTTATTGTAATTTAATTTCTCCTTTTTCAATTTAATTTTTTTTGGTTATGTTGTTTTGGAGTTGTCTTAGAGACACTAATAGTTACACAATATATGGGGTAAGTTGGTGAGGTGGTTTACACCCATTATTTGGATGATTCTTAGGGGGAAAGGTGGTTTTCAATTTGGATTTCCCCCTATTCTTGGAATGTATTTCCCCTTAGTTTCCACCTTGTCCTCACATGTAATTGTAGGGAAAAAAATTTGGGTGTCCATAATAGGTCGCACTGTATGGTCGTACGGTTCCAAACCGTGCAGGCAAACAGTGCAGCCCTGTCTAGCTCATTAAAATCTTTTGGAATTTCCCATTTTCACTCAAGAAAATAATTCTAATATTCTCCATTCTTCCCCATTTAATTTCATACCTTCATGGAAATCCTCCAAGGCCACACCCCCTCCGATGGACCTCATATTTTAAGGGATATTTGATGGGGGGAATCATCAAATTTATGAAATTAAGTCACTATCTATTTGATTTAATCCATTTCCTTAGGGTTTCATTCACTATTTCAGGAGTTATAAATTTTATAGAAACTCATGTTCGTACCTAGGGTAATATTATTGGATTTTGGATTAAATATTGTGTTTTTAGTTTTTTTTAACATCTTTGTGGTGAGGTGATTGTGGGATTTAAGTTTCACACCATGATTTGAGGGTTTCGAAAATTTCCTTAGGTGATTCCATGTGTAAAATTTTTATGATGAATTATATTTCTAAAATTGAAAATTTATCATATTTTTAATCTGTTTTGTCTTGTGTTAAAACTTTTTTTGATGGATTTTGTTAAGCATTTAATTTTATAGTTGGGTTTTGTTTGAAGTTGTGTATTTTTCAAATGCAACTCATGTTACATCATTTGTGGTAGTTTCATAAAAAATTTAAAGTTAGTAAGTAGTTGTTGAAAGGGGCTTTAAATTCTTATTTTTTAATGATTTTGTGTCATATGGTCCTCAAAATGGGGTTTTTGAATGGGTTTATGGTGTATAACCTTGTTGTACTACTTGAAAGTGATTTTTGGAAACGTGTGTTTCCAAGTGTATATTTTTTTGTATTATTTGAGGTATTTATATAAAAGATGTAGGTTGTATATTAAATATTATTATAGTTACCAATTCAGTTTTGGGATTGGTATTTGTATGATTTTGTTCTTGAATGAGGGTTTTTAAATGGTTTTCATTTGAAAGACATAGTTACACCCCTTGGGTTTGTTTTATGAAAATTGTAAAAGTTTTATTTTATTAAACAAAGTGGTAAAATGATGTATATACTGTTTATTGAGTCTGTTCACCTAATAGGGTTTTTTTAAAACAATGTGATGTTTTATGGTGTCAAAATTTTTTATAATTTTTTATAAATTTCTAAAATATTTTAATAAATTGTGATGAAGGTGCGAAACATGTTTGTGGAATGTTTCCTGTGAGTTTGATGATCAAATTAATTTTGAAGGTAAGAAGGGTATTATGTGATATGAATTTGGGAAATTATTTGACTAGGAGTATCTTGGATTGGTTTTATAAATCTGTTTAATGTATTTTTGGGTGTGTTAAAGATATGTGAAAAATATTGTGGGCTATTTTGGTGTGTATTGGATTTCAATGTGGATATGAATGAAAGGTGGATATTAGTTACTAGTGTTATGTACATGTGGGATAACTGGTGAATTTTTTATGTGGATGTGATATTTTAATGTGAACATCATATTTCATGTCTTGTTGAACATGTTTGAGAAGAAGATGGAAACCTAGGTATTTAGGTTGGTGGAAATGTACTAGTATTCTAGTGAATCTATGGGGTTTAGCCTGAGTTTCACATAGCAAGATTGAAGCTTGCATCCATAACAAAAATATTATGATGATGATTGGGGAACACTAGGTTAGGGGTATATTCCCTACTAGTGGATAATGCATGATAACATATATTATGATGGTTTTTCTCACCAATATACGAGGTACCTGGGACCCCCAATGAACTATTTCTTATTTGTTATTTCCTATTTATTGTCCTCATTAGTTACATTTTTGATATCGTCAGCATGTGGAATTATTTTCCAGAAAATTCAGTTTCTTTGTAATATATTTTAAATGCGGGTATGCTTTAAATTATCCAACTTCAAAATTGTTTTTATTTAAAGATACACCTCTTAGAAATTTTTATATGCATTATATGTTTATGAAACATTTCATGCTTTTCATATTTGAATTCTTATCACATGGAATCTCATAGTGGTGGTATCCTACTGGTCTTTGGGTCACACCCAACATAAACCTTTGGATGTAAGTAGACTTGGATATATTTTTTGTCATAGGATGTGTATAGTTTTTAGTTCCAGTGGTTCGGGATTCTAGAAGGTCCTTGGTGGTGATGTGTTGTGGAGATGGCATGAGGGTGGTTCCTCATTCCATGAGGGTTCTTGGGATATTTTTTTATTCGAGTTTTACCTTTTTTTATAGTCATTGGGAGTCGTTTTATACTATTTAATTCAGTTATTAATTTTTTGAAAATATTTTTTTTGGAAAAATCCATATTTGTTAAATTGGATTTGTGTGTCATTGTATGTTAATGAACTCATGTATATCATTTCTAAGATTCAATTTATGATACCAGGGCACTTGTGCCAGCCCGTGGGGATAAAAAAATCCATTTGGTACTTATCTCAGACTAGTATTGGTTCCAGTTTCAATGTTTTCTAGATTTGGTTCGTGAAAAAATTGTATCAAAGGGAGGTTCAGGATAACACTATGGGTCATATTATTTGGGGGAAGTTGGGATATTCTCGTGTTAGTATTATTGGGAATTTCCTTCTGGTTATGATTAGTGTGACTGATGAAAATGCCTCATAAAGGGATTCATGTCTCTAGGGGAAGTAAAGATTTATCTAAGTCCTTTGGTTTTCATGGTTTGATGATGATTTTGGGAAATGAAAAGGGAGTTGGGTTATGGTCTCAGTGTGCTCATAGGGACTGGTATACCATGTGGAGTTTAGGGTATTTCACTAGAACACTACTTGTGATGGTGAAGTGATTGAATACATCCTCCAACCATATGTCTATTTCACCCACCAAAACTAGTTTCCTCTTATATTGTCTTGTGTTCTTTAGTTTTCAAATCAAGGGAGTTTATTTTTAATGAAAAATGACATGGTTTTATGAATCATAAAATTTTTAGGAAATGATTTTCTAATAAGTATGGAACGGTTCAATTTTTTAAAGGTGGAACATAAATTTCCAAATTATTTTCAAATTGAAAATGGTGTGTTTACACCTCCTTTAGAAAGAAGAAAATTATGTTAATGTTGGTTTTGAGAAAGTGTTTCCAATAATGTATTCGAAAAAATTGAAGGGTGTTTTAATGGGATGAGATGTTTTGAAGTAAATGTGTATGACTTGATATTTAGTTTTTATTTGAATGATTATATCTTTCTGAAATGTTATGTAATATGTAAATTGGGTTTGATTTCAAGGTTTGCGGCCTTGAAAAAAACAATATCGGTTGAATGCTTTTTTTGAAAGATGGAAAGTGTTTTTGTTATAACCCCTGGTATTTCCATGAGAGACCACATGCTTGGGGTAATATGGTATTATTGATGGTTGATGAAATGGTTGGATGAGTGCCGGGATGGATATGTGGAGGGAGCCCAGTGTGGCACAGAAACAAGCATGTGTGTGGGCCATGGGGCACCATTGGTGGATACACTGACCACAAAACCATTGGTTTTCAAATAATGGTGTTTAATGAAAAACCTAATGTCTTGATGAATAATTTGGTCTGTTGTTTATTAGGTGTTTTTTTTAAATTTTGATGTTCTTGGTTGTTTCAAGTCCAAGAACCCCACATATTTGAACCGTTTCTTGGGTTTGTGTTTGGTCAGAATGCTGGGATGAAGGGCATATTAATGGTCAATTATGAGATATTCTACAGGATGCCTTTAAGGTGGTTCACTTAATGTATTTGGATCTAGTTTTTTTTATTTCATGATTAATGGACCATCATGGTTAGGTCCTTGGGTTATATCGTTAGATAAGGTATGCCCTATTAAGGTTTAGTGGACGAATGAAGTGAAATATAGATTGTTTCTCTATATGAAGATCCTCAAGTTGATCAGTATAAGGAATCTTTTTCTCGAGATTTGTAGATTGAGTTTAAAACATTTTTTTTTCAGATCCTCATTTAGTGGGAGAGTGCTCATGGAAGGTTCATATAGAACATAGACTCCTAAGTTACCTGATTTCACCGATGGTGGAATTTGTCTTGGGTTGTTTGTATGGATGAATGTCTTGATGGTGCCTATGAAGGGATATGGGTTCTCCATAGTGTCTTTGAATTATGGGTTCACATTAAACCACTGGTGTTGGAAATCTGGTCATAAGAGGCTATTTTGGCCAATTTTTTAAAAATTGCATGTAGTTTTGGGCTTTAACATTAGGTCACTCTCCATTTATTCTCTCTATCTGTCATAATGGTCATATTCGATGAAACCTTGTGATTTCATGATGTCATTTGACCATAAAGGTGAAGGTTATACAATCTGATGAGAATCATTTTGATGTTGGGAGTATGTATCCAAGGGAAAAAACTCCATATTCTTTATGTTAGAGGAAGGTTTTTATATGTTTCCTCTTCTTCTGTTGTTTCTCACCTGAAGAAACAAGGTGTGATGTGTGAGTCTATTCTAATCCCCTGTATCGGTGAAATGTCAGGCTTCATTAAATTGAGTTCAGGAGTGTGTTATGTCTTGGTGAACCCATCAGGTTATGTGGTGTTGTTTTTTGTGGCATCGAAATAAGAAGTTTTGTTAGGGGGGATCCAATCATATCTTTGAGGCCGAATATGCTTCAATCATTTGTGCTCCAACCATAGATCCCAGAGAGAAGATGAAATGTAGTCAGGGGAAATACCAGGGTCATTTGAATACATGTTCAAATTCTTTTATTTAGTAGGAATGATTGGAATAGTTTAAACCTGAGGTTTCACTATCCTTTTCAAGTTGTTACCATTCGGTGGTAGAGGTGTGTGGAACTCATTTTCCTATAGTATCTTACGTTCACACTTTTCCCCATTGGTTTTGACTGGGTATTTGGAGAAAAGATTTTTGTTTTGATAGACCGATTGAGTGCATTGTTAGCACATGGTTAGTAGTGACTCTGTGCCGGAAATCCATATAGAAAGAATGATCCCCACTGTTAAGGAACAGTTTTTCAAACTTTGTGGATTTACTATGTAGTCATCCCAACTCATTAAATTTAGGTTCTTCCTATGTCAACCTATTATGGTTGGATAATATGATTGGTTCTTATGGTGGGGATACACAATTTGTTTCTCATGTAAGTTCCTTCAGAAATTTCAAATGGTAGTTTACCCCTTGTACTCGAGAGTCTATTTGGGCCTCCCTCTATTAGTTTCATGATCCTATCTCACAAAATATTGAGCTATCTCTTATGGTGTATATCCCATTTTTGTCTCCTCATAATAGTGACTTAGATTAGTCTTTGGTCTTGTTTTAGTGGTGGGTTGTCTTTTTTAGATCTATTTAACTACCAACATCTTCCATGGGTAAATGTTAGGATTTAAGAAAGACCAATGGTTTAGTTAAAGCAAGGTAAGTGTAAACTTGTTCATTGTCGTTTTTTGGGTAAATTGCTGGAAACTGGATCAGACAACATTTGAAGTGTTTTATTTTGGAAGAAAATATGAATGTTCTTAATCGTTTTATGAAAATGGTGTAACTGTTGGTTTGTGGGGATATCCCTTTTTTAATGGATCTCTATAGGTGTTTTTGCCTTTGGGGGTGAATCATGGTAAAGGAGTACACCTTGGTTTCACAGATGGGTTTGGTTTTTTTATTGTCTTTGATGTGCCATTATAGGGATGGAAATATTTATGGTGGGGAGATTTTTAACACCCAGAATTTCAATTCCTACTTTCATTCAAATCCTCTCACGGTTCTTACTTGTCTCTTGGATATCAGGTGTTTCAGGTTTGAAATTTTGGTTCCTATTATGTTATTGATCTATGACCATATTCATGGGAGTCTGGTATGGTAATTGTGCTTATCTTTTTTAATGGTATGGAATGAGGTTGTGTTGTTTAGGAGTATGTTTAGCGGCACTTCTAGTTACACCACTTGTGGGGTATGTTGGTGAGGTGGTTTACCCCGATGATTTAGATGAGTCTTGAGGTAAAGAGGTGGTTTCACTTTGTGTATTGTTTACCCATATTCTTGAACTATCATTCCACCATGGATTCCCCTCTATACCCCCCATGAATTTGGAGGCAAAATAAAAAAAATGGTGGCCAGAATAGGCTGCACAGTTTTTCTACCTGGTTCCAAATCGTGCAGCAAAACCATATAGCCTTGTCAATATCATTAAAATGATTTTGAATCTCCCATTTTCCTCTCCTAGAAATAAGTATAACCCTATATATTCTTCTACATTTTGATCCCTACCTCCACAGACAGCCTCTTAGGTCGCTCCCCTCCCCTTGGACATCATCTTTCAAGGGATATTTGGTGGGGGAAAACAACAAATTTAGGAAATTAAGTGACTCTCTCTTTGATTTCATCAATTTCATTAGTGTTTCCTTCACCATTTCTTGAGGTATAAATTCTCCAGAAACTAGGTTTTGTACCTATGTGTAATTTATTTCATTTTTTTGTGAAATAATGAGGTTTTAGGTTGCATTTATCTTCCTTGTGTTGATGTGATGGTGCGATTGATGTTTCACACCATGATTTCTGGGTTTCAACAATTTTGGTATGTGATTACATGTGTAATCATTTTATGAGGAGATTGGTTGCTTGGTTTTTTAATTTAGAATGTTTCTAATCTATTGTGAGTGGTATGAAACAGTTTTTTTGGATTCAACTAAGGATTTAAATTTATATTTTCATTTTGTTTGAAGTTGTATATTTTTTAAATGTAACGCATGCGATATCTTTTGCAGTAGTTTTATAAAATGCGAAAGTGAGTTATTATTTGTTGAAAGGGGCTGTAAATTATGATTTTTTAATGATTTAGTGTCATATGGTTCTCAAAAGGGGGTTTTTGAAAGGGTTTAAGGAGTAAAAACTTGTCCTACTTCTGGAAAGCGATTTATGAAAACCTTTTCTTTCATGTGTATCATTTGTGCTATTATTTATGGATATTTTATAAAACAAGGAGGTGGTTTATTAAATATTTATAAGGATTCCAATTCAATATTGGTGTAACATCCCAAGTAAGTAATTAATAATAGATATTTTTATCTATGTCTATTAATGATTATGATAGTGTTTTAGAGGCTTAAAATGAAAATAAATACAATCTTATGCATGGAATACACTAACATTCTTAAAAGACTGTTTTACTGCCTTTTGATGGAAAACCCTTTTTAAATCAAAATTTTGACAATTTTATAATCTCTATTTGTCAAAATAAACATATTCTTTATAATTGGGACATTGAAATTTACATTGGATAAATTTTTGGTATTTTTCTGACAATGTTCATTTTTTAATGAATAGTGAAAAATACTGCATTTCACATCAAAACTGCTTTTTCATTTAATTTAACTATATGTTTAGATTATCATTTTAATTGGTCTTAAAGTGTAATCTGAATATATTTTTACCATTTAATCTAATTGTGGTCATTAGGATTAATTTCACTTTATAATTGGTCATAAACTAATGCAAAACTTTTCATAGATATTGTTTCAAAAAAACCCGCTACTTATTTTGAGAACGGGAATTATTTTTAAATCAATTATTGCAATTTATGTGTTTGTAATTTGGTAAAATGGATTACATATTTGGAATCAGAAGGTCCAAATTATTTAATCAAGACTCTTTTGTTTTTGGACATTATAAATAGTAACGACGGTAATTATCTTTAATTATCTTGATTAATGAGTAATGGGGTAGTTAAGGATAATAAAATAATATCATAATAATAAAAAATGACACCAAAATGTGTCCTAAGGCTACTGGTTGTCTCATGGACGACCATGGGATGCCTTGTGCCAAGCTTGGGGGCCCCATGGAATCACTTTTGTGAGAAAGTGACTTTTTATCTTTTTATTTTTAAAGAATGTTAAATGTGACAAAGAATGTATCACCTAAGTAAAATATTTTTAATTTTGTCTACATAAATTATATTTTGGACTATAAATGTTAATTAGAAAGAAAAAAAGATTTCCTACATCATGATATTTGTTTTATAATTTTTAGACATTAAATTTATTAAATTATATATGACATCATGATGATGCAGCGATTACCTCATTAATAAAGGATTTAAATAAAATGGAAAGATAATGTAAAATATAAGACCTACACATGTCCAAAACCTATTGGATGGGTGGATTTATAACCCTTATCACCTTAAAATCGAATTATATCAATGTGGGACCTTTTTAATCCAAAAATCATTTTAAAATAATGTAACATTTCTTTACTTTCCAAGAGTGCCCCTCCTCTCCTCTTATAAAAGGCCCCCACCTCTACCTCCTTAAACACACTTCCAAAGCCTTTGGATCGGCCAACCCCTGCCCATTTTGTCTCTACACTTCCTTATCTTACTCCTTGAAGCCTCACTTTGGGTAGAAGTCTTCCCAAGGAAGCCTTTGAGCTCAAACCAAAGGGAGTTACCCGATTTTAAGGTAATGTCTTCACTTGAGTCCTTTGGTTTTATTTTGCTTCTCCAGCCCCCTAAACTATTTTTATACATTTATTTTGTAAAAAATACAGTATATTCAATATACTAATAAGTTTTTATAAGAATTATTCGAGCAACACTTACACACACATACATCTAATGGTCAAAGAACATACTGTTCCCGTGGATGGCGAATTTCTGCCTCCCAAAACGATGATTGTTCAAAATTATTTTAACACCTTCAAAGGTGGCCATTAAGATGAAACTATATTTATATATGATATATAATATGTTTATGTTTTCCTTAAGCTTATTTATTTTTCATTTTGGGCATACCTTTATGGTTTCCATTATGGGTAATCACGATATCTTCATTTAAGGAAGTGCAGACTACCGCCCCCTCAAAGTGATTTGATTCGTTAATACCATATGTGGGACATATAAAGGATGAAGTTATGATATTATATATTATATTACACTAGAATTATAATATAACTTTATATCATTATTATTCCATTCTATAAAACATGAAATAGAAATGAAAGTAGCGTTCATGCGTACGTACGGCTTACCGTCTCCATGAACGGTGCATTTCATTTCTTACCTCTAAATGATTTTGTAATATTATAAATGCATGCATGTACTGGATATATATGACATATATGATATCTACATCATTAATACCATTTTGGATATAATTTATACATGAACAACTTGTAATTATAAAGGGTTTATTTTTGACTCAAGTACCAATGATCGTTAAAACGAACGTTATTAACTTAAATAATTACATAGTGTTCATGACATGGAAATAAGTGATGTAAAAGGAATAATGAACTTGAAAAAGGTTCTTAAACAAGTAGAAATTTACTCAAGTTAATTATTCATGAGATTAAAGAACGACCGAGTCAAGTCGGACCTGAGGTATGGGACTTCGTCTCAATCTCCTTTCATTGAGGCATATTTTATTTTATACACAACCTTCTTTTATACGGGGTATAAACCACTTTGACTTTTACGTTTATACAAAAAGAATATTTTTTATACGAAGCGTTTTACTAAATGACAAAAGGGAATGTTTTTTTCGTACGTATGCGTCGACAATGAATTATCCGCCGCCATGACCACTATTTGAGTTTCAGCTTCCTCTACAAGCCATACCTTTTATTTAAAAGAAAAATAAATACCATGTTTTACCTTTCTTTTATTTTGGTAATGAAAATGGTTTTCATAATGTTTTTATTATATCAATGTGTTGTATTGATATCTTGTGATTGAAATTTGGAAATGTTATGTTTCATTTATGCATGTTTTATGTGATACGATTATGTTATGGTTCTTGGGAATTATTATGAAGACGGGTGGTTCCGTGATAAAATAAGGGCGGGTGAGCCCGATATAGCTCTCAAATGCAATAGGTAACGCGAAGGAGTGAAACATTAAGGTTTCTCCGAAGAGATTTAGGGAATATACTGTAATGGGTATTCCAAACGTAACCAAGAGGGTTACTCCCTACGTAAGAATATTATGAATGCCTCAAGTTACCTTTATGTCTTATGATTTATATGATTTATTCGTGATTTGATGAGGTATGTTAAAGTGATTATGTTTTATGGGTAATGTATGATTTCATTCTTGTGTATATATGAACTTATGTTTCCTTTCCATATTTTTATAACCCATACTGAGATTTTTATGCTCATCCCAAGTTTTTTTGAAATGTTTTTCACTGGTCAAGGGAAAGGTACATGATATGATGATAGTGTCAAGGAAGTGTCAAGAAAATCCATTTTTTATTTTAAATATGTTTCCATTGATGGGAAAAATTAATACTATATTTATGTAACCACTTTGTTTATATGTGGAATATAATGCAAGTTTTATGTTCTAATTATCTAAAACTCTAAACCCGAAAAGATCCTCAATGTGTAATCTTGTAATAACTCAGGATTAAGTAAGGTTTAAGGTTGGGGCCTTATAGTTGGTATTAGAGGTCAGTTTAGATAACTTTAGGAGTTAGAATTATTTTAAATAATTATCCAAAAATATTTTTTTTGAAATGATATAGCATTTGAAGATTACCTTGTTGCATCATCTAAGACATGTTTGTTCAAAATGGTTTTCCACAGAGGAAACATGGAAACAGTGCTAGGAAGGCATACAGAAGGAAATAACCTTCCAAATCATCATCCTGAGATGGTCAGAATTGGAACTGAATAGTTTGTTGCAGTAATGGTGCAGTTGACTCAAGCGATAAATGGTGGTGGTATCCAAGAACGAGATCATCCAGATCAATCGCAGAGGAACATGTCACTGGTGGAACATTTCATGAGGCAACATCCCCCATCATTCAGAGGATCATCTGACCCCATGTTAGCTGAAGGGTGGATTAAAGCACTGGAGAATATTTTCGATGTCATTGTGTGTTCAGACAATCAAAATGTTAGTCTTTCAATTTACCGTTTAGAGGGTGAAGCAGATCAGTGGTGGTCGATGGTTAAAAAATATCAGGGACGCTGATGAGATTGATGCTCTTGACTGGGATGAATTCAAAGGTATGTTTCTTGAGAAGTATTTTCTTAAGGCTATTCGACTTAGGATGGAAAAAATATTCATGGAATTGAGGCAAGAGGAAGACTCAGTGGCTGCCTATGAAGAAAGGTTCACTCGATTATCAAGGTATGCTCCAAATTTTATCCGAGACCCTGATAGTAAAATCAATCGTTTTTACTCAGGATTAAAGCCAAAATATCGAAGGGAATTAGCTTCTCATGAATTTAAAAGTTATGAAAATCTTGTTCGATGTGCTGAGAAGGTGGAAATGGAGTTTGTGGATGATCAAGTTTTCTATAACAACCAACAGAAGAAGAGACTGAGGTGGCAGGAGAAAGGAAAGAATTCTTCCAAAAGGTCTGACGGTAAGAAAACTAAGTTTCCAGTTTGTGATAAATGTGGAAAAAGGCATGCTGGGGAATGTCTTCTAAATTCTGGAAAGTGCTACCGATTTGGTAAGATGGGACATAAGGCACGTGATTGCACTAAAAAATATCCGGGTGATGGTAAGACCAAATTTGATTTACAGTTAGTGAAATGTTTTAAGTGCAATGAGATGGTTCACTATGAAAATGAGTGTCCGACAAAGATCTTGAGTGACGGGAAGCAGTTAGACTACAAGTAGAAAAGGGTGGTGAAATCCTTTGCAACTACTTCAGCAGATGTCAGGCCATCAAATGAAGTTGTATCAGGTACTTTGTTTGTTTTTTCAGATTATGCTAGTGTGTTGTTTGATTTGGGGTCTACACATTCTTTCATCTCTGAAAAATTTTCTAGTAAAATGGGAATACCATCTCAAGAAATGACTCCTAAACTTGTGGTAAAAACACCTGGGGGAAATGTTGAGGCAAAAAGGATTTATAAGAATCTTCCTATCCTTATATGTGGAAAGAACCTACTTGAAAACCTTATTTTTCTACCTCTACTAGAGTTTGATGTTATCCTGGTTATGGATTGGCTCTCTATTTACCATGCAAAGATTGACTTTAGAGCTAAAGAAGTTTCTTTTCAGAAAGACTTTCAGTTTGTGTACAAGAATGAACCCTTACTATTGATAACATATCAAGAGACCGAGAAACTTGTAAAAGATGGAAATGAATGTTACCTTGCACACATCATTGAAAATAAAGGAAATGTTCAGATTAATGATGTGCCAGTGGTAAATGAGTATCCTGATGTTTTTCCTGATGAGTTGCCTGGAATAATACTAGATCGGGAAGTTGAGTTTACTGTTGACTTAGTTCCTGATGCTAAGCCAATTTCAAAACCCCCTAATCGAATGGCTCAAGTTGAACTTTTAGAGTTAAAGAAACAATTGCAGGAGTTATTAGATAAAGGTTTCATTCGACCTAGCACATCATCATGGGGTGATCCTGTTTTATTTGTTAAAAAGAAAGATGGTTCTATGAGACTTTTCATTGATTATGGAGCCTTGAATAACATCACTATTAAGAAAAAATATCCTTTGCCTCATATCGATGATTTTTTTGATCTGCTTGAGGGAGCTCATTATTTTTCAAAGATTGACCTGAGATCGGGGTACCATCAGCTAGAGGTAAAGGAAGCAGATGTTCCGAAGACTGCATTTCGTACAAGATATGGCCATTATGAATTTTTAGTAATGCCTTTTGGGCTAACCAATGCACCTGCTGTATTCATGGACTTAATGAATAGAATTTTCCATGAGTTCTTGGATAAGTTTATGGTGGTTTTCATTAATGATATTTTGGTGTTTTCTAAAAGTAAATAAGAGCATGAAAGACATTTAAGGGTCATTTTGCAAACCTTGAAAGACAATAAATTGTATGGGAAATTCAGAAAGTGTGAGTTTTGGTTGCAATAAATTTCTTTCCTTGGTCACATTGTTTAAAAAGATGGGATACCTGTTGATCCTGGAAAAAAAAGGTTGTTGAAGAATGGACAAGACCCAAAAATGTAACAGAGATTCGTAGTTTAGTTAGTTTGGAAGGCTATTACTGAAGGTTTGTTAGAAATTATTCACGGTTATCTAGTCCAATGACTAAGATAACTCGGAAGGGTGTTAAGTTTATCTGGACAAAAGAATGTGATGATTGTTTTCAGGAGTTGAAAAGAAGATTGGTGAATGATCCAGTTTTGGCACTACCTTCCAGGAATTGTGAATTTGTTATCTACAGTGATGCTTCATTGAAAGGACTTGGTTGTGTCCTAATGAAGAATGATCAGGTAATTGCTTATGCTTCACGACAGTTGAAAACTCATGAGGTAAATTACCCTACACATGATTTGGAATTAGCTGCTGTTGTTTTTGCTTTAAAAATTTGGAGGCATCATTTGTATGGAGTAAAGTGTGAAATATATACTGATCACAAAAGTTTAAAGTATATATTCACTCAGAAAGAGTTGAACATGAGACAAAGGATATGGCTAGAATTAATCAAGGATTATGATTGTACAATTCATTACCATCTGGGAAAAGAAAATAAAGTGGATGATGCTTTGAGTCGAAAAAGTAATGTTTCATTAACCATGTTGCGTTTGGAACGTGATCCTTTGGTTAAGGATTTGATGAAATTTGGCATAGAAGTTGTTGGTGCAGGATTTTCTTCTGTTTTGCTTTAGGTATCAGTGAAATCTTCTCTATCAGACAGAATCAAGCAAGCACAGAAGCAAGACAGTGAGTTGAAAAAAAAGGTAGAGCTGGTTCAGAAGGGTAAGTTTCTTGAATTCAACATTGATAATGATTGTTTTTTAATATTTGGGAAGAGATTGTGTGTGCCTTCTGATTCACAGTTGAAGAAAGAGTTGTTATGTGAAGCTCATAGTTCTCCATTTTCAGTTCATCCTAGCAGTACCAAGATGTACAGAGATCCGCGTGAGTATTACTGGTGGGATGGAATGAAAAGAGATATTGCTGATTTTACTGTGAATTGTTTGACTTGTCAATAGGTTAAAGCAGAGAGGCAGTTACCAAAAGGGATGATTCAGCCATTACCAGTGCCAGAGTGGAAATGGGAGAATATATCCATGGACTTTGTTTTGGGATTACCGAAGACATCTCGAGGTAATAATGCAATCTGGGTTATTGTTGATTGCTTGACTAAATCTGCTCATTTCCTTGCTATACGAGATACTTTTTCCCTAGATCAACTTTCCTGTTTGTATCTTAAAGAGATAGTCAGGTTACATGGTGTTCCTCTCTCCATTGTATCTGACAGTGATCCTAGGTTCACTTCTAACTTTGGGAAAGACCTTCAGTAGTTGTTGGGTACTGAATTAAATTTTAGTACAGCTTTTCATCCCCAATCAGATGGGCAGTCAGAACGAACTATTCAGACCATGGAGGATATGCTACGAGCTTGTTCAATGGATTATCGGGGAAGTTGGGACCAACCTCTTTCTTTGGTTGAATTTTCATATAATAACAGTTTTCATTCCAGTATACATATGGCACCATTTGAGGCGTTATATGGGAAGCTGTGTTGAACTCCAGCTTTCTGGGATGAAGTGGGTGAAAGGAAGTTGATGGGACCAGAATTGGTAGAAGAGAT
Organism: Viscum album; assembly: GCA_963277665.1. NCBI lineage: Eukaryota > Viridiplantae > Streptophyta > Magnoliopsida > Santalales > Viscaceae > Viscum > Viscum album. The sequence continues at coordinate 1,328,666,177 of OY728142.1, read as the reverse complement.
GGTAGAAAAAGTTCAGCTGATACAGAAACACATGAGAACAGCTCAGAGCAGGTAGAAGAGTTATGCAGATAACCGAGTAAGGATCTATCTTTCGAGGTAGGTGATAATGTTTTTCTCAAAGTATCACCATGGAAAAGTGTGATGCGATTTAGTAAGAAAGGAAAGCTAAGTCCAAGGTTCATTAGACCATATGAAATTCTGGATAGAGTTGGATCAGTTGCATACTGAGTGGCTTTACCACCAAGTTTATCTCAGGTACACAATGTTTTTCATGTTTCGATATTGAGGAAGTATATGCCAGATCCATCTCATGTTTTGAGTCCAGAGGTAGTTCAGTTGGAAGAGAAACTATCATATGAGGAACAACCGGTCCAGATTCTTGACCATAGGGAGAAAGTGTTACGGAATAAGGTGATTCATCATGTAAAGGTTTTGTGGAAAAACCACATGATTGAAGATGCAACATGGGAATCTAAAAATGCAATGAAAGATAAGTACCCCCATTAATTCGATAAGTAAATAAATTGCGGGGACACAATTTTATAAAGGGGGGAAGGATGTAACATCCCAAGTAAGTAATGAATAATATATATTTTTATCTATGTCTATTAATGATTAAGATAGTGTTTTAGAGGCTTAAAATGAAAATAAATACAATCTTATGCATGTAATACACTAATACTCTTAAAAGATTGTTTTAATGCCTTTTGATGGAAAACCCTTTTTAAAACAAACTTTTGAAAATTTTATAATCTCTATTTGTCAAAATAAACATATTATTTATGATTGGGACATTGAAATTTACATTGGATAAATTTTTGGTATTTTTCTGACAATGTTCATTTTTTAATGAATAGTGAAAAATACTGCATTTTACATCAAAACTACTTTTTCATTTAATTTAACTATATGGTTAGATTATCTTTTTAATTAGTCTTAATGTGTAATATGAATATATTTTTACCATTTAATCTAATGGTGGTCATTAGGATTAATTTCACTTTGGAATTTGTCATAAACTAATGCCAAACTTTTCATAGATATTGTTTCAAAAAAACCCGCTATTTGTTTTGACAACGGGAATTATTTTTAAATCAATTATTTCAATTTATGTGTTTGGAATTTGGTAAAATGGATTACATATTTGGAATCCGAAGGTCCAAATTATGTAATCAAGACTCTTGTTTTTGGACATTATGAATAGTAACGACGGTAATTATCTTTAATTATCTTGATTAATCAGTAATCGGGTAGTTAAGGATAATAAAATAATATCATAATAATAAACAATGACACCAAAATGTGTCCTAAGGCTACTGGGTGTCTCATGGCCGACCATGGTATGCCTTGTTCCAAACATGGGGGCCCCATGGAATCACTTTTGTGAGAAAGTGACTTTTTATCTTTTTATTTTTAAAGAATGTTAAATGTGACAAAGAATGTTTCACCTAAGTAAAATATTTTTAGTTTTGTCTAAATAAATTATCTTTTGGACTATAAATATTCATTATAAATCTAAAAGGATTTCTGACATCATGATATTTTTTTTTTAATTTTTAGACTTTAAATTTATTAAATTATTTATGACATCATGATGATGCAGCGATTACCTCATTAATAAAGGATTTAAATAAAATGGACAGATAATGTAACATCTAAGACCTACACATGTACAAAACCTATTTTATGGTTGGATTTCGAACCCTTATCACCTTACCCTCTAATTATATCAATGTGGGACCTTTTGAATCCAAAAATCATTTTAAAATAAAGTATCATTTCTTTACTTTCCAAGAGTACCCCTCGTCTCCTCTTATAAAAGGCCCCCACCTCTACCTCCTTAACCACACTTCCAAAGCCTTTGGCTCGGCCAAACCCTGACCATATTGTCTCTCCACTTCCCTCTCTTACTCCTTAAAGCCTCAATTTGGGCTGAAGTCTTCCCAAGGAAGCCTCTGAGCTCAAACCAAAGGGAGTTACCCGATTTTAAGGTAATGTCTTCACTTGAGTCCTTTGGTTTTATTTTTCTTCTACAACCCCCTAAACTCATTTTATTCATTTCTTTTGTAACAACTCAAGTATCCTCAATATAATAGGATGTTTTTATAAGAAGTATTCGAGCTACACTTACACACACCTACATTTAATGGTCAAAGAACATACTGTTTCTGTGGATGGCGAATTTCTGCCTCCCGAAATGATGATCGTTCAACATTCTTTTAACACCTTCAAAGGTGTCCATTAAGATGACACTATATTTATATATGATATATAATATGTTTATGTTTTCCTTAAGCTTCTGTATTTTTCATTTTGGGCATACCTTTATGGTTTCCATTATGGGTAAATGTGATATCTTCATTTAAGGAAGTGCGGACTACCGCCCCCTCAAAGAGATTTGATTCGTTAATACCATATGTGGGACGTATAAAGGATGGAGTTATGATACTATATATGATATTAAACTAGAATTATAACATACCTTTATATCATTATGATTCCATTCTATAAAACACGAAATAGAAATGAAAGTAGCGTGCATGCGTACGTACGGCTTACCGTCTCCATGAACGGTGCATTTCATTTCTTACCTCTAAATGATTATGTAATATTATAAATGCATGCATTTACTGGATATATATGAAATATATGATATCTAAATCATGAATACCATTCTGGATATAATGGATACATGAAAAACTTGTAATTATAAAGGGTTTATTTTTGACTCAAGTACCAATGATCGTTAAAATGAACGTTATTAACTTAAATAATTACATAGTGTTCATGACATGGCGATAAGTGATATAAAATGAATAATGAACTTGAAAAAGGTTCTTAAACAAGTAGAAATTAACTCAAGTTTATTATTCAGGAGATTAAAGAACGACCGAGTCAAGTCAGACCTGAGGTATGGGACTTCGTCTCAATATCCTTTCATTGAGGCATATTTTATTTTGTACACAACCTTCTTTTATACGGTGTATAAACCCCTTTGACTTTTAACTTTATCCAAAAGGAATATTTTTTATACCAAGCGTTTTACTAAACGACAAAAGGGAATGTTTTTGTCATACGTATGCGGTGATAATGACTTCTCCGCCACCATGACCACTATTTGAGTTTCAGCTTCCTCTACAAGGCATACCTTTTATTTAAAAGAAAAATAAATACCATGTTTTACCTTTCTTTTATTTTGGTATTGAAAATGGTTTTCATAATGTTTTTATTATATCAATGTGTTGTATTGATATCTTGTGTTTGAAATTTTGAAATGTTATGTTTCCTTTATTCATGTTTTATGTGATACGATTATGTTATGGTTCTTGGGAATTATTATGAAGACAGGTGGTTCCGTGATAAACTAAGGGCGGGTGATCCCGATATAGCTCTCCAATGCATTGTGTAATGTGAAGGAGTGAAACGTTAAGGTTTCTCCAAATAGATTTAAGGAATATACTGTGATGGGTATTCCAAACGTAACCAAGAGGGTTACTCCCTATGTAAGAATGTTATGAATGCCTCAAGTTACCTTTATGTCTTATGATTTCTATGATTTATTCATGATTTGATGAGGTATGTTAAAGTGATTATGTTTTATGGGTAATGTATGATTTCATTCTTGTGTATATATGAACTTATGTTTCCTTTCCATATTTTTATACCCCATACTGAGCTTTTTATGCTCATCCCAAGTTTTTTTGAAATGTTTTTCACAGGTCAAGGGAAAGGTACATGATATAATGATAGTGTCAAGGAAGTGTCAATAATGAATCCATGTTTTATTTTAAATATGTTTCCATTGATGGGAAAAATGAATACTATCTTTATGTAACCACTTTGTTTATATGTGGAATGTAATGCAAGTTTTATGTTCTAATTCTCTAAAACTCTAAACCCGAAAAGATCCTCGATGTGTAATCTTGTAATAACTCAAGATTAAGTAAGGTTTAATGCTGGGGCCTTATAATTGGGATTGGTATTAGTATGATTTTGTTCTTGAATATGGGTTTTAAAATGTGTTTTGTGTGCAATACATAGTTACACCACTTGGGATTGTTTTCATAAAATTGTAAATGTATTATTGGATTAAAAAATTGGGAAATGGGAATATACGTAATATTTGATGAGTGTTATCACCTGATATGAGTTATTGAAATGTAATGTGATGTTTTTAGGTGTCAATTTTTTTTAGAATGTTTTATAAAATGCTAAAATGTTTAACTAAATTGTGATGTGGGTTTGAAACATGTTTTTGGAGTGTTTTGTGTGAGTTTCATGATAAAATGAATTTTGAACATAAGAAGGGTATTATATGATATATGTGTGGGATGTTATGTGATTTGGAGTAACTTTTAATGGTTTTATTAAATTATTTAAAGGAATATGTGGCTGTGTTAAGGAAATGTGAAAAGTTTTATAGGATACTTTGGTGTGAGATTGTTTTCAATGTGGATTTGAATGAAAAGTGGATTTTTGGGACTTGTGTAATGTACATGTAGGCACAGTGGTGAATTTTTTATGTGGAAGAGATATTTTAATGATAAAATTATATTTATTATCTTGTTGAAGTAGTTTGGGCACAAGAGGGAAACTCGAGAATCTATGTGGTTGGACGTGTACTAGTATGCTAGTGAACCCGTGGTGTTTAGCCTCAGTTTCATGTAGAATGATAAACACTTAAAACACTAACTAAACTATGATTATGATGATTCGGGACCACCAGGTTATGGGTATGTTCCCTAATAGTGTATCATGCATGAGAACATATATTATCATGGTTACTCTCACCAAGATACGGTGTACATGGTTCCCACAGTGAGCTAATACCAATGGGTTACTTCCTATTGGGTTTACTCATTAGGTCCACTAGGGTAGATACCCTGAGGGGGGTGGGGTGTATTAGGGTATGACATATCATAACAAATGGTCATTTTGATCTTGTTTTGTAGTTAAACAAAAAGCTCTTATCTCTCTCCTTCCCATTGTAGAGTATGAATTAATCATAATGCATGCACAGGACACATCAATTTTACTTGGTTCACCCTCACTAGGCTACGCCCAAGGAGCATACACTTATGATGTGTTGATATACCAAATTCACTACATGTGAACTATTTTTTACATGTTCTATGTGGACTCACTGTCCCTCCTGGCTTAAACCATTCAAAATTTGAGAACACACTGATTTATCAACTGACATGAGCTCACTTCCTCTTCAGAACATCCACTCAAATTTTATAGACCTGTAGGACTTTTCATTATCACTAATGAATGCATTATCCAAATTATTTAGATGATTTATTGAAGTCCAAAATTCATTCTATAATTAATACCCCTTTACCTATGATCACTGGTCAACAAGATTTAGAAATACCTTCGAAAAGCACCCTACTTTGTGAAGCTCCCAATTTCCCAAAGCTCAAAAAGCCTTCACAAAGTTCCTACTTCTTTATGATGGACACACCAACCGAGAGCTCACTACCTTGCGGAGCTCATACCATTGCAAAGATCAAGACTTCACAAATATTAAGTCGTCACAGATCACATGTCTTCATATAGAGACTTCCTTCGTGAAGCTCACTGAGGCAACGCGGAACACGCCTCTTTCACAGAGAAAAATTAGCTGCCGCAAAGCTCCAGACAATCGCAATGCACAATTCCTTCGTGAACCTCCTTCACAATTCAAGAGAAACAAATTTTTCTTGGAAAACACTCCACTTCTCTCCATGGTATCACTGTCTATTTATAGGCGATTCCACCGACCTTCGATCCTTCTATATGATGTCTACGCCACGTCATCTCAATTCGTAAAGCTGTATATTTTCTGCCAAAAATCTCTCTATATCGCGTAGCAACACGACAACTATTGGTTCATGGAGTTCATCATAATTATGGAGCATTATATCAATTTCTTCGTTCATTCACTGTGAAACTCCACTCGCAGTTCCCTTCACCACTACAATTCTCTTCAAATCATTTGTTCACGATGCTCGTCATAATCGTGAAGAACACCAACAACCTTATTCATGTCTTCAAAAAATCCACATAATGAATCCCATATTCATGAACCTCATGCCTTTTCTATATTTTGAATAAATTTTCATGGAAATCCATATTTCGCGATGCTCACTAATCTCCAAATTTGGGACCCCAAAAATTTGTAAAACACTGAAAAATGGTGCCACCTTGTATCTGTTCTTCTATACCGCCTTAAGATCATCCATTCCTTTTTCATGGTGTACTATAAACATGGATTGTAAAAAATAACTCTGGACGTTGAAAATTCACCATGGAAACATGCTTTGTCGAAAAACACAATCTTCACAAAAATGCTATAATTTTATCTTGATGGATTTTCCTCATCATTACTAATTAGTTACGTTGTTCATACCATCGACATAAGGTATTATTGGCTGGAAAATTCAGTAGCTTTGGAATTTTTTTAAAGTGTTGATTATTTATATTAACCCACTTCAAGACGGTTTTTATTTAATGTTGCATCTTTATAAATTGAAACAAGCCTTCCATGTTTATGAATACATGCATGCTTTTCATCTCTGAATGCCTATAAAATGTAATCAATTAGATTTAACACCCCAAGCATCTACGGTACGCTTCCCTTTGAATAATGTGATAGCATTTGTTGTATGCAACATCAAGTTCTAACACACCACACCCAATCAAACTAGCCATTATGAATAGTAATACCTAAATTTTGATATTTTATAAATTTTATCTCTCAAAATGGACTTCATTTTTGAATTTGGAATATCTAATTTAGCCGAGGGTGAAATTTTGGAACTTTTCGGATAACATTTATATTTTCATGAATAGTGAAAATTACTAAATTTTAATTAAAAACAACTTTTTTAATCGAAACAATTTATATTGATATATTATGAATTTGATTAGTTTTAAAGTATATTTAGAATATATTTTCACCATTTAATAAAATTTTGGTCATTGTACATAATTTTACAATTAAACTGGACATAAAAAAGTGTCAATCTTTTGATATTTATTATCTCTTAAAACCACGCTTTTTGTTTTAACAACAAGAATTAATTTTAAATTAATTTCTGTCACTTATGTGTTTTGAATTTGGAAAAATGGATTCCATATTTGGAATCAGGATGTTCACATTGTGTAAATAGGTAACTTTTATTTTTATACATTTTGAATAATTACTTCGGTAAATATTTTATTTAACATGGTTAAGGGTAAATCCGATAAATAAGGGTTAAAAAATAAATTATAATAGTACTAAATTACCCTAAAATGTGTTCTATCCTTATTAGTGGATACATGTCTGACCATGGGCATATTTGGGTCGATTTTGGGACCCCATGGATCCTCTTGTAGGTGATAGGAACACTTTATTTTAATTAAGTTAAAATAAATACAAAAATGACATAAGCATATATCTTTTAGAAAATCATTTTTTGCATAAGGTTATATATTTTTGATTTTTGATTATAAATATTCATTAAAAATATAAAAATATTTCATACATTATGATATTTTATTTATTATTTTTAGACAATAAATAATTAAATTTATTTATGACACAATGATGATGCAGTAATTACCATAATTATGAAAAATTAAAATAACTGATATTATAAATACCCAAATAAATATAATTTTATACTTTTTTATGAATTAAAAAAAAAATTATAGGTTAATATGACATGTTAGGAATTATTTAATTAACTTTTTTTGAAGTAATCATTCTTTTATGATTTTCACAAAAATCAATTTTCCAAATAGTGTCAAAATTGACACAAAAGAGTTTTTTTAAAAATTATTATATTATTAATTGATATTAAATTCCTAAAAATATAAGGTTCGTCCAAGAGACTTATATAATGATATTTGTATCATTAATGGACCACTTTGGGGTCACATGGAAGTATATAGTATGTTTATTGACTATATAATATAAAAATACCGAGTGACATGGTAAGTGTCAAACTAATTAACTAAGAGTTAAAACTAAAATATAAGGTTAATATAATGACCCAAACCTGTCTAAATTTTATTGGTTGAGTGTTTTTCTACCCATACCCACCTTAAACTTTAAATAATTTACTTTTTAGCCATTATAAACTGAATATGAATTTATTATAAAATAATATTTTTTACTTTTCCGAAGGTGCCCCTCACCCCTCTTATAAAAGGGCACTCATCCATCTCATTAATTCACACCTTCAAAGAATTTTGGATCAGCAAAAACCTTCCCAAATACTCTATCAACTTCCCTCACTAAAACCTAGAGGCCTTAGTTTGATCATAAATCCAACCTAAAGATCCCTTTTGATCAAATCAAAAAGAAGAACCCGCAGAAGAGGTAATGTTTTCACCACCCTTTTTCAAATTCATTTCTTCTTAAACTTCTTCTTTATTTGTTATTCCCATTATAATATAATGAATCCATTATCTACTATATACAATAATATTATTATAAATACGGTACAACCATATTCAGTATTCTATCCATTCTTTGAATGACATGTCACCATACGTGCCTACGTACGACTTACCGTCTCCACTTCGTGGTGTAATTGTTATTCAATAAATTTTTATTTGGATGGGTATAATAATAATGTGTAATTCATGTAAATAATAAATATAACATGATAATTATTCTGTATATATGATATAACATCCAAATATATATTATTTTAATATCAAAATAATGATATTGTCACTCGTGCGTACGTACGGAATACCGTCTCCACGAACGTGATGAGATTCATTATCCATCGTATCCATTCAAGTATAATTGCCATTTGATGATTTAAAAATAATGTTTTAGGACATTATATAATTCTGGATATGAATAAGATACAAACTATCCATGACAAACACGGATTATGTAACAAAACATATTAAAGAAAACGAGTAAGTTAACACCCGAAACAAAGATAATTATAAAATATTATTAACAAATTAATGTTAAAAGATCATATATGATATCATATTAATATATATGATTCTTGTATAATTTAATAACAATTATTTAACCATTATACAGGAGTTTAACCTACCCTCAACCAAGGAAAAGTACAAGGTAAGGGTTTATTTCACAATCTCTTCATTATCCGAGGTTGTTTATACGTAATAATCTACTGGGATTTCATTATCATCCACATCCATGTTTCTTCAAAATGTATTTCACATTTTTTTTTACTATTTACAAGAATATGGGTTGAAGACATTTATACCCTTGTTTTAATTTTTATAAGAGGTTTATAAAGTAATTTTTCTGTCGTTTTCCAAACAACGTGCTTTTTAAACTTTTCGACAGAATTAAGTTACGAATGTTTTTTTAACTTATACGGAGGGTGTGATTATTTTCCACCATTATAAAATCATCGAAGCTTCCCTTAAAAGATTATAATAAAATTTTCAAATAAAATTTTTTATTTTACAATTATGTGATTTTTAAATGATTTCAAAAAAGAGATATTTCTCTCAAATAGTTTTTATTTCATCTATGTCAACATCTTTTGATGGATTTTAAGCTTATTTGACATTGATTTATTATGATACAAAACTTCCATATTGTATTGAAGGTTTTGTGATTTTTTTGACTGTGGATGTTTTATTTTTATACCTTTCATGGTTTATAGAGAAAGTATTGACATTTCGTATGCTAGTTTTAATACGAATGTTTATGTTATGTTTAAACTTGTTCATATGAGGAATGCATTGGACTTAATATGTGATGGGTGGAGCACACTATAGCTCCTTGATACATTGGTAGGTCTCATGAGATAAAATATTTTCTTGGTACAAGGTCTTGACAAAATCTTATTTGTATTCTTGGCACTAGGCCTTGGCTATGTGGTTATGATAGTCTGGCATTATGCATTCCATCATTATGAAAGTGGTTATTGACATTGCATGTGATTATTCGATTAGTAGAATATCCATGTGAATAAGTAAATGGAATCATTTCATTTTATTTTTGCCATACTATGTTGACGTTCAAGTTTAAAAGGATTTTGTTTTAGTTATACGTTGCCTTAAATGTTTATTCTTATTTATGAATGTTTCCGCTCTATTGTTATCCTTACTGGGCATTTGAGCTCACCCCTTTCTATGTTTCATTTATCCCAGGATGTGAGGAAGTAATTTATGAATGACCAGAAGGGATAGTATGAGGGGATAAGTGTGTGGACTATAGAGACTATATTGTTGTAGTTTTCATATTATGATGTAATTTAAACTTTATTAATGTATCTAGTTATTCCAAGGCTACTAAACTAATCAGTCTTTCGAGATTTGATCTTTCTTGTGATCATGCCAATGTTATGTAATAATGCATCGACTCTAGATACTTGAGGTTGGGGCGTTACAGTTGTTATCAGAGGAAGTTTAGTACAAACCTTGGAAGCTAGACTTAGATAAACTATGATTAGAAAACATAGACCTAAGATAGACATTGAGTATTAGTATAGAAGAAATTTCGAGAATTTAGGTATTGTTGAGATTTTGTGAGTTTTCTGAGCAATACATCCCTGTCTGGATACGAGCAGGTAGAGGCAGCTCTGACATAGATGTACCTAGGGGTAAAACCCAAAAACACATCTTTGAGTTGGACTCGAATGGGAACTGGTGCATGACAATGGTCCTTACTGCACTCTTGGTTACGACACTCCCAGGGGATATGCTTAGAATAACTCCCATTTTCTTTACAAATCATTATGAAGGGTTTATGAGTATATAATTCCTCAATGAAATCATTTTTATGATTATGGATTATATCCATAAATAGTTCAATTTATGTTAAGTGTTTTATAAGTATATAATTATGTATTTTGATTCATAAACTGATCTAGTTTATGCCATTGTTTAGAAATAGCGCCTAGTAGAAGAAATGGAAACCGTATCAATGCAAGCACTCCATGTTAGGATTGCCCTCCTGCTCATGATAATTATAGTAGAGATGGTGATGCAACTGGTGTCGATCAACTAATCACCATACTTGGACAACACACTCAGGTTATGAATAATAACCTTACCCGTATGGAGCACCCTGATCCGCAACGTGGAGGATCAATGTTAGATCGCTTCATGAGGCTACAACCACCAACGTTCAATGGGAGTACAAATCCCTTAGTAGCTGAGCAATGGATAAATTCCCTAGAGAAAATATTTCAGGCTTTGGGGAGTAGTGAAAGGGAAAAAGATATCTTGGCAGTTTACCACCTCACTGGATATGCTGATCAATGGTGTTCATTGATTCAAAACACAAAGGAAGATGATGAAGTATAAAATATGGAATGGAGGGAGTTCAAAGATCTGTTTTTAGAAAAATACTTTCCTCGCGACCATCGAGCAGATATGGAAAGGCAATTTCTGAGTCCGAGACAAAAGGAGGATGAAAATGTCACAAAGTATGAGGCTAACTTTACAAGGTTAGCAAGGTATATTGGAGATTATATACATAACCCAATAATTAAGATTGATCGTTTCTTTGATGGGTTAAAACCATTTCTCCATCGAGCATTAGTCTCACAATCCTTCTCGTCGTACGAAGACATTGTCTCATGTGCTATCAAGACAGAGAAAGAATTCTCTAAGTCATATGAATTTAAAGAAAATCAAGAGAAGAAGAGATCTACTGATCAATCTGGGAATGGTAATAAGGTGAAGAAGGGAATGTTTGAATATCCATCCTGTGGTAAACGTGGGAAGAAACAACCTAGTACTTGCTTGAAGGGAATGGGTGTCTGTTACAAGTGTGGTGAAAAAGGCCACCAAGCTCGTGATTGCAAAGGGAATAAGGAAGCTACCAATGTTCAGTGCTACAATTTCAGGGAGATGGGACATTATGTAAATGAATTTCCTAAGCATTATGGGAACTTACCTCAAAAAAGGCCAAGGGATCAAGGCCAAGCTTATGCTATCACTACTGCTGAGGTAGAAGCTCCAAAAGACGTGGTGGCAGGTAATTTAATGGTTTCTCAAGTTTAGAAAATGCATTATTTGATTCTGGATCATCACATTGTTTTATATCTTCCCAGTTTTCTAAGAAAATTATATATTTTCAATATGATTTAACAAGGGAGTTTTCAGTTAAAACTCCTAAGGGAAGTATCATTGCAGCAATGTTTTGTGAATCAGTCCCCATTAGAGCACATAAATGTTCTTTATCTACTGATCTCATCATTATACCTATGATTGAGTTTGATATAATCCTCAGTATGTACTGGATTTCAGACTATGATGTGAAGATTTATTGTTAGAAGAAATAGATTATGATTCTTGATGATGATGATAAGGAACACCTTATCTTTAGAGAAGAATCTTCAGCACCTAATTCTTATCTAGATCCACCCCCTGTAGCTCAACTAAATTCAATTATTGGGGTGGAAGAGAATGAAATGACTATGGGTGAGGAATGGAATGTTCAAATAGAGGATGTAAATGTTGTGAAAGAATATGTAGATGTGTTTCTGGAGGATTTACCTGGACATCATCCAGAACGAGAAGTTGAGTTTTCCATTTATTTAATTCCTGGATCAATGCTTATATCGAAGACCCCTTATAGAATGGACACTATAGAATTAGTTGAACTAAAGAAACAACTAGAGTAATTGAGTAACAATGGATTTATTCACCCTAGTGTTTCTCCATGGGGAGCCCCTGTTCTTTTTATTAAAAAGAAAGATGGATCTATGAGGTTATGTATCGACTACATGGAGATCAATGCTACAACAATAAAGAACAAGTATCCCCTACCTCGCATTGATTATTTATTTGACCAACTGTATGGAGCTCAATACTTTTCAAAGTTTGAACTTTGATCTGGATACCATCAGTTTTTTGTGAAGAAGGAAGACATTCCGAAGACAGCATTTCGAACAAGGTATGGGCAATACGAGTTTATAGTAATGCCTTTAGGATTGAATAATTCACCCTCTGTTTTTATGGATCGAATGAAAAAAGTTTTCAAGGAATATCTTGATGAATTTGTAGTGGTATTTATTTATGGTATCTTGGTATACTCCAAAAGATACAAAGATCATGAAAATCACTTGCGCATTATATTGAAGACTCTGAGAAGACATGAATTATATGGGATGTTTAGCAAGTGTGAATTCTAGCTTCAAGAGATTTCTTTTCATGGCCATATTGTCTCTAAGGATGGAATTTCTATTGATCCTTCTATGACCAAGGCAATCCAATAATGGCCTACACCAACAAGTATAACTGAGGTACGTAGTTTTATTGGTTTAGAAGGTTATTATCGATGTTTCGTCCATAATTTTTCCCGGTTTGCTACCCCATTAACAAAGCTCACACGTAAAGGTGTTAAATTTGTTTGGACAAAAGAGTGTGAAGAATGTTTCGAAGAACTGAAGAGAAGATTAGTCAATGCTCCTATGTTGACTCTACCATAGGGGAATGATGGGTTCGTTATTTATAATGATGCATCGAAGAAAGGACTTGGTTGTGTCCTTATGCAAAATGATAGGGTTATTGCCAATGCATCACGACAGTTGAAAATTAATGAAAAAAACTATCCTACTCATGATCTCGAGTTAGTAGATGCGATCTTTGCATTGTAGATATGGAAGCACTACCTCTATGGTGAAAAATGTGAGATTTATACTGATCAAAAGAGTTTGAAGTATATTTTCTCACAAAAATAACTCAATATGAGGCAAAGGAGATGGCTTGAATTACTCAAGGATTATGATTGTACGATACAATACCACCCGAGGAAAGCAAAAAAGGTGGTATATTCTTTAAGAAGAAAAGATCATGGAGTTTTGAACAATATGAGAATGGAAAGGGATCCAATTTTCATAGATCTAGTGAATATGGACATCGGAATAACCATGGAAGGTGAATCATCAATTCTTTTTCGAATGGTTTCCAAACCATATTTACTAGAAAGGATTAAGAGTTCTTAGACCGATGATGAAGAATTTCAAAAGAAGATTAAAGCTATGAATGATGAGAGATTGAGAGACTTTGTGTATGAAGAAGGAATTTTGAAATTCGGGAAGAGACTTTGTTTTCCCGATATACCTAATCTAAAAAGGGAATTGCTGGATGATTCGCATAGTTCCAATTTCCCTATACACCCTAGGAGCACCAAAATGTATAGAGATTTGAAGGAACATTTTTAGTGGGACAACATGAAGAGGGATATTGCTGATTTTGTGTCAAGATGTATCGTTTTTCAACAAGTGAAAGATGGAAGGCAACAACTTGGAGGAGTCATACAACCTATTCCAATACTAGAGTGGAAATGGGACAATATTACGATGGAATTTTTCATGGGGCTACTAATGACTCATAGAAGGAATGATGCAATATGGGTTATTATTGATCGTCTTAGCAAGTCAGCACATTTTCTTACTATAAGAGAAGATCTACCACTAGAATTTCTAGAAAGACTATATATTAATGAAGTTGTGAGACTTCATGGAGTACCCCTATCGATTGTTTCTGATCTTGATCCCCGTTTTACTTCCAGATTTTAGAAGAGTCTTCAGAAATCCCTGGATAATGAACTTCATTTGAGCACTACCTACCACCCTAAAACAGACGGACAATCAGAACGGACTATTCAAACCATAGAATACATGTTGAGATCTTCCCACTTGACTTTCAGGGTATGTGGTATCAATATTTACCTTTGGTAGAATTTTCCTATAACAATATCTTCCATTCAAGTATTCAAATGGCACCATATGAAGAGTTATATGGAAAGAGATGTTGCACACCAACCTGTTGGGATGACATAGGTGAAAGAAAACATGTAGGTCTAGAACTTGTGGAGGAAACGATGGAAAAATTTAAGGTAATCCAAAATCACATCAAAGCAGCTTAAAGTAGGCAGAAGAGCTATGCCAATAATCGAAGGAAGGATTTGGAATTTCAAGTCAGTGATCATGTTTTTCTGAAGGTATCTACATGGAAGGGAGTCATACATTTTGGTAAGTAAGGTAAATTGAGTCCCAGGTACATCAGACCTTTTGAAATTCTAGAACGAATTGGTGATGTAGCTTACCAATTGCCAATGCCGCCAAGTCTCTCCAAAGTTCACGATGTCTTCCACGTATCTCAATTTAGGAAATACATGTCTGACCCAATGCATGTACTCACTTATGAGGAATTAGAACTGGAACCCGATCTGTCTTATTGCGAAGAGCCCATTAGGATTCTTGATATGAGAGAACAAGTACTGAGAAACCGGACGACGCGTCTGGTAAAATTTTTGTGGAGAAACCATAAGATGGAAGAGGCAACGTGGGAACCCGAGGAACATATGATGAAGAACCACCCGAGTATTTTCATGTGGTAGTATTCTAGAAATTTCAAGGAAGAAATTATTTGAAGGAGGGGATAATGTAACACCCCATGCTTCTACGATACGCTTCTCTTTGAATAATTCGATAGCGTGTGTTGTACGCAACATCGAGTTCTAACACACAACAACCAATCAAACTAGCCGTTATGAATAGTAATACCTACTTTTTGAAATTTTAAAAATTTTACCTCTCAAAATGGACTTCGTTTTTGGATTAGGAATATCGAATTTATCCTAGGGTGAAAATTTTGACCTTTTTGGATAACATTTATATTTTGATGAATAGTGAAAATTACGAAATTTTAATTAAAAACAACTTTTTTAATCGAAATAATTTATATTGATAAATTATGACTTTGAGTGGTTTTAAAGTATATTTAGAATATATTTTTACCATTTAATACAATTTTGGTCATTTTACATAATTTTACAATTAAACTGGACATAAACAAGTGTCAATCTTTTAATAGTTATTATCTCTTAAAAACACGTTTTTTGTTATAACAACATGAATTAATTTTAAATTAATTTCTTCCACTTCTGTGTTTTGAATTTTGAAAAATGGATTCCATATTTGGAATCAGGATGTTTATATTATGTAAATATGTAACTTTTATTTTTAGACATTTTGAATAATTACTTCGGTAAATATTTTATTTACCATGGTTAAGGGTAAATCCGATAAACAAGGGTTAAAAAATAATATTAAAATAATACTAAATTACCCTAAAACGTGTCTTAACCTTATTTTTGGAAGCATTCCCAACCATGGGCATCTTTGGGTCGATTTTGGTACCCCATGGAGCAACTTGTTGGTGATAGGGACACTTTATTTTTATTAAGCAAAAATAAATACAAAAATGACATAAGCATATATCTTTTAGAAAAACATTTTTTACATAGGGTTATATATGATGGATTTTCGATTATAAATATTCATTAGAAATATAAAATATTTCCTACATTATGATATTTTATTTATAAGTTTTAGACAATAAATAATTTAATTTATTTATCAGACAATGATGATGTAGTAATTACCATAATTGTGAAAAATTAAAATAATTCATATTATAAATACCCAAATAAATATAATTTAATACTTTTTATGAATGAAACTAATTTTATAGGTTAATATGACATGTTAGTAATGATTTAATTAAATTTTTTCTAAGTAATAATTCTCTTATGAGTTTCACAAAAATCAATATTCTAAATTGTGTCAAAATTGACATAAAAGAGTTTTTAAAACAAATATTATATTATTAATTAATATTAAATTCCTAAAAATATAATTTTCTGCCAAGATACATATATCATTATAGGTTTATCATTAATGTACCACATTGGGGTCTCTTGGATGTATATAGTATGTTTATTAACTATATAATATAAAAATATAAAGTGACATGGTAAGTGTCAAACTAATTAACTAAGAGTTAAAACTAAAAGATAAGGTGAATATAATGACCCAAACCTGTCTAAATTATATTTGATGAGTGTTTATAGACCCATAACCACCTTAAACTTTAAATAATACACTTTGGTTCCATTAGAAACCGAATATGAATTTATTATAAAATAATATTTCTAGATTTTCCAAAGGTTCCCTTCACCCTTTTATAAAAGGGCACTCCTCCTTCTCATTAATTCACACCTTAAAAGCATTTTGGTTCGGCTAAACCCTGCCCAAATACTCTCTAAACTTCCCTCACTACAACCTAGAGGCCTTAGTTTGATCAGAAAGCCAACCTAATGAGCCCTTTTGATCAAATCAAAAGGAAGAACCTGAAGAAGAGGTAATGTTTTCACCGCCCCTTTTCAAATTCATTTCTTCTTCAACTTCTTCTTTATTTGTTATTACCATTCAAAAATAATGAATCCAGTATCTCATATATACTTTAATATTATTATAAATATGGTACAACCATATTCAGTATTCTATCCATCCTTTGAATGACATGTCACCATACGTGCGTACGTACGACTTACCATCTCCACGTCATGGTGTAATTGTTAATCAATAAATTATTATTTGGATGGGTAAAATAATGATGTGTAATTAATTTAAATAATAAAAATAACATGATAATGATTCTGTATATATGATATAACATCCAATTATATGTTATTTTAATATCAAAATAATGATATTGTTGCTCGTGCGTACGTACGGACTACCGTCTCCACGAATGTGATGATATTCATTCTCCATCGAATCTATTCAAGTATAATTATCATTTGATGATTTAAAAATAATTTTTAAGGACATGATATCATTATGGATATGAATAATATACAACCTATCCATGACAAACACAGCTTACATAACAAAACATATAAAAGAAAATGAGTAAGTTAACACCCGAAACAATGATAATTCTAAAATATTATTAACAAAGTAATGTTAAAAGATAATATATGATATCATATTAATATATATGATTATTTTATAATTTAATAACAATTATTTAACCATTATACAGGAGTTTAACCTACCCTCAACCAAGGAAAAGTACAAGTTAAGGGTTTATTTCTCAATCTCTTCATTATCTGAGGTTGTTTATATGTAATAATATATTGGGATTTCTTTATCATCCACATCCATGTTTCTTCAAAATGTATTTCAAAACATTTTTAATATTTACATGAATATGGGTTAAAGTCATTTATACCATTTTTTGACTTATTATAAGAGGTTTATAAAGGAATCTTTCTGTCGTTTTCCAAACAAGGTGCTTTTTAACCTTTTCGACAGAATTAAGGTATGAATGTTTTTTTAACTGATACAGCGAGTGGTGTTATTTTCCACCATTATAAAATCTTTGAAGCTTCCCTTAAAATATTATAAGAAAATTTTCAAACTAAATGTTTTATTTAATAATTATTTGATTTTTAAATGATTTCAAAAAATAGATATTTCTCTCAAATAGTTTTGATTTCATCTATGTCAACATCCTTTGATAGGTTTTAAGCTTATTTGATGTTGATTTATTATGATACCAAACTTCCATATTGTATTGAAGGTTTTGTGATTTTTTTGACTCTGGATGTTTTATTTTTATTCCATTCATGGTTTATAGAGAAAGTATTGGCATTTCGTATGCTAGTTTTAATACGAATGTTTATGTTATGGTTAAACCTGTTCATATAAGGAATGCATTGGACTTAATATGTAACGAGTGGAGCCCGATATAGATCCTCGATACATCGGTAGGTCTCATGAGACAAACTAGTGTCTTGGCACAAGGCCTTGAAAAAATCTTATTTGTTGTCTTGGCAGGAGGCCTTGGCTATGTGGTTTTGATAGTCTGGCATTACGCATTCCATCATTATGAAAGTGGTTATTAATATTGCATGTGATTATTCGATTTGTAGAATATCCATGTGAATAAGTAAATGGAATTATTTCATTTTGTTTTTTCCATACTATGTTGAAGTTCTAGTTTAAAAGGATTTTTTTAGTTATAAATTTCCTTAAATGTTTATTCTTATTTATGAAAGTTGCCGCTATATTGTTATCCTTACTGGGCATTTGAGCTCACCCCATTTCTATGTTTTATTTTTTCTCAGTATGAGAATAAGTAATTTATGAATGACCTGCAGGGATAGTATGAGGGGATAAGAGTGTGGAATATGGAGACTATATTGTTGTAGTTTTTATTTTATGATGTAATGTAAACTTTATTAATGTATCTAGTTATTCCAAGGATACTAAACTAATCGATCTTTCGAGATTTGACTTTTCTTGTGATCATGACAATGTTATGTAATAATGCACCGACTCTGGGTAACTGGGGACGAGGCGTTACATTAGAGGTGGTATCCTATTGGGATTTTTCTCACATCTTACTTACCCCTTTGGGTGTATGTAGACTTGGTTATTTTGTGGTCGTTGGTAGGGTAATGTTTTTAGTTCCTGTAGTTTGGGTTTCTCGTAGGTCTGTGGTGGTGAGGTCTTGTGAAGAGGGCTTGAGGGTAGTGCCTCATTCCAGGATGGTTCTTGGACTATTTAGTTTTTGGATATGAAAAATTGTTATAGTCTTTGTGCATTGTTTCAAACTATGTAATTCTGTTCTGAATATTTATAAATGGTTGTTTGGTTTGAATAATATATATTTGTTTTATTGGATTTTTTTGTAGTTGTATGTTTATAATCTCTAGTAAATTGTTCCCAATTTTCAGTTTATGATACCCAATAGCCTATTCCAACCCATGGGGATCAGGAACGCCCTTCAGGCCTTGTCATGGGATGAGTTTTGCGTAAGTTTCGATGGTGGCCAGATTTGGTTCGTGACAGAATCTATGGAAAATATAACAAAAACATTTCATAGGTTGGAAATTTCTAAAATTTAATGAAATTTCATGATTCTTGAATAGAAAAACCCTTAAAAAATATTAAATTCTATATAGAAATAATGATATAAAATTGAAAAATACAAGTGAATGGAAAAATGAAAAAATATAATCCAAATATATAATATAATAAACCATAAAAAGGAATTCAAATAAGCAGAAATAATTAAGAAAAAAATATTAATAGTGATATAAAAATTTAGCTCTTAGCATATAACATTGTTCTATTGCAACATGCTATGTTTTTAATTATTAATTATCCATTTAATAATATTACGTTTGATAGATAACATTACACACAACATGAAAATAAAATAATTCATGAAATATTAAAAACAATCCTTGGTAATGATAAACATTGTTATTAGTTATTATACATAGATTTTATTAATTTTTTTTACTGATGAAATTTAATAACTTGTAAAAAAAATCATATGAAAATATTAAAATTATTCAATGTTAAAATAATATTTTTGAAATAAATGTTTTTAATGTATTGTTAACATAAATAAATTGATCACATCTAAAAGGATTACATTTATGACCTAATCAATTAAAACATTATTAATTATAATATTTTGGGATATGTGATTAATACAAAATTATGTTTAATTTTTTTATATATATACTCATTTAAATTACATTAAATAGTTTAATATACAATAAAAAATTTTAAATTCATGAAATTAATTATAATGAAATTTACATTATATTTAAATTTATCATTTGAAAATTAGATTATAGAGACTCTGTTTTTTTAAAAAAACATTATCTTTAAGAGAGTATTAATAAGTAATATGTTCTAATATTTAAGAATTTTCCTTTATTTATGTTTTCAAATGGTACATTTTTTTTAAAAATATTTTAAATGTCACATTGCTTTAATTTTTCATAATCCAAAATACCACCAAGGGATTAATTCCGCAAATGATTTTTGTGTAAATTATTTAATGCTTAAAATCCATTTCATTCATAAAAATTATTTTCCCAGTCTTTTGTGTTCATGTATTAAAATTAATTTCTACCTTATCTGGAAATTGAACCATGATAAATTTATTCGATATTTTGATTCAGAATATTTAAATTATTTAACAATATATATATTTCCTTTTTGGTTAAAATGAATAGATACAATATTAAAATTGTGTCACATTGTTAAAAGGTAAAATATGTTAAAGGGGGGTTATAATAAGTTAACAGGCCATAGTTATCACTAAAACCTGTTGATATATAAATACATGATTAGATATTGGGGTTATATATTTTGGAAATTAGGAGCCAAATTCCCAAGAAAATGAATTAATATTGTTTTATTATTAACAATATTATCAATGTTTACACTCCCCTCACTTTTTAAAAGGTACATATTCTTAACACATCATCACAAAAAAAATATTAGCTCGACCATGCTCTAATAAAATACCTTCAACACTCCCTTATGCATTTTTGCATGTTTATCTTCAAACCAAATGACTCATTAAATAATCTGTTATTTTTCATTAAATGTTCATTATCCAATTAAGTGGGGGTTAAAGTGATTTAATGCATACCAAGAGTTAAGGATAATGATTAATATCAAACTACATTCTTTGAGTAATTGTTTCTATTGCGAACATTTTGTTATTAAATTTTCTATATGTTGTATCCTAGAATTATTGCATCATAATAATATATTAATTAATATCATTTAATGAAACTTTTTAGGTTTTCTATTTCAAAGTGACAGTGAATAAAGTGAAATAAATTATTAAATTATTTCTTATCACAATTTTATTTAATTTACGCATCGTATATTTTTTCCATTTTTTTATATTGTGTGTTTTTTATACATCTCTATGGTTGTTTTTATCATTTAGTCAATGAAATCAGTGGATATAATAATCCATGCTATGTTATATCATTCATGGGAAATGGATTACATTTATTACAATATTTTATGGGTTTCTATAACTCATTTTCCCTTTACTAATATATATTTAATATTCACAACCTTCTTTTTAGTGAATAGTGTATATAAAACCCATGAATATCTATTATGATAATTTTCATTCCAATTTTTTATGATTTTAAATTCATCTAAATGAAATTATTTCATGGGTTTTGGATTCAACAACTAATATATGTAATATATTTTAGGTTTAAATGTAAATATTTAACTAAATTAACTATTATTTAATTCCAATTATGATATATATTGCATTCTATTTATGACATCCAAGAACAGAGATCAAACCATAGCATACCTGACTCAAGTTGGCCACATAGCCGCAAGTGTTACTCCCTATACACTAGAGGAAATAAGCTAGTATCATGGTCTTAGGGTGTGCCTATTTCAATACTACAAAATCTTGTTAGAGTGAATCATGGATGATATGTAATAACAATTGAATAGAAGAAGCATATATAAACTGATGGCATATCAGAGTTGGACACAATAACAACATGGAAAGTATACTATAATAGTGGATGTAATATATCAATGAATAACATATTTTAAGTTGAAATAAATATCCAATAAAATAATCATACAAAAAATGAGGATAATGCGTGTCATGGCTCCTTAAAAAGGAAAACATGTATACATGGAAGTATGCAATAAAATCATTTGAAAAGAAAAAATTCCAAAAACTATCATGTGCTACAAGAACTATCCTAGAAATAGAATACCAAATTCATTCAAATAAAATAATGAAATATCATGTGTCTATATTGGGACAACTCCTCTTTTCAACAACGTCATACATATAATTTTCATGGGTACCATCAGTTTCCCAGATAGGGTGTGAGATTAATCTCAGTAAGAAATCAAAATGGAATCTATAACATCCATTATGTGAATATAAATTGAAATTGTGTGTATTAATATACCAATGTTATTCTATAATATAATGTTAACTAGTACATGAATCATCCTCAGCTGGTAGTTTCTCTTTACATAAAATAATTTAATCAGTTACGCTATGTTCATTATATATATATATATATATATGATTGTGTATATATCTAATAATGAGTATATATCAAAAAATATATCTTGATAATAATAAGGATTGATCCAGGGTATAACATGGAATATTATAATGATGATAATTGGAAAGAGGATCCAAGATAATAATCAATGCTTCAATGACCTCTGGAATAAAACCAACTAACTAATAATATATAAGAATGATATAAATGGATTGAGTGTAATACAAGGAGAATTTCCCATGTAATTCCACTAAAAATGACTCAAATAAAGTTGAAGTGTCTTTTCTAAGGTAAAATGGGCTAATCTGGAATGGGTCAAAATGGTTAAATTCTTGGCACCACGTGCATGAGGAGATCATACTTGATAAAAGGACTGTGTCAAATGAATCCTAATATCCAAAATCTAGGGAATGGATCCTATGGTGTATTTTAGAGTATTCACTAATAGATAATAAACATTTTCTAATGTGGGTATCTCCATTTCAATATATCACCATGAATTGGAATTGAGTCCACTAATATCTCAAGGAATTCCCTTAGGAATCAAAGGCTGACATAGGTGATACCATTACAAAAAAGATACTTAGATCAATATGAAATAGGATCCTTATACTTAATTCATTTTTTTTAATTCCAATAAATACCCATTCCTTTTAATAATAAAATTAAGTCATTCCATTACCTTTCACGATGGCATAATGGTAAAAGGTCATGCACCCATTTAAAAATTCAATTTCATATTCCATTATTTGGATAATTATTTTTCATTTAATAATCATGGGGCAATAAATTATTACCAAGCATAACAATAATAACCCAATTAATTTATTGGTTCTCTTATTTAACATTTATAATCATGAAACTGAACTCTATGTATGTGGAATATTATTCAATTCATTTATAACAATAATACCAAGGGATAACTAACTGTATAATTGCTAATTTCATTGTAGAGGTTATTTGAATAATTGATAAAATATAAGTTCCAGAGAAAAATATATATTTACTATCCTTTAGAAATTCATTCATATGATTAATATAATTACTTTTATCATGTTTAAGTCATACCAGACTAGAATGGTTGTCCATATAGTCAAAAAAAGACCCTAAAAGAATGAATAAGGAAACACCATACTTGGTGGGTGGATGTTGAGGTCATAACCACCAATGTAATTGATGAAGATATATAAATATGGTATTTGAATACAATTTTGATGACTACAAGAATGGAATGTAAATATTAAAATGAAATACCTGATAAAATATTCCTATTCACAAAAACGATAATATATAAAATGGTGATAATTGATTGGTGGGTAATAGAATACCAAACAAGATCCTATAACACTATCCTTACCTAGTTTCCACATTTACATAAGCCTGGATCAGAATAAAACTGATGAATCGATCAACTCTATAAAAATATACAATATAATAGTCCATAAATGTACTTTCATTTAGGTTAACTCGAACAAAAACCATTAAATCTTTGTATAGTTCATGTTGATGCACATTTAAATAGATTAATGACGATAAAAATTGGATTTCTGAAATGTAGATGTGGAAGAACATATCTTAGGCCTTCATGGGAGCTTCCAACATGGCTAAAGAGGTACCCCATGTCATTGGAATGATGTAAAGAAAGGAAATAGAGTTAGGTTTAATGGAAATTAACGTTATTTTTGTCATGACCTGACCCAACGGGGCTCGAGCCGGGACTCCCCATGCCCGCCTCCAATAGGCCAGGGGCTGGAGACTAGCACCGAGTAGGCTATCACACACATGGGAGCCATTAGCCTAAGGTACCTGTACACATGCACCCACAAACACCTCCATGAAACAGTGCAGAGATATATAAAATTGAAAAGTAAAATGCATGCATACAACTATCCCAACCAGAGTGCAACATCAAAAGTAAAAAAGGGAAAAATAGGGCCTACCAAAAGAAAACTACAAAGCGCATCCAACCTGCTTTGAAGAAGGGAAACACAGCCACAAACACCCGCTGGAAATATCCCTCGGCACCGCACCGGTAAACACCCCAGTCAGTCTTTCTCACTCAGCTCCGCCTGCTTCGTGTCCTCCTAGGACTCTGTCAAAAGGCATGTGGTCTGCACAAGAAACAAATATGTGTGGGAAAAGCTCGTGAATGGGTGAGTATAAACAGACTCAGTAGGTAGCCCAAAAACCCAAAAAAAAGAGATCAACTGAAAGGGAAAAGTCCACTCATCCAAGCCAGAGGGAACCTAGATGACAGAAAAACCCTATCTCGTAACCATCCTTGGCTAAACACAACTAGTGGGCTCAGATCAGGTGTATCCCCATACATACACCTTGAACAATCTAGATATACCAAGCTCACACACCAAGCCACAAGAGGTTCCAAACTCATCACCAGCAACTGTCCACAACTAGGAGAGCACCCTCCATGATCACTGTCATCCCAGATGACACTCGTCTGAGAGATACACTCCATCGGGTTTCATAAAACATCTCACATGCTCACCCGAGAGATCCTTCTCATCGGATAGTGTCACTGAGGAAAACCACACTGAAACAACAACAACAACAAACTCCTAAGATAGGGGATCAGTCCTAGGGTCCGCTAGGGGATACCAGAACCCACACTGGTATACGAAGATCTCACAGATAGGGGATCACTCCCAAGGTCTGCTGGGGGATACCACGACCCGATCTGGCGTTCGTAGAGCTCACAGATAGGGGATCACACCCAGGATCCACTGTGGGATACCACAACCCGATCTGGTGCTCGACAGAATCACATCACTCAGATAGAGGATCTTCGCCCGCGTAAAGGTGGTCACGACGTTACCAGAACCCTATCTGTTATAACTCGTGATGTAGGGGATGGAACCGATGATGCTGCAAACCTACTAAAACCACGCACTGAGTAGGGAATCGTATAACCAATGATACCGCAACCCCATTGAAACCATGCGATGAGTAGGGGATCATATAGTCAACGATACCACAACCCTACCATAATCCTCATGCTGAGTATGGGATTGTATACCCGATGATACCACAACCCTACTGAGTACAACCAACTGCATAGGGGATCATATTCCCAATGATGCCACAAACCCTACAGGGTTAACCTGCTAGACATGGGATCACCACCCATGGATAAACGGTCCCAACGATACAAAGAACATGATCTAGGGAAACGATGATAGTGGATCCTGCTCTAAGACCACCGGAGGGATGCCACAACTATAGAAGAATGAACATCCCATTGAGAGGATCACAATCCTATACTAGGGTTATGATGCTGTGTGAACCCTCGTAGGAACGAACCAAGGGAGTACCCTCATCCACTGTTGGTCTAAACGTCGCTAACCCGAGAAAACCGCAGTAACGCCACCCTGCACAACACCAAGGCCGATATTGAGGCCACCATCGCGATCCACATGGAAAAAAATGCAGGATAGGCAGTTTACTCGCCCGAAACGGACAACCGGTGAAAAATGAACTATTCACCATAACTTGCTCGTGTGGGGCCCACACAATGATCCCAAAACTCATCAAGTGGATCATACCACAGTGATCATCTCGGAAAGACACATGGAATCGGCTACACGTTGACCCAAAACGGCCACCTGGTGAAAAAGGTACTATTCACTGATGCCTGCTCGGGCGGGGCCCACACCTCGATCTCGAAACTCATCGAACGGATTGCACCACGGTTATCCCCTCGGAAAAACATATAGGATCGACTATTCATCCACCAAAATCAGACTCCTGGTGCGAAAGTTGCGTCTCTCTACATACACCAAAACCCGGCCTCATGGGGCCCCCACCCCATTCTTAGTCCCAACACCCGGAAACCAACTAAAAAAGTCCTTCGTACGATCAGGGTCTCAATGTCACTGACGACACGTAATTTGGATGCTCCGGGTAGAAGTTACAATGGCCCGATGTCGTAAAATAATAAAATATTGTTATTTTATTTGACGTTTCAAGCCCCCAGCCCAAAATCCCGACTCAAAAAATTCTCAAATTGAGTTCAATATGTCAGCCTCGATGCAAAGAAGTCGTCGCCGCAAATGGCTCGAAAATAGGAGTTATGGTTTGCGAGTTACGGGGGTTTAAAGAACCCTAGGAAAATCCTTGCTGGAACCCCGCTGGCCTCGCCGGTAACCACCGCGCCACCGCCAGATTCCGCCGTGCCACCGCCACCACCGCAGGATTCTGCTGCTCTGCCGCCATGCCGTGGCCGGGCCTCATCAGATTCCCCCATGGCTACCACTGGAATCTGGGGTTTCCGCCGGAAAACGTCCGGAAACTCCCAGGAGCACCCCGGTGCCCCAAAAACAGATCCAAAACATGTTTCAGAAACCCTGGGACCCGAACTATAAAACCCTTATGAAGATTTGAAGAAAAAAATACATAAATGGGGTCCGGGATTTTAAAACTCAAACCTCCTACTTGTTGGCGGATCACCGAAGCTTCGGGCGCAGAACGACGCCTGCGACGCGCTGGAGCTCGATCTGCTGACGATCGGCACAGAAAACGGATGCCCAGAGCTCAAATCGGCAAAGACCGGAGAGGGGAGGAGGTGGTTCGGTGGTCCTCTGTGCGTAGGAGGTGGGGGTGATTTATTTCCAATTTAATTATTTTTATAAAAACCTCAATTAACTCTCCCCACCAACTAGCCTCTGACCCGGTGCCTGGTGCAGACAAAGGTAAGGTCTCTCTTAGGGTAAACATTTCGTTCTGAACGCAACGACGGACTCAGAATTGCAATTAGATACTCCGTTCAGATGTTATTTGAGCTGACGCTCGTAAACCTACTTTTCCACTTAATTACAAAAATTCCCTGGTGGTGTTTTCCACAGAAGGCCCTCGCCCGCAATGTTTGCACCTCGCCTAGGGTAAACGGCACGTTCCGGACACAATCGTTCCCTTAAAATCCTGTTCTAATCTATCATTTGGGAGATATCACACCCCCACCATGTTCATAGTATAAAAATTCTTAATATTTTTTGTAAAATTAATTCCAGGCACACCGGGCCTCGGAATCACATGCCGTCTTCACACATAGCTCTGGAATTATTCGTAGAAATAATACAAAGTCTGAAAGGGCAAAAATATGAGTTGCTACATCGTCCCCCCTTAGAACATTTCATCCCCGAAAAGCCCTAAGCTCAAGGGAAGCGACAAACTCTCAATTGGGTCTCCCACGCCAGCGAGTTCGCCAACCAACACCCATGCCCGAACACATATGCTAGAGGGACTCATTCACCGCACCTCAACACTATCTGCTTTGGATGGAACTAACTTGCCTGGATGGTTTTAATCACATCAAAAAAATCCATCTTGGTGGGGGAAGGACCCCTCTTCCTCGCGCATTCGAAGCACACCAAAAAACACCCACATAAGGTCTTACCAACGCCCTGAACAAAACTCGAGCAAGAAACAAAAAGTAAAGAGTAATGCTAAATAGTGTCCATTAAACTACTGCAAAAAGTAGAAAGGGCACAAGGCGTACCTCTATCCATCTGCGGTGCCGCTTGGTCAATAGCCTCTAGGGCATGCAGCTGTCCTCGCCATCGACCACCAGCTCCCTGATCTTGGTGCGGACAACCTGGGGGTGGGGGTGGTGGAAACTGGTACCACCTATCACCTCCTCCTACTGCACCCGCTCCACCGCCATGTCCGCCGCCCAGCGGACCTCCTTGCTCGAGATGCTGACTCTACTAAGGCTGTCTATCGATTGGCTCCCTCTCAGCAGCACGTCGGGTCAGACAATCCCTAGCAAGATGTCCCTGAACATCGCAAGTGTAACGCCGCCTCTCCTACAGCTAACCAAAACTGGCATGCGAGCCCTGTGAGCCCTGAGCCTCAGATCATCCATCCTAGGGTCACCTCCTGAAACGTCGGCCATGTCCATACCCCTAAGTCAGTCATTGACTAACAGATGCCGACATCTCAGCTCTCACACACCCATCACTAATAGGGGGAATCTGCTTAGCAAGAAATCTCTCCACCACCAACGCTCGCTCCAACACTCCATCATAGGTGGGCAAACAAAAGAAAACCACACCTGCTCGGATGTCCCTGCATAAGCCCTGATCGATGGTCCGAGCCCTAAAGAACGGGTCTCGAACCATATCCTTGGAGTAGAACGACAGGTATGTAAACCTCGCTGAGTACTCCGACAGGGTCAGGCCCTCCTGCCGAAGCTGCAAAAGCTCATGAATCCGTACTGATCTCAGCATCATTGGATAGAACTCCTCTCTGAAGAGCTGCTCTAACTCTACCCACGTGTGTGTCTCCTCATCATGGGATTGCATCACCATGCTCCACCATCGCCTGACTGAACCATGCAGAAGGCTCACCGCAAGGACCACCATCAGATCTGTAGGTGTCCTCACTAGGTGGAAAACTCGGGTGACTACCTCAAGCCAGTCATCAGCTTCCTGGGGGACTGGATCACACCAGAACCATAGAGTTCACTTCCTATGGAACTCTTGTAGTGCACTCAGCCCACACGCAACCTCATCCTACACTTCTGGTAAAACTAGCTACTCGATAGGTGGTGGCTCAACTGGCCGACCACCTGGAGGCTTAGCCTCAGAACTTGCCCCTGGTCCAGTGCCTCTACACGGGGCGGATCGTCACCATAATACTGATATGGATCTCTCATTGGCCGTCATCGTGGCGGAATCCTGAATTACATTCAAGACACACCATAGTCAATGAGTATATCAGGAGAGCTCACTCAAGGACAAGGAAAATCCCAAAACCCAGTCATGTATGATGCATGTACAATTATGTCCCTGCGACCAGTGTATGAATGTCCCAAGTCGAAAGGTAGGTTATCAGAGTTCTGGTGTATGGATACGTCGGCCGTCACACCAACACTGGAGTCTCTGGCCTGAAAGCTGAACTCGAAACATCTTAAAACTACCGCTATGAAACCCAAACCAAACTCACAGCTAGACCAGCTACTCTCGGAGATCCCAAAGGTGGAACCTCCTCTGATACCACTCTATCACGACCCGACCTAGTGGGGCTCGATACGCAACTCCCCAAGAACACCTCTAATAGTCCAGGGGCTAGCGACTAGTGCCGAGTAGGCTATCACACACATGGGAGCAATTTGCCTAAGGTACCTGTACACATGAACCCACAAACACTTCCATGAAACAGTGCAGAGATATATAAAACTAAAAAGTAAAATGAATGCATACAACTAACCCAACCAGAGTGCAACAACAAAAGTACAAAAGGAAAAAATAGGGGGCACCAAAAGAAAACTACATTGCGTGTCCAACCTGCTCTGATGAAGGGAAACATAGGCACAAACACCCACCGGAAATCTCCCTCAGCATTGCACCGGTAAACACCCCGGTCAGTCTCGCTCACTCAGCTCTGCCTGCTCTGGGTCCTCTTAGGACTCCGTCAAAATGCCTGTGGTCTGCACAAGACACAAACATGTGCGGGCAAAGCCCGTGTAGGGGTGGGGATAAACATACTCAGTAGGCACCCCAAAAACCCAAAACAAAAGAGAGAAACTGAAAGGCAGTAGTCCACTCATCCCAACCAAAGGGAACACAGACGAGAGAAAAACTCCATCTCGTAACCATCCTCGGCTAAACACAACTAGTCAGCTCAGCTCAGGTGTATTCCCATACATACACCTTGAACAATCCAGATATACCTAGCTCACACACCAAGCCACAGGAGGTACGGACCTCATCACCAGCAACTGTCCACAACTAGGAGAGAACCCTCCACGATCACTATCATCCCAGATGACATTCGTCCAAAAGATACACTCCATCGGGTTTCATACAAACATCTCAGACGCTCACCCGAGAGATCCTGCTCTTCAGATAGAGTCATTGAGGAAAACCACCCTGAAACAACAAGAACAAAAAACTCCTTGGATAGTGGATCGCTTCTAGGGTTCTCTAGGGGATACCAGAACCCACACCGGTATATGGAGATCTCACAGATAGGGGATCACTCCCATGGTCTAATGGGGGATACCACGACCCGATCTGGCATTCCCAAAGCTCAAAGATAGGGGATCACACCCCTGATCAGCTGGGGGATACCATAACCCGATATGGCGCTCGACAGAAGCATATAACTTAGATAGAGGATCGTCGCTTGCGTAAAGGTGGTCACGATGTTACCAGAACCCTATCTGTTATAACTCACGATGTAGGGGATCGAACTGATGATGTCGCGACCCTACTAAAGCCACACACTGAGAGGGGATCGTATAACTAATAAGACCACAACCCCACTGAATCCACACACTGAGTAGGGGATCGTATAGTCAACGATACCACAACCCTACCATAATCCTCATGCTGAGTAGGGGATCGTATACCTGACGATACCACAACCCTACTGAGTACATCCCACTGTGTAGGGGATCATATTCCCAATGATGCCACAAACCCTACGGGGTTAACCTACTAGACAGGGGATCACCACTCGTGGATAAACGGTCATAGCGATACCAAGAACCAGATCTATGGAAATGATGATAGAGGATCCTTCTCCAGGCCCACCAGAGGGATGCCACAACTCTATCAGAATAAGCATCCCATCGAGAGGATCACAAGCCTATACTAGGGTTGTGATGTCACGCGAACCATCATAGGAACGAACCAAGTGAGTACCGTCAACCAATGCTAGTCTAAATGTCACTATCCCGAGCGACCCGCAACAATGCCACCCTACATAGAACCAAGGTAGATACCGATGCCACCATCACGATCCATGCGGAAAAACACGCAGGATATGCAGTTTACTTTCCCGAAACGGACAACCGGTGAAAAAGACACTATTCACCGTAACTTTCAAATGTGGGGCCCATGCAACGATCCCGAAACTCATCAAGAGAATAATACCACGGTGATCCTCTTGAAAAAACACATGTAATTGACTACTCGTTCACCCAAAACGGCTACTCGGTGAAAAATGAACTATTCACCGATGCCAGCTCAGGTGGGCCCCACACCTCTATCCTGAAACTCATTGAACGGAGCACACCATGGATATCCCCTCGGAAAAACACATAGGATCGACTATTTATCCGCCAAAATCGGACACCTGATGCGAATGTTGTGTTTCTCTGCAAATGCCAAAACCCGGCCTCATGGGTCCTGCACCCCGTTCTCAGTCCCAACACCCGGAAACCAACTCAAAAAGTTTGTCGTACCCTTAGGGTCTCAACATCACTGACGGGACGTCATTGGGACGTTCTAGGTAGAAGTTACAATGGCCCAAAGCCGTAAAATAATAAAATATTATTATTTTATTCAATGTTTCAAGCCCCTGGGCCAAAATTCCTACTCACAAAATTCTCAAAGTGAGTTCAAAAGGTCCGGGTCAATGCATGGAAGGCGTCACCACAAATGGCTCGCATATCGGAGTTACGATTTGAGAGTTACGAGGGTTTAAAGAAACCCCAGAAAATCCTGGCCTGACCACCGCTGGCCTCGCCGGAAACCACCGCACTACAGCCGGATTCCGCCGTGCCTTCGCCGCCGCCGCCAGATTCCACCGCTCCGCCACTGCGCCGCTACTGCGCCTCGCCAGATTCTGCCATGGCTGCCACCGGAATCCGGGGTTTTTCCCAGAAAACTTCCAAGAACCCCCAGGAGCACCGCGGTTCTCCAAAAACAGATCTGAAACATGTTTCAGAAACCCTGGGACCCGAACTAGACAACCCTTATAAAAATTTGAAGAAAAACAACAAATAAACAGGGTCCAGGATTTTAAAACTTAAACCGACTACCTATTGGAGGATTGTCGAAGCTTCGGGTGCAGAAACACGCCTGCAACGCGCTGGAGCTCGATCTGCTGACGATCGGTGCTGAAAACCGATGCCCGGAGCTCAAATCAGCGAAGAACGGAGAGGGAAGTAGGTGGATCCGTTGTCCTCTGTGCATAAGAGGTGGGTGTGATTGATTTCCCATTTAATTGTTTTTATAAAAACCTCAATTAACTCTCCCCACCAACTCACCTCCGACCCGGTGCCTCGTGCAGACAAAGGTAAGGTCTCTCTTAGGGTAAACACGCCGTTCTGAATGCAACGGAAGACTCAAAATTGCGATCCGAGAATCTGTTCAGAATTTATTCGAGCTGATGCTTGTAAACCAACTTTTCCACTTATTAACAAAAACAACCTTGGTGGCGTTTTCCACAGCAGGCCCATGCCCGCGAAGTTTACACCTCACCTAGGGTAAACAGCACGTTCCGGACACAACCGTACCCTAAGAATCCTTTTCTAAGCTACCTTTTGGGAGATATCACATCCCCTCCATGTGCATAGTATAAAAATACTTAATATATTTATAAAATTAATTCCGGGCACACCGGGCCTCGAAATCGCACACCGTCTTCGCGCCTAGCTTTGGAATTATTCGTAGAAATAATCCAGAGTCTGACAGGGCCCAAATCTAAGTCGCTAAATTTTTTGACACTTTACCAACGAAAAATAAGAGCACACTATTTGGTGGAATGGTTAGACAAATTGTGTGGAAACACTTATTGGATCACAATTTATGGAGGGCATAAATGTGGTTATAGTTTGTTGTTTGGGAAATCATTCACCATCCATGGAATTATTATCATATAAAAATTAAAAAAATTCATGTCTTTGAGGCCCCATATATACAACTTCACCAAACCATGTAGTCCCCCACTACTCACTATAAATCCCTATATCATTTTCTGTAACTGTGCTGCCTTTCTCACATGGTTTCTCTTAAATGTGGCGCTTCTATTTTTTTCCAAAATGTTGGGAGTTGAATTTTTATAAAGGACCAGAAACTCTTAAAAAACTAGTATCCTCATTAGAAAAATATAATAGGATCAAAATAATTTATTTTATCTAAATTTACATGATCGATACCTGAGAGAAAAACTAGGTTCTTATAGTCTTTCCCTATTAAAGGAACTCTTCCTTGAGTTCACCATCCAATGGTAGAAAAAATGTCAGATAACAAATCCTTCTACTAAACATGTTCTTTGGTCCCCCATTCCTATGTCACATCATGCACATTACAGTTTCTACATATGATAATATACTAAATGGGAAATCTTTCCTTAGATAGCATTCATGTTCTCATTAAAAGTTTTTATGGGATACTCCTAAAATGAAGTAATAACCTCTAACTCAACCCTCCTCAGTATCCAATGTTTGTGATGGTTCAACATGATGATAGTGAATCTATGAAACATGGAAGTTGTCTTTCAGGCCATGATACATTGGAGGTTGTAGAAAATGATAGGATACCATCTTAAGTATATCTAGAATGTCATATTAACTAAAAATAGCATTTAAAGCTTCCCTTGACTCAGTACCCATCTATAAAAAAGCATTATTGATACCCTCCAAAAAACAAGATCCCTAACACTAAACTCCAGATGTTTTTAACGTTGATTAGCATATGATTTTATTTCTATAATGAGAAGTTAAAATAGTCTACCTTATCATCTAAACCTGTTCTGAATTCTCATGAATTATATGAAGACCAATTGGTATAGCCTCTACTACCTATAACTTGAACCTGATTGAAAGGAATGACCTATCATAAAAGGTATCAAAATGATCCATATGAATCATCACCTAGAATGTATTATTTTATGTGAAATTTATTTGAGGGATATTATTCTCCAATGAAATTATGTAGTCAAATATGCATGCTCAGGAAATATCCTATAACACTAGTATCACTAGTTTTGAGTTGGAATCATTCAAAGGGTGGATGGTTGTTCTCATAAGAACCTAGGTACCCATATTAATAAGTTACCCCTTCAAGAATAAAAATGTAAAATCATAATAACTAGCTGAAATTATAGTATGGGGGACCTCTTTTAGTCATACGATCTCATGAAAATATAGTTTCCCTACATTTCTGTTAAATAATTATATGATAAATGAATGAATTAGGATAATTTGGTCATTTGATACCTGACTATCCAAACAACATCACTAACTCACAGAAACATTAGTAATATGATTATAAAATCCATAGAAACATCATAAAATTTTCATTCAGAGACTGTAAAAATTAGTGATAAGACATGAGGCTACAGGTGCTCCACCTTCACCTGCAGAAAGGTGGAACTCCATGTGACAAATCCTTATATCTTTCATTTAATCCTAGTACACCTATACTGGAGTTTCATATCTCAATACATCATAGATATTTTTATATGAACTACATATTTAGTAGGGTGGGACTTTTGCATTAGATTGAATTTAATATCTAGAGGAACCCATACATGCCCATTTTTTATGTATCATTCCATCTCCATCAACAAAAAAATATGGATGTGGGTCCGTACCAAAAAACACTCTCTCAGAGAAATATCTATCATGATCAGAAAACATATTTCTCTTTAACCTATCCATAAATGAAGAGGTAAAAATCAAGGATTAGATATAAGTAATTTTTAGACACTTTTGAAACTCTAGATATTGCTCACTAAATAGGTTCACCAATTTAAATTCACCATTTTCTTCCTATATGGTCTGTTAATGAGTTTTTTTGACTCCACATATCTCTTACTACATTTACCTTATATAAATATTTAAAAAAATCAATCTACTAATGAAATTTAACCTCTATTTTTTATTTTATAATCATGTAATTCTCTATTAATATTATTTTGAGGTCCTTTTAATTGATATACACAACAAGGAACTCACCCATAAAATGTGTCTCTTGCAACATATGTAATCGGTAACAACTAGTAGCTTGAAGCCTGACATCGAGTGGTTTCTCTCATGAGGACTAAAATTCCATGTTCTATATACCATGACTCTATCCTTATTCATTAGCAATTCACCTATCCTAATGATGGATAAATCATATAAAACTGTAAAATGTCTCCTAGGATCTCGAATAAATAGAATAGGTTCCAAGGTAAGAATCCCTTTCATATTCTGAAAGGATTTTATAGATTCTTCTGACCACAGTAATTCGAAAACCATCCTTGTAAGACTAGTAATTGGTGAAAAAAATTCATGATATGTTCTTTATGAAATTTCAGTAATATCCACCCTATCGCAAAAAACATCATATATCAGACACACGTTTTGGATGTTTTTAGGAAAGTACAACACTAACCATATCTAGGTGAATATATACACCTAATTTCAATAAACTATGACCCAAGATGTTGAATATTTCGATCCCAATGTTGTTCTTACCAAAATAGGACTTATATCTATGCTTTCTTAGTTTATTCAGAATGATGTCAATGTATTCTTCATGGTCACTATGACTGTGGGAATACACCAAGATTTCATTGAAGAGGACATGATAAAAGAATCTAAATATGGGTGAAAATACTTTTCATCAAGGCCATTCAAATGGATGTTCTATCTTTATGACTAAACAAAATAATGAGATACTCGTACAGACCTTACATGCTATAAAACTTTATACGAGGCCTATCTGCATCCTGAATTGCACCAGATGATATCCTGATCGTAATTAAATCTTATAAATACCCTATATCATTGGAGTAGATCAAAGATGTAATCTATCCCCAGAAATGGGTACCTGTTCATAACTATAAGCTGGTTCAAATTTCATTAATCCACAAATATATGAACTGTCTCATCCACCATCTTAGAGAATATCATGGGTGAACCACACGAATAAGTGTTGGGTCGGATAAAATATTTTGACTTTTAAACCTCCAAATATCTTTTGAGATCATGGATATTTATATGTTCCATCCTACATAGAGAAATAGATATTGGAGTTTCTCCCAGAATAATCTCAATCATGAACTCCACCACTCTCTTAAAAGGTAATCCATTGAAATACTCATGAAACACATCCCTAAAATGATCTTCTACTGGATTAAAATCATTTGGAGGTATGTCACATCCCCCTATAAAGAGACTTTCAATATGGGTAGCCACATCCCCAAGCCCATGATGATCTGGTCTAGCTCTGGTGGCCTAAATATTTCATTTACCATTGTTTATATAATTTCATCCCTTGAGAAGTATAACTGACACCATGTGGTGATAAAAGTCAATTAAGGTGTGATATTGAACCAACCAATCCATCCCAATAATTACATAAAAGTTCACCATCTCGAGGATGAAGAGGTACCATAATAAATGTTAATTATCTTCTTAAAGACAAATTCATTATATTAGTGTATGTACTCATACCTTACACCTAATGGTGGGTCTAGGGCCTGCACACCATAGTAATTCTGAATTTCTAGATCAAATATTTACACATTTTTTAAATAGATAAAGTGTTTTTAGAACATCAATAAAATGAATAATATAAAATATTGGAGTATACCATAACAATAAATTCTATTGTAGGGTTTCATGAACATTGAACCTCATCTATCAGCTATAACATATGAGTCTATACTAGAACATTTCCATGTGCTACAACTGAACTAACTTGGGTAGGTTTTCTCAGATGCAGTTGATAATTATAATTCTAGCTACCATTACCAAGAGCGACTCAATATATTGTTCTCCTGGTGCTACTCTAACTTCTTGCCTAATGTGGTGGAACTGATCCTTCCCCTAAAGGTGGAGTTGGTGTCGATCCGTTACCACTAGAAGCCAATGGAATGGTTTGAAAAAATATATGAAATTACCACCACATGAACAAGAGAATGACACTCAAGGGGTTCTTAAACAGATTAGGTTTTCAAATTTCCTTTTCATCCACACTAATTTAACATAATAGAGTTTCTAGTATATTTACTATGACCACTACTACTCTAATGATAATGCTCATGACTACACATCATGTTACTGAATGAACAACATTGTAACATTGAAACTGAGCCTATATTCTTAGAATAGATTCATTTCCACTTGATATACATAGTAAAAAGGGCCTGATTGAAAAACATATTAAATATAGGTAGGAGAAAGATATTCACCTCCGTAGATATTTATTACAAAATATTATCCTCGATGTTTTCTAGAATGCAATGGATAATCACTAAAATATAACCAGTTAAAAGAGAAAAAAAATAAAATTCATAAAATTAAACATAACCAACATAGAACCCTTATCATGAGGTAGGAAATACCTAGCTCCATCATCTATTAGTGTCTTATTAATGTTCTAATCATTGAAGGATGCCTAAAAATCTATACAGACTCTTCCCTAATGATGATCATCTATGGTAATCACATTGCACCAGTTCTTGGAAAAATCATGAACCTTATAGGTGGAAATCCTTACCCTACTCAACTAGGTTATCTATCGATTGTCAGTAATAGATATAGTGGACTCAAGGAAATAATCAGTAGCATGTGGATCACCATCCCACAAAAATATGAGTGGATACTGCGTCTAAAACTCATGAGCTAAATTATCCATTGTAGGTGTAGGTCTCTGAGAATGTTACATGGATTGCGTATGATGTATAAAACTCTCATGAGGCCCAACATCAGTTCCCTGTTCAAATATAATATGAAGTGACATAAGTTTCACCCTTATTGGTATGACTGTCAGCTCAAGGGCCACCCTCACTGGATTATAGTCATTTCCACCTTCCAAGATATGACACGAGGAAATTATGATTCCATTTCCCTATAAATTCTATCCAAACCTTTCATGTCATGATTTATAAACATATATAAGCAATATAGAGGTCAAATCACATGTTTAATGTCTCACTGTCAAATCTATGAATTTGTAGGTGTTTTTTTTTCAATTTACATGGATTCCAATAATGAAAATGTTAAAACATACCATACCTCTTCAATTGACAAGAAACTGTTTCAATTTAATATATAATTTTTAAATTTGAAGTTATAATTTAATTTTTTTACTTATATCACAGTTTTATAAAAAATGGATTGTCATACCCAGTGAGTAAATTCCCATACACCATATCACTTATTTCAACACCCATTCAATTTCTAGTTATCCTATTCTACAATATGTCTTCAAATTTAACTATTAATATTCAATGTTTTCAGTCATTAAATTGTCAATTCTAGTCCATGTTGTCCAATACAGCTCATGAATTGGAGATTTAAATCACTCAACAACTACCAATGAGAAGCTCGTGTACCCAATAATACATTTATTTAATTTTTATCAAAAAACTATTTAAGATTTAAATAACAAACTATATAGGAAAAACTATTTATACTTATGCTAAAAAATTAAATAACCAAATACCCATCATGAATTTAAAATGTTTGTGGAATAGTAATATATAACAAACTATGATCACT
This sequence comes from Viscum album, assembly GCA_963277665.1. Classification (NCBI taxonomy): domain Eukaryota; kingdom Viridiplantae; phylum Streptophyta; class Magnoliopsida; order Santalales; family Viscaceae; genus Viscum; species Viscum album. The sequence continues at coordinate 1,328,627,268 of OY728142.1, read as the reverse complement.
AAAAAATCATAGGAAACTTGATAAATGTAAGATGTGAAGTGATCCTGTATAGCATGGAATGTGAATGTCATGTGAATTATAGGTTTGTATAATGGTTAATGATTGATTCTTATCTACCCTTTTTTGATCAGTCCAAAGATAAAATGAAATATCCAATCAAAATAATATTTATTAACACTACATATCATCTATTTCACCAAATGGTTTGTCACCCATAGGTTCCCTGACCCCATTTGGCCACCTGGGCTCATGCACACCTCCTTGTTTGGTTATGGTTTCAAACTAGTAGTGATGTCTGAGGTTGTGTTCATGGAAGGAATATTCCCTCATTCAATAGTGGATAACAAACAAAATACAATAAAATGTAAATATATGAAGCTTATATAAATAGATGTCATTGTGGAAAAAATACTATAACATATAGAAATGTAACCATCTATAGTGGAAAAAATATATTAATGAATACCTTAGAAGAAGAATATATAAATAATTAATACAGTAATCATGTAAAAAATACGATAATGTTTTTCATGTCTCTATAAAATTTGAAAATAGGTATACAAGGAAATATGTAATACATGCTATATAGAATTATAAAAGAGATATCATGAGCTAACCACCATCCTGAGAACTATCTAGGACATCTTCTACCAAGCTTTATTAAAAGAAAGAAAAAACTATCATGTGTAGAAATAAGTATGTTACACTTTTCCAATACTAGAATACACATAATCTTCTAATTTACCAACAACATTCTAGATATAGTGTGATATAAATCTCATTTTTACACCACTAATAGCATCTATAGCATCCATTCTATGAATAAAAACTAATATAATGTGTAATAATGTATATAAATGTAACGAAATTGGATAATGGTAACTAATAAATGCTTCATCCCATTTGGTAATGTCTCTCTACAAGTTCTCATTCAAATTTTTTCATTTATCTTTAATTTATATAGATGTGTTATGTGAGGTGTAAACAAAACAGACAATATATCATTAAAATTTTTATGAACGATCCATGATATAAAAATGCATCCTCTAAGGATGATAATAATAGAGAGTATTAATTTTAATAGGAAAATAATTCATGACCAAAATGATTAATCTTAATCAGAAATGACATGCAGCCAGGGTACAAGGGGTTTGAGTGCAATCCATATATAATTTATCAAATAATTTCAATATAAATTATTTTAACAAAGTATAAGGAGTTATTTAAATGAAAAAAATTCTAAGCATGGATAGGTCATATAAGGTTAATATATAGGGCCACATGTCTAAAGACATCATGATAAATCTATGAAGTGTATCCAAGTAATACTAATATACAGAATGTACGAACGAGATCCTACGACATCCTATCAGGCATCCACTGATAGGGAAGGACAATGTTCCATGGTGTGAATCACCCTTTTAAATTTTCTTCTGCAATTAGAATGGAATCATATGAGATATCAATGAATTCCTTTGAGAATCCATGGTTGTCTCATGTATGACCTCTCATATAAAGATACATCAGTCTATATTAAACATGAACCATATATATGATTTATTCACTAATTAATGCCATGTATTTCCCATTTATTTTTACATGTCAATTTGATTATTACATTACCTTTAATTATTGGACAAGGAAAAAATGATATGAAACCATTTTTTATATTCATTTAATATTCTATTATTACATTAATTACATTACCACTCATAATAATGAAAATTTGGGATATGGAAATGAAACAATTTAGTAGTTTAATTACTCATTAAATTTGATAGTCCACTACATTATAATTCATAATCATGACAAGTTGGGGTATGGATGTGATTTTTTTTTTCAATTTAATTATAACTGCTAGGCCAAGTTATATGTAAATGTATAAATTTTGATTAAATTTTATAGGGTCATTGTTTAATTGAGATCTTACATTAGAAGGATAATGTAGGAAATATATATTTTTTATTTCTATTATAAATGAATTCCTTGGACTAGTAAACTTACTTTCATCATGTTTAATCCAATGAACACCATAATTGTGGAATATATATTAATAAAAACTTGTTGAAATCATAACAATGGAGATAACCTAATTTGGGTGCTCAACATTATGGTCATAGAAAACAAACAAAGTGATGATCATATATAACATACATCCCATAATAAGATTATAATGATTATAATCAAGGAAAAAATATTAAAATAGTAATGACCCAATGAAATCTGTATGTATACAATGATGAAAGTTTTCATAACAATAAGACATGGAGAATGAGTAATAGACCACATATCATGAGCTTATATCACATTATTCAAACTATATCTACATTTATATTAGATTTTATCAAAAGAAACCTGTTGAATGGATCAATTATCAAATAATAGAGTATATAATCCTACAAAAAATATCATCTTCGACAAGAACACAAATGGAAAACAGAGCAATATGAATAGTGTACATACCGATTCCCATCCAAAGAGATGAATAAGGATTGAAAAAGACATTAGATGATGGGATTGTGGATGAATCCAGCTTAAGAAAAATTTGATATTCCAATTTTAGGAAAATATAAAGTCGTATCGCTAGAAGGAATAAATATCAAAAAATGATATTTATAGAAAATTAAGGGAATTGTTCTCATTTACCCGATGAAAAACAAGGGCACAAAATTGGCCAAAACAAGAACCAATTATTCTTGTCTCATTTTTTACAGAGGGTACCCACATAGATAGGTTACATGTTTTGGGAACACTTTCACCATATATGTAATTCATCTTTATTATAATTTTCATACATTTTACATCGCCATGATATTACATCTTATTGGTTTCCTCAACCATGTATTGAATTACTACTCACTGTTAAGTGCCACACTGTTAAGTGAATCCATGTAACATCTCTCGCATTTTTACTCCTAATAGTGAAGTTATTCTGTTATTTTATAAAATTAGGGATCTAGATTCTAGAAAAAATAGTAGACCCCTTAATCCTTTGTAACCTCATATGGAATCCATATAATTTCTGAAAAAGTTATTATACATAAATTTAAAGGATACCTCCCTTAGGATAAAACTAGGTTCTTACACTATCAATATTAACAATTGATACTTTTTCATCTGTTCATTTCAATGGATTTATATTATTCACCTCAATTCCCAATAATCAATGGTAATAAATATTAGAAAGGTTTTTTTAATAAAATACTACATTATTTTTCTATAAAATTTAGAAATAATTCATTTCTATGACCTTTTTCATTAAATTTTCATATACAAATTTTAATCATTAATTAAAGTTTATCAACGGTATTATAAACTGCCTTTTTATTTCTTTATAAATTTTTTAAATAATGTATTATTTAATTTATTATATACATATCAATTATGATTTTTTTACAAAGGTTTTGAATATGTTTTTTTGTCATTTATAGGATGAAATTAATTTCACATAGATGATATTTTTATTCAGTATAAATATTACTTTAAAATATTCTATTGTTTTCATATATAATCAAATTCCAATTATTTTTTGATTTTTTTATACGTAAAAACATAAAAAAGTCATTATTATAGTTTTTAGTGTATGTTTATACACCTTTTATAATATTATTTTACATCTATATCATCATTAATCAATCGTAATTATGATTCAATGTGGATATTCTATATTAATAGAATTAGTGTTCTTCCTCCTCAAAATATATGATGACGATGTTTTAATGTTGTTTTCAAGAATCATGTTTTATTCACCCAAGTTAATTCTAATATAAGGAAATAATGAATATTTTATAATACTTTAAAATATATATGTGTGGTTTTCATTAAGTGTTGGGTAGGCCCAAAATTATATATCTCTCCAATTAATTTGGTAATGTTATAAATCTTATGAGCTATATGAGTTTGTGAGTGATTTTACGAATCCCATGGACCTATACTAGAGATTTTCCCATGACAGAGATGGTAAATGATATGTTTTCCCATGGCCATGGTGTAATATAAGAGGTTTTTCAAATCCTAATAGGGTATATAGATGTACTTTCCAAGCCTTATTGGGTACACATGAGGTTTTATGATGCCCAATTGTGTAAAAGAGTGATTAGAAAATGTTGAACATGGTACATAGGAATGTTCCAAAAATCAATAATGGTACAAATCTAATTAACCCAATCCAACAATGTGATGAATTTAATGGTGATAATAGTTTTTATATTATTTTTATTCTTATCATTATGATAAATTTTTATGAAGTAATGATTTTCCTTATCCTTATGATATGACCTATTTTATCATTATTGATTGTTGATAATTACATATATTAGATTAGGATTCCTTATATTATATAAAATAATTATTCTTGAACTCAAGGTTTATGGATCATGAATGGTTTAGTAAGAATTCATAAGTTTATATCACATTTTCATGCCATTAATCTTATGATATTCATAAGTATCATACTCAAATAATATCTCTCTGGTTTTTATTAGTTGATAATATAATCTATTCCCTTCATAAATATCCATTTATTGAGTATGTAAATAAATATTTAATGTTATAAATTTCTAATAACCATATATTATGGTATAAAATAATAAGAGTTATTGAAAAAATGTCCTAAATTTAGTGGGTATTGCATCTGATATCCATAAAAAATAAATCTAATGGTTCTTGAGAGTGTAATAATATCTTATAGATTTATATTATAAATACATATATAAATAAGAAATATGAATAATTTTTTAACATTTTACCCAACATTAAATAAACATTACATTATAAATAATTAGATTCTAGTCCCATATCTGAGAGTTTAGGTTAGGTGAATTGAAAATGGTATCCCAATAGTAATCACATATTTTTAGAGAATAGAATCCAAAACCATATGTTAAAAACCAAGAGATATTTATAACATTTATAAATATAAATAATTTTAATAATTTATATATTGTATGGTTTATTATTAATGAAATAATTTTACTTATATAGATAATTGAATATAGGCGTTGGAACAGATACACATAGGGTTAATAATCGTTAAAATATTAATTAGGTATTTACTTGATCTTCACCAATACATTAAAATGAGTTCTAACTTCTCACATAGTTTAACATTCCTAGGTTATTTTCTTTGGTAAATTTTCATTCTATTTTTGAACCATTCAAATAGATTTTAATATGTTTATGTTAAAAATAGAAACCTAACATTACAATGAAAATCATATTATTAAATATTGACTGATATCAAATGATAAAAATATAGCATAAATTATGAAATCATTGTAATGATTTCAATTGATTTAAGAATTCACATTGTGATTATTGATTACTAATAGTCATATAATGCTTCTGGTTTCAGTAAATTCTAAGAACAATGATGTATTTCATGAATAAATAATGTTATGGACAATTTAATGAACATCCACTTTATAAACCAAATTTAATGGGAGATAAGATGAAAAATATTCCCAATACTCCATGAAAATTATCATAACGGATGAATAGAAATATGAATAATGTTGATATTTTAAATTAATATAGATTGGAAGAAGTATGAATTGATTCATTCATAAAAAAATCCCACAATTCATCTGTGGGTCACCTAATCATTTTATTCCTTTGCAATGGATAAATTCAATAGAAAATAAATTTTCAATTATTTTTTGCATAGACTGTGACAAGTTTATTAGGGTTTGGTATCATTTGTGATGAGATAATAATAAATTGTGTAGTCTTTAAAAGAATAAGAAATAAGAGGATGTTATGAACTCCATGACATGGATAGTTATTAATAATGTGTTCATCATTAAGTATTTTCATCGATCTCTTCACATTAAAATTTAGAAGGGAATTCATGTAACTAAAGAAGAAAGATGAGGAATACATTGTACCCAATGATGAAAATTTCACCATACATATGAGTTCAGTTTATATTTATATCATCAACAATGAAATAAGAAGTTTTTGATTCATTACTGGTTAAAAAATGTATTTTAATTTAATTTCTAATAAGATAATTTTATTGTTATGAAGAAATAATTTTATTTTATCTCAATATATAAATGGAGATAATAAAATATCATAGTTCTTGTGGTTTTGGGAATAAATAGAAACATTTATTTTCATGGATATTCAAATAAAAAATCCCATGGTGAAAAGAAAACTAATATTTATTTGTGAAAAATGTAACAGATAAATAATTGGGGAAATTAAATCCAAGGAGAAAGAAAATGATTTATGTGTGGAAGAGAACGTTATCATGAAAATAAATATTTATTGGATGTGAAGAATTAAACTAGTGAAAATAATATATGGAAATATCATTGCGATAGGCTATAAATACTGAAATTCTATATTTATAATGTGTATAGATAAATATTTTAACCAGTTCCTAAAACCCAAGGCAAATGAAAAAATTCATCATCAAAAACCTGAAAATCTAAGTAACACATATATTAATTTTGAAATAAAATCTATTGAATTTAGTCATGTTAATGAAGGGTGAAAGGTAGACTCATCATTTACTCTGGAGTCTAAATTTATTATGAAATAACCCTAATACATTATACATATATTATTTCTTAAGAAAGTTGATGAGTATATATATGATTGTTTTATAAAAATCGATGTAGTATAATGGTTCCAAAAAAACTATAATTATATTTGATATAATCTAGTATATAATTATTCAAAATCATATTATTATACATTGAGACAAATACAATATGATTTCATGATTTCATGGGTTATCACATCATAAATGAAAAAATAATTTACAGAAAAAGAAATCCACATTTCACATAAATCTAGGATTATCTATCTATGTAAAGAAAAATATACTCACTTTATAGATATTTATTCTATTATATGTGAATCAAAAATCAATTATGAGATTATTTTCTATTTATTACATAAATTTGTATGGATTATTTTTTATTATAAATTATATATATAGTAATTAATATATTAATAATATCATCATTATGAAGTGGAATTTAAACTTTTTTTATGAAAAAATATTTAAGGTGGGGAATGTAACATTATAAGATTTCAATATGTAATTCTTGAAGAGAGAATTATCTGTTTGATATATTATATTACAAACACAATTGAAATAAATTTTTTTATTAAAAATTAAAATAATGACTTTAGTGAATATAAAATCCTTCCACTCATCTATATTCTTTGCAAGAGGCAAGTGATTATTACTAGGCATTAGGTGACAACCCCAATACACCAATGGATAGTATTAAATGACATGAGATTCATAAAAAAATTAGAGATTATATTCTCCATAATGGTAAAATAACCAAAATATTATAAATATGTAAAAAAACATAAAAAATAATGAATTTGTACATCTACAACTCGAGGAAAACCAAAACATACAAACCCAAATAACAACCATATCAGAGTATAAGTGGAACACAAAAGACAACAAAACTAAAAGTAAATAATAGAAAAAAACCATATACTCTTATCCTTATTGATGATATATCACAATAATCCATTACCAAACCATCATGAAGAAACACATAAGTCCTCAGATACATTTCCTTTTCCATTATCTCAATAGATGAAATCTGTAAACACATAATAGTACACAATAATGGGGGTGATTCTAAATATGATGTATTTACACAATGTCTCCCCACCTCATGCTACTAGGTCCATTTTTTTCATTTCTATTAAATAGTTTTAAATAAATTTAATGAAATTTATATAAATCTAAGAAAATAAATCTTAATAAATCAATGAATAATTTAATACATTTCACATATCTTTTAGAATCCCATTACATGAATTTAGACACACCCCCAAATGTATGCACTTATAAAAATTCCACAATCATTATTGATCTCTAATCAATCTAACAATTATTTGAAAAACATTCCAATACTCTTGTTCTCTAATGGAATTACAACTCTATATGGTGATATCATTTTAGCCAAATGTTATGAAACCATTAACAAGGGTCATGTCAACAAAATGATCTCACACCAACAATGAATTCCAATAACATATTATAAAAATAATTCCAAAAAACAATTCATTATTTAAAATATTTCAACAATGTTATCATTACATCAAATCCAAACTGAAATTTTAAACCCATCATTCCAAAATATTGAAACAAATGTGATTTCCACAAAACAAAACAATTTATAAAATTTACATGAAAAAATCACTAAAAAGGTTTCTATCACATCACAAAATGGTTTGAAACATATTTCATAAAATAAAATTATTTTGAAACCAAGGAATTAGGTTTTAATGGAGAGGAGTTTAGAGATAATCCACCAACCCCACAAATGTTTTAAAAACGATGAATGAAAAAATTATTCTCTAGATCCAATCATGAAATAGTTCCCTTAATTTTACCTCGTAATAATAAGTCAAAAAACAATATAAAAATATAAATATAACCATGATGAAATATATATATGGTTAGGAGGGAGAGTATAATGAAGAATAAAATAATAATAACCATGAATGAGAATTTAATATTGTATATGTACCTCCCACAACATTGTACTCTTAAAAATGATCAACGTTCATGGGTAATATCCACTTCAGCCATTAGATGAAAAAAAATCTGGGATAAAGAAATATTAGGTTATAAAAAGTGGTCTCAACCCATAAGATATGTTAGATGCATAATATTTATATCTAAAACTACACAATACTCATTTTAGACACTTGATTACGAAAACTATGCACTAGATTTTCATGAGTTGTTAAATCAAGAAACCCCTCAAAAGGTTTTAAAATATTTTTAGATCAACATTACACCATCTCTATATTAAAAACTGACCCAAATAGAATTAATCTCTCATTATCTCCATTTTTTCAACAAATTATTTTCCATCCTTATGCAAACACATTGACCTTTTCTTACCTTTTAATTGTTTCCTTGGAGTGTGTCATTGCTTCTATTTACAGTTCTCAAATTGTTAACATAAAAAAGTCATCTAAAGCTGAAGAAATTTTTTGAATACTCTTGAAACATAAATTGATCATTATATATACATTAAATACATTAATTAAAATTCTTGTAACTGAAAACCTGGTGCAAAATTATACGTTCCATTTGCCTTTCAGTTCCTATAAAGTAAAAAACAGAGTTTTCCACTATATGTTCTAGACACCACTTAAACATTTCCTTTTCATGCTCCTATGTTCCATACTGACTACAACTAGGTTACAAAAAAATAATGCACTATATTTATTTTTTTCCTAATAATTTTTTTTCATCCCTACCCACGATCTATACTTGAACATAACCAGACATACTCTCCGGCTCTTGGTTAATATAGTTCCACCAATTAACATGGATAGGATCAGGTGGATACTTTTTTAACTAAGACACATGAAATCCATTATGCGCTGAATTAAACCTTAGGGTAATATATGATTAATATTAAATCTCACTAACTCATTCATATATCTCAAAAGGGACTATGATTAGAGGAGAACACATTCCCTTATTACAAAAATGTTTACTCCAAAGACATTAATATATTCTAGAAAAACCATAATCACTCATCTGTAAAGTTTATCGTCAACACTGATGATCCACATATGATTTATGATGAATCTATGAAATCACCATTCACTTTATGATCAACAGAATCCTCTACATTGTCTCCCTTAGAAGGATTTTTCCAATCATAAAAATATCACCAACTTCCACCCTACAATGTGGATAATAAAATGGATTCCCATAAAAATTTTAAAAATGATCCATATATATCGGGGCTTGATAATTATTATTGTATGGTAGATATAATAATTATTTTTCCTCCTCCCATGAGGAAAAATATCCATTTAATAATCCCTAAGCATTCATTCCAAATTTTTCATTCGGATTATGAATTGTCTATCATTTTTAAGATGATACATCATTCTAATTGAAAACTAAGCCCCAAGGGGTTGTTGAAATGATTTCCAAAAATAATAGATAACAATATTTTATCAGTTAGATATAATTCATATTTTAATGCCATTTATCTTCACAACTTCTTAGATATAGATTTTATACAAGTCCTCTACCATATCAAAATCATGAATTAGGATAAACTATGCCGGAATAGTTATCTAATCAATAATTACCCATATTTAATATTGTTTCAAAACCATTCATGGTAAAAATGTTATAGAATTCATCATCATCGACACCCTTTTCTAAATGAGAACTTGTAATGACTAAAACATGAATGCTGATCAATTATACATTACCTTAACATGCAATCTGGTGAGGCATCTCAAAACAAACTATGAAACATACTTATTCATTCTAACACCCCAAAATTGTTATTTTATCACATCGAACATATTTTAAATTCTTGGTTGAAAATCCCATTTTGAATGGTTGTAAGCATTAAGAATTTGTTTCTAAAAACCAAGGGTACGAGGATTTGATATCTTATCTAAAAATCCACTCTACCATCCATCATTCATCCCTCAATAGTCTCTCACCAATTATTTTTGACCTCTTTAAAACACATTCAAAACTAGATATTTGAGCCTCATTAACATTCAAATCCAAATCAGCAAAACAACTTTGAAGAAAACTATAACATCAAAATAGACAATAAAATCCAGGTCCAGGTATCATATAACTAAAATTATCATCTATTGATTTGATGCTTCATTATCTACCAGATTATATTGATTTTGGTTTGATTAATCAGCCATAGAAATTCCATTACCTAATTTATTAATAAATTTTATGTATAACAGTTGAGTGTCATCCATCCACCTTAATTTTATTAAATTTAAGTAATTTTATTATAATATGTATCTCAAGATCCTATGGTATATAAAAATATTTAATTTATTTCTAGATTTATAATGATGCCAATTGTTCAACGAATGGAATACTTAATCCAATTCTATGTCCAGTGTTGGTTAGTTGTTCTCAAGAAACTATTACAATCATGAGCCATAAGAAACAACGTCATCTCCCAAAATAGTAAAAACATCCCAAACCATATGTTGATGCATCAATATAGACTAAATATCTATATATAGACTCATGAAATGTGATAACCATCTGTGATGAAAGTGTTACCTTAATCTCTTGAAATGTTTTGAAAGTTTTTCATTTATTAAAATGGAATGACATTCCGTATCAACATTTTCATCCATTATTTCAAATGATAAAAGTAACATACAAAGAATCTATTTTAATAAACTAAGACAAGGAAACTATAATTCCAAAAGATATTATTTAGTAGTGTCCATGAGACAATAGCATCTATATTTTCTGAATCAACTAAAATTCCTATTTAAAAAATTCAATTTCCATGGAATGGTTTCTATTTTAATTGGAAATCACATAGTGATAACACTGAATCAAAATGATACTATCAAAAGATAGCCAACACAATATCAAAGTGTTGTTTGTGTTATGCCTTTTACCTCGAATACACCAGTATATCATCCAGAAACACTACCATAAATGAATTCAAATAATATAGATGTATATGATTAATCAATTACATAAAGAAGGAGGGTCTATTAGTAATACCAAAAGGCATTAAAATGAACTCTTAATGGAAATATATATTTCTAAAATCTATTTTTAAGATATCATCCTTCTAAATAATCATTTTATTATAAAACTAAAACACTTTATTGATTAATAACCATCAGGATACCATGAAATGACCAAAAAATAAGATTTTTTTTAAATTTGATAATGAGTTGTTATAGTAACATTGATTATCTTATAATAATCTTTCAAATGTTATTTTATACATACACCATTTTCATAAAATTAATTGTGTTCTTCCAACTTATATGTTCCCACCCGGAAAAGGAATATACTTTATAACTCTTACATCTAATCATTCAATTCCCCATATTCTATTAGTGCATTTTGATTACATGGAAGGGATATATGACTAGTCCCTAATATGAGATATATAGTAAATTACACTTCTATTTTTCTGGTAGAGGACTATAGTTTTTTAATAAATAAATCAAGGAAGTATTCCAATATGATTGGAAAACAATAATTCATGATATAGTTTTTTTATTCCAATTAAAAATTTGTCAACATTTAATTTATAGTTCTTTCCACTAGTAAAAAGGGTCATATCTTCTTGTTTCCACTAACCAATCTCCATTCTGAAGATTCATTACATCATAATAATAATTCATACTCACTTTCCTTGGATAATGTTTTATAAGGGCCTCTAGGTTATGTCGTAAATACAATCAATTAAATAATTCATAAAAATTTATCACTATCATAGAAAAAACCCATAATGAATAAGTTCCATCGAATCTTATAAACCACACAACACATTTAAAATCTCTACATTCTCATTGTCCCAAAGGTGCTGTTGTTTCGTAATAAATGGAATAATCTCACAATACAAACCCATATGATAAATTATATTAGAATAAATATATTTATAATTTGATATGATATCTATAAAATATTTTGTTAGATAATAATGAAAAAAAATATTACCTCTCAACATTGAATAACTTGATTGATTATCCATGATCACCGTATTAGAACTATACCATTTATTATTCATTGTACCTTTCTCACTATTATCCTGTTGATATTTTCACCCATTATAGAGTCATGATGAACCAACAAGAACCATGTATTTCTCGATTCTACAAGTAAGATTTTCTCCATTTCACTTTTCTGATTTATAATATGATACCTGAGAAACACTAGATGTGTCTCTAGCACCAAAAGTTGGAGAACTGGGAAAACAACACTGAGTATGTCCCATAATTTAACAGTTATGACATTATTGTGAGGGTTCCATTAAATCTTACATTATATGATCCAAATATTGTCCTTGAAAACCATTCAACATACTTTTTGGTTGAAGAGGCAAATTTACTAATCTGAAAGACTGATTCTGAAGTGTCCCGCCACTATAGAAGTATGATTCCCTTTACCACTTATTCCTAGAACCGGTGTTCCCACCTTTCCATATAAAAATAAACCTGATTCCTCCACCAAATATTCCTCATATGTCCCATTATTTTAAAGACTCTTTGTTGACTATCCCTATATTGTAACACCCGAGATTTTTATGAGTAATATTTTGTTTTTATCATCAGTGGAATCTTTCAGTACACACTTTCTTGGCTTACTTTACACGCAATCACGACCTTCCTCGATAGCTTGCGTCGTACGCAATACTGAGTTTCACTAAACAACGATATGCTATTAAAATATTATTAAAACTAGCCGTTATGAATAGTAATAACCACTTTTTGAAATTTTATAAATTTTATTTTCCAAAATGGACTTCATTTTTGGACTCAGAATATCGAAATTAGCCTAGGGTGAAATTTTGGTATTTTTCTGAAAACTTTCAATTTTTGATGAATAGTGAAACCACTAAGTGGTAGGTTAAAAACTGAATTTTGCATAAAACTTAATTTTACCGCTTCTGTGAATGGAATTTCGAAAATCTGACAGACACGGTTGATATCAGTAAGTAAAATGTTGTTCAATGAGATAAAAATAATTTTTTGGTGAATAGTAACTTTTTACTTTTTTTACCGCGGTTAATAGTAAATAGGGTAACTAAGGGTAAATATGATATTAATATTACCCTAACACATGTCCTAATTCTATTGGACAAGTGTAATTCGACCAAAAACAAACTTAGGAATAAAATATGACCATTTAGGCCCACTTGGATTAGATTAGGACATTTTTTATTAATTTATTTAAAGAAGGGTTAAAATAGTTAAAATCAAAGTTTAATAAGTAAATCATTTTTAATATGGGGTTATACATAAGATAAATTCGACTATAAATATTCATTAGAAATATAAAACGATTTCCTACATAATGGTATTTTATTTGTAATTTTTAGACATTATATAATTTAATTTATTTATGACACAACGATGATGCAATAATTATCTTATTAATGAAATATTGACATAATTGATGTTATAAACACCGAAATAAATGTAATTTGAGACTTTTTATGAATTACAATAATTTTCTAGGTTACTATGTTATATTAGTGTTGATTTAATCAACTTGGTTCGAACATATAATTCTGTTATGACTTTCACAAAAATCATATATCAAATAGTGTCAAAATTGACACAAAATAGTTTTTAAATAAAATATTATATTATTAATTGTTATTTTATTCCTAAAAATCTAAGGTTCGGCCAAATGACATAGATAAGGATATATATATTAATAATAAACAATTTGGGGTTCTTTTGGCATGTTATAGTAAGTGTATTAACCATATAGTGAAAGAAAACAAAAAGACATGGTAAAAGTTAAATTATTTAACTTAGAGTTAAATCTAATTGATAAGGTTAAAATAATATCCCAAACTTGTCTAAATCCTATTGGATGATAGGATTTAGACCCTTCCCCACTTTAGCTTCGAAATAAGACCCTTTGGAACCATTATAAACCGATTTTGACTTTAATATAAAATAATATTTTGAGATATTCCTAAGGTTCCCCTCTCCTCCCTTATAAAAGGGCACATCCTCCCCCTCCTCCTCACACCAATTTGAGCACTCAAGATCGGCCAACCCCTACCATTTTCTCCTCTCCACTTCCCTAGAATAATCCAAGAGGTCCTGGTCTTCTTCAAAGACCAATCATAGTTCCCTAAGTGGAGGATTCAAAGAGGCATTCCAAAGAAGAGGTAATATCCATTACCGATCTTTTCAATTTCTTTCTTCTTCAACTTCTTCTTCTTTAGTTGTTTCATGATAAAGTAATAACATCAGTATTAATTACATACTGATATGTTATTATAAATGTTAAACAACCCTAATTCACTTTCTATCCATCCTACGGAAAAATGAAATCACCGCGCGTGCGTACGTACGGAATACCGTCTCCACGCCGTGGTGTAATCTATTTTCCACCATCACTTTACAAGGATGGGTATAATGGTGTAATGAGTAACTATTTATGATAATTATGAAGTAATATTGATACTGAAATAATATATATACACTCCAATACAATTCCATGACCATATGAACGATATCATCACTCGTGCGTACGTACGGAATACCGTCTCCACGATGTGATGTGACCCGTTCTACATGATCATCATTACATAGTAACTATATAAATGAATTGAATGAATAAATATGATATATGTTACACTAATACCATTCTGGATATAAGGTATATATAAACATAAAATAATAATAAGAATGTATTCGGCAAAACACGCATAAGAACAAAAGGCAACAAAGACCCGAGTAACAAGTAACAATGAAATATTACTTACAAGAAGCTAAGAATATGACCATATATGATATCATATAAATATGTATGATTATGGAATAATTCAATAACATTATTTAAACCATTATACAGGATCTTCGGACACGTACAAAGCAAATTGGACCTTAGGTAAGGGAAATATCACAATCTCATTTTTATCCGAGATTGTTTATTCGTAAGTATTTACTGGGGTGTATTTTATCATCCACATCCATGTTCCTTAAATATATAATATTGTTTCCATCCACTTACAATAGTTTAAATCCAATTTTACCCTTCGGTAAGTTTTTAGTAAAAGATATGAAAGGAATCTTTTTTCGTTTTTCATATGAGGTACTTTTTTGACTTTTCCGACAAAAGTACGGGAAGAATGTTTTTTTAACTTATACGGCATCAACGGATTTTACGGTTTTATAAAGCCTAATTTTCATGAAGCTTCCTCCATAAGATTTCATGACTATTTTCAACAAAATATCTTTCTTTTAAATTTTTTTGATGTTTTGTGAAAAGAAATTGATTTTGAAGAAGAAAGGATATTTTCCTCAAGAATTCATTTCAAGTGTTTTATTAAAATTATTTTCCAACTAAGATAATAAAGGGTTCTGTTTTTATCACTATTATTACATTGATTTGTTTATGTTGTGATGGAATTATTTTTATGAATTCCTTTATCTTATATTAATTGTTTTATGATGTCATGATGTTTAGGATTCCCATTTGTATTACATGGGTTATGCAATGATGTATGATTTATGATTTTGTGGCACACATAAGAATGGTATCATTATGAGATGGGTGGGACCTATATCTCCCTCCAATGCATTGGGTAAAGATTTTATATCTCATGAGATAGACATGGCTGGAACGGAAGGTTATTTCGGTTCAGTGATACAGGACTGAAACGAGGAGTGAACTCTGTTCAGAAAGGGACTTTGTCCACTAAGATAGTCTTGGCAATGAGTCATGACTAACAAGAAATGATTTTCCATGATTATGTGTGCATGACACAAAGTTTCAAGTTTCATGTTATGATTATGGGGATCTCATTTTCACTTCTATGATTTATTCCATGTTATGATATTATGATCTCTTTTGCAGGTTATGATTTTCAAAAAGATATGATATGATTTTTATTTCCTTTATTTGCCCTTGCTGAGCATTTGAGCTCACCCTTTTATGTTTTCTTTTCCCCAGGTCAGGAAGATGGATATTAAGTAGAATATGCTAAAAGGGACCCTAGATATGATGAAATAAATGGGAGACACTGTAGAAGATTTATGAACCAGTTGTTTATGTTTCCCAGTTTCTAAAGACACTATACCTATGCGGTCCTTTGTGGTTTTGTCATATGTTGTAATAAGTGTGCTTCAATTTTGAAGTATTAACAATGTATGTAAAGTATGGGTCGTTATATATATAATAAATTTTAACAATAATGATAATCGTGGAATGAATATATGGTTTAAACCCCCACTCAAAAATATTTTCCACAAAGGATGACCGTATATCCACATTTGGATCAGAATGATATAAATTAAAAAATATATCCATGTACATAGTTTTCAATATATTCTAATAAATTAAACTAAATAATTACATTATTCTAGAAATTCATTATTTCGAAGGAATGAATTTTTTGTTGAGAAACAATAAAAAATACAATAATAAAATTACTTGGTCTAATTAATACATAAATGATAAATCCCACAATTGTAATGAACAATAATCCATCATTTATGTTGAAAATATCACTATCAGCTCAGTTTGGGTGAAAAGAAAAGAAAAGAATTTTTTTACCCTATTCAACCACACTTCTTCTATTTCCATCTCTAAATCACCCTAATTATTGGATGGATTTTACTTTTGGAAATGATATAAATGTTCCATTATTATTGGTCCATAATTTATGTCCCCTATATCCACGACCTGAGAATCTAAGACAACACTTTGGACCAACATTTGGTTCACTGGTGGCATAGGTGAAACCATAATCCAAATAGAATCATCTAGTATGTTTCTATAGTGCCTACCCAGTTCCATTTTCATTATCCAAAACAAAATTCATTTCATATCAATCAGTATAAAATGAAGGCTAATAAAATTAAAATATATATTAAATCATACATTTCACAACAATGATTCTTAATATTCAAAAATTTCTTGTTTAAACAATTTTTTAAAATTCCTCCATGCCCATTAAAATCAATCAATTTTCAACTATTTTATAAATTCAACAATTTTGACCTAAATCATATATCCTTAATAAAAATTTATTATGAAATCATACTGGTAATTCATTACTATAATATCTTTTCATGTTATTTATGTCTTTTAATCCCATGATGATGAGATGGAAACTCCTTAATGAGTCGCAAAACACTCATGTTTCCAATCTCCCTACTAAAATATTTTTTAACATAAATAGGTTATCTAAACCTTTTTATTCTATAAATTTAATGTTCTGATAATCCTAGTCCATTCTAAATTCATATAAGATAGAAAAATGTGTTCCCAACTACTTGTCTGAACACAATATATATACATGGATAAAAAATGATACCATTTGTATTGTCTCTCCTCTCACCCATTGGCTTTTTATTATGTGGTGAGTGTTCCACGGTCTTAGTGGATATCTTAAAGACACCAAAGGCTGAAAATAAATTCTAATGGAATCATAAAAAATTGATGTACAATATTCCCTTTGATACAAAATAAACAAAAAAAGGTATCCATATAAAAAAATTATCTAAAATGTTGCTTGTGTATAAGTAAAACATGAAAAAAAACACCCAAACCAAACAAAAAACTATATCAGACTACAAGTGGAAACCAAAAGTCAAAAGAATAACTAAAAATGGAGAAAATAACTAGATAATACTATATTTCTCAATGATCTAACATAGTAATAAATTCCAATAGTATCATGTATCATCACTAAGGAAATGAGTTACCTTAACATTATGTGTTTCTCAATAGATGGCATCTAAAAACTCACAATAGTTCTCTATTAGGGGGTGAATATTAGCTCTATTGGATTTACCCCATTGACTTAGAAACTCATTCCAGTAAGAAATTACTTGATAAAAAATTTCTATAAATAAAAAATCAAATAAATATAAAGAAATTTTTATTCAAAACAATATTTTTCCAGGGAGGGGAATCCATAAATACATTAACACATTTCACATCTTATTTGGGTAAGCCATTTCATGATTTCCTATACACACCCATACATTCAGGTTCTAAATTCTAGGATTTTCTCAGTGGTATGAATTATTTTATTCTTCAAATTATTATTATTTTTTCCCAAATAATGATTCCAAATGTAGTTAAATAGGTCTTTCATGCATTTATGGAATGTTCAGAGCTTAGATCCACACCAATTTTAGGGGCAGACTACGCAGCATGGTTAGTAGAAACTATGCCACCCCATCCACATTATTTCTCAAAACACTATAGTTGTTGATAATATGGTTGATAATTACCCAGAAATTACATAAATAGGCAGTAAATATATTTTATATGTATCATTGAAAACCATACACAACCGCACACCTAAATATCGTATTAGATGAGTTCCTTTAGAAGCATTGAACACATTATTCTAATTTTGGTCATGATCATCAACATCTAATATAAATATATTCCCCTTTATTACTCATACTAAAAAAATCATTATAATATGAGGAATTGAAATATAGTAAATGGTGTTCTTTGATGATCATTGAGAGTAAGTATGGATGATACGTAAGAAAACATGATTGTAAGGGTATAAACAATATGAGCATAACATTTGAAGATAATACCAATCATATAAATGATCATAAACATGAGTCATGGAATAAATATTGGTAGTTCATAAGACATTTATCATTAGATAATAAAATAACTTCAAAAATGAGATTATGATAATTGAATGGGACATGGAATGTTTGGTATACACATAAGATTAGAAAATATTATATTAATGATTCCTAACAAGAAATTAATAGTATGATAGTCAGTGTTAAACCACTCACGAACCAACATTAGGCTATTGATGACCACCTATGTAACTTATAGTTCTAGTTTTAGGATGGCCACCCATGTACCATCTTGTAGCGATCGTAGTATGACCTCTCATGTACCTTTTAATTTTGAGCATAGGAAACATCTGATTTACCCTCTTGTTGCAGGCATTGGATGATCCCTCGTGTACCCTATGGTCTCATGGAACTTTTATCATTACCAAATTCATTAGAGGAAGATGTAAATAACTACCATCACATTATGAAATATAAACAAATTTTATACACAAAAACATAAATCATATTGTTACCAATAAAAATGTGTTTCAAATACATTTCACCATAAAAGACCTCAATGAATGAAACACAATTAAAAAAAATGCATCATACACATAAAATATTAATAGGATGAGTAAGAATAGTATAATTGGATCCTGTATCAAGTAAAATAGAAGTAAAATAAAAAAGGAGATCACTTTAAATCATTCTTGAGCAATATATCTTTTGGGATTTGAAAAAATTTTCTTCATAAATTTCACAGGAATTTTAAAATAAAAATTTTTCATTGAAAATATAACTGTAAAATTGTAAAGTAATGTTCAAGTAAATAAGGATTAATTAACAAATAAAACTTTATTCATGTTGTATAAATAAAAAACCATTCTATTTCTACAGTTTCTAGAAAATTCACAAAGTACCCTATTTTGAAAATGATATGAAACTTCCATTCAAACAATTTTGTTGAAATTAAAAAATTGATACAAAAACATAAATATACCTCTGAGAATAGAATAAAAAGAAACAAAACACTTCTACAAAAATATGTACTTTTGGAGAGATTTTCCTCTTCTAAGGATTTAAAATAAAATAATCCCAAATATTTATTAGATTGTACGATAAATGCTTATCACTTTTATAATTTGTAGAATCATATTACAAAAAAAATTATTATATATATATATATATATTAAAATACCATAATATTTATAATTAGACTTATAAAATAAAATAATGGGTTGTATATACACCATGCAAAATAAACATGTACTGTATATGGCATTTGTCTCTTAGAAATCAATGTTATAAAAATATCCCTTACCTTATGTATTGACTTTCACTGTACTAATAAAAACATCATATATAATAAATATATATTTATTATACATTACAAATAGATCCAAATTATTATATCTAATATCATATATTTTTTTATTATGAATTTATTTTTCCCGTTTATTAACAATTTTATGACATTTTTGTACATCGGGTAATATCCTATTTGTTTTTATCATGTGTTTTTATTGGTTAATTTTTTGGTCTTATTAATTATATAATGATTTCAAAATTTCTGTAATTATAAAAATAAAATTAGTATCATATATATTTAGTAGATATTTATTCATAATAATCTATAAAATATATATTTATAAAATGAAATACATTGTTCATGGAGAGATAAGTTGTGTGTATTGATGAATGTTCTTTCCAATTTATTTCGGTATTGAAGGAAAGAAGAAATGTAAATTATATATAATATCACAATAGTATAATTATTATCAAATATATATCATATATTTTCATAAACACATCCTTAATACATTCCATGAGTTGTGTCAACGAATCACATAAATTTGATGATGAGTTAGCCCACATGTCCACAAAAAATGTTGTCAAATTTAAAGAAAATAGAAATAAAAAAGTATGTGTTATAAAAAAATTAAAAAGAATAAATAAATCATATATTTTATATAAAATACAAAATAACACTTTATTAAAACCCAATTGAAATTATTAATGGAGGAGATAATGATATCGGTTCGCAGGGTAGTAGTCTTACATACACATAGATGACGATTGTGTATCACATTTGATTGAAATGTGTGTTAGTGGAGATAAAAAATGAAATATAAAATCATAAAACATTTTTAATAATACTTAGGTTATTATATTAACATTAACTTAATATAAAATTTTCTATTTTTTGGATGAAATAAATAAAAAACATTCATTTATGAACATTACCTCTTCCTCGGGAATATATTTTGGTGTAAGGTGTAGGTTATCCACAATTGGGCCTCGGTGGGTCGATGGATATGCTGGAGACCACCATCTGAAGGGATGAAGCAAAGTTATAATGGTTCCTATGCAATGTGAATTATGAGGGGGTGGAAACGTAATCCATAACTCACAGGGATGTGTGGTAGTAGTGTACACTACTGGCTTTATTAGTAGAGACTCACTACAGGCAAAGGACTGGGAACTTATGAAAGGGATACAGTTCGATCTATCTAACCATCAGCTACACATAGAGAGCTAAAGTCAATCAAAACTCCTCTATGAAATGCTGATGGAGCACAAATCCAATCCATGGAGCATTTTATAACATATCCATCATAACAAGATTCTCATGGATAACATCATGAGGTTACATCAGACTTGGTTTGAGGAAAACAATGTGGAAGACGTCCTTGGGTCTCGATTTCCTCAAAAGCATGATTTTGTCTCCTTCTCCAGTTTGTGATCCCTCCCCCTGGAGCGTGTGACCATTATTTTAGGTGAAAAACTATGACTTCATTATTTTCTCCCATAGGTTAATTTTTCTTCTTGCTTTTATTGTTCTATCATTCTTTAATAAAATTTGCTAGTTTGGTGGGAAGTGAACCAATTGAATTTTTCAAAAGAATAATTTATAATATATTCAATATCAATAGAAATTACTTTAAAGAAGATATTTATTATAATAAAATATATAATACTATTTTATATTCATCAATAGATATATTTTACGCAGGTTTTGGTGTTATTTTAATTTTATCTTTATAAATAATTGTTATTTAATTCATTCAAAATTTAACTTTGGTAAAAAAAATTCAATATTAATATTGTGATATTTTAAATTATATGGTTTTAATTTTACCATAAATAGACAATTTATAATATTTTCGACCATATCACCACCCTTTTTCCATTATTAAATGATTTTCTGATTTTTATCTACTTTAATAACTTATTATTTTCATAATATATCATTAGTGTGAATTTTTACACTATTTAATACATTGAATTTACAAAAATGAATAAAAAAATATAAAATCAAACCAATTCACATAATAAATCCCTATTATGTAATATTCTCTTGTAAATTTCGTGTATAACCATAATTTAATTAATTTATAATTCTTATAATATTATTATTATCACTCAATAGAGTTTTTCATTAATTGAATAATTACTACATCATCATTTTTTAAATTTTATGATAATTATTTCTTCATTAAAAATTACAACTAAATATTCATGATACAGATAAAAATATTATATTTTAGAATAATTTATGTAGTCTAGAATATATTTTATTTATCCACATATTAAAAATATTAAACTAATTATAAGTAATAGTGTGTTTTTTCACACTCTGTGATTATAATAACATCTAAGTCATTTTCATGTATAAGTGAATATTAAATTTTTAAATTTTAAATAATAGTTTATAAGGATAAAATTAAAATCATCCAATAACTTTTTGACATTTGTTATGATAAACTGATAATATTCACAATATTATTTGTACCCTTAATTACACCATTACCCTTAATCATGGTAAGAACAATTACCAATGTTACTATTTATATTGTCAAAAAATAAAAGAGACCTATTTAATAAATTTGGAACATATTATTCCAAATATGGAATATATTTTAAAAAATTCAAATAAATAATTTTTTAGAAATGTTTTAAAAATTATTCCCATATAGGGGTCGAAACAATAGGTCTTTATAGTGAAAACATTCAAAAAATTAATATTTTTTATATCCAAATTCAATGTAAAATTGAATCCAAAGAAATAAATTGCATGGAAATATAAAAAAGTTATCTAAATATAATTTAAAACTAATCAAATATATAATTCAACAATATAAATTATTTTTATTAAAAAACAAGTTTATAATGAAAATATAGTATTTTTAACTATTTATAAAAACATGAAACTTATCAAAAAAATAACATAAATTTAAAAAAAATCAATTTTTACATCCCAATTTCTATTGAAAAAATAATTTTTTAATTATATATTAAAACAATTTCAAAACTATATTTAAAATAAATACACCATGTAAACATGAAAAAACTGCCTTTTTAGAAAAATACTTATTTTTTGAGAAAAAACTGGATTTATGGTTATATCATATATAAAAAACAAAAGAGATAATTATTAAACATTATATTATATATATAATATATATAATCCAATAATAATGATTTTTTACATAAAAAACACTTGTTCAATGTATTTCATAAATAAATTTCATTTGATTTTATAAATGAATTTGCAATAAATTAAAATTAATTGGTCAAATAATTATTTATACATGGATAAACCATAATTTTACAATTAACTAGTACTCCACCCTTTCAAATGCACAGGGCTATTAAATTTTCATTCAAATATTCTAGTTCTACGTCATTCAAAAAAATTGTAATGTCATTGTACTCAATATAATTTTCAGAATAAAATGATGATAATGAAGTGAATGGGGTGCCCGTGACCTGAGGAAATAAACTGAAGACTAATTATGATGAAGAAGGAACAAAATTTAATGGAAGAGTTAGGGATAAGAGACATAAATGAAACAAAAGGTGGAGGTGAAGGTGTAGTAGGAGGAAAGAGGCATGATTGTGATAAATGGAGGAAGGCATCCTAGAATGAGTTTAAAGGTTTATGGATTTTGAAGGGAGAATATGGACTTGAGAATATGTTGGGGTGAGTATGAGTAGGAATCATGATTTTGTTTGGTGTGGTTTCTTTGAAATATAATATAGTTGGAAGTTCATATTTTTAACCTATCTTCATCATAAATAAATTTTACTTTATGATGAAAATGTTATAACACACCCTTGATTTAATTTCATAAGAAAATTAATCATTATTTGAATATATATATATATATATGTGTGTGTGTGTGTGTTTATGTCCAAAAGAATACAAAAATAGTACAATTGGATGTTCATACATATGGGTTATTATTACTAAAATACCACTAACAAAATGGATTTCTTGATTTTATATTCCCTAAAAATAATGAAAATTATGTACTACTAAACTAATATAGTGAAAAAATAATGTTCCATCTCGTAATTATTCTATAATTAAACATGTTTATAAGATGAAGGATGAAAATTAATCATTTTCATCAATTGTAAAAGACTAAATAATTCAATATGAATAATTATAGGACTTATGTAAATATTCCCAGAACATAAGATTTTCGTGAGATGTTCAGTTTTTTAATACATTATGAAAAATCTTGTATTCACCAACATCCATGGCCACATGAATTAAACTATAAATTCCCCATCAATTCCACATTATGAAGGTACTGCAGAACATAGAGTTGTTTGGATAAGGGGAAATAGTCACAATGTGCAGAAAACTTTACATTGATGGTAGAACATCCTTGTAGAATCAAACGGGAACAAAAAAATTCTGAATAATCTATATCCACTGTTTAAAATCCCTATAAAAGGATACTAATAGAACATGAAAAAGGTTCCATTTGTTCCATATATGTTTTTTACAGTGAGTTATGCCGAGAACAAACAGTAACATGTTTAGATGCAAGAGACATTCGTATGAAAGAAAAGGTAGCTAGCCCTGTATTTAAGGGATTTAAGACAGTCAGATGTGGCCAATGTCAACCAGTGTGGAACTTGTAAAAGACACTGATTAGTAGATGAGAAAATCACCTCGCTGTAGTGACCTATTTGATTAATTTATGGGAGCCATGTGGGGTTACATGTTGTTGTGCATGTCACATTTTAATAAAGAAGTTACCATTTTAGAGATGATTATATACCTTGAAAAATATTTCATCATTAGTTTCTCTACCAAATTGATGTCACTAGAATTTGAATACCTGGTGGAATCAAAGGTAGAGTAGAAGACAAATTTCTTTTTAATTTCATGGTTTGGAATAAAATTCATAAATTTCAATAAACAGGTTGGGAAAAATCAGAAACATAACCTTTCATTTCATTGAAGAAGTCCATTTTTTTCCTTTGTTTTCTTCCTCAGTCACATATAGAAAGAAAGTACCTACAATAACACGTCTCCAACGATGTATCCTCTGCTTTTTGACATAATCCCAAGGATATATCAGCTGTAAGACATCAACACTACAACATCTACTTAATAGAATAATCATAAACTATTAGTATCTTAGTTGGAAGCTTGAGTTAGTTCTATAGCCAATGAAAACGAATGTGTTCATTTGATATATGTTCATGAGGTGACATGTTAAAATAAAAAATTAAAAATTTATAAAATAATACAACAACAGAATATTGAGTCATCCATTTCGGGGTCATTTGTTGAGGTCAAGGTTCTATCTTTATTGAATGGATACTTCAGTCAGTTCTGGAGCTAATAAAAATGTATGTGTTTTTTTAATATATTGTAAAATAACTAAAGAAAATAAAATAAAAAAACCGACAAGAATATTTCGGTTCAAAACATCATAAATAAATTTACAGAAGCATACCCACTAAATCATGATGAAAAGATAATTATACTGTCGCTTCTCCTGCATGAAATAAAAATCAATCATATGAAATCACAAGAAGATGTTACAGGGACCAAATTCAAACCCATTCAATGATTCTTGTTATTAACACCCAATCCATGCTGTTCAGTGAACATACGGGATCAAATGCAACCACGTTCAACTACCATGTTATAGGCACTTGAACTATGAATCACAAAAAATAAAAAGAAGCTAAATAAAAAGAATTTATGTGTGCAGAGTTAATATACAATAGAAAACTTACCTATTGGAGGTTGAACAGAATTATCATAATCATTTGCATCACCACCTAGTAATGATTTTGATTTTTCACATTGACTATTGGTATAGTAATTATGAACAGGCTGTGTTGGACATTAGAATCTGAAAACATATAACAAAAAAATTAGGAGAATTGATACTAGAGAAAGGAAGATCATGCTAGTGATGGAAATGGAATTAAAATCAACTTATCTCCACATAAATAACTATTGATGGTGGTGCATTATAAGGACATGAAGGTAATTCCACACAAAAGTTCCCCACCACTGAAGTTGAATCTAGTCTCAGATCTTAACTCTAGGTTCCAGTGCAGTGGATGATGAAAGAAAACAATCGATTCCTTTTAAAAAGAAGAGCCTCCAGGAAATTTTACTGAAAGTTTATAATATAGTATGTGTCATTGAGGAGCACTGAGTTGGGAATATATGCAATGATAACCATTTTTAGAATATTTTTAGGGGCATGGATGGGATGCTTTCTTCTATGGATGAGGAGGTGGTACATGTTCACTTGTCCCATTAATATAAACCTTCAGAAATTATTTTTGTTCATGGATTCATATCTACAGGGATGGTGAAAGATTGAAACAGGTTGAGAAAGACAACTGTTAGCACTGTCAAGACAATGTAAATTACCTAGATCACCATCTCTGTGCCCAAGAAGGCTTCAATTTTCTTCCAATCATGATAAAATCTGAAAATGATAATAACATGTTTACACCTGGATAGTTAAACTAGGTCAACCCTAGTCCATTAGCGAGTCTGGTCTTCAGAGTAGAAACCACCACATCTTATTTCTATTGAGTGTTGATTTTAGTTCCTATTGAACATCAGCTTGAGTTAATTAAATATGATGTCCATTAAGACATCTTATATAAATCATTTACTTATGAACATAAAAAATTATCCACTAGTCAAAATAAAAACTATCTGAACTGCTAAAATAGATTACATGATCCACTGTTTTGAAACATATATCAGAATTGATATGGAGAAAAACTACAGTTCTGTTCATAGTTATTTAATATGAACATGCAACATTAAATAGCCTCCCAGTACTGCCATGATCTGTCGATATAGAGAAATATCACTTCACCAAGTTGTTATACATTTATATTGCTCCTTGCAATAGGTAATTATACATTACTGTGAGTAAAAGACACATATTACTATAAAAAAACAACAGTTGACATCCATAAAGGTACATGTATTCTTATTTGAAACCCCAAACCTTCATGGACATGTCGCATTATAATGTTTTTTTGTAGCTGAAAAAATGTATCTCCATGTATTTATAATGTTATTTAATTAAGAAATAAAGTAAACCCAAGACTGTAAGAATTATGCTACATCACAGAGAAAGGCTATTGGAAATAGACAAACATATCATAATTAAATTAATTAAATAACACATAATTTAGTAAACATCATATTTATTCTTCAAAAAAACCTATAGAGCAAGGTTTTTAAATCACACCTCCTTCCCAGACACAACATTAACACAATGAGGAGACATCACATGAAATGTTTATATTTTTTAATATGAAATAGTAAAGTTGAAATTTTTTGATTTTCCAACTGGCTTACATTACCATGGAAATGTATGGAAAACAGTCAGTCTAGTTTGTTAGATTTTTTATTTCTGTTATCTATTATATGCAGATGATCATCATTGGAATTAGTTGGCATGGAGCCTATAGACAATGATTATTTCCCTTCAACCGCATCTTCAGCAACATACTTAGTCAGTAGCTTTTTCGACAAGAAGATATCATTGTAACGAATGAGTAGTAGTCAGAACCTATAAGACCCACCAATGGAGTAAAAATATAATATTTAATAGTTGGAATATCCGAATAACAGTTGTAGTGCATTAGTAATAAAATGTAAAAATAAAACAAAATGAAGGGAAAACCAGTGTTGTTCACAATATGTACACACTGAAAGTAATAGAAAACAAATATAGATAATCTATACCTGATTTGAACATACAATTGTACTTGTTGTATTGAATCTAGCATCACTATTGCAGCTGACTATTGAAGATGTAACACGATGATGTTTCTAAAATAGATGGGTGAAATGAATTTTATAGGTATGTGTTGACTGGTTTAATACAAAACAGAATTCTATGTAAGAAAGAATAAAATAATACATCATAGTAACGTTAATGAAAATGTTTTAATATGAAATTGAAAATTTTGAGAAGTAAAATTTTGGAGAGGAATTACACTACATACCTTACTATCTGCAAAACATTGATGATAGTTGGTGATATACTTTTCATTATCAGTGATGAAGATATCTGTGTAAGTGTTCAGTTTTGAAGAATGTTTTCAATTCGTAATGTTGTCATTTGTGACATCTACTTCCAACAATATTTTTTTGGAAAACAATTAGCTCTAGGGAATATCCATACTTATCTTGGTCTTATTATGTAATGAAACAGAACTATGAGTTAAAAAATAACATCAAATACATGAAGAAGATAAAATAGTTCAAGAAGATTACTGGAATTGGAGAATATATCAATTGATATGCAGTTGTGTTTATTAATTTCATGACGTGCATGTCGTAGAGAATGATAGAAAGTGAGTCTTTCTCATCTATCACCAGTAGTTGAACTCTAAACCTGTTGTATTTATAATTGTTTAAAGTCGCAAGGTTGTATCAGTACAATTAAATTTGTATATTAATATTATAGCCAAGAAATATTTAGCAAATAAGAAACACATTAAATAAATACCTTGGAGTACTAAAGCATGGTTTTTTTTACAATTGTGGCACTAAATATTCCAATCCGCAGTTTGATCCTTTTTCATGAAAGAGTTGAATGATTCAAAATACCATTTATGAGTTCATTGATGTTTAACTATTGTAGTACAAATCAAACACTTTGTCGGCTGTGAGATAGTAGTTTATATTAATATATTAATGAAATTACATCTTACATGTAATAGTATTGTAGATGATATATTAAATGAAAAAAATCAGGATATTATACTTACCTTTAAAATATTTTTTACATCATGAATTATTTTTTTGTTATTTCAATAAGTCAATGTTGTAACAAAACTATTTGAAATTGTTGATGAAGGACTTTCTAATTGCAAATGACTGATGATTTTAGATCTATTAAATTAAAAAATGCATTGAAGACAACATTTTATGTAGTAGTCAATAATTTTCTTCGTGTTTCTAGAAATAATAATTGGAAAAAATATAAGTTATAAATTTACCTGCTTCTGAAGTTTTAGACTAATGGGATGTCCATGTTCAAAAGTATTTTTGATGCATTTATTGAAGTGGTGATAATACAAGATGCTGGAACAAATTGAAGAGCATGATCAGGTTTAGAAGTTTATAGTTGTAAACAAAATAGCCAATGTCTGGAACATTTAGTAGATCTGATCATTAATTTATAAACATTACAGTTTGCAATAAGCTATAATTTAATTTCACCTGGTTGGACATTACAGTTTTTATATACAATTAACGAATGTCATCTGTTGGAATATATTAGCAGTTGGGTATATATAGTTTGATAACATTTTAGTTCTCAATTAGAACATAAAAATTAAAGTGTTGCTAATGCAATATGATAGAACATGTCAAAGATCATAAGAATAACTCCAATTGACCTACTCAACATTATACTTTGTAGTATGTAATATATTTTAATATTTATCTAGATATTTTTACAGCTCAATCTATTTTTCCTGACCAGCAGCAAGATAATTATTTTAGAGGAGTCATTGTTGATTTCCAAGTACTCAGACATTATGTTGGAAAACATCCCCCACAAGCTACAGTTCATTCACAAGCCTCTACAATATATCATTGTAGTTATGTTGGTAGTTGAAAAATCATATGTATATTATTTTGAGTAGTTAAAGATGCATACCTATCATCATGTAAAATAATTTTAATCTTTTGATTGGAAGTACCGATAGACTCTATAGGATATGATTGTCACAGATGTCCAATAATTTCTATAATAGAAAAAACTGATGTAATACTATTATTCTTTATGATAGTGGTATCCCCTAACAGCGTGTGAATAACACAGTAATTGATGAAATTAAAATGTATACAATGTCAGATCTATAAATGTGGATGATATTTATTAACAACATGTAGTAAATATGGATTTGAAGTTAGTAGGTTTCTCTATAAATAGAGTTGTAGTGAAACATACCTATTAATTGTTGTTCGGGAACGACTTTGTTAACAATGTCATCAAAAGAAGTGAAGTCAAAGATGAAATATTGAAGTTGGACATCGGTTGGTCAAACATATGTTGTTGTTGTGAAAACCAATCAGCAGGAATGTCTTGCACCCAAGTAGTTACCTTGATTAAGAGAAATTTGGATGTTTTGTATGATGTATCATAGGCCTTCGCGTTGTATGGGTTTGCACTTGGTAATTAGCTGGAGGTTAGTAATTGTAGACTGAATTTTGGTCTCCTGCATCATTAATTACAAAGTGAACATTTAAAAATCATATGGAAAATATAAGTTACATAAAATAATGCGCTGGAATAGAAGTATATAGAATTAACATTATGAAAACTATACAGAAATTGTAACTTCTGAAGAGGATAAAATCACTTCAGGATCACAGATAATCAGATTGATAGAAGAAACATCAGATTTGGGTGATGAGTTACACCATAGATTCAATACACAGACTTGTATCCTTAATGTTTCATGAGCATAAATAGTAATCTCTTTCAAAAGACACGTTCTTTATTACATGCTTTTGTTTCTATAGGCCTTCAATTAGTGTACATATATCAAATAGTAAGCAACATCATAAGTAATCCATTTATATATATTTTCAATTGATAAAAGTAATGAAATGTAAACATATTGAATTAAAAGTTACCTAAGAATGGTTATAAATATTTTTTTGTAGATAATGTTTTGTGTACAGTCAGAGGGTGGATTGTCTCTATCATTATGAAAAATTTTCAAACCTCTTGGTGACATCACTATAGACATGGAAACATAATGTTGTCCATGATAGAACATAGTCTTGCAAAGATATAAATAAACATATTACAGAGATTGACCATGACTCTTATTAATATTCATTGCATAAGAAATAGTCAAAGGATATTGTATTCTTTGTAGTTTGAAAGGCCATCTATCGTCATTGTGTGCCATATTAATTATTAGTATGAATGCCATAAACCCAGAAAGACTACCAGTTAAAATTTCAGCTCAGATGACATGGTCACCCAACTGGGTAATTATAATATGAGTACCATTGCATAACCCCAATAATGGATCTACATTTCACAGCAACATAATTGGCACCCCGATCTTCAAATTAATTTTGTGTGCATAAAGTCTAGAGACATTAATAGCATTAAACACGTCAGTTGTATATATGTTCTGAGGTCAAACAATATCAAAAATGGAATTGCAAATATAATGAGAACTAAAATAATATTTCTCTTTTGATGTACTAATTGTTAACATGTAGTCAATAACTTCTTGAACAATGTCACGGGTTGGTGCTAATATAGCACGAAATTTTAGATATGATTCATCTCCATAGTTATTGTTGAAATCTGGGTATGAAAATTCAACAGATGCTGCCAATGCAGAGTTATTTATTCTCAGAATGTATGTTGAAGGGATATGAATACACCCATCCCCATCGTTGAGCTCACCAACACATCCATCCCCAATATCCAAAATCCACTTTGAAAATTGCCGCGCCTCATCAGAACATACATTTGAACCTGTAGAATGCATCCTCAGGTTTTGGGTCAATGTTAAAACCTGATAGTGTATCCACAGATATGATGACCTTATACTTGAAAATACAATATCACTTCTATCTCCACCAGGGATTACTGGAAGTATTTGTCTGAAATTTCCACCTAGGAAAACCGGTAAACCACCAAATGTTAAATTAGAATAATTTTCATTATTTAAAGAAAGTATATCTCTTAATGTATGATCAAGAGCTTCAAAAGAGTTTTTATGAAGAATTGAATCCTCATCCAAGATAATCAATTTTGTTGATTGTAGTAGTTCTGCAATATCCCTCCCTTACTGAATATTACATACAGAGTGATCATTTGTAGATATCGGATTACAAAATATTGAATGGGATGTCCTCCCACCTGGTAGGAGTAATGATGCTATTTCACTGAAAGCAACTTCAAGAACAATTTTTCCTAGTGACCATAGTAAACATGTTAAGACCCCCTAAATGAATGTTTTACCCGTCCTTCTAAATCCATGCAAGAAAAAGAATCCCCCAATTGTAGAACTTAATGCAGAAATAATTCTCTCGATAACTTCTTTCTTTTCAATAGTAAGCATATTGTGAAATGATGAGTACTCATTAAGAAGTTCTTCTCTATTGTAATTGAGATTTTCTACAATAAAATGATTAGGTTGACCAGTTAATGAGTAATCTGGAACGGGAATTAGAGGATATCATTATAGAGATTTACCATTTCTGTGGAGAATGTTGTATGTTTCAATTAAAACTATAATTTTTCTTTGATGATATGTTATTGAAAATACTACAAGATAGGTAAATAGTATTAGAAAGCAATATACTAACATGAATATGTATTGACAAAGACTTTATGTTGTTTTTACCTTGTATTTGTAGGATTTTTTTTTGGGAATATATAATATCATTGGTTAGAATCCTCCAGGTTTGAAGCCAAGAATTGACAGGTCAGGAAATCGTATTTGATAACAACATTCCAGAAAACAGTCTTCGCAAAGAGTGTCCCATTCTCCAAGCGAAGACATCTATTAGTGTTTGAATGAACTCATTATCATCAGCTAATAGTCCCATTGCTGAACTGGATTGTCTAAATTTACTATGAGTAATGTTGTTCACCATTAAAATAAAATCATATGAAGACGCACCTCTGACCTTTGAAAGTAGAATCCGCAAGTAATAGAGTTCTATAGGGGATGGTGGAACATAGTACAATCAGCCAATACTGAATCCCTGTTTGCATGGGTAACATTTTTTAATGGAACAGGTAGGCAAATATTGTTGGGAATTCTTCATATGTTAGACTTCTACCTTCTGGGTACAATAGATTTTCATCAAACCAAGATGTGAACATGTTATTAGAAATGTTGCTATTATTTATGATGTCTTCAATATTGTCACAATCTGTTTCGGTCATGCTGTTTTTCCCAGTTAAATGAAAATTCAATCTATCAACTGGAGGATATCTAAAATGGATGTCATAAAAAAAGATCCTCCATGAATCTTCACAAGGTGATATGTATTGGTAGTCTTAGTACATTTTAATTTCGTCAACACTATTATTAGACAGATACTTGTTGTTGTCGTATAGTGCCGCAGTGACACGATCATGTCCTTTGATTATATATTTAATAAGGTATCTGATAGAGGTTGACTGATTGAAAATTTCAATATTTATATGAGCTTTAGATTTTATAAGCAGAACTAGATTGTATGGCATGAAAAACTGATTGTCTAATGCTATTCCATTTTTTACAATTGTATATCCAGAATTCCTTCTCTTATATAAAACATAACCATTGTCATCCGTTGTGGTATGTTCAACAAATTTTTTAAGACAATAATTTGATAATTTTCTATTATGAATTCTAGGTAAGCGACAGTTTGCATCACCACATGGCCAATGGATCATAAAATTTTCAATTTCTTCATGATGTTATGGGGATGTTTCTTAATTTCGAATTACGGCCATAACAATTCTCTTAATTTCATTTGGAGAGACTACTTTTTTCCTAACTAAGAAATATTAGAATGTGCACATGCGGGAGTCCCCTCTTCTGAAACTCCATAGTACGAACAACTACATCAGAAAATGAAGGAAAGATGAGATAACATGTGGAATAAATTGTTAATTTTATGGTTGAAGCTGTCATTAAAATTGTAGATTTTATTTTTGAAGAAGATTCTTACCTGCTCGTGACTTTCCGAAAAAACATCCTACCCATAAATCTTTCATGAGTTGTCCCACCTTAATATTGAATATTTTCGAAAGAATGTGAGGACTGTTAGATGGGAGAACATTTTGTAACTTTATAAATCTTGAAACATCAGGCCACATGGGATTGCATGTAAATGTTAAAAAAAGATCTATATAGCCCACCCAATTACATATTGTAATAGAATCTTGGTATTCTGAATCATATTTCTCATACTTCTTGTAAATGTGGAAGGTAAAATGATAAACTTCCCACATAAAGATCCATATCGGTCACCTCTAAGGAGACCATCTTGCAAACCATTTTATAGTTTCTCCCTCAAACTCTTTTGATTGAAGCGAATAAAAGAAATTCTTTGAGATCCAACCATTGTATATGCATCTATAATAAATTGTTGAAGGAGCCTCCTAGAATGAAGTAGACAAGATGAATGATTGTTATGAAATTGATGGTGAAAGGAGAAATATTTTCTCATAGTCACTTTACATCGTTTTTCACATTGATTTAATGGTGTCACATGAAGGGATATGTTGTCGACACATCCATCCTCTCCTCCTGTGAAAACCAACAGATATTGTAGAGGTGGGTATAGTGGGTGATGCTCATCTATGCATTTTAATTCTCCACTTTTACTTTGAATGATGACACCTCTCTAATGATTTGGATCTTCAATGTCGCCAACAATCAGCACTGCGATCTTAGATATAGTTGGTAAGTTGTATCTTTGTGCATCACATCCCCTTCTTCTAAGTAGTCGTAGCTTTAAATTTGTAGTTCCACTACTCTCAATAACATCCCTATCCATTATGAATTGACAAGATAAACCATTTATTTCTTGGATTATTTCTTGTAGTTTCTGAACAATACTTAATTTTATAACAAATTTTTGAATCCTATCGTCGAATCTGCATATGATAGTGTTACGTTTTAATCAGAAGACCTAAAAATTGAGACTTTACAAGTTAATATAGTAGTCAACTGATGGCTCGTACTCTATTGTGAGCTTCATTTGTAGTGTCATATACATATATCTTATAATACTTTGGTGGTTTTCCATCAGGGGGCATAAACTTCCAATATGATTGTAGTTTTTTCCATTTAATCTAAAAACATGTGGAGACCCTCTACAGTTCACAAATTTTGCTACTTTTCCACCCAATAATGAGAATGAAAACATTGAATTGTAAATGTGAATGTATCCTTGGAATGTTATGGAATGAGTACAGGTTGTCTTGAAAACTAAAGTCTTAAGGTATTTTGGACAAGCAGGCAGCTGCTGTAAAGCAATTTTCCCTAGCGGGAAACATAAAGAAAATCATGGGATATGTCCGTGGCTATATTTTTCACTCTTCTCTTCATACTAGAAAGTTGAACTGTAGTACACACAAATGTTTTAAGGGTCTTCACAATATAAATATTCTGTCGGAGAAAAG
Organism: Viscum album; assembly: GCA_963277665.1. Taxonomy (NCBI): domain Eukaryota; kingdom Viridiplantae; phylum Streptophyta; class Magnoliopsida; order Santalales; family Viscaceae; genus Viscum; species Viscum album. The sequence goes on along the minus strand of OY728142.1, from coordinate 1,328,591,752 downwards.
TGTAAGTATATTAAATATTAATGGGAATATAAATAGAATACTTATTCAAATGTGTACACATAAAAGTAAGTAATTTGAGTCATACTTAAATGTAAATAAACTGTTTGTTCAGGAGATGTGTCAATGTATGTAGATGTAGTACTTTCTATTTTTGTCTAATTCATTGTTTGCAGTTCCTCGGGTGGATGTGTAGTACCTGCATGCATTTATCATTAGAAATAACACTTGGTTAAATTGTTATAAACTTTTTTATTTTCAGTGTTACTTAAATCTAAATATATTGATCATTAAGGGATTAGTATTTGAAGTGATTTTTACACAACATTGGACTTCTATTTTTTTATGATTAGTTTCAAAATAATAATGGAAAACATACAATGACCTATTTTTTATTGGATCAAATATAATGTAAACTTTGACATACCGCTGTAGTTTATAATGGGAGATATGTTATAGTTTGTTGAAGTAGTATTTTCTACGGCCGTCCAATTCAGGGACTGTTGTTCATGGGTGAGTTATGTGGTACCTGCATGCTTGCGTTGTTATAACATCACCATTGCTTATGTTGTTAATAAATATTATAAAATTTCATAATCTAAAGACACAGAGATGACATACCTGGAATGGTAGTTGGACTATAGTACACGCCCATGGATGGAAGAGGAATGCAGTTTCTAATATCAGTATAAGTTGTACTGTTCATTATTGAAGGTAGATGTGTATAGATTAATATTTCACTAACATAGAGAATATCATGTATTTAACTGAATTGTCTTTACCATGATGAGGAGGAATTAGATGACTCTATAAGAGTACTTTCATTTGTATTCATACCTTGTGAGAGTATTTTTTGTTCATGAAATTGCTTAATAGAAATGAAAAATATTGTACATTTGATGAAACAATGATTATTGACAACATGCTTAAAAAAATAAAGACTATGTTGTATCATGGTATTTGGTCATTGCATTTTTTTGTTTGATCCACTTTATATTTTTGACATATCCGAACATTGTTGAGGGACTTTGTATCAGGAGGATGAAAAGTCTTAGCAAGATAAGATGGTGTATTGTGCAGTACAATGTCAATATTTTTAAATTGGAGATTGTAAACCTAAATTACCATTGCTGCATATAGGTGAGAATGCAATGCATCTTTGTAATACTATGTTATTAGACGGTGTGACAACTTTAGCTATAAAACATTGTCCCCCAGTTATTTTTACCTTAATAGTCACAATATTTTTGGAATATATATTGTCAGGCAGCAAGATTCTATAGAAAAGTCGATCATACAGTGATTTTAATTACGATAACTAATGTAACAGTAATGGGCTTCGTAAATTAAACCAACAATTACTAGGTATTGGTGAAAAGGGAAAACAGGGTCCTAGTTGTGTGCCAACTATTGGTTTTATAGGTTCAGTTGGATTAATATTTTCAGTAGACAATTTTCTTGGGGAATTTCAATCATCATAATCTTATAAATTGATTGATGAGAAATAACGAAACAGTATTAGGACTGCTAGGAAAGTAGAAGAAAACCCCATTTTTGTTGTTGTCCTAGTAGTTGTCTTTGAAGTCTTTTATCTCTGTATCTCAATGGGGATTGCATATTTATATCGTGTAACTTTTTATTTGATTATAATGGAATAGTACAAAACTATAAAAATAGGCAGTCCATCATTGTGTTTAGATTGTAAAAAATATATATTCGAAAGAAAAATGTTCTTTACAATGTGCATATAGTCACAGTCACCAAACGGTATGTCTAAACGGAAGATACTGGAAGTATTATAATAGATGATGTGATATTTATTAGTAAACAAGGATAATTTTAATGTCCCAAGGTTTATGGACCAAATAGTTCTAAATTTTCCATTGATAATGTCAAATGTGATTATAATAGGATAAAAATTTATTTAAAAATAAATTGATAAAAAATAATCACATGATTTTAGCGTATATGTACAGTCACACTCTTTTCTAGTTCCATGATCAAACTTAACCACATTTCTAACCCAATGAAAGGAATTTGAAATTGAAACACCTAAAGATATAGTGGATTATAAAATTAATAATAGGATGAAAAGTCATTCCTTCTGTTTATAGTTTTCATGATAACAAAAAAATTTCACTGGTTATCTAATATGAATAAACTTACATATTGTGACATAATAGATAAATCTCTAAAACCTCATCTGATGTATAACATAATCCATTCCATGAATGGTATAACTTATAACCATTATGATTGATTGATTTATCAAAATTTAGATATAAGTTCACTATATTTGTATAAAACAACATTTCATTGAACCCCTATATATCCTAAACTATATATAACTTGTCACATACCAGACATGTGAAAACATTAATCTTGTATTATCAAATATCATATTGAATAAACACATGATTAATCATTCCTTATATAATGTCCATTCATAAAACCCATTCTCATGGTAATATTGGGTTCATCCTTTGACCAAAATAATATGTGATATCATTGTCCAAGTAAATAATAACTTGAAATTTCCCTAAAAATGATCATCATTATTATCATTGGGTTCATTCATACAATGTAAAATATGAGATTACCATCTATAGAGAATTGAATAAGTTAACCCTAATTATCATGTTTCTCATCATATATTGTGATTGAACAATATTTTCCATTTTCCTTTTTACTCATAGGTGTTTTAAGGATTATCATCGACATTATTCTCTGGAATGGGCCTATTGTTTGCATAATGCTACAAATCCTTATAATTGAAACACTAAATTGTGGGAGGATTATTTTTTATATCTCTCTAATTATTCACATCATTATCTACATTCATCTCATCACTTCTACATTTAGGTTCTCAATAAAATTCAATTCCTCAATTGTAACACCCTCTTGTCCCTTTCAGGTTTTCACCAGAGTTCATATTCCATCATCTCTGGCATAAAGATACCCAAACATTCATTCCAACATTAAATTTTAATGATACATTATGTTCCTATACTTATTATAACCAAAAAAATGGTAGGGATATCCAATTATTATTTCTACCTTTTGTGTACTTAAAACGAATTTTCTATAGCTACTAGTGTATCAAATATCCACTTCCTTTTGGGGACATGGTTTCAAGCCACAAAATAATAGAGTTTTTTCCTTTAGGGACAATGATTATCTTATAATATTACCTTTTTGGTCTTGTAAATTTAGATTCATAGGTACCAACAGTGTCATCATAATTTTTATAAAGATCAAGTAATTTCTTCACCATCATTGTTCTTAAAATAGAATGGGTGTACTTAATGAAAAAAATCTCATAACCTATTCCCATTAAATAGATTCAATTTCTTTTAATTACCTAATGTTTAAATATGATTCCACCACTGATCAACTTCACCATATAATGGTCAAAAACCCACAATTAATTTTTCATGTTTCGAACACTAATGGATGGAAAATATCCTTTCAACGATACCAATACATTATTCATAAAAAAGTGGATCGAAATACCCACTAAAATAAAGGGTAATTTTCCACATGAAGGACCTTGTATAATTTTTTTCATTCTATTGATCATTTGGAAGTCATCCATGATTCATAGATTATTCTAGTTAGTGATTGGATTTTTCAATCTAGCTCCAACAATATGTAGTTTTTCGGGGGGACAATAATTTCATTACCCATTGCATTCATCATTAACATGGTTCCTCCAGGTTCATTCAATTTACTGTAACCAAGATGAGAATATTATAACTGACACTAATCATACTTGTAAAACTTCATAATCAAGGTAAATTGCAATCAATATATAATAACTTAGTATTAATCATAGGTTATTCTTGTTATTTTCCAAAATTATATGTTTGGAACCTATAAAAAATTTATCCTTATGGATAATTTTTTAGTTTTATCATCTTAGATTATAATTCATGACTAATAATTTTCACGGATACCAACTATAATGACCCAATATTTATGTACATATATAGTAATTAAATTTTTTCTGGAATATTTCAGGCACTACACAAACACACTCTCATGTACCATATTAAATTTGTTCTTTTGGAAACATGGATTAAATTCTTCTAATTTAGTGAATGATATTTAAAATCTCTCATAAAGATCATACTCCTTAGAAATACATCTAATAAAACATTTCATTATAACCAAAATAATGGAAACAAAATAAATAGTGAGCTCAAATTCTTGGAAAGAGAAAACATTGAAGATAAATAACATAACATGGGAATAAGTGTATTAAAAACATGAAAATAACATTAGAAGATACTACCATGACTATTAAATATCACTCACATGAGTTATTGAATAAATATTGGCTCTTCATAAGACATAAATTGTTAGATAATGAAAGTACATGAGCCCTGTCCTTAAAAAATTCCATAATACAAGGGATTTATGGCATGCAATGATTTTTTTGTAAATATTATATCAATGATACCTACCAAGATATTCATATAATGTTTGGTTTTGGTAAATAACCCATTTACCTACTTTTTTATTGGGAGGACCTCTCATGTTCCATTTATTTCTAATATTAGGATGACCTCTCGTGTACCCATTTTTTCAGGCTTTGGATGACCTTCGTGTACTCTATAATCCCATAGAACATTAATCACTACTAAAATAATTCTAGGGAGATATAGGTCCCACCAATCACATAATGAAAAAAAACATATATGTTCTCTAAGAACATAAATCATATCAAAACCCATAATTAGAAATGAGATTGATAAATATTACATCATAACATAACTCATGAAAAAGAATCATAATACATAAATATTAATCCATTATAAACATAAAAAATATAATGAAATAATATGAATGATATCATTAGATTATATCACCCTTAAAAAATAAGTATCATAAAATAATGCTATGTGATGTGAAAATGATCTTGATATATAACCTAAATCCATTCCTTAGGAAAATATATTTCTATTTTGAAAAAATTTTATTCTTAAAATTATGAGAAATTTTAAAATTAAACATTTTCATTGAAAATTACCATTCAATGTTATAAGGTAAAATTCACGGTAATACAGATTCATGAAATTGTGAAAATATGTTCATGTGATATAAGATAAACATCCATTCCTTTCATAAATTATGCAGAAACGTAAAAAAGTACCTATTTTGGAAAATCACTAAAAGGATGTTTTCAAACCATTTTGTAAATATTAAAACACATATCAAAATAAATTTTAATATTAAAAGGATAATATGAAAACTCATTTTATTTTTTCCTAGAAAACATGGATATGGAGGATAAGTATTCCAAAATGGGTATTTAAAATGAATGAATCTAGAGTATTGATGAGATTTTGGAATAAATACTTATCACTTTATAATGAGTAGAATCATATTACCATGAAAGAAATAAAATTATATAGATATGTAAATACCATAATATTCAGAATAAAACTCAATAAAGTCATTAATTTTTTGAATATAGGACACACAAAAGAATCAAGTAGTGTATTAGTTATTTTCCCCACAGAAATAAATGTAAGAGAAAGATCCCTTACCTTATGTCATGAATCTCATCGTACTCATAAAAAATCATGTTTAATAATTTTATTTTCATTATAAATCAATTTTCAAACCATATTTTTATAATTAATTCCATATATTATTTTATTATGACATTATATTACTTTTCATTAATATTTTCACGTTAAAATTACGTTTCAGGTAATATTTTCTATGTTTTTTCTTGTGTTTTGATTTTTTATATTTCTTCCCTCTTATATATATGATAATTTAATTTTCAACACAATTATAACAATGATATAAATATAATATATATTATGTATATATATTAATAATAATATATAAAATATATAAAATAAAATAAAATACACTTTTTGTGGATATGGTTGGTCATATTTACGCATAAACGTTGTTCCCATTTTCTTGTCATATTGAAATAAATAAGGTAAAATAAAGATATATAATATATTTTCAGTATATTTATTATGAATATATGTAATTTACATTCACTAAACTCATCCTCAATTTATTCTATGAAAGGTGTGAATGAATCACATTGCATTGAGGAGGTAGTAGTCAACATGTCCACAAATAAAGATAATATATTTTACAAAAAATTTAAAAAATATACATTTGTTTTATATAATAATTCCCAAATCATTAATAATCTTATATATATCATATAAAAAGATATATTTCAATATTATTTCCTACCATGAATGGTGGTAATGGAAGAACAAGTAACAATGGTTCACAAGGAAGTAGTCCCTTATAAACAAGAATGGTGCATACATATATCATTTGACGAAAATGTGTGTGGGTGTGGGTATAAACCTTAATATAACATCATATATTTATATAAATGATACTAAGGTTATTATATGAAAACTGCATGAAAATAATTGAATCATTTTAAATAATAGATAAACAAAAAGATTGATTTATAAATGTTACTTCTTCTTCAGGTGTCTCCTTTTGATTATCACAAAAGGTCTACCTTGGTCAGATTTATTAGGGAATTAAGGATTATAGGATGAGGTTCAAGAATTTTGGAGAATATTTATTTAGGTTTTGGACTAACCAAAATGGTTTTTACGTGTCTATAAAATATATGAACATTTTCTCTGTTATAAAAGAATAGAGAGGTACTTTTCGAATTTCTAGAAAGATCAAATTATAATAATACCAATACCAATAAAAATAACTCCAAAATAAAATTTAATTGAAGATAAAATATGTTAAAATTTTAATATCTTCATACAATATATTTTAGATATGTATTGTTCTATTTCAAACCTTATCATCTTAATTAACTGTTTGTTAGGGAATTTTAATTTTATATTTGGTATCAAAATTTTCAATATTAATTGGTCAGTATATTTACTAATAAAGTTTAAATTGAACTATAAATGGTAAATATATTATATTTTCTACCATATAACATTTCATTTATCCTTATTTAATATTTAATTTATTTTTTACTAATTTAATATAATATTATTTACATGGAATATAATTATTTTAAGTTTTCACATTATTAATTACTAATATTATAAGAAAAAATACATAATTATAAATTTGGAAAAGTTAACTTAAACACCCCTAAAATATAATATTCTACTATAATGATCAATTATCACTTTAATTAAGTCATGTTATATTTATTTTGGTATATTAAATAAGAATTATAAGAGTTTTTCATTTTTTGAATAATTACACAATTAACATTGTGTAATTGTTTATTTTATTTATATCTCCTCTAAAAATTGAAAATAAATATTCAAGATGTAGATTTTCATTTTATATTTCATAATATTTAATTTTGTATATGATATCTTGTATTTTTTTCAATATCACAAATAAAATACTTATTAAAAGTAAGAGTTTGACATTTTGTCACCTCTTTCATTTTCATAATATACAAGTCATTTTCATGGAATGTATTCCATTAAATTAAAAAATAAAAAAAAATTCGTAATAAATTTTGAATAAAAGTCATCCATAAACTTTTTAACAAGAGTTAGGGTAATTTTGAAATGTTTATCATATTATTTCTACACTTAATTACATGATTTGCCGTTATATATGGAAGTTATTATAAACAATGTCACTATTAATATTTTCCAAAAAATGAACATATTTACTAAATTTGTTAATTATTATAACAAATATAGAATATATTATTCTAAATTCATTTAAAATAATTTTTAGAAATTAATCTTAAATTAATCTCACATACGGGATGAAATAATGTGTTTTAAAGTTATAATGTTTTATTGATTAGTATGTTTTTATATAGTAATTAAATGTAAAATTGATTCCAATGACCTAAATTGGATTAAATGAAAAAATTGATCCAATAATACTTTAAAACCAATAATAATTACAATTTTACTCTATGAATTATTTTAAAGAAACTTATGTTTTTAATTAAATTCTTTTACTATTCATTATTCATCAAAACCTAAAACTTATTATAATAATACCAAAAAATACAGAAAAGTAAATTTCGATGCCCCTAATTAGTAGAATTAGTTTTTCTAAATATAATATAAAAAAGTTTCAATAACAATATTTAAAATAATTGATCTATAAAAACATGAAAAATAACCTTTTTAGATAAATACATATTTTATGAGAAAAAATTGGATTTTATCTTATATCATGTAGAACAAAAATAATATGAATATTAAAAATCATATTATTATATATATATATCATTAATAAAATAAAATAAGAGTGATTTCATATATAAAACATACTTGTGAATAGTTTTGTAGAAAAAAAATCATTTTACTTGAAAATGGAAATTAAGTTCATTTATATTTATTTGGTCAAAAAATTATATATACCTATGAAAACCATAATTTCATAATTAATTTTTCACTATTTATACATTCCATTATAATTTATAGGTTATAATTTTATTTATGATATAATACTAATAAAAATAATTTTAATATAAATTTCATGTTTGGTGTAATACAAGCTATAATAGTGTTGTGTGTAATGAAAGACATCAATGAAAAAAAATTATATAAAAAAATTCATAAAATATATTTTTTTAAAGGGATCTTAGGGCTACATATTTTTTTTTCAATTGTGCATACCAAGGCGCATGACCAAGAGATGTTGTAGAGGTTTTAGATATAGCGATTTCACATGATTTGAAAAACTAGGTGCCTAACCATGCATGGGAAATCATTGAAGTAGAACTTGGAACCTTGTTTATGTATAGTTTGGCTAACAATGAACCCTTGTTTTAAGGTCTAATTTACCATTTTACCACTCTCAAATTATTTGAACCAATTTCTATTTTCCTTCTTCTAAGCATTTGGATTTTACCTCATCTCCCTAATGTCTAGAGCTCTCTTCTCAACTTGCATATGTTTTGATCTATATCATTTATCTGATGACCAAATATCTCACAATTGGAATCATTAGAAATATCCTGTTAACTTCATACTTTATATTTCTTATATTTGAATTTTCATCCCTCAATTTTTTCAATATTTTTTTGTGATTGATTCTTCCCTATTTTCAATGAGTTTGAATATTTCATATTTTTCTTTTATTATAGGATGATTCAAGCCTTGAAAACAGAATAGTAGAGTGATTCTACATTGAGGTATGTGGTCAATCCATTTCCCAACAATTTCATTTTATTTGTACTTATATTCTAATGTGATGCTCAGCGGACCATTCGAGTAATGATTTACTAATATTTAATTTATTAATTTAATTGGTTTCCCATGATTTATATGACCTAACCTTATCGTAAAACCAAAAATGGGTTTTATTCCACCTTTATTATCTACCCATTTGAGTGTGACCACATTAATGGCCTATAAATCTCATTCCATATATTGTGTATCCACCTTTTGTGGATGAGTTTTCTCTTGATTAATGCATTCATTTGTAATATGAGTATAGAATTACGGTGAACTCTGAGCGGGGCCCCTTTTCCCATAATTTGATGTATAATTATTACTTATTTATGACATTATTTTTTCCTTACAATGTTTATTTACATGTGACCCCTTTTTCCAAATAAAATTTCCCAATGTTATTTCACTTTACCTTATTCTTATTTCCATGTGTTCATTACTATGAATCCTTATTCTCATGCATTTGATAATGTCATTTTCCTAGTGCCTCACACTATATTTTATCAGGCTTGATCTATCTTTCATGATATATAGTTTCATGGAACTAATTTTATAATTTTGTCATATTGTTAAGCATATATAATTAAGATGATTAATTGATGGTATGTGATTTTCTAGGTTATTTCTTATGTAATGTTCTTTTTTTATAACACACTTACTACAAGATATTAGAAAAAATGGGTCTATAATTAAGGATGTTCTGGATGGAAACAATATGTGTGTTTCATATTTACATCATGCATGATGAGAAACACATTATCTTGGTTGTTATGTGTTATTATAGTGGTATTAAATACTCATGAGTTACACTGGTTCCCTAGGGGAGAAACTGAGGAATAACCCATTGGAAAGATGGCCATATCATAACTCAGGTGATACCTAGTCCCCTCTGTTAGATACATAGTATGGAATTATAGTCATCATTTCATGAGTGATACATGAGACACAAATACTGGTTTCCTTGGATGAACTTAGTGACATTTGTTATATCATTAGTACCTATAGTAAACCTTAGGATTCATTATAGATCGCCTTATCTGATCTCAAGAATCCACCATTGGATTTCAATATTGTCTTGTTGGTAAATCTATGATGTTTCATATTCACATTATGAGCCTTTTTGATTAATGGTATGGAAATGTGGTCACCATGATAAAGAACATTTGGTAAATTCATCATTGGATTCTAAATTTTCAATGTCCTAGGAAAATATTATATCATTGAATATGTATAGTAGAACATACATACTTATTAGGCCAAAGAGTGTGGTATCAGACCTATGTCTTACAAAGAACCCATACTAAAGAGTTTATTTATTTATTCTTTTATATCATAGAATTTATGACTATAGAGAACTGTTCATTAAGTATTTCCTGAAATGGATGGGCCTAGAAATCATGGGTGGAGGCCTAATAATATTGTAACCCATACCCTTCATGGGCCGCTTATAATAGCCATGTAGACTTTAGGATTGCATGTATTGATAAGAAGCATCCTACACCTTCTGATTCATGACTGATTTATATTATTAAAGAGGGTCGATCTAATGACTAAGATGATTATTTTTGTAGTTTTTTGTATTTTTTAGTTTTCTATAACATTCTTTATATGCCAATATCTCATATCGCCAATTAAAATTCATTTCTATATAACATCATTATAATCATCACTATTGTGTATATTATTGATTTACATATTCTAATAGTTATTTATTTCACATGGTCGATTAATTTCCATTATTTCTGCCACTATATGTTCCTTATTTCTTCACATCATATTTATTATCTATCATTTTTCCTTCCTATCACTCTGAACTATGAGGGAATTTTCTCCCCATTGATAAAACCTATGCCCTTATCTGTTATTCAATAGCCTCTATCATTGGGGGGTGTTCTTGAGGTTTTTTAGCCCTCATCTTATGCAACTATTTAGTGGTAAATGGGGAGGGATTCAACAAAGATGTATCATATTCTATTTTTTCATACAGTTTGGGTGCTATAAAAGAGAACGAGAGTTAGGGAATTTTGAATCTAACCATATTCATAGACATAGATAACCCATGTACATGGGAAACCCAAATTACCTTGTATGGAAAATTTCATTTACTGATTATTCCATTTATAGTTTATATGACTTCACAATTAGGTGACACACTTGTTTTATTGTGTTACTCTTACTGGTATTACTAAAATTATGATTTATTTATTTTTTCTTAATAAAATGAGGGTTTTTCATTACCTTCATTATTAAAGGAACAATGCTATTAATATTTGACTAATTATGCCATGCCAAATCAATTTTCTATGCACATTTCTTTTTATCCATGTGATTATAGTATATTACTTATCATACATTAATTTATATATATATGTAAGTCATAACATTTATGGAAGTGATAATAAATCACAATTAGCACATAAGTTTTCTACCTTAACCTAATATTGGTTTCTTGCATATGTTAAATTAGAAACCATTAATATTCAATTTTGGAACAATATTCGATGGAAAATTAGACGCATCAACTAGAACATGATATAATTAGTATTATACTGACCAAAATATCCAATTTAAATGGATTAAGGGCCATTATAAATTGCGATCATGATCCATCTAATTCTACCATTAATGGTAAATAAAATATATAAATGAATCTGAATGAATACCAACCTATAAAATGAAATGGATATCTTATATGTGTTAAATGAGACCTTGAATGTGAACCTACCATGGAAATGGGATATTGTTTATCTATCTGGTTACCCTTTGAGATCCATTCCCTTTAAATCGAGGCCAAACACAAGGAGAAGGCTGTCAATTATGTCATAGTTTCTATTGGCATTGTATTATCACTCTTTAATGGTTTCCATTATCTTTTTTCCCAATATATTATAAATATGTCTTAAGAGTATGCATGCAAATTGAAGATTTATTCCATTTTTACTTCCTCATGTTATACTCCAATATTGTAGAGGTGATCAAACTCTAGATGTGGTGTGGCCTATGCCACCTATGATACCTCCTATAGTTACACCTAAGGAACCTCTTACTGATATTCTACTAGGCACCTCATGATTCTCCACAGCCTACCCTAATAATGGTAGTGCTGAATCGGGACATTCAATAGTAGCATCCTCCCACCATATCGAGGGAAGGTGGACCTAAGGCTACTGAATCATGGATTTAAATAGTATTTTTAATGTTTTAAAATCATGAGACTCTCCCAATGATGATGGTTATATATCTAAATACATGTTATGTGACTCCTCTTTGTGATGGAGGGATGTCATCTCTCAAACTGAGAATCACTAGGGTATAGTATGGGAATAATTATATATGTCCTAAGAAAACATAATATTTTAGAAACTAATGGATGAAATTTAATGGAGTTCATACATCTTCATATGGGAAATATTATTGTGTAAGATTGTTCTTATAACTTCACATTAATCTAGTGTTTTTCTCCATCAATGACTTATGAAGAATTGATGATTGGGATGATTTTTTAGGAAGGGATTGGGTGTGTTTTCCAATCATATATGAACATAATTGAGTTGACTGAAACTATATATATAGTTAATCAGGCCCTAAATAAAGAATGGAATATTAGTGAATCTCGCATTGTTGGATATGGCTGTACAGTTTCATGGTAGATTATGATTCATCTGGCAGTAGGAAGCTCCATTTCAATGGTTTATGTGGGGAAATTTCTATCCAGGTTACATGTAATGATATCTCTATAGTGTGTCAAAAAATTATCATGCCAATCCATACAAAAAATTAATTCATGAGGATCCTAATTGAGTGCCTATATTATGGTACGATGGGGAATCATTAATGATTATTAGGATCATTTACTACAACATCAAGTGATAGGGGATTCATAAAAATACATCTATCATGTATTAAATATACGAATCCATGTCTAGATGTATGTCGGTATTCTACTGACTGATATAGATGATGTGGTAATATATGTGGATGAGGATTCCATACACTAGAGCTTTAGTGTCAACTATGTGGATCTATAAAGGCCAGTAAGTCTACATATAAGATCCATAGTTCATGACATATTTATACACTACACTGATCAAACAAGGAGTATATTTTAGGAATATAGATGGTTAGAGATACTTTTCTACTAGATTCCACATTAGTTTCATCCCTTTCTGATACAGGATCATCACACTATTTCATATATATTGTGGATTTAGAAATCATGGGCCTTGAAATTGAGTCATTATATGTAATCATGCCTCTTGAAATGATATTAAAAATCAAGATAGGGTTAATACACCAGTATAAGGAATGATGCCTTAAAATAGGTGAGTGACTTCTCTTCATCCTCAGGATGATTGGAATTAATGTCATTCTCATAATGGACTGGCTTGTGATTTACCTTGTCTAAGTGTATTTCTACCACTTGTGGGTATCCTTCACATCTCCTTGTAAAATTGGAAATCCATGAAGGATGATCAATGCCCATGTGTACTAGGCTCTCTTGAGTTATAAATCAGCTGGAAGGTCTCCACATGGGTGAGAATAGAATTGGGTTTGTATAATTCAACAGTATACTGGATCACTTTAGGGCCATATTACATAAATAATTTTCAACACACCTCCTGAGAGAGAGGTTGATATCACCATAAACCTAGTTCTTTGTGTCGAACTACTGTCTATTCCTCCATATAGTCTGTCCACAATAGAGCTACAGGAACTCAGAACACATATTGATGATCTTGAGGCTAAGGGTTTTATTTGATCCAGGACATCCACATGGGTTACATTAGCCCTTCTCACTGTGAAGTAAGATGGTTCCCTCATATTGTTCATGGATTACTTATATTTGAACAATATTATAGTGAAGAGCTATTATCCCTTTCCTTGTATTGATGTCCTCTATGAAAATATCTGTGGATAATTATTTTATCAAATATCAATTTGTGGTCAGGATACAATCATTTTCTTCTGTGGCCATCGGATATTCCATATATAGTGTTCTATAGTAGGTATATCTTTTTCTAGTATTTGTTTATGCCATTCTGTTAAAAGAATTTCTGGATAGTCTTTATGGATCTAATGAATTTGGATTTACAAACATACATTTATTCTTTTATAGAGGTCTTCATAGATAAAATCTTTGTGTAATGTAACACCAGAAACCACCATCCCAATTAACATGAGATCATGTTATGTACACTGAGAGAGAACTAGGTATACATGAAGCTCAGTAAACTACACTTTTTGATCATCCACATTCAACTATGAGGTCTCATAATATTAGATTTAAGAATATGTGTTGACACATATAAGGTGAGTTTTGTGGTTTTTTGGGAGTATCCCAAGAATATAAATGATAGACGATGATTCTTATGAAAAACTACCTTTTAGAGGTGATTAATCCTAGATTTCTCATTCCCATCAAATGCCTCACATGGTATTGTCCAATAATGAAGTGAAATAAGACTGGATTGATACTTATGAGATATATTTTCATTAAATACAAGGACTGATTAAATCAGTTCTAATCCTAGACCTACAAGAAATGGGATGTGGATTTACAATTTATTGTTATTCTTTTGGGATCAGGTTATGTCCTATTCTGATACAGGGTGATTGGGTTGTTGAGTATGGTTCCAATCATCTGATGCATCATGAAAAGAACTATCCTATGTAAAAAAATCAAGATATAAATATGGTCTATAGTCAACACTTTTAGACGTACTACTTTTTTGGATAGACATTCATTGTTTAGAAACATCATAAAAGGCTTAAATACAAGTCCAATCTATTTGAAATGTATATGAGAAGGTGAATTTTGGTTGAATACCTATAATCATTCGAATTTGATATTTCATGCACACCAGGGAAAGGTATCATCATAGTTTATGCCTTGATATTGATGACTCAGACACAATTTATCAAGGAGGCCAGTTGTGAGTGTCAGTTAATGGATATGCAATCTGAGATACATTTGGAAGTTTAGGAAAAGCCTGGTAAACCAACATTGTAATCACTAGAAGTGACATCTTCTCTTTAGAAGTGGGTCTAGATGAGGTAGTTATTTGATTCTAAGGGCCTCATTTGGAGGTATAGTATCAGATGTGAGAACCCTCCTTATTTTTTGGATGTTGATGAAGATTATTACATAATATTTCATGGGAGCGTTTTGGTTTCTTCTGATGTATGGTACGATATGTTAATGAAATAACATGCATCCATAGGTTATTTTCTCCATAGTCTTCTCAATATGTATAGATACATAGGAATTCAATATTGGTGGTTAGGTATGCATATATAGGTATCATGTTTCTTCCTATGGTTCTCCACCTATCGACATGTGAATGAAAAGCATCATCAATCTTATATAAATTTATAGACACTATAATTTCTTGAGTTGAAATGGAATGACTTCACTGTGGTTTTTGGGATAGGCATTCCAAGATCCCATCAAAAAATAAATATAGTATGGGCGATCATTGACATGATGACCAAGATTTCAAATTTGGTACATATCTAGAATATTGTATGTATTTATTAGCTAGGAAGGATTTAAATTTGAGGGATAGTTCATCTCTAGGGTGTACCATATTCTATCATTTCCAATCAATACCCATGTTTGAAAATGTAACGTACCAGTTCTGGAATCCACCTAGAGGTGCCCCGTACCCAGTTGTTCACATGGCTTCAAGCACATTTCCACAAACGCCAGAGGCTGCTGATTATCAGCGAGGGCCTTGGGAGTGATATTGGGGAACCTATGGCTTCATTGGCAGAGTACACATCGGAAGTAACAACACATACAATAGCGGAGGCAGTAAATATTCAACAACAATAATAGTAGATGACTGATAAATAAACAACTAGAGTAGAAGTATATGTAAATTATGCATGATAAATATATGTATAGGAAAATAGAAAAACAAGTCACAATGCTGAATACAGTACTAAACCAATGTACAAAAGAAAAACAACAGATGAGAAACTCCCTAGAATTACAAGCCTCGGCTTGGTCCCATTCTCTCCAGCTTTAGTGCAATCATGAACCTGAAGTACATGGGAACTTGCCATTATGTATACTTACAACAAATATAATCTGTTTGGGGCTAAAAGCATGACCTAAATAGGGTGTGAGATAAAAATCTCAATAGGAAACCACCCAAAGATTTGTGCCTAACAGTCATTGAATATATGGCAAGTAAAAGTACAGAAACAGTAAACATGAAGGTACTCAGTAGCAAACAATCCATAGTTCCAAGCATAAAATTTACAATTAGATATGCAGCCACACAAGAAAGTAGAACAAACAGGTAAGCAGCCACACAACAAAGTAAACAAATAGGTAACCCTATGGGTAGTTCTCACAGCCTAACCCTTATGGTTCATCCTACAAGCACTAGAAACCCTCTGTGAGGCACCCACAGTCTCACCGCTATGGTTCAGCTAAATAATAGACTCTCTGGGGAAGCACTCACCGTCAATTCCCCCTATAGTCTCATATCTTACTAAAGGCACTCTAGGGAAGCACTCAATGTCTCTTTCCCCTTGTGGCTTGCGTCGAGGAACTACAGACTCTCTGAAGAATCACAAAACTTAAATTCCCCCTATGGTCTCACATCGTAAATTAAAGATACCCTGGAGAAGGCCTTACGTCCATTCTCCATATGGAGTACTACAATATTTTCTCACAACCTGGTGTAAAATCAACAAGTATCTCATCACATAATGTCCAAAGTAACCTCAAGAACTACTTGTCTAGCATCTACAACATCCCATCATGGAAGAACTGTGATACCATCCTACAAATAGGCTTGGAACTGAAAATAGCCTAATAGGAAAAACTAGACCAAATGGTCATAAACATGAAAACATGCATGGGAAAAGCATCCAATGCATAGTAGGTTACACTATTCAAAAATAATCACCTCTACTCAAGCATATAAGCATTGCAGAAAAACAACAAAGGAAAAACAAGAAACACGTAATACCTCGTTCAAGGGTATTGGTGGAATTTGCACAAATACTCAATGATTTTCTACAGAAATCCACAAACCACCTACCTCAACATTAGGGGATTGATATAATAGAACCTCGAAGATTGAGTCTCCTTTGAACTTCGTAGATCTAAGAAAATGTCCATAATTCTCAACCCACGATATCTTGAGAAATAGGATGAATTGGAAAATTAAACTCTAGGAGAAGGAAAAGCTTACCGCTGCAGTTCCAACACAATAGAAGAAAGTTAATTCAGAGAATGGATGGAGGCTCAGGTGTTTGTCGATGATCCATGACCATAAAGAATGATTTCGGTCGAAGAAGCTAGAGAAGAAGATAGTTCTGGGGTTAAGACGTGACTCTGATGTGTTTATTGAAAAAAAGAAAGTACACAACATGTACTCTTAGATTACATGGCGTGTACTAGGATTTTTCGTACTATTCTGTAGCCAGACTCCATGTCACACCTACATGGCCGTGTGTGGTCCATGACACAGTCATCACACAGCCTCGAGCGGCAACGTAGTACACGACGTGTACTTTTAAAGTACACGGTGTGTACTTCAAGACCTTCTAGAAACTCCTCTGTTCTAAAAAACTATAGAAAAAGGAAAAACATACCTGAAAATAAGGTCTGGGTTCTTACAAACTTCCCACTTAAAGAAATTCATCCCAGAATTTTCCTAGAGAGACGTATAAGAAGAAACCCCAAACAGCTCTGACCACTGTGATCGTACATTGACCTCCCTCTCCCAAGTCTCATCCTGTACTCACACATACTTCCATTTCACCCATACTAGAGGAACATACCAGCCACGAAGAACCTTTCTACTACGATCAAAAATCTAGATAGGGTGCTTCTCAAACGATGCATCTTCTTCGAGCTCAAACTCATAAGGTTGGAGGACATAAGACGGGTCCGAAAAGTAATGTCGGAGCTGAGAAACATGGAATAAGTCATGCATAGCCCGATATCTCTGAGGTAACTGTAGCTGATAGCCAACTGACCATAATCTCTCCAACACCTCAAATAGCCCGATGTACCATGGTGAAATCTTACACTATCTCCAAATCTTCTTGTGTCCCAACCACAGTGCGACACACAGGAAAACCCAATCCCCGACCTCGAACTCCAGAGGTCATCTCCGCTAATCAGCATAAGAATTCTATCCAGACTACGCTGTAGTGATCCTCTTCTGAATCAACTCTATCTATTCTGAGGTATCCTGAACAAGACAGGGTCCCAACAAAGCTACCTCTCCCACCTCCAGCCAGCATAAAGGTGATCGGCATGGACTATCGTACAGAGTCTCGCAAGGTGCTATCTAAATAGTATCCTGAAAACTTTTGTTGTAGGTGAACTACACAAGAGGTATATGATTATCCAAAAAACCTCCAATGTCTAGAATGCAATCTCAGAGCATATCCTCAAGCACCTGAATCGTACACTCGTACTGGCCTTCTATCTTGGGATGGTATGATGTACTCAATAGTACCTGTGTACCCAAAGCCTTTTGAAACCTCTACTAGAACCAAGAAGTAAAATGTGCATCCCTGTCTAAAATGATGGAGTGCAGAGCTCCATGAATATGTACAATATCTCATATGTACAACTGTCCCAGCTCATCAACACTGAAGGTCTCCTTGATCGGAAAGAAGTGAGAAACCTTTGTGAATCTGTCAATGAAAACCCATACTGTGTCATTACCTCTAGGGGATCTCAGGAAATCGGTCACAAAGTCCATCGCGATGTCATTCCACTTTTACTCGATAATGGGTAACTGCGGTAAAAGACCTGCTGGTCGTTGATGTTCCACCTTCACCTGCTCACAAGTGGAAAACATCATGACAAAACCAACAACATATATCTTCATACATGGACACCAATACTGGTGGTGTAGATCATGATACATCTTGGGAATTCTGAGATGAACTTCACAAACTAAGTAATGAAAGTCCCACATCAGCTCCTCACGTATAACTTTTGGCACCCATACACATCCCTGGAAATGCAAGATCTCATCCTCGACCATATCCATCCAGGAAGAGGTTCCTCTCCTAACACACTCTCCCACGGTACTAGGCCTTCTGAGTCTGATAGCTGCCTCATCCATACCTGATCAAGAAGTGAAGAGGTAACAACTACAAAAGACAGGAAATCCTGCCCTTGTCCGTCATGCACCTACAAATGCACCTTAGAGAACAAAGTCATAAGCTGCCACTCACTGCTGGCCTCCTGAACTTCCTGTATCTGAGTCCTCCTGCTCAACACCTCAACCACTACATTTCCATTTCTCGGTGTATAGGCAAGTTCAATGTCAAAGTACTGAAGATACTCAACCCACCTACGTTGTCTCAGATTTAGATCACGCTAGGTGAAGATGTACTTAAGACTCTTCTAGTCGGTGAAAACCACAATGTGCTCTCCCAAAAGATAATGTCTCCAACAACGTAAGGCATGAACAACTACTCCCAGCTCGAGATCATGTGTCGGGTAGTTCCTCTCATCTGGCATCAACTACCAAGACCTGTATGCAATGACTCCATCTTCATACATAATTAATGCTCCCAACCTAATACTAGAAGCATCACAATAAATATTATAGCTCTTTCCTAACTGTGGAAATACTAGTATCAGTGCTGATGTCAATCCCCCTTTCAGATCCAAGAAGGCTGACTCACAAGAATCTGACCATAAGAACTTCACACCCTTTTTAGTCAGACTCGTCAGTATTGCTGCTAGGCATGAAAAGTCCTATATGAAACATCTGTAGTATCCATCTTGCCCTATAAAACTCTGCACTTCAAAGATGTTCTTCGGAAGCTCCCAGGAAACTACTGCTCTTACTTTCTCTGGGTCTATTGATACTCTTTTCTCGTAGATAATGTGACCCAAAAATTGAATCTGATCCATCCAAAAGTGTCATTTCAAGAGCTTAGCATATAACTGATGCTCTCTCAGTGTACTCAAGATGATCTCAAGATGGGTAGCATGGTCATGTAGAGTGTGAGATTACACCAAGATATAGTCCTCGAAGACCACTATGAAAGAGTCTAAGATTGGATGGAACACTCAGTTCATCAGTTCCATGGAAACTGCAGGCGCGTTCGTTAGACTGAACGGCATAACCGTATAATCGTATAGACGATACATCATCTTGAAGGCTGTAAGAGGTATATCTGATGGTCTAATGTGCAACTGATGATACCTGAACCTCAAATCGATCTTCGAGAACACCCAGGCTACTAAAACATAATAAAAAAGGTCATAAATCCTAGGAAAGGGATGTAGTTTTTTAACCTTCATTGGTTCAGCTTCTGATAATACACACAAAGCCTAAGGGTGCCGTCTGACTTCTTCACAAATAGGACAGGTGACCCCCAAGGAGAAGTACTAGGTCAGATGAAACCCTTCACCTGTAAAACCTCGAATTGTTACTTTAGCTCAATTTGCTTAGGTGTCACCATCCTATAAGGAAAAATGGACACTGGTGCTACTCCTGGAATGAGTTCAATAGAGAATTCTACCTCACGCTCTGAAGGCAAAACCAAAAATTCTTTTGGAAAGTCATCTCTGAAACAATATACCACTAGAGTAAAGTCTAACTATGAAGTCCCCTAGTCATCCAGATATAGAATACCAATCTGGGATATAAATCCTCCTAGTCCATGATGCTCGGGTCCTGCTCGACTCGCCTGGACATCCCAATCGCCCCGATGAAGAAAAGATCCACCCTCTAGTGATATGAAACTCACCCTGCGGTGATAACAATCGACGACTGCCGGGAAGAGAACTAGCCAATCTATACCAAGAATAACATCATTTCCTATCAACTCTAGGACATAGAGGTCCCAGAAAAAGTGACACCCCACAACCTCAAGGGGGAACTCTCTGCACTAACATATGCTAGATGTTCTTGTTTCCAACGGTGTGTCTAGAGTCAAAGTATCGGTAGAGGAAAAGATACAGATCCCAAGGCTCTCCACAACAAGAAAAGGGGATAAAGCTATGGGAATACCCTATATTGAAATGATCTGAATATAAAACTGAGGCTAATAACATCATACTTTGAACTGTAGAGGGTCCAAGATCCAGCTCCGGCTAGGTCTGCTCTATTACAAAAGCCTAACCTGTACTAAGACCTTATGTCTCTACCTGACTGCTCTGAGCTGATCCAACCTACTGTCGTTGAAAGAATGACAACTGAACAACCCAGCCACGACCACCAACTTAGCTTGAACAGACAGAAGAACTCCAGTTTCCAAACTGGTGAGAAACTGGTGGCGCTGCTCTTGAACGAGGAGTCAAGGATGAACCACTATCACCACCTGCTGGTGAGGAAACGTAAAAAGTACGCTGAAGGTGACCCATATTGCCCCAAGATCAGTACTCCACTGGGTCTCTCTAGCACTGCGGCCTCATATGCCCAACCCTTCCACACTAGCAGCATACCATCTGGCTACCTGAAGATGCGTCTCACCACCTCAGATCACCGTGCGTAGACTCCCTACGGAGCATCCTTCTGTTAGCTAGTGAAGTACTAACCCTAGAAGTAGAACTGCCCGGGCTCTTAGCTCCAGAATCTCTCATATTGTGCTCCACAATGAGTGAATAGTTGAAAATTGAAGCGATGGAAGTCATCCTAAAGATATTTACCTGTGAGCCGATCTCTCGTCAGAGGCCATCCTCAAACATCCTTTCCAAGAACAACACATCTGCACTCTGGAGGGGTGTGTAATGCTAAAGCTCGGTCAAATAAGAGGAATGATCCATGACAGAAATAGTACTCGACCTTAGGCTCATGAATTCCCAGGCTCGGTCCACCCTCAGGGTCACCTGATAGAATTATTAATAAAAGACATGCTAAAACTCCTCCCACGCCATAACCTGCTGACGACCCACCTGTGGGATCACTTCCCACAACCTCATGGAGGTGTCTCATAGCATATAGGTATCGAGAATGACCCAACTCTCTGGAGGCGTCTCTATATTCTCAAGGATCATCATTATAGATTCTAGACTTGACTCTGCAGCCTGAGGTCCTCATTCCCCTGAGAAGGTGGGAGGATGATGCTACTGGAAAACCCGTGTCAAGTCTGTCATAGTCGAGGTAGGAGGTGGTGCTCCCTAAAGGTCTGCATCATCCTCAGAAATCCTTCCCTAAATTGTGCATCAACGCCTGTAATTGGTATCACCACTAGTGCCATGGCCGACACAACAAGAGAATCAGCGGGAAGTCCCTGATCTTCCATATCCGGTGTTAGATCACCGCCTGAAAACTAGCATGCAACCGGAGGACGTCTCAGTGCCAAGACTCCACATGTTCAAAAGCACAATTTAGATCACATTACCGAGGAATCAAAAAACTAAGAGTTTAAGAAAAAAATAGGAGAAAAAAATCCTTAAAAATTTAGAAAACATGACTACACGGTGTGTGTAAATACAACACGACCTATTCCCTTAAGTCATTTACATGGGAATGTACTTCTACGTAAAATAGTTGTGTAACACCCCAAATACACGGTGTGTTGTCCCAACACACGGTGTGTACCTGAATTCTCTTCCCTTCCCAAGTCCTCTACATGGTTAAGCCACATGGTTCTCCTAAGACAAAACTACACGACATGTTCAAGGTATACACGGTGTGTACTTAACAAGCTTCACCTGGCCCGTGTTGTTAGGGACATGACCTATGTACCCAAGTCACACTACACAGTGTGTTCCAGAAGGACACGGTGTGTACTAAAATTCCTAATTGGCTGTGTGGTTATCTACATGGCCAACTACATGGATGACACTACACAGCGTGTTTCAGGATGACATGGTTTGTATGAGAAAGGATAACACCGACCCGTGTTGTTCGTGACACGACCGGGTACCTAGATCAAACTATACAATGTGTAAAATTCAGACAAGGCATGTATGTGAAAAGATAACACGAACCGTGTTGTTCATGACACGGTCGGGGTACCTATTTGATACTACACGATGTGAGAAACTAGTACACAACATATTCCTACAAGATTTTTCACAACCACGTGTCCTTGCTCACATGGTTAGTGACACGGCTATAGACTACACGAAGTGTATTCATAAAGTACATGCTATGTATTCTAGGTTTTTCTAGACAGTAGCCTCATAACTGCATCGAAACCCAGAAAACACAGGAAAACAAGCATTAAGGTGCAAAATTCTGATCTGTGAAGGCCCATACTCCCCACGAATCAGAGTTTGGCATCTTTAACAAGTCAAACCAAGGTGAACCGGTCAATGATCCACCAAATTCCAGTCCAAGAGGGCCCATAACACCTCAAAAACGAAACTTTGGTGTTCATTAAGTTAAAACCTTACACAATAAAAGCTCTAATAAGAAGAAAATATTTTTTATCAAGCATCTATCACAAAAATAGGCATATTCTACACAATATCTAACACAACAACATTCAATTGATAATTCATCCTAGATGACATGAAAAGAATGCATGACATGTGATTACTAGAAAGTTCCTATATGATTCATGAGATGGAATACCCTCATCTCATCGGGTTGTGATAGAAATAGAACCACAATAACAACATAGGTAACAACAAAAATCATGTGAATCACCCATCAGTGAAATCAAATCAACTGTAAAATTGCAAACCAGTAAAATTAAAATAAATTAGGTACTATAGTTTTTCCCTGAACATGAGTTAGCTAATCCCATACCCAACTTCTTACCAAGTACCTATTCCACCGTATCCCTAGCTATAGGCTCCAAATATTAATTCAAGAGAAATGAAATTCCATTGATACCACTTTGTAGCGTCCCTGTTCCTGAAGCCACCCTGAGGAACCCCATACCCGGTTGGTCACATGGCCTCAAGCCCATTTCCCAAAATGCCAGAGGCTGCCGACTAGCAGCGAGGGCCTTGTGTGTGATAGTGGAGAATCAATTCCCTCATTTGCAGAGTACACGGCAAATGTAACAACATATACAATAGCAGAAGCAGTAAATATCCAACAACAATAATATATAAAGACTAATAAATAAACAATTGGAGTATAAGTATATGTAAATAATGAATGATAAATATATGTCTAGGAAAAAATCCAACCAATTCATAATGCTGAATACATTACTAAACCAAAGTACAAAAGAAAAACAATAGATGAGCAACTCCACAGCATTGAAAGCCTCGACTTCATCCCATTCTCTCCAGCTCTAGTGCAATCAAGAACCTGAAGTAGAAGGGCGCTTTCCCTTATCGATACCTGCACCAGTATAATCTTTTTGGGCCTAAAAGCATGACCCATACCAGGTGTGAGATAAAAATCCTAGTAGGAAACCACCCAAAGATATGTGCCTAAAAATCAGTGAATATATGGCAGGAAAAAGTACAGAAATATTAAATATGAAGGTACTCAGCAACAAACAATCCACAGTTCCAAACATATAATTTTCAAGCAGATTAGCAGCCACACAAGCAAGTAGAACAAACAGGTAATCAGCCAGACAAGAAAGTAAAAAAACAGGCATCCCTCTGGGTATTTCTAATAGCCTAACCCATATGGTTAAACCTACAATCACTAGAAAACTTCTAGGAGGAACACATAGTCCCACCCCTTTGGTTCAGCTAAAAAATATACTCCCTGGGGAAGAACTCACTGTCAATTACTCCTATACTCTAGTATCATACTAAAGGCGCTCTAGGGAAGCACTCAATGTCTAATTCCCCCTATGGCCCACGTTGAAGAACTACAGACTATCTGAGGAAGCACTCAACGTCAATTCCCCATGTGGTCTTGCATTGTAAATTAAAGATCCTCTGGAGAATCCTTTATGCCCATTGTCCCTATGGTCTACTACACTAGTTTCTACTAGAGATGTGTATAATCTAAAAGTATTGCATCATATAACATCGAATTTATCCTCAAGAACTACTTTTCTAGCATCAACAACATCCCAGAATGGATGAACAGTGATACTATCCAACAACTAGGCATGGAACTGGCAATAGCCTAACAAGAAAAACTTTTCCAAACCCTCATAAACAGACAAACATTCATGGGAAAAGCATAAAAAGCACAGTTTATTACCCTATTCATAGAAAATAACCTCTACTCAAGCATATAAGAAAATCAGGCAAACAACAAGGGAAAAAAAACACTTAGTACCCCGTTCAAGGGTATTGGTGGAATTTGAAAAAATAATCAAAGAATTTCTATATAAAGGCACAAACCACCTACCTCTAAATTAGGAGATTGATATAATCGAACCTCGAAGCCTGAATATCCTTGAAACGTTTTGTTTATAAGAAAACATCCAAAACACTCATCCCATGATATCTTGAGAATGAGGTGGAATTGGGAAGCAAAGCTCTAGGAGAAGGAAGTGCATAACACTACAATTCCAACACAATCAACGGAAGTAGATTCAGAGAACGGACGGAGGATTGGGGGTTCATCAATGATCCATGGCCATACATAACGCTATCAGATGAAGAAACTGAAGAAGAAGATAGTTATAGGGTTAAGACGTGACCCCCGTGCGTTTGGTGAAAAAAAATTAAACGACGTGTAATTTTAGAGAACACGACGTGTACTAGGATTTTCTGTACTCTACTTTAGGAGGCCTCTAGGTCACCACTACATGTCTGTGTGTGTGTCCATGACCTGGTCAGAACACGGCCTCAATCGACAACGAAGTACATGACATGTAATTTTAGAGTACCAAATGTGTACATAAAAATTTCCAAAAACACATCTTTTCTGAAAAACATTATAAAAAGGAAAAACATACCTAAAAATAAGTTATTGGCTCATACAGACGACATAGATCTTGAAAACATTAAAAGGGAACTTTTTTTTAGGATATAATGAGTGTATAATATCACACTCTGACTGAGGGAAGTCATAGAAGACAACATGGTTGTTGGAGGATATTATTCAACCCTTCATTCTTGCATTTGGTGGATCAGAGTAAAATCATATTCCTATGGTTGAGTTTTCCTATAATAATAGTTTTTAGAAAACAATTCACATGGTCCCTTATGATTCCCTTTATGGTAGAAAATTCTTGGTTCACCCATGTGCTATCACAAGGAAGGTGCGACAGCTATAATGTGTCCACACATAATTTATGAGACATCAGAGAATGTATATAGGAATAAAAATAATATGGATATAGCTCATTCCAAGAAGAACTCATACATAAATCATCATTGTAAACATCAAGAGTTTGAGGTGGGAGATCAGGGTCCTTTTCATGGACCTCCATGGTTGGGTCATAAAATAATTGGGGGATAAGTAAAATTGTCACTTAATTACGTTGGTTATTTCGAGATAGTGGAAAATGTCGATCCAGTTTCATATTAGTTGTTATTAAATTTGCGGTACCACCCCATTAACAAATTATTCCACATATCTCTTCTCTAATTATATCAAGAATTCCCATTTCATTAATTTTTCCCTAAGGATATTGAGCTTGAAGTTGATATATCATTTGATAATCAGATGAAACGTACGGTTGATAAAAGAATGGAGGAACTCCATGGTATGACAGTTCCATTAGTTCAGGTGTAGTGGTAGTACATACACATAGAAATGATACATGAGATCAAAATTATAATGTACGTGTAAAGTGTATGAGATACTTTTAAGAATAAATTTTACCACCCTTATAAAGGATACTCAGGGTTAAATTGTCTTAAGTTGGGGAGGTTATAACATCATAGATTTTATCATTGGTATATAACATTCATTTATAGTTCAAATTCATTTTATAGTCCTAATAATGATTTCAATAATAATGATGTAGGTATTGGGTTTCTCTGTGTTTCCATCGAAGAAAATATCCAAGATAATTGAAGAGGTGTACTAGGCCACTAAATTTATGGAAACTTTGTTGTACAGACCACAAAATTTAACACAATTTTCTTGTTTCATACATTGTGGTGTAGGAGGACACTTGTTTGGTCTAAAACAATAAGACCACAGGCATACAAAAGTGAGGTGATGTGTATGTTTTTGGAAGAGTGGTTCTACATGGGGTTTTCAATCTTAAGAAAACGGTGCACCAAACTGTGTGAGGATCTCCATTGAAGAAGAACATGGTGCATGGTTGGTGCACGGTTTGGCCAATCAGGGGGCCAAAAAAGTTTCTCACTATTTTCAGGGGAATTTACTATTTACCCCTCATAATTTTTTTTAAAACAATACATCTTTTCCTCCATATTTCCATTGGTTTTTTTCTCTTCTTCCTTAGGCACGTATCTCCCTTCTCATCCTCCATAGGCTTTCATATATCTTCTTCATATGGTGAGAAAATATATCCTCATCCGTAGCATTAGAAATCTCTCTATAATATCTTCCTTCCAATTAATTATATTTCAAGGTTATAACATCCTTTGTTTTTATATTTTTGTGTGATGGGTTTTCCACTACATTCATGAGGATTGAAGATTTCATTGTTTTCTTCACATATAAATCGATTCAGGCCTCGACAACAGACTATTGGTCTGTTACTACATTAAGGAATGTGTTTTATGTCTTTCAAGTCCATTTTGTCAAATTTTGTATGATGGTTCATGGTTTCCCTCACTATACCCTTCATAATGTTCTGTACATTTGTTTAATAAATAAATTTAATTTGTTTTCCATGTGATGTGTGACCTCTCCTTATAGAAAGACCCAACCATGGGTTGTTAGCCTCATTATTATCCACCCATTTGGGTGTTCCCATATTAATGGAATATTATATCCATTCCATAAATTGAGAATACACCTTGTGTGTGTTTGTTTCATATTGAATAAGTCCATAATTTATAATTTTAGTTAAGATGTATGGTGAACCATGTGTTAGTCACATTATCTATAATTAAATTCTTAATTCTTACTTATC
Organism: Viscum album; assembly: GCA_963277665.1. Lineage (NCBI taxonomy): Eukaryota > Viridiplantae > Streptophyta > Magnoliopsida > Santalales > Viscaceae > Viscum > Viscum album. The sequence continues at coordinate 1,328,563,694 of OY728142.1, read as the reverse complement.
AGTCACATTCTGTATGAATTATATTTCTAAATTAGATGTGATACCATGTGATGAATCCTATTTCCCTTTGTAATGTCAATTTGGATAAGGATTATTTCAATTTGTGATCTTCTATGTATCTATTTTCTCATTATTTTTATAATTCCCATTTTATTGTTCCTCACATCATATTATCATATGTTGGATGCTTGTTTCATGGTACAGAGTTGCTTGGATTCAATTTTATAATTTGTTTTTCATATTTATATTGTGGTAATGAGATGTTTAATAGATGTTATTGATTGTTTATTCTATGAATTATGATATGTTTCTGTAATTTATTTCATAGCTACTATAGGACAAGAGAGATCACAAGTCCTGACATATGGATTTCATGGATGGACTCTCCATGTTCAGTTTGGATTTACGTTAAACCCTAAGAGAAATGCATTATCATTCAATGTATGGGATCTTCGAGTGGTTTTACATACTCATGAGTGAAACTGATTACATATGAGAGAAAGAGTAGAAAAACCTATTTGAAAGAGGGGCATTCCATGCCTCAGGAGATACCTAGTCCCATATGTGAGATACATGTTACAGACTCAGATTCCCCATTCCATGAGAGATATAAGGGACACCTATTTGCTTTTCCAATGATGGAATAGTAGAAATTGGTTATATAAAAGATACCTATAGAGACCATGGAGAATCATTATATATAAGCATGTATTGTTTTACGACTCCACCATTGGATTTGATGGATTTATTATTGCTTCATCTATGATGATTCTTATTTACATTACGAGCCTAATTGATTAATGGAATGTATAAGCGACTTCCAATCAAAAGAAAAATCTTTTGATGAATTTACCTTAGTTTAATTATTTATGATGAACTCTGTAAATATCATACCATTAAAAAAGAACATTAGTTCATACATATGACTTTGGTCGAAGCATGTTGTATTATATGGTTGTCCATCTTGGAATCCAGATCGAAGAGATAATTTATTTAATTATTTATTTCCTATCAATTATAATTATGGAACACCATTCATAAATTCATGTTTTTAATGAATGGTCCAAGACACTATGGGATGTGTCCTACTGAGGTTGTATGTGACATCCATTGTGGTCCACCTTTGGTTCCCAAGTGGACTTCCTGATTGCATGTATTGATAAAAGGAATTGTGAATCTTCTAACACATTATTGATTTACAATAGTAGGATGGATATTGGGGGAGGGGATTGAGTGTATTCTTTATATTCATGTTGTAGTTTTTTCTCCTTTTGGATGTTTTTTATAACATTTTGTATATGAATGTATTCCCTATTTTCCATGTCCTCTAATTTTCATGTAGCATCATGGTTATAATCACTATTATATTGAATAAAATAATTCTTCTTCTATAGGTTATGTATTTATCTTGGTTGGTTTATTTTAATTATTTCCTATGTTATATATTTTGTATTTACACTTACAATATTTATTATATATCATTTATTATTGTTCTCACTATGATATAAGAGGGAATAGCCTCCACACATACAAACCCTTGTACAATTATGCTAGTAGGTAGCCTTTGGAATTTGGGGAGGCACAATTGAGGTCTTGTGACCTCCACCTCCAAGAACTGTTGAGTGGAAACTAGGGTGGGAAAATATATAGTCTATGTTGAATGTTACATACTCATGATAATTCTCTCATTAATATACCATGTTTATACAATGTAACTAATACTCAAATTTAATAATGTAACAACCGCATTTTACATGGTCTCGCCATTGTATCACAATGGATCACACCCTTAAAACAAGATCATGTCAATGAAATGAACTCACACACCCCATGGATGAAAAAACACCTAGAAAAAACAATTTCTACTTAACCACCATTTTTAAAACATATAAAATAAAACTTCCATGCATAAAAACCGAAATATTTTTTTTACAACTATCATTTTAAAATCAATCAAAATGAAAATTCCACTAAACCAATGAATTAAATAAATTTCAATGAAAACATCACAAAATTGGTTTTAATAAAATCATATACGGTTTAGAAAAAAAATCATAAATTTCAGAAAATTTGATACCAACTCCTAATGTTGTAATCTAGAGTAGTCGAGAGATAATCCTCCATCCTCATAGATGTTGGTGACAATACATAACAACACAATGATTATGAATATCTAATCAGAAACCATTGTCCCTTAATTTTATAGAAAATTAATTCATTATAAACCAGTAATAAAAACATTTATCTAACATTATGGAAGATATATATCATTCAGAGAGAGGTAAGAAGGATATATCTTGGAATAATGAAAAAGGATGAGAACATATAAAATTAATTAATATCTCTATCACAGTTCAATTACATTAATATTTCTCCTGATTTGAAGGGAATCACCTATCACATATTCAGAGGAAATGAATTTTAGATTTATAATTTTTAGGATATTATAAAATATCCTGATACAAATACTTAAGTTTTCATCCATGTTTAGATCTATAGGCTCATAGTTTAGTTTTAAAGTCCACTATTACAAAGTCCATGTGCCAAACATGCATGAGAAGCTTCCTCAATAAATCCTTCACATGGTTGAATGTGATGTTTAGATAAACTGGATACCAACTATAGCCACTATAGCAATATATAGTAGGATTTCTCAGTTTCTCCTGGGAATCCACATGGTTTGTACAAACCCTAAACCAATTTTATTATGTCCTAGTATCCTGTGTTTTCCTATGAAATATTTAATATAGGTTTTTCATGGTTGAAACTATCATTTTTCATATCACACCCCTCTATAAAAGCATCAATCATACAAAAAATTACTAGGTACCTCCCAAAGCATTACTAGTTATTTTTATATATACATAAAATACATGAATAATGGGTCAACTACCTGAACCGTAGGGGTTCTAAAATAATCTAAATGATAATAATCAACCAAGAAACATACATTTTTCTATTTTATTTTTATAGATTAAATTTAAATATTACAAAATCAATAATTAGTGTGATATGAATAATGAAATTGAATGTTTTAAAGGGGTATATTTTAATTAATTGTTTTTCAAATGTTATGTGTTCTAATAAAGTGATCATTTTTATATGATATAATCTAATAATTCTAAATTCAAAAATCAATTAATTATAAATTTATAAGATAAAAGATTTAGATCCTCTATTGTATAGAATAACATTTTTTGTAATGTCTTTTATTAGTTATTTTTGAATATTTTCATTTGAAAGATAAATTTAATTAATATAACATCTGTATTTCATGAAATTAAATTCATTTTTAAATTAATAAAATTATAATTATCTTATGGGGATTTTTGCAGTATTTTGGAAAATAGTAAATTTTAAGGTCAATTGTAATAAATTTAATGTTATGAAATTCAAGAAAAATTATTTTTATTATTAATTCACAAGAACCAGTCGTATTTTAGTTGGAATTAATGTCTCATAACATACATTGTTTTAGTCATATGAGAAAAAATTTCATTATAATTAATTATATACGCTATTTTTAAATTACATCTAATGTTTAAAATCATTTTTTCTAGAATTTTTTTTTCATTTTGTTTTGAATTTATATATTAAATGTTCTCAGTCCACTATTTGAGATTAAATATAGTCTATTATTAATCTTAATTTATTCTAAATAATTGATATTAATTTTAATTACATTCACTAATAATTTTTTTTCAGAAACAAATTTGGTGTTATTAGATACACTAAATTATGTTGATTGTATATTTGGAATTCATTTTTTTCAAATTCCAATCATATATGAGGTAGTAATTGATATAAATTTAATCCCATATGATGGATGACAATGTGGGTATTTTGACATAAAATCATTAGAATGTTTGATGTGTTTTTATAGTCAATTGAAACATTAAATTGATTAAAATGAAATTATTGTTCTTAATTTATACAAATATTATCTAATTAATTAGTAAAACAAATTCAAATAATATTTATCATTATAAATAAATTAGATGAAAAAGTAGTTTTTACAAAAAAATCATGATTTTTAACACTTCATTAAAAAATGAAAAGTTTCCATAAAACATCAAAAAAGCACCCAATTCAAATTATTATATTTATATTTAAGATATAAATAGTATTATGACATGTTAACTCTATTAATTAGTCATCTTAAATATTTAAAATGGGTTCTCAAAATATATAACTTATAATTTCTCACAAAAAAAATATATGTTTTTATGTGCAAAATAGAATTTGTGCTTATCTTATGTCGTTCCAAACTTATGTATAAATGTGAAATACAATTTTATTGTGTATATATATATATATTAATTTTATATCACTAACTAATTGTAATTAATTTAATATATTTTCATAAAACAACCATTTTGATCATAAATATTGGTTTCTATAAAATATAATATTTATAGGCATTTTCTTCTTATATTAATTTTTAATTAATATTTAAGCATTTAATTAATTTTATAATATTATGAACGAAAATATTCATATTTTTTTTTTAATTTTCAAACTACTAATAAAATAGATATATTATATCTCATTATATTTTAATAATATATTTTTCTTCGATAATACTTTTTATTGATTGTAACACAAGATATTGAAGAAGGTATCACATTCATGAAACACAAGCTTACTCGGTGATACATTCATTATAATATTCAAAATTTATTGAATATAATTAATATAGTAAATATATTGTGGATTCACTAGATATTATATTCAATTATGGACTTGGTGAGGCATGCAATGCACACTGTCGAATAGCAAGTTATAAATTAGATTTTTGGGTTTATACATTCTCCCCACCTTAATTAAATTTGTTTACACACAATTTAATCATGGATTCAACAATATGGGGATTGAAAATAAAATATTTTTAAGAGAAACACATTATAAGAAGAGTTTATATCATATATTCTTAATAATATATAATAGAATTTATAGTGGTCAATTAGTTAGATTGTCTAAAAGGAGAACATAGGTGGGAAATGGAAACATGGATATGAAAAAAAATTCAACAATCAAGTTTTGGTGGATAATTATAGAGAACATGTTTCGATGAAATTTGTTGAACACAAGGCCATAAAAAAAGTGTGAGTAAAGGTCATTGATATCATAAACAATTATGATAATAGGATATACTTTTTATGCCCATTTTTATAGTTAAGTATTTCTTTCCATGTTAAGAAATATTAGTAAATATATGTTCCTATAAACATACTCTTTTCATGTGGTTACACCTTGAACTACATCTACAAAATCCCTTAAAATGATGTAACATATGGTAAATTAATACATTAACTTCTAAAATACCTTCCAATTATCATCTTAAAGAATATTATAAAAGGAAAACTGCTTCTAATAGATTACGGTCATATCAGTTAGGAAGAAAGGTAATTGAATTTCCAAAATGAAAATATCAATTTCCTTTAATATACATGATGCTGCTTTATATTTTCAAATTCTAAACATTTGAATTACTTAATCATGTATCCTCTAGATATATGGTAATAAATCCAATCACTATAAAACCTCATTAAAATTATACATTCTTCAGTATTCCAATTGTAAGACATAGGTTATTGAATATATTACTTTGTTACAAAGTTTTTTACACTCCATCTATATATAGTATCAACCACATGTCAAAAATTCATTAATAAATTCAAAGGTAGTCATAAATTTTCCAATTTAATCATTTAGTCATCGTTATCTCAACATCAGGAACATATTAGGGGTTTTCCTTCACTCAATCTTGTGTTTTTAGAGAAGTTTATCTTTTTAGTGAATAGTGTTTTGAAGTTCTATTCAGCATATGATATCAAATCCTTAATAAAAAAAGTAATGTAGTATAATTGTTACATTTTTATTAAATAATATAATGAGAACATCATAATAAAAATAATTTCACAATATATTTTATAGATCTAAATGAAGAAGTATATTAGTCATTAAAGTTTGACTGTGATAATAACATATTCTTGGCCTTGATCCCTTGTCTTGTTTGGAGGTATATTCTATTGAAATTTGTGAAATTCATTTGTGATATAACCCATATCTTTGCTTTTATATAATAAAATATTAATTTTTTCCCCTTCCCTCTTTATTCTTCTTCCTGGAGACACTTATTTCTGCATATATAAAAAAATCTCATTCATTTCAAGAATTTACTAGTGTAATTCTATCCACAATTATCAGAAGAGGGAGAATTATTCATTCCATAACTCTTAATTAACTCAATCCCATTTACATTATTTTCATACGACCTATTATTCTAATTGTTTACCTTGAATACGTTGGATCTTGATAATTCATTCTCTCTTTGGATAGAATATAAAATTGTCTCTTTGTATGATGAGAAATTCCTCCAAACAAATTCCAATAGAATTTGTAGCTTAATACTTTCAAATAAGTGGTCAATCTTACATTATGTGTGGCATAAATAATCTTTAGAATACCTAGATAAACTTTTAAAGGTTTCTTCATTATCATAAATACTTCATTCATCTTTCTTATTTAAGACAAGTAACATCCTATTTATCTCATTTTGTTGATCTTGAGGGAATTATTTTTCAATGAATGTGTACATAAAATTTTTCCATTCCATCAGTATAATTTTTTCTTCCTCTAGGGTATTTTAGATCAGAGAACACCAATGATTAGAATCACCATGTAAAAAATAGACCACAAGTGTAACCTTTAACTTTTTCCTTCATTCTATGGATGTTAATATTTTCTCCCTAGACATAATCCATTACACATTAGTTATTGGATTATTAGCCCCATTAAATGATGGGGCTTCTGCAACATAAATCGATATGGAATAGGATATTTTATCCAAGGAATATATTTTTCCATTCGGGCAAGGTTATTTTTTATATCCTGACTAGGATTTCCAAATATATTCTTAGATTTATAATTTCCAATACCAACTGATTTTTTTCTATAGTAAGGAAAACTATTCATTTTATATCAGTACTAATAACATTCTCCCTTCCAAGGGTCATTTATAAACAATATAATATACTAGATTATTTCATAATTTTATGAATTTTTATAACTGTAAATATGGTATACCATATACATAAATTTATGCATCTTGAATCCTAGAATCATAAAAATTAGTTACATTGGGAAAATTTACATTTGAATCCATCATAATGTTATGAACTATTTTTTGTGGTCTTTATCATAATATATATTGTTTAAAATATGATAATAAATTATAATAGAACCATATTAATGATAATATATTAATATATTAATTACGTATAGTAATATATTACCCCTTTGTCAACACTCTTTCATTATTTAAACTATTTTTGGTGTTGATTTCCAAATTTTGTCATGTATATTTTGACATTTCATTTGTTGTTCCTATTAATTATATAATGATTTAAAAATATTTATAATGTAAAACATGAAATTATTATCATATATATTCAGTATATATGTATTTATAGTATTTCATTATATCTGGAGATTAGAAATGAAGTTCAGTGTTCGTTGAAATGGTTGGTCGTACATACACATGAGTGGTTCATTAATTTATTTTTTTTATTAAATGAATGAAAAATATATAATACATATGTATATTATAATTCCATTATAATATATATGTTTTATATTTTATATATTTTTATCAAAACTATCCCTTATTTGTTCCATTAATGGCATGCATGAGTCATATCACTTTGAGGGAGCATTAGTCTACACTTCCTCAAGCGAAATTATCATATTTACACATGAAGGAAAGCATAATGTTATGAATAAAATAAAAAACCAGAAGAACATATACATTATAAATATCATATATAACATATTGAAATATATTTTTCTTCATATTTTCCACCACGAGAGGTGGTAAAGTAAAAATTAACAATCATCATTTCGTGAGATAGTAGTTTTCCATTCACAGAAACAATATGTTCATTATCAATTAGATGGAGTTTGGTGTATGTTTCGGTATAAACCATTTTATAAAAAAATCCTAGAGTAATTACAATACTATTTTTTTATATAATAATGTAATTCAGAAATTGTTTGTGGGTGGATAATTGAAATGAAACTTGAGAGTTTGAGAGAAAATGTCACTACTTATCTGTTTACTTCTTTAGGATTGTACTGAAGTTCTTCCTTGGAATGATTTATATAAAAAAGTTATTATTCAAGGTCAAGGGAAAAATTTTTGGGAATATATATGGTATGAACTGGGAAGATCCTTTGTGGTTTGAGAGGTGTGAGGAATGGGGAGATGTAGAGGCCCTTTATAAGGGAGGAAAAAGACTCACATGGTATTTTTGAAAAAAATATAGGTATACCAAAATTTTTACATAAAACTATTCTTAAAAAAAATACAAACTCTATAATTTAAGGTGAATGGATGAAATATGTCAAAAATATGGGATTTGGAAAAGTGGCTAGGTTATTTGGGTACCTATGATTCAAGATTAATCATTAATTAAGCTAAATTTACCTTAATAATTGCAACAAATATTAAATAATTTCACTAATATTTTTTTGTCAAAAACAATTTATTTGTATTATTATACATTATAAAATATTTTAATTCAAAATATTGAATCCCTTTTCCAAATTCTAATCATGAATTGGCAGATATTGATTTAAATTTAATATTGTAGGTGTGATGACAATACTGTTTTATTAAATAATAACATCTAAAAGATTGATGTGTTTTTAACTCAATTTAAAAGTGAAATTTATTATAATAGGATACATTTTATTAGTAAATAATAACAGTATCAAATTAAAATTTAAAAATAATAAACATAATAATTTACCATTATAAATAAATTAAAATAAAAAATCAATTTTGAACAAAAATACGGTATTTTTATCAGTTCATTTAAATATGAAATGTTTAATAAAAATATCCAAAAATTAACCATATCCTAATTACTATGGTTCTATTTATAATACGAAGGTTATTTTTAAATATTTCATAAATTAAATTGTCAAAAATTATTATATTAAAGGTGTTCACTATTAAATGGCGGTTAATTTGCCTTTAAAAAATATATGCTTTTATGTGTAAAATAGATTTCTTAATTATCTTATTTCTATCAAACCTGATGAATTGTTATCAAAAATATATTATTTAATAATATATATATATATATATATCATTAATATCATTCACCAATATTACTTAATTTAATCTATTAGCATAAAATTACTTTTTGAGGATAAAATACAGTCTCCTATAAAAATATTCACATTATATCTAATTACTTCTTATAGCCATTTCTAATTAATTTGTAACCAATTAATTAAATATATATATTTATAAAACAAAATTTTCATAATTTAGTTATTTCTATTCATAAATTCTAATTTAATGACGAGTTTACATGGCAATTTTATTCATAATATATTATTGTTCGATAAAATATTGTCTGTGTGTACCACAAGCTATCAAGGAAGGTTTCCCTTACATGAAACAGTAGATATGTTAGTTTTTCAATGATTACAATCTATATCATGTATAGAATATATATATATATGTATTAGTAAATATATAGTACAGTCATGGGATATTATATTTTATTATGAGCATAGTGATGCATGTCATGCACGCTGTCGAATAGAATATTGTACATAATAATTTTTGGTTGTTACATGATTTCTCACACCTGGGACACTCACTCATTATCAATTAGAGAAGAAGTAAAAACCGTCGATTGAATAATATTGTACCCTCCTGCACCATTAGGGTTAGTTTTTTTAAGCTAACTGATCATAATATTTCAATACTAAGCAAGAATTGGACTTCTATCTATGGTCAGCTACCAGAATGTTTCCCATACATGTAGTATATAATATCTCTAAGTCATAGTCATGTATGATCTACAACTAGATTCATTGACTATTGTTTAGTACTCTATGAGTGAATACAAATATGATACAATGGTTGTATGAGTGAACCAAAAAAGAGCACTCTTAGAAGGTATTGTCCCCACATCCTTAGGGTAATGACTGCCACTTCCATATCTATGTCATGAGTTGTGTAGTTCTTCACTTGGGGCCACAACTACCTAAACCCAAATATGACAACCATCTCTTTCATCATTGACATGAAACTGATTTCATCTCATAAGCCATCATAAGACATGTGTAAACCCATTCCCTTTATTGGTAGTCTCAACACTAGAGCACCTATCTGCATCTACCTAAACTCCACAAAGGGCACATAATTATTCTTAGACTAGGAATCTTGCTACCCTTTTCATGTCATGGTGGTCATAGTGGATTTGATTCTATAGAATTTGGATATAAACATCTTATCCTACCCTAAAAATACACTGAATTATCATACCTTTAGCACATTATTAGGTAGTACCTAAGAACTAAAAGTCTTCTTCATTTATAGACAAATGTCTTAACCTTGTTCATAAATTGCATGCCCCAAAAAAACAAACATCATGTATCTAGAAGTAGAACATTGATATCTTTTTTTAAAATTGTTTCTCAAGAAGCATAGCTATGTCCAGAGTTATGTTCTCTTCATGTTCCTCCTGTATTTCAATGTAGACAAGTATGTCAATGAGGAAGACAACAAAAAATCGAACACTTTATGGATGGAAGAATAGGTTCATCAAATCCCTAATCATGGAGGGGGAAATCATTACAAAAAAGAGAGTCAATAGAAAAAATAGGGTCTATAAAGACATCATAATTCTAACATTGGAATGTGATCCTCAAGAACCCTCAACTAGCTTTTGATGGATCTGATATCCTTCATCGAAAACCATCTCACACCTCACAATTGATTAAATAGGTCATAAATTCTCACAAAGGGGTAATTGTTCATTATAGTGGCCTAGTTCAAGTGATGATAATCAATGAAAATCCAAAAATATCTCATATTATTTTTTTATGAAAGCCCTGGAGTTACCTAGAGGGACACCCCAGGTCTGACAAAACCTTTCTCACAATTGTCCTCCACTAGCAACCATAGCTTCGAGAGCTCAATAGGTACCATCTGATATGTTGTAGATGGTATCGGGGTAGTCCCAAGTTGTAGTTCAATGAACAATCCCATCTCCCATCTCGAAGGTAGTCTTATAATGTCCTTAGGGAAGGCTTCAATATAATCTTTTACAACTGAAGGAACCCATATACATGATGATATTTCTACCCCAAGGGATATACATTATAACTAATGGGTGATGGGGTGCAGTCTTCGAGACATTAAAAACAAATTCCATAATAGGATATATCTCTCTATAGAGATGGATAATCTCATAATATTAGTTCATAGACATCTGACTTCACTATAGTGAAAATCAATCTAGGATCATTCCATGGAATTTCAATCCATAACCAATATGATTTCATAGGGTTCCATTGTGAAAAAAAATGGTACCATGTAAAAATATATTCTCCAAGACATAGTTATCTATACCAATAGATAAAAGATATATTTTTTCCACTATAGGAACCACAAGTCAGTGTTATTGTTCTAGCACCACAATTGGGAGCTCCAACCCCTAAAACATGAGTATAATGATAAAATAAATAATTGAACATATGTCTATGAATACAAAGTTAAAATTATAATAAAAACATATCATTCATTAGATCATCTCATGCACTATAGGACCATAGACATCCAAATCATATAGTTGTCCATGGCCACAGCTGCCAGTTCCCTTATCATGAAGTCACTACTAGAATAAACACCAATAGCGACCGCCAAAAGCGGTCGCTAAAGGTTTTTAGCGACCGCCTTGCGACCGCTTTTGGCGGTCGCAATTTCTCCGTCGGTAAAAACTAATAGCGACCGCCAATGGCGGCCGCTAAAGGTCCTTTTAAAAAAATAAGGTTTCATGTCCGCGGGATAGTGTGGGTGCGACACCGGACACGCGGGGGACGAGGCGGAACCAGAGGCCTCGAGTGGTCGGCCATGGCGGATCTACGGCGGCGGAGGGAGGGGAAGGTGTGACGGCATGTGAAGGAGGGGTGGCCGGAGGGTGGTAGGGCGATGGCATGTGAGGGAGGGGTGACTGGATGGCGGTGACCGAGGGAGGTATCGCGACGGCGGGGCGCGACGGCGGGCCGCGCGACGGCGGGCCGCGATGGCGGGGCACGACGGTGGGGCACCACGGCGGAAATAGTGATTTTGAGGAAGAGAGCAATGATGGGGCGGGAAAAATCCCGCCCATTTATTTTTGTATTTGCGACCGCCTTTGGAGGTCGCTAATACTTTCAATAGCGACCGCCAATGGCGGTCGCCCGTACCCAGAGGCGCAGAAGCCAATTTTTGTAGTAGTGAGTGGGATGCCTAGTGGTGGTGGTGGAAGGATTTTATAAGTTTATCCTCCACATGTAGCTTTTCCCACTCCTCTTTAAATGATGTCTCCTTGGGGACCAACTTGTCCTGTCGGAGAGATCGTTGGTTATGGTACTACATCTTCCAGGGTATCCCATTAGCTATTTTCCATGGATTCCCAGAACATCTGGTTGAAAAGTCTTGTGAAATGTGACCCCTTCCATAATTAGAACAACAATAGAATTACATGGGATTCTGTGGTGCACTAATCCCCCCATTAACCATACAACCATATCTTTGATCCTTCTAAAAAATGGCCTCATATGACAATATCACTTAGAATAGTGCTTGTTAGCTACTGTAGATGAATCTGATCTACAATGACCACAACTAGCTTCATCCATGTTGTATTACTCTGAAATAAATCTCAATATCACTAGAACCCACTATAGATACCCCAAACATGTGTCGATGCACAGGGGAACCATAATTACACAGATAGCTCAGTATAATCCATACTCAAACGTTGATTTTTGAAAGTAGTCATCTCAAATCATGTTGTGAGAGTAGCACTCAAGGTATATGAACCACAATTCATACACAACCACCATCATCCCTCCATAATGTAATTCTAGAGTATCATAGTTCTGAACCAAACATATGTATGATGGGTAGTAGTCCTCAAAAAAATTCTGCAATAATTCCTCCCATGAGATTTTTCACTCATCATGCATATGGGTAACTAGGCTCCACCAATGTCCATATACTCCAATGGAAATAATTGTCCTCCAAATCCACCACAAAATATATTGAGGGTGTGAACAATACTAATTATTTTGACCACTTCATCTTTCCAATCCATTGTTTCTTGATTATTAGGATTTTTGTGGAACATAAATGGTATTGACACTATAACTCATTGAGCGCACCAATCCTGCATGTATCCTTAGCCTATTCTGCTAGGATGATCTACTCCTAAACATGTGGAGGATATTATTCAATCCCACTTGAGGGAAGGGGATCATATAATGAAACTTAAACAAATACATCATTATTCATAGGGTCATTGTAACACTCGAAGATTTCATAGTGTGTTACTTCTTTTAAATAATTCAATAACATGCACTACACGCAACACCAAGTTCAAGCGCACCATGACTTACCAAACAAGTAGTTTAAAAGAGGTTATGAATAGTATTAACTAAATTCTAAACTTTATATAATCCTTACAATTTTATAATCTGTATTATGAGTTTCTTAGACATAATTTAAGAACAAATTATTATTATTTTCAGATAAAAGAAGTATTTTTCAAAAAATGCACTTTTATGAAATTTTAATAGTGAGACCCTTTTTTTAAATCCAATATTTTAATATTTTATATACTCAATTTGAATAAATAAATTTATTATTTAATGGGGATATCAGAAAATTTACAATGTAAAACCCCAAGCTTCTACAGTATGCTTCTCTTTGAATAATACAGAAGTGTGTGTTGTACGCAACTTCGAGTTCTAACACACACCACAACCAATCAAAGTAGCTATTATGAATAGTAATAACTACTTTTTGAAATTTTATAAATTTTATCAGAATTCATTTTTGGATTCAGAATATCGAATTTAGCCTAGGGTGAAATTTTCGTACCTTTCGGATAACTTTTATATTTTGATAAATAGTGAAAATTACTAAATTTTAAATAAAAAATTGTTTTTTAATCAAAATAATTAATAGTGATAAATTAAGATTTGGAGTGGTTTTAAAGTATAAATATAATATATTTTTACCATTTAATAAAAGTTTGTTCATTGGACATAGTTTCACAATTCAAAAAGACATAAACAAGTGTCAATCTTTTGATAGTTATTATATTTTAAAAACACACTTTTTGTTTTGACAGCGGGAATTAATTTTAAATTAATTTCTGCCACTTTTATGTTTTGAATTTGGATAAATGGATTCCATATTTGGAATCAAGATTTCCAAATTGTGTAAATAGTTAAATTTTATTTTTAGACATTTTGAATAATTACTTCGGTAAATATTTTATTTACCATGGTTAAAGGGTAAATCCGGTAAATAAGGGTAAAAAATAATATTATAATAGTAATAAATTACCCTAAAATGTGGCCAAACCTTATTAGTGGATACATGTCCGACCATGGTCAACTATGGGTCGATTTTGGGAACCCATGGATACACTTGTTAGTGATAATGACACTTTATATTATTTAAGTAAAAATAAATACAAAAATGACAAAAGCATATATCTTTTAGAAAAACAATTTTTACATAGGGTTATATATGTTTTATTTTTGACTATAAATATTAATTAGAAATATAAAAAGATTTTCTACATAATGGTATTTTAATTATAATTTTTAGACATTAAATAATTTAATTATTTATGACACAATGGTGATGCAGTAATTACCATAATAGTGAAAATTAGAATAATTGATATCATAAATACCCAAAATAATTTAATTTGAGACTTTTTATAAATAACAATAATTTTATAGGTTAATATGGAATGTTAGGACTGATTAAATTAACTTTTTTCGAAGTAATCATTCTGTTATGAGTTTTAAAAAAATCAATTATTGAATAGTGTCAAAATTGACATAAAAGTGTTTTTAAAACAAATATTAAATTATTAATTGATATTAAATTCCTAAAAATATATTGTTCAGAAAAGAGACTTAGATCATGATAGGTGTATCCTTAGTAGACCTCTTGGGGGTATCTTGGATGTATATAGTATGTTAATTAACCATATAATATAAAAATACAAAGAGACATTGTAAAAGTGAAACTTAGTAACTAAGAGTTAATACTTAAAGATAAGGTTAATATAGTTACCCAAACTGTACAAATTCTATTGGTTGAGTGGTTTTATACCCATACCCACCTTAACCTTTAAATAACACTCTTTTAAGCCATTAGAAACCGAATATGAATTTATTATAAAAAAATATTTCTAGCTTTTCCGAAGGTGCCCCTCACCCCTCTTATAAAAGGGAACTCACCCTTCTCACTAATTCACACATTAAAATCCTTTTGGTTCGGCCAAACCCTGCCAAAATACTCTCTCAACTTCCCTCAAATCATCCTAGAGGCCTTTATTTAGTCATAAATCCAACCTAAGGAGCCCTTTTGATCAAATCAAAAGAAAGAACCCGAAGAATAGGTAATGATTTCACCACCCCATTTCAAGTTCCTTTCTTCTTCCACTTCTTCTTTCATTATTATTACCAGTATAAAATTATAACTCCAGTATCATATATATACTGTGATGTTATTATAAATATGGTACAACCATATTCAGTATTCTATCCACCCTTTGAATAACATGTCACCATATGTGTGTACGTACGGCTTACCGTATCCACGTCGTGGTGTAATTGTTATTCAATATATTATTATTTAGATGGTTATAATAATGATGTATAATTCATGTAAATAATAAATATTACATGGTAATTATTCTTTATATATGATATACCATCCAATTATATATTATTTTAATATCAAAAGAATGATATTTTCACTCGTGCATACGTACAGATTACCGTCTCAACTATGCGATGAGATTCATTTCCAAGTTCACCATTCATCGTTGATTATTAAAATATATAGTATGTAATATATGACAAAATAATGATACTAGATATATATATATGTATATATATAATTATTTATATACTTAAATATATCTTATTCACTTACTTCCATCCAAAACTATATGAAAACAGAAACAACGTTTATGCATACGTAGAGACTACCGTCTCCATAAACGGTGTTTTACATTTCATATATATATCTATTATACATATTTATATTATAAATATATATGATATATTTATAATGTTTTATATTATGTAAGTATTTAAATCTTGATATAAGTGATACCATCAAGAGTAACAAGTTAAAACACCTACGATAAAGAAAACGATTATTACACGAAATGTTAATTTAACATGGAAATTATTATTAAATGGGTAGTATAAAGTCATGAATAAATCATGTATGATATCATAAATATTAATATGGTTCTAGTATAATTTAATAACATAATACGATCTTCGTAAAAGAGGTTAATCGTACCCTCGACTAAAGGAAAGTGCATGGTAAGGGGTTTTCATCTCACTCCTTATTCCCGTGAGATTCATGCCATATTGCCACTATTACCTTTTTTGTGGTGTATGCACTTCCCATAATTGTATCCATTGTGTAATACACATTAATTTATGTGTATTTACATATTCATTGTATGATACCTCATTCATGGGTTGTATGTTTCGTAAGTTACCAAATTGGTAAGGGTTAATTCCTTAATCTCATTATTACCCAAGATTGTTTATGTGTAAGTATTTACAGGGAAATTTTTATCATCCATGTCCATTTTTCATATAAATGATTTCAACATGAAGATTTTAAGGATTTCGAAAGTAAATATTTTTCAATATCATAATTTCAAATGTTTTAAGGATTTATCTTTCTAAATCTTTTTAATTAACATCCATGTTTTCAAAATGATTTTAAGGATTTATTTATATGGACATGAATGTTTTGAAATGATAATTCTTTTCAAAAGTTTCAAAGTGGTATGTGAAACTTTGATTTAAAAATCTCTTTTAAATTACTTCCTTTATATTTGTGTGACTTTTAAATGATTTTACAAAAAGAATATTTCTCTTAAAAAGTTTTACTCATCATTTTCAACTATGTCAGCATCCTCTACGGGATATTATTGTTGTTTGAGGATGATTTATTATAATACAATATTCCTTATTTTATTGAATGTATTATGATATGTTTGACTGTGGATGTGTTATTTTTATACCATTCATTGTTTATGGAGAAAGTATTGACATTTCGTATTCTAGTTTTAATACTAATGTTTATGTTATGTTTAAACCTGTTCATATGAGGAATTCATTGGACTTAATAAGTGATGGGTGGAGCCCGATATAGCTCCTCGATGCATCGGTAGGTCTCATGAGACAAACTAGTGTCTTGGAACAAGTCCTTGACAAAATCTTATTTGTAGTCTTGGCACGAGGCCTTGGCTATGTGGTTATGATAGTCTGGCATGATGCATTCCATCATTATGAAAGTGGTTATTGATATTGCATGTGATTATTCGATTTGTATAATATCCATGTGAATAAGTAAATGGCATTGTTTCATTTTATTTTTTCCATATTATGTTGAAGTTTATTTTTAAAATTCTTTTGTATTAGTTATACATTTCCTTAAATGTTTATGATTATTTATGAAAGTTTCTGCTGTATTGCTTACCCTTACTGAGGGTTTGATCTCACCTCTTTCTATGTTTTATTTTTCCCAGGATTCCAAGAAGTGTATTATAATTGATATGCAGGGTTAAGACAAGGGAAAAATGACATTCATAATGATTATTTATGTTGTATTGTATGTTCTAAAGTGCAATGTATCATTCATGTATGTAATCTATTTTCCAAGACTGCTAAACTGATCGGTCCTTCAGGACTTCATTCTTTGTAATCATGCCAATGTATTAAAATAATGCACAAAATATGGGTAACTGGGGTCTGGGTGTTACAGTTGGTATCAGAGGAAGTTTAGAAATAACCTTGGAAACTAGATTTAGATAAACTCTGATTAGATCACATATCTCTAAGATAGACTTTGAGGATTAGTATAGATGAAATTCCAAGAATTTTGGTATTGTAGCGATTTATTTGAGTTTTATGAGCAATACATCCCTGTCTGGATGCGAGCAGGTAGAGGCGGCTCTGGCACAGATGTACCTAGGGGTAAGACCCAAAAACACTGCTTTGAGCTAGACTTGAACGAGAAATGGTGCACGACAATGGGCCTTGCTGCACTCTTGGTTACGACACTCCTGGGAGATATGCTTAGGATAATTCTCATTTTATTTACAAACCATTAGGAAGGGCTCATGATTATATACATAATCAAAGAAAACATTTTTATGATTATGGATTATATCCATAAACTGTTCAATTTGCGTTAGGTATTTTACAAGTTTGGAATTATTCATTGTAATTCATAAACTGACCTACTTTATACTGGCGCCCAGTAGAAGTAATGTGAACTCCAGTAATACGTATGATCCAAAGAGTAAGAAGTATCATATCTCTCATGGTATTAAGCCATAATTTATAAGGGAAATAGTCTCCCACGTATTATCATCATATGAAGAAATAGTATCATGTGTGGTTAAGATAACTAAAGAGTTTACTGAGTCCTATGGATTTGAAGGGAAGCAAGAGAAGAAAAGGATGGAAGAGAGAAAGATGGATACATGGAAGAGGGAAAAGAAGAATTTCCCCCATATGTGATAACTATTGGAATAAACACCCTAGAACTTTCCTGAAAGGAATGGGAGTTTATTATAAGTGTGTAGAAAAAGGGCACCAAGTATGTGACTACAAGGGTAAGAAAATGTTTTCAAATTTACAATGCTTCATTTTCAAGGAGTTTGGACACTATGCGAACCTATCATCAGACTATGCCACAAATGATGCTTTTGGATAACAATCAAGTTATGATACTACCACAGATGAAGAGGAATTATTAGAGTTCTTATATTGATTATGTAATTTCAGTGTTGTATCAGCAATGTACTTGTTATAATAATTATGTAGTATATAAAGATTGTACTGTAGTATTATTTCATTGAGGATTTGAGATTTTATGGTACTAATAAATGTGACTCTATAGCAAGTTAAATTTTTTGGAAATTACATGGTTGAAGGAAAGATAAACATTAATATGGTCCTAAAATTGAGGTACTTATCTTGGAATAAGATATAGTTGATTTGGGTAAATTATATTGGATATTCTTGACTGCCTTGAAACCAATTAAAGATTTGTATATTATATAATTTTTGGATTTTACAACATTTTTGGATGGATGAAGTATACCCAACATTCTATATGGAATAAGGGAGCATGAATGTAATCAATAAGGATTATGGTAATTCAGGATGTTTCAGTGTTTTAATAGAATACATGATGAAGGTATTCATATGCTATTATGGGGTAAAAATGATCTACATTATGTTTACCTTCCTTATAAATGTTGGACTGTGAGTTTGGAAAGAAGTATTTTGGATAATTCTAGTTTGATATTAATTTTGGATTTCCATAAAAGGACAACCCGGAGGTCGAGCGGCAACCCGTCACGATCAGCAAGGCCGTGAGACTTGAACCCACAACCAAAGGATGATAAGGGTGTATCACCTACCACTGGCCCACATGATGTCCTAGATTAAATAATATACTTTTTTTAAATATCTCATAGATGAATTATAAATTCATTTTTTGGAACCATATACGAATAGGATAAATATAATATATTTTTTACGTTCTATTAACTTTTAGAGTGAAAGATGAGTTTGTGGTAGAAATTAGCTAAAGGATGGAACTCTACTTGTCAAGAACATATTTTTCTTCTTCTCTTATTCTATGAAGAAATTAATTCTTATACTTTATTTAAGAGATACTAAAACCAAAAATTTGTTATCCTAATACCCTATGTTCTGTTGAACCGATGGTATTTAAAATCATCATAGATTGATGAATTTAAGGACCTCTATTTTACACTTGTTTGTGATTGATGACCTCAATCACTACCTATATATATTTACATTTTTCCTCCAATTAAATGTCTCTAATTTCCACCAATTTTCTTTTAATAGAGATAATAATTTGGTGGTGACCCTTTGATTTCTCTTTTCTTCTTATTAAGACTAAATTTTATGAACCCAATTTCCGATGTGGGTTTTCCCACAAAGATATTTTCTATTTTCAGACTTTGGTTTTCAAAGAAAAATTTCAAATTGCGAGGACACAATTTATTGAAGGAGGGGAGAATGTAACACCCCAAGATTTCATAGTGTGTTACTACTTCAAAATTATTCAATAACATGCACTACACGTAACACCGAGTTCAAGCGCACCATGACTTAGAAAACAAGCCGTTCAAAAGAGGTTATAAATAGTATTAAATAAATTTTAAACTGTATATAATCTTTATAATTTTATAATCCATATTATGAGTTTCTTAAACATAATTTAAGAACAGATTCTTTTTTTTCAGATAAAAGAAGTATTTTTCAAAAAATGCACTTTTACCAACTTTTAATAGTGAAACCCTTTTTTTAAATCCAATATTTCAAACTTTTATATATTCAATTTGACTAAAAAAATTTATTCTTTAATGGGGACATCAAAAAATTTACAATGTAAAACCCCAAGCTTCCACGGTACGCTTTTCTTTGAATAATACAGTAGCGTGTGTTGTACGCAACTTTGAGTTCTAACACACACCACAACCAATCAAAGTATCCGTTATGAATAGTGATACATACATTTTGAAATTTTATAAATTTTATCTCTCAAAATGGAATTCATTTTTGGATTCAGAATATCGAAATTAGCCTAGGGTGAAATTTTGGTACCTTTCAGATTACATTTATATTTTGATGAATAATGAAAATTACTAAATTTTAATTAAAAACAACTTTTTTAATCAAAATAATTAATACTAATAAATGATGAATTTGAGTGGTTTTAAAGTATACATAGAATATATTTTTACCATTTA
Organism: Viscum album; assembly: GCA_963277665.1. Classification (NCBI taxonomy): domain Eukaryota; kingdom Viridiplantae; phylum Streptophyta; class Magnoliopsida; order Santalales; family Viscaceae; genus Viscum; species Viscum album. The sequence continues at coordinate 1,328,542,770 of OY728142.1, read as the reverse complement.
ATACAAGGTTGGTCATTGGACATAGTTTCACAATTAAACCGGACATAAAGAAGTGTCAATCTTTTGATAGTTATTATATCTTAAAAACATGCTTTTTGTTTTGATAGAGGGAATTAATTTTAAATTATTTTATGCCACTTCTGTGTTTTGAATTTTAAAAATGGATTCCATATTTGTAATCAGGATTTACAAATTGTGTAAATAGGTAACTTTTATTTTTAGACATTTTGAATATTTACTTTGGTAAATATTTTATTTACCATGGTTAAAGGGTAAATCTGGTAAATAAGGGGAAAAAATAAAATTATTATAATAGAAAATTACCCTAAAAAGTGTCATAACATTATTGGTGCATACATGTCCGACCATGGGAAACTCTAGGTCGATTTTGGGACCCCATGAATCCACTTGTAAGTGATAATGACACTTTATATTAATTAAGTTAAAATAAATACAAAAATTTCATAAGTATATATCTTTTAGAAAAACAATTTTTACATGGGGTTATATATGTTCTATTTTCTACTATAAATATTCATTAGAAATATAAAAATATTTCCTACATAATGGTATTTTATTTATAATTTTTAGACATTAAATAATATAATTTATTTATGACACAATGGTGATGCAGTAATTACCATAATAGTGAAAAATTAGAATAATTGATATTATAAATACCCAAAAAAATTTAATTGGAGACTTTTTATAAATAAAAATAATATTATAGGTTAATATGGAATGTTAGGATATATTTAATTAACTTTTTTCGAAGTAAAAATTCTGTTATAAGTTTTAAAAAAATCAATTATTGAATACTGTCAAAATTGACATAAAAGAGTTTTTAAAACAACATTTATATTACTAATTGATATTAAATTCCTAAAAATATAAGTTTCATCCAAGAGGCTTATATCATGATAGTTTTATCATTAGTAGACCACTTGGAGGTCGATTGGATGTATATTGTAAGTTTATTAACCATATAATATAAAAATACAAAGAGACATTGTAAAAGTGAAACTAATTTACTAAGAGTTAATACTTAAAGAGAAGGTTAATATAGTGACCCAAACCTGTATAAATTCTATTGGTTGAGTGGGGTTAGACCCATAACCACCTTAAAATTTAAATAATCCAATTTTTAGCCATTATAAACCAAATATAAATTTATTATAAAATAGTATTTCTAGATTTTCCAAAGGTGCCCCTCACCCCTCTTATAAAAGGGCACTCCTCATTATCACTAATTCACACATTCAAAGCCTTTTGGTTCGGCCAAACCCTGCCCAAATACTCTCTCAACTTCCCTCACTTCATCCTAGAGGCCTTCATTTAGTCATAAAGACAACCTATGGAGCCCTTTTGATCAAATCAAAAGGAAGAACCCGAAGAAGAGGTAATGATTTCACCACCCCTTTTCAAGTTCCTTTCTTCTTCCACTTATTATTTCTTTGTTATTACCAATCTAAAATAATAACTCCAGTATAATATATATACTATGATGTTATTATAAATATGGTACAACCATATTCAGTATTCTATCCACCCTTTGAATAACATGTCACCATACGTGCGTACGTACGACTTACCGTATCCAAATCGTGGTGTAATTGTTATTCAATATATTATTATTTAGAAGGTTATAATAATGATATATAATTCATGTAAATAATAAATATAACATTATAATGATTCTTTATATATTATATAACATCCAATTATATGTTATTTTACTATCAAAAGAATGATATTTTCGCTCGTGCGTACGTACGGATTACCGTCTCCACAATGCGATGAGATTCATTTCCAAGTTCACCATTCATCGACAAATATAAAAATATATAGTATGTAATATATGACATAATAATGCTAATGGATATATATCTATATGTATATATAAGTATTTATGTACTTACATATATCTTATTCACTTCCATCCAAAACTATATGAAAACAGAAACAACGTTTATGCGTACGTACGGACTACCGTCTCCATAAATGGTGTTTTCCATTTCATATATATATCTAGTATACATATTTATATTATAAATATATATGATATATTTATCAAGTTTTATATTATGGAAGTATTTAAATCATTATCTAAGTGATACAATCAAGAGTAACAAGTTAAAACACGTACGATAAAGAAAACAATTATTACCCAAAATGTTAATTTAACATGTAAATTATTATTAAATGGGTAGTATAAAATCATAAATAAATCATTTATGATATGATATATATTAATATGGTTTTTGTATAAATTAATAACATACTATGATCTTCGTACAAGAGGTTAAACATACCCTCGACTAAAGGAAAGTGCAAGGTAAGAGGTTTTCATCTCACTCCTTATTCCCGTGATATTCATGCAATATTGCCACTATTGCCTTTTTTGTGGTGTATGTACTACCCATAATTGAATTATTTGTGTAATACACATTAATTTATGTGTATTTACATATTCATTGTATGATACCTCTTTCATGGGTTGTATGTTTCATTAGTTACCGAATTGTTAAGGGTTAATTCCTCAATCTCATTATTACCTGAGATTGTTTATGTGTAAGTATTTACTGGGAAATTTTTATCATACATGTCCATTTTTCATAAAATTTATTTCAGAATGAAGATTTTATGTATTTTGAAAGGTACTCTTTTTCACGATCATAATTTCAAATGTTTTAAAGATTTATCTTTCTAAATATTTTTAATTAATGGTCATGTTTTCAAAATGATTTTAAGGATTTATTTATATAGACATGAATGTTTTGAAATGATAATTATTTTCAAAAGTTTAAAAGTTGTATGGGACACTTTGATTCAAAAATCTATTTTAAATTACTTCCTTTATAATTGTGTGACTTTTAAATGATTTTACAAAAAGGATGTTTCTCTCAAAAAGTTTTACTCGTCATTTTCAACTATGTCAGCATCCTCTACTGGATAGTATTGTTGTTTGAGGTTGATTTATTATAATAAAATATTCCTTATTGTATTGAATGAGTTATGATATGTTTGACTGTGGATGTTTTATTTTTATACCATTCATTGTTTATGGAGAAATTATTGACATTTTGTATTCTAGTTTTAATATGAATGTTTATGTTATGTTTAAACCTGTTCATATGAGGAATGCATTGGACTTAATAAGTTATGGGTGGAGCTCGATATAGCTCCTCGATGCCTTAGTAAGTCTCATGAGAGAAACTAGTGTCTTGGAACAAGGCCTTGACCAAATATTATTTGTAGTCTTGGCACGAGGCCTTGGATATGTGGTTATGATAGTCTGGCATTATGCATTCCATCATTATGAAAGTGGTTGTTGATATTGCATGTGATTATTCGATTAGTAGAATATCCATGTGAATATGTAAATGGTGTTGTTTCATTTTATTTTTTCCATAATATGTTGAAGTTTATGTTTAAAAGGCATTTGTTTTAGTTATACATTTCCTTAAATGTTTATGCTTATTTATGAAAGTTTCCGCTGTAATGATTACCCTTACTAAGCCTTTGAGATCACCCCTTTCTATGTTTTATTTTTCCCAGGATTCCAAGAAGTGTATTATGATTGATATGCAGGGTTAAGCCATGGGAATAATGGCATTCATAATGATTATTTATGTTGTATTGTATGTCTTAAAGTGCAATGTAACATTCATGTATGTAATCTATTTTCCAAGACTGCTAAACTGATCGGTCCTTTGGGACTTCATTCCTTGTAATCATGCCAATGTATTAAACTAATGCACCGACTCTAGGTAACTGGGGTCAGGGCGTTACAGTCATCATCAAAAATCAAAGATGGTATCCTAGATGGCTATCGTTGTGAGTACATCTTTAATTCTATCATAGGGTGCTACATTCAGAAGATAATATATATGTATGTATATAGAAAACAATTGGGAGATGACTCATGAATGGAAATAAATGACTCCATCCTATATAATTATTGTGACATAAATCTATACAAAAAATTTAATGGCATACTGAGTCAATAAACTGATAGTAAATGTCTAGGTGAATGGATACATCATCCACCCATAACATCATTGGACTCCATGGTATAAGACCCGCACTCGATAGACTTTCACACAATTTCCCAAAACCCAAATGCTCCTTATCATGGGAAAACATCTGAACAATGTTCTATATAATAAAAATTCTCTAATACCAATCAGTCACAAACTGAACCATGTTGAGGTTCGAGCTGTAACAACCCCAATATCATCCCCAAAGTCTTGAGGTGGAAATAAGTGTCAAAAGAACAATTATAAATTGGGAGGCCTTTGAATATGTACTTTTACACACAAACTCAACCAAATCAATAAAAATTTCAAGAAGAGAAGTTTAAAAGATGAAATAATATTAAAAAACATACATGGCATACATGAACCTCTAGATGGTACAAATGTGTGTTAGTGTAAACTAAATAGAATGAGAACAAATAGACACCCAACTAGATATATGCCCAAAACTGACAAAAATGGAATAGAGTAAACATCTAAAAGAGCCCGGATCTTGTATCCCAAGTTATCACTACCATACAAGGTCCATGCACCCAGTTAACAAATATCCAATGATGTTATGGTTGAAATGTTCATCATTTACAAAAGAGACAACACTTGTGGGAAAAATCATGAAGGGGTGAGTATATACATACCATGTTGAATACCCGGAAATGGGTTAGGGGCGATGTAGGAGATAAAACTGAAGATGGAATTAGTAGATATAACTTTGTACATTGAAATTGTATAGCTCAAAACAACAATAGTATGAAATTATGCTTGTCATAGAATACAAGGATAATAATGGTGAGTAGATGAACTACATATAGAGACTCTTCCCCCAATATTAGTAGAGTTGACTCATCCATCATTGAGAAGATGTACACAGAGATCCTGTGACATAACCCCCCATATTCATCTCTATTGTAAAGAGAGTATACCAAACCATAGTGTGTATCAGAATGGATGAATATATATATATATATATGCATATTCATTGAATCCAAAATGAGAAAGTTAGGGTATCTTCATCTCCTAGTTTAGGGAAAGATGATGTGTCACTAATATATCCAATAAAATTCCATCAACGATGCTCATAATCTCACGTGTCTTCCATAACTAGTTAATTATAAGGGAATCAATAACCACACATCAATTATATCTCATTGTATAGAAAAAGCACACCTAAATAGCTTTAAGTCACATAACAAGAATGCATCTCGGTGGAGAAAGCATCCCAATTCGCTTTGAGTACAAATCCATGTGAAACCACATATTTTTACAATTCCAAATAATAGGGGGCCACAAATTATAGGTAAGGATCACATGTCCTGGTACGATAGAAGGGTCCTACATTTATAGTCACTAAGGATCTCTATTGCCCAGTCCTAATATAGGGTACCACTTTTGGAGGTCATCGGGGAACTTCACAGCCTAGTCAAACTAGAGGGTAATCCCAGATATATCTAGGTGGAATTCCACTACGCAGCCCTTTTAGATGGTAATCATGGAATATCGAAGAACCCCACTACAATACCTACTGGTGGTAACATGGAATAAATTTTTTTGGAAGGAAACTTCTTATCACAACTAGAGGGGAATCCTAAAACATCATGAACTCTGCTTCCCTACCATACTAAAGGGTAAATCGGAAAGATCATTGGGAAAGGCCACATCCCAGCCCTAGGTTCTCAGTTATCCATAAAAGATATGGTTATCCAATATGATCAAAACTATTATAGGGTGTTTCCTTAAGGATACATGATCATAAAAAAATTCATAATATCTAAACAACCCCAACCTACATTACTGTTGAGTTCTATGTGAATAAATGATCGAGATAATATATGCTCGTATCTCAATCAAACAACTGGTGAAAAATTCACATTTCACCACATCATCCTTGAAAGGTGTATCATGGGCCCAAGTCAGAAGTCCAAATTAAATACTCAATATTATTCTGGAATGTCAACCTAAGAATATAGGTTTCCCCATCATAGATGGTTTCTAATTCCTACACTATATGAGTGAGATATGCTAGAATCAATATCCTACAAAATTAAAATTTTTATTATTTTTGGGGCTTTAGTTGACATCAGTCATGAGTCTAAAAAAGGTTTCCAACATTGATCATAAAATGGCTGTGTAAATTCAAATATATCATTTTATTAGATAGTTCATCGCACACACTACTTTCTTAAAATATATAACTGATATAATACTATTTAACCAATATTTATATTTCATATCATATATCTCAAATCGTGTATCTTATATCTTATATCTAATATCTCATATATTATATCTTGTATCTCATATCTCAAATTTTTAATCTTATATGTTATATGTTATAAATAAAATCTTGTATCTTATATCTAATATCTCAATCCAACTGATCGAGCATCCATGTACTACAATGATTCCTGATCTAAGCTTCGTTCACCAAACCATTCTTGGATCACCGATCGTCCAGAAATATGGATGACTGATCAAGCATGGTTCCACCCAAAAATGTCTATTCGAGATGGTAAAGATCTAAATGGTGAGGAGCATAATGATTTGATGTAGAAAAGTGCTATAAACTAGTGTTTTAAATATCACCACCAAAATTTTCCTGTTCGACATTGAATAATGGACCACCGAGGGTAGATCATTAATGAAGCAATATGAAATATGGTTCTTGTGATCATGAATAGATGATAAAAAGACATATAAAAAATAGGGGGTAATGATATCATCAATAATTAAATTCAATGGAATAGAAAGACTAATTGATGATTCCAACCTCATTATTGGTTGAATTGTTGTTGAATAACATGCATGAAAAATGATTGGAAGAAGATGATTTATTCATTGCATCTTGAACCGATCAGATATGATGTTTCAACATCATTTATCTTGAATATTCAACGGGAGAAGGGGGGATCTCTTATTAAAGGATTATATAAATTGTGAGGGCTACCCTACAAAATATCATTTAAAAAAATATTTATACACATCATTTTAGTTCAAATTAATTTAATTTTTTTTCTTGAATGAATCCACATAACACACCGCTAATGGGAGAAGGGTATGAACATACCATGGTGACTCATTTTATGTTGCACCCAGGGGAGGCCCAATGATTAAGACCCAATTGTGGTCTCATATTTTTGAATTAATCAACCATTTTAGAGTTATCCAATTTTCATTAACTAAACTTATACGAGAAGTATAATATATATTTAATATTTATATAAAATTAATTCTGGTCACATCGCTTCTCAGAATCGCACACCATCTAAGATGTTAGCACGAAATATTTATATAAAAATATTTCGATATCTTATAAATAAAAAATAGGTTCTCTATATAATGATGTATATCAAATTAAATAACCGTAATTGTAAGAGTATAATTTTATTATTTGTGTTGAAAACATGATGAAATATCTTAGAAAAATACAATTTTTGTGTCCTAATATATGATGTATTCTTTCTTATACATAGTAGGAATATTAGATAAATTTTAAAAAAATCACTAAAAATAATTTTTATAAATTATATTATAACCGTTCCCCAGTAATGATTAATTTTATTTATAATCTAAAAATACCTTATGTAAAAAATTATATTTTTCTATATAAATTCGTTTTTATTTATTGAAATGTTTTTACTGAAATTCAGTCATAAAATTGACCAAAATAAACATAATAAAATTTATAGGTTCTCCAAATAAATATATTATAGTAAAATAAAATTAATAGATTCTCTAAATAAAAATTATTTTTCATGATAATGTTTTTTTGAGGAAAAAAGTAATAATATTTGTGTAATTAATGCCAAATCATTAATCAAAGTATTTCTATTAAGTCGGTCAATTGTAGATATTTCTTAATTAAGTTAAAACTATTCATACCCATTATTTAATTGGAAATTATATAATGTTATTATTCAAGTAATAATATTATGTTGTTCATTTAGGCTCATTGTAGTTGGTTGTATTCTCTATAAAACATAGATTTCATTAAAATTATCATGTTGTTATTCTCTCCACCACCACATAAATAAATTCTATCACAAAAATTTGGTAATATTATTCTATATAAATTGTTTATCAATTGAATCTTCATTTATGGAAAAGAATATCGTAAAATGTATTAATAAAACATCCTCTTGAAAAGAGGGAATGTTAAATATGATGGACATCTTGAATAACACGTTACTAGGATTCCAAATATAAGAACAATAGTTTGATTTAAAAATATGTACACAGAAGAGCAAAATAATTTTTAAATAATAATGGAGGTTAATATAGATCATTGGTCATAATAATGGAAAATGATCATGTGAATGTAAATCATCAAAAACCCATAAATCATGGATGTGTGAAGAAGATCACTAATTCATTTAAAATAACAGTAATAGGGTAAAATTAATTTTTTGAGATTCATTTTTTGAATTTCACTGGAATATTATAAAATCAATATAGAGAATAATAGAAACATTAAAGACATGATTTCATCCCATTTCATTAGTAAAATTTCATAATTTGGTTGTTCTTTGATGAATTACCACTTCATCTCTTAGTATATTATTTTGAAATATTTTATGACTATAGATTTGAAATTAACATTTAATGGATCAAAATATTAAAATAATTATAACACATTATTCCTTCAACTCATACTAAAACTAAAATGCCTATAAAAATTTTATATATTACCCAAAATGGAAAAAAATTATATGATGAAATTATCTATTAATCTCGAAAACCTCCACAATAACCTGAAAAGACAAAATAAATACATTTCATTACTATTTTTTCTTTAAAATCCACCAAAATATTTATGAATCTATTTAAATCCCCAAAACTGCAATATTTGATTAATCAATTATCCGTATATAGTATAACGCTTGTCATAATGTCTAATACTGCACAAGTGAATTCCTTGACCACATATTCAAATAGAATGTACTAGTAAGGTGAATTACAATAAAAAATCAATGAAATAAAAAATGTGTATTAAAATTATATTTTTAATTATTTCGTATATCCCATAAATCATAAAATAATTTCAAACCCTAATAAATTACTTTCTCATATAATCACTATCTATTTTTAAGATAACCAATACTATAACATTTATTACATGAATTTCAATATTCTCATTATCCAAACTTAATATTGGAATCATATCATTAGGAACACATTAACTATTATATATCCTTCCATTATTCATTTATTCCCCAAATATTTCTCTATACCAACAATCAATATTCATATTAGTTAGTAATATTAAACTTATTTGATGAAATCCATAATGAATAAGTATTTTAGTTTAATATTTATATAATTCAAATTTATATAATTGCAATATCTTGTATAAAAAACTATAAAGAAATAAATCAAGAATTTAAAGGCACAAGAACATTTATAATTCCAATTATGTTTTAGTAATAGAAAATGATTTACCTTGATCCCCTAGATTAATCAAATATATATACCCATGTTTTTTGGGGAATTCAGTTGTGTATTTCTCTATCACCATAGAGAATAATAACTAAAAAATTAGGTTTACATCATTACCTTATTATAAATTAATGATATACATTTTTTATACACATGAAGAAAACTATCATTCCCATCAACATTGTACCATGTTGTTTCTTTCAATAATTATCACATGTGAGAAAATTTATCTTCGCAAACACCCCTTAATTTTTTTCATTTTTTATTATTTTCATTACATTACATCCAATGAGTACATAACAAATGCTGAATTGTTTTCAATATCTTGATAGAACATTATAATATATACTGATATGATTAAATTTTTTTGGAGACAACTACCCTTGAAAGATTTTATTTTTCCTAAAAATTAAATTTTCAATGTTACTCTTTTCTTTATGTATATAGCTTGTAACTTTCCTTGATTACGTTGTATTGTTAATCTTATACTAATCATCATTACCAAGTTATATTTATTTTAGACTAAGGTATGGTGTCTCTATATAGACTCCTTGATTGTGAAGAACATATTTTCCCTGAAGGGTTCCTTGTAATCCATCTACTCCATTGTTTCTATTTCTTCTTCACACTTAATGTTTAGAATCAATGGACACTATTAATTATCATCCTTTATTAGATGATAAAATACAATAAATATAATCACTATTTAATTACATCCATTCATGTGAAATATATTCTCTAATGAAGATAACCATTTATCATCTACATCTAGATTTGTTGTCCCATTTTAATATAATGTCTTCCTAAACAAAAAATTGTCTATCATTGTTACAAAACATTATTGATCAGTGGAATTATCAATATTTTAATGGTTATATGTCATTACCTTACTTATCATCCTTAATATACTTATAATCTATTAAGATCCAACTATATCTATAAATTATGATTCTTTATCAATTTGAAAAGATAAATCCTTATATAGATTGTTTGAATTGATAAAATTCACATTTATTCTTCTTGGATAAATTTCTAAACAATAGAACATGATACATTAGATCATAACATTATGAATAATATTTTATATTATAGAATAAAATAAAATAGTTTTATTAAATTTTACATTAATGTATAACTCATATCTAAATCATATTATTGGTTTCTTGTGGAATTTATTTAATTACCAATCCTCAATCATAAAATAATAATGATTTTTAAGTAAAGAATTTATAATATTGAAATTAGAGTATTTTTCATGATTATATTTTTAGAAAAATTACTAATAACATAATGATCATAAAACATATATTGACAAGTGTATACATAAAATTAGTATCCATGTATCATATAATATAAATGATTTCATATAAAACATTATTTCTTTGCATAAAAAATAATAAAAAAATTTACCTTGAAATCTTCTTTTAGTTAAACTGTCTTTAAACCCTATGGAAATTTTTTAAAAATGTGTAATGATAAAAAAAGCTCAGTAAGGTATGTTAAATGAAGACAAACGTTGGTCCATTGAAAGACATGAAAACTCATGAATAACATTTTCATAAAACATACTAAATCAATATAAGGGATCATTTTTTTAAAAAATAATTTCCAAACTTTATGAAATTGAATTATTTCAATGAAAAACTCATTAGAAAAATATAAAGGCCATGCATTTTCCTTGGGACATCATCATCCAAGAAGAAATATAGAACACTAGTAGAACCATTACAATTATTGTAACTATATGATATACTTCCAATACAATTCTCGAACAAACATAACCATTACCTAATGTATTAGAGTTCTATCTGGATGCCCCCATCATATAAGATATAATGAGATAACCCATGAGATATAATTGGGCCTTTGAACTCAACATATGATATATATGTCCCACCAAAAATCCTTAATGGGACTTAAATCTTTGTAAATAATTTCCAACTATCATATCAGTAATAATTGTTTTAGCATTAAATATTTACATCAAAAAACAATTTAAAAACAATTTATAACACGTATAAACAAAACTTTAAAATATCAATGTACCATTTCCATTTAAAACCCCAGTTTAATAAAAACATATCTTGGTTAAGGAAATAGATAGGAGAAAATCATGAAATCTTGTAACATAATCCAAATATCAAATTACAATTACAATTGTTGGAAAAGTAATTTTCATCACATACTTTAAAATAGGTCATCCTCTTAGTTTTTTTGAAACAATTTACTATATACCACATGTATTAATGTTCCATTTAAAAAATCACAAATAATATAATATATGACATTAATATAAATTTATAATTTATTTATGTCCATATAAAAGCCTTCATAAAATTGTATTACAAATATATCACATGAGGAAAAATTGTGAAAAAATATATCATTAATGGAATTCCTTCTCAAAAAAGAACATACCCTACATAACAAAACCTTCTTTTCAAACATTGATATAACATCATTTTAATAATAAAAAATATTATATTGTTACAAAACCTAGATCCCAAATTTTATTGACTTGGTAAAATTTGGTAGAAATATAAACATTACATAATAAAACATAAACATTGTTTAATTAATTATTATCTATATTCGTATCGACCCATGTTTTCACCTTATTTCAATTTATCACCTTATGATATACATCAATTAGTTTTATGAGCTAAAACCCAGAATTTGGAAATATTAGAACATGAATCATTATAGCATCGGTGAGTACAATCATTTTCCTAATAACATAATATTAGGATCATCATTCTAATAATGAAACAATGAATTAGATAAAGGAATAGAATATATAAATGCAAAATAATGAAACCTCATATAATAGTAGTCATCTACCATGTATTTTTTTATCAAAGGAAGAAACATTTTCATACATAACATATGTTCATAATCAAATAATCATCCTCCTAAAAAAATAGTTGCATGTTCATGCATGGTACCCATTATATAATGTGAAATAACACTTTACCCAATGAAATAGAGAGTTTAATAATTATGGGTTCACCTATAAAATCAAAAAATTTACATAATCATGCATTCCATATAGAACATATATCAGTATTAAATATAATATAACCCTTGGAAATAAAATGGGTTTCAAGAGCATTTCATAAGGAATAATTTCAAAAACAAACATGTGGTTCCGAAAATAATAATGGAATAAAATACCTTTTATAAAAATAATCAATCTAGGGTGAAGAAAAAAATCTCAATAAATGTAAAATAAGTGATTTTAGAAAGAAGAGTTCATTTGGAACAAATATTTTTATTTTTCATAAAATAATATTAGATGCATTCAAATCATAGGGTTGAAAAGTAAATAACATTGGAAATATATTTTTGGAATATTATAATTGCATCTATAATGAAATTTATCTTCATAGAAGAATAATCCAAATAATGGAAATATGGTTAGAGAATCTACGTAATATAAGATTGAATGCTTTCATCACCTTAATATTCTCGATATTCAAATTAGATTCATTAATTAAAAAAATAAAAAATTCTTGTAAATTTATTTGATTTATTATAATTTTATTTCATTAATTTATTTATATTATTATGTGTTATTGAGTTCAATTCCATCATTTTGAGGGTCTTCGTTTTCATGGTATTTCATGATCAGTTCACTTGTATAAATTAATGGAAGTTCATGTAAAATGATGCTAATTACATATAATTGAGATTATATAATAATAATGAACTTATATAGGATTAAATTATCTTATATATAATTATGTTATATGGTATCAGAATGAATCATTAGATAAATAGTTAATGGAAATTAAATAAATTAAATTTGGTGACTTTATATCAAAACAAACTCATTTTTTTATTTAATATTATCTATATAAGTTAGTTCCAGGACATATAAAAGGATATAATATAAATTTTAAAATATATTTTTTACCATTATAATTGCTTTATTACAAGAATTGAATGTGGTAATGGAAAATGAAAACTTGTTGTCCTTGGAGGTGATAGAACAACGCCCTAGAAAGGATATTTTAATTTTTAGAATGAAAGGGAGAGGATGAGATGTTTGATGATGAATTATTCCATTATAATAAAACCATTATAGTATTTATATTCTACTGGAGTTATTATTCCACTTGAATAAGGGTATGTGATGAGAGAATATGAACATAAATGAAATTGGACAAAAATAAAAGCAATTGAAAGAGGATTTTACATCATGAATTATTCTCCTTGAGAAATTCATTAGGAAAATTGGTATAGAATTTTGTTGGGATAAAAGGATAATGGACATGGGGAAGGAGATTTGGAAGATTATTAAGAAGAAATTTGAAATTATTTATGTGTTGGATGTTGTGATGATAAGGGTTGGTAAGGGTGGTATGTATAATGTAGAAGATATGTGTTTTGGATTATTTTATTTATTGGTTTATTTTATTAGCTCATGAAAATGAATAGTTTGAACCTTATAAATATATATTATTAAATAATTATTGATATTTATATATTATGGGCTTATATCATTCATAAATCATCTATGAGTAATAATTCATGTATATGTTAAATACCGTAAATAATTGTATATCATGATTCACCAAAAATTAATATAATTTTGAAAAAACTCCAAATGTTAACCATTGAAATATTTTAACATATATAATTCATAAATTAAATCCATTTTAAGAAAATTATTTTTTAAATATGATAATTTTTTTAAATAAAATCATTATTTATTCGATAAAATAATAACTTTAAAAATTTAACTGATTTTTTGACACATTGTAAATTTAATTAATGTATCATAAAATAATCTTATATTCATAAGACAACAAAATAAAAAAAATTAATACATTTTATTAAAATAAATGTTTTTAAATAGATATATTACTTATAGGATTGTAATTAAATATTTATAACATACACAAATTGAAACACTTTAATTTTTATTTCAAAATAAATTATTTACTTGTAAAATGAAATTCATATATCATATTTTCATTCATAAGATACCTAAATTTTATTAATACATTCATAGGTTATGTTACTATTATATATTCTAGATTAATATTCCTAATTTTTATTTCACTATTCCACAAGTCATTCTACTATTATATTTTAATAGGTTCCTTAACTTTAAAAAATGCCTCTTATTCCTTTAATTACTAATTAATAAAAATTTTATTGTGTCTTCTTTGAAATTTTAGGTATTTTATATTATACAGAGAAATTATAATAATTAATATTACTTTAATAATATTCTAGTTTGTTACATTATTCCCCCTTTCTGAAATTTTTCCAATGAAATTTTCTTTTACATATTATAGTGAAAATAATGTGTTAACATCTCCTTTATAAAATAATTTGGTTCGCATGTTTCCACTAATTATTAGTGGTTTCTCCATTCTACAATGATCAAGATAGTAGTCTAGTTTTAAATATCATTATCCCTACAATCTAATATCATCATCAGACGGTCTTCCTAAGAGATATCATTTTCCAACTGTAACACCATTGGATTCATCACATGAGATGGATCAGAAATTTACTTACTCGAGAGGGATACATGAAATACATAGTGAACATGAGACATGGTATTTGGAATTCATAATAGAAACTCCATGGATCCCACAAGATCATAACTATCAAAGTGTCCAATGTACATGGTACTCTGGTTTCCTTTTCTTCCAAACCTCATGATTCTCTTGCATGGATATATTTAGAGGAATACCATATATCTATCCTCAAAATCATTTTATCATGGAAAATTTTATGTGTTTCACTTCTATTTATTTTGGGATGCCATGATGTGCTGCTGAATGGTTTTAAATGTTTATAACATTTCATTTACCATTTATAGTCCTAGTAGCTTATGTAAACTGGCCTCCTCCCATCACGTCATTGTTCAATATCATTTCCCGAAAAGGGCTTTATATTGATCGCTATCAATTATAAAGTAGAAAATGATGATTTTGGAGAACACAAACATAGGTATATGCTAACCCCATCCTTATTTTTAAATAAATGAAACATTATCTCAATATTTATTCATATTTATTAATAGTCCGCTCAAATTGGACATCAGTTTGAGGATGATAATCTATAAAAATGTTAACCCTAGTGTTTAGATCATGATAAAGACTTTTCTGAAAATTAGCGGTGAATCTTGGATCTCAATCATATACAATAAAATGGGGAACTCCATGAAGGATTACAACATAATTGACATATATCTAGTGAGAATTCCTCTTTAATTGAAATAAATTAACCTTTCTTTGTATGATGATCCAAAAAAACTGATATTACACTACTACATCTAGATGTCTTCATAAGTCTAGTGAAACATTCCTTGGTGTGCTTTTCCCACTTCCATGATGGCGTAGAAAATGGTTTCATCACCTAATTGGAATTTTTACTTTATTACTTCACTATATTACATACAAATAACTTTGATCTAATAATAGAGATATTATCCTCCATATTGTCCCACCAATAGTTCTTTCAAATATCTAGATTCATATTTTTGATCATTGGGTTAATAGAGAATGTTCAGCAATGTGAATCACTTTAAATCATTTTATTTATATCTGTATTTGATGGTAAGCATATTCATGACCCAAATCATACAACACCTTCCCAATTAATTTTCAACATTGAGGCCTTCCTTTTATTTCATGGCTTCAACCTTCTTCTGAATCTCCATATCATTTCATTGAGAATCCTTTATTTTATTAATATGGGATGTTTGAGAATTCATTTGAGAAGGGACTGATGATATTACTTCCTTAATAATTTCTATGTATTTCCATTGAAAATCTAAGAAGATTAGATCCTTCTCAATTCTCATGATTGATAATGTAGTCATATCCTTTCTATATAGGGAATATTCCACCTTATTATATTTTCATGGATGGTAGTGGATTTAGAAGAACCAATCCTTGATGATCTATGATAATATTCACTAGGGCATATTAAGCTCATTTTTTGTGAATATATATTTTAGGATCTTATGATTAGTATATGTTTCAAACTTCTCCCTATATAGAAGGAACCACCAGATTTTCAATATGATCATCATAACTGCCAACTCCAGATCACATGTGGAATTATTTTATATCAATAATGTTCAACATCCGTGTAGATTAAGCTATCAATTTATCATTTTCATTATTAAACAGACTAATATATTATTTTAAGAATAATTTTATACCACAATTTTATCACCACTTTTTCAAAGTGTGATTACTGACATTGTGATAAGCCAATTTTTTTTCATTTTGAAGAATTATTCACATTCACTAGTCTAGTCAATATTTTTGAAATTATAATTCAAAATTTTCTATGGGTTTTAAAATAATGTTATGTTCTGAAAAAATTTATGATAATACCTAGATAGACCATGAATATTATAGATCTCATTTACAGATGTGGGACTTTTCCACCGTTTGATTGTCATAGTCTTATAAGGGATCAAATATATTCTTTTTCTAATGATAAGATGAATGAATAATGATACCTCCCCCTTCCATAACAAAAATTTATTGTTCATATTATTACCACTTCAAATATTCCTCAACTAATTATTAAATTTCTCCTCATTTTCCTCTTTGGACATTCATTATTTCATAATATCATTAATAATGTATACCACAAATTATTCAAGGTAATCTCAAAAGATTATTTAATAACTACATTAATATTTATGTAGAATTGGTGAGTTGGAATGGAATCAATATGAACTCAATGTGTCTATACCACATTCAAATTGTTTTCATGGTAATATATTTCTCATTTTTCGTTAATTTTTAATATCCAAACTGAATATCCATCATAAAGAAATACATGGAACCATGTATTTGATAAAATAGTTCATCTATCAATTCCAGGAGATACATTTTCATTATTAAAATATTGTTGAGCTCATGATAATCAATGTAGAGTTTCATTTATACATTCATCTTCTTCTTAGAGAAGATGACTTGTGCACCCCATGATGAAGAACTGAGGTGTATAGAACTCATGTCTATATTCTATGGAAAATTCTTCTTCAGTTCATCCAAACCAATGGCGTCCATTCTGTAAGGTGTCATTCATATAAGAAGAGGTATTGGAATAATATCAATTGGGAACACTACATATCAGTCAGGGGGGTGGATAAAAAAATCTTTAGTGAACACATTACTCTAGTCCCTCACAAAGGAAATTCCATTGATAATGATTCTATACTTTGTATAAATCATTTCATCTAGATATTCATGCTCATAAGACAATAATATACACATTATGATTCTTATTCTAAAAGAGATTAATCATCATCCTTAAAAATAAATAGAATTAGAGGATGCATTGGGATTTGAAGAGTGAACTCCTTTTCCAAATAGTTGATATTAGATTTGTATAATGATATCCCATCCATCCCAGTGTATTAAGAAACTCTATCAAAGTATGTACAATATTTTCTAGGGGGATCAATCAGAAAACATTAATTGGGGAGGAGTTATATACATTATATGCAATAATTTACCCCTTTTCAATTCTCATAGATAACTCAACTACTATATTCTGAGGTTGTGTTTTAATTTTTCTACTAAACATTTTTTATATGAAAGAATGTGTAGAACCATAATGAAATGTTACATTTTCTATTCTGTAATGAATAAACAATGTTATTGGCACCACATAATTATCATGTTCGACCTTTGTAGTAGTGATGGCATATAATTTTGGTCTCTTCATTAGATTTGGTGGTTGCTAATACTAATTACCCTCATGGAGTATAGTTTTATAACACTATCTTGGAATGTTCCCTTTATCCCTATAGTTTAAGTATTGACCCATGGGTGGTTCTCTAACTTCCACCTCCACATTTTCTTGCATCACCGAGTCTCTTTAATATTCCTATGATTTGGGACTTATATCCTACATTTGAATTATTTCCCCATCCCTTTGAAGAAATTATTATGACATTTCATCCTACATTTTTAACATTTGAAAGGTTGATTTTTACTTCCACCATTGTAATTAGATTCACAGAATGAAACACCATATTTCATTTCATAGCTCCATTACCATGGTACCATTATCCAAAAACCATCTCCACATTGAAATCACATTGAAAAAAATTCTTAATAACCTCCAAGAGTCATGAATTTTGTGCACCTTTTGATGTTGCAGTGTTAAAACACTATTGATTCCATCTAAATTTTTATCACTTTTTATAAGAAACTCGTGGTGTACCATGAAATTCTTAGAAATTTATTTGTAATCAATGAAATATTGACTTATTTTTTTCATAATCATTATAAATTATCTCTCCATAATTATATTAAGAGTATGAGTAAAATACTTTTTATGAAATATTTCTTAATGTATTCCAACTCCATTTTTCAATTTCATTCTTCATCTTGGTGTTCATAATCAATACCAACCATTATTAGGCCTTTAAATCTAAATGGAAAATGGATAATTTCACCTTCTCCATCTCACAATAATGAAGCATAGAAATCATCTTATCCATTGAGTTGACCCATTGTTCGATGACTAATGCATCAGAAGTCACACTAAATATCTTTTGTTGTTGCTTAAAAAAATATTCCTTAGATTGTTTATCTCTCTTATGTGAAGGAATAAATTTCAAACTATTTAGGTGTTTTTTCATTTTCTGAGACATCTGAGAAAGAATATCTATGGAATCTTGAACACCACCACGCATGTCAAGGGGGATTTCATTTAGGAAATCGTGGAAATTTCCCTAGCATGGGTTGTTCCCTTGTTTCTCCTAATTCCCAAAATATTCTATAATATAAAAGGATTGAGCAAGACAAAAGAATAAAAGTTATGAATATATAAATTTTTTCGTTGTAATATTATCTATAAAATGAATATCTTGTGAGATCCCAATGTTTTTCATTTTTTTAAACGGTTTTTCTTGGGTGAATTCATATAAAATGACTCATACTAAGGGTTTTCACTAATGTTAAATAATTATAGTTCCAAAATTAATGAAACATTTATTTTATACCTACTATAGAAACCCCTTTATTCATACATTATTATTACATCATATTAATGATAACCAGTATATTATTGTTACAAAACTAGGGTCCTATTAAATAATTTCATTATAAAATTAGGACGAAACCTAACATTTATATAATAAAACATAAATTTTATTTCATTCTTTCTCCTCTAGATTTAGAGTGGACCTCATTTTCATTCCATTAAAATTAATTACCGATGTATAAAAATAAAATATTGGAATGAGCTAAATGCCTAGTAGGAGGGTAGATAAGAACATGAATTAGTATTACACAGGTGAGAATAATCAAAATAATCATAACATAAGAATGGAATTGCAATCATAATCATGAGAAGATGAATTAGATATTTTCATGGAATATGGAAATTCTTAAAAATGAAACAACAATTTATAGTGGTCAACTACCATGCATAGTTGGGAAAAATGCAATCTTCATGTTCATGTATGAAATATGTGAATAATTGTGACATCATCATTGTGAACAAAGATAGCATCATGTTGACACATATTGCACATTATTTCATGAGATACATCATTGTATACAATTAATTAAAGTTATATACTATTCCAGGAATACCCATCACATCAGAACATTTAAATAATCATTCATGCCAAATCTAACATATATCAAAATTATACATAAAATAACCCATTGAAAACAATTTTGTTTAATAAGATTTTCATAAAGCGTAAATTAATGAAAAACCACATGGTTACCAAAACTAAAAATGGAATAACAAATATGGTATGTGATTCATCTGTCATGAATGAAGAAATTCAATCTGATGAAAAGTAAGACATGTGTTTTTAGAAAGAAGAGGAATTTTGATTTATTCATTTAATTTTTCATAAAATCATATAGAAAGCATGTATATACCAAAAATGAAAATTGAATACCAATGAAATTATATTAGAGGAATATTAAAAGAAAATCCATACTGAATTTTTTCACAATATAGAAATAACACAAAGAATTTAATATAGGTTTGAAAATCACCTTACCATATGTCCAAATGATTTCTTCACATTGGTATCATGGATAATAAAATTAGATTCATTAATTAAAAAATGTTTAACCTCTTGTAAATTTATTTTATTTATTATAATTTTATTATGTTTATATATATCTATTGTGACAAGTTATAGAGTTCCATTCCATCATTTTGAGACAGTTTTTTTCTTGGTTTTCAGGATCATATTTCTTGTATACATGTATGGATGTTCATATAAAATGTTGATAAGTTGCAGAATTGAGATTTTATGTTATTAATTAACTCTCATTATCTTAAAGATCATATATATAATTTTGTTTTATTATTTGCGGATGAATAATTAGGCAACTAGTTAATGAGAATCATTTAGATTAATTTTGGTGACTCTTAGTCACAAAAAATAAATTCTATTTTATTATTTAATTTTTTCTAATTAAATACGTTCTAGAATATAATAAATTTTACAACATAAATTTTAAAATAGTTTTCAATTATTATGTTTTATGAGCATCCATTTTGGTGTTAAAGGTAAATGACATCTTTTTATCCTTAAAGGTGATAAAACAACAACTCAATGATAATGTTTTATTTCTTAGAATAAAATGGAGATGATAAGAGGTTGAAAGATCATTTATTCAATTAACATAAGAAAATTACAGTATATATAATATTCTAGAGTTGTCATTCCACTTGGATATGTTTATACGAGGATAGTATAAGAAGAGAAAATAAAATAAAATAAAATTAAAATAAAAATAGAGGATTTTACCAATACAATTCATGCCCTTAAAAACCACCTTAGGGAAATTATTTTGGTCTTTGGTGGAGGAAAAAGGATCCTAAATGTGGGTTAGGGTATTTCAAAGATTATTTGGTATAATATAGAAAATATTCATGTCTTGGAAGGTTTGATTAGAAGGGGTTTGAGGGTGGTATTTATATATGAGTAGAGGTGTGTTTTTTTATTATTATACTAACTAGTTTATTATTTTGGATCATAGATGTGATCATTTTTTTGAACCTAATCACTAAATATATTAAAATAGTTAATTATATTATGTGATTATGGGATAAAAATATCTATACTTCATCTATGAAAAAATAGTTCATGTATTTTTTTCATACTATAAATTACTGTGTTTCACTATTCACCATCAATTATAATAATTTAGAAAAATCCATAAACAATCAAACTAACCATTTTTTTTATTTTTAAAATAAAAAAAATGTTATAAATTTTATGAAATTAGATTTCAAAATTTGATAAATTTATTTTTTAAATAAAATCTTCATATATTAAAAAAATACTAATTTTCTCATTTTAACTGACATTATGACAAATTGAAAAATAATATAAGCTCTCATTAAATTAAATTATAGTAAATAGAATAGAAATATACTATTTTATGCAGACATTATATTTAAATAAGTTTTCTTTTTAAATTTTATATTAATTATAAAACGAAATTTAATAATTATAACTTTCTAAAATACCAGAACATAATTTATTGTTTCTATAACATTCATTTTCTGATACCATGAAATAAATATATAACATTCTCATTAATACGATATGAAAATTTTACATATGCTTTCATTGGTGAGGTTACTATTATATTGGCTAGATTACTATTCTGAATGGTCACTTTACTATTCTAATGGATCTGTTATTATTCTATTGTCATAGGTTCCTTTAAATCATGAAATACCCATTATTATATTAATTATTCATTTATAATTATTTTATTATGTGTTCTATGTGATTTAATGTGACTCAAACTATATATAATAATTATAATACGAGAGCATCCATTGATGAAATTTTGGATTGTTACACACTCCATAGGACTAACTCGCCAATATTGTTCTTTTTCATACTAAATATGTAACGAACCATCCCATGGGGCCTATGTCATGACTATCCCTAGCCCAACATCCATATCCTAGGGGTTTTGACTAACACCAAAAAGGAATATCCATATAATAGGAAAGCATTTTCCATTAAACATGAACAAACACACAACCAAAAACACAATATGAAGAAAAAACGAAGTAAACTGTTGTACTAAAAAAAGTGTACTGAATGTAAAGTGGTCAAAATAAAAGCCCAAAATAAAAGCCCAAAATAAATGTAACAGTATAATTTATTTGTGGAAATAGCTCCTAGATTTTCCACCAAATATCCAACCTGAAGGGTAGGTACAGATCATCCCCATAGCACTCCATGTTATCCCATCTCCTCCGTGTACCGCATGGTCCTGGCTCCCTCAAGTGTAATCCCAGCTACTCGTTGTTTGTAAATAACACAACAGTGTGCGGGTGAATCCCATGAAGGGGTGAGTATAACAATACTCAGTAGTGACCCCGAGACCCCCGATGGTCTCACAAAATTTGAAAAAGTCAAAACACAAAGCATTATCTAAATCACAATGCACAAATCAATAGACAGAGATCAAACCATGTATATGAAAATAACAGAAGTACATATGATTATTCGAGAAACTAGATCATGTTATTCTATCATGAGGTGTTACTATTGACCATAAAAAGTTTGATCTACATAGTATTGATAGTTAATAACCCCTGGGAGGCCCACAAAGGATGTGACCCACACAAGATCAGTATGTCGATTATCCACAATGGGATGCTCTATGATTGGTCCATGTTGGGTCACACACTTCTAATCCACATAGGGTACTAAAATGATGATCCAAATAGTGTCTCTAGAGTCTTTATACACACATTGTCTCTAGGTGCGGATCCATGCATGTTAACTAGATATTGAGCCAAATCAGATCGCTCGCTGCTGACCCACATAAGATCTCTTTGTACTAACCTTCTTTTGATCTATCTCTATTCCCCACCTCACAGTTAGGCACTAGATTCCATCTCATATCATGCTTTATTTAAGGAGAAATTCTCTTCAATCCATCAGTAATATTTTAACACACATTAAGTCCCACAAAAAAGATACCTGATGTTCCATCACGTCATAAGGGTCCCAACACGAAAGATGACGCATCCACCAAACAACTTTTTTGTAAGTTATTAACATTTTAGTGTCAACGGCATGGTTTGATTTGGAGTCGATCCAACCCATCCATACTCCAATATTATCCAACACTTTCTTGGAGCATTTCAAATGGACCTCCTTGTCATTATGTTCCTTATGCGACAGATGGTACATCAATTGAATGCCTAGTATTTTAGTTACATTCCCATCTGTGAAATGAGGGGGGGGGTGATTGCACCTCAGTCCTAACCATATTAGTACGACATGCAAGAATATTGCAAAGGGACCACTTCTTTAAAGGGATCCAGACACCACTAACAGCTTGTTAAATAGACACCTTGTTTTTTCGTTACGTGCATTTTTTATTCAGGGAATGGTTGGGTTTGGGCCCGCTCCCACTCGGTGAGACCGGCCCGACGCAACAGGTCCTAGAATCTATATGACCCTGACTGGGTCTGGCCTGTTAAGGGTCAGCCCGGTTCATTGGGTTTTTCTTGTTAGGGTCAGCCCAGTTTAGTTTGTGGGCCTGGACTGTTCTTGGCCCGAACCACCCATGCAGGCCCACAGAGCTGTGGGTCCAGCCCATCCCATGCTGGCTCTATTTTCTAGAAGGTGGATCATTGAATCATGTGGACCCCATGTTTTTGGGGTCGTTCTCCAGCCTGTGGGGAACTTCCCCACTGTATTTACCATTCCACCATTTGGACAACCGGGTTTTTCTAACACTGTGTGGCATGGGCCGTACTACACTCTCCTACCATAGCCTAGTGGTCATGGAAGGTGCTAATAGAGGTCCCTATAGGTGCCAACCTTATCCTGTGCATCCGACTCTAGCCAGCCGTAGTGGCGCGCCATCACATTCCACCTTCCATAGCTGATGGTCGGTAGCTACAGGTCTCCACTAGACAAAGCTGGCCACCGCCGACATGGCTCGACATTAGTTTCTTTTTTGGGTCACCATACATTATTTGGTGTCCATTCATGGTGATGTTTTCACCTACAGCTCTCCTGTGATTCCACCATCATAGCTTGACCCACTATATCTCGTATTCATCGTCTGAGGAAACTGTCTCTGAGGACTGGAGCATGAGAAAAGCAATAGAGGGTTTGTGCATTGTTTGTTTGGCATGTTCCCTCTGCATTAATGTGATAAAAAGTGGAATAGGATTTAATTCCTCATAGACATCTTCCAAAAATAATCCCCCTACCTGGAAGAGACGTTCTCTGATCTCGATCAACATAACTCCTTTGACATTTTCATTAGTTCATTATTTGGTTGCTCACGTCACCTCTGGAAGAAACTGGAATCGTCCTCTATGTGGTTGGCATCATGATACTTTTTCATAGATTCATTGCTTTGTGATGTTTTTCCAATACCCCACCCCAAGCTCCATATAAATTAGAGAGAGGGAGGGTGAGTAAAGCATGTGGCATTAATGGTGTTAATTTAATTATAGAAGCTTCTTAATTCCAATAGTTTGGTTACAAGAATAAATGGGAGTCAATATATTTAATGGCTTGACATGTCGTTAGCCCCTCCACCTCCACACATCCATTGGAGGAAATGAAAAAAATAATAAAAAAATAATAACATTGTTATATTATTATTCACTTAAATGTCCAAAAACTAAATTTTTATCTCGACCTTCTATGGTCAAAGTTACACCTCTATTAAGAGAATATTGGCACTATGGATTGACCAATGCCCTTGAATTTCTAATCTGAGCACCAGTTCAAAATATAGAAAATGCTTCTTGTGCGTTTAATAAAAGTACATTCAAAAAATTTCAGAAATTCATTTCGTGAACACCAGACCTCGGGACAACACATTGTAAATTTTCAGTGACTCATAATATTTATATAAAATTAAAATATTTACATGGAAAAATCTAGGTATCCATATTATCCCCACCATAGGGCTTTTCTTCCCTAAAAGACACAACATAGACTAATAAAATAAATGGGGGTACTGTGTATGAATCTAAGCCTCATACTGCAATGTGCTCTCTTAGAGGTCGTCGTGCTAATAGATTATGTTCACCAGAGATATCAAACATCCACAAAGGACCTTCTCACGTCAATCATCAATTTCAACTTAAAACTCATTAAAATTCTCCATGTCATCAATTTCCATCTATCCCTAGTCAATAACGTGTGATGGATGATGCACGTACCTCCTCAACTGTGAAATGTAAAAAACATCAGGCACCTGATGCATCTTTGGGGGAAGATCTAGGTGATACACCACGTCACCTACACTACTAATAACCATAAAGGGCCTGATGAACCTTAGAGATAGTTTGCTGCCCTTGCCAAATCTCTACAAACCTTATCATGTTGAGACCTATATGAAGACATGGTCTCCCTCCTCAAACTCCAACGATCTCTATATCCTGTCAGCATATGACTTCTGTCTGCTCTGTGAAGTCTTCATCCACTCCTGGATGAATTGAACCTTCTCAGTGTTAGCCCGTACCAACTATGGACCCATATGTGCACACTCCCCTGGTTCTTTCTTTCATAGATATTATCTTCAAGGTCGACCGTACAAGGACTCCACCGGTTCCATACTGATGGTGGAGTAATAGATATTTTTGTAGGTGAACTCCACCACAGGAAAGTGAACCTCTAAACTATGGCCAAAATAAAAGATGAAATCCCAATACATGTCCTCGATTTTCTATATGGTATGCTCCATCTAACCATCTATATGAGGATTAAAGGCAGTGCTCAAATGTATCCGAGTCTTTAACAACTTTTGTCATCCCTTCCACAATTGGGATGTAAAATGTGTGTCATGGTCAAAGGCGATTGTTGATTCCAATCCACGAAGTCATATAATATCATGTATGTAGAGGCATCCAAACCCTTCTACCAATCCCTACTCATGGATGGGTATGATGTGGGATAATTTGGTGAGTCCATCAATGATCACCCATAGGGAATCATGTCCCATGGACATCCATGGTAAATATATCACAAATTCCATGGATATACCATCCCACATCCACATTATTATCTCAAGTGGTTGCACTAAGCCTACTAGAACATGATGATCGACCTTCACTCCTTGAGAAGTGAGGCATCATGAAACATGATCTGAAATTGATTTTTTTATCCTTGGCCACCAATGCTGAATCTGTAGCTCCTGGTACATCTTCTCCACACTCAGATGTACTTCAATATGGGGCAGATAGAACTCCCTTAATACCTCCTCATGTAGTTCCACTGGTACCATGGTGAATCCCTTGAAGTGGATGACATGCTCCCCACCTTCAGAAAATCTATTATGTGTATGTCTTGAGGATATCTGATAATGTCGATCCTCACAGTCATATTTTCAAAGATCTGCCTCTTGAACTCACTAATGAAGTGGGGGAGTTGTAGTAAAAGACTGGAGGTATGATTTTTAATCTCTATCCATAAAGGATATTTGTTACACGGCTATCTCCTCTGTCACCTCACCCAACAGCTGTAGACCGGACCTCCGGTTGAGTGTGTCTGCCACTACGTTCCCCTTACCAATAGTATATATTATCTCAATGTCATAGTATTATAGGAACTATAGCCATCTTTATTATCTCAGGTTCAAGTACTTATATGAGAATATATACTTGAGTCTCTTGTTATCAGACTAGACTTAAAAACATTAACCCATCATATAGTATCGCAACATCCTCTACGAGAATACCACTACTGATAAATCCAGGTAAAATTTAGCATATTTTTTCTCATGATGTCTCAATTATCATGAAACATAAGTTATCACTGCCCAATCCTACATTAGAAAACCCCATGTCCAGTCCCGGATTTTTCATAGTAGATTACATACCCAACACCTTCTTCTGGTAGCCTCAAGATGGGGGAACTCACTAGTCTCTGCCTCATCTCCTGAAAACCTTGCTGGAATCTCTCCATTAAAATAGAGGACTATCCCTTCTTACTCATTTCTGAAAAGGGTGCCAAAAATCTGGAAAATTCATGTACGAATATTCAGTACTACCCAACCAACCTTAGGAAACTCCACACCACGGTCACACTCTTGGGTGGATCCATAGCACAACCTCTATCTTCTCTATATCTACTTCATCTTAAACCTCTGAGATAACATGCTCAAAAAGTGGACCTCCCATATCCAGAACTAGAACATAAAGAGTTTACCATAAAGCTATTGATGTTAGAGTGTATCCAGTACTAGTGGTCGCTGATTGGCATGCTCTTTTTCCGTTGCTGAATACACCAAGATATTGTAACTGAAGACCACTACAATGTGATCGAGGTAAGGTTGTATGATCTTGTTCATGAGTCCCATGAACACCACAGTGGAACTGTTCATGATGAATGGAATTTCCAATAACTCATAGTGGACATACCGACATCTGAAGGTCGTCTTCTGCACATCCTCATCTCGTACATTGAGTATCTGAGTGCCTGATCTGTGGTCTATATTCTAAAAACAATGATCTCCTTTCATCTATTTGAAGTGATCATCTATCCATGAAAGTGGATGCTTGTTCATTATAGTCACCTGGTTTAGGTTCAAATAATCCATGCAGAGCATCAAACTCCCATCTGCCTTCTTTGTGAAAAAAAATTGTGGTTGCCCATGGAAGAACACTGGGCCTTATGAGCTCCTTCCTCTGCAAGTCCTCCTGTTATACCCATAACTCACTAAGATCTACGATAACCATATGAAATTCCTGTGTAGTTATCAGTGCCATACCAGGGTATATGTTGATGTAGATGTAAACATATCTACAAGGATTTAGTCCAAGAGCATCATCAGGGAAGATGTCGACATTCTGCTCCACCACTATAGGATAGCTCAGACTACCAACATTAAATGCTCCAAGGGTAAGGCTAGCCATATAATGTGTGATCAGATGCACCCTCATCTAGGTATGTCCATCTAGTGCTACATAGGTTCCATTCTCATCGGTGAAGAAAAACCTAGTCTCATCCTTATGGAAATACTGCACTTTATGCCTAATACAGTCAATATGAGCATGGATTGTGGATTGCCTGTCCATACCCAAGATGACATCTTATGTCCTTGACACCACTTCTAGAAGATCCTAGATAAATATATCATCACATATAGTGGGATCAGACTACTATCAGTAGTAAGAATACATCAAATTTTCTCTAGTAAGAGTCTCTAATCATAATGATCGAGACAAAGACTACACTGGATTCTCCGATATCCGAACGAGTGTCAGAGAAATGAAAGAGTAACTAGAACATGTGTCTATATGTATTGCAGCTAGTGTCTAATAGACTTATATTGTACCTCGAATCATCTATAGAGCTCCATGGTATTAGGCCTCTACTACATAAAGATGAGCTCATCCATGTCCTCATACTCCCTGTGGTCAGCATAAAACACCTTGCAGTGGGGGTGGTTGAACCTCGAACCTTTTCCCACCACCAGTTGTATGACCTGATCCTTTGCCTCATCCACTGCTCTATAGACCTCCTCTATCTAATATCTTCCACTACCCTGGCGGTCCCTCAACCGTCTATTGATCATCAGTACACTGGGTTTTTCATTCTCGAGCCATTTGGCCCTTCCTGCCACACCTAAAGCGGACACTACCTCCCAGCTGACCTCCTTTACCTCATGAGCTCTACACCTCTGACCCTGCATCCCGTAGTCATCCACCAGAATGTCTGGTCCACATGGGCTCTATGTATCTACCTACTAAAAACTATAGAGGACTCTTCTACATGTCTCCCAGTGGTGGGTATTATTGTTGGTGGGTTCTCTTCATGGATGCTCTCTACAAATAGTGCACTCTCTATCACACCAACATGAATTGGGATTTTGAGAGACAAGCTCTGATCTCCCCCTGGATTCTCTGCTCGAATGTTCGGGCCTTGAAAAAAGTACCACACAACATGAAGTTAGAGTAGTATGAGAGGTTGGTGAACCTCTCAGAGTACATGGACATGGTCATACTACCCTGCTACAAGTGTAGAACCTCCTGTTTTTGCATAGAGCATAGATTCACTGAACGAACGCTTCCCTGAAAGGGCCCTCGAAATCGTCCATTGTGAGAGTTACCTTTTCATGCATCTAGAGTGTCAGGCTCCACCATCTCCCTGCTTCTCAATGGAAAATTCTAGGAGCTAAGATCACCATCAAGTTGGCTGGTGTCCCAAACAGGAAAAAACTCAGGCCACATCATCCAGTAAGTCCTTTGCCACCTCTAAATCCATCTCGCTTCGGAACCATGGAAGCTAGTACTACTGAATCTCATGCAACACGCTCATTCGGTGTGCACCTTCTACTATTGGGGATGGTGGAAACGGTTTCCCAACTGGTAGTGGTGCATCTGGTACACCACCCAAGGTGCTAACACTGTAAGAGGGCCCTACAATGAGGCCTCATTGCATGGTGGGCCTTCATTATGTACTCTCTAGGGATTCCTGGCTAGCTGTCTATATGGTGGCATCCTGAAAGGGAATAGGTGCACCAATGTAAAAATTTATACATAGTGAGATGACTCAATGATATCAATGTAAAACCCTTCCAAGACACAAGCAATCAGTATTTTCTTGTACCAAGTCCGAAATTAGAATTCCATGTCCTGGTGTATGTATACATCGTTCGCCACACGCACAGTATATTCCTCACACTAAAAACCACACTCAAAACACTTAACAACAATATTTCTATATTAAAAGATTAGTTTTCTAGTTCTCCAGTAGAACCGACTCCTCTGCTACCACTATGTCATGACCCGTCCCCCGAGACTCATGCCATGACTTCCCCAAGCCCGCCTTCCATAGGCCAGGGGTTGGAGACTATCATCGAAAAAGATTATCCCTATAATGGAAAGGCATTTCCTTTAAACCTATACAAACACAAAACCAATAACACAACGTGAAGTAACCAAGAAGTAAACTGCTGTAGTAAAAAAATGTGTACTGAAAGTAAAGTGGTCGGAATACAGGCCCAACTACAATGTACAAGTACAACTGAAAAAGGGAAACATCTCCTGGATTGTCCCCCGAGTATCCTACCTGCAGGGTAAGTACATATCATCCCCACATCACTCCCCATCATTCCATCTATTTAATGTACCTCTTGGTCCTAGCTCTCTCATGTCTCAACTCAGATACTCATCGTCTGCACAAGACACAATAAGGTGATGGAAAATCCCGCGTAGGGGTGAGTATTTCCATACTCAGTATAGACCCCGAGACACCCAGACGTCTCACATAATTCCAAAAAGGAAATAAAAAATGCTTGATATCTATTATAAAGAAGTAAAAAAAGAAATATACATAGCTCAAACCATGTATATGTAATGCACAGATGTAAAAATGATTAGTCGAGAATCTATATCATCTTATTATGCCGAGAGGCACTACTGTTGACCATACAATGTCTAACCCACGTTGGATCGATAGGTGATAATCCCTACAAGTACCCCATAGTATCTGATCTGCCCAAGATCGATTGGTATTAACCCCTATAAGACCAACACAGAATCGGACCCACACAAGATCGGTATATCGATGATCAACGACGAGCCTCTCTAAGTGTGGTCCTCGTCGGGTCGTGCACTGCTAATCCATAGTGGTTCATTAGAATTATGATCCAAATAAGGTCTCTAGAATGATGATCTATACAGGGTCTCTAGGTACTGATCCACACAATATTTCTACACGTTGTCCCATAGAGGATCACTCGGTACTAACCTTCATATGATCTGTCTCCAACCTCCGCCTCACTGCAAGTCACTTAATACCCGCTCATAGCACGTAAGATTCTTGGAGAATCGCTCCTCAATAAATCGTCAGTATTTCAACTGTAACTAAGTCTCACAAAAAGTAACCCATTGATCGATCATGTTATATGGGTCCCAACCCAAAAGAAGACATGTCAACTGGATTCCTGGTCTTAAAGTTATTTGCATTTTAGTGTCAAGGGCTCTATTGGATTTTGCAGTCGTTACAACTCAGATGGACTCCAAAATTATCCAAAACTCTCATGGAGTAATTCAAAAGGACGTCCTTGTCACTAAGGTTCTTATTAAAAATAATGTGCTTCAATCAGACACTCGATCTGTTAGTTACATCCCATTCCGTGAAACCGGGGGGGGGGGGGATCACAGCTCTGTCTGGCCCAGCTCAGTTGAGCTTGCCAGAATATGTCAAAGGGACCACGTCCCTAATGGGACCCTAACACCACTGATGGATTGTCAAAAAGACACTTGGTTTTTCAATTAGCATTGTTTAATTTTTCGGTGACCGATTTAGTCCAGGCCTAGTCCGACTCGCTCAGACCGACTGGACGCAGCGGGTCCCGAGGTCTATCTGACCCTACCAGGGTTCAACATGTTAAGGGTCGGCCTAGTTCACGGGGTGTGGACCATCAGGGTGGCCCAGTTCAGTTCGCGGGCCTAGGCATGGGATAGGATTGGATAGGTCTGTCGGGTGGGGCTTGGTCCACTTAAGCTAGACTGCCGGGCTGTGTGTCTGGCCCAAACTGCTGGGCGAGTACATCCCATCTCAGTGGCAAGTCCAGTGCTGGCCGGATTGGTCCGCCTAAATGCAGACTATTGCATCCCTCGGGCCCCATGCTTGATGGGCTGTTTGCCTACTAGTGGGGCACTTCCTGATCGCATTTAACATCCAGTAATTTGGCCGACTGGGGTTTGGCCACACGGTAAGTTGGAGGCCTCACCGCACGCTCCTGCCGCAACCGTTGTCGCCAACATCGCCTATAGGATCCACCATTGTTTTGTGCGGATAGATCGGCCTCGATGCCCTAGGACACCACGATGCACCCTCATGCGCCACCTTCCACCGCCCAGGGTTAGTTACTGTGGGTCTCCTTCATCCACCACCAACCGCTGTCAACCTGGCGCACCGGCGTGTTCTTCCATGGGTCACCAGACGTGCTCTAATTCCGTTCATGGTGCCATCCACGCCTACGGCTCTCCCACATTACTTCCATCATTTAATAACCTAGTATTCCCTATTTCCATCATCTGAGGAAACCATCCTAGGATAACGAAGCATGAGTAAAGCGGTGGAGGGTCTGAGCCTTGTTCATTTGGCTCGTTCCCTCTACCAAAATGTGATAGCAAGTGAGCGAGGAATTAATTAATCATATACAACTTCAAAAAGAAACCCCCTACCTGTAAGAGATGTTCACTGATGTCGATCAATGAAACTACTTCGTTGTTTTCGTCTGTTCATGATTCAGTGGCAATTTTCACAGGACATTGAAATAAGTCTTTTCCATTAAGTGGTTAGTGACATGGTACATTTCAAGAACTTCATCGCTGGTGAATCCATGTTAATACCCCAACCCATAAACCCTATAAATAAGAGAGTGGGAAGGTGTGTAACACATGTGGAATTAATGGGGTTAATTTAATTAAAGAACTATCCTAATTTAAATTATTTGTTTATAAGAATGAAAGAGAGTCGATCCATTTAGTTTCTTAACATGTCGATGGACCCCCACCACTACTTGTCCGTTAGAGGAAGGGGAAAAATAAAAATTAAATAACATTTTTATTTTAATATTCTCTTGAATGTACAAAAACTAACTTTTTCTATTGACAGCCTATGGTATAAGTGAAGCATCCCTTAAAAGAATCATGGCACTGCAGTTTCAATGGCGCCCTTGGATTTTTAAGCCGAGCATCAGTTCAAAAGATAGAATATTCCACTCACATGTTTACTGAACGTACCTCTGTCAAAATTCACATCATTTGGTAGATTGTGGTAAAATTTGTCTTTATTTAAATGTATAAATAAAAATAGTAGTGAAATGATTGGAATTATTACAAATAAATTATACATTTAAAACCTATCATGGTATGTTATTATGAATACTAAACTTCGTTACGATTGTGGTGATGGTATGATGTATGTAGGTATGCATAATGTTCCCTTTTTTCATAAATTGTTTTAGAATGATGTCAAATAATATTAAATATTTTTATGATTACAATAATATATAAAAATACTCTATTATTTATTTCAACTCACTTATATAAATATTAAATTCGATTTGATGATGAAAAGATTAACACATTACTTTATTGAGGAGGCAGTCCACACCGATACACATACAACATTATCATTTTTCAGTGTAAAAAAGAAACTAATATAACAAAATTTTATAATGATAAATATTTAATGAATATAATAATTATATAATATTAATCACACATTTTAATTATCTTCACCATTATTATATTTCATATAAAGCGTTACTGAAAAAGGATTCACATTGCTTTGTAAGATGGTAATCCTTCGTAAACACAAAAAATGTCATTCTTCCAAACACCAAGTAGAAATTAAGAAGGTATATGTGATATCAAAACTATAGATTTTTTTAAATTACATATATATAATTTAAATCCATCATTGTAACAAGAAACGAGAAAAGATATTGAATAGATAATTACATCATTTCGTGAGGTGGTAGTCCACTATACCGAAAAATGATGGTTTAATTTCTAATTTTATGAGAGAGGAGTTGGATTTAGGTTATTCCATTTTCAAAATAACCTTTTTGTATATGTTATATTCTCGTGTTATTACATAATCATAATTAATGAAGGCATGAAGGTGGTGGAAAATGAAATAAAATTAAAACACTCACTTAAGATCATTAGCTCTTCTTTAGAAATCCTACTTATGTTATCACACAAACCCCTCATAGGATAGATTTATAATCAAACCACAATATCTAGGAAATGGGAATGGAAATATGTAATCCATTTTTTGTCTCATGCAAAAAAATAATTGTTTTAATGTGTGAATTGGAGTAGATAGTGATTGGACTACTGTGATCAGTGACAGAATTATATAACTTGAAAAAAATGTACTAGCCATGTTTCTCACATCCCAAAAGACTAAAAATTTACAATTTTCAAGAAATATTAATTTTCTGTTAAAAATATTCATAGAAAATATATTTTATAATTTTTTAGGACATTTTAACCCTTATAAGATTAGTTTAACCACCGATAAATTTATTTTTACCTTAATTTCAATAAAATATTATTAATATTTTCATTATTAAAAATGAATAAAAATTATTATGAAACTATTATATAATATAAATTATGATGATTTTAAATATGTAATCCATTTTAAAAAATTAATTTCATATAATTTGATGAATTTAATTTAATTTAAAACCCATAGATGTGATGAAAAATTAGTTTTTTCAGGAAATGTAATTTTCAATCATAAGACTATTATATATTAACTCTTGGATGAGTAATCATAATTTTATAAATAAAAAGTCATAATTATTGAAATATAATATTTCAATTTTATTTAATTTTTTTATTCAGTTTTTTTAAATAATTAAAATAGAGAAACATTTTATAAATTAAAATAGTTTTATGAAACCTTGTTTTGAATAAAAAAACTAATGGAAAATCCCATATAATGATAAATAAAATATAATTAATTGATATAAATGTAAATAAAAAATAAATATGTGTTATGAAATTGTTTTTAAAACATAATGGGAATATTAAAATATCATTATTTAATAAAAATAAATGGAATCTTTTCAAAAATCAGTATTTTACATACCGATCCAGAAATAAATATTATTTCTAAAATAACAAAAACTCACTGTCAATTAATTTTTATATGATGAATAAAAAATATTTTTTTCATATCAAAATTTTATAATTTATAAATATATATTTTTAGTAAAAACTTATAATAATGGAGTTTAATTATTATTATTCACCATTAAATAATATGTATATACTTAATATTATTATATTTTATATAAAAATATTACTTATAAAAACTAATGAACAAGTAAATGATTTATTCTATCATTAATAGGTGGTAACCTTCTTCCCCCTTTTGGAAATTCTGTAATAAAATTTATATTTACCAATTTCACAAGTGGGTGTATCTTTCCCAAATATAATTTTCATATTTTCAATTTTCTTCATCAACCATTAGGTTTTCCATAAAATCATATTATAGTGAATAATATAATTCCAAAAAAATTCTTCCTAACTTAAATAATCTGAATAGGTAGCTCCACATAAAAAATATCTTCTTCCAAAAGACCAACATTAGGTCTCAAAACATGAGATGTGTCTTTAATATATTTCTATAATATTAAAACATGAAATACATTGTTAACTTGGAGAATACACAATGAAAACGCCATTCTGTAGGAAATGAATAAATAATTATCTAGGATTCCATACATTTTAAGGAACAATGGACTAAAATCCACTTTTTACAAAAAAATACTTTCAATTTTCCATGGAGAAACATTATTATAAACCCGACCTGCATCCTAGAAATAAATATATTTCATCTTTTTATCCACATAAAAGTTTTATCTTCTCAAAGGAATCCTCTAATATTACATAATCAACTATACTTTCTCATTAATTTTCTATAATAAATCAGATCCAATCAATATCCTTTATCCTATAACATTAGAAAATGCTTTAATCAATATAATTTTATATATAATGACTCAAATGGTTCCATTTGTATAGAAAATAAAAATTCTTATTACATAAAACTGAACCAAAAAATTTTGTTGATTCCAACTTCCCTAGTAATCCATTAATCCTGAATAAAAATATATTCAATCGATTGAATCCTTTAATAATATTCTTCATAAGATAAAATATGAGTATATGTTTTGAAATTAAATTTACTATACAATAGCTTCAGATGATATTTCTATAAAATGGAATAAAATAATATATCATTGTCAATGAAAATGATGAGGGGAACTCTAGGTTACTTGACTATGAAATTGAGATATATTTAAGAATTCTAGTAAAAATATATTGTATCTCAAATGGGAATAGAAAGTGTGGATTTATCTAATCAAGAAACCATAACTAAAATCACATTGTTACCTCATGATGTCTCTGGAAATCATAAATTGAAATCTAATATTATAATTTATCATTCCACTCTAGCAATAAAAGAGGATAAACCATTCTCATTGGTAGTTTTCATTCCTCTTTAACATGTTCAATTCTAGAATATTTCATGTTAATGTTAGAAATATTGATTTTAATTCCATACTAATAGTAATACATCTAAAGGTCAATATATATTATAGTTATTATAGGATTAATGGAACATGGGGAACTAAGAGCTTCACTCCATAATTCATTCTTCAACTAAGGGAAAAAAGTCACACATAATATCATTTGAAATTTCAAAACTCAATATTTTATGACATTAAACTCATAAAAATTACTATTATTAATAGATTCCACCATTTCCTATAAATCCCAATAGTCATTATAATCTTACGTAATTATTTTTGACAATGTAGACTACACTAGATGAATTAAAAACAGTGGATTTCCTTTGATCAAAAAAATAGTAAAAGAGTTCCTTAAATCATTAATCAATGACTGATTTTAGAAATGTAACATGGTTAATTTAACATTATTTTTTGTACCAAATGCATCATCTTATTTGTCTCATTAACATGGTGGTAAATGTATTATGTAATAATAATTCATGATCAGTTATAATCATCCAATCTATCTCATGATCAATTTTTTGTGAGTAAATATATAATTTAATATTTAAGGATTAGTATATATTGAACACTTTACTACAAACAAATGATGATTCAGTAATTTTTAACTAAAATCAAAAGAATATAATCCTAGATCATATGTAGAGTAATTTAACTCAGGAGGATTCATTTTACAAGATTCATATGTAATTAAAAAACCATTCTGCATCAAAACACAACCAATTATTTTGAATAATCATCAATGTGGATAAAAAATTCTTCATTTCTATAGGAAAAATCTATAATTGCAGCATTCAATAATATTATTTTTTTCTTGAAAAAAACACCACATTAATTTTACCAAATGAATTGAGAATATTTTAATGTTATATTAGTTAGTGGCATAGATGGCCGAGAAAAGTACTAAAAACTACCAATAAAGACATGAAATTCACAGAATACAGTGACTTTAAAAAAAATTATGTCTTTTAAATTATCCAACAATTGTTTTTAGAAAGTTCAATAGTTATTTCATCCTTATAAATAATGTGTCTAAATGAATAAAAATGTACAACCAAAACTCAAACATAATAAATATCCTATTTAAAATATCTTTTTTTAATGGGATTGTAAATAATAAATCGTTGTATTTAATGAATGTAATTACTTTTAGAATATAACTATATATCAACAAAAATCATAACCACAAACCTATCTAAATATTTGTGGAAATATATTTCCATAAGATCTATTAATATGGATATTTTAATAGATATCCCAATAGGAATAACAAAAAACTCTAAATGATTGTATCTACTCAAAATTTTATCATTATAATTTCTTCACCTTCATCTTTAATCGATGATACAATGTCCTCAGATCAACCGTAGAAAAAGATGGATCTCCCAATAGTTGAGAAAAGAAATTATTGATATAAGGAAAATAATACTTGTAAATAACAATGATATTATTCATTGATCTTTTATAATTGAAAAGTATCATTGCACCACAATTTTTTCTGACAAAAAAAAACAGGAGAACACCATTTTTATGTGCTTTCACATATTATAATATTATCATGAAAATTTTTCAACAACTATTTTAATTCTACATGATATAATTGATCCATTTGATAAGAGGGTTTTCAAATAGTTTAATAATTAGGAACTGAGTCGACATTAAATTTACCTTTAATTTAATATCCCAATTAAGAGTAACATACATAAAATAGTCATGAAATAACTTCATTTATTCATTCATTATTGGCGTACCAGCTATTCAAATAGTTTATATCTTTTCAAAAAAATGATTTATTTAACATTCAATTCCATCTGTATTAAATTATTTAGCTTCTTGGTAGGTAATCAAATTTATAAAATCATTGAATAAAATATTATTTCATATACTATGTATTATATAATGACTAATTGTTAAGAAATACATACCATGAAAACATAAAAACCCATTATGGGTACTTCCACTAGATTTTAAGGAAATTCTATCTTATTAATAATAATATGAAGGTCCATATAATTATTTGCGTCCTTATTATTTCCACCTAATTATTTATCTTAATTTATATTTTAAATTCATCAGATTACATTTCCAAAATACATGAAAATTTTAAATAAATGAATAAATGCAAATATAAAAAGTTAAGAGGGTTTTAGAATAATTCAAAAAATGGAACATACCTATCACATCATTATTTGATGGCACAACATCTATCATAGTTATAAAAAAACATTTTATACCCTCCCTATTAATTCTATCATCCATATT
This sequence comes from Viscum album, assembly GCA_963277665.1. Lineage (NCBI taxonomy): Eukaryota > Viridiplantae > Streptophyta > Magnoliopsida > Santalales > Viscaceae > Viscum > Viscum album. The sequence goes on along the minus strand of OY728142.1, from coordinate 1,328,503,985 downwards.
TCCATCCATAATGACATACTTCAAACACATGATAGAATAAAAACCGAACTCATTTAAAATAAAATGTCTCAATGAAGTATGGAAATCTGTTACATACTTAATTTATTATTCATGATCCCTTTATTTATAGTAACAAGTATTATGACCAAACATGTTATAATAGTAAGAAATTACATATTTTAACAAACATATTATAAGATTATTTTTAACACACATATCAAAATATTAGAAATTAATTTTTTTTCCTCTAGAATTATTAGATATATTTTTACCATTTAACTTCCACATAGATCTATTTCTGGGTTTTCCTCATGGAATACATGATCTTTATAGAATATTATTTAACCTTCTTGGAATAAAGAACATGTTTCTTATAAATATTAAATTCAATATATGATAATTATTTTAGATATCTTGGTTTCACGATTAACAAAACCTGATTAATTGTTAAATCAATATCCTATATAAAATATAATATTTTGATGGAAACTATTATTTAAATTTCACCATAAAAATCTATAAAATCGTTATCATCATTTCATAACTCCGTGAATTGATTCTCAATCGTATGTCAAACAATATTAAAGAAATATTTCACATGGAACATATACTAAATTATTTCTATGTACATGGAATCAAATGTCAGAACCCTTTTTTATTCATAATCAAATTCCATATTCAATCAGTTACACCTTCTAAATTATAAATATAAGGGGATTAAATTTGAAAATTCTATACTCCTCATGAAAATAAATGTCTTCTATGAGGAATCAATTCATCTTTCCTATTCCTATGGGTAAAAATATATCCAGAATATTGATAATTTTAAAACATAAATTGATCCAATATGAATATGATCTCCTAAGGTAGATCTGGATACCTTCAAAAGTTATTCAAGAAAAATTTATATCTTTAATTAATTAATCCTTCACTATATAATAAATATTGGTTTTTATTCTATCTATTCTTGTTTAAAAGATTTGAAGTATATCCTATTCCTTGGTACATCCTATCACATCCTTTATGTTTCATCTCCATAAACCCATTTTAACAACTAAATATTTGATGTTGAAATATATAAATCTTCTGATGCTCTATAATTTCAACATAATCGTATTGTTATATCCCTTAATGAAATACTTTTAACATTATCCTAGCCACTATAATTTTCTAAAACATTACAGTGATACCTTCTAGAAGGGACCGACTATAATCATTATATAATTTTCAGTCATATGTAATGAATTCATTCTATTTAATTTGAGGATATTTTAAATTATAGAGTTTTTATAATTATATCATGTTTCATTTATAGAAAAAATATATTAAATTGAGGAAATATCAAATCAATTTCATCTTTTCAAGTAATATTAATAAATTACAAGTAATCATGATTTAATTTCAAGAAAAAATACCTTACATTCAACATATCTTAATCATTTACTTTACCCAAATCTAATCCCGATGAAAAACATTTTAGAAATCATCAATGAGAACAAAAAATTGGAAATGGACATAAAAAGAATGAATTCACTAGTATGAAGAAAAGAATTAAAATCCATGAATACCCTTTTATAAAATCATTCCTTATACCTAAAAGGGTATCACTATTCTGTTAAAAATTATATTATCTTACCTTTAGAAATATAATTATTTCTACGAAAAAATAAATAGAAATAATATAAAAGGAATGATAAAGAATTTTGAAATCATTATTATAAATTTATAAATAATAGTTATAGTACCCTTACAATGTGAAAAACAATTTGGCATATATAAAATATAATTATGTAGATAATATAATCATTACCCATTCCATTGTAGTTTTATCTATGAAAACCAACCACATAAGATATAAAGGGATCACCTATCAGCTATAATGGTGGACAACCCTTTATATAAGCTATATTAGACTGACATGTGAAATAAAATATTGATGAACCATTTGAAAAATGCCTAAGAGCTATATCATGGATATAATATTTTATTTTTTCAACATTTCATCATAAACCCCTTGAAAATCTTTTTTAAAGCCATTTTAAAAACTCTATTGGATCTCAATGTATTCCATCCATTTAAAAAATACATATTAAATATCAAAATATATAGAATAATGGAAATAGGGTTTTATTTGAATGAATCATGAAATAATGTAATGTAATCCCAACTACAAATAATGGTTATAGTATATGGAAATGTTTTTTTCATTTTATATGTTAAATAAAAACATTTTTTTTATCATTGGGTCAAATTATTCACTATAATACATGAAAAAATATACCGGTTAAAATTTTTTTATATCAACACAAAATTTACATAAAATTTATATTATAAATATTTTATTCCTCTATCAAAACATTCATAAATAGTTTTAAGAATACATATAGTGAAGAAAAAATCAAAAAAATAAATCTATAATCAAATATTTGTTAAAATAAATTTTCCTACCATGTGTATGATTCATGATATACATTCATCATATTCTTGATTAAAAAACTTATGCTAATGACTTATTTATATAAGAACCATTTTCATGGTTATAATTTTTTTTATTTAAAAAAATTTCATGTTATTTATTATTAATTAATAAATTTATTATACTTTTGGATGTTTGATGATATTCAGCTTTGGTGCCTACATTGACTACAATGGGATGATATGATAAAGGTGGTCAATATTTAAACATATCTATAATAGAAATCCTGAAATAACTATAAATTGTATTCAGTAATTATTCTTTTAAAACTGATAATGAAATATGGTTTGTAAAAATCAACTTAGTTACAAACAAAGTGATGGTAGGTCGTATAAACACATGAGTGTCATTTCTATTTTGAATGATCATTTTAGAAAAAAAGGTATGTAGTATATAATATATATAATTTTTATAATATCATATAACAATATTATTTCATTCAATATGCTTAAATATATCATACATGTAATTTTGTGAAGAAAAAAAATAATCTCATCACATTATAGAGTTATTAAGCCACACATACACATGAATGAAGGTATCATTTTTCTATTTAAGAATTAAAATTATATATTATTTTTATATAACTGAAAATATTTCATGAATATAATAATGATATAATATATATCACATAAATTCATTAAAATTATCCTTATTGACTTTTATTTAATGTTTTAGTGAAAAATTTGTCGCATCACTCCTCGTATCAGAAGTCCACCGTACACACAAGTTACATTATCATATCACCTATATAAGGGGTTGTAATAATGTATTTTGGATTTCATAATTCCTAATGTGAAATTATTTTAATAATATTATATATATATATATTTAGTAAAAATTATAACAATATGTTTTTAGGTGATGATGAAAAATAAATTACATTTTCTCATGAAGGGGTAGTCTAACTTATACATGAATGATGGTTTTATTTCCCGTTTGATGAAATATGTGATGTATTTTAGATACGGATTTATCCTAATAAATTCTTAGTATATATTAAATACATTATTTTTAATTAAACAATCTTAATATATGAATATTTTTTTGGTGTGGAAGAACGAATAAAGTAAAAATACTCTATTAAGAATGATAAATCCTCTTTGGAGTGAATAAGAAAAAAATAGGTGGGGCCTTTCATAAGTGAGGGGAGTAGAACATATATAATTTCTTAAAAGAAAAACTTATTCTCGAAATTTTAACATGAAAAAATTATCCAATTTAGATTATTCACAAGTCTTATATAAATATATTGTCTAAATTTCTTGATAAAATTTATTTTATCAATGTTTCTATATCATCATAACACAGATTAATTTTTTATACTCCGAATAAATTTATTTTAAACCTAACCATTATAAAATAATTTTCCCATTTTCATGAATAATTATGAAGAAATATTGTATTTAACCTCTAAAATAATAAAATTTGTTAGGATTATAAATATGGAAGATAATATCCTAAATTATACCCAAATAAGTGGAATAATTTAAATTAAAATAAAACCCAAAAACATTATGAAGTATTTTATTTTCATATTATATAATTTTTCAGCATATAATAGTTTTATAATAACTCTATGACTAGTAATAATAATTAAACGAATATGAATACATATTTACTGATCTATAATATTTATATTTTATTTAAATTATTATTCATTACAGGTTATCTATATTAATTAAAATATAGAAATATTATTCAATTTAATACCGGTTTCCAAGAACAATTTTTTAAACCCAAAAATAATCCTACACTACCATCCAATATAGTGATGACTAAAAATTAATTAATTAAATTAAATGTATCTAAAGTATAATTTTTCTTTCATGGTTTAATATCAAATAGTTAATTGGAACCTATAATTGATTAATTTAATTAAATGAAAATATATCATTAAAAAAATATCTTTTTTCAATAATCACAAATAATATATATATTTTTTAAAAAAATAACCTAAATTCAGCCTAAAATATTTTTTTTATGATTAAATAAAAATAAATTTCGTTTAAAAAATGAAATTCTATAATTTTTAATTAATAAAAATAAATAAAACACTATAATAAAAGTTTTCAATTTAAACCACGTTTTTTTTAAATTTTAAAAATTACGTTGTAATTTTTTAGTGAATATGTCTGTATAATCCATAATTATTAACCAAGATATAAATTATTGATGAAGACATTTTTTTGGGTAAAAAAATATCTCATTATTCTTCAAATAGTTATCTTCATAAATATATCTTTTCTTATATATATTTCCCAATGTTTCTACATATGTTCCTCTAATAGAAATTGCAAAATATTGATCCTAGTAGAATAGAGTTAGTGCTTTCATTATTACACTGTATATAGATACACGGTGTCGTATCCTAAAAAAATTAATAGTTTTTAGTTAATTAGTACAATATGAATACATTATTCTAACATAATAATTTGAAACATAAAATAAAATATTTTATTTTCATTGTAAAAACATTATTCCCTTTAGTTTATATATGAATATGAATCAAAATGCAGTTTATGAAATTATATGGAAAATAAATATAAGAATAGGGTGATCTATGATGATCAGCAAGAATATGTTAGTATCCAAATATTACATGAATAAATAATATCACAATGAATATGGGAAGTTTAATATATGAAAACACAGGCCCTTTAATTGATTACCTAAGCATGAAGGATAATATAGAAGTAAAAACTGATGATAAAATAATTTAATATATGTAAATCAAATTCTATTGAAACATATCCATGTATATCATTAATAATTAAATAATCTCATGTAAATAAATTTACAATATTATAATGTGGGAATTGATAATTTCAAACATAAATAGCTTGATGTCATGTCCCTTTTCCAAGACATATTGGATAAATGGATAACGTCTCAGCCAAATACACAAGTTAGTTTGTCTCACGAGACCTATTAATGCATTAATGGGGTATATGGGGCTTTACCATTCACTTTATAAGTCCATTTCATCCCTCAAATGAATTGGGTTTATCATAATCTCTAAAAACATTCATATTAAAAAACTAGAATACCAAATGTTAACATATTCCGAAATCAAGAAAAATAATTTTAAATCATCCAGAATTATACAGAGAATGGTTTCAAAATTATACATCCCTTGAAATATTAATAAAAATAAATCCAAATAGATAAATTAGAATTTATAATAATATTATATCCTTAGTATGATGTTCACTAAATAATGTTGAGGTAGACAACAACATATAAAAAATAGCACTAAAATTTTTCATTAGGAAAATACAATTTATTATTAAAGAATCAAATATTTAAAAATAAAATTTATAGAAAATTTTATCCATTAAAATTTATTTTCAAATAAATTTTTTAACATGTTGTGTAAGATTCAAATCATTGATCTTTCATGATAGCAGAAAAATCCGTTCATATCATATATATTTAAAAATTACAATCTCACATTCATAAAATACTTAAATAGGTACATTATTTGGGAAATTATATGACTATTACATTAAAACCATATTTTTCAATTTAAAAAATGGGTAAAAATTAATTTAATAAATCATTGAAAAATATTAAAAATATTCTTTGATTATTTTTCTAAAACATGAATATGGTGAAAAGTTTTTTTACTATGGGATTAAATAAGTTTTTTTATTAAAAACATATTATTAGTCTCTTGAGTACTTAGGTTTTCAAAAATGATTGAAAAATATTATTTTAATTAAAATATATTTCATGATAACATATGTGGTTTGATATATAATTATTAAACAGTTCCACTAATGGACACAAAAACAGAAACAATCCCGAATAATTATGACGTTGAAAATTAAACACTTTCCATATTGTAAAATATTGAATAACAATCCCCTTGAAATAAATAAGATAAAATGAAATATTAAATAAAATTATGATTATAATATTAATTATATAACTTATATATGTGTATTATATACACCTAAAAAAAATATAAGAGGTTAATATTGAGTAAATCTCGCATGAATTAAAAGTGAGATGAGAAAACAGTAACTCAGGTCTGAATTCACTCATACATATCCAAACATCACATATAATTAATATTTATATATATATAATATAAACATATTAAATAACTATAATAATTTATATTATAACATTTATCATTTACGTTTTTCAATTTATCACAGGTCTATTTGTAATTATTTATTACATTAACAATTTTAGTTGATAACTTCTTCATTTTCCATGAATATTATGGTACAATAGATTAATTCCATGTACATTGATAACAGTTCTAGAATCTCTATAATTTTTATCATCATTAAAATATATTAGATTTTATTCTTATACATATTTGGATTCATCCATAAATGTGAAATATAAGAAAAATAAATTACACCACACAAGAAGATGGTAGGATGTACTTATGAATTAAATATGATTAATCATTTTTTGTGGATGAAAGAAAAGAAATTTAAATTATAAATCATCATTATAGTATTATTATATTTTTTATATTAAAAAAATATTTACTTATTAACATAAATTTAAACATTACATGAAAAAAATCACATCGTTTCATGGAGGTGGTCGTCCACATATATGCACAAGTGATGATATTGTCTTCTAAATGATTGAAGTGTAATTAGATAGAAATGATATTATAATTTAATAATTATAATTATTAAATAAATATAATATATAAATTTTAAATCCGCAATAATAATAATCCATGAAATATGTTGATGAAAAATGAATTGAATTGATATGTGGAGATGGTGAGTCTTATATATGCACAATCAATAGTTTCACTTATAATTTGATTCGAAATTTGGATGGATAGTGGAGTTTCATAAAAATAATAATTTAATATTAGTATTTTCTGGATAGTGATTTTATTATATTGTGATAATTACCACATATATAAAGTAGTTATAAGATAATATAATTTCAAAGTGGTTGGGAATGAAAATTAAATACTCTTATAGATACCACCTTTAGTTCCTTTATTAAGGACTATGCGAATGTAATTATGAAGGCCTTAATTTCTAGAACATGTATAAGTATTTCTCGAATGACTATTAGTTGGGATTTTTTGAGATATGATTCCCAATATGTTGAAAATACCTGATGAAATGGTTGTTCTTTTATAGGGGAGGGAAAAGAAAAATATAGAATTATTAAAAAGATTAAAATACAAAACATTATCAAGATAAATACTAAAAATTGGAAAAATATTAAAATATTAGGTATTATTTGGTTGAAATATAATCTAACAATATAATTAAGATTGGTTGATTTTTTTTGTAAATCAATCCTTTTAGTTTAACCCCTCATTTGATCCATTATAACATTAACTATGGTAAAATATTTTTCTCCCTTAAAGGGTCATTAGTTTACATATAAGGTAACTATTGACTCATAAATTTAAATTGGATGAAATTCTATACTATATATTTTCCTAGTTTTCCACTAGAAATATCTTTAAAAAAATTATATATTTTATAAAATAACTTTTCAACAAAATTTCATTCATGTCAATTTTGAAAATATTCATTTAATATGAAATAAAAGACATAAAAAAGTTCTAATTAAAATAATATCATTCAATATAAAATTAATATTTAATAATCATCTATAAAATTCATTTGACACTATAAATAATTCAAACTTTGTAACATATAATATTTTGGAAATCAATTTTTTTTTTTTTTCATTAGTTTAATAAATATTGTGTTATTATTGAACATATATTTAAGGTAAATAAATAACATATAAAAAATATACAAATTTTCATCATGATAATAATTTATTCAATCTTGACATATTCATTTATTTTCATTCATATAATTATTTTTCACATATATAGAAACATAAGATATATTTCAAACTAAGAGAGTGACATATTATATCATTCGTTTAATTTAATATTTTATAGGTCATTTATATGTAATATTGTCCAATAAAAAATTTCTATCCTAAGTTTATATTGGTTTAATAAAACTTATCTAATAAAAATATATGAAATATTAAACAATTATCATTTATTTTATCCTATATTAACAAGACATACCCTTTACTAGTGTGAATTTTTTCCAAACAATTCATTTTTTGATTACCTGAAATAATAGGTACCAACATGCCAAATTTGAAAATTGTGATTAAAATCTTGGAATACATTTTATCGAATTCAAAACCAATTTTTAGTATCTAATAATAAAATAAGTGAGCAAAATTTGATGACCCTACTTTAAAAAACACAACTCATTAACACAATACTGGAATAAGTGTTATTCAATTTATATTAAAAATATTAGATTAAAAACATAAAATATTAATTTAATATATAAAATATAAATTTAAAATAATAAAAAATACTAATTAATTTAATTTATTATATAAAAACATATTTTGAGCATAACAAAACGTTTTCTCAAGAAAATAATTTTTATCTATAATTATCATTATACCAAATTCAATTTTGAAATTTATTCCAATGATCATTATAGGATAATAATAATTTGAAATAATAGACAATAATTTTAAACCATATTAGTTGAAAATTCATTGGTTAAAATGCATGAAACAAAAGTATTTTTTTCATTAAAAATCAAAATTTTTCTATTTTAACTAAAAATTCAATCTCTTCATAATAATATAAAAATTTTACCCAAATATAATTATGTTAAAATAAATTAAAAAAATAATATTTTCATTATAAAATGAAATTTATAGAGGATATAAAAATTATCATTCCCTAAAATAACCCAAAATAATTTTTGAAGAAAAAATGTTTTTTAAATAATAAAGTAACATTCCTAAAAATTGAGTACTTATTTCCATAGATAATATCAATACATTTGTACAAAATAGGTCATTTATATATATTTCATAATTATGTTAATACTCATCATACCATCCAATTTATTGCTATGTCTATAATCGTCATATTTAAGTAATAATATTTTTTTGTTTAGGCTTAGTTGTGTTTGGTGTATACCCTATCAAACATGGTTTTCTTTTAAAATGTCTTGGTGTTTCTAGTTTCAACAACCATATAATAATCCATACTATTGGATCAACATACCATGTTTAATATTTTATAATATTTTACTTCACGGACATAGATACAAAACCGTATATAAAAACATATGTTCCATAAGACCTCTGGCGCACATATAAAAAGTAACAGAATATAAAATTTATAGAAATTACGTGCTAAGATTAATTGATGATTTCATGAAACAAGAAAAAATTAAATTACATAATTAATTATTTATTCACTCATGTGTACTTCAGATTTAGAGACATAAAAAATTTAAATTACCCTATCTAATATAAATTTTTTAAATTTTCATTAATTATAGTACAATCAATATTTTTAAATGATAAATTTGAAGATAGTGGAATCACTATTTTAATAGATTATTAGTATCATGATTATAAAAAATATGGATCCTATAAAAAAGTGATCAATTTTTATTTCTACTTACATAAATAAACATGTATAATTTATTTTTTTAATTATAATGTATATTATTAATAAATCTATGTGTGTTTTTAAAACATTTCTCTTCCTTGTAAAATTATATTTATAATTTAATTAAGTCTTATTTTGGAAAAAAAAATATACTAATTATTACAATTTTATTTTTCATATGTTCTGCATTTATTAGTTTTCTTGGTTTTTTAAAAGAAAATAAATTTAGATGTGTATCATATAAATTTTAAACCATTTTTTAATTAAGGAAAAAATGATACCTAATTTTTAAAACATCATCACATTAGTGTAAGTGTTATAAGAAATATTTCACATGTTTTGTAAAAAAATTATTTTTTATCTCTAATAACGTTAGATGGGAAATTATTTTTACACTTTCTATATATGATATTTTTTAATATAAAAATTTCATGATTATTAATTGATTATAATATTTTAGTAAAAATAAATTCAAAATTTAAAAAAAATTAGTTATTATTTTTAAAAAATCACTAGTATATAAATTTTTATTTTCATTGAATAAAAATGTGTTTCCCTTTTAATCTTTTTTGAATTTCTTGAAATAGATAGTTTGTTAAAAAATATTAATTTTTTAGTAATATTTTTTTTAAAAATCTCATAATATCATGTTATTTTAGTCCACATTTGAAAATTTGTTTACCTTTCTCTATTATACAAAACATAAATTCAAAAAGGTATATGATACAGTTTTTTCACCATTATCTTTCAAGAATTGATAAACAATAAAAATTATAATTTTTTATTTACTGATGTATAATATTCATATTTGTTTATTTTATATAATAAAATTGTGTTTTCATAATATATTTTTTTATGATTTTTTTGATATAGTTTTTTATCAGTTTAATTCTACTATATGATCATAATTTATTCTTTTTTTAACTACTGTTGGATATATTGAATTTCAATGATTATTAAAATTGATGATTTATTTCATTTCTTCTTTCATAACATGAATTATAAAACATTTCTATTAATTTTTAGAAAAAAAAATATTATTATTAAATGTAATAGTACGCATATATTTTTATGTATGGTGGTATTTCTTTTTAACCTCTATTTATTTTTACATATAAATCAATACAGAGTGGTTATAAAAATTTCTATAATTTATTAAAATATATAGGGACTATTTATAATAACATTCACATTTTATTACAACTTATGAAATACTATGTATACATATTTTACCTTTTATATATGATTTATTTTATAATATATGTACACCTAAATATTATATATGACAATTTGTAACTATTAATTATTTTAAAATTAGTCGGAAAATAGTGAATTAATATATTAAAAAATACAGTATAATAAAATTATTCCCACTAAATGTATTATAATAATAAGTTGGAATTTTGTGATGAGATTAAAATATTATCACAATGATATATATTGATTTAGAAGATTATATATGATGTATTCAAATAAATAATTGAAAAGATTGTATAACTTGTGAATCTCTCAAAAATTGGATCTAAATGAAATTTTCAACTATATCCAAATTAAGTCCAATCGAATTTAATATTAAATTTTAGATACATCTATAAGAATAATGTTTTCTCAATAATAATTTTCTAAAAAATTGTAGAATCACTTTAAAAATAAATTCATTCAGATGGGTGTTGAAAATTATGTGAAAATAAAATACGACTTTATGGATATTAAGATCCGCATATTATTTATTATGTGATGAAAAATAATTGAAATTAAAAATAAAATAATTTCACTCCAATAATTTAATTAATAAATATATATGTATTTTTAATATGTTAACTACTTTCAATGGTTACAACACATTCATATAGATGTATAAGACAACCATATTCTTTACCAAAAATTGAGTAACAACCCTCTAAATAAGTCATTCATAAAAAAATTACTCATTTATTGAATGACTAAAAATTCTATTTACTAAACAGACATAATAGGAATTCATTATTTTTTACAACAATTATTAACCATATAAAAATACCCTTATTTAGTATTAACTGAAGCGGGCCAACAAAAATATCATTCAATTTCATAACATGGGAGCGGTATGAGCCCTACAATGTATTTCAAATGATCTAATTCACTATATAATAAAATATTTATCGGCATGTTTTAACCATTTGTAATGGTATGGATCCTATCACTACATACGTGTCTAAAATCATAGATTCAAAATATCTAATGATAATTTAAATATATTTTATTTATCTATGATTTAAATTTGGTTACATTTTCAGGTAAATAATACTCTTATAATAATATAATAAAATATACATGATCGGAATAAAATATTCATGTAAAAACCATACCATTAAGTCAACTCTATAATCTCACCTCTCTTAAGTCACGAGACACATTCATTTTATAATATATCAATATATACAGAGAGTGGTATTTACTCTATAGATAACATATCAACTGAAGAAGAAAATATAATCTAATATTAAATTAAACAAAAAATTTAAAATGAAATTTAATCCACATATTAATAGAATACATTTTTATAATATAACTACAAATAATAAATCATATATAAAATATAAAAATTAAATATAAAAACCAAAAAAATGATGTTCATTATTAGTTATATCATGTTTGTTCACCTAAATATTGTCTAAGCACTACTTTCAATAAATATCATTAAAGACTGTTGTTCCTAATATCATATATATACTACACAAAAAATGAATATAAGATTGAAAATATAGACGTTTCCATGTATATTTGTTCAATAATATGCAAGATAGTCATGTTAGGTAATGAGTTAAACATTATAGAAATTTACGTGTTATTAATCATCTATATATGTTTAAAATTAATGAAACAAACCAATCTATTCATTGTATCATCAAAAATGATTTTATTCTATAATTATACATATTTAATAATAATGACACACATAAAAATATTATTTTGTGTGTCTGTCTCAAGGGTATACAAAAAACTTCTGAATAATAACAATATAAAGTCTCCCATGATCAATATCTTACTATAGGCCATATTTAAATTGATTAAACCACCTATTTTTTCATGAAATGGAATTAATAATATTTTTATAGAGTAAGTGATGAGTTCAAGTGTAAAAATAGAAATACCAAATCTAATAGGTTATATTATGGAGAATATTAATATTGGTAAAAATATCATTTCTATGGAATAGTAACACTTTTAATAGAGTACTCACATGTAAAAGAAATAAAAATTTAACATAATGTAAAAACTAGTAACTTATTACTTTTCATTTCATGTACTCATATGTATTAATGGAATAATATGAGACTATGATTATGGAAATTTAAATAAAGGGTTATATAAAATAATTATTATTTCATTACCTTATAAAAATTTAATATATTTCAACAAATATTCATCCATCATGGATAATCAATACAGAGGGTGGTGCTGTATCAATTACATCATGTACATGAGGTACCAAGTGGTGGGGTACTGGGTATGTGATGAGTATTCTTGTGGTTCATGAATTTATTACATGAATAAAATGGGTACATTATGGTGGATAAGTAGTTACATAATGGTCCAAGAGTAAATTTATAAATATATCAATTATTCCAAAATGAATATTTTATTTTTAAGCATAAACCAAAAAGACCCCTCGATTAATTTCATTTATATTAACATGTGGAGAGATTGGTATCCCCTTTTAATATACTAACACATTATCTATATTAATTTTTGGATTTCTTGTTAATTTTGGATTGATAATAACTCTATATAATTGGACTCCTAATTTTTAATGTAAAACTTAACACCCTTTAATTCTCATTCCATCTTTTATTAAAACCCACTACCTCTAACGTCTCTAATGTTGAGAAGATTTCATATCTTCTGGTTATATTGTTTTCTTTAGTGTGTTTCAATATGGGATAATGTATTTTCATCATCATGATATTATTGGGTGGGTGATTCTTTATTTTTTACATCAACTTATACGCATTCACTTTAATTGTATGATAGTGATATTGGGTTAGATTTTTTTATGTGTGTTAGAACTGGATCAATAAGGAATTTAGTAAGCATTATAGGTACACTAAGGATCAATTATGTAATTATATATTTTTAATATAAATTAATTCATGATTTAATAGTTGTAGATATGGTCTCCATATGTTAAATTATTTTGTATAATTGAAAATGAAAACCAACAAGAGTATTATACTAAGATTATGTTTTACATAACTTTTCATTTTACAAGAGTGGTGTTTGGAATTATATCATGTGTGGTGAGTGAAAATTGAGTGATATGTTAGATCATATTAATAGTATTTGATCAATTAAACTTCACTAGTTTTAGTGATTAATTTATCACGTAGGATGGATAGAAAAACATGTTTTGTGTCCATGTTCTATGTGATTTTTACCATTTTGTGGGTAGTTTATGATATAGATTTGGAACAAATTAGGATAACTATAGAATTCATTTATAGGAATAACATAATTTTAATTTATATAGTCCACATCACCTATAAAGAGGTAAACTATTTTATAAGTGTTTTTCCCTAAAAAATGATTTATTGAATGGTTGTGAGAGGTTTTCTAATTTGAGTGGATTATCCTTTCAATAATTTACACAAAATAGGTTTATATAGAAATTGAGATAAATGTATGTGGGATATAAATGGGAAATTATTTGACTTTTATATATATTTTTAAACCATTTTTTCTTTCAAAACATTTAATGTAATTATTCATTTAATGTGAATTATTCATTTCATCTTTATATAGTGTACATCAGGAATTTAATTTATTTTCAATGGTTGTTATGGAATAAAGGTTTTCCATAGATGAAAAATTTCCTTTAGTTGTTAGGTACCCATTAGTGTATAGGTTAGACTAATATATATTTCTATGCTTTAATCAATTTATATATTGTTATTTTTCTCGTATATAGGATATATACATTGTAAAACAATATTTAGGTAATATGTTTATTTATGGTTTTAAAAAATAATGTACTATTGAATTATCTTTCTTCAAATTTTTATTTCTATTTTTTGTTACTATTGTATATCATTTAATATCATCCATGATCTCAAATATATAATGAATTATGTATTGAAAATCTTCTGTAATATCTTATTGAGTAATGTAAAAATTCCCAACATGTGTATATTTCTAGGTATCCATACTCTAAATATGTATTTTAGGTTAGGGTATGAATTATAGAATTTGTGGAAGGGTGAGACCTAGTCAACTGGGCTTATGTGACTAAATAGAAATATTTTATAGTCAAAATACCATTTTTTCTTTATTGTTCTATAGTTATTTATATCATTCACCTAACTGGTCTCTTTGGTGCCCACATTTTGGATATATTCCAATGTAAAATTTTAGGTTCACTAAATTATTTCATGGTTTTATTTAGGATATATTTTATCATATCCATGGTATCTCCTTATGCTACACTAATTTTAAATTTATTTTATTTATTTATTATTATTTATATTTTTTTATTCCATGATAAAAATGGTATAATCCCATGAAATTCCTCAACATACACTCACTATGAACCCCTCCACAACACACAGTATATATGAGAGTGTCCACTGATACCTAAATTTCGATGAGATGAAGACATTCAAAAAGTGTATAGATTACATAATTGGGAGGAATTTTCCTTATATATATAAAAAACAAAATTTTATAACAATTACTATAATCCAATATAAAAATTGTTTCCCACTAATAACCACAATATATGATAATTTCATATATGAATAAGTCACCAAAATGAAGGAAAAAAAGGTAAAACTCCCACGGAAGAATATCTAATAACCCCACTCTTCGATTAGATAAGAATAACTATTTAGATATCTAAAAAACTCGACGAATCTATAAAATATATTTACATACATGTATATGGACGAGTATAAATTTATTTTCAACAAGATACTCCCCATTACTTCTCATGGAAATATAAAATATTTATATAAATGCTTAAAAGGGATAAGAAATATAACTAACTCACACCGTTGTTGGGAATACTAACACCCAAAATCACCCTGGCTCTATGGAAGAATATTTCATCCATGTGAAAAAAAAATTGTGAAAGAATATATATATATATATATATAAATATAATAAGTTAGACATGCATCCATATCGCCACATGTTTTTTTCTATCACATAAAAAAGATAAATTTCTTGTTCTTCTATCCTTTCAATACTAATGAATCTCTAATATATATATATATATATATTATGTCACATTTGATATAGGAAACCAACAAATATTCCTTTACTAACAAATATTTTATCAAAATTTCTCCTTCGATTAATTTTGAATCTGTTAACAAATAACAAGAACAAAATATATATTAAAATATTGGCATATACATACATATGTATACATATCACATTTACATAAGTATCTTACCATAAATATGCAGGACACCAACCTTTTTCCATATTCAATGAATTAATGACTCAGAAAATATAGCATAAAATATTATTATATTTTATACTATATAATTAGGCTATCACAACTCCAATAAATACACATAACTCTATGCACCAAAACTTGTACCTTATTGGAAGGGAGAGAGGTCAAGAATAATAATATTACACCTATATGAGCCATCTATAACATCTATGATGGGAATATTTATAAAAGAAAATGTATTTGAGTGTAAAAAATAATCATTCTAATGTGTAGTAAATATGAAATCACAAGGAAAATATGGTATATTATATAGTGATCGAGACTCCCAATCCTAACCCAAAGGCTTCATATGAAAAAATATCATAGCCCATATCCTTCAGGATACCTCTATAAAGTTTTTTAAAAAACTATTTTTACATTGGTAACAAATAATTTCCCCTTTATTTATCATAGAATACACAAAATGAAAAAAATATTTCAAATTTTACAAAAAAAATTTATTCATGAATAGATTTACTTTTTACAGACCAAATTTCATTGTTAATGTCGTCTAGTGACCATTTTTATGAAAAATAAATTTCATTCCACCTAGTTTCATTTTATCATTGACCATGTTATTCAATCATTTATAATCATGTAAGATACACTCTTAATTTATTTCTATCCCATACAAATTACCACATAATTTATTTCTTTAAAATCTATATCTCTTGGAATTACAACACATTCTAGCACAAAAATCATTCATATTACATTTTATCTTTCACAATAATCCTTCTGATCCCAAGACAAAAATTAAAAAAAAATCTCTATAGCACACAACAAAACCCTTTACTTTACATAAACCAATCACAAGAATCCCCAAAAACAAACAAAAATATAAAAACATGTTAAATTATATAAAAATTATTTTAAATAAATATACTTTATTTTTTGAAACTATCCAACCATTTTAATATCAAACATTATAACATTTTAGATAATCCCATTATATATAAAAAAATTACATAAAATTTAAGATTATATAAGACCCACTTTATAACTATATTCGAACATATATCTTTTTATTAGATGTGGATTCATAAGTATATTAGTGAAACTAATGAATAATTATTTTCATTAGTAATAAAAAAATCAATAATGAACACTTAATCAATGCACAAAACACAAAAAAGATAAAATATAAATCAGTGAAGTTTATTAAATACATATATATATAATATTAAAATACATTAAAAATAATAGATATCACATAAAAATATAAAGTTCATGTAAACTCCCTTACCCATTATTTTTGTATTCATGATTTTTTATATTTCCATTGTATTTCACAAACAATTTTTTAGTTGAAATATCTTCATGGTAATTCAATGATTTTATAAAAACTACATGAATCCCCTACCAATTCAAGAATAAATACATTATTTTTTAGGAAGATGGACAATTTATTTAGATATTTCCAGGCTTATAAAATTTTAGAGAACACTTATAAAACTTATGACACATCAATCCCATATCATTCGCTAACCTAAAACCCATACTAATCATTTTTGTTTCCTTCTTATGAAAAATAAGAAATGATACAAGAAAGAAGGAAGAAAACTCATATTTAATATCCAATGGGTTTATCCTATAAAATTGATGGAATACACAAAAAAGTGTTCCACATTATTAATAAGAATTTATCTGAGGAAATTCATGTTTTTGAACAAACAAAATATGTCCAAACCAATGATTTTCAAACTCAATATTGGATCAAATGATCCTTAAATATCATTGAAATTTCCCAAAAAAGGTTCTTTTTTAATAATTTTCAAACCTAAAATCATAAATATAAATTACAAAATGTCAAAATATTTAATATTTCATAAAATATTACAATATATTTTTTATGATTGAACGAACATATTTCAAAAATCCAAATTACATGTTTTTAAAGGATATTGGGTTGAAAATGGAATCATTAATAATAAAATATGATGTAATCTAAACAGAAAATTTTCACTATAATAATGAAGTGATATTTTTAGGATACAAATTTAATGGGGAGGTATCTGAAATTTTATATTAGAATGAAACCCATTAAGATTTATAATATATATAATTTCATATGTAATAAAATAATGAAAAATATACAATGTATATTATTTTATATTCAAAATCATAAGAACCTTATTCATTAAAAAATTAATTATATTAGCCTTAATGGACTGAAGCCCTTCATTTTTATTGATTTTTGATAACCCTCCTTTAAATGTATTAGGGGGAACCCTTACAAGGCCCGTACACTCAGAGATTACATGGCCCATAGGCTTAAGAGATTAAATGACCCAAAGGTCTTAGGGAATTCAACCAGAATATTAACAAGGAACTGCCCCTCCCCAGCATCTGCATCATGATAGTATCTCTCCACCATCGCATGGTCGTCAAACTAGGATTCCTGTTCAAGCACAAGATGGTCCCGATGGCATATCCATACCCTCTCATTCTGAAAAATCCATTTGGGTCTTCTCTGGTGAGTTCACGTGCTCTAAATCCTCTTATAGGGCTGCTCCTTTTTTGTAGAGTTTGTTTGGGGAAAATGCATGTGTCGTGAAGGCCTTATGGTGGCCCAAAGGCCTTAATGTTGGCATGAAATCCCTACTGACCCGAAGGCCTTGAAAGGCTGAAAGCCTTAAGGACTCCAAGCCCAAACCGGTGTCCCAAGTTGAATAGTTTTAGCTTCTATAATATCGAATTGTACCTAGTAGAGTAACTACTACTATTCCTGCTACAGCACCAAATAATGTACAGATCTTCTACAGTATCTTTACAGTTTATAGTCTGCTACAATGTACAATCAGTTACAGTACATACAACAGTACTGTTACAGTTCCCCTAGAAATATGCCTCTACCTGGTTTTGAAACTAGGCCTCATGGATGCACTTAAGGATACATCATCAACTAGGCTGAGTATCATGTGAAGGAAAAAAATCATTATATTATAAAATATAAGGAATAAATAATTTAGATAGTCATATGTAACATATTTTACAATTTAATATGAATTAATTCATAATAAATATACAATATACGTATAATTTATAGCTTATCTGTAATAAATTTTAAAATAAAAATATATATTTCAATATATAATATTTATTTATTTAACCAAAAATTAATATGATTAAAATAAATCCAATATATATGAATTTTATCTTGATATGTGTTGAATTTTATTTAGAATATAAGGAAACATAATATCAATATTATATAAATTATTATATAATGTCATGAATTAAATAAAAAATATCAAAATATTAGTATTGTCTATGGTTGGAAAGGTTTACTGTCTTGGAAATTATCTGCATATTAATATTATTTTATTACACTTCCAAACATTTTTCTATAATCATGATCCACTAAACCATTTTCTATATATCTAATATGATATAATCATCTTCATAACAGGGTGATTGGAAACACAATTAAGGGTTTAGCTTAGATTAATTATAAGTGAAAATCATAGAACACATTATAAGGTCATAATCATGAGGGATAACATGCAGAAGACATAATATCTTAATAAAATGTCATATTTCCTTATAATATAATAATAAAACATGTTATAGAAACACATGATAATAAAATTTTCATTATAGAATCCTAAATAATATTAAAATTCTCAAAATACATCAAAATGGTCATGTAAAATATGACCATTAAATAAAAGTGTAAATTATTTACAAAATAACAAATAATTATGAATAAATGACACTTTATAGAAATGAAATTAATCATGACATTATGGAATAACATGATTAAAACATAGATATGTGTCCCAACCATATTCATTGGAATACCATTATGAGAAAACCAATTATTCCTAAACCAATGTGAATATACTTATTATGTACTCACCAAAAAATATGTGGTAACCCATCATTCTCCTACTCATGTAAACTATCTAATATTCCCATCCATGAAAATACGATGGTATATAAGTATAGACTAATGTATATTAAGTAGATATAGGACCCCACTCATCATCATTAACATATTGATGTTCCTCTAATATAATTCATACACTTATCATAATGAATCCATTAAAAATGATTTCTTGTGAATTAAAATATAAATCATTAATTTTTCAAATAACAACTAATGTAAAGGATATGGGATATGAAAAATATCCAAATGGTATTAAATAACATCATAAATTAACTATATAATGAGCCATATTTATCTATTTATTTTTTTAATACTATATGGATTAATTTCAAGACAGAATGTTGAGATGATGTGTGATTCTGGATCTTGGTGCACCCAAAATAACTATTTTTAATATATCAAAATATTAAATAGAACAAATGTACATTTTTATAGAAAAAGGGAAATAACAAAAATTCATTTCAATATTTGATATAGACTTTCACAATTGAGTCATACTAGTGGATTTAGAATAGGAATTTCTTAATATTGGTTGGCATAGGTCGATTATGGAAAATTCGTTACTAACATTTAAAGAAATAAAATAATTTAATAAAACTATTTGACATTAATTATTTACATAATGAATTTGCTTACATATAAATAAGTACTTATATTAGAAATATACAGTTAGCCTCTGTACCTTGGAATCCTTCAGAGACGTTATAGATAGATATTTCGAAGGATCCTTTTGAAAAAGGGCATAGAAATCTAAGATTGATGATCGATGCACACCGATCCTGACGGATCTCACCAACGACGATGATGTAGCAATCGTTCTTTATCAACAAATGATCCATCCTTATATATGGGGTGTTATTTTTTTTTTCTATATGCAGATATTTCATTCTACGATGAATGAAGATCAATCCATGAATAGATTCACCAACCGAATGATTATAATGAGATATGGATATGGTTGTGAGATTTATCAGATGTTTGATCCTTAAATAATTTGGATTTGTAATTTTTTATTGGGGTTAAAAACAATGATCGACATGAGAAATGATCGTGGTTTTTCTCTCATGTTTTGGTTTTTTTATTTTCTCCCTTAATTCAACATTCTATGCATCTTAATTCTTCCCCACGATTCGACATTCCTTTGAACAATTGATCATAGAGAATCTAATTCTTAGTGAATGAATCTAAATCAAAGATGTGACATTAGTAAGACTTGGAATAGGTGTGGTAGTTTTTTGCAGCAGTGGATCGAACAATGATGTGTATTGGTTTCATGTTCATCATTACTAATAAAGAATGGCTATGATCACATTTTCCAAGAATAATGAAGGCCAAAATTTCATCTATTCTTTGTTTGGATGATTGAGTGACCCTGCATCTAGATTTTCATGGAGAATCGAGCACAAAAACAGATCATTGGAGATCAATGGGAAGAGAAGGTGGAAGAAGAAAGATTTCGAGAAAATTATTATACACACTACGTGCATCCATTGACTACACACCATTTAGTTCCCTTTGATGGACATTGTGTGTAAATGAAGGGGTACACTAACACGGGATGGATTAAACAGTTTTCCTACATTGTGTGCACTTCCCCAGATTGATTATCCTGGACTAGATACACAAGATAACCCATGTACTGGTATACAGGAAGGGAAACACGAGTTCATGACGTGTAAAACCACACAATTGGTGTACACTAGTGGACTACAGAAGAGAGTACATGGTGTGTAACCTTTCTACCCACCATGTATTCCTATTTTATTCAACATTATTTGGAGGACACTAGACATTGTACTTGTTCAGTTCATAGGGTCATGGGATACGATGTGTTCCCATATTAAATGTGGTGTACCCCTTTATACAAGTCTTGATACTCTAGTCCTTTGAATCATGTGAATTTTTGTTAGGTTACATTCTCTTTATTTTTTCCCTAAATATTAGTACAAGTAATTTTCTAATCCAATGACTATGATTGCTTTAGTAGGACTTCATGGACAGATTTTTTGGAATCCCCATGAGAGGTCCAGAGCTAGTTCGTCAATAATAATTCATGTACTATAATGAGTTTCTGTTATCGATGTGGCCAACACTACTAGGGAATTAATGCTCTACATAGTGGGTTAATCTAGATTCAGTTGTTGGTATCATGACATGGCCTTGGTTGTGGTCCTCATCTTTGTATCATATTCTCTTTTGAATTTTAGTGTAGTTATCTCATGATGATACCCAATGATTTGTACCTCTCCAACATACATCATTGATGATATCAAACTCAAATTATATTCTCCCAAGGATTTAATTGGGGTATATTGGACCAATAATTCAAGGGTTGTTATAATATTTTTTGTAGCATATCATTATAATGTGTGTCTTGGATTGAGTATATTTGGATATTATTATTATATATATCAAAAAAATATACCTATGTAGGGCTAACTGTAAATCCCTTGATTGTTTTGGGGTTTTATAATGAGTATTGATATACACACCCCTGCATGGGCTCTTTTCGCATGTGTCATGTCATGTGAAGATGATCGACCATTTTATGGAGTCCTTGATGGACCAGGACCAAATAGTGCTTAATGAGACTATATAGACAAAGGTTTATTCTTGTTTCTTTCATACAGTAATCCCAGTACCTTTTAAATACAGGTTGGAAACATGTTAAAGTCTTCTTGTGGTGGGTTTATATTTAGTGATGTTCTAATTTACAATACTCTATGTTATAATCTGGTTGTGGATACAGTTTTATGTATATGTTATATAGTTTTTTTACATTTCATCATTTTTTGAGTTTTGAGATGTGTGTGTGTCTGGGTACATAGAAAATTTTCTCCCATGTCAGTGATATGTCTGCTCAGTGTTATCCAAAAACCCTTGGAGTATTGATGCTGGTATAGGGATTTTATGAATAGGTCTCAATAGGACATATCATAAACTATTTTTATTATAAAGGGTATGTTAAACTTTAGTATCACGAGTTTGTGAGATTAGTTTGTGGAATCATTATTAATTGTTTCAAGTTTGGATTTCTGGACTGAGACTCCATTGGTTGTGCGGAAAAACATAGATCCATAAAAAATGACTCTGATAACCTGGCATTCAACCTGGTATATGAGAACATATATTTTTGGTAATGAATGATAAATTATTCATATAATATAAGCATTTATATTTCAATGTACTTTTTGATTCTTCTATGTAGATATACTCATTTATGGTTTTACATCTTGTTTGATTTAGGATTCTTCCACAATGTATACCAACTACGATTCAAATGATTTATCATTAGGATGACCCCCTCAGGGATGATGCTTTGATATAATTACCTATTCTTGATATGTTACCTCCATGTGTTGGACCATCCATACCACTAACTATAGAGAAGCATTTGGTACTCAAAATACCTATGATTGGGAAGCGTAGATTGAGCACGTTTCACTTGATTCATAAATCGATACCCCTTAGGTTCCAAGATGTTCCTGACCCATAGGTAGTTGAGGACTGGATTTAGGTTGTGAACCATGATTTTTGTCTAGTCAAGATACTATCATATCATATGGTAGTCCTAACAATGAGTCTTCTACATGAATCAACAAGATGATGGTGTATTTTGGTTACCTAGAATCCTAATGAGGAGACTCTTTTGTGGAAAGATTTTTGAGTTCTTATATCGAGTGGAGTTGTCACATGTTACCGTAAGGGATGCACTAATCCAGGAGAATCTTTTTCTCTAGTAGGGAAACATGTTAGTAGCCGATTATTCATCAAGGTTTACCAACCTTTACAATTAACAAATAGATATCATTAAAGAACATTACATCAGGGCTTGGACTTTAGATAATGTTATGTGTAGCGACATATGAGCCATTTTCTCCTCTATGAATTCCTACTAATGTTGGGATGCTTGAGAGGTATTTGTTGGTTACAAGGTTCTTGGATGACCAGATAAAGTCAGTGATAAATTGTAGTGGGAATGACGGAGCATAGACCATGGTATTAGTGATCAGACATTGGTCATATGGACATGTAAATGAGAGATGCTTCAATAGGATGTCCCAAGATAGAGGATATGTAGTTCACGACCAATAGGGTGGGTCTATTCAAGGAAGAGAGAGGTAGTGTATTCCTGTGATGGCAGGGGACATCTATCCTGAGATTGTCTGACCCAGCATACATCTGACATGGAAACTATGCATGGACCACTGATGCAGATACAACATTATAATCCTGGAGAACTGTAGTGTGGTGGATGTAAAAGAGGAGCTGGGAGATCAGTGGGAGTTGGTTGATGTTTCATCTTGTAAGAAACACCACCATCTAGTGGTCCATTCCAAGCTCAGGGTGATTGAGTACATGGGAGGGTACAACTACAAGATGTTGGGTCATATGAACCAGGGGATTCAAGAATGATTCGAGGTACAAACTATGTATTTTTTCATTATTTGTCTTAAGGATATATATATATTTATATATATATATGAACTACTAGTTCTTTTATTGGAACATATCATGAATGAGACATAGCGATTCCAGATGAATAATTTACGAGACCCTAACTCATGAAGTCTTTTACCAGGAAAGACTCAGATATCACACTATAAAGTTGAGTGTGTAACCTAACCCTTGTAGGTGATATTTTATGTTAAAACTACATGGTAGTGGAATTGATGACTTATGATGTCATTATTGGTATGTATTGGTTATCTATTGTTCATGCCCGAATATAATGTTTTATGTGAAAAGTGTGGTGTGTCTGCAGAGAAAGAACCATGTATTCCTTTGTTGGATAAAATCAATCCCATGAAGCGTATGATGGATTAATTCAGAAAAGGTTACAAATAATTTCTCATCAGTTGGATATCTTAACCCTTCGTTTTGTGGATATTATGAGTTCGCACTTCACTGTAGTGGTGTTGGTGTATAAGGAAATCTTTCAAGAAGATGTTTTGTGTTTATCTCCATAGTAGGATATATACTTATTCATTGATCTACACCTTGAGACAACACCGATTTCCAAACCAGCATATCAGATGGCTCCGATAGAGCTTCATGATCTAAGGGTACAAATGGAGTAATTTCATATGAATGGCTTTGTAGGACCCAAGGTTTCACCCTGGGTTGTCCTTGTTTTTCTACCCATGATGTACTAAAAGAGTTTGAGGTTTTTTCAGGACTTTTGGGGCCTAAACCATGTGACCATGAAGAAAATGTATCCACATTTGAGGATTTATGACCTACTTTTTCAGTTGATAGAAGAACATTGGTTCTCGAAGGATGACCTCAGATAAGGAAATAATAATTTGCATGAATTAGATGAAGATATAATGAAAAATGAATTATTCTAGTGTTACAGTCCTTATGAGTAATTTTTGATTCCCTTTGGCATGACGGACACCTTAATAGTGTTCATTAGACTGATGAACTAGATCATTCAACCTTACTTAGATAGGTTCATTGTGGTCATCATAGATGACATCCTTGTGTACCCATCATCTGAGGAGGATCTTGTGACACACTTAATGATAGTTCTAGGTGTACTCTGAGACCACCAACTTTATAGAGATCTCTTGAATTGAAAATTCAATAATGAGGAAGACTGCTTCCTAGGACACATTGTCTCAGTGGGTGGAGTGGCACTGGAACTGACTTTGGTCAAGGAAGTGATACCATGGGAGCCACCTTGGAACATGGCGGAGGTGTAGAGCTTACTTCGGTTGGTAGTCTATTATAAGATAATTATCCCTAATTATCTAATATATCGACAACTATGATATCATTGACTCAAAAGGGGCATCCCATCCATTGGATAAAGATTTTCTTGTAGGTTTTTTAGAAGTTTAGAAAGAGTTTGATGAGTTCTATGATCTTAAGATTATCAAAGGAGGGTGTCAAGTAGATAGTGTTCTCCGATATATTATGAATGTGGATTGGATGTGTCCTAGAGTATAGGAGATTGGTGATTTCTTATGGTTGAATTCAGATGAGACCACATGATTATAACTATGTGACCCATGATCTTGAGATAGTAGCGACAATAGTTTCATTGAAATTATTGTTACACAACCTGGTGGGAGAGATTTTTATTATCTACTCTTATCAAAAGACTCTCATGTATATCTTCTCTCAGAAGTATCATAACATAATACATATTTTATGTCTAGGGTTACTCCATGATTATCACATAGAAATTTTCTGTACACCTGGTAAGTGGAAAATGATATCATATTATCTCAAAAGAGATCTACTCTACAGTTTATGAAAGAGTCACCAGTGTATTTGGCCTTGTTATAATTATTCTTTGTATATGGAGATGGAGCATCTTATCTCTATATGATTGTTATCACCCCTCATCTCTTATATTTATTCACGAAGGTACATCATGGGGATACAGAATACGTGAAACTATTTACCCAGAGTTCTATAGGGTATGATACTAAAGGATATTCAAATGACTGGGATAACCTCATCATTTTCATAGGAAACATAGTTGTATAGGTTATGTTGCTGAAGTAGGTTATGAAAAAGTATTATATAACCCCATTTGTGGTTCATCCAGCAATGGAAAAGATGTATCAAGTCCTCTAATGTTAGTTTTGGTGTCCAAGGATGAAGAAAATATTTTCAAAGATTTTCTCTTGATGTATTACTTGTCAGTATGTAATATATGAACACTAGGATCTTTCAGGTCTGGATCAACCCCTTATAGTGGAAGAAAGTAGGTGGAATGGGATATATATAGTCATAGTGACAATCTTTCCACTATGGTATAAGGTACTCAATTCTATCTATATTATTTTCGGCTAAATCACAATGTTGACCCACTCCAAGCTATGCAAGAGTACAGTTCAGTAGGGAGATTGGGGTTCCTCTACCTTCCAGAAATAGTCTGGCTCTAAAGAGTTTCATCGACAATTGAATCACATAGCGATGCTCTCTTTGCATCCTAGTAGTGTAATGGATTAAAAGAGGTGTTTGGGACCTATGTAACACTTGATCATAATGTTTAACCCATAGATTGACAGATATACAAAGTACAACATTCAAGTTTTAGAGGATATTAAATGAGTTGGAATGTAATATTTTTGACATAGTTGGATGGACCACCTACCAAATTTAAATTTTGCGTCTAACATCAACTACAATTCTACAATCATATGGAACCATTCAAGGATTTTTATGGGAAACCCTATAGGTAACAATTTTTTTAAACTGTCCCAGGGGAATTAGTACTCATGGGTCTAGAGTTGGTGTGAAATACTACATAGATGGTGCAGATCATCCAAGAGAATATGAATTCTTCACAGATTCATTAAAACTCTTATGTTGATAGTTTACTATGTCCATTGGAGAACTAGGATGGATACCATTTGTTTCCAGGTGTTTCCACTCAATGTGGATTTTAGATACTTTCTCCAGGTGGTATGTAATCTGTGAGGTTCATCATCCCTTTCCAGATACTGCATGGAGTTTGTGAGGAGGCGTACTGCATAGCTCTAACCTCATAGTTAGACCATATACATGACTCATTCCTTGTGTCATAGGGAATGAGGTACATGCATGGACCATCACAAGATTTCAATTGGGTAGATCTAGACATTGAGGATGGTGATACTTTTTCAATGAACATAGTAGAGATCCAGGATCAGTTTGAGTTGATCATTCATTTGTGGTATAAACCTTTCGTGTGTGTTTTTTTAGAAGCATGAGAATCTCAAAGAGATCAATTGGGAGTGGTATGATCATATTCATGATAAATAAACTAATATTATTTTATGGTCCTTCATTTTTCTTTTAAGGGATGTAACACCCTCACATTTGGATAATTAAATGAAGTGTATTTTTCTTGTGTATTATTTTAAAATATTATATGGATTAATTCCAAGCCCCTGTATAGAGATGGCATGCTATTCTGAGGTTTGGTATGCCCCGAATAGATTTTTGAAATATATTAAAATATTAAATAGGACTCACATGTGGATTTTTTGGAAAAGTGGAATAACATCCCAATGGGATCCTAGATTAGAAATATAATGGAACTATTGAGTTTAGAATAGTGGTTGCACCCTTGGCAGGACCTAACATTGTTTGGTGTAGGTCAATTGTGGAAAAGTGATCATATATTTTTCAAGGAATAAAATATTTTAGGTAAATTATTTTGTTACATTATTCATATAGAAATGTGGTTTATCTTTAAATAAATTATTTTATCATAAATATTGAGTTTTCCTCATAACTCTATAATACAATGGAAATATTAGAGAGATAAACTCTAGAGGATCCTTCAGATAAACTATGAAAAAAATATTTGATTGATGATTATCACACATAGATCTTGGTGGATCTTTCCAACAATGATGACATAGAGATCGTTCTTCATTATCAACCAATCCATCCCGAGGGAGGATGTGTTATTTTGGTTTTCTATTCCTCATTCTTGATATCAAAGTGGTGTTCTTCACACGTCCTTGCATTTCAACATTCCATTGTATAATATATCATTACACAACTAATTCTTGGAACAAAATTCAGAAAGCATAGATCTAGCATTAGAACAACATGAAGGAGGTGATATTGTGGTTTCAGAAGAATATTTAATGATGCTGTGTGGCGATTTAGCGTTCTTTAGTGATAACTATTAATGGATAAAATCACATTTCCCTAGTAGATTGATGTCCCAAATCTTGTAAATTCAGTTCTAGGATGACCGAACATCCTCAAAACTAGATTTTCACAGTGAACCAAACACTGATATAGAACAGTATTTAACGATGGTGTGAATGGGAGGAAATAGAAGGGTTTCTATTAAAACCAGATACACATGGTGTGTAGCCCATGACTACATTACATACCGTGTACTTGAAAGAGTTCATGGACATGGGGTATATTACATGGGTTGCATACACGGCATGTACTCACCCACATAGCTCACCATAGACATGAAACATGGGATACCTTGTTTATTGGTACACGGTATTGGACACACAGGTTAACAAAGGGTACTGGCACATGGCTGAATTACATGAGAGGACCCCAGATGCAAGGAGAAGTCATTCACCTATTCAATAAATCATGTGTTCCTATTTTAGATAATGTGGTTTGGAACTATTGGGAAATTTTATATGGACTTTACCTAGTGTCTAGGAAAAAAATTTATTCCCCTAATACACATTGTGTACCCCTTTCTACATAGATTTAATATCTTGTACTATATATTTTGGGTATTTTTAGTTAGGGTTTTCCCCTATATTCTCTCTATTAAGGTTGGTATTAATCATTTATTACTCCTAAGAATATGGTCCTTTCATCAGGAATTCCTATATTGTGATGATGGAATCCCCTTAAAAGGCCCAGAGTGGGATCCTCAATTCATATTCATCCCCAAGGTGGGGTCATTTATATGGCAGTAGATAAAACTACTCGTGCACCAATCCATTAGTTAGTGGGTTAATTTAGATAAAGTTGTTTGTATCACCCCATGGCCTTATCTATGATCATAATCTGTGTGTCGTATTCCCTTTGGACAATAACAGTATCTTCTCATAATGAGACTCAGATAGTAGTAGCTTATAGATAGATGACAGCGGTGCTACCAGACTCAAGAGTATGTACCCTCAGATGAGTGTTTTGTGGAATCTTTGAGATGGAATTATATGTATGGTATACTGTTGTTGTAGTTTATTTCTATACTTTGTGTCATGGATTTAGTAAATATAGATATTATTGTTATATGAGTATTATAGATATACTTTTGTTTATAGTACTAAACAATACGTTTTTATAGATTTGTGGTTTTGGGTGCCCTACAGAGTATTGTTATACTAAACTATTTTTGGGAATTTCTAGCACA
Source organism: Viscum album (assembly GCA_963277665.1). Classification (NCBI taxonomy): domain Eukaryota; kingdom Viridiplantae; phylum Streptophyta; class Magnoliopsida; order Santalales; family Viscaceae; genus Viscum; species Viscum album. The sequence goes on along the minus strand of OY728142.1, from coordinate 1,328,473,827 downwards.
TGTCGTGTCTTGTGAAGATGATCAACCTTTTTATTGAGTCCTAAGCAGACCAGGACCAGACTGTTATTAGTGATACTAGTGAGACTAGGGTGTGTTCCTGTGGCATTTAGAAAGCAGTCCCATTACCTTGTACATACACGTTGGTCTTATTTTATAAACATATTTTTTCTAGATAATATATGGCCATGTTCTACTTTACATTACATCACATATTACTCTAGTTGTAGGATATTAGTTTATTCATGAATTGGTTACATTTTTTTATTTATATTTCCCAATTTAGTGAGCCAGGTGAATTGTGTGTGTGTCCATTGGTATATGAAAATGCCTCCCGTGTTAGTGATATGACTACTCCGTGCTAGTCACCAACCCCTATCATTTTGGAGACGGGTATAGGGAGTCATGTAGTGGGCCTCGCTAGGACGAGTCATTACAAACTCACTTGACACTGAAAACATGAGAAAAAAATATTCACATAATAAATGAAAACATACTCTTTAACGTAAAAAAGAATCAATCAGAGAAATAATATCTGATGGTAATGATATAAAAATCATTAAAATTTATTTTATAAAAACATTATGAATATATTATTATAAAAATACTAATTATGATTATAATTTCAATAAATAATCCTACTTTATAAAAATACAGGTAAACAGAAACCCAATCATGAAAATGTATTTGGTTCAATAAATAATTTCCCCAAAAATATAGTGAGAATATAATTTAAAATGGAAATTATGAGAAAATAGGTGAATAAAAATCAATAATAAAATGTTTAACTCAAAGAAATATATATATATGTTACCAAAACTCATAAATTTTTACATGATTAATATAGAAGTGACTTAAAATCTTATATTAAAAAGGTAAAAATCTCAATTAACAATATTAGAACCATATTCATATAAAGCACTATGTACACTCTTCATTAATGAAAATTCACTTCTTGTAATATATTTTTGTAATCAATTTCCAAAATTTTGTGTTAATAACCATTAATGCATTGAACTGGGTACATAAAAAGGGCATTGATATTACCTTTTAATGAAAATATCATAATTTAGAAACCAATCTATTTTTTCATGCCTTATAATGAATTATATTTATATAATTCTACTATAATAGAGTTTTAGTCATTGTTTTTGAAAATTAAAAATGTGATGAACTAATTTTTCCTTATTTAATAACATAATGGGGATCCCTATAATATTTCTTTTTTATGTTATCCAAAATGAACTATATTAATGATATATATGACTATTTATTTTCATATAAATTAATCAATAATAAACTAAATCCATCCATTCTAGCATGTAAATTAATTATGCCCTTGTTTTTTCTTTGAGGGGGTAGTCAACATAATGAACAATTCATGTTTTTGTTTTTCTTAATGAAAAAGAGGTGGGTGGTTAATTATTGAATAATTATTATAATAAATCACTAATATAATAACTATATATATATATATATATATATTATAATTTAACAATGTTGAACTGAAATTTTTGGAAGAATAAAACAATATAGTGAAATAAAAAAATTAATTACAGTTTAAGAACATATACTTGATATCTTGGAATGTATCTATTATAAAATAGATTTTATCATTGGGGGTAGGTGTTTTGAGAATAACATAATATAATTAAGGTGTGTAATGGTTTGTAAGAGAGGGTTATAAAATTAGGGGTTGTTCATAATGGTCATTGGTTTAATAAAATATGTTGACATGAGGGTCCCTTTTATAAGTAAAAAATATTACATTTATGTAAATACAAAATATATATCAATAATGATATGTCACTATCAAGGAAGGTGGCTCCAATTAAAAAGAATAATGTATTAAAATTATATATGCTCAATAACCCCCCCCCCCCATGCAATTAGATCCATTTATTAATCCTTTTAGTCCCTTAAGTGCTAAGGTAGCTCATTATTACCATTTTAGTTCATACTAATATTGTGAGTTTTTACCTATGTATATTAACCTTCTTAACAAAAAAAATATTATTCTAATGATTAAAATAAAATTCCATTTTTAATTATTGAATTTTTTAATGTGAAAATATTTATTTTATAATAATAAATGTATAATCAATTTTAAAAAATATATTTAAAAATATTGAAAAATAATTATAAAATGTAAAATATGAGATTACAGAATAAAACAAATATTTTTAATATTATAATTCTACTTATAAAAATAGGTTTGGTTATATAAAAAGGTTTCCCAAATATTTTGTAAAATCATATAAACTAATAGCGAAATAAAAAAGTGTAATTTGTGAAATAGTATTTTCCACTTTTACCCAAAAAACTAATCTTTATAGAAAAATTAAAAAAATTAAAATTAATATAATATGGCAATGATAAATCCAAAAATGGAATTTATATTTAAATTCGAATAATAATTTTAATTAATATTAATATAATATAAAATGCCAAAATATTGTGACATGTAGTTTTTATTAATATTTTTTTGGTGTATAAACCATAGTAATTAAATTATCTTCATTATTTATATATCAAACATGAATGATATAAATTTTTAAAATAAATTTTATACCTAAATATGTTTTATTAGTATTTTATAATTACTAATTGTGTCAAAATTTATAGTGGATTTTATTTTTTATTCTTATATATATTTATATATATTTTTATATATAATTCATGATTATGTGACCATTGATTATACCTGTGAATTATATAGCTACATTATAATGGTCTATATTCATTTGGTATATGTGTTTTGTTTGGAGCATAATAATGATCATAGTATATATTGAAGGATGAAAATTTTCTTTCATAACATTATACTCCCATAAAAATGATTTTATCCATCAAATTTCATTACATAGATAGAAAAAAATTAAGGTACATCTAACCCCTCACATCCTATGGTTTCCATGTATCTTCATAAATAAATAATTTTCCATAAAACCATGACCAAATGAGTGGTATTTTTTTTGGAACACATTATCTCTTTGATCTAGAATATACAATGTTTGTTCCTCAAATGAGATATCAAGTTCCAATTTCAATGTTTCCTATATTATCACATGTGATGATATGTTATGTACATTATCAAAAGTTAAACATGGAATAGGTCAAGTACATAGAACATGTGTGGAGGGAGTACTCAAAGATAGTTTAGAACACTAAAATGATCAAGAATCTTAAAGGGACTTATGAATTTGAGGTATAAAATCATTTTTTTATCAAATCCCCTAACTCACATCAAGAGTTATATTCTAAATGACACATTTGAATCATATTCATCCATCATATATCAGATAGAATTATCTACATAAAACATCTATCATCATTTTACTACTGTTTCATTTCACTGAATGGTAGGATCCATCTACATAATTTTTGGGACAAGGTTCAGACCTATCAGCTTATTCTCTCCCAAACCATCAAATCAATTTGGAGTCCTACATAACATCCCATAAATCGCCTCATATGATTTATGCTAAATTATATAATGGAAACTATTCTTATATGGTAACTATTCCATGGGTATATATTGATCCCAACATCCTTTGAAATCAATCAATCAATACGTAAACCTATCATCAAGATATTGTAGTTTCTTCTAAGACATACCATGTTTTGAGGATTTTATATAGTTTAGTAGAATATCATAATATATATATATATTTCTATAGAGATCCACAGATCCTAGGGAAAATACTCATATCCCAATCAGGATCAATGTATTGAGGTACTCTATAGAGCCTATCAACATCTATTATGGATATCATGGTTGTTTTTTCATGGGAAAAAATAGCTTTGTTATAATTAAATACATTGATTTTTTAAGGGAATCGATTACAAATCAAATAGCTTCATGATTTATACATTTTTTTGGAGGTATAAAAAGATTTCAATGGTGGGTTTTACCTATTTCCATTATATGGTGGGTAATTTTAACAACATAATAATAAAGATTATTCATTTATCCTCAACTTGTTTGAATACCAAGAATCGAGAAATGTATTATAAAATCTCTCTCTTCATAATATCCCACAAACAGTTTTATTTTATATCATTATACATTCTCATTCATACCATATGTGTATTGAATGATGGTCTATTCACATTATCCAAATTTTTCCTCTTTAATTAATTATTTTTTGTGGGACATATCCAGTTTAAATATTTTTTACCTAATATTTTAAAATGATAAACTATAAACTATTATCTAAAATTTTTATAGATCTAAATCATTATTATGGGATTCATTAAGCCTTATATGAATGTATTGTAATGTAGTAACATTATGAGTTAATGAAATATCTCCCCATTATAAATTCTAGATTCATTATCTAAAATTCCATGATTGATAGAACTTTTTTCAATATTTATCACAGATAATGTAGCATGATATTTATTATTTAGAGCATTAGCCACACTATTTTCCATCCCATGGTGGTAATTTATTGATAATTCATAATATTTTATAAATTCAAGCCATCTATGAAGGAACATATTCAATTATTTTTTATTAGAAATGTCAAAAAAATTTAATCATAAAATACTTCAAATCTATCACTAAATAGATAATGTATCAAAGTTATTATTGAAAAGATCACTAATACTAGAACTATATAATGGGTCAAGTATTATAAAACATTATTATATAACTTGAATGTAAAAAAGGAAATTACATAAAAATTATATGTGAGGAAATAACCCAAGCACTTTTTCAAATCATCACTATAAATTGGAAACCTTTCCACAATAAAATGTAATGCATGTACTCGATTAGTGAAAAACATATTCATTAATCCATTTAAACATTATTGTCATACCGTTGTACTATATAAATTTTCTCCCATTAATTTATACTTTGTTCATGGATTTGATAACCATCAAAATTATCCTATAAATTGTCAAAAATATTCTAATAACCTATAAAAACTAATGATCCCAATTTTTATAGTGTATCAAGCCCACAACTCAATAACATTCTTCAATGATAGAACTATCGATATGACCTTCGATTATATAACCCAATAATGATACCCTCTAAATCAAGAATTCATAGTTGGAAAACATGGTCTATAGTTTATTCTTTATCATGTTCTACAACAAAATCTACAAATTATATTCATGATCTTCCATTCTGTATGAATATATAAGAATATTATTTATAAACATAACCATAATTTGATTATGTTATTCACTATAGGATATAATAATTTGATCTAAGATGATAGTATACAATTTTAATTTTTAAGGGAATAACTATAATTTCATATTCTCTATACCTCGTGTGAAAATCAATCAGTCAAGAAAACTCCACTTTCACCCATAAAAATAATATCCATATAAATGATCAATCTTTGGAAATAGTTGATATCCCATAAGGTGATCCATACATCATAAATATTGGGCAGAGTATACTTTTTCTTGATGTTGATTTTATTTGGATCACAAAAATAAATGAAAGGACTCATTCACGCATACAAAATTTCGACAAAGAGAAATTTTCCTCCCTATTGTGAAACATGAAGATGTGTAAAATCCTACTTCATATTGTCTTACATTTTTTATATATCTCCTTTAATTCAATGGGAGAATCTTCAAATGATATTTTTGATATAGACCTATATATTATTATAGTTTGTGAGTCTTAATAAATATCATTCACTAGGGTATGTTTATCCAAATGTATATTAGTATATTCTAATATAATAAGAAATACATTTATATGGACAACCTCCATATTCATTTGAGAAAATATTCCCTCATTGAGTTGAAACATCACCCTTATTGTTTAATTTTTTCTAAATAAATTTCAAATATTACATCATTGGGGAATTGATTCCCATAAATTTTGAACTCCATCTAGTGGAAGAATTATGGAGTTAGTGGTTCAATTATTAGGACCTCCCTCTACTCTGTTGAATTAATTGGACAATTGAACTCGGTTTGAAAGTTATGTGGATTTTATCATATTTTACCAAACATAAAACAATACCCTTGTACCTTGAGATAATTACCCATGATGTTTCACTAATATTTTCACATATAGGAAATCATCCTTTATTCCAGCATTGGGTTATATCATTAGTGATTCTACTATAATCCAAATTCAATTGATTATCCCCAAAATATTTAGAAATTTATTTTCCTTCTCTACAATTAGATCACATATAATAATCTCTACATATCTATTGAAACCTCATATGTATAATTCCCTATGATTTGTAGGACTTAATCCAGTAATGAAGTGATCATTTTTTTTCAATCAGTATTAGAGATGAAACTATAGGAATACACTACGAGACTTATCTAATATTTATTATTTATCCTATTAGATTCCTTATAATTATTTATTCAATACCCTGAACCCATGCTCAATTTCTGTGAGAATATTCTAAGGAAATTTGACACAGAAAATAATTTTTGAAATATTCCAATTTCATAGAGACTATATAAAACATTTTCTTGGAATTCCATTTGATACTCCATTACTATTCAAAAATAATCTTCAAACTAATAGACATCGAAAAAAATTTATCATGTTATGAGCATTAGATAATTTAAAATATCATTCCTATTTTACTAAAACACGATTATGAAAACAATGGATTATGAGATGCAATAAGAGAGGAAGGTTGTTATCTAAAAAATTACCTAATAAAATGATTATCCCCCATGGAATAATTTTTTTATAAAATTATATTTATTTTTTCAATGAATATGATAATGTTCGATGGTTATTTATATATGGTCTTCAATTATACCACCAATCATATTATCTTTCTCATTAGGTTTGTCTCTATAATGTTTATTACACCCATTAACAGCTTGGTTATTTCTAGTTCCACCAATTACCTAGTGTAAATGAAAATTATTAATGAGTAAAATAAATCAATGAGTATAAAAAAAGTACAATATAATATTGAAAGAAATATTTCTTAATATACATTCATATTATTTCCTATGGATTTCAATATTTCATTAAAGGATATCGATGGTCATTTTTCTATAAGTTTTTCTTGACCAATTATTTGATAACATAATTAAATCCATCATTGTGACATATATAGATTATTTCATTTACAAATTTAAATCCCCTAGGAGTGTCAATAAAAATTTTAGTTATTCCTATTCATTATGCATCATGGTATAGTTTATTTAATACACAACATTCCCTCATTTGGTTAATTACCCATATGTACATCTTTGTTAGATCCTACAAACACTTGTATTATCCTAAAAGGGATGTAAATTATAGTATAACCACAAAATATTTATCTTACATAACCATTATTAAGTAATAATACACCTAGACCCATCCAATATACATTTCCCATGTGTTCCCATTAAGGTTTTCTATGAAAATATTAAAATATTAACAAACATTATTTTGATAGAAATTGACCCAACTAAATCTTACAATTAGGAAAATAGTATAATATTATCATGATTAAAATAAAACATATCATAGTAGTCACACAATCGAATGAATAAAATATTTACTTCCAGGTAAATTAGTAGTATGAATATTTTATTATATTATTCTTGCAAATATATCTCTATAATTATACTCATATGGAACATATTATAGATATCACACGTGATGTTATAATATTAATATCATAGTTATTGGAAACATAATAATGTGTAGATCTCAATAACTTGGTATGGGAAAGACATATCATAATCGGTCATATCATAAAAAAACAAGAATAGGGGTAGAAAAACATTTCTAAATAAAAGATAAAAAAACCTAATAATAAAATCATAAAATAAGATAGAAAATCATAAGATAAATATGGTTCATGAAGTTAGAATAAATGATATTTAATGGCTCAAATTACATCTAAATTTTTAGATATAATTTTTAAATTACATTAATGTATTGATTAATTTAGTTAGAAGGAATATTCATGAAATATGTGATTTATGGGAAATGCAATTTTTGATAAATGTTTTTTATAAATAATTCTATGAAACCCAATATTATCATGAAAATGAGAACAATCCAATTATTTATACAAAAGATGGACGAAGAAAAGATTTTATACCCATGCCTTTGTAAAAAAACACATTATGTTGACACCTAACTATATTATGAGATATGTGCATAAAAATGAATTAGATGATGAAATATAATCCCACATGTCACTAAACATATAGATGTGTGGATGTAAAATCAATCATAAACATATCTTAATGAAACCATTGAAATGGAATGGGGGTTTAAGAATAAAAATATAAATCATTGACATTTGATTAATAAACTTTGGAAATAGAATGTTTCAGAAAACATAAAAATTATTAAAATAATGTCATGAATTAAAATGTTTGATTTTGAAAATATGAATACCCTAAAAATATAAAATATAAAATAAATAATATAGTGGAGCTTAAAACATAACTCCACTAAATAGAATCCTTTAAGATTAATGATATCAAAAAAATGTATTAATGGAAAAAATATATATTCATTGTTGGAGAAATCATAGTTACAAGTCTATTTTAGAAAATAAAAAATTTTGTAATCCAAAGTAAAAGATAATGATTTTCATGGAAATAGGTTTTGATAAAAAGATATTTTCCTCCATAAATAAAGGGATACTATTATTCAAAATAAATTATGTTGTTAACATATAAGAATAAAATTCTCGAAGAAAACATTTAATTAAATTAAGGAAGCCTTTCTTTCCAAAACAGTTAACTATACCATTGATAATGAGGGTAGTTATTTAAAATAATTATCATTAATTTAATTATCTTAATAAACAATATTTAATCATAATTTATTTAAATTTAAATTTACACACTTAATTAATACAATTTATCTTCATGTATTAAATAGATGTATAATTATTTAAAACATCTAGTGTTAGTAATCCTTATTGGATTTACCTAGGTACATAATTTTTTTGATAATCATATTTTTCTATCAAATATATTGATTAAAAAAATTAATTTTTTTATTTGACTTTAAATAATTTTATATAATGTCATAATTTAATTACATGTGTTTTTAGTCATTTTTCTTGAAAATGAAATTATTGATGATGTTGTTTTTGGGTTTTTATTGAGAGAGATGAATTACCATATAATGATCATTACATTTTGTGCTATAAAAAATAGCCATATTAATGACATATATCAAATATATTAATCTTATAGTGATCAAATATAAACTAAAACCATAACTTACATTATGTAAAGGGAAAAATAATATTCTTTATTCATGCATGTAATTTCCTGCACAACACCCGATTCAAAATATATTGGTACAATAATTGGGGAGGGTATTAAATTATTATAATTTCACAATAATACCAAAATAGTATTATAATTAAACTCGTTTTATCATTTTATGACAATGAAATGATATTTTAAGAATAATAAATCAATGTAATGAAATAGATAAAATAAAGAGAGATTATGAACTATTACATCGATTATTGGATTATTTCAAGTTCAATGGACCATAAACCATTAATGGATATACATTTGAGAAAACAAAAAATTATTAAAATGTATAGGAGTGTGGAGGAGAGGTTTGGGAATATATGATATTTAACATAATGTGGTTTTATTTGAGGCTATATAAGGAGATATGTTCCAATTTAATGAGTTAAAAAGTTTGGATTTTTTTAAATACGCAATATATTGCAAAAATATTAAGTCACTAGCATTAAATGTCGATCCAAAATTGAGAAATAATGGACTAATTATGTTTTAAGGTCTACCCACACATCCACAACACAATTAGAAACTTTTCACAAACATTTTAAACCATTTATCTTTAAGGATATACATTTTTAACATTTTATTTTTCTATATGGTATTTGTCTTTTTCACGGGTAATCTACCCTTTATAAAAATAACTAAAATAGTTCATATTATATAATTTTGACCTAATGATAAGAAACATGATATAAATTTTTATTTATTTAGTTTTTAAAAGGTATTAATTTAAATTTTATAAGACAACATATATAATGTATTTATAAATATTATTTAAAAATATAACTTATATTCTAAAATTTCAATTTTTATTATATAAGTTATGAAAAAAACTATTAATTTATAAATTTATAAAATAATATAAATATTTAATACTTGAAAAATTATTTATTAACATTAAATTATTACTTATACACTAATAATTTCATGAAATTCATTCTTCTTCTAATACTAGTATTTTTCACTATTCTCCAAAAAATAATTGTTTTTTTAAAATATTATATAATTCATGTTAAAATATCATGGACATGATAAATCTAAATATGGTTTCATAATTTTTAAAATTATCATTAATAAAAATATAAATTTATAATTAATATTTAATAATAACATTTAGTGATAACATATATTAATAAGAAAAAAATTAATAGTATTTTAACTATTCTATTATAATTTTCGATAATTATAAATAAGTGAAACATGGAATGAATCCATTTTGTAAATAAATATTAATAATAAAAATTTAATTAATTACTTCCTTAGATGTTGTTATTGGGTTAATATTTAAAGTGATTTTTTATTTTTCCATTAATATATATATATATATTATTAAATTATATATATATATATATTTAATTTAGTTACAACAATTTAATCCTTATAATTCTACAGATTCCTTACAACTATATATATTCATTTAGTTTAAATGTTTCTTTTAGTGAAAACCATTGAACATAGTATTTCATTAATGTTGAAAAATCGTGGTCATTACAACCTAAGGAATTTTATATAAAAAAGTATCAATATGTATTATATTTCAAAACATAATATATTATGACACTAAGTATGGTTTTCCTTTAATAAATAATGTAGTATTGTATAATATAAATAAATACATATGGTTTTTTATTCGACACATTAGTTTCTTATTTTAATATGTTTCATTTCACATGTTTTAATAGAATAATTTTAAATATTTTCAAAATTTTTATGTAATATCTTATAGTTTTATATTACTAAAAAAATACTAAAATACATAATTATACCCAATGTTTCAAAATTAAATTATTTTTTCATTTTCACTTTCAAAATATTAAAATCATCTCTAAATTCATAGATTCACCTCCCCTATAAATAAATCTCATATAAATACTTAATTTAACTTTAACAACCACAAAAATACAAAAATACATATCTCGAATATCTCAACATTAAGTAAATGAAAAATGGAAGGAATGAGAATAGTCAATCCCTTAAATCAAATAACTCTCAAACACAATTTTTCATTTGAGAATAAAAAACTTCACGGAATGGAAACATGTATGGGATTGTGTATAAAAAACAACCCATATCACAACTATAAAATTATGGTTTTTACTATATAGATTCCAGTAGTACTAGAGTCTAATAAACTCAAAAAAATCCCAAAACCATCATCAATATCACATCACTTTTGTAAATTCATATATATCATCATGTTGATTCTAATAGAAAACAATGATTGATATTAAACTTACATTGATGACTCCCTTTCATGGGGTTAGTGTAATAAAATGGAAACATCATCCACTATCTCAAATCCCTAATATATGGATTTCTAATGAAATTAGTTTCTTTAATATTGTGTGATACATCCCTATGAACTAGAAGCAATCTGAGACCACACTAAAAAAATAATCCAAACACCAAAGGTACTTAAATGTAATGGAAATGAAAAAATTGATCTTTGAAATACAAAACTAAAAATCCCCATTTATAAAGAATATTTTCTTTGAAATGGATAGACATGTATATTATTTTATTCTTTTAATTAAATCTATTCTCATAATTATGAATTAAAGTATTTGAAAAAATCAAAAAAAATTATATATTAAAATTATTCCATCTACATTAGTTTAATTATTACATTTGAAATAAATAGTCATATAAAAACATACACATCTAATATCTGAATCTGGTATTATAAGAAACTAAGTCCATGAAATAATTTAATTAAACCTCAACCAATTTTTTTGTGTATTACATAAAAAGTATAAATTAATTATGATGTAAATAAGTTTACTACTGATAAACACACTCACTCATTGATTCATAATTAGAACCCACTTCATCTTAAATAATTACCCTAGAAGATTTTCCCAAATTTAAAACAAAAAAACCTTACTGAAACTTTAGAGAACCCAAAATCCCAATTCACTCACACTATAAATCCACCACATTATTATGAAACAAACATGTAATTTTATCTAATCTAAGATAACCATTTCACTATAGACTCACTTATCAAGAATTTCCCCAAAATGGGGTAGAATACATTACTTCTTACCAAAATTGAGTATGATATCCAAACCAAGTGGCACTACCCTCATCCATATTATTATCCAATTCTAAGATCCCCTTGGTCATCAAATATTGATAACTCACATCTAATTAGGTGTTCCATCAGGAATTTCTATTCTTTGGGATTTTTTTTTATTTAAGGAATACTCAAAATATAAAAACTACATATCTTGATCAACTAATATATTGGTAATTTGGGTGATCAATATAAAAATAGATCATTAAATCACATACATAAGGAACCAATTAATGGTTATTCTCATAGTACTAAATATATTTTTTCTTTTGACTCATTGTAATACAAACTTTCATATCCATAAAACGGACCTCATCCTAAGAAACCTCTTCTAGAAACCCATGATTCATTTTCAAACACACTATCAACACATCATAGTGGAAATACAAATATAAAAACTGACAATTGACATAGATTTCTAATAAATTCAATCATATATTTAATTTTATCTCACTAACTCACGACATATAGACACAATTATCAACTATTATTCTCTTTTAAGATATATTATTGAAATTTGGGAAAAACCATATCCTAGTATAACTTCTTAAACATTCCATGATCAATTATCTATTGATTGTTTTATATTTCCCCAATATAACCATAAAAATTATAAATTTTACTTTAAAAATTAAAATAAAAGTAAACACAAGAGGAAAACATATATATACAACATGAATAACATCCATCACTACACCATGAAACTACTAACCCAACACCACCAATATAAAAGAATCACTGTTTCCAATACTATTAAGAACTATAAATCATCATTATAATATAGGTACCAACTCAACCTCGTGACATCATCGATAAATAGATCTAGAAATAAAAAACTTCCAATATTTTTTCAACCATTCATGTATACTATTAAAATATAATTATAGTCCTAGATAAAAAAAGCCCAACAATACTCTGTATGACATACTAATTCACTATTTATAGATTTCAATCACCAAAACCTTGATCTAAATAATTTAAAAAAAATTGTATAAAAACTTGATATATTTTACTAAAAAACTCATTTTATAAACATTATAAATTAATAAATCCACATAAAACATTCAAAATTAATTTAAATGGGAATATTTTAATTTTATATTATAAAATGATATAAAAACCCTTTTGAAAAGAACTATCAATCATTTTAGTTATCGAATATTTAAAGAAAATTAACTTTTAATTGATGAAAAATTTCACTTATTAATGAAAATTATTTCCAATAGTAATGTAATAATTCTAGGATGTCTGGAAATAATCACTTAACATCACTCCATATACTAAAATAGAACATATAAAATGTTATAAATACAAGCTAGTATAAATTGGAGTCAAATTCCCAACAAACTTTTTTTTACCTATATAATTAATATTGATTATTGAATATTCAACCCAATAAAATTTACCATGAATAAAAGGATATTTACTGATAAAATATAAATGTTGTAAATTATTAACATGATTTAGATCAAGAAAACATAAATCCCTCAATAATTTTTCTTTACAAAACAAAAATAATAAAATACTATAGTAATCATTAAATTATAATTGACTTACATATATAGAATTAAAAAAATGATTAATTGTTATATAATAATCATTTTATTATTTTAATATTATCATATCATTATATTTTTGACATCAATAAAAATATATATTATTTAAGTACAATGATATCATATTTAACAAGAAACATGATTGAAAAAACATGGGGAAAAAATGTCTAATTCTATTTAATTAAATTATTCATTATAATAATTTATATATAGAAAAATTACATGAGTTATCCATTGTAAAAAATAATAAATTCAAAATTATGGAGTTAGTCTTAACATTTTCAACCTTTTCAATCAACATTTACTACTGGTGGATGTCATTACCTCTTAATTTCTATTTTTACATAAATATTTTTATTAATTAAAAAATATTAGAAAATAATTTAAAAGCCATACTAGAAATAATATTCATAGAGTTTATTTTAATACAAATACAAATTAGATAACACCATATATCCTCTATTAATATCTATATAACAATAAAACCAGTCAATAATGTGGAATGAATCTTTATGCATGATGTTTATAATCTCACCTAAGAACTATTAATATGATTCCTATGTAATTTCCATAATTTACCCAAGTTAAAGAACATTTGAAATACCCATGATTCATGTACCTCACATAGGTTTTTAACAATAAATTATCATTTTATTAAATAATATTTTATGTATCATAGTTTATTTAGGTCAAATAATTTTTGTGAAAAAAACAATTTTTCCATAGCTTGTCTACCTTGTTTTGTTAAGTACATTGATAGATTATTATCATTACTCAAATAATCCCATGAAATACTCACCATTTACAAACATTATTATTTATCCTAAATTTGATCAATAGATTTGATACCAATTTTTAATGACCCCCCACAATAAGAATACCTCTTTGCTCTATTCTGAAGAGGAATGTGACACTGAATCCCCGCTCAAATCTCCCATTTATATTCTCTTTGAAGCAAGGATATTGATCAAAAAATGGAGTCACTAGCCTCATAAATAAAATTATTTAAAAAATAAAATAAAAAATATACTATAAATGAAAAACCAATATCACTCAAAACAGAATCACTTGAAAATATCATACTAGAACAAGTCCCAAAAATATGTAACTAAAATACGGTAACACTCTCATAGAAATAACTCCAAATAGAACTCATAGATCTGATCCAATAATATCCAAAATGTGTTCCAAGACCCTCCTAGAATCCTATAAAAAATATTGATATATATATATGTGGGGGGGGGTAACCATTAATTTTTACTTAGTTGCGTTATCCTCAAGACCCTCGATGAAAATATTGAAAAATTAAAATAACAACTCAAGGAATAAATAGTTTAATATACTCACACCTATATCTGGTCAACATCCAAACAACCTCATTGTGTAACACTAACAAAATATAACATACATGTATAATAATATAGTATTTAATATATATATATATATATATGTAAATAATAATAACAATGGAAACCCATATACTCTTCCCCATTTGTTTTTCACTCGCACACCCTAATGAAAAATGCCATCTTTAGTCATCCCTTCCTTTTCCATGCGTCCATATATATATATATATTCATTCAAAACATTAAAAAATTGATGGAGGACTTACCACAACCATGGGTCTCTAGTAAGAGTAGGTTTTAACAACCTTGTTGTTATTGGAATGTATCAGTCATACTGTAACTGTAACCACATCAATATTCCAAAATACATACATACATACATACATATATATATATATATACATTTATATATCACATCACAATATAGTATGATACCATTAAAATAAATGAAAATAAACTTCATTCATATATCATACCTCTCCTGAGCACAATAATATATCGACATTTCATAGTACTATAACATCAAGCCATCATAGCTCATATTCATGATCTTACCACAATCAATTATTTATCATACTAAATATAAAAGGAAAATTTTACTAGATGGGTGGTCACCAAAAAAACATCATCACACCTTTAATTTTGGGGAAAACTAAAAAACAAAAACATCTGGGAATCAGAAAAAATATAATTCACATGGGGTGTATATGAAATAAGAAGAAAAATATTGAATATTATATAGGAAACAAACATGATAAAAACAATGTTTCTTATCAATCATTACTATGATAACTCATAACAAGCACCACCCCCATTGGAATTCTCAATAATTTATTTTAATATATATATTTTTATCATCACATTAATTACCTATAAATCCTGATATTTTTTATTTTTTATTTTTACTATTTTCCAAACATACTAGGCTAATTTTTCCTATCATTAACCACATTTTATAAAGATCAATTAATTTGGTATCGTCTACTTTCATTAAAAACATGAAATATTTATTCAATTCTATTGAATTTATTAAAAATCCACTTCTTATTTACTTACAACCCATACCCTAAACTATGTAATTTTATTACCAATTCCATAACATTGGGAAACTAAAAAAATCAAACCTAAAAAACAACCGAAATAATTTCATCTCACAAAACCATATATAAGAAATATATATTAATATTATATTATATTGTTTCTACCCACAAAAAAATCCATTATAATACAAAAATAATACACAACCATCTAAGATGACTCGAATAAGAACAACAGTAATTGAAATTAATGAAAAATTATAGAAAATAATAATAATCTTATCATTGATACTCTCCAACTATTTTTGAGAATAAATATCCTATTAATTTGTCATATTCAACATGTATACAATCCCTAAAAATTCATGATTCCTAAAAAATAGATACCAATGTAAAATTATTATAATTTTATGAGATATTATTTCATCAGTCAATCATAGAAATAAAAAATATATTTGTTTAGCAATAATAAATCATAGAATAGAAATAAATTTCATAGAATTTAAATAGACGCACTAAAACATAAATATAAATCAATGAAAATTATTATATATTAAAATGAAAGATATGATTCTATTAAACATAACAAATAAAAAATTAATAAAAACATAGGGTATTATAGTCTTTTCCCATTCCAATCATCACTCATGTCATAATTATTTCATATTTCATTCAGACTATTTATTAATATATAGTAATGGAAATAAAATTCATTTATTTTCAAAATATATGATATGGAAAGAGAGTGTGTGTTTTTAAATCCCGTACCTCAACTATTACATTCAACTTTTTCCCACGTAATACATATATGCAATGAGGTGGTCACAATTATTATTACATTCATTAAAAGACTTTGATATATTATGACATAGAAATATCTTATCAAAAAATAACCTAAAACAAAAACAAATCACTACAAAAAAATTCATATAAAAAATAATGAGATAGTATATATAATTGGGTGAAATTTAATCTTAAATATCCAATGTGGTGATCACACTATAATGAAGACCATACATGATAAAATTATTGTTACCGATGGAAAATATGTTCTATCAAGATGCCTAATGTTTTTATCTAATGAAAAAAATAATTTTAAATAGATAAAAGTACGGAAAAATATATAAATACATATTCATGTTTTTCTTGTAATTTTCCCTAAGATAATATCTTTTAACTACTAGAATTTATATTCAGAGGGGGGGGGGGTATTTTCACACAAATTAATGTTCCACATGTGTCGCTGGTTTCTCAATTTGTCCATACAATTAATTAGGTGACTTATGTTTCTCTCATACCAGTGATGCAGACATCTCGGGTGTCCAACGTATTCAATATCCCTCTTACTAATTGGTTCGTTTCATTGCATCATTAATCATTGGGGAAATTTTTATTATGTGGATCTGTAACACTTCTAATGCCTTCCCACCAGTCATCATAGTTGAGTGGGCACTCAGTGAATAATGTTTGTTCCATATATATTTGTCTCGTGATCCTCCTCTTTTTCGCATTCCTGGAATATAGGACCTTCTGGTTCAACACTACTTCCATCTCCGACCTCCAATATAGAATTATCACATGTTCCACTCAAGATACATAAAAATAGAATTTATGATTTTTCATCAGTTGATCTTTATAATAGGCCTTAGTTCCCCCCCTCCAATTATTCATATTTTTATAATATAGAAGGATGGAATCTCAGTGTGTATGATTACGACCTCTGATCATGTTATGAACACTATAATCACACCATGAGTTCACTATATTTTCTTCTCATTTGTGTATGCCAAATGGGATTCTTAGGATATAGGTTCTCTATGGAGTGATATCAACTAATATAACTCATGATATAATCCTTGGATAACCAGGGGTTATTTTTCCACGGTTACAGACCCGGTGTAAACAAATATAGGATGAGATTTTCAAGGAAATCCATATAAGTGTTTGGGCCACCAAGCTTATGCATGTGCACTTAAAATGGAATCAGTTTTCCTAGTTAAACACCCAATGAGGGGTAATCATTCAGGGTGTCATATATATCAGTGTCGGTTGAATTTTCATACCCTATAATATATTATATATATTAAGGTCTCTCATCTGGATCTCAATCTATTGGATCACTCACCATTACATATTGCATTGTATTTAGGAATGGAAGTGGTGAATGTTTGCATTTCTCTCATATGTGGGGAAAGGAACATGGGTTTCAAGATGAACTAAAGAAGTTATATATCCTGAAATCCCCTGGAAAATGATAGATTTCACATCCAACACTCCTAGATTCCACAGGTGTGATCTTTAAACATTGATTAAAAATCATCCCCCGTTATGTTAGGATATGAAGGTGATCAATAAGAAAATTAATCAGCATGAGGATACTATGGAAAATAAATATTATGAATCCATCTTTATTGGTCATATGAATAAGAATAATATCATGGTGTACAAGCTCTTGAAATAGGAACATCAGTCTCATGAATGATCGATGATTAAATGAGATGGGGGAGCTGATCGTTTCATCGGTTAATTAGATTATTTCATTAGAAAAATATTCTTATCTAGAGAAATATTATATCCATGGAGGACAAATCATAATTAAAATAACATAATTTACTAGGTGTAATTATCAATGATAACTTCAAAAATATACTATTTTATCCCAACAGTTTCATGTAAGGAGGCTACGCATGGTGTCCTGTAAAGATCAATGATGATATTACAAACATGGATAATAATATTTATAATTATTTCTTGATGTATACCCCTATAGAGAGATAGATATGTGATATGATGTATAACTTTAATAAAAAAATAGTTTCATATCCCGATGATTTCCTAGGTTTCTTTAAGAGAGTCTCATGGGATGTGGGGAATAATAATCTGGTGCTTGTAGTTTTTGACTATTTTCAAAGGGGAAATATTATTTTGATTTAATGATCCAAAAATATTTTTATTCTGAAATTGTATAAGTATATAAAAATTATCATGTGTAACATCATGTATAAGTTGTTGGTATCCATCATTAACAAGAGAATAACAACCGATCTCCCCGGATGGATCTTTAAAGAATAACACGGGTTTATTAAATTCTAGGTGATTAAAAATTATTTTGGTATGACCCAAGATGTGATCAGTGATATTAATCATAATAATGTATTATCCAAAATAATAATTAATGTGTACATGAATAAATCATATGATGGGATCGAAGGAATATTCTTCTCAATGACCTCTCCTCTATGGGATTCACTTCTGGGTAATTGATTTACTATTTTTGTTCTTTAGCTCCTCGTGGATATCCATATAATTATTTGGGAAAAAATATGGTTTTTTAATTCTAGTCATGGGATAAAGACTAGGGTTCTCACTTTTTACTACATTGTTAATAATTTCTCAGGATTTCCATTGATAGTATATTGGAAAATGTACAGTCTTGTGTAACATTTTTCCACACCCCAATAGGCACATGTTTGTTGTCATTTCTTACATGATGTGCTCATATGATGAAACTATATTTGTTCTTTGATGTAGTATATCAATTTATGGGATCAATAGATTCCGAGTAATATATTAAATAGATCATGAAGCTTGTGAATCCTGATTAGAGTATATTCCATATTGCATGAAAATATTTGGATTTGTATGTTAGATTATTGGAGTGTAGTATTGGTATGCATAGAGGAGAATTTCTTATTGAATATTTGGGTTTACCATTATCCCAAAAATATATTATTATTCACCACTTTTAATAGGATTTGGAAAGAATCATTGCGCATATTTTGATATGGAAGATCATGTTCCTTTCTTTTGAAGAGAGAATTTCCTTGGTGAATAGAATTATCTCATAGATCACTAAACATGTCATTTATACCATCATTGTACTAAAAAGGCTAATCTCTATTATTTATAGAGATAATGGATTCCATTATATGGGATCTTCAATTGGATAGGAATAACCACTGGGCATCTTGGACTAAGATGGGAAGACCATTGTTGGATTAGGGAAACAACATCAGTAGTGTATTTGGGACAATGTGGGGCTTGCATAGTATTTCCACATGGGTTTCCATTAAAGGTAATACAACATAGAAAATGAAAATTTAGTATAAGTATCTAACAAATATATTTATGATAATAGATAAACCACATCAATTTGAATCAAGATACACCTTCACCTACCCTATATTCAATTAAAATCCAAGTGGAATGTGGGAAGGGGTGAGATCAAATCATTGGAACCTAATTGGGTTGGGACTAAACAAGGATTTAATTGATCTCCAAGACATACATCACTTTCAAAAAGTCAAGTGAACACTATACATTCATCCATTATATACTATATGAGAACCTGTGGCCCATCATTTAGAACATTATGTATGACAATGACCAGGAAAAGGGTGTATTCACTGGCCCTTCATCATGTTTCTTTTCAAAGAAATTGTTCCTTATATTATAGATGGTTTCCAATAAAAATTATTATTTTGGTATGTGAGTTGGTTCTATAAGATTCCAATAAACATTTACTAAAAATTTATCCATGTTAGGATCAATATGATTCCCATGGAGGATAATATGAAATATATACGATGTAACACCCTGAGATTCCATCCATCAAATGGCCCGAAGGCCTTTATTTTTTATTTATTTTTGATAATCCACCTTTCCAAGGGTGAGGTGGAACCCTTACAAGGCCCTTAGGCATAAGTACAACATGGCCCGTAGGCCTTAGAGGAATTCACTACCCGTAGGCTTCAAACATTACATACAACCCAGACTAAATAATTGGAACTACTCCTCCACAACATCTTCATTGTGAATCAGCTCTCCACCTTCACATGGTTTGGAAGTATAATTAGATTTTTTTTTAAAATTTAACCTATTTTTGGTCATTGGAATTAATTTCATTTGAAATTATACAAAACCATGTGTTAATCTTTTGATAGTTATATTTTCTTAAAAACACGGTATTTGTTTTGAAAATGAGAATTAATTTTAAATTAATTAATGGAAATTATATGATTTTAATTTGGTAAAATAAACATCATTTTGAAATTATTAATATCAAATATTTCTTAGGCTGAATTTTTGGTATTTTTATGAAAAACTTCAATTTTTATTAATAGTAAAACCACATAGTAGTAGTTAAAAAACAGAATTTTTCATTTAAATGAAAATTTTCTGCTTTTGTGAATTGAATTTAGAAAATATAAAATACATGGTTGGTATTAGTAAGTAAACATGTGGTTCAATAAGATGAAAATAAATTTTTTTTTGAATAGTAACTTTTGAATTTTATTTATTGTGGTTAATGGTAAATATGGACATTCTAGTTAAAAAATAATATTATAATAATAAAAAATTACCTTAAAACTTGTCCTAACCTTTTTTATGAGTCATGGACGACCATGGGAATGCGTGGATCTATTTTGGGACCCCATGGAGCCACTTATGAGTGATAATGACACTTTATTTTAATTAACCTAAATTAAAGAAAAAATGACATTAACAAATATCTTTTGGTATATCAATTTTTACATGTGGATATATAAGTCATCTTTTTGACTATAAATATTAACTAGAAATATAAAAATATTTACTACATTATGGTAATTTTTTATAATTTTTAGACATCAAATAAATTATATTATTTATGAAACAATAATGTTGCAGTGTTCACCTCATTAATAATTGATTTAAATAAATAAGATTATTAATATTAAGAAAATATCAAAAAACTATCCAATTCTTAGTGGATGATTTTATTTCGAGCATGAGTAATCTTATATTCGAATTTAATGAGTCTTGGAACTTTTGAAACCGAATATATGTTTGTAATAAAATAACATTTTGAAACATTCCTAAAGAGCCCCTCCTCTCCCTTATAAATGGACACCACTTCTAACCCATTCCTCACACCCCTCAACCACCTTGGATCATCCACACACTTCCAAAATAAGCTCTAAAGATATCTATATTCCAACTAGAAGCCTTTACTTAGAGAAAATTCATTTCAAGAAGTCATTTTTGTTCAAACAAAAGGGAGTTACCCAAATTAAAGGTTATAGTTTCTCATAACTTATTTTATTTTATTTTATTTCTTCAAACCCTAATTTTTTTTATTAATTTCATTTATAACAACAGAAGTCTCCTAAATATACTAGGATGTTGTTATGAAAAGGATTAAAACTACACTTACACACACCACCCTCTAATGTGTAAAAAACTGTTTCTGTGGGTGGAAAACTAATGCCTCGTGAAATGATGATTGTTCAATTATCTCCTACCGCCTTTAATGGTGGATATTAAGATTGATATTTATTTATATATGATATATATTATGTTTATATTTTCATTATTTTTCTGTATTACCCATTTATAGAAAACCATTATGGTTTCCATTGTGGATAAACGCAATAATTTCATTTGAGGAAATGTTGTCTACCACCCCCTCAAAGTGATATAACTGGTTAATGCATTATGTGGGATGTATAAAGGATAGAGTTAATTATATTATATATGATATTATACTGGAATTATAATATAATTATGTATCATTCTATTTTAATTCAATTAAAATTCAAAATATAAATGAATGTAGCGTTCACGCGTACGTACAACTTACCATCTCCATGGACGATGCATTTCATTTATTTTCTCCAAATGTTATGTATTGTTATAAATATATATATATAATGGATATATAAGATATATATGATATCTAAATCATGAATATCATTTGGAATATATATTACTTTTGACCACATGGACAACATGTAATTATAAGTAGTTTACTTTTGACTCAAGTACCAAATATCAAAAAAAAATGAATGTTATTAAAATAAATGATTTTGTAATGTTTATAACATACTATTAATTTAAATAAACAGAATAATAAATTTGGAAAAGGTTATGAAGAAAGTATAAATTAACTTTATTTTTTTATTCTGGAGATTAAAGAACGAACGGGTCAAGTTGGACATGGGGTAAGGGTTTGTTTCACAATATCATTATTATCTGAGGTTGTTTTTACATAAGTATATATTTGGACTAATTTTTCATCCAAATCCTTGATTCATAAAAGTTAATTTGAAAACATTTTTACTATTTACTAGACTATGGGTTAAATTACTTTATACAATTATTTTAATTTTTATAAAATGTTTTTAAAGGAATCTTTCTATCATTTTCTAATCAAGGTACTTTATGAAATTTTTGAAAAAATTAGGCTAATAATGATTTTTTAACTAATACGGCAGGTGTGACTATTTTCCATCATTATTACATCATCAAATATTCCCTTAAAATTTCATAAAAATATTTTCAAAATAAATGATTTATTCTTTAATTTTATTACATTTAAATGATTTCAAAATAGAAAGAGATATTTCTCTCAAGTAGTTCTCATTTCATCTATGTCAACATCCTTTGATGTATTTTACAATTGCTTGAAATATTATTTTTTATAAAATAATATTCTATATTGTATTGAATAAGTTATGATATGTTGGATTGTGGATGTGTTATTTTTATACCATTCATGGATTAAAGTTAATGTATTGACATTTTGTATGCTATTTTTAATACGAATGTTTATGGAATGTGTCAAACTTTTCATATGAGAAATTTATTGGGCTTATAAAATGATGGGTGGAGGCAGATATAGTTCCTCGATGCATCGGTAGGTATCATGAGTGAATTTGATGTGGAATTGGATAATGCCTTTACCAATTTGATATATGGGTTCAGACAAGGCCTAAATCATTTTTAGATGACTTAGATGAGGCATTGACAACATGTTTCCGAATATATGGCATTATACATTCCCTTATTATGAAAATAATATAGATGGTTCAAGTGGTTATTTGACTAGTAGAAAACATAGGACTATGTTTTATTATGGAATTATTTACTCAACTAAAATTTCTACCATAAAGTGTTCATTATTATTATTTTTAAAGGCATGTGTTTTTAATTATTCACCATGCCTAATGTTTATGTTATCTTATGCTATATTTATAACCCTTATTGAGCATTTGAGCTCACACCTTTCTTATGTTTTATTTTCCTAAGATAAGAAGAAGTTAGTTATTAGTGACGTGCATGAATAATCTTAGAGTCTTAAACATTTCCAATGGAATACACTATTGTTGTATTTATTTTCATGTGTAATGTTGAACTTATGTATGTATCTTGATTTCAAGGCTACTAAACTGACCAATATTTAGCAATTTCATCATTTGTGATCAAGAAAATATTATGTAATAATGCACCGACTCTGGGAAACTAGGGTTGGGGTGTTACATTTGGTATCATAGGAAGTTGATTACAAACCTTGGAAACTATATTTATATAATTAATGATTAGAGCACATTACACGAAGATAGATATTTAAGATTAGTATAGATGAACATCAAAAAAATTTGGTAATGTAGAGATTTTTTGTATTTTCTGAGAAATACATTCCAGTATGGATACGAGCGGGTAGAGGTGGCTCTGGCAGAGATGTACCAAGGAGTAAATACTCCAACAATGAGTTTTGAGCTTGATTCAGGGTATCTTGGTATACGACGACGGGCCTTGATACACTCTTAGTTATGACACTCCTGGGGGATATGCTTAGGATAATCCACATTTTCTTTCCGAACCATTATGAAGGATTTATGAGTATAGAACTTATCAAAGAATACATTTTTATGATTATGTATTATATCCATACACTATTCAAATTATGTTAAGTGTTTTACACATTTAGAATTATGTATTTCAATTAATAGACTAATCTAGTGTATTTCATTGTTTACAAATAGAGACTAGTGGAAGAAATGGAAATTGTATCAATGCATGTAATTAATTTAGGGATTACCCTCCTACTCAATATAATTATAGTTGAGCTGGTGATGAAACTGGTGTTGAACAGCTTGTCACCATATTGGGAAAACTCACTCTGGTTATGAATAATAGCCTTACCCATATAGAGCACCATGATACACAACGTGGAAGATCAATGATAGACCGATTCATGAAGAATCATCCACCAACATTAAATGGGAATAATAATCCACTTGTGTCTGGGCAATGGATAATTTCCTTGATGAAAATATTTTCATGCTTTGGGGAGTAGCGAAAGGGAAAAGGTTGTCATGGTAGTTTATCGCCTCATGAGAGATGCAGATCAATGGTGGTCATTAATTCAAAACACAAAGTATGATGAAGAAGTATCATGCATAGAATAAAGAATGTTTAATGATCTTTTCTTATAAAAATACATTCCTTATGACCATCGAGAAGATATGAAAAAGTAATTTCTGAGTCTGATGCAAAAAGAGGATGAAAATGTCTTAAAGTATGAAGCTTACTTTCCAATGATAGAACAACATGATGCAGATTATTTAAGTAACACATGGAGTAAGATTGATAGATTCTTTGAAGGGTTAAAACCACTTCTCTATTGATCATTAGTCTCATAATCCATCTCATCATAAGAATATATTTTTTCATGTGCAATCAAGACAGAAAAGGAATTCTCTATGTAATATGACTTTAAAGAAAAGCAAGAGAAGAAGAGATCTTCTAAACACCCTAGGAAAGGAAATAATGAAATTGGGAAGAAGGGATGAGTTGAGTTTCCACCCTGTGATAATTGTATATGGAAGCACCTAGGCACCTATCTAAAAGGAAAAGGAGTATTCTACAAATGTGGACAGAAAGGCGATCATGGTGGTGAATGTAAGTGAAAGAAAGAGGTTTTTAGTGTTGAATGCTACACTTTTAGAGAAATATGTCATTATTCAAATGAATTTCCAATGAACCAAGGAAACTTACCTCAGAAAAGGCCTATAGAAAAAGTCCAAGCATATGTTGTTACTATAGTTTAAGTAGATAAATTAACGTAATTGTGCTTTTGGATTCAAGAATTATTTTCTGGTTGTAAGTAGAATGTGAAATATATAAGTATTTTACTTTAATACTTTTATTTTAATTATGGTTTTAATATGATGGAGGCAATCATATTTTAAGTACGTGAAAATAATATAAACTTTGTGTTGTTTGGGGAATCTGATGCTACCATTGATTTTGAAATTTAGAGACCTTTTAAAGAGAATTTGGACAGAAGTATTTGGGATAGCTATAAATGATGAAATGGATTAAGTTGATATTTGAATAGTATTTATTATGATTATTTTTGGAATATTATATTACTATTGTTTTAGAAAAAGGACAACATGCAGGTTGGGTGATAACCCGTCGTATCGAACAAAGCTACAAGAATCGAACCCACAACCCAAAATGCAATAAGGCTTTATGACCTACCAGTAGCATATATGAAATCCCTATTTTTTATAAATTAGTTTTCTTCATGGTATATGTTTCGAACCTTATAAAATTAAGATAAATACAATATTTTTAAGTTCTATTATCTTTCGGAGTGAATGATATGTTTGTGGTAGAAATTAGTTTAAGGATATAACTCTAATAGTCAATTATATTTCTCTCTCCCTCTCTTATTCTATGATGAAATTAATTATTAAACATATCAGATTGAATTATAAAACAAAAAATGTGTTTTCCTAATAACTTATGTTTTGTTAGTCGATGATATTTTAAATCACTATAGATTGATGGATTTGAGGCCCTCAATTTTACAATTGTTTGTGATTGATGACCTCAATAACTCCCTATAAATATTTACTTTTCCCTCCAATTATGTGTCACTAATTTCCACCAATGATCTTTTAATTGAGATCAAAATTTTTTGGTGACTTTTTAATTTCCCTTTCTCTCTTATTATGACTAAATATTATTAATCCTTTTTTCGATGTGGGTTTTCCACAAAAGAATTTTATATTTTTAAACTAGTATTTCCAAAAAAAAAAATTCAAGTTGTGAGGACACAATTTATTGAATTAGGGAATAATGTAACATCCTGAGATTCCACAATAAGTTTCTCTTTAAATAATAAAATAGCTTATGATGTACACAACACTATGTTTAAGCACACCACGACCTTAAAAATTAGCAGTTCAAAAAGTGGTTATGAATAGTAATAACCACATATTTAATTTTATATATATACCATACAATTTCAACGTACATATTTTATTTTTCATAGATATTATATAAAGACAAATTAAAATTTTATTAGATAAAAGAAGTATATTTCAAAAAATTGACATTTACCTCCTTTTAAAGGTGAACACTTTTTAAATCCAATATTTTACACTTTTATATATTCAATTTTATAAAATTAAAATATTATTTAAAATCGGGACATTAAAATTTATTTCTGCTTGAATTTTTGTGTTTTTCTGATAACTTTCATATTTGGGTGAATTGTGAAAAATACTAAATAATAATGAAAAACATCTTTTTTAATAAAAATAATTTATAGTGTTCAATAAAAAAATTGAATGTTTTGGATATATAATTCGATTATATTTTTACCATTTAATCCAATGTTGGTCATTGGAATTAATTTCACTTTGAATTTATATATAAACAAGTGTCAATCTTTTGATAGTTATTGTTTCTTATAAACACACTATTTGTTTTGAAATCAGGAATTAATTTTAAATTAATTAATGAAACTACAATGTAATTTATTGGGTAAAATAAAACTGATTTTTCAATTCAGAATATCAAATATATCTTTGAATTATTTTTTGTTAATTTTCAGAAAAACGTCAGTTTTTTATGAATAGTAAAACCACAAAGTAGTAGTTAAAAAACTGACATTTTCATTTAAATAAAATTTTACCACATATGTCAATTGAATTTAGAATATAAGACATACAAGGTTGTTATTATTAAAAAAATGTGGTTCAATAAGATGAAAATAGTTTTTGGTGATGTTTAACATTTGACTTTTATTTACCACAGATAATGGTGAATATAGTAATTAAAGATAAAAAGAATAATATAATAATATAAAACTACCTCAAAACTTTTCATAACCTTATTGGATGAGTCACGGCCGACCATGGTCATCCTTGGGTCGATTTTGGGACCCCATGGTTTCACTTATGAGTGAAAATAACACTTTATTTTAATTAACTTAAAGTAAAGAAAAAATGACATTATCAAATATCTTTTAGGATATCAATTATTACATGGGGTAATATAAGTGATATTTTCAACTATAAATATTCATTATAAAGTTAGATTTTTTTCCTAAATTATTGTATTTTTTATAATTTTTATACATCAAATAAATTAAATTATTAATGACACAATAATGATGCAGTATTCACCTCATTAATAAATGATTTAAATAAACAAAATTATTAATATTAAAAAATATTTGAAACCAATCCAATTTTTATTGTATGATTTTATTTAGAACATGAGTCATTTTATTTTTGAATTTAATGAGTTTTTGACCTTTTATAACTGAAGAAATGTTTATAATAAATTACATTTTCAAATATTCTTAAAGAGCCCCTCCTCTCCCTTATAAAGGGACATCACTTCTAACCCATTAATAAAAACTCTCAAGCCCCTTGGGTCATCCAAAAACTTCCCAAATAATCTCTCAATATCCCTATATTCCACCTAGAAGACTTTCCTTAGGTATAAGTCAATTCAAGAAGTCCTTTTGGTTCAAACCAAATAAAGTTACCCAAATTAAAGGTAATGGATTATTTTAACATCTTTTCTTTTATTTTACATCTCCAACCACTAAAATCTTTTTATTAATTTCATTTATAACAAAAATAGTATACTCAATATAATAAGATTTTGTTATGATAAGGATTCAAACTACAGTTACACACACATCCATCTAATGGTTAATGAACACATTGTTTCTGTGGATGGCAAACTAACGCCTCACAAAATAATGATTGTTCAATTATCTCCTTTCGCCTCTCATGGTGGAAATTAAGATGGATATATATTTATATGTGATATATATTATGTTTATTTTTTTTGATTTTTTATTTTCCATTTATAGAATTCCATTATGGTTTCTATTATGGGTAAACATGACAATTTCATTTGAGGAAGTGCAGACTATCGCCCCCTCAATGTGATATGACTCGTTAATGCATTGTGTTGGATGTGTAAAGGTTGAAGTTAATTATATTATATAAGATATGATACTGGAATTATTATATATATATAATTATGTTTTAATTCCATTAAAATACAAAATATAAATTAATGTAGCATTCATGCATACGTACGACTTACCATCTCCATGAACGGTGCATTTAATTTCTTATCTCCATATGTTATGTATTTGTTATATATATATATATATATATAAGGAATATATAAGATATATAAGATATATAAATCAGGAATATCATTCTGGATATAAATTTCTTTCGACCCCATGGACAACATGTAAATATAAGAAGTTTACTCTTCACTCAAGTAACAAATATCAACAAAACGACCGTTATTAACTTAAATGATTTTGTAATGTTTATAATGTACTAATAAGTGATATAAAAGGAATAATATATTTGAAAAACATTCTAAATCATGTATAAATTACATTAATTTTATTATTCAAGAGATTAAAGAATGAACAGGTCAAGTCATACACGAGGTAAGGGTCATTTTCACAATCCCTTCATTATCCAAGGTAGTATTTAGGTAAGTATCTATTGGGACCTCTTTATCATCAACATCCATTTTTTTAAAATTTTATTTCAAAACATTTTTACTATTTACTAAACTATGGGTAAAATTAATTTATATCCTTGTCTGAATTTTTGTAAAATGGTTTGAAAGAAATAGTTCTGTCATTTTCCAAACAAGGTACTTTGTCACCTTTACAACAAAATTAAGTTAAGACAATTTTTTTTATCTTATATAGAGGGTTAGGCTATTTTCCACCATTATAACATCATATATGATTACCTTACAGTATTATAAGAATATTTTCAAAATAAAAGTTTTTTTCTATAATTGTGTTATTTAAATGATTTCATAATAAGAAGAAATATTTCTCTCAAGAAGTTTTGATTTCATCTATGTCAAAATCCTTTGATGTATTTTACACTTGTTTGAATGTTTATTTGTTATAATACAATATTTCATTTTGTGTTGAATGAGTTATGATATGTTTGACTGTGGATGGGTTATTTATATACCATTTATGGATTATGATTAATTTATTGAAATTTTGTATGCTAGTTTTAATACGAATGACTATGTTATGTTTCAACATTTTCATATGAGGAATGTACTGGACGTAGTATGTGATGGGTGGAGCCCGCTATAGCTCCACGATGAATCGGTATATCTCATGAGACAATTCAACATGGAATATCTTGATGCCTTTACCAATTTGATATTAGGTTTTGGACGAGGCCTTAATCATTGTTAGACGTCTTGGTCGAGGCCTTGACAAGATGTTTCAGAATGTCCTACATTATACATTCCCTCAATATGAAAATAACATTTATGGTTCATGGGATTATTCGACTAGTAAAATACCCATGACTATGTTTTATTATGGCATTATTTAGCCAGCTCATATTTCTTCAATAATGTGTTCATGTTTATTATTTGTAATGGAAAGTTTTTTCAATTATTGACTATGCCTAATGTTGATGTTATCTTTAATTGTATTGCTTACCCTTACTGAGCATTTGAGCAAACCATTTTCCTATGTTTCATTTTCCAAGGATATGAAGAAGATAATTATTACTGAATTGCAGGCATAATCTACTAGTCTTGGACGTTTCTAATGGAATAAATTTGTGTTGTATTTCATTTTATGTTGTATTGTTGAACTTATGCATGTATCATGTTTATAAATTTATTAAACTGATCGGTCTTTCAGGATTTGGTCCCATATAATCATGAAAATATTATATAATAGTGCACCATCATTGGGTAACTAGGTTTGGGGAGTTACATATGAGTTACCATTTATTCTTGATTCTAGTGTTGAAGGGGACCTAATGTTGAAACTCCATGTTAATGGTTTTTTAAAATTCGGTAGGTGGGTTTGGTGTGGTGATCACTTGGTGACTTCAAACACTATACTTCCCAAGAGTTATTGAGAGATACCTTTCTCAACATCTTGTTCCAGGGCACATGTATTCATAGATTTTTTAAATAACAGAGAGTTATCGTCCATCATAGAGGCTATTGGTACAACTAAAAAATTAAGAATGAAGTGAAAAACACTGACTTCACTCATACGGGTACATGTATTATATTAATAAAAAACAAATAATGGACATGATCAACCCTTTCATGGACTATGAGATAGCTCCCTACTTTAAAACCCTTATTTTTTTTAATCTTACCACATTTCAGGTCAATAGTAATGGTGATAAAAACTGGATTCGATGGAATCCACACCCTTTAGGACCTTAAATGAAAACATTTTGTTCTTTCAAACCAGGTGTCATGTGGGGGGGAGGGGCGTTATTCGGGACCCATGGGGATTAGAAATATATGATATTTCTGCATACCTTGTAAGAGGTTACGCACATCATAATAAATCCTTGGATTTTCTCACTTGTCTTTGTTTATCCTATCAGAAAAATATACACCTTGTAGCTATTGATACATACTATTTGTTAGTTTACAATACACATCATGGTACAAGAATCATCCTTTAGAATATATATTTTTACATTCAATGGTGAATGGTCTTCATGTAGAACCACATTGATATTCTATATACATAGCATGGGGGAATGTATTTGATGACTTTCTTTTTCCAAGGTGACAAAAAGTGAGTGTATTTCATGTTTCAGGGGTCTTGGGTCCTTTCCTCTTGAGGGAGAAACCCTTGTTAGAGATTATGCTCTTGGTATTCACTACTTAATACCTCTTTATATATTTGGTGATCCTTTTTTATTCAATTATACAGATATACTACTCCAAGATATAAGATACTAAAATATACATTGATTGGTATGATATTCTCAAAATACATTTGAATATATATTTTTTGTTGACTAAATATATATTTTGAGACTGAAAGTATGGTTTCATAAATCTTTTTTGAAAATATAATTTCAAATAGACATATATAATCCTATTTAAATGAAACATTTAACTATTATAGATAAAATATTTTAATATGATATATATTCCAAGGGGATATAGTCTACAAATATGTAAAGGGGGATTGTTCTATGATAAATCATATATATAATTTTAAAAATAGTAAAATTCTAAAAACATATAAAGGTATATGATTTATCATATCAATGATCACAAACACATACATTTAAAAATTAAAAATGTGTAAGAATGTATAAGTAATGTGTAACATATGTTTTTCTAAAAAACATAGTTTAATTTTATAATAAAATAATAGTGAATTATATTTACATAATATTGAATATATATAAGTGATTTGTAATATATTTTAGAGAATAAAAAATATATTATAGTACATAAGATATTTTCTTTCATGAGTATATGTATAGTATATGTATATATATTAAATTCATTCAAAACAAAAGATATTTATTTAAATATAAAAGAAATTTTTATGAACATGGAGTTTTTATTTAATAAAAATATCATTATATATGATAATTTATTACATAATATATTTTCACAATATCTGATTTTTATTTGAATTATTAATTTTTATAATTTATTTGAAATTATATGTTTGGTTTTAACTAAAATATATGAGGTTTTTAGTAATATATATATATATATATATAGTTTTTACTATTTCAAAAACTTGTATGTAATACTTTATAATATCATATAAAATATCCACTATGTAGAAAAAACTACCAATAATACAATGAACTATAATATCATAAACAATTAGAGAACTAAATTGATTACTTTGGTTATCTTCCATCATTATTGGACTCCTTCATAATATTAAAATTATTTCTCTTAACCATAAATCATATATTAAAATGAAATCATCTTTTACCACACTACTAGACTATATTAATTAATCCTAACTCATTATAAACATATGGTGATAAAGGAGTGGTTTGGGAAAATATGTCCTCTTAAAAAACATCATATAGTATATATGTCACGTCTAGTTAGAATCCAAAAGTATATATAGAGTATTTGCAATGGTATTGGTTGAATTATCATTGGGTAAATGGATATTTAACAAAAAAATTGATGTTATAATATGGTATAATGAAATTTTTATATTTTCTATAATTATTTTGAGAAATTTGGGTAATAAATATGAAGGTAGGATTAGTTTTGAATTTGAATAGACCTAATCATTCTGATTTACTAGGACCTGAATGGAGAATGTCTTATTTAATATGTAATGTGACTGTGATCCTTTTTTCATCTATTTTTATTTTTATGAATTCAAATATATAATGTTATTATTTTTATATTATTTTATAAATATTTTAATAGGATGGTGTGTGGGATATCAAGGATGTATCTTTCTAGGTTAATAGAATAATCTTTTAATTCTTTAATGAGTGTGATTATAAAATATAATCATAGAAAAGTGTTATAAAACAATTATGACGTGATTTTAAAATATAAATTTCAAATTGAAAATAATTTATTTGAATTATTAATAATAAATTAATTCATTTTCAAGAACATGATTTTACTGGTGATTTACATAGATGATATTGAATTTTGTTAAAATTCATGTAATATTATTCAAAAGATGTTTGGAAATGAAAACTAATGGGTTATTATTAATAAAAATAATATATAAATAAAAATTATTCTTGACTGACTAAATTAAATTTTAATGTTGATTAATTAAAAAAATTAATATTTATTTTAGTGATATCAACATTATATAATGGGATATCAAGATAAATATATGGGTTATATTATTTGGATTAAATGAATAATAAATTTTCCTTGAGAATATAGTTGTGATGGATTAAATTTGGTTTGACAAATTTAAAAATATTTTTTATTATTAGGGTTTTTATATGAATGTTTTTTGAATAACATTAATTTTTTTTCACTCATGAATGTGGATTCTCGTGAGAATTTAAGGTTGGATAACCTGGATAATGTTTGGAAGGGATGATTGGTGTGTTATTAGTGAAGTTAACATGGATAATGTTTAGAAGGTATGATTCGTGTGTTAATAAATATTTTTATCATTTAATTAAATACTTCCTAAGAGGAGATGTGCATATGGATTTATTTTCATGTATGTGATACATTAACAGTCTATCGTATTTAATCATCCGTAATTATAGATGATTAAATGAATTTGAACCAAAAAGTATTCTCATGGATAATTAAATAATTTTTCATGAATTTTCATTTAGTTAATATTTATTTATGTGGGGATCATAATTCTAGAGACCAGATGCTCTATAGTACCACGTGAATAGAATATTAAGGTTCTAGAACACTATTTTTGAGGGATATTAATGGTCAAACAATGAATGCTTTCTGAAAACACAGGGATACTAATTCAGGTTGGATTTTCTTGAGCATCCACTCCTGTTATCATTATAATGTACATCAAAAGAAGACCAAAATGTTGATATTATATCATTGGTGTATGTTATAATTATTTATGGAGTTTTTTATATCAAAATATTAGATCCTTATCATTTGTTTAGAATAGAGAACATTAGAAGGGCATTTATTTCCTTTTTTAGAATCTAATACAATTATTAGACATTCTGAATCACTAAAATTTTTATTAGTGTATTCCATGTTTTATGATTTATGAAAATATATAGAGAAATCTAGAACAATGGGAAGAATAATATTTTTTTATTCATCATGGTGAATCCTATGCGTCATTACATCATAGATTTTCTTTATCGTATGGAAAACACAACTACATTTTCTAAATGGATTTATGGATATCATTTTATAATCATTATGTTTTATGATTTGACATAAGTTCTCACCACATTGTTCCTCCCATGATTCATAAAAAAACTATAGAATGTTCAATATGGCATGTAGAACATCGTGGTTTAGTCTATTAAGATTACATAGTCAGGTTGCATAAAATTAAATTTGTTATTAACTTTATGTAGTACTGCATCTTTGTAATGGTAGTAAATATTACCTTTATATATCATTACTTCTACATGTATGTAATATATATTACCTATACATAGTGTTATGAATACATAAATAAAATTTATATTACCATTACATAATGTGTAAGTGATTTAATTTTTTATTTTTTATTTGAATTTAATTATATATAAAAAATTTATAAATAATGATAATTATTATTGTAAAGATATTTATTAATTAATTATTTTTATTGATTAACCAATTATCAAGGGTATATAATTTAATTAAAAATTTCTATTAATAAATTATTACTATATATTACCTAAAAATTAAATGTTAATATATAAAATACCATTAAAAACATTATTTTTAATAATTTATGGATTTAAAATAAATGGTATTATTTTATAATGCAAATATGAAATTTATAAATTTTAAATAAATTTTATACATATTGTTGAAATATAACATTATTAATATATTATTTATGAATTAATCATAATAAATATTTATGGATTGTTTAAATTAATGGTGCCTTATTTAGAATATTAAGTATATAATATCTAAATTATCTAATATAATAATATTATTTAATTGTGATTATTATATATTTATTATTCTTAAAATATCATATATCTAAAACTAAAAATTACATAAAATGATGAATTTGGAAAATCATTCATGGGATTGTTTTTAAATAAATTTTTACAAAATAAAATTGAATTCAATTTTTTATATGATTAATTATATTATTTATAGTTTGGTTTTATTTATAAATTCATCAAAAATGTTTATATCAAGTTCAAATACACGAATTATTCTTTTTTTTTTTGAAATTTTATTCATTAATTTTTTTTTGAGTTATAAATTATTTATATTGGGAATGGGTATTAACTAGTATAGTTTTTATACTAATTCTAAGAGGTATATCAATCCATTATAGTAAATTAACAGTTCTTTAAAAATTAGTTTTTCCATTTATATTGACATTAGCTAATAAATAGATTTATTAAATTTAAGATAGTTTATAGGGAATAATTTTTTCATATATTTAGTTATAGATTTCATGAATTTGATTATCTAATATGTAAATCCACACATTATAGATGGATAGAGGGTCAAACAACATACCACCCAAGATAATTATTCAAATTCCAAATAGGGCAATGGAATATGAAATATTTCAATATTCGATGCCTCATAGAGAGATTTTAAATATCAACAAACACATTAAATTTATAGGAATATTCAATTTAATATATACATACGATGAATGTATATGTGTACAATTGTGTTTGTATCATATATTTTCAATAATATCACAAACATTAGAGACATGTAATTTTTTCACAATTTTCAATTAATCTTCTTTATTTCATTAGGGGAATTGGATTCCAAATATTAATAATTATTAGCATGAATACACTTCGTAATAAGCATTTCAAAATATGGTGATATTAAATCCCCTTTAGTTGCCAACTGTTGGAGTCCGTATAATGTTTCAATAATCAATACACCAATCATCCAACTTGATAGAGTATTCTACAGATGGGATTCTACGGATTATCTTCTATAATGTTCGAAAGTGATAAGTGAAAATTGATTTTTTTAGGTCATCATATATATTAATTCTCCTAGATTATAATTTATTATCATCTTCTTTACATTTTATTTGTGTTACACTAGATATGAGACTCATATATAATTACGTTAATCACATATTAGAGTTGAGAAAATCCATATAATGGATTATAAAAAGTTATTCCCCCTAACATATACTAGAAAAATATATATAGAAAAGTGTTACACACTCAAAGAAACATAATTTTTTATCATTCCCATAATCGTGAGGATTCACAAGATAAAACATGATATTAATGTTCAAGTAATATAGAAAATGATTTACTAAATTGTTTCATTAATTTTTTCAATTATGATTACACATATTATAAGTTGTTTGTGTTTAATTCAATTTTTTATTAAGAATATTGTATAAATATTTTATGACTATTAAAATGAGGGGCATGTTTTTATGTTATATTTCATATGATTTAAATAAATTTTTAAACATGTATCAAGGAAAAATCTAAATGGATTGTTCTTTCTTGGGAATAAATCAAAATTTCATATATATAAATGTAATAAAAAGGTTAAAGAAAATATAAATCAATAGAAAAATATACCTAAGAATTTTCAGAATATATGTATTTCTAATATGATGTGTAATGCCCCAACCATAGAAGCATTGATCTAGTACATTATTTTAATATATTGGATATATTAGAGGGAATTAAATCCTAAAGAACCAAGTAGTTCAGTAATTTTTGAAAACTAGATACATACATAGGTTCAACATTACAACTTGAAAAAAAATAAAACAATTAATCTTTATTGGGAACATCAATAACTATAAGTTTATCCCTATTATTAATTCATAATAAACTCCTCCATGTCCTGAGAAAATGAATCATGAGAAATGTGTGAACATAAATGCTCAGTAAGGAGAAGCAATATAGCATAAGATATTATAACCACAGAAAGTTGGCATGGTGAATGACAAAAAATAAATTATTTTAAAAATAATCTTGAACGCATTATTGTAGGAATAAAATATGACTAAAAAATTCCATAATAAAACATAAAACATGATTTTACACCAGTAAAATAACCAAATCAACTTTCAAATACTAATTTCATAATGATGTAAATGCATATTCTAGACAATTAGATTCATACAATCAAGGCCTCAGCAAAGACATCCAAAAATCATTAAGGCCTCGTCCAAAACCATATCACAAAGTGGGAAAGGCCTCGACCAAGTCTATATCTATTTTTCTCATCAGACCTATAGATGCTTCAAGAGGATATATGGAGACCCACCCATCACTTACAATATCTAATTATTTCATTATATGAAATGAAAAAAATAATCTATATATAAATTCACATTTAATATGAAAATTTAAATGTAAAAACACCCCCAATGAAATGAAATCATGTAAAACAATGGAATTTTATTTGACTCATAAATGATGTTCCAATGAAATGAAATCATGTAAAACAATTTTCTTAGGAATCCATTGAAATAAACCATAAGGAAAGTATTAATGAGAATATTAATCGTAAAAATAATGTTTTTTACATTAAATCCAAAAATTCTCATAGATATGATTTCATAATAAAATTAGTGGTTTTATCAAAATAATGATGTCTTAAAAATGATTCGGGTATGTACATGAAAATGGGTTAGAATTCAAGAAGTTCTGTTGAATCGGGTATGTTTACCTATGAATTTTTGTGAGTGATTCTATTAAAAAAGTAAATCCCCATAATATAAACACCAATTCTGGTTGGTAAAAATAGAAAGAACATTAAAATAGAATTTATGTGGATTACATAAGAATAAAGGTGAATTTTATTTATGTTTGTATCTAATAAAAGTAACCCAAATGAAAATGGATGTTCTTGTAGAAATCCCTTACCACATTGTAATCAATCTGTTCGTATGCCCCAAAAGTAATTATATTAAAATGATATATTAAATACCCTTAAAATAATGAGATTTATGATATGATATATAAATAGTTAGTATACACCATACACATTTAATAGTATTAAATAAATAATATATATATAAATGGAAGTGGGGTGAGGAAACCCATTAACTTAAGTCTGATGGTGTTCTTCATATGATATTAGATTCCAGGATAACCAAATTAAATTCATTAATTAATAATTCAAAATCTTTTTCATCATTTAATTGATTTATTATATTCTTATTATGTTCATTTATTACTTTTTTATGGGTTTTAGAGGTTTAATTTTATTTTTAGGGAGTTTTTTCTTTATTGGTATTTTTGACTAGTTTACTTATACACATATAAAGATAAACATATAATATGTGAATGTTTGTACTTAATATAAGTTTTATTTTATTTCAAAACATTCATAAGATTATATGGTTATAAAATTATTTTGGTTAATAGGAGTGAAGACGATTCATTATATAAAACATTAATGATAATTGGTTATGTTAATTGGTTGTTTTTAATCACAACGAACTCATTTTGATTTATAAAAGAATATCATATGTACAAAAAGATTCCATAACCATACATAAGTTTTAATATATATTATTTTCTATTTCAACCATCAAAATGGTATCATGATTGTAACGACCCATACTTTACATACATTGTTAATACTTCAAAATTGAAGCACACTTATTACAACATATGACAAAACCACAAAGGACCGTATAGGTATAGTGTCTTTAGAAACTGGGAAACATAAACAACTGGTTCATAAATCTTCTACAGTGTCTCCCATTTATTTCATCATATCTAGGGTCCCTTTTAGCATATTCTACTTAATATCCATCTTCCTGACCTGGGGAAAAGAAAACATAAAAGGGTGAGCTCAAATGCTCAGCAAGGGCAAATAAAGGAAATAAAAATCATATCATATCTTTTTGAAAATCAAAACCTGCAAAAGAGATCATAATATCTTAACATGGAATAAATCATAGAAGTGAAAATGAGATCCCCATAACATAAAACTTGAAACTTTGTGGCATGCACACATAATCATGGAAAATCATTTCTTGTTAGTCATTACTCATTGCCAAGACTATCTTAGTGGACAAAGTCCCTTTCTGAACCGAGTTCACTCCTCGTTTCAGTCCTGTATCACTGAACCGAAATAACCTTCCGTTCCAGCCATGTCTATCTCATGAGATATAAAATCATTACCCAATGCATTGGAGGGAGATATAGGTCCCACCCATCTTATAATGAATCCTTTCTTATGTGTGCCACATAATCATAAATCATACATCATCGTATAACACATGTAACAAAAATGGGATTCTTGAAACCTCATGACATCACAAATCAATTCATATAAGATAAAGGAATTCATAAAAATAATTCCATCACAACATGATCAAATCAATTTAATAACATGGATAAAACAGAACCCTTTATTATCTTAGATGGAAAATAATTTTGATAAAACACTTGAACTCCATTCTTGAGGAAAATATCCTTTCTTCTTCAAAAACATTTTTCCTTTCATAACATGTCATACAACTTTAAAATAAAAGAAGTTTATTAAAAATAAACTTGAAAACTTGTAAAGGAAGCTTCTTGGAAATAATGTTTTAAAAATCCATTCATGCCGTATAAGTTAAAAAAAACATTCTTCTAACTTTTTTCGGAAAAGTCAAAAAGTACCTCGTACGAAAAACGACAAAAGATTCCTTTCATATATTTTACAAAAAACTTACCGAAGGGTAAAATTGGATATAAACTATTGTAGAAGGAAGGAAATAATATTACATATCGAGGGAACATGGATGTGGATGATAAAATACACCCCAGTAATTACCAAAGTAAAAACAATCTCGGATAAAAGTGAGATTGTGATATTTTCCCTTACCTTAGGTCCGATTAGCTTTGTACGTGTCCGAAGCTCCTGTATAATGGTTTAAATAATGTTATTGACTTATTCCAGAATCATACATATTTATATGATATCATATATGGTCATATAATTAGCTTCTTGTTAGTAATATATCATTGTTACTTGTTACTCAGGTCTTTATAACTTTTTGTTCTTATGCGTGTTTTGTCGAGTAAATTCTTATTCTTATCTTTAGGTTATAGATAATTCATTTCCAGAATGGTATTAGTGTAGTATATACCATATTCATTCATTCAATTCATTTATATAATCATTATTAAATGAAGATCATGTAGAACGAGTCGCATCACATCGTGGAGACGGTATTCCGTACGTACGCACGAGTGATGATATCGTTCCTATGATCGTGGAATTGTATTGGAGTATATATATATATTATTTCAGTATCAATATTACTTCATAATAATCATATATAGTTACTCATTACACCATTATACCCATCCTTGTAAGGTTATGGTGGAAAATAGATTACACCACGGCGTGGAGACGGTATTCCGTATGTACGCACGCGCGGTGATTTCATTTTTCCGTAGGATGGATAGAAGGTGAATTAGGTTTGTTTCATATTTATAATAACATATCAGTATGTAAGTAATACTGATGTTATTACTTTGTCATGAAACAACTAAAGAAGAAGAAGTTGAAGACGAAAGAAATTGAAAAGATCGGTAATGAATATTACCTCTTCTTTGGAACGCCTCTTTGAATCCTCCACTTAGGGAACTAAGAGTGGTCTTTGGAGAAGACCAGGACCTCTAGGACTATTCTAGGGAAGTGTAGAGGGGAAAATGGCAGGGGTTGGCCGAGCTTGAGTGCTCAATTTGGTGTGAGGAGGAGGGGGAGGAGGTGCCCTTTTATAAGGGAGGAGAGGGGCACCTTAGGAATATCTCAAAATATTATTTTATATTAAAGTCAAAATCGGTTTATAATGGTTCCAAAGGGTCTTATTTCGAAGATAAGGTGGGGAGGGGTCGAAATCCTATCAACCAATAGAATTTAGACAAGTTTAGGATATTATTTTAACCTTATCAATTAGATTTAACTCTAAGTTAAATAATTTAACTTTTACCATGTCTTTTTGTTTTCTTTCACTATATGGTTAATACACTTACAATAACATGCCAAACGAACCCCAAATTGTTTATTATTAATATATATATCCTTATCTAAGTCATTTGGCCGAACCTTAGATTTTTAGGAATAAAATAACAATTAATAATATAATATTTGATTTAAAAACTATTTTGTGTCAAATTTGACACTATTTGATATATGATTTTTGTGAAAGTCATAACAGAATTATATGTTCGAACCAAGTTGATTAAATCAACCATAATATATCATAGTAACCTAGAAAATTAGTGTAATTCATAAAAAGTCTTAAATTACATTTATTTTGGTATTTATATTATCAATTTTGTCAATATTTCATTAATAAGATAATTACTGCATCATCTTTGTGTCATAAATAAATTAAATTATTTGATGTCTAAAAATTACAAATAAAATACCATCATGTAGGAAAGCTTTTTAGCTTTCTAATGAATATTTACAATCGAATTTATCTTATGTATAACCCCATATTAAAAATGATTTACTTATTAAACTTTGATTTTAACTATTTTAACCCTTCTTTAAATAAATTAATAATAAATGTCCTAATCTAATCCAAGTGGGCCTAAATGGACATATTTTATTCCTAAGTTTGTTTTTGGTCGAATTACACTTGTCCAATAGAATTAGGACATGTGTTAGGGTAATAGTAATATCATATTTACCCTTAGTTACCCTATTTACTATTAACCGCGGTAAAAAAAGTAAAAAGTTACTATTCACCAAAAAAATATTTTCATCTCATTGAACCACATTTTAGTCCTTGATATTAACCGTGTCTCTCGGATTTTCGAAATTCCATTCACAGAAGCGGTAAAATTAAGTTTTATGCAAAATTCAGTTTTTAACCTACCACTTAGTGGTTTCACTATTCATCAAAAATTGAAAGTTTTCAGAAAAATACCAAAATTTCACCCTAGGCTAATTTCGATATTCTGAGTCCAAAAATGAAGTCCATTTTAAAAAATAAAATTTATAAATTTTCAAAAAGTGGTTATTACTATTCATAACGGCTAGTTTTAATAGCATATTGTTGTTTAGTGAAACTCGGTATTGCGTACGACGCAAGCTATCGAGGAAGGTCGCGATTGCGTGTAAAGCAAGCCAAGCAAGTGTTGTATAGAAAAAGATTCCTTTGATGATTTAAAAAGTCTCGGGTGTTACAATGATTAGAATTGAATATGGTTATAGAAATTGAAAACTCATCATCCTTGATTGTGATAAATTAACACATCTCGGATGCTATTTTCATTTCATGTATAAAAGAAGGGAAGAAGAGATATAAAGATGAATTATTCCATTATCAAAAAAATATTCCAGAACATTTATTCTAATGTAGTTATCATTTAATTTGGATGAAATTAGTTGAGGTAAGAAAAAATGAAAATAAATTTAATTGATATAAAAAAATTAATGAGAAATCCATTATTAAAATTTGGCAGCCTAATGTCGTGACATAATAATTCATAAAATATTATGATGAGATAAAATTGGTATATAATCATTATTAAACTATATGGATATTAAGGTTGAAATTTAATGACATATACCAACATAAGACAATCGAAAATAAAAAAGAATAACATAAAATGATTTCTTGAAAAAGAGAGAGATTTTGAGATGAAAATTTTGCAGAATAACGGCTATACAACATAGTTTTACAAAACATTAAAAAGATAGGGGACAAGTGCCACACATTCATAAAAGACTTATAATATATTATAGGGTTATAATAAAATGTAAATATGAAAATTTTACAGAAACTTGGAATATATACCACATAAAAGAGTATATAAAAGAAATGAAATGCAAAAAGGCGTTTAACATTATAAGTAATCATCCTTCAGAGCCTCCTTAGGGGAGAGGTTTTTGTTTTTTATGAGACAATGGGCATTTGGAATTTTCCAAGGATCATGATAGTATATTTGAGCATAATTTAGACAAGTTATGAGGGATGAGAGTTGTAAAGAGAAGGGGGAGTGACAGGGGGTTTTATAGTGGATGAGAGGGGCAATTTTGAATATCTAATTCATTATTTTATTATATTCAACAATACATCCAAAAATGTTGATTAATGTGACCATTAATAATAATAAAAGAATTTTAGTTATAACCAAGTGTTCTTACATTATCCATGATGATAATAATAGTGATTTTCACTCGAAATTTATATATACAGTAAATGTATTTTACTATTCACAAAAAAAATAGAGTATCTTAAAAAAATCCCATAAATTCAAATGAACCATTTTTTTGGTAGAATTAAAAAATAAAATCAATTTTTTAAAATGAATTTTCTAA
Source organism: Viscum album (assembly GCA_963277665.1). Classification (NCBI taxonomy): domain Eukaryota; kingdom Viridiplantae; phylum Streptophyta; class Magnoliopsida; order Santalales; family Viscaceae; genus Viscum; species Viscum album. The sequence goes on along the minus strand of OY728142.1, from coordinate 1,328,429,750 downwards.
ATATTTTCTATTTGATTTTTATAAAAAAATCGTAATTTTATCCTAAAAAAACAACACTAAAACTATAACTCATTTTATAACACATTAAAAATTAATCAAGGTCCCATAAAATTATCTTATAACCATAAGACTGTAATGTAATAATTTATGAGTAAATTTTATGAAAATAAATTTCTATTTTATATTATTATTTTAAGTATAAAATTTTAATTAAAATAAGTATGACACACTAAAATACCAACACCTATACTATGATAATTTTTCACTTACAATATGTCTAAGTTGTATTTATACATTAATGGGTAATGTTTCTCTTATTGGGCCAATTTACAATTCATAACTAATATTTACTATTCATACTAGTATGTTACTATTCATAAGGGTATGTTACTATTCAAAAAAATATTCTTTGTCTAATAAAACTGTAAATATCTTAAAGAACACAACCGTGTATGTCAGTTTTCTGAAATTCAAATGACGGAGGTGGAAAAACTTTGTTTACTAGATAGGTTATAATAATGTGGTGCGTGTAGAGACTTAGTGTTATATCCATTCAATATTGAATTAATTTACAAAATCATGGGGTTTTACATTAGCCCCACCTTATAAAAAATTCGGTCTTGAAATTTGAAATTGAACATCGATGTTAAAGGTCGATACATGAAAATTCCCAAGTGAGAAACCTACATCCAGAATATGATTATAATATCCTCTTAATAAGAGGAAATTGAAATAAATCGATCACTAAAAAACAATGAATTTTAATTGTAGAACATGGTTATAAAATATTAATCAAACCATCATGTAGTGACATTAAACTCTATAAAATCATAAAATGGTCATATTAACCATTTCCAAAAATAAAAAATCTCATGATCCAATATATTAGAATAATTCCCATATCCATCCTTACTAGATCCATGGACACATGGTCCCTGGAAAATCAATATTTTGTTTAGAACATAATGACTATTCCTAATCAATACTTCTTTTACCTTATTTTCCATTAATCATCATGAAGAAGCCCTAAATTTTCACATTCCAAACATGTGACTATCATCATCATGTGTCCATATTAAACATGTAAATATCTAAAATCACCATAAAACAATATTGTAAACATGAATTCTTCCTTAAACATGCTTTTGGATATATTACATATATTAAAAAAAGTTGTAAACTCAATAAATGAAAGCACATACCACCTGTCGACAAGTGAAAAAATTAGTTTTGACATGGTGTGTACTTATCCCAATGAATCATTGCTTCCTTATTAACTTTATCATTAGAAATATTTTAATGGTTTTCCTTCACTTAATCATGTTTTTTCCAAAAACATTAACTTTATACTGAATATATTTTCTTGGAACCATTCAACGTATGGTTTCAAATCATTAATGAAAAAGTATAGTAGTAAAATCGTGATATATTCCATATTTCATATGACCAATACATTTCTTACATTATATTCAAATTAAATGATTATTGATAAAAATATTAATAATTATACATCATTTGTGGTAGTATAATGACTTTATCATTATCTAATAACATCATTTAGGGCATATTTCATTGATGCTCAAGACATTGATTCACGATGTGTCCCGTCTCCTTATAGTTAAAGAATTGTAAACTGGAAACCATTTTATTACCATTTCAATAATGAACATTTTTTCCTTTTTCTCCACACTTATAATAGACATTCATTCCTTTTAATCAATTACCAGTGTGGTTCTTTCCATAGCTATCGCATGTGGAAAATCCCATCATTCCCTTCTTCCATTTAGACATATTTTTTGTTATCATCCTCTTCTTATTTTACTTATATTAAAAAACATAGGAATCAAAGAATTATTTATATTCATTGATTGAACATTATACAATTTACTCATATGACGAGGATACATGGGAGAATATCTTCCTTTGAAATGATGGCTTCCGACCATGAGAGGTATGTCCCTTCTAACAATTTGCAACACTTTTATTTGTAATGTTCTTGTTCCTTATTCCTGGAAACATTTCTAATAAATTCCAAATGCCATATTAGATCATAAAATTATGAAATTTCTATAAATATAATCATGGTATTGCATTTATCATTAATATATTCATCATAAATACTAGAACCATATACTTTGGTTACTTTTAATGAATAAATCATTTCTAATGATATGTAAGAAAAAAATAGAAATATAATAAGCATATCCCCCGTGCGTGTCAAACAATGTGCATAGTAAGGCCTATTTTTGTATACCATGTTACCTCTGGTCAAACCCAATACACCATGTCAGATTTGTTAATAGTGGGTACACATGCTCTAGAACCACATCCACTTGTAGTATCAGGAGAGAGACATATTCTCCAAAAAGATCAAAATAATATATTTCTTACCTAAATATTAGAATACTCTAGTATGTTCAACCTCAAATACTATCCTATTAATTTTTAAGTTATTTAATGTTTCCTAAATCATGTTTTCAATTTTTTTTAATAAATATCCTCTGATACAAACTGCAACACCCCATCCCCAGATGTTAGGATCTGGTGAATTATTTTAATACAACATATATGTTTTATTGGGAACATCACAACTATATGTTCTTCCCAACAGGTCACTCATAATAAACTCATTCATGTAATGAGAAAAATGAAACACAAGAAAGGGGTTTACACCAATTCTCTATAAGGGTAAGAGATATTGTGGAAGATATCATCTACATAAACATCTGGTATGGTGAATAACTAAAAACACATGGACATAAAAATAAACATGAAAACATTATGGCAGGTATAAGAGAAGAATAAATAGTTCCATAATAAAAAATAAACATGAGTATTTTAGTAGTAGAATAAACCCCAAGAACATTCAATTACAATTATCATAATGTGGGAAATGCATATGAAAGACAATCTGAAACGTTCTGTTTGGGCGTCGACCAAGACGTTTAATAATGATTAAGGCCTCAGCCAAAAACATATCTCAAAATGGGAAAGGCTTCATCCAAGTCCATATATATTTGTCTCATTAGACCTACAAGTTTATCAACAAACTATAGCTGGACTCACCCATTATTTTCTATGACCAATGCATTCCTCATATTAATGGGGTGAAAATAATCAAAATATAAATTCATATAAAAAATAAAATTTTAAATTTAAAAAACATTTTCAATCATTTAACATAAATACTTACCATTCAGAGTAAAATGGTGAATGGTATTAAGATATCACATCCACTATAACGTCTCATGTTTTGAACCAAAGGAAAAACACTAGTAATTAATTTTTTTTGTTAGCTGGCCACGTCAATTTAAAAATATTCCATTTAAACTTTTTATTTTCAATAGTTGACACTGAGATGTAGATTTTAAATAAATTTTATTAAATAAATTAAATTTAAATTAAAATATAAATAAATCACATGAAGGGTTAAATTATTCTTTAGATCATTGAAATATTCTATGAAATATTTTCAAAGTTAGACAACGAGTCAGTGCGGGGTTCCGAGACTCGAAGACCATTGACATCGATAAAATTAAAATATTAAATTTATTTTATTTATACAAATGTGTATTTTTTTACAAAAAAATGAAATAACACTCAAAATGTGTGTCGTAACATATTTTCATGGAATTTTATTTATACAAATGTGTATTTATACAAATGTACTTTCATAATTAATAAATTATGTCACAATGTAGATAATAACATGACAATGTAATGAATATGATATTTTATTATTCCAATTAAATAAAAGTGAAAATAAATTTTAATTTAATAACCATTTTTTAATTGTTATTGTTTTTAAATTATTAATAGTTTCATTTTTTTTTATATTAAAAAAATATATTTACTTTTTTTATCGTATTAACATAAAGAAAGGTACAGACCATTATGTTTTCATGTGAAATTTTTTAAAGGAAATCATGATACATGCCAGCGCACCCTATTGCAGATCCTAGAAACCTATTAATATTATTTAAATAATTTATCAAGTCTTTTTTGAAATATTACATCACTCCCTAGAACAACATTTGGGTTAAAAAATGATTAAGGTTATTTTAATGAAATTAAAATAGATTGGATAGGAAAGAAAATAAATAATAAAATTAAAAGTGATAATGAAAAGAAAAGAAAAATAACTAAAGATGGGTCTAACCATTTGTATTATTTGATATTTATTTTATTTTCCCTACCCTTTGTTTTTTATTTTTATATTATTTTATTTTAACTTTTAGGTTTTTACTCCTTTCATTTTTCTTATTTTCTTTCTCTTCTCTTCTCATCTCCCACTCTCAGGCTGTGCCTCCCCCTCTCCCTAGGTGGTGCAACACCTCCCTTCCACATTAGAAGAACACTGAAGCTCTATTCATCAATCATTTTATTCACCTTTAGAGGCATTGTAAACCATATGGTAAGGATAATCATGGGCAGTTGGAATCGTGGGGATTTTTTGAGTATCTGTCGCGCAATCAACCGTAGACAGATTTTATCATATTTTGGGTGTTTTTATAAAATCACTAATTCTCTTCTATTCTAGTCCAAATTAATGCCTACTGCAGATCATGGAATCATTTTCATCCATATGGTAGATATTATACTCTCTTTCACTCTATTTTATTACGATTTATAAAAAACACACAATTGTGTCATTCGTCGGTGCCTACTGACGTCGTTTAATTTCACCCAATATTTTCAATTATATTCTATTTCTTAATCATTGTAGCCTTATTCATTATAAATTAAATGGGTTAAATAGTTGCAATATTGTAAGACACTCCATGGGGTGTTCCATGGTGGTCGTTATAAATTCAATTTCCTTGAGCATTAAATTTATTTTAGTGCATGTGTTGTGTCGGCCATTTTAGTTGTATTTAAATTAAATAATCATTTTAGAAGAATTATAAACCATAAATTTTTGGGTTATTTTATTTTTCACCAATATAATTATTAACTAAAATGCTTATTTTTCAACATATGCTGATAAAATATATTTTTTGTAAATTTTTACACTACATAATTAAATTAATACCCTATGTTTCATGGGTGTATCTGCATAGATTAAAAGATACAATTACATATGCATAGTATGTCATATCTACTTTTGTGAAATTTAAATTAAATTCTGTTCGGGGAAAAAATTTGGGATCCATATTAAGGACCCAGACATAGACTCTCTATTCCCATCTGGGTACATCTACGCATCAACGCAGTGTCATTTCCCTTGTGAGACTGAGGATTCCCCAAACATTCTAAACACATATGTGTGACAAAATTTCCAAAAGGGAACATTGGGGACAGATCAATTGGAAATGTGGCTACTCCAACCCTCAGATGATACTCGAGCCCTTTCATTGCGAGATCAGGATTGACTCAAGGTAAATCCATGCCCTAAGAGATAATTGGTCTTTTGAGAGATTATCGTGGACCGAATATTTTGTATAGGTAAATTTAAAGGATGTTCCTTAGTGATATCATTGGGATAGGCTCAGACAAAAAATATTAACTTGAACATATAAATAGTGATGCACTATAGGTTTATATTAATGTCTCTTGAGTCCTAAGAGGGTTGTGATCCTTTATGGTTTGTTGACACACATTTGGTTTACATATAATTTAGACCAAAAGATAAAGAAAGATATTGGGGGGGTATACCTATTATTTGTTTTGCCATGAATTTCTATGATTATATATATTCATATTTGTATACTTCTTATTATAGGTTCTTTTTTTAGAACCCTGTCATAGGCTAAGGATGGTGATTAGAGATTGGTGTTTTTGGGAACCCAGGCCGAGTTATTTTATTTTGATGTGCTTAATTGATTTCCTATATTTATTTTAAAACGACTCATTGCATTTAATTATTGCACTAAATTGAATGGTTTAGACACACTGGGTGTCATCCTACCAGGATTTTATCTCACACATTTCTTGGGCATCATTGTGATCCAAGTAGATTATATGTTTTCTAGTTTTTACAATGAAAAAGATTATATTTTCGATGCCTAATTTTTTTTTCTGTTTATGATAGTGACTAGGGAAGAGGACCATGGATTTATCATGGTGCAGTTGTTTCAATTTTTGTGTTTCCTTTTTAGTTGATAGTAATATTGGTTTCTGTTTTTTGTGCATTTAGTTTAGACAGATATTATAGCATGACATTATTGTGTGCGCTTCCGCACTTGATTTTTTATCAGTTTGATTAATCATTTTTCTTCTGCTGCAATTTATTACTTTCTATTCTCCCTGTATTTATTATAAATTTTTTATTACATCTGCTTTTATAATACCTATTACCTATTAGGGAATTTTCTCTCCCATGTAAAAGAAAAATTACCTCACTTCAAGTAGGAAGCCTTTGGAATTCGGGAAGAGGCAGTTGAGGTCATGTGACCCACAAGTCTAACCATCACCGTAGTGGTGATCCCATTTGGTACATTACAATTCAGTATCAATGGTTGTATTTTACTTTTTATTACTAATTTTGGTTAGTAGACAGAAGACATAGAATGTGTCATCGCTTGGTTAATAGCCATGTGTGGGACTGATCACCACACATACGAGAATTGACCATGTGGCCAGGGTTGGGAATTGATGTTCATGACTTCTTATATTACAATAGATATGATTTCCCCTGGATTTATTAGTGTAATTTTGGCTGATTATAATTTATAATCATTATAGTATATTACCATTGTCCAGTTAAGGTAAAGATGAAGTATTACATGCATCATAATAGGCACATAAGAATTCAAATTCCGTGTATACTTCCATTCCATGCAGTTAAATTTTATGTTGTATGTTGATTTAAATTTTGTGCCTTGAATGTATGCCATGTCTTGTAATTATTTAGCATTCATTTTTTGATACCATGTTTTGGTGATATATTTTGAATGCTATCCTATGTCCATGCTTCCTATTTAATACCATGTTTTCCTTGTATCATGCTTCGCTACCTATTAACATGTCTCTGTGATAAAAATGATATAATTTATTGAATTCAACATATATCTCCATATTATCTTCCTGTAGTGACCTACTAGATTGTTTTTTATGTAATTTTTTGACTTGTTAAAATGTACTAGTAGCCTTTGAATGGGAGGCAAAGGACAAAAACTATAATGTGTATTGTATCATTATAGGTTGATAGCCACTTATATATCTGGGCCAATATGTTGTTGAGCATTTTATAATTCCAACTGAATTGGTTAACTACCAAAAGGCACAAAAAGGACCAAGTACGCTAGTGAGTGCGAGTTCTCTATGAGATAAACCATTATGGGTGTTTCGACTCTTAATAATTAAACCACTATTTTTTTGGGTTGCATTTTAATGAACCCAGGTTGTCTTTATGGGACCCTTGGATGTCACTTTATCTGATTAAAAGGAATTTATGTGATATATTGGCTAATTAATGATTGTATGTCAATTAAAGTAATTTTTTTAAAATATAATTTTATAAAATATTCTTATTTTATCTTGAGGTGTTGGTTATATTAGGTACCTTGTGTTTTGTTTTGAAAAATTGAACATGATGTTTTTATTTAATCATTTAAGAATCAAGGATTTAATGTGATTAAATATAAATGTCCTAGATATGGAACTTGTTGTGATGTCTACTGTTTAAGACCCTGGTATTAGGGTTGTTTAAGGTTTTGTTTGAGTTTCTTTGGAATAGAACCATCTGCATGTTGTTCTCCTAGCCAGACCCCATTACATAAAATGACACCCTTCTTCAAATGTGAGGTCATGTTTTCCATGATATTTGAATTGGGCTTGTGCATCGGGTAATGATCAGTTCTATCAGGTTAGGCATTCCATAAGAATTGTCAATTGATTAATTGGTCATCAGACCCTTTCTTAACCACATCGATGGATGGCTCGGTACGTTTTCATCTAAGTTAAAATTCATCCTTCTTCTATATCACCTCGGGGTAGTATGTGCTCACGTACACTGTGTAATTGAGTGCTTTACATTGTGAAAAATTGAATGAGTTCATTGTAATTGTCATGTGTTTTACTATTAATTATGTTTTGGGTCATATATGTAGTATAATGAATTCTATGTTAAAGGAATAAAGTTCATCTTAATGATCTAGATGACTTCAAGATACTCGAGTGTTTTAACCCACCATCCAGTTCGGTTGGGATTTCATTCCATTTGATTAAATGTTTTATTTACAGTAATCTTCAAATACTGATAGTGTAATCTTCTTTAAGTGATGAGAATTTCCCCTATATTTCCTTCATACTTGATGCACTAATAGATCATCGGTCTTACTCCATGCTAAATATTTAAAATATATTTGTCTTGTTTTTGGTGGTTTTCTCACTATTTCATGCTAACATGTAATTTTTATCGAGGTTTTGGTTAGTATTCAGCAATTAGAGGATTTCAATGTAGGAATTGTTTGGACGAACTCTTGTACACCAACTATTTTTTCTTATGTGACCAAAAGGTGGATGCCACTCTGGGCTTAATCAAAAACCTGTTTTGGATGTCTTATCCTTGTCCCAATGTCTCACTCATAAACATGGTGTATACACTACACTTAGATAGTTACTTATACTCATCTCATGTCAATCTAATGTCACAACAAACATGTTAATGGTATCAAGAATTCTTAATTCAAGAAATGTCACTGGATTTCAGAAATGAATTTTTGTGGATGTGTCTGTGGGGAATATGAGATACATTTTAAGAATGCATCATAGTTCAGTTAATGAAAATATAGGTTTCTATAGAAAGTGACATCTTGAATGGTTGGTCGACATGGCTCGACTAGTTATCTCTCTAGTTTAATGGAGCGGTCAGTGAAGGACCATTTTTTGAATGTCATCAGATGTGATGAGTACAATTTGTGGTGACTAGGGATTTCAGAAAAATCAGGCTCAACTTCAGGTTTTTGGGATATGGGGAATCGACCATTTTATCTATTTCTGAAATCATGCGAGAAGCTTCACAAGAATGATTATGGGAATGAATTGTAGGAAATTCTAATATTGGAAGGTGTTGTGACTCATAATTTACATCCTTCTAAATTTAAAACCATAAGAGGGAAGTAACATTGTCTAGAAGATAATGAGATGATGACATGGTCATGTATCTAGTTGAACGTGTTTGGATAGGTACCGTGTTGGTGTTTAGTTTGAAAATTAATGTTGTCTAGGATGTTAATAGATTATGTGTCTCCTCCCTAACCAATGTTTGAACATACATAAAGCGTTTTTAGAGACAATACGATCATTTGTATGATACTGCATGACCCTGTAGATCAGGTGAGGGTTGCATTGTTCTCAAAGGCTTCTTGGGGATGAAAAGTTATAAGGTAGGAATGTTGTAACGTCCCATGTTTTGAATCATGTGAAAACGAATTGGCAAATTATTATTTCTTATATGTGAAGTTCAGTTTTAAAACCGAGCATCAGAACTTTTTATTTTCGATAGTTGATAATATGATGTTTCTTTAAAAAAAATATTAAAAAAATTTCATTAATAAAAAATGGAAATAAATTATATGAATAATAAATGTCTTCTTTTAAACATTGATATATTCTATAAAATATTTTTAGTGTTAGATAATGAGTCAACATGGGGTTCCAAGACCCAAATACCTCTTCATTTATAGAATAAAAATATTAATTTTATTTTTTTCTTATGCATGTATGTTTTTGTTCAAAAAAATGAAATAACATTAAAAACATGAATCGTATGAGAAATATGAGATAACCATGATGTCTGGAAAGCCGGTTTTACCCTAGAAAAGTCATTACCATAATGTGCATTAGGTGTTTGACACCCTGGCACATGATCATACCCTACATATTTTTATTTTTTTGTTATTTTTGTTTTTTTATATAATCAATAGTTTCTTTTTCATAAATGGTGCATCATATGAAAAATATGAGACCACTGTTAGGTCTAGAATGCTGATATTACCAAAGGTAGAGTATATCCTTTGCATGAAACATATGTTTAGTCAAGTTACACCCAAAGTAAATTTAATTGGGTTATAAATATATTTAATGGAAATTTAAAAATAATAATAATAATTTTATTATTAATATATTTATTTGTTTGGAAAACAGAAATGAAAATTTACTTTCAAAATACATAAATTATGTCATGCTATAAATAATAACTCGAAAATGTAATGAACGATATATAGTTAATTATCCAAATTAAATAAAAATTCACAATCAAAATTAATTTAATAAAAATTATTTTCATTAATTGTAATTGTTTTTAAATTATCAATAGTCACATCGATGAGTTATATTAAATAAAAGTAATTTTAATTATTGTAACGTCTGGACAAAAACCAATGTACAAACTGTTAATTTTTCAAGCCGAAATCCTTAATGAAAACCAGGGTGTGTGCATGTGCACCTTGTTTCAGATCTCGGACAACTATTTAAATTAATTAAAAAATTTCTCGGGTCTTATATAAAATATTATTTCACACCCTAGAGAAATGTTCTTATTAAAAATAATTTAAAAGGACTGATAAAATTTTAATGAAATTAAAAGAGATGGAAAAAATGAAAAATATTTACATTAAAAGGTGGAATGAGAAGAATAGAAAACAAATAAAAAATAGGTCAGATGATTTTTATTATATTATTTTGATTTTACTTTTAATCCAATTTTATTTTAATTTTTAGTTTATTTTATTATTCCTTGTTCCCTTATAATTTTTTTCCTTTTTTTCATTTCATATGTCTTTCTTTTTTTCTCTTTTCTCTTCTTCTCTCTCACTCTCACATCGTGCCTCCCCCTCTCCCTAGGTGGTGCACCACCTTCCTTCCACATTGGATAGAAATTTCACCATTGTTCATCATTTGATTTATTAGTTTTTAAGAGTGATTTAAACCATACTTTAGGGATAATCATACATTGTTGGAATTATAGTTGTTCATTGAGTAACCTTCACACAGTCGGTCGTGGAAGGATTTTACCCTATTTTGTGGTTTTTCTAAAATCATATATTTTCTTCTATTCTAGGCCAAATATAGGACTAAAATATATTATAGGATCATCTATGACCATAAGGTTGGGAGTCTACTCTCTTTCCCTCTGTTTCGTTGTGATTTATAAAAAATTCACCGTATTTTCATTCATGGTTGCCAACCGACATTATTCAATTTCACCCAAACATTTCAATTTAATTTTTCACTAAATCATTGATGCTTTATTCACTATAAATTATGTTTTTTAAATTGTTGCAACATGGTTAAACACCACCTTGGGTGTGTCGTCATTGTTGCTATAAATTTCGATAGCCAGAGCATTTAATTTATTTAACTACATGTGTTACACAACCCATTTTATTTGGGTTTAAATTAAATAATAATTTTTTAATAATTATGAACCTTGAATTGTTAGATTTTTTGTAGAATGTTTCAATGATTTAATTAATAATTAAAAAGTTCACTTTTATTTTTATGATGATAAAATATCTTATTTCATAAGCTTTACACTGCAAAATTTAATTAATACCTTGTGTTTCATGGGTGTATCTGCATAGATTTTAAGATGAAAATATATATCGATACTATTTCATATCTAATGCTATAAAAAATTTATTAAATTCAGGGTGGGGAGGGAATGTGGGATCCATATTAAGGAACGTCACATAGACTCTCTCTTCCTGACAATGTACCTCTATGCGCTAGGGGGGGGTCTTATGCCTTGCCAGACTGAGACTTCCTTGGGAATTTGGAATACTTATGAGTGATAAAATTCCCAAAGGATCTCATCGTGGATTAATTTGTGGGAATTGTGACCATGCCATGCCTCAGATTATCTTTGAACCCATTGTTTGTGAGATCATGGTGGACTTTATCTAAATCCATGCCCAGAGCGATACTAGTTCATTCGAGAGGTTTACCTAGACGGCCTCAGTGGTATTGATAAATTTTAAGGATGTACCATAGTGATACCTTCAATATGGTCTCCGACTCAAACTCTCAACTTCAACATAATAAAAATTAATCAGTACATGTTTCTGTTAATGCTTCTTGGGTCCCAGGAGAGTTGTGATCCGTTCTGGTATGTTGAAGCACATATGGTTGACATATAATAATGACCCCAAGTTAAAGCACAAGTTTGGGGGTATGCCTCTCCTCTATTTTACCATGCATTTTTAATATTATATATATTCATATGTTTATCATAATTATTATTGGTAATTATTTCAGACCCTTGGTTATGGTCAATGTAGGTGATTAGGGATGGGTGTCGTTGGGATCCTGGGCCGACTTATATTATATTTCTACTCATAATTTATTATCTGCCTTTATTATATAAAGACACAATTCATTGAATTACTGCATGAAATGGAATTTTTTAGAAACCATTTTATTTTGAATACAAATATTTTATCTCACACTCGAGTAGATTATATGCTTATAGGTATTGAAAAAGGGAAGTGTGATGCTTCTGGTGCTTCATTATTTCTTACGGCTTAGGATGGATACTAGGGTAGAGGACTGTTCATTTCTCAGGATGAAGTTATTTAAAATTGTGCATTTAGTTTTTAGTTTATATTAAGCGTGGGTTCTATTTTTGGAGATTTTAATTTAGACATACATCATAAGATGAAATTATTTCGTGGGCTTATGATCTTGATTCTTATTCAGTTGGATTATTCATATTTCTTATGCTGGATATTATTCATTTACATTCTTCTACTATTTATTATAATTTTTTTTACTCCTTATGTTATAATACATATTACCTATGGGGAATATTCTCCTACTACAGACTTGAAAAAGGCCCTCGCTACTAGTAAGAATCTCTTGTAATTCCGGGAGATTCGCCTGAGGTCATGTGACCCCCCGGACCTAACACCATCTTAGATATGAGACAGGTATGGATATTACATCCACATTAAAACTAATCAGAAACCATTCAACAACATATTGTATATGATATAATAATAGATAAACTCAATTAATTAAAATATTCTACAGGGTTTCTTGTCATAGACGAAGTTACTTGTAAATTAAGAAATTGAAAATTCATGTGGAAATTGTCCTTAAACATTCAAAAGTGTCTCATTCCACCTTGAAAAATTAAAATCACAATCCCTTAAAATATAATAAAAATAAGTATTCTATTAATATGATATAAAAATAGAATTACATTCTCTAATTTAATAGAATGAGTGGTTGACAATTCATATATTAAATACTAGTTAATGTGAGACAAGAAAAATCCTTTTCACTTTTCAGAGAAGGGTTCATCTGGAATGTCTTCTGAATTTCCCATGAAATCCTATTGTAATCCTCTATATCCTAGAAAATAAAATTCTAAGAAATTTATATTATATTTTCTGCATAAATTATGTCCCATAGAACTGAAATCGTGTAAATAAATGTTCTTATGAATCCTTATAAATAAAAAATTATAGATAATTTTAAGGAATGTATTAAAGAGTATTTTAAAGTGAAATTACATGTTTATTCTCTTAATTATAGAGATTCCCAAATACCCTTTTTAATAATAAAATTATTTTTTTAGAAAAAACTATGGCTTAGAACATATTCTTCTTTTCACTAGAAAATGGGAAAAAATTTGGGATGTTCCATTGAATCTGGTTTGTTTATCAGGACACAATTTTTGCTGATCCTTTTAGAAAATGTAAATCAATAGGAAATAAAGAAGGATTGTGGTTGGTAAAAAAATTATAGAACATTAAAACCTAATTTATTTTTATTTTATTATAATAAATAAGAATTTCATTGAGGTAAGTAGATAATAAGAGTAACCTGAATGAAAATGGAGGATCAGGTAGAAATCCCTTACAAATTTGTAATCAATCAGTTTGTATACCCCAGAATTAATAATTTTTAAATGATACCTTCAATACCATGAAAATAATGTGATTAATGATATGATGCATTAATTGGTAGGATAAACCCTACACAAGTAATAATAGTGAATAATTAATATCTCACAAAAATGGAAGTGATGCGAGGAACCCCTTACCTTAAGTCTGATAATATTCTTCACTTGATCATAAATTCCCAGATGACCAAATTAAATTCATTAATTAATATTTCCAGAACAACTTCATTATTTAATTTATTTACCATAGCCATTTTATGTTCATTAATGGCCATCTGGATTATTTTAAGAAGTTAAATATTATTGTTTTGGTCTATTATCATTCTTATTAATCATGACTGGTTTACTTATATACATATAAGAAAAAATATGTAATATTTGAAGGGTTGTACAAAATAGAATTTTTAAATTATTTTATAAAATTCAAATGATTAAATTTTCATAAAATTCATTTTGTTTTTTTAGTGATACGATGAATCATCATATAAAAGATTAATGATAATTGGTTGGGTTAATTGGTGGTTTTAGATCACAATGAACTAATATTGATTTATAAAATAATTTCATGTGTAAAAAAGCATTCCCAAAAAATAAATCAGTTATAAAATATATATTAAAGTTTTTTGTTTCATGACTGGAATAAAAAATGGTAATAGAAATTGAAAACTCATTGTCCTTGATTGGTTTAATTTAACACATATCGGATGTTGTTTTAATTTCTAGTATAATATAAGAGGAAATGAGATATGATGGTGAATTATTCCATTATCAAAAAAAACATTCCATTAAATGTACAGTACATTAGTTATCATAACATTTTGGTGAAATTAGGTGAGGAAATAAAAATTGAAAATAAAGTTACTCGAAATAAAAGAAAATATGAGAAATCGATTATGAAAATTTGGCATCCTTAAAACATTACAAAAAAATCATACAATATTTTAATGAATGAAATAAGGTACCTCATCATTATTAAATAATTTGGAATGTATGGGGGATATGGAATGACAGATACCAACATAAGACAATTGGAAATAAAACATAATAATATAAATAGAGTACTTGAAAAGGAGAATGATTTTGAGATGAATATTTTATAGCATAAGGGTTATGAAACATTGTTTAAAAAACATTAAAAATAGTGGGAAAAGGGTCACCCATTAATAAAAGAATTATAATATAGTATAGGTACATAATAAAATGAACATAAGTTAATGTTATGGATAGAAGAATTAAAAACCACATAAATGAGAACATGAAATAAAAGAAATGAAAAGAGGTGTTTACCTCTTGATGTAATCATGCAATAGAGTCTTTTAAGGGGAGAGGTTTTGGGATATTTAATAGACCAAGGTCTGCTGGATTTTGGGGATGAACTTTGGAGGATATTTGAGAAGAATTTAGAGTGTTCACAAGACTTGAAAGAAGTGAAAATAAGGGGGAGTTAGGGGGGGTGGGGTTTATAGTGGATGAGAGGAGTAATTTTTGAATATCATATTCATTATTTTATTATTTTTATCAAGACAACCAATAGTGTTGATTCATGTAAGCCATAATACTAATATGTTCATGTGAGGTATATCTAAGTGTTATTACATCATTGATGATGCTAGGAATAGTGAATTTAAATAATAATGTATATATATGGTTTATTACCTTATTTTATTATTCATAAAAAATTTGAGTATCTCATAAAAATCCCAAAAATCCACCCCACTAATTTTTCAATGTGTAGAATTCACATAGTGTGGATGCAATTTTTTATAGATTGTTGATCAATGATAATCAGTTCAATAAATTATTTTCTACACCTTAATGTCGTTGATGTTTCCTCAAAACAGCCATGAAATTATATAGTACAATATGTAGTATTCTACATTTGAATATATTACCTTTATATTGACAGGTTTTGCAATAGTGACCTTATTGTCAACTTTATATTGCTAGGATATTTAAATATAACCTAATTAATACCATGATGTAGTCGGTCTAGAAATAGTTATTATGTTAATGTGAAAAATCACTGAATTAGAAATTGAATTTCATTATTTAACAATTTTTTATAAATAATTATAAAAGGTATTTGGGGGATAATTGTTAATTATTAATTATTTTATTAGTCATTAAATAATAATATTTTAATAATTTATTAATAAATTTTTATTGATCATTTTTTATAAAATGTAACATAAATATTAGGAGTTAATATTTTAGCATCCTTTAAAAAATTTACATTTCGTTGTTTTTTTATTATAAATAAATGTTATTAAATTATAATTCATTGTTCTATCCAAGAAAGTGCTTATAAATTTCATACGTATGACCAAAATATAAATGGTTTATATTTTTAATTGTGAATTAATATTAAATATTTAATTTGGATTAAACAAATTTATGGGAATTTATTTGGAATAATTTAAAATGTGATATTTAGATTATGTGAATGATATATATAAGGTTAATTATCTTTTAAATCAATTAAATTTATTAAAATATCATAAATATAATTGATGTTACATAAAATGAATATTAAAGTGTTTATATTAAAATCAACATACATTTAATATATTCAAAATTATATAATTTTCAAAGTTTTATCAGTAAATTATAATGGTTTATTAGTGAAATTTTATTTTTATTTGATAATAAATGGTAATATCTAATCTTAATGTGTGAATCGCTCATTTTTTTATGAATATTACTAGAATTATTCAATATAATAAATCATTTATGTTATCAATTGGTATTATTTATTTTAACTATTAATATACATCTATTGGATAGATCCATGAATTACATTATAAAATTGACTCTATAATTTTTTTTGGGAATTGGTTTTAAAATAAATTTGTTTAATTGAAACTACATGTAGAATATGGTTTTTCATATTAGGAGTTTGAGGTATCATGAATTGATCTGTCTCTTGAGTAATGTCTCCCCAAATAGTGTAAATTTGTGTCAAACAACCTATTAGCCCAAAATTTTATTTTATGTATATAATAGTTAATGGGGTCAAATGTATGGGACACGATGATAAATCATTTAGATATTATAAAAATCATATAATTTTAATAGGTAACATAGTTTTTTATGTATATTTTATATATGAAAAATTTAGATAAATTGGAGAAGTTTGGACACTATATTTGGGTTAGAAAAAACATTGTGCGTCATGTTAATACTTACACATCAATATAGATTGATCTGTGCATATTTAGTATAGATAATTGTAATACAAAAAACCAATTTCTATGAGGCATCACACTGAAGGGAATAAACATGTGGATATAATTTGAGATTAAATCCCCTTCAATTATATACTATCATATTTTATATGAAGTGGAAATTTTTAAGGCCTCAGTCATCTTACTAGATATGTCATGATAAATCTCGGAGACCCTTTATTATCATTTGTAATGAATGAAATGATGAATAATTCCATATCATCCTTACATAGGCCATGCTACCAGTATATTCTCATAGTTTTTCTTTTTATTTCATTTTATTTGTTAATTATTTGGGTTACTCAATACGAAACACACAAATAGGATTAGGTTACTATAAGAATATAGTTTAGTTTATCCATATTATGTTTTAGAAAAATATTTTTCCACCTGATTATACAAGTGGAATTTATGACATGATTTGAATAATTACAAACCCAAATTACTATGTGGTGATATAAACACCATAACAGACTAATTACATAGATAAATATAGACATTGTCTCACTAATTGGTATAATGAATTTTTAAATATGCCAGTAATTTAGTGAGGGTTTATTTAATAAATGTCCTTATTAATTTTCTTAAAATGAAAGAATTTTTTTGATAAAAGATATTATTGTAAATTTTTGGAATCATCCTCATGAGTATTTTTAATATTAATACTTGGAAATGATAAAATAAATTATATGCACTTCCTCTACTAGAACTTGAATTTTATTATTTTCGTGAAATATGGTAGAAAAATATATTTATTATAAAAAAATCACCATAAGAAAATATCATATGAATATCTTAAACCAAAGTATTTTGATTAATATGATAAAAATATAAAATAAAAATATGAAAAATTCACATTTATTCATGTTACCATGAGCTATTAATGAGAAAATAATCATTAAACCCTTGATTCTAATAAAATGTATTATATCCTCAGAAAACCCAATATGGATAAGGCAATGTAAGAATATAAATATGTGACTAAGAATTTTTTCTGGGAAAGATTATTGAAGGAACATCATTATTCGTTCATATACTCAATATAAGTTTTTTACATTAGTGATGTAAAGTGTTTAGGGTCACTTATTAATAGGGGATCAACATTGGATTTCATTCTAAAATCCCTAGAGAAAAAGGTTTGAATGTAATTTTGGATTTAAATAATTCATGAATTATGTAAAACTCTTTTTTTACCTCCTCAATATGTTAATTATTGATAATCATGAAATATGATGTCAAGGATTTTGATCTGTGTTTATGGTGAAATAGAATAATCTAATGTTATTTTTCAAATAAGGAACAAAATATTTCTTGGAGAGTCCGCACTTCTATCTTATCTAATGTAGAACAATGTGGTACATGCTTCCACTATGAGTAAAATATCTATTAAAGAGAAAAAAATTAGATTACATGATGTGCTATAAGAATCATGGTGGACAGTCTACATTTTGTGATTTTTCAATTCACTACCATTATTCTAATTGAGATATGATATTGAGTACATATTTTACGAAATTTATGATTGTACACAAATATATAAGTTGAGAATTTATTGACTATTGGCCCATAATGTTTTATTTTATGTAATTAAGAAAATGTGTTGTAGTATAAATGAATTAGATGGTTCAAGATTGGATAAAATTTACAAAATAAATTTCACTTTATATAATTATTATATTTGGAAAATCATGTACACATTAGTTTTTTGAAATATATTGTATGGTTTTTGTAGGTACAAAAAGTTTTTATTTATTTAATTCAATGAAATGATTTATGTGAAGGAAAAATAGATTCTTCTTGTTTTAAAATTCATTTTATTTTCATTTTTACAAATCTAGAGCCAATAAAATTTAATTTCATGAAAAATTTATCCTATATTATATAAATTTTTAATATATATGGTCTATGGATATTTTTTATTTCTTACATGTGACTTTTGGATAAAACCAATAAATGATAAAAACATTTTTAATAAATTAAACTTTAAATGTTCTAACATGTTTCATCAAGGGTGATTTTAAGGACATTAAATCATAAGGTAGTTTGGAATGAGGAAATATAATTCTATTTGAATATATTATTTTGAATCCATATACGAGCTTATCCCACTATATGAAATTCCAAATTTAGGTTTTTCTATGGAAATTATTTTTTTCCTTTTTAATTGTATCTGTTACTTGTTATTTATTTTACATGTTTTTTATTAAAAAATTCATCATAATAAAATGAAAAATTAAATAATCTTAAAGATTATATATATGGGATGAACTAAAATAGTTACCACCTTGAGTGTTTTAATGTAATGGAATCATTCATTCTCAAAGGGATCTATGTAAAGGATGTGTATCCTCAACTCAATTATGTAATGTGATATGAAAATTTTTAAAATGATAGTAACATTTTATGTAAAATATGATATGATTAATTGTATACCCCTACATTATTTATATATATTTATCAAATGTTTTGGAAAGAATAAAATAAGAAAACCAGACATAAAGTTCTTACCAAAATGGTTATGAAAATATCTGAGAATGTGTTACCGACACCAATAAATTGTGTATTTTATTATCCTTCTTTTAAATAAAAAATATTCCAAGTAGATAGAATAACCTGTAAAAAATACTTTATTATTTAATTTTTTTAAAAAAATTAATAATTATTCTCTAATTACAGTGGGGTTTTTTTCTTACCATGATATTCTGAAATGAATATAGTATCTAAGAATATAATAGATGTATGTTGTATCATACATATGATCATAATTTACAAATAAATGAGACCAAATGTCTAAAATTAAAGTGATTTTTTTTGTTATGTATCATAAAGGTCCTATGATATATAATGATAATGGGAAAGATAATGAGTTGCATTTAGGTATCATACAATTTATATATTATTATTTACTAATGGTCCTTGATAGTCAAATTACATAAATAAAAAGACTTGCAATCCTAAAAGTTATGCATGTGTGGCGTGAAAGAGAAAGGTATAGAGTTGAATTATTAACCATAATAGTGTTAATATAACATTGTTGCAAAATATTTCAAGATTTTTTGTTAATAAAATAATGAAGATAGTTTCCTTATATATGATTAAATTAGATATTAAGGCATCCATGGATAATTAATATGGATTAATAATGTATTCTAAATCAATAACTGAATATAACATCATATCATTTCATGATATTAATTTACATAGTTAAAATATGTCCAACAATCTAGAAATATTTAAATATGATTAAAAAATGTTATAATTATTTCAATGTACTGATATCATAGGTGTTACTCAATTAAATAGTTTAGTGGGAGTGGTTTATCATATAATATTATCATGAGAATATTGGTAATACATATGATATAATTTACTGAAAAAAACCCTCCAAGTGAATCATAAAATAGTTTTTATTGTATTTTATCATAAATAATGTGATATTTAATAACCTAGGGTGGGATTAATAAATATTGATAACTTTATTAGATGGATATATACTACACCATATTAGCGAAAATATTTATTTTTTTCATTATTTTACATATTAAATATCATAAATATATATGTAAGTCTCATGATATCTATTGTTTACTAGAATCTCAATATAGAACACTGAGTGATATGTAACTGGTGTTTAGACTTATTTATTATAGGTTATAAATAAATAATAAATATAGAATGTGAATAATTTAAGCATTGATAAATAGAATATACTGAAAAATAAGAAAAATTCCATAGAATAAAGAATATCAGGGGAAAGTAATATGAAAGGAAAAAATGAAAGAGAGTTGGTGTGATAGATCCCAAAGGAAACTCAATGAATGTTTTTTACAGTACTAATGTAATGATACAATTCTATAGTAAATTAACAACTCATACTCCAGATATCCATTCAATGAAAGATAATCTGTTGTATCATTCCCCTCAATCCATGAAGTTAAGATCATTATACCATGTTGAATCAACTATTTACAGGCCCTGATGAGGTATAAAGTCATCCAATGAGAATCCAAGGATCACTAAAAATGTTAAAGAATAAGGTTGGGTATAGTTAGATATGATAAATTGCTATATCGAATATTTTCAATCAAGAAAGGGATGATAAAATTATCTTATCTTCATCCATGAATGATCATAAAGTCCCAATTGTTTTTGAAATAGTCATGATTATTGACCCATAGTGATTACAAACAACCCCTCTCCAATGTATAGACACTTGAAAAATGGTCCCATTCGAATTTTAACATGAGACATTTGTTCACGCCAACCAAATGAGCATTCACAAACTGAAAATGGAAGTAATACATGAATAAGGGTATTATTTATTATATAAAAGAAAAGGAATTAGAAGGTGATAGATTAATTGGCCAGACCGCTCAGGTATATTCCTTTTTTGAAATCTGGTCTTGGAGGTGTTCTGGGAGGCCATAGTGACTTATTACCAACACTTTGCCAAACTTCAAGTTTTATGAATATTTTTTCTAGAACGGTGTCATTTTCATTGGAAAATTTATAGAATGGTTTCATTAACAGTGTTCCTAGAATGATGCTATTTCCAATGAAAAAATTTCACAATGGTATCATGAATACTGTTTCCTGATTGGTGTCAATTTCGATGCCAAATTTCCAAAATGGTGTTATAAACAGTGTCTCCAAAATTGTGTCATTTCCTATTCCAAATTTCCAATTTTTCTTAGATTATTACAGTTTTTCCCCTTTGACGTTTCCTTTAATTTCATAATGAATTTAAATCCATTCTTTATGGGATTTAAGGGTGATTAAAATAATATAAGTCATATCTTAATTTTCCTAATTGTGGGGAATCATTAACTCGGTCAAAATGCTTGATCATAAAGAGATCTGATCTTAATGGTAAATCCATGGTATTATAAATTGATTATCTATTAAATATACAAAAGGGATAACATATATTCCTCCCTTGTTGTTATTTCATGTTCCTTGGTGTGAGATGATCAAACGTTTCCTTCCACCCCATATGTGTCATTCGATCAAACAATAATCATTGTATTGTTTCCCTTTGTAATATTTCTACTGTTGTTCCCCCCTATTTTGGTGAAAAACGAGGTATCAACCAGTCTTTGACATAAAGTGTGTTATTCTAGTGTTCTTCTAGTTTATACACCTTTTCTAATGATTATCCTTTTCCTTGTTATGGTATATGTTCATTATGTTCTTAATGGAGATTCCTAGGTAGTTGGTTGTTGTGATGTTGTCTCTGCATCCTTGGGTGAATGTAGTTATCTATGAGAGATTATTAGGATTCACCTTGTTTTCTTATTCTGATGAATATAATGTTGGATGACTTTTGAGGTTAGGGATAAGTGTTCTTTCAAAACAATTTTTGTTCATTAGTTGAGTTAGCATGACTTCTCCACTATATTATAATGGAATTGACATAATAAATGTATAT
This sequence comes from Viscum album, assembly GCA_963277665.1. NCBI lineage: Eukaryota > Viridiplantae > Streptophyta > Magnoliopsida > Santalales > Viscaceae > Viscum > Viscum album. The sequence goes on along the minus strand of OY728142.1, from coordinate 1,328,407,246 downwards.
AAATGGATGAAAAGAATATGTATTCATTTCATAGAGATGTTATTAGTTCTTGATATTTTAGATAGTGTGTTATATTTTATTTTCTTGTTTATCTTATCATTCTTGATGGAAATTGGTAAATAATGAAAAGCCTAAATTATTTGTAAATTATTTGTCTAATGTTAAAAATGCAGGTTAATAGATCTGGTTGATTCTCATAGACATGAATAATTAAATTTATTTTTAAACAAGAGACATGTGGATTCTTCTTAATAAGGAATTTAATTGATGTTTTGTTTATTGTCAAATTAATTTGTTAAGCTATGATAGGTTTCTATTGAGATTACTCATAGTTGGAACCTATTAATAATGAATCATTTATTTCAAGATAAATTAATGAACTGGTTCTAAAATAAATATAAAACTCATTAGGGTTCTGAGTTACCATTTTCTTATAAGGTACATGATCCTCAGGTTTTAGAGCCATGAGGAATCACTGCATGTGATGAAGGAATTCCTTTATTAGGGCCAAGATACATGTTTCTTTTTTATTTTTTTCCCTTTTTTTATTTCTATGATTTGAGACTGGAAGGATTTTGTAGTATGTGTGGCATAGTGGCCTAGTCATTTTGCTAGAAATAGATGCCTAGAGTGGAAAGATGCATCGGTTTACACTTGTGGCTGTCGGGGAGGATACCATAGATAATGAAATTAGTTGGATGTGAATGTTTTATGGATGTTGAACATTTTTTATTTCTTATCTTCTTTAATTTTAACCGTATATTTAGGTGGATGGTCTTGCATAACCTGGTTTCAATATAGGTGATGATGGGCGAGGTATGCCATGTTCTTTCTATGTTTAACTTCACAATGATGGATGGGCCAACGCATCAACTATAGGTAGAAAATAATCAAGGGGTAGTTCATCTACTCACCGTATTGATCCACTTGTGTTTCAATCAAGAATTGTTTTCCTAGAATACATGGAACAATGGAAATGTGATAATGATGTAACTAAATGATTGAATGAATAATTTTAACTCCTAGGGTTATATATTACATGGATATTTTGGGGGGGAGTTATAATTTAACAGTAATGTGGAGTTGTTTTATTAATTCCATGAGGGTATAGAGCTTTGGTGTGATGCTAATGAAATGTAACGTGGAATGATAATGGTTTATTAATGGTGACAAAATTAATTAACATAATTCTAAATTGATAGAATGGTATAAAATAATCTAATGTAGCTCTTTAAATGGTTGTTTGTCTATAGGATACCAAGTATTAGTAGTGGCAGCTTGGAGACATAGAGACGTTAGGTTTAGTTGAGTCTAAGACTAGGTTATTTCTATAGTGCAGTTGTGAGCTATAATGTATTCTGTATTTATTTGTTTATATATTCTACCCCACCCTATTGGTTAGGTTGATTGAAACCCTATGGATTCTATGCCATGTGGGGTTGTTTTTCCCAAAATTTAGCTAGGAGGATGGATGGATGACTACCCCCTTTGGCACTGTTCTTTTTTCTTGTCAGTTACTTGTGTTGTTAGTCATGATGGTTATTTTCCCCATATATGATTTTAGAGGGCTGTAATGGCTTGTGGTTATTCACACATACATATTCTTTATAGAGTTTCCCATGGAATACTATAGGTGTAACATGTTTTGGATGTGATCTATTGAGGATCCTTACTCAGTTAATGGGATATAGTTTCTTGAGGTATAATATCGGATGTAAGGTTCACATTATGTGAGTCGTGGTAGCTCCTAGAAATTACCTAGATATTTTTTCTTGTTTGGATGGTGTGGTGCTTCATCCAGGTGTCCCTAGGCTAGCCCTTTTGGATATACATGGCTTAGGACGTACGTTGTTGGGGAAAATCATCAAAGTAGCGGGGAAAAGATAGTGGGGTACCCTTGATATTATTTATTATATTAGTCACTCTTTTATGAAATACATAGTGAGAGTATCCATGAAGAGACTAGGTACATATCATACCTTTTTATATGATAGGTTAGTTTCACATGTTGTTCACTTTTCATTACCACAATTTCATTACTTTTGCATGAGATGATCTAGGTATAATCCTACTAAGTATACCAATATACTCACCCTATAGATATGAACTATTTGTTAGGTCACTCGGAGCAGGATAGATATCAAGCTGGTTTCTACGAGCATTGGGGTTTTAAGAGATGATCGGGATTCGTGGTTGCTGATGGCTTACTTTATTTTGATAAATTCTTTTCACACTTTTAGTTATAGTAGTTTTTCATTCCATTATATGTATTCACTTAGGATTGTATTATACTGTATTTTGAGTTGGAGTTTTTTTGTTGTATGTCATATCTCTCTCTTTCTCATGTGTTCTCTTAGAGGGTAATGCCTCCCATTAGTATGTTTAATATAAAATCAGTACAATTTTTATCAATGGGGCCTACTGGAGGTTGTAATTGAGGGTGATTATCTCTCTTCTCACACTTCCACCTTTGGAAGAAACATATTGTCAGGAGGGGGTCATGAAATTTTAATACCTGTGGATTTTTTGAGCTTCCCTGATACTCGTGATTTTGGGACCATCATAGGGTCATGTGAAGACTACATTAAAAATTCATAACATATAGTGGATCCCACAGAACCCCCTTTGACAAGTCCTCCTATTCTTGAGAAGGCTCTCTGGACAAGTAGTGAATGCACAACGATTTCGGGATAAGATCCCTTAGGCCACATGGTTCTTCAATAGTAGAAGATTAAAAAAATCCATTTGAAATTTGTTTAAAAATTGGAAAAAATAACTATAAGGTAGAGGCCTCTTCTGTTTGTAAAAGATAAAGTGATGTATAACTTATGGGAAGGATAATGGACCATAAAACATATAGGGAAACTTGCGAGGCCCTTTATCCCTTGTAGAATAAAACAATTAAAACAAAAGAGGAGGAGGCAGGAGATACTCATGTTCATTGAAATACATATAACATGGACATGGTAGTTCTCAATATAATGATTATCCCTATTGATGTATCTAAATAGTCTCATGAATTCCCATTGGATTGACACCCGGGTCAAGTGGAAGGCCTTGCGTGTATTCCTTGTTTCATCTAGGAGAAACACTCACCTTAATGTCACCTTCCCATTTTCATGTATTGTGACTTGAGGGAGACAGGTTTCTAGTTCCACTGGCATTGACTATTCCTGTTGGAGGTCGAGATAAAAAGTTTTATGTAATTAGAGACTATGAGCTAGTGTTGGGGAAACACCTCTCATGGTGGGATTTTCTATTTCTACTGATACAACCATATGATGTCATCAATTCCATGGAATGGTTGTATTTAGTGTAGGATATTGTTGATTTCATCATAGGTTAGGTGGTGTTCCTTAATGATCATGGAGAGATGAAAATGTTTGAAGAGAAGCCTGACCCTAAGATGGTTTATAAGAGAGTTCCTTCCTTATCATCCATGATAGATAAGTAGTTGTTTAGTTTTTCACGGTTTCAGTAGTCATATATTCCAAGATTCCTGAAAGAGTACCCTGATATCTTTCTAGAAGAGGTTGTATCATTGAATCCTTGATGGGAGATAGAGTTCGAGATCGATCTACAGCCAGGATTGTCTCCATTCACGATGTCGCCACACAACATGACACATTTTGAGTTGTGAGAGATTCATATGTAGATTGAAGGTTTTTTGTAGTGCAGTTTTTCCATCTGAGTGTGTCACAGTGCAATGCACCCATTTTGTTGGTGAAGAACGCTGATAGAAGATTGTGGTTGTGTGTCGATTATCATTCAATAAACAAAGTGAAAGTAACAACTGATATCCTCTTTTAGGTAATGGTTAATTGTTCAATAAAATATACGGTGCATGTTGGTTCTCGAATATTGATTTGTTGTTAGGATATCAGCAGATGTGTGTGAAGGGATAATATATTCTAATAACTTTTTTCCATTGTCATCATGGGCATTAGAAGTTCTTATTTATTCCATTTATTAAGACAAATTCTCAACCTCTATTCATGGGTTTGATGAATGTTGTGTTCTATGAGTTCTTGGATATGTTCATGGTGGTTTTCATCGACAACATCCTTCTATACTCTGCATATGAGGAGGAGCATTAAGTGAATCTACATGGCATTTCTGGAGTTCTTTTTCTATTAGATCTATTTGGAAAATCATTGAAGGGAGTGTTTTGGTCTCAAAAATTCCATTTTATAGGAAATTTCATATCCCTACAAGGAGTTTCTATAGATCCATCGATGATAGAAGAAGTTGTGTCTTTGAAAACCACCAAGATAGTGGAAGAGGTTTTAATTTTCCTTGGACTTACTGGGTATGATAGAAGGTTTGGTTCTTTTTTCCCTCTGGTTATGACTCCTCAAACAATTTGGCCTAGAAGTATTTGGCGTTCATGAGGACTAATCAGTGTCAGGAAACATCCATGTATCTGAAAGTGGATTCGGTTAGTGATTTTGTACTTTTTCGTCCAGCACAAAGAGATCAGTTCCAGGTTCTTCGTGATGCATCATATCTGGGGATAGGTTGTGATACGATGTAGAAAATATCAGTCAATTCATATTATTCTTGGTAGTTAATTTCCAAATAATGTAAATATGCCACCAATAATTGTGAGTTGGAATAAATGTATGTTTCTCTAAGGTGGTGGATACATTACCTCATCAGTGATCCCATTATGGGTTTCCCCTATCATAAGAGTAGGAGACATGTTTTCTTCCAGTGATACTTGACCTTGTGGTAGAGTCGGTGGATGGAGTTCTTAAAGGATTACGAATTCATATTTTCATATACACATGGAATGGGGAATTTTATAGATGAAGCATTGAGTTGATAGTCCAATAGTGTTGTAGTGTTTGAATTTGGTGATTTTTGGAGATTGATAGAAGATCTTTCAGTGTTACACAAAGATATGGGAGAAGGATGGGGTAGATTTAACCATTTCCAAATGAATATGTAGTTATCTATAGTGCAACATGTAGAGGAGTCCTAGTGGAGTGATCATGAGGTTGAATTCAAGAGAGAATGTGTTATTTGTGGTGAGTCCCAATAAGGTTGTATTGAGGATGATCAAAACCATTTATTGTTTTGTGAAAGTCTTTTCATTCCTTTGTAGATTCTAGAGATGGTTATCAGAGACTTCCATAGTTCAACTTTAGCGATACATATTATTGTGAAATAGATGTACCGAGCATCAAGGATTTAGTTTTGGTTACGTGGGTTATGTGTGGAGTTGAATTGTTTGGGTCTCGATGTTTGGTCTTCTAGATTATGAAGTATGAGATCTACATTTATAGTGCTCTGTCCTGCTGATATATGTTCCCTAATGGAAGCGGTAGGATATCACAATGGACATTTTTATCTATTTACCTCAAGATCATTGATGGTATGATTCTATATGGATGGAAGTGGATTGTTTGATTAAATCATCCAACTTTATATGAATCAACTATTTGAGATAAGTTACAGTTTTTTGAGGTAGTATCTGAAGGAGGTAGTGAGAATCCATTGAGTCTTGAAGAAAATAATTTCTGATAGAGATCCCCATTTTACCTTCAGTGTGTAGAGAGGTATCCAACATTATTTTGTCTCTTAGCTATGCCTAAGAACTAATTAACATCTACAGATGGGAGGTCAAAATTTTTGAACCCTCCAAACTCATGAAGACATGTTGTTCTCTTATGTCTAATAATTTTGAGTTCTATTGCGGAGCCACCTACCTTTGGTAGATTTTTCTTATAAAAATAGCTTTCAATCCACCATTGGTATGGAACCGTTTGAATCCTTGTATGGCCATTCTTTCTATTATATTCTGTCATGGATAGGGTTCATGGAGTTTGTAATTATCTTTCCAAATCTAATATAGATTATGTCAGAGATTATTTATGTGATTTATGATAGGATGAAGGTGTCGCCTGATTTTTATAAGACCTGTGCTAATCCTAGAAGGAGAACTATGGAGAATGACATTGGGGATCATGTGGTTCGGAGGGTGGATCCCCATTATGGGTAGTGAATTTTTTGTCATGGAATTTTTTTTCTCCCTAGTTTTTTGTGCCTTTCAAGGTTTTGTCTTGTGTTGGAGTTGTGGCATGTCAGGTAGCACATACCCCATAGATGAGTAGGATGCATGATTTTTTTCATCTGTCACAGCTCCACCCTTATCTTTGTGATGGCTATCACATTATTGATTGGAGTGAAATTGATGTTGATGATGATGTGACATTCGAGTAGCGGATTTACAGATCCCAGACTAAAGGTAGATGGTTTTGTGTGGGCATTATATTCCCATGGATCATATCTTGTGGAGGCACTGTGGTGTGGAGGAGAGTACTCGGGAACATGAGTTGTAGATACATGCTCAGTACCTCGATTTGTTTGATGTTTAGCTCTTTTAATTTGAATTTAGTTATTGTGGTTTTATAAAAAATTTCTTAATTAGAAGAATCTCTTTTGTCTCTTGTTGTGGTCTACTATCTTTTTAGAGACATCTCCCTTGAGATAGTGATTAAGAGCCGGTTTTAGTTTTTGTGTGGTTTCATGAGTCTTGTTTTCAAGCGGTTGAGCTCTTTAGGTGGTGAGAGTCTTGAGAGGTTTCTCAAAGGTTGGTTTCTTCGACCAAATATTCTATCTAGGTTGGTTTTGAATTCTCAAGGATGTGAATGTTTTGATAGGTATCTGAGGTAATAGAAAATACCTCTCTATTCTGTTACTTTATTGAAATATGTTGTTGGAGGTGTTCTGTGAGGTCAATGTGACTTATTACCAACACATTCCCCAATTTCTAGTTCAATTAATAGTGCTTCAAGAATGGTGTCATTTCCTTTTCCATGTTTCTAAAATGATTTCATGAGAAGTGTTTCCAAAATGGTGTAATTTCATTTTCTAAATTTACTAAATGGTATCCTGAACAGAGTTTCCTGAATGGAGTCATTTCCTTTTCCATGTTTCCAGTTTTCAAACCTTCCTACAGTTTCTCCCCATTGACGTTTCCATTTTTTGTAAAATTAATTCAATGCATTTCATTATGGTATTTCAGGCTGATTTAAATACTATAAATCTGATGTTAAATTTTCTAATGGTGGGGAATCCATTACTCAGTCAAAACACATTATCTTTGAAAATATTATCTTAATGGAATATCCAGAGTATGTTAAAATAATACTCCATTAAATCTTCTAAATGGATGATATATCTTCTTCCCTTGTTCTTCCTTCTTGTTTCGTGGTATAAGATGCATGAACATTCCCTTACTTCCTAGAGGAGTCGTGCGATTGAACATTTATCCTTGTATTTTATTCACATTTAGTTTTTCATGCTAATTATTCACACCCAATGTTTTTGTGAAACCCTGAGGTGTTGAACTGGATTTGACATATGATATATCATACCTCTATAATTCTTTATTCTAGACAGTTCCTTTCAGTTCTCCATTTCCTTGTTATGGAATGTGGTCATTATGTTCCTAATTGAGCTTCCTCTGTTTTTTATTGTTGTGGTGGTATCTCTGCATCCACGGGTGGATTTAGTCTTCTCATTTAGGTGATCGTGATCCACTGGGTTGGCCTGCTTGTGTACAATGATTGATATAAACTATTTAGGTTGATGATTTGCAGCTTCAATATTCTATTTGCGTATAGTAGTAGATTTGGAATGATTTTTCAAATGGATATAATGGAATTGACATAATAAATATATACAAATAGATCAAAATATTATGTATTCATTTCATAGTGATGTTATTGCATCTTAATATTCTAGATAATGTTCTATCTATGAATTTCTTATTTAGAATTTCATTCTTGATGAAAATTGGTAAAGAACAAAATCTCGAAATTAATTATAAAATATTTGGCTAACGATAACAAGGAAGGTTAATGAATCTAGTTTTTTAGATACGCAAGGTTAATTAAGTTTATTGTTAACTAGAGGTATGTATATTCTTGTTGATAAATAATTAAAACAAAGATAGATTAATTGTCTAATTAATTTGTGATATCTATGATTGCTTTCTATTTAGGTTTCTCATAGATGGAAACTACGAGTAATGAATCAATTAATTCATGATGTATTAAAGAATTCACTGTCTGATAAAAGATAATTCATTGTAGGGTTTTGAGTTACCCACTATCTTGTAAGGGGTTAGAGCCGTATGTTTTAAAGCCATGAGGTCTCCTTGCATGTGAATGAATAATTCCTTATTTATGGCAATGAACTGAGTTTTTTATTTTTTGTTTTTCTATACTTCTTCTTCTATGGTGTATTCCTAGGGGGTTGTTGTGGTATGTGGGTTCGGGATAAATAGTGGTGGTGGTTGCATTTGGCACCAATAATGGAGATATGAATGATGGATATTCACATGGGTGTTAGGGAGGAAACCAAAGATAATGAAATGGGATGGATGTGAATGTCTGATGCTTGTCAAATCTTGTTGTTTGTTTATCTTTATTTAATTCCCCACTTATTTATGATATGGTCTTATTTACCCTCCTTCCAAAATAGGTGAAGACATCTGAGGTATGCCACATTATTTCAATATTTATCTTCTCTAGGATGGATTGTCATGAGCACTAGCTAAATGTGGAAGTGACTCAATGGGTAGTTCATCTACTCACCATGTTGATCCCCTTTGTGTTGTGAATGTTAGTATTTTTTACTATAATACCTGGAATTATAGAAAGAGATGGTTCATTAATAAATGAATGAATAATTGATGTTAACCATTCATGTTGGAGCTTGATAGGATGAAATGGCGAAGTTACAATTTAAAGGAACTATGGACGTAGTTTGGTTATGTTTGGAGGGAATTAAACACGGGTGTGATTCTAATGAAATGTAATAAAAAATGATATTGGTTATTAATGGTTAGATAATTAATTAACATAATGTGAAACAAATAAAAATAGATAATGTAATATAATGTAGTTATTTATATGTATGTGTTCTTATTAGATACCATGTCTTAGTAGTGGAAGCCTGAAATCTGAGAGAGGTTAGTAGCTGTTAAGTGTGAGACTAGGTTATGCCCATTTTCTGATTGTGAGTTATAGTATATTCTGAATTTTTTTATTTCTATATGATACCCACCCTATTAGTTAAGGAGACTAGCTCCTCAAGGATTCTGAGCCCTTAGGGTGTCTTCCCCAACATCCCGGTGGGATGAAGGACGGTTGACTACCCCTTAAGAAACAATCTCTTCTCTTGGTATTTACATGTTCTAGTAGGAATTATAGTTAGTTTTTCCTATATTTGTGTGCAGTGTGATTTCATGGCTTGTGGTTATTCACACACATATGTTCTTGATATTGCTTTATATGGACTACTATAGTTGCAACATGTATATGATGTGATGGCTTGAGGATCCTTACTCAGTTTATGAGATGTAATGGATTGAGGTATAATACCCAATTTATGATATGTGTTATACGATATGTGGTGGCTCATGGAAGCTACCTTTTTAATTTTGGTTGTGGGGATTGTGTGGTGCTTCACCCACGAGTCTTCGGGATAACATTTTGGAGAGAGATGGCTTAGGACGTGCGATGTTTGGGAAAATTGAACAACCCATGGGGAAGTTAGAGTAGGGTAACCTTGATATTTTTTATTATATTTTATACTCTTGTATGTGATGCATGGGGAGTGCATCCCTTGAGAGGCTAGGAAAATAGAATACATTTTTAGGTGATGAATTAGTTTCACTTGTTCTTCACGATGATTAAGTATGCAATCTTTTCTTTTATAGGAGATGAATTAGGGTGGATCCTATAGAGTATACTATTATACTCACCATATGCTTATGAACTATTTTTTAGGTCACTTGGAACTGGTTAAAGGTTTGGTTGGTTACTACTTTCATGGGGTTTATAGGAGCAGTTTGGGATTCATGGTTACTGATGTTTTACTTCATTTTGTAACATGATGTTTTCACTTTTAGTTCTAGAAGTTTTTTATGTCATTACATACATGTACTTCGGATTTTTTATATTGTAATCTAATTTCTAGTTGGTTGGTTTCGATTTTATCTCTCTCTTTTTCAGGTTTTCTCTTATAGGGTAATGCCTACCATTTGTGTGTTGACTAAACCCTATATGCTAGTCCCCATCCTAGGGCCTATAGGATGTAGGACACGAGGTTCATTATCTCTCTTGTCACACTATTGAACAAGGAGGAGCACACTTTGTGGAGAAGGGGTTGTGACATCCCGAGACCTAGGGATTGTAAGAGCCAGTAAGGGAATTGTGATTGGATGACCATCTTAGGGTTACATGAAGACTCCATAAATAACCCATAACCTTCCAAGGATCTCACAAAGTCCCTTTGACATGTCATCCTGATATTGATAAGGCTCTCTAAATAACTAGTGACTGCTCAATGGTATCCAGATAAGCTCTCTATGGCCACACAGTTCTTCATTTTCATAAGATTGAAAAACCCATATGAAAGTCTTCTTAAAATAGGAAAAAAATATCAACAAGGTGGAGCCCACATTATGTCATAAAATATAAAGTTATCTATATCCAATGGGAAGTATAATGGCCCTTAATAACATTTAGAACAACTCGCAAGACCCCCGATCTATTGTAAATTAAAACAAAGGAAACAAAATTAGAAGAGGTGGGAGCTACTTGAGGTCACTGAAAGACATGTGACATGTACCTCGCAGTTCACAAGATTATGAAAGTCCTTGATGATGTATCTGACACCTCTCATGAAATCCCATTGTTGTTTCACCCACTTCAAGAATAATTCCTTGACTGTATGCCTTATTTTATTTAGGATCAACAGAATTCTTTATATCACCTTCCTTGGATAATACTTTGTTAGTTGAGGTAGAGATGCTTCCAGTTCTATTGGCATTCACTATTCCAGTTGGAGGATGAGATGACTAGTTAGAAGTATGTCTAGAATGTGAACTAGTTATGGGGTATCACCGATCTGGAGTATATTTCCTATGTTTATAGATAGAACCATATGACTTCATCCTTATCATGTATTGGTTTAATTTATTGTAGGATATTATGTATTTCTTCATAAGACATGTGGGGTTTATCGATGCTGATGGAGATCCAGTAGTGTTTGTTAGTGAGTGGGACCCTTTGATGGGTCAAATATGTGTTCTTTCTATTTCTTTATTTGATGTATGAGAAGTTATAGAGTTTATTAGTGGTTTAGTAGTAGGAATTTACTAGGGTCATAGAAGAGAACCTTTATTTTTTTCTATAAGAGGTCGTAACATTACCCCCTTGATGGGTGATCGAGTTCAAGATTGAGATGCATCTAACCGCGTCTTCTATATCAATATCACTATATGATATGACATGTTTCCAGTTGTGATAGTTGTGTATACACCTCAATGGCCCTTTGTAGATCCTTTTTTCCATCCGAGTGTGAAACTGTGGGGTGTACTATTTTTTTCGTGAAGAATGATGATAGATGATCGTGTTTGTCTATCGATTATACTCTCTTAAAAAATGTGATTGTGAAGAACCACTATCCGCTTCCATATATTGATAATTTGATCAATCAACTGAAGGGTGATCGTTATTCTCGAAAATCAACTTATGTTCAGGATATCATTAGATATTTGTGAAGGATGATGATATTATGAATACTTCATTTCACAATCATCAGTGTAATTATGAGTTATAAGTGATGTCATTTTGTGTGGTAAATAATTCAGCTATCTTCATGTAGTTTATGAATGTAATGTTATATGAGTTCATGGATATGTTCATGGTGGTTTTAATCATCAACATATTTTTTTACCCCACATCCGAGGAGGTATATAGAGATAATTGTCATAACATTTTGGCAGTTCTTCATGGACAACAACTGTTTTAAAAGCTATTGAAGTGTGTGTTTTTGACTCCAGAAGTATGTTTATTGGGCCATGTCATTTCTCAGTAGGGAGTTGATATAGATCCATCGAAGATAGAATAAGTTTTTTCTTGGTCTTCCCCTAAGATAGTGGAAGAGGGGCGAAGTTACCATGCTCTTATAGGCTATTATAGGAGGTTTGTGGCCAATTTATCTTAGGTAGTGACTCCTCTAACAGCATATAATTGGAATATTAGTTGTTCATGTGGACTTATCAGTGTCAAACAACATTGATGTTTCTAAAAAAGATATTGGTCGGTACTTTGGTTCATTTTCTTCTAAAAGAAGAAGTACAATTTGAGTTTTTCATTGATACTTCACATCTAGGGTGAAGATCTATTATGATATAGTAGAAATTAGTTGTTTTTTATGGGTATCAGTTGTTAAATTACCTCAAGTAGAACTATTCCACCGAAAATATCAATTTTACTTTAGTGGTGTTTTATATGAAGTTGTAGAGGCATTACATCATTGATGATGTATTTTTGGTTATTAGAGATCATAAGATCCTGATGAATTTTTTCTCCTAGTATAACATAAACATGTGGCTACATAAATGGATGGTGTTCTTACATGATTTTAGCTTTAAAATTTCATATAATTCTGGAAAGTTGAATCTCGTAGCCGATGCATTGAGCCAGAAGTCGTGTAGTGATGTAAGGAATGAATCTGGTGTTTCTTGGAGAGTAGTAGAAGATATTTTAGCATTACATCTTGAAATGGTATATGTTGTGTATATATGATGATTTTCCCAGTTGATGGTGGAGTCATATCTAGTGCAACATGTAGAAGAGTCCGAGTTGGGGGATCTTGAGGTAGATGTCTGGAGATATTGGGAATATTTTTGGTGAAGCTCTTGAATATTGGATTGACGATGAAGAACACCAGTTAGTGTTTTTGGTAGTGGTTTTGGACTTTTCTAGTGATGTAAGAGATGGTTCTTAGAATGTTACATAGTTTTTTTAGTGGTACATCCTTGTTTGATGAAGATCCTCCAAGCCTTCAGAATTCATTTTTGGTGTCCTTGGTTGAAGTGTGTAGTTATAGAGTTTGCGTCATGATGTTTGGTATGCTGGAAAGTGAAGGCCATGTACTTTGTTCCTGGTGGATTTTTCTAGCTGTTAGATGTTCCTCAACAGATGTGGGGGGATATCTTTATAGACTTTGTTATCTTTTTACCTCGAGCTCAAGAAGACTTTGAATCTAATTAGGTGGTAGTGGATTGTTTAATCAAATAATCCAAGACTATAGCAATGAAAGAGAATATCTCAATAGAGGTTTTGTCAAGGATGTATTTGGAGAAGATGATGAGTCTCTACTGAGTCACGATCAAGATCCTTTTTGATCGAGATCCTCATTTTACCTCCATGGTGTGGATATTTCAGGAGCATACTTTTGGATCGTAACTATGACTTATAAATGCATTTCATCTACAAAAAGATGGTCAAATAGAGTGCCATATCGAGACACTTGAAGACATGTTTCAATAATCTATACTGGATTTTGGAGGTCTGTGGATGAGACACCGGTCCTTACTAGAGTTTTCTTAAAAAAATAGTTTTCACTATACCATCGGTATGGCGCCGTTTGAAGCCTTTTATGGATGACCATGATGTTCTCTATTATACTAGACTGATGTTTGGGAGTTAGTAATTCCCTAGATGGAAATAGTACAGAATTTGATAGATTTGGTTCTGTTGATTCATGAGGGGAGGAAGGCACCACATGATCATTATAATTCTTATGCAGATCCTAGAAGGAGACCTCTATAGTTTGAAGTTATTAATAACATGATTTTGATGGTTGAGCCCAATCATGGGAAGTGAATGTATTGTCATGGGTGTGATATTTCTCCCCATTTTGATGGGGCTTTTGAGGTGGTAGATTGTGTTAGATCCAAGGAATATAAGGTATAACCTCCCCCAATGATTAGTAGGATACATAATGTTTTTGATGTGTTGCATCTCTGTAGTAATAATCATAACAAATCTAAAGTCATATAGTGTGGTGAGATTGATGTTGATGATGATGCGACATTTGAGGATCATCCTATAGAGATCCAGGACTACACGAATAAGGTATTTTGTTGGCATGTTATTCTTTGGTTTGTGTCTTTTTGTAGGACACTAGAGTAGAGGAGAGTACCTATGAATGTGATTCATAGATACGTTATCAGTACCCTGAGCTATTTTATGTTCAACACTTTTCTTATAATGATGTTCATTTGTGGTTATAGAACTTTCCTGTTTATGAGATGGATCCATTTTGTATCATGTTGTGGTTTTATCTCTTTTGAAATGTATCTCCCCTGGGGGAGTGCTTATGAGATAGTTGTAGTTTTTTTTGGGATTTCATGTGTTTCGTTTTGAAGTGATTTAGATCCTTTAGTGGCTAGACTCTTGAGAGGTATCTCCAAGGGTGGTCGCTCGGACCCCATTTTCATGTTGGGGTTGTTTTTGAATTCTCGATGATGATAATGTTTTCTATGGTATCTAATGTAATGGATTAGAAATCTCTGGTCCCTTACATTTCTTAGTTATGGTATTGGAGGTGTTCTGGGAAGTCAAGGTGACTTGTTTCTTACACATTCCAGAATTTCTAGTTCTATGAATAGTGTTTCTAGAACAACGTATTTTTTATTTCCAAATTTCTAGAATGGATTCATCAAATGTATTTCTAGAACAGTGTTATTTCATATTCCAAATTTCAATAACTGTTTCATGATAAGTCTTTCCAAAACATTGTTATTTTGTTTTCCAAATTTCTAGAATGGTGTCATGAACAGTGTTTCCAGAATAGTGTCATTTCATTTCTAAATTTCTAGTTTTTCCCAAATTCCTACAGTTTATCCCCAGTGATGTAAAATACAATCACATACAAGTTTTAATATATTTTAGGCCAATATAAATCCCATAACTCCTATCTTAATTTTCCTAATATTGGGGAAGACATTGCTCTGTCAAAATGCATAATCTTGGACATATCTGATCTTAATAGAAAATCAATCATATTTTAAAACAATCCTCCGTAAAATCTAATAAAGGGTCCATATATCTTCATCCCTTATTTTTTTCCATCAGGAGAGACACTCAAACCATTCCTTCCTTTTTATAGTAGTCTTGGGATCAAAATATCATCTTTGGATGGTTTCCCCTTGTAGTTTTTCCTTATTCTTATATGTAGACCTGTTCTGGTGGAACTATATGATGTCTATCACTCAATGTTATAACATATTTTCTACCTATATTATTCTAGGTTCTAGACCAATTTTTTGGTTATCCTTTTCCTTTTTATGTTATCTGTTCATTATGTTCTTAATAAAGCTTCTAGGGTTGTTGGTTGTTGTGGAGGTGTCTCTACATCCTTGGGTGGATACACTCTTTGAGGAGAGGTGATCATGATCCTCTGGGTTGGCATGTTCTCATGGAAATAATTTTAAAAACCTTTTTAGGTAGAGGATTCATAGATTCCCTATTATATTTAGGTCATGTAATAGAGTTACCATGATTTAGCCACTCGATTACAATGTAATTAACATAATTAAAATATATAAATACATTAAATTAATTTCTATTATTTCCTTTGGATGTTATTTCACTTTAATTTTGTAGATAATGTGTTATCTATGATTTTATTATTTAGCATGTTTTTCTTGATGGAAATTGGTAATGAACGTAACGATGAAAATAATTTTAAATTATTTGGATAAAGATAAAGGGTCAGGTTAATGAATCTGGTTGTTGATGATTTTCATGTTTAGTTATATATATTGTTAAACCATAAGAATGTTTATTCTTATTGAAAAAAATTTAATGTGAAGTTTAATTAATTTTCTAATTAATTTGTAATAGCTATGATAGATTTCTAATTATGTTTCCCATAGTTGGATCCAACAAATAATAAATTGGTTAAAACATGATTGATAAAAGAACTATTTGGTTGATAAAAGAAAATTCCTAGTAGGGTTCTAAGTTACCCACTTACATGAACGACCAAGTTCCTTATGTTTTGGAACTATGAGGGATTGTTGCATGTGGAAGAAAAAATCATTGTTTATGGACTAGAGACCAGTTTCATTATTGTTTGTTTCATGATGATTGGGCTGTGATTTGAGAAAGGATGGCTTGTGTGGTATGTGGTGCTAGGAGGCCTAATGGATATGGCAGATTTTGATGGCTAGAGTGGGAAGATGCATGGGTTTTTGAATGTGGGAGTGTGGGAGGACACTAGAGATGATGAAATGATATCGACATGAATTTTGGAATCTTTGTGATTATTATAGTTTTTTTATTTTATTTAATTTCCCAACTTCTAGAGGTATATGGTCTTGTTTACCCTCCTTCAAAAATATGTGAATACATGTTGGGAATGACACATGATTTCAGTGTTTAGATTCTTAAATATGGATGGGCCTGCTCTCTAGCTATAGGTGGATAACACTCGATGGGTAGTTCATCAACCCACTGTGTTGGTCCCCTTGTGTTTGAAAGATTACAGTATTTTGTTATAGAATACCTGGAATTATGGAAAAATAATAATGATGTTTATAAATAATTTAATAAATAATGTTAACATATGGGGTTGGAGCTTGCTGGGATGCCATGGTGAGGATACAATTTAGAGGATTTGCGGAAATTGTTTGGCTATTTATGGTGGGTATAGATATTTTGTGTGATTAAAATGAAATTTAATGTAGAATGATAATGCTTAATTAATGGATAGATAAATAACTAACATAATGTGAAACTACAAAAAATTATTAAATAATCTAATGTAGCTCTGTAATTTGTTGTGAGCTTATAGG
This sequence comes from Viscum album, assembly GCA_963277665.1. Lineage (NCBI taxonomy): Eukaryota > Viridiplantae > Streptophyta > Magnoliopsida > Santalales > Viscaceae > Viscum > Viscum album. Next base: position 1,328,390,574 of record OY728142.1, on the reverse strand, counting down.
ATACCTAGTCTTAGTACTCTCACTTTGGTGTCTGATATATGTAAGCTGTAGTTGAGTATATGACTAGGTTATAACCGGAGTGTTGTTTGAGATATATTATATTCCGTTTTTTTTTTGTGTTTCTATATGCTACCCCACCCCTTTGGTTAGGTATATTAACACTATGGGGATTCTATGCCATATGGCTATTTTCCCCAACATCCCAGGGGGAGGATGGTGGCTGACTACCCATTTTGGACCCATTTTCATCTCTTGGTAGTTACATGTTTTAGTAGTAAAAGTGGTTAGTTTTCCCCATATATGTAATTATAGTGTTGTAATGGCCTGTGGTTGTTCACACACATATATTATAGATATTGTTTCTTATGTACTAATATATGTGTAACATTTATAGACTATGATGGATTGAGGATCTTTACTTATTGATTGAGTTGTAATGGAATGAGGTATAACACCCAATGTATGAAATGTATTATGAGAGATTTGGTGGCTCCCAGAAACTACCTCGTTACTTTTGGTTGTGAGGATGGTGTGGTTCTTTGCCTAGGTGTCTTCGAGAAAAATATTATGTAGAAAGATGGATTATGCAGTGCGATATTGGGGAAAAGAGGAAAACTAGTGGGTATATAGATGTGGGGTACCATTGATATTAATTAATATATTATATACACTTTTATGTAAAACATTTTGAGAGAAGACATGGTTAATATGGGAATATAGCATAAAAATTTAGTAGATGAGTTACATTCACTTGTCGTTCACAATGCTTTATAATTATTTCTTCACATATACATGAATGGATCTAGAGAGGATCATACAGATAAATCTATTATACCCACCCTATGTATATAAATTATTCTTCAAGATACATGGAGTTGGATGGATATTAGGCTAGTTACTACTAGATTGGGTTTATATGACATGTTTGGGCTTCATGGTTGTTTTTTACATACATTAGGTTCTTGCAGTTTTCCCTATCAGTTGTAGTAGTTTTTCATGTCATTACATATATTCACAATGTATTATTTTAAATTATAGTCTGTGTGGGATTCTGTTGGTGTCTATCTTATTTCTCTCTTTCGCATGTGTTCTCATCGAGGGTAATTCCACCCATTTGTGTATTTTCAATACCCACAGTGCAAGCCTCCAACTCAAGGGCTACTGGATGTGGGACTCGTGGGGTAATTAATTTTTTTTCACACCACCGGATCAGGATTGGAGTACATTGGAAGGATTTGTCCATGAAAGATTGGTTTCAAAGACCATGTTGAGGGATATGATGGAGTTTAAAGTTAGTTACATGTGAGGTTGTATGGGTTGGAAAGAAACAGTATTACTCAAGTTTAGCATCTGATGTAAAACACTGGAGACTGGCTGAGATAGTGGTAGTTATGGCCACCTATATTCTGATACATAGACCATTATGATTACAGTGACTACTAGAAAAGATGACATTGGTTTCTAGATAGAAACCAATGAAAGGATCATGTATTATTATTCTTTGAGTCTATGCTTGAAAGGGGTAGGCTTTGGTATAGGACAACATAAAATGAATAAAATGAAAAAAAAAATTAATGTTAATGTATTCAATATTCTAGTTTTAGGATAACTATTTGCTATTTTAGTAATCATGGATCCAGGTCGTTGTCCTCATCAGGTTCACACAAAATATGTCAAGCAGGTTGGGCTAGTTGATCACCATAAGGTAGAGGTCGACGATGGAAATTCATGGAGGAGGACCCTCTAATAGTTTCAACACCAGATTATTCAAATGTAAGAGGACTCCATTTCTAATGCTTTCATAGACGACTATTTGGAGGAGGTTTAGATAGCCTTTGGTTCTATCCGTGTATGGAAATAGGGATAGGTGTCAATGGGTATGATGATGCTTTGTGGTGAAGTGAATATTTGGTGGATCTTGTTCCTTGAGGATCGTGATGAGTCATCGATCTCGTGGAGGATGTTCTAAGATCATTTCAGTGAAAAATTTATTTCTTCGACCACAAATGTGGCTAGTCTCTAAGAGACTCTTACCCATAGGTAGGGAAGCTCACGTGTACAAGAGCTTGGGTTCAATTTCAATAACAGATTTATATATGCTTCAGACATGTTTCCAGATGAGGAGGTTAGGGAGATGCATTTTAAGGAGAATTTTAATCCAGAGATTCAAATCTCGGTCACCCCATTTATCCTGATGACATATCTCAGGGTACATGTTAAGGTATTCATCATTAAGATAATGTTGTCTGGAATCAGATCATCATGGGAGTGTAGTCAACCAGATTTCTAGTGAAGTAGAGTAGTGGTATGTTGTTTTCGATTTTTAGGGCATAGGAGTTTCTGTTCGGTTGGGGATAAGTCACATCCCTCAGTACATCATTTATCCAAGGCTGAAGGCTCTCTAGCCAATGATATGGGATTATGACCTTGTATTTATTGTGGATGAACATTTCATCAGCAGTGTGAGTACCCAACCTTTCAGAGTTGTCAGCATGCATTGGGTATTCTACTTCAGGTTGTACTATTGAGGCAGTATCAACCGTGTTTCTTTGAATCCTTAGTGAGATTATGCGGTAGGTAGAGGACATCCCTAGGATTCTCCCTATCCCCAGATGGCAGTGTTCATCATTAGGGTCAGATATGCCATGAATTTGCTCGTTGTCAGCTTTATGCTTTAGCATTTCCTATGCCAGGAGAGCTAGATGTCATTTGAGGCACCCTTTACCTATTTTATACATAATTTTAATCCTTGTTTTCTTCAAGAGTGACATAATCTTTCATATCACCTACCCTTGTCCACTCTATGGGTATAGAGGTAGATAGGCTTCTTATGCCCTTGGAATTGACTATGATAGTTTGTGGAAAAGCTAACATGTTTGAAGTATGTACAGAATTTGAGCTATTGTTTGGGATGCTCCACTCATAGGTAGATTTACTATATTTATAGATAAAACCATATGATGTAATCCTCGGCATTAATTTGTTTTATTTGGTGTAGGCTATTGTGGATTTCTTCTAGAGATACATGTTGTTATTCGATGCTGATGGAGAGATGACAATGTTTTTTGGCCAGTGGGACCCTTGGTTAGGTCAGAGGAATGTTCTTTCCTTTTCAACCATGATGGTTGAGCCAATGTGGACTCTGTTAGAGGTTTAGAATTCTGTATTTACTGGGACATGGAAGCGTACGCTACTATATTTATAGAAGAGGTTGTATAATTACCCCCTTAATGGGAGATTGGGTTCGAGATTGAGCTACTTCCAGGAATGTCTACTGTCTTGATGTCACTGTATAGGATGGAACCTTTTGAGTTGCTACAGTTACATATACAACTCAATGGTCTATTAGAGTAATCTTTTTGTCTGACCAAGTGTGTCACTGTGAGGTGCAACATTTTTTATTCTTGTAGGGTGAAAAAAGTTTGAAATTGTGTGTTTATTATCATAAATTAAACAATGTGATAGTGAATAACTGCTATACACTTCCATAGGTTGATCTTTTCATCGATCAAATGAAGGGTTCAGGTTTTTTAGTAAAGGTCAAATTAAAGTCAGCATATCATTAGATGTGTGTAAAGGATGAGGATATTTATAAGGAGGCTTTACATTGTCTTAATGGGTATAATGAGTTCTTAGTGATGTTGTTTGGTGAGAAAAATGATTCATCTCAGTTCATGGGGTTGATGAATGATGTGTTCCATGAGATCCTAGATCTGTTCATGGTGGCATTCATCAATGACATCCTTGTGTACTCTACGTCATAGGATGATCATGTAGAGAATCTGGGTGAAATTTGTGGAGTATATTATTGAAATCAGTTGTTTGGAATGTAGTCAAAGTGTGAGTTTTGGGCTCGAGATGTTCTGTTCAGGGGCCATGTATTATCCCATAAGGGAGTGGGAATAGATCTTTATAGGATAGAAGCAGTTGTGTCTTAGAAAACCCCCAAGATAGTGGGAGGTGTGTAATGTTTCCTGCATCTTGTAGGCTATCATATGAGGTACATGGAGAAATAACTTTAGGTTACGACTCCTCTAATATCATTGACCATGATGGATCATAAATTCGTGTGGAGTAACAAGTTTCAGAAGATTTCATGAATCTGAAAGAGAAGTTGGCTAGTGCTCTGGTTCTTTGTCTCCCATCAGAAGGAGAGTAGTTCATGGTTTTATTTGATGCTTCATTTTTTGGGTTTGAATGTGTTCTAATTCAGTAGGGATATTCAATTTTTATGGGTATCTGTAGTTACTTCATCGTGAATGTGACAATACCACCCACGATCTCAAATTGGTGGCAATGGTGTTTTCTCTGATGTAGTGGGGACATTACCTCATCGTTGAGCACTTTTTGGTTTTCAGTGATCTTTAGAACCCGAGGTATGTTTTCTCCCTACATTACTTGAACTTGTGGAAGCATTGCTGGATTGAGTTTTAACATGATTATGAATTCAAAATTTCATATAATCTTAGAAAGGGAAATGTTGTAGGTGATACATTGATCAAGAAGTCACGTAGTGTGTATGTTTGGGAATTTAGTGATTCTTAGAGAGTAATAGATGATCAATCAACATTACATCATCACATGGCATAATTTGGGTATAGGTTACCATTTCCATATTATGGTTCAGTCATCTATGGTGTAGTAGGTAGAATATTCCTATTTAACGGATCGTGAGGTAGATGATTAGAGAGACCGTGTTGTTTTTTTGTGAGGGCCCTGATGGTTGGTCTGTGGATGAACCACAATAGTTGTTGTTTTGGGGAAGTATATTAATTCCTTTGGTGATGTGGGATATGGTTAGAATAGAGTTACATAGTTCTCCTTTAACATTACATCTTGGTGTAATGAAGATTTACCAAGAGTTTAGGTGTCAGTTTTGGTTCTCTGGGATGAAGCATGAAGTTACATAGTTTATGTCTCGTTGTTTGGTCTTCTACAAGGTGATGGTTGAGAACTATGTTCCCAGTTGATTTCATTATCCATTATATGTTATTAAATGGAATTAGGTGGTTATCTTCATTGGAATTGTTACTAATTTAACTCAATCTCACAGAGGCTATGATGATATATGGGCGGTATTGAATCGTCTGATGCAATCATCCCATATTTTATCAATCATTGAGTTCATCTTAGTAGAGGTTTTGTTGAGACAGTATCGAGAAGAGTTGGTGAGTGTCCACAAAGTCCCTAGGATAATCATTTCATATCAAGGTCCTCATTTTACATCCATATTTTGGATAGGTCTGCAACATTCATTTTTCTCTCAACTATGCCTTATCATATATTTTCATCCACAGGTGGATGGTTAGAAAGATCTGACCATCCAGAATCCTGAATACATGTTATAGTACCGTGTCATAGATTTTTGAGGGTTTTGGATGAGGAACCTGAACATTATATAGTTTTCATACAATAATATTTTTCACTCCACCATCAGAATGGATTCATTTGAATCCTTTTATGACCTATCACTCCATTCTCCATTTTTCTAGATTGGGGTTGGAGAGTCTACAATTCTTATTTCAGATGTACTAAAAAATAGGACGGATATGGTTTAGGTGATTCATGAAAGGATGAAGGTGGTGCAATATCATCTGAAGACTTATGCCGATCATAGGAGGAGACCACTTGAGTTTGATATTGATAATCTCATGTTTCTAAAGTTATCTTATCCAACATGGGATGTGAATATTTGGGCATGGGAGTAAGCTTTCTCCCTTGTTTTTTGGCCTATTGTGGTGTTGGCTCATGTGGGAGACATGTAATATCGGATAGTCGTTCCACCATAGATGACTAGAATACATGATGGTTTTCATGTGACATTGATTTTTCGTTATAATTATGATGACTCTCATGTCATCAATTGGAGAAAGATTGATGTTGTTGATGATGAGACCTATGTGGAGAATCCTAGAGAGATCCAAGACCTCAAGAAGAAGGTGTTGTGTGGGCATTCTATTTCATTACTTCATGTATTGTGGTGGAACAGTTTTCTGGAGGATAGTACCTTGGAATTTGAATCGTAGACACATGCTCAACACCCCATTTATTTTAATGTTTAGCAATTTCCCTATAATAATGTCCATTTGTGGTTGTAGAACATTAATGTTTATGAGATGGATCTCATTTCTATCTTATTATTGTATTATCTATTTTAAAATGTATATCTATTTTTGGAGTTCTTAGGATATAGTGGTGGTTTTTTTGTGGTTTCACATTTTTTGTTTTGAATCGGTTGAGCTCCTTTGGTGGTGAGAGTCCTGAGAGGATTCTTGAAGGGTTTTTGCTCACTCACCATTTTCATGTCTAGGTAGGTTATGAATTCTCGAGGAGGATAATGTTTTGAGAGGAATATGATGTAGTGGTACAGACCTCTCAAGTCCATTTTATTATTGAAATCTATGTTTGGAGGTGTTATAAGAGGTCAAGGGGTCTTATTCCCAACAATTGATCAATTTGCAGTTATGTGAATAGTGTTTCTAGAATGGTGTTGTTTCCATTTCCAAATTTACAAAATAGTTTCATGAATATCATTTCTAAAATGGTTTCATTTCCTTTTCCAAATTTCAAGAATGATTCCTTGAACGATGTTTCAAGAACAATGTCATTTATTTTTCCAGATTTCCAGAATGGGTTGATGAACAATGCTTCCTGAATTTTTTCATTTTCTTTTCCAAATATCCATTTTTCCCAGATTCCTACCATTTCAACCCATTGGTGTTTCCTTTGATTTAAAATCCATTCAATTCAATTTTTAATGTATTTAAGGTCAATTCAATTCCCATAACTAAAATATTAATTTTTCTAATAGTGGGGACGCCTTATCTTGGTCAAAACATGTTATCTTTGACAGATCTTTTCTTAATGGAAAATCCAGCGTATCCTAAATTTTTGCTCCATTAAATCATATAAATGGTTATTATATCTTTCACCCATGTTTTTCCTTATTGATCCCTAGTGCGAGATCCCCTATGATATCATTCTTTCCTATAGAAGTCATGTGATCCAATGTTAATCTATGGATTGTTTCCCCTTATAGTTTTTCCTACTCCTTTGGTGAACCCCCTAATTTTGGTGTAACCAGGAGGTATTGATTAGTCTTTGACGTAATTTATGATCTACCTCTATTCATTTGATTTGTAGAACTTTCCCCATGTTCTCCTTTTCCCTGTTATGGAATGTTCTCGTTATATTCTTAATAGATATTATTGGGTTGTTTTTTTTGTGTGTCTCTGTATCCCCATGTGGATTCAGTCTTCCAAGAGAGGTGATTGTGATCAATCATGTAGGACTATTTTCATGAAAAGAACATTGGAAGAGTTTTGAGGTAGGATATTATTTCAATATATATTCAATTTATGTGAATTAGTAAAATTAGCATGATTTAGCCACATGATTATAATGTAATTGACATAATAAATTTATATATAATTATTAATATAATTCATATTATTTTCTTAGTGATGTTATTTCCTTTTTATTTTCTATATACTCTATTATAAATGTTTTTTTTATAACATATTGTCCTAGATGGAAATTTGTAAGGAATGTAATAAAAAAATTAATTGTAAATTATTTTGCAAATGATAAAGAGGTATGTCAATGAATCTGGTTGTTACATAAGTTCATGTTTAATAAAATTGATTGTTAAACCATATACATGTTTATTCATGTTGATAAGGAATTAAATCCATGTTAAATTAATTAATTAATTAATTTTTTTTGATCACTATGACAGCGTGATATTTAGGTTAAACATAGTATAAACCTTCAAAAAATGAATTGATTAATTCAATATAGATTAAAAAAATTTTATTTTGATAAACAATAATTCTTGGTAGGGTTTTGAGTAACCCACTTTATTGTAAGGTACATGAGTCTTATGTTTTGGAGCAACGAGGAATCGTTTTGTGGGAAGGTCGAATGCATTTTTTAGGGATACATTCTATTTTTCTATATTGTTTGTTTTCTTCTGCATGTGCTTTGATGGGATCCTAGATGGCTGTTAAGGTATGTGGTGCAGGGTGACCCAGTTTTTGTGTAAGTATTTGATGACTAGAGTAGTGAGAAGACTCATTTTTTTCATGTGGGGTCAGGGAGGACAACTAAGATGGTGAAACAAGTTGGATATGAATATAGGATACTGGTTAAATCTTTTTGTTTTTTTATTTTACTTAAATTCATAACTGATTAAGGATGATGTTCTTTTTTACCCTCCTTCCAAAATAGGTGATGACGTGTAGGGTATTCCATGTGCCTTTCGTCTTTAGCTTCTTAAGGATGGATGGGCCTAGGCTCCCACTATTGGTGGAAAATACACGACATGTGGTTCATTTACACCATTTTTTGATCCAATTGATTTTGGAATCATTGAATTTTTTTATAAAATATATATAATTATAGAAAAGTTATAATTTAGTTAATAAATGATTGAATAAATGATGATAACCTGTAGGGTCAGAGCTTGTTGGCATGAAATAGTGAGTTTACAATTTAAAGGAATTGTGGACATTGTTTAGAAATTGTTAGAGGGTTTGGTATATCAGTGTGATGCTAATGAAATATAATTTAGAATGATAATGGGTAATTAATGGTTAGATAATTACTTAATATGAATTGAAACTGATAAAATGTAATAATGTAATATAATGCAACTCTTTAAATGTTTGTGTTCTTATAGTATACCTAGTCATAGCAGCGGTAGCTGTGAGTTCGAGATATGTTATCTATAGTTGAGTATAAGTCTATGTTATGCCTATTGTTTGGTTATTTGATATATTATATTTTGTACTTTTCATACTTATATATTCTACCCCACCATTTGGGTTAGGGAAACAGACACCCCGATGACTCTAAGCCATGGGGGGAGGGGGTGTTTAACCTAACATCCTGGTAAGAATATAGATGGATGACTATCCCATCTGGCCTAGCAATCTTCTCTTGGTAGTTAGTTGTATATATAGGTATTATAGTTAGTTTTTCCCATATATGTGTGTAAAGGGATGTAATGGCTTTTGGTTATTAACACACATATATTCTGTAAATAGTTTACTATGGACTACTATTGGGGTAACATGTATTTTCTATGATGGCATGGGGATCCTTACTCATTGTATGTGCTAAAATAGACTGTGGTATAATACCAGACATATGATATGCATTATTAGAGATGTGGATGCTTCTAGAAACTACATATTTACCTTTAGTTTTGTGGATAGTGAGCCGATTCACCCAGGTGACTTTGGGAAATCTTTCTTGGATTGAGATGGATTAGGATATGAGATGATGGGGAAAAGAAAAAAAACAAGTGGGGAAGTGGTAGTGGGATACCCATGATATTAATTATTATATTATATACTCTGGTAAGTGATATATGATTAGATTAGATATAGTGGGGCTGGGAATGTAGAATACATGTTTAGGTGGTGAGTTAATTTCACTTGTTGTTCACTATGGTTTAGCATGATTTCTGTACTTTTTCACAAGACCCTATTTGGAGCACCCTAGTATGTATACTATAATAATCACACTACATATAATAACTATTTTTCTAGTCACATAGAGATGGTTGGACATCAGGCTGGTTACTACTAGCTTGTGGTTTAATGGATGTGTTTGGGCTTCGAGGTTGCTTCTATTTTGCTTACTTTTTTGTACTTGAGGTTTTCTATCTCATTTTTAGTAGTTTTTCATGTCACTACACACATGAACTTGGGTTTCATTAATATTTTTGTTATATTTGAGTTGGTTGGTGATTTTCTTGTCTCTCTGTTTTTCATGTGTTCTCTTAGAGGGTAATGTATTACATTTGTGTGTTTATTGTACCATCGGTGAAAGTTGCAGACCTAGGTCCTAATGGAGGGGGGACTCGAGAATCATTACCTCCCTTCTGACACCGCAGACCTAGGATGGGAACCCATTGTGAGGAGAGAGTCATGATAGGAAAAGGCCTATGGATTGTGTCAGCCACCAAGGGAATCATGATTGCATGACTATCATATGGTCACATGAATACCCTATAAAAAAATCATAACCTAAAGCGGGTCTCATAGAACCCCCATCGAAAAGTCTTCATGTTCTTGAGAAGGCTATCTGGATATCAAGTGAGTTCGAAATGATATCCAAATAAGCTCCCTAATTCCACATGGTTCTTTAACAACAAATGTTTGAAAACACCATATAAAAATCCTTTTAAAATAGGACAAAATTATCCAAAAGGTGGAGGACTCTTGTAGTCATAAATGATAATGATATGTAACACTGATGGGAAAGATAAGAGCCCTTAAAAACAAAATGTCCAACTCACGAGACCCTCAAGACGTTTATAACAATGCAATGAAAACAAAAGGGGAGGAGGCGAGATCTACTCACAATCACTGAAGTACATATGATATGTCCATGAAAATTCAAAAGACAATGTATGTCCCTAGAGATGTATCTGACTCATCTCATGAAATACCATTGTATTATCACACTCATCAAGTGGAAGTACTTTATTATGTCAAATAAACCATATACATCCCCGTTGGATACACGAGGATACATTTATTAAATTTTCCATGAAATTCCCTTGAATCCTCATAGGACCATTTATGGCCACATGATGCATCATTAGGGGGTAGATAATTTTTTTTACATTACTCATGGAATATCATATGAACAAGAACATCTGAAAAACAAAATAAATGAAATAAAAGTGGGAGGTGGTGGAATCCTCACATTTCCATAATATTATTTCAATTAGGTAGGGAATTCTATAGCATTGCCTCCCAAAACAGCTGGGAAAGACCTCCTGATCTCATGGATTCCCATAGACAAGCCACCATTGCCTCATGAATTTTTTCAGGAAAGGCATCAAGCTTTTGCTAAGGCCTCTCAGCTGAAACCATGATCTCACGAAGGATTTTGAACATTTCAATATGATATAAAGTATTTTTTTTGAAATATATCTCATGATTTAATGAGTCCCCATTAATTGGATGTAATATTATAAATTAGACATTCAAGGAAGGGACTCATGATCAAATAAAATTAGGAAACACCCTTAGAAGAAGTCCATGATAGAGACCCCTGAAGATATGCATCATTAGAAACTTTCACTGAATATAGCCTAGTTCTATTCTAGATACTCCACCCTAACCATCAAATAATCGAGGTGGAGAGGTCAATAAATTCTCACCCGAGGATTAGAGAAAACAGTTGGCTTTTTTCACGTCAAGGCGCATCAACACACCCAAGCATTAGAGAAGATTTATAAAAGAAGATGATCGTGCATCCAACAAGTCTTTTATCGAGTAATATACTACTAAAATATAGAAATGATCATGCTCTAGGCATAAATCAAATGACATGATCATTTATAGATCCATAGAAGGATTTCTGTCATGATGTATGAAGAACATACCACACGTCCATCTAATCACACAAGACTCAAATAGAACTAGTACTAAATAAATATAATGCATTAAATATACAAGGGATGTAAAAAATAATAAATGTGGGTTACTAAAGTGAAAAATATATCACTGACCCTCATGGGATTCTTGTGAACCATCTAAGACATGCCAGAGCACCAGGTCATGTTGTCCATATCTCGCGACACTCCTTCATCCAACAATTTGGTTCATGTGATATCCTCTAGAACATGTTATTGGAATTCATGTAGTCCCCCCTGGGCATGAAATATAATACCATGAGACCCCCATGATATCTACAACACCCCATGATTTTATAGTTTTTTATCTGTTAAAAGTATTTCAATAACATGTTCTACACACAAAACCGAGTTCGAGCGCACCACGACATACCAAACTAGTCGTTCAAAAAAAGTGGTTATGAATAGTATTAAAAAAATTTAAATTTTATAAATCCTATATAATTTTAAATTATAACTTTTTTTTCTTAAAAATAATATAATAAAAATTCAAATTTTATGATAAAAGAGGTATTTTTAAAAAAATGTAGGTTTCCCGACTATAAATGGAAAACCCTTTTTAAATACAATATTTGACACACATATATATAAAATTAAGTTAAATTAAATTCTTATTTGACAGAGGGACATAAAAATTTTGTTTGGATAAATTTTTTGTACTTTTTTGTTAACTTTCATATGTTAATGAAAAGTAAAAAATTACTAAATTTTATTTAAAAACAACCTTTTTAATAAAAATAATTTATAGTGTTAAATTATAAATTTTTGTGGTTTTAATGAATAATTAAACTATATTTTTATCATTTAATATAATTTTTGTCATTTGATTAAATTTCACTTTTAAACTCGACATAAACAAGTGTAAATCTTTTGATAGTTATTATTTCCTAAAAACATGCTTTCTATTTTAACAACGGGAATTAATTTTAAATTAATTTCTTCCACTTATGTGTTTTGAATATGGAAAAATGGATTCCATATTTAGAATCATGAGGTCCAAATTATTTAAATAGGTAACATTTATTTTGAGAAATTATTAATATTTACTTTAGTAAATATTTTATTTACCAGGGATAAAAGTTATATCTGGTAAATTAGGGTAAAGAAATAATATTATAAAAATATTAAATTACCATAAAATGTGTCCTTTTACTATTGGATGATATTTTTTCGACCATGGGACTCCAGGGAGCCACTTGAGAGTGATAATTACACTTTATATTAATTAATATAAAGTAAAGACAAAAATGACATAAACATATATCTTTTAGAAAAAATATTACATAGGGTTATATGAGTTATCTTTTCGAAAATAAATACTAATTATAAATCTAAAAGTTTTTAATATATAATTATATTTTATTTATTATTTTTATAAATTATATAATTAAATTCATTTATGACACAATGATGATTCAATAATTACCTAATTAATGAATGAATTGAGTAAATGTTATTGTAAATATTAAAATAAATATAATTTGAGTATTTTGAAGACATCGGTGAATTTTAAAGGTGAATATGAAATTATGGGATTGATTAACTGTATTTGGTTCGAATTAATCTAGTTATGATGACTTTCAGAAAAACGAAATACTAAATATTGTCAAAATTGACATAAAAGATTTTTTTTTAAAAAAATATTATATTATTAAATTATATAATAGTGATTTATATCATATGTTCTAAAAAAAGAACATATCTAATGATATGTATATCATTAATGAACAACTTGAGGTTCACATGTAATTTTATAGTAAGTTTATTACCAAATTATTACGATAATAAAAGAATACATGGTCAAAGTTAAATTATATAACATAGAGTTAAATCTAACAAATAAGGTTAATCTGGAGACATAAACCTAACTAAAATATATTGGTTTCAAGGATTCCAACCCATACATACCATATAATCTAAATGAATCATTTTGGATCCATTTTAAACCAAAAAGAATTTTATTATAATATAATATTTCAATCTTTTCCTAAGGTGCCCCTCACCTCTCTTATAAAAGGGCACATTCACTTCCCTCAAAATCAAAGCTCCAAAGCCATTTGTATCAGCCAGAAAATTCCCAAATATCTTCATAAATTCCCTCACATAAACCTATAATCCTAGCATTGTTCATAAATCCATCCTATGGATCACTATTGATTAACTCGAAAGGATACACCTTAAAAAGAGGTAATAATTTCACCACCCTCTTTCAAGTTCTTTTCTTCATCCACATCCACTTTATTTTTTGTTTTTATACCAAAATAATAACTCCAGTACCTCTTACATTTTGTTATGATACTATAAATATGGTAAAACCATATTATTTATGTAGAGACCCGAATCCTGACTTACATGGACTTTACATTACTTTTTCGGAATACTTAGTACATAACAAAAACACACACACAAGGATCGTAATAGTTTAGTGTCTTTGGAAACTCGGAATAAAATCTTCTAATCGTGGTGAAAGATCTTCAACATCTCCCCTAAAGATCTTCCTTTTTTTTACCTAAAACCTTTCTTTATATCCTGGGGAGAAGAAAACATAAAAGGGTGAGCTCAAATGCTCAGTAAGGGTAAACAAAAGAAATATCAATCACATCGTATTCATAAGAACATAACATTTTAGAAATCATAACCTACAAAAGAGAGCATAATTTCATAACATGGGATAGATCATGGTAGTGAAATGTAATCACAATAATCATAACTTAAAACATGAAACTTTGTGGCATTCACACACAATCATAGAGAATCATTTCTTGTTAGTCAAGACTCATTGCCAAGACTATCTTAGTGGACATAGTCCCTTTCTGAATCGAGTAACCCTCGTTTCAATCCTGTTTCACTGAACCAGTATAACCTACCATTCCAGCCATGTCTATCTCATGAGATATAAAATCATTACCCAATGCATTGGAGGGAGATATAGGTCCCACCCATCTTATAATGAATACTCTCTTATGTGTGCCACATAATCATAAATCATACATTATCGCATAACCTATGTAATAAATATGGGATTCTTAAACAACATGACATCATAAAACAATTCATATAAGATAAAGGAATTCATAAAAATGTTTCCATCACAACATAATCAAATCCATGTAATAATAGGGATAAAAACAGAACCCTTTTATTATCTTAGATGGAAAATAATTTTGATAAAATACTTGAACTTCATTTTTGAGGAAAATATCCTTTCTACTTCAAAAACACTTTTCCTTTCTTAACATGTCATACAATTTTAAAATAAAAGAAGTTGATTAAAAATAAACTTGAATACTTGTAAAGGAAGCTTCTTGGAAATAATTTTTTAGAAATCCATTCATGCCGTATAAGTTAAAAAAAACATTCTTCATACTTTTGTCGGAAAAGTCAAAAAGTACCTCGTATGAAAAACGACAAAAGATTCCTTTCATACATATTACTAAAAACTCACCGAAGGGTAAAAATGGATTTAAAAAAATTGTAGGTGGATGGAAATAATATTACATATTTATGAAACATGGATGTAGATGATAAAATACACCCCAGTAAATACTTACGAATAAACAATCTCGGATAAAAATAAGATTGTGATATTTCCCTTACCTTAGGTCCGATTTGCTTCGTATGTGTCCGAACCTCCTGTATAATGATTTAAATAATGTCATTGACTTATTAAAAAATCATATTCATTTTTATGATATCATATATGGTTCACTTATGACATTATATTACCCGTTCTTTTGTAAATTCCATGTTAAAGAAGTGTTTTGGGTAAAATCGTTTCATTTATCGTAGGTGTTTTGACTTGTTGTTCTTGACATTATTATTACTTATATCATGATTTACTTACTTCCAGAATATAAAATATGATTTATATATCATATATATTCAGTATATATATATATATATAATAGATAGATAAATAAAATGAAAAACACCGTTCATGGAGACGGTAGTCCGTACGTACGCATGAACGCTGTTTTCCTTTCCTTATTGTCTTGAATGGAAGTAAGTAGATGACATACATATATATATATATATATACATAAATCCAGTATCTTTATAATGTCATATATTTCATTATTATTTCTTTTATATACTTTATAATCATTCTTAAATGGTTAACATGGAGAATGAATCTCATCGCGTCGTGGAGACGGTAGTCCGTACGTACGCACGAGCGATGATATCATTTACATAAATATTGAATTGAATTGGAGTGGATTATACAATATATCAGAATCAATATGATGTTTTAATAACTATGTATAGTTATTCTTTACACCATTATACCCATCCATGTAAGGTGGTGGTGGAAAATAGATTACACCACGGCGTGGAGACGGTATTCCGTACGTACGCACGCGCGGTGATTTCTTTTTCCGTAGGATGGATAGATGGTGAAATAGGGTTTTTTCATACTTATAATAACATATCAGTATATGAGTGATACTGATGTTATTACTTCATAATGAAACAACCTAAGAAGAAGAAGTGGAAGAAGAAATAAAGATGAAAGAATTGGTAACGGTAATTACCTCTTCTTTGAAGCGCCTCTTTGAGACCTCCTCTTAGGGCACTAAAATTGGTCTTTGAGTAAGACCAGAACCTCTAGGATGTTTCTAGGTAAGTGGAGAAGAGATTTTGGAAGGGTTTGGCCGAGCTTGAGTGCTCAAATTGGTGTGAGGAGGAGGGGGAGGAGGTGTCCTTTTATAAGGGAGGAGAGGGGCACCTTAGGAATACCTCAAAATATTATTTTATATTAATGTAAAAATCGGTTTATAATGGTTCCAAAGGGTCTTATTTCGAAGCTAAAGTGGGTATGGGTCGAAATCCTATCAACCAATAAGATTTAGACAAGTTTAGGTTATTATTTTAACCTTATCAATTAGATTTAACTCTGAGTTAAATAATTTAACTTTTACCGTGTCTTTTTGTTTTCTTTCACTATATGGTTAATACACTTACTATAACATGCCAAAAGAACCCCAAATTGTATATTATTAATACATATATCCTTATCTAAGTCAGTTGGCCGAACCTTATATTTTTAGGAATAAAATAACAATTAATAATATAATATTTGATTTAAAAACTATTTTGTGTCAATTTTGACACTATTTGATATATGATTTTTTTGAAAGTCATAACAGAATTATATGTTCGAACCAAATTGATTCAATCAACACTAATATATCATAGTAACCTAGAAAATTAGTGGAATTCATAAAAAGGCTCAAATTACATTTATTTTGTTGTTTATAACATCAATTATGTCAATATTTCATTAATAAGATAATTACTGCATCATCATTGTGTCATAAATAAATTAAATTATTTAAAGTCTAAAAATTATAAATAAAATATCATTATGTAGGAAGTCTTTTTATCTTTCTAATGAATATTTATAGTCGAATTTATCTTATGTATATCCCCATATTAAAAATGATTTACTTATTAAACTTTGATTTTAACTATTTTAACCCTTCTTTAAATAAATTAATAATAAATGTCCTAATCTAACCCAAGTGGGCCTAAATGGTCATATTTTATTCCTAAGTTTGTTTTTGGTCGACTTACACTTGTCCAATAGAATTAGGACATGTGTTAGGGTAATATTAATATCATATTTACCCTTAGTTACCCTATTTACTATTAACCGCGGTAAAAAAAGTAAAAAGTTACTATTCCACAAAAAATTATTTTTATCTCATTGAACCACATTTTACTTACTGATATCAACCGTGTCTGTCGGATTTTCGAAATTCCATTCACAGAAGCGGTAAAATTAAGTTTTATGCAAAATTCAGTTTTTAACCTACCACTTAGTGGTTTCACTATTCATCAAAAATTGAAAGTTTTCAGAAAAATACCAAAACTTCACCCTAGGCTAATTTCGGTATTCTGAGTCCAAAAATGAAGTCCATTTTGAGAGCTAAAATTTCTAAAATTTAAAAAGTTGTTATTACTATTCATAACGGCTAGTTTTAATAATATTTTAATAGCATATCGTTGTTTCGTGAAACTCAGTATTGCGTACTACACACGCTATCAAGGAAGGTCGCGATTGCGTGTAATGAAAGGAAAGTCAAGGATGCGTGTTGTGAAAGATGCTTTTGGTGTAGCGTACAACACAAGACATTAATGAAATTAAAAAGAATATTTTTCAAAAAATCTTGGGCTGTTACATTCTACCCCCCTTAAAATGAATTTCGCCCTCGAAATTCGTCGGGGTTATAAATGGTTTACTATTCGGAATTTTCTTTAATAGAAACCCACATCGTAAAAAGGAATATCAAAACCAATCTTTAAAAACAAAAGTATGAAACGTAACGATTACCCAAATAAACTAATCACTGGGTTTCCACATAGGTGAAAATATGGATATGGAAGAGAAATCTAACCATCATGTTCTGATGGAGAGTGGTAGAGAACATGGCTATGGAAAAGCTAGTAATCACAAAGCCATAAATTTGTGACGATCTAAGGTACCATCTGATTCATCAGATATAAGATCACTAGGACAACATTTTTGGTTTTCAAGATCGTTTCCCTAAAGTTAAAGAATTTGAATTAGAATAAATACTTACTTTATGTCGGTACAACCTCACTGTTGTTCGTGCCTTTAACAATTTCCACTTCATCTCTTAAATAAATGAATTTGAATTTGTTATTCGTGAAGTGTTAGCAGATCATGTGATAGAATGACGGGTCATTCCATCTGTCTCAAAAGGTTAGCAAAATTTATATACATAAGTCGATCTATAGTGAGATTAATCATATATGGTTCCTAAAATGGACTTATACTTTATATATCATACTGATTAATATAATAAAACTAGTTTCTACCAAATAGGGACTTCCTGTAGGCCAGTGGTAGGCGATAAAGGCCAGTCGCACATCGGTTGTGGGTTCGATTCCTATAGCCTTGTCCGACGCGATGGGTTGTCGCCCGTTCTGCAGGTTGTCCTTTTTCTAAAACTATATTACTATAACATCCTATCGAAAAAAAACTTCTATCCTTAAACAATACTAACTTATGTCCAACATAATCCATTCTAATCTTTAGGCTTATCCATAATACTGCAGTCCACTCTCATAACATAGTGAAAACGATTACCAGAGATTTAATACAATCGTTGATCCCCATATATCATAAGATATGTCTTGTTGGTCACATTCCAAACATTCAAAGTCCTTAATCATGTATTCTCTTGAATACCTTAGTGAAAACATGAATGCAGTTTAAAGTTAACACTTTCCACATACCAAAATCCTCAAAATTCTATATACTCAAACCATGATATCACTTAGTCCTTATATCAATCATGAGCTCATGAATACTATTAAACATTTCATTTTCTCGCATATCATCTTATTTCCAAAAAATATCTCAATCACTTTGAATACCACATCAATAAATATTTCAATACTCAATGATACAACATTATTTTGGAATCCCATTACATAAACACTGAATCATTCCACCACATCGTTGTCATATTCAACATCGCCAATAGTGATCGCATGTGACTTCCCTTTGTCCTTTTCCTTCAGTGGTTGCTCATGTTGATCATCACTAACCCTTGGATTAGGGCATTTATTAGCATAATGCCCCATTTCCTTGCACTTGAAGCATTGAAGTGTTGGTGGTGCGTTCTTTGCAGTGTTTTCTTTATTCACATCATTAGAAACCCTTTTTCCATTACTTCAACACTCAGCAGCTCGATGACCTTCTTTTCCACACTTAAAACATTTTCTAGTCCCTTTAAGACAATCTCCACCATGCTTCTTTCCACACATTGTGCATAAGGAAACATTCATCTTCTTTTCACCATTATTCTGAGATTTCTCCTTGAACTCCATCTTTCGTTTCTTGTCAAAACCATGAGATGGATATGTATCACCAACTTCCATTTCTACCTTGATATCACAACGCACAATTTCTTCATAGCTACTGAAGTCTCTTATAGCTAATGCCCTTCGAAGACTTGGTTTTAAGCCACTGAAAAATCGATCAACTTTACTTTCAGGTTGGATGATAATGCCAGATGCATACCTTGCAAGTCTTGTAAAATTCTCTTCGTATATACCAACAGATTCATCATCCTTTTGCTTTAGTTCAAGAAACTCCTTCTCCATCTTTGTTCGAAGAATACGAGGGAAGTACTTACTGAAAAACAAGTTCTTGAACTCATCCCATTCCATGGACTCAATTTCATCTCTTTGCCTTGTATTCTTGATAAGATTCCACCATTGATCAGCTTCACCTTCCAAACGATATACTGCTAAGATGACTATATCATGTTCAGAACACTGAAGAACTGAAAATATCTTTTCAGTGGTACTGATCCATTGTTCAGCAACAAGTGGATCAGAAGACCCACTGAAAGAAGGTGGACGTTGCCTCATGAAGGACTCAATAGAATATTGTTCCCTTCTCTGCTCATTTGGAAGTCCAGAATGATTCATAGCTTGTGTAAGTATAGAAATAAGATTTTGCACTCCATCTCCCATAACATTTTTTTGTTCAGGAGGACAATCATTGCATTGTCCATTGCATTGATCAACACGGTTCCTCCGGGTTCTAGCCATCGTCTAAAACCCAAAAAGAATAGTGTGAGAGGAAAAAATCATGGTAGGGAAAACAACATAATAAAGGGGGAGTACCTTTAACATCTTAGTTTTAATTCTATGATCGTTAGCGTAGTTCTAGTACTATAACCTATACGTATACTTAACCTTAGGGACATCCCTAGACATACCTTAGAAATATCTCTAGGGATCTCACTAATGTTTTCGCGTCCTAGTTTCCAAAGGTTGACTAAACCTTTCCTCTGATACCAACTGTAAAGACCCGAAGCCTGACTTACATGGACTTTACATTACTTTTGTAGAATACTTAGTACATAACAAAAACACACACACAAGGATCGTAATAGTTTAGTGTCTTTGGAAACTCAGAATAAAATCTTCTAATCGTGGTGAAATATCTTCAACATCTCCCATAAAGATCTTCCTTTTTTTACCTAAAACCGTTCTTTATATCCTGGGGAGAAGAAAACATAAAAGGATGAGCTCAAATTCTCAGTAAGGGCAAACAAAAGAAATATCAATCACATCGTATTCATAAGAACATAACATTTTGGAAATCATAACCTGCAAAAGAGAGCATAATTTCATAACATGGGATAAATCATGGTAGTGAAATGTAATCACAATAATCATAACCTAAAACATGAAACTTTGTGGCATTCACACATAATCATAGATTATCATTTCTTTTTAGTCAAGACTCATTTCCAATACTATCTTAGTGGACATAGTCCCTTTCTGAATCGAGTAACCCTCGTTTCAGTCCTGTTTCACTGAACCGGTATAACCTACCGTTCCAGCCCTGTCTATCTCATGAGATATAAAATCTTTACCCAATGCATTGGAGGGAGATATAGGTCCCACCCATCTTATAATGAATCCTTTCTTATGTGTGCCACATAATCATAAATCATACATCATCGCATAACCCATGTAATAAATATGGGATTCTTAAACAACATGACATCATAAAATAATTCATATAAGATAAAGGAATTCATAAAAATGTTTCCATCACAACATAATCAAATACATGTAATAATAGGGATAAAAACAGAACCCTTTTATTATCTTAGATGGAAAATAATTTTGATAAAATACTTGAACTTCATTCTTGAGGAAAATATCCTTTCTACTTCAAAAACACTTTTCCTTTATTAACATGTCATACAATTTTAAAATAAAAGAAGTTCATTAAAAATAAACTTGAATACTTGTGAAGGAATCTTCTTGGAGATAATTTTTTAGAAATCCATTCATGCCGTATAAGTTAAAAAAACATTCTTCGTACTTTTGTCGGAAAAGTCAAAAAGTACCTCGTACGAAAAACGACAAAAGATTCCTTTCATACATATTACTAAAAACTCACCGAAGGGTAAAAATGGATTTAAAAAAATTGTAGTTGGATGGAAATAATATTACATATTGATGAAACATGGATGTATATGATAAAATACACCCTAGTAAATACTTACGAATAAACAATCTCGGATAAAAATGAGATTGTGATATTTCCCTTACCTTAGGTCCGATTTGCTTCGTATGTGTCTAAACCTCCTGTATAATGATTTAAATAATGTCATTTACTTATTACAAAATCATATTCATTGTCATGATATCATATATGGTTCACTTATGACATTATATTACCCGTTCTTTTGTAAATTCCATGTTAAAGAAGCGTTTTGGGTAAAATCGTTTCATTTATCGTAGGTGTTTTGACTTGTTGTTCTTGACATTATTATTACTTATATCATGATTTACTTACTTGCAGAATATAAAATATGATTTATATATCATATATATTCAGTATATATATATATATAATAGATAGATAAATAAAATGAAAAACACCGTCATGGAGACCGTAGTCCGTACGTATGCATGAACGTTGTTTTCCTTTCCTTATTGTCTTGAATGGAAGTAAGTAGATGACATATATATATATAAATATACATAAATCCAGTAGCTTTATAATGTCATATATTTCATTATTATTTCTTTTATATACTTTATAATCATTCTTAAATGGTTAACATGGAGAATGAATCTCATCGCGTCGTGGAGACGGTAGTCCGTACGTACGCACGAGCGATGATATCATTTCCATAAATATTGAATTGAATTGGAGTGGATTATACAATATATCAGAATCAATATGATGTTTTAATAACTATGTATAGTTATTCTTTACACCATTATACCCATCCATGTAAGGTGGTGGTGGAAAATAGATTACACCACGGCGTGGAGACGGTATTCCGTACGTACGCACGCGCGGTGATTTCTTTTTCTGTAGGATGGATAGATGGTGAAATAGGGTTGTTTCATACTTATAATAACATATCAGTATATGAGTGATACTGATGTTATTACTTCATAATGAAACATCCTAAGAAGAAGAAGTGGAAGAAGAAATAAAGATGAAATAATTGGTAACGGTAATTACCTCTTCTTTGAAGCGCCTCTTTGAGACCTCCTATTAGGGCACTACAATTGGTCTTTGAGGAAGACCATAACCTCTAGGATTTTTCTAGGGAAGTGGAGAAGGGATTTTGGCAGGGGTTGGCCGATCTTGAGTGCTCAAATTGGTGTGAGGAGGAGGGGGAGGAGGTGTCCTTTTTATAAGGGAGGAGAGGGGCACCTTAGGAATACCTCAAAATATTATTTTATATTAATGTCAAAATCGGTTTATAATGGTTCCAAAGGGCCTTATTTCGAAGCTACAGTGGGGATGGGTCGAAATCATATCAACCAATACGATTTAGACAAGTTTAGGTTATTATTTTAACCTTATCAATTAGATTTATCTCTAAGTTAAATAATTTAACTTTTACCGTGTCTTTTTGTTTTCTTTCACTATATGGTTAATACACTTACTATAACATGCCAAACGAACCCCAAATTGTATATTATTAATACATATATCCTTATCTAAGTCATTTGGCCGAACCTTTGATTTTTAGGAATAAAATAACAATTAATAATATAATATTTGATTTAAAAATTATTTTGTGTCAATTTTGACACTATTTGATATATGATTTTTTTGAAAGTGATAAAAGAATTATATGTTCGAAACAAATTGATTAAATCAACAGTAATATATCATAGTCACCTAGAAAATTAGTGGAATTCATAAAAAGTCTCAAATTAAATTTATTTTGGTGTTTATAACATCAATTATGTCAATATTTCATTAATAAGATAATTACTGCATCATCATTGTGTCATAAATAAATTAAATTATTTAAAGTCTAAAAATTATAAATAAAATATAATTATGTAGGAAATCTTTTTAGCTTTCTAATTAATATTTATAGTCTAATTTATCTTATGTATAACCCCATATTAAAAATGATTTACTTATTAATCATTGATTTTAACTATTTTAACCCTTCTTTAAATAAATTAATAATAAATGTCCTAATCTAACCCAAGTGGGCCTAAATGGTCATATTTTATTCCTAAGTTTGTTTTTGGTCGAATTACACTTGTCCAATAGAATTAGGACATGTGTTAGGGTAATATTAATATCATATTTACCCTTAGTTACCCTATTTACTATTAACCGCGGTAAAAAAAGTAAAAAGTTACTATTCACCAAAAAATTATTTCTATCTCATTGAACCACATTTTACTTACTGATATCAACCGTGTCTGTCGGATTTTCGAAATTCCATTCACAGAAGCGGTAAAATTAAGTTTTATGCAAAATTCAGTTTTTAACCTACCACTTAGTGGTTTCACTATTCATCAAAAATTGAATGTTTTCAGAAAAATACCAAAATTTCACCCTAGGCTAATTTCGGTATTCTGAGTCCAAAAATGAAGTCCATTTTGAGAGCTAAAATTTCTAAAATTTAAAAAGTGCTATTTACTATTCATAACGGCTAGTTTTAATAATATTTTAATAGCATATCGTTGTTCCGTGAAAGTCAGTATTGCGTACTACACACGCTATCAAGGAAGGTCGCGATTGCGTGTAATGAAAGGAAAGTCAAGGATGCGTGTTGTGCAAGCTGCTTTTGGTGTAGCGTACAACACAAGACATTAATGAAATTAAAAAGATTATATTTTTCATAAAATCTTGTCCTGTTACACTTTATTCTATCCATCCTATAAATGACAAGGTCACCATACGTGCATACGTACGGCTTTCCGTCTCCATGCTGTGGTGTAGTTTTTTATTCAAAGACTTCATTATTTGGATGGGTATAATAATTATTATAACTAATCTAAATAATAAATATATCATGCTAATTATTCTTTATATATTATATACTATCTAATTATATATGATTTTGCCATCAATATAATGATATTATCGCTCATGCGTACGTACAGATTACCATCTCCACGACGTAATGAAATTCATTCCCACGTTCATCAATAAACGATGATTATAAAAATATATTTTATTAATAAGTATGTAATATATGATATAATAATGATACTGTATATATATGTATGTATGTATTTATGTAATTACATATATCTTTTTCACTTACGTCCGTTCAATACGATATAAAAACAGAAACAGTCTTTATGCGTATGTACGACCTACTATCTCCATAAACAGTGCCTTCCATTTCCTATATCTATCAATTTTATATATTTATATTCGAAATATATATGATATATAAATCAAGGTTTAAATTATTTAAATATTTTAATCATGATCTAAACTATACTATTAATAATAACAAGTTAAAACACAGATGATAAATAAAGAGATTATTAAACAAAATGTTAATTTAGCATTGAAATCAATATTAAATGGGTAGTATAAAGTCATAAATGAATCATGAATGACTTAATAAAAAAAATATGGTTCTGGTAAAAATTAATAACATACTATGGCCATTATACAAGAGGTTAAACGTACCCTCGACCAAGGGAAAGTGCAATGTAATGGTTAATATAACAATCTCTTTATTATCCGAGGTTATTTTTACGTAAGTATCTACTAGGACATATTTATTATCAATTTCCATGATTCATAAATGAGTTTTCAATGGGATTCTTTTTATGATGCATTTTTACTAAAACATCATTTTAAAATTATTAAAGATTTTATATTTTAAACCTCTTTTATTAATGTTCATGTTTTCAAAATGGTTCAAAATATTTATTTATATGGATATGAATGTTTTAAAATGTTAATTTCATTAAAATATTTCAAAGTGGTATGGGACACTTTGATTCAAAAAAAATATTTTAAATTGATTCCATTATAAATTATGAGACTTTAAAATGATTTTTGGAAAAAGGGATATTTCTATCAATGATATTTGCTGATCATTTTCAACTATAAAAACATCCTTTACAGGATATTATTGTTGATTGAGGTTAATTTAATATGATAAAAATATTCCATAATGTATTTAATTTTTGGTGATATATTTTATTGTGGATGAGTTATTTTTATACTATTCATGTTTTAGGGTAATATTATTGACATTTCATATAGTAGTTCTAATAATAATGTTTATGTTATGTTTCATCCATTCCATATGAGGAATGTATTGGACATAGTGAGTTATTTGTGGGGCCCGTTATGGCTCCTCGATGTATCGGTAGGTCTCATGAGACAATTATATGTGTAATTGGATGAGGACATTCCCAATTTGATATATGGTTTTGGCTAAGGCCATAATCATTTTTGGACATCTTGGATGATTCCATGACCAAATGTAACAAAATTTCTGTCATTTTACGTTTCCTGATTATGAAAATAATATTGATGGTTCCTGTGGTTATATGACTAGTAGAATACACATGATTATGTTTTACTATGGAATTATATTCTCAGCTCATATTTTTTCCATAAAGTGTTCAGGTTTATTATTTGTAAAGGAATGTGTGTTCAATTATTCACCATTCCTACTGTATTTCCTTTCTTCCAATAAATTATTTACCATTACTATGCATATGAGCTCACCCATTATTATGTTTTATCTTTCCCAGATATCCAAGAAGTGTATTATGATTTATTTGCATGGTTATGTTAAAAGGGAATAATTGTGTTCTCAATGAACTATCTATGTTGTATTTTATGTCGAAATTGTAATGTGAAGTTGATGTATGTAATCTATTTCCAATACTGCTAAACCGTTCGGTATTTTGGGACATGATTTTCTTGTATCATTATAATGTATTAAAATAATGCACCGACTCTAGGTAACTAGGGTCGGGGTGTTAAAGTTGTTATTAATGGATGTTTAGCAACATCCTTTGAAATAGATTTAGATATACTCTTTTTAGAGAACATTACCCTAAGATAGACTTTGAGGATCAGTATATAATAACTTCTTAAAATTTTGGTAATGTAGAGATTTTGTGTATTTTCAAAGAAATACATCCATATATGGATATGATCAGGTAGAGTCAGCCCTAGAAAAAATGTACCTACTAGTGAATACTATGAAAAGGTGTTCCAGGCATGACAAGGGGTATCTTGGAACATGACAATGGGCCTTGCTAGACAGTTGGTTACGACACTCCTAAGGGATATTCTTAGAATAATTCACATTTTCATTACAATCCATTAGGAAGGATTTATATATAAATATTTCCTAAAATAAAACATTTTATAATTATAGATTATATGCATAAACTTTCAAATTATGTTAGGTATTTTACAAGGTTTTAATTATGTATCATGATTCATAAACTAACTATGTAGATGATATTGTTTAAAAATGGCATCCAATAGATGGAATGAGAACTCCAGTAATACGCATGATCCAAAGAGTATGAAGGATCATATATTTCATGGTATTAGTCCAAAAATTAGAATGGAAATAGTCTCCCAGGTATTATCATCATATGAAGAAATAATATCATGTGTTAATAAGTTAAGTATAGAATTATATGAGTCCTATGGCTTTGAAGGGAAGCTAGAGAAGAAATTTATGGAAGAGAGAAAAAGAGATAAAGGAAAGAGGTGAAAGAAGGAATTTCCTATATGTGATAACTGTTGAAAGAATCCCCTTGGTAAATTCTTGATGGAAATGGGAGTTTTTTATAAGTGTGGATAAAAAGGACACCATGTAATTTATTACAAGTGTATGAAAATGTTTCAAATTTAAATGATTCATCTACAATGAGTTGGGACACTACACGAATCAATGTCAAAATCATAATAGTATACCCCAAATAATGCTATTGGATAATAATCATGTTATGATACTACTAAAGATTAAGAGTAATGATTAGATTTGTTATACTATTATTAATGCATTGTGTCATTTGAGTATTGAATTAATGATGAACATTTTATCAGAATTATAGAGTATATAAGGATTGTACTGTAGTACTATTTCATTAATGACTTGAGATTGTATGGTACGAAGTAAAGTGACATAGTTTCAGGTTAAGGTTTTTGGAAAATACAGGGTTGATGGAATGGTAACCCATAATGTGGTCTTGATATTGAGGTTGTTATTTTGGAATAAGAGACTATTGATTTTGATAAATTTTATTTGATATTTTTGACTACCTTGAAACTAATTAATGATTTTTATATTCCATCATGTTTGGAGTATACAAAAAAAATTTATTGAAGGATTATACCTAGTATTCAATAATAAATAAGGGATAAAGAATGTAATCTTTAAATTTTTATGGTTATTCAAGGTGATACGATGTTTTAAAAGAATAAATGATGAACGTATTCACATGTTGTTACGTGGAAAAAAGGATCTTCATTGTGTTTACCTTCCCTATATATTTTGGACTACGAGTTTGCACAGATGTACTTTGGATAATTATAATGGTTGGAATCGATTATGTTTGAAATAGGATACTATTTTTATGGTTAAATCATTTTTTGAAATTATTTTTCTATTTTCATAAAAAGGACAACCCGGAGGTCAGGAGATAACCTGTCGTGTTTGGAAAGGCAACGAGACATGAACCCGCAACCGAAGGGTGACAAGGTTGGATCACCATCCATTGGTATACGTGATTTCCAGTTTTATGTAATGTAGTTTTTTTAAATTCTATCTCAATTTAATTATAAATTCATTATTTTTGGAAACCTATACGATTAGGATAAATTGAATATTTTTTAATTCAATTATCTCTTGGAGTGAAAGATGAGTTTGTGGTAGTAATTAGTTTAGGATGAAACTCTACTTATCAAGTACATTTTTCCACTTAATCAATGAATAAATTAAATATTATACTTTAGGTAAGGGATGTTAAAACCAAAAATTGGTTTTCCTAATACCTTATGTTTTTTTGAAATAATAATATTTTAAATGAACATATATTGGTGGCTTTGAGGGCCTTAATTTTACACTTGTTTGTGATTTATGACCTCAATCACTCCCTATAAATATTTAAGATTTTCATCCAATTACGTGTCTCTAATTTCCACCAATGTTCTCTTAATAAATATTATAATTTTTTTGTGAATTTTTTAGTCCCTTTCCATCTTATTAAGACTAAATTTTATTAACCCAATTTCTGATGTGAGTTTTCCACCAAGTTATTTTTCTATTTTTATCCTTTTAATTTTGAAGAAAAATTTAAAATTTTGAGGATTCAATTTATTGAAATAAGGGAGAATGTAACACCCCATGATTTTAGAGTATGTTATCTCTTCAATGTATTTCAATAACATGCACTCCATTAAACACCGAGTTTGAGCGCTCCGTGACTTACAAAAATATCCATTAAAAAAAGAGGTTAGAAATAGTATTAACAAAATTTTAAAATATATATATATTATATAATTTTAAGATTAATATTTTGTTTTTCTTATAAATAATATAAGGAAAATCCAAATTTTAATATAAAAGAGGTATTTTCAAAATAATTTTGTTTTTCCTCTTGTTAATGGAGAACCCTTTTTATATCCAATATTTGACACTTTTAGATATTGAATTTTGTCAAATTATATTCTTTTTCAAAAATAGGGACATAAAAATTTAGTTTGGATAAATGTTTTGTATTTTTCTGATAACTTTCATATTTTGATGAATAGTAAAAATATAGTAAATTTTAATTAAAAACCACTTTTTTAATCAAAATAATTTATAGTGTTAAAATATTAATTTGAGTAGTTTTAAAGTATAATTATACTATATTTTTATAATTTAATATAATTTAGGTCATTGGAGGTATTTTCACATTAAAACTAGACATAAACAAGTGTCAATCTTTTGATAGTTATTATTTCTTAAAAACAATCTTTTTGTTTTAACAATGGGAATTAATTTTAAATTAATTTATGCCACTTATATGATTTTAATTTGGAAAAATGGACTCAATATTTGTAATCAGGTGTTACAAATTGTTTAAATAGATAACTTTTATTTTTAGACATTATGAATATTTACTTTAGTAAATATTTTATTTACCATGGTTAAAATGCAAATCTGCTAAATTAGGGTAAAAAAATAATATTATAATAATATTAAATTACCCTAACATGTGTAATATTCATATTGGTTGATAAATTTCCAACCAAATTAATCCTTGGGTTTATTTTGGGAACCCATGGAGCCACTTTAAAGTGATATGACACTTTATATTAATTAATTTAATGAAAAGACAAAAAATGACACTATGATATATCTTTTAGTAAAATAATTTCTACATGGGGTTATATAACTTTTGGTTTAGAATATAAATAATCATTATAAATATAAAAATATTTAATATATAATGATTTTTTATTTATAATTTTTATATATTAAATAATTAAATTTATTTATGATACAATTAACATGCAGTAATTACCTAATTAATGATTGAATCAAATAAATGGTATTGTAAATATTAAATTAGATATAATATAAACTTTTTGATGCCATAAAAGAATTTTCATGGTTAATATGACATGTTAGTAATGATTAAATGTATTTTTTCGATGTAATAAAGTTTTTATGACCATCACAAAAACCAAATACTAAATATTGTCAAAATTTACATAAATGTGTTTTTAAAACAAATATTATATTATTATATAATATAATAGTCTTAAAAATAATTGGTTATACCAAAGAACATGTATAATTATATTTATATCTTTTATTACCCACTTTAGGTTCTCATGGCTTCTTATAGTATGTTTTTTAACCAATTATTATAATAATACTAGAATACATGGTAAAAGTTAAACTATTTAACTAAGAGTTAAATCTAAAAGATAAGGTTAATATGGTGACCCAAACCTATATAAAACCTATTGTTGGAGTGGTATTAGACCCATTCCCACCCTATAATTTAAATAATTCATTTTGGATCCATAAGAAACTGAAAATTATTTTATTATAAAATAATATTTCAATCATTTCCTAAGGTTCCCTCACCTCTCTTATAGAAGGGAACTTCTCCTTCTCTCAAAATCGCACCTCAAAAACCATTTGGATCGGCCGTAATCTACCCAAATATCCTCCCCAATTAACTCAAATAAATCTATAGTCATTAATTTTATCATAAATTCAACCAATGTGTCCCTTTTGATCAACTCAAAAGGAAACACCCGAAGAAGAGGTAATATTTTCACCACCATTATTTAGGTTTTTTTCTTCTTCCACTTCCTCTTTCTTTATTGTTTCCATACCAAAATAATAAATCCAGTACCTCCTTAAAATTGTTATGATAGTATAAATTTGTTAAAACCTTATTAATTATTCTATTCATCCCATAAATGACAAAGTCATCGCACGTGCATACGTACCACTTACCGTCTCCACGTCGTGGTGTAGTTTGTTATTCAAACTCTTTAGTATTTTTATAGGTATAAAATTGATTATAAATGATTTAAATAATACATATAATATGTTAATGATTATGTATATATGATATTCCATCAAATTACATACAATTTCACCATCAATATATTGATATTGTCACTCATGCATACGTATGGATTGCCGTCTACATGACGTGATAAAATTAATTCTGACGTTCACCATTCAACGATGATTATAAAACATATATTGTTAATAATTATGTAATATATGGTATAATAATTCTAATGGATATATATATATGTATGTATGTACTTACATATATCTTATTCACTTACTTCCATTCAATATGATATGAAAATAGAAACAATGTTTATGCATACGTACAACCTATCGTCTACATAAGCAGTGCCTTCAATTTCAAATGTTTATCTATTATATATATTTATATTCTAAATATATATGATATATAAATCAAGGATTATATTCTAGATTTATTTAAATCACTACCTAAACGATACGATCAATAATAACAAGTTAAAACACATACGATAAAGAAAGAGATTATTACCCAAAATGTTAATTTATCATGGAAATCATTATTAAATGGGTCGTATAAATTCTTAAATGAATCATTAATGATATAATAAATATTATTATGTTTATGGTATAATTTTATAACATAATATACTCATTATAAAAGAGGATAAATGTACCATCCACTAATAGAATCTGTAAGGTAAGGGTTAATTTCACCATCTATTTATTATATGAGGTTGTTTATAAGTAAGTATCTACTGTGAAATATTAATTATTAATGTACTTTCATCATTAAAGAATTTTTAAATGTATTCTTTTTAAGGGTCTATTTTTAATAAAACATCATTGTAGATGTTTTAAATATTTATTCTTCTAAACTGTTCTCATTAATGTCCATGTTTTCAAAATTGTATAAAAGATTTAATTATATGGACATGAATATTTTAACATGTTAGTTCCATTAAAATGATTCAATGTGGTATGGGTCACATTGATTCAAAAATATATTTTAAATTAATTCCTTGATAAATTATATGACTTTTAAATGATTTCATGAAAAAGGGATATTTTTCACAATGATTTTTACTAATCATTTGCAACTGTACCAACAAACTTTATGGGATATTATTCTTGATAGAGGTTGATTTAATATGATACAAATCATCCATATCGTATTGAATATTTTTTCATATATTTGATAGTGGATGTGTTATTTTTATACCATTCACGGTTTAGAGTTAATGTGTTGACATTTCGTATGTTAGATCTAATACGAATGTTTATGTAATGTTTCATCCTTTTCATAAGAGGAATGTATTTGACATTAATTAATAGGTGGAGCCTACTATAGCTTCTTGATGCATCAGTATGTATCATGAGATAATTAGACGTGTAATTGGATGAGGATTTTCCCAATTTGTTATATGGTTTTGGTCGAGGCCTTAATCATTTTTAGACGTATTGGATGAGGCCTTGAAAAATTGTTTCAGAATGTCTAGCATTATACATTCCTTTATTATGAATATAATATTGATGGTTAATGTGGTTATTTGACTGATAGAATAAGCATGACTATGTTTTATTATGTAGTTATTTTCTTATCTAATATATCTTCCAAAAAGTGTTCATGTTAATTATTTTTAAAGCAATGTGTCTTCAATTATTCACCATTTTAATAGATTATGTTATATTCTGATAAATTGTTTACACTTAATGATCATCTACGCTCATCCCTTTCTTATGTTTTATTTTACCTGGATTTCTAAGAAGTGTATTATGATTGATATGTAGGGTTAAGCTAAAAGGGAATAATGGCTTTCCCAAAGAACTATCTTTGCTTTATTTTATGTTTGAAATTGTAATGTGAAGGTGATGTATGTATTTTATTTCTTAGACTACTAAACTGATCCGTCTTCCGGGACATGATTTCCTTATATCATTCCAATGTATTAAAATAATTCATTGACTCTGGGTAACTGGAGTCGGGGAATTACAATATCATCTTCCAATCCTTGTGATGTCATTCAGTTACAACGTCTAACTCATATAATAATTCCAATCCTTGTAAATCAAGTCTCAGAGTAGCATATGAACACATCAACTAAGCCCTCATGACACCCTCTGGTGAATTCAGATGAGACTCACAATTCCTTACATACAAGTCATCCAGGTATCGTGGTGCTCTCAAGGGATGTTATCCAAGACATGCGAAACCCTCCAATACATAACACACAATATGTGTCAATACTAATCTCATTAATGGAACCAGGAAAATTTAGATGGATCATTCAACACAATCTAGGAAATTCAACTAGATCAAGTGAAACCACCGCGACAAGTCATATGGGTTATGCGATGGCTTCTAGGATAGACCACCTAGATCATGAATTTTTTTTGGAGAACTAATCATTGATCAAGTGACAAACCATTAGATATGATACTTGGGTTTACAAAAAATCCTTTAAAAATTCCAAATGGTTCATTTAGTTTTCTTCAAATGTTATATGAAGAAACTCTACTACATATCAGATTATGTAGACAATCAGTGCCTATTTGACAGGAAATAAAGACTAGGGGAACCATAGTGTGCAAGCCCAAACCAAATGAACTATGATGAATCTGAATCCTTCCATATTCAGGATACACTGGAAACCTCTTCAAGGATTGATTACCATATAGATCATCCTTGTATATCCAAGTATATAAGTCTTTTCTCATCAATTAATTACAGTGACCAGTTACCAAACCTTATTTCTCACTATAAGCATGGCTAAAATAGTCTTAGGGTACCACATTATTAATAAAATATTCAACAGAAACGACCACAAAGCCTAGGGAATCGTAAGAGTGTATTCCCCAACCAAAGGAACTACAAGATCATTAATTCCTTAAAAATAATGGATATGTAGGACACCACTTCATGTCTTGAGATCCATTGGGTTGTCCCAACTTGTAATTCCCTCAATCTCCATGCTATGATATTAATCATTTTTCATTACTTCTTTCTCACTCTAAGAAAAAATCACATGAGAATAAGGAATTTAAATATTCATAGTATTTTCATCATTTGTATCCCTCGTCAAGGGAAATGTATGTTTTTAATTCCACAACAAGTGGCATGAAATATTATCTTAAACATAAGGGCATCCTAGGGCTTGGTAACCTTATTGAACCTCGATGTATATGTCCTGATCACTAAATGGAAACTCAAATGTGTAATCCTTGATAAAAGGATCTATGATGACTCTAATTCATTCTATAACATGTATATGTAGGAAGTCTATATATGGTTTGATCCTTATTTGGCATATCCATAGGGCCATCCTAATTTGTAAGTACTGCATACATAAGAATGTACATTAATCATTTTACATTATTTTTTGCTCACACCTAGAGTAGATCATATAGTGTTAGGGAGTTTCAATAATCAAATAATTATCATTAAATGCTTCTATGAAGGAAAGGGGAACACTAATTAGTAAGTCCTATATAGTGGAATAAATTATTTTCCGTAAATATAAGGATAACTTAAGAGTGTAAGACCCAATCAGCTGAATAATGATGAATATAATTCATGTTGTAATCAGGATTCATATGAGGCCTCTATAGGGCATGAGATCTATGTCAATCATACAAAGTAAATACCTAGTATACGAGTCCCATATCTATATATTGTGAGCCTGATCAAATTCTATTCCTTATTTCTCACACAGAACATAACTCATGTAGGCATAGCGAGTTGCAGCGAACACCTCATTAACATCGTGGTTTTCTACCATTATTTGAAATCTCAATTTATAATCCCTAATGAGTTGAACAATGTGAACACCAATCATATAATTGAATATACATTGGGGCTAATCCCAAGAACCTAATCAAAGAATAATAACTCTGATTCTTAGTATAACAAGGAAGCGTAGAACATGTAATCAAGGATTGAGCTTAACTACTTGGTTCTATATACCCTCACTTATGTCTTCTATACACAACATTAAACTTCACAGAATTAATGAACATCATGTGTTTTCATCCATGAAATAACCATGATATGTAAGATGAATCATAATAGATCAATCCCATTCTCATAATATTAAATTACTTCCCAATATTGGACCATATTCTGAAGAATTAGGTTATACATCTTCCAAAATTATATTAACTACCAATTACATGAAAACAGATAATGAACCTTAAATACATTAAGGTGGATTCACTAATAAGATACACATTTCCTTTATTCATTGATGATATTTCATTTCTTTTATATAAATGTATAATTTACTTGTAATCATTTTTTTGGTTAATCGGTCCCATACTGGGATTCAGAAGAGATTCATTAAAAAATATTGCATCTATACGAGTGTCCTGATGTGGGAAACTATTCTGCCTATAATTGTACGATGAGCCTAAAAACGCATCCTCTCAACAAATGTGAGTCCCCAAGTGTCTTTGGGTCTAAAATAACAGTTGAACAGCTATATTCGGGAAGAGAATATATATATATATATATAATATTACGGATAACAGAACTATTAAGAGTTTCCATTAATAATGACAATAACTTGATTTTAATGATTGTGCAAAGTATCAATCCTCCCATCAATCTACCATTAGGACTGACGAAACCCACATTAGTGAGGGTTCCCTTGTAACCTCATGATCTAGTCAAAACTAAAATTGTGAACTAGACATAAATATCAGAATTAAGGAACAATTGGTTAATATCCCTTGGGACATTTCTTTTGACCCCATATACAAACAAAAACTATTTCCTGACGTGAATCCCAAAAATTAAAAAAATGATTGGTTCATCATGTGTTAGACCTCATTATTTTTCATACCCTACACCAAAAAATTTGTAAAACTTGAATGGCATTAATGATGATCTTATTAAACAAGGGATCTCAAGAAATAATTACATCCATGTTTTGATAAGTATGAATGAGTAGATCAAACATATCAAAAATATATGTAAAATTGTGTTAAATATGAATATATGATTGATCATGTTATTCTTAATATATTAAATTAATTTATAACCATGTTTCGTGTTATATTAAAGATAGAATATACTATAAACATCTCTATTTGAGACAATTTGTTCATCATCCAATGTTTTCTCAGTAAATCACATGAGGATGGAACCCCCATGATTCGCAAATCAATATCACTAGCACAACAACTCCAATGATTGGTGGAAAACATGATGGTTAGGGAGTACCACCTTAATGGTTTAATCCCATCCATGGAAGTAACCCATGAGATTATCTATTCATGGAAGCCGATGATTCCACATCATCTAAGAAAATATTTTGTGAAGCCAGTGTCCCTTATAGCCACAACCAACATCATTAAGAGGTTTTCCCTAGAGCACGACATACACCACCTTCCATATCTAATAAAGGTAGACAGGGAAGCCATGTATGGATTTATTAAGGTTTTTGGGACACCTAATTGGGGTCATACTAATCCTCATCACCAGCACCATCCATACAGTATCCACCAGTCAACTATTGGGGGTTCCACCCAACACACTTATACCTATGATGCTCGTGCATGGGATACAAGGAATTGTCATTAGTGGAGTATGTTGATTGATATCTAGGAGAAGTCTCACATTCCCACTCCTATGAATGATTCTCGCTGGCATATTTTAGTTGGAACGAAGATCATATCCTTCCTCTCTCAGAACAAGCTTGTTGGAAAATTCTTGTTGTAGGCATGGGGGTGGCTCATTTTCCTACCCTCATGCCTGGGGTCCATCAACATATTCTAGTGTCACATGGAGGATAAAAGTGGAAAAATATTCCCACTACATTCAATGATATTATATAGTGTGTAATAATGATATAAAATTATTGGTCATATATCCCCTAACACACTTTTCAAAAATGCTAATATATTTTTGAAATAGCTAAAGAACTCCAACGACATATTCTGGTACTATTTCAAATCTCATATCCCTACATTAAGGATAGTTCAACACATTGTAACCATGGAAAAGTGGTTGTACTATAAAAACATCACACTCTTGCTCCCTCCTAGTGGGATTATCATCATATTCCAATAAAGGTTGAGGCATCAAACTAGGATCTTATTTATGTTCCAATCGTGTCTCATGAGGTGAGATAGGTATATGCCTCTGGTAGTGTAAACATTTGGTACATGAAGACTTGTGTCATATTATAATGGCCCAGGTGAAGGCTAATATCTATATTCTAGAAGGGAATCACCACATGAGAGGGGAATATGTCTTGGAAAATGCTCATATTCCTATAAATGATGTCAAAAAACATACACCAAAACCCCTATATTATGCATATATATCTAAATTGGATAGGGATAACCAAGTGTTAATGTAAAAACACCTTGGGAAAGATCATATTTCTTCAATGAATCAAAATGGCATATTCTAGCAGATCATAGAACGTAAGAACATATTCCTTCTTTAGCTAACAATTGACTGCTCCGACAATATTCTATGAATAAATTGGTGGAGGCTCGTATTCCTTCTCCCATTAAAAATGTTTGTTTGCATATCCTTATGGGGAATGTATATTTTATGTAGGATAAAATTCATAATCCAACCAAGGACCACAATGATTGAGTAGAACATGACCGGGGGAAAGCTCATACTTCTATTAAGAAAGACTAGTAGAATATTCTATAGGCTAAGGATCGGGCTCATATTCATATCCTAACAAAGAGTCACAATTTGTTTTTGAACATTCTATATAGAGAGGTCATATTCATATCAAAAATTAGACAAAAAGTAATAATTTTCTTGAATCTTATCAGATAAGGGTTCACACTTTTGTAACATCATATGGTTACAAAAATGTTCTCACAACCGTCATTCAAAATGCTCATATCCTTGCATGATCCAAAAAGGAATGCCTCTATATTGTGAACATGATGTAAAATATGGCCAATATTGTTAATTTGATCAATTCTAGTGTCCTTAGGCAGTTAGTGATGCATTATCAATACCACAAGTCTTCTTAAACTGATTTATTGGATAATAAGAAGAATACATTCATTACGATGATAGTCCTTCTCATGGTAGTGTAGAGAGGGATCACATGAACTCTACTCCTAACATCCACCATAGTAAACCTCCCTAAAGTGATATCTCCATTGAAAAAGGCAATCCTCTCCATTCCCAGACTCTTCTCTATAGAGAGGTGGCTGAAACTCTAATACACTCATATAGAGAGTCGTTCAAAACATTTGGTTCAATGGTATATAGATCTCCCATCAACTTCTAATAAAACCCAACTATTTTCAATGGGGAACCTTCAGAATCATCTTTTATGCTTTGAAAGAATGGATTATTGACATTATGATGAAGAGGAGGGCTGAAATTGACATATGGAGAGAGCTAGTCTATGAAAACCCCCCCTTCATGTTCTACCCCCTCACCACTTCATGCTATGGGATCCCATATGAGAAAAAAATTGAGTTCAAGCCTTATCAATTCCAAAATATATTGGATACTCAATGGTTCATGAAGGAAAGACACCATCCTTATCCAAAAATCATTGGGTACCGCCATACTATAAAGATAATTTGTTGTCAGGTTGAACTAGTTTTTGTCTCAATGGATCATGATCCAAAACTGGAAATGACCAATGAAAATCTTCGACACACATTCCATCATTGAATCAAAACTCATAAAAATATAATAAATGAAACATGGATAAGCATATAAATTCATTTATGGGTATGTTTAGGAGTTTCACAATTTTATTCTCCATTATAATAATATAATCTATCTGATATGGAATCTTATAATGTAATACTCTCTAGTGAGTTTAGGTAACCATGTAATGGTTGGTCAAGTTGGTTCCTAGAATGGAATTTTCCCGTATCAACTATATTAATCCAGTAAAAATTAATAGAGAGGATATCCTACAATATTTTAAACTATCCCCCTAAATTAAATAATTTTTTATTTCATACATAGATACTAATGTTGTGATCATTCGGACTACATCGAATAAGAAATTGTTCACCTCATGGTTTGCCATCGCACCCATCACCCATGCGAGAAAAAATGTGCACATCCAACAGTCTATAGTAGTATTTATTATAGTAGTAATTAATTATTTGTATGATAATATTAGGTTGGGGGGAATATATAACCTCACATACACCTATGGTATAGGCAATTCATGAGAGGATTTTGGACTAATCGGCAGCAACTTCAGACAATCCCAACTTACTGGGCTTGAAAAATATATATATCAATCAAGTTCACAAGGTTCATTATCCACTAAGATAACCCTAGATAATCAATAGTGATTCCATATCAACCCATCCCATTTGGATATGGAAATTTATATCTTTTTGTTCATCATTGGAGTCATCAATGTTTTGGTGGGAGCCATCGGATATTCAATAATATGACCATTCCACACCAACTGAAGCCCAAAAAAACCCATAAACCATTATTATAAGGGTATTTTTATCATCATACTCATCATCATAGGTGGAATCAATCATTTCTATGGTACTAGGATAAGATCAAGGATCGTTATCCAACCTATTTTTCCCACTATAATAGAAACCTCTTCTAGCCGGGCCTGTTAGAAAATCCTGACTTGAAACTCCCTAGGGGTCACTATTCATAATATTATAAGCTTGGAATATATGGTGAAGGAAATAAAACCCCAAAGGGGTAATTAAGAAAAAAATTTCCAACATGGCTGAGAGTTTGGATAACAACCCTTAAGACGATATTGTTCAATAATCCTATTGTATTGAATGTAATATCACAACCACTATTTCTCAATATGAATGTATAAATGATGTCATTTTCAATATGATTGACATTCGAATTAATGATATGAGTATAGTGTTCCACAAGATATGGATCCCAACTCAGGTGGAGGGTGATTTTGATGCACCAATTGAGGCCACAAGCACTCAGAACCAATGAAGGATCTAGAACCTGGAACCTCCAAATAATGAGTTTCCACCTATTTGGCAGAACATTAGAAAAGGTAAAGGTATGGCTACTTCCCATTCACCAACCCAAATATTTGAGGTTCCTTCCTTGGAGAAACAATTTTCACAAACAAGATCATGAAAAAATCTATTAGATAATATAACAAGGGTCTACTAAAGGGAAATATTCCCAGTAGGTATCATATTCATGATGAGTTGAATATTCGCATCATATTGTCGATCAAAAAACATGAGAGGTATCTAAAAATTAGATTGGATATTGATCCATGCATATATGATACATAAATGAGGATGTTTAAAATGATCCAAACATCCCCCAGTTGTGGCAACAACCACCCACTCATCTGGGAAATTATTAGATCTTAAAAAGATTCTAAAATTAACATGAGATTAAGGTGGAGCCACCTCATAATCCCCCACCCACTACATGTGGATGGGAAATAGCATAGGTAGATATACCCCCATAGTTTAGTAACATCATCGTGTCCCCAGATCCCAAAATGGAAGGCATGGAAGGGTGACACACAATAGTGTAGCCTAAGATGAAGCCATACCCTGAATGGGTTGATGATACCCTGCTGGCTCACAATTTTGACAATATTACCTTCTCTACTATTGATAGTGATTCTCATACACAATATTATCTCACACAATTCATTTTCAAATTTTGGATGGTGATGGGGCCTTGAGAACAATAGGAGGTAGAAAAGATGAGGTGATTCGTATAGAATATGATATATCTAACCATTGTTTAGTATATTAGTCTACAATTATGATCCATTATAGGATAGTAAGGCCTTCATCATTAGATCCATTACCAATTAAGTAACACACTGAGAAAACCAACAATCATCGACCTAAAAATTGTAATCACTACAAAAATGATGGGGTGTCTAACTTTATATTATTTTGGAATTGTTTACCCAACTCACTCCGCATCCGTCTATCATAAAAGTAAATATAGGTACACTATTTTGATAATATTATGTATGAGTTGTAAACTCCTCTTATTCTAAGGAAATATCTTGGTGGATTCCATGAGTTCATTGAAATGGTACAATGTATTGATGAATCCATCCATAAAACTTGATAAAAAATTCAACTCAATCCCACGGGATAGGGAATAAGGCTATGAAAATAAGAAGTTATATTTGTCACCCTCAATCCCGCAACAATGCCCATCCAAGCACCCTGGTAGGACCCAAATATCACATCACCTCTTGTTGAGGGGTGAAAACAACAAAATCTCCATATGAAAAAAACATAGTGAAATAATGGCCTCTCAGGAGTTGAAGAACAAATGGACAAGGAAAATTCTTTCCAAAAACAATTCCATGATTATTTCCTGGTAAGCATGGATAATAACCTAATCACATGATGACATCCTAGGTGGCCCGCAAAGAACAACCACACTAACCATCCTGACTACTACCCTTTCCATATATGGGTATGTCATAATATCTTGGATGGTTTCATTTTCATGGATGCCATTCAATTCATAGTCAATAATGGATAGGTGGTGTTAGATAAATCCTCAGGGAAGTTTTATTACCTAACCATGGACTAGTATGAAGAAACTTGTTACTGGAATAAGGTCCCAATAGGAATGTATGAATGTTCGACAAATGGATGACTCGAAAAAAAAAGTTGAGTGAACTCATGCAACCCACAGAGAATATCTTCACAAACCCACAATAGCTTCCCCACATAAGAAATAAATATCAAATACACCTCCCAAAAGTGGTACTGACCACAATGAACAGTATGAAATTGAATATGTGGAATCATAATCAACTCTAAATCTTACTCTAACTCTTGCAGTCTACTTCCCTGTAATATATGAAAAATGGTAACATCTTAAAAAAATGGAATCCTCCTTAGATAAAGAACTCACATTTGGTTCTATACATAATTTTTGAAGGGTAGGCCCCAAGTTCTAGAATCAAGGATACTAGTGACAACATTTTTGTCGAAGAACCAAATATTCCAGTCATATCCCCATGGATAACATATATAAATCCACAACATAAGGTAATGAACTCCAACATTCCAAAATAAGGAAATGTGGTTTCCCATAACCCTCCAATAGTTAATCAAGCCCAATTTCCATTCATGACTACCTATTGGGGGTTTACATATATGATCTACCCATACAAAGGGGAAGGGAAACACTACCCACACTGCTTATAGTAGATACTCTAATGTCTAATGCACAAGCACTAGTACCTTCCACATCAAAATTCTCAGCTCTTGATTCATATATTCATGAATAAAACAAAATCATTTTGAAATGAATTTTGGTAGAAAAATATGACATTATGAAATAGTTTGTGTCGGTACCATCCATGATCTCAGTGGAAGATGTGCTCCATAATTCAAAAAAAATTGTGGTGGCATTGGTTAAAACCATAAATATCCCACAAAAATTCTATAAAGAAGATTTTGTATCCAAATCCTTTTGAGTTGAGACCATGACACATAATTTCATGTCTCTATATCATTAACTGTACATGATTAGGAACAAAATAATTCAAGGAAACATCATACCCATATATGTATCGAGATGAATCAATAATGTTAATGTTCTAAGGGATTTGATTGTAAATGGTTCTAATATCAATCTAATCCTTATACGAACCTACGATGCATCAGATATGGGGAAGTTGATTTTTCTCCCACTAATATGACCATTCAAATGTATGATAAGAGTGAGAAAACACCTCCCATTAAGATCAATCCAGATAATTTGATTTGGTATCATACATTAGATGTTGAGTTCATGGTTATCGAGTATGAAACCACATAAAATATTCTTTTTTGATTTCCATAGAACCATATCCAATTGGTCATACCTTCAACATTCTATCATTGTCTAAAGTACCCATTGAGTGAAAATTCGTTAGAGTACTCGGGGACTAAAACTCATTCAGGACTTGAGGATGAACATGTGATGATGCATATTTATTTAAACATAGGGGAAAAACACCAGTGGTGGATGATGATATGCAGTTTACAGCCCCCAACAGCCTAGGGACATCCCCTATGAATCCATAGAGAATGGTCGATTACAACAATGTGCTCCCAATAAATCTAGTTTCCTTAAGAGATGTAATCACAGAGGCCCAATCTATTTTGATCCATAGTGACATCATAAAATAATTTAACACCCCAAAGATTTACATGTAAATTTTATGGAATTCATGAAACACTAAGTCTCTATAAATGAATTCTTTTTTTAAAAATATAGTAATATCCTAGCCTTAAAAGTAAATTTTAGCCCTTATATGTTTTTAATTACAAAACTATTACACACACAGCTGCCTT
Organism: Viscum album; assembly: GCA_963277665.1. Taxonomy (NCBI): domain Eukaryota; kingdom Viridiplantae; phylum Streptophyta; class Magnoliopsida; order Santalales; family Viscaceae; genus Viscum; species Viscum album. The sequence goes on along the minus strand of OY728142.1, from coordinate 1,328,347,509 downwards.
CAGGGTGATTTTTAGGGAATGATTGAATAGTCATAATATTAGGAGAATAGTAACATACTCTTATGAATAGTATTCTAGCATTATGAATAGTAATATGAACCATATGAATATAAAATCATCTAAAAGAGTAGTAGCATCACCCATTAGTGTATAAATAATATTTAAGTAGATTACACTTGAAAATATGGTCATAGAAAAAGTATTGGTATTTTTGTATGTCATAAAAAACTAATTACATTTAATTAATTAATTATAATGAAATAGTACTTTACTAAAAGGTGTTCACAAATTAAAATTTTTAGGTCTTTTGGTTTGAAGATAATTTTATATGACCTGTGTGACTTTTGAAAGAATTATAAAATCTGTTATTGATTTAATATCTGTATTTTTCAACTGATTTATGATTTTAATGAAATATTAAATTAATCATAATTAGAAAAGTATTTTTAAAAAATAGAAATCATTTTTGATTATATACTTAAAAATAATGGTTAAGGTATATTTTTTGGATATTTTTGAAATACATGAATTTTTTATCCCTAGAAAAATACAACATATAATAATGAATACTAAAACATGAATTTTTTCATCCTGCATGAATCATGGTTGATTTTAAGGGGAATTAGTTCAAACTGAAATTTACATATTACTGTTTTGTCACAATAATCAATACTATTCATAGTGTTGATAAAAATAATAAAACCAATGATTAAAATATTTAGAAAAATCTCATCCCCTCCAATATAAAAACTATCAACACTCCTCTCTTCTCTTCACTCCTCTCAAGCATTGTGACTTGCCTAGATTCTGATCAAATCCCTCCCCAAGATCCTCTTCCACATCTAGAAGCCCTTGTTATCCACAAAGGACCAAATCCTCTCCTATTTGGAGGCCCTAAAGGAAGAATAATTCAACAGGTAATTTCCCGTTTTTATTTATTTTACTTTAATTTCAAGTTCCTTTTTTTCAATCCATACCTCTCCTTATCAAAACGTTATAACAACTACAGTACCCTCCAGTTAATGGAATGGGGTTATGATAATGGAATGTTTTATTTTCATCACTCTTTTACCCTTCATTTATACTTTTAATAAAAACTCTATATGAGATGTGTTAATTTACTATATTAAAAAACGACAGGTTTTCAATTTCCATTACAATCTTTAATTCTGGAAGTGAAATAATTCTTATGGTAGAACTAGACTATGATATATGTATTATGTATCATTTATGGTTCTATAATTTTTTTTCTACATGTGGGTTTACTTGTAAAACAAAATGTGTTGGTTGTGATAAAAAACATCCAATTAACCAAAAAAGGTTGTCACTAACGATTAGTATAACTATTAAAAAATACTCCAAGTAACCAAATGAAATTTAGAACCATGTTATATTTTGTATTATCATTAATAACATACAACTCCAATTCTAGATAACCATTATATATTACATTTGTATCTTTATTAGTATATAACTAAACCACGCATGAAAACCAATGAATCAAACAATGAAATCGAACCACTTAACCTATCATAAAGGTATTGAATGAACATAAAAAGTTTATAAAAAATAAATTACACATAAAAGTGGTTTTTTAATTATTAATTAAAAAACATAATTTTATTATTCATATCATTAATATCATGTGTGTAACACCATCAGAATTAACACAAGTGATTCTACCCAAACATCTATTATGCCTTCGTGTTATTCTTACTATATTTTTACCCAAATGAAATACTATATTCAGTTTATTTACATATTATAATTTAAATTTCTATTTCCAAACACATGTATAAAGATCCATTAATAATTACATTTTTATTATATACATTCTTTTATATGGTTCTATCCTCTATACTTCCCGAAAGGAAAACCCATGTAAGGGAACTTCCCGAAATTATACCCAATTTTTTGTTCACTATACCATATGTTTTAAGACGTCATTTTTTTATAAAACTACGGTTTTTATAATTAAAACCTTCTTTTATTACTTATGTTTTTACATAAAATGTTATTCCATTTTCTATTTTAAATGCTCATTAGTATTTTCCTTTAAACAACAATAGAATGTTTTAATGCTAAAAATTATTAAATAATATTTTTAAATTATATAACTTATTTTTGACATCACATACCATGATATAATCCTATTATACCTTATTAATTTCCATGCCTATTATCATGCCCTTCTTTCATAGACAATTGTATGATACACCCATTCATTATTCTTAAGGACATGATTATGATATCAATTTCATTCCATGGGTTCCCTTATGATTATGATTGTTTATGTATGATTATATATGTGGAAAGCATATTAATGAACATTTTAAGATGGTTGATCCAAATTATGAATCCAATTAATTGGGTAATGTTCAGTCTCATGAAACATTATGAGGAATGGTCATGGAAGTTATCCTTGACTTGTGCTACCATGTGCAACTGTCTTGACGGTTATCCCTGACTTGTGCTACCATTTTCCATGGTATTGGTGGTTAAACCTGAATTGTGATCCTTTAATTGAAATGTTCCTTAAATTGTGCTAAATTAGAGTTTTATGTTACCACCACATTACTATTCGTCTATGTATACATTATACCAAATTATATATGTTATGATTTCATATGTTCAATTATGTTTTATGACTTTTTATATCATTATGTATTGATTCCTAAAGAATGTACTAATGAATTATTCTTATATTTAATTCCTTACTTGGATTTTAGCACATCAATTTTTTAGTTATCCTCAGGTTATCCTATAAAGAAATATAATAATAAAGGAAGTTTTGATATTGTTATGAATAAAAAAAAGAAATATTTTATTTTGTCTCATGTTTTTAGTTTTATGTACCTATTTTTCCAACACACTATAATTTATGTTCAATGGCATGTAATATAATTATATTCTATGCTTAAAATTATGTAATGCTATGTGTAAATGGGCCAGGTCACTATAAGGAAAATTAGATCTAGTATATCACTATGATGACTTAGAAAATATTGGAGGATAATATTTTATTCTCATGACCTCTATCAGCCTGATAGTGATAAAGAAGCCCTATGATTTCCACCATCATCTGAGAATGTCTCCACAAATCCAAAGATGGTTGAAGTTGACAATGTCATTATTAATTCCCCTCCAGCATTTAATTAATGTGTTTCAACCACCTTAGATGAACTCAAAAAGGTAAATTTGGGAACAAAGGAAGACTAGCTACATACACTGATTAGTTTTGACTTTCCCCTCATAGAGAAATAGATGCAGATTTCATTTATATGGAATCATATTTATGAGTTCACTTGGAACTACATATAAATATATAGGTTGAATTTTGTTCTGACTACACACCATCGTGTACTACCCAATAACAATCAAGGCTTTAACTAGGAAGATTGAATGATGCACCCCTATAATTCAACCAATATAGATGTGGAAGTTGACCAGTTGATCAAATAAATATTTTTTTGAGTAGTGTGATAAGAAATATTTATTTCTGACATCATAATGATAATGTAGTTGAATGGGAATATTAGGCATGAAAATAACTTTAAGGAACCTAATCAGAATTTTCCAAAAGTTGATTTCCCATTTCCGTCCATAGAACACTTTGTCAATAAAAATGATGGTTTCTATGACCCTTCTTTGATTGAAGGATACTTGTGGTACAGTTGAATCATGTGGGCCCCCAAAAATGAAGAATCCAATTACGTCAGGGAACCTCAATGGAACTTTTTCTATCTGGTCATGCCCTTTTAAATATAGAATGTTGGTGTCACATATCAATGTTCCATGCATAATATATTTATGTCATTCATGGGAAGGATGACACAATGTTAGTCTAAAGACTAGGTGGATAAATCATGACAGTTATGCGATCCCATCAAAGACCATAGAATAGACATCAACATGTTATGAAATCATAGTTTGATGATTCATCTACTAAAATTAACTATTAGAGTATCATTAGGGATATTCCTTGGCTTTTTAGTATGCCACTACAATATCGAGGTCAGCCAAGATATGTCTAGTTCTATCTTTGTTATGTCACCCCAAATAAATATATATGAAATTTGGGGGTTCAAGGAAACCTATAGTACATTCAATGACTCATTTCCCAAATGGCCGAAAAGGCTCTCCCATTCACTAGGCTAATGAAGAAGGGAATTTTCTATCAATGCAATGATGATTTCCATGAAGCCTTCCAAAGTCTCAATCAGAACAGGCTGGCACAATTGTTCTGTATGTGTTCGGTTGATAGGAGGACAAAAATATTATATGTTTCCACTATGGAATAGTTATTGAGATCCATCCTCAGACATAATAATTATTTAGGGAGAAATAACTATATCTATTAAGTTAACCAGATGATTCTAGTTACTGAGGTTAGATACTCTGATGTGGAGATGAATTGTCTAGTACTCATATTCATAGTGAAATATTTTAGGCATTAATTATAATAACATGAGTCCCATCATGTCTCTCATAGAGATACTCTAATGTAAATCCTTGTTTATCTATCCTTACTAGGCACCTAGCCAGATTGGTGGTTATTCATCAACAATACTATATAAAGATCATATCATAGAAATATGTGAAATAGAATACCCTGGAAGTTCCCTTGTGTTACATCTTACCCCATAAAACACAGTAGTAATAACTAAACCTCTAGATGAGAAGTTATATTATTATCATGACAATCCAAATACATGGGATATGTATTTTGATTGGGCCTCCTGAAATCCTATCTACAAAAGGATGAAAAATATGAATCTTAATCACATTAGCATAGGGGTCATATTTTTGGTCCTAGAGAAGAGGGTTGTCCCTACACATGATCTTTATCTGATGGTTATAGGAATAATGAGTTAGAGTACATATCCCTTGTTGGTGGTTTAGACTTATCTATACAATTGAAAATATAAAACATAAACATCATTGGGGATTCAAAGATAGTGATAATGAAATTTATTGGAAAATATTCCATCAAAAAGGAAGAAGTAGCCCCTATTAATGGATATGTCTACGGAATAATGGAAGAATTCCATTTTGAGCCCAAATTATATCATGTTCCCATGATCGAAATGATGCATTGGGCCTTATAGATACCATCCCAGTTGACCCTTCTTTCCGAAGATTCAATCATTCATATCACAGACGGAATAGTGGTCTCAATGATAATCATCCGTGATGTGGTGGAAACAAAATCGGTCAAAACTACCCCATAGCATGATAAAAAATTTGATCATATGGATCGATGGATCCCATAATCGGCTAACTTAAAAATGGGATTCTACTAATAGATAGAGTTGGAAGGGAATAGATTCTGCACCGTTTTGTGAACATTAACATACAGAATGACCCAAATGAGAAGAAAACCCTCTATAAGTGTAGATATGACGTCATCATCCTCATATGCATAGTATAAGGTGATTATTATTCAATATTTTATTATGTAACCATAGGATGTTGTGAAACCCATCAATTTGGGTCCTGGAGATCCAAACAATGTAGTAGGATGGGATATTAATGGAAAACCATGATATACGACTATATGGAATTCACTATAAAATTTCATGTGTGCTAGAAAATACACCATTGGACATTGTGCCTCTAGATGAAGAGTTCTGTTATTATCATGACAATCCACACACATGGGATATGTGTTTTGATTAGGTTTCCCAAAATCTTATCTACAAAAGGATGAAAAAAATGAATCTTAACCGCATCATATTAGGGGTCATTTTTTATCTCCTAATAAAGAGGTTTTTCTTGACACATGATCACTATTTGATGGCTACATGAATAATGAGTTAGAGTACCAACCCCTCATTGATGGTTTATAATTGTCAATAAAACTAAAAATATACTTCCTAAAAATGAATGGGGATTTAGAGTTAGTGATAATGGAAACCATTGGAATACATATCATCAAAAAGGATGAACTAGCCCCTATTAATGGATATGTTCAGAGAATGATGGATGAATTCCCTTTTATGGCCAAATTACATCATGTTCCACATTCACAAAATGATCGTAGTGAAGCATTGTTCAATGTAGCTACCATCTAGAAAACCATTTCCAGGAAGACACAGTCATTGATGTCACCCAAAGAATAATGGTCTCAATGATCATCATCTATTATGTGGAGGAAATAAATTACATAAAAATAACCCCATTACATTATAAAAAATTTCCACCTCTAGATAGATGGATCCCATAATCAACTATCTTCAAAATGGGACTCCCAATATAGGTAAAGTTGGAAGGGAAAAGATTTGGCACCATGTTGTGAACATTACCATACATGATGAACCTAATAAGAATAAAACCCTCTTTAAGAGTGGATTTGATGTGGTAATCCCAAGATTCATAGTAGAAGGTGATTATTCTACAAATATTTACAAATTCCACATAGGCTCTTGCGACATCCATCAATATGGGACTAGGCTCTACATAAAATTGTATTAGGATGGGATATAAATGGAAAACAAGATACACAACTATTTTGAATTATCTAAGAATTAAATGTGTGCCAAGTCCGTATCCCAAAACCAAAACTATGTAGTTCAACTCATCATTAATTATACCAGTTTCTTTTCTTAATGAGATAGGGAAATACCCGTCAAAGAAGTCAAGATGAAGAACATCATCAACTTCACAAAGTCCTATATCATCAAATGGTTTGGAGTCCCTCACACAATAATGACGGAAAACAATAAAATCTTAAATTATTCATAGTTAAAGAAGTTATAAACTAAATACAACATCGAGTCAAATCACTCATCTCGCTATCATGAACTGAAAAATTGACAAAAAGATTCCTTTAATAAGTCTCTATCGATCATACTCCAGAATTTGGTGAACTAGTACATGAATTCATATCTAGACATGCTCCTCCCCCCACAATGGGGCTAATATACCACCATTCAATCTACGAAACAAAAAAAGTCCATAACCATTTGTTTATGGAACTGAAGTAGTGTTTCCCATTGATTTTTAGATTCCCTCACACTGAAAATTTATCTGTCAATTGTTCTCATATGATATTCAATCGCAAAATTGGTTTGCTGAATTAGAACATCTTGGTTAGAATAGTTCACACATATTTCAAAGAATCTATGTCCACCAAAATGGGATTGCATGAGAATTCAATAAAAATTATTAACTTTATTCATGCCTCCAAAGGGAACTAGCTTTGTTCCTTAAAACCCCAATTATACTAATAAATATTCTCAAGAAGCTGGAACCCAAAAGGGAGGGATCCTATATAATACATAAGGACTATCACAATAGTGTTTAGTCGTTGGACACAATAAATGGGGAGCTTCTCACACAACCCACCAATGTGAGGTTCCAAAAGAAATAATTCGAACATCTATTAGCACAAGTCCATCGAAATTAGTGTATGTCTCACCATTCATCCTTATTATAGGATGTTAAATAGTAAAAATTTATCCTAGTTAAATGTTGTAAAACAATAAATGTTTATATAGGCTAAATCAAGTTAAAATATAAAATCTTATCCTTACCACATGATGTTAAATGTAATGTCTTATGTCCTTGTCATGTGATCATATACATTACTATTACTCATGAACTTTTTGTGACTTGATTAATACCATCATAGGATACATTGTTAATTCAAAACATTTGACTATGAGCCCACTTGCAATTACATTTCATGTAAAGTGACCCTGGTCTTTACTACACGATGTAATGCCACATGGATCCATAACATCCCTCCCCTTTCACATAAATTCATCTATGTCCTTATCACATGAATTTAAACTACATAGAAAATTCCCTTTCCACATAATGATAAACGATACAGGTTTTCTAGAACTACATATGGCTAAATTTGAATTTCTAATGACTTAAATAGGGACACCATGATCCTATATCTTGTTCCAGCCACCACATGATACAAAATATCAATTTCTTTCCCTAATGTACCAATTCATGGTAGGATGAACCCATAAAAATTTCTTGTTCCTCACAATGATAAAGTATCATGTGTAATTAGGGGTATTGGTAAGGTATTCCCCCCCAAAACAAGGACACAAAGCTATTAATGGGTATAAATTTTTCTTGAATGAATCAACTTAAAATAAATACCATTAGTCATTTCCACATGATGTTAATCGACAAGATTTAGGTTCCATTCACAATAAAAAATTTCACACTCATATGGGCCTCACCAGAGAGGACTAATACCATTTTTGGGTACTTATACCACATTCTAGGAAATGAAACACTCATTCACGTTGGGGATCCCACATTCCTTCCACATGATGTCATGCTACATGATTCATCAACAACTACAGGTGGATTGATAATCATCCCCATGAGATACATAGTGACACCTAGACTTGCACCCATGAGCCTAGTGACAACACTTCCACTCTTTCACGATGGTCCATATTTTCCTTACTATATGAAGTTAAACTAAATGGTTCCTTAAAATATATATGTGTCTTGATTCCATTCATCATAGTATATATAATGAAATCTATATTTTTAATAATGGGACCAACTGCAATATTCAACAGAAATGATTCTCACCACTACCAATGGGTAAAACATGCATAGAGTTTTTATAATTCACTAACTACATGTAAATTTATTCCTTCCATCACATGATATGTAAGGAAAAATTAATTGATGACATCATTACTAGTAATATAATACAACTGTAAAAAATTTACACCCTCTTTTTGTACAGGTAAATCCCATGCTTGATACTTTATATAAAACTACGCGAGGCTTGATTCTCATCCTCGTGATATACATTGGGATGCCCATAATTCCACCATGGGGACCAACAAAAATATTTCTCAACATTAACATAGGTTCATCTTATTACATGGATTATAATTTTAAACTCTAATAAAATTACCGCACCACATAACATTAAACCACACAGAACACATCCTTACTATATAATGTTAAACTGCAAAAAAAGTATCCTTACAGCATGAAAATTAGCTGTACAAAACACATATTTACCCCATGATGATAAACCACAAATAAGAGAAATTTTCCAGAATACATGACAATAAACTATATAGACAACCAATAATTTTTATTACTTTTAATGGGACTACAATAACATACCATAGTATACCAGAATACAAGGTACATCCATCATATTTTAAATCACATAAATTCATAAAAAAAACTTCATACCTCATGTACCTCAGGTTATCAGAACATTTAATGGCCCTTGGAAAGGATATGTTGCTTCTAGGGCCCTTCACATGCATATTCATATAGGATCATGACTCCAAAATATGTTCCAATTTTTATCTATAAAAAGGTTCACTTTTTAAAAAGGACATTTGATCCTTGTGAGACCTAAAACCTTTGTGACCAAGCTCAACACCATAGTGTGATTTGAACCACTCCTTGTATGAAAATCCCACATCATCAGTCGTAACCTAGTAACCTCAATCCATGATTTAAAATATGTCCATATCTCTCTTAGAAGGATGGTGGGGTATTCCTATCCCTGGTATTCATAATTAGTCTCTTATTTATCATCCACATATAATGTTCATATGTTCTACAACCGTAAACTGTCTCCAAATTGGAAAAATATTCCTGACCTAAAACACTATCCTATAATGGTCAAAATCACATGACCTTAAACTACAAGTGAAGTAGATAGAAAACATGTCAGGTTTTAAACCTACAAAAGGCAGCATGAGAAAAACTCATGTCTTTAGTTTCTTAACTCTTCACCTTCTGTGTTTATTAAAAAAATTTGTTTCAAATAAATATGGAATTAATCAAATAGGGTCTACCTAGTAATCATAATAAATTAAATGCTATGCTCATGGGACCCCCTAGTTTTGGAAAAAGATAGTGTAATGTTTTGTCACATATCATCTCTATAAGAATATGTTCACTAGGTGGTGACATAAATTTTAGGATACTCTAACCCTTATTGGATCTTTCAGTTTCCAAAAATCAAACATCTTTATTTGGGACACCTTAGATCACCAAAATATTCTGTGGACCATTGTAAGGATATCCAACTTCAAGGACCCTTTTCATGACAACAAATTCATTCCCATGGCTCAAGAATATGCATCAATGGTCATCAAACAAATGATTTACTTTTCAAAAGATACATTCAATACTCATGATCACTGATGCCACTGTGGAAAAACTCAACACCCTAGTGTGATATGGAAATCTCCCAGTATGACTATCCCATATCATTCTCTTGAACTGAGTACTTTGGGTCTCGAATTACAATTCAAATACCAAACAATCAATGTGGATTCAATATCCTCGATTATACATCATCTGGTTTTGTACCCTTTCTCAAGGAAGAATCATGACACTTCATTACCTAGCCTGTAGTGACCCACACGTCATGATGCAAAACCACAGGTTGTAGTGATTGTGCTTCACAATTTGGAGATAAATTTCACTAGGGTTCCAAAACCCATGCTAGATAGCCTTCCTACTATAACCAGCCTGATTATCTAGATGTTTGAGTCTTTAAAAATATTAATGGCCCCCATAGAGGAGTGTAGATCACATCTTTCTTATCATTCAATTGATGAATTAGGGCCTCAAATAGGCAACTTCGAGTATCTCCTCCTTTTATGAAATCATATTCAATGATTGTTTTCCTAGTAACACCACAACAGAACCTGGATTCCCATAATTTCATGGTGCATGCCCAACATGTCTTCACCTTCTCATATTTATATACTAAAAATTTTGTGTAATGATTTACTATAACTATATATCACCTATACATGTAGACCATAAATCCCTATTATTTCACCATCAAACAATTATTACCTCCATAAATGTCCCATAGCCCCCTGAAAACATACTCATCTTAATGATCCCTTTTCATTAATATGCATACTTTCCCACGACTCTGACATATGTTCCTATGTCTTTCAACCCAATGTGGAACTCTATAAAATGGAATTTATGATCCTTATGATCCCTCACAACAGAATAGATGTTCCCAGAAACTCAATGTGTTTTGGATAAATCTTAGAATGTATGCACCATACCCCATGATTGAAAATCAATGTATGACCTAAAGGATCCTAAACTAAATTAATGTTAATTCGAATACAAAAATCCAAAAAAAATGAAATATGAGGTCCTGGATAAACAACCCTAAACTAAAAAAAATGAGTTCTGAGATAAAATATCAAACACTAAATTTATATGAGGTATAGGATAATATAAAAAAAAATATTATATCCACACTAAAAGACCGTAAATATTGAAATATGAGGTCTGATCTAAAAGACAATAAACTTAAGAAATATGAGGTTTAAGCAAAAATAAACTAATCTAAACAAATATGATGTCTAAGCTAAAAGACCCTACAATAATGTGATATGACGTCTATGATAAATTACTATAATATAATATTATAAGTTTCAAGATAAAATATCATAACATATATGGATACCATATCCATGAAAAAGAACCTAATCTAAAGCCCGACAAAAATGTAGTCTATAAGATCTGTTAAGGCAGCCTTATGTTCATATAAAAATAAATCTATAATCACATATCAAACCTTCTTTGATAAAATAATGTGATCTATCCAACTATTAAATGTATTCAACCTAATGATCATTTTTCAAATCTGGTGGATTAAAGATAACAGGAGTGTATTTATCATAAATGTACATCATGTTAGTGGGTATTCATGAATTATTCTTAAATCATATATTCATGTACATACACTACTATTTTATTTATATAATGAAAAGGATGGAAATAATTTGTGATTCAAATAATATAAGATATTCAATATATTAGGATAATCCTAAATAAAAGTTAATTGTACAACACAAATAAATTTTAGCAAACCTAATCATTGATCACATGCGAAAAGGTGGGAACACTGGGAATTAGAGCCTCAATAACGAATGTACATGGGAATGTGATATTTAAATTTATTTCTTCTATCACAACATATGCTTGTATGAGTTTTAAGATCTAAAATTTCTTTCTCTATGGAAACCATATATTGATGTAGTAGATTGGAAGATTCAATCTCCACCTCTGTAGCATGTTGAAACTCCTCCACTTTTGTGATGGAATCATTTAAAGACTTCTCTACTACATCAAGGAGTTTGTTATCCTCTGTAGAAATTGTTTTTATTTGGGATCCAATGACTAAATAGCCCCATCATCCAACACCTGTTTAAAGAATTCTACGTATATGATATAAATATGGCCTTATACATTTTTACTTTCTTCAACTCCCACAAAAATTAATAGATAATATATTGAACCCGGATGGTCCATCCTCCATCATGTATATAGAGAACCCCTTAACTGATCTACCTACTAGATATCCACCCAATCATCAGATTCGAGGCATAACTCATTACTGTAAATAAATATGAATTTCATTAGAAGATACATGATAAACCCCATCAATGTAGTTGGGAATTAATATCAGTAATTGATTTTGATCACAACACCCTAGGTGAAAAAGTATCCCCCTAGAAATATATTCACCCAGAATGTGTTCTGGGATCTCTAAATCTAGGAATAGTATATGGACAATTACTTCACCAGAGTAATGGAAACATAATTTGTAAGATGAAACTCATCAAGTGGTAAGAAGTTTTAATGGGTATATTTAAATTTTTTTAACCAATGAACTTTATCTGACTCAGTTGAAATGACATAACCTAATGGCATAAATAAGGGTCAATGTTTGAAACTATAGTTTAATGATAGGCTATCCCTGAAATTTCATCCATCTTCAAAGTTTTTTAAACGTTCAATGAGAGAAATAATCTTTTTATGAATACGTATGTGGAATATATTAGACAATTGAAATAATATCTTGTCAAAGAATGAAAAAAATCATAAGAATACAATACATCCCATTAATCAACAAATGATTCTAGAGTCACAAAAGAGGTTCACAAATCACTTAACCCCTATAGGATTCACATATCACAAAACAACATAATGGAATTAGGAAACCATATAAAACCTTTGAAGACTTGCAATCAAGTTACATAGACATGGTCAGGTGAATCGTATCGATCATATGCTTGAGTTGGTGAATCTTGAAAAACTATTAAATATAATAGAATCCTCCATAGGAAAATATTGATCAATTTACTATTTAGTATTAATGGTCGGATCATACAATAAGCTTAGAAAGAAAAAGTCTTGAATAACTGATTTTGTGAAATGGACTTGCTACCAAGGCCTGTGAATAGGGATCATGATCTGGGTTTATGAAACTCTCTTGTGATGGGGGCACACAATGTTGGAAAAATATTGAGCACTCTAGATAAGTGTTAATTAGTTGAATGAATGTCTTTATACCCCTATATATAAGAAATTTCATTAAAAAAACAAATCCCAGTAGAAAAAATGTCACAAAATAAAATGAATCTTCAAACCATGAGAGACTCAGGTGGTCATTTACCTTCCTTTGAACTGGGTCCTCATCCATATATAAATCGCCCCTGAAAGGGGTTGGGGAAGTTTTTATCACACAATAAATAGAATCAAAAAATCTAGAAAGGAATGTATTCCAAAATAGGGGATTTATTTTCCTCGCTAAAGAAAAGGAATGAGAAATTTGCTGATACCTATGGACCATGTTTTCCTCTAAGGGAAGCATGATCACGTGACCATCATAGGATAATGAAAATTCTCCAAAAGAAGTGAAAAAACATTAATGGATCATAAATAATCCCCCTAAACAAGTCCACCTAATATTATAAATGCTATTTAGGCAACAAGTGAACATGCATCAATAGCCAGATAAACTTTCCCAAGCAATGAGGATTATCATTAGTAGCAGCCTGAAAAAACCATCCAAAAATCAATAATAAATTGGAGAAAAATAACCTCATGGTGGTGGAATATTTTGGTTGAAAATGACCAAGATATATATCTCATATGGAATGTATAATTTTCCTTAACAACACCTAATAAATCCTATGAGAACCTAGAGGCATTGTAAATAAATAAAATGAAACATAAGAGGAGGGTTTGGTTGCTACTCATGGTAACTAAAAGACATGTGACAGTCCCTTAGAAGTCTGGAAGACCTCGCAAGTCACTGGAGTTATATCATCTTTATCTCATCAAATCCCATTGGTTTTCCGACCTCGTCACACAGAATAGCTCGAGTATATCCAAGCCACCACATGAATCTCATTTAGCTCTCTAAGGATAAAAGGATCAAATTTTCTAAGAAAATATTGTGCATCCTCATATAACCTTTTCTTCTCATTTGATGCAACATCAATAAATGTAATAATTATGTTTGAAATTAATCATAAAATCTCCCCTGACCCTAGTCCATTGAAATATAAGATAAAGTAAATAAAATAGGTAGGAGGAAAAATCATATCACAGTTTTAAAACCATTGTGGCGTGTTGTAGATTTTCATAGTATGGTATCTTGGAACTCTTGGATAGTCTATATAAACCTCATAGACACCCCTGAAAAAGACACCATTTTCTCTAAAAGTGTCATGGGAAGGCCTCAAGATCATGATAAGGAAACACTGTAGACACCCTGATATTTTGAAGTCCCTTGAACATTTCAATATGAAAATATGGAATTTAATAGACATATACTACATGATTAAATGAATCAACATTAATTATAAATAATCTTAAAAATGATATATTGACAAAAGGGGCTCACATTAGATGAAAATAAGCTGATTGGTAGAGATTTTTGATGATTTTTTTTGTTTGAAACTTTTGAAAACTTCATCTTGGATCTACACCAGATACTGCTAGAAAACTAGTGAACAATCAGGGTGGAAAGGCAATAAATACCCACACCAGCCTCTGAGAAATGGTTTGGATTCATCATATAAAATAATATCATCACAACAAGGAATTGGATATGATTTACCCGAGTACATGATATGATAATCAATACAAACCTCATCAGGTAATATAATAGAAAAATACCAGGGTGATCATCTAAAATGCATAAGGAACTTATTTCGATCATCAAAAGGTCAAATGATGAACATCTAGAAATATTTGTGAAGAACATACATCACATCCCCCTGATCATAAGAGACTAAAAATAAACTAGTACAAAATAAATTTAAGTCATTCAATATAAAAGTTATAGATCAAATTCTAAATAAGGATGAAATAACAAAAAACACATTCGCTGACCCTCATGTGAATTTCATGAACCATCAAAGATACCTGGCTTCACCAGGGCATGTCGTCTTGATCATATGAAACCCATTCATCATGAAATTTGGGTCAGGAAAAATCATCTATGATATGAACAATCAAGTCACACGGTTCCCATTGTTCATGCCACTTTCACTTTATGAGACCCCCTGGGATCATCTACTATACCTTGAGATGTCCTTCAGATATATCTCTAGACTCATATAATAGCTCCCACTCATGGCATATGATTCTTAGTTTAGAATTTACACATGTCAACTAAGGCCTCATGATACCCTCTAGGAACGTCAGATGAGTCTCATGGTGCCCTCCAAATATGTTTTCTTTGTCTTCTGATGCCCACAATTGATGTTTTCTAAGACACATGACACCCTCCCATAGATGTATAATTGACCCTCGTGACATCATTCATATGTGTCAAGTAAAATTAAATGAATGAAACTAGGGAATTGTAGATGGAACTTAAGACACCGTCTATACAACATGGATGGATAATGCAACCCCCTCAAGAAAAGGCATCTGGTCTATGAGATGTCTTCTATGACAAACCACCAAGATCAAGTGACGAACTTTGGATAGGGTGACTTTGATCATGCGACAAACACCATATATGATACCTAGGACTATGTGAAGTACATTATATTGACAAAATGGATCATTTATTTTTCCTTATAAGTTCCAAAATGATACTATGCTACATATCATATAAAGAATACTATAAATGGATTTTTGGAATTAAAGAAATAACAGGAAACCTCATTATGTAAAACTTGACCAAAAGAACAACAATGCCTTTGATTTATTCCATAATAATGATACATAGTCCACTTAATCAAGGATTGAGTTCTATAGTCACCACCCTGGGGGATCATAATATATAAGTCCCATCTCTTCAAGAAATGACATTGAACACATACCATCTCTTGTTTCTCTCAATGATCACGGCTCATGTAGGATTAGAGAGTTTCATTGTTCATGTAATAAGAACCATAAACCTCCACCAGGACAAGGGAAACCACATAGTGTAAGACTCGAACAAAAAAACTATAAGAACTATGATTACTTTGATATTCAGATTATGTGGGCCACCTCTTCATAATTTTATTTCCAATAAGTTATCCCAATACTTAATTCCCTTACTCTACAATAAATGAAATTAATCATTTTTCATCCCTTGTTTCTCATACTGATCATGGATCACATTAGCATAATGATTTTCATTAAACATGTAATTCACATCTTGTTTCTCTATCAGTTTGGAACAAATATGTATGTAAATCCTCAATTAGTGTGATGAAACATTAGCCTCAAAATAAGGGAATCTCAGGTCATGGCATACTTTAAAATCCTCAATGTGTAAGCATCAATCACCAAATGAAAACCCAAGTGTGTAAGCCCTGATAAAGGGAACTAAAATAAATTTAATTCCTGCCATAATCATGATACATAAGAAACCACTACGATGCTTGATCTCCATACAAAAGCTTTATAGGTTCATCCAAATAGGTAAAGCACGCACACATAAGCAATGAGACTAATAATTTTTATTAGTTTTTTTTCAAAACCAAGAATTTCTCAAATGGGATTGGGTATTTGTAATAATCATATTATTTTAATTATAATCCTTTACAAAGGCAAGGCCTATTCCAGTGTGTAATTCACAACCCCCAACATAATTGATATGCATCGAATATAAGGGAAACTTCATAGTATAATCCCTAATCAACTGAACTATTATGAATTTGATTCCTTTTATAATATTGATACATAGGATGCCTCTCTAAGGACTGAGATCTATATAAAACATCCCTAGGATTGTCATAGTATGTGATTTCCATATCCATACATTTTGAGTCTAATCAACTATTATCCATTGTTTCTCACACCGAGTATAGCTCACTTGGGATTAGGGAGTTGTAGTGAAAACCTCATTAACATAAATAATCTCCACCAGATATGAAAAATCATTTTATGATGTCCCAGATGAGTGGAACTATGTGGTCACCCCTCACATAAAGACATCTAACTTTAGGGTAATCCCTTGAATTTTATCGAACTATGATAACTCTAATTCTGGGTATAACCATGATACATTGGATGTCTCCATAATCATATAGAATAAATATTTTGTATCTCAATACATAAAATTATGTCCCCCTATACCACGTTAAACAACATGGTATTAATGAACATATTTTTTTATTCCTATAGTAAAAATGACACAAATGATGCCTTATAATGTATCAATACCCTCCACATAATATTTAAATGCCTCCCTGAAAGAAATAATATTCCAATGAATATAGTTATATAGGTTCATCCTATAATGTGGCTACCCATTACACCGAAATACATAAAGAACCTAGGATATATATAGGTTGATTAACTAAGTATATCACCATTTTACTAATTCAATAATGTGATTACCTCTCTTTTATTTAAAAGGAAAATTAACTTTTAATCAATTCAATAGGATAACTAGCTTTGTATGGTTATTAAAAAGATATTTAAAAACATCTCTTGGATCTATAAGTGAGTCTCTGAGTAGAAAAAATTCCCCCCTATAAGGGTGAGATGAGACTGACCTCCCATCCTCTCAGCCAATGCGAGTCTCCATGTGCTGTTGGCTCTAAAACCCATGTTGACCACCTTCACTTGAAAGCATGTTCATACATATTTATGGATAAGGGAACCATATGAAGTTTCATAAAAGAAAGATAGTTAATCAATGTTAATGGTTGTGAAAAGAATCATGTACCCTAAAATCTACCACCATGCATGTCCAAACCGACTTCAATGAGGGTTTCCATGCGGCCTTTTAATCAAGTCAAAACTAAATTACAAGGTGATTTCATGAAAAACCCTTGACCATAGAACATTCTACACTTATGAACCTTTTTCTAAATTAAAATACCTATTAGATAGAATATATGTTGATAAATTTGTATATTATTTCTAGTGGATAATGTCAGAAGAATTAAAACAACAATTTATAATTTAGATAAGCTTCAATGATATAGATACCATTATGACTCTTCACATCACACACCTCCCAATTCACCAAGTACCTTTTGGTAAATAAGATTCATAACTACCAAACCAGCCTTTAGTATTAGTGTTTTGTATCAGCGCTAGAAGAAAACACATGTATGTGGAATATTTATTAGTGCTAAAGAAAGAGATAATAATTCTAACATGTTATCAATGTTTTTAATTTAGAGCTAATAAATAAAAACATTATTAGTTCTTTAAATTTAGAAATGAAAAAGGGTATCCTTTATCAGCGCTTTGAATTGACACTAATAAAGGGTACACTTTATCAATGATTTATATTTAGCAATGATAAACATTTTCCTTATCAAGGAATATATAACACTGATAAAATGAAAATTTTAAATATATAAAAAATGGGTTTATTATAAATAAATATTACAAATTTTATCAATTAAATAATTATTGATATATTTTAATTGATTTATTATACATTACTAAATAATAAAAATTAAATAAATAAGATAATTATGATAGTTAATGTTATTAAATTGTAAGTATTAAATATTTTGATATATAATAATGTGTAAAAATATGAAAAAATAGTAAAAAATATTTATAAGATTTGCATTAAATTTTCATATATCTTTTGAATAATTGTATATAATTAAAAATTAATTTGATTTAAAAATATTGACTAATCGCATAATACTCGACATATAGGTGAATGTCGTTTGATTTTACAATTTAATATATATCAAATGTGTGTTAAATTTATTTAATATATATATATCTATATAATTCATTTTAATATACAATATGCACAAACACAAAACATATCGATATTTCAATATTGTTAAAGTTTACCAATATTCTTAATTTATACAATTTTAGTCATTGAGTATATATATTCATGCTATCAAAATTAAATATTCATTAATAATGATAAATATAAATTTGTAAAAAAATATTTAGAAATAATTCTATTTATAAATAAATATATCTATAAAAGTACATTAAATATATTTATAAAATTATAAACAAATAATTATGTTTATTTAAATAATTATTGAATTTATAATGAATTTAATCAAATATTGAATGTATTTAGTATATTTATATTTATATTTATTTATTTAATATATATATGTAAATTATTTAAATATATATATATAACAATATAAATATTAATTATTTAATTTTTTTTATTAAAAATAAATAATATAGAATTATAAAATATATATTTAAAAATAATATATTTAATATATTTATATATATATATATATATTTATTAATAATTTATAAATATTTTCAATTTTTTTATAATTATAATTATACATCTATTAAAAGTGCTTTAGTAAAAAGCGGTGATAAAAGAATCATTATTAGAACTTCTTTTACACTGATAAGCATGAGGATTTATCAATGCTAAACAAAGCACTGATAAATGAATATATATATATCATCACTATAAGTTTAGAAATGATAAAGATTGGTTTTATTAGTGATTACTGGTAAGCACTGATAAAAGTGACCTGGTCTATTTTAAAGCTGCTAACCATTTGAGAACCCATCATGACATAAATGATTTCTGTAGAAACCACCTGCTACAGGTGCTCCTACATAGTGAATCGAAGGTTGAATCACACCACTCGACTACCTCCAAACATCTCATCTGACAACCAATGTGGTTTTGGAATTTTCTTCAACCTAGAGAGGGAGGCCTTTTGATATTCTTTGTTTATTTCTGGTTTTGTTTTTTGATTTCTTCCCTTAAAAATATTTTATGTTCCCTTGTTTATGATCTATTGTTTACTAATTGAATTTATCTTTTGTTTAGGGAATGAATTGCGGTCTATTGTGTTTATTGACTACTAATGTATGAGCATTTGGTTATATCTCACACTAAACCATAGATTTATCCATTGTAATTTTATTACTATATTTTATATCTTCTAACTAAATAAATTTTTCATATATGTTTATAAATGATTAGAAATTTTCATATATATTCTTGTCTATTGACTATTCATTGGTGACAAATTGGTGGATCCCTAATGATTATATATATATATATATATTCACACCTTTCAGGGACACCTAAGTGGACATGAAGCTTCAAATGCTATTTTTTTAGGATGCATGTTAGCAGAGTGATGTATGTTCCTCTACTGGTTATATATCTCATAGGATAAACTTCCTCTTAAAATTCAATATTTACCTTAGTTTTATTATGGAGAAGATTCAAAGGGTCCATCCCCAGTAAAACACATGAGGTTTTATCACATCGAGCCTTCACTTTTTAATCATTATGGTTCCTTTAGTTCACATTATGTTAGATTATCCAATTTTTATCTTTAATATATTTATTATAGACTATAATTGAGAGAGTTTTTATAATATTCTGATAAGTGTTTTTGTCTATATAGCTATTTTGTCATTTATTTCCATTTTTTTTCTAACAGGTATGCCTATATCAGGTAATGAGGATCTTTGGTATGCATGTCCATTGTCCCCAAGGGTCACACTAGAATTTTTTTCAACCACTTGTTCAAATTTTTTCATTTGGGTAGAGGGACCACCTCCCGTTAATGGTTATTTAGACTCAAATTTTAGACCATTCTTTGGGGACATTGAGGTGTGTTAGAGGTTAGAAAATAATCTTACCTATTGTTGTTTGGGTAATTCAGGCTATGGTAATTACAATGTCTATCGTTTGGTTTACACATATAATGTTTAGTGACAATATCATTTATTATCTACCTTCATATCCCTATATTATTTCAAATACCAATATCCATTATAATTCAATTTTAATATCTAGGGGCATAGATCTCCTAGTAGATATGATCCATATTTCCCATATTATAATTGTTAATATATTTCACTCTTTATAATGCATATCTAATGTGTATTTATATATATTTTAAAATATTAATATTTTATGAACCCAATAGGTTGGATATGTACCGAAAATGGTTTCACAATCGTCTGACAAATAAATATGAAGATGAAGTTAAATATTTCATCATGTCTGCAAGAGAGAATTCAATTGACCCTTCTAATATACAATATCCATGTTTATATTGTCGTTATTCATGAATCATTATTCTAGAAGAGTTTGAAGGACATTTGATTTGTCCCAAACTAGATCAAATCTATAAATATTGGACTAAAATCAAAGAATAATTGAATGTGTAAATCGATAGGGATGATACTACACTTTATGAATCATTTGATATAAATACTATGGTAAAAGAATATGGGGAAAGCATTGGAGAAACAGAAATGGAAATTGATGATGACCTTAATGATTGTACAAAGCTGTTTGATGAGTTAAATAGTTATTAAATGGACCCATTGTATATCAGTTTTATTAAATACACAACATTTTTAGTCGTATTGAAGTAACAATATGTGAAAGCTGGTAACAGATGGAGTGACACCTACTATACATAATTAATTGGTCTTCTCAAAGATATTCAACTAGAAGAAAATGAACTACCATGCTGAACATATGATGCTTAATTAAAGTTATGTTCAATGGGATTGATCTAAAAAAAATACATTCATGTCCAAATGATTTCATATTATTTATCATGGAATATGAATCAATCATAAAATTCTCTATATATGGAACATATCGATAAAATAAAAATGATTCGAGTCCTTGGAAATCTATTTTCAACTTTCCTATCATTCAATGCTTTAGAAGACCATAAGGATGTTATAAAACTACCAGATAATAAACATGGCATGCAGATACAAGAATTAAATATTCAATCCGATGTCATCTTATAGATTTTCCTTAATGGATGGAAATTGATTATGAGTTATAAAATTTTTAGATTAGTCATGAAACTTTCACCTTGCATTATCTATAGATGGAATAAATTTTTTTGTATAGATTAGTACTCTGAGTTCATGTCCCTTCCTGTTGGTAAAATATAACTCACCGTTGTAGTTAAGCGTGATGTAAAAATAAATTATGATTTATATTAGTATATCATGAATGAAGAAAGATTACAATGACATTGATTTCTGTTTGGATCCATTGATTTATAATTTGAAATTGATGTGGGATACATGTGCTATAATGTATGATGCTCATTGAAGTGAAGAATTCACATTAAGGGCCATATTGTAGGGAACGATAAATGACTTCCCCTTTATTTAAATTTATCAGGTTATAACATTAAAGAAATTTTCGGGTGTTCCTTTTGTGAAAAACATAGATACTCAGCTCAGTTAAAACATTCATCGAAGATGGTGTTTTTAAGACATCAATATTTTTTACCTAGACACAATAAATACAAATCGTTGATGACAAAATTTGATGGGAATATCGAACAAGGTATAACACCATCTCATAAATTGGATGATCTATAGCACAAAAAAGTAAAATAGATTAAAACATTTTTCAATAAACCATTTTTTAAGAACCTCACAAAATCAGGTTGGAAGAAGGGATCGATTTTATTTTGACTACCATATTGGAATTTTTTGTATGTCTTGCATTTTCTTAATGACATGTGTTTTGAAAAAAAATTTGATAGTGTTGTCTGAACATTACTAAATGTTCTATGAAAAATAAAATATGGAATAAAGGTTAGATTGGACTTGATTGAAATGGGGATAAAGGGAGATTTGTCACTGGAAAAGGGTAAAAGGTAGAATTTTTTTCCTCCAATATCTTAAACTATATCCAAAACGGAAAAATTAACATTTCTTTACTAAAAAATTTGATAGTGTTGTCTGAACATTACTAAATGTTCTATGAAAAATAAAATATGGAATAAAGGTTAGATTGGACTTGATTGAAATGGGGATAAGGGGAGATTTGTCACTGGAAAAGGGTAAAAGGTAGAATTTTTTTCCTCCAATATCTTAAACTATATCCAAAACGGAAAAATTAACATTTCTTTACTTATGAGTTTAAAATATTTTTATGGGTATTCATAAAATATTAAAAATGTCGTTTAAATGGCTAATTTGAAGTTACAAGGAATAAGAATGCATGACTATAATGTTTTGATGAAATATTTGATGCATATTTCTTTCCATTGCATTCTGCCTCAAAATGTATGACAAACATCAACTAGAATCTACCCTATTTTTAAAGCCATATAAAGTAATGTTTTAGACCCAGCCAATATTACTATCATGAAAAAGAAGATTTCAATAATAGTAAATGAATTAGAAATGTTCTTCCAACCATAATTATTTGATATAATTGTCTATATAATGGTGCAATTAGTTACACAGGATCAACTCTATGGTGCAGTCCATTTCAAATGGATTAGCAACATTGAATGGTATATGAAGATATTGAAATCGTCTATCAAGAATCAAAGTTGGCCAGAATTTTTTATTTCAGAATAATATATTATTGATGAATATATTGAATTATATACCTATTATCTATTATACATTGAATGCATCTGTCTCTCAATGTCTCATCATAGAAAAATCCATATAGATGAAGGGATTTTTGGAAGAGTTGTGGTACAATTTCCATGACCATGTGGGATAAATAAAATCCTTACATATTACATATTAGTGAATATTTTGATCCACACATTCAAGACCATAAAGACCATATTATATATTTGTAAACATCATGGGATGAAAGATGTATATCATATACACATTATCTATTATTTATAAAAATGATCAATGATAAAAAATTTAACGATTTACTCAAAATATGAATTCAAATTCTGAATGAATTCGATGGATATCTAGAAGACCGAATCAAAATCTCATATCGTACATTGTGTTTTAATCAATGTTTATACGTTCTATACAAAAGAACATGAAGACATAGGTATGATTAAAAATAATTGTGTTATGATTATTTCTGAAGAAATTCACATAACTATTTCCTAGGATAGGAATTCAATTTATACAAATAAGTCATATTTTTTCATTATTGAAAAGTTATATGAGTTGGATTATACAAAAGATCATGTTCTAAATTTTTGTTAAAAATTGGATGAAAATATTAGTCGAATGAAATTTGATGAAATGGGCATTGTGAAGGTGCATTTATCTGTAGAAGGGAGAAATTTTATCCATTCATAATGGAATCACTATAAATATAAGTATTTTATGTATTTGATCCAATAAACAAGAATAAGACAATTATTCTTCTAGTGACTAAAAAAATGATTATTCCAATGAAAATTCAATCATGGATGAACAATTATGGGGACATCAAAATCGTCTCATGACGGTCACATTGAATATAATGTCTTTTTTATTAGAAGGGACCACAATTAGGGTATTTGGATTCTTGATATAGGAACCAAATCCATGAATCCATTAGAAAATAAAGTGAGTTTAATTGGAAGGTAAAAGTGAATTTTAATATATAATAGTTATCCTCTTATTAATATATGTTATTTTATAGATTAACATAATATAAATTAAATGCATGACTAATATTATAGAAAATGTCTTCTGAACATGATGATGTGATAAATCAGTCTTTAGAAAAATTATAAAGAAGGAAACCCATTGAATTGATTAAAATTTAATGTTACGAAACACATTCTGTATTTTACTAAAAATTATATAATGGAACGTTGATTTAATTTTCATTATTCCATACAAAGTTATCTTATTTTGATGATTCCATTCCATGTGTCATGCCATTTCAAGAATTGAAAAGATGATATATCTTCTCAATGATAGGGGTAATCTTGATTTTTTTAATAGTAAAATTATTTTCCATAAAATAATTTTCTTGTTTCATTTTTATGCATTATTTTTTATTTTTTGTAATACTCATATAAAAATTGTTTTCTATTACATGTGGATTTTATTGTTTAATTTGGGGGTGTTATGTCTATCTTTCATGCCCCTTCTACCTATAAACCTTTTCACCCCAGCAGTGGGACATTTTTCACATTATTTACTGTTAACTCCACTTCCTTTGTATGAAGTGAAACGTCGTTGAATCTGCTCAATTATAGAGTTAATCCTTATTTTTTCAACGTAAAATCATTATAAATATAATTAATGTATTTTTTCATATTTATATTTAATTAATTTTTTTATTATTACTCAAAAAATATTTTTTTTCTTACATAGGTTGAATTGTTTGTCTGAGTTAGTGGTCGTCTTTAATACATTCATCCTCCATGACCCTAAAAACCTATTCACCCCAAATAGTGGTGTATTTATCACATTCATTCATGTTATCATCACTACTGTTGCGAGAAGAGAAACGACACAACCTCTGCAAAAGAATAGAGGTAATCTTGATGTTTGTATAGTTGAATTATTTTCTAGGGATTGATTTATTATTTAATATGTATGTTTGACATAATTTTTTAGTATTACAAATATATTAATTGTTTTATTATATAGGTGGATTATTTTGTTTGATTTGGGGTGTCCTATCCAATTTTTATGATCCTTGTCCCTTAAAAATCTTTCACATCTACAGTGGTGCATTTATCAATTTATTTCAGGTTACCTCCACTACTTTAGCAGGAAGTGAAATGACACTGCCTTTAGTCAATTACATAGGTATTCTATATTTTTTCACTATAAAATAATTTTACTTATAATTAATGTATTTTTTTCATATTAATTTTTAATTTATTTCATTTTAGTATTATTAATGTACTAATTTCTTTCTAATAAAGGGGGATTTTTTGGTTTGAGTTAGTGGTGCAATGTACATATTTTATTCACTTTCTCCTTTAACAACATTTCACCCAAATAGTGGTGAATTTAAATCTTTATAAAATGTTATATACACAAACATTTTAGGAATAGAAATGAAATATCATCTGCATAAGTAAAGATGTAATCCTGATGTTTTCACAATAAAATAATTTTCTATAGAATTAATTTATTATTATATATATATATGTTTTATTTATTTATTTTTAATATTACTAACATAATAATGATGTTCTTATATAGGTTTATTATTTTATTCGAGTCAGGGTGCTCTGTCATTATCTCATTCAGGTTTTACCTTATAACCTTATCACCGCTATAGTTGTGCATTTATCACTTTCTATTATGTTACATACAATTCATTTATAAGAAGATCAACAATATGGTCTCTGCTCGATCACGTAGGTAATCAATATATTTTCATAGTTAAATTATTTTCCCTAGATTCCATGTAATTCATAGTTTTTATTTTTTATTTTTCTATTTTTTGTATAACTCAAATAATAAATGTTTTCTTATATTGGATTTTATTTTGAGTTTGGGTGCTCTGTCCATCTTTCATCCCCTTCTAAACAGAAAATTCCACGTATTTTATCTATCACAAAACTTTTCACTCATATAATGTTGAAATTTATCAATTTAATTCATTATCTATCCATTAAACAGTCCCAAAGGTAATCTTGATATTTTCTCAATACAATTTTTTCAGTATAATTAATTTATTATTTCTAAATTATTTCTCATTTTACTAATAATAATTTTTTCATTATACTCATGAATTATTTTTTTAATGTTGTGGTGGTTTGTTTGAAACTACACATGAAATGTTATATGTATGATAATTAAAGTCAATCTAATAATGGTAACAATGAAAATTAGGTTTTTTGTTGAATTTGTTTTATAATTTGAATTTATATAATTATATTAACCAATATTTAAAATGTATATAATATAGTGTTTTTAGGTATTTTTTGTTGATTATTTTATTTCATTTAAATCTAGTATATAATCATGTTATTGTTGAAATCATATGTGTTTTGGTGTATATTAGGTGCTGATGTGTGGTGTTACAACACACTACAGTGGTGTTGTAGTGTGATGTAACAACAAACTACAGTTTATACATTTATTAGCGCTCTTAAAAGCACCGATAAAATAAATATTTATCAGTTCTTTGAAATGAATTGATTAAAGAACTGGGATTTTAATATCACCCACACATTCAAAGATTTTATAGCATTGTGAAAGGAAATTTATTTCACTATTAAAGGCTATTATTGTAGTAGTGATATTCGAAATTTTAGATCCTTAGGAATGTGTTTAGTTTTTCTAGAAATATGTTTGGGAGAAGTATTACATCTATTAAATAATTGGTGTTTCCTCTCTAACAACTCTAGGTTGGATGTATTAAAATAATTCCTATATATTATTGATGATATTTTAAAGCTATAATTTCACTAATTATGTGAAAAAAATACAAAATTTTAATGAAAGTGTAATGAATATTTTTTGATCAATATAATCCAGGATGATAATCTTGTTCTAAATGTGACCAAAAGGTATTTTGAATCTATGCCACTATAATGTTCACATGATATCGTAGGATATATTATTATCACCTTATTTTATGTACTTAAACTTGTTATAGTTCGATGATAATAATTACCAGATATTGAATAGGTAAAAATAGAGTGATATAGTTCAATAACCATTAATATGTATGTATATAAGCACTATTGATCCAAATTATAAAAAATACGAGAGACTGTTAGGACATCATATGTATTCTTAAATGTTATTTCTATAGAAGGAGAACTGAGAATTTGAATAATAGATCCATATAAGTTATCAATCATGTATTTAATGTAACCCCATCCTATAATCTTCCTTGAATAATTTAATATATTCTGGATGGTATCGTGAATGAATTGTGGGTTCTAGGAACCGATTATAGAAATATAACCAATTTATATAGTAGATGTTATATATTATTATGATAAACCATGAGGATTAATAATGTCTTAATCATTCCCCTTTTATAAAAATGCTTTCATTTTTTTAAGAATGTATCCCCAAATTTATTATCAATACCTCATTTATCAATTTTCCTAGCAATCTAAGTGAGTTAGCCCAGATCCGTTTACTATCTAATTAGAAATCCCATATGCAACTATAAATTGATTTCCAAATTATTTTAGTTACCAACCTATTTAAGAAGTTGAAAATAGGATATTCATTAGTATTGATAATAGTTCACTATTAAAAAGGGTGATCCTCCCCATAATGAAAACTGGTTAACTCATCCAATTGAATACATTTCCTATTTTCCAACTTATAAAACCATTAAAAAATGATATAAAATTATTCTGTCTAAAAAATAAACACTTAAATAATCCAACTGAGGATTTATATTAGTAATTGCAAGAAAATCCTCAATTATTTTTACATATATTATTAATAATATATTGGAAACGTAATGGAATTTCTTTCCAAAATTTAAGAGTTGTGAAGTTTTATAGTTATTGGTTTTTAGGTTGAAAATAACAATTTGAATCACATTTCTTATTCCACTAACAAAAAGTTTCATTCAAATAGTGAAAAAACATGATATATTTTTATGGACCCATACCTCTCTTTGAAATGGTTAACCAGACCCCTAGATATCTTTGAGATTGGATTATTATTGAGATCATACTATTCAAACAAAAAAAGGCTCATATAAAGTGAATTCCCTTGGATAAGGCCCATAAAAAACACAACATAACAAAAAAAACTTATAAAAGAGTCTATGAAGTGAAAAGAGGAGTAACACATGAAGGTGAAGTCATGAACCCACATTGATATACATTATTTCCCAATACCTTTTATAATGAATCCCCATTCCATTTCCCATTAATATTTTTACATATCAACATTGAGAATGAATTTCTGTATAATATTTTTCCAATCTAATTGTAGAATTATTTTGTAGGTTTATTCTTAAACACCCTAGATAATCATTCGTTGTATGAATCCATATTTTTCATCTTAGACCATTCTGGAGAGAAGTGGACAGATCCTTCAATTAAGGGTTTCATTAAACATATTATTTTTTAGTTCTAAATAACAATCTATGTACACCTCATGTTGTGTTATAATTGTTTTTGGTATATTAGGGGTTCATGGATAATATTTTGTTCACTATTACCTGAGGTTGGTGAGATACCCATCACAAGAACCTTTATAAATTAATAACATATTCAAATAAGTTTACATGTTTGTTTCACAATATATGTAGTTGTTAGGATTTTTTCTAAATACTTATTTAGTTGGAGCTCAACTACATATGTTATTTTTTCTATCATTTAATGAGTAATAAATCTAATCCTTCAAATGATGTAAATTTTGTAGTGTGTAGAAACACATAGAATGTCAATATAATGTAACTATTAATATGAATTAATTTAATGTGTTGTAATTATCGAAGAAAATAAATCTCAAGTGATTTATCATATGTGGTTATAAAATTATTGTATTTATCATCACCTTTTGATGTATTAAATGACATTTAAGTCCCAAAACGTGCAATCATTGAATAAAATTTTAAAATAGAGAATTATTTTATTAATTTTAGTGTTCATTGAATTTCTATATAATGAAATGGAAAAAATGATTATTTGTAACATATTTATTCATCATCAATGATTTTAAATAATATACATACATTTATTTTTTCGTAAATGTTAATATTTTGAGGCTTCTAAATATGATTTTAACAATTTTCATTCATTTTTTATTTTTTAAATACTATATTTAATTATCTAATTTTAAATGTTTTCTATAGAAAATTACAACAAATTCATGTGTAAGTGCTTTCTAGGATCACCATGGGACATTCTCCATGACTGTAAGTATTTTTCAGGCTCATTGTATACCTTTGGTACTAAGAATAAGACTTTTCCAAGACAATAATACAGATTTGATCATGAATTTAATGCATCAATTATAATCTGAAGTCCTTAAAAATATCCAATTTTGAGAAGCTACCCATCATAATTATTTCGGAAAATCCCATATTGGATAAGCTACATATTTTAAAAAAATAATCATTTTGATGTATCCATAAACAACATATCGTTATACAATATTCTCTATCAAAAGCAGTATACAAGATCCAAAAGTTTATACATTCAAATCACATTTATCCTGAAAATATACATTGAACTCGAATAAATATTAGTATTGGGAAAATTGAGATAAAATAAAATAAAATATTAATTCATTGACATGAAAAATAAAATATAGTATATATTATTAAAGGATAATATACATGTCCACATGTTTCCAAGACCATTCAGTTTTTATTGTTTGTCTATTATATCCTAAAAAGAAGAATATGAGTAGTTAATGTATAATGTAAATGCTATGGACAATAAATTAATTTTGTATCTACAAACATGAGGTATTTATTATAATTGTATGTTTTATTAATCATAGAAGAATTTTTAGATCAATAAAAAGAAGATAATTATGATCATGGAGGTCAATTGTGGAAGTAGAAGAAAAATGATCAGTGTAATCTATGAAGGAACATGGATCATTTATAACTAGAAAAAAGTTAATCCGTAGAGAACATTTATTTAATAATTCCTTTATTCATCTTTTTTTCATTAACATAAATGAATTCTTAATGAATTATGTAATTGAATATTGGTCTTATAAACATAATCAGTGATAATATATGTTTGGAATGATATTGTGTAGGAAATTATATTTTATTCATTTTTACATTAATGTGTTGGATATAACCATCATCATAAATCATGTAGTAGTTCTCTTTCAAATAACAAAAAAAATTAATATTAATCACAAGTGAATTAATCTTCAAACTACTTAACCATCAATGTCTCTTAAAAAATAATATTAGAATAAGAGTAACACATTGAATTTAATCTAGAACATGAACTTACTGAAAACAGATTCATCACTATGTGATTGAGTGAGTGTTATGGTTCAAAAACAAGGCCATTCATTATTTGAAATATTTTACAGTAAAAAATGGACATTTTCATTAATTTTTTTTGAAATGTTTTTCATTAAGATTGATGAATTCATATAAGCATATATTAAGACTCCCAATAAGTTTACCATATTTCATCAATGAATTTTCTTATGTGTCTAATGAATATTATAATATATAATCATATCTCTTAGAGTCTAATTTTTTATTATCATCCAAAAATAATAAAAATGGTTTCATTTTATTTACATGTTTATTGTAGTTTTATATTTTAATTTTTTTCTCACACAAAAATATACTATGAGTTGTTACCTATGGATTAACCCAAAATCACACTTTTATTGTTTTTAAATACTTTTTATTAGTAATTAATTTCACCTGATCCTAGTTAAGAACCATGAATTTTCTTAGTCAGAATGAAATATTTATTTTCCCCCTTCAAATATTAATAGATGTATTGAATTAAAAATATGTCCCAAATAAATATAATTTTAAATATTATCCAACTTTTAAATTCAATAATGGAAATAATGTTGGGTTTTAGGTGTGGTGGGGGAATGGTCTTTAAATTGAAAAATGTTGTCATTCAAGTATTTTTCACATCTAAACCCCTGAAATTTTTTCATAATTCTATGAATTTTATTTTTATTTCATATAACTACATACCCAATTAATAGATAATTTCATTATACTTACTAGGTTTTCAATTAAACCTAACATGACTGGTTATGATATGATTATAGTGTTTTGTTGACACAATTTTAATTGTAATTATGTTTTGGACTTTGATATGGACCATGATAAGATATATATTTAGTAAACATATATAATAATAGGATTGAAATAAATTTTTTAAAATGAACATAAAGGATAATGAATTTGTCCAATAAAACACATTAAAGAGAAAACTGAAATGATGTTAATTTATATACTTTTAAAATAGAGTTAAATGGATAATTGGGATCCAATGGTGAATCATTGAGACTTTATCTAGTTGGTATGTGTGCTTAAAAAAATAAAATCCATTTTTTAATTCACAACATTCTATTATCAAATAATTGGAGGAATAAATTCTATTACATTATTAGATTTCCAAAAAAGAATTCTTTATTGCTTGGGGAACATTAAATACCAATGGATAAGGGGATAATTGAATAATAAGGAAATAAATTGAGTAATATAAATTCAGTTTAAGGGGTTATTTTTTATGTTATTGTAATATTCTAATATTTTGATGATAAACTTTTCAACGGGGGATGATTTTATGATTTCTAGATCATTGGTGTGTTTTTTTGAATCTATTATGTCCTTTTGTTAAAATTCAAGAAAACAATTTCATATAATGGGCCTGTTTGAATAAATGTTTCAAATTTTTTTGAGAGACGATTTTTGATATGTTATTTTGAATGTAAAAAAATGGGTCTTTTAGAAAAAAAATATTTTTTTGTGGTTTAATATTATGTGGCAATATATGGACTACATTTTCCACATCCTATTGATATAGTAAAATTATTTAATACTCCAAAATTTAATTTTGTCAATAATTAATTTAAAATTTGAAACTAATGAATAATTTAAAGATACAATTAATATATTTATAATTAAAATTTTAATTTCCTCATTTTTAATTTTTAAATTTAACATTTTGATTTAAATTAAAATCCATGCATTAATTAATTTACTAATTTTAAACATAGTTTCTCTTAAATATAAAAATTATTATTTTTATTCATTTTATATGTAATTTAGATCAATTCAGCATTAAAATTATTAAAATTTTTTGTTTCATGGTTAAAATAAAAAGGCATTATGGAAATAAAATTTTCCCAAGCTTAATGTAATCCTTGTCCCAAATCGTAAGGCATTAAAAGGCACATCATCATCCTTTAGCTTCTGAGAATAAGGATTTTCTAAACTCATCATATGGCCTATATGTCAAGAATAATTATTTTCCTATCATCGTATGTCTTTATAGTATTTCCATTTAAGTGAATCTACCCTAATAAATAATAAAGATTTTATATTTTTTATAATATTTCTACCACAAGACTTGAATGCCTTATAATGTGACCATTATTCACATTCCCCAATAAAAAGTTCCTAATCAATCATAGTACTAATAAACGAATAGACCATTCTATCAAATCCTATCTATCGAACCATCATTAAATAAACCCAAATGTAAATAATCTGAGGTAAAATGGGGAGAATTAAATATTAAAAATTAATAGTTAAGGATGAAAATAAGATGGTTATAGGGATTGTCGATGGATTAGAGTCATGACCATGTACATTAATGTGTATTTGTTTTCTGAATATCATTCAAGTGTTACATGTGAGAAGGATAAGGTTCATGAAAAGTCTCTCACATAAGTGAAGTTTTTTATTTTTAATCTATAAGTATGATTGTTCGAAAGAGATTATCAAGAGAATCAAGACTTTATTTCAAGAGAATCAAGACTTTATTTCAATCTGCTAGCGTTTTCATATTAATTAATGGCACCCCTCGTGGTTTTTTTAAATGCTCTAAAGGTGTCAGACAGGGCGATCCCCTCTCGGCCATTCTGTTTGTTATTGCGGAAGACTACTTTAGCAGACTCATTCATAATATGGTTGATCAAAATAAACATAAACCCATTCAGGCCGCTAGAAACCTTACTGTCCCCACTCACCTTCTCTATGTTGATGATATTATCTTGTTTCTTAATGGAGATCAAAGAAATATTCAATGTCTTAAACAATCTATCTCTCATTACGAGAACCTTTCTGGACAATCTATTTCCTGGAACAAATCTCACATTTTCTTTGGAAAAAATTTTCATGTTAGAAGAAAATCCATTATCACCAATAATCTTGGAATTAAGGAAGGTTCTTTTCCCTTCACGTACTTGGGCGTCCCAATTTTCTAGGGACGTCCTAAATCATATTATTTCTCTAATATCACGGATCAAATTATTAATAAACTTGTTTACTTGGAAGGGTAAATCCCACTCCATGGCTAGTAGAATTTGTCTTGTCAAATCTACCATTGTCTCTAAGCTGGTCTACTTGGTCATGATTTATAAATGGCCCATAGGTACTTTCAAGAAAGTCAATACCTTTATAAAAAATTTCATATGGACGGGAAGTATCATTGAAAGGAAACTTGTTACCATCACATGGAAGACATGTTGTAAACCTCTTGATAATGGAGGCATTGGCAACAAAAACATAAAATTGTTCAAAGATGCACTGCAAGCGAGATTCACTTGGCGCCTTATTAATAACAACTCTAAAGCCTCTGACTTTTTAAAATATAGATTTTTAAATAAACTTTTAAAAGGAAATCTTAATTTCATCAACTCCTCAATCTGGCCCTCTATTAGAAACTCTTATCAGAAGATTATGTATAATTCTAGGTGGATGTTCAGCGTTGACTCTAACATTAAATTCTTGTGTGACAACTGGATAGGTACTCCTTTAATTTCTATGATGCCTCCTAATAGCACTTCTATAAACACCACCCACACAATTAAAGATGTTATGCATCTTCATAGGCATGATCTCCCCAACGACATTGCTCAAATTATTGAAAATTATACCTTCTCCACTTCTGGGGACTTCCTTGTTTGGGAACCTGCTCCCAATGACATACTTGATTCAAAAAACTTCTACATGCACAATTTTTCTGACAATGAATCTAATTATAATTGGGTGAGTACTTTCAATAAGACATGGATCAAACCCTACAGGTTCACCCTTATTTGGTGTATTGCTCACAATAGATTGCCCACTGAAAATCGACTTCAAGACTCTGGCATTCAACTTTGCTCAAAATGTCATTTATGTAATCAGCACAGAGACGATTCTGATCATCTCTTCTTGTCTTGTGCTACGGCCACGGCTTTATGGAACTATATTATTGAGCTTTTTAATTCTTCATGGTCCTTATCTGACTCGATTTGTTTGCTTTTGAAGATATTTACTAAATATGGCGCCTCTCAGCAAGTCAAAAACATTTTTCTTGCGGCAGTTGCTGAACTTCTTCATGAAATCTGGTATGCAAGAAACGATCTTATCCATAATAATCACTCTTTCAGTCTTAATGCAGGAAAAGCTCGAATTCTCATTGCGATACATGAAGCTGCATCAATTCAAAAAGATTTTTGTAGCAATCATATTGGAGACTTCGAGATCCTTAGACGTATCCGTGTCCCGAGTATTTTCCCGAAGCTCAAGCAACCCTTTGAAGTTTTCTGGAAACCTCCGATGCCGGGTTGGATTAAAGTGAATGTCGACGGCACCTCAAAAGGCAATCCAGGACCTGCTAGTTGTGGGGCCATTTACAGAGACTCTGATGACCATTGTCATGGTTTCTTTTACGGTGGTTGTGGGATCGCCTCTTCCATTGAAGCGGGGATGCTTGGAGTCATCCATGCTGTTGATTTTGCGCTGCAAAAAGGTTGGCGTAAAATGTGGATTGAAAGTGATTCTACCACCATTGTTCAAGCAATTTGGACAGAGTCATTCATCTAGCCTGGCTGCTTACTATGCGCTGGATGAACTGCTTGAATTCGCTTCAGAAGATCGACTACATTACTACACATGACTTCCGTGAAGCAAATGCAGTTGCTGATGCCCTTGCCAATAAATGTGTCCACCAGAACATGACTTGGCTGGATGCGCTGCCAGCTGATTTTCTTCACCTCTATCAAAGAGATTGTAATAAAATTCCTTCCTTTCTCTTCATGTAAGCTTTTGTTTCTTTTATTAATATATGGTGCTTCGGTAAAAAAAATAAGATATATTATAGTGAATATTTCATTCACCCTATATCACTTCATTTTGGATGGTCATTTTAAATGGATTCTTATAGAATGGAACTTTTGGATACTATTTTATTAAATGGCCAGATAAATATTTAGTGTATAATGATGATATACTAGTTGTTAATTCTACTTAGATCTAAAATAATTTTATGTTATGTTACTGAAATCTTCAAACCATAGGCAGTTTTATTTAGAAAATATGAAATTAATGAAAATTAATCATGGATGAATTCATCTTAAAAAATACATAACCATATATGTTTTCAAACTAATATGATATATAGAACATTAAAATAACAGTATGAAGTCAGTCAAAAACATGTATTTAGTGAAAAATGATTCATCACTGTGTGATTGATTGACTAATTAGGATCCACATCAACATGATTCATTTACTCATTATTTTCCTTGTTCAAACAACTTCACAGCCTCCCTGACTTCCTTTAATGTATGACTTATTAACATTTGAGATTTAAATAAATAATTTATAATATTTTATAATCGAAATATCATATCTCATAAACTTATTTTTCAACCATGGTCATTTATTTTCATTTATCTTTATACTTTTCTCTTGAATTATTGTCATTTCATTTAATATAATAATTCAATATTACAATTTCATGATATATTCATTGTTAATGTTTTTTTATTTTTCGTTTTCTTGTTCACAAAATCACATACTATGAGTCATTCACTATGGACATTACCTTATTCACATTATTAATAGTGATAAATATGGTTTGTAATTAATTAATTTAAAATTATCATAGTCAACAACCATGTATGTTTCTAATGAGTATTCATTAACAATGTTGGTCTATACATATAGAATAATGAATGTATCTATTATGTATATTAGTCTAACATACATCATATCCCAGGTTCACTTTATTTCTTATACAAAAAAAATATCAATTCAAATTTCTATATGATTTTGATTATATGACATAGGTATAGAGAAATGTTTTACTGATACTAATAATTTATGATCCCATTATTACATAGGTAGTATTTATTTTTAACTTTAGGCCTCCCTCTCTAAATATTTATTGAACTAGTGATTATTTACTTTTATCATCTCTATAAAGGCACATGGAGTGAGACATTATGGTTGACTGAATATGGATTGAGTTTGACTGTGATTTGAACTAAATTTTTAACTGTTAATCTAAAAATGTTATCATAGGTTGTTATAAAGGTGTCACATATGATGTGATATATGTAGAAGAAAAAGATAGCATTGTTAAATTGTTACAGAGAACATCCAATATAAGTTTTTTACATAGATTCAAAGGTTATTGTATAAAATAATAAATAAGGTGAAAAAGGAAAAAACCTTTGAAAACAAGTTTATGTTGAATATTGAGAAATATATTTTTCATAATTTTTATTTTAGAATATGATATAATATTTATAATTATATAATATAGAAATTCCATGTGATTCATTAATATATTGTAAAAACCCCAGATTTTGGAATATGTCTTTCAAAATTAATAATTTTTATGATTGATTTCTCAAGATGTAACATTGAACTGGAATGAGAAAAAAAATATTATTCAAAAATTATAATAATTGGAAAAGAAATAGTAAATAATTTTTTTTAAAAATATAAATACATATAAAAACATATTGTAAAAAAAGTATGATGTCAAATGTAATTTTTCAATTAATGATGTTTTATTTACATATATTTAATTTTCATTTAAAAGATAAGTTTATAAAATTTTAAACATACTATTTTTTCCAAAGAAACTGGATTATGAATTCCATATATCAAAATTTTATGAACTTGAAAATTTTATATTTTCCTAAAATAATTATCATTTTTCTAAATAGTTAAAAAATATTGTTTTTGATAATACCATAACATTGTGAAATTTTCATAACAAATGATTGAAATAAATTTATTTGATAAACTTTACATAGTTTTTATATGCTTAAAATTTATTTTAAATAATTTAACAATAAAATATTGAATTTACATAAACCAAGTGTAATGTTTTGAAAGCACTAGTAATTCTGTACTCTAATAATAATTTTTATTCACATATGTTAAAAACTATTCTTCACCACTTTTAGAAATTAAATAAATATAAATTGATTTGATATTGTATATAATTAAGATAATATTATGTGAAGAGTTAGATTTGATTATTTTAAATAAATTTTCTATTAATAATGTTAAATATAATTGTCATAATGATGGTTAAAATGTTATTTTAAATATATTATTTAATTTATAATATTAAATTTTAAAAAATAAATAACTTTAATCACATAAAAAATGAAATTAATATAAAATATAATTTAATATATATTAATATTACCACATATTTAATTTTCATTCAATACTAATTTTGAATATGAACATATAACAGAGAAAATCATTTTTCTAAAATACAGTTTTCCCATATATTAAAATTTTTAATTTAAAAGATAATTTTCATTAATATATTATTGTTTTAATAAATAGAAATAATTTTTTCTAGGAAATAAAAACATTTATAAGAGTTCTTATTTTATATTGTTAGTAAATGCTATATTACATAGTAAAAAACTTGTAACCATTGTAAAAACAAAAATGGGAAATTGTAAAAACCTCTTTGTAAATTACTTGAAACGTATATAAAAAATTTGTTTAAATGTTAGGTAGATTATTTTAAACCTTATCCCACAAAAAAAATAAATTATTAATCACTTTTTTAGAATTTTACACTTGAATAATTTCATTTCATTATTTAAAAATATTAGTTTTTCACCAAGTGACCATTTCTTCTCTTATAAATTGGTCACAAACAACCCTTCTCAGTACAAAAATTCTATAATATTTCTTCCTAAAATTTTTTAATTTCATCCTCCTATAATACCATATAATTTAATAATCCTCTAGTGTCTATTATTTTTATTATCCCATCATTTTGAAGGATATATTTAAGGTAATGTTATTGTTATAATGTGAGTATTACTTAAACCTTATATATATTTGGATAATTATTCATTTAAAATATATACAACAAACATAGTAATAAAATGACCATATTATCATTTGCATACAAATATTTCATTTAGTTAATTAAAATATTATTATTAATTCCTTATTATCCAATTATAAAATCTAATTAACATCGAATGTTCATTTTTTACAGACTACAACCTCCATGAAGCATCGTACATTATTTTATTTCAACACCTAAAATGAAAATATATTTATTTTTTATTTATTTTAAATTTTTTTATATAATATTAATTTTAAATAAATATAATTTTTAAAATGAAATTAGTGGTATTAAAAATCAATGGGTATAGTAAACAAGATCACATCAAGTGAACATATCAAGGTACATATCCTAATTTCTATTCCTTTTATAAATAGAAATTTAACAATATTAATATTATACTAGTAGAATACTAATGGATATAAATCCATAAATTTTTTGGGATTGTGAATATATTATTCAACACCATTAACCATGATGAATTTAAAAATTTTGTTATGTAGAAAATGACTAAAACACCTCAAATATCTAGTATAAGTGAAAACTATAAAATAAATAAATTATGAGTATTTTTTTCAATTTTAAATGAAATGTAAAAGAATAATATTCTTAATGAAGTATATAATAGAATTAATTCTATTATTTTTGATTTTCTGAACACGCACCAAATTCATTAAGAACAATGTTCAGGTTTCTTGTCATAATATTAACCAATTTAGGAAATATTTTTATTACACACTGTGTTTTCATTAAAATGGTGAATTTATTATCCCATTAATATTATTTATAATTATGTGGTCGTTATTAAATATAACTGTAATTCAAATTTAAATTATACACTTCAAAGGGAATTAATTTAATTTATTATTTATCGGTAACAGTTTCCTTAAATGAAATTATTTCACCTTGAATAATATGATATCTACTTATTTCTAATAGTTTAATCCCCTATTTACACTTCATTATTATTTTTTTACAATGGTTATTCATAATATTCTCCATTTATGTCCCTTTTTTCATTTGAAACATATACATGCATGAAATACCTTCTTATAATTTTTTATGCTTGTATGAATACCACCCATTTTTTCCAAAGGATATTTCTCTTACATGTCGATAAATTACATATAGAAAATGTTTTAGTTTATTTTTATGAACTCAAATACTCCACTAATTTATATAATCTAATTACTTCTCATCTATACATTTAAGTTGAAAATTTTATTTCCCTAATAATGACGTGGCAACCAAATAATGGTTTTTTTTAATATTAATATGTTTTTCATATCATGGATATATATTTTATCATCAAATCCAAATTATTTATATCCATTATGTTTTTATTTTTTAAGAAACCAATATTTTATATTTCATTTAATGTAAAATTTTATGGTACCTTAAAATTTGTTCATTATATCCTTTTTATGAATGATATTTTATAATAACTTGTGATTTTTTCAGATATATTTTATTTAAAAAAATGAAATAATAAAATTTTAAAATTACTCAAAAATGATAAATTACCTAAAAATTTAAAACATATTTTTTTTGTATAATTGTTTTGCATTCTAAATATTTTTTAACATTGTTCTATGTGATTATTTTAGTAATGTGTTTTAATGGAAAAATATTCATCTTAATCTATCATTTCAATGTAAAATTTTTCTATTATATAAAAAAATTACTATAAAACAATTGACAAATTACCTTTTATTTTAAAAAAAATGTGTCATGTTTAATCTATATAATAGAAATTTTTCCTCAGTTCCATGTTTATTCTGAAATATACATTGTGTATAACCATTAGTTTTCGTCCAATTATCTTACCATCTGAATACCCATTTTTTGAATCCTTTTATTTAAGGTAAATCAGCCAAATTACATTTCATGAATAAATAGTTAAATTAAACTATTTTTTATTCAATTTATCTATATAGTGTATGTAACGTTCATTTCATTTAATTGTATCTACTTATAATTATATTTAATATAATTGGACATGAATATCTATTCCATGAGTTTATGATTTTTATTGATAGAATTCTGGAAGTTATCCTTATTTGATATATTTTTAGTGGGATATAAACCCCATTTTCCTTCCATGGTTAATTTAGGATATGATTGATTTATTAACAAAATGTGTACGTATGGATGATTATTATTATGTAGTGGGATTGTTCATATATTTCCAACAAATGAATTGGTAATGTATATATCTCGTGTGGTAAAAATTGTATAAGGGTAGATATATCTGAATCCAAATAGTATAATAGGGGATATATCCCATGAAAAATTAAATAGAGGAGGACTTATCATATGCCAAAGAATAAGTAGAGAGGGTATATCACAACATAACTAATGCACGGGGAGTATTCAACCAAAGGCAAAGGATAGGTGGTAAGATTTATGCCATGTGAAATACTATATGAGAGGATTTATCACAAGAAAAATGATACATGAGTAGATTTATCCAAATCCAAATTGTACACAGTATGATTTTTCCAAAATATAAAGGGTACATAAAGAGATTTATCTAAATATAAACAGAAAAAAGAGGACCTATCCAAAGGTAATGGGTATAGAAGGGCATTTATCTCTTATCCATGGTTGTGTAAGTGAATTTTCCAAATACCTAGGGTGAACAATATGATTATACAAATCATAAAAAATACTTATCTAATTACAAAAAGAATACATTGTGATGCATGTATTCTTAGGTAACCTATATTTATTATTTCTATAAGTATGTTTGTTTCAATCCTTATAAATCATGACACGTGATCAATGTTTTTTGTATGATATTCATGATTTTCATCCTCTAATGGCCCGAAGGACATTATTTTTTAATTATTTTTGACAATCCACCTTTCAAGGGGTGAGGCGAAACCTTTACAAGGCCCATAGGCATATGTATTACATGGCCCATAGGAAATAGGGGAATTCATTGCATGTAGGCTTCAAACATTACATACAAACCAGACTTACTACTTAGAACTTCTCCTCCCCAACATCTTTATCGTGAAATCAGCTCTCCACCTTCGGATGGAAATTCGGCTAGGCATTATCATGCATTCACAGGCTTGTCTTGATGGCAGGTCCCATACCCTCTCATTCTTGCAATTCGTTTAGTTTTTCTATGGTGAAAGATCCTTTCTCATCTTCCTTGTAGAGATTATTCCTTGTAGGTTGTCTGGTCTGCATCTGCACTTAAAGATGGCCCGAAGGCCTTGAGGTGGCCCTAAGTCCTTACTGACCTGAAGGCCTGGGTGGCCCGAAGGCCTGGGTGGCCCGAAGGCCTGCGTGGACCGATGACTTAAAGGGATCAGGGACCAAATCGGTGGCCCGAAGGCCCAAACTGGGGCATATTTCTGGATACTACAGTGCCAAAAATAGTGAATTCTATAGTTTCCACTACAGTACCTGCTACAACCCTGCATAGTTCCAACTACATTACATACTATAGTACCTGCTATAGTATTGCTACAATTCCCCCAGAAATTCTGCCTCCGCCTGGATTTGATCCCTGGTCGCATGGATGCACTTACGGATTCCTTACCAACTGGGCTAAGGCTCATGTGCCATTATTTTCATTATTATATAATTATATTCATATTATAATCACTTATTATAAATTACTGTGACTACTTATGTTTACCCTTACATTTCATTCAATA
Source organism: Viscum album (assembly GCA_963277665.1). NCBI lineage: Eukaryota > Viridiplantae > Streptophyta > Magnoliopsida > Santalales > Viscaceae > Viscum > Viscum album. The sequence continues at coordinate 1,328,305,136 of OY728142.1, read as the reverse complement.
TCACCCATTTTCTATATTTTCTTCCCCCTTTTATTAATTTGAGTTTAACATATGAGTAAAATAAAATTGGGTCTTGTATGATTTGGTAACAGTTAATTGGTCACTTTTATTTATAATTTTATTCCTATGTACCTTATCTTAAAATTTGACGAGAAAAAATTTTCTATAATTTTGTGAGATTATTAAATGATATAATCAAAATGTGAAATTTTATAATTCTTAGTTTTGATAATCCCACATGGTATTAAATGTTATTTTATAATAGTATGTTTATTTTCTCACAGAACTCATGTTTAAAGGTTAAAAAAACCTCAAATTGTATAAAAGGGGGGGTTTTTTCTTTTAGTTGGTTATTTTAATTTTTTATAGGAATTATTGAGGGAGATAGTTTTTTTGAGAATCCACGAATTATGTTCAGGAGGATTGTCTATATGTATGATAACATCATACTTTTTTTAAAAAAAATTACATGTTTTTCATGTTCATTAAATACATATCTAAATATGTGATGTGTTTTTAGTCTCTAGGATTGATGTACCTATGGGTAATATCCCTTATAATGGAAGACTGAAAATTAACCTGATCATCACATTGTGCTTAAAAACAAGGTGAAACAACACACAAAATTGACACCACTTGGGTGTATTCTATACTTAATTCAGAGTGTCACAAATAATCAATTTTTTTAGGATTTAAATATTAATGTAATAAATTAGGTAAGATAAACTAATAATAAAATGATAATTAATGATCAAAAATTTTACCAAGAGAGTCTCAGGTTGAAGAGGAAGTACCAGATTATAAAATTTAAGGTGTCATAGGGGAATATATATTTGGAATGATTTATTCATATTCATTTTATCATATTATAATAAATTTTTCTTTTTCATATATTTTTTATATATGATTATAAAAATTAAAAAGAGATTGATATGTATCTATAAAATTTCATGTCTTACAGTTGACAGAATGGTAATAGTTAAATTGTTAATAATTAAACAATATTCAAATTAGAGAGTAATATGTTAGTTTCTTAGTCATACCTAAGGCATAAAAGTTGATATAAAAATATAAATTATATCTTTTTTACTCTTATTAGTATCCATTATAAAGTTATAATTTTCAATGGGTTCAAGAATATCTAAAAGTTATGAGGATTATGTGGAGCATTTATCAGTCATCCTTTAATAACTGTTGTTTAATGGTATGAAAATAAATATTAAATGATATAAATGAACATGAAATATTATTTTATTATGTGGCTTTATTTTATGGGAATCTATTTAACAATACATTATTGAGGGATAGATAACCCTTCGGGTTAAAATAATGATTTATTTTGATAAAAGTGAGTAAGAGAGTATTTATAACCTTAGAAGTGATTATTTTTCAAATAAAAAATTTATCAATGATATTTTTATGGATTTTTATCTCATTATTATGATTATCTTTTATAATAACAAGTGAAAAATGTTTTTAACAAGTTGTTAGAAAAAATTTACAATAAATTATGGGGTTAATTGTTTGTATAATATATTGTTTAATTCATTATATTTTCATACATATTTTTATAATTTCAAGAAATGCATTTTTTCATAGTATAAACGTTTATTCTAAACACACACTGGATTATATTATTTTATTAAATAATACTATTTTTTGCGAGAGATAATTAACTTATCATATCATTAAAGAGTATGGGATTTTTTATATTATATTTTATTTCATGAATGTTGAATATGCTAATAGTAACTTCAAATATATTCAATGGTGTGTAATATTTAAAATGGTGTGGACATAATTAATTTCATGGGGTTTAATGGAACACCCCAATATTTTTTATTATATTTTTTAAAATTATTAAAATGTTTGAAAGCTAGATCAACATATAACACTAAACTAAAATTCACCGCAACAGAATTAGAAGTATGAAAAAAAATTATTTCGTTAAATGATAAGTTATTAAAAACTTGGATTTAGAACAAGTATTTTTTTGAAAGGTATTCACATTAATCTACCTCTACACCAATATAAGGTGATTGGGTCATATATTGATAAAAAAAGTGGTAATAAATTTGTGGGGTTCAATATGAAAAATTTGTTTCAAGGGAGTATCAATATAGAAAATGACTTCAGTGAAAATATATTTATGATGTTTTATATTAACAATTATTATATATGGAAAAAATGACATATCGAATATTATCTCTCATATTTGATGAATTCATTGTTATAATAAACAATATTTATTTAAGAAATACCATATATATTTTATTGAATGTTATAGATAATATATCTCTAAACATTAATAAAAATTTGAAATATATTATAACCACAACACTCTCAAGAATATTTATATAAATTTTATATTGAATAATGAAATTATATAATATATTGAATTGTTTTCCAATATCTAAGAATGTGAGAGTATGGAGAATGAGGTTAAATTGAAATTTTTGTATAGTATATTTAATATATATATATATATATCATATATCCCAATCAAAGAATAAATTATTCATTCATTCTAATCATTGAAGTAGTGAAATCAATTTTTGGAAATTATGACGTGATTTAACATTGGGAAATCATAAATTGTATTTTGGAAATAATTCCAATAATATAAAATATAGATCTATTTACATTTTGTAAATGTAATAATTCTAAATTATCAACTAATAATCCAAATTGTAGCTTTATTCCATAAAATATAATAGTTAAAGATTACCCCTTTATATAATTATAGATTATTCATATAAATTGATTGATTTTAGGTGAAGTGGAATCGTGATATTCATTATTATTAATGTGAAGATAATTAGAATGGAAAATTTTAATCTATAGTGGATTGAATATTTTAATATGTAAATGTACAATTTGAGTCCAATCATTCAATACTGTGCTTTTTATTTGTAAGTGTTTATTATATTTCACTAAACTACCCAATTAACCAAATCATACAACTTACATATGATTTAATTGGTATTTTATTATGGATTTAATTTAGAATATATAATTATAATGTTTAAATCATGTGTAAAAATATATTATTTTTAATCTTTTTGAGTTTTATGGTTTTATAGATTATAAATTATTTTTTTTCTTCTTTTTGGTTATAATAATATAGTTCAAATGAAATTTTATTGACCACATAAAAAAGGTATTTTTTTATATTGTATAAATTCATGATAAATTATCTAAAAATGAAGTTTTTTATTTATTTAATATGAATTATTACAATTTCAATAAATTTATGATAATATGTTTCATTACATGTTTGGAAAATTTTGTGAAAATGTTATGTTTTTCTAAGAAAAGATGAAATCTTTTTTGAGAAATTTTATTCTAATAGGGATTCTGGGAGTTTGATAATATATAAGAGGTGTTTTGAAATATATATATATATATATATTCATGTTAGGGGAGTCTCATATGATCAGTTGAGTGTAAAAAATATTTTAAGAAGATTTTACTATAAAATCATTTGCAAGAAATATATCACATCCTAAATAGAGTATTTCTCATGTCAATTATATCATATCAATTTATACTATATATGAATGAAAGAATAAATCTATGGGTTTTATGGACCACACTATGTTACATCTGTAAATTATTAAAATTGGGTTTTGGCATGCATCATATTACAACCAAACAGACCCATCCGGAAGAGTACTATTTATAAGTAATCATTTAATTTATTTTACTGATCTATTACTATATAAGACAAAAACAATTATCCTTTATGATATATTATTCACATAAATTACATGGTTGGGATGTATGGGGTTCTCACATGAAAATGAATATGCTGCAATGAATGGGCTATTTGTTGGATGCTTATTAGGAAGCATAAATATCAGGCTGCTCAAATGGTTTTATTATGACATTGATCATACAGATATAGTGTAGAGAGTTGTCATGGGTATGTGTTAGTCAGATACCTAGTTGGTTTAACTATGTTATAACTTTATATGAGGTATTTTTCTTTGGGTACCATATTAGCTCATAATATAATATAGTTATTTCATATGTATTATGTTAAAAAGGTAAATATAGTCTTTTTTATTTTAAATTGAACAACCCTTTTATGATTCATCATTATTGTGATTTTAAAAAATGAAATGGTTAATCCACTACAACCTCATATTATTCCCTTCATACTTTTTTATTTGTAAATGATATATGATGATTTCATCATCAATTAGCGTATGAATTTTTTTTATTCCTTCCTTTATATTTTTCTCATTCCTTCATATAAATTATTCCAATATAGTGGGGTTTGCATTCTAATAGTTTAGAGGGAATCAAAATAGGATGAAGGTGTTAGGAATTGATTCATTTATCTTTTTTATTGTCAATACCTGGAAATAATTATGGATGTCCATCAATTTTGCAGGAACTGAGGAGGAAACTATGATAGTATATTTGGGCCTTTTCAAGCTTGAGGTGTGAGAGGAATCCAACAGTGATGTGAATCATATTTATTATGGTTTGACTCATTAGAAATTTCATGGTGATTTTTTCACTGAATATTATAATGAATTTATTACTAATTTAATGTACATTACATTCAATAAATAATTTTTTAAATATATACTAATTTAATTTACAAATTAGTATTTCAAGGACACATATTGTTGGGTAATTATTGATTAATAATGGTGTGTTAATTGTGGAATTTATTTTGATTGATTTATGTAAGCCATAAATAATGTACAATAGTTTATAAATATTTTTTGGGACCTGTTTTACGTGTTCTCTCCACTTGTGAATGATATACATTATATTAATTAATAATGAGATCATATTCATTGATATATTTTTATACTATAAAATGTATCAGTCCATTATCAACATTTTGTTCCTTATGTATAATGTCATTTTTATAGAATTTTGTAGGATCAAACAATAATAAATTGAATGACATATATGGATAAAATATAATATAAATTAAATTATGTGACCTAGTCTTCATAGTTTATTGGATGTGATGACTGTATGAGGTTTTTCTAATGTGTGTCTTTTATAGATATATTATGTTCATCCTTATAAACCATTTATAAAGAAATAATTCATGGGTTTTGTTCCAAATTAAGTGGTATTGTTAATCATTAAGGTGTTTCATAGTGACTACTAAGGTTGTATGATAGTTATGTGTGGACCCCTCTTGATGGTTCATGACTGTTTGTGGGATTTCATGACAGCCCTTGGCAAATATACTTTTTATATTACTTTAAAATACTAGTATGACCTCAGATTTGGGTTGTGGTATGGGGTTAATAACCTATATCTGTGTCAAATGATATTAAATTTTGGGGTCATAGTTGGTACCGTTTACTGGTTAAGGATATTGAAGTATTATGGTAAGATTAAATATTGAATTGGAATCCATGTATGTAAGCAGTGATGGAAACGAGATTAGTTTGTTATAGTCCACCAAAAATATGATTAAATTTTGGTTTAGAAAATATCCCTAGAGCTAAAACACCCATTTCTATGACTTTATTATTTATATAAACTCAATTTATGCATAATGCAGTGACCAAGTTATTAAATTTTATGAAATTGAAAAATATCAAAAGAATATTTTCAGATTTATGGGATGAGAATCCATGAGATTTATTGGCCCAGTGATACCAGAATTGATATTATATGAAACTTAACTTTTTTAAAATGAAAAGTGTTTGTTTTATATTAAATAATGGAATATACCATTAAGGGAGATGGAGATCATAAATATGAGACCACAGTCGATTTAAAAACATGGGTCTTAACCTATGTACAACATAAGGATAGTCCTTACTGGATGTCTAGCTGGGGAATCTACTGGTGGGAATGTTATGTGAGATAATTAATTTAATTAATTAATAAATTTAAAAAACCAATCCTAAATTCCTGGAAATAAAAAAATATTTATGAAAATTTTAGAGGCTAATCAATATAACCCCTACTGGATTTAAAAGGAGAAAAGAGATTTGTATTGGTAGATCAATATCAAAAGTTGAACATTGATTAGATTTAGGTGGATTTTTATGTAGATAATGCATCAGTTCTTCCTCGTCTAATTAAATTTGAATTTTTCACCACAAAATAATCCATAATAAGTTCAGGGCTAATCAATTTATGATTTTTAACATTTTATACAAATATTTATCTTTGGTAATTATATATCTACATTTGATCTATATTTTCTATTCATCACATGAGAAAATTTTGACAATTTGATTTTGTAAATTGAATTATTATTGAAAAGATGTGCAGTCACCCAATATATAACTATTATGTGTTTTTTATGTAAGAAATATTTTCTAACTAATGATTGAAAATTTTCCTATGAATTTCTCCCATTCATTATTCTTGGTCATCACCATTGGCCCATGTGTTTTCATTTTGACATTTCATGTTTAGAATTTATCATGATAGAACACCTTAATACATTGTGGATTGGTAAATGGAGGATGGTATGATGGTTTTAGAATAATTTAAGATTTGATGCGGGATACAGTTGAGGAATCCATGGATCTAGTATCTAGAATGGTGATGGAATACAACGGGATTTTTCTTGGGTATCACTACATGCATTATAAGGGTTGTTGTATTCTGATATCTTTCCACTAAAGTCGGAGAAATTGATGTTCATTATCATTACCTTCAATTTCAGTGGATTTTAAGTGTTAAATTGTCAAAAATCATGATGGAGAGGCCCAAATGTAGAATTTTTTTTGAAAATGAGTTTTTAGAGAAAACATGATTATATGTAATGTAGTCCAAAAAAAACTGTCATGTATCCCACTATAAAATGGTACTTAGGCTTCATAAAATTTATGGATCACATGATATGGGTCCACACACACATGTTATGTGACCCTCCTCATGTTTCCATAACAGGTAGAAAGTGTTGGAATCCCCATGTTGCACTAGGTTATGGTTCCTATATCAAATGAGTGTAATCCCTATGATGTACTAGTAAGCATGACCTCTTTCTATTAGATATTCACCCCCTAGGTTGTGGATCAGTGGTGAGGTGTGATACATTAACATGAAGTTTTTCGATAGACATGTGAGATATTGGGCATCAATGATGGACCCTTGGAGATATAAGCTGAATCATTATCCAAGGATGGGCTGTGAGGTTGAGATCGCCTATCTCTATCATACAGGATTCTTAATAAGCATGTAAATATATGTTTTTTGGGTTCATTTGCCTCTTTATATTAGATGATATGAGAATTTTTCTGGCATCTCTTTATTTTTCCAATAATAGTTTTCAGGACATTCAACTGGGTATGCTTATACTCATAGTTACATTAGATTTTCCCACACTAGTCATGTATTATGCATACAACGTACAATTTAGTTTTGACAATGGTGGTGTGTATTGATACATCTATTAATAGGATTTATATGGTGGTCAATTATGGAGATAAGTATCCAAGAACTATCAATGTATATATATAACTATTTTTAGGATAGGACATAATTTTTGGTTGGGTGTGTATTTCTCATATTTTTACATTAATTTTATTTGGTCATAATTTGATGTACTCTCTATGGGATGTTCACACATGGTTTACAGTTGATCTTAGTTTCCGTTATTATTATTTCTCTCCTCTGTTGTATAGATATGGTTGGATTTGTGTGTATAGGTTTATTAGGAAATGAAATCCCATTTATATTATTATTTCATGATTCTTATCTATAGGCTTGACCTTTTGAAAGTGGACGTGTTGTTTTGATGGCTCACCCATTTTTCATCTAGGTTTTCTCTAGGGGTTGGGTCATCAAATATTTGTATTATAGGATTTCATTAATTTAGATGGTGTGGGAATTTTTTCACTTATAAGGATTGGATAGAATGTATGGGAATGGTGTTAGTGTCTATATTGTCACTTTCAGGTTGTGCAACCCAGTATTGGTGTATCGCCCAACGTATACATACTATAGTACACTAAATACCTTCTTGTTTACTTTTTATACTAAATCATTATAGTCGTGGGTCAATGGTACATCATTTATAAAGGATTTCGTCCTTTTACAATCATACATGAGTTATCTCCACATATATATTATCATCTTTTTTGTTGAATGTGTTGGTCAAATAAATGACGCCTCTATGAAGACCACAAAAATGTTATAGGTTCAGAAATATGATGATGATTTAATTAGGGATGATGCCTTATTCTAGGAGAAATATCATGTGGTGGATCCTCTATGATGTTAGGGAGAAGATCCCAATTATATTGAGTAGCAGTTAGTACTAGCTGGGTAGGAATAATATGTGTACAGTCTTAGCATGCTATACATGTTCAATCACTAGACGACACTAAGGATCTGCAGGGAGCTAAATCCCCAGGTGTATGTGGATTTTAGAGATTCATTTATCTGGTTCAACAAGATCATGTGGTCACTATCTAGGCCAATGCTTATGTTGGAAGCTAGTCCTTCCCACAGAGAAGCTAGGTTCTAGTGGAGTCTATTCATTATAACATGTGATGGGATAGTGCTACAATGTTCTCACTTTAGATGATTTATTTTTTATGATTATTGTCCCAAATTCTTATGTACAATTTATATTCCAGATCCCATAGAGCTGCACTAGTATAATATAATGGTTACCGAGTATATTGTTAGGTTAAATGACCATACAATATATTCCCTATTCATGGTGTGGGATGGTAACTTTTTGTTGTATTGGTTTGTGTGGTGTCTCATCATAGAAATTAAATCGAGGGTGGTCCCCTTGGGCATCCCCACATATACTGGATTTCTATAGAGGTCACTAGTGATTTAGATATTCATTTTAGAGGGATTCTAGGTTGGGGAAAATGGGAGTGGAAGTTAGGGGCGAGTACTCTATAGTAATAGTTGCTGCTAGTTATGAGGATCTCACTATATAAAACCTCTATATGTAATATCTCAGACACATAGATGTGTCCCATGGGGATTGGATAGAGTATAAGGTCAATCTAGAGGGGGAGATGTTATTTATGTTACATTTTATATCACATGGCCTACGATTTCCCAAAATGACATGCAATGGGGGGTAGGTAGAATGTGGATGGACCACCACTATATAGGCTTTTCATATATCAAAATTCCCCTTACAATGGCTATGGTGACCCTCATGGACTAATTTATGGTAGATGAGTATGTGGATCTTTTGGTGATGGAGTTCTTAATGGAGCATTATTCCACGAGATACTTCAATGGGAACCACCATGAATCCCACACTAGGATTCAGGGATTGATAGTAAGGTCATTAGAAAATTATAGGGTATAATGGTTTTTGAATTGACATCTCCTAAGATTACACATGGTACAATCCATGGTTATTATACACATGATACATTACTTGTAGACATGGGTTCAAGTTACCCCTTCATTTCCATATCCTTGGTATGTGACATTGATATCCACATTAAAACCATACCACAACATGTTTTCATAGATATTCTGAATAATTGGGATTATTGATATCACTTTTCTACCTAAAATATGAGTCTGTTCTTGGTGTAAGAAGATTATTATGGTTCCTATATGTTTTCATGATTAAACATTATAACATCATCTTGGGTAGATATTTTTTTCCTTGTTTTGGGACTAGATTAACTATCATCATATATTGGTAAGGATTAATTAGATCATTAGGGTGAGATTCTCTATTGTGGTTTATACAGATCTCATGGCTATATGAGTGTCCCTTGGATGTAGGAGGCCATAACCTATCACCCATTAGTTGGTAATCTGGTTTGTTTCACAGTGGGCTATTCAGGTATGTGGATTCCTTTTGAAGTTGAGTAATTTAAGGGTGTATTCAATATATATTATCTCAGAATGCCTCTAGGGAGGATGATGGAATTATATATTCTATATCATCTAAATATCATACAAATATCATTTTAATCACATCATCTGCCACCTTTTGAGCTCTACGAGGTCATATCTTAGTTAGAGGACCATCGATAGAAGAGTCTCATTATAACATGTGTGCCTCTGGGGTAGCTTCCCTTTTGACTACATAAATGGAATAAAGGGGCTTAGGGATTTGTTTTTTCTATTATTTCCATAACTAGATAATGATATGTTAAATGTGCCCCTTGCTGAGGATTCATGACCACATAAATTAGTTGTGATGTGTAGGATGGTTCTCAAATATCAACCCTATGTCCAAATACCACATGTTGTCGGTTAACATGGATGATATTATGAATTCAAAATTGTAGAATTATTATGAACACATTTATTTACTGGTGATTATTTTAAATGTACTTATTTCTTTAACTATTTTTATGTCTCTGATGAACTAGATCGTTCATCCATAGTTGGACTGATTTGTGGTTTTTTTATTACATACACATTTACTTTACGTTAGAGGGGGACCATATAAAGAGTATATATATGGTTCTAGTCATATTGTAGGAGCATACACATTATGGTAGGATCTCAAAGTGATAGTTTTTTATCTGTGATATTTACTTCATAAAGAATATAATTTTTATCATGGTTTAGTTTTAGTCTTATTGAAGAATGACACACTACTTTCATAGGGTCCACCAAAGATAACAACATATGTTATAATATTCATGGCTTGGAGGGTTACTATATAAGGTTTATGGACAAATTATCTAGAATTTAAGACCCATTGACCCCTCAGAAATAGAGAGTCTATCTATTTACTAGGACTACGTAGTGTTAGAGGGCCTATAATTATTCGAGACTAACAAGGCGCATTACTCTTATTTTGAGACTACTACAATATAGAATTTACTATATAATGTATTGCTATTACTATAGAGTAGAGATCAATTATGTGTTTATAGAGATGAAGGAAGTGATCACATATGGTTTGAAGTAGTTGAGTCCCCATGTGAAAAACTAAATGACTTATGACCTAGAGTTGGAAGTGTTGGTCTTAGCACAAAATATGTGTAGGTTCATTCTTATGGGGGAGTACTATTTTGTTTACTCAGACCATTAAATAGAAATGTATATCTTTACACATAGATATGTTATCTTCAAATAGAGGAACATGTTAATATTCATGAAAGACTATGACATTGGGATAGTCTATAATTCAATGAATGGAATAATGGTTGTTAATTCCCTTAACAAGAATTCTCATTTTCATTTAGTGGATTTTAACTCGTATAATCTTCATTAATTATGAGTATCCATAGGGAATGAGAGGTATAAAAGATATCATTAGTCAATGGTTTTGACTCCCCCACTTCTCTTGGTTGTATTAATGGATTAGTTGGTATACATTGAATGTGAGGTTTTTCATGATTATATATCTTATATTGATTAACTAGGTGTATTTTCATTATTTAAGGAACATTTCATCATTTTCTAGGTAAAGATTAAATTTTTGTTGTTATCTGAGAGGTTTTAGGGATGGTGAACAACACCTAATTTTTTTTTATATATACTAAAGTGGAAAAGATGTACTAGTACATTAAGTAGTAGTTTTTTGGGTGCATTCTTGATTAGGATCATATACCAGTTCATCTCTAGGGTACAAAATGGATATTGGTGAAAGATGATAAATAATTTTTGGTATGATTGAAAACACTATTGAGAACCCATAATAGAAATGGGATTTGTAATAAGAAACCATGTATTGTGAGTAGGAAAAATGCTATATGTGTGATTGTTGACTGGATAATGAAGACAACGCAATTCCATGCCATCAACGAATAGATTTATTTTGATATTTTTGAGCAGTTTTATGTGTAGAAGGTCATTAGGCTCAATGAGATATCCTAAAATATTCTCTCTGAATAGGATGTGTGGTTTTCATCAATGTTGGGGAGAGAAATATAAGAGTAATTCAAGAACCAATTGCAGATGATTAGATCATTTCACCCCCAAATGGATGCAAAGACTATGTACACAATCTGGTTTTTGGAGGACATGCAGAGACCCCATGTTTTTTAATTTCAATAGAGATTGGAATATGAAAATCCTTTGGTAGAGATCATTTATAGTATTATGAATCAATCTACCATCTACATGTAATGTTTTTAGTTCATCTAAGGTATCTAATGCATATTACCCTTATGATAGACTAATAATGAAGGCACATCCCTTGTTGGGGAAAAAATGTGTAGGAGATGATGGACAATGTTTAGGTGATTCAAAAGTGTTTGAATAAATCCCATAGATTATAGAAATCAATTATTTATCAATTTTGTACACCCATTTTATTCTTGAATAGAGAAAACGTTTTCCTTGGAGACTCTAAAATATGATGATTGTGGAGTTTGTTTCATGGAGGAATGATATCTCTAAGGTGCATCATGATGTTTGAGATCCTATTAAATATTTGTGAGATTTATTACTACCTAGTCTTACCCCCATAGTTAGAGAGGATGCATTTCAACTTCTATGTTTCATAGTTGATGAGATATGGGTATGATCTTATATATGTTATTGATTGGGGGTAGATGGAAATTAGGGATAGTGTAACTTACATGGAGTACCCGGATTAAAATCAAGGATTGAATGATTAATATCATAAAAATATAGACTATAACTCTAGTTCATGAGTTCTGGAGACATGAGATCATGCAATATAACACCTATGAGAATGTGATTCATATGAAATCATATAATCCACAACAACTTATTTATATTGTTTTATAAGAAATTATATAAAGGGGGAATAAATTAGTGAGCCTATTTTTTCTTTTTATGTTATTGGAATATATTGAGGATTATTTTAGGATCCAGGAATTGAGACTCTATGGGGTTTGATGGGTGGGTGAGATCAGATTTAATATTAAAAAAATATTTAAGATATCAATATTAATATGGAATAGTTTTTAAAAATAATTGAATATTGAATGACTACAGAATTATTTTTGAAATTTTATTACATGATTGAGTTGGTAATGTGGGTTTTACCTTACATGTACCTTAAGGTTTTATGGAGCCTTTCATTCACCATAGAAAGTCATTATTAGGTGTGTTAAATGAAATTATTAATATAATTTCTTAATGAATTTAATAAACCTAACCTAACAATCTATTGATATATAACTCATTATAATGAATTTTTTGTGTTATTAATGTTATCCACTCAAAATATGAGAAGTGGATAAATGTGTTAATATTTTTTAGATAATCTTTATATGATGAACAATGATTGGATCAAGGTGGAATGAGAGGTAGTGAGTGCAGTGGGTCTTCTCCACCAATGGAAAATGTATTCATTATTAATGATCAATCCATAATCAAAGAATGGCTAGTCAGTTGTGGAGTTCATCTATTTGATTAATAGTTCATCCATTTCTATTTAATAATATTATTTTCATATGTGTTATTTATTAATCTCAAGATCCAATTTGAAACTTTTGATTAATAAAATTAAATTTTAATTTTCAGGCCTTTATATCATCCCTGATATCCCAATTATAAGAACAGTGTCCTAGAATTCATGGAAAATAAAACATTGAATTTGTTTCTATAAGTTTCCTCTACATTTATTCATGTTCTTCATCTTTGGATAATGGGGTTCTAGTTCAAAATTCATGAGGCAGGTTTCAGCACAACCTATCCCTTTTATACAAGGTGGATTTGTGATAGATGACAAAGTGAATTATTTTCCGATAGAACATGAGATGTTCTAGGATCTGAGTGAGGCCTCTATTTCTATAGGATCTAGAGAGGTGATACCATATAACCGAAGACTCATCAGGTAGTTCTATATGAATCACACATATAGATAGATTCAAATTTTGTTCCACCAAAGGCTAGAAAACTGAACTATAGTAGTATTACCTTCGATTTCAGTGGTTTTTGAGTGGCTAATAAGTTGAAATCATATTGGGGAGGCAATATATATGGAACCATGTGAATAACATGTGTTTCATGTGAAATTAATATTCATGGTGTATTGTCAATATCACCCATAGTGCAAGCACCTGTAAAATAAAATAGGGTTTTAGGGAAGATAATGACCACAACCCATGTGTCTAGAACCACATGCCTTGTTACCTTTCATGAGTTTCCATGTAATGTTCTAGTTGGAATTATTCCATGAAATCATGTGGGAGGACGTTCCATGTACTTCCAAAGTACATAGGCATGGTCCAAAGACCATAGGAATGGTTTAAAGGGCATTTTTTGGTCCCCTATGGATGAAGAACCCTGACTGGGTCCTATACATTTCATGTATGGTTACATGGATTCAAATTCATGATCAACATATGACATAACTAGGTAGCGATGAATGAACTAAAGTCATGTGGTCCCACACACACTATGTAGTTCCCTTTAAAAATTCATAAATATGTATATCCTTTTTTTGACATAGATTTTATCCCTCGATTAACCTATTATAATAATATTTCGATATATAACATTATGGTATCCTTCATTGTGGATTTGGATGCATGGGGCGGAATGTTATGATCGTGAATCTTAATTATGGAATTCAGGAAAAAATTAATCATCATAATGGATCATTAGTAAGTGTGGTTAGTATTAGAAACACCCATGAATAATAAGGGGGATGTTCAACCATACTTATTACTAGGTAAACTAGACCCCCCATGGTACTGGGAATGATTCATCTACCCACAAAGTTCACCACCTTATTCCCTATGAAAGGGTTCATCTATTGATACTGACCATGGTGAATCACCCTATTATACAAGGGAGAGGGTACTCAAAACACTAATTGTCACCCCAACCTAATATATTAGGGATTAATTCATTTACCCATTGAGTGGAATCCGATAGACACAATAAGGTTGGGGTTCAAAACCAATATTTTGACTTTAATTCCTCGGTCATAGATGGGTGTGAGTCCTCTATGTACTGATTGGAATCGAACTAATATTTTAGGGCATTATACCACATCCTATTGAAGATTGTGTCCCATAATGATATGTAATATTGGTGTTGATTGGGTCCTTCACATGATAGTTTCATACAGACATGTGATACGTTAGACATCAGTGGTGGGCCTTTAGAGCACTTGGAATAGTAATCACCCTTGGATGGGTTGTAAGATAGAGATCACTTTCTCTCTAATCTATATTGATTTATGAGTATATTTAGTATTCTACGTTTTTAGGTTTTGTTTCCCAATTTTTAGGTTAAATTGAATAATTCTATCATATCTCAACATTTATCACTTTATGTTTTGCAGGTCATCCTAATGGGGTTTTATATACTCGCCATTTCATGGTCATTTCAATCATATGTCCTATATTGTGTAGCTGTTGGAAAATTTTGTGGTGATATCAGTGAACTGTAGTGATTCACATGGAATATTTCATGTATGATGGTTGGGATTATATATCATGAATAAGTCTCTCATAATTCATTTTGATCTGTTGAATTTAGATTTGGACTTCATTTCTGGTTGGGTATGTATTTTCTCTTTTTTTACTTGGTTATATTGTGTTGTAATATGATATATTTTCGAGATTTATTTCAAGCATTCAGAACACTAGTTTTATTTTTTACTTCATCATTATTACTATATAATATTTAGTGAAGATTATATTGCGTTTTTATACAATTTAATTAAAAAAAATTATTACCATTGTATTTTATCCCCTTTGGCATTAGGTTCCATCTTCTACCCTATTGGAGGCGGGCTTGGGGTTTCCAAAGAATAGACTTACGCTACCTAAGAAGGCCCTAGAGGGTTGGTTTTATACAATTTATATGTGATATGAAATAAATTTCACATACTAATTATTATAAATAGTTTAATTATTGTTATGAGGAATTATATTGGTAAATACTTTAACCTATTATACTAGCAGATGTGATAGTACATGGTGATGATGTCATTCTCATCAATTTTTGGGATATGTTGAGTATTTTAAAAATTATTCTATTTCATCATACATATATAATCAAGTATATATGATCTGATTAAGATCATCATAATAATATTCCTTAGATTTTTTTTGTTTACAATGATTTAATTAGATATATGAGTCCTATGGTGATGTTTTTTTGTTCTTTAATAAATGAATAGATTAAATAGAGCCAATTTTATTAATTCCATATGAATGTTTTAATTATAATTACTTATAATTACACTAGTTACATTAATGGGTACTATCAATTGGGGGTGTCATGAGATCATTCAATATTAAATTGATCATTTTCATAGATTATGGGAGGTTGACTATGATTCATGGAGGCAAAATAAACTTTTTCCTGAAATGAAGAACTCTATAGAGAGAGCTTCTAGATCTGCTATAATTTTTATCAAATTATTAAATTTGGATGAGGGTACGCAATATAATTTTATTTGGCTTTTGAAATACGGTGGGAGAATGCGATAGGGTTTATTCCCTTGAATCAGTTATAATGAAAATGTTTACAACGTTCTCGAGTGGATGTAGATAATGGTACAAACAGTGTAAATAATGTTTCTCTTGTTTTTTTTCTAATTTTCTGTGAATTATGGGTGATAAAGTTTTTACTCTATTAGTTAGTACCTCATCCTTGTTCAATATCATATCCATAAAGGGGGTGGTTATCGGGAAATAATTTATCTTATTTTATTGATATTTTCCACTATTCCACCTATGATGATCAGATAGACGCATCTATGGTGAATGTTTTTCTTACTGTGTATGCCATGTTTAATAGATGGACTGATCCTAAATGTCTACTTTATATATTAACTATATATTTTATTAGATTATTATTTCTACTTCACTAATATCATTCATGTCTCGCCTCTCCTCTTCCACATTTTTTTAATTGTAGTTATTACAATTGTTTATAGATGAATGACTTCTAATGAATAGAGGGTTCATTTCTAAAATTTTAATTTAATATATAATTTTTTTAATATATAATTTGATTTTTTTATACAAAAATATATATAACCTCATTTTTAGGTAAAATCCTTGAAATATATTATAATATAGATCAGGATTGGTTGTAAATGAAGGTATACACATTAATTAAGTTGTAAATTTCTCTATTTTCCCCCAAAAAATTGATAGAATAAAATCACTATAGAGCTTATGAATGAACAAGATTCCTTGTATAATATTATTAAAGATACAAAAAGAATCAATTATGTGATGATTTTTTAAACAAAGGTCATTGGATGGATGACCTATTAAAGATAATTTGAATTAATCTGATATGATCCAAGGGAATGTAGAATAGGTGAAGGTCACATTCATAGATGATGTTCGGGATTTTATTCTTCATTTCTCACTACAAGAATGATGGGATTCAAATATATGAATAGTAAGAAACTCTAGATGGATTTATGATTTTTGTTTGATGATATTATTCACTTGATCCTGAATGATGATTTGAGGTAGGAAGAGATAAAAAATTTATCCAAAACATATCTCAGAAAATATGGATTGGGAAGGTTAGCTCAATGGAATTACTATCATAATAAAACTGTTTATCTAATAATTATTCAAGAAGATGTTGAGGAAAATCGATAGGTCCATGCCCTAAATGTTGGATTTTTTAGAAATATGGGACCTATAAATAATTAATGTAGGAATTAGGAATATAATTTAACATCTAATAAGATATCATCAATATCTATAACTGAACACTACATTATTTTAAATTTTATGATCATTCTAGGGTATTAATGTATTATTGACTTTTGTACGTATTTTTATTCAACTAGTGCCTCTAAGGGAATGGTTTGTTATGCATTGAAAATCCTGACATGAGTATAGCTAGTAAATAGTGAAGCTCTATTTGTAGCCGGGAATGGTGATGTTAACATTGTGATGAAAACTATTATTTCCTTGAAACAAAAATACGATGGTTATATACTAGGTCTCCATAATAACCTAATATTACTGAGAAACATGTTGATATTGTATTCAATATGAATTTTTGTAATAGAGTCTAGAATTTCATTAGAGGGTCCATGGTGCTTTCTCGTAGAGTAAATAATAAAATATTTTATTTGGTCGGATGTAGGGATGGTGTTTTATTGAACTAAATAATTTCATCTAATAGTCAATTATTGTTGATATTTTGGTGTTTCCATAATGGTTACATAAATTTGAAAGTTATAGTGTCCACGAGTTTACATAAATGTCATCACATAGATCATAGAATATGTGAGAGTTTTATTTTGTGTAAATAAAAAAACATTTACTTGAATATAAATGGTAAAAATCCATGGAATTGAAATGTATAACATCTTTCTTCTGATTTTTGTGGAACATACCCTATTCCTTCCAGATCACCCTAATTTCTGATATTTTATTATGATGCTATGGAATGGTTAGGGTTTACATCCTAATGAATAAATTTAATGATTTTTAGGTATTTATTCAGAGGAAGGTTTTGGATGAAAAAAAAATGTGAATTAAATATGAATTGTCTCTGACCAAACAATTATGGGGAGTACACTTTAGAAAATAATAAATAATTTTATTATAGGAAAAGAACTATATATAATAATTTTTTCCCAATATCTCCATATCTTAATAGAGTAACTAAATTAATGAGTTGAACATTTAATATAATAGTCTATTTAGAAAATAAAATCATTTCTTATATTTTGGAATATAACACGTAGAGGATCATTGGTTTGATAAGAGACTGGGATTGATATATCCAAAATTATTATGATGTGTAATTAATATTCATTTCAAATATAAATACATTTAAATGATGGAGTCTAAATCAAAAGAGTGATTTTTAATCGAATATGTTGATGCAAAATTTTGACATAGAATGTGGTATAATGAAAAAAGACATGTTAGTTGATATAAAAATATAAATTCTGAGGACAATTTTTATTAAATATATTAGAACATATAAGAAAATTATTTGGAAGTTAGATAAATTTTCGTTGTTCAATTAGATTAGAAAATGTTTGTTGAATTGAATCTTCATCTTAAATTTTCAAAGGATACATCTGAGGATGGAATTTTAGAAGTCATTCAACTAATTGATGGATGACCTAACTGACCACTATTGAATAAAGGATGATTGAAAACACTTATTTTAGAAAAAATAAATTTATATATACCTCTAAAAAATGGATAATGATCGAAAATTCCCCTACTGGATAGATATTTTTCAAATAGATGACTAAAAATAATGATTTTCCAAATGTTGAACATGATTTTCAGTTAAAGAGATCCAATATTATCATAAATCATGTTCCTATGTATGGAAAATATATAATTTATATCTCTTTACTGATGAAGGGGGTCCATAATTTCATATAGAGAAAGATAATAAAATCGAATACTCTAAATAGGGGGTTTCATCCATAAAAGTGGAAATGAATTCTTTATTTATCAAAAATATTTTGGATTTATCTAAAATACATGAAGAGATAATAGATTTTGGAAAAAATGAGTTTCATTATTTAAATGGTATTATGATTGTAGTAATAGGTACCAATCAAGATTATTTGTGAAGGTAATTCATCAAATTTATGGTATTTGATTTACGGAAATTTTCTCACAAATAGAGAAAATATTGACCATTCGATTAATGCTCATAATTGTTTCACCCAATGATATGAACTTGCAGTTAATGGATCTAAATACATTATTCCATCGTTGATATTTGTAGGTTAAAAATTACATGGTTCATCCCATGTGTTATAAATTTCATTAAAATGAGGATATGGTTTTTATGATGAATCAAATATTTCATATCTTAATGAAATTTCAAAGAATATAGAGTTGGATGTTTAATAGTTTCACTCTTTAGTAATGTGTCATTTGATGCCATTATAATCATTATTGATATAATATGTAATGTTTTAATATTACATCTATCTTAATATTATAATATTTAGATCATTTTTGAATTTTTTTTATATAATTCCATTAGATTGAGGATCAAAAGTGGAAATTTTCATTTAGGATTGAGATGAAGAACCACAGATAAAAAAGAAAAGATATTGGGGATGAGAAATAATATGGATATTAAAACTAATTGATTGGATATATTTTGGAAGGAATATATCAGGAATATCATTGAATGATTCAAAATAACATTTTCTAAACTTATATCACCCATCACTAGACTCTTCATTATATCAGGATCATAGGAACCATTGACCTTTGGAGAAGAAAAAGACATGGAAAATTTATTTTAGCCAAATTTAATTAATATTGTATGTAATGGTTTTTAGAGAACAATGAATTATTTTTATTATTTTAGGTTATAAGTACTTAATGTCAAATCAGCTATGGAAACATTTAGAAGTTATGAAATGCATCATTCGATAATTTATTTGGTCACAGGTTGATGAATTATTTTCATTAGTTGATAATCAGTTTAAATATTTTTATAAGAATATTTTTTTTAGAAATAGTGTCATGAAAAGGTATTGTAGATTTTTATTACTATTTGTATAATGGTGGTAAGATGGATGTCCCAATGTTTTGTTATAGTTATTTTATCTAGAAAATAATAATCAATTTATGATTATATTATTTAATTTGATAATGTGATGATATATTTGACTGAATTGGTAGGGGAACAGAACATAGGATATGAAAGATGGTTGATATTCTAAGATAGTTATATTTCCAATCACCTTTCACTCAATCTACAGTTTCATGTTAGAAAAAACATTAAAATGATATAAAACATTATAAAATGGTTTTTGTAAGATAATGTGTTGGTACTAAAAAAGATTACTGGAATAAAATATCCTATCGAAATTTACGTAATAGTCTAAAATTTTCTAATAAATCATTATGCCCTAGTTGGAGTAAATTAATCATATTGGGAAAAATAACACTAATAGAAACACACATAGGATGAACTGATAATGATAAAATAATAAGGATAAAATCTATAATCAATTATCATGTGGGAGATTATTGGGTTTTCGGAAAAATAATATATTTTTTGGGATGGATATCACTATAAAAATATTTTTAGATAAATACCATCGAATAAACAATTTTTTAGATAGTTGTCATCATATAGAGATTACTAAGAAGAGAAATATTGTGGTGGGGTTTAGGTTCTTTCGATTTGGGACTCCATCATAAATGGTCCATCCAATGGGGTCTATAAAACATTCTCCATATATAGGGTGTCTATTAGAAGGGGGATTTATGATGGCCTACATTATATGAGGTATATTGTATGGGTTCCATTGGTAGAGGTACATTAGAATACAACCATTGGAATGAATTATTTTTATATATTTCTCTTTCAGAGGAACCATATTTGGGATGTTTCATACATTGGTTCAATAATGTATTAGAGGTTCACTATTCAAATAGTGGTAGACTATGATTTTTGGAGGTTATTGAAACCTATTCACTAGAAAAAGATATCTATAAAGGGTGGTGGGGGTCCAACAATTATGTGTGGTCAATTATTTAAAAAATAATAGAGTTAATGAAAAAATATTATGATTTTTCTACTTATAGAGGAGGTAGGTGACGAATTATTATTTTCTTATCATCTCTCTTGTTCAAAATATTTTTTGTGTTCTCTCATTGATGTTAAGTGTTATGGCTTGAAAATAGAAAATTAGGATGAATCAAATATCAACAAAGAGTCATAAACATAAT
The DNA here is from genome assembly GCA_963277665.1 of Viscum album. NCBI lineage: Eukaryota > Viridiplantae > Streptophyta > Magnoliopsida > Santalales > Viscaceae > Viscum > Viscum album. The sequence goes on along the minus strand of OY728142.1, from coordinate 1,328,283,603 downwards.
TTTTTTCATCAAAAAGAGAAATTCCATGAAATATGATATCATTAGACCAGTTCCAGGGATCATATTTGAATAAACATATTGATAGAGATATAAACATTTAATAAACTTTAAATTCACAATGTGAATGTAATTTAAGTGGTAGAAAACAATACATAAATTAATATTCATGTTAAAAAGAAAAAATGATTAGAACCTAGAACCTTTAGGGCATGTTACAATTTTCATTCCCTGAATATGTCCTAGAAGACCGTGTAATAACTGATTTCAACGGAATAGTTGATTGAACACCATTTTCACCCAAAAACCCTATACACATCAAAAATGAATATATATAATTGGATATTTTCAGGTTTTTCACCATTCAAACCTTTGATACATTGGGATTCAACCATGGGGATGCATCCACTATGGTTCCGACCCGAAGTACATCATATTATCATTATATTTATTATCATATATTCTATTCAAATGAGAAATTATTTCTGGTAAATTTTTGTTATTTTTTCTCTAATCTGTATCTTCTATTGTATCAACAATAGTGTATAATATATTCTTCAATGGTGACCACCCTATTATGATAGGGTAAACTCGTATGTGATAGTGTAATTGGATAAACTATGGTTTTACCACTATTTTTCTTCACTTTAATAATTATTTCAATCAAATTTTAATCTATAATGACTCAAATTTATCATATCTATTATTAAAAAACTGATTGATTCTATTTTAGTGGAAAATCCCTGAAATTTTATAGTTAATTAACTAAAACAAGTGGATTGGTTTATTCCTCTCCTTTTGAAATCTCATCCTAATGCAATGAGAAATTGTTGTCAATATATCCTTGAATGATTAGTATAAAAGGATTTACTGATAGGTATTTTACATTTCATTCATTGAAACAATTAATAGATAAATTTCCATCAATTACTATTCGTCTTTTCCATTTTATTTTATTTTTTTGAAAATTCATCTTTTCAATAGTTTAGATGGATGAAATTTAAATTAGAGTGACCCAAACTTTGGGAAAAAGTTATTTTCATGTTCCCTACTATCTGTGGAATGAACCCATGAATCCATTATACAACACTGTAGTATTTACTGTAGTTGAGGATAATAAAAATTTTAAATTTTATTATTTTGGAGGATTTAAAGATATATATTATATGTATTACTGTCAATAAAACCTTAATTAATGATTATATGATATGGTGTTTTGGTAAGCGTCAATATCGACCAATTTAATTTATTAATTCATTTGGTAATAAGGGAGAATGATACTCAAACCATTGGTTCTGATATCATACATTTTTAGAGACACCCCACAACTAGATGTAGATCGTATTGTGACACCCTAGTGTCTTGAGATGAACCCATAGTCATGGTGGAATAACATTTTTGTTATTTTATATTTATTCATAGAATATCAAAATGTGAATTCACTATTTAATATTTTCATCATAAGTACACCATTAGAAATAGAATTTTGAGTATCAAAAACACCCAACTCAATTATCCCAATCACATCACCTACCTTTTGGATCCCTAAATTAGGGGTATAAATAGGATTATGGACTAGATTTTGATTTTTGATATCGATATAATGGAGGGATTTATGATAATAGACTAGGATATGATTTGAGAACATATTGAAGTATCATATTATTTAACTCTAGTATGATTTGTATATAGTATTCCCACGTGGGATTATTTTTGTATCTGCCTAAATCATTTAACATTTTCAATAGTTCATTATTTTATATAATATCAGGTGTTTTATTATTTTTGGATCCTTATCTATTATGGATTTTTATTCTGTTATCCATTATGATGATTGGTTATAGTTTTTTCCCTTAAGGATTATGGTTTTCTTCAAATAAGGGTTTATTCTCCATATGGTTTGACCCTAGACCCTCACTTGGAGGCCGCAATAAATAGAATGCCTAGAGGTGTTATTAAGGTCATGTGGTGAATTGATTAAGTAATCATTAAGTGATCTTGGTTGGTATGTTTCAATTATTAATTCTGAAATCGAATCAATGTGATTTATTCCATTCTTATTTTTAAATAACAATATAATTTCTCTATAGATTTGTTTCACATGTTGAAAAATTAAATTTAGTTATATTATCATTCTAATTTTTTAATTTATATTGTATAAAATATTATCTATTTAGTTTATTTTTATTGAGTAAAACTTGTTGTTTATAGTTTGCACACTCAATTCATTATTCTTGAAAACATATTAGAATTATCTATAATATAATCTCTTTGGTAAACCAAATAGTTGTTATTTTCATAATATAATGTCAATCTACCCATATCCAAACATAATATGTAAGAGTTGTAGGGAGGTATTAGGTTTTCAGTATCCCATGATGCACTTACCCTAAGCAATTGTGTGCATGGGTGTTAATGTCAGGATTGGGGTACCAAATTTTATATCAACTAGGTTTAGAGGTGTTTGTTTCTTTGCAACTATAAATTTTTTGGGGATATTCAGGGGCATTCTAATGGATATTTTTCTATATATTTTCATGTTTATTTATGTGTTAGGTGGTTTTTTTGATTTAGGAAAATGGTTTTTCCAATTTATAAGCATTAAATCTATAGTTTTTATGGTATAAACATGAGATATTTAAATGTATATTATTCAATTGGAATACTTACTAGTTGTATTGTTTGACGCAAGCGTCAAGAAGTTTTTTTCATTGGTTAATTAGACAATTTATGAGGTATGTTTTCTAACCATGGATATTGAGTAGTCTAGGATTCACATGATTGGATCATAGTATAGTTGAGTATATCCTTTTGATTCATGGATTAAATCAGGATAGATTCTTTTTTTGTTTTTCCACTAATTGTGGATAAAGTTTCTCAATAGTATCATAATTATATTTATACTAATATAGAATAAATTCATCACATAATTTTAATGCCATTATTTTTATGATTGTTGAATATTTAAGACTGTAGCTCAGAATTTATTCTGTTCCATAAAAAATATTTTTTTATATTGTTTTATAGGAATAGTGGTAAGATACTTTAAATATATGAGCATAATAATTTGGATAGTGGTTAGTGTGAATTCAACTCTCTTCTATACATCATATGTTTTGTTACTATTTTGATTGAAACTCTAAAATTTAATCCCATAGAAAAAAAATTTAGACCACCATAGAGTCAACCCCAACTAACCTATCCAATATACATCTAATATCCTCTCATACCACCAAAAAACATCTGCTATTTCATATTCAAAAAATATAATCCCACCACAACTGACACTCTCTCCTAAAACCCACCACCTCATTATAATTTCCATCAACCATAAATGCCCACATAAAAAAATATATTAAAACAACCCCTTCATATTTTATATGCAATTTTGTTAATTCCAAAAATCATTCACTTCTCCTTCCCCACAAAGCATGACTACTAATGTTATAACATAGAAATCCATATCCTAACTCTATTGAATTACAAACCCAAAAACCACTTTACGCTTCACTTAAAAAACAAATTCTAGTAAGTACAAGTGCACATTTCATTGAGTAACTATATCCAAACATCCACCATATTCAAGACCACACTATAATCCATCTCTATATAAGACAATCCCATATGTCCTCTATTCTTGTATACTTCCGATACACCCAAAATCCACATTCCCAATGGAATAACCCATAATTTTACATATGAATAGTTTCATCTTTAAATGATTTTTTATATTTTTTTATATCTTGTACAAAAAACATATAAATTCATTAATATATTCAAACTATATATTATTTTATCAACATAAACATTACATATGTAAGATAAATAAAATCTATAAAATAAAAAATATATACATTCAAAACAAAGATAAAAGAAATATGTTTTAATTTGAAGTCTCTAATTTTTTTACCTGTTAAATATAAAATCTATAAAAAATATAAAAACAATACATTAAAATTGTGTTTAAAATTAAATTATTGAAATGTATGTATCTTCAAAAAAAATGTATTGATTAGACATTGATAGAATTAAATTAAATTTTATATAGTATTTTAGTTATTTTAACCTGAAGAGAATTATATTACAAATATAAATAAATACATGCTATTAAATTAGTTAGTTCACCATTTAGAGTGACATGCTTCTTGATAATTAATATTTACATCGATAAACAATAAATATTAGAATCCTTTGAAATATGTTCTAAAATTAGGTATCTTAAAACATAAATAATAAATTTCAATAAGTTGTGTTATAAATATCTTGTAAAATGTAAATATTATTAGAAATGTATAAATAATAATGACCTAAATTAGAATATTATTTTTTATAAAAATTTATAACATAATTAATATTCATTTATATAATATTATTTTAATATTTATAAACTAAAATGTAGTAACACATAGTAAATGAAATGTTATCTATTTGTGATAAAAAATTCCTCAAGAATTAGATATTTTTATATAAATATCATTTTTTATTATATAGAAATGACATTTTTTAAAATACAATTTATATTTTGAATCATTCTATGATAATTTTCTTATTTTTAATTTTTGGTATTTTTATGGAAATGTTTAATTCTACACGAAGAATAAAAAAAATAGTTTTGACTAATATATAATGTTTTGTATTTTTAAAATGATATGAAAATTAATAAAATTAATAAACAAAATTTCATATATTATATTTCTTTTAGAATATTATAATACATAAATAATAATATACAAAATTTCTAAACTAATATATCAACTTTCATTTCCATGTTATAATATATTATAATAAAAATAATACAGTATTATTTTTTATAAATTATTTCAAAGGATCTAGTATATTTAGGTTGTTTCATAATGCTAAATACTCTATATTTTTTTCATGTACTAATAAAAGAAATAATAATCAATACTATTCAATGAATGTTTCTTAAAGAAATACAATTATATTTTGTAAATATACTCATCCAAATTAGATTTAAATAATATTCAACACCACACTTTTCTCTTCAAATCGAAAATAAAAACTTCTTCAAAATTTCAATTAAAATCATATAATAAATATCCTTATTTTTTTCATAAATCTAATTTCCATCACCAAAATCCCATCCATTGAAGGATTTGAACTCATTCTAAATGAGATGACTCAATATTCGATGAATATGTGTTGAAACATATTCTTATTTATATAAATTCCAATGTTATTAATTCTATAATATATTTATTCATTAAAATTAATAGAAAAAAATATTTTAATTAATAAAAATATTTTTCAATTATAAAAATATATTATTGTTCCCCATCAATTGATTACATTAAAAAAAATTATTCACTAGGGGATTTTTTATGCTACCTTAGAGAATGTTGATGACTTATTTTTTCATTGATTTCCATCATGTATATTCATCAAAAGTTAATTCAATATCAAATATTACAATAATTATCCAATAATTGCTTCAATATTATTTTTCAATTGTAAAATAGTCTTAGAAATAAAGATATTAAAAAGAAATAGTTGTAGTAATTTAAAACATCATATAAGAATATTTTAGATGTATATTTAATGAATTTCAACTATATAAAAAAGTGCAAAATACCATTAAATAAATAATTAATGTAGCATTATACCTTTACCATTATAGGTTTCTTAAACATATCTTATGGGGAATATTAAAAATTACCATTATAATATGTTTTTTTGAATATATTATATGTATATCAACATAAATGTTGATATAAACAATATTAATATACTAAAATATAATCAAAAAATTTATTTATGGAAGGACACTTTACTATTCTTGATGTTAGATGATCATCTATAGCCGGTCCAGTCTCAATGTATGAGTTGTATCTGATTATTTTGGAATTTTATATGTTAATCTGTATCTATCTCCCTCTTCCAGAATATATAATTATTTTTTAAAAACTCTATGAGTTAATTAATCCATTTCCTAATTTCATTGAGGTATATACATGGACCTCTAGATATATTTATAGTCTTTAATTTGAATTATTACTTAAAAAAATTACAATATTATTTATTCATTGTTATACTCTTCTATTATTGTGATTAATTTCATATTTTGATTGAAAAAAACAATCATGATTGATAAATTATATATGAATTATTATTTCTAATTTTTATGACATTATATTAACTCTAACCATTTAAATATTTTCTATATATTTTTCATATTTTTTTATAAAATGATATATTTAAAAACATATTCTTTATATTATATCTTATTTTTTCATTCATAGTGATATGTATTTTCATTACCCATGACCCATTATTTTATATTCATTTTCCATGATTTCTTAATCCACATTTTTATTTTCATCCTACATTATATGAAAATGGTTGTAGATTTATTAATTAATAATGGTACATAACTCATTATCCATATTAAATTTAATCTATATTATTTTTCTTTGTTTCTTTTCAATATTGTGCACATATGAATTCCAAATTACGGTGAGATGTTGCTCCCAAATTACATATGCTATCAATTTATTTTATTATTATTTTCATCTCAGAATACCCTTATACATGAGTGGGATGCTATTTATATTTAAAAGAATTTTATGTGTATGAATTTTGGGTTTATTACTTCTAATAATCATATACATGTGCATGATGTAGTTAGTAATTTCCAGAATATATAAAAATCACGATGATGAGTCATGTCTTATTTTTTGTAATTATATTCAATGTTTTTCAAAAATTTATATTTCTCATGATATCCCATCCCCATTGATATCATAAATCTTATCCCATGTTTCTATGTGATGTTTTTTATCACTCCATTTTTTGTTTCCAATATATAATTTTTTACGATATTTTTTTATTATCATATATTCATTCTATTTTATCCCCCTTGTAGTGGTTTTTGGATCACCACTTTTTTTTATGTATGATCCCTATGTTGAATATAAAATGAAATAAGCATAAAAATATATAAGATTAATTTATTAATATATTTATAAAATATTTTTCAATTTATATAAAAATTTGTCTTGATGTATATATTCACAAAATGACATGAGATAACATGACTTAAATGAGTTTTATAGATATTTATTTAAAAATGATGTAATATGATGCTTAATATTTTGATCCCTAATAGTAGATATCAATCTTTTGATTGGTTAAATATATGGAATATGGTATAAAATATAATTGGAACTAAACACTAAAAAACAATGTTTTATGTTTAGAATGTATTGAGGTCATATATCATTTTGAGTAAGGATCTGAGAAGTGGAGCTCATTGATCAATAATATCATGCATTTATAAGACATATAATCTATAGAATTGAATGAATTCAAGATATAATTTTTCAATAAATATTTCCCTAAAATTCATCATCTTAAAATCTAGTTGGAGTTTTGTTGGATTACTGAATGGGAGGAAGAATCAAATGGTTTATATATGTAAAAATTAATGAGGTATCCAGAGTAAAGAACTAATATTTTCGTAGAACCTAAAAATAAGTGTGATCACATATTTTGTGGAATAACTGAACGTATTCAAAATGAATTTGAAATTTGATACACTAATTTCTAAATAGAAATGGTTAAATTTACCTTTTTGGTTGAGAATAATATCGGTGAATATAAATGGTTTCATGAGGCTATAGATTTAAAATGGGAAATAGAGATTGACACTAGGGTTACAATACATGTTATTTTTGGAGGGGAGAATATCTAATTGGACACCTAAAATAAATATTGGATGAATAATCCTTTAATATACCTCTATGTCATGGGGAAATATATAAATCATTGATATAAAAAGATTTAATTCTAAATAATACTGAATGAATATGAAATAGTTTTTCAATATTTTGGACTATAGGAAGAATCCTATCAATAATTCCTATATGTTATTATATTACATGTTCATGGAACCTGGAAAACATTAAAAATTGTATACTAAACTATTTGTAGTAGATGATAAATGATGACAAAAACATCCAATGTGGTGACCCATGAACTATATTTCATTATTTTAAATTGGTTATTTCTGTTAAAACCAACATCTACAAAGTTATCTCACTATCCTATTACTAAATTTTTTATTTTCATTAGAGATTAATGATATAATAAATAAGTTTCCAAATAGATTTTACAATTACATCACATGCATTCATCTATATACCACCCTATAGAATAATCATTATAAATACTCATCTTCATAAATATGGGATTGTATGGGTGTTTTTAGATGCTCAAAAATGTTAACCATATATTATATAAATGAATATTATAATTGAGAACTAGATAATAATGGCTATATGATAGTATAGTAAATATTCAATAAAGGAACATTACAAAGTCATGTTGAAATAAACATGTTTCATCACTACAAAATCAATGTAGGAGGATATAAAAATTACCTAAGATTTGAGTTATCATAACTTGAGAACACTTAAATGAATAAAAATATTAAAAATATATGTATAGAAATAATAACATAGTGGGTATGTAATTAATGTCCCTATTTTTCTAATATAGATGGTCATGAATTCAAATCCTTATCTCCAATAACATTGGTGTTTAGAAATCCACATTTCGATAACCAACAACATTGTATAGTGGGAATTAACGATTATGCCTAACATAATTATCTCATGATATATTAAACATTAGCCAATTCCTTGGATGTATATATGGGTTCCACCCATCACATACTATCAAAAAATTCCAATTTTTTACAATATAACGTAGAAAAAATTAATTTCTTAACATCACATATTTATCCTAAGGAAAGAGACCGTTTTTATAAAGTATTCAAAGAACATTTTAGAACCTATCCATGGAAAGTGGGTGTATTGTTATCTTGAGGAATATGATTTTTATTGAATGAGATACATTAAATTATACAAACCCATGTGATATAAATTAGTATAATACTATTAAAATACACTTATACATATTATAAATTATATTATTTATATTATTTACTCATTTGATAAATAATTTATAAAGCCTTGTGAATATAAATATATTTATAAAAACATGAAAAACTTGAGAGTTTATTTGTTATAATGGTATAAATAAATAGGTGGGAAAATATATTATTATAGAGAAAATATAACTATAACATAACATTAAAATTATAAAAATATTCATTGTCAGTGTAAAATCACCATTATGAAAAAATTAAAAGATGATTCCTTTTATAATGAGAGAAAATAACATTAAAAATTACTTAATAAAATTATTGGGAAATATATATTTATATGAACATAAAAATAAACCAAATAATAAATTTAAAGATAAAATACATGAATAATGAATAAGGATGAAGGTGACATAATGAGTGGGAAAAATCCTTTTCGAAATTGAAATATTTAAATTTCAATAATCTATATCAATATTTATTCAATGACCTTGAATAATATTTATTGTGATATTTTTTCAAGAATAATATGTAGTACGTATCTAAAAATGAGAGGTCTGGTATGGTTGATTCCAAAAAAAATGGTAAAATCAATAGAGAAAACATTTTTTAAAATTTTTAAGAAATTTATTTCTAATAAGTGGTATCGAAATCATTTTTATTTCAATAATATTCACCCTGATCTCAAAAATTTTAAAATCATCAAATAATGTCCTCTAAATGAAACTATCATCAAGGATTTTCAAAAATGGTTGGGTCATCGAATGTTCTATTTTCTTGTACATAATTCTTATGAGAAAATAAATAAACAATGTAATAATTTATATATGAATCCCCATATATATTACAAAATATTTTTTCTAAATTTGAGATCGATACCAATAAGAAAATGTTACTTTAACTTAATTTATCATATGAAAGAGGAACTGAATAGTTCTCCAATCACGGAAAATGTTAATTTGATGTAAGGATTTATTTTCCTCAGTAACAAGGATGCAAATTTCATCCACATTAATCAATGTAATTATATAACAAAAATTTGGTTCAGATTACATTGTCTGCCTTGGATTTTCTAGAATCAAAATATTCTCTAGGATTTAACAACACCACGAATGGTCGAAAAGCATACTCCCAATTGGAAATTTTTTATGTATACACTTTTTCGTGATGAAGTCAATCAGTAATCCAACAACTGGGATGTGATTATCCTTATTGTTTTCCATCATATGTTTGAGGTGTAGTTAAAAAGATAATTCATTCCACCATTCTATGAAGAATGTATGTTCGTTTTTAAATTCCATTTCCAATTATAGAGTGATAAAGAAATTGATAATGGGACTTGAAGATAAAAAATTGTATCTAGACTTTAATATTAGGATGATAAAATCTGTAATGCCTCAATATATTTTGAATTATTTTTTTCCCAAATTAATTTATTATTATTATATTTCTCATTTCATGCAACAGTAAATATAGATTTTTTATATTAAATCATGTATGGGGGATTCTATTTTACATAACCATTAGTCTTGTTTTCACTATAAGAAAAATATATAATAGATTATGTCACATGAAACTATATATTTGGATTTTTTTTACACACATTACTAATTCCCTTTGATACTGTCTGTTATACACAAGGTTATGTTTTATAGGATTATAAGATACTATTAATAATATTATTAAATTAATTTTCTATTTTCCAGTAATTCATTAGAATGGATGTTATGAGAAATATTATTTAAATTATGAAAATATTTCTTACACATATATAAAATATTAACCATTTTTTAACAATTAGTTGTATGTAATCTATGAAAAATTTAAAAATTATGAATTACATTTCTTTTAAAACTATTTTTCCACATACAAATAGTACTTTATCTCATCAATTTACAAAAAATCATCTAATTCAATATTTTAATATTATATATATATTATACTCAATAAAATTTACTTATACTCAACCACTAGATTTTATAGCTATAAGATAAAATTAAAACCATTTTTATAAATAAAAAGATCTATTTTTTCAAAATGGATATTTACCTAATTTTTAAGAAAAGCACATTTTAAATATTATTTACAATACTTTTATAGTTTTAATCATACAATATAAAACAACATATTTAAATATGAACATAAAAATTAGATTATGGTGATATATTTGGGTTTTTATGTGATGTTTTTCTATGAATATTCAATGACACTAAATTTCAATTCCAAAATAATTTTTCATCTAATCTATTTATAATGAAAAATAACTTTTCATTGGTTTTAAAGTGAAATATGATAAATTAGAGATCAATTAATATAATTTAGGTCATTGGATTCAATTTTAATTTGAAACTGGATATAAAAACATACCAAATATTTGAACATTTTAAGATTAAAAACTCATTGTGTTATCCCATCTATGGGATTAAATTTGAATAAATTTCTAAAACATATATTATTGGAATTTGTAGAAATGGATTATAAAGTTATTTTAATAATTATATATAATATCAAATATGGTGAAATTTGTTTTTGACAAAACAATATTAGTGAATTTAATTAAAATTAATTACTAATATTAAGAGGAAGAATAGATTGATGAGGGATTAAACCTTACAATTAAGGGATAAAGTTGCCTATAAAGATGTAAAAAATCAATTTTATGGACTTATATTGAACTTATAATATATTTAACATATTTTTATGGGATCCACTTTTCATGTGGACAACATTGTAGGAATTCCAGTTTCAAATATTATTATGATTTCTACTCCTTATGCTCTATAAAAAGTCTTATAACATTTTAATTTCTTCAAACCTATCAAGCCATTTTTGTCACAAAAACAATAATAATATAATATAAAAACATCCCACATTAATTATATAATCATCTATTCTAGATTAAATCCAACCAAGGAATCTGTTTTCAGCAAACAAGGGGACTACCCAATGAAGAGGTAACATTCTTTTTAATACCCCTTTATATTATTTTCCTTATACAAACCCTAAATACATCCTGGGACATTATAATATATCATACTAATTATCCTAAATATTCTAATATGTTTTCTATTTGTTTTATACCTACCATTACACACAATTCTATCTAATGGGTAATGAAATTACAATTATTATGTACGACTAACTACAACGTCATGAGATGTTGTTGTTCTTTTTAAATTTATCACCTCTCATGGTGGGTAATTGTGATTAAAAATGTATTTTAATATGATATATATTATATTATATATATAATATTATTTAATTTATGTATTTCATTTAGTATGATTATAAAATAGAAACAATGTTTCTGGGTATATATGACCTATCATCTCCATGAATGCTGTATTCTATTTCTTATTTATACATTTTATATATTTTAATAAATAAATATATAATGAATATGTGTTAAATTTTTATATTTGAGAAATTATTTTAATAATTAAATAATTATCTATGTAATATTATCAAGATTTAAATTCCAAAACATATGTGAAAAACAAGTCATATATTACCTGAATCATAACATTAATGTGTAATTTTTAATAATTTCATTATATAAAGACATAATAAGATAATATAAGGTATGATATATAAAAATATATTTATTTTTATGATTTATGATAATATTATATTTATTATACATGAGTATTGAATGTATATGGATAAATTCATGACTTAAGGTTAGGGAATATCATCTCCCTTTTTATTTCAGTTTTTAACATACTATATTGCCACATTCACTTCTATTTTGTGGTGAATATTCTACCCTATAAAATTTTATATAATTAATTCACCTTAGATAATGCGTTTATAATTTTAAATAGTTGTAATTTTTCTATGGAGATCAAAATTAAAAACTCACTCAAGTATTAAGGGTTTTCGAATATCACATTTATTTTAGTGATACTTATGCCTAATAAACAACTAGTTTATTATGTGTAATGTATATATAGTACATGAATGTATTATATGATTAATGGAAAAAAATTATTGTTATTTACATAATCCTTTTATTATTTCTCTCTCATGGATCTTGTGTCCCAAAAGGTACCAAATTGTTGATGTAAATTCCTCTCAATTTTCCATCATTGAGATACTTCCAACGTTATGCACCTATATTTTTATTTTGAGTGTATAAAATTATCATTGAAATGTTATAAAATGAATATACTTATTTTCATAATATATTACACGTCTTGTAATTTTACTCTGTCTTGTGGATTATGATTCATCATTACCATTACTGTAACAGCTTATTGATGCATTCTCATCAATTAATGGGATTTTTTATTACTATGATTCCATTGACAAAGTCCCATGATCCATCTGTCAAGAAAACTCAAGAATGTTTTTCTCCTATTGTTATTAATGATATATTAATGTAATATTACCATTTTCCAAGACATTGATACACTATATTATTAAGAATAATCAATTTATTAGAATTTGACATAATTTTTACATTCAGTATTAAATTTGTGTTCTCTTAAAACCATGTTTTTAAAATAAAATCAAAAAAGTATTGTTATTTTAATGTAATTTATAAAATATATTATTTTCCATGTTTTACCAATTAAATTTTCTTTATTAAATTAATATTCTTATCATTTTTCAATATAGGATATTTTCAAAACTTTTTATGATGAAAAAAGAATGTTTGGAATGTATATATTTATCCATCATAATAACCATACTTATTTTAAATTTTTATATTAAAAGATATCATTATTTATTAAAAATTATGTTCTAAATATTTAGGAACTTTATTTACGTATTTTCTTCATAAATAATAGTTTTCATAAATGAATTTTTTTAATAAGAGTTTTAAATGATTTTCAATGATTATATTCAAGGTTTTAGAAAATATTTTCAATGAAAATTTTATGGAAAAATGCTTTGTGGTAAAAAAATGTTTTAAAATGATTTAAATATTATTTTACATGAGTTCAATTAAAATTATTTTCATGATTTATTACAGATTCTTTTATAATTTACAAAATATATTTTCAATGAAAATGATTTCCAAATGAATTATGTTTTAAATATAATTTTTTCTGTGGTAGAAAATACATTTCCCTTAATAAAAAATTATAAATGATTTTCCATGTTTCCATTATTATTTTTCAAAGTGATTCCAAATAATATGAAATAAAAAATGTTATATGTCTTAAAAAATGATGTTATAAGTAATATTTAAAAAACATTCTCCATCTAATATGACATTCTAGGTTAGAGTTTAGAATTTTCCATGGATATGATATAAGGAAACCATTCAAATTACTCCTTTAAATGATTTATAATTTTATAGAATGATTTTTAGGAAACCTGTTTCTCTTTAAAATATTATATTCTTAATAAAATCATGAATTTTCATGGAGTTTTCTTGAATTAATTTATTATTTATCCTTCCTTTTCCACTATATAATATATGGTAACATGTTTATGACAACAATTTCATTTCATGGGTTATGATATCATTATTTATGAATTTTTTACACATGTATGCATGCTTTCATTATAATATGGATGTGACTTATATCTCCCTCCAATAGATTGAGTAAAGATATATGTCTCATGATATAAGGATTGAAATAATGATTATGGGATATATCCACTATGGATGTTGCAGAAACCTAGTCCATTATGGGATAATGGGAAAACATAGTCCACTATATAAAAATGGGGAACCCGGATCTACTATAGGATTATGGGTAAAATTGATCCCTTTTAATGAAAGGAAAATGATTGGGGATGGTGGAGTTTCCACCATGTATATGTTTTCCCCATGAACTAACCTGATATGTTTTTTGAAAATATCGTTGACTTATATGTAAATATATTACATGTTTATGTGTTTCCAAAATATTATATGTATTATTACTATAATATGATCATACAGTACATGTTAATTATTATCTAATTATTCATGTCTTATGAACTACCAATCTTTATTCCATGTCTTCAGGTTCTTATTTTAGATATGCAATGTATTATCTTAAAATGATATTCTAATATTTTCATGTCTTTGTGTTTTTTTTCATTATTTATTTCCCTTATTTACCCTTATATTTATTTCAATATCACCCATTTATTTAGTTTCCTTTCCCTAGGCTTTTAAGGATTGTTCTAAGTGGGAGTACTAAAGGGGAAGATAATAAGAGAATTTTTTGAAGATCATTCACCAAACAAGATGAATGTGTTCCATGTTTTTGAAAAAACTAAATTATTAATATCTTAATGTATGTATTTTATGTAATGTGATGTATATTTATAAAAAATTATGTAATATCCATTAATGTTAAGACCTAGTGTATATAATTTGTTTAAAATAAATGGTTTATTCATCCTTTGGAAAATATGATAAGAAAATTATTAGGATATCCCTATGGATATTTCTAAGGATATGTCTATTGATGTCTCAATGGATAATTTTGACAATGGAAGAAATTACATGAGTATTTCTTGGAATTTTGGTATAGTATAGAGTTAGTGGTATCATATAAATAGTCATATATCCTGATAACTGAAGTAGATGTGGCTCATCAGCATATTTAAATATTTGTAACAACCCTAAAAACACGGTTTCAAGAAACACTTTTTTGAGAACTGGTGCACAACAATATCCTTTTCTACATACTTAGTTTGACTCTCCCAGAGTATATGCTTTAGGAATTCAATAAATAATTATGAATCCTAAATAAGGAGTTAATTGAATTTGACTATGAATAACAATGTATAAACAAATGTGTCATATATTAAGGAATTATGTATCATTATTTATAAATAATAACATAATTATTCATGATTATGTGATTTTTAGCTATGATTAGTGGTTCTCACCCAATTATTTCTGGTTTTAGTCAATATAGATAACAAGAAAGAACTATCATGACATTGAATTTCCTAGATGTGGAAAATATGGCCATAATAAAAATAAACAACATATATAGAAATTTCATGAATAGAATTAGGAATTTCCACACGTATTGGTTCTTCTAATGAAGGAAAATAGACTATAAATGACATTTGAAAAGTATGAGATATTCCTTTAGTTTTATGAACATTAAACATTAAAATCATTATTAGATTGAGTTTGATTAAAATTAATACAATATTCATATTTCATATTCTAGTAAATTGGTATTATGGATAAATTGATGAATCATGAGTAATTTTTTAAGAATAAATATGGATGGTTGATGTGCGTATGTTTTTTAATTTAATGATTATGTAATATGAATCACGAAATATATTATTATTATTAGTATTAGTTTTTAATTTAGGATTTAAATTTTCTTTTGGATGGTGATAAGTAAATATAAATTTTATTTAATAGAAATGTTATTTTTTCAAATAATGGAATGTAGCTAGTAATTCGTTCAAGATATTGAGACAATTTTCATTTCATAGATAGAGAGATATTTGATTTGGATAAAGTAAATTGGAAAATATTTATGATAAATAATTTATCTGACAATGAAGTCTATGTTATCATGTATTAAGTGTACAAGTTCTTGTATTTTTATAATATATCATGTAATATTTGGGATAATGAAGCATGTATTTTTTTTCAAAAGGATTTATAATAATAAATGTTATTACAATGAATAAATATAAAATTTGATGAGTTTATTCACATTTTTGGAATGTTTAATTTGAGGGAAAAAATTATATATGAGGGATCAATGTTATTCATATACCATGAACTATATTATAATCTTTTGGGTTTTCATCTTTAGGAAGGGTTATGAAGTTAGGAATTTGTGGAACATTTTTTTAAAACAATGAAAGATTTTTGTGATATTAAAGTATTATCTCACCACATTCTGATTTATAAATATTACCTAACCAATTCTATCTAATTTGGGTTTATGGTAACTATAGATAGATTCAATGGATTATCAATCTACCTCCAGATCTGTATGTACTTCATAAATGAATAATTCACCTTCATTTCTCTGAGTAATAGATGAATTTGAAATCGAGAAAGGCACAACCAAAGGATTATATTTTTCATACAAACTGTTATAAAATCATGAAAGTATATTTTATTATATTAATAGGTAGTAAAATAATTACTATAATCGTGGAAAAGAATATTAAAAAATATTTATACTATAACAATCGTAGTAGTTGAACCGATGGAATTATAAAATATTATAGATTTATTGTTTCAAGGTCCTTAACATTCAATTTATAATTCTAATGCTTGTGATCAATGATATTTATCAATCTATATATTTTTTACCCTTTTCTTCCATGATCAATATTCCTTTCCCACCTATGTTTAAGTATGTGGAAACCTATTTATATGATAAATTGGGCAACTGTTCTGTTTCCAAATCTCCCATTATAAATGAAGATTGCTGTTCATTTTTATACTTTTATTTTCTTTAAAAAGAAACATTAACGTATCAAAATTTGAATAACCAAATATATTGTAGATGGTGAAATTCATACAAATGGTGGTATAATGCAACACACTATTATTTTGAAAAATATTTTTCATATTTATTTAAACATTTTCTATTTTACATTTCATGGAATAATGAATATAGATTTTGTTATATGAATGAACCATCTATAGCATAAGTTATATACAAAAAAAAGTCATGTCTGTGCTAAAAAAATATTATATTATCTTATATACAAGAAACAAAATTTTAGTATTGTATTTCACAAAATACCAAGTCTATTCGATAGCATGTGTTACATGAAAGGTCAATTCTTTCCAGACTACAATATATTATTAATGTAATTATTAAAATATTATTATCGTTAGCAAATATCTTTTGGAATAAAAATTATGAATAATATTAAATAAAATGTAAATTATGATTTGCACTTGTACATAAAATGAATATTTATTTTTTTTAAAGGTTGGGGCTAAAGCCTCATTCAATATTAAAGAAAATCAAAGTCCTCATTAACTGGGTAGAGGGAGACCCATTACATATCCCGAAGGCCTAGTGGGCATTTAGGCCATTACATGGCCCATATGACCATTTTTTGGCCCAAATCCCATTTTGTGAATAGTACTGCTATAGTACCCATGCTGCTATAGTACCACACTGTACCCACCTCTACTACAGTACTCTTCCACCATTACAGTGTCTTGTCACTGCTACAGTGCCCACCGTTGCTACGGTTCAACCACTGCTACAGTGATGCTACAATACTGCTATAGTACATGCGCCCAATGGGTTTGGGACCCCCATTTTTCATGTAGAATTAAGGGGTGCTTACCACTAAGACAAACCCCAACTACATAAAATGAATATTCATGTTATTAGTTAGTATAATTTAATATATTAATAATTTTAAAATAATGAAGTTACTTTTCAATGAAAATATTTTTTCTACATTAAAATAAAATTTTGTCCCAATATTTTCAACAATTATGTTAATATTAAATATATTCTTGGAAATTTAATAATTTTTATATTAAAAAATCATTTTTTTGAAATATTATCATAAAATTAGATTTGGGTGATTTTTTGGTATTTTTCTGTCAACTTTAAATTTTGAGGAATAAAGAATAATACAATATTTCAATTCAAAAACGAATTTTTCATCTAATTTATTAATAATATTAAATAATATTTATTATTCGTTTTAAAGATAAATTAGATTAATTATATATCAATGAGTAAAATATAGTACATTTTAATAAATATCACTTTTAAATTGGATTTAAAAACTTACCAAATATTTAAAAACAAATTACATTAAAAACTCGTGTTGTTGTCCCATCCACATGATTTAATTTAAAATAAATAATAACACATATGTGATTAAAATATGGAAGATTATATTCCATATTCTTGATCAGAAAAATAAATAATTTCAAACCAATTTTGTAGTGTATTGAAAAAAAATATTACTGAAAGCAATTAAAATCAATTACAATAATTAAGATGAAAATAATCTTGATAAGGGAGTACACCATAGAAATAAGAGTCAATATGACCTTAAAAAATGTCCAAAATAATATTATTTTAAATTTTATACCCTATAATAACATAAAATTAAATTTCAAACATCAATGGTTTCACTTATAATGGGAAAACGTGGGTGGAATTCGATTTTGAAAATTTTTAAGGAAGCCCACTCCTCCTCCACTATAAAAATTCACTAACACCTCCCACTTATTAAAACATATCAAGACATTGGGATCTCACATAATCTACTCAAATAAGATCCCAAAATCTCTCTATTAATAATAAAATCCTCCCATTATTCATAAATCCAATCGAAGAATTAATTTGATGTGAACTAATCGGATATTCCTAAAGAAGAGGTAACATCCTTCTTTAAAGGTCTTTTTTTTATTTTCATTATCCACCCAAAATAATATATTATTACATAATTATATAATATAATTAGTAACATAAATATACTAATATTTTTATTATTATTTTTAGACTTACACATACTCAGACTTTAATCTAATGGGTAAAGAATATACTATATTTGTGTACGGTGAAGTACCGCCTCATGAAATGATGTTGTTCATTTTTCCTTTAGAAGCTCTCATGGATGGAAATTATTATGGAAACACTATTTATATATGATATTTGGTAAATTTATTATCTCATAAATGATTTTTATTTACTATATTAAATATACCTTCATACTCTTCAATGTTTTTGTAAATATTATAACTTTGTTTCTGTCCATGTGGACTACGACCTCCTCAAATTGAAATTTTTTGATCACACTCTACATGAAATATATTATGGATGGGTTTAGTGAACATATGAGATATATATGAAATAATAATTCTAATGGAATTAATATATATATATATGTGTGTGTGTGTGTGTGTTAGTTACTTTTTTTCTTTCAATATGACAACAAAACGGAAAAAGCGTTCATGCGTACGTACAACATTTTGTCTCTATTAATTGAGTATTCCCTATAATTGTTCATTATATTATAGATTATTATAAATAAAAATGACTGAATATATATTATATTTAAATAATTTCTTCTCATTCAATAATTATGTAATCTTGATCTATGTTATAGGATCAATAGTAAGAAGCCAAAACATATAAAAAAATATTGTTGATATTACCTGAAACAAAACACTAACATGGAGTTGTTAGAAAACAAATAATACAAATTCATAATAAATAATATATTACCTGATATATAAAAATATATTATTTTTGATGTATAATAAACATATATTTATTATACGTGAGGATTTAACGTGTAAAAATAATGTAAAGACTTAAGGTAATGGTATTTCATCCCACTTTTTATTTCAACGAGAGACATTCCATATTCCCCAATTGATTATATCTTGTGATATATATATACTAAAAAATGAAATGTTATATAAATAATTTAATTTATTTAATGATATTACTAGTCTCAATTTATGTTATTATTTAACGGTGATCATGATTAAAATGTTACACAAGTGGTAATAGTTTTTTCAGCTAAGATTTATATATCTGAGACATATGCATTCTATACCACTGGTTTCAATTATTTGGTTTATATAAAAACCATTAATATATTATATTATTCATATAATTAAGTATATGTATGTATACATATCAATTTTATGATCTCTATTTCATGGGGAATGTTGATAAAATGTATCCAAATCGGTAAAGTACTTTGGTCTCAATTTGTCTTACAGAAGATACATAATATGTTATGCACCAATATTTTCCTATGGTGTGTATCTGATTCCCATAAAAAATTTATTTCACTAATCTAATTCACTTAAGGATATTTTATGATTTGTTTAATATTATTATTTTTTATTCCTTTCGATTCAATGTTACAAGAGTGGTCACACTTTATTGCTACAATTTCATTGTTTATTAAGATTATTTATGATTATAAATCCATGGGAGAAATATTATGATCTATCTCTCAATAATACTCCGAAACATTTTGATCATTTATTTATACATGATATATTTATTTATTAGTACCATTTTTCCACTAAGACAATTATGAAAAAAGTTTTTATGACAATCCGACATTATTTCTCATTGTGGTTGGTAATATGTTTTTTCTCAATACCATTATTTATAAAAATGATTCCAAATATGATATACTATTATACTAGGATATATAAAAGAAAAAGTTTCCCATATTGTATGTTTAAACTATCTTTCTATAAATGAATCTTCTAGATATTATTTGATCGAGGAACTTTTCAAGAAATTTGATGGTGAAAATGGATTGTTTGGTCTGTAAAAATATATCCATCATCATGGACGTTGTTATTTGATGATTTATTTTAATGTTTACAATATTATAATTTTAAAGACAAAAATTTCACTAATAATATAGACATTCCTTATCATTATTGCCATTTTCAGTGATTTTTTAGAAAAACAATTATGTACATGAAGAGTATTTAATGAATTTAAATGATTCCTTTAATGGGTTTCAAAGTTATTTTACAAGAAAAAATTATTTATGTATTTTTTATTTAAAAAGTGTTTTAAAATTCTTTCAAGTATTTCTTATAATTTTTCTTGGGAAAACTTTTTCAATTTGTTTTTATTCTTACATTATAAAATTTAAAACATATTTTAAACAAAAATGGGTTTTAATTTTTTTTTCATTATTAGTATCTTTTATTCAAAGTGGAAACGTTATTTCCATGATGAATGTTTTTTCAATAATTTTTCATCATTAATTTATATGTATTAAATGTGATTTAATAGAAACAGATTTTTAAAATTATATATGTTTGGAAAATTGATGTTCTGGGTGATATTTCAAAATCCTTTTCTGTATAAGATGACATACCTATTTATTGTTTAGGTTTTCATGGGAAATGATCTTAGGACACCATTCATATTACTTATATGAATGGTTTAATTTTAATATAATGTGTTTGTATGAATCATGATTATTTATTCATGAGTAATATTCTTATTAAACCCACATCATTTCATGGGTTATGATTTGATGAAATCATAATGAAACCTATCATTTTCCACATGTTACAATATCATTGAATGTTTATTACACCCATTTTTTCATGGATTTTTACATTATTGTTTATGAATTTTTGGAACATGTATGTTTGAATTAATTATAATATATAACTGACTTATATCTCTCTACAATTAATTGTGTAAATATTTATATATCATGAGGTACTTATTAGGATTCATGTTGGCAGGCTTGATACACTTTGGAACCCAAGGAAACACAACAAACTATTGAAATATTGGGAAACCTAATCCATAATGGGGTTATGGGGAACCCGGATAAACAATGTAGAGATGGGTAAATCAAATCCCTAACAAGGAAACACCCATGACTATGGATGGTGGTGTGTCCCACCTAGTTGGTGTAGCCCCATAAAGATCCCTGAATGTTTTTTTATAAATGAGACTTTACTTATATTTAAGGATATTAAATATTAATGTGTATTCCATAAATTATATATCTTAATAATATAATATGATCACTGGGTTCATGTTCTGGTTTATCTTATGATTCATGTCTTATGAAAAGCCAATCATCATTCCATTTATTTTATTTATTATTTTTTTAATACAGGGTATGAACTCAAATTTTGTGAACATGTTCTCACACCATTATATTCATGTTATGCTTAATTATTTCTGGTATTTACCCTTATTATGAATTATATTTCATCCATTTTTATGTTTTCTTTACCTGGGTTATGAATAAGGTGTTTTATTAGGATTATTAAAGTGTAAGATTCTTTAATGATGATATCAAAGGTCTTTCAGCAAAAAAAATTTAAATATGTCCCACGTTTCTAAAGAAAGTAAATGATTATAGTCTTCAAGAATTTATTTTTTGTAATGCTAATAATATTAATCTAAAATGATTTAATATCCTACTATGTTATTCCTATGTTGCAATAAATAACAAAATTGTATTGAAGGAAACAATTATAGAGAAAAATGACCCCATGAAATGGGTCAAGGTTAAATCCAACACCATTATTTAATAAAACACCAAGGGTATCATTATTTAAGAAGAATAAAACAAAAACTATCCTTCTAGTATCCTTATTGAATCTCATGTTCATTGAATGTCAAATAAATCTATTAGAGGAGGATTTCCTTTTCATGTGATTTTGGAACTATCTTGGATAGAGGTGTTTCTAATTGTTATCAATTTTTCAGTAGTCTCATTATAATTTGTGGAAAGGCAGAGTTATAAAAATATTATAAAAAAAGAATAAATAAGGCCTATATATGTTTATAATGGTGTTGGGTTATAGTCAGATCATTCAAAGTATATTAAAAATATAGTGCTCTTAATATATTATAGTTAAAACATTAAATTTAATCTCAATCTATAATTTTGGTTACAATACTTTTTGTTGCCTCAAAGAAGATAAAGAACATTTATGATGAAAAATCAATATAAAACAATTATACCTCTACAATAGTGGATCACATACACTCACAAAACCATAAATTTACAATGTCATAAGCAGTTGGAGAGTATGTTATAGGTACTCCCTGATTAAATATTTAATGTTAAAAGTTGCTTCTAAATGTACAGAGTATCACACAAATATTAATTTAATTAAATATCTTCAATAGATAATTAATTCATGGATGAGATAAGAATATCAGGATAGTTGATGAAATTAATTGGAAAAAATATAATGGGACCCCCCATACATTTAACCAATGTGTTTGTACTATTTTGGAATTGATAGTTTCTAAAAAACACATACACCCTCAATACACTTAGGCGCTTAATATAAAATCATATACCTGGGGGGATTTGATTATCTAAACCTAAATGTTCTTTCCATAAAAGATTTGATACACTGGGGAAATTGGAATTTTAAATGGTGGACATGAGTCACTCAGATTTGGTATTAAGAATACTTTTGGTCTTTCCTCATTCTAAATGTGAAAATCATTCTCATTTCAATATAAGTGAAAATATAGATACTAGATGTTTTATATGGTGAGGTAATATGTTTTATTATTCTTTTAATAATGAATTAAATATGTTTTAATATTTAATATCTTTACGGTTAGTGAATGTTTCCCAGTTCAAATATATTAATGATTTATGGATCATAATATGTGATGTATATTATGTAATAAATCAGAATGAGGTGATGGGAACTATGAATAATACAGATCATTTAAGGGTTGTTAGAATATTTTTATAGAATATAAATATCTTTTAAATAATCTTTATCGGAAAAAAATTCACTTGATATCTGAAATTTATCAAAATAATGTTGTCCAGTAAGATTAAAAGAGAATTTTCTAAGGATTCATCTTTGAATTCATGGTGATCCAACTCATGTGCTTCATTATAATGGTCTAATTTTTAGTATCACCCTATGATAAATATTCTTTTGGGAAAAATGTAATACCATCCTTTCTATTCATTTTTAATACTGAATGGGATCTACATCTAGATTTTAAAATGATTTTCAAGTTAATATGGAACTCTATTGACAAAAAATTCAATGAAATTTAATGTATTTACAAGTTCAAATTGATAAAAAATAGTATTAAATAATATAAAATATCACAATTTTTAGATTTATATAAGTTGTTTCTTGTGAAGAAAAATTATTTTTCATTCAAGAATGAAATAGAGGCTTCAAATTTTTTGATAATCTGGTAAATGAGACCGAGGACTCAACAAAATGGAATAATCTTCTAAATATTAGGGAAAGAATTATAAATGAGTCCATACAAATTTTTTGGATAAATGATGTCGATAGAAATTAAAAAAATAAAAACCTTCAAATAGTAATAATGGTTATTCAGCCTCTTTCATTAATCAAAGATGAAAAACATGTCTTTCATGATAGGAAATCCATTTCTAGGCTTGTCAAATCATTATATATTAATTTGTTTTATGGGGCCAGATATAATTCCAAGTTAATGGAATTCATCATTTCCTACTATTTTGAATGATGATGTAAATTAAATGATGAACTAAATACTCATGATTTTGAAATTGATGATTTAGTATTTTTCTTCATTAATTCATGTATCAGAGGTCATGATAGTTTCACAAATGATTTCATTCTTTACTTCTCAGAGATAATTCAATGTCATGTTTTCAGGTAGCTCAATAATTTATTAAGGTGTAGTTTTCTCAAAAATAGTTTAGATGCACAATTTCTATTTCTCATTACATATATGGATAATTAAGGGAACCTAGGATTGTTTATGTTGGTGGATATGTAGAATTATATTCAGAAAATTATATGTATATTTATTTCTAACAAGTTAGAATGAATTAAGAATAAAATTTTAAATTTGAAAAAATGTCGAATAGTTAATGGAATTAGAAAATATGATTTCATGACCATGGGATGCCAAATTTTATTTCATTATGAAGGACTATAAGGGGGGAACCATTTCACCGAAGTTAAACATATAATAATATTTTGACGCAAAGGGATTCAATTTTAATGTTTTTACCAATATTGTATTCGATGTTCAAATTATTCATTGGATAAAAAATCTTATCAAATAATGTCACAATATATATCCTTATTAATGGATATTTTGATAGATACATAAAATTATTATGTTGGTTTAGGGATGGATACCCACTTTCAGTTATTAAAATATACATCATAGTAGATTATCTAAGTAGGAATTTTCTTAACATGATGGATAATGTTAAAATGAAAACAATAATGGATATTAGAGATTTATTTTATAACTTGTCTATGTCCTATTTTGATGATATTATATTTAATGCTAACAGAAAAAAATATATATTATAAATATTAAAAATGCACTACTATACTAGGAAATAGTATTTGTAAAGGCTATTAATTTGAGTAAACATTGTATTTTCAATTGAAAGAAATATATCTATACGAAGTAAATTGGACATTATTAACCATCTAGGAATAAAATATTGTATTTTATGTTCACCAACATTGGTGTACCACTATTTTTGGAAAGACTGCAAACCACTCACTTCACTATTATCATGGGATAGGCTCGAAGGGTCCTAGAATTTTGGAAATGTTAATGTCACTCAATGGAAGGAGTATGCCATGTAAAGAACACTATTGTTTCCAATTTTGTGTTATCTTTTTTGGTTAAATTGTTTCAACATTTTTTAATGAATATCTATATTTTTATTAAAAATTTATTTTAGAGTGTCTCAATATCTAAAAGTAAAATCATCATCATGATTGAAAAAAACTGGATGTATATACTTGGCGTTCATGGAGTCAAGAACCATTAAAAATTCGAACAATAACTGTAATTTCATTTCATATGTAGATTGATTAATGTACATTATGAATCTATTATTTTTATTTGGTCTATATTATTGTAAATGTATAAATCTAGAAACATAAACTATTTTGAATCATTAGTTTCACCATATTAGAAAAATGTATTCTTAATCCAAACCGATATTTGGAATTTTTTATTTATAATTGGATAATGATATAGCTGGTGGATCTTCCCAACCATGGTAATCAAAATTTTGATATCAAAACCTCTATTAATTAACAAATGATCAATTCGGGCATCCACCAAGAGGGAATCAAACATGTTGTGATGAATTACAATTTCATCAACCTTGAGGATACCATGATATGGTAATTTCAATAAAATGGGATTCTTATATAGAGTCATTCATATAGATGTTTATATACTATAATGATTCATATTATGGTAAAATGTTTCAATAATAATTGGGTGAGACCCCCCAAAATTCATGGGGATTATTTGATCTCTTTTGGAATGCTTATAATAGATTAAATTCTTTAGTCAGTTGGTATCTCCCAACTCAATAGGTGTAGTCTATTACATCAAAAGAAATAAGAACTCAACCATAACATTCAAGGATTAAAAAAGTAATTGGTTTTATGAAATATTAGATTATAATTATTTCTGGATTCTCCACTAAATAATGAAATAGCTTATAAGGAAATAAATTCATTGTAAAAACTTTGACATTCTCAACAAATAAAAAAACTATTCAAAAATTCAATAGATGATTTGTTTGATGTTAACAGGTCTAAAAAATATAGCACTATGAATGTACATGCTAAATAATCATTCACTCATCCTTGATTCAATTTATGGCATTTTTCTTGGATTCAAATACTATAAAAATGATTACTATAGAAATATAATTCATGATATTTCTATCATAAAATTTTCTGACGTTGAAGAAAAATATTTTCCTCATAATGGAACCTGAAAAGTAATGTTCTTCATCATAATAATTTTATGGAACAAATGGAACAATAATAGCACATCAAGAGGGAATCTTGGTTCTACATTAATTAGTGCATTTTTTAGATATTAAAAGGGGAATATCAGTTTTTTTCTTTTTAGTCCATGTGAAGCCACTAAAACTAATGATTAGGAGATGATTAGGTTCATTATAGTGGGTGAGATAGAATGAAAAAGAGGACAAAATAACAAATATTTTTATTTAAACTCCTTGATATTGTGAAATATATTAGAAATAGTAATATCCATGTATACAATAAATTTCTAAAAAATTTATCAAATTCATTGAAAATATATCAGGCATAAATTCTTGCATCACTCAATTTTTTTAGAACAAAACTACATTGTGGATGGGCTTGTAAATAATGTGGTAATCTATGAGCATATCACATATTAATTGGAACTTCCCGAAGACATAATACCACTATTTAATATTCAAATTTCTAAAATTCTATCTTTAAAAATGTAGAAATCATGCTTCATTTTAAATAAAATTAGTTTACCAGAAAAATAGAAATATATAAAAGGATGAAGAAGTTCATTACCAAAAAGAAAAGGTAAGGTTTGTTCTATTAAATCAACACATATATAAATAACGATAAATAGTTGTATATTGAATGGTTAGAGTATACATAACTATCATAGAAAGATGGATCAGAACAAAATAATGATGATTTTCAATGAAATGATGAAATAATTCCCCTTATTGTAGCTTATTCATATTAGTCAATAATCCAATATTAGATTTTGGAAGAAATACTGATACTGTTTTCCCCTAACATCCATAAAATCTTTATAAAATCATATATATTTAAATTAGAAATATTAATATATTATTTCCAAACAATATTTATATATTACCATTTATAATTATTTATTATAATCGTTAATTATATAATCATTTTATAGTTCATGTGTATTATTGTTGTCAAATGGTGGTAATTTTTATTATTTAGTTTATCTCTTATAATGGCAAGGATTAAAACCATTACATGATTTTATGATCATCATTCATAAATAATAAAATTTATTTAATTAATTTTCATCATTATTTATTCACCCCTTTGTTCATTTTATTTACAATATATGAATAGTCTGTGCGTATAGAACCCACGATAAGCCACCTTGTTGTAATTTACCTATTTCAACAAATAACATTATAATGACAATTATTTTTTGTTTTTAAAATTTATAACTATTTTAAATATATATATTAATCCTTAATATCATATATATTAGTAACATTTTTATTATAAAAACACCTGAATTGATGTGAAAAGAATGAAAAATGTTGATATATAGACACAATAATTTTATCATTCACAATGAAAAAAATGTCAATTTAAATTCTATTAAAAAATGTATAAACATATTTATATTTTCATAATGTTACTAATTTATTTAATATCGCTTGTATTCATTAAATACCCCCTTTTTGCAATCTTGATAACATTCATATGAATAACAGATGCATCTCCACTAGGAGGTCTTAGTCTGCACATACACATGGATGATTATTTAATTTTTTATAGAATAGAAAGGTGGTTTATAATGAACCAATATTTTTCTATCCCACAACAACCTTTACGTCCATGTATAATAGAGTATCATGTATAAACAAAATAAATATCATTATTAACTAAATTGTGGGATCTAAAAGAGTACATAGTTGTAGAAGGTGTATATAAGCATGAGATAAAAAATCAGTACAAACATCTAAACTAGACAATACAATGTGGAAACAAAGAATTATAAACACTATTAGACAATCCACAACCACATAATCATATCAAAAATAATTTGAAGACACTCAATTGAAGAAAGCGGGGTAAATTTCACCATTTCAATTACATGTATTCTAGAAAACCATGTCTAGAAATTTTGAATTAAAAAGTAGGCTATGATTAGAAATACATGAATGATTTCACCAAAGAATCAAAAAATTATAATTGCACGAATTACAAATTTCATATTTTTTTTGAAAAATCAGGTTTATATTTTATATTAAAAGATGATATTTTATTTAGTACAACCATTTGGTTTTTCATAAATGACTTCAATACTCATGAAATAGGAAATATGATAAGTTAATATAATTAATCATCCACGTATATGTAATACCATCATTGGATACACCATATGTTTCACAAGTGATCAAGAAAACACAGAATATACCATCATGTGTAAAACCATGTATATATAAAAAGTAACTTGAATATGATTTTTCCAATGTTAATAAATTCAAAACATAAGTTATAAGAACAAAAGAAGGATTCAATTTTTCAACTGATATTTATTCTGAACAAAATTTTTCAATATCCTGAAGAAAACCTCTAGTGTTGAAATAAAAAAAATAAGTTGACAAGTCCACTTCCAAATACTGCTAAGGTTCCCAGTGTGCAATTAAAAAAAACAATTTAACATCATTTTCTCTATCTATAAATCATTTTTTATTTTAAATCATTGCTACTTCATATATTAAAAATAATTCTTATAATAACATCCACCATTAAGTAATTTCATCAAACCAAAAATCTAATTTTTTTATGAAGGTTGTGATTTCCTAAAAAATTGCAGTTTAATATCAAATTTATTTTTTTAATAAATAAAATAAATGTAATGCACAAGAAAAACCAGAATTAAATGAAAGAAAACCTCTTTATCGAGACACCCTCTTCTCAAATGGAGAAAAATCCCCAAGAATCGATCTCCCAATGATTAGTTAAAAATATAACAAAAATTGGGGTTTATGAGACATTAATGATATATGTTGGTGCCTATGGTTCAAGATAAAAAGTTATATTAAAGGATGGTTTGGTGTGTATCATGTAATGTATATCAAATCATTAAAATTGAATTAATAAATAAAGACTCCTAGTACCTACCAAAAAATTATCCAAAATTGGGAGGGCCAAAGGGCATAATAAGGGACCACATCCCATCTTCCCCAAATAAACAATATCTCAAAACCATAGATCCTAAAATATCATGTATCCTAATTCCGTGAGAATTAGATACAATGTAACCAAACACACTACACTGTAGAACTAACTAAGGCAATAGTAAAGCCTATATCCATAATGCAAAGGCATTGAATATTCTAGAACTGAAAAAATTCCCCCATATGACTCTATTTCATAGATTCCCCCTCCATACCCAATTGATCAAAAATAATATTCCAAATCTACATCCATGGATAAAATATGAAAAAATGGATATATCCCTCAAATCCCTCTTCAAATACTCTATGTTAGACATAGATTTTCTAAACTCTATCCAACATCCCCATAATGTGGTTAATACTATACACAATGAAACACCATCTGAAATAAATGAAAAAAACTAAAATAATTAAAAAAACCATATATAATGAATATATGACTCATAAAAATTAAAAAACTAGTGTTCAAAATCCTAATGGGTTATAATATTATCCGCATCATGAAATAATTTACCCCAAAAAGTGCACATGATTCTAGAGAAAAAAAAATGAAGGCCAATTATTCCTCACCAATGATTCCCACTCCCATGAATCATTAATATCCCTTACAAACTAATATAATAAACATACTATGGGAATTTAAAAATTTATAGTACCATATTATGGATATCCAAATTCAGATGTGGTTTCTCATCTATAGTGGTTTCAGTATCAACATTAACATCTTCCCATTTAATCACATGGTAAGGATCTGTTTGATACCTTAATAGTTGGGGAAAATGAAACACGTCATGAATCAAAATAAATTGAATTATATGGTCCAACTATTACAAAACTTTTATAATTCATTATAATTTCCCAAATTTTCCAAGAAACAATAGTAAAAACATACCCTATATACCAAATTAATAGTTTCCCAAGCGAGTTGAAAATATGTGAAAAATAATATAACCAAATATCAATCTTCATTAGATGTAAAAATGTTCAACATAGGATTTTGGATCAATATGTTACATAAAAATACTCTTCTTGAAGAACTAACATTTTCACTCAGAACCTAAACATGGACCAGTCTAACTAAAGACCACTCAATGAAATCTTCCTAGAATAACAATGTTCCACATATTTTTCCATTCAGCACATTAAAGGATTCCATATTAATAAAGTATAGATAAAAGTTTTTATAATAAAAAATGATCATAGGAGAAATTTTTTCCGATGAATGACTGAAATCAAGAATACATTATTGATGAATATCCTCAAAAACATAAATTTCCCCCTTTAAAAAGATCAGAATACTGTCAAAAAACACTCAATAAAATAATTCATACAAGGAACCATATTCAGGTGTATTAGATCATGAAAAATATCTTTATCCCCCCTATATATTGAACAATAAGACGGTTATCCCTGATCCATCAATCCTACATATGGAATACATGAAAATCAATCATTCATCGGAAAGAAAAAGGAAAAATTGGAGATTAAGTCTACTCTCTTGAGGTCGCACCACCATTTAGGATTTTTCAAAAGCACTGTAAATTAATGTATTCAACCTAAACGATCCAAATTAGATCCTAAAATAATATTTCATCTTGTAAAATAGCCAGGAAAACCCTCTCAATCCCATATTCCATTCCCAAGTTCACCATATTAAAAAAACTCATCATTAAAAATTACTCCACATATTCAGTCAAGGGTTGAGTTCATAATTTATAGAGTTTTTTATCAAGAACACATTCCCTTTTCAATGATTTAATATAATATAAATATCAATAGACATAAGAAGCTCAACCTAGTGTCTCTACACATTTTCTAATTCCTACGACTGAAAATATTCTTTAGAATATTTTCATCAGAATATATTCTACTAATCTCAGCATTGTTATAGTAAAAACATGTTTTGATTTCCAGAAATCCCACTATCCACTCGTGATTAAATGTAAAACCTGTCTTTTCCTGAAGGTGAAATTGGATAGAACCATAATCAACCACTTTCATTAATAGCATCAGGAAAGTTTGTATGTGTGAGAAAAATGTGATCATAGTTCTACTCATATAACATAAAAACACCAAAATATCATCAAATATCCTTCATATAATTGAGTCTAAGAACTTATAGATGATTTAGTTCCTCAACAACATAAATACTGCTGGTTCATTAAAGAGATAGAATGGTTAAAAACATGAAATCCCATAATGACTTCAAAATGTTTCTATAGGTATATCATCTTATTAGAAAAATAAATGGTTGGTACCCCAAATGAAGTTCAGTATTTGAAAAAAATGATCCCCTCCAAATCAATGAAATAGATAATCAATCCATTGTAATGGATACCTGTTCTTAATAATCATTTAATCCAACTTATAAAAATCAACTAGAATTTGGAGGGTCATATATTCATTCTTGGAATATAAGATATGTAAATCAAAATGTTACACATTATTACAAATAAAACACTTGGAATCAATTTCCACAAGCTATGATTTATGTTCAATTTACTTATTATGTGTCATACCAAAATATGGTATAGATATTGGAATCATATAAACAAGTGATTAAATAACCAAATAAACCTATAGAAATGTTTTTAACCTTGAATGATATTCCAGGAAGACATTGGGGATTAAAAATCTCCACAATAGAAGTTAAACCCTTCATAATAGGATTAATTCTGTCACGAATCATCTATGACAACTTCAGTTATATCAATATCTTATTAAAAACAATTGGCCATAATTTTCCTAATCTATAATCCCACTAACCCTAAAATACATGAGATACTACATCATGATATAGAATATGGACTCAATGGAAATTAAATTTATTCTGTGACTTAACAATGATCTATCAATCCATTAAAATAGTAATGTCAATTTTATCAATATCAGGAACCATGAAATACAACATATCTTTGATGTTAGATATAACCACTCGACATGCGAGAAATTTAAAACATATTTGGAACACTTTCCCAAATGTTTGGGAATACCCATGAAGAGTGGAATATGATCCAAAAAAATTCTTATTACATTAACTTAAAGATTATATATATAATAAAAATTAGAATATATATCAAATAGATCTAGTAAGATAGAGGATAAAATAAACACAGACTTATAATAATAGCCATCATAACACGTAATTCCTTTATATTATTGTCCAATGAATAAATATTATAGGTCATATTTTTACATGATATTTCATATCCACATAAATATCCCCCTTGGAATAATTACAAGGAACACTACCTATGGAAAAATCAGAACAATCCTATGAATAGTTAGTTAGAGGGAATCCAAACTTAGTACCTTGGGATATTATTCTAAAAAACACTTGAGATGAACATTTTTCTATAATGATGAAAGGTTTTGGAAACCTCCATATATATTGGAATATTAGGAATAATTATACTATGTTGATAGCCAACACCCTACTTCTTTCTTGAAAAATCCACTAAAATATGTTTTGACATAAACTAGTTACCTATATGATTACTTTTCATGATAAAAGACATATCTTGGAAAATAATGGTCACAAAAGCTCCACCCAAATATTTTTTCCTAGATATGTCTACCTTATAAATAATGGATACTTCTTAAAAGGTCAGAAGGAATCTATGAAATATCATTGAACTGATATTGGTAATCAATCCCATATAAAACCATAATGTTTTATGTTAATAATTGGTAATATTATCTAGTAAAAAGTGAACCAAAACATAGAAATTGGTGTTATAGTACATGACTTTATTCTCCTAGTGCTCCAAGAATTAAAATTCTGAGGTTTTCATGATAGGTAATTTTTTTGGGGTAGAAATACTAATAGAATATATTTTAAAAATATTTATATGTATGGTCTCTACAATACTATTCATGAGTGTTAGAATAAAAAATCCCCCTACCTAAGACAACAAGAATATATCTGGAAAACCCCACCATATAGTTATATAGATTACTCCAAAAATATATTATTCTCATGATAGACTCAAGAAACACTTGGGAATTCTGAGTCTCTTTTCACCATGGATGATTTTGGGATTATACTTAGTAAATTCAAAACCACGATCTACTATTTGTACATAGTGTCAAATAAATTCCTAACCTAGAGTCTGAGTTTTTTAGATTATAGGATCACCTAATGAAGGGTCTTTGGGAGAATTTTGTTGAAGAAATTTTTGTGTATCTTCCTCCCTCAAATTTAGAATAGGTCTTGTAGGAGGATTTTTCTAACAAAAACAAGTAATTAACTATTAATATTCTGATTAATTTTTTAGCTCATTGAAAGACTTCAAAAATCAATGAAAACTCTTTTATGGAAAAATAATTTAATGAAACCATGAATTATATTAATGAATGAAAAACCTTAAAAATGAACATAATTATTTAAATTAACCCTTAATTATAGTCATTTAAATATCAACATGAACCATGTTTGATGCTTTGAAAAATCACTAACCACCCATTGTAAATATTTTTCAGAAATAGATTTGAGATTGCTATAAAACCTTTGGATTATACTGCACAAATTCTGATGGTCTTAACCCTTTTCTACAAAAGACACTAAAAAAACCCTTGGTAGTTTCATAATACTCCAGGCCAGGTAAATCCTCTCATACCATGTATTAACAAACCAATATTATATGAACGAACATGACCTAGGATATCACTCAACAAAGGAGTATTATTATAAAAAACAAAATTGAAGTATCAACAATTAATAAAATGAAGATATCCAATAGAATAAATTATATAAGAAGGAGTACATATCCATGAAATAAACAAAGTTATGAAAATGGATAAAATACAAGGTACAATAAGGCATTCTAAAATACCAAACACCATTGGACCATCTATTACAACAAACCCATCACACAAGGATGGAAGAAACAATAAAGGGAAGTTAGTGGAAAACATAATGCCCTTAAAATTACTTTTGTCCTATAATACCACATCTTCAAATGCACAAATATAAAAACATAGTTTGTAGGAAATAATCTAAATAAGATTTCGCCAGAGATTCAATAGAAATTCCAATATCATGGAAATATTAGTTATAAAATTAGAGTAACAATACATCTAATAAACTAGTATAAAATAAAATAATATTTATAAAAAATACTCTATTTTTATATAAAATCCATTCATTTTCAGACATTAATGAATAAGATTTATATATCAAAAAAATCATGTGAGCATAAGTAAATCCACCAATAGATACACCATGTGTATAAAAAGACAGAAAGAAACCAAGATATATTACATCTTGTGTATACTAGGTATAGATAAAAATCCGCAAGTTTAGGATATGGTCTATAAGAATACATTTTGGACATAAAAAATATTTTACTATTCATTAATGGTTCCAACTGATGTTGTGTCATGTCATTGTTGGTCAATTGAAACAAGAAAACCTCTAGGGGTGAAACAAACCCACAAAGATGATTTTTCCATTTACAAATGTTTCAAAGGTTCTTAATTTGATAAATTTTTCTTACACCATTTAATAAATGTGATCCAAATTTAATAAAAATTCTCAGAAAATAGAATTATAACTTCAATTCATGAAAATACATATAAGAATAATATCCACCTTTAAATCATTTCATCAAACCCAAAATTATGTTTTTAAACTAACCATATATAAAAATATAATTTCTTAATGAAATTACACTATGATATCATAGAAATAATTTTCATTAATTTAACTAAAATAATTCCCCAAATAAAAAAAAATTCCATTAAAAATATACATTATATAGGCACACCTACCACATGAATGTTGGGGAATAATCAAGAATATATCTACCAAATAAATGGTTAAATGAAATTCAAATTTTTTTAAATGAAATTCCCAGAGCACTAATAAGTCATTACTGTTAAAGATATTAAGTTATTATAAGGTCTTATTAGAAGTGTATTGTGGGTTTTTTCCATATTTCTAAAAATTAATACGATGGTGCAGGCTCCCAGACCAATCTATATAATTTTCCTTAAAAAAGACTGTACCAAAACACAACGAATGAGACAATGACATATCATTCCTGGACAAACCACATCTAAGGGAATTGACATATTACATAATGTAGATATTCCTTTCATTTGGAGGGACTATAGTACAACCAATGTCACGATGTCAAAGAACACAACAAGGATACATAGATTTCAATATCCATACCACAAGGGTTCTAAATTTGGATGAGTTGATATAATTCCACCATAAGGAAAATGCATTGTATCCCCCCTCCCTACACCGCAACATCCAACTACCCTAAGCCAAAAACTAGCTCGATGGCATAGTTATATCAAAAATTTTAGTTCCGTTAAACAAACATTCATTTCAATTGATTTTATATCCAATATTCTAATGTGATATATAAAATCATCACAATATTTTTTGTACCATCCATAAAACAAACCACTTCTAAAATTATATAAAAACTCTAATAGCTACATCCAATGACACCTAAAAACAAATATAAATATCCTAGACCATAAAAGCAGAGTGTACCCAATATCAAAAGGTGTTATAAGGTATAAGTTTATTAATTCATAAAGAATAATAATAATATTTTAAATATAATATTAATTAATTAAATTCTACATTTTAACTATTAATGGATTTTGGTTCTATAAAAAACATGTTAAATGGTTGAACTAGTAGTATTCACATTGGAAAATGCAGTTCTAATTTTCCCAAGGAAGGGAGAATGAAAATAATTAATGTTCCATAAATAAAATTTAATTTTTACTAATGATATGAATGTTCTTATATTATATGGTATAATATATGTTGAATTAAAATAATAAAACATATAGAAATTTAACTTATAAGGGGTTATTTTTTTATTATTTACTTTACTCCTTGAAATAAATCCTTTGCATAATGGATTATGGATTTGAGGAAGACATTTTAGAAGAAAACACCCATACAATGATTATAGGTATTTTTGATCAATATATTTGGATAGTGATTAATAGAATTAATTGAGTAATAGTGTGAAGAGAATAGGTGGGTTGAAGGTCTCATTTTACGAGTGATGAGACTAGTATTTTTTTAATAAGAGGAGCACTATTCAAATTATTTGTCTATAAAAGTCAAAAATACTGGTGTGGGTGAGTTATGGTCAATCCCAATATCATCCAAACATTTGGTAAAAATTATTTCAATATGTATTTTAATGTTTTATCCATAAATTTGGCTTTAGAAAAATTGATATTTACCAAGGTAACTCATTATTTGTGTTTGGTATCTTATTTTTTTGTATAAATATGAAATTTTATTTATCAGAAAATTTGGATATGTGGATACCTTTTTAATGAATAATTTTTAACATTTTTTACTAATGTAGAAAAAATTAGTTTCAAACTAATAAATGTTGAAAAAGTTTAAAACTCATATAGTGAAACCAATATAACATCTGTAAAAAAAATTTAAATATGTGTTTGAAATTTTTTCAAAACAATTTTTAATATTTAGTTTTATTTGATAAAAAATTATTTCACGGTTACATCCAAATTTTATCGTAAAAGACGTTGTATTTTTAAAATCAAAATTTTATACTATTTCAATAATAAACAATAATAAATTATCAGATAATAATTCAAAGATTGTTTTTAAATTTAGAATCAAATATTTGTTTTTAATTCTAAAAATTCGAATTATAAAATTATGGAATTTAACATTTGAATGGATATATAAAATATAAAAGAAAACTATTTTTATAGAAAAATGAATTTTAAAATATAAATTTTTATAATTATTATTTATAATAAGTCATTCTTAGATTTTTAATCTGTTATTAAGATAAATGTTTTTTATTATTATTCATATAAAATAATATATATTTTTCATAAAATAATTATACATTGTTCTGAAAATTCCCTTGTATGAAAATTAATTTTTTTACATAAAAGGATATTATTTTTATATAGCTACATAAATTGAATATTATCAATGCCATGATATTAATATTTCCACTTTTATTTTTCATAATAAAATGAATTCAAAATCTAGTTGTTAATATTTATACCCACCCAATCAATGACTGCATTATAACTGTCAAATTAAACTCATATATTTTTATATTATATAATTTTAATGTAGTTTTTTTATTATCAATTCATGTGATAGTATCCATTCGAAATCATATTTAATTAATGGTTGATATATATACTGAAATATGAAGGTATTATAAGTTACCCCCAAAATAAATTGCATCCTCACAATTATAATTATTTTCTCATATGAATGTAATTAAGGGATCTCTCAGAAACACATTATATATTTTCAATTATGGTGTCTAAATAAAAAATACTAGATAGTATAAGACTAATAATTTCTCACATAATTGGAATCCGTTTACATTTTCCATTTCAATGCAATTTATTCATGATATACATCTTTAGAAGGGTATAGGTATAGGGAATGACTATATTAACAAACAATCAATTGGTGTCCAAAATCATATATTTCTCATTTTTCAATTCCCGAGAACATTTGGGAATATAATTTTATATAATTATTAAAATAATTACATAATTAAGTTTTCTCTTTTAGACAATGTATTTCTTTTCATAAAATATTAGGATTTACATTCACAGAACAATTTCATTCATTACACATTTAATTATTCTAGGATCACCCAAGGGTGGAATGTTTGACCATTATACTATTTATAATCATCCATTAACACTTTTAATAAAAAAACTAAAATCTAGGATGAGTACAAAAATACCAATAAGAGTTTTAACAATAGACGAATCACAAATAATTACTAAAAATATGAAAACCCGTAATTTTTTTAAATTAATCCTAAAAAATATGATCACAAAATAACTAATTGTCTTAGATGAAAATTAGAGTTTTAAAAATTAAAATTTTCCTCACTAATTATTTTGAGTATGAATAACATGGAAGAATACTGATACACTAAGTAACTCATGATAATTTTCTATTAAAAATAATCATTTCACTATAATATGTTAAGAAATATTCATTACCTTGTTAAATAATATTCATTACAAAATAAATACTTTATGACATAAAAAATGGGTTTCTTAGAGATTATTATTCAAGACCCTTCTAATACCATTTTTAATTGGCGTTGAAATAACTGAATACCAATTAATTCCTTCGGAAAAACCAACCTATTATTCTACCCCATATTCACCATTAGATATTAAATCATTACAAAATTTATTATATAGATATATCCAATCCACCCATCATTATAAATTACATCAACCACATCTGCATCATTTGAAATTCACAATTAATGTATTATTGACAAAACATTTGTATGGTAGTACTTTCTCATCATAAAACCCTTCAAAAACACATTTGAACCTATTAAAAACGCCAATTCATTTTTTTAAAAATAATAAGGGTAAAAATAATTTTTTATTTCCACATACATAAAATAGAAAAAATCCCTACATTCGGTTAAATATGATATATATTAAAACCTATTATTTTTATAATTTTCTAAATTAAATAATTAAAAAATAAAAAAGTTTTTTTGAAAATAATTTCTCTAAAATTATAATTACATTTCAATGTAGTCAAAAATTAAATTTAGATTCTTTTGAATCTAAAAAGAGAACACACATGTATATTTTAAAAGAATCCCTACATGGATGAAAATGATTTGGATGTAAAATATTAAAATGATATTTTAAAAACAATACCACCAAACATAAGAATCATCTTTATTTGTAAATTCTATAAATAATAATATGAATATTATTTTAGTTCGGTAAACCAACATGAAATTTTATTATGTTAACTTCATTATCCATATTCTAATTTCATTTTTAATATCAATTATTTATTTATTTAATAATAATTTCATGTTCTAACTGATAGTTTTGGGGTCGTTCAGTTTATAACCAACAGATAACATCAATGAATTTATAATGATAAGAGGGGATGTTTTTATAATCCAAAAATTTCTATAATAATAATTAATATATATAAAAATTAAAATTTCATTGCAAACATTTTTCAAGGATGTCATCAAAATTGAATAACATATTTTATTTGAGAATTTATTCTAATTGTATGTGTAAAATATATTTCAATTATTAAACTAGGTAGACTAAAATAATGTGTCAAATATTTTATTTTTATATAATCATAAATATGATATATAGTTCATATTTATCAAATATTTTTATCATTATGGCATACACTATATGGTATAAATGATAAATGAATCCCATACCTTCAATGAGGTGGTAGGTCATACGTACACATGAATGACATTGTCATTTTCTAAAGGATGGAAGGTTATGAATATAATTAACATATTATCTTTTGAGAATAATAATAATTTAATTGTAATAAAATATATATTTATTTGACATGTCATTTCAACCAACAACCTAATCTAATGATGAAAAATGAAACACATCACTTCGTTGACATGGCAGTCCACTAATACACAATTGAAAAACATACATTTCTAATATGATATAAAATGATATGAAAATGGGGTTTTATATATACATAATAAAAATTTATAATATAGAAGAAAGTCAAGAAAATAAATAATCATGATTAAAGTGTGTTTTAATGAGCCAGAATAAAAATTATTCATGAAACACCTAGTTAAGAATTATATGACTTTTTTGGAAAACATTTGTAGGATTTCACCTTAATCCTTAATTGGATGGATTTCTTGGGATAATAAAAACTATTTTATATTTTGGGGCGAGGGTATAAAAATTTGGGAAGGTATTGAACATGATAGGTAGCTTATAGTGAGTAAATTCGTTAAGATAGGGGTTCTAATTTAATAGTGAGGCGAGTGAAACATTTGTAATTACATAATCATTTGATGTATATTCTATGTACATATAAATGAAAAGTGGGAAAACATTCATTATTTAGTATCTAAGATGATGATTATGTGAAATAACTTATTTTGGTGGAATTTAAGCAATTTTTGATGTTTTAGGATATTACTCTATGTTTAAACACCATTGTGAATTTTTTGTCCTCTATCTTGGAGGCAACGTTTTATCATTTTAAGTATTTATAATTACCTAAAAATAAATTGATTTCATTAAAAAAATATCCTAGTTGTTAAAAATAATATTTTTATTTTACAATATACATTTAAAAGAATTCCTAAAAATGTATTTTGATATTAATTCAAAATCAGCACAAAAAAGAGTTTTTAGAAAAATTACCTATTAAAAAAAATTATGAAAAAATAAAATATATAACTAATTATAATTGATATAGTTATATTATTTTTAATAAAACTAGAATAATTTTATGTTAAAAATATCCAAATTATAATGTGAATTTTAATGCACATAAACTAAATGATAGTTTTAATTAATAAATTGTTTTTCATCATTCATCCAAAATTCAAAATTTTGATAAAAATCCATATATATCAAGTATATGATAAATTAAAAATAATGAATCTATTTTTTTTCATTTTATAGAATTAAAATAATTTTTTTTAAATTACCATTTTATTAAAGTCTATTAATCCTTTGAAAAAAAATTGGGTGATATAAAATTATTCGTTTATCAATTGAACAATTTTATAGGGTGGTTGATAAATCTATGAAAAAAATTAATCCACAAAATTAATTCATATAAATAATAATTTTTTTAATTTTAATAGTAAAAAATATTTCATATTCTCCACCCCTTTCTGAAAATGAATCCTTCCAATTTTATAAGTATAATAAACTAGTGTGGGAATGTTTCTATCATAAATTTCTCTGATTCCCATGTTGCTTCCACAATCATGTGATTATTCAATAAAACCATAACCCAGTAAACCACTTTTTTTCACAATACCTTCACATTCTAATATAAAATATATAAATTCTATTCCCCATAAAGAATATTCACTTCCCACTTAAATAATTTACATATCACATCATTAGGTGTATGAGGTAAATATTTCCTTATCAAAATACATGATACATTTAATAAACTAGGAAAAACAAAGTGGTAAATTTAAAACATAAAAAATAAACCTAAAATTTTATATAATTTCATTATTTCCATTAATCAATAGAAATTTATTTTCTTTTTTTTCCAAAATACATAATACTTTTAAAAAAGAGTTAATTTGTCAATAACATAATTTATACTCCAAACAAGAGATTTCTCCTCTAATTCTCTACTAATGGTTTATAGATAAACTGAGATTCCCTTATATAGTGTTAAATAATAATCACATTCAAAACTGTCTCTACTACCATATCTATAACCATAATATTCATTTAAATAAATTTTCCCACCATAATGGTGTATGAAAACAACTTCCATATGATTCATCAAAATGTGTAATCTATATAAAGGAATAATCATAATATTATTGTAAAAATACACAAATGAAAGGTGTTTATCTCAATATCCCTGTTAATTTAAATAGAAACCCATGAATAAAATCATTCAACATATTAATTGTTCACTATCACTGTACATCAAAATGATGACGAAAACTAAAAATGAAATTTAATTTATTGCAAATTAAAATTTAATTTCATTCAAAACAAATTCATCTAAATCCAAGGTCCTGAAATAATAAAATAAGTAAAGGGGATCATTTTAATATTACTACCCCTTTAAGATAATTTATAGAAATCTTATTTGATGACATCATTTATCATATAATACAAAAATATAAAGATTTATTAAAATTTCAAAAAATAAACCAAATCATATTATTACCTCATGATATCTGTGACAATACCACCATAAACTTCATAGATATATTCTACCATTTCCATTCAGGATATATAATGATTGATTTATCCCCTTAAATATTTATTACTCAAATTTAACCTATTAATGAGTCAAACATTTCATTTTAAAATCACTCATCTCAATATTCATTCCACCAATCTAATAAATCTTTCAGTTTTTTCCTTCAATCATATAACTACTCAGTATAAATTAAAATAGAGGGAAATAAGCTTTATTTTATAGTTTTTTCTTAAACATTTAATCACATTAAAGAAATA
The DNA here is from genome assembly GCA_963277665.1 of Viscum album. NCBI lineage: Eukaryota > Viridiplantae > Streptophyta > Magnoliopsida > Santalales > Viscaceae > Viscum > Viscum album. The sequence goes on along the minus strand of OY728142.1, from coordinate 1,328,240,537 downwards.
AACTCATTAAAAACTCATAATACAATTTTTATAAGTGAAAATGTATGGAAACACACCCTTCATTACCAATTTATCTATTTATTATAATCTATTATCTTTTTTTTCAGAATTCATAATTATGTCTGATAAATAAGATAAAAAATACAGCTGATCAAAAAGAGAGTGAGTTCATGAGATAAACATTTATAGGATATCATTCCTCAAATAATTAAAAAATTGATCATGTTTTAAATGTTACAATGGTAATGATAATATCCCTATTAAAATAAATTAATTATTCACCATATTTTATTAACATCGATAACAGTGAATATAGAAATCCAAAAACATTATCACTTCCAATCATACTCGTCACCTCATACTCAATTAATTTTGAGAGATTATAATCTTTAAAAATATATTGTCATTATCTATTTCAAATTTTATCCCACATAAAAGTGTGTATTAATTTTTAAAATGATAACCACTGCTCAAAGTATGAGATTAAGTTTACAATAATTACGATCTTTATGTTTTAATTAATGTAATTAACATGAGATTACACACATATAATCCATTAATAAAAAAATCACATTCAATAGAGTAGAAATAAAAATAAATAAATCAATATTTCTTGTCATGAAAGATAAAATTATATAACTAACCAATCATATTTTCAATTTATGGAAACATTCATCACATTATTTATCCATTTTAATTTAATTTTATTTCATGTTAATATAGTTACTGGGGTAAGTGATAAATTTTATCCGAAAAAAATTTTGTTAGTAACTCACTGATCCATGAAAACATTGATTCTTAGTCATATATATAGATAGTAGCCACTCTTTAGTAATTTTATTCTTATTAGGATTTATTTCTATACAAATTTTAGAAAAAATATGACCAATGAAGGAAAATATTTCCTTCCAAAACTCTCATTTACTAAATTTTATATAAACCAGAATATCTACTAACATTAGATAAAATTTTTATATGAGTTTATCATGTTCCATTTAATTTTTATATTGAAGTAAAAATCAATAAATGAAACAAGAAAACTATCCAATAAAACATGGGAAACTCTATTTATATGATCCTTAAATACAGTGGGCTAATTCATAAACCCAAAGATATAACCAAAGACTTGAAATGTTCATACCTCGTATAGAAAATTCTGATAATTTCATTTTCTATCACATTATTCTACTAATACCCAGACATGAGTTCAATCATCCAAACATAATTATCACTACATAGTAGGTAAAAAAATTCATTTATATAAGGAAACATATAATTTTTCATAATAGTGATCTTATTAGGAGGTCAATAATCAATGAAAAATCTCATGTACCAATCCTTATTTTTTTCAAAACATATTATTTCCCCCTAGTCAAGTGTTATAGTGAATTAAACCATTATCAATAAATTATTTTAAATTTATATTTTATTCCAAAAAAAATATCCTTTTGAAAATAGGTATCTCAAAAGTACTGCCCACCCTAGACTATTCCAATATTAAATTAATCCATTTTATTATAAATAAAATAATTAATTTCATTAATAAATACATCATAATTTTTATTGACTATTCATACATTGTTTATTTGAATCATTATATTCTTTATAACAATACATGAAGCATAACATTCTCATCAATATTTTATCACTTTCATTACTTATTAATATGTCATCAATTCTATGAACACGTTATTGTATACAAAATGAAACTCATTCTAACAAATAAATCCATTACCACAATAATTGATCAAATAATGGTAAAATAAATACTAATATTTTACTATAATAACATAAAAACAAAAATATTAATGAAAATAAGTTCTATTTTAAAGACTATTCCAAATATGATAAAAAGGAGGTTCTAATAAATTATTGTTTCCTTTATACCAACCTAAATTGTTAGTAACAAGAGCTATGAAATCATTGATTGAAATGGTATTTCAATTTTATTTAAAAATTTATTATATCTAAATAATTATATTGATATCAAATTAAACTATACATTGAAAAATCTAAATATACATATAGCATACAAGTCACAATTTCATTTTCACGTCTAACATCAATATTAGTGCTTGAAAAATAATTTTCTACATATTTATTTGTTTTTTATTATTATTCCAAACATCATATACCAGATTTGGATATTCATTATCATAGTCTCCCTCTCACTGTAATAAAAGATACCGAGAAATAGATTAATGTATCTCCCCCTTACTTTTTTGACCAGAACACATTTCCATGTAGTCACAAGCTATATGAATGATCAGAAAACATATAAATCCCATTCCTCATCCTATTAAAAATTTATAAAAATGTTCATTACAATATCAAGGAAATTTGTTGGCCTTGACAGTGATATTCATGGTGGACTACATATCCTTTCATTTCATCATAAAAACAATCATTTTACTATTTTCATCAAGTTAATAATTTTCACCGAAATCTATATAAAAAATATTAAAATAATGAAAAACATCCTAATATGTTTGAAAATAAATAGAGTCCATTGTTCATATTTACCATTTTATAAAACCTATGAAAAATCTATCAATTTTATATTAATATCCTTAAAGAAAATTTGTGATTATCTAGATTCTCTAGAAAAATATGATTTATAAATGGAAAGTTACTATCATTTTATTTTCTTCAACTCTATATATTTCCATCCAATACAGCTATCAATATTTTCAGGAAGATACCTTTTATGAAAAAATATCCATAAAGACTATCGATTCTTGTGAATCTAACTCAACCTTTTCATTATTACTCATAACTAGAGACCACCATCTACTAGTCATACCATAAAAACTAAAAAATAGAATATATTGAAATTTTATGTTCAATACATCCCAAAAAATTTAATATATTATAAAATAACTTTATGAATCTTTTATACATTAATGATTTTAATTTTCCAGGAAAATCAATATGTTTTGGTTTCCTGAAATTTTCGTTTATAGAAATTCCCTTCTATTGGGAATTAATTTGTGCACTTTCATGGCTTCCACTGAGAATATCATCTGTCAACTATATTAAAAATATAAAGAACTATTATATTTTAATAATTCAATGTTTCTAAATTTTATGGTTATTATTTTATTGATTCCCCCTTAATTGAACTAGGGTGACACCACATAGAAAACCATTCTAAATAGAAATTGATTAGATGAATAAATATTGATATTCTCAAATGAAATTTCTTGAAAATATAAAAAAATATGAATTCCATGAGAGTTTATATTAACAGTACCATATCCATTAATGTTATCAAAACCATTAAATATGACCATAAATAATAATCAATTAATTTTTCAACTAAAAAAATTATATTTAAAAAATTATTGACATTAAATTTTTACATTCCAATGATATTTTGGGTTTATTGTTTTAGAGAACCAGGAAAAATAATTCATAAAAATATGGACACTTCCATGAGGTGTAATTCATTCGCACAAAAATTGTTCGTTATGTTTTCATCCCTATTTCAGTGAAGAGACAATTAATCTTATAAGATGATCAAAAAGAAGAATATCTGACCATTTTTATAAATATATAGAAATAAAAAATACTTAATCGTTAATTTTGAGTTGAAATTATTCTATCATTAATTGAGGTCATAATTATGGCGTGCAGTTTTAGAGATCTGTTTGATCACCCTCATATTAATTAATATTTAGTCACATGGTTAGAAATTAAACTCAGTATATCTTTTCTCATCATACAAATATTTTATGATATAAAAAGTTTAATTTATATGAAATTTTATCAGAATATTTGTTTTTTCATCATGCATATCACTACTCAACCATTAAACCACATGAAAAACACATTAAAACATGATATGAGAAAAAAACTATGTAAAGAATATATAAAATAATGAAGAAAATGTGTTTTTCCATGTATACACATGAAAATTGTCCTCTTCATAATAAAAATTGGTTTTAATGTAAAATTTTCTTATCCAAATAATCAACATCAAACCCTAATGATTTTAATAAAAAAAATTAATAATAATAAGAATGGAAAAGATAAAACACAAAAATTATTCATTTAAATCATGAAAAACACCTGGAATTTTTTAAAATAAGTTAAATATTTTATCCTTCAACTGCTTTATATACTATACATTAAATAAAAGATCATAAGACTGACCTATTAAATAATATGATATTTGTTAAAATACATATAATTCATTTATTAATCATGTAGATATATTGGGACATAAATTTTATATCACACATATAATACCTCATTCAAATAAAATTACATGATGGTTATATTACACTAACCTCTTAGAAGAAAAATAATTGACAAAATTCATCCCTTCATAAAATATAATGGAGAGATATATCAGGCTCTCCCATTTTCATGATCTACATTGGGATCACCCATCATTATGAAAAATTACCATGAACCATAACATAATCATTATATATGAAATCATTCATTTCCATCTTCATACATTAAAAAACTTTTCTTACACCCATAAGAGAAACAATTCTAGATATCGAAATATCAATACCATTTCATACGATTTCTGAAAATACCTAGAATAGGGGACTGTAATGTTTTTATTTGAATAAAAATAGAAGCTATAAATAGAATTCAAAAAAAATTATAGTTATATAATATTGGAAAACATTTAATGGAAGATATTTTAAAATTTAATATTCAATTTTCCTTCTTCTTAAAATATTCCATATTAAAGATGTTGAAATATTTCTTTTTAAAACCCTTGAAATAATGTAAAAATAAACAAAAAATGTAATCTATAAAATTTTAATTTATATATAAATTCATGAAAAATAATTCCTAAAATACTATCAATAATGAATTTTATTTGTAAAATAATTCACTAATTCATTTAAAATGTAATTGTAAGGAAAATATTACCATACATTGAGTCTAACATGTGACATATGTTTGTTATCTGAAATATTGTAAACATTTAGAAACTTTTTTATTTATGGATAAAAATTTTCAGGGTTAATCAATTATCATTAAACTACTTATTTCATTTACTTTAATAAATTATTTATTATATTATTATTTAATTCCACATCGGTCATTTTATAGATTATTGTTTCATAATCTCAAACCAATTTTCGTATGTTGATGATGGTCAAATTGTTCAGTATTTAATAATATATATAATGATAATCATGAAATTCTGATCATCCTTAACATTAATAAAACAAATTAAATGAATTTTGGTTATGAAAAATGAATTACATTTGTTCATCCAAAATTACTACTACAAACCCATGTCACATTAATATGGCATTTTTATTTTATAAGTGTCAACTTGTGGTTAAAATTATTAACATCGGGTTCACCCCTTCTATTTTTTCAAATACCTTTTGTGCAAGGAGGATGCACAAATAATAGTTCGGAGAGAGGGGTGAAATGTACAACACATTTCTCCATTTTGAGAATACCATGTTTTATTTTCATATAAATTCCCAATGGTTCCTACATACATTACTATATAAGGATCATCATTCAAAAGTTAGGAATCCAATTAGGTATTCAGATACAATAAAACATAATGACTCACAATCGTGCAGAGGATTGGTTTTTAGGCTTATCACTAGAATTTGTGGGGAATTGTTTCAAATTATAGGACACTCTTATAGATTAAATATATTCTCATGAATCTCTACCTAATCATGATATGAAACAAGTTACCCTAACAAAATGATCAATGGTTAAACCCTTTTATATATTCACTGGAATCCTTTAACAGGTGCATCATTATATATCCTATTTTTTCATCCACATATTCTTATGAGTATCTTCTTATATATATAAATCATATAACAATGAATATCTCGTTATTATTACTTGTACACAAGCTATTAATATGACATAGATATGATTGTGCCATTATGAGTCATCCGACATATCCAATTCCATAGAAGGAATCAAAATCCGTTTGGTTTGTTATTATATTTAATTTTAACATATTGTTGAATGAAAATATATGATGGAGAACATGAAAAAGATATTCAGATTGAACCTATAGGAGTTATTAAACTTATATTGGTAATGGAAGGAATCATAATCATCATAGTCCAATAATTCCCTTAGGATTGGCCCCAATGAAGATTCTCTTATACAGGTGTAGTCATATCATGTAACACATTTGTTCATAAAAACTAATGTTATCATGGATGGTTTATATTCATGATGCAAATGATATGACCATTGAAACTCCATAAGACCACAATATCTATACTCGTTGTTGGAAAAATTGATAGAAGTTAATTAATATTACCAAATATAGAAATAACACATACATACTGTGACATCACATCGGCTGTAAAATATGGGAGCTCGGTCCATTAGTAGGGGTCCCCCATATCATGGTTATTAAAAGAATTAGAGGTATTATTGTTTAGTTGACATCTCAATCTGTTGGTCAATAAGTAAAGATGATCAACAATGGGAATGACTAGTCATTCATTGTTATGTTTCTAGAGTCATGTGCTACATACACTGAATTGGGTTCAAATTTGATATCAAGACATATGAAGGCATCCTATGTATTCTTGTTTGGGTAATAATATGAGTTCTCATAGTTCAATTGAATTCTCGATGTTCTAATGGATATGGAAGAATAGTCACCCCTTTGGGAATGATTGGTTCCCTATTGTCAAAATTTCAGTGGCATTAGGTGGGACTTACACTGAAGTGGAAGATAATTTTAGCTCAGGACATTAGAAAGAATCCAACATATCCATGTTATTATCAGAATAATATTTCCCTTGGATCTTCTTTATGAGAGCACTAACATTGTGTTTTCCATGACATGGAGGAAGTCATGTTATTAAATAAATCAAGGCTTAAACTATGAGGCTACCCTAATATAAAGGTCGGATAAGATTATCATGTTTGGGTACCCCTTCATAGCCTGGAGTAGTTGTATGGTTTACCCTCATGATTACCTAACAATCATTCTCTGATTGTCATTATGACATTTCAATGGATGTATAGACATTTCTGGTCATGACACAGACATATGAAAAATCAATGGCATGACCCAATTGACCTATTCATGGGACATAACATAATATGAATAGAATTTATGTTGTCCATTTCTTGATCAAGATTGACTTCTTTGGAGGAAATTGTAAGGCTTGTATTACTTATCTTGGAGGCTATCACATGATCTCGGTCTAACATTCATAGATGGAATCATTTGATCCAGTTGACCTATCCTGATGTCATCATGGGAGCAAATTGAATTGTATGTATGACATCACTAAAGACTTTTGACATATTCAAAGTGTGTCACATGACCAATATGACTAGTCTTGATGAAGTCACGAGAGACGGTTGACATGTATTTTTCCATTATGAGAACTAGATCATGTATACTAGTTCCAAAAAATTATTTTAGCAACATGTCTAGATGAAATAAAATGTTCTAAATGGTGATCTGGGAGGGTTTTTGGAAAATCATTTTACATGCCTAGAGGTCATTTGGGTATTGCTTTGACATGTCTAGAGGATATCATGTGATCGACATGATATACAATGGTGGCGTCATACGATTTGTTAAACTTGTCACATTGTTGTCACATGACCAAATGTTTTCATGAAATGTGCATGATGGTCAACCTATATATTATTTGTATATGTATTACAGACTTTTTTCATTACTACAAAAAAAAAATTCATTCATGCCTTAGATTTTTTATGAGTATTTTGTTTAGATCCCATGTGATTTAGATGATATATGGGATATCCTTCACATAATCCACATGAAGTCATTTATATGACCTCATATTATCACACAGAGTGAAAATCCATGATTTTCTATCCTTATGTACTTTACCCAAATTAACCTGATGGAAAAACATTTCGATAGCAATATGGGTTTCCATGATAAGTTTACTCTGATTACTTGGTTCTTGGGTGCATGGATCAATAGTTCTTGGGGTTCATTTTTCATTAATGAGTGGGGGATTTATAAAACATTAACCTTAATAATACACCGCATTATTAATTTTGTATCACTATAATGAATGTTAGAGTTATTGGAGGCCTTTTTTGTCATATGCTCACTAATATCATATGGTAGATCTTTTTAGGTACATCACATGATTTTCAGCGATGGTCATATCATCCAATCAACACCCATTTTATTTGTTTTTGGCCAATCAAATGAGTGATTTCTAAAAATGTAGGCATTACAAGGGGTTTTTATATATCACGTATGATATTCCCAATAGACATAAAAATATTGGAATTCTTATTGAAATAATTTCATGTGATCTTAGGAGGCCTATATGGTGTTGTCTTCATGATATACATTGTATGTCAAGGGGTCATCTCGTGATCAAGATGACATGTTGGGGGATCTTCTATGACCATTTTAGAATCTATAGGGTGGTTTTGTATGACCAATGGTGATCTATTATGTTGAAAAAATCAATTTGAGTAAATTATTTTATCGTCTTCTTGTAGGATTATCTCATAATTTCTATTTTAATTTCCATATTTATTTCATAGAAAATGGGGATCTCATGAGTTTGAACATGTCTTATCAAATATAATAAGTCTCACCATTAGAGATTCATATTGTGACAAAAATATATCATGTAGTGATGTGTGAGACTTTTCATAGACAAACCCTTTTGTTTGTCTTTGCAGTCAAGAGGGACCACAAGGCATCCTATTCATTTCTGAAACACAACACATTATGAGGGTGACATGACATTAGGCTCATGCACGATAAAGATGAAAAATAATTATAGATTTTGTAGAGTCTTGAGAATCACTTGGGTGCATCACAAGATGTTTATGATGGTGTATGTATCCCTCTTTTCGTATACTTTCCCCTTATATTATAAGGATTTTTGGATGGATATTCAATATACAATCAATTAACATGTCTTGTTACTTAAGGGATATCATATGGAAGCTACCACATGATCAATATGTGTTTGGGAATCCTTCATTTATGAGAGTTGGATTTCTCAAAGGGGGTCATCATGATCATTCCACAAATTATGTGATGTAAATAACCATTCGTGTGACCTTCTTATGGTCATGTGATCAGATAACCATCAATGGGATACTTGATCCTCATGTCATGGACACTAATACCTCTATTTATTTATGTTTGAATGAATACCCATGTTTCTAGTATTTCTTACCTTGTGGATTTTCCAATTTTCATTTGGTAGGAATAAAAAAATCCACCCCATCAAGAGTGACATCCATGGGGACAAGTGTTATCTTATAAATAAATTAAAATCTCCCATGATTCTATAGGATGTATCCAATCAGTGTCTTGGTAAATGATTTGTCTTATAGTTGAGATTTGGTATGCCACAGAAGACACCATAAATAAGGAAATTGTGTGTGTTTCGACATCATAATGCTCACTAGAATCTACTCAGAGAAGGGTTGACAAGTTGTCTACAGCTATTGAGACTGATTGGCCTATGTAATAAGAAAATAGTTGTGTGAGTGGTAGTTCAACATTAAATAAAAGATTCTCAGAAGTTACATGCTGACTTGGAAAGCTCATCCAATCAAATCTTATTATATTGTGATCAATGATGTATATTTTTATCTATTAATATTCAAATAATCATTGAAATATGTAGATTAAATCTTCTGAAAGTTACCAATGAATATATCTGTGGAACATATTATGCCATTTTCTAGTTTTTTACTTATGAAGTGAATTATATCTCATTGATATGATGTTGTATGAATTATATATGAAAACCATTCATTTCTTAACACAAAGTTAACCTGAATTTAGGGATTTGAGTTATAAAATATTTTTCTCAATATATGATCATGAGTTACCACTAGCATGATAATCCTCATTTACACATCAGGTCCTATTTTATTGAGATTACCTGATTGACAAAAAGATAATTGAATTATAATTTATATGTCTCAGAGAGAGATTCCTCAATCTTTTTTGTAGTTTATTTTCTATAGAAGCTTCATTACATTTTCTAATTTTATATGGTGGGATTCACATGATTAATTTATAACATTATATTCTTATCAATTAGGTTTGTTTATCTTTGACATTCTGTCATGTTAGTTTAGGGTCTTTTACATAAGACATTCTATCACTATAATTTAGGGTCTTCTCACTCATAAATTACATTACTATATTTTGGGGTCTTTATTCATGAACCATTAATATTACATTAATATAGAATTCATTCTTATAGGACATGATTAATGAATAAATAATATGGGTATGATAGGATAGGGATGACCCAAGTCAAAATAAGGTTCAGAGTTCTCCATTGGTGTTTCTAAATCTCATGAGAAATGTATTTCCTTTATTACATATTGAATATGCTGCTAGTTGGTAGGTAAAATCTATTATACATTGGTGTATAGTTAAAAATATGTGCATCCACTTTTTTTCAAGGGTCGTGGACGGTTTACGGGGGTAATATTGGTTGGTGGAGATACTATTGATGTTATGTCTACTTAGATAGTTTGAATGTGGATGATTTAATCCATAAACCAAATTTATGAGTTGGGGAAGATGGACTGGGATATAAAATCTATAGATGGACCAAAAATCACTAAGGTGAAGATTTCCATTGTGGTATTACAAGGGATCAAAGGGATTAGATATCCTTTTCTGAATGGATAATATGTCTTTAGTTTGTAGGTTAAGGTCCTTACACATTGATATCATAGTAAAAAAAGATCATCTCCACTCCATTACATGTACCATGAAATATTTTTCAAGAATGAAATTCTAGATGATGATGTTGGGTATGGAGGAAATGATATCCAGAAAGGATTATGGTACACTAGTTCAATTAATTGCATTAATTGTGATGCACATGCCCTGCAACATTTGGTTTTGTGTCTAGAGGTCATGGAAATAAAATGGTTCTTGAATATATTTTGACATTTATTAATTGTGAAAGGATAAATAATACGGTGATGTAACATTGAGTTTGTTGAACCTGTATAATAATTCATATTATGAGGATGGAAAATTGTGGTCTAAATTTCGAGGGTCTAGAGTATGAGGTTGTAAAATTGTTCTAAGAATATTTTATAACACACCAAGGTTTTGGGTTATTAGTAGATGATATTATGGCTTACATGGATTGACAAGTCTTTCATATAGAATGACACATTATGTTGAGGAATACATGCACACATACTAAGGCCATAGACATACATGTATACTCAAACAAAGCATCTGTTGAATCCCAAAATCCCTTTTTAAGGGATATGGAAGGTTTAAAGTGATCATATTAACATAAATACTAATGTTTGATTTGTTGAAAGTGTAATATCCTCTAAGGTTTCATGAAACAAAAAAAGTCTTGTCACCACCTATAAAATATATTCTCATAGAGAGGACATGTGAAAAGTCATTACTCTAATTATTTCATGGTCTAAGGGACCCATTGAGCATAAATTTTACTTTTATAGAGTTAAAATGTTATCCATATGAACATTATGTCAGATTTTTAATTGCATGATTATCCCAAAGCGTTATATATAAATATTTCATCAAGAAAAGATGAGATTTTTTCTCATGCCACCAATATTGGGTTTTCAACCTGATATGTATTATGTGCATTTTTATAGTTTTTTAAGGTCTTTTTATTTGGACCATCAGTGGATAGTGTTTATGATCAAAATACATTGACCAAAGTGTAGGTAGTTTATGCCTATGACGTACATGCCCATAATATTTGGGAAATGATACATAAGATTCAAAGTAGGGAACACATGGATAAGAGTACTCCAATGACCTAATGAGTAGGCAATGAAATTGATTTAAATATGAAATATGTTTCTTAATTTAGGTTAATGACATGAGAAAATCATAATAGAGATGGCCTAGAATAGAAATATGTGATGAGTTCCACCATAGTGATGTTTAGATCATGAGGATAATAAAGAACTTATTACAGAGCAAAGGTGTATATAGTTGGTAGTTCAAGGATCATAGGCATCAATAACACCATCAATCAGACATATCTATTTTCCTTTTTGAGGGTCATGAATGGTTTTAGGAAACATGGGGTGATTAAGACATGATTCTATATTTATGAACCAAGGGATTTCAAAGATGATTGAATCACATCATTTCCTTGTTTACCGATGTATGTTTTTGTGATCATTTAAAAAAGGATTATAATGGGTGGTGGATTAAGCATTTTAACTTCATGTAGTGGAAAAATATATTAGGACAATATTTTATGTCATACGACGAGGACATTTATTGTAGTTTAGCATCATGTGGTAAGAAATTATCAATTTACCCATAGTTTAACATCATGCATTAAGGATTTGGTAGCCGATGTGAAAAATTGAACAAGGTATATTTTGTGCACAAATTTTCTCTAAATACATTTGACTCATATGTAGGAAAAATTATCTTGCATAACTTGTCCATTGTGCATTTTGTGGTGATCATTTTTCATTGGTTATTGTGGTTAGACTAGGGATTAGAGATCCGAGAACCACTTTGTATCATGTGATGGCTGGAATCAAACAACACATAGAAAATAAGTGGGAAACTCCCTATTTAGTTCTGAAACATATGTGGATGGTGGAATTGATATCGCTGATTGTTATAGTTTGACCTAGGATTAGAGATTATGGAATCACTACAAATCAAATATTCTAAGGAATTAAGGAACATGTAGATTTTGAGAGGCCTTGAAGTTTAATGTCATGTAGTATTAGTCTGGGATCCCTGATGTGAAAGGTTGTGTTGTGATTAGTCTTATGAATCAATCTATGAATTTTATTTTGTATCCAATAATGGAAAGAATAAATTAACACTTAGTTCATGAAAATTAGATTCATGTGAAGGTCTGACCCAAACACACGGAGGGGAACTTTTATGATTATTTATTTTAAGAAGACTATAAGTTGGTGATATGATTTTCACTACATATCTTTTGATGATTTAAATCAATTCAAAAATTATTCATTAATTTATGTGTGGTGTGATACCATCCCCAACAACAATAGAACTCTCAGGATAGGTCTACAAGAATGTGCAGTTTTATGTCATGCAAGGGATGTAAACCATTATGTTTGAAATCATGTGGTATGGATTCAGGATGTGACTTTTCAATTCATTTATTAAGGACCAGTATGACCCTATCAAGATTTCATATGCATTGTTCATATGGGGGATCAATTACCATGATTCCCTCAATCATGTGATCTATGCTCGATGTGAGAGACATACAATAGAAAGGGTTCTATTAGAAACATTGAAGTATTTAAATAATAGAGAGGGTGGATATAGTATCATGCAGTGGTTTGGAATGATATAGTATATAGGCATCCATACATATCTTAAAATAATTATAATCAATCCATATATTGTTCAAGAAAACCCATGTTGTTTAATGTCATGCTGCTATAACAGCAGCCCCAATGTTTAATGTATAATGGTGAGGGCATGGGTATCCCAATGTGGAATATGTGTATTATTGTTTCTAGGTCCAAGCGTAGAGGATTTGACATTCCAACATTTTTTATGATGGTATAAATTAGGCCACACATAGTTCTTAGATGATGAAATTCCCTATGTGGATATGACTCTCACATAGGGATACAGGTATTTATTCCTCTATTCACAAAGTTAAATATTGTTAGTGGTGTATTGTCTATCAGATGATGACTCTCATGATTTTTAATTTCATGTGTTCAATAAAAATTTTAAATAGCTTTAACATCATGTGATAATGACCTATTCCCCATAGATTATCCTCATATGGTTAAGATGAGATACATTATGTAGCTTAACATCATAATGTTAAGACAATATTTTTTCTGTTTATTATTATATGGTTATGATGTTTTCCATTTTGTTTAATGGTGTGTGGTAATGAGAAATGATGATTTGTAGTTTCAATTATTGAATCATGGAATTTTATAATGCATTTTAATGTCATGTGATTAGGTGTCAATTGATGAAATATATGAAATTTATTTCTTCATAAATTTAAAATTGTTTGGGGGTAACATGCTCCCCATCCACTATGTAAAATGAGTAAGACCCATTATGATAGATCATATGTATGAAATAAGGCCCTGAAAATTTGGAATCTATATTCCGAGGCTTCTTCCCAGGTATCATTAGTGTTCTGGAAGCCACAACCAGAACTCCATTGAGGAATGAATGAAGAAGAACCATTTCATTAAAAGTATTTTACAACATGATTATGAATAAATTAATGGATTTTTAATGTATAGAACATGTTCTCATCATTCAATTCTCTCTAATCGAGTAATTTTCATGACTGGTCAACCGTCGAGAGTTGTCTGAAAATGGATATTCAGAGTGAATGAAGATGGAATTCTATGGGAAACACTACTTTGGTCCCGTATGCTATTGAATATGGTATTTAATATTCTGATGTACATGTAGTGGTACGGTAGACCCATAAATCATAGAGAAGAATATCAGGCCCATACAACAATTACTTATTCACTATCTTATTGAGATTCTCTGATATACTCTCATTTATGGCCTTTATCTATCGATTTTTTGATTAAAATTTGTGTGATGAGTGATTAAACTCGATCTGATTATCCCAAAAAAATGTTGTTAAATCTATAGAATAGAGGTTTGTTCTATTTTTTCATTATAATATGAGGGATTTTGATCCTATTTATTATATAGAATATTATTAATTTGATGGTTTTCTTCATCCGGACTTCTTTGAGGGGTATTTCCTCATCCATTTTGGATAGGAAGTTGGTTGATGTAAGAATTTACGTTAACTACATTTCTATGGTTGGGTTATATAAACAAAAAACATCCACTCTCCATATAGAAAATTACCATGAATATTTACCTTTATGTAGAAATTATAGGTTTTGATGGATGATGTTTTCATAGATCTTGAATGCATGACATTTCCTAGTGAATTCCAAATATTCATTAATAAGGAATTACTGTTACTAACAAATCCTTCTGATTTGATGTGAGAGTAGGTTCCCCGATTGGTGAGGATCATAGGATCCAATATATACTTTCTCCCCAATGACATTATTTTTTTCTACTATTCATCTAATTTTGATTTCATTAAAGCCTCCCGGTTATTGGGATGTTTTCTCATCCATACCATTTTATGGGATAATGTATGATAATCACTAGATAATCTTCTCCCTTCCATCTTGGACTTTCTGTATATTCTCATTATAGAGATAATAGATTATTCGATCCATCCATCTAGTAATGGATATTGGTCCATCACACACTAGGGCAGTGCTAGCCTACGTTATTTATCCCAAATCACAAATGGTGATGAATGTAACCATTATTTAGTGTTTGATGTCGATGACTGAATCATCCTAATTATGATCGGACAATATTGTGTTTGTATTGGCTAATGCATTGGCATGAACGTTCTATTATTAGGGGACATGATGATACAGAGGATCAAAAGGGAACTTTTACATTGTCCCTTGATGTATCCATTTAGTGGAAAAATCTTCTTTTTGATAGAATATTCTCCAATTATTTTTATTATAAATATTCTTAAATCCCCATTGATAATCATGTAATTTATTATTAGCTATATTCCATGGTCCAATAAAATTATGATGGCTTAGCATTCTGCCTCATTAATTGTGTACGGTTTATATAGTGAGAAACTGTAGGAAAGATTTTAATTATATAGATAGAAAAATATAAACCCTCTACATACCCAATTGAGTATTAGGTTTTCCCATCTTATTCAAATATGTGTTCAAAGGGATCAATCAAAATACATCCCCCATTTTTGAGGAGTTTCAAAAGCATAGAAAACCTCCTCACCTAATTTTTGAGTGTCGTCTAGTATGCTTTATGAGGTTGGATGTAACATGGGAAAATTATCTAGGTATTGTACTTTCACTCACATCTTTTTCATGAAAAAAAATTTATATTTTTACATAATGACCTCCCATTGGGCCAAATTACAATATAGCATGGGATGTCCATGAATGTAATTGAGCGGGTCAATAAGTTGCATAAGGAGCACATTATGCTACTGCAAATAATGGCTCAAGTTCAGAATAGTTAAGATGTGTGTGAACATGTTCCTCTCAACATCAATGTATCAGGTCTCAGTACCAAGAATCATTTGTATGAAGTATTATATAGTTTTCCCATATCCTGCATCATTCTTATATTTTAGGAGGGTTCATAGTGATAGTTGTATGGAGTATACATATTAGATGAGTGGATTTCCATTCACTATCAAATCTAGATAGATAAGTAATATATGTACTACTTCGGACTATTAAATTCTTATGGGTAGTCCACATCCCATTGATTTGCGATTCCATTCCATATTATATTTTTGAATGGGGGAGATTTTCCATATATGTAATATATGAGACATAAATTGCAAGAGAATTTCCCCTTGATCCCCTTTTGTTCATTTTTATTTTTTGGGTGACATTTCTAGAAAAGAAATAGTCACTATATGGTCATAATCGATGTTAGTGTGGAATACCCTAAAAGATATGATACAGAAAATATGTTACCACAAAACCACATATCATAGGATTCATTTTTAGAATATTTTTTCACATCTTGTCAAAGACTTTTTGAATATTTAGGATGTGATAAAATCCTTATTGGAATTTGAACAGCCGATATCATCATAAAATTCGATTATTCAACCCAAAAGGTGATTAATCAAATGATTTATAGAGCATAGGTATGTACCGCATGTAATCATTAATCCAAACTGTATAACATAATTGAAATAAACCCTCTATTTTTTCTCTAAAGGTAATGGATTCTTCATCTTCATGGGGCTTATTTATTTTATTGTGCCCCGTTTATAAATCCTAAAATGAAAGATATTTTAAAAAAGTAGTTGAATCGATCAATAGTTTTGTGATTGGACATGGGAATTCTACCTTTGTGAAATTTCAACTAAGTTCATTGAAATCAATGCATACACTAATATATCCATTCATAATCATTATTGGGTAAATTTGGTTTATCCATCTTGGGTATTTTACTACTCATAGAATGTTATATTTGATTAACTTGTCGAATTACCCCTCGATATTCGTATCATGAGAGGTGTTCATCCTCTTTGCTCCCTAATTGAAGAATCATTAGTCATTTGGTAAGCAAAGATGGTGTGTATAAACATCAATGTACATTTAGATAATTTATGTATAATTCATTGTGATCGCATATCAATTTTTCTAAAGAAATGTGATTTTCCTCTCTTAGTCCATGAGAAGCAAGGAATCAATAAATACTGTAAGCATAATGCATTATTCTATTACCATTTTTTTGAGCTCAGGAATGTTGGTAGAGAATCCTTATCCTACTGAATGAGGGGGGTACTTAAGGCCAACCTCTTCCCTCTGATTTTATGGAGTCATTTTCTGATGAAGTCAGATATATTGGGGAATATCATTATTAATTAGGGTGAGAGATGATAAGAAATAAAAGGTATTATCCTATTCTATGACCTAGGTCATTTAATAGAGATTTCAGAGATAATCCTCAATTATAATATAACTGGGGATAGAAGGGGATTAAATATATGAAATTACGTATATTTCCTCAGTTGTATTTATGGGTAGCACGTAGTATTGGTTTAGTATTGTATATTAATTCAGAGGTGTGGTCGTCATTCCATTGAGGCATAAAACCTATAGCTAGCATTATTTTCCTTCCATTTTATTGAAAACTACCTCATAATATGTGGAATTTCATGTTTCAACACTGGAACTATCAATATGTAGTATTATAACCATTATATTGATGGGGTATTTCAATCAATGATTGAATTTTGAGAGAACAAACACATGTATTTTTAGTTAGGGACACCCGATAATAACATTGTATGATGTGTCTTGTAGGATGATGATTAACATGATGATAAAAGTGGGATACCCAATCTTATCATTGAGAAAGATCTTACGAAAATCACTTTTCTAATAATTAGAATTCCCTTAAATGGTTATCATTGTTAGAGATAAATCACCCTTACCATATCCAATATTCTAGATGGTATGAATTGGGATGTGGTTGATCCCATGACCAGTGTCAATCATATTCATTTGAACATCGACATTATTGAGTCAACCGAAAATGTATAGTTGTAAGATGTTTCCCAAGATTAACTCTTAAAAATCTTGGTATGTGAATGAGATGTTTAGATTCCATTCTACTGGAATGGTCTTCACTCGATACATATTGTATGTAGTGAATTCTATTTCAAACTCTTATGTGATCTGTAGGGGATTAATGGGTGCCTCCCTATGTGTTTTTAATTATGGAGTGCATGCCTGTTTGAGAGATTTTCTAGTACAACATCCATGTATTTTAGAATTTAATACATTTTTAGAGAAACTAGAGCTTCGTGATGTATAACTACTCCTAATTATCAATCTCAGGGGTTGAATCATTTGTGATAAATGGTATGTGTGCTTTTTAAGACATAATGGTTGCATAATGTACTATTGGAATATATCATTCCATCCTACCTCATTGTCTCTACTGATTAGATCATCATATCACCATAAGGTAGTCATGTAATATGACTGAACACAAATGATCTGTAGGGGGTTTTGGTTTACCTCCATGTCTATACTGGGCTTTCTGGTGTTCTTTTCAATAGATCTTATATATATATATATATATATATATCATCTATGAGGTCATGAAAAAAAAATTTGGTCTACCCATGCCAGTTTCATCCCTTGATCCTCAATTCAAGAACAACCTGCCTCTTGTTCACTGATTAGTTGTAGGTAACTCATAATTTTAGGCCTATTCATTATCAGATAAGGGGTATTGTAAGTGATTCTAATTGACATATTCAAGGATGCACTCTTCATCTGATGAGGTCTCCATTTGGTGGGGTGAAACCTGTGCTTCATATATTACAGGGAATAAATCATTAAGATTAAGATTGTACATCAGATCAGAATATAAATCTTCCACTTAAATTTGATCCTACGTCAAATTGATGCATCCTCTTTCAAGATACATATATTTTGATAGGTTCCTATGTGTCTTCACACTTATAGATCCAAAAAATCTTTTCCCATAGGGTTGCATGGTTTTAGTAAACATTTTTTGAGTCATCTTGTTATTGAACACATTATCACACCTAGATAGAACCTTTTTCCAAACTATTTCTTCTTTTAGTTAGGAAATGGTTTTGGAAAAATCTGATTCAAGGTAGATATAAAACATCACCTATCCAAATTGAACATGATTAAGAGAATTTTCTTTAGGTGAACCAATCATGGATGTTATGAACCATCCTTTTATGGATGGGGAAATAGTTGGGATGATATGTTAGGTTAATGTCATTGGGATTCTTAGGTGGTGGAATATTGAACAAGGTTTTCCCTTTCCTGTATGGAAATAATATGAGACTTTTTCATTTAGAATTATGTATCCATTATTCATCAATTCCTCGAATATTAGCCCACCCAAATATAATTTAGCTTTTTTAAAAGGTTGATTTTTTTTTGGTTTTTTCAGCTCATTAGATGGTGTTGTGTAGTTCAGGACCATCATAGAGAAAATAATGAAAACTACTACTAGTTTTAGGGTAGGATAAGTAGTTTCTACATTTTCGAACCATTTTCCCTCTATAGAGGGTCTGAGTAGGGATTTATCTTATGTTCACTTAATGGTGTCAACTAGATATTGTTCCATATCAAAAAATTCATGGAACCCAATTTGATAATTCATTTTGGTTTGATATATCTTCAACGAATCTAATTGAATTTATGCGTAGAGTTCCATAAATTATTCCTAAGAGTGAGTGATGATGATAGACAATGTAACAACCATTCACCTAGATACAAGTTTAGAAACCCTACAATTATTATTTCTCATTTAGTTCGTCAAGTAAATGACTATATTTTTAAACGATGTGTAGTATAAATAGTAAAAGAATTGATGAATAGGGTATTCCCATCGTGAAATAGATCTCATTAGAAGGATGATGTTGAAAAACATAGGTTGGACCTATCATAGTCCTTAAAAATTACCACAATATAGTTTCACCCTGATGATCTCAAGACCCCATCATCATGTTGCACTTGGATATGAATCAAGTGAGATAATGTTAAGGGTTTCCAATATTATAGAATAATGAGAAGGTGAGAATGCTAAAAAAGTGTGGAAGAAATGATAAATACAACTATTCTGGATATGGATTCATCTTATGTTATACAAGAGTGTTTCATCCTTCTAGAGATTCCATTTGAGGATCCAGGGACACGATGATGTTGATAAATTCTATATATACTGATATTTTAGCTTCCTTCAATATATAGGTAATTGGTGGGGTTATATGAGGTGGATTTGTTTTCATCTACCTAGGATTATCAATTACTTACATGATAGAATGATTAACATAGTTAGGGTGAGGTTGTCACATTATTGGGGGATGTTGTAATCATATTTGTATTTCACAATTATGTGGATTAGATGCTTGAATCCTGATCTAGTTTGGCACTCAGATGTCGCTTCTGAGCGTTTATCAGCTCTTGGTGGGAGAATATTCACCTCATCTAGAAGGAAATACCCATCTCGAATATTTCCATTGAGTATCTCGTCATTGATTTGTTTAAGGGTTTGTATATGGTCCACATATTTTGAAAACAGTTCTTACATTTATGGTTTATTAGTGATTTTAGGAGGTGACTGGGACGTAGCAACACCATTCCCTTCATCTTGAATAGTGTTCTATTGTAGTGGTGGACAATCAATATTTTTAGGTTCCATTTTTTGGTGACCTCTCTGATTTTGGGTATATTCATCCTTGATGGGTGCATCTAAATCCTACCCTTAGTTATATTTCCATAAAAGTTTCTCAATGAATTTGTATATTGATCCACATTAGATGTCGTGTTGAAAATGAGGACTTTTATAGATGTATATTGTGTAATGGTAGTTGACCCATTACTTGTAATGTAATAGGATGATTTTTCAATACATTTATTAGATTAATTCCTTGAACCCATGTCCATATGGTGTTTTCAGAGATTGTGACCCTAGTAGGGTTTGATTCCCATCATCATATGCTCCTCTATTATTTTCCTATTAGTGGTATTCTTGTTGGAGATTCCATTCATGAATTATAAACACAACCCAAATATTAGGGTTTGTCTATTGGTGATAGTAATGGATTGAATTTTGACCATCGATATATACCACCCATCCTAGAGAATACTAATTCACATGCAGGGATTATTATTATGAAAATTCCCCTACCCCGCGGGCTAGGGAATATCAAGGGTTAAAATTTCCATTGGCTGATCCTTTTATTTAGGTTAATATGGTTCCTTTTCAGGGATTAAATTACTCCCATGATGTAAATTCAGCTATACATGTATCCATCCAACCATATCGGGTTTTATCTAGATCCACCATTGATTTCCCCATGACCCACATGATGTATGATGAATCTTTTGGTATAAGATATAAATTCACCTAACCTATTAGGATTCTGTTTTTTGATGCCTCAACAAATATGTCCCAAATTATTTTATGAGTTGATGATATGAGGGGTAGAGGTAGTGGTAGATATTCCAACAGCCCAGTGGGATGTGTTTTCTCATTGATATATTCTATGGATTCTACTATTATGATTTGTATGATATAGATAATCTATTATAGTATAGTAGATGGGTAAAATAAAACCCCTGTAAGGTGCCAGTTTCTATTTAATTTTTTTTAGTTGATCCCAACTTTGTCTTTCGTGTCTTAAATACATTCCCCTTAGTTTGATGGGACCAATTGAATGATATTTGGTTTAATTTCTCCCTCCATTCATGATTCATGGAACCATTAAAATTGAGGAATTATGTTATAGTCATTAATTGGTTCATGGGTTACAAATTCCTTTATTTTCTCTTGAGTATATGGAAATACTGACCACCATATCCATAGTGTTATTATTTTCTAGGGACAAACTATAGTGAATTTATCTTTTTTTCCCATCCTAGAATGCTATGTCTGAAAAGGCTTAAGAAATCAATAAATGGAGAGTTCTCATGATGTAGATACCAAGAAATTCATTTATTTTTTCCTCTCCTTTATTCAATGGTTCTCAACTATTGAAAAGGAATCAGTATCCTACTGGTGAAATAGTGTAGAAATGATCTAAAGGTGTTACTTGTATATTGGAATGTGGACATGTATAGCCTTCTGTCACTAATTATTTTCCCACTTATTTCATGAATACATGGAATGCAATCCTTTATTATCTCATATAGGATCGCATATTCTAATGGAGAATGGGGCCAAAACATGGTGAGTATGATGTTTCTAGATAACTCTATCCATATGGAAATGGTATTCCCTCTTTGATCACTTTACCCACCTATATATGATCAGACCTAATAGGTAGTTTATAAGGAACTATATATGGGTTACCCATATGTTTTCCCACCTCTATATATGAAGGAGTCAATGTATTTAACATCCTTCTATATGTAGGTTTCATGGAAGGTGGAAAATGTATATATACATAAGATATATTAATGTGGGGGGGTGGACACAGTGAATTTTAGGGTTAGATTCCATATGATCTTTATCTACAATACAATGTGGAAAATTATAATGGTAATGATCACATTTTACTTCGATTGAAAATTCTATGGACACTTTTGAAGTTGATAATGTGTCTTGAATGAGGTCAAGAAAAATAACATTGAGAATATTAGGTAAATGATCCTCATTAGATTGAATTGGAGGAATATTTCAACATGTTTTTTGGTATTGTATAGGGATATGAGCTGATTGTATAATGGTTTATGGAATGTGTTGATAACCTCTTAGTGATGGTGGAATATGTGCCTGCTGTTGAGAAGTTGTTGTAATATGCTAAAGATATTCTTTATTATTGATAGGAATATAAGCCTTCCCTGAGGCATGTTTTACCCTCACATCATAAGAAATAGTTTGAACTGGGATATAATCTAAATCCCGAATCTTTATGATATGTTACCCATATTTTGAGATAGTTATATGTTCTTATCTTCAGTCACATTCCACACTAACATAATGATACTTCATTGGTGTGAGAATATAATCGTAGAAAGAATATAGATTATTCATCAAAATAGTTTTATGGACCTATGGAATGTGAGAAGGGATATGATCTACTTTCTCTATAGCCATAAAATTATGTTGATTTAGTCATTGATCAATGTAAGCAAGGATATGAGACTAGAATCTATGATCTAATTGAATAGACTTTGTAGATTTAGCAACATGGTGATCTTTGACTATAATGGGGTTATGAGCATAATCCTACATTTTTGGATTATGCCACTTGTCTTCATAGACCCAAATATGGGCATGTATCGAAGCATGTTCCCCTCTCACATGGTGAGCCCTAGAAAGAATGAGGATATGATCCTAATCAGGTTCCATTGGAATATTCTACTAGTATTTTTTGACAAGAATTCATCCCCAGGACAACACATTTTTTGCTGTCACTTGGTGAACCCAGGTTGGAATAAGAAATTGATCGTATTCTGGTACCTCTATCTTAAGAGAATTATTTTGATAATCTTTTTGGATGGGAGAACAAATGATAACTTTCTCTAGATCAAAAAATTTTTCTAGATGACCATAGTTTTTTTCTTCCCTAGATATGGTGAGTGTAAAATGTACCTTCTCCAGTATTTATACCATTTCTAGAATATGACAGTAGAGTTCTTCAGCAATTTCTATAATATAAAGAAACTTTTTAAAAGTATTCATATGGATGCAAGCATTTACATTTTCTATAACCACTATATAATGTAGTATATACTCAATTAAGGTTAGAATCTTATCCCACATAAATCCTACTAATGAATGAAGAAATGTTTATGGACTTCATGGATGGTGGTTGGGATATGTGCCTCCATCATGTAGGTTTTACTGATATTTGTGTTAACTTATTTCGAGTGAGAAAAATATATGTTCCCTATTAATGGATACCACTAAAAAATGATGATAGATATCATTAAATTTAGTAGTGGTATGATCCCACACATTATTATCCCAATCATTCCATGCCTGATATATCTTCCTTGTTTCCCAGGCAGGGGTACTACAGGATGTTGTGTGTCATTTCATATACTCAATAGGTGAATAACGGGAACTGGTGGGATAACATTGGAAATTTCGGATGAAATGATCCCTCATTGGTAGCCCTTGACCCAAATATATCTCCTGTAGACTGTTCTGTCCACCTTCATCAGATAACGATGGTGGTATTTCATTTCTCCAGGGACAAGCTCTCGAAGGGGTTGACTCTGGCTATGAGTTCCACTTATTGTCCTACATATTTCATTGGATGATTTAGACTCATTAGTATTAGTAATTTATTTACATCATGGGATTCCTCAAGGGTATATATCTCACCATGTAAAATTTTTTAGTGTAATATTATACTTTTCATCCTATATAGAGTATGTTTGGATAGTGAGGTAATTTTGAGTCCCACCGTGGTTGAATTTACAACAAATTTTCTAAAACTTTCAGAATGAAGAAATCAATGATCTAGAATTTATTTAATGTAAAATATTTAGCCTAAAATATATTATGGATCAATGTTTTCTATATGATTTTCATTTTATGAATTATATGTTCTCAATCAGTTATGAATGTTTAACATAATTTTCTATTGAATCCTGATCCATCCACTCTACTCACTTGGATATGTCAATGTGTGGATGGAATTGTTTCATGAAAAACCAATATATCGAGGATCATCAATAAGATCCATGTCAATATTCACACTATTGTTTGTGTAGGATATGAAAAATATGTACATAATCCTAGTTGACATATCATACTACTATTTGAGAGAATCAAGGATGGTTCACCATTTTTTCATCAAGATGTACACATGGGAACCGATATGTCAAGAAGAAGATGTTCTAATGATAATTTATTAATCAATACTATTATCATATGAAGGATATTCCCTAGTTAATTTCATTATGGTTTGATTCACCACTTTTCTTATGTCCGGTTTATTTGGGAAAACGTGGAAACTCGGATATTGGTTGTGACATGGGGTCAAATGTGTTATAAAATAATTCATTTCAGGCTTACCATGTTTTCCATTTCATGGAAATTCTCAATGGTTCATACATCCATAAATGGATACAGAACATCTTCCTTATTCTATCTTGTTAATTAGTGTTTTAATCCCAATGACACTTAGGGACTCCCATTAGATTAGACAAAGGGTGGTCTGTCTCATCACACCATTTGGGTGAATTTTCTACAAACACCGGGATTCTCTTATATATTTAAAATATGTACGTATATGTATTCATAATCTTGAAATAGAACTAGTTAACCTAAAATAATGATCATAGGTTAAACAATTTAATATATGATATGGAAAGTTTTATTGGGTCCATTATTATGTATCTGATGTTATTCGTCCACTTCCTCTAATAAGCAGCTAATTTTCATTATAAGTCATATACACAGGTTCTTTCGAATATTCTACACTATAGAGTTGAATTTAATATGTCATGGATGGAATTAATACATTATAATGTTCCATATATATAATGTTTTATGAATTGAATCTAAATAGAAATAGTTACTCAAACCCTTTTAGTTTAACATTATGTAGAAAAGATATATATTTATGGCACTGAGGAACCTGGTATTTGATCTCAAACCCTAAGGTCAAATCCTCTATTTTCTATTAATGTGTGGAATCAGAGTCATCATAGTTTAATAAAAAACATAGGACTAGTCCCACAAAAGACTTACTTATATTAAGGAATTCATATCAAGAAGCAATTCATGCTTATGAATTTAGTTTTATTTGTCTTGGGTAGATCCATGATGAAAATGATTTGACCATTGAAACTCCCTAACCCCATTTGAAATACACATAGTGTGAGATACATATGATTGAATGTAATCATTTTCACAACATTTATATGTTTGGAATGTGTATTGAGAAATCTAGTTGGATGTTCAAAATAGACATCAGGCCTTAGGAAGGTGTTCTACATACCCTTTTTATTGAAGGAATCAGATTTCTATTAATTTAGGTCACTTTTATGTCCACTGGTAAGTAAAGATGAATTATTATCCCATGTGAATGATTATGTTAGGATGGTTATAATTTTTGAGATATGGGGGACGTACAGAAATGTTGATATCTATTTGATCTCATTCAATTAGAAGGATTCCAATATATTATTGTTATTATATGAATCAATGTTGTTATAATATATATGACTTCTAATCCCTCTGGGGGAATTGATAAAAGTATTATACAAATGGAATGATCGGGTGATGATGGTTTAAAAGTTGGAGACATGGGGGGGACATACACAAAACTGAATTATCAATTTATCTCAGGCCATAGAAACACAACCAAAATATCCTAATTATTATAGGAATCATTGTTCTCATAGTTCTTTTTTATTGTTGAATAAACAATGTGGTTTCACAATAATTTAGGTGGTTATAATTTTCCATTTATTTGTGATTACACACTGATGCTTTGATATATGGAGGTTATACATGATTATAATGTCTTGAGTCCCTTAATTGTCCTTTCTAGGATGTATGTTTGAACTGAAAGACATCCTTCATTATTTGTCTTGATTGTCTACCTGAAATTTTAGAGAATATCTTTAATTTTATTTCTATATTGAAGATATATCCAAATACAATTGTGTTGTTTATTTGTATTTTTCATGGATCATTTAATAATGTAAATTTTATGTATGAAGGAAAATACATAATGAAAGAAAACATTCCTAGACAACATCACAAGGCTTGGGAGATATATCCACAAGGCCATCACAAGATATTGAAATAACTATATGGATGGTGTCACAAGATTTGGATAACATGTGCTAATGTAATCATTGGAGTTAGACAACCTATCCAGATGATGTCTCAAAATCCTGATAACATGTTTGGAGGGTGCTCTAGTATATGGATGACTTGTTCGGAGGATTTCATGAGAGATGGTTGAGATGTCTTAGTTCCATAGAAAAACCCAACTGATGAAAACTAGTGAAACCATATTATGTGAGTGACATGTCTAGATGAAATCAAATGTTCTTGATGTTGAGTTTAATGGGATTCACAATACTCGAGTGGCATTCCTCGAGGGCATTCACAGCATTCTTTTAGATATATAATGAACATCACATGATCAAATGATTTTCAAAGTGGTGTCATGTGATTTGGTCAATATGAACCAATGCTTCTGCATGAACTAAATGTTTCATGTAATATTCATTCAAATCAATGTATATGTTTTTTACCTATATTTTACATTCATTTTAGAAATTGAACTAAACGTTTTTTCAATATGTTCCTTTTATTTAATAAGTGTTAGGTTTTTTAGATCTCACATGATTTTCTACATATATGTGATTTTCTTCAAATACTCAACTATTTTTCATTCTCATTATCTCAATTGATCACCAAAAGTGCCTTTTAATTCATTATGATCCTCGAGTTTCTCACCATATTTTACATAAAAACATGTTTTTACGATCACACGATCAGCTCCACCAATAATTATTCACTAATAACTGGGAGGGAAAGTATATTAATACATGGATTGATGGAATAATTTTTTTCGTCTTAGTGTTACATATTTATAGACATTTTCACCATGTTTTTTTGAATCCTTGAACATCATGTGTCTCATAGATCCATGGTTGAGTCAGTGGAGGGTATTTGTGTCAATATTTCCTTGAGACACTTCCCTAGGTCATCCTGGAGAAATCACATGAATTTTAGTAATAACAAGATTATCCCATAAAAATTCCTTTTATATGAGAAATGAGTCTTTTATAATCTTATGGAAATGACCCGGGAGTTTTTACATGGCCATCTAGGCATGTCAAGATTCTTTCTTGAGATTATGATGTCTATTGAATGGTTTTTGTGTGATCTCAGGTGTCTTTTCTGGGGTATAACACAAGACAATCATGGTTTTCTAGGGGACCTTCATGAGATTAGGATGATATGATTAGTGGTATTTAGATATATTGATTGATTTTTGTGGGGGAGATTTTCATGATCAATGGTGATCACCCCAGGACTAATAACTCCATTCACAAGAAATTAGAATATCCTCTACTTGCATGAATATACAATCACTTTCCTTTTTAATTCCTTTTAAATTTTAAAAGGATGTGAATATCATGACATTTAATGAGTGATATAGAATATAAATACTATTTTAGTTAGGGATTTATTGTGTGACCAAAAATGGTCATGTAGTGATGTAGAAGCATTCTCATGGAAAAACCCTTCAATTTGTATTTGAATCCAAAGGGGAGAACAAAACTACTTGGACCTTTACGAAACCATTCATGTGACAATGGTGACAAGTCGGTGGGATCTTGTTAGATAAGGTGGACATGTTACCCAGTCATTCTCGTTGCCTTATTATCCAAATGGGTGCTTTAATATATGTTTACAACTCAGATATTGACCTACATTCTGAATATTTTTAACATATTTTTCAAGGTTTTTTAGATTGATCATTTTGAACCTATGGTTCAAAAATTCCCATAACTAAATGGATCTCATATATCACCATTAAAATGATTAGTGAATGTGTTTTAAACCTTTTAAGGAAAAGTGTGTATCTTTAAAAGGGGACACATGTGATATTTCAATTGATTTTTTGCTACATATGGCCATTCACATGTCCTTCTGAAGGTCATGTGATCACATTTCCTTTCCATGGTTATGCAGTATCCATGGATTCACCACATACTATTCCTTTAATTTTTTGGTTCAATATTACCCATTATTTATGTATGTCTTCCTTTTTCAATTTTCCATTTCACATTTGGAGGTCATCAACCCGTAAAAATTATAGAGATAGTGGGTCCCACCTACTAAGGAGTAAATATACTATTTTCAAAGAGTATAAGTGGATGTATGTATTTATAACTTTAACTTTATATAATAATTATAATATAAAGAAATAACAGTATATCATTAAATACACTTTTATATAAAATACATGATATGAGGCGATGAAAAGGTAATCACATGGCTTCGTAGGAGTGGAAAATTACAGGTCGCGAATGATGATATCTTTATTCAAAGGATGTTAAGGTAAAACAATACATGATATCATATTTTTTTAGAATAATCATTATTTCATGAATATTATATAATTAAATGAAATCCAAAATTATAATAACAAGTTAGTGGTGGTGATGCACAATTAATTATATCTTTTCTAGATTCATTTGGTTTCCGAGTACAAGAATGATTGTTTTAATTTCAATTTCATGGAGGAATGAAATATGTATATAATATTACATTAAAATGAAAAAAATTATTATATAGAAGAATTTTTTTATCATTTTGTGATGATTTAAAATCATTTGAATCTATTTAATACAAAATATCATGGAAGTACTTTGTTATGAACTATAACTATTCATCAGACCCCACTTTAGGGTGATAGTTAAAAAAATCCTTGGATGGTTTTATAATCACTAATATTACTCTAGGATATGGATAGGGTTGATATGAAGAAATTTTATTGGTAATTATCTCAAAAAAATTCTATTGAATTTTTTAAAAATGTGGAGACATGGTGTCGTTTTATATGGGGGAGGTCACATACATATAATGTCTAAGAAGATAAAAATATATTATCATCTTAAATAGGAAAAATTTATACTAATGAATAATATATGAAAATGAGATAGCATAGGGTTTATGTATTTATGTGAAATCCTATTTATAAAATATTATAGATAATGTTATCTCTAATCATTTTTTTGACTCTCTTGTTTACCTAGTTAATTATAAACTGTGGTAATAGATTTTTAATGTCTTTAATATTCATTATGACCCAATAATATGCTTAAATTGTTATATAATACTAATATTAATGATTACAAATATTAAATCCAATTTATCACATTCATTTCATATAATTTGAAATATTTTACTTAAAATTTAATAAAATAATGATGAAAATGGGTTTTAAAAATATTCTTTTTAAAGATAAACATGTTATATTAATATATTCATATATCGTTTTAATTCAAGTAAAATTAATTTAATTAGGTTTAATCTAAATTTAATAATTACAAATTTTAAATAATTAAAAATATAATTTCACTTTTAAAATTCACGAAAAGTATATAATTTATTCAAAATAATAATTAATTGTCACTATTAATTGAAATAATTTTTTTTTCAAAAAATCATAATAAATTCTTCAATGGAAAATTTTGAAATTATGAATTCAATATTAAATATAATTTTTCAAAATTCTTTTTTATTAATTTTAATATAAATCCTTTAAAATCCAAGTTATTCATCAAAGCACAATTTTGTTTTGAAATAAATATTTTGTAATTTTTTCTTAAATGTTACATAGTATTCATATAAAGATTATGAATCTTATTTTTAATTATTAAATATTAATAATACACGAAAATGATTTATCTTAGCAATCCCACAATTGGTAAATTGTTAACATATTTTGATACAGTGTAATCAGAATATTATTCATTAATTAATCACATGCTGACTTTTTTCCATGATAGCATGCAGTTGATTTGTTTTTTTCTTGTTGAATCATACTGTTTTCCACATAAAAATAAAAATATAAATATTTTTATTACGAAAAACATACTCCCCATAGTCTATAATTTTTACCTGTTATTTTTTAGAAGAAATATTTTCTTACTAGTTATCTACATTCATGCTCCAAACATTATATGTAATTGGAAAATATTTTCTTAACTAAAAAATATTAAAAACATAATGTACATATGATAATAATGGACGAAAGGAAATTTGATAAGAATCCAGTCAAATCTTATCTATAATAACATTTGATAGAAAAAAACCACGGACATGACATTAAATTTTTATCAAAATTCATATTACTTTTCCATTGAGAGACTTTACGAATAACATGATAAAATATCCTAAAAGAAATATCATTCCATTAATAATCTTATCAACTTTTTTTCTTTCTTTAATCCATAATAATCTTATACTAAATTATCATTACCTTTTTAACAATTTCATCTAACAATTTTGTTCCAAAAAACATCATTTTTTTACGACATCAATAAAATATATATTCTAAATCTACATTCTATATAATACCTGAAGTTTCATATTTATTAAAGTGTGAAAAATAATTATTATTAGAAAACTAATAAAATGTGAGATATTCATGCCAAAATCCATGATAATGAAATGGAAATTATAAAAATATATCATCCAAATTCTTATTCATTCCCATTGATTCTCTATCATTTTGAGGGTGAAATGTTGAAAAAAAATGTAATTAGTCCTGAAATAACATCTAATGACTTTTAAAAAATTTGATGTTAAAACTAAATCCGGATAAGATATAATGGATATTGGGAATCCTTATAATTTAATTGATTCATTTTTATAATGTTTATAAACATTATCCAAATTAATATTATCTATAATGAGAAAAATATGTGATAATATATTTAAATGATCAATAATAACCCATATCACATTAATACTGTATAATTTATTTGGAAATATTAACATGAAATAAATATATATATTTCTTAATGAATAATTTTTAACAAGAAATAGATGAATCATCCCATTATGTAATTTTCAATATACATTAACATGTTAACAAGTCAATCATTTCTTGGTAAATCCATAATTATAATTCATTAATCCATCTAACTAAAAATGATCCCTATGTTCACTGTATATATTTTTACTTCTAGTATGAATAAATAATGAATAACTATTATCATTAATTAATAGTAATTTCTTTTACTAGGGTCACATGAGACATATAAAAATTTTCTTAATCATTAAATACCTCATATTTAAAAAGTAAACTCTTAAAACTAAGTCTTACAAATGGATTAAACCATTTACTATAAAACACAATATTTTTTCTAGGCATTGTTTATCCTATCTAAATAGATATTTTTATAACACCCTAAAAATTGAGCTAATTCAAACACATAATATTTTAAATACATGTTTTATCAAATCCTTAACAAAAAGGTCATGTTTCATATTTTTCATAGTTAATTTGGGATTATATTTTTCAGTCCATTCATTTTCTACTCCACTTTCAGTTGACCGAATATAATGAATTGTGTTATTGTAATAATTTATCTATTCCAACCATCTCATATATTAAATGTTAAACTCTCTCTAGGTGAATATATTCAATAGAAATTTAGTATTATTATTTATTTCACATTTTACTCCATGTAAATAATGTCTCAAATTTTTTAAATAAACCACATTATCCACCCCTTAAATATCATTTATTAGATAATTATTCATATTGTTATTATATTTAATTTAATAATAATAAATTAATAAATAACATAGAATTTATGCATAACCCAATCCCTTTAATGAAGTATTTTTAATGAAAACCAAGTAACCATTTCATGATAGAAATCCAGAAAAAAAAGAATTCAATTATCTTCTCTTCAACTATTAAAAAAATTTATCATATTAAATTATCCACACGAATATAAGTACACTTACTTATAAATTAGTACGTGAGAAATATACAAATGAAATATTTTTATTAATCCATTGGTAATATCCTACTAATACATTAAAACTAAGAATCTTTGTAACATTTTTAGGTCTTTACCACTCAAAACCACCTTATTTTTATTAGGTTAAACAATTATTCGAACATAATTTATGATATGTCTTGGGAATGACATATATATAACAAAAAATTAAATTTACAAATTTTTATATTAACATCCCTTAATTTAGGTAATTCGCAGTAATACATATATACATGTAATGATCCTAATAATTTTATGAATAATCTAAAATATAATCTATATACACAAATAATATTTTTATAATCCTGGAAACTTTTATTCATAATATCCATCAATATAGTGGGATTATTTTTTTAACCTAATTTAAATAACAAAAAATAATAATTCACATACCTAGTATGAATCCTTTTTAAAGGGATGATATTATCCTCCCCATATAGCTAATGGTAATCAGGACACATATTAATCATAAATGATTACTGAGCTCCTTATAACTAATGAAATGGGTCAATTATATATGGAAAATAATATTTATTCTTAATGATGATATTATTACATGCTCAATACACAATTCAACCATCATAGAATAATTTTTATTACTAACAAATAAAATAGGGGAACCCCAAGATGAAATTTATTGATTTATTAAACATTGATCAAAAAAATTAGAATAATTATTTTTCAATTACATATCATCTATTTGAATTATATGATAATTTTATTTAAAAATTTTATTAACATAATAAAGAATGTCAAAAGTGAATTATAATTTCTGACCATAAATTATAACTAGAAACACAACCGAAAAAAATTCTTTTAATACTAAGAAAATCATTAATTTGAAATGATACACTATTTTAAACAATATTATAAATACTTATTTCATTTCCATATTTTAATATTTTCTCATCTTCTTGATATGTCATCAAATGTATGAATAGAATCATATATTAGAAAGGAAAATCATTTCTCAAAAATAAATTTTTTTGGATCAATAATTTATAATAGAATGATAAAATGAAAATCCAATACATTGTCGTAATGACATAAAATTCTATAATTAGATAAATACAAGTGTTTTTAAGGAAAAATATTCCACAAATCATCATAGGAATATTATTGAAAATTAATATTTCCTTAATAATTCACCTGTGTGTTTTTACCAAAATATATAACATCATTTCTGGAGGATAAGTTTCATTTTAGCTTCAGGATTCTTAGAAATAAATGAACATGTATACCCTGAATCACATAATAAAATATCATAATCTTAATAATAATTTATTTTATGAGTTAACACTTATTTTATGGGCCTTAAATCAATCGATGTATGTTCACAATATTTTTCCTCACCATTCACCATATAGTCATACTACAACCCATCATTTTTTGTCATATTTAGAAACACAAATCCTAATGACACATCACATTAAATAAAAAAAATATTACAACCTTTTCATCGAAGTTGGCCTTTCCACTACTAAGATATTTTTTTAAATAATTATCCATATTCCCAAACATAAAAAATATTATGCACTTCCAAAAATTGATAACACCCAATAAATTTAGATTTTTTTTAACAACTATATAAAACTAAAAGCATAATTTTTATTACTTTTGATTTGATTTATTTCATATTCATATTTTTCTTCCACCTAAAGAACTTTTATTTCTTGTTTACAAAAATCATAAGATCACAGACAAAATCAATGGCCACCTTCTTGGACCATAAATCTAGTTTCTCATAACATTTGAATTCCAAAGAGTCAAATGAATTTTTTATCTTGTCTCAAATACTATGATAAACCAATTAATTTTATAATAAATATCAAAAAAAATTAGTTTGTAACATTCCTACCAGGTGACGTTCTCTTCATAAATTCAAAATGAATCTCTCTCCTTTATCAATACAATGTACATATTTTATATTCCATTTATAGCAACCTTAGTATAATATTTAATGGCATAATTTTTCTCAGATTTGTCCCATAACATTGATTCAATCACTTTCCATTCTATATTATTTAGACATTTGACCACTATTAATCAAAATTACCTAGAAATATTAAATATTAATAATTACATTTTTATGATCCAAAAAATAATGAGTTAAAATATCTTATTTAGACAATAAATCCTTCTCTTAGCTACAATTTATTCATAAAATACACTGAAGGATTGTGTGTGTTGTCTCGTTTAATTTTGAGCTATATAAATTTTTATCTATGGTATATTTGGTTTCTACCTAGTATGGATTCCTCCATAATTTAAAGTCATTTATACCACTCCATCATACAAATAAACTACTCAGTTACAATTTCATCCATTTTAGGTTTCTAATTTCGAAGAAAATTGTCCACTTTTATCCTTTTGACATTTGATTCACCCTATTTTATCTTGAAAAATTTGATAAAATGCATAGTTTAGATGATTAAGCATGGTATTATTTGAGTCATACTTCTGGATAACCATAAATTAGAAACTCTTATGTGAATTTATTTCCATTATCCTAACTTCGAAAATTATCTAAAACATTTATATAATTCATTCTATTAGTACCTAGCTATAAAAATTTGACAAACATGAGTTTTATTTCAATCATCCATTCTATTAAATTTTCATGATCATTAACGTTTATATTTTTAAATAATTATATCATAACCTTGACATAATGAAACATTACATCATATATTGGACAATATAATAGAAAATTTATTAGATATATATGATTTATTTTGATTTAAAATCCAAAAAATGCTCATATTTTCCTTATCCTTGACTCTAAAAATTCATAAAACCATATAATGTATAATTTTAAATATCGTATAAGAACACATCTCTCAAAATGGAACATTGAAAAGGATAATAGAAACCTTTTCATTCATTAATAGTGAAATTAATTTTTCTTTTCAAAATATACTTTGTTTTCATTGTAAAAAATACTCTTATGTAAGGAATCAACTTTTCTTCCCAAATATTTTTTATAACATTTACTATTAGTTATTAATGAAGAAACTTTATAATGTATTCATTATAGTCATGAAAAAAGTAAACATTTTTACAATATTTAATATTTCACACTTATGAAGTGGAATATACCTACCATTAAAAATACACTCATTTTCATACCGTGGGATGTCATAGTATTTCTGGAAAAAACATATAGAATGAACAAATAAATAATATAAGTATATTTCTAAAAAAATCATATCACTATAATAATCAATCTAACTAATGGAATAAAATAATAGGTAAATTCAAAAAATATATTAAGAGAAATGTAACCAGATAATTCCATCAAATTACCCAAATATATTAAGGTGAAATATTGATCTAACCCAAAATCATGAACAATATTGAGTTAAACATTAATAATATAAAATAAATACCATCAGTAACATAATAATAATACATGAAATATATAATTTCAATCAATAAACCAATAAAAATATACAATTTCACCTTTAAGAAAATCATTTTTAAAAATCGAAATATTCATTCCATTTTAATCCTTTTTTAGAATAATAAGAAAATTATAATAGAGTGGTTTTGATTAATGATAAAAATTCATATAAAATAATCAAAATTTCAATTAAGGGTTTTGTATAAGAGAAGAAACACTTGACACCTAACAAGTTAAAATAGAACGTTACATTGGCATTTTTATTAATATGTTATATATAAAATATATACAATTATTTCCATTGAAATTCATTAAATGAATACAAAAAAGTGAAATAAAATTTACATTATAATTAGTCTATTTGAATATAAATTCATCATGACAATAATTTTAAATATATTCATGAGTAACAAAAAAAATTAAGAAATAACTCTTTAAAACATTAATAATACAGTTTTACTATAAAATGTCCCATACCATTATTCCTACTTTTGAAGTATGTTTTATATATCATGTATTATAAATATTTACCACAAATTTAGATTGCTAATATCCTATTATGGGTTTAATATATTAATAGTATAAAATTTATTCTAATTATTTTTATCAAAATTTTAATGACATAATTGGTTAAGTACACATCGAGTGTTTTGACGATGTTCGGTTCATAATATAAAGTGAACTTAAATATGTTGAAAAAGATGAAATTATAAATTTTCATTAATTACATATATTATTCATGAAATAATAATCATTTTTATACATTTATTATAATTTTGAAACTATCAATTATATTTGTCTATGAAAAATCATTAATATTGTAATGTTGGAAATTGTAGATCATACAAACATAGGCATAAAATATCATTTTTTCAAATAGCATGATAAAAATGATGTTTGGGTAATTTGAACATTCCAAAATGATTATTATATCAATAAAAATAGAATTATTTAATTAAATTTACCAATATATTCTATTCATCTAATGTGGTGATGAAAAATGAATCACATCACTTTATAGAGTTCGTAATACACATGTGTGCATGGATATGTTTATAATTTTTAAGAGGATATAATTGTAAAAAAATAGATGAAATAATTTACATATACTAAGATCATAATTTCATTAATATCAGATAAATACATTAAATCCATGATTTTAGTAATATGTGTGAGGTTTTTATTGAAACCAAATTACTTTTGATCGTGAGGCATTGTTCTACCATACAAATAAATGATTGTTCAATTTTCTATTTAAAGGAAGAATCTGATAGATATAGGTTATTCAATTTACAAAAAAACAAATCAATATAGTTTAGGTATTGGTGTTATTATTTTAATATGATTGAATAATATTTTTATATTTATAAATATAAATGTAAAGTAAAATTCCTAGGAATGAAAAATACATAATCTATGAAAAACATATTTTGGATTGTAAGTCAGGCCTACCTATGATTCTTTATGGGTAAAAATAGGAATGTTAGGACATACTAAGAGATTATAGGAATATATTTGAGTTTTTTAGATATTGAATTCACTGATAGTCAAGATGGGGTTGAAATTAGTTCTTGAAATTTTATTCATATATAAAATCACTCCCTTTAATATATGTTATTCTTCTAATTTTCACTTAAAAATTAACTATGATAGAAATAAAATTAAAGTTAAAATAGATCAAAAATAAAGATTTATAGTGGGTTAGTGAGCATATATCCCATATTACAGTCCCAAAATACTTTACACCAAGTGTGTGGTAATTTTTTAGACCTGTCCATTTTTCATGGACTCATTGTCCTTTTATAAGGGACAACATGGATAAGTACATATAGTGGAAAAATTTTACAACAATAGATGGATATTTATACTAGTCTCTAACAATGATTTCAATACACAATCCTTCAAGGTTACTTAATAATGAAACTTCAGAATTATAGACATAACAAATATTTATTTTAAACCAGAGGATCATAGTTATAAAATTCAACTAATATATGAAAAAAAATATCTACAAGAGATGATAAGAATAAATAGAATCTCGCAGAGAGTCTTATAAGATAGGTAATGATTATCATTATATTTAATGTGTAAATATTCACTAATATTTTTAATATTTTGGATCATCTAAATAGATTAGCCAATAATGATATTAATGATAGAGAGTGATGTAGATGATTGAAGATAGTTCAAGTGCTTCATATCTTCTCTATTCTCTTCTTCAAAACATGATAAATTATTCAGAAATCATGAAAAAATAAAATTTAATCTCTAAAAAAATCCATTAAATATGATATCTTAATTTAAAATCACATATCTTGTTCTTGTAAGTACCATGATTTTTTAACTTTCTATTAAATTATTTTTTTAGATTATTCATTTCTTGGAGCATGGCACTTTATATAAATTTTTACCATAAATAGGTGATCTGTAAATTATTTAATGGATAGAATTAACAATTCCCCTAAAATTGAACCAATGGAAATAATAGCACATTTAAAAAGGAAATAGACTATTAATAGTCCCCACATAAGATAATTATATTAATTTTAAATCATGTATCAGAATCAATCTATGAATAAATTTTTCACATTACTAAATTATATTCATTGATTATTTTGTGTATGAAATCTTCATGTAGTTTAATTAAATAAAATAGATAAATTTTACATTGAGTCTTGATCCAAATATATATTTCATAATTGCATTTACATATATAGATGATTGATCATATATTTTTTATTCATTGATGTATGTGATTTCTATGTTACTTTTTCAAAACATTTAATTTCACAAAGGTGATTCCTTCTTGTATACAACTATTGTAGCTGATTTATTGAAAAAATAGTTTCAACATGTATTTTAATTCTTCATTTAACAGATTTTATTTACACTGGAAATTTTTTGAAAAATTGCAGAACATATAGATAAAACAAATCATGGAATTAAGTAATGAAAAAACCTGGTAAAAATAATGAATAAAAAAAATAAATAATATATAAAGGTTATTTGTGATTATCAAAACCATAAGTATGTGTATTATGTTTTAATGACCTTATTATTCCAAAAATATCATCTTCTTTGAAAATCACAAAATCTAATAATATTTAACTAAAAAACCATTAAAATTATTTTATTTTATTTTGACCAATACAATGAAATACATATATATATATATATATCAAATTATTTGTTTATCCTTTTCTTCTATTAGATAATTAAACACTTCATCTAAAAACGATACTTCGCCACATTAATATTATAAATTGAGAAACATATCCCCCTAATTTTTTAATTAAAAATATATGGTATAGATATGAAAAATACTATTTATTTACCACATATAGTAATGAAAAATTTGAGTAAAATTGGGAATGATGATATGTAATTATATGAAAAATGTAATTAAATTATCAAAGTAATGAAATTTAAAATGATAATTATATAAAATCACAAAGAATATAATAAATGTATTAAGAACCTAAATTGAAACAAACCACTATGATGGAAAAATAATTGGAAAAAATAATTTGATTAATTAGTTGTTTTTCTAAAAAACACATCCACCCAACATTCATGAGAAAAAAAATTAAAAAATCTAGTCAGAATAAATGGGGTTACTAATAGGGTAATGATAAATATGTGATTTTAGTGGATGTAATTGGATTTTATGAGAGTTTATATTGGTATTATGAGAGATCATCATCAGTAGAAACAATGATTTTCAATTTCCCATTGTAGCTTGTCTGGTAGAGAAAACTAATCATTAGTATCTTGGATCTTAACAAAGTGTGGTGACTAATCCTTCTATTTTTCTAATTTAAATACAATAATCATAATGATCATTAGCATAAGAAATAATTTTATGTGGAGGTTCAGACCGTTATTCTTCTCTATTATTATTCTCAATTCCTAAGGTAGCGACCACCATAAATTACTCTTCATTATATATTGGGGATAGATCATAAAATACATCAACATACTATCTAGTATCTCTGAAGGTATCTGTAGCAGAAAGGTAGATATTTATTCTTCCTCTAATTTAGAATAAGGAATATATTCACAAATCTATTTTTTATGATATATGACATCATAAAATATGATTAAAATAAGATCCATGTCAATGACTTTGGGATATTGATGAAAGACCACTTTTTATAATTCCCATGATAGATTCAAACTAATTAAAACTAAACATATATAATGTAGGTAAAAATAGATTAGTCACAAGAAAATATAAAGCACATTTATGTTGTAAATTCTAATTATTTATAATCAATACCAAATATAGTTTCACATTGATAACATTATAATTCATAGATTGTATCTCCCATTTTATATTTGATATATGATATACTAAACCAAGTGTTGTCTCCAAAAATATTACTATGTGGTTGAGAAATAGGATTACAATGAGTAGTAACAGAATGATCATTTACACCTTCAACTTGTTCAATTCCTATATCCATCAAATAAATTGGCTGATATGAAATAAGGCTATGAGATCATGGTTGCACAAAAGAAATTAACTTCATATACTTGTACACAAAAATTTCATCCCCTATAGTAATAATTGGAACTAATAGTTCTTTATATGTCTCAAAACAACTGGAATACTCTTCATATTATAGTCCTTCTAATAACTCATAGACCTTAACAGACCTCAAATACCAAAATAATCTATTTAGAAATATATTTTATAAGGAATATTCATATGTTATTCATAGAAATTTCAATTCCAACTCCAATTATTATAATATCTTCTTGAGTATATTGGAATAGACTAATAATATATTTCATAAAATCTTTCATTAAAACATATTAAAAAATTTCACACTAGGTTCATTGAACTAGGAATAGACATAATTAAACTCATATATTATCTAATCATCTTCATTCTAAAAACCATTATCCTCTTCTAGTTCTTAATTGATTTTAGTAGAGGATTGAATCTTCTTGATGAACTAAAATTAAGATATTAGCACAATTTTTATATTGTAAATTCCTTTATTCATTTCTATAATGACACTATGAATTTAATCCACATTATTCTGATTTATGAAATGTTTAACAACATTAATATTTAATATTTTATCCCTTTTAAGAGAAACTAAACACCTATTTCTTTAACATCATAATTTTTATCAAAGGATTCCTTAAGTAAACAAACTAATGTTTTCATGTCTTCCAAAATATTATCACTTATTTCATAAGAAACTAATTATACATGAGGTATTGGTTATTAGTTTTGATCAAATATATTTTGGTTTCAAAGATCCTCATTATTTTTTCAAAAACAAATTCTCAAACAGAACCCACTCGGGGTTTTTTAAAATTATATTCTAGGTAATATCTCTTTCTTTAACTCATTTAAGATTCTCTTGATATTATAAATCTCAATCATGATAGAAGAAGAAAAATATTTATTTTCACACTATCAGAACTCTTAATAACAGAAGGTGAAACCACATGAAAATCATTAGGTGGTGAAGAAATAATTGGTGTATGAGAATGTTTAGTGGTTTCCATACCCACATCAATAACATTTTCATCAAATGTAGGGTACACAAGAAGAATTAAATTAAATTTAGGTTTTACATTTTAGGTTTAGATAAATATTCTATAACTAAAACCCTTTCAATATATTCAAATTGCATCTCTATAAGAACTAAAAATGTTTTTTCTATAACTAGATCAACATGACGAACTAATTCATGATCTTCAAAATCATTAGAAAAAAAATATTTGAATACAATCTTCTATGATAGGAACAACATCTTGAAATTTTGGCTCTTCTCTATAATCTCTTGACTAATGTAACTCCCATCTGGGTACCATATCTGTAGGTGTTTCATCCCTAGGTGGTGTAGTTTTAGTCATCTCATCTTGAGCCAAAACAACCTATAAAACTGGTTTCAATTATTAGAATTTTTTATCCTAGTAGTATCCTATTTTTTTCAAAAGAATGTATGAATGAGTATT
The DNA here is from genome assembly GCA_963277665.1 of Viscum album. Classification (NCBI taxonomy): domain Eukaryota; kingdom Viridiplantae; phylum Streptophyta; class Magnoliopsida; order Santalales; family Viscaceae; genus Viscum; species Viscum album. The sequence continues at coordinate 1,328,198,587 of OY728142.1, read as the reverse complement.
AATCTTGTTGAAAATTATGGAATCATTGACATTGATATTTGTTTCTATATTAATTATAATAAAGGGGATAATCATACAATAGGGGTAATAATTAAACATTACTTTTAATATTAAATTTGTATTGTTAGAACTATATCATATATAATTGATGATTTAGGCTAGAATTCTTAATTAAGATATATAATACGTACATATCTGAAAATAAAAATTTCTCTATTTTTCCTCTACTATGGGTAACCACTATCTAAAAAACATACATAAGGGCATCCTTTAAGCCTGTAAATCCTTCACAAGATTTTTCATGTATTTATAGGTTCTAAAGAGGGATTTAAAAATCTCTATATGTCTTATTGTAATTTTTCCAACCAAAAGTTAAAAAATATAAGTTCTACCGTCTGAGGAAAATAATTGTTTTTTGGACACTCTAATAATGAAACTAGCACATAATTCTCATTTACATTAGATGAATGAATATCATCTAGTCAAACAAATAGGAACTCTTAATTACTCATAAAATGTTTCACTTATTATTCACTTAATTAAATGAATTTCATTTCATTAAAAAATATCCCCCAAACAAGATACTACATAATATTTTTCAGTACCATGTAAGTAAAGTTGATAAAATCAATATAAGTTAACATTAACGAAGAACATTACATAGTTCACTTCTCCCTTTTCTTTTATTGGATCATGTAAAGCATTTATCATCTATATTAATATATTTTACATGGTTATTGTGTTTTTCGGATGCTGAGAAATTATTGAGAGTTATAGAGTTAGAATTCTACTTCTAAATAAAGGAACGTATGAGGAAAAAGAAACTGTCTAGTTCCAGATAAAATATAGGTCACATATCCAATTATTAAAAGGATTATGTAATTGAATTATAATTTCTGTTGATTTAAAATTTAAAAAATATATATTATACATAAATAAAAATAATTTAATTTTATAAAAACACATCTTCATTTAAATAATAGAATAGAAATTATTATTAAATAATATAAATAAAATGATTAAACTATCTATTATAAATAATTATATAAATTATTTGGGTAAAAATAAGGCATAAATTAAAAATTAATGAAATTAGTTGAATAACACTCAAATAAATTTAATTAAACGAAATTCTATTTTTATAGTCTCGAAATTGTCACACGCAAGAGTATTAGCAAAAAAATGTGGTAATTGGTTATCAATAGAGATAATAATGATTCTAATATCATATTTTTTGGATTGTGATCCCCCAATGAATTATACCTCAAATCCATATGCTTTATTCTATAATTATATATTATATTTCAAAAAATTCTGACATCACCTGTATTTTAACATTTGATTAATACTCAATTATAATTAAATCGAAAAATCTATTAAGGTGTGTTTTATCTATAATACATATGCCCAAAAACTAATTGAAAAAAACATATTCTTCTTTAGAGAATATAATTCCCAGAGTATTGTTTTTTTCTATACCAAGATTCCAGGAAAACAACTAGAAAAATACATGATCCTATAGTACTTCTTTTATATATTATACTATGACCATATCCAATATCTAAATATTATGTTAATTTATTATCCAATGATTTTAGATAAATAATGGAAACATAAATTATTAATTTTAAATATTATTAAATTATTTTAATAGATTTTAATGTAAGGACTTTAAGATTATTATGAAATATAAAAAAAGTGTATTATAATCATAATCTCGGGTCTACTAAAAATGAAATATAATAGGAAAACAATTATTCCTATAACCATTTTCTTTTCAACTAGTTCGCAAAGGTTATCCAATTTATGCATTTCCTTAAAACTTATAGCATTTATAAGTACTTTACCACATTCTGGTTTAGTCCTTTTAATATTTAAATTATATTTTTGTTGGTTTTTGATAATTTAAAAAAGTATTTTTGATAAATATAAAATCATAGAAAATAATTTAACTCTACATTCATGTCATTTCAAATTATTTTTAGATGTGTTTTCAAAATAAGTGGAAAAATATTAATTTCATTATTGAAAAACCAAAACATTAAAGTATATCAGATCTGGAAAAATATCGGATGATGATGAATATAAAAAAAGGGTACTTTTCTCTACTCTCAAAATGTACATTTTTCAATAGAAAAGAACAAATACCTTTGTACCATCCTTTAAGTCCGCTCTTAAGACTATATATATATTTATTATGTTCGAAAAATAAATATGGGAAAATATGATATCCAAACCAATGAGGTCATTAAACATTAACTTCCTCTATAGGATACTCATTTTAAAAATATTATTTTACATTCATATAGTATAATTTTAATTTCATATATTCTTTATAGAAAATTAAAATTATAATTTCTTAAAATATAGTTATAGGATAAAATTCCTCATCATGATCTATACCTTATTCATTGGTATACCCATGGGATTGTAGGATATCATTATTCATATGAATCACACCCCTATCATCATATTTATTCATAAAATCCTATTTTTTCGTAGAAAATGAGAGTCTTAGAGAATTTAAATTAATTATAATATATTATTCCATTTAAACATATTTAGATCATTGTGTAATGATAATTCCCCACTCACACCTACTAAGGATTATTCTATATAAGATGATTTTAGATGATATTGAATAGAATAAAATTAATTAATTTTTTCATAAATTCCTCCTAGTCATAATCCATTCAACTAAACTATAAACAAAAGTTTATAATAGATGGTTCTTATGTTCTCTTTTTTTCAAGGAAATTAACTTTTGGGTTCACTAAAATCCATAAAAATAGTATTTGTTTTAGGAAATCCATGTTGCACCCCAACATACTTTTAGTAATCAATGAGAGGTTTAGGAATGAGGTTTTTAAAATAACTAGTTAACTCGTAAAATTGAGACATCATATAGTCAAAAGGACAACATTCATCGAATTTACCATGTGTTTATTCTTTAGTAATAATTTATCATTTATTTAGAATCTTATATTACATTAATGTAGTATACTATATTAGAAAGATTAACTCATCATCCATTGAATAAAATTTTCAATATAATCCATGGTCTATGAAATAAAAACATTACATCGAAACAGTTTAATGTATCCAATATTTTAAATTATATTAGTTCAATAATTGTAGGTCAATTTTTAAAAAATAGTCATAATTAAAACACTAATAATACTGAAAATCAATAATTTTAAAAATAATACAATAAATGGGTGGGAAATATATATTCACATGACATTTTTCTATTAATTTCATTTGAAGTATAATTCCCCCTTTCAATAATACAATTCTACTATGGTGTCTTGGAGGAAGAAAAATTATATTGGATTCCATATTTTTAATAATCAAAATTGGCCAAATTATTTCCAAATTTCTCCATAATGTTCACTACATAGAGTATTAATTTTTTCACCTTTTAATTTTTCATCAAATTTAAAAAAACTAATAAACACAAGCCATTATTCACACATTGAACTCAAAAATAAAACCCTTATAAATATCAAAATATTATCAACTAAAAAAGAATAACTATGTTCTTTTGATAAATGGAATGATTTATTCCCTAATAAACATATGAAAAAGTTTTAGATATCTAGATATAGAAACATGTTTAATCGACTAAATTTATTATATGTGTTACTTGCTCATTTGGCAGGAATCACAAAGTTTATTTTCATTTAATTTGAGTTGTGGTAAATTAGAAGATACATTTATTTTAAGAATTTCTCAAAAAATTAATAATTACATTAACCATGTAATCAATTCCAGAACAAAGATTCATTTTCCATCAAATTTAAAAAATAAATTTTGGTCTACTTATGAAATAAAGATCTATAGTATTTGGATTCTAAATTCTGTGTAACATAAATATAATAATTTATTATTTAAATATAAAACAGGAATTAGAAAAAATAACATTTTTCTTAATATTATGAGATAATTATCATACTATTATAAAATCCTTCCATATACAACACTCCATTGATGAGGACTGCATTTGGATTGCCAACTGATCTATCTATCATAAGTATTCCATTGGAATTGTCATGGAAACTAACTTTGGATCCATAATATTATTTAAAGGAGTGGATATTATAAAAACATCATCCTATATTCCTTGAGAATGTTATTTCCATATACTATTTTTCAGTGATTATTTTCTACATTTCTCCCCTAAAAACACATCAAATAATAAATTGTGTTTCTACACATATTTTCACAGGTCAAAAAATGTTAGTAACTAAGGATTTCATGACCCGTATCAATTTTTCCAATCAAAAGAATCCAACAATTAATTTTAGAAAACATTTATCAATTAATGAATGATTATCTTCTTAAATATTTTTTCTCAAGATTCAACATTTTGAATAGATTCCTCATTCTCTATAGTGAACACAAGTAACATTGGAAAGGTATTATTTAAACACAATAGGCACAAAATAATTTTAATATTCCATTATTTTCACCTTGAAACCCTATTCCTATATTTAAGTTTATATACATTATCCTTTCCTAGAATTTAATTTATGAAATTTTCATATTGTGTGACAACGAATGTAGCATATTTCAAATCTTGAACATCTAATTTATGTTTTTATTTTTCTAATAAAGATCAATAAATTATGATGCTGCAATTTTCAACTTGGTTTTAAAATATTAAATATTATACATAAGTACTCCCCTTAAATTATAATGAATTATTAGGATATTTTTATAGATTTTTTAAGGTTTTTTATATATATTTTAAATGGAAAATATTCATTAAGTTACTAAAAAAATATTTTCAATTTCTTGATTCATGTAATTTTTTAAAATAATAAAATCAATATACCACATTTTGTATTACTTATATTACATATTTGTAAATTAATTAGTTTTTAAATCATAGAAGTATGAATATGTGACTTCACTAGAGTCCATATTATAATTCCATGTTTCTTTCATGATTCTTATGATTTTTTTATCTAACCAATATTAAATTAGTTATCTCGAATATTTTGATAACTTTTATCCATGGAAAATCCATATTGACATGTCCAAGAGTTTTATAATTTTAACTTCTATCTTATATTATTTATCTAGGATCAGTTAAATACTTAAAGATTACATGAAACCACATAATTTTTTAATAAAACATTTATAATATTATAGAAAAATGAGAAATATCATTTTCCCAGGTAGAACTATTCGATGCATCTTCATCATAAAACTTTTCATTTTTTTCTCATTACTTCTAATGTAATTATTCTAAAGTTGAATGTTTTTGAACACCATTATCCTTATTTATCAACCTTATCTCTCCAATTTTATCTTATATATCAACTCCATACACCATAAAAGTGCTAATAATAACCTTTATTTTATATATTTTTAATTCTATAGATTGCTTAAGGGTAGGTAATATTCAACTCCATTTAGGTGGAAATATTCTAAGGATCTTAAATGTTAGATTTGTTTGAGGAATATACCTTCTTAGAGTATATCATTTTTTTCCACTGTAATATTCAATATTTTAAGTAGGGTTATTCATTAACTATACATAAATTTTAATGAAATGAACTCCAACATAGAATTATTAAATTATGAGTTCGCATATTTTTTTTCTCTATGACATAATACTAAAATAATTTTCTATATTTCATAACATGTTTCACATTTTGGAATTTGGTTGAACTTGTCAAGAAAAAAATCCATATATTATATCCTAGGTGACATTAGAATTTTTTTCATGTCTTTATTTTTTTTTTGTATAAAAATTTTCTTGTTATTTCTTAGGTATTTCACAAGGATTAACTACATTAAGATAATAAATCAGATTTTTTTATAAAATATATTATTATTTTTTTGATCTTGTAACAATGATTCTCACCATTAATATAGAGAGATATTACCATAGACAAAACTTACCTCTTTTCAGGCATAGAATCCCATTTGAATATATCTTTTGACATCAACCAATGATATCTCAGAACTAATGATTCATAAACATTATACCAACAATTAGTCAGAGACTGATTACATCAAGACAAAGAATTGAGTCGGGTGAATTGAATACACAAATTTTATTCTCTTTAAAAACCACCCTCATTATTATATGACTAGAATATGTTTTAATATAAAAAATCACATAGAAGACATAAAAACATGGAGAAAATTAATTAGTCACAAATATATATACAGGTTCTATGAATAGATTTACCATAGTCCTCTATAATGATCATAAAATCTAAGATATTGGTGATTTTTAATAGAAAAATCATTATTATTAGTATTTACAGTTCATTTCCTAGAGAATTCATGGATAATTAAATGCATTAGACATGTGGATGATTAATTCTAGAATATTTAAATGATAATCCTACAAGGCTTTAAAATCATTTGACTTCATGGTTCATTTTATAGGAAACATCACAATGAGAGAATGAATAAGTGGATTGTTTAAATAAGAGTTTCATATTTTCAAGATAAAAATAATGGAATATAATAATTTACCAATAGATGTCATAAGAATAGAATTCATTTTTAAGAGTCTCTTGAATACAACAACGATGAACATGATATAGTAGATATATATATTGAAGAATATTCTTCTTTTTTATCATAGAAAAATATAATCACATATAGATATTCAAGAGATATTGATAGAGTTAATGCAAGATAGTGTAATAACATATTTTATTTTCAACTATCTTCTATAAAAATCTATTTATTATTGAATATATAAGAAAAAGTATATTTTAATAACATAATAATAGATCCCTAAAATTAAATATCTCAATTTTAAATCAAATGTTTCTTTTAGAAATACCTCAAAAACATCATTGACCATTAAATTATCATTATTCTTGTTTAAAATCTTGATAATTTCCCCTTTTAATATCCATTTTTACCATAAAGAGGAAATTCATCATTTAATGAATGTAAAAGATCATTTAATATCACTTAGAATACAAAAATAGTAATAAATACATGTTTCCTTGGTGACATAGCTTATTTTAGATCACAATATAGAAACAATTTGTAGATTTGAGTTTACATATCTTAGTTGATCAAGGTATCTGTTCTTCACATAATAAAATTATTCACATAACAAATTTCATGTATTAAATATTCACATTATGGATTTTCTTCACATAGCCTAATTTTATTTAGGCGAACTCTCCAAATATATATTTAATGTAGATTTTTTACCAATCAAATTTAATAATCACGTTGGAGATTAATCGGCCTTAGATATTTCCATCTAGTCATTTTAATAACATATTTTTTCACCTATACAGTACCTTCAGGTTGTTGATTAACAAAGTTTTTTTTAATTGTATATATTTCACCATATAGTTTATTTTCTTATATAACTGATTTTTTATACATAGTATTTTTTTATAAAAAATACCAAACATTTTGATTTTAAAATCGACTAACCTAGATAATTATAAAACCTAATTAAGACACTTAATAATTTATTAATATCATATAAAAGGTACATGAGAACTTCAAAACCTAGAGTACATGGTATTTATTGGAACAATATTATAAACAAAACAATGTGGTTACATATTGGATCAACTAAATTAAAATCTAAATATAGAGGAACATAGATATTGTATATCCTTTTATAAGTATGGGAGATGAAATACTTAGAGTTATTTCTAGAAATCTAGAAAAAAATTATTTTATTACTCAATAAAATGTGATTAGAATGGTTAATTTAAAAATATAAAAAGACCTAACATCATAATATGGCAATCAAAGATAATTTAAAATTTTCTTACGGTAATTTTAATCATTGGCACATTAGTTTAATCCTTTGTAATCCTTTTCTATCATAACAATTATAATATATTTATAATCTTTATAAAATTCATTGTGATAAAAAATTGTGTTTTCCTTATTATAATAAATTAATTATTTTGACTATGAGTGTGGTAAATTTTATTTTTCCAATTCAATTTATATAATTAGTAAAATTTAATTTTAAAATAATCATGTCAAACAAAACAGAAATTGTTTTCTCATAGAAATGTCCTTTAATGTATAAAAATGATTTTATACCATATTAAAGTACAAGGATTGATTTGGAAATTTTTTTTCCGTACATATATGAAAAAATAAATAATGAATTTTTTAATCTAATACATAATATAATACGAAATTATAAATATTTCAATAGAAAATATAGTTTTCAATATAAATAATTATTTTTCATTTTTCATTAAAATAAAACTATTCTGAAAATTATCAAAAATCCTTCCTAAGAAAATTTTGACTTGAGAATTAAAAAATGAATATAATTTTTCAAAATTATTTTTATAAAATGAAGAAATAATTATTTTAAATGACACTATATAATTACAAAAATCCCAATTTGGATTGAAATATTATTATTCTATTTTACTGAAACATAATTAGACATTTTTATAGTAAATATACCACCATAAAACATAATTAAGGATTATTAATATTTCAAGAAAATTATTTATCGTAATATTATTCTGGATATTATATTCATATGGTTTTACCACATCCTAAGATCATGTGAAAAAAATTAAGTCTCTTGTATGTGAAAAAAATTATATAAGAAAAATATGAATAAATAAATCCCATTAGCATAGTGAAATCATTAAAAAATATGACAATATTACCTTTCTCACAAAAAAATCATAGAGATAAAAAATATTTAATTTTAACATATGAAAATAAAACTTTTCATAACCAAATAAAAACCATTATTACACATTGGATTATGATAAATGAATATTGAGTGATGTGGGAACTCATGAAAGCGACACTTTGAAAAAAAAATCTCATTTATCATTAAAAATTCATATTCATTCCGTAAATCATGAAATAAATCAATATTCATAATGATTTTTTTAAATATAATATATATATATAGTGGTCTGTCATATACATAACACATTTACAGTTGTGTTTATACCATTCAGGAAAACATATTCCCATTTTATTTTTGATGTGTAACCAACTTGATGTACTACTTCATTTATTCCTTCAAATACTAAATAATTAAAAAATACCTTAATAATTGTATCAGACTAACCTTAGGTCAATATATATTTTTGTTTTGAGATAACCAAAGAATAACCTATATATATAGAAATTCTTGACGAATATTGAATACATAACATAATTATACACACACGAGGACAATAAATAATTTGTTTCCATAGAGATTACATACATAATTAACTATTTTGATAAAAGATCATCAATATATCCTATAAGTATATTATTATTTGTTCATTCAAGACAAATCATACTTATAACCTTCTATTAATACCTGGGGAAGAAAAAAAGAAACACTAATATTATATTCCTTGAAAGGGTAAGCATGCAGGATATTAATAATATAATAAAATAAGATGATAATTAGTGTATTATAACATTGTCTTGTAAAGGTTATCATTGTAAAAGATTCATAAAAAATTTATTTTAAATCATTTCCTATAAAATAAATTCATATTAAATATCATGACAAATAAGGTATTCAAAATTGAAATCGTCATTTGAGAGTCATATCATATGCCTAAGGAATTAAAAACCTATGAAATAAAAATCTCATAAACATAGCAATTTGAAATCATATATGTACATAATATTATTATAAAATATATAATAAATCAAACTCATGCATTAAAATGTTAACATATCCAATTCCAATCGCCTATATCCCAATTCATATGTCAATGTATATAAACATTAACAATCATACCTAAAAATTTGATGATATATATTTTAATGAATTTTCATTATTATCATTATTATCTCATTTTATATAAATATATATATCACATTATTCAATGAATTTCATCTCTATAATTGAATTGGGTTTCACAGACATTTATCATCACAATCATTAATGATATTGTTAATGAATAATGATTATATCATTAGACTATATCCTCGTTAAGTTTTATATTACAAAAAATGATTTATTCATAGAAAAAAATATCATCGAAATGATCATTGGAATATTTCTTAATGTAAATTCCCTAATAATTATCAAATAAAATAAGTAAAATCTAGAAATTTTCAAAATTATAGAGAAAATATTTTCATTGAAAATTATCATGTCAAGTCTGAAAGAAATATTCAAGGTACATAATTAAATTGATGGTGAAATATATTATTTATTTAATATTTGTTAATACAGAACATTGTTCTTTACATTTTTGCAAAACATAGAAAATGACATATTTGAAAAAAATTGGTTCAAAATTTTCCCATTTAATAATTTTAAAAGAAGAAATTGGTACATAAATTTTATTTTTTAATACATTTCATTAATTGGTAAAAATATATATAACACTTTTAATGATAATTGACTTGGAAGAAATATTTTACCAGCCAAAGAGGAAATAATGTTTTTTTCATGGAACCATTTTCCTTATTTGTTTCACCTATAAAAGGAGATATATTTTTATAATATATAATATAATTTAGTAATTATAATATTATTATATGGTATATGGTGGTTTAAAAAATATTGAAGATATAATTTCTGAAAATATAAATTTAACAAAAACTATCATGAAGAGAAATGTAGATGTAACATATATCACATAACTAAAATCCCATATATATTTCTACATGATCAAATGTACTATATAATAAATATTGATTTATCATGAATATATTATATATCCTTATTTTAATATAACATAACTTTTAAAATTTCTCTATAATTTCATATTATATGTTCAATAACAACTCCATCATTAAAAAGTAAATTTAATTGAAAATGGTATGTTTTCTAGGAATTATTATGTCCAATTTTTCTAGTATGTTCCCTGAAAAAATAAAAATTATTAATAGTGAAATTATTATGATATTTACAAATAATATTCATTTCTATGTTTATTCATATAAATCATTGATAAAAAATGAATTACATAACATTGTTGAAATGGTGTTCGGTATGTATGCTTGAGAAATGTTGTCACTTTTAGATTGATTGAACAATATAAAGGTAAAAAAATATTCAAGAAATATGTATAATTTGCGAATAAATTATATCTTATATATTAATTAAATATATCCAAATTACCATCCTTTTAAATCAAGAAAATTAATTATAATTCTCCGAGTAGGTGGAACCCCACATGTACGCCCGAGTGTTGTTATCATTTTCTAGATGTTTGGGAGATAATTTGGTAGATATGGTCAGACAATTATACATGAATTAAATTTAAAATAAATAAAATATATAAAAATTTATTTTATCCTAATAACCAACAATGATTATTAGTGATGAAAAAGGAATCATATTATTTCTTGGCTGTGGTAGTCCATGCATATGCGTGACTAATACTTCCGTTTACCCATTGATAGAGTGGTGGGAAAAATGGTTTTCCTATAATCATAATATAAACTAATATTATTATGGGTTCTAGACCCATTATTTTAGTTAGATAAAATATATTTAAAGGATGTATAAGCTGTGTGAAACATTAAAAATTTTACCAGTAAAAACATATAACACTTCTTTCAGAAACCATCATTGAATATTCTCAGAAGGAACCTTGGGTATATATTTTTAGAAGAGGATACCAATAGTATTTTTATATGAATGTTTAAAATATATTTTTTTTGTTCTTTCATGATAAATTTCTTAGAGGTATCCTTGGGTTTATATGAATGTTTACAATTAAATTCTTTTATTTTCATTTACTGACAATTAAAGACCAAATATTTATTTTTATACATACATAAAAAATTAATTTTATTTAATTTTCATTTTCAAAAATCATAATTTATAATATTATAGATAGATGATAACATTTAAATTATAAAATTTCAATAGTATATCATATCCTTTTTATATAAGGTGTTACAGTTATGGAATACAGTTGAAATAATCAAAATTAATTAATGATAAATATATCGTAAAATATTATCTTCTTACATTGTAAACCATTTTATGAATATGTCCATTTAAATTTCATCACACTGATAAAAAAATGGGGGATAATTATTTATCATCACATCCTGGAGATCCCACGTAGCTTCATAAAATTTAGGATATTGCCAAATAATTTACTGTAATGGTGGCCATGTTTAAACAAAATTATATACTTAACCAATAATAACCCCCAATTATACTTCATTATATTGATTATTGTCTAATTTTATGCAATATTATTCAGTACAAGTGAATGATCAGTTATATACTTTCTTATTTTATATATATAGAACACATCATGAACTTGATAGATATTCGATGGATGTTCCAAATGATATGCTAGTGTATTCTTATAATGAATCCTTTTATGTGGATAATATATCTATGAATCATAGATACCCTTTTTCCAAATCTCATAACCTACTTCTAAGTATATAATCAATGGAATTCCATCTCTCCATCATTGAACTCTAGAGCCAAAAGAAATTATCATCATGACATTTCTACTGACAATGAGAATCCCTAATGTGGTTCTAAATTTTTTGAAACATCAATATCATTTCATAAAAAATATCATATTAAAATGTATTTTTTATCAAGATTAATCCATAAATGTTGGTGTTCTAATGTTCGTTCCATATGGGGAATCAAATGAGATATCTAAATGAATGAGTGAAAGCTATTATTGGATGAAAATAAATCTATGGGAATGTGTTAATCCCATAGATAAATGAAGTTTATAGAATAAAATATTTTCATATCTTCTAAAGATTCAAAATAACTCTTGTACTAATCATATGTTTGAGGATTTCAAGTTGTTATAATTTTCACCTTTGTATTCAAAACATAAAGAAGACTTCTGAATAACACCATAGTAAACCTCAGTTCATGATGAAATATAATAGAATTAAGAACACCATGAAAACATTCTGCCCCCTAAATTTATATCCTTGAAAATTGATTGAGATAGAAATATTCTATAATTTTAATCAAATGTTCCAATTCTATAAGCTTATTAACTAGAACCAAAATATAATTTCTTAAATTATATTTTTTTTGGGGGTCTGATAATGAATCCAATAGTGATGTTTTCCCATTTCCATTAATATACGGGTAACGATTGTAACATCCCAAAAAAACTATTTAATTGAATTAACATTCTGATATAAAAAACATAAATATATATACTCTTCCATATCCTTTTTCATGTTATCCCACCAAAAATACTCTTTCATAAGTCTGTGCATCTTCAAACATCAATGTTTATTAGTCAATGATTAATTTGAAGCTTCGTACAACTCTTATTTGTTCAAATGTGTTATTTATATTACAAATACTGGTTTCCTGAACCATATAATTCAATATAAAATCAATTTCAGACTCAAAAACATTTCACACTATATTCAACAATTCCATTTCCTTCTTTTTTCCCACATTAATCCTCAGATGGATGGACGATTGAGTAGTCATATGTGAATGATATGACCTATATCATTTTCACCCCATACAAAGATAAATATTTTTCTAAATATTAATATTGTATATCATCAAATGAACACTATTGTTAAAATAATAGGTCCTTCTAACTCATAACATCTAAAACACTATTTCCCATCCCACTATGATTGTGTACTAAGGCATCATAAACTGTAATAAAATCCATCTAACTCCATTGTTTAATATTTAACTATTTCTATGTGAATATATAATTAAATTTTTATGATCCACATATATATATATCACATATTTCAAAATAAAGATAATGAAACTATATTTTCAATGAAAGAACCACTGATTTTAGCTTCAAATCAAGAGTTGGGTAATTTTATCATTAATTATCATTTTATATGAGGCATATGCAACCACTATTTTAGTATTCATGAGAATTTATACATGTAACTAATTTTATTTATAACTATACATAATATAAACTTCACTACTCAAGGTTAGTGTCTGCATAATAGCTTTTACCAAAAATATTTATAGCTACGTGGAATTTTCCTCACTTTCATTTGTCTAAATGTATGTTTTTCCCTTCCATGTTATCTGGGGTATTTTATTAGATAACAATTTGAAATAAAACAAAAAACACTGATAGTACCATTATAACCCAAGAAAAATATAGATCCCAGTTACAATTGATTGTATGACCCATTAGTTAAAAACTTATACTATTGAGTTCTACATATATCCCCTCACTTGTGATTCTATTTCAAAAGAATGAAATCTTATGTATCCAAAAATTACACTCGATAAATTCTCCATATGATGTATCCTTCCCAAGGGAATTCAAATGATTCTTCAAATTATCATCTTACTCTTACAAACACTATGAATATATAATAATAACATCTAAATAACTAAAACAAAATGATCTAGTTAATTTCTATATAGTCTATTCATTTTATCTTGGAATATAACAATAGAATTTCTATGTCCAAATGGCGTTATTAAAAATTCAAAAAGGATATTCCTAATATGAAATATTTTCTTATATATATCATCTTCCTTGACCCATCATTTGTGACATATAAAAAGAATTTATATATTAATAAATTAATACGATATATGTAGTTGATCAAACATTTCAAAAATACGTGGTTATGGATTCATCTTATTTATAAATTTTTTTTTATCCTCTATATTTCCATTCAAAAATGCATTGAACCATCATTGTTGTTATAAAAATGAAAATTTCTTCCCACATTGAATGAAAATGATGTATGTATTCCATATCTTGGGTGTACTATATTTTCATCATTATTTTATGTATCTTAATTGGGATCATTCTATTAGGACACTTCAAAATAGTTACAGAACCATGTATGAGTTCTATTGAATATTCAAATTCATGATTTTTTAGACTGTCTAAGAAATTCATCAGGAAATAAAAAAATATATTCATGAAGAAATATTCATATGTCAAATGTGGATTTTATCCAAGAGTAGTTTAGACTTATATTGCTTCCTAAATGGTATTAAGGCACATATAATGAATATAATCTCCTATGGATGATCATATTTATCATTGCACTGATATAAAATTAAATGTTGATTCAAAATATAAAATTTGATATATTTATTATAGAAATTTATACATAATATATTTTTGGACAACTAGTCAATTCCCAAAATATTATCAAATTCCACTAATGGATGAAAACAAATCGTTTCAGAGGGTAAATTATTATAAATTAAAATGTTTGTTTTCAAACTATTAAGTGAAGGATATTTTATCATTAATAATGATGATCTACATAGATGATTCTAATATCATATTCTATAATTGGCCTAGGTTTTATCCCTTCTAATAATTCTTCGACTCTTATAATTTCATAGTTATCTACATATAATATAATGAAATATATTTTCATCCCTATGATGAAACTAATTTCACTTCATTTAATTCTTAATATTACCCCATTAATTAGTTATTTTATTATTTTATTTTCTACACACATAAAATATTCATGTTTTTTTAATATATTTACCTAGGAATTTTTTCTAAATTATATATAGATAGGAAATGAATATTTTTTTTCTTTCACGGTCTTCAAGGAAAGATTTTAACAAATTAGTTTTTTAGGAAAGTCATCCATATTAAGAATGTTAAAAATATATAATTATATCTTGTTATGATTGGTTATTATTATCTTATTATAGACATCCTTTCATATCTGTTCTCATGAATATGATACTTTTATTACCTGTCACATTTATTTTTCAGTAGACTCCTACTGGAACCATCAATTAACTAAAACCAAGAAAATAATTTGACTTTAAAACATCAACAATCTTTCTAAGAAATCAAATGTTTATAAAAATAGATATACTGTCGTAAATATTGACACCTTCATTCAGCCAATGAATATTTAAATCCATATCATATCTGTATTTGTTATCAAAAGTTGTCAATGGTTCTATCCACTTGTTCATTAGAATTGTTTATAAATAAAATTTTACTTTTCAACATAATATCACTTTTGGTGGTTGAGATAGGTATTATGCCTTAGGGATACAGATTTTGAACTAGTGATGATCATGTTAACACCCAATTTACCCCATTTAAATTTATTACCACTATGTGCATCTATTAGACACCCAAATCCACTTTTATCAATCTGGACTAGGATGATTATTTAGGGAAAACACAACCGACATTACAATAATTATGAATGTTATACTATAGTTAGGCTTATAATAAAGTTCATCAATAATATTTTATTATCATAATATCAAAAAATGACTAAATAAATATCTCATACCAAACTAGGATAACCAACACTAACATATAAAAATATTTCTCCATTTTTATAAATATTAAACACATACCAAAATTATAAATGATTGAGAACTATAAAAGTTTAGTTTTTTTGGAGACCAGACACATAATAGTCTTATTTCATAAAAATATATTAAAAAAATCCATTTAATATATTTATATCATTAACCATAAATTAATATATTACTTGGAACCTTCCAAAAAAACTTATGTAAATAAAACAAATGAAATTGGGTTCTTATATTTACATTAAAGGAATCATGGGAGATATCAATTAGAATTGAAAAATTTATGATTATAAGGGTGTGATAAAAAATAAAGTAGTTTTTTTAATGTAAATGATTCATACCATGAAAATCAAAGATCATATCCTCTAAAATAAAGTTATATTAATAATCATGATTAATAAGGGAGAGAAAATATTAATCGTCATCCAAGAGTTTAAATATAGGAATGTAGAAATATTAGAATAGGAAATCATATTCTTGTGAATATAAATGTAGCAAAATAAGAATAATAAATCATATTATTTTGAACATACCTATTATAAATCATTTTTATTCAACATTTAATTTTTATAGCAAGAATATTTAACATTCACACATCAAAATTTTAACATATCTACTTGTAATTTTGTCCATTCATAAACATGTGATCATAACAAGGAGAAATAATAATGACACATCAAAATGTAATAATATATTTCAATAATAATTTTCATGTTTGAAATGATATTATCATGATATATATATACATATCACATAACAATCTAATTGGAGGGATATAATGGAACCCGGTTCATATAATTGAAAGCATAAAGATGTGGGGAATGAGAACATAAAACACCCATCAATTCAATATTGCATAACACGTAGTGTGGAAAAAAATTTCAAAAAAAAATTCATATTCAAAATAATAATAAAAATATTGGGAATGAATAATGATGGAATCATTGGATCATATCCACAATAATGAATATGTAACACAATATAATGTTATCTGGATGAAAAATTCTTTAAATGACCTTATAACTACTTAATGATGAAAATAACATGCACATTTTGAAATTACATAGTTAAAATATATATAAATTTCTAAAATATAATTTATAATATGTTATTTTAAATGATCTATGGAATCATGTAATGGAATAACCAGATAACTGAATTTTAGAGACATTGGTAAAATATATTCATATCATATACATTAAAATGGATTATTCTTTTGACACATTTATAAAAACTAAAAAATTACATGATTATAATATTTTTCAATAAAATAATTAAATATAAACTTCTAAAAATAAATAAAATAATATTAAAAATGAATTATTTTAAAAATATTTTGTACTGTATAGAACTTTAAAAATTTTCTCATAATTTACCTCAAGGTGATTTTATTTATGTCTAGAGATGAAATAAGGATTATTATTTTTAATAACATTTTATCATTAATTTTTAGTTCCAAATAGTGAAAATGAAAATATTAAATAAAAATTAAATTAATTAATAGAGTATAATAATATTTATTTTTTTAATGGATCTGTTTTACATATTTATCCTCAATATATCATATATATTAATTGTTTCAAAAAATGAGATTGTAACATAAATCATTAACCTCAAATCTCATCTCACTTTTTAATCATCTATGAATATTATATTTTTAATAAAGATTGAATATAAATTTATTCAATTAAAATATTAATACATAGAATACTATTTATCATAGCTTTATATTTTCTAAGTATTCATTCATTAGCACTTCCATCATTAAAACAAACATTCTAGTGAGAACTAGTTTGTTCTCCATGAATGTTTTAGTTCAATGGATATTGTACTTGAACCTTGGTCATTGGTTCATCATTCCCAAAATCATAATCATGAATGGAATATTATATTTTTTCTTTTTATACAATTTTAAAACCATATATATAAATTAATTATGAAAATTGGAATACATATCTATTTCGAGATGATAGTATCCACATAGTCATGTGCGATATTTTTACATTTTGAAAGATGAAATGAAAGAATGTTCAATTATATTTTGTCGTTAAATAATCATTATTAGGTCCTAATTATAATATATATTTGTTAAATCATTCTTTATTACCATCTATGAAAATAATGGAAAAAATTAAATTTCCTAAAATGAATGCCACAAAAATGGTGCTCCAAGCTGGTGGGTTATGAAGCATCAATATAGCATCCCCATATGATTGAGGCTTACGACTATCAATGAGGGAATAAGGTGTGATTTTAGGGAGACTATTCCCTCATATCCGAGTAAGAAAAAATAGAAAATTTATAGGTTTCAAAAACAGTAGTAAATAAATAGTGATAGAACGTGTTGTAATAAAAATGATGAATTTACAAAATCCCAAACAACTATGAATACAACACCCCACTAGTTACAAATTAGGCCAAACATATAGATTATAAAATATAAAATAAACTAAATTAAATTTATAGGCTTCTATGTCTAACTATGGGCCATTCCACGTACATGGTCTCAAGGCACTATTGAACAAAACCATCTAGAATAGAAGAACACAAACAACAAGCTCCATACTATAATGCAACTCTAAGCCACAACCCTATCCACCACATAACAATGAAAAACCTAAAATTTTTACATAAGGTCTACACAATGACCAACGTTCGTGTTTATGGTATAGAAATAATATCCATACACCACCACTACAAGGAACGGTTAAATACGTAGCTATAAGTGTATGAAAAAGAAACCTGCTGGCCCTAACAGAAACACCATTGAAAAGATAAGAAAAATGAAAAAACATGAAGCCACATTTGAACCTCGGGTCATAAATACTAATCGGCTAGTCATGTTACACCATCAATGTCCACATATACATAGTTATACATGTATATTACTATACTAAAACATATATACATAAATAACAAAATTAATGAGTAAGTGAAAGAAATAAAATAAAAACAAATGGTAGTTGACCTGGGGTTCAAAATCACAATTCTTTGGACATACTATCCAATTCACTGAGCTAGAAATCATGCAACTCATTCCATGTAACATTAAATTAATCTCTTGTTCTATAATCCAAATAAAAAATATATTATTTATCCAATTCTAGAAATATCTCTGGGTAAGTTGTGTCACCATATGGTGATTCCCATTTTACACATTGGTTCACCCATACTCACCTAAAATCCCTGTAAATAAAGATACCATATAATAATTATAAATATTATAAATAATGAATATAGTTATTACGTCTAGATATCATCTATATGGTCATTGATCTAGATGACATGTTGTCAAGGCCATGTAAATCCAGTCTAAATTTTCAGCATAATGTCTCAATCTGAAGTCGGTCATGAAATTGCTACTTAAGTAGTCCATAAGGGTCTCAAAATTATGTGATATGTAATGAGAAACCACCAATGATATTCCTTGAAACACCACTCAGTTATCTATTAATGGATAATGTAATAATCTCTCCATCTTGAAGAGAAAAATTACTATAGGAATCCAGCATTGGGAGACTCCAGATAACACATAGTGGTTTGGTAACCATCCAGGGAGAGCGTAATTATACCTACCACTTAAGAGACTATAATAAACCCAAAGTATAAATATCATTAACACCATTTGCGTATATAGAAAATCATAATCACCCTCATCACTCAGGAGATAATTATCAACCACATGTATCATTACTAGGGACACAATGCTCGTATATCATAGTATATGGATTAACATCCAGATACCTAGAAACACCAGTTGACATTCCAATAATATATAATAACCATATATATAGGCTCAACAACATAATATCATAGAGTACATGTGGTTATAAGTGTGAAAATTAGAAATAACATGGCTCAAATGACTTAAAGCCAGACAGATCACAAGGACAACATATGTTTTCCCAAAATAAAAAAAAGGCACCTCACTCAAGTCTCAATAGCCCCAAAATAAGAAGAACCTATTAAATTCATCATAACATCAAGAATTATCATGTGAAAGGATAATGAAAAGAGATAGGTTGGTCGAATGGCTAAACCAATACTACTTCTACCTCCCCATGGGCTTACAATATTGGCATGAGTTCTAAGGTGACAAATGCTAAAATCTCTACCCAAAACAGACATATTAATAAAGGATAGTAAAAAAACATTCACCTCCTAGGTCAAACAATTCAAAACACATAGATTCATCCTACTTGTGATTTATGGAATCTAAACATAATAGAAGGAATCATACTTTGGATACTCTAAAACAACAGAAGGTGTAGGCATCCTCTAGGTTACCCTCCATAACCATATAATAAGGTTGATATATTATAAAATAAATTATCCAAACAATACTCATGTACATTGATTATAAAAGGGACTCCCTATATCAGCATTAAAAAATGTCATCCCTTAGGGGATACTTGGAAACTATATAAAAGATAGAGGAATCGTACATGGAATCATCTAAGCAAAAACTTAAGCAGAGGAATCCTACATTGGATCCCCAGTAAGAACAAATCACATAGACTTATTGTATAGAAGGTAACATCTCACAACAGATATGTCCTTAATGGAAAATATAAAATATCATTATTCCAGAGATATAGCTCACGCTTCATCTTAGAACATTTCTCAATCTCAAAGGACACTAGTTACACATACCTTTGGAAGAAACTCCCTATGCATTGAAGGCAAGATACTCCATTAAGGAGTTATAAAAACACCACAATGATCTTACCATTGATACTTTTATAAATAGATACATAGAATGGACTGATCATGGTTAAAATTTTGACTGTTGGTTGAAAATATAAAAATATCAAATGGTTGCAAGGGGGAAGTAATTGTTGTGTCCCCACGGGTACACAACGTTTTCAACCAATGTCCGACATTGGAATGTAGTTCTTCTTGAATGAGTGTGTAAACACCATTGGAAAACAATATTTACTAAATGTACATGCTTTATACCCTAATGAGGTATGTACCTATGTACCTCATCCAGATTTGTTAGGAAACTATCCAGGCTATGTACATTTGCAAGGCATGTTACCTGCATAAGGTCTGGTCGTGTACTCAACATGGCCATGTGCCCCTACATGGGAATCCATGATCATGAATAGGGTTACATGACTAACACTGATTACATTGAATGTACACCCCATTACATTAAAAAACATTAAAAAAATTCATTTTTCAGTAATAAGAACAACAATCTATAGGTCACCCTGAACCACACTCTCTGTAGCCTACTTTTCAAAAATAAATGACCTTTATATCACCAAAACCCTAATTTTTCACCAAAATGTGTATATCAAGACACTAGGGGACATAATATTTAATAAAATATATTTATTCTTAGAAAATGAAAAAATTAATGAGATTTATTGTAAATATTAAAAAAGACCTACCTTTCGGAGGAAACCATCAAGGCCTCTCTCATATCAACAGTCCACGGTTACAGAATATTGATCAAGAATGTCAGGATCTACTCAATAGTAGAATTATATATCAATATAAATATTTCTACATCCATATAACATTATATCATAGTTCATGGTGATGGATGAGTTGTAGGGGGCACATGAAAAAATCAGGAGGAAAAGAGAGAAAATAAAATATTCAAAGAAATAAAAAAGAAGAAAATGGAAAATAAAATAAAATAGGGGACCCAAATGGTACTAGTACCCAAAACAAGTTTATGCCTCACCTATGAAATAATTCCAATTTTGGACTTAATGGATGAGACATAATCTCGATCTAACACATTGTTCAAAAGATAAAACCAAATGAAAATGCAAAAACAAAGTAATAATTAATTTATTGGATATTAATTATTTATTATTCTACTAAACGTTGAAAAGCTATAAATTTCATCAAAATAATATTTTAGGGTAAATACCCTATTCTTGGACGATCATAGGTTTAAATAAATGTATATATGATCATATTATAGGGGGAAAAGAACATTTTACCCCTTACATGAATTTTATAGAAAATATTAATCTTTTTCTCAAAATTAATGTTCGAAACAAAACAGGTCCTTACAATATCCCCACCATAAACCTTATAATCTATAATAAGATTACTTAATAGAAAAGAATCCATGATATAAACCTCAAAATATTTATATCAAGCTATCTATACTATGAAATTCCTATTCTTATAGCATCAATAACTACCTCATACATGGGATACATTTAACTATGACAAATCTTGTACTCCCCACCATATGAATACCCTTATTTTCATTACAAAACAAAACCCCAAGATTAACAAATAACTAAAAATTATGATTTTAAAATGTAAAATGAGTGTCACAACCTTAAAAAAACCAATGGTTCACTCCCCACCAAATGGCTTACATTATATTTGTCCTTGAGCACAACCTCAACCTGTTTCCATCCTCAATGAAGGAATATCTTTCGAAAAGAAAAAGGAGGACCCCATAGGAATAGTAATCATTCAACATACCCAAGATGATTTCAAGATAGATCATGGTATTTTCTTACATGTGTATATAATGATTCAAAAAAGGGGAATGTATAGCTCCCTCTGACCCACACTCACCATGTTATCAAAACCTAAATAGCATTTATCCATAGGCCAGCCTCCTTATGATACCCCATTCTTTTTTAGATATCACTTTTACCAAGAAAGTAAATTATTTATTTAATAAAAATTCACAAACAACCAAGACCATGGTATGTATTTAAACCATTAATGTAAAGACCCGAAGCTTGATGTACATGGAAATTACATTACTTTTGCGGAATACATTGTACATAACAAAAACACACACACAAGGATCGTAATAGTTTAGTGTCTTTGGAAACTCGGAATATAATCTTCTAATCGTGGTGAAAGATATTCAACATCTCCCATAAAGATCTTCCTTTTTTTACCTAAAACCTTTCTATATATCCTGGGGAAAAGAAAACATAAAAGGGTGATCTCAAATGCTCAGTAAGGGTAAACAAAAGAAATATCAATCACATCATTTTCATAAGAACATAACATTTTGGAAATCTTAACCTGCAAAAGAGAGCATAATTTAATAACATGGGATAAATCATAGTAGTGAAATGAAATCCCAATAATCATATAATAAAACATGAAACTTTTTGGCATACACACATAATCATAGAGAATCATATCTTATTAGTCAAGACTCATTGCCAAGACTATCTTAGTGGACAAGGTCCATTTCTTGAACCAAGTCCCCCTCGTTTCAGTCCTGTTTCACTGAACGGGTATAACCTACCGTTCCAGCCATGTCTATCTCATGAGATATAAAATCTTTACCCAATTCATTGGAGGGAGATATAGGTCCCACCCATCTCATAATGATACCATTCCTATGTGTTCCACAAAATCATAAATCATACATCATTGCATAACCCATGTAGTAAAAATGGGATTCTTAAACAACATGACATCATAAAACAATTCATATAAGATAAAGGAATTCATAAAAATATTTCCATCACAACATAATCAAATCAATATAATAATAGGGATAGAAACAGAACCCTATATTATCTTATATGGGAAATAATATTGATAAAACACTTGAACTCCATTCTCGAGGAAAATATCCTTTCTACTTCAAAAACACTTTTCCTTTCTTAACATGTCATACAATTTTAAAAGAAGTTGATTAAAAATAAACTTGAAAACTTTTAAAAGAATATTCTTGGAAATAATGTTTTAAAAATACATTCATGCCGTATAAGTTAAAAAAACATTCTTCGTACTTTTTTCGGAAAGTCAAAAAGTACCTCGTACGAAAAACGACAAAAGATTCCTTTCATATCTTTTACTAAAAACTCACCGAAGGGTAAAATTAGATTTAAAAAATTTTAGATGGATGGAAATAATATTACATATTGAGGAAACATGGATGTGGATGATAAAATATACCCCAGTAAATGCCAAAGTATAAACAATCTCGGATAAAAATGAGACTGTGATATTTCCCTTCTCTTAGGTCCGATTTGCTTCGTAAGTGTCCAAACCTCCTGTATAATGATTTAAAAAATGTCATTGAATTATTACAGAATCATATACATTGTTATTTTATCATATATGGTTCACTTATGACTTTATATTACCTGTTATTTTGTAAATTCATGTTAAAGTAGCGTTTTGGGTAAAATCGTCTCATTTGTCATTCGTGTTTTAACTTGTAATTATTCGTATGATTACATAGATCATGATTACTAAATTCCAGAATATAAAACATGATTTATATATAATATATATTCAGAATTTACATATATATAATGGATCGATAAATGGAAAGAAATACACCGTTCATTGAGACGGTAGGCCGTACGTACGCATGAACGCTGTTTTCATTTCATTATTGAATTGAGTTGAATTAAGTAGATGACATAAATATATATATACATAAATCCAGTAGTATTATTATGTCATATATTTCATGACTACTTATTATATATACTTTATAATTATTCATGAATGGTTAACATGGATAATGAATCTCATCGCGTCGTGGAGACGGTAGTCCGTACGTACGCACGAGCGATGATATCATTCTCAGGATCATTGAATTTTATTGTAGTGTATGTATACTATTTAAGAGTCAATATCACTTTACAATAATCATATATAGTTATTATTTACACAATTATACCCATCCAAGTAAGGTGGTGGTGGAAAATAGATTACACCATGGCGTGGAGACGGTATTCCGTACGTACACACGCGTGGTGATTTCATTTTCTGTAGGATGGATAGATCGTGAAATAGGGTTGTTTCAAACGTATAATAACATATCAGTATATGGGTGATACTAATGTTATTACTTCATAATGAAACAACCTTATAAGAAGAAGTGGAAGAAGAAATAAATTTGAAAGAATCGGTAACGGACATTACCTCTTCTTTGAAGCGCCTCTTTGAATCCTCCTCTTAGGGTACTAAAATTGGTCTTTGAGGAAGACCAGAACCTCTAGGATGTTTCTAGGGAAGTGGAGAAGATAATTTGGCAGGTTTTGGCTGAGCTTGAAGGATCAATGTGGTGTGAGGAAGAGAGGGAGGAGGTTCCCTTTTATAAGGGAGGAGAGGGGCACCTTTGGAATAACTAAAAATATTATTTTATTATAAAGTCAAGTTCGATTTTAAATATCCCCAAATTGAGTTATTTCAAAGATAAGGTGCGTATGGGTTTAAATCCTCTCATCCAATAGAATTTATACAAGTTTAGTTCATTATATTAACCTTATCGTTTAGTTTTAACTCTTAGTTAATTAGATTGACATTTACCATATCACTTTGTATTTTTATATTATATAGTTAATAAACTTACCATATTCATCCAAGAGACTCCCCAAGTTGTGTTTTATTAATATATATAACCTTATCTATGTAATTTGGCCGAACCGTATATTTTTAGGCGTAAAATAACAATTAATAATATAATATTTGTTTTAAAAACTATTTTATGTCAATTTTGACACTATTCAATAGTTGATTTTTTTTGAAACTCATAACAGAATGATTACTTCGACCAAAGTTAATTAAATCAATCCTAACATGTCATATTAACCTATAAAATTAGTTTAATTCATAAAAAGCCTCAAATTATACTTATTTAAGTATTTATAATATCAATTATTCTAATTTTTCACTATTATGGTAATTACTGCATCATCATTGTGTCATAAATAAATTAAATTATATAAAGTCTAAAAATTACAAAAAAAATACAATTATGTAGGAAATATTTTTATATTTATAATGAATATTTATAGTCGACTTTATATTATGTATAACCCCATATTAAAAATTATTTACTTATTAAACTTTGATTTTAACTATTTTAACCCTTCTTTAAATAAATTAATAATAAATGTCCTAATCTAATCCAAGTGGGCATAAATGGTAATATTTTATTCCTAAGGTTGTTTTTGGTCGAATTAAACTTTTCCAATATAATTAGGACATGTGTTAGGGTAATAATAATATCATTTTTACCCTTAATTACACTATTTAATTTTAACTATGGTAAAAAAAAGTAAAAAGTTACTGATCACCAAAAATTATTTTCATCTCATTGAACCACATTATAGTCCTTGATATTAATCGTGTCTCTCAGATTTTCGAAATTCCACTCACAGAAGCGGTAAAATTATGTTTTATGAAAAATTCGGTTTTTTTAACTACCACTTAGTGGTTTCACTATTCATCAAAAATTGAAAGTTTTCAGAAAAATACCAAAATTTCACCCTAGGATAATTTCAATATTACGAATCCAAAAATGAAGTCCCTTTTGAAAAATGAAATTTATAAAATTTATAAAAGTGCTTATTACTATTCATAACGGCTAGTTTTAATAATATTTTATTAGCATATCGTTGTTTAGTTAAACTCGGTATTGTGTACTACACACGCTATTGAGGAAGGTCGTGATTGCGTGTAATGCAAGGCAAGTCAAGGGTGCGTGTTGAGAAAGCTCCTTTTGGTGTAGCATACAACAAAGACATTAATGAAATTAAAAATAATATTTTTCATAAAATCTCAGGTTGTTACATTCTACCCCCCTTAAAATGAATTTCTCCCTCGAAATTCGTCGGGGTTATAAATGGTTTACTATTCGAAAGTTTCTTTAATTTAAACCCACATTGTAAAAAGGAATACCAAAACCAATCTTTAAAAAAAAAGTATGAGACGTAACGGTTACCCAAATAAACTAGTCACTGGGTTTCCACATAGGTGAAAATATGGATATGGAAGAGAAATCAAACCATCATGTTCTGATGGAGAGTGGTAGAGAACATGGTTATGGAAAATCCAGTAATCACAAAGCCATAAATTTGTGACGATATAAGGTACCATCTGATTCATCAGATATAAGAGCACTAGGACAACATTTTTGGTTTTCAAGATCATTTCCCTAAATTTGATGAAATTAGAAGAAACAATTTCGTGATTTTGGTATAGTCTCAATGTTTGTCATTCTTTGGAAAATTTCCACATCATCTCTTAATGAAATGATTTTGAATTTGTCATTCGTGATGTGTTAGCAGATCATGTGATAGAATGATGGGTCATTCCATCTGTCTCAAACAAAAGGTTAGAAAAGTTATCAAAAAATATATAAGTCCATCTATAGTGATATTAATCACATATGGTTCATAAAATGGACTTATACTTCATATATCATACTGCTTATTATAATAATACTAGTTTCTACTAAAAAGGGGCTTCATGTAGGCCAGTGGTAGGCGATATAGGCCAGTCGCACTTCGGTTGTGGGTTCGATTCCTATGACCTTGTCCAACGCGATGGGTTGTCGCCCGTCCTGCAGGTTGTCCTTTTTCTAAAACTATATTACTATAACATCCCATCAATAATATCGAAAAAAACTTCTATCCTTAAACAATACTAACTTATGTCCAACATAATCCATTCTAGTCTTTAGGCTTATCCATAATACTGCAGTCCATTCTCATAATATAGCGAAAACGATTACCAGATATTAAATACCATCGTTGATCCCCATATATCATAAGATATGTCTTGTTGGTCATATTCCAAACATTAAAAGCCCTTAATCATTTATTCTCTTGAATAACCATTGAACCTTAGTGAAAACATGAATGTAATTAAAAGTTAACACTTTATACATACCAAAATCCTCAAAATTCTATATACTCAAACCATGATATCACTTAGTCCTTATATCAATCATGAGCTCATGAATACTATCAAACATATTAGATTCTCTTTATCCCTTCATTATGTGCATATCAACTGCTTTCCAAAAATATTTCAATCACTTTTCATGGTTACCGATGCCATAAAATTATTGAAAACCACAATATACATAAAAATAAATATTCTAATATTCCATGATACTATATACAACATTATTTTAAAATCCCATTACATAAACACTTAATTATTCCACCACATCGTTGCCATATTCAACATCGCCAATGGTGATCGCATGTGACTTCACTTTTTCCTTTGCCTTAAGTGGTTGCTCATGTCGATCATCACTAACCCTTGGATTAGGGCATTTATTAGCATAATGACCCATTTCCTTGCACTTGAAGCATTAAACTGTTGTTGGTTCATTTTGTGTATCCCTTCCTTTGTTTTCTTCATTAGACATCATATTCCCATCATTGCGGCATTCAAATTCCCGATGACCTTCCTTTCCACATTTGAAACATTTACTTGTTCCTTTAAGAAAATATCCACCATGCTTCTTTCCACACTTTGAGCATATGGAAACATTCATCTTCTTTTCACCATTATTCTGAGATTTATCCTTGAACTCCATATTTCGTTTCTTTTCAAAACTATGAGATGGATAAGTAACACCAACTTCCATTTCTTACTTGATAGAACAACACACAATTTCATAATAGCTACTGAAGTCTCTTATTGCTAGTGCCCTTTGAAGATTTGGTTTTAAGACACTGAAGAATCGATCAACTTTACTTTTAGGTTGGATGATGAATCCAGATGCATACCTTGCAAGCCTTGTAAAATTCGCTTCGTATATACCAACAGATTCATCATCCTTTTTCTTTAGTTCAAGAAACTCCTTCTCCATCTTTATTCGAAGAATACAAGGGAAGTACTTATTGAAAAATAAGTTCTTGAACTCGTCCCATTCCATGGACTCAATTTCATCTCTTGGCCTTGTAATCTTGATAATATTCCACCATTGATCAGCTTCACCTTCCTAATGATATACCACAAAGATGACATTATCATGTTCAGAACATTGAAGAACTGAAAATATCTTTTCAGTGGTACTGATCCATTGTTCAGCCACAAGTGGATCAGAAGACCCACTGAAAGAAGGTGGGCGTTGACTCATGAAGGACTCAATAGAATATTGTTCCCTTCTCTACTCATTTGGATGTCCAGAAGGATTCATATCTTGTGTAAGTATAGTAATAAGATTTTTCACTCCATCTCCCATAACATTTGTTTGTTCAGGAGGAAAATCGTTGCATTGCCCATTACATTGATCAACACGGTTCCTTCGGGTTCCAGCCATCGTCTAAAACCCAAAAAGAATAGTGTGAGAGGCAAGAATCACGCTAGGGAAACAATATAATAAAGGGGGAGTAACTTCAATATCTAACATCTTGGGTTACCGTAATTCTAGTACTATAACCTATACTTATACTTAACCTTAGGGACATCCCTAGACATACCTTAGAAATATCTCTAGGGATCTTACTAAAGTTCTCGCATCCTAGTTTCCAAAGGTTGACTAAACATTTCCTCTGATACCAATTGTAGAGACCCGAAGCTTGACGTACATAGACATTACATTACTTTTGCGGAATACTTAGTACATAACAAAAACACACACACAAGGATCGTAATAGTTTAGTGTCTTTGGAAACTCGGAATATAATCATCTAATCCTGGTGAAAGATCTTCAACATCTCCCATAAAGATCTTACTTTTCTTAACTAAAACCTTTCTTTATATCCGGGGGAAAAGAAAACATAAAAGGGTGAGCTCAAATGCCCAGTAAGGGTAAACAAAAGAAATATCAATCACATCATTTTCATAAGAACATAACATTTTGGAAATCTTAACCTGCAAAAGAGAGCATAATTTCATAACATGGGATAAATCATACTAGTGAAATGAAATCCCAATAATCATAACTTAAAACATGAAAATTTGTTTCATACGCACATAATCATAGAGAATCATATCTTATTAGTCAAGACTCATTGCCAAGACTATCTTAGTGGACAAAGTCCATTTCTGAACCGAGTCCCCCTCGTTTCAGTCCTGTTTCACTGAATCGATATAACCTACCATTCCAGCCATGCCTATCTCATAAGATATAAAATCTTTACCCAATGCATTGGAGGGAGATATAGGTCCCACCGATCTCATAATGATACCATTCTTATGTGTGCCACAAAATCATAAATCATATATAATTGCATAACCCATGTAGTAAAAATGAGATTCTTAAACAACATGACATCATAAAACAATTCATATAAGATAAAGGAATTCATAAAAATATTTCCATCACAACATAATCAAATCAATGTAATAATAGGGATAGAAACAGAACCATATATTATCTTAGATGGAAAATAATTTTGATAAAACACTTGAACTCCATTCTTGAGGAAAATATCCTTTCTACTTCAAAAACACTTTTCCTTTCTTAACATGTCATACAATTTTAAAAGAAGTTGATTAAAAATAAACTTGAAAATTGTAAACGAAGCTTCTTGGAAATAATGTTTTAAAAATACATTAATGCCGTATAAGTTAAAAAAACATTCTTCGTAATTTTGTCGGAAATGTCAAAAAGTACCGCGTACGAAAAACGACAAAAGTTTCCTTTCATATATTTTACTAAAAACTCACCGAACGGTAAAATTAGATTTAAAAAATTGTAAATGGATGGAAATAATATTATATATTGAGGAAACATGGATGTGGATGATAAAATACACCCCAGTAAATGGAAAAGTATAAACAATCTCGGATAAAAATGAGATTGTGATATTTCCCTTACCTTAGGTCCGATTTGCTTCGTAAGTGTCCAAACCTCCAGTATAATGATTTAAATAATGTCATTGACATATTACAGAATCATATTCATTGTTATTATATCATATATGGTTCACTTATGACTTTATATTACCCGTTCTTTTGTAAATTCATGTTAAAGTAGCGTTTTGGGTAAAATCGTCTCATTTGTCGTTCGTCTTTTAACTTGTAATTATTCAAATGATTACTTAGATCATGATTACTTAATTCCAGAATATAAAACATGATTTATATATAATATATATTCAGAATATACATATATATAATGGATCGATAAATGGAAAGAAATACACCGTTCATGGAGACGGTAGGCCGTACGTACGCATGAACGCTGTTTTCGTTTCCTTATTGAATTGATTGGAATTAAGTAGATGACATAAATATATATATACATAAATCCAGTAGTATTATTATGATATATATTTCATGACTACTTATTATATATACTTTATAATCATTCATGAATGGTTAACGTGGATAATGAATCTCATCGCGTCTTGGAGACGGTAGTCCGTACGTACGCACGAGCGATGATATCATTCTCATGATCATTCAATTGTATTGTAGTGTATGTATACTATCTAAGAATCAATATCACTTTACAATAATCATATATAGTTATTATTTACACCATTATACCCACCCAAGTAAGGTGGTGGTGGAAAATAGATTACACAACGGCGTGGAGATGGTATTCCGTACGTACGCACGCACGGTGATTTCATTTTCCGTAGGACGGATAGATGGTGAAATAGGGTTGTTTCATAATTATAATAACATATCAGTATATGAGTGATACTGATGTTATTACTTCATAATGAAACAACCTAATAAGAATAAGTGGAAGAAGAAATAAAGTTGAATGAATCGGTAACGGACATTACCTCTTCTTCGAAGCGCCTCTTTGAGTCCTCCTCTTAGGGTACTAAAATTGGTCTTTGAGGAAGACCAGAACCTCTAGGATGTTTCTAGGGAAGTGGAGAAGATAATTTGTCAGGTTTTGGCCGAGCATGAAGGGTCAATGTGGTGTGAGGAAAAGAGGGAGGAGGTGCCCTTTTATATGGTAGGAGAGGGGCACCTTTGGAATAACTAAAAATATTATTTTATTATAAAGTCAAGTTCGATTTTAAATAGCTCCAAATTGAGTTATATCGAAGATAAGGTGGGGATGGGTCGAAATCCTCTCATCCAGTAGAATTTATACAAGATTAGGTAATTATATTAACCTTATCTTTTAGTTTTAACTCTTAGTTAATTAGATTGACATTTACCATGTCACTCTGTATTTTTATATTAGATAGTTAATAAACTTACCATATACATCCAAGAGACACCCATGTTGTGTTTTATTAATATATATAACCTTATCTAAGTCATTTGGACGAACCATAGATTTTAAGGAGTAAAATAACAATTAATAATATAATATTTGTTTTAAAAACTATTTTATGTCAATTTTGACACTATTCAATAGTTGATTTTTTTGAAACTCATAACTAAATGATTACTTCGACCAAAGTTAATTAAATCAATACTAACATGTCATATTAACCTAGAAAATTAGTTTAATTCATAAAAAGAATCAAATTATACTTATTTAGGTATTTATAATATCAATCATTCTAATTTTTCAAACTTGAACCCAAGGTAGGGGTTGTTGTTATTTGTTTATTTATTTATTCTTGTTCGTGGTTCTAGCATGACTAACGTGAGGATATTGAATATTTAAATATGTGTTATTGTTTAACGTGAGGGGGGGCGGACCGTATGAACACGGCCGAACCCCCTCCTTTGTTCTTGATAATTTATCGTGCGGTTGATACAAGTTGGTGTGGTGCCGTCGCACCACGCAGATTTTCGCACGATTAAATTGCGCGGCGCCGTCGCGCCGCGCCGTCGCGCCGCGCCGTGGAAGGATCATCAAGAACGTGACGTCGTCGCACCGCGTCGAAGGGAATCAGAGGCGCGGCGGAGGGGCACGGTGCCATCGCACTGCGCCGGACGATGAACATCGCGGCCGGTTCCGGGCCGCGGCGGGACGACAAGACCGGCGGCACGCCGGGCCGCCGGCGTCGGAAACCGGAAGGGGACCGGCTTGCCGGTCCCGTTGGAGAAAAACCGGCCGCCCAGGTGGCCGGCCGGAAGGTCAAAGACCGGGGGAATAAATTCCCCTGGTCAACTCTCTAAACCCCCCCCCCCCATTTAAGAGGGGGGGGTTCCTTTGAGGGGGGCAGGCGGCCCCCCGGTTTCTTTAAGCAGGCCCCCACGAGGGGGGTCGGATCTCCAAAAGGCACGGCACTTAAGTCGTGCCGCCAAGCTGGAAGCGGGGGCTTAGCCCCCCGCGCGTGACCCTAGCGGCGCCAGGCCGCGCCGGACCGCGCCGCGGCGCCGGTCCGCGCCGCCGATCTGGTCCGCCGCCGGCCGGGCCGACCCAGGGGGGGTCGGGCCGGGTCGGCCCGGACCCGGACCCCCTGTTTTCGAGACGGATTCGGTCATTTGAACATAACTTGAGCCACAGACCTCCTATTGACGAACCGTCTGCGGCAACGCGATCCTTGGATCGAGACGGCCGTTTCGGTATATTGCACTCAAAGTTTCAGAATACTTTGAGTTTGGCCGGGTTGGTTCGTTCACGAAACCAACCGGGCCTTCGGAGCGGAAACGCTCATATCTTGAGCTACGGACGTCCGACTGACGTGTCGTCAGCTTTGTTGTGTTCCTCTTAGTGAGACGGATATTTTGGCATACTCCAACCGAGGTTTGGACGCAGGTGGAGTACGGTCGGGTTGGTTTTTCCTTAAAAACCAATCGGGCCCTGAGCACGAAAATGCCAATAACTCTCAGACCGGGCGTCCGATCGACGCGTCGTCTGTTGCGTTGAGTTCCTGTTGACGATACGGAACTTTTGGATACATCAACTATGGACTTTGTGACAGTTGATGTATCAGATTCTCGGCTCGTGGAGTGGATCCTCCTGTACGAGCTTGCTATGTGCGGGAACCCTAGTGCTGGCTGCGACTGTTACTGTGACCGCTACTACTGCTACTGCTACTGTGACTGCGACGACGACAGTACAGAGATCCTGTGTGGATTCGACGACGACGACTACAACACTCAGCGATCCTACGTGGATCAGTGCTACAGGTCCTGTGTGGGCCCGATCCTGTGTGGGTCCGATCCTATGTGGGTCCTTGCGCTCAGTGGTCCTGTGTGAACCAGTGCCTACAGGTCCTATGTGGGCCCGATCCTGTGTGGGTCTTTTTCGGGGGTTAGTTACCTATCGATCCTTCGTGGGTCCGACGACTTAGATGGATCGGAGATCATCTTTATCGTCTTTTAAAGAAGTATACCTGTGTGAGCTGAATCCTGTTGCATTTCCGGTGTGGATTGTGTTGTGCTATCCTGTGTGGATTACCTTTTGCTTTCCTGTGTGGAATACGTTTACTTTCCTGTGTGGACTGAGTTGTACTTGGGCTCGGAGGTTGGAGCGTATTTGAAATTGATTACTTAGGTATATGTATGGGCATATACCTAAGCAGTGTCAGTTGTTACTTCGTGATTGTACCTTTTTTCGTGGTTTATCCTTTGTAGATTTGAGAGACCTTCAGGGGTCTCGGGGTCCCTACTGAGTAGCTTATACTCACCCCTGCATGGGCTTTGCCCGCACTACGTTGTGTTGGTTGCAGACGACGGACAGTGTTGATCTTAGCTGAGGCTTGCAGAGCAGGACGGTACCTGGAGGTGGACCACTGAGCGGGACGTGCTCGGAGCGGACGGCGGGACCCGTGGAGCAGTGGAGCTATCTGTACCCACCCTTCAGGTGGGATTTCCAGTGGACAGCTCGGTGTAGCGGCTTTTACTTTTCAGTTGCTGTTTTCCCTTTCGAGTTGTACTTTACTTTCAGTTTGGGTTTGTATACTGGCCCATTTACTTTTCCGCACTTTCAGTTGTACTCTACTTTTGCTTAGAGTTTACTTTCCGCTTGCTTACTCTGTGGTGATTGTTTACTTTACAAAGGCAATGCCTTCCCTTTTTACCGGGATTTACGCCTTGGTGCTATTCGCCAGCCCCTGGCCTATGGAAGGCGGGATTGGGGTAGTCACGGCACGGACCCCGAGGGCGGGTCGTGACAAATTGGTATCAGAGGAGTTCGGTTCTACCGTGAACTCTAATATTTTCTATGTGAAGAAATAATGTTTAGCGTATTGAGTGTGGTTATCAGTCCAGGGAGTCCAGTGTTGGTGCGGCGGCCGACGTATCCGTACACCAGGACCCTGACTTCCGATTTCCGACGTAATGCACGAAAGCATTGATTGCGTGTGTGATTCAAAGTTTTCTTTGTGATTTCCTTGTGTCAGCTCACCAGGTATATTGTTTGACCGTGGCGCACCTGTTTCCTATTCAGGATGGCCCCACGACGGCAGCCAGCTAGGGTTCCGAGAGTCGAGTGTGACGACAGCCCACCGAGCGGCGAGGCTTCGGTGCATGGCCCTTTGTCAGCAGTGGCACCGGCGGTAGTTCTACCTACCGAGCCCCCCGATGCTTCCAGCACCAGCCGCTGACGATGCACGTCGCCTCAGTGCACTGCATGAGTTTCAGCGCCAGCGACCACCCAGGTTTCACGGGGAGACGGATCCCCAGGCAGCCGAGGACTGGCTGGAGGCAGTGGTACATGTGTTTAGGCTAGTGAGGACACCAGCAGACCTCATGGTGATCCTCGCTGCGAGCCTACTACACGCAGCAGCAGGACGATGGTGGAGCTTGATGCTTCAGGTGCACGATGAGGCATCTCTACTATGGACGGACTTTGAGAGCCTCTTCCGCTAGGAGTTCGTCCCAGCCACCCTTCGTGCGGTGCGTATCCAGGAGCTTCTTCAGCTGCGGCAGGGCAGCATGACGGTCGCTCAGTACTCATCGAGATTTACTGATCTCTCGTGCTACTCGACCGACATGGTACGGGACCCATTCTTCCGGGCCTGTACCTTCGAGCAGGGTTTGAGACACGAGATCAGGGCATCGCTGATCTCCCTCAGCTTACCGACTCAGACAGGAGTACTGGAGCGGGCCCTTCTGATCGAGAGCTTCCTTGCTGAGTCTACACCAGCGCAGCGACCCACCGCAGGGCGGCACGTGGCAGAGTCATCTGCATCTGGCAGTCGACGGATGACTCAGGGGTCCAGACAGACCAGACCTTCAGGCAGACGACCTCAGGACACTGGCTCAGCAGCGCGGGGAACACTGCGCGGAGCCAGTCTTTTGAGTGGAAGACAGTGCTATGCATGCAGCGGGCAAGGCCACATGGCTCGTGACTGCCCGACCCGCCATGCAGAGGAGCAGCAGACAGTTGAGGAACCACCTAGGAAGAGGCAGAGGTTCGACCGTGGCGGCCCGCAGGGAGGAGGCGGACGAGGCAGAGGAGCTGGTCGAGCAGCAGGTGGTGGCCGACGCTTTGAGGCTCTACTACCACCACCACCAGGAGGTCCACCCCAACCTCAGGGGAGAGCACAGCTTCAGGCAGCTGAAGCTTACGATCATGGAGCTCCGGAAGCGGGTGGACTAGTTCGGGACTAGCTCCAGGCAGAGAGGCCTTTGCCCATAATGCCTCTAGCTTCGTAGTTTGTGTTGCTTTGTGACCTTGTTCTTTAAGTTGAAGTAATAAAAGACACTTGCCTTGGTGACTTTTGTTTTCTTGTCTTTTGTTTGTTTTTACTAAGAGGTGCCGGTTAAAAACTGTTGACTTGACCCTCACTTGCGAGATTCATACTGGAGGAAACCTAGTGACCACACACCGATGCCGACAGTGTGACTCAACCCTTGGAGGCGAGAGTAACGGTTGGATCTCTTGGTAGCAGCGTCGAGGCCTTACGACGTCATCCATGCCATGAATTAACTAATCATGACGGGATTGACTGTTTTAGGCAAGGAACGTGGTTCATCCAGGGGATGAGACCGGATTTCACTTTTCGGCAAAGGAAAAATCTTTGCAGCTAGTCTCTTTGCAGATATCCTTCGTGGATAGAGATGGAGCAGCCTTCCTTCAGTCTCTCACAGTCACCCCTCCTCTACTACAACAGGTCAGAGAGGCACAGCGTGAGGACGCCGACTGTGAGACACGGCATGCACAGATATCCTCGGGACAGGCACCTGATGGTTCCTCCCTTGGAGTAGAGCACGACATCCTTTTCATAGGACGTACCATGGTACCAGTCGCTTTGCGAGAGGAAGTGCTGAGAGAGTTTCACACTTCTCCTTTGGCGGTACATCCTGGAGTGGCGAAGATGTACCAGGACCTCAGACGACAGCACTGGTGGCCGGGCATGAAGAATTCAGTAGCAGAGTTCGTTTCTCGATGCCTCACCTGCCAGCAGGTGAAGGCAGAGCATCAGGTACCAGCGGACTTGGTACAGCCCTTGGAGGTTTCGGAGTGGAAGTGGGACGACATATCTATGGACTTTGTGACTGGACTTCCACGTACTTCCAGAGGTCACGACTCCATATGGGTGATTGTTGACCGACTCACCAAGTCGGTACACTTCTTACCCATTAGAGAGAAGAGCTCAGTAGAGAGCTTGGGACGTCTCTACGTTTAGGAGATTGTGCGGCTCCACGGTGTCACATCATCTATCGTCTCCGATCGAGATGCTCGCTTCACTTCCCGGCTTTGGAAGGGGTTGCAGGAGGTGTTCGGGACGCAGCTACGTCTGAGCACAGCCTTTCACCCTCAGACGGATGGTCAGATGGAGAGGACCATTCAGACTCTCGAGGACATGCTCCGCGCATGTGTCCTCGACTTTGGTCGCAGCTGGGAGGACCACCTACCGTTGGTGGAGTTTGCGTACAACAACAGCTACCACTCCACCATCGGGATGGCACCGTATGAGGCGTTGTACGGCCGACCCTGTAGATCTCCTTTGTACTGGACAGACCCTGGGGAGTCAGCACTTGTGGGACCGTAGATGGTCCAGCCCACGACAGAGAAAGTCCAGGTCATCCAGGAGCGGATGAGGACAGCTCAGAGCCGGCAGAAGTCATACGCTGACAGGAGGCGGAGGCCACTAGAGTTCGAGGATGGCGACCACGTCTTCTTGCGGGTCTCACCTCAACGTGGTATTCAGAGATTTGGCTGAGGCGGCAAGTTATCTCCACGCTTCATCGGACCCTTCCAGGTCCTCAGTAGGGTTGGCGAGGTGGCTTATCGCCTGGCTCTGCCACCTCAGTTGCACCGGGTGCACGACGTCTTCCACGTATCTCAGCTGAGGAGATACGTGCACGACCCGAATCACATCATTGACCATGGGGAGCTTGACGTTCACGATGGGGCGACATTTACGGAGGTCCCGGTGGAGATAGAGGATCGACAGGAGCAGGTCCTGCGTGGGCGATCGATTCCTCTTGTGCGCATCAGATGACAGCATGGGAATCTCCAGGAGAGCACATGGGAGCGGGAGGCTCAGATGCGTGCTCAGTACCCTCATTTGTTTCCCTAGTTTTTGATGTATCTTTACGGGGACGTAAATCCCTGAGGTGGGAGTAATGTAATGACCCGTAAAATTCAAGGGAAATTTTTTCTTAATTTTCTTTGGAATTTTACAAGAGCGCGGTTTGAGACGGCACCTGATTCCGAGGCCCAGAGTGCCCGGAATCAATTTCCGAAGTTTGGCTCGGGTACGTTCAGTGAACGAACGAGTGGGAATTCCTAACTTTTGATCCGGTGCTCGGAATTGAAATCCGAGGGCACCGATGAACTCGCAGCGCCGATATTCGCTTAAGGAGACCTTTTCAGAAGTTGCGTTTATTGCGGGACGAAAGTTAATTTTTGGGAGAATTATAAAAAGTTTAATAAAAATGTGGAACACTTTTTATTTTATTTTTATGTTAGTTAACTTCTCCCAAAGGGAGTTAAAGGTGGGACCCACATCCACTTAACCTCCCTTGGGAGGATTAAGTGTGGTGGGGCCCACACGAAACGCAACTTTTCAACTTCTCTCAAAACTCCCTTTAACCCCTCTTTAATTGTTTTGACAACTTAGCTTATTAATGAGATTGAGTTATTTAAACTTTTTCAAACCTTTGAAATTCAAAGAGGTTTGGTTGAGTTAATAAAATAAGCTCTTAGCTTATTTTATTTGGTTAGATTTGTTTATCCATCTTGAGAGGTTTGAGAGCTTTTCTTTCTTCTTCAAACTTTGACGAAAAACGCTCATGCTTTGACGAAGAACGCTCAAGCTCCGACGAAGAACGCCGCTCCTCTCTTCTTCGTCTTCCGTGTCAACGAAAGGAAACGCCGCTTCCTCCTCGGACATTCTTCGTCGGCTTACGAAGATTCACCAACGACATACCTCTTAGGACGTACCTCCTCATCATCGGATTTGACAAACGTTTACCGCGACGCCCGACCTCCGCGATGTTGTCTTCCGCGGGTCGTTGACAATCTTCGAGCTTGAACCTAAGGTAGGGGTTGTTGTTATTTGTTTATTTATTTATTCTTGTTCGTGGTTCTAGCATGACTAACGTGAGGATATTGAATATTTAAATATGTGTTATTGTTTAACGTGAGGGGGCCGGACCGCATGAACACGGCCGAACCCCCTCCTTTGTTCTTGATAATTTATCCTGCGGTTGATACAAGTTGGCGTGGTGCCGTCGCACCACGCGGATTTTCGCATGATTAAATTGCGCGGCGCCGTCGCGCCGCGCCGTGGAAGGATCATCAAGAACGCGACGCCGTCGCGCCGCGTCGAAGGGAATCAAAGGCGCGGCGGAGGGGCGCGGTTCCGTCGCACCGCGCCGGACGACGAACACCGCGGCCGGTTCCGGACTGCGGCGGGACGAGCAGACCAGCGGCACGCCGGCGTCGGAAACCGGAAGGGGACCGACTTGCCGGTCCCGTTGGAGAGAAACCGGCCGGCCAGGTGGCCGGCCAGAAGGTCAAAGACCGGGGGAATAAATTCCCCCGGTCAACTCTCTAAACCCCCCCCCCATTTAAGAGGGGGGGGGTGGTTCCTTTGAGGGGGGCAGGCGGCCCCTCGGTTTCTTCAAGCAGGCCCCCACGAGGGGGGCCGGATCTCCAAAAGGCGCGGCACTTAAGCTGGGCCGCCAAGCTGGAAGCGGGGCCTTAGCCCCCAGCGCGTGACCCTAGCGGCGCCAGGCCGCGGCGCCGCGCCGGTCCGCGCCGCCGCGCCGGTTCGGGCCGACCCAGGGGGGGTCGGGCGGGGTCGGCCCGGACCCGGAACCCCCGTTTTCGAGACGGATTCAGTCTTTTGGCCATAACATGAGCCACGGACCTCCGATTGACGAACCGTCTGTGGAAACACGATCCTTGGATCGAGACGGTCGTTTTGGTATATCGCACTCAAAGTTTCGGAATACTTTGAGTTCGGCCGGGTAGGTTCGTTCACGAAACCAACCGGGCCTTCGGAGCGGAAACACTCATATCTTGAGCTACGGACGTCCGACTGACGTGTCGTCAGCTTTGTTGTGTTCCTCTTAGTGAGACGGATCTTTTGGCATACTCCGCCCGAGGTTTGGACGCAGGTGGGGTACGGTCGGGTTGGTTTTGCCTTAAAAACCAACCGGGCCCCGGGGACGAAAATGCCAATAACTCTCAGACCGGGCGTCCGATCGACGCGCCGTCTGTTGCATTGAGTTCCTGTTGACGATACGGAACTTTTGGATACATCAACTCTGGACTTTGTGACAGTTGATGTATCAGCTTCTCGGCTCGTGGAGCGGATCCTCCTGTACGAGCTTGCTGTGTGCGGGAACCCTAGTGCTGGCTGCGACTGTTACTGTGACTGCTACTACTGCTACTGCTACTGTGACTGCGATGACGACAGTACAGAGATCCTGTGTGGATTCGACGACGACGACTACAGCACTCAGCGATCCTATGTGGATCAGTGCTCCAGGTCCTGTGTGGGCCCGATCCTGTGTGGGTCTGATCCTGTGTGGGTCCTTGCGCTCAGCGGTCCTGTGTGAACCAGCGCCTACAGGTCCTATGTGGGCCCGATCCTGTGTGGGTCTTTTGCGGGGGTTAGTTACCTATCGATCCTTCGTGGGTCCGACGACTTAGATAGATCAGAGATCATCTTTATCGTCTTTTGAAGAAGTATACCTGTGTGAGCTGAATCCTGTTGCATTTCCGGTGTAGATTGTGTTGTGCTATCCTGTGTGGATTACGTTTTTCTTTCCTGTGTGGAATACGTTTACTTTCCTGTGTGGACTGAGTTGTACTTGGGCTCGGAGGTTGGAGCGTATTAGAAATTGATGACTTAGGTATATGTATGGGCATATACCTAAGCAGTGTCGGTTTTTACTTCATGATTGTACCTTTCTTCGTGGTTTATCCTTTGTGGATTTGAGAGACCTTCAGGGGTCTCGGGGTCC
This sequence comes from Viscum album, assembly GCA_963277665.1. Lineage (NCBI taxonomy): Eukaryota > Viridiplantae > Streptophyta > Magnoliopsida > Santalales > Viscaceae > Viscum > Viscum album. Next base: position 1,328,157,414 of record OY728142.1, on the reverse strand, counting down.
CTACTGAGTAGCTTATACTCACCCCTGCACGGGCTTTGCCCCCACTACGTTGTGTTGGTTGCAGACGACGGACAGCGTTGATCTTAGTTGAGGCTTGCAGAGTAGGATGGTACCTAGAGGTGGACCACTGAGCGGGACGTGCTCGGAGCGGACGGCGGGACCCGTGGAGCAGTGGAGCTATCTGTACCCACCCTTCAGGTGGGATTTCCAGTGGACAGCTCGGTGTAGCGGCTTTTACTTTTCAGTTGTTGTTTTCCCTTTCTAGTTGTACTTTACTTTCAGTTTGGGTTTGTATGCTGGCCCATTTACTTTTCCGCACTTTCAGTTGTACTCTGCTTTTGCTTAGAGTTTACTTTCCGCTTTCTTACTCTGTGGTGATTGTTTACTTTACAAAGGCAATGCCTTCCCTTTTTACCGGGATTTACACCTTGGTGCTAGTCGCCAGCCCCTGGCCTATGGAAGGCGGGCTTGGGGTAGTCACGGCACGGACCCCGAGGGCGGGTCGTGACAATAACGGCAAGTTTTAATAATATTTTATTAGCATATCGTTGTTTAGTGAAACTCGGTATTGCCTACTACACACGCTATCGAGGAAGGTCACGATTGCGTGTAATGCAAGGCACGTCAAGGATGCGTGTTAAGCAAGATCCTTTTGGTGTAGCATACAACACAAGACATTAATGAAATTAAAAAGAATATTTTTCATAAAATCTCGGGCTGTTACATTCAACCCCCCTTAAAATGAATTTTCCCCTCGAAATTTGTCGGGGTTATAAATGGTTTACTATTCGAAAGTTTCTTTATTAGAAACCTACATTGTAAAAAGGAATACCAAAACCAATCTTTAAATACAAAAGTATGAAACCTAACGGTTACCCAAATAAACTAATCACTGGGTTTCCACATAGGTGAAAATATGGATATGGAAGAGAAATCTAACCATCATGTTCTGATGGAGAGTGGTAGAGAACATGGTTATGGAAAATCCAGTAATCACAAGGCCATAAATTTGTGACGATCTAAGGTACCATCTGATTAATCAGATATAAGAGCACTAGGACAACATTTTTTGGTTTTCAAGATCATTTCCCTAAAGTTGATGAAATTAGAAGAAATACTTTCGTGATTTTGGTATAGTCTCACCGTTTGTCGTTCTTTGGACAATTTCCACTTCATCTCTTAAAGAAATGAAGTTGAATTTGTCATTCGTGATGTGTTAGTAGATCATGTGATAGAATGATGGGTCATTCCATCTGTCTCAAAAAAAAGGTTAGAAAAGTTATCAAAAAAATATATAAGTCCATCTATAGTGGTATTAATCATATATGGTTCATAAAATGGACTTACACTTCATATATCATACTGCTTAATATAATAAAACTAGTTTCTACTAAACAGGGACTTCTTGTAGTCCAGTGGTAGGCGATAAAGGCCAGTCGCACTTCAGTTGTGGGTTCGATTCCTACGACCTTGTCCGACGCGATGGGTTGTCGCCAGTCCTGCAGGTTGTCCTTTTTATAAAACTATATTACTATAACATCCCATCAATAATATCGAAAAAAAACTTCTATCCTTAAACAATACTAACTTATGTCCAACATAATCCATTCTAGTCTTTAGGCTTATCCATAATACTGCAGTCCATTCTCATAATATAGAGAAAATGATTACCATAGATTTAAAACCATCGTTGATCCCCATATATCATAAGATATGTCTTGTTGGTCATATTCCAAACATTCAAAGGCCTTAATCTTGTATTCTCTTGAATACCCATTGAACCTTAGTGAAAACATGAATGTAGTTAAAAGTTAACACTTTACACATACCAAAATCCTCAAGATTCTATATACTCAAACCATGATATCACTTAGTCCTTATACAAATCATGAGCTCATGAATACTATCAAACATATTAGATTCTCTTTATCCCTTCATTATGTGCATATCATCTGCTTTCCAAAAATATTTCAATCACTTTTCATGGTTACCGATGCCATAAAATTATTGAAAACCACATTAGACAAAAACATAAATATTCCAATATTCCACGATACTATATACAACAATATTTTGAAATCCCATTACATAAAAACTTAATAATTCCACCATATCATTGTCATATTCAACATCGCCAATGGTGATCGCATGTGAATTCCCTTTGTCCTTTGCCTTAAGTGGTTTCTCATGTCGATCATCACTAACCCTTGGATTAGGGCATTTATTAGCATAATGCCCCATTTCCTTGAACATGAAGCACTGAAGTGTTGTTGGTTCATTCTGTGTATCCCTTCCTTTGTTTGCATCAGTAGACATCTTCTTCCCATCATTGCGGCATTCAAATGCCCGATGACCTTCCATTACAGATTTGAAACATTTACTTGTTCATTTAAGACAACCTCCACCATGCTTCTTTCCACACTTTGAGCATAAGGAAACATTCATCTTCTTTTCACCATTATTCTGAGATTTCTCCTTGAACTCTATATTTCGTTTCTTGTCAAAACTATGAGATGGATAAGTAACACCAACTTCCATTTCTACCTTGATAGCACAACACACAATTTCTTCATAGCTACTGAAGTCTCTTATAGCTAATTCCCTTCGAAGATTTGGTTTTAAGACACTGAAGAATAGATCAACTTTACTTTCAGGTTGGATGATAAATCCAGATGCATACCATGAAAGACTTGTAAAATTCGCTTCATATATATCAATAGATTCATCATCCTTTTTCTTTAGTTCAAGAAACTCCTTCTCCATCTTTGTTCGAAGAATATGAGGGAAGTACTTATTGAAAAATAAGTTCTTGAACTCGTCCCATTCCATAGACTCAATTTCATCTCTTGGCCTCGTATTCTTGATAAGATTCCACCATTGATCAGCTTCACCTTCCAAACGATATACTACTAAGATGACTTTATCATGTTCAGAACATTGAAGAACTGAAAATATCTTTTCATGTGGTACTGATCCATTGTTCAGCAACAAGTGGATTAGAAGACCCACTGAAAGAAGGTGGACGTTGCCTCATGAAGGACTCAATAGAATATTGTTCCCTTCTCTACTCATTTGGAAGTCCAGAATAATTCATAGCTGGTGTAAGTATAGCAATAAGATTTTGCACTCCATCTCCCATAACATTGGTTTGTTCAGGAGGACAATCATTGCATTGTCCATTACATTGATCAACATGGTTCCTTCGGGTTCCAGCCATCATCTAAAACCCAAAAAGAATAGTGTGAGAGGTAAAAATCACACTAGGGAAAACAATATAATAAAGAGGGATTAACTTCAATATCTAACATCTTGGGTTACCATAATTCTAGTACTATAACCTATACTTATACTTAACCTTAGGGACATCCCTAGACATACCTTAGAAATATCTCTAGGGATCTTACTAAAGTTCTCACAACCTAGTTTCCAAAGGTTGACTAAACCTTTCCTCTGAAACCAACTGTAGAGCCCCGATGCTTGAAATACAAGGACATTACATTACTTTGGCGGAATACTTAGTACATAACAAAAACACACAAACAAAGATCATAATAGTCTAGTGTCTTTGGAAACATGGAATATAATCTTCTAATCGTGGTGAAAGATCTTTAACATCTCCCATAAAGATCTTCCTTTTTTTTACCTAAAACCTTTCTTTATATCCTGGGGAAAATAAAACATAAAAGGGTGAGCTCAAATTCTCAGTAAGGGTAAACAAAAGAAATATCCATCACATCATTTTCATAAGAACATAATATTTTGGAAATATTAACCTGTAAAAGAGAGAATAATTTCATAACATGGAATAAATCATAGTTGTGAAATAAAATCCCAATAATCATAACTTAAAACATGAAACTTTGTGGCATACACACATAATCATAGATAATCATATCTTATTAGTCAAGACTCATTTCCAAGACTATCTTAGTGGACAAAGTCCATTTCTGAACCGAGTCACCCTCGTTTCAGTCCTGTTTCACTGAACCAGTATAACCTACCATTCCAGCCATGTCTATCTCAAGAGATATAAAACATTTACCCAATGTATTGGAGGGAGATATAGGTCCCACCCATATCATAATGATAACATTCTTATGTGTGCCACAAAATCATAAATCATACATCATTGTATAACCCATTTAGTAAAAATGGTATTCTTAAACAACATGACATCAAAAAACAATTCATATAAGATAAAGGAATTCATAAAAATATTTCCATCACAACATAATCTAATCAATTTAATAATAGGGATAGAAACAGAACCCTATATTATCTTAGATGGAAAATAATTTTGATAAAACACTTGAACTCCATTCTTGAGGAAAATATCCTTTCTACTTCAAAAACACTTTTCCTTTCTTAACATGTCATAAAATTTTATAATTAGTTGATTAAAAATAAACTTGAAAACTTGTAAAGGAAGCTTCTTGGAAATAATGTTTTAAAAATCCATTCATGCCGTATAAGTTAAAAAAAACATTCTTCGTACTTTTGTCGGAAAAGTCCAAAAGTACCTCGTACGAAAAACGACAAAAGATTCCTTTCATATCTTTTAATAAAAACTCACTGAAGGGTAAAATTGGATTTAAAAAATTGTATATGGATGGAAATAATATTACATATTGAGGAAACATGGATGTGGATGATAAAATACACCCCAGTAATTTCCAAAGTATAAACAATCTCGGATAAAAATGAGATTGTGATATTTCCCTTACCTTAGGTCCGATTTGCTTCGTAAGTGTCCGAACCTCCTGTATAATGATTTAAATAGTGTCATTGACTTATTACAGAATCATATTCATTTCTTATTATATTATATATTTTTCACTTATGACTTTATATTACCCGTTCTTTTGTAAATTCATGTTAAAGTAGCGTTTTGGGTAAAATCGCCTCATTTGTCGTTCGTGTTTTAACTTGTAATTATTCATATGATTACTTATATCATGATTACTTAATTACAGAATATAAAACATTATTTAAATATAATATATATTCAGAATATACATATATAGAATGGATCGATAAATGGAAAGAAATACATCGTTCATGGAGACGGTAGGCCGTACGTACGCATGAACGCTGTTTTCGTTTCCTTATTGAATTGAGTGGAATTAAGTATATGAAATAAATAAATATATACATAAATCCAGTATTATTATTATGTCATATATTTCATAACTACTTATTATATATACTTTATAATCATCCATGAATGGTAAACGTGGATAATTAATCTCATCGCGTCGTGGAGACGGTAGTCCGTACGTACGCACGAGCGATGATATCATTCTCATGATCATTGAATTGTATTTTAGTGTATGTATACTATTTAATAATAAATATTACTTTACAATAATCATATATAGTTATTATTTACACCATTATACCCATCCAAGTAAGGTGGTGGTGGAAAATAGATTACACCACGGCGTGGAGACAGTATTTCGTACGTATGCACGCGCGGTGATTTCATTTTCTGTAGGATGGATAGATGGTGAAATAGGGTTGTTTCATACATATAATAACATATCAGTATATGATTGATACTGATGTTATTACTTCATAATGAAACAACCTAAGAAGAAGAAGTGGAAGAAGAAAAAAATTGAAAGAATCGGTAATGGACATTACCTATTCTTTGAAGCGCCTCTTTGAGTCCTCCTCTTAGGGTACTAAAATTGGTCTTAGAGGAATAAAATAACCTCTAGGATGTTTCTAGTGAAGTGTAGAAGATAATTGTTCAGGGTTTGGCCGATCTGGAAGGCTCAAAGTGGTGTGAGGAAGAGAGGGAGGAGGTGCCCTTTTATAAGGGAGGAGAGGGGCACCTTTGGAATAACTAGAAATATTATTTTATTATAAAGTCAAGTTAGGTTTTAAATAGCTCCAAATTGAGTTATTTCTAATATAAGGTGGGTATGGGTCTAAATAATCTCATCCAATAGAATTTAGACATGTTTAGGTCATTATATTAACCTTATCTTTTAGTTTTAACTCTTAGTTAATTATATTGACATTTACCATGTCACTTTGTATTTTTATATTATATAGTTAATAAACTTACCATATACATCCAAGAGACCCCCAATTTGTGTATAATTAATATATATAACCTTATATAAGTAATTTGGGCGAACCTTAGATTTTTAAGAGTAAAATAACAATTAATAATATAGTATTTGTTTTAAAAACTATTTTATGTCAATTTTGACACTATTCAATAGTTGATTTTTTTGAAACTCATAACAGAATTATTACTTCGACCAAAGTTTATTAAATCAATCCTAACATGTCATATTAACCATGAAAATTAGTTTAATTCATAAAAAGTCTCAAATTATACTTATTTAGGTATTTATAATATCAATTATTCTAATTTTTCACTATTTTGGTAATTACTACATCATCATTGTGTCATACAAAAATTAAATTATCTAAAGTACAAAAATTAAAAATAAAATACCATTATGTAGGAAATATTTTTTTATTTCTAATGAATATTTATAGTCGAATTTAGATTATGTATAACCCAATATTAAAAATTATTTACTTATTAAACTTTGATTTTAACTATTTTAACCCTTGTTTAAATAAATTAATAATAAATGTCCTAATCTAATCTAAGTGGGCCTAAATGGTCATATTTTATTCCTAAGGTTGTTTTTGGTCGAATTACACTTGTCCAATAGAATTATTACATGTTTTAGGGTAATAATAATATCATTTTTACCCTTAACTACCCTATTTACTTTTAACCGTGGTAAAAAAAAGTAAAAAGTTATGATTCACCAAAAATTATTTTCATCTCATTGAACCACATTTTAGTCCTTGATATTAACCATGTCTCTCGGATTTTTGAAATTCACTCACAGAAGCGGTAAAATTATGTTTTATGAAAAATTCAGTTTTTTTAACTACCACTTAGTGGTTTCACTATTCATCAAAAATTGAAAGTTTTCAGAAAAATACCAAAATTTCACCCTAGGCTAATTTCAATATTACGAATCCAAAAAATGAAGTCCATTTTGAAAAATAAAATTTATAAAATTTGAAAAAGTTGTTATTACTATTCATAACAGCTAGTTTTAATAATATTTTATTAGCATATCGTTGTTTAGTGAAACTCGGTATTGCGTACTACACATGCTATCGAGGAAGGTCGCAATTACGTGTAATGCATGGAAAGTCAAGGATGCATGTTGAGCAAGATCATTTTGGTGTAGCATACAACACAAGACATTAATGAAATTAAAAAGAATATTTTTCATAAAATCTCATGCTGTTACAATCAATGCTTGGCTCTCACCTAATCACTCATTGATTTCCATTCAAACAATACCACATGTGACCAGTATGTTCCAAATCACGAAAATCATACTAAAGTGAGTCGTATGTCACTATTATAATCTAATAATGTTACATATTATGTCATTTTCATTATACTATAAGCTCCTCTGAACCCCCTCTTTAAAATCAGGCTCCACACCCTTGCCATGATTTCTTCCATGAACATTCATCACCGGACATCATTCCAGTCTCAAGAGTCTACCCATGATATAACAAAAATAGAAATAGAAAAAAATTATTTGACTAGGAAAGGAACCCAAACAGTTCTTCTTGTCAATGTTAAAAAAAATAACCAAACAAATATCTTACCAAAATCTGAAGGCATTAACATTCATATAAGGAAAAACCAAAACACCTAACAAGCTTCAATATGAAAATGAGCACAAACTAAGATTACTACTTATAAAGGAATTTTATAATCAGAGGGAATCTCATCACATGTGGGTAACCTTTGAAAAAAAAGAACATATAAATGAATGATACTTTGTAAAAACTAAGGGCCTCTACATCTCCAACATAGCACTACAACATGAGTATTGCAACTGTGTCACTAGTTCTAACCACCTTTCCCAAAAGCTCAAGCCTATCCATTGATGGAAATGAAAATAACAACTTATTTTTGTCAAAACTAAAAACACAATCTATAATGGAATGTTCCTCACAATGTATCCTCATAATTAAATACTCAATAAAGGTCACAATACCATCACAAAAGTGAAATTGAAATGACACTCACTAGGAAACAGTAAACAATAAGATCTCTTGGAAATCTAGTTCACTAGAAAAATCCTAGTAACCATAGACATAATACTCACTAATCCTTAAATATAACTATATCCTATGAAAAAAAACCCTACAAGTGGTAAAACATAATGGAATCATGTTCTATATCAACCAAAAATTTCACAAAAACTCATTTTCATGAGGACTGAGTCAGCAGCTTCAACAACAACATCTCATCATAGATATACATGAACTTCCATAAAAGTGATAAATATATATATATATCCAAAAAATATGCTTCATCGTACATTAAAATCAAACACTAGAAATCCAATATGATGTGTACACTATGTGCAAAATATGATGCCTGAGATGCCACTTTCCTTTTCCGGAAAAGAGTCCAAATCCATCACTGGACTCTTCCCAAAGGCCAAGAGCCATATATTCAAAATAAATCAAAATATATAAACAATATATGCATTTTCCATGGAGACAATCATATATTAATATACCATAACATATCAAAACAAAAATCACATACTCAGAAAACTAGGAATTCTTACTAGAATAAGTGTTCTCGATGCACAAGTTTTATATCCATTATAAGATCTTACACATTCCGAAAATACTTTTCGTCCATATCCCTAAATAAAAAATTACATGAAAAGAATTTTTAAATGTTCCATTACATTCAATGATCATTATATTCTTTTCCATTGGTTGAGCCCAAATGTTTTTATGTCCCCATGCTCTATCCCTAAGGAATCCCCAAAGAGAAAAAATAATTATTAGAGTTGTATCCACTCCCTCTTAGAAAGGGGTTCGTCATTACCCTCCTCCTTCAATGTTGGATTAATATAATCCACACTCTCCCAAATAAGTAATCATCTTCTTTAATAGAACAATGAATTCAAAATGGCTCCAATACAACATTTTAACATCCCAACTTGGATTTCTCTAACCTGGTGTTCTGATATGGTTGGTTACGAGGCCTCAAGAGCACGTCAATGTATGCCAAAGGCAGCCGACTCGCATTGAAGGACTAGAGTGATATAGTGGCGAGACTATTCTCTCATATCAGAGTAAGAAAACAATAGAAAATAGATATGTGTCATACAAAATAGTATATAAAATAATATATTATGATCTTTAATAATAATGATAATTATTTAAAAGATAAAACTACCACGACATACAATAAAACACTCTTCACCATTTATGTTAACCCAAGATATAAATAAATAAAAAATATATTGAAATAAAATTATAAAGTTATACTAATAACTCTCATCCAAACAATATACACATTCTCCAAAAACTATCTAACTACACCAGAATGAACAATATAACCTATGAAATAATCTCTGCTCGATCATGTAACATTGGTCCTTAGCCCAGTCCACCATGAGACTTTGACCAATTCAAAAAGAAAACATATGGTCAACATGGGCATTGAGGATCATGTGTGAGAGTGAGAAATAATATTAGTAGACGACATAGGAAATGAATCTAAAATATATCTACTATTATGGTATTAAAATGAAAACTTCTCAACCTAGTAGAGTGATAATTAAAAGATAAGTAAAACCAATAAACATGGCACCATAGTTGAACCTCGGGTATGCAATCTAAGTCAAATGGGAATGTTCTACCACAAATGTCCATATATTTATACATAAAAATTTATATTCTCATACCTATACAAATATACATAAAAACTAATATTCATGATTATGTTAATGAAACAACATAAAAACAAATAGGGTGTGATCCTTGTGCATGTCATCTAGATCGTTTGGACATCTTGTGGAAGTCATTGAGCTAGACGTCATAGAACCCAAGTTGTGTTATATTAATTTGATCTCATGGTTCAAAATCAAAATTTACATATACTAGATTTGTCTAAGGTTGTAAATATCTCTGATCAAGCAACATCACCATGGGGGGTTACTCGTCCTACACATGGGTTCACCTGTAATGGCCTCTAATCACTGTAAAGAAGAATAACATATATCAATAGTCAGTCATGTAAAGAACGATTCTATTGAGTTTATCAATATATAATGTAAATGTTCATTCCCTAGATTAAATGTTCCCCAAGATATGTAAATCATGTTTAATGTTTCATCTTTATGTCTAAGGACATTGGTAGACACGACAATACGACATGAATAGTCACTAACGGTGTGATCCTTTGGCGATCTGTAATGTGAACTCACTGGTGGGACACTATGATACAACACTTGAGTCTTTAGTGATGGAAATCATAATCATACATTCATTTAAAATATTATAATCATTATAAGAATATAACAGAGTCAGATTCCATGCATCACACCATGGTCAAGTAGTCGGCCATGGAGAGCATAATCATCGCTACCACTTGAGAGTGAATAATAATCCACGAGTGTAAACATCAGGAGCTACATTCCCATATCAAGGAGAATGTAATTCTTCTCATAACACTAGAGAGAATAATCATCCATGTGTATCATTACTAGGGACATAATGGCCATATATCATAGTAGAAGGCTCAAAAACCATAAACCTAGAAAAACATATATAAATCCAAACAATATATAATAATTAAATTCATAGGCTCAATAGCCTATTCCCATGTAGTTCCTCTAGGTATACTAAAAATATCAGAAATAACAGGGATCAAAATTCAGATACAAAGAACACATGTCTGAGAATACCAATAAGAAATTCAGATCCCATCATCAATTTCTAGTAATCCAAAACAGAATGAAAGACTCCTCGTGTAAGGCACAATAGCCACCAACTAGGAGAAACCACTGGATAACATCACTATGATTGAAATATAAATGTGTAATGATAAATAAAAGGGTGATGTTGGATAAATTACTAACAAAAAAATACATCCACATCCACATGTTCATATGATTTTGGAATGTGTTCTAAGGTGACACTGGCTACCATCTCTAAAAAATTCCGACATACAACTCATGGTTAGTCAAACAACAAGGCACCTAATGGGTCGGACAAGTCTATACACTAAGATGAATCCTACATGGGTTCTGTAGGGTATATATAGAAGTAACTAAATCCTTAATTGAATCATTGAAAACAATAGAAAGTGAATGCATGCTTGAGGGGAACCTCAATAATCATATAACAAGGAATTTGCAATAAATAAGGAATCCTCAAAAGGATAATCATGTAATGGGATCCTACCAAGGAATACAAATATCATAATATAAATAAAATAATCCATTATGGGATCCATTAAAATCAAATATAAGATAGAGGCATCATACTAGGGATCATCTCGATGAAATGTATTCATAAGAATCCTATAGGGGATCCTTATTAACAACTATTCTCAAAACCTCAAAATCTAAATGGTAATATCTCCCAAGGGAGACTTCCTTAAAAGAAAATATACATAATCATAGGTCAAGATAGATAATGCATAGATCATATTATAATAGTTCTCACTCTCAGAAGACATTGTATACACATACTAGAGGAAGAACCTCTATGTTCATGAGTGGACTTAAACAACCCTTAGGAATTATCAAAATACCTCATAGTTCATACAAATACAATATAGGTGATAAGATATTATAAATGGGAAAATTATGGCCCTAATTATTACTCCTAGGAGAAAATATGTGAAAACCCTCAAAAGTATATATGGGGGTCTCTACACAGTGTGTCCCCATGGGTACACGACATGTACTCCAAAAGCCTCACATCAGCATGTACTTTTATCCTCCTAGGGTTGTAAACACCATAGGTATATAACATGTATGGTGGGTTTACAGTTTGTAACCAACAGAGGGTACCTGTATGTGCCCATCATCCGGCCATGCCATGTACATGGCTAGGCTATGTACTTTTACACAATGTCTTACCCACACAATGTTTAGCCGTTTAGTCGACATGGTATTGTGACACTACACTGGATGCCTTGGATGGGAACATGGCTACAAAACTAAGACCTTGTATATGGTGTGTACACCATATTATATGGTGTGTAAACCAGAAAACATAATTTTCCCCAAATGATAAGAACACACCGTGTGTCACCCTAAAACCACACGCCATGTATCCGGATTCTCCCTAATAGAAAACCTTCAGATCGCCCGAAACCCCTATTTTTACACCCCAAATCCAGTATTGGCACTCTAGGGAACAAAAGAAATAATAAAATGTACTTAAATTTTGTAAATGAAAAATATATATGGATTTTTGGTTAATCGTAAAAATATCATACCATTAGGCAAAAAGAGTCGAAGATTCTTTAAAATCTAATATCCATAGCTACCACACACAGATCCAGTATATCTAGAGCTCTATGACAGTACACCGTTCTTTCAATCCCTCTATGTTTCTCTCCCTATCCCATTCAATCATACAAATGGTATCATATCTAGTTTCCATTCGATGTTTCAATGAAACTGTCGTTCCTTTCTAGGGGGAGGATTTTCTGAATCCCACATCAAAGGAGGAGGAGCATGAAGCACACATATAAATGGTATTATTGATAACAGGCCCATCATGAGGCCTTTTCATAGGTGATTTCTGAGGTATATTTCAAATATAATGAAATACCATATGGAATAGTCCATAATATTGTTATATAATGATTATGGGATGGACATTTCTGTTTCCAAAATAATGAAATCAATTAATGAATGTGGTAGTACACATGTACCCCTAAGTGGAAATATCATTTTCCAAGGGATGGGAAGGTAAGAATGTAAATAATGTTTATTAACCAAACATGTATATATTTGTAATAATATATATATATATATATATATATATATATAAATGTTAAATTCATCTTATAAACATTTATTTATGGGGTATATGGAAAATGGATCATATCTTTATGTAGAGGTTGTTGTCCACATGTACGTTAGAGTGATACATTCAAATCCCATTTGATAGAAAAGAGATAGAAAGTGGTTGTCCCATATTCATATTAACATATAATTATATTCATGAAACTATATTAATCATGGTAAGATGGATATAAAATATATTGAGGATGTTGATGTGGAATTAAACATTATGAGTATTGGTAAGAAAAAATAACTCCTCATTAAAAAATGTCCATTTAATCTCTTATTTAGTACCTATGGGATTATTTTTTAATAGTGGAAGAAGATAAATGTTGTGGATAGGGAATTTTAGAATTTATGTATGTTTGGTATTTTGACCTATGTAGATCATGTGTTGTGGATAATAAGGTAGATTTGGTTTCTTATTTAATAGTTAGGGCTGTTACACACATGTCAGTATTTAGATTATTAATATATAATAAAGTCACACTAAACGGAAACTACATCTTGGTTGTATCAATATATAATATAATAAGATATAAGATTTAAATATATTTTTCAAATTGTATTTATACAAGTTTGAGGACATTTTATCCCTTATATATTTATGTTAACCGATGTTAACCAATTTTAACCTGTAATGTTGTAATGATATTTTACATCAATTACTGTTAATATTGTAAAATTATTTTTTCCCTGTTATTATATAATATTAAATAATATTGTTTAAAATATTTAATCATTTTTTGAAAAACACTATTTCAATATGTGTTATAAATTCATTTTAAAATATTTGAATAAAAGCCCCTTAAAACTGTTTTTATCAAAATGCTTTTAAAAAATAAAATAGAGTTTACATTCATTTAATTAAATATTGTGTGTATTATATGAATGTTAAATTATTTATTACAATATATCTTCTAAAAAATTAATAATATCATTCTTCAATAGAAATTAGGGTAATTTATTAAGATGAAAAAATAATGAGAACATAAATTGTTATTTGTTAAATCAAATTTTTTACTATCAAATGATTTTCATTTAATATCAATACAATTTTAATAAATTGTCTTAATTGTAATAATATATAAAAAATATATTTTTTATATTTATACATATTAATACTCCAAAACCCAATAAATAAGACATAAAAATCATATAAAAATATTTCAATAGTATATCGTGGTAAATTAAAACTCATTGTTGTGTGAAATGAAATATTAAAAAGATAATACATTTATCAGAATAAAAATATTTCTTATTATATTATGGGTTTTCAAGGATCTAAAATAATCAAATATAATTCTCCAATATCATCTATTAAAAAAATTAATATTGAACATTGTCCTCATAAAACACAAAAACTTCTTTTAAAACCATAAGAAACCCACATTCCATTTTCCCATTATCATAATTTGAGATATAAATTTTATTTGAAAGCTTATAAAAATAAAAAATTTCCCAAATACTCTAAAAAAGTATCTATATTGAAAACCCATGATAACATGTATAAGAATATTGGCGTTGAATATAATCTTTGACAGAGGAAAATTTTATTATTGTCTCAAATGTTAAAAACCCCTATTTTTAAAATATATTAAACACTTAAAATAACTAATATTATTTTTGTTGAATAATGTTCTATTTTCTAAATGGGAAATAATTTTAAATTTTGTCAATAATAAACATTAAACACATTATATTCATAAAAAATAAAAAACATAAATGTTTAAGGAGATACACTATATAGAAGATGTAGCCCCCCTGGTTTGAGGTATATGGCCTTTTTTATACTTACTTATGTTTTAAAGTGCATGGGATGAGTTTATAAGAGGTTTGGAGAGTTTGGAATTGTTTTGGATACGTTTGGAGGCTTTTCTTATGGAGCACGGTTTGAGCACAGTTAGGGGAAACCATGTGGGCTCTCCAAGAAACCATGTAGCGGGAGATAGTAGCCTTTATAGGGCATGCACACAATTTTCCAAACTATGGAGACCCCTCCTCTCAAGATAGTAGCGTGCACACAGTTAGAGTAATGTTTGTCAAACTGTGCGGTCTGACTGTGGGGCTACATAAAAATATGGTTTTAAAACCCGGGTTCACTCGGGCTTGCCTCATTCCTCTCCACACCCACTCCCACTTGATCCTCAATCATGATATTGTGTTCTCAGAGGTTGAGGTGATCTCTCTATGATTTTGTAAGAATTTTGAAGAGTATTCTTGGTTGATTTAAGGTGGTTTCTCCTAGGTAGGTCTTTTCTCTTTGGTCCTTTGTGTTTTCCTCCTAATCTACATCTCCCTCTCTCTTAGTTTTATAGATCTACACCCGTTTTGTATATATCTAGTGTTGTGGTTTCCTTGGATGTTAATTTTAAGGCTTGTGGATGTTAGAGAAGGAGATCTAATGTAGAGACCCGAAGCATGACGTACATGGATATTACATTTTATTTTAGGAATACTTATTACATAACAAAAACACACACACAAGGATCATAATAGTTTAGTTTCTTTGGAAACTCGGAATATAATCTTCTAATCGTGGTGAAAGATCATCAACATCTCTCATAAAGATCTTCCTTTTTTTTACCTAAAACAATTCTTTTTTATCCTGGGGAAAATAAAACATAAAAGGGTGAGCTCAAATGCTCAGTAAGGGTATACAAAAGAAATATCAATCACATCATTTTCATAAGAACATAACATTTTGGAAATCATAACCTGCAAAAGAGAGCATAATTTCATAACATGGGATAAATCATAGTAGTAAAATGAAATCCCAATAATCATAACTTAAAACATGAAACTTTGTGTCATACACACATAATCATAGAGAATCATATCTTATTAGTCAAGACTCATTGCCAATACTATCTTAGTGGACAAAGTCCATTTCTGAACCGAGTCACCCTCGTTTCAGTCCTGTTTCACTGAATCGGTATAACCTACCGTTACAGCCATGTCTATCTCATGAGATATAAAATATTTACCCAATGCATTGAAGGGATATATATGTCCCACCCATCTCATAATGATACCATTCTTATGTGTGGCACAAAATCATAAACGATACATCATAGCATAACCCATGTAATAAAAATGGGATTCTTAAACAACATGACATCATAAAACAATTCATATAAGATAAATGAATTCATAAAAATATTTCCATCACAACATAATCAAATCCATGTAATAATAGGGATAGAAACAGAACCCAATATTATATTATATGGAAAATAATTTTGATAAAACACTTGAACTCCATTCTTGAGAAAAATATCATTTCTACTTCAAAAACATTTTTCCTTTCTTAGCATGTCATAAAATTTTAATCTAAAAGAAGTTGATTAAAAATAATCTTGAAAACTTATAAAGTAATATTCTTGGAAATAATGTTTTAAAAATCCATTCATGCCGTATAATTTTAAAAAAAACATTCATCATACTTTTGTTGGAAAAGTCAAAAAGTACCGCGTACAAAAAACGACAAAAGATTCCTTTCATTTCATTTACTAAAAACTCACCGAAGGGTAAAATTGGATATAAACTATTGTATAAGGATATAAATATTACATATTGAGGAAACATGGATGTGGATGATAAAATACACCCCATTAAATACCAAAGTATAAACAATCTCGGATAAAAATGAGATTGTGATATTTTCCCTTACCTTAGGTCCGACTTGCTTTGTATGTGTCCAAAACTCCTGTATAATGATTTAAATAGTGTTATTTAATTATTCCAAATTCATACTTATTTTTATGATATCATATATGGTCATATTCTTAGCTTCTTAGTAGTAATATTTCATTGCTACTTGTTATTCGGGTGTTTATAACTTTTTGTTCTTATGCGTGTTTTGTCGAATAAATTCGTATTCTTATCTTTAGGTTATAGATACCTCCTTTCCAGAATGGTATTAGTGTAATATATATAATATTAATTCATTCAGTTCATTTATATAATCATTATGAAATGAAGATCATGTAGAACGAGTCGCATCACATCGTGGAGACGATATTCTGTACATACGCACGAGTGATGATATCGTTCCTATGATCGTGGAATTGTATTCGAGTGTATGTATACTATTTCAGAATCAATATCACTTTATAATTGTCATATATAGTAATTATTTACACCATTATACCCATCCAAGTAAGGTGGTGGTGGAAAATAGATTACACCACGGCGTGGAGACGGTATTCCGTAAGTACGCACGCGCGGTGATTTATTTTTCCGTAGGATGGATAGATGGTGAAATAGGGTTGTTTCATAATTATAATAACATATCAGTATATGAGTGATACTGATGTTATTACTTCATAATGAAACAACTAAAGAAGAAGAAGTGGAAGAAGAAATAAAGATGAAAGAATCGGTAACGGACATTACCTCTTCTTTAAAGTGCTTCTTTGAGACCACCTTTTAGGGCACTAAAATAGGTCTTTGAAGAAGACCAGAACCTCTAGGATGTTTCTAGGGAAGTGGAGAAGAGAATTTGGCATGGGTTTGCAGAGCTTTAAGACTCAAAGTGGTGTGAGGAAGAGAGGGAGGAGGTGCCCTTTTATAAGGGAGGAGAGGGGAACCTTTGGAATAACTAAAACTATTATTTTATTATAAAGTCCAATTCGGTTTTAAATAGCTCAAAATTGATTTATTTCTAGGTTAAGGTGGGTATGGGTCTAAATACTCTCATCCAATAGAATTTAGACAAGTTTAGGTTCCTATTTTAACCTTATCATTTAGATTTAACATTAAGTTAAATAATTTTACTTTTACCGTGTCTTCTTGTGTTCTTATACTATAAGATTAATAAATTTACTATATCAAGCCAAAAGAAACCCAAGTTGTTTATTATTAATATATATAACCTTATCTAAGTCATTTGGCCGAACCTTAGATTTTTTGGAATAAAATAACAATTAATAATATAATATTTGTTTTAAAAACTATTTTAAGTCAATTTTGACACCATTTGGTACATGATTTTTATGAAATTCATAACAGAATTATAAGTTAGAACCAAGTTACTTAAATCAACAATAACATGTCATATTAACCTATAAAAGTAGTGTAATTTATAAAAAGTCTCAAATTATATTTATTTTGGTATTTATAACATCAATTATGTCAATATTTCATTAATAAGATAATTTCTGCATCATCGTTGTGTCATAAATAAATTAAATTAAATAATGTCTAAAAATTACAAATAAAATACCATTATGTAGAAAGTATTTTTATCTTTATAATGAATATTTATAGTCGAATTTATCTTATGTATAACCCAATATTAAAAATGATTTAGTTATCAAACATTGATTTTAACTATTTTAACCCTTCTTTAAATAAATGAATAATAAATGTCCTAATCTAATCCAAGTGGGCCTAAATGGTCATATTTTATTCTTAAGGTTGTTTTTGGTCGAATTAAACTTATCCAATATAATTAGGACATCTGTTAGGGTAATAATAATAACATTTTTACCCTTAATTACCCTATTTACTTTTAACCGTGGTAAAAAAAAGTAAAAAGTTACTATTCACCAAAAAATTATTTTCATCTCATTGAACCATATTTTACTTATTGAAATCAACTGTGTCTCTTGGATTTTCGAAATTCCACTCACAGAAGCGGTAAAATTAAGTTTTATGAAAAAATCATTTTTTTATCTACCACTTAGTGGTTTCACTATTCATCAAAAAATGAATGTTTCCAGAAAAATACCAAAAATTAGATCTAAGCTATATTTGATATTATGAATTCAAAAAGGATGTCTATTTTATCAAATTCAAAACATATCAGCTTCATTAATTAATTTAAAAATTAATTCTCGTCGTCAAAACAAATAGTGTGTTCTTAAGAGATAACAACTATCAAGAGATTGGCACTTGTTTATGACTGGTTTAAATGTGAAATTACATCAAATGACCAACATTGTATTAAACAATAAAAATATATTCTAAATATACTTTAAAACCACTCAAATTAATAATTTATCACTATTAATTATTTCGATTAAAAAAGTTGTTTTTAATTATAATTTGGTAATTTTCACTATTCATCAGAATATGAAAGTTATCCGAAAAGTACCAAAATTTCACCTTAGGCTAAATTAGATACTTCTAATCCAAAAATGAAGTCCATTTTGAAAAATAAAATTTACAAAATTTCAAAAAGTGGTTATTACTATTCATAACGGCTAGTTTTAATAATATTTTAATAGTATATCGTCGTTTAGTGAAACACAGTATTGCTTACTACACATACTATCGAGGAAGGTCGAGATTTCGTGTAATGCAAGGCATGTCAAGGATGCGTGTTGAGCAAGCTTCTTTTGGTGTAGCGTACAACACAATACATTAATGAAATTAAAAAGAATATTTTTTTATAAAATCTCGGGCTGTTACATTCTACCCCCCATAAAATGAATTTCGCCCTCGAAATTCATCGGGGTTATAAATGGTTTACTACTTGAAAGTTTATTTAATTTAAACCCACATCATAAAAAGTAATACGAAAACCAATCTTTAAAAACAAAAGTATGAAACGTAACTGTTACCCAAATAAACTAATCACTGGGTTTCCACATAGGTGAAAATATGGATATGGAAGAGAAATTTAACAATCATGTTCTGATGGAGAGTGGTAGAGAACATGGCTATGGAAAAGCCAGAAATCACAAAGCCATAAATTTGTGAAGATCTAAGATACCATTTGATTCATCAGATTTAAGAGCACCAGGACAACATTTTTGGTTTTCAATGATCGTTTCCCTAAAGTTAATGAAATTGGAATTAGAAGAAATACTTTCGTGATTTCGGTATAGTCTCACCGTTGTTCATTCTTTGGACAATTTCCACTTCATCTCTTAAATAAATGAAGTTGAATTTGTCATTCGTGATGTGTTAGCAGATCATGTGATTGAATGATGGGTCATTCCATCTGTCTCAAACAAAAGGTTAGAAAAGTTATCAAAAAATACATAAGTCCATCTATAGTGACATTAATCATATATAGTTCCTAAAATGGACTTATACTTCATATATCATACTGCTTAATATAATAAAATTAGTTTCTACTAAACAGGGACTTCCTGTAGGCCAGTGGTAGGCGATAAAGGCCAGTCGCACTTCGGTTGTGGGTTCGATTCCTACGACCTTGTCTGACGCGATGGGCTGTCGCCCGTCCTGCAGGTTGTCTTTTTTTCTAAAGCTATATTACTATAATATCCCATCAATAATATCGAAAAAAAACTTCTATCCTTAAACAATACTAACTTATGTCCAATATAATCCATTCTAGTCTTTAGGCTTATCCATAATACTGCAGTCCATTCTCATAATATAGTGAAAATGATTACCAGAGATTTAATACCATCATTGATCCCCATATATCATAAGATATGTCTTGTTGGTCACATTCCAAACATTCAAAGGCCTTAATCATGTATTCTCTTGAATACCCATTGTACCTTAGTGAAAATATGAATGTAGTTAAATGTTAACACTTTACACATACCAAAATCCTCAAAATTATATATACTCAAACAATGATATCACTTAGTCCTTGTATCAATCATGAGCTCGTAAATACTATCAAACATATTAGATTCTCTTTATCCCTTCATTATATGCATATCATCTGCTTCCGAAAAATATTTCAATCACTTTTCATGGTTACAGATGTCATAAAATTATTGAAAACCACAATAGACCAAAACATAAATATTCCAATATTCCACGATACTATATACAACATTATTCTGGAATCCTATTACATAAACACTTAATCATTCCACCACATTGTTGTTATATTCAACATCGCCAATGGTCATCGCATGTGACTTCCCTTTGTCCTTTGCCTTAATTGGTTGCTCATGTCGATCATCACTAACCCTTGGATTAGGGCATTTATTAGCATAATTCCCCATTTCCTTGCACTTGAAGCATTGAAGTGTAGTAGGTTCATTCTGTGTATCCATTCCTTTGTTTGCATCATTAGACATCTTCTTCCCATCATTGCGGCATTCAAATGTCCGATTACCTTCCTTTCCACATTTGAAACATTTACTTGTCCCTTTAAGACAATCTCCACCATGCTTCTTTCCACACTTTGAGCATAAGGAAACATTCATCTTCTTTTCACCATTATTCTGAGATTTCTCCTTGAACTCCATCTTTCGTTTCTTGTAAAAACTATGAGATTTATAAGTAACACCAACTTCCATTTCTACCTTGATAACACAACGCACAATTTCTTCATAGCTACTGAAGTCTCTTATAGCTAATGCCCTTCGACGATTTGGTTTTAAGCCACTGAAGAATCCATCAACTTTACTTTCAGGTTGGATGATAAATCCAGATGCATACCTTGCAAGCCTTGTAAAATTTGCTTCATATAAACCAACAGATTCATCATCCTTTTTCTTTAGTTCAAGAAACTCCTTCTCCATCTTTGTTCGAAGAATACGAGGGAAGTACTTATTGAAAAATAAGTTCTTGAACTCATCCCATTCCATGGACTCAATTTCATCTCTTTGCCTCATATTCTTGATAAGATTCCACCATTGATCAGCTTCACCTTCTGAATGATATACTGCTAAGATGACTTTATCATGTTCAGAACATTGAAGAACTGAAAATATCTTTTCAGTGGTACTGATCCATTGTTCAGCAACAAGTGGATTAGAAGACCCACTGAAAGAAGGTGGATGTTGCCTCATGAAGGACTCAATAGAATATTGTTCCCTTATCTGCTCATTTGGAAGTCCAGAATGATTCATATCCTGTGTAAGTATAGAAATAAGATTTTTCACTCCATCTCCCATAACATTTGTTTGTTCAGGAGGAAAATTATTGCATTGTCCATTGCATTGATCAACACGGTTCCTTCGGGTTCCAGCCATCGTCTAAAACCCAAAAAGAATAGTGTGAGAGGAAAAAATCATGCCAGGGAAAACAACATAATAAAGGGGGAGCACCCTCAATATCTAACATCTTAGGTTAAATTCTAAGATCGTTACCGTAGTTCTAGGACTGTATCTTATACGTATACTTATCCTTAGGGACATCCCTAGACATACCATAGAAATATCTCTAGGGATCTCACTAACGTTTTCGCATCCTAGTTTCCAATGGTTGACTAAACCTTTCCTCTGATACCAACTGTAGAGACCCGAAGCTTGACGTACATGGACATTACATTACTTTTGCGGAATACTTAGTACATAACAAAAACACACACAATGATCGTAATAGTTTAGTGTCTTTGGAAACTCGGAATATAATCTTCTAATCATGGTGAAAGATCTTCAACATCTCCCATAAATATCTTCCTTTTTTTACCTAAAACCATTCCTAATATCCCGAGTAAAAGAAAACATAAAAGGGTGATCTCAAATGCTCAGTAAGGGTAAACAAAAGAAATATCAATCACATCATTTTCATAAGAACATAACATTTTGGAAATCTTAACCTACAAAAGAGGGCATAATTTCATAACATGGGATAAATCATAGTAGTGAAATGAAATCCCAATAATCATAACTTAAAACATGAAACTTTGTGGAATACACACATAATCAAAGATAATCATATCTTTTTAGTCAAGACTCATTGCCATGACTATCTTAGTGGACAAAGTCCATTTCTGAACCGAATCACCCTCGTTTCAGTCCTGTTTCACTGAACTGGTATAACCTACCGTTCCAGCCATGTCTCGCTCATGAGATATAAAATATTTACCCAATGCATTGGAGGGAGATATAGGTCCCACCCATCTCATAATGATACCATTCTTATGTGTGCCACAAAATCATAAACCATACATCATAGCATAACCCATGTCAAAAAAATGGGATTCTTAAACAACATGACATCATAAAATAATTCATTTAAGATAAAGGAATTCATAAAAATATTTCCATCACAACATAATAAAATCCATGTAATAATAGGTATAGAAACAGAACCCAATATTATCTTATATGGAATATAATTTTGATAAAACACTTGAACTCCATTCTTGAGGAAAATATCCTTTCTACTTCAAAAACATTTTTCCTTTCTTAACATGTCATAAAATTTTAATCTAAAAGAAGTTGATTAAAAAAAGCTTGAAAACTTGTAAAGGAAGATTCTTGGAAATAATGTTTTAAAAATCCATTCATGCCGTATAAGTTAAAAAAACAATCTTCGTACTTTTGTCGGAAATGTCAAAAAGTTCCTCGTACGAAAAACGACAAATGATTCCTTTCATATCTTTTACTAAAAACTCACCGAAGGGTAAAATTGGATATAAACTATTGTATAAGGATATAAATATTACATATTGAGGAAACATTGATGTGGATGATAAAATACACCCCAGTAAATACCAAAGTATAAACAATATCGGATAAAAATGAGATTGTGATATTTTCCCTTACCTTAGGTCCGACTTTCTTTGTAAGTGTCTGAACCTCCTGTATAATGATTTAAATAATGTTATTTAATTATTCCAGAATCATACTTATTTTTATGATATCATATATGGTCATATTCTTAGCTTCTTAGTAGTAATATTTCATTGCTACTTGTTATTTGGGTGTTTATAACTTTTTGTTCTTATGCGTGTTTTGTCGAATAAATTATTATTATTCTCTTTAGGTTATAGATACCTCATTTACAGAATGGTATTAGTGTAATATATATCATATTCATTCATTCAATTCATTTATATAATCATTATGAAATGAAGATCATGTAGAACGAGTCACATCACATCGTGGAGACGGTATTCCGTACGTACGCACAAGTGATGATATCGTTCCTATGATCATGGAATTGTATTGGAGTGTATGTATACTATTTCAGAATCAATATCACTTTATAATAGTCATATATAGTCATTATTTACACCATTATACCCATCCAAGTAAGGTGGTGGTGGAAAATAGATTACACCACGGCGTGGAGACGGTATTCCGTACGTACGCACGCGCGGTGATTTATTTTTCTGTAGGATGGATAGATGGTGAAATAGGGATATTTCATAATTATAATAACATATCATTATATGAGTGATACTAGTGTTATTACTTCATAATTAAACAACTAATTAAGAAGAAGTGGAAGAAGAAATAAAGATGAAAGAATCGGTCACGGACATTACCTTTTCTTTGAAGTGCTTCTTTGAGACCTCCTTTTAGGGCACTAAAATAGGTCTTTGAAGAAGACCAGAACCTCTAGGATGTTTATAGGGAAGTGGAGAAGAGAATTTGGTAGGGGTTGGCTAAGCTTGAAGGCTCAATGTTGTGTGAGGAAGAGAGGGAGAAGGTTCCCTTTTATAAGGGATGAGAGGTGCCCCTTTGGAATAACTAAAACTATTATTTTATTATAAAGTCAAATTCGGTTTAAAATTGCTCCAAATTGATTTATTTAGAGGCTAGGGTGGGGATGGGTCAAAATAATCTCATCCAATAGAATTTAGACACGTTTAGGTTCCTATTTTAACCTTATCATTTAGATTTAACATTATATTAAATAATTTTACTTTTACCGTGTCTTCTTGTGTTCTTATACTATAAGGTTAATAAACATACTATATCAAGCCAAAAGAACCCCAAGTTGTTTATTATTAATATATATAACCTTATCTCAGTCATTTGGCCAACCCTTAGATTTTTAGGAATAAAATAACAATTAATAATATAATATTTGTTTTAAAAACTATATTATGTCAATTTTGACACTATTTAGTAATTGATTTTTGTAAAATTTATAACAGAATGATAAGTTCAAAAAAAAGTTAATTAAATCAATAATAACATGTCATATTAACCTATAAAATTAGTGGTATTCATAAAAAGTCTCAAAGTATTTTTATTTGGGTATTTATAACATCAATTATGTCAATATTTCATTAATAAGATAATTTTTGCATCATCGTTGTGTCATAAATAAATTAAATTATTTAATGTCTAAAAATTACAAATAAAATACCATTATGTAGGAAAGATTTTTAGCTTTCTAATGAATATTTATAGTCAAATTTATCATATGTATAACCCTATATTAAAAATTATTTAGTTATTAAAATTTGATTTTAACTATTTTAACCCTTCTTTAAATAAATTAATAATAAATGTCCTAATCTAATCCAAGTGGGCCTAAATGGTCATATGTTATTCCTAAGGTTGTTTTTGGTCGAATTACACTTATCCAATAGAATTAGGACATGTGTTAGGGTAATAATAATATCATTTTTACCCTTAATTACCCTATTTACTTTTAACCGTGGTTAAAAAAGTAAAAAGTTACTATTCACCAAAAAAAAATTATTTTTAATCTCATTGAACCACATTTTACTTACTGACGTCAACCGTGTCTCTCGGATTTTCGAAATTCCACTCACAGAAGCGGTAAAATTAAGTTTTATGAAAAATTCATTTTTTTAACTACCACTTAGTGGTTTCACTATTCATCAAAAAATGAATGTTTCCAGAAAAATACCAAAAATTAGATCTAAGCTATATTTGATATTATGAATTCAAAAATGATGTCTATTTTATCAAATTCAAAACATATCAACTGTATTAATTAATTTAAAAATTAATTCCCGTTGTCAAAACAAATAGCGTGTTCTTAAGAGATAACAACTATCAAAAGATTTACACTTGTTTATGACTGGTTTAAATGTGAAATTACATCCAATGAACAACATTTTATTAAATTGTAAAAATATATTCTAAATATACTTTAAACCCACTCAAATTAATAATTTATCACTATTAATTATTTCGATTAAAAAAGTCGATTTTAATTATAATTTAGTAATTTTCACTATTCATCGGAATATGAAAGTTATCTGAAAAGTACCAAAATTTAACCTTAGGCTAAATTCAATTCTCCGAATCCAAAATTGAATTCCATTTTGAAAAATAAAATTTACAAAATTTCAAATAGTGGTTATTACTATTCATAACGGCTAGTTTTAATAATATTTTAATAGCATATCGTTGTTTAGTGAAACTCAGTATTGCTTTCTACACATGCTATCGAGGAAGGTCGCTATTGCGTTTAATGCAAGGCAAGTCAAGGATGCAAGTTGAGAAAGCTTTTTTTGGTGTAGCGTACAACACAAGACATTAATGAAATTAAGAAGAATATTTTTTTATAAAATCTCGGGTTGTTACATCTAAAGAGATCTTGGTGCTATGTTTTCCAGTTTTGAGGAGTAGTTCTTTATGGGTCGATTTTGGCAGAACCCTAAAGTTAGGTGGCTTCTCTCTCGACTCCACATGGTTAGAACTAGTGGTTTGGTTATAATTAATTTTTGTTTCTTAAAAATTAATTTGCATTGTTGATGTGCAAAATTGGATGGAAATCCATTTGGTAATGGTTTGGGGGATTTTAGGGAAAAAGGGATTGAGGTGAAATGTTCTTGATGTGATTTTAAAATGGAATTTTAAAATGAGTTCTTTTGTTAGATGATTAAGATGAACTAAAAAAATGGTTTTCAATAAAATGGTTTGTTTCATTGAAATGGGGTTTGGCCTGGAAAATGGTTAAAGGGTGTTTTTAATAAAGGATTGATTTATTGATGTGGATTGTCATGTAATGGAAACAGTTGATTTCATGTGGTTGTTGCCTTGAGGGGTTATATGCTATGTTGTGTTTTCTTGTTTGAATGTTTTGTGGAATTGGGCAGGAAGTACCACAGTAAAAATGAGTTGGATAGTGGATGGAAGGGCCACCTTCAAAATAAAGTGGGTGGGAAGTACCACTTGAGTGGATTGGTAATGAATGGGTTGGATGCAAAGTTCCACAATGATATGTTGTGTGATTCATTGGTGATGTTTGTATATGTGGGTAGTGAGTGAAATATGAAAATGTAATGAGCTTGTGGCATGTTAGATTTGGCATCCATGTGTGGCATGTTTGGCTTATGGCATGATAGTCTGGTTTTCCATGGGTTAACATGGATTGGGTGAAATGGCTGTGTAACGGTGTGTTGGAATATTATAATGGATGCACTTGTGATAATTTTATATAAACTATTTTCGATAAATTTTCTAATGATCTAATCCTAGTGGCGTGTGTAGGGAAGTAATTTGGGGAAAACCTACTGAGTATTTGTAATCACCCCCTCCTTTGTAACTTTGGTGTCTTTGCAGATTTCGTGTACCAAGATATAGGTAAAGGTAATGAATCTCATTGCTAGTAGTTCTTGGTGATGCTTGAGATGAGTTGGTGGAGCTTGGAGCTTGGATCTTGGTGTGGAGTTGTGGTGGTGTAACGACTGATGGTGGTATGCTGTTTAGTTTCCAATTTGTACTCTGATGTTTTGTGGACATGTCTAGTTGAACAGTTTTGGGGTATATGATGACATTGTTAGTATCATATGGTTTGGTTTGATAGTGCATGGATCTTTCAATGTTGGTTTTTTGAGTTGGGTGATCTCCTTTTGGGAAAATTGTTCCCCATTGTTCCTTGAATCCCTTGACATTTATTTCCAGCCTTTGGCACCTTGCAAACATATT
This sequence comes from Viscum album, assembly GCA_963277665.1. Taxonomy (NCBI): domain Eukaryota; kingdom Viridiplantae; phylum Streptophyta; class Magnoliopsida; order Santalales; family Viscaceae; genus Viscum; species Viscum album. The sequence continues at coordinate 1,328,129,987 of OY728142.1, read as the reverse complement.
TTAATACCAAGTGAACCTCTCTTCCTCCTCGAGACAATGAGGTAGGTGGTGTTACTTGTGGTATCATATTTTTCGGTCCTTTGGAGTTGATTATCAGATTTGGAGTTGACATTCGTTGCGGTATTTTCCTTGAGTCGGGACGGTAGCAAGGCATAGGAATATCGGAACGTGGAATGTATAGAATAAATGGACATAGCTAACCCTTTTCTGTTGAACATTAAGTCACGAGGGAGTTGGTTACATATGTGTTTGGAGACACTTATAGACATTGGATATCTCATTGTTGTAGGTGTAACCAATGAGATGAGCATGGAATGTTCGTTATAAATGACATCCCTCTAATATGAATATTTCATTGGGCATAATGATTTATTGGCTAAATTGAGAAATGGTTTTTCAAAAGTGTGAAAGTTGTAATGTGAATAAATTTTGTATTTTGAAAATGGTATGACTTTCAAAAATGGTGAAACATGGAAAAGGTGGAAAGGTGGAAAACCTCATTGTGATAGTATTGTGTAATGCGATGTGAAATGGGAATTATTGATGTTTACAAAAGTGATACACATAGTTGTTTGTTTTCTTTTTATATAAATGGCACTAGGTAGGCATCGTAGAGTCCAACTGGAAGTGGCTGATGAGAAGTTGGTTTCACCTGAGCCCCAGGTGAACCATCTGTTAGTCTAGAGAATAGTGAAAGCTTTCTAAGCTATGGGAAGTGTGAATAGAGCGGAGGAGCAAAAGCATGTTGATTATGTGGATCAGTTTCAATGGCAAGATTCACCCATCATTATGTGTGATTCGGACCTAGAAAGGGAAGAGGTGTGGTTATTCAGAATGAATAGAATTTTCAAATTCATGGGGATGTCGATAGAGATGAAAAAACCCAGCAATGTATAAGCTAGAGGATCTTTCCTTCAGTGGTGGGAGTTGGAAGTCCATGTAAGGATGGACTAGGCTATGACTTGGGAAGGCTTTGAGTAATGGCTTAATAAATAATTATAACCATATATGTTCATAATTCATCACACTACTAATTTCTTCAGTGCGAAGTAAGAGAATATGTCTGCGATGGAGTATGCATCTAAGTTTATGAGCTTAGTGCAGTTTGCACCCGAGGTGGCAGGAATCACATCGTTGAAGGAAAGGACCTTCAAAGAAGGGTTAAGGCAAGAGATCCGTCCAAAAATACAAGTCCTTTGTATTGGTGATTACACAGAGATGGTGTATCGAGCATCGGTGACTGAGCAGGATATTTTGGGAGCTACGAGCGAAGGAATCATGGTTGTACCCATGGGGAATAGTGGGAACTCTAACACTGGGTTCAAGAAGATGTGGGAAACATATTCCTAGGGCGGAATTATGGCACATAAACTGATGGAAGGATCGGTAAATCATCCTCCGAAACCCCACTGCAAGCCAGGAAGTTTCAATGTTCCTTTACGGCACACATCAAGCGGGACTTTACGGTAAAACCTCCAGCATATCATAATTGTAAGCTGATGGGGCATTTGCAGTGTTATTGTTGGAATTCTCCAAGTTCAGGTGTGCGTGATACTCCTCGGGGGCCGCAGACGTTGTATGCATTGACAGGATAGGGACAATAGCATTCCCCTATTCAACAGAGAAAAGTCAGTTATGGTGATTCTCAGAACACCACAACTCCTCAACATGGCAATAAAGAGCAGAGTATGGCAACCAAGGTGTTGTTTGGAGCCGAGACGTTTCTGGTGGACAATCAGTCGGGACCATCCACGGTGAGAGTTACTATTCTTTTAAATTCGACCTTGATGAAAGTTTTGTTTGATACATGTGTCTCACACTCTTTTATTGCTTCAGGTGTGGTTGACTTGCGGGGTTTAAGGGTAGAAATGATGCCATTGGTTTAGAATCTTCAAACTCCTATAGTTTAAAGAGAGTGTCAAGCCTTATTGTGTAGAGCATGTTGTAACATTGTGGGAAGGGTTGAGATAATGTGGAATTTCTAAGTGCTTGAGATTAAAGGGTATGATGTAATCTTGGGAATGGATTGGCTGGTAGTTTTTAAGGCCCACATCGACTGTAATATGTGGAAAATGGAATTTACGACACAAAATGGTGTTAGACATCTTTTTAAAGTATAGAGGCATGAATGTTTGGGTGCAACTGGTTTGTTGGCACAAGCAGTTGTCACATTATCGTATCAGTTGGCATTGTTGTCCTTAAAATCAGTAGAGGGTGTTGAGAATAGTATTGTTCTCGCAATGGTGGATCAGTTCATCGATGTTTTTTCCAGACAATTCTCTGGGTTACCTCCCGTAAGAGAAGTAGAGTTTATGATTGATCTCTTTCCAGGGATGAATCATATCTCTCTTCTATCTTAACATATGGAACCTACTGAATTATGAGAATTGAATGTCTAGCTGGAGGAGTTAGAAATCAAAGGGTTTATCAGGCCTGGCACATCTCAATGGGCCGTGCCGGTGTTGTTTGTGAAAAATTTGGATGGAGCTTTGAGACTCTATCTTGATTATCGTCGACCTAACCATGTTATGATAAAGAATAGATATCCACTACCACAAATTGATGATTTTTTCAACTAGTTAAGGGGATCCCAGTGGTTCTCCCATATTGAATCGAGGTTGGGATATCATCAACTGCAGGTGAAGAAGGACGATATTCTAGAAAAAACATTTAGAAGATGATATGGTCATTATGAATATGTGGTTATGCCTTTTGGTCTAATGAATGATCTATCAATATTCCTGTCATTGGTGAATCGGATATTTAATAGATATATTGATTAATTTATGGTGGTGTTTCTATATGATATTCTAGTTTATTCTAAGACAAGGGTGGAGCATGAGCAGCACTTGGCGACAGTGTGAGGGATTTTGAGGGATCATTGGTTGTATGCCAAATTATAAAAGTGAGACTTTTTGATACAGGAAGTCTATTTTCTTGGAGATGTGATTTATTAATTGTGTGTTTTAGTGGATCTGAAAAAGATAGAGGCTGTTATATCATGGAAACCGCCGAAGAATGTGTTCGAGGTATGAAGTTTCCTCAGCCTAGCTGAGTATTATCAGCATTTGTTTCGTGATTTTTCATGTTTGGCTTCACGGATGACATCTTTGACAAGAAATAATGTTCCACTCCAGTGGAATGAACAATTTCCTCAGTGTTTCGAACAACTAAACGGTCTCCTTACATCAGCACCAATCATGGTTTTTCCAGAACCAGGAATAGGGTACGTGGTTTATTGCAATGAATCGGGATCAAGTTTGGGGAGTGTTCTCAAGAAAGGAAATCATGTGGTTGCATATGGCTCAGGCTAGTTGAGGGTGCATAAGAATAACTACCCATCTAATGAATTTGAATTGGAGCAGTGGTCCATGCTTTGAAAGTGTGGTGTCATTATCTCTTTGGTGATAAATTCATAGTATATACAGATTATAAGATCTTGAAGCACATTTTCTAACAAAGGGATTTGAACTTGAGGCAATGTAGATGGATTGAATATCTCCATATGTTTTATTTTGACAAGATGTACACACCGGGTAAGGGAAATTCAGTGGTAGATGCATTAAGTATAAAATCATATGCTCAGGTGGTGAAACATGGATCAGACCAGTGGCAGTTGATGTCGGTTATAACCGACATGTGGTTGGAATGTGAGGACTAGGTTGATAAAGTGGTCTTCTATTCGGTTTTGTTGATTCCTAACTTGGTGGACCTGATTAAAGAGGCACAGATATCTGACTCTGAGTGTGTGTCGATGAGGTCAAAACTCAATGGCGAGGAGACCATTCAGTGTTGGCAACTGAATAGAGAATCAGTTTTGTGTTTTCGAAATCGGATAGTTGTACCAGTTTCTTGTCAGAAGGATCTTCCCAGGGTGTATCATCATTCCAGATGGGATGTTCATCCTAGATTCTGAAAATGTACAAATAATTTAAATCATAGTTTTGGTGGGCTGGTAAGAATAGAATAGTGGCTGAGATTGTTTCGAGATGCTTGACCTTCCAGCAGGTCAAGGAAGAGAATTATAGGCCAGTGAGAATTTTTTAGTCTTTACCAATCCCTGTTTTGATGTAGGAAAAAATAGTTATTTATTTCTTTATAGGCCTCCCTAGAATAGTCAGGAAGCACGATGGCATTTGGTTGATAGTGTATCAGATAACGAAGTCGGCCAATTTCATCCCGATTTATGAATCTCATATGGTGGAGGATCATTACAAAATCTATATTCAGAATATGGTAATGATGTATGGTGTTACAATTTTTATTGTATCAGATAGAGATCCAAGGATTAAATCTCGTTTTTGGAAATCCTTACATCATGCCCTTGGGACACAGTTGACTATGAGCACGTTGTATCACCCTCAGACGGATGGTCAATCCAAGAGGATGATAAAAACATTGGAGGATATGTTGCAGGCTTGTGTCATGGATTTTGGTGGCTCTTGGAAGGATAAATTGTCTTTGGTTGAGTTCTCCTACAATAACATTTATCAAGATTCCATACATATGGATCCATTTGAAGCATTGTATGGGAAGCTGTGTCGTTCTCCACAATACTGGGTTGAAACGGGCGAGTCCTTGATTGTTGGACTGATCCTTGTCCAGGATACTATAGAAAAGATCATGTTAATCAGGAAGACAATTGAGATGGCTCAGAGTCATCATAAATCATATGTGGATCATCGTCGATGTCCGTTGTCATTCAAGGTGAGTGATCATGTTTTCTTGAGGATCTCTCCAAATATGGGACATCGTCAGTTTGGGAAGTAGGGAAAGTTATCTCTGAGGTATATTGGACCTTTTGAGATTCTTGAACGGGTTTTTGTGGTGGAATATCATTTGTCTTTGCCACCTAGATTTAGTGCAGTGCACAATGTGATTTATGAGTCACAATAGAAAAAGTATCAGCTGAATGTGGTCCATGTTATTCGATGGGATCATGTTGAGCTAGAGCCAAATGCTTCATTGCTGCACATGCCAGTGCGGGTTGTTGATATGCAAGAGAATGGCTTGCAGAGTAAAAGCATCGGTTTGGTTCAGGTTTTGTTGTAGCATGGCCAGATCCAAGAGGAGACTAGGGAAGAGGAGAAATACATGGTCGACCAATGGCCCAAACTCTTTCGGCAAAGGGTGAGTTTACTACTTTCCAATGATGGATAGTCCAATAGTGGGGAGAATGTAGCACCCCTGGTTTGAGGTATGTAGACTATTTTGTGATTCTTTATGTGTAAATCATCATGTGATGAGTTGAGAAGATTTTGGGAGAGTTTGGAATGGTTTTGGATATGTATAGAGGCTTTTCAAAGGAGGCACTATTTGAGCACGGTTAGGGGAAACTATGCAGGTTCTCCAAGAAACCGTGCAGGGGGAGACAGTAGCCTTTACATGGCCTGCAGACAGTTTTCCAAACCATGAGTGGCAACCATGCAGATCCCTCCTCTTGAGGTAGTAGCGTGTGCACGGTTAACGCACAGTTTGTCAAACTGTGTGGTCTAACCGTGTATCCACGTAAAAATAGGGTTTTAAAACCTGAGTTCACTCGATCTTGCCTCATTCCTCTCAAAAAATCTCCCACTCGATCCTCAATCAGGATTTTGGGTTCTCAAGGAACAACTAGAAAACTAACCTATACCAACGGTTTGGAGATTCGTAGGCAAGTAAGTCGTTGGGATAGGTCTATACCAACAGTTTTTGGAAAACCATTAGTATAAACCTATACCAACGCTTTTGAAAACCGTTGGTATAAGTAATATGAAAATATATACCAACTTTTCCATAAAACCATTGGTATATGTATTTCAAAAAAATAGGTGGGATTTGATCCCAATACCTCTATTTTATCATTAAACGACCTAACCACTAACCTAACATGACTTTTTTTAACATAATTTCATCAATATATATATGTATTATCATAATTATTTTAATGTTTTATTTATATAATGTTCTCAGTAAGAAGATTCGATAAAAAATAAAAGGAACTATTCCAACGGTTGTCAAAACCGTTGGTATAGGTCCTGTGATATTTGGAGCAACGTAGGTATATGGGGGACCTATCCCAACGGTTTGGCCAAACGATTGGGATAGGTACCCACCCTTTCCCAATGGTTTGGCCAAACCGTTGGGAATGTGGCCACAAAGTGGACTTTTCCCAAGGGTTTGGCCAAACCATTGGGAAATCCATAACCTTTCCCAACGGTTTGGCCAAAACATTGGGAATTCCATGCCCTTTCCCAACGGTTTTGGAAAACATTTGGAAAAAGTGCCCACAAAGTGGACTTTTCCCAACGGTTTGGCCAAACCGTTGGGAAAGGGGAGCTATACCAACGGTTTTTACAAACAGTTGGTATAGAAGCTTTGGGAAAGGTTATATTTCTAGTAGTGAGGGTTGAAGATGATCTCATACTGATTTTGGAAGTGTTTTGAAGCGGTTTCACGGTGGATTGAAGGTGGTTTCTCCTAGGTAAGTCTCTCCTCTTGTGTTATTTGTGTATTCCTCTAGATCTATATCTCCCTCTCTCCTGGTTTTCTTGATATACAACCGTTGTGTATAAATATAGGGTTTTGGTTGCCTTGGATGAAAATTTTATGTCTTGTTGATTTTAGGGAAGGATATCTACTGAGGTCATAGTGGTAAGTTCTCCGGTTTTGAGGAGTAGTTGCTTGTGGGTCGATTTCGCTAGAACCCTAAAGGTAGGTGGCCTCTCTCTCAACTCCACTTTGTTAGAACTATTTGTTTGTTTACAATTAATTTTTGTCGCTTAAGAATTAATTGTGTTTTTGATGTGCGAAATCGGATGGAAATCCCTCATGTAATGGTTTAGGGTATTTTTGGGAAAAATATCTTGTGGTGAAATGATCATGATGTGATTTTAAAATTTTATTTTAAAATGAGTTGTTTTGTTTGACGATTAATAAAAAATAGAAAATAGTTTTCATTAAAAAAGTATGTTTTATTGAAATGGGGGTTGGCATGGAAAATGGTTAAATGGTGTTTATAATAAAATTTTGATTTATTGAAGTGGATTGGAATGTAATGTAAATGGATGATTGCATGTTGTTGTGGCCTTGATGGGTTATATGCTCAGTTGTGATGGATGGTTTGAATGTTTTCTGGATGTGGGTGGGAAGTAAAACTATAAAAAGGGGGAGTATAGTGGATGGAAGGGCTGCTATTAAAATGAAGTGGGTGGTAAGTACAACTTGAGTGGATTGATAATGAATGGGTTGGACCGCAGGTGCCACCATGATATGTTGTGTGCTTGGTTCGTGATGTTTGTAGTTGGGGATTGTGATTGAAATATAAAAATGTAATTATCTTGTGGCATGGTTGATTTGGCTTCCTTGTGTGGCATGTTTGGCTTACAGCCAGATTTTTTGGATTTCCCTGGTTTTACATGGTTTGGGTGAAACGGGTGTGTAAGGGTGTGTTGGATTATGGTAATGGATGCACTTGTGATTATATTATATAAACAATTTTATATAATTGTTCTAACGGTATAATCCTAGTGGCATGTGTATGGATGTAATTTGGGGAAAATGTACTGAGTAGTTATATAAACTCCCTGAATTGGAACATTGGTGTCTTTGCAGATGTCGGGTACCAGGATACAGGTAAAGGTAATTCATCTTATTACTAGTGGTTCAGAGTGATGCTTGAGATGTGTTGGTGTATCTTGGAGCTTGGAGCTTGGTGTGGAGTTATGGTGGTGTCATGGCTCATGGTGTTCTACTATTTAGTTTCACATTTGTACTTTTATATTTTTTGGACATATCTAGTTGAACGGTTTTGGGGTATATGATTGCATGGTTAGAATCATATGGTTCGGTGGGACAGTAGACACATCTTTCATTATTGGTTGGTAGATTTGGGTGATCCATTTAAGGGTAAATCATTCCCAACTATTCCTTGAAGCCCTCAACATTTATTGCCAGCCTTTATCACCTTGGGAAAATTGCTTATGGCCAAGTAATCCTCACCGCCTCCTTAAGCCAATGAGGTAGGGGCAGGGTGTTACAGACGAAATACAATTTTACGAAAAAATAATAAAATAAGGATTTTGAGAAAATAAATCTCTCCTTAAATTAAGTCTCATCTGACTTCAAACATCACATGTATAAGGACTCAATAATTATTCATCCTACAATTGAATGATTTAAAATGAATTAATTTATTAAATTCTCAAATACATTTTTAGGAATATAGTTTTAGAAGAATCTTTCATAACTCGCAAAAAAAATATAATTCATTCCAATATAGACACATCCAGTCAATGTAAAATTTTCCACACTATAATACATATAAAACTATTCATATACTATTTTCTAGAAAATTATTAATTATTTAAAACTTTACATTCATCATTTTTCTGAACCATCCATATATCCAATGAAAACAATCGGAAAACATGGTATACTCACAAAAACTCCAGTACGAGATATATACAATGGATAATAGGATTCCACTATTCCATTTCTAATTAATGAAATAAAATAAGAGGTTTTTTATTTTATATTATAAAATTTTTGATCAAGTAATCCTTTAAAAACACATTATATTAAATTTACTATCGATTGGTTTTCATAAAATAGTATACAAGAAAAAGTAATAAAAAATTAATAATCATTAGGGTTTCCTGAAAAACTTCATAACCATGATTTTTAAAAAAAATACATTTTACCCATAAAGGGAATAATTGTTCCTTTCATCAAAATATCAATATCACACCTTATGGAATAAAATTATTTCCATATAAATCATATAGTTATCTTGGAAATCATATTCAGAGAACCCATAGAAGAAACATTTATAAGAACACATATAAATGTAAAAACCATGTTGGTTGTTTTAAAAATTGTTCTCTAGAGAAAATAATCATTAAAAAATTCCTAGGAATGCTATATTAGCATCTACCATCACGAATAAAATTTCCAGGGATAATAAAAAACATTAAAAACATTAAATCATTCATTTTCATCATAAAAATTTTAAAAAAAATCAATATTATTGAAAAACTATTGTCAGATTTTACCACATCACATTATTTTAAAACACCTTAAAAATTAAAATCCCTAGAATAATGGAAGGAATTTTTTTTCTTTGAAGAAAATAAGGACGATTTTAATGTAATCCAATTATAAATTAATTTTTGTGGAAGTAATAAACATGGATGACATCATATAAATTAAAAAATCTACATTTTCACTAAATTATAAAATACAATCATTCTTTAAGATAGAATAAAAAATCTAATTTCCATGTTTTTTGTAGTAATGTTAATATAAAGGTAAATGACCATTTTAACATATTTATTTAAATTCATAAACATTCATAAAAAAATCAAGATTTTTATTTTATTTTATTGTGTTATCAATATTCTTTTATTAATTTCATTTATAGATTTGTGATCTCTTGACCGTTGTTGTATTGGTTTTCAATGCTATTTCATGGGTGATCTATGTTTTCCTTGTGATCTCCTTCACCTTCTTTATTTAGTGGCTCTACATTGAGATTCTTGGTTTCATCATGGAATTATGATGCTTTGCCAAACCCTATGCCTTTTCCTGATTTAATTATCCATATTTTGAGCAATACATGTGGTCACACAATCATGTTTCATGTGGATCCTAATTTATTGAATAATGTTAGTTAAAATAATATTCCTTTTAAACAATACATTTAATCCCATTAGGTCCAAATGTGTAGAGACTAAGACCTACGACCACCTGATAGGTGTGCCATTGTTGGAACTTACCAAGTCATGGTCAATATGATTATAAATCCTATGATATATTGGAAAAATTGAAAAAAAAAATCATATGAAATGGAATAAAATATAAATCAAACAACTTGATTAAGGTAGAATCACATTTGATAATTTATTTTAGCCGATATAGCATTAATCATAGGGTTACATGCTTAATGAAACATTTTTCACATATTTGTGAGAATAATTAGAAAAAAGGATTTTTTAAGAATAATTATTAATAAAAATTATAATTTGATTAATTGATCAGTGTACCTTATAGTGATGTATACTATATGTTTCACATTGGCCTTGTTAATTTATTTCTTATCTTTTGAAATTACGTGGTGTTGATGTGATTTATTCTTGATTGTTTTATGACTAGTGATCTTTTGAGTTTTTCTAGATATAACCCATGATTTCATATGATAATAGGGGACTTTTTGGTTGAATTCTGTAATATTTAAATAATTCAATAAAATATTATTTTGATAAATATTATTCCAAACAATTTTGATAGTATTCGTTTAATTTGACCTAAATAACATAAAAAATTGATATTAAATAAAATTATCTATAAAATAAAAATATATAATAGCCAACAAAATTGAATCACTATTAATCTCTAAATTTATATTATTTTCATTGTTTATAAAATCACTTATAATATATATCAAATAATTGAATAAATAATGTGTCATTGTGGTATACAAGTTTAAGGTAATTATATAATATCTAAAAACTAAATATAAATTATCATCAGGAAAATAAGTTCATTCATATCAAAATAGAAATTTATATTCATGAATAACATTATTTTAACCCTATGTTGACATATAAGAGATATTTAAAATAAATTGTTTGAAATTTTTTAAATATCAACACTCTAAATATTATATATGTTCTTTTCATAAAACATAGTCAATTAAAAAATCATCTCCAATCATACAGTCAGAAGGGTAGAATTGAATTATTCAATTAATTATCAAATTTAAAAATTATGTCCTCATACTTCTGTTTTAAACTATATTAATCAATACCGAGGTGAATTTTTTTTAAATGATTATTGTTCATAATGAATAAAAATAAAAGTTACCTTTTTATAAAAAATTAAACCACCAACATCAAAATATGGAATCCATTCAGTCATATTAAATACCTATAAGTTGGTGGAAATAATTCGAATAATAGTGAAAAAATGCGATGAAAATCACTTTAAAAAAATATTATTTAATGCATAAAATTTGACTTATTCTTATCTAGTGAATTGAAAAAACAACATAAATGTTTAAAAAATTCATGAATATGAAATATAAAATTTTTCTTAAATTCAATCAAAAATATTGTTAAATTTAATTAATTAAGATAAAATCATATTTCTTCCATAAAAATAGCACTTCAAAATAATCCTATTATGTATAAAAATAAATTTTTTATACTAAATTCAAAAATAAAATTTCTTCCAATAAACATGATTGAACTATTTAAACTATAATATGTCAAATTTTAATAATAAACACTTTTGAAAAAAAATTAATTGTGTTCATTCATTAAAAAAAGTAATCTTCAAGAAAAATTAGTATTTTAATCTATTTACATGAAAAATAAATCTATTTAAAAAAATCCATATACCACTCAAAGATAATTTTTATATGAAGATTTATAAAATTATTTCCTTTTTAAATAATAAATTCTTTAATAAGTCAGGCAATTAATTATAGTTTTCTCTCACAGAATACAATAAAAATCATTTTTGTTGAAAATAAAATATTGAATAAAAATGATATAATAAAAATTGATTTATTATTTCAAAAGAATTAATCAATATATTAATATTTATTAAGAACATTTTATATATTTTATGATTTAGGTATTCATTTTCTTTAATTCTAAATCAAATTATATGTTATAATAGTAATATTAAAATTATAGTATTTATTTGTTTAATTAAATACACTCTTATGTATCATATTTTATATCAAACATAATGTGATTATATTAAAATATTTAGAGTTTAATTCTACCCTTTCATATATTCGACCCTCTCAATTTTACACTTTTTCAGAAGTCAATATTTTGACATTTGAAATTTTTTTAATGAAAATATCTCATCCAAAAAGGGTTGATAAAATATCCTTATAAAAAGAGGGAATAAAAAATATGAAAATTTTATAGAATAACATTTTATTAGGATTATAAATAACATAAGAAGTGTGATAATTGAAAACAATAAAATGGAATAGAATACTAATTCCCTTATTCAAATACAATGTGATTGAAAATATTTTTCAGAGAAGGTTAATAACTACAAAACAATAAAACTGTGATGAGATAAGAGACCATAGATTCATTGGAAATAAAGATATAAGATAAACTATTTATTTTAAGATCAGTTTCATAATTTCGAGGGAATATTTTACTATCATGATAATTAAAAATTAATTGATTTATTTTTTCATCCTACGTTATATTTCATCTATTGGATGAGCTTCGATTGATTTCCAATAAAAAAATTTCTACATGAAATAATGATAAGGTTCAATTTTTCATGCAAGAAGACCTAAAATTGACTTTTAATGGAATATAAAGACAATAAATTAATAAAGAGTCACAACACTAATCTATCTATGTTTAACAAATCCCAAAAATGAGGAAATATTATCAAATAAAATCAATTAATTTATAAATACACAACAGTAACCACTAAGTTTCAACTTAATCATTCATATGAATAATTATCCTTATGATGCCCCCAATATATGTCTGACCAAGCTCATAACCCAATAATTCTAATGATTTAATCAGAGTTTTATCCAGATATAACATAATGTGCCTCATAATTTCACATAGCAAACAATTCAATATATTTATCACACAAACACTTAAAATATAATAATAAAATAAATAATTATAAAACATTAATAAAAATTACATGCCTAATAAAACCACATATCTTATTCCTCAAATTAAATTATAGACTTTTTAATATATTCCATAAATAAATAAATTTCTATAAGTTTCATCAATGATTACGTAAATAACATTTTCAGTAAATCACTAACTAATTTCAAAGTTATTAATACAACCTCATTTACAAAAAAAACTTATTCATATCATTATCAAAACTAAACATTATTAACTCAATATTAGACATGTATTAAGGGTTATATTTCACTTATTCACGCATTCTATAAAAATATAACATTACCAATCAATCAAATTTATTTGTTATCATTAATAATCAAAATATATTTTCAAATCCATAAATAAAAAATACTATGAAAAAATACATTGATTTTTTATTATTCTTATAACTTGAGTATCATTAGTATAAAACATAAATATAGATGTTCTTGAATAAAAATACAATGGAAACTTAATAATGTTTCTTTATTCTTAAACCATTAACATTGATTAGTTATATAATTCCCTAACAATTCATTCCTATAATATGAAATATTAATAATTTCTTAAGATTCATCAACATCAATTTAATATTTCTTCATACATTTAACATATGTAATACTGTTAAAACATCCCATAATATTCAATTTTCATTTGTATTGTCTTCACCATAATTTGTAAAACAATTCTTCATATATCCTTTTTGTCTATATTCTTAAGACCCCCCCTACGATATCTATTTTCTTAATTCCCATAATTTCACCATTTAGATAGTTCAACTATTGTGGATACTGTACAAAGATAATTATTATCCTCCATCATGTTAAAAAAACATTTTAATTTTCTTAGAAACATGCATTCTTTATTTACTTCAGTTCCAATCATAGTATATCTTCTCTTCCCTTGATACGTTTACTTGAGTGATTCCTACCACATTTAATACATGTTGAAATAAAAATACTCTTTCCTCCATGTAATTCCAAAAACTATGTCTTTGTATTATTAGGAATGTTAAAAAACTCACCAATGCTAAAATTCTTAGCAATATAATGAGATTATTGATTACATTTATTCCAAAGATTATGTATTCCATATCTCACTTCAAATAATTTCTCATGAGTAAAATCATTCCATTGACAATAATATATAACATTAAAATGATTCTTTTGGATTCTATCTAATATATAAATTAAAAATCATGGCCTGAGAAACACTAATAATAGTGGTAATCCATATAATCATGATAAATAAATTATACGATGTATAACATGAGTCTCCATATTTTAATTCGATGATATCATAGGCTTCAAATAACTCATTAATTATAATTATCTATTTAAATCCTTCATGGTGGTTCATTAATAAAATATAAATTTTCTAAAGCATAAACCTTAGGAGTGTCAGACCGGATTTCTTATAAGAGAAGACACACCATACACCACAATAATGTTTTATAAATAATCAAACAATTCTCCTCTCTATTATCAATCCTAGATAAATCTATTACAAATAAACATTGACTTGTACTATCCATATAAGGATTTTCTCCATGAAAAAACACACTCCTTTATTTACCACAAACTAATATGTCATACTATACATAGTATTATCCTATGATTTACAAATAATGTATTCTCATTCAAGATTCAAAAGGATTACTAAACTAATCCTATGATAAAAAATTTAATAACCCATATATTTTATGAATAAATGTTACATATTTTTAGATTAATGCTCATTTATTTTTTCAATTACATGAATGATGACCATATAGTTTTAGTGACTAGGGATTCATGATTACATAAAAATTTAGTTCATAAAATATCTACATCAACTCCTATTTATTTTTCCATAACTAACACCCATATTAGATTCATCAGACCTAAAATATTTCTTCAAAACATATGGAAATTAATCATAAGAAAGGGTAATCGCAAATGTTAGGTAAAAAAATAAACAGATATATTAATGGTCACTTAATTATAAAATGATCATATGTGTATGAGTGCATGATCATTACATATGGAAATTAAACCTTTTCTATATTACTTTATAAACTTTATTTATGTAATAAGGCCTAACAATTCAAATATATGAATAAAAATGGAATAAAATGGAATAATACACAAGGGAATAACAATGGAATAATAAACTATTTATTCAAATACACATAATAGTTGAAAATGATTTCCTAGGTATTCATCTCTCATAACAAAGATTCTCTTTATGGATTGGGTTAAAATGCAAATCCATCTTAATAATCATGGATCACTCCAAATACTTTCACAGTGTATGGGAATCACTATATAAATGATCATATGAGTCTTGATTTAATCCCAAGACTATAAAAATGGATTTATTTTACTCCCCAGTCTGTCATAGCTATCATGGTTCAATCCCAATACTATCTAGTTGATAGAGTCCATTACTAAACAAGGGCCACTCACTATTTTATTCCAGTTTATATTATGAGATATCAATAATTGCCCAACTCATTAGATTGATATACAGGTCCCACCCATCAAATTATTTTAATAAAATTTATGGGTTCTATAATATTGAAACACATTATTCATATCCTATCCCATTAAGAATACTAGGTTGAATAAAAATTTATCATATTATAACCCTTGGAAAAAGAATGGGTTTCCTGAAAAACATAGCATTAATATAATAAAATATAGGTACATATAATATTTAGGGTATTCTTGGATTATATCCCCAATAATGAATAGATTATATCAAAGGATGATTTATATGATAAATATAAATATCATAAAAAATTAAATGATTCTTGAGGAAAATAATCTTTCCATTTTGAAATTGCATATTAAAAATATTAATGTTACCAAAATGTTATTTAAAATATTTTATTTGATAATAAAGTGGAAGAATTCTATAAGAATTTTCTAATAATTGTGTGGTCATGTCACGAACCAGCCCGGGTCACCATCTGACCCGGCGCCCAAGCCGGCCCGTGACATGGCTCGAAGGGCATTCCCGATCCCCACAGGCTGGCAACTAGTGTCGAGCATCCAAAAAAATCAGTTGGGAATGATTTGGCCCATAATGAAGATAAATGAACATAAACTGGACAAGCAGATAAATAAAGGAAAATAAACTAAACAACTTGACAGCGTAAAAAGGAATAAACAATGCAATGTGACATACCTCAGGTGACCCCATATATCACCACGATACATTAACTACACTCGCTTCAAAAGCGATCCGAGACTGAAACCTGCAACTAGAAAGTAAAGTAGGTGTGGGCACCGAAATGCTCAGTTGGAATGCCAAAATATAACCACGTCCTATGTCCCCGCCTTTAGTAAGAAATCCAATTATTACAATTTTAAAATAAGATATAATAAAATAATATTTATCCTTTTCAAATTCAAGTAACGCATTTTCATTTTCAGGTAAAGCATTTTACTCCCACTATATTTTCAAAATAGGTTTCAATAATGTGTTAACATTTCAAAATGAAAATAAACCAGTTTGGATTAAAATATGGTTTTCACAAAAAATACATCAAGTATGAAACAACTAAAAAGAAAGTTACATCACTAGAATCATGTCACAAAAGAGCACTATGGGAAATCCCTATAGGTAGCAAGAACTAGTGGGAACCTGGAGATCTCGTACCTCGGTGAAACGTGGCTTAGAAGACCATGACCCTCAGAAAACGTGGCTTAGAAGGCCACGACCCTCAGAAATTCATATGTTTAGTTTTTGTTGTTGTGTCAATCCTCGTAGACAAACCGAGATGAACCCCTGCTGTGTCATCTAGTGTACTAGTCCTGGTCACCCACCTAGATACCTGGGTTTCCCAGTATGCTCTACTTCAAGAAGGTGGCAAGTTTTTATCAAAAGAAAAGAGATGAACATCACACATTCTTTATCCTAAAAACCCACTAATCCAATCACCATTGTTCTCCCTCCTTAAGAGCATTCCCCTCTTTCATATTACATAAATCATAAGCCTCAACATTAGGCACATATTCATACACTCAACATACAAGTCTTTTTCTAAAACCATGGTGATTGCCTTAGGAGTGGTTTTCCAATTTTACAAACCATCTCAAAGGGGCCAAATAGGATTTATGGTTTTACATATAATAGTTTTCATTTTTGAACATATAATCATCTAAATCTTTGCAAAACCTTTTAAAATACCAATTTAACAATCTAAATGTTACATAAAAAACAAGCTTTAACTCTTTCTTAAAATGATGAAATTCATTTATGAAAGTCCAAATGGCATTAATAATACATTATTTTTTTTCAAAATAAATGCATAACCATTTTTAGCGAATGCACCCAGATTTCATAACATGTAAATATAACATATATATAACATATTTTCAAATAAAGCAAGCAATTATGAAATTCAAACTAAAGACATATGCACAGGAGACCTAACTCAAACATGTCGTTGTTTGAAGATGACCATTCGAACCGACTGTTGGCACATACACGCTCATGAATTTATATATATATATATATATACCCCTAAATTCATTGCCCATATTCCACACGTCATGAGGGAGTATTCACAAAAAGGGGATATCTATATATATGTGTGTGTGTGTCTTACCGCATGCATGTACTTGTGGGAATTCTCGGCACCCGTAGCCCAAAACCAACACAGAAACGTCCAATGCACTACACAAATAATTTAATAAAAACAATTTCAACACTTAAACACTCTATAAAACATTTTAGAATAACATAACACATTAATGCACCCAGACAACAAAAGATACGATGCACCGCAAGAACAATCATTTACACACATGGATACCATTTTGAGACAATACACAAACCAAAATAACTCCAAAACCCAATCTGCACCTCCTTTACAACTTAACAAATCATTAAAACATTTTATGAAACAATTATAAATAGCAATATGAGACTTTTTTTATCATAAACGCACCCAAAAGAAACTTCACCAACTAAGAGCACATTGAAACCATACCAAAACACTAACTGTAGTCTTTCCACACATAGATAAACCAACAATACATTTTATAAAAATAGTGATAAGAACCTTGACATGGCTTTTTTTAAATACAAGACACTTATATCATATCTGTATGCTACTGACCAATCTAATACACATTAAAACTCAAACAAAACACGATTCACACAATAAAAACTAACAAGTAAACATGTTAAATCAATTAAATTTACAAATCAATTTATCAAATAATAAATTTAAGGGGGGTCCACCAACCTCGATGTAGGCCAACTTCACCAAATTGGTATGCAGAGTTCACTGCACTTCAATCACACAATAACAAACTCAAATATATCCTAATTCAAGAATTTGAACCAAAAAAAACACCATTGTGAAACAAAAAACCATGATAAACCCTAGTCGTAAGAACGCCCAAAAGAGGAATCGACCGATTGGAGGAGAACGCACCTACGGCGAGGGAGCGGGGGGTCGGCTGGAGGATGATGGAGGCCGTTGGGGGTGAATTGTGTAGGGGAGAAAAAAACTGGAACGAAGGGGTGAAGAGGCAGGGAGACTCGTTGAGGAGGTCTGACGAAGGGGGCGGCGTGGCTTCGGGTGAGGCAAGCGGGGGGGGGTGCGGTTGTAGCAAGGGTCGGAGGAGGTCGGGAGGCCGGTTGGGCGGAGGGAGGCCGGTGAAGGGGTGGCGTGGCTTTGGCGAAGGGAGGGCGGCGTGAGACTGATTCGACGAAGGGAGGGAAGCGCGACCGAAGGAGAGCCGGGTGCCAGAGCAGGGTGTCGGGGCGGTGGAGAGGGAGTACTAGGGTTAGAATGGGGTGGGGGGAGTCCGCTGTGCAATACAGGAGAGGGGGAGAAGAGGCCCGCGCGACGGGAGATAGGAGAGAAATAAATGGAGAGGGAAAAAAAGAGGAAAAATAAAAAAAGAAAGAAAAAAGAAAAAAGAAAATAAAAGGAAATAAAGATACAAATACGGATAAATTTATATCTTAATAAATTCTAACAAATTTAATATTAATAAGAGAACAAAAATAATAAAATCAACCACACAAAAAAACATAGTTTATTAATAACGGACACCGTGCATGGTTGCATGCACGGTCATGCACATAGTCGCTTGCCCACAAAAGAAACCAAAATAATAGAACGACCAGGTTAAATTATTAGCTGAAATAATAATAATAATAATTATAATTATAATTATAATAATTATAATAATAAAACCAACAAAAATAATAACATCATTATTAATTTATGTTGGACACTGCACACAGTCGCGTGCACGGTCGTGTGTGCGGGTGCGTTCGCGCGCCTAGTCGCGATTACGGTCGATCACTCGTAAAAGATCTCCAATCCATTTAAAAAAACTGATTCAAACTTCAACTCAAAATAACGACTTGAAATAGTTAAATTAAAAGAAGTGTCAGTCGGGGTGTGACAATTCTCCCCACCATGACACTTTCTGCCCCCAGAAAGTCCCAAGAGACGTGGTCAACCAAGAGTTCCAAGAATGACCGCAAAGATACATAAAGGCAATCCTCAATCGCCCAAAGTCCGAGCATTTAAAACACCGACTACCTGAAACATCAAAGATCTCAAATCCAGACTCACCATGTAAAATTCCAAAAATAAGGAATTCACCTCGAAATAGAACTACAACAAGAAACACCTCGACCCCTAACTTAGGGATCACCGGGGCCGCTCGAGACCTCCAAGAACACTCATCAAGCGACCCACTATCTGAGCTAACCAATTAGCATGGTCGAGGTCAGGCGGAACAAAAGCAAGGGTTTGAAATTCCATGTGCACATTGAAAACAGAGTCTTCCACAAGCTCGTCCTATGGTGGTCTCCCCACTATATTAGGTTTCTCATGAAACATTGGCTCTTCAGATCAAAACTACTCACCAACCTAGACAAACATATAACTCTAGGTTGACCATCCAAGCTCCCTAGGTTTAGCCAACCAACACAAGAGGGAATGTCGACGAGACTCGAGGCGGGTCTCCCCACCATTTTAAAATTTCCTAACACCACAGAACCCGCACGGGCATTCTATGTTTACTTGAAGCAATACATACTGAACTCTGCATCATGAACCCACCAACACAGGTCAACCTGCACTGATTATTCTGACAGTGGACAACACTCTTCAACACGAGATAGATTTGATAGAAGAAACCCATAATCAGGAGGTGAACCAGACAGGAGCACGAAAATTCCACAAGACAGAGGCATCTCTGGAACAAGTGCCATTTCGATCCATTACTGACCATGAGAAGGTTCACAAAACATGCCCACCGATTTTTTCAAGGATACTGATTCTTCATACCTCTTTATGGCTCAAGAAGAACTCCCATAAATTAAAACCACAACAAAGATACAAGGCCTTCAGAGATGGTATCACAATAGGGAAATTTAAGTTGTCCCCATCCCGACATTGCGGACTTAAGTCAGACCAAGCCCGTCCCATGTCCGACGAGTTTTTGACTGCCCGCAAGCTTCACCCCAAAACCTATAGTTGGGGACCTGATGCCGGATGCATCTACAGCCTCGCAGTCACTGGTTGACGACCTCTGACTGGAACAACCTCTGCTGGAAAATCAGCCCGCATACTTCTCCTTGTGTCTCGCATGGCCACTCTATCAACATACCAACGGAGAATTGCAGTGAATGACTTAGAGTGTCTGACTGACCATGCTAGAGGTAAGAGATTGAGCGGTCTGTAAAATGCGCGACACAACTGACGAGAGGGTCACTCTAAGAACAAGTCCCTTTGGTTCACACTCTTCATCAGAGGAGGAACCTACAATTACCACAATATAAACGGGACCAACAACTTTTATGAACTTTAAGCGGGTTGTTCAACACAACCTCTGGAGAACTTGAAACTAGCTCATCAGAAAGGTCAACATACCTCCTCTAAACTTCATTTACTAGTCAAGCCCCAACAATATCCACCACATTCCTTCTTCTTCACTTAGGTACAACCACAGATTGAGACTATTCTTGAGGGTTTGTCACGGCATCGCTATTCGCAATGAAAACGGAACTATCACCATTTTCTGGTTTAGTCTCGCTCCTCCAAACATAATCGAGACAACTTACGCATACACGACATCTAGATTTCTTCCTAAACCAGAGACACTTCCAAATTTCCCAAAGCACTCAACGAAATTCAACTGACATTGACGTTTACGAACAGTCAACACCACCGAGCAGAATCTAACTCTCCCACTCCACTAGGAGTCTGAGCTGGGCCAAGAAATGATAGAGACCTGCTGGAACCATGGGACGTTTCCAGGGGAATATCTCAAACAAGAACACAAAACAGCCTTCCACAAACCCAAACCCATTACAAAACAAACTTCAACACTCAAGAACACCAATCCAACAATTCCAATTTAAAACGTCAATTCATTTTCAAGAAATGCACTCACTTGAAAACCCAAGCACATTACATTAAAACCCAATAACTATTTGTACTCATCACTTTCATTATGGACTCGAAACCGTTTTCTAACTCCAAAACTATTTAAGCACAAAAACCCATTTGATAGAAACCCCACTTTTCAGAAAACTAGATGCAACTTTTAAAATCAAACATTCACCAGTGATATTCCTGGATTCCTCACAGTTTTTCATTTTCGTGCCTCCCAGGCACCCATCCACACAATCCACCAACTATCTGTTAATCACTTCCACATGCACATATGAGCACCCATAGGAAACCACTGGAAAAGAAACAAGGATCTTTCGCTTTCAAAACAATACATTCACAATTTTTCCAAAATACCTTTTTTCCATTATTTCAAAAACTCAATAAAAATTTTCAAAATGATTTCCATTTATAAAACCACCCACTCCAATTTCAAATAACCCAAGAAATCCTTTAAGAAATTCAACTTCGACAAATCAATTCGAAATCCCAAAAACATGGTCTAAGAGAAACGTACCCCAAATATCATGTAAACCGCAAATAAGAGTAGCAGCATAGTCTGCTTCACTTTTTAAAGTAAAACAATTTCGCGTCAGTCCAAAAATTGAAGTAAGACATAACAAAAATTAAAGCACCTGGGAGGACTAGTGGTCATGTCTAACATGGCTACATGGTTTAGCAGACCATTCCCTAGGCAAGCACCACCCACTAGGAGTGTCGAACCGTACTCTTGGGCATCACATGGGTCGCTACTCCATGTGAGACCACGCGTAGTACCGGTTTACAACTATTTTCATCCCCATACACACAGAGCAAAAACAAAACATAAATCTCAGACTACCCCTGGTTACCTAAGGATCGGAATGAGTAAGAGTTCGCGACTCTCTTCCCGTACCTACCACTCAAGTACCGACAGTCCATTCTCTGATCTACCTGTCACCCCACACAACAATAACGAAAACCTCCTCTGATACCATTTTGTCACGAACCAGCCTGGGTCGCCATCCGACCCGGTGCCCAAGCCAGCCCGTGACATGGCCCTAAGGGTGTTCCCAATCCCCACGGGCTGGCAACTAGTGTCGGGCATCCAAAAAAACCAGTTGGGAATGGTTTGGCCCATAACTAAGATAAATGAACATAAACTGGACAAGCAGATCAATAAAGGAAAATAAACTAAACAACTTGACAGTGGAGAAAGGAATAAACAATGCAACATGACATACCTCAGGTGAACTCGTAGATCACCATGGTACATTAAATACACTCACTTTCAAAAGCGATCTGAGACTGAAACCTACAACTGAAAAGTAAAGTAGGCATGGGCACCGAAATGCTCAGTAGGAATGCCAAAATATAACCACGTCCTATGTCCCTGCCTTTAGTAAGAAATCCAATTATTCCAGTTTAAAAATAAGATATAATAAAATAATATTTCTCCTTTTAAAATTCAAGTAACATGTTTTCATTTTCAGGTAAATCATTTTACGCCCACTACATTTTCAAAATAGGTTTCAAGCATGCGTTAACATTTCAAAATGAAAATAAACCAATTTGGATAAAAATATGGTTTTCACAAACAAGACATCAAGTATGAAACAACTGAAAAGAAATTTATATCACTAGAAGCATGTCACGAAAGAGCACTATGGGAAATCCCTATAGGTAGCTAGAACAAGTGGGAACCTAGAGACCTCGTACCTCGGTGAAACGTGGATTAGAAGTCCACGACCCTCAGAAAACGTGGCTTAGAAGGCCATAACACTCAGAAATTCATATTTTTAGTTAGTGTTGTTGCGTCAATCCTGCTAGAAAAACCGGGATGAACCCCGGCCGTGCCATCTAGCGTACTAGTCCGGGTCACCCTCCTAGATACTCGGTTTTCCCATTATGCTCTACGTCAAGAAGGTGGCGAGTTTTTATCAAAAGAAAATAAATGGACATCACACATTCTTTATCCTAAAAACCCACTAAACAGATCACCACTGTTCTCCCTCCTTAAGAGAATTCCCCTCTTTCATATTACATAAATCATAAGACTCAACATTAGGCACATATTCATACACTCAACATACATGTCTTTTTCTAAAACCATGGGGTTTGCCTTAGGAGGGGTTTTCCAATTTTACAAACCATCTCAAGGGCCCAAACAGGATTTATGGTTTTACAAATAATAGTTTTGATTTTTGAACATATAATCATCTAACTCTTTGCAAAACCTTTTAAAATCCCAATTTAACAATCTACATGTTACATAAATGAACAAGCTTAAACTATTTCATACAATGATGCAATTCATTTATGAAAGTCCAAATGGAATTAGTAATACATTATTTTTTTTCTAAACAAATGCATAACAATTATTAGCTAATGCACCCAGATTTCAAAACATGTAAATATAACATATATATAAAATATTTTCAAATAAAGCAAGAAATTATGAAATTCAAACTAAAGACATAGGCATAGGAGACCTACCTCAAACATGTCGTTGTTTGAAGATGACCACTCGAACCGACTGTTTGCACATACACGCACATGAATATATATATATATATATATATATATACTCCCCTAAATGCATTGCACATATTCCACGCTTCATGAGGGAGTTTTCACAAAAAGGGGATATCTATATATATATATGTCTTACTACATGCATGTACGTGTGGGAATTCCCGGCACCCGCAGCC
Source organism: Viscum album (assembly GCA_963277665.1). NCBI lineage: Eukaryota > Viridiplantae > Streptophyta > Magnoliopsida > Santalales > Viscaceae > Viscum > Viscum album. The sequence continues at coordinate 1,328,106,231 of OY728142.1, read as the reverse complement.
CAAAACCAACACAGCAACGTCCAATTCACTAAACACATAATTTAATAAAAACAATTTCAACACATAAACACTCTATAAAACATTTCAAAAGAACACAACACATTAATTCACCCAGACAACAAAAGATACGATGCACCCCAAGAACCATCATTTAAACACATGGATACCATTTTGAGACAATACACACAACAAAATAACTCCAAAACACAATCTGCACCTCCTTTACATCTTAACAAATCATTAAAACATTTTATGAAATAATTATATATAACAATATGAGACTTTTTTATCAAGAACGCACCCAAAATCCAACTTCAAAAACCAAGCGCACATTAAAACCATACCAAAACACAAACTGTAGTCTTTCAACACTTTGATAAAGCAACAATAAATTTTATAAAAATAGTGATAAGAAGCTTGACATGAGTTTTTTTAAATAAAACACACTTATATCATATAAGTATGCTAATAACCAAACTAATACACATTAAAACTCAAACAAAACACGATTCATACTACAGAAACAAACAAGTAAACATGTTAAATCAATTAAAATTACAAATCAATTTATCAAATAATAAATTTAACGGGGGTCCACCTACCTCGATGTAGGGAAACTTCACCAATTTGGTGTGGAGAGTCCACCGCACTTCAATCGCACAGAAACAAACTCAAATATATCCTAATTCAATATTTTGAACAAAAAAACAACAAAGTCAAAACAAAAACCAAGCTAAACCCTAGTAGCAAGAACATCGACCGATTGGAGGAGAACGCACATACGACGAGGGAGAGGGGGTCAGCTGGAGGATGATGGAGGACGTCGGGGGTGAATCGTGTAGGAGAGAAAAAAACCAGAATAAAGGGGCGAAGAGGCAGGGCGACTCGGTGAAGAGGTCCGACGAAGGGGGCGGCGTGGCTTCTAGCGAGGCACGATTGGGCGACCGGCGCGGTTGCGGAAGGGGTTGGAGGAGGTTGGGAGGCCGGCTGGGCGAAGGGAGGCCGACAAAGGGGCGGTGTGGTTCAGAAAACGGAGGGCTGCGAGAGGCTGGTCCGGTGAAGGGATGGCAGCGCGACCGAAGGAGAGCTGGGTGCCGGAGCTGGGTGTTGGGGTGGCGGACAGGGAGCGCTATGGTTAGAAGGGGGGGGAGTCCGCTGCGCAAAACAGGAGAGGGGGAGAAGAGGCCCACGCAATGGGAGAGTGGAGAGAAAGAAAGGGATAGGGATAAAAAAGAGTAAAAGAAAGAAAAAGAGAAAAGAAAAAAAGAATGAAAAAATAAAATATAAAATAAAAGGAAATTAAAAGGAAATAAAGATAAAAATAAGGATAAATTTATATCCTAATAAATTCTAAAAAAGTTAATATTAATAAGAGAATGAAAATAATAAAATAAACCACACAAAAAAACATATTTTATTAGGAACGGACACCGTGCATGGTCGCACTCACGGTCATGCGCATAGTTGCTTTCCCGCAAAAGAAACCAAAATAATAGAGCGACCACGTTAAAAAATTATCTATAATAATAATAATAATATTAATAATAAAATAATAAGACCAACCAAAATAATAACATCATTATTAATTTATGTTGGACACCACACATGGTCGCGTGCGCGGTCGCGTGTGCAGGTACGTTCGCGCGCCTAGTCGCGATTACGGTCGAGCACTCGTAAAAGATCTCTAATCCCTATAAAAAAACTGATTCAAACTGCAACTCAAAAGAATGACTTAAAATAATTAAATTAAAAGAAGTGTCAGTCGGGGTGTGACAGGTCAAAAAAGTAGGAAATTTATTTCATTCCATATAAGTTAAAAGAAACCATTCCTTTTAAAATTTTGTATCATCTAGACAACTACCATATTCAAAAAAATAATAATAAGAATATTTTTGTTCTATTTAATTTAAGGTAATTAATTGGTTAAGATTAATATAAAAAATTAGATAATAGTAAAAACATTATTTCTGTCTATTTTAAAGAACATGTTTGTCGAATAAATAGTGTTTTTAACCGAATAGAGAAATAAAGACAACTTTCAATAAAAACTAATTTCTATCTATTGGGTACATAATTTGAAGAAAGTGTAATGAAAAAATTTATTTTTAATAAATAACCATAAGAAAGGATATTTTTTGAGATTCCTGAGAGGTATATCATCATATATCATCACCTTAAATTAAATCATCAAAAATCTTGATAAACAACGAGACTATTACCTAAAACCCATATCACACTTATGACATTTAAATCACAAGCTAAATGAATGATATTACCTGATATGGATATGTAAATAATTTTTTTTCAATAGAATCAATATAAAAATCATTTATGTTATGAATATACATTCCATAATATAATCATGTAATGAATAAGGAATGTGTATAACGAAAATTAATGTCATATGATAATACCTTAACTCAAGTACAAAATATTTATTACATGTTTGTACCCCCTATAAAATACATATAGGTTTATTATAAATTTATTACTAAACCACAACGAAATATATCATACCATATATTATTTACTTTCCCCTTTTAATCACCTATTTAAAAAATATTTATTATTAAAATAACTCTTCCATGTGATATCTTCTTCGTTTTCCATTATTATTTTTTGTCATTGTTTTTGGTATATTTTATTTGACCATTGTATCCCAATTTTCGTATGTTAATCATGATATAGATATGATATATTTTCATTATATTCATATGTAGAGTCATCCATAATCTTATAGAGAGAAATTTTAATTACACCTTTCATTGAAACGGTAGGTCATATATATATAAGGTTTATATGTTAACTTAATGAATAATGGAGAAAAAATGGTTAATAATAATTAATAACCATTAAATAATAATCATAATATTTTATATATTTTATATATACCAAAAATTTACCCTTATTACCGTCATTTTAAAAATATGAAAAAATGAATCACAACACTTCATGGAGCTTGTAGTTCAACCATACGCATTACTGACAATACCATTTTCTAATGGATTGGAATGTAAGAAGGTATATATGAAATTATGGATAGATATGTATTATTATTTCTTTATTTTCAACTATAATTTTTAAAATAATTATAAGAGCCATCCATTAAATTTCGTGGTGGAAAAATAAATTGTAGTGCTTCATGAAGACAGTTAGTCGTACGTATGAACAAGTGATAGATAATGGTAAAGAGGGTGAATAAGTGTATTTATAATATTTATAAAAAATATTTTTATTTAGGATAATTACTTTTTTATTTTATGATAAATATAATTGATTTATATTAATTAAATATGATTCATAAAAAATAAGTGATTGGTTAATGAAATGACCACAAATTGTAATGAAATCTTTTATATCTCCCCTTAAAGATCATGTAGTTGGTCTTTGGGAAATAAAATCACCTATAAAATTTATATATGAATTTTAAAAGTTTTTTTTGGGTTTGTTCAACCAAGGTATATCATGGCGGTGTGAATAAGATAAAGGAGGGATGGCCTTTTACAATTGTGTGAAGGTGCATTTTTTGAGATATTAATATGTATTAAAATATAATAAAATAATTATATATCCCAAATGAATACAATAATTACTGGTATGGTAAGATAAAATAGTATTTTGATGTTATACCATCATGTAATAATATTCTAATAGTACTATGTTCTGTCTTAAGTATTATCTATTGGTTGAACCCCTTATTATACTTATTATGTCATTAACTATGGTAAAATGATTTTCACATTATTGGGATATAATTTAATACATAAAATAATTATTAAATCATTAATTGAGAGAGGATGAAATTTTTGACCATATTTTATCCTATGTTTCCTCTTCTATTATTTTTAGAATTTTTATTGAAGTCAATAAAATATTATTTGGATAAATATAATTTATATCAATTTTGACACTATTAATTTAATTTAACAATAATGAAATAAAAAATTTTGATTTTAAATATTATAATTTAACACATAAATATTTCATATTCATCTATAATAGTTGTGGAACACTATAAGTCACTAATATTAAAATATTTTAGATATTTTTATGTTAATTTTTTTCAGATTTTAATAATTGAATTAAAACTGTGTTGGTGTTGTATAATATTTTAATATAATTATAAAATATCCAAATATTATACTTAAATTTTTATCATGAAAATAATTTCATTAATCTGAATATATACATTTTTATTCATTCTTAACAGTCTTCTTTCCCTGTTTGAATACATAAGTGATATTTAAATCAAAGAGATTGACATTCTAAAACTTTTCTAGAATTAAATATTATATTATCCATTTTCATTAGAATCTATCCAATTAAAAAAACAAATTTAGAGCCTAATGTGATAACGATGTAATTTATTCATTTTAAAATAATTAAATGAAAAATTATTTCATTATCATTTATTTTTATCCATTTTTAACCCGATTAACCCGTTACTAAGGTGATAATTTATACCGCAGTTACTATTCATAATCCCTTAAAATAAAAAATGAATATTTAAAAAATATTAATATCCTAATTTCAAATTTTGAATGAAATTTATCAAATTAAATAACTACGATTGTTAAAAAAATAATTTTTATATTAGTTTAGCAAATATAATTAAAATCACTTTTTAAAAGTATATAATTTTAAGAATAATAATAGATTTAATCTTATCCCATTAATTAAAAAATAATTGACGATTTTAAAAAAAATTATTATATAATATAAATTGATCATCAAAATAATTAACAAATAGTTACAATTTTAACTTCATAAGAAAAAACATATTGGACTTTCAAAAACAATTTCTCTAAAAAGTGCCTTTTTTTATAAAAAATGTTTTCAATCTAAAGTCAAAGATAAAATTTACTCTAATTAACATAATAGGATTACATAAAATATAATATAACTCACATTATTTTTAATTAAATTTTAACAACATGTATCTTTTTTACATCCGTGAAACAAATATACAATTTTCAATTCAAAAGTATATTTTTACTATTCACACTAATTCATTCATTTCAAAAAAAAGTAAGATTATTTTCAAATTATGATTTCAAAAATATTAGATATTTTTTAAAAAATATCTTAAATTTCCATAAAGTAATTATAATATTATCCCACAAAAATCATTAAAACCCATTTTTGAAGACAACGTATTCTTGATGAATAAAACTATTTTTTGAAAAGATTTTTTATTTAATGAGTATTTATCTGTATATTTTTATTAGTTAGGATCTTCATATTAATTTTATAATATGTTAAATAATTTTCAAATCTTACAAATCAATAACTAGGATATAAGAGTCATATTTAAATAATTATTTTTTGTGGTAGGTTGATTCTCGATGTTTCATGTAGCATACACTATCAAACATATTGTTACTTTATTAACATTTCATTTTGTTACAGTTGTATTTCCTCTGAGGAATCATATTATATATTGGATCCCATAACTAAGGAATCACCGGGATAATTCCCACAATGTAGTTTACTTAATGTCCATCCATGAAGAGTTTCCTAAGGTTACACCAGAATAGAATCATGGAATCTATTCGGGTAATTAATCTCAACCAATGATAGGTTATCATCCAAATCACTTTATAAATATAAAATGAATGAACCAGAGAATATACTCAAGAATTAGATACATTTTCTAAAATTTTTTTCTATCAAAACATTGCAAGTTGTGATCAATATAAACTTTTTGAAAAAGGACATCTATAATACCTTCCATTTCCACAGCCTAAATCATGCATAATTGTATGATACAATGATTAAGGTATCTCCATGAAATAATAAAATCTAACATAAATACTATATTATAATATCATCTAAAATGTGAGACTCCTAGTTCAGTATTGTATAAATACCCAAAATTATAATATCTCCAATCACTGAAATTTTATCACATCTTTTTACGTTTCTAGGTGACACCATCATAATGACCATTATAACATCCTCCAACTTCCACAAGTCCAAAAGAAGTGGTTGCAGTAACCCACTATAATGTTGGTTTTCATCCCTCATCCTCTTAAGTTAAATAATTTTTTAAATTAATCCATATTTCCCCTCTTCATCCCCATGCACCATAACTGCCACCTAAGCACATATAAAACTTGGTCACTCCATGATTTACCTAAAATAAAGAGGTATATATGTCTCTTATTAACTTAATCCTAAGGAATTTAATAAATAAAAATCTCATTAATACCATAATAATATCATCATCATCCATTGACAACCAATGTATAATGTCACAAACTTTTATATGTTCCAGCATCATTGCACACTCTGGGTTAGATTTACAGTTATCCTTCACCCATTCTACTAAAAAAGATATGATCCCCAAATGGAAATATTCCATCGATCCTGAGATGTCAGAAACACCCACCCCTTGTTGGATAACATTTCAATCTAGTAAAACTTTTCCTCTTATTTATGTTCTTCAATATAATAAGTTAAAAGTATTTTTGGTTAAGATAATTTATATTGATGTTTTCTTTTCCTGGTACATTGTTCATATCAAATTAGAACATCCTAATATGCTATACTAAGAACTTTTATATATAATCCAGGTTACTTTTTATAAATATTATGTGTATGAACTTATGGAATTTTTAAACAATTAAAAAATATATATAGATAAAATTTCTCAATCCTATCAATGTGTGGACTATGAATACAATCTCTAATTAACAGTTAGGATAGATATTCTCTTGAGGTCACTCACAACATGAACCACAAGTTACTACCCACACCATATAAATTAAAACTACTCCCAAAATAATGCTTGATTTATTTAACTATATATCATATTAAATATCATTCTTAGGAAGAATACATACTGGATCTATTTTTAATCATCTATTATACTCTATAAAAGCCTCCTCACATTGGTCTAACTACTAAAACTTCAAACACATTTATTTATGTCATGGGTGTTGAAAATTAGTAAAATTCATGACTAAAATCAATATTATCACTTTCAGCACATAATTATCATATTCTCAAAAAAATATTATGAGGATATGTCCTTCAAATCACTACCATAACATTATTTGAGTCAACTAATATACAAAACTCAGAAAAAAAATCCTTAAGAAAATTCCATGTGGAATATAAAAGTGAAAAGTCAACAACTCATCATAATTCTAAGGTTCACAATGTTCAGAAAAGTGAAACTCTGTATTTTAGGAATGATAATTTATAGTTGGTGAGTAAAAAAGGATATCATTGACAAAAACCATAATGAATCGGTAAATGTATTGTTGGAATATTATGTTCATGGGAGTTGTGAAAATTTTCATCACATTCTTCAGTTTCAATGGAATCACCATGTTCAGGATTAGACCATAACTACTCCAAAATTTTAACATTGTTATATAATCCTATGTAACATTCATCGGGTGATAGAACGACTAGATAATAATCCTTAAGCACCCACACGCTCCCTTTAACTGATCAAAGTGAATTTTTATCCTTATAAGATTATATCTATTCTTCACAGTCAACATTTTCAACTCCTATTAATCAATTTATAGTCAGAGAACAATTTCCCCCATATTTGTAAAAAATATTGGTGAAATTTATGGTTATATTCTCAAAATGATAATTCTATCATACATAATGTCTTAAAGATATTAATTCAACTCACATAACGCAAATGAATTTATATAATAGGGGATATTTTAATTGGATGTGAACCTTGAATTAATTTTGTCTCAATGCTAAATCCAGTATTTGGTGGACGAAATTTTAATTACTCTTTTAAAAAAGTCTTAATAGAGATAAAAAATTGATGAAAAGAATAGGCGATGACCACTGATGTTGATAAATTTCCCAACCTTCAATATTCATCAAAATAATCCCCATATATCTCTTTTCTATACCCACCCCCCATGATCCCAAATATCATTAACCATTTATCATGAACATATCTCACTATGGATATATAATGGAAACCCATCTATGATACCTATAATTGTAGTCTTTATAAAATTTCAAAAAATATGTTCCCTGAATCACATAGATTCTTTTCATGTCTAAAATCATTAAGTTCCAAATATTTATATAATTATGAATTAATATATGACATAATGTAAATCCCTAAATATTGGATAAAATTATTCCTAATTGTGTATTCAGTGAATGAAAATAAGAAGACAAACTGACCAATATGTCAGTTCCAATAATAACGTATAAAAATATATAAATGAATGTGAGTCATCACACTACATAAGATAGATGATAGTGTAGAAGTCATTACTAACATACATCAAATAGTATTTTGTCATTTACCAATATCATCCGCAGCCTAATTTAATGCATGCACCAAGCTTACCTCAGCTCCTTCTTACTAACCCTCATGTGTATGACTCTCATATGATTTCATCATATGAGCCTACTTTTGATGATTCATGATGGATATATGTGTTATGAAATGTTTTTATACTATACATCTATAAAAAATAAAACATATATATGGGAGATATTACGTATAGATATTACCCATATTTCCATATAGGTGACAATAAAATAGTTGCTTTAGAAATGTTTTGTAACAATGTATTCTATGTAAATAGTTCAGTCATCGGAACCTGTAACATTCCAATATTTGTTTTGTGATACTTATTACCCCTCAATTTTTTATCTATTGTCTGACACTTGTTATATGTCCATAATAGGTTGGAATGAATAATTTTTAATGTATTTTATATTATTCATGTTTAGTATAGGTTTAGGGAAACCATTGTGGTTATTTAAATAGAATCATGTTAATTTTATGGGGGATAATAGGGGTGCACAAATTATGTACATAACCTAAGGCATACCAACCAAACCATATGGCCATAGAAAATGGTTACTCTCATTGATGGAACACAATTATTATATCCAGGTTTCTGAACTATTAATTCTTCTAGATTCTTAGTGAAGGGATATTGTTATGCTTATTGTTGGTGCTAACCATTATACCATACCTTGAAATCTATGAGAACTATTTTTTATTCCATGAAATTTTTTAATTAAATTATATAAAACCACCATTAATATTTTTTTAACACATCTCATTCAACACTAATATGATCTTTTGACTTAAAGACTATCTTAAGAGAGAATTTTTTTCTCTAGTGGTTGGGATTGATCTCACTCTAGTATGTGAAACTAATCTCATTTAGAATCCTCCCTTATTCTACACTCTACAATATAGAGAGTGACTAGTCCTCATGTTATTGGTATATCTAGTAATTAATTAGATTGAATATGTTTTTAGGGATTCCCCTTTTACCTCACTTTAATTAGATTTTCTGTTGAAAATTTATGATTTTTGGTCATTGGATGCTTTATTATGTCATAAAAAATAAGTGGTTAAATAAGGGGTTTCTCTAGACATGATTCTATGATTTCATGCTTGATTTTAAATATATGTTCACTTATATTTGATGAATTTTTATGATTTAATGTTTTATTTCAAAAAGTAGTTTCATTTTGAAAAAAAATATTGTTTTTAAAGCCATTTATAAATTTTGTTGATTTTTAGAAATTATGGCTTGAAATGAAAAAGGATTTGATAAAATTAATATTTTCAGATTCATGAAAAAATTTATATATATTAAAGATGATTTTGGTAGGCTTTAATATCTTTAAGTCCTATTATTTGGTTTTGAAAATGAAATGGACTGCTGTAACATGAACAGTTTTTCTTTTGAACTATGACTGATGAATTAAATTTAAATGAATTATTTTTCATGTTGAATGACTTTTTATTGAAACACATGTGAGAATGAACATATAATGGGGGAATGGTACAAAGATAATAGAACTCTAACTCCATATCAATGGATTGATAATAAAAAATCTAACTCAACTGAGTTTGATTGGATTTTCCCTGGATGTGGTGTCAAATTAATACATCATGTTTTCCTAAGCCATAGGAGTGTGTTGAGAGAAATTATTTATATCAATTTAATGGGTAATATGTGGATCCTAGGTCTTGAAACTAACCAACCTCATGGAATATGACCATATAATATTTTATTTCTTCATTATTACATGACATTTATTAAAACGTTCAATTAAGAATGTTTTTTATCATTTAAATCTAGTTGAAATGAAATAAATTTCTGACATAATATATGAAATCTAATTTCATGATATGGTTTTATTAAAATTGAATCATTTATGTTTTTTATATAACTTATTTTGGGATAATTTAGTGAAATCCAAATGGTCTATTTTCCAAACACACAAACTCAACCTTCAAGAGTTTATATATTACCATATTCCAAATCCAGGAAAATGTAAATTTCTACTTTGAGGTAGCATGGCTGCTTGAATCTTGATACCATGGGATATGGTACCAGTTGGTGATGCTACCATTCACTCCGCACAATAATATTTATAATATTCATCTTAATGAACTATTACTCATATTTTGGGTGATGTTTCACTTGGGAATTATATTATTATTTGTGTTGTAATTTTATCCTTATAATCTATTTTGAATAAATATATTTATTTTATTTATCATCTATTTTTATATAATGGTTATAGGTTCCCAAGGAAAAAAGAATTCCTCATTATTGTTTGATCATACTAGGTTCTTGTGACCCATATATGGGGATTTGGAAATCATGTTAAGCCATGTCGAGTATGACTTGTGTTCTGGCATACTAGTGTTTTTTTATTGTTTTTTAAAGGAACTAATCCTCCCATAGAATATCTTGATTAACCCCAACCTTTTTCATTATTTATATCACAACAATATGACAAATATTCTACCTTCATTTGTCAACTCTTAAATGAATTATTATATTTCCTACTAAAGATTATGAGAAAACCTATTAGATTTAGTCAAAATTATGTCGAAGTCTACAAATAGTAAATTATTTAAATAATAAAATAAATTAAGTCCTTAGAATCATGTGATCATATAATGACATTCTTAGAAAAAGCATACAAAAGTTGAATGTCCTGATCACATTTGATGATGGTCTTGGAAGCTCTACTTCCTTAAATAGTAACTAAGAAAAAGATACCTGATTGAATTTTTTCCTTCATCAAAACCCGTAATACATTATCCTAGAGCATTATCAACTAAACTCTCTTACATGATAGGTAGAAAAACTCAAAAATCTTCCTAAATAAGGGAACTATGGCCTAATAAACTGATTGGTCTACTAATGTTTAAACGGGGTGAAATGATTATAAAAATATATAATAACACTTAAACAAATTTAACCTTTATGAACGATCATAAAACATCATGAGATCACATAATGGTTCTCTAAAGAGGCTCTAAGTAATCCAAGTGATACCACTCATCAAAATTTCTATGGTTTTTAGTATTTCTATGTTAGTCACGATCATATATATATATAACATAAAATAATCATCAAGTTTGACTAATTAATTACACGATAGGTGTAATGACATGTCCATTAATCGAAGGTATATATAAATTGTTTAACAATTGAAAACCTTTGTTGAATCATGGAAAATTTCTACTACGACCTAAGGAATGTACAAGAAGGGTATAGGGATTTTTCAGAGCCTATATATCATAAAATTGGGCTATAGAAATTTGTCGCGCCATTAGTTTCAACCATTCTACCAAATTCACATGGTTTCTCTAAAACTTTTCAACTATATATAAGGGTAATTTATGGACTTACAGTTTTTCTGAAACTGTGAGATCCATGGTTCCCAAACATGCGGACATAAAGGTTTTTTCAGATAGTGGGGATTTAAATGGGTGGTTCATGGTTTTTGAAAACATTCACCTTAACAGAGCATGATACTTTTTATATGCATGTTGTGGTATGGTTTGATTATTGTATTTTCAAATTATGTGAACAAACCATGTTCCCCTTAGTCATGAGGTGAAATTACCATTTTCCCCCCACATATTTTTTAAGACTTTTGGTACATTTCATTACTCCCCTAGTGGGATACCCTTGTTTTCTCTTCAAATATTTTCTTTAGGTTCACATAATGACATTAATTTAGATAGATTCATCCTATTATTTTCATTACTTGATCCATCAAGAGCTATGAGTCAACCTCAGTAAGATATCCTTGTCTCTGAATTCCAATATAAGTATATCATGTAATCTATCATGTTGACTAGATGATGTATCATTTGACCAACTATCAATGAATAGTAATACTTCTTAGATCTCTTTTTTCCTATGTTTATACTGAATATTATTTTGATATAGTTGTCATATACAACCATAAGGAAGGTGGTAACATTATTTTCCAATTTTTTTTTATCCATTTAGTATATGCCATTATGCCACATGACTTCCTTTTGTCGAGAATCACTATTAAATCGATTCATTTATGTCTAATTTAAAATTTTACCAAGATACATATTTTCGATGACTAGTTTGGTGGATTAGATCTTCTATGTACCTTTTATGGTCACTCATTTTGTGTTCCACTTTTATAGGGAATTATTTAAAATTGGTTCAAAAGGCTCAAAACACCATTCATTTTGAATCTTCGTTATTAATTTTAATTTCCTTTGATATATGATCATTACATGTTACCAAAGGATAAATTATGTTATTTTTCCCTCTTAGAGTTTGAATTTATTGAGTATACATGTTCCATGGTTCTCAAAACACCATTCCTTAACATTTTAGAATTATATTTAAATTTTCCATTTTTTTGGTAAAATAAATGTGTAATTTTAAATGAATGGAGACATTTTTGATTTGTTTAATTTTTTTAAATGAATATTATGGCTTTAAATGGAATGTCTTTAATGAATGGTAAGTCCATTCCCATTTGTTATGATTTATAAATATCATTATAATGAATTTAAATGACATAAATGTAATTAAACATGGGTAATGTCATGAATAATATGTTACGACATATTTGATAGTTCACAAATGATAACTCATTTATCACATATATTTAATCATGATTAATAAGTTACATGTGGGTCTTCCCTCATTCCTTATATTATAAATTAATACACTGGTATAAACGTTGTGATATGATGGTAAGGGGTGTTCTGTATAGTGGAGAGTCCTACTCCATACATCGGGTGTTGAGTTTAGGGCATATAAAACCAATGATACTATGTATAAATTGGGATGAGTCATTGTGTTGTCTGATTATAGTTATGAAATTGTGGAACAATCACCATCTTGAGTGTCGTTGCATTATATCTCACATTCTTCTTGGGATTTTGGGATTACACCTTGTTGCATTGAGCATTTAGGTTCATTATACTGGTTTTGATTTGGAGTTACTCCATGGTCCATCCTGAAATAGTATTCTATGTATATGGACACTATGAATCCTTAGGAACTTTCTTGATATAGGTAAACTCATAATAGAACTAAACCATATATATGAAGTATTAAAATTTATATATATATATATATATAATTACTTGATCAAAAAGAAATTCTATGCACAAGATGAAGCAGGTATACCCACTATGATGAAATAAAGAACACGAAATAGTGATTAATTGTTTATTCAGAATTTTGCTACATTTTTTCTTATACCTTCACACTGTGTAGTTATTAAAAAATTTTGATTAAACATAGACACCATTGGTGGTGGCCTACACATATTTTTACCCTAAACTCTACCGTGGATTCCATTGGTACCTAAGATGACAATATTTATACTTGTATTTTTATTTAAAAATTCCCTACTATCATATGTTGACTGCTTAACTAGTTAGAGAATAATAGAAAAGGATCACAAATAGGATCAAAATTATTTTGGAGAAGTCTTTTCATTTTTTTTTTATTTTTATATAATTGAATATCATGTTGTGTCTACCTATTACTTTTTGTATTAAAACATTCTAAGAATCCATACATTAGACACTACCTAATCAAAATTTTTATATTACTTATTAATAGTTTATCTATCTATTTTACAGGGAGTCACACATGAGACCATGTGATCCCCCATCTTGGGTTTTGGATTTAGTGGATCTCGAGTCAGGACAGTAAAAAGTATTATCAATGTTGTACCTTTAATGATATACAATTTGTAGATAATAGAATAAATATTATAAATTCTTCTTACTTGGTTATAATACATTCATATGTGTTTGGAATACATGTTCATGGGAAATATAACATTATTGAATTATAATTGTTATTATGGTTTTTCCAATTACTAATAATATAATTTCACTATTAGGTAATGCACTTGGTTTTTGACATTATTAATATTGTTTTGTTTGAAGGGATGATTTCTTTTCCATCACCTGATGATATGAGGTATTTTTATAAATTCTTGATTCACTATAGTCTCTATAAGATGAATATTCTATTCATTTGATCATTCTATGATTATTTTTAACATGCATTAGGCAATTGATAATTTATTTTTATTTAATATGTATTGAATTGTGAAAACATATCTTTAAGGTATTAGAAAACATAATTAAAACATAAAATTCCTTCCTTAACATAAATATATTTTTCTATATAGGATACATTGGGCACCTTAAGAAGTCAATTTTAGAGCATTGATCTTTAGACCAACGGTTACATGAGCTGGAATGTGTTATGGTGTTGGTTAAAAGGATTCCATATTTGGTTCAAAAGGAATATGGTAACTTATAAATTATAAAATTAAACCAATTTAAATTCAACCATCTAAAGTGATTCAATATTTTAAAAAAATCAAAATTATTATAATCCTAATTTAATAATAGTCATCTAATGTATATATGTCAATGTGATATAGACCCAAACCTATACTTTGTAGTTGGTAGTGGGGTATATCTTATATTCTTATGGCCTGGTATGGTATCATTCTACCATCTAGATCATTGATTCTGAGAATGAAGAGTGGAATGATCGTTTCTATAGAAATGATTTAAATATTTACTAGTTTCCAATATTTACTTGTTATACTTTCTTGAATCACATCTAATGAATATGTTTGGTTTTATTACATTATGAATCCTTGTCTACCACCAACCTCACATCTATAACATGGTAATGACCACATTATTGAGGTGGTGGTTCATGAGGCACTAGTGAGCCCTCTTGCAAAGAAACCTATGGATACTCTTCTAGAACCAGATATGGGTACTAATTCCTCTTTATGAGAAGGTTTCTATGTATTCATCAATAATTCCATGTCATAGTTTGACATTCCCTGAGCTTGGAAGAGTTGACTCATGATTTTCAGCAGTTTCATCCCATTATGTTTTGGGGCGATGGTGGGCCTTGTTATGTAGAGTCGTGGCTCAAAAATATTTTTTATATTTGAGCATCTTTAGATGTGATCAGATAAGAGGGCCACAATAGTAGCTTATATGCTATGTTATTTAGACAATATGTGGTGGTATGTCATCTTCTAGTAATACTGACATCGTGACATGTTCTGGGGAGCTTCTCAAAACATTTCAAACGGCTAAATATTTCCCCAAACATTGAGTGATGAAAAAGAGAGTGTGCTTAAAAACCTTATGTATGGTAGAATGTCAATTATGGATTACTCTTCTCATTTCCCAGAGTCGTAGTAATTATCTCTCAATATACTTTTTGATGATCTGATGACTATTAGAAATATTGATGAATGTCTAGTATACACCATTAGATTTCAGGTTAATGTCTTCAGTTTGACAACAACTTTATAAATTTTCAACCACACCCCAGTCACAAAATATAATATGAGGGATATTGAAGGTGTGAGTTATGTTGGATTAGAACATTGGAAATTTAGTGGTTATTTTCTAGACTAAAGAGTCTTTAGAGACTACTCATAAGGGTATCAACAATCATGATCCTCCCAGATATACATTACATATCTATCTACAGTGTAGGAAACAAAGACATGTCATGTCTTAGTGCTTACGAGATCTTTTCAAGTGTAGAAGATGTGTCAGGGCATTCCATCATCAACATTTCAATAAGACATTACCTCCAATGCCAAATTAATGAGGATCTACACCTAATCATTATTCAGCAGTGGTGTTGGTGGGAACATTCCAGGATGGTAGCTAGAATACCAGCATATGATCAAGCTGAGGTGGCAGTCGAGGAAGAGGTAGCCCGAAATATGATTCTCAGAACCACCAGAGTGAGCATGCATAGAGTAGTTTGGTAGTGACTCAGTATAAGGCCCCAGCCTTAAACCTTATTTAATATTGAATTAAATGAATAATTCACATTGAGGATCTTTTTAGGTTTAGAGTTTTAGAGAATTAGGACATATCTGTTACATCTCAAAAGGTTACAAAGTAGACACTTCTACTGAGTTACCATAGAATACAAAACTCTTAAAAAAGAAACATGTCTAGTTCCATGTTTCATATAGCATGACTTTCCCTTGATCCCATCCTTGACCTTATTCCACATTATGTCCTATGAAAAACATTTCAAAAAAACCTGGGGTGAGCATAAAAAGCTTAGTAAGTGATACAAAAATAATGAAGACTGTTAGTTTTTCAAACATCAAGTAAACCATGTATACTTTATCAAAGTAATACCTTCATGTTCCTGAAGTATTAAAAACTCATCACTGAATAAAATATCATTACTTACCCTTTTGTAACCAAAGGATTACCATAAAACCCATATAAAGAACACATAACATATAAAGGTAACTTTGGACATAAACATACTTAATTGGAGTAACCATACGGTCGACTTCCACACATATCACTTAATGGAATAGCCATACGGCCAACTTCCATACATACTTAACGGAATAGCCATACAGCCAACTACCATACCCAATGCATTGGAGATTATAACGTAACCACCCGTCCTGGTTTTCACGGCAACACCCGTCACATGGTTTATCACGTAACCACTCGTCAAATGTCCAAGTACCAATATAAAAACTTAAAACACAAAACCAATATAAAGGAATGATAACATTTCCACATTTCAATCAAAATATATCATTTAAATATATTGACATAATCTAATCCTTTATCAAAACCATTTTCAATACCAAAATACATAAAAGGGTATATGGTATTTATTTTATTTTAAAAACATTACGGCTTGTTGAGGAATCCAAAGATCAAATAATACTCACGGCGGCGGAAAAGGTCGTTGTCACCGCGTACGTAAATGAAGCATTATTCAGTGTCTTTTAGTAAAACGCTTCGTAGAAAAAATATTCCTTTTGAATAAACGTAAAAGTAAAAGGGGTTTATACACCGTATAAAAGAAGGTTGTGTATAAAACAAAATATGCCTCAATGAATGGAGATTGAGACGAAGACCCTTACAAATACGGTATCCTTGGTTTAAGGATAAACCAATTGCATAATTATGTGTGACAAAAGAATACAACAAATGTAAGTGGATATTAAGTGTAAAACAATCAGAGGTTATTCACACATATTCATAGAACGACATATTCAAGGAGTACATGTTTATCCCAAAGAATCAAATTTGGGTTAAAAAGTTCCCTTGCAAAAATTTAACAGCCTAACGGCGTCACTTCAAAATTCAGAAAAAGAGTTGATGAGAGATAAAACAAAGTATCTCACCACTTAAAATTTACATCAATAAGGATATATTAGAACATATCCCAACATAACAATATGTGAATTAAAAGACCAAACAATAGATGTCTTTTGAAAAGAGGAGGGTGACAGGTTCCCTTACCGACTTGGGTATCTTTCGAAACATACACCCCATGAAAGAAGGTCAATACATCATTGATGTAAATACTCATAAATAAAAAGATATTACACAAAGTGTAGAATAATGGGAAGTACATACACCACTCAATGTAAAATTTGGGAAATGTAGCATAAATCTCACGGGAATAAAAGTGAGATGAAAAATACCTTACGAAAACTCGGCAGCCTAACGACGCCACTTAAAACTTCCAAAATGGATTGCTGAGAGAAAATAGAGTCTCTCATCATATGAACAATATAAATTACAGTAAGAGTAATATAAAATAACATCCCAATAACAAGAAATATGATCTTTAAAATGAATGACATAAAGAGCGTACTTAAAAAGAAAGAGAGGAGTAGGATCCCTTACCTCGGGTCCAACTTGACTCGATCATTCTTTAACGTCCTGAATAATAAACTTGAGTAAATTACTACTTTCTTAAGAACCTTTTTCAAGTTCATTATTCCTTTTATATCAATTATTAACATGTTATAAACATTATGTAATCATTTAAGTTAATAATTTTTGTTTTGTCGATATTTGGTTCTTAAGTCAAAAGTGGACTTCTTACAATTATATGTTGTTCGTGTGGTCAATGGTTCATTATATCCAGAATGATATTCATGATTTGGATATAATATATATCATATATATCCAGAATATACATATATTTATAATATTACATAATCATTTAGAGATACGAAATTAAATTCCCCGTTCATGGAGACGGTAAGTCGTACATACGCATGAACGCTACTTTCATTTCTTCGTCATATTAATGGAATTAAAAATAAATGAGAGGTATGTATATTTTAATTCCAGAATTATATTCCTCATTTATATGTAACATCAATTATATATATTCATTATAAATATTTACTTATAATAGTACATTACATTTGGGGATAAGAAATGAAATTCACCGTTCATGGAGACGGTAAGCCGTACGTACGCATGAACGCTACTTTCATGTCTATCTCATAATTTAATGGAAAGAAATAATAATTATATAGAGGTATATTATAATTCCATTATAAAATCATATATAATAACTTTAAATCCATCCTTTATACGTCCCACATATGGCACTAACGAATCAAATCACTTTGAGGGGGCGGTAGTCCGCACTTCCTTAAATGAAGATATTGCGTTTACCCATAATGGAAACCATAAAGGTATGCCCAAAATGAAAAATACATAAGCTTAAGAAAAACATAAACATATTATAAATCATATATAAATATAGTGTCATCTTAATGGCCACCTTTGAAGGTGTTAAAAGAATGTTGAACAATCATCGTTTTAGGAGGCAGAAATTCGCCATCCACGGAAACAGTATGTTCTTTTACCATTAGATGTAGGTGTGTGTAAGTGTACCTAGAATCCTTCTATAAAAACATCCTAGTATATTGAGGATACTGTAGTTGTTACAAAAGAAAAGAATAAAAAGATTTTAGTGGGTTGGAGAAGCAAAATAAAACAAAATGACTCAAAAGAAGACATTACCTTAAAATCGGGTAACTCCCTTTGGTTTGAGATCAAAGGCTTCCTTGAGAAGACTTCTGCCCAATGTTAGGTTAAAGGAGTAAGGGAGGGAAGTGGAGAGACAAAATGGGCAGAGTTTGGCCGAACCAAAGGCTTTGGAAGTGTGGGTAAGGTGGTAGAGGTGGGGGCCTTTTATAAGAGGAGAGGAGGGGCACTCTTGTAAAGTTACAAAATGTTAATTTATTTTCAAAAGAGTTTAGGATTTTGAAGGTCCCACATTGATTTATTTCGAGGTTAGGTGATGAGGTCATCGCTGCATCATCATGATGTCATAAATAATTTAATTTATTTAATGTATAAAAATTATAAAAAAATACTATGATGTAGGAAATCTTTTTATCTTTCAAATGACTATTTATAGTCAAACATATGACTTGTATATCCCCATTTAAAAATTGTTTTAGTAAAAAATCTCATATTTGTGTCATTTTTACTTTAACATTAAATAAAAAGGTATTTATGTCTTTTTCCAACCAAAGTGTATCCATGGGGTCCCCAATTTGACCCATGGATTTTTTTGGTCGGACATGACACATCCAATGAGGGTAGGACATGTGTATAGGTCATTTCATTTTATTAAAACATTACTCTTACCTTAAACTACACTAATTACCTCTAATCGCGATTAAACACTTAATAAGTTACTATTCACCAAAAAATTATTTTTATCCCATTGAACCACATTTTACTTCTTAATTACAACCATGTATGTCGGATTTTTGAAATTCAAAACACAAATATGACAAAATTTCATTTAAACGGAAAATCAATTTTTATAAGTTCCACTTAGTGGTTTCACTTTTCATCAAAAATTGAGGTTTTTCAAAAAATTACAAAAAATTCACCCTAAGCTATATTTGATATTCTGAATTAAAAAATGATGTCTATTTTAAAAAATTCAAAACACATAAGTTGCATTAATTAATTTAATAATTAATTCCTGCTGTCAAAACAAATAGCATGTTTTTATGAAACAAAATGTATCAAAAGATTGACACTAGTTTAAGTCTGATTTCAATGTGAAATTAATTCCAAAGACCACAATTGGATTAGGTGGTAAAAATATATTCTAATTTAACTTTAAAACCAATTCAAAAGATAATCTAGTCATATAAATAAATTAGATTAAAAAGAGGTTTTGAATTAAAATACCACATTTTACACGATTCATTAAAAAAAGAACTTTTTCGGAAAAATACCAAAAATTTACACAAAGTAAATTTTGATGTCCCGATTCTAAAGAAGTGTTTTATTTGGTATAATGGAATTTATAAGAGTGATAAAAACTATATTTAATGATGGTTCTCCATCAAAAGGTGATAAGTTAACCTTTAATAAAAACTAGGGCATATACGCCTAAAATTGAATTCATTCGGTATTTTAAGCCTTTATCTTTTATTGGATAAATGGAAAAACATTTAAAAACACATATAATAATATTTTATTTATTTCTATCCATTCCCGCCAATACAATGGCTACATGTTAAATACCATTTAAAATAATATTATTATATTACTAGTGTGCAACGTAAGTTTTCAAAGAAACTCATCATTGTGTATCGAGTACGCAATTGAACATAGAAACCCCTTTAAAATATTATTTAATTTTTACATGTTATCATAGAATATAAATAATATTAACCTAAATTATTTCTAAATTCTATGTCGTTGACATATACAAAATAAATTATAAAATTCATGGTATCAAAAAAATCTTAATTTGTATTGTCCACCAAAAAATCAATATTTTTATAAAAATAAAAGAAATTTCATCTTATCAAAATATTTAAAAAAATCACAAAATTTTGTTACTTTTTTAATATTAAAATTCTAAAGAAATTAAATTTTATGATTCAATGGAAATTTAAAATATAATTAATTTCCAATTTTAAAGGAATCATACTTTTTAGAGATTAACAATTTTTATTCTAATTTCCTATCAATTAATAGATAAATTTTTCCATTTATCTATTATTAATATAAAATATATATCTTATCATCATAAAACCATAATAAATTCAATTTCATAAAATAAAAATATGTATTTCTTAAAATAAATGTTTTTAGAAAATAAATATCTATGAATAAAATGAGCTTGTTATTTATTTAGATAATCTAATTGAATTTTGATATTTAATTGACAGTAAATAATTACCCATTATATTTCATTATCATTTTCCCAAATCAGTGTGAGATCATTGAATGGGGGATGGTGTGAATCAGTGATCCCTTTTTTTTCTAAAAACTCCATTCTTTTAAAAATTCTTTTTTTGAACTATTAAAGCCTAGGTCAACTCTTATTAGGTCCCTCATATATACATAGAATAATGATATAAATAAATAGTCACAAAACAGAAATATTTAATGTCTTCAGTATAATGCCTAACTCATTTTTGTGTTTTTTATTCCATGCAACATAGATTCTGCACTATAAAATTATCATTTATTAAAATGATTTAAGAGGTAACATGTTATACACTCTATTATTCATTCTCCTATTGATCGTAGTTATACACACCAAAAATCCAATGCATCTTCTTTGGTTTGTAATAAACCCTATTTCCTCATTCTACTAGTTCAAACAGGGATACTTATTTCTTAGTATCAGACTATGGGACTCCTACACCATGCTCCAACCAGAACACTTCAATATCTCCCAGAACCAATCACAAGACATTTCCATTGATGATTAATCCACTAAAATATTATCATATATCTTCCTCTGTTAACATGTATGATCTGAATTACTGAAATAAAATTCATGGATCATCTCCCACCAATTAAAAGTATGCTAGTCTCACTCATTTAGTTTTGAACACTAGAAACTAATCAGTTTCCTCCATGAATCACTAGACTATATTGTCTTAATTTTATTTAGATTGTATTCTCAATTTATTAGTCAAGATTTTACATTATTTATACATTGAATTTAGTCACTTTTTTTCTCATGTATTTCTTCTTTTGGAATTCTTTTATGGGATGCATGGGTTGTATAAAACATCCTCTATTCATTCCATCAACTGATATTGTAATATCAATGTATATTTTTTAGGACATAAAAGGGATCACATGAACGATTCTCCATGAATCACACAACCACTATAGAATAAAATTTTGTGATATGAAGTCATAACTATGGTGTGTCAAAATTTTCCATCACATAAATAAAATTATCCTTAGTTGGATATCAATGATCATCATGAGAATGATTCCACTGATAAGGAGGTGTGTCCAGGATGCTTCTTTTTCTTCTTCACATGTTTTTATAGTTCTATTATTTGTGAAAAGTTTTGTATTTGACTGTATGTCTCAATATACTTTCATTATTTTGATGTATCATAACATTATTATTGGTGAGATATTGGTTTTGTATACTTTACATCACAACACAAAAGTGTTTCCAAGGTATTTATCAATATCCCTCATGAATTAAAGAGGTTCTCTATAGGATGCCATTCATGTAACTAGAGTGGTTCAAGGAATATCCTTTGTGTTCTTGGATAACATTAGAAAACACTACCTTAAGTTGAAGAAATAATGTGTATGATCTATATTAGAGACGATATATATATCTCTCTCTCTTGGTATCTCAATGTTACAACAAACATTAATGTCATCCCTTACACTATTTATATAGGCAAGAATTCACCGCCTATCCTCTGATAAACTTTTTATTCAAATGTCTTGTTAAATTACAGGATATCTTAATATATTGATAATTTTGAAGTGATTGAATTCTAAGACATTCTATGTGATTTTGAGGGATCAATTTATTGCATGATCCCTTCAACTGATCATGTAAAACCGCATGAACCAGGTGATCTACATTTTATCATGTGAAATTTTAATCCAATTATAGAACCTTAACATGATATGAATTTCATTTTTCTTTATTTGATGGGTCCATTGATTTTATACATACAATCATGTGATTTCAATTGTTCTCAGTTGGTTTACACCTTACAGAAACGTGATACATTGAATATCGTGTGATGAGTTGATGGCTTCATATGACGGCCTCATACAATGTCACTATTCATTAAATATTCAACATGCATGAAATCATTTAACTACCTGCATGGATTTTAGTAATTTTTATATCTCTATATATTTCTATAATATTAATGGTAATGTTGGTTGTGGTATGGAGTTGGTATTCATGATATATAATTCTTAGTATATCATGCATATATTTTTCAAATGATGATGTTTGAAGATGATGGATGGACAGTGTAGATCCATATGATCAGAAAACTCACATTTATCAATTTATTTTTAAAATTTGTAATCATTATACAAGGGTGATCATCATACATCAAAAATCCCATGAGGTTTCTTCAGGATATTTCAATAATCCATTCCCTTTATGCGGATGAAAGTGAGTACGGGGTCCCCTCCCAACCACTGCATTGCTTCACAACCATCCATGTGGTGAAATATACTTCTATTAATGGGAATACCCACAACCTATCCCATGTTCTTTATAACAAGGAACACTCCAAAATAATATACCAACCACAATTATTATGTGCGGCCTCCTTGGGAAGGATCTCCTATGAGATTGACCATGAGTTGATCAGGTGTGGTTGAGGGTCATCCCTTTTGGGTTTCTGGGATGCCCCTGTATTTATAATGTAAGTTCATATAATACATAGCATATATTATTAGTGTATAATAATATTCCTATCCATAATAATAATTTTACAACATCTCAAACATATTATTATCAAATAATTGATTCTTCATGAAAAATAGATATGCACATTTATCTATCTTTATGACCTATGAAATATTAAATGAAAATTGATTTTTTCTTGGTTAAATATTATTTTTTCAACAAATATCAGTCATGAAAATTATTAATGACAATGTGTATTTCATAGAACTTGTATTTTACATTTAATATGACTTAAAAAAATCATTAGATATAACACTGAAAATTTACAGAGCCTGATATCCAATGACATCTTATGAATACATAACAATTTTTTAAGAATCTCCACATCATCAAAACACATCATACACATATTTAAAATCAAAGGATAAATATTAATTATTTAGATGACTATTATTTCACATTTCATTGTATTCTCAATATATCATCACATATTGAAATTTTACAATGTGTTCTCAAAACCATTACGCCTTATTTTAAATAAAATTAAATGTGTCTTTAGATGTATTCTTATCACATTTTTCTCATGAAAAATTGTTCTTCACCAGTATATGAAAATTTATTGTAAACTTTTAATAAATTTATAATAATACATGATATTCAATGAAAAAATATCTTCATTAATAAACACCATGTATACTTAGTCTAATTGGGAAAGATAACACAAGACACACAACAAGGGTTACCAACACTATATATAAATAACCATTCAAGTGAAATAGTTCTATGAAATTATCAATTCTCGATAATGGTATTGTAAATAATTTGATTCATCAATGATATTCTATATCATTAAAACACTTTAGAAACCATTTGAGAAAATTTCATGTTCAAAAGATATGTATCCCCATTTGTAACATCATGGCATCAATCAGAAACTCCCAAATAATAGATGTGAGAAATACAAATAAGAATAATTTATTAAAATTTTATTGACATAACTCATGTTCAAATTTTATAAAGCAATATAGATGTTGTTCATTGTATTTCTTGTCATTATTTAACAGCTTTACCTTATCAAGGATCCTTATCAAGGGATGCGTCCATCTTATTAAATTCCATTAAAATTTGTGTACAATAAGCCTTATATAAGTGAATAAAGGTGGAGGTTTGGGTTTTATTGAATTTATTATTAATAATAATTGCTTCCTCTCAATCTGGAATTCTTTTCCTTCTAATATTTATCATGAGATGTGTATACATTATTTTTTTCTCATAGTTTGTTATAGATTTTTCTTCATCATATGAACCTTATATTATAGATATCTTCACCTATATAGTTCAAGAATCATTTCATTGTTCCTTCCACATAGTCTTCTTAATTTCTTCCTAGGATGGTAAAATGTTCATAAAATTATTTTTATCATACACAATTTTCTAACATAATTTATGAAACATATTTTGAAGTCATCATATTTAGTTTACTTCTCATCAAATTTCACTTCTTATATTATCACCACATTCATCTCTTTTTACAAAGAAATATTTTTATTATTTTCTAAATTTTAACATTGTCTTGTTAGAAAATATAAATAACTAAACGTTTTTTTTAATGTACTCATAGTGTTTGAGCTTCTACCTTAATTCATTTATGACTTTATCTTTCTACACAAACTATATTCTCTTATCATTTAACATTTTTTGGAATGTAACTAAGTGAGAAAACTATTCATTTCAACTCTTTGTAAAATTCAACACAACATCTACCATATAAATATTTCATGATTTCATATTTGTTTTGTGTTGAATTTTTAGATGATGTCTTAGTCACAGGGATCACACTCTGCAGATTGGATTCCTTCTTTTTAGTATTCCCTACCTTGATTTATGACCCATTATTGGATGCGACAAGATATACAGTCATGAAAAATAATTAAAACCAAACACTCATTAGAACTTAATATAACCTATAATCCATGATATTTTAGAATGATAAAAATTATTATTTGAATATTATTGATAATGAACTCTCAAAAATAAAAAGTGACTCTTCTTGGGAGAAAATATTCTTGATGGATTAATAAACTCTTTCTGTGAGGAAGATATTTTCTCATTTTATGCTTTTTTCCATCCATATTCCCTTATCTATCTAATTACTACATTATAATAAATAAAAACCATGTTCTATGGACCCTTATTTTATGTAGATTTAGTAGATTCATAATAAAATTCAACAAATTTGGAGAAGCCTGATTTTCTCTTCCTCCAATAACATTGGTTTGAATGGAACATACACTATGTTTCTTATTATTCATATTATTTCTAAGTAAGTCTGTATTCAATATCATTTAAATATTTTCATGTTCAAATATATTTAACATGTCTTGTTTATTAAATTAAATATGTTTTGATACTTTATTATCTATAAATTCCATTTTAGATATTTTTTCTTCAATAGTTTTCATCTTTCCGTCCAATTCATATATCATAATCATATTTTATATTATTTAATTAATATGGGCCTTTGCATCTTTCATACATTATTTCTTATCAATGGTGATCTCTTAAATTTCATTCTTCACACTTTTCTTTACCACAGTTTTTTGAATATCATTCAAAAGTGAATAATATATTTTTAATTTTTATATCCATCTAGTTTTTTTCTAGTATATTCTTTATATACTTCAACCAAGTCTTTCGATTTCTAGACATTTCCCATAAAACAACTATGATTCATAGAATATCATTCATCTTATGACTCACTACTTGTAGATTCATAATAACTCATTTCTCTACTCATAATATTTATCCTTTATATATAAAACTCTACTTATTATTAATCCACTACCTTTGGGGACTTCTAATATTCTTAATCTAGCTTCTGTCAGGGATCATTATACATTGTAAATTTCTCATAAAAATTACACTATGTTGTAAATTCTATCATTTGAGAGAATAGTTTTCTTTAATTTTCAATTTTTCCCTTTAAAAAATTCTCGTAAATTAGGGAATAATTTTATTAATGTATACTAAAGCTTCACCATATCTGGAATCACTTGATTCTAGTTCTATTTTAACATTAGTTTTCCATATTTATCATGGTCTAAAAATATAAATCTTCTTCTTTTTATAATTAAAATATAATATTTTTCTCACATCACACTCAATGATAATATTTTGTATTAACTGAGAGATCCTCATGGCGTTCTAGTGTATATACCTTTAGATAAAATCTATCTTGAATGTTTTTAATCAATTTTTTTACAACATATGACTAATCCATCATATAAATAAAACATTTAGCGATACTAACACATTAATTTAATATTGTAAAGTAGTCTTAAAAACGTTCATATTCACATATTTTGATATATCCAAATAAATTCTTAAAATTTTATACCATGTTTGTTAGACTTTTTGATTCCCTTTATAACTTATTTTCTATTTATAGTATATATCTGTAGTAGTTTTAAGACCCAAAACCTTATTTTATTATTTTTCTGATATATCCTACCACATTTAATTTTGGGTTTTTCTATCTATTTACAAGTTCCACTAATATTTAAAAATCATATAATTGTTTTTAAAATAGGGTGGATATCTAACTAGAAATACATATCTCACATCTACCAACCAATTGATTTGAGATACAATATTAGAATCTTCTTCTTGATGAGATAGTTATAACCATTAAAATGAGAATAACCATTCTATATAATGAATTACTGTTCAAAACCCTCAAATTTATGTTGTATAATTCCATAGTTACCTTAACTCGGATACCAAAAAAATTCTCATATCTTTGTGAGATCAGTGTGAGGCGATGGGAAAAATCTGTGATCCATTTTTCATTTTACAAATTTATTATTTTCAATT
This sequence comes from Viscum album, assembly GCA_963277665.1. Classification (NCBI taxonomy): domain Eukaryota; kingdom Viridiplantae; phylum Streptophyta; class Magnoliopsida; order Santalales; family Viscaceae; genus Viscum; species Viscum album. Next base: position 1,328,078,557 of record OY728142.1, on the reverse strand, counting down.
AAACCAATATTACTTGATTAACACATGATCTTCTCTTCTATTGGATCTCATCCTTACCTCAATTGTTAATTAAATAAAAAATGAAAATAACACAATGATTTACAAGGTTTAGTATAAGTTCCTACTATATAACATTTTTATTCAGTCCCCCAAACATGGATTCTCAACAATAACATTATTAATGAATACCTTTTTTTGGAATTAACTATTTATACACCAAATTTTTAATCTAATAATTTACCAAGGTTATACCCCCTCTAATCTAAGTATTCAATATCAATTTTCTATTCCCCTAACTATCACATACTCCTATCTCCCAATGGGAGATTTCTCAATTATACTACAGTAGTGGGACTCCTTCTACTCCTGTCTAGAACAAAAAGACTTCTACTTCTCTCAAACACAGATGAATGTCTTCAAATTTGATATTGTTTTGATCCTATAAATGATGATAGTTTATCTTCTTCCATGATCTTATAGGATATGAATGCCTAATATACTCTTCAATTATCATCAAAATCCCCTGAAATTTCTTTTGATCTTTCTGAAGAAGTTATGATCACTATTAAGTAATTATTTATGTCATTGAAATACATCCTAGGATGTTATTCCATATATTTAAATCATCTTCTCAATTGATTATTCATGCATGAAATTTTATGTATGCAGTAATTGTCTTTATTTGAATCTAAATTCTTTCTTTTCTATGATTACATGAAAACGTTATATAGGATGCATGGTATGCATGAATCTCAATCCTTCCATTATGTGAAAGGATCTATTAATATCAATGACTCATTTATGTGATCATGCAATCCTCACATGATTTATTATCCTTGAATGACACTCCCTTGGAATAAGAATAATGGTATATATGAGGTACTTTTTGGGGACTCTCACAATGTACCTTAAAACAATACTTAGGATTCTTAATGAGATATCAATGAACATCACATAAGTGATTCACGTGATATGGAAGTAAATATGTGAGGTGTCTTTCAAATGACATTGGTTTTTTGTGAGTTATATTTTTCATTAAAATTGTGGTCTATGAGTTTTTGAATCAACCAGTTCCAAAACCTGTATTGTTTTTGGGTAACATAATTTAATGATAGTGATTTTATATGGAATAATTTTCATTATAAGTTACTAGATTTTATACATAACAATATCCATTACATATGAAATAGGTTCATTATTGTATTTCCTTCATGCTACTAGAGTTTTTTACATAATATCCATCATTTGATTGGATCTTGTGAGAATACACATACATTACATAAATTGACCAAGTAGATGCTCTATTTTATATAAAATTTATCTCTTTCACTGTAAATCAATATATCAATGTTTTATGAAACATTCTTCTAATCCATTTCACTATTTATATTGAGAACAATTTAAAACCTACCACTCAATAAATGTTTAATGATGAATAATTTTAAACCATCTATTGTTCTCAAGGTATATCTGTTATTTAAAATGGATGGACATCTCCTCATTTTCATGTGAGTTTGAAGGATCATGCAACCACATAACTAATTTTCTTGATAATACAGTGCCTAAATAATCTTTTTGATATTTCTTACACTATAAAATAAAATATATTACTGATAGAACCATATTATTAAAGAATGTACATTTCTATTCATGTGAAAACCTTTGTAAATTTCTTCATAACATCATGTAACACCACTTGTTATTTCTTGGTTTAAACCATAATATCACATGATCTTTAGATAATCGCATAATGGGTTTCTTGATTCCTTTAATGGATCAATGTGACTTCACTATTAAGTAATAATCAACAAGAAAGCCTGAATTTGATTATATTCCTAGCTTCATTTAAATTTTCCATGTTTTGGTCCTTCTATAAAATTTATGGGAATAATCAACAGGTGATGGATTATGGATCAGTGATTTCTGGTTGTCCATTGCGCGTGCAGAAATCCATTGATGGATGAATGTTGAAGAAGATGGGTGCACAGTTAAAATAATTATGATTACATGGTTCATGTACTATACATATATTTTCAATAATGATAAATCATATTTGTTTGAACTCATCCTAAATTAGCAATACAATATTGTTCTTAGTGATTTACTAATAAATTTTTCCTGTTAAATTGTGAAAAAGTGTATAGGCTCTTCTTCCAGTTACTACCTTATCACATTGTCACACCTAGGTGAAGCCCATTTCCCTTAGTGGGAATGAACATGTCATGTGACATGAGGCTTATACATCAGAACTCTCAGGTCTAATGGATGTCCCAATATTTTGTAGTGTGGCCTCCTTTGGTAGGCCCTCCATCGAGGATTACCTTGAGCCCCTCCTGTGTGGTTGAGGGAAACAACATAGGTGTTTGTTCGGATCAAAAAATAATTTTTTTGATTGTCTAGATAATACCTAGAATACATGCTAATATTATAATATAATTACAAGACATAATAATTCATTCCAAACCACCTAAAACACCTTCTTCAAAAAAAAAATTATTCTTCATACAATGTTGAAATTTACATATCAACTTTCGAATAGACATTTAAATACCCGATGAATATTTATGATTTCATGGTTTCATGGTCTTATTTCCAATATATTTAATCGAAAACATTTTAATAACCAATGTTTCCTTCTTGACACTTTTATGTCAGATTTAGTATCACAAAAAAATCCCCAGAGTTAATAAATAAATGGTTTGATAATTAAATAAAATGTGATCAATTGATTCCATAACACGTTTCCAAGAATCGATACTTCACCCAAACTCCCAAAATGCTTATGAATATATCATAGAAAAAAACTAAACTCTAGGACTAACATTTCATTATAGAAATAGAAATTTAGTTAGTTATATTTATACTAACCAATTCAATTCATAAATTATAATGGTGAAATTTAATAAAAATAATTCTATCTTAATACAAAATGTTGTGATTCCTTTCGGATCAATGTTGTGTTTGATGGAATTTATTCAAAATAAAATTCATTTAAAGTAAATTATATAAATAAATATTTGGTAGTTAAATTTTAACCCATTAATAATTTATATCTTGAAAATTATAAATATTATTCACTAATGAAAGAACATAAAGGATTCATATAAAACTAAAATTTAAATTTATTCTTTTATATCAATTTAATAATTATATTAAACGGATTCAAAATAATTAAATTCATAATAGTATTCTATTTATATTTTTTATAATCTCATAAAATTATACCGAATGTGATTTCTTATTATGTTATATTGATATATGGGACATAGCTTTTCCTACTCCATTTTCATGAAACAATATTAAATAAAATACTATTAAAATTTGTTTATAATTATACTCAATAAAATTAAAATTATTAATCATATGAACGTTAAAAACAAGTACCCTAATTTATTCTTATAGGATGAAATCATTTTAAAATATTCTGCATTCACTCAAACTGTGATATTATTACATAAACCAAAAACTCCACATGATTAGAATAGGCAGTCTACGGTCAGAAAACTACTATATAATCTAATCCACACACATATAAATCCATCTTGATGGTTCACAATGACTATGATAATAAATAAATAATATCTATCTTGAGTGTCAAACCTAGAGTGCGGTTATGCCTCTTTAATTATCCATTTAATGATTGAGTTAAAACCTAAGCAGCCTTTCCATTTTTATTACACTATGTTCAAATCTTCTATATTATATAACGAATTGGTTTTATACAAAATATTATCTCATTTATAGTAATCCACAAAACAATTACAGTAATAAATCATCATGATTATATCATATCCATTGATTTATTGTTTACATTTTTACTAATTCCCCCTCATCCATAATCCGAAAAATAACTATTCTAGAGAAACAAACAAACTAAAATATTCTATAATTAAATTTTAGGTTACCCAAAAAATTAATGTTATTATATTACTGATTTTTATGTGGTTAATAACTATAACATATAAATAATATCAAAATATTAGAACACAATATTTTACCATATTCAAAGATTATCTATACAAATACGTTATTTTACAACACTTGTGGATATTCCTACATAATTTTATCCTTCTAGACTACATTATAGACTACTCATAATATATACTAGTATTCATAAGTCAAGGATTAGAAAAATAATAAATGACTTTTCTAATATCCTATGTTTGTTTAAACAAAAATGGTATTAATTTATTATCACAAGTGATCAGAATATATTCATGGGGGTATGAGAGATTAATAGAGTCTCATGAACATAATATGAAAATATCCTGAAAAAATAAATATGGATAATTATATACAAATGACGAAATAATTTTATTATAAAAAAAAATACAAGAGACATCCAAGAATAAGAATATTATAAGGCATATAAATATAGAAAAAATATAAGCATAGAAATCATCACATATTGAGTCAGGAATTTACATCCCTATCTCTTATAACAATGTTGCTCATTAATTCATATCCACATGCCACATAACAAAATGGGATAAAATCTTATTTTTTTATTATCAATAATTATATAATGATATTACAATTTTACCCAATATGTTTGAAATATGTGTACGGACCCCTCAGCACATAAAAAAATATTGACTATATTTTCTAAAAGAAAATTAAATCATTTTTACATTAAAAAATTTTAATTATATTATTTAATAAAGTTAGTATTCATGAAACATTTATAAAAAAGTTCATAGTCCATTCATAGGATGAATGTGGATGACATCCTTATATCATATTTCAAAGAGGGATTAAGAAACCCAAAAGGGGGTTGAAATTATGAGAAATTTTTTTTGCACTTTTAAAATTCACGGATATTTTGATTATTAAATAAAAATTAAATTTTTTACTCCATTGAAATTATTTTTTAGTACTGCGGAAAAAATATTTTTTGAAATCCTAAATATTTTAAGATAACTTTTCTTAAATATATGACATTAAGTTGGAATGAAATTATTTTGAATCAAAAAATTTTTAAATTGAATATTCATCTTACACTTTTTCATAATGTCATAGTCAGCGGAAAATGACTTGAAAAAAATTATAAAAGAGGATTAATTTTATAAAGGGAATAAATTAAATTAAAAAATTAAATTTGAAATAATTTTAGTAGTGTTATGAACATCCATAAATAATATATAGACATATAGAATATATTTATTAAATAAAAAAATATAAGGTGAGTTTTTCTTCAAGGCACCTACATGATTGAATTAATAAACAATGGGTAAAAATACAAGGTGGGGGAAGATTTTTTATTAATAAAAATACTAATATGAATAAAAATTAGATATATGTATGAAAAAAATCACTAAATAGTTACATAGTCATATCAAACTCAAATCCCAAATGTTATTGAAAAAAGACTACTAACTATTTTAATTGGATTCAAGAAAATCCATTTAACCAACTATATTATTAGAACAAGAACCTTAATTAACTATTATATGAAATTATTCATCAATATTACCATTTTGACTCCTCATTTATAATAAATCATTACTCATTACTTATCTACATTATGTATATATTAACCATTTGATGTTATTATTTGTTATTATTTCAATTATGTTTTAGAAAGAATAAATTTATACCCATTCCATGATACTAATTTCACAATTTCATAAATATAAATTATATTTAAATAATTTCTTTTGCATTATTTTTGTATCCCTGTATAAATTTTTTTAATCTATGTTCATGGATCGTGAGAACAAAAATAAATAATGAGCTTGTATTTGGTAAGTAACTAATATCAATAGTTTGATTTATATTGCACAATAATTTTTATATTATAATTTAAAAATTTTATTAAAGAAAACTATTATTAAATAATATCATACATATTCATCACATATTTTTAAGCATATTTTTTGTGAGGTTTATAAAATTTGAACACATCTCTTGGAAGAGGTGATAGTCTGAATGTACACAAAAAAGATGATTCTTTTTCTCCGTAGAATTTAGAGAATGTATAAATTGATTTAGATTTGATGAATATTAATAATTATATAATTATAATATTTATATTTTAGACATTTCCTCTAAAATACAATTAAAATATAATTAAGAAAAATGGAATACATCCCTCTGTTATAGTAGTATACCCCATGTAAACATGAGTTATCATATAAGATTTCATATGACTGAGAAAAATGGATAAATGGATATCAATTTTATGTCTGTTACAAATTATATAAATGTAATATTTATTCATTAAATACTCTATGTTGCCTAAATATTTATACAATTTTTGAGAAAGTTAAAACATTAATTCTTGGAGGTTGTAGTCTTTAATTTCTCCTAAAAAAACTTTTTATTTTATTTAGATAGGGGGAGAAAATCATTTAATTTACATAAATATAAAAAAAAAATTTATAATAATGATAATGACATTTTTTCTTAGGATTATTTGATTTTAATTTAGGGAGATGAAAAATAATTATGAAATAATAATAAAAAATATTAGTTTTCAAATTTTTACCTTACTCTTTAGAATAACTGATTTCTAAACGGTATTAAGGTAATGATTATTAGTCTATTGAGAGACCATAACTGGTATAATATTTTTATTAATGTTAGGGTGGTGTTTTTAGAGATTTTTTTATCAAATAAATACCTTTTGGGGTGATGGTAGTTCATTTGGGAAGGGATACATTTTTTAGTGAGTAGAGTGGATTTTTTTCAATAATGGATTTTTTATTAATGGAATGTGGATCCAAATTGGAAAATATATGAGATGTTTTGTTTTTTGATTGATAATAATCTCATTCATACATCTGGTGACCTTTTTTAAATATTATTTCTGATCATTTACAATTAAATGATATATTTCAGTAATTTACTTTTACCATCCTAACTGATTTTTTATCCCTTGCACATTTTATTTATATAAAAAATTACAATATTTGAAAATTTGGATATTTTATTCAAATATATATAAAAATTAATATTAAATCTCCATGTACTTAAAGGTAAATATATCTAGATTAATAAAGATAAATCATTTAAAAAAAAGTTAAACCCTCTAGTTTTAATGATAAAAAGAATGTTTCTCCCAAACATGATCAAAGACCAGCTCAGCCTCCGGGTACTCATTTTTGTGTTTTCCTAGTTTATTTGGACGTGTTCAGTAATGACCAACCCATAATTGGAACCTCATTAGTTGTAACAATAAATCAAGTGTTTGAAAATAAGATTTTCCCAATATTTGATGAATTGAATCAAGAAAATAATGTACCAGAGAACCTAATTAAAAAAGACAAGGGTTTATATTTTAAATATTGTGATTTTTTCCGTAGTAATTTTGAGTAATCCTTTCAGAAAAAGGATGAATATGAGAAATTGTGCTCTAGGAAATTTAAGGCCAATGATTTAATCATATGTATTCAACACCCTAGATGCCATGATGACTTAGATATTTAGATATTATAATAATATATAAATATAAATTTTTTCTAGATCTATTATTGCCTATAGGACCCAAAATATACCCCCAACAACCTAGTATAGTTGATCCTTCTTGCACACCCCATATAGACGATTCTTCAAAAACATTAATCATTGATAAAAATGTTGATATCCTTTTAAATGATTGATAAATGGTCAAGAAGGATACTAGGGTGAATTGAAATATTTGTTGGAGGAATAAGATGGAGATTTTTATTTTCAAAATTAAAAAAATGACCAATTTTTTTAAGAAACGTACATTAAATTCAGAGAGATAATTCATTCTAAAATAGTTTAAGAATTCAAATTAAATCATTACATTATGTGTAGAGATATTCCATGGAAAAAAACTTATGTTTTCAACTAGGTTCTTAAACTGATTTGAGTCTCATCATCATTCCAATTATGCTTTAGATTATTGAATGTAGAGGTAGAAGTAGTCTAAATTGGATCTACATATATCTAACCTTGCTGGTCTACAATGTTTATATATATCATTTTTATGGTTGGATTATTTGGAAATGTTGTGTCACTTTCTTCATCTTATTCATGTATTCTTTTTACACACTATTTTTTTAATCATGGATGTTTTATGTATATTCAGGAAGCATGGATCCTCTTAAGATGAATTTTTTATCTAGTTTTATGCATGTGATATTGTGTTTTGGTATTGTATTCTGTGTTAGACAGTTCTAGAATTTTGGTTTCAATTTTAATATAGGTGAATCATTAACCTAGAATCAATGGTATTCCTTGGGAATTTGTGTTTTCATTCAATCCATGAATCAAAATTTTAATGAAGGATGGTCTATTTTAATGGTGTATGGATTTGAATTTAGAAATACTATAATTTTTTATTTTCAGGGTTCTTTATGATGTTTGTGAAGATCATGGTTAATCTATTCTAATCTCTAAGAATAAAAATATTATTCCATTATTGTGGGCATGTAATGATTTACATCTGATGATATGTTTAAAGATGTTTCAGTTTTTTTCTATATAAATGATGTTTTTGGAATATTTTAATTTAATATTATTAGGTTTTATTTTTTCCAATTATAATTGTATAATGGTAGATAATGGTTTAACTTCACATAGAGATGGAAATTATATTGCATATTTTCATTGAAGCTGGAATACAGTATTCCGAATGGCTGCACAGGTGTATTGTTCCACTATTTCTAGGATACAAAATATTGAAAACCAATATTTGTCTATGATGCTTGAGAACAATTTTCCTTTTCTATGAGCATTTCAATGGTGGTAGATGATTATTTTGAATATTTTTACTAGTCATGGGATCCACTCTCAAGTGATTCCTAGTGTATCTCATATGGTCAATTTATTTTCATCATATAGGAATATATGATCTATCTATTGGTTATGTTTACCTTTCATATTTTCATTATTAGTTAATGATTATATTAGAAAATTCTCTTTTCACTTCGTGTTTAAAATTTTTATCCTCTTATTTTAATAAAATCATGGAAGAGAAAATTTGGTTTCTTGTTTGCACTTAAATCCATTTAAAAATCATAAGAAGATAAATATTTTCAAAAGTTCAAATATATTAATTTATAAATAATGTTTCAGTCCAAATTCAAAAATAATTAATTTTTAAAATAATAATTATTTAAAAACTATTTTTTGGAAAATGATTTTTTAATTGTTAACTTTTAGTTTTATTATTTCATACAAATTTAAATTAAAATTATTATTAATATATGAATGAAATAAAAATATATTTTATTATCATAAATCACTATATTATAAATTTTAAAAAATAAAAATACATAGCGACTAAAAATTTAATTTTTATAGAAATGAATTTTTAAATCTAATGTGATATTCTTAGTTTTCATTTTTACACTAATTAAATTTTAACAGTTCAATAATATAAAAATTATTCATCATTTTTACTTATATAGTTATTTCAAAATTAAGCTACTTGATTTTATAGCCACCAATTTATTTTATATTTTACAATGGTAACCTTAAATATAAAACAATTTTATAAAAAATAAGTCATGATTAGTTTTGGATAAATTATTCCTATAAAGAATGCTTTTAAAAAATTAATTTATAATGGGATAACAAATTATTATATATTGGGGTGTTACATCCATATAAAATGGAACATGGGAGAGATTTTATAATCAACCTAATTGAGGATGATCATGAAAATAATGTATTGAAAGTTATTAATTTATTATTTAACGAATAAAGAATGAAAAATTTGATTTTTGTTCAATACTTTCATCCATAGAAATAATGTTCTCAAAAAATATTTAGACACTACCTCAGAACATGAAGTTTAATGCATTTATGATTTCAATAAATAGTGAAAACATTTCATATATTTTATATAATTTTCATAAATTAACATTTTTGTGGAGAAATATTATGAAAAACTTGTTCTTATGCCTTATGTATAATATGATTCTAAACTTAGTACAAACTGAATATGATTATATAGAGAAAAAATAAATTACCAAGAGACTAAAATCACTTTTAATATGCATTGAAATCATACTATTTTATAACTATGACAAGTGATTTATAAAAACCCATGGGAAACATCCTCTCACAATATTATTCTTTTTACTCATAAAGAAACATATCAAGATTAGAATTTGAAAAAAATGAAAGTATTATCACTGACTACATGATCAATGTGGATTATGTTCTAATATTTCCCTAGAATCAATGCATGAACTACCTTATTATCATGAAGTTGAATTCCCTAATGAACTTATATGAAATGATCGGCCTATATTAAAGTGTCTCTATTGAATTCCCCCAATGAATTATAATTCATAAATATTAATCTATAAGAAAACATAAACTATATTTCTATATTACCCGTTACATATTATAATTGTTCCCTCAGTTCCATTGTTTATTAAGAAGGATGGTTCAATGTGTCTTTATATATATTTTTGTATATTTACATTTATCCTAATAATGAACATTATATATTTTATAAAGAATGATTTTTTTGACTGAAAAAATTGACATTAGGAAGTATTAAAAGATAATATTGGAATAAGATAATATTATTTTTTTAAAAAAATATTTTTTATATTTCAAAAAATATCAATAAGACAATATATTAGATAAAGGGGTTTATTGTGATTCCCTTTGGAATCTAAAACTGTCCCACAATCATTATATATAACATTAATATAATTTAGAGATATTAAAATGAAAAATAACTTTTCATATTTATCTAATATATTTTTATATATTCCAAAATAATGGAAGTGAATTTTAAAATTTTGTTCAAAAGAATCAATATAAAAATTATACTATTAGTGAAATTTAGAATGAGAGAGTCCCATTATTGTAGTATTCTATCAAACCGAAGTAGAAATCAATACAACCATCAAATAATGAGGTAGTAAAATAATTGCCTACAATGACATATAAATTTTAGATCTATATTTTCCATAGACAAGATAGCTAATATCAAAAATTTACGGGAAATTTCACATGATTTTCAAACACAGTAAGTAAGGTTATATTGAAAGGAGTAATATTTACTGGAAATATAAATATGAATAATTCTTCAATGAGATGTTGAATTGGATATTCATACTATTTAAACACACATTAACCTTTAGAATGGAATACCTTTTATATTTACTGATGTTTAGAGAAGTTCATTCTTTATATTCACATAATTAAGATAATTTGATAACATATGCATCAAAATTATATCAAGAACATCTGAAAATTTACGTTTAATTTTTGTAATTTATAAATAGTACTCCATTCCATGAATATTTAGAGGAATTTTCTCTATTTAGATTACTATGAAATATATATTATTATAATGTATTAATATATATATATATATATTCACATTGAAGCATCTCAATGTACACCAACCAATATGGTTAGTGGTAACTAAAGTCCATGTTTAGTGTAATTACCCAAAAATAACCACTAGGTTTGAACTAGAGTTATATATTACCTTATGTGTGCCTCTCTATAAATAATAGGCTATGAACTAGAAGCAAGGGACAATATACATCATTGGAAAGACTATACCTTCCTAATTAGGTAATATCTCATATAAAAAAAGAATAATCACTAATTAAAAATCATAATAACTTGAAAAAATAGAAACATGGAGTACATGTTATACAATAAAAATTTAATGGTCTCTAATACTGAAAGAATATAATGATTATACATTCCATATATAAATAAATAAATTACATATATGGTTCTTTCAATATTTATTCGAGTCTACTACCAAATCCATGCTCCTCTACTCAGGCCTCTATCAGTAGTCTCTTACCTATTCTTGAATCCATATACATGATGTACACATTCACATAAAAAATTATAATACAATGTATAAGTATTAAAAACAAATTTGGGATGACTATTGAAACCACAAAAATTTATCAATTATAATATTTTTATTCTATGATAATAATAAATGCAAAAATAGAATAACAATTACAAAAATATTTCCATGTTTTCATGCACTAACAACCCCTCTACATACCCCCATCTGAACATACATCAGAAATATTCCTATAGGATTATCATAGGTTGTAGAAAAAAGTCAGAATGAACAAGTAACTGAGCTCCAAACATGCGTCCACGTGGTTTCAAATTACCTTGTCATATTATACCCATATATCATCGTATCAAAAATCCATCATGGAATTGACCTCTAGACTACCATATAACATATTTGACTCAGGATAGGACCCAAAAAAATTATTCCCTTAATGAATTTCCGAATGTTATCCCCCATATTTTCATGCCCATACCTTTTTCTTAGGTTCATGATTTGCCTATTGTTATTAGTGACCACTTCCTCTTTATAAGATAAACAATTCACAATAATCCTACTGTCTCTCGTACCCATAGAAAAATATAAGCCATGCTGACATACCTAACATGGAAGATCTTATATAGAAATCATTGCATATAGAAAAACATAAAAAAATATGATCTTAATCCAATAGGTAAATTTGATATTCAATAAATTCTCCAAGAATAAATTATCATAATGGGTCTCATGGGTTGGATAAAGACACCAACATGCGACCATAATTAGGCATGGTAAATAAGGTATGAAATCACAAAATTTATACTATGGAAATAACTATAAACAATATTCCTAGAAGGTATAAAAAATCCTAACTTATTTTCATCGATGAAGAAATTCACATTTCATCATAGAATCATCACACAAATCTCATCTTGCTATTAGTCAGTTCTAACTACTTTCAAAGGATTCATATGAATTATTTCAAATATTTTATTTGCAAAAAGAAATAAAACACCACATGTTATAACACCTTCTACATCATATAACATTTATATATTAATAATTTAATCCAAATTATCTTCTAAATAGTATCTTTCAATATGATTAATTATAATTTAACATGTGGTAATTCCCTATCTCTAATGAAAAAATTTAGAAATGTATTATAATTATTCTTTATCATTATTCGGTAATTCTGGGTAATCTATTTTATAATTATTCATTTATTTTCAATAAATATTATATAAGGCCAATTTATAAATAGAACATGAATAGGTTTATATTTATATTTTCCATCATAAAAAATAAAACACATATGGTAGGGTATAGGGTAATTATTCCTACCAATAATGGAACCCGAATGAGGGTTTTTATTGATTGATATTGGATTAGTTGTATATAGATAATGTAATTTCCTAGTTTCCTAGAACAAAAATGGTCACAAAAATCCTTAGTTTCAATTTTTTAGTTATATTAGGATGATACTGAACTACTCTTGTTAAAACCAATAGAAACTACAAATTTATATTATACATTAATTTATTTAAAATATGATGTGGTTCAATCATTCATTTGTGAACATAAAACCCCCTTTTGAGAATAGGGTAACAGGTTACCAATATTATAAATAGATTCACAATTGTATTTTAATCCCTATTTATTTTATGAGCATTTAAAAACTCTCTCATATAAGCTATAATACTTTAAAAAATAAAAGGAATTAACTCCTCATGGGTTTATACTTTAAAATCCATGAATGTTAATTATAAACTCTTGAATGTGAAGAAGAATCAAAAATAAGGTTTTAATTACCTTTACATCAAAAAAAATGTTATTTAATGGAAACAAGGTTTTACTATTTCCTTGCACATAGATTTTATTTGAGAGTATTATTTACCCTTACATTACCATTAATGAATTCAATATTCCCTTACATAGAATTACCCAACTCAAATGCATCCTTATGAAACTCACATTTACATATACCTATAGGATATGATACCCTTAAAAACCTTACAATTACCCTTAAAAATCTTTTGGAATAAAATGGATACCTTTACACAAGCCACCCATAAATATTACGTAGTATATAGATTCTCCATATTTTCCTTACAAAAGTAAGGTGTTACCCTTATATAGTCTATAAAAACTATATATTACCTTTACACCACACTTATGGTGCCTTTAAAAAACTCAAACCTTTCTCATATTCATCCCATATAAATAGGTTATTACTATACACACACATATGAAGTAGATTCTTACCATAATACATCCAATTTAAACCCCAAACTATACATTTTTATAATCCTGTATATGGGGTGTTACCCATTTTAATTTCCCAAAAAACACCTTTAAATATTATAGAGATCAAACTTAATTATGAAATTAATATTTCATACTTAAGGGTAGAAATTTAGTTTAAACATTTTATATTTTCACTATATAGACTTTTATAATAAATACAAAACAAGGATTAATGGTCATTTAAATATTTAGAATGATAGAAATATATCCCTAAAATAGGTTCCCATTCTTGATAAGTACATATTTCGGTCATCCATCATCTAGTTTTGATTGTGTTCATAAAATATTAATCCATGATAACATAGGATCTAGAGAAGTGGTACCATCATCCCTTAGAAGAGATTCTCACCCCTTTCTATAATATTCATCAAACAACCATCATAAGATGCATATGGAAAAAACTAAATGTCTTCACCATCTATAACACATTCTAGATTTGGTATGCACCTATGAAACTGTGGTACATCATAAAAATGTCTCTATCATATAGATAATTCAATATGTTATTCCACTGTAGAAACTAATTCTATTTAAAAAAGGGTCTAAACCCTATTGTTTCAATTTTTTCTTCCCCATCAAATGAAGATCCCCCCACTGAGGTGACACTCAAATGAAAACTCAATATATAGCAATGAACTACAAATGTTTTATCCTCTAATATTCAAATTTTCTCTTACTACTATGAGTATTTATCAAATAATTATTTATCAACTGCACCATCTCTATGGTGGTGTACCCCATTCTAGGATAAATAAATTCTACTTCACTTACATAACGCAAACATAGTGGTGATGGGAATGATTTTCCATAGAGAGAATCCAACGGTTCCATGTCAATATATTATTGCTAACTATTTTTTAACTCTTCCAAGGATTAGTTCACATCCAAACTCCATATACATCTAGAACTCAAGATCTGAACATATAATCAATTATGTGAATTATTCGATCTGAATTTCCATATGTATGAGTATGGTGAATAATTCTCAATATCAATTGACTATATAGTAATATATGAAATACATACAAAATTCATGATGTAAAACTAGAGTCCCCATCAGGTTCAATCCTCAATTTTTATCCATTTATGATTTCTATTGAATAGATATATATATTTCTATACATTCCCCCAGAGTGAGTCTCATTGATCCTTATGAAATTAGAAACATTATTTAGCCGATTGGCTATCACCAAAAAAGTTTCATGACTCCATAGTGTCTTAGGTATCTCCATATTGAATTTCATCATAATTTTATCCAACCGTGATATGGGAACTCGAAGTTTCTAGATTAAACATGCATAATCCTAGTTCTTGAGCATTATCATCTAGAAGCTAATGTATTAGGAATCAAAACTAGTAATGTACTACTTTATCCCATATTGCTATACCTATCATTCGATGTGTCGGTATATCATTTTCTCACAAGAATATACCATCAATAAAAATGAATAAAATTACGACATAAACTAATATATGATTTAAGAAAGTAATATCACTCTCTTATGCACAAGGACCACATAATCATTACTCAAGAACCATCTATGTATCAGGTCACCTCAAGCTAGTTATTCCCTAATCATAGAAAACTCTTCGTAAATGTAAATCCCAATAATTAACGAATATAATAGAGTGAATTTGAACACCAATTGAGCATAATTAACCAATCCATGATGAATAGAAAAATAATTCCCACAGTCATCCAACAAACTCATAAAGCAAAACTTCTACTATGAATTGCACGCACACTAATTCTGATATTCTTGTACTTTATATATAAGATAATCTACAACCACATTATATTTCCCTTGTGTATTCATAATACCAATGAATAAAATCTATAAATACTCCACCTAGTGGCTCTACCTAATGTTTACATATTTCTTTTTAATGATCTAACGAAGACTCAAGTGGTCATCATTTACTAAAGACCTCTCACAAAAGAGATAGTGTCGCCAACACATATGTTCTTAAACCATGGATTCCATAAATATTATATAAGTAGGATAGTTCCACTCATGGGGTGTTTTAATAAAAGAATCACTGGCTTCTCTCTCTATATCAGTACCTCTCTAAAACCAATTCCTAAAGCATCATTGTATATAGTAAATATGACCCCTTACTAGTTGATTATCAAAATTTTAGTTTTGTTCAAACATGTCTTTAGCATCAAAATACCTCTTCACACTTATATAACCATTGTAACTTCACTATATTATTCTTCAATGTAGTAATAGGTGTTTATTTATGGGATATCTCTTGGGTAAAACAGCTCTTATATTCTACTAATCATAAAAATCTCGTGATCATGACACATTTTGTGGATGTGTCCCAGAGAGCACTAGCTTCAATATCATTATGTCCAATGATATACTAGTCTTAGAATTAGCAGGACCCTTTAACATAATCTCTTCAATCTATAACATACACTCCAATAAAAATGAACAAGTTTTTATTCCTGAAGAATACTATGGAGCATCCTGAGGTTTCTAGACTATTATTATGGGGTTGTTGAGTAGATGAGGATATCATAAATGAACACAATAAAAAACTATTATATATATGGGTGTAAAATCATGTTCATTGTTTAAAATAAAACTACCAACCCATTTCCCTTTGAAAAAAAACATAAAAAAATACCCATATAGAACACACCATCTTTGAATTGTCATCATTAGGATTTCATCCTCTCTAACCCAGAAATTGTGGTAGCTTGATTTGTAACATCCTAGTTCTAGAAGCCACACAGTGGGTCCCTATAACTGGTTGGTCACATGGCCACAAGTTCATTTCCCCAAATACCAAAGTTTTCCGACTAGAAACAAGGGCCTTGAGAGAGATGGTGGGGATACTATGCCCCCATTATCAGAGTAACATTTTGGAAGGGAAACAAATACACAATAGTGGAAATAGTAAATATACCAACAATAGTAATAGAGGATGACTGGAATAACAAATAACTGTAGCATATATATATATAAATGATGCATGGAAACATGTGTCTAGGAAAAACAGACAAACAAATCACAATGTTAGAATACAAACAGTACTAAACCAAAATACAAAAAAAACAGATAACAGCTCCTCAGCATCGCAATCCTCGGCTTAGTCCCATGCTCTCCATCTCCATAGTAAATCAAGAACCAGAAGTAGAAGGGTGAATTACCATGTGTATACATGTAGAAATATAATCTATTTGGTCCCAAAATCATGTCCCAAATAGGGTTTGACACTAAATCCCAGTACGCAACCACCCAATGACTTGTGCCTAACAGTAAGTGAAAATATGGAAGGGAAAGTACATAAGAAGTAAACAATAATGTAATCCTCAGAAACAGTTCCACATATCAACAAAAACTAATCAAGCACAGTAACCCTCTAAGATGTGCACACAACCTATCCCTTCTGGTTCAGTTATAAGATTATATAAAGACTCTCTGAGGAAGCTCACACAGTCAATTACTCTTATAGTCAAAGGTTAAACAAGACTCTCTGAGGAAGCTCACAAAGTCAATTACCCTTATAGTCTAAGGTAGTCAAGGACTCTCTAAGAAAGCCCAAATGGTCAATTCCCTTTATAGCCCTAAGGTCTAGGACTCTCTAAGGAAGCTCACACATAAATTCCCCTTATATCCCAAGTCATTCAATTAAAACAAAGACACTCTGAGGAACCTCACATGGTCAATTCCCATTATAGTATAAAGAAATCATAGACTCTATGAGGAATCTCAAAGGTTCAACTCCTTTTATAGCCCCAAGTGGTGCTAGGATTTCTGAGAAATATCACTCGGTCATTTCCCCTTATAACATAATGTGTTCAAAGACTCTCTGAGGAATCTCAGTCTATCAATTACCCTTATAGTCAACTACACTAGGTTCTCATGGCCCAATGTAGCTCAACGAGTATATAAGTGCAATTTGTCCAATTTAAACTTACAAAACTACTTGGATAACCATTTTACAACATATCTAGTATGTCAGAATACAAACTCTCCACCCTACAGTACAAGGCATGGAAAACAGGCAACACAGCCAAAAGACTAAGAAGGACCAAATGGTCGTAAACAGAATATGCATGGGAAACACATCCAAAGAATAGTAATAAACCATATTGATATTCAATTAACCTATACACAATCATAAATGCGTGTAAGGAAATCAACAAGGGTAAAATGGTAAACGCACAATACCCCGTTCAAGGTTATTGGGCATAATTGTACATAATACTCAAAGACATTCAACGGAAAGGCACAAACCACCTACCTTGGCGTTGCGAGATTGATATACTCTTGAGTCGGCCCTTGGATAGACCTAGATCATGGTAGATCCACAAAATGTCTAAAACATTCAAATAAAGATAACATGAGGAAGAAGAGGAATCGTGAAACGAAGGTCAAGCATAAGAGAGATCTTACCGAGGTGATCCCAACACAATCAATGTTGGTTGAATTAGAGATCAGATGGAAGATCAGGGGATCAGAGAAGGATATCAGTCTTATGGGTTCTCTTTAATGAAGAAAACCTAAAAAAAGAACGTTCTGGCGATTAGACGTGACCCCGATGTGTTTAATGAAAAACAAAATAAAGTACACGACATGTAATTTTAAAGAACACGGCGTGTACTCACCATCTCCATACTCCGATTTAGGTGGCCTCTATGTCACCCCCACACAGTCGTGTGCATGTCCGGTACATGGCCAGCACCCGGCTACATGTGGTAACCGAGTACAGGGCATGTACTCATAATGTACACAGCGTGTACATTGAAAATTTCTATAATTTACTCTTTTTTTTACCAAAAACGACCAGAAATGGAAAAATATTCCTCAAAATAAGATTCAGGTTCTTACAAACTTCACCCCTTAAAGAAATTTGTCCCTGAATTTCCCTTGCCCGACGTAGAAGAAGAATACATGAACTGTTCTGGCCACTGTGCCCGTACATCAGTCTCCCTCTTCCAAGTCTCATCCTGCACCCACCCATGCTTCCATATCACTTGTACCAGATGAACTAATCGGCCACAGAGAACTTTTGTACGACGATCATCAATCCGGATAGGATGTTCCACAAATGACGCATCCACTTCGAGCTCATGCACCTCAGGTTGAAAGATATGAGAAGTGCCAGAAAAGTAACGTCAGAGCTGAGAAACTTGAAAAACATCGTGCATATCTTGGTACCTCTAGGGTAACTGAAACAGATAGAAACTAGTCTAACTCTCTACACAACATCAAACAGCCTGACGTACCTCGGTGAAATCTTACCCAGTCTCCTAATCCTTTAATGTCCCAACCTCAGTGTGGCATGTAGAAAAACTTGATCCTCGACCTCGAACTCTAGAGGTCATCTCCACTGACTAGTATAAGAAATATGTCGAAACTGGGTAGTATCCATATTTTTCCTAAAAAACACTATCTACTATGTCGTCTACTAGACAATATGAGGTCCCAGTAAAGCTGGGATTCCTAATCCTAGCCAACATAGGGGTCATCAGCATGGCCTACCGTAAAAAACCTCATAAGGTTTGATCTGAATAGTTGCCTGAAAACTATTAATGTAGTCAAACTCCACAATAGGTATATTCTTCTCCCAAGAACCTCCAAATTCATGGATTCATGCTCAGAGAATATCCTCATGCACCTTAATCATAAGCTCGTACTGGCCATCTATGTGGGGATGGTAAGATGCACACAAAAGTACATGTGTACCCAAAGCCTTCTATAGCCACTTCCAGAACCAAGAAGTAAAATGAGAATTAATTTCCGAAACAATGTTGTGTGGAACTCCATGTAGATGTATAATCTCACTGATGTAAAACCGTCTAAGCTCTTCAACACTAAAGGTCTTCCTGATCGGAAATTAGTGGAAACCTTCATGTGTCCGTCAATGATAACACAAACTGCATCATTCCCTCAACGTGAACTTGGAAACATTATTACGAAATCCATCGTGACGTCGTTCCACTTACACTCAAGAATGAGAAACTGCTACAAAATCCCTAGTCATACCTAATGCTCCGACTTCACCTGCTGACAGGTGGAACAGTTCATGAAAAAACTAGAAACATCTCTTTTTATACATGGCCACCAATACTGATGGTGTAGAACATGATATATGTTGGTTAAACCAAGGTGAACTACCTAAACTAAGTAATTATAATCCAACATCATCTCCTCATGTATATATACTACCACCTATATTCACACTTGGAAACACAAGATCTCATTGTTGCCTATGGTCCATCCCGGAACATGGTCTCCTCTTGACACGCTCTCCTATAGGAATAGGCATTCAGAATCTGATAGCTGCCTAATTTGCACTAGATCAAGAAGTGTAGAGGTAACAACAAAAAAATAAAGGGAAGTCTTCCCATGTCTATCCTACACTTCCAAATTCATATCGAAGAACAGAGCCATAAGCTGCCACTCACTGCTGGCCTCCTGAACTGTCTGTATCTGAGTCCTCCGGATCAACTCATCAGCCACTACATTTCCTTTCCCAGACATATTGGTTAGCTCAATGTCAAAGTAATGAATGTAATCAACCCACCTTTGATGTCTCACATTTAGATCACACTGAGTGAACATATACTTGAGACTCTTGTGGTTGGTGAAAACCAAAAAATGCACTCCCAGAAGATAATGTCTCCATCTGCATAAGACATGAACAACTGCAGCAAACTCGAGATCGTGCGTCGGGTAATTACTCCCACGGGGCCTCAAATTCCTATAATCATACGCATGAATCCATCTCCATTCATAAACACATTTCCCAGACTGATACCTGATGCATCACAGTGAACAGTATAGTTATTTCCCGGCTCAAGAAAGACTAGCATCAGTGCTGAAGACAACCTCCCTTTTAGCTTCTGAAAGGCTGACTCATAAAAATCAGACCACATAAACATCGCATCATTCTTAGTTAGACCTGTAAGCAGTGATTCTAAGTAAGGAAAGTCATGTATGAAATGTATGTATTATACTGCCATCCCTAGAAAAATCTTCACCTTAAAGATGTTCTTCGGCTGCTCCTTAGAGACTTTTTCTCTCACATTCTCTGGGTCTACTGATACTACTATCTCTGAGATAACATGACCCAAGTAGTGAATCTGGTCCATCAAGAAGTGGCATTTTGAGAGAATAGAATATAACTGATTATCTCTCAGTGTACTCAAAATGATCTCAAGATGGGTATCATGGTCGTGTGGTGTGTGAGAGTACACAAAGATATCATCCACGAAGACTACCATGAAGGAGTCCAAGTATGGATGGAACACTCAGTTCATCAGTAGTATCGAGTGATATTGTTTATCTAACATGATTATATTGTAGGATGGAGTGATATTGTTTATCTAACATGCTGATATGTTGTAAACTGCTAGCCAAGTTGTTTTTGAGGTTTACTTAGGCTGATATGTGTTGCTATACTTGTTTGACTTACACAGGGCTGTGAGAACCTGGTGTAGTAGACCATAGGTAGAATGGACATAAGGACTTCGTGAGAGTGTCTTTATAATTATAGGTTTTGAGACCATAGGGGGAATTGACGTTGAGTGCATCCCCAAAGTGTCTGTAGTTCCTCGGCGCAGGAGACAGGGGTAATTGACATTGAGTGCTTCCCCAGAGCGCCTTTAGTGCGATACGAGAATATTGGTGGAATTGACAGTGAGTGCTTCCCCAGAGAGTCTATGATTAAGCAAAACCAGAAGGGTTAGACTGAGTGTTCTCCCCAAAGGGTTACTTGTAATTGTTAGTTAGGACCAGAGGGGATAGGATGTGGGACCATCTCCGAGGGTAACTTATTTGTTAGCTGCTTGCTGGTATCTGTTAGCTAGGACTAGAGGGGATAATATATGAGTACATCCTAGAGGGTTACCTGTTGTGATTATCTAATTTGTTTAGTTTTTTCTTGATATTTGGACTGTGGATTTTTTACTGCTGAGTACTTCCTGTTCACTGCTTTCTGTACGTTACCTGCCATATATATTCACTGACAGTTAGGCACAGATCTTATGGTGGTTTCCTACAAGGATTCATCTCACACCCTATTTGGGACATTCTTTTGGGAAAAAAAGACAATGTTGTTGTAGGTATAGATATGGTCAAGTGTCATTCTACTTTAGATACTTCATTTTCTATGGAGTTGGAAAATCATGGGACCAAGTTATGGCTTGTGATGCTGAGGTGTTTATCTGCTTTCTTTTTCAATTTGTTTTAGCACTGTTTTATTCCAGCATTGTGACTTTTTTGGCTGTTTTCCTAGACATATATGTAAAATGCATCACTTTATATGTATATGCTCTTGATTTTTATCATTTAGTCTTACATTGTTCACTTGTGTATGGATTACTACTATTCCCGCTATTTTTTATTTGTTTCACTTCTATTGTGTACTCTGCCAAAGAGGGCATAGTTTCCCCACTATCACACCCAAGACCCTCACTTCAAGTCGACAGCCTCTGGAATTCGGGGAAATGTATTTGAGGCCATGTGACCTACCGGGTACGGGGCGCCTCTGGGTGGCTTCCACAACCAGGATGTTAAAAAGTGGTATCATAGGTATTCTTTTCTCTTGACATATTGTTTGAAGACTATATCTAGGGATAGGGCATAATAGGTACATGTTAATAAGCTGTTCCTTGGAGTAGCTAACTCGTGTACATGGAAAATATATATTTCCTTGTTTATTGAAATTTTACTGGTTTTCAATTTTATAGTAGATTTGATTTCATCATGGGTGATTCACATGATTTTTTCTATTACCATTGTTGTTATTGAGGTTCTATTTCTATCACAAACCGATGATATGAGGGTATGTCATCTCATGAATCATATAAGGCACTTGCTATAAATCACATTTGAGGAATTTTTTCCATGCCATCTCAGAGGTATTAGTGATTTCATGAAGTTTGTATAGATGATCTGTAAAAAATGGATGTTTTTGTGATAGATTCCTTGATAGAAATACATGTTGTTTGATAGGCTGTTGTTTTGTGTAATGTTCTGATTTCATCGACCAGAATTTGGTGGATCATTATTCTATTTTCCTTGTTATAACATGTATAAGATTCCAAATTTTGATTAGTGGGGAGTATGGGCCCTCACAGATCGAATATTGGCACTTTCAGTGTTCGTTTCAGTGTTTTCTTGGTTCCGGAGTAGTTTTTGATGCTTAATGTCTGGAAAAATCTAGAATAAAAGCTGTGTAGTGTTATGTACACTCCATGTGTTCTTCTATTCCAGAATAATCTCTTTTCCTTAAGTACATGGCGTGTACTTTATGTACATGTCGTGTAGTCTTTTCTCGTGTTGTAGGCCATGTGGGCAGAGACACGGGATGGGGAAATTATGGTTGGAACAAGCCATATAGTTTTGACCCAGTGTCCGCCTGTGTAACCAAAAACATGGATGGATAATAACTTAATCAATAAACATTGTGTACCAGTTGAACATGTCATGTAGTCTTACCTAGGTACCCGGCCGTGTCACAAACAACATGTGTCAGTGTTATCCCTTCACAAACACGTCATGTCCATTCGGAACACAATGTGTAGTGTGAGCCATGTTTCAGGCCGTGTCACTAACAACACGAGCCAGGTGGTATGCTACCAGTGTGGAAGAAGAAGGCATACGAGACCACATTACACGAGAAACCCAGTGGAGTTCTGATTTTGCAGCAATATTGGTCACCTTCAGCACTTCTATCTGGTCTTCTCACCAGCTACTGGTGACAGGTATTCTTCTATGACTCCTTGTACAAGAGAGGCTCCACCAGTTTCTCACCAATCTGGGAACTGAAGTTCATCTGGCCATTCAGTATGAGGTGGAGGTCATGGCCGTGGTGGTCAGTCACCAGGCTACCAGCGACAATAGGGTGGATCCACTCAAAGTTTTCAGGCAGGGTCAAAGGGCCGCGGTGCTGGCTAGACTTTTTCACTGGAGCAGACCCATCAGGAGCAGGATCCCAACCCCTATACGGTTCAAGGTACGATCCTAGTAGCCTCATTTTTATATTTATCTCTTTTCAATACATGTTCTATGTATATATTTATATCTTTTTCTATCTTGGAGATCCTTGGGCTCTGTATCATTTATTCTGCAGATGTCTTGATGCTAGACACTCCATTGGGGACTAGAATAACTCGTGTATGTTAGTGGATGGAATTACCTATCGAGGTAGGTGGGTGTCACATCCTTTGGGATCTTTATGTTCTAGAGATGACGAGCTATGATGTCATTCATAGAATGGACTACCTAGTTCCCTTCCAGGCAGTCGTCGACAAATACTGTCGAAGTGTGAGTTGTATATCACCAGAGGGTGGATCTATTCTTCATAAGGGAAAGTGGGATGTCTAGGAGAGCAGAGTAAGACTAGATCATCATGGGTTAGGAGAAGTTATATTCTAGATTTATAGTATTTATCTCGATGACCATGGGACATCACGGTTATACTTTCCTCTAATGGTGGATCATTTCAGAAATGTCTTTCCATAGGACTTTTCATGTTTTCCTTCGGAGCGTGAGGTAGAGTTTTCTATTCAGCTTGTTCCAGGAGTGGAAATGTCTTCCATTCCTCCTTATAGTATGGAAACACCTGAGTTACTAGAGCTGAAGAAGAAGTTGGAGGAGTTGCAGGTAATGGGTTTCATCTTACCCAGTACATATCTTTGGGGTACCCCTATCCTGTTTGTAAAGAAGGCACATGGTACTCTTAAGCTTTGTGTGGATTATCCGATGTTGAACTAGTTGACAATTAAGAACCGATATCCCTTGCCTAGGATTGATGGCCTCTTTGATCAGTTTTGAGGAGCCTAGTTTTTCTCAAAGATTGACTTTGAAGTCCGGATATCATCAGTTTCATGTTATACCATCTCATATACCTCTCACAGCCTTCTTGAGAAGGTGTAGACTATACAATTATATGGTTATGTTGTTTGATCTCACCAACGCGCCTGATGTTTTCATGGCACTGATGAACCGAGTATTCCATCTATACTTGGAATCTATCATGATGGTCTTCATGGATGATATCTTGGTGTACTCTTACACTCTACACGACCATGTGACCCATCTTGAGATCATTTTGAGTACATTGAAAGAGCATCAATTATATGATATGCTCTCCAAATTCCACATTTTGATGGACCAGATTTAAGAGTATCATTGGACCCAGAGGAAGTGGGAGTTGTAGTTTCCTGGGAGTAGCCGAAGAATGTATTTGAGATGCGGAGTTTTCTGGTGCTGGCTGGATACTACAGACATTTCATTCAGAACTTTTGATGCTTGGAAGCACCGCTAACAGGTCTGACTAAGAAAGGTACAATGTTCTTATGGTCAGAATCTTGCGAGTAAGCCTTTCAAGAGCTAAAAGGGATCTTGACATCATCACCTATACTAGACTTGCAAGATCTGGGCAAGAGCTACACCATTTATTGTGATGCTTCAGGTATCAGGCTGAGAGTTGTTCTTATGCAGGGGGATTGAGTCATTGTGTACGAGTCTCGGTAGTTGAGTCCACATTAGATGAATTACCCAACGCGTGATCTGGAGTTGGCAGCTGTTGTTCATGCCTTACGATGTTGGTGATATTATCTTATGGGAGAGAATTTTTTGGTTTTCACTGATGAAAAAAGTCTCAAGTACATCATTAGTTCTCATGATCTAAATCTGAGACAGCGTATGTGGGTTGAGTATTTTCAGTCCTTCAACTTTGATCTTGCCTATACTCCTGGGAAAGGAAATGCATTGGCTGATGCACTAAGCAGGAGGACTCATATATAGGAAATTCAGAAGGCTAGCAGTGAGTGGCATATTATGGCTCTGATCTCTGAGATACACATAGAGGTGCATGATAGGGAAGGGCATACATTTCTATCTTTAGTAGCTGTTACCTCTACTCTCTTCAATTGGGTATAGATGATAAATCTATCAGACCTAGAAGGCCTAGTCCTACGGGAGAGTGTGTTAGGAGAGGACCCTCTTCCTGGGTGGACCATAGGTGAGGATGAGATCATGTGTTTCCAGGGAGGCATATGGGTTCCAGCATATATATGTGAGGAGCAGATGCGGGATTTCCATTCCTTAATTTGGGCAGTTCATCTTGGCGTCACCAAGATGTATCGGGATCTACACATCCAATATTTTTGGCCATGTATAAAGAGAGATGTTTCTGGTTTCTTCAAGAGGAGTTCCACTTGTCATCATGTAAAAGCAGAGCATCAGTGAGCAGCATGTCTTTTGCTACACTTACCCATTTCGGAGTGGAAATGGAACTCTATCGTGATGCACTTAATGACTAGATTTCCAAGCTTGCCTCAAGGGAATGATTGTGTTTGGGTTTTCATTAATAGAATTATGAATGTTGGCCAATTCTTATCGATCAAGGAGACCTTCAGTGTTGATGAGATGGGACGTTTGTACCTCCGAGAGATTGTACGTCTTCATGTATTTCCACACTCCATTGTTTCAGACAGGGATTCTCATTTTAATTCTTAAGTCTGGAAGGGCCTTAAGAAGGTTTTGGGTACACATGTACTTTTTAGTATAGCTTACCATCACCACACAGATGGCATGTCCGAGCGTACGATTCAGGTGCTTGAGGACATGCATCAAGCATGCTTCCTTGATTTTGGAGGTTCTTGGGAGAAACATATACCTCTTGTGGGTTTTTCCTACAATAATAGTTTTGAAGCAACTATTCAGATGGAACCTTATGAGGCTTTGTACGTTAGGCCATGATGATAACCCTTATGTCAGTTAGAGGTAGGAGAGGTATCTTTGTTGGGACCTCGTTTTGTTCAGGAGACCATAGAGCAAATAGGGTTGATTCGGAAATGGATGGTTACTACACTGTATCGTCAGAAGTCTTATACTGATCAGCAGAGATGACCTCTATAGTTTGAGGTTAGGGATCAGGTTTTTCTACGTGTCACACCAAGGTTGGGACAGAAGAGGATTAGGAGGTAGGGTAAGCTTTTTCCATTGTATCCCATGCCATTTGAGGCGTTGGAGAGGGTTGGGCCTATTTCCTATCGGTTTTAGTTACCTCAAATGTACCGGTCTATCCACAAATGTTTTCCATGTTTCTCAGCTCTGAAGTTACTTTTCAGACCTGCCTCATGCTTTTCAATCCGAGGAAGTCGAGTTGGAGGTGGATGCATCTTTAGAGGAGCATCCTATCCAAATTGTCGATCGCAGTATGAAGGTTCTCTGTGGTCGGTCTGTTCCCCTGGTATGAGTGTTACGGCAGCACATGAAAGTGCAGGATGAGCCTTGGGAGAGGGAGACCGATGTATGATCACAGTGGCTAGAGATGTTCGGGGTTTCATCTTCTACACTTCCCTAGGAAAATTCGGGGATGAATTTCCTTAAGGTGGAATATTGTAAGAACCTGGAGCTTCTTTTCAGGAATTTTTTCCTTTTCTGATCATTTCTGAGAAAAAGAGGAATTTCTGGAGGTCGTGCGGGGGCGCAAGGTTGGCACACGGTTGGCGCATGATCTATGAAAACCATGCGGCTAGCCCATGAAACTGTGCAAACCATGATAGTGGGATTCGCACGGGCAATGTACAGTTTGTCAAACCATGTGAGAAAGATGTGCGAAATCCCTGGGGGAGACAGTGGCAACCACAGGGTTGGAACACGGTTTTCCAAACCTTGCGGGGTAACCATGAGACCACATAAAATTAGGATTTTTATGTCCCAGGAAACTTGGGATTTCCCATTCATCCACCATTCTTCCTCCTACGCATGGATCATGCGAGAGTTGTAATTTTCAAAGGTTATGGGAGCTCCTTGAATCATTTACTATGAAAGTAAAAGGGGTTTCTTGGTGGATCCAAGGAAGTTCTTCTCGGGTATGTCCCTCCTCTTGGTTTCTCTTTGTTTTTCTCTAGATATTCTCTTCCCTCTCTCTAGGTTTTCTAGATATACTTTCATTCCATGTTGATCTAGTGTTGGTTTTTCCTTGATTATTGATTTTAAGGCTTGTGGATATTAGGGAAGGAGTTTTAGAGCGGTTTTTTATGAAGCGGTTGCCCAGATTAGTGGGTGTGGTTGATTATGGATCGTTTTCTCCTGAACCCTAAAGGTAGGTGGTTTGTGCCTTTCGGTTTATGGTCTTTGAATTGTAGGTGAAAAATTTCCAATACTCATGAACGGGGTATTGTGTGTTTAATATTTTTTTACCCTATTAATTGCCTTCTTTGCTTGTGTGTGCGAGTAGGGATTATTTGAATGTGAATAGGGTTGCTTTCTATGCTTTGGAGGTGTTTCCCAGGAAGGTTCTGGTTATGACCGTTTGGTTCTCCTTAGCCAGTTAGGCTGCTCTTTTGTTTACATGCCTTGTATTGTAGGATGGAGCGATCTTTTTATTTGTCATGCTGATATACTGTAGATTGCTAGCCAATTAGTTCTTGAGGTTTACTTTTTCTGATACATTTTTCTATACTTTTTTGACTTACAAAGGGCTGTGAGAACCTGGTCTAATAGACTATAGGGAGAATGGATGTAAGATATTCTCTAGAGTGTCTTTATGATTATACGATGTGAGACCACTGGGGGAATTGTTGTTGAGTGATTCCCCAGAGTGTCTGTAGTTCTTCGAAGTGGGCTACATGGGTTATTGATGTTGAGTGCTTCCTCAAAGCGCCTTTAGTGCGATACAAAAGTATAGGGGGAATTGATGGTGAGTGCTTTCCCAGAGAGTCTATGCTTAAGATGAACTACAGGGGTTAGACTGTGTGTTCTGCCAAGAGAGTTGCCTGTACTTTTTAGGTTGAACCAGAGGGGATAGGCTATGGGAACTTCCCAGAGGGTTACCTATTTGTTTGCTGCTTGCTGGTATCTGTTAGGTAGGGCTAGAGGGGATAGTCTGTGAGTACATCCTAGAGGGTTAGCTGTTCTGATTACCTGATTTTTTAGTTCTTTCATGATATTTGGATTGTGGATTGATTACTACTGAGTACTTCTTGTTTACTACATTCTATACTTTACCTGCCATATATATTCACTGACTGTTAGGCACAGATCTTGTGGTGGTTGCCTACTTGGATTCGTCTCACACGCTGTTTGGGCCATGCTTTTGAGCCAAACAGACTATGTTGTTGGTGGTATAGATAAGGGAAAGTGCCCTTCTACGTCAGGTACATGATTTGTTGTGGAGATGTAGAGAATTGGACCAAGCTATGGAATGTGATGCTAATGAGTTTATCTTCCTTCTTTTACAATTTTATTTAGCACTGTTGTATTCTAGCATTATCATTTTTTTGGTTGTTTTCCTAGACATATATGTACAATGTACCACTTTATTTGTATATTCTCCACCTGTTTATCATTTAGTCTTCTAGTGTTATCTTGTGTATGGATTATTACTATTCCCGCCACTATTTATTTTTTTCTCTTCTATTGTGTACTTTTCCAAAGAGGGCACAGTTTACCCTCTATCACACCCAAGGCCCTCAATGTTAGTCGGTACCCTTTGGTGTTCTGGGAAATGCGCTTGAGGCCTTGTGACCAACTTGGTATGGGTCACCTCTGGGTGGCTTTTAGAACCGGGACGTTAAAATTAAATATTTTATTATAAGGAAAATAAACAAGGGAAATTTGTTTCTCCCAAGAACCCCCAAAGACAATGACACATGCATGGAGCATGTCCTATAACACCTAAATCATATGATTTGTCTTCCCATCAGTCTGAGCATGATAAGCATTGATTTGAAGAACCTGGTTACATTGGTTCTTCTGAGACCCTATCATAACTGTGATGTAAAGGGAGAGTCTCTATCTAAAATGATAGATCATAGAGATCCATAGAGACATACATTCTCTTTGAAATTAAAACTACCTATATCACCTATGAATAAGGTCTTTACTTTTAATATTAATCTTGATAAGATTATAAAATGATCCCAAAAACACACATAATATCATTTTCGTGAGGTGATCTATGTAAACTAGTCACAAAATTCATCAAAACATAGAACCATTTCGACTGCGAAATGAAACATAGCTGTAAAATTTATTCTGAACACTGATTTTAAACCTTAATCTGCCAACATGAGGAACAATGATTAATGAATATATAAATTTATTTTTTTCATAATTGGAAACCAATACTGGAAACATATTTCTCGATACATTTTAGTGACAATAGGATGAACTACCCATGTTGAGGCTAGAAAATCATACATCATCTCCCCTAGGATTTCATCAAGGATATATACATGCCCATGGAATTGTAGAGTATCATACCCATCCATGATCCTTCATGAATATGTACCTCTATATGATACACATTCCTATAGCACAATTCCCACATGATTACAAATTTTCTTCTTTATTATGCAATTTATAGGAGTATAGTTCCATGCTAAGTTTGAGAGGATAGACTATCCTTGATCCCCTTGACCCTCAAATTGAATCTACAAGAATAATTACCTGTGTTTTAATTATGTACCATCCTCTTGAGATTAATTTTCCTAATTATTATATCTCTATTTGTATCTCACTAAATTTTCTTTAACAAGAATGTTGGAAAGATTGAATTTTAATGTCTATGGATACTCGACCCCCTATAATCGAGATCAAGAATCATGCAATTCCACTTGTGAAGATTCAACTAGTGAGACATTATGCAATGACTCACTCATCCAGTATCAGAACAGATCTAATAATGTTAGTTGATGCATCAAAATATATAGGATCCTTACAGGATTTGGAAGAATCGATATTGGTGTTGAAGTCAAACAACACATCAACTCCTGAAAGGCTTGTTCTAAATATTCTTACCATATGAATTTTGAACCCTTCCTTTCATACCCATGACTGATGCTGAAATTCCTGGGAAATATTGGATAAAGCATCTATAATATATGGCTAACTGAAATAAAAGATAGATGTTAGATATAGTTATGGTTTTATCATAGGAAAATATATCATTCTCATTCTCTAGTCCACTGAAAATATGAAGTCCAATATAATGTGACCAAGGAGGCCGACATTGTCAATCCAATGTGGAATTTATTGAGGATTTTATAGATATGATGCTCTCTCGGTGTTCTCATAATGATCATGGGATAGTTTCAAGGATTTGTTCTGTAGTGTAAATACACTAAGATATATTCAACAATGACTACATTGAATTAATCCTCATATGGGTGTGAAACAATTTCCATGTGATCTGCAAAAATAGTAGGGGATTTAAGGAGTTAGATTTAAATAATTAGGTAATCTAAAAGACAATAAATTTTGTATAAATAAATTAGAGAAATATCAAATGAATTTTTCATGCACTTGATAATATGTAGACCTCGAAAAATAATTCAAAAACACTCTATATCCTACAACATGATTAAAGAGGTTTTATATTCTAGACAATGGATACTGATTATTTACATTGAGCTCTATAAAATGAATGTAATTCACACAACACATAAGTGAACTATAAACCATCCTAGAAAACTGATTAGGTATACCCTAAGGATAAGTGATGGGGAATATAAATTTGATTACATCAAGATCCTCTAGTTGCTTCTTGATTTCCGTAATCTCCATATGTTCCTTCCTTTAAGGTGAAATGGTCATTTGTTCTTCTCTTGGGATACTGTTAATGGGTAATTATACCTTTCACATTGTAGGTATGTTAGAAAAATAATTAAAAAATGGTTTCCCAGAAATACTCCAATATAAGTGGGAGAATCATACATTGTATCCCCAGATCATGCAGGAAAGGAATGGTGATCTGAGTTGTCACACTACATTGCCTCCACCACTCAGGCACATCTCTAGTCGTACTTACAACCCATTCACCCTTATGCACATTAATAATTCCCTATAGTGAGGTAAACATCACTAGAAAATGATAGTAGTCAGATGGGATTTATATATAACTAATAATCCCATATTAATGATTACATCAATTATTTTCCAATCATGGATGAAAATATTCCATACAAAGTGTTATTTTTATAACCTAAGGGGAAAATATTTACAATGGTGAACAACCTCTAATTAGATAACGAATATGTTATCAAGGATCCTATTATCATATAATTTCTTAATCGTAATGCCCCGTATCTCTACAATAGTTTCATATATAAATGATTGATACACACCGATGTAAAATAAAGTAAACACTAATGTAGAGGATACTAGAATAATACCTCTAACGGTAAATGGTATGATTCCCTTCTCCAATAAATGAGGGTGGACTGCATGTATGTGGCCAATACCGAGACCTATATCGACTTTCTGACATCACTAATAAATAAAACTCTTTGGGAACTAAGAATCAAGAGATTTACTACATCTACCATAACCACCACTTTGATAAAACCTCTTACATTTTTTTATCTTCTTTCTTATCATTCCCCCACTATCCCAACTATAGAATGTGGGGATGGAGTATACCCCTTATTAATAGGAATTAATATAAAATTCCTATATAAACATTTCCATCTTCCTTCATATCATGATCCTACTATCCCTGCCGCGGAATGTGGTGATGGAGTATATCAATGATTTTTATGCACTAATTGAAAATTCCTGAATAATCATTTGATGTGTCCCATATTGTTACAGCATTTAGTTTAAAATATATCTCATTAACACTATGGTTCCATGTTTCCCATATTCCTATAATAATGAAATATCAAAAAAATATCTACTTTGGGAGCTCGAATAGTTACGTCCCAGAGTAGCCTCAAAATGTCCCTTTCTCCCAAAAGAAAACAATTTAT
This sequence comes from Viscum album, assembly GCA_963277665.1. Lineage (NCBI taxonomy): Eukaryota > Viridiplantae > Streptophyta > Magnoliopsida > Santalales > Viscaceae > Viscum > Viscum album. The sequence goes on along the minus strand of OY728142.1, from coordinate 1,328,045,771 downwards.
AGATCTATGGTTAATAAATGGCCCGACTCACACCATTAACATCACAAAAATATTTCTCTATAATAAACTCTATGAAGAAAATTTCTAATATGGACATCTACTAAAATATATTGAACTATGTACGAGTGGCATATACCATCCCATAATAGAATCTCACAGTGGTCATATTTTCATATCATAATACTATAAAAGTGTAATTTTGTAGATATATAATACAATACAAGTATTACATAATAGTATTACCACCCAACAATAGGTTCAAGAATTCCCTATCTCCTTAATCCATTTGAGTGTGTGGAATTAAGTAGTCATCCAAAATATTCGGGATATCCAGCCAAATGATCTCACGATGTCAATATGTGTGGGTAATAACTTCCCACCACCACCTAGTATAATCATTCAAAATATTTGTAAAATGATTGAACCTATACTCAGGAGTAATGTAATGAAATTTAAATATATAAAGGATTTCTCGGACCCATGACCCAATATTGGGTGTTCACCCATCCCTTGAAAAGTAAGGGGGATGATACTACTGAAACATTTGTGTTCACTCTAGAATAATCACGGAATGTTGAAAAATGCCTTTAATATAATGCATTGTATATGTAGTTCCCTAGAAAAAATGGGCATTAGTGATCACATCAAGAATATGAAGAGTTTAAACATATTTGACTATAGGAGGAATCACCATTGGATCATAAACTACCACCTATCTTGCAATGGTCATCACCTCCTACAGGGTGTGCAACTGGAGGAAGTCATGGATAATTTGTACTAAATTACCAAATTCATACCTTATAATTGATCTTAATAGTAGATATGAGTACATATTGAAAAATATTATAGGTTCACATCCTTCCTATAGACACATCATTTCTTTATTCCATCTCCTAAATATCGAATTTAGTAATTGAAAAAGGCCATAGCAAGACAAAATAACATATTACAATCACCAACCTCCCACTATTAATACTTTGTTAAGTCTAGGTCTCAGTTTCACTTGTATAAGATATTTATTCTTACATTCAAATCCAAATTAATTTAAAATTTATTCTTATTAAAAATATTTAAATCAACTTAAATTTTTTAATAATGTAGATTATCGTTTCTAATTCATAAGGGACCATACTCATTATGATCCAAAAGATGTTTTCGACCTACCAAATTCTATAACATGTTGCAGCCCAAGAAACTAGTTGTTTGTGGCTCAACATGCCATATTTTATTGTTTAAGGTGAATGTAGTAACCTATTTAAGAAAAAACTATTAGGTTAATCTTGGTACATTAAGAGTCAATTATGATTTCCAATCCCTATAAGTAATGTCAGCACACTATCAAATAATAACCAATCCACAAATATTATGCAATAGGAAAATGAAAACTGAAGGTATATTTGTTGTAGATGAATTCATGGAATATTAGTTCTATTGTTCCTAATAATATACATGTAATGAAACACACTCATTTCATTGTTCCTATGTAAATGAAATAATAATTTCAATAATACAAGTAATATTAACACTATAAAATAGGTGTCACACAATAGTAAAGTCTTATAAAAAATATATGGAATAATTAATAACTAAAATTATCCATCCCATATAATTGGGGTTTCCTGAGTACATTGTTGAGTTATGTTGATGCATAGGGTAATTTCCAAATTCCTTCAACTTCGAGTATCTTGTCTTACACCCAAATATCAAGACCAAACAAAAAAACTTGAAATACAACTTGGTAATATCCCATCTTAGGATCCCTATAACATATACCCCGATCTAATGGGTCACATATTCTCATGAACGCCTCCCCATATACCAAATTCTACTGACTAGGAGTGATGAGTCAATTATGGTAGAATAGGGAGAAAGTACCCTCATATGAGAGTGGAAGAGTAGATCCAAACATAAATATACAAAAGTAGATTCATATTTATATATATATTAAATAATCATCGTAAGAATAAAAAACTGATCAATGGAGTAATATTAAAAAAGAACTCTATATGGTGTCATATAACTAGATGCAAGATCTGATGATATAAAGAAGGGGTACATGAGATAGGTATATACTATAATTCGATACCAAAATCACTAAAATGGATAAACTGCTCCACTAGAATCCTAATAATTTGATTAGTCCATTTCTTACTACATATAAAATTAATGCACATAAAACACAATTATATGGGACATGACATTATCCGTACCTATATACAAAAAAATGAATCGAGTACCAAAGGATGCATGAAAAGGGTACGATATGAAATCCTCATTATCAACCACCAGTGGTGTCCTGAATTAATCTACAGAGTGATCGTATATAAATTGCATACATGTAATAATAATTATTTAATAATGATGAACCAGTAAATACCAGCCTACTCAGGTTTCTAAAGGACGCATGGCTCCTCTACCTAATTCAGAAAATGGTTGGAAAGGGCATCAAAATAGTAACTATATATATATATAACATAGTATATATATTGTTTGGTAATATATTTCATCCACCTACATCTTATATGTATGAGCTGATGTAAGTGCCCATATACAAGGAATACTAGGTGTTTACTAGACTGGGCCATGACTCAGACATCAACAACCAATAAAAATGAGCGTATATGCCCAAATAGATGCTAATATACCTACATCTTACATAGAGTGAGAGATGTCCTTATATTCCATCGAAATGGTGATTGTGCCTTCTTTTGAATACTCTACGAAGGGGACATGGTGCATCATCCCTACAATCTAAATAGTTTCAATACTGTGAGATGTCATTCTCAACACCTGATGTGAGGGAGAGAGAATCTTAATTGAATAAATAACCCTTAACATCAATTTGAAACCTATATCTGGGGACCCATCATATTTATAATAATATACAAGAAGAATTACCTCACATTATATATATGTATATATTAAAAATAAAATAAAAAATTAATAATGTATGAAATAAAAGATATGGCATTTCAACCCTTTAACAGTACATTCCATTTTAACATTAAATTAATTCAAGTGTAGAGAACCTCCATGAACAAGAAAAAATATATAATCAATCCATTTAGTACACCAAAACATGTAAATTAAATTTATAAGTCTCAATGTAGAACGTTTAATGTGTCATTGGAAATTATAAAAATATATATAAGGTAAATTCCACATATATGGAAATCTAATAACATGATATTTATTTAGGTTACTAATTCATTTAGATTTTAGTGGGAAAATTCTATTAAATCCAAATTATAATTCAAAGTATGTGTTATGAACACATAAATAATTTTCTATTAAGGGAAATTCAAGTCGTAATTCCCAAGAGGTGTCCATAACTGAGGTCATTATCCTGTAAATTTTTAAAAAATGATCCTAGGTCGATAAAAAAGTTGTGTAAATCAATTTGGAATCATGAAATCCATTTTAGGATGACGTAAAACAACGTCTAGCATTTGGAACAATAGTGTGGATATTAAAATAGGAAAACTTTTGGGGAAAAAATGAGGCCACCTACTTGATGGTTGTTGACGAATCCTCATCTAATGGTATCTATATATTCAAAGTATATTGGAATATATCATTGAAATATTTCAACAACCTAAAAATAAAGAAAAATCTATTTCATCTAAATAGTGACATTATTTCAATGATAAACTTATAACTAAAGGGTTATAACTTAATATCCAATCTCTAACTATTCGACTACTTAAATGTATATTAATTTAGACTTCAGATCATTAATTTGTCTCAATGACATGAAAATGATTGAAGGAGAGCTATAATAAAAGAAACCAAATCCATTTTCTAGACAAATAGGAAAATATATAAGGATTTATATATTTATTTCATTGTGGGAACACATTAATTTTACCCAAAAACCTATTGGGTGTAGTGTTTGGACAAACATTGTGAAAATTTTTCTACCCTTAATATCCAAGGGAAGACCCCACATGGTTACGGAACACAATTTCTCTATCCATTCACAGACCTTCCAATATCCCACTATCCAACCTAATTAGTTTTTTCACACTAGCATGCTACTAGGGTCACCATGCACGATTGGTAGAAACTATGTCATCTATGAGGAACATTTTCTACTAACTGTGTATCCTAGTGTTCTTTTCAAAAATTTTATTCTTCCACGCTCTATACAATATTTGGACACCCTCATGACCTCAATGACATTATTATATAAGATTATATGCGACGCTCAAGAGAATTTAGACAAAAATAAACAAGATATACCATCATGATAAATGGGTCGTTGGAGCCACCATCATATATTATCAAGCACTATATCTTGAAAAATAATTGTAATCAATAAATTTATTTTCGTAATTATTTTTTGAGAACTCATTTGATCCCATAATAAAAGACATTTCTAATTTTTCTAAATCATCATGATAAATATGTGATTCCTTTCAAGAATTCTAAAAAAGTGAGATTACCTGAAATGATGGGAATTAAATTTATGAGGTAAAACCATAGATCCCTAAAAACTATACATTAAAAAAATTAATGGACCAGATTTTTGAACATTTTACTCTAATTGTATTTGTAAAAAACTTTGTTTTTTTCTTTGGAATAAAATTCCAAATGACCAATATATTATTCATTTATAAAATTTCATTTAAAACACATTAAAAATAAATTCAAGTGTAAGTAAAATTACATTTAATAGTATTTGATGTATAAATAACAAAATTCTTTGAACATTTATATGAACATGTATATGTTGAATAAATATTTTTGAGGAATATGTTAAAATAGGGTTTAAAACAAAAATATCTTACCTTAAAGCACTACTATCTTGATAAATTATAAAAATTCTAAATGAAAGATAATATTAAAATTTTAATTTATTAGTGACCAACATATTGTTAATTTAATAATTATTTTTCTTTTTTATATTTATTACCATGTTTTATTTTGTTCTTGAATGGTTATGTTAACTTTGGATGTTTTGAGGACATTTATTTTTAACCATAAATTTAGATTGGTCGGTTGACATATATCCAAAGGGTTATAGTTACATTAAACAATGATTATAAAAAATGCTTTAATTGTCTCATTTATATATTAAATAAAATTTTAAATAAAAACCATGTATGGTGGTTAGGAAAAATTACCCACATCATTTCAAGGATATAGTACTCATTACATACAAATAAACTGCATTTTATTTAATCTACATAGTGAAAATGAAATACTGGGATATATATTAATTTCATAGATTTATAGTTTTGTAATGGATGTCACATATAATCATTATTTCCATCTTTATGACAATACTGGATAGGTAGAGATGAAAAATGAATTTCATCGCTTTATAGAGGTGTTATTCCACACATCTAAAAGCGAGTCATTATCAATTTGATATAGATGGAAGTTGTAAGAAGGTACATCATAAATTAATCTTAAACTACCAATAAATTTTAATAAATATCATATATATATATATATATATATATATATTTCAATAATTTTGACCATCCATATGATAAGGTGACGAAAAAGGAAACAAATTGCTTCATGGTGATGGTAATTCACATTTATGCATGAGTGACGTTTTCATTTCCTATATGATGTAAAATGATATTTAATATTATTTTATCATAATTAAAATATAGTATATGTATATAAATGATTCTAATGATTTAATTTCACCATATATATATAATATATTAAGTATATGTTACAATAAATCAACATAAACACTAGATTAAAAATTGTACCTATTCAGTGGAAAACCGACTTTGGATTACACATTAATACTTCTAGGATTGATCTTTTGGTATGACATGTACCTATAGAACTTTGTTTTGATTATTGGGGATAGATTTGTGTAGGTTTTTGATGATGTAGATTTCTCAAAATTTATGATTATGAAAGGAGAGTGTGTTGCCTTTTATAAGTGATGAATGTTTCACACATGAAAAAATTCAACGTTTTAAATTAATATTAAGTACATATCTTGGGAATGTGGCAGGTAAATTTTTTTATTCAACCATTTGTTCTTATGGGTATAAATAATCTGATCCAAAAAAAATTATGTCACGATTTTGGGATCTTATTACTTTTCTTACCATAATTAGTCAGTGTTACTCTTGAATGATAGTGACAAATTTTACCGAAGTTTTCTATTCACAGTGACAAAAAATTGAAATCAGTCTAATTAATGAATTTGGACCCATTGATTAAAAATATATAATCAATTTTTAATGATTATATTATATCAATTTAGTAGAAATTAATTCTAATATAATATCATGAAATGCAGTAAAAATTGTGTTTAGAATATTTTATATTAAGCATAATTTTTCAAAGTAAAATGTAATGTTGATTCATGTCGTATTTTTATGAATATGTTTTAAAAAATTATTATTATTTTAATGTGAAAAAAATATTCAAAAATAATTGGTCTTTTAAAATACTCAAATTTATAAAAATAAATGATAGTTTCTAAAAAATAATATTTTTCACGATTTAATTAATATCATTATATTTAGAAAAATCCAAAAAAAACAACATAAGAAATATTTTATAATTTTTATTAAAAAATAAATTCTTTTTAAAAATTAAATATATAAAATTAATACCCTTTTCAAAGAAAATCCATGTATTTCATGTACAAAATTAGATAAATGAAACTATAACTTTTTCGACTGAAATCTTCTTTAAAATTATATATAAAACAATGATGAATATAAATTGATAATATCAACTCCTATAAATATCACGATTTATTTATTTCCTATATTACATATGTACTCATACACCAGCTCCATTTTTTAAAGTTCTATACTTTATAACCATGAACTCTATTATGTATATTACTCTAGAAAATTCCATATAACTGAATTAATGCCATCATTCATTAATATAATATTGTATAAATAATGAAGAATCTAAATCGAGTAATAGGTGGAATTATATGGATCCATCTACAATTTTTTTTTCCTGATCTATTCCTCTCACATTAAAATAGACAGCTCTACATCAAATAAAAATCATGTAAATGAATATAAAAATTGAGGAGAACCCAAAATCAATATATAAAGATCATAAAGAATATAGTCTAATTTAAATGTAAAATTATTTTTAAAAAATAAAATTATAATATAATATACAATATTTTTTAAAAGTTTAGAATAATAATAAGTTGATTTAAATAAGGTTATAAATTCAATGTGGTGGTTTTCATGGATTTTGAGAAGATGTAATATCTTTATGATAATCATGTTGATGATGTGATATTTAATTATATAGGTTTAATACTAGTAATTTTAAATAGATAACAAAAAAATTGTGTGCAAAATAATTTTGGTATTTTATTTAAACAACAATACTAATTTCTTTTTTCATAATACATATACATTTTTAATTTATACTGTTGAAAAAAATTTATTGTTTAATACATTTTTTTGTAAAAAATTTTGTTATAATTTTTTTTCGTAATATATCATTTTAATTTGAATTTATTTTTATTTTAGTACTGCATATGTATTTAATAAATTTATAAGGTGGAAGATAAGTTATAAAACAGTCATTTTTAAATAAATTCACACAACATATTATATCATTTTAAAAATATTATTTAAATAAATTTTAAATTAAATTTACTTGTAAATTGTATTTCTAGTTTACATGAGAATAATAATGAGTCCACATATTATCACTAAAATTAGATCCATCATTCAATTTGGTACAAAAAATACACTACATTTAATTGATTGAATCCACACCACCACAAATATACACATCACATTCATGTCTAAAAAAATATATGAGAAAATTAAATATATTTTAGTAGTACCATCCAAAATAAAACAAGTAGACCAATGCTAAAAAATTGATAACACATTGGGTGGATTATAAATATTACACTCCACTGTTAAAGAAATAATATTTCCCATAATTCATGAAAAAGTAAATCCATGGACCATATGTTTCTATTATTCAATATATTATACATACCAATTTAATTTTTAAATTCAAGAAAACATACTTGTACCTCACCTAAAAAATCATAATATATGGAATATACAATATTCAATAAATACTAGTAGATATCTAAACATATTATATAAGAATTGTAATATGAAACATCTAATACATATTAGTAGGTATGTAATAGTGAGGAACTTATCATCAAATGAACTTTAATTAATTATGAATATTTTTATTTAAGCATTTCACACCACAATACATTAAAATTAACTATGAAAAATATTTTTCATTCATTAATTTAAATAATCATTTAATTTTTTAACTTACTAACTCCACAATTCTTTATATAAATAACAAATTACTAAAATAATTTACGATAAAACCCCAAAATATATAGTGTCCATATTTTATTTTTTGTATTGAGTAAGAACATTAAAAATGATAATTATCTATTAGTATATTTATTACGAAGTACTATAACACTTGTAATATAAAATAACCTTATTTTGATGAATAAAAAAGAATTATGACATGATGAGATCTAGATACTATTTTTATTCAATGTTTAATCTGAAAATAATTCTCTAGAAAATTTATGAAAACTATATAAATATTATATTTTATATTCAAGAATAAATGAATAAATAAATACATATATGAGGGGAGAAATTTAAAGAGTGTTTTGGTCGGATTTTATTTCGGTATGTGTGGAATTAGGGATCATTGAGGTGGTGGAAATGCCTATTAATTTTTGGGATAACTATAAAAAACGATTATAAAGAATGTTGTCACATCCACCATTTATCAGAGTTGAGATAATGTTATTAGTATATAGCTACTGTTATAGGTTGATTTTTGAGAATTTATAACCATATAAATTATATTTAATATAGACCCGATTTTTAATTACAACATTCTAGAAGATTATTTAGTAGAAACTAAATATATAGTTGAATCACATTATAGAATATAGTCTATATAATGATATTAAATCTCAATAAAACATCAACCCATATAAAGAATTTATTTGAGTGTGGTATATATACATGAAATGTGGAATATATCAAAAATATCCTTTGTAATATTTATTATGAAATAATATATTCAACATAGTCCCTCCCATATCATAATATGAATCTATCATTGGAATAAATTGTACTCTCTAACATGTTGTGATGATGTTATATTAATAAATATATTTGGACCTGGACTTGCGAAGGAGAATAATGTTAAGGTCTGAATAATGTTGTATCATTTTATAGTATAATACATATTATAGATGATCTATTCTTTTAATAATATAAATTGCATGAATATTTTGGTCTCTAATAAATCATTCCTCAAAAAAAATTCATGGATGATATTTTTAATATTTTTGAACATTCAAAAAATACAAAGAAAGAACATGGACCACTTTAAGAATATTGATCATATTGTTTCAAAGTTATATTAATATTCTCTTCCTACAAACCTAGCTTATATAAATAAATTTTTCTATTTATACCTCTTGAGGAATATTGTTAATAATTCATCAAATAAAAACACTACAATGCTACTCAAAGAAGATAATGCAATCTCTTATGGGGACTAGTATATAGTAATCATGTATCAAAAATAAAATGTTCAATAAAATATAACCACTAATATTTTAATGTTAATATAAAAATTAACTATTAATCGAAAATATTAGAACATAAGGAAGCAATTATACAAAGGTACACTAATCTACATTAATCCTAGTGTTTGAATTTATGTTTTGAATTTAAAATTTTAATGTATAGAGAATTATACATATGATTATTTTGAAATAATAATCATTTACTGCACTAAAAATACATTAGTCATAATTAAATATTAAATATTATATAAATAACATATATGGATAAATAAAAAATTCGGGTCATGATTAATATTTTCACCATTAGAGGGGCATGATTAATTTTATTTTCCATTTAAAACATGGTAGTTCATCAAATACAATCATTAATATAGATTAGAAACATTTCATTAATAAGATAATTCAAAATTTCACTCTTAATGGTTCTCTCATTAATATATATATATATAGTGAAAAATCAAATGAGGATGTTGTGTGGCTCTTTAAAAAGGGATACATCCCAAGATCACACAAAGATTATGTTTCCATGTTCAAAAATCCATAGTACTCACATTAGGTTGATAAAACATGGGATTCTCTCACTCCCATAAATGGATAATTATGTCTATAAGAGTTATTATTTGGTCATGATTCGCAAAATGGAATTCATTCTAAAAAAGATTCACACAATAATTCTTTAAATGATTGGTCAGTTTGTAGAAAGGTGGGTCACATCAAGGATTTTTTATCTCTGATGGTATCATCTAAATCTGAAATAAGTGTTATAGATATTCCTCTTCCTCACAGAAACATATCTGAAATATTACTTCCTACAGATGAATAATAATTTTTCCAGATAATTAATATTCTTTATATTCCATCCAAATAAACTACTATGTTATATGGGATCTCTCTTATTCCTCAAGAAAAAATTATTTAAAAAATTAGATATGATTGAATGATATCCATTATCGCCTGTATAATGTATTCATTTATAGAAATAGAATATCATATCATGTTTAACTAATGTTCCTTACCAAAATTATATAATAGGTTTATAAAATTTCCTCTGACAATCCATCCCTGGAAAAAGTTATTGAGTTCAATTACCATTCCATAACCCAAGGTGGTCATTCCATCTAGAGAAAATAATTTTATATGGTAAATACATATAATTATATCAACTCAATTCCCTAAGTCTTGTGTTAATTATTCCACTTTTTAAATTCAAATTAAATTATTACGTTATGATGGAAACCCCATTAACTTATTATCATTCCATTCACTACATCTTTATCCACATTTATTAATACATGTAATCATAGAATTTCCCCTACTACTGAGTTCACTTCTGTAATAACTTTAACAATAAATGTAATACCTAGATATTTTAATATAAGATTATGCTTGATATCATATAACATAAAAACATTAAGCGCAAAACCAAAAAAAAATTGTCATTTAAATATGAACAATATATCTATGTGGTTGAATTCATTGTTATTAATATTATTAACAAAATTATTAAATGTTTATATTCCTATTAATAAATTAAAATTTATTGATTAATTATTAGTATAGAAACCATGAAATTTTAGTATAGACTTTTTATAAATTATTTTTACAATATATAATTTTAATTATTATTTATCATTATGAAATGTAGCTTGTTTTTACACGATAAGATAATTTATTTGATAAATTTAGAATAATTTTTATAAAACCTACATATCAAATTAATCTTATGGTGAAATTTTCTACATTTTCGTATAAGATTAAATATTTGATGAATATTGAAAATTACCCACTTTAATTGGAAATTATATTTTTATGTATACCATTACAAAATAAAAGTCCATATTAAAATATATTAAAAATAATATAAGATATATAATATTATTTCTAATAAATTAAATTGTATTGGAATCAATTAAATGGTTTAATTTTTAATAATAATGTTTTTATACATAAAAGTGATTTTCTTGAAAACTTGTTTTCCTTGCATATTTCCCATTTAATTTCAAATTATAATATTCACAAACATTGGTTTTAAATTTATAAAAAGGATTCCATATTTGAATTATGAAGATTTAAATTTATTAAATTTTTCATATTTATTTTTAGTGAATGTGTATAGTAAACTTGGAAATTATTTAAATCATCATAACAGGTAAATAGGGAAATTGATGGTAAAGAATATAAAATTTCCCTTAAAATTTCACTATTTTCATTGGATGAGTAATTTTTTCTTTAATATTTCATGGATTTAATATAAGACCAATTTTTTTATTTGGTATTGATTATGATGTTTATAATATCTCATTTAATGAATAGTCAAATAAGTCACACTCATGCTCTGAATAACTATAATATTATGAATATTAGGTTATACAGAGTATATGTCTGATTATAAATAGTCTTATAAAATCCAAAATATTTATCATCATCATGATAATTTATTTAGAAATTTTAGTCGATACATAATTAATAGAAATTTTTATAAACTCTGATGTAATGGTTATTCAATTAATCGAGAAACCAATTAAATGGTATTAAAAATTTTAAATATAATAAAATATTAATTAATTAATTTTGTAAATGAAATTTAATGATAAATATTTAATATTAGGCATATATTAAAATATTTTATTCAATCTTATCTTTATATATTATAATTATTAAAGTCATTTTAATTAATAGTGTCAAAAATGAAAATATTGATATTTTATGAATATAATATTTAATTTATTTATTTTTAAATAATAAAAAAATTAAATATAAAAAAGTATGAAATATATAGTCAAAAAATTAATCCATATGAATTGATATAAAATGTTGAAGTATTTGGACCTATATTAGTCATAAATATTTTAAATATTTTTCTAAATAAAAAATTTCCCCTCCAAACAATTATAAAAGTGAAATCATTCTATCGTTTCATTTCACCACCGTGCATAATTAATGTCAACCAAAATCTTCTCATTTATCTTATAAATATCATTAGATATGCTCATGGGGCATTGTTCCTTCAAAAAAACATCCCAAGATCCCTTAAGAATATATCTAATGGAAGTATACAAATGAAAATTTAATCACATTTACCAACTATTTCTGGTTTATATATTCTTCAACATCCAATTATAGTATTGATTCCATCATAAATAAGTAACATTATTATAACATATATAATTATATATTGTTATTATTGTTATTATAATAACTAAGACACCTGTAATACGTCCTATAAAAAACAAAAGCACCGCATGTGCGTACATATTACTTATCGTGTCTATATTGCAATGTAATATGTTTTTCAACACCAATTTTATTGGAGTGCTAAAAATATAAAAAAATTAATATATTTGATACATATAAAATAATAATTATTCTTTTATGTAAATCTTTTTTACCAATATTTTCCTCAATCCATCATAAATCGAAAATAGTGTACTTGTGTACTTAGAATATAAATCTTAATGAACAATATAATTAATTTTTATTCAATCTTTATGGATGACTATAAAAATATAAAAAGATAGTATATATATTATTTAATCGATAAATATTATTATTTTTATGATAGAATTATGATAAAATTATAATTTTATGAACATACACAACAAAAAATTTCTGGGAAAATAAATTTGTTATCATTGATAACAATGTTAATAATGAAATTTTATTAACAAAAAATTAATAAAATGATATGAGAGGATCATATAAGATTTTATTAATATGAATATTTTTCTATAATACATTAATATCATGTTTATACCAATTATTAATGAGTTAAATTCTTGTTTAATCGATGGAAAGCTTGAGGTAAGGGTTTTTCGTCTCACTGTTATTATCATGGCACTTATTCCATATTAAACAATTATTTATTTTGTGTGGTGTACATAACACCCATTTAATTTTATTAAATATTGTAACTATTTAAATTTATGGTATTTATAGTTTAATTTTATGTAATATCATTCATGGGTATTGTGAATCCAAAGAAACACATGTGTGAAGGGTTCATCTCACAATCACTTCGTTAATCCGGATTTCTTAATTTTTTATATCTATTGGGTAATATTTTTCATCCATGTCGATGTTTGATAAATAAATTTCAAAATTTATTTTCATATTCTCATATATTTATTTAATGTCATGTATACCCATGTTTATGTTTTTAAGAATTATATTAAAATAAATTTTTAATTTTTTTTAAAAATGACTAACATTGTGACTTTTCTCTAAAAAATTAAAGGAATGTTTTATATTTTCATCTATGGAAGGAGAATATTCTTTAAATATCATAATGGCTTCATGATTGGCACTTTATTTAATTTTTATTAATGTTATTTACATGTAAATAGTTTTCCTTCAAATTTGTGAAGTTTATATTTAAAAGTAAATATAAAATTGAAAATGAAATTTTCCACAAGAATGATGTTAATTTCCTTTTAGTCCACTTTTATTCATCAATAGAAAAAACCCTCTATTTGAATTATTAATAAATGATTATATGTTTTAATTAAACAATACATTGATATATTCACTTAATTTTGTTTATTGAGTATTTAATTTTAATTAAATATCCCTATTCATTTATCATGGATATGAATATTCCATAAACCATATTCTCTTTTTACATATGTTGACATACACTAAATGTTATTTTATTATCTGTATTAAATAGTGATTCATTACTCAAAATTGAATTTTTTTTTGATAAGGAATATTGATCCATCAATTAAATCAATCATTTGATATATGAAGATTGCTTTGGACTATTAGTAAGGATAATAATTATAAAGCCCCTCAATGCATCTGTATGTATCATGAGATAAATCTGAAGGTTAGATTTGATTCTTTTTCACCAGTACATTAAAAACATATTTTGAAATGTATTAATGGTAGATGTACAATGTTCATGATTTTATGGAGAGAAATAAATAAGTATTTCATTTTGTAAGAATTTACTTATTATTATCGAGTGGATTTTCATAATAATATTATCTCTAAATGAAATTCATTATCATTTTATTGACTAAATTTCCTGGGTTTCAGTTGTTTACCTTAGTATTATGATTCTTACTTATGTAATCATAGAAAAAAATATATTTAAATGGAATGTGTGTTCATTTTTTACCTTTAAATTATGATAATTTATATTGATTTAGTTTATCTTTTATTGTACTTAAACATTATTTAATATTTGAGATCGACCCTTTCTTATAATTTATTTTCCCTATGATTCTAGGAAATATTTTTTCATTGATATATAAGGTCATGCTAAAAAAAATAATGAGGTTCGAAGGAAAATATTTTTAAAATTTTATGATAAAAAGTTAATGAGAATTTCATGTCTGTAATTATTTTAACAAGAATACTAAACTCCTCAGTCTTTTTGGATGTGAATCCTTGTATTTAGTTATAATGTAGTCAATTAACTACTGATTTCAGGATTTTGGTGTTGGGGTTGTTACAGTTAGTGTCAAATATATTTAGTAGAATCCTTGAGAACTAGATTTATGGAATCATAAATTAGTGAACATAACCCACGGACTATCTTTGATTATAATTATATATATTTTAAACATCTAAAAATTTTTGTATGGTAGGAATGATGTGGTTTCACAAAATGATTTTTTGGGCTAACAATATTTTTTTGGTTATAGTCGTTGGCTATAAACCAAAGGAACTGTGTTAATAATGACGGTGATGGAAAATGTGTAGTTTATGGAAAAAAATGGGATGATATCTTGGGTAAAAGATATTAAGATTATTTCTATCAAATTTTATAGATATATTGTTAATAACATTAACCATAAGTAACTATTGGATATTAAAATGTATAGAATGATATTTTTTTGAGAGTTTGGGTGGTGGAGACCTTATAAGAATGAATATTTAGTTGCTAATATGTCAAGAATTTGATAAAAAAACAGGTGAATTTCATAGTGGAAATGGAAGATGTTTTTGTTGTTTAAAATACTGACACAAATAACATAATTTACAAGTAATAAAAAATTATTTAAATGAATAAGAATAGTGGTCTCTCTTAAGATTAATCAAACGTTTAATATTTATAATGTGTAATATATAGTAATTATTAAAATTATTTTTAAATAGGTAAATATCATGAAGTGAATCAAAACTACTTTCAATGTAGCAGTTAGATTTCATGATTATGGAAATACTAAAAATGACATATTAAAGGTTGGATGTATTAAGGTATAAAATGATGAAGTATAGATAATAGTTTAAGATTGAAGATGAAAAATGAAAGTACATTTGTAATTGGAATCATGGGTTATGTTTTCATATTATTTCATCAATTATTGTTTTGTTTTATGAATCATGATATAAGGAATAATATTACTATAGTACTGCTTTTTAAATATTTGAATCTTATGATGAATAGTACTGATAACCATGATAAATGATTCTATGGAATGTTGATATTTTGGGAATCTTGTTATTGAGTGAATATACCCATAACACAATATTTATTTTCAGCTAATAATTATAATGATACCATTATGGGATAGTATTTTCACCAATGATATGGGTATTGATTTGAAGGGTAGTGTGCACTATTCTTGGTGTACTACACATCTAGATTTATGGAATATATTGAATTACCTAATATTTTATTTTAGAATACATATATGTTTTCCTAAATATTTTAAGGCGATAATGTAATTTATAGGATTCTTATTTTACATAAATAATTACATTATTTCATTTTGAGAATCTAATGTTATTTGGATTCTAAAAATTTTTATCCTTCCTTCAAAAAATTTGATGTTGGAATTTGGACATATGTGCTTTTGATGAGTTTTAAGTAAATTAATTCTGGAATGGATTATGTTTACCTTTGTAAATTATTATTTTTTGATATTTTATATTGGTAACATTTGTTAACCATTTTTTCGTTATAAAATATTTTGTGGCAGATGAATGACTTAATGATTTTTTGACTCATTAAATGTTTTTCAAGCATAAAAAATTCATCTCGAATATCCATTTACTATTGATAAGGATAAAATTATGAAAATATTGAAGCATAGAAAATTTTTATATTATTTTTATGAAATGGAAAGGAGTTTATACACATATGATTGAGGGATTTATCATTATAGTAAATTAATCCTTCAAATTTGAAAACATTTTTATCCATTTAATTTTTTTATTGAGAAATAAATTTTCATTTAACTCATCATAAATTTAATATTTTTTATGGTTAAAATTATAATGACCATATTTGATATCACTCATAATCATTAATTGGGATTTAGTTTTATGTTTGATATCTATGTTTTCTTTTCCCTCGTATATTGTACTACACATAATACTATTTTGGGATTTCCCCGATGACCATCATATATTCCATTATCTCTTTTGAAGTGAATGTTTTATTGTAAAATGTTAGGTTAATGGATTTTCGCAAATGAATTATAAAATTTAAAATAATTGATTACTAATCACAATTTCAAATTGTTCATATATAGTGTATTAAAGGAGGTTAGAACTTAACATCCCATTATTTTAAAAGAACTCTTTATTTGAAAGTTTATACAGTAATAAACATTCAGCATAACCCCAAAATAATATTATTTAAATATTACCATTATAACCCAGAATTTAAATTATAGGGAATGATTATATTTGTGAAATAATGAAATTTATTTAAAGGTTTTTTAGTACACAGTTGTTGATTTATTAATAGGGAATAATTTTTTATAATTTCATTTTATTTTTTTTAAATAATTGTTATTAATAATAATGATCAATTAATTTAATTTATTTTTACCCATTTTAGAATTTGTATTTGATAAATGTTAATTAATTTTTTAAAATCTTCATATTTATTTTATTTAAGTGTTATGATTTTTTCTAAATTGTTTATTTACCACTGAATAGTGAAAAATAATAATTTTTCTTGAAATGAGTTTTCATTTTTACCATTGAAATGATACATATTAATTTATGTTATTCTAAAAGTAAAATAGTTATATCATAAAAAAACAAATTATTATATGGGAATGAATTTCAGGTTTAATATTTGAATACAAAACATTAATACATTAACAGGTAATTTTTCTTAAAAAAAATATATTTTTTCATTTTTTTATAATTTTATGTAAAATTGTGATAATTAATTGTTTAAAATTTCAAAAAATTGGATAAATATTTTAATTGAAGTGGTAAAAATTTATTAAAATTCCTTTTTAATTTTTTGGTATTATGAACAATAAAATTGGTAATTGTTATACGAGAGTAAAGGGAAAATCTTGTAAATAAGGTTAAAAATAATATGATGGGAACTAAAAATGCTTATTTCACAATCCCCAATTTCAATATTGGATTAATTTTCATCCATAATAAATAATGGTTCTAATATATTTTATTTGTTACCATTTATAAGTGATTATTATATTTATAATATTTTATTTAATGAAAAGTCAAAGATGACACACCCATGTTTTAATTGCTACAACATAATTAATATGAGATTATACAAAAGATATGATCGATTAATAATTTTCATAATAAATAATATATATATATATATATTAATCAAGATAATATTTTTCTAGTTTTTAGTGGAGTAACAATTACTTTAAATTTTACACACCGATGATGAATTAATTGAAAAATAAAATAAATGATATTGAAAATAATAAAATTAATATAAATTTTCTTAATTTCTATGATCAAGGAATTTTATCTATGGATAATAAATAATATTTTTTAATAAAATATTATTTTATAAGATATCTTATTTTAATGGAATTATAAATATTAAAGTAATGAATAGTTTTAAAATTAATAATAATAATATTTTACGGATTTAATATGTTAAAAATTTATTTATCGATCATTAAAATCATAAATAATAACCAAAAATAAAATAAATGGTTGATAATATAATTCCATTTTTAATTATAGTCCATTCGAAGTGGTTTTTATAAATACTGCTCTAAGTATATATTAATCATTTTAGAAATTCCAAAATAGCCCTTCGTCTCAATTTTTAAAAGAAACCCTTTACACCAGTTACATAGCCAGCATTTTTCCATTCCACTGAACCAAATAATAAAATTTACCTTCTAAAGATCTTTATAAATGTTTTATATGTGATTGTATTTCCAATGATGAACCATATATCCCTTCATTATTGATAAAAATTCTACTAAAGAAGTGGTAATAATATTTTCCAACTCATTAAGGTTTATATCTTCTTATACATTATCTTCATTTGTGGTTTCTAACCTAAATTAAAAAATCCTGTATAATTTATAGACTGAGGTGTTAGTTCTATTATTAAAAAACCATATCCCTCCTTTTATTCATACAATGTAATATGAAAGCATTATGTTTGTATGAAAGACCATTCTTCTCTATATAGAGTTGTCATTTATTTTTCATCATAATATTACTTGGATGGTCTTAAATATAGAACTAATAAATGGTGTAATTCATTTTTATATCTCTATATTTATGGATGACTATATATATATATTTTATGAAATGTAATCCAAAAATAATACTCCATGTATGATGGAAATATTATAAAAGTATATGGATTAGAACTTATTTGAAAAAACATGATGGGGAAAATAAATTTGTTACTAGAAAAACCAATGTTAATGATGATGTATTTTTAACAAAGGGGATATAAGAATATATATATTGATCATTTATGATATTATAAATATGAATATTTTTATTGTATAAATTAATAACATGTTTAAAACTTTTATATAATAGGTAAAATCATTTTCAATTAAAGGAAAACATTAGGTTAGGGTTTCTCACCTTAGTTTTACATATGGGAGAGACATTCAATGTTCACCACTTATTTATTTTTGTGGTGAAAATAATCACCTTAATTTTTTTAAATATCAATAAATTATATCTTTGTGGTATTTATATTTTAATTTGAGGTAATATATTTCATGGGGAATTCAAATATGAAAAAATAAAATTGGCAATGGTTTATTTCTCAATATCATCATTATTCCGAATTGTTGTTATTTAAATATCATATCGGGAATATTTCTATTCTAGGTTGGTGTATCCTAATTATTATTCAAAATTATATTTTAAATTTTCATAAAAATTTTAAAATTGTTTTAAACCAATATTTATCTTTTTATAAAAAAAATTAATAAATATTCCTATCATTTTCTTAATAAGTTATATGGTGACTTCTCCAAAGAAAAATTATGTTTTACCTTAAATCATAAGTAATGTGAAAAATTTCACAGTACTATAATACCTAAATGATATAAATAATCCCTTAAAATATTAAAAAAAATTAAATTTAATGAATTTTTTATCTTTCTAATTTGTTTATTTTCATTTTAAATGTAACATTCAATGTGAGAATGATATTTTCCTAAAATACTTTTTCAATGATATTTTTATGGTACTTTTATTGATCAATTAAAACAACACATTATTTTACATATTCCATTGTAGTTATATATTTTAATTAGATTATAATTTTAATTAATCACTTACTTTTGATTACTATATATTTCTTTTCCTTAAAATAACCATGTTCACGTATCAAGGTTATGATTATTTCTAAAATGGTATACCATATTTACATATGGAATTTTTCTTTTTAATTTATATAATTAAGTGAGGATTATTGATAAATCAATATTCTTTACTCAATTAGGATATTTTAATGATTAGTTATATCGATTCCTTAAATAAATTGACCTCTTGATATACGAGGAATGCTTTTGTATTACAATAGCTGGTGGGTACTAGAATTATATAGGCCCTCGATGTGTCTGTAGGTCTCATTAGACAAAATCATTTTTCTAAATTAAAGGACTTTCAACATATATTTTTAAACCATTTACTGAATTTTCTTGAAGTTAGAGGTATAATGTTATTGATTACATGAGATCCGATAATTATGTTCTTCCTTTTTTTTTGATTTTCGTTATTTTTATCCTTGCAATTTGAAAAATCATATTATCTCGTGATTTATTTATTTCATAGTTTATTGATTACATTGAATATGTTTTCAGTTATTTTCCATGCCATATTTTTTTAATTATCTATTTATAAATGAATATTTATAAATTGGAATTTGTGTTTATTTAGTTGACATTAAAAGTTGATTATACATTTTTTTCATGGTATCTTTTTATACAGATAAACCTTATAAAGAGTTTAACCTCACCCCATTATTATGTCATATATTCTACCTGATAAACGAAAATGTTTTATCATTGATATGCAGTGTCACCTTAAGGGGAAAATTGGTTCTTAAAATTAAAATGCTCTGTGTATTATATGTTTAAAATAAAAAATGAATTTCACATCTGAATTTAACATACCAACAAAACTAATCAATTCACCCTTATTGGATGCAGTTACTTGTATCAAATTCCAATTTAATGAAATAAAGGTAATTCTAGGATTCTTATGTTGTGTTTGTAAAATAAATTATTTTATAATGTAAATTTATATGAATATTTTATTTCGTGTTAGGACCTACATCACATAAAATATCTAACATATTATGATGTGTCACCATTATTCACAACATAGACACGTGAATATTAATCTAGTCGAGAATTATGGTTTTTTTCAAAAACACATATTTGAGAGTGGATCAACAAGAAATTATACTTCCATAATTTGATGGTTTGTGACCTGATCATCCCATTATGACGTGATAGTCACAAAACATCTCATTTTGGATCCACATTAATTTCTCATAGCCTCTCATTATGGAAAAAATTTATCCCACAATCATTACTCCACAGTTAATTTAATTTATCCAACTATTTTTTTAATAGTGATATGGTATTGATCATTGAATGATATTATATGTGGTAACATTACATAGATCATTTATTATTTTATTAAACTCACACAACATTAGCCTTTACATGTTTTGTTAAGTAAAAAAACAATGGTGACATATTTATCTATATGGTGATGCCTTCCATTGAGTCACTCCCTATTAAAATGAAGTGGATAATATTACCTAAAAACATGTTCTTTCATGTAATGTAACATAATATATCATTATTATATTTCTACATGGACTCTAAGTTATGTCATTCAATACAACAATGTGGGGTGGTCTCTATTTTTTTGATATGATGATGTTTTAGGATAAAACATTTCAAAAAACCTCTAAATTATTTTTTAAATGTCCTTTTTCTTATAACACCTTAGTAAAAAATAATCAGAAATACATATGCTAGCTATCAAAATTCAATTTCATGTATTGAAAAAAAAAACTCTAGGTATTTATATTCATATTCCATGACCATTATTTAAGAAAGCTAAACACGTATCACCTTTCAAAAATCCATATATCCACTGTAGAGGATTTAATAATTCTTCATGAAATATTTCATGAAAATATTCAATCTTTTATACCATGTTTTTCAATTATTTATTAAAAAATTCAGGTTCTGAATATTGTTAACCAAATTCACTATCTATCATGTAACCATTAGTTTTATTACTATTTTTATCCATCTCTTATAAATACATCAATACACATAATTTGTTGATAATATCTTCATATTTAACTAATATCAAATGGAAATCACAAAATATATTTTTAATGGAGGCACTATTATATATGTTATATCATTTTACTATAAATCAAAAGTAATAATCTATCTTAGGATATTAAACCAATATGTATGTATTTATGATTCATTTTATTCTCCTAATTTTATAATAAAATTATGTGTTATTATTCATTTTATATTTATTTTCACTCTACCTATATTAGTAAAATTCATGGTGGAATTCATCATCTACACTACACCATTTATATCGACAACTTCATGGATCTATTATTTTATATCATAAACATAGAATTTTGACATCTATATTAGGAGAGTATCCCCAATACCATTAAATTGAAACTATTTCATATCCTTTGACAACCTTATTTGACCATAACATCATTATAATCATTCCAAAACATGTTTAGAAAATCAATTGATTCATTAAACAGTTATGGAATGTAAAATTATTTCTATCACCATTTGTTGAAAAAAATAATTCCATAAATTATTTTAACAAATGAAATACTTTCACACACTTCTATCTTTTCTGAAGCACTTCAGTCATTTTAAGAAACCATATGGAAAAGAGTCATAAAAATTATTCAATAAAAACTATGTTAGAACACAGATTAAAAACATCAAATTCAATAAAATCCATTTTATCAAAACTAAAAATATAAATTTATATCACATATTTCCAAAAAATTATTTCCCTCAGCAACAGACCCTATGATATCAATATTACATAAAAAAAACTAATTGTGAATAAACAATAAATAACTAGTCATGTGTGTCCTAAAATATTATGAGTTAATTTTTACCACTTCTTATCATAAAATCATAAAATCATTTCATGTCAATTTTCTTCCTTCAATATAGGATTATCATTTTTTTTATGCGTTAAAATACCTTTAAAACATTAACATACATTTCCCTTTTATGTATTTGTCCTTATTAACAAATTAAATACATTAGAATCACCTATCAATATAGAGAACGGGATTTGACTTTCACTAATATTTAGTATCCCCAAAGGCTATTAGTTTATACAAATTTTAGTAAATTAACAAATAAAAATAAACATCATGAAATATTTCCATCTATATCAATACTTCCTCCTTTTTCTTTATGAACAAATACCAAATGTATTATTTACTAATACCATTTTGATCATCAAATTTTGATTGATATCACATAAAATATCAAATAGGTATTTAAAACCACATTATCATTGGGAATTTATTTATAAAAAAATTACATCATCATCAAATTAGGAAATTCCAAATTTAGCTCTAGATTTTCAATGTGGATTCCTGATACCACATATTGACTCAGATTATGCCCTGGAAATATTTGTACTTAGTATAACACCATTTTTTGAATTCATATCCATAAATATCATATATATATATATATATTATTTCATCTCATGTAACTTAAGGAACATATCTCCCCCATAATCCAACAATTATTTATAATGAGTTATAAACAATAATATCCACTAGGATATGAGAAATTTTCAAACATCCTGAAGATGTGGAATGGTATAGGACTAATTGAACTGGCCATTTTATTTCATGGTTCTTATAAACAATATTTATGGTTTTTCTAAAAATATTACATTATAAATTCTCATTTTTTATATTTTATTATAGTTCCCTATATTCATAATCTTTTTATTCATCCTTTTTTATATGAATCACACTTATACAAGATTCTTGGATTTATGAATACTATTGCATAATTTCCCATGTTTTGTATACTACCTTAGGGACCATAAAAAATTACTATCCACTTTCATTATAATGTTATTTATGTAACAACATAGACATACATCATGACCATTATTTTAAATAGTTTCCATTATCATGTTAATTTTTTTCATTCATGAACCATTAATTCCATTTTTATCAATTGGTCTCACATATAGAAGAACTTATATTACCTTCATCTATATTTATTTCCATTCCATGTATAATTTAAACTATTTTTATAGCTTTATAAGGTATTTTTTCAAACTCTATCTAACTCCATAATTAATTTCCTATAATATATTAAGTCTAGTTTCATGAAAAATAAATTTTCTTTCAGTTTAATAAAACTCCATATCTATCACAGTAATATATGATTTCAATATTAGATACATTGGTCCTACTAGGTTTTAGACCCTTATAATATAGCAATAAAAAATACATAAAAAACATATCTCATTAAAAACATATCTCATTTGGTCATAAATTCAAGGAAATAATGTTTTACTGAATTAGTTTAAAAAATCTCACGCT
Organism: Viscum album; assembly: GCA_963277665.1. NCBI lineage: Eukaryota > Viridiplantae > Streptophyta > Magnoliopsida > Santalales > Viscaceae > Viscum > Viscum album. The sequence goes on along the minus strand of OY728142.1, from coordinate 1,328,021,382 downwards.
TTTGCTGTTATAAAATCATTCATGGTATATAACATAATTCTAAAATTATAACACATTTCGTCTCTCCAAAATTAAGATATAAGACTTCCTAATTTACTGATTATATTATATTATTTTTTATTATATATTTATTTTTACTGGGAACTCCACTTGTTAATGATATCATGGCAGGGATCATTAATATATTTTTAATTAATTTACACATAATTTATTGTTCTATGATCTTATCATACTTCTCCCTTAGTTGAGGAACCATATTATCAAACTTTGATCCATCTTCTATTCTCTATAATATACTAACCTATAGTTATATTTTGAGATAGAGAATTCCTACAATTAAAACCGTAGACAATGAAATTTTTTCCAATGCCTCATGTATTATATCTATTTGTAACTCTCATTGACACTTAATCATTGAATAAATTTTCAAAATATCACTATTCATGTTTATATTTTATTTATTTAAAAAAAATCAACAATGAGAAATATTATATGAATTCATGGACAATTATATGCATAATATCTAATCCATGCAATGTATCATTTATGTATTAGATATTCTCCTCTTTAATACTTTCACATTTTATATATTTTTTTACTAAATTTACTTTCCACTCCAACCACGTACTAAAAAATTTCAATGTATTAGGGGAATAAAAATTATATTTAAATCCAATATCATCGTGAATAATGCACAAAAAATATTTACCATTGATATCGATCTCACTTACAGCATTGGGAGTGCTCATATTCTTGATAGTATTTATCTTATAACCACTATACTATAATGTTTTCAAAATAAAATTATAATAAAAAATAAAAAAATAGTCCTCTTTTAAAAGATATAAAATCCACCCAATCTGAAAGATCAAAATTTGTTTTTCCATATTATAATTTAAAATTATTTTCTCTCAAAACATTATATATACAATTAAAATTAGAATAATTAATTGTTTTCGTGAATATATTATTTGATGTTTTCTTATTCTAGATTTAAAATGTATCTTTATCATAAACTCATTAAGTAATATTAATGCAATAAATTTACATTTAGAAAAATCACATAATATATTCAATATATTCTATTAGAAATCAATACGTCTCATTTTCTTGTCAACAAATGTTATTACCACTAACATGAAGAGTTTTCCACTTTATATCAACCTATGATAAAAATATAAAAATATTTTTTAAAAGATTAAACCTAGAATATGTTCTAAAAGGGTCTAATTCCACATTTTGGAACAATGTTGAATATATTCACTCTAATAAGGGGTTAATCTTGTCATTTAAAAATTTAAACATTACATTGGACTATTTTTACCACTTTACTAAACAACTTTCTCTATTTAAATTATCCTAGAAAATATTACGCTTTTGACTGATCGATAAAAAATAAAGAAAAAATATTTATATTAAGATAATAAAAATATCTAAAAAAAATATATACAGATTACTATAATGTTTTATAACCATGGAAAAAACAAAATACATTTCAATTTGGTTGAAAATCCCACAATATTAAAATTATATATATATTTTTTAATTGTTACTCTATTTTAAGGATCACAAAATTTAAAATATTTAGGGATTATTCACTACTCACCTAATGTTAACTCCCTCTTTTTAACTCCCTAAACTAGTTTGGGGAATGTTTGGTTAATTTATTGACCTAGGGGTCACTTTAATGGTTTATAAGTAATATGTTATACTTCATACCAGAATATGTAGTCAAGAAACATTTTATCTTCAAATTTATAGTAGACGATCTATTAATTTAAACATTATTATTCATAAAATTATTTCATGGTGGGTGAGGTAAATTTGTCAAAATGTGAGATAGATTTTCATTTTCTGAAAAAAACACAATTTTAACACTTATTTTTCAAAAATAAAGAATAATATGATATGGAAATTTTTATTCAAATATTACTTTATCAAAAACTATATTTTTGCATTGAAATATATTTTCCTCTTCAAATAATAATTGTTTAATAAGCTTGAAAGGGTAGATATATTTCCTTGTATACACACTTATCTTATTCTACTATTAAATGAAAATTTATAAATATCATAATCTAACTATATATTGAGAATTTTTATAAGTAGTTTTAAATGTTATTCTAAGAATAAATCCATTAATCTATTTTTTTAGATAAATTCGTTTCCTATTATATTCTATTATCTTTACTTGTATCACACACAATTAAATATTGTAAAATTCCTTCAGTTATTTCATGCTAATTCCTAAAATCTCATTTCAAATCATTCTTTTTATAATATGGAACTTAATTTCTATAGTAATATTGAAATATCTTGATCAAGGAATGACCCCTTTTACTACAATATTATAATCATCAACATCATACAAAAAACATAATATCCTCTATTATAGTTTTCCCTTTAACAAAAATCAAAATAAATAAGTTCCTACTGAATCACATTTAAATGTCATAAGGATCATAATGTTATCCTATTTGTTTCATATAATTTAAATCCTTATAAGTATTTATATTTATATTTATAATGTAAATAATATAAACATTTTATGATTTACTATTACCTCATAAATCCTAAATTTGGCCTCTCATCAAACTAACAATATATCAAAGCATGTCCCTTTTAAGTATTCATATAGTTTTAGTGTGATAATTCAACATTGTTGTTAACTAAATATATATATATATATATAATTCCCATTGGAATATTTTTCATATCCTCTTTGTGTATCATGTCTTCATCCCAAACTATTCACAAAAAATCATTTTAATATTTCATATTTTTTATTTTCTAATTAAATTATAATTCACAATTTCATAAAATTATCTCTTTGAAATTATTTTACTAATATCACAGAATAATCAAACCTTTCACATTTTTCTTATGTATGATGTAATAAATTATTTATATGATTCTTATGAAAATAACCATATATCAAACACTTTCAAATTAAGATGATATAGAACATTTTGTGTAAATTTTTTGTTCCTTCATAGTGAAACAATTCATACAAATCCAAAATTAATCTTTTGTGACCTCTATAGGATTACATATAAGAATGGATTGGTGTGTGATAAATGTTTTTGCACTACTAATTTCATTTTTTACCCAAAAAAATTATACTAAACACTTAATTATTTCATGAACAGTCATACTTCCTTTAATGCATTAATATTCTATAATATATAACATAAACCTTACCTATAACTTTTATATGATATATATTCCATCACACACCAAGTTTTGGTTTTTTTATTTTATTACCCTGGTATACAAAATCAAACATGTTTCTCCACTTTCACATGTTCATATAAATGAAATATAGGAATCAATGCTCCCTCATCATATAATTCATGATAATCTACAGTCATCACTATAATGTTTGTATTTATATTCCTAACATAATGTAGTACCCATATATAATCACCAAATTCATTATAAAACACATAACCATTATATTTTGAATGAATACTATCCAATTCAATTGATTACATCCATAATCTATATAAAAGAAATGAATCGCCAACTATGCTTGATAATAAATCTCTCCCATAACTTATATTTACAACATAATATCTATCTTAGAAAACATAAATTAAATAAATATTTTATAATTCCTCTTGTTTGTATTACAATATCTTTTTCATATGTATTATTATATAATTTATAAACAAAATTTTTAAACATAAATTATAATAGAAATTTATAATGTATCTATATATTATAAAATAATAATAAAATAAAAAATATATAATTTTATTAACTACTAAAAATATTTCAAAATTTTTATTATAATTAAATGTATATTATTTGAAATATTAATAAAATCAAGAAAATGTAATCATTAATTAAGGCCCCAGCCTTAAACCTTACTTAATATTGAGTTATTACAATATTAAACACTGAGGATCTTTTCAGGTTTAGAGTTTTAGAGAATCAGATCATAAAACTTGCATTACATTCCACATTTGAACAAAGTGGTTACATAAAAGATAGTATTCGTTTTTCCCATCAACGGAAACATATTTAAAATAAAACATGGATTCTTTCTTTACACTTCCTTGACATTATCATCATATCATGTACCACTCCCTTGACCTGTGAAAAACATTTCAAAAACATAGGATGAGCATAAAAATCTTGGTAAGGGTTATAAAAATTTTGGAAAGGAAACATGAGTACATATATACATTAGAATGAAATCACACATTACCCATAAAACATAAGCACTTTAACATACCTAATAAAATTATGAATAAATCATAGAAATCATAAGACATAAAGGTAGCTTGAGGCATTCATAACATTCTTATGTAAAGATTAACCATATTGGTTACATTTGGAATACCCATCACAGTATATTCCCTAAATCTCTTTAGAGAAACCCTTAATGTTTAACTCCTTTGCATTACCCAATGCATTGGAGAGCTATATCGGGCTCACCCGCCCTTAGTTTATCATGGAACCACCCATCTTCATAACAATGCCCAAGAACCAAAACATAATCATAGAACATAACTTAATCATAAAGGAAATATAACATTCTGACATTACAATAACAATATAACATTTTAAGATTTTGAAATAATGAATCTATTCTAAAAACCATTTTCAAAACCATTTAAAACATTTAATAAAGAGATTTTTAAATCAATGTGTCACATACCACATTGAAGAATTTAAAATTTTAAACCATTAATATACATATAAATAAATCCTTAAAACTATTTTGAAAATATGGATATTAATGAGAAATATTTATAAGAATAAATCATTAAAACATTTAAAACTATATTTCAGTTAAATGGTTTTTAATTAAATGAGAGACAGTTGAATACAATAATCGAGGAATAATATTTAATCAAAACTTTATAATATCCTGAGAATAACGGGATTCATGATATAATATTCCAAAGGATAGTATATACACTATATAAGAGTGAACTGGTGCATAACAACAATGATGTCTTAATAGAAATGTAAAATGAGATGAAATCCATTATAAAGAAGGTATCATTAAATTAAGGATAAATCAATCTCATAATTATGTGTGACAAATATAAATACACCCAATATAAGTGGATATTAAGTGTAAAATAATCAAACTTCATTCACACATATTCAAAGTATTGCATATTCAATAACTACATGTTGAACCCAAAGAAATCAAAATTGGGTTAAGAAGTTCCCTTGACAACCTAACGGCGTCACATAAAATTTTAGAAAAAGAGTTGATGAGAGAGATAAAGGGTATCTTATCACTTGGACATAAAATTTACGAAAATAAGGATATATAAGAACATATCCCCACATAATAAGATGAAAATTAAAAGACATAACAAAAGAAGTCTTTTAAAAAGAGGAGGGTGAAAGGTTCCCTTACCGATTTGGGTAACTTTTGAAACATACACCCCATGAAAGAAGGACTATACAACATTTATATAAATACTCATAAAAGAAATTATGTTACACAAGAGTAGAATAATGGACATTACATACACCACTCAAAAGGAAATATTGGCAAATGTATCATGAATCTCACGAAAACACAAGGTGAGATAAAAAGCCCCTTACGAAATTTAAGCAGCCTAACTACGCCAATTAAAACTTCAAAAAATGGATTTATGGAATCAAACAGGGTCTCTCATAATATTAAATTAAAAATTATAGAATGAATAATATAAAATAACATCCTCAAACACAAGAATTATGATCATAAAAGAAATGACATAAAAGAGAGTACTTAAAAAGGAAGAGAGAGGTAGAATCCCTAACCTCGGGTCTGACTTGACTCGATCATTCTTTAACCTCCTGAATAATAAACTTGAGTTTATTTATACTTTCTTAAGAACCTTTTTCAATTTCATCATTCCTTTTATATCACTTATTACCATGGTATGAACAATATGTAATTATTTAAGTTAATAATGGTCGTTTTGTAGATCATTGCTACTTGAGTCAAAAATAAACTCTTTATAATTACACGTTGTTCATGTGGTATAATATATTTTATATCCAGAATTATATTCAATTTGTAGAAATCATATATATCATATATATCCATTATATACATGCATTTATAATATTACATAACATTTAGAGGTATGAAATGAAATGCACCGTTCATGGAGACGGTAAGCCGTATGTATGCATGAACGCTACTTCCATTTCTATTTCATAATGATACATAATATTATTATAATTTCAGTATGGTATAATGTATAATATCATTAAATCTATCCTTTATACATACCACATATGTTATTAACGAATCAAATCACTTTGAGGGGGCGGTAGTCCGCACTTCCTAAAATGAAGATATCACGTTTAACCATAATGGACACCATAAACGTATGCCATAAATGAAAAATATAGAAGATTAAGTAAAAACTAAACATATTATATGTCATATATAAATATATTGACATCTTAATGGCCTAATTTGAAGGTATTAAATGAATAATGAACAATCATTGTTTCATGAGGGAACAATTCACCATCCACAGAAATAGTATGTCCTTTAACCATTAGATATAGGTCTGTGTAAATGTATATTGAATACTTCTTATTAAACCATCCTAGTATATTGAAGATACTATATTTGTTACAAAAATAAATGAATAAAAAGAGTTTAGGGGGTTGGAGAAGCAAAATAAAACAAAATAACACAAGTGAAGACATTACCTTAAAATCGGGTAACTCTCTTTGATTTGAGCTCAAAGGCTTCCTTGGGAAGACTTCTGCCCAAAGTGAGGCTTCTAGGAGTAATAGAGGGATGTGGAGAGACAAAATGGTCAAGGTTTTCCCGATCCAAAGTCTTGAGAGGTGTGGGTAAGGTGGTAGAGGTGGGGGCCTTTTATAAGAGGAGGGGAGGGGCACTCTTGGAAAGGTATAAAATGTTACTTTATTTTCAAATGAGTTTCAGATTTTAAAGGTCCCACATTGATGTATTTCGAGGATAAGGTGGTAAGGGTTAGAAATATACTCATCCAATAGGTCTTTGAAAATTTTATGTTATAGTTTTAACATTATCTTTTATTTTTATTTAAATCCTTTATTAATGAGGTAATCACATCATCATCATGATGTCATAAATAATTTAATTTATTTAATGTCTAAAAATTACAAAAAAACTATGATGTAGGAAATCTTATTATCTTTCCAATTAAGTTTTATAGTCCAATAGATCATTTGTTTATACAAAATTAAATTTTTTTAACTCAGGTGATACATTCTTTGTTATATTGAACTTTCTTTAAAAACAAAAAGATAAAAAGTCATTATCACACAAAAGTGATTCCATGGGGTCCTCATGTTTGGAAAAAGGACTCCCATGGTCGGCCATCACACAACTAGTAGTATTAGGACACATGTTGGGGTCATTTGTTATTATTATGATATTATTTTATTATCCTTAACTAACCGATTACTAATTAATCAAGATAATTAAAGATAATTACCGTCGTTTCTATTCATAATGTCCAAAAAAAAAAGAGTCTTGATTACATAATTTGTACCTTCTGATTCTAAATATGTAATATTTTTTATCAAATTTCAAACACAAAAATTACAATAATTAATTTAAAAATAATTCCCATTGTCACAACAAATAGCGGGTTTTTTTGAAACAATATCTATGAATAGTTTGGCATTAGTTTATGCCCAATTCCAAAGTGAAATTAATCCTAATGACCACCATTGGATTAAATGGTAAAACTATATTCACATTAAAATTTAAGACCAATTAAAAATATAATCTAAGAAAATAATTAAATTAGATGAAAAAGCAGTTTTGATGTAAAATGCAGTATTGTTCACTATTCATTAAAAAATGAACATTGTTAGAAAAATACCAAAAATTTATCTAATGTAAATTTCAATGTCACAAGAATAAAGAATATGTTTTTTTGACAAATATGGCTTATAAAATTGTCATTAGTAAGATTTATGAAAGGGTTCTCCATCAAAAGGCGGTAAAACAATCTTTTAAAAATATTGGAGTATTTATTCTTAAAATTGGATTCATTTGGATTTTAAGCCTCTATCATTTATCGGATAAATGTAAAAATATTTAACAAACATATGTAATCATTTTTTAGTTATTACTGTTCATTACCTTCATTACAACGGCTAGGCGTATGATTTCAAAAAAACTCGTTGTTGCGCCTTGGGTACGCCATCAAGCATAGCATTCTCTTTAGAGTAATATTAACATTTATTCACAAATATTGTTAAACCTTAGAATGTAACATTATTTATTTACCTGGAATGTTACATACTTACCCCCTTTTGGGAATTGCATCCTCGAAATTTCAAAATTGGGCTTGGAATCTTCATGGAAAGTCCCACATTAGAACAAGAGTCAGTAAAACTATCACTTTAAAAGAAAGGGAGAGAAGTACAATGGTCACCTGAGTTAACCCATACTAGGATTCCAAGTAGGAAAATATGGATATGTAGGGGGAAAAGGGTCATGTTCTAATGGATAATGATGGTAAACATGTCTAGGAGAAAGTTAACCATAAGAAAGTCAAAAAATTGTGATGGGTTAAACGGTATTCGATTCCCCAGTAGGAAAAGTTAACGGACAACATTTTTGTTTTAAGTTAATTTTCATTGAGGAATTTATTTTTGAGCTTAACTAAATCATAAGGAAACATACTTACATGATGTGTTGACTTTCAAATTTTACTATATTTCTTACACGAACTCATATTTTCTCCAAAAGATGAGTATTTAGGATGACTTGTTCACATTAAGATTACTATAACAAACTTCTTGAGAAACTCCTAATCCACAAAAGAGAACTATATATTTCCCATGTCTTTAGATGTCAACCAAAACCAAACCAAAACGTTTAGTACAAGATCAGATAATACAAAAAAAGGATTTTTTTTTTACAAAAAGAAAAATTACTCCTAATCTCCAAAATTTGTCAAACAAATCCCAAAGTTCAACAAAGACCATTCAATAAAAATATATCCATAAAATTCTACAAATTAAACCAAAATAATATTGAAACCCAAATATCTGAAATATTTAATCACATAGTCTCCTAAGATAAATTTTAACATTTTTCTCCAAAATAACATCAGTTACTCATACAGTCTCATACTGAAAAGTAATTAACCTAATCACATATCCTCCATGATAGGCTAATAATTTCCATTGATAACTAAAAATAAACTTACTCTAAATTAATAAAATCATCTAACTAAAAAGAATCATTCAAACTAAACAGGGATTTCACGTAGTCTAGTGGTAGGCGATAAATACCAGTTGCACATTGGTTGTGGGTTCGATTCCTGCAGCTTCATCCGACGCGACGGGTTGTCAAACGGTCAGTGTGTTTTCCTTTTTCCAAAACTATATAATTCTTAAAACAGCCCCCCAAAAAATGCGATATAATATTCAAAAAATAACCATAACGTATTTTAAAAACAAAGGTTATCTAATAACTTCCATTTTGCAACCAAAAATGTATTAACCAGTAGTTTCCTCAAATTTAAGGATCATATAAACCCAAATGGTTCTTTATAACTATATCCACAAAAGAGTGGATAATTATTCCTTGAATAAATTTTTTTTATATCAAACATCAGGGTTACTATAAAAAGTCATCTAATGTAACCCCATAATCAAAAGAGACTTAATACATCTAAGAATTTCACCATCCTAAAATCTACCATAACTCATGAATCCCTTATATGATGACTTCTTACTCATTCAAAATTATTCATGATTCATTATCCATTCCTTTTTAACTTATTCTGAAATAATTATTTCATACAAAAAAAATCATGAATCATATCCTATGATTCCAATAATAGGAAAACATTTGTTAAAAAATAATCCATACCTTTCATTCTTCATTTTCAGTTTCTTCATCCTCAATCGGAATGGAATTAGGTATTGGTAAATTAATATTTGTATGATCTTGGTGACCCCATTCTCGAAAATTCTTCATGGTACATGTGTTTTCATAATGACCATGCACACCACATTTAAAAAATTCAATTGATCCTACAGAAAGAACTTTTTTCCCTTTTCTAGAGTCAAATAGATGCTTCCTTTTTCCATGGCAGGTTCTTGCTTTATGATCTTAATTTACACATCTTTAGCATCTCTCTGTCCTTTTGAAACATTTTCCTATGTGGTTCATTCCACATATTTGACACATAGGTTTTTTAACATACTTACCTCTATGATTATTACCTGAACTTCCGTAGGGATTTGTTTCTCGCATATACAATTCCTTATAAAAATCACTATGGTTCAGGTGGTCAATCATGACTCCATATAGTTGGTTGAGGATAACCACAAGAGTTATCATTGCATCTCCCATATCATTCAGTTGTTCTTTCATTAAACCATCATAGTTTTATTCAAATACACTGTTACTTTGGTGCCTGAAAGATCCAGACATTTACTAAAACCAAAAAGGTTAGTGTGATTATATCAGTAAAATAATCAAATAATAAAGAGGAAGATAAACACCAAGATATACTTATCCAAGTTATCTCAAACTCATTCTAACTTTAAAAAAACAATGACTCCATCTAATATACTAACCACTGTGGTTATACACAACTTTTCAATTTTTCATAAACAACACTGTAACCTCTAAAGTTATCTAAACCGACCTATGATACCAACTATAAGGCCCCACCCTTAAACATTACTTAATCTTGAGTTATTAAAAGATTACACATTGAAGATCTTTTCAGGTTTAGAGTTTTAGAGAATTAGATCATAAAACTTGCATTACATTCTACATTTAAACAAAGTGGTTACATAAAAGATATTATTCATTTTTCCCATCAACGGAAACATATTTAAAATAAAATATGGATTTTTTCATGACACATCCCTGACACTATCATCATATCCTGTACCATTCCCTTGACCTGTGAAAAACATATCAAAAACTTGGGAAGAGCATAAAAATCTCAGTAAGGGTTATAAAATGTATGGAAAGGAAACATGAGTACATATATACATAAGAATGAAATCATACTTTACCCACAAAACATAAGCACTTTAACGTACCTCATAAAATCATGAATAAATCAAATAAATCATAAGACATAAAGGTAACCTGAGAAATTCATAACATTTTTATGTAGGTAGTAACCCTCTTGGTTACGTTTGGAATACCCATCATAGTATATTCCTTAAATCTCTTCAGTGAAACCCTTAACGTTTAACTCCTTCACGTTACCCAATGCATTGGAGAGCTATATCGGGCTCACTCGCCCTTAGTTTATCACAGAACCACCCGTCTTCATAACAATGCCCAAGAACCATAACATAATCATAGAACATAACTTAAGCATAAAAGAAATATAACATTCCCAAATTTCAATAACAATATAACAATTTAAGATATTGAAATAATGAATCCATTCTAAAAACCATTTTCAAAAACGTTTAAAACATTTAATAAAGCGATTTTTAAATCAAAGTGTCCCATAACACATTGAAGCATTTAAAATTTTAAACCGTTAATATATATATATATAATTAAATCTTTAAAACCAGTTTGAAAACATGGATATTAATGGTAAATATTTATAAGAACAAATCATTAAAACATTTCAAACGATATTTTAGTTAAAGGGTTTTTAACAAAATGAGAGACACTTGAATACAATAATTGAAGAATAACATTTAATCAAAACATTATAATATCATGAGAATAAAGGGATTAATGATATAATATTCCAAAGGATAGTATATACACCATATAAGAGTGAACTGGTGCATAACAATAATGAAGTCTAAATAGTAATGTAAAATGAGATGAAATCCATTATAAAGAAGGTATCCTTAAATTAGGGACAAATCAATCTCATAATTATGTGTGACAAATATAAATACACCCAATATAAGTGGATATCATGTGTAAAATAATCAAATTTCATTCACACATATTCCAAGGATTACATATTCAATAACTACATGTTGAACCCAAAGAAATCGAAATTGGGTTAAGAAGTTCCCTTGATAGACTAACGGCGTCACATAAAATTTTAGAAAAAGACTTGATGAGAGAGATAAAGGGTATCTCATCACTTGCACATAAAATTTATGGCTTTAAGGATATATAAGAACATATCCCCACATAATAAGATAAAAATTAAAAGACATAACAAAAGTGGAATTTTTAAAAGATGAGGGTGAAATGTTCCCTTACCGATTTGGGTAACTTTCGAAACGTACACCCCATGAAATAAGGACTATAAAAAATTGATTTAAATAATCCCAAACGAAATTATGTTACACAAAGAGTAGAATAATGGACAGTAAATACACCACTCAAAAGGAAATATTGGAAAATGTAGCATGAATCTCACGAAAACACAAAGTGAGATAAAAATCCCCTTACCAAATTTCGGTAGCCTAACGGCGCCAATTAAAACTTCCAAAAATGGATTTATGAGATCAAATAGGGTCTCTCATAATATGAACATAAAAATTACAGAATGAGTAATATAAAATAACATCCCCAAACATAATAAATATGATCATAAAAGAAATGACATAAAAGAGAGTACATAAAAAGGAAGAGAGAGGTAGGATCCCTTACCATGGGTACGACATGACTCGATCGTTCTTTAACCACATGAATAATAAACTTGAGTTAATTTCTACTTGCTTAAGAACATTTTTCAAGTACATTATTCCTTTTATATCACTTATTACCATGCTATGAACAATATGTAATTATTTGTGTTAATAATGGTCGTTTTGTAGATCATTGCTACTTGAGTCAAAAATTAACTCTTTATAATTACAAGTTTTTCATGTGGTAAAATATATATTATATCCAGAATTATTTTCATTATTTATATATCATATATATCATATATATTTATTATATACATGGATTTTATAATATTACATAACATTTAGAGGTAAGAAATGAAATGCACCGTTCATGGAGACGGTAAGCTGTACGTATGCATGAACGCTACTTCCATTTCTATTTCATAATGATACATAATAGTATTATAATTCCAGTATGTTATCATACATAATATCAATAAATATAACCTTTATACCTACAACATATGGTATTAACGAATCAAATCACTTTGAGGGGTGGTAGTTCGCACTTCCAAAAATGAAGATATCGCGTTTAACCATAATGGAAATCATAAAGGTATGTCATAAATGAAAAATACAGAAACTTAAGTAAAAATAAAAATATTATATATCATATATAAATATAGTTACATCTTAATGGCCAACTTTTAAGGTGTTAAAATAATATTGAACAATCATTGTTTCGTGGGGCAGAAATTCACCATCCACAGAAACAGTATGTTCTTTAACCATTAGATTTAGGTGTGTGTAAGTGTAGATCGAATCCTTCTTATAAAAACAACCTATTATATTGAATATACTGGATTTATTACAAAATAAATGAATAAAAAATGTTTAGTGGGTTGGATAAGAAAAATAAAACAATAGAACACAAGTGAAGACATTACCTTAAAATCGGGTAAATCTCTTTGATTTGAGCTCAAAAGCTTCCCTGGGAAGACTTCTGCCCAAAGTGAGGCTTATACGAGTAATATAGGGATGTGGAGAGACAAAATGAGCAGGTTTTGGCTGAGACAAAGGCTTGAGAGGTGTGGGTAATGTGGTATAGGTGGGGGAGTTTTATAAGAGTAGAGGAGGGGCACTCTTGTAAAGGTATAAAATGTTACTTTATTTTCAAATGAGTTTCGGATTTTAAAGGTACCACAATGATGTATTTCGAGTATAAGGTGGTAAGGGTTAGAAATATACTCATCCAATAGGTCTTTTACAAGTGTATGTTATATTTTTAACATTATCTTCTCATTTTATTTAAATCCTTTATTAATGAGGTAATCACTTCATCATCATGATGTCATAAATAATTTAATTTATATAACGTCTAAAAATTACAAACAAAATACTATGAAGTAGGAAATTATTTTATATTTACAATGAATATTTATAGTCCAATAGATCATTTATGTAGAAAAAATTAAATTTTTTTTACTCAGGAGATACGTTCATTGTTATATTTAACTTTCTTTAAATATAAAAAGATAAAAAGTCATTATCACACAAAAGTGATTCCATGGGGTCCCCATGTTTGGCACAAGGCATCCCATGGTCGCCCATGACACAACCAGTAGTATTAGGACCCATGTTGGGGTAATTTGTTATTATTATGATATTATTTTATTATCCTTAACTACCTGATTACTAATTAATCATGATAATTAAAGATAATTACCGTTGTTACTATTCATAATGTCCAAAAACAAAAGAGTCTTGATTAAATAATTTGAAACTTCTGATTCCAAATATTTATTCCATTTTACCAAATTAAAAACACATAAATTTTCAATAATTAATTAAAAAATAATTCCCATTGTCAAAACAAATAGCGGGTTTTTTTGAAACAATATCTATGAAATATTTGGCATTATTTTATGCCCAATTCCAAAGTGAAATTAATCCTAAGGACCAAAATTGGATTAAATTGTAAAAATATATTCAAATTACACTTTTAGATCAATTAAAAAGATAATATAACCATATAATTAAATTAGATGAAAAAGCAGTTTTGATGTAAAATGCAGAAATTTTCACTATTCATTAAAAAAATGAACATTGTCAGAAAAATACCAAAAATTTATCTAATGTAAATTTTAAAGTCCCAATCATAAAGAATTTGTTTATTTTGACAAATAGAGCTTATAAAATTGTCAAAACTTAGATTTAAAAAAAAGGCTTGCCATCAAAAGGCCGTAAAACAATCTTTTAAAAATATTAGAGTATTTATTCTTAAAATTGGATTCATTTGGATTTTAAGCCTCTAAAATTTATTGGATAAATGTAAAAATACTTAACAAACATATTTAATAATTTTTTAGTTATATATGTTCATTCCCTTCATTACAATGGCTAGGCGACTGATTTCAAAGAAACTCGTTGTTGCGCATTGGGTACGCCATCGAGCATAGCATTCCCTTTAAAGTAATGTTAACATTTATTCACAAATATTGATAAACCATAGAATTTAATATTATTTATTTACCTGGGATGTTACATCCTTCCCCCGTTTTGGGAATTGCGTCCTCACAATTTGAAAATTGGGCTTGGAATCTTCATTGAATGTCCGACATCAGAACAAGAGTCAGTAAAACTATCACTTTAAATGAAAGGGAGAGAAGTACAAAGGTCAATGAGTTAACCTATACTAGGATTCCAAGTAGGAAAATATGAATATGGAGAAGAAAACAAAGGGTCATGTTCTGATGGAGAGTATAACGACCCATACTTTACATACATTGTTAATACTTCAAAATTGAAGCACACTTATTACAACATATAACAAAACCACAAAGGACCGTATAGGTATAGTGTCTTTAGAAACTGGGAAACATAAACAACTGGTTCATAAATCTTCTACAGTGTCTCCCATTTATTTCATCATATCTAGGGTCCCTTTTAGCATATTCTACTTAATATCCATCTTCCTGACCTGGGGAAAAGAAAACATAAAAGGGTGAGCTCAAATGCTCAGCAAGGGCAAATAAAATAAATAAAAATCATATCATATCTTTTTGAAAATCATAACCTGCAAAAGAGATCATAATATATTAACATGGAATAAATCATAGAAGTGAAAATGAGATCCCCATAATCATAACATGAAACTTGAAACTTTGTGGCATGCACACATAATCATGGAAAATCATTTCTTGTTAGTCATGACTCATTGCCAAGACTATCTTAGTGGACAAAGTCCCTTTCTGAACCGAGTTCACTCCTCGTTTCAGTCCTGTATCACTGAACCGAAATAACCTTCCGTTCCAGCCATGTCTATCTCATGAGATATAAAATCTTTACCCAATGCATTTTAGGGAGATATAGGTCCCACCCATCTTATAATATATCCTTTCTTATGTGTGTCACATAATCATAAACCATACATCATTGCATAAACCATGTAAAAAAATGGGATTCTTAAACAACATGACATCATAAAACAATCCATATAAGATAAAGGAATTCATAAAAATATTTCCATCACAACATAATCAAATCCATGTAATAATAGGGATAAAAACAGAACCCTTTTATTATCTTAGATGGAAAATAATTTTGATAAAATACTTGAAGTCCATTCTTGAGGAAAATATCTTTTCTACTTCAAAAACATTTTTCCTTTCATAACATGTCATACGACCTTAAAATAAAATAAGTTGATTAAAAATAAACTTGAAAACTTGTAAAGGAAGCTTCTTGGAAATAATGTTTTAAAAATCCATTCTTGCCGTATAAGTTAAAAAAACATTCTTCGTACTTTTGTCGGAAAAGTCAAAAAGTACTTCGTACGAAAAACGACAAAAGATTCATTTCTTATCTTTTACTAAAAATTCACCGAAGGGTAAAATTGGATTTAAACTATTGAAAGTGGATGGAAACAATATTACATATTGAGGGAACATGGATGTGGATGATAAAATACACCCCAGTAAATGCCAAAGTATAAACAATCTCAAATAAAAATGAGATTGTGATATTTCCCTTACCATAGGTCCGATTTGCTTCGTATGTTTCCGAACCTCCTGTATAATGATTTAAATAATGTCATTGACTTATTATAGAATCATATTCACTATTATGATATCATATATGGTTCACTTATGACTTTATATTACCCGTTCTTTTGTAAATTCCATGTTAAAGAAGCGTTTTGGGTAAAATCGTTTCATTTATCATAGGTGTTTTGACTTGTTGTTCTTGACATTATTAATACTTATATCATGATTTACTTACTTCCAGAATATAAAATATGATTTATATATCATATATATTCAGTATATATATATATATAATATATAGATAAATGAAATGAAAAACACCGTTCATGGAGACGGTAGTCCGTACGTACGCATGAACGTTGTTTTCCTTTCCTTATTGTCTTGAATGGAAGTAAGTAGATGACATACATATATATATATATATACATAAATCCAGTAGCTTTATAATGTCATATATTTCATTATTATTTCTTATATATACTTTATAATCATTATTAAATGGTTAACATGGAGAATTAATCTCATCGCGTCGTGGAGACGGTAGTCCGTACGTACGCACGAGCGATGATATCATTTCCATAAATATTGAATTGAATTGGAGGGGATTATACAATATATCAGAATCAATATGATGTTGTAATAACTATGTATAGTTATTATTTACACCATTATACCCATCCATGTAAGGTGGTGGTGGAAAATAGATTACACCACGGCGTGGAGACGGTATTCCGTACGTACGCACGCGCGGTGATTTCTTTTTCCGTAGGATGGATAGATGGAGAAATAGGGTTGTTTCATAATTATAATAACATATCAGTATATGACTGATACTGATGTTATTACTTCATAATGAAACAACCTAAGAAGAAGAAGTGGAAGAAGAAATAAAGATGAAAGAATTGGTAACGGTAATTACCTCTTCTTTGAAGCGCCTCTTTGAGACCTCCTCTAAGGGCACTAAAATTGGTCTTTGAGGAAGACCAGAACCTCTAGGATGTTGCTAGGGATATGGAGAAGAGATTTTGGCAGGGTTTGGCCGAGCTTGAGTGCCTAAATTGGTGTGAGGAGGAGGGGGAGGAGGTTTCCTTTTATAAGGGGGGAGAGGGGCACCTTAGGAATAAATTTGTGACGATCTAAGGTACCATCTGATTCATCAGATATAAGATCACTAGGACAACATTTTTGGTTTTCAAGATCGTTTCCCTAAAGTTAAAGAATTTGAATTAGAATAAATACTTACTTTATGTTGGTACAACCTCACTGTTGTTCGGGCCTTTAACAATTTCCACTTCATCTATTAAATAAATGAAGTTGAATTTGTTATTCGTGAAGTGTTAGCAGATCATGTGATAGAATGACGGGTCATTCCATCTGTCTCAAACAAAAGGTTAGCAAAAATTATATACATAAGTCGATCTATAGTGAGATTAATCATATATGGTTCCTAAAATGGACTTATACTTCATATATCATACTGCTTAATATAATAAAACTAGTTTCTACTAAACAGGGACTTCCTGTAGGCCAATGGTAGGCGATAAAGGCCAGTCGCACTTCGGTTGTGGGTTCGATTCCCACAGCCTTGTCCGACGCGATGGGCTGTCACCCGTCCTGCAGGTTGTCCTTTTTCTAAAACTACATTACTATAACATCCCATCAATAATATCGAAAAAAAAATTTCTATCCTTAAACAATACTAACTTATGTCCAACATAATTCATTCCAATCTTTAGGCTTATCCATAATACTGCAGTCCACTCTCATAACAAAGTAAAAACGATTACCAGAGATTTAATGCCATCGTTGATCCCCATATATCATAAGATATGTTTTGTTGGTCACATTCCAAACATTCAAAGTCCATAATCATGTATTCTCTTGAATACCCATTGAACCTTAGTGAAAACATGAATGCAGTTAAAAGTTAACACCTTCCACATACCAAAATCCTCAAAATTCTATATACTCAAAACATGATATCACTTAGTCCTTATATCAATCATGAGCTCATGAATACTATTAAACATTTCAATTTCTCGTTTTCCCTTCATTATGCGCATATCATCTTATTTCCAAAAAAAATCTCAATCACTTTGAATACCACATAAATATTGCAATACTCAATGATACAACATTATTTTGGAATCCCATTACATAAACACTTAATCATTCCACCACATCGTTGTCATATTCAACATTGCCAATAGTGATCGCATGTGACTTCCCTTTGTCCTTTTCCTTCAGTGGTTACTCATGTTGATCATCACTAACCCTTGGATTAGGGCACTTATTAGCATAATTCCCCATTTCCTTGCACTTGAAGCATTGATGTGTTGGTGGTTCGTTCTCTGCAGTGTTTGCTTTATTCACATCATTAGAAACCCTTTTTCCATTACTTCGACACTCAGCTACTCGATGACCTTCTTTTCCACACTTAAAACATTTTCTAGTCCCTTTAAGACAATCTCCACCATGCTTCTTTCCACACTTTGTGCATAAGGAAACATTAATCTTCTTTTCACCATTATTCTGAGATTTCTCCTTTAACTCCATCTTTCGTTTCTTGTCAAAACCATGAGATGGATATGTAACACCAACTTCCATTTCTACCTTGATAGCACAACGCACAATTTCTTCATAGCTACTGAAGTCTGTTATAGCTAATGCCCTTCGAAGACTTGGTTTTAAGCCACTGAAAAATCGATCAACTTTACTTTCAGGTTGGATGATAATGCCAGATGCATACCTTGCAAGTCTTGTAAAATTCGCTTCGTATATACCAACAGATTCATCATCCTTTTGCTTTAGTTCAAGAAACTCCTTCTCCATCTTTGTTCGAAGAATACGAGGGAAGTACTTATTGAAAAATAAGTTCTTGAACTCGTCCCATTCCATGGACTCAATTTCATCTCTTTGCCTTGTATTCTTGATAAGATTCCACCATTCATCAGCTTCACCATCCAAACGATATACTGCTAAGTTGACTTTATCATGTTCAGAACATTGAGGAACTGAAAATATCATTTCAGTGGTACTGATCCATTGTTCAGCAAAAAGTGGATCAGAAGTCCCACTGAAAGACGGTGGATGTTGCCTCATGAAGGACTCAATAGAATATTGTTCCCTTCTCTGCTCATTTGGAAGTCCAGAATGATTCATAGCTTGTGTAAGTATAGAAATAAGATTTTGCACTCCATCTCCCATAACATTTGTTTGTTCAGGAGGACAATCATTGCATTGTCCATTGCATTGATCAACACGCACTACTATAAATAAGGCCATTAGCGAACGCCATTGGCGGTCGCTAAAGGTCTTTAGCGGCCGCGCAGCGACCGCCATTGGCGGTCGCTGTTGCCTCGTCGCTAGAGCCCTTTAGCGACAGCCAATGGCGGTCGCTATAGAAGGCCGGCAGATCGGCCTTCGGCGACCGCCTGGCGGTCGCTATTCGAAAAAAAAAATTTAAATTTTTTTTATTGAATTCAATATATATATATATATATATATATATATGTAAAAATATTCATATATATACTATTAAATACAATATTTTAAATATATATATATAATATATTTTAAATGTTTTAATATATATTTAATATATATATATAATATCAAATCATTGTGCTATAATAATTTAAAAACTTTGATTCAAGAAATAATCTCATTTCAGGTCGTTCGGAGCACGTTTGCTCCGAATTGGACCGTTGCACGCCGTTTTGGTGTTTTATGGCGCCAGAAACGCGTTTCCGGCCGCCGCGGTCACACGGCACCTCCGAATGAGGTGCCGTCTGGCCGACCATTTCACAATTCACGCCCCGGATGTTGTCGTACGGTTTCGTGGCATTCGGAGGTCGTTCGGGTGGTTTTGACCCCCCAACGCGCCATTTCAGCGTGCGCCGTGCTGCTGAAAACGGCACAATCGGACGTGTCGTGCGCACCGCACGTCCGATGGACTTGCAGTCTCCTCCTGCATCTCAGGAATAATATTTCTATCGTTCCCGTGCGGTTTCAGGTCGTTCGGAGCACGTTTGCTCCGAATGGGACCGCCGCACGCCGTTTTGGTGTTTTATGGCGCCGGAAAAGCGTTTCCGGCCTCCGCGGTCACACGGCAACTCCGAATGAGGTGTCGTCTGGCCGACCATTTCAAAATTCACGCCCCGGATGTTGTCGTACGGTTTCGTGGCATTCGGAGGTCGTTCGGGTGGTTTTGACCCCCCAACGAGCCATTTCAGCGCGCGCCGCGCTGCTGAAAACAACACAATCGGACGTGCCGCGTGCACCGCACATCCGATGGACGTGCGGCCTCCTCCTGCATCTCAGGAATAATATTTCTATCGTTCCCGTGCGGTTTCAGGTCGTTCGGAGCACGTTTGCTCCGAATTGGACCGCCGCACGCCGTTTTGGTGTTTTATGGCGCCGGAAACGCGTTTCCGGCCGCCGCGGTCACACGGCACCTCCGAATGAGGTGTCGTCTGGCCGACCATTTCATAATTCACGCCCCGGATTTTGTCGTACGGTTTCGTGTCATTCGGAGGTCGTTCGGGTGGTTTTGACCCCCCAACGCGCCATTTCAGCGCGCGCCGCGCTGCTGAAAACGGCACAATCGGACGTGCCGCGCGCACCGCACGTCCGATGGATGTGCGGCCTCCTCCTGCATCTCAGGAATAATATTTCTATCGTTCCCATGTGGTTTCAGGTCGTTCGGAGCACGTTTGCTCCGAATGGGACCGTCGCACGCCGTTTTGGTGTTTTATGGCGCCGGAAACGCGTTTCCGGCCGCCGCGGTCACACGGCACCTCCGAATGATGTTCCGTCTGGCCGACCATTTTACAATTCACGCCCCGGATGTTGTCGTACGGTTTCGTGGCATTCGTAGGTCGTTCGGGTGGTTTTGACCGCCCAACGCGCCATTTCAGCGCGCGCCGCGCTGCTGAAAACGGTACAATCGGACGTGCCGCGCGCACCGCACGTCCGATGGACTTGCGGCCTCCTCCTGCATCTCAGGAATAATATTTCTATCATTCCCGTGCGGTTTCAGGTTGTTCGGAGCACGTTTGCTCCGAATTGGACCGCCGCACGCCGTTTTGGTGTTTTATGGCGCCGGAAACGCGTTTGCGGCCGCCGCGGTCACACGTCACCTTCGAATGAGGTGCCGTCTGGCCGACCATTTCAAAATTCACGCCCCGGATGTTGTCGTACGGTTTCGTGGCATTCGGAGGTCGTTCGTGTGGTTTTGACCCCCCAACGCGCCATTTCAGCGCGCGCCGCGCTGTTGAAAACGGCACAATCGGACGTCCCGCGCGCACCGCACGTCCGATGGATGTGCGGCCTCCTCCTGCATCTCAGGAATAATATTTCTATCGTTCCCGTGCGGTTTCAGGTCGTTCGGAGCACGTTTGCTCCGAATGGGACCGTCGCACGCCGTTTTGGTGTTTTATGGCGCCGGAAACGCGTTTCTGGCCGCCGCGGTCACACGGCACCTCCGAATGAGGTGCCGTCTAGCCGACCATTTCACAATTCACGCACCGGATGTTGTCGTACGGTTTTGTGGCATTCGGAGGTCGTTCGGATGGTTTTGACCCCCCAACGCGCCATTTCAGCGCGCGCCGCGCTGCTGAAAACGGAACAATCGGACGTGCCGCGCGCACCGCACGTCCGATGGACTTGCGGCCTCCTCCTGCATCTCAGGAATAATATTTATATCGTTCCCGTGCGGTTTCAGGTCGTTCGGAGCACGTTTGCTCCGAATGGGACCGCCACACGCCGTTTTGGTGTTTTATGGCGCTGGAAACGCGTTTCCGGCCTCCGCGGTCACACGGCACCTTCGAATGAGGTGTCCTCTGGCCGACCATTTCACAATTCACGCCCCGGATGTTGTCGTACGGTTTCGTGGCATTCGGAGGTCGTTCGGGTGGTTTTGACCCCCCAACGCGCCATTTCAGCGCGCGCCGCGCTGCTGAAAACGACACAATCGGACGTGCCGCGCGCACCGCACTTCCGATGGACGTGCGGCCTCCTCCTGCATCTCAGGAATAATATTTCTATCGTTCCCGTGCGGTTTCAGGTCGTTCGGAGCACGTTTTCTCCGAATTGGACCGCCGCACGCTGTTTTGGTGTTTTGGGGCGCCGGAAACGCGTTTCCGGCCGCCGCGGTCACACGGCACCTCCGAATGAGGTTCCGTCTGGCCGACCATTTCACAATTGACACACCGGATGTTGTCGTACGGTTTCGTGGCATTCGGAGGTCGTTCGGGTGGTTTTGACCCCCCAACGCGCCATTTCAGCGCGCGCCGCGCTGCTGAAAACGGCACAATCGGACGTGCCGCGCGCACCGCACGTCCGATGGACTTGCGGACTCCTCCTGCATCTGAGGAATAATATTTCTATCGTTCCTGTGCGGTTTCAGGTCGTTCGGAGCACGTTTGCTCCGAATTGGACCGCCGCACGCCGTTTTGGTGTTTTATGGCGCCGGAAACGCGTTTCCGGCCGCCGCAGTCACACGGCACCTCCGAATGAGGTTCCGTCTAGCCGACCATTTCACAATTCACGCCCCGGATGTTTTCGTACGGTTTCGTGGAATTCGGAGGTCGTTCGGGTGGTTTTGACCCCCCAACGCGCCGTTTCAGCGCGCGCCGCGCTGCTGAAAACGGCCCAATCGGACGTGTCGCGCGCACCGCACGTTCGATGGACGTGCGGCCTCCTCCTGCTTCTCAGGAATAATATTTCTATCGTTCCCGTGCGGTTTCAGGTCGTTCGGAGCACGTTTTCTCCGAATTGGACCGCCGCACGCCGTTTTGGTGTTTTTTGGCGCCGGAAACGCGTTTCCGGCCGCCGCGGTCACACGGCACCTCCGAATGAGGTGCCGTCTGGCCGACCATTTCACAATTCACGCCCCGGATGTTGTCGTACGGTTTCGTGGCATTCGGAGGTCGTTCGGGTGGTTTTGACCCCCCAACGCGCCATTTCAGCGCGCGCCGCGCGGCTGAAAACGGCACAATCGGACGTGCCGCGCGAACCGCACGTCCGATGGACTTTCGGCCTCCTCCTGCATCTCAGGAATAATATTTCTATCGTTCCTGTGTGGTTTCAGGTCGTTCGGAGCACGTTTTCTCTGAATTGGACCGCCGCACGCCGTTTTGGTGTTTTATGGCGCCGGAAAGGCGTTTCCGGCCGCCGCGGTCATACGGCACCTCCGAATGAGGTTCCGTCTGGCCGAACATTTCACAATTCACGCCCCGGATGTTTTCGTTCGGTTTCGTGGCATTCGGAGGTCGTTCGAGTGGTTTTGACCCCCCAACGCGCCATTTCAGCGCGCGCCGCGCTGCTGAAAACGGCACAATCGGACGTGCCGCGCGCACCGCACGTCCGATGGACGTGCGGCCTCCTCCTGCATCTCAGTAATAATATTTCTATCGTTCCCATGCGGTTTTAGGTCGTTCGGAGCACGTTTGCTCCGAATGGGACCGCCGCACGCCGTTTTGGTGTTTTATGGCGCCGGAAACGCGTTTCCGGCTGCCGCGGTCACACGGCACCTCCGAATGAGGTGCCGTCTGGCCGACCATTTCACAATTCACGCCCCGGATGTTTTCGTACGGTTTCGTGGCATTCGGAGGTCGTTCGGGTGGTTTTGACCCCCCAACGCGCCATTTCAGCGCACGCCGCGCTGCTGAAAACGGCACAATCGGACGTGCCGCGCGAACCGCACGTCCAATGGACTTTCGGCCTCCTCCTGCATCTCAGGAATAATATTTCTATCGTTCCCGTGCGGTTTCAGGTCGTTCGGAGCACGTTTGCTCCGAATTGGACCACCGCACGCCGTTTTGGTGTTTTATGGCGCCGGAAACGCGTTTTCGGCCGCCGCGGTCACACGGCACCTCCGAATGAGGTGCCGTCTATCCGACCATTTCACAATTTACGCCCCGGATGTTGTCGTACGGTTTCGTGGTATTCAGAGGTCGTTCGGGTGGTTTTGACCCCCCAACGCGCCATTTCAGCGCGCGCCGCGCTGCTGAAAACGGCACAATCGGACGTGCCGCGCGAACCGCACGTCCGATGGACTTGTGACCTCCTCCTACATCTCAGGAATAATATTTCTATCGTACCCGTGTGGTTTCAGGTCGTTCGGAGCACGTTTGCTCTGAATTGGACCGCCGCACGCCGTTTTGGTGTTTTATGGCGCCGGAAACGCGTTTCCGGCCGCCGCGGTCACACGAAACCTCCGAATGAGGTGCCGTCTAGCCGACCATTTCAAAATTCACGCCCCGGATGTTGTCGTACGGTTTCGTGGCATTCGGAGGTCGTTCGGGTGGTTTTGACCCCCCAACGCGCCCTTTCAGCGCGCGCCGCGCTGCTGAAAACGGCACAATCAGACGTGCCGCACGCACCGCACGTCCGATTGACGTGCGGCCTCCTCCTGCATCTCAGGAATAATATTTCTATCGTTCCCGTGCGGTTTCAGGTCGTTCGGAGCACGTTTGCTCCGAATGGGACCCCCGCACGCCGTTTTGGTGTTTTATGGCGCCGGAACCGCGTTTCTGGCCGCCGCGGTCACACGGCACCTCCGAATGAGGTGCCGTCTGGCCGACCATTACACAATTCACTCCCCGGATGTTGTCGTACGGTTTCGTGGCATTCGGAGGTCGTTCGGGTGGTTTTGACCCCCCAACGCGCCATTTCAGCGCGCGCCGCGCTGCTGAAAAGGCCACAATCGGACGTGCCGCGCGAACCGCACGTCCGATGGACGTGCGGCCTCCTCCTGCATCTCAGGAATAATATTTCTATCGTTCCCATGCGGTTTCAGGTCGGTCGGAGCACGTTTGCTCCGAATGGGACCGCCGCACGCCGTTTTGGTGTTTTATGGCGCCGGAAACACGTTTCCGGCCGCCGCGGTCACACGGCACCTCCGAATGAGGTGCCGTCTGGCCGACCATTTCACAATTCACGCCTCGGATGTTGTCGTACGGTTTCGTGGCATTCGGAGGTCGTTCGGGTGGCTTTGACCCCCCAACGCGCCATTTCAGCGCGCGCCGCGCTGCTGAAAACGGCACAATCGGACGTGCCGCGCGCACCGCACGTCCGATGGACTTGCGGCCTCCTCCTGCATCTCAGGAATAATATTTCTATCTTTCCCGTGCGGTTTCAGGTCGTTCGGAGCACGTTTGCTCCGAATGGGACCGCCGCACGCCGTTTTGGTGTTTTTTGGCGCCGGAAACGCGTTTCCGGCCGCCGCGGTCACACGGCACCTCCGAATGAGGTGCCGTCTGGCCGACCATTTCACAATTCACGCCCCGGATGTTGTCGTACGGTTTCGTGGCATTCGGAGGTCGTTCGGGTGGTTTTGACCCCCCAAAGCGCCATTTCAGCGCGCCCCGCGCTGCTGAAAACGACACAATCGGACGTGCCGCGCGCACCGCACGTCCGATGGACATGCGGCCTCCTCCTTCATCTCAGGAATAATATTTCTATCGTTCCCGTGTGGTTTCAGGTCGTTCGGAGCACGTTTGCTCCGAATTGGACCGCCGCACGCCGTTTTGGTGTTTTATGGCGCCGGAAACGCGTTTCCGGCCGCCGCGGTCACACGACACCTCCGAATGAGGTTCCGTCTAGCCGACCATTTCACAATTCACGCCCCGGATGTTGTCGTACGGTTTCGTGGCATTCGGAGGTCGTTCGGGTAGTTTTGACCCCCCAACGCGCCATTTCAGCGCGCGCCGCGCTGCTGAAAACGGCACAATCGGACGTGTCACGCGCACCGCACGTCCGATGGACGTGCGGCCTCCTCCTACATCTCAGGAATAATATTTCTATCGTTCTCGTGCGGTTTCAGGTCGTTCGGAACACGTTTGCTCCGAATGGGACCGCCGCACGCCGTTTTGGTGTTTTATGGCGCCGGAAACGCGTTTCCGGCCGCCGCGGTAACACGGAACCTCCGAATGAGGTGCCGTCTAGCCAACCATTTCACAATTCACGCCCCGGATGTTGTCGTACGGTTTCGTGGCATTAGGAGGTCGTTCGGGTGGTTTTGACCCCCCAACGCGTCATTTCAGCGCGCGCCGCGCTGCTGAAAACGGCACAATCGGACGTGCCGCGCGCACCGCACGTCCGATGGACTTGCGGCCTCCTCCTGCATCTCAGGAATAATATTTCTATCGTTCCCGTGCGGTTTCAGGTCGTTCGGAGCACGTTTGCTCCGAATTGGACCGCCGCACGCCGTTTTGGTGTTTTATTGCGCCGGAAACGCGTTTCCGGCCGCCGCGGTCACACGGCACCTCCGAATGAGGTGCCGTCTGGACGAACATTTTACAATTCACGCCCCGGATGTTGTCGTACGGTTTCGTGGCATTCGGAGGTCGTTCGGGTGGTTTTGACCCCCCAACGCGCCATTTCAGCGCGCGCCGCGCTGCTGAAAATGGCACAATCAGACGTTCCGCGCGCACCACACGTCCGATGGACGTGCGGCCTCCTCCTGCATCTCAGGAATAATATTTCTATCGTTGCCGTGCGGTTTCAGGTCGTTCGGAGCACGTTTGCTCCGAATGGGACCGCCGCACGCCGTTTTGGTGTTTTGTGGCGCCGGAAACGCGTTTCCGGCCGCCGCGGTCACACGGCACCTCCGAATGAGGTGCCGTCTGGCCGACCATTTTACAATTTACTCCCCGGATGTTGTCGTACGGTTTCGTGGCATTCGGAGGTCGTTCGGGTGGTTTTGACCCCCCAACGCGCCATTTCAGCGCGCGCCGCGCTGCTGAAAACGGCACAGTCGGACGTGCCGCGCGCACCGCACGTCCGATGGACTTGCGGCATCCTCCTGCATCTCAGGAATAATATTTATATCGTTCCCGTGCGGTTTCAGGTCGTTCGGAGCACGTTTGCTCTGAATGGGACCGCCGCACGCCGTTTTGGTGTTTTATGGCGCCGGAAACGCGTTTCCGGCCGCCGCGGTCACACGGCACCTCCGAATGAGGTGCCGTCTAGCCGACCATTTCAAAATTCACGCCCCGGATGTTGTCGTACGGTTTCGTGGCATTCGGAGGTCGTTCGGGTGGTTTTGACCCCCCAACGCGCCATTTCAGCGCGCGCCGCGCTGCTGAAAACGGCACAATCGGACGTGCCGCGCGCACCGCACGTCCGATGGATGTGCGTCCTCCTCCTGCATCTCAGGAATAATATTTCTATCGTTCCCGTGCGGTTTCAGGTCGTTCGGAGCACGTTTGCTCCGAATGGGACCGTCGCACGCCGTTTTGGTGTTTTGTGGCGCCGGAAACGCGTTTCCGGCCGCCGCGGTCACACGGCACCTCCGAATGAGGTGCCGTCTGGCCGACCATTTCACAATTCACGCCCCGGATGTTGTCGTACAGTTTCGTGGCATTCGGAGGTCGTTCGGGTGGTTTTGACCCCCCAACGCGCCATTTCAGCGCGCGCCGTGCTGCTGAAAACGGCACAATCGGACGTGTCGCGCGAACCACATGTCCGATGGACTTTCGGCCTCCTCCTACATCTCAGGAATAATATTTCTATCATTCCCGTGCGGTTTCAGGTCGTTCGGAGCACGTTTGCTCCGAATTGGACCACCGCACGCCGTTTTGGTGTTTTATGGCGCCAGAAACGCGTTTCCGGCCGCCGCGGTCACACGGCACCTCCGAATGAGGTTCTGTCTGGCCGAACATTTCACAATTCACGCCCCGGATGTTGTCGTACGGTTTCGTGTCATTCGGAGGTCGTTCGGGTGGTTTTGACCCCCCAACGCGCCATTTCAGCGCGCGTCGCGCTGCTGAAAACGGCACAATCGGACGTGCCGCGCGCACCGCACGTCCGATGGATGTGCGGCCTCCTCCTGCATCTCAGGAATAATATTTCTATCGTTCCCGTTCGGTTTCAGGTCGTTCGGAGCACGTTTGCTCCGAATGGGACCGCCGCACGCCGTTTTGGTGTTTTATGGCGCCGGAAACGCGTTTCCGGCCGCCGCGGTCACACGGCACCTCCGAATGAGGTGCCGTCCAGCCGACCATTTCACAATTCACGCCCCGGATGTTTTCGTACGGTTTCGTGGCATTCGGAGGTCGTTCGGGTGGTTTTGACCCCCCCAACGCGCCATTTCAGCGCGCGCCGCGCTGCTGGAAACGGCACAATCGGACGTGCCGCGCGCACCGCACGTCCGATGGACGTGCGGCCTCCTCCTGCATCTCAAGAATAATATTTCTATCGTTCCCGTGCGGTTTCAGGTCGTTCGGAGCACGTTTTCTCCGAATTGGACCGCCGCACGCCGTTTTGGTGTTTTATGGCGCCGAAAACGCGTTTCTGGCCGCCGCGGTCACACGGCACCTCCGAATGAGGTGCCGTCTGGCCGACCATTTCACAATTTACGCCCCGGATGTTGTCGTACGGTTTTGTGGCATTTGGAGGTTGTTCGGGTGGTTTTGACCCCCCAACGCGCCATTTCAGCGCGCGCCGAGCTGCTGAAAACGGCACAATCGGACGTGCCCTGCGAACCGCACGTCCGATGGACTTGCGGCCTCCTCCTGCATCTCAGGAATAATATTTCTATCGTTCCCGTGCGGTTTCAGGTCGTTCGGAGCACGTTTGCTCCGAATTGGACCGCCGCACGCCGTTTTGGTGTTTTATGGCGCCGGAAACGCGTTTCCGGCCGCCGCGGTCACACGGCACCTCCGAATGAGGTGCCGTCTGGCCGACCATTTCACAATTCACGCCCCGGATGTTGTCGTACAGTTTCGTGGCATTCGGAGGTCGTTCGGGTGGTTTTGACCCCCAACGCGCCATTTCAGCGCGCGCCGCGCTGCTGAAAACGGCACAATCGGACGTGCCGCACGCACCGCACGTCCGATGGACGTGCGGCCTCCTCCTGCATCTCAGGAATAATATTTCTATCGTTCCCGTGCGGTTTCAGGTCGTTCGGAGCACGTTTGCTCCGAATGGGACCGTCGCACGCCGTTTTGGCGTTTTATGGCACCGGAAACGCGTTTCCGGACGCCGCGGTCACACGGCACCTCCGAATGAGGTTCCGTCTGGCCGACCATTTCACAATTCACGCCCCGGATGTTGTCGTACGGTTTCGTGGCATTCGGAGGTCGTTCGGGTGGTTTTGACCCCCCAACACGCCATTTCAGCGCGCGCCGTGCTGCTGAAAACGCCACAATCGGACTTGCCGCGCGAACCGCATGTCCGATGGATGTGAGGCATCCTCCTGAATCTCAGGAATAATATTTCTATCATTCCCGTGCGGTTTCAGGTCGGTCGGAGCACGTTTGCTCCGAATGGGACCGCCGCACGCCGTTTTGGTGTTTTATGGCGCAGGAAACGCGTTTCCGGCCGCCGCGGTCACACGGCACCTCCGAATGAGGTGCCGTCTGGCCGACCATTTCACAATTCACGCCTCGGATGTTGTCGTACGGTTTCGTGGCATTCAGAGGTCGTTCGGGTGGTTTTGACCCCCCAACGCGCCATTTCTGCGCGCGCCGCGCTGCTGAAAACGGCACAATCGGACGTGCCGTGCGCACCGCACGTCCGATGGTCGTGCGGCCTCCTCCTGCATCTCAGGAATAATATTTCTATCGTTCCCGTGCGTTTTCAGGTCGTTCGGAGCACGTTTGCTCCGAATTGGACCGCCGCACGCCGTTTTGGTGTTTTATGGCGTCGGAAACGCGTTTCCGGCGGCCGCGGTCACACGGAACCTCCGAATGAGGTTCCGTCTGGCCGACCATTTCACAATTCACGCCCCGGATGTTCTCGTACGGTTTCGTGGCATTCGGAGGTCGTTCGGGTGGTTTTGACCCCCCAACGCGCCATTTCAGCGCGCGCCGCGCTGCTGAAAACGCCACAATCGGACGTGCCGCGCGAACCGCACGTCCGATGGACGTGCGGCCTCTTCCTGCATCTTAGGAATAATATTTCTATCGTTCCCGTGCGGTTTCAGGTCGTTCGGAGCACGTTTGCTCTGAATGGGACCGCCGCACGCCGTTTTGGTGTTTTGTGGCGCCGGAAACGCGTTTCCGGCCGCCGCGGTCACACGGCACCTCCGAATGAGGATCCGTCTGGCCGACCATTTCACAATTCACGCCCCGGATGTTGTCGTACGGTTTCGTGGAATTCGGAGGTCGTTCGTGTGGTTTTGACCCCCCAACGCGCCATTTCAGCGCGCGCCGCGCTGCTGAAAACGCCACAATCGGACGTGCCGCGCGAACCGCACGTCCGATGGACTTGCGGCCTCCTCCTGCATCTCAGGAATAATATTTCTATCATTCTCGTGCGGTTTCAGGTCGTTCGGAGCACGTTTTCTCCGAATTGGACCGCCGCACGCCGTTTTGGTGTTTTATGGCGCCGGAAACGCGTTTCCGACCGCCGCGGTCACACGGCACCTCCGAATGAGGTGCCTTCTAGCCGACCATTTCACAATTCACACCCGGATGTTGTCGTACGGTTTCGTTGCATTCGGAGGTCGTTTGGGTGGTTTTGACCCCCCAACGCGCCATTTCAGCGCGCGCCGGGGGGTTGTACGGGGGTGGCGGGGGGCTGTACGGGGGTGCGGGGGGCTGTACGGGGGTGTCGGGGGGCTGTACGGGGGTGCGGGGGGCTGTACGGGGGTGGCGGGGGGCTGTACGGGGGTGGCGGGGGGCTGTACGGGGGTGGCGGGGGGCTGTACGGGGGTGGCGGGGGCAGTAAGGGGGTGGCGGGGGCCTGTACGGGGGTGGCGGGGGGCTGTACGGGGGTGCGGGGGGCTGTACGGGGGTGCGGGGGGCTGTACGGGGGTGCGGGGGGGCTGTACGGGGGTGCGGGGGGCTGTACGGGGGTGCGGGGGGCTGTACGGGGGTGCGGGGGGCTGTACGGGGGTGGCGGGGTGCTGTACGGGGGTGCGGGGGGTGTACGGGGGTGTCGGGGGGCTGTACGGGGGTGTCGGGGGGCTGTACGGGGGTGGCGGGGGGCTGTACGGGGGTGGCGGGGGGTTGTACGGGGGTGTCGCGGGGCTGTACGGGGGTGGCGGGGGGGCTGTACGGGGGTGGCGGGGGGCTGTACGGGTGTGGCGGGGGGCTGTACGGGGGTGGCGGGGGGCTGTACGGGGGTGGCGGGGGCCTGTACGGGGGTGGCGGGGGGCTGTACGGGGGTGCGTGGGGCTGTACGGGGGTGCGAGGGGCTGTACCGGGGTGCGGGGGGGGGGGGAGGCTGTACGGGGGTGCGGGGGGATGTACGGTGGTGCGGGGGGGGGGGGGGGGGGCTGTACGGGGGTGGCGGGGGGCTGTACGGGGGTGCGGGGGGTTGTACGGGGGTGTCAGGGGCTGTACGGGGGTGTCGGGGGGGGGGGGGGGCTGTACGGGGGTGGCGGGGGGCTGTACGGGGGTGGCGGGGGGCTGTACGGGGGTGGCGGGGGGCTGTACGGGGGTGGCGGGGGGCTGTACGGGGGTGGCCGGGGGCCTGTACGGGGGTGGCGGGGGGCTGTACGGGGGTGCGGGGGGCTGTACGGGGGTGCGGGGGGCTGTACAGGGGTGCGGGGGGGGGGGGGGGGGGGGGGTGTACGGGGGTGCGGGGGGCTGTACGGGGGTGCGGGGGGCTGTACGGGGGTGGCGGGGGGCTGTACGGGGGTGGCGGGGGGGCAGTACGGGGGTGCGGGGGGCTGTACGGGGGTGCGGGGGGGCTGTAAGGGGGTGCGGGGGGCTGTACGGGGGTGCGGGGGGGGGGGGGGGGGTGTACGGGGGTGGAGGGGGGCTGTACGGGGGTGGCGGGGGCCTGTACGGGGGTGGCGGGGGGCAGTACGGGGGTGCGGGGGGTTGTACGGGGGTGCGGGGGGGCTGTACGGGGGTGCGGGGGGCTGTATGGGGGGTGCGGGGGGGGGGGGGGGCTGTACGGGGGTGCGGGGGGCTGTACGGGGGTGGCGGGGGCCTGTACGGGGGTGGCGGGGGGCAGTACGGGGGTGCGGGGGGTTCTCCGGGGGTGCAAACGCCATCCCATTGATTACAAAAGTGAAAATAAAAGTGATAACATCTAATTAATACATATTTCTTTTATCGATACTATACAGAAATTATAAAAAATATATTAATAATACATAATCTATAATATAAGATTTATTGATCTGTTGGAATTAGTTCGACTTTTTCAAATGTAGAATCATTCAAGATTATCTGATCAAAAACTCAATATGTGTATAAAATATTTAAAAGACCACCATGGATGGTAATAATGCATTACTTAAATGAATAAATATAGTACATCAATGTCAACCCTGCCAGTAAAAACAAAAAACATATCTCGTGAATATATGGTGCGTCACGCGTTGCCATCACTGCTACCTCCTTCTGGTGGGCCAGGTGCCTACAACAAATAAACATTATAAATATTTTAATAACAAAAATAATTTAAATTAAATAAATAAATACAGTATATACCTGCGTCGTATGATCCCCTGTACCATCAGCTCGACGCACATATTCCCGCAGTGCTCTAACCTCAGCTGTCAATTGCGCATTTGTCTCCTCGGAAGCGCGCAGCCGTGCCTCAAAATCTGACATCTGCTGTGTCATATGAGCAACAGCAGGACCGACAACCGCAGCGCGTGACACTACAGAACGAGGAATCCCTGCTCCATTGGTCAAACTATAGCCATGCCCGTCCCGACCAATAATGCGATGAAAGATCTCATCCCGTCGCATGGGCAGCTGTCGCTGGTCCTCTGGCAGATGTTCTAACTCAGCTTCAAATTGATCCTGTGAAATATTTAAATATATATAAATATATATATGTTAATATATATATTTATGTAATTATTGGTAAGTACAGACACTTACTATCAATGCTGCAACCTTTGGATCATTGCGATCACGAGTCCTTATCCAAACCGACATTTTATCAGTTGCTGCACCTTGCCCTCGCAACTGTATATTAAAAGAATATAAACACAAACCATATTAATTAATAAATTAAAAAATGAATAATATATACCTCATGTCGGATATGAGACACGTGACGAGTCCCGAGCCTGTGAGCTGGTCCCTGCAACGCTCGATTCTCCGAATGGCGTGTTGACACCTCCTACATTCAATTCATTCAAATTTCAAACAAATCACATATTCTTGAAAATATATATACAGAAAAATAATTAATATACAAACCGCAACACCCTCATTAGACCAATATGCAACCAAGTCACGCCACTGAGCTGGGAGGACACCTCTCGGGACTTTTTCCAAAATGTCACGGGCACCCACATTTGGTATCCAGTGGTCCCTCTTCACTTTGCCTTTATAATCTTTCCACAGCTTACGGCATTTTCTCATACACACCGGCCGAAACTCTTCAGGGCATACTTTCAAATTTTGCTATAATGAAAATAATCAAACATATTAGTATTATTTATAAATAGAAAATAAAGTAAAATTATTTTCTTACCTGAACCTCCCTCCATAGACGATCTAATGTGTCCTAAGGGATAGAAGCCCAATCACGCGTGGTCAATGGAAATCGATGTGGGTCACGTATGATATGACCCAACTGACGAATAAATGCCGGGGCATTCGGTCCACGGGATGAAATACCTCATCAAATGAAACATCTATCGTCGTGTCGGAATTCCATGATAATATGCCACGACCAGGGCCTCTCCTGCGAGAGGAAGAAGCAGCCGAGTCTGATCCTGTTGAAAACAATTTTATATATAAATTGAAAAATGTTATATATATATATATATATATATATCAATTACATAAAAAATATATACAATGACATTCAAACATACCTCGACCCTGAGACGTAGATGCCTCAGATGGATGATGTGGATTTTCTGCCTCTTCCCCTGACATGTCTGCAGTCATACAAAATATCAGTAATGAGTCCAAAATGATTAAAAGATAAATTGGATTGTTCTTAATAAATCAAACTTGTACAACTATTAATCAAACAAAAAAATGGATTGAATAATTATTTGTGAATGAATTTTAAAAAATCAGAAAGTTAATCAACCTAAATATTTATGACTGAATTAACTTAAAAAAGTGAGGATTAAAACTTATAAGGATTTATAAAATGATTAGATAATTTATGATATCCTAGGACATTCTACTGAATAGCGGGAAAACAATTATACCTTTCATTAAGCATGCAAATCGACCGTTTCTCCTTCAACAGCCGCTCTGACCCAATAAATATCTTCTTCACGTTGAACTACGGTATGTTGATCAAGTTGTTGGTAAACAAACGGAACAGTCTCGGGTTCATCTTCTTCAAATAAAACACTCCTCGCCGAGACATTTTGACAACAACTTGCCAACTTGGATCGAAGGCAAAGTAACGAAGAATACTTGTTCCGCTTGTGATGTCAAAATGAAAGGTTCATTCTCAACTCGTTCATTATTTCTGTATAACATATAGTTAAAATTCACCAATGAAAACTGATATTGATCGACTTTACATCCACGCACTGGATCAACCCAATTACACTTTAACAATATGTACTTCAAACCGTGTGTGTATACAACTTCAATGATGTCTATCAATTGACCATAGTAATAACCAGAATCGACAAAGGGACAACCGATGCCACTGTTTTGTGTTGCTCGTTTGTCGTCAACATCTTTAATGCGAAATCGAAAACCATTAGCATCAATAGCTTTATAACGACGAGCCGTTATAGATGGACCCTCAGCCAGTTGGATAAATACTTCAGGTAGCGTGGGGTCCCCTAAATCCCTCAGCTTACGAACCTACATAATTTATAAAAATCAATACTGATATATGCAGAAAGAATTAGTTTAATACTTCACTCATAATGAAAATCAATTTATACATACATAATCCTTGAACCAATCATGAAATGCCGTATAATGAGATTGTTGAATTTGCAACTCAGTCGCACGATGCATCTCTTCTTTTATCTCATTAATGTGTTTCCTGCAAATGATTACGCGATGTTTAAAAGATCAACTTATGCAAAGAAAACATGTAAAAGTTATACAAGCACATTGATAAGATACTGACTGCATTAATGGTGCAACTGATGGAGTATTGAACAAGATATATCGATGTGCTTGTATCCACTCGATGTTGTCCATATCAAATGTGGTTCCTTCTCCAACTGGACCATCATGAATCCGAGAGGGCTTATCTAATTTTGTTTCAACATCCGTAAGATATTCTGCACAAAAGGTAGTACACTCATCCATCAAATAACCATTGGCTATTGATGCCTTTGGACGAGCTCTGTTGCGTACAAATCTTTTCAATGTACTCAAATACCGTTCAATAGGATACATCCACCTGAATTGAACTGGACAGCAGCACCATTACTTCATCAGTTAGGTGCACTGTCAAGTGGACAATAACATCGAAAAATGAGGGGGGGAAAAGTTTCTCAAAGTGACAAAGCGTAAGTACAATTCTGTCCTGCAAACTTTTTAAATCACTCATTCGTTGATTTCTTAAACAAAGCTGTCTAAAAAAATTACTCATCTCAATCAAGGGCTGAACAACATTGGGGGATAAACAATCACAAATTGCGATTGGAATCAACTGCTGAAGTAATATGTGATTGTCATGACTTTTCAACCCTTGCAATGTCTTGCTCGTCAGATTCACACACTTTGAAATATTAGAAGAGTAACCATCAGGCACCTTGACCATCTTCAAAATGGAAAGAAATGTCTCTTTCTCCTCTGTAGTCATCGAATACTGTGCATCAGGCATATTTGCCTTGTTTCCCTCAGCTAACTGTAAATGCAACTGTTTCCTTAAACCCATTTCTTCCAAATCACGGCGTGCATTAACATGGTCCTTTGACTTTCCACTGACACCTAAAATGGTCCACAATATGTTATCACAAACATTTTTTTCAATGTGCATGACATCCAAATTATGCCTCAACATGTTAGTTTTCTAATACGGAAGACTATAAAAAATACTTTTCTTTTTCCAATTGTGACTGCACTGCCTACCCGCAGCACGAATATTACGTACTGGAGGAGCCACCAAATCCTGAATTTCATATACCGTGCGGATGTTTTCTTCCTCAATCTGCGATAACATTTCGACTTCTGTCATGATCTTTGGTGCTGGGCTGAACTCTCTAGAACCATCAAATGCCACTCTGTCCTTTCTGAACCTGTGTTGGGGAGGGAGAAAACGCCTGTGACCCATGTATGCCCATTTTTTGGAATGTTTAAGCCATACAGATTTTTTACTTTTATTGCAACAAGGCAAGCAAATTCCCCTTTCGTACTCCAGCCTGATAAATTTTCATAAGCTGGGAAGTCATTGATTGTCCACAATAAAGCTGCATGCAGTTTGAACATTTCATTCGTTTCGCCAGTCATAAGTCATCACACCATCGCCCCAAAATTCATTCAACTCATCAATCAATGGCTGAAGGTAAACATCAATCTTATCCCCGGACTTTTAGGTCCATCAATAAGAGTGGAAAGTAATATAAATTGTTGCTTCATACAAAGCCACGGAGGAAGATTATATGGAACCAACACCACGGGCCATGTGCTATGAGTTGCACCAACCATAGACTTGAATGGATTGAAACCATCTGCTGCCAATCCCAATCGGACATTTCGAACATCTTTAGCAAAGTCGGGATGTCTCTTATCAAAATCCTTCCATGCATGAGAGTCTGCCGGGTGGGTTAACATGTCACTTTCATGAACTCTTTCTGCATGCCATCTCATTAAATTAGAAACTTTAGATGACATAAAAAATCTTTTCAACCTCGGTTTAAGGGGAAAGTAACGCATTTGCTTTACGGCAATCGGTTTCCCCTGTATCGCAATCTGACTTTGATGAGTCTTATTTCCCCTGTTCTCTTTCCACCTGGAAGCGCCACAAACCATACAAATATCCAAATGAGCAGTTTCATTTCTAAACAACATACATTTGTTTGCACATGCATCTATAGTCTCATATGTAAAACCTAAGTTCTCTGTCAACTTACGAGCATAGTAATACGACTCAGGAATCTTAGCGTCGACAGGAAGAACTTTTTTCAATAAAACCAAAATCATGTCGAATGATGTGTCTTACCAATTATTCAAAGTCTTCAAATGCAACAACTCCACGATAAACGACAGTTTATTGTAAGAAGTACATCCAGGATATAATTCTGTTTTCGCATCATCAAGTACTTCATAAAACCTCCTCGAATCACGATCTGCACCAGAGCGAAGATTTATCTCACCGGTCTCAAGATTCTGGATGTCAATGCCTCCA
Source organism: Viscum album (assembly GCA_963277665.1). Lineage (NCBI taxonomy): Eukaryota > Viridiplantae > Streptophyta > Magnoliopsida > Santalales > Viscaceae > Viscum > Viscum album. The sequence continues at coordinate 1,327,983,577 of OY728142.1, read as the reverse complement.
GGATCAAACCCACGTACCATTTCAGTAAGCATTTCATGCATTGGATCAGTCATCCTTGCATCAACATCCATCTGAGCTGCATCTGTATTTTGACAACGAACATATTCTTCTCCATGACGAGTCCAACTCTTATAATTTTTCAGAAATCCATTAAAGAAAAGGTGCTCCCTCACAGTATCTCGTGTGAATTGATATCTGTTAGCACATTTTCTACATGGAAAACTAATATAGTCACTTTCAAATCCTCTCGTGAAGTCAATAAACTGCATAATGCCATTGAAATATTCTCTAGACGTTCGATTTGGAAGATCAATCCAACTCTTATCCATAATAATATCTGTATAAAAAACATTTACACAATACTTATTACATTTACATTTTTCAAATCAACTATATTCAAAATAAATATTAACCATTTGTTTATGAACCATTGATAAAATAATAATGTAACTGAAAGCTCATGTTACCTGATTGAGCTACAAACCTGAAAGGGAGGGGAGCCGAAGGCGGTGCTGTGAGGGAGAGGAGGCAGTGAAGGGGAGCCGGAGCCAAAGGCGGTGCGGCAAGGGAGGGGACGGGCGACGGCGGCGGCGGGGAGCTGGAGGAGAGGAGGCGGTGAGGGGACGGGGGACGGGCAGCGAGGGGGGGGGGGTGTCCGGGGTCAGGGGGGGGGGCTGTCCGAGGTGCGGGGAGGGGTGTCCGGGGTGTCGGGGGCCTGTCAGGGGTGCGGGCAGGGGTGTTCGGGGTGCGGGGGAGGGGGGGCTGTCTGGGGTGCAGGGGGGCTGTCGGGGGTGCGGGGTGGGGTGTCCGGGGTGCGGGGGGCCTGTCCGGGGTGCGGGGGGGGGGGGGGGGGGGGGCTGTCCGGGTTCGGAGGGGGGTGTCCGAGTGCGGGGGGGGGGGGGGGGGGGGGGGCTGTCCGGGGTGCGGGGGGGCTGTCCGGGTTCAGAGGGGGGTGTCCGAGTGTAGGGGGGCCTGTCCGGGGTGCGGGGAGGCGTCCGGGGTGCGGGGGGCGGTCCGGAGTGCGGGGGGGGGGGGGGGGGGGGGGGGGCTGTCCGGGGTGCGGGGAGGCGTCCGGGGGGCGGGGGGCGGTCCGGAGTGCGCGGGGGGGGGGGGGGGGGGGTGCTGTCTGGGGTGCGGGGAGGCGTCCGGGGTGCGGGGGGCGATCCGGAGTGCGCGTCGGGGGCTGTCCGGGGTGCGGGTGCCGTCCGGGGTGGGGGGGAGGGCCGAGAGGCCGGAGGCCCGAGGGCGGAGGGCGGCGGCCGGAGGCCGGATGGCAGGCGGCAGGGGAGGGCGGGGCGGCGGGGGAGGCCGGGCGGCGGGGGAGGCCGGGCGGCGGGGGAGGCCGGGCGGCGGGGGAGGCCGGGCGGCGGGGGAGGGGAGGGCGGCGCGAGGGAGGGCGGCGAGGGAGGGAGGGGGTTAGGGCGAGGGAGATCGAGGGCGCGGGGGGGGGGGGGGGGGCGCAGAAACCCCCCGAATTTTTTTAGGCAGGTTAGCGACCGCCATTGGCGGTCGCTAATGGTGAGCTATAGCGACCGCCAATGGCGGTCGCCCGAGTCTGGGGGGCTCCAATGCCCCCTTTTCTAGTAGTGACGGTTCCTTCGGGTTCCAGCCATCGTCTAAAACCCAAAAAGAATAGTGTGAGAGGCAAAAAAAATCATGCTATGGAAAACAACATTATAAAGGGGGAGTACCTTCAATATCTAACATCTTAGGTTTAATTCTATGATCGTTAGCGTAGTTCTAGTACTATAACATATACGTATACTTAACCTTAGGGACGTCCCTAGACATACCGTAGAAATATCTCTAGGGATCTCACTAATGTTTTCGCATCCTAGTTTCCAAAGGGTGACTAAACCTTTCCTCTGATACCAACTGTAGAGACCCATACTTTACATACATTGTTAATACTTCAAAATTGAAGCACACTTATTACAACATATAACAAAACCACAAAGGACCGTATAGGTATAGTGTCTTTAGAAACTGGGAAACATAAACAACTGGTTCATAAATCTTCTACAGTGTCTCCCATTTATTTCATCATATCTAGGGTCCCTTTTAGCATTTTCTACTTAATATCCATCTTCCTGACCTGGGGAAAAGAAAACATAAAAGGGTGAGCTCAAATGCTCAGCAAGGGCAAATAAAGGAAATAAAAATCATATCATATCTTTTTGAAAATCATAACCTCCAAAAGAGATCATAATATCTTAACATGGAATAAATCATAGAAGTGAAAATGAGATCCCCATAATCATAACATGAAACTTGAAACTTTGTGGCATGCACACATAATCATGGAAAAACATTTCTTGTTAGTCATGACTCATTGCCAAGACTATCTTAGTGGACAAAGTCCCTTTCTGAACCGATTTCACTCCTCGTTTCAGTCCTGTATCACTGAACCGAAATAACCTTCTGTTCCAGCCATGTCTATCCCATGAGATATAAAATCTTTACCCAATGAATTGGAGGGAGATATAGGTCCCACCCATCTTATAATTAATCCTTTCTTATGTGTGCCACATAATCATAAACCATACATCATTGCATAAACCATGTAAAAAATGGGATTATTAAACAACATGACATCATAAAACAATCCATATAAGATAAAGGAATTCATAAAAATATTTCCATCACAACATAATCAAATCCATGTAATAATAGGGATAAAAACAAAACCCTTTTATTATCTTAGATGGAAAATAATTTTGATAAAATACTTGAAGTCCATTCTTGAGGAAAATATCCTTTCTACTTAAAAAACATTTTCCTTTCATAACATGTCTTACGTCCTTAAAATAAAAGAAGTTTATTACAAATAAACTTGAAAACTTGTAAAGTTAGCTTCTTGGAAATAATGTTTTAAAAATCCATTCTTGCCGTATAAGTTAAAAAAACATTTTCGTACTTTTGTCGGAAAAGTCAAAAAGTACTTCGTACGAAAAACGACAAAAGATTCCTTTCTTATCTTTTACTAAAAATTCACCGAAGGGTAAAATTGGATTTAAAATATTGCAAGTGGATGGAAACAATATTAAATATTGAGGGAAAATGGATGTGGATGATAAAATACACCCCAGTAAATGTCAAAGTATAAACAATCTCGAATAAAAATGAGATTGTGATATTTCCCTTACCTTAGGTCCGATTTGCTTCGTATGTGTCCGAACCACCTGTATAATGATTTAAATAATGTCATTGAATTATTATAGAATCATATTCACTGTTATGATATCATATATGGTTCACTTATGACTTTATATTACCCGTTCTTTTGTAAATTCCATGTTAAAGAAGCGTTTTGGGTAAAATCGTTTCATTTATCGTAGGTGTTTTGACTTGTTGTTCTTGACATTATTAATACTTATATCATGATTTACTTAATTCCAGAATATAAAATATGATTTATATATCATATATATTCAGTATATATATATATATAATAGATAGATAAATGAAATGAAAAACACCGTTCATGGAGACGGTAGTCCTTACGTACGCATGAACACTGTTTTCCTTTCCTTACTGTCTTGAATGGAAGTAAGTAGATGACATAAATATATATATATATATATACATAAATCCAGTAGCTTTATAATTTCACATATTTCATTATTATTTCTTATATATACTTTATAATCATTCTTAAATGGTTAACATGGAGAATGAATCTCATCGTGTCGTGGAGACGGTAGTCCGTACGTACGCACGAGCGATGATATCATTTCCATAAATATTGAATTGAATTGGAGTGGATTATACAATATATCAGAATCAATATGATGTTGTAATAACTATTTATAGTTATTCTTTACACCATTATACCCATCCATGTAAGGTGGTGGTGGAAAATAGATTACACCACGGCGTGGAGACGGTATTCCGTACGTACGCACGCGCGGTGATTTCTTTTTCCGTAGGATGGATAGATGGTGAAATAGGGTTGTTTCATACTTATAATAACATATCAGTATATGAGTGATACTAATGTTATTACTTCATAATGAAACAACCTAAGAAGAAGAAGTGGAAGAAGAAATAAAGATGAAAGAATTAGTAACGGTAATTACCTCTTCTTTGAAGCGCCTCTTTGAGACCTCCTCTTAGGGCACTAAAATTGGTCTTTGAGGAAGACCAGAACCTCTAGGATGTTTCTAGGGAAGTGGAGAATAGATTTTTGCAGGGGTTGGCCGAGCTTGAGTGCTCAAATTGGTGTGAGGAGGAGGGGGAGGAGGTGTCCTTTTATAAGGGAGGAGAGGGGCACCTTAGGAATATCTCAAAATATTATTTTATATTAAAGTCAAAATCGGTTTACAATGGTTCCAAAGGGTCTTATTTCGAAGCTAAAGTGGGGATGGGTCGAAATACTTTCATCCAATAGGATTTAGACAAGTTTAGGGTATTATTTTAACCTTATCAATTAGATTTAACTCTAAGTTAAATAATTTAACTTTTACCGTGTCTTTTTGTTTTCTTTCACTATATGGTTAATACACTTACTATAACATGCCAAACGAACCCCAAATTGTATATTATTAATACATATATCCTTATCTAAGTCATTTGGCCGAACCTTAGATTTTTAGGAATAAAATAACAATTAATAATATAATATTTGATTTAAAAACTATTTTGTGTCAATTTTGACACTATTTGATACATGATTTTTGTGAAAGTCATAAAAGAATTATATGTTCTAACCAAGTTGATTAAATCAACAATAATATATCATAGTAACCTATAAAATTAGTGGAATTAATTAAAAGTCTTAAATTATATTTATTTTGGTATTTATAATATCAATTATGTCAATATTTCATTAATAAGATAATTACTGCATAATCTTTGTGCCATAAATAAATTAAATTATTTGATGTCTAAAAATTACAAATAAAATACCATTATGTAGGAAATATTTTTAGCTTTCTAATTAATATTTACAATCGAATTTATCTTATGTACAACCCTATATTAAAATTTTTTTAGTAAATAAACTTTGATTTTAACTCTTTTAACTCTTCTTTGAATTAAATAATAATAAATGTCCTAATCTAATCCAAGTGGGCCTAAATATTAATATTTTACACTTAAGGTTGTTTTTGGTCGATATACACTTGTCCAATTGAATTAGGACATGTGTTAGGTTAATATTAATATCATTCTTACCCTTAATTACCCTATTTACTTTTAACCATGGTAAATAAAAGTAAAAAGTTACTATTCACCAAAAATTATTTTCATCTCATTGAACCACATTTTACTTACTGACATCAACCGTGTCTCTCGGATTTTTGAAATTCCATTCATAGAAGCGGTAAAATTATGTTTTATGAAAAATTCAGTTTTTTTAACTACCACTTAGTAGTTTCACTATTCATAAAAAATTGATGTTTTTTCAGAACAATGCCAAAATTTCATCCTAAGATATATTTCATATTCCGTATTCAAAAATGAATTCTATTTTATCAAATTCATAACATAGAAATTGCATTAATTAATTTTATAATTAAATCCCGCTGTTAAAACAAATAGCGTGTTTTTAAGAAACAATATCTATCAAAAGATTGACACTTGTTTATGTCTGGTTTAAATGTGAAATTACATCCAATGACCAACATTGTATTAAATTATAAAAATATATTCTAAATATACTTTAAAACCACTCAAATTAATAATTTATCACTATTAATTATTTTGATTAAAAAAGTTGTTTTTAATTATAATTTAGTAATTTTCACTATTCATCAGAATATGAAAGTTATCCGAAAAGTACCAAAATTTCACCTTAGGCTAAATTCGATACTACGAATCCAAAAATGAAGTCCATTTTGAGAGCTAAAATTTCTAAAATTTTAAAAGGTGGTTATTACTATTCATAACGGCTAGTTATAATAATATTTTAATAGCATATCATTGTTTAGTGAAACTCAGTATTGCGTACTACACACGCTATCGAGGAAGGTTGCGATTGCGTGTAATGCAAGGCAAGTCAAAGATGCGTGTTGTGCAAGCTCCTTTTGGTGTAGCGTACAACACAAGACATTAATAAAATTAAAAAGAATATTTTTCATAAAATCTCGGGCTGTTACAGAGAGTGATAGTAAACATGTCTAGGAGAAATTTAACCACAAGAAAATCACAAACTTGTGATGGGTTAAACGGTATTCGATTCCCCAGTAGGAAAAGTTAACAAACTACTTTTTTGTTTTAAGTTACTTTTCATTGAGAAATTTATTTTTCAGCTTAACTAATTCATAAGGAAACATACTTACTTTTCATGTTGACTTTCAACTTTTACTATATTTCTTACACGAACTCATATTTTCTCCAAAAGATGAGTATTTAGGAAGACTTGTTCGCATTAAGAGTAATATAATAAACATCTTGAGAATCACCTAATCCACAAAAGAGAACTATATATTTCCAATTTCTTTATATCTCAACCAAAACAAAACCAAAAAGTTTAGTTTGAGATCAGATAATACCCAAAAAGGATATTTTTTTTACAAAAAGAAAAACTACTACTAATCTCCAAAATTTGTCAAACAAAACCCAAAGTTCAACAATGAACATTCAATAAACATCTATCCATAAAATTCTACAAAGTAAACCAAACTAAGATTGAAACCCAAATATCTGAAGGATTTAATCACATAGTCTCCTAAGATAAATTTTTACATTTTTCTCCAAAATAATATCAGTTACTCTTACAGTCTCATACTGAAAAGTAATTAACCTAATCACATATCCTCCATTATAGACTAATCATTTCCATTGATAACCAAAAATAAACATACTATTAATTCATAAAATCATCTAACTAAAAAGAATCATTCAAACTAACCAGGGACACATAGTCTAGTGGTAGGCGATAAATACCAGTTTCACTTTGGTTGTGGGTTCGATTCCCGCAGCTTCGTCCGACATGACGGGTTGTCACACGATCTGCGTGTTTTCGTTTTTCCAAAACTATATAATTCATAAAACATCCCCCCAAAAAAAGAGATAAAATATTCAAAAAATAACCATAACATATTTTAACCACAAAGGTTATCTAATAACTTCCAATTTGCAACCCAAAATGTATTAACTAGTAATTGCCTCAAATTCAAGGATCATATAAACCCAAATGGTTCTTTATAACTATACCCACAAAAGAAAGGATAATTATTCCTTGAATAAAATTTTCGTATATAAAACATCAGGGTTACTATAAAAAGTCTTCTAATGAAACCCCATCATCAAAAGAGACATAATATATCCAATAATTTCACCATCCTAAAATCTACCATAACTATTGAATCCCATATATGATGACTTCTGACTCATTCAACATTCGTCATGATCCATTATCCATAACTTTTCAAATTATTCTGAAATACTTATTTCCTATAAAAAATCATGAATCATATCCTATGATTCCAATAATAGGAAAACATAGGTTAAAAAATAATCCATACCTTTCATTCTTCATTGTCAGTTTCTTCATCCTGAATCAGAATGGCATTATGTATTGGTAAATGAATATTTGTACGATCTTAGTGACCCCATTCCCAAAAATTCTTTGTAGGACATGTGTTTTCATAATGACCATGCACACCACATTTAAATCATTCAATTGATCCTTCAGAAATAACTTCTTTACCTTTTCTAGAGTCAACTAGATGCTTCCTTTTTCCATGTCAGGTTCTTGCTTTATGACCTTTATTTACACATCTATAGCATCTTTTTGTCCCTTTGAAACATTTTCCTATGTCGTTCTTTCCACATATTTTACACATAGGTTTTTGAACATACTTACCATTATGATTATTACCTGAACTTCCGTAGGGATTTGTTTCTCGCATATACGATGCCTTATAAAAATCACTAAGGTTCAGGTGGTCAATCATGAATCCAGATATTTGGTTGAGGATAACCACAAGATTTCACATTGAAGAACCTATATCATTCAATTGTTATTTCATAAAACCATCACAATTTTCTTCAAATCCATTTTTACTTGGGTGCCTGTTAGATCCATCCATTTACTAAAACCAAAAAGGTCAGTGTGAGTATATCAGTAAAATCATTGAATAATAAAGAGGAAGATAAACACCTAGATATACTTATCAAAGTCATCTCAAACTCATTCTAACTTTAAAAAAAACAATGGCTCCATTTAATATACTAACCATTGTGGTTATACACAACTTGTCACTTTTTCTTAAACAACACTGTAACCTCTAATGTTATCTAAATTGACCTTTGATACCAACTATAGGGCCCCAGACTTAAACCTTACTTAACCTTGAGTTATTACAAGATTACACATTGAGGATATTTTTAGGTTTAGAGTTTTAGAGAATTAGATCATAAAACATGCATTACATTCCACATTTAAACAAAGTAGTTACATAAAAGATAGTATTTATTTTTCACATCAACAGAAACATATTTAAAATAAATCATGGATTCTTTCATGACACTTCCTTGAAACTATCGTCATATCATGTACCATTCCCTTGACCTGTGAAAAAAATTTCAAAAACTTGGGAAGAGAATAAAAAGCTCAGTAAGGGTTATAAAAAGTATGGAAAGGAAACATGAGTTCATATATACATAAGATTGAAATCATACTTTACCCATAAAACATAATCACTTTAACATACCTAAAAAAATCATGAATAAATCATAGAAATCATAATAAATAAAGGTAACTTGAGGCATTCATAACATTATTACATAGGGAGTAACCCTCTTGGTTTTTTTTGGCATACCCATCACAGTATATTCCCTAAATCGCTTCGGAGATACCCTTAATGTTTAACTCCATCGTGTTACCCAATGCATTGGAGAGCTATATCGGGCTCACCCGCCCTTAGTTTATCACGGAACCACCCATCTTCATAACAATTCCCAAGAACCATAAAATAATCATACCACATAACATAAGAATAAAGGAAAGATAGCATTCCCACATTGAAATAACAATATAACATTTTAAGATATTGAAATAATGAATCCATTCTAAAAACCATTTTCAAAACAATTTAAAACATTTAATAAAGAGATTTTTAAATCAAAGTGTCTCATAACACATTGAAGATTTTAACATTTTAAACCATCAATATATATAAAAATAAATCCTTAAAACCATTTTGAAAACATGGATATTAATGATAAATATTTATAATAAAAAATCATTAAAACATTTAAAATGATATTTTAGTTAAAGGGTTTTTAACAAAATGAGAGACACTTCAATACAATAATTGAGGAATAACATTTAATCAAAACTTTATAATATCATGAGAATAAAGGGATTCAGGATATATTATTCCAAAGGACAGTATATACACCATATAAGAGTGAACTGGTGCATAACAACAATGAAATCTCAATAGAATAGTAAAATGAGTTGAAATCCATTATAAAGAAGGTATCCTTAAATTGGGGATAAATCAATCTCATAATTATGTGTGAAAAATATAAATACACCCAATATAAGTGGATATTAAGTATAAAATAATCAAATGTCATTCACACATATTCAAAGTATTACATATTCAATAACTACAAGTTGAACTCAGAGAAATCGAAATTGGGTTAAGAAGTTCCCTTGACAGCCTAACGGTGTCACATCAAATTTAAAAAAAAACAGTTGATGAGAGAGATAAAGGGTATATTATAACTTGGACATAAAATTTATGGCAATAAGGATATATAAGAACATATCCCCACATAATAAGATGAAAATTAAAAGACATAACAAAAGAAGTCTTTTTAAAAGAGGAGGGTGAAAGGTTTTCTTACCGATTTGGGTAACATTCGAAACGTACACCCCATGAAAGAATGACTATACAAAATTGATCTAAATGTTCATAAAAGAAATTATGTTATACAAAGAGTATAATAATGGAAAGTAAATACACCACTCAAAAGGAAATATTTTCAAATTTATCATGATTCTCACGAAAACACAAAGTGAGATAAAATCCCCTTACGAAATTTCGGCAGCCTAACGGCGCCAATTAAAACTTCCAAAAATCGATTTATGATATCAAACAGGGTCTCTAATAATATGAACATAAAAATTACAGAATTAGGAATATAAAATAACATCCCCAAACATAATAAAGAAGAGCTTAAAAGAAATGACATAAAAGAGTGTACTTAAAAAGGAAGAGAGAGGTATGATCCCTTACCTCGGGTCCGACTTAACTCGATCGTTCTTTAACCTCCATAATAATAAACATGGGTTAATTTCTACTTACTTAAGAACCTTTTTCAAGTAAATTATTCCCTTTATATCACTTATTATCATTCTATGAATAATATGTCATTATTTAAGTTAATGATGGTCGTTTTGTAGATTATTGCTACTTGAGTCAAAAATAAACTCTTTATAATTACAAGTTGTTCATGTGGTAAAATATATATTATATCCAGAATTATATTCATTATGTATATATCATATATATCATATATATCAAATATATCCATTATATACATGCATTTATAAAATTACATAACATTTAGAGGTAATAAATGAAATGCACCGTTCATGGAGACGGTAAGCCGTACGTACGCATGAACGCTACTTCCATTTCTATTTCATAATGATACATAATAGTATTATAATTCCAGTATGGTATCATATATAATATCATTAAATATATCCTTTATACGTACCACATATGGTATTAATGAATCAAATCACTTTGAGGGGGTGGTAGTACGCACTTCCTAAAATGAAGATATCGCGTTTAACCATAATGGAAACCATAATGGAATGCCATAAATGAAAATTACAGAAGCTTAAGTAAAACATAAACAGATAATATATCATATATAAATATAGTTACATCTTAATGGACAATTTTTATGGTGTTAAAAGAATATTGAACAATCATCGTTTTGTGAGGCAGAAATTCACCATCCACAGAAACAGTATGTTCTTTTACCATTAGATATAGGTGTGTGTATGTGTAGATATAATTATTCTTATAAAAACATCCTAGTATATTTATTATACTGTAGATTTTACAAAATAAATGAATAAAAAGAGGTTAGGGGGTTGGATAATCAAAATAAAACAAAAGAACACAAGTGAAGACATTACCTTAAAATCGGGTAACTCTCATTGATTTGAGCTCAAAAGCTTCCTTGGGAAGACTTATGCCCAAAGTGAGGCTTCCAGGAGTAATATAGGGATGTGGAGAGATAAAATGAGCAGTGTTTGGCAGAGCCAAAGGCTTGAGAGGTGTGGGTAAGTTGGTAGAGGTGGGGGCCTTTTATAAGAGGAGATGAGGGGCACTCTTGGAAAGGTATAAAATGTTACTTTATTTTCAAATGCGTTTCGGATTTTAAAGGTCCCACATTGATGTATTTCAAGTATAAGGTGGTAAGGGTTCGAAATATACTCATAAAATAGGTATTTTATAAGTGTAAGTTATAGTTTTTACATTATCTTTACATTTTATTTAAATCCTTTATTAATGAGGTAATCACTGCATCATCATGATGTCATAAATAATTTAGTTTATTTAATGTCTAAAAATTACAAAAAAATACTATGATGTATGAAATATTTTTATGTTTCCAATTACTATTTATAGTCCAATAGATCATTTATGTAGACAAAATTAAATTTTTTTTACTCAGGTGATACATTCTTTGTTATATTTAACTTTCTTTAAAAATAAAAAGATAAAAAGTCATTATCACAAAAAAGTGATTCTATGGGGTCCCCATGTTTGGCACAAGGCATCCCATGGTCGTCCATGACCCAAACAGTAGTATTAGGATAGATGGTGGTGTCAGCTGTTATTATTATGATATTATTTTGTTGTCCTTAACTACCCGATTACTAATTAATCAAGATAATTAAAGATAATTATCGTCGTTACTATTCATAATGTCCAAAGACAAAAGAGTCTTGATTACATATTTTGGAATTTCTGATTCAAAATATTTAATCCATTTTACCAAATTCAAAACACAGAAATTGCAATAATTAATTTAAAAATAATTCCCATTGTCAAAATAAATAGCGTGTTTTTTTGAAACAATATCTATGAAATGTTTGGCATTAGTTTATGCCCAATTCAAAAGTGAAATTAATCTTAATGACCACCATTGGATTAAATGGTAAAAATATATTCATGTTACACTTTAATACCAATTAAAAAGATAATCTATCCATATAATTAAATTAGATGAAAAATCAGTTTTGATGTAAAATGCAGTATTTTTCACTATTCATTAAAAAAAATGAACATTGTCAGAAAAATACCAAAAATTTATCTAATATAAATTTCAATGTCCCAAGCATAAATAATATGTTTATTTTGACAAATAGAGCTTATAAAATTTTCAAAAGTTAGATTTAAAAAATGGTTCGCCATCAAAAGGTGGTAAAACAATCTTTTAAAAATATTAGAGTATTGATTCTTAAAATTGGATTCATTTGGATTTTAATCCTCTAACATTTATTGGATAAATGTAAAAATATTTAACAAAAATATGTAAACCTTTTGTAGTTATTTCAGTTCATTCCCTTCATTACAACGGCTAGGCGTAAGATTTCAAAGAAACTCGTTGTTGTCCATTAGGTACGCCATCGAGCATAGCATTCCCTTTAAGTAATATTAAAATTTATTCACAAATATTGATAAACCATATAATGTAATATTATTTATTTACCTGGGATGTTACAATTAAATTTTAATATGATATAGTATTAAATAATATTAAATATATTATATTAATATTTTATAGAATTTTCATAATGAACATGAATTATAAAATGTTTGTAATTCATTTAATATTATATATTTAAAATTAAGAAAATATAAATTAATAATATAAGTTTTTTAATATTATGAATGAAAATAAAATGTTTAAATTTTTTCATTATTGAATATCCAAAATTCATTATTAAATATTAAATATTTATATTTCATCATTTTGAATTTTTTGTATGTTTTTCGTAATGGATTTTATCTTAGTATACCTTTACATTCAATGTTCTGGGTGTTGGGTGCTCCCAGAATATTATTAGGGAGGAAAAACTAGAGATAGTATAATTTTTTTTTAAATAGGGTATTATATGGTGTAGATATTTTACTATCATTGTGGATCTTCGATTATTATGGCATAGAGAGCCAACCTATTCTATGAGTGGATTTGGAGTGGTATTTTGGTTTTACATACATTTTTTCAATGATTTTCACAGGATTTTTGATATATTTATGGGTGGTTGATGTATCCATCACGGACGGGAAGGCTTTGACATAGGTTTTGATAGGTGTGTTTGGGTAGTTCTTCCAAATTCAATACTCCTACGACATGGGGGATAGTTGTGCCAGAAGATCCTTATAGGTTTCTTGGTATAATGACATGGTTTAGAGAAATATAATCTAGTCATCTTTATTTTATATAGGATTCATATCATGGTAAACTCCACAATTCATAGATGGTCCTTTGACCAGGTAGGCTATAGTGTGGTCCCTTCACTTGCATTGCATCATTCAATTTTTAAAATAGTTATATGGCTTGGTGTGTAGTTCAACTCCATTGTGTTGGTTCTTGAATAATTCCAAAAAATTCTGAAACCCCATATGAAAAATATTTTCTCCTACTTCTTATTCTAGATACCTAATATCCCAATAGAAATTTTGGAAGGCCTTTGATCAACCTTTTGATATAATCCAATCCCCACCACACCGAGTTCAATCAGTGGTGCTCTAATGTTAGTTCATACTAATTTCCTATATATTATTCCGGGGTCGGTCTTTTTTCATCCAACTTATTCATTCAATGACATGTTATATGATCAATTCTACTATAGTAGATTTTTTTTCTTTGATGGAATGATTATGGTCTGGCATTCTTAAAAAGTTTGTGTTTCATTATAGGATAAGCAATCAAAGATTGGTGTTTCTATCTTGTTCTCATTTGAAAACCATTGACATCCTTGACTTTTTGTATTTTTTTCTTCTCATTTCTATTTAGTTGTGAGAATGAATTAGAAAATCATTATCACTATGTATTGTAGTTTTATTATCCCCAGTAATTAATAAACTAGTTTAATAAAATTAATGGTTTATTTTTTACATATCATATGATTTTCACCATGATTAATGATTGTCTCTTGAGTTTCTACGTAGTAAGTTATATTTTATATGATTTATTTTAATTTTTGATACGATTGTATTAATAATTAATTGGATTCAGATGGTTAATTAATGTAAGGTTGGAATTTTTTTTGGATAATTATTTTGAAGAAGCATGTTTAATAAAATCAATGAATATTGATATTTCATAGAAATTAAGTAATTCATTTTGTGGGTTTAATTTAATTTATTAGCCTACAAGTGAATGGAATTTTCTAAACAACATGGAGATGGAAGTGCTTTATTTTATAATGACTAAAATAATGTTAATGACATATTCTTCCATAATGTCTTATGTCACATGATGTTTTTATTCAACATAATGTTTAAATAATTGTAATCCGTTATAATCAGATCATTAGGTTACCCATTAATATACCCTGTTATAATTTATTTGATTAATCACAAGAGAATGAAACTGGTTATTTTGATAATGATAAAGTTTTGGATTCATGAGAGATATTTTAATGTGACGACTTAATACATTGTTTTAAGTCATATATGCCTTGTTGTCACTATTTTACCATTGTTTACTTATATGTATCTATTAAAGTTAACCTTTTTGTGTGATTTGAATTATGCCTAATATTGATGTTGGTTTGGTGATATATTGATAGAGAAGCCTGGATTTATGGAAGTATTTGACATGTGTGGTTGAGAGATGCATGGTGATATACATTGCTCAATTCCGGATGGTAGTGGGGTTTATAGAAAAATTTAATGCTAGGATTTCAGGTTCATGTTCTAAATATAGAAGCCTTATTGTTAATAAATCAATATAATGGTATGAATATTGATTTTTTATTTATCTCTATTTCATTCTATAATGATTTCGGTAGATAGTTTTTTATTCAACACTATTGATGAGTATTCAGATATTTCCATGAATTACTAGAATTATGTAATGATTAATGATTTTTAATTAATTATTTTTCACTGGGGTTGGGGCTACTTGGAAGGAAAAATTGGTGGATCTTCAAAAACTGGGGAATAAATTTCAATCTAAATGGGGGTATAGAATTTACCATTGATGGTTAGAGATATGTTTTTAAAAAATGTTAATTAATTGAAAATAGATTTATTAACATATGGTTAATTTAGACTGAAAATAATTATTCATAATGAATATCAACATGTTCTTTTTTCTTCTTATATCATATTTAGTTCTTAGTATTAATATTTCAGTTTCTGATTGATGATTATTATTGTAGATTCAAAATTAGGTTTATGCACAATATGATCATCCCCAGATCCTCTCTTACAAAAAATAATGAAATCATTCTAAATCAATGGGTTATTAGGGAGAAGTTGTCAACGGGTTATTATATGAAAATAGAAGTGATACAAGTTGAATCATGTATATTTGGGTCCCCATAGGGTATGATTCCGAAACCATTATGTTGATAGATCCATGTATGACATGTGACACCCATTTTAGAGTAGATACCTAGAAAATGATATCATTTCATTCATTTTTATTCATTTGTTCAAAATGGTTAGTCATTAGGATTAAGTTAAATAGTAAATAATTACTAAAATAATTATTCTCAAAATTCTATATTCTCACTATTGGATCATGTATCCTTTTTTTATTTATCATGTAGGGAACCAGTTCAGAATCCCTATCATGTTCACATAAGTTATTTTCAGAAATACATTCTAGTAAATAGTTGTAGATTACAGGTTTGTGAAATGATACATGATGGAGGGAATTATAAGAGTTTCAATGCTAAATTTTATTGATGTATTGGTGATATATTTTAAAACCTTTTATAAAATATTGTTCAGAAGTGGGGAATTTTTTATCATTTCAATATATTCTTGAATAGAGAACTTGGTTTCATTGACCTTAATGAGGCTTCATGGATAAGTGAGGTAGTGGTGGATCTTATTCCCTAGGGGTCATAATGTTAAAGAGGTATCAGTAATGATATTCATAGGACATTTATTAGCAAAATTTATTTATTGTAATATGAAGTCATATAGTCTTTAAGGGTTTCATACCCTTTGATATGTTACTTCCTCAAAATGGAATTTGGGATCCATTTGGGGACCCTTCTCCATTTTTCATCATACCTACTGCCATATAAGTAGTCTAGGTTAATCAATTTATTGGGTGATTATTTTTAAAATATTCATCTTTTGGTCACCTGATTTTTGTTATAAATGTAACATGATGTTTTGGTAAAAGTATAGGTTGTTGAGAGGAAACTAGGTACAACAATATCATCTTGAGAGGGGAGACATAAGTATTCTTTATCAATTATAAATGTTTTATTGGGTACCTCATATCCTTGATAAAAGATATTAAGGATAGGCATAGTTAGGTATTGGCCCTCATGATCTAATTTCACTCATAGCAGTGGATCTTAGTACTATTACAAGAGATTTTATACATGTTTTTCTTATGTAGGCCTAGGTGATAAGTGGAATCTGTTCCGGACATTTCATAGTATAATGAATGCACCGTGGGATCCAATTTTGGGTCCCATATTGGAATATTTTAAGCTAAGGTAGTGGTCATATGATTCTATATCTTTTGATATGTATAGTGGATACGGGGCTGAAATAAAACAACCCTGATATGATCCTCATCCTTAGCGAACACTGCATGCTCATGGAGGTGGTCATCCCTTTATTCAGATAGGTCATGGAGTAGGTTATGGTTAGGTGAATTACATATATCTTCTAGAGTAAGGTGAACCATATATTGTTCGAGGTGCAACGATATTGTACCCTAGTGGTTCAGGCTCCTACTAGGCATCCAAAAGTCCCAAGATCAAATCCGACCAGGGGAGAATTCCCGAGTTACTATAGTAGCAATAACACTGTTGCGGCAGAGGGACTATAGCAGGTACTGTTGCAGATGCGATACTATAGCAGGTACTATAGCAGCGCGGTTACTGTAGCAGTACTGTTCACCGAGGGGTCCTTTGGGCCAAAAAATGGGCTTTCTAGCCCTTTATGCAGGCCACTTAGCCTTACTGCATTCGAGCTATGTAATGGGTCACCCTTTACCCAGTCTAAAGAGGTCTTTTCTTTAATAATAAATTAAGGCTTTAATTTGAAAAAATGTATATATTTTTTGAGGTATGCTTTTATTGTTTTCTAATATGGAGAATTCCTTATTTGATTAAGGAGCTACACACTGATTCGTATCACATTACCCTTTCCATTATTAGGTACTTAAGTCATAAATACTTACAGATCTCTTCTACATTTAATATTCTAGTTAATGGATCATCTTATTTATATGTTGTATATATAAATATTGATCTAGTGATAAGTAATAACTACTCATTGATATAATACCGAAATTTTATGGAAAAATTTATATGACTTCATCCTTGATATGGAGTAGTTGTATTTGGTACTAGATATTGTGGATTTCTGTAAGAGAAATGTTAGGTTCTATAAATTTGTTGGATATTTGATGATGTTCGTTGGAGTGTGAAAACTTTAAAAGAAATGTATTTGATTTTTTTCTTTATCCTCCACAATGAATGAGACGATATTGAGTGTGTTTGAGGATCATATAATATTATTTCTCATGGTGGTGGAAGAGTACCCTTATTTTTTCATGAGAATTATTTTTTATTTTACCCTTGATAATAGGTCATGTTTTGAGTAAATATCTATTTGAGAACATATTCAATATTGATTACTTTTTATAGTATGGTTCCTTCTGAGTTGAAAGAGATATGAATATTGTACAATAACTGGTTGCGATGATGGTTTTTTATCTAAGTGTGACCCCTTGGGGTGAAATAGATTTTTTATGAATAATTATAATGGAATTTTGCATCTATGTATCGATTATCATAGATAGAATTTGGTGATAGTGAAGAACCACAATATCATTCCACTTATTGATGATTTATTCAAAAAACCAAAAGGACAAGGTTGGTTCTTGAAGATTTATCATCATTCATGGTGTCATTAGATTCAGTTAAAGGATTAGGGATACCAAAGGCCACATTATGATGTTTATATAGAATTTCAAGTTTTTATTTTGATGTCATTCTGGGTGAAGAAATCACCATAAATTTTCATCTGTTTGATGAATACAGTTTCCATGGCTACCATGTATCATTTTTATTGGCTTTTATAGATGATATACTAGTGTAATGTGTGTCTGATAAAGGGAACACATAGAATCTATATGCATTTATGGGAGTTAAACAGTGTCAGTATCTATTCATTATGTTCTAAATGTATTATTTCTAGGATCCTACTATTTTTTCAAAGAAGTCATATCCAATAGGGGATTCTCTATATATCCTTATGTGATCATGATATCCATTTTTAAGGGAGCCACTAAGACATTTGTAGAGGTGTGGGGTTTTATTTCCCCTACAGGATATGATAAAAAGTATCATATCTAATTTCTATATTTTGTTAATTATTATAAAAACATTTTCTATAAATGATCCATTATTTTCACTAATTTGTCAATCTAAAGAAAATTTCTTATACTTAATGGAGATTTTGGTCATCTCTATTATACTTCATCTACCAGATGAAGGGGTTTAGTTTGAGATTTTCTATGATTCTTCACATATTAATCTTTTTTGTATAATAAATTATTATAGATTAGTTATTTCTAAATTTTTTATTATTTACATATCTATGATAATAACTATTAAACCTATGATATTGTATTAGATGTAGTTCTGTATTCTTTGAATTTGTAGAGACATTTTCTCATCCACAAGAAATTTTCAATTTTTACTGATCACAATATATTATGGTCTATCTACACTAGTCATTAAATTTTTTTTGGGAGAAATGGTTCTTGGAATTATTACTAGATTATGAAATTTTTGTTACTTATAGACTATAAAAGGGAAGTTTTGTTGTTGATGATTTTAGTTGGATTTCATGAGGTGATGTTCTATATGAAAATGGAATTCATGATGAAAAAAAGAAGAAATATTAGTGATATATAATGATATGGGAGATGTTGATGGTTGAATTTTTTCATTTTCTTGTAACTGTATAGTCATATTTGGTGAACCATGTGGATCGGTTCATGTTAACAGATTATAAGGTGGTAATCTGGAGAGACTGAGTTGTCTTTAATAATTATACTGATATATTTTTTGAGGATGAAAGGAATCATCTATTATTTTGGGGGGTGGGGTTATCCCATATGAAATGTATAATATTTTACATAAGAGTTTCATAAATCATCCTTATTGGTTAATACCTGAATATGGAATATGTACCATTATTTATTATTGATATTTTAGAGGCACGAGTTATTTCATACAGTTGAAGAGTTTTTGTCATGATGTTTTATGTATCATAAGGTGGTGGATGTGCAACGTACTCTACATTTTTCTCTAGTCCTTATATGTTCCTCAAGGGATGTTAAAGAAAATATTTATGGGATTCATTGTATGTTTAGATTTATCATAGGTATTATTGGATTTTATATGGGTAATAATGGGATGTTTGAAATCAACAATTTTATAGAGACCGCAGTGTCATGATAGTGGATGTTTTATTGTGGAAGTACCTTGAGGAGGTTTTGAGACTTTATAGTGTCTCTAGGATGATCATTTTTACTATGATCATTAATTTACATCCTGGGTGGTGAGAGGTATCCAATATTATTTTGTCTCTTAGATATTCCTTAGCACATATTTTAATCTATAGATTTATAGTTAGGCAAAGTAGAATATCCAGACTCTTGAGGACATGTTTCAATCTTACACACTATATTTTTGAGGTTATAGGGTAAGGAACCCTATATTTTTCATGTTTTCATAAAAAAAATATTTCACTCCACTATTGGGATGTACCCTTTTAAATACTTATATGGATGACCTTTACATTCTCCATTTTTTTGAATGGGATCAAAGGGTCAGCAATTCTTTCGATGATGCTTGTATAGAAAATGACATAGATGTTTTAGGTAATTAATGATATGATATATGTAGAAAAATATTTTTAGAAATCCTAATTCTATCATATTAGGTGACATATAAATGTTTTCTTTGTAGATGATGTGTTCTTAAATGTGACATCTCATTTAGGTGTGTGCATGTTCGGTCATGAGAGAAATATTTTCCCCTAGTTTTTTGTTGATTTTGAGGTGTTGTATCATCATAGACTTATAGGTTATATAAAATCACTTTCTCCATAGATGATAAGATACATGATTCTCTCGATATGTTACATATCCCATGATAACTTTATCATGACTAACATATCCTCCATTAGGGAGATATTAATGCTTATATTGATATTACCTTCAAGGAGAGATATATGGAGAACAAGGTCATCCAAGAGATGATTTTTTATTGATTTTTTTATTCACATGTATAGTTTGTTT
Organism: Viscum album; assembly: GCA_963277665.1. Taxonomy (NCBI): domain Eukaryota; kingdom Viridiplantae; phylum Streptophyta; class Magnoliopsida; order Santalales; family Viscaceae; genus Viscum; species Viscum album. The sequence goes on along the minus strand of OY728142.1, from coordinate 1,327,963,069 downwards.
TTTGGAATTATAGTTTAATACAAGATATTACCTTGGAAGGTGAGTCATAAATATTCACTCAGAAACCTAATCTATTTGATTTTTTCTTCTTATCATAGAGAGATGTATGTTTTTTTGATGAACATTATCTATTTATTGAGATGAATTCCAATTATTTGGGGTATTATTGATGACCATATCTTACTTGAGATGTATCTCCCTCAAGAGGGTTTTTAAGAAGATAGATTTTTTTTGCATGGTTTAATTCTTGGGACATATATGTGAGGTGGTTGAGCTATAGTATGGGACATATTCTCATGATATATCTTGTGGGTGGTTTTTTGAATGAACCCTTCTTCAATTATTTTTCTTTGGGATTTGTTTTCAATTATGAGGAATGGTAATCATGTTACAGGGATCTAATATAAGGACCTAAATCTTGGTATCCATTTCCTATGATGTTTTTGGTTCTTGGAGGAAATTATAGGAAGGTCGGGGAGATGAAAATGGGAGTTAAGATTATATTTTAGCTTAAAAGATGACTCTACATCCTTATGACTTGAGTTTCACTATTTAGGATAGTTTGTGGTATTATAGAGGGTTGGACTATGCGTTAACGACTCAAGAGTTTAATTTTGGTCATATAATCTCCATGGAATGTGTTTCAAAAAAGAAACATTTAATTATATTGTGGGGAGAGTTTGTTTTTTGATGTAGTGATTCAAGGGAAGATTTTGAGGAGTTTCACCAAATTTGATACACCTATGGAATGAGAGTGGGATAAAACATAATGTCCTTCTAGAATTTCAGGTTGTACGACATTGTCTAGGAAAATACATCATAGTCCACTTACTAATTAATATAATCAATCCTTTGGTATATTCCATATTTTATGGATGTATCTTTTAATATAAAGGTTTCATTTTCGTCCCTTATAATGCATCATAGTCTTAAACGTTTTCAAATATTCCATGGTGTAGTGTCTAGTGAAATATTTCAATGTTGTGTTTTGATGAATGGTTATAAATATGTTTACCCCATACGAATAAACATTTTGTCTGCTTTTATCTCCCAAAACCTTATTTCCCTGTAGATATCTTTTAATGTATTTAAATCAATTTAAAAAAAATCAATTCCCATCTTCCAGATTTTGATCGAGGTGATCCATATTTAGTTTTTCCTCTATTATTAGTGTTTATTATTTTATTATCCTTGTTTCTTCCAATTTATTCTTTCAATTATATTTAAAATTAAATCTGTTGTTATAATATATTTTTTTTATTTTTATTGGCATGGTTATAATGAGGTGGTTTTAGAGGGTTATAGCTTTTTTTGGGATATTTAAGGTCATGTCCCTTCCTTATTGTATTTAGAATGTGGTGAGATGCTATATGGCCTAAGGTGATGTTCCCTCGGTTCTAATAGAAATAAATAAATGCATAGGGCTTCATGAAATTTTGGGGAATGATTTTACCATATAATAAAACCATCCTAAAAAAGAAGTACTTACAAAATACCACTACATGATGGATTAAAACAATGTAACCGGTGATAACACATTACCTAGAGACATCCAAATAAGCAAACTCTTCTATAAAAATTTCAAAAAACGAATTCAACTAAATCACCAAAAATCCAAAAAACAGAGTTACAGTGGGAAGAATCATAATCAAGAACCAAATGAAACCATGAAACACTCAACCACTCCACACCATACTCCATGATCTCCACCCCACAATACCACCCAAGCATTATGATGGTCCTATAGAAAAACGATATTCTTATCATTTTTATATATCCATTAATACCACATCTAAAAAAGCACCCATGTTTCAGAGATTGGGGTGGGTGATAATACTAAATAGGTTTTCCCCAAATAACATCCCTACACAGTATAATAGGATTGAACTGTTAGTTCATTGATAAAAATAATTATATATAAAACATCAAATAGTAAAACAACTTCTAGCAATCCAAACACACCATTACCTATCCATTTTTCACCAAAATCCAATCAATGCATGGAAAAACCAAAAAACAAGCAATAATCATTTTACCATGACATATTATCATAAAAATTTAATCTTTCATATCCACAAACATAATAAAACCATAGCTATAATGGTTCACACTCTTAACTCGGTATAACAATTATGGTAGAGCTACTCGTCGAATCCCATTTACAAATTTCCCAATCTAGAGGTACTTTCGACCAACATATTCTTGATGGTGGCCCTTCCTTACACTACCTATCATTTTATTATAGAGTTTATTCATTCCCACATAAGATCCATGTCAATAATAGTCACAAATAGGAAACCAAAAAACAAGCGTATATTACACCAAAACCAAAATGTTATGAAAAAAACAATTTCAAACCCAAAAAACCCTTCAGAAATTATCCATTTGACATTACCTTCTAATAAAATGAACCCTTTTTTAAAAAACATTTTAACAAATGATTTTAAAAATAAACCTATAAAAATAATTTTAAAATCCATATTTTAAAAACCAAAATCAAGAACATTTCACCATAATACCACATTTTCCCCAAAATCCACAAATCATCACAAAAATGAATTTTGATAAAGCTTTTGACATGATAATTATTACCAAATTTTGGTAAATACAACTAATTGAAGTAAATGTCTCTAGTTATGAAAAATGGGAGTAGATATTGATTCCCCCAACCATATGGTTTCAGGAAAATAAACTAACTCAAAACCACACCAAAATCAAGGTGGAATGTCAACAAAAACGACCATATATATCTTTTCCTAACATACACCACAAAAACTCTCAACATTTTCAGAATCAAAAACACTAAATCTACATCTAAATAATAAATATCTAAAAAACTAAGATGGATAACTGGATATATTGAATACTATGAAATAACCATGAGAGGAGACTTACTAGAGAAGAATCACCTTCACTGTACCATGGACACCATTTGAATCACCTATACTATGAGTGGGAGTCCCCTATAAACCTTGAGAAGATTAAATACTGAGTGAGGATTATGTGTGAGATTAGAGTAGGGATTTTAGGAAAATCTAGAGTTACCCCATTTTAATAATAAAACTTTTAATGTCACGTATTTCTATCTTTCATGGTAAGGAAAACTGGGCACTAACTATAAACATTATACATTAAAAAGGGATCCCCACATAGTTTACTCACATGTTTAGAAAAACCCTCTACAAAAAAAGTAAATCCCAATGTCTTGAGATTCATGGTTACTTGGAGATTCTGAACGGTTTCCCTAAACAATGATCAAACCATGCCCCCTTGAAAATCCCCAAAACATTTTCAAAACTCTTCCAAACTCTCTCGATCAATTCCCAACACGTTTATAAAAAAATCCATCAAAAATTATTACCTACCTAAATCTGGGGGGGGGGGATAAATTCTCCACACCATTTGACTTTCCATCCTTTGATGGTATACAAACATCGGTCTACTGAAAGTGTTCTGGTCACTACTTAACCATCCCTTTCTCCTACTCCCATGTCACCTCCTGATTCATTACATACCACTACAATAACTGTAATAGACTAATTATTTAACCATGAATGAATTTAACTTTTTTATCCATAACCCACATTGGCTCCTGCACCAACAAATCATCAAAATCTAACTCAACATGATCTCTACAAATCACATGGTCTGGATTTGGTAGACACTTATTCAAGTGGGAAACATGAAACACATTGTGAAATGCATTAAATTGTGGTGGAAAAGACATGCTATAAGCAATATATCAAACCCACTCATGTATCTATAATGTCTTAAAATATCTTTTAGATAACATACCATGTGTTTCCAAACAAATTATGTCCAATCCTAGGGCAAATTCTTAAGGAAACATTATCATCCACGTCAAATGATAATAGTCATCGATGATTGTCATCATATGAATTTTGAAAAATTTGAATCATCTCCATTAAATTACTAATCAACATGATCTTTTCTCTATTCTCATAGAAATGGTATGTTCTGTCTATTGAGGTCTCACCCGTTTCTGGACAACAAAGTGGAGAATGACATCGACGCCGATACATTACTTCAAACAGAGCCATTTGTATCGAGGCTAGATAACTGTTATTATATAACAACTCTTCCAACCATAAGAGATCCTCCCATTATCCACCAAAATCTAACACAGAATCCCATAAAATATCATCCAACGTCAGTATTATCCTCTTAGATTACCCATCCATATGAGTATTGTACACTGTACTCGTCGTCAATTGAGTCCCAAGGGCTTGTTGCATAGATTTTTAAAAACATGATGTCAACCTCAGAACTATATCTGATAAAATCAAAATAGTAACACCATTATTCTTTATAACCTCACGGATATAGATTTTATATAGATCCTATACCATATGATATTCACAAATAGGGATAAAATGGGATGAATTTTTGAGCCAATCCACTTTCACCAATATTGCATAGTGCATTCTAAATATTTTTGGGAGACCAAGAACAAAATCTGTTTCTTTTTATTCACACTTCCAGAAAGGGATTAGTAAATATTAAAACATGCATATCATATGCATATTCCACACCTTAAATTTATTACAAATAAATCATCTTGATACAAACTCGGCCAATCTCCTTTTAAAACAAGACCATGAAAACTTCTCTTTAAATACATTATACATTTTCTAATTTTCATAATAGAAAGCCCATATATAATGAAGATAATCCATAATAATTTCCAACTGAAAAGACACAGGTCCAACCATATGATTCTGAAAACACAAATATGAATTCCCATTCAGTTACCAACACTCAATGGTCTCCCCACCATTGAGTTTTGACATCATAGTCTTACACTCAGAATCAGACATCTACACACCTTTAACAAAGCAAACCATGTCATGAAATAATGAGACCGAAAAGAAAAGTACTCAATCGCTATGGTCCTGATATTCTAACCACATGATGGATATAACAGAAATTAACTACCACTTATATGATTCATGTTTCACCACCTAATAATATTAATTCTTACATAATGAACCCGCTACTAAATTTCCCTAACTCAATGTGTACATTAAGTCAAAGTAAAACATCTAAAGATACTCAATCAATCTCTATTGCATCATGTCCAATTCACATAGTTATAAAATATGATTTAAACTCTTATTATCATTAAAAACTATTAATTTATCACTAATGAGATAATGATGCCACATTTTCAAGATATGAGGCTTAACCGCAATCCCCAAATCATGTTTTGGGTACTTTTTCTCATGAACCCTCAACTACAATAATCCATACACAACCACATGATCCTCTTTTAAGAGAATGCACTCAAAACCTATTCCCGATGTGTCACAAAATAATATGAACCTTTTTCATGGTTTTGGAGAAACCATGGATGGTGCTGATGTATGGTGACTATTAAGCTCTTCAAAATATTTCTAAAACATCTCATTCCATTGATATGGAACACTCATACTTTTCATAGAATTCATCAGTGAGTATAATTAAGATAAATCATTGAAAGAACTCTTATAATACTAGGTTAGAAAATAGAATCCTTTTATCCCAGATACATTATTTGGAGGTTTCCACACAATAAAATCGTTTATATTTTCTGGATCAACTAAAACAAATTTCTTAGAAGTAACATTTTCAGTAAAATCAACATTTTATATCCAAAAATCAAACTTCGACAATTTTTAATATAAATGATGATCTCTCAAGATTCCTAACACTATCACCGTGTGCTGCTCATGCCACACCCTTATCTTGGGAAACACAAATATATCATTAATAAATACCACTACAAAATAATCTAGATATTTATTAAATATCTTATTCATCAATTCCATAAGAACTTATATTGAATTTTTCCAATAAAAGGGAATAACCAAATACTCATAATTGTAATATCTACTTATGAAATCTTTTTTTTGAATATCCTCTTTCCACATTGTCAGCAGATGATATCCTAATCACATGTCAATCATAAAGAACTACAGAGATCCCCATAACTAATCAAAGAGGTCATCAATGTGAGGAAGTGGATATCTTTTATTTATATTAACATGGTTTTTCTTATGATATTCATCACATAGCAGAATAGATCCATCCCCATTCTTAACATACAAAATTGCCTCTGTCCACAAAGATGTGCTAGGCCAGATGAAACTTTTTTTTCAATCTCTTCCAACTATACATTAAACTCCCTCAATGTTACTAATTCCAATAGATAGTATGGATGTATGATAGGTTTGGTACATATAAGGAGATCAATTGTAAACTCAACTTCTTCCACAGGTGGCACCACTATTATTTATTTAGGGAAGATACAAATAAACTGATTAAAACCCAATTAAAAATATAGTATAATGAACTCATTCCATTGATTTCATTGAAAACGATGCTAACAGGCATGATATTATACTAACAACTAGTGCCAAAAGTCTTCTTGAATCCAGATTTTCATTCTTCTCCCCTCTAAATAGATGTTTGACACCATCATCCTTCATGAAACTTACCATTCTAACATAATAGTTGACATGGGCCTTAAAAATTTCCATCCAATCTGTTCCATGTCTTATATCATAAGAATCTATCTCAAGCACAGTAAAATACTACTTCAACTCAATCCAATTAATAACTATACAATATTCCCTACACAAGAAAGCTAAAAAATATTTTTGTAGTATAATGTTTCGATGTTTTAAATCATATGGAATATTTTCAATTCTTCAACCCCTCAAACTAATCGAATGAGAAGAAATAAAATAATGTGAATCACCCGTATCAAACAAGGATTACATCATTTTTTTCATTTAAAGTAATGGTACCTTATACCATGGATGGTCCTAACTAGTCATCCATCTCAAATTTCCCGGCTCTAAATAGATTCTTGCTTTCCACACTCAACACTTTTCCCATGTTAAGAGTAATGGTGTTTTTTGTATCCCCATGACTAACATTTATCTATTAATGAGGGGTATGCTACTTCTGCATCCTTTCATGGAATAGGACACTTGTGAAACCTATTGAGTGTCAAAAACACCTGACTTCGGAGCATTTTAAATATAACGCCAAATATGACTCCATATTCTTATAGTTATGACATGATGGAGACTATGTAGTACAATCCCTTTTGATGTGGCCTATAGAACCACATTGCAAACATCTCAGCTTATTGTAAGCTGTCTTTGGAAGACTCACCGATCCATTTGTAAGATTATGATACATACTTCCACCAATGAAATAATGTTCCTTTTTCCTCTTGATCCCAACATTAGAGTTCTAACCATTTTCTGTGGGTACAAACATTATTCCCCCTACATTATCCCCCAAAATATCTCATTCATCCATTATTTCTCTATTCAACATTTCCATGTAATCATTTATACATAAAACCTATATTTTAGAATAAATTTCCTACTTCGAACCAACTTCAAAAATTCATTTTTTCAATGATTTACTACTCACCACCTCCGGGGAAGACTGCAAAAAAATAATAAACTTTTCCTCAAATACCATCACCAAGACTTTATCTTGCCTTAAATGAAATAAATCCATTATGGGATGAATTATATGTGTATTAGGGTAGTATATATTAATAAAATAAAAAAAACCTTCCCATATCATACCTTAGAATGTTCTAGCTTGAACTACCATCTCATATAATAGAAGGGAAATATCTTCCAATAGTAAGTTGCTAAATTCACATTCATCTCCACCAGTGTTTTGAATAATTCGAATTTCCTATGTATTTTCTTCAACAACACATACTTATTTTTTTTATTTTTGAAACACCCCTAATGACGGGTGGATTAGGATTTTGAAATTGAACAACATGATTTACATGTTTTGTAATATCTACATTATTCCCACATTCTATAGCTTATAAATATTTTACTATACTCTACACTATCTTCTGGTTCACATCGGGCTCAGGTGAAACCCAATTTTGAGCACCCACCTCCAGTTTTTTCCTACAACGCCTACCTAGTGCCATTACTATCAATAAAACCCCACCATAAGTATCTCTCCCATATCCAGAAAAGGCATACAATTTCAAATTCAATCACATTGAAATAATCTAACTCAGTCTTTCCAAAAGATCATATTTCCCTGGTTGTGTCATCTTTCAAAAATCCCCCCTGATTTGATAACTGAACAATTTTAAAAATTCCTTAACTGTCTACATTTAAAATCCACAAATCTGAATATAATTTCTAGGTTTTCTCATATTTCCATATATCTATACAAAAATAAAAATTATTATACTATAAAAAAATGCACCCATGTGAGAAGAAGTTTCTTCCATCCATGACATGATCATATTCTTATATACACCCACATCAATTTAGAGTTTCAATGCCTATAAGTGTCTAAAAAACGTATAAACCCCACTCTCTTCTCACTTTAGGTTCAATATAAATTATTTAGTTGCATCTATATATTATATACATTTATGATCTAACAATCATAACCCTACCACAATCCCAACCCAATGAATAGACCAAATATGAATTCCAACACTGAGACTGACATTCAAGGCCAATGAACTGAGACAACATTATGATCATGGACCAAACAAACATATTACACTTGTAACATAATTCCCATTCATCATTGGCTTGAGAATAAGATGAGATGCTACTTGGCCTTAGGTGACATTCCCAAGGAACAAAAAGATTACTATATATGTCAAGGTCTTCATCAAAAATTGGGGAATGATTTTCTTTTAGAATTAAACCAACCAACCAAACAAGATATAAAAAACTGAAACTAAGTGATGCATGTCAAAAATGTAAACCATGACTTCACATTAATAAGAGATGACCTATAAACCTAACTCATCTTTAGATATTTACAATAACCAATACAAATAAATCACAAAAATCAAAAACTCAGAGTACCAGGTTCATGTCTCATCAAAAATACCCAAAGGAAATCATGAAACACTCTACTTCGCCACACCATGAACCATGCTTTAAGGACCACAATACATCCCAATCATCATGGTGAACCTCTATAAAAATGATATTCTTTACATTTTCCTATATCATGGAATACCACATCTATAAAAGCAATCATGTGATAAATAAAGGGGTGAGTAAAAATACTCCGTAGGTTTTACCCAAATTAAATCCCTACACAAACCATAGTGTATTCAACTATTACAATATTTATATAATGAAATTTATATAAAATTTCATATTGTGCAACAATTTCCAGCAATCCAAACACACCCTTACTAAGACTTTTATCACCCCAATCCACATAATGTAAGGGAAAGAAAGAAAAAAATACATAATCCATTTTATTATCACATATAATCACAACACTTTCATCTTTCTTAGTGACACACAAAATCAAAACATAGCTACCAATAATTTCACACTCCTCCTAGTGTAGGAATCATGGTAGGACATCATATCCAAGACCGTTTACTACTTTACTAATCTATTTGTACTTACCCCCCAAATATCCTTTATGGTTGACCATCCATCCATTATCTATCCTTTTTTTATAGTGGAACTCCCTATACACTTCAAATTCATTTCAATGAAATTCATATATACATAACCATAAAAACAATCATATAGCACAATAATACCACAACATTAATAATACAACCATTTCCCACAAAAAATAACCTCATAGAATTTATCCATGACATATTACCTTTCCATTAAACAAACCCTTTTATTAAAATCCATTTTCAAAAACTATATTCATAAATCATCCTATGAAACTAATTTTATCCTTTACAATTTAAAATCAAATAACATGAAAATTTCACCATAATACCCCATTGTCCTAAAAATCCACATATCAAAAAAAAAGATCTTTCATAAATATATTCACATCATAATCACATCCAAAATCAAGAAAAACCATATAGCTATAGATAAGTATTCTGGTTCTAGAAAAATGTAGTCGACAGAGAATCTACATACCTTACAATTTTGGTGAAATTGACCAACTCAAAACCACACCATAATCCAGGTGAAATATCAACCAAAATGTCCTTTGATCTCTATTAATAACATCATCAATCCCTACTAACAAACTTTTAGGCAACTATAACCCTACATATATATGTGATATAATTAGATATAGAAAATCGAGGGAGTGGGAGAACTATATCTAAGGAAAACCAAAAAAGAGCCATGAGAGGAGATTTATCGGGGAAGAATCGCTCTCGAAGAACCATGAAACCCCAAAGAATCACCTCTAAAATTAGTTATAGAGAACTTGTAACCCTTGATAAGAGAAAATTCTGAGTTTTTATAATATGGGAGAGGATAGGAATGATTTTGGGAAAATCAAAAGTTACACCATATTAGAAAATAATTTTTAATGTCTCCCATGGATAGTGGGAATGGTTAAGAAAACCATTTGATAATCTCGAACCTACGACTATCCAGATCTTCACCATTCATTTTCCTCACACAGTTATACAAACCACACATAAACCAATTGAATCTAACAGTCTCAAATTACATGAATACCTATGGATTTTGGATTGTTTCCCTTAACTGTTCTCAAACCATGCACCCATTAAAAATCCCAAAAACATTTTCAAAATCCTTTCAAACTGTCCCTAACATTACCCAACAACATTAAACACATAAAAAGGAATTAACATGGGTTCCATACTTCAAAATAGGATTTCTATAAGAGAGGTGATCAAATATCTTTATTTTTGTCGCATTCTCATTTGGAAAACATTGAACGAATTATAGTAGAGGATTCATATCTTATCATTATGTATTTATTTCAAATAATAAATTTTTCATTGTTTAAATATTTTCATGACTTTGAAACTAACCCAAGTAAAATATAAATCTAATATATACAACAAATTGTTTATTTTTATAGAAATATTATGTTTTCAACCTAGATAATGGTTTTTATCTTCTTTTTCTTAATATTTTATTATCTATGTAATGTGTTGTTATAATGTATTTAATATTGAATTAGATTCCTACTTTACTAAGTTGGTTAATGAAAAAACCTATTTATTTTTTTTGGATAATAAATTTAATGATACATTTTTAATGAATCTATAGATTCTTGTAATTTGATGAAATTAAAATGATTATTCTTTCATGTTTTATTTAATTTTTATTCAATATGTTAATTGAATAGGGAAATAAATATTAAGCGGTAATTGTTTATTGTAAGTATGATTAATGGAATGTTAATGAGATGTTATTAAATCTTGAGTAATGAAACTGGACGTTATGTTTCAAGATAATGTATAAATTACTTATAGATTTTATTTCCAAAGACTTAGGTTACCTATAGTTGTTAACTATGATAATTATATTAGTCAATCAGAAAGGACTAAAACTATTTTTTTGTTAAGGGTAAAGGATTGGGGACACGATAGAAATATTTTAGGTGATACATGAATGCCTTTTTTTCAAGGTTGATATTCTTTGTTAACACATTTTGTTGTTTTCTAGAATCTATTCTACTATGTATGTGAGCCTTGCAATAATAATTGATGTGATACAAGGATGTATTTTGATTTGGGGTTATATGGGCCATGGGTAATGGGTTTTTAGAAGTGGTTGACTCCAATGATGGAGATATACATAATGATATTCATGTTGTTGTTGTGTGTGGGACCAAGATTGATTGAATAGGTTCGGGATGGTATTGACATATATTGTGAATAATATATAGACTCACTTATTAATAAATCATCATAATGTATGTGTATCCAAGTAACTTTTTTATCTTCATTTCATTCCCCACTACTTGAGGCATCTTGTTGTGCATAGTTATTCCACTCTCTTATTGTAGATTAATATTTTTTTCCTTTAATACAAAGAATTATGGAATGATATATGCATCATAAAAAATGTTCATACCAATGGGTTGGATGATTATTTGAATGTAAAATGTGTTAATCATAGGAAACTATGGACACTATTGAATTATCAATCGAGGTCATATATATTAACTTATAAGGATAAAGAATTATTTTTTAATAATAAATACTAATTTTTAAATAACTAATTAACATGAGGTTAAAGGAAAAATGAAATAATTAATCATTATGGGTCTACTAGAATGGTTTTGACCATATATGATATCTATTACTTATTAGGGTTATATGATTTTTTGAGTTATTCGGTTGTAGTTGAGTTTATGAATCGGTTAATGACCATAATGTGGTTGTATGATATATTATAACATTTATGTTTTATTATTTCAATTGAAATACCACCCAAGTTAGTATGGAAATAGACACCTCGTTGACATTGAGAGGGTTTTTTCCACAACATAGATGTTTTCATTTAACAGAGGGCTAATAATACAACTTTTCCTTGTCCTCATCTCCAATAATTATTATATAATGTTATTAATAGTTGTTATCTTCCTTTATATATGTGTATAGAGTGTTGTAATGGATTGTTTTGAATTAAAACATGTGTATATGTATATATTTTATCCTTTGGAACATCATATGTATGATATGTAAGAGTTCTTTTTTCATAAGGTACAATGAAATGTGTATGGGTTGTGATGTATTTCGGTATAATACCAGATGCATGATACAAAAAATAAAGTAATGTTCCCTTGAATAATTTTTTTAAAAAAAATTTGAGCCAAGGAATGTGATGATGAGAAGATGTGATAAAAAATAAGTATCTTGTGATACGTTTTCACAAAGTAATGATGTTGGCTTTTAATAGTCAAATATATATCATTACATATGATGTTGGGGAAGAAAGACAAACCACTGGAGATTTAGTATAGGGGTAACCTTTTTATCGCAACATTATTTAATATCATCCATAATCTATATAATGAGAGATAGACATGGTTATATTGGGAATATAGAAAACATATCTAGGCGATGAGTAAGCTTCACATCTTTTTCCCTGGGATTCTGGATTATTTCTATATTGTTTTCATGAAAGGTATTGAGGGGGATAATACTACATATATATATGTTATAATAACATAATATAAATATAATTTTTTTCATTGAAAAACAATTAGGTATGATATTGGGAAGAATATTATTATCTCATGCTCATTCATGAGATGTTTGGGATTTATAGCCACTTTCATGTGTACCATTTGGAACATATAGTTCTTTTTTATTTTTCATAGTTTGTCAAAAATCACTTTTATATACTTTGTACATATTTTAAATTCATTATGCATATGTTTATTTTTATAATTTTCTTGTATCTTGATCTATATTTTCCTTAAAAGTTTAATGTATCTCATTCATATGTTTGATATATACTCAGTCCTCATAACCAACTCATGGACCATAAGTGTTTGGATTTTGGAATCACTATCTACCTATTGTCATTTCTAACTAAGAAGGGGGTCCATTCAGGGTAGGGTTTGTAAAATAATTATTTCCTGTGAAAATATATTAATGGTTTACATATTTTGTTTATTCCTAGTATAATTTACACATACCAATTATATATATTAAATATTGTTGTACACTTTATTTTTAAGATCTATAATACATTTACTAATATTTTTTAATTTATATAAATGGTTTTATGTTACATAAGATAAAAAATTTAGTTTTTATTATACATTATCAAGTGATTTTATTAGGTAATGAGCATGAATTTAAAGGTTACATATTATTATTATTATATTTGGGTTCTATATTTACGAATGAATTAACTAATTTCTTGATTAATATTTATTTAGGTAGTGGGACCTTGGGTCAGACTACTCTAGGGCATAATGTATGGTCACATATTCCGACATATAGGTTTTGGATATAATTTTCTCATTAATTAGCCTATTTAGGAAAAAATATTTAATACGATCCAAATAATTTACATGAAAGTGAATATTTTACCTTATAGATAGAATTAATTTATATTTTAATGAGTATAATTAGATTTTAATTTTTTATAGTAAAATAATATAATTATTTTCTAATTATCCAATAATTAATATGGTTAAATTTATTGTTTTATTTAAAAAATATGATACCAAAATTAATAATTATAATTTTGAAAATACGTAATGTGAAAAAATGATATAAGATGGTGAGATTGAATTCACATGAAATAAAAAATTAGATTCTTGCTAATGTGACACTTTTCAAGACCATGATCATCCAAATGGGTATGCCATTCCAATGTCAAGTGACCATGGAATATATAATGTTATTTATTCATGTAATGAGTTCAATTTAACTATTATCAAAAATAAAATTTGAAATATTACTTGGGATATATTTTTAAGGGAACCCCTTACAATTATGATACTAGATTAATTAGGTTGAGATAATCCATATGGTTTCATGGGTGAATATTTTTCCACTCATCTAACCAATAGTTTGATATGATAAGATTGACGTGAATTTTATCTAGAAATAGTAATTTCCTAAATACATTCTTAATTTATGGAATTCAATAAGAAACATGAATCTTTTCAAAATATAGACATGATGAAATATTAAAGGATACATAATATTATTGGGTTCATATTTAACAAAAGTATTTTCCAGGTGAACATAAAATATGAATTTCATACGATGATATCATTTATTATAGATAATCACATAATCATTATTGATAAAATATTTATGAAAAATTATTAATTAATAATATCTTATTGTAAACAATGCTGAAGACTCTAAACCTAAGAAATATATTTAACTAATATAATATTAAAATAGAAGGTAATATTATTTTCTTAGTTAAAAACAATGAAAACACTTCAAAACATAAATCCAAATTCTTATGAGAAGTAAAAAATAATTTAATCAATTTTTTTTAATGATTTATATCCTATATAGTTCATTTTTAATTAATAATTAGAAATTTTAAAAACAAAAATAATGAGATCAAAAAATCATTACCCTTTTTCATTTGTTTAGAGGATAGATGAACAAGGCATATATATAGACATTTTTATATAAAAATTATTTTAAATGTTCATAAATGTTGAAATATAAATATAACATTATAGTTATAAAGTCCAAATATATTTCATCAATTATCTATCCATGGTCATTAAATCTAAAAAAAGGTGACAAGAGTGAGGATTGATTATTCAATAAGATGAATTATCTAAAATTGATCAATTTGGTATAGAAACACCATTTAATATCTATGGTGGGTATTGGAGTTAAATTTATTAATTAATGGAAGAAGAAAGTTAAATAATACAAAATATATTCCATATAAACATCATAAATATATAGTAGTTAAAAACTAGGGAAAATTAGATGGATCAGGTAATTTTATATAAAATGGTGAGGTATACTTATTATAAAATAGAAACCAATGTATGGGAATATCTAAACCAAATGTAGTAATAAATAAATGATCTATAATTAATTTTTATCATAAGAAATATATTTTTGAATGAAGTAGTATATATATTACATATAAGATAATATATTAATATAATTTCTTTATGATTCACTATATTCTATAAGAATAAATATATTCATAAAAAAGGCACCACTATATATTATATAATTAAATAATTCATATTCTTATTATATTTTTAAAATAAGGAAATTTGAATTTTTTATCAATAGGATGGGTTTTCTGCCATTTTTTCTATATATTTATTTTTATTTATTTATTATTATATTGAAATTATTAAAATGTAGTTTTTATTCATTTATTTACATGGACATTTTTTTATTCTTTATTGATTTGTGATGACTTCCATTATAATAAACACTTAAATAAAATTTTCCCCCACCCATATTTTAATTCCATTACTATGAATCTAGGAAGGGTATTATAAATGATATGAAAGGATATTATAGAGGTAATGATGATATTATTGAAAAAAAATTACGATTTTTTTATTATAATCTAATATGAGAATCATTTATGTATCTATGTTAAAAAGAGTACTAAATTATTTGATGAACTATTATATGATTCCTTTTATCTTATGAAAATTTAATAATGTAAACACTAGCTCCATGCTTCTAGGGTATGGATTTCTACAATAACATTTCTATTCAAATATTAATATTATACTTTTGTTGTGGATCATTAAAACACTTTGTGGTATGGAATGTAATATATCTAAATAATTAAATTTATCTATAAAAAATCAATAAAACCTCAATGTTTAACTTCTTACCCCAATTAAAGTGAATTTATGTCATGAAATTCAGTCACTATGGTAAAATAACATGAGGAAACTTTTCCTAACTACATCATCATTTTCTCATGTTTCATTCTTAAACTAGTGGTTTCACTACATAACTTTGGCTATGAGAGTGGTATATTTACATATAAATTTCTCTATTTGATCAAAAAATTTCCCGTGTTATTCATCATAAGAATGATCCCAACTCTAGTGGAATTAACTCAAGGATCAGTACATATAAACGTTTAGGTGTGTACTTCCTCAATAGAGATGCATTGAACACATCAAGGACATGAGATAAGATAGTTGTAAGAGCCAAAAACTAGGCTACCATTGTGATATGATCAATAAATTCAAGGAGTCCTGTATATCTAGGGCCTAGTTTATCCTTATTCCAAAATATCAAAACATTCATCCATGGTGGAATTATTAAAAGAACAAATCACAAAATTAAAATAACATATCATTTTTATTGATTTTCATTATATCTTTTATATAAACAATGTTCCCCCCTAATGTATTTATAAATATCTATAACATTTTATTTCATTTCATTAACTAAAACAAATCTCAATTGTCTTATTTACCCAAGATCGTTCTAGAACATTGGACATGTACAATTCTTTTCTCATAGGACTTCATAATGATCAATTTAAATACTCATGTGAATGATACTGATGTATGGGAAAATAAACTAGAGTAATGTGTAGATCCGAGACACTATTTAAATATATAAAATAATATATCAATATATCCTATAGGGTGTGAATTATTCGGTTAGACTGACCATATATCTAAGGATGATAATTAGTGTTGCAACCAAGATCTATTTTGAGAGCTTGATGAAGGATTCCCCGTAAAATCTAGGTGAACCTCAAATCCCAATCATACATAATGAAATATATAACTCCATTAAATCCTCCATTTAAATTAATTTATATATATATAATATAATATAAAGATAAAACATATATAATAGTTATAAAGTGTGATGAATTATTGAGGGGATAGACTAGAAACCATATTACATTGCGTCCTTTTTTGAAGCTAAAGAAAAAAATACAAGGTAACATTTTTCCATTTCCATTATAGTATGGGTAATGGATGTATCATCCCCTTATAATTTTTAAAGAGATCCTTACCTTTATTTCATTCTGAGAACTGATATATAATCTCATTAGTACCTCACTTTATGTAATCACACCAGAAATACACTTTCAAATCTCCATACAAATTCGTACTTCTAAAATGGGATGATAATTAAGAAATATTTACATCCACAAACTAATCCTTCTTCTAAACTGGTTTGGAAATAACACATACATGATTCATTAACCATATGATGATATCATGATCATAGATAATCTGATGAACATTAAGAATCCAAATTTAAAACACTGCATCTGTCATTTTTTCCTCTTTAATCATCAATTGGATATATTTGTTATCATTAAATACATAAATTTAATATTCCTAACCTTGTAAGAAGAATTCATAATAAATCATTTTTAAAGATTAAAATATTGGATCTCTTGAGACCCTCATCATAGAATATCTACGATGATCCTATTGAATCAAAGAATATGGCATGTTTTTCTACTTCTAATAGAGGTAACATATTGACAACCCATAATATATAATTATCTCAAACCGTCTTCTCTAGAATAAATTAGACCCCTTCAATGTGAATATATAGTTAATTGATAGTTTATCATTCTATATATCACACTTTTCTCTGTACAATTATTTATTTCATATTATTATAGGAATTATTAACATAGCCTACTCCAAATAATATATTGGTTTATTTTCCACCTTATACTTAAATTTTCTTGACGTGTTATCTATAACAATGTCATTCTTTATGAGAAATCATCCTAAAAAATTCATGGAATAATCACAATATATTAAAAACCATTATCCACTATAGGGTAGTTTATGTATAGGTGTACTGGCTATTATTCTCTTATATTTGATAAAATTTTGTCACATTAATTATTGAAAATGATCTTATCTCTCATTTATGTAAATAGAGTGTGTGGATTATATAGATATGATAATTTTTTTAAATATCATTCATAATATTTTGAAAAAACAAGAAAACATTGGATCAAAATAAATATATTTGTGTTGTGAAAAAATTCAATAGGATTCGTCTTTTATTGATCAATAGTTTTACCCAATCATTATATCATATTACCCAAATATAAATTTTTTATATCAAAAATTCAGATATTGTAATTTTTCATACATAATATATATTCTCATTGTATTAAATACAATACTGATGTAATATTATTGCTCTTTCATTCCCTTTGGATTTATGAAAATATCATCTATAAAAAATAACACAAACTAATCAGGGTATTCTATTTAGAATCTATTCATTAAATCCCTGATTATATATGGGGAATTAGTAAGAGGCAATGCCATCACAATATATTCATAGATTTTATACATTCCATGAAATCCTTTTCTATATCCTCATTCTTGAACCCAAATTGGTGACATCCTAAACAATGTTAGATCTTAGAAAATTTTTGAGTTCAATTTTTTTGATCAAACAAGTCATCTATATGGGAATTATTATACATCATCATCATTGTGATCCTATTCAACTCCATATAATTGATGTTAACCGCAACTATCGATATATTTTCTGAAAGGTAATGAGTCATCATTGAGTATTATTATAGAGTGTCTTAAAAACTTTCTATAACTCAATTACAGTCATTTTATATGGTTTCTTCAAAATAGTTGTGTCCCCTACATGAGTTCTATTAATAACTCAACATCATGTTTCGATGGAAGACTACGAATCTTATTCAGAAAGACATAAAAAACTCATAAAAATTAATAATAACATTATTAATGAGTTTATAAACAAATATATGAGATAAACACCCCGTTCGAATAAGATTCAAGAGCTATATGTTGGATTTAATTTCCATCATAATTTCATATTTATCATTATACTGTTAGATAATAATAGGTTGGTGTAGAATATCAACTTTGACTTCCCTTCCTAGAAAATTGATGTTGAATTTTTAGACAATTAAAATTAATCCCTAATATGATACAAAATTCAACTAGAGGAGGAATGAAATTATTTACATGAAGCACATTACCATATATATCAATTTTATAGGAATCATATACATGAGCTGCAAGAATATTTCCATTAGGGTTATCACATGTTATTATATGCCTAATATTTTGGGTTGAATCTTGATACACATATAAAATTATTCATATATGAAATAATGGGTTGACCAAGTGTAAATTATAGAATTATATTCTATAGAGTATATTGTGATTAATCTTTCCACCATATCATTATCACAACCATTTTTAGAAATAGTGACTGCTTGAGATTTCAAATTGTACCTTGGATTAAGAAGTTTTTTAAAAATTGGAGGTTAGGTGGAACATTTTTTGGATCTTACTCACAATTCACATCATTAGATAACTTTTCTCATCACATTGGAAGCTTATTTCCCCATGAACATATTTATCACTCATAAAATAGTTACAGTCCCCTTAATAAAATTCCCTCCATGTTTCATCTCATATATAGAGAATAAATGAAACAATTTTTTATTCTCTAAATATTTTTTGGAATTATCTTTGAATTCAATTTTCTCATCTTATAAAAATCATAATATCGATAGATAAATCCAAAATCCATTTCAAACCTTGAAAGAACATCAAACAATATCTTGATACCTACCACCATATTTAATCATTATATCATTTTTGATAGTTTATTTTATGCTAATGATTAATTGATCATCCTTAATTTCAGGTTAGATACTTATTCCATCAATATGCCTCAAAATCCAGGTAAACTTTTACAAATAGGAACCAGGTAATTCATCAGCTTTTTTCATTAGCTCAAGGGACTTCTTCTCCATCCTCATACGAAGAATATGAAAAATTTACATAATAAGAAATTAGTTCTTGAATTAATAAAATCATTGAACATAATTTAATCAGGTTGACTCCAATTATTGATAAGATTCAACCATTGATCTATTTTATCTTCATGGTGTTAGTTACCTATACTGAAAATCTTATGATTCAAACAAAGGATGATGTAAAATAAATTTTCAATGGTGTTGATGCATTCCTCTACAACTAGTGGACAAAAAGACTCAATTAATTATGTTGTATATTTCCTCATTATTTACTCAACCCAATGATATTCCCTCTTTTTCCCATTTGGAAGTCCATCATTATTCAAATATTGAAAAAGTTGTGAAATCCTAAATTCCATATTTTAAATTTCATCTCCAATGATATTCAGTTTCTCGTAAGGAAAATCAATTCATTTTCCATCACATTCAACACAAACAAGATTTTATTGGAATCCAGCTATTTATTAAAACAAAAAATAACTTTTTAAAAAATATTAATCATTGTGGAAGTCCACCTAGGAATAAAAAATAATTTATGATATCTGAATCAATAATATTTATTTGTTAAATGTCACATTTGGATTATCTGAGGACATACAAGAATCTAATATTTTCATATACTTTAAGATGGTTCATAAATAATATTTAATTTAAAAAAATAATATCCCCTCATGATAGTCAAAACATGTATATAGAGTGTCCCATTTTCTGTACAAAGCCTAATTAAGTCAATCTAGACCGGAGTGTTTAATGTTTTTACCCCTAGATATATTTTTTGAAAAACCCATATCCAAATGTTGTAACCACAGAGGGATTTATTTTTATATAAACCAAACAATATCTTCCTTACAGAAACATTAGGACATTACCCTATATTTTTTTTCCTAAGTGTTCTCATAAAATGTTTCTCATTTTAAATTCTAATATTTAATTAATCTAATCCTCTAATACTAACTACAATGACCCATAAATTTCATAAATATATGTTACATAAATTTTTTTGAAACATTAACTACATTTTATAAACACTATCATGATGATAATAATGGTGTCATGATTTGGCAACATGGAAACATAATTATCTTGATCATAGGTAATCTATATAATCTATAAATAATTTCTACTTACCGAGAATACTTTAAAGAAAATTATTATATAATTCAATTCTTCATAGTTGGGGAAAATCAATCATATGAAATAGTAATATCATATGCTCTTTAAGAGTAAAATGGGGTGAAATGAAAACATTACATGACAAAAAGGGCATTAAAACATGATAATAAAATTGTAAATCCCTAATATTTATATCAAATACAATAATAAAGGGACATGGAATAATGTTTTTTTAGTTAATATGGAATAAATCGTAAGGAAATCAAATAACCTAGTCTATGAGAAGTTAATAATTCCATAAGAAATAGAATATTTTAATACACACAACCATAGAAAACCATTTTCCATGTATATTTAGGCTCATTTCCAATACAATTATATCCAAATGTGTTTACTCTGTAATCAGAAGTAGAATTTAGGTTTCACTACCATGAATAAAATTATTGATTAAATCCCTTACTAAAATGGGTTCACCCACCATTCTATTCTTGTTTATCTCCTAGGATGTCAATCCTTACCCAATTCATGAGTTTTAATGATCTAACCCCTTGAGTAGGGAAAGGGATTCTATGATACGAGAGTCCCCATGACCATAAAATGAATTGAAAGAAAAAATAATAGAAGTGAATTTATCATGGAAATCCCCTCCCCACTTCATGTATCCATTATTTCATGAACTATAAAAATTTAGATTAACACAACTACTAGGAGGAATCATCTAATATTATTTACATGGAGGGGATGGTCTTTACTAAAAGGGGAAAGTACCCCTACAATTAAATAAAATCATAAGGAGGGGGAGCTCTTAATATATTTTGATAAGGACTAGTTCAACCTATATGCTTCTAGCCATGACCATCAATTACATAGACATACTAGGTAACCCTTTATGTTAATCACTATTATGTGATTTCCAATTTCTCCAATGGATGGATTATATGAAAAATGATGTCATCTTTTTCATCTTGTTGTAGCTTTACATGGAATTAAACTATATGTTCCGAAAACATTCCCCACTAAAATCATAGAAATAACCAATTTAAAAAGGTAAATCCACACTAAATTTTGGTACCCCACTCTACTTTAATGAATATGTTGGACGAGGATTCCACTTCAGGAGTAAAACAATAGGGTAATTTAAAAAAATAGATATCTCTTTGAATTTAACCCAATAATTAGTTCAAAGAGAATGGTTATGGTTGTGTTAGAAAAAAATTGATATTTTTGGTAATATCATTTCACTATAGGGTACCTTTTCATTTTTGCTGATCAAATTTTTTATGTAAAAAATAATTAAACAAATTATTCAATAGAATAAAACAAGGCACTGGTAATGATGAACCTATATTGATTATATTTCATTGAAATACTCTATAAAAACTCTTTGTAATGATAAATTATGATAACATTGATGAAGATGGGGAAATTTTTTCTTTATAAAATGAATGGTCATGCACCATATATCCTAGGAATCATTGCAAAATTATTACATAGCTTTTATTATAACTACTGAGAATCCCACATCCAATAATCCACCTTGACTGCAACTAAAGAAATGGGATATGTCATCAGATTAAATAATGTATCCTTGAACTTTTCCCATGTTTTCATCCAGGTGTACCATGTGGGTCATCTAATATATGATATAATATTTATATAGCATGAAACTCGTGAGTATGGATAATAATTAAGAGTTTTTATACATTAATTCCCTCCAATTTATTATGTATATCAATATCATGAGGTAACGATGTGATGAGCTGTAATTTTTTCCCTAGATAAATGATAAAAATATTTAGTTTTTCACAACTTAGTTGATGTTCCTTTTGATTTATTCACAACCTCCTATGTGAAGAATATAATTATTCAAAACATAATGCCTAGGAATAATATGGCCTTCCCACAATGTAATACTTTTATATTCTCACTCATATGTCACAAATCATTTTGATAAGGAAATGTTATGTTTGATGGACACAAATTATTTTCCTTTTCACAATATTTTTTTATTCTAAATTTCTTTTCAATTGAGATTACATGTCCATTTATCTTGAATAGTGGAAAACTCTAACAATGAGGTTTCTAGTTTTACCTATGTTAGTGATTTTTATATACCAATATTAATTATATATTAAGTCATGATTATATAAATAAGACTATAACTAGTGAGATAAATGTTAAATTTGATGATGAAATTTATTTAAGGGTTTATAATTTAATGACACATGATTTTAGTATATATTTTTTCATTAAATTAATATTATATTAAAAAACCTTATTGCACATTAAATAATGAAAAAATTAAGCTATATAACATTAAATAACTAGGAATAATTAAACTACTAAAAAATAAAAATGGAAATTAATTAAAAATACTTACACTTCAAGGATAAATAATTAGTTTGATTTAATGTTTCAGAGGATTGTTTTTCAAATAATGTTTTATTCTTCTGCTTTTTATCCTAGTAAATTAAATTTATCACTTTTCAAATATGATTATTAAAATATATAATATATTAATTAACTAACTAATATATTAAAATTTATTTAACTAATAATGTATATGAAATAAAAATTACAATTATCAAATTTTTAACATTTTTATTCTATAAAACTAATTTATTTTTTTAAAAAAATTTATATTTGTGATCAATTTTTGAAATTTACAATTTGAATTTTAGAAAACGTAAATTAATTTTTAATTCATAATTTCAAATTTATTTTAGGGTCATTTTATTTTAATTTCATCGAATTATTAATTTTCAAATAAATACTAGAATGTATAATTATAAAATTATCTTAATTATTTAGAAATCATATTATATGGTTTAGTTAAAAATATATGAAAAAATTTAACTTCACATATAACAATTCAATTAATTCCAATAAATCTTTTAAAAATATTTTTTAGAATCTATAAATCCATTATTAATACCATGGAAGACATGTATTTTTTATTATTAAAAATAAATATTTTTGTTCATTTTTTACAAAAACTAATTATAAGTTTACATTTGGTTTTGGATTATCCAAAAAATATCATAAAAATTTTATTAATAAAAAATATCTTTCATGATAATCATTCATATACATGATTTTTTGTATAAAAACTTTTTTTTATAAAAAAAATCCTCAAAATACCATTATCTTTTGTTTTTCATAATTATATATAATTATTTATTTATCACCTCTATGAAAATAATATAGAAAAATAGATTCCATATTTTAAATTATAATAGTAATTATTTTTTATATGTTTAAATTATATTTATTAAAATAAATATGTGGCAATCATAAAAGTTTATCACCATAGTAAAGGGTAAAAAATGATAAAAAGAGGGGTATACCAAAAAGATAAAGCATTAATTATTATTGAAAAATATAGAAATTTTATTTTTTGATTATATTTTAACCATAAATCAAATTATATTTATAAAATTTCTCTTTTTAACCATATTCCTATGAAAATTACTATAGATTGTTTTTTAAATTTTAAATGTATTTATAAGATTTCCACTCCTATAACTTATTAAATGTATCCTCCTATCCTCATTTATGAAATCTATTTGAGAATCATATCCCGATAAGACAAATCCAAAACATATCCAAAACAATCTCCCACACATCCTATAAGTGTTTTTCATTAAAATACATTTTTATCAATACCTAAGGTGTATTTCGAAAGAGGATTCACAAATAAGAGTTAATTTTGGTAATCGTGTTCAATTGTGTGTATTTTATCATCCTCCACCACTAAAAATTTTATATAAAACCTGATATCATTAATTATTTATCATAAATATATGAAAATCTCATTAGGTTTATAAAGTAATAAATTTGTACTTTTAATCCGCATTATGTAAAATATAAGCATTTTCCATGAGTATGTGTGGACAACGGTCTCCATAAAGTGAGGTATATCATTTTTCATCACATATAACATTAATGTTTATATAGAAAGAACCACCATATGTTTTCCTATTACATTTTTTTGGATAAAGGGATGAAGATCCTAAAAATATAATGTTAATGTGGTCTTTAACAATGTTTCCCATGAGCATCAGCCCTGACAAAGTTGGTACCCTCATGAGGTAAGGAACCAAGTCTAGAAAAGAAAAGTAAATAGTCATTATAATATAATTTAAATCCTATATATTCATCCACAACATTACACTCATGTAAAATATGAATAATGGTAAGTTGGTTGTCCATTAACCTCTTGCATCTTCTTATAGAGTATTCAATGTGCCAGAGAAAGGTTCCTTTACTAGGAAGTAAATTGTAAATTTATAATGAATAAGTCTCAATTTCTATAATAAGAATGTTCTTATAATTTCATAGAATCATGGCTGTAAGGATTTCATGTGTTTCTGCATGAATTGAGTCATCAATTCTTAAGAATGTTCATAAATTTGAAACAACAAAACCATTGGGGTCTCTGGCCACTCTATCATTACACATAGATCCCGTTAAATAATAACCATTTGTGTAAAATTTGTCCCCAATGGTATGATAGATCAATTTGATCCATTTCCCTAAATTTTATAGTTATTATTGTTAGAGGAGCATACAGGAAACATGGGATTCAATTAAGGGGAAATCACTAAATCTTTGCACAAAATTTCCAGGTGTAGAATTAAATGTATGGTTTTACAGATGATAACTTTAATGGTACCCGGTGGGGACTGGTGGAATTTATCACTCCTAGATTACCAGAAGAACTAGAAGCCATTTGTAAAATTAGAGTTCTTCCCTTTCTTTAAGTTTTGATTTTTTTTGTGCCATGGAAACACTGTCATAGGAAAGAATTAGTCGAGAAAAGCTAATTAGACCACCATGCGAACTAGGTGAACAAACCACAAACATCCAATTCCTATTCTCCATTAAAAAATTATTAGTCAACATCATTCATGGCTCACTACATTATAGGAATTTAGATGTTAATATGGTTCCCTTCACATGGATCCTCTCTTATGTTTGAAAGGATATATTACTAACAAGCCAAACTTTGAAATTTAATGGAGTTCATTGAACCAATATATTTATTCCCAATGTCCTTGAGGATAAGGAACATATTTATTTTTTGTGGAAATATCTAATATTAAAATTACCAGACCAAGATCAAGTAAAGAAACATTTAATTGGGTCATTAGTAATCACAATGTTGTAGAAGATACCCTGTTGATTATCATCCAAGGTGGAACAGATGAAGTTTGGATGATCACTATCCTCTTAAAAGCTAATATTCATAATAGGGAATCTCTAGAATCAAATAGATTTCCCTTTCCTTTATTTATTTATATAGCTTACATCACCCTTACCAATTACCCATAAGGTATGTTGATAGAGTATAGGTGGAAGAGGCATATCATCATCAAAATTATTAAGGGTTTAATTCTAGTAAATATCCATTAATTACCACAGGTTATTTTCATATTTTTGTACCACATTTGTTTCCAACAAATTATCTCATAGGCTATCACAGGATGGAGTCCGTTCAAGGTTCCATAAATACACTTTAAAATAATACCCCCTTCATTAATGTGTTTAAAAAGCATGTTCCAAGAATCTCAATGCATTATACCTTCCAAGTGGTCATCCCATAGAAATTAAGTGAAATTTTTCTCTAAGATATAAATCACCTTCCTTGGAACATTTATATTGCACAAGATATTCATAGGGATGGAATAGAGGATATAATTGATCAGGGTGATTCTCCCACTAAATGATATAATCATTTTATTCCATTTGGTGATGTGGCCCATGATCTTCTCAATGGCCATATCAATTTTTTATGAGAAGGATATTAGGGGACATTGGGGAACCCTTGTCATCCATAGGGAGGGAACCATTGTGCATACCAAGACTATTTTCCAAATACATTGTCCTTTTATCTACTAATTATTACAGAAAATGAAGTTACTCTTCTTATTATTTATTACATGGCCACTCATTGGACAATAAACCACTAAAAAATAATTAATTCCATGAATAGATATTATACTAAAATTAAAAAATATAATGGTTTCATCTACGTAGATAAGATGGGAGATAACCCCAATTTACCGCATGTTACAGTACAAGATTACCTTTCCCAGTGTAATGATGTTACTAAATTATAGTTTGAAGGCATCTCGAGAAATGATACAAATATAGGGGGAGAGGGGATATACCTTTTCCAATACACTAACATCATTTAAGAACACAAATGGTTTCCCATAAATTTTGTAGACATCCATGGAGAGATAAAACATCTGAAGAGATAATCAATGACCCACACCAAAATCCACATACAATTAATAACCATATTGATTAATACCCATTCCACACTATCATAACCATTCATTATATCTAGATTTAAGGTCACATTTCTTCCAATTTAATTCATGTTGATCTCCCTGATCACCTCTTGGTCCAAGGCTATAACTCCTTGAATTGATTGGCCTTTCACAAATCCATGAATTTCCTCAGCCACCAAAAATGGAAGGAAGGTAGGAATTTTCTATTAAGAATTATAGAATGAAATTTATAAGGAATATTTCACATGATAATAAGTTGATAATTTTTAATATTCTATGGTTATTGATCATGGGAACTAAACCATTTATTCTTGTACATGACACTTGAAGGATATTACCACCATAGAAGTAGTCATACACCGTACTGACTAGATTCCACATCACAATATCCCAAGATACCTTATAAAAATAAGAAGGTAAATTATATGGAACTCGTTCATGTTTAATGTTTTTTGACCAAAACACCTAATATATTTCTTCCTAATCATGTATAGAATTCAACATTTAATTCAATTCCTTGTCACAATACATGTAATTGATGAAAAAATTAGTCAGGACCATTGGGTAACCACCCACCTTGCTTGGATTGGGATATACTAGTAATTATTAGAATTTTTTATCTTCTTTATCATCAAATACATCCCTAAAATTAGTGTATGATCCATATTCCATAATTAATTTTGTTTTCTTGTATTTGTGAATCTCTTTGATAAAATCATGAACGTACCTACTTTTTTATCTACATCAAGGATTTATTTTAACCAGGAATTAGATTATTGTGAATAAAGATTCAGGGGTTACCTTTAAATGTGATTTCCCAGTAATTCATCATTATATTTAAGAAACCTGGGTTATTGGACCATGATAAGGAGGGGTGGAAAATAATACTAAAAAACATTGTTGGACTTCAGGAAGTTTTAGAGAGTGGAGTGGTCTGATATAGCCCAAACCATGTGATTAATATTAACATCGTTGATGGATGATAGAGTTCCACTAAACAAAAGATAATGATCAAGATGACACCATCTACAGTGATTCCTGCATTGATTATTACACCTTGTGAATTGATCTCCTGAAAAACTACCATCTATCGACCATTGATTACAATGAAGACACAAAGTCATGGATTAATCTTATGAGAACGGTTATGCTATTTTTTACTACACAGTACTCAAAAAAATGTTATAATATCCACCAACAAACTATGAAAAATTTCAATGGTTGAGAGAGCTCAACTCATCCAAATAGGGCTCCCTTGAATTGGCCTCACAATTGGAATAAAATCCCGATAAGATGATATAATGATATCCCACTAATATTTTGTTAGTGAAAATAATATATGAAAAGGATAAAATGTCTACTAAAATTACATCATTATAGACTAACCGAATGTGATAATTGCTAGGAATACCATTAAATAATCCATGTACTCTCAAAAAAAATAAAATCAGTTCTCTTTTAAAACACCTTGTTTAGGTTTGATCACTGCAACCATAATGATATAGTTACTACATATATTATTGTGGATACAATCTCATTTTACCCAATAGCCAATCCTCTGACATTCTAGATGAGGAAATTGATCATCGTTGGATGTAGAGTTCGGATTTGGCCCCAATCACATAGCCTTACAATTTATTTGATGAAATTATTTTGGTTTTGGATTTTCACTATGATCATCTCTAGATTCCATTTTGAATATTGTGGATTGGTGAAGCCAAATAATGGGTTTTTTCCTAGGATCAATTGGCGTAGATGGAAGACTGCCCATGGCGAGGGGATCTAAGATGCTATAATACATTTTCAGTGAAGGTGAGATAATAACATGTAAATAATCCTGATTATGAGGGTCAAAATTATCATTTGGGTTGAGATACTTTATGTTGATGCAGGGAGTGGAGGGTGTGTAATGAGATAATATTGTATTCTCAACATGCATAGAAGATAATATAAACAATTGGGGGAATGATAACCTATCGTTAAGGAAAAATAATCATTCTGATTTTGATAGGAACAAAATTCTAATGTGGGGGCCCATAACTTGTTGACTATTATCTTGAGAAGAAGATGTCAACAAAATTGAGGAAGAAGACAAGAGAGGCAATTCCATTGCATGATCTCTAGGTACCATATCAAAACTAGAAGTGATCATTCTAAGCTCTGCTCACGAACTCTCAAGATTATGAGGAATCTTTTAATGATAATAAAAAATAGTTATCTAATGGTATTTATGGCATTCGAGGGACATGTGACCTTTGATGTGATAACATATGTAGAAGAGTAGTGGAGTGTGATATACAATATTCTACAACCAATCCAGAATACCATCAACCCTATGCATAATATTGTCCGTAATATAGTGCATAAAATCAATCTCCATATAGATCTAAGATAACATTTCATCCTCTGGGTGAAGGGACCTCTCAAAAACACAATGTTTGGAGCCCATGGTATTTATAATACCATAAGAAAAGATAGAGTTCATAAAAGGAGGTATATTTATTGGTAGATAATTACACACCACATACATAGTAGAATGTTTAACTAGATGGACATACACAGACCAGCCTAATAGGGGTGAACATCTTGTTTCCAAATGAATGAAGTCTATTATTCAATGATGAAGTAAAGTATTCTGAAGAAGATACCAAAAGGTATACAAATTTTTGATTTAGAACTGAAATCATATACGATGATCCCAAACACCACTAATAGAATCAGCGTTGAAAGATTACATGTAGATTTTTATCTATCATGAATCTCGCTACATGAGTCCATTTTAGTTTATTAATTTTTCCACTGAAAGCTACAGTTGTGATATCATAAACTATGATTCCCTCTTCCGATATAAATTTTGAGCCCTGGGATACCACCAGAAAAGATTCATCACCCTTATGGTAAAAGGATATGAATAAGAGGGAGTCTATCAAAAAATGGGGTGGGGGGGATTTTTTCGGAAGGATCATAGGGAATCAAATATACTATAGGAGCAGGAGTTGACCCTGAAGACGAAACAATGGTTGGGGAGACAGGAGAAGACATCGGCATCTAAGGCATGTTCTTTTCAAATTCAAGATAAATCTAGAATTACATTCAAATTTTTTATATAGATATACTTAAAGAATCTATTTATTATTTATAACATTATTATGAGTGTAGAAATAAAGAAAAATTATTTACCTTCTTCTCCTTCCATCTATTGAAAGATGATTGCATCACTTGTGTGTGTGTCTGGCCTACCCCTTCCTAATATAATGTAACTCATTTTTAAGAAACCTATTACAAAATTTATTATAAAAATATATATGACGAATTTATATCAAATCAACTATTATAATTTGTTATTAATATTTTTTATGGATAAAATAATAATTAACAGTCTTCAAAATTTATTCTATTGAAATTAGTATGAATCATAATTAAAACTCCCATGAAATAATATTTATTCATTAGGAAATATCATAAATATATATTATATAATATTAAATATTCTATGGATGATGAAATATTAATTCAATAATAGGTTTTAACATAACCATTATAAAACAAGTATCAAACTATCACAATTAAAATCATTTGGTAATAAATAATCATTAACAAACAAACACATATATAGTAAATGATTATAATCGAAGAATATAAAATTTATGTAGTATGAATAATGTTATAAAACAATTAATTATGTTATTTATGTTTAATATAAATAATATTTAGATACGTTCCTTGATTTAAAGACCTTAAGTAAGTATTTCATTTTTTACTTTCCTTTATTTAAATCATTTTCAATATTTTTCACTTATTTTAAATAATGTGGATTAAATAATATATTATGTTTTATTATCATGAGATCATCAAATAAAAGGTATCTTACAATCCCTATGATTATCTATATTTCATTTTATTTTCCTTCATGTTATGCATATGTTGTGAGAAATTGGTATATTCAGTTACATTTTGTTCTGCTATTATCATTCTTCTTGAAATTAATTCTTATAAGATTGATTAATTCAATCATATTACTATTATATATATCATTTAATACTTATTTTATAGATAATTTATATTAACACACCATCATATACATTTTGGTAAAATTATTTACGAAAAAAATGTGACATTGTTAATAATAATTGTCATCCTCTTTAACATATCTTTTTCATACATGTCAATATTCATATTCTCTCCAATGTTCTAAATTATTATTTTGAAATAAAAATATTTATTATTTATATTTATCTCAATTATTCTATTTACCTTATTTAAAAAGTAGTATTTATTACGCTTTTAAATGATTTTGGGTTCAATAAATGTATTTAAAAATTTAAAATTAATTTTCCCTTCAGGGTCATATTTGTTGTCTCCCAATCTAAATTTAATTTATTAAAAAATATAAAAATTTATGTATCTATTCCAGGTTACTTATAGTAAATCAGTATCTTAAAATGGTTTTCATTTAACCCAATTAAATATTATTCATTTAATTATCTTGTAACTTGACCTCTCTGAAAAAGTTGTGATTTTTTTTCTAAATTCCCATTTTCATTACTTTTCATTAATATTCCACTATTTCAATAAAATATCTAAATAAAACAAGGTTTTGAATCATGAAAAACAATAAATCTTCCCTTGAGAGATATTTATTTTTGTTAGTTGAATTTTTTATATCAATTGATATATCACTTGAGGTTATTTTTTTATACCCTTGGGAAATGTTATGAAACCCATTTTCATTCATCAAGTAATTCAATTTATGATAATGTAATCATTTTTTATAACAAATGAATATTTCATTTCATTATTGGATGGTTTATTTACATCAATAAACAATAAATTATTATTTAATATTTTATTGATCATGAGATAATAATGTGATGTATAACATTTTTTTATTGATCCTGGGAAATTGAAGGAAATTTTTATTGATTCACAAGAGAAGTAATGAGTATTGTTCTCTGTTCAATGCCTAAAAAATGGAATAATTTAATTTTAGAAAAACATAATGCATCAAAATTATCGTGTATTCCATAAAAATTTGTATTTTCTTAAGATTATGATATTTTACAATTCTATGTTATATATCTTTGTTATGTTCCATTGACGGTGATTATTATCTTTTTTATGAAATATCAGAACATTATCTTTTTAAGAAGATATTTCTTCTGTATTCATATTTATCATATTCTTATGATCAACCCATCAAAGAAACAATGATATGTTTTTCCCTTAATAAGAGTTTGATCCATGGACTTTATTACACATTGTATTCCCCAAGTTATGAAGATTATTATAAAGTATATTCCTCAAAATGTGTTTAATATTGTGATATATTTAGTTAATTATCCCAAATATGTGAATTAAATTATTTATTCTTATAATCTCAAAATAAATTTAACAACTAAATTTCATGGATTGTGTGATTATATAAGAGATTTAATTTTTGTATTATGGAAAAGGTTTAAACTAAAGATATGTTTATCCTTGTACAAATCAAAAGGTAATTAAAACTTATATCAATGAAATGGATGACACACACGTTGGTTATAATGAAAACCTAAGGGAGTACTCAAATCTCCTGCTCATATAAATCTTAAGTCATAATTAACAGAACCCTATGTTTGATTAGTGGGTCCATTTAAAATGTTTTTAAGAAAATAATATCCATCTCCCAAAACCAAACATGTATAAATTCATAATATATAGAGGTAAAATATCATCATCAATTTAACATGTCCATAATTTCTATAAATTAAAAAACTATATAACTTGATTCATATCCCACACTCAAATCAGTAAGAACCAACTTATTCTCTATTGGACAATTAGAATGTGGAAATCTCCTCTAGTTTAGAATTATAAATACTTTTTAGTTACCTTACTCTAGATAGGGAAAAACAAAATACTGGCCTAAACAACTATATTCTTTACACTTCATTCCTATAATGTGAAACTCGCATCAACTAATTAACTTATAGAGAATAACAAACACTTAATTAATTTGAGGTTATTATGTCTTTGTAATTAAAAAAATAATAAGTGTTTTGTCCATCCTCACATCTAATATAGATTATCACCAAGATCGAATGAACATTTACATGGGGCCATGAACCATATCTATCACAAAATCGTCAAGCCAGTGGCCTCATTTACCAAAGAGGGCCCCACCAACCCATTAAACAAGTATAAAATTTCATAATGAACTATATATCTTCACAAATATTACTCATGGAAGAAAAATATACATAAATACACTAAGGGTAAAATACCTGCCATGCACCCTAGAAAACATATTGTATACACAAAACACTGTAATATGAGTGTATACCAGCATATGTATCATCCATTATTATAAATTTTTAAGGAATATCTCAAGAAAATACATGATATATAAGAAGAATAACATCCTAATTCATTTACATTGGCTCAATTTATGTCATTTATATTGAAATAGTGGTTAATAAGACATTACATGTACCATAAAATTTAAATTTATCCATATAACATGTCTCACCTTAGGCCATGTACCAAGAAAAAAACAATGAATGTACTTTATATCTTCATATATTATAGACTCCCCCTCTAAAATTCTTCACAATGATGAACTAAAATGTGTTCATTTATAACGTACATATCAGTTGAATGTTATTTCTAGATGTAGGAATTCTATGAATCACCAATATTAAAATATATCAAAATAAATCTATCCTCAATAGGCATTTGTCTACGTGGTTGTATTCCAAATCCCCAAAATATATTAAAATACAAATAAATTTTTGGTTGTGTCGAATAATAAATTTTGATTCATGCCTCATAAGGATAACTTATGCTTAAAAGCTTACACACTAATGATTTTTTTTTCAAATATAATTATTCCATAATCCGGATTTCATTATATTCCAATGTAAGGAGTAGGTTACATCCTCTACTTATCCATTTATATCCTATAGAATAAATAAGGTAATTTATCCTCCCTAAAAATAATATAAGTGTAATCTCATATAAGATTATAAATAAAACACTGGAAATAAAATCCTAAAAATAACACACCCTCTGACCTAGAATTTGTTGATGTCTATACCTTTCGAAGGAAAAATTAAAATTTTTAGACTTATTCTTGAAATTTAAAATACTATCAGGGGATTTATTTACAATATATCCATGTTTTAACATGTGGGAATAAAAGTATTAAGGTAAAATTGATTATACATTATTATAAATGTGATGGGATTTAACTTGCATTGAATTATAGCCTGATTATAAATGTAATATCTTAATGGAAAAGTAACACTCCAAAAATATTTCTAAGATTTTTATTATGTGAAATAACCATTTTAACCATATTAATACAAGATTATCTAAAAATCCTAACTAATTTTAATAATTTACAGGGAAAAAATATATCATTGTAGTTTATTAAATATATGGATATTTTTTTATTTTATCCATTAATGTAACCAATATTTTAGAAGAAATAGAGAGAAATCATTCTATATGTTTAGGGGTTGTTATTAGATTAGTTTTATAAAACCAATTTTTTTGGCTCTTAATGTATACATTAAAAATATAAGAGATCCATCTCATAAATAATAATATATATGATGGTGGACAAGTTATTAAGATATATAAATCATGTACCTATAATGGTTTGAGTGATTAATATGGTGTATTGATGGTGTAGTGGGTGATTCCCTTGAATGGAATATTGTTCTGAAAGAGTATAGGAGATATCTGAGTAGGAATTATTAGGGTATGATTTAATAGTATCAGTAAATACATTTTATATATTACTAGTTGTGATGTCCCTCATATCTAATTTTTGTTGGTATCCATGTATGGAATAATTGGTTAAGGGATAATTTTTTATAATTAATTCAAATGTAAATAACATTAAATAATCTATGATATAGTGAGTTTATAGTATTTCTTTAGGGCTGGATATTAATTTTGTTATGAATCTAAACATGCGAAATATAATGGATGGTTTTGAATGAAACGTTCCCCATGGGGTGTGGAATGCTTGTGGTCTGACCATAACTAATCATTAGTGTTCATTGTTTCAAAATACTATATATATAGTTGACGATTATTTATAGTAGGTTTCAGTTATTGGTCATTAGAAATTTAGTGGGAGTTATCCTATGGAGTAGGGCTGATGTTGTAGGGTTCTATAAATATATAAAATGTATCATATTTTTATTCTACATGAATGGGTTACTCGGTATATAATGGATGGTTCCTACAAAAATTATAGGTTGGTGGAATTTTTATGATATTGTAGTTTGTAACATCCATGAATGTGTGAAAGAAACCCAACTGGGTGATCTTCAGTGTTGTTTTTGAGCCTTTCTAAATTCAGAGGTTGTGTTTTATGGTTTCAATAGTTAGTATAGATTGGATTAATATGAGGGTTTATTGAATATTTTAAATATTTTCTTGGATATTTTTTACACACACATGTTTTGTTAATGATAATAAATTGAGTTATACAATGAGAAGAAACTATAGGGGAGATCCTATAGGGTTATTATTGAATCTTTAATTGAAACAACTTGATGTGGGGTTAGATAGAGGTAGGACATTTTAATATAGTAGATTTTTTGCTCTTAATTACTGGTGGTTGGAGTAAATCTCTCATATTAAAGATCCCAACCCCAGTAGTCTGAAGTTGGTGACTTGCTTAATAAGAATGGTACTTTGTATAAGGGTGTACTTGATTAATTACAATCGTACTTAGTACAAGGTTTCTCATCCCAATGAAATGAATAGTGTAGTTTCTTTGGAAAACTGGGTATGAACATAATTATTTTATTAGAACTTTTAAAAGAAAAATAATATATAAAATACATTAAAAACAACCATAAACTAATAGATTATACCTACATTTCATTCTTAATATATATCTTTTCATCCTGTAAAAAATGAAACATATAAATGGGGTAAGATCTGATGCTTGGTAAGAGTAATCAATATAGGGTAAGTTAATATAATCATTAACATTAAGGAAATTTGAATAAAAAAACACCCTACATTAAAATATAATCCTAATAATATTATGGAATAAATAATATCTAAATAAATAATTCCCTATAAATAACTACATGAGAAAGAAGCATAATGATGGATATTCGACAAGTCAAATAATTACATGGTTTGACAATTAGTAATATCATAAGGATGTAATATATAATGCCGGAATTATGAAACATATTGTCAATTCCCTAACCAAGACATCTGAAAATAAATTATTAAGGACTCTACCAAATCCTTATCTAAAAAAATGGGTAGGGCCTCACCCAAGCCCAAATCGGTTTTGTCTCATTAGACCTACCAATGCATTCATGAGATAATGTGGGCCCCACCCATCATTTTCTAAGTCAAATACATTCCTCATATGAATGTGGTGAAAATAATAAACTACATAAATTTAAAATATAAATAATCATCCCAAATCATAAAACATAATCACTAAGCATTATGAGTAATATTGTGAATGCTATCATGATATAATATCCACAGTCTAACTAATAATTCACCATTTAATACAATATGGTAGATGATATCATAAAAAATAAATACCAATCAAATATAATATTCAATAGAGGTTGTTTAACTTGTTGAAAATACTCTAACAAAATCATCAAGTAATTCTTCAATGAAATACCATTTGTTACATTGGAAACAGTAGTTCTTTTGGAAAAATCATATATATTTTCCATAAAATCATATTTTAAACTACTATATCCAACAAAAAAGAAAAATTTTGGAGAAATAAATTAGGTTATAGGAATAATCTATATCCAACTGATTTGGAAATTGGTAAAAA
Source organism: Viscum album (assembly GCA_963277665.1). NCBI lineage: Eukaryota > Viridiplantae > Streptophyta > Magnoliopsida > Santalales > Viscaceae > Viscum > Viscum album. The sequence goes on along the minus strand of OY728142.1, from coordinate 1,327,925,822 downwards.
AAGTATTAAATAACTTTAAAAAAATTTCAATTCATTGCAGTTTCTGGGAAAATATAAAAGATACTTTAAAAAAGCCAAAGATTAATTGTTTATAGATAAAAATAATAGAAGAAATATATTTTATCATGATAAAAATAGATATCTTATTTAACCATTTATTTCATATTATATATTATTATGTGTACTATAAAATGGGTATAAAATTGGGAAGTAGTCTTTAATCGGGCTTTCTTATCGGGAGGCATTGAAAAAAGAGCCTTATAAAACAAGTATTCTCCCATAAAATAATGATGAAATGATATGGTTACATTTTTTTGGAATATATACATAGAATTTATATTAATTAAATTAAAATAATAAATCATTACATTTGGATAACGAGAGAGAATATGAAGCCCAAATGAAAAATTGTAGTCTTGGAAGAAACCATGACCACGTTGCAAATACTCAGACTGTATGCCCCATAAAATTAATGATAATAAAATGAAAATTTTATTACCATGAAAAAAATGGGATTAATTATGTTATACATTAATATTATGTTTAAATAATCCACACAAAAGAAATATTTTTAAATAAGGCGTATCTCACAGAAAAAAAATTTGATGGGAAACCCCTAACTTTATGTCCAAAAGCGTAATTCACTTTTACAAAATTTTGTAAATAATTAAATTTTATTTATTAATAATTTAGTTATGAACATGTTAAAATTTTATTTTATTTATTATAATTATTTTGTGATCATTTATTTCCTTTTTGATGAGTTATGATATTCCATTTCGTGTTTGGGGGTTGTTTGTTTCCATGGTTTTCATGATTGCTTCACATTTATTTATGTATGAAAAATCATTTGAAATTAGTATAGTTATCCCGAATTGAAATTATATATTAATAATGAAACTAATTAATATTTTATGTTCTTATATTTCATTTTGTTTTCATGTATGAGGATAATTCATTAGATACATTGTTAATGATCACCATTTAGATTATATGGGAATTTTTTCAATCATCACAAATTACTTTTGGATTATATAATAATATTTTTTATATATTCTTATTTAATAAAAATAAATATTTTTTATTAAATATTATATAATTATTTTACTATTAAAAAGTTTTTAAGTTGATACTTAATAGAGGTATTGAAAAATGAAAACACATCATCAACAAAGGCATTAAATCTACAACTCACATATGATGATTTAGTTTTTAGAATAAAAAAGGAAGAAAAAAGATTTGATGGATGATATACCCTTTACATAATAAAATTATAGTATATATAGGATAATGGATTTATCATTAATATTTTTATGGAGGATTAAATTATTGTATAATAAAATAAAAGAACATAAATGAAAATTAAAAGAAGAAAAGGAAATTTTGCCACATAAATTCCTCTACTTCAGAACCTAATTAAGGAACATTGAAATGGTATTTTGGGGGAGTCCATAAGAAAAAAATTATGGGAAAGAGGTTTGGGATATGTACTTCATTTAAATTGGACAAGATTCATGCCTTTAGAGGTGTGAGGAGAAGAGGTGTTAAGGGGTGGTATTTAATGTTTATGAGAGGGGTGTTTCATAATTATTATATACATTAGATTATAATTTTGGTTCAATAATATGAATTATTTTCATTCCCAAGAATAAACATATTAAAAATAGATTTATAGTGTGATATTAGGTTTCTTACTTCATAAATGACTCACAAAATAGAGTATTTATCTTATGATATTATATTATAATCATAATAAATTTCAATATTAATATATGAATATGTATTTTGAAAATAAATTTTCATCTAAATTATTAAATAAATTATAATGTTGTAAATAAACATTAATGTTTCCAAAATATACCAACATCTAATTTATCATTATAAAAAAATTTATTTCCTTATTTTAGGAGAGACATTATAAATATTATCATCTATAAGTTAACTAAAATTGACTTCAATATTTCATGGTGAAGTTACTAATCGAATTTTCATCTAAATATTCCTAACTGTCACATTACTATTTCAATGGCCATATTTAATATTATAGTAAAATTTCAAACTCGGTGTTATGAGAAGAATAAACAAATAATGATGATAAATTTTAAAACAGAAATTCCATAAGGTCTTGGTGTGACACATTCTCCCCTGATAAACAAATATAATCCTCAATATTTGTACATTTTCACTTCAAAAAATTATTTTGCTAGTTCTTCAACATAATTTACACTGGTTCCTACATTGGATCATCAATTTTGTGATATATACAATGTACCTTTACCAGAAGAGTCGTCCGATTCCTAAAAACATATTCTTTTGTGTCTAGAAAATAGAAAATATCATCGTAGTATTGTAAATTATGTTCCAATTCTATAAAATCAGAAGTGAGGACATATTTTGGTTCTCAAATATAATTTCTAGACAAAGTGATGTGGAACACATTGTGTTCTTTAAAAGTAGTATCTTGAATCTCCAAATCATAAGAACAATATCCAATTATATATAATATTTAAATATATTCATTTTACCTTGGTCTTAGTTTCCCATTCATTCATAATATTATAACACTATTCCATGGAGATACATTAAATAAGACATAATCTCCAACTTGAAACACCAAATAATCCTTCTAGCTATTGACATATCACTTATTCTTACTTTGTGATAATTTTACATGTGTTCGAATAGTATTTACCTTTTTTGTTTCATCCTCTATAAGTATGGGGCCTAAAATATATTTTTTAACAACTTTAAACTAAAATTTTCCGATACAACATATTTTCCATGCAATGCTTCATATGTTTCCATTTTAATAGTGAAATGGAAATTATTATTGTTGGAAAATCTTAAAAAAGTTAAATACTGATCTCACAATCCATTAAAGTCATGTGATCGTGATTTGAATATATATTTAAAGATTTGTATCAACCATTCTGATGTCCCATTAGTTTAAGGTTGATATGAAGTACTTAAATGTATCCTAGTATCCAAATCATTGTAAATAATTTCATAATATTTTGATGTAAATCATGGATCCAAATCTGACACAATTGAAAGAGGGTGTCTATAATGCATTATAAAATCATTAATAGAGATTTTTTCAAGGAACTATAGATTAAATTCCATCATTATAGTGATAAAAGGTGCATATTTGGAAATTTGATCAACAATAACACATATTTAATCATTCATTCTTAATGTTTTGATAATCGAGTGACATAATTCATAGTAATATTAACCAATTTCCATATATGAATATTAAAGGGTTCCATGAATCCAATAAGTTGTTTTATTTCATCCTTTAATTATTGGATGACTATATATCTTGATAAATAATCAATAATTCCCTAATTTATAATATCCAACGAGAAAACTTCCTTCAAATATTTATGAATATGAGTAATTTCAGGTTTTATCTCGAAATATGATCTATGTAAATAATCCTATAACATCCTTCTTAGCAGAGTTATATAGGGAACACAAATCCTCTACCCATGTTTTATAATTCCATCTTTATAACTGAAGTCTTCAAACATACCATCATTCATAGCATTAGATTTTCATTTAAAATTTTCATCTTCATAGCGATAATATTTTATCCTTTATAATAAATATATTTGGGAAAAAATTAAAAACGAATTGATGATTCACCATTCATAATAATTACCATATCAATATTCACTAGATTTATGAACACATGATCCATTTAAATCCATATTTTTTAGAACCCCATGATCTTTACTACTCAAAGAAACTACTAACATATTTTCCTTCCCTTTGTGATAGTGTATCAAAAAATTAAAATCCTTCAGAGGATCAGGCCATCATTTTTACTCATGTTGATTTATTTTAAGGAGAAGTTATATTTCAAAATATTTTGATCTATATATATCTTAACTATTTATCTAAATATATTGTGTCATCATATCATTATAGAAATGATTATTGTTTCTAACTCATCATCATGAGTTAGATAGTTCTATTCATAAGATTTAACTACCCTGATACATAGGAAATAAGTCTACCATTCTACATAAAGACATAACCAATACCTTTCATTGATGAAAAACTATAAATATCAAATAAAACATTTTCCAATGGTATAGTAATGATCGTAGTATTCAATAATTATCTATTAAATTCCTCAAATCATTATTCACATTCATTTTATCAGATAAAACTAACCCCTTTACAAGTTATATTTAATAATAGGTTATATAACTGGAATAAATTATGTATAAATTGAAAATATTAACCTACTAAACCTATGAGAATACATACATAACTTATTTGAGTTTATGTAGGCAATTAATGAAATGGATTTTTCTTCATATGATCAATTTAGATTCCATCTATAGAGAAAATATTTCCAAGAAAACCAACTGATAGATTGAAAAATTCAAACTTGTTAAACATCCCATATAACTCATCTCTTCTAATAGTCTCCAATATAATACTCAATTGGTTATCATGTTCCTCATATCATTTTTAATATATCATGATATCATCAATAAATACCACAAAAAAATAATCATGGTATTCATTAAAGAAATTTTTTATTATATCCATAAAAATAGAGGGATAATTAACCAATCCAAATGAAAATACTCTAAACTCATAATGTTCAAACCTAGTCTAGTATTTTGTATATGGAATATCTTCTTTCCCCACGCACAATTTATGATATTTATATTGAAGTTCAATCATTTAAAAATATTGATATCTGTGAAATTGGTCTAATAAATCATCAATGTGATGCAGAGGGTACATTTTCTCTATTATAATAGTATTAATTTATCTATAGTCCTCTCACTTCCACTTGGACACATATTTCTTCATGAAAAAGAGAAACGTGAATCCCCATAAATAAACAATTTTAAGAATCAATCTCTTATTACTCAATTATTCACGGGTTTTCCATTATCTCCACGAATTCCATAGTGTCCATTATATAAGGATTCTTTTATATTCTCCTTGGATCAGGGATTAAAACTATAAAAAACTCAAATTCATGTTCAGAAGGATGTCTATTTAAATGTTCTAGAAATACAACATTGTAAAACATTACAATATGTACGTACTCAATTTGAATATTTCTTTCCTCATCCAGAGACGATAATTTATTTTCTTCCCCAAAAATATCATGTCTAATAGGTACTGGTGGTAGATCAAGATAGTACTCAAATGATGAAGTGTCCCCTCAAAATATAATAAATTATATACCTTCATGAAAAATCATAATTTCATTCTCTTTGTAATAAATTTTATCATTATATTTAAAAATATAGTATATACCATTAATTATATCAAAATCCACCATAGTTATCTTGAATAAATTAAAATTAGACAAAATTTATTTTTCATAATAGGATCTTCAGAAGAAATCATCACAACAAAAATGTTTTCAAAGGGTTTCTTTTCTGAAAACTTTATTTTTAATTTTATATACAAATATATAATTTTTTTGGAAAACTAGGAAGCTATAAAGTAATTTGATGGAAAGAATTCAAATAATTTCATCTCTATATATGTAGAGGAGATTAAAGCACCTACCAGAAACACATTATGAACTTCAACATAAAATTTTGTGATCACATAAGCATGTCCATGATCTCATAGACTCATCTAAGGAATGTTTCCATTCCAATTCCGATAATCATTTCCAAAGTGTCTCATCTCCCAACAATTGTAAAATTGAACATTGGTAGTTTCTTTCATTCCATTTCAATGATGAGCATGAAGTAATTTCATAAGAAAAATGATGAAAACTCATTTTCTTTTAATTAGTCACCTTGGTGTGTCATTCCACAGTTATCACACATTGTAAAATTACCATTTTTATTAATCCCTCTATCTATTAATTGCCCTTCAAATATTCTCTTGTCTTATCTTCCCTTAATTTTGTAATACATAGATAATGATTTATCTGTCTTGATAGAAAATGTGACTAAATCATTGTATGATGGGAATTATTAAGAGAAAATTCCCTTATGAGGAATGGTTTTAACCCCTCAAATAAAGAATCTATATTTATCATTAGATTACATTTGAAATTAATATCATGCATTTCTATCCTTGTAATGTTGGGTTCCTAAATGGGAACATTTTAAACATGTTTTTGTCATAGAAAGAAGAATTATCATGCCATATCTATTCATTGATCCCAAGGGAAAAAATTTCTATGAAAATTTCTTTAAAATGCTTTGATTCCACAGTCATAATTTCTTCATCCTCCCTTCTATTTTAAATCAAAAACCACCATTGATCAGCATCTCATTAGAGATAATAGGCATCCCTGATAACCATAATCTATTCATTATTTTTTAAAGCTAGAAATATATTCTCTAAGAAACTAGTCCATTTCTTAACTGCGATTTGATTCCTAGACCAATTGAATAATTAAGGTTGTTGCCACATAATTTATTCGAACATTATTACCCCATGTTGTCAATCGGGATGCTCTATGAGATTAATGACAATGATTGTAACCTGATTCATTTGTCTTAGAATAGTTTTAAGTGTCTTAGCTCTAATTGTAGCTCCCTATCCAACATCATTATATTGTATAAGAGGTAAATCCCTACATGGAATACGTTTGTTTATATTGTTTCCATTCCTTTCACTAATAACCATTAATAAACAATGGAATGCACTGAATTAGGATATGAATCATAATGAATGCTTTTGAAACTATAAATACACTTAAAATTAACTATAAATTTATTCATAGATAATTTCTTAATCATAAAAATGGTTTTTTGTAGTAAAGATTAATTCTATATACTTCATAATTTTTTGTAAACAAAATATGAATTATCCTTATAATATCAATTGGGAGTGTTAATCTAGGGGTGCAAAAAACCCCATTTTTGTGTACTAGGTTATGCTAAGTCGGGCATGACACACCATGTTGGAGTTGTAACCCTTGGGTACATTTGTTCAATTACCAGATCTACTTGTAGTATACATATAGGGATGTATTTATTGTAATACCAATATAATATCTAACATGCCAAAATTTTAGATTTCAATTTATTATTATACTCAAATTCTATCATTTGGTTTTTTTTAATCTAGTTACAAATGATTCAAGTAGAAATTTTTTTATACAAATTATAAAGACCCTGGCCCCTATTTCCCAAGTAAGTGTCTTAGATAAATATTTTCTCACTAAGAATAAGGGTTCACATCCTAGTAGAGTAAAATGTCTTAGTATATTTTCAAAATAAATTACCAACATAATTGTTTAATTGAAAATTTTAATGGAAAAACAATATATAAACTTCATTGAAAAAATACATAATCCTTTTGTTTATCCACACAATTCATTCATAATATGTATTCGTATTCTTTGGAAAATAAAACCTACTAAAGGGTTTAGATTAGATGCTCAGTAAGGGTAATCAGCCCAATGGAAGATAATATAAATATAAACTATAATTCATGGTTAATAACTAAAAACTCATTCCATTAAAACAAAATCTTAATCATATTATAGAAGAAATAAATGTTTAATAAATAATGTCTTATAAATAATCAAAAGATAATAAAACCTAACCATGGCTATTATATAAGTTGAATAATCACTTATATTATCAATTAATAATATAAAAAATAAGGAATGGAAGTTATTGTAAATCAAATTCATACTATAAAGGCCTCAGTCATGACATATAAAAATAAATGATTAATGCTTCATTATACTCCATATTTGAAAATAATTGGGCAATCCCTCAGCCATGTACATATCTTTATTGTCTCATTAGACCTACCAATGCATTGAGGAAATATAGTAGTCCCCACCTGTCACATACGATGTCCAAGTAATTCATCATTTCAATGGGGTGAAACAGAAACTACATATACATATGAATTATAAATAACTCATCGTAACTAATAAACATAATCAACAAGAATTTCGAGTAACATGGTGAATTTTATCATGCTAGAACATCCAAAGTTAAACTAATAATTAAATATTTTATAAAATATGTCAGTTCATATCATAAAATAATAATACCTATTAAGAATAATATTCAATAGAGGATGATTAAATTAATGATAATACTCTAATAAAATGGTTACATAATTATTGAGAGAAATACCAATTTTTTAAATTGGAATGAAGAGTTATTTTGGGAAAATAATTAATATTTCCATAAAAATATTCTTAACATGTATATCCAAAAAAGAAAAATGGAGGAAAATAAATTTATTTATAAGGCATAAATTATTTCTAATATAATTGAGTGATTTTAAATGTGTTTTTAGATATTTAGAAATGGGCCGATTCAGTGTGGTTTGAGTGAGAATGTAAAGAAGTCATTAAATAATAGAAAGGATTAACTGTTTACATAATTCCAAAAAAGAGATAAGATACAAATTAAATATAAAGAAGCTGACCATAAAAAATTATTACATATAATTATGGAGAGTACCATAAATTGGGTAAGAAATTGTGAAGTTCCGTTTATTCAAGCTTTATTATGTGGAGTAATTACCTTATAAAACATGAATTCTCCCATCAAATAAAGATGAAATAATATTAATAAATGATTTTTGAACATAAAAATCTTATTTAAGAAAATTTATATTAAAATAATGTTGAATTAAATATTGGAAAGGATATAGACAGCATAATATTAATGAAACATTGTGGTTCTAGAAGAAACACAAGCCACATTGTAAATAGTAAAACTATATTCTTCATTAAATTAATTATAATCAAATTAAAATTGAATAAAAAAAAGATTAAAATATTAATTATATTGTACATAAAAGGTTAGTATGCATACACTACACCCAACAAATAGTGGTGAATAAGGTACATCTCACAGAAATAAAGGTGAAATGAGAAACCCATTAACTTATGTTTGAATGTGTTCTTTACTTCCACATAATGATCGAGGTAATAAAATTAGACTCATAAATAATTTAACCAAGATACTATTCAAAAAATTGTTTTTTATAATAATTTAATTATATTCATTTAATGAATTATTTATGAGTTATGAGATTCAATTTCGTCATATGTATGTGTTCTTTTCTTGATTTTCTGGATTATCATTATTTCTATCATCACGAACTAGTTTTTGAGTTATATAGTAATATTATTATATATTATAGTTATATAACATTAAATATGATTTATTACATATATTTCATTTTTTTGAAATGAATTTTTTTTATTACCTTTTTTTATGTTGGAATTAAAAAAATCATCATCTATAAAGGCTGTAAATCAACACCGCACATATGATGTTTTCTTTTTCTGAAAAAAAGGAGGACGAGATGATAATTTATGGGTGATATTCCATTAACATTATAAAATTTCTGTATATATAGTTTACTTTAGTTATCATAAATTTTTGAATAAAGGGGTTCAGGGAAGGATAAGAAAATAAAACAAAATGAATGAAAATTAACAGAATTAAAGGGAATTTTACAACTTGAATTACACTCCTTGAGAACCTCTATAATGAACATTGAAATGTTATTTTTGGTGGAAGTAAAATAAAATAAAATGGTATAGATGTTTTAGATAGGGTTTGGGTAGAAATTTTATAATATTCATGTGTTTATAGGTGTGAAGAGAAGAGGTGGTCAGTAGGGTCTTTTTAATGGGGGGGAGATGTGTTTTTTTTATAAATTTATTCATTAGTTGATTATTTTTTTAATGATAATGAATATTTTTTATTACCATGAACAAATAAAGTAAATAGATAATTAGAGTAATAATATTATGGTTCTTACATAAGTACTGACATTTGAAATAATTTATTTATCTAATATTGTATATATAAATAAATTACAATATTTTACTAATCACCAAAAAATCAGTTATTTTAGAAAAATCCCAAAATTCACTCTAACAACTTTTGAATATTTAGAATTCAAAAATGAACTCCATTTTCTGAAAACAATTTTCTATATATGATAAATTTAATTGGTATTTAAAGCCATCATTTATTCAATAAATATCTATTTTAAAATTATAAGGGATTTTATGACACATTGAAAAATTAATTAAGGTCACAAAAGATTATCATCTAAAAATAAGAAAAAAAATATATTAATATATTTAATGGGAAAAAATATTTTATATCATTATATTAAATATAAAATTTCAAATAAACATTTATATTTCACAAAAAATATCATCACTTAGTTTATCATTTTAAAAATATTTATTTACATATTCCAGGATATAAATATAACATATTTTTATTTTTAAGTTACCCAAGTTATATTAATAAATGAATTGGTGAAGTTAATATTATATTGCTCATATTACTATTCCAAATGGTCATGATACTATTCCAGTGATCTTATTTAATAGTTTATTATGATTTTAAATTTGGTTTTGTGTGAAGCATAAACTACTGAAGATGACAAATTTTAAAAGATACACACCACAAGATCATGGGGTGTTACACTCATATTTGACTACCATGGTAAAAAACACTATATTATGTTAGTTTATGTTATATGTTTTCTAATCTGTGTTATGACAAAGGGTAATGATAGGATATATATTACATTGGTATAAAATCTTGATGGGAGTCATATACATTTTTCTATTATTTTATTGGTGTTTCTTAAATGGGTTTGAACTGATGGAATTTTCCAAGGGATTGTAAATACATTAACAAAAATTAGAATGAAATGATTTTTTGGGGACAATAATTTTATTTGTTTTTGTGTCTTGGTTTCACATAAATCCAGGAACCACTTAAGTGGAACTAGTTCAATAAAAATTAGTACTTTTTTGAATGGGGATTTTGTTTTCCAAATAGAAGGTTATAATCTCAGTTTATTTCACATATAATGTTAAAATATTTTAAAGGTGTGTAGGATACAGTTACTTGGGATTTTTGTAGTTATGATATAACTCAGTTTTTAGGTAAAGTGTTACTTGGCCTCTTAATGTGATAAATTCGTATATTTATCCGCATTATTGATCTCAAAAAAATTATCATTTTACTAATATATGAACGTGGTGATATTTTGTTATGAACATTTTATTTACTTATCGATGTATGACTCAAGACTCTACAATTGCAGGAAAACACAATATCCCAATACTATTACACAATCCATATTCTATAATAGTAAAAAAATTATTATTCATGAATATATTTAAATATTAGATTTAAAAATATTTGAATTTAAATATGATAAATAAATCTATGATTTTGATTCATAATATCAACAGTATTTAATTTTTTATTTTTGGATTTTTCTAAAAGATGTCATTTTTTAGTGAATAGTAAAAAAATATTGTTTTTACAAATTGCATAACATTTACGAAATCACCAGGATAAAAACATTACTTGAGATTTAATTAAAAATTTCTTCTCACTAAATATTTATTTATGGATCAAAATAATTCCCTTATAATTAAAGTTATATTTAAAAACATGTTCTTGACATTTTTTAACGTACGTTATATTGCATTCTAATATAAAACAATTTTAGATTATTTACTTTTAATAAAGAATTCACATAATTTCATTAATATTTTACTTAGTTTGAAATTTAAATAACCCTATATTATTTAATTGTAATCCACTAAATTTCAAGGTGTACAATATTATTCACAATAATTTTCATAATTAATTAGTAATTGAATTTTATTCTTAGAAATATATTATTACTAAAAATTATTTTTATTTTGTTAATTTTACTTTTGGTCAAATTTACTTCTTATAAAAAGTTTAATTTAATAAAATTAATTGGATTTAATATCTGTAATAAAAATTTCCAAATTATAAAATTAGATATATTTTGTTTTTTCATAAATATTGGTTACAAATTTGAAATTTATTCACCATAGAGAAGTACAAAATGAGGTTAATTAGTTAAATTATAAGATAATGTAATAATTTTTTCAGAGATACATTCTTTTATGGTGGGATAATGGCCTGATCAATCATATCCTATAGTGTAATTTTTACATGTTTACATTTTATTCCATTTCATTGGATATTTCAATACTTTTAGTCTAATAAATGTGTACTTAAAACATTCCTCCCTCTCATCTATAAAAGGAACTATCCAATATTGGGATCAACCTCTACCATTACATATAAATTAACAATAATCTACACCCAAATAATGTCTCTCATATTATCCTCACACATTTGGGATGTTATGTTCCAAAAATATTACTTAAATTCATTATTTCCAATAGTATCTTTAAGAGTGGGTTCACGTCTTCAATGTATGATTCTTGCTATACATCCTCATTCTTATATATCATATACATCACCCACTTATGATTTATTTTAAATTATATAATTATTTTTGAAAACACTAACATCTATAAATGGAAAGTTGTTAAAATATAACATAATTTTTCAGTTCATTTTCTCGATATAATGTGTTCTTTTTATGGTTGATTTTATAACCTACATGTATAATTTAATGAAATGTTTTTCATGAATGGATTAGGTGTTGGTTAAATCAGTCTACAAGCCTTCAAATTTATTATTTATTTTTGGATATTTCGGTTTTTAATTAGGATAAAAGGAAACCCTTACAAGTATCATATGCCTAGAGGCACAAGGAATAATACATGACCCAATGTCCTACAATAACTAATTAAAATACATTTTTCTGAAAGCCTAATGAACTAGGTATATAGAAATATCTCATCTCTTATATCCACATTATTGAGGGCATATATCTCACCACCCTACATTTTTAATTGGATAACATTTCCTCATGTAGAGCTATGTAACTCCTAGCACTAATCGAAAATGGTGTACAATCACATTCTCCTAATGTAGTTATCTTTTCTCAAGTGCCTGGTATATTCACTAAATCCTAGAATGGGGTGTGCTTTTATGTGGTTATATTGTACTACTTCATCATCCTTGTGACACAAAATTCCATGGTCTGGAGGCATACAATGGACCGTATGCCCTATTGCCTTAATGAAAATGGTGCCCCAAAGGCCCTATGGATTGTAGGCCAAATTTAGAGGCACAAATACCTAAAGTGGATGAATTATTCTGTTTACTATAGTACCTTCACATTTCATTTTTTAGTGACACTATTATAACATTGAAATATCCCTCCAATAGTATTTTAACATGGGTAACATGTCAGATTACGAGTTTTGTTAACCAAATGATTTCTATCCCAACTAACTTTTTCTCATTTTCAGTCTGAATATCCCAAATTCCATAAATATTTCTTTATTTTTGAATAATCTGATTTGTAACTAGATTAAGAGTGAACCCATACATTATCTATTGGACTATAGTAACATGATCCAATAAATGAACAAATGGATAACCTTTACATGTCCAAAAGGTCCAATGAACCTAATATACATAAACTACCACTCCCCCATTTCTACGATAGTGAGGGAACATAGCCTGCAGAATCACATTGGTTATAATTTATTACTGACCATGTAAGAGCATAATGGTGCCATACACTAACGGAAATGATTTCATACTCGCTTATTATTCCCAATCTGGTTATCTATTCTTGATTGGATGTTATTTTCTCTAATTCAACTTTTGTAAACTACAACAGTGTGGTTTTTCCTAAATAATCCATGGAATGGATTCAATGTAACCTAAAATACCATGTCCCAATTAATTTAATTGGCATGAAGGAATTATGGCCCATATTCTTATAGTGATATGAAGGACCTATGGGATATAGACCATAACCAGTGTCCTGAATGATTGAATAAGTTGAATAGTTTAGTATGCTAGAGTATTACTATACTACATTCTATTTTACTTGTATATTAACCCATAAATATCTCTTCATCGAGATTTTATCCTAAGATTTATACAAATTAAGGGGTGTGTTAACTACTCATCTACCAACCTTATTGAAAAACATGTGTATGGGTTTCGTTTTACTCCAAGTGGGGCCCCAAAAAATTCATTGGAATGATGAATTTTTCAAATCTATAAAATTCAATTCTATATATATGTACATAACATTCATAGTTTTTTATTCTAGTGGGAATTGAGCCTACCCATGTTCCCAAAAGAAAGGGGTGTAACTTGTGGGTACCAATCAACTAACACACAAATGGTCTTATCAAATTATGTAGATAGCTTAAATATATTAAATGTATCTATATATATATATAACCAATTTAATAAGTTGTTATAATTATAGAAAAGTGATATTCAAAATTATTTTAACCAATTAGGTAAACTGTTATGTTAATTATATAATCACCAAAAGAAGATATTTCTGAAAATTTCTAATAACCTATCAAAAACATTTCTTTGAAGAGTCCAGCTGACATCATAAATATATTACCCACATGTAATAATCATTAAGAACATTTTTAGGTTATTGAAAAATGACTAAAGGTCATCAAACAAAATCAAAAAAATCAAAAAAATCACATAAAACCTAATAGCTGGCACCTGGATAGTGATTTTATCCATAGAAAATTATTGTATGTGTAATAAGAAAGAGTAAATTATTTTTATAAATTAAAATTAATAGGAAAAAGTATTTTATTTTTGTAAGTAATAAAATTAAATACATTATAAAGAGAATATTTTTAGCTCAACTAAGTGGAATACTAAGGGATGTTTTTCTTTTTAAATATTACTTTTTTCATGAATTTTAATGTCCATGGTCCTAGTTGAGAAATGTGTAATTTATTATTTTTTTAAAAAATATTTCATTGTCATTAAATTACATATTTTTTACAATACCACTTATAATTTCTTATCACATTCATTAAATATTTCATATAAACAATTCATTTAAGTGGAATCCATACGATCACGTCATTTTGATCAGTTATCATAATCTTACATGTATATATATTTTATATATATTAGTAAATTTTATTTTATGTAATTCAATTATTTTTTAATGAAATTTTTTAATATCTTTTAAATTTTTACAAAAACTTTTTTAATTAATCTTTTTAATGTTTCATCCTCAAATAATTTTTAAATATATTTACTAATGTGAGAGATGAGTGTTTTAAAATTACTTTGAGTGAATGATTTTTTTGGTATTTATGAATGTTATTCATAATTATGACTAATTTAAATTATTATCTATTGTATCCATGAAATCATATTAGAAATTTTTTTTGAGATGATTTAAATTTTTATGGATTTTTTTAGTTGGGAAGGATATTTCTTTTATTTCATTAAATAATTATATGATTTTCTTATAAAACATTATTTTATCTATTTAAATCCATAATAATCTTTATTATGATTCAATTTGATACCTTGAAACTTCTTACTATGTATGGATTATTAAATCATTATGTAGATTTATTTAGGTTCCATGTTCCATTTCATGGGTTAACAACACAATGATGGAATTATGAATATGTTCTAGTAATTGTGAGTATAATATATTACATTAGACTCTCATGAATTGATGGTCATATTTTTTCCATTAATAATTTATAGTTTATAATATTTTTTTATTATGTTCTATACAACTCTCTGTTACCCAATTTTAATTATTTTTCCTTCATATAAATTTATTTTTTTATGGATATATTTATTATCATTTCATCATTTTTGAAATAGATAATGATATAATAGTGTACTCATTAATATATAAAGTTTCATCATCCTTTCTACATTCCAAAAATCAAAATCAACTTATTTATTTTTAATATTTTAATTTTGTAAACATGTTATTTCAATTTGGGTGGGTATTTATTGTAAATGAATCTTAAGACGTACTAAATTATTATTCATTCATTACATATTTGAATGCATTTGAATAAATAATGGTTGAGTGGGGAAAAATATATATATATCTTATTGATTCATCAATAGGTCTTATGTGGAAACCTATCTCTATTATTTAATATATTCCTTACCAATTTATATATAATGTCTTGACCTGTTTCCATGAAAATAATATTTTGATTTTCATCCTTATGTAATCCGCCATTATGAATTAAATTATTATTTTCAATTTGAATACTTGCGTTCTTATATTATCCAGGGATATATTTTTCATGACCCCCTCCCCACAGAGTGTACACCTCCTGGGTCGGCAATGTGAGAAGGTAAATAATGACCCATGAGTCCCGCCTCCAGTAGGCCCCGGGTTGGCAACTTGCACCGAGGGTATAGTAAACACACAAATTGGAGGAATTACCTTCTATGAGAACACATGCGGAAGGCAGAGATAATATGGACACCAATCAACTCCAACTCAAAACATGAATATAAAATAAACCCACGTTCATATATGAAATTTCATGAAAAAGTACTACAATTGGAATGGAAATCATCAAGTACCCAAAAGAAAGTAAAAAACAGCAGCAGACACAAGCTTGAACAGCTCCTACAACCCCATGCTCGTAGAAACCAGCTTGATCTCCAACCTGCTCCAAGTGACCTTAAAAATAGTTTATATATACATAGGGTGGGTATAACAGTACACTCAGAAGGATCCTCCCTGAAGCCTCTTGTGTAAAAGTAATGAAAGCATGCAAAATCACTGTAAACAACAAGTGAAACTAACACATCACCTAAATAGTTATACTAAGTTCCCAACCTCACCATGGATAATATCACCAAGTAACGCATATATAAATATATCATATAATAATGAATATCAAGGGTACCCCAATACTACACCCCCACTAGTTTTCCGATTTACCCCAACGTCCCACATCCTGAGCATCTCTGTCCAAAAAGGCTTGCCCGCAGACCCTTGGGCGAAGCACCACAACATGCACCTCGTGAAAAAAAATCACCACGTCCACATAAGCAATGTAGCCAGGTAGTTTTTTGGAGCCACCACAGCCCCCATAATTTGTATCATACATCAGGTATTATACATCAAGCCATTACAGCCCATAAACCTAGTAAGAATCCTCAAACCATCATGGCCCATACACATTAAACCTACAGTATTCCATAGGCCACTATTTCCAGAATATATGTGTGTGAATAACCAAAATCCATTACATATCTCTACACACATTATGAGGAAAGATAACTGTTGTGCCTACCAGCACAAGTAATTACCAAGATAAGAGAGTGGGGACAAATGGGGTAGTCAATCATCCATCCCCCCACTGGAATGTTGGGGAAATCACCCCTCCCCCAGGGCTCAGAATCCCCAGGGTTTCAGTTTCCCTTACTGACTGGGTGGAGTAGCGTAGAGAAATACAAAAAGTACAGGATATATTATATCTCACAACCACACTATGGGCATTACCTAGTCTTAGACACAACTGCAGCTAATATCTTTTAGAATCTGGTATGCTACTTCTATGACTAGGTATCATATAAGCATACACCCATTTAGAGAGATTTATTAGACTACATCATTCCATTTTTATCAGTTTAACTTTATGATAATTAATTCATCAAACATTAATTAACCAAGTAAAATTCCACATTAAATTTCATTAGCATCATACCCAAGTCAACTGTTCCTTCAAAATTACAACCTCATCATTATGTTCCAGAAATCCATCCCCATGGGTTAACACCATTTATTAAATTATTCATTATAGAAATACTTTACCATTTTACAAGTCATTCTAGAAAAACATTTTATGCTACTAAACACAACGGGGATCAACACAGTGAGTAGATGTACTGTGCATCGAGTCCTTAACTCTTATAGAAAGATCATATAACCATGCTTCATTGAGAATCTAAACACCGAAAGTATGTGGCATACCGTCTATGTATTTGCCTCTTTTATAAGAGGGGTAAGTAAGACCATCTACCTTGAGCAGTGGGGAAAAGTAAAGAAGATAAATAACCAAAGAAACAACAAGAATCCATCAATCACATACATTCCATTCCATCATCCCTGGTGTCCTCCTTGACACCCACATGAATAAACTGATACATCTCCCCACTCTAGGAGCCATCCACTACCACCACAAAAAAGGCCTCCATGCCTCCACATAAAACCACAACCATCCAAGCTCACATCAAAACACAAGCAGTAGTAAAACAACCATCTTCACAATTGGTCTCTTGGCCCTTAAATAAACAAGATGGTAACTCAGAACCCTGCAAGAAATTATTTATTAACAACCAACAGTTCTTTAATCCATCTTAGATTAACCTATTTATTATTCATTGGTTATAAATTTGGGGAACCTAATAGTAAGCTATCACAAATAAATGAACATTCTTACTGCACCAATTTTATTAAATTCAAATTACAACAAGAAACAGATTTGTTTACATTCCTCTTTATCTTTAGCCAAACAATTGTCAATTAATCCTGGTTTATGTTCTTTACCTATTTCCATCAAGAATAAGAATAAGTATCACACAATCTTCAAAAAAAGAGGCAATAACATATGATCGATATCAATTTATTTATCCGGTTCAAATATTTATTATGTTAATTCCATAGTCATACAGTAAGATAAAACTTGCTAAAGATACAGTTTCACATAAAAGAAAGAGAAGCAATGAATCCCCAACCTCAAATAGTTTGTCATGTTCTTTATCCACAAAACGGGTCACAATACTCCTCTCTCGAAAACTGCATCCACCTGAGGATGCCACGGTATGACCACACCCACCCAAACCCAAGAAAACCTCCATTATACGCATATATATTACATGTTATAACATTGTAAGGTGAAACGAGAGAATATGGTCCACAATGGAATGACGATAAAACATACCTTATATCGAAGATTGATCGATATAGCTCGGTTGCATCAAAACAGAGTGGAACCAATTTGGGTTGTAGATTTTGATTGTGAAACTCTTATGGGATGGATTGAAAGGCTCTAGAGTCTCAAAGCTGAGAACAAAGAGGAAGAATAAGGGGGGAAGACATCTTGTCCCTTTAGAATATTTAATAGGGCGATGGTTAAAGATACACTTAATTTCCCAATAAAATCGGATCACATTAAACCATGCCATTTGACCAATTATAAACATCCCAGGCCATAAGAATAATTAATATAGGAGTTATGGCCTTTTAATCAGCCTTAGAGTCCTTAAAATGAGGCTTTAAATGTATTTTAGTCAAAAGAAACGTCAAAGGAGAAAATTTGTAGGAAGCTGGAAACACTATTCATGAACCTCACTGTTAGAACATTGTTAGTGAACCTCACTATTAGAACCTCACCGATAGAACATTGTTCATGAAACTCACTGATAGAACAGTGTTCATGAACCTCACCGTTAGAATTTTGTTCATGAACCGCGTCGTTAGAACCTCACCGGTAGAACACTTTTCACTACACCTCACCGATATAATTGTTCACAAATCCTCACCGATAGAACTATTCACTGAACCTCACTGATAGAACTGCTCACTAATCCTCACCGATAGAACTTACTATGAACCTCACTAATAGACTATTCACAAAACCACACTAATAGAACTATTCACTAAACCTCTTCGATAGAACTGTTCATTGAACCTCTCCGATAGAACTGTTCACAAAACCTTACCGATAGAAATGTTCATTGAACCTCACTAATAGAACTGTTCACTGAACATCACCGATAAAACTATTCACAAAACCTCACCAATAGAACTTTTCACTGAACCTCACCAATAGAACTGGTCACTGAACCTCATTGATAGAAATTTTCCTTGAACCTCATTGATAGAACTTACTATGAACCACACTGATATAACTATTCACAAAACCACACCAATAGAACTGTTCACTGAACCACACTGATAGAACTGTTCACTAAACCTCACCGATAGAATTGTTCACAAAACCTCACTGATATAACTGTTCACTGAACCTCACTGATAGAACCGTTCACTGTACCTCACCGATAGAACTCTTCACTGAACCTCACTGATAGAACTGTTCACTGAACCTCAGTGATAGAATTGTTCACTAAACCTCAACGATAGAAATGTTCATGAAACCACACCGATAGAACTATTCACTGAACCTCACTGATAAAACTATTCACTGAATTTGAATTTTGGCTACATGTTGAGGATAAATCATCTTGACCTCCTGAAACCCCTCAAACACCACATTTTCACAATGATTGGAGCATAGAGTTCTGGCCCATTACATCTGATACCTCTCAAAACATTCTTGTCCTCGAGAATTCAAAACCCACATAAAGGGAAAACTAAATGGGGTTTGAACAACCATCCATCAAGATACCTCTCAAAAGAGAGAAAGCCACAAGAAATAAAAAAAGAAAATTATATTAAAAACAAGAAAGTTCTAACCACAAAGGGGACATCTTTACATGAAAAGAGTTAAACATCAAACAACTCTGGGTACTGAGCACGTATCTAGGACTCACATTCCCAGGTACTCTCCTCCATGCCACTGTGTCGCCACAAGACATGAACTAAGGGGATAGAATTCCCACGCAACACCTTCTCCTTACAGTCTTGGATCTCCACAGGTTGCACCTCAAAGGTTGAAACATCATCCACTTCGATCTCTCCCCAATCGATATTGTGAGAGTCATCATGAAGATAACTACGGAGCTATGATACATTGAAAAATCATGTATCTGAATCATCTTTGGGGGAAGTGATACTCGATACTCCACAGCTCCAACATGAGCTAACAACACGAAAGGCCCAATAGACTAGGGAGAAAGCTTACTTCCACGACCAAACCTTTGTTTCCCACGATGGGGAGTCACCTTCAGAAAAACATGATCCCCAACATTAAGCTCTATGGGTCTCCTTCTTTGATCAGCATATGATTTCTGATGATCTGTCGCTTTCTTCATCCTCTCATGAATCACCTAAATCATCTCTGTTGTATTATTCATTATTTTCGGTCTGAGAATTACTGACTCTCTGACCCCAGTCCTGCACAACGGAGAATGGAAAGTTCATCCATACAAGGCCTCAAACGGCTCCATACCGATGGTGGAGTGAAAAAATATTATTGTAAGAGAACTCCACCAAGGTTAACTGCCTCATCCTTGAACCACCAGAATCAAGAACACAAGAGCGTAACATGTCATCATGAGTCTGGATGGTTCGCTCTGTCTGACCATTCGTTTGAAGATGACAAGTATTGCTAAGGCATAGTTGAGAACCAAAATCATGTTGGAGACCTCTCTACACCTTTGAGGTAAAATAAGGATCTCAATAAAAAATAATTATCCTAAATAATCCATGAAGTCTCACCACCTCTTCTAGGTACTCCCTTGATAGAACATTCACTGAGCTCGACTCCTTGATCACTATGAAGTGGGACGATTTTTTTAAATGATCCACTGCCACCCAAATAGCATCATGTCCTCCCGGAGCACGAGGTAAACCAGTACCAAAGTCCATTGATATGTCCTCCCACTTCCACTGAGGAATCTCTATTCGCTGGACAAGACCACCAGGAACATGATGTTCGGCCTTCACCTTCTGGAAAACTAAACATCGACACACCAACTTTGTAACCGCACGCTTCAGCACAGGCCACCAAAACTGAATCCTCAAGGATCGGTACATCTTTTTCACACCAGTATGTACTTCTAATGGTGAACTATATAACTCTCTGAGAACCGTCTCACGCATCTTCAGGGGAACAAAAAGCCTTCCATGATACAACACTCGGTTTTCTTCATCCTTCGACCTACCATCAAGGGCCTCACCACAAACAACTTTGTCTCTCCTGACCTCCACCTCTAGATCTCCTGACTGGGAATATTCCACCATCTTCATTAGGGATAATTGTACTATCATCTAAAAAAGACAACCTCTACCCCCAACTTCATCCATATCAAGATGCAATGCTGTCAGTTCTTCCATTACTCTCTATGAATCACCGTATGTAGGCACAACATCACTACGTTACTTTTTACATAAAGAATTCGCTACAACATTCCCTTTTCCAAGTGTAAAAGATATTTCGAAGTTGTATTCCTGTAAGAACTCCATCCATCGACTCTGTCATAAGTTCAAGTAACACTGGGAGAAAACATACCTGAAAATATTATGATCTGTGGAAACCACAAAGAACTCACCAATGAGGTAATGTCTCCACAACATCAGAGAAAAACCCATGGATTCTAATTAAAGATAATGGGTGGCATAGTTGCGTTCATGGGGACGCCACTAACGAGACCCATAAGAGTCATTTGACCTCTTCTGCATGAGAACATAGCCTAACCCCAAATGTGATGCATCACAGAAAACATTGAACTGATCTCCCTCGGTAGGAAGACAAAGGACTGGAGCACTTACTAACTTCTTCTTTGGATACTTGAAAGCTTCTTGACACTGGTCAGTATATATGAATATCTGATCCTTCCTAGTCAAAGCTATCAGTAGAGTCACAACATGTGAGAAATCGGCTATGAACCTCCAGTAATAGCCTGCAAGACTAAAGAAACTTCACACCTCTAACACTGTCTTGCGGACTTCCCAAGATACATTAACCTCTATCTTCGATGGATCCACAACTACTCCTTGTTGGTACACAACATGCCCCAAGAAACAGACTTCTCAAGCCCAAAACTCACACTTAGACCACTTTATGAAGAGTTGATGTTGTCAAAGAACTCCCAAAACATCTTTTAGATGCTCTGCATGATCCTATACAGATGTGGAGTACAAAAGGATGTCATCGATGGAAACTACAATGAACTTGTCCGGGAACTCACAGAACAAATCATTCATCAATCCCATGAATACAGATGGATCATTTGTCATGCCAAATGGGATTACAATGAACTCATAATTCGCATGATGACACTGGAAATTAGTATTCATGATATCCTCATCTTTCACACACATCTGATGATATCTTGACTGCAAGTCAATCTTTGAGAACAAACTTGCACCCTTTAATTGATCGAATAATTCATCATTCCACATAAAAGGATAGACATTCATTATTTTCACTTTGTTCAAGTGAAGATAATCGACACACAACCGCAAAATTCCATCAGCCTTCTTCACGAACAAAACAGGTGCACCCCACGATGACACACTTGGCTAAACAAAATCGCACGGTAATAGACCATCAAGCTGTATACGTAGCTCTCATAACTCATAATTATCTATACTATATGGAGATATAGAGATATGAGATGCTCCTATCTATAGCTCGATCCCAAACTCGATCTCTCATCGAGGGGGTAATGCTACAACCTCTTCTAGAAAGACATCATCGTACTCCTCTACGACCCAAGGAAACGCCATCAGCTAAACCTCTGAAGAACTTAGCATCATCTCAGACATCATGGATGATAAGGATGGAACACGCATATGACCCATCTGAGGGTCTTTCTCACCAACAAACACCACTTGATCTCCATTCACACTAATGAAGATTAACTTTTTCCTGAAGAAATCCACGATAGCCTGCACAGAATACTGCCAATCCATGATGACGATGACATCATAGGGTTGTATTCGTAAACATATGAAATCTCCCCAAGAGCGGTGTTGACCCAAAACTAGCTCACATTCTCTAGATAATTCAAACAAGTCAGCACGACCTCCAACTGGCGTAGTCAACGCCAAGGGAATTGGAAGCCTCTCTACCACAAGTCCCAAAGCATGGACAAGGGTAGGTGATATGAAAGAGTGTGTCGCTACTGAATCAAACATGGAATACACCATGATAGAGAACAAGAAGAGGGTACCTCAAACGATGTCTGGCTCACATGGAGCTAGCAATGCTAAATCATAAAGCTGACCACAACCTCCTCAACGGCCTCTCTAACCCTGATTACGACCACCACCACGGCCATGCACTGCTCTCTAAGGACGGAGAGCATCATTGGGATGCCCTCTTCCTGCACCATCTACCCTCTACTGATCTAATTCATGTGAAACTGGCTATTGCTGCCTCGGCTAGAACTGCCACAACGAAGGAATTGGAGCGTAGTGCCTGGTGCACGATGACTGCTCTAAAAGGTTGGGCATTCCCCCTACTGATGTCCATGACCACCACGAGAAAAAAAAGTGCATGATCCCTTGGCATAAGACTGATAGTTTCTAACTCTGGAGAAATGAGATGTGAAGGGCTGGGACCAACCCCCTAATGAACGGAAACTCTTCTACCCTGAAAACTGGGGACCCCAGACCACAGATATGCTTCGTGAGGAATCATGTCGATTCCCCTATCGTGATGATACTGTCCAATCCAAAGTCATCTATACAACCTCTGCCCTTGACAGTACCTCAAGATATGTTTTCAGCATAAATGGGGTGAAGTGGAACTGGATATCTGGATGCAAAGCCTCCTCAAAATGACTTTCACTGGCCTCCTCATCTGGAAATAGGTCCAAATCAAATCATAAAATTTTCCTGAAATGGATTCCAAACTCTCGAACACTGGGGCACCCTTGTCGAAGGGTAAGAAACTCATAGTGACTGGATTCCTTCGCAGTAGAATAATGAAACTCGACTCTAAACCTATCTTGGAACACCTCCCACGAGATCGTTGACTCTTCATGATCCCCAAGGAATAAGAACCACCACTTCCTTGCTGCTCTACGCAGCATCGTCACAACCAAGGAAACCCAGTGCTCTTTCCAAGAACGAATCGAACTGAAGCTGATCTCGACCTCCTCTAACCAGTCTTCCATGACTGGATCTAAAAGAGATCCCACGTACTTCTGTAGACTCTTGCGCTGAAACTCTCATAGTTTCTTCCTCTTATTTTCGTCATTGTTGACCTCTAACCTATGGTGATATACTAGAACAACCTGCTGGACATTTTCTACACAAACCTGATGAGGACGTAGACTTGGATCCATACCTATAAAATAAAAACTCGTTAGAGCTCCTAATCCTAGAATATGGAAAAATCAACATTAATTAATTATTTATTTTCTTTTATTCATTTAAGGTTAACCTATCCCAAGGTCTACCCATTCAAACATAGTCACAAAGAATAATGATGCATGATCCTTTCCTAGGTCTCAACCATGAAACTATTAGCACCTTGTTTAGTAGCCATTGTAAACCTAAAGGGTCATACATCAAATCATAGGGGGGCCCTAAATGCCTATGTCTCAGCCAGTCTCCAGTGTTTACCTCAATTTCTAAACATGAATGACATCGTTCCCCTACCAACCCATGTAACCTCACCTATGCCTAACTCCAAACTCCATCCTATCCCTCAAACAGACCTCTGATACCGCTCTGTCACAGCCCCCTCCACACAAGGTGTACCGCTCCTGGGTCGCCAATGTGAGAAGGGAGATAATAACCTCAAGTCCTGCCTCCAGTTGGCCCCGGTTTGGTAACTAGCACCTAGGGTATAGTAAACGCACAAATGGGAGGCATTTCCCTCTAAGAGGACACATGCGGAAGAGAGAGATAAGATGGACACCAAAAAAATCCAAATCAGAACTGGAATATAAAATAAACCCAATTGAATATATGAAATTTCATGAAAAAGTACTATAACGTGAATGGAAAAACTGCAAGTACCCAAAATAAAGTAAAAAATTGCAGTAGCCACAAACCCAAATGCTCCTACAAACCCAAGCTATTAGAAACTGGATTGATCTCCAACCTGCTCCATGTGACCTGAAAAACAATTTATATATACATAGGGTGAGTATAACAGTATACTCAGTAGGATCCTCCCCAAAGCCTCTCTTGCAAAATTAAAGAAAGTATTCTAATGAACAGTGAACAACAAGTGAAACTAACTCGTCATCTAAATAGGTATACTATGTTCCCAACCTCACCATGGATACTCTCACCAAGTAGAGCATATAAGAATATATCATATAATAAAGAATATCAAGGGTACCCCACTACTACTTCCCCACTGGTTTTCTTCTTTTCCCCAACATCGCACGTCCTGATAATCTCTCTCCAAAAAGTTTTACCCACAGACACCTGGGTGAAGCACCAAAAAATGCACCTCGTGCAACAAAACCACCATGTCCACATAAGAAAAGTAACGAGGTAGTTTCTGGGAGCCACCACAGCCTGCATAATTTATATCATACATCTAGTATTTTACCTCAAGACATTACATCCCATACACCGAGTAAGAATCTGAAAGCCATCACATCCCATACATGTTACACCTATAGTAGTCTATAGGATACTATATCCAGAATATATGTGTGTGAATAACCAAAATACATTACATCCCTCTACAAACATATATGGGGAAAACTAACAGTTGTGCCTACCAGCACAAGTAACTACCAAGAGAAGAGAGCGGGGCTAAAGTGGGTAGTCAGCCATCCATCCCTCCACTAGAATGTTGGGGAAAACACCCCCCCAAGGGCTCAGAATCCTCAGGGTGTCAATTTCATTTGCTGAATGGGTGGAGTAGCATATAAAAACCCAAAAGGTACAAGATATATTATATCTCACAACCAAACTATGAGAATTACCTAGTCTTATACATACTTGTAGCTAACGTCTCTCAGACATCAGGCTGATACTTCTTAGACTAGGTATCTTATAAGCATATAACCATTTTGAGGGCTTTATTAGATTACTTCAATACCTTTTTATTAGTTTCACTTTACGTTAGTTAATTCATTAAATATATATTAACCATGAACAATTCCACACTAAATTTCATTAGCATCGTAACCATGAGAACTGTTCATTCAAAATTACAACCTCATAATTATGTTCTAGAAACTCCATCCCTATCGGTTAACACCATTTATTCAATAATTCATTACAAAAATACTTTCCATCATTCCCAGGCATTCTAGAAAAACATTCCATGCTACTAAACACAAGGGGGCTTAATACGGTGAGTAGATGTACTACTCGTTGAGTCGTTGCCACTTATAGGAAAACAATATACCCATCCTTCCTTGAGAAGCTAAACATGGAAAGCAAGTGCAATACCTTGCGTGTCTTCGCCTCTTTCGGAAGAGGGGTAAGTAACACCTGTTGGCTTGAGAAGTGGGGAAAAGTAAAGCAGATAAACAACCAAAGAAACAAAAAACATCCAACAATCACATCCATTCAATTCTATCATCCCTGGTGTCCTCCCTGACACCCACATGCATAAACTGATTCATCTCACCAATCTAGGCGTCATCTACTACCACAACCAAAAATGCCTCCATGCCTCCACATATTACCACAACCATCCAGAATAACATCTAAAAACAAGCATTAGTAAAACAAAAATCTTCACAATTGGGCTCTTGGACCTTAAACAAACAAGAGGGTAACTCAGAAACCTACAATTAATTATCTTTTAAAGACCATATATTCTTTAATCCATCTTGGATTACTCGATTTATTATTCGTTGGTTCTAAATTTGGGTAACCTAAAAGTAAGCTATCACAAATAAATGAACATTCTTACTGGACCAATTTTAATAACATCAAATTACAACAAGAACCAAATTCATTTACATACCTATTTATCTTATCCAAACAATTATCAATTAATCCTGATTTATGTTCTTTACCGATTTCCATCAAGAACACGCATAAATATCACACAATCTAGAAAAAGCAAGAGGCAATAACATATGATCGATATCAATTTATTTATCCATTTAAAATATTTATTATGTAAATTCCATTGTTATCCAATGAGATAAAACATTCTAAAGATACATTTTCACATAAAAGAAAGAGAAGCAACGAATCCCCATCCTCAAATAGTTCCCCATGTTGTTTATCCACACAACGTGTTATGATACTCCTCTCGCGACTACTACATCCACCTGAGGATTCCACAGTATGACCACACCATCCAAACCCCAAGTCAAACCATATTATAAGCATAGATATTACATCATAAAGCATTGGAAGGAGAAATAGGGGAAGATGATCCTAAAAGGAAAAAAGATAAAACATACCTTATATTAGTGATTTATCGATACAACTTGGTTGCATCAAAACAAAGAGGAACCAATCTGGAGAGTAAAGTTTTATTGTGAAACTCCTACAGGATGGATTGAAAGGTTCTAGAGTATAATAGATAAGAACAAAGAGGAAGAAAAAGGGAGGAAGACATCATGTCTCTTTAAAATATTTAACGGGAAGATATATTATGATACACTAAATTTCCCATTAAAAGAGGGTCGCATTAAACCACGCGGTCTGACCAAGTAAAAACATCCCGAGCTATAGGAATAATTAATATAGGAGTTATAGCCTTCGAATCGGCCTTAGAGACCTTAAAACGAGGCTTAAAATGTATTTTAAATCAAAGGAAACTTCATAGAAGCTAATTTGTAGGACGCTGGAAACACAGTTCATGAACCTCCCTATTAGAACACTGTTCACAAACCTCACCGATAGAACTACTCACTGAACCTCATCGACAGAACTGTTCAAAAAACCTCACCGATATGACTATTCACTAAACCTCACCGATAGAACTGTTCACTGAACCTCACTGATAGAACTTACTCTGAACCTCACCAATAGAACTGTTCAAAAAATCACATGGATAGAACTGTTCACTGAACCTCCCCGATAGAAGTGTTCATTAAACCTCACCGATATAACTGTTCACAGAACATCACTGATAGAACTGTTCACTGAACCTCACTGATAGAATTGTTCACTGATCCCCACTAATAGAAAAATTCAAAAAACCTCACCAATAGTAATGTTCACTGAACCTCACCAATAAAATTGTTCAATGACCCTCATTGATAGAACTATTCACTGAACCTCACCGATAGAACATACTCTAATCCTCACCGATAGAACTGTTTACAAAAACACAGTGATTGAACTGTTCACTGAACCTCACCAAGAGAATTGTTCAGGAACCTCACTAATAGAACTGTTCAATGAACCACACCGATGGAACTATTCACAATACCTCACTGATAGAACTGTTCACTGAACCTCACTGATAGAAATGTTCACTGAACCACATCGATAGAACGGTTCACTGAACCCCACCGATAGAACTATTCACTGAACCTCTTCGATATTATTGTTCACAAAACTTCACTGATAGAACTGTTCACCAAACCTCACCGATAGAACTATTCACTAAATTGGAAATTTTGCCAAGTGTTGGGGATAAGTCACCTTGACCTCCCAGAACACCTCAAACACCACTTTTCACAAAGGAAAGGACCAGAGAGGTTCAATCCATTAAAATATTTAACAATCATTTTATTATTTATATAATATATATTTTATTATCTATTACTTCCATTAAAATCATTCCTTTTATATTTCTTGATATATTCTATTATACTCTACCCCATACTGAGAATACGAGATAACTCATTTATATTCATTCCCTTTATTTTGGGATCCAATAATTAAACACTAAGTCAGTTCAAGGATAATTTTTATGAAATAATAATGTTCTCCAATTTTCTTCCTGTAATGTATTATGTTATCAAATTTAATACTTTCATTATTTATGTATCTTGTCTCAAAAGATGTTCTAAAATACTAGATCATGTGTAATAAGATATCTTTTTTATTCTAGTTCAATTAAGTAACAACTTATCCTAAGATACTTGATCCAGAGTTTTTATTCTTTGTATTTATAATACCATTAAATTTTAATAATATTAAATATATCTTTATTAACATGCATCACCCAACTTTATGTGAATTTTAATGTAATATAAAAAAATTATTATTTAAATGTGATCATTATAACATAGTAATAGAATTATAGAATATGAATATTAGTAATGAAAAGTTTAAATATATTTATAAGTGTCATACTCAATAAAAATATTTTCATTAATTCTAAGTAAATAAGAACTAGATTTTTAGTAAATTAATTTTATTCCTAAGAAGGGAATTTTATAAAAATTATGTTTAATGTTTTTGTTCTAGGGAATTATAATTAATTTCAATGACCATATAAAATTTAATATTATAAAATAATTATTTTTATGTTGTAATTATCAAATCATAATTCACATACTGTCAAATTTTAGAATTTTTTCGAATTGATTATATGTTTTTTGAATAGTGAAAAATATCAATTTTTCATATACTGATATTTCAAGTCATTAAATCATGTAATTTTAATGTCCCGTTATATTTTTTGATTTTGTATAAAAATTAATTATTATCTATTTCATATAGAATAATATAATTTTAAAAATTAATATTTTTGATTTTGATATCTATTATTTTTTATCCTTAAAAAATCATAAAATTGTTTTTCATTATAATTTACTCATTTATATTAAAATTTATTTGTAAAACTGTACAAAATTAAAAAATGAAAATATTATATAATATTTATAATAAAAAGTTTAATATATTCTAAATAGGACATATATATATTTTTAAATTATTAGTAGAGACATCATTAATTATGTATCACCAGAGTAAGGGTAAAATGGAAAAATTTGATATAAACCATGTAATATGGTATCAAAAATAATCAAACACTTGAATATGTCCCTTTTAAGACTGAATTCAAGTATTCAAATCAATGTTGCAAATATATTTTACCACATTGTTCCATTTTTCTTTGTGTGTGACATTTATATTATTGAAGGAAAAATATCTATATGAGTTTCCACTCTTTTGAATTTAATAACTCGAAATTTTAATAAAAGGATAAAATGTCTATAAGATTAGTTATAAACGTTAATTTGAAATTTTCATAAATTTCATTCATGGGTATTTATTTTTAATTAATATTTATTAAATAATTTCTTTATATTTTTATGCAACACCAATATAATATCTTCCCATTAATAAAAAAATATGCTAAGAACACTAAATATATTAAAATTAATAAAATTTTGGAGAGTTATTATGTTTGAATAATTTTATTTTTTAATATAAAATGTTTTATATGTGTGAATGGTTTGTACTATAATTCTATTACATTCTTGTTTTTTCAATGTCAAATATTTTAAATAAACACAATATGAAATTAACAGTATTTATGTAAAAAATATTTTATTACGTAATTTAAAAATAATAAAAAATAACTAAATTTGACAATAAGGATAATATATAGATTAAAAAATAAACCCTATGTAATTTTTGAACAAATTTGTTCTTTATAATTAAAATTATTACCCTTTAATTATAAAAATTCATTACCATAGTTTATATAAAATGGGTTATCTATGGGATTAAAACATAACATAAGTTTTAAAATGATTTGAAATCATATCTGTATTTTATTTGATGTTTCTATTTTTACTATACAATATTTTTCATTTATTATAAGTTCATACAGATTCATTTTTCCTGAAAATAAATTAATAATATTTTAACATTTTTTGCAATTCCATGTATGTCATATCCCTCCATTACAAAATCATAGGCCTTCTCTCATTCGTTAAAACAATTTGACACATCTAGATAAACCAAACACTACCCAATACTATTAAAAACACCCCTTTATATGATTTAAAGGTTCCGGTCTTCTTAAATTTCTATTTCATGAATCTTTACAAAAACAATATATAAAATAGGCCTACTGAAGAAAAGGTAATCATCTAATCCAACCTATATTAATTTTTTATTCCTTCCATACTATAAATTAGTGGTATCCATCATAAAAAAATATTATAATCCATAATAATTATAGAGTTTATTATAATTATCTATCTACTAAAATCCACACACTATTCAATAAAATGGGAGGTGACTGTATCACTCACTGTACGTGTACACTACCACCTCCATGTAGCCTTAAAATTAATTTATAATCACCATCATTTTTAATTTTAATTATTATAGTTATAATGTTTATAAATAATATTTATGAAATTATTATGATTATTTTATTATAATATCTTATCTACCTTCTTAAATTTTAGTTCTATGGAAAATTATAATGTATCTCATGAGTATGTGTGGATAACCACCTTCACAAAGTGATATGATTAGACAATAAAATATTTGTTACTTATATGGTGATAAAGACATATATAATTAATATATATGAAATATATAATGTAATTATTATTCTATAAATTTTATATATTGTTTACCTTTCTTTTCTTTCACCCATTTATTATAGGAAATATTGTTCATGAAAATGTATATATTTTTTCTTCATGAAAGCAGTAATTGAATTTTAAGTCTATAACATTTATAGAGAAAGAAAAATATGTATATAATGGATATATATGATAATCCAGTCATGAATAACTTTCAATCGATTATGGAACCCTAATAAATTTTTAAGGGAAAAAATTTTAAAACTCAAACATTCTTAAAAAAAATAGTTAACAATTAGAAACTACAATTTGAATAAAGGTTTATTTATAAATGTGTGATTAAATGTTATAAGTGTATAATAAATGAGGTTATATGAATGTCAATAATTAATTCCTATAATTATAGTAAATTAAAATTTATTATTCATGGGGGTTGGAGTGCATTTCAAAAATGAGGAATTTTACTCATGGGTTTTATGGATCACCTTTATTTCTTTGAGACTAATACTGAATACACCATTTTATTTATTTTTGTGGTAAATATGTTAAACATGAATTAATTTTTCACTTATTATTTGAAACAATGTGGATTAAAAAATACATATATTTTATTCTATGTTATGATATTTTTATTCAGTGATTACCAAGGATGTGTGTTTCAATCGTCTCAAATGGTCATCATTAAAAAAATATATTTAATTAGGTACCTATATTAATTTTTGAGGTGTGTATATAAAAAATTGGAATTTTTATTTATTGAATTTAATTATTTTTATGATCATTAATTTTTTATTTGACTGTTTATTTCATGGGGGTTATGATTTAATGTTGTCAAAATGGTAAGGTATAAATGTTAAAATTTCATAATTTGAAATGATTTTTTTTATTATACTTATAATGATTTAATTTCATGATATATCTCTGAATAATATCACTAATTTTCATAAAATATATTTATTAAATGATAATATAATTTTCCATTTCATTTTACTGGCATTATATACTCAAAATATTGACAAAATATTTTATAGGAAAACAGATATTATTTCTATCTCAGATTGAAAATAATTTCTCTTCAATATCAGAGTTTCCTATAAGTATTTTCATTAATATTTTTACTACTCTCATATTATTATTCAATTTTATATTTACCCATTATTTAATTTTTAAAATATAGTATAAAAAGTATATTTATTTCATTTTATGCATGTCGTTCTTTTTTTTACAAAAAAATGTGGAAGGATTATTTTACATAATGTAACCAACATGAAAAGAATTTCATTTCCACATGACCACTCAATTATTTAAATATTACATTAAATGTGTCCATGTTCCTTTTTAAGGATTTTTTTTCATTTTTATTTGGGATATTTTGAAATTTTAATATTTTATTTAAAAATGAAATTAATATTCTCCTTAAGAAATATTCATGTCATATTTTAAAAAAATTAATCTATGATAACATCCATTGATGTTAATTTTTCTTTACTAGGTAAATTATTTAATGTTACCATACTAATTATTTATCTATTTGGTTTATTATTATGATAATTAGTGTCTTAAAACACAATTTATTATCCTCATTTTCTATTATGATGATGTGTTGAAAAAATTACAAATCAGATTCCTTTTCATGGTTTATGATATATGTAGAATGTTTTATGATATTGGAGAATTAAAATGATATATTGTGATTATTTGATGGTTGGTTCATGAATTATATATACCTATAATACATTGGGTAAATATGGATAACAAATTAGATAAATATTTTATTCTAGAACCATATTTTGTGTTAATACTTTTATGTTTTGAATTTTTTTTCATGTTGATAATATTATATATGGGCCTAGTCTTTTATATCCCCAATATTATGAATTGGTTTTCAATGTGTTGAACTCCTAGAATATAATATATTATTTATTATTACCACTATTTGGAAAAGTTTATACCACTATCATAATATTTTATGCTTGGAATCATATTTTTGATCTATGAATGATTGGTTATGGACACTGTAATTTGTTATCGTAGTCTAATAGACTTATATTTAAATTATGTTCATGTGTGATTATTTAATTATATAAAATATTTTTACCTTATTTAGACACTTTGATCTTCCATTATAATTATTATCCTTCCCATGGTTCAAAAGAATGGTTTTATTTTCGTATACCTAAGAATCATTCAATTTGGGAAATGTTTTTTTTAATTGATGAAATAAATAGATTATGTATATATTCTCCAATTACACCAAACATTTATAGTTATTTTTTAAATTTAAATTTTAGTTATTTAATATTCTCTTATTAATATAAAATATATTGTTATAGATATTTTGGGTTTCCATATTTGGTAATAAATATGGGTTTATTATATTTTTAGACATTAATATTAGATAAATTCTGTGAAAATCATATATATGTCTTAGATATAAGACAACATCAAAAATTTCAGTATGATAAAGATTATTCGGATTTCTAGGAAAAACATTCACTTAATGAAACTAAAACTATGGTTGCTTTTGGAAGAGATCCATCTAAGTCTATTAACCATAAAAGGATTTGGTTGAGTTTATTTATATCATCACTTGGTAGCATTGTTAATGTTATCTTACAATGTACCTAGTTTGATATGAAATGAGGATATGCTTTTATTAACTCATATTTTCTTTATAAGACTTTATAACTCAATAGAATAGATTATAGCCATGAATGGAATAGTTTAAACCAAAGGTGTAATATTTTAAAAATAATGTGTCATGATTTACACATGCTATGAATGATTTTTCATGATTATATGATTTAACCCTATGACTATTTTTCCTCGCACTTTAAATATAATATTTAGATGATGGATGGAACGAAGAGAATTCATATGAATAACTAATGTTATTGGAAATTAAATGAAAATATCCATAATCAAAAAAAATCTTCAATGATGGAAATTAATACTTTATGACAATAAAAATATAACTCTCCCGTGAAATGAAATTTAATATTGATAATGTCAAACTTATGAGAGCACCATGGAGAGATTAAAATGCCCATTAATCAATAATGTGAAAAAATCCACCACAATTCAATGGGATATGCGACTAAATAATTGTTGATAAAATGATTAATGTGATGTTATATATATTTTCTCTCATCACTACTCAATCCATGAGAATGTTGTCTAATGATTTTTCACTTCCAAGGGGAAGTAGACCAGTGGTGGAATATTATCAATAATATTAGGAAAGAAAAAGTAATAAATTCTGAGGTACGATAGAATTTTGTAATGATATTTCTCAATAAATAATTTAAATAAACATAAAACAAGAATGAAGAGGGGATTTTCAATGTTAAAATATAATGATGATGAATCCATAAATAACTATAATAAATACATTACCAGACATTAGAGGTGTTCGTTAGGATTTATATTAAAAAATAAATGTTAATAAATTACTTATTTGTTTGATATATGTTATTTTAAATTCATTAGTTATAAGGGGATTTGGAAACTATAAGGAAATTATTCTATGTGGACTCAGTGTGACTAGGGAAGATGGAAACCTACATGGTTCTTGTGAAAAATAAAATAAGGATAGTTTTTTCATGTAATATTAAGTAGTGTGTCACATGAAAATAATAAAAGTAATTAGCTCCCAACTTTCCAAAAATGTTGGAAAGCACACATAGGTGATTTCTTATAAGTAACATGAATATATTTCAATTGTGTGAAACATGGTAATCGTGAAAATAATTATCAAAGTGATTGGAAGAGGATGTAAAATGATATTAATTTTGAGAGATATCAATAGAATAAACCACTCACACAAAATTTATATTATCGTGATAATTTTGGGAAATAAGGGATTAAATTTCACAATCCAATATCTAATTAGAATAATAAGAAACATCAACCACTCAAGTAAATGGAAAAAGGGAAACCTTGTGTAATCAAAACATAAAAAGTGAACTAATATAATTTGGACACACTTACACACCACTCTATAGCAGGGGAGTCCATGTTGTGTTTTCGATAAAAGATCCATTAAAAAATATTACTTTCCATCCATATGTGATATTTTATGTGATTTTGAGAATTGATTAGCTCTATAACTATATTATATATAAATGTTGGAATAAGTAAATCATAAGGAATATTATAAATCAACCTATTATCATCTATCAGTGAAAGGATTAAAATGAACAAACAACTGATAAGATTATAGCTATAATAGGAGATTATTTATTTTATAATGGCTGAATAATCTATTGTAATCATATAGGATTTTATTATGCCATTATTTTGGGAAATATTTTGTATGTTTTAATGAATATATGGCCAGTTATATAAATTTTTATTGAGTAAATATGAGTGATTGAAATTTTATTAAGATAATTTTAAAGTTTATTTTGGAGGGATATGACATCAAATAATTCCTATCATTATATTTCCATCTTTATGATGAATCTTTTTTAAGATTCATGATGATGAAAATTTATTGAAGGGATTAAGTTTATCTTTGGGAAATATTAATAATGTTTTTAAGATTTCATCATTATATTTACCTTTATTTGATAACATGTTTTAACCATTATTATTTATTTATATATTTATAGGATATATTAGAGAATTTTTATTATTTTACGGATCTAATGATCCACTTAAATCTAACATTAGTGATTCAATAATGAAATAATAATCCTGACTATTCATATCTTCAAGTATTGGGTGAGGTGGAAATTTAAAAAATCATAAACAATGGATGAAATTTGATATATGAAGTAGAAATAAATCTAAAAACTAAATTTTATCTTGTTCACTATATTGAATGAAAAATAATTCCACTTCGTTAATAAAAGGATCAAAAAATAAAAAAATTTATCTTTTTACGTTCTTCTTTGAAATATTAGTTGAATTTTACAGATCACTAATTTATGGTTCTGTTGTCATTCACATTTTCTTCCCCATGTTATATATCATGATCTATTATTATATATATTTTATTTTTCACCTCCATATCTATAATTTATCATCCCATTAATATTATCCTTTTCTAGGAATATGATTATGTGTTATTTCAGAAAACATTTACGTTTCCCACATACCCTTTTTAAAAGATGTTTAAATATCCCTCTATATGATTGGGGTTTTTGGTAAATTTATTTTTAAAATTTTAACCTTTTATAACTTAGATAAAATTTTGATGCGAATCATTATTTAATGGGGGTGAATTTAATGCCCTGAATATTTTGTAATAAACTTAAATATATTCATAACAACGAAAGAAGATCATTAAGAGAATTAATATTTATTATAATTATAAAATTTATTTAACATTGTGGGTTATTTATTATAGATGAAAATGAGTAACTATATTATGAAGCATATTTTGTATAGTCCTACTCAATTCAAATTAATTGATTAGTTCCTAGAAACAACAATTAGTTTCTAGTAAAGCCATATTCATATTTCTAATGGAATTTTAACAAATTTTGATGTTAATTTCAAATTTTGTGAAGGATGTATAAGTAATTTCATCCACACTAAAAAAATATTATTTTAGTAAAATAATATCAGAATTCACTTATGTTGAAATTTTGGAGTTTTTTTTTAAAATTGTTGATTTTTGAGGGAAAAGTGAATTTTTTTGATTTTTCAAACACAGTCTTTTATTCTCATTAAATAATAAAATTTAGAAGTCCAATTAAATTTCTTATTTATTCATAAAATTAAACATGTAACATATTAATTTTAACAATCTCATATGAATAACGAATAATTTAAATTTTTATAAAAGTTAATTATTATTATTAAAAATGTGCCTCCCAAAAAATAATTTTCGATTGTATTTTATATTTTTATGTTAAAATTTATTTCTTATGCCTTTTGAGATATAATATATGAGAATAAATACCGTATTTATAATTTAGACCTTTACATTTGAAAAATATGTCCCTTTTATTTTTTGTTATTATGAATAGAATCATTGGTAAATATTTTCTCCTTGTGAAGGGTAAAATAGTTAAAATATGGTTAAAACAATGACATAATGACCCCAAATCAACCCAACACATAAAATAATATTATTTTATTGGTATATATAGTCCATTTATTATAATTTCATTAATATTAGTCCACTTAACATTTATATTTGATTCTATCCATTGTATTATTTTTAGAAAATAATAAATAAAAATTGTCAGTCTCATCAATTGTACAACTCTAACCATTTAACACAAGTATAACAAGAGGATATGTTTGGATATATATTACTATTTTTATTTTAAATTAATGGTCATAAAAAATAATTTTTTTTCTACTTTAGGAGATTAAATAATTTTTTTAAATTCCCATGTGGAACCGATATAGTATTTAATAAATTAATAAAAAAATAAAAAATTGATTATAAAAATATACAAAGTAAAATAATTAGAGTTAATTATTGTATTAAAATTTTATTATAGAATATGGTAACATATTATATGTTTGTTAGCGGATTAGATAAAATTCAATTGTTTTCATGTTGTTTTCCAAATCAAATTGTGTGGATCTTTCCAAAAATTATATTATTAGTTGTTTTTGATAAAAATAATACATTAAATTATCTAAAATAAAAATTCAATATTGAATGATAATAATATGGATGAAAAAATTTTGAGTATGAAATCCATTTTTAATTAATATTCTAATTTTAGCTTCTATGTAAAATTACAACCCTTCAAATTTTAAATTTCATTACCATGGTTAAGATTATAATTTATTAACAAGGGCATTGAACCAATAGAAAAGGTATAAAATGGAACGAAACCCTCTCTAAATAAATTTTTAAAATTATATTTCAATCCTATACTCTTTTCCTTCAAATATCATGCCATTTTTATGCATTTTTATTCAGTATAACTAAATCATATTTAATTTTTAAAATTTAAAGTGCGCCATTTTATCCATTATAAAAAGACACACTTTCTTTCTTTACATTGCAACAATTTGAGCCATCTAGATCAGTAGAACCATTCCCATTTATTTATAAACATTACTATATATGAATTAGAAGATGTTTTCTTAATTAAATACCCTTGTAAGGGTCGTTAAGAATGGATATAAATGATTTATACCAAATATGAGGTAATTTTCTTACATGATCTCTTTCAATTTATATCTTCTTGTGTGTCTTTTATACACACAATATTTAAAATAAAATAAAAAAATTAGGATCCTCAATGTGAAAAAATGTTATTATGATTATGTAACCAAAAATTTTAACCCTCTATTATATGAAATGATTTAATTTTTAAAAAAATTGATCTAAAATGAATCTTATTTTCTTTTTATGGATTATATAATTTGGAATTCTATAGAAAATATGAAATGAATACTGTTTTATCAAACACTACAAGAAATGTATTTTCCACTGTCAATATTTCTAAATTCATTGAATCTTTCTATGTCATCATACAATGTTTTATAAGAGAAATTTTTTTGAATAGTATTTGGTACAATTTTAGATTTTAATATCGAATTTATAAATAGAGATGGTATTTTCCTCACGAAATATTTTTATGATATTTTATAGAAATTTTTCACTTTTATAACATTTTTTGATTCCATTTATTCTTTACTAGGGATTTGTTACATTGATACCTTGCTTTTTTATTTTGTTTTTTTAAGATTACAATGATCAGAAGATTATAAAACCTATTTTCTATTCTCAAGTTATGCTTATTTGAAATGTTTAAATATTTATGAAAACTATTTTTATTCCATGTTTAATGATATATGATAAAAAAATTTGAATATTGAGGAACACAACTGAATTTATTTTTATTATGTGACGAGTTCTCCTAGAATTATATATCCCACGAATTAATTTGGTAAACTAGGATAACTAAGGAAATAAATATTTTATACACGAAACTAATATAATTTTGGAAAGTTATATGTGTACCTAGTTTTCCTAACAATATGATTATGTATGGACATAGTTTTTCATATCGATTTTATTATGCATACATTGGGTTCTCATATCCATACGATTATATGTCGACCTAGTTTTATGTCCATAAGTTTATACAAGGACCTGATTTCATGTTAATAACTTTATATATAAACCTATTACTATTGATACAGGTTCACGATGTTATAATATTTTGTTTTTAATATATTATTATCTCTATGTTTTTATATTACTAAGAATGAATAGTTAATGATGATTTAGATTTATTTTTAAAATTTCATTTATTTTTATAAAATCTTATTCCTTGACTCATGTTTATTATCAATGAAAAAACTAAAATGAAAATTTTAATTTATGATCATTACATCATCCAAATTTGTTTATCTTATGTCTTGGAATGATAATTTATTGATACATTTTATGTTTACCATTACTGATAATATGATTTATAATACAATCTCACTCACTCTTAGATAATCCACTACCTTATTTTTTATCATGCATAGGTTGGGGGTTAATCTGGGTGGTTTATGAAGGAAATTTGAAAAATTTGAAATGTATAGGCAATGCATGATTGGCACAAAGTTTCCTGAAAATGTGCAGCCACCTATTATAAACCATTAAAAACTTAAATTGGGGATTTGAATAGTTATCTAACAATTTGAAAAATCATGAACCTACCAAATAGAAACCATGAACCCCATTAGAGGGGTACACGATTAGGGTGCAGAGATTGAAAAAATTTACACCCATACCCAGCTATCTGCACCAATGAAAAATTTTATTTCTAAAATATTTTTTTTAAAAAAATAAAGACCATCCATTTTATGTCACTCTCAACAATAATTCAATGTAGTATGAAATCCTAGGACTCTAGGGCTCTCAAAAATCAATTTTGGCTCTAATAACACCATCCTAAGAGGTTTAAATAATGGAGGTTTGATTTGACCCTTCTCTTGTAAGTGGTTATTCTTTCATTCCATCTATTCTGCTCTCATTTTATATCCTCTTTAGGGTGTGTTAGTTAATCACATGTTTGATGGATCTAAACTCCATTAAATTTAATCTTTTATATTATTTGGATTTCTTGATCTCTATTTCTGTTACACTTTATTTGTATTTCTGACTAAGGGTTTTTTATTTTTACTCCTTAATTAAATAAACCTTATTCCATTTTTATTTCTCGTTTAATTAACAACTTTTTTTGATTTGATAAGAATTTTATATCTACTGAATTATAAAAACAGAATTTGACAAGAGTTTTAATTTGAATAAATTTAGTACTGATTTTTGGAAAATCCAATAATTCTAATGGTGTTTGAAAATGGGGTATGATTTAAGTATTGAATGTTACTGTAAATTGGTTTTATAAAATATAATAGATTATATAGATAAAAAATGATTATTGGTATTATTTTTAAGATGAATTATTTGATTAAAACACAACATTTTGGTTTTGGAAGTTAATTGGTTTATTGAAGTTTGAAATTCTCCAATCAAAATTTTATTTGGTTTAAAACGGCTGCTTTATAATCTGTTTGATGTAATTTTCCCTTATGTGAGAGTTTATGTTGTATTCACGTATATGGGAGTGGGTGTAATTTTCCCTCATGTGGGAGTGGGTGCAATTTTACTTTCAGTGAAAGTTGATGTAATTTTATATTACATGGGGGTGTTATGAGTAGTTTGATTGATAAATGCACATTTAATTTATTATAAACTACTTTACTAAAGTATATAGTTTTATATAAACTATTTTATAAAAAATTAATAATCACAGATCATTTAAAATAATTCTATCATTTTAAATGAATATCATTTTTTACATGAAATTGTTCTTACATGCATGATCAATTTAAATTGATATCATGAATTAATCTATTAGTTATATAATCTTATTGTGGAACTGTTGATTGGACCTGAATGAGGTTTTATTTTAAACCATACATTTCCCTTCAGGTGTTGGTTGATTTTTTACTGCCAGCTTTGAGTAAAGGTAATGCACTTTATGGAGGAGGTATATTTTCATTACCTTTTGTGATAAGAGTATTTACAGATTCATGACTCTTGAGTTTTACCTCATTAATTTTGAGATCATGATAATATATGATTTGGGTATTGATTTTCCTTCTTATTCTCCTGGTATTATATATTTTGGGAGTTTTATTTGATCATAAAAACATGCATATTTTTCATCTACTATTTATGTAGAATATTCATTACAACTTTTATATTGTATTATGCTACCTACTTTTCACCACCATATGGGGTTTGGGATTGACTTACATGATATGTCGGTATCAGATCCGGTGTTAGGGTACTAATGTATTCACACTGGTTTGTGATAAAGTGGTATCAAAGGGTGAAGGTTGTACATCTTCCCTTGAAATTAGTATGCAGTTGAGTTATCATATCTAGACATAGTTGGTAGATTCAAGTTAATATCTTTCCATATCTCATTGTAAGGAGCCTTTGTTCACCATGGGTGGTTTAGGAAAGGATTCATGAGCATCATTTCTAGTTTTTCCATCTTTTTTTGGTTTTGTCAAAATAAAAATCATTCCTATCTTTTTAAGGGATTAACTTCCCTATTTCTATTGTTTTATTATTTATCTTGTTACTCCTATGATATCTGAATATTTTTTTTGATTTTGGGTATAATTATTCCTCTGTGAAGAAATGAGAATAGGATACTAGTGGAAGATGTTAAAGAACTACATTGACAAACTTCTCTTGTATATGAGAATAACATCAAGTTAATAGTGGCTGTTTTCTATGATCTCGGATAGACAAAATCACTTTTCCCATTCAAAATGCATCTACAGTACCTCATATTGATGAGTTCCAAATAAAATATTATTTATTTCTTTTTAAAAAACCTCCATAGATCCAAGGATCTAATAACACTCAAGAGACTGACTATTTGTTGAGTGGGATTGATCTTTATTTGAGTTCTTGGAGAATCATTGTGTGATCAAATTGAGTTATATAACATTCAAGCTATAATTCACTGGTTGATAATGGGGGGACATGATGGTGAAAGGAAAGAAGAATGAGGTATTATTTTGAAAGGACAAAAATGTTATTCTAACATACATGTTCTATCTAGAGTTTCTAGTGTAGTCTAAGGCTATCCTATTTTTCAAACTCAAGTAGGCTAACTGGATTAGGAATGAATATGTGAACTGATTAAATGTTCTTGTGTAGTTTCCACCTGAGATTTTATCAAATGAGAAGACCAAGATTCAATGATTTGAGAAGAGACTTTAATCATATATTTTTTATGATGTATTTTGCTACAGTTATTTTTTATTCTGATGTTCTGGATAGAGTATTGATGGTTTATTTTCATCATTCTAGAAAGTTAGGGTTGATGGGAGTTCCCCTTTTCCATAATTTATTTAAAAGTTTTCTTATAAAATATTGATAGTGAGTCATGAGTCTCATGGTGGTTCTTGATAGAAGGGTTCTTCTATACATCCAACAGTTCTTAGAAGATTACCATTTACATGCTTATAGTGTTAAAATATATAGAATTAGAAATGAGTTTCTAATGAGGAAACCATGGAATGTGGATCCTATATACACTCAGGTAACATTCATAAGTTATATCATATCTATTGACTTCACATAATGTAATGGGATAATCACTTCCTAAAAGT
Source organism: Viscum album (assembly GCA_963277665.1). Classification (NCBI taxonomy): domain Eukaryota; kingdom Viridiplantae; phylum Streptophyta; class Magnoliopsida; order Santalales; family Viscaceae; genus Viscum; species Viscum album. The sequence continues at coordinate 1,327,882,440 of OY728142.1, read as the reverse complement.
ACACTGGGGCAATTATATTATTCAAGGTCTAATGGGTTATAACAACATGAATCCAGAATGAAGATTTATTACGTAGTATATGAGTCTAAAGAGGTGGAATATATGGGTATTGTGACTATGAGAGGTTCCATCACTATAGATTAATATTTAATAACTGATTTTATTTTATAGTGGTGTATCTCATTCACTTAATTCAACTAATATTGTGATTCTAATAAATCATTCTATGGATATTGTATCCTATGAGATATAAATAAATACAACCCTTAGAATTAATATGGATAAGGGTATTTGCTTTCTCACTTATATCCTCTATTAATTTGTGATTTATCTTACATGGGATTTTATGGATCTCGACAAAAAACCAGTTGATGTCATATTCTAGATAGAGTGGATCATTTCTTAGAAATCCCTAATATCCTTTTATCTTTAATATGACTCTTTTACGACACACAATGGGGTGTTCCATATTAATAAAGGGAAATGGGAACCAAGTTTTAGTATAAATATTCATTCGTATATAGAGTTGGGGAAATTAATATCAATTTTTTCTTTTGACCAGCTGTGATAATCCTTTAGATATGATCTTCCTCCGGTTTTCCTTTAATTTTCTGGTGGTTCTCATCCTAACTACAATAAATTTATTTTGATAAGGGAGGTATATTTTTCTGTTGTTTTTCTTCCATGAACTAAACCAATATATATATTCCTATCATATGGAACTAGATAAAATGAAAGATATGAAGACCTAGTTGGATGACTATTTATAGAAAGGCCTTATACACCCTTATATTTATCCTTGGGTGGTTCATATTCTCTTTTCTACAAAAGATGACAGAAAAACTTTCCTACGGGTTGATTAATAAAAAAATACTTATGGAAAATAAAATGTATTTTTTGATTAGTTGATGATCAATTTTACCATTTTAATGTTTTAATGTTATTCTCAATGACTGATCATTGATCTAGTTAACATTAGTTGACAATAAAAGAATATGACATTCAAACAACAACCTTCTTGAGATGGTATAGAAAAAATATTTACCATGTCATTACATTTTGTATAACCAAAGGCTCTATAGGATTTATGGATTTTATTAATAGGATAATTCATCATTATGGATATTCTTTCATTGTGGTCTATCTAAATGAAATATTAGTCTAATTTATGTTTGAGGAGGATAATGTTATTTATTTAAGATCAGTTCTAGAATGGTTGAGAAATCACTGACTTTCCTCCAAGCTATTTGATGTGATTTCTTTATAATAGAGGTGAACATCTTGGGATACATGGTGTTAGATCATTATATAAAAGTTGATCCAAAGATGGTGAAAGATATAATTATATAAAAGAAATTGCACTGTGTTTTTTAGATTCAGAACATGTTGGGATAAATTGGATATTATCATTGGTTCATTAAATATTTATTAAAGTTGGATTCTCTAATGACATACCTTACTTAGAATAGAGTAAATATTTATTTGGATAAAAATATATTATTTTTTATTGATCACAAATGTATTCTTATTTCTATACTGGTGTTTACTATTTCATAGGGTGGTCAAGGCTATGTGGTCTTTCATGATACATCAGGTTTAGTTTTGGGATGTATTCTCATATAGGGTGATCACATCATTTCCTATTGCTCTCTGCATATTAGGACACACAAAAAGGATTATCTAATGCATTAAATGGAAATTTCGGTTGTGATGCATCCACTTATGGGGTGTTATTACTTTTTATTAAAATGTTTATCATGAATATCAACACACAAAAATATTGGGTAAATCTTCTCTTAAAAAGGTTTTATTATTTTCTAGAGACATTGGTTGGAGTACCTATAATTATTGGATTTTAATATTTCATATACACTAGGGAAACATAATTTTCTTTGTTATTCCTTGAGCCTGAAACATTTGACCCATACCATGAAACAATCATCAAAATAGTTAAACATGAGGGCCTTTCTACATATTTTCATAAAAGAGTATGGGAAATAGGGGTCCAGGATGTCCAATATAGTGATATGTTTTACTTCTCTTATAACGACCCATACTTTATATACATTGTTAATACTTCAAAATTGAAGCACACTTATTACAACATATGACAAAACCATAAAGGACCGTATAGGTATAGTGTCTTTAGAAACTGGGAAACATAAACAACTGGTTCATAAATCTTCTACAGTGTCTCCCATTTATTTCATCATATCTAGGGTCCCTTTTAGCATATTCTACTTAATATCCATCTTCCTGGCCTGGGGAAAAGAAAACATAAAAGGGTGAGCTCAAATGCTCAGCAAGGGAAAATAAAGGAAATAAAAATCATATCATGTCTTTTTGAAAATCATAACCTGCAAAAGAGATCATAATATCTTAACATGGAATAAATCATAGAAGTGAAAATGAGATCCCCATAATCATAACATAAAACTTGAAACTTTGTGGCATGCACACATATTCATGGAAAATCATTTCTTGTTAGTCATGACTCATTGCCAAGACTATCTTAGTGGACAAAGTCCCTTTCTGAATCGAGTAACCCTCATTTCAGTCCTGTTTCACTGAACCGGTATAACCTACCGTTCCAGCCCTGTCTATCTCATGAGATATAAAATCTTTACCCAATTAATTGGAGGGAGATATAGGTCCCACCCATCTTATAATGAATCCTTTCTTATGTGTGCCACATAATCATAAAACATACATCATCGCATAACACATGTAACAAAAATGGGATTCTTGAAACAATATGACATCATAAATCAATTCATATAAGATAAAGGAATTCATAAAAATAATTCCATCACAACATGATCAAATCAATGTAATAATAGGGATAAAAATAGAACCCTTTATTATCTTAGATGGAAAATAATTTTGATAAAACACTTGAAATCCATTCTTGAGGAAAATATCCTTTCTACTTCAAAAACACTTTTCTTTTCTTAACATGTCATACAATTATAAACTAAAATAAGTTGATTAAAAATAAACTTGAAAACTTGTAAAGGAAGCTTCTTGGAAATAATGTTTTAAAAATCCATTCATGCCGTATAAGTTAAAAAAACATTCTTCGTACTTTTGTCGTAAAAGTCAAAAAGTACCTCTTATGACAAAAGATTCCTTTCATACATATTACTAAAAACTCACCGAAGGGTAAAAATGGATTTAAACAATTGTAGGTGGATGAAAATAATATTACATATTGATGAAACATGGATGTGGATGATAAAATACACCCCAGTAAATACTTACGAATAAACAATCTCGGATAAAAATGAGATTGTGATATTTCCCTTACCTTAGGTCCAATTTGCTTTGTACGTGTCTGAAGCTCCTGTATAATGGTTTAAATAATGTTATTTACTTATTCCAGAATCATACATATTGATATGATATCATATATGGTCATATTCTTAGCTTCTTGTTAGTAATATTTCATTGTTACTTGTTACTCGGGTCTTTATTGCCTTTTGTTCTTATGCGTGTTTTGCCGAATACATTCTTATTCTTCTTTTAAGGTTATAGATACCTTATATCCAGAATGGTATTAGTTTAACATATATCATATTTATTCATTCAATTCATTTATATAATTACTATGTAATGATGATCATGTAGAACGAGTCGCATCACATCGTGGAGACGGTATTCCGTACGTACGTACGAGTGATGATATCGTTCCTATGATCGTGGAACTGTATTGGAGTATATATATATATTATTTCAGTATCAATATTACTTTATAATAATCATAAATAGTTACTCATTACACCATTATACCCATCCTTGTAAAGTGATGGTGGAAAATAGATTACACCACGGCGTGGAGACGGTATTCCGTACGTACGCACGCGCGGTGATTTCATTTTTCCGTAGGATGGATAGAAGGTGAATTAGGGTTGTTTCATATTTATAATAACATATCAGTATGTAAGTAATACTGATGTTATTACTTTATCATGAAACAAATAAAGAAGAAGAAGTTTAAGAAGAAAGAAATTGAAAAGATCGGTAATGGATATTACCTCTTCTTTGGAACGCCTCTTTGAATCCTCCACTTAGGGAACTAATATTGGTCTTTGAAGAAGACCAGGACCTCTAGGATTATTCTAGGGAAGTGGAGAGGAGAAAATGTCAGGGGTTGGCCGAGCTTGAGTGCTCAATTTGGTGTGAGGAGGAGGGGGAGGAGGTGCCCTTTTATAAGGGAGGAGAGGGGCACCTTAGGAATATCTCAAAATATTATTTTATATTAAAGTCAAAATCGGTTTATAATGGTTCCAAAGGGTCTTATTTCGAAGCTAAAGTGGGGAAGGGTCTAAATCCTATCAACCAATAGGATTTAGACAAGTTTGGGATATTATTTTAACCTTATCAATTAGATTTAACTCTAAGTTAAATAATTTAACTTTTACCATGTCTTTTTGTTTTCTTTCACTATATGGTTAATACACTTACTATAACATGCCAAAAGAACCCCAAATTGTTTATTATTAATATATATATCCTTATCTGAGTCATTTGGCCGAACCTTAGATTTTTAGGAATAAAATAACAATTAATAATATAATATTTGATTTAAAAACTATTTTGTGTCAATTTTGACACTATTTGATATATGATTTTTGTGAAAGTCATAACAGAATTATATGTTCGAACCAAGTTGATTAAATCAATACTAATATATCATAGTAACCTAGAAAATTAGTGGAATTCATAAAAAGTCTCAAATTACATTTATTTCGGTGTTTATAACATCAATTATGTCAATATTGCATTAATAAGATAATTACTGCATCATCATTGTGTCATAAATAAATTAAATTATTTAATGTCTAAAAATTATAAATAAAATACCATTATGTAGGAAATCTTTTTATCTTTCTAATTAATATTTATAGTCGAATTTATCTTATGTATAACCCCATATTAAAAATGATTTACTTATTAAACTTTGATTTTAACTATTTTAACCCTTCTTTAAATAAATTAATATTAAATGTCCTAATCTAATCCAAGTGGGCCTAAATGGTCATATTTTATTCCTAAGTTTGTTTTTGGTCGAATTACACTTGTCCAATAGAATTAGGACATGTGTTAGGGTAATAGTAATATCATATTTACCCTTAGTTACCCTATTTACTATTAACCGCAGTAAAAAAAGTAAAAAGTTACTATTCACCAAAAAATTATTTTTATCTCATTGAACCACATTTTACTTACTGATATCAACCGTGTCTATCGGATTTTCGAAATTCCATTCACAGAAGCGCTAAAATTAAGTTTTATGCAAAATTCAGTTTTTAACCTTCCACTTAGTGGTTTCACTATTCATCAAAAATTGAAAGTTTTCAGAAAAATACCAAAATTTCACCCTAGGCTAATTTCGATATTCTGAGTCCAAAAATGAAGTCCATTTTGAAAAATAAAATTTATAAAAATTCAAAAAGTGGTTATTACTATTCATAACGGCTAGTTTTAATAGCATATTGTTTTTTTAGTGAAACTCGGTATTGCGTACGACGCAAGCTATCGAGGAAGGTCGCGATTGCGTGTAAAGCAAGCCAAGCATGTGTTGTGTAGAAAAAGATTCCTTTGATGATTTATATAACATAAAAGTCTCGGGTGTTACATTCTACCCCCCTTAAAAATAATTTCGCCCTCGAAATTCGTCACTTTGTAACAAACAGATGAGGATACTTCTCCCTCATCATATCCTCAAGCTCCCATGTAGCTTCTTCAAGTTGGTGGTTCCTCCATAAAATTTTCACCAAGAGAGTGGTCTTGTTTCGTAGGACTTTTTTGCTACGATCCAGAATCTCTATCGGTTGTTCTTCATAAGAAAGATCTTGCTCCAGCGGTACAACTTCTGAGCTGAGTACATGTGAAGGATCTGGTATGTACTTTCTCAGGAGAGATACATGGAACACATCGTGAACTTGAGAGAGATTCGGTGGAAGCGCCAATCGGTAAGCTACCTTCCCAACACGATCCAATATTTCGAAAGGACCGATATATCTAGGGCTCAACTTCCCCTTCTTTCCAAATCTCATAATCCTCTTCCAGGGAGATATTCGTAAGAACACTTTATCACCCACTTCAAACTCTAGGTCTTTTCTTCGGTTGTCGGTATAACTTTTCTGTCGACTCTGAGCTGCTCTTATGTGTTGTTGAATATATCTAACCTTTTCTGCCATTTCATCAACGAGATCAGGTCCTAATAGCTTTCTTTCCCCAACTTCATCCCAGTAAGTTGGAGTCCTGCATTTCTTTCCATAGAGAGCTTCATAAGGAGCCATCTGAATACTGGAGTGAAAGCTATTATTATAAGAAAATTCCACCAAAGGTAGGTGTTGATCCCAACCTCCTTTGAAATCCATAGAGCAAGCTCTCAACATATCTTCTAGGGTTTGAATTGTTCTCTCAGACTGACCATCTGTCTGGGGATGATAAGCAGTGCTGAAACTCAACTCTGTATCCAGAGTATGCTGAAGACTTCGCCAGAACTTCGAGGTAAATCTCGGATCCCGATCAGATATAATAGAAATTGGTACTCCATGTAATCTTACCACTTCCTTTACATATATCCTGGCAAGCTGATCTAGAGAGAAATCCTCTCTAATAGCAATGAAGTGTGTAGAATTTGTAAGACGATCAACTATGACCCAAATAGCATTATTGCCTTTGGATGTTTTAGGAAGTCCTGTGACAAAGTCCATAGTGATGTTTTCCCATTTCCATTTGGGTATGGGTAATGGTTGTAACATCCCCTTAGACTTCTGTCTCTCAGCTTTAACTTGTTGACAAACCAAGCATCGAGAGACATATTCAGCAACATCTCTTTTCATTCCATCCCACCAGAAGTACTCTTTCAGGTCCCTATACATCTTCGTGCTTCCAGGATGAATAGAGAATGAAGAACTATGAGCCTCATCCAGCAGCTCCTTCTTTAATTCGGGGATGGGAGGAACACAAACCCGATTCCTGAACTTTATTATCCCATCACAATCAAGGTTGAATTCAGGAACATTTCTCACCTTCTTTTGTAACTCGACATCTTCTTTCTGTGCCTCCTTAATCTTCGCATGTATAGATGGTTGAACATTCATTTGAGAAAGATAAGATTTTTCCCCTTCCATTATAATTCCAAGATCCATCCTTTGTAAATCCATAAATATTGGATCTTTTGTGATCCTCATCATGGATAAACTAGCATGGTCTTGTCGACTTAATGCATCTTCCACCTTGTTTGCTTTCCCAGGGTGGTAATGGATTGAGCAGTCGTAATCCTTAATCAGCTCCAACCATCTTCTTTGACGCATATTCAACTCCTTTTGTGTGAAAATATACTTTAAACTTTTATGATCAGTATAAATATCACACCTTTAACCATAAAGGTAATGCCTCCAAATCTTTAATGCAAAGATTACCGCAGCCAACTCCAAATCATGTGTTGGGTAATTTTGCTCATGGATTTTCAACTGTCGTGTGGCATAAGCTATCACCATATCATTTTGCATAAGAAAACACCCCAATCCCTTCTTGGATGCATCACTGTAGATCACAAACCTTTCTCCACTACAAGGCAGTGTGAGCACAGGTGCACTGGATAACCTTCTTTTCAACTCCTTGAAATTCTCTTCACATTCCTCTATCCAGACAAACTTAACTCCTTTCCGAGTCAACTTGGTGAGTGGATTAGATAATCGTGAAAAATCTTTTACAAAACATCGATAATATCCATCCAAACCAAGAAAACTTCGGATCTCAGTTACTGTTGTTGGTCTCGACCATCTTTCGATAACCTCTGTTTTTGCTGGATCCACAGATATCCCCTCTTTTGAGATTATGTGACCCAAAAATTCAACTTTTTGAAGCCAAAATTCACACTTGGTAAATTTGGCATAAAGCTTCTCCTTTCTCAGGGTCTTCAATATAATTCTCAAGTGATCTTCATGCTCTTCCTTGCTCTTTGAATAGACAAGAATATCGTCTATAAAGACTACCACAAATTGATCAAGATAGTCTCTAAAGACTCTATTCATTAGATCCATGAATATAGCAGGGGCATTAGTAAGACCAAATGGCATCACTATAAATTCATAGTGTTCATACCTTGTACGGAAAGCCGTCTTTGGTATATCCTCCCTTTTGACCCTTAATTGATGATACCCTGAACGAAGATCAATCTTGGAGAAGTATTGAGCTCCGCGTAGTTGGTCAAATAAGTCATCAATGCGTGGGAGAGGATATTTGTTCTTGATAGTGATCTTGTTAAGTTCTCGATAATCAATTCAGAGTCTCATTGATCCATCTTTCTTCTTAACAAATAGAACAGGTTCTCCCCAATGTGACGCACTAGGGCGTATGAATCCCTTATCAAGATTCTCTTGGAGTTGCTTCTTCAATTCCTACAACTCAATTGGGGCCATTTTATAAGGTGTCTTTGAAATGGGCAAAGCGCCCGGTACAAGTTCTATTGAAAACTCAACTTCACGATTTGGTGGAAGACCCGGTAATTCCTTCAGAAAGACATCATCAAACTCCCGTACAATGGGCATATTCTTAATCGTGAGTTTCTCACCAACCATTTGAGATAAATAACCTTCATTTAGTGGAATCAATACCCATAAGATGGAAGAAATTTCCACTGGAAGGTTATATTCATCCTTGCATCGATAGACGATCGTAGATTGATCTGGAATATGAAATGTGACTTCCCTTCTTTGGCAATTGATATGATCTCCATGTAGAGAAAGACAATCCATGCCAAGAATCACATCAAATTCCACTAAAGGAAGTATCACAAGATTTGCAGGAAGCACTTTCCCACAAACTTCGATCGGAGAAGAATTATAGACTTTTGATGCGACTGTTGTGCCATTAGGTGTTGTCATAGCTAACTCAACATCTAATTGTTGAGGTAATATGGTGATACCCTTAGAAAATTCTTTAGAAATAAAAGAGTGGGTGGATCCAGAATCAAATAAAACATTTGCTACTTTAGAGTGGATGGTAAGTGTACCTTTCACCACTTCGTTATCGTACTCCACATCGCTGATAGAAATTGCATGTGACTTTCCTTTGTCTTTAGCCTTAAGATTTTGTTGACGTCGGCCATCATCATCAACCCTTGGATTTGGGAATTGATTGACATAATGCCCCATCTCCTTACACTTGAAACATTGAAGTGTAGTAGGTTCATTCTGTGTATCCCTTCCTTTGTTTGAATCATTAGACATCTTCTTCCCATTATCGCGGCATTCAAATGCCCGATGACCTTCCTTTCCACATTTAAAACATTTACTTGTCCCTTTAAGACAACTTCCTCCATGTTTCTTTCCACACTTTGAGCATAAGGGAAAGTTCATCTTCTTTTCAGTGTGCTCTTTAGATTTTTCTTTGAATTCCATCTTCCTCTTCTTATCAAACCCATGTGACTGATGGGTTATTCCAATCTCCATATCGACTTTGAGAGCACATCGAACGATTTCCTCGTAGCTATTGAAGTCCCTTATGGCTAACGCCCTTCGAAGACTTGGTTTTAAGCCACTAAAGAATCGATCGATCTTACTCTCAGGTTGGATAATAATACCAGAAGCGTACCTTGCAAGTCTTGTAAAATTTGCTTCATAGGTACCAACAGATTCATCATCCCTTTGCTTCAGTTCAAGAAACTCTTTCTCTATCTTTGTTCGGAGAATGCGAGGGAAGTACTTATTGAAAAATAAGTTCTTGAACTCGTCCCATTCCATAAACTCAATTTAATCCCTTTGCCTCATATTCTTAATAATATTCCACCATTGATCAGCATCTCCTTCCAAACGATACACTGCTAGGATAACTTTATCATGCTCAGAACATTGAAGAACTGAAAATATCTTTTCAGTAGTACTAATCCATTGTTCAGCAACTAATGGATCAGTAGACCCACTGAAAGAAGGTGGACACTGCCTCATGAAGGATTCAACAGAATGTTGCTCCTTCCTTTGCTTGTTTGGAAATCCTGCATGATTCATAGCTTGAGAAAGTTGTGTGAGCATGGCTACAAGATTTTGCATTCCAGCTCCCATATCGTTTGGTTGCTCAGGGGGACAATCATTGCATTGCCCATCGCATTCCGCATTAACACGGTTCCTTCGGGTTCCAGCCATTGACTAAAACCAAGAAGAATAGTGTGATCAACACTAATTATAATAGGAAAACCACATAATTCAAGAATAAAATTTTCATTCTTAAGGTCTTATCCTAGGTTATTCAAAGACATTTCTAAAACACTAAGATTGTGTTCTATGCTTAGACATATCCTTAGGGTTCTTACTAAGGCTTTCACATCCTAGTTTCCGAAGGTTGACTATACCTTTCCTCTGATACCAACTATAACGACCCATACTTTACATACATTGTTAATACTTCAAAATTGAAGCACACTTATTACAACATATGACAAAACCACAAAGGACCGTATAGGTATAGTGTCTTTAGAAACTGGGAAACATAAACAACTGGTTCATAAATCTTCTATAGTGTCTCCCATTTATTTCATCATATCTAGGGTCCCTTTTAGCATATTCTACTTAATATCCATCTTCCTGGCCCGGGGAAAAGAAAACATAAAAGGGTGAGCTCAAATGCTCAGCAAGGGCAAATAAAGGAAATAAAAATCATATCATATCTTTTTGAAAATCATAACCTGCAAAATAGATCATAATATCTTAACATGGAATAAATCATAGAAGTGAAAATGAGATCCCCATAATCATAACATAAAACTTGAAACTTTGTGGCATGCACACATAATCATGGAAAATCATTTCTTGTTAGTCATGACTCATTGCCAAGACTATCTTAGTGGACAAAGTCCCTTTCTGAATCGAGTAACCCTCGTTTCAGTCCTGTTTCACTGAACCGGTATAACCTACCGTTCCAGCCCTGTCTATCTCATGAGATATAAAATCTTTACCCAATGCATTGGAGGGAGATATAGGTCCCACCCATCTTATAATGAATCCTTTCTTATGTGTGCCACATAATCATAAAACATACATCATCGCATAACACATGTAACAAAAATGGGATTCTTGAAACATCATGACATCATAAATCAATTCATATAAGATAAAGGAATTCATAAAAATAATTCCATCACAACATGATCAAATCAATGTAATAATAGGGATAAAAACAGAACCCTTTATTATCTTAGATGGAAAATAATTTTGATAAAACACTTGAACTCCATTCTTGAGGAAAATATCCTTTCTACTTCAAAAACACTTTTCTTTTCTTAACATGTCATACAATTATAAACTAAAAGAAGTTGATTAAAAATAAACTTGAAAACTTGTAAAGTAAGCTTCTTGGAAATAATGTTTTAAAAATCCATTCATGCCGTATAAGTTAAAAAAAACATTCTTCGTACTTTTGTCGTAAAAGTCAAAAAGTACCTCGTATGACAAAAGATTCCTTTCATACATATTACTAAAAACTCACCGAAGGGTAAAAATGGATTTAAACAATTGTAGGTGGATGGAAATAATATTACATATTGATGAAACATGGATGTGGATGATAAAATACACCCCAGTAAATACTTACGAATAAACAATCTCGGATAAAAATGAGATTGTGATATTTCCCTTACCTTAGGCCCAATTTGATTTGTACATGTCCGAAGCTCCTGTATAATGGTTTAAATAATGTTATTGACTTATTCCAGAATCATACATATTGATATGATATCATATATGGTCATATTCTTAGCTTCTTGTTAGTAATATTTCATTGTTACTTGTTACTCGGGTCTTTATTGCCTTTTGTTCTTATGCGTGTTTTGCCGAATACATTCTTATTCTTCTTTTAAGGTTATAGATACCTTATATCCAGAATGGTATTAGTTTAACATATATCATATTTATTCATTCAATTCATTTATATAATTACTATGTAATGATGATCATGTAGAACGAGTCGCATCACATCGTGGAGACGGTATTCCGTACGTACGTACGAGTGATGATATCGTTCCTATGATCGTGGAACTGTATTGGAGTATGTATATATATTATTTCAGTATCAATATTACTTTATACTAATCATAAATAGTTACTCATTACACCATTATACCCATCCTTGTAAAGTGATGGTGGAAAATAGATTACACCACGGCGTGGAGACGGTATTCCGTACGTACGCACGCGCGGTGATTTCATTTTTCCGTAGGATGGATAGAAGGTGAATTAGGGTTGTTTAATATTTATAATAACATATCAGTATGTAAGTAATACTGATGTTATTACTTTGTCATGAAACAACTAAAGAAGAATAAGTTTAAGAAGAAAGAAATTGAAAAGATCGGTAAGGGATATTACCTCTTCTTTGGAACGCCTCTTTGAATCCTCCACTTAGGGAACTAAGATTGGTCTTTGAAGAAGACCAGGACCTCTAGGATTATTATAGGGAAGTGGAGAGGAGAAAATGGCAGGGGTTTGCCGAGCTTGAGTGCTCAATTTGGTGTGAGGAGGAGGGGGAGGAGGTGCCCTTTTATAAGGGAGGAGAGGGGCACCTTAGGAATATCTCAAACTATTATTTCATATTAAAGTCAAAATCGGTTTATAATGGTTCCAAAGGGTCTTATTTCGAAGCTAAAGTGGGGAAGGGTCGAAATCCTATCAACCAATAGGATTTAGACAAGTTTGGGATATTATTTTAACCTTATCAATTAGATTTAACTCTAAGTTAAATAATTTAACTTTTACCATGTCTTTTTGTTTTCTTTCACTATATGGTTAATACACTTACTATAACATGCCAAACGAACCCCAAATTGTTTATTATTAATATATATATCCTTATCTAAGTCATTTGGCCGAACCTTAGATTTTTAGGAATAAAATAACAATTAATAATATAATATTTGATTTATAAACTATTTTGTGTCAATTTTGACACTATTTGATATATGATTTTTGTGAAAGTCATAACAGAATTATATGTTCGAACCAAGTTGATTAAATCAATACTAATATATCATAGTAACCTAGAAAATTAGTGGAATTCATAAAAAGTCTCAAATTACATTTATTTCGGTGTTTATAACATCAATTATGTCAATATTTCATTAATAAGATAATTACTGCATCATCATTGTGTCATAAATAAATTAAATTATTTAATGTCTAAAAATTATAAATAAAATACCATTATGTATGAAATATTTTTATCTTTCTAATGAATATTTATAGCCGAATTTATCTTATGTATAACCCCATATTAAAAATGATTTACTTATTAAACTTTGATTTTAACTATTTTAACCCTTCTTTAAATAAATTAATAATAAATGTCCTAATCTAATCCAAGTGGGCCTAAATGGTCATATTTTATTCCTAAGTTTGTTTTTGGTCGAATTACACTTGTCCAATATAATTAGGACATGTGTTAGGGTAATATTAATATCATATTTACCCTTAGTTACCCTATTTACTATTAACCGCGGTAAAAAAAGTAAAAAGTTACTATTCACCAAAAAATTATTTTTATCTCATTGAACCACATTTTACTTACTGATATCAACCGTGTCTGTCGGATTTTCGAAATTCCATTCACAGAAGCGCTAAAATTAAGTTTTATGCAAAATTCAGTTTTTAACCTACCACTTAGTGGTTTCACTATTCATCAAAAATTGAAAGTTTTCAGAAAAATACCAAAATTTCACCCTAGGCTAATTTCGATATTCTGAGTCCAAAAATGAAGTCCATTTTGAAAAATAAAATTTATAAAAATTCAAAAAGTGGTTATTACTACTCATAACAGCTAGTTTTAATAGCATATTGTTTTTTTTAGTGAAACTCGGTATTGCGTACGACGCAAGCTATCGAGGAAGGTCGCGATTACGTGTAAAGCAAGCCAAGCATGTGTTGTGTAGAAAAAGATTACTTTGATGATTTATATAACATAAAAGTCTCGGGTGTTACATCTCTCTTCTCATAATGATTATTAAATTACCAAACCATCATGATGAATTCTGATGAATTTGGATACTTCCTCTATAGTGGGGAGATCATTATTGTGTGGTCATTATCTATTAATGGTATTAAATGATTTTAGAGTCATTTGTTGTGCTATTATTGGGGAGGAGGATGTGGTTGGGGATTTCCATACATCCCCATTGGTAGTTCACCCAAGAACCAAAGTTATGTTCTATGATATGCAGGGGATTATTTTCAAGGATTGGTATGAGGAGGCGAATAGATTATTTTCTCTCTCCTTGTTATACATGTGAGTAGGTCAAGGTAGAGAAGAAAATACTATTGTGTTTTATGCAGCCACTTTCAATGCTGACATAAATGTGGGATAAGATTTATATGTAATATTTGATTGTTTTTAAATCTACTCAGAGAAAAGAGAATGAAATATTAGTTTTTATTTAAAGGATGAAGAAATTTCCTCACATATAATCCATTCATGATACAACCAATTTTTAAGAGTTAGGAAATATATATATTATTGATACTGTAATTTTTCATAAATTTCTACCTATTTTTTCTCTGATAAGGATCCTTGTTTCAATTTTCCATTTTTAATAGTCCTTCAGGGGGCACTAGGATTTTAGATTCTTGGAAGTATGGAATACCATCAATAGATATTTGACCTGAATTAGAGTGGAATACATATTCTTGAGGATAATATTTGTTGCTACATAATAATCTTTTTTAGAGAATGGGTGGCCATTTGGGATTGTATGTGTTTACATATAAGAATAATTACTATTCCGTGGTATAAATGTCTCCTATTGAGGCCATGAATAATTGGCCATGTGTGGTTGGCCATGTATATCTCTATTATGCTAGTCGGAGATCAGTGAATGTTCTTTGGTTGGACCGTGAAGGGTTCAAGATATAACACCAATGTTCTAGTTTATTTATCAGATAATGAAAATGGAATGAACTGGTATAAGTGTTATACTGATATTCAGTTTAGACCATTAGAGTTTTATGTGGTGTACCAATATTTTTTAAATTTTCACCTCGTTTAGATTTTCAATTTTTTGAGAAGAAATGGAAGCTTCTTCCTCATATTATAGGATTTTTTGAGGTTTTTCGAAAGGCAGGTAAATTGGATTAACATTTATAACTTCTTCTATAATTGAAATTGGCCTATAATATGTTCCATGAATCATTGGAATGGAAATATATTTCTGATTGATCTCATGTTTTGAGTTGGACTTAAATTGATGTTGAGCCTGATTTATCCATGATGAATCATCTAATGAGGATTTTTTATTAAAAACTCTGTTACTTAAGTATAGGATGATACAATTTATTTTAGTTTTATAAAATAATCTTTCTAATATTCATGTGACATGGGAGAGAGATGCAATAATGAGAGAGAATTTTTCTCATCGTTTTGACATAGAGACTTATAGATATGATTTCTGGGGATGGAGTGTTTCTATGATTGGATGGTTATAAATTCATGGTACTACATTATATGTAATCCATGACCGTCATTTAGATCGTTATTTTTTGGATCTATATTGTGTGGTCTCATGATGAAATTTAAAAATATGGAGAATTTTGTCCTGTAAATTATTAGTGCATGGTTTTCCCAAACTGTGTGCCCCTACAGTTTAATCCATGCAATCCCAGATAGTGGGGGCTTTCACAGATAGTGTACTTTTTGAAAAAAAGTGTTCTGAAGAAGTATAAATTATCTCTTTCCCAATAAGAGAGGAACATTGTTAAAGAACATGGTTTCAAGAACAATTTAATTTGATACTATGATAGAAGTTTGTTGATTTTATTAGGATTTTATATTTAATGAACAATTTTTTTCATAAATTCATTAAAATTTTATATCAATTTAATTATGAAAATTCACTTTGGTGTGAATTGAAATTTGAATTTATTCATTATGGATTTTGGAACAAAACCCAATACCACTACAATTTTAATTGGGGTTGTGCTTTGGGAATAGATAGAGATTGTAAATTTATTTGAGAACTACTTTTAGAAAATTTCTTAGATTTCTTTTATAGAAACCTATGGTTGGTTTTTATTAAAAGAATAAATCACATAAAACCCTATATTATGTATTTAAAACTTATTTAGAAAACTGAATAGACATTGGGAAATGAAATTATATTGTGTTATAAAATTATTTAATGAAATTTTATTTGATTCAGTTTTTCCATAATTTGGAGTATAAATAGTTTTCCCTTAAGTGGGAGTGGATGTGATTTTTCCTTAAGTGGATGTGGATATAATTTTCACTTGAGTTGGAGATAATGTAGGTTTTAATTAATTAGGTGGCGTTATTAGTTGTTTGAGTGATATATAAATATTCTATTTATTGTGAGCATCTTTTTTTATTCCTGTTTAATTATATAAATTATTTTACATAAAAAATATATTAATAACTTTTTTGAAATTTTTCCAACATTTAAGAAGAAAATCATGTTTTTTTGTAAATATAAAATTGTACTGAAATATATCATATTTTCAAATTGAAATCTTGATTTAGACTATTTTTAATAGATTTATATTGTAGAACACTTAGGGAGATCCTGCTGGGATTTTTTTCTCACACCCACTGATAACCATTGGGATTTTATAAATTTTATCTTCTAGAATTGAGTAAAGGTAAATCACCTCTAAGAGGTAGTGGATATTCATGAACCATTGGTATTGGAGTGTTGATACAATAACCATGTTTGATTTTTATCACATTGTTTGAGTACTATATGATGTTTTATTGGGGATTTGATATACGTGGTTTTTATTTTGGAAATATATGCTTTGGTAAATTTCATTGTGAATATTAATTTTTATCTATTCCTTACACTTTTTTTAACAAAAATTCATTTCTACATTTATATTGCATGATACTAGGTGGCATTCTCCAACCTATGGGGATTAGGAACACCCTTCGATAAATGTTGGGATGAGCTTGATTATCAGGGTACAAGGGTATTTAGGGTGGTTTGTGACATGATCTGACTCTTTATTTTTTTACCGAGCCCATTATAAGAAGAATGGTTTTGAATAGGGTATTCCTAAGAATGTTTATATGCGTAAAACATTGAATAAGAGTCATGGAATTCTATGATTAAATATCTATTCCTCGAAGACAATAATCCTATCTTGTTTTGGAATACACAAAAATATTATAGAAATAATATTCATTTATTATGAAGTAATGAATACTTAATAATAGTATGTGTCACTATTGTATTAATGTAAGTTTCATAGACACACTAGGAACTATATTTCGATGAACTAAATTATATATCACAAATATTATAGTAAATAGTTATAATAATCATAGAATGTTTCTAGTATATTTTTTTATCGAAATTATTTTTATTAAATTTTTATTCATATTTTTATAAGATAATTATTTTTATACCATTGTTTATAAATGGATGTTATTAGATAAATTGGGTATTATATAATCCCTCATACTAAATATCCATATTTTATTCCAAATAATATCAATGATGATAGATATGGAACTTACAAGAAATATTAATATTATGTTAGTTCAATCAGGGCATATATAATAACCCTGGCCATATAGAGTAACTTATCCACAATCAAATAGTGAACAATTTTATATCTCTTATTGAAATTGTGACCTCTATTATTCAATGTAAGCACTAATCTATTGTAAATTGCACAATAAATGAGTTCCATATAAATTTTTTTCACATTTGAATGTAGTGAATGGGAGATGCTAATCATAATGCTATATCAACTGAAGGTTAGATCTATGGAGGTAATTGGTTCAAAAATGGAGGTAGAGGAGATAGAATATATGAAATGAATGACATAAATGGTGATATTAACAAAAAACATTCAATAAGAGTATTGATATTATATTTATATGTAATTTGTAAACCCTATTATAATGGAACACGAATTTTTGAGTTTGGTGATAACAATACAAGGATAACGATGTGTGTTATTGAATATGTATGAAATCTAAATATACTGACTGATAACATCTATAAATAGTCTTATTTCAAGCCTCTAAAATGTATTTCTCTCCCAAAAAATTCCATATATACGTATATACTATCATATTCCATAAATACAAGTAATGAATTATCCTAGTAATATATTATCAAAAAAATTAATATAATAATACAATAGTCAAGCCCCAGATAAAAAGAAAAATAAAGGGTTGCATTTCCATATTGTAACAATTTTCAAATAAACCATTCTAAGATGTTCTTGTAGGGTGTGTGAATTTCATTAAGGTATAGAGACAAAGGAAATCAATCTCATAAATGAAATAAATAATCCTTAAATATTTAATGTTTCAATTGTATGAAGTTGGAGAGTTATTCAAACAAGTTCCCTATGATTGAGGGTAACATACCTCATAAAAGGAAAAGGGAATATCTCCAAGATTATTAAATTTCTAAAACTGATGTTGAAGCATAAAATGGGGAAATAGAAGTAACCTTCATAATAAACTCAATATTATAAAATTATATTTTTGAATATGGATCTATACACACTTTAATGTCATTCACTTCTTCATAGAAGATTCAAAAAATAGCCTAACATTCTGAGATAGTATTTATCAATAAGGAAAACTAATTAATATATTAATATAAGAAGGATTTATTGATAATTATATTTTAAAATTAATATATAATCTCCTGCTAAAAACATGATTATTATAAATATGGTCAACTTTATCATAATTCTCTTTATGAATTTTATCTCCATGTTTATGGTAAGAATTCGATTCTAATAGAATGAGATTAAAATTTAGGAATAAGACATAGAATCCATTTTATAAAATACGATGAATAAATATTTAATTCTTCTTTAGATACACTATAAAAAGATCACATTAAATAAGTTATATTGGAAAAGGAAGAGGAAATATCATCTATGGTGTGAATCAAATCCAACGAATAGAGGATTTATAAACAGTACAAGAATTTGTTTATGTATTCATGAAATATTACTAAGACTTCTATCAAATTAATAATTTTGTTTTTCAATTTAACTAATTCATGATGAAAACATCTCTACATTATTCTTCATGAAAATTTACCCTTGGGTAATTTGTGGAGTTATGGAAAAACATCAACTATAGTGCTGTAAGGGATTTATATTCCATACTCATCAACATTGAGGAACCCTTGTCCTACATTCAAGAAAGTATTGTGGGATTTTGGGTATATGAATCTATTTTAGGGAAATTAATGTCCCTAATATATATAACATGACCCAGGACTCCCATATTCGATGGTTAATATCTTTTCATTGGTACTATATAAAATCGATCAGATCCAAAATGACAAATTAGATTATTAGTCTTGGAAAACTAGAAACATTTAAGAATATCAAATTACATTTTAGAAATGAAAATAAAGTATAGTAATTTATTTAATAACACCAATAATTAATTCATATTATCCATTCATATCAATAAAAATACACTTCTAAGATTCTTTGGGAAAGGAAACACTATAAAAGGGTGATTTGAGATGCTCAGTAAAGAAATGGATACACTAGATTTTGATAAGGAATGAATAATATGGTAAAATTACATAATAATTAAATAATATCATATAAATAAAATTATTCATGAGAATCATATCCATTCATAACATTACTATTATTTTAATCATTTTTTTTAAAATATCATATTTCATGATTATGGAAAATAGAATTCCAGATATTTGAATCTTGTCATTGAGGCCTCATTCCATGACATGTAAAACACACCATCGAGGAATCCATCCAAGATTTATTACATAATTTTGTAATCTATAAGAATATACAAAATATATTTTTACTAGGAAAATATAACAATTTTTCAAGGGTATATTTACTCTTGGACACACCCATCACATAATAAGTTAAATGAATTCATTGGATGGATAAATAAATCAACATATTAAATGATTCCTTAAAAATCATATATTTTCCATGCTACCATACATAATATAAGAAATTCACTAAGTCCAAATAATCATAAACAATCCAAAAAATATGTTGGATGTTTTAATTAGTTTATATCCTTATAAAATAACATGATTCAAAAAATGATGTTGACATAGATGAAAATACAATTATAATGTATCAAGAAAATTTCTGCAGATAAATACACATTTTCATTTTAAAATCACTTAATGAAAATACAAATTTCCCAAATATTATGGAAAAACATTCATTTAAAATAACCTTATATAATTTCCATGGAATCTCTAAATAAATAAGTTTCCATTTTTGGTTGAAAATTCCATTCATCTGATATAAGTTAAATATAAATCTATTCATATCATTGAAATATGTCAAAAAAGTACACCATTCAAAAAAAGAAAAAGAATAGTCCTTCTTAAATAAATTTCGAAAAAAGTTTTAAAAAAGTCTTAATAAATAATTAGGAATTTTAAAAAAATATTTTATATTTTTTATGTAATATATAGACATGGAATGGAAATATTCTTCACCAAGTAGAAAACCAAGGTCTGGTTTCATTAAAAATATAACATCAGTATCTTGAGAAAATAAATGGTGAAAATTTAATGAAATAATTATATTTTATAGAAATAACCATATTAGTATATTTGGATTATAATATAATTGTAAAATAATTCCCCTAGAATAGATATAATCATAAATGATCACAAATAATGATGAAATTTAGAGATAAACTCATACCTCAAGTCCAACATCATTCGTACATGTTATAATATCATGTATAATATTTATTAATTTATTATAATTATATTCACAAAAAATAATCAAATATATATAAACATTTATTATTTACATATACTCTTTTATCACTTTTTAACTAATAATTCATTGTCAAAATCACTTTTTTAGGTAATAATTTCTTCATATTTCATGAATGATTTGGTATCGTACATTCAATCCATATGAATTGATCGTTTTTCCCAAAAATATAGAATTTTAATCACTATATAAATAACATATATATTCATAATATTCATATTTATATTAATCTATATTTTTATGAGATATAAAAATTAATTTCAGTATTCAAGTTAAAGGTATGTCGTACAAAAAAATGATTGTGGTTTTCAATTATTGGTTGATGGAAAGAAAAAAGATAAATAATAATAATCATTCCATAATCACTATTATATTATATATGTCATATAAATTAATTGAATATCCCCATATATCTATCCATTTAAAATGAAAATAGAATTTGAATCGCATCGTATTGTGGAGGTGGTATTCCACCCAAACACAGGAGAAAAAATAAAATTTTAACTATGTAGAAACAATGGTGGATATGGGTGATTTGATATAAATAATAATATTTAAGTATATTTATTCTAGAGAAGATATTTTTTATGATAAATAAAAAAGATTTGGTGGAGGAAAATTATGAATTAAAAAAAGAAAGTGATCGGTCCTGGTGATTATCTCTTCCTAGAAACAAATCATTTAGATCTCTTATTAAGGACATAAGAGTTAGTATTTTGGGAATAAAAGAACATATATAATGTGGATAATGTTTTTATAACAGAAATTGTTATTGTTGGTGTATCGAGGACTCTCGATGTGGTGTGAAGAATAGAGGGAGGGTGTATCCTTTCATTAGAGGGTAAGAGAACACTTAGAATTTCTAATAATATTAAAATATAAATACATCATTCTCTATTAAAATGATTCAAAATGGATTTATATTCAAATAAAAAGTTTTTGAGGTAAAAATATCATAAGTGTCACAAACTGAATATGGTCGCCATCAAAACAAGCACAAAACCCTGAACGGGGCATGACCTGAAGGGGGTTCTTGATCCACACAGGCTGGAACAGGTACCCAGGTATTAAAAAATAAAATTTGACAACGATATAATGGATGTTATAAAGGTAAAAAAATATATCAATTTAATAAACCAAATCAGGATTTTTTAAACCAAAACATCTATTACAAAAAAAACAGAATAAAATTACATAATTTACTACAAAACTCAATGAATATAACAAAGGAAAAATGTCAAAAATGTCATCCCAAGAACCATCTCATGAAATGGGCAAATTCCCTCAAGCCATATCCACAACACTTCACCAAGAAGGACCACTAGAAACCCATACAATTAGCAATAAAAGCTTTACCAAAACCTGATAAAAAATAACCAAGTCTTCTTATAACCAATGGTGTTAGTAGGGTGTGAGCCAAATCCTTGTAGTATACCACCTCAAAAATAATCCATGTGTTAATAATTATATGGAATAAATAATACATGTTTTTTACACAATAAATTCTTAAAACAATTTCAAAAAAATGAAATTTTAAATTAAAAATAGCTTTCAAGTGGGCTACTTTAAAAGAAATGATCATTTTAAATAGAGTGAAAAGAAACTGAATTTATCTATCCAAACATACCATAGGCCGATTGTATGTATTATAAATCTAATGAGAACTTGCAATGTTAAATAACCCCAAATAAAACACTCATTTTAGATCCGAGGTACCTCATAACATGGTGATAGTAACTATACAACTATCTTTTCTTGTAAAAACAATCCACTAGTAGGGATCAAACCCATAACATAGTGGTACTCCAACATCATCATCATCATCATCATCATATTTTAGTTAGTGTTTTTATCCTCAAACATGCTACGTGAAATAGGGTTCAACCCCTATGGGATCACCAGCATACTAGTACACGTCCACTAACCTAGTTATCCGGGTTTTCCCTCTTGTGCTCAAATAATATCCAAAATACACAAAATACAATTTTCACATTCAAATACCACTTCCAAGTCACACACACACCAAAAATCCAACACACTTGTCACATGATATCCTTTTTCATTCAATATCATTTTAGAAATCATACTCACACTAAAAAAACCCACCACATGTTTCACCTCTCTTTGACACTTCAAAAAATCAAGTAAACAATTTTATATAACCATTCCAAGATAGTACCCATCACATAAAATCCCTTTCACATTAAAATATCCCTTTTCAAAGTCACTCTTTCCAAAACATTTTGGCAACATATTTTCACCTCTTAAATAAATCAAGAATCCATTTAAAACCTTCAGAAAACAATTCCAGGGAGTGTCACCATGTTTTTCACAAAAAAATACTTCTAAAACCCCTCTTGGAAGACCAAAAGAATAACAATACAACATCAAAATATAATTGTAAGCCATAACATAATTTAATAAAACCATTCCATGAATCATAATACAACCCCAATGAACACAAAAAATAATACACACCAAAAATATTCATTTTCTCACAAAAATGCCACATAAAACAAGCTGCTTAAAAAATTCTTCCATGTATAATTTTAGCACCACCTACAATGGAAGATAATCATTCTAAAAATATAAATAAAGAAAAAATAACTCATCTGATAATGATTACATATTAAATCAACTAAAATTTCTTCAAAAACATCTAACTTTTGTTCGAAACATTAACTGCAATACAGCTGCACCACAAGGAAGTGAAATTGAGTCCTAGTCCACAAGATCTCACAAAAATACCCAAGTATAAACCCTAGGTAAGAACCCTATATTATTTAAATTTTTTAACCTCATGAAAAGGTGGAAGAAACCCTAAGGAGAAAGTATAAATCAAAGGGAGGAAGACTTACTTGAATTATTTTGATGTTTCCCCCATTAAATCTCCCGTTAAAATTGAGTTCCAAGGGAGGGTGAGAGATCTTGGAGGAAGTCCATAAAAATAGGAAAATAAATATGGAATAAAGAGGCAGATTTTTTATTATTATAATGTAAAACGAGTCAAAACACATAAAATATTAATTTGTTTGACACCTTTTAAGGTTTTTTACACGATTTTGTAAACTGGGCTGCCAAACCGTGCGACCGGTTCTGGCCACCCAAAACCATTTCATTATCCTACAATTCCAAGGGGGTCTAAGGGGGTAACATAAGGGTGGGGAAAAATTCTAATTATAATGGGAGAACAATTATGAAAACAAATCACACTTTTCACCCAAAAACACATCCAACTCATGGGTATAAACCCCCTTAACAATATACCCCACAAGTGGTGCAACTAGAAGTGTCACAAAATAAACTCCAAACCACCTCAACCTCACACCATACAATTAGAAATTGGGGCGGGCATGAACCATACATGACACCTAAGACTATTATCATAGATCCTACTAAATAAGAACTAAAACATTAAACTAGAAACATCGAGAATCAATGAGAATGATAAGAACCAAAGAAGGATTTGAAACAAAGCATGGAATTGAAAATCTAGAAGTCACAATTCTCCCTAAAATAAATTTTTCCTCCCCAGAAATCCAAATCAAGGCGAAATGAAAAAACCAAACCCAATTGATAAACTAGGACGTTCACCTTTTATATGTTTCTCCCCCAATGGAAAAAAACACATCTAGTGATAAATTAAGTAAGAAATACTTTTACAACCCAAAACATACACCAACTTCCAGAAATTATCAACAAAATTCAGACTTCATCCCAAATAAAAACTCCTTAGTCCCCATCTGAGCTACAGTAAAGCAATTTACCCAAATGAGCAAAAACATTGAATAGGTTTACCACTACCTTACCTTAATTAAAATGTTGGGTGCTCTCTAATCCCAATGTTTACCCATGGAAGATATTGGAAGTTATATAACTCTGAACAAGTATACGTATAACCAAGTCAAGGCCACAAACAAATCCAAGTTACTAGTATGGGGATACTAAAATGGGCTTCCCACCATAAGAGGCAACTTAAATTATCATGAGAGGGAATCTGGACACGACAAGGGGAGGCCCAAATGGAATCCACAATATATGGGGTAGACTTCGAAGATAATTTTCCAAAAAAAACATACATGAGACACATAGTAGGTCTCCCCACCATAAGAACAAAACAACTTAACTAAACAATGTGTGCTAGAACAAAAAGACCCAAAACTTTAATGATTTGGGGTGACCAAACAGTTAGTCCACACTGTTTGGGAAACTATGTGCTAACTGTGTGGATCCTTCTATCAACATAGATCTCCAGGGAACCGTTACTACTAACTATGCGCAAACTGTGCGTTCAACATGTTTATCCAAATTTCAAAACTTTTTCTAGAAACTCAATGGAAACCAAATGGGGAAGGAATGTCATTGGATGAAAATATTGACATGATTTCTCCCCACCTCTTTCTACCAAATAGAAAAAATCAAAGAATGGTGTTGACACCAGAGGTTTAAAATATTCCCATATTTCTTACTAAGTATAGGACATTGTACAGGGGTTTGAAAGAACCTAGTATTTCCCCTAACTATGTGCCAGCATCACTCCAGGACCTATGTTAGGAGCTCAAATTATTGAAGCATCTTCACCCTCGTAGTTAATCTTTGGAAACCCCCAGAAAAAAAACTGATCCTTTTGGTTACATGAAAACTATACCCCGATTCTTTATGGTTTCATCACGACATAACACCTTCCAAACTCACTTTACCCTAACCCAAAATTTCCCTAAAACAAGTGCATAGAAGAGGCACAGACATCAACCCTAATTTAATTGGATGTGAAACAGAAATAGGGAAGGATATATGGAAACACCTACCTCTAAAAAAGGATGTCGAGTTTTCCAGAAAAGAGGCACACTTCATAAAAAATAAAGATTCACAAAAGATTTCTCAACTTCACCTTAACAATCAAATGATCACATGACATCATTATGTGTCACCAAGAATGCCCATTGTGACCGGTAGATACAATACATGTAAAGGGACTATATGCCAAATCTCAAGAAAATATACAATTCTTGAAAGTGTCCATAACAATATCCCATGACCAGATTTCCTACACTTGTGGTCTAACTTGAACCCCTTCTTCGATTAAACTAAAAAGAAACCTGAGGTCCTCTAAGACACCATCCACACTAAAAACCCTAGACATATTTCCCCTTTGATGAATCTGGTAACCTAAGAAAATAAGGTCTCTTTCAACCACTCGTGACCAATAACCCACTTCAAGAGGATCCAAAAACCCTAAATGTAAAATTGTGTAGACTCAATCTACATATATTCTGAAAATTATTCCTTATATTGATCAAATAGAAGATCTTCCAATGATGACACAATATGTGTTACACTTCATTTATGCTCTAACCCTTAATAGAGGGGTTCATTTTCAAACATGACATCCCAATGACCCAACCAAACTAGTCCACTGGTCAAGAAATACCACAAACCAAATCAAAACATATGAATTGAACACCTATAAAGGAATCGTGAAACACTTCTCATAAACAGACCACTAATCACCCCTTTACCCTACTTTCCGACCATACACCAACCCAAAACATTGTTCAAACAAGAGGGGTTCCTGGACTCAAAGATTCCAACAACAAAATCATTTCAAAAATAACATAAGACACAACATCCCAAAATATATATCAAGATATCATGTTTTCCATTAAAATCATCTCTTTGAAAACCAATGGTTTGGCGGTTAGTGCATCCACCAATGTTATCCCATGGGCCTTACAGATGCATGTTTACATATGACACCATGCACCCACGTCATATCCATTATGAAACTCATAGATTCAATCCATTAACCATTTATCATCACATATGACCACATCTATGTTGTTTCCCATGGAAATACCAAAGGTAAAAACAAATATTCATTCCACTTTTCAAAACCAAAACAGCCATCCAATACTACTTCTATCCCAAGACTACAAGACACAAAATCAAAACCCAATTTACATCTTACAAAACATTTCAAAATATAACCAATCATTCAATAAAAACTCACATTCAATCCATGAACATTAATTTGAAAAAATTTCATCCCATTTCTAACCACTTCTAATTTCATGAAAAACTCCATTACATAAATCCCCATTAAATTGGGAACTCTACTCTTATCATTTTAAAACAAGATTACAATATTTTATAAAAATTTTCAAATGATCACGGGTTACCAAATCAAAATATACTTCCAAACTCCACACATGACCTCCAAAATAGTCCATCCCATTTAACCCATTTAAATATATAGAAGACTATATTGGAAACAGTTTTTCAAAACCAACATTAACATATTTATTACTTTCAAAAGAGGTGTAAAACCACCAATTTCCAAGAGAAAAATTTCTGAAAATTCAGTTCCACCAATTAACATATCAAACCAATCCCACTTTATTTGAAAATCAAATCACAGAAACATTACTCTTGTTGAAACCATGTCCTTTTTTATTTAAAATCATACTTCCAAGATTCCAAAACTTAAGAACACAAGAAAACTCTATAGGAAACATGTTTCAGTGGGTGAGATGGAAATATGGTTTGTAGCCAGATTCAAATTACTTCACCACCACGGATAGTGTTCTAGGGAAATATCCACAGCTCCACATGCCTTTACAGCCACTATGAGATCACTAAGACCATTAACCCAACAGTCTTTTCATTTCCCCTAATCATCATCAAAATAAGAAAACCTATGGAATCAGATAAATCCTGAATTCCCCTAGTAACTTTAATCACGTAATAAGGTGTTATGGATTGTAACCCTACTCATAATCATAATTTCTTGTCTAGAAAATCCTATTCCCGAACTATCCCGACACATCCCCAAATAACATGTCCCAAGAGAGAGAACCTGCTCAGATATCATTTTGTCACGAATAGAATCCATTCTCCATACAAACCTACACTAACCCTGGCCTTTATCAAGACATTAAGGGCATTACTAATCCCCATAGGCTTTTACAAGTTCCTCGGTTTCATAAAATGAAATTTGGGAACAATTTATCTGAGTATATAAACCTAAAACAACAAAAACATCCAATAAAAATATGGGTTTTTCAAACCAAAATATCTTTTAAAAAAATATAATTGAGTTATAGAATTTATATCAAGAATAAAATACTATAAAAAGTAACAAAGTTAAAAAGGATATCCCATGAAGCTCCTCATTGGAAGGGGAACCGCCCTCAAGCCAGCTTCCTAACACTATGCCAAGAATGACCGCTAGAAACTCGTACCATTAGAAATAAAATATATACACAAACATGGAACATTATAACCAAGTATATATACACCCAAAGGTGTAAATATGTTGTTGAGCCAAATCTGAGTGGGATACCACCAAAAAAAATATTCCATGTGATAATCATTATAAGACACAAATCGTGCAATTTTTGTGCACAAGAAAACCTTGTAACAATATCTAAAAGATGAAACTTTTAATTAAAAATTGCATTTAGGTGGTGGTAGAACTATAACAACGGTGGGCACTATAGTGGAGACAAGTCACTGTAGCGGCATCAGGTTACTGTAGCAGACAGAGTACGGTAGCACTACTCTTCACAAAATGGGCATTTGGCCAAAACGTTTGGCCTATGGGCTATGTAATGTGCTAAATTCCCATTGGGACTTTGCGCTATATAATAGATCTCCCTCTATCCAGTTAAATGAGGTCTTTGCTTTGCATTAAATAATAAATGAGTCTTCATCCCCAACCATTAAAAAACAAAGCTAACGAATTTCTCTATCCAAACATACTGTATGCCGATGGTAACCACAAAATATCTAATGATCACTAGCAATGAGAAATTACCCCAAGGAAATATTTCATTTGGGGTCCTAGGTACCTCATATCTTGGTGAAATCAATAATTCAAATATTTGTTCTTGTGCATACGAGTCACTATTAGGGATCATACCAATAACCTAGTGGTCCCCCAACATCATCATCATTATCATCATAGTTTATCTAGTATTTTCATCATCAAACATTCTATGTGAAATAGGGGCCAAACCCCACGGGATCACTAGAATACTAGAACATGTCCACCCAGGTAGATTCCAGGGTTTTCCCTCTTGTTCTCAAATATGTTCCACAAGCCATGAAATAAAATGTTCATATCAAAATACCACTTCATAGTCACACACACACCAAACATCCCACACAAATGTCACAAGATCCCCTTTTTCATTCAAATTATATATGAAAATCATACTCACACCAAAACATCCCACAAAAAATTTCACCTCTTATATAAATAAAGAAACCATATAAAACCATCACTAAAATATTCCATGGACTATCGCCAATTTTAGAACATAAAATCATTCTAAAAACCATCTTTGAAGACCAAAAGAATAATAATAAAACATCAATCCAGAATTTCTATCCATGACATATTATAATAAAACTTTTCTAGAAATCATAAAACAACCCCCATGAACAGAACATGGAATACAAACCTAGAATATTACTTTGGATCAATAATACTACATAAAAACTAACCACTTAAAAAATTATACCAAATATAATTCCCCCCCCACACACACACATAATGGAATAGAATCATGCTAAAAATATAAATCAATCAAAACTATCTCTTCCAATAATTCTTACACTTTGAATAACATCACATTTCTGTGAAAACCCCAAATTGTTTTGCGAAACTTTAACCGCACCACCTCTGCACCACTAGGAAGTAAAACTGATCCCTAATCCACAATATTTCACCCAAACTACACAAGGTTAAACCCTAGGTACGAACCCTAGCTGTAAAAAATTTATAACCTCATGTAAAGGAGAAAGAAACCCTAAGGAGAATGAATAAATCAAAGGGAGTAAGATATAGTTGTATGATTTTGAAAATTCCCTCATAAATTATCCCTTAAAACTATAGTAATGAGAGAGGGTGAGATAGGTTAGAGGCTTTCCATAGAGGTAGGGCAATAAATAGGGATGAAGGAGGAGGATTTGGATTATTTCTGGAATGGATAAAGGGTCAAAAAACATTAAATTTTAATGTGAAGGACTCCTTTCTCGGTTTGGTTGAATGGATTAGTAAATTGTGCAGCCAAAATATGCGGCCTATTATAGACCATTAGAATCATTTTGTTTATAAAAAATTACAAGGGGTTCCAAAGGTGGAAACCCAGGGGAAATATATTCAATATTTAGATGATAACAATTCCAAAAACAAATTTACTCTTTTCAAGCCAAAACTCATCCCAATCAAGGGAACAAACCACCTCAACAACATACCCCACAAGTGTTGACACTAGAAGTGTCACAAATCAAACTCCAAACAACCTCAACCTTATACCATCCAGTTGAACATAGAGTAATCTAAGTACCATACAATACCCACAAGACAAATTTCATAAATCAATAACATAAGAGGCGCCAATAATTAAAACCCTGAACAGATGAAAACCCAGAGAGAGCTATGAATTAAATGGGATTTGAAACAAATAATGGATTTGAATATCCATCTGGGAAAATAATTCAAGGAAATTTATGTTGGTCTTAGTGTCATTGTTGACATTTTATTTTGGTTTAACCTCATAGCTAACCAATTTCGACAATAGCCTTAGTAACGTCTTTTTCAATCCTAAAGGATTGTAATTTTTCTTATAAGGTTAAATTTTCCTAATAAATGGACATTGTATGAACGTTTTTACAATAAATTTTCCTCCAATCCTTATACGAATATTTTTATAATTTGTAATAATTTAATGATATATTATTTTCATAAAATATTATTATTGTAATTTTTAGCACTAATTATTTAATTTGAAACAATAGACACCAATGAAAAGAAAAATATTAGAATAAAATACCTTTACACATCACCAATAGAAAATATTAATCTATACAATTTATGGAATACTATAAATCACTCATATTATATCAGTTTTTATTATTTTAGAATCATTTATTTTTTTTTCAATTAATTAATGAAAAATTATATTGTTGTTCCATGAAAATATAAGTTAGTTACAAAAAAATTAAATATTATAATTAAATTTCTTTAATGAAATTATTTAAATATTTTAATAATAACTATTAATATATTTCACAAGTTCTAGATATTTTATTTGAAGAAATAAGAGATATGAAAATTTATCAGGCTAACATTTTTTATTTTTCATTTCATTAAATATTATATAGTTCATTTTCAAGGATTGGTCCCTATAAAAATAATAAATATAGATACCAAGGTGACTACTGGAAAACTAAACTTTACCAACGGTTTGGAACCATTGGTATAGGCCTACAAGCCATTGGTATATCCTATACCAACTGTTTGGAGAACCGTAGCCAAGTAAGCCATTGGGATAGGTCTATACCAACGGTTTTCCAAAAGCAATTGGTATAGACCTATACCAACGGTTTTGGAAATCGTTGGTATAGGTAATATGAAATCTATACCAACGGTGATGGAACCGTTGGTATATAAATTCCAAAAATAAAACATCTGCTGGGATTTGATCCCAGGACCCCTCGTTTATAATTGAACGACTCAACCACTAACCTAACATGACTTTTGTGATCATAATTACATAAATATATATATATATATATATATATTCTCATAAATATTTTAAATTTTGATTTATATAATGTTCTCGGTATGAAGGTCCGATAAAAAATTAAAGTACCTATACCAACAGTTTTAACAACCATTGGTATAGGTCATTGATTTTCATTCTGTGAAGGATGTTGAATTTTGGCCCACTTTTCCCAATGGTTTGGCCAAACCGTTGGGAAAGGTAGACCTATCCCAACGGTTTGGCCAAACCGTTGGGAAAAGTGGTATATTTGGGGACCTCTCTCAACGGTTTGGCCAAACCGTTGGGATAAGTCCACCTTTCCCAACGGTTTGTCCAAACCGTTGGGAAAAGTGGCCAATTTGGGGGCCTTTCTCAACGGTTTGGCCAAACCGTTGGGAAAGGGGACCTATACCAACGGTTTTTTCAAACCATTGGTATAGAAGCGTTTTGAAAGATCTAATTTCTAGTAGTGTATGGGTTCATTTACATTCCCCTAATAACAATTAAACTGAGAACAAGCCGCTTTTACATATAGTTTTAACATAGGATGACCTAATTTGACATTTACCAGGGTGATTTATTTTACTATAGTTACTATTCATAATAAATAAAATAAAAGTGTATTATTTTAAAAAAAATAACCTCGTAATTGAAATTATGATACCCATTTTTTATGGTTTAATTTTTATAAGTGGAGGATATTAATTTTAATATAATCATATAAAATGTGATGAAAATAACTTTTCATAAAAATACATTTTTTAATCATAGAATTGGATTTATTTATATCCAATAATTGTAAATTTATTAGATTAATGTTAGAAATTTGGAATAAATATGTAATATATATATATATATGGTTAACATCATTCATCTTAATCAATTATTTTAATTAAGATAAAAAATCATTGCACACATGAAACCATTTTTTAGAAAAACATATCTTTTATATTAAAATGATAGTTATTTTAATTTATTATTAATCTATAAATAATTTATTCGGTATAAAATACAATTATCTATTATTTATTTTAGTTATATTCATACTCTCTAATCCAACGACTATGCAATAACTATAATATTATATAATAATATTTCAATAGTATATCCCAGTTCATTTAAACTTACAATTGCATGTATCATAATATAATAAAGAAATTTATATTGTTTGAAAATAAATATAACATAAAATCTCTTATTTTTACCTTATACCCCCCTTAAAATTAAGTTAACCATAATTTTTTTCACTCTAATACAAAAAAATAGGATATCGTTGTTTCATCAGATCATCGGGTTACCAAGTAGAGTCTTCGAATACATAATTCCTCCATATAATTTTAACCAAGTGGGTTGCCCTATTTTATAGTACTTTGTATCTACAGTACAAGGTATATACTTGTTGTTCATAGTATAAAATATCATTCCTAAAAGGTAAAAACTTCTAGTAGAATACATGTGAAGGACCAAGTATGTAATCCCTCTAGAGAGACACATAGAACAAATCATGAACTTCATAGAGGTTCGGTGGAATCACCAAGTGTTAATAATCTCTCCATACTCAATTAAAAATAACGAAGAGGAATATATATATGGGGCTTAGAATTAATTTATTTATAAATCCCAAAACATTTTTCCCTAGATAAATTTATAGAATCACCTTCTCACAAACATTTAACTCCATATCTCACAACTAATTATCCGCAATCCTTTTCTATAATCTATGAGATGAATTGATGCTTTATTGAATGGATCTGACTTTATCTACTATTTAATTATATATATTATTTCCCAAAATAATTAATTCTCCAAATTCATTCTATCACATTGTTGTTATACATATCTTTCGATATATAGAATCATAAGGATATATCAAAGTGACCAAAAAATATTTATTGTTGTAATAAAACTCTATTATAATAAGGTGTTGAAAAAAATTTCATTAAAAACCATAGAACAATATTTTATCATAACATATAGGGTTTGAATGGTTCCCCCAAACTATCTAACTATCTATGGATGTTATGTTTTATCGAAACAATACTTTATTTCAAGATCATGTAGAATACATCACCCAAACATCAAGGTAAAAATTGAATATTAATTAGATAAAATATAATGTAGTACTTCATATAACCATACAACTTTCTTAATGTATATTTTGGAAAACTGGAAAATTGATAAATTCTTATAAGATAGTAATAATGTGTGATGACTTTTTATAGTGATGAACTGCAACCAGAATAGGCATATGGACTTTAGTTGTTTTAGCGAGTCTAATGAAAATATCCATAGTGATTCCCTCCAATTTCCATTATAATCTTTGTATTGGTTAAAGAATGTATTTATTATTATATATATCAACCTTAACGTATAGACATACACAGAACTGAAATAGATACTCATCAATACCTCTCTTCTTGTTGTCCCACAACAAATAGTCATTCAGATCTCTATGAATCATTGTACACCAAAGATGAATAGAGAATGATAAACTATGTGTCGCATCTAAAATCACATACCTCAAATATAATATGTATGGAACTCTTACATAATTCTATAACCTTATCATTCAATCACAATTAAATTAAAACTTAGGAAAATGTTCCCCCCTCTAATATAGTTTCAAATCTATCTTATACACCTCTTTAATCCACACATTAATATATGTATGAACACTCATTTGAGGAAGATAATATTTCCCCACATAAATCAATATGTGTAGACCCATCCTTTGAAAAGCTTGAAATATTTGGCCATTTGTATTCATCATAATTGAAAATCTCGAGTGATTCTTTTTAGACATAGCCTATACCACCTTGTCCACTTTATTTGGTTTATAATGTATTTAAAATTCATATTATTTAATAAACTCAAACCATCATCCCTATATAAAATTCATATATTTTAATCTAAATATATACCATTCAATTTTACAATAAATATAAATTTCACATCATTATAATTAAATATAATTCCACTATATCTTCAATGAAAAAATACCCATAGCTAACCCCAAATCATGAGATTTTTTGTTTTTCATATGAACCATTAGTTTTACTATGGAATAATCTATAACTATATCATTCTACAAGACAACACATCAAAGTTAGTAATTTGATCCACCAATATGGACTAGAAACCATACTCCACCTAGTACAATCATTTATGAGAGTCAACGCTCACATATTCAATGAGGAGTCAATAATGTTCTTGGAACTGATGGTTTAATGATCATAAATTCACTATAACTATTTAATGGGATTGGTAGCCCAATTAAAAGAGTAATAATGAATATTATGAAATTGTCCTTATAAGGAATTGTTTTGAAATTACATGAGGAGGATCCACATGAATGTATGGGTGTAGAAAATGGGCCATTAATCACACATATAAAATTCCAAAAGTGAACATAATTGTCCCACCCAAACGATCCCATGAATTTATATCCACTTTCATAAAGTAAATATCTAAATTCAAAAGTGGTGGGCCCTCTAGTCTCCAAAATAATGGTGGGAATATCCAAATTTATTATGATGATGCCGAAAAGTATTTTTGGTGAGTATTTTGTTCCCTAAAATAATGTAAATTTTTAAAAAATGACAAAATCATATTTTAGGATTTATATATTTGTCATATATGGTATATTTTAATGTATCTCCCCCATTTGGATATTAATATCCACATCTTTGTACACCTTTAAGGTTAATTATGAAGTTGAGTATTTTCTATCATTATTATTCTTGCATTCCTTATGTTCATGATGGAATTATATAAAAGATTATCAAAGGAGTTATCAAACTTTATGGAAAATTATAATAATTTTTTAAAGGGGAATGTCTCATTGGTGTCTTCATTGATCTCCCCCTTCCCCTTTTTCCTTTCATTTCAATAAATTTCAATTTCTCCCACATCTATCACTTGTGTTTCCACATTTTCTCCAATAACAACCACACTCCAACATGGTATCATATCATTTTGTATCATATATTTGAAAATGAAAATATCTTCATTTATTTTCTATGACCTGATAATTTTTATTTTCCTTACATTTTATTCATCCACCAATTCTAGATGAAGCATTATTCTACTATTTTGATGACTTTCTGTTTGGAATTCTGGACGTATGATTTGTTATTTTCATAGTTTGAAATCTCATTTTCCTTATAAATTTTGAAACAATTAAATCCAAAAAATATATTGAGATATATATCTAAATCAATTCATAGTACAAATTCACTATTAATAAATCTAACAATATCAAAAATAGAATTCCAATTTAGTTTGAAGCCTCCATATGAATGATACATTATTAAATAAATTTCAAAATTTCCATTCTACATAATTTTGGAATCATTTCGATTTGTTTTTTTTGGTAAATTCATAATTTTAAAATCCACACACTAACATAAATTTTTTTTGAACCATCTCTAGGTTGAATTATTTTAAGGAAAATGATCTACAAAAAATGAAAAAAAAGAATAAAATAATAAAAATCTATTAAAATTAATTATATAATTGTTTGTCTCAATTGATTATATTTATATAATTAATACTTGAATATTTCTCTTCCATATTCTTTCCTTCATTCAAATTCATCCTTCAACCATAACCATTTCACCCATTTCTCTTTACCTATACTTTTTCATAGACACCGTTTATTCAAATCATTTAAATATTTATTATTTTTAAATATTTCCATTAATTTATTTATTATTAATAGTCTCAATTTTAGTTATATATAATCACACTTTTTGGAACCAATTTCTTATCCTAGATTGGATAATTTTGAATATTCGTCAGCATTAAGGGCTCTGAGAATCCAAGATATTTTTTTAAGGTGATGATGACTACTCTAATTTTCAATAATCTTTTCATAAGAAAGCAAAACGTTCTTCTCAAATAGAATGTGACTTAGGAATAATTAAAATTCACCTCCATCCAGTTAAAGAAAGAGTGTCCCAAAACATTATTTTTATTGGGGTCGTAAGATTGAAAAATATTTAGACATCCCAACTACTTGGAGGAGGAGGTAAAATTATCATCACATGAGTTCAATTACTATGCATTTATTTTTTGGGAATATTTAAAAAATGTAGGTTATATAATAGAGGAAGTAAAATTTTAACATGGTAATAAATGAATACAACAATTTGAAAAAGGGAAATTACTATTCATTGCTATCATATTTTTCAACTGAAGTTACACTAACTTGTGCATGATTCCATGTGTGTGGAGATATACAATAAGGACATATAGATATCAATGATTAAATCCAATTTTGAGTAAAATAAAGAAAAAAAGATTCCATGGTTCATCAATTGTTTGAATATAGAAATTAGAGATGTGGTGTAACTTCAGACATACATTGACATAGAAGAGTTTCTAAATAAGAAGGTGAAGGGTGAAAAGTTACTACCAACATGAAAGAGTGATGTAAATGACTATAATTTATTGAAGGATAACATAAAATATCCAAATTCACTTACATGTGAAATGATACAATATCAGGGTATTTTTAACTTTTTCTAAAAGAAATAGAAGAGGCCAAAAATAAAATCATCCCCAAAAATTCAAAAGGGGAAATTGACATGAATCTCTCTTCTAAGTCTCTTGATATTAAGTGCATTAATTTTCCAAGGAATTAAAATATTTCATCTCAATAACCAAAAAAATAACATTATTGTTTTGAAAAATGTATAAATCCTTATATAGAGATATATTGATGATGAAATGTCACGTTGGAAGGACTTCTCAGATGTAGATATTGAAGAAACCATACATATAGATGCATTTGTGGAAAGAAGATCATTGAACATTCTACTGAAATATAACTAGGATGAGGTGAAAAGTGATGATATTTTTCTTATGATATTCCCAAACTAGAAGAAGTTATGTATTATAATAATTTTTTGTGGATGTTTTTCTAATTATTCTAGTATCTTATTGCTGGATAAGTTTATTTTACCAAATCTAAATAATCCTAAAATATATAGGTCCAAGTGGATGAATAATAGTAGAGAAGTTGGAGTCATAAAATACTTTATAGTTTCTTTTTCCATTTCAAAATACAATTATGAGGGGCTTTGGGATGTTTCTCTAATGAATTATGTTAATCTTTTACCTGGGCGACCATGGAAATTTAATCAGATGTTGATGAATGGTGCCTACGTCAACCACTAGTATTTTCATTTATGTGGAATAATGATTTTTCTTGATTTTTTTAAGTACCATTTAATAATAATATTTTAATGTTTTAATATATAAATAATTAAAAAATAAAAATTAAAATAGTGAAAAACAATGTTGGAAAAAAATTGAGTGACAAAAAAGGTTGTGTTGTGTTCAGAAAAAAGAAAATAGTGATAAACATGGAAAGAGTTAAAAATTAAGAGTGGAAAAAGAGATATGAGTGGGATAAAAAATAAATTTAGAAAAGTAAGGATATTAAAACAAGAGTGTTGAGTGAATGGTGAGTTTATTTTCATGAAAAATGAGGTGAAAAGTTATTTATCGATCTTATTATTATGGATTATTAACTTGAAACTAAAGAACATTATATTTATTTTCCATCTTGTGTTTTGTATTTTGTATAAGAAATTTTTGATTTGTTTCCCTAATAAACATATCATAGATTACCCCACTTGAGTGGCACTAGTAAGATGATTGAAACTATATCTTGTTATATAATTCCCAACAGGCCAGCTTATAGATATAATACAAAATAGACTAGAGAGATCTAGTGTCATGTATAAGAACTCATGATTGAAGTATTATTTAGGAAAAGCATGATTTCCTATGTTGTTTAATTTATCCTATTACCTAAGAAAAATTGATCATGGGGGATGTTTGTGGATTTTTGTTCCAACAAAAAAGTAACAATTAATTATTATTATGACATACCTTGACATTATGACATTCTTAATGAATTATATAAAGATTCTTTGTTTTCAAAAAATATATCCTAAAAGTGGATAAAAACAAATTTTAATGGATGAAGGATATGAATGGTAAATATTTTTTAAAACCCTGTTTGGTTTATTTGAGTGGTTAGTTATGTAATTTAGAATTACTAATGCCCCAATTAGGGTCTTTAACATAACGAACCATGTCCTTATTTAATTCATTTAAACATTTTTGGATGCCTATTTTAATGATATATTTCTGTATTGAAAATATTTACATAACTAAGTTGGACACATGTGTTTGGCGTGAGATACCCTTAATAAAAACCAACTTTATATAATTCATCAAAAATTTCCTTTCTTTATGGATAATTGTATATTTCATGGATTCTTATTAGGGGCATAAGGGATATGTGTGGATGAAGAAATGGAAAACGAAATTCAGGAAGGGCCCATATCCATGAACACAACCAGGGATAGGAGATTAAATGGATTTTAAAGCTTCTATATAGGGTTTAAAAAGTATTTTTCATTAGTGTCTACACATATTAATAACCATTTAGTTTTAAAATGGGTATTTAAATGGGGAGAAAAAAAAGGAAAATCATTTAACTCAATTAACAAAAAATTAGTAAAGATACCACTTTTAGGGATAATGTATTTCACAAATGTTTTTGAAATTTAGTTTGAGGAATCATCAGTTGGTATTGGTAATGTTTTGACACAAGAATCATTTTGAATTTCTTACCTTTGTTACAAATTTAATTGGGAACATTAAAATATTCAAATAATGGGAAAAAATTATTATTTGGAATGAACCCTAGAAACATCGAAACATTAATTATAGCCTAAATATTTAATTAATCAATGTGACCAAGAAATCCTTAAGTATTTTATGTCCCAATGTATGATGAATACATTACATTAAAGTTGGGTATAATTCATTGAGATGTTCCCCTTTGTGATCAATCACAATAGAGTTAAGGGAAATTTGGATGTTTCATCTCTTTCATGAAGGTATGAACTTTTTACTTCTCTTTATATTCAATTACATGGGCTTATGTTTCTAAAGATAAATTATGTAACTAAGATGGATTATTCTCAAATTTACAAATCTTATAAAAATGTGGATTTAATTTCTACTATAATGGTGATGTATTTCTTTTCCAAATGGATATATTATGCATTCCAAATTTTCCAAATAAATAATTAATAGTAAAAGAAACTCATGGTGTGGTTTGACAGGCCATTTATGTATTGAAAAAACACTAACTATATTGATGAAACATTTTTATTATCTAAGAATGAGAATTAAATTTATTGAAATTTATGATAAATGTGTAACTTTGAAGATTTAAAATTCCAAATTTCAACCTACTGTATTTTATTTATCCTTTCCATATCCATCCCATACCTTGCATAACATTTATAATTATATTATGATGCAATTTCAATGATCCCAAATAGGAAAATTTATAATCATTATTGTTGTTGATCGATTTAGTAAAACAAGTAATTTTATTTTATTCACATAAACCAGTAATTATATTAATATAGTATATTTATTTTTTAATGAAATGGTTGGGTTATGTGGACTACCCAAAACAATTTTTGGTGATCATGATGTGAAATTACATATCCACATTAGGGTAATTTTTTCAATAAATTGGGAACTAAATTATTGTTAGTACCAGGATTATAAAATATATAAATAATTGGGAAAGACAATTCCGTACATTGATTTTTCAAATAACTATATAATGAATTATACTATTAATATCTCACCTTTTGAGACTATATATGATTTTAACACAATGGATTTTTTATATATTCATGCATTTCCCACTAATGAGGTTTTTGATCTTGTAGGTGTTGAAAAGAAAAATACTTTTTAGGAGTTACATGCCAGATTTAACTCCGAAATTTAAAGAATAAATAAATAATATGAAAAGAAATAATACATGTTTTGACACAATAATGTACATAATCCTTGAGATTTGGTTCGGGTGCATTTTCGAATGATACGGTTCCAAATAAATAAAATCAAAACTTCATCCATAAGGAGATTTTACATGACATGTTTTAGAAAGAAAAAGTGATAATGCCTAATAGATTTACATTCCCAGCAAGCCTAGAAATGGGAGGGCTACCAGTAATTTTACTTACATATCTCCCTTGTAATATTTTTTTTTGAGGATTAAGATTTTGGAATATAGAGGTTATGTTGAGAATAATGGTGTAAAAATATAGTGAGGAGTCAATAGTGATCATGAAATAGATGGCAGAATGAGAATAAATGATGAAGACACATTGTGAAGAAGTTGGGGGCCAATGAAAACATGAAGAAAGAGATAGACGAATGAGGATTTACATGGACTCATTTTTATATTACAAGATTTTTCCCACCGTGCATGAATGGGGTGATAAAATTGTCCTTTATTCACTAATATCAGAGCTAAAAAGTGATCATAAATGACCCAAACCAATGATCCTAAGAATATTTATCCATATGAATTTAGAAAACATTCAATGTAATAGGTGGTGATCCCTCTTATCTCTAATGTCATTGTGGGAATATAGAAAGGATTTATGATGGTTCTAAAAGGACTTATAGGTGGATATATTATCCCATAACACCTTGGACATGTGTAAATAGTTTAAAAATCCTGGGTTTTTTGTTTAGAAATTTCTGGGCTTGGTATTTTGAAATATATCTCTCCCATTTGCCTATAAATATCCACCTCCTTGTACAACATGAAGGTTAATTATTAATATGAATGTTTTATAGAATTATTATGGATGCCTTTATTATATTTTTAAATGAATGAATGTAAGTCTTATAAATTAATTGATCAACCCTTCTGTTTCTTTTTAATTACGGTTTTGATTATAAAGTCTTTTTGGGGTCCTTATTTATCACCCCCTTCTTCTTTTTTCCATTTATTTCTTTTAATTTCATCTTCTCCTAAATCCATAAATAGAATTTCCACATTTTCTCTAATAAATTTCACACAAAAATATAGAATCATATCAAATCTTCAGTTAATGTTTTTTCAAAAATCTCAAGATTCGTCTATCCTTAAGAACATAACCTCCTCCTATGTCAACATCGGGATAGGATTAGCCATTATGATAAATATCTTAAAAAAATCTATAGATTCTATTCACCCATATAAATCTATGGATTTTGAATAATATTGTTTGACTAGTCTATTTAAGAATAAATTAATTCTATTAATGATCCACTATTATACCCTAACTTGAGACTATATGACCAGTAAATAAAACTTTCTAACTCTAATATTTACACTTGGTAAATTTACCAAAAAAACATGTTCTTCTATGGGTTCTTTAATAAATTTACAAAGTTTTCTTCTTACTATACCATTGTCATTGGATATATAAAAATAAAATCAATAAATAATACCAAAAATTTATCAATACAATCTCAAAATATAATATTCCATAAATCCAAAATGAAAACATGATAATGGGTAAGACAAAATCGAATAACTAGGAATTCCTAATAAACATTCCTCAAATTGATGGTCTTCTTTTGTATGTCCTCATTATTTATCCTTAGTTCATGAAATCCAGAATGAATATCATTAATTTAATAATATATGGATCCATATAATTTATCAGATAGATAATTGATACAAGTTGGATGATACTTTTTCTTGGTATTGATCTTATAATGTTACAAATAGTAAATGAAATTAATTATTGACCGACCATTCATCATAATAAAAATAATATGTGCACACCATGTAGAAGCACAAAACCAAATAAATCTATTTCTATATTCTCCAAGTTCTTCTCATTCAAATCCTAAAACTCAATCACGCCCAGTCAATATGGAGTCTTTTAAGAAACTATATAACAAAGTAAGAGTTATATTTAAAACTCAACTACAATATTTTAGGAAAGACTCAGAATTTCTATTGGAAATGAATTATAATATACCCAAAAAAAAGAAATTTTTTAATGTTGATTTCTCCACAACCATTTTAGATAAATATCCCTTATGAATTGGTATTAAAATGCATATGTTGAAAGTAAGTTCAAATGGATTATTAGGTACACCCTCACACTGATGGATGATTTAAGGGTCATTCATAATAAATAATGTAACATATATTCCCATAATTTTGATGTGGTATATATAATAAAATAGAAACTAGTGACCCAATGTTATGTCAAAGTTTACTAATGGAAAAATTACATGATTTATAGAATGAACATTCCCAAAAACATCTACTAGAGAGGTGTTATATACATATGATGAATTCATCCTATCATGAAGAGTCTTCACATCCATAAGTGTATATAATAAATTATTTAGTGATATGATACCATTATAAAATTATTCAAATATAAACTATGTTGTTTAACCACAATCATATATAAAATTTCTAATCCTGGGGTGGATAAAATGTGTACGTTTTATTATGTTTCTATGAATTTTTACATCGACTGTTGTAATTTTATATGTTTGGAATGATCTATTTGTTTTTTTTTGTGAAAATATTCCTAGATGTTTTTGGAATTAGTTATATTAGATCCCCATATACTCATATTCAAACCACTATTACATTATGGCTTCTCACTTGAATATTCATTCAAGAGCGTGGTGGCCATGTTCTCCACACCTAATATAAACTCTTTTCCTTTTATTCATGTATCAAGGTGTTTCCTTCAATAATATCAAATTTTCATTAATTCATATTTCTATTATTACCCTTATATATATTTTATCTTATGTCATCTTCTTATCTTCTTTACTTCATACCATAATAAATGTAGAATTATTTATCTATATTTATAACACATGT
Source organism: Viscum album (assembly GCA_963277665.1). Classification (NCBI taxonomy): domain Eukaryota; kingdom Viridiplantae; phylum Streptophyta; class Magnoliopsida; order Santalales; family Viscaceae; genus Viscum; species Viscum album. Next base: position 1,327,839,376 of record OY728142.1, on the reverse strand, counting down.
TTCAATTTCCTCATATGATTAGAATGTTTGGGAGACTATTTTCATTCAGAGAATTTTCATAACACCATCTAATAAATAGTCAACAATTATATTTTAAGTATATATATTCCTAAAAATTCCTTTTCATTACTTCTAAGGATAGCTACATATATAGCAACATTTTCCTCAACCATTTGATTCAGAATCCAGAATTGTCTCTCTATACCCTCTGGTTGTTCGTGAGGAAGATATTTATGTAAGATATGTTAAGTAAAATTAATATAATCCTTGTGTGTTATTTTCTCCTTATCATTATGGTCTTGAAATAATGACCACCATTTATGTGATTCCTCTAAGACATGATAATCTACCATGACAACCTTTTACCTTTCATTACTTCCCTAAGCAAGAAATATCTTCTGAAATGAAATTATCCAATATCAACCAATGAAATGTTATTCCCATTGAATAATTGATGTTATTTATGAAAAAAATGGTGTCATGTTGGTACACAAAAATTTGGATCAATAGGCTTAACAATATGAGAAACATTAGTTCAAATGAACTATGTCATTTTACACGATATAGTAATATATTATTCATCTCATGATGTAGCTCTAACTCCAACCACATTATCTTTTCCAGAAGGTAAATCACTATATAAATTAAAGAAATTGATATAATTTACATTAAAACCACTTGAAACAATTTATAAACAATGTAATATAGAATATTAAGTCATAAATTTATGAAACATAATGTTTAATTTTGAAACTAGCAAAACACTTAACATAAGTTGAAAATTTTATGCATATCTAATCTCATAACCATAATCTTGTTTTTTCGATGAATATTATTAAATGAAAATTTTGTTCTAAAATATACAATAATTTCTTATAAATAAAATTTGAATTAACCCAATAATATCCTCTTGGAGTGTTAAAACTAGGTGCGCAGTAAGGGAACACTCCATATGAATTAGAATGATTGCCCACATATACAAGTCATAATATTTTATGGGCTATTACTCCTAGAATCTTCTATTATAAAACCATGTACATTTTTTGTATCTAAATTCATATTTATTTCCAAGAGATCCACATAATCACTAACTTTAAAAAACATTAGTATTTTATCAAATAAATATATTTATTCAGAAAACACTCATTTGGTTATGTTCCCAAATTTATATTTTTATATAATATAGTTTACATGGTTTATACAAACCTCCCCCTAATTCCAAATGCGAGGAACATAACCCTGGTTACCCATATTAAGTGGTTAAATTATTACATTGGTAGTAGATCTAATATATTTCTTCCTAATAGAACAAATCATCTATAAGTATCGTAAAACTAGATAAATACATGAATCTCATATTACATTTGAAAGCATAGAATTCAATATAGTTATTCCCTTGAGAACACCGTTATTCCCTTTAGAGAGTCCATTAATATTAATCATAATTAAATTCCAATAATCATATTGAAAGGAATAACATGATAGGGGTGAGCTGAAATTCCTAAACCCAGATATTTTATGAAATAATTTCATAATATAGATTTAATTTCCTTGATATTTTAAATAAAATGTGACACCCTATTTCAATGAACAATATTATTATTTAAGATAAATATTATCACATAGAAATTGTATTGGTTGGTGTAAATTCTAAAAACAAAATTTTCTAAAATTAATCAATATATATTTATAAAGTTAATTAATTGGTTATCAATTGATTATAAATCAATATATACATAAAATAATGGAAAAATAATAATTTCTCTAAATAAATAGTTTTTATACATGAAATTTATTTTAATCATAATAAGTCATTTTTATTAAAATTTTTTTATAATCTTATACATTATATATCAAAAAAATTAACATTTAATTATTTTTTTAAGCATGCGATAAGTTTTAATAAGTATTCATTTTTAAAATGTAATTTTTTTTCTAAAAACTGTATCTTCCACTTGTTGTACACTTATTTTTATTATTTTTAAAATTTAGAAATTTAATTTAATTAAAAGCATTCAATATTTGGAATCATGATTTTCATATATGGAAAATATTAAATTTTTTATTTTTGGTAAATATTTTTAGTAATTGTGGTAGTATTTATAGCCTCGGTAAAATGTAAACCGGGTTATCATAGATAAAACATTGTGATAAGGTAGTAATTTTTGAAAAATAATTCCTATTAGATTAAATTAATTATGTTATTTTCATATTAGGCTCTAAATCTACATTTATAATGGACTAGATTTCCTAAAAATGACATATTTAATGTCATGAACCAGGTCGGGTCATCATCCGACCTGGTCCGCGACATTACCCAGAGGGCGTTCCCGATCCCCACGGGTTGGCACAAGTGCCTGGGTGTCAAAAATAAAACTTGGGAATGATTTACTCGAATAAATAGATATAAAACAAACAAGATGAACAAATTGAAACTAAAAACAGACAACCAAACATGCCCTTACCAAGTTCAGACTTAAAGTTAACAACTTGAAATAAAATACCAAAAAAAACTACATCAATAAAAAAACAAAACTCCACACAAACCTCCGTGCGACATGAAGAGTCACATCCCCAAGCCATCACTGCCAACCTGCATGGGGAAACCAATGCAACTCGAACCCTCATCGCTAAGCCCGAGACCTTAACCTGGAAAGAAAAAGAAACATAATCTACATACACCCAAAGGTGTATGTAGGGTGTGAGCTAAAAGACTAGTAATATACCACTGAGAAAAGGTTCCACGCACAATTATTAAACGACAAATACATTTTCAATTTTAATTAAAGAAAAGAACTAAAAGCTTGAGAAATTTTAGAGAAAACAGGTTTTGAGAAATCAGTTTTAAAAAGAAACAATTTGAATTAAAACACCCAAATACACACTTTAAAAATAACCAAAGTGTCACACTGATGAGCGTAAATTAACCAATGAGCACTAATATGGGAGAGACCGCATGGGTGTCAGCTAGATCGGGTTTATAGATCTTCATGTCTTGGGGAAACATGGCTTAGAAGGCCACAACCCTCAGAAAACGTGGCTTAGAAGGCCACGACCCTCAGAAAAAATGGCTTAGAAGACCACGGCCATAAAAATAGCATATGATTAGTAAGTGTTGCAATCGTCAGTCCTGCTAGTGAAACCGGGTCGAGTCACCTGTGGAATACTAGCCCACTAGTCTGGTTCACTCTCCTAGCTACCCGGGCTTCCCATTTGTGCTCAAGTAGTTCAGAGTTCATGTCACATGTTATAACAATATACTCAAACCGAACAAGACCCTACTAACACCAAAACCACTATTTGCACACACAAAATCCATTTGAAACAACACACACTAATAATATCCCAAAACCAAACCCGCATTATATACACAACCAATTAAAATGACTGCACAATCAAGGAAAACACATTCACTGCCAGACACACCATTAAAAGGATTTATTGAAGAATATTCACACACGCAGCATGACTTTAAGCATCAAATCCTTTACACCATTTAACCAAAACAATTATTCACCATTATTAATTACATAATAAAACAATTCAAATTTTCATAAATAGATTTTAAAGGCGAAACACTGCTTCACACACTAGACCAACCCAAACCCACCTACATGACCATACACACAACTTTCCATCTTAGGAAGACAACATACATCCCGCACGCAATTAAAGAAACCACCCCCACAGTTAAAATACCATTGCTTCAGTGAAACAAACCACCAGAAAACTTTCCAACCCATTTAAAAAAAGGCCGCACAACTAAAACAACAATAAGATCCACTAAAATACTAATTTAAGATAGAACCCATACCGACACTATACCAAAACACCAATTTCACCCCTTGCACATCCTAACAAAGTAACTGAACACCTTATAAAACCCTAGTGAATAGTCCGACATGGGTTTCCACAACAAAAACATACTCATACCACTTAAACACACTAACAAACACATTAAGACATACTAAAACTCAAGTAAAAATTTAATCACATCAAAGAAAAAAATTAATAAGCTAACCTCACAATAAATAAATGCTAACAGTTAACCAGAGATGATTTCAGCATCAAGTACGCATATTATGGCAACACGCTACTAAATAATTTTGATGAAAAATAAACATCAATGAAAATAAACTTCATGCCACACAAAATAGTTAAATAAAACTCTAACTAATTAAACTTGAAAATTAACTAATCAAATAATAGTTGGACGTGGAACCACTTACCTGAATTGTAGAAAAACATCGCAACATGATGCATAAACACCAATCGCGCACCAAATTCACTGCAATCAACACAAATGAACTCTAGCATCAAAAAATAAAACCAATTTCACCAAAATTGAACCAAATTCCAAACCAAAACCCCTAACCACAACTTAAACAAATTGAATGAATTGATAATAGAGGTATATCACACCTATGGCAAGGGTTCGAGGAGCTGTCTGAGCAAGAGATAGGGTGTCAGAAGGCATTGTGCCGGCTAGACCCATCAAAATAAGAAGGGGAGGTGCAGCCAAGGTTTTCCAGCAATGAGGAGGGTGCACGAGTTCCGCTGGCTGTGAGGGAGGTGTGTGAAACACTGCTGACCAGAGGGAAAGGCATCACAAGGCGGTCTGAGATGTCAGGATGCGGCGAGGGGAGGTCGGCGAGTCGGGCGCGATGAGGGGATGACGCCGCTGAAGCGCAGGGGGAGGGGCTGGCCAGGAGGCCGTGTAGCACACGGAGCTAGGGGGAGCTGGACGGGAGGTCGTGCCGCACATGGGTGTCGCGCCGGAGGAGGCATGTGCTAGAGGAAGCCACGCCGGAAGGGGGAGGAGTGCTGGTCCGCTGCGATGCTGGAGGGATGTGATGGGAGGGGTGATGCGGCTGCTAGGGTTAGGGGGGTCTTGTGCGGGATGAGGGAGAGAGTGGGAAAGGGGAGAGAGGGGAGAACATGTGAGGTAAAAAAAAGAAATAAAATAAAATAAAAAGAAAATAAAGAAAATAGAAATTGAATAAAAAGAAATTGAAAATAAAATAAAACCCAAAAAAAGGAACATAGGCCATTAAATAATAATAATAATAATTTAATAATTCTATAAATATAAATTAGTTTAACATCCATGACCAAATTAAAGTATCAATTGAAATAATAACAATCCCAACAATATTATTATTATTATTATTATTATTAAGACAACTTTTAAATAATATTATTTTATTTGTTCGTTATTTTATTTTATGAACACTTCAATGTTTTACCCTGCTAATTAATTAATTAACCATGTACCGGGCAGGGCGCACGAACAACTAACGAAGCCCTGTGGCTTCGCCCGTTCCTTGCTCGGGTGCCAGACACTACCAAGCCAAAACACTCATGTACCATCTAAACGAAAAAAAACTCAAATCGATTTTGAGAACATGCACGGTCATGGGCAAGGTCACACACCCAAATAATAACACATTAAATAATAAATCATTGTCCAATTATGAGTGGGTTCTACACAAGGTCGTGCGTACAGGCGCACAATCGTATAAGATCTCAGATCCCTTTTAAAATTTGAAACGATTAAAATCGAAACTCAAAGGAAGACCCAAAATAAATTAAAAGATAATAAGCATCAGGTCCGGGTGTGACAATTCTCCCCACCATGACACTTTCTGCCCCCAGAATGTCCCAAAAGACTTGGTCAACAAGGGGTTCCAAGTGAGACAATGAAGCCACCTAAAACAGAACCTCAATCACCCAAAGATTACGCATTCAAAACACTCATAACCTGAAACTTCAAAGTACTCAAAGCCTAAATCACTACAATAAAATACCAACAGCAAGGAACTCACCTCCAAACACAACTACAACATTGAACACCTCGACCCCTAACATAGGGATTACCAGGGCAACTTGAGATCTATTAGAACAAACATCCAACAACCCACTATCTGAGCTAACCAATTAGCATGGTCGAGGTCGGGCGGAGAAAAAGCAAGGGGTTGTTCCACCAAGCACACTTTGAAAACAGAGTCTTCCACAAGCACATCCTATGGTGGTCTCCCCACAATATTAGGGTTCTTTTCAAACATTGGTTCTTCAACCCCAAACAACTCACAACTCATACATCCTCTAACACTAGATTAACCTTCAAAGATCACTATTTTTAACCAACACAAGAGGGGACATCGATGATACCCGCACAGGGTCTCCCCAACATTTTAATATTTCCTAACACCACGAAACCCACGCGGGCATTCCCAATTTACTTTAAGAAATACTGATTGAACCCTTCATCGCGAACCCACCACACAGGCCAACCTGCATTGATTATTCCTACAGTGGACAACACTCCGCCACATGGGATAACTATGATAGAAGAAACCTCTAACAAGGTGGTGAACCAGATATATGCACGAAAATTCCACAAGACATGATAATCTCCGACCAAAAGAAGGATCACGGAGCACACCCACTAGCTTTACAAGAATAAGGATTCTCTGAATCTCTTTAAGGCCCAAGAGGAACTCCCATAAAATAATACCATGACAAGTAGACAAGGGCTCCATTCCCCTCACAACAGGAATGACACTCTCAAAGAGGGTTCCACAATAAGTAAATTATATCTTTTCCCATCCCGTCACTGCAAACTTGAGTTGGATCAATCTCATCCCACGTACGACGAGTTTTTTGACTGCGCGCAAGCTTCACCCTGAGACCTATGGTTGGGGCCCTGATGTCTGAAGCATCTCCAACCTCACAGTCACAATCTGACCACTTCTAACTAGACCTTTCTCCACTGTAAAATCATCCAGCATACTTCTCCTCGTGACTCGTACAACCACTCTATTAACATACCAACTTAGAATTACAGTGAATGACTTAGAGTGTCTGACTGACCACACTAGAGATAGAAGGTTGAGCAGTCTGTCCGACACGCAAAACGAACTGATGGAAGGACCACTCCCCAAACATGTCCCTTTAGTTCACACTCTTCATCAGATGAGGGACCTACACTTACCACAATATAAACATGACCAACAACTCATACGATTTTTAGACTGACGATTCCACACTACTTCAGGGGCACATGGAACTATCTCACCAGACAGGTCAACACACCTCCTTCGTTGCATGTTGACTAGTCGAGCATCTACGAGATCAACCACCTTCCTTTCTTTCTCTTATTTAGGTACAGCCGTGGAATGAGGCTAGTCTTGGGGATCACTCATGACATCCTCATTTGAAACAAAAACAAAACGATCACCATTCACTAGTTTAGTCCCGCTCCACCAGACGTACTCGAGACAATCTTACATCCACACATCATTTGGAGTTCTTCCAAAACCAGAGACACTTCCAACTTTCCCTAAACACTCAACGGAATCCAACTAACATCGACGTCTATGAACAGTCGATGCCACCGAGCAGAACCCAACTCTGCCACTCCACTGAGAGTCTGGGTCGGGCAAAGAACTGAGAGAGACCTGCTGGAACCCATGGAACGTTTCTAGGTGGAATATCCCAAACAAGAAGCAATAAACAGCATTCGACAAATCCAAACACATCACAAAACAAACATCCATATTCTAGAAACAAATCCAATAATTCCAGTTTAAAACATCAATTCATTTTCCGAGAAAAACACTCACTTTAAAAACCAAGAACTACTCAACAAGCCCAAAATATATTTTGAAAATCCATCTTTACTATAAACACAATGCCATTTTTTCCATTTCCAAAACCATTTGAGCACAAAAACCCATTTGATAAAAAGGTACACTTTCTAGGAAATAAGAAGCGACCATAGAATTCAATCAACCACCACTGATACTCCATGGTGCCTCACAAGAATGCATTTTCGTGCCACTCAGGCACCCATCCACATGATCCACCAACTATCCATTAATCAAGTCCACATGCACATGAAATCACCCATAGGAATACCACTGGAAAGAAACAAGGCTACTCCGCATTCAAAACAAAACAGTCTCAATATCCAAAAATACCCTTTTTTTCAAAACCATTTTTGAAATTCAAGGAAATTTTCAAGAATGCTTTCCATTTCTTAAACAACCCATTTCAATATCAAAGGACCCAAGACATTCTTCTAGAAATTCAATTTCAACAAATCAAATTCCAAATTCCAAAAACTAGGTCCAAGAGAAACACACCCCAAAAATCATGTCAAGCACACACCAAAATAAAATAAGAGCAGCATGAAAGCCTGCCTCACTTTTTAATGGAAAACACTTCCGCACCAATCCCAAAATTGAATCAAAACAACGCAAACATTAAAACACCTGGGCGGAGGACTAGTGGTCGTTTCTAACATGGATACATGATTTAGCAGACCATTCCCTAGGCAAGCACCAACCACTAGGATGGTCGAACTATACTCTCAGGCATCACATGGGTCGCTACTCCATGTGAGACCGCACGCAGAACCGGTTTACTCCTATTTTCATCCCCAATCCACACAGAGAAAACCAAAACATAAATCCCAAACTACCCCTGGTTACATGAGGATTGGAATGAGTAAAAGTTCACGACACTCTTCTCACACCTATCCCTTGAGCACCACCAGTCATATCTCCAATCTACCTGACATCCCAAATAAAACGAACAAAACCGCCTCTGATACCATTTCTTCATGAACCAGGCTGGGTCGTTATCCGACTCGGTGCCCGACCCGGTCTGTGACATGGCCTAAAGGGCGTTCCTGATCCCAACGGGTTGGCACAAGTGCCCGGGTGTCAAAAATAAAACTTGGGAACGATTTACCTGAATAAATAGATATAAAACAAATAAGCTGAATAAATTGAAACTAAAAACTGACAACCAAACATTCTCTTACCAAGTTCAGACTTAAAGTTAACAACTTGAAATAAAAACCCAAAAGACACTACATCAATAAAAAAACAAAACTCCGCACAAACCTCTGTGCAACAAGAAGAGTCACATCGCCAAGCCATCGCCGCCAACCTGCATGGAGAAACCAATGCAACTCAAACCCTCATCGCTAAGCCCGATGCCTCGACCTGGAAAGAAAAAGAAACATAATCTACAAACACCCAAAGGTGTATGTAGGGTGTGATCTAAAAGCCCAGTAAAATACCACTGACAAAAGGTTCCACGCACAATTATTAACGACAAATACATTTTCAATTTTAATTGAAGAAAATAACTAAAAGCTTGAAAAACTTTAGAGAAAATTGGTTTAGAGAAAGCAGTTTTAAAAACTAGCAATTTGAATTAAAACAAACACATACACACTTACTTTTAAAATAACCAAAGTTTCACACTGATGAGCGTAAATTAGCCAATGAGCACTAATATGGGAGAGGCCGCATGTGTGTTACCGAGCTCAGGTGTCTAGATCTTCGTGTCTCGGTGAAAAATGGCTTAGAATGCCACAACCCTCAGGAAACGTGGATTAGAAGGCCCCGACCCACAGAAAACGTGGCTTAGAAGACCATGACCCTCATAATAGCATATGTTTAGTTAGTGTTGCAATCATCAGTCCTGTTAGTGAAACCGGGTCGAGTCACCTCCGGAATACTAGCCCACTAGTCTAGTTCACCCTCCTAGCTACCCGAGCTTCCCGTTTGTTCTCAAGTAGTTCAGAGTTCATGTCACATGTTATAACAATATACTCAAACCGAACAAGACCCTACAAACACCAAAACCACCATTTGCACACACAAAATCCATTTGAAACAACACACACTAATAATATCCCAAAACCAAACCCGCATTACATACACAACCAATTAAAATGACTGTACAATCAAGGAAAAAACATTCACTGCCAGACACACCATTAAAAGGACTTATTGAAGAATTTTCACACACACCGCATGACTTTAAGCATCAAAACCTTTACACCATTTAACCAAAAAAATTATTCACCATTATTAATTACATAATAAAACAATTAAAATTTTCATAAATATATTTTAAAGACGAAACACTACTGCACACACTAGACCAACCCAAACCCTCCAACATGTCCATACGCACATCTCGCCATCTCAGGAACATAACCTAAATAATGCACGCAATTAAAGAAACCACCCCCACAGTTAAAAGACCATTGCATCAGTTAAACAAACCACCAGAAAACTTGCCAACCCATTTAAAAAAATGCCACACAAATGAAACAACAAGAAGATCCACTCAAATACTAATTTAAGATTTAACCCATACCGACACTATACCAAAACACCAATTTCACCCCTTGAACATCCTAACAAAGTAACTGCACACCTTATAAAAAACTAGTGAAAAGTCCGACATGGGTTTCCACAACAACAACATGTTTATACCACTTAAACACACTAACAAACACATTAAGACATACTAAAATTCAAGTAAAAATTAAATCACATCAAAGAAACTAATTAATAAGGTTACCTCACAATAAAAATAAATGCTAACAGTTAACTAGAGATGATTTCAGCATCAAGTACACATATTATAGAAACACGCTACTAAACAATTTCGATGCAAAATAAACATCAATGAAAATCAACTTCACCCCACACAAATTAGTTAAATAAAACTCTAACTAATTACACTTGAAAATTAACTAATCAAATAATAATTGGACGTGGAAACACATACCTGAAATGTAGAAAAACTTCGCAATATGATGTGCAAACTCCAATCATGCACCAAATTCGCTGCAATCAACTCAAATGAACTCTAGTATCAAAACATCAATCAAATTTCACAAAAATTGAACTAAATGCCAAACCAAAACCCCTAACCACAACTTAAAAAAATTGAACAAATTGATAATAGAGGTATATCACACCTATGGAAAGGGTCTGAGGAGATGTCCAAGCAAGAGATAGGGTGTCAGAAGGCATCGTGTTGGCTAGACCTATCGGAATATGAAGGGGAGGTGTGGCCAAGGTTTTCCGGCAAAGAGGAGGGTGCGCGAGTCCCACTGTCTGTGAGGGAGGTGTGTGCGATGCTGCTGACCAGAGGGAAATGCATCGTACAACGGTCCGAGTTGTCGAGGTACAGTGAGGGGAGGTCGGTGAGTCGGGCGTGACGAGGGGATGACACCGCCGGAGTGCGCGAGGCGGGGGGGGGGGGGGGGGTGTGGTGTGGCCGGGAGGCCGTTCCATACACAGAGCCAGGGGGAGCTGGTCGGGAGGTCACGCGGCACACGGGTGTCACTCCGGAGGAGGCATGCGCTGGAGGAAGCCACACTAGAAGGGGGAGGTGTGCTGGTCTGCTGCGACGCCAGAGGGAAGTGAGGGGAGGGGTGTTGCGGCCGCTAGGGTTAGGGGGTCTTGTGCGGGATGAGGGAGAGAGGGGGAAAGGGGAGAGCGCGGAGCACATGGGAGGAAAAAAAGAAATGAAATAAAATAAAAATAAAATGAAGAAAATAGAAATTGAATAAAAAGAAATTGAAAACAAAATAAAACCCAAAAAAAGGAACATAAGCCATTAAATAATAATAATTATAATAAGTTAATAATTCTATAAATATAAATTAGTTTAACATCTATGGACAAATTAAATTATCAATTGAAATAATAACAATCCCAACAATATTATTATTATTATTATTATTATTATCATTATTATTAAGACAACGCTTAAATAATATTATTTTATTTGTTGGTTATTTTATTTTATGAACACTTCAGTGTTCTACCCTACTAATTAATTAATTAACCATATATCGGGTAGGGCACACGAACAACTGAAGAATCCATGTGTCTTCACCTGTTCCTTGCCCACACGTCGGACACTACCAAGCCAAAACACTCCTGAACCATCTAAATGAAAAAAAACTCAAATCGAGTTTGACAACTTGCACGATCATGTGCAAGGTCGTGCACCCAAATAATAACACATTTAATAATTAAACATCGTCCAACTATCAGTGGGCTCTACACACGGTAGCGCGTATGGGCGCACACTCGTATAAGATCTCAAATCCCTTTGAAAATTAGAAATTATTCAAACCGCAACTCAAAGGAAGACCCAAAATAAATTAAAAGATAATAAGCATCAGGTTGGGGTGTGACATTTAATATTTAAATAAATGAATTTAACAAAATGTCACTCTCTTGGTTTTAGATTTCATTTATGAGCCCATATAGATACAAATGAATGTTGTTAATGAATATAAATCATAATTATGAGGTTTATTAAATTATAATAATTATATTAAATTATTTATATTTTTTATAAATTATATAATTACTTTAATTTCATGTGAAACATAAATATATTATTTATTTTACTATAAGAAAAATAAAATAAATGATTTTCAAAATATTTAATGTGATATAATTTCAGTATTATATAGTGTTACATGAATTAAATGGGCGAATATGACATATTATTTTTGTTTTAAAATAATATATTTTAATAATAAATTTTTAATTATGTTTTTTCGGTCAAATAATATGAATAGATTCAAAATTGACAATAATTATATTTTGTCAAAATTGTTTTTTATCATGTGAAAAAATCTAAAAGCGCTCCTCACCTCAATTATAAAAGGGAAAGTACTCTAACATTTTTTTACACCACATTAAGAATTTTATATCATTAATAATCAAAAAATATTTCTTTTAAGATTCTATGTACACATTTAGTAGGTTCTCTTCATCCCAATATATCATGTTTAGATCCATTTAGAGGAGATCTAACAGACTCATTTGACTGAACATGTAATCTCTTTAATCAAACACTTTATTTTATAATCTTTATTACCTTCACAAATAACTAATATTTATCATAAAATAATATTTAAATTATCCTAATCTTATAATATGTTATTATTATAACAATTATTACAGTGTTATACACCCTCAATCTGATCAAACCAGATGTGAAAGTATCACTCCTACATACATATAATTGACCATCTCTTCATTGTGATACAATTAAATTTTAAAAACAACCATTTATGGATGGTTATAATGATGTGGTTAATATTTATATTTTATAATTATGAAATAATTATACGTCCAAAATTATAACTTCACATATACCTACTTTCCATTCAATCCTTTGGGAAACAATGATGTCGTTTAGGTGTGCGTGTGGACTTCCCCCTCCATGAAGCGATATGATTCAGTAATCATTTATATATTAAATGGATAGTAATGAATAAAAATTAATAATATATATGATATAATAATTATCTTATAAAGTTTAATTAATATTCACCTTTCTTTTGTTCCATCATTTGAAAAATTAAAGCATCATTAATGCTTATATACAACCTACTGACTCTATGAACCTTGTAATTCATTTTTATATCTATACATTTTAGGGATGACTCAAGAAATGTATATGATGAATATATATTATATTTATATCATGATTATTATTCTAGAGATGTTGTGTCCAAGATAAATATACAAGAACAATAACTAATAAGCTAAAATGTATAGGTTAAATAAAACAAATAACAAGTGGAAATGGCAATTTTAATAAGGAATTATTGATAAAATAGTTTGTTGAAATGTTATAAAGGGTTTATATATGACATTATAAGTATTAAATTTACTCTTTTTTGGAATTATAACTAATTAATATTTTTTATAAATGAGGTTACATTTAATTAAAAGTAAGGTTAACTTGAGGTAAGGGTTTCAAATCAAAACTTCACTATTTATAGACATTGATTATGCCTATGCCTTTGGTAATAAAATATTATTTTACAAAAATCAGGAAAAAATATTTATATTATTATCCTCTAGTTATTTTTATATAATATATGTTTTAATTGTATTTTCATCATCTTATGTAAACATGTTGTTGAATAAAAATCATGGAAAATTTTCTTTATTTCTCTCTTTGATCAAAAAACCTTTTTATTCACTATGCACATTTTCTAAAAATGTTTTATTGTTGTTTTAACTATTATCCAATGATTTTCTAGATTAAATCTTAAATTTTTTTTAAAAAAATATTTTGAAAGGAATTTTCTTTGAATTCTCAAAATGAGTTACTTTTTAACTATTTTTCCATATCATGAATGCCATGTTTTTCTTCTTATACAACAATAATGGATTTTCATGTTGTTGTGGATACTATTTACTTTTAAACATTCCTTAAAAGTACACAAGGATCTATCCAAATAATTTATTTTTATTTTTATTTTTATTGTCTTTTTGATAAATTATTTCAAAATAGAAGGTTTAATTTCTTATATAATTATTTAATGACATTTTCTTATTTATTTTTATAAAAGACAAAACCCCTTGATTTCAATTATAATTTACTAGGGATATTTTCCAATGATAACATAATTATTCATTACCAATTTGGTTTAATTTTATGATGAATGTATGTTAATGAAATCCATTTCTTTTCCACATGTTATGTTATGATGAAATAAAGAAATATTTAAGAACCCCATTTCATTTACACAGGTTATTCTATAATGAAATGTTTATCAGAACCATACATTTTTATGCATTATAATATGATGAATGATTTATTATATTATGTAACACATACATATTATTTTCACTATGTAAAGTTTGGTTCCAATATCTACATCTAATTCATTCAGTAACTATTATTATCCATGACAAAAACATGACTCTAATTGTGAAGGAACTATGTTTAGTAATGAACTATTACCATGTGGATTGACATAGGTTTGAACCTTGATTACAATTATTGTCTAAGGTGTGAACCCATTACACTCCAATATATATTAAAATGATTCTTTTAAACTTTGGAAATGATTTTCTAAACATATATATGTGATTTAAAATCTTGCCTTATTTTTATATTAATCATTAGTGGTTCATGTTTTTTAATTATCATATGATTAATTTCTTATGAACTACAATGATTTATTCAAATAATTAAAATTACTATCTTTGATATAAAGGGTTTGGTTTTCAAATGTAAATTCCATGCTCTCAGACCCTTATGCTTATGTAATTATTATGTGATCAATAATATATTACTTTTTTATAGTTTCTAAGAATATGATCTAACCATATTCTGGTGTTTCCTTTCACATTTTTAGGAATATAGGTTTTAATTATTGCATGTATTAAAAGGGTTATAGGTATGAAGAAATAAGTGCGTGGTGATTTATATATTTTATTAACCAGTTTTTTTCTTCCTAGTTTCCAATGATACTATTCGTATATGATTGTAATGTGGATCACCATTTTATGTAAATAATAGTTATCTATTTATATTTAATATTTTTGTAGTAAAAATATTTTTTATTATTATTGGTATCAGATCAATATTTACATAGAATTTTGTAAGAACCCTTGGGACAACTCAATGTATATGATAAAATATTAAAAAAAATTATGATAATATTTAATGTATGTGGTTAATATTGAGGTGTAAAGAAACAAATATTCATGATTTATATATCCTATAAATAATTTTATAATGGTTATGTGGATTCCCCTAATGATTTTTGTCGATCACACTAATATTTTTGGTTTTTTTCAAGGGATGGAACATGAATTAGTCATGTTAAAACTAAATGTGATAAAAAAAATTAATGATTTTCTTCAAGAAAAAAAATTATATGGGAGGTAAAATAAAGAACCTTACTATTATACCCCCAGAATATTCTCAATCTATGAATTGTGTTGGTATTTCTTATGGGAAATAGAGTGAAATGATTATGTTGAGTCCTTCATGAATTAATTTCCTTTTTATTTTAGGGGGTCGACTAATCAACCAGTCATTGGGAAATGGATCCTTTCTATTCTAAATATATTTTTCATTCCATAGTTATCATAACATATTTATATTATTCTGTTATTCATAATTTATAATGAAATGCAGATTTGTATTGGAATACTATCAAGAGTACAAGGTAATTATCATATTTAGAATATATGAAGATGGATGAGTTTATAATTTTATTTTTCAACATGTGAATTCCTTCTATACATTATAAAAAAATAGAGAAATAATTTCTTGAGATTAAAAAAAATTAGGGTTAAATTTTTGGTACTTATGAGTACAATTTCACAATAGTTTGGAGGTACTCTTGTAGTATTATCATATAACCTAATGTTAAATTTCATCGATTTTTTATGGTATTAAGCTGTTATCCAAAAGTGACTTTATTAGCTATGATTAAATTGTTCAATTTGATATAATGATAGAAATAATGGAAATTTTTTCCACTATAATTATGTTTTTTATAAGAATATAAAAATGTAATTAAAATTCCATTCAAAAAACCAACGGGAGAAAAAGATAATCTTTCTTCTTTTCTTTATTTTTTTGAAAAAATCATTGTGTAATTTATCTTAAAAGAACTAGTGAATTTTCTATTAATGAAATGAATGGACATAATACTATCAAATATAAATGTGTTGGGATGTTGTCATATACATAGGAACATAATGGAAAACAGCTATAGAATGAACAAAAAAAACTCTAGTGTTTTAAATGCATGGAGTATTTGAATTCATCCAACCAGTGACCGAATATGATGGTTAATGAAGATGGCTGACATCAATAGACTCCTAAGACTAGAGATAAACTAAAATATCATGGGATCACTTTTTCCGGAATGGTACACTAACGATGTGGTGAAAGGTACACATACCATTCACTATAAAATCGTTAATGTCTTATTTAATTATAGATATACCAACTCCATTACATCAAATGACTTTTCTATGGGTATCGTAGTACAACCTCATAACATAGATATTGAATTGGATATAAAAAATACCTAATTGTCTGATGATCACATACCATTTCAATGATTATTCTCTTGTTGATGTTTATGGGAATGTGTTTCTTGAAAATAATTTCTTTCATCCCATAGTTGAATTTGATGTAATTTTAGGCATGGATTATATTTCATTAAAAAATCCAAAATTATTTTTTCAGTAAATTAGGTTTTTCTTATATTCCAAACCAAAAATTGATCTCTTATGATTGTAATGACAAAAATGACCTTATAATGGAAATTATAATCATTGTATAGGACATGATTCATATCAAGAAAAGTTTTTTATCTCATATAATAATGACTAAACTCATCATTGAAGAAACACCAATGTTTAAATAGTTTATTGTTGTATTTTTATAAGTGTTTACTATTATTACACCCAATAATGATTTTCGTTTTTCAATAGAACTCATAATTGGTGAAACACCAATTTCCAAGACTCTACATAGAATAAACCTGATTGAGTTGAAAATATTGATGAAGAAACACTAGATGAATCATGACAAGGGATTCATTTGAAAATGTGTCAATCCATGGGTTGAAACTATTTTATTTATTAATAAGGAATATATATATCAATGTGAATTTACATTTATTATCTAGAACATAACAATATAAAAAACTAGAAACTTTTTCCTCATCCCCATATAAATGACTTGTTGGGTCAATTTTGTGGTGCTCATTAAATTTCCATGATTGCTATTAATTTTGGATATCATCAAATGGGGGTGAAAAAAGATATAATAAATACAAAATTAAGATAAATTCATTGATATTATGAATTTATAGAGATTCCATTTAGTTATATTAATACTGCAGTTATCTTTGTGGATTATATGAATAATGTCTTAAGACAATACATTAATCATTATTTGGTAGTCTTTATTGATGATGTGCTTATTCATTCAAAGATAAAGGGACAAATGATTATAATTTGAGAATTTTTCAAAAGTATCAAGGGAAGGAGAATATTTTTTACATCTTTTCAGTGTGTGAATTTTGTCTTTATAAATATTCATTCTCCTATCATATAATCTCTAGTGAGGGAATATCAGTAAACCGTTAAAATAAATAGTATATTGATAATATTTCCATATCAAACAACTAAAATTGAGTTCTATAAATTTCTTGTATTATGAAGATATTATCAACACTTTAAGATAATTTTTCATGAAAATCAAATCCATTAATCATGTTAATTCAAAAGGATTCCAAGATCCTTTAGACAGATGAATGTGAGTAATTTTTAATGGAACTAATAAGATAGATAGAAATTAAACATGTAAACTATCTAAATTATAATGGAGAAGTATTTTTAATCTATATTGATTCATTATATAAGGTACCAGTATACATAATCATGATGAATAATGTGGTTATTTATTGGAGGTTCCAAATAATCTCTCTCAAGATCATGATGTGTTCCAGGTATCTCTCTAGAAGAATACATACATGATACTTAACATATACTATACTCAAATGCCATACTATTTGAGTGAGATAGATCTTATCAAATATAATAGGTAATGATACTATATTGTAGATATAATTCCCTATGAAAAAATCCAACTCACATTGTCTATATGTTTTAGTTAAATGACAAATTGGGGGAAGCTATTTAGGAACTAGTGGATGGGATGAGGCATAAGTACCCCATATGTTTATATCAATTGATGAATTCCAAGGGAAAAATAATTTCTTAAAGGTGTTAAAATTAACCTCTTAATATTCTAGAAATAATGTCTTTGAAATGAATTTAATTTCTTCAAAATCATCATTTTCACACAACATCGATTTCAAAAAATCATCAATATATAATTAAATTGTTATTGTTTAAAACGAAAGTTATCAAATAGTAACTGAATCAGTGGGTAAGAAAAGTAATAAATATAACATTAATAATATATGGATATATATATATAGTGACTCGTGCCTTTTACATATAAAATTTCATGATTTTAAGCATAATTAATCGTCATAGTACAAGCCAAGGATCATTATGTCTAATGTCGTGGAAGACTAGGTAACTAAAACGTGGGGATAAAAAATGCTTGTTTATTTAATCTCCATAATGGGTTCCTAAATTCCTTTGAGCCCTTACATATGCATAGGGTACCCTGGGGTACACATGAACAAAGGGCTTATCTAAACAGCCCAGTAAAGGAATGGACATAAGGATACATGTCAAGCACATGAGTTACGAGGCATGACATAATGATATCCAAAGCATGAAACATATAAAATCATTTAATATAAGCATGGGATCATATAAATGTGGAATCATATAAATTTTTAAGAATCATAAAAAATTTCTTTAATTCAGGTCAAGGCTAAATGCCAATCATGTTTCCCATTTTAGTACGGGTCAAGGCTAACCGCCAGTCCCGTTTCACATAACATCTCATGAGGCTCAATTTTACCTGATGAATTGGAAAGCTATCTGGGTGCACCCATATCAAAATTTTCATGAATATTATTTCCACATAAATATTATTACCACATAAATATTCTTTCCACATAAGTAATCATACATTATCAATTGTTCATAAACAAAAGGTTACCCATGGAGAGAATTGGGTACCACAATCATGAAATAAAGCATAATTAATGAGTGTATCAAGAATGTGTCCATGAAAGAAAGGGATTAAAACATTCATGAAAATTAATAATGTAATTTAGTCATATAAAATGGTAGGTGGTAAAACATATATGTGGCATCACATAAAAAATGTATTTGAGATACATTAGCATTAAAACATTTTTTGTGCGGTTTTAAGGAAAATACTATAGAGAATTTACAATTATAAAGAAGACATTATTTTATATAAAACCATAATTGAACCAAGAATGTTTTTATAATAAAAATACTGAATTTAAAAAGACAATGGTGTCTTAAAACAGATGATAGAGTGAACTTGAAATTGGGTAAACGTTCGGGAAGTTCCTTTAAAAAGAGTGTGCTTATTGGGAAGTATCGAATATAGATTCACCTAAAAGCATGAATATCCCAAAAAGATAATGAGAGATGGATCTTGGAAAATTATTTTGGAGCATATAAACCGAATTTTTAAGTTCTACATAAAAAAGAGAAGATATCATCATTTTGTTAAAAATAATTATAGAGCAACTCAAAGGAATAAAGTAAGTTCGGGTAGAATCCATTACGGTTTATCAGCATGGTATCAGGTTTAACTAAGACGGATTTATGAGAGAGATAATAGTTTTCTCAACACTTAAAAAACATTATTTTAGTATGGGGGAGGTGAAAAAATACACCCCATCACTTTTTATTACACAAAAAATGCATATCATAGAGAACAATCTTGATTAAGAGTGAAAAGAATAGGATCCCTGACCTTAAATCTATTGGTGTTTGCCACTTGTTATTAAAGACCTGAATAAACAAATTAGGATTATTATTTAATAAGTCCAGAAACTCTTCCATATTTTATTTATTTATTATAACCCTTTTTAGTTCAATCAATTCCTTTTTGATTTGTTATAAAGTTAAATTTCATTGTTCGGGCTCGTTTTTTTACTTGGCTTTAAAAGATCGATTTGCTTATATTCATTTTTGGATTATATGTAAGATCAATGTGATTTTCCAGAATTGAGGTTATATTATTTAGTGCACATTCTGTAGATTACATGGTTTTGTTTTTAATTAGTTTCCTTATAGTGAAGTTTAATTATTATATATATAACCTTAGTGATAACTGTTTTTGGTAATCGGTGGATTTGAATACAAAGAACATGTTTTTTCTTTATAATATAACACCATTTGTACAAAATGATTACAGATCAAAAAAATAGGATATTTTAAATATATAATAATCTGGTTCAACCATATCACAAATGGATTCATGACCCAAATTAAAGATAATAATAGAAATTGATAAATTGTTGTCCTTGAATGTGCTAAATTAGAACATCTCAAATGGTGCTTTCATTTTATTCAAATAATAGGGTGGGGAAATGAGAGAAGATAATGACATATACCATTAGCATGAAAACATTCCAATACATGTATGTTACTGTATTTATCATACTATTATGGTGAAGGGAGATGAGGATGGAAAGAAAAAGAAAGATAACTTAAAATAAATGAAGGGATAGGAAAGAAAGATTTACCTCTTGAGACTTCCTCCTTTGCGAACCTTTTATGGGGGGAGGTTTTGGTATTTTGAAGAGGCTAGGTTTTTTTGGATGTGTGGGAGGATCATGGGGAGATATTTGGGCTGAATAATAGCAAGGGAGAAGGATTGACAAGAGTGAAGAGTAGAGGGAGTGAAGGGGGGTTTTATAGTTTAGGGGAGGAGGTATTTCATAATATTATTATCATTAATTTATTATTTCTTCACAAGAAAAATAAATATCAAGTATTCCATGAAAAAGAATAGTGATTTTATCATGTGATCCTGAACTAAGTTGAATTACATCATCATAACATCATCAATGACTCAATTAATCCATTAATTAGCATTTATTGTGAATTATCAGATTCTACTATTCATCAATAATTTACGTATTTTAGAAAAAACACAAAAATTCACCCTAACCATTTTTCGACGTGTATAAAAAATGTTGTCCATTTTTTAAAAATAATTTTCTTTATATGATTATTTTAATATTTAATTAAAATAATAATTTATTATCAAAACCTGTTTTAAAACATTCATTAACTTATTATAAAATATAGGTATATCGTACTTCCAATCTAATATTACTATCATAGGTGAGGTTACTATTCATTATGGTATATCACTATTCATAAGGGTATGTTACTATTCATTGGGGTAGGTTTCTATTCACAAAATATTATTTTTTCCTTATCAAACTCCAAATAACATACTGATTACAAATGTGTATGGAGGATTTTCGAAATTCCAAACCCAGAAGTGACAAACTTATCTTTAAAGGTCACTGGACGTTATTAGTTTGTTATATTGTATTTTTATGAAATATTTATAAGAAGGAAAATTTCCATTGAAAACATTGTGTCCTTACATTCTTCCCCCCTTATGAAATTTTCCTCTCAAAATTTCATTTTACATTATAGGTCGTAAATAGAAGAGGGTACTTCTCCTTCATCGCCTCCACCGGTTCCCAAGTAGCTTCTTCAAACATTTGGTTCCTCCATAACACTTTGAAAAGGTGGGTTGTCTTGTTTCGTAAAACCTTATCTCCTTATCCCAGAATCTCCATGACATGCTGATCATAAGAGAGATTATCTTCCATCAGCACCACCTCTGAGTTCAGTACATGTAGGGTACTAGGTATGTACTTCCTCAGTAGTGATACATGAAACACATCATGAACTCAATCCATATTTGGAGGAAGTGTGTGCCGATAGGCCGCAGCTTCTATGTAGTCAAAGTTCTCAGGGTGTCCAAAGTACCTTGGGATTATATTCCCTTTCTTTCCAAACCGCATGACTCTCT
Source organism: Viscum album (assembly GCA_963277665.1). Taxonomy (NCBI): domain Eukaryota; kingdom Viridiplantae; phylum Streptophyta; class Magnoliopsida; order Santalales; family Viscaceae; genus Viscum; species Viscum album. The sequence goes on along the minus strand of OY728142.1, from coordinate 1,327,817,242 downwards.
TCTATGGTGATATTCTAAAAAAGACTTTATACCCAACGAAGAAATCCAAGTCCCTTCGACGGTTGTCAGCGTAGCTCTTTTACCAACCTTGAGTAGCTTTGTTGTTTTCTAAATGACATGATCCTTTTCTGCCATCTCTTACACAAGATAGGGGCCAAGTAGCTTTCATTCTCCAACTTAATCCCAACAAGTTGGAGTTCTACATCGCTTTCCATACAGAGCTTCATACGGAGCCATCTGAATACTTGAGTGGAAGCAATTGTTGTATGAGAACTCAACCAATGGAAGATGTTGATCTCATCCACCTTTGAATTGTAGACAGTAGGATCTTAGAATATCTTCATGCGCTTGAATAGTCCGTTTAGATTGGTCATCAGTTTGGGGGTGATAGATCGTTCTGGAATTTAATTCAGTACTCAAAGCATGTTGAAGACTCCTCTAGAATTTTTATGTGAACCTTAGATCATGATCAGAAACAATTGAGAGTGGAACACCATGAATTCTCACTACATCCTTCGCATATATTTTTTCATTTTGTTAACAAGATAGCTCTTCTCTAATAGTAGTAAAATTTGTAATCTTGGTGAGTCGATCAACCACAACTCATATTGCATTATTTCCCTTTGACATCTTTGGGAAACCCAGGACAAATTCCATTTTTACATTTTTCCATTTCCACATGTGTATAGGAAAGGTCACATCATCCCTTTGGACTTTTCCCTCTCTCCATTAACATTCTGACATACCAAGCACCTAGATATATATTCTAAAATCTCCTTCTTCATGTAATCCCACCAGAAGTGTTCTTGGAGATCACGATACATCTTGGTACTCCCTGGATGGATAGAGAAGGTCATGAAATGTGAATCACTCAATAGATCCTACATTATCTCTGGATTCTATGGTACACATAATTGTGTCCCAAATCATACAACTCATTCCTCATCAATTTTGAAATCGAAGGATTTCACATTTTTAACAGCTTCCACCCTTTTAGGAATTTCCACATCCTTTCATTGAGTGTGCATTATTTTATCAAAGTAGGATGGTTGAGAAATAATTTGAGAAAGTATTGATGATGTTCCTCCTATAATGATTCCCATGTCCACCCTTTTCAAATCTACATAGATCAGATCTTTTTCAATTCACATCATTGATAAAGATACAGAATCCTTTCTACTTAGAGCATCTGCCACCTTGTTTTCCTAACCAGTATGGTAGTGGATTGAGCTGTCATAATCCTTGATGAGATCTATCCATCTTTGCTGGAACATATTATTCTATTTCTGTGTGAATATATATTTCATACTCTTGTAGTCAGTATATATTTCACATTTTTTCCGATAGATATAATTCTTCCATATTTTCAATGCAAAGATCACAACTTCTAACTCTAGATCATGAGTAGGATAGTATTGCTCATGGGTATTCACCTGACCTGAGGCATAGGCTATCACTTTATCATTTTTCATTATCAGACAACCTGTGCCTATATTAGAAGAATCACTGTACACCACAAAGAATTCTCTACTTGAAGGGAGTGTGAATACTGTCACCGTGATAAGCCGATTTTTCAACTCCTTGAAACAATAAACACATTCCTGTGTCCATACTAACTTTACTCCCTTTTGTGTAATCTTGATCATTTTGTTTTACAATCGTGAAAAGTTCTTCACGAATTTTCGATAATACCTGGCTAGACCCAAAAATCTGTGGATCTCTGTTACAGAAGTTGGCCTTGACCACTCTTCAATTTCCATCGTCTTGGAAAGGTCCACAGATATCTTTTTCCTAGTGATAACATGCCCCATGAATTATACTTCCTCCATCTAGAACTCACATTTACTGTACATTTCATAAAACTTCTACCTTCTCAAAGTCTTTAACGCAGTTTTAAAATTCTCTTCATATTCCTCCTTACTCTTGGAGTATATCAAAATATCAATAAAAAAGACCACCACAAATTTGTCAAGGTAATCTCTAAAGACTCTATTCATTATTTCCATGAAAATTACTGGAGCATTAGAGAGTTCGACGGGCATCAGTATGAACTCATAGTGTCCATACCTCATTTGAAAGGTAGTCTTGGGCATATCTTCCTTCATCACCTTTAGTTGGTGATATCCCGACTGAAGGTCCACCTTAGAGAAATAACTTGCCCCACGAAGCTGATCAAACAAGTCAACTATCCATGGAAGGGGATACTTTTTCTTTATCATGATTTTATTGAGCTCACAATAATTAATGTGGAGGTGCATTTATCCATCCTTATTCTTGACAAAGAGGACTAGAGAACCCCATAGTGAAGCACTCAGGCATATAAAACCCTTCTCCATATTATTGTGTAACTACTTCTTCAAATCTTCCAGCTCTATGGTGTACGTTTTGTAAGGTGTATTTGATATTGGTAGAGATCCAGGGATATGTTAAATTGATAACTCAGGCTTTCTGTGAAAAATAATATTCGGAAACTCTTCATGGAATACAGTAGTGTAATCCCTCAGGATGGGCATGTCTTCAAGCATGATTCTCTCCTTGGTCTCAATCATTTGAGCTATATATTCTTGCTCATAAGGCAAAAATATCCACACATGAGTCAATGATTCTAAAAAAGGGTCAGTTTCCACCTTACACGTGTAAAGAATTGATGGATTCTTCGGGATGTGAAAAGTGATCTCTATTTCCCGACAGTTGATGTTGGCTTTATACAAAGATAGCCAATCTATTCCCAAGATTGTGTCAAACTCCACTAAAAGAAATATGATGAAATTTTATATGAGGTTAATTCCATAAACTTTAACTAGGGAGGAGTTATAAACCATAGAATCGATAATTTCCCCATTCCCTATTCCCACAGATAACTTTTCCTCCAAATTTTGAGGTGGTTTTTGAATAGTTCTACTCAACTTGAATGATATAAAAGAATGCATAGAACCAGAATCAAATTGTAAGTTCACTATTCTTGAATAATTAACAAGCGTACCTATCACCACATAGTTACCCTACCCCACCTTAGTAGTAGTGATAGAATAAGACCTTCCTTTTTTCCTTGGAAGTTATTGTTGCTTGCCTCCGACAACCCTCAGCTTAGGGAAATTTTTCGCATAATGTCCATGCTTCTTTCAGTTGTAACATGACACTACAGGCTGAGTGTTGATTTAAACCATCCTATATTCTTCAACATTATTGGGAATTTTCATATTCCTTCAGAAGTTATTGGCTAGTTGATCAAACTTTCTGCATTTGAAGCAATTCTTGATTCCCTTAAGACAGTCACCAAGATGCTTCTTCCCACAATCTTTGCAAAGAGGAATGTGAAGCTTCTTTCCATTATGGGATTTGTTTGATAAACCAACCTTGTGGTTCTCCATTTTTTATTCTTTTCACTAGGCCCACAAAACCAATGAGAGTCTCCAATCTCCATTTTAACCTTGAGGGCACAACAAAAAATCACCTCATAATTGTCGAAATCTCAAATCGCCAACGCTTTTCATAGACTTGACTTTAGTCCTACAAATAAGGGATCAAACTTTCTTTTGGTGTTCATGACAAAGATAGAGGCATACCATGAAAGCCTTGTATTGTTCAATTCATACACCACGATGGAATTATTTTCCTTCTGCTTGAGTCTGAAGAACACTCTTTCCATCTTGAGACTGTTGGTTCGAGGAAAATATTTGTTGAAAACATCTTACTGAATTACTCCCAATCTATAAAATACATTTCTTCTTGGGAAATTGTATTCTTGATCAGTTTCCACCACAAATCAGCTTCCCCATCAAAATTATTGACCGCCAATATAAATTTCTCTTCTTCCGAGCATTGGAGGATGAAGAAAATATTTTCAATGGAGTTAATCCATTGTTCTGTGAGGAGGGGTTCAGATGACATGATAAACATGGGACACCTTTTTCACATGAAGGAATCTATGAAAACTTGCTCTTTCCTCAGAGGAAGAAGTTATTCCGCGTACTTCAAGTTATTATTCATAACTTGAGCCAGCTGAGAAAGTACATTCATGAAGTTTTGAGCACCTGCTCCCGTCATATCAGGCTTATCCATAGGGAAATCATCACATTTCCTATCACATTGGTTGTTGGAATCTGTTCATCTATTTCCTGCCATTAACTGATAAAAAGAACGTATAATTAGAGGTCTTGAATATTAGCTATTTTTCATAAAAATGAAATATTGAACATAAAAGTATAAACTTATAAAGAAGAAGTATATCCTAACTTGTGATTCCCTAGGTTTATATCCAAGTTATCCTCGATCTATTTATTAACATATATTCTTATGGGATTCTTTTTTTTTAACTTAATAATGAATTTTACTGAGCTCATGAATCTACCATAGAATATCCCCTGGGAGTGTTGTAAACAAGAGTGCAGCAAGGCCTGTTGTCGTGCACTAGTTCTCGTTGAAGTCTAGTTTAAAGTGGTGTTTTTGAGATTTACCCCTAGATACATATGTGCCAGAGCCGCCTCTACCTTCTCGTTTCCAAACATGTATGTATTTGATTGATAAGACACTTACTCAATACTCACCAAAGTTCTATAATGTTTTGTTATACATTGTCTTATGCTTAAGGGTCTTACTAATGTGCTCTATTCGTAATCTCAAAAAATAACTAGACCATCCTATGATACCAACTATAGAGACTCTAGCCTTTTACATATAACCTTCCATGATTTTAATCATAATTAATCATCAGAGTACAAGCTAATAATCGTTATGTCTAGTGTATTAGAATACTAGGTACATAAAACATAAAACATGGGGCTAAAAAACACTACATTATTTAATCTCTATAATGAGCTCCTAACTTCCTTTGATCCCTTACATATGCATAGGGTACCCTAGGGAACACATGAACAAAGGGATGAGATAAAAATTTCAGTAAGGGAATAAAGATAAGGATTCATCTCAAGCACATGAGTTAGGAGGCATGACATAATGATATCCAAAGCATAAAACTTATAACATCATTTAATATAATCATGGGATCATATAATCATGGAATCATATAAATTTTGCAGGATCAAAAAACATATCTTTAGTATGGGTCAAGGCTGACCGCCAATACTGTTTTCCATTTTAGTATGGGTTAAGGCTAACTGCCAATCCTGTTTCACATCGCATCTCATGAGACTCAACATTACCCAATGCATTAGAGAGCTATCGAGGCGCATCCATATCAACATTTTCATGAATATTCTTGCCACATAAATATTATTACCATATAAATATTCATTCCACATGAGTAATTATACATAATCAACTGTTCATAAACATAATGTTACCCATGGAGAGAATTGTGTACCACAATCATGACTTAAACCCTAACCAATGAGTATATCATGAAAGTGTCCATGAAAGAAAGGGATTAGAACCTACATGGACATTCATAATGTAATATAAGAATATAACATGGTAGGTGGTAACAAATATAAGTGACATCACATAAGAAATGTATTTGAGAGACATTAGTATTAAACCATTTTTGTGTGGTTTTAAGGAAAAAACTATAGAGATTTTACAATTGTAAAGAAGAATTTTTTTTATAAAAACCGAATTGGACCAAGGAGGTTTTCATAATAAAAATACTGAATTTACGAATAAAATGGTGTCTTAAAATAGAAGATATAATGCACTTGAAATTGGGTAAAGGTTCAGGAAGATCCTTTAAAATGAGTGTGTTTATTGGGAAGTACCTAGGAGATATTCACTTAAAATAGTGCATATCCCCAAAAGAGAATGAGATATGGATCCCATAAAATGATTTGGGTCATCTAATTATAATTTTTAAATTTTAACTAAAAAATAAAAGACAACAACATTTTGGTAAAAAGAAAGATAGAGCAACACGAAAGAAAAAAGGAAGTTCAGGTAGAATCCATTATGGTTTATCGACATGGTATCATGCGTAACTAACAGGTCTTGATGAGAGTGATAATGGGTTTCTCATCTCTTATAAAACATTAGGAAAGTATGTGGGAGGTTAGAAAATATACCACATCACTAGGCATTACACAAAAAATGGAATATCATAGAGAACAAATCTTGATTAAGAGTGAAAAGGAGAGGATCCCTTTCCTTAAATCCATTGGTGTTCTCCACTTGTTATTAAAGACCTGAATAAAAAAATTATGATTATTAATTAATAAATACATAACCTCTTCTATATTTAATTTTTTTATTATAAACCTTTGTATTTCAGTCAATGCCTTTTTGATTTGTTATAAGATTCAATTTCATTATTCAGGATCGTTTGTTTACTTGGCTTTAAAAGATCGGTACACTTATATTCAAGTCTGGATTATATGTAAGATCAAAGTGGTTTCACAGAATAGAGGTTATACTATTTAGTTCATATCCAGGATATTACATGGTTTTATTTTTAATTAGGTTACTTAGAGTGATGTTGAATTATTATATATATATCTTTAGTGATATCCATTTTTATTAATCGGTGGATTTGATTACAAGGAACATGTTTTTTATTTATAACATAATAGAATTTCTACAAAAGTATTACATTAATAAATAGGATATAATACATATATAATAATATAGTTCTACTATAACACAAATAGTTTCATGACAAGAATTAATGATAATAATAAAAATTGATAAATTGTTTTCCTTGAATGTGCTAAATTATAACCTCTCAAACAGTGCTTTAATTTCATTCAAATAAATGGTTTGAGAAATGAGAGAATATAATGAAATATACCATTAGCATGAAAATATTCCATTACATGTATTTTACTATATTTTTTATTCTATTATGGTGAAGGGAGGTGAGGAAAGAAACAAAAAGAAAGAGAACTTAAAGAAATGAAGGAATTGGAAAGATGGATTTACCTCTCGAGACTTCCTCCTTTGAGAATCTCTTAAGGTGAGAGGCTTTGATATTTTGAAGAGGCTAGGAGATTCTTGACGTGGGGGAGGATCTTGGGGAGAGATTTGGGTAGAATAATGGCAAGGAACAAGGCTTGAGAGGAGTGAAGAGAAGGAGTGAGGGGGGGGGGGGGGGGGTTATAGTGGAGGAGAGGAGAGATTTCATAATATTATAATCATTTTTTTATTTTTTCATTACAAGACAAAGAATAGTATGTATTCTATGACCATGAATATTGATTTTATCATGTGATGTAGAACTGAGTTAGATTACATAAGCAGAACATCATCGATGACACAATTAATCCGTTATTTAGCATTTATTGTGAATTATCGTATTCTACTATTCATCAAAAATTCAAGTATTTCAGTAAAATTCCAAAAATTCACCCTAACCATTTTTCAACATGTAAAATCCAAAAAATGAATCCATTTTTCAAAACTAATATTCTAAATATGATAATTTTAATATTCAATTAATATAATAATTTATTATCAAAACCAGTTTTAAAACATTCATTAACTTATTATAAAATATAGGTATATCATACTTCCAAATTGAATATTATTTTATTAAATCATAGGTGATGTTACTATTCATTATGGTATATCACTATTCATAAGGGTATGTTACTATTCATTAGGTTAGGTTACTATTCACAAAAAAAATTATATTTTCCTTATCGGACTCCCAATAACTTACTTATTACAACCGTGTATGCCGGATTTTCAAAATTCCAAACATAGAAGTGAAAAACTTATTTCTAAAGGCCACTTAGCACTTAGTAGTTCATTATATTTTTTTTATGACATATTTATAAGAAGGGAAATTTCCATTGAAAACATTGGGTTGTTACATATATGTATAAAATTAATTATTTGGTTATCAGTTGATTATAAATGAAAAAAAATCATTTGAAATAAATATCAACATTTTTCTAAAGAACGATTTTTATGAATGTAAGGTATTTTTATCTTAGTTAGTCACAACTACTAAATAATTGTAATGAAAAATATACATGACATATTAAATAATATTTTATAATATTAATTTATCATTTTTTCTAAAAAATTTAAATGAGTAAACCATGATACAAAAATAAAAATTTATTCTTCCTAAAGACTGGATTTTGTTGTGTGGTGTGTGCTTATTTTTAAATTTAATATTTTATCACTTATAAAAATATTATTTGATAAAATTGGTTTCATATTTATAATCATGAAGTTCAAATTTGGTTAATATGGTCTTTTTATTTTCATTTTATATAAATAGTAACCACTGTAGAATTTATCAGCCCAGTAAAAAGTAAATTTAGTTAATCAAGGTTTAAAAATGTTATAAGGGAATAATTTAATCATCTTAATTTGTATTATATTAATTTAATTCTACTCTTATTATATCATTAAACAAATAAATGTCTTTAATGGAAACTTTTCCATGAAAATAACATACTTAATTTTCAATGAAATGATGGTTACAAAATGTCTATCTCTTGGATTATATAATCTTTTTTATGTCCATAAAAAATAACAAGAATGTTGTGAATAATGTAAATGTATATTTGGCGATTAATGAAATTATTTTCATGATATTCTTTTTAAAAAATATATAATTACCTTTAATTCTTGTTAAATGTTAATATAGTATATATTTAATTAAATCGAAAATAAAATAAATGATTTATAAATATTAAAAGTTATATAATTTTAGTTATTTATAGTGTTACAAGAATTTTATAAGTGATTATAAAATATTAGTGTTGTGTTAAAAGATTATATGTGAATATAAGCATTTACCTTAATTTATTTTAATAAATTTAAATCATTTTTGTCAAATTTGAAAATAATGATATTTTATCAAAATAATATATTGTTTGATTTTTTTAAAAATAAGAAAATATCATAAAATATGATAGTGTAAATTTTATTTTGTTAAAAATATAATATATAAAATAAACCCACATTTTGTATAAATGAATTAATTTGTTGTGATTATAACCCTATTTAAATTTATCATTGAATAAATATTTATTTAGGGGGATTTTTCCTTATATGAATCTATTTTAATTTAATGTTTTTTAAATTCTGAAAATGCCCCTCTCACAGTTATAAAAGGGCGCCTCTTCCCTCACATCATCACACTAATTTTAGCCTTCTGTCATGATTAAACAATGAAAATTTTTCTACTGAACATTTTTATACATATTATTGAGATAATTGCCTTCATAAAAGAGGAACCATTTTTTTCTTTTCGATTATATCTAAAGGATTATTTTTAAGGAAGAGTTAACCACCTTAACAGATAACTTCATTCTATACTCTTATTTTCCTCTTAAAAATTTATACCATTTTTAATAACATAATAAATTTAGTATCCTTATTGTTATGAATTTGTCTATCATTATGAAAACACCATTATACACCATATTACATGTCAAACTATAAGTAAAAGTATCGCTTGTGCCGATATGCAGCTTACTGTCTCCACATATAGACAGGATTCATTTTTTATCACCATATTTTATGGATTGGAATATGATGGTTTTAATACCTATATATAATATTTTTTGATTTATTATATGTATAAAATAATAAAATCAAATCTACTTACAAACAATCTAATATATTTGGAAACGATAACATTATTCTTTTATACATTTAAACTACCACCTCCATGAAGCGATGTGAATTTTTTAATTTATATTTTCTTTTATAGAAATTAGGAATAATTTTATGAATATATATTATATATATACTATACATATTAAACAATAATTTTGTGTTAATTTTCATCTTTTTTCATCCATAAAAAATGATTGAAAACATCATGCATACTTATAGCCTACCATTTCTATGAATAGTCAAATATATTTTTATATCTCTAACATTTTTTTGATTACTATAAAAAAGTTTATTTGGAATAAATATTAAATTAATATTACAATTAATATTATATATATTATGGTAGCACGATAACTGAAAAATTATTGGAACTACTCATTTGAAATATTCATAATAAATGAAACAGTAAACAGCAAGAAAAAATTATTTTATTAGGAATTATTGATTAAATTTTGTGTTGAAATATTATAGAGAAATACTATATGATATTATAAGAATGAAAAATAAGTTGATATATAATTATAATAATTTTAATTTTTAATACAAGATTTTGAAGTTCTTTTAATGAATGATTAGATTATGTAAAGGTTTTTATGTAATAACCTCACTCTTTATCCGGATTGATTATGGCAATGCCTAAAATGATGAAATATTATGGTATAACACAAAATAAAACTTATGAAATTTCTTCAAATCAATTAATTTATTTAGTATAAATTTTTTTACATCATTCTCATCATATTATGTACTCAAGAGACAAAATTATGTTTTCAAGGAAAATGGGCATCATTTCTCTATTCTATTGGAAAATAATTTTCATATATATCCATATTTTCTAAAAAAATTAAATATGGTTTTTATTATTACCATGAAATTTTTTAACTTCATTTTTACCAATTTATTAATTTTTACAATTATTTTTGAAGGAATATAATTTTAATTTTCCAAAAGATGTAATTTTTATATTTTTTCTACTGTGTGAATGGTAAAGATTTATTTTTAAGTCATGAACATATTTTTCACACCATAATTAAAATTATTTTCCTTGAAACATGAATAATATGGTTCCATGATTATTTTCAATGAAAATATTCTCTTTTATATTTACAGAGTTTTATATAAGCAATTTGCAAATAGATATGCAATTTTACTCAAATATATTTTAGTAAACTTTTAATGGTATTTCAATTAAACTGAGACATCAACACTCAATTTCAATTATAAATTTATGGAGATAAGATACAGTTATATCATTCATGCTCATTCATTTGATGCTTAATATTTATTATGATAAGAGGTTTCAGAATCCCGTTTCACTTCCATGGGATATTCTAATAAGAAATGGTAAAATATTTATGAAACCTATTTCATTTACATGGGTTCTACAATGGTTAAATGTTTTAGAAAATCATTTCTTTTCAAAGTTGTTGTTATGATGATTGATTTTTGATCATATAGAACACAGATGTGTGATTTTAATTATGTGATAGTCGCGACATATATCTCCCAACAATGTATTTGGTAAAGAATGATATTTCATAAGTTAAACTAAAAAATAATGGGTGTGAACCCAGTTAGTAATTTACTATTTCCATTAAGAAAGTATAAGGTGTGAAACATAATAACTATAATGGTTTGTGGGTGAGAATTCTCTATTATCCTTTCCTTATAAATGATTCTTGAAATCTAAGGATATTCTTAGTATATTTCTATGAATTACATATAAAATTGTTAATCTGGTGAAAAAATTTAATGGTTCGGGTTCTTTGGTTCCCTTATAGATTATTTTATATGAGCATTCAAGATCTTTTCCATGACATAATATTATGAAAATTAATGGAATGTTTACAATTTACAAATGATAATATCAAATTCTTTTACCATTAATTCCTTGTTATTCTTATGTGATCATTGATATATACATTTTTTCCCTTACTGAGATTCTGATCTTATATTTTTCACCTATTTCATTTCCCCATGTAATGAGTAACATAATTAAGCCTGATATGACTATGAAGGCTGGTATTTTTGGTGAAATAAGTGGGATATTATTCTGATATTACCTAAACTAGTTGTTTATGTTTCTATTTTTTCAAAGATACTGAACCTAATAGATTCTAGAGTGGATTGTTATGTTATGTAAAAAATATTCATATATTTAGATATAATATATATATATGGAAATTATGGGTCTTATATAAATTCATGGAAAAGGTATTCCTATGGGGGAATCTAATAATCCATGAATAGCATGGTGGAATTAAATGATAATCATATAATTCTACATAAATATTAAAATAATATAGAAACATCCCCATCGATATCATAATTATTAAAATAAAAATGTGTTCGTCAATAACTTATTTCATAATGACGTAATTCATAAATCCATGAATTTAAAACATACAATTGTGTTCTCTTGCAAGGGAATCTAAAATAAATTATCAAGTCACCATGCCAATACATCTTAAATTAATGGGTAAAACCTCCCACGAATTCAAAATATTGTGTGTCTCATTATACCTACAAATTAATAAACTATCAATGTAAATATATCCTCCCATCAATTAATATTTCCAATTATTTCATCATGATATTAAAAAACACAACATAAAGAAATAGGCCATAAAATAGATAAATTGTAAGATCCTGTTTTTTGGAAAGGTATGTTTTTGTTGTGTTTTGGGTTGAACCCTTTTTTGGGGGCTTTAAAGTGTTTCCTAAAATGTGAGAGGCCTTGGGGGTGTTCCTTCGGCACGGGGCATGGGAGAAGTGAAATCTGGGCAAGACAGGCCAGGGTGTACATCTTGTGCACGGCCAAGAAAACCGTGCAGCCTGCCCAGGCTAAACCGTGCGACCCCTACTCCTCCGGACAGAAGCATGGGCACGGTTTTCGCACAGTTTTCCAACCTAGGCGGCTAAATTGTGTGACCCCTCTTCCTCCAGACAGTGGCATGCGTAATGTTTTCCAAACCATGCTGAGAAACAGTGTGGCAACTTAAGGTTGGGAAAAATTACAAGTTTACCACTATGGGCTTTGAAACCCCACTCAGGATTTCCTCTAATTTCCTCCCTCTCCAAACTAGGCATGACCCAAATCACCCAAAGGCTCCATAAGACCAATCTACTTCGATTATACGCCATTTTTTGTTTCTGTTGGTTGCGGATCGAAGCTCCAGGTAAAGCTAATCCCATCATTGCTTCTCTTTTTTGGTTTAGGGTTTGTATCTCCTCTCCCTCTCATTCAGAAGCTCTAAAACCCTAACTTTGGGGTGAGTTTTAGGTTGAAGCCCCAAATAATGGTTGGATCGAGGCCTAAAGACTCGATTGAGAGTGCATTCAACCACAGTTTCGAGGTAGGTGGTCTACAAGTGATATCCCATTGTTATTTGGTTATTTGTTCATGTTTAGATGTGTTCTTGCATTCCTTTGGTTATGTTTTGAATAATCTTGGCATGTTTGGTAATAATGGTGTTTAAAAATGGAAAATGGGAACCCTCACGATCCTTGTGGGATGTGTTGGGAAAGACTTGACCTAATTGGGGCCATCCATGGGATGTGCTGGCTTTTTTCGGATTTAGGAATTGATATTAAACAACTGACCTTGTTGTAATGAATTGTAGAGACCTTGATAAATATGTGGGAATGATTGGTTGAACTTTGAATAGAAGTTAGGTGATGCACCTAGACTTGGAAATAACCTAAGGGTTAAAGTGGAATGGGTTAAATGGGTGATTCAGGGGAATGATGAACGGGTTAAATGGGTTACGGTGTAAACAGATTAATGACCATAATGGGATAGAATATGGGGTTAATGTTGAATGCTTAATTATATAGACATAACAAATGGGAATTGGGTGAATGGTTAAATGATATGAAATATTAATGTGCTAATGGGTTAATACATGATGTGGTTTCCCATGTGGTTGTGGTGAATAATGTTTTCCGAAAGGCAATGGTTTAGATGATTGATGGTTACTTATATATATAATCATGTGAACATGGATTCGTAGAGTGGGGTATGACATGAGGATCTATGCCCACTAGTCGAGTGAAGACTGAGGTTCTAAACACCACCCTAATGCACAGGTTAGGAAAGGGGACTCACTATTCTCCTAACGGTTGCATCCACCCAGACTGAGGCTTCGAGGTGAGGTTATGGTTTCTATGAGGGGTTACTTCTAGTGAGATAGGATAATGATGTGTTTACCCTCTTGCATGTGATTGTTGGTCCTAGACCCATGTAACATAATGTATGTGATTAACCCATAAAAATGTGATGAAATGGTAAATGGTGATAATGGGTATGTAATGATTGGTAAGGGAAGTGGCAATGGCTTGCCTCTAAACTGGTTAATGGTACCTTAAATAATTACTCGGCATTTATCATTCATATTTCTCTTGCATGCACTACCTGTTTATACTAGATATTTTGTAGACACCGTTGGTGGTGGCCTTCTGAGTTGTATTCACACCCTGCTCGGGCCGCCATTGGGTACCTGAGAAGACTTCATGTTTGTAGGTCAAGTGAAAGGAAAAGGTCTTTGCTTGATAGTGAGTGGACATGGGTAGCACTTGGTGGACGATCCAGACTTGGAGTCGAGACCATTTTGGGGATTTTGGTCGTTGTCTTTATTTTGGTATTTTGTCCACTTTTGCACTTGTAGTATGACATGGCATATTTATTATTGGAAATGGATGTTATACATGTTCTTTTCATATTGGTTATTATTTCGGTTATTTGGTTTTTATCTATTGTGTCTTACTCTAATAAAAAGGGGGTATAGTCTCCCAACTTGACTCCATAGACACCCGCTGCTAGTCGGCAGTCTTTGTTGTACGGGGAGGTGCGCTTAAGGTGATGCAACCACAAAGCTCGGAGCACCAGTTTAGTGGCTTAAGGGTCAGGGACGTTACAATGTGGTATCAGAGTAGGTCTTTTTTCTCCTTCTCTGAGGTCCTATTATTTGGGATTGGTAGCCAAGGGTTAAGACGTATCGGGCCTTGGTAATGAGATCATGGTTGTGAGTAGATAAACAATGTACGAGGGGAAACCCAAGTCACCCTGGGTGTGAAATTTTTTTATTGGTTTTGTGTTGTTACAGTTGATGATATTTCACATTTTAGTGATGCACATGTGGTTTGATGTGGCTGTTTTATGATATTTTTCTCGTGGCATTAATGGCATGAGGATTAGCATTCATTCATCATTACAGGCACCTAGGGAGATAGGTGACTTGCATTGTATTAGACACACGCACGGGGTGGGTGTGTGAGGAAGGAAAGTAGGGTGCATTATGCATTTCATGAAAACAATAAATAATGAGAAGAATGAAATAAAACAAGTTGGAAAATGTGGTTAGGTTAGTGTATGAAAAGTGGGTTTTTGTAGCTAGTAAAGAGCTTTTGATAATGTCGTGAATGTTATGAGGTATGTGTGCTAAATCTCGTGCTTGGAAATGTAGAGAAATACCACCATGACTTCAGTTACTAGGTGGGCAATGGGAGGGTGTTTCAGAGAACACTCCTCCAGGAGAGAAGCATGAAAATGTAGCGATCAATGAAGGTAGAGAGGATCGGTTCTGAGAGAACATGGCTTGCCTTATGCAGAAGATAGATCGGGAACCACGGTGGGTTGCACCAAGTATGTTTGAGATGACCAAGGAGTTCCAACGGCAGCATCCTCCTACATTCACCAGAGAGGGTGGGCTAGAGGTAGAGGAGTTCTGGTTAGAGTCTGTCTAGATGATACTGGATCATCTTGAGACCCCGGTCAAAAACTGGGTGAAATTGGCTGCTTATATGTTGCGAGGCCTGGCGAGGTGTTGGTGGGACATTCAAGCTCAAATTGAGCAGGTTGAGGGAATGTCATGGATGGTTTTTCAGGAAGAGTTTCTGGAGAATTTATACACAGAGACCTTGATACATGATCAGGTAGTATAGTTTATGAGCCTGACTTAGGGATCACTATTAGTGATGGACTATTAAAGTTGCTTCAATAACTTGAGAAGCTTTGTCCCAGTGTTAGAAGGGGATGAGGAAGTAGTAGCTAGGTGTTTCTAGAATGGACTGAGACATGATATTAGTTCTCACGTAAACATATTCTTCGTGAAGAGGTTCATAGAGGTAGTATATTGGGCACTGATCTCAGAAGGAAACCTGAAGGGAGCATCGGGTGGTGGGCTTGTGGTGTTAATGGGACAGACAAGTAGTGCAGCTGCCAAAGGTCTAAAGCGAAGCCATGAGAGCTCATAGCATAGTGGAAGTGTGAAAAGTGGCTGGAAGAGAGGGTCAGCCTCTCAGATTGGAAATTAGGTGTTCTGCTATCAGTGTAGTTGGTCAGGGCACATGCATGGTCAGTGTCCTCGACCTCCAGTTGAGTGTCGTGCATGAGGGCGGATGGGACATGTACAGATGTTCTGCAGGAAACCTCAGCAGGTGGGTGAGTATGATGGTGGAAGGCAGGTACCAGATATGGGAAGGGGATCAGTTACCCCGCATCAGGCAGGCAGTTGGAGCTCCACAGGCCGTACTGGCAGGGGCGGTGGATGTGGAACTCTATGGCAAGATCGCTCACACCAGCAGGGCAGTGCGGCGTAGGGAGTTCAGGCTGGAGCCCAGGGTAGGGTGGCAAGTCAGCTTCATGTAGTTTATTTTGCGACTGGTGATGGCAAGGCTGGACCATCGACTGTTCGAGGTACGATCCGTGTAGCTTCTACTTTTTCTAGTTTGTTGTTTGACACATATTCCACACACTATTTTATCTCTGCTCAACTAGTGGTAGTGCTGGGTTTACCTATGGGGTGGTGTGTGGGGTGATGTCAATTGACACACCGTTGGGGGTGCGGGTTGACACTACGGGAAAATGGGTATTTGCGATGGGTTATTTGCGGCGGGGATAAATCCCGTCGCAAATAGTCCCGTTAGAAACTTATTTGCGACGGGGAAAGCTACCCCATCACAAAAGGACTGGCGCGCTTTGCGCGCCAAATCACGGGAAAGTTATTTGCGATGGAAATATACCCCCGTCACAAATAACTATTTAACCGTTGACCGTAATAAATGCGGGCTAAGTTATTTAGGACGGGTACCGTCGCAAATAATACAATTTGTGACGGGATACCCGTCGCAAATATACCCGTCGCAAATAAGCTAACCTATAAATAACCCCCCATCCGTTTTTTTTCATTCATTCTCAAACTCTATCTTCTACTTCTCTCAAAACTGTATTTTTAGAGTTCAGCGTTTCATAAGTTTAATTTTTTTTTTCCGGAGTTGATATTGAAGTTTTCAACAACGATTAGAGATCAACCTCAGATCAATTTTAAAGGTATTTATGTTCATTTTAATTTAATATTTATTTTAATTTTTTTTTAGTTTCAATTATTCTTAATTAGTTGTAATTTAATTATGTTTACATTGTTTTGTTACTTAATAAATTTAAATTATTAGTATTCATTGTTCATAGTTAATTGTAATTAGGAATAATTAGTAATAATTACCAATAATTAAGAATAAATACTAATAATTAGTAATAAATTACAATAATTAGGAATAATTAGTAATAATTATCAATAATTACCAATAATTAGTAATAATTAGTAATAATTACTAATAATTAGTAATAATTACCAATAATTAGTAATAATTACCAATAATTAGTAACAATTTCCAATAATTACCAATAATTAACAATAATTAGTAGTAATTATTAATAATTACCAATATTTAGTACTAAATAGTAATAATTAGTAATAATTACCAATAATGAGGAATAATTAGTAATAATTACCAATAATTACCAATAATTAGTAATAATTAAAAATAATTAGCAATAATTAGCAATAATTAGTAATAATTACCAATAATTAGTAATAATTACCAATAATTAGTTATAATTACCAATAATTACCAATAATTACCAATAATTAGTAATAATTACCAATAATTATACATAATTAGTAATAATTACCAATAATTATCCATATTTAGTAATAATTACCAACAATTATCCATAATTAGTAATAATTACCAATAATTACCAAGAATTACCAATAATTAGTAATAATTTACTAATTACCAATAATTATCCATAATTGGTAATAATTACTGATAATTACCAATAATTAGTAATAATTTACTAATTACCAATAATTATCCCCAATTAGTAATAATTTCCCATAATTAGTAATAATTACCCATAATTAGTAATAATTAGAAATAATTACCAATAATTACCATTAGTTAGAAATAATTACTAATAATTACCATTAGTTAGAAATAATTACAAATAATTACCATTAATTAGTAATAATTACCAATAATTATCCATAATTAGTAATAATTGGCAATAATTACCAATAATTACCAATAATTAGTAATAATTGGTAATAATTAGTAATAATTACCAATAATTAGTAATAATTAGAAATAATTATCAATAATTACCACTAATTAGTAATAATTAATAATAATTACCAATAATTAGTAACAATTAGTAATAATTACCAACAATTAGTAATAATTAGTAATAATTACCTATAATTAGTAATAATTAGTAATAATTAGTAATAATTACCTATAATTAGTAATAATTAGTAATAATTAGTAATAATTAGTAATAATTAGTAATAATTAGTAATAATTAGTAATAATTAGTAATAATTAGTAATAATTGGTAATAATTGATAATAATTGGTAATAATTAGTAATAATTAGTAATAATTAGTAATAATTAGTAATAATTAGTAATAATTAGTAATAATTACCAATAATTAGTAATAATTACGAATAATTAGTAATAATTACCAATAATTAGTAATAATTACCAATAATAAGTAATAATTACCAATAATTAGTAATAATTACCAATAATTAGTAATAATTACCAATAATTACCAATAATTAGTAATAATTACCAATATAGTGTAATAATTACCAATAATTAGTAATAATTAACAATAATTCGTAATAATTACCAATAATTAATAATAATTACCAATAATTAGTAATAATTACCAATAATTAGTAATAAGTAGTAATAATTTCCAATACTTTGTAATAAATACCAATAATTAGTAATAATTACCAATAATTAGTAATAATTACCAATAATTAGTAATAATTACCAATAATTACCAATAATTAGTAATAATTACCAATAATTAGTAATAATTACCAATAATTCATAAAAATTACCAATAATTACCAATAATTAGTAATAATTACCAATAATTACCAATAATTAGTAATAATTACCAATAATTAGTAATAATTACCAATAATTAGTAATAATTCCCAATAATTAGTAATAATTACCAATAATTACCAATAATTAGTAATAATTTCCAATAATTACCGATAATTAGTAATAATTACCAATAATTAGTAATAATTACCAATAATTAGTAATAATTACCAAAAATTAATAATAATTACCAATAATTAGTAATAATTACCAATAATTAGTAATAATTACCAATAATTAGTAATTAATAGTAATAATTACCAATAATTAGTAATAATTACCAATAATTAGTAATAATTACCAATAATTAGTAATAATTACCAATAATTAGTCATAATTACCAATAATTAGTAATAATTACCAATAATTAGTAATAATTACCAATAATTACCAATAATTAGTAATAATTACCAATAATTCGTAATAATTACCAAT
This sequence comes from Viscum album, assembly GCA_963277665.1. Taxonomy (NCBI): domain Eukaryota; kingdom Viridiplantae; phylum Streptophyta; class Magnoliopsida; order Santalales; family Viscaceae; genus Viscum; species Viscum album. The sequence continues at coordinate 1,327,798,035 of OY728142.1, read as the reverse complement.
AATTACCAATAATTAGTAATAATTACCAATAATTAGTAATAATTACCAATAATTAGTAATAATTACCAATAATTAGTAATAATTACCAATAATTAGTAAAAATTGGTAATAATTAGTAATAATTGGTAATAATTAGTAATAATTACCACTAATTAGTAATAATTAGTAATAATTACCAATAATTAGTAATAATTAGTAATAATTACCAATAATTAGTAATAATTAGTAATAATTAGTAATAATTACCAATAATTTGTAATAATTACCAATAATTAGTAATAATTAGTAATAATTAGTAATAATTAGAAATAATTAGTAATAATTAGTAATAATTACAAATAATTACCAATAATTAGTATTAATTACCAATAATTACCAATAATTAGCAATAATTACCAATAATTACCAATAATTACCACTAATTAGTAATAATTAATAATAATTACCAATAATTAGTAATAATTAGTACTAATTACCAATAATTAGTAATAATTAGTAATAATTACCAATAATTAGTAATAATTACCAATAATTAGTAATAATTAGTAATAATTAGTAATAATTATTAATAATTAGTGATAATTACCAATAATTGCCAATATTTACCAATAATTACCATTATATACCAATATTTTCCAATATTTACAAATAATTACCAATATTTACCAATATTTTCAAATATTTACCAATGTTTACCAATATTTACCAATGTTTACCAATATTTATAAGTATTTACCAATATTTACCAATATTTATCAATATTTTCCAATAATTACCAATATTTACCAATAATTACCAATATTTACCAATAATTTGGAATAATTACCAATAATTTGAATAATTGCCAATAATTTGGAATAATTACAAATATATAAGAATAATGAAATTATTAAATTATTTTTATATTTTATTATTAATATTAAAATAATATAATTTTCTATATTATATACAATTCTCTTTTCATCTGTGTTTTTTCTGTCTCCACATGTAATATTTGCATTCTTTTTCAAAATTATCAACTTACTCGCCAATGGAAAGGTGAAAGTGAATGCAAATATTACATGTGGAGACAGAATGTTAAACACACAGATGAAAGAAGAATTGTATATAATATAGAAAATTATATTATTTTAATATTAATAACAAAATATACTAATAATGTAATAAGGTTATTATTATATAATTAATATTTATGAAAAAATTATATTAGTATTATTAAAATAATAAAAAATCAATATAATATTAAAATTATCAATATTTGTAACATGTTTTTCTTAATTCTCAAAATATTCAATCTTTTCTTGAGTGTTTTTTCTCACAAATTATTCAAAACCAGTAATGCTTTTATATTTTATAGAAAAATATGTAACAATGAGGTCGCCAACAGTCATTATTAGATGACCGCATATGGATAAATCAACGTAGAAATCCAAACGGTTCTGGTTTAAATCCAGTATATATAGAGGGTGTGGAGAATTTTTTATCATTTGCGGCATCAAACCCAGAATTTGTTTCAGAAGGAAAAATAAAAATCCCTTGTAGAAAATGTGCATTGAGAACATTTGACACGTTTGAAGAAGTGGGGGGACATCTCTTGCATTTTGGTTTTCAACCGGATTATGTTTTTTGGTATCAACACGGTGAATGCAGTTCCAGATTAGTTGATACCAACTTGATTCTGGATGCATCCTGATCTCATGATTTAGTACATGATGTTGTAGGTTCATCTGTTCAACATACAGAAACTCCGGCTGATATAGATTCAAATCCTGAGTTGGCACCGTCTGAATTTTATGAGTTGTTGAGATCTGCTGAGGATGCATTATATCCTGGCTGTAAGATTAGAAAATTAGAAGCAGTTGCCAAATTTATGGCTATCAAATCAGATAACGGAATGTCAAACACCTGTTTTGACCAAATATTTTCATTGCTTAAAACACTGTTACCCGAAGGAAATGTTTTGCCTGCAAATTAATATGAGAGTAAGAGGCTGGTTCAAAATTTAGGACTTACTTGTCAGAAGATTCATGCATGTTCAAATGACTGCATTTTATATTATGGGGAAAATGAGTAATTGGATAGTTGTCCCACATGTGGGAAACTGAGATATAAAGAAGGGAAACATGAGAAGTCTGGTTTGATTCCTGTAAAATAGTTGAGATATTTTCCGCTTACATCCAGACTTCAGCTTTTATTCATGTCTAAGATTACAGCGACAATGATGTCGTGGCATAAAGAGAATATTTCAACTGATAAAATTTTGAATCATCCAGCCGATGGTGATTCATGGAAACATTTTGATAGAGTGCATCTATCATTTTCTTTAGAAGCCTGAAATGTTCGACTGGGCCTTTCCATTGATGGTTTCGGTCCGTTCGGATCTTATGGTAGTCGATATTCATGTTGGCCTATTTTTTTAACTCCGTACAATTTACCTCCATGGATGTTGATAAAGGATCCATATATCTTTTTGACTTTACTAATTCCAGGACATTCGAAGAAAATATTGGTGTTTATTTGAAACCATTGATTGATGAATTAAGTTTATTGTGGAGTACTGGTGTCAGTACATATGATGTTGCTACGAAACAGAATTTCATACTGAGATCAGCATTGATCAATTAGTGACTTCCTGGATTATGGGATGTTATATGGCTGGAGTACACATGGTCATAAATCATTTCATTACTGTATGGGAGAAAACAAAGCATTTATGCTCATTCAGGGAAAGAAACCTTGTTATTTTGTCTGTCATCGCAGATTTCTACCAGCTGATCATCCTTTTCACAGAAACAGATCTCATTTCAGAAAAGGAACAATTGAAAGGGATGGACCTCCAAAAATGCTATCAGGATCGGAGTTAAAATCAGTTGTATTTTCATTACCTCCCACCACTTTTGGTCCCACAATAAACCAACAGAGAATTTCTTGTTTTTGGGAAGGAATACAATTGGATTAAACGTAGCATATTTTGGGATTTGCCATATTGGTCTGATTTGTTGGTCCACCACATGTTGGATGTCATGCATATTGAGAAAAACTATTTTGATAATTTGTTTCATATAGTTTTGGATATGCCAGAAAAGAGCAAAGATAATGTAAATGCACGTTTAGATATTGCCCAAATTTGCAGGCGTCCAGAACTGGAACTATTTGAGAATGTCAGAACAGAAAGGTTACTAAAACCAAAAGTAACTTATACACTGTCTAAAGAAAACCGTTTATTATTTTGTCAGTGGATTGCATATTTGAGACTTCCAGATGGATGTGCTTCCAATTTGGGTAGATGTGTAAAAAATGGTCATATTACTGGATTAAAACGTCATGATTTTCATGTTATAATGGAAAGACTTCTACCAATTAGATTAAGAGGTCTGTTGAATTCTGTGATTTGGGATTCCATAACAGACATGTCTCATTTTTTTGGGAAATTTGTGCGGCTGTAGCAGATTATGATGCTCTATGAAAACTTGAAGAAGATGTTGTTGTAATTATATGTAAACTGGAAAAAATATTTCCGCTGTCTTTCTTCGTCTCAATGGAACATTTGATGTTATATTTGCCATATGAAGCCAAATTCTAGGGTCCAGTACAGTTTCGATGGATGTACCCATTTGAAAGATGCATGCAAAAATTGAAAAGAAAAGTATATAAAAAAGCATCTGCAGAAGGATCTATTGTAGAGGCTTATTTCCAACAGGAAATATCTTTTTTCTCCTCCCATTATTTTGAATCTGAGTATCCTTCAAAACACAACCAAATGGGATGGAACGAGAGGAATATTGATGAAATCGACAATCAATTATCTTTTTTTAACCATCCATAGCTTGGTTTTGGTGGAGTTTATGAACGCCTGCTTTCGGATGATGAACATCACAGAGCTCATACGTATGTTCTGCTCAACTGTGAAGAGATCACATCAGTTGTACTGTAAGTGTTTATATCACTTATTCTATCATTTATGTTATAGTAAATAACTTTGTTTTTTATAGGTTGTATGATAATCATATCAAGAAACAAATTCCACAAATTACAGCAGCTGCTCTCGAAGAACGCCGACAGAAAAATTTCTCTCAGTGGTTTCAAAAACTAGTAACATAATTTCTTTATCTTTTAGCAACTCATTCAATGTATAGTTTAATATATTGATAATTATTTCACAAATTTTTAGGTGTCTCAACATGCTGTAAAAATTGACAAATGGCTATGTATATTGAGTAACCCACCTTCCAAACTTGTTAAAATTTATAATGCATATGTGGTGAATGGATTTCGATTTCACACACATGCATATGGGGAATAAAAAAACAATGAACAGTGGAGTTATCTTGAGAGGATCTCATCATCGTGAAAATGAAGTTGACTTTTATGGCATACTTGATGAAATCATTGAACTCTGTTATCTTGGACAACATTACATAACCATGTTAAAATGTCAGTGGTTGGATATAGAGAGAGGTGTGTGTGTGTTCATCCAACTCATGGAATCATTGATATTAAATGTAAAAGTGTTCTCGCAGTAAATGAACCATTCTTATTGGCTCCACATGCACATCAAGTTTATTACCCAAAGTACTGTGCTACATCAAGAGAGTTGACTGATTGGTGGAGTATAATAAAAATAAAAATTTGAGACAATTAGTTTAGTCAAAGTGAATGTGCTTTCACTGATGTGCAAAGAATTGATGTTTTTCAAGAGAGTACTCAAAATCAATCTTTTTTACAAAGAGACATGAGTATCGATGATGATACCCCACATTTAAGATTTGGTGATGACGATGATGTTAATGATGTCACATATGAATTTGAAATGGTAAGAGATGAAGCAAATGGAAGATGAATGGATATCGATGATGTTGAGGAGGAATATGAAGATGACATTGACATATATGAAGATGATGATGAAGATGAACACTGATAGAATTTCATCATAGTTATATACAATCATAACTAATATATATGTATATATAATAGTAATTATCAATTATTTGCTAACATCATTAACATTTTCTGTTTCAGATGGTCGAAGACACATTTCGTGAGTTGGCGGATGCTGACTTGCCTTTCGATGCGGATGAGTTGCTGGCAGATGACCCTTAGCCTGCAGGCACTCCACGGAGTATGCGGAGGGGGCGCGGTCTTGCACGATTGATGATTCCTAACCCCATCGTTGAGCGACATCCATGTCTTGGGTTTGATCTACGCACACAGTGGTGTAATAACCTATGTGATAACCTATGGATTTGACTAAGATTTCATTAATATATTCACATAATAAATGTTTATTATTTTTACAGTTTTCTGTATATAGCAGTCGGACAGGGCAGCGCTATTTTGCGCAACTATTTCTTTCAGCTTTGGACCACATGGGAGCAGATTCCCATTGATGTGCAGTAGGCCATGTTCAGCCATTGGTTGGTACATACGTAAATAAATAATTTTTATTTTGAAAATTATTTCATTTCTAACATGATATTTTGATTTATTTGTAGGGTTTATGGTATCCGATCGAGGATACCATGCGTGACGTCATCCACGAGGCATGGGAGGTGGCCATGCATGATCGCTTTCGTCAGTTTTTTGCACAATTTAAGAAAAGCTGCCACGAAGAAAGCAGGAGTGTCAGTTATTGACGAGTCATGTAGAGTACACCGACCAGAGTACATTTCATCCCATGTATGGGATGGATTATGTGCGCACTGGTTGAGTGATGCCTTTCAGAGGAGATCATTGGTGGGGAGGCAGAATTAGGGGAGACAGGAGGTGACTCATCGATCTAGGAGTCATACTTTTAGTACTCCTAGACAGCATCTGGTACGTACATTATTTATAAATATTTTATATAACTATAAATATTAATAGTTTATTTTTTATTCTTATAGGCTGTCGAGCACCCCGATATTATGGAGTACGACATATATCTGAGGATGTATAGTGATCCTGCTACTGGGGAGCTCAGAGGTGATCGTCAGCATCACATCATGGTCAGTATTATTTGTTTTCAAGTTTAAAAATTAACTACATATAATATATTCACAATTTTAATTTTAAATTGCAATTACAGGAGTCATATGAGGCCGCAGCGTCACAGACCCGTCCTGAGAGTCAGGTCGAGTCATCAGATCAGAACACTGGCCGTCAGTTTGATGAGGCGGCATGGATGCAGGCCACCCAGTATGCCTTCGAGAAGGGCTGGGTAGTTGGTATCAGCTCTCGACTGACTCCCGGAGATTATTGTGGCAGTGCAGCGATGTCGGCGTCCAGCTCGAGAGGAGCTCGTGCATCTTCTTCTGCTACACAGTATGAGGATCAGTTGTGATCTCAGACTTCACTGTTAGAGAGTCTTCAACAGGAGCACAAGTAGATGCGTCAGCAGTAGCAGCAGCATGAGGAGGAGCGTCGACGCCAGCAGCAGCTGTACGAGGAGAAGATGAGTCAGTGGCAGCAGCAGCATCAGGAGCAGATGGAGTACATGCGCCGACTCACTCATGCTTTAGGGATAGAGTTTCCTCCAACAGCATCTGCAGATCCCCCCTCCCCCCTCCCCCCTCCTTCAGATTAGAGTTTGTTTTTATGTTATAATGTTTGTTAAATCAAAATATGATTTTTTTTTCTATTCGTAGTTTCTGTCTCATTATAAAATATAAATAATATTATATTTTGAAATAACAATATTAAGATGAATAATAATATTATTTATATTTTACAATATTAAATTATATATATATTAAATTTTTATAATATTATAATTTAATTATTATTTTTGTAATATTAGAATTATTTTAATTTTTGAATGTAAAATAATACTATTATTTTTATTTTAATTAAAATAACTTATTAATATTTTTTTATTTATGAATTATAATTCTAATATTATTATATTAATTAAAATAATTTATTAATATTATATTATCTTTTATTTTTGAATTATAATTCTATTATTATTATATTAATTAAAATAATTTATCAATATTTTTTTATTTATGAATTATAATTGGATTATTATTTTGTTAATTAAAATAATTTATTAATATTTTTTTTTATTTTTTTAGTATTTGCAACGGGATACTATGCTCGTCGCAAATAGTATTATTATTATATTGATTAAAATAATTTATTAATTTTTTTTAAATTTTTTTAAAAAAAAACTAATTGCGATGGGCCCGTCACAATTATGATTTTTAAAATTTTTCACAAATATACGGACTAATATTTGCGATGGGAAGAATCTCCGTTGCAAATAACACCTTTAGCGACGGGCCTGTTGCAAATAATTGTTGTTGCGATGCCGTTTTCAGCGACAGGCTATTTGCGACGGGACCCCGTCGCAAAGGCCTATTAGCAACGGGATCCCAATGCAAATGACCCATCGTAAATGCCATTATTTCCAGGAGTGTGAGGATATCAATCTGTGCAATGGATGTGTTGTAGAAGTTGGTGGGTATTGTTTTTTTTTGGGACTTGTTCAATACCGAGATGTCAAGGCCTGACCTAATGCTAGAAATTGATTGGTTGGTGTTGTATCAGGCACATATAGACCGTTACTGTCGCATAGTATTGTTCAGGTCGCTTGAGGGTGACACTTACGTCCACCGTGGTGAATGGGATGTTCGAGAAGGGCGTGCAGGTCCATTTTTTCAACAGATGAGTGGAATCACGGCTCGAGTGGCATGTTTCATGCTTGATGAAAATGCAAGAGGGGAGCAGTTTGTTTTCCCTCATATGGTTGATCAGTTTCAGGATGTTTTTCCCGAAGATTTCTCAGGGTTACCCCTTAATAGGGATGTTGAGTTCACAATCGAGTTGTTGTCAAGAGCAGAGCCAGTTTCTATTCCTCCATACCAAATGGCACCAGTAGAACTCCAGGAACTGAAGGTTCATCTTGAGGAGTTGGAGCGTAAGGGGTTTATCCACCCTAGTACATCTCTTTGGGGATCTCCCGTTATATTTTCAAAGATGTTTGATGGGTCGTTAAGGCTTTGTGTTGACTATCTAAAGTTGAATCAGACGACGGTGAAAAATCGGTACCCTCTACCTAGAATTGATGTCATTTTTGATCAGTTGAGGGGTGAATCAGTGATTTCTAAGATCAATCTGAGCTCTGTTTATTACCAGTTGAGGGTGAGGTCTTCTGACATACTGCGGATATCTTTCCGGAGTCGATACTGGTTGTTTGAGTTTGTGGTAATGCCTTTCATATTGACCAATGCATTAGCGGTGTTTATGGATTTGATGAACTGGATGTTTCATCTCTATCTAGAGCAGTTTGTGGTTGTCTTTGTTGATGATATATTAGTGTACTCGAAAACTCACGACAATCATGCCCAACATTTTGACATTGTCTTGGGTACTCTAAGAGAGCACCGACTATACTCTATGCTATCCAAGTGTCAATTCTAGATAGTTGACGTACATTTTCTAGGTCACATCATCTCAGAGGCAGGTGTGTCAATGGATCTAGAGAAGTGCAGGAAGTTGTATCTTGGGAGCAGCCCAAGAGTGTTTCTGATGTTTGGATTTTTCTTGGTCTGGTCAGGAATTACCGAATGTTCATTCTGAATTTCTCTCACTTGTCAGCACCACTTTCAGGATTGACCATGATTGGAATCAAGTTTGAATGGTCTGAGGCTTGTGAGAATGCCTTCACAGATTTGAATAAGTGGCTGAAGACCGCACCTGTCTTGATCTTACCTATGTCGGGTATGAAGTACATCGTGTTTTGTGATGCATCAGGAATCGGACTTGGGACTGTTTTGATGCAATATGAGGGAGTGGTGGCTTATGTGTCTTGGAATTTGAGACCCCATGAGTATAATTATCCCACTCAGGACCTTAAGTTGGCTGCAGTACTGTACGCCTTGAAGTGTAGGAGGCACTATCTGTTGGGAGAACGGTTTATCGTGTTTACCGACCATAAGAGTTTAAAGTACATATTATCACAGCAGGATCTGAATATTCAACACCGATGATGGGTTAAATATCTCTAGTATTTTGACTTTTAGTTGGTGTACACACCGGGAAATGGAAACAGTGTTGCTGATGCTCGGAGCATGAAGGTTTAGAATTATATGGTTCAGGAGTCCAACACCGAGTGGAAGGTAATGGGTTTTTTGCAGAAATGCACCTGGAGGTGCAGGAGGAGAGTGGTCAGGTCACACTTGCTTCCTTTGAGATAGATTTTATGCTTTTTAGTCGAGTTAAAGAAGTTCATCTTGATGATCCTGATTTTTTGATCATGAAAGAAAAGGTTAATGGTGGGGAGCTAACTTCTGGCTGGGCCGTCGGTGTGGACGGTGTTGTTCGTGTTCGTGATCGGGTGGTTGTGAAAAAGTGTGTGCAGGAAGAGTTGATGTGTGAGTTCCAGGCATCAATGTGGTCAGTGCATCCTGGTTTTACCAAGATATTCTTTGATCTCCAAAGGCAGTTTTGGTGGCCTGGAATGAAGAAGGAAGTTGCGGGATTTTTGGTATGGTGTCTTACCTTTTAGTAGGTAAAGGCCGAGCATCAACTCCCAGGTGGTTTGTTGCATCCATTTCCCATTTTGCAATGGAAGTGGGATGATGGGACAATGGATTTGGTCATGGGTCTTCTGAGGATGCCGTGGAAGAATGATGCAATATGGGTGGTTTCGATCGGTTATTTAAAGTGGCTCATTTCTTACCGATTCAGGAAACCCATACAGTCAAACAGTTGGGTGAGCTGTATGTTCGGGAAATAGTGCAGTTTCATGGTGTTCCATGGACCATAGTTTCAGAGTGATATTTAGGTTTCAAATCGCTTTTCTGGAAAGGGTTATAGAAGTTCTTGGTACACAGTTGTTTTTGAGTACGTCTTTCCACCCGCAGACAAACTGGTAGCCAGAGCGTACGATCCAAATATTGGAATACATGTTAAGAGCTTATGTCTTGGACATTGGTGGTTCTTGGAAAATACACCTATCATTGGTTGAGTTTGCCTAAAATAACATTTTAAGTCTACAATTCAGATTGTACCATTTGAGGCCCTTTACGGGAGGCCATGTAGATCTCCATTGTGTTGGCTAGAGGATATTGAATATGAGTTATTGGGACCAAGTCTCGTACAGGAGACTTCAGAGAGAGTTAAGTTAACCAAGAAGTGGATGGATACTGCTCAGAGTAGATAGAAGTCATATGAAGATCGGATGCATAGTCCTCTTGAGTTTGGGGTGGGTGATAAAGTGTTCCTTCGGGTGTTGCCAAGCTTGGGTCACCGTCGGATAAGAAAGCAGGGTATGTTGGCGCCCAGGTATGTGGGACCTTTTGAGATTGTGGGGAGGATCAGACCAGTGTATTACCGATTGGATTTTCCACAGTTGTATAGTGGGATGTATGATGTGTTTCTTATGTCGCAACATTGACAGTATCACCCTGACCCATCTCACGTGGTTGATGTTGAGGATGTGGAGCTTGAGACTGATGTGTCCTTTGAGGAACATCTAGTTCGTGTGGTGGATCATAGTGAAAAGGTCTTGTGAGGCAAGGTTGTGCCATTAGTGTGATTACTATGGCAGCATGGGAAAGTTTGGGAAGAAACATGGGAGTGGGAATCGGACAAGCTGGCTCAGTGGCCCGAACTCTTCTCTTGGGTGGACCAATTAGGCTTGGGAACTTGGCTTGAGGGTGAGCCGTTATAAGGAGGGGAGATTATAAGATCCCAGTTTTTGGAAAGGTATTTTTTGTTGTGTTTTGGGTTGAACCCTTTGTATTTTGGGGCTTTAAATTTTTTTCATAAAATGTGAGAGTCCATGGGGGTGTTCGGGGGGCTCGGGGCATGGAAGAAAGGAAATCTGGGCAAGACAGGCCAGGGTGCACGACCTGCGCAGGGTCATACAAACCGTGCAGCCTAACCCAGGCTAAACTGTGTGACCCCTCCTCCTCCGGACAGAAGCATGCACGCAGTTTGTGCACGGTTTTCCAAACCATGTGGCTAAATCATGTGACCCCTCATCCTCCGGATAGTGGCATGCACCCAGTTTGTGCATGGTTTTCCAAACCATGCAGACAAACTGTGCAGCCACTTAAAGCTGGGAAAAATTTCAAGTTTCCCACTCCGAGCATTAAAACCCCACTAGGGATTTCCCCTCATTTTCTCCCTCTCCACCCTAGGCATGAAAAAAATATCTTAAAGGCTCTAGGGGACTGATCTCCTTCGATTATAAGGAATTTTTGGTGTCGTTGGCTGCGGATTGAAGCTCCGGGTAAGGAAAATCCCTTCCTTTCTCCTCTTTTTGGTTTAGGGTTTGTATCTCTTCTCCCTCTCATTCTGAAGCTCTAAAACCCTAAATTTTGGGTGATTTTTAGTTTAAGACTCAATGGTTGGTTGGATCGAGGCCTAAGGACTCGATTGAGAGTGCGTTCAACCGCGGTTTCGAGGTAGGTGGTCTACAAGTGATATCCAACAGTTATTTGGGTATTTGTTCATGTTTAGTTGTGTTCTTTCATTCTTTTGGTTATGTATTAGATAACCATGGAATGTTTGGTAATAATGGTGTTTGAAATGTAAAATGGAAACCCTCACAATCCCCCTGGGATGTATTGGTATAGACTTGAACTAATTGGGGCCATCCATGGGATGTGCCGGCTTTTTGAGGATTTATGGATTGATATTAAACAAGTGACCTTGTTGTAATGAATTTTAGAGCCCTTAATAAATACGTCGGAATGATTGGTTGAACATGGAATAGAAGTTAGGTGATGAACCTAGACTTGGCAATAACCTAAGGGTTAAAGTGGAATGGGTTAAATGGGTGATTCATGGGAATGATGAATGGGTTAAATGGGTTAATGTGTAAACTAATTAATGACTATAATGGGATATATTAGGGGTTTAATGTTGAATGATTAGTGAGATAGGAATAACACATGTGAATTGGGTGAATGGTTAAATGATGTGAAATGGTAATGTGTTAATGAGTTAAGGCATGATGTGGTTTCCCATGTGCGTTGTGGTGAATTGTGTTTGCCGAAGGGAAATGGTTTGGATGGTAGATGGTTACTTATATATATAAGCATGTGCACATGGATTAGTAGAGTGGGGTATGAGATGAGGATCTACGCCCACGGGTCGAGTGAAGACCGAGGTTCTAAACTCCACCCTAATGCACGAGTTAGGAAATGGGACTGAGGGTCTATTATCTTAATGGTTGAATCCACCTGGACTGAGGCTTCGAGGGGAGGTTATGGTTTTTATGAGGGGTTAGTCCAAGTGAGATAGGAAAATGATGTGTTTACCCTCTTGCATGTGATTGTCGGCCATAGACACATGTAACATAATGTGTGTGATTAGCCCATGGAAATGTGATGAAATGGTAAATGGTAATAGTGGGAGTGTAATGATTGGTAAGAGAATTGGAAATGGCTTGGCTCTAAACTAGTTAATGGTACCTTAAATAATTACTTGGAATTTATCATTCATAATTCTCTTGCATGCACTACCTGTTTATACTGGATATTTTGTAGACACCATTAGTGGTGGCATAATGAGTTGTACTCACACCCTTCTTAGGCCGCCGTTGGGTACCCGAGCAGACTTCATGTTTGCAGGTCAGGAGAAGGGAAAATTTCCTTGCTAGAGAGTGAGTGGTAATGGGTATCACTTGGTGGAGGATCAGGACTTGGAGTTAGGACCATTTTGGGGATTTTTACTGTTATCTTCATTTTGGGGTTTTTTCCACTTTTACACTTGTAGTATGACATGGCATATTTATTATTGTAAATGGATGTTATACATGTTCCATGCTTATTGGTTATTATTTACGCTATTTGTTTATTTTTGTTGTTTCTTACTCTGATAAAAATGGGGTATTGTCTCCCCACATGACTCTGTAGACCCCCGCTTCTAGTCGGCAACCTTTGGCATACGAGGAGGTTCGCTTAAGGTCATGTAACCACCCAGCTCGGAGCACCAATTTAGTTGCTTCCGGGTCGGGGATGTTACATAAATGTTCATACTAGAATAAAAAATATAAATAAATTACCCAGCCCAAGTGATCACATACCATCCAAAACATATTTTTAACTAAATCACTAGATTATAGAATCATTAAATCATATGATTAAATAATTGTGTCTGATATAGATTACAATTCATTCAAAAGGTTAGTTTAAATATTTATAGATCGATACAGTATTCCACTTTGAAATAAACAATTCATAATCTATAAAATTAAAAAAACCTAATGAAAAAAATTCTCTTTAAAAAGATAATTATTAACATTTAATTGAATATTCTATGAAATAATTTATCATGATTTTGAAAATTTTCATTCCAACCATATAACATAAAAAACATTCCTTTAACAATTTTATAAAATTTTAAAAATTAACTTTTTTGAAAAATGATGAGAATAATCATTTTAAAACATTTTATACAAATTAAAAAAAGGGTAAAAATTTATTTTATAAATCATTTATGGTTATTAGAAACATTATTTTACATATTTTATTTAAAATATGGACATTGAGGTAGATAATTCCTGAGTGAGTAGATAAATAATACAAGTTTTCCATAATTACATTATTTCTATTACATCTGTATTTAAAGTGATGAAAATTAAAGTTAAAATTTTAATATATTTTGATAATAATATTAGATGAAAATATAATATTTTTATGGTATAAATATCAAATAATTCATCCAACAAAGACATAAACAAAAACAATCCTTAATAATTATGAGATTATGAAATAAACCTTTACCTATTGTTGGAGTTCCTTGGTATGTTTTAGAAACTCTTATATAATAAATAATATATATATATATTTTAACTTTTCTAAAATATTTCATATAATATATGAATTATATATATACACATTTATCACATGTTTATTTAAAAATACTAGTTGAAATCATTATTTCATTTACTTATTGCATTGTTATTCATGAATGTTTTAGTTTGTTTGATTCCGTCCTTGTACATTGACCGTGTTTCAATAATCTATAGAATTTTACTCATGGTTAATACATCATAAATATTTATATAATTTTTATTTATATTCATCCATAAAAAGAAGATATTGAAAATTAATTACATCGTTCGTGGAGATGATATGTTTTACATACACATAAAGATTGTTTTCACTTTTTGACATATTGAATACATAAATTAATATAATAAATTGCCTTTATAAAATCCTTATTATTTAATATATATCATATATAATAATTAAATTTACCCTTATTACCATCCATGTATATTAGAAAATAAAAATTAATCACATCACATTGTAGAGGTAGTAGTTCACAAGTAGACATGAGCGACGTCATCAAATTTAATTTGATGTAAAATAGGGTATATAATGATGGTTTTAATATCATAATAACATTTAATTATATTTAGGAAACATTATTTAAAATTTTATGATAAATACCATTGATTTTAAGGAGGTAAAAAAGATTTTAATGGAAGTTAATTGGTTTAGGAAAGTGAATCTTCATTGAAAGAAATCTATTAGATCTACTATTAATGTCCCTATTTTTTGTATATCCAGAAGAAAAAAATTTATAAAATGTGGAAAAATATTTTTTTAAGAAAAATGTTCTTGTCATGGTCTATATAGGGTTTTCAAGGTGGTTTAAAGATTAGAGGGAAACTGTTTCCTCTTATATGGGAGGTAAAAGAACCTACTTATAAATAGTAAAAATATTAAAATATAATTAATTCGTTCTCAAATGAATGTATAGAAAATGTAAAATACTATAATAAAAAGAGTATAGGGTCTAAAAACCATCATCCAATTATATTTTGATCTGTTATGTGTTATTTAAAAGTCAAATTTTAGGTTTAGCCCCATGGTTAAACAATTTTAACAATAACATAATTAATTTAATTTTCAATCATAAATGGTTATTATTTTTCATATAAGGTGGAAACTGGTTCATAAATCTATGGGTGGTGACATTTTATAACCAATCATATCCACCTTGTCTTATTTAAATATGTTTATTTTTTGGTAGAATTTAATAAAATATCATTTTCTTAAAATATCATTAACATATTTTTTACACCATTTATTTAATTTGACATTAATGACACCATGATGAGGATGGAATTATAAATATAATCCTTTACAACATCGAAAATATAATAAATTAATCTATTTAAATTATGTAACACTATAAATCAATCAAATTATTTTACATTTTATATTTTTAAATTCATTTTTTTAATCTCTCAATTAATTAAATAATATTGTTTAAACCTTTAATAATCATTTATAGTAGTTGTATAATCACTAAAAATAAGAAATAAATTACCATCATGAAAATAATTTCAATATTATTAAAATAAAAATTATTATTCATTCATAAATTTTTGGTGTCAATATGTAAACATATAAGTTATAATAAAATGTAATATAGGGAAATTTTTTCATTTTATTGGATTTGAATAATATATAAAACATATTAATGGACAATAATCCCATAGAAAATAGTATTTAGATCCTAAGGTGAAAAGGGAATAAATCCATTCATTCAATAAGGTTTAAGCTGAAAATATTGTCTTTACCACTTTATTTTAACCATGGTTAACCCCATTGAACCCTTATTGACGTGATAACTTATACCACATTAATTATTTATAATGACCAAAAAACAGAGCCTTGTATGTAACAAAACAATTTCCTGAGATGACCCTCCATGGAGCTCGAATCAAATTCCCAATTCAATGTGTTGGTTACCAGAATCTAGAATAACCAACAATCTCTTCATAATAGTATCTCCCATTGTAGACTTGAATGACTCATCCATTAAATGGGATGGGAAAAATATCATGAAAGTAAAAAAAATAAACATAACAATACATCCAAAGTAATGATTCATATAAAAATAAGATATCGTAAACCAAAATAAACATCCATCATTCGATAAAGATCTACCATAAATCATTAATTTGGAAATTAACCAAACACAAACAAAAGGTGATTCATATTTTTAATTTGGTCTATATAAGACACTTATAAATTGAGACACGTAAATCGTATTCTATTCCAACATGGCCATTGTTATCATAACCACCAAAAATAAGAATAATAAGGCCTCACCCACTGAAGAACTAAAAGCAAACCAGGCCCACCATCAAACCCCTAGTTTTATTTTGTTTTTATTCTTATGAATTGGGAATGTGAGGCCTTATTCTATCTATGTTGGGTGGTTTTTGTCAAAAAACCATGAGTTTTGAACCATATTTGATGTAGGTGCCTCTATTTATGGGAATTTTCGATGATAAAGGATTTTTGATTGATCTTTATCCCATGATTGACACTTATTTTGGTTTATGGTATATTCCATTCATATTTTTTGTCCCACTATATTTACATTTATGATTATTGTTTAATATAATGATATTGGGGCGGTAATACCATTTCATGGATGGGTTATATTAGTTTACCTTGGGGGAACCCATTCCGAATATTTTTCTTTTCATGGAAAGAGATTATTATCACACTATTTTGATCTGGAAATCATGTCATGAAATGTGGTGGGCCTTATCTGGTGATGGGTTTGGTTGAACATGGATGGTTTATTAAAAAATAGTTTCATATTTAGCTCAAAAATCAGGTATGGAAGATTATTATTTAAACGGTAAGATAGGTCCCTATGGGGTTCTATCTATGGTATGTAACTGGAGTTATCTATTAGGATAAAAGTGGAAGTAGAATGAGTGTCATCAGTGCAGTGAAAAGAGTGTCCATAATTCCACTTGTTTAGAACTTGTGGATTCTTTGAGGAATAATCCTGAAATTTATTATCAATGTCAAATTGATTCAATTTCTTGGATTAACTATTTAGAGACTCTAAGGATGTTCCTCCAATGTGAGATATAATAAACTTGGTATTTATTTCATATTTAAAATTGATTTATTATATAAAATTGATCATAATATAGCTCATAAGGTCAATAGGTATAATGTATTTTGGAAATTATGTACATTACATAACAACTTACAAAATGAAAAAAAAAATTTATTGAATAATTATTTTACATGACCCCAACATTCCTTTATGCATAACACTCCATCGGATAACATGAGGGAATACCTAAGAATTGAGTGAACGATAAATCCATGTAAGGGAATTAACATAGAATAATATGAGGATAATAATACATGTTATACAAGTAATATCAATGAGAAATAAAGGAAAAATAATAATAATGCATGATATAACATGATAATCATAACATGGAACTATGGAAACAACCTAAAACATTTCATCATAAACATAAGTCAAAGCTAAACCACAAATATTTAATGGTGAAAAGATTTCCATAAAGGAATAAGGGAAACAATTGTCCCAAAATGAATTTTTATGATACTATAAATTACCAATTGTATTAGAGTTATATCAGGATTCATGCTTCAAAATCATTTCAATCAAATTCTTAAGTGTTTCACATAGATTATATAACATGGATTCATTGAACATCATAATTTTATTCCATGATATAGAAATTTGTAATAAATATATCTAAATCACCAATCATTATGAGTATCACTATAAATTTGAATACCCTTGATAAGGAATTTGGTATGGTATACAGTTCGCAATTATTTTGTCATTGTAAAACATGCTGCAATTTCTGTAGTATAACGACATCATATAGAAATTCATAAAATGAGTTAATGAGAAAAAATGGACATATAATAATTTATAAATGAAATGGATAGTAATAGGTACATGTATTTACATTCCCAAACATAATTAATTGGAAATAAAAGGCATAACCTAATAATGAATCCTGATGAAAGAGAATAAAGAAAAAGTGCTCTTACAAAAAAATTTCATCACAACGGGTGTACATAATGGTTCTTAGGAGGGTTAAATGAGTTTCAAAGGGACTCTCTTAATTTATATATCAAGTGTAAAATAGGCTAGATAGGTATGAAGGTATCCCAAATAAATAAAATGAAAATTAAATAGGTTTATCATAAATGAAGAGCTTGATTAAAAGAGAAGACAGAGAATCCCTTATGGAATTCTTTTATAGTAATGGGTTATATAAGAGTAAAAATGAGGGGGAAAATTCCCTCAAAAAAATAAAATCAATTTTGTTGTTATTTAATTATTTAAAATGAATGTAAATACTTCTAATTAAAATTAAAATAACTAATCTCAAATAAGATTCTTGAATTCATAGATGAGGAGAGAAATCCCACAAATAATTTCTGCATAGTAATAGGTGTACATAAATTATTATATGGGGGATCAATGAGAGTTAAAGTATTCTCTCATCATTTAGACATCAAATGGTATATACGGGGAACATGGAACATCATATCCGACCTTAATAAAATGGTATAAGAATCATAATGTAAAAGAAGTGCTTGAATGGCAATGAGAAGAGAGAAATATATTACATGGATTTGTGACAACAAGGAATTATAACAGGCTCCTTGGAAACTTGGAGACACATTAGGAAGACTATAGGGAGTATAGGTAAGATGTTTTACCACCTTCAAGGAGTTTTAGTGTAGAGAAATGGGATATAGGGTGGGTTTATATAGGAAATGAGATAGATTTGTTTATTATTTTAGTTTTGCAAAATTCGTAATAAATTTTTTGAAACCCCAAACCATCACATGGTTTTAGTCCATGGTATATGATAAATGGGAGCTGTATAAATAATTTTTTATGGACAGGGATCTTAGATAATAAAATATAACCCTTTCTTTTATGGAGGTGAGTTAAACATTCCATGAAATGAATATAAAATCATAAAATATATTACAAGTCTTGAACAATTTACTAAGGATTTATAACAAAAATAAAATAAACATAAGGACACATTTATTTAAAGGAAAAAATAGATATTTATGAAGATATCTTTTATAGAATTTATTACATCATTATCGGGCAGTTATGATGACAAAAAACGCACCAAATGTTTATAGGGTATTTCATTTTTACCCCAAAATATGGCTATCCTAGAAAATAATGAAAATCACTATTGGATAATTTTGAAATCCTGATTCCATAAATAATATTCATTTTATCTAAATAATTTCCAAAATATGTAAATGTTTACTTTTAAAATAAAACTGACATTTATTAAAATGAAATATTTTTGACAATAACATTTTTTAACCCCAAATAAATTTACATTTGACTTAATAAATATTATATAATAATTTATATAAAAATAAATTTAATAATAATTTTTTTAATATTATTTATTTTAAAAATATATTAATTCATCAAAATAGATAACCAAAAATACTATTTCTACTTTAAAATTCATTTATAAAGTAACAAAAATAGGGAGAAAATATAATCATTATTATATAAAAATAATTTACAAAATCTTATTGCTATTATATTATTACATATACATTTATTACACCGTCATAAACCTTATGAGTAAATTTCACGATGGTGGGGATATTATGGGCTCGTTCGGTGAACATTATTTGGGTTGTGATCTTGATGAGCTAACACTTATCCCGTAAACATTTTCTCTCATGCTTATGTTGTTCCATACTTGATTGGGAGTGGTATTGGGAAAATCTCAGTAAATCTATCCCCCTCAGAAGCTCTAATAAATGGCCATCGCAAGGTATGATCCTGTGGGTTGAGGATATCAATTCCTTTGTCTGTGTTGAACTTATTTTTTAAAACCATATATTTATACTTGTCATGTGATCACTATTCAATGACAAAATTATCAACAGTAAATATTCTTAACGATCATTTAAATCCAATTGGTTAAAATAAAATAATTTCATGGGTTTTTCATATTCATAATAAATTTAACTAAATGAAAATAAAGGGAATTTTATTCATAAATGTCTGGGTGGTAACAACCTTCCACCCATAAGAAATTTAACCGTCAAAATTTCATTCCCCCCTACTAGAAAAGATGAGGGTAACTCTGATTCATCACCTCCTATGGTTCCCATGTTGCTTCTATAAACCTAAGGCTTTGCCACAACATTATGATTGGAGGAATTTTATTATTTCCTGTAACTTTTTCGATAAAATATAATAACATTACAAGTTTATCATCAAAGGAATGGTAATTATAGAATCGTAGCACCAATGGATTTAGTACATCTTATAGGTATGGTATATACATTCTTAATAGGGAAACATGGAATACATCGTGTACTTGATAGAGTTTGGGTGGGAGTTCTAGTCATTAGGCCACTAATTTGATGTGATTAAGGATCTCAAAAGGATTGATGTACCATAGAATAAGCATTAACTTATTTCCAGATTTCATCAATCTCTTACATGGAGATATTTATGGGAATACCACATCCCCAACATCATACTCTAAGTCTCATCGATGATTTACAACATAGCTCTTATGTCAACTCTGAGAAGATTTCATGTGATGATCTATTGTCTTAACATTCTCCGTCATTTCTTTAACCATTTAAGGACCTTGATGTTTTCATTCTCGAACATCATCCATCCCTATTTTTTTATTCACCTCTTACAATAAAGGACATTATTTGGTACATTTGGGTTCTTGAGTCAAAATATTTTTTATAATATAACTCCATCAAAGAAAGATGTTGTTCACATATACCATTGAAGTCCATTGATCAATCTATCAATGTGTCCTCTAGTGGTTGGATTTTCAGCTTAGATTGGCCACCTGTTTGGGGATGATAATAGGTCATGAAGATCTGCTCTGTGTTTAGAGAATGTTGAAGAATCATTCAAAACATCTAGGTGAATCTTGGACGCCAATCAGAAAGAATCGATTGTGGCACTCCATGTAGCCTTACCTCTTCTCTGATGTATTTTTTTGCATGATGATCCAGTTGGAAATCCCCTTGAATTGAAATGATGTGTAGAGTATTTGTAAAATGATCCATAATAACCAATATAGAAATATATACATTGAATGTCTTCAGAAGCCTGGTGACAAAGTCCATGGAAATTGTTTCCCTTTTCCATGTTGGTTTTGGTAATGGTTGCATCATATGATTATACTTCTATAATTTAGCCTTCAAATATTGACATATTGATAACTTTAATGTATATTTAGTGATCCCCTTCTTCATGATATCCCACCAGTTGTGTTATTAGAGATCATGATACATATTTTTGTGTCCTAGGTGAATGGAGATGTTGAACTATATGTATCACCCAAAAGTTATTTATTTAACTCAAGGTTTGACGGAACACATAATCTTCACCCTAAACTCACAATTTTTTCTTCATTAATTTTGAACTCTGACAATTTACCATTTCTTATTTATTCCACATTTTTTTTAATTCCCACATCATCTTTTTGTTAATCTGTTAATGTTTACAAAAGGGACTATTGAGCATTCATTTATAAAAAATGATGATGTCCCTTTATTTATGATTCCCATGTCCATATTTTTCATGTCTAAGATGATAAGATCCATCTAAATTCTCATCAATGATAGAATTTTTGGTCCTTTCTACTTAGAGAAACCTCCAAATTAATCTCTTTTAAAGGAATTTAATGGATTGAGTGGTTTTAATTCTTGATAAGCTCTAACCATCTTCATTGGAACATATTTATCTCTTTATGTTTGTATATATTTAATAATTTTATAATATATATATATATATATATTACAATTTTCTAACAAGAGATAATGCGTCCAAATTTTCTTTGCAAATAACATATCTACTAATTCCAAATCATGCATGGGATAGTTTTACTTGTTAATTTTCAACTTCTTTGAGGTGTAGGAAATGAGTTTTTAATATTTCATCAACACACATCCCAATTCCATCTTTGAACAATGGCTAAAAATTATTAAAATCTCCACACATGTGGATTTTTCTGAGCAAAATGGTATTGATAAGCCTCCTTTTCAACTCCATGAAACATTAATAACAACTATCATTACAAGAAATCTTTACTCCCTTCTTTGTTATCTTAGTAATACGGTTTGACAATCATGTGAAATTTCTCACAAAATGGTGATAGGGTCCAGCAAACCCAAGAAAGCTATGTATATATATATCATAGATTTTGGCCTTGGACATCCCTAAATTTCTTATTTCATTGAAGGTTCCATAGATATCTCATTTCCTGTGATGATATTCCCCATGAATGAGACTTCCTCCAACCAAAACACACACTTGTTGTACTTATCATATACCTTCTCATTTTTCAAGGTCTTTATCACATTTCTTAGATTCTCATCATGATCCTCATATATTTTTTTATATAATTGAATATAATTTATAAATACAGCCAAAAAATTAATATAATCACAAAAGACTCTATTCATCACATCCGTGATGATTGTTGTAAAATTAGTGCATCTGAATGGCATCACTGTGAACAAATAATGCTCATACATTGTAGGAAAATCATTATGGGGGATATCCTACCTCTTCATTGTGACATGGTAATATCCCAACTATATATTCATATTAGAGATGTATTATTCACCACATATTTGATCAAACAAGTCATATATTCGTGAAAAATGATACTTATTCATTATCATGATTTTTTTGAGCATGCACAAAAAAATACAATGGAACATTGACCAATCCATCTTCTTGATGAAGAGAAATGGTGCACCCCATGGTGAAGAACTTGGGAATATAAGCCCTTTATCCATATTATATTGTAATTGTATCTTTATTTCATCATGTTCCACAACATCAATTATATACAGAGTCTTTGATGTTAGAAATACCCCTAGTGTAAGATAGATCAAAAACTCGTCCTCTCAACTATGAGGAAGACCAGGAAATTCCTCAAGAGACACATCATCGAATCCCTTTATAGTAGGCATGCCATTGATGATAAATCTTTCCTTAGACTCAATTATTTTATCTATAAATGATTTCACATGGGGAAATAACATCTATTCTTGGGATGATGGTGCTAAAAAAGATTAATCCTCCTCAAGAAACTTGTAAATAATAGGGTCTTGTTCTCCATACGGAGAGTGATTTACCTACCATCAAAATTTATGTTGGATCTATATAGGGAAGTCCCACTCATACCCAGAATTTCAATAAATTCCACCAAGGGAAGTTCGAGAAGAATCATTGGGATTTTCAATCCATATATTGTAATAGGGAGGAGTTATATACATGTTATGAAATAACATTCCCATTTTCTATTTTAACCATCATCTCTACATCCATTATTTATGGCAGTGTTTGAATAAATGAAATTAACATTCATGATATAATTGAATGTGTAGAACAAGAATTAAAAATTTTGGTCACTATTCATGAATGAATAACGTGTGTACATGTCACCACATCATTTTTTGGATTCACATAGGTAGTAGTGATGTAAAAATCTCTCACGTACTTCCTTGGAGGTTGTTGGTTACCTTTAAAAACTTTGGATTAAGGAACTTTCCATCAAAGACCCCAAGTTCATTGTAGTTGTAGAAATGAAAAACACATTGAGGGTCGATCAGAGAATTCCTATCCTCTATCACATTTGTAGGGTTCTAATATGTGTATTCATTTTCTAGATTCCATTATCTTAAACACGTAAATCATTTCCCTTTTCCCCTTTATCAATTTTTGAGGTGCTTCTTTCTGCACCATTAGATGTCAGGGAGAGAAAATTTCATAGCACCACTAGATTTTTACATCAAACAACCATTATTAAAGTCAACTTTCAACTTCATATCCACATGATAGCCATGAAATTCACCAATATCCATCTCTACTTTGACGAAATATCAGACAAATTTCCTTCTTTATCAATGTCATGTATTTACAAGGATTTTTGTTGGCTAGGCATCAACACACTAAATAAGAAGTTAACCTTTCATTTGGGTAGTAAATTAAACGGAAGGCGTATCATGAATGTCTTGTGATGTAATCCTTGTATACCCCAATAGGTTCATCATCATTTTTCATGATTCAATTTAAATACTTCTCCATCTTATAATGAAGGGTATAGAAAAATATTTTTCTAAAAAATTTTTCTGGAATTCCTACCACTCTATTACATTAATCTCTTCCTCAGGCTTCAGTATCTTGATCAATTTCTACCATTAATAATCTTCACCCTCCATATGATAAACATCTAGAAGAAACTTCTCTTCTTCAGAACATTTAATGAAGGAGCATATCTTTTCAATGGAATTGTTCCATTACTCAGTAATAGAGGGATTGAATGATCCACTAAATGTAGAAATCTTTTTCACATGAATCTCTTAAATACTGGTTGCACTCTTTTAGTGGGTACACCTCCTAGACTAGGATTCATTTCTGAACATAAGATAGTTGAGAGATTATCGTGACAATTTTTTCTATTCCCACTCTTATTGGGTTGGGAATCTCATTGGGGAAATCCTCACACTAACTTTCCCATCAGTTGTTAGCGTGATTACTCCTATTAAAAAACACTAGATAGAATTAAAGGAAAATTAGGGATGAATAACATAATTTTTAAAACACATAAAGTATAATCAAATGACATTAAAGGTATAACATAGAAATTAATTTTATCTCTATAATGTATGTGTTTTTAGGCTTCATTCTATGTTATATTTTAACTACTTCCCAACATATATTCTTATGGGAATTTTTTTTGTTCTAACAATACTGTTTTTTAATGATCATAATAATTTTCCCAAGCATACCCCCCAGGAGTTTCAAAACAATTGCAATAAAGGCCCATTTTCAGGTACCAGGCTGCCCCAAGCCAAGCCTCTAACACCTTGTCGAAGTTGTTACTCCAAGCTACAGTTGTGTCAGGACCATGTCTACTAGTAGTATATAGATAGGGATTTGTTTTCTTGATAAACCAATTTCTTTATAGTAACAAAAATTTGTGGATGTTTTCATATATTTAGTCTTATCCCTAAGGGTTTTTACTGGGGTTTTCTAATCTTTATCCCAAAAATATCTAAACTTATGCTCTGATACCAACTATAAAAACCATGCTCATTATTTCACATTTAAACATGAATTATTTCATTAAACAGAACTATATAAAACTCATAATATTGATAGGTATAATTTCTTTGTCAAATTAGGTACAATACAAAAAAACATAAAACATTAAAAGCAATATATTTATTTGAAAAATTATTTACATGAACAGAAAAGTACTTTTTACTAAACACTTTATGGGTTATCCTAAGGGAATATATAAGAAATGTGTGAGATATAAATCCTATTAAGTGAATAAACATGGAATTAAATGAGGATAATAATATATGTTATACAATTCAAATCAGTGAGGATTAAAGGATCATGAATAATAAAGCATTATATTTCATGATAATCATAACATGGAAATTTGGAAACACCATATAACACTACATCATAAACTTAAGTCAAAGCTAAACTAGCAAGAATTCATGGTGAAAAAAAGTACCATAAATTAATTTGGTAAACACCTATCCAAACATGAAATATCATGATACTAAACATTACCTAATGAATTGGAGGGCTATCAGTTCACACTATTCACAGTGATTTCAATCTCATGCTTAAGTTTTCCACATAGATCATATAACATCGATTCACTCAACATCATAATTTTATTCAATGATCTAGATATGTATAATACATACATGTAAGTCACTAATCAATATGAGTATGTTCATTGAGGTGAATACCCACGATAGAAATATGGGTACGGTATTCACTACATAATTATTGTGGCATGGTAAAACATGGTGCAATTTCTGCGGCCTAGCGAAATCATATAAAAATTCATAAAATGGGTTAATGAGAGAGAATGAGTTCTCTCATCATTTAGGAATTAAATGTACAGTAAGAGTTACATGGAAGGAAATTCCTCAACAATTTTAATTTGAAAATAATGGCATACACAATAAATAATCTTGAAGAAATAGGATAAAGAAACAATACTCTAACAAAATATCAACATTGAAATGGTTGTACATAATGGGTCTTTTGAGGGTTACATTATAGTGAAAGAGTATATCATAATATATACATGAAGTGGAAACTATGTGTGATGGACAACAATTGGCCTCAATAACTAAATATGTAAATTACAAGGGCATATCAAAAATTAAGTGCAAGATTAAAATATGGGAGAGTGAATCCCTTATATAATGTACACTTAGTAATGGGCTTAGGTACAATCCCAATTGCGAGGGATAAATGATCCCTCATAAAAATAATTGAAATTAATAATAATTTTGTTCATTAAAAATGAATGGAAACATAATAAATTGAAATTAAAAGAACTAATATCAAAGATGGTTCTTCAATTCCCAGAAGAGGAGAGAAGTCCCATACAAAATTCTGACATAGTAACGGGTATACATAAAGGATTATTGGGGGGATTGATGTTAGTGAAAAGAAATATATCATCATTTTTTAATCAAATGGAATGTTAGGAGGATATTGAACATCATATCCCAACTAATGAAAATGGAATTTAATATCCATAATATAAAAGAAGTGATTTAGTGGAAATAAGCAGCGAGAAATCCCTAACATGGATGTGTAACTCCAAAGCCTAATGAAGTATTCTTGGGAGAATGGGGGTGCCTTGGTAGGACTATTGGGAGAAGAGGTAAGACTTTTGATGAGAATCAATGAGTTTTAGAGAAGGGTAATGGGATCTTGGGTGGGTTTATATAAGGAATAATGGGGGTTTATTTACTATTTTTGTTTCGGAAACTTCATAATAAAATATTCAAATGAAAAAAATCATCTAATGGTTTTCCTATTATTTTGGAATAATGGGAGTGGTATACATTATTTTATAACGAAAAGAGATAAAGAAAATAAAATATTTCCCTTGCTGATGTTAATGTGAGTAACACATTCAAATAAATGATTTAAAAATTTTATAATATATTATAAGTATTGGAATATTCACTAAGGCATTTCAAAATAAATAAAATAAACATAAGATCTCATAATTTTAATTTTATAAAATAATTTTTTTCTGAAGATACATTTTATAGTATTTATTAAATCATTATTGTTCTATTATCATGTCTCAAAATAAACTGTATATTTATACAGTGTTTAATTTTTAACCAAATATTTTACAATCATAGGAAATTATTAAAAATTAACAATTGAATAATTTCACCTTCCTAATTTAAAAAATAATATTAATTTTACCTAAATAATTTTCTAAATATGTGAATTTTCACTTTTAAAATAAAAACCAACATTTTTTGAATATGTGTGGTTTTTGAAAATAACATTTTTTGAACAATAAAAATATTATATTTGACCTCAAAAAATATATATATGATAATTTATATTAAATAAAATTAATTTATTATTAATATTTTATTATAATATTATTTATTTAAAAATCCATTAATTCATCAAAATAGATTTTCAAAAATACTATTTGTGCTTTAAAATCATATACAAAGTAATAATAATATGAAAAAAATATTCTTTATTCTAGAAAATATAATATAAATAATCATACTTCTATGGTTTTGATAGATATTCATTTATTACCCCATAATATTCCCTCTGAGTAAGATTTATGATGGTTGGGATATTCAAGCGGTAATTTGGTGAACTTGGTTTGAGCTGTGATCTTGGTAGGCAAGAATTTCTCCCATAAATGGAGTCACTCATGCTAATTTTATCAAATATTTTATTGGTCTTGGTCTAGGGAAAATCCCATAAATTATAAACCCCTTGTAATATCTAATAAATGGGATTTATAGGGTATGATCCAACTGGATTAGTCCACTAATTATTTTTTTATTCCAAAAATAATTTTTCAAACCCTATATTTATAATGGTCATGTGATCATTGTTCAACAGATATATTATTAGTGGTAAAGATTTTTAATGGTAAATTAAATCCAATTTTATAAAATAAAATAAGTGCATGAGTTTTCTATACTTAAAAGACATTTAATTAAATAAAATAAAATATATTTTATTCATAAATTTGTAGTTTGTTACGTAGGAACATTTGTAATCTTAAATAAATCTATCAATTGATTTTTTGGGGGTCTGTTTTATGTTCCACACTATCAAACTACCCGCTCGCACAGTTAGAGGCTTAAAATGGTGGGGGATCTCATAATTTTGTGAAGGGGAATTCTCACCTAGGGAGGAAGGAAATATAGGGTCTGATCCAAGTAATTATCATGCATCGATGGTTATACCATAGGAATTAGACTCTTTGATGGAATCCCTTAGAGTTGCGATGTTTATTTCATATTCAATGGAATTGGATATATTTGAAATAGGCTCATCTAATCCATTCATTTTGATTAATATGAATACGGATTTAGGTATATTTTGTTAGTAGATTCTATATGATATTGATTTAAAAAGATGGTTGAGTATAAAGATGGATTTGGGTTCTAATTTCTCATAGTGTTGTGTTTTTGTAGATGGTGTAGAATATGTCAATGAATTCAATAATTTTTATGTGGAAATTTTGGACCTTATAATCATCACATATTGGTTGATCAACTTTATGAATACATTCTAATTGTATAACTATACGTTCTAATTCCCCACTCTTGTTGAGAGAACACCTTTCATTTAGGGTGACTATGATCCACATTAATGGGGGGAAGGACCGGTTGACTCGGAGCTGGGGTTGGTAGAATTCCATCTATCCAGGTGGTTTCATGAAGTTTTTTATCATTGTTAATGGGGTGATAATCCCTTAATCATGGTCAGGTACAAATATGTGCTCTAGATGATTTGTTAGGGTTACTTTTCTATAGAGATGATTAGTTTACTCTCAATATGCTCCTCATGAAGAGCCTGATCTCCTTACAATCAATCTATTTATCATTGGGTTATCATACCAAACATCAATTTTAATATATATAAAATTGGTCAAATACTGGTCTAATTGTACCCTCATAAGTATATAAAGGAAACCGAAATAAAAGGGAAACAATCTTTTACAAACTACAAGCAATACAGCATACTAGGCCTCCAAGACTCTTCCAAGCTATTAATGACTGATTAAAATATACCACACGATCATCTCTACTTGAATATAAATGGACCGTCCTTATCCCTATCAATCTTATATCACTTATCAACATGACAAAAATACATAATATATACCTGTATAATTATGTACAAGTATAGAGGTGAGATATTATCTCATTTGGACACTCCAATGACGAATTTATAAATCTATTATCAAACATTCATACATTTGAAATATTCTCACTTTCAAATATATTTTATTAATGACTACACAATCCAAATTCACACTTTTAGAGAATGGAATTATGAAGTGGTTTTATTTAAATCACATGTAAATTCAGAGAGTTTGTGTACATTGTTTACTAGTTTTGTCTCTCTTACTATTATTTTTCATGACATTTTGAGGGGTGATACCCTCGTTATTAACCCTTTTAGGCTCCCTTTTTCATGTTTTCCCATTATATACCTTCGTTAATAAAATGAATAATTTTAACATACTATTCTCATCCCAGCTAATACACAACTAGAAACACAAATAAAATTAAAAAATTGAAATCATAGTTGATTTGAAGGATTGTAATCCTGATAAACTGGTAAATGTTCACTAATTATTATATATATTTATATATGTAGATAAATATTCCCATAAATATATACATATATATATCTATATACATTCGGTGGTTGAATAATTACATAGTCAATATAAGTTGATCCCGGGGTTTATAATCCCAATCATTTGGATATTCTATGAGATGGAAATTGAGTTGGACGTCATATCACTCATGAAATGAATGATTAAGTCAAACCCTATGATCATAATCTTGATAAAAATTTCCTACACTAGAAAACATGAAAAATGTCTCTAAGAAAGCCACATCACCATATGGAGATACATTCCCTAACCATATGGTCACCCTTAATCACATCAAAAAAATACAGTGAAGTATTATTTATACTGATGAACAATTCAACAGATGGTCACTTACCTGGATTCCGTACCACTCAACCCATGTAAATGTAGTTTGATGTTTGATAATATGGATCAGTCCATAAGAAAAAATGAAATTGTGAATTGTATAATCCCTAATGTTATGTCTCTTTGGGATAATTAAATGGAATGAACTTTATATCCATGTCTGTTCCTAGTATACTTTCGTATAAATATCTCATCAGCCCCATCCCCAAGAGGTACATTGGGGAGATACAGCAATGGGGCATCCACCTGATCCTATATAACATCCTAGGCATCGATCAATGAGAGAATAAACATTTTTTTAGTGTTTATCACATCAATGGTGAGGAGATCCATGTCCAAAATAATGGAAATATAGTCAATCAGGGAGACTGTTTCCACCCCCATCTATCAGTTTTCCATGTAAATATGGATAAAATACTGGAAAATCATAATCATAGGAATTTAATGCCTAAATATTATAATCAATAAGGTTAAAAATTAGGATCCCAAGAAATACATCTAAGAATCCAAAATTATATATAAATAAATTAATGACTCAAATTGGGATCCTAAGAAATATGTATTGGCATCCAAATAATGAAATGAAAATCATGTTAGGATCATAGGACCGAAATATGGAAGCACATCTTGTAACCATTATTGAAGAATTATTAAATAGTTGAAATAATAAATAAATAGTATGGGTGGTTAAATGACTAGGAAAAATAATGTTTACATTACCACAAGAATTAAATGTTGGATAAAGGTTCCAATTTAACACCCGCTTCCATCTCAAAGAAAAAACCAACATACTATATCATGGTTAGTTAAACTTCGGGGAACCCAGTGGGTCCCTCATATCAAAACACTATAGAGGCTTCCTAATTGGATTACTTGATGTCTACATATTAGTTAAGCAATCCAACTCAGGATCTTAAATAGTTAATGAAATCAAATGAATCCTACATGGGATCCTTGAAGGTGAGTAGATAGTGTCATCCATTTCCAGAACCTCGAAATGGTATATAGAAAAACATTTCATACATGGGACACTCAATAATAGTTTATGTACATAGATGTATCTGAAATGGGATCCTCATAATTTTATGTAGGTAGAGGGATCCTATAAGGGTTAAATAAGATACCATGTATGGAAAGGCATCCCACATGGGACCCTCGATAACATTGATAATACATAGACAACTTTCATGAGATACTCTAGGATAAACATATAATATGTCCTCTTATAACAAAATAAAAAGATTATTAATAACATTCAAGAGAGTATTACCATATCCCATTTCAAATCAAGGGTCCCACACTCAGTATAGATCTAAATTCGATTACCAAAGGAAGAACCTCTATATTTTTTCAAACTCCATAAATGCCTCCTAGGATTCCTCAAATAACCTCAAGGGTAGATCCATCATGATCTACACATTAAAAATAAATAAAATACTAATAATTTTTTCAATTCTGACCTCTCTGAAAATTATTTGGGAAACCCTCAAAAGGGTACCAAAGGAGGAGTTCATGATGTGACTACCCTAGTACACAGTGTGTACACTTGAAGCCCCACATGGTCATGTACTTTATCCTGATATCGTGTTTAAAAAAACATGTACACGAAACTAATGTCACATACATAATGTGTATCCTCTATGAAGTACATTCTTGTGTACCTCATAGGTCCTATACATGTACATTACTTGGATATGTACCTCTACACAGCGTTAGACCCACAAATATTCGGGTCATGTACTCTACACGACCATGTGCCCTAACACAATCTATCCTACTGTTAACTTGATTGAATGGATGTGTACTCAAATATGGTGTGTATAACGTTGTATATATAATTTACAAATAAATGTTACCCATCTTTGAATTGGAAAAAGATGCAATTTTTGTTCCAGAACTGCAAACCATGTGATTCAGATTTACAAACCAGAAACCACTCAAATCAGCCTGAAACCCTACTTTCTCTCCAAAATATATAGATTGAAACTCAAAGAGTCCTAATTAGTCACAATACATCTCTAAACTGTACATTGTTAAATATATGAAGATTAATGTGAAATTTGAAACATATATTGCATTTTTATAGAATCAACTGAAAGTTTTCTTGTTTCAATGATTAATGGTTATTGTGGGATGATTCTTCTCCTCCCGAGTTCAATGGTGGAACCTCCCTTATTCCCCCTCTATATATCTATCTCCCTATCCCTTTATCTTTAATTTAGGTGAAAGGAAATCCCATCTATCAGAAAATTAAAGAATCTATAGGGAGAAGGTATAAAATAATATATAAATAGAAAAATATGGAAAGACAACAAAATAATAGGGGCTTTGTCCTAGCCCAGAACCCAACCCGAGCTTATGCTTGGCTCTAAAAAATACCGACATTCAGGACTCAATGGGGAAGAAAAAATATCCATTTCATACTCTGATTAAATTAAATATATAAAAAACATATATTAGTAAATTATTATCTAATTATATATACATCATTAATTATTCCACATTTATTTGAAGGGTTCTATATTCCACTAACTTCCTATCCCAGGTTAGGAAACCCTATTCCAGGTCTAACTGAGTATCTGAAATAATTATTTGAGATCATATTCAGGGTATAAATATCAATTCCACCCCTAATAATAATATGAGATGAAAACATAAACTATCTTCTAAATTTTTTAGTCTATAAAACATAGGTTCTTATAGTCTTCCCACCAAAACCCATCTCATCTCCTAGAAGTATTGGAGGAATATGTTTCCATTCTCTTAAATTGAGAATAATCATGACCATGCTATATTGAATTTCCAATGACTATTCTAATATAATCCACAACTAACTCCTTCATAGGATATGTTTAACAACTTGTGATCTAGTACTAACCATCACAGGAATACCCTTATTGTCATCTGATCATAAACAACGATCTCAAAGTCCAATTGAAAATTCCAAAATTGAACTAAAAATGAGGTTCCCCACCCTAAAAATCCATTTTTATACTTCCCACCATATGTCTTACATTATAAAACTTTTATATTTTAACATTTAAAGGTTCATTCATCATTATAGGAATAATATTTAAATAACAAAAGCTTGGCCTAGAGATGATTATCTCACAACATACTCAATATTATATCAAGATATATCATGATGGTATCTAACTATTTGTGCATTAGGATTCTATAAAAATTCTTGTATAGTTATCATGATGCGCGATGACATCAAATCATCTACACTTTCCACTAACTCATAACTCCATATCTCTAGATTATGCATGTCTAGTTCTAGCTATGGATGAACTCTCTCATGGAACCTGATTTATTATCAATTACTCCTCTATCGTCGAGGGAAATTTATCATTTTATCTAAAAATCTATGAATCCATGTATGAATAATGAATTTGAAACAATTATTACTTATCTAACACATGGAAACACATAGATCTAAAATTTAAATGGTTCCACACATAACCATCTTATAACATTATCCCCGGACTCACACTCTCATGAGTTTTCCACCAAAAGGTTAAGCTGATCATGCTATCGGGAATGTGAATCTCATTAATCAAGATTCTCCCATGGAACTCTTATTCAAAATTAGGCATCTTACACAAGCCATTATATATTTAACAATGGTCTATCACACATTATTATTACATTCATGAGCATTTACCCATGACCTAACTACATTAACAATAGTGGAAACAATGGTTTATAAGGCCAATAACACGAAAAATCCTACACATCAAAGAAAAAATTGATACCAAATAACCCTAGTTGATTCTTAAAAATCCAAAGGCATCAACATTCCTATATCATAACACATTATAAATTGTAATTATTTTGTCTCATCCAAGCATATTTCCAACCGCACTACCAAAAATGAAATCTGTAAACATGGTCTATCCTCACTCACTACTTTATATCAATCAAAATTAATATCAACCTATATGTTTTTGGGAAAAAATAACAGCCTCTATGTATCCCGCATATCCATACTAATCCAGACTCAAATATGGTTATTAGGTCTAACTAACAAGCTCAAATGATCAAAAATCTATAAGGGACATATATATATATATATAACATTAACCTACGATGGTCGAAATAGTTAACAAAGCCTACAGGGACCTATATCACTCCAATAATCCTCATAAAAAACTTCTCCCTCAAGTTCATGATATAAAATATGAATAATGATGAACTGAAACTGACCAGGAATTCATATATGGTAATACCCCTTAAATATCTTTTTAAAGATAAATTTTATAGTACCTATTAGAAGTATACTTAGTTATTCGAAAAGATAACCACCGAAAAAGGTTAGTTGAGTATAAGTTCATTCTAAGATATGTTGAACAACACTGTATAGGTTATTACTAAATCATTAATTTATTGATCTAGAAAAAAATACCATATGAGGAGTTAGAAATTTGGTTACGAAGTTCCCAATCATTATACTAGGGTCACTATACCTCTTGTGAATGAGGATGGAGTCATCAGCCTCGCTATCAAATGTCTCACTATATATCAACATAGATAACAACCAGAATGATATATATATACATTAATGTCTTCCTGATTGATTCTAATGACCTCAAAAAAATTTAAAAGAAAATTCCATTTAGATTTCTGTGGAAACTTTATAAAATTGTCCTCTGACGTTAGTAAAATCACACACTAGAAAGCTTATAAAATTTCAGTCGAACATGGAAAAAATAATTTATGAGATTCCTTTTTCATTTTCCAACCACGATTCAAAATCAATTACTGGAAACCTTCTAATTTAAATGAGTAAAAATACATAATAAATCATAATCTCTACATAACATGTAAAACACTCCTTAAGAAAATCATATTCAATTGTATCATCATAGATCAAAATAGTAATCCCATCTCTAAAGAAACCAAGACTTCTTACATGAATAGGGGTTCTCAATGTACCATTCTCATATCCAGCATTTGTTTTTAAACCTTCTTTATAATAATGTATATTTTATTCAAAATATAAATACAATAGAAAAGAAACAAATTTGATACCACTTCGTTACATCCCAACACAAGTTTGAATAAACACATTCTGTGAGCCAGTTCTCCACTAGGCCCCAAGCACACCTCCCAATATACCAAAGGATTCCAGCTAGACGCAGGGGTATAAAGGTGGAATAATGTCGATAATTTACACTCATATTAGAGTAAATATAGTGTTAATTAAATTATAGCATCCATGTCAGAAATAAATATTTTGAAAATAATTAAATAAACAGAATTTGAAAATGTGTTGATACCAAACGATTTCCAATAAAATCAAGAATATATATGTTATAAATACAATATTTATCACTCAATGGGGTGATCATAAATACCATAGTACATAAATGAAATATAAATAAAAGTATA
Source organism: Viscum album (assembly GCA_963277665.1). NCBI lineage: Eukaryota > Viridiplantae > Streptophyta > Magnoliopsida > Santalales > Viscaceae > Viscum > Viscum album. Next base: position 1,327,762,793 of record OY728142.1, on the reverse strand, counting down.
TGCTCTCACACTAACGCTGTGAAAGACTACATACTAAGTCTGCATGTCACATCTAAGCTATTCCAGCCAAATCAAATGAATTCACACTAGCGGATCCACTCGATCATGCACACATGGGCCACATCACAATACATCATGTGTTAATTCTCATCCTAAAAATTTGATATAAGTCCTACACACACCAATGTTAATGTAAAGGGGTAATAAATAATCTTAGTAGTCCACCACAATGATTAACATATAAATCTTATTTAATAAGTTAATTCTCATAAAATATGCACCACCAAGCTATGAAATAAAGAGAAAGATAAATAAAATAAAAAACTGAATACATAGTCAATTCCTAGGTCTGTAAACCAGAACAATTAGGAAATGTGACAACATGAATATATATATATATATAGTTTTATATATATTCCCAATAATATATATTGATATATATATATATACTTAAATATGTATATTGATAAGTAAGGTGAAAACTAACATAATAAACTACAATTGATCCTTGGATCTATAACCCCAATCTTTTGGACATCCTATGAAATTGGAATTGAGTTGGATGTTGTACCTATCATTGTTCATATGGTTAAGTCAACTGATGGGTCTCTAATCTAATTTCATAATAACTACATCATCCAGGTCAATGAATGTCTCTAAGAAAACTACAGTACCATATGTGGATACATGACCTAACCCTTTGTCCCCTCATACTCACCACCAAACACTTTAATAAAGGAAGCCACATACTGATGAAAAGTCCAAAATATAGGCACTGTGCTAAATTACATACCACTCATGCCATGTAAATCTAGTATTATTTTTTAATCCTAGGTTATGATCTATAGAAAATCATAAAATTGTGACTCAGATAATACCTAAGGTGTTGACCATTCTGTGATCTATAAGTGTGATTATATCCAAATTCTATTACATTCTCATTTTATCTTCATCTAAAAGGACCATCCTCCCAATCCATAGGGATCATCTGAGGTATGTCGTGAGGAAATAATGATTATCTATCTTGTATATGTCACATCAATGGTGAGGTGATCCACATCCAACAACACGATCAATTAATTGATCAAGGAGAGTTTAATCATCCTCATCAAATGAGTATCATAATAAGTAGGTATTCCATTCCCAAATATCATAATCATTGGGATTTAAGAATAAATATCAAATCAATAAGGCTAAAAATCCAGATACTGGAAAATATGTCTATGTATCCCGATAATAATAAATCAATAAATTTATTTGAAGAAAGATGAAAAGAAATATGTATGGGTGTCTACAAAAATAAATTCACATAGAATTTGTTCCTTGAGACAAAAATTAGAAAGAACCATTGGTAATCATTACTAAATTAGAAGTAAAGAGGCGAAATAATAACTAATGACTGGGGGTGACTGAACACTTAACCACCCCCGCCACAACTTCCCTATCCTTGTGAATTATATGATTAGTACTTGTTCAAATGCTAAACTCGCATCCATTTCCACCAATAAAAAACATTCAAGATCAAGGTTGTCCAATCCTAATGGCACCCACTGGGTTCCTCAGGTCAAAACACTAGAGAGGCATTCTAAATTGGATCCTAATTGTCTATTATAAGAAAATGAATCCTACCCATGATCCACAATAGTGAAATTAAAAAATATAGAATAATATATTGGAAAATAGAAGATAATTAAATATAGTTAACCTATATGAGATCCATGAAAAGGTTCAAAAGAAGATTCATCGTACACTGAACCCTCTATAGTATTATATGTAGGCATAGGATTCTTACATGGGATCCTTGGAATGGAATATATTACGATGTATCTAATAATGGTTTCCCTATGTTTTCATGTGCGTAATGGTACCCCATATGAGACCCTTAGTAAAAATAATAATAAAAGGAAATTTTACACAGTATCCTTGAGGATAAATTATAAGAAGGAATATTGGTCTTGAAGGAAAATTAATTATAATATATTCTAAAGAGATGGATCATAGACCATCTCATATTAAGCATCTCACTTTGATGATAATGGTGAATTTGATTATTAGATTAAGAACTATGTTTTTAAAAAAAATCAATTACCTCCTAGGATCCCTCAAATAACCTCAAGGGTATAACCAATTCTATCTATCCGAAAAAATATTTGAAATGAATTAATCATGTCTTGAAATAGGATTCATTGGTGTATAGAAATGAAAACCCCTCAAAAGGTTAGAAAAGTATGATTACATAGCGTGTGTATCCTGATACACGATGTGTAACCTCTAATCTTCACCAGGGCATGAACATTATCCCAACATGATGTATAGAAACCTCACACACAACATGTAAGTCATGTTCGTGGTCTTTATCCAACAAGGGGGTACTTATTCATGTATCCCACATGGTATGGCCATAAAAATTTCCTAGTTTTGTACTTTTACATGTCGTGTGACACAGATATGTTCTGACAGTATACTCTACAATGTCATTTGGCCCTACATGAGATGTCTATCCATGAACTTGGATACATGACTAAGTACAATTAATTAGTTTATATAATTTATTACATAGTGTGCACATACAAAATGTTCATCATCACCAAATGAGAAGAACACTTGGTGTGTGTTTCTAAACTAAACACTATGTGATCAATACTACAAAACATGGGGGCCCAAAAAATTGGTCTAAAACCCCTTTTTCTCCCAAATATGTCGATCAAACATCTTAGGAAATTAAGAATTCATAATGTTTCCCCAAACATGATATCCTTATATATTTAATGATTTATAAAAAACATAAAAATATACTATCTTTGTGTTTAATGCACCGAATCTTCAACTATTTCTATGATCTATGGATTTCATTTCATGATCCAACTCATCCTGAGAATCACATTGGTACCTACCTTCTTAGCACTCTTTATTTATCTCCCCATATCCATTTATATCTCTGTCTAAAGAAGGTTTATCCCATATGTAATGTATGCGAGAACCAAAAATGGAGGAGAATAAAATAAAATTAAAAAATAAAATGATTAAAAAAAAGAAAATAAAAATTGGGCTTGGGCCTAACCTCAATGCCCAACCGGAATTTCTACCTCTCCAAGTTAAAAACCAATTTTGGAAATAATAGTTTAAATTGAATCGTAATATGACACTATATTCAAAAGATATTTCTAAATAAACATTTGAAAATAAATTAATATATAATTGTATATATATTTAATTTTAATTAAACTGCCTAAATTTGAACAGTTAAAAATTCCAAAAACCACATATCCTAGAGTAAAAACCCTATTCTTGTAAAAATAGAGTTGTCATAATAATTATTTCTGATCTTATTCTAGGGTCAAATAACAATTTTACCCCTTATGAGCATCTAAAAGAAAAAAAATATGTTCTAAATTATAGTCTATAAATAGATGTGTTCTTGAGTTTTGTTATTATCTTGAAATGTTTTCATATATTAACTAGTAGTTGATGTATCTTGAGGTAATATCACAAGTCATTTTGTATTTTTTTGGTGAAAAAAATAATTTTGGAGGAGGTTCATGGTTAGTGTGCACGGTTAGTTGTAACTGTGTGCAACCAATGTATCCCTTTATATCAATTCCAATTACTCACACATAGACTGCTCATAGTTTTCTTAATCGTTAGGATACATCATTTACAGTATGTAAAATGTGGAATTTTTTTTCTAATTTTTCATTTTGAATTATTTTTTATGCAACTATGTTATGTTTATTCCCTTAATGGGGGTTACCTTTTTTTATTTGATGTGGTTTTAGTATGAATCATGCTTGATGAATCATCGATTCTTGTGTATTGTAGACAATTCCACTATGAAGGACCTCATCCAGATAAGGAGACAGATATATAGAGAACACCATGTAGGGAAACTCTCTTATTGGTATAGATTTTGTGGAGTCAATGATTTATGAAATCCAACACTTGTATCAAGTGGGTAGTCAAACTTAGACACGAATTGTGGATCATTATCAAGAGATTTAGAGGAAAAATCCAATGGTGTTCTACGGAGACATCGGGCCGAAAGATCTAAAGGATTGTTTGGGCCATTTTATTATGATGTTTGTGTTCTTGAAGACCTCTGATACATTATTTGTCTCTTTTTAGAATTCTTATGTATGATGTTTAATTGTTTTTTATTTTATTTGGTTAGTCTTAGTTTCATACCTTGATTTTTTTTCAATAATTGAAATTAATGATATTGTTGCGGTCTACCCATTTTATGCATGGTTCATATCAGTTTACAAGTGGTGAAACCCTTTCTAATCGATATTTTTTCTTTTATGGTTCTTATCACCAGCATATGTCAATCGGGAATTCACTTCATACAATGTAGTTATGTAGTCCTCATGAAGGATTAGGTCGACCCGAGATGGTTCATTGTAGGAATTGTTTTCCAAATTTGAGCTTCATGATTTCAAATATTAGATCATTTTTATGACCAAGTCATTATTAGTGGAAGATATTTAAATAAAATGAAGTTATAAAAACATGGTGATAACTTCTTTTGACAAAAATATTGTTTTAATCACCGATCATTATTTATTCTTATCCCAATCCTAGAAAAAATATTAGATAACTATAATTTTTTTTAATATATAATCATTAAATTTCATTGAAATAATTCATTAATATTAGTTAATTTAATTATGACAATAAAAAATTACATAAAAAATAGTTTTACATAAAAACATTCCTTTTAATCTCAAATTCTTTTTATTTTCCTTTCAAATAAATCAATTACTAGTGAATTTAGTATAAAATACACTATTTCAATAACTTAAAAGGTACTATATATATCTATTAAAAAAATTTCTAAGAGATAAAACCTATTAAATTATTATCCTTCATTATTATATCATGGATCTTTTAAACTCCATGATTCTTGTATCAGAAGCTATCAGTGAAATTATTATTATTTTTAAAATATATCTTATAGTCTCAGAGTGTTTAACATAATAAAAAAATTAAGTTTCTATTTCAATGCCTTAAAAAATTATTTGATGAAAAAAATATAGATCAATAATTTTCTAAAACAAATATTTTTTCAAGATATCAAATATTTAGTGTGATGATTGATGATATTCCAATGCTAAAATTTTTTATGATGAATATGAATTATAAATTCCAAATTATTTTGTGAGATAAATTAATTCACCCCCAATGTTTATGTATATAATTAATGTAACACTAATTTATTATCTTGATAACTTTTTTTGGGAAATATTGATGATTTGTTAAAATAATTTTAATTATATGAGTAGAATAAAAATAATTTTATAATTATTTGTGATACTCTTATTGAAAATTAGTAATATCATAAATTTAATAAAATGGAAATTTGGTTCCAAGAAAATTATTTACCTGGAAATATTGACTCCAATGAGGGAATATATGTTGATCATTTTAAGAAAAATATAGTCAAAATGTCCATTATTGATGAATAAAACTAATACACATAGTTTCCGTTACTTATTATATAATTATTAGTGATTTGTTAGGAATAATTTTAAATTAGACAACCCATTAACCCTATTATCATGTAAATGGGTCAAATCACATAGTCAAAGGGATGAGAATATAGTTTTAAGGAGCTATAATTGAAATTGGACAGGCAGCCAATTTTGACATTACCATTGATAAAAAATGGATTTATATATATATTAATGAATCAAAGAAAAGATTATTGTTTTTTATTTTGAAAAATTATATGTTGGTCACTTATGAATCAAGGAAATTAAATATCCATTAAAACAATTATCCAACAAAAGATCTTGGAAAAGAAGTTGAAATATGTTCATTAATGATAAGGGAGATGATTTCTTTATATTGAATGATGTGAAATATATATGGATAAAAAATTTATGGAGTATTTATTTTCCCACAATATTTTCAAAAAGATACAAATTATATTGGTGTAACTTCTTAAGGATATTGAATACTCAAAACATTAACTCCCTGAGAATGAAATAAATGTGGATGGTGTATTAGATTAGAATAAAAATCAAGTTCTAATCCGGATGTCCCTAGAAGTGTAACCTATATTAATTGATCTAGTAAAGCTAGATATGAAAAATATTAGTAATGCGAAAGCATGAATACTATATTTTTTGACTTCCAAATAATTTTTTTGGATATCAGAACAAATTTACAACAAAATGATATTGGTTTTAAAAAATAAAATTAAATCTATGAATGATGGGATATTAACAAACATAATCCAAAAATATGGTTTATTGTTATTTGGAAAGAAGTTATATATTACATCGATACCTATCCAAAAAAGTAATTACAAGATTATTTTTACACAATAAATTTCATAATAAACCCTAATATCACCAATATGAATAGGGAATAAATAGAGCATTTTATGTGGGAAAATGCAATATAGAAATGATATATTTTTATTAAGATTCCTGGCGTAATTAAATTTAACGTTTGATTGATGAAATCTTAATGAGGTCATGGAACAACTCCCTATATAAAAGTATAAGTTAATTAAAATAATATGGATTCCATTTTAGAGTAACATAGAACCATGTGAATCATTATAGGAGAAAATATATCATACTCCAACTTGTTTTTATGAAGTAAGAGAAACGAATATATATGTCCTATATTATTTTGAGGATACAAGTGTAACAGTATTCATTATTCCCTATGGTATTAGTATATATCAATTTAGATAATATATATATGCTAATAACCATATGAGGAATTTTTAATTAAAAGTTAGGATCATCGCTTGTTAATTATATCTCTATATAAGTTAGTTATAGGGGTTTTATTTCTAAATAGAAATTCCACAAAACCTCACTAATTTTCATGATATTTTCCATGTTTTATTATTGAGGATGTATGTACATGATACAATTCATTTAATCACGTCTTATGGAATTTAGTTTCAACTTGAAATGTCTTATAATGTAGATTCTATATATAAACATGACACATGTGAGAAAGTGTTTCATAATTGGACAACCTCTATGGTGAATATACATTAGAGGAATCACATCTATGTGAAGGAAATATAGAAACAAAATTGTTAATTATGATGAATTAATATCATTTTAATATGAAAATATGTGTATAAAAATTTACGATGAAAATAGTTAAGGTCAGAACATCTTAGACATAACATTCTACTATTTCCCAAAAACACTAAAACCCTAAACTATTACATAATGCACATTTTATTATCGCAGAATAAGTTTAATTAAATATTATTTCAATCGTTTATTTATTGATTTTATAATTTTAATTTTATAAAATTGAAATATTATTTAGATTTATAATTTCACAATTAGCATCGGGTGAATTGGTAAACATTTTCATAAATATATGGTTTTTTTTCAATAGTTAATTATTATTGTTTACAAAAATACTGTAACATTTATGAAATATCCTTGAATAAACCATGATATAAAAATTTATAAAACATTATTCTCTTCTTAATATGTGTTTAAGAAGTATAATTATATTCATAAAAAAATTAACCAATGTTTGATTTTATTCTAATAGAAAATTATTATTATTTTTCATTTTCACTTTGATTATGTATACACATAATTCCATTTGGATTTGGATTGGTATTAAAATATAATAACCCTCCTTGTTTAAATCATAATATAATAAATTTAATGATATTTAGTACTATATCAATATATAATCTTATTTAGTGTAAATTTATTCTTAATCCTAAAATAACTTTTTAAAAAAAATATATATGCTTATATATAAATTAATTTATATCATGTTTAGAAAATTAGTATAATATATTTCATTTTTATTTTTAATAAATATGTTACAACTATTTAATAATTTAGATTCTGTTTTATCCATATAAATAATTTACCTTGTTAAAAGTAGGTCACCATATTAAAGGGAGAAATAATGAAAATAGAAGGAATTAAAGAATAATGACACAATTTATCACAAACCCATATCATTAATGGGAGTATAATGTCTTACTCAACCACCCACATTTTTATCAACACTATATTATTCTATTTAGATCTATGATACCTAAATATGATATTCTTTTATTTTTAATAAAATGGACATTTAAATTATGTGACCACCCTCATCTATAAGAGGATATGCCCACTACCTTCCTAAACCCACATATTTCTATTAATATTATATTCAATACTCACCATAATACTTTATCTCATGATCTAATCTCATATTTATAAATCTATAACTCTGGGAATAATTCCCAAATCTCTTAGTACAAAGACGATATTTACTAGAAGGTTTATGTCTTCAACAACAGTTTTCTTTTCTGTTTCACCATTATAAAATATTTTCTTCTTCTAACCATAAATAAATAACCTTTCTCTAATGCATAAAAATGATATTATTTATGTTTGTGAAATTTGATATTATGACAATATAATAATATTTTATTACTCATTTAGTCATTATAATTTTTTCAGTTTTGGGTCAGTTTTATATCCTACATAAATAATGCTACAAAATTTACATTATGAAATACTAAGAAAGAAAAGGTGGAATAAATATAATATAATAATGATTAATTTTTTTTCTTTTATTAATTATTTTTTCATAATATACATATTTATATTAACCAGTTAATTCAGTCATTTTAATAATTCAACGATATCAGATAAATCATATTGATTTAATGATTTCTATGAAAAACTAAAAAAACAACCATGAAATTACCACACGGTCAATAAATATATCAATATATTTGATAACATGAGAATAAAAATGTATTAGGTGATTAATGAATGACTAGGGAGTAAGGACCAGAACTATAAAACCAAATAATGAAAAAATGAACTATTTGGTACTTGAATAGTTATTCTAACCATATACATTAATTTTTGCATAATAAGAAAATAAAACTTAATGGATCCAGGTAAAATAAAAAATTAAAATGTATTTATTAATATAACTAACAAACATTAATTAATTGTATAGTGATCTGGATTGTGTTTGTCCTTGAAGATGTAGGAGGTATGTCTTTTTTTAATCATACTACAAACTTTATATTCACTTTCAAATATCAACCAAAAATTCTGATATGAAAATCCATTTTTTACTATATCTTGTTTTGGGGGCGTTTGGGGTCCCTTCATGAGAAATTTTCTAGTTTTTAGAGTTTTATAGGCCTATGAATGGTTAGAAAAAATCATGCAGGTCATCTCCCTAAACAATGCGTCTTTTTTGGAGTTCTAGAGGAGGGATCATAGCTAGAACATGGTTAGTCTATATAGTAAATCTATTTATTATAAAATTAAATTATGATTTAAATAAATTTTTTCATTTTTTGGGAATGTTTTTTTAATCTATTTGGACATAACATGTTGCGTTTCTATATGGATAGAAAGGGGACCACTGTTGGACAATTATTTTCCAAACAGTGTAGCAAAACCATGTGAAATTAATTACATACAAGAAATTGTTATTTTAATACCCTTAAGACTGATAATTTAACTCATTTTTCTTCTAGTTTAATATTTCTTCAACTTAAAAGACTATTCTAGGAAATTTTTGAGATTCCATACCTCTTGGTGGTGATTTCATTGAAATCTTTCTTTTTGGACCTTCATTTTTAATGTTATGTATCAATTATTTTTTAGTTCATAGTGTTCATTATAAATTACCCAATTATCCATTATGGAAACATAATGTAAAGGATTTTTAGTAATTATATATTGTTTATTACATGATGTAATTCGTTTTCATATATATCCCCTATGGAATTAAGAACTCTTGTCGGAATATTTGATTGTTATGGTGTGTTAGCAAGAATTTTTTTGGTAGTTGATTCCTTTCATTTTCATTATTATATAAAATTTTTAATTGGAGATTCTACAACCATGATAAATTTTTTATGTTTCTTCTAGCACTCATTTCTCCTTTGGTGTGTGTATTGTGTGGATGTTTTGGAATAAATATTTTTTTGGTGGATGTTTCCTTTTAATTCATTTTCATATTATCTCTGCATGATCCTTAATTTGTAAACAATAATTTTAAAATAATAATTTCAGGAAACCAGATATATTAAAATTTTTATATGGTGTTTTTTATATAAAATTTATCTCTTTATATTTGATAAATAAAGTAGGATTTAAAAGAACAATTTATATTATTGTGAATAGATAATTTGAATACATGGAGTTGATATTAAAAATGATTATCGGAATTGTTGCTAAAATGAGATATTTCCATTTGAATTTATTTCAATAATTTAAAACATTGGAACCTGGGGTACTTAGGTAGGGGTCGTGAATGGACCCATTTCCATGATTTGTAAGGTGGGATAATATATCTGCTAATTACTCACCTCCATTGGTCATTATTTTGGGGACTATTTTACATGAAATCTTAGAAGGGGATTATATATAATATTACGCCACTGATTATTTGGTCATTACGTCATGGAATGTTTTACTATTAACAATTCAGGATTTCGTATTATATGATAATCCTATAAATGTGATACCTATAATATCATAGGGAAAATTTCCATTGTATTATTCCTTAATGTGGTTTTATGATAAATTAATTAAAAATGATAAATACATAATTTTAAAATGATTCAAAATCGTTTTTACATGGTAATGTTATAAAGCTTTGAAAAATGAGACTTTACATGTTTTATATTAAAATATGTTAAACATTATTTTATGGATTTTATAATTTAAAATAAATATATTGGGATTGTTTTACAAATACAACATATGGAACACTTTTTGGGATCCCAATATGCATGTTTTCTCACACACTTTTCACACACTTTGATGACTGAAAAGCATGTTTTTTTATAATTGAGAAATGGGAATTGTGTCTCTATAAGGAGGTTTGTTTATTGAGTTCATTGGAATTGGGTATTTAGTGGTGACCATATGGGATATTTCTCACATACACATGGAGATAATGTTTCTTACATTTAACTCTTCAGTTAATCTTAGACCATGTATTTGGATTTTAAATATTATAAATTTGATGTTTCACATCCACTGAATGACTTTTTTTAGGGTGTATTCTATTATTCTTTATTTCTTTTAATATTGCATTCCTGTTGTTGTGTTGGTTTAGGATAAATCATTCCAAATGTTTTTTTTCTAATGGGTTTGACGTTATCTAATGGGGTTCAAGAATTACCATGGTGTATTATTGATAATTTGTTTAGAATAATAATTTCAAGGAAATCATGTACAATTTGAGAAATTTCGGTATCAAAGATAGGTTGGTTCTCTGGTTATCATGTCTTGGGATGTTGATATAGAGGATATAAATTTTTCATGAAATAAGTGGTAGTTATGAGATAATTTCTTCAATCAGTAGTCATAGTCTGACATATGTTACCTAGGGATGTTGGGAAGTGCGTTTTTCATGTTTATTTTTATCATATTTCATTTATTCAATTTTTATATTGATTTAAACTGGTATTTATTCTTTTTTTTATGGTTTCTTTTTTCCTTAATTCAGTACCATATGTCTAAAAATACATCATATTGTTCCCCTAGATGGTGTTTTTTTAATTCTCTATGATGCAACAAATAAATTGATCAGAAGCTTATAGAGGTAATCATATTGGGATTTCACATAGTGTACAAAAATATAACTCCATCTCATACTCAGGCTCATATGTACAACCAATAACTATAGGATATAATGATCATTGTTAGGAATTCCACCACCAGGATGCTCTGTCCTTTTATAGGATTAATAGCCCTCAAATTGTGGACATCTAGTATGATAAGATTGATATGATCTTTAACATTATAGGGATTATAGAATCTATTAAGGAGAATTGTAAAAATTCAATGTTAATTTATATATTAGCAAGTTGTGATATGTGATTTTTTGGGTGAACCAACATGTGGCCTTGTTATAGAAGAGCCTTAATACCATATTATACTATATGTTTTCACAAACAATTCATTATTATAGAAAACTCTATATAATATATATAGATTCATCAGTTTTATTGATCGATGATAGATTACACTAACTATTTTATTGAATTTTCTTATATTTCTCTAAAGGTTTTAAAAAACACGAAGATTTAGTCAAAAATATTCCATAAGGTTTCATAACAAGACATGAATTCTCTACTCTCCATACAAAATAATGTTAGCTATGAGGAGTTAGTGGATAGAACATTGATTTCAGATATTTTTTAATATGAAAAATAATGAGGGGTTGGTAATCCTCTACTACTATGTGGCTGGTTTAATAGATCATATTGAACGAAAAATAAGTGTCTTGTGGCCCACTAAGGTTTTAGTGATTTCTATAAGCTATAGGATTCATTTGTACCATGAGTCATAGTTTGATGTATTTTGTTGAAATATTAAAAATATTAAATTATAGTTATTTGTAACGTTATTTTCCCATGACACCAAATATTTATTGTTACTATTGCTATTGAGTTTATTTTTAGGGGTTCATTTAGGATCATTTTTCAACTCAATAAAGATCAAGTTCATCATCTCTAAATGGAAATAAAATTTTGTTGGAATGTTATAAATTTATATGGGTTATTCCATAGGCCGTAGGAGTGAACAAGTTTCACATAGTATAGGGGATTCAATATAAATTTGATGTGGGACCAGTGGCAGTGAGAGTTACAATATTTATTACTTCATTAATAGAAACTGGACTATTTAATACGGGTTCCCATATTTCTTTTATATCGACCACATTTGTGGATCTTTTAAAATAACAAATGGAACCCCTATTGTAATTTATGGAAATGAAAATACCCCTTAGGAAGATAAAGTTACCATGTATGTAGTTCCTTTTGTGTTCTTTCTCAATCTCTGATGTTGAGATAGTTCAGGAGATTATGGATTTTAACCTGGATATCTTTGATATTACCATTGGGATGGATTATTTTTTTTATCAATCCATGGTTTATTACTATCATTGCTGACATCCCATTACAACCCTCTATGGGATCTATCCTCTATTTTTATGAGGAATGGGATCCATGGTTTTGATAAACCTAACATCTGCATTCATATTTTTCTAATATTATAACTTCATTTATATTAGAGTTGGGGAACTTTTCATTAATTTCAGATCTTCCATTAGACGTTATATATTTTTCATATGTATTCCATAAAAACCTCTCTAGTCATCCTCTGGAGAAGGATAGTAATTTTCTTACCTATATGGTTCCTAGAACTCTATTGATCTCTGCACATAAATATCATATCTCATAGGAATATTATAATTTTTTGATGAATCAATTGGATTATTAAATTTTGAATGGTTTTATACATATTAGTGTATCACCTAAGGAATATCATGTGTTGTTTTCAAAGAATTATGATGAAATTCATAATAATTATGTAGATTATTTTAAAATTATTCATTTAATGATTTTTAAAACATATAACTTTCCCCAACTTGAATGTATGTTTGGTTATTCTAATAGTGATAAATGGTATTCAAATATCGACCTCAATTTTTTTAATCATCATACATATAAATAGAATAATGTCTGAAAGATTACATTACCGAGAAGTTATAGAAACTCTAAATAACTTATGAAATTTTATGTTCAGGCCCTTGATGTCTTGTTATACAACAAAAAATATATAGTTACATAAATATATCATATTGTTTTTCCACATGAACACAAATATCCAATTCACTCTCTTGAGAAATCCACAACTAAACAAGTTTTTCAGTTTTGGTGACCCTACCTTTTTTAGAATAGATTTAGTTTAAATTCTAATTATAAGAGTATGTTATAAATATTATTAAAGAAAGGCATAATCACATTTTTATGGTGATTGGTGGAGTTCCATTAAATTTTTGACATTGACATCGACTACACACCTATAAAGGATAGTGTTTTCTCTAAAACTATTAACATTAAATTTCCCTTTCATTTCATCATAGAATATCGGGGGGAATATTCTCATTGGGGAATTTTATTAGTTTCACATGGATGTGAGGATGGATAAGATTGGTATGATCCTTTGTAGCTCTAAGTTGGATTCAAATCTATACGAGTTCATTTTTTAAGAGAAGATTTAGGCTGATGAGTTCAGTTATACTATGGAATCATTATATATTGAGGAGACTATTTTCAATTGGTCTCTCTCTTAATAAGTACTTACTTAAATCATTAGATGGTTTATCTTTCCAATTAGAAGATGGTGATGTGTAATTTCCATATTACTTCAAGGGATTTCACCCTAAAAAACTAATGATGTATTATGAAATCAACCAGAAATTCTTATTGTTAGGAATAATGAAAGACCTAAAATGAACTTATATTAGGTTATTATAAATTTTTAATGATTATGGTTAGTCACAAAAATACTTATTATATTTATTATCCTCTCTTTACACCAATTTTAATATTGAATGACGCATCCTTGGATTTCATATTTGAATTACCATCTAACTATCAAGGGAAATATGTTATATGTAGGTTAATTATATTATAGAATAATTTTCTCATATAATTCTGATTTGAGACACTACTAAGGATAAGGATTTAAAAAAGTTTTATGTAAAGGTGATATTGACTTTCCTCAGGGTACCATATAATATTTTCTCATTTATGGTCCTCATATTTACTTATTAGTAATGAATGGCCTCTGGAAAGTAATGAGGACTCAAGTTAGATTGAGTATGTCTTACCATCTTTCAAAAGCTGACAAAAAAATGTGTGCTATTCAGATCCAAGAGGAAATGTTTCTTGATAGAGTTCTGGAATTGGGTAGATACTGGGACTTCCAATTTATAAGGGGTGAATTTTCTTATAAAAAATTTATTAGAAATCTATCATAATATAATATTTAGAATTCATTTATGGTCTACCTTGTAAATATCATCTTTATTTTCCAGAGGTGATAAAAGCTTCTTTTGTGGGACATATCATTTTATAATAGACAACTGTAATGGTTTAGGTCATATGTTGATGATTGAATACATCCCTGAGTCTATATATTCATAGATTAAAATTTTCTTCCATCCTTTGGAATTATCTATTAGTTATCATTTTATATATAGATCCACACATTTCATATTTATGTATTACATCTTATTAGATAAATATCATTATAATCCATTCTAGAGATATAATGGTATTGTGTTATAAATAATTGGTACTCAATTAATTTATATTCTATTTGATAAAATTCTTCATATCTATTACCCTTATTAGAAATATTATTCATAACATTCTTCTTCACATCCTGGGTATAAGGAAACATGAGAACTGGTGATCTTATGTGGTTAGAATGATTAAAAAAGGGGTGTATGGTTGGGAATATAATCATACCATAAGATTAACTTTATGAGAACACGATATTGAGATTTTAAAAACATGCCTAGTTAATCATATATCATAATCAAGAGTCATGGCATATTTCATGAAATTTATTAAGACATTAATCATAAAGAAATAAATGAACATTATTAATAAGAGTATAACATTCGTATAACATCATTTCATAAATGTGCAGCATAAAGTACGTTGTGGTCATAATCATATAAATAATATGTTATTGTTTTCCACCAAAAAATTGAAAACATTTTCGGATTGGGATATCTGACTACTAAACTTCTTTAAAATTTCTATTACTACCTATATACCCGCTTTAATCTTCTGATAACCTATCATTTTCCCAATTTTTGACGTGGGATAACCTCTCGTGTATTATCCTAATGGGTTGGGGTAACCTATAATTTTCTCTTTGAGATCATAAAATAATAATCATTACCCATCACATTGTGGAAAATATAATTGTAGACCTACCCGTAACATTTTCATTATCAATTAAAATGTATTCCAAAATATCATGAAAAATATTTATCATTCCATCATAACATTAATCAAGGAAAAGGAAAAGGTTTTCATTAATATTTATTGATTATAAACACATACCATATATATAAATTCTAGGTATTTTATCATATAACCATATCCTCAGTAAAGCATAATTAAAGTCCAAGGATGATATCATGTATGAAAGATTACATTATAAGGTCACTATGAAAATTTATTTGGAACAAATACACATTTCCTTTTAAAATCATTTCCTTAAAATAAGAAAATTTCCCAAATAATTTGGATATCATTTTCATAGAAAATAAAAATAAAAACATATAATATAATCTTAAATTGATTCAGTGGTAAATGTGGTGGTAAAAGTTTTCATGTTCTTTATGTTAAAAAATATTATTTGTATCATTATAGTAAAAATAATATATTAAAATTTAATAAAAAATGAAACAATTTTCCCATTAAAATGTTTTATAGAATGTATACATGGTAAAAAAAATGAATTTTAAAAACTGGTATTAGAATATTTTAAAGCCTAATGAAATAATTTTGAATAAAACATGGACTTGTAAGAAAAATATTTACTACTGAATAATAAAACAACATCAATTTTTCATAAAAACATTATTTCAATATCTATGGTATTTAATGACATGAAAATGGATGATAAATATTTAAACATTATAAATAACTATTTTACATGAAAAAAACATTGTATTATTTGATATGGATTATATAATTTATCTCAATGGAATTTCAAGCGTAATCATTCCAAATTAAAATGATATTGATATATAAATCCATTACCGCAAGTATCATCTTACCTCATTCATGTTGAAACAACTTGAATAGAAAACAGAGTTTTAATTAAAAACCATTCTAGAATAATAACCATATACATATATATCATACTATATATTAGTTACTTGAAACATGTTATCACATGTTTATTAATAATACTTGATAAAAATTAAAGTTTGGTTAATAAATGTTTCTATTTTAATGCATGTTTTACTCTGGCTGTCTCGACCATTATACATTGATCATGTTTATGTAATATATAAAATTTTAATCTTGTCATTTTGACCCTATGAAATAATTAAATAAATTTTATAAGTATTTGTATAAAGTTTTCATGAAAAATGAATTGCATCACTTCATGGAGAGGTTTTTTTGTATGCATGCATAAGAAAAGTTTCCAATTTTTAATGGATAGAAAAACATAAAATAAAATAATTATTCACCTTTATAGTACTATATTAAAATCATATATATCATATATATTCATAAAATTCCTAATTATGACCATCAATGGGAAATGGTGATGATAACGGAAACACATCGATTTGTGAAGGTGGTAGTTCACATATATGCATGATAAATGTTTTATTTTCATATATGATTGGAAAGAGATAGATACTAATTTTTCCACCATAATAATAAAAACTCAATATTTTAAAACTAAATTGTTAATAGTTATACCTCTACATTGATAGACCTATTTTGTATCACAACATATGCCCGAAAAGGATTGTATTTTTAAAAGAAAATAAGCTCTTGGATGTGGAGATAGAAGATAGAGTGATATTAGAGTGGGTGAAGTGTAATTTAGTGTTTATAACTTCTTTTTATTAATGTAGAATAAGAGATTACGTTTTACAAGTAATGGGAGGGGAATCCTTGTAATTATATAAATTATAGAATTTATATAAAATTAATAGTAGGTTCGAGTTGTTCTAAATTGTTATATTTTTAAGATAGGACAAGGATATACTGAAAGAATGTCATAAAATTTTACTTTGACAATTTTGGTTGATATTTTAACGAATACCTCCATGTTTTTACCCAATACCCCTATAAACCCTTTTGAAAGTTACAATGATATCGATGCGTTTTATTCTGTAAAGGTTAAGAATGCTACTACAAAATTAAATTATCACACATTAGTAGAAATTGGTTGTTATTATTAACTATATTTTATTTAATAAGATGATAATAAATCTTTTATAGGATTTAATTCATCTAATAATATTTTATTTAACATAAGATACCATTAATTTCATTTTCGAGACTATTCCCATAGTTTGACTTTATAGAAAAAAACAATTAAATAGAATTAGAATCCAACTTTTAAACACATAAAAAATATGTTATATTTTTTAAAAAAATTCTTGGTAAAAAATAATTGATCAAAATTTTATTATTTTAAATATTATTAAAATTGTTTATTTTATTTTTTTAATTACATGATCAAGAATTATGTTAGTGCTGGGTAAAAATTTAAGGTAATTATTCCATCAATAAAAATTAAAAATATATTAAAAATATTAAAATAATTCAATTGTATTTTAAATAATAATTGAACTTAAAATATTTGTATCCTAGTGATAAATTATTAGACTTATTAAATAAAATTGACATTTCTAATTATTCTTTATATAAAATAATAAAATTTACATAATCAGAGAAAAATTGTACAATGTTTCTATATTTTTGAATCTTGGATGATAATGACCGAACTCAGCACACCCAATAATAAAATGAAATATATATTGGAGTCTTATTTCTTATATCCTATAGTTTTGACAATGTTTTATCAATTTTACCATTATTGAGAAAATAAATATTTAAAACTGTTAGTATTCATAATGGAAAAAATATAAGTGGAATATTTTCCAAATTTCATAATCTTGTTTTTAAATATGGAATATATTTCTCACGATTCAATTTATATAATGGGTGAAATTTGTTTAATATAATTGGATAAAAAATAACAAACAAATACTGTAATTCATTTTTATGCATAAAAATGATCTTATTCCAAAATAATATATAAATTTTGTTCCTATTTAATAATCCCATTATATCTAATTAAAGGTGAGAATTATTAATTTAACAAAAATTTAAAATTAATTTTAATATTAAATTAATTTATTGAAATTAGATAAATGACCTTTTAACAAAAAACTGTATTTCCTCTATATGTTGAACAATTAATCATTTCGGAAAAAAATTCACATTAAAATAATTTTTGAAATCATATTTATAAAATAATACACTATATATAAAATATTATTTTTATCAAAATGATACGAATATAATTTTTGAAGGAAAATTACTTTTTAATCATTAAATTGTATTAATAAAAATCAATTCATAATTACTAATAATTATTTAGTATTTTTTTCATTAAGTTAAGTCATTTAAATTGTATTTGATATTTTTTTACTCATATTAAGATTTAAAATTTAAAAAACTATGGTATAAATGTCATACTTTAAAAATAATATTTCTATTATATGACATAATTCACTTCAAGCGTAGTGTTGTGTGTTAAGAAATCTATCAAGGAAATCAAATTTATTTGAATAGAAATATATCAAAATATATTAGGGAGTTCCATTGTACCCACCTATAATAAATTATCCTTTTAAATATTATAAAATTAATATAACTAAATGAGGATATCTATGTCTCATCATATCATTGGGTTCTCATCAGTCTTAATCATATTTTGGATTCATCCATAAAACATTACCATTTCATTAGTTATATTTTATAGGACATTATATCTATGATAAAATATTTCTAACAATTTTTTATAACAATAATGATCCTACTCCATTGGAATGAACATTGAGATCTATACATGTGATGGGTTATATATTTACATCCTCGAGAGAGATACATTGAAAACCTGGTGACCTTAAGATAGTTTCAGTGAAATTGTTCAGTGATATGTTATATTCCCAAATCAATCAAGGATATTATTGGGACCAAAATACCTTATTAATATCACTCCCTTCATTAAAAATCATATTAACTTATTCCATATCTAAATTAAAAGTTTTACCTTATCACAAACCTCATATTATACATGTCATAAAAGATTATTATATTAAATATTTGGTTGTCACTGAACTTCCATTATGTTTATTGAATGGATATATCATCTACTATCGTTTCCTCACTTATCTCAGGTCCCACTTTTTTTGATTCGTCAAAATCTTCACAACATCACGGAGTTATGTACTTATTAATATAAAGGGACTTATATGGAACCATATGAATGATCATGTGGAAGCCATTATTAAAAGTTAATTTGATAAGATGAAGGTGTTGATCCCAGTAAACATTGAAATATATTATACATTATCTAAAAATATAATTTATGCTTGAATATACTTATCAAACTATCCATCCATCTAATATTGATATGTATTACTGAAACATAAAACTGTATCCTTCTATTTCTAAATACTTATATATAATCATTAGTTAATCATCAAAACTTGATCAGATATAATAAAATTTGATTCTCCAAATAAAAAAAATCACCTCCTTAATGTATATTGTGGAAATATGATCAACATAGATATATTCTCTCATAGTAATGATGCTTTTCCCTTCATAGGAAAATCTACTATAACCCTAATAACATTATTGAATTTAGAAATTTTTTGGAGGCTGATGATGATATCCATTATCTGTTTTATCATTTATATCATATTATAGGTAATGGTTTTAAAATTATTATAGAGATAGGTCTATCAACCTTAACTTTTGGACATAACTAGTGGATAGATACAAATCGTACAATATCCCACATCATGTTTTCCAACCAAAATAATCTTTTACATCCATATACATCTTCTTATTTCAATGATGAATAAAAAATGATGAGAAATGATCTTTATATAGTTTCTTCTTCTGGATTCATAGTAATTGGAAACATACCCGGTTCATGAACATTGTCATTACATCAAAGTAAAGGATTATTATTGGAACATTTCTAACATTCATTTGAAACTATTTATCTTTTTTCTACCCCACATTTATAATAACATGTATTGATGGATGAACACTAATTTTTTGAATATAATATTTTTCACATCCCGTTAATATTTTCATATCCATTCTTCTAAAATATAGAAATATTGGATCTTTTGTAATAAAAATCATATATAATCTAGCATAATCCATTCATCTCGGAGAATCATCCACTTTATTATCTTTCCCAATGTTTTAATCTATAGAATTTTTCTGATCATTAATCTACTATAACCATGTTATCTAGATCATATTAATCTTTTTCAAAGTGAGCATTTATTTACACCTTTATTAGGAATATATATGTGAGATTTTTCACCATAAAGATAATTTTTCCATATATTTAATGAGAAAATTACTAAACTAACTCAAAATCATGAGTTGGTTATTTTTCCTCAAGAACCTTAAATTGGGGCCAGACATAAACCACCACCATATCATTCTACATGAAGATATACACAAGTAAAATCTTTCATACATCACTATACATAAAAAAATTCTACATTTCCATCTATGTTGATTATAGGTGTACTAACCATCCATATTATCAACAATATGAAATTTTCCTCTCAATAATTTCGATAGAGTATTTTGATTCCCATGAGAGTTAAATTCATGATTATATTTGAAATTAAAGATAACATTTCCACAAATAGTTGATATTATCTATGAAAATGAAGAAAACTTTTGATCTGAGTCATTGTGTTTATTTTGGTCTAATGATCAATGATATCCAACATTGATTGATCCACCAATATAAACTATCTTGAGATTATATACCACAGAGATGAAATATTTTTAATCCAAAAAGTAGACTAAGTAAATATTTCCTATAGCTTCTTAATCGATATGACATTTAGTACAATTATCATGTGATATTCATATCATACCAAAAAATTAGAATATATATATGAATAACCTATATAAAAAATAAAAAAATGATCAATTTAATACCCAAACAAATTTATTCTCTAAATCTATAATGACATTGGAAGAATTAGAAAGACCAAAATGCATTATAATAATTCCTATTTTCCATGCCTCGTAAAAAAATATTTCTTGTGTATGTATTCATCTTCTAACCTCAACTAATGTTAACCAAATGAAATATTAGTCTACAAAAATTAGTTTCCTCCTCATAAAATATTTAGAAAATCATCATTATGTGGTAGAGGATAGTTATTCAAGATTATGATCATGTTACATTCTTGATAACAAATATAGATTAACATTGATCCATATTTTGTCTTATAAAAAATACTGGTTCACCCCATGGAGAACCACTTGGTTGAATGAATCCAATATCAATATTTTACTAGATTTTATTCTAAAATTCCTATAACTCAGTAAAGGCCACTCTATTTGCACCCTATGAAATAGGTTTAGTAATAGGTATGATTTTTATTCAAAATACAATATCATGATTTAGTGGGGTACTAGTTGACTATAATATAATTACAATAATAAGCTACAACAAAATAAGAAACAATTTAATTTTGAGTTTCTACCTATCCATATGAAATGAATACCACATATGAAGAGGAATCAAGAGCCATAAAATTGTTGTAATCTGTGTTGAAAAAACATATTTCTCCTCCCACTCATAGATGATCATGGGTTAGTGTGAATTTTTAAATGTTTCTTCCATTCGCTGAAAATAAATATGGTATTTTTATAAATAAAACACATATATTCCCAAAACACCATAGAATTCCACTACGGGTGGTCTAAACTTTTTCAGGATTTATATTCCCCTAAACCTCTATCGGAGAAGAATCATAGACTTGGGGTGTATCATCAAACCATTATTAGTATTAACTATAAATTCAACATCTAATCATTGTGGCGCAATTGATATTAATTTATCAAAATTCATTGTATATAAAATAATGGGTATAGATCGAATAAAAAATGACATTAACAATTAAATAATAGATTGTAATTATACCTTTAGACACATTGTTATCATACCACGTATTAGTAAGAGTGGTCACATAATATTAAATGTTTTATCTAGGCATTTGAGGTTGATAACATCTTTAATCGTTATTGACATTTGTATTCATACACTAGTTAGTGTAATACACATACTCCTTACATTTGGAAAACATGATAATGGGTGATGAATTTTGTGGATATTTACCTCTATTCCCATAATTATCTAAATTCATTCTGTTACACTATAATTTATTTTCCTAGTGACCTTTCCATAAATATTTAAATCATATTCTAGTCACATTAAGACATTTTCAACCATGTTTCCATCCACACAACGATCATAATAGAAGACTCATCTTCTTCCCTCCATGATTTTTATTATTATAATTGAATTTGAATTGCAAAATTATTTTATTATCTAAATAATGATATTGATTTTTAACTCCAATAATCATTATTACCATTTTTGAACATCAAATAATTTATTCATTTCTATAAATTTCTAACATGAATACTTCCAAATTGATACATATATTTAATCCATTGAATAATCAATCAAAATTACTTTCTTGTTCAGTGATTATACCAGTATCTTACCTTATAAGTCTCATAATATTTTCCTGATATTTACCTATAGATTCATCATCATTGTGACTTAGCTCAATGAAATTCTTCTCAATTTACATGTGAATTTTATTATGAAATTAATTTTTGAAATATAAACTCGTAAACTGATCCCATGGTATAGATTTAATTTCTTCATACTTCTTCTTTTCTTAGTGAGACTCAAAAAATGATCTTCTTCTTTCAACAAATGATAAATAGTCATAAAAAATATTTCATGTCTAGAATACTAGAGAATTATAAATATCCTTTATAGAGTAAAAATACATTGATCATCAACTATTGGATTACTAAACCCACATAAATAATTTGGTTGTAATCTAATGAAGGACAAATAATATTATTGTTCCCTCATCTACTTGTTTGGATGATTAGCATGAGTCATTGGATGAAGATTTTTTATAATAAAAGAAATAATATTTCACATTCCAACTCTAAAAGCATTTGGTTTCTCAAGAGAAAAATCAATAAATTTTTCATTATAATTAGTTTTTACTAGGGTCCTTTGGTTTCTGTCTATTGACTAAAACCTAAAAAGCATCGCTTGATCTATAATAATTATAAAGAGAAAACATATTATGTGAAAATAATTCAAGTATTACTTATTATTTATACATTGTTTTAAATATATGACACCTTAAGTATACCCTATGTTATTCATGTTGATCATCAAAAAAATCAACCAAACTAGTTTATAATGAAATTTTGAATTAACTGATGTATATCCCCCGGTCATATCTAGAATAGTGTACTCTTATGCCCACACATCATGCATCAGATATCATCATGTTGATAAAAAATATACCCCTTTTAAAGCTATTACACCTAGGTTACTATGTACCGATATCCAATCCTCTTACTAGTGTCCATACAATGAAGTATTTTCAAGGAAAACAAAACAAATTTATTTATTATAACCTAGTATGTTCCCCTATATGTAGGATTTTTTTAATGGTTCTCACTAATTTTTTTATCATTGTACATTCCAAAAATAAGTAAAATCTTCAATGAGACCAACTATAGAGACACATATTACTCATACATATATATTATATGTTATTTGATAGATATTACTGAAATCCACCCTAGAATCATAGTGGTTTAGTATTATTAGATAATTGGATACATAAACTGCTAGTTCATTAAAGATCTATATCTTCACCCAATAAAAATTTTATAAGTAGAAATTTTTTTTCATACCATACATAAACCATTATTCATATATCAAGTAAAAGGATTCATAAATAAGGGTAATATTATATCCTCAACATGGTTAAACACTGGATATATCATTGATACTTTATATATCACATGATAACATGAATTTGACAGTTAATAACCATAACCATCAATTCATAGATATTAATCAAGATTCATGGAATAAATATTGGTATTTCTTATATATAAATCATAAATGAAGAAAAGAAAATGCTCCATGAGAGAATAAAAATCTCATAATATCATGTCACAAAAGTGTTTAATAAAGTGTGGTGTAATAATAATCATAGAAATATTTTGTAGATGTTACCCATCAATACGTCCATAATAAGGTACTATTTTGATGAACACTTAAGTACAAACTATGGTATTGGGATAACCCCCCATGTAACTTCTTCCAGGATTGGGATAACCTCTTGTGTACCCTCTTTTCAGCATTGAATAACATCCCATGTACATTATTCTGAACATAGGATTAAATATTGTGTACCCTTTGAGCTCAAAAGACATTGAATTTTTTCCAATTTATTAGAGGTTTGAATATGTCAAGGTATACCCATACTATTTTCATTATCCTTTCATATATGTTCCAAAAAATCATGAAAACATTTATCATTCCATCATAATATAAACCCCAAAAAAGGAAACATGATTAATCTGTGTTTTATCTTTAAAACCATAATCCATTATGATAATAAATAGGTAAGGTGTCACAGAATAATATCCCTAGTTGATCCTAAATAACATAAAATAATGTCATCAAAGATGATAAACTCTTCAAAAGACCCCCGGAATGCTTCTTGAGGATAAACACTTTTCATTTTGAAATCACATATTTAAAATATAAAAATGTCAAAAAAAATAATAGACAAAATTTTTTTGAACATAATTATAGTACTTTGTAAAGGAATCATGAAATAATTTATCTTTCATGATAGTGGAAAATTTCATGCATGTCGTTTATGTCAAGATAATGAATTAGTTCATATTTTCATTAAAAAGTTAAAACTACATCATTCAAAATAACTATAAGTTGATTAAATTAGAAAATTTATTGAAATTAAAAAATGTGTATAAAAATGAAACTGAAAAATTATAGGATAATAGTAAATATATTGCAGAATATTTTTTAAATAAAACCTACACATGGATGAAAATTGTTCCCCATTGAGTCTTAAAGTATGTTGTTTTTTCATAAATACATTCTTGCAGTATGTTGAGTGAATAATGAGATAATAATGAATGAATAACATATTTTATCAAAAAATAACAATTTAGAATAAATTAAATTATTTTTATCCACTATATATCATATAATTTTCCTCAATGTAAATTCAATCACAAACAATCCTAATTAAAATGAGATTGAAACATAAATCCCTTAACTCAAGTCTCATGTTGAACTACATGTGTATTCACGTCATCTATAATTAATATATATAAACTATAGATATATTATATAAATATAATCATGTATTACATACCATATATTATTTAATTATAAGCTATTACCACCCATTAATGAATGATTCTTTATAAAAGTCATAGTTTGGGTTATAACAGCTATGTTTTTCATGCATGTGTCAGTTCAAAAAAATCATTGTAGATTGATAATGGATAAATAATTAATAGGGTGTTAATAATGTAATTAATATCATATTTAATCTTTATATACACATTTTTAATTATTCATAGAAATAGGTTGAAAGAAACAAATTAAATCACTTCTTGGATCTGGTTGTATGTATTTATGAAAATTTTAAGTTTCTATTATATAATAGATAGAACAAAAGAAAGATAAATAGAAATTAACCATTATAGATAATTAATAATTTTATAAATATAATATAGAAATTTATTAAATACATAATATTTACCATCATTGTGAAATGGTGATGAAAAATGAAACTTATCACTTCGTAGAGGAAGTAGTCCACACCCACGCAAGAGGGACATTTTGTTTTCCTCATAAGATTCATTAATGGGGGAAATAGTTTCTCTATTATAATAATATTAATTATATATATTAAATATACTTAATTATTTAACTTATGATGGATTCAACATTTTTATAATTGGTATAATATGAAATAAAATTAAATGTACCCAGTTAAGTGTTATACATCATCCTTGAAAATCCTCATTTGGGTTACAAAAAAAATATTAAAAGCATGGAATTTTGGAAATAAAAAAACTCTTTGATTTTATTATGGAATTTAGTATGAGGTATTGTAATAATTTGAAATCACAAGCATTTTTAATATGGTAGTATAGGTGGTTTTCATTTATAAGTGACGGGAGAGGAACCCCTATAATAACCTAACATATTAAATTGATATAAATAATGTTTTCAGTTCAAGTCACTCAAATTGATGTATTTAGAGTATTGGATTAATATACATATAAATTTTATCAAAAATAAATATTTATAAATTTCATGGTAATTTTTTGACACTTATCTCTTCATTTTAACCCCACATTAACCATTTTGACAATTAATGTGATATATAATTTTTTTACTCTTTAGGGATCAATATTTTTGATATAAATGAAAAATTACCCCATAAGAATAAATTTTTAGATATTATTGACCACATCACATTCACATGGAAGTGTAAAATACATTTATTAACATTAATTCATTTCATAAAATATTATTTTTAAAAAGATACCATTAAAGTCATTTTTATACTATTCCTATAGTTTTACATTAATGGTAAAAATATTGAAATAAAATTAGAATAAAAACATTTAACTCATCAATAATAAATTATATTAATCTAAAATAATCACATACCATAATAATTAATCAAAATTGTAAAAAATTAAGTATTATAAAATAAAATATGATTTGTTTTCAGTAATACTTGAAAATGTAATATATCGGCATTATATAAACATTACAATTAATTATTCCATTAATAAAAATTAAAACTAATTTACCCTGATAAAATATATTCATTAATATTTTAAATTAATATTTATAACCAAACATAATTTCCACATATCCTTTTGATGAATTATATGTGTCATTAAATAAATGAGTGTGACATTTTGGATTTATTCCTTGTGTAAAATAATATAAAGGTCATAATCAATGAAAAATAGAGCAATGATTCCATATTTTAGAAACAAAGAAGAAAATGTAAAAATTATACTCTTACTAAAGAATAAATTAATTTTTTATATATTAATATTAAATATAACATAGTTATAAGCATGTTTTAGTTTCGTTTCCATTACTAAGTTGATATATATTTACTTAGATTATAATTCATAATGACCAATAAGAAGGTCCTACTTACCAAATTTTATCATCCTAATTAGAAATATGGAATAATTTCTTTAATATATTTTTTCTATAAGTTAGAGGTATAAAATTTCAATGAAATCTTTAAACATAAAGAAAAACATTTTTACCAGAATTATTATTTTATGAATTAGAATGAATTAATAAAAATCTAAATTAATGTTTATTATTATGTGATTAATTATTTAATATCCAATTAACAGATATTTATTTTACTCATTGAAAAAATTAAAAATGTACTTTTTAATTACATTAGTTAATTAAAATAAGTAAAGTTTAATTTTTTTTATTTTTCACTGTTCACTAAAAAATTATTCATTGTAGAACAATCCCAAAATTTCAAATAAATTTTTTTGGTTATATTGATTTAAATATCTCTATTATTTTAATAAAATAAAATTTTAATAATTTGTAGATATTAATTATAAAATTATCTCCCAAAAAATGAAAAATATTTTTGTAGAAAAGCTATTCATGAAGCATAAAATGTCTTTAACAAATATTGAGTTCTTGTTTACTAAGAAATAATTAATAAATTTTTATAAAGTCATAACTTTATATATATATTTTATATATTGATTCTCATACACATACCCATGAATTTAACGATTATGTTATAACAGAAACATTTAAATTATAACAATCATATAGTATAATGAAATATTTTTTGAGCTCAGTGTCTCATGTTAAAACGATCTCAAAGCAGTAAAATTTATTTAAAGAGAAACATTTCATTAAATATAAGTTTTTCCATTTTCTTGAATGTATCTTCCCATTAGGGTCACTGTTGGATATGAAAATAGTGTAAGTTTGATCAGATATATGTTGGACCATTTATGATTATTGAGCATATTGGGAAGGTGGCATATCGGTTGGTGTAACCATATCAGTTGAAAACAATTATGGCTTATTGCTTGTATATCATCCTAATAAATATCCTCATAATCCTTGTCATGTATTGAAATGGGATGATATTAATTTTGAATTGGATGTGTATGTGCTTGATGAACAATTGTATATTGTTTATTCCTAAGATAAAGTCTTATGTGGAACCCCTATTTTCTGGGTCGGGTGTCATTATTCAATACAATGGATTCTGAACAGACATGGGTGTTGGAATCATTAATAAAGTACAAATTTTCTAATCGCATTTCGGATCAAACTTCTACAACAAGAATTTCTATGTGAAAAAGGGTACACAATACAAATAATTGGCACATATCTACATAATCATTAGTTATATATTTCATTTTGTATGAAAAAATAAGATTTTTTGATTATTAATGTTTGATTCTAGTGAAATAGTTTTTTTTATCCTATACCTGGTTTAGAATGTGGTTAGAACAAATCACATTGGTCATCCATGGAAACCATGAAACATATATTACTATTTTCAATGAGGTTTCACAGTTAGGCAAAACTATGTGTATTTCTCCTTAAATCATGAAACCTAGGATAAAGGTAATTGACAATGTTGGAATATGGTATTTAAAACCTTGCAACAATCCCAATTAACCAGAAAGGTGTACATAGTTTTCCAAATCGTGTGACCAAAATATGGGACATTAATTAATTAATCATAAATGATATTCCAACCTCCAAAACAAATATAGTTCTCATTATTATTCTTATAGTTGAATATTATATCATCATAGGTGTCTCCTCATCGTGATTTTAATGTTTCAATTCCTCTCAGATATCAGTTTTAATGTAACCTTTTCCATTAGATCTTATTTTCAAAATATGCTTCCATTGTTTTCAACCATTATTTTTCTTCTATATACAATCCTTTATCCTTGAAAAAATATATTTGGAATGATGATGTAAGATTTAAAATATATGTCATGTCCGAATTTAGGTTCTTATAAATCCATCATGGAATTTGAAATTACTATTTAGATTATAAATTATTTTATTTTTGTTCACTGGGAACCATTATGGAATGATATTTTCCTATTTTCTCCATTATATAAATTTATGAATTAGAGATTCTTGGTTGAGTATTCATGGCCTGGGATTCTCTATTATTTCATTTTTCCTTAGTTTTTCATTTCTATGCGGATCCCAAGAAATTTTTTAAATATAATTTTTTGGGGTGGGATTATTTTCCCTATAAGCTACACAAACTCTATAATTCCTAAAAAGTATTTCTAAACTCATAATTTAAAGATATTTGAAGTTTTTAAATTTTTATATACTTATTTTTTATATAAAATTGTTGCAATAAATTAATTTAATAATTAAATGTTTGTTTTATAGACTATATTATTTCTTTGAGAATAGTATATTTTAAATCATGGTTTTTTATATGAATAATAGATTCCTTTTCATGACTCTTGAAATGTGATATTCCCTTTGGAAATGATATGATTTGTTCACCACATTCGATCATGCGGTAATTCTATGGGGTCATGTAGAGAATTTTTTACATTATTTATAGGGGAATAACACTTTAAAGTATTTATATAATATTTTGGCCATCATTTTATGGACTGGTTTAGATGAAATCATAGAGTGAATTACATTTTTGAGAATTTTTCTACATCGTTTTTCATTATGTCCAGGACACATTTAGTGTCCAATAGTAGTGATTTATAATTATAGGATAACCAAAGTTAGAATAGACCAGTTTTCCCTTTTTGAACATTCCATTATTCTAATATTTGATTATAGTTTATGATTCATTCTATTAAAATCATAAATTGATTATTTTAGAGTTTATTTTGAATTATTTTATATAGAAACATTATCAACTGCTCAAAATTTTATATTTATATTTTCAATAGTAAACATTGGAAAAGTTTATTCCATGCCTTATTTTCTTATAAAATGAATATATTTGTTTTTTTAAATATAAATATTATAGAACTATTAGTGGGATCCCACTAGTATTGTTTTCTCACACCCTACACACAACCTCATATTTGTGTTGACCTTATTTTAACAAATATTTTTATGGTCCATGTTTCAAAGTGAGTTTGTGATTTTTTTACCCAAATATGATTTGGTATCTATTAATGACATAGTGTGATGTTTCTCACTCAAAACATGGAGATAGTGTTCTTTATCCATTGTACTTGTTTTAATCTTTGATTATGTACTTGAAATTTTTCTTTTTACACCTTTGATGTACTTCTACCTCTGTTTGATTTTGTTTATTGAATATTATCTTATTCTATATTCATTATATATTAAATTTTGGTTATTAGGTATGGTCAGGATAACTCATTCCCAAAGAATATTATGATTCTCGAGTGTTTCTCTTTGGATTGCGGGGATTGGGAATGACCTTCAGTTCAATTTTCAAATTATTTTAGAAACTAGATTGAACTATTATACTATGTTGGTTCATGAAATTGTATATGTATATGTTTTTAGTAGGGATAAATGTATAATATTTCATATAAAACCCGTTTATATATTCATTATCTGAAAATTTATCATTTTTACAAGTATGTATATCATTTTTTATCCCCTTAACTCCCAATTAATTAGAAATTATGACACTAAATGGAATTAATCTGATCACTTCATTATGTTTGGGAATCAACATATTCTATAAAAATTTTCAACATTATAATTTTTTTATGTTATTAAATAAAATTAAATTACATCATAATTTTAGTTTCCACCATTATTTAATTTCATTGAAATTTTTTTAAATAAATAATTTTAATGATTCTTACTAAGTTTATTTGTTATGTTAATTTCAAAAGTATGAATTAATTATTATTATTAAATATTTTCTATGTGAAAATTTTTCCCCACTATCATGATAGTTATTCAAAATTAATATTCATTTCCTAAATTCAATGGTTTTCCAAATTAAAATATATTCCCATTATTTATCTTATTATCCATTTAATTAGATGATTTCAAAAGAAAAAATCATTTCATCTTATTTTTTCATGTGATGTTTCTCAAGAACTTATAATTTTTTTTTAAAAACTGTAAAAATCCAATAGTTTTCTTTATTCTTATGTAGGGATACACTGTAATGATATAATCAAACATCTTAGTCATTATAAACCGTAATTATGTTGTCAAAAAAATTAATGTAACCCATTCATTTCATTTGGAAATCATCAAAATGAGAGTACTATGAAAGACTTCACATTATTTGGGGTATATTTTGTAACATTAATTTTTTATGAATTTATGGTCTTCTTTTCTCCTATATACATATAATCATTATAATATTTCTTTATATTATTTTATTTATCACTCTTAATCTACATATTAATATTAATTTTTATTCACACATAAGATATTTTATCTCATGGATATATTCAATATTATTTTCGTGTTTTTACAATGATGGTGACTTAATATTACAAAAAAATAAATTTATAGTGTTCGATTGAAGCATAGTTAAAAGTAATTATTTTCCATTTTTTACCTCATAAATAATTTTGTTTTGTATAATTTTTATTTCAATATTTGAGTTTTTTGAATGTTTACAGATATTCATATATATATTGTATTTTTAGTCATTACATTCATTTTATTAACGAATTGGAATTATTTATTGACTGGTTGGGACCATAAATATATATCACCTAGATGTAATGCTAGGTCTCGTGAGATATACTAGATTAAATATTTGGAATATTCTAAACCTATTAATGTATGATGTCAATGAATGAGGCGTTGATGGTATGATTGATATTTCTAGATTTATCGATTCAATTATTATAAATCTGGTTATGATTTTCAATGTTTTTTATATTAATATTATATTAATGGGTATTTTATAACCTCATAATATAGGTTATTTGTCTTATATTATTATTTTATCTACCCGGTATACAGATCCATTTTTATTTCATAGAATATTTTAATTCTTTCTGCACTTATTAATCATCTACCTCACCAATTTAAATTACTTCCATTCCCTAGGGAACCCAAAAAAGAACACATTATAATTTTAAAGATATTATATACTAAATAATAATGCTCTAAGTAATCTTTCTATTCATTTAGTCATTTTTCATTTGTACTATGAGTATTAGGTATGTATCTAGTAACATAAGACCATGAAGATGTTGGATCCTATGTTAAGTTATCTCTTATATTCTATAAAAATGTAGTTAATTAAATTACAACATCATGTATTTTTATTCATTTTTTTTCATCTCATCTAGTTGATTTTAAAATGGATATTTATTTTTTATTAAGTAAATAAATATTTATCCTACATGTGAGAATTTATTTATCATATTTAAAGAAGCTCAAATTCAAATGTCATCATCAATTTTCTGACCAGATTTGGGTTTTTACCTATATAATTTATCGGTTTTTCATTATGGGATTGAATCCTTGACCTGTCCTTTTAATATATTTCATTGTTTTCATATTCATTTAAATTCAAATAATAAAATATAGTTTTTTGTCATTTTTTTATTCACTTCGGTGGGTATTGAAACTCAAGAGAACTAAAGGATATATGAGAATAAGATTTTTTTTGAGTTGTTATCAGATCCTGGTAGTGGAATTAAGAATCGTTGAATATTCTATTCTATTGTATTGATTAATTGATTTTTATATGGTGGTAATATTTTATAGATATAGGTCATTCTTGTTATATAAATACTAAATTTGTGTTTATTTATTCACTATTAAATAAATTAACCACAAAAATAATTTCTAGGAGTTTTTATAAATTGATTCATTGTATAATTATATTTTTATTATTTAATAAACAACTAAGAGTGGATAATCCTTGTTATCTCCATGGGGTTTTAAAGGGTGAATATATTATTTTTTTACATTCAATTATGTGGAAGTCTATTATTGAATAATTAATATGTTGTAGTGATAAACTTAATTTAAATTAGGATATTACAAGGGTACGGGATTACCATATGTGAGGTTATTATTTTATTTATTTTTTAGTTTTTTTTTAACATTACAAATTTAGGTTTTTTTGTAGGACAAATTATTTTTGGATAACAATCCATATTTAATAAAATTTAATCCATTATGGTCACAACATATTTTTAATGACGTTGATTGATAAGCAACATGGCTTCCAAAAAATATTTCATATATCTCCTCATTTTTCATTGTTCTAATTTGTGATTTATGTAGAAGCGGGTGGCTAGTGTCACCCCCAAACACTATTCTCATTTATATCTTCTTTATTGACTTTGGTAATCACTATCAAACCTAAAATGGTGATTATTTTTTTATTTGGAAATCACAACAGGAAAAATGCATGGGGTTGGTCTAGTATTAAAATGGAAACAGCATGTCATGGTTGAAACATGGATAGAATCGAAGAAATGAACCAATAGAGTAATGAACAAAAAAGGATGATTTTTACCAACAAAATCACCAAAAATGGGTGACACATCTTGTGAAGAACTGAATAATTATGGAGGTTATAGTTTTTAAGAGATTAAAAATAGATAATATCATGCATTTTCAATCATTATTTCCTTACAACACAACATGTTGTCCTCCAGGTCACATAATGTGATTTTCATACTATACAGTTTCTGGATTATGGGGCTTATAAATATCATTCAATGTGTAAATAAATTTCACACAAACTATTTATTTCATGTCATGTAATATTGAGTTTTTACTAAAGTACATTCCTTTATGAAAATATCTCCCACAAATCGTGTGAACCATAGTCGATAATGTTTATAATAGAGACACTACTTGGGTATTAATATAAGTATATCTATGATTCTTCTATGGGTTCCAAATACTAGGAAGAATATTGGGAACACCAACAATATATAACCCACACGATCTAATCAATTATAGTATAAATAATATTTATATAGATGTACTTATTGAGTACTCAAATGTTATGGATCAATATGTGTATATATTACAAACTGTGTTAGATAAGTTTCGCATATCATATATTTTTCTAGAAAAACCATGTTGGTTGAATCCACGTGAATTGAATAGTGGAATCACATGAACCACCTACATTAGTGGGGTAAATATTGTGTATAAAGTTTTAATATCACTGTAATATGACTTCCTATATTGTTTTTAATATCTTAAATATCAATAAATATAATCGAAAACATGAACATGCCATTTTGATTTCTTTTTCTATATTGGCCATGAAGATGCAATTTTCCCCATTCTCTTATATTTGTTAAGGTATTTGAGTATATGATCTTCCATATCTATAATATAGGATTGTGGGTATTTCATATTAAAAAAATTTATCATTTATGGGGTTGGTACCCCCCTCCCATGTTGTATTTTGATACTATGGAATTGGAAATTCATACAGTAGTGGATTAGTCAATTGAGGAGTCCCAAGTATTGCATAAATCATCATTTTATTATTATTTATTAATATTTGATTTATGTCAAAATAATACAAGCCCCAGGATCATAATGTGTTATATTATTTTAGTATTGATATAAAATAATCTTATTTTTTGAAAATTCCATTATATCTCAATGAAATTTATTTTATCATGTTTCCCTTATACAAAATTTCTTATATAAGTACATTGTTCATAACTCGAGGAAAATGAAAATAGGATAAAGGTTGATCTCAGATGCCCCGTAATGGAAATCATTGTACATGTCATTTAATGATCATATAAAATTATAATAAGATAATTTGATATAATATATTGGTTATAAATTATTAAAATCATACATATTCATTCATAAACCACAAATAATTATTCACGGCATAGATCATTAGAATATAAAAATTCCAAAAGACATTATATTGTGTAAGCAATGTAATTAAAATATGGATATTTGAAAGAATATCATAATTAGAAAAAAAAATATTCCATAAATATTGGGGCAGAATCAGAAGAAAAAAAAATTATTTCATAATTCTTGGCTCATTTCAATGATAATCATTACATAGTAGAGTAATTCCCATAATGGACTTGGTTCACTCCCCCTACCTCTATTCATGCATAAAATTCATTCACACTCAATTCTCTTTATATTGTCCCATGACATATCCATAATTATCCAATTAGTTTGTGCACTGTATAATATTAGACCCACCCATTAGGAAAGTGAAACAATTATTTTGTGTTTCACATGATCATAGAAACATCTATCAATCTGTTATAACATTACTAAGGTAAACGATACCGGTTTCAAAAAAAAATCTCATCATATAATCATAAAAATTATAGAGAAATAAAAGAATGGTTTCATGATATATTTTCCATAGTGAACTATAAGAAACATCAAGGTATGTCGACATGGAAGAATAATAATATTAAAATAAAATTTGATCCTTTCCTTAAAAATAATGAAAATATCTATTTTTTATTACATTTTAAATAAAAATTACCTAAATTATGAGAAAAATATATGAATTTATATCAATCATAGATACATGAAAATGAAACAGCAAACCAAATAACCATTTTTATTTTTGTAAAAGATGTCTACTGAAATTAATGTTAAGAAAAATTTTATACACGCATTTCGTAAAAAATCTAAAATATATAATTCATAAAAAAATGCTTAATTCCATTTTAATCGATTGAAATGAATGTAGAATAATGTTTGAGGTGAATTCAAATACTAATACTGTCATATAAAAAAATTTTGGAATCATTTTAATGAATATTGATAGGGAAAAAAAAGATCATCAACTAAAGTCAAAAAATGTCAAATAGTGATAGGAATATTTTTTTATCGTTTTAAGTATCAAACAGAGAAGAATGAAAAGAAAACAGTAATACAAAAAAAATAGTCGATCAAAATATATGTTTTATCAAATAATGGGAATATAATTCCGCTAACATAGATTCCGGGACAAATAATCCAGATAAAATGTGATTATATCATAATGAATTAGCTTGAGTCTAGAAATTATTTAAATGATCTCTTATATTAGTTTATAGTTAATATATATTCTCTATAATTCCATACCATGACTATATTCATACTTATCGTATAGTATATTATTCACTTTTTATTACCCGTTTATTAACAATTATTCGATAATATTAGAATTCAAGAGAAAAATGGCATGTTTTCCATGCATGTTTTGGTTTGACTATTTATGTCCTTGTACATTGATTTTTTTACTATTTATATAGAACAGTGACAATTTTAAAAGTATCATAATTATTCATGATATATTTATTTATAATAATTCACATAACGTGGTGACCAAAAATAAGATATTTCACTTCATATAGAAGATAATTTGTTTTACACATGAGTGATGTTTTCATAATTCATAATATTATCATTAATTTCATATATCAATTAATTGTATCATTCAATATGACCAATAAAATATAGTGTGTTTGAAAAATGAATCAAAACTCAATATTGAGGTGGTAGTCCACATATACACGCAAATAGGATTATCATTGCTCCTATGATGGAATGGAGATAAAAAACATGGAAAAATTACCATAAAAACATTTTATTATAGTAATTATAAATATTTAACAGTATTAATGTGGTTATAGAATATTTATAGTAAGGTGAGGAAGAAGGAAGCTCTAAATTGTTTGGTAAATACAATTACCACTTTATTGGGATCCTACTATGGTCTACACATTAATCCAAAAAATGATTGATTTTAAAAAGACCAGATGCTACAGGATGTGGGCTAAGAAGTTTCAAATATATTTTTAAGGTTTTTGATGAACTATATGATTAAAATTGTGTGAATAAGTATAGGGAAGTGGTTCCCTTTTATAAGTGACGATGGTGGTGTTCTTGTAAATACCAAAAATAATAAAATATAATAATGCCATTTTGAAGTTAAATTGTCACCAGAATACACAAATTACAATCTATGATTTTTTAGATATTTTCTTAAAAAAAGAATTTGGGACAGTTTTAGGTCATCATAACATGTGCCTATTTAGTTTATACCCTTATTAACCATCAAAATAACAATATATTCTATCCTTGATTATGATTCAGTATGAGAAAAATATAGGGTATACCTACTTAAAAAATATTATATTATGATTTAAAATATAGAATCAATTTTATAAATAAATTCATATAAATATTGGGATTTCATTTTAAATGATGTGTGAAAACTAAAGCAATACTATTTCTACAAAAAATAATTTTTAATCATACTACTATATTTATTCTCGTTATGATCCTTTTAAATAACATTAAATATAATTTAAAATAATTTATTGAATATTTTATATATACATTCAATTAAAATAACTCAATAATAGTGATTAATTTAATTATTAATATTAATACATATTGTGAGCATAAAAACATTTTTCAAGATTCATCTCTTTTTAAATTAAAATACTTTTACTTCCATTTATCACCAATTTATTAATAAATAATTACTTTATTAATTTAGAAAAATTATTGTTAATATGTTTAGTAATTTTATCTAATTTTAAAAAATAGATATGGTTAAAACAAAATTACCAAAAAAGTATTTCAATCAATTATTTTGGATAAATAGAATTTCATAAGGTAATTGAAAATTATTTTTGATAATTAATTATCATTTAAATAACATATAATTTTATTTTATGAAAAATGTGAGATTTATTAAATTTCATATTTTATCCCCAAGATTCACATTCTATTAAAAGAATTTAATTTTTAAGGAGAAATATGTTATAAAATCTCATGGTATTACATTCTACACACTTATAAGAATTTAACCCAAAAATTATGTCAATAAGATACAATAAATTGATTATATATCTATTTAATCGCATAATTAGGCTCCCAAAATTATTACACAAATTGATGATTCTACAATAGACCAGTATCTATGTCTGAAATCCTATTCTGTAACACTATATCCTAGTAAACCAAGATTTGAACAGGATTTTATTCATAATAAATCTCACATTATAATGGAATAGCCTTAGAGATTCGTACATGTAAAAGATATTATATGAACTTCGTCAATATATATACATGAAATAGCAGATTAAATTTAGATAGGTTTGATGGATGAATCATGTAATTATCCACCATCACAATATAAAGAGGGATCTCATAGAGACTAATATATCTAGGGATTGTAATTCCTTTATTTCCAAATAAATAATACTTATTCCCAAGAGATATCCATATGAATAATTATTACTAACTTTTAACTTGAAATATTAATGAACATGATCAAGATAACTCTTTGGATGAATTTGGGATTCTCAAATGTGTTACTAAGTGGATCTAACAATATCATTCATTTCATTAGTTGTCACATGGCCCACTAGATTTCATTGCCCAACATCACCACACTATCTGGGAGTTCTCTAATTATTCTTATAGATGGATTCATAGGGAGAAAAAATAATTCTTGAGTGAGAGATGTAGTTATAAGAAAATTGCCATGTTAAATGTTTTTATACCAATGTCATTTTTATTCCATAATTAAATCTCATAGCATATCTTACAGTGTTTGAGTGGTCCTCATTGATAGACCATCTATGTGATAATGATATATAGTGTTGATTATAAACTACACATTTGAAACATGTTGAATAATTATCCATAATATCTAGGTAATTTTAAAATCCATATCAAAATTTACTAATAGTGGTACTCTATAAATAAATACAACTTTCTTAATGAATATCCTAGATATATATTAAATAGAAAAATAATATTTTACAATAATAAAGTTTGATAATTTTTTTAATTGATTGGAAAGAACCCATATAATATTAATCATCTTAAATATCTTGGGAAGCCCCACGAAATAATTCATGGTGATATTTTCCTATTTCCAATAAACTGTGGGAAATGTTTGTAACACCATTTTAGACTTCCTCCTATAATTTTAAAATTTTTGGAATACCAACAATGATGATAGGTACTCATAAATAACTCACATCAAATTTTTCCTATATTACTTCTAGGGATGATCTTTATACATATTCAAATATCCAAGATAAACTATGATTGACGAACTTTTTTATTCATAGAAAATATTCCTCTTCAATTCAAGTATTGTGATACACATACTCTATTAATTAACATTATTTTTCCATCACTACTATGACTGATCCCAATAACATTCATCACTCTATATTTTAACTCCATGTCTTCTTTTTGAGCCTTCTCAATATTCACCAAAATTTTTCATCGAAAATTAATCTTAGAAATATTGTTTCTTTCCCCTTTTATAGTTATTTAAAATCCAAACCTTTGAAAATCCCTAAATTTTTTTCTCATTCAATCATCATTAATAAAAATACTTGCATGACCCTTCATACATAGATCAGCATCCACCCTATTCACATTCCTAGGGTGTATGTTTAATGATAATTCATAATAAATAATCAATTTAATCCATATCCATTAGTTGATATTTAATTTTTCATTTGTAAATATACACATCAATATTTTATGATCAGTACATTTTTCCTCCATTTATAGTAAAGTTAATAACTCCAAATTATCAATGAATAATATTCCACTACTAGTTCCAAATCATGAGTTCATTAATTTTCCACATGAAAGGTCAATTTGTGTGAGTCATAAGCTACTACAATATCATTATGAACGATATACCATCCCAATACAATCTTTTATTCATTGATGAAGATCACAATCCCATCTCCGCTATAGCATAGTGTGAGAACAATTTCACTAACATTAATTGTATTTGATTAATTTTTAATTTTCATCATATTCATCTTCCTAATAAACATGGCTCTAGTCCGCACCAAATTGGTTATTGTATTTGATATCCATATAAAATTTCAAAACAAAATGATGGTATTATCCATTCAACCCAATAAAACCACATATTTATTTCACCTTGTTAGGTCTAGAAATTTTAAAATAACTTCCATATTTGATGAATCCACTGATATCCCCTCTGTTTTGATTACATGACATAATAATTATACATTATGTATCCAAAATTCACATTTTCTAAATTTTCCATACAACACCTCATTTATCAATATCATCAGAAGAATCCTCAAATTGCCTCTATTATCTTCCATTCACATTAAATGTATAAAAATATCAACAAAAAGTTTACAAAAAATGATCTATGTAATATCTAAAGACTCTATTCATTATATACTAGAAGATGGTATGGGAATTGTGATGTCAAAATGACATAACTATAAATTACTAATTATTACACACTACAAGGTTGATATTACAAGATATTTTCTCTTTTTTACCAATGGTTGATGATATCGAGATTGGATTTCAATCTCTAAAATGTTTTGATATCATTGATGATGATCAATTTAATAATCTATACTAGGTAGATGATACATTTTCAAAGTTTTAATACTGTTATGTTCTCAATGTTCATTTCAAATATTCATCAACCCATAAATATTATTAACAAAAAGTATAGGTCCACCCCATAATGGTTCACTTTTTCAAATGAATCCCATGTCAATATTCTCCTGTAGTTTCATCTACAATTACTTCAACTAAATTAGGTCTATTCTAGAAGGAGTACTTCTATCTTTAAACGAACTATTTCTTACTTTAATTGAAATATCAACATCATGATTCAATGAATAATTGGAGAGGCTTTTGAAAATTAATCTGTATATTCCCACAAAATTGGCATATATACAATGAAAAATTTATCCCAAAATTATTGAGATGTATAAACATCATGGATAGATAATATTACAAAAATAATAGAATTAATTTCCATTGGATGTTTATATTCATCCTAACACAAATAGAAATACATTTCTTCATTCAGAATATGAAATGTAACATCCCTTCCTTGGAGAAATTATATGGGGTCTAAAAAAATAACTATATTCAATTCTCAAAATCACATCAAATTAAAATAGATATAGAATAAAAGTATATTCAGGAATCATATTCCCCAAAAAATATAACATACATGAAATATAATCATTATATGTGATCAACATACCATTAGAATCTTTCTCAAATAATTCTTAATTTAATATTTGATGTTGTGATGTGATTACCTTAAAAGGTAAGATATAAAAGTGTTATTCAAACAAGAATTAAATAAGATTGTTTTATTTCTACATTGGATAATTTTTTTACCATTCATTACTTCATTCTGATGACCCTATTTGGTAGTTCGAAATGGAAGACCCATCACTTTCTCTTAGATTAAGAGGTTTTAAAAAATTATTTTTGTTTTTATCCCTATATTTCATTCATTGGTTGGAAGAATTATAATACTATTTATTTTTTGAGCATTATAGAGTTGGTAGTGTGTTCGGTTGATCTCTCAATGGAATCATTAAAATGGATTTCTTAGTTAAATATCTTATTAATTAACTTCATTGATATCCATATTATCTAGAATTTTAACATATACATATTCTCTTAAGATAATTCTCAAATTATTTTATCAGTATTTTTTTCAAAAAAGTTATTTTATTTTCCTTCCACATTGGTTTTATTTTTTGAATTTCCTCAAAATAACATCTTCTCTTATTATCAAAACCGTTAGAATGGTGAAAATTTTACTCTCATATTCTATATTGATAACATAATGAATGATATTTTCCTAATTGATAAATTACCTTTTTTTCAAAAACTTCTTTACAATTGGTTTTAGGAAACTAAATAAAAAATAAATCCATCTTTCAAGGTTGATGATTAAACTAGACCACACCTCACAAATCTTGCAGAAGTTTCATAACAAGTATCAATATATTCAAAATAATTCTATTAAATATTAATTAATTCCCATCCCATTTTAATGATAAGAATTAATAGAATGTACATAAATAAATAAAATTAAACAAATATAATCTATGGAGTCAATTTCGACCTCATACATTTTATTCAAAGTAATATTACACCATTTGACTGCTTAACCATCTAAAAGTTAGATCTCAGAGAAAAAATTTCATTCTTCATAAAATGGAGAATATAGAATATTTTTTTATAACTAATTTACTATATAATGACCACTAGTGGATTCTAGGACCCACTAAAATAATTTGGATGTTGACTCATTAAAA
Organism: Viscum album; assembly: GCA_963277665.1. Classification (NCBI taxonomy): domain Eukaryota; kingdom Viridiplantae; phylum Streptophyta; class Magnoliopsida; order Santalales; family Viscaceae; genus Viscum; species Viscum album. The sequence continues at coordinate 1,327,720,153 of OY728142.1, read as the reverse complement.
ACACAATGGTTTTTTTTCCTATCCTTTCTAATTATTCATGTTTATCATGAGTCAAGAACTGAGAGATTTGGGAAAGCATAGAAACATAAAAATTACAGTACATCTCACAATAAATTGAGTATACCAAGGGGAAAAATAACATTTATTCACATTAATTTTAAAGAAAATTCATCATACATAAATCCATTTAAATAAAAAAATAAATCATCATTTAATCATTAACTTATAATAGTCAGTGTGAGTGATCATAAAATCGTGTATATCATTCCAAATGTCTTTTCAATTATGATACCTTCTTATCAATAAATGAAATTTTTTGTTCCCTCCAAATAACTTATTATTTATCATAGGTTGTATTAAGTTATTAATTCATATTCTTCAATTCCTAATATCCCAAAATATTTAAAGACTTCTCTAACACCAATTTATAAAATTGGGTACTGCAAACAATAATATTACCTTATATATTTGGAATATTCAAAAAAATTAGCAATAAAATATACCACAAAATCCTAAATATTCGATGTTTTTTAATAAAATATACATAATATACATATTTTTTTGAAATATCATCAATATATCGGAGATTTTCTTCTCTTACTTTACACTTCATAAACATTTTATTCTTAATTAACTTTATATTAACCTACGAAAATTGAATAAAATGAAATGCTCTTCTCATATTCAAAGTAAGGGTAAATTTAGGATATATAAATCGATGATATTGTATAAGAATAAGATAATAATATTGTGTGACAACATGATCATAACTTATGAATTTTATACCCGATCAGTTATATATCATTAATTGGGAGTCATAACATAAATAATTGTCATTTCAAAAGTAATGAGTCATAAGAGTGAGGAATTATTATTAGTGAATCAGGGAATTTGAGACCACATATTAAGTATAAGAAACATTCATTAGATTTTTTATATAATCATAACCAAATAATATCATTTCATAAGTCAAGAAACACTTCTAAGACTATCATCATAAAGTGGAAGCCCCATAGTATATTAGGACACTCCCAAAATAATTTTAATATATATAAATGTTTCACATTCTATCCTCTTCATATAATCATATGAGATATCAATACTTACCAAATAATGTGTAGGGATATATATACTGGACCTACACATCAAATAATGAAAACTATACACATATATTTTGTAAGATGAAAAAAATGCATTCACCAACCCATCAAAGTACAACCTTGGGATGCTAAACAAGTTTCAATATTATATTCTCATCACATTATCTTAATACATCCATAGAAAGAACATGGATTTTATAATTATATATTACCCCAATTTTATCATAATAAACATCATAGGATGTAGAAATAGACTATATATACATTTAAAAAATTTAAACATTTCTATAAAAACATGTTGAAAATATCCTTTTCATTTGTAAAAATTATAAATATAATATACCATAATACTGATAAAAATATTTTCTCTGATAGTGACAATAGAAACATGTAAATAGATCATTAATTCATTTAAATATCATGTTGGTAGAAAAATTCATTAATTGAGTAAATTATTCCACTAAAACATTTTCTATAAAGTCAAAAAATACTATATACAAGATAATAGAAAAAGTAGATTTTAATACATAAAAAATAAATTAAAATATTTGTGAAAATTATTTCAACAAATTAAGGGAACATATAAAATAACATTCACGAAATACATTTAATGAGCATGGATGTTAATGAAAATGTTCATCAGCTAAGGAGGTAATAATGACAACATTTATTAAAAAACCCATAATTTTATTTATTAATGTAAGTAGAATGAATGAAAATAATTAAACACGCATAAATAATCCCATAAAAATAAAATATGTGGTTTTTAAAATACAAAAATCAAATTATTCTACTAAATGATATTTAATTATAAATAATCTCTATTAAAAATGAGATTGCAAAATAAACCCTTACTTTAGGTCAATACTTTCTTCATAAGTTTTCTATAATTAATTTATAAAATATTTATAAATATTATAAATATTTCCATGGGTAATATTAATACTTATGTAATAATATAATATTAGCCTTTAATTTATAATTTTGAATTTATTGAAAATTCTTCATCACAATAAATATTCACGTGGAAACTATTTTGTTTTCCATTCATGATTTGATTTGATGGATTTGGTCCATGAAAAATGGCCACGGTTTCATAATCCCTAAAATTTTAATCAAGTTATATTTATAACACTTATCTATTATATACACTTTTTTTAACATTATTATATATTTTTGTTGAAATTTGAATTAAATTAATTCATGGTCATAGTTGTACATACGTATGAACATAATATAATTTCATTTTGAAACGAATTCTAATAAAGAAAGTTAAAAGATTTCCTTCTATAATCATAATAAAATAATATTTTATTATTTATTCATTAAATTAGTCTATATAACTAATAATTTATGGATGTAATCGAAAAAAAATCGCATTACATCATGGAGGTTATAATCCACACATATGCACAAGGAACATTAACTATTCTCCTGGGATGAAAATGAGATAGAAAACAAATGTAACATCATCAAAAAACATTTTTTTATATTAATTATAGTTATGTAAAGTAAATTAATAAACTTATATATGATTTAGTAGAGAATAATGAACAACAAAACATGAAATAGATCTATAAGAAAATTACCCTTTCTTAGAAAACATCCTTTTTCATAAACATTAATCATTAAATGGTCGGTATATTCAAAATAGTATAATATATAAACTATCGAGAGTAATGTTATAAATATATTTTGGTAGGGACTATATGGACTATATGGGTAAATTTGGGTGAATAATTGAAGGAATTAGGCATCCTTTTTTAAGAGAGGTGTGTGGTTATAACACACCTATATTTTATAATATTTTCATCTTTGTAAATAAATGTGTATGGAAGTTATTAATTCAAAAAACCATGGAATTTCTTGATTAATTATCATAAATTATAAAATTAACTCCATAATATGGTATTTAAATGAAATATAATTGTAAAAACTAATTTTTAATCCACTAATGATTAACTGTTTATTCTAATGAATTATTTTGAAATATTTTCTTCATAGGAATGTTTTTTTTAATTTTTGTTTTAATTAAAATTATGTTACATTATTAATATTATGTAATATTATTGTTTCCACATTCTTAAAATTAATCCATTTGTTCTAAATTGGTTGTAAATAAATATAAAACCATTTTAAGGTAGAACAAGCTATATTTCTATGAAACTACATTAAGCACGCGATGAATTTTGTTCGTAATAAATTTAGTAAATGACATTTTTCAACAAAAATTAATAAATTTTTTATATAATATAATAAATTAAAAAATTATATTTTTTTAACGGTTGTTACTGGGAAAGGAAGGATAACAAATTTTATTTATTTATAAATATTGTTTTCCTAAAAATGTTATAATTGTAATTTACACGTTTCATTAATAATTAATTTCTTTCCATTATAAATATATTGTTTTATAAAATTATTTTCAGATATGGAATCATCTTTTAATTTTTTTTTAATGAAGAATAATTTAGTTTTTATTATAAGGAATCCAAAACATGGTAAATATTTATCACAATGGTTGTGATTAAAAATAGTTTACAATAGAGTTAAACAAAAATATATGATTTAAAATATAATATAAAATTTTCTAAATTTGATTTGTTGAAGATATTTAATCATTAATTTTTTTTATAATTTTAAAATTTCTACTTTCTTCCACTTTCAAATGAATATGTATTTCTTATATTTTAATCTTTTATGTATTGAAAAGAGGTCCACCCGCCTCAATAATAACAGGTAACTTTCTCTCTTCACTTATTCACACACATTGACCTCTCTAGTTTGGAAAATACCAATGCAAATATCTTGATAAATTCTTAAAAAATATTATATATCTTCTAGTCTTCCCAAAATATCTTACATTAAAACTTTAATCTATAAGTCAAAGTAGTTTCATCTAATAAAAGGTATTTGTCTTTACCAATATTTTTCTTGTTTCTTTCTTACATAACCTAATCTAAATAATTTAAAAACATCTTAACATGGTTAAAATAGTATAATTAATATAATCAAATGATTTCTTGTTAATGTTACTATAATAATTCATTATTTTAAAAGGAAATGATGGTTGATAGATTGTTTATCATTCATTAATGATCATCAATTTCATTGTGATACAATAAAAAAAATATTATTATTTAAAGGTGACCGTTATTAGATATTCATTGAATTATAATGCATGAATACTAAAAAATTAATATGAATAATATTACAAAATAATTTATATAAAAAAACACCATTTATTATTTCATAAAAAATAAATACTTAACTTTTATTATAGTAATTTTGTGGCTAAAAATAGTCTCTTAAAAATGGATTTAATTTTTATTGGTGATAAAATTTTATAATTAATTTTTCTAATTTATATTAATTTTTTTAAAAAAAAATTAATTATTTTTTAAACTATCTATGTGAAAATTATCTAATAAAAATATTTTGGGAATTTTCTTATGCATTTAAGTTTTTAATAAATTTTGAAAAATGTTATTTTTATTGATAATTGTCATTCTATTTCATGATTTTAAAAAGTTATATATTGATTGAAATTGATTCAGAGTAAAATTAGTACATTTAGAGAATGAATAATCCAATTTATTTAATTGGAGTCAACTTTAGGAATGATTTGTTTATTATAACCTTTTGTACTCACCAAATAATTTTCCAGGAAAATTGATTTTTCTTACATTTTGGGGGTCTAACATTAAATTTAATTATAAAACTTTTCTGAATGTACAATAATAAAATTAATACAAAATATTAACTTATAATAATTATTATTAAGTGACAATTTGATCTTATTTTTTTATCAAAATAAATAATAAAATTTAAATAATTATAACCATAGTAAATGTTATAACATATTAACTAATGTTAAAAATATTATGAACAAGATTTATAATCTACCTAAAAATTTAAATTTTTATATTGGTAGAGTTTATATCAACCTCACTCATATAATTTTTTAATTTATGGTCTCATTGCACTTTTATCATTAATAATGCCCTATTTTTTATTTTATGTATTGAAAAATGCACAATGTCACTCTTTGGCTTAAATAATTATATTATATGTTCTCATAGGAATAAAAAAACTTGTGATTTAATAATTAATGTTATTTTAATCATAATAAAATTATTTTTAGGACGACAATTAAACTCTATTTTTTTACATATAATATAATTAAGAACAGTTACTATACAATGTCAACACACTACTCATCCGAACTATAAAAATAATTGAATAAATGATTTTCGGGACATTAAATTATTATTTTTGGATGTATTATAGAATAAATAAATTTATAGATAGTTATAATATTTAATTTATTCTAAAAATATTATATTATAATTCCATACTTTTGTTTGTGATTTTAGACTCCATATAAGTGAATAATTCATAAAAAGAAATTACAAATATTTTTGTTTTATAATAATATATTAAATGACTTAAAAGAAATAAAAATATTTAAATTGAAATTTTTTTAAGGTAAAATAGTCTAAAAGTACATTTATATACTATTTATGAACCAATTCTTACATTAAATGTATATTTTTAATCCTTTATAATTTAAAATATTTGTACCATGATTAATGATAAAAATGGGTCATAGGGGTCAAACAAAAGATTTAGGGGTTAAAATGGCCTAAAAACTTTTGTGAATCCTATTTTATGAGTTTTTGTATATCCAATATCATTAATATTTCAAAACATAGAAAGTGTTGAATATATACATCATGAATGTGACTTGATAGCATTTTAATGTTTTAAAAAATTATAGGAGTGTCCCTCCCTTAACATATAAAAGGGAACTCCTCTCCACTCTTTATCAATCCTTTTAAGCACTCTTTCACAGAAAACACTTATATAAATCCTTTAATAAGATCTCCCAAAATTTCCTAAAGGGTATATTTTGGTTAGTTTACCCACCATAGATTTACTATGGTTTATGGAAAAAGAGGTTGTCAAAACATATGGTATAGATTTTTATCTAATGTTTCGATATTATTTCTTCCTATAACACATTAAAAACACATATAACAATAGTGATAAAACAGTAACCATATCTAAAATATAATACTTTTTTCATTTTTTGATTTTATAACATGAATCTATCTCTTTTATAAAAATTTGAAATAAAAAAATCATTCATGTGTATCAAAGATGCCCACCTTGCCAACTGATGTAATTAATTTTCCATTAACATATCACATGATTATAAATATTGATGGATTTAAAGTATATATATATATATGATATTCATGAAATAATTATAATTATTGATTTAAAATATATCATCTATTTTATTTCAATTCCTTCCATTGGAAAATGATTAATCTGTTCATGCAAATCACTGAAAAATATTTCACTTTTTCCAATGGACACATTTCTATTGTTAAAAGTGCATTTTATATTGGTAGAAGATTTTACCAACATATATGACCATGTAACTAAACTGTTAATAAAAAATCTGTTGCTAATTGTCTTTTGGATATAAAAAATTGTTTTGTTTCAGTTATAATAATTCCAATAGAAAATATATTTTTGGTTAAAGTGTTTAGTAAAAGGTTATGGTGACAAATTTATATATTGGTAAAAATATTACCAACATATAATATATTTTTGTTTATAATTTAAATGAAAATAAAAATTATAAATTTTTATTTATAGTAAATTTTCCCATTATATTAATTATTATATTATATATTTTATATAATTTATAGTTTTAAAACATGTTTTAAGTAAAAAAATAATTAATTATATTAATAATTAAATATTTTATACAAATTTCTATATCCCCTAATTATAACAATAATATATTTTAGAGTCCACCCCACCTATAGCTGACCCATCCATGCCTGGATCCCCATCCATGCCATCTAGTCAACTTTAGATCTAGTGCCCCAACTTGGCCAGCGCCCCATCTTTTCCATCTAGTCAACTCCATCTCGAGTGACCTTCTCCAGTTAAAATCAAGTTTAACATTGACTAAAATTGATTAGTTTTTTGTATAGTCTCATGCACATCTTGATCCACCACCATTTATTAAGGCCTACATTACTTTTCATATGCCCTAGAATCCATCCATGGTCTTCCAACATCAACCAACTTCAGTAAAAATTCGGCAAAAAAGACATTACTTCGAAAACATATAATAAACACAACACAGACAAAAAAAATATATTAATGCAATGTGTACATCATTATATACATTCAAAACATAATCTCAACCTGTAAAAAACACATAAACCCATGTTACATCTCATCCTCCTATAATATCAATCCATGATCTTCCAATATCACTTTCTTCATAGTGACTTACACAGGAAATCTATTTCTCTCATACTCCCAACAATGTTACCTTGACACTTTACAACTAATGAAATCAATATATTAATGGTATATTATCATTAAATCAAAATACAATTTCACTTATTTAAAATTTTAGGGGATTATGTGAAAGAATTCATACATTTCTGTAATTTTTTCAATACCTGGAAGTTCAAGTGACTCCCCATGAGAGAAAAATATTTACAATTTCAATTTATTTTTGACAAAGAAAAGTCTATTAAAAACATGTTAATGTATAAAAAATAGGGTATACTTAAATAATTATATAGTAATCAAGATGAGGGAAGTGAACTAGAGCTTAAAACATTCCATTTATGGGACACCATAACACTATGATATAGTCACTGAAAACCCCCAAACATAACAACATTATAGACATCTTGTATCTTCCTCTTATTATTATGATCACAAGGATATCAAACAGTTATCCACAATCTATCAATATATCCTTATATCAACAATAAATTAAAAAAAAAGATAAATAGTTACCAAAAAATAATCTACATTCTAGAAAACTCACCTCACACCTTTCTTAACAGATAAAATCTAAGACAATAAAAATCCAAGATGATAAGATGGTACTCAGATTCAAGAATAATCAATATTATTCAATCAATTAAATAAGATAAAATAAGGGTGAATCCTACAAACCATGATGACTATACTAGGGAAAGTAAGAGAAGGAAAAAGTCCATATGACCATAACAAGAATGGGTTAAAAGGTGCGTCCAAATGAAATCCTGACCCATCAAAACCCTCCCTTCACATAGAGACCCAATTACTAGACAAATACCATATCCACCAAAGGGTTCCATACTACAATGATGATAAAACACCCACATCCCTATGAAAAACATATTACTCACCCTTTCTAATCCTCTATCATCACATGGATTCAAAATCCAAGAAAAGTTTTTCCACTCTGCACCACAGCAATGATCCCAGTATTGATGAACACTTCAAATAACATTAATACCTCCAGATCCACCCCCTAGAAGGGAGACTCTAAATCTGGATCTCAAGACCCTCCATGAAAACTATATAACACTACTAAAAACCATCCATAAAATCCAATGTAGACCTAAAAACATTAAATAAACCATGAACGCAAAAACTGAACAAGAAAACTGACACAAATGAAACATATCACAAACCATAATAAAAAAAATACATATTTAATAAGTGCATCATTGGTTATTTATTATAAGTAATTCCCTCAATTTTTTCAACAAATAGTAAATTAAAAGGGAAATTATGATAAAAAATTTGTCTCAAAACTATTTGTGTCACAAGTGAGGATCCCAAGGTAAGTGATCAAACCTTCAATTTAGATTTTCTAAGTGACCATAAAGATTAGGTAAAATAAATTTGAACAAAAAAAACATGATGATAAATCTCTAATAAACTAGATGAAACCAATAAATAATAAATAAAAAAGACAACCTAATTAGACACCCTTAATCTATTAAATTCATCACTCAATCCTAAAGAGACAATTATTATATAAATTATTGGATAATACCAAAAATATAGAACACATTAATTAATTATTAAAATCATTTTTAAATTTAAAGAAAAATTAGCAAAAAAAATCGATAACATGTTCTATTTCATATATGCTAAAAGATAACCTATGAATAATATGCCAAAATTATAATTTTTTTTAATATCAAAGAAACAACCATGCAAGATAGATTCATAGTTTCAAAACCAATATTGAACACAAAATTTTTAATTCATGAAAATATTCAGTTTAATTTCAAGATAATAAGGATTCAATACACAAAGTTAAATGATCAAAACCATGTTGTAGTGGTCAAAACAGAAAATTTTGTGGCATAAAATAGAATAAACATTATCACAATTCCATTTCTAAAACATGTACTCAAGCATGAATTATTCAAGGAAAATGAAACATCACAGATGATAGTAAGTGACTAAGGAATAAAACAATCAAAGACATGGTTCTTTTCAAATCAAAGGCACATAGTTAACTGATCTTGAGAATTCAACATATACACCCACCTTATACTGAAAAACTCTCACAGATATTGACGTATACACCCACATATTCTTTATGATATAGAATAATCTAGTTTTATGAATGTAATAAAAGCATTTAAAAAATTGGAATGTAAATTTAAATGATCACATGATAGATATAAAACCTCACTGGTAGGTATTCAAAACATCCAATTTCCGGGTAGGGAAGTAAATAGATATAGTGATACTCTCAAGCTACTTGATTTTAACACACATGAAAGATTTGAGGCTCAATTTTTATTGAACATTAGCTTGATCTACTCAATAAGTTCATCATCTTGAACATAAATAATTGATCGTCTCATGAACAAAATCGATGAATTTATATTTTATGATATAAATTTATTTTAAAACATATTTATAAGTTGAAATAATTTTATAGTAACAATATAATTGTCTCTATGTATTTCCAATTTTGTATATGTTTTTTTGTATTATTAAAAGAATCAATATTCATCACATGAGATCACCTAACTCAGTTTAATATTTGAGTAGAGTTCAATCATAAAACTCATTATCCAATATGGTTTTAGATGAGAGTCATGCTGGGGAAAAATAGTATAATTTATCTACTTTACTCGAATCAATTTGATTACACCCCCTAACACGGAACTTGAACTCAATTTGATATATCCACATATAAACACACATTATACTAATTAACTATATATTACCTAGAATGTTTATAGGTTCATTGTTTATAATTAAACAACTAATGATTTTATAGCCTTTAGAAGGATAAATTCTCTATGTGGATCTATCTAAGTGCTGAGATAGTAGGATACAGAAAGATAAAGATGCATCATTTTCACATTTATGTAATAAAAAATACAGAACTAACTAATGTAGGGTTACTATTGATTGAGATAAATCTAGTAACATGTTCATTGGGAAGTTATTTTATGATAAAAAATACTCCACGTATGATTTTAGAAAAAATAGAGATCCCACAAAACCGAAAAACCTTAGTCAAATACCATGTATATATAAATAATTACCACAAAATATTTTCTAAACAATGATATTTTCAAATATCTAAAAAAGTTATGAAGAATTCCATCTATTGGTTATTGTGATTACAAAAGATCTTGATCACACCCAAAAAAGATAAATCCACTTCCATGAAATCATGATTAGAAGTTCACTATAAAATCTGAAAATCGAGTAAAAAATGTTGTTCATCATGAAAGAGAATAATTGTTACCCTCCATGTTAGTCATATTGAACACATATCTTTCAAAATAAATCTATCATGTGGTTTTCTATTAGTAAATGTTTCAATCAATGACACTAAAGAAATTTCAACTTGAGTAGAAATTGATTAATGAGATAGAGAGTAACATTTCTAAAATAATAATTCTTAAGTGTAAAACTAAATATAAAATACTACAAGTTGAGTAGAAACTAATGTAGATTTTTAGGTATAATGAGTGTAACATTTCTCAATAATTAATAAATATTTATAATTGAATATTGACGAGAAATATAACATTTAAATACCAAATTTGATTAATTCATTTTAAATACTAAAATAAAGTATAATTTATTAACATGAAGCACAACTGGTGTATAATCACATAGAAATATCATAAGTATTTTCAAAATATAACTAAAATTTAATATATACATATATATATATATAAACAATTATTTATATTTCATCAAATTAAATCTATGAAAATGGGGAAACAATTATAAAGACTCAAAAATTATAAACTATAAATATAAAATTCAATAGTACTCCAAAGGATTAATGTAATAAAATTAAAATAATAAATTTTCTCACCACACTGAATAAGAATATTACATTAATCTAGAAAAACAAAATATTGCTGAATTTCAAAAACCAAATGGAAAAGTAATACTAACCAAATAAAAAATAGAAAGACATTATTCACAAAATTAATAATGAATCCTCATCTAAAAAAATGATTGAGGGTTAATTCATATGTAAAAAATTTAATCTCTACCGATTATAGGTGTAAATTTTCTATATAAATTGAATGTTTTAATATAATGTATTGAATAGAAACATTTTATTTTAATTAAACTGGAATTCATACATATAATGAGTCATAAAAACGAGTCTGGTAAAATCCAAATTTCAGTGAAGTACAAATTCATCATCATGCGGTCCTCAAACCTATTCAAAATCAAAGATAGTGTGAAACAAGTAATTTTCATGAGAAAAAAAAAGAAGTTTTGTTCAATATTACCACTTTATTTCAATTATAAAGATCAAAATAATTATTTAATAGCTACTACGTTGAAGGAGTTCATCAATTATATGAAAAAATAATGTTTCTTTTATATATGAGTGCTGAAAAGTCAAATAGAGTCCTTCCCACAACAATTATAGACAAAAATTGGTAAATCATGGAACAAATTAAAAAAAATGATCATACAAATAAATATTTAACTCCCACTTGTGTTGACAATGTAGTTGATGAAAGGATACACAAAAAAATAATAGAACATGATTTAAAGGATCTATTTAAGAATATTATTGAATATTTGATATTATAATTGAAAAGACAGACATATATACAAAAAAAAATTAAAGGATATAATTATATAAAGATTTTATGACAACATAAAATAGTAATATAAGACCAAAATTGTAAAAATTATTACTAGGATGAAACAATACATTAAAACATCATCACAAAAAGACAAATAATACTCTAATATATTGGATTTTCTGGTTAATATTCCAAAAAACTACATTGAACGTGATTTATGTGATCGGGATCCCTAAGAAGTAATTAGATAAATGACCTAAACCAACCCATACAACTTGTTTAACACATTGAGATTCCATTATTGAAGTAAATCATTCAAGGAAATGGTTAAACATGGGGAATAAACCCTCTCTAGCTGTATCAAAAACATTATATCTCACAAGTGAAACACCAGAAGTTAATTCTCTTTTTTTTAAGGAATCCCATTAAATTACTCATTTTAGTATCGGTAAGATTCTAAGAAACCCCTTGAATATTTTTGAAACTAGTTTCACGGATGGTGATAGATTTAGGCCCTTCACCACCCATCTATTTTTATAAATCCTTATAATGACAATTGAAATTCTATATTCCTAATCCACACACCTGATAAAGTCTACCTCCAAAAAAACCGCCCTGCATATTATCATGAACAATAATATATAGGTAATGAAGTAAGCACCGAGAAATAATATTCAATAAAATGTGCCTTCCATTAGGAACATGATGAGTACAGATGAATCAATCAAAAAAATGGTAATTTATGAACAAAATAACAAAAAGTTTATGTTCATTATACCAAGATCATACAATGACTAAAATTATGATGATTTGCACAAAAAATAACAAAATTAACAAAATCAAATGCTTAGATTATGGAAACATCATGATCTAGTAAAAAAGTCAGCCATCATACTTTTTTAAAGAAGATGAATAGGGATATGTATACAACTAATGGTAAATAATTCCGATATATTTATAGTGAGATGAATGGTGCCAAAAATGGGAATTAAACTGCACCTTAGACCTCCCATATTCCAATTTTTAAAAATATATCACACTTCCTAATGGTAGACTAGATGTGATTTGGGGGTAGTCGATTAATGGTTACTAGATTTTGGGGGAGGAAAAGGGTTGAATGGAGAGTAGATATGGGGTGGGGATGTGGGATGTGTTGTGGGGTGGAGGGTTGTTTGGCTAAAGTAGGGTAGGGAAGGATGTGAGGTAGGGCTACAGAGAGGCTGAACACGAAGAGGGGCTTCCAGATGTGAGGTTGGAGTAGGGAATGGTGAGATGTGAGACGGGGCGGCATCGAGGCTGAACAGAGCTATGGGCAGCATGACGTGAGTCCATAGTAGGGAATGGCAGGGTGGTAGGATAAGATGTGGGGTGGCGGTAAGCTCGACATAGACAGGGGGTGGCGATAGAGTCCCAATTATGTTATTACTGGTATTTTTTCATAAAATGTATTTAAATGTTTGTAAATATTTAATATTGAAAGATATATAAATAATTAATATTTCAAAAAATATTGAGTAAACAGTTTTATGAAATATAAATAACGAATATTTTTAAAAAATTAAAAATTTAAATCATTTATGATATTTTGTTAATAAAAATATAGAAAATAAAAATTTAATCATTTCATAAATCATATATATATATATATGTAATGTTTCTCTTAATTAGTTATTGATAAATCATTTTTTTAATGGTTTATTGAAACATTTTTAGTTTATACCAAAATATTTGTTGGTAATAATGTTATTAATAATATATTCATATGTTAGTAAAAAATCTGTTGGTATTTGTATGATAACAAAATAGATTCAACTATTGGTAAATGATATGTCGGTATTGAATGATTAGTATCAATAGATATATCTATTTTTAAAAAGAATTGTTGGTATTAAAAATTAATACCAATAAAACTAATTGTCTATTGAATGTTATCATTTTTACCAATAGATATATTTTCTATCAATAAATTTTAGTTTCTAAAAGTTTTTTTTGTAATGTATGTGGGGATTACAACCTCAATGGAGCCATTGGATTCAATTTTCATCATCACCACACATGGATGGAAGATAAAACTATAATTAATTATATAATATGATAATTATGATTGAATAACCATTATTGAAATATAATATAATTTTTATCTTATTTTCATTATTTTCATTAAAAATATTTATATTTCACATGCGTACTTATAGCCTCCTATCAAAATGATTGTAACATAATTAATATTTCATAAACAATATTCATGGGTATATTTAAAAGTATAATTAATTTTTTAAAATAATAATAAAATCATTATCATATTTTATGAGATTATGGAAAAATGAAAACATTGATATTAGTCAACATATCAAAGTCATTTCACTTTTATTAACCAAACAACCTCAAAGTACCAGATGAGGACATAAATGATTAAGTAATTAAATATATCATTGATATAAATTAAATAATATTTATAAATAATAATTTAATAAACATTTAAATACTTCTTCAAAAATTAAATAATATTCATAAATTTATTATATAGGAGTTATAGTTCAGACATTACACATCTGGACCCTCGATAAGGGATATCATAATTCCATTTCTTTAAATTTGGTTATACCAATTCTATCAAGTCTTTGTTAATAAAATATTATAACCATTGATTATTTTATTTCATTTTTAATTTTTTTCATTAAATTTCTTAAACATAATTACTTTATTGATTAATTGCTTCTTTAGTTTTTTAATTATTATAGTTTATTTCATAACTCAAATTCATTTCATTGGGTTATGTAAATGTTTCATTGTCTATGTTTTAGTAAGATTATTTGTGTCATAAAATCTTATTATTTTATGTTATTTGTCAATATTTTCTATGTAAATTTAAATTTAGTAAAAAAAAATCAATTCATTGATTAATTACCTTTTCAATTTTATGATACTTGTAAGGGATTTAACGAATAAATTTATAATAATTAGGTTAGACTTATACATCATTGAGTATATTATTGTTATTTTATGTGTGAAATTAATTTTTTTTATTTTATACCTATTCTTGTTTTGTTTATTTACATTTGTAACACAAAATATCTCAATTTATTAATTCACGATTTAATGATATGGTTTTGTGATGGTTATTCATGTAAAATTTTTCATCAATAGGAATTATGTAAATGTTATTCACGTATATTATATTATGAGTTGTATATAATTCTCTTTTAAATGTTATGTCATGGATACACTTATATTCTTGGTATTTAATATTTTAATTAATGTCATTTATTTCAGTGGTTTATGTTTCAAAGTTAACCAAAAAGATGGGGATTTTTATGTTACAATATCATCTTATTTTCGGAATTATTATATTCATTTATCACTTGTAAATGATCATATACTCTTAATTTCATGAACCATATATTTTATTTATCATTTATTTAATAATTTTTTTACCTTATTAATTTATATTTCAACTCCGATTAATAAAGAATCATAAAGAATTATTATTTTTAAGTTATACATATCGTGTATCTTCATTTTGACCTAGAAACATTATCTTACATAACAATGTTTTCTAAATATTTTCCTAAAATGATATTCAATACACTTAAATGATTTTATAAATTCTGTAAAGACCCGTAAAATTCAAAGGAATTTTTTTCTTAATTTTCTTTAGAATTTTACAAGAGCGTGGTTTCTAACAGAACCTGATTCTGAGGCCCGGTGTGCCCAGAATCAATTTCCGAAGTTTGGCTTCGGTACGTTCAGTGAACGAACGAGCGGGAATTTCTAACTTTTGAACCGGTGCCTGGAATCGAATTTCGAGGACACCGATGAAACCGCAGCGCTGATATTCGCTTAAGGAGACTTTTTCCGAGGTTGCGTTTTATGCGGGTTGAGAGTTAGTTTTTGGGATTTTAAAAAAAGAAGTTAAATAAAATGTGGAAGCACATTTTATTTTTTTAACCATGTTGGTTATATCCTCCCAAAGGGAGTTAGAGGTGGGACCCACATCCACTTAACCTCCCTTGAGAGAATTAAGTGTGGTGGGGCCCACACAAAGCATAACTCCTCAACTCCCCTTCAAACTCCCAAATAACTCCTCTTTAATTAATCTTGACAACTTGTTTAATTAATTGAGTTGAGTTGTTTTAATTTCAAACTTTTGAAATTCAAGTTGTTTATTTGTGTAAATAAAATAAGCTTAATCTTATTTTATTTTGGTTGGTGATCTTTGCCACTTGAGAGGATTTTAGAAGTTCTCTCCATCTTCATCATCCTTGACGAAGAACAGGAAGAACACTTAAGGTCCGATGAAGAAAGCTGCTTCCCTTCTTCGTAGCCGGTGTGTTTCCGAAGATCGACGACGCCACATCTTCGATCTTCTTCCCGTGTCAACGAAAGGAGACTCCGTTTCCTCCTCGGACTTTCTCCGTCAGCTTACGAAGCTTCTCCAGTGACGTACCTCTTCAGACGCACCTCGACGCAAATGGAAACGATATTCGGTTTCCACGACGCCCGACCTCCGCGACTCTTGTCTTCCGCGGTTTGTTGACGTGCTCTGCACTTGAAACCGAGGTAGGGGATTCTTTTTTTTCTTCTTCTTTTGTTCATGATTTATACCCGTGATTATTTCTTCATGAAATTTGTCCTATTGTTAGCAAATAACGCGAGGGGGTCGGACCGCACGAACATGGCCGGCCCTCCTCCTTTTCATGTTGTTTCTGTTGTGGATTGAAATGGGTGTGGCGCAGTATCGTCGCTCCGTGCAAGGATCATATGGCAAGAAACGTACGGCGTCGTCGCGCTGCGTCGTAAAATAATGAAAGGACGCGACGCCGTCGCGTAGTGTCGAAGAAAGTTGAAGGCGCCGCGGCCGGAGCGGGGCCGCGGCGGAGGGGCGCAGTGCCGTCTCACCGCGCCGGACAACGAAGGCCGTGGCCGGTTCCGGACCGCGGCGGAACGAGAAGACCGGCGGCTAGCTGGGCTGCCGGTGTCGGAAGCCGGAAGGGGTACCGGCCTTTGCCGGTCCGTTGAGGAAGAACCGGCCGGCCAGGTCAGGCCGGCCAGAAGGGAGGCAAACTGGGAGAAATTAATCCCCCGACCAGTAAATAAACAACCCCGCATAATGAGGGGGGCCAGTTTCACAATGGGGGGGGATGGCGGCCCCCCGTTTTCCAAACAGCTCAGCCTTTGGCCGAGCTAGCAGCGCGCCCAGCGCGCTGCCTTGCGCCGGGCCGGGCCGCGTCGGGCCGGGTCGACCCTGTCCGGGGCGGGTCGACAGGGTTCGGGCCAACTGGGGGGTCTCGGGCCTGGACGACCCGGGCCCGAAACCCCCGTTACCGAGCGGTTTGGATTCAAATGGCCATAACTCGGGCTACGGACCTCCAAACGACGCGTCGTCAGCAGCATTGCGATCCTTGGATCGAGCCGGTCATTTTGGTAGATCGTACTCAAGGTTTCATAATACTTTGAGTTCGGCCGAGTTGGTTCGTACACGAAACCAACAGGGCCCTCGGAGCGGAAACACTCATATCATGAGCTACGGACGTCCGTTTGACTTTCCGTCAGCATTTTTGAGTTCCTCTTAGTGAGAAGAATATTTTGGCATACTCCGCCCGAGGTTTGGATGCAGGTGGAGTACGGTCGGGTTGGTGTTTCCTTAAAAACAAACCGGGCCCCTGGGACGAAAAAGCCAATAACTCTCAGACCGGACGTCCGATTGACGCGCTGTCTATTGCGTTGAGTTCCTGTTGTCGATACGGAAATTTTGGATACATAAACTCTGAACTTAGTGACATTTGATGTATCAGCCTCTCGGCTCGTGGAGCGGACCCTCCCGAACAAGCTTGCTGTGTGAGGGAACCCAAGAGCTGGTTGTGACTGCTACTGTGACTGCTACTGTGACTGCTACTGTGACTTCTACTATGACTGCTACTACGACTGCTACTGTGACTGCGATGAAGAAAGTTAAGAGATCCTTGGTGGATTCGATGACGACGACTACAACACTCAGCGATCCTACGTGGATGAGTGTTACAGGTCTTGTGTGGGCCCGATCATGTGTCGGTCCGATCCTGTGTGGGTCTGCGCTCAGCGGTCCTGTGTGAACCAGCGCCTATAGATCCTGTGTGGGTCTGATCCTGTGTGGGTCTTTGCGGGGGTTAGTACCTATCGATCATTTGTGGGTCTGACGACTTAGATGGATCAGTGATCATCTCTACCGTCTTCGGAAGAAGTATACCTGTGTGAGCTGAATCCTGTTGCTTTCATGTGTGGATTGTGTTGTGCTATCCTGTGTGGATTTCGTTTTTCTTTCTTGTGTGGAATACGTATACTTTCCTGTGTGGACTGAGTTGTACTTGGGCTCGGAGGTTGGAGCGTATTGGAATTGATGACTTAGGTATATGTATGGGCATATACCTAAGCAGTGTCGGTTGTTACTTCGTGTTTGTATCTTTCTTTTGTGGTTTGTCCTTTGTGGATTTCGGGAGACCTTCAGGGGTCTCAGGGTCCCTACTGAGTAGCTTATACTCACCCCTACACGGGTTATGCCCGCACAATGTTGTGTTGGTTGCAGATGACGAACAACGTTGATCGTAGTTGAGGCTTGCAGAGCAGGACAGTACCTGGAGGTGGACCACTGGGTGGGACGTGCTCAGAGCGGACGGCAGGACCCGATGAGCAGTGGAGCTATCTGTACCCACCCTTCAGGTGGGATTTCCAGTGGACAGCTCGGTGTAGCGGCTTTTACTTTACAGTTGTTGTTTTCGCTTTCGAGTTGTACTTTACTTTCAGTTTGGGTTTGTATACTGGCCCATTTACTTTTCTGCACTTCAGTTGTACTCTGTTTTTACTTAGTGTTTATTCTTTCTGCTTGCTTACTGTGTGGTGCTTGTTTACTTTACAAAGGCAATGTCTTCCCATTTTACCGGGATTTACGCCTTGGTGCTAGTCTCTTGCCCCTGGCCTATGGATGGCGGGCTTGGGGTAGTCACGGTACGGGCCCCGAGGGCGGGTCGTGACAAATTGGTATCAGATGAGTTCGGTTCTACCGCAAACTCTGATCTTTTCTATGTGAAGCAATATTGTTTAGCGTATTGAGTGTGGTTATCAGTCCAGGGAGTCCAGTGTTGGTGCGGCGGCCGACGTATCCGTACACCAGGACCCTGAATTCTGATTTCTAACTTAATGCACGAAAACATTGATTGTGTGTGTGTTCCAAGTTTTCTTTGTGATTACTTTATATCCGCTCACCAGGTATACTGTTCTAACCATGGTGCACCTGTTTCCTTTTCAGGATGGCCCCACGACGGAAGCCAGCTAGGGTTCCGAGAATCGAGCGTGATGACAGCCCACCGAGTGATGAGGCCTCGGTGTGGGGCCCTTGTTCAGCAGTGGCACCGGAGGTAGCACTACCCGTCGAGCCACCGATACTTCCAGCACCATCCACTGACGATGCACGTCACCTCAGCGCACTGCATGAGTTTCAGCGCCAGCGACCACCCAGGTTTCGTGGGGAGACGGACCCCCAGGCAGCCGAGGACTGGCTGGAGGCAGTCGTACGTGTGTTTCAGCTAGTGAGGACACCAGCAGACCTCATGGTGATCCTCGTAGCGAGCCTACTGCACGCAGCAGCGGGCCGATGGTGGAGATTGATGCTCCAGGTGCACAATGAGGCATCTCTACTTTGGACTGACATTGAGAGTCTCTTCCGATCGGAGTTCGTCCCATCCACCCTCCGTGCGGTGCGCATTCAGGAGCTTCTTCAGCTACGGCAGGGCAGCATGACTGTCACTCAGTACTCGGCGAGATTTACTGATCTCTCGCGCTGCTCGACCGACATGGTACGAGATCCATTCTTCTGGGCCCGGTCCTATGAGCAGGGTTTGAGACATGATATCAGGGCATCGCTGATCTCCCTCAGCATTCCGACTCAGACTGGAGTATTGGAGCGGGCCCTTTTGATCGAGAGCTTTCTTGCTGAGTCTACACCAGCGCCCCGACCCACCGCAGGGCGGCACGTGGCAGAGTCATCTGCAGCAGGCAGTCGACAGATGACTCAGGGGTCCAGGCAGACCAGACCTTCTGGAAGATGGCCTCAAGACACTAGCCCAGCAGTGCGGGGCACACAGTGCGGAGTCAGTCTTTCGAGAGGCAGACAGTGCTACTCGTGCGGCGGGCAGAGCCACATGGCTCGTGACTGCCCGACCCGCCGTGCCGAGGAGTAGCAGACAGTTGAGGGACCACCGAGGCAGAGGCAGAGGGTCGACCGTGGCGGTCCACAGGGAGGAGGCGGACGTGGCAGAGGAGCTGGCCGAGCAGCAGGTGGTGGGCGACGCTTTGAGGCTCTACCACCACCACCACCAGGAGGTCCACCCCGACCACAGGGAGCTGGCAGGCAGAGACAGGCATAGCTCCAGGCAGTGGAGGACTATGACCACGGCGTGCCCGAGATGATTCGAGGTACTATCTGTGTCTTTTCCACCCTTGCTGCAGTACTTATAGACACAGGAGCGAGTCACTCTTTCATAGCCGCTGCCCTTGTTCGGAGCTCGGAGATTCCGACAGAGCCGTTGGCTCGATCCTTACGGCTAGAGACTCCTACGGGAGCAGACTCGATGATTACGCACTGGTGCCGGCAGTGTGAGCTTACTCTAGGAGGCGAGATCTTCGGCTGTGATCTTCTTGTAGCAGCGTCGAGGCTTTACGAAGTCATCTTGGGCATGGATTGGTTATCTGTGGTCCATGCCCAGATTGACTGTTTTAGGTGCAAGGTGCGATGTATACGCACCGAAGGGAGCAGGTTCACCTTGACCGGCGAGAAGGGAGCCTTAGAAGCACAGGATGGACTTCCGCAGAGGAGAGGACAGCCCATCACTCATCAGTTGGCTAGCCTCATCCTTGGAACAGTTGACGTGCGGAGTCCTGGTTTTCCTGCAGTGGTGGATCAGTTTGTGGACATTTTTTCCGACGACGTTCCAGGACTACCTCCTCGCAGAGAGGTAGACTTTTACATTGACTTGTACCCCGGGACAGCCCTGATATCGACTACAGCATATCGGATGGCCCCCGCTGAGCTTCGAGAGCTACAGGTACTGTTGGAGGACTTGCAGGGCAAGGGGTTCGTCCGACCCAGTGTTTCACCCTGGGCTTCCCCAATTTTGTTCACCAAGAAGGTGGACGGGAGCTTGTGACTTTTTGTTGACTATCATCGCCAGAACCAGGTGACAATGAGAACAAGTATCTGCTACTGAGGATTGATGACCTCTTTGATCAGCTCAAGGGAGCATGGTGGTTCTCAAAGATATACCTCAGGTCAGGCTATCATCAGCTCAGAGTTAGAGACGAGGACGTGTAGAAGACGGGTTTCAGATGTCGGTATGGCCACTATGCGTTCTTGGTTATTCCTTTCAGTGTAACCAATGCTCCAGCAGTGTTCATGGCCCTCATGAACAGGATCTTTCAGCCATACCGCGATCGATTTGTCGTGGTCTTCATCGATGACATTCTGATATACACGACGACTGAGGAGGAGCACGCCTACCACTTGCGGGTTGTACTAGACACACTCTGAGAGCACCAGATTTATGCTAAGCTCTCAAAGTGCCAGTTCTGGATACGAGAGGTCCACTTCTTGGGGCACGCCATCTCTGAGGTGGGATTTGCAGTGGATCCTACGAAGATCGAGGTAGTGTTAGCTTGGGAGCCACCCAGGAGCGTGACGGAGGTGCGGAGTTTCTTGGGACTAGCTGGATACTATCAGAGATTCGTGTCTGAATTCTCTAGAGTTGCGGCACCACTCTCAGCTTTGACGAAGAAGGGGAAACCCTTCGTATGGTCAGACAGATGTCAGCAGAGCTTCCAGGAGCTGAGACAGAGATTGACCAGCGCACCTATCTTGAGGTTTCCTAAGGAGGGAGTAGGGTACGTAGTCTACTGTGATGCATCAGGGACCGGACTCGGATGTGTCCTAATGCAGGAGCGAGCAGTGATCGCCTATGGATCACGACAGTTGAGGCCGCATGAGCAGAACTATGCTACCCATGACCTAGAGTTAGCAGCAGTGGTCTTCGCCCTGAAGACGTGGCGACACTATCTGATGGGAGATCACTTTACAGTCTTTTCTAATCATCAGAGTCTTAGGTATATCTTCTCGCAGAAGGACCTGAACCTGAGGCATCGGCGATGGCTCGAGTTCCTCCAGGACTATGACTTTGAGATAGTCTATACTCTTGGGAAGGGGAACGTAGTGGCCGATGCCCTCAGCAGGAGGACGGGCATTCAACTACTTGAGGAGGCGACGGAGCAGTTATCCTCTTTGCAGATATCCTTCGTGGATAGAGATGGAGCAGCCTTCCTTCAGTCTCTCACAGTCACTCCCCCACTTCTACAGCAATTTAGAGAGGCACAGCGTGGGGACGCTGACTGTGAGACGCGGCGTGCACAGATATCCTCAGGACAGGAACCTGATGGTTTCTCCTTTGGAGCAGAGCATGACATCCTTTTTAGAGGACATACCATGGTACCAGTTGCTTTACAGGAGGAGGTTCTGAGAGAGTTCCACACTTCTCCTTTGGCGGTACATCCCGGAGTGGAGAAGATGTACCAGGATCTCAGATGACAGCACTGGTGGCCAGGCATGAAGAAGGCTGTAGCAAAGTTCGTTTCCCAGTGCCTCACCTGGCAGCAGGTGAATGCTGAGCATCAGGTACCAGCAGGCTTGGTACAGCCCTTGGAGGTCCCAGAGTGGAAGTGGGACGAGATATCTATGGACTTCGTGACTGGACTTCCATGCACTTCCAGAGGTCACGACTCCATCTGGGTGATTGTCGACCGACTCACCAAATTCGGCTCACTTCTTTCCCATCCGAGAGTAGGGCTCAGTGGAGAGCTTGGGACGTCTTTACATTCAGGAGATTGTACGGCTTCACAGTGTGCCATCATCTATCGTCTCCGATCGAGATGCTCGCTTTACTTCCCGGTTTTGGAAGGGATTGCAGGAGGCGTTCAGGACGCAGCTACGTCTGAGCACAACTTTTCACCCTCAGACGGATGGTCAGATGGAGAGGACCATTCAGACTCTTGAGGACATGCTCGGCGCATGTGTCCTCGACTTTGGTTGTAGCTGGGAGGACCACCTACCCTTGGTGGAGTTTGCATACAACAACAGCTACCACTCCACCATCGGGATGGCACCATACGAGGCGTTGTACGTCCGACCTTGTAGATCTCCTTTGTGCAGGACAGACCCTGGGGAGTCAGCACTTGTGGGACCGGAGATGGTCTAGGCCACGACAGAGAAGGTCCAGGTCATCCAGGAGCAGATGAGGACAGCTCAGAGCCGGCAGAAGTCATACGTTGACAGGAGGCAGAGGCCACTGGAGTTTGAGGAAGGCGACCACGTCTTCTTGCGGGTCTCACCTCGACGTGGTATACGGAGATTTGGATGGGGCAGCAAGTTATCTTCGCGCTTCATCGGACCCTTCCAGGTCCTCAGCAGGATTGGCGAGGTGGCTTATCGCCTGGCTCTACCACCTCAGTTGCACTGGGTGCACGACGTCTTCCACGTGTCTTAGCTGAGGAGATACGTGCACGACCCGACGCACATAATTGACCATGGGGAGATTGACGTTGACGATGGGGCGACTTTTACTGAGGTTCCGGTGGAGATCGAGGATCGACAGGAGCGGGTCCTACGTGGATGGTCGATTCCTCTTGTGCGTATCAGATGGCAGCACGGGAACCTCTAGGAGAGCACTTAGGAGCGGGAGGCTCAAATGCGTGGTCATTACCCTCTTTTGTTTCCATAGTTTTGAAGTATCTTTACGGGGACGTAAATCCCTGTGGTGGGAGTAATCTAAAGACCCGTAAAATTCAACGGAATTTTTTTCTTAATTTTCTTTAGAATTTTAAAAGAGCTCGGTTTCTGACGGCACCTGATTCCGAGTCCCGGTGTGCCCGGAATCAATTTCCGAAGTTTGTCTCGGGTACGTTCAGTGAACGGACGAGTGGGAATTTCTAACATTTGAACTGGTGCCTGGAATCGAATTCTGAGGGCACCGATGAAACCGCAGCACCGATATTTTCTTATTGAGTCCTTTTCCGAGGTTGCGTTTTATGCAGGTTGAGAGTTAGTTTTTGGGATTTAAAAAAAAGAAGTTAAATAAAATGTGGTCGCACATTTTCTTTTTTTAACCATGTTGGTTATATCCTCGCAAAGGGAGTTTGAGGTGGGACCCACATCCACTTAACCTCCCTTGAGAGGATTAAGTGTGGTGGGGCCCACACGAAGCATAACTCCTCAACTCCCCTTAAAACTCCCAAATAACTCCTCTTTAATTAATCTTGACAACTTGTTTAATTAATTGAGTTGAGTTGTTTTAATTTCAAACTTTTGAAATTCAAGTTGTTTATTTGTGTAAATAAAATAAGCTTAAGCTTATTTTATTTTGGTTGGTGATCTTTGCCACTTGATAGGATTTGAGAAGTTCTCTCCATATTCTTCATCCTTGATGAAGAACACGAAGAACACTTAAGCTTCGACGAAGAACGCCACTTCCCTTCTTCGTAGTCGGTGTGTTTCTGAAGATCGACGACGCCGTATCTTCGATCTTCTTCCCGTGTCAACGAAAGGAGACGTCGTTTCCTCCTTGGACTTTCTCCGTCTGCTTACGAAGCTTCTCCAGCGACGTACCTCTTCGGAAACACCTTGACACCAACGGAAATGACA
The DNA here is from genome assembly GCA_963277665.1 of Viscum album. Lineage (NCBI taxonomy): Eukaryota > Viridiplantae > Streptophyta > Magnoliopsida > Santalales > Viscaceae > Viscum > Viscum album. Next base: position 1,327,695,422 of record OY728142.1, on the reverse strand, counting down.
TTCGGTTTCCGCGACGCCCGACCTCCGCGACGCTTGTCTTCCGCGGTTTGTTGACGTGCTCCGCACTTGAAACCGAGGGAGGGGTTTATTTTTTTTATTCTTTTGTTAATGATTTATACCCGTGATTATTTCTTCATGAAATTTGTCCAATTGTTAGCAAATAACGTGAGGGGGTCGGACCGCACGAACACGGCCGACCCTCCTCCTTTTCATGTTGTTTCTGTTGTGGATTAAAACGGGTGTGGCACGGTGCCGTCACATCGCGCAAGGATCATACGGCAAGAAACGCACAGCGCCGTCGCGTCGCGTCGTAAAATAATGCAAGGACGCGACGCCGTCGCGCCGCGTCGAAGAACGTTAAAGGCACGGCGGCTGGAGCTGGGCCGCGGCGGAGGGGCGCGATGTCGTTGCACCGGGCCGGACAACGAAGGCCACAGCCGGTTCCGGGCCGCGGTAGAACGAGAAGACCGGTGGCCTGCCGGGCCACAGGTGTCGGAAGCCAGAAGGGGGACCAGCCTTTGCCGGTCCGTTGAGGAAGAAACGGCCGGCCAGGTCGGGCCGGCCGGAAGGGAGGCAAACCAGGGGAAATTAATCCCCCAGCCAGCAAATAAACGGCCCCCCATAATGAGGGGGGTCGGTTTCACAAAGGGGGGGGGGCAGGCGGCCCCCTGTTTTCCAAACAGCTCCGCCTTCGGCCGAGCTGGCAGCGCGCCCAGCGCGCTGCCTTGCGCCGAACCGGCGCGCCCGGCCGATCCGCCAGGCCAGGCCGGGCCGGGCCGGGCCGCACCAGGCCACGCCGGGCCACGCCGTGTCGTGCCGTGCCGGGCCAGGTCGACCCTGTCTGGGGCGGGTCGACCCGGTTCGGGCCAACATGGGGGTCTCGGGCCGGGACGGCCAGGGCCCGAAACCCCCGTTACCGAGCGGTTTGGATTCAAATGCCCATAAATCGGGCTACGGACCTCCAAACGACGCGCCGTTAGTAGCGATGTGATCCTTGGATCGAGACGGTTGTTTCGGTATATCACACTAATGGTTTCGGAATACTCTGAGTTCGGCCGAGTTGGTTCGTACACGAAACCAACCGGGCCCTCGGAGCGGAAACGCTCATATCATGAGCTACAGATGTCCATTTGACGTGTCGTCAGCTTTGTTGAGTTCCTCTTAGTGAGAAGGATCTTTTGGCATACTCCGCCCGAGGTTTGGACGCAGGTGGAGTATGGTTGGGTTGGTTTTGCCTTAAAAACCAACCGGGATCCTGGGATGAAAAGGCCAATAACTCTCAGACGGGGCGTCCGATTGACGCGTCGCCTGTTGCGTTGAGTTCCTGTTGTCGATATGGAACTTTTGGATACATCAACTATGAACTTAGTGACATCTGATGTATCAGCCTCTCGGCTCATGGAGCGGACCCTCCCGAACGAGCTTGCGGTGAGCGGGAACCCTAGAGCTGGCTGTGACTGCTACTGTGACTGCTACTGTGACTGCTACTGTGACTGCTACTATGACTGCTACTGTGAATGCTTCTGTGACTGCGACGACGACATTACAGAGATCCTTGGTGGATTTGACGACGACGACTACAGCACTCACCGATCCTACGTGGATCAGTGCTACAGGTCCTGTGTGGGCCTGATCCTGTGTGGGTCCGATCCTGTGTGGGTCTGCGCTCAGTGGTCCAGTGTGAACCAGCACCTACAGATCCTGTGTGGGTCTCATCCTATGTGGGTCTTTGCGAGGGTTAGTAATTATCGATCCTTTGTGGGTCCGACGAATTAGATGGATCAGTGATCATCTCTACCGTCTTTCGAGGAAGTATACCTGTGTGAGCTGAATCCTGTTGCTTTCCTGTGTGGATTGTGTTGTGCTATCCTGTGTGGATTTCGTTTTTCTTTCCTATGTGTAATACGTATACTTTCCTGTGTGGAATGAGTTGTACTTGGGCTCGGAGGTTAGAGCGTATTGGAATTGATGACTTAGGTATATGTATGGGCATATACCTAAGTAGTGTCGGTTGTTACTTCGTGTTTGTATCTTTCCTTTGTGGTTTATCCTTTGTGGATTTTGGGAGACCTTCAGGGGTCTCGGGGTCCCTACTGAGTAGCTTATACTCACCCCTGCATGGGCTATGCCCGAACAATGTTGTGTTGGTTGCAGACGACGGACAACGTTGATCGTAGTTGAGGCTTGAAGAGCAGGACGGTACCTGGAGGTGGACCACTGGGTGGGACGTGCTCGGAGCGGACGGCAGGACTCGAGGAGCAGTGGAGCTATCTGTACCCACCCTCCAGGTGGGATTTCCAGTGGACAGCTCACTGTAGCGGCTTTTACTTTACAGTTTCTGTTTTCCCTTTCGAGTTGTACTTTACTTTCAGTTTGGGTTTGTATACTATCCCATTTACTTTTCCGCACTTCAGTTGTACTCTGTTTTTACTTAGTGTTTATTTTTTCCGCTTGCTTACTCTGTGGTGCTTGTTTACTTTACAAAGGCAATGCCTTCCCTTTTTACCGGGATTTACGCCTTGGTGCTAGTCGCCAGCCCCTGGGCTATGGAAGGCGGGCTTGGGGAAGTCACGGCACGGGCCCCGAGGGTGGGTCATGACAAATTCATTTTTATGTATCATTGAATTTATCTACTGTGATTTTTAAAAGAAAATTTTTTCACATTTTCATTATTTAATATTTTTACACACTTCACTATTGTTTTAAAGTAATGATTTATTTTAACATATATATCTTACCTCCATTTTCCCCCATCAAGAATATTTTTTAGGGGAATCCTTATTTTAATTTTTCCACGTTTTTTAGTGATTTTTTTTTCAAAAATTATGCAATTTTTTTAAAAATATTTATTTCTATAATAGAATGGATATTTTCCCAAACAATGATTTTAGTTATCTTTTAACTGTATTTATATTTATCTATTACAACAATAATATATGTTATATAATATCCAAAAAGGATAGGTTTTAATAATACCTAAATGGACTCTGATTTTTTCAAAATAATATCATTGGAACCATTTCATTTCCATGTTTTAATCAAGCTATAAAAGAACAATGTTTTTTGTTACATTGACAATTGAAATTGAAAAATGTTTTACATAATTATATAATATTAATAATTATGTAAGGACAATTGATGGGTGGATCCATTATAAAAAAGGATGGGTAGTTATATTATAAACCATGGACATGTGGTCCGTTGTAGCTCTCCAATGCATTGGGTTAACAGAGAGAGTCAACTAGTTATAGGTTTCCCTTAAGATATTATATGAATTTTTCTAGATGGTTAATTACACTTTAAAGACTATTTTTAGAAGTGATGTGATAATGGTGTTCTAAGCTACCAATGTGTTTTATTTATTCCTTTAAAGAGTTTTTAGAGATAGCTTTGATCAATATTGGCATTGTGTGGCTCATCATTATTGATTATTATAGCTCATGACTTTGTTAAATATTTAAGCCTTTTTACTTTTTCAATGATCAAGGTTTTGGTGTGTATGCATTTCCTTATGTTAGAATCATTAACATCAATATTTCTTCATACCCTTTTCTTTATATTATTCTCACTGTTGACGTTCAATTTCTATTTCTTATGTTTACCTTTATTGAAAATTTGAGCTCTTTCTTCCAATGTTTCTTTTTCTATGGTTTTGATGATAATTGTTTTGTATGATATTTTATGATATATTCCATGTATTATATGATAATGTTATAATTTATAATTAGAACTGATTTTATTAGTTTGAAAACATAAATTTTTAATGAAAAAAATACTTTTTTGTAAATGTTTTTCCAAATTTTCTGAAATTTTAATTTAGGATAGTGTATGGGTATGTAAGTGTTCAAATATTTCCATTTTATTTTGTTATATTTATATAGTTAAAATTGCTCAAATTTATTTAATAAAATAAATTAATGAAAAAATTGTTTTTTATGGACCTGATTTAAGGTATAATGGCCTAATGATAAGCGTTACATAATATTTATTAGTATCCATATTTCTATCCAGAGAAAAAAAATTAAAGGAAAAATTGTATACTCCCTAAAACTATTCATAAAATTAAACTAGATTTCATCATTTACCATAACCATCATATAAAAAAATTGAAAAGAATAGGATGTGCACAAAAAAGATCCAAAAGGGCTATATGAGAAAAGAAACTGTTAGTCTATTGAAAACATGAAAACCCAAAAAATAATTACATTTATGTCAATGATCATTGAGAAAGATAAATAAAATTTTTTCACATGATACACACAATTACTATTATATAAATCCTTAAACACCAATAAAATTCAATTATATTCCCTTATTTGAAAAATATATATTAACCTTCATAATCCCTTTTAAACCTACCTTATAAGTAACTCTCCATTCCTTTTCCATTAAGGCAAGGAACATTATCCAATGAATTCCAGTGTTGTCTCGTAACACCCATATTCTAATATATAAAGATATAACCTAGTAGCATTTGGACCACCGCATTGTATATGTCACAACAGAGGTTTTGATTTCACAATTTGTTTTGGTTATGGTTTTGTTCACAGTTATTTACATGGGAACCAGGTGTGACAGGCATGAGTTTTTTAGGCATTTCTTTTGGTTATTCATTTTCTAGTAATTCTCCTTAAATTTCCCCAATTTTTTTTTAAAAAATATATATCTTTGTGTGGATAGTGTGTGTCACATAGTTGGAGGTTAGTTAGTAAAAAAAATGTGCCCTTCCCAGGTAATCGTGTGGTAGGTAGAAGGTTTCAGTAAGAGGATGTTGCATAGATTCTATATAATAAGTCAGACTATGTGGAAAAATTGTGATATAGGTACCAACTTCAGAATATAGGAGTGCATGGTCACCGAAAAGTTTAACAAACCATGTGTACTAACTTTGTTTCCTATCCAGAACATTAAATTATTGGTTTTCCTTTTCTCTCTCCTATATTTTTCTTCCTATACACTATTTCTTCTCCTCCCTCTACCTCCTCTACCCTAGGCTCTTCTCCTTAATCCATTTTCTCACTTGGACCCCCAGCTTTGGGTGATTTTGGTGTGTATTCTTCAATGAAAATTCAATTAATTTGTTTCTCCCTTGTTTATTCCTTCTTTTTATAGATTATCTTCTTCTTTCCCGGGGTTTCAATTTTCAAGTGGGCAGGGTGGTCAATTTATGTTTTTATAATGTTTTTTAGGGTTTGACCATTATTTTGTGGTTGGATAGTGCCATCGTAGGGTCTTTTGGTTGTGCATATGCATATCCGCATCATTTTTTGGTTGTTTCTTATCGTGAGATAGGTAGTTCCATGATCTGTCATTTTTAGATGATTCAATTTTCTTGTTTGGTTAATTCTTACATGTCTTATGCTTTATTTTCATGATGAGAAATGTGTTTTCTAAGGGATTTCCATGCTTATGTGTTGGAATTGAGTTTTAAAAAAGGAAGTGGTTTTTTTGTGTATGTTACAACCTAAATTTTAATAAAAAGGGTTTCATTCCTTGTTTTGAAGTTTTGAAATTTGTTTTCATGGTCAATCGTTGTGAGAATGTGTTGAAAATGGGTTTTAACAGAAAATGGGAAAAAAATTCATGTTGGATTTTTTTGTACACCCTTTAATTGAAAATTGTGACTTATATAAATAATGTAAATAATGTTCTATGCTGAACATAGTTAGTTTCGTGCTTTTAAGGGGACTTGGTCCACTGTATTGGTTAAATTGATTATGTGAATTTCTTATGACAAATTAAAAGGGGTTTTATGAATTGTTCAAGTGGATTGAAATTGAAATTTTAAATGGGTTTGGTTTTTGTGAAATAGTTGAATTATTGGTAATAGTATTTGAATGTGTGGACTTGTGTAATAAGTTACATGGGATTGAGAACATAAGAATAATTGTAAATTAGGTTAGTTGACCAGTTCTAGTACGATAGATGATTTGGAATTGGATCATCAAAATTTCATCTAGAATGATTTATGCTACAATAATAAGTAAAAATTAGGGTGATTAGAGACCATTATGCCTATGAGTTTTCCCCTCCTAGTGTCTCTTACTTGAGAAAGTTGTGATTATGGTTTCTATACCACACTACTTTGAGGTACGAGGTTCTAGTGTCTCACTCAAGAAAAATTAACCATAGGGATTTACCCATGGTGCTCTACCTTGAAATAATGTGTACATGATTTGGTTTCATTCATTGGCATATGGAAAACCATGCATGTGACTTTTTAAATTCCCTTTTAATAAATGATTTCATGGAATTTTTATCCATGAAAGTTTTCCTTTTGAAGAAAAAAATCCCATAAATGTTTCACTTATTAATGTTTTAAAACTAATTTACACAAATGTTCTGGTGAAGTTGTATTTAAATGTTAATCCATGGAATCCTATTATTTTGGTGGAATTAGACTAGGATTTGTTTCAAACCAAAAATACACCATTGTGCGTATGTAGACATGTTCTGTTGACTCAATTAAATTCAATGTTTTTGGTGATGAAGGTTGCGGTTTCTAGTGGTATTCTCTTGGTTGTGGAGGCTTGAGGATGTTTCTTATATTGTTACATGGAGTTTTGGGTTGGTGTTTCAATCCTTTTTTGTTTTATTATTGGTCATTTTGTTCATAGTTGTAAACATTACATCTGGAATGTTTTATGCCAGGTTTGGTTATGCATGTTCATTTTTTTATTATTTATTGTTGGTTGTTATGTTTATGTAATGTGGTGAAACCATTCCCAAGATATGTTGTTCATACCTGGTCATTGGTTTCCAGCCTCTGGGTATTAGGAACTCCTTTCAAGATATGCCACAGACCGGGTTGGGCACTGGTAAGGATGAAGTCTCGACTTGCTTCGCGAAAATATGGAATTAGAGGAAGATTCCCTATTTTGGGTTAGGTTCATTATAGATGTGTTTGGGTACAGTAGAGTTATGATTATAGGGATTTTGATAGGTCTACAAGGCTGAATACCCAGAGAGGGGGGTAAATCAAGGTTGACTAATTTAAAATTAAAGCATGTTATGGTCTTGTTTCGCTTTTAAGCAATAAACTCTTCTCTCTCTTTCTCATTGCACAATATAAACAAAAAATAAAACATGTACAGGACATAAAAACTTTTATTTGGTTCACCCTCAGTGGGCTACGTCCAAGGAGAATACACCGACAATGTGATGATGTACCAAATCCACTGTAAGCACACTGCTAATTACAGGATTCAGGATAGATCACTTCTACTCCCAGGCTCACTGCCTTAACAAATTTTAGGGTCAGCTCACTGCTTTCTCAAGGGTCACTCCATATTTGTCTCTCTCTAGATCACTGCTGGTGGAGAGGATCACCTTCATCCCCTTCCTTTGCTCACTGCTCCCGAAACGATCCACTCACAGTTTATATACATCTAGGTCTCTTCATCATCACTATTGAATGCATCCTTTGTTGTATGTTGATGCTTTCTTGAAGTACAACTTTTACCCGTAGGTGAATCTCTCTTTGCACCAAAGGTATCGGGCTATCTTCCAGTTTTCACGCAGCCCGGAAACATTGTCGTGAATCAACCTTACTTGGCACCTTACTCTAAGCCAGCGTGCAAGTCCTCTGCGTGCAAGTCAAAATTGGTGCGGAAGTCCACCTCAACAACTTGCGTGACACAAGCCTCTACTCCCCCAAACATGCGCGAACCAATTCCATTTACACCCAAACTAATATTTGTGTGCAACTAACACCTGTCATGCAGACTATACTTTCACAACGCACCACCACTTGCACGGCCACCACCCCTACATGATAGGAGCTTTGATTTTCTCTATGTGTTGAACTCTCTTACAGAATGAGGAGTGGTCGACCTATATTTATAGGCATTTTAACACCCTGCATGACGGTGCACAAGTATCCCCTCGGTGAGCAAGTCTCAATGCGTAGGTCCATCCGCCCAAGCCTTTGTCGTGCTACTCACTTGGGTGACCAAACCAATACTTGCACGACCCTCTTTCTATTACCATATTTTGACGTTTTGAACTTGATAAAAAACAGGCATGCAAGTTTAAAATCATCCTAGGCACCAGCGCACAAGTCCTTTCTCAGCGTACAAGTCACCAGGGCAACCAACCCAAAACATGTAAGCCCTTATCGCATTTCCATTTTTCCATGATCTGATCTTGAAAAACATATGGCGCACAAGTTTCCTCTCCTTCAAGTACACGGCTCCAACTTTTATCTGCTCTATTTGTACCACCTTTAGATCATCCATTCATTTGTCAACATTCTAGAATCAAACATGGATTGTTAACCAGAGCTCTTGAACTCGACATACCACCAAGAAATACACTTTGTCAACAAAAATTTTAAGTCATTGTTTTCTTGGTCAACAATCACAACACAGATGTCCACTTTGTCAACAAACACAATCACCTCAAAAATTCTTCAATGATATCTTGAGGCAATTTTTCCCAACAATATCAACCTTTAGGTTTGTTGAAAACTCTTCTATAAAAAGATACATTGTTAACTCTTTATCCACCATTCTCCCAAATGCGATTCTGATAGTGATCAAGGATTTACTCAACACATACTCTAAGCCCACATGAGCAATGCTAGGTGTGAGAAACAAGAGTAAATGAAAATTTCATCAATGAATCACTTAATCTCTGACACCCAATGATGACGCCAAACTGATACCAATTTTTGGGAAATATTCTTACCGCATTCCAACACCACTCTTCTGATTTTATCACGATCCTCAGTTTTCATGATATCAATTTCATTGACCGATCACTTCTAGCATCGTCAGATTTAAAAAGCTACCCTATCTCATTGTACTTATTTTCGCTGCAAATCCTCTTCAGTACTATATCCTGTGTTGTCCAAGCTATGCTCTGGCTAATAACTTTGAACCAGTTTCAACTCCCTCTTTCTGGATGCTCCACCAGTCAACTTCTCCCCCATCTGTCATCATTTCTCAAATAGCCACACTATCTCCCCCTTGAACAATCACTATTTTCTACCCCATTGTCAACGAACCCAAAGGTCACTCTATTGTAGTCTGTAACAGATTAGAGAACACATATCAGCATATTAGGTAAAAACTCATCATACCTCAGGGAGAGTGGGATTCACATCCAAACTCTTTCAAGTACGGAGAGTCAACTGAACTCCCAGATCCAGTCGATGTCTCTCAAATGCTTCCTTGGGTAAGGCCTTTGTCAGAATATCTGCAACCAGTAGCTCTGTAGGGACATACTAAAACTTCAAAATACCTTGCTCTACCTTCCCCTTTATGAAATGATATTTTATTTCAATGTGCTTTGTCCTTGAGTTTTGTACTGGATTTTTTCTAAGATTGATAACACTTGAGTTATCAAACTAGATTCCTATTAGATACTTCACTTCAACTCCCATATCTTAAAGCTTCTTCTTCATCCACAATAAATTTGTGCATACTTGAGTGGCTAAAATATACTCATCTTCTGTAGTGCTCAATGAAATGAAATCTTACTTCTTTATTAGCAAAGAAATACACAATCCACCAAGATAGAATGCACCTCCTAACGTTTATTTTCTGTCATCTGCTGATCCGGCCCATTCTGCATCTATGTAACCCAATAACACTAATTGAGATTTTTCATTATACATTAGACTAAAATCCATGTTGCCTTTGATATATCGAAGTATTCTTTTCACTGCGAGCATGTGGCGTTCCTTGGTATTACTCTAATATTTCGCTTCTTTGCATGTGGTGAAAACAATATAAGTACTTCTTGCGGTCAAGTACAACAAACTTCCAATAATTTGCCTGAATTCTATGATATTAACTATTTTCTATCCTCATCTTTGGATAGTTTCGTTCAGGTAGCAACCAGAGTCTTCATTTCTTTGGAATTATCCATTTCAAACTTTCTTAAAACCACCTTGTCATATTTTCATTGAGAAAAGAATGTTCCATTCCTTCCTTGTGTGACATGAAGACCAAGGAAAAATGTTAGCTCTCCAATCATTGACTTGTCATGTATGGTGTTAAAATTACTATAAATATAGATCAACCCCTCCTCATTCTGCAAGAGAGTTTGAGAAAATCAGAGCTCCCGTTGCACAAGTTTCCTCTCCTTCAAGTACACGGCGCACAAGTCTCATTACCAAAGCCACTTTTCTCCATTTGTCGATTTTCAGGCCCAAATTTTTTTCAAACACTAGAAAATGGAACCACCTTGTATCTGCTCTTTTTGTACCGCCTCCAGATCATCCATTCCTTTTTCAACGTTCTTGAATCAAACATGGATTGTTAACCACATCTCTTGAACTCGACATACCACCAAGAAATCCACTTTGTCAACAAATTTTTATGTCATAGTTTTCTTTGTCAAACACACAACATAGATCTCCACTTTGTCAATAAACACAATCACCTCAAAAATGCGTCAATGATACCTTGAGGGATTTTTTACCAACAGACATCATGTACTATCTTCAACTATGGTGCATGTCCATCACACCTCATGGAGGGACTCAAGTTACCAACGGAATTTGGGTTTTAGTTATGTTTATTGTTGTTTGGAAAATGAAATATGATTTGGGATGGTGGTGACTACATGATCTCAAGGCCTGGAAATCCATGTGAATAAAGGTACATGGTCCTTGAATATTTTCTATGATGGTGGTGGTATAAGTGTATGGCCCCCAACTATATGGACATGTCACCCATTGACACTGGTTTCCCCCATGAGAATTTTATTGGGTCACCTTGGGTTCTAGAAAATTATTTTTTAAAACCTTGATATAGAAATTTAGGATAATTAATTTTATGGTGAAGGCGATTTGATTTCTAGAAGGTGGAAAATGGGTTTTTAGAATTTTTTGAATTATTCATTGAATTGATGGATTTTTATAAAATGGTTTTGAGTAATTGGAGATTACAATACCAAGATTGGACTTTTAAAATATAAACTATGGTTTATCAAAAATTGTTTTATCAGGAAATAGAAATTTATTTTCAAAAGGGTTTTAGAGAAATGTTTTAAATGAGAATATATTTGTCAAATTAAATGGTTATTGAAGAAGTGTGGATTGTTGAGTGGATGAAAATTTTTAAAATAAGAATAAATGTTTTGGAATTGATGTGTAGAGATTTATAATGGGTTTTATTTAAATTGTTCATTTTATTCTATAAATGTTTTGTGAGATTAGAAATGGTTCTTGTGTTGTGTGACTAATAGTTTTTTGAATGGGGATTCATGATATTTGGAGATGGATGCGTGGGTTGACTGATTGTTACGGAAAGGTGAAAACGTTTTGATTTGATCTTTGGTTTTCTCATTAGTGGAAACATGTTTGGGATATGTGTGTAAAGTGGATGACGGCCCAATTTGGCATGGGAAAATGCATGTGTGAGATTCCATGGTATATCAGTAAAGGATGTACAACCCATAAATCAGGTTTTATTACCAAGGGAGATTTTAATAGTAAATGTTTTGTTGTGATACTGAATGATTTTTTGGGTGTGTCTTATTGTAAATTTAGAATATTGTTTCATAATTGTTTGAGTCCAATAGTCATTTTTGTCTTAAGGGTGTTTACATGTTTGTGTTTTTATTGATGAGTTGGCATTGAAATAATGGATAGTGGGTTCTTAAAAAATTAGTAAGACTTTGGGTGGGTTACCTCTAGGTATTCAGTGTGTATTTGTGGTACATTTTGGTTGATGGTCTCATTTGTTTTCAACCATGGTTTCCATTGTCTAATAGTGTACTCCCATATAATGAATTAGTGCATAATCGATGTATGGATGCAAGTGCTTTCTTTTTGGTAGACCCACCAGTTGACCAGATTAAGGACTTTCTTCTTGAGAATCAATAATTTAATCCATCTCTTCTTTTAAATAAAGTAAATCTTCTTGTAGTGGAAGAGTAGATGTGAATGAATTGAAAGAAACCATAGTTTTTTAGTTTCCAAATTCATCAAAGGTGAAGTTTGACACATTTTTTCTGGTTGGTCTTGCTTGGAAGTGGTGAACAAAATTCTAGTGATGAGAGGAAAATGGGCCTGGGTTGTTGGTTCTAACTATTGTATTAAGGTGTTTTTGGATATTTTGTGAGTTTATTATAAGTAAGGGAGAATTATAGGCCACCAGTGTGGAAAATTTGGACATAGGAGGCTGTTATGGCTGCTGGAAGAAATCAAGTTCTACTAGGGACTTGGTTTATGTCCCCTGCCTTGTGATTCTCCTTAAGTTTAAATGGACACGTTCAGTGGAATCTTTCATAATCATATTCTTATTCAAATGAAAAGGAGGATGTTTTAGAACCATTTGAGTTGTTTCTTGTTTGAGGTGAAAGGGATGATTCATGTTCATATTAAAATTGCTTATCTCAATGAATTTTCATGGTGAGGTAATGTGGGTATCAAGGTGTGTTTTTTTGGGTTGGTGTTGTTTGTGTTGTTTTGTGGCAACATATGGCATCAAAAATAGATATTTCGATCAGTGGTATTAGATATTTTACTATGATGTGGGAAATGTGTCAATAATTAGTTACCTAGAATAAGGACTCGATGTAAAGCTAACCCATATTTGGGAACACCAAGTAGGTAAAGGACAATAGTCAAACATACATGTTTAGTATGGGACATAGAGATAGTTTAATCCTCCAAAGTAGCTATTTTTTCTAAATGGTCCTGTTTGATGTGAAGATATGTGCGACATCATTTCAATGTTTTGGCCATGGGAGTAAAATAGATCCTTTATGGTTATAAAGAGTTATGTTCATCTTGTCTTCTTAAACCCCTGGTGGTTGTTCCCCACTGGGTGTGAGTCTTAATTAGATGGTCTTGGTATGTCCATCCTTTATAATCAATACCAACTTTGGTTTGGGGTCAATTGGGTATGGTAATATGTCATTGGAGTAGTGAACTAATTTATGTTCTCCATTTGGTTTAGAGTTTCTTTTGTTGATCCCCTTTTAGTGGGGGGTTTGGTATTTTGTGGGTTTCGTACATCAATCTATGTGGTTTGGTGATGTAGTTCCCAGGATGTCCCATATCGGGTTCCTCATATGAGTCTGTGAATGTTAGTTAATCTATTTGGTTCTAATGGTGATGAGACCCACTATGGACTACATTCAAATTCCTTGTGGTTGAATTGGTGTTATCAAGTTCCTAAGGGCGAGGAGTCCATTCGGGCCTCCCCGTGTTAGTAACATGGCTTCATTTCTAGTGATCACTTGGTAGTGGGTAGACTCATTTGGAGCTATCTCATTTCATGTTCCTTACTTGAGTAAACACTGGGAATGGAGTTCACCCAATTGTTCTATTAAGTAATATATTGTATGTATTCATAGAGAAGTGGTTTATATTCATTTTATCATTCCCAGTAAGTATCATGAGTTGTTTTTGGTATTTAATCGGGTTTTTTGGATCAAGAGGTGGGACTGTATGTTTTTAGAGTTATTTTCCTTTGATTAATCAACTGGTTTTGTTTTAGCTTTGGGGGGTATGTGGTACATATTTGGGAGTCCATTTTGGTCCCTTGAGTTCATCATAGTCTTCTATTGTGTTCTTTCATTTATTTCATTTGAAATTAGTTGGGAATCTATTTAGGTTGTAAAGGATTATGGGTTTTTTTTATCAATAATTTTTGTGGCTTTCAGGGGACAGAAAGCATTATGGTAGGTAGAATTTTCACACCCAGATATTTTATTTCACCTTTTCCTCCAGTTTGGGTTTGTTTCTCAATTATTTTCATGGGATCATGGTGTGATGGGATTTAATTTTTGAGGACATTCCTTTTATTTTTCAAATTCTAGTTCTTTTCCATGAATTTCCCTTTGGATTTTATAGAATTATATATGTTGTTTTATGGAAAGTGTGGGATAAAGGTTCATGCATAATTTTTAGAAAATGTGCGCCCTTCCCTGGTAAACGTGTTGTAGGTTGGGTGTTTCATCTAGTAGTTACTACATGGATTCTCTAGGGTATGATAGGAAATGTAGATCAATAGTGTAGTAGGTACCTTCTTAGGAATAGAGTTTTTCATAGTTTCCATATGGTCTGACAAATAGTACAGACTAACCACGCGGCCTGGTGAGGCCATTAAAATTTTTCTTTTCCTTTTTCAATCACTCTTAATTATAGCCCAAAACTCCATTTATTCTCCTCTCACACACTCCTCTAACCTATGTTCCTCCACTACTCTGTTTTCTCCCTTGGACCCCAATGTTTTGGGCAATTTGGGTGCAGATTCCTCAAGGAAACCCCCTGTAAGTGGTTTCTCCCAATTTTCTTCATTATTTTTAGGGTTTCTCAACTTCTTTCCTAGGGTTTCATTATCCTAACCAGTAGTATGGTCAATATAGGGTTATATTTTGTTTGGTTTGATCATGTTGGTAGTGTTATCAGACCCTAGTAAATAAAGACCCCCTTAAGGGAAGATTTTGTTTAGGGTTAGATCTTATTGATGAATTTAGGGTTATATTTTAATTGTTAGGGTTTGATATTGATTTTTTTTTCATATATTTACATCAGAGGGTCTTTTTGTGGTTTCGAATGGGTTTCCATTATTTGCAAGAATATTCCTCTCATGAGTTAAGTGGTTCCATGCTTGATAATTTTTAGATGATGTGATTTTTTTGGTTAATTACTACATGTTCTATGTTTTATTTACATAGTTTAAAAGGTGTTTAATAAGTTATTGTCATTCTTAGGTATTGGGATTTTTTTTTTAAAAGTAAGTTTCTATTTTTGTGTATGATGCAATGTAATTATTCTAAAAAAGTGGTTTATTCTTTCTTTGTAAGGTGAAAAATATTCTTTCAATGTCACGTGTGGGGTGAATGTGTTGATAATTGGTTTTAATTAAAAATTGAATACTGTTGGCACATTTTATTTTTTTGTGATCCCATTAAATTCAAATTTTGACTTATTTAAATAATATGTATCATCTTTTAGAGTGAACATTAATTATGTCTAGTTTTAAAGGGGACTTTGTTCCTAGAAATGGTTATATTTTTATGTGAATCTCTTGTGAAAATTTCAATCGAGTTTCTTCAATTATTAATATGGTGTAATATTCTATTTTCAAATGATTTTCTTCTATGTGAAATGGTGGGTGTTTTTCTGTTAAAAAGGAAGAATGTTTGGAAATGTGTTGTTAATGTGGTTACTTTTGTAATATATTACATGGATTGAGAATAATGGAATCCTAGGTATCTAGGTGGGATGACTAGTTCAAGTGTACTGTATGATTTGGAAGTGGTTCATCATGATATCATCTTGTGGGATTGACAATACTACACTAACTAAACATTATGTTGATTTTAAGCCACTAGGCTTATAGGGTTTCCCTCCTAGTGGCTCGTACATGAGAAATTTTTGATTGTGGTTTTTATACCACCCTACACCAAAGTGCGAGGTTCTAATGTCCCAATTTATCTTGATTAAGTTTATTGATTTACCGATGGTGTTCAACCTTAACATGATTTTTATATGATGTGGTTCCATCTGTCAGCATACGGAGGACATCACAAGTGTCTTTATAAATTAATTTTTAAAGAAACTTGTCATGAAATGGTTTTACTCAATAGTGTTCCTTTTGAAAAGTTTTCCCATAAAATAATTTCATATAAATTTTTTAAAATTACTTTATATAAATTTTCATGTTAAATTGTCTTTATATATTATTATATGGGATCCTTTTATTTGTGTGGAATCCTACTAGGATTTGTCTCACACCCTACATACCCCATTGGATGTATATAGACTTTTCCAATTTTATTAGGAAAATTAAAAGGGTTTGGTGATAGTAGTTAGGGTTTTTAGTGATCTTTTCTAGGTGTCAGTGGCTTAAAGATGTTTCTCCTCTTATTACATTGATGTTTCGGTTGGGGTTTTGGTTCAATTTTGTTATAGTATTTTTGGAATTTTTATTCATATTTTTAATCTTTTATCATGAAATGTGTGATTCCTGGTTTTGTTTCACATTTTCATTTTTGGATTATTTATTGTTTGTTGTCATGTTCAGGTGGTTGGGGAAATCATTCCCATGTTTTGTTGTTGATACCTGAGCACTTATTTCTAGCTCTTTGGGATTGGGAATTCCCTTCGAACCATGCCACGTACCATGTCAGGTGCAGGTATGGATGATTTCATGGTTTGGTTTTTGACAGTATATGTTGTAATGGGCTCACCCAATGCTATTTTATCCAACTCATCGTATAATCTATAATAGGCTTAGCCAGTACTATCTGGGTCCTCAAATAATATAATTCTCAAGTAATATATTATGATTAAAATATTTTTATACCTTAACATTTCTTTGATATAAATTTTTTTAAATGATTTTAAACTCATAAACAAATCGCATTTGGATATCAAACTACCCTTTTCTTTTACAACCTCATTTTCCAAATAAATATACACTTTTAAAAAAATGTTTTTCTTTTAAAAAATAACCAAATTAACATAGAATATTTTTAATTATGTATGACAAGAAATATTTCTAAGGAATACAAGAATACAATAATGTTCATAATGGCATAAAATTCATTATTGGACTGTACTTTAAGAGTAGAACATTCCTTTTATTGTTTTTCAAAACATTTCACATAAAAAAAATTAAACCATATAAAATACATTAAAATATAACATAAAATTTAATTTATAAATATATAATATACATATATACATTTTTGTAAAAATTATTTCAAAAATATGAATTTGGAAGAGAAATATAGTTTGATAGAAAAACATTAAAATATTTTTTTATCTAAATTCCATTATCACTTGGGAAACACTAAAATCATAATTCTTATGCAATATTGGAATTAAAAAAAGATTAAATACCATTAAAATATAAAATTTCAAGATATATCACTACAAAGTGGACGTATTTACACCAGTAAAAATAATATAAGTGCATAACATCAAAATTTATCTCAACGAAAAGAAAATTGTGAAAAAGTCCCTTACCTTGGTTCATAATTGTCACTTATATCTTTATCATCATAAATTAAAAAATTATGTTATGTATTTGCTTGATTTATATGCATTTTTTATTTAGTTTTTTATTATATTTCACTTATAACAAATTCATAAATAATTAATAGATCAATTTGGCTTAAATCATATTTTTTAATCATATTCGGATTATCTCTCAAAAATGACATTGGTAGGGATATTAATGTAAAATATGCCATAATTTAAACATATAATTAATAATAAAAATAAAATATTTAACATATTTATCAGTAAATTATAAATTTAAAAACAATCAAAAATGTTGGTTATGAAAAATGAACTAGCTTTATGATCTTGGAGACTGTAGGTAGTACTTATACATATGTAACATTTCCATTTTTCAATGATCTCTACTGAAAGAATGTAAGTAATATTTTATCTATATATAATGAAATTTTAATCATAAATAATGTATTAATTAATTATAATTTCATATATATATCATTCCTGTGATTTGGTGATGAAAAAAATGAATCACATCGCTTTGAGGAGGTCGTAGTCCACACATCCATGAACAACATTATGATTTCTTCCAGTGAGTGAAATGGTAAAAATAATATGATATATTATATTCAAATAGTTATTATGGTGAAATTAATATCATAAATATATAATTTATATCACACATATTTTTTATATTAACCATTATTAGCTTCCACGTAACATGTTAGTGAAAACAAACCATATCACTTCGCAATATGGTAGTATAATATAGACACGAACAATGATATCGTACATTCTACAGAAGGTGATATAAAATGATATAAATTTTATAATGATAGAGTAGGTATAATTGTATTTTAAATATCATATATTAACATTAGATATGTTATCATAACCAAACTTGAGAGGTGGTAATAGAAAAAATCATGAAATTTTCGCAAGGCGGTAGTCTTTTGTAGACACAAATAATGATTTTGTAATACATTTTACAAATTGTTTTATAGTTTTATTTTTTAGCAATAAAAATACTCAGTATATAGAAGATATATGTTTTAATTTAATCATTTTATATGATTAATTGAATGGGGTGGGTTACAAAAGTAAATTAAAACGCCCGTGAAAGAAAATTACATCTTCTTTGCATAACTCTTTTTGGTTTTCACCAAAGGCCTTCCATGGTTTGATTAATTCCAAAACTATGGGTCCTCATATGACTTAATAGAAGTTAAAATTGATTTAAAAAGGTATTTTATAAACTAAATGGATTTTTAAGGTTTTATTATATGTAGATAGGGGGTGGACTTTTATAATTGAGGTTAGTGTCACACTTGTAATTATTTTGATGGAGTGAATTCAAACCATGTGGTTTCATGAAACCAATACCCAATAATAGTAATTAAATGAAAATATATGGTATAAGGACTAAATATGTCCATAAATTGTATTTTGACCATGATCTGTGTCATTTTTAAATTTTATATTATCTATTTAACCCATATGTAAATCTTTCTTTACCTAAATCATTGTAATTAATTTTATATGTTTTCACTAATAATAATGGTACAAAAATTATGTTTAAAATTTTATATATAAAAATTATTTTTGTTTAAAGTATAGAATCTATTTTTCCAAATTCAATTCACATAAGTGGAAAAATTTTAATTTCATATTAATCTTTCAGACATGGTGATACAATGGGTTTTTTGGAAGAGTAATTTTTTAAAAAAAAGATGGCTCAATACTTAATTTATGTCTATTAATAATCGCTTTACGAAAATAAATTAATATTAATAGATATATAATATATTCATTTAACTAAAAAATATCCCAATTTATTGTTATTTTAATTAATTAAAAGGGACAAACATGATGCATTTGAAAACAGTTTTCTGAAAAAGCAAATTTTTAAACTAAAAAATAAATATATACTAAAAACCAAAATAATGTTGATTAAAAATTAATTTAGAGTATTAATTAAAAAATTATAGTTTTTAGGTTACATGAAAACATAATCAAGAAATTTTTATTCTTTTATATTACACAATTTATTAAAAAAGAAATTATTTTTTTATAAAGTTGATATTTTCACTACTCATTGAAAAATCAATATTTTCATAAAAAACCATTTGTTTCACTGAATGCTATTGTTGGTATTCTGATATAAAAAATAATATTAATATTTTATAACTAAAATTCTAAAATTTACAGATATATTGAATAAAACCTTATAAGAAAATTGTTAGGATAAACTATTTCCTTTTTTATATATAATTACTAAACCTTTTTAAAAATAATTTTATAATATAATACATATCAATATATATAAAAATAATTTATTCTATCATTACATTGGTTTTTACATCTTTTCAATCTTTTTTAAATTCAACCCTTACTATTTTATTCACTTGTTAAATAAGTGGGTACATTTTTCCCTCATAGAATTTTCATATTCCATTGTTTCTTATTAAACCATATTGGTTTTCAATAAAAATGTATCCTAGAGAATCAAATAATTTTGAAACACTTTATATATAGGGTTATGAATCTAAATATAAAATTTATCATAAAAAAAGGTACTTCCATCCAATAATCTTCCATTATCAAAAGATGTGATGAACTTGGTACATATTTCGTTAACATTGAAATATGAACTATAATGTGCACTTAAAATAAACTCAGAGGTAAGGCCACTCTTTAGGAAACAGATATAACATTCTCTATGATTTTATATGGTCCAATGTATATTATATGCAGAATTTAATTTTTACCAACATTCAGAACATGTTTCCATAGATAATCATTCATAAATACATAACCATCTACCTTAAATCATTCATCTAGTAATCCACATGAATTTTTTTACCTTTTTTGAACTATACTCACGTATCACTAAGTTGAATAAAAATTCCCTATAGTTTCCCCTACCAAATATGGTCCCATAAAATACCTTTATCCTAAATCATAAAAAATATTTGGTTTTAATAACTATTTTATATATAAATCCTCAAATTGTTTAATCTATATAATCAAATAGAAAATATTCTTATGAAAATCTAAACCAATGGAATTTGTAAATCCCATCATCTATTGTAATCCATTATACATAAATAAAAAATCTATTCCATGGTCTAAATTATCCTATTAGATGGTTCACTAGATTGAGAATATAAATATATACTAAAATATAATTTAGTACCCCATGAATTCAAATGCCCTTTCCAAGAATTATATTTGAACATCAAATCATGGTCTGACATATGCACTCTATATAACTTAAAAATTCCATTTATAAACAGTCACGAGGGATAATATAAATACATTTTATCGCAAATGGGATGGAAATGTGGTTTTTTACAACATAAACCAAAAAAATATTAAATTTCATTGTTATCAATTGATGTCCATGGAAATCTCATCATGAAATACATGGATATATTTCCACATTTTTACTCTGGTGCTGGAAAAGGTTGAATTATCCCCTTTCTTAATTTTTGTTCTTCTATAATATATTTAAATCTTAAACACTTCATAGTAAATTTAGAAATAGATATCTTCCTTCAATTAATCTATTGATACTCATGAATGTCTTTGTACATCATAGTACTACTTGGATAAAGATAAAATGTTGATATCTTAGCTTTAGTCAACTCTTTCTGCAACTGGGAATCCAAAGACACGTATAATATTCATCCAAATTAAAAAATTCCTTCTTCGTCAATAATAAAATTATTAAACCGTCTTTTCATAATGGATTCTACATTTTCATATTACTATTCATCCTCTTTTTATGCTTGCATAATTCTTTCTGACAATGATGTGTTTACTAAAACAAGAATCAAAATATTGGATGTCCCTATATCCACAACTGCTATGCCAAAATTTATGAAATAATTATATAAAGGGTTATTTTAAAAAAATTACATGTTTTATGTAGAATTATTCATTCTAATTAAATCATTATCCATGATTTTTACCCAAATTTCAAAATATAATTAGGGTTTAAGTGGTCACTTGAAATGTAGCTTGGGTTTTTGAATCCTCGCAGAACAAAGATGAAACAAACCCACACATATATGATATGTATTTTTTTCTCTAAGAATAATCAAAAATAATTTTGAGTGAATCTGGTTTAAATTAACACTATGATACATAAGTTAATTAAATTTGATATAATGGGTTTATCCTCAGATATTTCAAGTGGGTAATTTGACAAATTTATTTTAAAATAATTTCAATTTCATTAAATTAATAAGGATTCATTCTATGAAAATAAAATTGCCTCATTAACAAATGTTTTAAAACCTATACATACACCTGAAAATTACCCACAATCTAATAATATCTTTTTTCATGAAGAATTAGAGGAAAAGGATCTTATTATCCCATGAATGTTTTATTAAAAACAATATGGATGAGAAAGAAATGAAATAATTAAATGAAATACTCAAAAAAAGAATTTATTAAATATTTATAGAGTGATGAATTATATCCAATACATCTTATTTATACTTATTTGAATCAAACAATAAGTGGGTTATCATTATGTTTATTCTATTGTATCAATATAATCATTTATTACATTGATGAGGGAATAATTTAATAATTAAAAAAATTAATGATGAATAGTCCACATTTGTGTGAAGGATTTCTCTCTACTATATGTGAATAAATTGACACCTTAAAGAAGTATAATCAACATGTTAACGAAAATAAAATAAAATTGGAAGAATGTGAAAATTTGTTATGAAACTATGTTTATTCAAATAACATTCAACTTAAATAAGAATGTTACAAAGACAACGAGGCACCATGGCATCATACTGAAAAAAACAAGAATCCTTGACTAATTCACAACCACTTCCTCAAATAGTAATTTCAAAAATAATTTATCTATAACCCAATATTCCATGTCATTCCACATGATTATGGAAGGAATATTTTCATGGAAAATATTTGGAATGTATACTTTCAACCCATGACAACAAATGGGATCCCACTTGCATCCACCCAAGAGACGCACCCAAATAAAATTAAAGGTTGTTGAATTTTGGTGTCCTATAGAAGAATATAATTATTCCTTGGATGTCAGCTAACATAGTATATTCTTTTTGATTATTTTTATTTTTGGATATGATGATATGATCAAAATCGTGTGATATTATTCTCAAACTTATAATTTGGTTGAAAAAATCATCTTCAATCATTGTCTAATAGAACTCCGTTAAATCCTCGAAATGGGATACAAATACTATAGAATTTATTGTTTCTCATTAAGTATTCTCTCTAAAAATATCATATTATTTCCATTACTATTTTATCATGTTCTCTAAAGTCATTTTAGTGAGTTGTAGTCCAACTCACTTCACCCATAATTTTCTAGGTCACAGTCCTAGTTTTTTATCTATCTAAATTAACATTTCTATCTCCATAAAGAAGAAATTATAAAAATGGAATTGGAAACGTTATTTTTTAATATAAAAAACAAATAATGACTACTTTTTAGTTTAGTAGGTTCTCAAAAATGTAATAGTTTATTTTATGAAGGAATTGAAAACATGTTAAGAAATGAAGATCAAATTGTAAAATAAAACAGTATGGGTGTCTATAAAAAATTGAATAACATCAATATTATAATATATAAAATTATTATTAGCCTCTTTCAATGGCTAATCACACCCCCCAAATTGAGTTTTTCTAGTCCTAAGAAAAAAACTAAAAATATTATAATAAATTCCATTATCCAAGTACATTTTAATATACATTTATCACCAAAATCCCTCATACCAAAAAATTATTAATCCAAGAAAACAATTTCACACAAATATTGGTTCAAAATAACATCCAAATCCCATTCCTTGGTTAAAATTTGATTCCATATTTCTACCAATTTTAGTTAATCATGGTGATATTTTGTGAATAAAAATAGATATGTGGTCATTTTTATTCAAGAGGGAGAATATAGAATCACTCTGTCGATTTATACATTTATATTTAGCTGAGTACAATTTTTTTTTTCAATTTTTCCAGCGTAATTGAGATTTTACTCAATGATTCCAACCCCTATAGAAAAACTTTTTTGAGTACACCCATTATAAAAGCCCATAGAGTACCCAGTGAAGCTCTGATAATCAAGAATATTCTTTACATAACTTAATAAAAAACAAATTCAAATTTCCAGATATATATATACAATTTTTAACTCTACTCGATGAAACTATGGTGTCATTATTACCAAGTTCTGAAAGCCAAACATTATCAATTTGTCTCTCAATGTGAAAATTTAGTGATTTTTTATATTTTTTTCTTTTAATACTCATGTTAAAATTAAAAAGATCACCAATCCTATTGAATTTTTAATTGGACCACAAGAACTCAATCCAATACCCACATTCCAAAGAACATGTGTTATGAATTTATTTTATTAAATGGATGAAAATGTAAACAGTGAAAAATCAAACATTAAGACACAGTATCCAAAATTTATTCTAATGAACAAAAACATGGATTAAAATCAGAATCAAGGAATGAAAAATTATTTGACCTTCAGTTTCAAAGGATGGAATATATATTTTCATGTTCAATGTTATATAAAATTTTTATTCCATTCATGTACACACAAAAAATTTCATACGGAACATTATTCCCATTTTACCACCTCCATATAAAATAACATTATCCCTAGTATTTCATGAAAGTAGTATTCATAATGGTGTAGAGGAAGTTAAGAGGATTTCTAAATAGATATCGAAATAAGAATCATTTAAAAATCTCACCTGGTGCATGAAGTTAAATTTTATGATTCCCCTTATTACTCTAATGATATCCATGTCACAAAAACACACCTCATCAATGGTGTAATATTGTGTTTGATATCTAGGAATAAATATAATTTACCTGAAATAAATCAACCTTAGGACCCTTGAATATTACAAACCAACAAATAATAACATAAGGGGAACCCCTTAATGTTCCTATAACTTTAAACAATAAAAAAATGGAATGGTTAAAAATAACTTTTTATTTTGGATCTACAAACATTAGTCCAATTTACAAATAAATTTTGGTTTTCCACATGGGAAGAACTTTGTTTAACATTTTACCTTGACATATACCCTATATCAATCAACATTTTTCTTTATTAGAGGTTGTCTCAGTTGACTTATCCATTATTGGTTGTTTAATAAATGATAAAAATGAATGGTTCCAACCAATGACCATTATGTTTGAATCCATGATAACTAAGGTGATACTTAATCACAGCAACCCCATGGGTGTTCACATGTTGCATTGTGTGTGGACCTAAACATATATACCTTACCATTACTAGGTGTAAATGAGGTTTGGAACTATATATGAGAAAAAATTTTCTATGTTCAAAGTGTTTGACATTGATAATCTTATATTAGTACGTCTAAATTCAACAATATTTTATCCATGATTTTGTATAAGACATTGTCTTATGTTCCTCATGATATTTAAGATCTAATTTCCCACTTGTTTTAGAAAAAAAATGATGGTCAACATTCTCTTTTTATTTCCCAAAATCCCTTATATTTAATTTCAATAGGTAAATGGTTTTATTTTAAAGAAACCAACCTATATAGTGGCATTCATATGATTGGTTTGATTGTAGTATGATGTACCCAAAGGGAATCCAAATATTTCTCATACCAATAATTTTTAAATGGATTCATAGTTTTTTTTCAACAATTTTCAATATTTCCCTATTTTCCAACTCATATTGGCCATTGGTTTTATGATGGTAGGAAGTATAAAATATATGATAAATCTAGTATGTATACATGATCACTAAGAAGTAATGATCAAAGAAATGAGTTCCATAGTAACTATTGATATCTAGAGGAATTAAAAATCGAGAAAATATGTGTTCTTTTATGAATAATATCACAACATGATGTTCATTGGACATGTTTTTAATGTACGCTACCCATTTTGAGACATAATCTACATTTAAGAGGGTGTAGAGATGTCCCCAAGAGTTTGGTAAGGGTCCCATGAAATCAATTCCCTAAAAATAAAAAAATTTAATAACCAAAATGTGATTAAGTGGCATTTGATTCACTTTAGTTATGGATTATAATGGTTTACACTGATCAAAACAATGGAATAATGTGTGAGAATCTTTACTGAGGGTAGAACAGATGAATCCACATTGAAGGACCTTTGCAGTGGGTTTATTTTTTAAAAATTGACCCCACATGAATCTCCAAGATAGAAATTAAGAATGGAATCCTTATATAACTCAAGAACACATATCTCTTTGGAATGATCAAGATAGGTGTTAAATAGGTATATATAATCAAGAACATATTTTTTTACAACATAAAGTAATTTACTCAAGTATTTGATCCTGAGGAATTTTTTAATGAAACATATAACCAAGTGGTTTAGTTTTACATCATTCCATGGGAAATCAATCACAAAATATTAGATATCATTAGGAAATGAGATAAACCCAAAAATATGATATGATTAATATTTTAATTATATATAAGATATGTGACCATATACAAAATTTTAAACACCCTTTTTATCATAAATTTTAATAGTATACTCTTGAAGGAGAAGGACCCACCTAATCATTATAGATATTGTATCATATTTTTTGGAAAATTATTTTTGGGTATATTGATCTATGAAGACATTAAGAGTGGATCCTAAAATATATAACCTAAATGTTTCAAAGGAATATAAAATGGAAATAAAATATTTCTCAAAGGCGGTGTAGTTAATTTTGGGAACATTAAAAGGTTTACTTTTAGAAGAAATGACCCATGGATTTTTATCACAAGATTTTCTAATATAGCTCCAACAGTGAATTCAATCACATTAAACATGATTTTGAATATAAATTTATAATTTAGAGTTTTCATGATAGGTGGAGATATGAGAGATGAATTTAGTGTAAAAGTGATGGCCCATAGGTTTCGTTCCCTGAAAATGGAGCAAATTTTACTATAAAATCACAAAGTGTTTGTGAAACAGATCTAAAATTTCTGATGAACCTTCTATAGAAATAGTAATGTCATAAGAATAAGCTCAATTCCATCATATTATGTCCATAGGGAAGGTAAATAATGATATCAACATTGCCTTTATCAACATTAATCTGTCTAACAGAGACTAGATAGCATAGAACTGTTCTTTTACTATGGAATATAATTTCTCCCAATTTGTGATGATATTCTTATCCTAACATATAGAAAAAATAACCTTTCATTATTTAATATTAATCCCTCAAACATTTTCATAAATATTTATAATTCATCCATAAATATATATAAATAATCCCCCGCCATGGAAATGAGGATTTACATCATTCTCCACTAGAAGGTACTTAAAAGGAACCGACCTTAAAAATTATATAATCTTGAATTTAATAAAAAATTAAAATTGAGGATATTTTTAGGTTTAAAGTTTTAGATAATTTGGCATAACATATACATTTCAAAAATTATAACATATCTACTTCTACTCAGTTTCTATTTTTTTTAAACAAAAAATCTTCAATAAGTGAGACATGTCTAGTTCCATGTTTTAGACAACATGAATTTTCGTTGATCCCATCCATGACCCTATTCCACTTTATGTCATGTGAAATGTATTTAAAAAACTTTGGATGATAATAAAAATCTCAGAAAGGGATACATAAATAAGGAAAACAGTTAGTTTTTCAAAACAATAAGTAAACCATGAATACATTATCATAAGTAATACTTTTCAGCTTTATGAAGCAGTAAATACTCCTCACTGAATAAAAAATCATTTCTTACCTTTTAGTAACCAAACTTTTACCATAAATACCATATAAACAACACATAACATATAAATTTAACTTGGGACATAAACATTCTTAAGTGGAATAACCATATGGTCAACTTCCACAAAGATCACTAAATGGAATAGCCATACGGCTGACTTTCATACCCAATGAATTGTAGGTTATAATGTGATCAGCCATCATAGTTTATCACGACACCACCCATCATATGGTATATCACGTAACCACCTGTAAAATGTATTTGTACCATCATAACACGTAAAATATTTCAAATATAAACATTTAACTAATAAAATTTCATAGGAAATCACCAGAAGTAATTTCCAGATATTGAAATAATCAATCCATTTTCATAAAACTCTTAAAAAGTTAATTTTTAATCAAAGTGTCCCATAACAATTTGAAGATTTTAATGGAATTATAATTTTAAAATCCTAATGTCCAAATAAATAAATACTCAATCCCATTTTAAAACATAGAAATTAAAAATAAATCTTTAGAATAATAAATATTTAAAACATTTAAAATGATATTTTAGTTAAAGAGGTTTTAACAAAATGAGAGAGTCTTGAATAAAAATAATTGAGAAATAACTATTAATAAAAACTTTATAATATAATGAAAATAAAGTTATTCATGATATAATATGACAATGTACAGTATATAAACCATATAAGAGTGAATTGGTGCATAACAACAATGAAGTCTCAATAGAAATGTAAATTGAGATGAAATCCTTTATAATGACAATATCCTTAAATTAAGGATAAATCAATCACATAATTATGTGTGAAAAATATAACTACACCAAATATAAGTGGATATTAAGTGTAAAACAATCATAGATAATTCACAGATATTCATACGATGACATATTCAAGAAGTACAAGTTTAACCCAATGAATTGAAATTGGGTTATGACGTTCCCTTGAAAAAATTCAACAGCCTAACGACATCACTTTAAATTTCGGAAAATTATTTGATGAGATAAAATGGTTATCTCATCACTGGGACACAAAATTCACATCATTGAGTAAATATAATAACACATCCCAACATAATAATATGTAAATTAAAAGAAATAACAAAAAGAAGTCTTTTAAAAAGAGGAGGGTCAAAGGTTCCCTTACTGATTTGGTAACTTAAAAAACATATGCCAGATGAAAGAAGGATCATACAATGAAGATGTAAATACTCATAAATGAAATTATTTTACACAAAGAGTACAATCATGGGCAGTACATACACCAAAAAAAGGAATTAGTGGCAAATATAGAATGAATCTCATGGGAATAAAAAGTGAGATGAAACCCTTTACCATGTTGTAATCAACTGAGTCCTATGAGAAAAAGTTAATAAGTGGAGAACAATGGAAATCTCATGGAATTAAATGTCAGATAAGAAATATCCTTACATCATTGTCCGACTTGACCCGTTCTTTCTTTAATCTCCTGAATAATAAAATAAACTTAATTTATACATTCTTAAGAACGATTTTCAAGTTTACTAATCCATTTATATCAATTATTACCATTCTATAAACATTATGTAATCATTTATGTTAATAATGGTCATTTTGTTGATATTTGGTACTTGAGTAAAAATAAACACCTTATATTTACAAGTTGTCCATGTGGTCAATAGTCCATTATATCCAAAATGATATTTAATATTTAGATATAATATATATCATATATATACAGTATATATATATATATAACAGTACATATCATTTGGAGGTAAGAAATGAAATGCACCTTTCATGGGGATGGTAAGTCGTACGTACGCATGAACGCTACTTTCATTTATATTTCTTATTTTAATGAAATTAAAACATAATGATACATAGGTATATTATAATTCCAGTATAATATCATTAAATATGTCCTTTATATGTTCCACGTATGGCATAAACGTTTTATATTACGTTGAGGGGCGGTAGTCCGCACTTCCTCAATTTAAGTTATCACGTTTACCCATAATAGAAACCGTAAAGGTATGATATAAAAGAAAAATATAGAAGAATAAAGACAACATAAACATAATATATATCGTATATAAATTCAGTTGCATCTTAATGGACGCCATGATAGGTGGTAGGAGATAACCAAACAAGCATCGTTTCGTGAGGCATTAGTTTTTCATCCACAGAAATAGTATGTTCTTCACACATTAGATGGAGGTGTGTGTAAGTGTAGTTCGAATAATTCACATGAAAACATCCTAGTATATTGATTATACTGTTGTTATTATAAAATAATGGAATAAAAATATTTTAGTGTGTTAGAGAAGTAAAATAAAAAAAATAAAACAAAAGAATTTAAGAGAAACTATTACCATTAATTTGGGTAACTTCTTTTTGTTTGAACCAAAAGGACTTTTTAAAGTGTCTTATGCCTAAGGTAAGGCTTCTAGGAAGATGATAGGGATTTATGGAGCTTAATTTTGTAGAGTTTGTACGATACAAAAGTATTTATATGTGTGAGGAATTTGTTAGAAGTGGTGTCCATTTATAAGGGGGAGTAGGGGCTCTTTAGGAAAGTGTAAAACTATTATGTTATTATATAATGATATTCAGTTTATAAAGGTCCAATACAAATTAAAGATCAATATGAGATGACTCATGGTCTAAATAAAATCATCCAATAAAAATTGTATAGGTTTTGGATATTATTTCTATATTTATAATATTATTTATTTAAATCATTTATTAATGAGGTAAATACTGCATCATTATTGTGTCATATGTAATTTAATTTATTTGATATCTAAAAATTATAATAAAAATAACATGATGTGTTTAATCATTTTATCTTTCCAAATAATATTTATAGTCTAAAATATGACTTATATAACCCCATGTAACTATTGATTTACTAAAAGATATTTGTTTATGTCATTTTTTCCTTTACTTTAAGTTAATTAAAATAAAGTGTTATTATCTTTCATAAGTGGCTCTATAGAGTCCCAACATCTACCCAAGGATTACCATGGTCATCCATCACTCATAAAATAATTTTAGGATAAGTTTTAAGATAATTTGGTATTATTATGATATTATTTTTACCTTGAATTACCCTATTTACTTTTAACCGCAGTAAATAAAATTCAAAAGTTACTATTCACCAAAAATTATTTTCATCTTATTGAACCACATTTTACTTTATAATAACAACCATGTATGTGAAATTTTTGAAATTCAATTCTTAGAAGTATTAAAATTTCATTTAAATGAAGAGGTCCGTTTTTGAACTACTACTAAGTGGTTTCACTATTCATCAAAAATTGATGTTTTTTAGAAAAATACCAAAAATTCAGACTAAGCTATATTTAATATTCTTAATTCTAAAATTATGAATATTTTACCAAATTCAAAACTTTAAATTTTTATAAATTAATTTAAAATTAATTCCAGTTTTCAAAACAAATAGCATGTTTTTATGAAACAATAACTATCAAAAGATTGACACTTGTTTTATGTCCAATTTTAATGTAAAATTAATTCCAATGAACAAAATTGGATTAAATGGTAAAAATATAATATAATTACAATTTAAAACCAATAAAAAATATAATATATCCATATAAATAAATTAGATTGAAAGGAGGTTTTGAATTAAAATATGGTATTTTTCACTATTCCAAAAAAATAAACTTTATCAGAAAAATACAAAAAATTTACCCAAAGTAAATTTTGATATCCAAATTCTAAAAAATAATTTTATTTTGTCAAATAAATCATTTAAATGTGACCATGATTATATTTAAATAGGTTTTTCCATTAATAGGCGGTAAATCGACCTTTTTAAGAATATTAGATTATTTGTTCTTAAAATTCAATTCAATCACATTTTAAGCCACTAAATTTATTTGGATAAATGTAAATATATTTAACAAACCTATATAATCATATTTTAGTTAGTTATATACATTGCATCTAATACAATGGTTATGTGTTAACTACCATTTAAAATAATAATATTATATTACTAGTGTGCAACGTAAGATTTCAAAGAAACCAATTATTGTGTATCGGGTACGCCATCAAACATAGAATCCCCTTAAAGTAAAATTAATATTTCATCCAAAAATATTAGTAAATATGAATATGTAATGTTATTTATTTACCTAGGATGTTACATCCTTACCCACTATTGGAAATTGTGTCCTCAGAATTTTAAATTTTGGCTCAGAAACATCATTTAATGTCCCACATCGGAAAAAGAGTCAATAAAACTATCACTTTAAAAGAAAGAAAAAGAAACACAAAGTTTACCTGAGATAACTTATACTAGGATTCCATGTAGGAAAACATGGATATGCAAGAGAAAACAAACCATCAAGTTCATATGGAGAATGATAGAAATCATGATTAGGAGAAAGTTGACCACCAAAAAATAAAAAACATGTGATGTTTTAAACAGCCCTTGATTACCCAGATGGAAAGGTAAACCAACAATTTTTTTTGTTTTATGTTCCTTTTCATATTTTTGAGGATTTTATATACCACATAGAATAATAACATAAGTAAATATACTTACCTTCAAGTAGAGTTTCATCTTTAAATATGTTTCTACTAGAAACTAATCTTTTCTTCAAACAATGAGCATTCAAAAAGACTTAATCACATAAAAAGAACAAGAATTATCTTCTAAAGAATCATATAATCCACAAAAAAACTATATATTTACCCCATCTTTATACATTTACCAAAACCAAAAATGGTTAGTACGAGATCATATAATCCCCAAAAAATGTAATCCTTTATAAAAAAATACTACTCTTAATCTACAAAATTCAATAAAGTCCAAAAAGTTACATAAAGACTATTTAATATACCATTATCCTTAATATTCATAAAAATAACCCAAACTAAGATTGTAAACCAAAACTCAGAAGAATTTGGTCACATAGTTTTCCACTATAAATCTTAACATTTATCTCCAAATAAAAATTAACTACTCTTAAAGTCTCATACTGAAGTGTAATAATCCAAATATCATTTTTTTATGATAGGTTAATCATTTCCATAAAAAACATGAATCACCATGTGTCCATAATAAAAACATAGACTCTCCAAAAAAAATCCACCATTACTCATCAAATAAAAAGATAATTATTCCTTGAATAACATTTTAAAATATCAAACTTCGGGTTTATACACACTATAAAAAGTCTTCCAATATAATCTCATCATCAAAATAACCTTAGTAATTTTAAGTATTTCATCATCTTAAAATCTACCATAACTCTTGAATTCCTTATATGTTGACTTCTTACTCATTAAACATTCTTGATGATCCATTAACCATTCTTTACCAACTTATTCTGATATACTTATTTTCTAGAAACAAAATCAGAAATCATAACCAAAGATTTAATACTGTCAAAACATAGGCTAAGATATAATATATACCTTTCACTGGTCATTTTTAGTTTCTTCATCATCAATTAGAATGGAATTAGTTATTGGTAAACATATATTTGTACACTCCTAGTGATCCCATTCACCAAAAATCTTTGTAGGACATCTATTTGTATAATGACCATGCACACCACATTTCAAACATTCAATTAATCCCTCAGAAAAAACTTATTTCCCTCTCCTAGTGTCAACTGGATGCTTTCTTTTTCCATGGAAGGTTCTTGCTTTATGACCTTCATTCCCACATCTATAGTATCTTCCCATCCATTTGAGTCATTTTCCTATGTGTTTCTTTCCACATTTTTGACACATTGGTTTTTGAGCATACTTACCTTTATGATTATTACCTGAACATCCATAGGGATTTGTTTCTTGCATATACGATGCCTTATAAAAATCACAAAGGTTCAAGTTATCAATCATGACTCTTGATAGTTGGTTGATAAGAAGAACAGGAGACTTAATTTTAGCTCCCATTTCATTCACTTTCTCATTCAGAAAATCGTCACAGTTTTCTTCACTTCCACTATTACTTTGGTACCTGCTAGATCCATCCATTTACTAAAGCCAAAAAGGCCAGTGTGAGTATATCATCATATAATATCTTATGATTAGGATAAATATAAATATATACGTATTCATGTTATCTTAAACTCATTTAAAATAACTTTGAATCTTTCTAATACGTTAACCATTATGGTTTTCTCACTTAGGTTTAGATAACTCCCTAACCTCTAAAGTTATCTAAAATGACCTATGATACTAGTTATAAGGACCCAGCCTAAAACATTACATAATCATAAATTAAATGAATACTTCACATTGAGGATCTTTTTAGGTTTATATTTTTATAGAATTAGTAATAACAATTACATCTCAAAAATTACAAAACAGACTCTTCTACTCAGTTTCCATTTTTTTCAT
Organism: Viscum album; assembly: GCA_963277665.1. NCBI lineage: Eukaryota > Viridiplantae > Streptophyta > Magnoliopsida > Santalales > Viscaceae > Viscum > Viscum album. The sequence continues at coordinate 1,327,662,341 of OY728142.1, read as the reverse complement.
AAAATAAAAACTCTTGAATAAATGAGACATGTCTAGTTCCATGTTTTAAATAGCATGAATTTTCCTTGATCCTATCATTGACCCTATTCCACTTTATGTCCTGTGAAAAACATTTCCAAAACTTGGGATGAGCCTAAAAAACTCAGTATGGGACACACAAAGAAGGAAAACTGTTAGTTTTTCAAAACAACAAGTAAACCATGAATAAATTTTCATAAGTAATAATTTTCACATTTAAGAAGTAGTAAATATTCTTCACTGAATAAGATATCACTTATTATCCTTTTGTAACCAAAATATTACCACATAACCTATATAAATAACACATAACATATAAAGGTAACTTTGGACAAAAACATTCTTAAGTGCAATGAAAATACGGTCAACTTCTAAAAATATCACTAAATGGAATAGCCACACATGTGACTTCCATACCCAATGCATTAGAGGTTATAATGTAACCACCCGTCTGGGTTTATCACGGAACCCCCCGTCATATGGTTTTTCTCATAACCACTCATAAAATGTACAAGTACCATCATAACACATAACATATTTCAAATCTAAAAATTTCACTAATAAAATTTCATTTTAAATCATAAGAAGTAATTTCAAGATGTTGAAATAATCAATCCATTTTCATAAACAACTTAAAACAAGATTTTTGAATCAAAGTGTCCCATGCCACATTGAAGCTGTTAATGGAATTATAATTTATAAAATTAATGTTCATATAAATAAATACTCAAAACCATTTTTAGAACATTTACATTAAAGATAAGGATTTAGAATAATAAATATTTAAAACATTTAAAATGATATTTTAGTTAAATAGTTTTTAACAAAATGAGAGACTCATGAATAAAAATTATTGAGGAATAACATTTAATCAGAACATTATAATATCATGAGAATAAAGTTATTCATGATATACTATGACATAGGATAGTATATACACCATATAAGAGTGAATTGGTGCATAACAATAATGATGTCTCAATGGAAATGTAAATTGGGATAAAATCCCTTATAAAGATGGTATCATTAAATTAAGGATAAATAAATCACAAAATTATGTGTGACAACTATAAATACACCCAATATAAATGGATATTAAGGGTAAAACAATCTGAGGACATTCACACATATTCATAGGATGACATATTTACGATGTACAAGTTTAACCCAAAGAATTGTAATTTGGTTAAGAAGTTCCCTTGCAAATATTTGACAGCCTCACAACGTCAGTTTAGAATTCAGAAAATGATTTGATGAGATAAAAAGGGTATATCATCACTTTTACATAAAATTTACATCATTAATGATATATAAGAACATATCCCAACATAATAAGTTGTAAATTAAAAGACATAACAAAAATAAGTCTTTTAAAAAGAGGAGGTTCAAAGGTTCCTTTACTGATTTGGTAACTTACAAAACAAACGCCACATGAAAGAAGGATCATACAATAAAGATCTAAATACTCATTAATGAAACTATATTACACAAAGAGTACAATAATGATCTGTACACACACCACACAAAATCAAATAGTGGAAATTATAGGATGAATCTCACTGGAATAAAAAGTGAGATGAAACCCCTTACCACATTGTAATCAACTGAGTCATATGAAAAAAATTTAATAACCACCAAATGAATCACAGAATACCATGAATATAATGATAATCGTTATAAAATATATCAAGTGGAAATACACAACACACCACATGCAATGAATAAGTGGTGAACAATGGAAATCTCACCCAATTAAAAGTGAGATAAGAAATCTCCTTACCTCATTGTCCGACATGATATGTTCGTTCTTTAATCTCCTGAATAAAAGACTAAATTAAATTTATAATTTTGTAGGAACCATTTTAAAGTTTATTTATCCTTTTATATCAGTTATTTCCATGTCATAACCATTATGTAATCTTTTACGTTAATAATGGTCATTTTGTCGATATTTGGTACTTGAGTAAAAAATGAACACCTTGTATTTACAAGTTGTACATGCGGTCATTTGTATATTTTATCCAGAATTATATTCATTATTTAGATATCATATATTTCCATTATATATATATATATATATATATATATATATTTATAACAGTACATATCATTTGGAGGTATGAAATAAAATGCACTGTTCATGGAGCCGGTAAGCCGTACGTATGCATGAATGCTACTTTCATTTCTATTTTTTATTTTAATGTAATTAAAACATAATAATACATAAATATCTTATGATTCTAGTATAATATCATATATAATATCATTAAATCTATAATTTATATGTACCATGGATGGAATTAATGAATCATATCACTTTGAGGGGGTGGTAGTCCCCACTTTCTCAAATTAAATTAGCGTGTTTACCCATAATGGAAACCATAAACATATGTTACAAATGAAAAATAAAAAAGTATAAAGAAAAAATAAATATAATATATATCATATATAAATTTAGTGACATCTTAATGGCCACCATTATAGGCGGTAGTAGATAATCGAATAATCATCATTTCGTGAGGCGTTAGTTTCCCATCCCCAGAAATAGTATGTTCTTTACCCATTAGATAGAGGTGTGTATTAGTGTTGTTAAAATCCTTCACATAAAAACATCCCATTATATTTATGATATTGGTGTTGTTTTTAAATAAAGGAATAAAAAAGTTTATGGTGTTGGATAATTAAAATAATATAAAATAAAATAAAATAATTTAAGAGAAATTATTACCTTTAATTTGGGTAACATCCTATGATTTTAACTAAATGGGATTCTTAATGTGCCTTATGCCTATGGTAAAGCTTCTATGAAGAGTAAATGGATTTTGGGAGCTTAATTGGGAAGAGGTTGGATGATCCAAAAGGCTTGAGAGATGTGAGGAATTGGTTAGAAGTGGTGTCTTTTTATAAGAGGGAGGAGGGGCTCTTTAGGAAAGTTTGAAAATATTATTTAATTATATTATGCTATTTGGTTTCTAAAGGTCCAAAAATAATTAAATTTGAAGATAATATTAATCATGGTCGAAATAAAATCATCCAATAATAATTGAACTGGTTTTGTATATTATTTAAATATTAATAATCTTATTTATTTAAATCATTTATTAATGAAATAAAATACTGCAACATTATTGTGTCATATATAATTTAATTGATTTTATATCTAAACATTATAATAAAAATACCATGATGTATTAAATATTTTCATATTTAAAAATAATATTTATAGTCAAAAATATGACTTATATAGCCCCATGTAAATATTGATTTACTAAAAGATATATGTTTATGACATTTTTGCTTTTACTTTAAGTTATTTAAAATAATGTGTCATTATCATTCATAAGTGGATCTATGAAGTCCCAAAATCGACCCAAGTATTCCCATGGTCGTAAATTACACATCAAATAATGTTAGGATCAGTGTTAAGGTAATTTTTTATTATTATGATATTATTTCTACCTTGAAATACCCTATTTACCTTTAAACACAGTAAATAACAGTCAAAACATACTATTCAACAATAATTATTTTCATCTTATTGAACCATATTTTACTTACTAATAACAACAATGTATGTTGGATTTTCAAAATTCATTTCACAGAAGCAAAATAATTTCATTTAAATGAAAAAGTCAATTTTTGAACCTCTACTAAGTGGTTTCACTATTCATTGAAAACTGAAGTTTTTCGGAAAAATACCAAAAAAATCAGCCTAAGATATATTTGATATTCAAAATTCAAAAATTATGGATATTTTACCAAATTTAAAATATGAAGTTTCATTAATTTATTTAAAATTAAATCTCATTGTCAAAAACAAATAGCTTATATTTAAGAAACATTAACTATCAAAAGATTGACATTTATTTTATGTCCAATTTCAAAGTGAGATTAATTCCAATAACAAAAATTAGATTAAATGGTAAAAATATAATTTAATTATACTGTATAACTAATTAAAAAGATAATCTAACCAAATAAATAAATTATATTCAAAGGTATTTTAGAATTAAAATACATATTTTTCACAATTCATAAAAAAAATAAACACTATCAGAAAAATACAAAAAATTTACCGTAATTAAATTTTGATATCCTGATTCTAAAGAAAATTTATTTTTTCAAATAGATCATATAGAAGTGATCACAATTATATTTAAAGAGGGTTCTTATATTATTAGTTGGAAAATCATCCTTTTAAAGAATATTAGATTATTTGTGCTTAAAATATGATTCATTCAAAATTTAAGCCACTAACTTTTGTTTGATAAATGTAAAAACTTTTAAAAAATGTATATAATAATTTTTTAGTTAGTTCTATCCATTCCCACCTATAAAATGGCCATGAGTTAACTACTATTTAAAATAATAATATTATATTATTGGTGTGGAATGTAAGATTTCAAAGAAACCCTTTGTTGCGTAATGGGTACGCCATCAAACATAACATCCACTTTAAAGTAAAATTAATATTTAATCTGAAAATATTAATAAATATGAAGATTTCATATTCTTTATTTAGCTAGGATGTTACAGTACTAGGGTAATTACATAACCTCATGGAAATGTTCTTGAAGGAAAGTGTTTCAATTGTATAACTGATGGGAGTATTTGTTTTTGTCCTCTAAGGAAACCAAAATTTGATTTAACCCTGAGTATCCATCTAGGATATTGTACAATTGATGACTAGTCACTCTCTCAAGGACTTGATCACTAAAGAGATATGAGAAATTATCTTTCATAGTGCTTGGTCTTAACGTCCTATAGTCAGTGCACACTCTTCATCCACTGCTGACCATTGTGGAGAAATTATCAACCCTCTATTAATTTTGAATACAATGTTTAGACTCATATTCTAGATAAATACGATGAAATCCATTCATTGTTCTTTTACAATGAATAATGAATAAGTTCTATTTAATTTCATTCTTATGATTTCTTAGGACATCCAAATGCTACCTCTCTTGATTAGCTTCAAAATAAGAATCAATAAAATGGGGAAGACTTGATTATCCCCTAATATTTTATAATTTAGTTAATAAGTAAATCAATTAAATTTCTAGAGCATGATAGTTAACACTTTCAATAGAATATTGGGACATTTCATCAAACTCGTTTTCTTTTTTCAAATTTCTTGACAGAATTTATTTTTCATTGATAGATAAATGTCAGTAATGGGTATGGAATCAGTTTTTTGGATTTCTCAAATGGTATCATTGACTGGTAATCCAGAAAAAAGTCAACAGCTTCCTTTAACAGAGATAGATTTAATGGAGAAAATTTTCCATCATTTAAACAAATGAAATCAATCTCATTTTGACTTAAATGTCCTTTAAAACTTCCTTGATTACCCTCAAGTTTGAAATAAATAGTACCTATCAAATTTACCCCTTGGATCTCTTTTTCATTCCCAATTAGATAGTTTTCATTATAAAATTTCATATTAAGGATCATGTTTTTAAAGATTATTATCATGTTTCCCATTACTAACTTTGATAAATAAGTTGATTGTTGTTATGACGGGATGACCATAAATGATGTGGTTTTTCTCCCAAAAGACAAATATTCTATAATTATCAAGTTCAATGGACACACCGTGTTAAATAAATTTTTTAACATTCACTATAACATCATTTAATATTGCATTAGGAACTCGAACACTATGATTAAGAAGATAAATAGTGACAAATACAGTTTTGAGTTAATTAATCCTTAACTGACAACACTTGGGTTATCAATTGAGGTTCACACTAGCTCCTAGATCAAAAATTTATTTCATTTTATTTTTCTCTCTGAGTTTTACATTTATTTATGGAAATTTATGTTATTTAACCATTGGAGGAAGAGATCTTCAAATGGTGGTTCTCAGCCACTGAATGTCCTTATGTAACATTGTTGTTCTTGAGGTTGCTTCACATTCTCATTGGATTTTTCATAATTAGTTTGTTTTTCATCATAAATTTCATCTGATTTTGTATATTTTAATGGTTCTGTAATGTGTTTTTTGGGTTTCCAATGGTGTTAAAACTTCTTAATAATTTCTCTTCATTTAGTTATTATTGTTTTGATCGTGTGTAGCTTGATCCCCCCCTACGGTTAGAGAATCATGAGTTGGTATGGGTTATTTTCTTATTCTAATGTTATTTTTTTCTTGTTAATTTGATGAAACACAGAATTCATTAATTCCATCTCATTACAAAATTGTTGAAATATTGGGAGATACATATTGGATAGGGGCGGGTGTTGTTTTCTATATCCCTAGAGGATACTTTGGTGTTTGGATTTGATGTTGAATGGGTTTTGTTATTAGATTGTAGGATGATGGTATTGGATCAGTTTTGGTTGGAACTACTTATGGATTTTAAAATTCTCAAGATGGTATAGGTTTGGTCTTTTTTGATGTCTAGGTTTTTGAATGGGTTATTGGTTATCTTTCCAACAGAATATTGTATTGTTATTGTACCTCTGATTGAAATTGTTTTGGTACCGTGTAATTTAAAATTTTAAAGAATTGGCTTCTTCTGGTGGTCCTATAATAAGAAAATCATTTATAAATGGGATGATTGGTAATTTTTTACTATAATGGTCAGTTTTCATAAAATTTTCAAAACATGGCCAATAGTTTGGATTTCTTAGTCCTTCCTAAGATTGATCTCCTCAATGTTGCTAATGAGTTTGTAAATTAGTTTCCTAAGGACTAATTATACCCTTAGAGTGTGAATTCCACTAGATATGGGTGTATTCTAATAGTAAGGTGATGTACACCATATTTTTTTCATGTTCTAATGGACCTTCTAGATTATTGTAAGCATAATTTGGGGATTTTTTAAGGTTACATTAGAGATCATGTCAATGAGTTATTTTTTCCTAGACCCAATCATTCCAAAAAAATAAAAATTAATCTAGAATTTAAAATTCATGGTTATGTACATTGTTCTGGGTTTAATTGAACCTTTCCAATAATTCATAAAAGGACTCCTCTCCTTTTTTAACAGATTTTTGATATGTTATTTATGTGGAAATGTTTGTTGTAGAGGGTGTATTTTTTGTATAATTTTCATTGCGTATATTCCCTTGAGTGAATTGATTATGGTATTATATTTTTTAACAAATTAATGTATTTATCCATCAGTGATAATAGAATTTGACCCATTTTAGTTGAATCAAGTAGATGTGGTGGGAACATAGTTTCAAAAAAGTAATTGACTTTTTTGACATGAAGGTATGATATATTATACAACATCCCATGGATGGGTGGAATGTGTTTTGGAAATTAGGACTGAATATATATTAGTATACAACTAGGGAATAACTTGTAATGATATTTTCTGTGTATTCATAGGTAGGTGGACATGTTCCAAAAAAATAGAAAAAAATGGAATAGATATCAGAAATGGTACGGGAAAATATAAAATATGTGGAATAAAATAATTTTCTATATATTTTCAATTGAGTCCCTAAAAAAATGCCAAGAATTTGAATTGACCAAATTTACCCATGTCTTTAGGGTTCAAGAAGTTTCTTACAATGTATATTGGGTTATCGAATCCCCATAGACCTAAGAAAAAACCCACAAACCCATAAATTTTATGGAATTTTTTGTCTATAATGTTGAAAACATGATTTTGATTTGATAAGGTTTAAATTAACAATAATATTCCTAAGTGAATTCAATTCGATTGAATGGTTTGATCCTAGTATATTCCAAGGTGATAATTGGATGAATTTCTTTTTAAATTATTTTAATTCCAATAAGTCACGAAGGATTCATTCCATGAAATCAATATAACATCATCACATACTGGTTTAACACCATTATATAAACATTCTAGTCTTATATATACTTATAGGATCATTTCCATGATCACTATAATGTGGAGTATCTTATTGTCACATGAAATGTGTGGGCGAAAATTCAATAAGAAACAAAAATAAATGAAAACATTAAAAAAAAATTTAACACAAAATAAATTATTAAACCTTTATAGAGAGATAAATAATATTTCATTTATCACATAGATACTCCCTTGGATCACCTGAAAAATATGGTTTTCCTTTCATTGAATCTATGCTCTAATATAATGTTCTATGTTGACTCATGAGGGTGGAATTGAGGAAGTAGAAAAATAATTAAATAATAGACTCTCCACCATTATGTGGATGATTAATCACTTATATGAGTGAATAGAATCATTCCTTAATAAAATGGAGTCTACTTTATTTCAAAAATTATATAAAATGTGAATAATAATCTGTTTTATTAATAGAATAAGGTTATTAAAATAATATTCAATTGAAATAAGAATATTATAAAGGGAAAGTGCTAACATAACATTACAATGAAACAAAAACAACACATAATATACTTCATCACCATAACAAAAATATATTATAATATATAAAGGATTTTTTTATCCTTTAATATTTAATTTTTTCTTACTTTATGGGTTATTAATGGCTGGGTGGAAAAATTATGGAATGTTTAATTTTCTCCCCATAACCTGAAATGAGAGATAGTTTGCTTCCACCATACATAGGCATCGAAATGATCATCTAGGTTATAGAATTTTTATAGGAAAAATTGTTAAATTAAATTCCATTATTTCACCTAAAATCCTATAAAGTCTCTGTCCATTTTTATTTTGTGTATCAGATATATGATCTGAATGGTGAGGGTTATTCTGGGACACAAAATCTAGCCCATAGTTTCATATATAACATGGATCACCTTGAAATACTTATAAATACCATAACATTATATAAAAAAATGTTTAATAAAATTTCCCTATGATTTCTTATACCTCCATTATAATCTCACTTCTTTATGCATCATATCAAGGGCCCTACATTATTCGTATTGGCTTGTTACCCAGTTTGTTTTTCCCAGATTGTTCTAGGTTCAAAGACAAAATTAGTCATATACCCAAATGACTATACAATAGATCCATATAGATTAAATTTGAAAAATTTAAGGGGATACATGAAAATAAAATATTAATAACTAAAAAAGACTATATTTTATTTTAGTATGTGTTGAAAAATGCACCATGTAATAGGACATTTTAGGAAGGAATTAAAAAGTTGTTAAGAAATGGTGTTAAAATTGTAAAATTCACAAGTGAAACTATTTATAAACATTTAATCACATGAATTTTATAATATATACATTTAATATTTTCAAAATTTGATTTTTAATAAACCATATCCTTTTATTTTCAAGGATGATGGTGTATTGTGTAATCATATTCCTTGATTATTTTCAGTCATCTTCTTAGTCTAATGTTAAATTATTTCATGAGTGAATATATAAAAAAATATTTTTTGATAAGAATATATTTCATACTTTACATAATAAAAATTATGCCTCTAACGTTTTAAATTAAAAATCTTATTGCACCAAATTCAAAATCATGTGTTTCATAATTTAACGAATGTGGTTTCAATTAAGATGATGCATAACAAATTAACTGATCATTTTTCCATAGAATGAAAACTAGTAAATTCAATGATATATAATTATAGAATTAAAATTCCATATTTCATTAATTAAATAAAAAAATTGATAATTAACCAAGCTTTTTTATTTCCAAAAAACAATCATCACGTTATTTTTTCAAGAAAGATTTAACTCCTTTTGAGATAACTTAGTTACTCATCTATAAAACCAAAAATAAATTTCAACAAACCACTTGTTATAACCTGATAATACAATATCATTATGAATATTTAGGATATTTGTGGTTCCTTTCTATTCTTCAATTAATTTTTTTAATAGGTTCAATAGATATTCCATACTGGGAAAAAGTTTGTCTACAAAAATATATTTTTTTGCGACCAAAATTCATTATTCCAAAATTTTCCATATATTTTCGTCTCTTTAATGGATTGGGAAAAATAAAAAATTTTCATTTATGTTCCTATTCATTTTTATAATTTACCAAATTTTTATTAATAAGAAAAATCAGAGACATACCTATTAAATCATTAAACAAATATAGTCATAAGGCCTAGAAATATTTCATTTTCATTATAAAACACAAATAAATATCTAAACACTCCAAGTTCCATATATAATCAAAATCATTGTCTTAAAAAATGTACTCTTCCTTCACATTCAAATAATCCTACCCTGTCTATGGGTCAACCATTGAAAAAATAATGATCTCCCAAGACCTTATTAAGAAAATCATTACTATGAGGTAGAGGAGAATTTTTCTTAATACCGATGTCATTCAAGGATGAATAATAAATGAATAGACTAATTGGACCATATTAATTTGTACCAAATTGAAAAGGATCATACCATTGATAACATATAGGATGAATAAATCTTTAATCTAATAAATCATGTTTTTTATTTTTCAATTATAAAATCCATACTTGATCTATTCGATACGGGTGTTTGGAAATAGGGTTATCATAGGGTAATAAGACAATATCAAAATCAAACACCAGATCAAAAATAACTCTAAGAACATTATCAAGAAATAAATCCATGTATTCATTTATTACTATAACACGACTAATTTGTGTAGTTTCATTCATTTCAGCATTATTATCTACGTAACAATCACTTCCACCAAGAATTAATTTCTCTGATCCTAGGTATGTAATCAAAGGAACAAAATCATTCAACACATCTTTATTAGCATCATAATCTATCTTAACATGATAGGATAAAATCTAATCCAATCTAAGAAGAGTAACAAACACTATTATTTTCAATTCAATAGGATTTCAAGGAAATAAATTCCAATTAATAAAAATAATAATATTACTATAAATATTGGTTTCCTTAATAATTCCACACATAGAATTAACCATAAGTTCCTTAATAATTTCATGTAGTGATATTTCCAATTTACATTAATATTTCATAGAAGTGAAATAGTATAAGGATCCAATGTCACACATGTTATTGGCATAATTTGAATACACTAGTATCATAACTGTCACCACTTCAATTAACGGCCTAATGTCAACTATTGTAGTTGAAAATGACATTTCTAAACATTTTTATTTCTATTCATGATGATTAACATTCTGAGGATCTAAATTTTGACATGCATTACCATAATGAACCAACTCATTCTCCCCAAAAAACCATACTGATGGTTGGATATCACTTACCCCATTATTCAGTTCTTTAGGACTTTTTTCATTATAGTCACAAGCCATATTACCGAAATGACACCACTAGAAACAATTCTATGATCCTATCAAACATTCTATAAAATGTCATTTTACAAACTTATACCATTTTGGAGGATTACCTCTGGACTAGTTAGTTACTTTTTCTCTATTTCCTACCACATTTACCTCTTCTTACTATTTTTATCTAAACTAATATACATGTTAAAAAACAAAAACTCACTTAGTAGAACAAAAAAGATTCTCCAAACATTTAAACAATCATTCAGACATAGCTCTTCACAATATATTTTTTAATCTTAAATATATTCTACTAATTTTACTATTATTTTCAGGAATAAAATCTAGGACATACCTTGCCAATCCCATCATGTTTTATTCATATGAAGAAATAAGATATTCTATTTTTCTTAAATTCTAAGAAATTTTTTTCCAACCATAGTTGAACTATATTATGGAAATATCTCTCAATGAAAATAGCCTAAAATGTTTCCCATTCAATGGAACCAAGATTATCTTTCTCTTGGGTATTCTTAACCAAAGAACACCATCGATCAGCTTCACCTTTAAAATGATTAATGGAAAGTGTTACATTTTTACATTTTGAACATCGCATGGCTTTAAATATCTTATCCATGGAATAAATTCATCCTTCAACAATCCAAAAGTCAAATAATCCACTGAATTAAGGGGGATCACTCCTCATCAAATCCTCAAAAAAATAAATTTTCCTTCATGGTAGATCGGGTTCCTCTCTAGAATAGACACTTCCACCATTAATAGCTTTTTTTAATTGATCCATCATAGAAACAAACTCTTCTATTACAAATAAAACCATCTCAAGATACAGATTTGCAAGGAAAAGTTATTCTCAATTCCATCCTACTATTTGGTCCATGTTTCCATTATGGAAAACTATTCTAAAAATAAGTAGTCTTTTGGAAGAATCTGTGTAATATTAAAATTTTATATCAATTTTACATGACCATATGGTAAAATGTTTCATGGTAATGATATTAACATTATCCTAACCTCTAAAGTTATATTTTCTAACATATTGTACCAACTATATGTCCACATCCTCAATCATTGTATAATATTTAGTTTTAGTCATGAATTTTCATTCTTTTAGTTAGTAGATCTTTCATGTTTATAATTTTAGTAAATTAGGCCATAAATGATAAATTAAAAAAAACCATATAATATAAATTGACAATAATAAATAAGTATAAATTATTTCTAACATATAAATATTTTGAAAAGACATTTTTTTATTCATAAAAAATTTTCATGAACTTCATCATGATTTTATACATTCCAATATACATCTTCTGAAAAACTTTTAAGAGTATGGGAAGGGAACAAATATTTTTGTATAGTGTATAGATTGAAAGAAATTTTTAGTCATTTAAAAACATGAAAAAAATAAAATATTTATCATTACATCAATGCTATTTGATAAAAATAAATAAAAAATTATCAATTGAAACACATAATCTTTTCTCAATAGTATACTTTAAAATCTATAGATATAAATTTACCCCTTATCAGTAACATAGAGAATCACTATCATAATTTAATTTAAACTCCTTTTAGAAGTAAAAAGGGCCTCGTTAAATCAATATAATTATCCCCATAGTAACTCTTCCCTTATATACTATTAAGATATAAAAAAATAACCCAATTCATCAAAGTGATATCTTAGAACACCCATTAAATAAGTTTTAACAGACACACCTATCTCAATCTAGACTGCCCCATTATATAATATTTAATGGGCTCTCTCAAGGCTATCTTGGTTTCCACAGTATATAAGCTCTAACAGGATCACCTAGAGCCATCTGGTCATCCACACATTATAATTCTCAAGTATTATATCATGACTAAAACATTTTTCTACTTTGACTTTTCCATTATAAAACATTTTGAAAACACATTTCAATTCATAAAAAATACATTGGTATATCAAAATACCTTTTTCTTTTTAAAACACATTTTATATATGAAAATAAATTTTTATTTGGAAAAACCATTATCAATAAAAAACAAATATAAGTAAAAAAGTGTTCTTTATATAAGGATGACATGAAATCATGAAAAGTAATAAAAAAATAAAAACAATCAGGGTTTCAAGAATGTCATTTTCTTTGTGCACATTAAGAAAACAATTAATTTTTTATCATAACATTCATTATAAAACATGTAAAAATATTTCTTTTGACAAACTTTGAAAAAAAATAGAAAAAAATCAATTATAAATATTTTACTTCCTCATAAATATTTTCATTAAATCATTTTAAAAATATGGACTTATAAGAGAAGGGGAGTTTTGAGGAAAAGCATTAAAATGATTACATTTTAGGAAAAGTCCATTATCACTTTAGAAATAATGAAATCATAACCCCCTGAGATAATAATATTGAAAAACATTAAATACCATGATAATAAAATAATTCAATACATAACAAGTAAAATTGGTTGTATATACACCTCTTCATGGAATATAGGTATATAACATTAAATTAGTCCACAATTAAAGGAAATTAAGATGAATTCCTTTACCTTCAGTCAGAATTATCCGGTGTGTCTCTATCAACCTCAATAATAAACTTTTGGTAATTATTTTATTTCATGAAAAACAAAATTCAGCTTTTTTACATTAGTTTCATATATTACATTTTTTATATAAAATTACTCAGTCTATTATGTTTACAGTAGATTCGTATACCATATTAGGCATATCTATAAAAAATGATGTTGGTATGTTGAATATGGTAAAAAATACTTATTAAAACATAAAATGAATAATAATAATTAAATAATTATATTTTTTATAAGTCAATTATTATTTTAAACCCTATCATGAATGTTGTATATTTAAGATGAACTAATTTATTAGCCTGGTAACAGTAGATAGTACCTACACATGAGTAACATTTTCATTTTATAATGATCATTATAGAAAGAAGGTATTTAATATTTTTTATTAATATAATTATAATTAAATCATAAATACCATATTATTTAATTATATATACATATATATTTCATTATTCAAATTTTAGGATGAAAAAATGAATCACATTGCTTCAAAGAGGTAATAATTCACACTTCCATGAATGACGCTATCATTTTTCTCAATGAGTCAAAAGGTAAAAGCAATTTGATATATTATATTTAGTGAATTGTAAATTTTATATTAATATCATGTATATATCATGTATATTAGATATATTTATTATATTTTCCCTTATTATCTTCCACATAACGTGCTAGTGAAAATGAATCACATCATTTTGTGAGGAGATCGTCTGACATACACATGAATGAAATTATTGTATTTCCTAAGGAATAGAATATAAAAAGGTTATATATGATTTAATTAATATAGAGGTATAATAATGTTTTAAATATCATATATAAAAATTATATCCATCATCTTACCTAACCATGATAGGTGGTAATGGAAGCTTGAATTACATCATTTGATGAGGTAGTAGATTGTCGCACACATGAATGATGACTTTAAAACCCATTTCATGAAATTCTTTGTGGTATTGGATAATAAAATTAAGTAAATATCTAGGAATATAAAATAGATAAGGGATATTATATCATTATTTTAAAATATTAATTTAACTGGGTGTCAAAATAAGAAAAATAAAAACACTCATTGGGGAACGTAACCTCTTCTTTAGGTAACACTTTATGGTTTTCACCAAATTCCCTCCATGGTTGTATTTAATCAAAAAATATTGAATCTATTGTGATATGATTTATTTTTATAAGATATTTTTTCTATTTATTGTATGAAATAATTTTCTTATATGATTTGAATATGGGAGGAGAGGGTGTGTCCATTTAAAATTTAGGTGAGCGGAACACGTGTAATTGTTTTGAAAGAGTGAATTCCACACACATTTTTTCAGGTAATCAAACCCAAAAAAATGGTCCACTATAAAACCTAAAAGTTATAAGTCATAAACATAGTCTTATAAGTTGTTTTGGACATGTTTTAGGTCATTTTAACACATAATATTATATGCTTATCCACTAAGTAAACTCATTTTTACCATAATCCGTGTAATTAATTATAATTATTTTCATTAATCATAGTGGTAAAAAATATATGTTGATGATATTATAAGATATAATTTATTATGATTCCAAAATCTAAATTCATTATTTTGAATTCAACTCACTTAAGTGGAAAATTTTATTTTAATATTAATCTCATAGAAGCAGCGAGAAAACATGTTTTAAATAAGAGTAGTTTTTTAAAACAACATGATTATATATTAACTCAACCACTAATAATAATAATTTAATGAAACTAAACTATTATATATTAATATTCTAGTATATTAATTTTATTTTATAACTTTATCTATTAGGTCTTATTTTAAATTATTAAAATGATTAAGATTATGCATTTTAAAATAGCTTTTTTAAAATAGCTTTTTTTAAACCAAAAAAACATAATTCAAATAAAAAGTAATTGGTGAATTAAATATAACTAAAATATAATTTGGTTACATTAATAAATAATAAAGAATATTTATTGAATAAAATTACCTAATTTATTAAACATTTTAATATGGGTTAGATAGTCATTATATTATTAATTAAATTAAATTACCTTAGTTTTGTATAAAAACTTATAAAAAAATTTAGATAAACTATTTCATTCTTTATTTTAGAATACATTGAAATTTATATAAATAATATAATAACTATCTAACCCATATTAATTCTCATGAACCAAATCTATTCGCCTTCAAAACTGGTGCCAAACCCAGCATGTGAGAAGGAACTAAGGGAATTACCTATACCTAGGGGTTGTCACATGTTCCTAGGTATCATAGATTTGGTTTTGGGAACAATTTACCTGAATATGGAAGCATAAAACATCAAAACCAAATGATAAACCTAAACTAAAAAATTTATAATATACAAGGTTTATAAAAGATATAGAACTGAAAAAAATGTCTAAACATGATAAAATATGTCTAAATAAGTATCTAAACATAAAAAACAACCGCAATGACTCCACGTGACAAGTGATCATCACCCACAAGTCGTCTCCACAACGCTGCCCCATGAATGGGAACTAACACCATGAACTACCATCACCCAAATCCTTTACATTACCTATGTCTAACATGACCATATCTCATTACACCCAATGTGTATAAGTAGTGTGTGAGCCTAATCCCAATATGATACCACCATTTGATTCTATATGATAGAAATATGAGATAAAAAGAAATCCATTTTGATAAACAGGAAGTAGTGGAAATAATTTCTAAATCATGAAACATTCAAATGAAAATAGATTCTCAATAGAATTTTCCATGCATGTGCACATTTCAATAAAACATGCTGTCCACAGTATTTTCTTGAAAACCCCACCATATTCCAAATATAAATACTCAGGAGTCAATGAGCACCAATCTTAGGAACACCCCTAGTCCCTAGGTAGTCTCTAGCCCCATGTACCTCATATCTCGTTGTAAAGTAACCATATCAAAATCAATTCTTTTGCACGAAATACCAGTTCGGAACACATACATTTACTTTTGGTCCCCAATCATTATTAATATAGGGTTTTTAGTGTTTTTTATCCATTTTTCTCAATTAAATAGGGACAAAACCCATCATGATCCCTAGCATTCTAGTAAATATCTGCCCTCCTAGATACTCGGGATTCCAACTTTGTTCTCAAACCATTATCACATGATAAAAATATCCATTATCTTATAAACACATCAATTATGGTCATAATCAATTAAAATAGTAGCTAAACATGTTTTTAAGCACTTATACTACCCAATAAAGCCTTTATAATTTCAATAAAATAACATCACAAAATCTAACAAAAATTCACACAAAAATCAATTTAAAAAACAATGAACACCATGTGAATACCAATATTAATCAAAATAGAATTTATACCACCTAAATCATTTCTATAATTTTGTTACATGATTTATAATACAACCCCATTGGCATAACATAAAATAGACTTGTAAAACACCAAATTTAACACCAAATTTGTACCCAATTTACCAAAATCCATTTAAAATCCCACTTTCAATACCATATTCATACCCTTATTCAGAAAAACATAATTTATAGTACCAAAAAAACATTTATTTAAACTCTATTACATGAGTTAGAAAAAAACCAACTGGCACAACATGTAATATACATGCAAAACACCCAATATTCTGGGAAATTGGTACCTAAAATTCATTTACTTAACAAATGTCACCAAAACCAAATTTTGTAGAAAGGATAATGAATAAAAATAGTAGTAAAAATAAAAAATCATCAAATCTAACTCATTTAATATTAATTACTAATGGAATCGCCAACCACAATAATGAAAACCCTTGAATCTTTGTGAAATAATCCAATTGCACCACCGCTGCACCACTAGGGTCATAGATTAAGCCTAAAACAAAAACAAATTTTTGAAGAAAAATAGTATCAAACCATAATATCAAAAACCTACCTAATAGACACACGGAACATCAAGAAAGATAAATGAAAACCAACGGAAGATGGAACAAACTAAGAAGGAATCTACTTATGTGAGATATCTTAAAGTTTCTCCACCAAATCCTCCATCAAAAATTGAGTTCCATGGAGGGTTTTAGGTGATTGGCAGGCTCTCATGGATGAAATTATTGAATAATAGAAAAAGGTTTGAGTTTGGATAAATCCCGGGAGAGAAAACATGGAATTTCAAGATGATTTTTTATGACCTGGACACCTTTCACTTTTTGGAAGCCCGATTTAGTAAAACATGTAGCCAAACCGTGCGACCTATTCTGGCCACCTAAAACCATGTCATTCTAATCCAATTTCTTGGGCCTATATCAGGGAAAACTAGGTGGAATTATAGCAGAGGGATATGGGTAAATAATACCCAAAATAAGACCACCTTTAAACCCCAATACTCATCCAACTCAAGGGTTTAAACCATCCCCAACAACTTTCCCCACATTGAGTGCCACTAGGAGTGTCACAAATTCTTTTCTAAAAAACCTCATCTTTATACCTTCCCTTTAATAAAAGATAGATCAAAATACCATCCAAAAATTCCAAGCATAATTACATAGTTTAAGAACACCCGAGACAGCAAATATAATCCTAGAACACCCATAGACCAAGAGAAAACCAAGAACCAAAAGCGGAATTCAAAAAAAAGGTGGAAATTGAAAATGTGGGTGTGACAACTCCCCACTATATAGATTTACACCCCCAATAATCGACGACAACAATAGATGAAAAAATAAATCGCAAATGGTAGACCAAGACGTGCTCCCTTTCCATGTTTTCACTTACCTCCAAAAGGCCAAACACCTCTAGTTGATCAAACAAAGGAGGAGAATACTCTCACTAACCCAAACTTACCCCACTTACCTAAGAAGATCAAACAAATTCAAACTAAATCCCAAAACAAACACCTCAAACACTACGAGACAATGATCAAGAAAACTACCTAAAATGATCAACAAACTTGAATAACACTACCACAACCATACTAAAACAAAACCATTGAGCATGATCAAATCACACATTTACCCTAATAAGAAATTGGTGGCTATATTTCCTCAAACGAGACAACCTCCAACCAAGAAAACACCACGGGGAAAAATGAATCAATGATACGGGGTGACCCAAATGCACTTCCCACTATAATGGACAACTTAATTTTAGAGACAAAATCTAGACACCAATTAGGGAAGGCCCAAATGGTCTACCCAACATAAGGGGTAAACTGACATTAAACATTTTCCAAGATAACTTATGTGAGACCCATGATGGGTCTACCCTTAATAAGAACCGACCAACTTAACTGAACATCATGGGCAAGCATGAAAACATCCCAAAATTTAAAGAGCAGGAATTACCACACGGTTAGACCAAACAGATTAGGAATTCAGGCACTAACTCTGAAAAGTAATATATCCAATGTGTAAGTTTCACACAGTTACATGGCGCAAGGTGCATGGTAGTGCGAAAATAGTGTGGTACCTTCTATCTCTTACCACACGATTTCCTAGGTTAGTGCACAGTTACTACTAACCATACACAAACTCTGTTCTTCAATATGTCTAGTCCAAAATTCATCCTTCTCGGAAAAAATTCAAAGAAAACACAATGTAATAACAAGAACTCAGGCTATAACAAGTAAAAGAAGACCTGCAACCTCTATCACTGAACGTGAAAAATTAGAAGAAGACAAGGATACCAAAGTATTAAAATATTATTATATTTAATACTAAGTATAGCACATTGACCAAAGGATTGAATAACTATCTTATTTTCACTGAATATGTTCTAAATTCACTCCAGGACCTAGGGGTGGAGCTCATATGATTGAAGCATCTCCTGCCTTACTGTCAGGATTTAGAAACCCCAAAACGAAAGTGCTTCTTCTAGTACCACAAACAATTACATTGTGATTTCAAATGGTCTCAATGATACATGACACACTTCAAACCCACTTTTCCCTAACCCATCATTTTACCAAAAAAAGATATTATAGAATTCACCCACATCACCCCTTGTTTTTTTTGGATTGGAAACATCAGAATGAAAGGACACATAGAAAAAGATACATCTAGAACATAGGATTCCAAAATTTCCAGAAGGGTGATACACATATGAAAAAACATAGACTATCATATGATTGAAAACCATGACCCTTATAGTAAAATGAACACAAAAAATATCAAGGCATCACTCAACGTTACCATTGAATCTAAAAGAAAACAAACAGAGAGAGACCATATGTTGAGTCCCAAATAACACCTGATTCTAGCAAGCAGTGATAATAGTCACTAATGGCCAGATTTTCCACACTGATGGCCTAAAATGAACTCTTTCTTTGATAAGACTGACAAAATACCCAAATTCCCTTTTAGACATCATTCTATTCTGACAACCCTGTACTGAATGCACCTTCAACAACTCGGGAAAAATAAGAAACTACGATCTATTTCAACCTCCTACAACCACTCTCCCTCTACAATGGAATCCACATAATCGAAAAAATAGGGGTAGACTCAATCTCTAAAGCTTTAGAAAAAATTATGTATGTTGATCAACTAAAGGACAATACAATGATGAATCACCATGAGACACACATGAATCATATATAAACTCATTATGGGGGCATACACTGGAAACCCAAAAAACCCAAGGACCCCACCAATCTGGTAATTTAGTTACAAAATACCACAAACCTGAACCGGACACATGAGGGGAGTCACCCCATTGGCTTCCCTAACTTTTCATAAAAATAGACCACTAACCAATGCTTCATTCCAGCTTATCAACTAAACACCAACCTAAAATTCATTTAGATAAAATGGGTTCTTAAACATGAATGATCCCACAATAACAATCTCGAAAATGCACAATCAGCACCTCCCTCCAACATATTATAAAAACATAAATGTTTACTTCAATAAAAATCTTGAAAAATGTGTTTATAGGTTTTGCATTTACCAATGGTATATCATGAGCCTCACACATGCATGTTCACATGCCAAACCGGGCACCCACCATATATCCATCCTGACACTCATCCAGTCATTCCATTAACAATCCATATTCCCATATAAACCCATTCATGTGGTCACCCTTGATAACAACAAATACTAAAACCAACCCATTTCAATTTTCAAAATCAAAACATTTTTAACCACAGTCTCTCTTTCTCAAAACTGCTAACCATAAAATCAAAACTAAATTTAAATCATACAAACCAATTTTGAAAATAACCCATAATTCAATAAAAAATCTATTTCATGCCATGAAACCATTTTAGAACATTTCAACCCATTTCAAAACAATTCTAATTTCATGAAAACACCATTTCATATATCTCCATTTAATTAAGAACTCAACTCTTCTCTTTTCAAAACAAGGTTCTAAAATTTCATTGAACATCCAAAATTCTCAGTAGTTACCAAATCAATATCCATCTTCAATCCCCACACATAAATTATAGAACACTTAATTCAATTCAAAATAATTTTCCAAGGTTTAGAAAATTCTACTAGAAACACATTTTTAAAACCCCATTTAGTATAATTATTACTTTCAAAAGAGGGGTCAAAACATAATTTACCTTTTCAAAATAATTCTAAAATTGCACTTAAATAATTTTAAAAATAATACCATTTTCTATTTTCTACAAAATCACTTAAAAAAATACACACACCTTAAAATTAATTCATTTTTTCTTTAAAAAACAAGTTTCCATGATTCTAAAACATAGAGACATAAGACTGTGTGGGAAGAAACTAGTATTTGTGGGTAACTTGGATATATGTTTGGGGTTTATATTAAAATTACTTCATAGTCATAGAGACTATTTTTGGGAAATATCCCTGGCTCCACATGGATTTATATGCCCTACGAGCTCACTGAGACTATTGACCCAACTCTCTTTTCATTTCCCATGTTCATCAATAGTCCATGAAAAATAATGAAGTCTGATAAAACCCAACATCCCATGGAATCTTGAATCCAGAAATGAGGTGTGATGGCCAGGAACACTATCCAAAACCGAAATTTCATGTCCAAAAAATCCTAGCTCCAGACTATCTCAACTCCTCCCTAATTAACATGACCCAAAGTGTAAACCTCCTTCGATACCATCTCGTCACAAATTGAATCTCTCCACCATTAAAACTAGGGACAAACCCAACCCAAGAAAAGTCTCTAAGGGAATTCCTTATCCCCATTTTCTGTCACAAGTGCTCGGGAATCATAGATTTAGGTTTTGGAATGATTTACCCGAATGTGGAAAAATAAAATATCAAAATAAAATGATAAACTAAAACTGAAAAATTCATACCAAACTAGGTTTATAAAAAATCTAGAGTCTAACACATGGGTGTAAACATGATAAAAAAATGTCAAAGACACATATACATAGTAGAACAATATCCCCATAGACTCCACACAACAAGGGATCATCACCCACAAGTTGTCTCTACAATACTGCATCATGAATGGGAACTAAATCCCCAAACCACCATCACCCAAATCCTTTCCCTTACCTATGTAAAACATGATATAGTATACTTAAACCCAATTTTTGTAAGTATGTTGTGATCCTAAGACTAATAGAATAAAAAAATGGATTCCATAGGGTAATAAATATGAGATAAAAGGCATGCCATTTTTGTAAACAAGAAGTAGTAGAAATAATATCTAAAGAATGAAACTTTAAAATGTAAACACCTTCTCAAGCCAATTTTACAAGGGTGTTCACATTTTAATAATGCATGTAGGATACTATATTTTCCTTAAAAACCACTATATTCAAAATATAAATACACAATATTCATTGAGTACCAATCTTGGGAACACACCTAGGCACTAGGTATTCTTGGGCCCCAAATACCTCGTAACTCGGTGTAAAGTAACCATAGAAAAATACATTATCATACATGATCCACTAGTTGGGAACATACCCATAAGATTTTGGTACCCAATTATAATTATTATAGTCTTTTAAGTGTTTTTGTATCTATTTTTATCTGTGAAACAGGTAGGAAACCCATCCGGATCACTAGTGTACTTGTACATTTCTATCCTCCTAGATACTCGGGCTTCCCCCGTTGTACTAAAACCATTAACTGATGATAAAAAAATACATTATCACATAAACAAATCAGTTCTAGTCATAATAAATTCAAATTGTCGGTACACATTTTTTCACCAATTACACCACCCAATAACGCCATTCAAATTTCAAATAAATAACTTCACAAAATATAACAATGTTTTACATACAAAAATCCCTCTAAAACCCCACATTGAATACCATGTGAATAACCATATTCATCACAATGGAATTTTCAGGACCCAAATCATTTCTATAAACCCATTACATGATTTATAAAACAACCCCATTTGCATAACAAAAAAATATACCTTTAAAACACCCAATTTAACATAAAATTGGTACCCAATTTACCAAAATCCCTTTAAAATCCCACTTTGAACACCATGGGAATACAAATATTCACCAAACATATTTTAAATCACCCAAAACAACTCTATAAATCAATTATAAGAGTTATAAAACAAACCCAACTGGCACAACAAGAAATAGACATGTAAACCCTCAATTTAGCATAAAATCTGTACATAAAATTCATTTTCATAAAAAACTCCACCTAAACAAGACTTAGAAGAAATGATAATGATTAAAAAGTTTGATAAAAATATAAATTCATCAAATATAATTAATCTAGTATTGATTACCCATGGAATCACCTACCACAATAAGGAAACCCCTTGAATATTTGTGGAAAAATCCAACTGCACAACTGTCGCACCTGTAGGGACTTAGATCAAGACTAAAACCTACAGAATAGGCCCAGAAAACCAAAATCACACAATAGGTTTGAAAACATACCTGATTTACATGAGTAACATCAATAAATATGTAATAAAACCAAAGGAATATGGAAAAACCAAAAAATAATTTACTTAAGTGAAATATCATGACGTTTCTCCACAAAATCCTCCATCAAAAATGAGTTCCAAGGAGGGTTTGAGGTGATTGTATGCCTTATATAGATGAAATGGTATAATGGGAGAATAAAGATCTGAGTTTGGGTAAATCTCTGGTGGTAAAACAGGAAATTTTAAGATTATTTTTAATGACCTTTACACCATGCATAGTTTGGCTGTACAGTTTATTAAACTTTGTGGCCAGATCATGTGGCATGTTCTAGCCACCCAAAACCTGGCCTTTTCCCAATAATTTTGTGGGGCTCTAAGTGAGAATCCTATGGTAATTATAGGCCTAGTATATAAATAAATAATAACAAAAAGAAGACCACCTTTCCATCCAATGACCCTTCCAACACAAGGGTATAAACCAACCCAACAACTTACACCACGAGGGGTGCCACTAAGAGTGTCAAAAATTAATTTCTGAAACACATAATCCACATACCTTGCCTTTAATAAAAGACAGGTAAAAAATACCATCTAATAATTCCATGAATAATTACATAGGTCAACAACACTCTAGGAACAAAATATAATCCCAGAACACATGGAGACTAAGAGAAAACCAAGAACTAAAAGTGCATTTTAAAAAAAAGGATGGAAATTGAAAATAACTATGTGACATTAATAAATAAAAAATGATTTATTCTATAATTATCTTGGTTTTTAATCATGGTTTATGGTTTAGGGGACAGTAATGCTAGTTTTATAGTAAGTTTTATATAACTTTAAGGATTTTGCTGTTTTCATGTGATGTTACTTAATATTCATTGATACTATATTGGGTTTCTAAATTAATGTTTAATAACACATTCAATGGAATAAAATACCTTGGTAAGGTTATAAAGAATTATTCCTATTGGTGATTTTGAAATTTTACTTTGTCTTATAAATAATAAACTATTGAGGTTTAAAAATTCCATTGGTTAAGTATATGATTTGATGTAAAGGTAATTATTGTCTATCGGATAGTGGGATATAGATAATATTGATAGATAAAAAGTTATTCATTGATAAGAAGATGTTTTTATATGTAACCCTAGGGTTTAACATGTGATTTGATGTGAAATAATATTTTGGAGGAGTGATGTTACATTTTTTGGAAAATATGTTTAAGGGTATGAAAATAAATTTTTGACAAAAATAATAATTAATGTTTAGGTCATAGAGGAGAGTTGGGTTGTAGTGTTGTTTATTTAATACATCATATATTTTATTCCTTTGGTGTTGTTTTTAATATTTTATATGTATATATATTATTATATTTATATTATGGTTTATATATTTTGTTTATAAACATAACTTATAGTAACAATTTTATTTTTGGTTAACATTTAAATACTGTAGTAATAGAATTTTACCCTTTTATATATTATATAATCCATTAGAAGTTTATTTTATTACTCTAAGGATGAAAATGAATCCTAAATATTCATCATTCAGAAAAAATATGGGATGTGGTGGAAATGGATTAAAGGGTTAAATTATACTTTAAAACTATGTATATTTTCTTATATTCTTAGACTAGATAGTAATGCAATTCATTAACACTAGGAAATGGATCTTGAAATAAAAATGATATACTATTAAAATAATTATGAATTTTTAGTCTTTTAAACACCTCAATGGTTTATGGTTTTATGGGCTTTGAATTTCTCGTGAGCATTCACTTTAATTGAATGAGTGTTCTCAGTCACTTTCCATCATTATTTTGACATTACATATTTCTACCATGTTAATATTTTCACTTCCCAATAATTATCTCATAATTCAGTACGTAGTTCTGTGTTATTTCAAATGAAATTTATATTTTCATTTCCCTCATTCCAAAATCCATTTTATTATCCATTTATAAAATGTCGGTTTACATAAAAATTATTTTCTAATGTTAAAACCTTGACTATAGTGGTGAAGAAAACAATTGTAAGGAAAAATATATTAAACAGGGTGAACGTATGATTTTAAAATGACAATATACTTTAGGGATTTCTTAACATAAACTATTGATATTTATGAGAATTTTGATATACTGTAAAAAAAATTAATATATCTATGTGACATTTATTACCTAGTAAATAAATTTGAATTAATAAATAGTAATAAAAAATAATGAAATATATTTATAATGGTTTAATATAATTCAAATGTATTGGTGAGTTAATAAAAAATAATAACTAATGTTTTTACTAATTCCATTTTATGGTTTAAAAATATAATATCTACAAAAATGGTTGTAATTTAATTTTTTCAGAATATTTCACTATTATTTTTTATAACATTTTAAAATTTTATTTAAAAAATAAATAAATTCTTTTTTGAAATAATAATTTAAATTTATATTAGATGTATTTTTTAAAAAAATTCTAAGAAGATTTATTTTTTGATGAATAGTGAAAACACTTAATTTTATTCAAAACATTATTTTAGATTAAATAATTTATAAGGTTCTATTTTTTATAAAATTAGTATAAAATTAAAATTAGTTCATTAATACAATAATTGATAATTTTATTATCATTTTATTCAATTTTATGATTTATTTTTTTTAAAAAACGTTTTATAATTAATAAGAATTTTTTTCAAAAAAAATCGTCACATTTTGTGGGATTAAATTTAGAATAAATTTTATCATTTATGTTATTTTAATTTGATAAAACCAATTATATATTTGGATATTTAAAAATTAATAATTGGAAATAATTTATACATTAATTTTTTCATAATGAATAGTAACTATGGTAAACATTTATGACTATATTAAAGGGTAAACCATGTTAATTGGGGACAAATCTAATGTGCAAATGCTTAAAAATAAATCAAAAATTTGGCATTACCAAATTTTTTTATCATTTATAACCATATATGTTTTTAATTTATGGTCACATTGAGCATTTTTCTTTGATAATGACCAATATAATAGTTTATGTTATGAAATATAAAAAATGTCACTCTCTTGCTTTTAAATTTCTCAAATATAGTCACATGGGGATAATAATTTATTATTAAATAATATTAAATTTTATTTTGATCTTAATGAAATTATTTTTATGATTATTTATTTATAAACTGTTTACTATTTGTATAGTTAATTTAAATGTTTATAGAACACAAAAGTTGTGGTAGTGCATGTAGTAGTAATATTAAAGAATGTTATTTCAAAAATATCAAAACTGATATTTTTTTGTTGAATTATATTATCAAATGTATATTATGGTTAAAAATAATTTATAATTTCTGTTCAAAATGTTTATATCTTAATATCATACATTAATCGCTGTCTTCAAATTCAAAATATGTGAATTGTTCATAAAATGACATTAATTATATTTTATGTTATATAATATTTTATTCAATGAATTAAAAATAATAGAAATAATTAAATAGGTAAATTATAATGTAAAATGGTCTAAAAATTTATCCAAGAACCATTTATGAACCAATATTTACCATTGAACAAAATTTATATCCCATACTTAATGAGGATCTGTTATCGTAGTTAAGGATAAATGGGGTTAACATGGGGTTAACTAAATTAATATAAGTTAAAATAACCCTAAAAATGTATAAATCCTATTTTATGAGTTTATTTAAATCCTATATCATATATATTCCTAAATTAACACAATTTCGAATTAATTTTTTAAGGAAGATACATTAAAATGTTTTAATGTTATGAAAAATTACATGATTGTCCCTCTCCGCCCATATAAAAAGGGACCACTTATACTCTCTTTATCATGCATTTTGAGCACTCTATCTCACCCAATACATGAAAAATACATTCTTGACATCCTTCACACATTTTAGAGGTATTATTATCTGAATATTTTTAACCAGATTGGGATTAAATTATAAAATAGAGGTTGTCTAAAGTAGAGGAATAGCTTTTAAATAAATGTTGTAGACATATTTATTCTTCTACATTCTCTAAAACAATTCTAATCATTCATGTATGTGTGGATTTCCCCATTTATATAGTGATGTGGAATCAATTTCACAACCACATCACAAAGTTGGTATATTAAAGTATCATTAAAGAGTTAATATGATGTTTATTATATAATAACATTTATATAAATATTAAATTGTTATTAACTAATTTCCAACATGTTCGTTTAAAAACGGAAATGGTACACAAGAGTAAATATGACCTATTGTCTCCTTTAGTATTACATAATTTATTTTTCATAACCATCGATGATGGTCGGTTTTAAGAGTATATATTATGTATTAAATTATAATTATTTGATTATTAATATTATTCAGATGATGTAATAATGGAATATTTAACCACATTCAATGTACTGAAGTTGTTTAAAAGTTAGGAATTAAAAAACCTCAAAATACCCAATGTGGATTTAACCAATTGAGTAATTAAATATGTTATTGGAATAAATGAAAAATAGTGGTTAATGAAATTTTTTTAAATCATAAGAAATTTATTACAGAATAAGATAATTAAAATAGTATTATTATACATGAGTTAAAGGACATTCATAGAATATATGTACTCGAGGCTTGTTATTTTAAAACACAATTTTTTTATTGGGTTCTATTACTTCTTCAATTTATATGTTTTTCCATGATTATTTGTATAATGAATGATGATTATTTTATGTATTACTTTAACTTATTTTATTTTTATTTACATTTTTTAACATAATCCCAAAATTGATTAACTCTTATTTAAATATTATAATATTTCGTATTTTATTTCATAACATAATTACTTATAATTAAGTTATATTACATCTATATTATCATTGGTGTTCCATGATTATATTTGTAAATAAATCTGATAATTATATTATTTATTTATAGTTTTTAATTTGAATTTAATTTTTCATATATAATCAATTAAATTATTAATTCACTTTTCATTATTATGATCTTTGTAAGGGATTTAATCACTCAATTAAGATTCATTGTGTTATACATCTGCATCATTTAATTTTTTTATTCCATTATTATGTGTGAATTGAAAAAAATAGATTTCATTTTCACATGTTTTATTTGGATTTACATTAGTTACACATAATCACTCTATGGATTAATTCTTAGTTCAATGATATGATCTTCATAAGGGTTATTCATTACATAATGTCCTTCTTTATGACTTATTATTATGTTATAAACCTATTTTCTTTAGATAGGTGTATAACATACACCTTAATATTTGATATCACGGAACTCCTTTTGTTAATTTTATTTATTGTTTATGTTGAATTCATTTACTTCATGGAATTATGATTCAAGATCTACAAAAATAGTAAGGATATTTTTTATACAATATCAACTTATTTATAGATTATTTTTGTTCAATGTTCATTTGGGTAGGATCAAATTATATAACTTTGTTTAAACACATATGTTTTATTCTGTTTTGGTTAGTAATGTGGTTTACATGATTAATTTCTATATTATCCTTATTGATTAAATAAACCTAATGAACGGTGTTTGTAAGTGATATTGATCTTCAATATTCTTTTAATTTGGGAATCATTCTCTTCCATAGCCATGTTTTCTAAAATATTTTCAAGAATGTTAATATTTTTTCATAAATGATTTAATAAGGACATTTAAAGTACCATTTTCTTTATTTAATGTGGTTCTTAAAATCAATATTTTTATATTTGTTCATATTCCACTTTTGACAATATTTGTAATAGTTTTGAAGGAATTTTTTATTTTAACCTTTACAACATAACTATTTACATCTACCAACATGAATATTATTATTTTTAACCATTTATGTTTCTGATGTTTAGTTTCAAATAAATTTTTCCTTAATTTTCTAGAATATTTTATTTTTATATTTTGATTTTCAATTTTGAATGAGTATTGTCCTAAAGTTTTTTTTGAAAATATTTTAATAGAAAATCTATTCATCAATGGAAAATACACTTAATTTTGTATGTTATATTCTATATATAGGTTGTAATAATACCATACTTACTCTTTTTTTGGTGGGATTCAGATTATTTAAATGATTCTATCATATAAATCTTCTATTTTACACATGTCAATCAAGTTATAAAAGATATATATTTATATTATACTAAAATATGAATGCTTTGAATTTTTATTCAAATTTTTTAGTACATATCCATATGATTATATTCTTGATGGATGGTTGCAATATAATTCTATAATTGGTGGTTTTTTTATAATATATGGAATTTTGGATCCATTATACCCCTCCCATCAATTGGGTAAAGGGATAGTGTTAACATGTTATAGCTTTATCCTAAGTGATAGTTGGAATTTATCTAATGGGATATTCCATTCGTAAAAGTGATTGTTAGAGTGATATTATAATGATATTACAAGATACTAAAAAAATTATTTATGCTTCTTAGGATATTTTTTATATGTACATCGATCAAGATTGAAATCACATAGCTAATGATTATTGATTCTTAGGACTCATTCATTTTTTAATTCTTTCATCCATGTCACATGTTTAATGGTATAGTTTTTGATGGGAATGAATTCTGTTATGTTATTCTCATGTTCATTGATAATTTCATCAGACCATTATGATCATGTGAACCCAACTAATTACATTTTAATTTTATAATTATATTTACCCTTACTGATCATTTTAGCCTAACATTCCATTGCATCATTTCGATATTTAATAAAGAAAGATGTTATATAAGATATGTCTATAGAGATTCCACTTGATAAATGATGAAGAAATAATTTAGAATAATTAATTTTTGGAGTATTTGGAAACAATAGTCATTTATTGACACGAATAACATTATAGATGAATTTTTGTTAATTCTATAAAATTCTATAATAAAACGTTTCTTTGGTGGGTATGTGATCCCATATTTCAATTGGATATTTTATGTTTTTTATAAATGAAATTGGGTCACATTTATAAGAATCAAATCCAACAATGTAAATATTGTGTTTTAATCCACATATTTCAGGATTTTGGGTTTGGGATATTATAGGTATAACTACTTTCCACCTCTTTCTATACAATTATAAATGATAATTTTGTTTGTACATATATTTAAACTACAAACTCCACATAATAATGTGACTATTTTTATATATTCTATAAATATATATTCATATAAATGGATTTAATGAATAAATATGATAATTTTAATTATATTATTACTTTATAAATTTATATTTTCATTTAACTTTCTTTCATTCTATTTGTTGAAAATGAATACATTACTCGGGAAAAGGTATGGGATGCCATCTCTGGGAATTCATGAAATTATTTATTCATCCCTAGAAAATATGAATGGTTATGAAACTATATATAATGAATAAATATGATACTTATTACATGATTAAACTTTTTAATATAATTAAACCCTGAACATGGTTCAAGTACTTGAACTATTCTACAAGAAACATGCATCGGAAAGAGACCAATTTTAACCCTAATAGTGATTTTAATGCAGTATTGTTAGACAAAGGGTAATTAGAAATTATAAGGAAATGATATATGGTGGAATATTAATATGCTTCAAGAATATATATATATATATATATATATTATTTATTATACTACAGGTTTGAATGCAAATAATTAAATTAAAGACCTAATGTAAGGTTTTATTAGAAATTATCAATTCTTTATTAGATTTTCCATATAAAATTTTAATTGGGGGAAATATTATGGACCTCATATTTTACACCACATTGTTTTTCTTAAAATTTTGATTTTTTACTTAATTTTTCTTTTTCTTCAAATTTCACTTATTATAAAAATGACTGGTTAAATGTTATTTGGAAAAAATGTCAATGTTAAATCTGTTTCCAAAGAACATTTTTATCCATTTTCATGGACACTAATAGATTTCTAGAAAATTTTAATATATTGTACAATAATTATTTAATGTAATATTCAAGAATATTTTAATTTATTTACAATTTATTTAAAAATAATTTCTAAAAAATCCAAAAAATGTATTTTTATCTTCTTAGCAAAACTATCCTAAAGAATAATTGTTTTAATGACTGACATTTTACCAGCTATTCTAATTTCATAAAAAAATCACTGAAGGATTAATTATATCCTTATATGTGTATTTTTTAATATTATAATTTTATCAACATTCTTGAAATTTTTATTCAAAATGTTATCAATAGAAAAATAAATTTTTCTCAAGATTTTTAAGAATGGATCAAATTTTCTATAAATGAATTTTACAACTATATAATCATCCATTAATGGTTATTATACATAACTGGGGATATGATTTTATGATTCCATACATTTTATTTCCTTTTATGTATTTCGATTATGTGATGATTAAATTTTTTCCCAACTGTTTCTTTTGTCCAAGATATGATATGTTGGAAAGATGAATGTTTCAATGATCATATGGATGACAAATGTAGTATTTTCATTTTTTTTATGTGTTGAAAAAGAATTATATATCTGAATAATTTATTGGATAATAATTTTTATATCATGTAATAATATATAAAAGTATCTAGATTGGAACCTGTTCTAGGAATAATAAGTGGTTGAGGAGTGAACTGATTCCATTATGGGACATTGTCCACTATGGGATGATGGTCTTGGTAGCGAGGATTGACTAATAAATTGAATATTTATTATATTGATCATGCTAAAATTATTGTTACATGTTATTATTCTTATGATACTCTCCCAGGGATCATATGTCACGGCATGTCCCCCAGGGCCCGTGTCGTGACTACCCCAAACTCACCTTCTATAGTCCAGGGGCTGGTGACTAGCACCAAAGGCCTAATTCCCCAATACTAGGAAGGAATTGCCTTTATAACCTATAATTCACACAATAGAGCACACAGCTAGATAACAAAAGTGTGCTCGAAAGTAAAAGGGGTCGGAAATACAAGCCCAACTGTAATGTACAAGGAACTAGAAGAACATATACAATTGATGAAAGGGAAAAATAACTACTAAGTCATCCTCCAAAATTCCTAACTAAATGGTGGGTACAGATGGCCACTTCATCACTCCACTTCCGTCGGTCTCCTCAGTCTACCGACTCGTTGTAAGGTCCACTTATGTGTACCATCTAGTCCTGGTACTCTAAGCCTCAGTCATCGTTGTCCATCGTCTATATCCAACACAATGAGGTGTGGGCACAGACCGTGCAGGGGCGAGTATAATGATACTCAGCAGGTATCACGATACCCTCATGGTCTTAAAAAATCCAAAAAGGATAAACCACAATGTATGAAATCAACAGATAACCCCCCGTAGGTATATATAGATGTATATACCTAAGTTATCATGTAATCCATCTCAATCCGAAGGGAAAACACAGAATTTACTGACTCATCTCACATAGGTTTAAAACTTATTTTAAGAGATATAGATGATAAGATGTAGCCACTGAATCATCTACTCTATTGAACCCACGTAGGATCCTGGAATAGAAAACAGATTTGTCGAACCCATGTAGGATCCAGGAATAATTGTTAGAGTTGTCGAACCCACACAGGATCTAGGAACAGCAGTTAGAGCTATCGAACCCATGTAAGATCCAAGAATAGTATTCAGAGTTGTCGAACCCACACCGGATCCAAGAACAGTAGTCAGAGATATCGAACACTCATAGGATCTAGGAACATTAGTCCGAATGCAGTCAGCCACAGGCTTCCCCCGCAAAGAACGCTTGATTTCGAGAGGGTCCGCTCGTCAAGACAAGTGTCTATACATCAACATCCATGATGTATCAAGTTTATGTATCCAAAAGTTCTATCTTGCCAAATGAAACCCAACACGACAGGTGGCGCATAAATCGAACGCCCGATCTGAGAGTTATTAGCATTTCTGTTACGAGGGCCTGGTTGGTTTTATGTTTGATCCAACCTGGCAGTACTCCAACTATGTACAATACTCGAGTGGGTTATACAAATAGATCTTTCTCCCTCTAAGGTTTTGGTCTTCGTAGATGGTTTATCAATTAGATGTCCATAGCTCAAGTTACGGGAAAAAGAGTGGAAACTGGCCAAAGCGGGTCTAGGTCCGGTCTGGCCCAGTCAGACCGACCCGGACCGTCTTGGCCCAATACAGTTTTGGAATGGGGTCCCACCCAGTCCGCGGGTCCGACCCAGCTCATGGGGGGGCCCATCCCATGCTGGGTCTGGTCGGCACTGGGTCTAGCCCGGGCTGGGCTCAGCCCGCTTGAGGCCCGCGGCTGGTAGCCCATGGGGTTTTCCCTGGCTGCGCCCAGGAGGGAGACGACGAGCCCTGGAATCCCTAACATCTATTCCATTTGAGGGTGGGGGTTCAAAATTGGTGACACATGTCGCCGGTCCATGCCATGCGGGACCCACACGGTAGGTTTTTCTCCTCCCGGCTGACCGAGCTGCCCGCCGCCTCCCGTGGGGCATGGATGTATCGCACCTCCTCCGATGATCGGTAGAGTCGGTCACCCATCCCATGCTGTTGTGTCCAAGGTCGCGGCCCCTTGGTCCCCTACGCGGCGAATGCTGCTCGGTGCCTTCTCGGCCACCCAACAGCTTGGGCTGCCGGTTCTTCTCACAGTCGGCCTTTCGTCGGCCGCCGCTAAACCGCCACATACCATCGGCCATGGCCTACACCTATGGTGGCGCGGTTGTTCCACTGTCATCCACACATCCAGCCGGAGTGCCGACCACCCTTCTCATCATCCCATCGTTGACGTTTGTCGGTTCCGACCGCTGGGGAACCTTCTACGGGTCATTGGATGAGTTCTGGGTGCCCAATTCTCATTACTAAAGTAGTCTTGCACTCCTTGGGTCTTTTCCTTCAATTCACAACCATTTTTTATGAAAGATGCTCATCCTGGACTCGTTCTGCTTTTAGCATTAAATTTCACAATGTATGGCGAAGGGTTTGGGTCGTGTTCGTTCCGCCCGCACACTCCGCATTAGAGTGATATCATGCGGCATAGAATAAAAATAATAGACAGAAAACGAAGAATGAGACTCAAAAACAAAGTTCTAACCCCTAACATTGATCCTTGTTCGTCGAAGGAATCATAGGGAAGAAGATGGATTTGTCATAGTTCGACGCGTCCTCCGCACACTTCCAATCCTGAGCTCGTGCATCAGTTCGTTGACGAGGATAAGAAGGGAAGGTCGGTCGAAGACGTCCCATGATGGTTGGAGTCTATGGATGAGAGTCGAAGGAGATCATTCTTCATAGTGGAAGGTGTTCTATGTTGGGAGTGTTCTTCATTCTTCTTTGGTGAGAGGTTCTCTCTCAAAAGCTCTAATCCTCATTTTCCAACCTTTTTCCAACCCAAAAGAAAAATAAGCCAAGGTAATAAATTATAAAATCTATTGTTGTTATAGGAATTCAAAAATGGTGAATTAATTAAGTTTTCTCCACTTAATTAATTCATGAGGGTGGCATAATAAATTTAAGAGAAGGATTTGGCACATTAAAGGAGGGGGTGGAGAGACTCTCACTCATTAATGAGGGGAGTTGACAGGTTTACATATCCCACCATTACTAGGGAGGGTTTAGTTTCGATTGGTCCCCACATCGTAACCTCTCACGGGAGGTTAGGTTCAGGTGGGTCACACCACCATAACTTCTCGTGGGAGGTTATAGTTGGTTGGCCCCCACACTTCCAACTTCCAACTTCCAAGTGGAGATTTTAACCAACAAATAAAAATAAATCTTCACAACTTTATTTTTATTTAATTAATTCACTAAATACCTAAAAAAATATCTTTTATTCTTGACAAACTACCTTAGAGGTGAAATTATTCTTATGCGAATATCAGTGTTGCGAGTTCAAGAGTTCCCTCAGATTTAAATTCTAAGAACTAGTTCAAAAGATCCAAAAACCCACTCATACTTTTACTAAACTTACCTGAACAAAACTTCAGAAACGAATTCCGTGCACACCGGGCCTCAGAATCATGCGCTGTCAAATTTCATGGACTCATAAAATTTCCATGCATTTATGAAAAAAAATTCCATGGAAATTTTAGGTCTATACATTCTCCCCACCACTGGGATTTACATCCCCGTAAGCTACAACTCGAACTAAGGGAACAAGTAGGGGTAATGAGAACGCATCTGAGCCTCCCACTCCCATCTGCTCTCCTAGAGGTTCCTGTGCTGCCAGCGAATGCGCCCCAGAGGTATCGACCATCCATGTAGGACCCTCTCCTATCGATCCTTAATCACCACTGTAACCTTCATAAAACTCACCCCATCATGGATGTCTAACTCCCCATAGTCAATGATGTGAGAACAATCATGCACATATCTCCACAGTTGGGATACATGGAACACATCGTTCACCCGATGCAACTAAGGTGGAAGAGATAAGCGGTATTCCACCACTGTAACTGTACTGAGGACTTTAAAAGGTTCGATGAATCTTGCAGAAAACTTTCCACCTCATTCAAATCTCGGTAAACCTCGTTGAGGTGAGACCCGTAGAATAATGTGGTCTCCATCCTCGAACTCCAGAGGCCTCTATCTCCTATCGCCAGACGACTTCTGCCTACTCTGTTCAGTCTTCATCCACTCCTAGATGATCTGCACCATCTCCATGGTAGCTTGTACTGTCTTTGGTCCCACCAGCGCTGACTCCCCTGGGTCAGTCCAGCACAAGGTTAATCTACAAGTTCAACCGTATAACATTTCAAAAGGTGACATCACGATGGTGGATTGATAGATGTTGTTGTATGAAAACTCCATCAAAGTTAAGTGATCCTCCCAACTGCGACCAAAGTTGAGGACATAAGCACGAAGCATGTCCTCGAGGGTTAGAATGGTTTGCTCAGTCTGGCCATCCGTCTAAGGATGGAAGGCAGTGCTCAGATGAAGCTGCGTCCTGAAAGCCTTCGGCAACCCCTTCCATAGTCGGGAAGTATACTGTTCATCATGATCGGAGACAATAGAATATGGTACTCCATATAGCCACACAATCTCCTACACATGGAGTCATCCCAATATCTCTACTGAACTCTGCTCTCTGATCGGTAGGAATTGGGATGACTTGGTGAATCGGTCGACAATCACCCAAATCGAGTCATGACCTCTGAATGTACGTGAATGTACAGTCATGAAGTCCATGGATATCCCATCCCACTTCCACTCTGGGACCTATAAAGGCAGAAATAAGCATACTGGTACCTGGTGCTCTGCTTTCACTTGCTGAAATGTGAGGCACCAAGAGACAAACTCTGCAACTGCCTTCATTATTCCCAGCAACTAGTGTTGTCGTCGATGATCCTGGTACATCATCACCACTCCTGGATGTGCCGCTAGAGGAGATGTTTGTAACTCTTTCAACACATCCTCCTGAAGTGACATAGGTACCATGGAAATTCATCTAAGGAGGATGATGTGCTCCCAACCTTGAGAAAAACCGTTAGGTGTCTGCCCTGTGGATATCTAAGCATGTCGGGTCTCGCAGTCAGCGTCCCCACACTACACCTCCCTAACTCACTGAAGAAGTGGGGGAGTGACTATAAGAGACTAGAGGAAGGCTGCTCCATCCCTATCCACAAAGGATATCTGTAAAGTAGCCATATGCTCTGTCACCTAACCTAGCAGTTGTATTCCCGTTCTCCTGCTGAGTGCATCTGCAACAACATTCCTCTTCCCTCGATTGTAGAATATCTCGAAATCATAGTACCGGAGGAACTCAAGAAATTGTTGTTGTCTCTGGATTAGGTCTTTCAGAGAGAAGATATACCTGATACTCCTGTGATCAGAGTACATGGTAAAATGCTCTCCCATCAGATAGTGTCGCCACATCTTCAAGGATAAGAACACTTATACTAAATCTAGGTCATGTGTAGCGTAATTCTTCACATGCTATCTTAGCTGTAGTAAACCATAATTGATCACCGCTCACTCCTAAATCGAGACAAAGCTATGACTGGCCCCTGATGCATTGCAGTAGACTATATACCCAACGCCTGCCTCTGGAAGCCTCAATATGGGGGCACTAGTCAGCCTCTACTTCAGCTTCTGAAAGCACTCTTGGCATCTCTTCGACCACCCGAAGGGTTTCCCTTTCTTCATCAAGGCTGATAGTGGTGACGAAACTCTAGAAAAGTCTGTTACAAACCTCCAGTAATAAAAATCCAAACCCAGGAAGCTTCGTACCTCCGTCACACTCCTGGGTGTCTCCCAAGAAGGTACCGCCTTAATATTCGCTCGATATACTACAACACCAGCCTCTGTGATGACATGTCCCAGAAAGTGAACCTCTTGGATCTAGAACTGGTACTTCGAGAGCTTAAAATAAATCCAGTGCTATCAGAGCATGTCTAGTACTACCTGCAAATGGTAGGAATGCTACTCATTAGTAGTCGAGTAGATCATATTTTCATCGATGAAGACTATGACAAAGAGATTGAGGAATGGTAGT
Organism: Viscum album; assembly: GCA_963277665.1. Taxonomy (NCBI): domain Eukaryota; kingdom Viridiplantae; phylum Streptophyta; class Magnoliopsida; order Santalales; family Viscaceae; genus Viscum; species Viscum album. Next base: position 1,327,624,254 of record OY728142.1, on the reverse strand, counting down.
AAAATCTTGTTCATGAGTCCCATGAACACTACTGGAGCATTTTTTATGTTTAATGGAATAATTAATAACTCGTAGTGGTTGTAACATCATCTGATTCCATCTTCTGCAAATCCCCATCTCAAACTCGGAGCTGGTGATAGCCTGATCTGAGTTCTATCTTTGAGAACCATCGTGCTCCCTTAAACTGATCAAATAGGTCGTCAATACTTGGGTGTGGGTACTTGTTCTTCACAGTCACCTGGTTCAGGAAACGGTAGTCAACATAAAGCCTCAAGCTCTTATCCTCTTTCTTGGCGAATAGAATCAGGGTTGCCTAAGGAGAAACACAAGGCCAGATGAATCCCTTCCCCTGCAAGCCCTCTAGCTGTACCCGTAGCTTGTGAAGCTCCGTGGGAGCCATCTGATATGCTGGTGTAGATATCGGTGTTGTCCCAGGGTACAAGTCAATGTATAATTCCATCTCTCTGCAAGGAGGTAGATCTGGGACATCATCATGGAAAATATTCGTGTACTGGTCAACCACTACAGGATAAGTCAGACTATCCTCATCAACTACTCTAAGGGTAAGGCAAGCCAAATGATGAGGGATTGGTTGTACTCTCCTCTAGGAAAGTCCATCCTATGCTACAAAGTCTCTATTCTCTCCAATGAAGGTGAACCTAGTCCCATCCGTGTAGACACACCGCACATTGCGCCAAATATAGTCGATCTGAGCATGGACTGTAGATAACCAGTCCATAAGCAAGATGACATCGTAATGCCTCGATGCCACTACTAGAAGATCCCAGTCAAATCTCTCACCTCCTAGATAAAACTCACATTTCCAACACCATTGCGTAATCATCGAGTCTGTTCCCATAAGAGTCTCTAGCCATAAGGATCGAGCCAACAGCTCCTTCGGAATATTTGAGCACCGAACGAGGGTAGTGGCAATGAAAGAGTGATTGGAACATGTGTCTATAAAAACTGCAGTTAAGGTGGAGTAGACACAGACAGTACCTAAAATCATTTGTAGAGCGCCATAATCGTATGCCTTATCTACTTGGAGTTGAGCTCTCCCATTTCCTCCTACTCCCTACGGTCGGGGTGGACCTCCTGGTGGTGTTGGCAGTAACACCTCGAAATTTCTCCTACCGCTAGCTACTCGACCATCTCATCTTCCACGTCCGCCTGCACCCTGCGGACCGCCTCGATCGAATCTATGTCAATGCATGGGAGGTCCTTCGATCGTCTGTTGATCATCCGAATAGTGGTTCAGACAGTCACGATCCATGTGACCCTGCCCACCGCATGTGAAACACTGCATGTTCCTTGTATGACTCACTCCATCTTGTGTGCCTCATAGAACCGAACCTGTGTCCTGAGGTCGTCCAATGGATGGCTTGGTCCGCCTGGATCTCTTCGACATCTGCATGCTACTAGCTACAAAAGACTTCACTATGTGACGCCCTGTAGCGAGTCTTGCTGCGAGTGACTACTCAGTAAGGAAACTCTCCACAAAGAGGGCTTGATCCAAAACCCCAACCTGTATTGGGATGCTGAGGGAGATCATCGAAGACTTGATCTCTCGCCTAATACCCTTCTCAAAGGTCCGGGACTTGAAGAATGGGTCTCGCACCACATCTGTGGATTAGCACGAGAGGTAAGTAAACCTCACTGAGTATTGTGCCACCGTCATGCTGCCCTGCTACAGATGATGTAGCTCCTATATCTGCACTGCATTCAGGGTGGGTGGGACAAACTCTGCTCGAAAAAGGATCTCGATGTCTTCCCAGAGAAGTTTTGCCTCATCATACACCTGGAGCATCAAGCTCCACCACATGCATGCTGCTTCCTGAAGGAGACTTGCAGAAACGATCACCATAATTTCGGCTGGTGTCCCTTTCAATCTGACGACTCTCACAACAGCCTCTAGCCAATCCTCAGTTTCCTGCAGGTCGATTTCACCTCAGAACTTTGGTGGCCTCTGGTGCTGGAACTCATGAAACAAGCTCAGGTGGCGTGCACTCTCTGCTGTTAGGGCTCGTGGCATAGGTGGCCCATCGGGTTGTGGTACCGTTGGTGCCTCGGCTATGATAGCACCCAGTATTGAGACCTCATCGCTCGATGGGTTGCCAGCTCATACAAATCCTTGAACCCTAGCTGGCTGTCTGTGTGGGGCCACCCTGAAAAAAAACTAGTGTGCCACGGTCAAAAACTTATACCCGGTGGGCTTACTCAAAGATAAATTTTCAAAACACACACACAATCAGTGTTTTTGTGCGCTGAGTCAGAAATCGGAATTCAGGGTTTAGGTGTATTGATACGTCGTTCGTCGCACCATCACTGGACTCTATGAACTGGAAGCCTCACCCAATACCCTTTACACTATTTCTTCACACAAAAGTTCAGAGTCCTTAGTTCTGTGGTATAACCGACTCCTCTAATACCAATTTGTCATGACCCATCCCCAGGGGCATGTTCCATGACTACCCCAAGCCCGCCTTCTATAGGTCGGGGATTGCGACTAGAACCAAAGGCATAATTTTCTAAAACCGGGAAGGAATTTCCTTCATAACCTATAATGCACACAACTGACCACATAGATCGATACAGAACACTATGTAAACTGTACAAAAAAGTGTGATGGAAATTAAAAGGGGCCGAAAATACAAGCCCAATTATAAAGTACAAGGAATTTGAAGTACATATACAACTGAAGAAAGGGAAAACATCTGATGGGTCATCCTCCCAAATTCCTACCAGAAGGGTAGGTATAGATATCCTCCCCAGCACTCCATATCCTTCAGTCTTCTCTGTGTACCAACTCATTGTAAGGTCCACCTCTCGGTACCATCCAGTCCTGGTACTCTCAGCCTCAGTCAGCGCTGTTTTTCATCTGCATCCAACACAATAATGTTCGGGCATATCCCATGTAAGGGTGAGTATGACGATACAGAGTAGGGACCCCGAGACCCTCACGGTCTCACAAAATCCAACTACGATAAACCAGAAAGAATGAAATCAACATATAATACCACTTAGGTATATGCCCGTACATATACCTAAGTTATCAAGTAACCCATCTCAATCATGAGAAAAAACACAAAAGTTACTAACTCAGCTCTCACAGGTATACAACTTCTGTAAAGAGATAGCGGTGATTAGATGTATCCACTGAAACATCTACTCTGTCGAACCCACGAAGGATCCTGGAATAGAAAACAGAGCTGTCAAACCCACGTAGGATCCAGGAATAGTTGTTAGAGATGTCGAACCCACCCATGATCTAGGAATAATAGTAAGAGTTGTCAAACCCACATAGGATCCAAGAATAGTAGTCAGAGTTGTTGAAACCAAATAGGGTCCAAGAAAAGTAGACAGAGTTATATAACAGAAACAGGATCTAGGAACAGTAGTCAGAGCTATTGATCCAATGTAGGATCCAGGAATAGTAGTCAGAATGCAGCAAGCCACAGGGTTACCACACAAAGCATGCTTGATTCAGGGAGGGTCTGATCTTCAATTCATGTGTCTATATATCAACAACCACCAAGTCCCAAGTTTATGTACCCAAAAGATCATTCTTTCCAAAAGAAACTCAACGTGATAGATGGTGCATCAATCGGACGCCCGGTCTGAGAGTTATTTGTATTTTCGTGCTAAGGTCCCAGTTGGTTTTACTTACGATCCAACCCGAACCTACCGCAACTATGTCTGAACCTCTAGTTGGGTATGCCAAGAGAACTGTATCCCTCCCCGATTTTTGTCTCCATAGGCGGTTCGTCAATCGGACGCCCGTAGCTCAAGTTACGAACAAAATACTAGAAATAGGTCAAACCGGGTTTGGGTCCTATCCGGCCCAGTCAGACCGACCAGGCCCGTCCCAGCCCGATCTGGGTCCAGACTGGGGTCCGACCTAGCCCATGGTTCCAACCTACCCCTCGGGTCCGACCGGCCCGCGGGGGTGGCCTAGTCCATGCTTGGTCCAGCCCGTGCTTGGTCCGGCCCGCACTGGGACCGGCACACGGTGGGCTGGGCTCGCGTGAGGCTCGTGTATGGCGGCCCGTGTGGTCCGCCCTAGCCAAGTCTAAGGGGTAGGTCGCACCCCCTTGAATCCTGAATGGCTTATCCCTTCAGGGGGGGTTCAAAACCGGGCCCACGAGGCGCCGGTCTGTATAAATCGGGACCCCCGCGGTGGGTCCCGCTCCACCCGACTGGCCGAGTGGCCAGCCCCTTCCTGCATGGCATGGTTGCATCGTGCCTCCTCCGGTGACAGGAAAAGATAGCTGCCCATCCAACTCGGCTGCGGCCATGGCCACAGCCCCTTGGTCCACCGCGTTGCGTGCTCTACGCCGCCCCTTCCCCGGCAACCCGGCGACTCAGGCCACCGGTTCTTCACGTGGTCGGCCTTCCGCCATCCGTCGTTGCACCGCCACAGCCCGTCGGTCGCGACCTACTCTTTTAGAGGCGTGGTTTTGTTGTTTCCATCCATGCGGCCTTCCAGAGTGTCGGTCGCCCTTCCCTTCGTCCCGCCAGTGATGTTCGTCAGTTCTGACCGCCGGTGAACCTTTTGTGGGTCACTAGATGAGTTCCGATGGCCCGACCCTCATTCTGGTAGTAGCCATACACTCCTCGGTATGTCACCTTCGATCCAAAATCATTTTGATGAAAAACATTCATCCCAAATTCATTCCACATTTAGCATCAAATTCCAAAAATTAAGGCATAGGGGTTGGGCCATGTTCGTTCGGTCCGCACCCTCCACGCTAGAGTGATAGAATGAGGCTTTGAATAAAAATCCTCAACGGAAAATGGAGAACGAGAAACAATAACAAAGTTAGAACCCCTACCATTGATCATTGTTCGTCTACGGAGTCACGGGGAAGAATATGGAGTTTTCGCCGTTCGTTGCGTCTACCGCACACATCAAATCCCGAGCTCATGCATCGGTTCGTTGACGATGATGAGGAGGGAAGGTCAGTTGAAGATGTCCCACATCGGTATGAGTCTATGGATGAGGGTTGAAGGAGATCGTTATTCTTAGTCTAAGGCGTTCTTCATTGGGAGTTATATTCATTCCTCATTGGTGATAGATTTTCTCTCAAAAACACTAATCCTCCTTTGCCAACCTTTTTCCAACCCAAAAGAAAAGGAAGCCAAGATAATAGATTATAAAATCTATTTTTGGCATAAGAATTCAAAAAGTGTGAATTAATTCTATTGGCTCCACTTAATTAATTAACAAGGTTGGCACAATAAGTTAAAGAGAATGTTTTTTCACATTAAAGGATGGGGTGGAGAAACTCTCCTTTATTAATGAGGGGAGTTAAGAGATTTTCCTCTCCCACCATTATTAGGCGGTTTAGTCTCGGGTGGTCCAAACATCGTAACCTCTCGTGGGAGGTTAAGTTTGGGTGGGCCCCACCACCATAACCTCTCATGGGAGGTTATGGTCAGGTGGTCCCCACACTTCCGACATCCAACTTCCAAGTGGAGGTTTTAACCATCAAATAAAAATAATGCTGCACAACTTTTTCTTATTTAATTCATTCACTAAAAACCCAAAAATATAACTTTTATTCTCGACCAACTTCCGGTGAGGTGAAAGTATTCTTAATAGAATACTAGAACTATGCATTCAAAAGTGCCCTCGGATTTCAATTTCGAGGACTGGTTCAAAAGTTATAAAAACCTACACGTACGTTTACTGAATGTACCAGAAAAAAAACTTCAGAAATTGATTCGGGGAACACTAGGCAACATAATCATGCGTCGTCAAATTTCGTGGACTCATAAAATTCACATATATTTATGAAAAAAAATTCCACGGATATTTCAGGTCTTTACATCGTAATTGATTTATGTTTATTCATCACTCTTATGATTCTTGTCTTTTAAAATTCAATGGAATTATGCTTGAAGAGACCCAAGGAAAACATACATTAATAATAGATTGATACTATGCTTTATTTAATAAATCTAATAAATATTCACAAAACTAAATGACCTAAATTTTTCATTTATTCTATATTGTAAAACTAAAACACATATTTTTTATCTTCTTTACTAGTCTATTTAAACTAGATCACCTTATAAAAATTACATGCTACAAAATCATATTCAAATTCTTATTAGATCATAAGCCATTATAGATGGATCGTAGATATATTGGAAAGAATTTATAAAGAAATTTTTTTATTTAAATAGAAAAAATGATTAATTTTTAAACATAATAATGTAATATAAAAAAAATAACTCAAGTGATTAACAATTTATCATGTGATAAGAAAATTAAACATGATGAATATAACAAGAGCCAGTGAACGTGGTAAAGAAAGTGGAACAATCATAAAAAATGATTATCTTATCATTATAAAAAATGATACCCACAAACTTATTCACATATAAATTTTTGTGTAGTGAAAAACACCATCACATTCACCCTTTGTTGACTTAGATACTCGCTGACCTGTTCGCACATAAGATTGAGGGTATAGCTAAATGTCATCATAGTCACCCATTGTGAACCTAGATACTCACTAACATGTTCCCATTAAATTTTTATATCATGAGATATAAGCCTTTACCAAATTAATTATAGGTTGGTATAGGCCCCACATATATTATAATCCATGAAATTTTCTTCCACTTTAAAAAATCATTAAATCGTTAAATAACCCTTAGAAAGAAAATTTTATTTCATGTCATTATTAAATAGTACTTCATAATATTCATTTAAAAATAAAATCAAATTGTACCTAGAAAAATAATGCAAATTAAATAAATTACAAGAGGATATTGATTTATACTAATGAAACACAACTCCATAAGAGTTATATGTTTTCGTAGTGAGAATAAATCATAAGAAACCATTTTTAAAAAGTATTTATATAATAAACCTATAAATTTATTTATAGAGAGTTTAAAATAATTTCTAGAATACCCTTAATAAATTATAAAATAGTATTAAAAAAATAAAAAAATGAATATTAAAATAATACTTTTCTTTTATATGAAAATCTTATTTAGAATAAAATATGTCTTACTCAAACTAAAAACACTTTAATTAAAAAAATAATCTTTTTTATGAATCCTAATCTATTTTAAGTTTTAATAATGATTTTATTTATAATTTTTAAATATAATTTTCTGAGTAATAATATATGAAAAATATTTTTGATAAATAATAAGACAGACATAGGCTATAATAAAAAATATGAATATGGAAAAAATGATTTCTTATAAAACACTAGAATTAATCTTTGTAAACTCACAATTTATAAATTAAATCCTCCTAGAAGAAAAAGTTGATATTAAACAAACTTTAATATAAAACAAAGAGGTTATTTATTGTAATATAATTATAGGGAATATTATAACAGACCATTAATGATAAGGTTCAATAAAGAGGAGTATAAATCAATGAAAGATAATTTAGTTTTCTAAACCCTTATCGCTTTTGTACTCATTCAATAAAAATTCATTAGATTCTTATAAAATTATATGAATAATTATATAACATGAATGAATCTTTAATTGTTGAAAAATAAATTCTTTGAAAGTATGTACTCCATATAAATAATAAATATTTTGTGTAACATTGAAACATGTCAAAAAGAAAAGTGATTCAGATGAAAAAATCTTAACTTCAGTTTCAACTTACTCGGCCATTCTCTAACCTTATGTATAATAAATATAACAAACATAAATAATTATTTATGAATTATTTTGAATATATTACCTTTTATTAACTTTACTTATTGTCCTTCATTTCAAATATATTACATATTTATAGTTATTTTTATAATTGGTATTTAGATCATTATTTTGTTTGTCTTGTTAAAATATCATATTAAATGATTCGATTCATAAAAAGTTGATTCAAGTTAATAATTTCTAGATATTTAATCATATAGTATTAAATTTTCTATAAAATTCCATTATCTTGTATTTTCGTTAATTTAAAGATATGAATTCAGTTTTTGAAAATGTGAATTAGGATAAACTAGTTTTTGACATACTTAATGACTCAAAGATGGTAGATTAATAAATATGTGACATACTTATAAAACAATTATATAATAATTAATATATATTATACTAATTATAATTATATGATATAACCATTTTATTACATCCCATTATTCATTATGACATCAACATTATGACATCACTCATGCAGGTGGTAAAACCAACCCAAACAATAATGTTTTATAATGCTTTCACAATAAAGGAAAGGTATTTAGATAAGAATAATTTGAAATATTTAGAAGAATAAAAACTACATTTTTTACATATATCCACATTATATCTATTATTAGAACCACACAACATGGTTAGTGAAGGAAAGAAAATTGGTTCATAGAAGCATTAGTCTTTTGTAGGCATGACTAAAGATCCTATTTCTGAAAGATTTTGTAGAATCATGGTATATTAAAAGTGAACTTTTATTGTATTATTTGGTAAATAAAACAAATATTTACTCATAAAATTTATCCTTTACACTATCCTTTAGAATTGGTGATGAAAAATGAACAACATCACTTTGTGGAGGTAGTATTCCGCACTTATGAATGATTGATGTTGATTTCATTTCTTATTGGATAGTAATGGTTGAATAATTGTTTAAAAGTGATATAATGAAACATAAGTATTCATATGATACCATTTTCATTATATCAAAAAAATATGGTATTTGGATAGTAAAAATTAAGAATCGAATACTTAAAAAGTTGATATTTATGTCGGGGTGTTGAATTTTGACTAGGAATTCTCCCAGGAAATAAAAAAACTCTCCCTTAATTATACTTGTACAAGGATTTTTTTTTTGTGAGTAGATTATAGTAATATAAAAAATTATGGTTTTAAATGGTAATTGTTTTACAATTCTATTATTTAAGGTGTATAATTGTTGGACTTTTATAAGTAAATAGAATGGTATTCCTCGAAATGACCGTTAAATTTTAAAACATTTAAGGTCAATTTACAAGGGCCAATGGCCAAAAAATCACCTTTTTTGAATTTTCTCCATTATAAATATCTTTTTTCATTTTTCACATTTTACCAATGTATCTATTTTTTAATAATTACAAATAATTTTATAGAAAAAAATTAAAATTTAAAATGTTAGATAATGTCAACCACATGAATTAAAATTAGATATTAATTTTATTATATATAATTTATAAAAATTTGAAATGTTATTTTTAAAATAAAATTACTTAATCATGTAAAAATCCTTTTTTAGAATGTAAATTTTTTTAACATTAAATTTATATATACGATTATATTATAATATTTAATTATTTAAATAAAATAAGTTCAGTTATTATAAATTATAAATTTTAATAGGTTATAATTTCATTCCACTAAAAAATATCACCTCAAAATACCATATCCAATGAAAATTTTGAAAACATTTTGTACAAAACAAATAATTTGGTTTCTTTAAAAAAATATTTTACTTTATAATTATGATCTAAAAAAATATATTAAAGTTAATAATTTTGTTTATAAACTAATTATTTGACTACATAATTTGTTTTGACTTCTAAGTCATGTTTAATAAATGATAAAACCAAATTTATCAAAATTTAAATGAAAATGACATTTTTACTGAAAAAATGCATTTTTTGAAAAATATAAAATAATTGTAATCTATAAATACATATTTTATGAGTTTATAAATTAAGTTATTTTTATTAATTTAAAATTAAAATATTTATAATAAAATATAATTCAAATGTGCATGCCATAGAACAACAATTTTTTTAAGAAAGTATTTTCAAATGTAATTTGAATATATTCTTATTCTCCTTTAGAGAATTTAAATTAGATGAATGATAAATTATTTTCACCTATAATAAAATATACTTTTGATATAAATTAATTTTGTTATTAGAAATCATTTTTTGGAGTGTAAAACATATTAAACAAAAGAATGTATTTTATGTTGATATTCACACTCTATTCTATAAATGATAGTTACATTTTTATATCATAGTTTTCAACCACAACATAAGATCATGGGGAAATATAACTAGTTGTTTAAGTCACATCGGGTGATTTAGCCTTCATGGATTTAATAGTGTTTTTAAAAGCTATATCATTTATCAAAAATGATTTCTCTCCAGTCATAATTGATTGAATTTACCTTTAGCTTGGTCCATGATCAACCACATAGAATTTATCTCCATTATAATCGCATAAAAATTGGATTCTAAAAGAATATTTCATCATTCATATTCCATTTCTTGATATATTGATTGGATTATATTGTGACATTAATTTATAGTAGTTAATTTAACAGTTTAGTTTTGATGGTCATATTTGGTTTTAAAAAAATTCAAGTGTTTATCTTTTTTTGTTTGGTATTATGCTGGAAAAACTATATTTAATATATTTTTTATTTAATTTGAATATATAATGATATCTCAGGTCATTATATCACCCCAATTATATTTATTTATTACTAATAATATTAAATTATTTCATTGTAATTTTTTTTATAAAAGGTTTTCTATTATATTGCATGATATTAATAATATAATGAAGTATAAATCACATCCATTCCCTTGAAATAGGAATAATCCCAATGTTTTGTTTCTTTATGAATATTATTGTCAAATATATCTCAATTTCTCTAATTAAGAACTATTTTTCATTCCCTTTATATCATAGTTCAGAACTACGAAGGTAGATAGTCATGAAATATGATAACATATTTTTATAATAGTTTCACCATAAACACATATCTCTCATCCCTACAGTTTCTTCAACATAGTGGTGCCATTTGAATTTGGAGGCCAAATGATAATATAAATTGAGAATCTTTTATGTCCTCGTAATGATCATTGATATTGATATTCAGACCCCTCCATGTATTTTTCATAGTAACTACCATCATTGCACGGTCTTGTACCCTCTCCATCTTATCCCTTTTATGTGTCTCTTACTTAAATAGATAATCAACCATCTCTTTTAATATTTGTTTCACCATTACTTGTTTTCTCTTCTCTATAAAACTCTCTTGGGTAATTTTTTTCAAGGGATGGAAAACCAAACATATTCACACTTGGTGGCTCTTGAGCCTCCCAAATTGGTCCTTACATGAACCAAACTCTTTCCCACTCACATTGTACGAGATCAAATAATATAGGGAATTAAACCTAATTCTTAAACTGCTATAACCCCTGAGTTCACTATTTTGACTCACCCATTTACAATGAATCACAATTTTGTCATGTTTCACAAGTAAGAGTGGTATCGGTTATAATCTATGTCCACTCTTGATATGAAGATTTTAACTACACAAGAAACATCATGGCCTACATGCACAAGTGTCGCATTGATTGATTGTGATGGAAATGATTTTTTTCATCTGTTGTTATAGTGATGTTATGATCAATCTATAGTGGTTTCTGGTTGTTTCCTATATCTACTCCATCATTGTTCACATAGGGGGAATGTTATAGGTAATTTAACCATAAACTCTGAATATAGAGCCTATATTGTATAATTAATACATTATTAGTATGAAATAAAATACCTATAACGGATCTATACTAAGATTTATATTCTTATAAACATAAATTTTAAAATGAAACCTTCATATAAATAAATATTTTATTTGATATACAAAACATTGGGGTGGTAAACTTATAATACATTCTAGGTAACACGTATTGTACTGCCACGACCCTAGTTACCCAGAGTCAGTGTATTATTTTAATAGATTGGCATGATATGAGGAAATCATGTCCTATAAAACCGATCAGTTTAGTAGTCTGAGAAATATATTACCTACATGAATGTTACAATACATTATAACATGAAAAAAACAACAACATTGTCTTCATTAACCACATCCATATCCCTGAGACCATCCTTGCAGTTCAGTCATTATAAACTTCTTGAAAATACTAATATAATAAAATATAATAAATGGGTGAGATTAGAAGATCAGTAAGGCTAACCAATTTAGAAGAAGATAACATAAACAATAGGCATGGTGAATAATTGAAAACACATGACTTTAAAAATAATAAACATGAACACATTATGGTAGAAACACGAGTTGAGTAAATAATGACATAATAAAACATAGTCATGGGTATTCTACAAGTCGAATAACCACATGATCTATGAATATTATTTTCATAATGAGGGAATGTATAATGCCAGACATTCTGAAACATTTTTTCAATGCCTCGACCAATACTTCTAAATATGATTAAGGCCTTGGCCAAAACTATATATCGAATTGGGAATGGCTTCAACCAATTCCACATCTAATTGTCTCATGAGACCTAATGATTCATTGAGGAGATATAGTGGGCTCTACCCATTACATACTATGCCCAATACATTCCTCATATGAAAAGGTTTAAAGATAACCTAAACATTCATATTAGAACTAGCATGTGTAATATCAATACTTTAACCCTAAACCCAGAATGGTATTAAAATAACAAATCCAAAATCAAATATATTGCAAAACCTTCCATATAATGTGGAATATTTATATCATAATAAATAAACCATGATAAAGAATAATATCCCGTAAAGGATGTTGGCATAATTGAAAATGATCAGTAAAAATCATTGAGAGAAACATACCTTTTTCATGAAATCATTTAAAAATTAAATAATTTATAAAGAAATTAATTTAAAAGATATTTCTAAATCACATTTTCCCATACAACTTTGAAACTTTTGATTTAAATTAATATTTTAAAACATTCATGTCCATATAAATAAATCTTCTAAACCATTTTAAAAACATAAACATTAATGAGAAAGGTTTAGAATAATAAATCACTAAAACATTTAAAATGATGTTTTATTAAAAAATTACATTAAAAAGAATCCATTTGAACACTATTTTACGACACATCGACATGGATAATAAATATGTTTTAGTAGATGAATATGTAAAAACAACCTCAGATAATAAAGAGATAGTGAAATTCACCCTTACCTTGCACTTTCGTTTGGTCAAGGATATGTTTAAACTCTTATATAATGAGCCTAGAATGTTATTAAACTATAAAAGAACTGTATTCATATTCATTATATCATAAATTATTCATTTATGACTTTATACATCTCATTTAATAATGAATTCCATGTTAAATTAACATTTCGGGTAATAATAGAGTTCTTTATCGTACTTGTTTTAAGTTGTTATTCTTGATCGTATCATTTATATCATGATCTAAAAACTAACATGATTTATATATATCATATATATTTAGAATATAAATATTTATAATATATAGATATATGAAATGGAAAACATATTTTATAGAAACGGTAGGTCGTACGTACGCATAAACATTGTTTCTGTTTTCATATCGTATTGAATTGAAGTAAGTGAATAAGATATATATAAGTACATACATATATATATTATGTATCATTATTATGTAATATATTACATACTAATTAGTAATTTATATTTTTACAATCATCGTTCATTGGTGAATGTGGAAATGAATCTCATCGCGTCGTGGAGACGGTAATCCGTACGTATGCACGAGCAACAATATCATTATATTGATGGTGAAATCATATATAATTGGATGGTATATTATATATACAGAATAATTAAAATTTTATATTTATTATTTACACCAGTTATACTCATTATTATACCCATTCAAATAATGAAGTGTTTAAATAACAAACTACACCACGACATGGAGACGACAAGCTGTACATACGCACGTATGGTGACATAGCCATTTATAAGATGGATAGAATAGAGAATAGGGTTGCACCATATTTATAATAACATCACAGTATGTATGAGGTATTGGAGTTATTATTTTGGTATGAAAACAACAAAGAAGGATGAAGTGGAAGAAGAGAAGAACTTGTAAGAGGTGATGAAATATTTATCTCTTCTTGAGATTCATCCTTTTGATTTGATCAAAAGGGATCATTAAGATGCCTTTTTGACCAATGGATGGCCTCTATAATGAATCAAAGAATGTTGGAAGGATATATGGTCTGAGTTTGGCCGATCAAAATGGCTTGGGATGTGTGAAATTAAGAGAAGGGGAAGTACCCTTTTATAAGAGAGGTGAGGGTCACTTTAGGGAAAAATTGAAATATTATTTTATTATAAAATCATATTCGGTTTATAATGGCTTAAAAATGATTTATTTAGAGGATAATGTGGGTATGGGTTTAAAACCTCTCAACCAATAGGGTTTTGATAGGTTTTGGTCACCATAAAAACCTTATCTTTTAGATTTAACTCTTAGTTAAATAGTTTTACTTTTACCACTATTCATGAATTTTTATTATAATTGGTTAATAAACATACTATAAAATTCCAAGAGAACCTAAAGTGGTAAATTAAGGATATACCTATCATTATATAAGTTCTTTGGGAAAGCCTTATATTTTTAACACTATTATATAATTTAATAATATAATATTTGTTTTAAAACTCATTTATGTTAGTTTTGACAATAATTAGTATTTGGTTTTTGTGAAAGTCTTCACAACTTGATTACTTCAAAAAAAATACATTTAATAAGTCTTAACATTTCATATTAACCTAAAAAAATTTGTATGGAATGAAAACATTCAAATTATATTTATTTTAATATTTAAAATATCATTTATTTGATTCTTTTATTAATAAAAAAATACTACATCATTATTATGTCATAAATAAATATTTTTTATTTTATGTATAAAAATTATAAATAAAATATAATCATGTAGGAAATATTTTTAGATTTCAAGTTAATATTTATAGTCTAAGTGATCAATTATATAACCCCATATAAAAATGACTTACTAAAAGAAACATGCTTTTGTTATTTTTGTCTTTACTTTAGATTAATTAACATAAAATGTTCGCAACACTCCCAAGTGGCTCCATGGGGTCCCAAAATCGATGCAAGGAGTCCCATGTTTGGACATGTATCAGAGGATATAGTTAGGACATGTGTTAGGTTAATTTATTATTATTATAATATTATTTGTAATCCTAATATCCTGGATTTACCCTTTAACCATGGTAATAAAATATTTACAGAAGTAAATATTCATAATATATAAAAATAAAAATTACCTATTTACATAGTTTGGAAGTACTGATTCCAAATATGGAATCCATTTTTCCAAATTCCTAACACAGAAGTGGCAGAAATTAATTTAAAATTAATTCATGTTGTCAAAACAGAATACGTGTTTTTAAAAAAAAATTACGTTCAAAAGATTGACACTTGTTTGTGTCCAGTTTAAATTTGAAATTTTATCTAATGACCTAAATTATATTAAATGATATAAAATATTGTCTAGTTATATTTTAAAACCACTCAAATTTATAATTTAACAGTATAAAATATTTCGATTAAACAAGTTGTTTTTATTAAAATTTAGTATTTTTTCACTATTCATCAAAATATGAATGTTATCAGAAAAGTAAAAAAAAATCATCCAAAATAATTTTTTATGTTCCTATTCTAAAGATGGATTTATTTTCAATAAATTGAATATATAAAATTGGTAAATGTTGTATTTAAAAAAGCATTCACCATTAAAAGGTGAAAAAATGATTTTTTTTTATAATAACTCTTTTATCTTAAAAATTGATATTTTTATATAATGTCTAAGAAAGAAAAAAGAATAATATTAAAATTATATAGGATATATAAAATTTAAAATGTGGTTAATACCATTCATAAACTTTTTTTTAACGACTAGTTTGGTAAGTCATGGTGCGATCGAACTCTATGTTGCGTGTAACGCAAGTTATTGAAATACTTTGAAGAAATAACATACTATGAAATATTAGGGTGTTACATTCTCGCCTCCTTCAATAAATTCTGTTCTCGTAGTTTGAAATTGTTTTTTTAAATAAAGGGTTAAAACAGAAAAATTCTTTTGTGGAAAACCCACATCGGAAAATTGGTTTAATAAAATTTAGTATTAATAAGAGGGGAAAAGAAATGAAAATTTCACCACCAAATTATGATCGTTATTAGGATAAAATTAGTGGAAATTAGAGGCAAATATTTGGATGAAAAATGTAAGTATTTATAGGGAGAAATTGAGTTCATAAATCACAAACAATTGTAAAATTGAGGGCCTCAAAACCATCAATCTTAGATGATATAAATTATCATTAGTTCAACAAAACATTAGGTGTAAGGATAACTCATTTTTGGTATTAAGATCCATTACCTGATGTTTAAGAATTAATTTATGCATATAATAAGAGGGGAAAATATACTTGAAAAATGGATTTTCATCCTTCAACTAATTTCTACCACAATTTCATCTCTTACTCCAAAAGATAGTATAATTGAAAGGTATTCTATTTATCCTAATTGTATAGGGTTCCAAAAATAATGAATTTATAATTCATTTGTCATAATAATTAAAAAAACTACATTATACAAGATAGGACATCATGTATGCTAGTTTTAGGTTATGTACCCTTATCACCCTTCAATTGTGGGTTCAAGTCTAGTGGCCTTACAGGACGCGACGGGTTGTCACCCGACCTCCGGGTAGTCACCCGACCTCCGGGTTGTCCTTTTTATGATAATCCAAAAATAATCTCATGAAATTATTTGAACATAAAAATAGTATTCAATGTCAAAGTTAATCTATTCCAAACTTTAGACTTATCCAGAATACTTCTATCAAAACTCACAGTCCAAAGTTTATCAGGAAGGTAAACCCAATGAGGAACCTTTTTTCCACATAATAACATCTGAATACTTTCATAATTTATTCTTTTAAAACACAGTAACACCAGGAATTATCATATTACTATATTGATTAGATTAATCCTCCCTTAATCCTTATATAATACTAGATATATTCTCTATATCCATAAATGTTGTCAACTCCAACAATGATTGAATATAAAAATCATTAATCAGTTTCAAGGTAGTCAAGAATATCCAATATAATTTATCCAAATAAATCATATCTTATTCAAAAATCACTACCTTAGTATCAGAATCATTTTATGGTTTATCTTTCTCTCAACAATATATATTCTAAAAATTTAAACTACCATAGAGTAACTTTTCTTGGTTCCACACAATCTCAAGACCTTGATGAAATGGTACTGTAGTACAATCCTTATATACTATATAATTTTTATTACAAGTAAACCATTAATAAAATACTCAAATGATAAAATACATTAATAACAACATAAGAACTATAATCATTAATCTTCATCTTCGGTAGTAACATAACTTTATTATTACCAAATTAGACATTTGGGGTACACTCTGATGATTCGGACATTGATTTGTGCAGTGTCCCAACTCCTTACAGATGATGCATTATACATTTGAAACATTTTTCTTACTATTTCAATCACATAATTGGTGTCATTTTTATCTACACCTATAGCAAACTCTCATTCCCATAATGAGTTTTTAGCAAGGTGATTCTTTCCACAGTTATCACATATGGGAAAATCCTTTTTCCCCTATTCATTTTATCTACCATTCTCTATACTGTCCTTTTCTTCTCTTTATTCCCTTCAAATCCATAGGACATATAGAATTATCCACTTATCTTATTAACACATGATACTATTTCTTTATATGATGAGAATACGTGGGAAATGATTTCCATTCTAAATGATGGATTAAGACTATAAACGATATGATCCTTCTTACCCTTTGGATCATGCATATTGCGGGAGTTCTTGTTCCATCTACTGGACACCATTTCTTAATGATGACACACACTAGGTTTGATCATATAATACTGTATAATCCGAAAACTAGAAAAATTCTCAACATTAATTGAATATTTTCACACATCTAGTCTCATAATCATAAAAATAGTTTCTTTTCTATAATATTTACTCGTATATCCTTCAAAATGGTTTGTAAAAAAATTGTGAATTATCCAAAGAATATCCCCCAGGAGTGTCATAACCAAGAGCGCAGAAAGGCCCGTTGTCATGAACCAGTTCTCGTTCGAGTCTAGCTTAAAGTGGTGTTTTCAAGTTTTAACCCTAGGTACATCTTTTCCAGAGCTGCGTCTACCTGTTTATATCCAAATAAGTATGTATTTCATTGAAAACTCACAAAATCTCTACAGTACCAAAATTCTAGGAAATTATTCTATTCTAATCCTCAAAGTCTATCTTAGGGTAATGTTTCCAAATTAGAGTTTATCTAAATTCTAGTTTCCATGGTTATTTCTAAACATCCTCTGATACCAACTATAATT
The DNA here is from genome assembly GCA_963277665.1 of Viscum album. NCBI lineage: Eukaryota > Viridiplantae > Streptophyta > Magnoliopsida > Santalales > Viscaceae > Viscum > Viscum album. Next base: position 1,327,606,041 of record OY728142.1, on the reverse strand, counting down.
CCCTGACCCCAATTACCTAGAGTCAGTGAATTATTTTAATACATTGGCATGATACAAAGAAATCATATCCCGAAAGACCGATCAGTTTAGCATTCTTGAAACAGATTACATACAAGAACATTACATTACATTATAAAATGTTAAACAACAACAACATTTTCTTCATTGACCACAACAATATCTCTTAGAAGATCCCTGTAGGTCATTCATAATACACTTCTTGGAAATCTTGGGAAAATAAAACATAAGAATGGGGTGAGCGTAGATACTTAGTAAGGGTAAACAATTTAGCGGAAGATAACATAAATAATAGGTATAGTGAATAATTGAAAACACATGCCTTTAAAAATAATATACATGAACACTTTATGGAAGAAATATGAGCTGAGTAAATAATGTCCTAATAAAACATAGTAATAGGTATTCTACTAGTCAAATATCCACATAAACCATCAATAGTATTTTCATAATGATGGAATGTATAATGAAATACATTCTGAAACATTTTTCTAGGTCTCAGTAAAGTCATCTAAAAATGTTTATGGCCTCGCCCAAAACCATATATCTAATTGGGAAAGGCCTTGAAAAATTCCCCATATAATTTTCTCATGAGACCTACCGATGCATCGAGGAGTTATAGAAATCTCCTCTCGTTACTTACAATGTCCAATACATTCCTCATATGAAAAGGTTGAAAGATAACATATACATTCATATTAAAACTACCATGAGAAATGTCAAAACATCAACCCTAAACCATGAATGGTATAAAAATAACACATCCATAGAAAAATATATCACAAAACCTTAAATATAATATGGAATATTGGTATCATAATAAATCAAACTTGAACAAGAATAATATCCCACAAAGGATGATGTCATAGTTGAAAATGATCATTAAAAATATTTGAGAGAATTATCAATTTTCATAAAATCATTTAAAAATCACATAATTTAAAAAGGAAGTCATTAAAAATATAATATTGAATCAAAGTGTCCCATACAACTTTGAAACATTTTAAATGAATTAACATTTTAAAACATTCTCTTCTATATAAATAAATCCTTTAAACCATTTTGAAAGCGTAGACATTAATGAGAATGGTTTAGAAGAATCAATCATTAAAACATTTAAAATGATATTTTAGTGAAAATTTTCCATAAAAAAATCCCTTTGAAATATATTGTATGAAAAATTTAAATGTATAATAATTATGTCCCAAAAGATAATTACATAAAAACAACCTCAGATAATAAAGAGATTGGGAAGTTAACCCTTACCTTGCACTTTTTTTAGTCGATGGTAAGATTAACCTCCTGTATAATGACCATAGTATGTTATTAAATTATAACAGAACCGTATTCATATTTATTATATCATACATGATTAATTTATGACATTATAATACCCATTGAATAACTATTTCCATGTTAAATTAAAATTTCAAGTTATAATTGCTTTCTTTATCGTACATGTTTTAACTTGTTATTCTTGATCGTATCATTTAGATCATCATTTACAAACTTACAGAATATAAAACATGATTTATATATATACCATATGTATTTAAAATATAAATATTTATAATATATAGATATATGAAATAGAAAACAATGTTTATAGAGATGGTAGTCCGTACGTACGCATAAACGCTATTTCCGTTTTCATATCGTATTGAATGGAAGTAAGTGAATACGATATCTATAAGTACATATATATATATATATATTACATATCATTATTATGTAATATATTACATACAAATTAATAGTATATATTTTTATAATCATCGTTGAATGGTGAATGTGGAAATGAATATCTTATCGCGCTGGGGAGACGGTAATCTGTACGTACGCACAAGCGAAAATATCATTATATTGATGACGAAATTTTATGTATTTGGATGTTATATTATATTTAAATAATCATTAACTTGTTATATTTATTATTTATATCAGTCATACTCATTATTATACCAATCCAAATAATGAAATATTTGAATAAAACATTACACCACGATGTGGAGACGGTAAGTCGTACGTACCCACGTATGGTGACATTGTCATTAATAGGATGGATAGAATAAATAATATGGTTGTACCATATTTATAATAACATAATAGTCTGTATAAGTTATGGTATTATTTATTTTGGTATGGAAACAACCAAGAAAGAGGAAGTGGAAGATGAAAAGAACTTGAAAGAGGTGATGAAATATTTACCTCTTTTTTTACTTTCCATATGATTTGATAACAGGGGCTCCATAGGATGGCTTTATGACCAAAAGAAGGCCTATATAACAAAAGGAGGATATTTGGAAGGATATTTTGTCCGGGTTTGGTCGAGCCAAATGTCTTGGCATGTGTGAAATTAAGAGAAGGATAAGTACCCTTTTATAAGAGAGGTGAGGGACACTTTAGGAAAAGATTGAAATATTATTTTATAATCAAATAATTTTCGGTTTATAATGGCTATAAAATGATATATTTAGATTATAGTATGGGTATGGTTTTAAAACCTCTCATCCATAGGTTTTAGATAGGTTTAGGTCACCATATTAACCGTATCTTTTAGATTTAACTCTTAGTTAAATAATTTAACTTTTACCATTATTCTTGAATTATTATAATAATTGGTTACTAAACATATTATAAAATTCCAAGAGAACCTGAAGTGTTACATTAATGATATACATATCATTATATATGTTCTTTGGCAGAACCATATATTTTTAGAACTATTATATAATTTAATAATATAATATTTGTTTTAAAAACTCATTTCTATTAATTTGGACACTATTTAGTATTGTGTTTTTATGAAAGTCATCAAAACTTGATTAATTAAAAATAAATACATTTAATCAATAATAAAATGTCATAGTAACCTAAAAAATTCGTGTATGGTATAAAAACATTCAAATTACATTTATTTTAATATTTACAATATCATTTAATAGATTATTTTATTAATAAGGAAAATAATGCATCATTATTGTGTCATAAATACATATATTTATTTTATGCTTAAAAATTTAAATAAAATATCATCATGTGTTAAATATTTTTAGCTTTAAAATTAATATTTATAGTCAAAGAGATCAATTATATAACCCCACATAAAAGTTTTTTACTAAAAGATACATGCTTTTGTTATTTTTTTCTTTACTATAGATTAATTAATATAAAATGTCATAATCACTCACAAGTGATACATGGGGTCCCAAAATTGACCCAAGGTTTCCCAAGTTCTGATATTTATCCGAAAATAGTGTTAAGACATTTTTTATGGTAATGTAATATAATTATAATATTATTTGTTACCATAATTTACCGGATTTTTCCATTAACCATGGTAATAAAATATTTACTGAAGTATATTTTCAAAAATGTATAAAAATATATGTTTCCTATTTATAAAATTTGGAACTACTTATTCCAAATATGGAATGCATTTTTCCAAATCCAAAACACATAACTGGTAGAAATTAATTTAAAATTAATTCTCGTTGTCAAAATAAAAAATGTGTTTTCAAAAAAATAATAACTATCAAAATATTCACACTTGTTTGTGTCTTGTTTAAATGTGAAATTACATCCAATGACCTAAATTATATTAAATTATAAAAATATAATCTAATGATACTTTAAACCACTCAAATTTATAATTTAGAACTATAAATTATTTTGATTAAAAAGTTGTTTTTAATTAAAATTCATTATTTTTAACTATTCATCAAAATATGAATTTATCATAGAAGTACCAAAAAGTTATCCAAACTGAATTTTTATGTCTCTATTATAAAGATGAATTTAATTTCACTAAATTGAATATATAAAAGTGTTAAATATTGGATTAAAAAAGCTTTCTCCATTAAAAGGCGGAAAGATGCATTTTTTTAAAATACCTCTTTTATCTTAAAAATTGCATTTTTCTTATATTATGAATAAGAAACACAAAATATGAATGTTAAAATTATATAGGATATATGAAATATAAAAGGTGTTTAATACTATTCATAACACATTTTTGAACGGCTGGTTTGGTAAGTCATGGTGCACTTGAACTCGGTGTTGGGTGTTGCGCAAGTTATTGATATAATTTTAAGAGATAACATACTATGAAATATTTGTATGTTACACATAGTGTATAGAATATAGATCTCATATTCAAATTTATGAAATTTAGTATTTAGTTATCAGAATCCATCCCATCAATAGTCATTTATCCATCTCCTCCATTTTCCATTTGTTGTGGTGGTTGTTCATAACTATTATCCATATGATCCTTGGGATTAGGACACTAACATGGATAATCTCATTGTCTTCCATGTTTACTTAATCAGAACAATAGTGGTACTTATAAATGAAATTTCTACACTCATTTAAAACTAACTAGAAACATACTTTTTCCATGTAATTTTTTTGATCCCATTTAAATCACCTTCTAGGCCACTTGAGAAAATTCCCCTCATTCTTCGGCCCATATTTTTTAATAATTTAATTTGAAAAAAAAACTTTATTATATTACTCACATAATCTTCCATGAGTATCAATAATTTTAGTCTTTATGGTTATTGGTACTTTGACTATATTCACATTGTTAGTCATATTTTGTGATTTTTGGTTTGGAATAACTATATCATTTCTCTCTCTAGAACCCATTCTGATGGGTTGTTCATAGAGGAAATATTTTTATTATCCCTCTCACACATGGTTACATCTAGTTCCATACATTTCAAAAACAAAAACAGTTTATATGAGTCATGAAAAAAAAAATTTGGATTTAAATATGAATGTAGATGCTCAATTAAAAGAGGGGGTGAGTTTTAATTTTAAAAACCTATATTTTTAACCTTAAGGAAAACTATATTTAACAGAGTTAAATAGGGTAATTTAAAAAAAACTCAAAATAGTTCTATGAAACAAACATGCTACATTACATAAATATGGTTCTATAAATGAAAAATAAGAAATGTTTACAAGGAAAGTATTCTATCTTAAAGCATATATAATCATACTAATCTAAGTATGAAAAAGTAAAAGAATGCATAAGAATTTTATACTTTCATTTTTTATAAAATACATTAGAAATAAATTTTAAACAAAAAAAGTAAAATGTATGAAATATTTTAACACAGAGAGAAGGGTATCCAATAACCATTGATAAAGGTCCCTTGATTTATAATTTTGAGAAAGTTTTTCAAACCCACACTAGGTTAACCCCTTGATATGAATATCAGAATCTATCTTCTTATCCCTGCATGCCCCCTAGATTTATTATAGTTGGAATCACTACATTATTATCCTGAGAAGTCCTCAAACATTATGTTAGTCGCCACCTCTATCATCATATCCTTGGATGCCCTTGATTTTACTCAACAACAATCAGAGTCGAACTAAGTAATCTGAAAAAGGTGTTTAGTATGCACAAAGCATGAGTGTATCTATCTCTCTATAAATCACTTCAACATCAAATAATCTCTAGGTTGATCAACAGTTGTGAGCTCATTCAAATGAGCTCCTATTTATAGTCACATCTCTAATAGTTATCATCCTCCTCCCATAGTTATATTTTTCTTTGAATATCGGACGGACCTATACACAAGTACCATAAACAACGGTGAGTTAGAAACAGATTCTACAACATTCTTTCATAACAAGTGTAAGGAAAAAGAAGATACATAATCAAATATATTGTTTAGATTCTAAGAAAAATACAGAATTCATAATCTTGCTGAATAATCATTCAGAGTCTATAATACATGGATATTCAGATTCTGTTTTACAAAAAAATTGAAACCTAAATTCTATAGATTTTAGAGTTTGAATTCCAATGAATTCAGAATCTAAATTTTGAGGAATTCAGAGTATGAGTTCTGAGGAATTATGAATATAAATTTTATGGATTTCAGAGTATAAATTATAAGGAATTGAAGTCTAAATTCTATAAAATTCAGAGTCTAAATTATTAGGAATTCAGAGTGTGAATTTTTTGGAATTCTGAGTTTGAATTCTATGGAATTGATAGTCTCCATTTTGAGGAATTAAGAGTCTTAATTATAAAGAATATGGATTCTAAATTATGAAGAATTCATAGTCAGAATTATGAAGAATTTGGGGTCATAATTCTGAGGAATTCGGAGTCTGAATTTTAATGAATTTGGGGTCTGGATTCTGAGTAATTCAAAGTAATTCGCTACCTGAATTTCAGAAAATCGTAATCTGAAAAATGAATACTCTATATCTAAGGAATTATGATATTCCAAGGTTTTAGACATGAAACTGAATTTTAGACCTAGAAATAAAAACATTCTGATTTAGAGAGATTATAAATTGGGATAATGAAAATAAAGGTAAGGATGAATATTTCCTTATAGAAGGGAAATTTTATGTATGAAAATAATCCTTAAGGAAAAAATAGTTTCCCTTAATATAGAGTGTTTGTGATTTTCAAAACATAGAGTAATGGAAGTCATAAGGACACTTTATTGACTCAAAAATCCTCCCCCCTCTTTGTAAATCACAAACAACATTATAAAAAAAGAATATAAGGACTAATAATTTTGTTTTATGAACTTAAAATACAAACTTATCTCTCATTACTTATGAATTATGATTAATAAGAATAACTCCCCCTTTGGTTTTGAAATCCCAAAGGATCAAATTCTTGACTTCCCTTAAAGATTTTTTTTCTTGCATAAGTAAATCTTCTTTGAGTAAACACCCCCATATATGGACTCCTCCGTACATAGGGAATTCACTTATTGACATAGAATTATTTTTTACCATTCCTTTTTCCCCTTTTGTGATTTTCAAAAAGGAATAGAGGTAATGGAATACAAAATATGGTAACTGAAATATTTGTACTATAAAAAAATATGATAAACAACCAAAACCATCATTGATATTGGAAAAATTTGTGCAATGAAGGTAATATAATAAAATATCAGAGTTAAGAGAGAAAATCAACTATCTTTTTCCATCGGTATAAGATTCTTGACAATGGCCTTCATCTTTTTCACCTACTTATGATCCTCTTCCAAATATTTGAGAAGTTTATCCTGATCTTCATTTCCCTTCTATAGAGATTTTATCTTTTCTTCCTGATCCTTAAGAATTTCTGCATGTGTCTTCAAAACCTCTTCTTCCATATTGAACTTTTATTTAAACATGATTCTAAGATCTCATTACCTTTAAATATTTGTATCAACTAAACTAAGTTTTACAATCAGATCCTTGTCTTCCTGATTCCGAGCTGTTTTTTGAATATTGAGCTTCTCATTAAAAGATGTAGTTAGATTTCTGATCTTTTTATCTTCGGTATCAAAATCATCCTTCACATTATCTGGAAAGTCATCATGTATTCTCATCTCTTCAATTTTCATCCTGGACCACTTAGTGATTTCCTTGATTGACCTCTCGTGGGCATCATACCCATTGTTAAATGATTTAAAATCGACCTCAAGCCTGATGAATTTGTCCATAAGCATGGAAACAGAATCCAATATTGTATTAAATTAATACTAATGGATCTGACATCTCGAGTCCATAATTGAAAACAACGGAATTGTATCAACCAATTTCTTCAGGTATTGGACCATAAAATCATGACCCATATAAGACAATTATGATTCAAATTCCATTTTTGGTGAGGATTATTTCTCTATCTCATCATTATTTCATTTAAAAGATAAACCAACATCTTTCTTAGCCACCACGTCCTTCTTAGGTCTATCAGAAGACACCTATGATCATTTATCATCTCTCAGAATGATCTTAGTAGCCTTTGGTTATTCATGTTCACTATCTGATAGTTGAACCATCTTATCTTCTTCATATTTTCCTTTTCATCATCTGACACAAGATTCTCTCTTTAAACCTATTAATGGTTGATTACCTCTTCTTCTGATGGTTTGTTTACTATCTCTTGACCCTCTTCTTCTTTTCTTGGGGAAGTAATTTTTGTAGATTTTTTATGGGATGTATGAATAGACAATTTCTTAGAAGTACTCAAATTCTCAGGATATAGCTCAACATGACTTATGTAATATTCAATATCCTCCCTATTTTCCTCTTCATTTCCTTCCACTTCCTCTTCCGACACAATCTCTTCCTCTTCATAATGTTCTGGAATGACCATTTTCTTTCCCAGAGTCCCTGGAAGTGATTCAGGTAATAATGGCCCTAGTACCAAGATTTTTTCAGAGGCCTTTTTGGTGTCTCTGAGAAGATCTTGAACTTCTTCAGCCTCAAAAAACTTCTTTTTTTTTCTTTTATTATTTTTCTTGTTTTTCATACTCTTGAGCACCCTTATGCTTCAATGATTTGTCCTCAGTAGGGTCCAATCCAAATATAGGCACTTCTTCCTTCTTATTCTTTTTATATTCTCACCTCATAGAAACAACTTCATCTAAATAGGTCTTTTGTTTCATAAATTTTAGAGGTGCTGATTGGGTTTCCTGAACTATAGTATATTTTCCTTTTCCTTCCGGTTCATTCAGCTTTCTCTTATTTCCGCCCTTCATATAAGTCTCAACTATGTCTGGATTCTAGGATAAGTCTTCGATCTCACTTTCTGACAAGTCATTAAATTCTCTAGATTTGCAGTTAAAGACAACCTTAATTCTTCTCAGCATATCATCATTAATAAACATTATGTTGAAATATCTAGGCTTATAACTGCATGAAATTTTTATAGAATCTAGACAAAAGACTATGATTTTGGAAAGAACGTCTGGATATATACTAATGTGAGATTTTATTATCTCATTTTTTATATTTGAAATTGTAATCAAGTTATAATGCACTAGATTAATCATCTTTAGATTCACCAGAAAATCCAAAACATAAATGTCACTATTCTTTAGGGTATCTTTATCCCCTTTTCAAGAAATGAAAATCCATAAATCCATAACTCTAGAATCCATAAATGTGTAGAGATATTGTTAATCTTTAATGTATTCAACTGAAATAAACCAAGATACTCTATGGCCTACTCCTTATCAAAATTTCTTGATATATTCAGTAGCATGTGGGTGCAAAAATCAGCTTCCCCCTCATACAAAATTCCTATAATGATTTCATCCGAGCTAATGGAAAGGGAATACCTTTTCCCATAACTCTAAAAATAAAACAAAGCTTTCTCATTTTGACCAATAAAACATATAGTCTCATAAAATTATACCAGAAACTAAAGATACACCGGATCTTGTCCCTTCAGTTTGGATACACATAGACTCTCCCAGCCATTCAATTTGATATTCATTGAAATAAGAGAATTGTTATTAGCCAAAAAATTAGATCTTCTAACCACTCTCTATAGATATTACAATAAAAATTTCCTTAATTGATGACATTTCCTTATGTAGTGATGCTTCCAAAGACATTCAGATTTGAACAAATAAGTAAAATCAGAACGAACCATAAGTAGAGCGGCAGAGCATTGGTATGCAATATCTTGATAACCAATGTGGGAAAACAATTAGGGGACCTTTCTATAGAAATTTAGGCAACATTTCATATTCTTAGATTGATCCAATGGTTGAAAAAAATAAATTTGATTAGAATTTTGAGATGAAAGCTGAAGAAGAATATTGATAGGTTATTATATTTTAGGGTTCTTAGGTAAAAATTTAGATTTAAGAAAAGTGAATTTGAAAATATTTCTTAAACAGATGAATAAAAACAAACAAGTAAAAATTTTCAATAAAAAAATTATTTAAGGAAACATTCATTCCATAGTGCTTAGAAAATATTTTATTATAGTTAATATTTTTCTTTAACAACTTAAATTACAAATAAAATATTAAGGAAAGGGAATTTTGGATTTAGGAGAAGTAGTTCCAAAAATATTAGAGAGGAAATAATTTGGTTACGAAAAAAATATGGTTTTGAAAATTTGATTAAGGAAAAAAAATTGATAAGGAAATGTTTGTTAGGGAAACATTTAATAAGGGATGTTTTTTGAAGAATAAGAAAATTTACTCCCCCTTTGGAAAATAGTATCTTAATGTAAGGATATTTGTTTCAACAAAAAATTAATGTGGAAGATTACCTTCAGTTATCATTCTTATCTTTTTTTAATTTATTCAAATCTATCAGATGGTAATGATTTTGTGAACATATCAGCAAGTAGACCTTGCATTATTATAAATTGAAGAATGATTTCTCTTTAAAGAGTGTAATCCCTAAGAAATTGATGACTAATATCTATATATTTTGTATGTGTGTAATGTACAGGGTTTTTTCATAGCATAGTGCCACTATTATTATCACAAAATAATTGTGTTTTGTTAAAACACATACCATAGTCTGTGTGTTTGTGTGTTACATCCACAACACATGAGCTAAACAACTTCCAATTGCTGCATATTCAGCTTCAACATGGGAAATTTCTATTGAGTGTTTCTTTTTTCTAGACCAAGAAAATAATGAATCTATTAATAAATGAAAACTTCTTGATTTACTTTTCCGATCCATTATTTATCCTCCAAAATGACTATTCGGAAAAAACTGTTTAAAACAAAATAATTTCTAGAAGTATAAAAGAGTCATAAATCCATGGTTCTCTTTAAATTGAAAAAAAAATCACTGCTTTCAAATAAGATTCTATAGGATCAGATTTATATCTTCCACATAAGCATAATAAAAACGTTAAGTCTTGACGACTAGTAATCATGTATAGTAATCTTCCTATCAAACCTCTAAATAATATTTGATCTATTGGTTTACTATCTTTATCAATATCAAGTGAATTTGAGGTACCAATTGGATTACATAAACTCTCTTTTTTTTTCAAATATCTAATTTTTAAGAAGATATTTAATATACATATGTTGAGATATATAAGTTCTTTCTGGTTTTGGAAAAATTAAAAAAACCAAGAAATATGTTAACACCATAATCATACTTATTTCAAACTCATATTTCATTATATTTTCAAATAAATCAGTTAAATATTTCTTAGTTGAATAAAAAATAATGTCATCATCATAAATTTGGACAATAAAAAAATTTATCTTATATTTCTTAATAAAAAAAGTTGGATCAGCAGTTCTCTTAACATAATTGTTTGATAGAAAAAATCATGTATATCTACCATACCAAGCTCTAGGGGAATGTTTAATTCCATATAAAGATTTGGTATGTTTAAATATAGTTTCAAGGCTTTTTTTCATGAAACAAGGATTTCATTCAACATAAAATTTCACTTGAAAAAATCTTTTAATGAAATCACATTTTACATCCATTTGACAAAGTTTAAAATTAAATATTGTTGTAAAGTAAAGGAAAATGTGAATTTATTCAAGTCTAGATACTGGAGTATTGGTTTCATCATATTCTATTCCTTCTTCTTGGTTATATACATTAAAAACATATATATATTAATTTCATACTATGATTCCATTTTCATCACATTTATTTCTAAAGACCCAAATTACTCTAATAACAGACGATTAATTAGGTAATTCAACAATGGACTAGTCTTTATTCCTTTCAAATTCATTTAGATCATCCTGAAAGGATATAATCCAATCAAAATCACCTAAACCATCATCAATGTTTTTTAGTTCTAATTGGGAAAGGAATGTAATATGTTCTTCTTGATTTATTAATGTACTTCTAGCCCTTATAGGTTTATTTACATCCCCAATGGTACTATCACTGGGACGATTCTTAAGAAACAACTAATTTGGGTTTTGTAAAACCATTTCATTAAAATATGGTATCAAATATTTTTGGGTAAATTCTTCAGAAATATTTTCTGGAACATTTCCATTATCCGAAGGAACTTCTATCAAGGGTGGATAATTAGTTTTTTAAAACACATCTGAAGATGTTGTTGAAGTCATTTAAAAATAAAAGGATCAGTTTTGATCAAATTTAACATGCACTGTTTCTTTAATAGTACATATTTTTTTATTATAAAATCTAAAAGCCTTAGAAGTAGTGGAGTAGCCAAGGAAAATTCCTTCATCAGATTTTGGTGCAAATTTATGTAAATTATCTTTAGTATTTAGAATGAATACTTCACATACAAACATATTGAAGTAGGAAAGTGTAGGTTTTCTACCATTCTATAATTTTTATGGGGTTTTGTTAAGAAAATTTATAATAAAAACTCAATTTATAGTAAAATAAAAAGTACTTATAGCTTCAGGACTAAATTTATTAGCTATAGAATATTCACCTAACATGGTTCTAGTTATCTCTTGAAGAATCTGATTTTTTTTCAACAAAACCATTCTATTGTAGAGTTTTGAAGTTTAGATGTTAGGAGAAATTATTTTTTTACTGCAAAAAGTTTCAAAATCAGAATTTTGAAATTCTCCTCCATGATCACAAGGAATAGTTATCAATGGAAGGTTTCTCTCAATTTTAACATGGGCTCTAAACATTTTAAAATAAGAAAAATCTTCATATCTCTTTTCTATAAAATAGACCCATGTTAATCTAGCATAATCATCAATTATGAAAAATACATAACATTTCCCTCCAAGACTTCTAATTTCTGTTGGAATGAAATGATCTATATGCACTAACTGTAATGCATCGGATGTTGGGACTCCACACATTGATTTAAAACTTGATTTATGTTTCTTTCCAAATTTACATGGATCACAAAATTTTGAATAATCAAATCTATGCTCTGGTATAATCTTAACAAGTCTTTTCATTGAGAGTTTTCATAGGTTCCAAGGGTTATAGTGTCCTAAAAATCTATTCCATAACCAAGATTGATCCTCCATTTCCCTAAGGTAAGGTTGATCTTGGCTCCAAATGTCTTCTATGTTTAGTGTGTTTAAATTCTCTTGGATATGAGCAGAAAAAATATACTCTTCCATGGGATTGTGTATTATGTATTTATCATTCGTAAAATTCACAAGGAAAACTCAATAACATAATTGACGTATGTTAATGTGTTTGGGGTTAAGGCCATTATAAAATAAGACATTTGAAATCAATGTTTTTTCAAGAAGAACGATGTCACAAATACCAACAATTTCTCCCTGAGCATTATCTTTGAAAGTTACTTTTCCTCCATTCATCTAGATAATCTTTTCAAATAAGTTTTTGTTGCCATTCATATGCCAAGAACATACACTATCCATGAACCTTGTATATCTATTTTTAGTGTCTTTATTTTCCATGAAACAAAAGTGTTATACTTTCAGAATCCCAAAAATCATGGATCTAGAAATTTCAGAAAGTAAGATTTTAGGAATCCACATTTTCTTAATAAAATATTCTTTCTGAAAACCTAAACAATGATTTTTGAATAAAGATAAATGTTTCTCACAATGTCCACCACACTGACATCTAGTAAAAAATGGACCACATTGGGGAATAAAATTGTTATTAATAAAAAATAGTTTAGTATAGGAATAACCAAAACCAAGATGACTCCTTAAACAAAGAATTTGGGAATACATCCTGATAACCATTTCCTTACCATAGGTAAATTTTGAAAAGAATTTCCTTAAGAAAATTATTTCTAACATTAGTTTAATAACATAATTTTTATCTGCAAAAACATGATTTTTAAAACTATAGATAGCCTATGTAATATTTTTCATAGAAATTATATTTTCACTATCCATAGATTGTTTATTGTAAGAACTTGTGACTTCTTTATATGTATTAATCTTTTATTCTGGTGTTTTTGAGAAGAAGTGGAGTTTTCGGAAATTTTAGGAGTACACGTCGTGTACTTATAAGTAAAATCCCTAAACTCAGTTGTTGAAGGAATATGTGTGTTGGTTGTGTAATGGTAAAACACTTCATCATGTGGTTTAAACAAGAAACCACCTCAAGTGGAACTCAGTAAAGGCAAGTGCATGCAAAGTACTTTAAAAAGACATGTCGTGTAATTTCCTTTGTTCAATAAATAGACCGGGTTCGCATCTAATTGGAAAAATTTCCTTATTCACCATCTGTCTCATCCAAGATCTACTATTGGTTATGAATCTTATTTGATCCTCCATCTCATCATTCGTTATCTGAATCGACAACCATCAGTTGCGTTGGAATTTCCCAAGTATGCTCCTCCTACTTCTAGATCCTTGTTTCCGGATTTCTCTTCTTTCGTGAGATATCCTTGGTTGAATACTTTTATCTTTTTTATAGATATACAATGTTCTAGGGAGATTCAAGGCCCAAGTTCCACATATATCGATCGCACAATACTGAGGTAGGTTGTTTGTGCCTTACGTAGTTTGTCTTTTAGTTATATACACAAATGTTCCCAGTACTGTCGTTTAGGGTATTGTCTGTTAGGGGATTTTAACCATGTTAATGCATGTTATGCCTTTTGGTTTGAATAAAATTTGTTTGATAGATAATATGGTTAATTTCAATGATATGGATGTGTTTTCCCAGGATTTTTTGATTTTGGCCCTTTGGTCTATCCTTGCCTATTAGTCTATTGTTTTAAATTCCTAGTGTGGTTAGTATAGAGTGATTATTTATCTAATATTTTGTTCTATACCTTGAAACAAGTTTATCAAAGTAGTACTTTGAGGTTTTCATTGGATATTGATTATTGTTTCTGCACGATTGCTTTACATGGGGCTGTGGGAACCAAGTATAGTGAGACCATTGGGGGAATTGACATTAACGGCTTTCCCAAAGTGTCTATTATATTTATCACGTTATGAGACTATAGGGGGGATTGACGTTGAGTTCTCCCTCAGAGTTTCTATAGTTACATTACGAGACCACATGAGGAATTGACATTGAGTACTACCTCAGAGTGTATATAGTGTACTGTAAAAAGAAAATCGTGGGAATTGGTGGTGAGTGCTTCCTCATAGAGTCTTTAATTACAAATGACTATATATGGAATTGACAGTGACTAATTCCTAGGAGAAAATTTCTATATCTTCTCTTGTATTTTCAACCAGAGGAGATAGGTTGTGAGAAAATTCACAGGGGGTTGCTTGTATTTCTAGATGGTTGTTTAAATTGGTAAAGGTAAATGATTGTAATTGAAACTATAGGACTGCTTACTTTTGAGTACTTCTCTGTCTATTACTGCTTTTTCATATTTCATTTCATATATATTCACTTATAATTAGGCATAGATCTTTGGTTGGTTGCCTACTAGGATTTGACTCACACCCTATTTGGAAGATGTTTTTGGGCCCATACTGATTATATTGTTGCAGGTCTATATAAGGGCAACTTCCCTTATAATTCTGGTACATGATTGATGTAGAGCTCGATAGCATGGGACCATTCTGAGGCTTATGAAGCTGTTGGAGTTTATTTTTTTCATTCTAATTTGGATTAGTACTTTATTCTAGCATTGGGAGGTGTTTTTCTACTTTCCTAGACATATGTATCATTAATCAATTATATATATGCTCCAGTTATTTATTTCGTCAGTTATCAGTTGTTTACAATTGTATGGTATTGCTACTTCTTCCACTATTGTTATCTACATATTTTTGTTGTGTTAATCTACCAATGAGGGCATAGTTTCCCCACTATCACACATAAGTTCATCACTGTTAGTCGATAGCCTCTAACATTTCGGGAAATGTTCTTGAGTCCTTGTGACTAACAGGGTCTGGGGAACCATTGGGAGGCTTCTGAAACCGGGACGCTACAAAGTGGTATCAGATAGTTCTTTTCTTCTTGACATACTATTTGGAGCCTATATTTAGGGATATGATGGACTAGGTATTTTTTAATAAGTTATGCACGAGAGTAGCTAACCTGTGAACAGGGAAAATCCAATTTACCTAGTTTTTAAAAAATTTATGGTTTTGCAATTTCACAGTTGATTTAATTTCACCATTGGGTGATTTACATGTTTTTTTCTTATTGTGGATATTATTGAGGTTATATTTTTATTTCAACCAGATGAGATGAGGGTATTTAATCTAAATAATCATACATAAACTTGGTAGAGAGAAAATGTCATGTATTATTTCCATGCCATTTAGGGTGCATTATTGATTTCATGTTATTGTGATAGATGTTGTGTTTCATATGCATAATGTTGTGATATATGCCTTGATATAATACATATTATTTGATAGGGTATTTCTAATATGTACTATTTATTCTGAATGAATGCCAAACTTTAGTTCTTGAGGTGTTATGGGCCCTCATGGACCAGAATTCGGTGGATCGTTGCTCTTTTATGTTTTTATATAACTTGTATAAGATTCCAAGAATAGATTCATGGGAAGAATGGGCCCTCACTATTTAGAATTTGGAACTTTAAGGTTCATTTCAAAAAAAAATTTGTTCCAGAGTAGTTTTTGAGACTTACTATCTGGATAAACCCAGAATAAACGGTGTGTAATGATGAGTACATGCCATGTGTCCTTCTACTTGGTAAGGAACTATTTTTATTGTGTACACGTCGTGTACTGTATGTAAACATTATGCAGTTTGTAACTGTGCCACTGGCTATGTGGGTAGAGACATGGGGATGGAAAATCATTGGAGGGAAACTCCATGTACCGGATGTACATGCGAGGTGGTGTAAACCATGTGTCCACCTGTGTGACTAACGACCCAGATGGATAAAACATAGGTTATACATTCTGGGTCAAGCTTGAACACATCGTGTATTATAACCCATGTATCTGGTGATTTAATGAACAAAATGGGGTGGTGGAATCCTTCTAGTATGCATTATTTCTGGAATTAACACTCCATGTAGATTCAGCCGTGTGTCCACCCAGGTGACAAACAACATTGGTTGGTGACGTTCATCTAGTACACATTGTGTTTGGCACTAACACGTCGTGTAGTCTTGTTCAAGGATATCTTTGTGGCTTATCCATGTAAGGGAACTTTAACAGGGGAAGAGTATTCAAGTATACGCTATGTATTAGGACAACACATCCTGTGTATGTGGTGTTACACAACCAGTTTTGGGCAGAAGTACACGCCCATGTGGAGGATTAATGGAACATGCCATATAATGGTTATACATGTCGTGAACCCATGTTTTTAAAAACATGAATGCCCTCCTTCTCATGTTCCCATATTACACTTCTAAGTTTCAATCCTTGATAATCAAAATCTATGGTGTGTTCTTGACCATGCAGATTCATGCCACCGAGACATCCTCTGGTTGTGCGCCAATTAAAGGGCAGTGATCAAACTCTAGACATGGCTGATTAGGGTCCACTAGTAGTTCCTCAAGTAGTTCCCATCATGGCACCAACTGTTATCTCGGATATAGGTGTCTATGCACAGTTCCGAGATTGCCTTATGGGGATGATCCAGACCATTCAAGGAGCACCACATCCTACCCCTTCAATGGCATTATTGACAAGGGTTTTCCATCTGCAACATCCTTCCACCTTCTTAGGGTAAGGAGGACCTCGGGCATTATTGTAATGGTTAGAATCCATGATTTATATCCTTGAGCATATAGAGACGCTACTAGAGAGAATGGTGAAGCTTTCTACTTATATTCTTCGAGACAGTTCCAAGAGATGTTGGGATCTGATCTCACAGGAGGGATGCCAAAAGGTTATGGCATAGGAAGATTTTCTGTGTACCTTCAAAGATTAATTCTATTTGGAGTCCATGAGGGTCGATCATGCCCGAGAGTTCATGAGTTTGGAATAGGGTACACTTTTAGTTATAGTGTATTCTTCTCACTTAGCATAGATACATTTATTTACACCCATTCTATGGGGAGATGATTTTTTCCTAGTGAGGAAGTTTAAGGATGGTCTTAGGAAAGAAATTTGGGCTCAGGTGACTATCTTTAGGTTAACTTCTTTTAATTCTACAGTCAATTAGCTGCTAATCACAGAGCACAATCTGAGTGATTCTGGAGATATGGGCCAGGGCATTTCAGCATCCAAAGTTGGTACTACTCCAGTTAATAGTAGGAAGCATCGTAGAGAGTAAACACGTAGAGATCCAAGTAGACGGGATGCACCATCTGGTAGCCAGGTGGTATACTACCAGTGTGGAAAGGATGGTCATACCAGACCACTTTTCCTGAGAGACCAAGTCAAGTGCCAATATTATGGAAATATGGGCCATCATCAATGTTTCTATCTGTTCTTACCACAAATAGTAAGTGACAGGGGTTCTTCAATGACTCCAGGTTTAGGAGAAGCACCACCAGTTTCTACCCAGTTTGGGAACTGAATTTATTCAATCCGTTTTGGCCAAGGTGGAGTTCATGGTCATAGTGGTCAGACACATGGTTTTCGAGATCCATATGGTGGGTTAAATTAGTAATCTCAGTTATCTTTACATGTTCATAGTGTAGGTCCGACTTTTTCCGTGGAGAAGACCTAGAAGGATTAGGATCTTGGACCCTCTACAGTGCGAGTTATGATTCTTGTTGCCTTAGTTTTAGCTTTTGGTCTTTTTGACACATGGGATTCCAATACTTTTATATATTTTTCTATTGTAGAGAGCCTTGGGCTCTGTATCTTTTCTTATACTAATATATTATTTCTAGACACTCTGTTGGGGACTATAATGGATATTGTACTTCAAGGAATGAAATGCCTCCTTGAGGTTGGTGGGTGTCACTTCTTATGGGACATATATGTCTTAGAGATGATAGTTTATGATTTCATTCTAATAACAAATTAGTTAGTTCAATTCCAGGATATTGTCAACTTTTATTGTCATAGGGTTAGTTTCACATCACCAGAGGGTGGATCATTTCTGTATAAGGGAGAATGGGATGTCCAGGTGAGAAGAACTGGACCTGATCATCAAGGGTTAAGGACAATCCTAGCCCAGAATTCTAGACTATATCTAGATGACCATGGGACATCAAAATTGGACTTTCCTCTATTGTTCAATTGTTTCATGTATGTCTTTCTAGAGTACTTTTTAGGTTTTCCTCTGGAGCGAGAGGTGGAATATTCTATTGAGATTGTGAAAGGAGCGGCACCGGTGTCCATTCCTCCTTATAGGGTGGCTACACAAGAGATCAATAAGAAGCTAGAGGAGCTACAGGTTAATGGGTTCATCTGAACTGTTACTTCTCCTTGGGTTTCTCATGTCCTATATTGAATGAAGGTGGATGGTACCCTCTAACTTTGTGTGGAATATTGGAATCTGAACCAATTGACAGTTTATAACTGATATCTGTTACCAATGATTTATGATCTCTTCGATCATCATTGAGGAGCCCAGGTGTTCTCGACATTTGAATTGATATCTGGATATCATCAATTATGTGTTAGACCATCTAATATACCTCTTATAGCCTTTCAGGGATTGTACGGTCTATAAGAGTATGTGTTTATACTGTTCGGTCTCACAAACGTGCTAGCAATTTTCATGGCACTGATGAACCAAGTGTTCCATCCATACTTGGATTGTTTCGTGGTGGTCTTAATGGAAGATGTCTTAGTGTACTCTCACACTCGACATAAACATTCCACACATCTTGTGATCATTTTGAGTACACTAAGAGAGGATCAGTTATATGTTAATCTATCGAAATGCCACGTTTGGATAGATAAGATTCACTTTATGGGTCATGTTATCTCAGAGATAGGATTATAATTAGACCAAGAGAAAGTGAGAGCAGTAGTTTCTTGGGATTATACGAGGAATATATTTGAGGTGAAGAGTTTTCTAGGGATGGCTGGTAACTATATACATTTCATACTAGACTTTTCATGCTTATCAACGCCACAAATGGGCCTTACTGAGAAAGGTGTGATGTAATTATGGTTAGATTCTTCTGAGTAAGCCTTTTTGGAGCAAAAATAGAGGTTGACTTCAACACCAATTCTAGTATTTTCAGATTTAGGAAAGATTTTTACTGTTTTCTATGATGCATCAGGTAAGGGGCTGGGAGCAGTGCATTTGCTGGGGGAAGGAGTCATTGCATACAGGTCTCGGAAGAAGAGGCAAAATGAGAGGAACTACACGATGCACCATCTCGAGTTGGCTGCAGTGGTATGCTCTATGCTGTTGGAATAATTATCTTCTAGGAGACCATTTTGTGGTTTTCACCGACCACAAAAGTCTCAAGTATATCTTTACGCAGTGCGATCTGAATTTGAGATAGTGAAAGTGGGTTAAGTACCTTCAGTCCCTTGATGATGAGCTTGCCAACATGCCTAGGAAGGGAAATGAAGTAGCTAATGCATTGAGTAGAAGGACTCAGATATAGTCAGTTCATGATGCCGACAGTGAGTGGAAGCCCATGGTTCTGTTCTATGAGATGCATTTGGAGGTCCATGGTAGAGAAGGGAAACATTGCTTTCATCTATAGTTGTTACCTCTACTCATCTAGATTTAGTGTGAATGATTCATCTATCTGATTCTGAAGACTCGGTCCAATGGGAAAGTGTGTTAGGAGAGTACCCTATTCTAGGATGGATTGTAGGTGAGGATGAGATCTTAAATTTTTCATGGGTGGGTGTGGGTTCTAGCAAACATACACCAGGAACTGATTCGGGACTTTCATTCCTTGGTTTGGGAAGTTAATCCTAGTGTCAATAAGATTTATCAAGATCTACACTATCAGTATTGGTGGATGGGTATGAAGAGAGTTGTTTCAGGTTTTTTGATAAGGTGTTCCACCTGTCAGTAGGTGAAGGCAGAACATCAGTGACCCATAGGTCTTTTTCCATTGTTACCCATTACCAAGTGGAAGTGGAATGATGTCACGATGGACATTGTGAAAAGTTTACCAAGATCTCCTCAAGGTAATGATGTGGTATGGGTTGTCATTGACAAACTCATAATGGTTTCACACTTCTTGTTGATCAAAGATTCCTATCTGTGTTGATGAATTGGGAAGGTTGTACATCTGAGAGTTTGTACATTTACATGGATTTCCAAACTCCATTGTTTTAGACAGGAATTATTTTTTTTCTTCTTGGGAATGGAAATAATTACAGAATAATTTTAGTATATAGGTACTTCTGAGTATTTCATACCACCCCCAGACAGATGGTCAGTCCGAGCGTATGATTTAGGTATTGGAGGACATGATTTGAGCTTGCGTCCTAGACTCTTGTGGTTCTTTAGAGAAACACTTACCTCTTGGGATGTTTTCTTGAAATAATAGTTTTCAAGAATCAATTTAGATGGCACCTTATGAGGCTTTGTATGGTAGGCCATGCTGATCACCCTTATGCTGGTTAGAGGTGGGATAGGTAGTTATTCTAGGACCTCGTCTTGTCCTGGAGACCACAGAGTAGAATGAGTTGATTTAGAAGAGGATGGATATCACACAGTCAAGACAAAACCCTAATGCGGATTGGAGGACACAGCCTCTGGAGTTCGAGGTCAGAGATCATGTTTTTTCTACAAGTCACACCATGGTTGGGACATAGGAGTATTAGGAGATAGGGTAATATTTTCTGAGGTACATCAAGACATTTGAGGTTTTTGAGAGAGTCGGTCTGGTTGCCTATCGTCTATAGTTACCCTAGATGTACTGGGCTATGCATGTTTTCTTCCAGGTTTCTTAGCTACGGTGTTACTTATCATACATGTCTCATGTCTTTTGACCTAAGGAGGTTGAGATAGAGGTGGATGCATCATTCGAGGAGAATCCTATCTGCATTATTGATCATAGTGTGAAGGTTATCTATGTTCTCTCTGTTCCTCTAGTATGAGTGTTATGTAAGCATGGGTGAGTACAGGATGAGAATTGGGAGAGGGAGGCCGATGTACGATTGTAGTTGCCAGAGGTGTTTGAGGATTATTCTTCTACACCACCTTTCTAGGGATATTCGAGGACAGATTTCTTTAAGGGGGGAAGTTAGTAAGAACCATGATCTTTTTTTTTCATGTATGAATCTTGTTTTCTGGTGTTTTCATGAAAAAGAGGAGTTTTTATAAATTTTAGAAGTACACATCATGCACTTATAAGTACACGCCGTGTAATCGGTTGTCATGGGTAGTCGTGTCCTGACTGTGTAACGGCCGAACACATGGTCGTGTGGGGTGACCGAGAAACCACCAAAAGTGGAGCTCGGTAAAGGAAAGTACACACCATGTACTTTTAAAAGACACACCATACACATTATTTTTTTCATTAAACATATCGGGGTCACATCTACTTGAAAAAACTCCTTTCTTCTTTGTCTATCTCATTCAGGAGTGACCACAGGCTATGAATATTCTATGAGTCCTTGACTCCCCATTCATTCTCTAAATTGACCATCGTTGATTTTTTTTGGAATCAATATGGTAGGATCTTCCTTCTTCTAGAGCCTCATTTCATCATATCTTTTCTTTCGTGAGATATCATCGGTTGAACATTTTTATTTTTTTTGAAGATCTATGGTGTTATAGGGTGATTAAAGGCCTAAGGTTCATGTAAATTGATTGTACAATGTCGAGGTAGGTGGTTTGAGCCTTTCTGTAGTTATTATTTTAGTTATATGTGACAAATTTCCCAATACCCTTATTCATGGTATTGCATGTTTACGGATTTTAACCCTTTTAATTCATGTTATGTCATCTTGTTTGAATAAAAAAATTTGAATGAGAATAGGGTTAATTTTTATGTTATGGATGTGTTTGCCCATGCTTGTTTGATTTTTACTTTTTGTTCTAGTCGTGCCTATTAGGCTCGTGGTTTCCATTCATAGCGTTGATTGAATGGAGTGATTATTTATCTCATATGATTGGCCATGACTTGAAGATAATTTATCCAAGTAGTACATTAATTCTTACTTTGTATGTTGATTGTCATTTGTTCACGATGACTTTACATGGGGCTGTCGGAACGTGGTGTAGTAAGGCCATAAGGGAAATTGATGTTGAAGGATTTCATAGATTGTCTGTTATATTTATCAAGTTGTGAGACCATAAGGGGGATTGATATTGAGTGCTCCCTCATAGTGTCTATAGTTACGTTATGAGACCACATTAAGAATTGACATTGAGTGGTTCCTCCGAGTGTCTCTAGTTTACCACTAGAAGACTATATGGGGAATTGACGGTGAGTGCTTCCTTAGATAGTCTTTGATTATACATGACTATAGGGGAAATTGAATGTGAGTGCTTCCTCATAGACTCTTTGTTAAATTTTCTATTGTATTTCTAACTAGAAGAGTTAGGCTGTAATAACTTCCGAGAGGGTTACCTGAGTTTGTGGCTGAATTAGTCGGGATAAGTTCTGAGAACTTTCCCAGTGGGTTGCTTGTATTTGTAGTTGGTTGGTTAAATTGTAAAAGTTAAATGATTTTAATTGAAACTGTAAGACTATTTACTTTTGAGTACTTCCTTGTTTATTAATTATTTTTCATATTTTCTTCCATATATATTCACTGACTGTTAGTCATAGATCTTTGGGTGTATGCCTACTTGGATTCATCTTAGACCCTATTTGGGTCATGCTTTTGGGCCCAAACAAATTATATTGTTGTATGTATAGATAAGGTCCAGTGGCCTTCTACATCAGGTACTTAATTGTTGTAGAGATGAAGAGAATGGGACCAATTTAAGGCTTCAGATTTTGTTGGAGTTAATTTGTTTTTTTTGTACATTTTTTTAGTATATTATTACATCATTGTGACTTATTTGGCTTCTTTCCTAGATTTATGTATCATGAATCATTTATATATGTGCTCTATTTGTTTATTTTTTTTCAATATTCTGATGTTTACTATTATATGATATTATTACTGCTCCTTCTATTGTTATCTGTTTATTTCCACCTCATAACTCTTCCAATGAGGGCATAGTTTCTCCACTATCACACCCAAGGCCCTTGCTTTTAGCTGGTAGCCTCCATTATTATGGGAAATGAACTTGAGGCCATGTGACCAAATGGGTACGGGGCACCTCTGGGCGGCTTCCAGAATAACGACTTTACATTTATCCTTTTCAATATTAACTTCCTCATGGTTTTTAGAAATATAATTGAATCTTGAAATTTTCTGATCAATATCTTTAGAAAGATCAAATAATTTTTCAGTAAAAATATAATTTATATAATTTTCAACATCCGTATTTTTATTGAGTTTTGTATTTTCACTCTCAAAAAGTTTAGAAAGAATAGAAACATCATCTTAATAAGGTAAATTATTATCTCCATCAAAATAAGATTATTCATTTTAAGACCCATAATAATTATCATCAATATAATTTTCATTCAAAAATAAATTAGTGGTAGATTCGGCACTGTGTACCTTGGCACATAGAGAATGATTTTAAATGGTAGTATTGATAGTAGACCAATATTATTCTGATCAGAAGATTCATACACTGAGGATTCATCAGATGAATCACCACCACAGGCACTCCATGTTCCATTTTCATTCAATACTTCCATAGTTTTAGCCAGGTATTACTTGTTTCTATTCATTTCAGAATGAATTTCCTTCTTTTCTTTTCTCTTAAGTATAGGAATATATGGTCTGATATGTCCAACACTTTTACATTCAAAACAAGTCACTTATGAATCTTTCGTATACTTTCTATCTTTATTCTTATATCTATACTGAAAATTATTTTTCCCCACTATCTTATTCAACAATTGAGAAAGATTAGCTGGATCATTTTCAGAATGTTCACTTTCACTAGATTCAGATAGAATAGTTACTTTCATAGATTTAGATCTTTTAACCCTTTCAGGAGTCTTGGATTTAGTAGTAGTAAAGGCTACACTTCCATTTTCATTCCGCTTTTGGTTAATGTCAGCATATCTCTTCATTTTTGTCTTGTGTGGGAGAAGAGTTCAAAAAATCTCTTGAAGAGTAATTTGAGATACTTTCATATTATCATCAATAGGTGTTCTTTTTTATTCCCACTCATTTAGAATTATATAAATTATCTCATCCACAAGAGATTCATCATCATGACCTTCCTTTACCATAGATTATATACTATTGACAATAGTCATAAATCATTATTCCTAATCAAAAATAGGTTCTATATAAGGAAATAGAAATACATTATATTATTCTATAAGCATAGCTCTTATAGTCTTTATAACTTTTGATGTTTTAAAATGAGTAACCTCATGTTTTTTCCAGATGTAGTTAGCAGCTTCAGAAGAAGTAGTTGGAGAATATATATTTCTTGTCATAGAACACAACAATGTATTGTGTACCAAGTAATTTAGTGGATTTACTGACATTTCACGATTGGTGAATGTTTTGAATTCATTGACATGAATTTTGTAATCACTAGTCATCATGGCAAAATTTCCTACTCTAGTATTAATGACAAAGGTCTTCAATCTATATCTTCAGTAAACACAATCATTACCATCAAAAATAGGTGGTCTAGTAGGATTTATATTTTCAATAGAAATAATATTCATTCATGTAATTCTATAAGAAAACAATTTTTAACAATGTTAAACAATGTAAATTCATAAACCCTAAAAATAGTTCTATGTAACAAACTTTCTAGGTTCTGGAAATATGGTTCCGAAAATGAAACATAAGGAATGTTTACAAGAAAAGGATTCTACCTTAAAGCATATATAATCTTACTTATCAGAGTATTAAAAAGTATATGAAATTATAAGAAAGTTATACATTCGGCCTTTATCAAAAATCAGAAAAAATAAACGTGAAACAAAACAAGTAACATATATGAAATCTTTTACCACAAAGATAAGGGTATCCAAAAACCATCAATAAACATCCATTGATATATAAAAATAAATTTCATGATTTAATTCAGATGGAATATTATGGGGTTCTTGTCATTAATTCTTCACACTACTATGTGGTCAGAAGGTGGCTGAGGTCGTAGTTATGCAATCAAGTGTAGTATAGCTTACCTCAAAGAGAGTACATTTGACCCACAAGAAATTAGTAACCACTCATATTAGGCAATGATTTTTCACATATAAGGGGATATGACCCAAGGAGTTTATTGTGGGGGACTGGGTTTTCTTTTGGATTACCCCTCAACTAGGGCATTGATGGCTGCAGAACTTGGGGAAGATATCACTAGGATTTGTTGGGTTATCCGAGATTGCAAAGAATTTCATGAAAAAAGGCATTCCATTTGAATCGTCCACTAAAATATCTACTAATTCATGATATGTTTCATTTATTTTAGATTTAGAGGTAAATTATTTATCATATGCATGTAATTGATTTTGAGTCCTTAAATCTGGGTCATGATACATCATTCGTTGAGTCTCAAATAATTATCATAGACCAAAGCGTGAAATTGTTGTACAAAAACAAAGTGAAACTTGTTTGAGTCTCATTGTATCATGGAACGCTCATAGATGATGCATGGGATTTGGAATAAAATTTTTGGGATCAATGGACCAATTTGTCCATTTAAAAGCACTAGATAAACTTATCAAGGATGATAAGATATTAAAGTGGATATTTTTAACATCCTTGGTTTTTTATGGAATGGAATTTGGAGGTTCATATTTGTTTGATATGGGATCAGAAATACTTAAAGGATATTGGTGTAAAAATAAGTCTTTTTAGATTTTTAGGGTCAAATATGGGTTGGACCATGCCATAGTGTTGGCCTTTTTATACCTAAAAACCACCTTTATGAAATGGTAAGGAGGAAAACACCCAGTTAAGAATTGTCTTATGTATGGATTGTTCTGATTCCTTTAATAGTCCATGGGTAGAGTGGCCTCACCACAACAATGTGGATGGATTCATGCTTAAAAACTATGTAGGTAATTTATCTCATGTTTTAGTTTCATTCCATATTTGACCTCTTTGGTATATCATGATTGAGGCCACCACTAGAATTGTAGGAATCTCTATGCTATTCTATAAAAATTCTCAACAATTTGAAATAGTTGAAATGGTCAACTAGAATTATTTTTTAAAATAGTTCAAAAAATAAATTTAATTAGATATCTAATGAAGTATGTTTAATGAATTTGCACTTGGTTTTTCCCTCTAATTACTGATTTTTTTACTTCCTCTATTTGGGATTCTATCACAATCAGATGATTTCTAGATGAACCTTTAGTGAAACATTGGATGATATTTCCCTTTAACCAGCAGCCCATGAGGATTATTTATTTTAAATAATTTCTAGTCTTGATATTAATTCATTATGTTATTTGAATCAATTTTTTATTTTCTTATCTAGGAGTGGCGGGTTCCCTTACATTGATCGAACATTGATCAACCATTATTAGTGATAGTTTTCGGTAAATTTATCTAATCATACCATCTTGGATTAATTTAATTCTAGAATTTCATTGTAAAACCCCTTTAATATTTAATTTTTATTGTTTATACGAACCTTCAGCATGGGGGTTTGATCTAGTTGGTGTGTATATGTGATTTTGGAATTTACTCTTGAAAAATAATGATATTAGCATTATGGTGGATATTGAAAGCTATGTTCCAATAAATCCATTAAATTAATTTTTTTATGGTATGATGGTATATACATATATTAACTGAGACCCAAGATTTTTTTATCGCATCTATGTTTATGTGTATTACATGAGGAATATATTTGGTGTTGATCACATGTATGTCGGTGTTTATCATTGATAATATCCATGCTTGATTTTCCATGTTTGTGTGAATGGAACACATTTTTCAGTTGTCTCATGTATTAATTTCATAAATTAATCATATTTTTTAGGCTATTAATATTTTTAATTTTGTTTTTTGAGTTTTTGGTGATATTTCATTAGAATAATTTTTCAATATGTGTGGATTGAGAATGTTTTTCCAAATCATGTAGTTTCTCAAGAAAAAATTTCACTATATAGTAGTAGTGTATGGGGTGGTCCATAGTAAAGGAAAACAGCATAAAAAACATCCCCTCTACCCAATATAAAAATAGTGAAACACGCCCAACTAGATATTAGAATGGATTGTTTATATTTTGATAACTAGTGGACCCAAACCATATGGGAGCCTTGGTGTAGTAGAATTCCTTACATGGTCAAAAAACTGTTTTCCAAAATGTTCCATCAGACCATGTATTCTTAAATCTAATAACCCCATATCCCCTTCAACATCTATTATAGTCTTATTTCACTACAAATTTATTATATAGGAAACAATCTCAAATGTTAATAGTCCTTTAACATTTCATGAAAAATTTCTCTCTATGAAAGCATGATTATAGTAGATATAAGAGAGTAATTTACATGGAATTGTTGATTATATTTCTAAAAACCATTTTATTTTGGATTAATACTACATATACAACATTTAACTTGAAATTAATCATATATTCATAATAATTTTTCAAGATCTAGGTATTTTGTTGGTATGTAATGATGAATTCATCAATCATTGACAAAATATATGTGTTTGTCGATGTAATAAAGACATCATTTCAACCAAAATAAGATTTTTCATAAATGGTGTAAATTTCTAGTAATTTTCCATATATTGAACATCTATATATTCTCTTCTAATAGAAATATCATCTTTAATGACTTTTTTTATTATTATTTTATGATGGATTGATTTTTTTACTAGAATCAAGGTTTGGTATTATAATTGATGAGGAATTCATGATCCAGTTAAGAATCGACAACAAATATAGTGAATTGACATTATATTATTTATTATATCATGTAAAAAGTACCATTTATAGATTCTTTAATGTTTATTTTTCATGAACAAACCTTCTTTCCATTGAATCCCCTTGGGTCTCTTTAGAAAACTTCTTTCATATTGAATCAAAACCCAAGATACTTATTTTTTAACTGTGAACTTGTTTTATATGGGTTATCAATGTGATTACAACATTGATCCTTATATGAATATTGGAGTACTTTACCAAATATATCTTGGAAGGAATTTTCTTACCATATTGGTATTTTATATGATTTTTTATCTTTGGATTCTTTTTAATAAAACCCATTCATGGTATATATTTTTTATTAGTGTGTGAGTTTCCCTTGACACCCATGTCTATAATGTCACCATATGATTTCTCTATAACCTCTTGTGGACTAATCCAGATATTTATTAGTTTTCCTTTGAATGATATGTATTTTTTTTATTTCATAGTCTAGGAATATTTACTCCAAGTATCAGTATGACTATGTTTATTAGTTTTGTTTTGTAATCCCATTGTAGGGGTAGTGTGATGACATAAATATAGGTATAAACCATAGATCATTTGGTGGTATGGGAAGGATCATGTAAATTTCTAATTTTATGAGTGTAAACCATCAACTGAAATAAAAAATATATCAGCTATAGAATAAATTGGTAAAATGGTGTGTAAGGGTGATATGTTATCCAATTACAAAACAAATGTTAGGTAGGACACATTATCATCTGAGGAAAACAAAAAAAATCAGGGTGTAGCATGCAGTGTTCCTAATAAAACAGAAAATTAGGAGGGGTTTGTGTAGTTTATTTAAATAATGAATTGGGACTATTAGGATTAGGGTGACAATGGGAAATGGTAATTCCAGAACATATTTTTAGATGTTGTGAAATAAATTGAAATGCTTACCAAAATCATGTCAAACCAGGTAGGGATAGGGTGCGTATTGATTTTTCTAAAGCCTAATGACTCAATTCAAGTGTTGTAGTATGTTTATTTGAGAATTCGTTTTATTTAAAAAAATACACTATTATATATTTTGGAGATATTATATTAACAATGAATAGGTGGTTTCATTTTTGGTTTATTAAGCACACCCTGTATTAGAATTTTTATGTGTGTAAAGATTCAATGACACAGGATCTGGAGAAGGGTAAAGACCTTTTGTTGGGGAGTTTAGGATATGGGGTTTGGGATTCAAAAGTGATACATGGGAATACATTATACTACTCATTCTATGCTTAATTAAATTTACCATTTGATTTTAGGGTTTGACTGGATACATATTGAGGTCCTTTATTAATTATCATCTATGATATGTGATAAATACTATAACATTTCATATATCACTTTTTATTTAATTCAAGTGAATTATTTCCTTTACTATTTATACTTATCCATATTTATACTTTTGGAATATTCTGTCCATTAATATCACTCAAACCCTCACTACTATTTTACACACTCTTGAAAATGGGAAGGAGTGCATGAGGATTTGTGAAACTTCTTTTCAATCATAGTGGTTTGGCATGGGGAAACACAAAGTGATAAAAATTTCCAATTTCCTTTCTTTCCTTTTTATTATACTAGAACGTCGATGAAAAGAATAAGGTTGTGTGGGACTTAGGTAGAATATTTTCCACAGTTCTCACCAGGACATGTGTAATGAACCTTTGAGTTTTCATTGAAATGATTTCTATTATAGTTTAATGGGATTTTCGGTGCGTTCATACATTATTAGTAGGCACGTATGATCAAATTACATTTATATATATGTTGGATGTATTTTTTTTCTTGTAAGTTCCTTGAATAATTTTAAATGTTTTCGGTAGACTTGTGTTCCATATTTGACCAATATATCTATTTTCCAAGGTATAGTTATATATCTATGTTTATGTTACTTAGTTTAACCTGAGGATGATGTTACATTTTTTAAATTTTTGACTATGACTAATTTGTTGTAAAGAAGAATCATGGATACTTCTGAAAGGGACGTACCTTAGATTATGAGTATCCAACTATGATAACTGTTATGTGATTCTAAATACAGATTATGATAGATCCTAAAATAATATATTTATATATTTAAAACAATATTTTGGAATTTTAGATATTCCTCCTTTGAGATATTTTAAGGGTCCAACGACCATGGTAGCCTTGGACCCTTAAGTATCAAAGTAAATTATTCATGTGTAAGAGCCAATTTAGGAATGAATCTTTAATTTTATTACCATTCATGGTAGAAACATTAATAATTCCATGTTTTTTCATTATTGAGAGTTCCAACTCCATTAACCATCAGTTTTTAGGGTATTGGGTGATCATATTATTTGGATAAATGGAATAGAACTATCAAGAGAATTTTTTATTTGGTCCAAAATATTGAGTATGGGTGATTGATCCAAGAAACCTTCAAGTTACAAGGACCTTCCAGGAGATTGTGCTCTACCATAAATCAAAATATAAGATTACATTATCTAACATGGGTTACCTTCATGGAGCTTTTTATCATGAAATATTTTCCAAACATGATAAATCTATACTATTCCTAGGATTTCATGGAGTTGTAGTAGGGGTCTATGAATTTTATTTGTATTCTATTTATTTAATAGAGTTACTATACTTTTCTAATATATTTGTTGGTATTGAGTTGTATAACCCTTGAATTTTTTATAAGGTTCACCATTAAAACAATAAAATTCGGTTAAGTGATTTGAATAGACAACTTATATGATGGTGATTCAAAATGCACAATCTTTTGAGAAGGGTTATATGAGTATAGAGGGAAGGATTTATTCTTGTCCATCATAAACTATAAATTGAGCTTCATATCACTAATAAAGGATCATATTCATGTATTAGTAATATGAATTTTCATTAGGGGTAGTAGAATAGAAGTTATACGGGTCAGATTAGGACTTACTCGGTGTCCTCTAAAAGAGATTGTTCATGTAGGTTCCTAAATTTCCCACAATAGAGGTATTGTAGAAATTATTTTAGAAATCCTTTTTTGTAGTAATAACTATTTTTTTGGGATGATCATATTTTAATTTTTTTAGGGGATTATTGATGTCGGTCTAAGAGATTACGGTAGGCTTGTAATGGAAACAATTATTATAGGAAATTTCCTTCTAAAGCATCGATGAAATAGGAGAAAGGGAATCGAGTATAGGTAGTTAGTGTAGTTGTAGAGGATCAGGCTCTAGTAGATGGAAGTGACTTACTAGCAACTGTATTAGTTATTTGTCTATAGAATATGTATATTGGCTACCACATTTTTTTATATTAATCCCTCCCATTTAATTATTTCTTTCATGACATTAATTTTAAGTAAATCTATCTTTTGAGATACATTTCCTTAGTAAACCAATCAAAAAGAAATAAGATCGTCTTTAGCAATGTTCGAAGTGTCATAGAGATAGTTTTTGGTCATAGAAATATGTGGCACATCATTATTCAACATAAAAAGATCTTTTATTCCATTATTGGAATGAACCTTCCAAGAATATTTCAAGCACACATTTTATTCTATTAGAGATTCATAGTGTGTTCATAACCAAAGAGAGAGATTTTCATAATTAATGGTGAGTGTTTTTTTGAGATGGATCGGTCGGTCCAAACCTGACCAAGATTCGGGTGATTAAAAATATATTTTAGGAAAATATCTTTGAGTAAGACCAGTGGTAACACACTCATATTTGTTCTAGTTAGAGATCACAATTATTAAATCTTCCAAGATGACTATAGAGTTACTCTACAAGAACAAAGAGTTGAGTTTGAGATTGAACAAAAAATAGGTTCACAACCCATTTATATACTCCACTATTACCATGGTTGTATACGAGTTAAGGGATCTCCAAATATTTCAAAAGTACATAGAATATAAGTGTTTTATCAAGTCACAGAAATCCATATGGGGTGAACCTATTTTTTCCCAAGATGGTGGATGGTATTCATCAACTCTATATAGATTACTAGAAGGAGAATTAGAATATGATGAAGGATAACTATAATTTTTTATGAACTATTATCTCTTTGATTATTAATAGTGATGTTAATGGTTCTAAAAGATTGATCTATGATTGGGTTATCACCAGTTTTAGGTTAGAGAGAAGGACATCTCAATGATGAAATTTAAGTGCTGGTGTGGGACATATGTGAAATTAGTGATTCCCTTTAGATAATGAAAGGAACTACTATTATTGGTATATCTCATGAAGAAGATTTTTCTCCCATACCACAAACCAATATTCATGTTATTCACCATTGATAACCTCATTTACTCATCAAACCCATAGTATCTTTCCATATATCTCATGTTATTCCTAAGTACACTTTAAGAAAATCATATTTTTTCCATGATATTAAAGCCTCAATTTGGATTCATAAGGATAATTTTTTTGGGAATATTATTTTTGTGACTGAAAAATCAATAGAAGATGATAAAATAGAGGTGATGATGTTGGGGAAAAATCTCAAGAAGGTGTTTGGGATTATGATCTCTCTCAGTTTAGAAGGATACAATTAAAAAAAATTCATGTATTTCAATAATTTTTTAGCACCCATAACTACGCTGATGAAAAAGGGAGTGAAGTTTTAGTGGTCTGAAAATTGTGAAGAATATTTTCATGAAATTATAAGGATGTTTCATATTAATACAGTGTTGATAGTTCTAAATCCATGGAATAGATATGTTATATATTTTGATGCAGAATGAGTCGTTTTGATGATGTTTTGATGTATATTGAGTTGGTAATGGAATATATATTATGTTAGTTGTGACGTAATTAAGAGAAACTATAATACACATATCTTCATTCAAGAATCCTTGGTCCACCCTTTGAATTATTGTTGAAAATATCGATTTGTAAAGATTTTTTTGTCTACATGGACCACAAGATCCACTATTATACATAAATAATGAGGTATCAGAATTATAAGTATAGGCACCTAGTAGAGTACCTGCATAAATATAACATTGAGAAGTAATATTCACCAATTAAGGGTAAAATAATTTTATATTCTCTTTGTTTTATGAATCACGTATCATGGTATCTTGGTGAATTCCATTCGAAGGAATATTTGTTCTATATGACCTTACTGGTTGACTAAAGGGTGGATTCTTTTGAGTAAAAGGTATCTATGAATAATACCCAATAAGTGGTAATATATTATTTTTTATAATGGGTCAAAGATATTCCTGAATATCACCCATTGTGTGATGTGATATTGGATCATCTAACAGGTGTTGACCTGAAACATGGGTATTCATTTGATGGTGATTATGTGATCCTAATACTTTTTAATATTCTAGTTTATTCATCCATCTTGTGAGAGACGATGGGATGCATTCATTCCTCTATGTTTTCATTCCATCCTCGTGGCATGGAATGAAGATGAACAATACTGGATTCATTTTCTAATTCCATACCTTCTATAGGATAATGGTTGAGCGCCATCATCTTGGTGGATTACTCCAACCACATATTTTTCCCATCAAGAAGTTGGAGGATATCATGATAGACCCTATGAGGAGGTTACCAAGGACCCTAAGGATCTATGAATCTATTTTAATTATTATTGATCAGATAATGAATGTTTTCATTTGTTACTGATCTATGAGACTATCTCAATAAATGAGATATAGATATTATATATCTATGAGATTTTATGCCTTCATATAGGTACATTAATAATTTTAACTAACATCAATTCACATTATACATCATGGTTTTGGAAGTTCATTTGTATTTTTTATGGACTTAGATTAGGTTTAAGGACTACAAACCATCCCTAAACAAATGGACAATCAGAGAATCAAATTCCAATATTGGTGCTTCAGGCTTATATCTAAGACATTGGTTAAGAATGGTGTGATCACCCCACATTTGTTGAGTTTGCATACAATAATAGATACCACGACTTCATTGAGATGTAACCTTATGAAGAACTCTATAGTAGGACATACTGCTCAATGCTTTGTTGGCATGAGTCTAGTAAGCCAGCATTTGTGGGGAAAAGTATAGAATATGGGGCCTCTTGGATATTGATGATGATTTAGAAGTGGTTGACCACACCTCAAGGTAAAAAGAGATATTATGTCAATAATAATATGAGACTTATGTGATTTTCTATAGTTGATCAGGTTTTTCTAAGAGAAACTCATCGATTAGGCCTCTAACATTTTAGAAAGCATAGGAAGCTAGAATATTTTCATCTTGGGCACTTTGAAGTCACTAAATGAATTAATGTAGTGGAATAACAAATGGGTATTCCATCCCACAACTGAAGAAATGAACGATGTGTTTGATGTGTCTCAGATCTGGATATAAATTCACAGTATTATTTATTTCATCAATTCAAAGGATATTGAGCCTGATCAAGATATATAATTAAATGAACTCCCCTTATAGATTATTTATAGAAGTTTGAAGCTTATTTGTGGTAATAAGATACCACTTTAATATTTTCTATGGTGTTATGAAGGGATAAAAGAAAAAACCCTTTGAGAAAGAATAATGTTTTTGGACTAAGTGTCTTTTATTGTTTACGAAAGATACTGTGAGGCACTTTTTGAGGATGAGAAGTCCTTATAGGGGGAATATGATAGCATCATATTTTTTAGGTGAAACATGTTTTAATTTTATCATTTATTAATATATATTGAGCTAGGAATTCATTGGGATGATTTATAAGAGTTTTTATTTTGTTTCATATTCTTTTAGAAGCCTTTATCAAGGTTATGATTTATCCAAAACACACTACTTTTCTAGTAAAACAATGTACCATGTGGCGGTATCACAAGAGGTAAATCATAGTTAAGGTGGAAGGTTTAACAAACCCTATTCCAAATAAAAAATTATTTCATGCAATCTATTGGTTAAAAACTTGGTTGGAACTGGTCTTGACAACCCATTCCACCAAGCCGTGTAGATTCCGGGGTGAGGCCAAATTCTTCACATAGATTTCAAGCATTTTACAAACTGTGTACCCAAACCACATATGAGTGAATTAAGTGACTTAAAATTATACATTAATAGTAATTTGAAGTAATTTTTTACCCATTTTTATTTCTATAGGAATACCTCTTATAATAATGATTCAATTATTGAATATCATGATGATTTTATCTCCTTTAATGATGGATTCTAGCTAAACTAAGAGTGTTGATGACTCAGAATTGAGAATTTTTTTCCAAAAACCTCAATACTTTTTTTTGCTTCTATATCAAAATATTTTTCCTTAAAATAAATCATAGATCTAGTATTTTATTCCCATATGTAGGGATTATAATTCCATTTAACAATGAATTAATCGATATTTGTTAGAATATAGTCAGTTTTCGATATGGTAGTGACATCATTTTTACAAGAACTGAGTGTTGGGAGAATATTGTATGTTTCTTTGTATATATCAAAAGATCAATAATCTTGAGACTCTCATGTTCACAAAACTAATTTTTAATAAAATTTCTAGTTCCTTTTTTATAATGGATTGATGTCTTTTGACAACACATAAGGTTCTGATCAAGAATTTATGAGTAACTCATGATCCATTCATGAATTGATGTCCTTTAATCAATATATCTCAGAACTAGTAGCATTGAATGGATCCCAAAGGAATAGATTTTATAACTACCCTTCATAACATGAAATAACCTTTGTTTCCTTTTATATACATCTTTCTAGATTAACCAAAACTTTAGTTAAAAATCTTTGATATGATAATTACTTTTCAATGGGTTCCAATATTCTTTAAGCTTCTAACCTTTCACTAATAGTGTATTACTTCATCAATAAGCTTGAGGAATGATTTAAATTTCCTTATAGGGGCATTTATATGATGTTTTAATGATTTTATGATTTACTATTGACACCCTTTTAGGATATGTGTTTATTTATACTGTGTGAGTGGCCTTTAAAACCCATGTTTGTTTTGTGAAAGTATGATTTTTATGTATCCTCTTGAGAACTATTCTTAATATGACCTATAATTCAATATTATGATATATATTATTTTTGGTATTTTATAGCATATGGAACATTTATTTTGGTATGTATATTATCAGGTACCTTAGTTTTAGATAGAAGACCCCTTGTATGGGGTGGCTGTTGACATGATGATAGCTACAGACCACGGTTCATTTAGTATTATAGCTCCAATCATGGTCATGTTTGTTTCTATGGGTCTATATAGTGGATTCGAATTGAGAATCCATCTGTTATACACTAAAGTGGTATAATTTTTTATAGGGATGATGTGTTATCCAAAAAAAATCAGACATGTTTGGTGGTTATTAAACTTATCCAAGTATAATGACCCCTATCAAGATGGGGCATGTCTTATTTTAACAATTGAATAACTCGGACTAATAGGGATATGGTAAAAATCGATGATAGGACTTCAGGTACTATAACAACCAAAACTATAGTACCCCAGATCCAATGATTATTTTATTGCATTGGTATATAGATCATAATACAAAGGATCCAATAGTTTATTAGTATCATGAAACTAGATACATAAATGTGTTTCACATTCTATAAAGACTGAAAATAAATAATATAATAACATGAAAAATGTTATTATTAAATTTGAAATCCATCTTCCATATTTAGTAATCTTCTTGGATTAAAAGGGGAATTTGATGAAATATAATTGGTTGGTAGATATACATAGTAAAGAAATAGAATAGAGCAGAATCTATCATGAGAAAGAGAAAGAAACAATTAATATGAAATTAATAAATAATTATAATTATTCCAAAATAATGTTATATTATAATAATAACATAACCATACAATATATATTCATAAATAAATGCATAGTTAATAATTATTGATCATATATTGATGGGAATAAAAAAAATGTGGAAATTTTAAATATACTATCAAGTACATGTGCCAAGACATATTACAAAAAAGGTTTTGATTCTCCCATTACCCAATCTTAGATGTAACGTGATACATACCGGTTCTCTATAAGGATATATGAGTATAAACCCCACCCTTCCCATAAAATTCTAATATATTCCATCAAATAAAAAATTAATATAGGTAATACATGTCATAATGTTCAATGGTGAACAAATTGGAAATACACAACACAGTTTCCCAATTTTACTAATCATACATGATATTCCCATACGAAACAATATATTATGAGGTTAATTATTATATTTACCAATAAATGAATTAATAATAATTTATAATTATATCCACTCATCGCATATAAATAATAACTTTGGATTCATAGTTTTCAAAAATTACCCACAAAAGCTTATCTATAAAAAGTTATAAATAATATAAAAAAAATATTAAGGTCTCTCAATGTGTTTAGAAAATGTTATTTTCAATGGTTAGATTAAAAATTAAAAATTACATTATAAAATATGATATAAATCTTGTATTTTGGTTTATAAAGATATTTAAAATTATCTACACCATATCCAACAAGAGTGTCAAACAAGGTGCGTTGTAAGGGCACATTAATTGTGCAACAAGATATTGAACAGTATATACACAACCAACACTTTCTATGGTTATTACTACTAGTTGAATATTTTAAAAAATGGAATCCACATTTAGTATCTCGATAAGAATTTATATTCTTGGAAAGTCACACACATTTATAATAACCAAACAATATGATTTTTATGGTTATGAGGAGGTTTACGAATAGTAACGGCTTCTGAATTTGGAATAGTGGGAGTGAAGTGACTAATCACATGAGTGAAATATATTTTTAATGGAACATAAAATGAAACAAGTAACATAATGGTCTAACAAATTATGTATAAATGGATATTAAAATAGTAATTTAAATTGAAAAGGTAAATAGGTAGAAAATAAACCCATAACATTGCATAATTATGCTTAGAAAAATACTATAATGGGTGATATTAATTAAATTCCCATTGAAATTATTTTAAGTGGATGATAATAACTTGGATTTTTTATTATTTTTTAAATTTAAAGAAAGTGTAAAATTCAATCTAAAATAAGAATTACAATAAAAATGAAATATAGTGATTGTTAAGCCTTAAATTAGAGTTGGAATTATTAAGATTTGAAATAGTAATATAGAATCTAAGAAAATCCACAGGGAGATTCTAGATTACGAAAATTTGAGGATGGATATGCTCAAAATTTTTTGATGGAAGAGGAACTGGTGAATATGGACTTATATATAGAAAATATGGGAGTATTGTTTATTAATTTATAATTTCAGTCCTTAGATATCTAGGTTACAGAAAATGAAAAATCATCAACGTACCCAAGGTTTTGATTCATAATTTTGGAATAAAAACAATTTTTAAATATTATATTCTATTTAAAAACAAACTCCACTATTCAATATAATTTTTCTATAGAAATGGATGTCTTCAATAAATATTAATTTTTAATATTTAATTTATATTTTACATTTTGGGAAAAGTATAAGAGGAATATAAAGTGATTTTAATCCATTAAAATAATTAATAAAAAAAATAATATATATAATTATGAGGAATAAATTTTTTCAATAGTTACATAATATGTATATCATTATAATTTCATAATTCCTACAATATATTTATATTTTTCCGAAACATTTAACCAAAAATAAGGATGTGTTAGAAAATTATAAAAAATTCACCAGTGGAAAATTACAATGTACTGATTTTAAAATGAAGATAATTTTTATGATATTAATTTTGAATATATGATAAATTAAATTTTTAGATACAATTCTTATGTATTTTGATATTAGGCATTTTGTGCTAAATACTAAAACTACATTTTCATTTTTTTTGTTATTTTTATCAAATATATATGTATATAATGACATTAATATTCCTTAGTCAACATAACTTATAATTATTTATTATTTATATTAATTTGAATTGTTTTGATTCATTTTATCATGTTCTCGTTTATTACATTGTATTCTATAGTATTTAATTTTCTTGTAAAATTATGAGGAAAAAATAAAATATACCATGTGCAATAGTTCCTAACAGGGGTTTTTTTTATAATGGATAGATATCATGTGTTACATTCTTCCTCCATTAAAATAATATCTTCTTAGAAATTTGGGGTGTACATCAATAAATGAAAAAATAGTGTAAATATTTCATCATTAATTACTCATGATTCAATGTTACTTCCTACAATATGTGATTTCTCCCAATTACATTCAAAATATTGTTTATCATATTCTAAAAT
This sequence comes from Viscum album, assembly GCA_963277665.1. Taxonomy (NCBI): domain Eukaryota; kingdom Viridiplantae; phylum Streptophyta; class Magnoliopsida; order Santalales; family Viscaceae; genus Viscum; species Viscum album. The sequence continues at coordinate 1,327,566,370 of OY728142.1, read as the reverse complement.
ACATTCTCTCTAGTGTTAAGATTATACACTTTCTATTTTTTTTATTAAAAATTACGTTCAAGGCCCATATCATTAGCACCTAGTACATGTGAATGGTCTGGAATATACCTCCATAGAATTGATACATATAAGACTCCATGAAAATAGATATATTAAGTTCCATATCAATAAGATAATCCATAGCTACAATTCTCATTAAAATACAAAATTTCTCTAAGAACCTCATACATATCTTTCACTTCCACCCAGACCATAAAACTTCCTTCAATAATGATAATTTCAAGATGAAATTATCACATTCCAAGAACTATGAGTCCTTAAATAGATTATTCTCTTAGATTTTTTGTTTGATCTAAAATGTCTTAAAATTATTTTTAATAGCTCTAACATTCTTATTTGTCTCATCAAGGATTTTTGGACCAACTTTCTTCATTTCTCAAAATTAAACCTATTATTTTGGAGTTTGAAATATCTTTCCTTATAAGGCCTCACACTATTCCGTTAGTATACCTATTTGGAAGCTACATCAATATATAAATAATACTATAGATAATTATTTTTCCCAAGTTCCTTGAAATTCGACTGAAAATGACCTTAGTATATCCTCTATGGTTTTGATGGTCCTTTCAAACTCTCCATATGTTTGAGGGTGATAGGAAGTTCCCAAAATAACGGTACTGTTGAATCCTTTTGAAGGATACACCAAAATTTAAAAATGAATTGAGGATCATCACTAGTTATAGTAGATATAGGTACACCATGAGGTCTCAATATTTCATATATAGATCAATACAAGATATTCAAGGGGTATGACCTCTATTATTTTTATGAAATTTTCTGACTTAGTAACTTGATCCACAATAACCCATAGTAAATAATTTATATTTGATATCTCAGGTATCCCACTCACATAGTCTATTTAAATATTTCCCCACTCCAACAAAGGTACAGGTAATAGTATTAAGTATCCTTTTTGATGCTTCCACGTAGCCTTTAACTGTTAGAATACTAAGAATATAGACACATAATCTGAAATTTATCATTTCATGTTATTCCAAAAGAAGTGTAATTTTAATTACCATAACATCTATGAACTACTAGGGTGTATAGATATTTATCATGTATTTGATTCAACCAATTACTCCCTCTACTACTTAGGTACTATTGGTACTCAAAATCTTTTCCATATTTCTACACACCATCTTTATAGATGAACTATATTTATTTCCCATCCTTGATGAATCTTATTTTCATCTGAATATGCATATAATCCTGCAAATACTTCATAGTATTCTCTAATTTTTATGGTTCTGAAATAAATTAGAAAGAAATTTCCTCCCTTCCTGAATAATTTCCTTATTTAAATTTTCCAAATCCTTTTATACAAGATCCTTCTCCATCATCAACATGGAAAGTACCCCATGATCCTTTTTACTAAATGTGTCCACCACCTTACTAAACAAAATTGGTTGGTAGTGTATTGCACTATAGGAGACTATGAGTCATTATATCCTTCACTTTTCCCACATTTAAATTGTTTCTTTCTAAATATATATTTATAATTTTTTGATCAATATATATATGACATATTTTTCTATAATGGTAGTACTACTATATTTTCAAATATTATATTATGTATACTTGTTAGATATCATGAGATAGATATTTATGCTCTTAGGACTTCAATTTCATTGATTCATAAGAAAAAAACTTATCATACTTCATTAGGATACACCCTAGACCATTTTCTAATGTATATATATATATAAAAATACCACCATATCCTAGTGGTAAGGTCAACACTAGATCCTTGATTTGTAATTTATTCATTTCTCCAATGATTTCCTCATAACGCTTATTCTATTTTAATTTAACCCCTTAACGTTTTACCTTGGTAAATTGACTGTCTAATTAGGAAAAAAATTCAACAAATCATAGATAATAACTAGCTATGAAAAAGAAATCATATATCACAAAAATATTCATTAGCATGGATTATTCTACAACATCCTTTAAGTTTATAGGGTTAACTGGTATTCTATACTTGTATAAAATATTTTCAAGAAAATACACTTTTTAATGAAATAATTCACACTTACCAAATTTACTATATAATGTCTTCTTCATTTGTATCTCAATGATGATTGATAAAAAATGTTATTTCTCATACTTGGTCTTATAGTATATAAAATATTCTTCAATAAATATGAAAAATCAGTTTTCAAGATAATAATTTCATACAATATTCATTAGTTCCATAAACACAAATGGGAATAAGTTAACACAAACAAAATTACTCTAAACTCATCATGACCATAATATTTTCAAAATTTCGTGTTAATTAAATCACAATTTCTAATTATTAATTGATTTTAATAATAATGGAGATCAATATTTGGGATGCACTGAGACCATTGAATTTTATCAAATAAATTATCAATATGAGGTAATGAATTTTTTTATTAATATTAATTGAATTTATTTACATGTATTCAATTCATAATATAATAGATTCATCATTCTTCTTCCCAAAAAGAATAGGTTTTCTCCATGGTGAAAAATTAGGGTCAATAAATATTTTATGGAATAACCCATGTATTCCTTATTTAATTCCACAAACTACACTAAATTATGGCTATAAGGGAGGTTATATATGGTACTTACATCATGGATAAGATCAATAGAGCATTAAAATGTATTATCAATATGGTATCAATTTAATTCTAATAGGAATACATCATCATATTCCATCACAATAGACACATCCTCTATTATATGGATATCTTCATTTTTTATTTATATTCAACATGAATTTCTCTACATAGTGATACTGGAAGTCGACTAAAATTTTATTCAGATGATGTTGTGTCCCATATAAAGGAAATAGGTTCCATATATCCATCATAAATCATAATCTTCCTATATTAAAATTAAATCACTACATTATAATTTGTAATTAAATTCACAATAACTATAATAACAAATAAAAACATATATATAATAGTTAATTATGTTAATATTGTGTTTCTATGTATCATAATGGGGAATAGCTTACACATCGTTATTATAGTATGATTTCCACTTAGAGTATTCATTGGAAAGACACTTATCAAGGTTCAATGAAAATAATAATTTTCATCAAACATAGATGATATAAAAGAGAGAAATTATCTAGAATCTAATAAATAATTAGCTAAATTTTTGGATATGATCAATGATCTTACCAAAACATTTTCAAGAACTTGAACTTTAGCTATAGTGATTGAATATGTTTAGCCTTTCTCCCTTATAATCTTCTAGGGTATATTCCTTTTAGGATTTGGGAATTGATTTTAATAATTTATCATATCCTTCCAATTGATGAATTGGACATTTGTAACTTCTCTATTGACATTTAATTCCTGATAATGATGTCAGTTATCTATACAATTGTATAATTCTCCCAATAATTTTAAAAATTCCCATCATTTTTATTTCCATAATTATTTCATGTTGGTAAAAGTACTCTTCCCTTATTTTACTTTGTAAAATTCTTTTCAATGTGATATTCAAAAATAAACATATTATCCTTCTTCTATTAGAAATAAAAGGACCTAGATAACTTTTTGTATGTCTGGGTGGTAGAAATTACAATCTCCTAATGTGAGGAAAATTTTGAGAAAATATGTCCATTTGAATGATTGGATTTAAGACATCAAAGAGGTGGAATGTATTTCTTGTCTAGTTGATTACCTATTCTAAATCAATAAATTATATATTTGAAATGTTATCTTTATAATCATCTGTGGATTCCTCTTCATTTTTCCTATATTTATATCCTTGAATTCCATTTCATCTTTTTCTTCACAAGGAATATATTTTCTAAATAATATCACTTAAAAAGTATTCTATTCCATATCCTCAATCTCATTTTTCGTTATATTATTTTTAATCAATGAACTTATGGTTTGCATATCAATTTAAACGATAGACATATGTGATAACCTTATTCATTTCACTATAGCTTGAAAATGGGATATCATATTGAAAAACAAGATCCATTCTGCTTCCACTAGTGGATCATTACTTCCATTAGAAAATCGATATTGTTTCCACATAATTAAATCTAATAATGTCACACCATATTGAGCTGGAATAGGTTGTTCTATTCGATAAGTTTTACTTTTAAAAAATTGGGGTAACTTCCCTAATATATTCATATTATTCTTATTAATAACATAATCTTCATTGACATGATTGTTAGGGAAATATATATACTGATTACATGGGTTAACAAATTTTTTATTTTCTGCATTATGAACCATTTCTATAAATAAACATAAATATAATTGATTCTCATATATAACTATGAGTTAAAATATAATAGTATAATTTCTACATATATGTCATTTATTATAGGATTAATTTTATAATATCATATCGGTTTGACATTGGTTTTCGTTTTTTACAATGTTATCCAAAATTTATTTCCCATTACCTATAAAAAAATTCATTTAATATCCATTTTAAAACCCTTATTTCCTTTACCATATAGGTTGTTGTTATTTGATTAAATTGGTAATTAGATCACAGTATAAATATCCCAATAGTTTAGTAGTCTTTTGTTACTTGATACATACATGATTTATTCATTACATTGAAACTAAATGTGTGTCATTTTAAATCTTAAAAATAAATATTATGCACCTTGAAATTCATATCTAGTACTCTTAACGGGTTTCCTATATAAATAGAAATAAAAATATTGGGTGAGCATATACACTCAGTGAGGGGGTAGCATAGAGTGGAATTTATAATGATAATGAGCATGGAATAATCAATATGCACGGAATGAATAATTATAATATATACATAATTTTACAAAAATTTGGGAATAACATATAAATTGATGAATTTTAATTAAATAATTGTAAGGGTATAGTAACTAATCATAAATTTATTGGAATGTCTAATGGAGAAGATTTTAAAATTACCATCAAGGCCTGGTACTAAGACATGTTTCATAATTGTTAATAACACTCGCATTACCCTATCTTGTTCGATAAGAGCTATTAGTCCTCTTAAGTGGAAATATAATTCTAGGACCACCTTTGACATAAAATTCCAATTCATTCATCATATTCAAATTTATTATATATTTTACAAGGAATAATGATCAAACATGAACAAATTAAAAATACATGGAACATTTACCTAATTGAACTTATCATACATGATCATTCTATGTTGAAAGATATATTATAATGGTCATTAATATATTTCCCCATTTAAGGAATTAATAAAAATATCAAATTGAATCCTCTAATCACATATAATGAATAAATATGAAATAATTTTTTTCCAAAATTACCCACGATAAGTCATCTATATGAAGTTACACCTAGCTAGAACTTATTAATATTATAGATTCTAAATGTGATTTGCAAATACTATTTTCAATTTTAAGATTCTTAAGTAATAAATATATTATAAAATACCATTTAAATGTTATGTTTTTTAAAAAATATTGTTGATTTTCCATATAATATCCTCTAAGAGTGTTAAACCAAGTTCATAGTAAGATATCATTCACGATGCACCGGGATGATGACTAGGATATACCTAAAATAATATTTTTTTGTTATCAGATATAAATGAATTTTTTCAAAACACCAAACACTTATAATATCTAAATAGGGATGTATTTTATTTTAAAATCACACACTTTTTACATAACCAATTTATATGGATTTTATGGCTATGTGGAGGTTTAGACACAAAGATCACTTAGGAATTAGTCATAATGTGTGTGAAATTACTACTCATATGTATAATATTTCATAATAATGTTATATAAATGAAATAAATATGAAAATTGGTAAATAAATTGTGTAATGAAAGGATACAACAATTGAAATGTAAATAGGAAATGTCAAGATAGAAGAAATCAACCCTAATATTGATATAGTAACATTTAGAAAAGGTAATAATTAGAGGTATTAATTAATATAACCTGAAAAATACATCAAATGGATGATAAAAAATATATATTTAAATTATTTTTATGTATTGAAAATATTTTTAAATGAAAATAATACAAAGTAATTGCATTTGAAATCTATAGAGGAGGATTGGGGACAATTTTCTGTCAGATAGCTTCGTAAATATTTATATGAGCACCATAAATTCTTAAAAACCCCATAGAAAAATTATATAGAGATAAAATGAGATGGCTAAAGTGCTGTAAAATAATTAATGGGTGTATAATGGAATAATTTGTGGGTATTTATTGGAAATTGGAGTGAAATTTTTATTAATTTCAAAACATAGACCTTGGAAATAATTATTTTGGAAAATGTGCATCTATTAGCTTAATCATGGTTTTTATTCATCATTTTGGAATGAATATAATTATTTTTATATTATACTGATTTTAGAACTAAGATGCATTATTTTATAGTACATTGTCCATAAAATTTTTTTCTTTCTAAAACATAATATTTTGAAATACATTGTTTATATTTTAGACATTCAAAAATGGATTTATAGTTTAAAAATCTCATATAATTAATTAAAATGCTTTTTATTAATAAAATAACATATATTGTTTCTAGAATTTAATTTTTTTTAATTATAACATCATTTTTAATTCATTTTATTTTTATACTTCTTACCGTATTTATATACATAACTTCAATATTTTACTAAAAATTCAATTACATTAGAAAAGTTTAATAAATTCACCATCTGAAAAATATGATGTATTGATTTTGTATTTGAGGACCTTTTTATTGAAGTAATTTTCAATCTCTGTAATATTTAATTATAAAATAAAATACTAATGTATTTTGAAATCAATTATTTAATGCTAAAAACTAAAAACTCTTTCTTCTTTTATTTTGTAATTTTTATCTTGGATATATGTTTATATTTACATTACTATTCACTTATCAATATAAATTATTTTTAATGATTAATTATATTATTTTGAATTGTTTTTATTCATTTAATCATGTATTTGTTTGTATAATATTAATATCACTACTAAAATTGTCAGATTTCCAATAATTAAATTCCCAATGGTGACATTCCAATGGTTAGATTCCCAAAAGTAAAATTACACCTTATACATATTTCATTATGTATTATTTTCCTCATAATTATCTTATCTTCTATAATATACCAATTCTAATGTTTTTTCGTTAAAATGGAAACACGTAAAATATAATTTCTATTCTTATTCATGTTTGATCCTCTAGAGTTCAATATTATGGTGTTTCCCCATATTTTTAATTCTTTTAAAGAACCTGCTTTATACATTATAAGAAAATTTATTACAAAGTTTCATATAGTATTTCGTTATATTTATCCATTAAGGGGAAGAAATAAAATTTACCATGTGCCACAATTTTGTATATGGAGTATTTATTAATAATGTTCATATATCAGGTGTTATAGTTATGTCTTGTGATGTGTATTGAATGATAATGACATCCTTATAGGAATCATGCTAAAATAGGTGGGTTCAATGTTCATGGTGGCTTTCTTAGCACATTATGACTTGGTTAATGAGTGGTTGTTTGTTTATTTTAGAATATTTATTATATCATGACATAAATTATTGTATATTTATCTACACATATGTTAAGGATGCATTAGGGTGTATTATTGGGTATATTACTCACACTTGGCATGGGAATCTCAATGGATGTTAAGATAGTAGGACCAATGATATAGTAATGGAAAAAGTCCATATGATGGGGATTTTAGGAGATAGAGGAATTGATTTAGACAATATTTACATACATACTCCAGACTATTTCTACAACATGTATTTTCTTCACATCATTGATTAATTGGTTTGACAAACCACTTATAGGGGTCATTGGTTTATATTCTTTTATTAAATGAGATAATAGTTTTACCATATGTAAAAAAAATATTTATTTCCACTACATTATTACATTTATTATTTTTTTCTATTCCTTACTAATACTAGGGGTATAGTCTCTAAAATAACACCACTCATATCCTATATATTAATAATAATACTCTTTCATATTTTTGAGGAACACATGAGGTTTTGTAAAACCTAAAATAAAACCGATTGATTTGATATGGGGTGATAGGTGTTGTGTCTATATGTTTTATTCTCTACTGTGTGCAGATATATTTACTTTTGAGGATTTTCATATGATAGAAATTGAAAAGTATAAAATCATGGCTAGATTCTCCCTTAGTGTTAGACCATGTGAAACATGTGAAAATTTCGACAATGGACCTAGACAAAGGGAAGGGGTAGGATGAACTTTTGGAAAGACCTGAGGTATTCTTGGTATGAAATTATATGGTTTCCCGACCTAATGTATATGAATGGTATGATATTATTTTTACCTGACCTGTGATATATATGGGGATTGATGGATTGTTTCCCTACCTATGACATGTTAGCCTTATTTATGCATAGATATATGTCACGTCACCATGGGTTCTACCCATAAAAAGTACATATATTATTAACATTCATCAAGAATGGATTTAAAACTAGTATAGATGGATTTTGGGGTGTCTGTTTAACACACGACATCTTATCCAATGATTGATTAATTTCACGATTGTTCTTTCCTTTATTGTCCTAGAATACACCTCTTATGTATATGAATTTATCTTAAGAAATCATTGGTGGTTCCCTACTGGGGTTATTCTCCAAAAATGCATGGAAATTTCCAATGTGTATACCTACATCATGGCCAATAATCTAGGAAATTAAATGGACCCAGTGATTTAGAGTGGAGTAGAATTATCATGGGGATCAATGTTAGTGTCATGATAGACTTTAAAGTATTTCTACTTTTCCTTAAGGTACTTTCCATTGTTTTATTATTTTAGTCTGACCTTTCACTTTGGGGGTTTATTGTTCGGTACATGCATGACGTGAGACACTTTCCATGTCATCTGATAAAGAATTATTAATATTCATTATTTTGTGAAATTATATTCTATATATTTATACATTTTTGTGATTATAATGTCTAAAATTAGATACTATGGGTATTGTATCCCCAATGAATACATCAAGATCCTTACATCTAGTTAAAATCCTCATATATATATAGATGCCTGCATATGTTTATGATCCACTCTGGCTTAGACTAGGTGATTTAGGTTAGTTTATTACAAAAACAAACAAATAATATTTTTATTTCTTTATATCTCATGAGGCCCTTATTAGTGGGAATGATTTGGATTTATTTTTATATAATTTAAATCATTAGCATTATGTGGTTATAATTTTACATAATATAATACTTTGTAATGACATGAATAAATTTATCTATAATATTTAGATTCAATAGTGATGACACTTTACTTATGTTTGTGATGTAATACCCTTTATATTTACCATATTTTTAATATTTTCTAAACTACTATGGTCCATTGACATCCTTTCTCTTGTCCCTTGATTATATGTGAAGTTTCATTATCCTTCCATTTTTCAATTCCATGTTAGGATTATTTATTCTCGTAATTTTATCATTCAATTCATTTCAAATGTTTTCGGTATAGCCATTTTATTTTTTGAAGTAAAAATCATTGTTGAAACCCCAAAATTAGAAATATGATGGATGTAGTGAGGGGTTTTTTATTCATCAAAAATTTATTTCTGGGATTTTAGAGATTAAATTTAAAACATTATGAATGTATGTATGGTTATATATGTGAATTAAGAAATTGGATAATTATATGATCATATGAAATTTTTACGTGTAGATATTTAGGCCTATGTAATAAGTTTGAGCAATTCATAATTGAATAATCATACACAAAAGAAACATATCATGCATATGGAAAAATTTTGAATAATATATTGTGGTTATAATAGAAATATTATATGGATTGTAAAAATATTGTACACATTAAATAATTTATTTAAATATATTAATTACCTAATTTTATTCATCATGAAAAATGTGATCACAATGAATTACATTGTCATGAAAATTATAGAGAAGAATATGCCATGATTTTTATATATTTTCTTATTCAAATTTATTATTTTATTTATGTTATAGTAACTCAAAAAATAATCATGAAAGAATATATGAATAATTTATATCATAAATTATTCATCATGCGTAGTATGAAATGAAATTAAGCTATAATTTCTTGAAGGGGAATTTCAGGCCATCATATATTTTTTATAAAGGGGACTTCAAATATGGAAACATACAAATTTTATGAATTTTACAGAGAAATTAATAACCCTATATTTATGGGGATTTTAATAAATATAAAAATGATAAGGATCATGATTAAAATTCATTAATATTTTGAATACCAAATTTTTGAAATCATGGTTCTTAAAATATTATATTATTTTATTAGGATACATCATCCATGATATTTGGTGCTGATGAAAAAATAGAGTTTCAAAATTTTATTTTATAAATTTTATTCATGTTAATTGTGCAGACAAAAAAAATCATTAATTGTTTGTTTGTGAATTATGAAAAAATTTGATTCTCAAACACTCTGAATATCAACTTTCTTGATGGTTTATAAATTTATTTAAGAGATAAACCAAAACATTAATTACAATATTTTTAACTAGTTAAGGAAATATATTCTTTCTAATAAATATTATTTTTCAGGCTTGTATGTATTAATAATTCTATTCCATGAATGCATTCACTCATGTAATAGTTTTTCATTGGAAACTATTAAGAAGAATGTTGAATTTCATCTTCTAGTGTTTTTATATTGATATTATAGCCAATGTTTATCCTAAATAAAAAACATCCATTGATACTAAAGAATCATTTTATGAATCTATTATGTGATTCAAATATTGGAGGGATGAAATTTTTTTAATGAATAGTTGGTTTTGTTTTAAAAAACTCTTTTAAATTACTATAGGAAGCTGATTATACATGCCTTTAAAGAGAATGGATTAGTTCCTTGTTGAATATTTTATGTTGATTTTAACCATTTTGTATTTCTATTACAGTGATAATTAGATCTGTATCAATGTAACATGTTCATCATGTCAAGGAGAAGTATCCCACATTTAGGTGTAACCTTGTATAAATCTCTTGGTTCAAACATTTGTTTCATATTCATAAATATGGGTGGTAAAGAGATATTGAATAGAAAATCGTTACTTGAATCACTCACAAGGGTTTTATTGAAAATAAATTTTTTTAAAAATGAAAAAGAATTATTGCTAATTCACCCCATCCCCCTCAGTTGTACCATAAATGATTTAGTACAAACATGTGGTATCAATTACAACCAGGTTACCTAGAGATTCTCTTAATCTCAATGTTATCATGGATAATCATAATTTATTGAATGTAATAGGTATTCAAATTATTTATAGAAACAAAATTCATCTGTGTAAGAATCGAATGATACCATTTATATTATCATAAAGACTAGAAGTTGGTGATATTATCACTATATTTTATCCGCCTATTTCATTTGATAATGCTCTAATTTTGGTATAAAATTGAAATCTTGAAATAGATGAGAAAGAAAAAAATGACATACTATCATCATTGTCAAATAAATATTTATAACAAGTTCATGGGGATATAGACAACTATGGAAATGTTGGAAATCCTAATAACTTGAATGATGGAAACATCAAATTAAAATATGTAAATTTTCTAATCTAGTAGGAAAATATAAAGATATATTAATTGATAAATATGATAATGTTGATGACTATTTTGTAATGGTGTATGCAATAATTGGCCATATTTATTTCTCCATGCACAATATAGACGATTCATAAATTGTAAAACAATTAACGATGAACATTCTATATTTATTTCACCCAAATATCTCAACAATGGAAGTAATTCATGGTATATCTATTGATGATCTTCACAATACTCTAATGAATTATAGAATAAGAAAAATAATGATTATCAATACGAAATATAAAGTGTATATAGATTTAAAATCCAGGAATAAATTTAAGATCAAAGAAAATAAAGATGAGTCCTCATGTGACTCATATTTAAATGAGGAGAGTGATGAAAATCATAATAATATTAAGTTTATCTCATCCAAAACACTCAAAAATGAATAAGAAAATATATTGGAAATCCTCTACATAAATTTTTTATGTTTGGAATAATTAGAATCTTATTTATATATTTTCAAAATAAATTGAGTGATGTGGGACCTATAAATGAAGTGTATGCCGAGAAATTATAAAGAAACCTAAATTATTCCAAAAATTTAATCAAGGTAGTCAGAACTTATAAATAATAAAAATGATAATTAAAGAGAAAGAAGGTGTCCTTCCTCAATGATTGAATCAAATGAAGATTTTTGGAAATTAGGTCCAAAAATTATGGTACTTATTTAATAGAAAGGGGATAACACTGCCAATGAAGAATAATATGATGATGATGAATCCTATGTGGTTTTCATGTTGATGAGGGAACATAATAAATATCTTGATAGAAGATTGTAACAAAAAAGGGTGATCAAATATCTTAACATGGGTCTTGTAAAGATTAGAAGCATTGGAATTTATATTATGAAAAACATTACAATATTTAGGAAATTATAATTCTCAAAGATAATGATTTTTAGTAGGAGAGGGATATTTAATTAATCAAAGAAGAAGCGTGATTATGAAGAAGGAAAAATGTTTCATGAAAAATTACGGTGTCTTAAAGATAAAATTCCCCCTATAATAATTATTAATGACTTTGAAAAGGATACAAAATTAATTTTTAATTCATCACAATATGTTTGAAAATCCTTTTACATGTTTTTATATAAAACTGACATCTGTAATTTATGAAAATATTAAATTTTTCTTAGAAAATAGTGTAGACCATAATTTCCATACTAGGAAAACCTGGGTTAAATAAATCTATGGGAAGAAGAATCATATATTGAAGTTATTTTATAATGGTTAGAATATTTATATCTTATCAAAACCATGAATATGAAGGATTATATTGTGACAAAATAGGAAGTAGATTTTTTGGGATACACATAACAATTTTATAAAAGAACCACCTTTAGAGGATCTTGTTGGGGTTGTGGAGCCTATATGCACAAATACTATTTTTTATGACATAATATATCTCCCCAACAGATCAAATTAAAGTCATAATTAAGGGTTTTCTTCTATTAAATCACCACCAATGGATATATATTGAATGAAAATGGTTGTGAGGGAATGGTTGTTGTATGTATCAAAAATAGGTATGATGGGATTCAGAAGAGTAGTGGAATATGTAGCTAGTAAGTTTAATATATAAAAGATTATATGATCATGATACATATTCATTAATAAAATATTTCAAAATAAATTATGGCACAAAATATAAGTAATATAGAAAAAACTATGATTGTTGGCGACGCTCCTGAATCAAGAAACATTTGATTTCCATCGAGTCTAGATAGGGGATGATCATCACACCTAAAACGAGATATAAGAATCTTCAAATAAATGTAAGAACATGATGGTAATAGAATTTTTATTGAAATACAATTACATTAAAAATCATGATAGTTGGATCATCTGTAATTAATTCATAAAAGAAAATTTAAAATTACGACATATTTATTTATGTGAAGAAGTTTAATCATTATAGAGCGAGATATTCATATGAATGATAATTAGTGAACTTAATTGAAAAAATAAAAACAATTTAAAAGATATTAATAAATAAATATGATAATAATAAGATAAATAATAAGTGGGAATTTATTTTATATTAGATATCCTATTATTTTCTTTTGACGTATTGTTAGAGAAAAAGAAAAATATTAAATAGAATTCATGGACACATTGGTCAAAAAATTTTGGGTAAATTTTCTAATGAAAATTTTGTGATGGGTCATCCTCATATAATATTAGATAGCGGTTACATTTTTAAATCTATCAAAATAAAAAAATATTTAAAGGGAAGAACAAAAGAGTGGAGAAATATTCAACAGACCTCTTGAATTATTAAACTCCGAATTTTTGGACATAAAAGATACAAATCCAAAGAAGTTTACTTATATTTTATCATATTCATTTGTGATTACTAAATAATGAAAAGTGTTTTATTCAAGATGTTAAAATCACAAGTAGTGGATATGATTAATTTTTATAGATGAGATGTTGAAAGAGAGAATTTCCTTAATATATATAATCTCAAAAATAATGATGGGAAGAAGTAAAATATTTTTGAATTTGAATAATAAATTTGTATTTGTATGATGAGAAAACAATATTATTACAACTTTGGATTTTCATATATAAATATTACATTATTTTATGAACAGTCATTTCATTACACAAAAAGTAGACTAGAAATTGTAAAGGTAATTTCCTTTGGAAACTATGAAACATAAACAAATTGATCATATGTGAACTACATTTTCTCTCACAAATTAATTAATAACTAGATCCCTTCTTATAAAAATCATACATAATGCATTTCTTCATAACCAAGGGAAAACATAAGATAAGGTGTTATCAGATTTTTTATAAGGGTATAAAAGAGAGATACATAAACAAAAAATGGGAATAAGGGTATGTGAAATTCTATATAAAATTTGAATCCCATACCCTATATATCAAATATCACAATACTGGGTCCTGGAATAAATATTTTTTTTATAAGAAATGAATCATAAGGGAATCAAATTATGTAATCTATGAGGGTATAAAAGGGTATAGCTCATGGAACTCTATATTACACATAAGCATAGAAATGAATTTCCATAGTATACAAGTTTCATTTCGAAGTCTATAATAGTGGGATGGGATCACTCCCCAATCTATCATAGTAGTCAATCATCACTCCCAAGACGATCATATTGGAAAATTTTAATTATAGAACTAGGTTTAATCTTTCTTCCAGTCCTGTTTATCTTCTGATAATTCAATTGTTTAACAATTTATAGGATGGATGTACTGGTACCAACCATTAACTAATGAAAATCATACAGATGTTTTTGAAAAGATCATAAAATTTTAGTCATATCATAACCATGGAAAATAGTTGGATCTCATAATCAATACATCATCTAGTAAATCATAGAAAATAAATGGGGTTTATATACATTTCAAAATAAAATTTCCAATACAAATGAAATGGCTTCATAAACAAATTACTATCATAATCATAAACCATCCTAAGAGAGAATAAGGATGGTAAAGCTAGAAAATATTTTCTTTAAAACATAATAAAAAAAATGGTTCTATTGATCAATAAATATTCCATAAAAATCTATAAAACATTCTTTAAGAAAATATTCTTTCCATTTTGAAAAAAAAATTGAAATCTAAAAACATTGAAATTATTGAAGAAAATAGTTTCTTTGAAAATATTCTTTGTTAATTACAATATAAGAATTAATCAATTTAGTGGTCATGATGATGGAAAATTTAATTCAAGTCATAAGCTTTCAAAAAAAATATTCCTTTCACATTTTCTATAAATTCCAATAGAACCTCATTTATAAATTTTCAAAAATATTCTATTGACAATAAATTTTTATAAGTTAAATATGTTTATAAAATATTTTCAAATATATTAGAGGATTTTTAGAAAACATATTTAAATAAATTTTATAACAACATTGATATGGAAGAAAAATAGATTCTAATTGAAGAGAGAAATAAAGATGATTGTATGTAAAAATTTTATTTTATACACATAGGTACATTAGTAAAATTTATGGAAAACATGATTTATAATAAAATATTAAACATAATAAAATTCATACATTTCTTGAGAGATGGATCCTAATATATCATCATCCTAAACATAATCACAAACAAACTAAATAAATAATGATATTATAACAAAAAAGTTAACCACTTTGGTATCTTTTGATTTATAAGGTCCATTAAATTATAACATCATAAAGAAACAATAAATATCATTAAAATAATTATAGTTATGATAAAAAATTTCAAATGGAATTATATACATGTCATAAAATAATATTGGGTCCCAACTTATCTTACGTCCCAAAGAGTGAAATTTGAGACCAAAAAACCTTAGCTTGATTATTGACATCGAACCTCATTTATAATAAATAGATGTTTATTCTATATATATAATATAATGTTTCTCATATTTTTTATACCATATATGATTTTCTTATGTCTTTTTGTTACTTTTTGATCAATAATTCTTTGTTGAAATCACATTTCTTGTATTAATTGTGATGTTTTTCATGAATGTTATGGTTTTTTATATAATATTTTTATTAGATCATGGTTCAAAAATTTATATAATTTTAATAATGATATAAATATCATATATATTTTGTATATATGTACTTATAGTTATTTATAAAATCGGGAAAAATAAATCGAAATACATCATTCACGGAGATGGTAGGCTAAACGTATGTATGATCTTTTATTGCATATTTTAACAGATGAAATGAAAGAATAATAAAGAATATATTAAATTTATAAAATATTTTTTATGTCTCATATACTACTTATATTTATTAATTTTCTCATTATTATCTTCCTTTCAATGTGTTTATAAAAAAATAATTGCATCGCTTTGCCGAGCGGTAGTCCTTGGTACACATGAACAACATTGTCATATTCTCTAATAATGGGTTGTAAGAATTTTTATATAATATTATAAAATTATAAGTATTTTTATATCATAAATATAATATATAAAAATTATATTCATTATGATATCCATCCATGAGAAACATTTATGGAAAACAAATTTCATTGGTTCGGGGGAAGGTAGCCTGTTAGACACATGATAGATGGTTTTTTTCCATTCAAGGGTGGAGGACATGGTTTTATGTCATTTATTTAAAATAAAAACAACTAATTATGTATAAAAAAATTATTTAATTATAAAATAATGGTTTTATAATATTTCAATTATGTGAAGGAATAAATAAAATAAAATTCATGATTAAAGACGTTACAACTTCTTCAAATAACTTTTCTTTGTTTTCACTTAAATCCTTCGTAGGTTCACTTTCTATCCCAAAAATTTATTATGTTATGTGTACAAGTTATTTTGGAATTTATTTGGTTAGGTGTTTTTTGAACGAATGGGTTTTGAAATTATGTAAAGGGTATGAGAGTGTGGCCTTTTATAAGTGGAGGATATGACACTTTTGGAATGTTATAAAAGAAATAACTCCACCCTAATTTATCTCATTACAAAATGCTCCAAAATGGAGAACATTAAAACTTTATAAGATATAACGTCTAAATGTTTCTATAAAATAGAAATTATAAAATTTTTGGTTCATTTTTTACACTTCTATGATTATTTTAATGCCCAAGTAAACTTGTCTTCACCTTAACTATATTAATTAATTTTTACTGTTTTTAAATTTAATTATGGAATAAAATTTGGTTGAACTTATTATCTAATATTAATAACTATGAATCCAAATATAGTATTATTTTTTATAAACTCTATATACATAGGAGTTAAAATATATTTTAAAATTAAACTCACAAATGTGATGAAATAGTTTTTTTCCAAAGAGAAAAGTTTCAAAAGGTTAAAATGTTTTTATACCAAAATTCAATAAAAAATTGATTCCAATTACCTATATTTGTTTCATTATAATACCATTGAAGTAATTTTACATTTAAACCCATTTTTAAATAACATTTAACCTTCACAATTCTTCAAACTAAAAGTAACTTTTCCATAAAAACTAATATTTTTTATATTCCATGGTAAATTAAATGTTTCATAAAAATTAAAAATAAATTTCCTTAAGAATGATTTAAAATTTTATTAAAATAATAAAGTTATTTTTTTCAAATAATTTTTATATTATTTTCAAAAACGTAATTTATAATTTTTTCAAAAAAATAAATAAAATCATTTGTTTAGAAAATATGATTTTTAAAATATATAGACGTTACAATACATTAAGTACTTTTTTTAAAAATGTTTTATTATTTAAAACCATTATAAATAATAATAAAAATTTGGTTATTCATTTTCATATTCTCTTTTTTATTATCTATTTCATTATATCCCTATTAAATAGTAATATAAATATTATATTGTGGTTTGTTAGAACTCAGTGTTGTGTGTAGCACAAGAAAACAAAAAAATTAAATTTAAGCATACATATGTCACAAAATATCAAGGTGTCACATTCTAACCCCCCCCCCCCCCCCTAAAATGATTTTCTCACTGAAAATTCCATAACTTTTTTATAAACCAATGAGGATAATTATGCATTAAAACAATTTCATGTTATTATTTAGTATCCACAAACTAGTGGTTTTGCCACAAAACCTTGACCAGGAGAGTGTATTATTTCATAGAAAATTTCATAAATGCTCTAGAATCTCAAATTATTATTACTAATAAAACAATATCATTCTATAGATTTATAACCTTGTATTGTACTACATGTTAATGGTTAGGCAAGTATATTATCTAAAGAGATGCATGGAACACAGCATGGAGTTGAGAGAGTTTTTTAGAAGAACCAACTTATAGGGTACCATACCAATGAAATAATAAATTTAAGAGGGATTAATATACATATGGATTAGTATTATTTTCTCCAAGAATATCATAACTTCTTCCATGGAGAAATTCCTAGAAGTGACCTTTCACCAAATTCTAGATCATGCTGATGATTATTAACGTATGTTTTTTATCGTCATTGTGTCACCCAGAGAAGTTTCTAAATGGACAAATTACTGTTTTACATTTTTTAATATATCTCAGGTCGGATTATATGTCTTTATCTAACTTTATTCCAACCCATTGGAGATCTAAACTTATTTTATATATTTATTCAAAAGGTTCCATCAAAATTCTCATTTGAAATCTATTATTGTATGGAAACAAAACTAGATAAAGGTCTTGATCCCAAATTACATTCAAATATGAATACCAGAATCACAACATATACCTTATGTTTTAAATAGCTCTCTTATACTAACCATCTATGTATGGATGATTATTAATGTTGAATCTCATATCAGCATCAATATCATGCTGAATAATTCAACAGAACTTTGAGGTAAACCACAGATCATGATAAAACACAATAGAATGTGGTATTCCATGAAAACATACACTTCCTTAATGTATATCCTAATGATATGATCCAAATATAAATGTTCTTTGATAGTGATTAACTATGATAATTTTGTAATGTGATCATCTATAAAACATATGTCATTGTTCCCTTTAGACATTTTTTGGAGTCCAAAATCAAAATCAATGGTGTTGTTTTCCCATTTCACTTCTAGTGTGGGTAATGGATGTAATATCCCCTTATAATTTTTAATCTCAACCTTAACTTACTAATATAATAATAATAGAGATATAGAATCTATGATATATCTCATAATTAAATCCCACAATAAATACACTTTCAAATCACTATACATCATTGTACTTCCAGGATGAATAGAGGATGAAGAACTATAATCCCCCTATAATCCATCCTTCACTAAATATAGTGTCAGTGGAACACATAAATGGTTCATGAACCTTACCATTACATAACAATAAAGGTTAAAGTCATTAAAATGTATCACCTTCTTCTATATATTTATATTATCCTTTTTCAACTTTAATCATCACGTTAGTAGATGTTTGAACACTCAATTGAGAAAGATAATATGTTTCCCCTTACATCGGGATTTCCTGATCCATCCTTTTAAAATTGATAAATATTAAATCTTTTTTATCCTCATCATTGATAATCTAGCATAATCCATTCAACTTAAAGTATCAATGACATTGTCTTCTTTCCCATGTTGTTAATGTATAGAGCATTCGTAATCATTAATCATCTTTAACCATGTCCTTGAGTGTATGTTCAACTTATTCTATTTGAATTTATGCTTTAAAATTTTTTATCAGTATATATATCACACTTTCCTCATAAATATAATTCCTCCATTTCCATAACTAAATAATTACCAAATCAAACTAAAAATCAGGAGTTGGGTAAATTTTCTCATCAACATTAAATTTTCTTGAGGCATAATCTTCAACAAGGTCATTATGCATAAGAACTCATGTAAATATCATATTTGAGGAATCACTAATGATTACATACCTTTATCCACTATAGAGTAATGCAATCATAGGTGTGTTGACTAATATTCTCTTTGTTCCTTGGTATGTTCCTCACATTCATTTGTTCAAAATAACATGGATCCTTTCTATGTTAACATTGTGATTAGATTAAATAGTCCTGAAACATTCTCCACAATCTCTTGATAATATCCATCCAAAATAAGAAAACATTAGATCTCAATCACCGGGGTTGATCTGTACCAACAATCAACAGAATCTGTCTTTTATGGATCCACTAATATACCCTCACGTGATATTATATGACTCAAAAATAAATCCTTTTATAGAAAAATTAACACATATAAAATTTTTAAAACAACACTTCCTTACTCAATGTCTTAATGATAACAATAATTTGATCTTCATGTTCATCCTAAATCATTGAATAAGTAATAATACCATATATAAAGACTACCACAAGGTGATTGAGGTAATATCTAATGAATATTAATTAAATCCATGATGATATAGGGTAAATTAGAAAAACCAAATGGAATCACAATATACTCATAGTTTCCTTAAAATATATGAAATTATATCTTGGGTATACCCTCCTTCTTGACTCCCAATTGATGATATCTAGACCGAAGTCCAGTCATATAAAAGTGTTGATCTACAAGAAATTGATCGAACATGTCAACAATATAGGGTATTGGATACTTTTTCAGGATTTTGATATTGTTCAGATCAACATAATCAATGAAAATTTACATAAATTCATTTATTGTTTTTGAAATATACATTTGGTGCACCCCAAAGTGACACAATTGTCTAAAGACAACCTTTTTCAAGATTCTCTTGGATTTTCTTCTTCAAAACTCGAAATTCAATCAGGGACACTCTATACAGAGTCATTAAAATTAGTTTCATACCATGTATGAGTTATTTATAAAACTCAACATTAAATTTAAATTTAAGACATGAAAAATATTCTTCAAATAAATTAACAAATTCTTTCACAATAGTAATATCATTGATGTTGGGTTTCTCCCCAACTATTTGATATAAACACCAATTTTCAATAGGGATCAAAACCCATAAAAACGATTTGATTTCTATAAGATGTTCATATTTTTTCACATTGATAAATGATCATTTTATGGTTTGAAATATCAATTTTGGATACTCTACACCCAAATTTTATGTGGGATATATATAGATAAATATAACCCATGCCTATGATAACATCAAAATCAGTGAGATGATGAATGAAAATATTTACAGGAAACACATTCCCATTATCTTAAATAAGAGAGGAACTATATAATTGTGATATGATCATCATACCATTATGGTTTTTTACTCTAAAATAAATAACAAACCATGTGGGTGAAATCTCGATACCCTTAAAAATTCTTAAGATATAAATGAATGGGTTGGTACATAGTAAAAAAAGATATTAGAAATTCTAGAGTGGATGGTAGGTTTAAAATTCAACCCACCAATATCATACCCTAATTAGAAATAGTGATCACATGTGATATCCCCTCATCCGAAATCTTAAGATATTTCAGATGTCGACCATTATCATTAACCTTATGATTTGGTCATTTGTTAGCGTAGTTCCCATACTCCATGAATTTGGGATATTAGAGTGTGGGTGGTGCATTCTATGGAGCATTATCTCTATTCACAATTAGTCTAATTTTTTCCATCACATCAGTATTCATATTCAGGAGTACCTTCCCTTAAATAATTTAATCATTTACCAATAACCTCAAGAAATATTCCTCCATGTTTCCTTATATAATATGATCATGAATAAAATATTATCTTCTTCTCTACATGGTTCATAGTCGTTTCCTTTAACTCTATAATTATTTTCATATAAAATACTTATGATTTATGGGTAACTCCAATATCAATTTCCAATATAATAGAACAAAAAATGATTTATTCATAGTTAATAAAGCCCCATGTGGATAATCCAATTTGATGAATTGGTTTTATTCAACTAATTTGTTGAACAACATTGCTTTTAAATTGGATGATAGTTCTAAAAACAAAACAAAATATTCTTGTAAAATTATCCTCATTGTTACTAATAAATTTAGTTTCCTTCTAATTTATCATAAGTAATTCCCTCACTATTTTCATATGTATAATGAAAATGAAATACTTATTGAAATGTAATATCTTAAACTAATCCCACTAAATGGTGAAAATTTCATCTAGTTTCATCATATTTCTGATTATAGTCCACCATTGATCTACTTCACCTTCCAAATTAAAGAGGACCAAAATGACATTTTCATGTTCTGCATAGTAGTGAATGGAAAATATATTTTTAGTTTTACTGATCCATTTAATATAAACTAGTGGATTAGTTGATACACCAATATATGGTGTTAGTTACCCCATTAATGACTCAATAGAGTGTTATTCATTCATTTTCTCGTCTGGATGTTCAGCATGATTCATTTCTTGAAAAGTGTGTGCAAGGATGAAAATTATATTTTTTATTCCATCTCTAATTAAATTTTTTTATATGGAGTACTAACATTTCATTGTGTGTTTCATTCATAATTAACATGATAACCTCATGTTATATACATCTACCAAAAAATTAAACCATAGTGCGAGAAACAATAATAATAGTAGAAAAACACATAGTCAAGAAATATTATTTACATGATCTCTAAATCAAGAAAACATATATTAAATCTATTAAATATATAGGTTAAACATTTTTTACAATTTTGATCATATATTTAAATCATTCATGGTGGTTTTTAATGAAAATTTTAATTAATCAAAGAATTTCCAATAGGAAGTTCATACCAGATGTGTAGTAAGGCGTGTTGTCGTGTACCAGGTAATACTCGAGTCTAGTCTCATGTTCCTATTTCATAATTTTTTCCCCTATGTGCTACTATTATTGACCCATTACATCTTATTATATAACTATTGGCAGGTATTTCTAGGTCATCCAAATAATCTCTTCCCTAAAAACAATGGTATGATAAGCTATACATAGGATTGTCCTAAGGGTTTTAAGTAATGTTTTCGCATCCTAGTTTCAAAAGGAAAAATAATCTAATCCCTTGATACCAACTATAACAACCCATTTATTTCTTATATATATATTATATCTTTTTCTGTAAAAATTAATTATATTACACAATTACACATTTTGTATCATAATTGTAAAATTCTTTTATTAATCATTGAAACATAAACAGTTGGTTCATAGGTGAACTACATCATCTCCTACTGTATTCTTAAAAAATATATCAATGATTTGAAAAATCATAAATAGTAAATTACCTAATAACCTAGGGTAAAGAAAAATAATATAGGGAGATATAAGAGTCTCAAAAAGGGTAGAAAATGAAGATAGAAACAAAACATGAGAAGAGTGATATGAGAACATGAGCATAAAAATTAAAAAACATACCCTACATATCAATGTTCATAATCATGGGTAAGGTTAGAATTATTCAAAGTTTGTAAGATATTAATCATAAGTAAATTAAATCACATGATCCATGAAATCATAATAATGGAATAACTCATGGAATTTGGGAATGAACGTAAGTATAGAAAATAATTTCCCTATTATTTAAGTCACATTTCTAAGTCTATCATAGTGGAATGGGTTCACTCCCCAAACCATCATAGTTTCCCAGGTTCACTCCCAAGACTATCAAGTTAAAAAAATTCCCTTACGGCACTATTTTTACACCACATTCCAATACTCTTTATCTCATGAGATATCCATATTTACCCAATGAATTGGAGGGAGATATAAGTCTCACCCCTAATAGATTGAAAATAATATAAATGTGTGTCAAGAAATCATAAAACAATCTTCATAACATATCCAATAAAAATAAGTTGATTTCAAAAAATTTACATCACATCATGACCCAAGGAAAATTTCTTGAACTGTTTTGGGTACCCTGGAATCGTGATACTTGATATAACGCAGACATATTCCAAAGGGTCTTAGCAGTCACTAAAAGTTTCTAACATGCACCTTGAATCACAAAAGATGTGAGAGGGAAAAAATTTTCACTAAAATAGTAGAAGAAAAACTTTACAATTTGGTATGATCAACACTCCATAGGGAGAATGTACTAGAAACCAAATAGGTTTTTTAACCCCAAGAATAATACATCCTCAAAGTACTCATCCGAGTGACAAATGTCCCCAAAATGAAAACCAAAACCCATGCTCCCATGGATCCAGAATATCCACAACCTCTAAGTGCTGCTTTCACTTTTATCAGACCTATAAAAATAAAATATAAAAATTAAAAATGTACAAGTTTGTATGTGATGTATACATCCAAATAGGTTACAACAATATTTTACCTAACACATGTCATAAAAAATCATTATTTATTTTTAAATAAAATAGAGAATAGAATCATATATGATTTTTATATTTAAAAAAACATACCTTCATTTAAAAGGATATAAAACACCTAAAATAATTTATTAAATAAATAATTTATATAATAAAGTTTATATAAATCATGTATTGTGAAAAAATAGTTCTATAATAAATGTTTCATATATAAAAACGATCACAAAAATAACCATAGTAATATCCAAAAAAAGTATAATAGTTTCTAGTAATTTGATCCTCAAAGATATGATATAAGTTATCACAACAGGTATATGTACACATGTCCCTCTAGATTAGTCTAAATAATAAATATTATCATCCTATTCATGAAGATAATCTCACTTCAAATCAATCAACATTTACAACTCAATTTCCCTATTTTTAGTTTCAATTTTCTAGTTCAATTTGAAAACCAAAACATGGGTTTTCATCATATCATTCATTTTAAATTAAAAACTAGTCAAAGGTTTTATTCAATTTAATTTGATTATTTTTTTCTCAAATCGATTTTCAGATAATTTCTTCCATGCTATCAATTTGAAAATACACCCCAAATTCCAATTCCATTGTTTTTTGGGGTTTTCCCAAAATCCATGGCATTTTAAATTCTAATTCCAATTCATATCAAATTGTGCTTCCATAAATCAATTAAACAATATTTCAAATAAATCAATAAAATAATTTATATAATTTCAGGTAAATTCGAAAATGGAACCATATGTCATTAATTATGGAATAATAAAAAAACAATAGACACTCGTAGTGTGATTCTCCAATGAAGAACAAATACATTGTAGATGAATAAATTAAAACTATAATAAATATCCCATCAAAATTAATTATGGTCCATCAAAAACATTATGATCTAATTAAGTATAAGGATTAAAACACAAGAGACCATAAGAATACTCGTGAGAGGAAATTCACCTACCTCAAAGATACCAAATGAGATTCATGATGATTCTCTCCACTAAAGAAAGGGTTTTGAGAAGATAAAACCACTTCATAAGAGCCTCTGAATCCTGGAAAATATGGATAGGTCAAACATGGGTTGACCATAGGATAAACCCAAAGGTTTTGGAATTTAATATAATTTTTTGTATTTAAAAAATTATGAATGTATGGTTAGTTTGGAAGGGATAAATGGTTAAATACAATTTTCACCCTAATCGGGTTCCCCTATACTAGAGCTCATAGTTTCTATTATATGGGTGAACAATTTTTCAAATCATGTACCAACTGTGAAATCCCTCACTATCTAGCTTGTCACTAGGGGAACATGGTTTGGAAAAACCATGATCTAACCTACACAACCCCAAAACCATCATAATTCTAAAAATTTCACCTGAAACAACCCTAAACAATCTTTAAAAAATGTAGAAACAACCAAATAATAAATCATTACCTGAAAAAAAAAGTAACAGGATGCTAAAATATCCCCACCAAAAGAAAATTCATCACCCAAAAATCCATTCAAGAAGCTTCCATACCAAAGAGATGAGTCCACTAATCTTTCATCAGTGCCTCATTCTCCCACATATCATGAGAATCATAACCACACTGATATTTTCCTTAGGCCATAGGTGCCATCCCCCCTATAATTACCTTTTTATCAGAATCTAAAATCCTAAAAGTTGTATCATAGTTTCTAGTTAATCATCCTTTCTTGATTTCAAATGTTAGTCAACAACCTAATGGGCACATGAATTCTTTTGGTCTATTCTAGTGTTAGCTTTGGTATCATAGTACCAAGGTATTAGAGAAGTATCTTGATAGAAATGAAATGGTTTTGTTATTCATTTCCACATAACATAACCGATGGAAAATAAATGGTTTCATAAATATATCTTTATCATAATAATAAAACTTCTATAGAAATAATAAGGATGGTACAACATGATTATATCCCAAATAAAAACTAAGAAATTCCAAATTTTGTTGTCATGGATGAATATAAAATTCATAAAAAATCATTAAAAAATAATTTGAATAAAATATCTCATCCATTTTGAAAATACATATTTGAAATATAAAAGACAACCATAATATTAAAGAAAATAGTTACATGGAAAATAAAATTGGAAAATTATAATGAAAGATTTAAACTACTGAGTGGTCATGATGGGTAAAAAAAATTCATGTTGTACAGTTTCAAAAAAATATTCCTTCCACATTTTTTGTAAAGGTAAAAAATCACCTCATACAAAAAAAAGAATACCATTGTGAAATTTTTTTTGAAAATTAAAACTAGGTTAAAAATGATTATTTCTAATTATTTGATATGGGATGTCTATCTCACACATATGTTGGCCAGAATTCCTTCATTCTAATGTTTTATGGAATTATTCACATCCCATAGAGATGTATTCTACATGATCAAATGAGTTGATGGGATTTTGTTTCCTCCTTCCATGGATTTCTCCTTGGATCTCATTTCCTTGTTCAGGTCTCCCACAAATATTTGAGTCATTTTCATCAAACTCATTCTCTGTTCCATATCTATGTGGACACTATTTAATTACTCTACATCTACCTCAACAAGGAAGAAACCATTCATCAGAGTATATGGTATCATTATGAATGTATGAGAATATCTAGACTCTTATAGTATTGGGGACCTATAAGTTATTCGTATTTGGATGTAATCTCATATGAGGCATCGTAGGAATGAATCCTAATGAAATTCAAGTTATCCATAATGTAGTTAACACTGGGGGTGTATTTATTCTACGTATTTTTACTATAGGAATCTCACACTTATGCATAGATTAGGTTTTGTGGACTAAGTACCATGTATACTGTCTTTTGAAGATGTGATGGTTGATGGTAGTAGATCTTGTTGGTATGTCCCTGTGAGGGAAATTTTCATGCCTTAGTGGAGTGGATTATAATATCATGTGGAGGTCTCTCTAAGAGGTTCATACCTTTGATGTAAGATGAAAAACTTGGGTTTACCAATGGATCAAAACATTCCATGGAGGACGATTCAATAAGTGCATCACGTGAAGGGATGATTCCACACCTGGATAGTTTACAAATGAATTTTAATGTCTCAAAGATGATGATCTGGGTGGTGCATCCAAGGGAGGTAAGTTGTCACAATTGGGTTAACCAATGTATCAGAACATCCAATAGAGCAATATCTTAGAGGTATGTCCCTAAGAGGGAATATTTCACTTATAGATAGTTAATAGATATATCTATACATCCTATGGAAAAAGATATGGAGTTATAGATAAAAAATCCCCATAGAGGCATATCCATGATGAGAGTCCATAAGAGTGGAGATGTCACACCTTGGTTTACCAATAGAGTAGAATGCCCCGCAGAGGCAGATCTAGAGTTCTAGATCAAAACATATTATATAGGAAGATCTAAAGATGTGAATTGGAATGCACCATCAGCATGGATCTAGGTGGTCTGTCCCCAGGAGGAAAGATGTCACTCATGGGATAGAATTTTTTGGACTGATCCTCAGGGAAACATCCTACATACTCTGTTTATGATATAAAGATCAAACCCCATATAGTTTGATGCCAAATTTTAATGTTATGCGATTGGACCAATCCATAAAATTTATCATCTTATAGTAAAGATGATTGTGTCTTGAAATGAACATTGATGAGGGTTATTGTGACGCTAAATCATAAAATATTACCATCATAAGATAATTTCTCTATTAGAATTTTTTGGAGCTTTTTTATGGAATATACCTTGTATTGGTGTAACATATGATGGATAGAAAAGATGATGTCGGTCTTATGCATGAGTTATGATTGGGAATAGATAGAAGCATCAATGATGTGGTTAGAGAATACATATGGAATCAACCTAAAGAAAGAAGTTCAATCATTGTGAGATAGAGTGGGGATTATGTATGGGTGTTGAACATTCATCTTCCCATGATAATTCATGAGGATATTCCATGTCCATTTAATGGGGAAATATTGAAAAATAATTTCATCTAGAAGGCCATCGTATGTGGGGCTTATCAATGGAATCTTCCTATTATTTCATCATCATGTTTGGTCAGGCAGGAATTTCTTGTCAATTTCATGGGGTATGATTAATTTTTATCATCATGTGAATGGATGCGGTGTGAAAGGATTATTCATGGAAGGTACCCTTCATTTCCTACTCATGTCAGGTCATGTGGGCATCCCATTTCACTTGCATGGGGTAAATTATAATTTAAAATCATGAGGAAGGATGTGGTGTGTAGGGATTTTTTATGTAAGCTCCCCATAAATTATTCATCATTTCAAGTCATCAAGGAATCTCATATCATTGGTTTTTCAATATATGTGATTAGGTATTACTCTTAATGAGTTATCCCATTGTGGGTTTCTTATGAGAAGGAGGGATATTTTAGGGGCTTGCTCACATAGGTTTTTTTGTTCATATTCCCCATTTTAAATCATGAGGGAATCTTAAATTATTGATGGGTGGAGAGATTTTATTTGTTATTACACCCAAGGAGGAGGACCATAGTTTCTAGTTGGTTGACGTCTCATGATCCTTCCACGAGACTTTTATTACTTCATACATATGGAATCCTGTTTTTTAGTGGGAATAATCCTTTAATTTCACATAGCATGTATGATAGTTTAACGTCGTGTAGTGAGAACTATGGGTAGAGAGTTCCTAGAAATAATTGGGTCCAAACATATAAAACATTGTACATTTCAAGTACATCCTTTCTTAGAAGTTAGGTGATAGGGTTTCAAAAGTTTCTTGAGTTGTGCTTCTTCTAAATGTACTAAGGAAATCCTAGTGTACAATCTCAACTCCTGACATGGGAAAGGGACCAAGATGATTATGGTGAATCACGGTATTTCTGGAATTTTAGAGGGTAATCTCAACACATGGTATTCTATGGATGGAAGTTGGGGAAAAATAAGGTGCCAACCAAAATTTCATTGACCCGCTCTGAAATATACATGGTGAGACTCTCCATTATTAATGGCATTGAGTGATGACATAAAATGGATCATGCCAGAGGCCTGGGAAAACATACTGGAACTAATATCTAGTGGGGTGTAGTGGAATAGCCCCCCCTTGTATAAGGAATTTCCTAGAAAAACAATTTTCAAAACTGTATGTCCAACAACTTTTAAAGTTTCTTACAAATAGTGTCACATGAAATATTTGAAATTTCACAAAATTATGTCCCCAATAGAAATAGTTTCATGAAAATATTGCAGCATAATACTATACATTGATGTACTTCACCTAGGTATTTGTGTGGAACATTGTGATATTTTTGGTTTCACAAAGCAAACAACTCTTATTTTCATGTATGAGATCCCCCAGAGGTCCTCTCCTCATTAATGAGTGGTAGATTCATTAACTATCGATAATTTTTTGGGTAATAAAACTAATATTTTTCATGAAACATTGTGTCAAAATTCTTTTTGGTATGAATCTTTGGGAGATGGTGCACAAAATTTTCATGTGTCACGCAACTTTATATAGATACACATGAATTAATTTGTTTTTATTTAGGTTGGATCATCTTTTCACTGAGCTTCTATGTTCGAATTCACTTCTTTCATGGAGCTCAATTACATGACCATGAAGGAGTTGAGAACACTTTATTGAAACTTGTTTTCACTTCTAAACAATTCGCTAGAATTACTCTGGATTTTTGTTTTCCGTATTATGACTTCAAACATTCTTATCATCAAAAATGTAACTCTATTCGTGCTCCATAACCTATAAAATTATTTCAAGTTAAATGAACTATGATTTTGAATTAGGATAATTAGTGTTTGGTACCTTCTTGGATTCATTTTTTCATTAAAAAAAAGGACCCCCCCCCCGTCTGGTGAGTGGAACTCTACACATCTAGATTTCTTTTCAAATTTGAACTAGTTTACAAATTGGGTAATTCTAGGGGCATTGAATTTGACCCAGAAAAACGTTAATGAAGAGTGTGCATCATAATGTCCAATATATAAAACACATAGTGAGTGGTGTGATGATATAGGATAACTACTGACCATGTTTGAAATACAACTTTGTACCATTTATCCTAGAATGGGGACAAACAAATGAGGTTTGACCACTAACCCTATTTGAAACAGGAGACTTATCTTTGAATGTTGTTCGAAGTCTTATGGGGTGTTTTCCCAAGACGGTTGGTAATCCAATTTTTCTAGGAACCATTTCCATTATAGGGATCATTCGGATTGTGAGGATGATGATTATCCAACTAAAGGGGAATATAAACCGTAGAGATGAAGTGTCTTAATGTACAAAAGGATTACAACACTTTGGGAATTAAACTACCATGGCATATAGAATATTGGTGTTTGTGTTTGTGTGTCGGTCTGATAGAATTTTAAAATCATCTTCTAGGGGGAATCATCTCGGATGCTGAGCAAAAAAATGATGGATATGCATGATGCAGTATGTGACCCGCACCAGAGGAAGGGGATTCTCGAGAAAGAGAATGTGGTGACTCATTGTTTGAAATCATATAATGGAGATGATAGAAATGTAGTTTAATGTCATATAGTTAGGATGTTTGGTACATATTTTAGTGTCATATAGTGAGGAAGTGGTATCACATAGTTTATCATAATGTTATTGAGATAAAAAATTTCATAGTTTAACATCATGTTATTGGGAAGTGTGATACAATGTGAGTGGTACCCACCAAGCCAATGTAGATAGAGCTGTAAAATAATTGCATGATTGGGGTCCTCTCTAGATATTTCTATAAGAATACATGGATCTTACAATATTCCTCAATAAAAATAATCTAGGGTTTGAAAAAAAAATTCTGTTTCTGATACTTCAACCATGAATCTTAGTTTTAGGTATTAGAGCTTGGACCGTAGGGTGGGTGTCTGAAAAGGGATATGTTTTTCATAGAATAGTGATAAAACCAGCATGAATAAATGTTCAAAGTGGTTTATACCACAAGAAACATTACCATGAGGGTGCTCATATATGTTAAA
Organism: Viscum album; assembly: GCA_963277665.1. Lineage (NCBI taxonomy): Eukaryota > Viridiplantae > Streptophyta > Magnoliopsida > Santalales > Viscaceae > Viscum > Viscum album. The sequence continues at coordinate 1,327,534,980 of OY728142.1, read as the reverse complement.
TTCATGATTCTTTTACATTAGTTATTAGTTTATGTTCATAGATTTTATGCCATGGGAACCCTAAGGTATTTGGAACTACATGAAAGAGTTATCTCCTAATGATAATGGTGGAGGAATAGGAGGCATTTTTTCCACCTGAATAAATTGGGGGGATACAAACATTTTAAGGTCATACTACTTGGACTAATGAGGCTGGTTTATCTCGAAGAAACATGCGCGACATCCAAGGAAGACAGCGTTATGTGACTTGTGGTTCCTAGGAGTCCACCTAATACCAAGAAAAAATTGAGACATCATTAACTTATTTTATGGTCACAATACCTTGACTATAGATTTTATTTTAGGTTTACAATGCTTCGATAGATGGAAAATGTTTTGTGGTCATTATTCTAGGATTAGTGGAATCTCAAATAGATATATGTAGTGTGGTAGAGTAACATATCCAACATGAATTTAGAGCCAAAAAGTCCTAATACCACACAATACATTCTTGAGGAGACTTGAACATCACTTATAGTCATGATAATTAGACTATACTATTAGTATAAGATCATATATCATAGAACTAAGGAAAATAGTATCTAGTCATAGTTCTTGGACCAAGGGTGCTCATGTGTCTCAACCTTACCAGAGGAAAACCCCTATGTTGATCCCAAATGTGGCATAATCTATTTTTGGTGTGAGAAAAAAACTTAGAAGTAAGGATTTTCCATTTCATAAAATACAGAATGAAAAAAGGGGTAGAAGTGGATGATAAATACTACAAGGGGTATTGTGAATTCTTGGACCTGGATAGTGAAATAGGTAAACAACTTACAGATGGGTAACAGTTGTTGACCAATGTAGGTTTTGTACCTGCATCAGTTAGGGATGTGGTGAAAAAATTTATGATCGACCATTGGCCGACTTTGAGATGTGAGATCGGTTATTGACTATAAAAATATCATTAAATGTATAATCCCATGATAGTGGATGTGTCAGTGTGGCGAGAGACGATAGCTATTAGGAATCTAGTTCAGATTGGAAGAATATGTAATCAAAATCAGGGAAATCACAGAGTGTTTGAGAAATGGTTTAGTATGGGATATATGCTAATAGGGTGACATCCTCTTGGGTGAGGGTGTTCGTTCATCTCACTATATGAGGAATCCCAGTTTTATGTGGTGTAATGTCTGATTCTTCTCATTCATTTCATAGTAGGCATCCTGGTCACACACATTGTATTGTCTAAAATCCCACACATATTATATGAGGCATATTGGTTTAAAAAAGGGTAAAGATATTGTTTAACATCATATTATGAGGATGTTAGGCTTCACAGTTTAATGACCTAAAACATGGAAAAGATATTTTAGTATTTTTAATTCATAGAACATGATCTATAAGAGAGGCCCAAGTGTCCCAAGAAGTCTTGTGCTGAATGTAAGAGTGACAAACCAACATGAAATCGGGGGTGAAAGGTCAAACTAAAACACAATTCTTAAAAAACCATACCTTAGGTCAACATTGTGACATTGGATAGGATAATATCCAACAACAAGTCAATAGAATGGATTTGTACCCATAAAAAATATATGAATTTTACTATGTATACCATGAGTATAAGAATTGGGACACATATAGTTATGAAGAACGTCATGGTAAAGGACTAATATAAGAATGAGACAACCCTTTATAATGAAGATATTAAATGTTTCTATATTAGTATATGAGACATCCCAACAATATATGGGCTAAGTATATAGTATAACATCAAGGGATGAGGATGTTGGTGTTTTTTCATCCCATATTTATCATATGAGGCATCCTAGTCTAACATAGGATAAAATCGTCTCACTTTAAGAGGCATCCTGTGTTTATACCGGGTGGGATCACATTTTAATGTCATACATTGAGAATGATTGTGAGGATTTCACATTAAATTACCCGATATTTTCTTCCACATATCATACTATGAAAAAGTATCATCTCGTTAATGAGTCAAGGTAAATTAATGGGGAATATACAGAGAAAGGAGGCCCAAGGGAACATTTTGGGGTCATAACACCATAGGTGATGTGTGGTTTTTTGGTGAATCTATGGTGGGTCTCCAAGAAGAATAGTATAAAATTCCCTTTGTATCTCATGAGGATATTAATAAATCCACACATAGTTCTGTAAAGAGGGGGAGGAAGGGGATTTGTTGAAACTCTTGAGATGAACGGATCCATGTGAAGGTCGGGAAAATGAAAAACAAATACAGTGATCGTGCTTGGACTAGGGATTCTAGTTTTATTTCATAGAGCATTGAATTCTAGAAAATATTTAAAGGTTATAATTATTAGAGCAAGGGGAGGGGGATTTGAGTATGGTCAAGTGTTGAAGGAGTTATGACCTAGTGGTAAAGGATCCAAATGTTCCCTACACCAACTAAAGAAATTTTGAAGTTAGTTACACCAATTTTAATGTTGTGTGGTCCTGAACTGGGAAATTTGTTTAAATTCTTATAGCTTGGACTATGGGAAATAATTTTAATGTTATAATTCTTAGAAAATGGATGTTTTTGTTTAAAGGGTACTTATGTGGGATGAGAGAGGTAAAATAAAACATGAATAGAGATCATAAATTACCTCTTACCACACATGTACTTGGATGAAATGATACATACTTTCAGTTTGTAATGCTAATACTGTGGGAAAAGGTGGTGAACAATTTAAAATGATGTTTCTTAGATTGGAAGATGTTGATCTCAAGGGATTTTTGCTAGAATTGAATTGGTAAAACCAGTGGTTAAAGTATCCAAATAGGATTGCATAACATTTTCAAACCTTGATATCCAACTACCCATAGTTAAATGTCATAATGATTTAACCATAAATGAGGACATGGGGCCAAATCATTGATAACTTTGCAGCTTTGCCGGAAGATTGAATTCCTACGAATCATTACATATCCCATGAGGTTGGGAATAATTTATCACATAACTCTTCAATAAATAATGGTTGGATACCAGTAATGGTGGGGGTAATCCTTTTTGGAAGGGGAATCAACAGATCCAACAGTTTTCATGAGGAAACCATGTTTAGAGCATGGGTGAGGTTTTTAACCATATCCTACATGTCGTAAAAGGAATACCAGTCTTGGATATTGTAAACAAGGTCTATTATTAAGATTAATTTTTGTTTCAAATTCTGTATGAATGTAATATTACATTGTGTGTTAAATATTTCATACCTTTCAATTTAAAGTCATACAACTAAGACTATAGGGGTTGTAAATAAAAAGAGGTCACATTTATTGGACCTATTGCACACAGTGTAATTTCGTGTTGCATATGCAATGATATGGGTATTAATTTAAGGACTTAAAGCTCATACCATTGGATCTATGTTTAAGGTAACAATGTTTAGAAAAATGTGATCATATCAAATGAATATGTGTAGTGAACGGAAGGAAAACCCAATATGAAAGGATCCAAGGCAGCCTAACACCACCCAAACAATTACTAAGAAGACTTATACATAGTTTAATGTCTTTATTCTTGGACGTAAGATCCTATTTTAAGGTCACAAGGTTCAAAACCTATGGATTCTATTAGTTTAAGATCCTAAAGATTATAACATTACAAATAATTTAATGCCATGTTGCACAAACCATGACTTTTTGACGATCTACAAAATGGGTACACATGTAACCAAGAATCCTAATCCAACATGAGTCATTATTGGTGTGGTAAATAAGGATTGGTTTGCGGATTTCCCTAACACATTTAATCACATAGTATATGCATGTATATTTCATGTTGAGAATGTACCAATGATATTGACCAACATAATCAATGTACAAGGATGCACAATGGGGTAATACCAAGAGTGCTAGAATTCCTCTAAAACATAAGGAGTTAGAAACGAGGTAAATTATGATTTCTGAGATTTGGACCACAAAAGGATTGTGATTGAAGGGTATTGAATTTCTTTTTATCATTTTCAAGACAGAAGTTCAATAAAAATATCAATCATGGAAGGGGGTGAGAAATGAAAAATCGAATTTTTACCATGTTCAAATGATAGGAACTACCATATGTCTTAAAAAATCCATCAAGGTGTTTTCCAAGAATATGAGGTAAGTTATTTGGTCTAGTAACCATCACTATTGGAGGGATTGTTCATATTTTAAGGATTTTGAGGATCCAAAACGAGGATAACATAAATTATGGATATCAGTTAGGGGAATTTCTTTCTATAACTCAACACATTAGGTTTTACACTATTGACCATTTTAGTAAGTCAATGGGTGTATCAGAAAGAATAAGTCAAACATTTTCTCAATTATGGAGGTCCAGAGGTAAGACAAGTACAATATCTAAATTAATATTACTCTCCCATGTAGGGGTAAAGGAATTAAACAATTTTACATCATGTGATGGGGATGTGGATTTGTCTCATGTTTACCACATGAGGCCTCATATTCTTTCCACAGTGGGTAAGGCTACAATTTAACTTCTTGTACTAAGGATGTTATGATATCTTATTTAATTTCATACAAATAAGACTATAGAGATACATCTAGTTTATGTTCATAGATCACTGAACAATTTTATTGTGTTTATGTTCATGATTCTTGTATCAAATAGATTATTCTAAATTATGGTGGTAGAGATTTTACTATAGACTCTACTTAATTTTACATCATGAAAAAGGGATGATGGGTGTTCATTTTAAGGTCATGCAAAGGGGACAGTGATTTTATAGAGATTAAATTCATGTACCTAGGATATGTAGTGGTTGAAATTTGATTTCGCATAGCTTTGACCAAGGTTTCTGTTTTTTATGGTCACGCGGATTTAACCATGATTGATGAGGTTTAAGGTCACACAACTTTGACAATGATTCTAGTGGTTTAAGGTTTCAATGATTTTACAAAAATATCATATATTTTAACATCATGTGAACTTGATGTTTCCTTATATTTTAGTTTCATGAATCTAGAATAATGAATATTTGGATGTTCTATATCATGAAACTCATAAATTAAGGGAATTTTCCAACACACATTGCCCCTATATTGGGATGTATCACAGTAAAACAAACCAGGCCTCAAAAAAATACCTATGTTGGATCTTATAAAATATCCTCCTCAAATTGTTCCGAAAACCTGATCCAGATAATCATGGTGAGAGAGAAATGGTTCTCTCTATTCCATCTTGAATATTTGAGTCCCTTAAGGAATGGGGTAATCCTAACATGGGATTACCCTACAATTCCCCCATCATACATGTGGTTGTTCTCGATGTATGAGTTGGGATATTTCATGGAGAACTTTTTAACAGCTATTTTTTGGGGATGTAGGGAGGTCCTCTATAGTTTTTTTATAACAATTAGTAAGGATCGTAGAACTAGAATGCCTAATTAGTGTTTGGGGTCTCAAACCATTTTAGATGAGAACATTATCCCATGTAGTGGTAAGTATGACATGGAGATTAGTATGGGTGTTAGGGTACACATAAGCTATTGAAATGGGGTTGACTACAGCATGGATGATAGGTTACCACTGGTACCATTTTAATTCCCCAAAAATGTTTATACCTCTCAATATGGGTGGAGATATTCCTCCAAGAATGCGTAGAAGTTAAGATTTTTGGTTTAATGGGAATATGGTTTTCAGGTGGTGTGGAATATTGTAATGTTTTTTGATAGTTAATAGACACCCAATAGGTGTGGAATCCAGAAACATTGGTTCAATAGGTCGATGGTGTCTAGGAGGTGAGGAAGCCTATAACATCTTTTTGAAGTGGTGTTGGAACCTAAGAGGGGTGAAATCCAAGAATGTTATCTCAGAAGGATGATAGAACCCAGGAGGTGTGGATGCTTTGAAGGTTAGTCCGACGAGGAAATTTTTCCTTGTAGGCATGTAACCCTATAAGGTGTGTTCAATAGAATGATGGTACCATAGAGCAATGTAATCCTAGAACATTGTTTGAGAGGGGAATGGGGGCTAGGTGGATTGGAATACTGGAATGTCATTTGATTCGCCAAAGGAACTTGGGAGGCATAGAATCCAAAAACGCCGAGTGATGTGGTGATGGAGCCCAGATATTGTGGAAGAATAGAACATCGGTTCGACCTGGTGATGTAACACAAGAGGAATGGAGGCCTGAAATGTTGTTTTGATGGTGAAATAGAACCCATGAGAAGTGGAAGCCTAGAATTCATGTTTGACATAGTGATGGCACCCAATAGGTTTGGAACCCTGGAAAATTTTTTAACAGGGTGATGGAACTTTGGAGGCATGGAATCTTGGAATATCAACATGAAGGGGATATATAACTTAGGAAGCATGGAAACCGTGAATTTATTTTGAATAGATGATGCCATCTATGAGGTGTGGAAGCCTAGAACATTGGATTTTTTGGGAGATGGGTCATAGGAGGCCTGGAAGACTAGAACATTGGTTTCATGGGTTTATGGTTCATGGGAGGTGTGGAATACTGAAATGCCTTTTCAAAGGGGTGATCGAACCTAGAGGGAGTGGAATCCTAGAATATCGGTCGATGGGGAAATTGTTCTCAGGAGGTGTGAAAGTAATGAACGTCTTCTAAAGAAGCAATTGAACCAAGAAGGAATGGAATTCTAGAATTTTGGTTTGAAAGGGTTATAATTCCAGGGAGAAATGGATTCCTAGAAGATCATTTAGATAGGGAGATGGATCTTGGGAGGTGTGAAATCCTATATTGTATCTCAATGGAGAGATTTCTCCCAAGGGGAATGGAATTTTGGAACGTTAGTTTATATGGAAATGGTTTCCAAAATTCATGGATCCTATTAATTTGATACCTCACATTGATGAGAAACTGATGTGGGGATATGATTTAACTTGTTCTGTGAAATGATAACTAGCCTAAAACAAATAATACATAGTTTGGATATGATAAAACTATCCTTATTTAGCATTATCGATGTGGCTATATAGAAGACCCCCTACCTCAAGATGGTTCTTTTGAGAGAGTAATTTAATTAGAATATGAAGGACCTTTGTGATGGATTTTGGTAGTGTAGAGATAACCCCTCCTCTAGTTTGTAGTGGCATGGAGAGAACCTCTATTCTATATGTTAATGGAGAGGGGAGAAGCGCCACTCTGTTTTCTAGAAACCAAAGGATAACATCCATGATGGATGTTGAGGGAGTGGGGAGGACCTCCACTCTTGTTGATAGAGACATGGGGAGGACCTCTATGATGGTTGTCGGTGGATTAGGTAGGACCTCCACACTGGTTGTTAAAAACATAGTGAGGGCCTCCATTATGGTTTTCAATGGATTAGGGAGGAATTTCACTCTAGTTTATAGCATCATGAGGAGGACCTACATGATGGATGATGCTAGTGTTGGGAGTAACGTTTCTATTTTTTGTATCTTCATGGGGAGGAATTCCATGTAGATTGTTGATGAAGCATATAGGACCTTCACTAAACATAGATGAAGTAAAGATATGACCTCAGTGTTGGATGATGACTGCTTGGGGAGGACCTATGCACTGGTTGGTAGTAGCATGCGGAAGATCTCCATGTTGGTTGATGATGGACCTTAGAGGACCATTTATATAGTTTGTAGAAACATGAGGAGAAACTACATGATAATTGTCAATGGATAGGGGATTACATCCACTATGGTTGATAGAGAAACATGGAGGACCACCATCGTGGGTGTCATTGGAGTGGTGAGGACCTCCACTATAGTTTATAGCACCATGGGGGGGAGTACCTCTGTGTTTTATTTGGTGGTTCAGGGAGGACCTCGACTCTGGTGGGTAATGGCATGGGGAGGAACTTTGTTCCAATTTTCAATGTTGTAGGGAGGACATCTTCTCTTCTTAACAATGTCATGGATATGACCTCTATATTAACTGAAGATGGTGTTGTGAGTACCTCTTAAGTGTTTCGTAGTGGCCTAGGAATAACATTCATTCCACATGATGATGTATTGGGGATTAACATTACACAAGTTGGTATAAGAATAGGGAGGAACTCGATGTTTGTTGTCGATGGACTGGAGAGGACCTCTTCAATGGTTGGTAGTGGAATTGAGAGCACCTCTTTGGTTGATTTCTATGGAGTGGGGAGGAATTTCACTCTTATTTATAGAGGATATAGGAGGGACTTTGTCCTTGTTGTTGATAGAGTGGGTAGGATCTTTACTTTGGTTGGTATAGGCATAGGGATATCCTTTGTACTGTATGTTGATAGAGTGGAGAGGACTACTACTAAATTTCTCCTCTTCATGGAATGACTCATAATGGATGTTATAGGTTGCGAAAACTGTGAAATCCATCCCTTAATTACTATGGGTTCTATGGGGTCACAATTCTAGGTGTGAAATAACATATCCCCATCCATGTATTAGAGGAATATATTGGGATTCACCGGTCATACCAGGGGAAACTAGAGCTATAATAGATACCTCATATTGGGAAATGTTCTTGGTATACCCCTGATATCAGTGTTGGGTGTTCTGGACTAATGCCATCTGATTCGATAGAAATTTAACCCACTCCAAAAAAGGTGGTACCAATTAGCATTTTCACTAAAGTGACCTAGTTGGTGCCTTCCTGGGGAACTCCTAAGTAGTGGTAATGGTAGGTGGGATCGAACATCTCATACCACCTCATCATGGAGAGTGGTCATTTAGAGTGCTTTAAGGATAGCCTCCGAAATTAGTTCACCTTTAAGGGGTAATTCCCCCTATATTCTCCCGGAGTGTGTCAGTTTCGATGAGGTACCAATGGAATGGGGTTTGTTTCCCAATACACAGTGCATGAGTGTAGTGGTGTCAGCAAGTAACTAGTAGAAGAGGGTGTTTTCCCCTAGTTTTACCCATGAGTGAGGTAGTGTCAATAATGTGTGAATAAAATGGGGGGAGCTTTCCCCATATGAATCCAATGAGAGGATGTGTTAGAAAGGTTCCAAATTACCCTAGTCTTCATGTACCCAACGCTTCTCATCCTCCGACAAATGAAGTAGAGCAGGTTCACTTGGGTAATGCCTCAATTTGAGCATACCCAAAAATTTTCATCTTCACAAAATGAAAGTAAAGAGTTTCACATTAGGTTCACCATTTCTATTTCCAAAACTTTTACTACGGTCTCATTCATCACTCATTTATTGACCTAAATTGTTATTTTTCAAAGGTCGGTTGCATTTAGCACTTTCATTAACAACATATTCTCTTTGATAAAAATGGGATATTGTGATGTTGGTACTTTTTTATATGGATTCCTCCTTAGAACTCATTTCTTATTTGGGTCACCCTCAATGATTTAATTCATTTTCATGGAACTCATTATCAGTGCAATCTATATGTGGTCCCACATTGATTACACTGCCTTTTAATCAATAACGATGAAAACTTTCATTACTGTATATGGTCATGCTAGGATTTTCTGGGAAGATCTGGGTGTTTGGTATGTTAGGAACCTATATGTTCTCACTCTTTCATGGAAATATCATATGAGGCATGTTAGGCATGAAATCCAAATCATATATTTCCATCCACGATGTAGTTAATTCCATAGGCATATGCCTTCCTAGGTTTTTTACCTCTTTCATCCCACACTTATGAATGGGTAAGGCTATATAGACCAGGTCATGGGTTCAATGAATTTTTGATATGGGATGGAATATAATAATTCCCTATGGAGGAAAATCATTGAGGTGCATCTATATGATGGAAAATTTCACACTTTGATTGAATGGATCAAAATGTTCCATGGAGGCCAATCCAGGAGGAGTGTCCCTATGAGGGATGATGCCACACCTAGTTTTTCTGATGAATCAAAACATCCCATGGAGGAAGATTCAAGAGGTCTGTTGCAAGGAGGGAAGATCAAAAAAATTTATAGTTTTACAATGGATCTAAATTCCTCATGGAGTAATATCCAAGAGGTTCATCCATTTTAGGGAAGATTCCACACTTGGCTTTGCCGATTGATTGGAACATCCAATGGAGGTACATCTAGTTGGTGGATCCCATAAAATGGAAGTTTTCATACCTGGATAATTTAATAATGGATCTCAATGCCTTTTAGAGGCCGACAAAGAGTTGTGGATCTAAATTCACAGTAGATTAGGATTTAGGAGGTCTTCTCCTGTGAGGTAATATGCCTCGCCTATATTTATTGATGTATTAAAACACTTCGTGGAGATGGATTTGGAATTCTGGTAAAAAATTTAACAAGGATGGGGATCCAGATTTGTGGGTCAGAACTCCCCAAGGATGTGAATCAAAGAGGTTTGTACCTAGGAGGGAATATGTGACACCTAGGTTTACCATTATTAGGACAGAACATCATTGTGGCCTACTACGTAGACTATTAAAGATATGGCAATAGAAACACACATAGTTCAATGATGCAATATAAGTTCATCTGACATGACTGATCTATATAATTTAACATCATTTGGTAAAGAATCTAGTGTTTCTAAGGTTCATCAATAAAGTATGTAGTGTGGATTAATCATATAATATAACAGTATCAAAATGATTACACTTAGGGGAATGGTGAGGGGATTTCACATGAAGCCAACTGGTATGGGATTCACATTTGACAGATGATAAAAAATGTTTGTAGAATACATGTGAGTGACGCATGCTTGCTAATAGTATAAGTGATGATGAGTTCAGGGTTTACACATGGAAGTGGTACGATTAAATAGGATCAATCATAAAGAGATTGAGAGGGTCTTATACAAGGTTACCTCCCATTATTTCTTCCTAATTTTAGTAAATGATGGAATCCATGTCCATTTCATGGTGTAAGAATACAATTTAACATCATGCGGATGGACGTGGTGTGTGATGGTTATGCATAGAAGATTTCTATTATTTATTCTTCATTTCATGTCATGAGGGAATCCCATGTCCATAACAAGGTGTAAGATTATAGTTTAATGACATGTGAAAGGATTGTTTTGTGGGGTTTATGAATCAAATCCTCCTATCATTTATTCCTCTTGTCAGGTCATCAGGGAATCCCATGTCAAATTAATGGGGTACAAGTATAGTTTAAGAACATATAAGAGGATCTGGTGAGAAAGGCTTTTGCGTGGAAGTTTACGATAATTTATTCAAAATGTCAGTTCATGAGAATATCCCATCTCAAGGGTGGGTCTAAGTATATGAGTGGGGATAACTGCTAATAAAGAGGCCCATTGGGGGTTGATTAAGAGAAACATGGATTTGCGTGGGGACATCACTCTTGGGATTCTAGTTCATCTTCCCCAGGTCTATTCATTTGGGAATATGTACATTTTAGTTATTTGAGATATATTATTGGGTCTTACACAAAATGAGGAGGCCCATAGTGGATTTTTGGTGATCATCTCATATCTATGCCTTGAGGAATCTTATTCTTGATGCATGAGGTATCTTGTGACTATTACAGGAGGTATCCAACCTTTTTCATATATGGTTTACTACATTTTAACATGTTGAAGTGAGGTATATGGGAAGGGAGTTCCGAGAAATGGATAGGGTGGTACTTATATAAGAATGTCCATTTATGGTTCAACTTAAAAGAGGTGTCAAGTTATAAGGTTTCGAGAGTTACATGAGGAGTGTTTCGCCTCATTGTGCTCAGGGAATCGAAGATTAAAACATCAACTCATGGAATAGGAATGGGACTAAGTGGAGTAGGATCAATCAAGGAATGTCATGGATGAAAGAACAGTATATAGACTCATGGTATTATAGAGATATATATTGGGTCCATATAAGGTTCCACCAAAAATGTTGTCACCCTATTCCAAAAATTTCATGGAGTGACTCCACATTTTTTAATGGGGGTCAGTGATGGTACTGAAGTGATTGGCCCAGAGGCATTGGACCACAGCCTAACACTAATCCTAAGTTGGTTTGTGGCATCAAAACCCCCGTAATATGGACTAGTGGGTCCATATCCAATTTTTATTGTGAAAAACTATAAACTTAGTCACATATATTTGAAATGGTGTGCCCAACATGGAGATGTTTTCTGTAAAAATCAGTTCTCATGTGGCATGAATAACAAGAAATATTTTGGTAAACATTTATCATGAGGATTTTTCATGTGTGTGAAAATATAGTTGTGTGAAATATTTTACTTTTGAAGAAATTATTCTTCCTAATGGAATGGTATCATGAAACCATCTTAGTAGAAGTTCAGATGGAGATTATCCCAAAATATGGGGATGAATTTCCCTCTTCATAATGTGCCCCACACACTATCGAAAAAATCAAATTTTTTAACTGTTTCTCATCCACTCCCCCTCCCGCAGTCTACCCTCTTCGGATCTTCCTATGTCACTGGAGGCATACAGGCTCCCTTGATCTCTCAGATCCCTCTAATTCCTCTAGTTTTTCTATCTTACCCCCATTCCTACCTCATGATTCCTCTTTTCCTCCCCCAGCTTCATGGCCTAGATTCAAATATTCCATGTGGGGCCAATGTATCAATCCTCCCCATTTTGGATTTCCTAAGGTTTTTGTGCCGCCCAAAAAAGTTTCGAGGGACAATATAGGTATCTAATTGGAATTCCTCATGTTTTCTTTTCCAGCGCTGGAGTAAATCTTATAGTGGATGTTGGAGGCCCGGTTCAGGGATGTGAATCCTCTACTCAAGGATTTCCAGAGGTTTTCACTATCATGGGAAATTCGATCACCAATGAAAATTTTGTCTGTACATCGGATCACCTTCTGCCTTATCCAAGCCTCTAGGGATGATTTTATTGATATGTGGTGATAGGACACCACTACTTCATCCATTAGAGATTCAGCCTCTCGTGGTTGTCATTGGAAGTTTATAGGGGCATTGAAGCCCCTGGTCTGCGGGGTGGATCTATCTCTCCAATATATATCTACCATTCTTGAATGGCAGATTCTTGAATGATATTAGAAATTCCCTTGGAGGTTTTATATTCTAGGATGCCCGGGCCTGTATTTGATAGGATATGTCGGTGCCCTGCATTTGTGTGGAGCTTTACCTCTCCCTCCCCCGACTTGAGAGGATCTTCCTCTGGGTGCAAGAATCCTTATGTTTGAGTCTGAATATCTCATACCCTGTCTTTACGAGATTCATTATCCCACTTTCTTCTCCAAGGCCACCCCATTAAGTATTTTAGAGGGCATCTTCTTGGAGCCTACCATCGGATTTCCAAAGGCTTGGATCCTAGCTCTAGCCCAGGGTCCCTGACCGGACATCCTCCCTCTAATGATTCTCTGAATCCCTACCCCAGATCCTCTCAAGGTTTCAGTGGGGACTCACCCAGTCTCCCTGGACTAATATCTCACTCGGCTGCCTCCACCCTAGTTTGAAACTACGTCAATTTCTGAATCAAAAATCCCTCTCTACATTTAATAGATCCTATCTTGGTACCCATTGGAATTATCCCCCCCCCCTCTTCATCATCTCTCTACATCCTTAGGATTTTATCCTGAAGGAGAGACTTCGCTCCCTCCCTTCATCCTCTGTAGGTCCTTTTTCCCTTCCCTCTCCCCCTATTGTCTAGCCTCACTCTCTTATAGAAATTTTATAATTCCCCCAAGTCGATCCCCTCACCCTACAAAGTGTCTCTCAGGATGGGGTCCATGCCTCCCTCCAGTTTGTTAAACCCTTCCTTTCCACTCCACCTCCACCTCTTCCCCTCATCACAAAAACCAATGGTTCTAGCCCAGTCCCTCCTGGAGAGGAAGTGAAGTAGCCTAGATCTTCCCCCATTTCCCCAAGCTTCCCCTCCCCCAATATGTCTCCCAACTCGGAGAGAGTGTGTACCTACTGAATTTATAGATGCCACAATAAGAGTGTGTCCTCCTAGTTCAAGAAGGCCTCTTGTTCTAGAGCAAGTGCTAGAAGTCTTTCTTTAAATGTCTCCAATACTGATATGGAATCTTAGTGGACTTGGGGCCCAGTCCAAGGTGGATTTCCTCACTGTAAATATTTGTAAACAAAATATTGATATCATGGCTACCCTCAAGAAATAATAGAACCTCTCCAAGCACATAGATTATGCATGAAAGATCCAGATTCAACGATACATACATGTCGACCCCTCCAACTGCCACATACGGATCTTCTAGAATAGAAGTATTTCCACTGACCTAGTGTAGTATGGGAACCTATACATCGAGACTAAGGTAACCAAGGAGATAACATCTTATTCTTGACTATTTTTTTGTGGGAGCTATGATCAACACAGAATAATAGATATCTAGAGATATCTCAATGAATTAGACCATGAAAACCTTTCATATATCATTGATCTTGATATCAATGTCATTGTCAACCTGGAGGAAATGAAAGACTGGGGGCCCTACCAAAAGAAATATGGTATGGAGTTCACCCAATTCCAGGCAGGGAAAATCCTGGTTGATCTTGGATTGTCTGGAGACTACTTCACCTGGTGTAATAACCAAAACGGTAATCATCGCTCGTGGATCCTCTTTGAGATATTCCATGCCATCCTCCAAACATCGACCTTGTTCTGTAATGTCAAAGTGAGCCACTTGGTCCGAAGCCTCTTGGATCATTCCCCTATCTTGGTTACCCTATAATATAGACAAGATAGCACTAAACGTATTTGGTTTTTACAATATTAGACCACCTCCCCCAAATACCATTCTCTTGTTAATGATGTTTACAATGAACTAGTCCAAGGTCAGTTGTGGGTTTCCATACATTACAAGATCTTCCAGTTAAATTCATACCTAAAGGGCGAGGGAAGGGATTCCTCCCCAGTGAAGGTGAGGTTGACCGCACCACGTAAGAATTCTAAAGGCTAAAGTGAAATTTGGTGGAGTTTTGGGATGATCACATGTTCGATGTCCTATAAAATAAGAAAGATATCCTAGAATAGATTCTATGGAAGTAGGAATGTCTGGCTAGTAAAAATCGTGCATCATGTGGCTCAAAGACGGTTACAAAAATACAATATATTTTCATGCATGAATCAATGAGAATAAGAGGCCTATCAAACCCAATTTACATCTCAATGATGGAACATATCGTGATGATAGGGATGTGCTAGGAGCTCATCCTTAATCCTTCTTCCATGAACTGCTCATAGGTCCCAACCCTCAAATTCCCCATGGATATGTTGGTGGGGAAACTAGTTTCATTGAAGTAACTTCTACTGTATTCCATGATCAACACAGTGAGGGGATAAGTGCAATTAACAAGGTAAAATAAATTCATGATTCCATGACGAGACTCAAATCGTACTATGTAATGGACCTGATGGTTTCTCGGGCTCTTTTTACAGGGCCTCGTGAGATGTGGTGAAGGAGGACTTTATTTCAGTCTTCTTGGATTTCCTTCATGGGGGTATCCTTCCAAGGGATTCCCCTGTCACCTCTCTGGTGCTTCATCCGTAAACAAGTTATCCAAACTCTATCATATATTATAGGCTGGTGAGCCCTTAAAACTTCTTGTATAAGATTCTTTCCATTGTGATCAACTCTTGTCCATTTGCGAACCTCCCTTGGTGTGTCCCAATGGATGAACATTGATTTGTGAAAGGTCTTTAGATCCAAGGCGCTATCACTCATTCCTAAGAGATGATCAGATACATTAACCTCAAGACCTTTGGTTCCAATGTTTTCATCAATCATGATATGAATAAATCATATTATCGAGTGGAGTGGAGATTCTTCAAACAAATATCTAGCTTGCATTGACCTCAAATCAGAGAATACTGACCTCCTTTTTCATTGTTTTATCACTCCGTGTCTTACGGTGAATTGCATGGGGAATCCATACAGTTTCTTTAAGGCCACTTGAGGGATAAGACAGGGAGACTCGCTGTCGCCATTCCTCTTTGTTCTCTCTCATGATGCCCTCAGTGATCAAATCAACAGAATCGCTAATAATGGGGTGTTGATTCATTTTAAGAGGATCATGAAAACCTATCCAATCTCCCACCTGATGTTCATGGATGACATCATCAACTTCATTAATTCTTGGATAAAATAATTCAAGGGACTCATGAAACTCTTAGAGGATTATGCCAACTGGAGTGGCCAGGTGATCAGTAAAGACAAAATCACTTTCTATATCCCTAATAACTGCACTCCTAGCAGAATTTCAGTGGTTCAGCAGACCCTTGACCTGAGAAGAGGAGATTTTCCTATGGAATATCTTGTAACCCCTGTTTCTTCAGGAAGAGTTTTCATTAGATATTTCAAATTTCTCTCTTGTAAGATATAATACTGTATTCTTAACTGGTAGAAAAAAATCCATTTGTTTGGAGGTTGCATCGTGCTCATTAACAATGTTATTCTTGCAACCCCTGTACGAGCTCTCTAATCTATCAAAGTCTAAATGGGTGAGATCTATAATATTTACAGGATCATGGAATGATTTATTTTGTATCCTAGTGCGGAAGGGAAACACCATTGGGTCTCGTGGAAGAAGGATTTTCATCCTACTAGAGAATGTGGAATCAATGTTCACTCTCTCAAAGATACGATCCACTACATGAATGAGAAAATATCCTGGGAAATTATGGAATGACATACATTGTGAGGAACACCCATGTATTCATACCATTTTTGCAACACATAAAGGGTGGTAAGTTGAGGATATCTGCTTTGGAATGTCAACTATCCCTTTCTTGAAAGTCTCCAAACGCTCTCCCATTGGATTATAAGGATGGGTGATCTCTCTTTCTGGAACAAAAAATGGGATGGTGGGGTTATTGGTTTCTGTATTATTCTACACCCAATATTACCATCATATAAAAAAAGTTTTACCCATATTTCACTAATTCAGTGTTGGAAGATAATCAACAAGACACCTTCAAGCTCATTAACCTCTCCCTGGAAGCAGACTGAATTATTTTCACTCCATCCTCCTCGAGGGAATTTTCTTCTATGGACATCTGAAACACCCTGACCTATCAGGAAAGAACGATCTCTGGGAATGAAACCCTTTGGACTATTTCCCTCTCCATGATATCCAACTTCCTTTCATGTCACATCCAAAATAGAGAAATCTCCATGTATGATAACATTAAGATTTTATGTATTCCTATGATATCTCACTTCCCCTATTGCAGGAATAGTAAATTGGAAACAATAGAGCACCTTTTCTTTTAGGGAGTCAAGGTGTGTGTTTTATGGAGTGCCTTAGGTGATTTCATGGCCCTTTTAGTTTCCATTATGGATGAGGTTTCATTTCTGGATATATGGTTTCACTACTCGAGAGACCAGATCTGGAGAGGGAGGCTTATACCAATATTCTACATGGAGTATTTTGGGGCATCTGGAAAGCGAGAAAAAATTCGAGGCATTAGGGGATCTCCTCCTTTGATGGAGCCATCATCATCCAAACCAAAAAAACATCTTCTAGGGCTGGCCCATCTACTCAACCACGAGTGGGAGGCTCCGTCCCTCTATTTTCTTCAATGTTATTTCCACTTCTCTCAGTGTGTTCCAAGAACCACCAAAGTCCATTGGGTTTGATGCAAACCCCCCACCAGGGTCTTAAAATAAATTCAGATGGCTCCAACTACATGGGGGTCCACCATGGGAGAGGCTTGGTTCATGATTGTAAGGGGTTAGTGATCCTAAAATTCTCCTCCCATCTTTGATGCGACTCTTCCCTACAAACGAAGGTCAAAACTACGCTCTAGGGTATCATCATTTTTCAATATAAGTGTATTGACCTTTTGGTGGTTAAAACTGACTCCAAGATATAGCATAATTCCTTGATCGGCCTTGATCTTTTTCTTCTAATAAAAAAATTACTCGATAATGATGATCTTAGTATATGCTCATAGTTTGTGGGAATTCACCAAGTTTATTGTGTATAGCTTCAATACCTGGGGTTTTTTTGAATTTTCTTACACAAATTTTCATGAGTGAGGGCCCTCAGAGTTCCTATCCTTAAGAATATGAGTTTGATTCCATATTTATAGAAATTTTCTCTTTGTCACATGACTATTATTTTTCAGGATACATTACGCACAAATTCCATATGGCACACAAATTTGGGTGGTGGCATGTACAATTTGGGTGTATCATAAAAATATATGGAGTTGTGCATGAATACCATTTATTTTTGGAGGCCAACCACATATGTGTGCAGCTTTTTTATATAATGTTGGTTTATTTATATAGTTTAGATGTGCGGCCGCAAATGAGTTGTGTGATGTTTTTTTAAAATTTCACACACTTTCATAATTTCCTCTATAATCACCCCATATGGCTGTTTTCAATATCCTAATTTCAAGAAGGAATAGCTTCAAATATATAACTCTATTTTTGATCCACGACCAGTCAAATCACATACTATGAAACAACTTTACTTTAGGATTAGGTTCCTTTTAATTTTTTAGCTTCATGGAAATATTTTTTCAGTTCCAAAATTTACTTCCAAAGTTCTCATGCTACTTTTACAAACCATATTTAAAACATATTTTTGAAAACATGGATGTGGAAGGAAAATAATATTCTTTTCAAGATATAAATAAAGATCATTTTTCACAAAAAATAATCTGTTAAACTATTGAGAGCATAAAGGGAGGACAATAAAGGTAAAACATGTATTCTCATCAAATGAATAAATGAGAAGAAAATTCATTATTTTTATGAGATATGGATGATAATATTTCCTCCTCAGAAACCTGATCACAAATAATCTTGATAAATGATGTGATTGTAAAAAAATACTTACCACTTGGGTATATTTAGAATCATAGTCTCCATCAAATATTAACATAAAATAAATCATTAAATATCATTAAATGAAGGATATTCATGATATAACATGTCTAAGATAAATATATAAACCATATTAATATATATATATATATATTCATCACATATCTTTTTTCCCAAAGAAGAATATTTGAAAAATAAATCCCCTACCGTAAGTCTATAATTACTCTGTACAATTTCAAAACAACTTATATAATAAATAAAATATTATTATAAAAATATTAAAGAACTATACTTATATTTATTTTACCTTATACGATTTAATTATTACTTTTTATAAACTATTTATCAATAATTATTTTTTTAAATCCTTTTTTCGATAATAAATATTGTGTTCCTCATATATGTTTTGGTTTGTAATTTTTTATCCTTTAACTTTTATCTTAGTTCCACATTCAACATAATTTTAATACTTATTAAAATATCGTATATATTAAAAATATATGTATTTATTTTAATCCATAAATGTTTTTTAAAGATAATAAAATACATCATTGATGGAGACATTAGACCATACATACTCATGAACATTGTTTCCATATTTTAATGGATAAAATAAAAAAGGAAGTTAATATATTACATTTAATTAATCATTTTATATAATATATTTAACTATATTATTTCTATTTATCATTATTACCATCCATGTAAATATTTAGTTAAAAATAATTTGTGTCGCTTCGTTTGGTGGTAGTTCCCCATACAAACAGACAATGTCATCATATTTTATTTATGATGGAAAGTAAGAAGGTATATATTATATTGAAATTATATATTTACAATAATATCATAAATATAATATAAAAAATTATATTCATCATTATAGATTTTTTTGATAAGTAGTGATTTAAAATAAAATTCATTGGTTCATGAGGTTGTAGAATGTCGTACACATGATCAATGGTTTCGTTTCACATTTCAGGGATGATGGAATGATTTTAGGTAAAAAAAATAACATAAAAATCATTATATTTAATATAATAAGGTTATTATATCATCATTTTATAATAATATTTATATACGGTGTAGAAAAAAATAAAACACCCAGTTAAAGACGTTACCTCTTTTTTAGAGAACTACATTTGGTTTTCACTAGAATCCTTACTAAGACATATTTATTGCTCATGAAATTTTTATAGGATGTGGTAAAGTAATTAAGGATTTTCTTTTTGAAGTTGTTTTTATATCCAATGGGTTTTATATGTGTATAATAGAGTAGAGGTGGGGGCCATTTTTAAAAGGGGAAAAGGCCACTCTTAGAATTTTTGGAAAAGAAGAATTTCTCCCATATTTTTCATTTAACAGGGCTCCAAAATGAACAATTTCAGAAGATTATAAACGATAAGGCCCAAATATGATAATATAATTTTAATTATAATAGATTTGGGTCATTTTTATCCCTTATATTTATATTTCAACACCTCAGAAAAACCATATTTTACATTTGTCCTACAAATAATGTTTTACTATTTTTACCAATTAATTTTACTAAAAAAATTGTGTTGAACATATTTGATTATTTTAATTATTATAATTATAATTATTAATTAATTATACCAAATTTCATAGAAAATATTGTAAATATATAAATTAAAATTAAACATACAGATGCGATGAAAAAGTGGTTTCCCGAAAACGAAAAGTTTGATAAGTTTAAAATATTATTATATTAAAATTCAATATGAAATCAGTTATAAGGCATATATTTGTTTAATTAAAATAAAATTAAACTAATTTTAATTTAAAAAATATTTTTTAAAAAAAATTAACCTAATAAATTATTTAAATGAAACATTAGTTTTCTATAAAAACCATTATTTCACCTAATTCATCAAAAAATTAATATTTTCAGAAAAAACACAAAAAATTATCCTAAGATAATTTTAACCTAATGATTAAAAAACAAATTGTTTTTTCACATAAATATTGTAATTTTTTTAAAATTTACATTTATTATTTGTTCAAAATATCAATAAAATCACTTTTTGATAAAATAGTATTTTAAAACATATAAAGAATTTATAAAAAAATTAAGTATTTTTTTGTCAAAATGTTTTATTAATATAATAGAATTATAATTAATATTTAAAATTTGGTTATTCCTATTCATAACATCATGTTTAATGGCTATGTCATAATGGCCTTGTTAAATTTTAATATAAATATTATATTGTGGTTCATTAGATCTCAATGTTGTGTGTATCACAAACTATTGAAAAAATTTACTTTAGTAGAGAAAAATATTTCCTAAAATATGAGTTTGTTAAAAATATAAAACCCCTTAAATATCTCAAAATAATGGGATGGATGTTAGAATGAATAGAATAATTGACGAAATGGGGAGGGTGATGCTTACTAAATTTGAATGTTCAATTTTCTTTGCAAGATAAGTTGTTAGCATATCCCACAATCAAAATCGATGATTTTAGGATAAATTTAAATATGAACTAATATTACATGTGGTATAATGAGAATACAAACATTTGTTGTTTTATAGTCATTGTAGTAAATTTTTTCATCAGGATCAGTAATTTTAATTAGGGAAAACATGATGAATGAGTTGAATTGGTTATCATTTTTAGATGTAAATCTAATGGGAAATCAAACATATGATAGAATAAAAAAAATCCCAATGTGAAAAACTTTAATTATGTAAAAATTATATAATCCCAAACTATAATAGGTGTTATATATGTATATTTATGGATTAAATTTATGACACTAATAGTTATAAAATTTGATATAATAGTGAAAATACGTTGAGCTCGAACAAAAAATAGTATATTTGAATTTTTAGAAGAATAATGATGAAAAATAGGTTTTGTATAAGGAGAAATATATTTTTCAATGGGTAAGGAATATTTTTTAGATGTATAATATATTACTAGAATAATCGTATCCTATACAATCTTAAAGGAATATGATATATGATGACTCTAGAGGGGAAAACTAGAAGAAGGAAAATATTTGGGAATAAGTCCTTGTTATTTTGAAAATTGATCCAAAATCATTGAAAAAGTCATATAAACATAAATGTTGAATTTAGTTTGTAAATGAGAATCTTAACCAAATTGAGATGAATTCAACCTATGTTTTTTTTCATTGATATAATTTCTTTGACTTGGAAGCCACTAAATAGTTCCTTAAGCCTAGTTGACCACGTATCCTCAACTTTATCACACTAAACATGAGAGGATGTAATCTAATAGTGAGAGACTAGGGTGTGTCTACTGGGAGAATATCCCTTATTACTAGAGTTTAACACGGTAGATTAAAAATAAAATTCAATAATGTATGCAATATGACAATAAGATAGTGAAAGAATAATCAAAGAAGTCGTCTCATATACTAAGTGATCATGATACATGTTAGATCTCAAAAAATCCAAAAAAAACAGTTATCTATGGCATCAGTACAATATATGTACCAAAATACCAAAAAGAGGCAACACAATCTCCTGATTGAATTATGAACCTCACCTTGTTCTCATTATCTCATTATAATAAGCATGTCACAATGTCAATCATAGAATTTTAGGCACATTACCAAGTCCCAACCTACATCTAAATAGTCTATTCGGGTACCCAATATCAGCTCAAACCTAATGTGAGATAAAATACGAACAATTTACAACCCAAAGTGTCTTTGAAAAATACATTATGAGAAATAGAAGATAAATCAAAGTGCAATATATATCATAGAAAGTAATTATATAAAATTAAAGTAACCATGATATATCTACTACAACATCACGTGATCCTATGTAGCCCAACAAGGCTCCCTATATACCAGGGTTCAAGATCCTATAATAAATAAATGTTAGAACAAAATGATATAAACTCCACATCCATGTCATACAAAAAATATCTCATATCATCAATGACCACACAGTATAACCTCTCATAGCATTTCATCCATAGATACACCTTATTTCTAGATGATTCATACAACCACAATCATGCCATAAAATCACACATGCCACATTTACCATGGCTAGTCATTATAGTTAGAAATTTTAGATCTAGAAGGCTAGATACCATGTATAGTTGACCAAGTAATTTGTGTTGATGCACAACAACATCTCGGTGGAAACTCAATTAGACTTGAATTGGGGTCAAAGGAGCATGTATACTGAACATATCCACTATGATCTCAATAAAATCAGACCCAAGGGATTGAATGGTCCATGGAATCCCACATAATCAGAATCCAAGAATTATAGAGGTCTAAGTAATTACCTACCATTTCCATGACCCATGTTGTATCACCCACATGGCTTCCTTTATAAACTTTAATCAATTAACATTCAGGTTCCATGATTATACCCACTCATATAACAACTCAAATTCAATTCATTAAATGTGTTTACCCAATCATATACAATTTCAAAAAAAATATATTCAATAAATGTAATCAACATTCAAAGGTGGAATCCAAACATCTATTCAACAAATTGTGTTCAATTTAATTCTTTACATGCTTCCTCTGACTAGGAAATAACCAACTCACCTCATGGGTGGTTTAAAAAGACATAGGAAAAGGAAATTCTACTGCAACACCACTTTAGTTTTCATTGTTGGTAAAACATTCTCCAACACATCTCATAGGAACTAATGGTCAACCCAAACATGTTCCATTTCATTTAATTTAATTGTTCAGTTCATTTTTGGGGTTGCGCCCGAAAATACAACAGGTGTCACACTGGAAAATAGCCACATAAAGCACCAAAACTCAAGGGAAAATTATATAATACCTACCATAGGTTCATGTAATAGTTATAGTATAATATAAAATCCTAATTTTACACATATCAAGAGAAAAATGAATAATTGATGAAAACCGTGAAAATAGGGAATTTTTGCTTGCACCAAAATAACTCCATTGATCTGGAGTAAAATTAATTAAGGCACAAAATAAATTGATTACTGAATGATATAGTAACAATGAGATAAACAACTATCTATCCCAATTCTAGATGAAGAATTAGTGTCAAATACTAGAATTTAGATCAATTAGGTGTTTTGAATAGTTGTTTTCCAACGAATGAATAAGAAAGAAAGAAAATTTTCATTTAAAATTCAGGGGAAAATCGTCATTTCCATAAAATATCATGGGTCTCATGGTATGAACACATAGTTTTCCAAAAAATTATCTAACCATATTCCCTCTATTTTACTAAGGGGGTTTTCACATGATCATTATGCACATTTTGACAAATTGTTCACAAACCATGGAAAACGCCTCTATCAAAAACTAAAGGTACTCTTTCATAGGTGAGAAAATCTATCCGCATGATTTGAAAACCCATATGAGATCCTATTTCTCTCTATCTGGGACTCACATGGTTTTCCAGACCATGCAGCATACCCCACATGATTTCTACTTACCATACAGTTTGCCTATTTTTCTAAATAAGTTTGGTTTTTGGCTCTGAAAAAGCCCTGAACACCTCTGATAAACCAATCATCACAAAAATTATTCAAATAATACTATAATTAATCACTTAAACCAAAAATAAAGGGATTTTTACCTACTATATAAACTGAGGATATTACATTATTCCCCCTTAAATCATCTCTTCCTGGAATTTCACTATCAATTGTGGTCAAGATTTGTTTGAGAATAACTTTATCCACTAACCACTTATGTCAGTCTGCCTCTCCAAAGTATTTTCCTATAATTGTTTGTGCATCCATAGCACCCTTACTGGATGAACTGACTGGTATCATAGAATCTTATCTCTATTTTCAATGATATTAATAGGATACTCCTCAAGGGATGCATCAACTAGTAACACCACCTCCTCAGGTGCAGAACGTGAGATGGGTCTGAGCGATAGAGGCCCAATTGAGTTACATGGAATATTTCATGTATTGTTTGGTACCTATGAGGTAACTACAACTAATAGTCTACTGGAACAACACACTCTAGAACTCAAATGTCCTAACATATAGTTTTGAGATCTTACCATGTCTCTTGATTCTTTTATGTCCTATCCTTGGTGAAATTTTTAAAATGATTTGATCCCTAACCTAACCCTATAGAGGTCATCTCCAGAGATTAGTGTAATATTTTTAATGATACTATGCCATAACCAACCACTTCCTTGTAAACAGGACTTTCTTAGAAGTATCCTACAAGATATGTGGTCCCATTAAGACTTCATCTCCTTCCACTAACCCGTAGAGGGGCGATCAGTAGGGCCTAAAGTAAAAAACCTCATAAGGATCTATATTTGAAGTCCTCAAACATATTTTATTGTATAAAAACTCAACTATGGGTATGTGTCTCTCCCAAGAGACCCCAAAATCTAGCACACATGCTCACAACATGTCCTCAAGAAACTATATCATATGATCTAACATGAAATTATTTTGAGAGCGGTATACAATGCTCATAATAACCAGTGTACCTAGTTCACTCTGCAAAATATTCTAGAAATGAGATATAAATTTGGCATCGTTATCTGAAATAAATGTGTTTGGGACCTTTTGAAGTCATATTATCTCTCCAATATGAAACCTCCCAAGAGAATCCATACAAAAGGTTTCCTTAATTATTTGGAAATTTAAAACATTCGTGATCCAATCAACAACAACAAAAACACCATCTCTACCTCAATGCGACCTTAGTAAACCTATCCTAAAATCCAGTGTGATTTCATCTCATTTACTCCAAGAAATATGTAACCACTATAATATTTAGTTGGTTGTTGATATTCCATCATCACATTCTGATATCTGGAACACCTCACAATAAAACATGGTACCTCATGTTTCATGTTGTCCCACTGGTACTTATAGTGTATGTTACATTACATCTTGGTGACACACGAATTCATTTCCCAAACTAAGTCAAAAAACTCTGACATCATCTCATCATGTATGTCTGTCATAACCCCCACATGACCATGTATATGGAAGATCTCATCATCACCCATAGTGAAAGTAGGAGGAGGGTCCTGACCTATCACACTCTCCCATAGGACTAGCCCCTCTAAATTTTACATATCCTCCATCCTCAATCAATCTAGTAGAGTAGAGGTCACAACTAAAAATGAAATAAAATTAGTCCCTATATATCCTCCAGCTCCATGTTCATCATAGAAAATAAAACTGTAAGCTTCCACTCACTAAAGGCTTCCTAAACTCCATGTATCTGAGTCCTTATACCTAGTGAATTTTCCACTATATTTCCATTCCCAAACATGTAGGAAGGAACAAAATAAAAATACTATAAATACTCAAACCAACTTTTCTACCCTAGATTCAGATCATGCTGAGTAAATTTGTACATAATGATTTTGTGGTCCGTGTACAATAAAAAATGTTCTACCATTAAATAATGCTTCCAACTCTGTGAATCATGAACAACTGCAGCTAATAGTACATTGTGTATTAGGTAATTCATATCATCTGGCCTCAGCTATCAAGACCCATATTCAATGAATCTATCCCCCTATATTAAAACATACACAAGACGGGTACCTAATGTGTCACAATACACATTGTGATTTATTCACTTTCCTCATAGTATTAGGACTGGCGTTGGATTAAATCTCTATTTCAACTCATAAAAGGGTGGCTCGTTGGTATCTAACCATTCAACCCTTACCTCATTCTTAGCCCAACCAAGTAGTGGTTCTTCTAAGTGTGAAAATTAGTGTATGAAACACATGTGATATCCATCCAACCCTAAGAAACTCCATATACAAATACGTTGTTGGGATTCTCCTTGAAAACTACATATCTCACCATATCTTGGTCATATAAAACTCTATTCTCTAATATAATTTCACCCATGAAGTAAATTTTGTCAATTAAGAAGTGAAAATGTGTGACCTTATCCTATAACTCATATTCTCTCTGTGTATCTGAAATGATCTCAAAATATTTGGAATGATCATGTCGATTGGGATAATACAACAATATATCCTCCATAATAACCACCACAAAAATATAGATAACAATGAATGACACTTTTCATCAATGCCAAGAAAACTGAAGGCACATTGATGAGATTGAATTACATAACCAGATACGCAGATAGACCCTACATGCTATGCAATTTTTCACATTGTATGACTACATGTTGAACATTTACCTAGTGACATGACGACTTAAAAAAAGATTTCATGAAAACCCATGCTTCTTAAAGCTAATAAAATAGGTCGTATATCAGTGTCATGGGATACTGGTTCTCAACTATCAGCTGGATAAATTTTCTATAATCCAAACATAGCTTAATGTTTTTTTCATCTTTCCCCAAAAAGGACCGGTGAACCCCATGGACAAGTAATGGTTCCCATAAATCCCTTTGAATCCAAATCCTCTGTCTACCTATTGATTTTATGAAACCCCTTCATATCCATCCTATGAAAAGAAATAGATATCAATTAATCTCCATCAAGTATATCAATAGAGAAATCAACCTCTCTCTCAGGTGGTAATCCCGAAACATCATCAGGGAACACATCCTAGAAATGATCAACCACTGGTGGGAAAGTCCTCCTGACATAATCCCTAATAACCATGATACAAACATGAAATATAGTATGTTTTACCACCTATCCCACAATACTCTAGTCTAGCTCAGCCTACCTAGAAATCCTATTCACTCCCATGAGTATAAACAATACCCTCTGGTGAAGTGAAAGTTACCACCTAGTGAATGTAATCATTGTTGTCTTGATAATGTACTATCAATTACTTCTTGAGCATGATGTCAAACACTATAATCTTAAGGAAAAAAATATTCCAAATAAATTAAAACCCATCAATATCAAGAGGGAAGTCCCTACACTAATGTACATCTTCCATTATAATCCCTAATAGAGTTTCTAGTGTCATAACTCCACAATAAAACTGAACCAGAAGCTCAAGTCATTCAAAAACAAGTATATATGTGAAACTATGTGACGAATCTGTATAAAAAATTGAAGATTAAATAGTAGAGACTATGAAGATCATACCTATCACTATAGATGGTTTGGCACCCTTCTCTTAAGGGGTAGGATGTATAGAATATATTTCTTGAACTGCGGCCATATGACCCAACCACGCTACAAAGAGTAGGCCCACTCTACTTTCCCTTTACAACTACTGTCTGGGTGACTCATCCATGACCACCACCACCTCAATCTGATTAACCAAGACTATTCTAGATCCTTGTATGATGTGGGGCGGTGAACCCAATTCCCAAACCTTATGTCTGATATGACCCCCTTCCTATCAAAACTTGAGGGAAGGTCCCTTATAAACATTACACATGGCCCATCCTACCAAAACCTCACCACTTTAATGGGTCTAAATTTCATCGATTCCTCATGTGTCCCCATCTTCCACACTTATGACAGAAAACTGCATTACTAACACTATCGGTTTGGCTGGTACTCATCTCATGAGAAGCCTAAAAATGAAACCTCATTCCACATAATGTTGGACCACGATTTTGAGATTCAACACTACTCTAATCTATTCCCCACACTTCTTTCATGTTTTTCTCTACAATTAGTGTCTAATTTACTATTTCAGTAAAAGTGTTCTATCTAAACATGTTCACCTAAGATCGAATGGAATTTTGAATTCCATATACGAAGCATCTCTCCCTTAATAACTCATCAACAAAGTATGTAGTGAAAAAAGTTGTGGCTTCGTAAAACATGTTCAGAACTCAACAAATGTCATATTTCCCTTCTCTAGACACATGAAATCACTAGCCTACTATAATCATAGAGTCATATAGTAGAAGTAGTCCTAGAACCGATTTTGTAAACCCACCCAAACCAAATCTAATATCAAATAAATCTGGTTCATACCATCCCTCAAATTGTTTTCTCTACCTTAATGTATATAACTGGATACCTTCACTCTCCTCTCACGATGTGTCTCTAAGATACTAAATATTGATGGCATAGTCTCATGGCATATCTCAGTAGCATATAGACATCCGTCCCCAAAAAATTTGGGAAGATGAAGCTTCAAGAACACACACATCAACTCAAAAATAATAAATTCATTCTGTAATGCTTCTTGAAAAGTCTACATGAAGCATAAAATCAACTCATGGAACTAAGCCTCAGCACCTCTGTCTGGTAAAAGTACTAGTGTCATATAATTCAATATAGAAGGATGACCCCTTTTCCCATTCCCAAGCCACATCTATAATGTGTTCCCCTCCACCCTACCAATGTATGAATAGAGGTCTTCATGGTGGTATGTCTCTACAATTCCAAACACAATCCTCAGGAAATAATGATATCAAAGTTAATTGCTAGAAGCGTAGGATGAGTTAAATTAGTCCTATAACAATTAATACAACATAACCTTCTATAAATGTTAGGACTCAAAAAAGAATCAGTTACTAGAGACATTTCTTCTTTCCCAATCAATATTCTGGTCAAGGTAATGTACATTATATACCAAAGTCAATTTCCATTTGATTTTCATATTCTGTTCACATTTCCATTAAAATGGTTGAGTGAAATGGTTCACCACTTCTGATACATATAGTCCCATACTCTACATGATCTAATATATGTTTTCCACCTAATCCACACTATAACATGTTCTATACCATGAGACTCATGGTCCATGACTCAATGTTCCATAATTTGAAACTTAGGGCGTCTGTTGTATACTTATTTGAAAAACAGTTTTTAGGATACGGTAGGCACCCTATGTAATAAACATGTTCTCAAAATCCTGCACACAATATCTATCAAAATGGAAGACATATCGATGATAGAACATATCACAACATAATAAAAAAAATCAAATCATCTTATATGGCATGGTATAAAGCATGGCATATAATTCCAGTCTAGTGCCTAAAATGATGCATGAGATGGAAACCCCTCATCTCATCTGGTCGAAATAGAATAGAACCTCCAATCTTATAAATAATCAATCAGAGCTCAAGTTTATGACCCAATAGTTTAATCAAATAAATTTTAGTATGAAAAATAAATAAAATAATAATTTTTAATGGGGTCATTTTTGAATTTTTCTTATACTTGGTTTACATACTCCCTATAATAGATCATTACAAAATTCCAATACCTTCTTATCCGTATCTATTTTTTCCAATTAATAAATATAACTAGAAAAAATTCTCTAAAACCAATTTGTGACATCTCAAACTTGGATGCCACATGGACTCAAGCGCATATCCCCAAACTCAAGAGGCTTCTGACTAGTAGCAATGGCCAAGGTCGGGTCCATGGGGAGACTATGCCCACAAGTGTAACATAGTGGAATGACAATACAATCAAGAGAGGAAGAAGTTCACTATTTTTAGAATTGATAAATAATTATAGAAGTAATATTATATACAAATTGATGAAGATCCATTTCAGTTCTCTACAAAATGGAAAAAAATAAATATATATGAATTTAGTACAATAAATGTATAAAAATACCAAAAAGTCCAAAAATAACCATAACCTAATAGAATCACGATCCTCAGCTTGGTCATGTGCTCTCCTACTCATAATGATGGAAGAAAACCAAGCATCGAACTACGAGATCTTTCCCCTGACCCTGCCTGAATCCAAATAGTCTGTCTAGGTACTCGACGACTGCCTAAACAAGGTGTGTCATACAATCCCAATAGGTCACCACCAAAAGTTGATATAAAAATCAAGGTTTTTATAGTATAAGATAAATTAGAAGTAAATATATACAATAGTTAATTATTAAACAAAAGTAAAGTGCCCTGGTGTATCTACTATAAAAATAACTTATCTTGTATTGCCCAACAATACATCCTACAGAACATTAGTAATGCTCTAATAACAAGGCATTGTTAAAAAAAGGATTTTCACTCTATGTCCATGATATGTAAAATATATCTCATATCATCCATGGCTACTCCCTATATCATGTAATATCATTTCAACCATGCCCACACCATAAATTCAGAAGTGTCATGGAACTACAGTTGATTCATACAATCACACATGTTACATTTAACATTTTCATTCAACATAATTATAAATTTCAAACCATGTAGGCCAGGATAAAAGGTATAGTGGACCAAGTAATGTCATTAGAGTTCCTGAAGTATCCCAGTAGAAACTCAATTAGTCTTGAATTAGGGTCCAAGGAGAATTTTTATCAATCATGCCCACTATGATCCCAAAAAAACCAATTCCAATGTGTAGCAAGGCCCACGGTATCCCATAGAATCAGAATCCAAAGAGAATATAGGTCCAGGTAATTCTCTATTATTTCAATGACCCATGATGTAGCATACACATTGTGTCCTATGAACCAATTATTCAATTCACATAAAATATACATGAGTATACACACTCATATCACAATTCACATTCAATTCGTTAGATGAGTTTACCCCATATTATAATAATTTTTATAAAATCTATTCAATTGATAGAATCAATATGATAAATAAGGAAAACAATCTCATATTCATTAAGTTGAGTTAAATTTAATTATTAATTGTCTTTTTCTAACCAGGCTAGCACAAAGTCACCCAAATGGTCGTTTAACCAAGGCATGGGCAAAGGTGATTCACATAGAATACCACTTGGGTAGTATTGGTTTGAAATAAAATCGATAGATTGCATATTCAAAATATTATTTATGGATTTTCTCATTCCATTTATGCACTGGAAATTACAAAAAAAATTAATTATAATTTTTATCTATAATAAAATTTATATGAATTTCTTTAATAATTCTTTCAATCTATAGGGAAATTTATATTCATGTTATTTAACATGTTTATAAAAAATTATAACATTATTTTCCTTAATAATTAATTGTTACTTGAATAAATCATATCCTTAATAAAACACTAAATCTCATTTTTTTATTCTTATTCTCTCATAATAGTGATTCTAGATTTCAGTTTCTCAATTCTGAATTGTAAAAAAATTGGAATTTGATTTCTATTTCTCAATTCTGAATTACACAGAAAATTGAATCTGATTTCTATTTCTCAATTTTGAATAAGGTATAAAATATTATTTGATTTTTCTTTTATCAATAATGAATCACCGAAAAAATTAAATCCAATTTATATTTCATAAATTCTGAAACTCTTTGAAAATCAAATCCAATTTATGTTTTTTAAATTCCGAATCACCTATATTTTCATATCTAATTTTATATATTTATTTATGTTTTATATCTTTTTAGAGATAGTATCTATAACATTCATAAAGTTATGATATTTCGTTAATGAAATGTTTTCATAACTTTCGTAAACTTACTAGATTTCAAAAAATAACATTTTATATAAAATGATTTTTATATAAATAATGATTATCATGATATTTTATTATGATAAATGATTTTTTTAAATCTATTAATATATGACCATTTTAACTTCCAGATATACATTTCCCTATGAAATTTCAAGAAAAAATGACCATTGGAACAAAAACTAACCATTGGAGATATTTCCACTAAATACCCAATTATTTGAACATGATTGATGCAATTAACTTTTGGGAGAATCGATACCATTTAAGAGACTACCAAAATAGATTAATATGGAATCCTTAAAGAGTATAAGTTGTAGAGAGCATGTTCTAAATACTAAAATCTTCAATAAGATTTTTTTCATTATTTGATTCTGACTGTTTCTGTATACAATCGAGGGATTCCATGTTGAAGGAAGACAGAGGTACTAAATGCCTTTTTAATTGAGGGCTTCCAAGATGAATGAATAAAAAGTTTTTGTTACCTTCTTAATTGAGAGGTTACCACTGAAGGAGGAGAGAGGTTCTAATCACCTTAATAATCTATGGCTTGCAGGGATAGCAAGACATATACCAATCTTCAAATCGAGGGCTTACCCTGGTGTGGGTAACATATAATTTTTTGAATGTACAAATCATGGGAACTTATCCAAAGTGTTTTGGTTAACCAACTATTTGGGTTAAAATAATTTTATTCTTTTATATGTACATTTAATTTACACTTAATTTTGTAAAAATAAGGAAGTGTTTCTCATAATTTTTTTGTTCTAACTATAATTTGAAATTCTATAAGCTTCAAGATAGAATCCAATATTTTCATTCTTGTGTGCCTATTTTATTGTACATATTTATTAAACATAAGGTGTTTTTTACCTTACAATGGAGGGATTATGTGCATATTATTTGTTTAATTTTTTTTAATGTGTCCCTAAAGTTAAAAATAACAATTTTTAAACTTATTATTCACCCCCCCCCCTTGTATTTGTTTATCTACATCTTACATGTCAATCATAAAATTAGTACCAGATTAGGTCTTTGAAATACTAATATACACATTTATGTTAAAAGAGGTTTCCATTATGTTTATTTCACTTGTTTTCTCTTACATTTTAGAGTTATTTCTTGGATAAAATATTTTTTTTATAAATACATACTACACTAACGTATGGTGTGGAAAATTTTTTGTTTCAAAATATGACAAGAATGAATATTGGATCCTTAGATAATTTGAACCCTATATAACCACCAATTTTTTATGGGAATGATTACGAATACTTGAGAGATATAATGAATAATATTTTTATTAACATTGGTGTTGACAATTTTGATATGTTTACTAGAGATTATTAGATTTTGGATAAAGAATTAATAACTTTTACAAACAAGAATTATTAGGAATATCATATTAACTATAAGGTAAAGAATACTTCTCATTATTCTATGACCAGAAATATATATATATCCTAATATCATTTTGTGAAGAATCTAATAGAATTTGAATGAAAATTGAAGTTACACATTTTATAACATCAAAAGTTATTGAAATGAGAAATTATATGCTTAGAGAAGATTATAATGGTTTTTTCCTATAGAGAACCTATAGTTAATTTTCAATAGATATATATATATATATATTACTATTGTAATCAGTATATAGTGAATATGAGAAAAAATTCTAGATAATGAGATGATTGTACATAATATTATTGACATCATGCATAATGAATGGGAATCGAAGAGAACTATTATCGAAGAGTCAAGTAAAGTTTCGGTTTTTAATCTTAATGAGTTATTTGGAACACTCTTACAACATGAGAACAGAATGAAGAAGGATATAAATAATATAATGATGAAAAATATGAATGTTTCATTTTCAACTACTTTTGATTCGAAGAAATCCTAGACTGCTGAGAAATTTGTTAAGTTAACAAAGTATAATAAAGTTGTTATTCAGTTAGTCTCAAGTGAATATAATCATTAATAGAATGAGATAAAAAGTCGAGCTCGATGTATGAACAAGATTGTTACCAGTAAGGATTTCCAATTTAGATATAATAATGACAATGGGAAATATTATAAATATTTAGAAGTCACATGTTATAAATGCAAGAAAGCTGAAAAAATTAGACCTAATTGTAAATGAATTTAAAGAAAGGACAGGAAAGATAGAAATTGTGAGAGGAATCAAAAAATATATTATAAGAAAAAAGGACAAAATGTCTTAAAGGAAAATGAATCTTTGAGTGCAAGTGGTAGAGACTCGTCTGATGAATCTTCAGATAATGAATATTTAGGATAGAAAAATATTAGTATTACTTCCAAAATGCCTATTGATACTAATCTTTAATGGCTAAGGTACACAGAGATGAATATTTAACCAACATATATTTAAATGATAATTATCCTAATGAAGAATATTCTACATCCTTAGATGAATAATCTTCCACTGTAAAAGATATCCTTCAAAAGTTTGAAAAAGTATATAGTTTTTCCATGTTACATGAAAATAAAAATAGTAATATCAGAGAGATACATGATAAGAGAAATTTTAGAGTGTAAATTTAAATAAAATATGTATCATATCATTTTAATATCATGATAAAAATTATTTGGAAATTATTTCTATTTCAAAAACTCTTGAGGAAGTTAATAATGTGAAGGATAAACTTTTTAATCATTTCAAAAATGTAATTTATAAGAAAAATGTTTTAATGACTAATTATAATCCTAAGACTAATTACTATGACTCTAAGAATTTATTCATCAGACTAAAATATAAATATTTTCTCTAAAGAAGATTTTTCTAAACTTTATTTCTGGTAAAGAGAATTTTTGATAAAATGTATTGACATTTTTCCCCCTAAATAATAATTTTGGATTTGGTTATACTCACTTAAAACCAATATTCTGTCACAATTATTTTGTTCCTCAATTTTATACATTATCAATAAATTTCCCGAGTGGTGTACATTGGGAAAATATTGTTCTTTGATCAAGATCAATTCCTTAGGATTTCATAAAGATAAATTTTCTATGAAAATGGATATTTTTATGATTTTAATTCTAATAGTTTTAGATCCAAGGAATTTTGGATTCTAAAAGTATTATTTTATTATTTTTATGAAAAAAAAGGAAGTACCAAAAAAAATATGTGAAACATGTATTGTAGAGATTCCTAGAACATGACTGGTAATAAAAAATCTATGAAATATTATTAATATGAATGTTTGAAGAGCCACTTTCAGAGAAAATTCTTAGGGAGAATTTTTTGGTTTAAGTAACATTATTCCTCTTGAAAAAGTCTTAATTTCGTATGATTATTTTTATAGGTCTTATGAAAAAACCATATAAATATAATACATTAAATGTGATGAAGGTTAACTTGTGATTTTTTGGAATGATAAATTCTTAGTACAAAATTCCAAGGATGATTTCATTCTTTTATGCCAATCTGTATGAGAATGTTTATACACTTTACTTATAAGACCAAAGGAGCCTATACTATCCTTTATATAGTAAAATGGAAGACCAGTCTTGGTTATAAAATAGAATTCTAGGACAATTAAACTTAATGAACATATGTAAAGTATCTAATAACAGACTTCCTATATATCTATCGGATCATAGATTTGATTCGGAAAAAGTTTGTGATACTTGTCAATATGGAAATCAATAAAAGTAAATATTTATGTCTATTAGTGATGTCTCAAGTTCTGGTGCATTACATCTAGTACACATGGATTGTTTGGTCCTACATGAACAAAATGTATCTAAGGTAATAATTAGATATTTGTATTATTTGATTATAACAATATATTTAAAAGGGTCTATTTTGTAGCAAAAAAATTGAATCCTTTTCCTATTTCAAAAATATTACATTCAAAATAAAAAATGAGAAAAAACTTCATTGATAACCATTTATAGTGATCATGGGGGAGAATTATAAAATTCAAAATTTTGAAACCTTTTGTAGTAAGAAATGCATTACTCATAACTTCTCAGCTCCTAAAACTATTCTAAAAAATTGTGTCGTTGAAAGAAGAAATAGAATTCTTCAAGAAAAAGCATGATACATGTTGACTGGATACTCAATTGCTAATTTTTTTTGAAATGAAACAATAATTAATTCTTATTATATTTTAAATCAAATTTCAGTAATTCCATTTCTTAAAAAAATACCTTATGAGTTATGGATAGGAAGAATACCAATAGTTTAATACTTCAGATTATTTGGATGAAACGTATTAATTTTGAATAAAAATTATAACTTAGAAAAATTCACACTCAAATCCATTAAATAAATTTTCTTAGGTTATTCTACTACCTCTTTGGCTAATAGATTTTTAAATAAAAATTATTGTACTCTGGAGGAAACGGTCCATTTCAATTCTTATGAAATTGATCCCTTTTTTTTAAACTACCTAAACCTATATAATTGGATGTGTTTTAAAAATCTAATTATCAACCTTTCATAGAATATTCTTATATTCAATATAATACTCTAAAAAAATTTCGAAAGTATTCACTCGAGAAGATTTTCTAGCATATGTGGATGAACATGTTTTACAAAATCGTAATCAATTATTTCAAACGAATCATCCAACTAATAGTATCACTAGTGATGTACATCAACCTATAAGGACTATAAGTTCATTAAAAAAGTAAGTACAACATCTAGAATTTCATTCCTTATTAGAATATATAAGTACTGGTGAATCTTTAGGTAATTATGATTGGATTAACGTAATGCAAGAGGAACAAAATTAATTCTAAAGGAACAATGGATGGATCTTGGTTGAAAGACCTAATGAAACATCTATAATTGGAGTAAAGTGGGTCTTCCAATATAAAGATTATGAAAATGGAACCATAGTAAGAAATATGTCAAGATTAGTTACTAAAGGCTATAATAAACAAGAAGGAATAGACTATGAAGAAACCTATACTCTAAAACAAATATTAGAATCTATTTGAATTATCTTATCCTATGTGGAATTCGTTAACTATAAAATTTTTCCAATGGACTTGAATTGTGTTTTACATAATGTAAATTTTCTATACGAAGTTTTTTTTGCAACCTCTTGGTTTTGAAGACACAAAACATCTTGAACATGTTTTAAACATAGAAAATCTTTATATATCCTTATGAAATCTCAAATATCCTAGTATGATAGACTTGATAGTTTATTGTTACAAAAAAATATTGTTAAGGGTAAATTTCATCCTTCTCTTTTTATAAAGAAAGAAAATAAAAATGTTTTAATTTTTCAAATTTATGTTGATGACATAATATTTGGATCAACTCAATAATCCTTACCTGATTCTTTTGTGAAGCTTATGAAATATGAGTTTGAAATGTGTATGATGGGTGAGTTAACATTTTTTCATGGTTTTCAAAATTCTCAATACCTAGAATAAACCTATATATCACAACATATATATATTAAATAACTTCTTAAAATGTATGGATATGACAACACTAAAAATATAAGTAATCCAACTTGTACCTTGAATACTCTTGATCTTGATGAAGCTAAGAAACCAGTGTACCAAACATCTTTTAGAGGTATTATTGGTAGTTTTATATACATAATAGCTAGTCATGCAGACATAATGTTTTCATTATTCTTATGTTCAAAATATTTATCTAAACCAAAATAATCCTATATAAAAGTTTCAAAAATAATTTTCTCTATTTAAAGGGGACTATGTATTTAGTTATTTTCTATTCTTCAGGAAATGAATTTATTTTAAAATGTTTTTTAGATGATGAATTCAGTGATGATAGAAAGGTTAAGAAAATTACTTCTGAATATTTTCATTTTTTAGGTGGTTTATTAGTTTCTTTCTCTTGTAATAAATTACAATCTATAGCACTTTCCACTACTAAAGTTGAATATGTAGCAACAGGAGGTTGTTGTGCTCTAGTGTAGTGGATGAAACACACACTGACTAATTATGGCATGACTTTTACTGAAACTCTAAAACTGTTTTATAAAAATAGTTTCATATTCTTAATCAAACAACCTGAATATCACTCTATTTCAAACCACATAGAAATTAGGTGTCACATTCTTAGGGATCACACACTTAGAAGAGATATTATTTTATAATTTATCAGAACACAAGATCAACATGCTGATATTTTTACCAAATAATTACCATCCAATATACTTTAATTAATTAAATATATATTAATAATGATAACTATTATTTAATCATTCATATATTCATTTTTGTTAAAACTATCCCATAATATTATGATACTCCTTTTTCATAGGGTTAGTACATTTGATTTCCTTATCAAAAAAAATTCAGAACATTATTTTTTTTTCAAAACCTTTTAAAACAATTTTTTAATATAATAAAAAAAATCCGAATCCTAGTTATGTTTTTCAGAACCTAATAAAAAAATTTGGAACTCAGATAAAACTTTTCATAATCTGAGGAATCAAAGAAGAATCTTATAAAATACTTGTATATGTCATCAGAACTCTGAAAGGTATAGTTGCTTTCTTTTTAACTGCATAGTTTCATTTTTATTTGATGGTATTTCAATATTTTTTAAGAGAAACTTAAATGGATTCATCTTTCCTTAAATCTATTTTATTTCCTTAAAACATCAAAAGATTAGAATTAATAAAATTTCTTCCTCTTAATCAGAACCATCATATTAGATCAGATCAATATCTATTGTTTGACCTATCTTGGATGTTCAAATATCATCTGGGTGCCTATATAAATTAGGGGACCCCCTGTGTCCCACATTGATGTTATTATTACCCTCTAATGTTTTCATTCTCATTTCCAAATCTCTTATATATGTTTTGAATGTATTTGTTAATCTCACATCACACTTCGATGCCTACTGATAAGAAACTTAAAGATTGGTCAATATTTAAACAAATGATAGTTGATCATTATTTAATTCTTAAATATGACTCTTTAATAAGAAATAGCAAAAAATTTAAAGGTAGTGAAAAAATTTAAATTGAAAAAAATATGGTCGAAAAATATCTTGTGTATGCATACTGGGTTATTTAATTATATCAGTTAGTTGAGCTTTTTTATGAAGGAGTAAAGGATAAGTTTCAATTTAAGTATTATGGGAAAACTTATTATTTATCTTATACGAAATCCACAATTGTTATAGAGATACCTTATGTTGGTGAAGCTTACTATTTCTCTCATTGGTTTCCCTATTCAGAAGGTTCGTTTGACAGAGTTAAAAAAATTGTTCACTTAAGAATTAAGGGAGTAAAGAATCCCAAGCATTCCAATATTTTGGCTAACTTCAAAATTATGGCATTATAGATGAATGGTCATTTAATACCAAGAAAAAGAGATAAGGATACCTTGATAATGACAGACATATTTACGATATATTTTCTTGTTAATATGCAAAATATTAACCTTTTCAATTATTTCTTTCTTACAATTAATAAGATTTAGGATCAGTCAATCAAATCTGAAATCATTATTTATCCAGCAATATTTTTCTAAACATACTATGAAGATAAATATTCTTATTTTATGTGTTGAATCACTTAAAATAATGAAATAATCATTTAGTGATAAGAAAAATGATTATTTTGAAATATTTGATATGTCAACAGAAGTTGTAGAAATATCAAATAAATAGTCAGTTGATCCTATGAAAAGACGGTTTCATGTTTCAAAACCATAGAAAATAGATCAAGCTTTAGAACCTCCAGAGTCCAAGAAACAGAAATATTACCTAGATGATTTTAATGAAAAGTGGATTCAAGAAACATAGATAAATAAAGAAAGGGATGTATTGTTTGGATTAGATCCTGCATAAGCCAAAGATTTAAAAATAATAGAAGATAAAGAACTTGAGAAACAACAAAAATAGAACATGCTTAATATGTATTGGACAAAAAATAATATTTTTCTAGATTTATGTAAATACATAGAAAGATCCTCTAAAAAAATTGATGTTATGGAATCCTTTCTTCAAGAAATTGAACTTCTTCAACACTCTTAACCTATTGTAGTAGAGGCTATCAAATCAGAAAAAGGAAATAAATTTGTTCCAAGCATTGTTATTATTGTTCATGAACAAATTCAAGAATAATAATAAGACCAAGATGAAATAAAACATTAAGAAATTTATGATAGGATAATTAAAATTGATGAAATTAATATGATATTTCATTCTGATAGGTTATCAATAAAAACATCTCAAGCTTCATCATCTAAACTTTCTATAGTAGAGAATTCAACATTAGTGGAAACATTTTTAGAATTTAAAATTCGAAAACACCCCTATGGTTATAAAGATAATGAAGATGATAATTTTGATGGTGGAAATGAAGAAAATGAAGAAGATGATAGTAATGGTGATGATAAAATCATTCATGTTTCTTAGGAAAGGAAATAAATTTAGAGGTCAGTAAAAATGGAACTTAAGAAAGAAAAGGGTAAGAAGGAAGATGTTGGATCGTCCAAGAAAGATGATTCCTAATTAGAATGGTCTTCCTATTTTATGGGAGAATTTTTAGATCAATTTTTATAAATTCTGGTAAACTCTATTCCTTATTTCATGAACCCTAAGTGAAGATGTTAGTTTATTCAAGAAAATATAAATCCTAAATGGAAATCAAAAACTATTTTCATAGAGAAGCTCTTAAAATTTGAAGATGATTTCAAAAAAATTTTCTGAATTATTATTCTCATAATAAGTCTTGAAGAGATATAACTAAGCATTCAAATCACATCAGTAATGTTATTAATGATTTTGAAGATATGTTTGAGGTTGTAATGTATTCCTTCAATAAATCCCAAGCAAAAATAAAAAATATTTCAAACCATTTTGTAGAATTGTTAAAATAATAGCATGCCACTCTACTGCATGAGGAAATTGATTTATATAGAATTATCTTGCACAATGAAGTGAAGAGTTAAATATTACAAAGAAGATTTGGGTGAGAAGCTTATTTCCTGAGAAAAAAAAAATTAAGGCTCAATAAGAAAATGTTTAGAAACATAAGAAGAAGTGTCGGGATCAAGAACTTATTTTATAAAAGTTTCAATATTATTATAATGAGATAAAAAAGTTGAAAGTGATATCTAATACATTAATACTGAAGAAATATTGTTTTTTTATATTTCTAATCATTCTTTCTAAAAAAATTGTCATTGATAAACAATGTATATATTTTTTGTTTCATACAGTTTGTTTTCTAAATTTTTAGGTATATTATATTTTTCCACATTTATTTTTTAAAATAAAAATGGGAATAATAAAATTATAAAAAATAATATTAGTCAATGGAAGAAAATGTAAGGAAGATAATTCTTAAAGAAGAAATCATTAAAGTAAGGGGGATATGTTATCTTAAGAAATTATGAAAAATATATAATTTCTAAGTATGATCCTTAGTGGGATTTTATAACCTAAGGGTGAGTTTTTCGTATTCATCTTAGGTCATAAACAAAGGGGGAGATAAGTTTTTATTTTTAGTTCAAATATAAAGTCTTACGATCTATATATTATTTTCGTAAATCAATTTTTCATTCTTTCCAAAAGGGGATATTGTTCAGTCAA
Organism: Viscum album; assembly: GCA_963277665.1. Classification (NCBI taxonomy): domain Eukaryota; kingdom Viridiplantae; phylum Streptophyta; class Magnoliopsida; order Santalales; family Viscaceae; genus Viscum; species Viscum album. The sequence continues at coordinate 1,327,493,461 of OY728142.1, read as the reverse complement.
AAGTTTATTCATTAATTTTCCTATTCCTTTATGTTTTGGAAATCAAAAAAATATTTTCCTAATAATACTTTTATCCAATAGGAAAATTTATATTCATTTCATTTCAAAATATTTTTACTTATAATGAAATTCATGTTTATGTTCTTTAACCTGTTTGTAGATAAGTATAACATCATTTTCTTTAATAAAGAATAGTTAGTGGGAAAAGTTGGATTCTTAAAGAAATAATGAATCTCAGTATTTATAAATTTTGATTCACTCAAAATAGTGATTTCAGTTTTCTGTTTCTCAATTCAAAATTACATAAAAATTTGAATCTAGTTTATATTTCTTAGTTTTGAATCACATAGTAAATTGAATCTGATTTCAATTTCTCATTTCTGAATCAATCAAAAAATGAAATCTTATTTCTATTTATCAAATACATATCACCCAAAAAATTTAATTGGGTTCATGTTTCTTAAATTTTGAATCACCTAAAAATAAAATCTGATTTATGCTTCTTAAATTCTAAATCATCCATATTTTTAGATCAGATTTAATATCTTTATTCATGTTTCATATTTTTTTTTAAGAAAAGGTGTTTATAACATTCATAAATTTATAATTTTTCATTATTGTAATGTTTTCATAACATTCATAATGTTACTATTTTTCTTAACATAATTTTTATATAAACTGATTTATATATACTTATTATTTCTCAATATATTTTTTTATTATAAATGATGTTCTTCAATTTGTTATTATATTTCTATTATATAAGATAGCCTTATAGGTACCTCCATTATTTCAGGAAAAATATTCCCATCAGTGGAGAACCTACTCATTGGATATATGTCTTATAAATACCCAATAATTTGAATTTGATCAACACTATGAAATTTTGGGATAATTGATATCCTATGAGAGCTATGCCAAAAATTATTCATGTGGAAGACCTGAATATTTTAGGTTGTGAACATATTTTTCTACATACTTAAATATTCAACAATAAAAATTTCTTTGTATGATTCTTATTATTGTTGTATACAATACATGTATTCTTTTCTACAGGAATATAGATTTTCTGATTACCTTCTTAATCAAGGGATTCCATGCTAAAAGAAGATAGTAGTTATGATTATATTTATAATCGAGGGCTTCTAGGTGAAGGATGACAGTGGTGCTGATCACCTTATAGATTAAGGGATTGTGGGGATATCAATACAGATACTGATCTTCAAATAGAGGTCTTACCCTTGGGTGGATAAAACATAATTTCATGAAAGTATAAAAAAATGGACCTTTATTCCAGGTTTTGTTGATACCATACTCTTTTGGATAAAATAATTTTACACTTTTATATGTATATTTAATTTCTGTTGCATTTTGTATCAATAAGAAAGTTTTTTATAATTTTATTGTTGTAAATCTGATTTAGGATTCTATACACTTTATGGTATAATATTATTTTAGATTTATTATGTGCCAATTTCATTGTACATATTTATAAAACATAAGGTTTTTTTCCCTAACCTTACAAAAGTGGGTTTACGTGAATCTTATTTGTTAACTTTGTTAAACAAGATTTCCTTACGATTAAAAATGAAGATTTTTTGACATAAAATTCACCCCTGTATGTATTTTTTTATATACATATTACATTGATATAAAAAATATATAACAAATATTCTAAAGGTCAACCCTAACATTTTTCATTTCATTTAATTAAATTATTCAATTAATTTTCTCATCCATGCTGGAATATTAGACAGGCAGCATAATGGAATTTATCTCTATAAAAATCCATCCCTTAAAAGGAAAAGAATAGACCTTCTATTGTAAGTTAAAATAATATTTATATTCTAGTGTCATATCATAATTAAAATTATATTAGGAGAACATAATGAATAACAGAAACAAATCCATGAAAATATGTCATTGTATCCTGCAATTAAATAACTCAAACAATTCTATGATAAATGATGAATGGAACAAAATTAATTGAGTACTCACAATAGTGGATCATATGAGATAAATGACCCTCGATTCTCTATACATATGAAGAATCAATGGGAAATCATAGAACTTGGTTTGAGCAGGATCTTGCAATGATTATTTTTCAACTAATGAAGGAGAAAGAAAGTAAAATAGTTTTTGATATTAAGTAAGGAAAAAATGGTAATATCCCCAAAAATTCTTTGGCCACACATTCTGAATGTATGATTGTCCAAACTATGCAACCTCTACTGTTCTATTGATCAACCCACAAGGTTAATGCCCATTGTTTAACTAAATGTTTGAAAACTATACAAAACACGTCTTTAAAAAAATCAAGGTGCCCCCACATGGGTTTTCACCTCCATCAGCACAATATCACATATTTTTATGGCTTCTATTTATCTTTATCCTAGATTTTATGGTTAGTCATACTATGTGGCCTTCCCCACTCAATTTATGCCAATTTTTTGGAATGCATGTTTTTTAAAAAATGTTCAATTTCAGGCTTCAAGTAAGATTTGGACACCATTGATACCCACATGACCTTAAGTGGTATTCACATTAGGCCATTATTAATCAATTAAACTGGAAACAAAAAGATATGTACTTCATTAAAAAAACCAGGAACTTACAAAATTCATATTGACACAATTTTCAGTGTAACCAAGTTAGTGTTTCCAAAGAAATTACATGAAAATGGAGAATTGATAAGGAAAAATGGTATATATGTTTGGAACATTTATTAAAAGTTGAGGGAACTAACATTGCATAAAAATTTACACCTATAGAATTAATAGAATTTATGATAATTTTTTAATTGTAGTATCTTATTGGTATAGTAAATATGATCAAATAGAATTCAAATCAATTATTTTAAAAATATATCCAAAATAAGAGGTTTTTATTGATCAAAAAGAATACTTAGTATTTGATACAGATAAAAAAGAGTATGAAAAATGAATACGAATGTATATTTATTGAAAGAGTCCCCTAGGAATAGGTTTTCAATGGTAGGAATATAGTTAAATAGATTAAAATTAATATAATTAAAAATGGGAAACAAATTATTAGTTAATGAAATGAATGAGTGTACACTTACTGTAACTTTATATTTTGATGATATAAATTTTACTAGTGATCATTCAATTTTTTTCAATATTTCTCTAATAAAAAATAACGTTGTGATATTTACTTGATTGGTGATAAGAGATAATTCATATGGTTACAAGTCATATGAGGTGAGAATTTTTTTTATTATTGCAATATATGTATTTTAGATAATTATTGAAGATGTTCTTATAGAACATTCAAAGCCAGTACATACACAAATTCAATTAGAACTGAAATTGTCTAATGATTGTTAATTTCGGAGTTTAATTCAAATATAACTTGGATAATGTTAATTATTATTACTCAAATTATGTAATTAATTATAAGAAATTTCATATAGATATGTGGGAAAATATAAAATAAAATTAAACCTGATGAAGTGATTAAAATGTGGTTTTACAAAAAGAAAATTTTCAAAAGTTCAAAATGATATTATATAAAAATTTAGTATGAAATTGATTAAAATGACCTATATTGGTTTAATTATAATATAATTGAACTATTTTTAATTTTAAAAATATTTTTAAAAAAATTAACCATATAAATTCTTTAAATCAAACATTAGTTTCGAATAAAAACCATTATTTCACTTTATTCATCAAAAAAAATATTTTTAGAAAAATCCCAAAAAATCACTCAAATATTATTATAAAATAATTATTCAAAAATAATTTTCAAATTTTTCAATAAATTTTCTAAAGGTTTTAAAAATTAGAACTGTTATTTTTTCAAACAAACAATAGAATCACTTTTTGATAAAATAGTATTTTTAAACAAATAATGTCTTTAACAAAAATTTTGTAATTTTTTTCAAAATGTTTTATTTATACAATAGATTTATAATTAATATTTAAAATATGTTTATTCTAATTTAGACCACCAATTTTAATGTCTATGTCATAATGTCTTTGTTAAAATGTAATATAAATATAATCTTGTGGTTCGTTAGAACTCGATGTTGTGTAATGCGCAAACATTCAAAGATATTTCATTTAATAAGGAAAAATATTTCCTAAAATGTCATGGTGTTGAAATTTTAAAACCCCCTAAATAAAAAAAATAATGTGATGGATGGTAGAATGAAAATAACAATTGTTTAAATGGAGAGGATGATGCTTACTGAATTTGAAAGATCAATGTTCTTTTGGAGAGACGTTCTTTGCATAGACGACATTCAAAATCGATGATTTTATAATAAATTAAAATATGAACTCATATGAAATGTGGAATAATTAGAATAAAAAATTTTGTTATTTTATAGTCATTATAGGAAATCTTCTCATCATGTCTAGTGATTTGAATTAGGTAAAACATAATGAATGAGTTGTAGTAGATATCATTTTTAGATGTCAATATAATGGGAAATCAAACAAGTGATAGAATATAAAAAATACCGATGTTGATGACTTTTATTTTGTAAAATGTATGTAATCCCAAAACATAATATATGATATATATGTATATTTTCATATTAAATTTATGACTCCAATAGTCCTAAAATTTTAAAGAATATTGATACATTGTTGACATCAAACCACAAATAGTATATGTGAATTTTGAGTATAATGATGATGAAAATAAGGTTGTGTAGATTGAAAAATATAGGTTTCTAATGATAAAGAATACTTTTGAGATATATAATATAATAGGGGAATAATATTCTCCTATATAATCTTAAAGGAAGATGAGATATGATTATCCTATATGGGAAAAACTAAAAGATGGAAAATATTTGAGAATAAATTCTTTTTTATTTTGAAAACTGAAACAAAATAAATGAAAAAGTAATATAAACACAAACATTGAATAGAGGATATGAATGATTATCTTAACCAAACTGAGAGGAATTCAACCTAGGTGTTTTTTCAAAGATGTAATGTCCTTGACTCGAATTCCACTAAATAGTTCCCCGAGCCTGGTTGGCCACATGTCCTCTAGAGTATCTCCCTAAACAATAAAGGATGTAAACTACCAATGAGGGCCTATGGTGTTTTCATTGGGAGACAATTCTTCTATTACTAGAAATTAACATAGTAGATTAAATATAAAATTCAATTGCGGAAGTAATGTAACAGTCTGATGGTGGATAAGAAATAAATGAAGTAATCTCATATACAAAGTGATGATGGTACATGTCACATCTCAAAAAATTTACCAAAGCAGTTATACATGGAACCAGTACAATATATCTATTAAAATACCAAAAATAAAAAAACACTATCTCTTGATAGCATCACGAGCCTTACCTCAGTCTAATGCTCTTATTCTCCAAATTATGTCACAATGTCAAGCATCTAACTGTAGGCACTTGACCTAGTCTCTATCTACATATGAATAGTCTATTTGGGTGCACAATATCATCTCAAATAGGGTGTGATATTAGTTTGACACCCAAAGTGACTATAACAAATCCCAGATGAGAAATGTAAGATAAATCAAAGTGCAATATATATCATAGAAAATAAGTAAATATGTGTAAAGTACCCATAGTATATCTTCTACCAAATCAAGTGATCTTATATATCCTAACAAGGCTCCCTATATAACATGGATCAAGATTTTATAATAAATATGGAGTATAAAAAATGAAGTAAACTCCACATCCATGTCATATACAAAATTTATCATATCTTCTATGACCACACCATATTACCACAAATACCATTTAAACCATAGCCAAACTATATATCTAGAAGTATCAAAAAACCAAAATCACGCCATATAATCACAAAAGTCACATTTACCATGGTATTTCCTTATAATTTAAAATGATAGACCACAAATTCTAGATCTCGTGTACAGTTGAACATGTAATCCTCAAGGTGGCGCAGGCATAGAATAATGGAAACTCTATTAGACTTGAATTGGGGTCCAAAGAGCATGTCTACGAAACATGTACATTTTGAGCCTAACTAAATCAGATCCAAGGGGTTTAGAGGTCCAATGCATCCAACAAAATCATAATACAAGGATCAAATAGGTCCAAGTAATTATTGAGACTTCCCATGACCCATGTTGTAGCACACACGTGGCATCCTTTGTAACCTTTCACAAATTTTCATTCAAGTTCCACGAGTATACCCACCCATATAAACATTCAAATTTAATTCATTACAAGTGTTTACCCACTCATAATCAATTTCCATAAAAATATATTCAATAAAATTCATCGACATTCAAAGGAGGATACCCAAATTTTATTCAACCAATTTAGTTGAATTTAATTATTAACATGCTTCCTCTAACTAGGCAAGAACCAACTCACCCCATTGGTTGTTTAAAAAGACATAGGAAAAGGAAATTCACATGAAAACCAAATTTTGTTTTTATGGATTGGAAAAAAACCTCAAACACATATCATATGAACTAATTGGAATCCCAAACATGGTCCATTTCATTTCATATAATTGTTTGATTAATTTCCGGGCTTTCTCCTGAAAATACTATAGGTGTTAGAATAGAAACCAGCCCATAATGCACCAAAACTCTAAGGAAATGTATATACCCTCTATTTTAGGCCCATATAAGAGATATAATATAGTATCACATCTTGATTTGACACATATTAGGAGAAAATAAATAATAGATGAAAACCCTAAAAATAAGAAATTTTAGTTTGCACCTAAATAAATCTGTTGATCCTAAGTAAAACGAATAAAGGTAAAAAATAAATTGTGTACTCAATGGTGTGATAAAAATGAGATAAACATCTCTTGATTCTAAGTCCAGATGAAGAGTCAATGTAAAATCCAAGAATTTGGATCAAGGAGGAGCATTGAACTGCTATTTTCTAATGAATGAAGAAAAAATAAAGGAAATTTTCTTTTAAAATTTAGAATAAATGGTAATTTCCACAGAATATCATGGTCCACATGGTTTCGCTACATGGTTGGACAAACTTTGATATAACTATGTTCCCTCTAATGTGTTAAGGGGGAACTCACATGACCACTATTCATATTTTGACTCAGTTTTCATAAACCATCGAAAACACCTCTATCGAAAACAAAAGGTACTCTTTAAACGGTGTGAACATATATCCCTATTATTTGAAAAATCATGTGACATCCCCTTTCCCTTTATCAAGACCTTGCATGGTTAGCCAGACCTTATGGCCTACACCGTACGATTTTTACTAATCGTACGACCTACCTGTTTTTCTAAAGAACCTTGTTTTCAGGCTCCAAAAAATCCTTAAACACCTCTGATAACCCCAAAATCACAAATGGTATTAAAATTATACAATAATTAATCATTTAAACTAAAAATAAAAGTATGTTTACCTCTTATAAAAACCAATGATCTTACAATCTTCTCCCCTTAAAGAAATTCTTCCCTGAATTTCACTCTCAATGGTGTTTAAGATTCATTTGGGAATACTCTAGCCACTAACCACCAATATCAGCATCCCTCTCCCTACTATTTTCCTATAATTGGCCTTGCTTCCCTAGCTCCCATAATGAATGAACTTACTGGTCTCATTAAACCTTGTTTATCTTTTCAATGATATGAATACGATACTCCTCATGGGATGCATAAACAAGTAACTACACCTCCTCAGGTGTAGAACATGATATGGGTCTTAGTGATAGAGGAACAACTAAGATACACGGATGATTTCATGTATGTCCCAATACCTCTTTGGTAACTAAAAACAATAGGATACTGGACCAAACTTATCTAAAATATTGAATGTCCGGACATATCTTGTTGAGAGCTTACCATATCTATTAATTCTTCTATATCCTAACCTTGGTGAGATATGTAAAAATATTTGATCCCCAACCTCACTATATAGTGTTCATCTACAGAGACCGGTGTAAGATTATTGCTGAAACTATGCAGTAACCATCCACTTCCTAGTCAATGGGACTTGCTCAGAAGTATCCTACAAGAGATGTGGACCCAATATGACATCAACACCTTCCACTAACCTGCCTAGGGGAAATTTGTAAGGACTAACGTAAAAAACCCCATAAGCATCCATATTTATAGTCCCATAATATAGTTTATTGTAGGAAAACAAAGCTAATGGTATATGCCTCTCCCAAGAGACCCCAAAATCAAGGACTCATTCACACAAAATTTCCTCAAGCAGTTATATCATACGCTCTAACTGGCCATCATTCTGAGGGAGGTATTCTATGCTTAGAAGCACCTATGTACCTAGTACCCTTTGCAAAATCATCCGGAAATGAGATATAAATGGGGAAACCCTATATGAAATGATAATGTTTTGGGCCCTTTGACTTCAAACTATCTTGAAAATATCCAACCACGCAAGATCACCAAAATTAATGTTTTCCTTAAATATCTAGAAATGAGAAACCTTCATGATCCTATAAACAACAACCAACACAACATCGCTACCTCAAGGCGACCTTGGTAAACCTATCTAAAAATTCAGCATGATTTCATCCCATTTCCACTTATAAATATGTTGCTATAGAAATTTTTAGTTTGTTTCTCATATTCCATCTTCAACTGATGATAGGTAAACACCTCAGAACAAAACCTGGTATCACTTGTTTTGTGTTCTTGAAGTGGTACTTATAGTGAAGGTCACAATACATCGTGGTTACACCCAGATGCACTTCACAAACTGATTCATGAAAGTATTACATCATCTCATCCTTTATATTTTCCCTAACCCCTACATGACTATGTATATAGATGATCTCATCATCACCCATAGTGACCCCAGGAGGTGGGTATTGATATATCACACTCTCACATAGTAATAGGTCCTCTAAATTTGATAACTCCCTTTATCCTTACATTATCCAGTTGTGTGGAGGTCGCGGATAATGATGAATGAAAATTATGTCTCTGGATATTCTTCCCCGCCATATTCATCTTAGATTATAAAACCATAATCCTCCACTCACTACTAGCTTCCTAAACTGTCTACATCTGATTCTTTATACATAGTGAATCAGCCACTATGTTTCCCTTCCCAGGCATGTGGTAAATCTCAAAGTAAAAATAATATAGGTGCTCAACTCAACATTGTTGCCTCAAATTCAGATCACATCGAGTAAATATGTACTTAAATATTTTTTGGTCTGTGTACACGAAAAAAATGTTCTCCAATTAAATAATGCCTCAAATTGGTTAAAGCATGAACCACTGCAACAAATTGGACATTGTGCATTTGGTAATCTTCTTATGTTGATTCAGCTTTCAAGATCGGTATTTCGTGACTCTATCCCCCTGCAAAAGTATTTCCCCATGCTCGATACATAATGTGTCACAATAAAATATGTAATTATTTCATATCCCTATGAGTATTAGGACAGTTGTTGAATTAAATCTCTATTTTATCTCTTAAAAGGGTGTCTTATAGGTATATGACTGTAAAAACATCCGAACATTCTTAGTCAAACCCATTAGCAGTGCTGTTGTTCATGATAATTCTTTTATGATATGCATGTGATATCTAGCTGACCCAAAGAAACTCCAAATGTCAAAAATGTTCTTGGGATTCTCTTAGAAAACTACATCTCTCACAATATCTAAGTCATCTAATATTACTTTCTCTTAGATAATATGACCCAGGATGTGATTTTTTTCAATCCATAAGTAGAAATTTAGGAGCTTAGAATATAACTCATGATCTCTCAGTTTATCCTAAATGATCTAAAGATATTTTCAATGTTTATATTGATTATAATAATATACTAAGATATCATCCACAAAAACCACCACAAGAAAATATGAATAATAATTGAAAACTATTTTCATCAATTCTATGAAAACTAAGGGCGCATTCATAAGATCGGATGGCATTACTAGATTCTTGGGTAGACTATACATGTTATGATAAGTTTTGAGAGGTATGAATATAGTATCAACATGTACCTAGTGATATACCAACTTAAAATAAATTTTCAAGAACACCCAGGCTCCTCGAAGCTAATAAAACAAGTCATATATTTAAGGAAAGGGATATTGGTTCTTAACTGTCATATAGTTTAATTTTCTATAAACTAAAAATTGCATAATAGTTTTTTCCATCATTTCCCAAAAATGACTAGTAAACCCCGGGGAGAAGTAATGGTTCATATAAATCCATTTGAATCCAAATCCCTAATATGCCTCTTGCATTTCTAAAACTCATTCATAGCCATCCTATTTGGGGAAATAAATATTGGTGTAGCTATAAGAAACAGATCAATGTTGAACTTAACATCTCTCTCAGGAGGTAAACCAGAAAATTTACTGAAGAACACATCCCTGTAATGATCAACCGCTAGAGGAAATTCCTCTTGATACACTCCTTAGTCATATAGATACAAACATGAAATATGGGATATTATCCCACCTATCCTAATATTCTTTGGTCCATATCGGCTCAAATAGAAATCATATTTACCCATATAACTATAAACTAAACCCTCTATAGATGTTAAGGTTACCCTCCAGTGATAGAAATAAATGCAGTCTTGATAATATTCAATCCATTCCATCCTTTGTATGACATTAAATGCTATCATATTGAGGGAAAAAAGCAGTCCAATGAAGTGACACCCACCAATCTCAAGAGGGAAGACCTTATAATAAAGTACGTACTCTATTCTAATCCCTAATAGAGTTTCTAGTATAATAACTCCCTCGTAAAACTAATCCAAAATCTCAAGTATTTCAACCACAAGTACATATGTAAAACTATGTGATTAAACATTATCAAAAATTGAAGATACAATAGTAGAGGCTATTAAGATCAAAAATCTCACCATATATGGTCCATCACCTTACTCTTAAGGGGTGGTATGTATATAATATGTGTCTTAAACTATGGCCATGTGACAAGACCATGATACTCAGAGTAGGACCACTATACTTTATCCGAACAATTACAGTTTCGTTGCCTAATCCATGTCCACCACCACCTTAGCCTGATCTATCGATACTATTCCAACTCTATTACCCTATTCCAAAACTTAATATTAGATGTTTCCCACTTACTATCAAAACTAGATGGAAGGTCCTACCGAACAATCGCACATAGACAAACCTTACAAAACCTCAGTACTCGAATGGGTCTTTATTTCACCGATTCCTCATGTTCCCCTTCTTCCACACTTATTATTGAAAACTAAATTTCTAAAACTAGTGGGTTAGATGGAACTCATCTCATGAAAAGCCTCAAAACTACACTTCCTTCCACTTAAATTTGGACCACTGGTTCAAGATACTGCACTACTCTAATCAGTGCCCATACTTCCCACATGTTTTCCTCTACAATTATGGTCTAATTTACTATTTCTGTAAAAGATTACAATATAAAAATTTTCACCTAATATCCAATGGAATTTTTTATTCCTTCCATGAATCATCTCTCCCATGAAACCTCATGAGTAGGGTATGTCAGTGAAAAACATTGTGGCTCGGTATATCAAGTTAATTACTCAATAATCGTCATAGTGCACTTCTCTAGACACATGAAATCACTTGTTTGATCTAACTATATTTATAGGGTAAAATTAGTCATAGAACATAGTTTATAAATAAAAAAAACCATATCTCATATCCTATATTCCAAGTTCATAACATCACTCTAGTGTTTTGATCCACCTTAATGCATAAAAGTGGTGAACTTCACTTTCTTTTCTGGATGTGTCTCTCAGTGCTTGAGGATCGATAACATAGTCTCAAGGAATATATCACCAGCCTATGGATAGTCATCCACAAAAAATGTGGGAGGATATGGCATCTTGAACACACACATTAATTTGGAAAAAGGTAAGTCATTCTGAAATTCCTCCTGAAAATTCAAAATGTAGTAGAAAAACCATTCATGGAACTGTGTCTCAGCACATCGATTTGGTGAAGTAACTAGTGTTGTCTAACTCACTATAAGAGGATTCACCAGTATCCCATTCCCAGCCACCTCTATAATGTGTTAATCTCTACCCTGCCAGTGTATTACTTGATTTTACTATGGTGGCATGTCTCTAAAATGTCAAACCCAAGCCTATGAAAATAATGATATCAATGTTCATGGATAAAAGCTTAGTATAGGTCATAATCATCCACTAATAATTCTTACAGAATAGAATTATCTTGATTTTAGGACTCGTAAGAGAATCAGTCACAAGATAAACTTCTTCTATCCCACTTAAAAGTCTAGTCAAGGTAATGTTCTTTATTTACTAAAGTCAATTTCTAATTGATTTTTATATTATATTCATATTTAATTTAAAATGACTGAATGAAATGGTTCACCATTTCTAATCGATATGTTCTCATACTTTTCATGAACTAATAAATTGTGTCCACCTAATCCTACACCATAACAGGTGTTATTCCCTACGACTCATTGTACATGAATCAATGTGCCATAATTGGATGCTTAGGGGTTTTTTTGTATCATTATTAGAAAAAAAGTGTTTAGGTTATGGTAGGAACTCTATATAAAAAACATGTTCTAAATTTCCTAGACATAATATCCATCAAAACAAAAGAAATATATTTTAAGGAATGTGTCTCAACATCATGAAAAAATCAATTCATCCTTAATGGAATGTCATAATGAATGTCATGTAATTATTTTATATTGCCGAAAATGACGCATGAGATGGAAAATCTCTATCTCATCATGTTGCAATAAAATAGAACCCTCAATTATATCAATAATCACATCATAGTTCAAGTGCATTACCTTATATTTTAATCAAATCAACTGCACTTGGAATATCAAGAAAATAATAATTTTTATTAGAGGAAATTTGGTATTTTGTCACATGTGGGCTAGATACTCCCTAGAACAGCTCATTATCAAAATCGGATACCTTCCTATACCTGTCTATTTTTTTCAATTAATAACAAAAACTAGAAAAATAATTACCTAAAACTACTTTGTGACATCTCATACCTAGATTCCACATGTCCTAAAGTGAAAATCCCCAAATTCCAGAGGTTTCCAATGATTATTAATAGCCTAGGGTGTGTTCATGGGGAGACTATTCCCTTATTAACAAAGATTAACATAGTTGAATAAAAATTAAATTCAAGGTAAAAAAGAAATTAAACATATGAATAATAGATAAATAATTCCATAATTAATCTCATATACAAAGTGATGATGATACATGTTAGGTCTGTACCAAACCACATAATAGGTATATATAAAATTAGTACAGTAAATGTATCGAAATACCAAAAAGTAAAAAAAACACTTTCTACTCATAGAATCAAAATCCTTACCTTGGTCATGTGCTCCCCTTCTCATAAGAATGGCACAATGTCAAGGATCCAACTTCAGGTGCTTTCCTAAGACCTTACCTACATCCAAATAGTCGGTTGGGGTACCTGGTGGATTCCTGAACAAGGTGTATGATACGATCCCAATAGTTCACTACCCAAAGTTTCTATAAAAAATCTTGGTTTTTAAAGTATAAGATAAAGTATAGTGGAATATATATCATATTTATGTATTAAATAAATGCAAACTTCCCTTGGTATATGTATTATAAAAATAAGTCATCTTTAATAGCCCAATAATACTTCGTGCAGAACATCTAGCAAGATCCTATAACAATGCAGTAGTAAAACAAAAGGAAGTAAATTCTAGGGATATGTTGTATAAAAGATATCTCATATCATCCATGGCCACTCCATATAACCTGTAATATCATTTCAACCATGTCCATGTCATATATCCAAAAGTTTTACACAACCACATTCGATTTGTACAATCACACATGTTACATTAACCATGGTCAATGCATATAATTAGAAATTTCAAACCCTACAGGTCTAGATCCAAGGTATAGTGGACCAAGATATCACCTTTTAGTCTATTTAGCATATCGATTTAAACTTAGTTATTCTTGAATTGTGGTCCAAAGAGCATGTCTATTGACCATATCCACTACGAGCCAAACCAAACTGGTTCCAAGGGGTGCTGAGGACAAAGGTATCCCAGATAATCAAAATCAAAATAGCATATAGGTCAAAGTAATTCTATACTATTTCAATGATCCATGTTTTAGCATGGAAATGGTGTCCTATGTAATAATTCAACAATTCACATTCCAGTTCCATGAGTATACCCACTCATGTCACAATTCACATTCAATTCATTATATGAGTTTACCCACTCATTAATAAATTTTTATAAAACTATTGAAAAGAAATTATTAATATGAAAATATTTAAAACCATCTCTTATTCAACAAACTTAGTTCAATTTAATTATAAATTAGATTCCTCTAACTATGAAAGCACCAACTCACCCCAATGGTTGTTTAACAAAGGCATAGGAAAAGGAGATTCACATGGAACACCACTGGGGTAGTCATTATTAGAGAAAAAACCTCCAACATGTTGAGTCAAAATTTTCATTATGACTTTTCTCAATCCTTTATGTATTGTAAATTAAAAACATATTATCTTAATTATAATTTTTATGTATAAGTAAATTTGTATGAATTTTTTTACAAATTTTTTTTATCTATAGGGATATTTATATGCATGTTCTTTAACCTGTGTCTAGAAAAGTCTAATAATTTTTTCCTTAAGGAAGAATAGTTATAAGACTTAGTCAGATTGTTAATAAAACATATAATCTCTTTCATTATTAATTCTAATTCTCTCATAATAGTGATACAAATGTTTTGTTTCTCAATTACCAATCGTGTAGAAAAATGAATCTGATTTCTATTTCTCAATTCCGAAACACACAAAAACTTGAATCTGGTTTCTATTTATCAATTTTAAATTATGTAGAAAATAAAATATAATTTCTCTTTCTCAATTATAAATCACCAAAAAAATTGAATTCGGTTTATTTTTTTAAAATTTCAAATCACCAAAATAATTAAATCTGATTTATGTTTCTTAAATTCGGAATCATAGATACTTTCATATCTAATTTTATATCTTTTTTCAATTTTATAATTTTTTAGAAAAATTTTTTATAACTTTCTTAAATTTATGATATTTACTTAATGTAGTGGTTTTATTACAATTTTAAAGATTCTATTTTTATTAACAAAATGTTTTATATAAAAATATTAATATATTCATAATGATTATCATGATATATTTTTAAGAAAAATTATTACATTAAATTTATTATTTTATGACCATTGTAAGTGACATATATCCATAAAACAGAGAAAGTTTAGGTAAATTATGGATATTCGAGGAGAACCCGACAATTAAAGATATCATATATAAATACCCAATCATTTGATCATGATCAATGCTCTTAAATTTTGGTAGAATTGATGCCCTACAAAATCTATTCCAAAATTCTTTCTTGTAAAAGCCATAAACAGTTTAATTTTTGAAAAGATTTTTCTAAATACATAAATATTCAACAATATTTGTTTTTTTTGTGGGATTTTAACTTTTTTCTATATACAATCGCGAGATTCCAACATGAAGGGAGATAGAAGTTCTGGTTACTATCTTAATTGAGGGATTCTAGGCTGAAGGAAGATAGAGGTTTTGATTACCTTCTTAATCAAGGGATTACAGCTAAAGGAAGATATAGGATTCGATCAACTTACAGATTGATGGATTTTTGGGATCGTAATATAGATAACAATCATATAATCTAGGGCTTACCCTAGTGTGGGTAAGATATAATTTCGTGAAATTGCAAATTTGGGGACCTTTATGCAAAGTGTTTTTGGATACCCTACTTTTGGGTTAAAAGAATTGTACACTTTTATATGTACTTTTAATTTATGCTTAATTTTATAAAAATAATAATGTTTTTCTTATACTCTTTTGTTGTAACATTGATTTTAGATTCAATATTTTTTGAAGTATAATCCAAAATAAGAATTCAGTGTGTTCCTTTTTCATTGTACATAATTATTAATCATAGGGTGTTTTTCTATAACCTTACAAAAGAGGGTTTATGTGAATCTTATTGATTAAATTTTTTTAGAAATGATTCTTTAAGGTTAAAAATGGATGTTCTTAAACTTATAATCCCCCCACCCTTTTGTATTTGTGTATCTACGACTTACATTTCAATCCTAAAATTGGAATCAGATTAGGTCAATGAAATACTAATATTCACATTTATATTAGAAAAGGTTTCCACTATTTTTATTTCAATTGTGTTCTCTTGTAGTTTTTATCTATATCTTTGGTAAACTCTTGGTTTATAAATTCGTACTACACTAATGTGTGGAGTGGAAAAGTTTTTTTTGAAATACAATAAGAATGAATGTTGGATCCTTAGATAATATAAACCCTATAAGACAACATATTTTTATGGGAGCTATTATGATTACTTGAGATATATAATGAAGAATTTTGTTGTTAACACTGGTGTTGACAATTATTTATTTTTAATGGAGATTACAAGATTCTTGATAAGAAAGTCAAATATTTTACTAATCAAGAAAATAAAGAATATCAGCTTAACAATAAGTTAAAAAATAATTTTCTTTGATATATAACCAGGAATTTGTATAGACATATATCTTATTTTGAAGAAGATAATAGCATTTTGAAGAAACATAAAGATACATATTTTAGAGCATTGAAAGTCATTGAAACTATAAATGACGTGCTTAGTGTAGATTATCATGGTTTTGTTTATCCCTATAGAGGACCTATAGTTATGTTTCAACAGAAATTTATGAATATTTTAAATATTATATAGTCAATGTGAGGAAAATAGATAGATGAGGAGATTATTTTACATAATATTATTGACATCAATCCTAAGGAATGGAAATCGAAGATCACTGTTATTGATGAGTCAATGCAATTTAAAATGGTTACTCATGATGATTTATTTGGAACTCTATTACAACATGATAACATATTTAAGAGAGATGTGAATAATATTTAGAATAAAAATGGGAAAGTTTATTTTTTAGTTCTTTGAATCATATGAAATCCATGACTCTTAAGACAGTTGTTCAGTCAAAAAGTCAAAGAATGTTGTTATTCTGTCAAACTCAAGTGAATTTTAATCGATAGAAAATGAGTTATAAAATCATTATAGAAGGATGAACAAGATTTTTGGTAGTAAGGATTTCAAAAATATATTTAACAAGAAGAATAATAAATATAAAAAAGATTCATAAGTCACATGTCATGAATGCATGTAAACTGGACATATCTGACCTCATTTTCTAAGGCTTAAAACAAAGGACAATAAAGATAGGCATTCCAAGAGGAATAAAAAAATATATTATAAACATGAAGGAAAGAAATTAATGAAGTAAAATTTCTCTTGGAGTGTAGGTGGTGGAGACTCATTTGATGAATGTTTAGATAATGAATCTTTTGGATAGACGAATATTAGTCTTATTTCCATAATGAATATTGATACCAATGTTCCATGGCTAAGGTAAAAATTGATGAATCTTTAACTAATATATATTTAAGTACTAATTATATTTATGAAAAACATTTTACATAATCGGATGAATATTCTTCCTTAGCATAAGATATCCTACCTACATTTGAAAATGTATCTTTTTGTTAAGTTACCTAAAAATTAAAATAGGAAGATCAAAAAGAAACTTCATAAGGAAAATTCAAGAATAAATATTTTCATAAAAGAAGTATCATATATTTTTAAATATCATGATGAAAAAACTTTTGAAATTATTCCTATTTAAAAAATCCATGAGGAATTAAATTTTGATGTGGATAAAGATTCTAAGTATTTCGAAAATTTTATTTCTAAGAAAAATGTTTTAGAGACTAATTCTAATCCTAAGACTAAAAAATGAGGATAAGAATTTAGTCATTAGAATTAAATCTTAAATATTTTCCATAAAGAAGTTTTTTCCAATCCTTACTTCTTGTAAAGATAATTTTGATAAAATGTATTCACAAATTTTCCCACTAAGGAATAATTCTAGAATTGGAAATACTCACTCAAAAAAAGTTTTTGGTCACAATTATTCTGTTCCTCAAAGTCCCCCTTAATAAACCAAGTTTTAAAATGGTGTAAATTGGGAAATCATTATAATTGAAATAAAATCCAATACTTATGATTTCATGAAGATTATATTTCTATGTAAATGGGGATTATTAACATTTTACTTTCTAACAGTTATAGATCCAAGAATGTTTGGATTCTGAAACTCTAATTATTCTATTTTCAGAAAAAAAAGGAAATACCAACAAAAATACATGAAAGATGAATTCTCGATGTTCCCAAAACATGAGTGGTAAAATAATATTCTTTGAAAATATTATTAAGATTAATAGTGGAAGAGTCACTTTCGGAGACAATGCTTAAAGATAAATTGTTGGTATAAGTAACATAATTCTTCTTAAAAAGGCCTTAATTAAAAATGTTTATTTGTTAAAGGTCTAAATCAAAACCTTATAAGTATCATCCAATTATGTGATAAAAGTTCCCATTTGAATTTTAGGAATGGTAAATTCTTAGTACACAATTCCTAGGTTGATTTCATTCTTTATGTCCATTGATGTGAGAATGATTGTACACTTAACATAGAAGACTTTCGGATCCAACACATTAATTGAATTAAAAAAATAGAATACCAAGCATGGTCATTAAATAGAATACTAGTACACAATAACATAAGGAACTTTTTTAAACTATCTAATAATAGAATTGTTATGGATCTACTGGATCAAAGATCTAATTATTCAAAAAAATATCCTTGTAAATATGGAAAGAAAAATTTGTCAATATTTACATCTATAAGTGACCTCTCAATATCTGGTGCATTAAAGCAAGTAAACATGGACTTGTTTAGTCCAATCCAAACTAAATGTATGAAAGGAAAATACTACTTGTTTTTATTAGTTAATTATTACACTAGATTTAAAAGGGTCTATTTTTTAGCAGGTAAATCTGAAGCCCTGTATTATTTCATATATTTTTCATCCAAAGTTAAAAATGAGAAAAACCTACATTGATAACAATTCATAGTGATCATGGTTTACAATTTGAAATTTAAAATTTTGAAACATTTTTTTTGTAAGAAATTATTTAATCATAACTTCTCATCTCTTTTAAATCCTCACTAAAATGGTGTCTTTGAATGAAGAAATATAATTCATGAAGAGATAAAAAGAAAAATGTTGATTGATGCTCAATTGATAAACTTTTTTGGGATGATGTTATAAGTACTTATTTTTATATGGTAAATCAAGTTTCAATAAGTCCATTTCATTATAAAACACCTTTTGAGTTATGGAAAGGATGAAAACCAAATGTTTAATACATCAGAGTATTAGGATAAAAAGTATACATTTTGAATACAAAATATAACTTCAATAAATTCACACCCAAATCCTATGAAATAATTTCCATAGGCTTTTATAGTACTTCTAAGGCTAATAGTGTTTTCAATAAAAATTCAAGTATTGATGAAGAAACAGTAGATGTTAAATTTGATGAAACTGGTCCTCTTTCTTTTAAACAACCTCAACCTATATCTTCATATGTGTTTTCAAAACCTTATTATCAACCTTTTATGTAATATTATTATATTCAAGAGAATTCTCAAAAAATGCTTCTGATGTATTCACTCTATAATATTTTCAACCGTATGTTGATGAACATGTTTTACAAAATCCTAGACAGTTATTTCAATGGAATCATCCTAGTGATAGTATCAATGGTGATATATATCAACCTGTAAGGAATAAAATTTCCTTAAAAAATGAAGAACATTATTTAGAATTTATTTCCCAATTATAATGTAAAAGTTATAGATGATGCTTCTAGAGATGATTATTGAATTAATGTAATGTATTATTAATAAAATAAATTTGAGGAGAACAATTTTTGTAAATTGGTTGAAAGACCTAAAGAAACATATATAATTTGAGTAAAGTGGGTCTTCAAAAATAAATGTGAAGAAACTAAAACCATATTGTTAAATGGGGAAATATTAGTTGTTAAAGGCTATAATAAACAATAAATAAGGGAATATGAACAAACAAATGCTCCAGTATCTAGACATGAATCTATTCAAATTCTTTTTGCCTATGCAACATTTTTTAACTTCAACCATTTTCAAATGCATTTGAAGTGTTATTTCCTTACAAAATATGTTCTCTAAGAATTTTATGATGGAAAAATACTGGGTTTTGAATACACAAAACATCTTGAACTAGTTTTTAAACATACCAATGCTTTATATGGCCTTAAACAATCCCCTAGAGCCTCGTATAATAGAATTAATGGATTTTTGTTACAAAACAATTATGCTATGGGAATTGTTGATCCCACCCTTTTTTAAATAAAAGAAAGAAAAATCTTGTAATTTTTTAAATTCGTGTTCATAAATTATATTCTTATCAACTCAATAATCCTTAATTGATTTATTTTTTAATCATATTAAATATAAGTTTCAAATTAGTATGATGGACTTGTTAACAATTTTCCTTGGTTTTGAAAATTATCAAAAACAAGAAGGAACGTATTTATATAAACATATGTATATTAAAAATCTTATTAAAATGTACAGTTATGAAAAAACTAAATTATAAGTACTCCAATTGATAGACCTAATACTATTGATCTCAATGGTGGTGATAAACTAGTAGATAAAACATCTTTTAGTGGTACGATATGATTTTTTCTTTACATGAAATATATTAATCTAGACTTAATGTTTTTAGTATTGTTATGTTCAACATATAAATCTAATCCAATACAATCGCTTTTAAAATCTTTGGAAAAAAAGTTTCACAATTTAAATGGAACTAAGGATTTATGAATTTTCTATTCATCTAGAAATTAATTTTTTTTAAATGTTTTTCATATGATGAATTTTGTGGTTGTTGAATTGTTAAGAGAAATACATGGGAATATTGACATTTCTGAATATATGCATTATCATCTTGGTCATGTAATAAATAACACTCTATAACACTTTTTATGCATAAAGTTGAATATGTAGCAACTTGAAGTTGTTGTACTAAAGTGTTGTGGATGAAACACGCACTCACAGATTATTGAATCTGTTTTACTAAAACTCTGATATTAATTGAAAAAATTAGTTCCATATGCTTAGTAAAAAACACTTAACATCAGTATTGTACAAACCACATCGATATTAGGCATCAATTTCATTCTGATCATGCACTTATAAGAGATATTATTTTAAAATTTATTAGAACACAAGAATAACTTGCTGATATTTTTACGAAATCATTAACTTATGAAATGTTTGAATACAATAATAAAATATTAAATGATCACTATAAGGTAATAATTTATATATAATTTTTTTAAAACTATCTCATAATATTAATATACTTTTATTTCATAGGGTGAGTACATTTGATTTCCTTAACAAAATATTTTCAAAACCAAATAATTTTTCTCAAAACCGAGTAAATATTTTTCTGAATGTAACAAAAAAAATTCTAAATCTAATTAAGTTTTTCAGAACCTAACAAAATCTTTATAAACTCTAGTAATACATTTTATAATATATGGAATCTAAGAATAATCTTATAAAATTCTATAAAATCTCCTCAGTTATATGAAAGGTATAGCATCTTACATTTTTACTTCTTGGTTTTATTTTTTTTTGTGGGTATTTCAATCTAGTTTTAAGAACAAATTTGGTGGATTCAACTTTCCTTAAATTTGTTTTATTTCCTTAATTCCTCAAAATATTGGAATCTATAAAATTTCTTCAGCTTCATCACAACTGCTAAATCAGATCAAATCAACACTTACTTCTTGATTTATTTATAAGTTGAACAATCTTATTAGTGCATATATAAACTAGTTGACCCCCCATGTCCCACCTAGAATTCTATATATATTTTTACCGTGTTTCTTTCTTCCATTAAAATGTCTCATTCTGGTTACCAAATCTCTTACATATGTTCTTAATGTATTTATTAATCTCCTCTATGACATCGATGACTGCAAATAAGAAACATAAAGATTGTTAAATCTTCAGATAAAGGATAGATGATTTGGACTTCTTTAATAGATACAACTCTTTACTAAGAAATATCATAAAGATTCAAGGCTGTGAAAAATTTTGAATTGTGGAAAATAAGGGTGAAGAAGATACTATGTATGAATACATGGTTAATTAATCTTATCAGTCAATTGAGTATTTTAATGAAGGAGTAAATGATAAGTTTTAGTTTTAGTGTTATGGGAAAACCAATTATTTATCTTATAGGAAATCCATAAATATTCTTGAGATACCATATAATAGTGATGTTTACTAATTCTCTCATAAGTATCCTAATTTATAAGGATGGTTTAACGTAGTTATAGAAATTGATCACTTATGAGTTAAGGGAGTAAAGAAGCCCAATCTTTTCAATCATTTGGCTATCTTTAGAATTTTTTTGTTATAGATGAAAGGACTTTTAATACCAAGAAAATGAGAATTGGATACCTTGAAAATAATAGACATTTTTGTGATGTATTTCTTTATCAATATATGGAATATTAATATTGTAAAGTTTATCTTTCTTTTCATTAGTAATATTAAGGATGAGTCAATCAAATCGGAAATCTTTATGTATCTAGAAATATTGTATAATATTATAGTAAATTACTTAAATTACTTCAATAATCAATGAATTTCAAAGACAAATAAGTTCAAGAATTTTATTTTAAGTGCGGCCACACATAAAAGAATGAAATATTCTTTTAGTGATAAGACAAATGAGTTCGTTGACATATCTGGTAAGTCAAAATAATTTAGATAAAGATCAAATAAATAGTTATTTGGGCCTAAGGATAGAACGGAACATGTTTTGGAATCATAGGAAACACCTCAAGCTTCCGAAACATTAAATGATGAGAAATATATATCTTACCCATATGTTATTATCAAAAATTGGATACAATACAAAGAGACATGGAAAGAAACAGATACAGTGTTTGGGTTGGATCCTTCAAAATCCAATGATTTGAAAATCAAAGAATCTCAAGAACATGAGAAATAAGAAAAATATAAGAATCATAAGAATTTGATTCCAAAAACTGATATTGTTTAATATTTTTTGAAAGATACAGAAAGAGCCTCATAAAAAATGAAATTTTAGAATCCATTCTTCAAGAAACTGAACTTCTTCAACAATCTCAACCAATTGAAGTAGAAGCTCTCAAATCATAAAAAGAAATCAATTTTTTACTAGATCAGTACTGATTTTTCTTGAAAGAATTCATAGAGAATAATAAGAACAATTTTATAGTGAATATAAATAAAGTGATGGTGTGATTCATAAAATTGAAGAAACTCAAAGGCAGAGTCAATATGATAAGTTATCAATAAGAAAACAACAATCCTCATCATCTAAAATTTCTCTAGTATAGGATCTTACTTCAATGGGAACTATTGTAGAAAATGAAATCTAAAAAACTTCCCTATTTTGATTAAGATAATGAAGATGATAATTTTTATGGTGGAAATGATGAAAATAAATAAGTTGATGGTGATGGTGATAATGATGATAAAATACTTTAAGTTTCTGATGATATGAAAAAAATTAGAGTTTAGGAAAAATGGAATCTAGGATTGTTAAAGGAAAGATAGTAGATGTTGTAAAATCTATGCAACATGCTTCAGAATTAGAAATCACTTCCTCCTGTATAAGAGAAGGATTCATAGTTCAATTTTTAAAAAAGATGGTGAACTCCATTCCTGATTTCCCAAACCTTGAGTCGGGATGTCAGTTTATTCAAGTAACCATAAATTATAAATTTCAATTAAGAACTCTTTTCATGGAAAATCTCAAAAAACATGAAGTCAATTTCAAAACCATTTTTAGAATTATGATTCTCACAACAAGACATGAAGAGATGTAATGAAGTGGTAAAGTCACATCAATAATGATATTAAATATTTTGATGATATTTTTAAGATGGAAAAGGATTCCTTCAACAATTTAGAAGCCAAAATCCAAACTCTTTCAAAAAAATTATCAGAAAGGTTAAAAGAATAAGAAGCCACTCGGATTCAATAGGACAAGGATTTATATAGAAAATACAATTATCTTTCTCATGAATTTAAAATATTGAATGATTATAATGATGAGTTGGTTTAGAAGCTTATGTCTTAGGATGAAATAATTACGTCAAAGGAAGATAAAATTTAGACCCTTGAGAAGAAGATTTAGGATCATGAAATTTTTTTAACAAATTTTCTATATAAACATAAGGTGATCAATAAGTTGAAGGCCATAATAAATAACTTAATACTAAATAAAGATTACATTTTTTATATTTTTGATTTTTTTTAGTGAAAACGATTTTCTATGATAATTAATGTTTATATTTGTTGTTATTTCTAGTTCTTTTTTCTAAATTTTCTGGTATATTATATTTTCCTTCATTACTTTTTGAAAATCACGAAGGGGGGAGGAATATTATAAAAAATAATATTAGTCTAAGGAGGAAAATGTAAGGACGATAATGCTTAATGAAGACATCCTTAATGTAAGATGGATATTTTTTCTTAATAAAGGATGAAAAATATATAAAGTCAGAATATGATCCTCCATGGTATTTCTTAAATTAAGGGGGGGTAAGTTGTATTCAACTTTAGTCATAAAAAAATGGGGGATAAGTTTTTATTTTAAGTTCAAATATTAAGTCTTACGATCTTAATTGTATTTTCTTAAATTGATTGTTCAAAGTTGCCAAGAAGGGGGATATTTTAGATTCAAAATTTTCTTGATGAAGTTTCTCATTCTATTATGTTTTGAAAATCACACAAATATTTTCTTAATAAAAATTTTTCTCCTTAAGAAAACTTAAAATCATTTTCTTACTAATTCGTTCTATCTATACGGAAATTTATAAGCATGTCATTTAACTTGTTTATATATAAGACTAACTTTATTTTCCTTAAGAAAGAATATTTTATGGAATAATTCATATACTTAATGAGACATGTAATCTAATGATTTATTAATTTTGATTCTCTTAGAATAGTGATTCTTATTTTCTATTTCTCAATTCAGGATGGCACAAAAAATCCTACCCGATTTCTATTTATCAATACTGAATCATGCAAAAAATTGAATCTGATTTTAATTTCTCATTTCCGAATCACACATAAAATTGAATCCTATTTCTTTTTTTTAATTCAAAATCACCTAGAAAATTTGAATTTGATTCATGTTTCTTAAATTTTGAATCACCCTAGAAAATAAAATTAGATTTGTGTTTCTTAAATTTTGAATCATCTAGATTTTCATATCTGATATAATATCATTCTTCAAGTTTTATCTTTTTTATATGAAAAAAAAATTATATCATTCTTAACATTTTTATATTTCCTTAATTTAATGTTTTCATTACTTTCCTAAAGATAAAATTTTTCTTAAGGTAATTTTTTGCATAGATATATTCATATATACTTAATGTTTCTCATGATATTTTTTATACTAAATAATGGAATTCAAATCTGTTATTACATGATCTTTGCAAGTGCCAGCTCTATAGGTACCTCGAAAATTTCTGGAAAAATATGATCGTTGAAGGAGGACTCGATCATTTGAGATATCGCTTATAAATACCCAATAATTTGAATTTGATCGATGTTGTTAACTTTTTGGAAAATTGATACCCTATGAGAGCTCTACCAAAATTACTTCATGTGAAAGTCTTGAATAGTTTAAGTTGAGAACAACTTGTTCTAAATGCATAAATCTTCAGCTAGATTTTTTTTATTTGTATGATTTTTATTGTTGTTGTATACAATCGATGGATTCCAATATGAAGGAAGACAAAGGTTTTGATTACCTTCCTAATTGAAGGATTACAAGATAAAGGAAGATAGAGGTTCTAATAACCTTCTTAATCGGGGGCTTCCAGCTGAAGAAATACATAGATGTTGATCACCTTATAGATCAAGGGATTGTAAGGATAAAAATAGAGATATAGATCTTTGAATAGATGGATTACCCTGGTGTGGGTAAAACATACTTTCATGAAAGTATATATAATGGTACCTTTGTCCATGGTTTTTTGGATACCATTCTCTTTGGGTTAAAACAATTGTACTCTTTTATATATAATTTAAATTTTTGTTTCATTTCATAAAAATAAAAAACTGTTTCTTATACTTCTTTTTGGTAACTCTAATTTAATATTCTATACACTTTAAGGTTTAATCTTATGTAAGCATTCATGTGTTCCTATTTCCTTATACATATTTATTAAACATAAGGTGTTTTTCCTTAACCTTAAAAAAGTGGGATTATGTGAATTTTATAAGTATATCTTTATAAAAAATTATTCTTTTGGGTTAGAAATTATAGTTTTTAAACTTAAGACACCCCCCCCCCTCATATATTTTTGTATCAATATCATACATTGAGAACCTACATAACACATTACAAAGCAACTAAAGGGTAACCCTAACATATTACATTTATTTTTATTTAATTGTTCAATTAATTTTAATGGCAGTGATGGAAAGTCTAATGGAATGAACAATAGAATTTACCTTTATAAAGAACCATCCCTTAAGGTAAAAGTATAATCCTTGTACTTTACATTCATAGAAGAGGCATAGTCCAATATTAACTCCTAATTCATCTTAGGTCAAGAGAAAAAAATGAAGAAAATAAAAATACCCTAAAAATATGTCATTTTATCTAAAAATTAAATAACTCCATCAATTGGACGAAAAATGAATAATAGAACAAAAGTAATTGAGTACTCACTAGAGTGGATCAAATGAGATTAAGGACTTTTGATTCTGAGTCTAGATGAAGAATCAATGGAAAATCCTATAATTTTGTTCACATAGGCACTTCCAAGGACTATTTTCCAACTAATTAAGAATAAAGAAAGGAAAATAAGTTTGGACGTTAATAAGGAAAAAATGGTAATTTCCCCAAAATTTCATTTATGACACTATTTGTCCACTTGATTTTCTAAATCGTGCACCCCATTTTGTGCTATGGAGCCACTCGCAGGTTTAATACACATGGTTTTCCTGAAGGTGTGAAAACTACAAAAATCACCTCTTCAAAAAACTGATGGTGCTCCCAAATGGGTCTTCACCTTCACTAGCAAAATTTCACAAATCATGATGGCTCCTCTATCGTATATTTTTCTAGGTTATTCAAACTATGTGGCCTTCCCCATGCAACTTCTACTAATTCTGTGTAATTCCTATATTTTCCAAAATTTTCAATTCCAAATTCCGAACAGTCCGTAGAAACCACTGGTACCCACATGACCTCAAATGGTATTCACATTTTGTCGTTATTAATCAAATAAACAAGAAATAAAAGGATATTTAAATCATAAAAAATCCCATGATATTACAAAATACCTATTGACATAATTTTCAATGTAACCTAGTTGGTATTCCAAAATAAATAACATGAAAAGGGTAATTGATAAGGAAAAATGATAGATATTTTTTCAATGGATATTAAAAAGTTGAGGGAACTAACTTTTCATATAAATTTACACTTATAGATTGATTAGAAGTTATGATAATGTTATTTATTATAGTAAATTACAGGTAGTATAAATACAATCAAATGGAATTCCAATATATGATTTTAAAACAATATCCAAAATAAGTGGTTTGTATTGATCAAATAGAACATTTTGTTTCGGATATTGATAGAAAAACAGATTGAAATTTTAAGAAGGGTGTATATGGATTGAAAGAGTGCCCCAGGCCTGGGATTTTAATGGACCAATATACAAAAATAAATTAAAATTTATATAATTAAATTTTGAAAACAACCTCTATATTAATAAAATAAATGCATGTATGATTATTTTAATTTAGGATTTTGATGATATAAATTTTAATAGTGATCGTTAGATTTAACGTTATGATTTCCATAACAAAAAAAATACAATGTGAGATTTACCATATTTGTGAAATTAGATAATTCATATGGTTAGAGTTATATGAGGTGAGAATTTTATTTTTATATCCCATGATAAGTATTTTAGATAATTATTGAAGATTTTATTATAGGGTATTCAAATCCAGTATATACACCAATTCAATGGGGACTAAAATTGTCTAAGGATTATTATTTTGGGCATCTAATTCATAGATAACTCAAAAGGTATATTAGAATTCTATTTTATATCAATTATTTCAGACTATATATTGAATACCTTGTGACCATTTGTGATATATATTAATTTGGCAGGAAGGAGTCGCATATTATTGACAGAAAAATAACTATCATACATATAAAAGGAACTATGAGATGTGGGAATATTTAAAAGAGAAGAAATAGTTTTAATTTATTTGGTTTTATAGATATTGATTGGGTTAGAGATTGTGATGATATAATATCAAACATATGTGGAATTTATCTCTTGGGTGATATGATTGTAATTTTTAACATCAATAAACAAGGCCTAGATACACTGAGTACTCTTGAAGATGAATATGTAAATATTACTTGTTCATACACATGAATCATTTAGATAAAAGATAAATTGGATGATTTGAGGGTGAAAGATAAAAAACCTATTAAAAATACATATTATAATAAAAAATCTATAGGTATTAACAAATATATTTTACAATACTCAATGTCCTAGCAAAAAATTCATTTTCATTTTTTTAAGAGAGAGTGGTCTGTTGAGAAATCAAACTAGTATTTATTCTTTCACGATACTAGTTGGATAATATCTTCATCTAGGCTTTCCTTAAGTATATATTTTAGTACTTGGGGTTCAACATGTTTTTTTAGTCCCTCCCCATCCTTAATAATCATTGGGTTAAACCCCCACAATGCTTCGAATAATATTTTAAATGGGTGAGAAGTAACTGCACAAATTTTTCTATGAAATCTAGTCTATCTAAGGGGCGGAGTGGAATCTATATTCATATAATTATATTGTTGTGATTTTTTATAGAATGTGATTTTCTCTGGAATATGTGACTACCCGCATTAAGTGGGAGATATTTTCAGTTTGATAAAAAATTTCTTATCATCAGGAGATGGAGATCTATCAGAAACACTACTCTAACCTATGGTGTGGTTTTGTGATGTTTTTATTTTGAAAAATCATTTGTTTTGGAGTCTATTGAAAAATGAAATTATTTCTAATATGATATCTAATAATATTTGAATGAGTGTAAAAAAATATAATGGTATCAATATAATTTCCATTTTAATTACTAAAAAATATTTTATAGTTTAAAACTCTATATAAGATCTATGTTGAATTATTTAATGTCTGTTGTTAATTTTATTGGATTTTTTAATATTTATTTGAGATTTATGGTGAGGCTTAATGAATTTTTCTATATATATTTCTTCAAATAATAGAGTTGACTAATTAAATTCTTGTTTGACTTTATTGTTTATAGATATTCTAGCTTGTGTAAGAATATTGTGATGTGCATATGAAAATTATAAAATGAAATTGAAAATTATCTTACACATAAAATAATTTGGAATAGGATATTATGATAACCATAAAAATATCTTAAATGTAAGATAATATGGAGTAGGATCAGTTTAATAAAATTATCATATGAAAATTTAAAATATCATCCATGTAAAAAAAATTAATATAATATTTAATTCACATAAATTATTTTTGATAAGAAATGATTAAAAATGACTTCACATTTCATGGTAAATATGGAGAAGATAAATCCACACCATTTTAGATAATAATTATTTTTAGTTCATCATGGTATTTATGTCATGATCATTAAAAATTCATCATGACTCAAGATGATAATACTACACATCAAAAATCATTCCATAATTCTATGCAAGGATTAAATAGAATCTTTTATTCCATGAATGTTGATTCTAGGCCATCATATCATACTTATGTTTAATATCATCAAAAATTGAAACATATACATTTTATGATGTCATTGGAGAAAAAAATATATCTTGATTTAGGTGAATTTAAATATAAATTTATATTATAAGTGTGTTCACCGAAATTAAACGAGATTTTGTATTTTATTTATTCAAAATCATTTTTCAAGAAATATTTTGTGAGTTTTAATTTATTCTTCATCTGAGATCTCAAATGAACATGCACAAAATTTTTTAAAAAAAACATTGGAAATATTATTATTATTTACTATTTAAGAATATAAATATTAAAATGGAATATATGGGAGTTTTATAATTCTAAAAAAATAGTTGATACTCAATAACTATGAATAACATTCAAATCAAAGTTACATAGAATTTTTGAGATAATCCAATAGAAATATATATGTGACATTTTAGAATAATTTATGGGAAAAATTTCTACACAATGGATTTTTGTTCTTTTCTCTAAGATGTAAGAAGACAAATTCATGTGTGCAGTCTCCAATGCATCAGTTAGTCATTTTGATCTTCTCAATGGACACTTGATCTGATTCTTCTGCTATTTTTATACTGATCTTGTAGTCAAATTCATTTCTAAATGAGATATACCCTTCAATATTGAAGTTCCATGTTATTATTTTATGAACGTATTCAAATATAAAAGAGAAGGTTTGATTTTGAATAATATTTTTTTCCTATATAAACAATTCCAATCAATTACTATGGGTATTGGATGATATATTATCTCAAAGAAAAGTACATTATTCTTACTCTTTTTTTCTTATTTTGGGAATTTACTATAAAAAATTTATAGGTATAAAAAATTCATGACACTGCCACTATATGATCATGTCAAAGATTATGACATCACATCTGGGTAAAACCATTTAAAAATATCATCTGTCATTTTTTATTTTCCTATTCTTTTATATGAATGGGGAAGTTGTTTTCGAGAAAAAATCTATATATTAATTATCCACATAAGATTAATTAGAATGAAATAATTTTTAAAAAGATACGTAGGTACTACTGATTCACCCCCCCCCCCCCCATGAAATGTAAACTAACATATCTAGGCTCTATAGTATCCCCTTTCAAGGATTTTTGGCTCACCTTATATTTTATAAATGAACCTACAGTATCTCATCGGATGATAATTGTATAGTGATATCTAGAATATAGTAATTAATATTGAAATAAAATATTAAATATTTTTTTAATGAAATTATTTTTATTTATCTAATCTCCCAAAGTCATTGAGACTGTCTATTTATAAGTGTGTTTTATGAATATTTACAAAAAATGATGTAATATTGTTAGAGATATATGTGGGAAATCATACTTAGAATTATATAGAAAAATAAAAATATTTCCATAAAATATTTCTTTTCCACTATAATTTGACCCAACATCTCTTCAACGAAAACATTAATCTCTATACCCTCTTTTAAATTTGAATCCTAATAAATACACCTCAAAAATATGCATCGGTCAGAAAATATTGAATATTACACCTAATTCCAGCACTTGGATACCTTCAAAGTAAATATATAGATTTAAATTAGTGAATTGTTTTCATAATTGGGGGTCATTAATGATGTATGAATATGTCATTTCCTCTCATCCCCCCTAAATAACTCAATTTCTTATCTCGTTGTATATAAATTCAACATCACTTTTTTAAAAGGGGATCCTCCTTTAGGGAAAAATTTCTCCAGCAATTATACTTACTATTAAAATATAATGTCAAATACATTGAGAAAAAAATCATTATTTATATTCTGATTTTAATCTAATAATACATTCTATCTTTTATCTAATTTAGTGTATCTTATTATTATTCTCTTCCCTTTTAAGGAATTAATTTTCTCTTCTATTAAATATATTTTTGTGTAATCAGTTTTTGGGAATTTTTCATCAATATTTACTTTCATCTAATTTTCAATATTTTGTGTTCTAATTCCTTTAATAGTATAATATGTTATGAAGTTGATGTTTTTTTCAATAAATATTTATTCTAGTGTTATTCCTTTATATACTAGAATCTTACTCATTCCCCATATTGGTACCATTTTATTGAGTGCTTTTGGTGTTGAGATTTTTTTACTCTTTATATTTATTTTTTTCTATTTTGTAGTGTTATATTCATTATTAACCATTCAGTATCAAGATATTATCCCATCATTATAAAGTAGAAATTAGCTTATCAAGCCAAATGGGTAAATAAATTATCTATTATTAGAGTTATTAAGTCTATTTAAATATTATTTCATTTGTTATTTTTATAAGGGTAATAATGATATGGATGGTAAGTGTAGTCATATCCTATCATTTTCTACAAAATTTTTCTTTCAACATCCCATCAATACAACACTACTCTACACTAATAAATTGTTATGATGAGTAGAGTTGTTAAAATAAAGAATGAAGTAGTTCTTTGTGAAGAAATATGAGATACTCTACCTCACCTTTGGGAAGAGAATAAAGACATATGGGTTATTATGCCTCACCTTTGGAAAAATAATCACTTATACATAAATTTATTTCCTTAGGGGTTATTCACTATTCCATAGATTTAAGTATATAAAAATTTAGTACGAAATCACATGTGAAATTGAAAGAGTTTGATATCAATATAATTATTCAAAAATAAGAAATATGATAAATAATATTATATAGAACTACTTCTGTCTAGAATTCATATCATTAAACTTGCATTATAATAATTAATTCCTTCCAACCAACATGTATTTCATTTTTATTTTATTTTCCCCTCTATTTTTCCACCTCATTATTTCATCACGTTTAAAATTACTAAATTAAGTAAGAAAATTAATTCAAAACAAATAATTAAAATAAATTAGAGAAAATAATGATTAAACCAATTCCACCTTAAGATAAAGATCATTGAGTTCAACCACTACTTTACCTTTCAAGTGTCAGAAATTTTGAATGTGCACATTAGGTGATTTGTTATATTTATCATGCAAAATATTTTGGATCCTTTTTTGGAGTTATGTTCTTCTATAATTTCTCCTGATTTTGTTAAAAAATAATAATAATGATAAAAACTAACATAAAAAATATGCATAAAAACAACTTCAATTATTAGGAACTTGTCATTATGTAGTTCTATCTTTAGTGGTTGACAACTGATACATTTTTTTCATCACTCTTGGGATTATAAAACCACTCAAATTCCACTTTTTTTGAGAATTATCTACTAACCATGAAGTGAAAATGTATCTGTTATACTAATATATCTTTTTATCATTTTTTATGGTTGTTTTAATATAAATATAGAGCTATTTGATATATCTAAACTACAACAATAGTATTTTAGAAGAAAAAAAACTATTATAGACACACTTCATGGATGTTTAGATATATTAAACCCTCGGAATACCTATAAAAAATTAGAAAGATAAATTTATTATGGTGTAGAATGTTAAAATAAAATGAATTTAAGGAAGACCATAATAAATTTAATTGATAATCTTGATAGTAATTTCTCAAATTATCAAAATCACATCACAAAAATAAAAAATTTGATTTTGTTACTCAATAAAATATTTAATGGAAAATAAATAGAACAATAATAATAATTGATGTTTAATTATATGGATTTTGAATTCTTTCTCATAATGAACAATTCAATTAAAAAATATATTTATGAGAAAAATAAAACTAAATTATTAATTTTATCAAAGAACTATAGGATAACAATGCTATGGTAAAGGAGAATATACCATCAGACCTCACATTACTTCTTAAAGAGTAACTGAGGGTTAATATACCTTATAAAAATGAATATATTGTGAAAAACCCATGAATGTATTTTGGGCCAACTTTATTTGAAATATATTTCTAATAGATCCCTTTAATTACCAAAAGTATCTATCATCCCCACTATACCTCAACCTCATTGAAGATGATGATAAAAATAATGATTTCTATTGTTTTAGAGAATTAATAGAAAATTATTTAATACATTACCTAAACATATATCTCCTACTATACATATTATTATAATAAAAAGATGTAATAATTGATATTTTAGATATATTTCACTAATATTTTAATTTAAATTTTTTCTACCATTAAAAAATTGAATTGGAAATTGACACTGTACGTTTTAAAAATATATAAATAGTACATAAATTCTACGATTTTAGTGGTAAATTTGAGGTAAGATTATTGAAAATATATCTTAATGAACAGGTAGATGATACATTTCTCAATTTACCGAGATCATAAAAGGTTTTATACATTAATAACACATTTCCTATTCTGATTAAATAAAGGAAAATCTCAATTATAAAATACATTTATTTATAAATTTCTAAAATTTAAGTGCCTCTTAACCCATATTATTTTGGAAGAATTATTTTTCCACAATTGATACATGCTTGGGTTGTTTTGAAAAAATATAATACCTTCTATGAAAACAATTAGATATGAGGATAGGGATGCAACACATAAATATCACCAAGGGTTAATTTGTGAGTCATATAAGAAAAGAGATAATGAAATTTAAAGAAACATAGAGTCATATTATCATAATATTAAATAGGATATACATTAATCTAACTTTTCATGAAAATAAATGGAAATATTATTTAGTTAAATAGATGTTAAAGTGGATGATCATTACCTACTTCAACCCGAATTAAAATAAGTATTTCTTGAAATAGTGGGTAGAAAAGATTTATATTAACAATGGGGACCTCCGAGAAAATAAATAGAGAATGTATCACACTATATTAAAAATTAAGTAGTGGTTCAAATCACAAAATCCACACCCACCTTCAAACTAGGGATCAATCTCTAGAATTATGCATTTGTAGATATTTTTATTAAAACACTTATTTAGGGGGTTAATAAAAAACATTCTCTACACTATATTCGTTTTCAATATATTTTATTTTTTATAATTAAATTAATAATGTATTTACTTTTGCTTTTTTATATGTTTAGAAGTTACTGAGTATCTTATACACCTTTTACAAGAAAAAAATCTTATTTTCCACATCTTAAATAATTCCTCCCCATATGTTTTATAATTGATTTACACTAGTAATAATGTTTTTCACTATTCTTATTTGTGGGTATTTTAATATACCCAAAAAATAAGAATTTATATTTTTTCACTAATTTAAGAATAAAATCATGTTTTACTTTCTTTATAGTCTAAATAACTACTATCTTTTATTTTTTTTGAATATTTTAAGATTTTAAACCACATCTAATTTATTTCTAGTGTTTTCTCAAATTGATAATTTTTACTAAATCATCAATTAATTAGTGTTGGTTTCTTTAATTAGTAGTGATCAAGTAAAATAACTAAAATAAATAATAAGTGGTTTTTTTAAAACCTTTTATTTAAAAAAAATTATCACTTCAAAAACTATCATTATTTTTAAATACAATAGCTATTATAATCACTACTAAATATTTAGTAACAATTTTTTAAATTTTATTTTTTCTATAAAACTAGAAGTGTTGATAACCATAGTGAATTAATTATTTTTCATAAATAAATTGATTGTGGTGGTCTAGCAGTATATAGGACTTGTCAAAATCACCACTAAACACCCAAAAATATCAATAGAAAACATGGTAATAGGAATATATAACTAACATTAATTTTAAATAAAATATATATCCACATTGTAAATACATCAATACTTTTAATAGAAAAATTGACAGGAAAAGATACAATAATGATAATAGTTGTTTCACATGATTTTTAAAATACAAAAAACATAACTTTTAGATGATAAAAATAATAGGATGGCCTATAAAAAACATAAATAGGTGCATTTAAAATCAATGTTACTCCACTAAGTCAAGTTGGTCTCCCCGAGAAGATTTATGCTATTGATTTTTAATGAAATTACTATCCTCAAATACAAATGATACATATGTTCAATGGAATTTATAGAATAAATTTACTTTAATTAGATTCATTACATAAAAAATATATTTTCAATAATTATCATAATAATATAAATATATCCAAATTAACATAGTAGATTTAGTACGACTCATATCAATGATTAAATGACTACAGGAATTCTCTCAGTGATTCCTTAAAATATATTATCCATTCTACTCCCCATCACTATAAATTATTCAACATGTCTTATCCATTGTAAATCAAACTCATTTTTTCTTTTATTAAGGACCTAAATTTTCTATGCTCATTTTAATTATATTAATAAGGGTAACATTACATAGACCTATAATAGAATGATTTATATTTTATAAAGATGATCTCCTCCCAATGTGTCATGAGGGGGAGGATCCAATACCTCACACTCCCACATGTCTATCATGGTGATTGCCCAAATCATGGAAAATAAAATTAAAATAGAATCTTGATGATAAAAAATAATTTTCATCCCATGTCTCTTTAATATTTTCCTACTAATTAAAGAAAATTTAATATTTATATACATTAAAAAATATTTTTATTTTTATTTTTTACAAAAATGTTTATAGAATATCCATTTATAAAATTTTCGTTAGCATTCTTCTTCTATTTAAACCATAACTAAATTCTACCAACATCATGAAAAACATATTTCACATAAAGAATGAAATAAAAATCTAGATCAAAAAAATAAGTAATTTGGATTAAATATATATTAACTTCAATAAAATAATTAACATGTTAGTCTAAAGGAGAGATCTTGAGGCCACGAATGGTGACGGAACCCTAGCTCATGCCCGAAG
Source organism: Viscum album (assembly GCA_963277665.1). Classification (NCBI taxonomy): domain Eukaryota; kingdom Viridiplantae; phylum Streptophyta; class Magnoliopsida; order Santalales; family Viscaceae; genus Viscum; species Viscum album. The sequence goes on along the minus strand of OY728142.1, from coordinate 1,327,456,888 downwards.
AAGATCCCCCCCCCCCCCCCCACTTCCTGGCGGTGGGAAGGAGGTGGATGGTGTGATTTTTCCACCTACAAAGCCACGAACCCCAATTGTACCCTTCTCCAACACTAATTATCTCCCAGAGTTCCTAGTGATTGTGTTAAGTCCAATGGTTCCTAATCTTCACCTTGGTAACCCTCAGCTCCCGATCGCAGCGTCAGTGTTCACTGAAGCGATGAGTTATTTGGACATGAATCTGTTGGATCGATTCAACTCTCTAAGACCATTGGACGATGAATTTGATTAGCTTGTTTTTGGAAAATTGGATATGAATGATCGCATGTTCGTCAATATTCTAGATAGTCGCCGCATTATGAATTGATTTTCCTTGGAGGATGACTTGATATGTGTGTGGTCCAGTGCCCCAGGCAATGCAACGGTTGCAAATTTTTTCTTCTTCGGTGGACATTCTATTTCTGTGTGAATCAGGATCCTACTTCTATTCTGATTTGGGTAAGTCTATCTCATCTACCCATACCTTTCCAAAATCCTGTTTTTATACATATACTCATGAACCTGGTAGGTCATTTCATGTGTTCTGATGTTCATAAATCCACTGTAAGTCACCCGATCAACCCTTGGTTTGTGTTTTGAGGTGGATATCTCGAAACCTCATGTGGAATGGATTTGTATATCAGTGGGTGAGGAATTTAGATCGAAGTAGGTTGTGGTTTATGAATCATGGACTGGTTAATGACCAACCTTCAACAGATTGGGGTACATAGAATATAGGTGCCATAGTGGATCTAAGAGTAGGATGTCATCAGTTCCAGAGAAGAGGCTTGATAAAATTGTTGATAGTGGAGGATTCCTTCTGTGGATGTTGGACATGGCAACACCTCTGACCTGGGACCCTAGGTTTCATCGGTTCTAGGGAAACCATAATGGGTTACATCTAATCCTTTGGTATCTATAGTGCTGAACAAACTTAGATAAGACTTGAATCGGGGGGATAGTGTAAACGGAACTATGGTCCAGAGTTCTACTGATACTAGTGGTATGGATTCAAGTGGACATGTGGTTGTAGGGAAGAGTCAACAGGAGCCAGGGTCCCCTCATAATGGCCTTTCTCCTCTTGATAGCAGCAGGAAGGGAAGTGTTCTTCTTGAGGTAAATATTGTTGTGGCTAGTCAGGGGAAGGGGTGCAGTAGTGGTGGTGTGAGTGTAGGGAAGCAAGGACCTTATTTGGATATAGCCTTGGATAGCAGGATTCATATTGTAATGGAGAATTATGATATTAGTCACGTAGTGGGGGATCCAGAGGGTTGTGTTGATGGGCTTTATGGACAGACTAATGAGGGTGTTGGTGTTCTAGTCACAGTATCCACGGAAAACCGATTTCGAGCATGAGGGAGTGGAAGCCAATTTATAGATCGATCCTCAGGAAGATATTATAGTGAATGATGTTTTGGGTAATGAGATATTTGGAGGCCAGGAGATGACGGAAGACCCATATTTCCTTGCTATGATTGACACGAATTGTCATCTCTAGCAGAATCGGATTGTGAAATATCAAGAGATGCAGTTCCATGGAAAATTGGGGGATTTTTCTTATAATGATAAAGAAAACAAGGGTGGCTTGGTTAGGGCATCATATCGGGACATTATACAGGGAAGGAGGAAGATGTTGTCTAGGAATCAGGATGATATTATTGCCTCGCTATGAAGAAAACTAAAAAGGATTACTCCTATTTTCCAAAACCAATGTCCACAATATCCTCTATCATAAGATAAGGTGGGGAAGTATCTGGAGAGAATAAAGGTATGCCAATTAATAATGAATTTCTTTCATTGGCGTTCTTGAATCTTAGAAATAAGTATGCCAACATTTTTAAGCATTATTAAATCTCAAAGTATGAATCATCTATTGTGGAGGAATATTTTTATCATGGATATGGTGATTGGTTTGGCCTTTACGGTCTGTAGTTGCTGAGTTCGGTCTATGGTTCTAGTTTACTGAACTTTTCTTTTGTTAATAAATGGTCAGAGGTTTTTCCTCTTTCTATGCTTTTCTGGTAATTACCATGTTAGGCCATCCTCTTGAGAGAAAATGGACAATTTGTGCATCAGATTACTTATTTATACCCTCTTTATGGAGTTATTTACGTTATTACTAAAACAAAATTATATTAATAAAAGTAATTTTTTAGTATATTGATATCAATATAATTAGATATAATCAAATTCATTATGGAAATCATAATGATGAATATCCATAAAAGAAATCCATTAATCCATTGGTATCCCTTTGGGAATGCTTTAAATCCTTTAATGGATATTATATGATGTGAATATTCCTCAAAACATTATATTTTTACTTACATTAATTCATTTTCCAAGAAGATCATTCTGTCAATCATTTGGAATGTTCCTACAATCAAGATACATGATTCGAAGTCATATTATCTCACATGATAACTACCCCCAATATCATACCATATAGCCCTCATTAATCATCTGTATAATTCCCATACATGTCAAATAGACCAACTATATTAAATTATTTCTAACTCTAAAACTCTAATTAATTAATGTTCATTTCTCACTCGTTTTTATCGAAATATATTGAATAAATATATTAAAAAATATGTATGCTAATGAAATAAATTATTATTTCACATTAAAAATTAAACATTAGTAATAGTTACCCTCTAATACCCTCATGATGGTATCTTTGAGGATATTATGCTTAGTCAATGACTGAACCTACACTACTTCCATGGGTACCACAACATGTCTAGAGAAGAAGGAAGGTCCCTAAAATTTGGTTGCATACCATGTGAATATATCTGAATATTGGAGCATATCAGCCGTGCGATTCCAAATAATATCATTTGTGGAAGACCAAATCATATTATTAAATCTTTTATCATATTCTTATATCCAAAAAGACCATAAAAAAGTTACAACATGATATAATATATAAATCAAGAAAACAATTCACAATGTTCCATATATATAAATTGAATCAATGCATTCTAGATAAATTATTAACATATAATTTAATGGATGATTTAATATATAATATATAAATTCATCATTAAAAATATTATTTTCATTCACCACCAATAAAATTATTTGATCATCTTCATCCTCCCTTAAAACCTGACTATTTTACTATAATATTTGATAAATAGATTAATATTTAATTATTCATGCGGTATACAATCATAAAATAATTCCTCAATATCATCACCCACAACATTAATGACTCTTGACATTACATGGACTACAAAACTCTAATGTTTATTGAACTTTTCATCCTCAAATGTTTTCATTTTGGCTTCCGATTAAAATATTGTTTGTGTTCTCCATTCTCACCGATCTCAATCATTCAATATTGGTAAAAATAATTAAATTTTAATGACTCTTTATTTATTTCTATATAAATATCAACCCACTTGTATTTAATAAAAAAATATAAAATTATATATTATAGTTTAATTCAATAATGTAAATATACTTTCCATGGTATCCCATATCCGGTATTTTTTTTATGAACACTATATTTTGTGTTTTTAAAACATTTTTATGAAAAACTGTATAAAACATAAATCTATTGATATTATAATATGTCAATATCCTATAATACTTTGATGATACTTTGGATATATGTTTAAAATAATCTGCTACTATAGATTTATTATTAAAAAAAATGATATACAAGTATAAATATAAAATTTTATTAGTTTCATAAGATAATTAAATCAACATATTATGAATGTGAAATTGATTGAGATATTACAAGGTGTGCAAAACAATCAAAAAATGTCTTTATTAATGGATTCTTTATCTTTTCCCCATAAAATTTTCAACATCAAATACTAGTCTGTAAGGGAGACATAAATTTTTGAATGAAAGGATCTTGAATATAGCTATTGATTATAACATTAATAATTTCTTATGCAATATATATTTTTTTCAGTGAAACTAATGATATTATCCTGACAAAAATCCTAATATTCTAAACATTGTTTATTTACTGAATAGCTAAAAAAATTTATATTATCATTAACACATCCAAATAAATTAAATCATGTGTATGTATAATCCAAATGACTTAATAGAAGTATGAGAAACACATATATCATATAACCTTTTGAAATATGGCTATATATATGAGAACCATATATTATAGAATTCATCAAAAAGCCTTTATATATAAGAATGAATATGTATAGTAGCATAAACCATATATGTAAAGAGTATGAAAATTTTGTAAAATTAATTATAAAAAATTAAGACAACAATAAATCTCTATTAGATACATCCATCAATAATGTATGGTCATTCCAACAAAGGCGTCTTTAGTCAAATGTTTATTTAGATTAATAATCACAGGGAAAGAATAGAAAAAATCATATCTCCAAATTAAAAAATTTCATTACTTGTTCCCTAACTTTTATCAACCTATATGGGGTTTAATATATCAAACATATCTATATAAAGAAACTGAAATCTCAATTAAAACTACTTTTATTTTAACAATTTACAATTTTCCCAAAAAAAAAGGTAGATATTGTGCCTTAAAAAAAATTTATTCCAAGATTTTGAGACCCTGTAATATATGATTTTTTTAATTAAACGCACCTTAATATGTGACATGAATGTAAATCATAAAAATAAAAAATATATACTTCAAAGGAAAATATCATTATCTTAATTTTATAGTGTAAAAAATGATCCATGATAATTTCCATTATAATTTTTCCAAATATCAATATTTATATCAATTTCTAATATGTATTTATGAGATATAATATTGCCTTTTTATTTTCCCTACACATTAAATATTTTAATATCTAAATTTTTTCATACATTATTTTTAATGTTCATAACTTCTTGATTATAATGTAATAAATTAAATTAAAAATAAGGTTTCATCCATTGAATTATGAAAACTATATCTAATGAGCTTTGAAATTTTTTCCAATAAACATTCATCTAAAATATTTTCCAAAACTGTGCTCCCAAAATTGATAATTATTACATGATTTCTGAAATGGATATCAATTTTGGTAAAGGAATAAATTTATTTGGTCCCTTTAATCATGAATTATTAAATTAATATCTATGAGATGAATCCATAAATCAATAATGAAAAATTCTTCACTACTTTCGGTAATATAGTATCCTTATAGAATTGAAGTTAATAGTTCATAATGGATAATCATGAAAAAATTTACACACCTGAAAATAAAATTTTTCCAATACATGGAAAATAAATTTTCATTCACATGAATGAAAAATTCATCTTAAAAATGTCATCTCTATATGCATCACATATATGTACAACATTGTTTCATAAATATTTAAATTCTTCTATAAGATACTGAATGTAAACATCAGTATCACATCAAGGAAATTTTATTCCCTAAATGATCATTGAAATAAGTGATGAAGTATGTTTTATAAACATATATGAAGATAGATGAAAAGGGGTAAAAAATAAATCTACATATGTTATAACTTGTTCATATAATAATAAATAGATTGTATCAATTATTAGCTAGTCCCAAACATATATTACTAATATTTGAATTTCAATTTGGACAAAAATATTCCATGGATTTTGATGCTTTAGAATCTACTAGATAAAAAATAAACCCATCATTGTTAGTATGTATATAATACCACTTCATTTTAACTTCTATTTTAGAATACATTAAAAATATTTTCAATAATTTCTTTAAGGGAATGTAACATATAAACATTACAAAGTTTTTTTTTCCTATGTATTCATTGTATGTTCATTTAAAAATTTGTCACAAATAACTTATTTTCATCTATTTTTTTAAAAACTTTTACACATTTATCTCTTTAAATATTCTCCTTGAAATAACATGCAATCATTACTACATGCAAGTATCTTTTTTAAATTGATTCTAAGTTTGTGAATAGATTTTTTCATCACATAAAATGATTGAGAGATCATAGATTGAAAAAATTAGTCCGGAAAAAACTCCATTATTATCAACATTTATTTATTTTTAATTCTAAATAAGAACATGATATGGTATAATTTTATTATAGAACAATATTTTGGATATTTTAAACATTTTTCATTCAACAATATATTAACATCATAACCTAATATGAAAAACTCATTTGATTTCATAGTTGACTTCCATATTCCCTAAAGAATCAAAAATTTACCAATTAATGTTTTTAATCTTCTTCATGTTTGATTATAGTGTAATAAAAATCAATAATCATGTATTGAATTTTATTCTCAACTATCAGGTCTGTAAGTTATTCGTTGTGATGATTTTTAAAAAATAAATTTTCAGAAATTTATAATTCCCCGTGCCAAATACATCTCACATATCCAATAGAAATTTATTTCAATATCAAGTGATCAAAATGTTTATTTCTTTTTAACAATCATCTGAAATTACCATTAGTATGCAAAAATTTTATTCTTTCATCTACCGATTAATTTTTAATCGCAAAATCTACCAACACCGCCAAACACTTCACATATTGTAGTGTTTTCCATTATAAAATAAAAAAATATATCTATTTTTATCCAATAAATGTGTATTTATATATATGTATATTTATATTTATATTTATGACACACAATAAAAAAATAAAATTATTGTAAAAATAAAACATACATTTTATAGAATAAAAACATTAATTTCATAAAAAATATTAACATTTTAAAAAAAACATTATGAGACAAAGTACTAAAATACAATATAATTATAACTATTTTATATTATTTTTTCTTATTTTATTATATAAAAATATCATAAAAATATAGAAAAAATAACACATCACATAAATAGATAAAACATGTATATTTTTGAAATCATGTCCCATAGATTTAATGAATCATAAATAAACAATTATCCTAGTTTTTTTACTTTTTTCGACACATTACTTGTGTGAATTTAAAGAATTTATTTTAAATATCAATTATATACATGTAGATTGAATATTAGAAACAAAACACAATCATAGAATTTTCAATAAAAAAATGTTAAATTAAAAAGAGTTTAAGACAAACGTAATAATAGATCATCCTAAAAAATTTATAAGTGTCATTCAATATTTTCATAAAAAAAGAAATAATCCATTATGAAAAACACTAAACATTTCATATCTATGTAAAATAAAACAAAAAACCCTATCTTTTATAATTATAAAAAGAAAAAATACATATAAAATATTAAAATAATGAATTATTTATAATTCATTAACAGTAAAATAATAATAACAAAAAAAACATTAATGGTTCAAAAAAATATAAAAAAAAGATAACTAATGAAAAAACAATCCCAAATATTCAACTAAAAATTAACTATATTTTATGAAATTAATAAGATTAACAAAAAAAAATTAGAACGAAAACACATTAATGTATCATTGTATTCAAAGTATGTCAATAAACAGAGATGAACTACAAAGGGTTGAAGAGGTAAAGGAGTGGAGATGTCAACTGTAGGTTCTATAAAATTATCTAACAAGTCAGTTTTATTATATGATCATATAACATTATACACCCAATATTTTATTTCATTAATAGAAAAATACTTAAATACACAATTTTTAATACCAACAAATATCTCATGTATGCATTATTATCAATAATAATGAAAAAATAAGATTTGATATTTTAAGAACATACCCTTCTCCCAAAATCAACCATTATGAAGTTCAAGTAAATATATGGGAAAAGAAGGTGATAGATAAATAGAATGCAAAGTGGTTCCTAAGGAAGATGAAAAATTTCTTGAAGGATAAAAGGAAATAAAATTAGGGTCCAAATTTCCAAAATTTGATTTAGATAGTGACTATTTTTTAATAAAAACTTTTAATTATCAAAATTTTAATAGTTCTATAAAAACCACTGAAAATAAATCAATATGTAGAAATTATTTTTGTTAGAAGTTGATAATGTAAGATAAATGGTCATAAGACCTGTGATACATAATTATTTGTTTTTATACAATATCTTATCTAATAAACTACTTATTTTAGTTTTTCCTTTATCATATACCAATATTAACTTAAATTCTAATTTATTAAGGAATTCAAAATAAATTTTTTAAAAAACCTAGAGTTTAATAAATACAATAGGTGTGGGTATTGAAACTAATTTTTTAGGATATAATTTATCACTATTTCATTCCCTTTCAATATTTTATTATTTTGATCAAATGAAAAGTATATTAAGTCATTTATAGACATGTATTATGTTTTAGGACTATTTATTTTTATTGATATGATACCTTCTTCCATAACTTTGAAATTCAAAAACTCATCTATATATGGCCAATATTCGAATTCCATGATCATTACTATGTTTCATATAGATTTTTCCCTATCCCAGATGGTACAGGAAAAAACTTAAGATTGTCTTCACAATATCCCATTTTATTCACGAAACTCAACGATTATTTTGTTAATTATGTGATGATTATTATTTACTTTAAAATTTTAGAATGATTTATTGTCTTAATATGATATATATAGATTTCAATCAACTTTTATCTAGTTGAGACCCCACTTGAAACTGGCCCTTGATAAGAACATAGTTTCTGTTAATTTCTTTAATTATTTAGTCTATGTCACAATCCATTTTATCCATAAATAACCCTTCCAATAAATACATTTCATGCTTTATTATTTTATGGGATTTCAATAGTGATATTCAAGTGTCTACATCAAGAAGAATTGAATTATTGGGGGAAATGAGAGTGTGGTGTCACTATATTAGGATGAATAAAAGAAAAATTGATTGATTCATTGTTCATTGTATTTCATAAGTCATACTATTCTCTTAAAAAAATAAAATTTAAAAAAAAAATCTTATAAAAAAGGGGGAAAGTAATAATTTTAAAAATGATTTATAAAGAAATGAAAAAAAGGGTGAATTAAAAATAAATTTTTATTACAATCACTTTTTGACTCATGGAGAATATTCTGATAAACAAAGTGTATTGGGATGGGATACTTTTATTTGGTACATTGAGATATGTACTTTTTAATGGACACTCTTAATTAATCTTGAATTTTATTTCTTCTCAACCATCCTCTTATCATTATTCTTCTTAAAATTAATATCTATTAACCTATATCCAACATTATACACATGATTATTATACTTATTCTATTTATTTTATATTGAAATGATAATTGTTCAAGTATATGGCCCAACAATCATTTTCACGAGAAGACCATTACTCTTCACATCAATTTCACTTAACAAAGGAGTAACAACAAATTTCATAAAAGGTAGGTGATAAAGATATAATGTGTAAATGATTAATATTGAAGGAACTTGAGTGTGGTAGAATATAAGAAAATGGAAATAATTTCATAAAGGAAATATTATATATTAATTTTTGAAAAAAAAATGGTGGGTTTATCATTTTTTAGCCTTTTATGTGGATCATGATTTTGATGTAATGATTTTTCTAGGATATCAAAATTTATGTTTGGGGAAGTGAAAACATGGGGATTTTATCCTTTTAAATGAATTGCTGAATTTATTAACATCATTTGTACTAAAATTTTAAAATATACATGTAATTTTACTTGTCAGTTTAGAAGTATAATGTTTATATTTATTTGATAAAACCATATGAATTTTTCAAAAATATCTCTTATTTTTTATTTACTTCAAAGATTTTTTTTTATTTGAATACATTTGTCTTCTGTAATTCATTATTAAAAAATCAAAATGAATTGATGTTATATATTTATTTTAAATTTTAAATTGAAAATTAAATTCTATATGGATTAGTTAGAGTAATAGAAAAATTAAATGTAGTTTTATTTTTATTCTCATTTTTTATATTTTATCGGAAAATTTTATTTATTAATTAATTGGTAGTTGGGATATCATATTTTTTTGTCATTATGATCGAAATATTTTGAAAATAAATAAATATTTTAGTAGTACATTGAATAATCAAATCAATGAATCACATAATTTTTAGTGACATCGGGGAAGGGATTTCCATATATAAAAAAGAAACCACTTAAAGGATATTTGGTGAGGTGTCAGGATACCAAGAGGGTTGTGATATTACTATTCTAGTATGATTAAAGATGATCATTTAGAAATTTTTTCTTATTAACTATTATAGAGTAATATACGATGGTGGGTTATAAATTGATGCTCTATATGGGGTTTATGTCGACTCTTCTATTCTGTGATTTAGCACCATTGACTGCTCAGGTGGAGCATGTTCTAGTATAGATTTCAACTCAACGAAGTGTTTGAAGTGACCCATGATTTACTACTCATGGCCAGATGAATGGGTGGGTCTATAGGGAATTATTTGGGTTCCCCAATAGAGATAAACTATAACTAGAATTTATAATATTCTAATAGTATTGAATTATTAGAAAACTGATATGAAGGATTGAAAATAAGTATTCTGCACTACTTGGGTAATGACCAATAATTTTATTAGTGAAATTTCCATTCTAATTTTACAAATGTATCATATTTAGTATTTTACTATTATATCAATCACATTTAAAACATAATAAAACCAATTATAATGCTTTATATTTTTTTAACATTATAATTAAAGAATAAATATGGAAATAAGAATCGAATGTTTTATAATTGGGTTGAAATTAAAAATAAGTCTATTATAATTTGAAAATTTGGACCTTCTCTATCACCTATATTGATCACACTCATAAACGAAATGGTAGAAATGATATCAAACAATTTTAGTGAAATATTCATTTTAAAAATTTAAATATATATAAAAGGTTTATAAAATATAATTATATGATGATTGAAGGAAATATGAGGTATTTAAGGAATTTAAAGAACCTATATTACTATTATAAATCTAACCAATGGATTAGTAAAATGACTATTTGAATATTAACAAAACTGTTGGAATAGTAATCTAACAATTCACAACAATAACTTGAATATTGGAAAACAAAACCTCCCTGGTGTAGTTGGAAAATAGTATTTAGTTATTTTATAAAATTAAAATATTGAAAATAAAAAATACAAATACAAATAAATAAATGATTAAAAATTTATAAAATAGTTGTTTATATTTTTCAAAATCATATATGTTTTACTAATTTATTTATGAAAATAATAAATATTTGAAATAAAATTTATCTTTATACATATGTTTCATATAGAATAAATTTTCTTATTATAATAATAATATAGATTTATAATAACATAAATAATTTATCAAGGGGTTATAAAATTGGTCATAATATTAAAATTTATATGTTTAAAATTAATTTAGATTTTATTTAAAATAAACTTTTATCATATATGGAAAATTATTTAAATTAAAAAGATTTATTTTTTTGCAATATACAAGTTGAGAAATGGTTAGGATGAATTTTTTATATTTTTATAAAATAGTTTAATTTTTTGGGAATGTACAAGTATAAAAGAATCTGGAAAGTTACATTATAATATATATACATGAAAAAATGAGTAATGGATGATCTATAAAACCATTGTTTTGAAAACATGTGAATAAATTACTATATATAGTAACAATATTCATCACTATTAGTAGTCTTGAGCCAAAATAATAAAATAATAAATATTATATTCCAAAAAACCCTCATATGCTTATAAATACCACCCTTTACATCCCCCTATCCTCACACATTCTTGAATACTTAACATACCAATTTCCCCCCCAAAACTCTCCTCATATCTCCCCTATGTCTCTTGAATCATTATTCTCATCAAAAGTACAATATAATGTACCCTATGGGGAAGTCTAAGATGGAAAATACAATGATGTAATAATCTTAACAAAACTATATATTGAATCTTTATTATTTATCTATATCATAAATATTTCATTCGTGATCGAATGATAACGTATGTATTTCAAATATAATGTCTTTTTATTTTATTCAAGGAATATCCCTTAACTATCATAATCTCTTCTTATATTTTTGAAAGAATGAAACCAGTATCCATATTATAGTTGGTTTACAGCCTCCATAGACGATGAGTTTAGTTTTCCATTACAACTATCATAGATGTTTGAAATAATATTATAATGGTTAAAAATATCTTAAATATGTATATGATATAGTTTTTCAAATTCAAAAATCTAAATAATGCTATAATATTAAAATAAATGAAATAAGTATATCATGGTTGGATATCAACCAAAATGATGTAAGTGTATAATGATTGCACTATATAAATAATGATTATATATGAATAATATTTGATAATAAGAACATTTTAGACCACTATAAACAAATTAACTCCATACCATTATGCTTCTAGGGTTATAATAATGAATTGGACTAGGATACCCACTAAACTCTTACCAGAACATAATTTCCACTAACTCGAAGGGCATTCCAGATCACCTTGGTTTTGAGACTAGTATCTAGGAATCAAATAACAAATAGAGTAAATGATTTCACCTAACCTGAAATAATATTAAATTCATATATATATATATATATATAACAAATATAAAAGAAATATTCCATAATAAAAGAGTGAAAAAGGAAGAAATATAACCTAGAAGTTTCCAGATCAAACCGCAAAAGGAACATTTCTAACAAAACAAGAAATGATAGATAAAATCAACAACCGATTATCCTTGTGATATGTGAAAAATATCCCACCATCCCATCCTTATAAACCAATTCCCAGATTATATAAAACACACCACCACACTATGGAACATTTCCTTTTCCTGTATCAATAAACAATTTTATATCTATACATTCTTGAAGGAATTTTAATGGTGTATTCTAAATAGGATTAGTTGGATCCAAACCAAGTGTTCCATATCCTGTATCTCTAAAATAATACCAATATGATAAGATTATATAATGAAAAGGCATGATAATAAATTAAATGGTATTATAAAAAAATTGATAAATTGCTTCCTAGTTTCCATATTTTTAAAATTAATCTACATAAATCTATTTCAAATAAAAAATAAATATTTTACATACTATGTATATCAAATCCAAAATAATACAATCCAAATAAAAATGGAGATCATCCATAGGATATCACAATTTTGGGATAGCTATGTAACTCATACCTAAATAATCAAGATAATACGAGTTCCTAAAAATAACATTTTCTAAGGACATGGGTCCTGAGGAATAGAGGAACACTCTATGATTGAACCCTCTAAAGATGTCTGATAATAAATTCCATATGATACATAGACAAGGGAGCATAGGGATATCTCATGATTATACCCCCCCCCCCCCCATTGGAAGTAACGATAAGTCCCAATACAAAACCCCCATCCTAGTACCAAAGGCACTCGTGTGCTCAATTATTCAAATCATTTCAAAATGGATTATCACATTTTATAACCAATTTCCAAATAAACCCATTATTTAATTTAAAATATTCTTTGAAAATATATTTCACACCTCATTTTAAAATATATTCCAAAAAAAAATTCACTAAAATAAGAAGAAAACCCAAATTTTCTCAAAAATAATTTAAACACATAAATAAATCATTCATTAAAATATATTTAAATACCCATTCTACTAATCTGGAGAATAAAAATTTAACCCTACATATACTATAGATATATCCACCTACATGCACTTAGTTTACACACCACCCACAATGGGGTCTATACATAGTATAAGGAATGAAAAGTATAAAACAAAGTCACTACCAATGATCATGCATCTTAGAATCAATCTCCAAAAGAAAAATGGCCAGTTAAGAAGTTATAACAACACATAATTCATCTAACCCATGCATTGTGATACTACCAACACAAGAAGTGCCAGTTCAAGAAGAACATATAAACAAACCTATAAAGGATTGATAGAAATCCCCAAATAGTCCGAGGAATCCAAGAACCTATCCAAATCCCAATATTACAACCAAGATACACCAAAAAGATTGAGGGTGATGGAAATACATACCAAAGGGAGAGTAACCAATAGAACTGGAGATCAAATGATCAACAGAGTAGTCTAAAAGGGAAGGAATTTTCAAAAAGTTCATGGAGTAGCATAGGGGTTGTAAGAGGAGGTTCCTATCATAAGGAGGAGTATTCAAGCATGATAAGTGATAAAATACACTTGGATGAAGGGATTTACATATTCAATCCCATATTTTAAATTTAAACTCCCCATTTTTCATGATTTCTAAAAAATTCATCACTATTGGATAAATATTTTATGAAAATAATTCATGATGTTAACAGGATTCATGTCATGAATTGATTTCACCCATTAAACCTGATTCATTATATCACCCCATAAAGTTATCACCTTTGTGTATACAGTTCATAATATGAACTGGTTCTATATACAATGCTTATCCCATCTTTTAGTAAAAACTAAAAATTTATCTCTAACACCCTCCAAATATGAAGTAAAACTCTTACACATCAAAAGAGAGTGTAACGTTAAGAATTATGTTTTATTTCTACCCACCATAGGACATTTTATCCCAGAGATTTCAAGTGGAAGAAGGGTTCTACAAAAAAATTAAGGCCCATGTTCCCTCACTAATTATTTTTAGTCCCATGTCATGTGAAAATCTGATGAGTGTTTTTATATTACTTTGACTAGTTGAATATAATTACAAAACAATAATTTCAACTAATTATCAATGATCTCCATTTTTTACTACAAAATGAAAACTTTTCATATAATTTTAATCTCCTCTCCACATAAAACATGGGAAGGATTAGGTTGGTACATCCTAAGATGACATTTTTAGGAAACATCATGAATACATGTCAACAGAGATAGTAAAGCAAACTGACAAAAAATGTGAAAAAGATTCTCAGTGAACTGAAATGTTCTAACAAATATCATTTTGTACTTCACCTATTCCCCAAGATGATGATGACCCAAAAAAATAATATTTTATGAAAAAAAATTCATTAATGGAAAATACAAAGAATTAAGTTGATGATCTACATAGTATTTCTGGTGACTATGAGTTGTAAAAAATAGTTAACATACATCCTAAATCCTCACTAACATCTCCTGAATTAGACTAGTTCCCACAAGAGAGGCATCTCTCACCTCTTCCCAATAAAGAGTTAAACTACATGGGTGATCATAGAAATCCTCAGTGAGTTATTTTCATATTTGAAGACTTGCAACAATTATTATAATAAAACTCAACCAACCCCAGATATTCATCCCATGGCCCATTTAAATCCATGATTCAAGCGTGGAATATATCCTCTAGGATCTGAATATCACTATATATCTATAGGTATAGGATAAACAGCTTGTGGTGATCTATGAGAATATTAAAACAATGAATTCCTAACTGATAATGGAATGAAAAATATATTATCTTAAGGTATAATATATCAAATTGGATACACTAACCAAAAATTTCCTCCCCACCATAAAATGTTTCCCCTATTCTCATATACCCATAACCATACTAATGAAAATACACAATTGACTAATAGATTTAAGATTATAATTAAACATTTATCAAAACCATACATGAATTATCCCCTTTCACATCCAGATGCAACTGGGGGAAGTTCGCCCATCAGGTTCTACCCTTCCTTCGATTATAGAATAACATGTGGTGGAACATTCCTTTTGAGAGCATCAAAGATAACATTCCCTTTCACATTGGTGTAGGAGATATAAAATTCAAGCATCTAAATTTACTACACCCATTACTTATTCATGAGATTAAATTATTCCAAAGATAATATATAACTCAAACTATTATCATAAAAAAATCATCATCTCCCCATAAATATAGTACTTCTCACATTTCGTCTGGTGCGTCACTACAGAAATCTGTAAATCATGAGTGATTTAATTTCTATAATTTTTCTGGATCGTAATAGAGACAAAGGACACAATTTGAAAACCTAACATATGTATACATCCATTACCAACACTTGAGGCATCACAGGATATCATATAACCCCTACAATACTCAAGTAAGATCAAAATTTGAAATATTATTAGAATTAATTTCAACTCATCAAAAGAAGTCTGAAATTTTTCATACCATGTGATCATTACCTCTTTCAAGGTAAGATCTATCATAGGTGATTCCATCATTAAGAAATCTGTGAAAACACACCAATTGTATCCATAGATATCTAATAATCTCCATAACTAAAAGAGACTATTCTTCCCATGAGAAAATAGAATTCACCTTTTCAATATTGACTGAAAGTATATATTCTAAAATCACATTCCACAAAAACATCACTTCTTGGATCTAGAAGTTACATTTTGAATGATTCCTATAAATATGATGACACATGAAGAATTAAAAATCTAGATTCACATGGCTCCCATGCTCACATACGGATCTTGAATAAACCAATATTTCATTCATCAACACTTCAAAAAAATTGTCGAGATATGAATAGAATATTTAGTTCATCAATTCCATAAAAAAAATTGGAGAATTAGTTAGTTCAAAGGGTATCAAAGGATATTTATAATGTTCATAACTCCTCCTGAAACTGGTATTCAGACTCTCAGTCTCCCAAACCTTGAGGGAATTATATCCCATCTGATGATTAATTTTAAAAAACCAATTCACCCATTTTAATTGATCAATCAAATCATAAAAATGGGTAAAGTGATACTTATTCTCAACCATCACTCGAACAAACTTATTATAGTCCAAACACAAATGATTTTAATAATCAGCCTTCTTGGAAAATAGAATACTAATTTTCAATGGGAAAACACAAGTTTTGAAAAAAAAACCATTCTCTTTCAGATTTTCTAGCAGGATCATTATCTCTTTTAACATAGCATGTTCCATATGATAAGAGGGTATCAATATTGGTTTCATAACGAAAACCAAATAAATAATGAAATCTACCATTATATCTAGTGGAAGACAATATAAGTTTCCTAGGAAGATAAGAGGAAATACCCTTATAGATAAGGGAAGATCTCCAACAAAATAAATGATATATCCCTCTCTCCCTAAGATATCCAAGATCTCTTATCGGAAGCATTGAATGAAATTTGATGATAATAAAAATCAACCTCATCTCAATGATAAAAAATCTATTCTATCATAATAATAATAGAAATAATATCTATATCAGGAACCAATAAATCCCATTATAACTCCACATCTACTATATAATAAGAATGAGACATATTATCAAACCCTTTATACTTTAGCTTTACATGATGTTTGTATAGAACTATAGAAAACAATATTATTATTGTTGTAAGTTTTATAACATCAAGAAATTGAGCTGATATAATTGATTGTGAGTCACCTATATCAAACCAACCAGTTTCTATAAAAGATACAACACGTATGGTCCCTCTCAATGCCACTAGGACCCCATCATCCTCTGAAATATATTCATACACTATGTGAAGGTTCTTCCCCCTTGTGTCCCATGGATGGATACTTATGGACTTTGAAGATTTCGAATTCACCACAGAGGCCTTTAGATTTGAAGATTCATAACTATAATGGGGTGTAAAAACATCCTGAAATAACCTCTATAAATTATTATAGACGCCACAAGAATTAAAAGTCTTTGTGTGTGCAAGAAATGTTCTTCATAAATTATCAAACTTTCCACACTTATTGAAAGTCAAGGGAACACTAAAGTATATTATGAATAGTAAAAATGAGGAAAACATCTGAGAACAACTTCCACTACCCTTGTGATTATCATGAAACTTCCTCATCTTCCACTGTTTACAATTGAAACTACCACTAGGTGTAAGATAAGGGGTAGATTATCTAATCGTACCTTATATATCCACCTCTTCCATCATCTTCATATCTATAATCTCCACATAGGTAGAAATATTCATCATTAATATCTATGATCAGATAACTAGTGGTAATCCATGAATGTACTTCTTATATTTCAACATATCATTCATGAAAACCTCTGGGGAAAAATTGAACATGTCTGAATAATGATTTTTTTAATCGAACGTTGAGTTGTCTCACTATAGTAAAAAATGATAACTCCATACCTAATTCTATAATTATATACTTTGGGAAGAACTATTAAAATAATAGTGTATTGAACCCCTCCCAAACCAATCCCCCATTATAATTTTCTTATATCATATAATTTCAACACATCTTATGGAGACCAGCGAGTATGATCTTTATGGACATCGCCTTGATATCCTCATGTGTGTCTAGAAATTCATAGATTTATAGTTATTTTCCATCCAGTACTCTACCTCTTGGCGTTCATTTTTAGAATGGAAATATGGGATCTTCTCCTAAACAAACTATTGGGATTGATCCATATCTCCCTCTACTCCAATAAGCACCTTAATAGTTGGTTAATAACTCATAATATATTCTAGTCCACATCATTAATGTCCTAAATAATATACCATATATGATTCCTATAAAAATAAGTATTCCCTTAATAATCATCTCACATTTCAACCTCCTGTGGAACCATGGAATATATCTTAGAGGCATGTTTATAAACACGAGAATAGGAGTAAGACATCAGAAAATTGAATAATATTAGTTTAAACTAGATAAAATAAAATATAGTATGGTGACACCCTCACTATACCTGCCAAAAAAGTCACAATAATCTTATCTGATGTCTAATAAATATCCCAAGGCAAGGACTCTAAATAAAAATCCTCCATAAAATACAAATTTATAATTAACTCACTCGGGATACCGTCTAAACTATCACTCAAACTAATTTTCCACTTACCTGAAGGGAGTTCCCAATCCCCATGGGTTGAATAGTAGATCTAAAGAATCAAAAAGAAAACCAAATTGAATAATTTCTCTCAATAATAAAAAATATTTACGGAATATATATAAATATAACCTATAAAAAATATTCTATAATTAAATAATGATAATGGAATTAAACAAACCCATAAGTAGTCAGATCTAAACTGAGAAGTACATATCCAATATAACTAGAAAAGATAATTAAAAAACTAATAATCTAGGTGATATGTGGGAATTATACCACAATCTCACTTTCAGCTACCCATAACCATCAAAATAAACCTCAAGGACTTATTTTGATCCCTTTCCATTTAATATATCAAATGAAAAAGATAGGTCTACAATTTTTGAAGGAAATGTGTAGGTTTTGCGAAAAAAGGCTCTCTAGGATCTCACTCAGGTCTTACATATCAATTATCTATACAATAATCCCAAAATTATAAATGTACCAAAAAATTCATAATAAGTAGTAAAATATCTATATATCCAAATCACGGTAAAGAGTTTTTATTTTATCTTGGATCTAAAAAAATCGAGGTAAATTAAATTCAAATAATAAATCCACATTTAAGAAAAAGAGTATATCAAATAAAAAATTATTTACTCCAAAAAAATAGAGATCACGCCTATGATATCCAAGGTCGGCACAAGCTAGTTCACTCGTGCCTCAACAATCAATAGAAGACTATTGTTCACAAAACCTGCCCCCATGACACAAGGCCTAGGGGGTAGATGAACCCCCCATGAGTGCACCCCCGGAATATTCTAGTTAATCTTGTCCCTATAATAATTGGCCCAAGTAGTAGAGGAACAACCCATGAGTGATCCCTGCAAAGGAATCAAGGATATGGCCCAATAATAAACCCCATCCTAGGTATCCAAGGTTCCCATGTGCTCTGTGATTCAAGTAATTTCAAAGGGGATTTTCATAGTTCATAACCACTTTCAAATAACAATTTCATTCATTATAAAAGAACAATGAAAATAAATTTCTAAATATATTTCACATAAAATTTGGAAGCACCTATTCTTGAACCCTAACAATAGAAAATCCCCAACTTTTCATAAAACTCATTTACACACATAAATTTTTAAATCGTGAAAATTTATTTATAAATCAGTTGATAAATCATGTTAATTAAAGGTCCACCCAAAATTATCTAGATAATAAACCACCTACCTGACTTAGATAACACATTACATGAAATAAGACCCACATGTGGTAGAAGAAACATAAAATATAAAATGGAGTCCCTAACTATGATTCAAACATTATAGAATTGGCATTCATAAGAAAAAGGGTCAACGGAGAGATTATATAAAATCATAGCTTGATAAATTCACTTGTTACACCACAACCAACACAAGAACCATATCTCATAATTTTCACACATGATGGAATCCTTAAATCATCAATAGAAATCACTAACTAAAATAAGGACTCCAAAAATTCATCCCGACACAACTATAATAAAGAAGATAAATGAAGGAAACTAAGATAGAAGTAAATGATTACCATAAGTGGAGAAGCCAATAGTGTCAGAGATAAAAACCCAAAATTATTTTCTAGAAGGTATGGAATCACTAAAATGAACCCAAATTATCCTACAGTATGAGGGATGAGGTTCCGGTTAAATGGAGAAGGTTTTGATCACATGCCATGATGAAACATGATATGCAGAAAGGATTCACAACATGAATCCCATATTTATGTTGTTAATTCCCCATTTTTTTAAGTAAAAAATGAAAAACCATGAGTTAAATATTATGAGTTCCAATTTAAAAATTTCAATAAGAATAATTTCATGAAAGTTTTTCAATATTTTAACCATGTTCATATGAAAACCCTACTTTTATTACAAACTTAAACATGATTTATTACATAAAACTTCACTTGATAAAACAAAGAAGATCGAGAGTTTAGTGTATTTGGGGATTAGGATCATTAAAAAAAACTTGAAACATGAAATACAACATCTTTATTGAAAACTTCCTTTACATGACCAATACATTCCCTCATACTTAGCCTGGCTTGGGATAACCTGAGGATATGCATAAGAAAAGGTGAGCTATAAAGCCCAATAAGGGAATACACATGGAATAATATGAGGAGTACAATACATGTTATATATTAGTAAAATAAATAGAGCACAAGAGAAATATGAACCTAAATTCATGATAAAGCTTGATAATCATAACATGGAAATGTGTCAACAACACTTAACATGGAATTAGCATGAGCCAAGGCTCATTGCACATGGAGCATGAGTAAATCCTCATTGCACATGAAGAACGAGTAAACCCTAATTGAACTTGAATTATCATGAGTCAAAACTCATTGCACATGATGTATCATGATACTATACTTTACCCAATGCATTGGAGCGCTATAAGGGCGCACCCTTCTTAAACATTTCATTTCATGCATAAGTGTGCCACATGGATCATAAAACATGGATTTATAAAACATAATAATTTATTACATGAAAAAGGAATGTGGAATTAATACAAAAAACTTTATAATAAATAATTAAATGTGCATAAAGGTGAATACCCTTGATGGAGAAATGGGCATGGTATTCACTACACAATGGCATTGGCTTAGGAAATCGGTGCAATATCGGCAGCGTATCGGCGTGACATAAGAATTAATAAAAATGGATGATGAGAGAGAAAGGGGTGTCTCATCATATTTACATGAAATGGACAGTAAGTGGGTCATATAGATACATGTCCAAACAATTGTAATGGAATTTATATTCATGATACAAAAGTATTGCTTGAATGTAAAAGAGGAGAGAGAAGTTCCTTTCGAAATTTCGGCATAACAACGGGTGTACATGGGAGGTATTTAGTTAGAGAGAAAGGGGTACCCCATCATTAAAACAATAAATGGGAAGTATGGGGAGGTGTGAAACCATTCCCCAGAATTTATAATTGAAATAAAAAGGTCATAACAATATGAAGAAAATTGGACAAAAATGAGAAAGGAAGAAAACCCCTTCCTTGGAAGTGTGCTTCCAAATGCTAGAGAGAGTCTTGTGAGAGGCTTATTGGGAGCTTGGGGAACCTTGGGATGATTCTAGAGAGATTATGGTAGAGTTTGGAAGAACTCAAAAGGCTTTGAGTGAGGATGAAGTTGGAGCTTGGGTGGGTTTATATAGGAAAGGTGAGGGAATTATTTATTATTTAGGTTTGGGACCCCTTACATTAAATTAATCCAAACCACAAACCATCCCATGGTTTTTGCCCATGGTTTTTGGAAATAGGAAGAGGAAAACAATATTTTATAAGGCTAAAGTCCGAAATTCTAAAAATAATAGTGTTGCTTTTGTGGAGGAGAGTCATATTCCCATGGAAATTAATTTAAAAAGACAAGATGTTTAATAAGTCTTGAGGGGTCCATTAATGCTTTGAAAAGTAATACAAACTAACCCAAAATCAAATTATTTTAATAGTAAAAAATATATTGTCCAAACATAAATATTATAGTACTTTATTACATCACTATTGAATCATTATGATGTCATAAAACACATTATATATTTAAACCATATTTAATTTTTACTCAAAAATTTGACTATCTCAGAAAATTATGAGAAATTCACCATTGGATAATTTCGACGTCCCGATTCCAAAAATAACATTTATTTTATCTAAATAATTTTATAAATATGTTAATTTTCACTTTTAAAATAAAAACCGACATTTATCAAAAATTCAAGGGTTTTTGACAAAAATGGCTTTCAAACCTTAATAAAAATTATAATTGCATTCATACAATTATATGATCATTTATATATAATAAAATTAATCTAATAATAATAATAATAATATTTTATTAAAAAATTATTTAATTCAAAAATCCTATAATTTAATAAAATACATTTCTTAATTAAATAATAACTAAAAAATAGCATTTGAACTTTAAAAACTATTTAAAATGTATCAATAATAACAAGAAATTATATTCATTATTATATAAAAAATTAATGTACATGAACATTGTACTGACGATTAGTTATAGAACCCCTTAAAACAGCCGCATAAGAAATAAGGGTAAGGTTTGCGATGGTGACAGACTCTTGGGGTGGCTGGGATAACATCACTCGAGTTGTAATTTCTATCAACATCCACTACTCCCATAGACTTTCCCATTTGAGCTTGACATGGTGAATCTCATCTTGGGCTTGGTCAAGAGCGAATCCCAAGGATGTCGCCTCTTTTCCGAGCTCTGATAAATTGGATTCGCATGGGGCAATTGTACTGGATGAGGTCATCGTTTCCGTTGTCTGGGTAAATTTGGATTTGTTAAAGACCTATATTTCTACTAATCATGGGATCACTGTTCAACAGCTATATTAGCAAAGGTCAAAATTCATAACATAAAACCAAAGAAGTTGACATTTTATATAAACAAAAAGAGACATTTAGTTAGATCAAGAGGTATTTCCATTAATGAAACTTTGGTTCATTACAGTATTCCCCCCTTAATAAATTTCACCCTCGAAATTTCTCCCCTTACCACACTAAAACATATGAGGGTAACTCAGCTTCATCATTTCCAATAATTCCCAAGTCACTTCTTCAAACTTGTGGTTTCTCAAAAACACCTAGACGAGGGGCATTGTCTTATTTCTTAAAAAGTTTTCTCTATGATCTAAGATCTTCACTAGTTGCTCCTCATGAGAAATATCATCTTCCAATTGTACCACCTCAAAATAGAGTACATGTGAAGGGTCTGGTATATACTTCCTTAAGAGATATACATGAAATAAATCATGTACTTTGGCCATGGTAGGTGGAAGTGCTAGTCGATAGGCCACCGCCCCGACACGATCAAGAATCCCGAAGGGGCCGATGTACCTTGTACTTAACTTCCCTTTATTTCCAAACCTCATGACCTTCTTCTACAGAGATATGCGAAGAAAACCAATGTCTCCAAATTTAAACTCAAGGTCTCGTTGACGGTTAACTACATAACTCTTCTATCGACTCTGGGTTGCCTTGTTATGCTGATGAATTGTTTTCACCTCCTCCACCATTTCTTCGACCTTTTCTGGTCCAAGAAGCTTACGTTCATTGACCTCATCCCAACATGCTGGTGTTCTGCACCTTTTTCCATATAGGGATTCATATGATGACATTTTGATGCTTGAGTGGAAACTGTTATTATAAGAGAACTCAACTAGAGGAAGATGTTGATCTCATCCTCCTTTAAATTCCATTGAGCATGCTCTCAAAATTTCCTCAAGTGTTTGGATAGTCCTCCCGGATTGGCCATCAGTTTGAGGATGATCGGTCGTACTGAAGTTTAGTTCAGTATTTAGAGCATGTTGAATACTCTTCCAAAACATAGAGGTGAATCTTAGATCTCTGTCAGACATAATAGATAGTGGTACTCCATGTAACCTTACCACTTACCTGATATATATTTGTTCCAGTTGATCCAATGAGAAATCCTCCCGAATAGAAATTAATTGTGCAGTATTTATATGATGATCCACAACAACCCATATTTCATTTTTTTCCTTTGGATTTCCTCGTAAGTCTGGTAACAAAGTCCATAGTGATGTTCTCCCATTTCCATTCTGGTATGGGCAATGGTTGTGTCATCCCCTTAGACTTCTGCCTCTCTTCCTTCACTTGCTGGAACTCTAGGAACATTGATGTATATTATGCGATCTCATTATTGATATTATCCCACAAAAACTTTTCTCAGATATCTCGATACATCTTTGTGCTCCCTAGGTGAATAGAGAAATTTGAACTATGTGCATCCTCCAAAAGTTCCTTCTTCAGCTCTAGACATGATGGAACACATATTTTTTTCCCAAAACCACACAATTCATTCTTCATTAACATTAAACTCCGAGGAATTCCCTTTTTTGAGAGCTTACACTTTTTCTTGAATTCCCACATCATCCTTTTGAGCATCCATTAACCTGTCCAAAATAGACGGTTGAGCAATAATTTGGGAGAGGACTGATGATGTTACCTTCTCTATGATTCCCATTTCCATCTTCATCAAGTCTAATAATATTGGATCCTTCTCAATTATCATCATTGATAGAATCTATGGATCCTTTATACTTAGGGCATCTGCCACCTTGTTCAATTTCTCAGGGTGGTAATGGATTGATCAGTCATAATCTTTGATGAGCTCTATCCATATTCTCTAGCGCATATTAATCTCTTTATGTGTGAATATATATTTAAGACTCTTTTGGTAGGTATATATTTCACATTTATCTCTATAGAGATAATGCTTCCAGATTTTCAACGCAAAGATCACCGCCGCTAACTCCAGATCATGCGTTGGATATTTTTGCCAATGGAATTTCAACTGCCTTAAGGCAGAGGATATCACTTTATCATTCTACATCAGCACATAGCCTAATCCCTTCTTTGAAGCATCATGGAATACCACAAAAAGTTCCCCACATGTGGGTAAAGTGAGCACGGGCGCAGTGATAAGCCTCATTTTTAACTCTTTGAATCTTTCTTCACATTCATCACTCCAAGAAAACTTTACTCCCTTCCGAGTTATCTTGGTAAGAGGGTTGGAAAATCGTGAGAAATTCCTCACAAATCGTTGATAATATCTAGCTAACCCCAAGAAGCTATAGATATTTGTTACTGATATTGGTCTCGGTCATCCCTCAATTGCATCTGTTTTGGAGGGATCCACAGATATCCCATTGCTTGTGATGATATGGCCCAAGAATGAGACTTCATTCAACCAAAAATCACACTTTCTGTACTTTTCATAGAGCTTCTCCTTGCGCAAAGTCTCCATTATAGTTCTTATATACTCCTCATGATCCTCCTTATTTTTTGTAGTATATTTTAATATCATCTATAAATACTGCCACAAATTTTTCTAGGTAATCTCTAAAGAATCTATTAATTAATTCCATGAAGATTTCAGGAGAATTAGTGAGTACTAAAGGCATTACTATAAATCATAGCACCTGTATCTAGTGTGAAAAGCATTCTTGGGGATATCTTCCTTATTCACCCTTACTTGATAATATCCTAACCGCAAGTCCACCTTGGAGAAGTATTGTGCTCCACGCAACTGATCGAACAAGTCATCAATTCTTGGGAGAGGATACTTGTTCTTAATTGTGATTTTTTTAAGTTCACGACAATCGATCCAAAGCCTCATTGACCCATCCTTCTTCTTGATGAAGAGGACTGGTGCACCCCATAGTGAAGCACTTGGGTGTATAAACCCTTTATCCAGATTCTCCGGTTGTTGTTTCTTTAGCACATCAATCTCTACAATAGCCATTCTATATGGAGTCTTGGATATTGGTAAAGCCATGGGTATAAGTTCAATTGAGAATTCAACAACTCTTCTAGGAGGAAGGCCAGGAAGTTCCTCAACAAACACTTCAGCGAATTCCCTCACAATATGAATTTCTTCAAGGATGGTTTCTTCCTTGGACTCAATCATCTGAGCTAGATACACGTGCTCATAAGGCAGTAATATACATGCTTGAGATTATGGAGCTAAAGGATATTCATCTTCCACCATACAATTGTAAAGAATCGGGGGTCGATTCTCCATATGGAGTGTGATTTTCCTCTCCCGACACTTTATGTTGGCTCTATATAAGGAAATCCAATCCATGCCAAAAATTGCATCAAATTCCACCAAAGGGAGTATGATGAGTTTCACTGAGAAATTCAATCCACAGATTATAATAGGGGAGGACTTATATTCATGGGATGCAATGATTTCCCCATTTGTCGTACTCACCAACATCTTCACTTCCATGATTTGTGGTGGTGATGGGATTGTTCTACTAAACATTTGAGATATAAAAGAATGTGTAGAACCTAAATCAAAAAGTACGAAATATTCATGAATAAATAACTAGCGTACCTATCACCACTTCGTTGTCGGGGTTCACTACGGCAGAAGTGATGGAAAAATCTCTCACTTTCTACCTTGGAGGTTGTTGGTTTCCTCCGAAAACCCTTGGATTAGGGAACTAATTTGCAAAATGACCCGGTTCTTTTCATTTGTAGCATTGAAAAACACGTTGAGGTTCAAACGGAGCGTTCCTCTCCTCTTTCGTAGTTGCGAGTCTTTCTTACCGATAGTTAACAGCCAGGTTCCCTTCTCTTCCACACCTGAAGCATTTCCTCGTCCACATAAGGCAATTTACAGGATGTTTCTTTCCTCACTTTTAGCAAGTGGGTGATGGATCTTCTTAGTACCGTTGTATTTATCCATCGGACCACCAACATTGAAGTCCACCTTACACTTCTTATCCCCATGATACACTTGTGATTCTCTGATATCCATTTCAAACTTGAGGGCACATTGGACAATTTCCTCATATCTGTCAAAGTCACAGATCACCAATGCTTTCCGCAGGCTAGCCTTTAGCCCACCAAAGAAGCGTTCAACTTTACATTATGGGGTAACGACAAAGCCAGAAGCATATCGTGCAATCCTTGTGAATTTTGCCTCATATTTTCCGATATATTCTTCATCTTTTTTCTTGAGGGAAAGGAAGTCCCTTTCCCTCTTAAGCCGGAGGGTGCGCGGAAAATATTTATCAAAAAACATCTTCCAAAAATCCTTCCATTCCAACGCATCGGTCTCCTCCTCAGTATTTATATTTTTTATCAACGTCCACCATTGATCATCTTCACCCTCCATAAGATAAGCTTCAAGTAGAAACTTTTCTTTTTCAGAACATTGAAGGATGGAGAATATCTTTTCAATGGAGTTGATCCATTGTCCAGCGATCGTGGGATCGGATGATCCACTAAAAGTTGGAGGCCTTTGTCTCATGAAGATCTTAATAGTGTCTTGTTCTTTCTTAGGGGGGTTGAATGTTCCTCTTGACCTGTGTTTCTATTAAAAACATGAGTTATCTGAGAGAGAAGTGTGACAAAGTTTGCGATTCCCGCTCCCACTGGATTGGGCATCTCATTAGTACAGTCATCACACTGATCTTTACAACAGTTGTTAGCTCGAGTCCTCCTATTACCAGCCATTGGCTGGAATAAATGGAAAGTTAGGGGTAACACATAATGGGTAATCCAAAGACAAAAGTTTATGACTTATAAATAAACTTTTATTTCCTTAACTCATGAGTCTATAGGCTTCAATCTATGCTTTTCATGATCTACCTTCTAAGATATATTCTTAGGGGTATTTTTTTAATTTCCTTAATAAGGGTTCATACTAAGCTTGTGAATTTATCAAAACATATCCTTTGGGAGTGTCATAACCAAGAGTGCAGTAAGGCCCATTTTTGTGCACCAGTTCTTGTTCGAGTCTAGCTCAAAGTGGTGTTTTCGGGTTTTACCCCTAGGATACATATGTGCCAGAGCCGCCTCTACCTGCTCGTATCCAGACATGGATGTATTTACTTGATAACCCACTTACTCAATACTCACCAAAACTTAGGGATTTTTTTATTATACTTAGTCTTGTCTCTAAGTATTTACTAGGGTTTTCTAATCCTAATCCCAAAAATAACTAAACCTATCTTCTGATACCAACTATGACAACCCTGCTTTTATTACAAACTTAAACATGATTTATTACATAAAACATCACTTGATACAACAAATTATATTGAGAGTTTTAGTGTCTTTGGGGTTTAGGATCATTACATTAAAACTTGAAACATGAAATACAACATCTTTATTGAAAACTTCCTTACATGACCACTACATTCCCACGTACTTAGCATTACATGGGATAACCTGAGGACATGCATAAGAAAAGGGTGAGCTATAAATCCGAGTAAGGGAATACACATGGAATAACATGAGGAGTAAAATACATGTTAGAAACTAGTCATATCAATAGAGTACAAGAGAAACATGAACATAAAGGCATGATAAATCATGATAATCATAACATGGAAATGTGGCAACAACACTTAACATGGATTTAGCATGAGCCAAGAATCATTGCACATGGAGCATGAGTAAATCCTCATTGCACATGAAGCATGAGTAAACCCTAGTTTCACTTGAATTAGCATGAGTCAATACTCATTTCACATGACGTATCATGATATTATAGTTTACCCAACGCATTGGAGTGCTAAAAGGGCGCACCCTTCATAAATATTTCATTTCATGCATAAGTGTGCCACATGGATCATAAAACATGGATTCATAAAACGTAATCATTTATTCCCTGATAAAGGAATTTGGACTTCATACATAAAACTTTATAATAAATAATTAAATTTTCATAAAGGTGAATAACCTTTATGGAGAAATGGGCATGGTATTCACTACACAATGGCATTGGCTTAGAAAATCGGTGCAATTTCGGCAGCGTAATGGTGTGACATAAGAATTCATAAAAAAAAATTGATGAGAGAGAAAGGGGTATATAATCATATTAACATGAAATGGATAGTAAGGGGGTAATATATATACATTTACAAACAATTTTAATGGAATTTAGATTCATGATACAAAATTATTGCTTGAATGTAAAAGAGGAGAGAGAAGTTCCTTTTAGAATTTCGGCATAGTAACGGGTGTACATGGGAGGCATTTAATGAGAGAGAAAGGGGTCTCCCATCATTAAAACAATAAGAGGGAAGTATGGGGGAGGTGTGAAACTATACCCCAGAATTTATAATTGAAATTAAAAGGGCATAACAATAGGGAGAAAATTGGACAAAAATGAGAAAGGAAGAAAAAACCCTTACTTGGAAGTGTGCTTCCAAAGGCTAGAAAGAGGCTTATGAGCGGCTTCTTGGGAGATTGGGGCACCTTGGGAGGATTCTAGGGAGAGTAGGGCAGAGGTTGGACGAAATAAAAAGGCTTTTAGTGAGGAGGAAGTGGGAGATTGGGTGTTTTTATATAGGAATGGTGAGGGAATTCATTATTATTTAGGATTGGGTCCCCTTACATTCAATTAATCCAAACTACAAACCATCCCATGGTTTTTGCCCATGGTTTTTGGAAAAGGGAAGAGGAGAAAAATATTTTATAAGGCCAAATTCCGAACTTCTTTAAATAATAGGGTTTCTTATGTGGAGGTGAGTCATACTCCCATGGAAATTAATTTAAAAAGGCAAGGTGTTTAATAGGTCCTGAGGGTCCATTAATGCTTTGAAGAGTAATCCAAACAAACCCAAAATCACATTATTTTAATGGTAAAACATATATTAGCCGAACATAAAGATTATATTATTTTATTACATCACTATTGGGTCATTATGATGTCATAAAACACATTATATATTTAAACGGTGTTTAATTTTTACTCAAAAATTTGACTGTCTCGGAAAATTATGAAAAAATCACCGTTGGATAATTTCGATGTCCTGATTCCAAAAATAACATTTATTTTTTCTAAATAATTCTATAAATATGTTAATTTTCACTTTTAAAATAAAAACTGACATTTTTCGAAAATTCATGGGTTTCGAAAAAAATGGCTTTCAACCCTTAATAAAAATTATAATTGCATTCATACAATTATATGATCTTTTATATATAATAAAATTAATCTAATAATAATAATAATAATTTATTAAAAAATTATTTAATTAAAAAATCCCTTTATTTAATAAAATAGATTTCTTAATTAAATAATAACTATAAAACACCATTTGTACTTTAAAAACTATTTACAATGTATCAATAATGAAAAGAAATTATATTCATTATTATATCCAAAAATAATGTACATGAACACAGTACTATCGATTAGTTACATAACCTCTTAAAACAGCCACATAAGACCTAAGGGTAAGTTGTGCGATGATGAATGACTCTTGGGGTGGCTCGGATAACATCGCTCGAGTGGTAATTTCTATCAACTTCTACTTCCCCCGTAGACGATTCTGTTCGAGCTTGACATGGTAAAGCTCAGCTTGGGCTTGGTCAAGAGCGAATCCCAAGGATGCCACCTCTTTTCTGATCTCCGATAAATGGGCTTCGTATGGGGCAATTCTACTGGATAAATCCATCACTTCCTTTTTCTGAGTAAATTTGGATTTGTTAAAGCCCTATATTTATACTAATCATGTGATCACTATTCAACAGCTATATTATCAATGGTCAAAATTCTTAACATAAAACCAAAGAAGTTTACATTTTATATAAACATAAAGAGAAATTTAATTAGATCAAGAGGGATTTCTATTAATGAAACTTTGGGTCGTTACAGTTCATGTCATTGGCCAAGAACCAGATTCACATCATGTATCCTATTTATGACGTGAAAGGGATCTTCCTCCAGTGCTTAGCCTACATTCCTATTGAAAACTCCAAATTCATCTCTAACGCCCTAGGAACCCAAATAACAAATCATATACCTAAAATATATTATACCTTTTACCAAGATGTTATATTTATGGGTCCATTTCATGAAAAACTCCCAAAATTATCCATAAATAATGGGACCTTGAATGCATAAGACAGACAACTTTATGATAGTAAAACCAGAAATGATATCTCCATAAAATAAATCTAAAATAAAATAAAATATAAAATGGTAAACTAGCTATATTTGAATACATTTCTCTGTAATATTATAAATTAATATAATTTTATTTTTCAATTGGTGAAGTGAATACATAGAGTGAATCCGTACATGAGGTCAGGGTTCCCTCCAGACCGTACTGTTTTCATTGGGTAATGCTTCCTCTTTCATTGACTCGCTTTATCTATATAATATTCTTATTCAAATATTATATAACATTTATATAGGTCCCACAATAATATATTTAGTTTTATTCATCTTTACTATATGGGGATATATATGTTTTATAGGTTCCCTTCTCAATTTCATTCATTAAGCCTGATCTAATTAAAGGTAACTTCTATGTTTTCTAACCTATTTTAATGTACCACTAAGTAAAATTTTTTAAATATCCATGGTTAATAAATAATTATTTTTTATATAAAAATATTTCAGTTCATTTTTTGGTTTTATGGAAACTTTTACACTCTTATCCTATTTAAAGACTCATTTCCCTTTTCCTTAAAACCCTAGTTGAGAATCCCATTTTGAAATCCATTTCTACAATATTTTTTATTTTTTTACTTAAAAAAACTTTATATTCATGAACTATAATTATATAAACCCTCATAAACATCCAAGAAATTCCTTCATCCCTTATTTCGTGGGAATCGATATGACATTCTATTTGTTTCCTTTAAGTCAATATTATGTAACCCATTTCTTTTTTCATGGATTTCTCATAACATATATTCCTTATTATTGAATTCCATATGTGCAACACATATGAATGTAAATATAATGATGGATCTTCCTAGATAGATCTCTAATTCATTATTCCTTTTGAGATGATATGTATGGGATTATAGAGTAAACCTGATCCACATTGGGAATTGATACACCATGTTATGTTGTCTTTGTAGTGAACCTTGACATATGCATACATAATGTTTTTTGTTTTTCCCAAATTAATCGGATTCCATTATATTATGATTCGATATTCATGATTCTTATATATGATTATTCATGATCTTTTTCTTTTATTTCATCATGTTATGGCATTCTATACACATGTTATTCTTCAATTTCATGATTATTCCCTTACTTGGATTTATAACTCAGCCTTTAATTTATGTATTCGATAGGTAATTCTATGAGGTTTTAAAATAATAAATCGATATAGGATCACATTATTGAGTTTAAATAATGTTTTTATATTTTAGATTCATTTCTATGTTTTAAAAACCTCGTCTCTTAAAGATATTTGGCCTCTCGATCCATGTGTAGCATTTGTTGGATATTTATGTTGGAAAACTATTAACATGATTCTAAGGATTGGGTAACTATAGATATTTTCAAAATACTTATACTCTTAAAAATTGGTTTAACACATAATAAATAGGTGTTCTCTTTATGAGTTGATCATTGGAGGGTCACTACTATGAGTTAGAAGGAAATAAGAAAGAAAATTGTGGATGTTGGAAAATGATGTTGACTAATGTAAGAAGAAATATATTTTTTAACACATAGATCATGAACCAATATTGGAGGATCACTACTCATTCTATGATTTTTTGTTCTCTATGACAACGAGTAGTCCAATATATATTTTTTTGGGTTTGTTCCATTATAGGAAGCTTTTGTTTCTCATATGCATCCCATGTTTTAAGGTGTTGTGTATGAATCAAAGGAAATAGAAAATCAAGTGGTATTATTTCTTTTTTAATTATAGATTTGAATACATGAACATGATGGTTTATTTGTACAATAAAATCTGAGCTACGAATGTGGTAAGCTAAGGGAAAGAGGTCCTCCAGATTGGAGATTGGTTGCACTATAATTTGGATGGTGATTCATATTTTATAAGGTTTCTTTTCACACTATAAATTTGATGAGAGTTATGCTAATATAGATTTTGAAAATATAAATTGGTACATTTTTTAGGGATAAATACACATTTATAAAGGGAACGATTTTATACGTGATGAAAATGCTCTCATAAGGGAATCATTTATGAGTGCTAAAAAACAATAATAAAAGAGAATCCAATGTTAAAAATTTTCTTAATGTTCATAATGATGTCCGGAACTTTTGAACTAGTGTCAGAATTTTTCCCGAAATTAATATTTTTTTATTATTGATAATGGGTACCTTGTGTAAAATATTTTATATATACATATTTAAGTATTCTTAATGATTATTTATTAAACAATAAAAATGTATATTTATATAAATACAATTTTAATTTATTAAATAATTTTTACATATGTTTATTATTTTAATATTATTTATAATTATACATATAATTTTAATTATTAATATATTATAAAATATACTAACTTGAAATGTGAAAATGACTATATAAATATATTAAAAGTTATAATATGAACTCTATAAAAACATAGTTTATATTGGAATCAATTTATTAATATAAATATTATATAATTTATAATATTTATATACACATATATATTTACAATAAATATATTTGATAACATAATTATATATGAAAATACATTTATATATAAAAAATATGAATAAATATATAAATATATTATAATATTATAATATAATCGGGAAAATCATTTCTTTTTTAAATTTTACATATCTCATTGTAATATATCGGTCAATATCACATATACATATTAGTACATCAAATCAAAGACATTTGGGTCTAGATAATACATTATATGTATATTATTTATATAAATTATATATATTTTTAGAATTCTAATTATCATCAATATAAATTTATACTTCAATTAAAATAATATATTTAATTAAATAAAATATATTAACAATTGAAATTTAATTATAATAACTTAATTATATTGAAATTTTGAAATTAAAATATTTATTAATATTATTAATATATATATGATAATTTAAAATATAAACAAATAATTTTTTAAAATTTAATTTATGAAATTTTATATATAGTTCTAGGAAAAATGGTATCTATTCCAGGGGAAATTATGAGACCACCATTTGGTGGTTGAGATAAAATTCAAAAAAATCAGAATCCCCCCTCCCATACCCTATATTTCATCTCCCATAGCCTCGATTCTCCATAAATCCACCCTCAAAACCTTCTCCATTAATGCTTCTCTCATTGTAGGTGGCCCTCCCCTCAATCAATATCCTTGTCTCCAGCCGTTGATTCCACTCCCTCAATCATTAAAACCCCTTTTACTTGCAGATTCTCCTTCCAATATGTGGAAAACACCTATACTTCCCACTTATAGAATGTATTTCAAGCATTTGGTTCCACTCATTTCCCACATATCAATCAAGCCACTCTCATTCACTATTAGTTTCTTTACTACTATCCTCTATTAAAATTTTCAATGAAATCCTAGTATAATATTAAATAAATCATATTAAACAAATCATTGTATTGAATCATTAATTTAAATTAGTATTTTTTATTGTATTTTTAGTTCTAGTTAATCATAAAAAAAATGATATATGTGAAATTTAATTAAATTTAAATATTATAAAATTAATTACCTCTAGTATAGACTAAACTAGTTGTTTCATCTGAAAGACAATTTATTAAAATTTCACATCAAAACATTTATTGATTTTTATTTTTTAAATCATATCTTATTTAATTGTTACTGATAGTATATTTGATATATTTTAGAAATAACATGTGAAATGTTTTTGAAACATTATAAACAAGAACTCATAGATGAAACAAATAATATTCATTTTATATGATATTCCCATCGCATATAAAAATATTTTTTCCCTAAAAAATAATCATGTATATAAATATATGATGTTTCCCCATGAAAATTCATCATATATGAATCTTTGCATAATTTTTAATTCATTTAAATCATTCAAAAATATTAATTATTAAAATTGTCTTATATTTATATTTATATAAATATTTTTTAATCAAATCTATCATATGTTATAAATTAATTATATATAATTTTATTCCATAAAACAAATTTATATATATATATATATGAATGTTCATTAAAAAAATTATCATCTATTGTTATTAAATATTCTGGGATTGAATCATAACCCTGTTTATTGATTTATTTTTTAATATTGATAGATATGTGAATAAAAGGGAGATTAATCAACTAAATGTATTTTATTATTAATATTTAGATGGGATGAAACAATTTATCTAATTCACAAATAGATATAAATATTTTTTTATTAGTTGTATATGAAAAAAATGTGTTACCAGATATATTTTCAAATGAGATACCATTACTTAACGTCTATTTCTGAATGGGATTTTGAAAAACTATATGACATGGACTTATATGGGGGAAGAAATTATTCACTATAATTCATGAAAAATTATTCAGATAGATGTTTATTCTATAATAGTTGATATGATGGATATAATTCTCAATGATAATATATATCAGTTTGAACCTAAAGAGAGTAACACAATTGTAATTTAAGATAATTCTGAAGGGGTATTTGTGACGGACAATAGTTGCCAAAAGTCCTTTACAATGGGATTCTATCGGAAATAACCCTTCACAGATGGCAGTGTCACAAATGTGTTTATTTTTGAAGATCCACTGCAAATAATATTTATTTATGACAGATAAAGGGACTGTTGAAAAAGACTCGCATTTGGGTTTTTAGATATTCTTTTGCGACGATCTGTAGCAAAAAAGGTTCAAAAAGTTATTTGCGAGGGATGTAGGCATCTCTCAAAATTAATAAAATTTTAAAAAAATCAAAAATAAAAAATAATTTAAAAAATAATTTTAATTATTTCAAAAAATTAATAAAAAATTAATAAAAATATTTAAAAAATTGGAAATTTTAAATAATGTAAATATTAAATAAAATAAAATTAATTTACAAAATAAATATACTAAAAATAATTCCAATTAATTAACATATTAAATATATTGAAAAATAATAAAAATAATATATCTATTTATGAATAATTATAGAACCTAAAATTAATTAGAATATGTTAAAACGTTAATAAATTAATAAATTTTCAAATATTTAAAAAAAAAATTAAATAAAATTAAAAAAATTAAAACAGATATAAAAATACTACATTTGCTAAAAATAACATGTCTGGCATAACAAATTATAAAAAAAAGTGATAAAAACTTCATAAATCATCAACTCACATCAAATGGGGGATGATCATTCGAAGGACTAAGGGGAGGATCACTCAAAGGTCCAGGGTGAGGAAACTCCACACTAATGTTATATGTAAGTCGTCGTATATACTCCACCATTTACACATCTCTTAGATGTTGCAGCTCATGATCCACCTCCCTCTCCTTCTGCATATGTTGTATCATCTCATCCGTAGCACTCAACCACTCTGAATATTGTGCAGTGGAAGACGACATTGATGCTGAATCTCCACGATCTCCCTCAACGCTCACTAATTCTATCACATATGTACCATAATGTCTCATAGGTTTCAGTTGAAAACCAATACCAATTAGTATACCTTCCTTGAAACCTTACGAAGTCACTTGTATCGAATCCCCCTCATCGAAACCTAAATCAATGGTGACGTCTTTTTTAGTCTCAACTTCAATCTTCTGTGAATAAGAATTTACAGCCTCATATTATACCATAAAATATAATTACAAATTAGAAAAACAATAAAATTATTTTTCATGACATTTTTAAACAAAATCACTAAACATAATATGGCGCTATCATTCTCTTAAAGCTTCTTCTTTATGGGGATCAGTATACATCCTCTTATAAAGTTAAATCTCTTTAATATATGGTTCATAAATGGACTATATAATATAACAAAAATGTTATATTTAAAATATATACTAATTAATAAAGAATATCACTTACCATATTTTGTATTTGTATGCTAAATGTATGACTCCCAACCCTATGGGGGACCTCTTGCCTCCCCTCGGTTTGACATCCAACTGATATTCTCCGCCTAAAAGTATCTTCTATATATATGGAGCACAACACATCCCATTCTTAAGATGACATATATTTGGAATGATGGGAGATACAAGACTGATAAAAAATGATAGCACAATATTTATCAATACCTCGATTTCATATGTTGTGTAGAAACTGAAAAAATTACTCTTGTATACAAATATCTCAGACCTCTAAGATTGGACCTCTCTGGATATCATAAATATGGAAAAATAAATTCTACAGGGCGATTGAAAAAATATGTTAGTAATTAAATAAATTTTCTAAAAACATATATTATTTAAACATTTACATTCTAGTGGTCGGATATCTGTTCACGCACGATGATGGGTACTAGGTCCCATGACATTCATGGCTCGAAAAAATAATTTCTCAGAATCGTACCAGTCTACCCAGTGGCTAAATGAAAAAACTATGAAAATTGAAACAAACATATAATAATAAAATTATTATCAAAATTAATACACTTAGTTAATATAAAATAAATATCACTAATTAATAAACATAACTCCATAAACAGGGATCAAAATCAATAGATGGTCATCTCTCTGGAATAAAATCTGGAATCAATAATCGAACAACACAGCACCCCCTCCTAGAAGATGTAACATCCTGAGGAGAAGATGTTGAATTAGGCACAAAAATAGGAAGTCCATAATCATTAAGAGAATGCAATAGATTTTTAAGATCATATCCAAAAATCTTAAAAAAATATTATCACCAATAAGAGAATGTGAATACATATATGAAATATAAAAAACTAACAAATTTCATAATAAAATATTGTTATATATAAAATATTGTTAATAAAAATATTAAATTTTACAAACTAATGAATATCCAAAATTAGTAAGTAACTCTAAATAAATACCTGAATATAATATATCATTCATCATCTTCATATCCATTTTTATCAAGATCAGTGTCTTCATACTAATCTTCCGCATTGTCAGCATCCATATGGCTTTCAATTTCATTATCTGTTATTACTTAATCAACATTATCTATATCATCATCTCTTAAGTGGGGGGGGGGGTTTTAATTGATATTTATATCCTGATGGGTAAGGGATATAATTTGGGATGTTTCTTTAAAAAATTTAATCGGTTTCACTTCAACAAAACAATTTTCATTTTCAAAAAAATTATTGTCACATGATTTAATTTTTATCACAGTCCCCCATTCCATCAAATCACGTGAAACATCACAGAAACTTTCATAGTAAACTATATGTGCTTGATGTACCAACATAAATGGTTCATTTTATGCAATAAGACTATTATGTTTAATGTCAATGACTCAATGTTCTGGATGAACTCATAACCCCCAATTAGTATCAAACTAATGACATTTAAATAATGTAACATAATTTTTTCCCAAATAACATAACTCAGTTACTTCATCTAGTATACCGTAAAATTCACCTACACTTCCATTATGATGGTATCCTTTCAAACAAACACCACTATTCATTGATTTCTTTGAGTCACCATATATACATGTATGGGATTGAAAACTATTAAACACTTACCAATTATATGATTTTACCAATTTTATTTGAGGGTTTTTGAGAACACATAACCAACTATCAATATTATTTTTCATGTTGTGTAATTTATACACAATAAAAATTATTAATAATAGATATAACTGAAAATTTATTTCATATTCCATCGAAAAATTTTATCATACCAGTATTTGAAAACAATATGCAAATTTCGTTTTTTGACATTTTTTTTAGAGTAGCGAATGTAATTTGAATATTTTTTTGATATGGTCATCATATAGTGTAAAAATGTTAATGTAAATAAATAGATCTATTATATATATTTAATGAAATAATAAAAAAGTAGTAATTACATCACAAATCATGTCATTTATTGAAAATTTATAAGAACATAATTATGATCTATGTGTGGTTCTTCCTCTTTAATCCATCTCTCATGATAACCACCAAAACCATGCTCTGGATGATTAATAAATTAAAAATGATGGTCTATGAAATCATTAACATTTTTCTCATTGTGACTCAGGATATTATTATTTAAAGTATATTCTGACTGAAAATAATAAGAGCAGAAATTTGAAATTTCTTCCTGTGAGTATGCATCTATAATCAAACCTTAAATAGATTATTTGTTATATACTTTCTTCTTTAATTTTTTTGTTTATATCTCTCAAATGGATACATACATCAGAATTGTAAGGGCCCTAAAAATTTGGATTTATATGGAAAATTAAATATTAAATGTTCCATGGAATTAGAGAATCTTGGTGGGAATATTTTCTCAAATTTACATAAAATTAAAACAACGTCTTTTTTCTAGAAACTCAATGCATTATAATCTGATGTTTCCACACAAATATCTAGAAACAAAATATGATATTTCTTCCAACATGCCATAGATTGAAGGATTAAAAAAACCTTTAAGACCAAAAATAGTAATCTTTCATTTATTATGTAATATTAAGGACTTTTTAACCCAATAATATTCCCATTTATAATTAAACAAGACAAATTATAATCATAACCACCTAATAACCTAAAATATTTAAACTATTGACATAATAATAAAATGGTTTTATTTAATAAGTGTGTCATATTATATTGGGTTCATTAATTTGTTTGATCATTCATCTATAAATAATTGATGTTCTAGATATATACAAATCAATGGAATATTAAACTATTCCTTTACATTATCTTTGTTATTACTATGTGTGTTGAACACTGCATAAAACATGTTATCAAAAATATCTTCTCTATATGCATTACATCTGACATGTGATGAACCAACCAATCAGAACAATATTGAAGGTATGAAAATATTATTCTTTATCCAATTACAATCTCTCCAAAAACAATTTGTCTTTTCTTTGTTTATGGTTGGTCCAAAAGTAACATGATGTAATGTAGAGAGAATATATTTTACCTCATTAACAAAGAGAGCTTCTAGAGATGCGTCTATTTTAATTTTAACTTTTGTAAAATTAATTTTTTTCCTTCGAAAAGGGTGATACGTTGGAAAAATCTCGGATGGAAATAAGAATAACTAACGTTTCCCCCACTACCAAGCATAAATGATTTATTCCTAGTCATGCAGTACAAACATGATTTTACACCATGTGTGCTCCATCCTAAAAAAATACCCTATGTCAGAAACTCACTAATAATTTATATTAATGAAACATTCAATAAAAAATTCTAATTTTTAGTTATATAACATGTAGTCACAATTTTGTTCCATAATTAAATTAAGACATAAATTAGTGGCTTAAAATAAACAGCCATATTCTTATTTAGATATCCTTGAATTAATAGCATCACATATATATATATATGGTTCATTCACAAACATCCAAGGTGGAAGTTTATAAGGAGTAATTAAAATGGTCCAACAAGAATATTGATTGTCGTAAGCACCAAACGGACAAAAACCATCAATAGAAAGACCCAATTGTAAGTTATGTGTTTCTGAAGTAAAAGAAGGATGTTTTTTATCAAAATGTTTCCATAAATCACCATCACATGAAGGATTTAAGGTTTAGGTGATGGAAATATTTTATTTATTTCATGTAATTTATCCATCTATGTTCTGAGACATAAATAAACATTGTAAATGAGGTGTTATTTAAATATATTTCAGCTGTTTCATGGAAACTCTGGACGTTCCTTATTTTGAAAATTTATTCCTCGATTCTTCACATGTTGGAAAATTAACCAAATATTGATAATAAACATAATATAAGATGTAGTCATTTCAACATTCATCAATCTTCACGTAACTTTGACCCAAATTATGAACCAATATTTTAATTTCATAGAAACATCTAGCTAATGTATTTCTTTAGGAAACAACGATTTAACCAAAGATAAAATCTGATTGAAAGAACCATTAGACATTCAAAAATATGATTTAATATACATAATATTTTTAAAAACATGAAGTTTTCTAATTTGGATTCCCAAATATAAGGCCACCTCAGTGGATTTTAGCAAATTATAAAACTGGAAGGTTATGATTTGAGATTTGGAAAATCATTCTCAGTTGTTGTTTCAGGAATAGAAGGAACAACTGCCTCATGTATTATGTTTTTAAATGATGGATCAGGAACCAAAATATTTTTATTTTTTATTGAATTATTTTCACCATGTTGATAAAAAAATATAATCCTTCAAAAAATTGGAACAAAATAGATGAAATCCATCATTTTAAATTTTTTTGAATATCCTAAATTCATATTTATCACACATACTTATAATTATTCCTTTAGAAACAAATTATAAATTTGATGATGAAAATGATATAAATGTTTAAACACGTTCAATGTAGATACAATTTATACCATATTAGTTTATATTTTTCAGATGATTTACCCAGTCATGATCACGTAATACAAACTGGTGTCTACTTCTTAAGTCCGTAGTTATATAGAAATAAAAAAATAAGAAATAATTATTTTAATCAATATGACTAGTTTAAAATTATTATTATATTTTAACACCATGAAATGTTTTATGAATTATAATCAGATTGAGGAGGTGGGTTAGGACTGGATTATGAGGCTCGTAGAGGCTCGGTGCATATAGAATAAAAATATTACATATATTATATAAGATATATGCTATTTTTTTAAAATAAATTAGTTTCTCTCAAATGGTGTCTCATATAATAAATTAGTGACCACCATTGGGGCAGAGATATGGGTTTTACCCTAGACATGAAACAAATTTTATGAGAATTGCGCATTTCATAGAAGAGATGTTCATTTAATATGTAACGACCCAAAGTTTCATTAATGGAAAATCCCTCTTGATCCAGTTAAATGTTTCTTTATGAAAAATTTTTTTAAAAGATGTCAACTTCTTTAAGTTTTACGTTAAGATTTGTGACCATTACTTTTATAGCCGTTGAACAGTGATCATCTGGGTAGTTTAAATATAAGGCTTTAACGAACCAATTTTCTACTCAGACAAAGGAAGCGATGGCCTCATCCAGTAGAATTGCCCCTTACGAAGCCCATTTGTCGGAGCTCGGAAAAGAGGTGGCGTCTTTGGGCTTTGCCCTTGACCAAGCCCAAGCTGAGCTTCATCAAGTCAAGCTCGAACGTGATCGTCTACGGGAAAAATGGAAGTTGATAGAGATTACCACTCGAGCGATGTTATCCGAGCAGCCCCAAGAGTCTGTCACCATCGCACACCTTACCCTTAGGTCTTATGCAGCTATTTTAAGGGGTTATGTAACAAATAAGTAGCACCATGTTCATGTGCATTATTTTTGTATATAATAATGAATATAATTTCTAGTCATTTTTGATGCATTGTAATTAGTTTTTAAAGTACAAATGATGTTTTTAGTTATTATTTAATTAAGAATTATATTTTATTAAATTAAAGGATTTTTGAATTAAATATTATTTTAATAAAATATTATTATTAATATTAAATTAATTTTTATTAAATATAAATTATCTTATAATTTTATGAATGCAATTAAAATTTTTATTAAGGTTTGAAAGCCATTCCTGTCAAAACCCGTGAATTTTTTATAAATGTCGGTTTTTATTTTAAAAGTGAAAATTCACATATTTAGAAAATTATTTAGATAAAATAAATATTATTTTTGGAATCAGGACGTCGAAATTATCCAACGGTGAATTTTTCATAATTTTCTGAGACAGTCAAATTTTTGGGTAAAAATTAAATACCATTTAAATATATAATGTGTTTTATGACATCATAATGACCCAATGGTGATGTAATAAAATACCATAATCCTTATGTTCGGCCAATATGTGTTTTATCATTAAAATAATGAGGTTTTGGGTTTGTTTTACTCACTTTTCAAAGCATTAATGGAGCCCTCAAGACTTATTCAACACTTTGCCTTTTTAAATTAATTTCCATGGGAGTGTGACTCACCTCCACATAAGCAACCCTAATTTTTTAATAAGTTCGGACTTTGGCCTTGTAAAATATTGTTTTCCTCTTTCCTTTTCTAGAAACCATGGGCAAATACCATGGGATGGTTTGTGGTTTGGATTATTTTAAAATAAGGGGTCCCAAACCTAAATAATAAAGAATTCTCTCACCTTTCCTATATAAACCCACCCAAGCTCCCACTTCCTCCTCACTCAAAGCCCTTGAAGTTCGTCCAACCTCTGCCCTACTCTCTATAGAATCCTCTCAAGGTGCCCCAAGCTCCCAAGAAGCCTCTCACAAGCCTCTCTCTAGCCTTTGGAAGCACACTTCCAAGTAAGGGTTTTTCTTCCTCTCTCATTTTTGTCAATTTTCTTTAAGTTGTATTGCCCTTTTAATTTCATTTATGAATGTTGGGGTATGGTTTCTCACCTCTCCCATACTGCCCTCTTATTTTTTTAATGATGGGAGACCCCTTTCTCTCTCATTAAATGCCTCCCATTACACCCGTTACTATGCCGAAATTCCGAAAGGAACCTTTTTCTCCTCTTCTATATTCAAGCAATACTTTTGTATCATGAATCTAAATTCCTTTTCAATTGTTGGGACATGTATCTATATGACCTTCTTACTGTCCATTACATGTAAATATGATGAGGAACCCCTTTCTCTCTCATCAGCCTTTTTTTATGAATTATTATGTCACGCTGTTACGCTGCCGAAATCACACCGATTTTCTAAGCCAATATCATTGTGTAGTGAATACCATGCCCATTTCTCCATCAAGGGTATTCACCTTTATGCAAGTTTACTTATTGATTGTAAAGTTTCAAGTATGAATTCCACATTCCTTTATCGTGGAATAAATGATTATGTTTTATGAATCCATGTTTTATGATCCATGTGGCACACTTATGCATGAAATGAAATGTTTAAGAAGGGTGCGCCCTGATAGCGCTCCAATGCATTGGGTAAAGTATAGTATCATGATACGTCATGTGCAATGAGTGTTGACTCATGCTAATTCAAGTGCAACGAGGGTTTACTCGTGCTTCAAGTGCAATGAGGGTTTACTCATGCTCCATGTGCAATGAGCCTTGGCTCATGCTAATTCAATGTTAAGTGTTGTTGCCACATTTCCATGTTATGATTATCATGCTTTATCATGCCTTTATGTTCATGTCTCTCTTATGCTCTATTGATATGCCTATTGCCTAACATGTATTGTACTCCTCATGTTATTCATTGTGTACTCCCTTACTGGGCTTTATAGCTCACCCTTTTCTTATGCATGTCCTCAGGTTATCCCATGCAATGCTAAGTACGAAGGAATGTAGTGGTCATGTAAAGGAAGTTT
Organism: Viscum album; assembly: GCA_963277665.1. Lineage (NCBI taxonomy): Eukaryota > Viridiplantae > Streptophyta > Magnoliopsida > Santalales > Viscaceae > Viscum > Viscum album. The sequence continues at coordinate 1,327,412,487 of OY728142.1, read as the reverse complement.
TCAATAAGGATGTTGTATTGCAAGTTTAAAGTTTTTATGTAATGATCCTAAGCCCCAAAGAACACTAAACCTCTCGATCTTCTTTGTTGTATCAAGTGAAGTTTTATGTAATAAAGCATGTTTAAGTTGTAATAAAAAGCAGGGTTGTCATAGTTGGTATCAGAGGATAGGTTTAGTTATTTTAGGGATTAGGAAACCCTAGTAAAGCCTTAGATACAAGACTAAGCATAATAAAAACATCCCTAAATTTTGGTAAATACTAAGTAAGTGTTTTATCAAACAAATACATCCCTGTCTGGATACGAGCAGGTAGAGGCGGCTCTGGCACAGATGTATCCTAGGGGTAAAACCCGAAAACACCGCTTTGAGCTAGACTCGAACGGGAACTGGTGCACGACAACGGGCCTTGATGCACTCTTGGTTACGACACTCCCGGGGGATATGTTTTGATAAATTCACAATCTTAGTATGAACCCTTATTAAGGGAAAAATGCCCCTGAGAATATATGTTAGAAGGAAGATCATGAAAAGCCTGGATTGAATCCTATAGACTCATGAGTTAAAGAGATTAAAGTTTATTTATAAGTCATCAACTTTTGTCTTTGGATTACCCTTTATGTGTTACCCCTAACTTTCCTTTTATTCCAGCCAATGGCTGGTAATAGGAGAACTCGGGCTAACAACCGTTGTGAAGATCAGTGTGATTATTGTACTAATGAGATGCCCAATCCGATGGGAGCGGGAATCGCGAACTTTGTCACGCTTCTCTCTCAGCTAACTCAAGTTCTGAATAGAAACACTGGTCAAGAGGAACGTTCAACCCCCCCTAAGAAAGAACAAGTCGCTATCGAAAGCTTCATGAGACAAAGGCCTCCTACTTTTAGTGGATCATCCGATCCCACGATTGCTGAACAATGGATCAACTCCATTGAAAAGATATTCTCCATCCTCCAATGCTCTGAAAAAGAGAAAGTCCTCCTGGCGGCTTATCATATGGAGGGTGAAGATGATCAATGGTGGACATTGATCAAAAATACGAAGCCTGAGGAGGAGATCGAGGCTTTGGAATGGAAGGTATTCCGGAAGATGTTTTTCGATAAATATTTTCCACGCACCCTCCATCTTAAGATGGAAAGGGACTTCCTTTCCCTCAAGAAGAAAGATGAGGAATCTGTGGGAGCGTACCAGGCAAACTTCACAAGGCTTGCACGATACGCTTCCGGTTTTGTCGTTACCCCCGAATGCAAGGTTGACCGCTTCTTTGGTGGGCTGAAGCCTAGCTTGCGGAAAGCATTAGCGATCCGTGACTTCGACAGCTATGAGGAAATTGTCCGATGTGCCCTCAAGGTTGAAATGGAGATCGGAGAATCACAGGGGTATCATGGGGACAAGAAGAGGAAGGTGGACTTCAATGCTGGTGGTCCGATGGATAAATCCAACGGCGCTAAGAAATTCCAGCACCCCACTTGCCAAAAGTGTGGAAAAAAGCACCCTGGAAATTGCCTTAGGGGGACAAGAAAATGCTTCAAGTGTGGAAGAGAAGGGCACCTAGCTGTTAACTGTCAGCAAGAAGGACCCGCGGCTGCGACGGAGGGGAGGAACGCTCCGTTCGAACCTCAACGCGTTGTTCAATGCTTAAAATGCAAAGAACCGGGTCAATTTGCGAATCAGTGCCCTAATCCAAGGGTTATCGGAGGCAATCAACAACCTCCAAGACAGCAAGGAAGAGCTTTTGCCATCACTTCTGCCGAAGTGAACCCCGACAACGAAGTGGTGACAGGTACGCTAGTTATTCATTCAAGAATAGTGAACGTACTTTTTGATTCAGGTTCTACGCATTCTTTTATATCTCAAAAGTTTAGTAGAATAATCCCTGCACCACCACAAATCATGGAAGTAAAGATGTCGGTGAGTACGGAAAATGGGGCAATCATTGCATCCCATGAGTATAAGTCCTCCCCTGTTATAATCTGTGGATTGAATTTCCCGGCGAACCTCGTCATACTCCCTTTGGTGGAATTTGATACAATTCTTGGCATGGATTGGCTTTCCTTATATAGAGCCAACATAAATTTTCGGGAGAGGGAAATCACACTCCATATGGAGAATCGACCCCCGATTCTTTACAAGTGTCAGGAGGAAGATGAATCTCCTTTAGCTCCATCATCTCAAGCATGGATATTACTGCCTTATGAGCACGCATATCTGTCTCAGATGACTGAGTCCAAGGAAGAAACCACCCTTGAAGAAATGCCTATTGTGAGGGAATTCACTGAAGTATTTCCCGAGGAACTTCCTGGTCTTCCTCCAAGAAGAGATGTTGAGTTCTCAATTGAACTTATACCTGGGGCGCTACCAATATCCAAGACTCCATATAGAATGGTTGTGGTTGATCTTGAAGAACTGAAGAAACAACTACAGGAGAATCTGGATAAAGGGTTTATACGCCCAAGTGCATCACCATGGGGTGCACCAGTCCTCTTCGTCAAGAAGAAGGATGGGTCAATGCGGCTTTGCATCGATTATCGTGAACTTAACAAAATCACGATAAAGAACAAGTATCCTCTCCCAAGAATTGATGACTTGTTTGATCAGCTGCGTGGAGCACAATACTTCTCCAAGGTCGACTTGCGGTCGGGATATTATCAAGTAAGGGTGAAGAAGGAAGATATCCCCAAGACTGCTTTTCGTACAAGGTACGGGCACTATGAATTCATAGTAATGCCTTTTGGACTCACCAATGCTCCAGCAATATTCATGGACTTGATGAATAGAGTCTTTAGAGATTACCTAGATAAATTTGTGGTAGTCTTTATAGATGATATTCTAATATACTCCAAAACCAAGGAGGACCATGAGGAGCATTTAAGAACTGTACTGGAGACTTTGCGCAAGGAGAAGCTCTATGCCAAGTACAGTAAGTGTGAGTTCTGGTTGAAGGAGGTCTCATTCTTGGGCCATATCATCACAAGCAATGGGATATCTGTGGACCCCTCCAAAACAGATGCAATTGAGGGATGGCCGAGGCCAACATCGGTAACTGATATCCGTAGCTTCTTGGGGTTAGCTGGATATTATCGACGATTTGTGAGAAACTTCTCACAATTGTCCAACCCTCTTACCAAGCTAACTCGAAAGGGAGTAAAGTTTTCTTGGAGTGATGAATGCGAAGAAAGCTTCAAGGAGTTGAAAAGGAGGCTTATCACTGCACCTGTGCTCACTTTACCCACAAGTGGGGAGCTTTTTGTGGTATTCAGTGATGCTTCGAAGAAGGGCTTAGGATGTGTGCTGATACAGAATGATAAAGTGATATCCTATGCCTCAAGACAGTTGAAAATCCATGAGCGAAACTATCCAACGCATGATCTGGAGTTGGCGGCGGTGATCTTTGCCCTGAAAATCTGGCGGCATTATCTCTATGGAGAGAAATGTGAGATATATACTGACCACAAGAGTCTTAAATATATATTCACATAGAAAGAGCTTAATATACTCCAGAGAAGATGGATATAGCTCATAAAGGATTATGACTGTTCAATACATTACCACCCTGGGAAGGCGAACAAGGTGGCGGATGCCCTAAGTAGAAAGGATCCAGCAATTCTATCAATGATGAGAATTGAGAAGGATCCAATCTTCTTAGACTTGATGAAGATGGACGTGGGAATCATAAAGAAGGGAACATCATCAATCCTTTCACAAATGATTGCTCAACCATCTCTTTTGGTAAGGTTAAAGGATGCTAAAAAGGATGATGCGAGAATCCAAGAAAAAGTGGAAGCTATCAAAAAGGGAAAACCCTCAGAGTTTAGTGTTAATGAAGAAGGAATTGTGCGGTTTGGGAAAAGACTATGTGTCCCATCAGGTTCGGAGCTGAAGAAGGAACTTTTGTATGATGCACATAGTTCAAATTTCTCTATTCACCCAGGGAGCACAAAGATGTATCGAGATCTCCGAGAAAACTTTTGGTGGGATAATATGAAGAAGGAGATCGCCGAATATACATCAAAGTGCCTGGTGTGTCAGCAAGTGAAGGCAGAGAGGCAGAAGTCTAAGGGGATGATGCAACCATTGCCCATACCAGAATGGAAATGGGAGAACATCACCATGGACTTCGTCACTGGACTTCCAAGGACATCCAAAAGCAACAATGCAATCTGGGATATTGTGGATCGTCTTACAAAGACTGCACACTTCATTGCTATTCGAGAGGATTTCTCTTTGGATCAACTGGCACGGATATATATCAGGGAAGTGGTACGGTTGCATGGAGTACCACTATCTATTGTGTCTGACCGAGATCCAAGATTTACCTCTAAGTTTCGGAAGAGTCTTCAACATGCTCTGAATACTGAACTGAACTTCAGTACGGCCTATCATCCTCAAACTGATGGCCAATCCGAGCGGACTATCCAAACACTTGAGGATATGTTGAGAGCGTGCTCAATGGACTTTAAAGGAGGATGGGATCAACATCTTCCTCTAGTTGAGTTCTCTTATAATAATAGTTTCCACTCGAGCATCCAAATGGCACCATATGAAGCCCTGTATGGGAAAAGGTGTAGAACACCGGCATGTTGGGATGAAGTCGGTGAACGTAAGCTGCTTGGACCAGAAATGGTCGAAGAAATGGTGGAGAAGGTGAAAACCATTCAGCAGCATATCAAGGCAGCCCAAAGTCGACAGAAGAGTTATGCAGATAATCGTCGACGAGACCTCGAGTTTAAAGTCGGAGACATGGTGTTTTTACGCATATCTCCATGGAAGAAGGTCATGAGGTTTGGAAAGAAAGGGAAGTTAAGTCCAAGGTACATCGGCCCATTCGAGATTCTTGATCGTGTTGGGGCTGTGGCCTATCGACTATCACTTCCACCTACTATGGCCAAGGTGCATGATGTCTTCCATGTATCCCTCTTAAGGAAGTACATACCAGACCCTTCACATGTACTCTCTTCCGAGGTGGTACAATTAGAAGACGATCTTTCTTATGAGGAGCAACCAGTAAAGATCTTAGATCGTAGAGAAAAAGTTCTACGAAATAAGACAATGCCCCTCGTCAAGGTGTTGTGGAGAAACCACAAGTTTGAAGAAGCAACTTGGGAGTCGGAGGATATGATGAAGCTAAGTTACCCACATTTGTTTTAGTGTGGGAAAAGGAAAATTTTGAGGGAGAAATTTCTTAAGGGGGGAATGTTGTAACGACCCAAAGTTTCATTAATGGAAAATCCCTCTTGATCCAGTTAAATGTTTCTTTATGAAAAATGTTTTTATAAGATGTAAACTTCTTTAAGTTTTACATTAAGATTTGTGACCGTGACTTTTATAGCCGTTGAACAGTGATCATCTGGGTAGTTTAAATATAAGGCTTTAACGAACCAATTTTCTACTCAGACAAAGGAAGCGATGGCCTCATCCAGTAGAATTGCCCCTTACGAAGCCCATTTTTCGGAGCTCGGAAAAGAGGTGGCATCTTTGGGCTTTGCCCTTGACCAAGCCCAAGCTGAGCTTCATCAAGTCAAGCTCGAACGTGATCGTCTACGGGAAAAATGGAAGTTGATAGAGATTACCACTCGAGCGATGTTATCCGAGCAACCCCAAGAGTCTGTCACCATCACACACCTTACCCTTAGGTCTTATGCAGCTATTTTAAGGGGTTATGTAACAAATAAGTAGCACCATGTTCATGTGCATTATTTTTGTATATAATAATGAATATAATTTCTAGTCATTTTTGATGCATTGTAATTAGTTTTTAAAGTACAAATGATGTTTTTAGTTATTATTTAATTAAGAATTATATTTTATTAAATTAAAGGATTTTTGAATTAAATAATATTTTAATAAAATATTATTATTAATATTAAATTAATTTTTATTAAATATAAATGATCTTATAATTTTATGAATGCAATTAAAATTTTTATTAAGGTTTGAAAGCCATTCCTGTCAAAACCCGTGAATTTTTTATAAATGTCGGTTTTTATTTTAAAAGTGAAAATTCACATATTTAGAAAATTATTTAGATAAAATAAATATTATTTTTGGAATCAGGACGTCGAAATTATCCAACGGTGAATTTTTCATAATTTTCTGAGACAGTCAAATTTTTGGGTAAAAATTAAATACCATTTAAATATAAAATGTGTTTTATGACATCATAATGACCCAATGGTGATGTAATAAAATACCATAATCCTTATGTTCGGCCAATATGTGTTTTATCATTAAAATAATGAGGTTTTGGGTTTGTTTGACTCACTTTTCAAAGCATTAATGGAGCCCTCAAGACTTATTCAACACTTTGCCTTTTTAAATTAATTTCCATGGAAGTGTGACTCACCTCCACATAAGAAACCCTAATTTTTTAATAATTTCGGACTTTGGCCTTGTAAAATATTGTTTTCCTCTTTCCTTTTCCAGAAACCATGGGCAAATACCATGGGATGGTTTGTGGTTTGGATTATTTTAAAATAAGGGGTCCCAAACCTAAATAATAAAGAATTCTCTCACCTTTCCTATATAAACCCACCCAAGCTCCCACTTCCTACTCACTCAAAGCCCTTGAAGTTCGTCCAACCTCTGCCCTACTCTCTCTAGAATCCTCTAAAGGTGCCCCAAGCTCCCAAGAAGCCTCTCACAAGCCTCTCTCTAGCCTTTGGAAGCACACTTCCAAGTAAGGGTTTTTCTTCCTCTCTCATTTTTGTCAATTTTCTTTAAGTTGTATTGCCCTTTTAATTTCATTTATGAATGTTGGGGTATGGTTTCGCACCTCTCCCATACTACCCTCTTATTGTTTGAATGATGGGAGACCCCTTTCTCTCTCATTAAATGCCTCCCATTACACCCGTTACTATGCCGAAATTCTGAAAGGAACCTTTTTCTCCTCTTCTATATTCAAGCAATACTTTTGTATCATGAATCTAAATTCCTTTTCAATTGTTGGGACATGTATCTATATGACCTTATTACTGTCCATTACATGTAAATATGATGAGGAACCCATTTCTCTCTCATCAGCCTTTTTTTTATGAATTATTATGTCACGCCGTTACGCTGCCGAAATCACACCGATTTTCTAAGCCAATATCATTGTGTAGTGAATACCATGCCCATTTCTCCATCAAGGGTATTCACCTTTATGTACATTTACTTATTGATTGTAAAGTTTCATGTATGAATTCCACATTCCTTTATCGTGGAATAAATGATTATGTTTTATGAATCCATGTTTTATGATCCATGTGGCACACTTATGCATGAAATGAAATGTTTAAGAAGGGTGCGCCCTGATAGCGCTCCAATGCATTGGGTAAAGTATAGTATCATGATACGTCATGTGCAATGAGTGTTGACTCATGCTAATTCAAGTGCAACGAGGGTTTACTCGTGCTTCAAGTGCAATGAGGGTTTACTCATGCTCCATGTGCAATGAGCCTTGGGTCATGCTAATTCAATGTTAAGTGTTGTTGCCACATTTCCATGTTATGATTATCATGCTTTATCATGCCTTTATGTTCATGTCTCTCTTATGCTCTATTGATATGCCTATTTCCTAACATGTATTTTACTCCTCATGTTATTCATTGTGTACTCCCTTACTGGGCTTTATAGCTCACCCTTTTCTTATGCATGTCCTCAGGTTATCCCATGCAATGCTAAGTACGAAGGAATGTAGTGGTCATGTAAAGGAAGTTTTCAATAAGGATGTTGTATTGCAAGTTTAAAGTTTTTATGTAATGATCCTAAGCCCCAAAGAACACTAAACCTCTCGATTTTCTTTGTTGTATCAAGTGAAGTTTTATGTAATAAAGCATGTTTAAGTTGTAATAAAAAGCAGGGTTGTCATATAATATTTTTATTATAAATTCTAAAAAAAATTAATATATCTAGAAAACTGTTTTTCAAATGAAAATTCAAATATCATCATTGGGTCTGAGATGTAGGGATTACCCTAGGTGCGACATAACATTTGTTAGCATCGACTGTTTTGCTACATTGCATGCGAGGGAATCATTATTATTCTGTTATTAATACTATTTATATAATTATTTATTTGTTTATATATAAATATATATTACATTATTTTTAAAAATCATTCATACAAATTATTTTATTTTATTAAATATATTTATGAAATGATCATTTATTAATTAATAATTAATATTTATATCAAATTTTATTATAAATTATGTAATTTATATTATTAATTATGTAATAATTATTATTATAGATTATGTAATGATTATTTATAATTATTTATAGTTATTATAAATTATGTAATTATTTTTATGTAATGAATATTATTAATTATTTAAATTGTTATTAATTATTTAATGATTATATATATATATCAGAATTTCATAAAATATTATAACAATTTTATATTGTAAATATTATTATTATTATAGTTTTGTAAATTATTTAAATTATTATAAATTATATAACAATTATTAAAAATTTATTTAAATTATTATTACAATTTTAATAATTACTATATATATATAACAAAACTTCATAATTAATATAAATACATAAAATATTTTCTAATTAATTTTTAAAAAATATACAATTATAAAATTATATAAATAGATTTATATATATATATATTATTAATATTTTTTCTTATGGTTAATTTTGATTATAAAAAATTTGAGTAACTTGAGTTTATAAATTATATAAAAAATTATAAATAAATTTGAGTTCATATTTTGGAATTAATAACTAATTTGAATTCATAATTATTTTGAATTAATAATTTTTACCCTAGATTCACTATAATAGTTGTTCAAGTCGGGTGTTTTTACAATTATCAATAATATTTAAAATTTATTAATAATAAAGACTCATTGATTTTTATATATAGTAAATTATTTATTTATATTTACTAATTATTTAAATTAATATTATATTTTTTTAATTAATATTTTTTTTATAAATTTAAAATAAGAATTTTTATTTGTTATGTTTTTTTACAAACTATTACAAAAATTTATCCTAATTATTATTAACTATGTTTTTAATATATACTAAATATTTTAAATTGAAATTCGGTTTTGTGAAAAAAAATAATAATAAATTTTTTTATAAACAAATCATATAAATAGCATTTTATTAAAAACATTTTCTTTAAATTAATTTCCTCATCATTTATTAAAACCAAATAAATTCTATTTATTTCAAATTTAATATATATATATATATTACATAATTTCTTAATCATATATAATAATATCAAATTTATTATTACACATTTATAAACAAATTAACATAAAAATTATTTAAACATACATACATGCATGTGCACTGATAAAACATGATAATTTTAGGGATGGAGTAATTTCAAAGGAATTAATTCAGCTGCAAATAGTTTTTTGATCAAAATTATTTGTGATGGGTATTGAATTTAGTCACAAATAATCTTGACCCATTTTGATAGACTAAAACATTATATAAACACACATGTTTACAATATTTATAAGTGTGTGTGTGTGTCTATATGTCAAAAACATTACATGTTTTTTTAAACCTAATATATATATGTATATATAAATACTCATGTTAATATATATATAATAAAAACCATACTCATTTTTTTAAAAGTTTATCTTTTTATATTCAAAAGGTATTATATATATATATTAAAATATTTCTTAATTAGTATAAATACAACCAACATATTCTGAAAATTCTTTTAAACAAATATACATATCTAATTTATATGTAGATAAATATATATATCTATATATATATATAATGGAAAAGGTTTATATATTTATTAATATATATATATATATAAACATATATAAAATCATACATGTTTATATATAAACACAGCTGCATATATATATACAATTACATGTGTTTATATAAATATATGTTTATATAGATATTTAAAAAATCACACATGCATGTTCATAGATTTTTAAATATATATATAATCTCAAATGTTTTTTAAAATATATAATATATAAATATTCCCACATTAATATATATATATATATATATATATATATATATTGCCACATAGATAAATAACAAAATTAAAAAATTAGAAAAATAACTACAATGAATTAAAATAAATTTTATATACCAGATTAACATGAAAATATTGAATAAAAAAATTGTATCAATTATAAATATCATATCAAGAACCCATCAAAATCTTAAAAAATAAAAAATATATAAAAAGATAAATGTTTTATCATGAATGCTAAACAGGTAAATTGTAAGGCATGATAGACATGATAAACAGATAAACTACTTAACCTAGGGGTTTTCAAGACCAAAAAACATAATAAAAGATATAAAACTTAAACGGGATATGAAATAACCTATTTATATTTCATATATCTATATTTTATTAAGTTAATTTCATAACCTAATTTTTTCTTCTCTCCCATCAATTGGGATATGAAATCATCATTTATGGGTATAGAGAACTACAGCCACATAAACTGATGTTATAAATTTTCCCTAACCACCTTATTCAGCTAGATATATTCACGGATTTAATATTTATGATATTTTTATATCTAAATAATTTTAATACCATGTCTACTTATTAACTCCAAACTCGTTCAAAAATAAAAATGTCGCTCATGTGTACGACCGAGTACCGCCTCACAAACCAATGTGATGTGTTTTTAATTTGGATTTACATGGATGTTAATAAGGATAGAATAATAAAATATATATGATATTGGTAATATATTTATACTTTTTTAATTATTATATCACATATAACTCCTTAATTTACATTTTATGGGAACACGATGACAATGTTCATCTGTACGGTGAACTACCACCTCGTGAAATGATGTGTCCCATCCTTCACATATTATTTACAATGAAAGTAATAATTATTTGTTTAGATAAACATATAAGATATATATATATGAAATAGAAAATAATATGTAATATTAATTTTTTATTTACATTTAGTTCTTTCAATCTATCAATAAAATGAAAATAGCATTCTTGCATACATTCTACCAACCATCACTATGAACAATGTATTTAATTTTCAATCTAATACTTTTATGGATTACCAAAAAACATATATACTTAATATATAGGATATTTATATCATTTTTAACATTATTTATATTTTGGAACAATGATCATTGTAACAATAGTGAAAAATGACAAATCAAAACATACACGGAAAAAAAGCTGTTTTTAACTAAAATGTGATTTTATTAATGAATTGTTAATAAAAGAGTAATAAAATTTCAAAAGAAAATCATATACCATATGATATATATATATATAATAATGTTTTTATAACAGGTTTATGATAAACTTATATTTATTTTACATGACATACCAATGTTAATGAAATAATTCGAGACTTAAGGTAATGGATTTCTATATCACTTTTTACTTCATTCAAAGAGAAGCCAAATTAGCCACCAATTTGTTTTATGTGGTCTATATTCTTACCATGACTGTAATTTATGATTATTATCTTGAAGAATATTGGGAATTTCATATTAATTTTAGGAATCATCTTTCATGGAATTTATGGTTTGAATTTTTCCAAAGTGCTAGGCGATTTATGTCTCACTTTTCCTTTATTGATACATATGTTATGCTCTGCACCTATCATCTTTGATTATTTGTATAAAAACCCATTTTATAATTCTATATCATGAATATATTTATTCTCATGATATTTTAAGTTTCATTTAAGTTTATTCTTTAATGGTGATTAAAATTTAATGTTACCAAATTGTTAAGGGTTTTATAATACAATATCATAATTTATTTGTATTATTTGTGATTATATTCTTGATAATAAAATATTATTCTCCATAACTCAAGAAACTCACTAATTTTCTTATACTCTATTTATTTCAGTTGAATACATTTTTTCCATTCATTATTTCTCTATTTATGTACAAAAGAGTTCAAAATAATGTTTTTAATAAAAAACATATTTTTTCTCTCTTTGGTCAAAACCATTTTCCTTCCAAAACAGGTTTTCTAAGAATGTTTTAAAAAAAATTAAAATTTACCAAATAAAATTTTAATTAATTTTTATACATGTTTTACTTTTTACAAATTTTTTGAAAGTAATCTTCATGTCCTTTTCCAAACATGTCCCATTTAGATTTTACCTAAAATTTGATAAGAATATTTGTTTTAATGTGAATGGATTGAAGAGAATTTTTAGCTATTCTGAAAAAAACTATTTTAATGTTATCTTTATAAGTTTAAATATTTATTTTCAAAGAAAATTATTTCCAAAAAAAATCTGAATTTTTTTTGTTTAAAAAATTATTTTCAAAATGAATATGATATTTTTTTAAAAAAATTATTTAAATTTATTTTTAAAGATTTCTTTATACGTTTCCAATGTTATTTCTAAAGAAATATATTTTGAAAATGTATAGTGATTTAAAAAAGTGTTTATCTATTTGGAAATCTGACACCCCTCAATTAATTTTCTATGTCACCTTTTAAAAATCATTTTTTATACAGGATATTATCTTATGATGTCACATATTCTATATTGTGGATATGATCCAAGTATACCATACTTTTTCTTTCTCAAGATAGTTTATTTTTATGATGACAATTCATTTATGAAACCCATCTTTCTTACAAAGGTTATACCATGATAAAATGTCTATGAAACTATCTTATTTTTCATTGGGATATGGTTTTTTAAAATTTCGAAATAATTATGACGCTTATTTCCATTCCATGGGTTATGTTATAATGAAATTTTTATGAAACCCACTTCATTGCATTGGTTCTAATATGATTATTTTTTTATGATCTTGTGGCATACAAATGTACGATTTTCCTTATGTGGTAGTGGTTATTTCATGACCAAGGATGGTGGTTACTTTATAACCAAGTGTGGTGGTTATGTTATATCCATGATGGGTGGGACCGATATCTCCCTCCAATTCATTATGTAAAGACTGATATATCATGAGATAAAAAGGACTGGATTGGGTAGTGAACCTAGTTGAGTGGGGTGCCTTTTTCACAATGATTGTCTTGGGATTGAACCTTGACTATGATTACAGTTTTGGGAGTGAACTCATTACTCTATTATATTCTTGTAAAAATCATTTAAATACTAAGGAAATGATTTTCAATGCTTATGTGTATTCCCAAAATCTATATATAATGTTATTGTTATTTTCTCATGGGTCATATTCTTTTATTTCATTATTATTTCTATCTTATAACTTTTAAGATGTATTCCATGAATCAATTATATGATCTATGTTATGTAGCTTATGGTTTTCAAGTGTTATTCTTGTGTTCTCACCCCCTTATACTAATTTTATGTTTACATGTCTCAATTTCATTCACTTACTGATCATTTTAGCTCATCCTTTATTATATTTATTTTCAATAGGTTATAATAAAATTTATTATGTATGATTTTTCTTAGATAGGTTCTAGTTATAAAGAGGTTAGTGGGATATGATATAGTGCACCTATGAATCATTTTTTTATGTTTCCAGGGTTATAAAGTTGTTATACCATTATTATCCTAATGTGTGTGTTTATGTAATGTTATTAACTTTCATTAAATATTTATGTAGTATATATGTATAAATCCATGGGTTATTTTATTAGGAATTATAGTTTAGGTCTAGTTAACCTTTTAAAAATAGTATGAGAAAAAAAATTGAGATCCCTAAGAATATTTCTAATGAAGATCCAAAGTAGATAAAAATATACTCAAATTTTGGTAAAGGATATAGAGAGTGGTTTCTATTTAATTACAACCCTCTATAAATACTATAAGTGGATGTGGCTCTGGAAAATTGGTAACTAGGGGTAATAATTATGGGAAAGTCACATTGATTTTTACATAATCATCACTTGGTGGATGATTAGGATCTATGTAAAATACATGGTTTGATAATCCAAGGGGATAAGCATTAGAAATTGTCAAACTCTTTAAAACCCATCATGAAGTATTTAAATAGATGATTACTATTAAGTTTCTTTTATAAACCTAAGTTGTCATTATTTTGACATCCTATTATATACTATGTATCATCCTGGTTCATTAATATTTTAGTTTAATTTTTTGGATGTTTTTTAGGGTATTCTTGAGGTGGCCTAGAGTAAGGCCAGAGATTTTGGATGTTAACAGGTTATTGGAAGGAGTAATACACATCGTGTGAATTTTACAAAACCTGAAAGAAAGTTTCATGAATTGTGGAAAACATTTCATGGTGTTTTACATAATTTGTAATAAATTTGATATTTAAATACTGATTTGAATTATTTTTTAGTGAAAGATGTAAATTTTGAAAATCCCAGAGTTTACACGCCTTGTAAAAAATACAAGATGTGATATATATGGATTTAATTTATTTTTATAACACTTTAGAAGACTTTTTTATCATTATAGTGACTCAAATATCTCTAATTTTATAGGAATTCGAGTTACCCTTAAGATATATTCTATCCCCATTCCTCATAATTCGATCAGTTGGTTTCATTGGATCCCTTTTCACAATTCATGATAAGTTCTTCTCCCTTCCTTGGTTGTTTCCATCCATTACTATCCTTTGGATTCACTATAGTGATGTTTTATTGGTTTATGTGTGTATTTATTTTTTTAGTGATATTCGGGTTCTTTGTTGCTCTATCCATGATTTGATTTTGTGGAAGTGGTTTTTGGGAAGTTATTTTTTCCCTATAGTGCACAGTGGGATCAGACAGCTTCCTTGAGGTAGGGGATCCTCATTATCACTCTTTTACATGATATATGTAATATTTTTTAGGTTTTTTATTATCTTTAAATGGATATTAAGAGTCTTCGTAATCATATAATTGACTGTGAATTCCAAAATTGATGGGTATGAGGGGTTATCGCATGCTTAACTACTTTTTTTATGTTGTTAAGATTGTTATGAATGCATGTTTCCAATTAAATAGATAACAGTTGTTGGGTAACTTTATTTCACATTAGTTGTTATATTGTGATGGACCTTTGTGTTTTTTTGTGAAATTTCTCACTATATAGAAGAATAGGTAATGTATATTTGGACAATAATTAGTTTCCCCTCAATTCTGGTTTGTGTGATATTACCCATGCTAATATAATGAGTATTGTGATTAATCCCCTGAAGAAATGTGACACAGGAAAGTGGTGATGTTTGTCTAACTATACTTTTGGTGTTGGATTATGTGGTTTGGTATTATGTGTGGTGATGTTATTTACTAGCTAGGTTTTTTAGTATATGGGTTAATGATCAGGTGTTTGGTTGGCATGGATTTGATGTGATGTGGGTAGTTATGCAATGTGGGGTAGTGGTTGTGGCATCGTGGTTGTGGCACAGTGGTTGTGGTGTTGTGGTTATGGTTTAGTAGTTTTGGAATAGTGGTTATGGAAAATTAATGGTGGTATGTGATGCTTTTGGTTGTTATATGGGTGATGTGTAGCGTTATAGAGGCAGTTAGGTCTGTGCTTCGGTTCTTTGGCGTGGTTGTGTTGGTTTCCCATGTTGTAGTTAAATAAATTATGATGCCGAATGAAATTAATAAATTAATAGTTTGATTATATAATATGGATGGGATGGAAATTGATACATTTGGAAAATTTCTTAGTGAATAAATCTGGTAAAAATGATAAGATAAAAGTGGAAAATATTATCTCGATTTTGTGGTGTGCTGCATATTGTGGTAAAAGTAGTTGATATAGTAGATGTGTGGTACATGGTGGTGATGTGGTGTGTGCTAGTGTTTTTAATTAGAACCCTTAGGTTTGGTATAGTGTGATATCTCTATATTTTGTATGTTTATGTTATTATGTATTTGTCCCACCTAATTTTGATATACTTACCAACGCTCAAAGTTTTTTCCCCATGTGTTTTCCCCAACATAGAGGATTTTAATGATATAGATGGATGGATATCCCCTCTCCCATGTTCTACCTTCAGTAGTGATATGTGGCCAAGGTGTTTATGGGTGATATTTGATTTTTTTGACTAGGTGTCTCTGAGAAAGATGTAATTATGTGAGATTTGATATAGGGTGGAGTTCATGCATCATAGGAGGAGGGAACAATTTTTATGTCCTTCACATTCATGATACCCTACTATTCTAGTTATAGATGTGATGTGTGACCCAGGTGTCTACTTCTGGGATGTGATGTAATGTGATGTGATGTGTGGCCTATGTGTCTATGGGCATGATGTGATGTGATGTGAGGTGATGTGATGTGAGGTGATGTGATGTGATGTGATGTGATGTGATGTGATGTGATGTGATGTGATGTGATGTGATGTGATGTGATGTGATGTGATGTGATGTGATGTGATGTGATGTGATGTGATGTGATGTGATGTGATGTGATGTGATGTGATGTGATGTGTGGCCCAAGTTTCTGTGGTTGGGATGTGATGTGTTTTGATGTGATATACGTGGATAGTATGGGAGCTTAGAATGTTCGAATTTGGGGAATGAAAGTGGAAAATAAGTTTTGAATAGGTTGTGGGATATTTTCTTGTTATGATAGTGATGTTTTATTACTATACTGGATGTGTTATTTAGTGAGTGATCCATGGTGAAGATGTCTTTGGTAATATGAATTATATAGGTTCTTTTTGTTCTTCTATTTCTTCACTGGTGCATTAGCATGATCTATTCACTTGTGCACTTCCGGACTTTTTTATATCCATATGTAGTATACATATTTTTATCACACATTTTATATTAACAATTTCATGTTTCAAGGATGACTTTGGGGACTTATCTGGACATTAGTAGCTGGGTTGGATTTGTTTTTGGGTAGTTTCCATAAGATTTTCTTTTGTGTAATTACTTGGGAGAATTATATATGTATTGGTTTCATTTATTCATGCATTTTAGGATGGTTTTTGGTTTACCTTTGTATTTTTTAATAGAGTATTTTTGTTATTATTTTTCAAATCTCCTGGTTATGTCTCATTTATAGAGGGTTATACCTTCCATACTATGATATTTTTATGCCCATAGTGCTAGTCTCCAACATGGGGCCTACTGGAGGTGAGAGTCGGGGGATCGTTATCTCTCTCCCATCATTGTAGCATATTTGGTGGGAGGGGTCATGAAAGAGTGGTTTTAGAGGTTATGGTAGAGAGATATGATAGAGTTTGTAGTTAGGTGTAGTGAGGATTTAAAATTGTTTTTATAGAAGTAGTTCCAGTTTTCCTTGGTGTGTGACATAGGCAAGAGAGACTGGCTAGAACACGGGATTTTAGTTCCCCCATGATCCAATGCACCGACTCTGATCTTATTGAACAACCGAGTAAGTATGTCTTGTTTGAAAGGAAGAGACCTAAGAAAGGTACATGTGTCATGATGACTTGTATTCATGATTGAATTGGGTTTTGAGGAAAATAAAATGACTAAATTATATAATATTTGATAAAATTCACTGATATCAGGATTAAGATATTTTCCATGTTTCCAGGAATGGATTGTGTTCATAGTTCATGAGTTCTTCAGGAATTTGAGGATCAACATTTTTATCTGGTTAGGTTGCATAGGGTTGACTAGAAATAGGAGGATGAGGCATAATAGTGGTCTTTACAAGCGTCTCAGTGGTAGATTTTGGGTGTGTATGAGGAGAGTTTCAAAAATATCAAGATAGACCACAAGATAGAGGATCTCTAGATCGCTTTTGGTCTGATCTAAACATGGTCTATGTTTTGGTTACCATTGGTAGCTGGTCATATATGGCGAGCGACACATCAGTGGTAAACTCTATTTCTTAGTGACCACAATGAGGCAGATTTGTTGTGGATAGAATTTTAGATGGAGTTCAGAGCAGAGTCTATATCATCGATAATTATAGAATCTATGTGGCAAGAGCTTCTCTCCCTTTAGTTGGGGAGTCTGAGAAAGAAGAAGTGTGGGATCAGGTTCAAGGAAATCCTTCACATTGCTTCATATTTTTTTCCTATATGAGGAGTCTTGTGTGTGGAGTCTAGTGGAGGCTTTTCATCTAGTGATCAAATATATTATCACTCCTTTTACAATATCGAGGTATCTAGATATATAGAAAAGTTAGGAGGCTATCGAAAACATTTTTCCATGGGATTTTATTTTTAGTAGGGTGACCATAAAGGTGTTTTGAGGATCATAGCTTCATGTAGTGGGTTGTGGATGTTCAAACATTCAGGTTCCATTCAATGTGGATCCAACCACGATAGTTTCTTTCCCGATCATCAGGGATATGTGGTATTTTAAAACATCTTGTATGGTTTTCGTTTTGAGTTCCATATCTATGCGAGGTATGGAAACTACCAAGATTAGTGTCCTACTGATCATAGAGGTCAGTTTCATATGGGTATTAATTACACTTTTCAGTAGTAGAAATTTCATCTAAGATAGTTCCAACGATAGTGGTCATAGGTTTTTGTTCAATATCTAAGAGCTGGCAGAGTTTGTAGAGGTAATCCTCATGATACTCCATATATATAGTAACCCATGATAGATCATAGTCATGGATACTGGAATTAGATAGGTATCGGATATGAGAATCATAATATTCACATGTTATAAGAAATAGTCTCAACAAATATGAGAGTATTTAAAGGTATGGTCAGTTTATCATTTACCCTTATATGTGATTTGTTTGATTCAAGAGTCTCACACACCTTTTTCGGTCCTCCTTTTGTTTTTATATTGGGACAGCATGTGGAGAGGCTTCCAATAATCCTGAAGTTACCTATTTATATTGGAGTCCAAGATTCCTTGTTTGAAGTGTGATATGAATATAGACTAGTGATGGGGCAACCCCTGTCAGTGGGGTACTTGTTCTTATTGTAGAAACTGTTATACGATGTTATCCTTGGTATGTATTGGATTTATTCTATGCATGAAGTCATCAATTTCATTCATAGAATAGTCTCATTTTATCATGTGTAGGACTAGTGAGTGTCATTCATTGGTGAGAGAAGATATAATTTATGTGGTAGGTAAGGGGAGCTTTTTTTGTCATAGTTGGTGGGGATTTTTGTAGAATATTTGGTTAGATATACTCCTAGGGTTGTGGACAACATCCTGGATGTGTACCCAGCGGAGTTTGTGACACTACCACCCTAATGTGACATCGATTTTATGATATAGTTTCATCAAGGTGTGTATATAATTTTGTTGGACTCATATTAGATGAAATATATGAAGTTTTGTGAGATGAGGATGCAAGCTGATGATATGATGCAGAGGAGTTTCATCCAACCAAGTGTGTCATTGTAGGGTTCCCCAGTGCTATTATCCAAGAATATGGATGGTATTATAAGCTTTTGTTTAGACTAAAAGTATTTGAACTAGGAAACAGTCAAGAATCATTATTTTCTTGAGAGGATTGAAGGTATGTTTGACCAGTTTAGAGAAGCTAGTATGTCCTCAAAGATCGATCTGCAGTATGGATATCACCAGTTGAGGGGGGAAGATGAGGATATTTAGAAGACTTAATTCAGATGAAGTTGTGGGAAATTCAGGTTTTTTGTCGTTTTTTTGGTGATATGAATTCACCAGCCATGTTCATGGGTCTTATCAACTCCATGTTCTATGAGTTCCTATACTGATTCTTCATTGTATTCATCAAGGATATCTTGGTCTAATTGAAGTCATAGTAGGATCATTTCGTTCATTTTAGAGATGTTTTGTAGGTCCTTAAATACCACAAATTATATCAAAAGTTTTCTAACTCTATGTTCTTGATGCGATAGGTGTGTTTTATTGGGCATGTGGTCTCTTAGTAAGGTGTTCCATTGGACCGCTCTAAGTACAAAGAAATTTTTTATTTTGTATCACCAAAGAATATAGTAGAGGTATGCAATTTATTTATTCTCATGGGATACTATTATAATTTTATACCTTATTTTTATCAATTTGTATCCCTATTGATAGTGTTGACTAAGAAGCACATGTATTTTAAATAAAGATATCTGTTTCAAGTAGCATTGGGTTACCTGGATGAGAATTTCGTTAGTGCTTCCCCTTCCCAATGTGGGTGTTTTGTTTGAATTTTTCTACGATGTATTACTTCTAGTCTTGGGATGTCTATTGATTTAGAATATGATTTTGATCACTTATGGGTCGAGGAATCTATGTCTTCATGATCTTAACTGTGACACAAATTATTTGGAGTTGTCGAAAGTTGTGTTTGCACTAAATTTGTGGTTCTAATACCTCATTGGAAACCTTTAATGGTTTTTATAGACCCCAAAATCCTAGGATATGTTTTCTATCAATGTACGTAGAATCTTTTCCAGTGGAGGTGGATGGTGTTTCTTCTAGATTTTTTATTTTTAGATCTCTTACACCACAATAAAGGGTAATTTATTTGATGATTCATTCATTCATAATTCATGAGAGGATGTGGGTTAGGATTCTATGGGTTTTTAGAAATAAATGGGGGATATTCTAGTGAAGAATCATTAAATTGTAGAGAGAATTTTCCAAGTATGTATTTATTATATAACAATGTATTTTTCCATGATACAGTAGGTGGAGGAGTCTCAGTGGGGAGACGTAGAGGCAGAGGTGATCATGATCATGTTGGCTATGGTGATGCTCTTAAGTGATGGTCATAGGATGGTCAGAACCGAGTGTTATACCATGAAAGGATGTCCATCCCATAGGACATTCATAAGAGAGTTATTTATGATTTTCATATCTCACCATTACTGGTAGATCATGGTGTGAGAAATGTGTGTCATGAATTGAGGATATATCATTGGTGGTTGTAGATGAAAGGATCAATAGAAAAAAAATTTAAGGATTTATTATTTTCCTATAGGTGAAAGTACAACACCATTTTCCTAGTGGTTTGTTGTAGTATATGTATTTCTTCAAGTAGAAATGGGAGAGGTTATCGATGAGGTTTTTTAGGGTTTCCCCAATATCAAACAGGTTGTGATAGGGTTAGGTGATAGGGGAAAAACTAACGAAATTGGATCACTTTTGGAGATCTGTGAGTCATGTGTCATGGATTATTTAGCGAGGTGGTACATG
This sequence comes from Viscum album, assembly GCA_963277665.1. Lineage (NCBI taxonomy): Eukaryota > Viridiplantae > Streptophyta > Magnoliopsida > Santalales > Viscaceae > Viscum > Viscum album. Next base: position 1,327,391,496 of record OY728142.1, on the reverse strand, counting down.
GATAATGTGGTTATGATTCACGGGGTATCAAGGAGAATCATCTCTAACTATTATCTATGTTTTACCTCTTGAGTATAAAATAGATTTTATCATTATTTTGGAACCCAATTGAACCTTTTCACTGCTTTCCACCCTCAAACAAATATGTAGGCAGGGAGGTCCATACATATGTTATAGGATTTGTTACAAAAATGAATTTTTGACATTAGTGTATCATGGATTTTACACCTTCATTTATTTAATTATGTATACCAAAATATTTTTCACTATTTCATTAGTATGGATCTATTTGTGTAATTTTATGGGTGGTTGTTTCATTCCATGTTATGTTGAAGGGATGTTTCAGAGTCAATAGTTCTTGGACATAATGTGGCTCAGAGTATGATCGATTAGAACTAGATTGTTTGTGAGTGGATGTGGGCCAAACAAAACCATCAGAAGGCATATTCTGATCATAGGAATATTCCCTTGGATATAAAGTATGGATACCATGTCTTCTTGGCAGTCTCTCCTTAGCATGGGTAAAAGAGGTTTGGAAGGAAGTATGATTTCTCCAAAGATTGTTGGGCCCTTTGAGGTATCAGGGTGAGTTGGAAAGGTAGTTTATCAATTGGAATCACAACCATGATTGGAGTGGATCCACAATGTATTCCATGTCTCCTATATTCATTTATATATTAATGATGAATCCAACATTATGAACTCTACGGTGGCCTCATATTTCCAATCTAAGCCTCCATTTATAATTTATTCCACTTTTTTGGAAAAATGTGCATGATTTTATTTAATAAATTAATTATATTTAAAAAAATATTTTGAGATCACCATTCCAAATAATCTCATGTTAAACCATTGCCTAGCCTCAAAAATTATCAATATGATATGAAAAATCGTACATGGAAAATCAGAGTCTCAGTGGGTGAACCAACCAAAACTATCATATAAACATCATCAACCTCACCAACATAACAACAACCGACCATGTTAGACCATAATGAATACCAGTAAGATTAATTCCTATCGGATCCCTACTAAATAATTAATTGTTAAACATATAAAATTATTAAAAAAAATGTGCTTATGGATGTTAAAACCATAAAAAATAATCATATATCAATGAAATCATAATACGATGAATATTAATTGACTTGGAAAATATAGGAACTTATTCATCTTAAATATGGGTTGTGGATTTCCTAAGAATATTTAAAATAAATTCTTTGGGTTTTAAAAATTATACAATGCTAATATAATAGTAAAAACATAGAAAATTAAAATTTATTAATATAAAATCATATTAAAATAATTTTTATTTATTTTTAACATGTAAGAATAGAAATCATGTACATTTGACATATGGTGTGCACAGATTTACTAAAGAAGTGGGTTTTAAAAATATCAATGTCCTTAAAATAGGTGTTAGGGGTTAAAACCAAGAAAAAAATCCTTTAAATATCTTGAATCCATTAGAAATTGACCAAAAATTAGCTTTTAATATATAATAATTCATTCCACACATATGTGTGTGTTTGATTCCTTGAGATAAGTAGTATTAAAAATTTATTGTTTTAAATTATTTTATGGTTCTTGTAATGGTCAAAAGATATAAAAAACCATGAATTATTGTAAAATCAATAATAAAATGGTCTTGTTTTATTTTTGACATTATTTAATAGAAGACATGTTAATCCCACGTGTAGTGTGTCCTAAATGAGTAAATAAAGAGTTTTTAAGGATATCATTGTAATTAAAAATATCTTATAGTGGTTCAAAACAAAAAAAATGTCAATCAAATTCAATTAAATCATTAAAAAATTCTTAATACTGATTTTAGAAACATATTTGGTGACATCATATCAATTTTAATTTTAGTTGGCTTAGGATGACTAGAAACACATTTTTTGTCTTTTAAAACTCTAAAATGTGTGTTTTGTAGTCAGAATTATTAAATGTACCTCATATATCTATGAAATAATATTACTATTATCAATAAATTACTTGTGACATTTATAAATATATGAAATATCAATTTAAATTTTGTTGAGTTCAAAATGACTAAATATTCAATTTTTTAAGATATCAAAGTATTTAAAAGTATTTTCTAGTGGTTCAAAAAAATAAAATTTGATTATTATAATATCATAGGAAAATAAAACGAGAATAATTTTTGTAATTTGATAATGGATTCCATGTTAATTTGAGTTTTATTTTCATTAGGATGACTATAATGCTAGTTTTTACTGTTTTAAAACTCTAAAATGAGCATGTAATAGTTAAGACCTATCAAACAATATAATATTTCCCTAAAATCGTAGAAAAGTTGTCTTTAAAATATTTTTTACATTTCCATATACACAACACTTAAATCCAAAATGTGGGGTGCTTAAAATAATGATAAAATCAGTTTTCAAGATATTGAAATATTTAAAAATGTGTGTCATGGGGTAAAATCCACGAAAATTACATAGGATAACCATAAAATCTAGGATAGTGATTTTTGATCAATTTTTAAAATATAGGAATTAAAATCACAATAGTTATTGTTTTGGTTTTTACAATATGAAAAAATGAATTTTTACTATTTCAAAACATTAAATTATGTGTGAAAATGGTCAGAATATACCAAATTACCATAGTTTGATATCAAATCATTAGAAAAAGTTCTTCAATTTTTTTAATAGTTTTGAATATAAGAATCTCAAATATAATGTTTTACCTGCTTGAACTGGAAAAATAAGTAGTGTTTAAATTTATCAATGTATTTAAAAGCATTCATTAGGGGTCCAAAATAACAAAAAGACCACTAATTTAACTATAATTTTTTAAAAAATATCTATGTTTTATTTTTAAAATATATTAACTGAATATACCTATATATAAATTTTGTATTGTTTACGGTAACCAAAAATACATTTTTAGTGTTTTAAATCTATAAAACATCTCTTTAATGTCCAAAACTAGGGAAACGACCCCATTATTGCCTGAAATCGTTGCAAAAAATCTCTGAATGATTTATGGCATATTTGAATATATTGAACATCAATTGAATTCGTGATATTCTCATAATTAAATAATTATTATTTTTTAATGATATGAAAGACTTCAAAAACATGTGTTGGGAGGTCAAAACTAAGAACAAGTCCTCTAATTATCTTGAAATTATAGTATAATAAGTATAGATTAAATTTCAAAACATAGTAACCAATTTGATGTTAATACAAGTATTTTTTCATATGATGATTGAGAAAAAATATATTTTCTAACATCTATAATGTGTGGGTTTCGGTTAACTCCATACAAATGATCATGAATTAGAAGAAAATTATTAGAATGTGGTCACTAAAATATTTAGGAAATGTCCAAATTGGTTTCACACCAATATGATGTAATGTTCCCCCGGAATGAAAAAATAAGGAGTTTTGAAAGATATCAAATTCATTGAAATAATGTATCCAGTGATAAAAAGTGTCAAAAAATTCCTGAATTGAAATAGAATCATTAAAAAATGATAGATTATTTTTTTATGAATCATAGGAACTGACTCCATGTTAATTCAAATCTTTGTTTTCTTAACATCACTAATAACACATTTTTAGTGTTTTAAAAACATAAAATGTTCATATAATGGTAAAAAAAATAAAAACATACTCATATTACCATGAAATCATTTGTAAAAAACTTTTAAACTATTTTTTAATAAGTATTGACAGACAACACATCAATCTGAGGTAAGTTGTGCCTAAGATGAATAAATAAGTAATTTTTAAAGATATCAATGTCATTAAAAATTTGTGTTAAGGAGTTAAAAAACAGGAAAATGATAATGGAATGTTTTGAAATCATATTAAAATGATTTTACATTAATTTTTTGAAATTTATGAATTGACTACAAATCATTCTGGTTTAGGGATCCCTTAGGAAAAATGAAAATTCATTTTTAGTGTTTTAAAATTCTAAATCATACATATAATAGTAAAACCCATTAAAATGATATCATTTTACTATAAAATCACATAAAAATGTTGTTTTAATTATATTTTACTTCTCCACATAAATATAAATCAAATTAATTGTTTTTTGTGCTCTAAATGATTAAATAATAAATTTCAAAAGATATTAATGTCTTCAAAAAACAAGAATTAGGGAGGTAAAAACCAAACAAATTACCTTAGATTACTATAAAATCATAGTATAACAACTAATGGTTGGTTTTAAATATTTATATATATATATATGATGTTTTTACTTTCCAATATGAGTTTTAATTTTATTAGGATGATCGAAAACATACTATATGTATTTTAAAACTCTAAAATGTTCATGTAACTATCAAAAACAAGAAAAAAGTCTCAGATTGTCAAAAACTCCTAATAAGAAGATATTTAATTTATTTTTTACATGTCTAAATATAAAGAACATAAATCTGATGTGTTTTGGGCATGAAAGGATTAAATAAAAAAATTTAATGATATTAAAGTCCTTAAAAACATCTATCTAGTTGTTAAAACCTGGTAAATGGCCATGGATTACTATGAAATAATAATACAATGACTTTTGATTAATTATAAAAATGTTGAAAGATAATTCATGTCAATCTTACTTATGGTTTACTAGGGATGACCAAAAATATAATTTTAGAGTTTAAAAATTCTAAAATGAGTATATAATGTACAATTCCTAACAAATGACTTCAAATTGAGGTTAAATCATAATATAAAAATCATTGAATAAATTATTTTATGTAAATATTGTATGAATCTAAATTAAAAAATTAGTTTACTTATAGTGAAAAAAATAGTTTTAGATTAATAAATAATTATAAATAAGTAATAAATAGAAAAAAAAATGACCACATATTGTTCTTTTATTATACTAACATTTCCTTTAAATAAACTAGTTAGATATAACTATTAAGTTTTTTTATTTTATTAATATTATACCATTTAAATTTAATTTAATTTATTTTCTATTGTGACATTATTTATATACAACTCAAAAAATAATTTTACGTGGTTATTTGTGAAATTTAAAATAAATATTTATGGTGTAGACAAATATTAAATTTCTGAATTATTGTGGTTATTTTTTAAATACACTCTCTATAGGTGTATCGATTTTTAATTTAAATATATATATATATATATAGCCATATGGTGAATGCAGTTTGATGTTCTGAGAAAGGGAACATCATATGGTGGTCACAATTCGCTTCTTAAATATTGCATACATTGATCTCTATTTGGTAGTTACTATAGCCTCTCACCAGATGGCCTATAGAGATCATAATATGTTGGTCATTATAGACTCATTAATTGAAACAACTACATAGCGGGTGTTTTTGGTAATAGTGATCGGTTTATAAGCCCCAGTATATAGAGGTTACAAGGATGTCTTATAGGACATTAGAGGCTACTTTTGGCAGTCACTAGTGGACCATTCTATAATCATGAATGATATATATATATATATATATGTGTGTGTGAATTTTAATAATATATATAAGCATATGTAATTAATAATTTTCTTTCACATTATAATTAAAATTAAAAAATGAATAATATGAAAACTTGATATTAAATTTAATATTTATATTTCATTTACAAAAATATATTGAAAAAAAATTATTTTTAAATAAAATAATGTTGTGATATTTTATGTACAGTAATATATTCTTATTTATTATAAATTATTTATTCATTTATATAAAGATTAATACTTTTTAAATTATAACTAATAAAATTTAAAAAAAATGTATAATTATTAATATTTTTTATATGTATAACATAAATATTATATAAAATTATACAATTATTAATTATAAATACTTCATAATAGTATTAATAAATTTTATAATTCAAAATATTTGAAATTAATTTTAGTCTATTAATTATTGAAATTATAGTAAACATTAATTTTTATGCACTTTATGTCGTTAGATGTACAAACATTTGTGTTGAGTTCACCCACTGGGCCCCGTGGTCATCCACGGTTGAACTATAATCTTTTTAAGTGTGGATTCATGTTCATTATAGTGTACAAAGGTGAATGTAAGGTAGTATATGTGAATATGGTTGGATGTGGATAAAAAATCATTGAAGTGGTTGAGCTCATAGAAGTTTATTTTTCTGTGCATGTAACGGTGAAGGAAAATCACATACATTAATTTGAGGTGGTGTACTAACAATAGAAAACATGAGTTTAGGTATAGTTTGTTCATGTTTTGGATATTTGGGATTTTTATCAAGACTTGTGTGCCATTGGACCTTCAAGTCATGTATCCATCAAGGTTTATGTGCCACAGAGAATTCTAATCATGTAAGTGTTCCCTCTTGACTTATTTAAAAAGCGGTTCTATCCTGGTAATAAAATAAATATATGGCCTTAAAGTAATGGGATAATATTTTTTATGCTTAATAATTCTAATATTATATACATTTATATAATTATTAATTAATATTATTTATATTACAATATTAATTAATAAAATATATAATATATGTTAATAATTATTTTTACATTATTTCATATAGAAATTAAATTAAATTAAATATTAATTGTGTTGTATATATTTATCTATACACATTTATGTGTTGAGTGCATACACATAAAGTTGGAGGATTACCTGAATGTTAATTTCACCCTATAATCCTATGTGAAACCCAGGTCCATAGCTTGGCAGAGTAGAATTTCCTTGGTACCATATCAGTTTGTAGCATTGCAGTAGTGTTAATATTATAGAACATATTGTAGTGGGGTATAGTAGTAGTAGTACTAATCATAAAAATTTGGATTTAAGACCATTAAATAGGGTCTTCAGTCTAATGGATCTTCAGGAAACCAAAGTTGGGCTAGAAATGCTCTATATTAGATCAAATAAAATCTGATGGAGTGAAAGATAGTTTGATATAGGTCACTGGATAAATCCCAATTGACATAGGAAGGACCATCTATGAAATGGTTGAGGTCACTACAAGGTATATTTCTTATGTAATACTATGTAAGGTAGTGATTTTTGGAAACAGTCATGATTCCATAGTGATGTGTTAGAGTGTAAGTATAGTAGGAAGGTACTGAATGGGGGGTCCAGTGTTGGACCATTGGTCTACTTGTCCAAGGAATGGGTGCCTATGTCCCCTTAAGAAAACTATTATATGGCTTTCAAGACATGTAAGGGTTCGTTATCAACCTTTTTAAATTGAGGATTTATTAAAAAATAAAACAAAGAAATGGAATCTGAGATGTTGAGATATCTAACACACACACACACACAAATGTCTTCAATTTATTTAGAAAAACACACATACGCATTTGTTTATATTTAAATAAATATACTCATATATGAAAAAAAAAATTATTGAAACAAATGTCACATTAAATATTTAAATGAATTCATAAAATGATCTTTTATTTTGAATCTTTGTCATTTTCTAATTGAAAACAATTATATTTATAATAAAAAAATTATTAATTAATACTAATGTTTTTGAATTTTATTATTTAGTTCACTATTTATTCCTATCAAATGAGCATAGTAAAATTCACATGGTAAGAAAAACCTAAAAATGGGTATTATTTTCTCTGCAAATAAAAGGAAAAAGAAGGTGTCTAGGATTGTGCAGACGGGTAAACCCTTAGAAGACTTGTGATCATGAGACCTTCAAGCAGTCACATGAACGATCCATAAATAGTGAATAACTAGATTTAGACCACGCATATCCCCTTTTTAAAGTCCTTGTATTGTATATATGGTGTCCCAGACAATCTATGATCACGCAGTGGCTACCAAATGAGCACCCCGGGTCATGAGAATCATCAGGCGGTAGGTGCCCCACAAAACACCCAAAAATCCTTGTAAAATTGAGAGGCAACATCCAAAAGGAGGGATCCCATTATCTTCATAAAACTCATGTGATTCACCCATGAATCCCATGGGACATGATCGAATACCAAGTGATATATCCTCTTGGTCTCAAAAAATCAGGATGGCATGTCACCCACATCATGCGAATGGATTTTTACATGTCCAGGTAGTCTCATACTCCCCCTTTGGAAAAAATAAATATACAATAGGGTTTTTCCAAATTAATTCTAGTACATAACTATAATACCTTATTTTGGTCATGTAACACATCACTAATGGGGAGAATTATTTTCCTATACATCACTCTAGCAATCTCATGAGACCCTAATCCCTTGTAAAAAATGTCATAAACAGATAAATGGCGGGAGCCTCTTGCAGTCGTAAATATCATGTGGCATGTTTGTGTGCTATGAATGACTCTATAAAAATCACTTTAATATGATGACTTGATCCCATAAAGTCCCCCTATTAATCCATCTGTGTCTCATAGAATATCCCAAACAAGGCATCAATGATCATGTGAAATCCTTTCAACAAGCACCCTAATCTCACTAAGGCCCTTTTACATATTTTCTTGACAATATTTATGTCTCTTGGAGTGTCCACATAATTTAGAAAGACCCATTTAATTGGACATAATACAATAAATTAGGCAATTATGGGATGGTATTTTGGGCACTAAAAATTATCCAACCCCCAGGAATGAGCTATGTAAAGACCTTATAGAAACACATGACAAAATATTCTTCAATTGAATCCAGCCTAGATTTTCATAATACAGACTATATAAAGAATAGAATAATTGGGGTGTAGAGGCCAATAAATCCCCCACCCCAACATAAAACAATATGCATCCTTAGATCCTCGCACTGGAAAACATAGGCATTATAGAATATTTCCCAGAATAGTTGATCTCATGATTAGATGGTTTTTCTAACAAGTAAAATCTAAGGAACCACCAAAAAAGATCATCCAATATGGATTGGAATATTGCATGATCACTTGTACATAATGTGAAGGACTTCAAGTAGCTCAGGAAAAGGATTTCCCACATACCCGATCATTCACATGAGAATTTAACAAATTAACAATAAAAATATCTAAGGCCTGTACAATAAAATGATGGAACAAATTCTAAAAATATTGGATACTTGTGAGAAGAACATATTTATTTCTCCTTAGAAACCTCGTACGAGCCACCAAAGTCATGAAACAACACCAGTACATGTATCCCATATCGAAAAAATGCTCCTATGGTATACTATTTGGATCATGGGAAGTCCCTTCGATCTGTCATAGCATGTAATATGGTGCCCAACGAGCATCACACCCAAGTCTTGTGAAACACTTTGGCTAGCCATACAGACCTCACAATGAAATATAGATATGTCACCCAAATAATATGGTGGTACCTATGTATTTTAGATAAGTCTCATGATGGAATTGAAACTTTTCAACTGGATCTCATGATATCCTCTAAACAAGCTTTCCAGATCACATGGCTCCCTCCAGGTATGTTAGTCAACCCTTGTGATCCCCCTCGTACAAGTCATCTAGACTTCACGATGATGCCCAAACAAGTTAACCACAACATTCATCAACCTATTGACATATCACATTAACTCTTCTGACACACTCAAATAATTTCAAACACCATTCATGATGGAACCAATGTCATTATACTAGATTATTCAACACCCCTAGCATGTTGGTCGAGATAATGTGATGGATTTTTTAATCGACCATCATGGTCTTGGTATTTCCTTTAGACAAGTCATCCTTGGTCATGTGATGGCTACCATGATCAACCAACCATTTCTTCTTGTCCTACAAATAATTTAGTCTTGGTCACATGAAGGCTTCCAGGTTCAACCAACCAGGCCTTGTGATTTCATTCAAAAAGTCAGCCATGGTCAAGTGACAATGTTCAAAAATCCCATCTAGATTTTTTGACATCCCCCAAAAAAATCAATTGGTTCTTTTTATTTTCCATAGACATATTAGGAAAACATACTATGACTTGTCAAGTAGAAAATCAAGGTATTTCAAGAAAAAAATTGACACGTGTTGAGAAACCAAGAAGGCCAAGTCATGTGGTTATCCTATGATTTGATAACCTTGTCCAGCCTCCATGAAGGGAATCCTTTTTGTGTACTCCTAACCCAAAAAACAACGATAAATCTAATTCAAACCACAACTAGGAAATATAGGATTCCTTCCTAAGGATTGGGCTCCATATCAAACCTTCAAAGGGTTTTCCTAGAGCCTATGTACCACATCCATAAGGAAAAAAGACTGATTATTTTTTGTCTCTTTTTTCTCACATTGAGCATAGATCATGTGTGCATATGTAGTTACAAAAATCCCATAATACACATAATAAGACTCTATAATGGTAAGGGAGACCTTAGTATGTAAGCCCCAACTTAATGAACTATAGTAACATTGATTTCTATCATGACTAGGATTTGTAGGACACCTTCCTAATAACCAAGATAAAATGTGAATCCACTTTGGTGTAATTACCACCATGTCTATGACATTCTAACCATCGAAACCCAATCTCTTCTATGGGATGATCATACTTCCTCATCCACCAAAAGATAGATAATTCACTAAAAATGATGATTGAATTCATTCTATAACTAGGATTCATAATATTCCTTCTTAAGGCGCGATCTCTATATTATGCATCTAATTGGTTGTCCCATGATTTAATACCCATATCCATATGCAATGAGGGTGATTTCTTTCAATCTCTTTTTTATCACACCAAGCAGAACTCACGTGGTCTTAGAGAGTCACAATGACAACCTCGTTGGAATCAAAAATCTCCAACAATCATGGAAACCATATTCAATATGACCTGATCGGTGGCATAATATAATTTTCCAACATAAAATGGTATCTACCAAGGGTAAAGTCTCAAGATATTTACTAATACAAGGTGACTCTAATTCATGTCAAAACCATGATATGTAGGGATCCTCCTCAAGGTTGAATCTCAAATATCTGATTTTGTGTTCCCACATATATTCCTTTTCTATATGACATTAAACTTCATGATTTAAATGAACTTTGGGGTTTTTGATTACTTTTGTAAAACAGGGGATGTAGGATTCCTCATAATGGATTAATGAAATACTCATAATATTAACTACACTCCTGGATAATAATAATATTTGGAGTTCTTGGTTATATGGATTCAACATATAATCAACTACTAACCATAGGAAAATGGATGAATAACCTCATATAAATACAGATGGATTCCCCAACAATAACTCCCCTTCTATTTTCTTATAAAGATACTAAACGAATTATCATTTTTATGGTAACTGATCATGTTTCATGATTAGTAAGAGATTATAGACCATTTATTAACTATATAATAGATTCCAAAAGTATGTGACCCCCCCCCCCCCCCCGGGTGTGATGATCCTGATATCCCACCCCCTCGACCAATGTGAGTTCCTAAGCATTGATGGGTCTAAAACTACAAAAAAATGCCTACCATTGGAAATCAGGTTTATACCCAGTTCTGGATGCAAGAACATTTTGATGTTTCTATTAATGGTTAAGAGATATTGATCCCAATGTGAATAAATCTTTAGAAAATTGAACCTCCCGAAATCATACCTCCAAATAAAATACATCCACATATCTATGAGGAAACAAAAATGGTTAGCCAGAAAAGAATATCTCAAATAACAAAATGATTTGTTTATTATACTTCGGGATACTTTTTTTCAATATCCTTTGTAGAAGAAATAATGAATCTGATGTGAAGCTCTCAAATAGATATATGATCAGTTGAATAATACATGGATCATATAGATAATCCCTTGTATCCAAGGTTCTCACGAAATAATCCCATCACACTTTAACAAGTCCATGTGAGTAGAATGGAAGGATCATGAATAAAAAATGTGGGAATCATGCATATCTGATTGAGTACATTTCATGCCTATAATAGTGTATAGATTAACGACCTTATTCCATTTTTTCTATACGCCTAAAGATACTTATCTCGTAAAAAACACCCTGATATGAGATAATTTCATCATCTAGTGATTGTTCAAAAAAATTAGCAACAACTGAAACCCCTGCTAGCCCCAGAATTACCTCATCTTCCCAACATCTTCATAATAGGGTAGTGAGTGCAATGGTTTAGGAATACCATCTACATAATACAATCCCAACCATCAAAGATAACTATAAGGTTCTTTAATTATTGAAACCAATGAGTTAGAATAATCTAGAGAATGTAAAAGTAAATCCAATGTCTCTTTTTCCCTAGAAAATCACTCCGAAAGTTTATCCCCTGATCACAACAACCACCAACTCCAGTATTTGATAAAGGTAGATTAAGGGACCAACTATGGATCCCCTCTAGTTTAGGGGTCAATGTGGAATGACCCTATCAACCATCATCACGAGCTCCCAATAATAATGAATATTAGCATATTCCTTCCATATCCAATGAGAAGACTCATATCCATGCTCACAAAGAATAAGTCTATGGGAATATTCTTTTAGTAGTCATGGGGGCAGCATAGATCCTTATCCCCATCCATGAATTCCATCGTCTTATTCAAGAGGAATAATGGGGGAAAAAGTGGGCTCCAATAACTGCTTCAATTAAACACGTCTATCAGTATATAGTGAAGATACAAAATGAGGGGACATATATCCATGTGTAAAATTTTCTAAAATTCCATTAAATATTAGCAATAGTTGAAGAACGTTTTCGAAATAATATGACACTGGTAAAAATATTTGGATAGGTGCATATTCATATCCCTTGACTTAGGGTATCTCAACACTCTGACCATTATAGATAAGTAGTTTCTATAAAGAAATCATACATTCTTTCTACCATCCAAGAAGATTTTTGTAATATTCTCGTAAAGGAAGAGGTGTAAAACTTGGATCACATTCTCGTTCCCCCTATAGATAACCAGGTGAGAGTGGCACATGACTCAAGATAGTGGAACATGCCTGTAAACAAATTCGGACAACATATTTCAAAGGCCCAGGATCAGGATCCTATCTATGTTCTATACATGTATCACCAATTGATATGGGATCATGCCTCATGATGGGCTTATATTCCTGTCAAAAAATAACATCATTATACTTAAAAGGCCTAAGATTGGGCACATATCCCAATTTTATCTTGGGATAACCAAGTGACAATGGAACGTGCTTGGGAAAGGCTCATATTTCAATCAATGAATCAACATTACATCTTTCATGAGATCATAGAATTAATGCACATATTCCAACTTATATAGATGGAAGAATGTGTTGGAATCCTTTTGAGGCAATATTGGAGGAGGCTCATATCCCTTATCCCAATCAGGAGGTTATTCTCTATTTTTTAATGGGTAATTTATATTTTAACTGGGCACATATTCATGTTCCAACTAAGGATCTCCATGTGATAGTAGCACATGCCTTAGAGAAGGAACATATCCCTACCATAAAAAACAATCGGTATATTCCACAGCATCAAAATTAATCACATACTCCTGTTCTGATTGAGGATCACCAAGTGAAAATAAATCATGCCTCAGGATAGGCTCATATTCCTATCAATAATAAATAATCTCATTATCATGATCTAGTATCTTCTAAACTATAGAATCATACTCCTGCAACACCTGATGGTTATAAAAAAAGTATGGAAATCATTATACAGCAGGCTTCTATCCAGGCACAATTCTAGAAGGCAGGTCAACATATTATGTACATGACACATGACAAGATTAATATCCCTAATATTCTCAATTCTATTTCCATTGAGGTTGTTTGAGAGACATTCTCAACACCCCAACGTTCCTTTAACTCCTAAACTAAAGAAGAATATGATTATTACTATGATATTGTTCCCAATGGTACTGTGAATATGGGTTACAGGACTCTACTCCTTACATCATCCATCATCAACCTCCCTATATATATATCTCCCAAGAAAATGGAAATCATCACCTTTTCTAAACACCTTTTTATAGAGAGGTGTTAAAAACAAAGATACCTTTATATGGAGAGGTGATCAATAAATTAGTATCAATTTCATATGGTTCCCCGTTAACCTCAAAAAACACTAAACTTCAGTCAGTAGAAAACTCTATGAAGAATCTTTTATGGTATGACAAGATGGGTAATGTCAGTTTGATGAAGAGGAGTATACAATGATATATGGAAAGAGTTATCCAAAAACAACCTCCCCAAATTTTTTTGGCCTATTTCCACTTATTACTATGTGATCCAATTGGAGATCGAAAAAGATTGGATGCCTTATCTATTCCAAAATAGATGGGAAACTCATCTTTGACTGAAGATGAGACACCTCCCTTATCCAGGATATTAGTGTCACCCTTAGATCATCAACATAATATATTTTTATCTTGACCTAGATTCTATCTCTATGGCATGGGATACAAAATTACAAAATAACATAAAAATTTTGTAACATGTTTTGTGTCATTTCATCACATATCTTCAGAAATTAATATCTAAAACTAGGTCATATATCCATATTTGAGGATGGGGAAAGTATGAAGAGTTCCACATCACTACACCCATGGAATAGTAGAACCCCTCAAATATACTATCCTGTAATGTTATAACCTCTATTGAAATCAAAGTACTAGGAATTTCTCAATCCATTTGGTCACTACAATAGAATTCCCCTACTTCAATGGTTCCCAAACATCATTACCATGGGATAGGATAGAAAAATAGTCCTTGAACTGGGCCCCATTAAACAATGGGAATGCACTTCAGACATGAAATCTAAGTTTTCAATCAACCCTATAACATCATATATAAATTTAATCCCATAATGAGATTACATAACACCAAGATCCTATGCAAGTCCAACTTCACCCTATCAAATAGGCCACAGTAGTAGCTGTCATAGTAGCCATCTAGGAGCAGACCTAGATCACCTTGTTGGGTGAATATCTAATACCACCTCCACCTCCCAGATCATTAATTCTCAAGATGATTCAAGACACATCATCAACAGATAAAAATAAACCCCAACCCCCTTGGATGGGGAAATTTATATCTCAATCGTCATCACTGGGTTCATCATCCCCTAATAGGGTCCTAAAGAAATCAATTCTAGATCAACCCTAACCCACTGGGTGGGGGGATTTATATCACAAAGATCATCCCATGAATCATCAAATCCTTGATTGGAAGCATCATATCCTTAACAACATGATAAATCTATTCCAATTGTGGCAGAGGATAACCCTCATCCCATAGGTCTGGGTGAATTTTCATCATCATCAACATAGAGAGAATTAGTCTTTTATAGGTTTGGTGGTAAATATTGATGGTTGGAATCCAATCCATTCCTCCCTCCTCGATAAAAACCTCTTCGATTCTGGTCCCATTCAAAAATTATGACCAAAAACTACCTCATGGTCATTAATCACAGGCTAAGATAGGAGGAGCATATGACGAAGGCAATCAGACCCTATCAGGGTCGCAAGCCAAAATGGCCCAATATGGACAAGGGTTTGAGGAACGGCCCTAATATAGTAATTGAGGATTCATATTTTTATGTTGAAATAAATGAGAATACATTATTACCTAATATACCTTTGTGAATATAATCACTTTCAACAAAACATATATAGTGTATCAAGATGCAAATGTAGAGTGTTGTAACAACGAAAACATTACATGAGAGTGGGTTATTTGGATACACAAACTATGGATACACAGACCAAAAACAAACTAAGGAACCGAAATCTTGTGCCTCTGAATATCGAGTTTCCACCTCTCTAGTGGAACACTAACAAATATAAAGGGAATGGTGTGGCTCCATCCTAATCACCGCCAAAAAAAATTGTGGTTCCTTCAATGAAGGAACAGTTTTCACAATATGATAATCAGTTAAAATCACTCATAAAACGCAATTAGGAGCTAATCAAGGAACATATTCCCACTGTGTATCTTCTTTAGGTAGAGGCAAATATTATTCCTTCCATAATTTATCCACCTACAAAAGTGAAATCTGAGCATAAGATAGGATCTCCATCCAGACAACCTGTCTACCGAAATGAGTAAGTCAAAAATGATTATGACTTCCCTAAATTATGGTGATAGCCTCTCCCTCGTGAGGGTGATCACTAAGTCTATGCACGAGTCATGAATCAGGAGAAGAAAAAAATGAGAGCGCCTTGGTAGGCCTCTCCTACTCCCACTAGATGGAAGGTGGCTCAAACATCTATACCTCTAGAATATATCAATAACATTGAGTCCCTATATAATTTAATTACATCCATATAAGGGAGATGGTAACCTATGAATCCTGATAATAATTCATATCTTGAATGGTTGGATAACACTTTTTCTCCATCCAATTTATTAAATCCTAACTTCTCCACCTTTGACAGTATGGGATACCCTGAATAGAATCTCACTCACTTCATATCCAGATGTAGCTGATGATGGTCCCTCAAGATCAAAAGGTGGTGACAAGAATGACATGTTTTATATGGACTCCGATAGTTCTAGCCTTTGATTTTTAAATATCCTTCTAGAAGGATCTGTTGTACGATGGAAAGACCCTCATCACCAATTCCTTTACCATTTAATCTCCATGCTGAGTAAAATAAAAATTGTCTAACTAACAAAATGAAAAAACATGGCAATGAGAGTGTGTATAACTTCATATATAGATGTAATAGTTTAACCTATTCTCTTATAGTCCCTCTCTCATAGGAACAATTTATAGAACTTTGTGATGAAAATATCTTGGATGATTTGTTGAAACATTTGATCATGTGGAAGTATCCAGTTGGGTTCCATGAGTACACAAAAATAGAACAATGCATGAGGGATTCCATTCAGCAAACCAGAGATAAATGTAGGATCGTTCATTTAGAATAGAAGAAAAATATCGACAAGGAATAAGTTTTCATTATTACCCTCAAAATAGTAGTAGTTCACATTAATGCACCTAATCATGTCTTGAACTATCCATCATCTTCTGTTGAGCTACAACAACCATAAAATATCCCTCGGCCATAAGCACAAAGAAATCAAGCTCACACCATATTTGGGGAAATGAGAATAAATATTAGTCCTTCCAAAATGAACATGTTTTCGGTTATTTCCCTATATCCATGGATAATAACTGTCTCAAGACACCACATCCCATGAATCCCACTAAGGTCAAACTCACCAACAATACTGACTACTTCCCTTTCATAAAAGGTTGGGTCATAATATCCAAGATTGTTTCATCTTCAATGATTTCCTCCAAGGAATTTTTGTTTAAAGATAGGTGGTGTCAAATGACTCATTAGAGTAGGTGGCTTGCATAACCATTTCCAAGATAGAAGAATATGTTTATTTGAAAAATGATCTATCTAGGTGTAGACAGAAGTTCAAATACTAGATGACTCATAAAATAGTTGACCGAGCTCATGCCACCTTAAGAGAACAGCTACACAGATGCAAAATATATATAATCTCAAATGAGGGTAACATCAGATATGTCTCTTAATGGTGAATGCGACCATCATATACATGAAGATACAAAAGAGCAAGAGTCATATTCTTATCCAATGAAATATCTGACTCTTATAGATTTTATGATTACAACAAATGATACACGGAAACGACCCCACCAAATGGAACCCTCATTAGATGAAGAACTCATATTTTAGTTTTTTTTCAATGTGATACACTTTTAAAAACACCTCTATGACGATGAATATGCCTTTAAATATGATTTTCTTACACTTAACTAGGGAACATGAGGTCGTATGTGCTGGAACCAAGGATATAGGGTATAGCATGAGCATGGCCAGAACCAATATTTTAGTCACGTACCCAAATTGAAAATATATGCAACTGAGATCCATGGGAAGGAAATCCAGTAATCTAGGAAATAAATTAAGTTGTCTCAGAACCCTCTAGTTCTCATCTGCACCATATGGTCTTGCATGACCACCTAGTGAGGGTTCGATTTCCTAATCATCCTAAAAAATAGGGAATGGTGAAAAGGCCCCCACCATAGGCAGTATATGCTCCCTTAAGCTCTTCATAATCACCAGACTTGTCCACCTCAGATACCTAGGTTCGAAGACACAAGTAAATTACCAACACCACCTCATGAAGCACCAACCTCTGGAAAAAAATTATGACATTATGAAATAGATAGTGGTTGTCTCAACCAAGATCTCAATCCCTGATGCACTGCATATTTAAAAAGAAATCAGTTAGTAAATTGTTAAATCCTTCCAAATAATATAGGATCTTGAGATGTAAGTCCCTATAGCTAAGGTTTATCGATTGGGAACCATGTCAGTAGAATTCCATTCTACCATCTCATTCACAGGTCATAGTAAGGTAGAGGTCATCCTAGGACTCATCATATCCCTATATGTTTCAAGTAGACTATATAATGTTGATATATGAAGCGATCCGATTTAAAATGGCTTCAGGGTTAACCTCATCCTAATTCTGAGCCTATCATTTTTTTATATAGTGAAGGTAATTTTTCTCCCTCAAATATGACCTTTCAAGTGTATGATAAGCATGAGTGAATACCTATTGGGAAGATAAATCTCAATGATAGGTTTCTCGATCTTGCATATAACACTGATTTTATGGTTATCTAGAAAAACAATTGCATGCAATGTCCTTCTCAAAAGTACTTGGAGACATAGTCACATGTTAGTGCCTTTAACATTCACTTAATGTCTTTAATACCTCTTCGATGGAATGTTCATCGCACTACATGGTGATAGTGCCCCCCTTAAATACATGTGAAGCCACATAGGGTAAAGAGGGTTTCTAAAAAGGGGGAAAACAACCAAAAATTGATGATGATATACATGTTTCATCCCACAGCGGCTTGGGGATCACCCCTACTAATCCCTGGATAATAATAAAAAGAGACTATGTGCCCCCCATAAATCTGGTTGAGGTATTAGACCTAGTCCCAATGGTCCAAGCACCTTTTTTCTTAGTTAAAGCACAAAAGACAACCAGCTCTAGTATCTCTATGCAATGACTCTAGGTAGTAAGGGTGATAATTTTTATTATCATAGACTATCGCACCTTGATAGTGATGTAGATTCCCCTAGACTTCTATCTCCATCTAAGGATGCCCCCACAGACTCAGAGATAGATCAAGAAGAGGATGACCTCGAGAATTCCCCTCCTAAATTTGAGGTAGGTTTCTTCACCACCCGCAATGAGATCAGGCAGGTAAATCTATGGACAAAATAAGTCTTCTAGAATACACTGATTATTTCCACATTCCACTTGAAGAGAAATAGATATAAATTTCATTTCTAAAACAAAACATATATGTGTTTAGTTGGAACTATATAGAAATCTCTGGACTGAATTTGATGTGTCTATGCATTATCATGGCTTACCCAATCACCATTGAGGCTAAAAGCAGGAATCCAAGAGCATGTACCCCTCTTATGCTAGGAATGTTTAGGTAAATGTTGAAAAATTGATAAAATCCAAATTTTTTGGGGAAATAAAATACAAAATATGTATTTCTAATATTTTCCTCATCAAGAAAAAAGAAATTGAATATTATGGTCTTCATCGATTTCAGAAACCCCAGCCGACATTTCCCAAAGGATAACATCCCATTTCTGTTCATAGAACTCTTGATTGATGAAACTACTAGATTGAATTCTCTTTCAATAATTTATGGGTATTCAAGGTACAATCAGATAAATTTGTCCATACAAGATAAGAATTCACTCACTCTAGAGAACCCTAATGGATCTTTTCTATTATTTCATTCCCTTTGGAATAAAGAACTCTGGCACCACTAATCAACAGTCCATGCATCATATCCTTAATCCAATACTAGTAAGGATAGAAGAATGTTATTTTTATAACCTGGTTGTCAAATTCCAACATCAGTCCAATCACTCTATGGATCTTTAACTAGTATTTGATAAGTAGGGGTAGCACAATCTAAAGTTGAATCCACTAATATGTGCTTTTGGGGTAATATCATGGAAGTCCCATGGATTTATGGGATTCCACAATAGAATCAAGGTCAACCCAAATAAGAATAGTGTTATTTTTGAAATTACACCCCCAAGAAATCTCTAATAACTGAGGGGACTATATGGTAACCTGTCTTACATTTTTTTATTCATAGCTAACTAGGCTGGAAAAAATCTCCCTCTCACTGGGCTAATGAAGAAGTGAATAGACAACTAATGAGATGGGGACTGGAAATAATCCTTCAAAATTATCAACAAGTATCTACTACACCCATAAGTCCTAATGCCACTAGTGGAGGAGAATTCACTCATCATATATGTGGATTGCATGGAACACTCACCTGATTCCCTCCTCACTAAGAAAAAGGATGCATGGTGAGATAATTGTTTTTATTAGCTCCAATAAACAATGCTAGGTATAGAGACCTGATACTTGTATGTCAAGAAGAACAGTATCACACTCATCTTTGTAGTGTGTAAATAGGTGGTATTGCTTTTAGTACCATGAGGTCTATATGGTCTCTCATTTTGATCCACTCAGGTACATCCTTGTCCTCCCCATGCTAACTAGGAATCTGGCCTGATGGGTGGTCATTATACAAGAACAGGACATCCATCTCATGTCATAAAATTATCTAGAACAGAAATCCTTATATGACTTACCCATAGCACATTCGACCATGGAATTTACGACGGTAGACACCAAACTTCCAGATGATGAGGTTTTATACACCGATGACACTCCTCGTACATGGGAGATGTATTTTAAAAGTGACTCTTGAAGTAATATCAGCTAAATGATGGAAAATATGAAGATAAATAAGTTTGTATTTGGAATTATATTTGTTTCTCCAAAACAGAAACAAAATAACTACTCTTTATCACAATATGATGGCTTCAAAAATCATAATGTATAATATCAAGCCCTCGTTTCCATCTTAGAATTATCCATACAGCAGTAGATAAAATACCTATATATCAAAGGGGATTTGGAACTAGTGATTAATCATATATTTTGAGAATATTTCATATAAAAATAATAGGTCCCTCTCAGTGTCTATGTTAGGTAAATATTGGTAGAGTTCCCTTTTAATCCCACATCGCATCATGTTCCCAGATCACAGAATGATCACACAGATGCATTGGATAATGTAGCCACTGTCCTAGCCGACTCTGGTAAGCAGGAAGCAATATTCCATATCCCACACCAAAGAATGGTCATGTTTATCATAATATGTGAAATGGTAGAAATCAATCAATTCAACACTGACCTACAGTGTGATAAATAGATATCCACCCCTGGATAGATGGCTCCCATAATATATCTCCAAAATAGGGCTATCATGATAGACCAAGCAGAAAGGAAACCAATTTGGTGTTGTGTAATGAACATTACACTACATGGTGACCCAAATTATCAAAAATCCCTTTACAAGCATGGATTTGACATAATCCTCTTCATGTGCATAGCCAAATGAGATATTCTTATCGCCATGGAAGAAGATCATGCCTGACATTTTGGTGCTCATTATGCTTGGACTAGGCTCTCTACCCAAATCCAGAGGCTGAGTTACAACTAGAAAACCATGATACATGACTGAGTGGAATTTACTTGGAAATTCCATTCATGAGAAATTTTTGAAAACATCATCCATCAGCCCCCATAATTGCTACATAAAACTAAATATTCCTAAACATTTCCCATTTTGGTAATGGATGTTGTGGGTTCATATCCCATAACCATAGCTAACGAGTTCAAGTACATCCTTATTGCTACTGACTACATCAAAAAATGGGATGAGGTAAAACCCCTTAAGGAATTTAGGATGGATAATATCATCAACTTCATAAAGTCTCATATCATCCCCAGGTTTAGGTTCCCTAACAAAATATTTACCAAAAATTCCCTAACTTCAGTTCTTTGGAATTGAAAAAATTATACCAAGAATACAACATCGATTCCAATCAATCATTCTGATATCATGCATCAACAAATGGAAAAATAGAATCCTTCAACAAGACCTTTCTAAACATACTCTATAAAATATTAAATAAAAACAAGAAATTATAGCTAGATAAACTCCCCCATACATTATGGTTATACCATACCACCACACATACATCAACATAAGAAAATCCATACTAATGGGTGTATAGTAATGAGTTATTATTTCTTATAGAATCCATGTTTTCTTTAATTCAAATAGTCATTTTTGGAAAACACTCAAATAATGATAAATAACTAAGGTATATGGGTGAGATAGAATGGCTTGCTGAGAATAGGTTTTGTTCATTATACAACCATGAGGTCCATCTGAGTCGAATAACACGGTCATTCAATTAAAAGATCAACCTTTGTTCATTCCTTTGAAGAGAATTAGTGTTGGATCCCAGAACCCTAATGATACTAGGGAAGAACACTCAAAAGCTAGAAAAAAATGGTAATCACCTTATATCAAACATAAGCTACATCACAATAGATCCTACTCATTATCCACAATGGATGAAGAGTATGTTATATCCTCTACCAATGTGAGACTTCTCAAGATAGACATTTCATAGCTATCATAAGGTTACATGTCCTGGTATCAAGACTTTAAACTATACAGCTTCTCATGTCCTGAGGACATGGAATTAAAGTGCATGGGTAAGTCTGGGTTGTAGTACATTAAACTAGACAACAGTATCCCATTCATATGATGTAAAACTACTCAAGAAAGTCACAGCCACATGATGTTAATATTTGTGGAGAACATCCCCACTACATGAAGTTAAAATTCACAGATCCCCCAATAGTTCATCTTCATCCATATTGGGTGACCCAAGTCCAAGTAGTGAGACATTAAACCACATAGTATCTCATGTACTAACCACATGACATTAAACTATATGAAATAGGTCCTTACCAAATGATGGTAAACTATAATAAATATTTCATCACTTTATGATGTTAAACTACACTAGAAGCATGATGTCACTAACGACTCACCACACATGAGCTAGATCAGTGTGGGAAGATGAAATGCCCTTATCCCCGCCTGAGATTCACCTCATAATAGGGATTCCCTCCTTCTAAGAACTATTTGTGTCTTGGTTCCTACCATCACAGGATATGTAGTGATGCCCAAAAATCCATTTTGGGTCCAAACCATAGTGTTACATCCCTTTCACATCGGGAAACCCTCATCCTTGACAGAAGATGTCAAATTTCATGGATGATGTCCTTTCTTCTTGACATTAAATTGCATGTGATTATAGAACTATGTATGTATTTATTCTCATTTCAATGAGATATGTAGTGATTCCTAGATTCCATATCTTGGTCCAGCAACTATATGATACAAAATTCCCATGTATTATCCTTAATCACCTCTACATGGTGATAGGAATCGTTGTCATTCCTTATTTCTCACATAGATCATAGCTCATGTGATCTTATTAATTTCAAAAAGGGTTTCCCCAAAAGAACAATTTATATCATATCATGATAGGTTTAACAAATTCTAAGTGTGATTATGGGACGACAGTGAACGGTTTTATGGTGTTTCGGCTTGTTTGTACTCGACCACATGGAATAGGTCCCAGAATAGGTTTTAGAGCTGGCATCTCATCTTTGCAGAGTTGGACAGATTTGGATGTTTGAGTGGGTATGGCATCAGCCGTTGGATCGAGCCTATGCTTTCACATAGGACACTTTCTTGCCAAAAAACCTTGCAATGGTGGACAGTGTCATCAAGATCGCATGCTAGGGAGGGGCAGTTTCATGTTTCCAGTCTTTTTTTTCCTTTATTTGACCTTTGAGTCATGTTTTGTCTTATGTCGATGAATTATTTTGGGTTATCTCTTTCTTCCCTTAAAAGGGGGGTTTATCTATAATAATAAAAAATTAAAGGCCTTCAGGCCATTGGATGGATGATAGGGTTAACAAAGTCCTTAATGCTAGACCATAAAAGAAATACCATTATTCCTCGCCACATGACGTTAAATTTCACAGTTGATGTCCTTTTCCTGACGTAAAACTGAACATTCTTGTGGACCTCACCTAAAAGAACCAATAGTATTGGTGTTGGTATCCTACCAAATATTCATTCAAGAACTATATGTGACTTGATTCTAACCATCACTGGATATATAGTGATTCCTAAATCCCAAGACCCAGGTCTGGTCACAAATACATATTTAAAAATTACCCATCCATGTGTATTTGTATGTCTTGAATAAGAAGATCATGTTTCAAAAACTATGTTTGGCTTGATTCCTATTACCTTAGGATACATAGAGAAACCTAGATTACTATCCTTGGGTTCATCCACAACACACCTTTTACATAGGGAATCTTAAATCCTTTCCACATGATTTTAAACTACATAGTTCCTCGACAACTACATATGGATACAAATATCCATTACTAGAACCGAATACAACAATCAATGGAAAAAATTCCCACCTATACATATGAGTTAGACCTGTATAGAGAGTTCCAATTCAATAACTATATGTGGAATTATTCCTATGATCTCAAGAAATGTAGTGACACCCAAATTACCAATTCTGGGCCCAACTACAAGAAAATTGAAAAAAATATACCCTAAATATTTATTGGATGATCCATATGATAGAATTTTTAATAATTTCAAGTTAGATCTACGTGTTTCCCACTTTCTCATGTTAAATTTTCATGTCGGTTCCCATGTCCTAATGGTATGATGATTATGATTCAACACAAATGTTCTAGTCAAATGAAATTAAAACTGAAAAAAATATACATCCTTTCTAGATGAATATTAAACTATAATGGAAATTTTTTGGCTGCATGACAACAAAATTGAACAAAAAATACTTCATTACTTCGTGATGATTAAACTTTAAAGAAAATTTACAAGTTGAATGATATTAAAAATACAAAAAAATATCTCCTTACCGCGTGACGTTGAACTGTCAGGAAAATGTCTTTACTATATGATTTTAAATAACATAGAAGAAAGTATGTCACTTCTATATGATGTTAAACTATGCTAAACATTGTCCATTATTATCCCTCGTCAAAGGACCACAAGAGCCTTACTCTATTCAGTAGGATTGTGGAATGCGTCCACTATCTTCTAAGCACATCAATTCAAAACTCACACTTCATATATTAAGCACCTCAAGTTTCCACAAACCTTTCATGGAACTTGGAAAGGGAAAGGGATATCTCTATTTGACAATGTTATTGATTCATAAGGGATCAAACCTACCAAAAAAAAAGAAATATTGGATCTGTAAGGAGGGATTTATAATCCTTGTGAGCCTAATACCACAATGGTATAACTTATAACCTAAGTATATTTTGTGAAATCCTCTGTATTATTGTCTTGTGTCATTTATCATGACATGAGAGTGTCAATCCATGATTAATGAAATTTATATCTCCCACTCAAAATGATTTTGGAGTGCTCTTGACCCTTTATATCCTTGGTATCTTGTGTAACATCCCCCATATTTGTTCCATGTGAATCATGACCTTAAACTACAAGTAATTTTGTCACATATATACTACCACATTCTCTATCACATAATGGTCCAAATCCCAATAATTTAAACTACTAGCAAAAAACACACAAAACAGTTTAGGTTGAAAAATTGAAAAGAGAAACCTGAGAAAAAATTAAAGTCTTCACTGGTAAAAATCTTCATCTTCATATTTTAGGTTAAAATTATGGAAAATATAAATAAGTAATAAATCTCATAGGGTCTAAATAGTATCCCCAGTAAAATTCAAGCGACGATTGTTAGACCTCTCAGTTTTGGAAAAAAATTCAGTAATGATTTTTCACATCTCATTACTATGAGAATATGTTCACTGAGTGGGGAAACAACTTTTATTGTGCTCGTACACTTATTGGAAATTACACTATTTTAAAATTAAAATTCATGATTTGAGAACCTCATATCACCATAAACCATCCATGGCATGTGGGAAATGATACTCAGATTTAATGGACCCTGTTTTACTATGAATGTGTGCATATGGCTCCTTAATATGCACCTATAGTCATCAATTCAATGTGTCACTCTACCAAAAATTATTTATATTTCTTATGAGCTCAGATGTGACCAAGACATAACTCGTCACTATAGTGTGTTTTGAGCCATTCCTAATATGACATTCCCATATAATCCTCCTCGCCTGAGCACTTTGGAAAATGATTTAAAATCCCTATATCAGAATATCCTAGCAAATTCAAAATCCTCAATGTTACATCACCATGTTTATTACCCATTCTCAATGTAGGAATTTGATACTCCAATCCTGAAAATTTTATGGCCCATACCTTGTGATTTGAAACCATAGGTCATAGGGATCAAGCTTCACAATTAAATTATGAACTTTTCTTGGTTGTCAATATCCTTATTGAATAATATTCCTCTATACCCAACCTCATTATTTGGATATTGGAGTCTTCACAAATCATTCATGGCCCTTGTAAAAGAGTGTAGATTAAGAATGATAGACCAATCTACTGACTCATTAGGGATTTGACCTCTTAACTAAAGGAATATACTCATTTTTGGAAAGGAACTACAAACCTTAAGATCCCAGGAAAAAATTTGGTGGAAAATTGAACCACACGGTGTTATGGGTCATCCTTAGAATGACATCCCCATTCCAAATTCATTGACTCAAACTTTTGGTTTATGACTTATATCACCCACATTCCAAATATCCAGTTGGACCTAGAATCAATATTATATCTCCCTTGTCTAATGTTACCCTATAAAAAATTCATAACCCCCAAAAAAGAGTAGAGACACCTCTATTGGACAATTCTATTGAGACATAGGGACTTTGACATACCAAAAAAAGGTATCTCTTCCTTGTAGGAATTGAACTCTAATCCTAATGAGCCTTAGCAACACAGTGGAATAATTTACCATCCTAATGTGTTTTGAGTCATTCTAGTAATTTTTTCATTATATCTCATAATCAATAATCAAGACCTAGAATTAAGATTTTAATATCAATTACTTTATTAGTTTCAAGATAAAATACTCTAAACTACAGGGATAAAAGGTATGAAGTGAAATAAAATAATCTTTAGTAACCTATGGGACAAGATAAAGGACCCTATGTTATAGTGATATAAGATTTGAACTAAAAATCCTTAAAAAATGCTGATATGATGTCACACACCAAGTCAGGTCACCATTCAACTTGACACACAACCTGGTCCGTAATAAAGTCCGAAGGACGTTCCCAATCCCCATGGGCTGGCATAAGTTTCTGGGTATCAAATAAATGTTTTGGAATAATTTTCTCGAATAAAAATCCATGAAATAGCTAACAATATACATAATCCAAATTTGAATTACACTGCCAAAATAACCCTTAACAATTTTCATTTTTAAAGGTTTATAACTGTTAGACAAAACCCCAAAAGTACTATGACATAAGGGGAACAAAACTCTATACCAATCCTCCATGCAACAAGAGGAACCACATCCTCAAGCCTCCACCAACACGATCCACACTGAATGCCACTAGAAACTCAAACATACAACACTAAAAAACTTACCTTTACCTAGAAAAAAACATGCAATTGGATCTATATACACCCAAGGGTGTATGTAGTTTGTGAACTAATACCCAGAAGGGTGCCACCCGGATAAAAAATTCAATTCCAGAACATTTTATGGATAATATAACATGATCATTTAAATTAAATATTTTTAAACATTTTTGTGAAATCAATTGTGATTAGAAATTTTAAATAAAACAAAAGAAACCACTTACATATAAAACCAATATATGACTTTTTTATTGAAATAAAAAGGGATTTCTAAAACTTCACACACACATACATCCCCACACAAGAGGTCCACTGTATACATATGGTTAGAACCTCATCATATAAGGTAGAGTATCATGGGTAAATTCCTAGGGCCAAAATAGCTTAAGTGGGATTCTAAGAAACTCTCACCTTGGTGAAAATTTGGTATAAAAACCATGACCAATAGCATTCTCGTGCATGAGCCACTAGGGGGAATCACATCTCAAGGCCTAGTGGTCTCCAATCATATCACATGTTTATTTAGTGTTGTAGCAACAATCCTACTGTATGAAACCAGGATAAACCACTTCTTATTCATCTAGTGTGATAGTACTAGTCCATCCACCTATTTATCTGGGATTCCCTTCGGTGCTCAATCATATTTCACATGTCATACAATACCCCACTTCCATATTTCATCAAACAAACTAGCATCATATATAAAATTCCACCAATTTCACACCAAAAATCTATTTTGAAATCATACACACAACAAAAATCCATTTTAAAATCATACGCACAATATAATGCTTTCCAAACATAATTCAAACCTCTCACATAATTTAGTAAATCATTTAAAAGGTTAATAAAATAATTTCAAGACGCACCATAAGGCTTTACACCATACACATGATCAAAATCATACATCAAAATTAAACACAGACCAAAACCACCTCACAAAATGATTCGCATCAAATGAGTAATTTAATAAATCACTTAAAAATTTTATAAAACACTTCTAAATAGAACTTCCTAGGTTTTCACAAGTGACACTCCCAATTTCACATGAAAATTCCACTTTAAACCCAACTACACAGCAAATCTATTCTAAAACAATCTTTTCATTATTCAAGCAATTTGCAGTTCAATTTTTTTAAAGGTGTACAATAAGGCTAACCCATCAAAACAATCCATTACCCATAAAAATCACTTTTCAACACACATGAACCTCATGTTATCATGAAAACAAATTTTTATTATTTCACACAATTCATAAATCCCCCTTTATGAAAACCTTACTCAAAACATACAAAAAAACCTATATAATTTCCATTATAAAAATTCATTCGACCACATATGCATGAAAAAACACCTCAAAAGAATACATTAGACCACAAAAACAAAGTATATATTATCTTAAAATAAAATTAACAAAAAAATGAAAACATCAATAAATAATAAGGCATGTAATCACCTACCACAAACCAAAAATCTTCATAAAAATGGTGCGAAATTGCCATCACACCTCAATCACACCACAAGAAACCCTTTCAAGACAAAAATTTTCCCAAAAACAATGATCTTAAACCCATACCCTAACTGAACCCCCATTAAATTGAAATAAAACCCCCTAGAATGAGGGAGGGGTTTGCATTGTGGCTGATCCCTTAGAGGGAGGAGTTTCGGCTACCGAAAGAGGGGTCGGCGAAGTTGCGGTCACCAGAAGAGGGTCGCTAGAGTAGTGGTCACGGAGGAGGGTCAACCATAGAGGGAGCATGATCAGACGGTTATAGTATGGAGGAGGAAGGCTGGGTGGTGTGATGGTTTCATGTAGGGGAGGCACGCTAGAGAAGAGAAACGCTGACATGGGTGATTCTTTGGATAGAATCCAACCAGGGGGAGGGGTTGGTACGTCACGCGGGGAGGGAGAGACGTGGGGGGAGGGGGACGGTAGAGGAAGAGAGGGGTGAGGGAGAGGGTATAAAACCGTAAATAATACATGGATAATAATAATAATAATATTTAATGGCCTTATTATTAATAATAATAACAATCTTAACAATAATTATATTATTAATATTTAAAATAAAATTAAAAATATTAATATTTTAACATTATTAATATTATTAATATTATTAATATTATTAACACTGATAATATTAATAACAATATTCTCAAATAATAATAATATTATTATTATTAAAACAATTCTTTAAATTTTATTACACTTCTCTCATTTTATTTTATTTTTATTTAATCACTCATTTAATTTTATTTCTTGGTTGTTTATTTTGTTTTATTTATTTATTTTGAACATCAAGTAAGTGGTGCAGTTTCCAAAACATTATCTTCCCATGCACCAAATACTACAATGCACAAAACACACATTTTTTAATAAAAAATAAGAAAATTAAATTGTGCTTCAACCCGAACCTCAACAAGGATACCCAATGCAAATAAAATTAATAAAATAAACTAATTTAAAAAGGGTAGGGTGAGGAAATTTTCCCCACCATAATTATTTCTTCCCCTAAAAATAGACAAGAAGGCTTAACCCAATCATTGAAACCAATACCCCTTCATAATCTAAGGGGTTCCCAATGAACAACAAATGAGAAAATGTTTGAGCTAAAAGACCTTAAAATACATTGATCAAAGGTCCGACCTAAAAGACCCTAAAATAAAGTGATATAAGGTCTAAGATAAAAGACCATAAACTATATTAATAGAATTTCCAAGAAAAAATACCCTAAACTACATCAAATTAGAAATTAAGTCTACAAGAATGAAAAATCTTGTATGACCAACCAAATGACCGTTGAATAAAATCAAGCTACACTCTCCAAGCCTATTGGTCTTGGAAAAAGATATAGAAATATACCCCTAAGGAATATATTATACCCAAATATTCTTTTCTAAAACAAGTAATATCAAGATAACTAGAATAGATACATCAATAAGGGATCAAATTATTTGTGGGAATTCTTGAAAACTTTATGAGAAGAATCAGTTATTATTTAAAAATATAGATCTAGACATTCAAGTTTACTTATTATTATGAAAAGGATGGTTATCTTTATCAATTCATATAGAATTATATTGTTGATGTGTCATACACATCATTAATGAATGAATGTTGGATGACAACATGAAAGGTTCATAAAATCCATTCATTGATAATGAGAAAATGGGGGAATCTTCAAATTTCAGGGTATCCACAACAATTTTATCAATAAAAATAATTATTTATAGTAATAAAACTAACATAATATTCAATATAATAAGATCTAAAATTTTGAAATGGATTGTAAATAAGCATAAATAAAATTTTGAATTGCTGATCACCCATATATTCTACTTCTGCCCCATGATGGACATTCTCGACTAAATTGTTCCGCTCTGGAACTCTTTTTTGAGAGGTTTCTAATGAGTATGTTCATGCTGAGAGGTAAAAACTCAAGTGGGATATGATTTACTCATATCTTTATATTTTCATGGTCCATGAATTCATCTAGTCATTAAAATTAGATACAAATCAGTGACTGTACTCAAATTCCACTAAGGCCACCTTCACCTATTTGGAAAGGGGATCCTCATTTTCAAGATCACGAAAGACCTTATAATTGGTGGCCAAATTGTGTAGAGTCAGTATAATTTGTATCATGATTTCTTAATGTGGTGGGAGATAATATCCATCTGCACTAAAGTCATTAAATATCTTATGAAGGCATTCTCCTTGGTCATGAAATGTTTCAAAATGATTCTTGGTAATCAAGGCCTGATTCTGCATTGAGAATAGCCTATTCCATGTCTGATCTTCTATGACTAATGGTATTATAATGAAAAAACGAGGAACATTTAAATGAGATAGAATGAAGAAAATATTGGAGGCTCCATATATCCCCAACCCAACATGGGAATCACCCGAAAGACTATGAATCTCCCAATATACCAATTAGCGATAGAACCAAAGCCTCAAGTGGACATTTACTTTCCTCAAAGCAAGACCTTGTCCCCAATAACATCATTCCTAAGGGGGTATTTTTTATGCTCTCAAAATGATCATCAAAAATTAACATGGGATGAAATAAATGAATAAGTGTATTATTTTCTCTATAAATAAATGGAATAATATGATGTCCAAGCTTAATAAAATTATATGAACCCCCATAAGACATGTAATCGCGAGACCTTCAGAAGGTCACTCTAATGTTCCATACATAGTTCATAACTTCTAGCATATCCCTCAGATCCCCTTTGACAAGTCCTTATTCTCTTGCGAAGTAGTCTCCGACAATCGTTGACTATTCGCCATCTTCTAGAGGAGCACCCCCAGGTCAAGTGAATTGTAGGCGGTATACGCCTCACAATCCACCCAAAAATACTTATAAAATAGGGAGAAAATATTCAAAATATAGGATTACATTGTATCCATAAAACTCACATGACTCATCCATGCATCCCACAAGACACCACAGAAGCCCTGATGACATGTCTGCCTGGTCGAGAAAAATCCCACTAGCATGTCACCCCAATCACACGAAAGGATTTAAACATGTCTAGACAGTCTCACACAACCCCTTTGGATCCAAAAATAAGTAGAATGGTTTTTCCATGATAATTCTCATGAATCAACATGAATCCTTTTTTTGGTTATATGGGGCATCTTAAATGGGAAGAATTATTATCAACAAAAACACTAATGAAAACTCATGAGACCCTACTACATTTTAAAATAAACAAGGAAATAAAAAAGACAAAATGTGGGAGCATCTTACCGATTGAAACGTCATCTTATGATCTCATAAACTCCTCAAGAGTCTCATGATATCCCTTCATCAGGATGTCCTAATATCATGAAATAACCCTTTAACTCCATACTTTTATAATTGAAAATATTATACATGGAATAAAATGTCTCGTGAAATCCTTTCAACAGTCACCCTAATCTCACAAAGTCCCATAAACATATCAGACTATAAATATGAAAGTCCCCCAGCATATCTACTTAATTTGTCATGGATAATTTAATTATACATAATATAATAAATGGGAAATTTACGGGATGCCCTTACGGTTTCTTAAATTCATGAAACTCCATCGGAATGACCTACTGAAAGACCTCATGAAAATTCATGACATCAAATCCCTCCAATAATTTCATCCTAGATTTTGTGATATAGGTTGTGAAAATTGGGGAATAATCGGGGTGGTGAGGCCTATAAATCCACCACCTCAGCATTGAAAAAAATGCATCCTTTGATTCTCTCACTCTCACACTCAGGCATCAGAGTGGATTTCTCAGAGCAGTTGATATGGAAATCGTAAGGGTATTATGGAAGGTAAAATATGGGAAACAGTATAATAAGATCGTGTAACATTAATAGAAACTTTTTGAGATCACCCATAGATCAGTTGAATAACATTAGGTTTGTCATGTGAAGGATATCCAACATAACTGATCAGTCACGTAAGACATAAAAAATTTAACATTGAATAAATCTAACAAATGTGAAATAAAAGGATGTAAAAATGTATAAAAATATGGGATAATTATGCAAAGTACATATACTCTAGTCTTCATGTGCTTCACATGAACCACCCAGGTCATGTGATATCACCAATACATGTCACCCAGATCACGCAAAGCTCTATCTGTATACTACTTGGATTAGTTGATGTCCCATGGATGTTTCATAGAAAGTCATATGGTACCCTATAGGCATGACATCCAAGTATTGAAAACACCTCTAGAATCCCCATCTAGACCATGTGATTCCCTCTAGACATGTCTCTGAAATAATATGGTAACACTAGTTTATTTCATCTATGTATCATGATCACATCAAGACATGTCAGTTGGCTCATGAAACATCTTCTAGACAAGCCATCCAGATCTTGTGGCACCCTCTTGGTATGTCATCTGGATCTTTCAACGTCCCCAGACATGTCATCTGACTTTCGCAATGACACCCATAAAATTTATCCAGGACATGCAGCACACTCCAGACATGACACATTGACTATCACAATTCCCTCCAAGAATTTCAACCAACTTTCATTATTTCAACAAGGTATCCATCTAGATCATAAAACACACCCCTAATCTTTTCATCCAAGATCATGTGATGGATTCCCAAATCAACCAACCAGGTCTTTCAATGTCATTCAAATGAGTAATCCTTAGTCATATGTTGTCCATTTAGAAATTTTGTCCAAATTATGTGACATCCACCTAACAATTTAGAAATATCATGTTATTATCCTTGAACATATCATGAAAAAATCCTATGAAATGTCATGTAGACAATCAAGGAATGTCTAGTTGATAATCAATGTATATCATGTAGAAAAATGGGCTAGGTTATCTGAGCATCCCAGGACTTGGTAACCTTTTCCAGCCTCTTTGAAGGGAAACCTTAGTGTGTAATCCATGACTTAATGAAATATGAGAACTATAATTTCTACCAGAACCAGAATGTGTTGGAAAACTTCTTAAGTCTTGATCTCCAAATCAAATCTCTAAAGGGTTTCCCATTGTGAAAGTCATTCATCTATATGTAGTGAGGATAATTATTTTTTATCCCTTGTTTATCAAAACAAGAAATGCTCATGTGGGTTTAAGGAGTTGCAATGAGTATATCATTTTTTTCAAAATCCTCTATAAAGTTATTTGAATCCTCAGTGTGTAAGCCCCTATCATTGGAATAATGTGATATGTTAAGCATCTAAGGGTAGCATCAGTGTGTAAGCACCAACATAACGTACTACTATAACACTTATTCATACACTAACCAGGATACATAGGACACCCTCCTAAGGCCCAAGCTCAAATGGTCATCCACTTTGGTGTAGGTCCTACCATGACTCTTACATTCCAACCATTAGTACAAAATCTCTCTAAAGGGATGGTCATCCTTCCTCATACACTAGCAAATTTAGAAGTCACTAAAATATGTTGGCTCTAATTTCTTCCATAACGAAAATATGTAGGATGTCTTCCTAAGGCATGAGCTCTATGTTACGAATCCAATGGGTTATCCTAGCATGTAATCCCTACATACATATGTAATGAGGATGATTACTTTCTATTCCTTGTTTCTCACACTGATCATTTCTCACATGGGATTAGGGAGCCGCAATGATCACCTCACTATCCTTATTAATCTCCACTAGCCAGGTAAACCTCATTGTGTAATCCCCAATTAGTGTCAGGATATATTTACCCCACTTAAAAGGGTCTCTATATTAGGTAATTTCTCAAAGGCATGAACAAAATACAAGAAATCTTATTCCAAACATAACACGGATACGTAGAATGCCTCCTCGAGGTTTGAGCTCAAATATCTGGTGACCTAGTTCCCACATATATTTCATTTCCAAAAAAATTTAAACTAAATAGTTTTAACAAACTATGTAGGTTTTGATTCCTTTTAAAAAAAGGATACATATAATTATTTAAAATGGATCAATCTCACCCTTGAAATATTAACTTCCTCCCTCAATAACATAAAATTCCAGACTACATAGTTATACATATTAAACATTTAAGCAGTTGTTTGCCACATGGAAATTTATGAAGAACCTCATATACATTAAGATGGATTCACAAAAAAAAACCCTTCTCTCAACATATAAATATGAATAAACTATTATCATTTCTTTTGAAATATACGTTCTATATCGAGATTAGGAATATATTCTTTAACATATCATAAATATATAAGAGAGTCTTTGAGTAGGAAATAATTCCCCCAAAAGGGTGTGATGAGCCCAACCTCCCATGCTACCAACCAATGTGAGTTCATAGGCATCATTGGGTTTGATTATTCAACCAACTGCCTACCTTTGGAAAAAGGTGTACACCTAGTTTTGGTTGTTGGAACAATTGTGAGTTTTTGTGAAATGTTATCAAATGTTGAGCCTAGTGCAAATAATTATGAGGAATATTAAAACCCCCACAATCAGACCACAAGAATAAATCCATCCATATCACTCTAAGGAAACAATTGTCTTAATGTATAAGAATAATAACACATGTATATAATTATCAAATTAATTAATCGATGATATAGTTGAAAAAATATATATTTCCTTATATGAAATAGTTCAACCCATAGAAGGGGATGATTTATCTATGATAACCCAGGGGGTGTGTGCTCTTTTCTTCCTTATAACATCTAATACCTTAAATAAATATTCATTTATACTTTATTATTATTTAATTTTAAATATTTTTAATATTTTTAGTGATTTATATAATTAGTATTAATTTTTTTATTAATTTTTATATTAGTATTGTTTTAAGTAAATACTTCTAAATTTATTGTTATTTTTTATTTCTATTCAGTAATTAATTGTCACAACATAATATTTAATTCTATGTTTTAATAATTATTAAAATCATTTTAATATGTATTCATTTTAATATTTTTTAGTAATTTTTAATATTTTTGATAATTATAAATATTTACTATTTATTTATTTATAATATTATAAATTTTTTATTTTTTTATTTTCACTTCTAAAAAATTATTAATTTATTATAATTTCTAAATGTAATTTTAAATTTTAAAAATTAATTTCTTATGAAGTGATTTTTTATTAATGGGAAAACCCTACATATTTTTAATTTCCATATGTATTTATTATAATTATTAGGTTAAATGTGTTGACTAGGGCTAACTTTATCATTGATAATTATTTACTTTTTCAATTTTATATTTATCATTGACAAAATATTTCTTTATTAGTGTCTAACATGTAGGAATTTATAAATGTACATTTATCTACCAATTTTTTAGAGCTATTGAACCCATTCGTTTATAAATGTTAAATTTAGCACTAATAAAATCTCTCTTTATCAATGTTTTTTGGCTGGTGATAATTAAAACTTTTCCCACAATATAAAATAACCCTCATACTCACAGCACTTCTTCTTAGCATCATGATTTCATGTAACTTGAATTATTATGCCACATTTTTGAAATATTTTGGGTGAATTAGCCATCAAAATCGAAGGTATGATATTCATAACCAACTATTAAGTTTTTACCAACCTATCATGCATGAGTTTTCTTTGAATTGTTTTGTTATTCCTCCCATTTTCAACTTTAAATCTAATACTTGATTCTCTATATCTATAAATATGTATATGTGTGTGGGTATATAAATATTTATATAGACAATATTATTAATTCAATATCAAATTGTTTGGGTTATGCTTCATATAATCATTCAAATGTATTTTTTTATCTATGTATATACATATTTATAGGTATAAATAAATGTGTGTGTTTAATATGTTTTTATTTGAAAACTATGAATATAATTTTTTTGTATTTAAGTACTTGTGTGTGTAGTAATTTAGATGTTTATAAATTAATTAACACATATATACATTATATAAGTATTCCAATTAAATTTATATTCATTTTATGTATAATTAATTTATGTATGTTTCATAATTTTAAATAATATTATTTAAATTTATATTTTATACATAAATAAATACTATATATATATATACCTGTATATTTTTTGTTTACACACACACGCACATTTATAATTATATATTTACATCTAAATAATAACTAAATAAATATATATATTATAAAAATAGATTTTTATATACTTGTTTTATTATATTTATATATTTTTCAATATATTATAAAATATATCCATTATATATATTATTTTATATATTTATATTGTAAGTATTATAATATACATCATTATTTTTTGATGTAAATTTTTATATAATTTATGCATATAATAATGATATAGTGTATCCATATCTTTTATGTATTTATATATTTTTTTAACATGAATATTTTTTATCTAAATAGAATGAATATGAATAAAAAATGGGCATATTCAAAACTTATGAAAAAATATATGAGGATGGGGGTATAGATTTCGTCGATCTTGAAATAGAACATGGAAATGGAACTTCTCAAATAATTATCTATGTTTACATTGTATTTATTCAAAAATTATTTTTCTAGAAAATTTATAATAACATTTTGTCTATCTTGGAATAGACCAATGTTTCAAATGATGAAAAAAAACATGGGTAAGATCCAAATGTATCTTGTGATTAGGATATTACAATGATCTCTGGATCATCTGATATGAGTGAAACTATAAATGATGATGGAGATCATGTTTAGAAAATGAAAACAATGGTTTAATTTGATCATCATGATTTTCTAAGTCTATTTAATAAGATAATAGAAGTAAAAAAATTCTATTTTATGGGTTTCTTACTCAATATACCACATTGGAATCCTCACTACATTTATATAATATTAATGATGGAAATGGATGGAGGGACACCACTTTTATGGAGCTACATTTTCTCTTAAATGATATATTATCAGAAGGTACTAATCATTACTGATGAAAATATGAT
Source organism: Viscum album (assembly GCA_963277665.1). Lineage (NCBI taxonomy): Eukaryota > Viridiplantae > Streptophyta > Magnoliopsida > Santalales > Viscaceae > Viscum > Viscum album. The sequence goes on along the minus strand of OY728142.1, from coordinate 1,327,353,672 downwards.
TTTTTCCAAAACAATTGTTATATTCAATGGGTATAATCTGTCATTGAATACATTCATGTCTAGAAGATAAAATATTGTTTCAAAAGGGAGGTTAATTACTAAAAAGTCCCTCTGTGTGGTACATCTTGATAAAATAAAGACAAATCAATTCATTCAAAAGTTTAAAGGTATTTTACAGACATTCCATGGTCTATACTCCTATATAAAATTGAGGTGAGTGAATGAAAATTTACTTTTTAAAATATAAAGAAAAATAATGAAAAGAAACATTGTCACCCTATATTATATCGTAAGTAGATTAAAATTGATCATTAGTTTTTTAAATATTGAAATGTTCTGAGAAACCTCTTTCATATTATATATAAAAATGGAATGAATCATTTTGTGTGAAATTTAGAAATCATATTACATGGTTAGCTATATTGGTAAATTATAACTTATTAATTTGGTAATTCATGAAAATTAAATAAATTATGTGCTAAATATTCAAATCTAGACAAAAAAATTCTAATAATATTGATGTTTATTTAGAACTATTTATTTACTATCTAAAATTGATGTAGGATTTAGGTTTAACATTGTAAGATGATCATTGAAATGAAGACTTCACATTGAAATCCACGTTTTTTGAGATTATAATTGACTCACTAGATTATGTAAATTTTTTATAATATAGAATCTGTGGAATTTTTTAGTGTCCCACATTTTAAAATTTTCCAAACTCTATTTGGTTGAAACATTCCAAGAAGATAGTGTCTCTATAAAATTCTAAATTTTTAAATTGACAACATAAATACTGATCCAAGACAACATAATTCAATTTCATTTCATAAAAACGAACATATTCTCCATTGACATGTAATTATATTTTTTATAATATAAAGGATATTATAATCATATTTGGAAAACCATTTTTGAAAACCATTAAAAATTGGTGGAAAAAATATATCAGTTATTTTGAATTTCAATGTGTTATTTCTTTGTCTGTAAGACATTTTCTTGGTTTTATTCACATTGAAATAGATTTTTGTGACATTTTCATTGATATTTTACTAAATAAACCATAAAAAACGAAATGTGTAATTATTTCTAGGTTAGATATTATAGATATGGTGATAAGGAAAGGGTTGGTCCATGTGAAGGGTTAGAGATGAATTTTTCTTCCTCTACAATCATTCTCTCTATCCTAGAAAGAGATATTTCAGTTTAGAAACTCCCCTAGTGGTTTAATGGTTTTAGTGGGGGTATTCATCAAATTTTAATGATTTAACAATGATTATTTATTATATGTTATGGAGATTAAAGTCACAAGACTGTTAGATTTTGATGCATGATTTAGTGCTTGTAGATTTATATTACATTTACCCTAAAATTTATGAGGTAGATTAACATATATTTTATTCTCTTACAAATCCATATACATTAAAGTGATAGACATAGAAAAATTTCTAGATATAGATAAGTATATTTCTATCATATTATATGAATTTAAGATGTTCTTCCCATAATCAATATTTGATATAGTGGTTCACTTGGTTAGATAGCCTTGACTATGTGGTCATGTACATTATTGATGGATATACCCCATTGAATGGTATATTAAAATTATAAAATGGTATGTAAAAATATATTTTATCCAAAATGATTTATTATTGTGTTATATATTATTGAGGAATTTATTGAATTATGTTCCATCTTCCTATCTATTTTGTATATCAATGGTCTCAAAAAATATCATCATAATGAGTGATTTGTGGTGAAAATTTTTTCTAATTGATATTTAGTTAAAATTTCCATTAAAGAGTAGGATTGAGCTCACGATTATGTTTTACATAATTGTATAAATTTTGGGACATTTTTTGAAATTGAAAAAGTAATTCTTCGGTATCTAAATACATAAATAGATGATAGAGGGACATCAAACATGTATTTGGTTTGGAGACCATGTTTTTAGGGATAAAAATATAAATCCATTTTCAATTTTAGGATGAATTTTATGGAAATATAGAGGAATAAGTGTAGATTTATCTTTTTAATATTGTAATATAAAGAAATTTTATATGGTATATAAAAAAGAATATGATAATTTATTATGATGGAGAATAGTGGGGTAACTCTTATAGTGGAACTGATGAACAAATCTGGAAACAAGGAAAGTAATCTGATTTCTGAAAATATTTCATATTTTATAATCATTTATAAAATAATGTACTTGGATTGTAAAATATTTTTTGTACTGATTTTTCAATGCGAATGAGTTGATGACAGGGGTGCATAAAACTTGAGGATTTTCAATTCATAATAATTAAATTTCAATAATTGTACAAGGATGAACCCTTCTTAATGGAATCACACTGAATACAATAATTTTAAGCCATAAACATAGAAAAAATTCAATATTTATATATTTTAATAATGAAAATATTGGTTTAAATAAAAAATTTATTAAGGATGAACTTATAATTATAATTTCACAATAATTTTACTATGGACCAAATATAGATGGTTTACTTTATATTAGAAAAAACTAAAAGGAGGGAATTTCAATACTCTATAGAGGGGGAAATACCATTAACATTTAGAGGAAAAATATTTCATAGAACTAGTAAAATTATTCTAATTATTTTTTTATATACAACCTATATCATTATATTATTATGTGTTCACTATGTTATTTAGGTAATATAAAACAAATGGTTAACTACTTGTGAAGATAATTTCCTCTCCACGTGATGATTCTTCTTATTTCAAGTAATAAAATATTTGTAATTATGAAATTCAAAAAAAATATACGGTGATGAAAATATGGTTGAAAAAAGATAAGATTAGTGTATCATTACAGTGTTACAAAAAATTATTATATTATGAAGTAATGCTCTAAAAGTTAAGATTAGGTGTAATGTGTGTGGTTAACATATTGACACCCAAAAGTCCATTTTAATTACTTCCATTGGGTTAAGTGTTCATATATATTTTTTGATAGATTTATATTCAAGGGTTTTCCCAACACACCCTTTTACCTTTGACATTTTGAGCCAGTGCATACCATTTTTCTGAAGGTAGGTAGTGTTTGGGACTTCATATATGATATTTTGGTTAAACCTTAGTCACGATCATTAGAGTTTAGGCTCTAATTTCCCTTTTTTTTGAATTATTTATTACATAAATTCACTCTTATAGACTTTATATTTATTCAAAAAGACATCCCAGTATCATTCACAGCACACCCAATTACCCTTTTGAAATTGGTTGACTAGAAACATGAGTTTCGGAAGAAATTTCACATGATGATTACATTATTTCAAATTTAATATAAATATTTTTTACTACATAGTATATTTATTTATAAGAAGTCACTATATAGTTTATATCCATCTGAGGGGGTGTTTGACTCTTATGAATAGTGGTTGGAGGTGTTGTGGAGTTTTTATCAATCCCAGAAAAGGGGATTCTTATGAATCCCATTGAAGATAACTAAAACACATTTTGATTATTTTAATTTAACAACACACATTACACCATTTATGATCATATTATACTTACTATTATGAAGACTTTTATAGTTGTGGGGCTATGAACAAGTGAATTCCCTTTTAAGGTCATATGTCCATGACCAGTTCCTTTCAATTTTACATCATATAGAATTGATGAGTGATATTCAGTTTAATTTCATTAAACTTAGATTGTCATCACAAGATCAACACATGAGGTAACTTATTCTAATCACATAAAATGTGATATTCTATTATTGTATAGAAGTTTGATCATCCCAGTCTCTTAACTTGAGTAATATTGTACTCGACATATAATAGGTCATATAGTCACCACATAGGGGATCCTAGGCTAATCACCAAGGAGAGTTTGATCAAGATGTCCAACAAATTATTACTCAAGTACGATTTGTTTTGTCTCATGCTAATCACATGGGTTTCATATTATTGCCACATTAGAGTTATTATGATCATAACATAAGAGGTATCTTGATTTTACTCATGATAGGGCACGAGAGAATATTATACTCATCAAATGATGAAAGGTTAAATACACTATGAGTGTCACATAGAGATATCTGCATGATTAGATATTGATAGGCATGTGCGAATAGTCTAGATTCCATTAGTGAAATTCATGGATTAAAGTGAAATGGGGAATAAGTTTTTGATACACATCCTCTTGAGGGAGAGACATGATGATAAGGTATTGGGATGTTAGGATTATAGTATTGAACCATATAGAGGTTTCTTATGTATCATGTTACAATAGTAATAAATACCCATGTAGTTTTAGTTTTACAGTTTAGGATCCTATGATAAGAACTATACATGAAGTATAATATCTTATAGTAAGGATTTTTTTCATGAAAGGGGTAAAAATAACAGATTTATTAAGGATTATTTATTATGACCCCATTTTTATTTAATCTTATTTTTGGTATCTAAAAAACAAAGTATGGTTTTCTCTTAAACCTAATAAGATACCCATGTGAAGGAAGTTTGGGTCTTATACCTAATAATAGGCTCATAGAATTTATGGATCATTAATGTGAGTCAATGGGATAAGATCATTATTGAAAACATGGTAGGGGAATACCCCTTGCAAGGGGCCTTCTTAAAATGAACATCCCAGAGTACTGAACTTTAAAAAATGGACCCAATAAGGTCATTTTGGTTGACTCATCTCAGGTAGATAACTTGAGCCAAGGGGAGGTTTTTAAGGGTTTATAGATTCCCATAATAAGGTTCCTTAATAAAGTGTATTCTAGTAGACTAAATCCTTCATGGACCAGGGCCAGTTTAAAGAGGGTGAAATAAACATTAGGAAAAATAATTTTCCCATAGAAGCATTCATATAAAAACTCATATAGTTCATAATGAGGAATAACATTTAGGGCTTCTTATTTAATGAAAGTGAGTAGGAAAAAATATCTCCATGATGGAAATTTGTTTGAGTCATTTATCAAGGGAGTAACACTCTTAGATTTTGAAATATATTTTCCTTTAAATAATCCTTCTATCGATAGATTGTTTCTTAAGAAACACCGAACAAAAATAAGAAATAACATATGACATTAATATTACTTAGAAAATTTAAAAATAATAAAATCTCTTATACAAATATTTTAATCAATTATATATGTATATAAAATAATGTTAAGAATAATTAATGTTTTAAAATGGTATTTTTAAATAAAATTATTGTATTCAATATTTTATTTTCATATAAATGATAAATTTTTAAATTTTTTGATTTTAATTATATAAAATGAAATTAATTTTCAAATTCAAAATTCCAAAATTATCCTAGTATTTTTTATTAATATTCTTAAAAAACAATTTATTTTTAGGTAGATTGTGGAAAGACTCATATTTTTCAAATACTAGCACTTTTATGACATTATCATAATAGCAAAATAAATTAAATTATATCAAAACAAATTTTTCTATTAAAAAATGAATCTATATATTAAATTAAATTATTTAAAAATACTATATTGAATTTCAAAAACACATGTTTAATGTTTTGGAATCTTAAGTAATAATTTGCTCTAAAAAAATTTTATAGGCTCATATTAAAAAAATAGTATTCATCATTTCTAGAAACTAAATCTAAAAACTAGATTTCATATTTTAGATCAAATATTGTATTTTAAATGATGAGTTCAAATTCATTTTTTTCATAAAATTAAAATTAAAAATATTAAATTTAATAACCATGATTACAGTAAATGGGATATTTTTATAGAATCATTTTATTAATTTTTTTAATTTCTTCATATTAAATATAATTTATCTATATCATATAATTTATAATGTATGATAATTAAAATATATATATATATATATATATATAAATTATCACCCATTTTAATGCTAATTAGTTTTATAAATGATTAAAAACACTTAATGGAGAAAGTAATAATTTTCAATAAGAAAATTTATCGATATACTAAATGTTTTAATATGATAATTAATTTTATATAATTTATAAATTTATTTATAATATATGGACTATAATTTTATTTCCATAAAATAAAATATTTTCATGAGAGGATGTTATATATTTTAATAAAATATAATTTACATGGGTAAAAAACATATTACCAAGGTAAAGAAAAAAGGGTAAAACATAAGATTTCAGTCTTAAAAGAATTTAATCATATTTAAAACATGTGTAAAAATGATTGGTATATTATCTCCCCAAACTGGTTTTCCACCTGAATAGTGCTCTAGGCTAGTTACCCACTCAGACATAGGTGTGCATCCCCGTACATCAAAGGCTTCCAGCTTGCAGTGAGGGTCTAATGAGGTGATATTGAAGAGACTATACCTTTAGGTTGTAAATATAGTAATGGTCTATACATAAATATGGTAGAGAAAAAGGACCATAAAAATAAAAATTAACAATATAACCCAATGAAATCATAATAATGTTGTAGCTGTAATAAATAATCCCAAGGAATACCATTTTTAGATACTAAACAATAAATAAAATTTCTTAAAATAAATAGACTGTAAGGCCATCCATGGATGACTATATCAGTACATACCTATATAAGGAATAAGAATCTCAAAATTAAACTCTATATAATGAAAGGAAACAACCATGGTCTAATATCATCCATCCCATTAAAAATATCCAACATGATCCCTATGTTCTGTCTCCTAAGCACGATCCCTTACCTAATCTCAGAGATTTAAAGCTTGTGCGCACCCTGAAGGGCAGTTGTAGTGTGTGAGAATAATCACAGTAGTCCACCACCAAGACCTTCATATCTTACATCTTTAATTAATAATTTATATGTAAAACATAAATAAGAAACAAATTAATGATTTTTAATAATTAAATTTCTTCCCTTGTGCTCAACAACCACAAGAAAGAGTCTACCTCCTTCAACCAGTGCTGGTATAGATCTAAAAATGTGCCTCCATATATATATATATATATCTGGGTGTGTGTGTGTGTCGAATATAGCACATGTCAACCTGTATATATTTTTAATGCATAGGATCCAAGGCTTTATGCCCAATGAATCCCTTGATGAACATCATACCAGATAAAACCCTAGGTTCTACATATAAAATATCACCTATAAAATAATTTCAATATGACACCTCATGTGTCACCAACAAGTATTATTCATCCAAAAATAACACCCAATAAATAAGTACATATTCCCTCATACCTCTTCTTATAATTTTCGCATTGTCTCATGGCCCGAAATCAAAAAGAATATTAATATCTATACTATAAAAAATAATAATTTTCGGTTCAATATCCAACATCTCGAGATAGGGAGAAATCTATCCTCCCATAATACTAGACTAATGGCCTCAAGTATAAAAGTGGGACTCATCCCACAATAGATTGTCTCAACCCTATAAACAGATGGTTAATCACCATCCACATGGATTTCAATGGTGATCACCCTAGAAAATCTAATAGTCAACATCATCCCCTAATTAATATAATCAATTGGGGCCTCTGCCCATAATGAGTGGTCAACACCACCTTGACTGAGTCCAATCTACGTTCACACAAATCCAATGGAATTTTGGCTAACAATGGTGGGAAGAAATCACAAAAACAACCTAGGACACATAAGTCAATGCCTCATTCCCATAAGAGCATGTCGTTATATCCTAATGGTCAGCAGCATCTCAAATAACATGGGATAGGTCCTCATTCAGATGACCTCATAAACTTAATATAATGACCATTCCACCACAACCTGGTGATCATGACCACCCCATATGTCTTGAGACACACCCATCTTGAAGAACCACATTGTCGAAGTTCATGTGATCAACATCACTTCAATCCTTAATCCAAGACCATCATGTTCATATGGTTCTCATAAAATTAGTATTGCAATTTAATTAATTCAATTTACACACCAGGACTAAACATAATAAGTTTTTCCAAGCCCCTTACCTAGCTTAACCATTTTTAGTGAAGTAATAACATTCCCATAGGCATCTCATATCATCAATTAGACAATTTAGAATTCCAAGCATTCGTTAATTTGTCTCTCACCCAGACAACCCACATGGCATATTCATAACATACCCCCAAATCAATTTTAAAATCAAGGATAAAAATAGACACCACCTACATTAAAATTTTAGGTTCTCTCATGTCTAATATCAACCTCAAACTTGAGCTAAAATGAGAGAAATTAACATTTTATAAGAACGCACAAAAAATTGTTTAAAAGTGCTTCATGAATTTATCACTATATAGAGTGAGATAGGGAAGAAGATTAATAAGAGGATTATATCCCATACCAATTTACTTCCAATTATATTGATGATGTTTGAATCAGATACTAGATGACGAATGTGGTTCAAATCCTAAGGGAGGAAGGAAAATGTATAATCCATTTATTCATGTGGTTTAATGGGGAGAAAGAAGGAAGATAAATTTAATAAGGAGTGAAATGTGGTAATTTCACACTTTTAAATTATTTCATAGATTGGCCACATATTTTGGATAACCATGCACTAATTTTGCAGTGCTCACTCTCCAAGTACCACATTGTTCATAGTTAGGTACACAGTTTTCCAAATCATGCATAGACCATGCAGATTCTCTCTGCTAAAAATTGTAGAGGTTTCTCATGTCCATGAACCCCCACCCACGTGGTTTGACAAACCATATTCAATGTTTTAGGTTGGTTGAATGATTTTCCCTTAGAGGTCACATGGTTAAATTTAACCATGTGCCTCTATCTACGCTTTCCCAAAAATAATTTTGCAGAGATCTTTTTTTAGAAAAATAGAGATATGAATTTGTTACCTAATTCATGCCCCTCTGAAATTTTTTAAAAGAAAAATTTTACAGTACAAGAACGTGATGTAATAAAATTACACCATCAAGTGATTGAGGGAATTAAAAATTTTAGAGACATCGAGATACATTAAAAAGAACAACTAGAAATATTCTCATCCATACTGGCATGCACCTGCCTAAAAAACATGTAATTTAGAGTAGAAAGCAACTAGATGTGCATAGAAATGCCTCAAAGTCATGAATCTTCTTCCATGATGAGACCCATCATGTAAAAAACTGAAGATCAAAAAAATATTAAAAAATAATGAATCCTCATTAGAGATTTCAACAACTCTATGCAATAAGCCTAATTATGTTTTTTGAAACATTTTAGATATATTAGTATCCAAAAAGAACATCAAAACATTATTAGAAACAATAATTTACAGAGGAAATAAATTCATGAATAAGAACCACAGAAAATCCAGGACTCCCCAAACATCAAGCAGAACTATAGATAAACCAATAGGATAAAAACCTTAGGTGATCTGTAGAATTTATAGTGTATCAGAACAGATAAGGTGCATATAAAATCAGTTAAACTAGGATCAAATGACCAGTAATAGTTATGTATTGAGCTCAAATTCTAGATAAAAATAACAAAAAAACATAAAGAGTCAACATATAGACCATACTGTGTGAGGTTCTTCACAAAGCCAAACAAGGATGAAAAATAATAGCATTTGATAATCATCAGATAAAAAGAAAATATGGAATAGAGTCATTTACTTGTATTTTTCATTGTATTTGGAATCCAAATTTCGAATAAATTTTACCCCCATTTTAGAGAGCACTATTTTCTGAGTTGTAGATTTATATCCATAGTGATTTTTCCATCTTTGTACTTTTTTAGAAAAAAATAATTCTTGTTCTTCCCACCAAGATAACATTTTCTCCTCCATGTCTACCACAACCCTATATGTACCTTTTAAAGTGGGATCATTATACTCTTAAAAAGATAAATCTTTTCAAGAATCATCAATATATTTTGTCAAAGAAATATCTCTATCAATATGATATGAAGAAGAGTCGATATTTTGTGATCGGGCATCTTCAAAGGACCTAGTAAAAATTGTTATTTAAATGTTAGAATAGTCATTATGTTTCTGATTATTCTTGGGATGCGGTGTGATATAACTTCCTTTATCAATCATTGGATTATTTTCCTTTTCTAGAGTTTCACATAAAATAATCTTCCTCAAGTTTATAGGATTGATAATAGGTATCATGAAATAACTCATTTGTGTCATAGTGTATAATTTTGTCCTCCTCTTCTAGCAATGATTCAGGAGGATTACAAGGTTCCACCTACTCTCCCACATGGGTGGTAGAGAATGAGGTGCCACCTAGAGCACTATGAATAAAACCCCAAAAATTTGAAATATAATTGACCATAGGTGTTTTTCTCACTGATTGACCTGTATGATGTATGACCACATTATCAGCCTCGCGCTCATTTGAATTCTTAACAAAAATGTTTTTACCTCTAAGATTATTCTGAATCCCATAAGGCCCTGGAGAATTTGTTTCTAAATTTCACTTTCCCTTTTCAATCCAAGTATTTTTGTGAGAGAGTGATTGATCTTCCAAAATTATACATTCCTTCAAGGAGTGACCCAGATTAAAAAAATCATTACAGTAAAAAGGGAGAATTTCATAAACCACTTCTTGAAAGAATCTAGAGTTACTATTTTGTATCCAAATCAGTGAAGGATGAACTTGTTAAACATCACCCTAAATACACACCCTAGAAACGAAGGGTATTTAAAGATTCCTTGTCATATAATATAACTTGATAGGGTTTTCAATAAGGATAGAAATCGAAAATAAGGATACTTGTTTGAGGAGTTTTTACCTTTTCCAAAAACCTGGGAAGTTATAGTATCCAAAACATAGAATAGGTCATCCATAATCTTTCAAGATTTACTCTTATAAGGTCCCTAAAATATAAATCTCATTACATCAACCATATCTACCATGGTTATTAAATTATTCTTCAAATCCCCTCAAGGCTCTACCCACCTAAGTAGTTACCTACCTGATCAATTGCTAGCCCAAAAAAATTGATATTATTTATGTTTTAATCGACCATACCCAGACTCAAATGTCCTCCCATGATGCATCGTTATTCTTTCACCTCATCATGTGCTCAAATCATAGCTATTTCATAACAAAAAAATATATCAATTCTCACATCTCATAAGATGCCCATTTGTACTTATTCTATACATGACACTCATAAAATCCAGCATCTCATCAATTTCCCATATATCATGCATCACAAAATATGCTCAGAAATGATCCTACCTAAAAAGAATATGCATTCCCATCAAAATATATATTCTTACGAACCACATATAAGACTTGTGTCACCTCGATTCCTACAATAAGTCCTTGTTTCAATGCACCTCATATAAAACTTGCATCACATAAATTCTCATATTCCTATACACCTAGTGTGTGTATATATATATATCAAACATAATTACTAATTCTATATTACTAACCAAAACTTTTTTTCCAACAATAATTGTACACCCAATGCACTAAAGCTGAACAAATTCCAAAACACAATGAAACTCAGTCACAGCTATAATGTATCTCATACTAGTGTTGGCTCCCCAACCTTCTATACACCTGGAATCACCAATATTTAAATCAATCCTAAAGAATTCCTACCTGACGCCTGGCCTCCTAGAAAGCCTGCACTAGATACCAGCCAATGACCCCTCATCTAGGTCTATCTATCTCTTTCATGACCTCTGGATGTATCTTTGGGTACCACTCTAAGTCTAACATCATATCCCTATATGTAACTCATTACATTTCTCCCAACAATCTAAGATGGCTTCCTAATGAACCTATCAAGATATCTCATCTAGTAGCACTCTAGAAACTCTTTCTGAATCTAGTCACACTATATCTAAACGTTTCATGGCTACCCACACTAGAAGTACACTACTGAAGACCCACTCCTCATGGATCTTCCTGAATCTCTAGCCAAACAAATATACTAATAATTCTCATGAAACTGCTTCCCCCTACCGAAGCAATCACCATTATGGTCAGTTAATATCAACACATAGATTGTATATGAACGGTATATAAATTTCCCCTTGTATTTCACTACCATATTGACTCCCTCTAAAAACATGTCAACCTAATGATGCTCACTTGCATCTTGATGGAATGTTTCTAACCATCCTCGAAACACTGCAGCTAGGCGATTTCTTCACCCACCATAGCTGGTCAAAAATAAAAAATTTAAGTTAAATTCATTGTGTATCCCATTAATGATGAATCCCACTACTATATATTCTTGAACACATATGATCGATCTTCCCTCAATGTCTCTATGAAGAATTTCTCAAAGAATATAGCCTATAGATACACACATGAGAGTCCCCCATGTCTTCCTTTCTTTACCTATATGTCCCACCATAACATTTTTAGTAATCTAATCATATAGGTATCCATATTCACCCTCCTCCTTGGGGTTGTCTCGTGCTGTTAAAAGATAGTCTACACCGAATCAATCTAGTTCTCTTCCACCTATAGTCCACCCTCACCCTAAAATGACGGTGGGTGATAAGAATGGAACTCACATGCCAAATATTCTATTGATGGATTAGCTCCCTGATATCCTTGGTTGATACCATGTATGACACGTACAATGCTCTACCTAAGCTTACCATCAATCCATGGCCCATATTAGGATATTTGTTACATCTAAACTACCTATACCAGAGATTGTACATGAAACTCAATATCATCTTGACAGCCAAGGGACTCATACCAAACCTCAGGGGCCCTATCTTGTGAATGCTCAAGAAGCACCATAACCCCACCCCACATGATGTTTCACTAGAGCTCGTCTATGTGTCATCCTGATGTATACCAATCATGATGGTCAGACATCCATAATATATATGTATATATATATATTCTAAAATAAGTAATCATGTAATAGGCAGTGGATCTCACCAACCTTACACTCCCCAACTGTATAATGTCAATACATCCATCCTCAAGGCCCCTTACCTACCCATTTCAGGGTCAGGTACTATATATCATCTAGACTTATGGACCCACTACCTACCCAAATCAGATTCAAGCATCACATATAGTCCAACCTCATGTACCATAACTTACCCACAAAAGAGCCAGACATCACATGTCATGTTTATCAATCTGGGGTAGCTGAATATAATTCCACAAAATATGCTATACAGAGAAACATTGTTCAGCTTTTTTGTTGAAATAGTAAACAGTTCAACCCCTTTACCATCCCTAACTACTCATACCAAAATCAGTCTCATATAAAATATATAACTCACAACAAAAAACATGTTTCTAGGCTGGCAGAGATGAATTTCACTAAATAGGTTATACAAGAAAACACTAATTAGAATCTTTCATGGAATGTTAAATACCCTAACCCATATTCACACATTATAGGTACCAAGAAATTAATTATAGAAACATATATATAACAAATGACCCTATTTTCCTACCATGATTCATAAACAAAACTACCTCTCCATACTAGCTCAAGTTTCAAAAAAATTAACAAACGAAAATCACACCCTTGTGTGCTACTCACGGTGGAAATCAAATAAAATGTAAATGCCCATAAAAAACATAAAATTCCCACCCCTATCAACTTGGTATATACCCCATGAATGTTGATACATTCTCCCAAACAAAAGATCCCTAACAAGTTCCAACTATATCATAGTCTCAAATCTTCCATATCGTAAACATTAAGACCAAAAAAACAAATGATAACTCCTATGATACCCTTTTTAGTTCCCTGATCATGTTTTCCACATAAATATTTCCCTGGTTTGATTTTCTATAGAGCCTTAGGTTTAACTCCCCATATGTCAAAGGTTGTTTACTAAAATTGAGAGTATGATGACGTGATAGTAGAGATACTACACCCTTAGGTTGTGATTATAGTAATGGGTGATACTTAAATATTTCAGTGAAAAAATGACCATGAAAAGCAGAAGAGAAAAATTTAACCATGTATAAGAATATTAATATAGTAGAAATAATAAATGACCAAGGAATACCAGTTTTATGCGTTAAACATGTTGTAATCTTTCATAAAACAATAGATTGTAACGTCTCCTAGGGTTGACCATATTAGTACATGCATATATAAGGCATGAAAATGATCAAAATTAATCTCCATTTCATGTATGGAAAGCACCACAGTCTACTATCCTTTATCTCATTAAAAAGGTCAATCACAATTATTACGATCCATCTCCTAGGATAGATCCCTTAACTAATCTTAGATATGTAATGTCTCTCCAAATCCCGAAGGCCCCATTTAGGGTGAGAGAATAATCTTAATAATCCAACACAAATGTGTTTTTATCTTATATCCATAATTATATTGGTATTTTAAAAACATAAATAAAAAGGAAACGCACACACATTTAATAATTAAATCACTTAACTTGATCCTAATAGACATAGGGAAGCATCCACCTTCATCATTCATCTCTAGTATAAGTCTTCAAACATCCCCCCAAATAGATATATTTCAAACAACATGTGTCTACCAAAATATATTTTCAATAGTCAGGGTCCATGGCTCTGTGCCCAATGAATCATTCGATTAACACCATATAAAGTGAACCATCTTGTTACACCCATAAAATATCACCTAAAACATCAAAATAATCTGAAAACTACACTATCGTCAAGAATTATCTGGCATCCCAATGGAACACCCAATAAAAAAGTTCTTGTTCTCTTAGACCCCTACTTATAAATTCCTCATCGACTCACAACCCAACATCTAGAAGCATAGTGATATATATGCTCAAATAAATAATCACCATCTTTTCAACAGTAAATGTTCAAAGGCACAATGATATTCATCCTTTGATAATCAAGGCCCAACGAACTCAGGTATATTAGTGAGCATCATACAAAACAGATGGTCTTAACATCATCAATTGATGGACCATCACCATCCACATGTATTTATATTGTGATCACCCCCATCATATATGACGATAAACACCATCCCCTAAGAAACATAATCTATAGGGGACTCTATATTAAATAAGTGGCTAACACCTCCTCAAATGAGTCCTATATTTGTGAACAAAACTCAAATGATAATGTGGATAACAATGGTAAGAATAAATTACCAATCAATATAATCCACAACATCTAGAACCTCATTCCCCTGTGGTCATGTATCTATGTCCTGATGTTCAACACCATCTCAAATAACATGGTCCATTCCCTCATCCGGAAAACCCTGTAGCCTCAATTAAACAACCATTTCACCTTAACATGGTGATCATCATCACCCAATAAGTCTTGGGAAACACCCATCATTATGAACCACATCGCCTCATTCTTTGTGAAAAATGACAAATAAATCATTGGTCTAATATTTTCACCTTCCCATGAAACTCATGAAATCAATATAATGATTTAATTAATTCAATTTACACACACATCCTAAAATTCCCAATTTTGTCTAAGACCTTGACCTTGATTAACCATTTGTTGTCAAGCAAGATAATTCCCATAGATATATCATATCGTCAATTTAACAATTTAAAAGGGAAATAATTAATTAATTATGGTTTCACTCAAATAAATAAACCACCAAACACCCATAAAATAAAGGAAAATTATAGGCACCACCAACCTTATAATCATAGGATATTGTTCATCTAATATCGGACACTAACTCGAGATGAAATAAGAGAAATTGGAATATTAAATAAACACATTGAATATAGGAAAAAATAGATCATATGGATTTAGCACTTTTTATAGTGGGATAACATATGAAGGGAATAAATAGGATTATAAACATTACCGATACGCTACAAACAAGACTAATGTCATTCAAATAGAAGCTTCAGCCAACATATATGGAAGAAAGCCTAAGGGTGGAAGGAAAAGGGAGAAACCTACATGTGAATATGGTGGAATGGATTAGAAATGATGAAGATAAATTAAATAATTGTGGAATTAAATATGGTAATTTCACACTTTCTAAATACCTACATGGTGTGGAAACATCATTTGGCTGTCTTTTTTCCAACTGTACAGTGCTCACTATCCAAGCGCCCCAATGTTCACAGTTAGGCGCACACTTTGAAAACCCATTTGTAGACCATGAGGATTCTTTATATTAAATACTGAAGAGGTTTACAATGTCTATTCACCCCCACCCACATGGTTTTATAAACTAGTTGAAGTTTAGTAAGTGGGCCACATAGTTTTCCATTGACGACTACATGATTAAATCTAATAGTGTGCTTATGTCTATGCTTTCTTGAAATTAGGTTTCTAATTCTTGACACACTAGAAACTCATCTGAGACCCCAATGAAGTCTCTAGGACTTAAAACCTATCTAGAAACAAGGATTTTGGTCAAATATCAAAACTAGTTTCTAAGTATCAATATAAAGGTTGGTATGACCGCCAAACATAAAAATTCAAATAGGTTGAGGATTTTTTTAACGACTCCCAAAAAACTCATGCATTATTTCTATATGATTTAAAAAAACATATCCAACCCTAAAATTTATTATATACCACTTTTTATCAACTAATACTTTAATAGTATCATTACATCCCTAAAAAGTAATGGGTATTTTGAAAAATTGTTTTTTCTTTACTTAAAAATGAGATTAATTACAGCACATTTCTCCACCCATTACAAAGAATTAGATTATCAAAAAAACTAACCTAGAATCTCCTTAACTCTATCCCTATATCTTATAAGTATTTTTCTTTAAAAAAGTCTTTTATAAGGATATTTAAGGTGTCTCTCATTGGATAACATCTGAAGGGAGAGTAATGTTCTTAAATGAGATCTCTGAATTATTTCATCTTCTACCACCTTGAACCAACTTTATCTAGGAAAGTATGATAAAATTTTTATTAATAATATTATTAAATGTTATTATAATAATTAAATATACATTTTCTACCTTCCTTATAAACCATTAGATAAATAGAGATGTTGTCATACGTATGTAAGGATTACCACCTCCATCAATACCATACTTCATTTTTCGAAACCACCTTCAATGAATTGTTATAAAATAATTTTTTAAGTTTTAATATAAAATTTTCAAAAAAAATTTAGATAGAAATTTTTTTAAATTATTCTCAATCTTCCTATTAATATATGAAAAATGGTTGTGTCACCCATGCATATGTGATGACTACCGCCTACATGAATGTGATGTATTTTCATTTTCATTTTATTCTTTTCTTATGTTACAAACTATCTCATAAAATAATTAATAACATTAAAAAATTTAAATAATATCATTATTCTTGTGTAATAATTATATTATGTCAAAAATAATTTCATTATTAACCATTATCAGTCATACATTTTAAATCTTTCTTGTTTGGGTTAGTTTAACAACCTAATTGAATAATGAAAAAAAAATAATATAATAGATGAAT
Organism: Viscum album; assembly: GCA_963277665.1. Taxonomy (NCBI): domain Eukaryota; kingdom Viridiplantae; phylum Streptophyta; class Magnoliopsida; order Santalales; family Viscaceae; genus Viscum; species Viscum album. Next base: position 1,327,336,374 of record OY728142.1, on the reverse strand, counting down.
ATGAAAATATAACTACAAATGGTATTATAATTAAACTATAAAATAATATTTTTTATGGTTATACAAATTTTATACTAATATTAAAGTTATTATTATTATACTACACTTTGGTTCATTTTAAATTATTGTAACAAGTATGATGCCAACTTCGTCGACACAAGTCAAAAATAAAGTACATATGAAATGAAATTATAACATTATAAATTAGCACTTACATTATCTATAATGACCAATGAATGATAAAATTTGTATCTATAAACATTAATCAACAACACTATTAAAAATAATTCTAAAAAAATCATCAAAACTAATAACATTTGATGATGAAAAATATATAAATAATGGATATATTTACAATAAATAATTATAAAAGAATTTTATAAAAGGTTATAGATACAAATATGATTATGAATTATGATATTAATATAGCCCTATTTTTATATAGGATAGTAAATAACTTTTATGGAATTTAGGAATTATGGTAAGGTTGTTTCAATTTAATTTCTTTTCCTTGAGATATGTTTAGATATATTCACATAATTTCATTTAAATTAGGTGTATAATTCCTAATGTATATATAATATAATTAATTATAATACAATCATTTTATTTGAATTTCAATTTCAAGATCTTTGTCTGGCAAAGGGATTTTATTAAAACATTTCTTAACTTCTAAGTGGTTTTCTCGACTCAACTACTATTCTTGACTCATAATTTTTCCTCTTTGACTAGGGTTTTATGATATGTTTTTCACCTATTCTATGATGATGTTATAACTAATTTCCACCTTAATTTATAGGTAATCAGATTGTTTCATTTATTTATTCATAAATATTTTTAATGCTAATAATTATTCTTATTTTATCCTAATAACCACTTTTTCTTTTATATCAATATACAATCATCCCATTAATGTTTTCTTTTCTGATTTATGAAATCCAAATATGTTTTATTTCATGTGATCTACAAAATTGTATTTCCCACTATTAAAAATAATGACTTATCACACTTATTATAAAATTGGTTTTCATTGAACATATTATAAAATATAAAAAATTATTTCCATTTCAAATTCAACATTTGTAACATCCACTACACATTACTTTTAGAAAACATTTAATCGTTTCCCAAGGCCCCATTTTTGAAGATCCTTTTTAAATATATATTATTTCAAAAAAAATTACTATAAATTTTCAAAAACATATTTTTAATATGACCTTATCTTCATATTTTATGACTATGGTAAAAAAAATTATAAAAATTATTTTATTGATTCTCTCCCCAGTTTTAAAAATATTTATAAAAAACATAATTTCTATGTTTTCAAATTTTTTTCTATATGATGATAATTTTTAATCATTTTGAGAAGAAAAGAAGAGTTTGTTACATTTTTCTAATGTCAAAGGTTTATTTTTAAATGGAATTTTTCATTTAAAAGGAGACTTTTAAGGATTCTATTTTTTAGATAGAATTATTAAGTGTTTTAGAATCATAATTCTATTAATAAATTTTAATTATGAAAAACCACGTTGGTTTTAAATGATAATTTTTAAAAAAATTATAATTCTCAAAGAATTTAATTTTAAATAAAACCATATAAAGGATTTTTTAAGCCTTACAAAAAGGGTTATTTACTATTATTTTCCAAGTGATTTATAGAATGATCTAAATATGTATTTCTAATCAATGTAATAATCCTTAACGTTTATTATTTTATATTAAAGATATTTTAAAGACAATATATAACCTCTTCCTATGTATATCTTATGGAGTGTTCTTGGAGATTTTTCCATGAAACATATTTATTTTACATGGTTTAATTAATTAATGTTTATATAATTATTGATTTCATATTCTAAAGATATTTATTTTTATATTTAATTTTTATGAAACATTTCGAGTATTATAAAGTTCAGAGCTTGTTTGTGTCAAATAAATCCCAGAGTTTGTTTGATTATTTTAATACCATAAAATTAATTAGTTATAAATTTAAATATCATGAGTTTTGTATATGTGGGTGGAATTATCATTTCCCACCAATAGTAGGTGTGAGTAGTGACTCATGAAGAAATTGGTTCAAGAAGTGACTAAAAAAGACATGGATGTGACTAGTGACACAAGAATATGTAGGTGCGAGCAGTGACTCTAGAATTCATGGGTGTGAGTAGTGAATCACAAAGGAATGTGTGTGGGTACTAACTCCGGAATGTGATGATACATAATTAATATGTACATTCTATATTTCTATAAATTGTGGGAATACTTATATTAGGTCATAACTTAATGTTTTGGCAAGATTAGATTTTTTCATAACATATAGGGTGAGAGTTATTATATTTTCCCACAATCATAAAGGGTGGGCATACTTATGTCATTCACAAATTATAAGGTAGACATTCTTGTATTTTTTCAAAAATATAATGGTTATACATCTTGAATTTTAAATAAAAAAATATGGTGGATATGTTTGGATAGTTTCCCTATATCTAAAATGTGTACATATATGGGTTTTTTTCTGGGTGAAAATTATTGGATTTGGTCACAACATAAAATGGTGGATATTCCTAGAATTATTCAGAACATATAGGGTGATAATTATGGGTTTTTCTCAAAATATTATGTTTTCTTATGATTTTTTATGTTACTTAGTTAAAATATATGGCTCAATATTATAGTCACTTTATTTATAATTATATTTTATGGTATAAGTATGTTCATTTGAGTTTATATGGTCATATATCATTCCTTAAGACAAATATTTTTTTGTAATGTTCCCTGTAATAAGATATTTCCCCCCTCTGCATGTTTTCTCATATGTTTGTGATGTGACCATTGATGAAATTTTAAAGATTTTAACCATAATAGGATTTTTAACTCACCACTTTTCTTATATTTATGTTCCAAGGATTTGATGAAGAGGTCAACTTAAGAGATGTTTATAAGGGAGTCTAACATAGTTCGATTGTAGGGAAATGATAACAAGTATCGTAAAATAAGTATTATAGGTAACTGATCCTCAGAAACACTAACCCATTTGTTCAAATAATTATGTTAATATTTTTTTGATATAAATATTAAATTGTCGAATAATATATATTTTTTCTTATAAAATCACACCATGTATCAAAACTAGGTCTTAAAGATTGTGTTCTTATCCCTAGACTAGGGAGAGTGAGTCTGGGATGCCTCAGTTGGTATCAATGTCAGGTTTATTAATTTTTTATTATTGTTTTAGTTATTTTTTCAATTGGGGAGAGATATATTTAGTTAAAAAAATATATATTTCTAATTATATGAAAACATCCAAATGTTTTAGTAAAGTATAGATTTCATAATTTTCTATAAATTATATCCTTTCCAAGATACTAGTTGCTGGATGTAGCTATGGTGCAGACGTACCTAGGGGAAATCACCCTAAAAATGGATGGTTGAGTATAAAAGTGATCTTAACTCATCAAATAATGACTATCCATATGATTACACACCTAGATAAGAACTCCAAAGATATTTTCTTTGGTCAATCACATTCTATTTACAAACAATTATGTAGTATTTGTTTATGGAATTTGAGGATATAATATATAATTATTTAAGTTAGAGAACCAAATATAAATACTAACACTGAAAACCATAGGTAAAATAATAAACTTATAGATTGATCCAATTATATAAAATTTGAAATGAATGTATCATAGTTTCAAATAATGGTTTCATTGGAAAAGATATCTTAGGATTTGTTTTTTATATTAATATGACCATTTACTATAATTTTGAAGGATGTTATCACAACCATTTTTTATATAGTATTTTATTCTAAATAGGATCTGTAAAATGAAGGTGTTAAGGTTGTGTGACTGTAAACTCATATAACCATTTAAGGAAGCTTATTTGTTTTAAATTCTTTATATAAAGCAAATTATCAATATATTCTTGTTGTATGTGAAAACATAAGTCTCATGGTATCTAAGATTATGATTTGGATATCTATATAGAAAATATGAAATTATATTCATATAGATACCATATCATATCTCATTAGATAAGGATAATTATAATTTCAAGGATGAAATTTTTTTAAAATGGAAGAATTTAACACCCTGATAATTCAGAATATATTTTCCTTTAAATATATATTGTATCGAGATAGTGCATACCCTAAAATATAAAATTAAATGAAGTTGAAAATATTATATGAATATTACTATGAAATTTCTTGAAAAAATAAACCTATAGAAAAAGCTTTTTTATCGATTAAAAATTCCTACAAAATAGTATTAAGAATATATAAAATATTGGATTTTTAGTTGTATAGTGAAAAAACATTGAGTTTTTTAATAAAGTCATTCAAATAAAATTATAATAATATATTTAATATGTAAATTTTTTTATATGATTTTATTTTATTTATAAATATATATTTAAATTAAAATAAATCATTTAAATATAATATTTTGTATTTATAATAACCATGTTAAAAAATTTAGAAACTTAAGTAGTATTTTACTCTAAAAACAATTTTTAATCAATTCTTTTACAAAATTAATTTTCATCACTTTTATATATTAAATATGAAAAATGAATTTTATATTTTAGATAAATTTTATCATATTATATAATAAGGTAAATCTATTTTTTATACATAAAATTATTATTACTATAATTAAATTTAATGATAATGATAATATAGAAAGGGTCATTTTCAAATAAAATTATTGATGCAGTGAAATATTTATTTAACAATTTAAATTGATATATTTTACATAATAAATTTTATATAATTTTTAAAAATATATAAATATATATTATCACTCATTTTTTCAATAGTTAATGTGAACACTTAATGTTTAAAACAATATTTCTCTATAAAACTATTTTTCTATATACTAAATTTTTTAATATAAAAGTTAATTTTTTAAAATGTTTGAAATTTAATTATATTATATGAATCCTAATTTTATTTTTATTACATAAAAAAATTATAATAAGTTTTATCTTATATTTTTAATAAAATATAAATTACTTGGGTATAAACTAGTTAAAAACATGAAAAGAAAAATGGTTGAATATAACAATCTTGTGGTAAAATACATGAAACAAATTTAAAACATATTTAAAAATGAATATAAGATGATTTATTTACCTAATATAACCATAAAATTCATTATTATTTACATTTTAATCCATTTATCTTTCAATATTATCATTCCATCATTAGAAAAGTAATGGTAATTTGTAATACTACCATTATCATATTTTTTAAAGGAGATCACATTAACATCGTATCTCCGCATATTAAAAAAATATTACAAACTTGAAATATTTTCTATTCTCTTCTAAACTCTATAATCATGACCTGGAGACATTTTTCCTTCTAAAATACCATGTGATGGTGCCCTAATGTGTTTTCTAGGGGAGAACATCTAAGGTGGGAGGTAATTTTATCAACCAAACTCTCTTAATTCCTTTCTTATTCTACCCTCTCAACCCTAATATATCATTTAAATTATGGAAAAGATAAATATTAATTTTGTACATAAATTTTATTATACTAATTTAATATTCATTTTCTAACTTCTTCTAAAACCATTTTAAAAATAAATATGTTTTCATGCATACTTGTGGACAATAGAATCTAGGAATGAAATGCTTGATTTTTCATCACCATGTTAAAATTATAGTTCTAAGGGACAGTTAAAAATATTATTATGATATTTATAACATTATAAATATTATAAAATTTTAAACATTATCCTATATTTATCTTGGTCTATGGAAAATAAACATGTTTCCTATTTGGATGTTCGTACTTCCACCTCCATGAAAGTGTTATATTTCGTTTGTCATTACATTATTTTATTATGTATCAAAGTATCAAATAGATTAATTATACACCTTAAATACACCTAAATAATATCATTATTATTTTTAAATTATGATATTATTTCAAAATAATCACATTCATAATCATACTCACCCATGTATTATAATTTTTTCTTGGTTGGATAGTTTTAACCACTTACTTGAATAATACTATTAGTTTATATCATGTGTAACAAATCAACATAGATTCCACATGAAATTGTGCCGAGACAGTAGGTCACACGGCCTCAAGTGCATCTCCTCAAATTCTAGAGGCTACTAACTAGCAGTGTCCAAGCTTTGTCTGTGGGAGAGATTATTCTCTCTTATCCATGTGTAACATAGTTATAGAAATCATAAAAATGAATAGTGTAAGTAGTGTAAAATGGAGAAAAGGAAAGAATTGATTCTAATTCCTATGGACTAGTAATCCTCCATAGTAGAAGCACGATAATAACTTTATAGTGATATATAAATAATTAAAGAATAGATCTCATAAAAATGATGATCATGTCATGTGTCTATAGAGCCACCAAAATAGGTATAAATGCATCAGTACTATACACATATCAAAATACCAAAAAACACTATCTCCAGATAGTATCATAAGACTCTTCTTGGTCATGTGCTATCATGTTCCTAAGAATAGCACCGTGTCAATAATCATATTATAAGTGCTTTCCCTAATCCCTGCCTAAATCCATATACTCTGTCAGGGTACCCAACAGCAGTATGAATAGTGTGTGACATAAAATCTTAGTATACCACCACCCAAGGTCTCTATAACAAATCATGGTTGCGAAAAAAAAGATAATTTAGATAGAAAGGTATATAACATATATGATAGTAATATATTTAAAATTATCATGTAAAAGTTAATAATTTTAAAGTGATATTGTTAATCCAAAAAAGGCTCCCTACAAAATAGAGGTCAAGATCCTCTAATAAGGTAATTGTAATGTAATATAGAGTATAAAACATGAATGTTTCATATACACAGTATATCATATCACTTACAACCACATCGTATAACCTTTATCTCATATCAACCATGAGTGATCCAGATAATCAACCATATAACATTTACCATGATAGAGCTGTGAAAACATGAGTGTTAAACCTAAAATTATCAGATCTAAGGTATAATGAAAGAAGTAATCCACAAAGAATCTTTGGATAATCTCAATGGAAACATTGTTAGACATCAATTGGGGTCCAAGGAGCATGTCAACAGTCTATGTCCACTGTGAGCCCAAACAAATCAGATCCAAGTGGTACCAATGCCCAAATCATCCCATGGAATAAAGACCCAAGGAGAAATCCCATCGAAGGAATCCACTACTACTATCTAGATCCAAGGAGTTGTTGAGTCAATAAGGTTTTCCTTATGACTTTTCCATTCCTTCTTGTTTTGAAAATCACAAACACCTTATCTTTAAGGAAAATCGCTTTTGTAAGGAAAATTGCTTTTATAAGGAAAAATGTTTTCTTAAGGAAAAACGCTTTTATAAGAAAAATTTATCCTTATCATATTTTCATTAATATTTTTCTTAAGTATGAAATTCGGATTCACTTTCTCGGAATCATTAAAACTGATAAAAAGCATTCTGTTTTAGGGTTCGGATTCTGGACAAGAACTATAAGGAAGTTTCACTCCGAATTCCGGTTATGAATTCTGACTAAGTTCTATTCCAGATTCAGGATACGAATTCTGAAGAAGAATTCCCATTACGAATTCTAATGAAGAATTCTCATTACGAATTCTCATTACGAATTCTGAAGAAGAATTCTCATTACGAATTCTAATGAAGAAATCTCATTCCGAATTCTCATTACGAATTCTGATGACGTTTTCTCATTACGATTTCTGATGAAGAATTCCTATTCCGAATTCCTATTCCGAATTCTCATTCCGAATTCACTCATTAAACAGAATCTGGATATCATTGTTTTATACACTCTGAATTTGTTCACTCCGAACTTTCACTCCGAAATTTCTATTCCGAACCTTTATGTTAGGTTTTAAAACGATGTCGTACTTTCTGTTACACTTACTTTGTTATAAAACGATGTCGTCCATTTTGTTATAAACTAACCGTTGTCTAAGTGACACGTGTACAGGTCCCTCCGAACTTTAAGGGAAATATGACCGTTGGAGAAGGAGCCGACCTCACCTATAAATAGGAGCTCATTTGAAAAAGCTCATAACGAACGGATGGATGAACATTTGAACTTTGTGCATACATGTTGTTGAAGTGATTTCTAGAGAGAGAGTCTCTTATTAACTCTCAAAGCTTCGTGCGACTCCGAATGTTGGTGATTACATTCGAGGGCTTCCGGGGATAGGAAGACAGAGGTGCCGACTACCTTAAAGATCGAGGGCTTTCTTGCTGAGAAAGACAGAGGTGCCGACTACCTTAAAGATCGAGGGCTTTCTTGCTGAGAAAGACAGAGGTTGCCAACTACCTTGAAGTTGAGGGCTTGCGGGGATAGCAAGACAGAGACACCGATCTTCGTATCGAGGGCTTACCCTGGTGTGGGTAAGACAGACTTGCTTGAAAGTATAAATCAAGGGACCTTTATCCAAGGTTGTTGGATACCCTTCTCTTTGGGTTAAAAGACTATTATCTTGTTACTAGTAGTTTTACTACTCGTTTCTATTCCGCTGTAATTTGTATCTTAAGGAAAGTATAACATTCTTATACTTCCTTACTTACTCTGATTCATTCAGATTCTATACGCTTTAAGGTAGAATCTTATATTGTAACTTTTGTTAAGTTTCAAATTCCGGAACCATATTTCCGGAACCTACTTTTGGAATCTCTTTCCAAGTTTAGTTCGGTGTTAGAGGTGTTGTGAATTTACTTAGTTTACTTTGTTAAACTTAGTTCTTTCCTTTTCTTAAGGAAACTCTAGTTATTCATAACTAACTTTAAAGGTTCCAAAGGAATTTTTAAAGTATACAATTCACCCCCCCTCTTGTATATTGAGCATCTCATATTATATTTCGATCCTACAATTGGTATCAGAGGTTGGAAACCTCTTACTCTATACCATTCTTACATTTGGTATCAGAGCCAAGGTTACTGAAATACTTGTACTCACGTTCAAGTTTTTCTTGCTCACTTTTCAATTCCGAACTTTTTCATTCCGGATTATCCATTCCGAACTTTTCCTATTCCGAACTTTTTGATTCCGAATTTTTGTTATTAACAAGTTTGTCTCCAAGTTATTTTCAAGTATGGCAGGAATGAATGTTGGTTCGATAGACAATTTGAATCCTACAAGGCCACCAATCTTCGATGGTAATGATTATGAATACTGGAGAGATCGTATGAAGACGTTTGTTATCAATACTGGAGTAGATAACTTTGTCATGCTTACTGGTGATTACAAAATTCCTGACAAGGAAGTCAGAACCTTTACTAACCAGGAGAAGCAAGAATATCAACTCAACTACAAGGTACGCAACACTTTATTATGTTCAATGACCAGAAATATATATAGCCAAATTTCTTCTTGTGAAGCAGCTAATTGTATATGGAAGAAGTTAGAGGTTACTCATTTTGGGACTTCTAAAGTGATTGAGACAAGGAGAGCTATGCTTAGAGCTGAATATCATGGCTTTAATTTTCCTTATGGAGAACCTATCTGTAAAGTACAACAAAGATTTATGACAATCGTCAATAGTCTACAGTCTATGGGAGAGAAAGGTTTAGATGATGAAGCTCTTGTGGACAAGATAATTGACATTATGCCCAATGAGTGGGAATCCAAGAGAACAGCTATAGATGAGAACAGGAAGGTTACTCAAATAACTCTTGATGAATTATTTGGAACTCTTCTACAACATGAGACCAGAATGAAGAGAGATGCTGACAACATCAAGAAGAAGAATGGAAATGGTACTGTTGCTTTTACTACAACTTCGAATCAGATGAAAGCTAAGACTCCTGAGAGAGTAACCAGATCCAAATCGAAGAAAGTCATTTTCCAATCCGAATCTAGTGAAAGTGAAGTTTCAGAAAATGAATTAGCCAATCTTGCTCGAAGGATGAACAAGATAGCTGGACAAAGAAACTTTCAATCCAAGTATAAGAAGAAGGATAGGAAAGATAAGAAAGATGGAGAAGTTACTTGTTATGAATGTAAGAGAGCAGGACATATTAGACCAGATTGCCCTATGCTCAGAAAGAAAGAAAGAAAGGAAAGGCATTCAGACAGGAACAGGAAGAAATATTACAAAGCTAAAGCTAAGAAAGTTTTGAAAGCTAATGACACCTGGAGTGCCAGTGGTGGTGACTCTTCAGATGAATCTTCTGAATATGAATCTTCAGGACAGAAGAATCTTGGTCTTATAGCCAGATTACCTATTGATAATCATTGTCTTATGGCTAAGGTACGAAATGCTGAATCTTTGACCAATGTTTCTTTAAATCCTAATGATAGTAAGTATTATAACTCTTCTGATGAAGAATCAACTTCTGATGAGGAAAATACTTTACCTACTTTTGAAGAAGTCTCTAGATTTGCTGAACTTCTTGAGATTGAGAATTCCAAACTCAACAAGAAACTTGATAAGGCAAATTCTAGGAATTCTATTCTTACTAAAGAGATATCAGATCTTTCTAAAGATCTTGATAAGAAAAATGCTGATTTTGAAAGTATTTCAAAAAATCTTGAGGAAGTAAGTTCTGAGAAGAATAAACTTTCTAAAGAGTTAGAAAAAGTAATTTCTAATAAAAATATTTTCGAGCCTAACTCTAGTTCCAAAACTAATGATTTTGAAGATAAAAACTTGGTTGTAAAACTCAAGTCCGAAATTTTTTCCTTAAAGAAGTGCTTATCAAACTTTACCCATGGTAAGGAAAATTTTGATAAGATGTATTCTCAAATACGACCTTTAAGAAATAAATCCGGATTTGGTTATACCCATGCAAAACCTGTTTTCAGCAACAATTATTTTGTTCCTCAAAGTGCCCCATTTTGTACTAAGTGTCAATGTGGTGGTCACTGGGCAAGAAATTGTTCCTTAAACAAAACCCAATCCTTAGGTTTTCATAAAGCTTATTTTTCCAAGAAAAAGTGGGTACCTAAGATTTTATTGTCTGGAAATCTCGGATCCAAGCAAGTTTGGATTCCGAAAGTCTAACTTTGTTCTTAATTTCAGGAAAATAAAGAAAGTTCCAGCAACAATGTTTGGTACATGGATAGTGGATGTTCCCGGCACATGACTGGTAACAAAAGCTTCTTTGAAAAAATTATCAAGACGAAAGGAGGAAAGGTAACTTTCGGAGACAATGCTAAGGGAGAGATTGTTGGTATTGGTAATATTGTTCTTTTAGGTAAAACTTTGATTTCAAATGTTCTTTTTGTTAAAGGTCTTAAGCACAACCTCATTAGCATAAGTCAGTTATGTGATGAAGGTTACCTTGTGAATTTTAGGAATGATAAATGCTTAGTTCACAATTCCAAGGAAGAATTTATTCTCTCAGCCAACAGGCAAGAGAATGTTTACACCTTAAACTTAGAAGACCTAAGAAGCCAAGATTTACCTTGCCTAAGTGCAATGGAAGATCATTCTTGGTTATGGCATAGAAGACTAGGACACTGTAATCTTAGAAACCTATGTAAACTCTCTAAGAAGAAACTAGTTAAGGATCTACCGGAGCTTAGATTTGATTCTTCTAAAGTTTGTGATCCTTGTCAATATGGCAAGCAACATAAATCTAGTTTTAAGTCAATCGGTGAAGTCTCAACAACCGATGCATTACAGTTGGTGCACATGGATCTTTTTGGTCCTACACAAACTGGAAGCATTGGAGGCAAATACTATGTGTTTGTTCTAGTTGATGATTACACTAGATTTACTTGGGTCTATTTTCTAGCAAGGAAATCTGAAGCTTTTTCTTATTTCAAAAGTTTTAGAGCTCAAGTTAAAAATGAGAAAAACCTTCCATTGAAAACTATTCATAGTGATCATGGAGGAGAATTTCAAAATTCTGATTTTGAAACTTTTTGTAGTAAGAAAGGTATTACTCACAACTTTTCAGCACCTAGAACTCCTCAACAGAATGGTGTAGTTGAAAGAAGAAATCGAATTCTTCAAGAAATAACTAGAACCATGTTGAGTGAATATTCTATAGCTAGACATTTCTGGGCTGAAGCTGTAAGTACTGCTTGTTATACTATAAATCGAGTTTTGATTAGACCTTTTCTTAATAAAACTCCTTATGAGTTATGGAATGGTAGAAAACCAAGGCTTTCCTACTTCAAGGTTTTTGGTTGCAAAGTATTCATTTTGAATACTAAAGATAACTTACATAAATTCGCACCAAAATCAGACGAAGGAATTTTCTTAGGATATTCCACAACCTCTAAGGCTTATAGAGTTTTTAATAAAAATACTTGTACTGTTGAGGAAACAGTACATGTGAAATTTGATGAGTCAGATCCTTTTGTTTTTAAAACTTCCCAACTTACATCTTCGGATGTGTTTTCAAAAACTGATTGTCAACCTTTGTTAGAAGAACCTTCTGATAAGGAAATTGTTCTAGAAGATACTTCTGAAACATTTACCCCAGAAGACTTTCTACCTTATGTTGATGAACAGGTTTTACAAAACCCAAATCAGATGTTTCTTAAGAATCATCCCAGTGATAGTATCATTGGTGATGTAAATCAACCTGTAAGGACTAGAAGTTCCTTAAGAAATGAAGTAGAACATCTAGCATTTCTTTCCCAACTAGAACCTAAAAGCACTGATGAAGCTTTAGGTGATGATGATTGGATCAAAGCAATGCAAGATGAGCTAAATGAATTCGAAAGGAATAAAGTCTGGACCTTGGTTGAAAGACCTAAGGAAACTTCTGTTATTGGAGTAAAATGGGTCTTCAGAAACAAATGTGATGAAAATGGAGTCATTGTTAGAAATAAAGCTAGACTTGTTGCTAAAGGCTATAATCAGCAAGAAGGAATAGACTATGAAGAAACCTATGCTCCAGTAGCTAGACTTGAATCTATCCGTATTCTACTTGCCTTTGCAGCATTCTTTAATTTCAAACTATTTCAAATGGATGTGAAATGTGCTTTTCTTAACGGTTATGTTCAAGAGGAAGTTTTTGTTGAACAACCTCCTGGCTTTGAAGATACAAAACATCCTGATCATGTTTTTAGACTTACCAAAGCTTTGTATGGCCTTAAACAAGCCCCAAGAGCATGGTATGATAGACTCACTGGATTTTTGCTTCAAAATAACTATGTTAAGGGAAATGCAGATCCAACCCTTTTTATAAAGAAAGATAAGAAAAATGTTTTGATTGTTCAAATTTATGTTGATGACATTATATTTGGTTCAACTCAGCAATCTTTGACTGATTCTTTTGCTAGTCTAATGAAATCTGAGTTTGAAATGAGTATGATGGGTGAGTTAACATTTTTCCTTGGTTTTCAAATTTCTCAAAAACCAGAAGGAACCTACATATCTCAACATAAGTATATTAAAGATCTTCTTAAAAAGTATGGTTATGACAACACTAAGAGTATAAGTACTCCTATTGGTACCTCAAACTCTTTAGATCTTGATGAAGCTGGGAAATCAGTAGATCAAACATCTTTTAGAGGTATGATTGGAAGTCTACTTTACTTAACAGCTAGTCGACCAGACTTAATGTTTTCTGTATGCTTATGTGCAAGATATCAATCCAATCCTAAGGAATCTCACTTAAAGGCGGTAAAAAGAATTTTTCGCTACCTTAAGGGAACCATGGATCTAGGATTATTTTATACTTCTGGAAATGATTTTGTTCTAAAAGGCTTTTCTGATGCTGACTTTGGTGGTTGTAGAATGGATAGAAAAAGTACATCCGGAACTTGTCATTTCTTAGGAGATTCATTAGTTTCTTGGTCATGCAAGAAGCAACATTCTGTTGCACTCTCCACTGCTGAAGCTGAATATGTAGCAGCTGGAAGTTGTTGTGCACAAGTGTTGTGGATGCAACACACACTCACAGACTATGGCTTGAGTTTTACTAAAACTCAAATTTTGTGTGATAACACAAGTGCCATTGCTCTAAGTAAAAACCCTGCACATCACTCCCGTGCAAAACACATAGATATTAGGCATCACTTTCTTAGGGATCACACACTTAAAGGAGATATTATTCTTCAGTTTATCGGAACGCAAGATCAACTTGCTGATATTTTCACAAAATCTTTACCTTCTGATAGATTTGAATATATTAAACAGAAGTTAGGAATGATAACCGTAAGGTAATCTTCCTTAATTAACTTTCTGTTGGAAAAATCTTCTCACAGTAATAAACTCCTTTTCATAGGGGGAGTACATTTGTTTGTTTATTTAACAAAGTTTTTCAAAATTTGTTTTCAAATTTTTCGGAACGAAATTTTCCGGATTGGAACTTCCGGAACTACAATTTTCCAGAATGGATATTTCCATACAAAATACTTCTGGAATAAAAGTATTCGTATTGAAAATTTCCGGAATGGAAAATTTTCGTACTAGTATTTTCATAATGGAAAAACTTTCGTATTGAATCTTCCTTATCAAGTTTTTCGTATCAAGTTTTTCGTATTGAGTTTTTTTTTCGTAGTCGTCTTTACATTACCCATTACGAATAACTTTCCTAAGCTAATCCGAAAGGTATGACTTCCTTACTGAAGTTTTCGTAATCATATTTTACTTGCTGGCATTTTCTTATAGCTTGTTTTCGGTTTTTTTGAATTTCTTGAATTTTGTTTTAATAAAACCTCAAAAAGATCGGATTCAATCTCTCAACCGTCAGATCTGATCTCAGATCATTCTAAACCGTTAGATCAACCAAGGAAGTTGAACCGTCATTCCAAAGCCTATATAAAGGGGACCCTATTTTCTCATCCCACATCGATCTCAGGCTCTTGCGTGCTGAAGCTCTGTCTCTCTGATTTAAGGCTGTTCCGAACTACAGTTTTCCAGTTCCGAACTTCAGTCTTCTCAGTTCCGAACTTCTCAGAGACTTCTAATCCGAATGTCTGCAGAGTTAGCTTCTCAAGAGATGTCTTCAACAAAGCCCATTTCACAGTGGTTAGTCTACAGAGAGCGGTTAGTGCATCCGAATTTCTTCAGCAATTATGATTCTATTATATCAAAGAATATCAAGCTCAATGGCTGGGAAGATGTTGCGATATCAAAAACTGGCAACCAAGATGAAGTTTACCCAGACTTGCTTGTTGAGTTTTATGAGTCGGTTGCTTTCTTCGTGGAAGACAATAGAGAAAAATTTTCCTTCAAATCGTATGGCAAGACTTATAAGCTATCTTACACCAAGGCTGCAAGCTTGGTAGGGTTGAATTATGAAGGGGAAGCTGAGTTTATCTCGCATGTTCTACCAGACTCCTTGGGTAGTTTCAACAAGGAGAAAGCCTTAGAAATTCTCGGACTGGATGATGATAAGGCTTCGAAAATTGCAACCCTATCTACAAACTTCCGGATTCTGGAGTTATGGGTGCAAGGGCTTATTGTACCGAGAAAAGGAGACAAGGACAGCTTGAAGAAGAGTGAGATATACATCTTAGATTTCTTGATAAATCAAAGGAAGTTCAACCTGATGAAGCATATCCTTCTTAATCTTGAGAATTTAAAGAAAGGGAATCTGAGAGCTCAGATAGTAATGTACCCGGCAATTTTGTCGAAGCTGATAGTTCGGTGCCTTGAGTCCTTCAAGGTTGCTTGCAGTTCTAAACCGAAAGTTTGCAAGATCATGTTGCTCAGTGATGCAACTCTTAAAAGGATGAATATAGCTTTTGACAAGAAGTCTGGCATGTTTATTGATCTTCCTCCTCAAGAAGAAGTGACTCCGAAAGTGGCTGATCCGGAATCGCCTAAGCCGGTAAGGAAGAGGAAGCTGAAAGAAGTGGTAGGTGAAGCTGAAGAACCTAAGTCTAAGGAAGTCCATTCCGCACCTCCTAAGCCTAAGAAGAAGAAGACATATACTGATGAGGTTGCAGCGAAGTGGAGAGCTGACAAGGAAAAGAGGAAGGAAGGAGATCCGCAGTTCGGATTGGATCCCGCAGAGGCTAAAGCTCTGAAAGAAAAGGCTGCTGATGAGCTCGAGAAGCAAGCTAAGGAAAAGAAGCTGAAGAAGAAGTTGTCAGAAGCTGAGGCTGTGCAAGCCTTGTTGAAGTTTAATGAAATGGTTTTAGCAACCATTCCCGTTCCGAGAACTTTTTCTTTGGACTCTCTACCTGAGACTCCAGGAAGAAATCTCGATGATCCGAAAGAGGCTGCTGCTAAGAATGCTGAGGAAGTAGAGCTAGTGGAAGAAGTGGAAGAAGCTGCTGAAGGAAGTGGTGAGACAGGAGATGTGCTCAAACAAGTAGATGAATACAAGGGAACTCCTTCGGAACACCTGTCGCTCCGAACTTCTGAAGCCGAATCTTCAAAACTAGTTACTCCAGTAATAGAAGGAAAGGAAGGAGAGGAAGAAGTTTCTTATCATGGAGAAGAAGAACATCTTTCACTTGATGCTGCTCAGAAAGAAAATATAGAAGTTGTTGATGAGGAAGATTTGGTTGTTCAAGTTTCTGACAGTGAGAAGAAATCTCCGGAACAGGTTTCTATTCCGAAAAAAGATAAGGGGAAACAAGTTATTGCTGATACCCCGAGTTCAGAAAAGAGTATGAGGAAGGAAGCTGGTAGTTCTTCAAAGAGGAAGTTGGAGCTTATTGAAGAAGAAAATTCTCCTAGCAAGATGTCAGATTCGGAATCATCTTCGTTGGGGCACGATTTTGTTGTTCAATCCTTGAAGAAGTTGGTGGGAACCATTCCGACTTTCTCCAGTATTGATTCTCGGTGCCAGATGCTCCAACATACGCTGAATCAGAAAACCGATTCCGTATCCATGGTAATGGATAAGTGTGTTGAGATAGAAGCCCAGTTCAAAAATTTCTTCATTGGTTACGAAGCCCATAAAAGATCTTGCAAAAGGATGACTAGCTGGTCGAAGAAAAATGTGGAAGAGATGAGGTTGCTGGATGAGTTTCAGGAGAATGTTAAGGATGCTTTTCAAACCGAGGATAAGAAGTTTCATGAGATGACTGCATCATTCGATGAGAAATTGGCAGAGGAAAAGAACATTCGGAGTCAGGAAGTAAGAGATCTGAATGGAAAGCTCAACTCTGTTAATCAAAGTTGGAAATTTGAAAGGGATCATCGGATCAATTTTCTAGAAAGGATAAAGTCTCAGGAAGAGAAAATGGAAGCTCAGGAAGAAAAGTTGAAGGCACAGGAAGAAATCATTCAAGCTCAGTCAGCAAGAATAGTTGCCTTAGAAAAGCAAGCAGAGGAAGATCATAAGGACCTCAAAAAGATCAAGACTATTCTCAAGGGGCTTATGTCAAAGGAGAAAGATCCGAAATAATCAATCCGATCTTTTTGTTGTAATCTGTTTTTGTTGCTGACATTTCAAATTTAATGAGAATCGTGCTTGTTGTTCTGCTTTGTTGTTGTTACTAATTCTTTCAGGTACTTTGTTATTTTTTTTCCATTCCCTCGAAATTCTTTTTGAAAATCACAAAGGGGGAGAAGGAAAAGATCCTTAAGAAAAAGAGGAAATCTAATAAGTGCTTATCAAAGGGGGAGAAAGAAAAATACCCAATGAGATAGAACTCTAATAAGAGTTTGTTTAAGGGGGAGTTTTTATCTTAAAGAAATATCACTCCGGAAATATGAATACGATCCTTAGAGATTCAAAGCCTAAGGGGGAGTTAGTCGTATTCATCTATATTCTTAAAACCAAGGGAGATAAGCTTTATTGTGTTTCTTTCTTCCTAGAAATAGCTTTTTCGTAAGGATGTTTGTGCTTTCCAAAAAGGGGGAGATTGTTGAGTCAATAAGGTTTTCCTTATGACTTTTCCATTCCTTCTTGTTTTGAAAATCACAAACACCTTATCTTTAAGGAAAATCGCTTTTGTAAGGAAAATTGCTTTTATAAGGAAAAATGTTTTCTTAAGGAAAAACGCTTTTATAAGAAAAATTTATCCTTATCATATTTTCATTAATATTTTTCTTAAGTATGAAATTCGGATTCACTTTCTCGGAATCATTAAAACTGATAAAAAGCATTCTGTTTTAGGGTTCGGATTCTGGACAAGAACTATAAGGAAGTTTCACTCCGAATTCCGGTTATGAATTCTGACTAAGTTCTATTCCAGATTCAGGATACGAATTCTGAAGAAGAATTCCCATTACGAATTCTAATGAAGAATTCTCATTACGAATTCTCATTACGAATTCTGAAGAAGAATTCTCATTACGAATTCTAATGAAGAAATCTCATTCCGAATTCTCATTACGAATTCTGATGACGTTTTCTCATTACGATTTCTGATGAAGAATTCCTATTCCGAATTCCTATTCCGAATTCTCATTCCGAATTCACTCATTAAACAGAATCTGGATATCATTGTTTTATACACTCTGAATTTGTTCACTCCGAACTTTCACTCCGAAATTTCTATTCCGAACCTTTATGTTAGGTTTTAAAACGATGTCGTACTTTCTGTTACACTTACTTTGTTATAAAACGATGTCGTCCATTTTGTTATAAACTAACCGTTGTCTAAGTGACACGTGTACAGGTCCCTCCGAACTTTAAGGGAAATATGACCGTTGGAGAAGGAGCCGACCTCACCTATAAATAGGAGCTCATTTGAAAAAGCTCATAACGAACGGATGGATGAACATTTGAACTTTGTGCATACATGCTGTTGAAGTGATTTCTAGAGAGAGAGTCTCTTATTAACTCTCAAAGCTTCGTGCGACTCCGAATGTTGGTGATTACATTCGAGGGCTTCCGGGGATAGGAAGACAGAGGTGCCGACTACCTTAAAGATCGAGGGCTTTCTTGCTGAGAAAGACAGAGGTGCCGACTACCTTAAAGATCGAGGGCTTTCTTGCTGAGAAAGACAGAGGTTGCCAACTACCTTGAAGTTGAGGGCTTGCGGGGATAGCAAGACAGAGACACCGATCTTCGTATCGAGGGCTTACCCTGGTGTGGGTAAGACAGACTTGCTTGAAAGTATAAATCAAGGGACCTTTATCCAAGGTTGTTGGATACCCTTCTCTTTGGGTTAAAAGACTATTATCTTGTTACTAGTAGTTTTACTACTCGTTTCTATTCCGCTGTAATTTGTATCTTAAGGAAAGTATAACATTCTTATACTTCCTTACTTACTCTGATTCATTCAGATTCTATACGCTTTAAGGTAGAATCTTATATTGTAACTTTTGTTAAGTTTCAAATTCCGGAACCATATTTCCGGAACCTACTTTTGGAATCTCTTTCCAAGTTTAGTTCGGTGTTAGAGGTGTTGTGAATTTACTTAGTTTACTTTGTTAAACTTAGTTCTTTCCTTTTCTTAAGGAAACTCTAGTTATTCATAACTAACTTTAAAGGTTCCTAAGGAATTTTTAAAGTATACAATTCACCCCCCCTCTTGTATATTGAGCATCTCATATTATATTTCGATCCTACAGGAGTAACATTAGAGGAATGTAATGGAATCATTCATCATTAATTCCATCTATCAATTCACAAGAATTAAATTCCATGAGTCTACCCACTCATATAAAAATTCCCATTCAATTTAATTCCATGAGTTTACCCACTCATATAGAATTTCACATTCAATTACATTCCATGAGTTTACCCACTCATATAAAATTTTACATTCAGACTTTTAAAAAAATAAAAATCATCTATCACATGGAAAACTAGAAATAACATATTTTAATCAATCAATTCCTTTCAAACATTTAAAATTGGGATTCCCTTAACTATGCAAGCTCAAATACACACCCCATGGGTGGAATAGAAAAGTAAAAACTCAAAGGTTCACCCCATGAGTGGCCTTATATGGGGAAAAACTCAAAGAGGTATCAAGGAACACATGTTAATCCTTAACAAGACCCATTACATTAAATTCAAACATTTAAGTAAATTTATTGGAGATTCTAGGATGTATGGCATGCCGCACTATGGAATTTATCTCTATAAAGAATTAAACAACTCAGGAAATTTATAGACAACCTACCATATTTAATTAGAATATTTCTCATCTTGTATTAGCTTATGATTTTATCCAAATCTAAAAATATTGAATAATGGATGAAAAACCGAAAAATAGGGAATATTGGCTTGCACCTAAATAGGCCAGGTGATACCAATTCAAATGAAGAACGAATCAAGATTATTGAATCAATTACCAGTAGGAATCCAATGAGATGATCAAAACTTAAATTCGAGTACAACTAGAAAGAAGGGATAAAAATCTATCAAATGGTTTAAAGTAAGATCTCTCACACCTAGGTTGTTATCCATGGGAGGAAAAGTGAATTTTATTTAGGATATATGTAATTTTTGGTAGAAATTTTAATTTTATCTTAAAATATTGTGTCGCATAGTTTTCCTACACCATTTTTTAAATTGTGTGACAATCATGTGCCCTTTTCTATACTGAGAGGGAACCCACACTGTAACTGCACATGGTTTGACTAACCAAGTGTAAACCAAGAAAAACAAATCTTCTAAAAACTATATGTACTCTCACATGGGTGTGCACCTCTATCTTCAAAGTTTCCTAAAACCGTGTGAGTTCCATTTTATCTATTCATAGGTCACACATGGTTAAACAAACTATGTGGCCTACCATATATCATTTCTAATTACAGTGAAGCCTACTTTTTTCCAAAAGAAATCTGTTTTTGGCACCGAATAAGACCACGACACCCCTGATATCCCCCATAACCTCAAAGGTAATTCAAATTAGGCTATAAAAAATAATTTAAATAAAAAAAGAATATATACCACATAGTAAAACCCAATAACTTACAATATTTCCCCCTAAAATAAATTCATCCCTGAATTTCCCCCTAAAGGGTGGTCACAAATCACATAAGAATGACTCCAGCCACTAGGAGAGTTTGTTGTCCTCTCGTTCCCAATTCTTTTCTTATAAATGGTTGTGATTCCATGAAACCCATACTACAGGAATTGAATATTCTTGATAAATATTCATGAATGGAACGATGAAATGTATATGATGATCCTCAAATAGTCTATCAACCTATAACTCCACCTCATCTGACTACAGAGTGTGAGACAAATTTTAGTGATTGTAGCACAGCTAATATAGATCAAAGTTTTCATTCATGGCCCAATACATTTTGGGTAACTAAAATCAACAGTCCATCAGTCAACAAATATCTATAATCCTGAATTATAGCATATATTATGGTGAAATATCACCCTTTCTCTTAAACTGTCTATTTCCTAGCCCTAGTGAGATGTGAAAAAAATTCTTGATCCCTAACCTCAAACCCTAGTGGTCATCTGCGATGATTTCTATAATATTTTTTTCAAGACTATGTATTAACCATCCACTTCTTGATCAACTATACCTACTCATAAATATCTTATACAAGATGTGTTCATTGTGAAGCTACATCACCTACCTCTAACCATCACATGGGAGATTGGAATTACCAGCCATAAAATCCTCATAATGTTTCATCTGTATATAGTCTCTTGATATCTATTATTATAGATAAAGTCAACTATGGGTATATACCACTCCCAAGGGCCCCCAAAATCAAAGACACATGCTCACAGCACGTCCTCAAGAACCTATATCATATTCTCTAATTGTCCATCAGTCTTAGGGAGGTATGTCATGCTCAAAATCACCTATGTACCGAATTACCTCAAAAAATTCTTCCAGAAATGAGACATAAACCAATCAACCCTATCTATAATGTTATTATAGGTTATCACATAAAATTTCACTATCTAACGAGTTTACCACCTCTAAAGCTCATCCACACTGAACGTCTCTGTGGTTAGAAGTAAATGAGAAAATTTTATGAGCCTTTTAACCACAACACATAAATAATATCTACCTCAACGAGTCCTTGGAAAAATTGTCATTAAATCCATTGAAACATCACTCCATTTCCACACTAGAATATGTAAATTCTATAAAATTATATTTGATACCTATTTTTCCTCTTTCACCTTCTAATAGGTTGAACACCTCAAAACCAAACTAGCTACATCACTCTTTATACCCAACTAGTAGTACTGATGGTGTATGTCTAGATATGTCTTGGTAATACTATGGTGTGCTTCCAAAACAAAGTAATGAAACTCCTACCTCATCTCATTTCATATTTCAACTAGAACCAAAACATGACCATGTATATTGAGAATTTAAACCTTTCCCATAGTCTAACTAGGAGGTGGGCCTACACCGGCCACACTCCCTCATAGGACTAGTCCCTCAAAATTCTATATATACCTCATCATCACTCTATCAATAAGGGTAGAGGACACATATAACTAAGATATAAAATTGTACCCATGACTATCCTTCACCTCTATGTTCATCTTAGATAATAAATCAATAATATTCCACTCACTACTAGCCTCCTGAACTGCCTGTATATGTGTCCCCCTTCTCAGTGAATTAGCCACTACATTTCCCTTTTTGAGTGTATAGGAAATATAAAAATTTGAATAATATAGGTAATCAACCTTCCTTCACCACATATGATTCATATCACATTTTATAAATATATAATTCAGGATTTTTTTTGTGTGTACACCAAAAAAACTCTCTTAGTAAATAGTGTCACTAATAGCGCAAATCTTGAACAAATATAGCTAACGCAAGATCGTGCGACAAGTAATTCCTCTCATGTGTCCTTAGCGGAAGATACTCGTACAACAAAACTCTATCCCCTAAATCAAAATATTCATTTATCTATAATTAATGTGTCACAATACACAGTATATCCTCTGCACTACTCTGGACGAATCTGGACAAGTATTGAATTCAATTTTCCTTTCTGATATTGAAATGCTCCCTCATTGGTATCAATAAAAATAATCTTCACAACTTATTAGTCAATCCAATTAGTTTTTATATTAGGTGTGATAAGCCATATATGAAATGAATATAATACCTATATATCCACAAGAAACATTTCATGTCCATGATTTTCATAGGATACTCCGAGGAAAATATATCTATCATCTTCTCTGGTTCAACTGATACTCCTATCACTGAGATTATATGAACCAGAAAGAGAATATGATCCATATTGAAGTTAAACTTTGTTATTTTATCATATAACTAATGCTATTTTAGTGTATCTAGAATAATCTTGAGAAGTTTCGCATGGTCATGTTGATTGTGAGAAGAAGCCTGGATATCGTCCATTAAACCCGCCAAAAAATAAAGTCAAATAAGGATGGAAAACTCCATTTATCAGTTCCATTAACAATGACATCATGTTCAGGAAACCACAGAAAATAACTAGATACTCATATAGATCATACCAGGTATAGAAAAATGTGTGAGGTATGTCTGTAGTTTTAACACACGCCTGATCATAACCATATCTCAAATAAATTTTAGGTATTACCCGAGCTCCACATAATTGATCAAAAAGTTCATCTATCTGCAAAAAATGATATATATTTTTAACAACAAACTGGTTAAATTTTCAACAATCCATATATAGACTAAATTCATGTTATATATCTTCTAAAAAGCATATTTCCCTCGATAGATCATCATCAAGGTATATCAATGCAAAACACATCATCTCTGTAAAGAATGTTGAATACTCCAGAACGATCATAGCGTCATGCTCTAGATTCATGAACTCACTATCCTATGATACTCTCATAGTATTATGTTAAGATTAATCATAAATACTAGTTTATAAATCATCCCAAACCATATCTCATAGCCTATTACCCATGTTTAAAATGTCCCACCTGTGCTTTATTGCTCCTCAAATCATGTATGTCGTGAGATTAAATCTCCTTTCAAGAGGTATATCTAGATTCTTGAATATTGAAAAGGTAGTCTTAAGCCACTACATAATATCTTGAGGACCACCATCCCTAAAAAATTTGGGAGGATGTTTCTGGTAGAAAACACACATTAAATCATCCATAGAAAAGGCGGGTCGGGGTGGTTAATAAAAAGTATGCACCAAGCACAAAAAACCCTTGTGGAACGGTGCCTTAGTACATATTCCCGGTAAAACTATTGGTGTCATATATAGCACTATATATGGATCCACTAGAATCTCATGGCCCACTATCTTCATAGAATATTCATCCCACCTCTCATGTTGTACGACTAATGGTCATTGTGGTGGCATGTCTCTGCAATTCCAAACAGACACCTCAAAAAATACTAATAACATTTGTTTGGAGGTGAAATCATGTGATGGGTAAAAAAATTCCTATAATTAGGTCTTACCACACTACCTAATCCTAAATATAGGATTGGTATAAATAAATTCATAAAGGTCAATAGAGACACCTCCTTCTGTCCACTCAAAATCTCTGTCCAGATTAAGTTCTCTCTTTCAACATTTCAATTCCCATTTGAATTCATATTCACATCACATTTAATTTTAAATGTTTGAACCAAATCATTCACCACATTCAATACATAAGGGATCATACTCTTCATGAACTGAAATTTGGAATCCACCTAATCCACACCATAACACATTCCATTCCATGCGACTCATGATCCAGAAATCAATGTTGTGTAGTTAAATTTTTTGGGTGTCTATTATAAACTAATTATGAAAGCACCTCTTATGATACAAAAGGAACTCAATGTACCAACCATGTTTTCCAATTCCTTACACATGATATCTATCAAAATAGTAGTTAAATTACACAAGTCACATATTGTAGAGTCATTCAATCAAGTAATTCATCCTATATGCCAAGGCATAAATCGTGGTATTTTAGTCCTAGAAGGTGCCTACAATGATGCATGATATGGCATGCCACCATATCATCAAATTGAACAAAAAAATAAAACCCACAATAATATCAATGATAACATCACAATTCATGTGAATCACCCAACGGAGAAATCAAATCAACTATAATAAGAAAAATAAATAAAACATTGATTTCCATTCATGGAACTTTGGATTGTTTTTAAACATCTGTTAGCTACTTCCAGGCAGAGATCGTCACCAAATTCTAATTCCTTACAAAACCTTATCTAATTTCACAAAATAGTAAAGTAGAAAAGAAAAATACTTTGATACCACTTTGTAACATCCCAACCCGGATGCAACTAAATAGTTCCCCAATCCATTAGGTCACATATCCTCAAACTCATCTCCCCTAACACTAGGGTATTATTACTAATAGTGAGGGCCTATGGTGTGTATATGGGGGAGACCATTCCATTTTACTATGTTGTAACATAGTAGTAGATATCATAAAGATCAATAGATGAATAATTATAACAATTGATAAATAGAAAAAATAAGCACTAAGACATCTGGACCAATATCCCACTATAGTGGAAACACAATAATAACTAAACAGGAATATGTTTGAACAATTCTAGAAGTAATATCATATATAGTGATTATCATGTCATTTTTCTACAAATCATAAAATATAGGTATACAGGCATCAGTAAAATAAAACTACCAAAAATTCCAAAAAAAAACCTTAACTCTAGACAACATCGTGATCCTCAACTCAGTCTCGTGCTCCCCTACACCCAAGAATGGATCAAAGACAAGAACCATACAATGGAAACTTTCCCTAATTCATACCTTCATCCATATAGTATGTTTGGGTACCCAAAGGTCACTCTGAAAAGGTATGAGGTGTGAGGTACAATCCAAATAGGCAACCACCCAGGGTGTCTATAACTATTCTTGATTATGCAATACAAGCTAAAATAGAGTGAAACGTATACAGAAAATATGACAGTAATACAAGTAAAACTCCAAAGGAAAGATTAATAACATTAAAGTAATACTATCAATCCAAACAAGACTCCCAACAAAATAGTCGTCAAGATCCTCTAACATGGTAGATATAGAGAAATAAAAAGTAAATACCATTGAAATTATATACACATAGTATATCATATATCCCAAGGACACACAGTATAACCTGTATCTCATTTAAACCATCATGGAGCTAGATAATCAAATATTTCATATTTACTGTGGCTGAGTTGTAAAATCAGAAGTGCCAGAACCCGCAAGGACAAATCCAAGTTATAGTGAACCAATTCATCCATATCAATTCATGAGAGCATCTAGATGGAAACTTAATTGGACTATAATTGGGGCCAAATGATCATTTCAACATACCATGTCCACTATGATCCCAAAAAATCAGGATCCATGGGGTACAAAGGACAATGGAATCCCATAAAATCAATACCCAAGTATTAATCTCATCCAAGGCACCCAATACCACTATCAATACCTAGATATTAAAAAACAAGGAATCTAATGGAATAATTAATCATTCATTCCATATATTTATTGAAAATAATTCACTTCCATGAGTTTACCCAGTTATATATCAAATCACATTCAATTAAATTCCATTAGTTTACCCACTTATATAAAATTTCACAATCAATTACAATACATGAGTTTACCAACTCATATAACATTTCATATTAAAAATACTAAACAAATTAACATCACATATCACATGGAAAAAGATCTATAACATCTCGTAATAAATAAATTTAGTTAAAACGTTTATATATGGGCTTACTCTAATAAGGAAAGCTCAAACACCCACCCCATGGGTGGTATTATAAAGTCCAAACTCAAAGACACACACCATGGGTGGCCTTGGTTGGAGAAACAACCTCCAAAAAAGACTCAAGGGGCTAGTGCTAATTCCTAACATGTTCCATTACATTAAATTCAAACATTCAATTCATTTTTTGGGTGACTCCTATAATTTTGGCATGCCTTACTAGGGAATATAAATATATAACGATTCAAACCACTCGGGAAAAGTGTAGATGGCCTACCAAAGGTTCTTAGAAGAGTCACCATGTGGTACCAGCTTCTGGTTTGACATAGATTAAAATAAAAGTGAATAATAGATAAAGAACCTTAGTATATGGAATATTATCCATCTAAAAAATAAATCATCTGATACCATGTCAGATAAAGAACAGCTTAAGATTATAAAATCACTTACCAGTAGGAATCCAATGAGATGATTGTCAAACGAATATGATTTTGGATGGAAGAATAAGTTCAAGAGATATAAAATAAATTCAATGGAGATATACCACACCTAGGTTACTTTAAATGGGATGATAGGAAAATTGGATTTTGGTTTTAAATCATTTTAAGGTAAAAATTTACCTTTTAACCCAAAATATTGAGCAACATGGTTTGGTTACATGGTTGTCCAAATTGTACACCAACCATGAACCCATTATTGTGATAAGGGGATACTAGAATGATCTTTGTGCATTGTATGACTAATTTTTTGCAAACCATTCAAAACTAACAGAAAAAAAATGGTAATTTCTCTTGCACGGTCGTGCACCTCCATCTGTATGCTTTCATCAAACCTTACAGGGTTATTTATCCCTCTCTATAGTTCTCACATGAATAAACCAACTCTGTAGCCTTCCCATCATGGTTTTTATTAACCATCCAGCCTACCTTTTTTCCAAAAAAAATTTGTTATAGGATCCGATCAAGCTTTGGACTCCCTTTGTAACACACCGAGCTTCCATTATACGCTTCTCATTCAATAATGTAATAGCTTGCATTGTACGCAACTTCAAGTTCTAAAACACAACGATTAATCAAAGTAGCTGTTATGAATAGTAATAACCACTTTTTAAAATTATAGAAATTTTATATTTCAAAATGGACTTCATTTTTGGATTCATAATATCGAAATTAGCCTATGTTGAATTTTTGGTATTTTTCTCAGAACTTCTAATTTTTTATGAATAGTGAAAAATACTTAAAAACAACTTTTTTAATAAAAATAATTTATAGAGATAAATTATACTATTTAGTGGTTTTAAAGTATAATTAGAATATATTTTTACCATTTTATCCAATGGTGGTCATTAGAATTAATTTAACATTGAAATTGGACATAAACAATTGCCAATCTTTTGATATAAATTGTTTCTTAAAAACACGCTATTTGTTGTGACAGCGGGAATTAATTATAAAATTAATTAATGAAACTTATATGTTTGGAATTTTCTAAAATAGACATCATTTTTGAATTCGGAATATCAATTATAGCTTAGGGTGAAATTTTGGAATTGTTCTGAAAAACTTCAATTTTTGATGAATAGTGAAACCACTAAGTGGTAGTTAAATAACTGATTTTTCGTTTAAATGAAATATTACCACTTCTGTGATTTGATTTTCAAAAATCCGACATACATGGTTGTCATTAAGATGTAAAATGTGGTTCAATGAGATTAAAATAATTTTTGGTGAATAGTAACTTTTAAGTTCTTAATCGCAATTAGAGGTAATTAGTGTAGTTTAAGGTAAAAATAATGTTTTAATAATATGAGATGAGCTTGACACATGTCCTACCCTCATTGGATGTGCCATGTCCGACCAAGACAATCCATGGGTCAACTTGGGGACCCCATGGAGCCACTTTAGTTGGAAAATGACATAACTACCTTTTATTTAATGTTAAAGTAAAAAATGACACAAACATGAAATGTTTTACTAAAACAATTTTTACATGGGGTTATACAAGTCATATGTTTGACTATAAATAGTAATTGGAAATCCAAAAAGATTTCCTACATCATAGTATTATTTTTATAATTTTTAGACATTAAATAAATTAAATTATTTTTGACATCATTATGATGCAGCGATGACCTCATAATTTAACAATTTTAATAAAATGAAAAGATAATGTACAATCCAAGGCTTACACTTGTCCAAAGACTATTGGATGGGTATATTTAGAACCATTATCAACTTAGCCACAAATTATATAAGTTTGGGACCTTTAGAATCTGAAAAGCATTGTATAATAATGTAAAATTTCCTTACTTTCCAAGAGTGCCCCTCCTCTCCACTTATAAAAGGCCCCCACCTCTACCACCTCATTAACACTTTCAAGCCATTTGGCTCGGCCAACCTCTGGCCAAATACTCTCCCAACTTCCCCCTCTTACTCCTAGAAGCCTCACTTTGGTCAGAATTCTTCCCAAGGAAGCCTTTGGCTCAAATCAAAAAGAGTTACCCGATTTTTAAGGTAATGTCTTCTCTAATGTTGTTTTGTTTTATTTTGCTTATCCAACCACTTAAACTCTTTTCATTCCTTTATTTTGTAACAACACCAGTATCTACAATATACTAGGATGTTTTATGATAAGGATTTGGTTTACACTTACACACACCTTCGTCTAATGGTTAAAGAACATACTGTTTCTGTGGGTGGCGAAATACTGCCTCACGAAACGATGATTGTTCAAATTCTTTTAACACCTATAATGGTGGCCATTTTGATGAAACTATTTTCATATATGATATATATATTATGTTTATATTTTCCTTATGCTTCTGTATTTCTCATTTATGGCATACTTTATGATTTCCTTTATGGGTAAACGTGATAATTTCATTTTAGGAAGTGCGGACTACCGCCCCCTCAAAGTGATGAGAATCTTTAATGCCATATGTGGGATGTATAAAGGATGGAGTAAATGATATTATATATGATATTATACTGGAACTATATTATACCTTTATATAATTATGATTTCATTCCATTAAATATGAAATAGAAATGAAAGTAGCGTTCATGCGTACGTACGGCTTACCGTCTCCATGAACGGTGCATTTCATTTCTTACCTCTAAATGTTACGTAATATTATGAATGAATGTATATACTGGATATATATGATATATATGACATCTAAATCATTAATATATTCTGGAGATAATGGATATTCTACCACATAAACAACTTGTAATTATAAGAAGTTTATTGTTGACTCAAGTACCAAAGATCGACAAAACGACCGTTATTAACTTAAATAATTACATAATGTTCATAACATTGTAATAAGTGATATAAAAAGGATAATGAAATTAAAAATGGTTCTTAATAAGGTATATATTAACTCTAGTTTATTATTCATGAGGTTAAAGAACGGTTGAGTCAAGTCCGACACGAGGTAAGGGAATTTCTTAACCCAACTTCCATTATTTGGGTTAATCTCCTACTTTCAAATTATGTCATGATATTATTGTGTCCTATTTTGTATTTTTACTTTCTTTATGTGTAACTATAGTGAATACACATAATAGATCTATTTTATTTTAAAAATGATCTTTTTAAGGACTTCGTCTCAATCCCCTTTCATTGAGGCATATTTGGTTTTATACACAACTTTATTTTATACGGTGTATAAACCCCTTTGACTTTTATGTTATTCAAAAGGAATCTCTTTTATACGAAGCGTTTTACTAAACGACAAAAAGGGAATGTTTTTCTTTCCGTATATATGCGGCGACAACGACTTCTCCCCCGCCGTGACCATTATTTGAGTTTCGGATTCCTCTACAAGCCATCACGTTTTTTTTAATGAAAAATAAATACAAAGTTTTAACTTTCTTTTATTCTGGTATTGAAAATGGTTTTGAAAGCATTTTTATTATATCAATGTGTTGTATTGATATCTTGTGATTGAAATGTGGAGATGTTATGTTTCCTTTATCCATGTTTTATGTGATACGATTGTGTTATGGTTTATGATATGTTTAAACCTATTCATATGAGGAATGCATTGGACTTAATAAGTGACGGGTGGAGCCAGCTATAGCTCCTCGATGCATCGGTAGGTCTCATGAGACAACTAGACGTGGAATTGGCCGAGGCCCTTTCCCAATTTGATTTATGGTTTTGGCCGAGGCCTTAATCATTTTAGATGTCTTGGCTGAGGCCTTGAAAAAATGTTTCAGAATGTCTGGAATTATGCATTCCATCATTATGAAAGTGGTTATTGATAGTGCATGTGATTATTCGACCAGTAGAATATCCATGTGAATAAGTAAATGGCATTATCTCATTTTACTTTTTCCATATTATGTTGAAGTTCATGTTTAAAAGGCTTTTGTTTTAGTTATACATTGCCTTAAATGTTAATGTTTATTTATGAAAGCTTCCGCATTATTGTTATCCTTACTGAGCATCTGAGCTCACCCCTTTCAATGTTTTAATATTTTCCAGGATGTGAAGAAGTATTTTATGAATGACCTGCAGGGATAGTCAGAAGAGGATATGAGTGTGGACTATGGAGACTTTGTTATTGTAGTTTTTCACTTTATGATGTAATGTAACGTTTACGAATGTATCTAGTGTTTCCAAGGATACTAAACTAATCGGTCTTTCGAGACTTGATCTTTTGTGATAATGCCAACGTTACGAATTAATGCGCCGACTCCGGGTAGCTGGGGTCGGGGCGTTACAGTTGGTATCAGAGGCAGTTTAGTACTAACCTTGGAAGCTAGATTTAGATAAACTCTGATTAGAGCACATAGCCCAAAGATAGACTTTGAGGATTAGTATAGAAGAACTTCCTAGAATTTTGTTATTGTAGAGATTTTGTGAGTTTTCCGAGCAATACATCCCTGTCTGGATACGAGCAGGTAGAGGTGGCTCTGGCACAGATGTACCTAGGGGTAAAACCCGAAAACAACGCTTTGAGCTAGACTCGAACGGGAACTGGTGCACGACAACGGGCCTTGCTGCACTCTTGGTTACGACACTCTCGGGGGATATGCTTAGGATAATTCTCATTTTATTTACAAACCACTATGAAGGGTTATGATTATATACTTCCTCAAAGGAAACATTTCTTTTTATGATTATGGATTATATCCATAAATAGTTCAATTTATGTAAAGTGTTTTACAAATATGGAATTATGTATTTTATTTCATAAACTAATCTAGTTTATGCCATTGTTTAGAAATGGCGCCTAGTGGGAGTAATGGAAACCGTATCAATGCATGCACTCCGTGTAGGGATTGGCCTCCTGCTCAAGATAATTATTGTGGATCTGGAGATACAACTGGTGCTGATGAACTTATTACCATACTGGGACAACTCACTCAGGTTATGAATAATAACCTTACTCGTATGGATCACCCTGATCCACAACGTGGAGGATCCATGCTAGACCGTTTGATGAGGCAACAACCATGAACCTTCAATGGGAGTACAAATCCTATAGTAGCTAAGCAATGGATAAATTCCTTAGAGAAAATATTCCATGCCTTGGGGGGTAGTGAAAGGGAGAAAGTTGTCATGGCAGTTTACCGCCTCACTGGAGATGCCGATCAATGGTGGTCACTAATTAAAAACAGAAAGGAAGATGATGAATTAACAAACATGGAATGGTAGGAGTTCAAAGAGCTTTTCTTAGAAAAATACTTTCCTCGGGACCATCGAGCGGATATGGAAAGGCAATTTCTGAGTCTGAGGCAGAAGGAGGATGAGAATGTCGCAAAGTATGAGGCTAACTTTACAAGGTTAGTGAGGCATGCTGCCGATTATATACGTAACCCAAGGAGTAAGATTGATCGTTTCTTTGATGGGTTAAAACCATTTCTCCGTTGAGCTTTAGTATCACAATATTTCTCAACA
The DNA here is from genome assembly GCA_963277665.1 of Viscum album. Lineage (NCBI taxonomy): Eukaryota > Viridiplantae > Streptophyta > Magnoliopsida > Santalales > Viscaceae > Viscum > Viscum album. The sequence goes on along the minus strand of OY728142.1, from coordinate 1,327,303,978 downwards.
TACGAAGATATTGTCTCATGTGCTATCAAGACAGAAAAGGAATTCTCTAAGTCTTATGACAAAAAAGTAAAGAAAGAGAAGAAGAGAAAGGTGGAACAAGAGACAGATAAAGGGAAAAAGGGAAATAAGGATTTTCCATTATGTGATAATTGTGGGAAGAATCACCCTGGAACTTGCCTAAAAGGAATGGGAGTTTGTTATAAATGTGGAGAAAAAGGTCACCAGGCGCGTGATTGCAAGGGAAAGAAAGAGGCTATCAATGTTGAATGCTACAATTGTAGGGAAATGGGGCATTATTCAAATGAATTTCCTAAGCGTCAGGGAAACTTACCTCAGAAAAGGCCAAGGGATCAGGGAAAATCTTATGCTGTTACTACAGTTGAAGCAGAATAATTAATGTATTGGTGCTTTTGGACTCATGGATTATATTCTGGTTATTAGAATAATGTGATATATTAATAAGGATTGTACTGCAGTACTTGTTGTTTCATTAAGGTTTTAATATGATGAAGGTAATCATATTTTTAGTATGTGATAATAAGAGAAACATTACTTTGTTTGGGGAATCTGATAAATTGATTTTGGAATTAAGAGACCTTTTAGAGAAAGTCTGGATAGAGGTATTTTGGATAACTATAAAGGTTGGAGTGGATTAATTTGATCTTTGGATAGTATTGTTTAAGGTTAAAAAAATTATGAAGATTATTTTTGGAATATTATAATACTATAGTTTTAGGAAAAGGACAACCTGCATGGTGGGGCATAACCCGTCGTGTCGGACAAAGCTGCAGGAATCGAACCCACAACCATAGTGCGACAGGCCTTTATTTCCTACCACTAGCCTACATGAAGTCCTGGTTATTACAAAATAATTTTACTAATCTAAATGGTATGTGTTAATATTTGGAACCTTATACAATTAGGATAAGTATAATATTTTTGAGTTCTATTATCTTTTTGAGTGAAAGATGAGTTGAAGGTTGAAACTCTAATTGTCAAGCATAAATATATATATACCTATCTCTTATTCAATGAATAAATTAATTCTTAAACTTTAGTAAAAGGATATTAAAACAAAAAAAATGTGTTATCCTAATACCTTATGTTTTGTTGAACTGATGATATTTTAAATCAATATAGATTGAAGGCTTTGAGGCCCTCAATTTGATAGTTGATTGTGATTGATGACCTCAATCACTCCCTACAAATATTTACGTTTTTCCTCTAATTATATGTCTCTAATTGCCACCAATGTTCTCCTTATCGAGATCATAATTTGGTGGTGACTTTCTTATTTCCATTTCCCTCTTATTAAGGCTAAATTTTATTAATCTTATTTCCGATGTGGGTTTTCCACAAAGGTATTTTCTCTTTTCAACCTTTTATTTTCAAATAAAAAAATTTCAAATTGCAAGGATGCAATTTATTGAAGGAGGGGAGAATGTAACACCCTGAGCTTCCATTATACGCTTCTCATTCAATAATGCAATAGCTTGCATTGTACGCAACTTCGAGTTCTAAAACACAACGATTAATCAAAGTAGCCGTTATGAATAGTAATAACCACTTTTTAAAATTATAGAAATTTTATATTTCAAAATGGACTTCATTTTTGGATTCGGAATATCGAAATTAGCCAATGTTGAATTTTTGGTATTTTTCTGAGAACTTCTAATTTTTTATGAATAGTGAAAAATACTTAAAAACAACTTTTTTAATCAAAATAATTTATAGTGATAAATTATACTATTTAGTGGTTTTAAAGTATAATTAGAATATATTTTTACCATTTTATCCAATGGTGGTCATTAGAATTAATTTAACATTGAAATTGGACATAAACAATTGTCAATCTTTTGATATAAATTGTTTCTTAAAAACACGCTATTTGTTGTGACAGCAGGAATTAATTATAAAATTAATTAATGCAACTTATATGTTTGGAATTTTGTAAAATAGACATCATATTTGAATTCAGAATATCAATTATATCTTAGGGTGAAATTTTGGCATTGTTCTGAAAAACTTCAATTTTTGATGAATAGTGAAACCACTAAGTGGTAGTTAAATAACTGATTTTTCGTATAAATAAAATATTACCACTTCTGTGATTTGATTTTCAAAAATCCAACATACATGGTTGTCATTAAGATGTAAAATGTGGTTCAATGAGATTAAAATAATTTTTGGTGAATAGTAACTTTTAAGTTCTTAATCGCGATTAGAGGTAATTAGTGTAGTTTAAGGTAAAAATAATGTTTTAATAATATGAGATGAGCTTGACATTTGTCCTACCATCATTGGATATTTTATGGCCGACCAAGACAATCCATGGGTCAACTTGGGGACCCCATGGAGACACTTTAGTTGGAAAATGACATAAATACATTTTATTTAATGTTAAAGTAGAAAAATGACACAAACATGAAATGTTTTACTAAAAAAAAATTTACATGGGGTTATACAAGTCATATTTTTGAATATAAATAGTAATTGGAAATCCAAAAAGATTTCCTACATCATAGTATTTTTTTTATAATTTTTATACATTAAATAAATTAAATTATTTATGACATCATTATGATGCAGCGATTACCTCATTATTTAACGATTTTAATAAAATGAAAAGATAATGTACAATCCAAGGCTTACACTTGTCCAAAGACTATTGGATGGGTATATTTCGAACTATTATCACCTTATCCACAAATTATATAAGTGTGGGACCTTTAGAATCCGAAAAGCATTGTATAATAATGTAAAATTTCCTTACTTTCCAAGAGTGCCCCTCCTCTCCACTTATAAAAGGCCCCCACCTCTACCACCTCATTCACACTTTCAAGCCATTTGTCTCGGACAACCTCTGCCCAAATACTCTCCCAACTTCCCCCTCTTACTCCTAGAAGCCTCACTTTGGGAAGAATTCTTCCCAAGGAAGCCTTTGGCTCAAATCAAAAAGAGTTACCCGATTTTTAAAGTAATGTCTTCTCTAATGTTGTTTTGTTTTATTTTGCTTCTCCAACCCCTTAAAATCTTTTCATTCCTTTCTTTTGTAACAAAACCAGTATCTACAATATACTAGGATGTTGTTATGATAAGTATTTGGTTTACACTTACACACACCTTTGTCTAATGGTTAAAGAACATACTGTTTCTGTGGGTGGTGAAATACTGCTTCACGAAACGATGATTGTTCAAATTCTTTTAACACCTATAATGGTGGCCATTTTGATGAAACTATTTTCATATATGATATATATATTATGTTTATGTTTTAATTATGCTTCTTTATTTCTCATTTATGGCATACTTTATGATTTTTATTATGGTTAAACGCGATAATTTCATTTTAGGAAGTGCGGACTACCGCCCCCTCAAAGTGATGAGAATCGTTAATGCCATATGTGGGATGTATAAAGGATGGAGTAAATGATATTATATATGATATTATACTGGAACTATATTATACCTTTATATAATTATGATTTCAATCCATTAAATACGAAATAGAAATGAAAGTAGCGTTCATGCGTACGTATGGCTTACCGTCTCCATGAACGGTGTATTTCATTTCTTACCTCTAAATGTTACGTAATATTATGAATGAATGTATATACTGGATATATATTATATATATGACATCTAAATCATGAATATAATTATGGAGATAATGGATATTCTACCACATAAACAACTTGTAATTATAAGAAGTTTATTGTTGACTCAAGTACCAAAGATCGACAAAACGACCGTTATTAACTTAAATAATTACATAATGTTCATAACATTGTAATAAGTGATATAAAAAGGATAATGAAATTAAAAATGGTTCTTAATAAGGTATATATTAACTCTAGTTTATTATTCAGGAGGTTAAATAACGGTTGAGTCAAGTCAGACACGAGGTAAGGGAATTTCTTAACCAAACTTCCATTCTTTGGGTTAATCTCCTACTTTCAAATTATGTCATGATATTATTATGTCCTATTTTGTATTTTTACTTTATTTATGTGTACCTATAGTGAATACACATAATAGATCTATTTTATTTTAAAAATTATCTTTTTAAGGACTTCGTCTCAATCTCCTTTCATTGAGGCATATTTGGTTTTATACACAACTTTCTTTTATACGGTGTATAAACCCCTTTGACTTTTATGTTATTCAAAAGGAATCTCTTTTATACGAAGCGTTTTAATAAACGACAAAAAGGGAATGTGTTTCTTTCCGTACATATACGGCGACAATGACTTCTCCTCCGCCGTGACCATTATTTGAGTTTCGGCTTCCTCTACAAGCCATCACGTTTTTTTTAATGAAAAATAAATACAAAGTTTTAACTTTCTTTTATTCTGGTATTGAAAATGGTTTTGAAAGCATTTTTATTATATCAATGTGTTGTATTGATATCTTGTGATTGAAATGTGGAAATGTTATGTTTCCTTTATCCATGTTTTATGTGATACAATTATGTTATGGTTTATGATATGTTTAAACCTATTAATATGTGGAATTCATTGGACTTAATAAGTGACGGGTGGAGCCCGCTATAGCTCCTCGATGCATCGGTAGGTCTCATGAGACAACTATACGTGGAATTGGCTGAGGCCCTTTCCCAATTTGATTTATGGTTTTGGCCGAGGCCTTAATAATTTTAGATGTCTTGGCCGAGGCCTTGACAAAATGTTTCAGAATGTCTGGAATTATGCATTCCATCATTATAAAAGTGGTTATTGATATTGCATGTGATTATTCAACCAGTAGAATATCCATGTGAATAAGTAAATGGCATTATCTCATTTTACTTTTGCCATATTATGTTTAAGTTCATGTTTAAAAGGCTTTTGTTTTAGTTATACATTGCCTTAATTGTTAATGTTTATTTATGAAAGCTTCTGCATTATTGTTATCCTTACTGAGCATCTGAGCTCTCCCCTTTCAATGTTTTAATATTTTCCAGGTTGTGAAGAAGTATTTTATGAATGTCCTGCAGGGATAGTTAGAAGAGGATATGAGTGTGGACTATGGAGACTTTGTTATTGTAGTTTTTCACTTTATGATGTAATGTAACGTTTACGAATGTATCTAGTGTTTCCAAGGCTACTAAACTAATCAGTCTTTCGAGACTTGATCTTTTGTGATCATGCCAATGTTACTAAGTAATGCACCGACTCCAGGTAGCTGGGGTCGGGGCGTTACACCCTTTATACCCCCATGTCCTCAAAGGGTATTCACATTAGGCCATAAAAAACATTTAAACTGAAAACAAAAATATCCAAGACTCATTGGAAGACCTGGGATCATACATCATAGAACATTATGGAAACATAACTACTATTATTATTATTAATCAATGAGAAAATAATATTTGATTTATCTATATGAAAATATTATAATAATATTTAATTTATTATTTTTATACCACAGTTTTGTTCATTAAAAATTTCTGAAACAATCCATTCAACATGTTCTTTAACTTGAATCATAACTAAAATAAAAATAAAATAAAATTATAACATTTTCATTCATTTTAAAAAATCTATTCCATTACTAGTAATGTTTTTGGAATGATGAAATCTAAATCGATAAATAATAATTGAAACCAATATTATAATAAAAATACATATCAAACAATTAAAACTAAATCATATAAAGATGAAAATGAAATATTTATAACCAATATATTTCTAAGAAATGATTGTAAATTAAATTTATAAAAGATCATAATTATTAATATGGTTTTAAAATGGGAAATAAAGATAGTAATTTTTATACAGGAGTGTAAAACACTTTCCATTTATTCAATAATTATGGTAAGGGTGTTGTGTCTCCATTTATTTTCTTAAAGACGTGTTTTTATTTATACATTTAGTTTCATTTAAACGGTGTGTATAAAACCTATTTGGTATATAATATCATGATTTATATTTTATTCATGGAATTTTATATTTACTTTTTATCTCTCTCCCTTCCAAGTTGTTTTTGTTGAACTATTTATTAATTTATAAGATGTTTTCATGACTCAATGCATTTTCATGAGTCTTAATTACTCCTATTTAACTATAAATTTATGACATGGATTTCCCCAATTCCATGATGATGTTGTCATGAATTTCCTATAACTATTCTATTCAATTATGATGATGTATTTATTTCTTTATAAAATTTGATATAAGTTATGAATGATTCTAATCCTCTACTAATAGAAACTTATTCATTCATATCCATGTTAAATATTCTAGATAATATACCCTCTTATTATTAATGAAATTTTTGGTTGGAGGGAGTATCTCAAGAGGTTTCAATTGAGTACTCAATAATATTTCTATTAAAAATGGATTTAAAAATATTACCATAATTATTATAAAAAATTCCCAGTTAACCAAAATAGAAGATCATTAGAACAAAAAATTTAAAAAAAATATATTAAAGATTTATTATTTCTAAAGTAAGTAATATAAAATATTAATTATTCCCTTAAAAAAATTAATTAATAGAATTATTATAAAAACACTAATTAAAATTAACAATCAAATTACTAGTTTTTGTTTGGTTAAAGAAATTTCAGTTTTAAAAGTAGAAATAAAGTAAACAAAAACACAAAACCGAAATTTAAAGAAAGAGGTTTAGTCTTAACCTGAGTCTTATTCCTCTCTATTTGGTTATCACCCACCACCAAGAATGTTATATAAAATAAAAAATATTATCTATATCCTAGATCATGTCTTACAATATTTTGCAGATTTTCTTGGTCACACACCCCCTCTTCCTTTGTTATCTATGGGAGTATAAACAAGATAGGCCACACAGGGACCTATTCCATAGATTTTGTGTCAAAAAATATAAATGGATTTTGAGAAGATATAATGTATAATTTAGTTTTTTACAATAGAAAGTGGGAATGTGATAAAACATAGTACTCACACACACCACCCAAATATAAAGGAGTGTAAATAGATTATAAAGAAATAGATTTTTAAAATGAGTAGAAGTTATTGGTATGTATAAATCATAGCTCATGACTTATATTTTTATTTATAGGGAATCTATAGTAGGGTTATATTTAAACATTATATAGAAAAGTGTGTTGTATACTCTTATGTTATTGGATAGAAGAAATAAATAGATATGTATGAGCTTCGGCTTACTCATTTGACTATTTACATAGACGTAGTAGTTTATCTCATCAAATATGGGTTTTAGTGTGTCCCTTTCTCCTTTTTTATTCCCAATTCAAACATATGTGTATATCCTCTCTTCTATATAAACAGTTATGCTTCTATTTTATCAGTAATAGGGAAGAATATCCATGTGCATCCAAATATTATATTTCCTCGTATAAAATTTCTGACATCCTCTTCAATAAATTCTTTTAATAGTTTAATAGAAAATAATTAAAATATAAATTCTCCTTAAATTCAATAATATATCCACTAAAAAATATTTAAATGAAAATTTAAGTTATAAATAGTAATAGTGTCTTGACTTGGATGTGTCTCGGCTTGATGGTGTCTTGATCTGAAAGTGTCTTCTACTTCAAAAAATTTAATGTTTGGTGGTGTCTGGTTGACGGTGCCTCATGTTTGGTGGTCTCTTGTACTTAACAAAAAATTTACCTCCCTGGTGGTGTCTATTCTAACAATAGGCCAGGTTGGTGGTGAGTCATACTTTACGGATCTTATACTCTGGCAGTGTGTATTCTAATAATATCTCATAATTATCGAGATGCCCATGTTAATGATGAGTCAGAAAAAATGGTGACACATATTGGATGCTGTCTAAGAATATTTTAACATTATTTCTTGGCAGTGACATGTTTGGTGGTGACTCATTCCATTACTTTTCCATTTTTCATATGGACAATGTGATATTCTTTGTGGTGAGTCCTTGACTGGCAGTGAGTCATCCAGACGTTGTCTTAACATAAACAGTGACTCATACTTAGGGAAAATTTCAACAACTATATAATAATATATTATACATACAGAAAACAAAGAACCCATTAATATCATTAGAATCATGATTTTCTGATCATTAATACAATGAGGTTAATAATATCCCACATTTTGATGATCACAAATCATGACATCAAATGTAGACAATGCATGGTATCAAATATAACATAACTAATGATAGAAAAGGTATTTTTAAAATAAATCATTACATATAATTCACATGGTATCAATGACAAATAAAGGAAATTTTTTTCTATAAAATAAATATTCCAAAATAATTCTCCCCCTTTTGGGATTATTAAAAAGTTAGAACATAATAGGAATAAAAATAGTAAGTGCAAGAGAAATAAATAAATATAATTATGAAATGTTCAATGATAGTCTTTCAAAAAAAATGATTATAAAATTATAACAAAAACATTTCATAGAAAAGATCCCATCAAAGAGAGAAAATCTAGTCCTACAACACTATCAAGGCAAGGCATACGGATCAATTGGTTCTTTTCCATTGGCCTTGTATTTTTTTTGATCTGAGGTTGAAGGTGTAGTGGCTGGTATTCTAACTATATCATGAGGAGGAGGATTCTCTACAACAACAACAAGACTTAGTTTTCTCATATCCTGAGCATGACGAAGAAGGAAAGGTTGGAATCAAGAAAGAAAAGATGTTGGTGGGTCTTGGGTCACTCCTTGTGAGAATACTGGTAGAGGTGTAATAGGAATGGCTTCCTGAGCCACAAAAGTCATTCCATGCACATGGAAAAATGGTTTCATGAGTTTTATGAAGTCCATGATGATCTGAACACCTATCTTCATGGAACTAAACAAATACCTTTTTTCATCAAAAATATTTGAGTATTGGATTCAATTAATTTGATTTCCTAACTTTTTTCTTTAAAGGCAAGATTAATAGAGGAATTCTCAATTTTTCAGCCAAAATATAAAGTTAGAATCCTTGAAATACTTGGTGAAAAACCTAAAGAGATAGAATTTTATTGACTTGTTAATTGTCTCTCAATCAAATTTCATATCATGAGAATATAACTTAATAAACTAAATAACATGACCACTATTATATATTATTCAACTTAATGTTTCTAGTGGTTTATTAATAATAACACATTTAGCATTGGATAGGTTGTTCTCAACTCTTCTCTAATAGAAGATTTGATCACCTCAACATCAAAAACTGGTGGAGGATAAGAAGAAGTAGAAACAAAAGTATTTGAGGTTACATATTCAATATATTTAATAATCCCATCCAAAGAAGCTTTAAAATCATATTTCACCTCCCAAAAGAAAGACTTTATAGACTCAAGGTCATTGTTTATCCTTTTATTTTCAATCTAAATTTCCAATATGTGATAAATCATTTTATGTTGAATCTGATGAATCACCAACTCAAAAAGATATTTGTAATCATCATCACTATTCTTGGTCAAGAGTGTATCTTAACTCTTTAAAGTTTATCAAAATATTAAAGGACCACTCCAATGAAATTTTACAAGTCACACTTGGTGATTAAGTCAACTAGAACCAAAGTACTTGTGCAGTAAGTGTAGGTTATAGTTCTATCACACACACAAAAATCCCAACAAACCTGTAACATCAATCTGATAAACTAATGATCCTTCAGGATCCCTTTCTTTGTGAACATTAGGTCCACCATCCTTTTGTGGAAACCAAACTTCACTTGGGAACTTATCCCATTATTCAAACATTCGATGAACCCATTTCTATGAAGGCTTACCAAGTTCCTCAACCAAATAATAAATAGAAACTATTGGAAGCACTATAAATTACACCAATAGAGGTAACAACTACTCTCTATTCAAAAAAAGGTGCACTAGTAAGAATAACCACATCTAGTAAAAAAATAGAAAACTCATATGATTTTGGCTCATCAACATAGGGATTAATAGTTTCATCATCAATCAACTAGCCATCATCATCGTGATCACTGGAAACAAGTTATTTATTATCTTGTTCATCAACATGATTCTCGATAGCAGTAATGAAACCCAGCTTCTCAACTTAGGCAGAGTCGATTTACTATAACCATCATTAGAAAAAAAATCTTAAACAATAGTAATTCCATGAAGAATTTACAAAGTTTGGGATTTCTCCCCCTCAACATGTACATATTTTTACAAAAAAATTAGACCAACATCTACAGGTACATCTAGTCTTTCTATAGAGAAACTATGAGAATAATGATCTTAAGGAATCTCCAAATCTCTATTTCTAATTCTTCCAACAGAACCATCATGGACAAAATAATCATCATCATCTTCAGCATCACAATTTTTATCATCATTTTTGCAGTATTATCTTCTACTTATTCTTCCACCTGATCATTATTCCCATTTTCATTCTCATATGTATCATCATATCCATTTTCCTCAGAATAAATTGAACTCTTGAATAGATCCTCTCAATAAAATATAGTCTCCTATTTATCACTTTTCACTAATCTATCTCTTTTTGGATGACACCTAGGAGGGATAATATCTCCATATATAATAGGTGGAGATTGGGGAGATAGGTCGGGGTCACTCCCCTCACCAACAAGATAAGCCACTTCCTCAATTCTAGAGGCAACCAATTCTTCTTCTTCATTTGAATAATCCACAACCTGATTAGGATCGACGCGCATGTCAACATGATTATTTGTCCTAGATGGATGATCTATAGGATTAATGTCCAAATATATCTTCTCATTGTCATATTTCCATTGTTTATTCAAGGGGTTACAGTTAATTATCATTCTTGAACAAATTTATTTTGAAATGAAAATTTCACCACTATCAACAATTTTTTTTATCATCTAAGACAAATATATTTTACCTTCATCATAGCTAAAATAACCTTCAGAAAAATCAAGCAGTTAGATATTGAAGTTAGTTTGACCGTATCAAATTGATGAAACAAGAGATATCTAAAAAAATTATCTTAATTCTGATTTTTATATGACATAGAAAATATACATCTTGGAATCTTAATGTGATAAAATAATATTTCTCGTGGTAGAGGATGTGTTGAATAAATCGAAACTGCATCCTACACTACCCTTCCAACTCTATGGTAACTACCTTCTAACAGTTCTATCACCTGTCAAATATATAAGTTATTCTAAACAAAAAAACTCATATTCATCGAGGATAGTTCCTTGATAGTCATTAAATTCACCCTCATAAAGGACTTTCATAAATTCCGCCCAATTACTTGAAGAAAATATGATTTTATGCCCCTTAACTTTTCTTCATATCCAGTACTCTTACACTTCCTCAATACCAAACTATACATTCTGATAAAAATGTTCTACTAACTTGGGGTAGAATTGTTTCTAATTTGAAGAGAACAAGTCCAACTATCTTTGGTTTTGAATGGATTCAACACTAAAGACTTACTTGATAGAATCAATTTTTCATTAACTTTCTTTTCACCTAGAACAATGTTAGGACCTGACCCAAGTTACCCAGAGTCCATGCCTTATTTTATTACATTAAAATATAAAAAAGGAATATGAATCTCTAAGGACCAAGTAGTTTAGTAGCTTTTGGAAACAAGTTACATACATAAGTTCAACAATATAACATGAAATGAAAAACAATATATAAGTTCCATTGGGAACATCCAACACTCTATAATTATCCCTTCAAGTCAGTCATAATATACCTCTTCTTGTCCTGGGAAAAATAAAACATAAGAATGGGTGAACTTAGATGCTCAATAAGGGTAAATATTATAGTGGAAGATAACATAAACATTAGACTTAGTGAATAATTGAAAACACATTCCTTAAAAAACATGAACATAATATGGTTAGAATATGAGTGGAGTAAATATTTCCATAATAAAATATATTCTTGGGTATTATAGTAGTCAAATAACGACTTGAACTATCAATTTCTAGCTTTATAATGAGGTAATTACATATTCTGGACATTATGAAACATATATTCAAGTCATACTCCAAGACTTCTAAAAATAATTAAGGCCTCGTCCAAAATTATATCTCAAAATGGCCAAGGCCTCAGCCAAGTCCACTTCTATTTGTCTCATTAGACCTACCGATGCATCGAGGGCCTATAGAGGGATCCACCCACCACATAATATGTTCAATACATTCCTCTTATGAATAGGGATAAACATAAACAACATATACATTCATATTGAAACTATCATATGTAATGTAACTAACTTTTCCCAATCATTAAACATAAACACTAACCATTCAGAGTAATATAGTGAGTGGCTTCAAGAAAGAACATTCATAGTAAAACTAATAATAAAAAATTCAAAAATATATGGTAGATGATATCATAAATTATTATTCCCATTTATATAGAAGAATCAATAATACCATTGAGACAAATTAAAATACTCTTATAAAATCATCGAGTAATTCTTGAGATAAATACTCTTTTACTTTGAAAATAGGAGTTATTTTGGAAAATTATTCATATAAAACCATAAGTGAAATAATATAGTATTTTTATAAAAAAAATTATTGTTTTTATATAATAATGGTTTCTTAAAATATATTACAAATTTCCTATGAAAATATATAATAATTTGAGAAATTCCTTTGAAACGGGACTGTATTTTAGAAAGAATTATTGAAAGATCCTTTAAAAATATATAAATTACCGTAAATGAAGGTATGATTCTAGTTGGGTCTCATATATAGGATGTTAAAACATAAATTATGATGAGTACATAAGAATTAATAAGTGTTTAATTGAGTTATATGTATAATAAAAGTAACCAGATTGAAAATGGAGGTTCAGGTAAAAACCCTTACCTCAAGTTAGAATTTGTTCTGATATTGAACATAAGGTCCTGAAATAAGAAATTAGACTTATTTATAATATAATTAAGAACCTTTTAGAAATTTATTTATTTTATCATTTTTTTATTAATTTCATTTATGTCCTTGTTGATAAGTTATAATATTGAATTTCGTTGTTCCAGGGTGTATGTTTCCTTGGTTTTAATGATCGGTATATTTGTATATGAGTATGGATGTCCATATGGAAATAATTTCATTCTTTAGATTTGAAATTATATATTATTAATGAAAATAAATAATTTTTAATGTTCATTTATATCATTCGGTTACATGGCAGGAGGATGAATCGTAATATTAAATATTAATGACAATCAAATAGATTATTTTACCAGTATTTTGATTATTAGGAACTAGTTTGGTCATATGATTTAATATTATATACATATATTGGTTATTGTATATTAAATAGGTTATAATACATATATTATAGTCTGTTTCAACCATAAAAATGGTTTCATGACCGATAATGAAAGAAAAATTTAAGTACGAAACTTTTTCATCCACGAAGGTTGAAAATTGGCACCTCACGGATGACGATTTCATTTATAAAATGAAAGAGAGAGAGAGAGAGAGATTAAGGATATTGATGTTGTTTATTCAAATAACATGATATAATTACCATATATTAATGATAATGAAGTTATCATGGTCATTTATATTGATGAGGTGAGTAGGGGATAACAATATAATGGAACTTGAAATGAAAATGAAAGAAATAAAATGTGAAGTTTCCTCTTGAATCTACCTCCTTGAGAAAATTTTTAAGGGAAGGGGTTATGGTCTTTTGGAATTACCAACATCTCTTTTATGTGGGGAGTGACTAGGTAAGGGTATTTTGGAAGAAATTTTTGGAGCTTCAAGGATTAGAGGAATGAATACAAGAGGGAGTGATGGGGGGTTTATAGTGGAAGAGAGGCGTATTTTTTGAATTTCTTAATCATTATTTTATTATTTTTCCAAAAACAACCAATAGTATTGATTCTTTTAACTAATAATAGTAATATGTGCATGTGAGTTTGAACCTAGTTTTCTTAAATCATCCTTACATCACCTATGACTCAATAAATCATGTATTTAGTATTTATAGTAAATTATCATATTTTACTATTCATAAAAAATTAAAGTATTTTAGAAATAAAATCCCAAAAAATCACCCTAACCATTTTTTGATGGGTAGAATACAAAAAATGAAATCCATTTCTTGAAAATAATTATCTAAAGATTATTTATTTAATTTATAAATAAAAACAAAGTTTATTCAAAATATATCAATTTTAAAACTATAATTCATTTTATATCACATTGAAAAATTATTCAATATCTCATTATCTTATTACCTTTAGAAAATAAAAAAAATTATTATTTACTAGTATTTAGGGTCATATTACTATTTATAATGGTATGTTACTATTCACCTAAAATTATGTTTTTTTATCAGACTCTAAATATCTGACTGAACGCAACTGTGTATGTCAGTTTTTCAAATTTCAAATCATAAAGGATGAGATAATTATGTTTACTAGATAGGTTATAACAAATTGGTTTTTGTAGACTCTAATTGTTTAATTCATTTAATATTAATTTTCAAAACCTTGTGGAGTTACATTCTCCCCTCCAAACAAAAAATTCATCCTCAAAATTCACAGAACGTTACCTCAAAAAATATTTAGGTAGGTCTTCATCATAATCTCTTTAGACTCCCATGTTGCCTCTTCAATTTTATTATTTCTCCAAATTATCTTTATCAGTCGAGTTGCCTGATTCCTAAACAGCTTTTCTTTAGTGTCTAGAATCTTTATAGGCTCTTCATAGTATGATAGTTCATGTTCCAATTCAATTCCTTCGGAAGTGGGGACATACGTTGGGTATGGCATGTACTTTCTCAAAATTGAGACATGGAACACATCATGTACTATTTATAGGCTTGGTGTCATAGCAAAAAGATATTAAACAACACCAATTCTCTCCATAATTTCAAAAGGGACTATATACCTAAGGCCCATTTTCCCTTTCTTCCCAAATATTATAACTCCCTTACATGGAGATACTTTTTAGAAAACTTGATCTCCCACTAGAAACTTTAAATCCTTCCCAAGAATATTTCCATATCTCTTTTGTATGATTTGAGATACTTTGATATGGCATTTAATAGTATTTAACTTTTCTATTGTTTCCTCCACAAGCTCTAGGTCCACAGGCTTCCTTTCTCCAACATCATCCCAATAAGTTGTTTTATGAAATCTCTTTCCGTACAATGCATCATATGGTGCCATTTGAATACTCGAATAGAAACTATTATTGTTGGAAAAATACACTAAAGGTAATTATTTATCCCACATACCTTTAAATTAAAGTGAATATGATCTCAACAAGTCCTCTAAGGATTGGATCATCCTCTATGATTTCTTGTTTGTTTGAGGGTGATAAGAAGTACTCAATTGAAGTTCAGTATCCAAAGCATTATGAATACATTTCTATAATTTCAATGTAAATTGTAGGTCACGATCAGACAAAATTGAGATAGGTTCCCCATTAATCTTCACAACATCATTGATATATACTCTTTCTATGTGATCTAGTGTAAAATCCTCCCTTATAGTGAAGAGATGTGAAAATTTCATAATTCGATCCACATTTACCCATATTGCATCATTCCTTCTTGGAGTTTTGGGTAATCCAGTGAAACAATCCGTGGGTATGTCATACCATTTCCAAGTAGTAGTAGGTTTAGGTTGAATCAATCCTTTGGTATGTTGTCATTCGGCATTCACTTGTTGATAGACTAAACATCTTGATACATGATCCATAATTTCTCTCATCCTGTTATCCCACTAGAAATGTTCCTTCAAATATCTATGCATCATAGTGCTACCATGATTTACAGAGAAATATGAACTATTGCAATCATCCAATAACTCCTTTTTTAGCTCACGTATAGCTGGAACACAATTCCTCTTCCCAAATTTTAGAACACCATCTTCATAAACAAAGTCATCTATATTCCCATATTTCACAACATTAATTTTCTTTTGAAGGTTCTCATCATAAAGCTGATAGATTTTAATCCTTTTTAATAAATATGGTGGGGAAAACAATTGAATAGTTAATGATTTTTCTCCTTTTATAATTCCCATGTCCCGATTTACAAAATCCATGTACAAAGGATCCTTATTAATCCCCATTTTGTGGAAAACTTTATCATCCTTCTTGCTCAACGCATCAGCTACCTTGTTTACCTTTCCTTGGTGGTAGTGTATGGAAAAATCATAATCCTTGAGTAGTTTGAGCTATCTTTTTCACCTCATGTTGAGTTATTTATGTGATAAGATATACTTCAGACTCTTGTGATCTATATATATCTCACATCTTTCACCATAGAGATAGTGTCTATATATATTCAGAGCAAGGATTATCACTACTAACTCAGGATCATGAGTAGGATAGTTTTTTTCATTGATTTTTAACTACCTTGATGCATAGGAAATAACTCTATCATTCTTAACAATAAAACAACCAAGTCCATTTTTGATGCATCACTATAGATCACAAACCCATCATTCCCAGATGGTGGGGTTAGGATCAAAACATTCACTAATCACCTCTTAAATGCTTCCAAATATTCCTCACATTCCTTTTCCAAATGAACATAAGCCCTTTACATGTAATCTTGTTCACTAGGATGGATAAATAGTTGAAGTTCTAAATGAAACGCCGATAATAACATTATAAACCAATTAAAAATATGTACCTCAGTTATATTCTTCAGAGTAGGTCATTATTTTATAGCCTCTTTCTTCATATGATCAATAGATATTCCATCTTTAGAGACAATGTGGCCTAAAAAAGAAACTAATGGAAACCAAAATTCACACTTTCTAAACATCCCATGTAATTCATTTCTTCTGAGTCATTAGAATAGTGCGCAAGTGGTTTCCATGATTGTCGTAGATTTTGGGGTATACCAAGATATCATGAATAAATACTACGAAATAGTAATCAAGATATTCCTTGAAAACTCTATTCATTAGATCCAGATATGGTGAATTAGTTAGTCTTAAAGGAATTACTGTAAACTTATAATGTTCATACCTGTTTCGAAATGCTATTTTTTGAATGTCTGCCTTCCCCATGAGTAACTAATGATATCCAAATCGAAGGTCAACCTTTGAAAAATATTGGGCACCATGAATTATATCATATAAATCATCAATGTGAGGTAGGGGATACTTTTTATTTATTTTTATCGCATTTATCTCCCTATAGTAAATGTACAACCTCATAGATCTATCTTTCTAAATAATGAACAAAACAAGGGATCCAATTTAAAAAAAAACTAGGGTGAATAAATCCTTTATCACTCCATTATTCAAGTTGTTTCTTTAGTTCCACTAATTCCATAGTGGAAATTGTATCATGGTTCTTTGATATGGGCCTGAAACAGAAATAAAGTCAATGGAAAACTCAATTTTCCACTCTGGAGGGTGTCTAGTTAAATCCTCTGGAAACACATCAACATATACTTGCACAATAGGTATGTGCTCTATTTAAAAATTCCATTCCTAACCCATATTTATTGCATTCACATCCTCCCAAATAATTGAATTTACTAGATCTTTTGGGGGTGGATCTAGATGAGAATCAGATGGTGATGTTTCTTCCCTAAAGATAAGGGATTCCATGCCATCCCCAAAATTTTTAACCTCCTTCTTATTGAAAAATGTTTTCACATCATGGTTCAATAGAAAATCCATTCCAAGGATTATATAAATTTCAATCATGGGTATGAAAATAAAATCATAAGATAAACACACATTTATATGCCATAATGAGGATTTCCTAACACAAAAATGGTGCAATGATACTTCCCTTATGATTTTTGACTGACAACTCCCTTATTAAATAAAATTAGAAATATCTAATTTTCCTAGAAAACTAGGATGATATGAAAGATTATAATGATCCAAATTCAAATAAATCTTTGTCTATGTCTGAGAAAATGATTAAATTACATTCCACCACATCATTAAGAACTTTAATATCAGTAGTTGTGATCACATAAGCTTGTGCCTACTCCATTGTCCTTTTATGCGACATGTTTCTTTGAAACATTAGGAAATAATTAGCATAGTTTCTCATATCCTTATAATTATATCATTGAACATTAATAGATTCTTTCTTCCCCATTGAATCTCTATCTAAATTAATTTTCTATCCACATTGGTAGTATACTTCTTTTCCTTTTAAGTAGTCTCCAGGGTGTTCCCTTCCAAAATTATCATAAGGTGTAAATTCAAATCTTCCCTTATTCCCTATTTCCTTATTTTCTTTTCTAGATTTCTCAGCAAACCTCTTCTTATCTTCCTTTCCTTTATAGTCATAAGACTTAGAGAATTCTATTTCATTCTTGAAAGCACATGAACCTATATCTTTATATGATGAGAAACTTTGGGAGACCAATTCCCATCAGAGGAATGGATTTAATCCATCAAAGAATCGATCAATCTTGCTCCTAGGATTTTTAATATAGTCCACTGCATGCCTTCATTTCCTTTTAAAGTTAGATTCATACATTTCAACATTCTCATATTCCATTTTACTCAAATTCAGAAACTGTCCAAGGAAAATATTTATCTGGGAATATTTCCTTAATGTCCCTCTATTCCATATCTTCTATCTCCTTCCATCTTTTGTGTTTTGGATTAACAACCACCACTAATCCACATCTACTAATATATGAAAAAAAATGTATGATTGCCTTATCTCTTTCGTTACATCCCAATGTGAGAAATATCTTCTCTAGGGAACTTATCCACTACATAGCTACAAATGGGGTTGTAGTCCCATTTAATGATGCCAGTTATTTTCACATAAAGTGATCTAACATAGCTCCTCCATGTGGTGGATTTGAATGCTCTATATGCGTAAGGTTACTATTCATAACCTGAGTAAGTTCTCTGAGAATAGTTATAAGTTTTTATCCACCAGTTGCAGATCCAGATCCAACATCATTATCTTGCATTAGAGGGAAAACCCTACATGGGATACGTGTGTTCATGTGGTTTCCATTTCTTTCACTAGGCACCATTTCTAGATAATGGAATACACTAGATTTTGTTATAAATCATAATTTATAATCTTAACTTAGAAAAATAATTTGCATAAATTGAAATCATATACATTAATATGATATCATATATGATCTTTTAACATTGGTTTGTTAATAATATCTTAGTATTACCATCATTTCGGGTGTTAAATGATTCATTTTCTTTTATATGATTTGTTATGTAAGTAATGTTTGTAATGGATATGTTGTATCTTATTCATATTTAGAGTAATATTAATTCTTTAAACATTATTTTTAATTATCTAATTAAAATTAGTCTTGAATGGATTACGACGGGGAATGAATCTCATCGCGTTCGTGGAGACAGTAATCTGTACGTACGCACGAGCGACAATATCATTCTTTTGATATTAAAATAATATATAATTGGATGGTATATCATATATATAGAATAATTATCATGTTTTATTTATTATTTACATCAATTACATATCATTATTATACCCATTCAAATAATAATGTATTGAATAACAATTACACCACGACGTGGAGACGGTAAGCCGTATGTACGCACGTATGGTGAAATTTCATTCAAAGGATGGATAAAATAATGAATATGGTTGGGTCATATTTATAATAACATAACATTATATAGAAGATACAGGATTTTTTTATTTTATAATGTGAACAACAAAGAAATAGGAAGTGGAAGAAGAAAAGAACTTGAAAGAGGTGATGAAATATTTACCTCTTCTTTGGGTTCTTCATTTTGATTTTATCAAAAGGGCTCCTTAAGATGGGTTTATGACTAAAGGAAGGCCTCTAGAATGAAGTGAGGATAGTTTATAGGGTATTTGGGCATAGTTTGGTCAATACAAATGGATTAGAAGGTGTTAATTAGAGAGAAGGGGGAGTTCCCTTTTATATG
Organism: Viscum album; assembly: GCA_963277665.1. Classification (NCBI taxonomy): domain Eukaryota; kingdom Viridiplantae; phylum Streptophyta; class Magnoliopsida; order Santalales; family Viscaceae; genus Viscum; species Viscum album. The sequence goes on along the minus strand of OY728142.1, from coordinate 1,327,284,173 downwards.
AGGGGTGAGGGGCACCTTAGGAAAAGCTAGAAATATTATTTTTTAATAAAATAATTTTCGGTTTCTAATGGCTCAAAAATGAATTTTTTAAAGTATAAGGATGGAGAAAAAAAATTTACAGATGCTCTTGCAAGACACAATCACCCAGGTGAGGGAATTGTCATCTTTGATGGCTTGGGTTCTCTACCATGGGATTGTCAGGTTTTTGCGCAGAAAGACTCACTTGGCCTACATTATTTCCGCCCCCCTTGAAGGCCTTTGTGATAATGGTACAAGGCCTTTCCTTGAAGATAATTAAAAAATTACTTTTCATTCATTCAAGGTGGGTATGGGTTGAAAACCACTCAACCAGTAGGTTTTAGACAGTTTTAGGTCACTATGTTATCCTTACATTTTAGATTTAACTCTTAGTTAAATAGTTTGACATTTACCACGTCTCTTTGTATTTTTATATTATATGGTTAATAAACTTACTATATACTTACAAGAGAACCCAAAGTGGTTCATTAATGATACAAATATCATTACATATGTCTTATGGCCGAACCATAGATTCTTAGGAATAGAATATCAATTAATAATATCATATATTTTTTAAAAACACTTTTATGTCAATTTTGATACTATTTGGTATTTTTTTTCTAAATTTATAACAGCATTATTACATCAGAAAAAATTCATCTAACCAACCCTAAAATGTCATATTAAACTATAAAATCAGTTTAATTCATAAAAAGTCTCAAATTACATTTATTTAGATATTTATAATATCAATTATTTAAATATTTATTTAATATAGTAATTATTGTATCATCATTGTGTCATAAATAAATTTAATTATTTAATGTCTAAAAAATATAAATAAAATACCATTATGTAGTAAATATTTTTATCTTTTTAATTAATATTTATATACTAATTTATCTTATGTATAACCCTATATTAAAAATGTTTTAGTTAATAAAATTTGATTTTAATTCTTTTAACTCATCTTTAAATAAAATAATAATAAATTCCCTAATCGAATCCAGTTGTACCTAAAGGATCATATTTTATTCCTAAGGTTTTTTTTGTCAAATTACACATATCCAATAGAAATAGGACATGCTTTAGGGTAATAAAAATATCATTTTTAACCTTAATTACCCTATTTGGTTTTAATCGTGGTAAATAAAAGTAAAAAGTTACAATTCACCAAAAATTATTTTCATGTTATTGAACCAAATTTTACTTACTAATATCAACTGTGTCTCTCGGATTTTTGAAATTCAAATCATAGAAGTGGTAAAATTAATTTTTATGTAAATTTCTAAATTCTCCTAGGAGGTGGGTAAAATACGGTAAAAAGTTCAATAAAATTTTTAAATATCAAAAAAAATTAAATTGACTCTAATGAATTACATTGAACTAATATAAATATTATGTATCTATTTTTACCTAAAATATATTTAAATAAAATAAATAATTATTTAAATAAAAAGTCGATTTTATACAATGACTCGGTGTTTTTCACTATTCATCAAAAATTAAAAGTGTTTAGAAAAATACCAAACATTTACTCTAAGCTAATTTCAATACTCTGAATCCAAAAATAAAGTCCATTTTGAAAGATAAAATTTTAAAAAGTGGGTATTACTATTCATAATTCCTATTTTGATTGGTTGTGGTGTGTTAGAACTCGAAGTTGCGTAAAACACACACTATTATATTATTAAAAGAGAAGTGTATCGAGGAAGCTTGGGGTGTTACATTCTCCCCTCATTCAAATAATTTCGTCCTCGAAATTTTTATAATATTACTACAAAAAAACTCAGGTAGTTCTACATCATAAGTTCATTGGGTTCCCACGTTGCCTCTTCCATCTTATGGTTTCTCCATAGAACTTTTACCAGAAGAGTCATCCAGTTTCTCAACACTTTTTCTTTTGTATCAAAAACCTTGACAGGATCTTCGCAATAAGACAAATCAGGTTTCAGTTCTAATTCCTCATATGTGAGTACATGTGTTGGGTCAGGCATGTATTTTCTCAATAGTCATACGTGGAACACATCATGAACTTTCGAGAGACTTGGCGGCATTTCCAAATGGTAAGATACATCCCCAATTCATTCTAGAATTTCAAAAGGTCTGATGTACCTGGGACTTAATTTACCCCTCTTACCAGAATGTATAACACGCTTCCATGGAGATACCTTCAAGAAAACATAATATCCTACCTGAAATTCGAAATCCTTCCTTCGTTTATCGGTATAGCTCTTCTACCTACTTTGAGCTGCTTTGATGTGGGATTGGATTACCTTCACCATTTCCATAGTTTCCTCCACCAGTTCTGGGCCAACAAGTTTTCTTTCACCAACATCATCCCAACAGGCTGGTGTGCGACATCTCTTTCTGTATAATTCTTTATATGGTGCCATCTGAATACTTGAATGGAAGCTATTGTTATAGGAAAATTCTACCATAGGTAAATATTGATCCCACATACCTTTAAAGTCAAGTGAGCATGATCTCAACATGTATTTTATGGTCTGAATAGTCCGTTCTGATTGTCCATCAGTTTAGGGGTGGTAGGAAGTGCTCAAACAAAGTTCAGTATCCAGGGATTTCTGAAAACGTTTCTATAATCTTCATGTAAAACGTGGATTACCATAAAAAACAATCGATATGGGTACTCCATGAAGTCTCAAAACTTCATTAATATATAGTCTTTCTAGAAGTTCAAGTGGTAAATATTTTTTTATAGCAAGAAAATGTGTTGACTTGGTAAGATGATCAACAATGAATCATATTACATCATTCCTTCTAGGAGTCTTTGGTAGCCCCATGACAAACTCCATCGTGATATCATAACATTTCCACTCAGGTATGGGAATAGGTTGCATGACTCCTCCCGGTTGTTGCCTTCCAGGTTTCACTTGTTGACAAACCATACATCTTGACACAAAATCAGAAATCTCCCTCTTCATTTTGTCCCACAAAAAATGTTCCTTCAAATCTCTACAAATTTGTGTGCTCCCATGGTCTATAGAGAAATTGGAGATATGAGCATAATCCAACAATTCCCTTTTCAGATAAGGTGTATCGGGAACACAAAGTCTCTTCCCAAATATCAAAATTATATCTTCATACACAAAGTAACTCAATCTCCCATCATTCACAGCTTTAATCTTCTTTTGAAACTCTTCATAATCAGTCTGAGAACTCTTTATCCTTTCTAGTAAAGATGATTTTGTAACCATTTGAAAAAGTATTGATGTTTCACCGTCAATGGTGATTCCTGTATTCTTCTTTACTAGATCCATTTATATAGGATCCTTTTCAACTTTCATCTTCTTAAAAACTCCATGATCTTTTCTAATCAAAGCGCCTTCCACATTATTTTCCTTCCTCGGGTGCTACTTTATAATGAAATCATAATTCTTGAGTAGTTTAAGCCATCCCCTTTTCCTCATGTTGAGTTCTTTTTGTAAGAAAATATACTTCAAACTCTTGTGATCAGTATAAATCTCACATTTTTACCATAGAGATAATGTCTCCATATCTTCAAAGAAAATATTAAAGCTGCTAACTCAAGATCATGAGTAGGATACTTTTTCTCATGAATTTTTAGTTGTCGTGATGCATAGGCAATAACCCTATCATTCTGCATAAGGACACAACCTAGTCCTTTCTTTGAAACATCACTATAAATAACAAACCCATCATTCCCCAATGGTAGAGTCAAGATAGGAGCATTGAGTAATATTCTCTTCATTTCTTCAAAACATTCTTCACACTCTTTTTTCCAAACAAATTTCATCCCTTAACATATGATCTTGTTTAATGGGTTAGCCAATCGGGCAAAATTCTGCACGAAATGCCGATAATAACCTTCTAAACCAATAAAACTGTGTACCTCGGTTATACTTTTCAGTGATGGCTATTCTTCGATTTCTATTGTCTTATAAGGATCAATGTAGATTCCATCCTTAGAGATAATATGGCCAAGAAAATAAATCTTTGGAAGCCAGATTCACACTTTCTAAACTTCTCATATAATTCATGTCTTCTAAGAGTCTTCAGGATAATGCGCAAGTAATTTTCATGATCTTCATAGATTTTTTAGTATACCAAGATATCACCAATAAATACAACTAAAAAGTCATCAAGATATTCCTTGAAAATTATATTCAATAGATCCATGAAGACAGTGGGTGCATTAGTCAATCCAAAAGGCATTACTGTAAACTCGTAATGCCTCTACCTGGTTCGAAATGCTGTTTTCAGAATTCCTTCCTTCTTCCCACACAACTGATGATATCCATATCGATGGTCAATATTTAAAAACTATTGAGCTTCACAAATTTGGTCGAATAAATCATCAATGTGAGGTAGGGGATACTTTTTCTTTATTGTTATAGCATCAATCTACCTATAGTCAATGCACAACCTCATAGATCCATATTTCTTCTTACCAAAAAAGGATAGGGGCTCCCTATGGAGAAACACATGGGAGAATAAATCCCTTATTAATCAATTCCTATAGTTGTTTCTTTAGTTCCACTAATTCCATAGTTTCCATTCTATAAGGGGTCTTCGATATGGGCCTTGATACAAGAATTAAATAAATGGAAAACTCAAATTCTCATTCTGGAGGATGTCCAGGTAAATCATCTAGAAACACATCAACATATTCTTTCACAATAGGTGAATCCTCTATTTAAACATTCTCTTCATCACCCATAGTTATTTCATTCTCTTCCTCCCCAATAATTGAATTTAGTTGAGCTACTGGGGGTGTATCTAGATAAAAAATAGGTGGTGGTTTTTCTGCTCTAAAGATAAGGTGTTCTTTATCATAATCATCCAAAATAGTAACCTCATTCTTCTTACAATAAATTTTTGCATCATGGTCTGAAATCCAATCCATACCGATGATTATAAAAAATTAAATCATGGGTATAATGTGGAGATCAGCTGATAAAGAACATTTATATTCCATAATGGGGACTGATTCACAAAACATTACTGCAATGATACTTCCCTTAGGATTTTTGAGTGACAACTCCCTGGTTAAATCAAATTGTAAATATCATATTTTCTTAGCAAACTGGGAAGATATGAAACAATGTGATGATCTAGAATCAAATAAAGAATTTTCTAAACTTGACGAGACCATTAAATTACCTTCCACTACATATTCCAGAGCTTTAATCTCAGTAGTAGTGATAGCATAAGCTTGTCCCTGATCCCTTGGTGTTTTCTGAGGTAAGTTCCACTGACACTTAGGAAATTAATTCACATAATTACCCCTTTCTATAAAATTGTAGCATTCAACATCGACAACCTCTTTCTTCCCATTAAAATCATGAGCTTGGTGGCCTTTTTCACCATACTTGTAATAGAATCCCATTCCCTTCAAGAAAATACCAGGGAGTTTCTTCCCACATTTATTGTCGGATGGATATTTAACTTTTCCCTTATTCCCCTTATTTCCATTTCCAAATTTTTCATTAGATCTCTTCTTCTCTTGATTTTATTTAAAGTCGTAATACTTAGAGAATTCTTTTGTTGTCTTGATTGCACATGAGACAATATCTTTGTAGAATGAGAAGGATTGTGAGACTATTGCTCAATGGAGAAATGGTTTTAATCCATCAAAGAAATGATCAATCTTACTTCTTGGGTTGTGTATATAATCTGCTGCATGCCATGCTAACCTTGTAAAGTTAGCCTCATAATTTGTGACATTCTCATACTCTGTTTGCCTCAGACTCATAAATTTCCTTTCCATATCTGCTCGAAGGTCATGAGGAAAGTATTTTTATATGAAAATATCTTTAAACTCTTTCTATTTCATATTTGATACTTCATAATCTTCCTTTGTGTTTTTAACCAATGACCATCATTGATCAGCATCTCCAGTGAGGCGGTAAACTGCCATGACAACTTTTTCCCTTTCGCTACTCCCCAAGGCGTGGAATATTTTCTCTATGGAATTTATCCATTGCTCAGCCACTAATGGATTGGTACTCCCATTGAATTTTGGTGGTTGATTCCTTGTGAATAAATCTAACATTTATCCTCCATGTTTAGGATTAGGTTGCTTCATACGGGTAAGGTTATTATTCATAACTCGAGTGAGTTTTCCCAGTATGGTGATAATCTGATCAACAGCAGTTGCATCACCAGATCCACTATAATTATCTTGAGTAGGAGGGAAATACCTACCTGGAGCATGTTCATTGATACGGTTTCCATTCCTTCCTTAAGGAACCATTTCTAAACAATGTCATAAACTAGATTAGTTTTTGAATCAAAATACAAAAATCCAAACTTGTAAAACACTTAAAAGAAACTGAACAGTTTATGGATATAAGTAAAATAATAAAAAATGTTTTCTTTGAGGAAGTGTATACTCATAAACCATTTACAATGGTTTGTAAATAAATTGATAATTATCCTAAGCATATCCCACGGGAGTGTCATAACCAAGAGTGCAGCAAGGCCTGTTGTCGTGCACCAGTTCTCGTTTGAGTCTATCTCAAAGCGGTGTTTTCAGGTTTTACCCCTAGATACATATGTTCCAGAGCTACCTCGACCTACTCGTATCCAGACAGGGATTTATTTCTTGGAAAACTCACAAAACATCTACACTACCAAAATTCTAGGAAGTTGTTCTATACTAATCCTCAAAATCTATCTATGTGATATGTGCTCTAATCAGAGTTTATCTAAATCTAGTTTCCAAGGTTTGTACTAAACTTCCTCTAATTCCAACGGTAATGCCCCGACCCCAGAATCCACGAGTCAGCGCATTATTACGTATCATTTCCATGATAAAAAAAGATCATGTCTTGAAAGACTGATTAGTTTAGTAGCCTTGGAAGTACTAGATACATTCATAAGGTTTACATTACATCAAAAAATGGAAAACTACAACAACTTTGGTTCCATGGAAAACACTGAGATCCCATATACTATCCATGCAGGACATTCATAGTATACTTCTTCGCGTCCTAGGAAAAATAAAACACAGAAAGGGGTGAGCTCAAATGCTCAGTAAGGATAACAATATAGCAGAAACTTTCACAAATAAGCATAAACATTTAAGGAAATTTAAAAAACTAAAACAAAATCCCTTTAAACATAAACTTAATCATAATATGGAAAATATAAATCAAAATAATACCATTTACTTACTCACATGGATATTCTACAAGTTGAATAACCACATTAAATATCAATAGCCACTTTCATAATGATGGAATGCATAATGCCAGACTTTCATAACCACATAGTCAAGGCCTTGTGCCATGACTACCAATAAGATTTTGTTAATGCCTTGTGCTAATACACTAGTTTGTCTCATGACACCCACCGATGCATCGAGGATCTATATCGATCTCCACCCATCACTTACAAAGTCCAATGCATTCCTCATATGAAATGGTGTAAACATAACATAAACATTCATATTAAAACTAGCATACTGAATTTCAATACATTATCTATAAACCATGAATAGTATAAAAATAACACATCCATAGTCAAACATATCACAAAACCTTCAATACAATATATATTTTTTGTATAATAATAAATCTACTTCAAATAAGCCAAAAATCCATCAAAGGATATTGACATAGAAGAAATCAAAACCTTTTTTTAGAGAAATATATCTTAATATTTTGAAATCATTTAAAAGTCATATAATTATAAAAGAAAACATTTATTTTGAAAATATTTTTATAAGATTGTAAGGGAAGATTCAACGATGTTATAATGGAAGAAAATAGCCACACCCTCAGTAAAAGTTAAAAACCATTCTTACCATAATTTTGTCGAAAAGTTCATAAAGTACCTTGTTTTGAAAATGATGGAAAGATTCCTTTATAAACATCTTATAAAATTAAAATAAGGGTATAAATGAATTTAACCCATAGTCTATAAAATAGTAATAATGTTATGAAATACATTTTTAAGAAACATGGATGTGGATGATAAAGAGGTCCCAGCAGATAATTACATATAAACAACCTCGGATAATGAAGAGATTGTGAAATTAACTGTTACCTTGTAATTTTACTTGTTTGAGGGTAGGTTAACCTCCTGTATAATGGTGAAATGATTTTTATTAAATTATACAAGAATAATATACATTAATATGATATCATATATGATCTTTTAACATTGTTGTGTTAATAATATCTTAGTATTATCATCATTTGGGGTGTTAAGTGATTCGTTTTCCTTTATATTATATGTTACATAAGTAATAATTGCTATGGATAAGATGTATATTATTCATATTTAGAATTATATTAAGTCTTTAAACATTATTTTTAAGTATCTAATGAAAATTACTCTTGAATGGATAACGATGGGGAATGCATCTCATCGCGTTCATGGAGACGGTAATCCGTATGTATGCATGAGCAACAATATCATTATTTTGATATTAAAATAATATATAATTGGATATTATATCATATATATAGAATAATTATTATGTTATATTTATTTTTTACATCAATTACACATCATTATTATACTGATCCAAATAATAATGTATTGAATAAAAATTACACCACGACGTGGAGACGGTAAGCCGTACGTAGGCACGTATGGTGACATGTCATTCAAAGGATGGATAGAATAATGAATATGGTTGTGTCATATTTATAATAACATTACATTATATATAAGATACTGGATTTATTATTTTATAATGGAAAAAAACAAATAAAGAGGAAGTGGAAGAAGAAAATAACTTGAAAGAGGTGATGAAGTATTTACCACTTCTTCGGGTTCTTCCATTTCATTTGATCAAAATAGATCCTTAGGATGGCTTTTTGACTAAAGGAAGGACTCTAGGATGAATGTAGGACATTTTATATAGTATTTGGGTAGAGTTTGGTCGAGAAAAAATTCTTTGAAGGTGTTAATTAGAGAGAAGGGGGAGTTCCCTTTTATAAGAGGGGTGAGGGGCACCTTAGGAAAAAATAAAAATATTATTTTATAATAAAATAATTTTCAGTTTCTAATGGATCAAAAAAAATTAAAGGATAAGGTGATTATGGGTCTAAAACCACTCAACCAATAGGTTTTAGATAGGTTTGAGTCACTATATTAACCTTATATTTTATATTTAACTCTTAGTTAAGTAGTTTGACATTTACCATGTCTCTTTCTATTTTTATATTATATGGTTAATAAACTTTATATATACTTCCAAGAGAACCCCAAGTGGTTCATTAATAATACACCTATCATTACATAAGTCCTTTTTCTGAACATAATATTTTTAGGTATAAAATATCAATTAATAATATAATATTTCTTTTAAAAACTCTTTTATGTCAATTTTGACACTATTTGGTGTTTTGTTTTTTCTAAATTCATAACAGCATTATTACTTCGAAAAACGTTCATATAACCAACCCTAACATTTTATATTAATCTATAAAATTAGTTTAATTCATAAAAAGTCTCAAATTACATTTATTTGGATATTTATAATATCAATTATTTTAATATTTAATTAATACGGTAATTACTACATCATCATTGTGTCATAAATAAATTTAATTATTTAATGCCTAAAAAATATAAATAAAATATAATTATGTATGAAATATTTTAATATTTCTAATTAATATTTATAGTAGAATTTATCTTATGTATAACCCTATATTAAAAGTGTTTTGGTTATTAAACTTTGATTTTAACTCTTTTAACTCTTCATTAAATAAAATAATAATAAATGTCCTAATCTAATCCAAGTGGACCTAAAGGATCATATTTTATTACTAATGTTGTTTTTGGTCGAATTACACTTATCCAATAGAATTAGGACATGTGTTAGGGTAATAATAATATCATTTTTACCCTTAATTTCCCTATTTACTTTTAATTATGGTAAATAAAAGTAAAAGGTTACTATTCATCAAAAATTATTTTCATATTATTGAACCAAATTTTACTTACTAATATCAAAAATTTCTCTTCAAATTTTGAAATTCAACTCACAGAAGTGGTAAAATTAAGATTTATGTAAATTTTCAAATGCTTCTAGGAGGTGGGTCAAAGATGGTAAAAAGTTCAATAAAATTTTTATATATCTAAAATTATTATAAACTAAATATAATGAATTAAATTGAATATATATAGGTCTTATGTATCTATTTTGACCTAAAATAAATTTAAATGAAATAAATAATTATTTAAATAAAAAGTCGGTTTTAAACAATAACTCATTGTTTTTCACTATTGATCAATAATTGAATGTTTTCATAAAAATACCAAAAAATCACCCTAAGCTAATTTCAATACTCTGATTCCAAAAATGAAGTCCATTTATAAAGATAAAATTTATAAAATTTAAAAAAGTGGTTATTAGTATTCATAACGGCTAGTTTGATAGGTTGTGGTGTGTTAAAACTCGAAGTTTCATACAACAAACGCTATTGTATTATTCAAAGAGAAGCGTACTGTGGAAGCTTGGGGTGTTACAAATGAAGGTATGATTTTGGTTGGGACACAAATATAGAACATTCAAACATAAATTAATAGGAGCACAAATGAATTAATAATAATTTAATTGAGGTATGTAGATAATAAAAGTTGCCAGAATAAAAAAGGATGTTCGGGTAGAAAACCCTTTCCTTAAGTCTGAATGTGTTCCGCTCTTGAAATTAAGTTCATGAATATGAAATTAAAATTATTAATAAATTAATTAATAACCATTTATACATTTATTTAGTTTTCTATAATTTAATTAAGTTCATTTATGTCCTTTTTAAAAAGTTATATTATTGAATTCTGTCATTTTGGAGTGTTTGTTTCCTTAGTTTTCATGATCGATATATTTGTATATGAGTATGGATGTTCATGTGGAATGAATGTAATTATACAGAATTGAAATTATATATTATTCATGATAATCCATAATTTTTAATGGTCATTTATATCATTTCGTTACATGGCATGAGAATGAATTATTAGGGGAAATATTAATTACAATCACTTAGATTATTTTAGCGGTATTTTGATAATTAAGAACTAGTTTGATCAGATGATTTAATATTATATACATATACTAGTTTCTGGAAATTAAATAGGTTATAATAAATATATTATAGTCTATTTCAACCATAAAAATTGTTTCATGACTAGTAATTAAAGATAAATTGAAGTACAAAACTTCATCATCATTGAATGTTATAAATTGGCACCTCACAGATGATAATTTCGTTTATAAAATATAAGAAAGGGAGTAAGGTTATTGATGATGGTTCTTCCATTCACAAGATGTAATTCTATTATATAGATTATAAAATAGTAATCATGTTCATTTGGACAAAGTAGGTGAGGATAGGATAATAATAGAAAGCAACTTTAAATTAAAATGAATGAAATAAAATGTGAATTTACCTCGGGAATCCAACTCCTTAAGAATCTCCTAAAGAGAAGTGTTTTTGGTCTTTTGGAAAGACCAAGGGCTCTTGGACATGGGGAGTGACTAGTTTAGGTTATCTGGGCAGAACATTTAAGATCTTAAAGGCCTAGTGTAATAAATAGAAGAGGGGTTGATGGGGGTTTTATAGTGGAATAGGGGAGTAATTTGGGAATTTCCTAATCATTATTTTATTATTTTATCAAAGAAAAAAATAGTATTGATTCTTATAACCAAGAATAGTAGTATGTGATTGTTATTTCTAAATAAGTGTCCTTAAATCCTTCTTACATCAACCATGACTCAATAAATCATGTATTTATTATTCATCATATTTTATCATATTTTACTATTCATAAAAAATTAAAGTATTTCAGAAAAATCCCTAAAATTCACCCTCTCTATTTTTTGACCTGTATAATTCAAAAATAAACTACATTTTCTGAAAATAATTTTCAAAATAGTATTAATTTTTTTTAAATAAAATCGTAGTTTACTTGATATATAACAATTTTAAAACAGTAATTCATTTCATATCACATTGAAAAATTAATCATGATATCATTATCTTATTATCTTAAGAAAATAAAATATTATTATTATTTTCTATTCATAAGGGTTATACTACTATTCATATTACAATTCATAAGGGTATGTTACTATTCACCAAAAATTATGTTTATCTTATCAGACTCAAAATATCTTACTGAACGCAACTGTGTATGCTAGTTTTTTGAAAATTAAATCACTGGGGTGGAAAGAATTATGTTTATTGGATAGGTAATAAAAATGTGGTGTTTTGTAGCGACTCAGTGTTTTATGCATTAAAGCTTTATTTTCAAAACCTTGGGGTGTCACAAACAATCCTTTTTTTCAAGATCGAGATGTAAAGGTGACATTGGAGTAAGAAAAAAATTTCTCTCTTCGTCTTCTAAGTTGGTCATGATTCATCTAGAAAAAACATAGTAGGTCACTTCACTCCTACCAGTTTCATCAATTTGGTAATCGTGGTTGAAGGTGAAGGTTGAATGGTTTGGGGGGAGAAATGTTAGGTTGGGCTTGAGAGAAAAAGGCATGAAAGTAGAGTTGTATTGGAACTATAGAACTATCAAGGTTATAACATTTAGGAATTAGATATATAAAATTCAAATAAAACTTGAATAAAAATTTGGAAATTGAGAAAATAATCATATCGGGTTTCATAAATAAACTTTTAAGAATATAAAACTATTGGTTCATAAAATATAGAAACAATGAAACATTCACAAAGGCATGAATCTAATGGTTGAATAGCCGAATGGTGTGTCGATCACAATGCTAAGACAATAAGGGTGAGATAATGATAGCGAGACAACCCAATGGTAAGATAATCAATAATTGTGAGACATTCCAACGGTGTTTCATACCCAATGGTTTGTCACTCAAAAATTAAACTTAATAAAAATTAATCATTCCAAATTCATGTTTGATATAGTTAATTCTCTTATAATTTAAAATATTTGTAAAAATATAAACTATGTGGTGTTATGTGCCAATAAATTCAAGTGATATGTCACCCTTTTGAAAATGGTCTCTCACAAAGTGATTTCTTATATCAATGTGCTTTTTTCTAGAATTTCATATAGGTTCTTATAGATATTTATTTCCCTTTTGTTATCAATATTTATGGGGACATGTGATAATTGATATCCATAGTCTCATGATGTGGATTTTATCCACAAAATATGTTCACATAAACTGCCTACAACTATGTATTCAGCTTTAGCAGTTGACAATGTGATAGAATTTCGTTTCTTACAACACCATGAAACTAAATACTTTCCCACAAATTTACATGTACTAGAGGATTATTTTATATCTAATATACATCCACAAAAATATGCTTCAGAATAACTAACTACTACAAATTATTGTCTTCTATGGTAAAACAATCCAAAATTAGTTGTATACTTTTGGTATTTTAAAATTATTTCGAAAGCATTTAATTGTGGCTCTTTAGTATTTTACTTAAAATGAGAACACATAAACACAGTAATCATTATGTTAGGTTGGCTAGAATTAAAGTAGATAAGACTCCCAATCATTCATCTGTAACTATTTTGATCCACTAGTTTCTCATATTCATAAAGATCCAAATTAGAAGTAGTACTCATAGAAGAATCACTACTCATTGTTATGTCCAACTTAAAACATTTTAAAATATATTTTCTATATTTACATTTATTTAAATTGGTTTCTTTTTTATTTTGAAAATTTTGAAATCCAAGAATGTACTTAAGATCACCCATTAATCCCATTTTAATATCATTTGTAATAATTTTATAAAAATAAAGATATAAAAATTTCTTAATGATCCAAATATAGTATCATAAACATATATTTGTATGATTAAAACATCTCTTAAAAATTATTTTATGAAAAGGTTTTGATCGGATATACCTTTTTAAAAACCCTTTTGAAAAAATAAAATTAGTTGGCCTATCATACCAAGATCTAGGAGCCAATTTCAAACCATATAAATCATTTGTTAATATGAAAACATTATTTATAAAGTGGTGATTTTTAAAACTAGGGGTTGTTCAACAAAAAAATCCTCAATTATAAAACCATTCAATAATTCATTATAGACATCCATTTGATAAAGTTTTAAATCTAAAAGTGATGCACAAGAAAGAAAGATTCTAATGGATTCAAGTATGTCTAGTAATTAAAAGGTTTCTTCATAGTCTATTAGTTCGTCTTTACTATATCCCTGTGTAACTAGTATTGCCTTGTTTCTAACAATTGTGCCTGATTCATCTACCTTGTTCCAAAACACCCATTTAGTTCTCATAGTTATGTTGTCCATAGGTATATATATATGTTACCACTCTTTGTTTCTTTAAAACTAATATAACTCATGTTTCATATCTATTACCCAAAATTCATCATTAATGTATTCATTGATGTCATTAGGATCAAGATGAGACAATAATTCTTGATGTCCAACCTGATTTCTAAGAGAATATATGGTTTGCGTACCTCTATCTATATTTCTTATAAAAACATATAATGTGTGGTACTTAAGAGTTATAAAATCTCTAGTAAAATAAGGGTTGATCACTTTATGTGGTATAATTTTAGTTTCTAAATGTTCTAGAAAATATTTAGAACTGGATGATTTTTCTTGTTGTTTAACAACTGGATCTAATGGTTTGAAATTTATTTTCAAAGTTGGTAAACCATCATAAAGTTTTTCTAGGGAGTTATTATGATCATGTAGATCAGTATCATATAATTTTACATTAATTAATTCTTCTATAGTTTTGGTATTCTAATTGAAAACTCTATAGGATTAATTATAGGTTAAATAACCAAGGAAAATTCATTCATCACTTCTGGAAGAAAATTTGTCCAAACTATCCTTAGTGTTAAGAATGAAAACTTTTAAACCAAAAAATATATTTTAATTGACCGTAGGCTTTCTATTATTCCAAATTTCATTAGGGTCCTTCTTTGGGATATGTCTTCTCAAGAATCCATTTATATTATAGCATGTTATATTGACATATTCTTCCAAAAAATAAATAATTAGGTCATACTCATTTAAAATTATCTAGGAAATATCTTATAAAGATAAATTTCACTTTTCTAAAACTCTATTATTATTAGGATTCCTAGGAGCATATAATTTATTAGTGTACCCATTTTTTGGGAAATATTATTAAAAATCATGATTCTCAAACTCAAGGCCATCGTCACTTCTTAATGTCTTAATACTAATTCCACTTATGTTTTCTACATATTTGGAATACATGGTGAAATTAGATAAACCTACACTTTTGTTACCTAAATATAATACCAAAGTAATCATAGATCTACTAGAATATAAAAATTATGTTTCCCATTTAAACTAGAAGCTCTAGAATTTCCCAGTAAATCCAAGTGAACCATAATGAGATGTTGAGAATTTGACACATCTTTATTTTATTTAAAATAAAATTTATCTTGTTTCCCTTTTTTATAGGGGTTACACACATTTTCAGTTGATAAAATAAGCTTAGGTAGATCCCTAACGAACCATTTTCTAGTTATATTCCTATGTGAGTGGGTATTACATTGTCCTAGCCTCCTATTCCAAATCCATGATTCTTTGTGAAAGTCACTTAAGCAGGAAACATTTTGAGAAGCGAAAGAGTTTAAATCAACAATATAAATATTATCATTTCTTAAAGTTATTAAAATTAAATCACTTTTAGAATAATAAACATGGAAGGCATAATTTTAAAACATAAAATAAAAACCATCATCACATAACTATTAGATGCTATAAAGGTTATATTTTAAACCATCTATAAATAAAACTCTAGAAATCAAAATTGAATTTATGTTATTTATTTGTCCAAGGTGGATGATTTTTCATTTAGCATTGTAACCAAATGTGACATGAACATCGTAAACCTTAATAATTATCTTTAATCATGAATTATATCTTGTTATATGTTCGAAAAATATACAATCCAAGTACTATAGACTTCTATAGAAAATCTTTAAATAGTTTTCCTAAAACACAAATTTAAACAAGAAATGACTTTGGTACCCATATATGTTTAGGTCCAGAGATGTTAGTAATTAAAGATATGGGAACCCAAAATTTCTTGATGGTATTTATATAAAAATATTTAATACCTTCTAAAATAAAAACATTATTTGGTCCTTTTAAAGAATAAATTTTATAATAAATTTGCCGTTTGGACTCCCAATCAGTGATGGTGGCAGCCTCTGAGCAGGTTCCTCCCCCTCCGGTGGAAGGAGCTCCTGCATGGCACACAAGAGCGGAAGCACCTTTTCTCCCATTTTCCAACCCAAACTTCCTGCCTCCATTTCCCCGAAGCTTTCCGAGCCCTAAGGTTCCAGGTCTACACGATGGACGACATAATCTTCTGATTTTGGTTGCAGAGTTTAACGAAGCCTCAGCTCTGTGTAGTCTGACGTTGGTTGCTCGATTTTCAAAAAGAAGACCCTCGGTCGATCTTTTCAATAGATTTGTCTTCGATTCCTGGGATTTACAAGAGAAGGCAACCGTAGGATTGTTAAATAATAGGAATATTTTGATTTGGTTTGCGTCGGAGGAATACTTGATAAGGGCCTGGTC
This sequence comes from Viscum album, assembly GCA_963277665.1. Taxonomy (NCBI): domain Eukaryota; kingdom Viridiplantae; phylum Streptophyta; class Magnoliopsida; order Santalales; family Viscaceae; genus Viscum; species Viscum album. Next base: position 1,327,267,602 of record OY728142.1, on the reverse strand, counting down.
GAGAGCCCCTCACAATTGCAATGGATCGTGGTTCTATATTTATCGATGGTCATACGATTTCCATATGCGGCATGATTCACCTTCTGTGGTGATTTGGGTTAGTTTTCTGAATCTCCCTTTAACATTTCGAAACCCGTCGATTGTTAAAATTCTTGGGAATCTACTGGGTAGATATCTTTGGTCCGATAGCCGAACCATGGATGTCTATCATCCGATTAACCCTAGATTGTGTGTGGAGGTGGAAGCCTCAAGGGCTCCATTGGACTTCGTTTGGATCACTGTCGGTGAAGAGTTCTGGTGTAGACAGCCGATTGTATATGAATCATGGGTTCATTATTGTTCTGGTTACAAATGGATGGGCCATTCACTGGAGAAATGCAGGCGGAGGGCAAGGGATGATGTCTCCCAGAGGAATGCGAGCAATGGTGATTGTAGCATTTATAGGAATGATAGGAATAGTGATCGTAGCATCTCGGAGAATCACATGGTGGTGAATTCGTTGGTCAAAGAACCTGGTGAAGAGGCCCTCAACAGACCCCCTGAAGGTAGTGATCTGGCTGACCTTGCTCGGGTTGTCCATAATGATGGTGCGGTTCAAGATAAACAAGAGGCAGGTGTTATTTCAGTTGGCTCGGGCTCAATGATTGTAGGTGTTGGAATTCAAGAGAGGTCGTAGCAACCACCTTCTCTGCCTCCTGGGCCGAAAGTCCAAGACGTCTTTTGTAGGCTGTTAGGTGACCTCAACAGTGTGAGTAGGACAGACATTGCCCTGATTGATAATGAAAACGGCAGGTCTGGATAGGATATACTTGCAGGTGTTTCTCAACCAGATCTCAACGATGGAAGGTCTACAGAGCAAGCTGCATGTGAAAACCGTGAGGTGAATTTATAGGAAACTAATAGATAGAACCAGTTCATGGGGCGCGGCCTCTTACAGGCCAACCTGGCTTAGGCAGTTGGTCAAATAATGATTGTTGAGGAGGCTGAATTGGGTACTCTGAATAAGCATTCGGGTGGCAATGTTTCTACACCTGGAAGGGAGCTACAAATGATGGATGAGAGCAGGGGTTCGGGTTTGGTTCGGACATTAGTCCCCCTATGAAACATATTTGAAGGTTTATCAGAGGATAATGTGATTTTGGAACAAATTGCACTAGGTGAGGAGGATGAGGTTAGCATGGAGGAATCCAATCTGGGTGAACTAGACCATTCGGCTGAAGAGGTCCCAATTCCAAAGAACAACATGAGTTTTAAAAAGAACGGGAAGAAGGATTACTCCTCGCTCCCCCCACCTTTGGAGACCCGCTCTGCGAAGAAGTTTCCAGTTTTATTTCTCAACGCGGTGGAGGAGGATTATCAGGTTTTTATCAAGGAGAGAAACAATGAAATGGGAAGATCTACTGAAAAGGTAAAGAACATAAAGGAACCTATCCTTTGCTCCGAGGAGAACATGGTAGAAGAATTTCTGTATGTTGACATCCCACAAGAAGAGGCTGATATGACGGGAAGATCTGTAAGAGTGGAGGTCAAAAATGAGCAGGATAAGTTGATTAAAAAATATTATTTGATGCTGATGAGAGGCTTTAATGATCATAAAATCAGAAAAGAACAACATATCCGAACATGGGACAAAATGGCGGACCGTTTTGAAGACGTTATTGGGGAAGATCCTTATGCTAAGTTATGGCTAATGAATTAGAATCTTTACAGGGAGGAAAGCACTAATAGTCTAAGGCTATGTTTTGGTAACTTTTCCTTTTCTTATGAGTCTTCGCCTATGGTTTGATTTGGTTGATCTCTCAATTTTCCATTTAATATGGTTGGTGGGGTTTTTTGGGTTGCCTGCGGTCAGGGTGCTAATTGTATCAGGAGATGGTCATCCTCGTTCTAGATTTCTTTGACGTCCTCGGGTGTGGATCCTGGGGGTCCATTCCATCTCTTGAAGGCTGGGTGAATTCCTATAGAATTTTCCAATGGGAGGATTTGGGTCGGTGTCGATGGTCGCACCAGAGGACGCTCAGGGTAATCTTGGGTGGATTTGACTATCTTCTATGATGTTCTTGTGCCCTGGTTGGTGGTTTCTTGCACATGGTTAGTGGTTTTTGGTGTTTTTATGTTTTAGTTAGTGTGGTTTCTTGGACTCATGTAGTGGGGTATCGGGAACCAATAAACTGGTTTTTGAAAATGAAAAAAAATGATTGGCTGCTACTGCCAGTTTGGACTTAGGAACAAAAATAATTTTTCTTACCCTCATCTTTCCATGTTCGTATCCTATAATAGTAATGTATTTTTCTGAAAATTTCAAAAAACAAATTTGTGTGAGTGTCTCTCTAACATATGTGATTATTATAAGACCTTTAAATATCCATTTTAAAGTTTATATTCTTTATTTTCTCTTAATAGTTGAGCATTCTTTTCTTTTTCAACAAACAGTTTTGATTTTCTATTAGCACTCAAAGCATGCTGTCTTTTGAGAGTTTTATATTTAGTTTTTAATTAATTACATTTATCCACTAAAATATTGAAATATTAAAAAAATTATTATTTATATATTTCATGATCATTAAGTTAATTTTTATAAATTTTATAATAATGAATAGATCAAAAAGTCGTTATAACAAGTAAATAAGATACAGTAAGTTCCTTGGAAATATTGGTCATAAAGCATGTTTTTTCTCTATCTGACTTCTCATCCTATTATGAATCTGAATCATGGGAGTTTTCATAAAAATAACTCTAATAGTATTCCATATCCTTTTTTATATTATGTCCTTTTTCTCATAATTATTTTTATATTTCAATTATTGATAGTTCTCTTTCACATGTCCTTTCCATTTACAATCATAGCAGATAACATTATTCTCTTCTTTCTCCCAGTCTTTCTTCTAATGGCCTTTAGTATCATATTTCCATTTGTAATTAGGATTCCTAAGAAAACATATTTTTCCTATAAAATTTCTTAAATCACCTGTCTATTTTATCCATCCCCTCATCAATGTCGAAAGGTAATTCACTGTCACATGAACTTATAGGTTTACAATCTATTTTTCCTTTTTTTTATCTTTATTTAGATGCAGATGTTTTGAGGGATGCTAATTTTATCTTAGGTTCATCATATTTTTCATGTTTTACCTTTAATTATTCTTTATACATCATTATCATACCAATCATCTCTTTGAATGGTAGGTTACAAATATCACAATACTTTTTGATAGAGAGAGATGTTTCTCTCTATCTTTATGATAGACATATGAGCAGTCACATATTCTAATCTTTATCAGATATAGTATTTCCAAGTGATATAATTTTTCTATAATATTTTTCATCCTAATATACATGTCATAAATATATTAATCAATATTCATTTTATAAGTATCATATTTAATAGTGTAATTATTAAGCAACATCAACTTTACATTAAAAGTTCCCTCATGGGAAATAGAAACAGTGTCCCAAATTTCATATGATGTTTCATATGAAGGAATATTTTAAATTATTAATCTTATAGTTAATAGTAAATGAAATTCACTAATTTAAAATTTTAATTGTAAGCAGTTGTGGTAGCTTCATCCCAAGTTGCTCTAGTAGTAGCAGGAAACTCATATTTTTCTTCTATTGTAGTCCAAATTTCAAATCCTATACTATCTATTTTCATTTTTATTTTTATTTTACACTAAGAATAGTTTTTACCATTGAAAAAGTGATCTTTTCTAGTATCACAACCTTCATTTCCATTATCAATTTTAAAGAAAAAAATAGAAATTAAAAAAAAATTAAAATTTATAAAGTCTAAATAAAATCACAAATAAAATGTTATAAAAAAAGTGTATACCAAAGCCAAAACCTTTGATACCAAATATTTTTTGGAGAGAGTATATCAATAGGGTGGTGAATTAGGTACCCAATAAATTTTCTATTCAAAAAGGAATAAAAATTTTCCCCTAATTAATATAAAAACGGCCCAGTTAAACAAAATAACATATCATTATAAGATCCAATTTTAAAAAATACTTCTTAAGGATTGATTAGTCCTTGGTCAAGTAGTATACAATATTACTTAGTCCTTTGAAATAAATTTACCTATTTTAAAACTTATAAAAACACTAATAAAAATTAAAAATTAATGTACTAGTTTTTTTGGTTAAAACAATTTCAATTTTAAAAGAGAAAATAAAGTTAAAAAATCACATAGAAGGAAATTCGAAACAAAAGTTTTGTCTCAAGAAGAGACTTATCCCTCTATACTTGGTGATAAACCACCACCAATAATTCCATATAAAATAAACCAATTTATCTAAAACATCAATTGGGTTTTACAAAAGTTTACAAACTGTCTAAGACACTCAAAACCTCTTCCATTGTTTTTTGTGGGAGTATAAACAAAACAAATCACACGGTGACCTCTACCATAGTTTTAATGCGGAAAAAGATAATAAAAGTTTGATAAGATATCTAGTATCCTCTATCTTGTTGTAGTAAATAGTGTTTCTGTGTGTGATAAAATAAATTATTCGTAGAAACTCATCAAAATGTAAATGTTTTCAAACAAGATAGAGAAACTAAGAGTTTTAAACAAGTATAAGTTCTCAATATGTATACAGTGTAGCTCATGACATATATTTTTATTTTAATTGAATCTAGAGAAGGATTCTCTTTAAGACATCATTATAACAGAGTATCTTAGACTCTTATGTTCTTTAATAAACAAAAGTTGAAGATGTGTATGAGATTTGGCATCCCTAATTGATCATTTTCCAGGTCATTTTAGTTCAACTCTTCAACTCTATGAGTGTGTGTCGCATTTTTGTTTTTTATTCACATTTCACTTGTAGCAGTATATCCTCTCTTTTTCATAAAAAAATTTAGATTATCTTTTATCAATAATAGTATCTGGATGAATAACCATGGGCATTTATATATTCTTATTCCTCATAGAGCATATCTGACATCCTCTTCAATGAATTCTGTCAATCATTTAATGTAAAATAATTAGAATAGAAATTTTAATTGACTTAAATAATATTGCTGTTGGAAAATATTTAAATGAAAAGGAAAGTCAGAAATAGTGGTCATGCCTTGAATTGCTTGTGCATTTAATTGGCATTGTTTTTCTACGATGGTGTCTTGTACTCTTCCAGATTTCATGTTAGGCAGTGTCTGGATGATGGTGTCTTATGTCTGGTGGTATCTTTTACTTATCCAAAAGTTTACTTTGCTTTCAGTGTCTCTTTGGACCGTACATCTGGCTTTCGGTGAGTCATACTTTACCAATTTTTTACTCTTGTGGTGTGTCTCTTGATTGTGTCTTGGATGTAGAAATATTTTCATTCTCACAATGATTCATGGACAATGGTGACTCATATGTGATGTTGTCTCAGAAATTATCAACATTATTCCTTGGCAGTAAAATTTTTTTTAGTGACTCATTCCAATACTTTTCCATTTTTCGAATGGATTGTGTTATATTCTTTGTATTGAGTCTTTTACTAGTGGTGAGTCATCTTCATCGTGCCTTAAAATCAATTATGACTCTTACTTAGTGAAAATTTAATCACCTATATCAGAATATAAAATACTTACAAAAAACATATAACTCATTAATATCGTTAAAATCATGATTTTGTGATCATTAAAAAAATGATATCAATAAAAATCTAAATATTCTATATTCTAGTGGTATAATAAATTTTATTTACCTCTTTTAAAAATAATGATTTTTCACTCATCATAGCATGTGGGTTTTCATTAAAGGAATTTTAAAATATTTAAAAATATTTCCACTAAAAATTCATAGTTGGATCTTTAACTTGACATTCTCTTAATAAAACTTTTAAGTCTTTTTTAGAGATCCATTATCTAAGATCCATTTTAAAATAAAATATCTTCAAAAAAATTCACTTCTGTTTCTTTTAAATTATTTTTGAATGTGACATGTAACTTTTTCTTTTACAAATATCCTAAAAACATTTTCTAAAAAATTATTTACAATTTATTTCACCATTATGTGCATTATTTTTTATCAATAATATATTATATTTTATAAAATGATTTTCTAAATTCTTTTATTTCTTATTGTATTTTTGAAATAACAGGAAATGTTTATATATTTTTCTAAATGAAAAGTTTAATTTTAAAATGTAATTCTTGATTTTAAAAACTATTTAAAAAAAATTTATTTTTTAGAATGAATTATCCAATTTCATTTTAAAATATATTTTTTCCATGAATTTTTCTTTGGAAAATTCTATTTGTTTTAAAGTGATATATTTTAAATTTCTTATCGTGATCAATTTATTCTATTTTAAAGAAAAAAATTTAAAGGATCTTTAAATCATTTCTAAATTTAGTATTTCCACTTATTTTCTAAGTGATTTATTCAACGATCTTAAAAGTTTATTTTTTATCTATCTCCATATCCTTAATGATCATCATGTTACATTGGGATGTTTTTAAGCTACAAACCATTCTCTTTATATGATATATAAGATCTGATATATAGGATTGGATAATTTCTATGATAGATAGGATCTTATAATTCCCTAAGATGATTTGGGTCTGTTAAATATATTTAATTATTTGATTATAATTTTATATCCTATATGTTATGTATACAATGAAATAATTATTTTTTCTCAAAATGTATGAGTGTAAGTAGTAACTCATGATGTTTTGTGTCTGATTAGTGACTCATGACATCATTTGTGTGAGTAGGGACTCATAAATATGTGGGTGTGAGTAGTGAGTTCTGAAGGAAATGGTACGAGTAGTTACTCATGTAAGTCTGTGTGTTTTTAGTGACTCCCAAATGTGGTGATAAATAGTAGTTTTGTCCATATTTAAATAAGGGATGGAAATACTTGGATTAGTTCACAACTAAAACCATGATATTCTATGATTTTTTTACAATATAAAGGGTGGGAATTCTTGGTTTTGTTAAAATATTGTGATTTCTTCACAACTTATAGAGTCGACATGCAAGGATTTTTGTAACACATTTAAATGGTGTACATACTTGGATTTTTTGAAAACTAATAGGTTTTAAATGGTAGGATTTGTTCACAAACATAAATGGTGTACATAAATGGATTTTTTCATTTCTTATAGGCTGGACAAGATTGGATTGATTTCATAAACATAAATCATGGAAATACTTGGATTTTTTCAAAACCTCAAGGGGGTGTGATTGAGTTTTATCATAATATGATTTTTTCCTATAATTATGTTATGTTCCTTAAATATATTTCTTGGATCAATTTTATTGGATCTTTATTTCAAAGTTTTATTCCATTATAAATATTTTTTCATTTGAGTTTATATATTATTATATCATGGATTATAGAAAACTCTTATTATCTTGTGTCTTTCTTAAAAAGATATTTCTCCGCATCTAATTTTTTTTACTATATTTTTTTAATATAATACTTGATGAATCCTTGATTAGTGCTGCCAAACAATGTGTTTGAGTACACCCACTTCATTGGTTTCCATTCCCTATATTAGGAAGATGAGTGTAACATATGATAAGTATAGAAGGGAATATAGTGTCCTTCTATTATTCAAAAAATATCACAAGTATAATGAAATAATATACATATATAGTTGGTCCTAAAATACTATAGAACTTTAATTCTTGGTATTAATTAATTATTTCTGAGATGTAATGTTTAAATTATAGAAAAATGTGTACGTTTTTCTTGGACCATATCACCTTGTATTAATGCCTATGTTTAAAGATAGTGTTTTCAAAACTGGACTAGGGATTGGTTCTAGGGAACCTCAAATGGGCCTTCTGTAAGTGCTTAATCAACTATGTTAATGGGATTACCTTGTAAATAGTAGTTTTTCAGTCCTTTGTGAAGGGTGTTTATAGGATTCAATTAAAAATAGAATTTAACATATTCCTTCACAAAGGGGGTTCATTGGTTCTCTTAATGATTTACTTTATATAGGATTACACATGAGGTTCACATCTAGGAGTACTATTATCATAAAATTATTATTTTTTTCTCCTCCCCTCTCCCTAGTCTAAACATTGGAATTACTAGATATTTTTCCTCATGTTTCTTTTTTGACCCCCATTTAAATGTGTGGTTTAGGTATTTATAAGTATCACTTTGTAATCTCCATCCAAAAATAATAATCCATAAAATAATCATGAAATCATGTATAAATACATGGAATCTACCATTCATTTGACTGTGAAGGATTACCACCTAACTTTTGAAAAATTATAACCCACTGTGAATTTTTTGTGTAGTTAAAAAGGATTGTCACATCATCCATACAAACGATGGTTAGCCAAGAACATTCAAAATTGGATAACATGGTTATACCCACAGTTTTGGGAAAAACCATGGATATTGGTAACCCCTAAAGACATGGGAAGAAATTGTGAATGAACTATACCCATGGTTCTCAAAAAAAATCTTGGGTATAGGTCAACACTATACCCATGATTTTTTATTAAACCATTGGTATAGGTTTTAAGGAGAAAAATAATATTTCACAGGAACGACCAATACCAATTGTTCTCTAAAAACCATGGGTATAGGTTAACCCTATACCAATGGTTTTTGTATATAATGGAAATACTTTTTGTAGAAAACAATCACTGTAATAACATATACCCACTGTTTAAAAAAACTGTGGGTATAGGAAATTTTTATATGCACCTATACAGACGGTTTGGGTAAACCGTTGTCATATGTTGGCCCATTTTTTCAATAATATTAACAATAATAATAAATAATTTATTTTAATAAATTTAAATATACAAACATATAAATATATATATATAGGAATAGAAAATGTGTTATAGTATGGTGGTAAAGTTGTTGGAGCACTGGTGGAAGGTCATGGAATCAATTCCCTATAGAGTGTTTTTTTAATAAATGACATATACCCATAGTTTGACCAAATTGTGGATATAGGTTGGTTGATTAAATTTGAAAAATAATAACAAAAATAATAATTTCTTTAATATAAAGAAATTTTTATATATAAATATATATATATATATAAATAAATAAATATATATATATATATATATATATATATATTTGAATATAAGAATACAAAACGTGTATAGGATAGTTTTAAAGTTGTTAGAGTGTAGGTGAAAGGGACTGGAATCAAATCCTAATTAAGGATTTTTTTAATAAATGGATTTTATGCATATTTTCACCAAACTATGGGTATAGACATTTCTATTGAAATTTCCTACTCCAACAGTTTACGAAACTTGCATATAGGTCAATACCATTGGCTTAATCATCAATAGTTCATAGAACTATGTCTATAGCCTATAACTATAGTTTTTAGGGATATACCAACAATTTTAAACCATGGAAGTATGTAAATAATCCACTATTAAATTTACATGGCACCAGAGAATCACTTTGTTGATATCTCAAATGATAGAGTTCTATGAAAACCTTACATAGCCATGAATAATCCTTTTGATGATGCCATAAATTATAGATTACCATGAACACCATATATTTCAATTAGGGGAGTGATCTTCTTCCCAAAAAAAGAAGATCAACTGTGGAATATTTACTCTATCATGGTGGATTATCAGAGCTACTTTGCAAATGATTCCCTACTAAGAATGTTTAACATTATTGTGATGTAATTTCATCATTCACCTAAACACTATTTATCGTCCTTGAATATATTTTGTGGCCACAAAGGGATTTCATGAAAACTTCCAATGCATGATTTTTCCATTTTTTATTTTACTTTCATGCTAAAATGAAGCCCTATATAAGATAACCATAATGTATGACCTATATTTTAATATTATCATCGCAACCTTAATAATAATAGCCTTGGGAAATAATTATGTCCTTTATTATGGTTTTTTCACTCAATAATGTTTTTACAATTGAAAAAAACTTCCATAAGACCCTAAATAAAATATAAATACTTCTAGATCTTTTTATTTAATAAAGGATGAAATACATGAACTACTTTTAGTTCGTGGTTCTAAGAACCTCATCATTGGACTACCAGAAATTTTTTAGAACTATGTATTTATCTATGTGTCATAAATCATTTGGGACATTAGGATCCTAATTCTTTTTTCTTAAATTAAAAATATTATGTTTTTCTCAAACTTGGATTCTTTTTTCTACGTGAGGAACTCATCATGGATTCTAAAACAAAGTGTGTGGGGTATAATTTTTTATGTAAATTAGTTCTCAATGTTATTCCTACATTGAAGGGAACTATTTTAGAAGACATCAGGGTAAAAAATCGTATAATTCCACTATTTTACTAAAGAATCAGTTAATGAAACATCTTTTTCATTATTATCCGTTATAGAGTTCAATTATACAAAACAATTGGATGAAATTAATATATATTTTAATTGGAAAGGATCATATATTATTTAAAAAACATCTTTTTGAAATCATCGTAGGTGTGTTGAGGGGAATCTAAAACCCCACGCATAAGATATATATAAACAAAACATAAACTAAGAACACTAGTTTATTTTGGTTACCATCGGGAGGAGGAATTTTTTATAATATATGGTAATTAGTATTATTTTGTTTGAACCTAAATATATTAATCACTTTTATTCAGAAGAAAGTTTATAAAACCATAAAGGATTGTACAAAATAAATATTTTTCTTCAAAACCAATGTCCCTCAATGACAAAGTAAGGATGGGGTATGCTTAACTTAAAAAAAAGATAAATTTTAAATATTTAGTAAACATATTATGTAATATAAAATAACATCATAATTATATTATTTTGTTTCAATACTTATTTATTAATTAAAAACTCAATTAATTTCTATCCAACGTATTATTCTATAAAAGAATGAACATATAAATAAAATGGAAAAATATTATGAGAAAATAAAAAATAATAATTAGAGTCATTTCTATGTATGAAAAAAATAAAAATATATATATTATTGAAAAATATCTAATAACAATGAATACTTATTTTATATTATTTTTTATTTTTTATGAATAATAATTATTATCTACTTTGCTATATGAAAATTTAATTTTAGTGGATATATAGCATCTAGGATAATATAGAAAGGTTAAATATCATGGTTTTTGTGGGTCACCATAACCATATTTTAAGAAATAAAAGAAATAATGGAAAATGTATGAGAAAATAAAAAAACATTCATAGATAGATACACAATATAATAGAAAATTGTAGTTGGAAACAGATGTGATTGACTAGTTTCCTCAAATGAATCAATGAGAAAAATCTAAACATCCACAATCAAAACCCAAATCACCATAACTAAAATTTGATGTTAGTTATTCCCATAGAAGGAATTCATTAGATAAGGTAATAATTACTTTTACAATATTTTTTATGAAATGTTCTTCAAACAACTACTGACATATTTCTTATATAAAACTTTTAGTGTAATATTTATTTTAATTTGTTTCTATCAGCACCCACTCATCAATACGTTGTGATATGTAAGGTTTTAAATATCGGTGATGATATTATACACAATAGAAAACTTCCAAAATATTATGTGATAGTATTTATAAAATTATCTCATGAGATAAGTTCCAACCTATATATTCCCTTAATGATAATGATGTTCACATAGTTGAACATTCTATTTAAAAATTAATAGTATATCCATTTAAACTTAATTATTTACATGATTACAATGTGGTATTCCATTTAAAATTTATCTTATATAAAAAACCTTTAATAATTATTGAAAAAAATGTTTTATCTATGATATGTTACTATATAAGGATTAAAAAATGGGTAAACAAAAGGTCACATCATGAAAATATTAATAATAAACTAGTACTTTGAAAAGACTTCATGAGAGTAAATTTATCCCCCCCCCCCACAATAAATTCATTATCTCATTTATTAAAGTTATGAACCATGAAGATACAACATTACCTGATATTGATATTACTTATATTGTATTTTAAGAAAACAATTTATAAGTATACCATTATTAGAATGACTGGTGATGAATATATAAATAAAATTCTCAAGCTTGAGTGTTTAGGAGCCTTTGCTGTGAATTTATACATAAGGAATATTTTCATAATTTTTTTACCATTAATTGTAATACTATATTACTCTTGGTGAAATAATGTTCATATTCTATGAAGTAGTTTATATATGAAATATATAAATAGAATACCTAGTAAAAAAATTGGATTCATTAGACCTCATATCACTTTTATACAAAACACATCAATGATGAAAGAGGGAATTTTCATAAGAGTTCACAATATACATAAAGTGTTTGGAAATAAAATAATATTTTAAATTTTCTTCTCAAAAACTATAATGAATAGGAAAAAACTAAAATCTAATCATATAAAATTTATATTGATTTTTTTACATTACAAATTCCATTGTTTTTAATAATAACTATATTCTAATTACATTCAATATGGATATTCCAAAAACATTTTTTCCATATCTATTGCATAGATATCCAAAACAAATACAATAAATGATTTCCCTTTTGAATTTTTAATATACTACATTCAATATTTTACAAATAAGCATCAAATTATAGGTTTTATACTAGGTTTTAATGAGAAATTTCATATGAGTATATATAATAAAAATTTAGTATCAAAACATATATCAAAACAAATTACTTTTTTATCAATTGAACTTAATTTTGTAAAATAAAAATACAACTTCAATTAAGGTTTTTGAATTTTAAACATTATGAAATTTTTTATCATCCATCCATATGATAGTGTCCTCAATGATATATATCTAAATTTAATTATAGTTTCAATTAAAAATTTTATTTAAAAATTTTTATCAACATATTTCTTGTACATAAATGATTGTTTAAAATCAATATATTCAAATGAGTAAATAGATTTTTGTTTGATTTTGTGGTAAAATTAAAATGTGTCAACATTTTTACGGCCATCAGAAAGAGGTGATTTTTTATCACAAGTTTAGTCTTTAGATTTTTAAGTGATTATGATATGTTAGTTTATCATAAACTTATTTACTCAATTATATTTTCATTTTATGTCATAATTGGGAATATATATTTTATAGTGAAAATGTTTGTGTATAAATTGAAATAAGACAAAATAAATGGGATATTTTCATAAAAATCATTTTATTAATGGTCTGAAGGCGTGGTCTATATCCCCCATTATTTCAAATGTTTGCCATTTTTTATATTTATCCACACTAAAGAAATGTGATAATGATATTAATGTAGATATCTCTTATCATAAAAAACTAGATAGATAAAATCAAGAAGTAATTATGGGGTGCTTTTTTATCATAAAATTCATTTGAAATTGAAGAGTAATTTTTTTTAAAATTTTCATTAGAATAGTGGTTCTATATTGTTATGAGTAATATAAATTTGAATCCTTAAAAAAATGGAAGCATGAATGAAAATATTAAAATATAAAATTGGGTAAACTAATATTTATAATACTAGAAATGAATGTGTTTGAGGCATAATTGGAATGGTTATGACTAATGTAAAGATGACATAGACTAGATTAATATGGTTTTGAAATGATAAATGAATACCTAGGGAAGAAAATTTTTATTGGGTAATATTAAAGACAAATTCCTTATTAAAAGGGTTAGATTTATCCTAAACAAACATTTTCTTTCCAAACATATAGCACATACTGAAAACAAATAAAATGAAGTCAGATTCTCCTATAAAATTATGAAAACAATACATGGTAAATTTGGAATCTATAGAAATTATAAACATGTAATTCCAATAAAAAAAATGTGTCCAATTTGACAAAAACTATATGTTTTCATTTAAAATGGAAATTTTAGTTGAAAATGATCATCACATACTCAAAATTGAGAAATCATATGTAAAGACCCGCAAATTTCAAGGAAATTTTTTTCTTAATTTTCTTTGGAATTTTACAAGAGCGCAGCTTCAGACGGCACCTGATTCCGAGGCCCGGTGTGCCCGGAATCAATTTCCGAAGTTTGGCTCAGGTACGTTCAGTGAACGGACGAGCGGGTTTTTCTATCTTTTGAACCGGTGCCCGGAATCAAATTCTGAGGGCACCGATGAAATCGCAGCGCCGGTATTTGCTTAGAAACGCCTCTTCCGGAGTTGCGTTTGCTCAGACGTGGTTTTTAAATTTTGCGGCTTTAAGTCAGAAATAAAATAAAGTTTGTGCGACAACTTTATTCTATTTCACTTAACTGCTTGGAAGCCACTTGAAGACACTTAAAGGCGGCTTGAACTGAGTTGAACTGGATAGGATGCTATCCAGAAATATCCTACCCCCTTGGTAGGATATTTGTGAGGTGGGGCCCGCACGAGCCCCGCAGTTTCTTTCGCTAAGTAACGCACCCGCGAAAACCCGTCAAAGTAACTGAAAAGTCAACCGACGCGTTTTCTTTAATTCTTAACAGACCATTTAATTGGGCGGTTTATTTTGTGAATTAAATGGGCTGTTTCTTTCGTGAATTAAATGGGTCGTTTCTTTCGAATTGATGGATCGTTTCTTAACCGGTTTCGTGTGTTGGCATGTTTATAAAATAAGACCAAACTAAAAATCCTTGGAAAGGATTTGAGAGAATCTTCGTTCCTTCATCTCCCCGCAAAGAACGCGAAGAACGCGAAGAACGCCTGCGACCGGAATTTGACGACGCACGCCGTGATCTGCGACGTCGACGAGCCCTACCCGCGACGTTCTTCGGCGACGCCTTTTCTTCCGCGGCCGATCCTCGTTCGACAACAAAGGTGAGAATCGAATCTTCTAATTCTCTCCTTTTTATAATTCGATATCAATGGATTTAAATTAATTAAATCCGTTTGATCTTGATCCGGAGATTGGCGACGCGACGCCAGATACCGCGACGACGCGACGATCTCTTTCTTCCGCGACGAGCGATTCCGCGACGACCTCTCGTCCGACGACGACGACAAGGTAAGGGTTGTTGGAATTCTTTTATTCCCCGTCTTTATTCTTTTAAAGTAAAAGAACGTGAACACCAACAATTTTAATTTATTTAAAATTGTTGTTGTTTTTTTTTTCTTTTCCTCCCGTTGTTTATGACTAACGCGGAGGGTGCGGGTCTAACGAACGAGACCCGGCAACCCTCCGCCGATCTTCCTTTTTGTGCGGATTTGGCGGGCGACGGAAAAAGCACGACGCAAGGGCCATTTGTTGATTCCGCAGTGGAGGACGCGTCCCGGGAGGAACAATGGCGCAGACGGGAGGCAAAACGGGCCACCGGAGCAACTCCGGCGGCCCGCGGAAGGAGGCGGCGGCGCGGGTCGCCGGCGCGGCGGCGCGGGTCGCCGGCGCGGCGGCGCCGGCGACCGAAGGCGGCGGCGCCCGGCGCGCCGCCGTGGAGATCTTCCGCCGCGGCTGAAGCCGCGGCGGCGGCGGCCGGTTCCGCGGCCGCGCGGAACCGGGAACGGACGCGGCGGCCCGGCCGCGTCCGCGTGACAGGCGGCCCCCCGCGGGGGCCGCGTTTCTCCAAATGCCGCGGGTCAAACCCGCGGCGGCGGCCTGCTCGGCCGCTCGGCCGAATCCGAGCCGGCCGGTCCGGTCGGCCGGGCCGCGCCCAGGCCGGACCGGACCCGGCCGAGCCGGTTCGGGCCGGTTCGGGCCGACCCGGTTCGGCCGACCCTAGGGGGGGGTTCGGGCCGGGTCGCCCCGGGCCCGGAACCCCCGTTTCGGGCCCTCTTTGGTCTTTCGCCCATATCTTGGGTCTGGGACCTCCGATTGACGAACCGTCAGCGGCTACGCGATCCTTGGATCGAGACGGTCGTTTCGGTATATTATACTCAAGGTTTCGGAAGACTTTGGGTTCGGCCGGGTTGGTTCGTACACGAAACCAACCGGGCCCTCGGAGCAGAAACGCTCATAACTTGAGCTACGGACGTCCGATCGACGTACCGTCAGCTGTGGTAGTTTCCTCTAAGTGAGACGGAACTTTTGGCATACTCCGCCCGAGGATCGGACACAGGCGGAGTACGGTCGGGTTGGTTTTGCCCTAAAAACCAACCGGGCCCCTGGGACGAAAATGCCAATAACTCTCAGACCGGGCGTCCGATTGACGCGCCGTCTGTTGCGTTGAGATCCTGTTGTCGATACGGAACTTTTGGATACATCAACTTCGGACTACGTGTCAGTTGATGTATCAGCCTCTCGGCTCGTGGAGCGGACCCTCCTAACGAGCTCGCTATGTGCGGGAACCCTAGTGCTGGCTGTGACTTCGACGACAGAGCAGAGATCCTCCGTGGACTGCGACGACGACAGAGCAGAGATCCTCCGTGGACTGCGACGACGACAGAGCAGAGATCCTCCGTGGACTGCGACGACGGCAGAGCAGAGATCCTTCGTGGACTGCGGCGACGACTGTGCAGAGATCCTCAGTGGACTGCGTCGACTACTGCACTCAGCGATCCTACGTGGAACAGTGCTACCGAATCTGTGTGAGCTGAATCTTCTTTTACCTTGAGCGGTGGAGCGCTTGGGTGTAGCGGCGGACCCGTGGTACTTGACAGTGGTGGTGCGCTTGGATGCAGCAGCAGACCCTTGGCGGTGGAGCGCTTGGTTGTAGCGGCGGACCCGCGATACTCTACGGAGTGTGTGCGCTTGGTTGTAGCGACAGACCCGCGACGGTGGAGACGTGCGTGCGGAGTACGGAGACCGTGTAGATGACTGAGACCTGACGACTGCTTGACCGAATCGACTTGGAGTGAGTCGACTAGCCCAGTGGACGGAGCGCCCAGTAGTTGGCAGCAGACCCACGGCGGACGGAGCGCCTGGTAGTTGGCGGCAAACCCGCGGTACTCGACAGGAGGAGTACCTCAGTAGGCTATCTGGGTGAGCGCCCGGTGTTTGGCAGCAGACCCTCAGCGGACGGAGCGCCCGGTAGTTGGCAGCAGACCCGCGGTACTCGACAGGAGGAGTACTTCAGCAGTCTTAGGTTAGTGAGCAGTACCTCGGAGTCGTGACAGGACCACTGTACACTTCAGAGATGAGGCTCTTCAACTTTTACGGTTTCGATAATGAAAATCCTGGTTGAGCTGAATCTTATGTTACTCTCCTTTGTGGATTGTGTTGAACTATCCTATGTGGATTTACTGTTTACTCTCCTTTGTGGATTGTGTTGAACTATCCTATGTGGATTTACTGTTTACTCTCCCTTGTGGATCGTGTTGAACTATCCTTTGTGGATTTACTGTTTACTCTCCTTTGTGGATTGTGTTGAACTATCCTTTGTGGATTTACTGTTTACTCTCCTTTGTGGATTTGAGTCTTGCTTTCCTATGTGGATTGAGTTGTTCTTGAGCTCGTGAGCAGAGCTAGAAGTGGGGACTTAGGTATATGTATGGGCATATACCTAAGTCGAGTCAGATGTTACTTCGTGATTGCATCTTTCTTTTGTGCTATATCCTTTGTGGATTTCGGGAGACCTTCGGGGGTCTCGGGGTCCTTACTGAGTAGCTTGTACTCACCCCTGCACGGGCTATGCCCGCACCTTGTTGTGTTGGTTGCAGACGACGGACAGCGCTGATCACGGTTGGGGCGTGGAGCAGGACGGTACCTGGAGGTGGACCACTGGGCGGGACGTGCTCGGAGCGGACGTGGGACCCGAGGAGCATGGAGGCTACCTGTACCCACCCTTCAGGTGGGATTGCCAGTGGACGACACGAGGCCGCCGTCTTTTCTTCAGTTGCTGTACTTTACTTTTTCAGTTGTACTTTACAGTTGGGCTTGTATTTCCGGCCCCTTTACCTTTCTGCACTTTACTTTCCGCTTGCTGACTCTGTGTGGTTGTTACTTATAAAGGCAATGCCTTCCCTGTTTACTGGGATCTTACGCCTTGGTGCTAGTCGCCAGCCCCTGGCCTATGGAAGGCGGGCTTGGGGTAGTCACGGCACGGGCCCTGAGGTCGGGTCGTGACAAATTGGTATCAGAGGAGTTCGGTTCTACCGCAGACTCTGGTCTTTTTTCTATGTGAAGCAATAGTGTTTAGTATATTGAGTGTGGTTATCAGTCCAGGGAGTCCAGTGTTGGTGCGGCGGCCGACGTATCCGTACACCAGGACCCTGACTTCTGATTTCCAACTTAATGCACGAAAACACTGATTGCGTGTGTGTTTCCCAAAGGGTTTAAAGTCAGCTCAAACCAGGTCAGCTCACCAGGTATAAATCGTTGACCGTGACACAACTGTTCAGGATGTCACCATGCAGATAGTTAGCTGGAGTTCCGAGAGAGTTCTCGATGATGGCCCACCGAGCAGCGAGACTCCGGTGCAGGGCCCTTTTTCAGTGTTGGCACCTTCGGGTGGTGTACCAGCAGCACCACCACCCGTTAGGCAGAGGATGCCACTAGCTAACAGTGCACGCTAGCAGAGCGCGATGCACGAGTTCCGGCAGTAGAGGCCTCTGAAGATACGAGGCGAGACAGATTTCCCAGGCAGCAGTGGACTGGATGGAGGCGGTTGCTAGAGTTCTACGCCTAGCTTGGATAATAGTAGAGCGGATGATGATCTTAGCTTCTGTTGTTTCCAATGAGTGACCATGAGGTTGGTTCTTATAGTAATGAGGCTTCGGTACGCGAACCGATACCTAGGATAATACCTACGGGTAGTGCGCCAGCTATGTCACTACCTGTTGGTCAGTAGACACTACCGGCGGTACCGGTAGCAGAGAATCACAGGCTTAGTGCCTTACATATGTTTTAGCACCGGATATCCCTCAAGTTTCGAGGTGAGCCTGACTCGTAGGCGGCTGAGGACTGGCTTGAGGAGGTGGTTGTGAGTTTTCTGGAGCTAATACAGCTTCGACAGTACGACATGTCGGAAGCAGAGCACTCATCGTGGCTTACCAATCAATCTTAGTACTCGTTGGTTACGTTGTGATCAGTTCCTTAGACTCGAACTTCTGAGCGAAGTGTGTCTAAAGGAAATCTGAACCATTACTTTTCCTCTATGCATTTCTACCTATGCTAGGATGCTAGAGAGAACCTTTGTGGTTGTGAACGTTAGCAGTGAAAGGCAGGAAACTAGCGCCAGTCTCAGAGACTCGGGCGTGTAAAATGTTTCCGGAGGAGGAAGTGCTAAGGACAGATGAATCTGCAGGGTAGCAGACGTGGAAGCGGAGCTTAGAGAGCAGCATGTGGTGGTGTACATTTCGACATGTTACGACCACCCGACTTAGTATTTCCCACCAGGCTCAGGGAGCAGGAGGGATGGGGAGGAGAGTAGCTGCATTGCGGTCAAGGAGTGTGACCCAGGAACTCTAAGAATGATTCGGGGTACGAATTATGTCTACTACGAGCTGCCATATCTATAGACATAGGAACCAATCATTCTACCCTTCCACGAATCATGTCCCAGACCTAGAGGTTCCGGGTAAGCTGTAGACTTGACCCTCACGTCTAGAGATACCTTTGGGAGGAGACTCGATAATCACACTTACGCCGACGGTGTGATTTGACCTCGAGGCGAGAGTTTCGGTTGGAATCTCTTGGTGACAGCGTAGAGGCCTTACGACGTTGATCTGGGTATGATTCACAAATCATACCCCGGTTGACTGTTTTAGGCAAACGTCGGAATGGGTTTTCCTTGGTCGGCGAAAAGAAAACCCTGGGCAGCACATGTTAAACTCAGGCATAAGAGGGTGTGGCCGATCACTCTTGAGTTGGTCAACCCTACCCTTGTGGCAGCAGGAGTTTTGAGTTTCAGTTCTAACCTAAAAAGGGAAACCTCTTGAATTCGAGGGTGACAAACACGTTCTTATACGGTCTCAACCCGATGAGGTTTCGGAGATGTGGTCGAGGCAGCATGTTATCTCCGAAGTTCAATGGACCCTTTTTGATCTTCAGCAGGGTAGGCGAGGAGGTTTACCGCTTGACCCTACCACCTCAGTCGCACCGGGTGCATAATGTCCACCACGTGTCTCAGCTGTGGAGGTACGTGTATGTTTCTTCACACGTCATCGGCCCCGGGGAGTTGGACGTCGATGACAGGGCGACAAGCACGGAGGTCCTAGTAGAGATCGAGGATCGATAGGAGCAGGTTCTACGTGAACGGTTGCTTCCTCTGGGGTGCTTCTCGGGTAGCACGAGATCTTCAGGTGAGCATATGGGAGCGTAAAGCTCAGTTGCGTGCTCAGTACTACTTTGTTTCCCTTAAGTGTGAGTTGAAGCTTTACGGGGACGTAAAGCCCTGAGGTGGGAGTGATGTAAAGACCCTCAAATTTCAAGGAAATTTTTTTCTTAATTTTCTTTGGAATTTTACAAGAGCGCAGCTTCAGACGGCACCTGATTCCGAGGCCCGGTGTGCCCGGAATCAATTTCCGAAGTTTGGCTCGGGTACGTTCAGTGAACGGACGAGCGGGTTTTTCTATCTTTTGAACCGGTGCCCGGAATCAAATTCTGAGGGCACCGATGAAATCGCAGCGCCGGTATTTGCTTAGAAACGCCTCTTCCGGAGTTGCGTTTGCTCAGACGTGGTTTTTAAATTTTGCGGCTTTAAGTCAGAAATAAAATAAAGTTTGTGCGACAACTTTATTCTATTTCACTTAACTGCTTGGAAGCCACTTGAAGACACTTAAAGGCGGCTTGAACTGAGTTGAACTGGATAGGATGCTATCCAGAAATATCCTACCCCCTTGGTAGGATATTTGTGAGGTGGGGCCCGCACGAGCCCCGCCGTTTCTTTCGCTAAGTAACGCACCCGCGAAAACCCGTCAAAGTAACTGAAAAGTCAACCGACGCGTTTTCTTTAATTCTTAACAGACCATTTAATTGGGCGGTTTATTTCGTGAATTAAATGGGCTGTTTCTTTCGTGAATTAAATGGGTCGTTTCTTTCGAATTGATGGATCGTTTCTTAACCGGTTTCGTGTGTTGGCATGTTTATAAAATAAGACCAAACTAAAAATCCTTGGAAAGGATTTGAGAGAATCTTCGTTCCTTCATCTCCCCGCAAAGAACGCGAAGAACGCGAAGAACGCCTGCGACCGGAATTCGACGACGCACGCCGTGATCTGCGACGTCGACGAGCCCTACCCGCGACGTTCTTCGGCGACGCCTTTTCTTCCGCGGCCGATCCTCGTTCGACAACAAAGGTGAGAATCGAATCTTCTAATTCTCTCCTTTTTATAATTCGATATCAATGGATTTAAATTAATTAAATCCGTTTGATCTTGATCCGGAGATTGGCGACGCGACGCCAGATACCGCGACGACGCGACGATCTCTTTCTTCCGCGACGAGCGATTCCGCGACGACCTCTCGTCCGACGACGACGACAAGGTAAGGGTTGTTGGAATTCTTTTATTCCCCGTCTTTATTCTTTTAAAGTAAAATAACGTGAACACCAACAATTTTAATTTATTTAAAATTGTTGTTGTTTTTTTTTTCTTTTCCTCCTGTTGTTTATGACTAACGCGGAGGGTGCGGGTCTAACGAACGAGACCCGGCAACCCTCTGCCGATCTTCCTTTTTGTGCGGATTTGGCGGGCGACGGAAAAAGCACGACGCAAGGGCCATTTGTTGATTCCGCAGTGGAGGACGCGTCCCGGGAGGAACAATGGCGCAGACGGGAGGCAAAACGGGCCACCGGAGCAACTCCGGCGGCCCGCGGAAGGAGGCGGCGGCGCGGGTCGCCGGCGCGGCGGCGCCGGCGACCGAAGGCGGCGGCGCCCGGCGCGCCGCCGTGGAGATCTTCCGCCGCGGCTGAAGCCGCGGCGGCGGCGGCCGGTTCCGCGGCCGCGCGGAACCGGGAACGGACGCGGCGGCCCGGCCGCGTCCGCGTGACAGGCGGCCCCCCGCGGGGGCCGCGTTTCTCCAAATGCCGCGGGTCAAACCCGCGGCGGCGGCCTGCTCGGCCGCTCGGCCGAAGCCGAGCCGGCCGGTCCGGTCGGCCGGGCCGCGCCCAGGCCGGACCGGACCCGACCGAGCCGGTTCGGGCCGACCCGGTTCGGCCGACCCTAGGGGGGGGTTCGGGCCGGGTCGCCCCGGGCCCGGAACCCCCGTTTCGGGCCCTCTTTGGTATTTCGCCCATATCTTGGGTCTGGGACCTCCGATTGACGAACCGTCAGCGGCTACGCGATCCTTGGATCGAGACGGTCGTTTCGGTATATTATACTCAAGGTTTCGGAAGACTTTGGGTTCGGCCGGGTTGGTTCGTACACGAAACCAACCGGGCCCTCAGAGCAGAAACGCTCATAACTTGAGCTACGGACGTCCGATCGACGTACCGTCAGCTGTGGTAGTTTCCTCTAAGTGAGACGGAACTTTTGGCATACTCCGCCCGAGGATCGGACACAGGCGGAGTACGGTCGGGTTGGTTTTGCCCTAAAAACCAACCGGGCCCCTGGGACGAAAATGCCAATAACTCTCAGACCGAGCGTCCGATTGACGCGCCGTCTGTTGCGTTGAGATCCTGTTGTCGATACGGAACTTTTGGATACATCAACTTCGGACTACGTGTCAGTTGATGTATCAGCCTCTCGGCTCGTGGAGCGGACCCTCCTAACGAGCTCGCTATGTGCGGGAACCCTAGTGCTGGCTGTGACTTCGACGACAGAGCAGGGATCCTCCGTGGACTGCGACGACGACAGAGCAGAGATCCTCCGTGGACTGCGACGACGACAGAGCAGAGATCCTCCGTGGACTGCGATGACGGCAGAGCAGAGATCCTTCGTGGACTGCGGCGATGACTGTGCAGAGATCCTCAGTGGACTGCGTCGACTACTGCACTCAGCGATCCTACGTGGAACAGTGCTACCGAATCTGTGTGAGCTGAATCTTCTTTTACCTTGAGCGGTGGAGTGCTTGGGTGTAGCGGCGGACCCGTGGTACTTGACAGTGGTGGTGCGCTTGGATGCAGCAGCAGACCCTTGGCGGTGGAGCGCTTGGTTGTAGCGGCGGACCCGCGATACTCTACGGAGTGTGTGCGCTTGGTTGTAGCGACAGACCCGCGACGGTGGAGACGTGCGTGCGGAGTATGGAGACCGTGTAGATGACTGAGACCTGACGACTGCTTGACCGACTCGACTTGGAGTGAGTCGACTAGCCCAGTGGACGGAGCGCCCAGTAGTTGGCAGCAGACCCACGGCGGACGGAGCGCCTGGTAGTTGGCGGCAAACCCGCGGTACTCGACAGGAGGAGTACCTCAGTAGGCTATCTGGGTGAGCGCCCGGTATTTGGCAGCAGACCCTCAGCGGACGGAGCGCCCGGTAGTTGGCAGCAGACCTGCGGTACTCGACAGGAGGAGTACTTCAGCAGTCTTAGGTTAGTGAGCAGTACCTCGGAGTCGTGACAGGACCACTGTACACTTCAGAGATGGGGCTCTTCAACTTTTACGGTTTCGATAATGAAAATCCTGGTTGAGCTGAATCTTATGTTACTCTCCTTTGTGGATTGTGTTGAACTATCCTATGTGGATTTACTGTTTACTCTCCTTTGTGGATTGTGTTGAACTATCCTATGTGGATTTACTGTTTACTCTCCCTTGTGGATCGTGTTGAACTATCCTTTGTGGATTTACTGTTTACTCTCCTTTGTGGATTGTGTTGAACTATCCTTTGTGGATTTACTGTTTACTCTCCTTTGTGGATTTGAGTCTTGCTTTCCTATGTGGATTGAGTTGTTCTTGAGCTCGTGAGCAGAGCTAGAAGTGGGGACTTAGGTATATGTATGGGCATATACCTAAGTCGAGTCAGATGTTACTTCGTGATTGCATCTTTCTTTTGTGCTATATCCTTTGTGGATTTCGGGAGACCTTCGGGGGTCTCGGGGTCCTTACTGAGTAGCTTGTACTCACCCCTGCACGGGCTATGCCCGCACCTTGTTGTGTTGGTTGCAGACGACGGACAGCGCTGATCACGGTTGGGGCGTGGAGCAGGACGGTACCTGGAGGTGGACCACTGGGCGGGACGTGCTCGGAGCGGACGTGGGACCCGAGGAGCATGGAGGCTACCTGTACCCACCCTTCAGGTGGGATTGCCAGTGGACGACACGAGGCCGCCGTCTTTTCTTCAGTTGCTGTACTTTACTTTTTCAGTTGTACTTTACAGTTGGGCTTGTATTTCCGGCCCCTTTACCTTTCTGCACTTTACTTTCCGCTTGCTGACTCTGTGTGGTTGTTACTTATAAAGGCAATGCCTTCCCTGTTTACTGGGATCTTACGCCTTGGTGCTAGTCGCCAGCCCCTGGCCTATGGAAGGCGGGCTTGGGGTAGTCACGGTACGGGCCCTGAGGTCGGGTCGTGACATCATAAATTTAATTTCATGATAATTTAGGTAAAATATTTATAATTAATTTTTATGAATAGAAATTAAAATCATTCCATTCAGATATAAGGTATGGCCAATATGACCTAATGTTTATTTATTACACTCAAAATTATAGTAACATACTAAAAAATAGACAAATAAACATTTACTTATTCATACTTTAAAAAACTATAAAAAATCATTTATAACATATATGAATTACTATACAAAAACATTGACATGTTTTGTCACTGTAATGATAAAAAAAAGAGTGTTTCCATAGAAAATTTACATTTTAATTCAAAACATGCATCTCATATTGAAAAATGATAAAAAAACACTCAAATTGACTAAAAATAATAAGAAATATATATAACTCATTTTTTATACATAGAAATTTTTCATAGATAAATCGTATATAATACAAGGAAAATATAATTTAAATTGCATGTTTTCAATTTAAAAGTGACATTTTAGTTTGAAACCTATATCACATAATCAGAGCTGAGAAAATCCACATGGATTTCTTTTGTACATTTGGAAAAATATCAATAATTTTTTATTTATTGCAATTAAACACATGTCAATATAATACATTGTATAACTTTTATGGATGAATTCTCATGTTTTAGTTAAAAGTTTTAGTTTATTTCAAAATTTATTCCACATTCTCAAAAGAAATATTATTTGATTATCATGATATTTTAATGAAAAATATAAATAATTTATTTTTTGAATATAGTAATTAAAAACAAATTAATCTAACACATTGGGTGGATGGAATAAGATTAAGTGTGTGTTCTCATTTAAGTGGAATTTTAGTTAAAACATTTTATATATACTCAGAAAAATGGATAATTACTTGTATTATATTGAAACATTAGTAAAATATCAATATTTCATTTATAACATATAGGAATTAATATCACATCAATATGAAACATTGTGTGGAAGTTATGACTAAAAGTAAGTGTTTTTCTTTAGAAGTAAATTTTTTGTTCTAAATGAACCTCACAAACTCAAAACCTATAAAAAACTTATATTATTTAAATATATAATTAACAAATTTTATAATTCCTTTTTAATGTGTTAAAATTAACTATAAATCAAGATGACACATGATGTGGGTGTTTTGATGGAAAGCTATTATTTTCATTTAAAAGTGAAATTTTAGTTCAAAATGCACATAAAACAATCAAAACTAATTAATAACACTTATATAGTCTTGATATATTATGAAAATGATCTATATTTATTTATATTTTTTTAAGTAACATCATATCAATTTTACATACGATGTGATTTGAATGATATAAAGTTTGTGTTTTTATTTAAAAGTGACATTTTTGTTCTAAATGAGTGTTATGTACTTAATAACAAGACCTAATTTGTATATTTTCTAAATAAATTGTAATAAATATCTATGAATAATTTTTTATTTATAATAATTAATCACATATCAATGTAACATACATCATTTTAGTTATAACAAAAAAATGATTTTCTTTTAAAATTGACATTTGAGTTTAAAATACATGTCAAAATTAAAAAACATAAAAAAATTTCTCATATTGAATTGATACTTCAGTAATAATTTATATGGTTCTTTGTGTCATCTTCAAAATTATTTCACATCAATATGACACAATGTGTGGTCGATATGGCCGAAATTGTATGTTTCTATTTAAATGTTACATCTTATTTCAAAATGTGCATCACTTAATGAAAACAAATAAAAAACTATCTTATTATCTTAAAAATTAAGAAAAAATATCAATAATTAATATGTGATGTGTAGAAATTAATGTCACATTAAATTCAGGGTTTGGAAGTTATGATTGAATGATTGTGTTCTTTTAAAAAGTGACATTTTATTTCAAGTCTTGGATCACTTAATCAAAACTACAAAAATCGACGTGGATTATATTGAGACTTTAGGAAACAAAATTATAATTCATTTATGACATGTATGAATTATCCACAAACCAACATGAAAAATGGTGTGGTCATTATGATTGAAAGAGTTTTTTTCTTTTAAAAGTAATTATTTTTTAAAATACATTTCGCACATTCCCAACCAAGAAAATGGGATTTAATTGTATCATAAATTTCATGAAAATAATTATAATTTATTTTTAATATATAGTAAACAATATCACATCAATATAAAACCATGTGTAGCTGGTAAAATTGAAATTTCATGATTTAATTTAAAAATAACATTTTAATTCAAAAAATGAATCACATACTCATAATTGAGTGAACACCCTAGGATTAAAATCATAAATTAGTAAGAATATATATAATAAATTTTTTATGTCAAGGAATTGACTATATTTAAATCAAACACATGATATGTCAATTAAGATTGAAGGTCTATGTTTTCATTTATGTGTGATATTTCAGTTCAAAATGTGCATCAAATAATTAAATTTAATTAACTATGCTCATATTTTATTGATAAAATATTCATAATATTCATAATTCATTTTTTGGATGTAGTAATTATCCATGCATAAATATGACACATGGTGTATTTGTTATGACTAGAAGTGTTTGTTTTCATTTTAGAGTGACATTTTAGTTTAGAAAGCATGTTATATACTCAATAAAAATAAAACATTATCATATTGTTTTCATGCATTATTAAAAAATATCAATAATTCATTTTTAGTTTGTATAAATTAACACTATGTAAATTCAACACACAGTGTGGTCGATATGACTGAAAGTTTGTGATATCATTTTAAAATTACATTTTAGAACAAAATAGTTTTCACAAGATAAAAAACCCAAAATAAATTCTCAGATGTTCATCATACCTTATAAAAAAATTTATTTGTGATGTATTATAATTAACTAACCATCAAAACAATGTGTGTCTATTATGACTAATTGTTTGTGTTTTAATTTAAAAGTGGTATTTTAGTTCATAACACATGTCACATACTCAATACGATGAAAACTTGTTACATTATATTGATATATAAGAAATCATATAGTTTAGTAATTAACCTCACATCAATCTAATATATAGTAGGGCAGATATAACTGAAAGTGCATCACATACTCAAAATTTAGAAAATGCACTACATGTTTCATAATATACTATAACATTATTGATTTATGAAATATGTTATCCTTTTAATTTATCTAATATATATTATTATTTAGGTTCTCATTTTTTTATTTATTTTTTATTTATTAATTATAATATAGTATTTATGTTCTAGTTATTTCTTTATAGAATTATTGAAATGACATTTGTTTTATATTTACACACTTTTATTCCTCAACTTGAGGAAAATTTGTTTGAAAAATAGTAGTGTTATAAGTCTATATTAGAAGTGGGTCCTAAATATAGAAAAATATTGTTTCACTTGGTCCCTTACAAGTTAAATTATTTTTGATTTTATTGGTAATTTTAATTCTTTTTAATAAACTATAAATATCATTGTAAATATATGGTATTGAAATTTATTTAACGTAACATTTTTTGTAAATTTATTTTATGATATCGATATTTTTATATAAATTTAAATTTATTTTATTTACATGGATTTTGTAGTTTTTTATTCATGTATCAGTGTGCTTTAGTGGATCATGGATTTTATCAGAACTGGGTAGCACTTATAAAATTCACTTCAATCAATTCTTGATATAACTTGGATATAAGTCACTTTATCGATGAAAAAAATATTTCTAATAAAGGTTCATTTTATTGGCACCAACTATGGTATTTATAAAATATTATTTTATTAGTGATGTCAATATCATCTCTTTTTTAGCACTAATAACATTAAAATCGTAAGATAAAAAACCCTCAATAATTCTAGTGTTCTAATCAACTCACTGAAATTTCATAACCTACAACTAATTTTGATCATCCCCAATCTCAAGACAACTTAACCTATCTAACCCACTATCTACATTCTCTTATCCTACACTTCTATATTAACTATTACCTATTACAAAAATCCAAATTCATCCCCACCTCTACTCTCACAATATCACCAACCATGTCACTGGGATTTCTAGCCACCATAAAATTCTACTTTAACCTTAACCCAACCAAACAAGGACCATTAACTCTCCATCTCACATCCTTAATTCCACCCCTCTTCCACATCTCCTTCCACTCAAATCCAAGACCTACCACTCTACCTCACAATGTTTTATCCTATCTCTTATTCTATTTAATTTAAAACCATTCATAGACTTTTCTCAGAATCCTTATTCTATCCACTACAAAACAAAACTAAATCCACCACATATATACCACATTACACCATATCTATCCCAAAAACATAGTACAACTCAACTAATAACCATCCACAAAATTCTCCATTCGTCTACCCATAAATTATGACCAAAAAATCATATTCTTATCCATAATGATACACATCTAAATCTATAAACTAAAGAACACTTATATTTTTCCAATTAATCCTGAAAAAATTTCCACTAAAACATTAACCTCTTATAACCCTTCAAAAATTAAATCCAAAAAATTCGCATCAATATTTGGCAGATCATTCATAACATCAAATCCCACACTTAAATCCATCTTTCTAGGTGCCTATAAAGTTTCATGAAGAGACAAAAATAAATGAATATACTTTTCAAATGGAATAAATTGATCGGTGATGAATATTCCTCTACCACCATTTTCTCTTAGCTACTCAATTGAATCTCTCTTTATTTATAAATTGATCTTTACTTTTTTTGTAATAGTGAATATCCCTTTGAGGAAGAAAAACTCATGATATTTAAAAAACCATAATAATAAAATATTAATTATATTGGGTCTAGGTTTATTATTTATTTTTATGTATTTATCTAATAATTCATTGTAGCTTCACTCTTAATTAAAATATCAATAATTGTACACCCTTATTCCAAAGAAAATAACTATGTATATATTATTGTTTTCTAAGTTATTCATGATATTGAGGATTGAATATTCAAAAATAAAAATATCAAAATAAATACCATGATGAATATTTGGGATAAGTAATAAAGTAGAAGATTAATTAAGTAAAATAAGGAATAATAGATTTATTGTAACACCCCATGCTTCCACAGTATGCTTCTCTTTCAATAATGCAATAGCTTACATTGTACGCAAGTTCGAGATCCTAACACACCGCAACCAATCAAAGTAGCCTTTATGAATATTAATACCCACTTTTTGAAATTATATAAATTTTATATTTTAAAATTGTATTCACTTTTGTATTCAAAATATCGAAATTATCCTAAGTTGAATTTTTTGTAATTTTCTGAGAACATCCAATTTTCTATGAATAGGAAAAAATACTTAAAAACAACTTTTTTAATAAAAATAATTTATAGTCATAAATTATACTATTGAGTGGTTTTAAAGTATAATTAGAATATATTTTTACCATTTTAACCAATGGTGGTCATTATAATTAATTTTAGTTTGAAATTAGACATAAACAATTATCAATCTTTTGATTGATATTGTTTCTTAAAAACACGCTATTTGTTTTGACAGCGGGAATTAATTATAAAATTAATTAATTCAACTTATATTTTTGGAATTTTTTAAAATATACATCATTTTTTAATTCAGAATATCAATTAAAGTTTAGGGTGAATTTTTGGTTTTTTCTGAAAAACTTCAATTTTTGATGAATAGTGAAACCACTAAGTGGTAGTTAAAAACTGATTTTTTGTTTAAATGAAATTTTACCGCTTCTGTAAATTGAATTTCAAAGATCCATCATACATCATTTTAATTAGGAATTAAAATTTGGTTCAATGGGATTAAAATAATTTTTGGTGAATAGTAACTTTTAAGTTCTATTAATCGCGATTAAAGGTAATTAGTGTAATTTAAGGTAAATATAATGTTATAATAATATGAAATTACCTTTACACTTGTCATACCCTTATTTGATGATTCATGGAATACCAAGACAATCCATGGGTCAACTTGGGGACCCCATGGAGCCACTTGGGTAAGAAAATGACATTAATAACTTTTTATTTAAAGTAAAAATAAAATTGTCACAAACATGTGTTGTTTTACTAAAATAATTATTAAATGGGGTTATATAAGTTAACTTTTCGACTATAAATATTAATTTTAAATATAAATATATTTCCTACATCATGATATTTTTTTCATAATTTTTTAGACATTAAATAAATTAAATTTTTTATGATACCATGATGATGCAGCGATTACCTCATTAACTATCGATTTAAATAAAATGAAAAGATAATGTAAAATATAAGACTTAGACCTCTCAAAAACATATTGTATGAGTATATTTAGAACCCTTATCACATTATACTAGAAATATATAATTGTGGGACCTTTTAAATTTGAAAAGCACTTCATAATAATGTAACATTTCATGACTTTCCAATAGTGCCCCTCCTCTCCTCTTATAAAAGGCCCCCACGTCTACCACCTTACTCACACCATCAAATCCATTTGTATTGGCCAAACTCTTCCCGAATACTCTCTCAACATTCATCCCTTCATCTATAAGCCTTACCATAGGCAGAAAGCTCTTCAAAAAACCATTTTGGTTCAAACTGAGGGGAGTTACCTGATTTAAAGGTAATGTCTTCTCTTATGTTGTCTTTTTTTATTTTTCTTCTCCAACCCCCTAAACTATTTTTATTCTTTAATTTTGTAAAAAACCAGTATATTAAATATACTAGGATGTTTTTATTAGAAGTATTATATTTACACTTACACACACCTTCGTCTAATGTTTAAAGAACATACTGTTTCTGTGGGTGGCGAATTACTGCCTCACAAAACGATGATTGTTCAATCTTCATTTAACACCACTCATGGTGGTAATTATAATGAAACATTTTTATATATGATATATATTATTTTTATGTTTTCCTTATGCTTTTGTATTTTTCATTTATGGCATACCTTTATGATTTCCATTATGGGTAAATGCGATAATTTCATTTTAGGAAGTGCGGACTACCGCCCCCTCAAAGTGATTTGAATCGTTAATGCCATATGTGGGATGTATAAAGGATGGATTAAATTATATTATATATGATATTATACTGGAATTATAATATAAATTTATATCATTATGAATTCATTCCATTAAATACAAAATAGAAATGAAAGTTGTGTTCATGCTTACGTACAGCTTACCGTCTCCATAAACGGTGCATTTCATTTCTTACCTCTAAATGTTATATAATATTATAAATACATATATATACTGGATATATATTATATATATGATATCTACATCATGAATATAATTCTGTATTTAATGGATATTTTACCACATGAACAACTTGTAATTATAAGAAGTTTATTTTTGACTAAAGTACCAAAGATCGACAAAATGACCGTTATTAACTTAAATAATTACATAATGTTCATAACATGGTAATAAGTGATATAAAAGGAATAATGAACTTGAAAAATGTTCTTAAGCAAATATAAATTAACTCTAGTTTATTATTCAGGAGATTAAAGAACGATCGAGTCAAGGCGGACACGAGATAAGGGAACTTCTTAACCCAATTTCCGTTCTTTGGGTTAATCTCCAACTTTCAAATTATGTAATGATATTATTATGTTCTATCTTTTATTTGTACTTACTTTTTTTGTACTTATAGTGAATACACATAATAGGACTATTTTATTTAAAAATTATCTTTGTAAGGGACTTCGTCTCAATCTCCTTTCATTGAGGCATATTTTGTTTTATACACAACCTTCTTTTATACGGTGTATAAACCCCATTGACTTTTACATTTATTCTAATGGAATATTTTTTATACAAATATTTTTACTAAATGACAAAAGGGAATTTTTTTTGTCGTTCATATGCGGCGATAATGACTTCTCCACCGTCGTGACCTTTATTAGAGTTTCGGCTTCCTATACATGCCATTACTTTTTTTAAATGAAAAGTAAATACAAAGTTTTAATTTTATTTCATTTTGGTATTGAAAATGGTTTTAAAAGTGTATTTATTATATCAATGTGTTGTATTGATATCTTGTGATTGAAATGTGTAAATGTTATGTTTCCTTTATGCATGTTTTATGTCATAGGGTTATGTTATGGTTTATGATATGTTTAAACCTATTCATATGAGGAATGCATTAGATTTAATAAGTGACAGGTGGAGTCCGCTATAGCTCCTCGATGCATCGATAGGTATCATGAGACAAACTAGTATCTTGGCACGAGGCCTTCACAAAATCTTATTTGTATTCTTGGCACGAGGCCTTGGCTATGTGGTTATGATAGCCTGGCATTATTCATTCCATCATTATGAAAGTGGTTATTGATATTGCATGTGATTATTCGACTAGTAGAATATCCATGTGAATTAGTAAATGACATTATTTCATTTTATTTTTTCCATATTATGCTAAAGTTCAAGTTTAAAAGGCTTTTGTTTTAGTTATACATTGCCTTAAATGTTAATGTTTATTTATGAAAGTTTCCGCTATATTTTTATCCTTACTGAGCATCTGAGCTCACCCCTTCCAATGTTTTAATTTTTCTAGGATGTGAAGAAGTATATTATGAATGAACAGCAGGTATAGTATGAGGGGATATAAATAGAAGATGTTGTTGTAGTTTTTTTTTACATTATAATCTAATTTAATACTTATGAATGTATCTTGTGTTTCCAAGGCTACTAAACTAATCGGTCTTTCGAGACTTGAAATTTTTTGATCATGACAATGTTACCCAATAATGCACTGACTCTGGGTAATTGGGGTCGGGGTGTTACATTTGGTATCATAGGCAGTTTAGTACTAACCTTAGAAGCTAGATTTAGTTAAAATCTGATTAGAGCACATGGCCCTAAGATAGACTTTGAGGATTAGTATAGAATAACTTCCGAGAATTTTGGTATTATAGTGATTTTGTGAGTTTTCCAAGCAATACATCCCTGTCTGGATACGAGCAGGTAGAGGCGGCTCTGGCACAGATGTACCTAGGGGTAAAACCTGAAAACTCTTCTTTGAGCTAGACTCAAATGAGAACTGGTGCACGACAATGGGCCTTGATGCACTCTTGGTTACGAAACTCCTGGGGGATATGCTTAGGATAATTCTCATTTTCTTTACCAACCATTAATAAGGGTTTATGAGTATATACTTCCTCAAAGAAAACATTTTTATGATTATGGATTATATCCATAAACTGTTTAATTTATGTTAAGTATTTTACAAGTATGGAATTATGTTTTTTGATTTTTATACTGATCTAGTTTATGCCATTGTTTAGAATTGGAACCTAGAGGAAGGAAATGAAACTGTATCAATGCATGCACTCCACGTAGGGATTGCCCTCCTGCTCAAGATAATTATAATGGAGCTGGTGATACAACTGGTGCTGATCAGCTTATCACCATACTGGTACAACTCACTCAGGTTATGAATAATAACCTTACTCGTATGGAGCACCCTGATCTGCAACGTGGAGGATCAATGTTAGATCATTTCATGAGGCAACAACCACAAACATTTAATGGGGGTACAAATCCCATAGTAGCTGAGCAATGAATAAATTCCTTAGAGAAAATATTACATGCCTTGGGGAGTAGTGAAAGGGAAAAGGTTATCATGGCAGTTTACCGCATCACTAGAGATGCTGATCAATGGTGGTCATTGATTCAAAACACAAAGTAAGATGATGAAGTATCAAATATGGAATGGAGGGAGTTCAAAGAGATTTTCTTAGAAAAATACTTTCCTCATGACCATCGAGCAGATATGGAAAGGCAATTTCTGAGTCTGAGACAAAAGGAGGATGAGAATGTCTCAAAGTATGAGGCCAACTTTACAAGGTTAGCGAGGTATGCTACAGATTATATACATAACCCAAGAAGTAAGATTGATCATTTCTTTGATGGGTGAAAACCAATTCTCTGTCGAGCATTAGTATCACAATCTTTCTCAATATACGAAGATATAGTCTCATGTGCTATCAAGACAGAAAAAGAATTCCTTGAGTTATATGAAAACAAAGTAAAGAAATATAATAAGATAATGGTGTAACAAGAGAGACATAAAGGGAAAAAGAGAAAGAATGATTTTCCATTATGCGATAATTGTGGGAAGAATCACCCTGGTACTTGCCTAAAGGGAATGGGAGTTTGTTATAAATGTGGAGAAAAAGGTCACCAGGCTCGTGATTGCTAGGGAAAGAAAGAGGCTCTCAATGTTGAATGCTACAATTGTAAAAAAATGGGGCATTATTCAAATGAATTCCTTAAGCTCCAAGGAAACATACCTCAGAAAAGGGCAAGGGATCAAGGCCAAGTCTATGTTGTTACTACAGATGAAGTTGAATAATTATTGTATTTGTGTTTTTGTACTCAAGAACTATATTATGGTTATAAGACTAATGTGAAATATATATAAGGATTGTACTGTAGTACTTGTTGTTTTCATTAAGTTTTTAATATGATGAGGGTAATCATATTTTTAGTATGTGACAATAAGAGAAACATTACTTTGTTTGGGGAATCTGACGATACAATTGATTTTGGAATTTAGAGACCTTTTAGAGAAAGTCTAGACAGAGGTATTTTGGATAACTATAAAGGTTGGAATGGATTAATTTGAACTTTGGATAGTATTTTTTTAAGGTTAAAACATTTCTGAAGATTATTTTTGGAATATTATAATACTATAGTTTTAGGAAAAGGAGAACCTGCAGGTCGGGGGAAAACCCATCATGTTGGAAAAATCTGTAGGAATCGAACCCACAACCATAGTGTGACAGGCCTTTATTACCTACCACAGGCCTACATAAAGTCCCTGGTTATTACACGATAGTTTTCCTAATCTAAATGGCATGTGTTAATATTTGGAACCTTGCACAATTATGATATTATTGAGTTCTATTATCTATTTGAGTGAAAGATGGGTTTGTGGTAAAAAATTATTAAATAATGAAATTCTACATGGAAAGTATGTATATTTCCTTACATTTTTAGTAAATCTCCTAAATAAATTCCTCAAATTTATGAAAGGTAACTTAAAACAAAAACGTTTTTGGTTAACTTTCCCTACTGGGGAATCAATGATTGTTTAACCAATCACAGATTTGTGATTTTATTGTAGTTAACTTCCTCATAATCCTATTTTCTACAACTCTCCATCAGATCTTGATGTTTTTTTTCTCCTCCATATCCATATTTTCATATAATCCTAGTATTGGCTATCTCAGGTGAACTTTGTACTTCTCTTTCTTTCTTTTAAAGTTATATTTTTATTAACCCTATTCCCGATGTGGGTTTTTCAAGAAGGTATTTTATATTTTCAACCTTTTATTTTTGAAGAACATTTTCAAATTGCGAGGACACATTTTATTAAAGTAGGGGAGAATGTAACACCCCAAGCTTCCACGGTACGCTTCTCTTTCAATAATGCAATAGCTTTCATTGTACGCAAGTTTGATATCCTTACACACCGAGACCAATCAAAGTAGCCGTTATGAATAGTAATACCCACTTTTTGAAATTATATAAATTTTATATTTCAAAATTGTCTTCATTTTTTTATTCTAAATATCGAAATTATCATAAGTTGAATTTTTTGTAATTTTCTGAGAACTTCCAATTTTCTATGAATATGAAAAAATACTTAAAAACTACTTTTTTAATAAAAATAATTTATAGTGATAAATTATACTATTGAGTGGTTTAAATTATATTTAGAATATATTTTTACCATTTTATCCAATGGTGGTCATTATAATTAATTTTCCTTTGAAATTGGACATAAACAATTGTCAATCTTTTGATTGATATTGTTTCTTAAAAACATGCTATTTGTTTTGACAGCAGGAATTAATTATAAAATTAATTAATAAAACTTATATGTTTGGAATTTTTTAAAATATAAATCATTTTTTAATTCAGAATATCAATTATAACTTAGGGTGAATTTTTTGTATTTTTCTAAAAAACTTCAATTTTTGATGAATAGTGAAACCACTAAGTGGTAGTTAAAAAACTGATTTTTCGTTTAAATGAAATTTTACCGCTTCTGTGAATTAAATTTCAAAAATCCGACATACAAAATTGTCATTAGGAAGTAAAATGTGGTTCAATGGGATTAAAATAATTTTTTGTGAATAGTAAATTTTTAGTTCTATTAATCCCAATTAAAGGTAATTAGTGTAATTTAAGGTAAATATAATGTTATAATAATATGAAATTACCTTTACACTTGTCATACCCTTATTGGATGAGTCATGACAGAACAATACAATCCATGGGTCATCTTGGGGACCCCATGGAGCCACTTGGGTAAGAAAATGATATTAATAACTTTTTATTTAAAGTAAAAATAAAATTGTCACAAACATGTGTTGTTTTACTAAAACAATTATTACATGGGGTTATATAAGTTAACATTTCGTCTATAAATATGAATTGGAAAGATAAAAATATTTCCTACATCATGATATTTTTTTAATAATTTTTATACATTAAATAAATTAAATTGTTTATGACACCATGATGAAGCAGTGATTACCTCATTAACTAACAATTTAAATAAAATGAAAAGATAATGTAAAATATAAGACTTACACTTATCAAAAACCTATTGGATGAGTATATTTATAACCCTTATCACCTTATCCTCGAAATATATGATTTTAGGACCTTTGAAATTCTAAAAGCACTTCATAATAATGTATCATTTCATGACTTTCCAAGAGTACCCCTCCTCTCCTCTTATAAAAGGCCCCCACCTCTACCACCTTACTCACACCATCAAAGTCATTTGGCTCAGCAAAACTCTGCCTAAATATTCTATCAACATTCCTCCCTTAATAATATAAGCCTTACCTTAGGCAGAAAGCTCTTCAAGAAACCATTTTGGTTCAAACTGAGGGGTGTTAGCCGATTTAAAGGTAATGTCTTCTCTTATGTTGTTTTGTTTTATTTTTCTTCTCCAACCCCCTGAACTCTTTTTATTCTTTTCATTTATAAAAAAACCAGTATATTCAATATACTAGGATGTTGTTATGAGAATTATTTTATTTACACTTACAAACACCTTTGTCTAATGGTTAAAGAACATACTATTTCTGTGGGTGGCGAATTACTACCACACGAAATGATGATTGTTCAATCTTCTATTAACACCTCTCATGGTGACCATTATGATGAAACTATTTTTATATATCATATATATTATTTTTATGTTTTCATTATGCTTTTTTATTTTTCATTTATGGCATACCTTTATGATTTCTATTATGGGTAAACACGATAATTTCATTTTAGGAAGTGCGGACTACCGCCCCCTCAAAGTGATTTGAATCGTTAATTCCATACGTGGGATGTATAAAGGATGGAGTAAATGATATTATATATGATATTATAATGGAATTATAATATAACTTTATATCATTATTATTTCATTCCATTAAATACAAAATAGAAATGAAAGTAGCGTTCATGCGTACGTACGGCTTACCGTCTCCATGAACGGTGCATTTCATTTCTTACCTCTAAATGTTTTGTAATATTATAAATACATATATATACTAGATATATATGATATATATGATATCTAAATAATGAATATAATTCTGGATATAATGGATATTTTACCACATGAACAACTTGTAATTATACGAAGTTTATTTTTGACTCAAGTACCAAAGATCGACAAAACGACCGTTATTAACTTAAATAATTACATAATGTTCATAACATGGTAATAAGTGATATAAAAGGAATAATGAACTTGAAATAGGTTCTTAAGAAATTATAAATTAACTCTAGTTTATTATTCATGATAATAAGGAACGATCGAGTCAAGTCGGACACGAGGTAAGGGAACTTCTAAACCCAATTTCTGTTCTTTGGGTTAATCTCCAACTTTCAAATTATGTCATGATATTATTATGTTCTATCTTTAATTTGTACTTCCTTTTTATGTAATTATAGTGAATACACATAATAGGTTTATTTTATTTAAAAATTATCTTTTTAAGGGACTTCTTCTCAATCTCCTTTCATTGAGGCACATTTTGTTTTTTACACAACATTCTTTTATACGGTGTATAAGCCCCTTTTACTTTTATGTTTATTCAAAAGGAATATTTTTTATATTAATATTTTTACAAATGAAAAAAGGGAATGTTTTTCTTTTGTCGTACGTATGCGGCGACAACGACTTCTCTACCACCGTGACCATTATTTGAGTTTCGACTTCCTCTACAAGCCATAACTTTTTTAAAATGAAAAGTAAATACAAAGTTTTAATTTTCTTTCATTTTGGTATTGAAAATGGTTTTGAAAGTGTTTTTATTTTATCAATGTGTTTTATTGATTTCTTGTAATTAAAATGAGTAAATGTTATGTTTCCTTTATACATGTTTTATGTGATACGATTATGTTATGGTTTATGATATGTTTAAAACTATTCATATGAGGAATGCATTGGACTTAATAATTGATTGGTGGAGCCCACTATAGCTCCTCGATGCATCGGTAGGTCTCATGAGAAAAACTAGTGTCTTGGCATGAGGCCTTGACAAAATCTTATTTGTAGTCTTGGAACGAGGCCTTGGCTACATGGTTATGATAGTCTGGAATAATGCATTCCATCCTTATGAAAGTGGTTATTGATATTGCATGTTATTATTCGACTAGTAGAATATCCATGTGAATAAGTAAATGGCATTATTTCATTTTATTATGGCCATATTATGCTGAATTTCAAGATTAAAAGGATTTTTTTAGTTATACAAAGCCTTAAATGTTAATGTTTATTTATAAAAGCTTCCATTATATTGTTATCCTTACTGAGTATTTGAGATCACCCCATCCAATGTTTTAATTTTTCTAGGATATAAAGAAGTATATTATGAATGACCTACAGGGATAGTATGAGGGGATATGAAGACAAGATATTGTTGTAGTTTTGTTTTACTTTATGATGTATTGTAAGACTTATGAATGTATCTAGTGTTTCTAAGGCA
Organism: Viscum album; assembly: GCA_963277665.1. Taxonomy (NCBI): domain Eukaryota; kingdom Viridiplantae; phylum Streptophyta; class Magnoliopsida; order Santalales; family Viscaceae; genus Viscum; species Viscum album. The sequence continues at coordinate 1,327,228,363 of OY728142.1, read as the reverse complement.
ACTAAACTAATTGGACTTTTGAGACTTGATCTTTTGTGATCATGTCATTGTTACGCAATAATGGACCAACTCTGGGTAACTGGGGTCGGGGCGTTACATTTATCATATATGTCAAGAATATTTTCCTCCTTAAATATTATACTAATACTAAAATAACTATTGGAAGAGAAACTATAAATAAATTAAAGTGGGTCTAATAAACAATATAAATCATAAGAAATAAATGTGAAAAAGTTAAGGACTTGTGAAAATCGCAAAATAGTAAACTTTACTACAGACTTGTTCTGGATGCTAAAAAACTCCAAATATGTTATGGTTTAACTTCATGAATTATTAATCACTAATGAGAAGTATAAAAGAAGGCCCTTACACAATCCATATTTTGATCTCCATCAAACTATAACACTCGGATGAGAATAAAATGAAAATAAGAACATTTTAGGCACAATCTAGTAAGGAATACATGCTCCAGCTTTGGTAATCCCTTCCCAAGCTCTCTCTTTTAACTAAAATAAAACAAAAATCATTTAAATGGAATCAGGTGGTATAATTCCTTAAAGAGACAATGATCTATTAATAATTTTGTATTATTTCTCAATTAATATATGTAACTTCCTTGAAAATTTTTAAAAATTGGAAAAAATAATCCATAACAACTTTGATATAATAGTATCAATGAAGGGAACATATAACATCACAATATATAAAATTTAAAAACTAAAAAATCTATCTAAGGGGATGTTTGAGGGTTACATCATAATGATTCCTCGAGTGGAAGTTAATTTATAATGTTAAATCAAACAATAGAGTTTTATTAAGTGACCAAACAAATGATCTATGAAAGAATAAACTAAAAGGAAAAAATATTTCCTCAAGTGAAACCAAAACAGATACCTCTGCATCGTGTGATTAAATTCACACATAATGTGAAGTCATAAAAAAAATTATCTTTGTATTAATAAAAAAATACATTAGAATTAACCAAGTGTTAAAGTCCCATAATATGACTAAAAAATATCTCATTTAATAAAAATCCAACCTACCCATGATATTAAGTAAGACTCATATAATACTAATAAGAAACCCGCAGAGAGTTAAAAAATGATCATAAAAAACAGATTGAATACAAAATAATAAAACATGGAATATTATAAACAAGTGAATAATTTATATAATTCCACATGTTGGATGGTTCATTCATACATGAGTTTTTTATTCATATGTGGAGCCTCTACCAAAGGATTGTATTTGTTGTTAGTGTTTGTTATTCATATTTGGAGAATTTATTTTATATTATCACTATATGTATTTATTTTTTAACTTGGTGTGGAGGTAACTATTTTAATTTCACTAGAAATGGGCTATTTTCCTTTCATTATATTTTTATAAGTCTTATTTGTATAGTGGTTTAATCTAAACCCATTATTTGAGTTCACTATATACAATTTGCACTGCTGGTTGATGCATTATGATTCAACCCTTATAATTCAATTTATATTGATTTTATGAGCTATTACACTTCTCTCATAGTGTTGTTTGTGTGACCTTCACTCCTACCATTATATCATAGATTTTATAAGTGATTTAATTATAGTTGTTAAATTGTATTAAATCTATAAAATATTTATCTAGAGATCTAATCTGTCATTATTATTGGATATTTTTTTCTTTTTTTACTTTTATAAACTAATTATATTTGAAAAAAAATCTATTACAGAAAATTGAGAGTGTGTGAAAAGACCACTGTACATAAATATTTTCATCAATTCCATGATTTTCTATATACTTGTGTTTATCATGACAAGATCATTCAGATGTTATATTATAGTAGATGTTTTAAGATGGTACATGTGAGAACCACATGTTTAGTTCTAATTATAAACATCCAAATAATCAATTCAAACTCAAGAAATTTTTGGATTTCTTTTATATCTTTGAATAAATAATTTGTAATGTGGAATAGTATTTCAGTTTGGTTTAATCATATTGTTTGTGTTTTTTTTCTTGTGATTCCTAGTGTATCATGTGACCACTTTATGTTATTTAATACTATTCTTTATTATTATTTTTAAAATATATAAAGTCTATGAATATGATGTTTCTCTTATCATTCATGTCAAACCAAATTGGTTTAAATAATATTTAACAATCGTACCTTATTTTATTACTTTCCTTTTACACATTATCACTGAAATTTAATCATCATTACAATATTTTCCTCTATATTTTCTTTTTATCAAATTTATATTATTGAAATAATGAATTTATTAGAAACTAATAACCTATAAAGATATCTTCTTCATTTCCAAATGGCGGACCCATGAGGAAGTCATCAATAATTCATATCAGATCCCACAACATATGATAATAAATTTCAATAATTATGGAAATGAAATAATTGATTGTAAAAATGAGTTTATCCAATGAAAATAAATATTATAGAAATTATAATCTAATAGAGACTATGAGATTCCCTTCATAGATCTAGGAAACCTAATATTATTCAATCCATTGATGGATAAACTATGTTTACCAATATTTATTTCCCTCCAATTTTATAAATAAAAGCACATAGTTATCTTATGATATGATTATCCTATAAAGACTTGGGATAGGTTTTCTTTAATAACTTAGGTTATGTATTTTTTTGTTTTACATCGATTTAATTTAAATTTTGTGGTTTTATTTTTTACTAAAATCTTATTCTCTTTATCTACAGAAGTTTATTTTGTTTAAAAAAGTTATATTTATTATTATTAATTTATGTTCATGTATTTTCATTTTTTCCCACGTTATGACAATTCTATAAGTTGTGTGATGTATGGAGTTTCTAAAAACATTATTTTTTAACTTCTACTATCTATTTTGTTCTCTCTTCCTCCTTTAGTGTCATGATCTCAAACATTCATTTTGAAGGACTGGTTGGATTTTCTATCCCACTGAGTAAAGAATGTATTTTTTTTCATTCTAAATACTATTGGTGGTGGTTAATAAACTAATGTTATAATGAATGTTGTGGTTTAACACCTTATATAATTATCCAACACAACAATGGTTATAACTACCACTAAATATTTATCAGTAGTGATTTAAAATTTATATTTCTTTTCTTAAAATAGTGGAACATTTAACGATTGTGAATTTGTTCAAGAAAATTATTAAATTTTGTTATATTTTAAACCACTATTAAACAAAATAAAAAATTATTAGGAAATATAAGAAATTTTATATGATACTAACTATAATTTAAAATAAAAATATATTTATATTGTATATAATTCATTACTTTTAGTTTCCGAGTAAAAAATAAAAACACGAAACTATTAACATTATATCACATTGTTGGTATAAAATAAAAACAAAATATTTTTAGTCTTATAATTTGATTTTATCATATATATTTTTTAATGATAAATAAAAAAATTCAATATAGGGATCCAATATCCACACTAGTCCCCCAATTCAGACTGACTACCCCCAGATGTTTCATGCTCTATATTTTCTAGTCAACTACATCCTTTGGATTATTTAATGCCTATGATAAATTGAATTTGTAATATAAGTTAGTTTTAATGAGATATAATGTATATAAAATATATTTATAATTTTTATCATAGTAATATAAATATATTAAAATATACTCAATTGATTCAGTACTGTTTCATTTTTATATTAATAATTCAATCGATTCCATGTGATGAAAATGAATAAATTAATAGTGGTTTAAACCTTAATGTGGTTATTGATACATAGGGGGTTTGTTGATATACAGAGTTGAATAAGAGTACAAAATAATTATGTTATTTATCTAGAAAATGATATTTAGAAAAAAAATTGGATATGATTCATGTTTTATCTTTTGTTCTTAATACATAAATCATGTTTAGACTCAAGTATTACATGGTGTTTCATTTGATGATAATTTCATTAGGGTGTTTTAAAATGATTGAATGTTCATGGAAGAAATTAAAAGGAAAAATATAGTTATTTCAGTTTAGGTGGCCTCAATACACTATGTTCAATCACAAATCAAGCATGGAATTATTCTAGAAATAGAAACAACACAAATTCTCAAGACATGGTATTCTAGAAAATTCCTACTTTAAAAAAGGATGGTATAAAAATTTAATTTTATAGTGATGTACATAATATAATTAAAAATTGTGAGATCGTATTCTAAATAATAATTTTAAAAGTAAATTCAACTAAGAATAATTCATATGATAAATGGCTATAACTATACACATAGTGGATAAAGTCATGGCAACTCATGTGTGATTTCAGAAAATCTGTAATGTACATAATATATATATTATTTTTATTTTTAAGGTGTAATATTTAAGGTTTGATTTAGTAAAAAATATATTGATTCTATAATAATAAAAATGGTCTATAAATCACTATGTTTAAGCTATGGTGTCAATTTTAACTATTCCTCTAAAAAATCATAGAGAATTGTACCCCAAGAAGTGAGTTAACTTGGATATTATCTGAAATTCAAACCATGGAGGCCCAAACCAAGGACCATTCCATAGTATAAGAAAATAATTTTTGTTATAAATATTTATTGGGGGATTTTTTTATCATAATTAATTTATAGAGTTTTTTTGAATCATTTATAATTAGTTGAATAGAAAATGCATGCAACATGAAATCGTAAAGAATGATCAATCAATATTTAGTAAAGAGGTTTAAATTTTTCTTGTGTCTAATGTCATGGATTATTTTACTTCTAAATAGATACTCGTAGTTGATCTCATGTGTAATTAATCACATAAATGAGGTCTAATTGGTCTTTAATGACACAAAGGCACAAAAGTAAGTCTGAGAATCAGAAGAAAAATTATGAAGTAGTTGAAGGAAGTTACTAGATCAAAATTGAATTTGAGATTCAGATAATAAATTGAAGAAATTACTCTTTATATTTAACATAAAATATTATAATTCCATTATAATATTATCCAAGTTAGATATTTTCGTGGAAGATAATATAATGCATTGTCTATAGTTAAGTTCACAGAGAAAGTGGTAAAGAAGAAAAAGTACAGAGACTAGTGAAACTATAATTATAATAATAGAAAAGTTATACACTATGTTTTTGCATGTGATCATCACATTATTATCTTGTGTTTAAGAATAAGGAGTAACTCACAAAATGTATAAATTTTGAATAAGTTCAATAAAACTAAAAAAATATTGTAAGAAAATTTAATTAGAGAAAACAAATAATCCATACCTCATTGAAGATAAAGATAATAATGTAACTTATTGAAAGACAAAATTGTTTCATATTTTAATATATTACATGAAAAAAACATTTTCATTTATATCCACAGTGGTGATTCTATAGTAATGTAGGTTTCATGGTGATTTTAAGTATTCCCAATAATTATCTACTCATTTATCCTAGAAATCTTTATACATCAAGTCTTTTCATTAGTTTTATTTCATTAGTGTGTGGAAGATAATTCGTGATATGAATCACTCTAACAAGTTATGGAAATTTATTTAATGTGAAACAAATAAAGGAAAAATAGAATCTTTCTCACTTATTCACCCCCACCCCTTTTAGTGAACCTATATAATTATCTTGGCCATTAAAAGTGGTTTTAAAGTATACCATGTTTCCTTTTAAAATCAACAATTTTGAAGTTCTCTTCTTTAAAAGCTATTAAACTCTGATAGTTTTTTGTGTTTCCTTGTTTCCATCAAAATTAATGGTTTTTTCTGACTTTATTTTTGTAATTTTTTATAGAGGATTGTGATCTAGAATTTTTTTAATAATTATTGAAAATATTAATTTGGTGAATAAAATAAGCATTCCCACATTCAATGGGGAAAATTAAAATATTTTTAAGGAAATAATAATATCATACATACTTTAGTTAGGTATGTATGTACTTGAAATTATGACTAATTTTTTTACACATGATTCATAAAAATATTCTTTGAATCTGGGTAATGGAAAAAATGTGGTTATTAATTGTAATAATAGAATATTTATTCTATCAACCCTTTTATAAAAGGAGAATTTAATATTTATGGGGAAAATGATTCAAATGAAATTTTTTATAAGCTAAAAAATATCTAAAAAGTAAATCACAAGACAAAAGGGCCAAATTTATGAAGTGGTAATTGATGTAGGAAGATATATTTATGCTCGAAGAAAAATATATCAATGGATTCTTTACAAGGTTAAATGTGGTGGTGAGCACCATTAGTGGATTCATTTAGACTCTTAAATATTTATTAATGGTCTAAAAGATACTTCATATCCTACTGAACAAAGTTTATGACATTTTTGTTTCTCTAGGGTATCATGTTCTTGGTGCAATTACTTTGAATGAAATTCAAAACATATTTATTCCATATGAAATGAGAAATGATTTCACTTAAATTAAGAAGAGTTCAAATGGTAATGAAATATTTTTCAATGTTTTCAATTTATTAATATACCTCAATGGAAATTCATGTATAAGATGAATAAGGAGTTTTATGTTTATATTTTCATGAAGATACTAATGTGAAGTTTTATAAGATCATGTTACTCTTTTTAAGAGGTGTCCTATGAGAATGAGGAAAATTTTGTGTCTAGTTACCTTTAAAAAAATTTAGTCGTGTGGGTATTGTAAGAACCCGGAGCTTTGGTTTTAGGTACGGATCTCTTTTACGGGTTTTTTAAGGAAAAATATAGAATCTGGAAATTTTCAGAGTACATGCCGTATACTTTTTGAGTAAACGCCGTGTACTCCTTGTCCACTCAAAGCCATGTGTGGGCCGAGACCGGGCCACACACATGATGTGTAGGGGTGATGTGGAGGCTGATTTTGGCGGAGTACGGAAGAAACCACTACATGCCATGTACTTTAAGAGTACACTCCGTGTACTTTTTCTTATTTCATTAATCGACCCAGGGTCGCACCTATTGACTGTAAAAATCTTCTCCTCCTCCTAATCCCATCCAAAATGTTCAAGAAGGTCGATTCTTCTCCGAGCCACTGATCTGTCACTGGTTGTCTGAATCAAACTCTGTCGGTTGCAGAAGAATCGCAGCGGTGAGTTATTTGTTCTTCTTTAGCCTTATTTCCTGATTCTTCCTCTCGTGTTTGTTATCTGAGGTTGAACGTTTTAGACATTTTTGCAGATCTACTCGGTTCTAGGCTGATTCATGGGCCAAGGATCATGTATATCGATCTCTGATGATCAAGGTAGGTGGTTTGTTTCCCTACGTTGAAGTTCTTTGAGTTTTGGTTGCAAAAGTGTTGGATACCCATGTGTCGGGTATCTCGGGTTTAGAATTTTGATCCTATTGTTTATCTTCTTTAGATTTATTGTTAGATTATGATGATTTGTTGCTAATGTATGCTTGGTTGCATGTTTTAGGATCACCCCATGGGTGTTTACCTCTCATGTTCGGCTGTTTATCGCTGTTTGTCATCGTTGTTGTGAGGCAACCCTATTACAATTGTTAGTTGCTTATTATCATTGATTTCATGTGTTTCCAGATGTTGGAATGTTTTCTAAGTATGTTATATATTAGCCAAGTAGATTTTTAACTTACTTAGGGCTGTTAAATGTCGATTATGCACGACTGGACTGCTCAGGGCTGTCAGAACCTGGTGCGGGAGATCAAAGAGGGAATAGACGATTAAGTGCTTCCCTAGAGGTTCTATTGGTTTTAGTTTCTTACACAAGACCTACGAGAATAGGACTTTGTGCTTCCCAAGAGTGTTATTAGTTACCCATGCATGGATACCACAGGAGGAATTAGACGTAAGTGCTTCCTCAGAGATTCTATAGCTATCATTTCAAGACCATAGGGGAATTGACGTGAGAGATTCCCAGAGTGTCTGTGCCTTGTCTGATTACTGGACTATAGGGGTCTACTAGTTTAAGCCACTCAGAGAGTCAGTGTGAATTTTGATGGTTCTTTGTGATGAGTCCACCAAGACAAAGAACAAGCATGGGTTTTGTACTACTTGTGTTTATGTAGTCTTTTTAGATACCTACTGTGTTACTTGCTTGTCATGGAATAGAAAACCTTGCTAGTTTTCCCTGGTTGTGTAATTAAATGAATGTGAATGGTAATTGGTAGAATTGTTTACTGCATTTATTTACCTTTACTTTTGATATATCACTCACTGACAGTAGGGACAAATCTTGTGGTGGTTGCTTACTAGGATTAGTCTCACACCCTGTTTGGATCCTGCTTCTCAGCCCAAACAGATTATATGGTTGCAGGTATAGGTAGGGATTGTGGACCTTCTCCCTCAGGTACTTGATTGCTGGTCGGAGATAGAGAGCATGGGATCGGGCCTTGGCCCACGATGCTGCTGGATTTTTTGTTTACATTTAGTACTTTGGTTTCAGTTTTATTTCAGCACGTTGTTTTGTTTACTGCTTTCCACAGATACATGTACCATTCTACATCATTATTATACCAGACAATTCTTTTACATTCAGTTCAGTTGTTGCATGCTATTTACTGCTTCCGCTATTGTTTATGCTTATTCTTCCACTGCATACTTTACCAAATCAGGGGATAGTTTCCCCACTGACTCACCATGGCCCTCACTGTTATTCATCAGCCTTTTCCGTTTGGGGAAACACGCTTGAGGTTATGTGGTGAACCGGGTACGGGGCACCAGTTATGCGGCTCCGAACTCGGGTCATTACAAAGTGGTATCGGAGGAGTTTTATTTCTTTATTATTGGTTATTGTTTTGAGACAATAGCCAGGGATATGAAGAAATGGGTAGTTAGTACTTAACTATGCCCGGGAGTAATTAACCCATGTACAGTGAAAAGCTATATTACCTCGTAATTGCAATTTTCAGTTTTTGCAAGTGTTACAGTTTATTATATTTCACCGTTGGGTGATGCACATGTTTTTTGTTGTTATAGTTTATATGATTATGGTTCTATTTGGTTGCAACCTGATGAGATGAGGGTGTGGCATCTCATGCATCATATAGGCACTGGGTAGGAAGTCACTTGTCATGCATTTTACCATGCCATCTAGGGTGCATTATAATTGCATGCTGTTTTGATAGATGTCGTGATAGATTATGCATGCTATTTTGGTAGTTACTATTATATAAATACTTGTTACTGATAGAGTATTACTTATTTTACAGCCTGTTTAGCATGGGTTCCAAGCTCTGGTCTTGGAGGTGTTATGGGCCCTTGAGGATAGGAATTTGGCGGATCATATTTTGTTATGTTGTTTACTTGTTGTATGCATTGTTATGATTCCATGCTTTGATTTTCCCGGAGTATGGGCCCCCACGGATCGGAATTTGGCACATAGCTGGCTTTTTTTCAGTGTTTCTGGCATTCGGAGCAGTTTTAAAGCTACTGCCTAGAAAATTATAGAATACACGGCGTGTACTTTATTCATACACGTCGTGTAGTTTTTAAACTATGTTAATGACTATGTGAACAAAAACACGGGGTGTCAGAGAGTCTTCAGGGACACGTCGTGTACCTTAAGTACACGCCGTGTGGTAGTCAACCGTGTACCCGGCCGTGTCGCTAACAACACCGGTCGAGGAAAGTCGTCTAGTACGCGACGTGTGTTATACGAACATGCCGTGTAGTTTTCTTCTAGGTACTTAGCCGTGTCACGAACAACACGGGTCGGTGTGATCTATCCTTATACACGCTGTGTTTGTTTGGAACATGTCGTATAGAATTCAGCCGTGTATCTGGCCTTGTAACCTGCTACAGGGGCCACTGAAACCTATCTAGTACACGCCGTGTCCTTAGTGCACACGCCGTGTAGTTTTGAATTAGGAGGATCGTGTAGGTTAGCCGTGCAAAGAGACTCAGGCAGGGGAGTGCAGTTCAAGTACACGCCGTGTTTTGGGACAACATACTGTGTAGTCTGAAACGTTACACGACCAGTGGTGGCAGAATTACACACCCATGTAAATGTATTTAACAAACATGCCGCATAGTTTAAATACATGTCGTGTAGTTCAGTTTTTTCAAATTTAAGTGTTTCTCTCTCCTGTCCCCGTTTTGTACTCTTGTGTTTTCTATCCTTTTTAATCATAAATCTGGAGTGTGCTTTTGACCTTTTAGGGTTATGGCACCAAGACGTCCTCCCGTTGGATGTTAGGAACCAGGCGGTGATCGTATGCCTGATACAGCATACTAGGGACTACGAGTAGTTCTGTCGATAGTTTCGGATATGGAACCTACAGAAATTCCGGACACTGGTGCGGATGCTCAATTTAGAGAGGTTTTTATAAGGTTCATGCAGACATTCCAGGGAGCTCAGCATCCTACCCCGTCTATGGCAGAGCTAACGCGAGTCTTCCAGCAACAGCATCCTCCCACTTTCATATGGGATGGAGGACCTCAGGTTGCTGAGTCATGGCTAGAAACCATGCTTTCCATCTTCAAACATCTGTAGACACCCCCCGACAGAAGGGTGAAGCTCGCGACTTACATGCTACGAGATTCTGCCAAGAGATGGTGGGATGTAGTCTCACAGGCAGGGCGCAAGCGGACTATGGCTTTGGACGAATTCCATTTTACGTTCTACGACTACTTCTATTCAGTGACGCTGAGGGCCGATAGGGCCAGGGAGTTCATGAACCTGCAGTAGGGTAATCTTTCGGTTATGGAGTATTCTTACCGCTTCACTGAGTTACAATGTTTCACTCTCGTTCTGGGAAATGACGAGTTGTTTTTGGAAAGGAAGTTTGAGGAAGGCCTCAAACCAGAGATCAGATCGCAGGTGAACATTTCCCAGTGGAATTATATTACTCTGATAGTCAACCAAGCCCTGATCACCGAAAGAAATATGAGGGAGACTGGAGCTGTTGACTAGGGAAGTTCAGCATCCAAGGCTGATTCATTTCATACAGATAGCAGGAAGCGCCACCGAGAGTCTACTCAAGGTGACCCGAGGAAGCGAGGTATATCTTCTGGTAGACGGGATCTTCCTTCTGGAAACCCGGTGGTGTGCTATCAGTGCGGAAAGAGTGGGCATAAGAAACCTCAGTGCCTGAGAGATCCAGTGGAGTGCCGAGCTTGCAGCAAGATGGGTCATCTGCAGTGTTTTTGTAGGGTTCTTCTTCCAGCGGCTAGTGAAGGAGGATCTGTTTCTACCCCTCGTTCAGGATCAAGATTACCAGTCCTGTAGCAAACTGGGGGATGGAGTTATTTGGGTTGTGCGGGCCAAGGTATAGGTCGTGGATGCGGTAGTCAGGCTCAAGGGGGGTCAGCTCAAGGATATCAGACTGCTACACAGGGCTGCGGTACTGACCAGACATTTGCAGTAGAGCAGATCCATCGGGAGCAGGATCCTGGACCTTCCACAGTTTGAGGTACGATCTTAGTAGCCTCAATTTTATCTTCATCCCATTTCAATACTGGTGCTTCACATAGCTTTATCTCTGTTTCTATCATGGAAAGTCTGGAGCTCTGTGACTTTTCATCTGCTGACATGTTGACTCACAACACACCCTTGGGAACAAGGACATCTAGAGTACGTCAGTGCAAGGAGTGCCCTCTCGAGGTTTCAGGGTATCGTTTCCTATGGGACCTCTATTTCCTAGAGATGATGGAATATGACATCATTCTTGGTATGGACTGGTTGCTTCCCTTCCAGGCAGTCATCGATTGCTATCACCGCAGGGTGAGTTTTGTATCACTAGAGGGTGAATCTTTCCTTCATAAGGGCGAGTGGTATGTTTAGACGAGTCGAGCCAGACTCGAGCATCATGGGCTAGGAGGAGTTATGTCCCAAATTTCTAGTCTTTATCTAGATGACCAGGGGACTTCACAGTTAGAATTTCCTCGAGTGGTTGATCGCTTTCCAGACGTCTTTCCAGAAGACTTTTCAGGTTTTCCTCTGGAGCGTGAGGTAGAATTATCGATTAAGCTCGTTCCAGGAGCAGCACCGGTTTCCATTCCTCCTTATAGGATGTCTACACCTGATTTGCAGGAGCTCAAGAAGCAGTTGGAGGAGTTGAAGACAAAGGGTTTCATCTAACCCAGTACTTCTCCTTGGGGTTCGCCTATCATGTTTGTGAAGAATGAAGATAGTACCCTTAGGCTTTGCGTGGATTATCGGAAGTTGAACCGGTTGATGGTCAAGAACCGATATCCCTTTCCGAGTATTGATGATCTCTTCGATCATCTTCGAGGAGCTCGGGTGTTCTCGAAGATCGATTTGAGGTTCGGTTATCATCATCTGTGCGTTAGGCCTTCAGATATACCTCTGACAGCCTTCAGGAGCAGGTATAGCCTCTACGAGTATATGGTTATGTCGTTCGGCCTTACGAACGCACCAACAGTTTTCATGGAACTGATGAACTGAGTGTTCAATGCTTACTTGGATTCCTTCATCATGGTCTTTGAGGATGATATCTTGGTGTACTCTCACACTCGACATGACCATGCAACCCATCTTGAGATCGTTTTGAGTACACTGAGGGAGCATCGGCTTTATGATAAACTCTCAAAGTGCCACTTTGGGATGGACGAGATTCACTTCCTAGGTCATGTCATCTCAGAGACAGGAGTATCAGTATTCCACTAGAAGGTGAGAGCAGTAGTTACCTGGGAGCATCCAAAGAATGTCTTCGAGGTATGGAGATTCTTGGGGATGGATATTTACTACAGGTGGTTTATACTGGACTTATCACGCCTAACAGCACCGTTTACGGGCTTGACTAAGAAGGGGGTGAAGTTTGTTTGGTCAGAAGCCTATGACTCAGCCTTCCAGGAGCTGAAGGGGAGATTGACTTTAGTACCGATTCTTGTTTTGCCAGAGCCGGGAAAGAGTTATATAGTTTTCTTGTGATGCATCTGGCATCAAGCTTGGAGTAGTGCTTATGCAGGAAGATCGTGTTGTTGTGTACAGATGTCGGCAGTTGAGGCCATGTGAGAAGAACTATCCTATGCATGACCTGGAGTTGGATGATGTTGTTCATGATTTTTGTTATTGGAGGAACTATCTCATTGGAGAGCATTTCATGGTATATACTGACCACAAGATCCTCAAGTACATCTTCACGCAGCGTGACTTGAATCTGAGACAGCGGAGGTGGGTCGAGTATCTACAATCCTTCGACTTCGAGCTTGATTATATGCCTAGGAAAGGCAATGCTGTGGCAGACGCACTAAGAAAAAGGACTCAGTTGCAGGCAGTTAAAGAGGCCAGCAGCGAGTGGCATCTCATGGATCTGTTCTCTGAGATGCATCTGGAGGTGCACGACAGACAGGGTCAGACGGTTCTTTCTTCTGTAGCTATTACCTCTACCCTTTTTAATCGAGTTAGAATGAGGCAGCCATCAGACCCCGAAGGCCTAGTTCTACGGGAGGGTTTTTCATATGGAGACCCTACTCTGGGGTGGACAGTGGGTGATGAAGAGGTGTTACGTTTTCATGGACGCGTATGGGTTTCAGCAGACCTAAGGGAGGAGATGATGCGGGAGTTCCACGCTTCAGCTTGGGCAGTTCATCCTGGTGTCACCAAAATGTACTGAGACATGCACCGTCAGTATTGGTGGCCAGGTATGAAGAAGGATGTGGCTGGTTTTTTTATGTTGTGTTCCACCTGTTAGTAGGTGAAGGCAGAGCATCAGTGACCAGCAGGGCTTTTGCAGTAGTTACCCATTACTGAGTGGAAATGGAATGACGTCGCGATGGTCTTCATGATAGGTTTACCGAGATCACCTCGAGGAAATGATGCGGTTTGGGTTGTGGTGGACAGGCTCACGAAGGTTGCACACTTCTTGCTGATCAAGGTGACCTTCAGTGTTGATGAGGTGGGATGGTTGTACATCTGAGAGATTGTATGTCTGCATGGAGTTCCACACTCTATTGTTTCAGACAGGGATGCGCGTTTTACTTCGCACTTCTGGTAGGGGCTACAGAGGGTGTTGGGTACACAGGTACTTTTGAGTACAGAATACCATCCCCAGACTGATGTACAGTCCGAGAGTATAATCCAGGTTCTTGAGGATATGCTCCGAGCTTGAATTCTAGACTTTGGTGATTCTTTGGAGAAGAATATTCCTCTGGTGGAGTTCGCCTAGAACAACAGTTTTCAAGCGACTATTCAGATGGCACCTTACGAGGCTTTGTACGATAGGCCATGCCGATCACCCTTATTCTAGCTAGAGGTAGGAGAGGCAGCTTTGCTGGGACCTCATCTTGTTCAGGAGACCTCAGAACAGATAGAGTTGATTTGAAAGAGGATGGCGACAACACAGTCTCAGTAGAAGTCTTATGCTGATCAGCAGAGACGACCTTTGGAGTTCGAGGTCGCGGATCATGTTTTCCTGCGTGTCGCACCGAGGTTGGGACACAAGAGGATTCGGAGACAGGGTAAGCTTTCACCAAGATACGTCGGGCCGTTTGACATTTTGGAGAGAGTCAGGCTGGTTGATTATAGGTTGCAGTTACCTCAGAGGTACCAGACTATGCACGACGTCTTTCATATTTCCCAGTTTCGACAGTATTTCTCAGACCCATCTCATGTTTTTCAACCCGATTAGGTTGAGTTGGAGCAGGATGCATCTTTCTAGGAGCATCTTATCAGGGTTTTTTATTGTAGTGAAAAAGTACTATGTGGCCGGTATGTTCCTCTAGTATGGGTGTTATGGCAGCCCAGCCGTATACAGGAAGAGACTTGGGAGAGGGAGGCTGATATGCGATCACAGTGGCCAGAGTTGTTTGAGATTTCTTCTTCTACACCTTGCTAGGAAAATTCAGCGATGAATTTATTTAAGGGGGGATGTTTGTAAGAACCTGGAGCTTCGGTTTCAGGTACGGATCTCTTTTACGTTATTTTTAAGGAAAAATATAGAATCTGGAAATTTTTAGAGTACACTCCATGTAATTTTTGAGTAAACTCCGTTTACTCCTTGGCCACTTGAAGCCATGTGTGGGCCGAGACCGGGCCACACACAAGGTGTGTAGGGGTGACGTGGAGGCCGATTTTGGCAGAGTACAGAAAAACCCACTACACGGCGTGTACTTTAAGAGTACACGCTGTGTACTTTTTTTATTTCATAAATCAACCCGGGGTCGCGCCTAAGGACCGTAAACGCCTTCTTCTCAGCCTAATCCCATCAAGAATGTCCAAGAAGGCCAATTATTCTCTGAGCCACCGATCTGTCACCGGTTGTCCGAATCAAACTCCTTCGGTTGCAGAAGAATCACAGTGGTGAGTTCTTGGTTCTTCTTTAGCCTCATTTCCTGATTCTTCCTCTCGTGTAAGTTATCTAAGGTTGAACGTTTTAGACATTTTTGCAGATCTAATCCGTTCTAGGCTGATTCATGGGCTGAGGATCAAGTATATCGATCTCCGAGGATCTAGGTAAGTGGTTTGTTGCCCTACGTTGAAGTTCTTTGAGTTTTGGTTACAAAAGTGCCAGATACCCATGTGTCGGGTATCCCAGGTTTAGGATTTTGATCCTATTGTTTATCTTCCCTAGATTTCTTGTTATCTTATGATGAGTTTCTACTAATTTATGCTTGGTTTCATGTTTGAGGATCACCCCATCGGTGTTTACCTCTCCCGTTCAGCTGTTTATCGCTGTTTGGCACTGTTGTCGTGAGGCAACCCTATTGCAATTGTTAGTTGCTTTTTATCACTGATTCCATGTGTTTCTTGCTGTTGGAATGTTTTTGAAGTATGGTAGCTATTAGCCAAGTATTTGTTTAGCTTACTTAGGGCTACTAGCAGTCGATTATGCACGACTGGACTGCTTAGGGCTATGAGAACCTGGAGCGGGAGATCAAAGGGGGAATAGACGATTAAGTGCTTCCCTAGAGGGTAGGTTTGTTTTAGTTTCATACGTAGGACCTACGGGAATAGGACTCTGTGCTTCCCAAGAGTGTTCTTAGTTACCCACAAATCGAGACCATAGGAGGAATTAGACGTAAGTTCTTCCTCAGAGAGTCTGTAGCTATCGTTGCAAGACCATAGGGGAATTGATGTGAGAGCTTTCCAAAGTGTCTATGCCTTGTTTGATTACTGGACTATAGGGGTCTGCTAGTTAAAGACACCCAGAGAGTTAGTGTGATTTTTGATGGTTGGTTGTGACGAGTCCACCAAGAAAAAGAACAAGCTTGGGTTTTGTACTTCTTGTGTTTAGGTAGACTTTTTAGATACCTGTTGTGTTACTTTCTTATCATGGAATAGAAAACCTTGCTAGTTTTCCCTGGTTGTGTAATTAAATGAATGTGAATGGTAATTGGTAGAATTTTTTACTGCATTTATTTACCTTTACTTTTTCTATATCACTCACTGATAGTAGGGCACAAATCTTGTGGTGGTTATCAACTGGGATTAGTCTCACACCATGTTTGGGTCCTGCTTCTTGGCCCAAAAAGATTATATGGTTGGAGGTATAGGTAGGGATTGTGGCCCTTCTACCTTAGGTACTTGATTTATGGTCAGAGCTGGAGAGCATGGGACCGAGCCTTGGCCCGCGATGCTGCTGGAGTTGTTGTTTACATTTATTACTTTGGTTTTAGTTGTATTCCAGCACATTGTTTTCCTTACTTCTTTCCATAGATACATGTACCATTCTGCATCATTATTATATCAGACATTGTTTTTACTTTCAGTTCAGCTGTTTCATGCTATTTACTGCTTCCGCTATTGTTTATGCTTATTTTTCCACTACATACTTTACCAAATGAGGGCATAGTTTCCCCACTGACTCACCAAGGCCCTCGCTGCTAGTCAGCAGCCTCTGGCGTTTGGGGAAACGCGCTTGAGGTCATGTGGCGAACTGGGTACGGGGCATCAGTTATGTGGATCCGAACTCAGGTCGTTACAGGTATTATAAATTTCAATGAAAATTGTCTAAATATAGAATATGCTATAAATGATGATGCATAAGAATTTATTAAAAGTGTATTAATGAATAATTCTAAGAACATCAAAAACGTAATGATTATATCAACGAGTTAAAGAAATAATTACATTATTTAAAAGGATGAGTTATTTTTCAATTAAGAAAGGTACATAAAGTTATATTAGTAACATTAGATACTCCCTAAATGGTAAATGTGAGAGGAATTTCATTTTATTAATATATTACAAGCAGTCCTTCAGTGCATATGTCTCAAATAAAAGGAAGATGTTTCATTATACAATAGTGAAGAGTTACGTGAATCTGAAATGGACTTCATATCAAAAAATAAAATAAATAAAACTTTACACAAAGTTATTATTTAATACAAAGAAAATAGTTTAATGAAAAATGCATCTAATATCATTTAATTAGATAATAAATAATTAAAAAATAAAGAAGTTTAGTTTATCCAAATTTAAAATGACATAAGATACTTACCTCCCTTATGATAAAGAGAAATTTAATGTTTTAAAGGATAATATTTATTCGTAAGGAAAAGAACTTAAATATAAAAAATTATCCTTTCTGGAGAATTTAAATTATATAAAAATTTTCATATTTTATTTTTCTAATTCAAAGGACTAAGTGCAAGATTGATGAAAATCAAGAGCAGAGTTTTGTGGATAAAATAAGAAATTAATGTCATTAAAATCTAAAATTATTTCATATAATGATTCATAAATATCATGTAATCATGTGATAAATGCATTTAATCCTATAGAATGTGATAAAATTGAAGAGAAACACATAATGGAAGACTATTAAGAATCAATTTTCTTAAAAAAATATAACTTTAAAAGAACTAATATTATGTTTAAAGAAGAAAAATCATTGAAATTATCTAAAATGAAGAGGAAAATCTATACCGCATCCTGGAGTTTAGATTCATCCAATACAGGTCAAGAATGATTTCAAAATGATGGTTTTAAAATGTATTATTTTTTGATAGACTAAATGTTAAGTAATAATTTTTCTAATTTTTTTTTCATTTTTAGTTGTCGAGAAGATATAAAAATTATAATGACTTTTTGGATAATAGGATATACATATCAGTCTAGGATGAGTGATATGTGGCACACAAGAATGTGGAAACCCACAATTTTAATCCAATAGTTTCGAGTAGAAATAAATTCAATAACGAAGTGTAAAGTTGAAACGCCATTTTTAAGATTTTAATAAAGCATTCTACAGATATCATTAATAGTTTAAAATCATGGAGGACTGTCTAATGATCCAACTAGTTCACTAGTTTCAACAAAAACATCCCCAATTATTTACTATTAAATACAATATAGTAATATAAGTGATGAAGAATATTCCCATTAAAAAGTATCAAAATATTTTTCAAATCCATTATAGATTTTAGGCCGTAAAAAAGGAAGTAAAAATTTACAATTAAAAATAAATATGAATAATTGATCTAAAGAAGAACAAATTATAAAAATAAGTATAAAAATATTTCTTTCATTTTAAGACAACAATGTAAAAACTATGAAAATTAATTAGGGTTATTAAGGTGAAAAAATTCTTAGTAAGTCATATTGTTAAAGTAAATAATAAGAAGTGTTATACTAAACAAAAATGGAAGTTGAAGAATTTTTTTCAAATAAAAGTGGTTTTTGGTAAATTAAGTAGTTGAATTCTAAGACAATCCAATTTAATAATAAATATCATCCTTCACTCATCCAAGGATAAATTAGTATAAATACCCTTCCCCTCACTTGGGTTTTCTTTATATATTTATTATAAAAAGGTTAAAAATATAAAATATTTTTTATTATTTAATGCATATAGAAAGGGTAATAAAAATAATATTAGTGGAGAATTAAAAGATATGCATTTAAACTAATGGGTTAAACTATATTATTTAGTAGGGTACTATATGTTGAGTGAGTTTTTAAATAGGGTGATGTACAAAAATTAGTATGGTTATATGTGTTATTAACTATGCTAACATGTTATGAATTTTATTATAGACTTCTTATTAATAAGATTAAGGAATAGACTATTACATATTAAAGAAGTTTTATTCAAAGAATATGATTTCATTACAATAAATAAATTTATATAATTAACTTACATGTGTAGCATCACATTATTTTACAATACTCTTATTTTCTACCTGGAGTTAACTTGCATAAGATTTGAATTATTTAATGATGATTCATTTCTATATATTTTGAGTTTAAGGAGTTATTTATGTTCAATGGTTGACAATAAAATACAAACTTATATATTGTGGAGAAAAAACAAAGAATAATATAGTTAGATCAATAGGGTTTATAACCTTATGGTGGTTTCTAAGACCTAGGGGAGTTTTATGAGATTTAAAGTTAAATAATAACCCCATAGGATTGAATAGATTTTTTATCAAAGAATAATTACTGAATAATTGGATATTGTTCTTGGGTTTTATTTTTTCTTTAATATAGAAATCATGTTCAAACTCAAATGTTACATGAATTCTCATTTGATGAGAATTCCATTATAAGGTTTTGGAATGATATAATGTTAATAGAAGAAGTTTTGAAGTAGAATGGAGTTTTTAGAAGTGATTTTGACATCGCTACTTCCTACTCAAACATAAAATGTGTGTGTAACTAGTCAGGAAAGATAAACAACATGACTAATCAGTTAATGGGAGTTTTGGTAATATATATTGTGATGGTGATGGTTCGAATTCATCGTGGTGAAATAAAGGTCAAAACATAGTTAATAAATAGGGAGATAATCTTTGAAAATCATGATTTTGAATAATTTTAGTTAACATGTTTTCCAATGAGAAATGTTGACACTCGTACACACCATAGTCAAAGTCTTGGTGGCCTATATGAAATTTATGAAATTTGTAAACTTAATGCATATTTATGTTTTTTCTTATAAATAAGGGTTGATACATAAGGGTTAAACAATTTTATAAAAAAATATTTATTTTCTAAGAATAAAAATAGTGGATAACATATCATGGTTAATGTATTGTGTCCATTATGATAAGATTAGAAAAATTAATGAGGTTTTTTCTAATATAATTGAAATGCATTTGACACTGATAAAGGTTCGAAACGTAGAGTCCCACATTATGGAACATGTTAGGGCCTGAGAAAAATATTCAAGAATGAAATTATGAGTGGAAAATATGCCCAAGAATAAGGTTTTTTTAGAGTTATTTTGATGAAATTAAGAGTAGTCTAACTAAAATGGTATACCACACACTGTGTTAAGGAATAATCATTCTATACTTATTAAAGAGTTATATATTTTGATTGGATCTAATGTCATGGGTTATTTCATACTATATAGAATATTATACTTAATATCTCATTTTATTAACCACGTAAATTATAATTAAGAGGCCTTGAAGGATAAAAAATCTCAGAAGTATGTGGGAGATGATTTTGGGATGTTAAGAAGTTGTTTAATAAATTTTCTAGTTCTAATTTGAATATGAATTTGAAATAATAACTTAAATATAATACTATACAAATATAAGAAAAAATATTAATATTAACATACAAGATTATTCAAAAGTTTAAGATGGGATGAAGAGCATATAGTGGAGTGTGTGTAATGAAATTCCTAAAGAATGTGAGAAAGGAGAAGAAGAGTACATATATTGGTGAAAGTGAAAGGTGAATAAGACAAAGTGTATACACATAGATTGTGTTAGTTATAATAAAACATGCATTAAGAGTTTAATAATAAAGAATGATTACAACATGTTCTAAATTTTAAGGAACTGTGGAAGCACTATACAATTATCAGAAGATAATATATTAGAGGAAAAGGATAATATATTCTTTATTAAAGATCAAGATATTAGTGAAACATGTTAGAAGATATCATTGTTGAATTTTTTTTATGATCTAATGATATACTCTAATAGTTTTTCTCAAAATTGTGATTTTATTAGATTATATGGTCATGGGTGTAATGGCCTAAGATTTCATTGTACATTTTCCTTATATAAACAATGTTTTTGATAAGCTTGTCTATATAAAACACCATGCTAAAACAAACAAAAAATATGTTTAGATCATTAAAACAAATACATTGAATTAGTGGGAATGAATATGAGTAACCGATTTATGAAATATTTTTTTAAGGAAAATAAATGAAACATATAATATGAATGAAATTAAATTGGTATAGTTAAAATCACTAATACGATCATTTTATTCTTAGAAATGTATCTTTCGTAAAATGTCCTTTTTATGATATATGCATAAAATTTTGAAGAAAATTTGTATTAATGATGATAAACTATCTTGTGATATCATTTATTTGATAATAATAATTTAATTAATAAATAAAATAAAATTCTAATGATAATTTTTAATATTATAGAAAAGTTATTTTCCTACAAAAAACATTTTCAATTTATCTCATTTTTTTAAACTTTAAAGTTCTAAAATATAGAATTGGAAATAAAAAAATGAATATTATCTTTTGATTAATCATATTAATATTTTCAATAGATTATTTTTTTCGTATTTTTCTAAATAAATTTATTTTTAGTTGAATAATTTAAATTACTTTTTTACAAATAATATGGATTTTAAAACATTATTAGTTTATAAGTATGAATTTTAAATTAATGAAAACATTAAATAATGATAAAAATGTATTTCATAAGATTTTAAAATTTTTAAAAACTTTTTTTTTAATTTAATAAACCATATTTTACATTTTATAACTTAATTTTTATTTTTCAAAAAAAATTATTTATAAAAATTTCGTATTTTAAAATTGATTTTTATAACTTTTAAAACATTAATATTATAAAATGGTTTTAGAATGTATGATAATTATTTAAAGATTATGTAATAAGGTCCATTTTATTTTCAATCATAAAAGTAAAATCTCATTAGTAAAATATGGAATCATTAACCACCTTTCACTTTTTCATCTAGAAAAAGGAATCTATCAGTCATGCAATGTGCGGACTACCACCTTCACAACGCAATATATTTTGTTTTACTTTTCTATATTATAATGTCGTAATATGTAATTAAATATATAATTATGATATTTATGACATGATTTATATTTATAATAAATAACCCATATTAAAAGTTTTCTCGCTCTATGGAAAATGAAATCATCATCTATATGTATGTGTGGACTACTGCCTCCAAGGAATGATTGATTTATGTTTTTATTTTCATCCCCTACTTATATGTATGGTAATGAGAATGGTTTAAATTGATAAATTTTATACTTATGAAATTATTAAGTTCGTTTAAATAAAAATTGGACAAACTATAGAAAATATGAGAATTAAACAATCATAGAAAATTCAATAGTCCAAAAGGGTGTTTTAAGATCCAAAAATGATTTCCTTTATACTGTGAAATAATTCTTTATATTTTATATTATCCTAATAATACATTAAAATTATGATATATCAGACTAATAAAAACTAAATAATATCATGATTATTCTTATATAATTAAATTACAAATAAACTACCATATGATAATCTATTAATAATGGTATGTTCTTGTTTAGTTTGGTCTAACCACCTACTTGAACAATTAAATACATTTAAATCATTCATGACTATAGGAATTTAAATTATATTAATATATGATATAATTAAGAATATAATGAGTTTTTTTTCTGGAATGGTAATATACAAATTTCACTCATTATTTATAAAAACACATATTATTCACTGAGAATCTTTGAAACATGCTCATCTCCAAATTCATCTTTAAATATTATAACCATAAATACCAAAAAAATAAAGTATCAAATTATAAGTAAATATAAAACCTAGATTCAAGTAACTATATTATAATTTAATGATGAATTTTTTCATGGTAATGAGTAACAACACCACAATTAAAAAACTAGTTCAAAATGATCATGATTACTTACACCCGATATTGAAAATTGGGTAGTAACTTACTATAATACATATAGAGAATGATTATAAATGAACTTTATAAATTAAAAAGTATTTGAGTTAGTTTATGAATTAAGTTTTTAAGATTATTATGTTTATGATTAATTGGGTTCAATTACATTCATGGAATTCCGGACAATAGGTAAGGTTTTCTTATCTCAAACTTTCACCCTTTGAGACGTACCTCTAATTTTACCCCATGTTTTCATTAGAATGGTTTATCTAATACCAATTTAAAAAAATTTATCATTTTCCACCCATTATTCATGGTATTTAATGTTTATTTTTAAATAATAACTTTCAAGGGGTTTTCATTCAAATGGTTATACTGTTGTAATTGTTATCATTGTCTCAAATCTGATTCTTTGGATATAATATATTATGTGCACCCTGATTTATTTATATTGTGTATTTACTACACATTTATTTTTTTATTATAATATTTTTATTAAATTAGATTTAAAATACAAATCAAATTCCTTTATTCATGAGGATATTGATTCAGTTGATTCCACAGTAGTATGTATTTTTTTTAACTAAACTTTTATCCATGGAGTTATAATCATTATCTTGAAATTATTACATATAAGTTGGGAATATTCTACCTTTTTATTATATTATGTGGTATTAAATATTTATTTCTTTGGATATACAATCCTAAAAAATAAATCCTTTGAAAAAAATTTCTCAATTATTTTTATATGTTTTTGTAAGGGATATTGGTTACTCAAAACTCCTTTATTGAGTTTTAAAGTTTTATCTCGAACTTTTTTCATACATTCATAGTTTCATACACCTTAATATAATATAATATGGTATTTTATTAATCTTTAAGAAATTAATTATTTAAAATAATCAAGTATTTATTACACTTTTTACAATTTGGGTTTAAAATAAATTTAATTTCAATGTATTAATAAGCTTCCATTCATAATCAAATGTTTTATTATTGTCTCCACATTTTTTGAAAAAACCATTATATCATTTTTGAGGCTCTGTTATTTGATATTGTTTTTCAAAGTAAATTTTTTCATAATATTCCACATTATCATGTCAAAATATATTTTTGAATGTGAAATTTACGTTTTTATTTTACCATAATGTTACAAATGTTTTATAAAATATCTTTTATGTTTTCACCTCCATTTTCTCTTTCAAATTAAAAATATATTTTTACCCATGGGATATATTTTACATGATTTATTCTCTAATATATATATATATATATATTTGAAATTTTTAGAACTAAACTATTGGTATCAAGAAATTGTATTCTTTACTGCTTCTTATATAGTACCATTCGAATAATTCTTTTTCAAAGATAATTTTTGTATATTTAAAAATACTTATGATTTTCCCTTGTTACTCTAGGGATATGTTCTTTTTCAACCATCCACCTTCTTAAATTTGATGGATTGGGTAATGTTATTTTCTCTCTATGAAATAGTACTTAACTTGTTTTTATTTCTTAATCATCCACAATTAATAGGACAAAATTTTCATCAAATGTCATTACTTTGTTAAAACCCTATTTTATAATCCTTTAATACAATAGTGTTCACCTAGATGTCAAATATCAATTGATTTGTGAAATTATTCACTTATCCACTTATCATTACATACTATGCTTCTTTATTGAGGGATGATTCTATAGAAAGGTATCACATTTATTTATTTTAGAACTATCGAAATAACTTATATTTGTTATTCCAATGTGGATGTTTATAGATTATTCAAGAAATTTGAATATGTATTGTTAAAACACATACCATCTTTCTTTAGATGGGTTATGATCAGTTTCTCCCATTTATTAACATGGGTAAAAGTATTGGAATTATGTATATTGTTATTCTTATACATGATATTATTAGCAATGTTTATTAGGTATTTTTTACACATTATCTCGTATATTGAATTCATTAGACTTAAACAAGTGAATGGTGGGGATTGAAATTATATTTTCTAATAATTCATCAGTGGAACTTAGAAGAAACGAATCTTTGGGTTTTTTTGTGTATACCTACCTGAAAAAAGATATTTCCGAAACATATGTCCTTGAAAGTAAGATCATGATTTATATGATCATGATGCCCTAGCTTAGGGATTAGAATTTTTTATTCAGAGCTATGCATTTCATTTTTAAAGAACTTTTCATTGTTATCCATGTGATCTATTTATTTTACTTACTATTTATAGATATATTATTCCCTCAGTTTTAGTTGATTATGGAATTAAAATTGTTACTTATTCCTTTCAAAAAAATTATTCCGTGTTTATACCATGATTTTATCATTTTTATGTTTTACCTTATTGAGTTTTTGAGCTCATGCCTTATTAAATTCTCATTTACCTGGTTATGAAGAAAAGTGTTAATATTTATATTAATAGAAGAAGAGTATTTGTGTAAGTTCTATAGGATATTTTCAAGACTTATTATTGATTAATAGTTTCACATATGGTGGAATACAATTTTAGTTATTTGAGAATGACATGGGGGTTATTACGTTATGTTTTTCCTAATTCTTTAAAGATTTACTCATAAACGTTATTGAGAATATATACAATGAAATATTTTTCTTTAAGACATATAATTATTATATTGTTATAACTGGAAATATATTGTTGGTGTTAAAGCCAGTATGTAAAGTACGTGATTATGGAACTGGATCTTGGAGCTTGGGTTCGGAGTTCAATAGTTGATATCATAGAAGTGTTAAGATTTAATAACATATTAGGATGTTTTATAGGGATAATTTAAGGGTTGATAAGTTTAGGTTGATCCAATTTCAAAGGAATGGATAACACTTTGGGACAGTATATGATTTATTGATAAGTTAATGATACACATTTTATTTGGGGTTGGGATAAGAACACTTTAGTGAACCCCCTGGTAATAAGTCTAAGCGATTACTCTAGGTATAGGATAACATCCTATTGATTTGGTAATATAGAGATTATGTGGTTATATAATAAATTAAATCTATTTCTTGATACAACATGTGGTTTTATGCTATATCATAGATGTACCGCAGGGTAATAACCATGAAAGGATGGATTGGGTATTGACTAAATCATCACCTAGTGCATGACAAAAAATCCTAATTACACAAATTATTTGAAACTCCTCAAATATATGATATGGTTTATTCACAATCTCTATAATGAACCATTATAAATGATTTGAGTATAATGTTAACTAATTGGGGTAGGGAACCTAAAAAAGAAATAGACCATACATAACCATGGATTCAACAAATAGATTTCTATGTCAATCCAAAATTATCATATGTTAAAATTTATGGTATCATAGTGGAAGACATATCCCAATTGGGTTTTTCATATTCATATTTTTGATATTGTCATAATAAAATTTATTTAATAATTTCATTCAAATAGAATCAAAAAAATTAATTTGAGAAAGGTATATATCTTGAATCCATGATTTCTTATAACTGAATAAGGTTCCATAGTTATATGGTTGACAATTTGGGTATATGAATTTTATGTTATAAAAGGGTGAGTTTCCAAGTCTTACCAAATGTATTGAAGTTTATATCTGAATTGAAATTAAATCTTGATACTCATAGATATTTAAATTTGTGATTGATCTTTATGAAAGATATTCTACTATATTATAAAAGTTTTGAGGATTATCTGAAGCATCTAAAAATTATTATTTAAAATTTTTTGTCTAGGTGTTTTTATAAATATATTAGACTTTATCTATAACCTTGAAAATTTATTTTATGATAAGGTTAGGTATTTTGAGATAAATATTGAAGAACACGCGATTAAGGTATGAATAGTACCTATATTTAAAGGGTTGATTAATTTTTAGAAAAATGAGTTATAAATTATTAACAACTCTATAATTGATTATTTATTTAATGAAAAAGGGATCTGTGATATTTTTACTGAATTTTTCCACATTTCTTGGAATATGATATATATTAGGTAGTTTTTTACATTATAAACTAGTGATTATTACGTTTGGGGATTAAAAATGTTGATAATTTTTTTGGAATATATGATTTCTATGTGGTTCAATGTCTTGGAAATTCAAATGGTTTTGGAAATATTATGTTATTGAGAATACATTATTAGAGTATATAAATACTTGTGTATATGATTTTATGAATGGGTAATGTTTTCTGATGAATGATAAGTAACTTGAGTTTGTAAAATTTAGTAAGATAGATTTCATATTAGAGATTATATAATGAATGATGAATATATTAAGAATACCATCACATAATTTATTTAGGGAGCAATAAATTGTGAATCAGTTATTTTTTCAATGGGGGAGAATGTAACCACCTAATATTTCATTGTAAGTTTTCCATAAATAAACAATTTTTTCGATAGATTTCTCCACATGAAACACCAAACTAATAAGAATTCATGATATATTTATAACATTAAAACCTATCAATTAATGTAGTGGGAATGAATGGGAGTAAATTATTTATGAAATATTTATTGAAATAAAAAAATTTACTTTTAATATACATTAAATTCAATTGGTACGACATAAATAACTAATATGACCATTTTATGTCTTGAAATAAATTTTCATAAATATTTCTATTTTATGTGATATTATTTTTTATTAATGGATACGTATGATTAATTATGTTAAAATATATTTTAAATAAATAATTTTTTAATAAAATTTTAATTAAAAAATATTTAAAGTATTATTGAGAATGGTTAATATTTTAAAAAATCTATTTTCCAATAAAAATTGTTTTCCATTATATCTCATATTTTTAATGAAAAGGTTAAATTTCAAAAAATTAGTTTTTAATTTTAAAAAAATTAAAACTATTTTTGGATTCATCCTAGTAATATTTTTTTATATTTTATTTTTAGGATTTTTCTAAAAAGATTAATTTTTAGTTGGATAGTGAAAAAACAGTTTTTACAAATAACATATATTTATGACATTTTTAATATATAATTACGAATTATAAATTCATGAAATAATTTGATAAGACCAAATATTTATTTTATAACCAAATTTATAGTTTTAAAAAAATATTTTTAATTTAAAAACCCAGTATTTTACATTGTAGATCTTAATTTATATGTTTCAAAAAATATTATTAAATTTACATTTGGTATTTTAAAATTGATTTTTATCTTGTTTAGAAAATTTATATAATAAAATGTATTTAAAATATGTAATATTTAGGTCCAAAATATGTTATAAATACCATTTTTTCATTCCAAAAGTATTAATTACTTCAGTAAGAGCTAGTTACTATGGTAAAATCAAATGGGTTAAAAACGGTTGAACTAAGAGGGAAAGACCACTAACATGATTAAAACATGTTTGATGATGGGTTTTGAGGAATTTATCAACCTTATCCATTCACATATCCATTATTTTTAAATTTTGGAGCTACCTTTCATGGGAGATACTTCTCATTATTGAAATGTTTTGGGTATTTACAAAAATGAAATCTTTTTTCACTTATAAAATAGGAAATCCTCTCCTCACTTTACCTCGCACAATATACAACTTATTATTGGAAAGCTTATACACCAAAAATATCGCTAAAATTCATAATCAACTTCAATAGGTTATAGGATTTTTAAAATATCATCCATTAAACTTTTAACACCCCTTCACGAAGGAGGTAATCTGAGTAGTGATGTATAAATTTCTAACCCCTCCTTTCTCATTTCTATTTCTTTATGTGAAATCATTCGTAAAATTACATTAAAAATCATAAAATTATAAAATAAGTATAACAATAATACTTTTATTTTGTTATAATTTTGTTATAATAATTAACCACCTTTCCCTTTTTCTTTAATAAAAATGAATCAATCATGTGTGCATTGTACGGACAACCGCTTCAAAGACGTAACGTGTTTAATTTTCCTATATTTCCTTAAAATTATTGTAAATAAATTTAATATATAATTACAATATCTATATAATATTTTACACACTAAAATTATAAAACATCTTAATATGTTTCCCCTCTCTATTGAACAGGAAATCATCATCCATGAATATGTATAGATTGAGACCTTCATGAAATGACTAATTTTTGTTTTTCTTTTCTTGAAAAACATACATGTATGGTCATGAAAATGGTTTTAATGGATAAATATTATACTTATGAAAATATTATGGTTATATAAATAAAAATGGAAAAACCTAAAAATAATTTGAGCAACAAACAAACCTTGTAAATTAAACCATCTAAATCAGAATTCTAAGAGTAAAAAATGATTTATTTATACTATGTAATAAGTTTAAATAGGTTATATTCTACTTATTATTATTTAAAATTTAGATACATTACACTATTTTACACTAAATAATATCATTATTCTTCATTTATAACTATATTACAGCTAAAACACTATATAATCATCCATTAATCTTGGAATGATCTTGTTTCTATTCGTTTAAACACCACATTGATCCCTAATATAAATTTCTAACATGAATGACTATTGGAATAAAATTTCTATTAATATGTCAAATAAATAAGTAACTAAATTAATTTTTTAGTCTGTAATGGTAGTATAAAATTTTAAATAATTATTTTATAAAAAACTCTCCAATTTATAAAAATCTTTGAAACATTCCCATCGCTAAATTAAACATTAATGATTGTTACCCAAAATCAAAATTAATGAAATTAGAACCACATAAATAATTATAAAAAATAAATTATACTACATTTTATGGTCTATTAAAAATGAAATTTGGGTTAATAATGAATAATAAAACCTCCATTACAAAACTAGCTCCCAACAATCTAGAATAATTTCACCTAATATTGAAAATTAATTATGAATAACTAGAATTAATATATAAATTGATTATAAATGAATTGTATTAATAGGAAACTATATGGGTATGGTTATAAATTAAGGTATTATTATATATACGTTTGATACATGTGGATAATGTATTTTCATATAATTCAAGACTATAGGTAGGGTTTCTTATCACATATTTTCACCCCATTAAGACATACTTATTATTTTTCAACATGTTTTATTTGGAATGGTGTATCTTCTTCCCCTTTAATATTATTTATCATGATAAAATAATTATTCATTTTATTTTTTAATTCATTTAAAATAATATATTCAATGTGATTTGATTTGAATGTCTCTATTGTTGTAAGGTTTTTTAGGTCTCAATTCATATTATTTGATAATTAATAAATTGTGTGCACCATGATTTTTTTATATAGTGTGTTTCCATAAAAATGTTTTCTTTTACCCTAATGATTATATTTCATGGGATTTAAACTCTAAATATTGTTCCTTTATTCAAATAGCTATTAATTTAGCTATTTCCCTAGTAGTAAGTATTTGTTGTGACTCTACTTTCATTCATTGATTTTCGATCATTCAATTGAACTTATTTCAGTCTTTTTAGGTATATTATTCCATTTTATTGTATTATTTTTTATTCTATATTTTATATATATATAAACTCCTCTCATATAAACACTTGGATAGTTATTTCTCACTTCTTAGGATATGTTTCATGTAAGGGATATTGGTAACTAAAATCTCATTATTTGAGTTATAATGTTTTAACATGAAATTTTTTATTCCATCCCTAGGTTAATCCTCCCAAATATTTAAATATATTTTTATTTTATATGTCAATTTGGTAAAATTATGTTTTAAAATAATGAACATTTTATTACTCTTTTTACAATTTTATTTTTCAACAATGGTAATTTAAAATTATTCAAAAGGTACCTTTCATAATAAAATATTTTATATTTAGATCCTAATTTCCAATATAAATAAGTATGTAATTTTAAAACCTTAATTATTGGAAATTATTTTTAAAATTAAATTTTTTAAAAATATTTCACTTCAACTTTTTAAAATTTTATTTTGAAAATAACTGGTATGTTTTATATTTTATGTCAATGATAAAAATGTTTTCTAAATGTCATTTTATGTTTTCACCTTATTTATACAATTAATATTAAAAATTATTTACACTAATGTTATTTATGTTACATGATTTAACAACTAATATATATATATATATATATAATTTGTGGGATTGAACTCACAGTATCAAACATGTTTATTCTTGACTCCTTGTGTGACACTATTTGAACCATTCTTTTGCATGGATTTTTTTCAACTTTATCTATATCCTTATAAATTTCCTTTTTTACATTAGGGATATGTCCTTTAATGACCATAAATGTTCTTTCTTTTGATGGATTATGTAATTTTCATTCCTATCAGAGATATGTTCTATCACTCTCTTTGTCTTGTTTAACAATCCACCATGAGTTGTAATAACATTTATTTTAATTTATTTTATTTATGAATACCTTTTTTTCCATTCCTTTAACTAAGGGGTGTTCCCAATATTATATATATATATACCAATTTATTATGGAAATTATTGAATTTATCATATACCATTACTCCATATGGTTTTAGCTTGGGGGATTCCTATATAGAAATATATTCTATTTATATATTTGGGAACTATTAGAAATGTGTATATATTTTTTTCTAATATGGAAGTTTATTTATTACTCTATAAGATTGAAAATATGTTTTTTAACCATCAAAATATTTATTTTGATGGTTTAAGATCATTTTATACCTTTTATTGACATGGGTAAAAGTATTTTTGTTTTGTACATCATCATTACAATATAGATTATTGTTGGTAAATTTGATTATATATTTTTTAATCATTATCTCATGTGATTAATTCATTATAATTAAACAACTATAGGGTGGGTCCAAAGATTATATATCCCCTAGATGCATCAATAGGTCTCATGAAATTAACTTTTTTTGTTATTTTGGTGTATACCTTCTAATAAAAAGATATTATATAACTATATGGAATTGATAATAAATTCATGAAGTCTCAATTTAGTTTATGTTATTAGCTTCTATACATTATAAATTTCATCATTAAGGGAGGAGTTGGATCCTTGATCCCCTCCAGCTAAGTCTTTTAATATATTATCCTTGATAGAGGAGGTGGACAGTCCTTTCAAACAGAAGGTACTTACACCAAAGAAATCGATGTCACCAGATGGTCTATTCAGACCGATTACCAGATCCATGTCCAAGGAGAATGGTAAGCTCATCTTGGCACCAAAATCAGGTACTCCTTGCCGTAAGGCCAAGATATCTTTATTTTAATGTTGTCTTTGATTTTTTGAAATGCTAGAGGTCTGGGGTCACCTGCTAAGGCTGCCTTCATGGCATCCAAAGTCAAGAAATATAATGTGTCATTGGTTGCTATTTTGGAACTGAAGCAAGATTCCACCAACATCACTTATTTTGATAACAAAATGGGGTTTTTACATTCTATGAAGGCTTATTCGGACAATAAACACATCTGGATATGCTGGAAAAAGGAGGTGCAGGTAGAGGTGGTCCATGCTTTGGAGCAATGTATGACGGTTAGGATTTCGATGAAGGGAATGATACTTCTATTTTCTTTCATTTATGCTAGTGGTGACATGCAAGGTAGAAGTTTCATTTGGGATTATTTGTCTTCCTTTTACTCACTTGTACTTCCATAGTTGGTAGGTGGTGATTTCAACATGATGGTAGAGAATATTGAAAAAAGTGGAGAAATTGGTAGCACTAACATTGGTATACAGGATTTTAGAAGCTGCATAACTAGTAGCGGGCTACTAGACTTAGGATTCAAGGGATGATAATACACTTGGAGAAATAACCATAAAGGAAATAGTTGCATTTTAAGCCACCTTGATGAGTGTTTTACCAACATACAAGGTTTAGACTCATTTTCGAAAGATTTGGTTTCTCATTTGTCTCATGTTTTGTTGGATCATGTTCCGTTACTGGTGGAATTGAAAAGAGGTGATGCTGATAAGTTCTGTTTTTTTACTCCTCGAACTGGCACTGTGTTGATGGCCTCTTACAAATGATGAGAACGTCCTAGGAAAAGGTAGATACTGGGAGGTCTTAGGTTGGCCTCTCAAGGAATCTTAGGATCCTTAAACTGTATATAAAGGGATGGCTGCTGAATATTCCTTTTGGTGATGAGTCGGTAGAATCGTTATAGGAAGATATGGATCTAATTGAAGAGGAGCTATAGATAAACTGGGATGAGGGTAAATTTTTTATGCTTTGTGATAAGCAGAGTCTTCTAATGGTGCGGTTGCTAGAAATTGAGAGAGAC
Organism: Viscum album; assembly: GCA_963277665.1. Lineage (NCBI taxonomy): Eukaryota > Viridiplantae > Streptophyta > Magnoliopsida > Santalales > Viscaceae > Viscum > Viscum album. Next base: position 1,327,195,375 of record OY728142.1, on the reverse strand, counting down.
TTCAAGAATAGATCTAGAATTTGATGGCTTAAGGAAGGGGATTTCAATAATTCTTATTTCAAGGCTTGTTTTAAGGAAATGAAAAATATGAAAATAAATATTAGGCTGGATGATGATTCCTTTACATCAGATCTGAATGTGGCAGGGGGGCTGGCTTTTCAACACTTTTAGAATTTACTAGCAGGGGAGTCTTATGATAATAACCACGGTTTATCAGGGGAGGAATAAGAGTTTATGGGTGGATTCCCAAGAATGTTAGTAGAGTAGGATAATGTGGCTATACTAACTACTCCTTCTAAGGATGAGATTTGAGGAGTTATTTGCATCATGGACCCTGAGAGTGCTCCAGGCCTAGATGGTTTCCCAAGAGCTTTCTATGTGGCCACTTAGAACATTATGGGGAGCTAATTCATTGAGGTGATTCAAGATTTATTTCAGGGTGGTTTTATCAATCCAAACTCCGGTGCCTCTAGGGTGGTCCTCATTCCAAAAGTGAAGGACCTGAAAAATCTTAATCAGTATAAACCTATATACTTATGAAATATTTCCTAAAAAATTCTAGCTAGTCTGATTTCTAAGAGGTTGAATGAGGTTATCCCATGGATTCTGTCGTAAGAATAACATGGGTTTGTGAAAGGATGAAATATTCAAGGTGTGATCGGAATTTATGAGGAGCTAGTGGAGGATATTAAAAAAAAGTTGTGGGCTCCAATATTATCATTCAAGATGATATGGATAAGGCATGTGATAAATTGGAATGAAGTTTTGTTATTCGGTCCATGAGAAGTATGGGTTTTCATAAGTGGGTCATTGATCTTCGCTTCAGAGGTTATTCCTCATCATGGTTATCAGTCTCTCTTATGTGTAAAGGGTTTGGATTCTTCAAAAGCTTGTAGGGTGTGAAGAAAGGGGACCCTTTATATCCCTCTCTTTTCATTTTGACCTAGGATGCTTTATCTAGAAACCTCCATAGAAGAATGGGTGAAAGATTAATCTTACCGTATAGAAAGACTAGGGTAGGTTGTATTTCTCACCTCATGTTTGCATATGATATTCTTATTTTCATTAACGGTAGGAGGAATTCTCTTCTTAACTTCTAAGAGATAATGAGGGTTTATGGGGATCTAAGTGGCCAAATAATTAATTAAATAAAGATTAGTGTTTTTATCTTTAACAAGTGTTCTATTTGAAGAATCAGGATCATTCAAGATACTCTTGGAATTTAGAGGAAATAGTTCTCTATGATATATCTCAAATCCCCAATCTCTTTCAACCATATTAAAAAGTATTTCTTTGAGGATATTATGAATAGAATTTTGGGGGATAATTTTGAACTGAAATAGAAGATTTCTATCTTTTGGTGGTCTGGTCACTTTAATCAACAGTGTTTTCTCTTCCATTCTAATGCATGTTCTCTCATCCATCACTCCTCCAAAAGTGACCATTGATAGGATGGAGAAGATCATGAACTATTTATTATGGGATGCAAACTCCCTCGGCCGATTCCATCGGGCGTCCTAGAACTGTATGGCTAAACTAGTAGTGTAGGGGTGTATTGGACTAAGGGACATCAGAGAGGCCATGCCTGCACGATTAGCTTGGTACTTCCTCGTGGGGGAATTGTTATGAGCCACATTACTTAGAAACCGATATGGAAGAAATTTAGAATATTTTAAAAGTCACTATGGAAAGCTCTTGAAGTTGTCTAGATGTATTCTATAGCATTTAGAAACTCTTCAGGAGGCTACCTAATGGGTGGTTGGGAGAGGAATAGTTAACTTTTGGAGGGATAACTGGGTGCGAGAGAGACTATTTTTTCTAGGATGTTTGGGTCCTAACATGACTGTTAGGGAGGCAAGCTCTTATCCTTCAATGTTGGAGGTTGTTCTGAGTAAGGAATATACGGAAGTATTTAATATAATTTCTTTCTCAGATGAGGCAGATAGATGTTGTTTTACCAGGTCATCCTCTGGGTTCTCTAATGGACATGATTTTAGGGAATTTCTACATCCAATAATGATGCGGGATGAATGGGATTTGCGGTTATGGTGTAACTAAATTCTTACGAAGATGACTTTTTTGGTTTGGAGGTTTTGGAATCTTTCATTTTCAATGGAAGACAATATTCAATCAAAGGGTATCACTATGGCCTCTCATTTTTTCTGCCGTAATTGTCCGAACATTGAGTTTTCTGTGCATTTGTTTTGTATGAGCAATTAGGTTGTTGGCCTAGAGTCTGATTTTGATATGTGGATATCATTAGGAATGATTATTACTCTATATAAGACTTCATTTCTTTCTGTTTTATGGGTTCTGATCATGGTGAGATGTAGAAGAAAATTCACAGCATTACTTTCATCGCCATTCTCTGGATCATTTTGGAGTCGTGGAATAGAGCCAGGTTAGACAAGAGACCTGCACTATCTAGTCTGCTGATAAAGTTGAAATTACTCATTTATGAGTTGGATTTATGTTTTAAGGGTGGGAAGAATTATCATGCGCTTAATAGGTTCCTTATTGGACCTATTTTAGTTATTAGTTATCCTGGTCGGTGGGTAAAGTGGAATCCTCTTGATGACAGTAACAAGCTTAATGTTGATGGTTATTTCATGAATGGATACATGCGAGGGGGTGTTCTGCTCAGGGATTCAAATGGGTCAATGTTTCTAGCTTTTAGCACATACTATGGTCTAGGAGATTCATTGTATATGGAGGTGAGGGCCTTTCTCATCGAAGTTTCTCTGTGCAAAAGGTTCGGATTCTAGGTATGTGAGGTAGAATCTGATTCTGAAATATTGGTGTGGTCTATACAAGTGAAAATCAATCCTTCATTGAATTTGATCTTTCTTTTTAAAAAATGTTCAAATGAAATCAATGAAGTTTGTAGGATCTATTATAATAGGAGAGAAGCTAATTTCAATGCGGATGTTCTTGCTCATGCCGGAAGAGAGGAGGAACCATTGGTGATTTACTCCACTCTTGGATCTCTTCCATAGGAATGTAAGTATGTTTTCTGGGGGGATGCCCTTGGACTGCACTACTTTTGACCTCCGTGATCTATATTTTTTTTTGGTGTTCTAACATACTTTAATAAAAAATTACTTTTCGACCAAGAATCAACTACACATTTTAAGTAGTAATCAATTAAAATTAGGTGTATTTTTCTATTTTCATTCTTTGGTGTGTTTGAGTTATATAGAATATCATTCTCTGTAACAATTTAAAGAGGATGATTTTGTAAGAAATTTAAAATCCCCCACCTTAGTGAACCTAAAACATTCCTAAGGAAATCTCAGATGTGGGTACTATATGAATTCTCTTAATTATACAAAAATATATAGTATCCAATGTACTCCCTACTTATGAAAACTAATTATCCCAAGCTATCCATGATAACTCCTGCTGATGCATTTTGTTATCATGTGTCCCAATTTTATTTTGTGACTAAAATTGATCAAGAATAGTAACATTAACTATAAATACATGAGGATGAAGCACATTTAATAAATATAAGCTCCTCCCAAAGACTCATGAGGGGGCGCAATACATAACCCTCACACATAATCGACATATTCCATTCCCTAAACAAAGGAAATGGGTTTTTTTTTTGTGAGGCCATTGGTGACTAAGTGGGATTCCCATCCCGTGAATCATTAAATTTTTAGTGAAAATAAACAAAATAACAAGATATATTCCCCAAGAAATATGTATTTTAATTAATATTTTTAACCCATTGTTTTCTGTTCATTCATCTAATTTCCAATGGATTTTTTATGAACATCGAACCATGACTCAATTTTACCAATATCATGAGAAAATTTATTATCCTATATCATCAATGAAAAAAAAGTGAAACTATATAAAATTATGTATATAAGATCCAATAAAATTATTTTCAAAAATATAGAATATATTACCTTGTTTGATGTTTTTCTCAAAAAATGTTTTTTGTAATTCCATGGTCCCTCAAAACCTTTCCTTTCTATTTTCCCAAGTCTTATAGGTTTTGATACTCTATTTGGGGTCCTATTTTCCTTTAAATTATCATGTTTTATCATGGTATAAAGTAGGAAGTTATCTCACAGTAGTAGTCATGGTAGCAGGTAAGCACCTGGAAGTAATTACAGTAGCAGGTTAGCTCTTGGTAGTAGTCACAGAAGGAGGTTGGATAATGGTATTAGTCACGATAGCATGTTTAATCAAGGTTGTAGTCACTACAGCAATTTGGATCATGATAGAATTCATAGAGGCAGCTTGACTAATGGTTGTATCCATGTACTAGGTTGTTATGATGGTGGAAGGTTTCCTCACAATAGTAGGTAGGTCACATGGTATCAAGTAGGTATTATAATAGTAGGTTGGTTTCATGGTAGAAATCACGGTAGTAATCATCATAGCAAGTTGGTATCACATACCTTTTTTTCAAAATTTCTAGTTTTAATAGGAATTTCATAAATATGACTCATTATTGTAAAAATGGTTTTAAATCCTTAAATAATGAAAATAAATGTTTGTTTCAAAGGGAATATATTTATCCTTGGTTTTTTCAAATATCATGGACATTAATATAGTTACTTGAGTGTGAAGTAATTTAGATCTATATTAATGTTAAATTAATGTTTAACCTTTGATATGAAAATAATGATGTCCTTGTATCCTTAACTGTAAAATGAACTTAGATCTTTTATTCTAATATTTTATTCATTTATTTTTTTTTGGAATTGCTATATTTTTATCCTTAACCCATGAAAAGTCATCTGAACCCACCAGGATCCAACCAGTTCTAATTACTAGACATGTCCATAAGATTTTTTTGTACTCTATTTTCAATAGTAGGGAGTCAAGTTTTTGGTAGAACATTATTCTCTTTCATTTTACTCCTATAAAAAGGTTAAAGTCTATTAAATCCCATATCTCTAGTACCTTTAGGCTGTGATATCAATATATTCTCTATGAAATATTTTTTGTGCAGTATGTTTGTGAGATTCTAGGAAAGTTAAGGGATTAATTTATTCTCTTTTTTTATGTTCAGTCATAAATTTTTAATGATTTATCTATTTTTAGGGTATAATTATCCTTAATATATATTAAACATGATTTAAGAATGAAACATGGTTACGTTATTATAGTCACTTTAATTTTAAAAAGTGATAATGGGTTTCCTTATATTTTTGCAAGATAGTTTTTTATATAAGTTTATGCTATGATTTATCATGTTTTTATTCTTGAATATGGATAAATAATTTAAATTTTGTAATGGATGTTGGATAAATATTTAATTAGTTGGTAATGATTATTGGATAATTAATAAATATTCATGTTAATTGAATTTTTTCTTTATTAAATTTAATTGAAAGATGAAGTGATGTTTGAAAGAATGTTTGAATTATTATAGATGATTTTGATAGTTAATGCCTTAGGATACATGAATTTGTAACATATGGTGAATGAATTGGTAAATTCTAGGAGACAATAACCTAGTTGTGATATATATAAATGTTTTGGGATGATTGAGATTTTATTCTTATGAAGTATGGATTATAGGTTTTCTGATCATAGATTCCCTATTGATTGTTTATGGTTTCCTTGTTTCCTTATGTGTTTTATCTGGATAATGAACCCTGATTTTTAACATGATGTGAGTCTTGTTTGACTGATGGTTTGGTAAAATATGGGAAGGGAGGTCTGAGTTTATGAATACAATTGATGGTTGTGATGGTGGGATGGATGATTTTATTCATATTGGTGATAGCGATGGAACTCTGACTGAATGTATGGGTTGAATCTAGGATTTCCCATTGTTTTGTTGAAATCATTGTTTCTCATAAGATAATGAATCTTCTTAATGATTGGATGGATTATTTTCTTTTTCATATATTCCTTTCCCCACTACTTAATGTAACTTTTTGTTCTTGTATTATGAAATTTTTATGGTTTCCTAGGTTGAGTAATAAAGGTTAGGTAATTATGAAATGATGATGAATGATAAATGTTTTAACCAATGGTGTTGGTTTGTTAATGTAGAATTAAATAATGATTAATCTTGATAAACTATCAAATTTGTTATATTATAACTAAAGGTAATGGGAATGGTTTTTAATTAACGTAATAAAAATGTTCCATGGAACATTTAAATTAATTGAATGTATTTTATAATTCTTGTGCTCTTATAAGATATCTAGAACTTGGTTGTGAAACAAGATTTCCTACAGATGACAGCTACAATTGAGGTTAAGTATGGTTAGTTTCCCATAGTGTGGTAATGTTTTATATATATATATATTCCTATGTTATGTGATTTCATTTTCTACATCATCGGCATTGCTAGGATTACTTTAACCCATTGGACTCTGTGATGGTGTTTTCACAAGCATCTTGGTATGTGAGGAATTAATGGGAAACTACCCCGCTTTCCCTTCTCTCTTCTCTGAGTGGTTTTTTGTGATGGTATTCATGGTGTTTATCTTTCATATATATAACTTTTAAAAAAAAATTAATGAATTATTTTTATTTCACACACATGTATATCTGGATATAGTATCCTAAAGATTATTACATGTAAGTTGTGTATGGGATTTTATATATTGTGTTATAATAATGGATCTACAATCTATATTAGATCCTAAAAATTAATTTGTTACTATCTAGAGATGTGGATAACTTGATGCACGGGGTTCGTGATATGTGGTGATGATTATATTCATTGATACACATTATATGTTGTAAGACATAGTTTTCTAAATGACTTTGGAAAAGATTATTTTTTGAGAGAGACAGGTTAGGATGTGCGATGATGGGGAAAAGTGGAAAACTAGTGGGGAAGTGGTATTGGGGAATCTTTATTGATATTATAATGGTTATTATATGATTAATAGTATATGATACTAAGTTATAGATCCATGGTTATATTGGTAACTTATTATACATGTTTAGGTGTTGAGTTAGTTTCACTTGATATACACTGAGCATTAGTATTCTTTCATTATCTTTAGTATAATAGGATCATAGGATGATCATATAGATTATACCTGTTATTATCAACCTAAATTTACATAATTATTTTTAGGACCCCAGGAGTTGGTTGGTGATTAAGCTATACTTTACTATCTTATGGTGTTGTTTAGAAACAGTTTGGGATCCAAGTTCATTATATAGGATTTACTTTTGGTACTTTTTTTCATTTTATAGTTCTTCCTAATTAATGAAATTACATTCATGTATTGTGATATTTAATTATATTTTTATGGAATGATTTGTTTTTTGGTTTTATTTTATTTCTTATCCCTTATATTCTTCTAAGAGGTTATTGCATCCAATTTTTGTTTATAATGTACCCTTAGTACATGTTTGTGACCCATTTCCTGTTAGAGGTGGTCTTTAAGAATCATTATCACCCTCATGTCATTTCCTACCTAGGATGGGTTCTTTTATGGGAAATGGGGGTTGTGAAATATTTATATGAAAGGTTTTGGTTGACATATATGATGGATTTTGGAGGTAGGATCAGGTGAGGATGACATTGTATTATAGGGAAATGTGTCATAAAAATGTAGTAAGTAGTTTAAATAAAGGAGAACAGCTAAGACATAGATATTTAGGGGCCTTGTGATTTGATTCATAGACCATTATGTTTTTAGATCCTACTAAGTGAAGTGATACTAGTTCCAAGGTAGATACCTAAGAAATGATCATATATATTTCTTCTTTTAAACTATGTTTGAATGGGTATTCCATGGGTTTATGTTTAACATTATTTAATAAATAAATATTAAATATTCCATATTTCTAGTTTTGGGGACCCTACCCATTATTTCATTTATAGGTATTAATATTGGTCAATTCCATTGCTAGGTTTTCATCAAAGATGTACATAAGGATATTCCAATAGATCTCCATAAGGTTCAGGTCAGTGATAATGACACATGGAGGATGAAAAAAGAGTATAGTTTCATTTCCATAGTCTACAGAACTATGAGGGATCCTCTTTGGAAATAGTGACAAAGAGTAGTTTTATATGGTGTAGATATCCTTCTGTTTGATCCATACTTGGATGGATAATTGGATTTCATTGGTAGTGATGGTGACGCATAAAGAAGAAAGATAGTGGGGGTTCTTCTACCTTTGGGATTGATTAGAGTCGGTAGTTTCACTGGATAATTTCCATAATCATTTATAAGTAAAGATTCATTATTTTATGGTGAAGGTCACTTGTCTTCCAGGGATGGTTACCCTTTTACAGGGGACCTCTAATGTGAAAGAGTTTGGTATCCATATCGGGTCCCTTCTTTGATATGCTTCAGACCAGTTTCTAGATAAGGAGACCAAGGTGAGGAATTTTGAGGAGGTTTTATATGTAGAGATCGAGTGGAAGATTACACAATTTTTATTGCCAAAATATCTCTATGTATTACTAAGGGTAGTGGTTTTTGAGTAGAATTTTTCTAATACTAGATATCCACAATAAGTGATTCATTAAGATTCTCCATATAGAATAGTTATGGTATGGGGTTCCTATTTTCTTGTAAATATGGGTTTTTAGATATTCCAAGTTAGGTATCTTTTCTTTCCATCTAATTTCTCTTAATGTGGTGGATATTAGTACCTTTTACTGGGTCATATTCTTTTTTTCCATGTGGAGGTCATGGTCATCATCATAAAGGGTACCCTACCTTTTTAAGAAAGCAGTATGTTGTAGGTGTTCCACTTTAGATTTCATCATTGTGGTAGTTCCACCTGAGGAAAAATTAGTAATGAAATCCATCATTGTATTAGAATAGGGAATATGGGGATTTAAAAGGATCGAACTTTGATTTTTCTCTTCCTAAGATATATGAACGTGATTGTAGAGGTGGTCTTTATGAGGGTCATATAGGCCGTGGAGTATGTCTTGGATAGCTACATGCTCTAGAACTGTGAATTTCAAGTGAGCCAAATATTTTTCAGGGTACCATTTACTAGTTATCTATTTGGTTGAATTCATTGTTTTATTAAGGATCTACAAACTCCTTCATATCATATAACCTAGTTAGAGAATTGATATTTGAGTTAGAGAGACATCCAGTGTATTATTTATTGACTACACTATTTAAAGGACGAACTTATCTATATGAATTATGTAGAGATAGTGATTTAGTTTTAGGGAAACTCTTATCTTTGGGATAATTCCTATTTTTATATATATAGATATATGAAATCATCCTTGATGTGGATTGGAAACATTTTGTTCAGGATATTAGCGATTACTTCAGTGTAGATATTTTTTTCATTTTATGCTGGTGGAGAGTCTATCGTGTTTGTTAGATTTCAAGAGCATTATAAAAATTAGGGAAATTTATAATACTTATCTTCCTTTATGTCCATGTTTATATTGATTTTATCATAATTTCAGTCAATTGTGTTTCATAAGGTTTTCAAATAGTACACTAATGTATTTTTTGAGGAGGTTGTGGTGTTATCCTCTCAATAGAAGTGCAAGTTTTGAATAGAGATAGAGTCTGGAACTTCTCTAATCTTAGTGTCACTGTATAGGATGGTGCCTTCATAGTTTCGAGATCTATGAATACAAGTCGATCATCTCATTCATCATGGGTTTTTTTAGCTGATAGTTTCACCTTGGGGTTCTCTAGTTTTATTGATAAAGAAGATCGACGGGAGTCATCATCTCAATATCAGTTATCATCACTTGAATATGGTGACATTAAATAACTAAAATCCTATTTCATGTATTGATGATCTATTTGAAAGGTTTAAAGGAGATATTAGGGTCTTGAAGATCGATCTATGATCGAGATGTCATAATATGTACGCAAAGGATGAGGATTTTCTAAAGAATGAATTTTGATGTTGTTATGGCCATTAATATTTTTCGTGATGTCATTTAGTGTGAAAAGTACTCTAGTTATATTCATGGGTTTGGTGGATTTTGTGTTCCAAGAGTTCCTAGATCAATTATTGAAGTTTTTCATCAATGGAATCCTTGTTTAATTCACACATAAGGAAGAGAACATAGAGAATATTTGGGTAGTTTTGGTATTTATTCATCATTAGTAACTATTCTAGAATATTTAAAAGTTTAATTTTTTCTCTAATGAAGTTTTATTATTGTTTCATTTCATATAGATAAATCATGTAGTCAGAGATCCTTCAAATATCTAGGTAGTTATTTTTTTCATAGACCCTAAGAATGTTGAAAATAAGTTTAGTTTCCTTGGTCATGTAGGCTTATATCCAAGGTTCTTACCTGAATATTCATAGATTGTGACTCTTATGAAATCATTGATAAAAAATGACCAGGTATTCTTATAGAGTGACCAGTGTCAGGAGGCTCCCAAGTACCTAAAGGTAAAGTTGTTCAGTGCTCTTGTTCCTTGTTTTCTATAAGAGGGAGGTTAGATCGAGGTTTTCTAGGAAACTTTTCTTCTGGGATTATGAAGTATCTTGATTTATTAAATGGTGGATATTTATTATGGGTCTCAGCAGTTACACCCCCATGAGCACAACTATTCCACCCTTAACCTCGAGTTAGTAGCAGTTGTGTTTTCATTAGACTTGTAGTGAAATTACATTATTAGTGAAGACTTTATGGTTTTCACTAATCATAGTATCATGAGTTATATCTTCTCCCAACACTACTAGATCTTACAAAAATGAAGTTCTATAGAATTATTTCTAGAATATAACTTTTAGATTTTATATACATCAAGAAAGGGTAATATTATAGATGATTCATTGAGTGGGAATTCATTGAGTGATTCTATTCATGAGTCTAGATATTCCTAAAGAGTAATGGAATAGTTCTTAGTTATTCATATTTTTATGGTATATTTTTGTGTAAAAGGATTCCTTTTCAGGTTATATTGTAGTAAAATTTTGTTCTATTGGTGGATGAGTCTTATCTGGGGGATTTTGAGGTGGAGATCTGGTGGGACTGATTTGTTTTTTGTGATTCCATGGATTAATGGCCTAAGGAAGATCATCACTAGGTTTTATTTAAGTGGATCATTTTAGTTTGATCAGTTACATATGAGGTGGTTCATAATTAGTTCCACATCTCACCCTTAGCAATACATCATGGTGTAACAAATATGTAACTTTATTTGAGATGATATTTTTGGTGGAAAGGTTTGAGACATTTATTTTTTTAGTTCATTTCTGGATGTTTTTTTTTATAAGGTGAAATATTAAAGACTTATTATTTTTGGGTTTCTATAGGTGTTAGATGTTCCTTAGTAGAAGTGAGAGGAAATTACGACGGAATATTTCACCAGATAACCTTGAGCCCAGGGATTCTAGGATGCTAGATATGTGGTATTGGATTTTTTGAAAAAAAATCCTCACTTTTCAATATTAAATGATTTATGCTTAGTAGAGGATTTTTTGAGACTATGTATTCATAAGGGGGTGAATCTATATCGAGTAATTGGGATGATCATCTTTGGTAAGGATCCAAAATTCACCAACAGGGTGCAAAGAGGTATCTATAATTATTTTGGCTCTCAGTTGTTAATTTTAACTTCCTTTCATCTGTTGATGGATGGAAAAATACTACTAACCACCCAGACTCCTGATAAGATGCTTCACTCATATGTCCTCAATTTTGGAGGTTCATGGATAAGCCACCTATCATTGGTTGATTTTTTAGACAAAATTATTTTTCCTTCCTCCATTGGTATTGCACCATTTTAAGCTTTGTATGGTTGATCATTCCATTCTACTTTATACTAGTCTATTGCTGGTGGATTAGTAATTCTCAAGAATAAACTAGTACAGAGAACAATAGTAATGGTTTAGGTGATTTTTTGAAGGAAATAAGTAGTGAATGATCGTTAAAAGTCCTTTGTAGACCATAGGAGGATGCCTCTAGAGTTCAATTATGAAGATCATGTTTTTTAAGGTTTTTCCTCATCATGGGAAGTGAATTTTTTGAGGTTAGAGTAAGATTTTACACTATTTGTTAAACCTTTTGAGGTGTTTTCTTATGTTGGAGTTGTCTTGTATTGAATATCACTTCCACTATAGATGATTTGACTTCAAGATTTGATTCATGTGTCATGGATTCTCTGTTATATTCATAATGAATCTTACATTTTCAATTGGGTAGAGAAAAATGTTGATGATGATGTAACCATCAAGTGGGGACTAAGTAGATCTAGGTTTACTAGTATAAGGTGTTGTGTAGGATTGGAATTCACTGGATTTATTTCATGTGGAAAAATTGTCATGTGGAGGAGATCACCAGGAAACATGAGTCTCATATATGTGAAAGGTATCCAAAGTTTCTTCCTAGTTGATCATCCTTTTCAAAGATGATTTAATATTTCTGACCATTTTTGTCCTATGATATGGATATACCTTCCATGATTCTCTATTTATGGATTCTTCCTTATTTGATAGATATCTTCACCTTGGGAGATAGGTTATTGGTTTTGTTACTTGTTTCTCTAAGTGGGATACTTGTAATCTAGTGATGGTAATATGGACTCTTTCCCATAATTGATGGTGTTAAATTATTATTTGTTTTGTCCCTTCCATGAGTGGTAGTGTTATTAATGTTGCAATAATCCTAATAGGTATCTCACAGGTGAGTTCCTAGACCTCCTTTCCCTTTTATCTCTAGGATGTATTTTAATTTATGATAATGAGAACTGTTTTGTAGGTATTTAATTTAATTCCAAAATTCTAAAAATCATTTCCTTTTTTCGAAGGAATGAATGTTCCCAGAGGGTGTTTAGGGTATTCTATTACCCAAAATTCTCATGTTTTTTCTTAGTTTCATGGTTTTTGGTAAGCTCTTGGTTGTATTATTTTTAGCAATTTGGCTCATGTTAGCAGTCATAGTAACAGTTTTGTTCATGGTAGTAGTCATGGGGGTAGGTTGTCTCATGGTAGCAATAAAATTATAATTGTGTGTCTTGGTAGAAGTTGTTTTCATATTATTAGTCACGATTGCAGGTAGTATCACTATAGCAGTCTTGATATTTGGTTGTCTCACTACAACTGTCATGGTTAGAGGTTAGAAAACAGTAGTAGTCATGGCAGTTTTTTTGTCTCACATAATTTGGTTGGATCATGGTATCATTCATGGTAATAATTATGTCTCATGAAAGTAAGTTGGTATCATAGTAGTAGTCAATATATCAGTCACGATAGTAGCCACATCAGCAGGCTGGTCTCACATTCCGTTTTTTTTTCAAAATTTCCAGTATTTCCAAGAATATTATAAATACCAATTTTTAACAAAAATATCGTTTTAAATCTATAAATATGATAAATTAATGGATGAATAAAATAGTACATATACATCCTTCTTTTCTTAAAAGTTAGATTCTCTTAATAAGGCTCTTTCCATGTGAATTAATTGGGATACACATTAATGTTTAATTAATATTTGACCTAAGGTCTAGAAATCATAATGGTAATGTATACATAAATCTAAAGAGAATATAATTATATTATTAAAATATTTTATTACTTTCTTCAACTCTATACAAACCAAAAAAACATTATTGACCAATGAAGAGTCGTCTATGTCTATCGTGATCCACCCTTTTCATGTTTTTAGATGTTCCAAATAGCTTATTTTACACTCTATTTTCTACATATTTGAATTGTATTTGAGGTAGTAGTTGTTCTATTTCATTTTAATCCTTCTAAAAAATTTAAAGGTTATTACGGTCTTTATATTCAAGATTACCAAGCAGAAACATCATCATCTTCTTTTTCCCCTAATTTAGTAAAGCATGTTTTGGAGCTTCCTGAAAAGGTAGAGAATTAATTTCCTCTCCTTTTTTATGTGAAATAATAAATTTGAAAAGATTTATCTCTATGTATAATGCATTAATTGACCTTAATAAATATTAAAATAGATCAATTAATAAAAAAAACTTTTGGTTATAGAGATCACATTAGTTTTCCTTCATGATAATGGTTTGCCTCTTATTTTTTTGGATAGTGTGTTGTTTATGTTTCTATTAAGACTTAGCATGTTTTTAGGATTTAAAATGGATAAAGGATTTAATTTTGGTAATTATTTTTGAATATATATAAAACAATATGTTTATTCTTGTTGTATAACTAATAAATAGGAATGTTAATTTAATTTTTTCCTCCTTATAGTTTTTTAAAACTAGAAGTGATTCTCAAAAAAATCATTAAATAATACATGGTGTTATTGATATTTGTTACCTTAGGTTTCATATGGTTATATCCAATGATAAATGAATCAATTAATTTGTGATGGTAATGAACCAGTAGTTGATATAGATAATTTTTTATTCATGAGTGATCCTATATACTTATGAAGGATAGATGCCTTAATTTTTTGTTCATAAATTCCTTATTGGCAATTTATTATTTCATTGTTTAATTGTGTGTTTTCTCTAGATAAGGATCCTTCCTTTTTTATGTCTTTTTAAAATTAGTTGGATAATGGATTGGAAATATATTGGTGTTGATCGTTGGATTTGCGATAACAGTTGATTTCTGGGATGGTGGGATGGATGATGAAATGAATGTTGGTGTTAGGGGTGGAATTGGGACATATTGAATATGCTGAAGATAGGATTTCATATTTTTGTACTAAAATCTAGAATACACTCTTGATAATCAGTCTACTTAATAGTGGGATGACCGAGTTTCTTATTCCTACATTCTTTTTCCCACTACTTAACATGGCTAGTTATTCCTAGATTATGTGTCTTTTATCATAACTTAGAATGATTCTTAGAGTACATGGAATTATTGAATGCTAATTAATTTTAAATGTTTAAGCTTATAGAGTTAGTGGTTCAATAAAATGATAAATGATGATAACTCCTTAGAAAATATGGAATCTGTTGGATTATTATTGGATGGAATAGGCCTGGATGGTTATTAATGTAATGATAAAATTTAAAAGAAAAAAAATAATTTAATTTATAGTATTTTGTAATGATTTTTTTCTTATTGGAAATTAGAGTTTTAAAAGTTATAATTTTTTTTGAGATATGATATCTATAGTTTAGTTTACGGCTAGGTAGTTAGTCATAGTGAGCTAGTGAGATATATGTAAATTCTTATGTAATGTGATTTCATAGGCAACACCACTGATGTTGGTAGGGAAACTTACACATAGTGGACTCTGGGAGGGTGTTCTCCCCAACATTCAGATTAGTGAGGAATGGATGGTGAACTACCCACTCTTACCCCACTCTATTCTCCTGGTATTTTTATATGATGGTATACAGGGTACTTATCTATCCTATATATATGTTTATATAGGTATGTAATGGATTTTATTTATTTTACTCATAGGTATCTTTGTATATAGTATCCTAAGGATTATAATATATTGGTTGTGTATGGGTTGTGATGGATAGAAGTATAATACACGATGTATATGTTATAGTGGATCCCAAAAACTAATTAGTTACAATATAGATATGTGTATGACATGATGAAAGAGGTTTATGATATATGGGGATAATGATATTTTTTGATGGATGGGATAAATTTTATTATACAGTTTCCCTAGTTTCTTAAGGGTGGATTATTTTTGGAGAGAGATGGATCAATATGTATGTTTTTAGGGGAGTGTGGAAAACCAGTAGGTAATTGGTATTAGGGTACCATATTTTATATTTTTTAAGTTATTATATGATTACTTATCTGTGATACTTATTGTGAGATCTATGGTGAGGTTGGGAAAAAATTTACCTACTTAGGGGATGAGTTGGTTTCACTTATTTTTCACTATCATTTAGTATGAATTCTTTATATTTTACATGATAGGTGCTAAGGATAATCTTATAAAGTTTCCCTATTATTCTAGACCAATATTTATATAACTTTTTCAGGACTGTCAGAGTTTCTTTTTCGTCAGATTGGATATTAAAATATTTGGGTGTTATTCCGGGGTTTTTTAGGCTTTGAGTTCACATCCAAGAATTTTCTTTTGGTGCTTGTAGTATCCTTTTACAATTATTATAATTGATTGATACATGTATTGGGATCTTTATTTACCTTTTTATGGGTAGTATTTATTTTTTTAATCTTATTTATCATTACTCCTTTCATTTTTAGAGGGAAATGCCTCCCATTTGTGTTTATGGTACACCCTTGGTGATTGTCTCCAACATGTTTCTTATTAGAGGAGGTATTTGCGAAAATTATCTACCTTATCTCATTCTAAACCCAATAGTGGTACCTTTAGGGGGAATGGGGTATTAAAATTTGAATCTAGAAATGTGTGGGATTACTTGTTTCTCTATGCATGATAATTCTATTAAAATATTATGGAAAAAATAATTTCGATAAAAAATATTATTTATAAGAAATTTAAATCAGTGCACTAAGATAATAAAAAATACATTATGTGAATCAGAATTATTAACAATCATAAAATATTTTCACTTATCTCATGGTATCCCTTAAGGTACCTTTTTAAACATTCTTTAGAGAGTCAAGGAGGTGTCATTAAACTCACGCCATAAAATTTTCTAAAATCCCACCCACTTTTTGCCCAAAATTTTCAATGTCCAATGATGAAAAATCACATCATGCACATAAAATTGGAAAATAATCTATATATTATATAAAAAAATTAATTATACTTTTATTTGATACAAATATCATATAAAATAAACTATAAATAGTTATATTGAATTACCTTCCCTTGTGTATTAAAAAACGAATTCTTATAATGGGTGTGAATTTTACTCCAATCATGATATCTAACTCGAATAAAAGTTTCATCACATGCTAAAAACCTTAATATATATACATATAATCCTTTGATAATATCTATAGGTAAAAATATCATATTAAATGGAAAAACTACTTTAAAATTTTTCTGCCTCTAAACATCTAATATATGCATGTTGGTTTTTATCCTATTACAGCCTAAATATTTTCAATAAATATGTTCAAAAAGTTTTATAAAAATTTAATAAATTACTTTTACACATCAAAAATCATATACCAAAAATGGGGATTGTAATGATGGTAGCTATTAAATGATATTATAAGTCGATATATTCTCCTCAATGGATCCATAAGATCCCCTCAACATCCATGGGAAAAAGGCAATATACTAGAAGTAAGGCACATACTTTATTATTATGGGAGTATATCAGATGACATCAAATGGTGTAAATAGGGAATACCAAAAGTAAGGATCATATATAATGATAGTGTCAGTATATCAAATTAGTCATCCAATATCATAGGAGTTATATAAGAATCTATCATATTTAAGTTAATTTTTTTATCATTCTTACACCCAAAAAGAATATAAAACAATATTTAACATGATATATGAAATAAATCAAGAATATGTCTTCAAAAAAATAATTCACTGATTATTTTAATTCATGTATTCTAAATAAAGAATTAAAAATACAACACATAAGGTACAAATATGCAATCAATTAAATTTTCTATGGCCATATTATTTCCATCCTCAACCATTAACATTATTATATCATCTTAAACTACCCTTAAAAGGCTAAATATTTTAAAATCAATATAGGGAAATAAATCAATATCTTGTTTCTGATATGGTTTTCCATAAAAAAATATTTTTTATCACTCATATCATAAAATTCTCTTGGTTAGAAATGAACTAAAATCCTAAAACCTTTATCAATATCCACACTCATGTAATATACCATTTTAACATGTGAATCCAAAATGTGTGGATCATGATCTTCCCTTATAGTGGTATTGATAAACTAAGATAATTTAATATAACTAAATTCAAATTAATATTTCCTTATGCCCCAATAAATATTGACCCACGTTAATTTTAATACCACTAATAAATTTTTTTGTAAAAATATAATGTTAAAATGTCAAACAACGTTCCATAGAATACCAAGTATATGAATTTTTTAAATATTCCACTATTTTTTGCTCTCAAAAATTCCTTACATATAATAGTATTAAAATTTAATTCTTTTTTATTTTAATCATTAAATCACCTAAAATGATTTAATTGTCCTCAACCATTATATTTCAAATCATCTGTAAATTCATCTCAATTATCAAAATTCGTGATCTACATGTGTAAAAATAAAATATTATTCCATAAATAATATGTGAATATAAAAATATTAAGGAAATGAAATTGATTATAATATTACATGGGGTGAAAACAAAAAAGTATTATATTTGATAACATATTGTGTTATCTCTTACAATTTTCATATTCGACTCAAAATTTATCTCATTGTTTTCATCTTCAATTATTTAATGAAATTATCTACAATAAAAATATTAATTAGTATATATTTCTATGCTTATAAGAACTCTATTTCTTCAAATGAAACTAATGATATTTTCCAAACGTAAGGACCAAACACTAGGAATTTTAAAATTGTATTGTATGACAGTAACTGATTTTTTATATCATCAAAATTTCAAGTTTAATTAAAAAATATCTCAATATTATCAAAATACCTTCACCAAAACATGAAAAAAACTTCATCCATATAACCTTTATTATTTGATACTTCTAACAAATATTTTTTTCTCTAAAAATAATTTAAATCCCTATTATACCTAATGAAAAATAAGTAGTATAATATATATATAAAGAGTTTGCAGATTTTAATATAGTAATGATTAAAATTAAAAATTTAACAACCTCTATATGGGGAATATCCATCAATAATTAATGGGCCTTCAAACATTAACTTCCTCTCTCAAATGAAAAGTCATATATGTCATAAAAATTAAAAAAGTAGTAATATCATATCTAAGTTAAAAATAATCATTACAATTATTCACTAATGTTTTTAAAACTCAATGGAATATAAGGTATCCTAGAAAGATATATGAATAATGTAAAAAACTTAGTTACAACTATTGTTTTTTTAGTAAAACAATATTCCATGTTAAGGGTAAAAATTTCTCTTTAAAAATATACAAAATTTTTTTATTTATTCTATATAACTTATTATGTTTTAAGTCAACACATTTTGAGATGTTACTTTAATATCCATAACGTGAAGGACCCTACACTACCCTAAGAGGGGGGTGAATCTGGGTGTCAACTTTTCCTCTTCTTTATTGGATCTTGTTTCCATGTTGGTAAGAACCCTTATTAAAACTTTTATGACTGATATTTTTAGTAATTAAAACATTAACATGTAGAAGGAAATCACAACACTTTTTACTTGGTTCACCACTAAGGGTTATATCCAAGGAGCATATGACAACAGGTTTCCAGAAGTACCAAATTCAACTAATCTTCACTGGTTGTGGATTAAAAAATTTTGTGCACAATCACTCTCTCCTAGGAACACAACATTTACAAAGGTTATGGGATATCCCACTACTTCCCTCAGATCACTTCCATTGAATCACCTTGGCTCACAACCTTAGGAAAGGTCACACTCATTTTATTGACTTGATGGTCGCTTCAACAGATTGGCATGAATTGTTTTTGTCTCTATTCATCATGAGAAAGTGTGTTTATAGAATCCCCGAATTGATGACCTTTTATATTCATTTTTCTCCTTTATTGTAGTTACTAAATGCACTATAACTTCTTCCATTTTTTCACTAGAATCACAAACTCCCTTTATGATGTTTTTTTTTTGTGGATTATCCATGATTTTTCATATTGTCTCTGATCTGTGTACCATTCCTGCTCTGCATACCGTGCCTGCTCCATGTAATGCACTATCTCCATGTACCGTGTCTACTCAATGTACCGCACCTACTCTACATACTGCCTCTGCTCTATGCAACACCACTGTTCTGTGTACTGTTCCTTCTCTGCACATCGTGCTTTCTTTGCACACTGCGCCTTCTCTTGACACCATGTTCACAAACTGCCTCCATGTACGACCTCTACTTAACCCCTCTTTGTACCACCTTCTCCTATCACCTTCATGTACTACCTCTATGTACTACCTTATTGTACCATTTCATTATTATGTAGACTTATTCTTCAAATTCTGTGAATTATTTCATCTCCCTCGAAAGACTTTTTCTTACACAAAATATCTTATGCGGACTACTCCTTCCAATTTCATGAATCGTTTCATATTTCGCATACCACTTCATCATACACAAAATCTCTCCTATGTACCACTTTCGTACTTAGATGAGTTCTTCCACAATGATGATATTTTCTAGTCAAATTCTCTCTTCTCTAATGATGGTATTATCCCTACTTATATACAAAAATAACTCTAAAAAATTTTCTAATCTGTTTTATCCAAATTTTTAGTGTGGGAGAAACTTCATTGTATACTGAACTCCATCCATATATGGTAATCCTTTACCATGTATTGTGACCCTCCTGTGAATTTTAAACCTTCACCACGTATCGTGTTTCTATCGGTCCGCATACTGCATCTCTAATATCAACGAACATCTATTCTTCATACCTCAAATCCTTCCACGGAGAACCATTTTTAGTACTGCGACCCATTTTGCAAACCACTATGCATATATTTCTTACTATGGGGTACATGGAGGTGGACTATTCATCGAACATGGTACATGTTCCATGTACCAAGTTATGTGGTTCCCTTACTTTTTTTTATTTTTTCACCATTCTGAATCTCATTCACTCCTATGTAGAAATTCTTCCATTGCCAAAAACAAAATTCCAATTTGGAGGTACAAAAATTCAGAAAATGCTTGGAAGCGGTAGCACCATAAATATGTACTTCGGAAAGGACACCCGTGATTTTTCACTGTCATCTAGATTTTTCAACAGTCTACGGCTTTCATCACAAACTCTTTTCACCTTGATATATACTCTTTGAACGATCAGTTTCAGCATCATCAGATTTTCTGAGTAAAGTACTTCAACTTCCCAACTTCCCTATCTTCCAGCAACATCTTTCTTTCTAGTCAACAATGAATATGACTGGAATCATACTCTTAGCATTGTATGATCATTTTAATATATTCAAATCTCCACATGATCCCTCATGCAATAATGCATATCTCATCAAGTATGCTCTTGCATGGTCTCTTTGAACAATGATATGTTGTATGATCACTTTATAACTTCATTCCCTTTAAAACTGTCTGATATGGTTTCATTATAGTAGAAAATGTACCATATTTGATACATGTACTTTCAACTTAAGATCAGTTCACCAATCATCAGAATTCGTCACCCTCAATAACTTGGGAGTTCTTCTTCATCTCCTTCTTCATTTTGATCTTTATTGACAACTACTGACAACAAATACAACATTTTACATAAAGTGGGTACAACAATCTCCCCCTTTTTATTTTGTTGTCAATACCTTAAATGTATCCTCAAATATATGATTCAATATCAAAATGAGAATCTTCTTTCTCCCCTTACTTCTTTATCTCCCCCAAACATTCATTTCACTTCTCACCCCCTTATTAATAAGAAATAAAAAGTTCATGGGAAAAGGGTATCAATCCATACTTGATAAATGCACCATTAATAATTTCACATAAGTCTACTTGATAAATGCTCGATGTAAAAAAACAATTGTATTTGATTTAGAAAACCAAGATATCCATTGTCCCCTGATCATGATACCTCATGAGATGAGAACTCATGTACTTTGTCTTCAAGGGTTTTCCACTTCTATTCTAGGCTGAAGAAATTGAACGTATTAAGGAATAATCAACTTGAAACTCTAGAACTCACTTCAACAAATAGATCAAAAACATTAAATTACAATTGACGGGATAAGTGGCCTTGAGGCACTTCCATTCTTCTTATATCCCGGATTAATTCATTTACTCCCCCTACATAAAATGATCTTCATTCTAAGTAACCATGGATGATAGATTGAGGAATGTCATACCTTTTCCAAAAAAATATTCTTCAAAAAGTTTCCAAAGTAATTTAATTTAATACCAAATTAAGTTGATACAAATTGAAATAATAACTCTGTAAGCCTCTTCATTTGTCTCCCCCTCAAGGGAAAAACTCCTCATCATTATCATATAAGGCTATCCTTCATCGTTTTAATCATTTTATATCAATTGAATAATATTCCAAGGATGGTAACTTCTTCATCTTAGCTATCAAGAGTTGACAACATTCACTACATCTTAGGTTCTCTCTCTGCTAGAATGCTTCACCTTAAATTCCTTGTATTATCAGCACAAATACAACACACAAATGATTGAGGGAATAAGTTCGTTCATCCTTGATTCTTCAATGTGAGTAATAAGGTTGATATGGTTTTCTAAACCAAGATGCTTCATCTTTTCTAGTTTTTATGATTGCACATCTAAACATATATTCTGATCTGTGATGATGTGACATGGATCTATTTACATTCTATTCTAATTGGTGTAAAGGGTTTTTCTTCTTAACATTCATCAGGAATGATACATTCTTACTCTTTTTCATGACTTCTTCTTACTCTGGTATTAAGGTTAGACAACCTTTTTCAATGTGACCAGATTTCAAACATCTATCATATAGAACTTCTTTAACACATGTGTTTCTTTTGGTTTTCACTCTCTCATTTACTTTATCTTAATCACATGAAATTTTTCATGTTCCTTTATCACAATCCTTGGCTTTTTCATCTTCAAGTTTCCTCATTATTTCTAAATATCATGTCTATATGACCAACATTTCATTTGGAACTATTACAGCAGATTTGGATCTTCAGCATGGGTTCATATGAGTATCATCCCTCTTAGTTTCCCTTTTGGATGAATTTCCCTTCAATTTCATGAATCTAAAATCCAAGGTCTTCTCAAATTTCCAACTTGAGATCTTCTTGGAAAAAATTTTATTCACAATATTCTTATGTCTTCTTCCTAAGGAAATCACTTCATACATAGATGGTGTCAAAAGTATTCTTTTCTTATCAATGATGAATGCAAGTTGATGTAGGAATGTACCTACCTTGTGAACATAACCACTTCATACATCATAGATGTTATCAAGAATTACAAATACGTTTTTGGTAAACATATGCTTCTGGACCCGTGGATATTTCTTCTTCTTCTCTGGATTTATTCCCCATGAGGTAGGCTTCATTTTTTATTTTACATTTCCAGGATTGAACAAATAGTTTATTTCACTATACCCATATCTATTGAAACACCAAAATTAACCAAAAAAAATTGATTTCTTTGTATTGTGTTGTTGGGCCATATTATTGACTTTTTGTCCTCTTTGTGTAGTTCTACCTTCCACATTCTTCTTCCTATTCACCCCAGACATGGTGATAGGTAACTCCTTACCTTTACATGTACATACTTGTTTTTAATTTCTCTTTCATACTGAAATCCTTGGGTAAACATATTTATAAACATGAGTACAAGATGGTTTGGATGGTACCTTATTCTTCTCAGTTACTTTTGATAGAACAATGAGTGAAGCCATGATCTTCTTATTACATGTTGGTGGTCTTTTGATAGTAAAATTATCCAATGAGAATTGAGTACCAATGGAAACTATTTCATTTTTTTTGATGTCTCAATAGGTGTATTCTAAATATTGGTCATCTTAGTGTCCAATTATATAAATTTCTTATTGAGAATTCCCTTTTGATCTTCAATCATAGTCATCTTACCTTCACAATCCTTCTTTATTCTAACAACTTCTTCCTCACGCAGCATCATTTTATTATGAATCAAAGAGTCATGTCCCTTGATCTTCTTGGATATCCTTTCCAATTCTAGACCCTTGACATCTATGAGATTTTTCAGTTCCCCTTCAAGTACCTATATATCTTCTTCAATATCCTTTCTAACTCTCTCTTTCTCTTCAACTTCTTTGAACCATTTTGATGTATTTATTTCAAGTTTCCTCCTAGTTTTTTCAAGGGATTCAATATCTATGGAGAGCTTATAACATTATGAAATTTTATTTACCAAGCCTTCCTCCATATAATCTGCTTCTTTTCTTATCTGGGTTATTTCCTCTTGCATACATTGAAATATTCTACAAATACCGATGAACCTATCTTTGGAGAAATTATAAAGGTATTTTCGTAGTCTAAAAATTTCATTTGAGGCTAATGATTGATCAAGGTTGAAAACACAAACGTCCTTATCTCCTTGGTCTTTTATTTCCAGTCCTAAAACATCCTCATTTTTTTAATTTCATGGATAACCAGATACTATAACTTCTTTAGATAAGAGGGACTTCTTCAACTATCTCTTCTTTTTCTTTTTCATGTTTGTCACGGTCTTGCTGGGTATAGACTTCGTCTCAAAGATAAATGAACTTTCATCAAGAATTATCTTCATTGTTGACTCAAGAATTAAAAATCAAATCCTCTTTTGAATATAATTACTAAAGAGTATCTAACATATGTAAAACATTTCCCTCTGATACCAAGTGAAGGACCCTACACCACCCTGAGAGGTTGGTGAATTAGTGTGTCAAATTTTTCTCTTCTTTACTAGATCTTGTTCCCACATTGGTAGGAACCCTTAATAAAACATGTATGATAGATATATGCAACAATTAAAACAATCACATTCATAAGGATATCACACCACTTTTTACTTAGATTACCATTAAGGGCTACATCAAAGGAACATACGCCGATAGGTTTCCAGTCATACCAAATTCCACTAATCTTCACTAGTTCTAGATTACAAAGGTTTGGGAATATTCACTCTATCCCAGGAACACTTCCATTTCAAAGGTTCAGGGATATCCCACTGCTTCCAATGGATCACTTCTATTGAATCCCCTTGGCTTTGGACCTTGGGAGAGGTCACACTCAGTTTATCGACTTAAAGGTCGTTTCAATACATTATCATGAAAAGTCTTTATCTCTATTCACCACGAGACACTACTTGCATAAAATACCCAAATTGATGCTATTTTATATTAATTTTTCTTTTTTAGTGAAATTACTGAATGCACTAGAACTTCTTCCTTTTTTTATAGAATCAAAAACATCATTTATGATGTTTTCATTTCCATGAACAGACCAAGATTCTGCAGACTGTCTCTGATCTGCATACCACGCCTACTCTTCTTATCACGCCTGCACTATATATCGCACCTGATCTATGTACCACGCATTATTCACATACCACACCTACTTATCATACCGCACTGGATCCACATACCGACTCTACTCCGCGTACTACCACTACTCCACGTATCGCACCAACTCCGCACACCGCTCCTGCTCTGTGCACCACTCCTTCTCTACGCACCAAATTCATGGACCACCTTTGTATACAGCCTCTTCATATTGAATCTTCATACTACCTTCACATATTTCCTTTATGTACCACCTATGTATACCACCTTGACTTGCTGTTTCTTTATTCTGCGGACTTCTTCTTCAAATTTTGTGAATTATTTCATCTCCCGCATATAACTTTTTCTTACGCAAAATCTTTTTTGTGGACTACTCCTTCCAATTTTGAATACCATTTCATCTTTCATTTACAAATTCTTCCTATGAGTAATCTATCATGTGTACCACTTTCAGACTTATCTATGTTCTTCCACAATGATGATATTTTCTTATCAAATTATCTCTACTCTAATGATGGGATTAGCACTCCTTATATAAGAAAATGACTCTACATATTTTGATAAACTATTTTACCCAAATTTTCTATGTGGTACAAACTTCACCGCATACTGAACTCCATCCATGTACGGTAATCCTCCACCACATATTGTGACCCTCCTACGAACTGTGAACCTTCACCACATATCGTGTTTCTGCTCATCTGAATACTGCATCTCTTCCCCCAATGACAATTTATACCACATATTACAACTCCTTCTGTAGTAAACCATTTTCAGTATCACGGTTCGTTCTATGAATCGTTCCACATACCTTTCCCTCTACAAAGTACGTGGCCACAAACCATTCTTGGAACATGGTACGTAGTCCTTGTTCTTGTGGTATGTGGTTCCCTTCATTTCTCTATTTTCTTCTCCACTATACATTTCATTCACTTATATTCTGAAATCCTTCCATTAACAAAAACAAAATCCCGATTTAGAGGTCCAAAATTTTAGAAAATTCTACGAAGTATCACAATAATAAATATATTCTTTGGCAAGAACACCCATACTTCGTCACTATCATCTGGATTCTTCAACAGTCAACGACTTTCATCATGAACTCCTTCCATCATGATATATAATCTTTAAATGATAAGTTTCAGAATCATCATATTCTCTAGGGAAAGTACTTCAACTTCTCAACTTCTCTATCTTCCAACAACATCAGTCTTTCCGGTCCACAATGAATATGACTCGCATCATCTTTTCAACATTGTATGATCATTCTTAAATATTAAAATCTTCACAGGATCCCTCATGAATTAATTCATGTATTTTCAACTAGGATCTTCCATTGTATCTTTGAACAGTTATATGTTTCATGATCACTTTATAACTTCAATACCTTCAACACTCTCTAAGATGGTATCATTGTTGTATACAATGTATCCCCTTTTATACTTGTACTTTGAACTTAAGGTCAGTTCATCAATCGCCTGAATTTATCACTCTGAATAACTTGGGAGTTATTATTCATCTCTTTATTCATTTTGATCATTATTGAAAACTTTTGACAAAAAATACAACCTTATACCCAAAGTGGTCCCAACATAAAGTGCATTCATGTTTTCCATGTTCGTGAGAAAACATTTTTTTCTTGATTTTTCAAGGTAATAAATGTGTGTTTACTTTAAATTATCATTTTTTTATATATTATACTTTATATACACTTCTTATCAGTCCTTATAATAATTAATATGAACTTTTTATTTTTCATTCTCATTTAATATTATGAAAAAAAATTCAAAGTAAGTTTTTTTCAATGAGAAAAATGTTAAAATTATAGTATAATAATTAAAATTCCCAATAATGATATTTGAAAAAAAATACATTTTTATACCAATTGTATCTAGTGACCTTTAAATTAATTTCCTAACCACATTTAATTGATACAATTACCCAAATGTTTTATCAACGCCTAATAATTTTAAAAAAAATTAAACCTGATGTCATTGTTGATGGTGGTCACAAATATTTTCACCCATTGAATAATGACATTTTAAATTGATATGTGTGAGATGAATCCTTGAATAAATGATCAAACATTAAACTTAGTCTTATAATATATAGTGGTATTATAGGCTAAAATTCAAAGTTTCAAACCATACATACTTGTCCAGTGAGAGTCTTCCTACAAAAGAAGATTCCTAATCTTGTGAAATCGCTAATTGTCTCTATTGGAGAAACACACAATTTAAAAAAAAATTAGTTATCAATACATAACATGTATCTACCCCATTATCCCATAACTCTTTCAATTCTTCTATAAGAGGCAGAAGGAATAAATTTAAGTCATTTCTAGAAATTTACTTTCCTTGAATGATCACTAAAATAATGAATGAATTTGGTTTATTTATATCTCAAGAGTTACATTATAAGGGATAAAAAAATAAAAATATACTACCTGATTTATGTATAGTCTCAAATCGATATAATCAATTATCATCTAATACCAAATTAAAATTCTTGAGATTTGAAAATAAATTTTTATATAAATAAGTAAAGGATTTATATGAGTGAAAATCTCTTGAACGTCATAAAGACCATTCATTAGTATTTTACATTGTATGAAACTTCATTTTATCCACCATTTTAGAATATATGTACAATTTTTAAATAATTTTTTTAATATAAATCAATATAAAATCTTTAAAATATTTTTATTTCCCTTCATAATAGTTCATTTATTAAAAATATCATCACGATTCACTAATTTTCATCTTTAAGTATAACATCTTTTACACTCTTCCCTTTCTAATTCTTCTCTATGATATCACATATAGTCATTGGGACAATCATTTCTCTTTGTATTATTGAGACAAAACTAATTAAAAATTTATTATTATTATAAATTGATTAAGGGGTCATTTCTTTAATAAACACATCATGAATCATCTCAAATGTCATAGAAATTATTTTTTCTATCATTCCACATAAGCAGTTGATATGGTATTACATTAGTTGAAATTATAATTTTATATATTTCTTATATCCTTTATACAAAATTGGATCTCCATAACAAACTAGTTTATAAAAGTAATTTAATTTCCTAGTTAACTTATCTCTTATGTTAATATATATAATATCATAAAGAGTCTCCCCGTATATGTTACAATCTTGATCATGTTATGATAAATTGTTTAAAACATTGATAATAAAATTTTTAATATAGTTATCCACTATTAGGGTAGTCGATTTTCCCTTTTGATAATGGTCACATATTGAACTTTCTACAGTTCTCTATCTCCCTAGGCCAAATCCAACTCACATATCTCATAAGAAATTAATTCAATATCATGTTCCCATAAACTTCAGGAAATTTTAACAATAATCTAAAATTACAATCATTATATGGATAGTTTATTCTTAATTATACTAATCTATTTACAGTTTAAAAATTTTAAAATTCCACTAATACCTTACCATATTTATTTGTATTCTGGTCAAAAATAATCCCATTTTTTTCAATTTGTATCCTATTGATAAATATATTAATAAAAAATATAGTGCATATTAATTAAATAAAATGATATTAAAAACATAGGCTTTATGGAATAACTAAACATTATTAACCAACAAAATATTAACATTTGAAAACATTTATAAAGAAAAAATAATCAAATATAATATAAATATAATTAACTGATATTATGATTACATATTTTATGATATAACTATATAATATATCACATATAAAAAATCATCAAAAATAATAGAAATATAATTAACTGATATTATGATTCCATATTTTATGATATAACTATATAATATAACACATAAAAAATAATACAACACATTAATTAAAATTGAAAATCATTTTATGAATTCATTTTTTCTAATTTAATTGAATCATAAATTCACATTTATTTAAGATTTTTACTTTTACTATTTTACATTAATTATGAGACTTAAAACAATTCAATTTTAAATAATTGTTTTTTAATTGATGATTATATATTACAAAAATGAAAATAATTTGTGATAATAAAAAAATTAAATTTAAAACGCTAAAAGATTCAATGAATGATAAATTTTAAAAAAAAATATTAAGTTTCATTTAGTAATCATGTAATCAATAAAAAAGAACCAAATACAAAAAATGTGGAAATTTTATAATTTATATATAATAAAAATAAAAACTATAACTATGAAAACATCGAAAATTGAAAATAAACATTAAATACTAAAATAATTATTATTCTACAACGTATTAAAAAATTGAAATAAAAAAAGAAAGCATAATTCATGAATGAAACAAAACAAAATTGTTAAAAAAATAAAACTAACCCATATATATTTACCCTAAAAATCAAAAAAATAATATCTAAATTTTATATTATCATTCAAATTAAAAATTAACTAAAAACATAAACACATTATTTAGACATTGAAGATGTAATATAGGGATTAACGAAGTTAGACTATAGAGGGAATTGTGTGAAAGGATGGATAGACATTGAAATTTTTTTCCTAGAGAATTTTTTAATTTGTAAGTTTTAACATGAAAATACAATTACATGATGAAATCCATAAGTTATAGCCTTTTAATAAAAATACCTGATTACTTTAAAAAAAAATACAAGGTAAATGTCTTAAATATCATTGAAATCAAAGAAATAATTTTAAAATAAAATAGTATATCTTCTCAAAACATACATTGCTCTCAAATGCAACCAGCATGATGATTTGATTAATGAACATACAAAGAATTAAATTGGTAAGAATAAGGGTAAATTTTATTCACGATAGATGTATAAAATTATTAAGGATAAGGAGAAATGAAATGAGAATCCACATTGTGAAAATAGGTATTAACTAGTGGTGATTTTTAAGTAACTACTAATAATCTTCAAACTAGCAGTGATTATTTAATAAACTATCACTAATATTTTATTACTTGGATATAATATATAAGAAAATTAATAATTTAGAAAAAGTGTTTTTAAAACTCTAGATTCACAATTAGAGGTTATTTTTTAAGGCTTCCACAAATAAACCATTATAAAGCATAATTTTTCTCATAATAAAATTAGAATTGAGGTTGTTTTTGATGAAGACATGTGAGGGATCATACCTTAAATTCTTGAATAAAATGTCTCAACTATAAAGATAGATTATTTGGGGGTATCTTCCATTCGATATATAAAATTAAACTCAAAATTCATGGGATATCAATCAAAAAAATGGGATAGATTTATAAAAATAAAATTATTTCAGAAATAAAAAATGATAAACAATTTTTAGTAGAACTCATTAGTTCTAGGATTGTTTATAATAACATTGCATCTCAACACTTCCATCCTTCCGTTAAACATTATTTTTATTTTTATTTTTATTTTCCTAAAAATTTCCATACCTCATTTTTTATCACATTCAAACAAAATCCAAAACCAAAAATAAATAAAATATTTAAAAAAAACAATCCATCTTTTCCTACGTATGAATATAATACAATGAATTTATCTTCCCCTCATTGATTCCAGGATAAAAAATCAGATCATGTTTTCTAATCTAACATTTTTCTCATCATCAAGGAAATATCAAATAATTATCTCAAATATTTTTCCGACTTTCTCTTTTAAAACATTTATATTAAATAATTTCTCAAGAATCTCTTCTTTGGAATGAATGAGAATCCAAAAGTCATTTTATTTTTCAACATCATCCTTTACTAACTCCTTCCAAAAACTATCAGTTGTCTCTATTTTCAAAAATTGATATAGGTCTACTTTAATATAGTCATGATCATCTTTGATCTCATCATAAGGAGAAGATGTTTGATCAATGGTATATTAAAGACTCTGAATCACACCATCTTTATTTTCCAATGAAACTGGACTTACCTATACCTCGGAACGCATTTTTTTCTATATGACCAAGTAACCATGGGATTTGGTAAATTTGTGTAATATTTACATTGTATGGTTTTCCTCCCTTTACAACTATAAAATTCCCATAATTATAATTTCCTTTCTTCCTACTCCTTAAGATTAACCCAGCATCCATTAACTCATAGTGATCAAGATCAAATTCATAAACTGGTTGAGAGTTAGCTTCCTTTCCAATCGACTCCAGATCAACCTTGTACATTGAACCAACTTTATTTATTTTACATCTAGTAAGGACTATCCATCACAATTTAGGATTGGAATTATCCTCCTTGTTTACATTCAAGGATGTAAACTAATTATTTGGTTGGATCGACATTGGGTGATCTGACAAAACAAAAGACCCCATCATTGGATTAGTTATTTATTCAGATCTAAACATTACTATAACAATTAAATCCTTCTTAAATATGAATGATACATATTATGATCAGTTATGGTGCCGAAGATAGAGCTCGGTCAAGATCCAGTAATGAGAGCCTTTCTAATTCCCTCTTTTACAACCATAATAGTGTGAACATAAAAGTTGGTTGAAATACCACCACCCCTTTCTAAAGAGATTCAATCTTTGAGGTTTCATCACAACCTAAATGAACTTCTATGATTTAATTAAGAGAATAAAATTTTGTGGAATCAATGTTCACCCCATGTGATCATTTGGAGAAATCATGGCCCAGAAGCCTTTAAGATAAACAATAGGAAATTTAGGAATACTAAAAAATATATAAATTCCATTGAAGCTCCCCTTCAACCTCAATAGAGATAAAATCCAATAGATCCCTAAATACATAAAATTTGAAATATATCCAAGGTATTACTAGGTCATAGAGAGATTAGGTATGATTATCCAAACATATAAATCATCCCACCATGTTACCAATTAACCTGAGTATATCCAGATTCTGGAATGGGAGTGGAAGGCCCGAGAGGGAGACCCAAATCTCAAGGAAAGGAGGAACTCATTTAATATATAAATCAAATGACAACTGGATAAGGGATAAGTGAAAGATGAAAAGATCCCAAAGATCATTCGCCAAGGATAATATGAGATATTCTTCAATCAAAAACCAAATATAAAAATGTTTTGAGTATAAAATATCAATAATATCCCATTACTAAACACACTAAGAATTAAAAATAAACCATTGAAAGGAATCCATTAAGGTAATATTCTTGTCTAAGTGGTCCACAAGAGAAATATACAATAGTGATGAGGTGTTTCATAGTTTCTTGAGATGAAAATAAGTTGAAGTAAAAGTATATTTTGATACAAATTACACACACAAATTAAAATAATAAGAACATATGATACATGAAATTGTAAGTTCATTCTATATTATGGGTAATGAAATATTATTAAAGAACATGTTGAATCATGTGCAAACATGGTTTTGTTTAAAAATAATTATGTATTATAAATCATGT
The DNA here is from genome assembly GCA_963277665.1 of Viscum album. Classification (NCBI taxonomy): domain Eukaryota; kingdom Viridiplantae; phylum Streptophyta; class Magnoliopsida; order Santalales; family Viscaceae; genus Viscum; species Viscum album. The sequence goes on along the minus strand of OY728142.1, from coordinate 1,327,163,062 downwards.
GTAGCTAAAGGTTGAGGATAACCATGTAAAAACTGAAAAATATAAATACACTCTTTCTAAATGGATTTCAATATGACATTTTTAGAATGATTCAACTTTGTGACTTCAGACAATAAGTTATTGTCACAACCCATCCCACAATGCCCATTCTATGACTTTCCCAAGTCCTCTTTCCATAGGCAAGGGGATGGTGACTAGCACCAGAAAAGAATATCCCAAAAATGTAAGGCATTAACTTTAAACTTGTACATATAGAGATAGGGCATACCGCACAAAGAAAACCACAAAAGAAAGTGAGTAGTACTACCACCACAAAGTATCACTACTGAGAGTAAAGTGTGTAAACTGAAAGAAAAGGGGCTAGAATGCAAGCCCAACTGAACAAAAATTATATTAAAAAAAGTAAAATCTCAGGAGGTTTTCAACCAAGGATTCTACCTAAAGGGTAGGTAAAACTCTCTATCAGATGTCACTACAGCACACCACGTCTATCGACCCACCTCATAGCATCATCTAGTCCTAGATCCTAGAAGTCCCGGTCAAAGAAGTATATTGTCTGCACAATACACAATAGGTGTGGGTGAAGCCTATGTAGGGGTGAGTTTAATAATACTCTGTAGGGATCCTGAGACCCACGAAGGTCTCTCAGTAAGCCACGAAGAAAAACACCATAAACTAAATATCATATAGGTAATGCCACCATGAAATAACTCAAACACATAGCACAAAGTTAAAGACTCATCTCAAACCATGTATAACTTAAGTACATAATTAAAGATGATTAGATGTAAATCTAGACCATCTTATTATGTTGAGAGGCTTTTCTTCTAATCCAGACAGATTCAGTAGGTTCTTACTCACATAGGATCTCTAGGTACTGACCCACATAGGCTCTCTAGGTGTTGTCCCACATAGGATCGCTAGGTGATGACCCCCACAGGATCTCTAGGTGTTGACCCACATAGGATAGCTAGGTGATGACCTACATATGATTGTTATTCATTCTTCATGTCACAGCCATCCACTGGATTCTCACACTTAACACGCATGATATTGGGAGGATCCACTCCTCAATCCATCGGTTGTACCTCAACCACCACTAAGTCACACATAGAGTAACCCCAAAGGATTGTCTCATTGTAAGGGTACCAATGAAACAGACGGTGCGTCGAACAGATGCCTGGACTGTAAGATATGGGAATTTTGTAAAAAGTGCCCAGTTGGATATGAGTTCGATCCAACCCAGCTGTATTCCAACTTCCGCCAAAACTTAGGTAGAGTATCTCAAAAAAACCAACTCATTTTAAGGGTCCCAACTCCACTAACGGTATGTCAAACAGACGCAAGGTTTGAGAGATACCTGTGTTTTAGTAAATAGGGGCCGATTGTGTTTGGGCTCGGTCTGACCCAATCGGACCGATCAAACTGACCTGACCTGGGGGTCCCATATACCCTAGTTTAATTTGATTGACTCAACCTGACCTGGTTTGGATTTGAGTTGGTCTGGTCTGACTTGTCCAGTGGGCTAGGCCTAAAAGACCTTGCTAGACCCAGCCAGGTTTGGCCGAGGGTCTAGCCCGCTGGGTTGCCCGCCCTAAAGGGGGCGGGTCTGGCCTGCTGGCATCGGTTTAGCCCACTGGGTTCTTGTCCAGCCCATCGGCGTGATACCGACCCGACCTAGTAGTTGGCGGTGTGGCCTACTGGCTGGGGGCGTGGCCTGCCAGCACGAATACCGGATGCGTGGGAGGCCAGTGGGGTGTTCCTGGGATGCAGTAGCTACGTCTAGCTTCCCACCTACCTCACGGACGTGAAGGGCTCTTCCAACAGCGGTCGGCTGACCACAGCTCTCCAGAAACTCAGATGGCCTAGACATGGGCCACTCATCCACATGGATCCAGTTGGCACCACTCTTACGCCGCTGCGGCGCATCGACGAGCACGCCGCTCCACCTAGTCATTGGAACTTTAGGCATCACCGCATGCCACCACCCCCTCCAGTGCACTGATAAATTCTTTAGTGGACCACCATACATGCTTCAGTAGTCTGTTCTTTAACCCACCTATTCCTACAGCCTCCAGGGAGCATCCTCTTCACCACAAAAATCTTAAACCCGCATTTTCATCAATTCGTACAATCTATTCACAAGGAGCGCACATGCCTAGGGGCTCAATCCTTGTTCATGTCATCCCAAACCCTCTATGTTAGAAATTTATAACAATGGGGAGTCTCGAGGATTGTGTCTTAATCAAACTAGATATAAAATAATCCATAATAATAACTACCAAAAGAAAAGTCACCCTCCTGCTTAAATGCACGATTAGCGGATCAGCCTATTCGTTGGTTGATCAACATTCATAATTTCTACAATAAGAATATGAAATTACTTACATTAATTAAACCCCTACCTATTTGACATTCATTTATATTATGTTACGTCCACGAGGTTTTAATAAATTAACATTGTTCATTGCTTCTGAATCCGTTCTTTGAGGTGTGTCGTTGATGTTTGACGTTCCTCAGCATTTGTCATTCTTCATTGGAGAGGAAGTTCATTAGAGGTTCGTCAGAGAATCCTTGAAATTTTAATTCTCTAATCTCCAACTCGTTCGTTTATAAAACACATCACAACATTTATTTTACGCTGCGATGTTTCGTTGTTATGATATTTCATTTATGAAATAGCATAGTAGTTACACTTTCAAAACAATCAATTAAGGGTCTTCCTTAACTGTGCCTCATTTTATCCTCATCTTTGCACTGCAACATCACCATCCTCTACTCAACGGTGCGTAGAAAAATAAAATAACTATTTAAACTGATTTTATTACTTTTCTCAAAAGTCCAAAAAATTATCTTTTTTGTCCAACCCTTACCTATCAAAGTTAAGTCCTTTATAGGAAAATATCAGTGTTCTGAGTTCAATGATTCCCTTAGATATTTTATCCAAGCACCAGTTAAAAATATATAAAATCCCACTTGTAATTTTACTGAACATACATTAAAAATGTTTGAAAACCTGTTTGGGGCTCATCGAGCCTCAGAATCACATGTTTTCAAAGCATGCGGTCATGAAATAATTCCATCTAATTAAAAAAAGTATACTAAAATTATGAGACATTACATTCCCCCACATTAGGGCTTTACATCCCTGAAATCCAGAACAAGGGAAAATAAACAAGATGGGGTACTGAGCACGAATCTGAGTCCCCCGCTCACATGTCCACTTCTAGAGGTTCTAGGGATGCCATCAAATGCACACAAGAGGAATTGACTATCCATGAAGGACCCAGTAATTTCGATCCTCTATCTCCACTGGGAACTCCGTAAACTTTGCTCCATCATCAATGTCCAGCTCTATCAATTCGATGATGTACAATAGATCTTGTACGTACCTCCTCAGCTGTGACACATGAAAAACATCAATCACTGGCTACATCTGTGGGAGAAGAGTTAGGTGGTGCACCCCCTTGCTAACGCTATGGAGGATATATAAAGGTCTGATGAACCTCATATATAACTTGTTACCCCAACCAAATCTTTATAATCCCCATCAGGGAGTGACCTGAATGAAAACATGGTCTCCCTCCTCAAACTCCAAGGGTCTTATTCTCCTATTAGCATAAGGCTTATGTCTGCCCTGTTGTAAGAACCCAGATCTCTGTTTTCAGGTATGTCTTTCCTTTTTCTGGAGTTTTTGAGAAAAATGAAGTTTCTAGAAATTTTGGAAGTGCACGTCGTGTACTTTCTAAGTACACACTGTGTACTCTTTTCCCACTCGAAGTCGTGTGCTGGCCATGTCCGGGACACAGACATGGAGTGTAGGGGTGAAGTGGAGGCTGATTTTGGAAGAGTACGAAAAGACCTAGTACATGCCATGTAATTTATTTTTTTTCATTAATTGGACCGGGTTCGCGCCCGATCACCATAAACGTCTTCTTCTAAGTCTTGTTCATCCGAGAGTGCTGGGAATCCGTGGATTTTCGATGAGCCACCATTCCTCCATCCTTTCTCTGATTCGAGCACCGTCGATTGTGTTAGAATCATAGCAGTGAGTTCTTCCTTCTACTTGGGCCTTTTTTTCCAATTCCCCCTCCTCAAGTTATCTTGGTTTGAACGTTTTAGGCATTTTCTCAGATCTTTTATGTTATAAGGAGAATCAGTCATCGTGGTTCATGTATATCGATCTCCTAGGATCGAGGTAGGTGGTTTTTGTCTAACCATTCAATGTCTTTGAGTTTTATGTGAAAATTACACCAATACCCATGAATGGGGTATTGTGTGTTTACCTTTTTTCCCTTGTTGTTTGCCTGCCTTGATTGTATGCTTGTTTAGAGGTAAGTTAATCATGTAAGAGTACAATTTTGTTGTGCTTGGATGTTTTTCCCATGATTTTCCTTGTTTATGACCTTTGGGTCTTGTTATCCTTTGGTTGTTATGACTCTTTCCATGCCGTGTGTCTATAGGATGGAGTGTTTTGAATTACATGCTTGTTGCCTTATAGACTGTTAACCAAGTAGCTCTATAGGTGTACCTTGGTTAGACAAGTAGCTCTGTAGGTGTACTTTGGCCTTATAGCATTATCATGAACTGACTGGCACAAGGGTGTGAGAACCTGGTGTTATAGACTGTAAGGGATAGACCGAGTGAGCTTCCCATAGAGTCCTTGACATTATAGACTACAGGAGGGTAGATCGAGTGAGCTTCCTCAGTGAGTCTTAGACATGATATGAGACAGGGGATAGACCGAGCGAGCTTCCCAGAGTGCCTTTAGATTTTATAGACTACAGGAGGGTAGACCGAGTGAGCTTCCTCAAAGAGTATTACCTTGTTTGATTTCTCTTAAGAACCTTCCCATGATATAGGAGGAATTGACCGAGTGAGCTTCCTCAAAGAGTCTATGGTATACCTAAGGCTATAGGACAAATTGACTGAGATAGCTTCCTAAGAGAGTCTCTAAACCTTGGGGATAAGAGGGTTAGACCACGTGATCTTCCTCAGAGAGTCCCTGACTACTCTAGACTATTAGAGGAATTGACTAAGTGAGCTTCCCAAAAGAGTCTCATAAATTCATATGACCAAGTCAGAGGGGTTAGGCTGAGTGCACTGCCCAGAGGTTTGTGGTACTTTGTGGTTAGGACCAGAGGGGACGGCTGCGGGTACTTCCCATAGGGTTTCCTATTTGTGTTAGATGATTTTATTTATTTTTGTTGTTGGTTGTGGATTGATTACTGTTGTGTATCATCCTACTTCACTACTTACTGTTTACTACCTACTGTTTTTTGTTGTTGTTTACTGCTTATTGTACTTTTACCTGCCATATACTCACTAACTATTAGGCACAGATATTTGGGTGGTTGCCTACTGGGATTTTATCTCACCCCCTATTTGGGCCATTCTTTTGGGCCCAAGCAGACTATGTTGTTGGAGGTATAGACATGGGAAAGCTCCCTTCGACTTTTGGAACCTGATTTCTTGGAGCAGGAGAGCAAGGGACCAAGCTTTGCCTTGCGATGCTAAAGAGATGTTTACTTTTCTTTTGTACTTGTTTTGGTACTGTGGTGTTTTAAGTATTGTAACTTGTTTGGATGCTTTTCTAGAGTTTTATCTAGCATCATTCCATATAAACATATGTTCTCCAGTTTGTTGATTTAGTCTTTTCCTGTTTATTATTGTTGGTTATTCACTACATCAGTTATTTCATGTTTATCTATTTCTGTTGTGTACTCTGCCAATGAGGGCATAGTTTTCCCACTATCACACCCAAGGCCCTCACTGCTAGTCGGAAGCCTCTAGCATTTAGGGAAATACGCTTGAGGCAATGTGACCAACCGGGTACGGGGCGCCTCTAGGTGGCTTCCTCAACAGGGACATTACAAATTTGTATCAGAGGCATTCTTTTTCTATTGGTTTACTATTTGGAGACTTTATCCAGGGATAGGATGGATTAGGTACATGGTAATATTTTGTACTCAGGAGTACTTAACTCGTGTACAGGGAAAAGCCATACTACCTCGTTTGTTGCAGTTTTCTGTTTTTGAGATTTTACGGTTGATATGATTTCACCTAGAGTGATTCACATGCTCCGTGATGTTATTATTTTGATATTACAGTTCTATTTCTATCACAACCCGATGAGATGAGGGTATTCCATCTCATGCATCTTATAAGAACTTGTTAAAAAGTACATTCCATGCATTCTTTCCATGCCATATATGGTGCATTAGCGTTTGCATGTTGTTGTGATAGACTCTGTGAAGATTATGTATGTTGTTGTGATAGATGCTTGATAGAATCACAACTATTGTGATAGAGAAATTGATTGTGTTGTACTTGGATTAAATGAATGCCAAATATTGATTCTTGAGGTGTTATGGGCCCTCTTGAATTGTAAGTTAGTGGATCATGATCCTATTTTATCTTGTACATTAATTTAGTAGATGCCAATATTTGATTCGTGGGGAGTATGGACCCTCACGGATCAGAATTTGGAACCTCTTTTCCTTGTTCTCAGTGTTTCTGGGCTTCTGTGCAGTTTCTGAGCTACTTCCCAGAAAAACCCAGAATACATGGCGTGTACTTTCTGGATACACGCCGTGTAGTTTTCAGTCCATTTCATTGACTATGTGAGCAGAAACACAATTTCGTGAATATAACCTCAGGAACACGCCGTGTACGATAGGTGCACGCTGTTGAGTTTAGATCTGTGTACCCAGTCGTGTCACTAACAACACGGGCCGGGGAATATTGAGTAGAACACACCGTGTTGGTAAACAACACGCTGTTTAGTTTTGTTCCAGGTACCCGGCCGTGTCACGAACAACACGGGTGGGTGTTATCTTCTCCTATACATGCCATGTTTGTTCAGAACACGCTGTGTAAGGGCATCCATGTAGACGGTCATGAAACTAACAACACGGGCCGCCGAGACCGTGTCTAGTACATGTTGTTTGCCTAGGGAACACGTCGTGTAGTCTTGGGTTAGTTTGGACTGTGTGGGTTAGCCGTGTAAGGAGAATCGGGCAGGGGTTTAGAGTTCAAGTACACGCCGTGTGTGGGAACAACATGTCATGTAGTTTGGGGTATTACACGACCAGTTGTGGCAGGAGTATACACCCATGTTAATGGATAAAGAAGACATGTCGTGTAATTTTTTATACACTATGTGTAGTCATGTTTTGTTAAATTTGATAGTTTCTTCCCATGTTCCCGTTTTGTACTCCTGTGTTTTCAGTATTTTGTTAATCTTGATCTAAGGTGTGATTTTGATCTTTCAGAGCTATGCCTCCGAGACATCCACCGGTCGTGTGTCAGTTGCCCGACGGTGACCAGACACTGGATATGGTAGATCAGGAACCTCCTGTTGATCCTCCTGTTGTGCCATCCTTGGCACCAGTAGTTATACCCATCATAGGCGCTGATGCGTAGTTCAGGGAGGATTTCCTAAGGATGATGCAGACTTTTCAGGGAGCACCGACTCCTGCCCCATCGATGGCTGAGTTGACGAAGTTTTTTCAACAGCATCATCCTCCTACTTTCTCAGGGGATGGAGGACCCCATGTTGCAGATTTGTGGTTCGAGGCCACCTATATACTCTGGGACACCTCCAAGAGGTGGTGGGAGGTGATCTCATAGTCAGGGCGCCAGTAGGGTATGTCATGGGATGAGTTTTGACGCACCTTCTATTACTACTTCTATCCGGAGACCCTAAGGGCCGATCGAGCCCGGGAGTTTATGAGTCTGCAGCAGGGTACTCTTTCTGTCATGGAGTACTCGTCCCGTTTTACTGAGCTGAAGCGTTTGACACCGATCCTAGCAGGTGATGAGTTGTTCCTTGATAGGAAGTTCGAGAGCGGTCTCAGGCAGGAGATCCACTCCCATGTGAATATCTTCTAGTTGACTTTTATATCCTCCATCGTCAACCAGGTGCTGATTACTGAACGCAATCTGAGGGATTCTTGAGTAGTGAGCCAGGGCGGTTCGACATCCAGAGCTGGTGTTCCTCCTATAGATAGTAGGAAACGTCGCAGAGAGTCTTCTCGAGGAGATCGAGGTTCGCGGGATGCGTCTTCTGGAATCCAGGTTGTATGCTACCAGTGTGGTAAGAGTGGGCATACTAGGCCTTAGTGCCAGAGAGATCTGATGGAGTGTCAATCTTGCAGCAAGATGGGCCATCTTCAGTGGTTCTGTCACATCTTCTCACCTTCAGCTGGTGGTACGGGTTCCTCTATGACCCAGTGTTTTGGAGATGCTTCGCCAGTTTCCCACCAGTCTGGGAACTGGAGTTCTTCCAGCCATTCAGGCCGAGGTGGTGGTCGTAGACATGGTGGTCAGTCACCAGGTCATCAGCGACAGCAGAGTAGATCAGCTCAGAGTGGTCATCCAGGGGCACAGGGCCACGGTGCAGGTCAGTCCTTCACCGTGGAGCAGAACTATCTGGAGCAGGATCCCATCCCTTATACAGTTGGAGGTATGATCTTATTAGCCTCTGTTTTATCTTAAACTCTTTTTGATATTGGTGCTTCACATAGCTTTATCTCTGTTGTGGTTGTGGAGAGACTTGGGCTCTGTATCTTTTCATCTTGTGACTTGTTTACTCTTGACACGCCATTGGGAACAAGGACATATATCATACGCCAATGCATAGAGTTCCCTATTGAGGTTGCGTGGTGTCACTTCTTATGGGATTTCTATGTCCAAGAGATGTGAGGCTATGAGGTCATTCTTGGGATGGATTGGTTGGTTCTTTTCTAGGCAGTCGTCGATTTCTATCGCCGTAGGGTGATCTTCGTATCACCAGAGGGTGGAACTTTTATTCATAGAGGTGAGTGGGATATCTAGGCAGGTAGAGCTATACCAGAGCATCATGGGCTAGGAGAAGTTACAGCCTAGATTTCAAGTCTTTATCTAGATGACCAGGGGTCTTCACAGTTAGACTTTCCCCCAGTGGTGGATCATTTCAGAGATGTCTTTCTAGAGGACTTTTCAGGTTTTCCTCCAGAGAGTGAGGTAGACTTCATGATTGAGCTCATTCTAGGAGGGGCACCGGTGTCCATTCCTCCATATAGGATGGCTACACCTGAGTTGCAGGAGATCAAGAAGCAGTGGGAGGAGTTGTAGGAAAGGGCTTTCATCTGACCTAGTAATTCTCCTTAGGGTTCTCCTATCCTGTTTGTGAAGAACGCAGACGGTACCCTTCAGATTTGTGTGGATTATCGGAAGCTGAACCAGTTGACGGTCAAGAACCGATATCCCTTGTCGAGGATAGATGGCCTCTTTGATCAGCTTTGAGGATCCTGGGTGTTCTCAATGATCGATTTGAGGTCCGGTTATCATCATTTGCACGTTATACAATCTAATATACCCCTTACAACCTTCAAGAGTAGGTATGGTCTATACAAGTATACATTCAGGCCGTTCGGTCTCACGAACATGCTTGCAGTTTTCATGGCACTGATGAAATGAGTGTTCCATCCGTACTAGGACTTCTTCATTGTGGTCTTCGTGGACGATATCTTGGTGTACTCTCACACTCGACATGACCTTGCCACCCATCTTGAGATAGTTCTGGGTACACTGAGAGAGCATCGGCTATATGATGAACTCTCGAAGTGACACTTTTGGATGGAGCAGATTCACTTCTTGGGTCACGTTATCTCAGAGACAGGAGTTTCATTGGACCCAGAGAAAGTGAGATTTGTAGTTTCCTGGGATCACTCTAAGAACGTCTTTGAGGTACGGAGTTTGCTAGGGCTATCAAGATACTACAGACGCTTCATTCAAGACTTCTCGCGCCTAGCAGCACCATTGACAGGTCTGACCAAGAAAGGGGCGAAGTTTTTATGGTCAGATTCTTGTGAGTCATCCTTTCAGGAACTGAAGGGGAGGTTGACTCCAGCATCGATACTAGTCTTTCCAAAGCCGGGAAAGGGCTACACTATTTACTATGATGCTTCAGGTATCGGGCTGGGAGTTGTGCTTATGCAGGGAGATGGAGTTGTTGCGTATGGGTCTCGGCAGTTGAGTCCACACGAGAGGAATTACCCTACATACGATCTGGAGTTGGAAGTCATTGTTCATGCCTTACACTGTTGGATACACTACCTTTTGGGAGAGCACTTTGTGATTTTCACAGACTAAAAGAGTCTCAAGTACATCTTCACTCAGTGTGATCTGAATATGAGACAACACTGGTGGGTCGATTATCTTCAGTATTTCGACATCGAGCTCACCTATACACCAGGAAAGGGAAACATAGTGGTAGATGCGTTGATCAAGAGAACTCATATTTAGGCAGTTCAGGAGGCCAGCAGTGAGGGGCAGCTTATAGCTCTGTTCTCTGAGATGCACTTGGAAGTGCATGATAGGCAGGGACAGGCTGTCCTATATTTTGTAGTTGTTACCTCTATACTTCTTAACCGGGTACTAATGAGGAAGTTATCAGACTCAAAAGGATTACTCCTTCAGGAGAGTGTGTCAGGAGAGGACCCTCTTCCTGGATGGACAGTGGGTGAGGATGAGATCTTGCGTTTCCAGGGACGCGTATGGGTGCCCGCAGACATACGCAAGGAGCTAATGCAGGATTTTCATTCCTCAGTTTGGGTAGTTCATCTTGGCGTCACTAAGATGTATCATGACCTACACTGCCAGTATTGGTGGCCAGTTATGAAGAGAGATGTTGCTGGTTTTGTCATGAGATGTTCTACTTGTTAGCAGATGAAATCAGAGCATCAGCGACCAGTGGGCTTTTTTAGCAGTTACCCATTCCCGAGTGGAAAAGGAATGATGTCGCTATAGACTTCATGATTGGGTTACCGAGGTTACCTCGGGGAAGTGATGTTGTTTGGGTTGTCATCGACAGTCTTACGAAGGTTTCACACTTCTTGCCGATCAAGGAGACCTTCAGTGTTGATGATCTGGGGTGACTGTACATCCGAGAGATTGTACGTATACATGGAGTTCCACATTCCATGGTTTCAGATAGGGATGCGCGTTTTACTTCTCAGTTCTGGAAAGGACATCAAAAGGCTTTGGGTACACGGGTACATTTGAGTACAGCATACCATCCGCAGCTAGATGGCCAGTCCGAGCGCATGATCCAGGTGCTTGAGGATATGCTCTGAGCTTGCATTCTAAACTTTGGCAGTTCATGGGAGAAACATATTCCTCTAGTAAAGTTCACCTACAACAACAGTTTTCATGTGACCATTCAGATGGCACCTTACAATGCTTTGTATGGTAGGCCATGCCGATCACCCTTATGCTGGATAGAGGCAGGAGAGGCAGCTTTGCTAGGACCTCATCTTGTTTAGGAGACCTCAGAGCAGATAGAGCTAATTCAGAATTGGATGGCTACAGCACAGTCTCGGTAGAAGTCTTATGCTGATCAGTGGAGATGACCTCTGGAGTTCGAGGTCAGAGATCAGGTGTTCCTGTGTGTCGCTCCGAGGTTGGGACACAAGAGGATTCAAAGACAGGGTAAGCTTTCATCATGGTATGTCGGGACGTTTGAGGTGTTGGAGAGAGTTGGGCTAGTTGTCTATCAGTTTCAGTTACCTCAGAGGTACCGGCCCATGCACAACGTCTTCCATGTCTCTCAGCTCCAACGTTACCTTTCAGACCCGTCACATGTCTTTCAGCCCAAGGAGGATGAGCTCGAAGTGGATGCATCATTTGAGAAGCATCCAATCCGAATTGTCGATCGTAGTATGAAGGTTCTTTGTGGGAGTTATGTTCCTTTATTACAGGTGCTTTGGAAGCATGGGCAAGTACAGGACAAGACCTGGGAGAGGGAGCCAAATGTATGATCGTAGTGGCCGGAGCTCTTCGGGGTTTCTTCTTCAACACCTCGCTAGGGAAATTAGGGGACAAATTTCTTTAAGGGGGGAAGTTTGTAAGAACCCGGATCATTGTTTTCTGGTATGTCTTTCCTTTTTCTGGATTTTTTGAGTAAAATGAAGTTTCTGGAAATTTTTTAAGTACACATTGTGTACTTTCTAAGTACACGTCGTGTACTCTTTTCCCGCTCTAAGTCGTGTGTTGTCCGTGTCCGGGCCACACACACGGTATGTAGGGGTGACGTGGAGGCCGATTTTGGTGGAGTACAGAAAGACCTAGTACACGCCATGTACTCTAAAAGTACACACCATGTATTTTCTTTTTTTTCATTAATCATACAGGGGTCACACCCGATCGCCATAAACATATTCTTCTAAGTCTTGTTTGTCCGAGAGCACCGAGAATCCACGGATCTTCGACGAGCCATCATTCCTCTGTCCCTTCTCCGATTCAAGCACCATCAATTGCATTGGAATTACAGCAGTGAGTTCTTATTTCTACTTGGGCCTTGTTTTCCAATTCCTCCTCCTTCTCAAGTTATCTTGGTTTGAAAGTTTTGTGTGTTTTCTCATATCTTCTACGTTCTAAGGAGAATCAATAATCATGGTTCATGTGTATCGATATCCTCGGATCAAGGTAGGTGGTTTGTGCCATACCATTCAAATTCATTGAGTTTTATGTGCAAATTCCACCAATAACCGTGAACAGGGTATTGTGTGTTTACCTTCCTAGAGAGTCCTCGACATTATAGACTATAGGAGGGTAGACTGAGTGAGCTTCCTCAGTGAGTCTTAGACATGATAGGTGACAGGGGATAGACCGAGTGAGCTTCCCATAGTGCCTTCAAATTTTATAGACTACAGGAGGGTAGATCGAGTGAGCTTCCTCAGAGAGTCTTACCTTGTTTGATTTCTCTTAAGAACCATATCTGGATAGAGGAGGAATTGACCAAGTGATCTTCTTCAGAGAGTTTGTGGTATACCTGAGGCTATAGGAGTAATTGACTGAGATAGCTTCCTTAGAGAGTCTCTAGACCTTGGGGATAAGAGGGTTAGACCACATGATTTTCCTCAAAGTCCCTGACTACCCTAGACTATAAGGTGAATTGACTGAGTGAGCTTCCCCAGAGAGTCTCATAAATTCATATGACCAAGCCAGAGGGGTTAGGTTGAGTGAACTACCCAGAGGGTTGTGGTACATTGTGGTTAGGACCAGAGAGGATGGATGTGGGTACTTCCCAGAGGGTTTCCTGATTGTGTTAACTGATTTTCTTTACTGTTGTTGTTGGTTGTGTATTGATTACTGTTTTGTATCATCCTGCTTCACTAATTACTATTTACTGCCTGATTCTTGTTGTTTTTGTTGTTTACTACTTATTGTACTTTTACCTGTTATATACTCACTCACTGTTAGGCACAGATCTTTGGGTGGTTGCCTACTGGGATTTTATCTCACGCCCTGTTTGGGCCATGCTTTTGGGCCTAAGAAAACTATGTTGTTGCAAGTATAGACAAGGGCAAGTGCCCTTCGACTTCTAGAACTTGATTTCTTGGAGCAGGAGAGAAAAGGACCAAGATTTGGCTTGTGATGCTAAGGAGCTATTTACTTTTATTTTGTACTTGTTTTGGTACTGTGGTGTTTTCAGCATTGTGACTTGTTTGGATACTTTCCTAGAGTTGTATCTTGCATCATTCCATATATACATATGTACTCCAGTTTGTTGATTTAGTCTTCTTCTATTTATTATTTTTGGTTATTCACTGCTTCCGTTATTGCATGTTTATCTATTTCTTCTGTGTACTCTTCCAATGAGGGCATAGTTTCCCCACTATCACGCCCAAGGCCCTCACTACTAGTCGGTAGCCTCTGGCGTTTAGGGAAATACACTTGAGGACATGTGACCAACCAGGTACGGGGTACCTCTAGGTGGCTTTCAGAATCGTGACATTACATCTGTATAATCCTCATCCACTCCTGGATGATCTGCACTTTCTCAGTGGTAGTCCACACCAACTCTAGACCCATGAGTGCTTACTCCCCTAGAACTATCCAACTTAGAGGTGATATGCATGGACACATGTACAAGGCCTCAAAAGGTGCCATGCTAATGGTGGAGTGATAGATATTATTGTATGAAAACTCCACCCGTGGTATTTGTTCCTCCCAACTATGACCCAAATCCAGGACACAAGAATGAATCATGTCCTCCAAGTTATATATGGTATGCTCCTCCAGACCATTCGTCTAGGGGAGAAAAACTATGCTCAGGTGCAACTAAGTCCCGAATGCCTCCTACAACCCCTTCAATAAACAGAATGTAAAACATGCATCAAAGTCTGATACAATCATTGAACTCACCCATTGAAGCATCATTATTTCCTGGATGTAGAGGTTTCCCAATCCCTCTACTGATCCCTAATCTCGAAAGGGTATGAAGTGAGCTGACTTGGTGGGTCGGTCAACGATCACCCAGATTGAATCGTGGACCTTGGACGTGCATGGTTACCCCATCATGAATTCCATGGTGATACCATCCCACTTACACTTTGGTACCTCAAGTGGTTGTGTCCATCTTTCTGAGACCTAATTCTTTGCCTTCACTTGTTGAAAAGGTAGGCATCGAGAGATGAACTCTGCCACCACTTTCTTCATCCCTGGCCACCAATGCTGACATCTAATATCCGGGTACATCTTTTCCAAACCAGGATGTACTACCAAATGGGATGTATGGAACTCCCTCAACACCTCCTATCACAACATCACCGAAACTAATGTGCATCCTTTGAAAAAGATATGTGCTCCCCACCTATTGAAAATCTATCAAGAGCATGTCCTGAGGATATCTGAGAATTTTGGGCCTCGTAATCAACATCTACAAGTTATGCCTCCCTAACTAGCTGTAAGAGTGTGGGAGTGACACTCATAGACTAGAGGTAAGCTACTCCATCACTATCCACAAATCATGTTTTCATCACAGATAGCTGCTCTATAGCCACACTAGACCGCTGAAAACCAGACCTCCTGCTGAGTGTGTTCTCCACCACATAAACCTTCCTAGGAGTATAGACTATCTCAAAGTCATTGACCTAGCGTAACTTCATCAATACTTTTTTTCTCAAGTTGAGTTCCATCTATGAAAATATATACTTGAGACTCTTGTGGTCTGAGTAGATGGAAAAAATTTCACCCATAAAGTACTGATGCCACATCTTCAAGGCTAACACCACTGCTGATAAATTCAGGTCATTAGTCTCATAGTTCTGCTCATGCTTCCTCAACTTACATGAGCTGTAGGTGATCCATGCTCTCTCAAGCATCAAAAAACAACCCAGTCTGGTCCTTGATGTAATAGTAGACTACATACCCAAAGCCCTCTTCTAGTAGTCTCAAGATGGGGGCACACGTCAGTCTCTGCCTCAACTCCTAAAAACTCTACTAGCAACTCTCCATCCACACGAAGGGTTTTCCCTTCTTTTTTAAATCTGAAAAGGGTTCTGGTAAATTGGAAAATTTGGGTATGAACCCCGAGTAGTACCCATCCAACCATAGGAAACTCCTCACATCAGTCAGGCTTTGGGGTGGCTCCCAAGCAAGCAATGCCTCTATCCTCACCGGATACACTGTAACTCTAGCCTCCAAGATGAAGTGTCCCAAAACGTGGACATCCCAAATCCAAAATTAGCACTTAGAGATCATACCATAAATCTGGTTCTCTCATAGTGCATCTAAGACTATTTGTAGGTGTGTATCATGCTCCCCTTTTGATGCTGAGTACACCAAGATGTAATCAATGAAGACTACCATGAAACGATTGAGGTAAGGCTGGATGATCTTGTTCATGAGTCCCATGAATACTATTGGGGAATTTTTCATGTCGAACTATAGCTACTCGTGTTTTGGCCCTGTCAGACTTTGAAATATTTCTATGAATAATTCTAGATCTAGGCGTGAAGACGACATGCGATTCCGAGGCCCGGTGTGCCCAGAATTAATTTTATAAAAATATTAAGTATTTTTATACTATACACATGTAGGGGGTGTTATATCTCCTAAAATGTAAATCATAATGGGAATATGAGGGCACGGTTGCGTCCGGAACATGTTGTTTACCCTAGGTGGGGTGTAAAATTTGCAGGCGCAGGCCTGCAGTTGAAAGCTCCACCAGGGGCGTTTTCGTAAATAAGTGGAAAAGATAATTTATGAGCGGCGGCTCAAATAAATTCTGAACGGATTCTTGGATTGAAAATATGAGTCTATCTTTGTGTTTAGAACAGAGTGTTTACCCTAGGGGCGACCTAAGTTCCTTCGTGTCGGGAGGTCTGGTCAGGGGTGTTAAATGAAATGAAGTTTTTTTTAAATAAAAAAAACAATTCCTCATCTCCCCCCCCCCCACCTCCTACACTCAATCGGATGAAACCCACCCCTCTCCCTCCATTACTCTCCGATTCAAGCTGCAACCATCTATTTTCTGCGCAGATCATCCGCAGATCATGCTTCAGGGCGTCGCGGGCCTCGTTCTGCACCCGAAGTTTTGGAGTTTCGCTCGCAAGGTAGGCGATTAAAGTTTTAATTCACCGATCCTATTTTTGCTTTGTATTGCTTAGTTTTTTTGTCATATATTAGAAGATCGGGACCCAATCGTCACGCAGGCACCTTAGGATCAAAAAATGGACCACCTTGTTGCCCCTGGCAGCCCTCAGAAGGTCTACCAGCGCGGCACCGGCACGGCAGACCGGAACGGCGGTGCCGACGGCGGCGGCCCATGGCGGTGGGTCGTGGGATTCAATAGGGACCACCGCTTTAGTGGCGGTTTGGTGCCAATTAGCAGCAACCCCGCTTTGGGGGTCGGCCGCACAGGCACTGCGCCGCGCCGCAGCAGCGCGGGCAGGTCCGGCCCCTCTTGGTACATGAGGTTTTTAAAACCCCCATTTCTTGCAATCCCAAAGTCTGTTTTGGGTGCCGTCTATGGATACATGACCCTGGAAATGAGTTGAACCCTTCAGTGTGGGTTCGGGAGTTTTACGTTTCGGGATCATGGCCCGAGAGCTTGAAATGTTGAATAAAATCATAATATTTTATAATTATTCGACTTTGGGCCGTTTTATCTTCTACACGGAGCGTCCTATTGATGTTATGTCAGATTCATTGAGGACCTGATGGTGTGGTGGAATTTTCTTGTTGGTTTTCAGGTGTTGGGGCTGAGTTTGGGGTGCGGGCCCCACGAGGTCAGATTTGGGCGTTCACGGAGAAATGCAACTTTCTCACCAGGAGTCCGATTTTGGCGTTTTAATAGTCGATCCTGTGTGTTTTTTTGAAGGGATCGCAATGGTGCGATCCATTCAATGAGTTTCGGGATCGAGGCATGGGCCCCACCCGAGATGACTTAGGTAGTGTCGTTTTCACCAGAGGTCCGTTAGGGACGAACGAGTAGTGGATCCTGTGTGTTTTTTCTAAGGGGATCACTGTGGTATAATCCACTTGAGGAGCTTCGAGATCGTTGTGTGTGCCCCGCATGGGCTAGCAATAGTGAATAGTGCCTTTTTCACCGGTTGTCCGTTTCGGGCGAGTAAACAGCCTATCATGAGTGTTTTTCCACATGGATCATGATGGTGGCCTCAGTATTGGCCTTGGAGGTGCGCAGTGTGGCATTATGGCAGGTCACTCAGGTTAGTGATGTTTGGACCAGCATTGGTTGAGGTTACTCCCATGGTCCGTTCCTAGGTGGGTTCGCGCAACATCACAACCTTATTATAGTCTTGTGATCCTCTTTATGGGATGCTTAATCTCATAGATTTCTGGCATCCCTCTGGTAGGCCCAGAGTGGGATCCTCTAGCATTGTTTCCCTGGATCGGGTTCTTGGTATCGTTGTGACCGCTTATCCACAGGCGGTGATCCCCTATCTAGGAGGTTAACCCCGTAGGGTTTGTGGCCTCACTGGGAATATTATCCCCTACGCAGTGGGACAATCTCGGTAGGGTTGTGGTATCATTGGGTATACGATCCCCTACTCAGCATGAGGATTATATTAGGGTTGCGGTATTGTTGGTTATATGATCCCCTACTTAGCGCGTGATTTCTGTAGGGTTGTGGCATCATTAGTTCGATCCCCTAAAACGCGAGATATACCAGATAGGGTTTCGGCATCGTCATGACCATCGTGACACGGGTGATGATCCTCTATCTAAGTGACGTGTTTCTGTACGAATGCCAGATCGGGTTGTGATATCCCCTAGCGTATCGTGAGAGTGATCCCCTATATGTGAGATCTACGAATTCCAGATTGGGTTGCGGCATCCCCCAGTGGACCCTGAGAGTGATCCCCTAACTATATGATCTTTTTATACTAGTGTGGGTTCTGTTATCTCCTAGTAGATCCTAGGATAGATCCCTTATCCTAGAAGTTTGGTGTTTATGTTGTTTCAACGAGGTTTCCTCAGGGACGATATCCGAGGAGCGTGATCTCTCGGGTGAGTGTCTGAGATGTTTTTGTGGGACCCAACGGAGTGTATCTCTCAAACGAGGGTCGTCTGGGATGATAGTGATCATGGATTGTGCTCTACTGGTTGTAAACCGTTGCTGGTGATGAGGTCGGTACCTCATGTGGCTTGGTGTGTGACCTGAGTATATCTAGATGAACAAGGTGTATGTATGGGAATACACCTGGTTTGAGTTGACTAGTTGTGTTTAGCTGAGGATTGTCACGAAATGGAGTTTCTCTCTCATCTGGGTTCCCTATGGTTGGGATGAGCGGACTGTTGCCTTTCAGTTGCTCTCTTTTTTTGGGTTTTTGGGGTGCCTACTGAGTATTGTTATACACACCCCTACACGGGCTTTTCCGGCACATGTTTGTGTCTTTTTCAGACCGCAGGCCATCCGATGGAGTCCTAGGAGGACTCGGAGAAAATAGAGCTGAGTGAGCGGGACTGACCATGGAATCTTACTTGAGCTGTGTCGAGGAGCTTATTGTCGGGTGTTTTGGAAGTGTTTTCCCTCCTTCTGAGCAGGTTGGACACTTTGTAGTTTTCTGTTGGTAGGCCCTGTTTTTTCTTTTTTTACTTTTGTTGTACTCTGGTTTGGGATAGATGTATGCATGCATTTTATTTCCTATTTTTATATATATCTCTACACTATTTCATTGAGGTGTCTATGAGTGTGTGTTTATAGGTACCTTAGGCTATTGCCTCCCATGTGTGTGATAGCCTACTCGGTGTTGGACTCCAGCCCCTGGCCTATTGGAGGCGCGCTTTGGAGGTCATGGCTCGAGCCCCGTTGGGTGAGGTCATGACAGAGTGGTATCAGAGGAGGTTCCACCTTTGGTATCTCAGAGCGTAGCTAGTCTAACTGTGAGTTTGATTTGGGTTTCATAGCAGCAGTGTTATGATGTTTCGAGTTCGGCTTTTACTACAGAGACTCTAGTGTTGGTGTGGTGGCCTACGTTTCCATACACCAGGACTCTGATAACCTGCCTTTCGACTCGGTACATCCGTACACTGGTCATAGGGGAAAAATAGTACATGCATCATATTGGACTGGGTTTTGGGTTTTTCCTTGTCCTTATTGAGTGAGCTCACCAGATATACTCTTTGACTATGGGGCATCTTGAACATATTTCAAAATGCCTCCATGACGACATCCATCGAGGTCTCTACAGCAGTATTGTGGTGCTGATCCACCCCATATAGAGGCTGTGGACCAGGGCGTAGGTTCTAAGGCTGGACCTCTAGGTGATCCGCCAGTTGAGCCACCACCTGTCAAGTAGCTGGTTGTGCCGGCAGTGCAGGATGAGGTTGCGCACAGGATGAGTGCAACGCACGAGTTCTAGAGGTAGCAACCTTTGAGGTTCAGGGGTGATCCAGACCCTCAGGTAGCTGATGACTGGCTCGAAGCAGTCACACAAGTTTTCCACCTAGTAAGGACATTCCCAGATCAGATTTTGGTCCTAATGGCAAGCCTTCTGCATGGTTCGGTCGAGCGATGGTGGAGTTTAGTGACGCAGTTCCATGACGAGGAGACGCTCACGTATGCAGAGTTTGAGAGTCTCTTCGGGGAAGAGTTCTATCTGGTGATGCTGAGATCAGTGCGGATTCAGGAGATTCTATAACTTTGGCAGGAGGGCGTGACTGTGTCGAAGTAATCAGTGAGGTTTATAGACCTATTGTGCTACTCCCTGGATATGGTTTGAGACCCATTATTTAGGGATTGGACCTTCAAGCAGGTCCTACGCAGAGACATCTGTGTAGGTGTGGTTTCTTTGTGTCTTCCCACATATGCTGGAGTTCTGAAGCGAGCCTCGGTGGTGGAGAGCTTTCTGGTCAATCAGATCCCTCCTGTTAGTGATGGGTACGTGAGAGTTGATACTTCTTCAGTCGAATTGGAATCTGGTAGCCGACGACAGACTCTGGGGCCCGGATGTGGGCGATTTTTTAGGAGGCGACGCCAGGATGGAGGATCTGATGCTTAGGGCACTCAGGGCTCGTATTCCAGTTTTGGTCAGCCGTCGGAGAGGCGGTGTTATGCTTGCAACAGTCAGAGACATCCTGCTAGAGACTGTCCAACTCGCCATGCTGCTGAGAGGGATCCAGTCAACAGACTTCCTTGGCAGAGGCAGCTTCTCAATAAAGGATTTCCCTAGGGTGGCGAACGTGGCGACGGAGTTGGTGCAGCAGCCGAAGGTGGTAGGTGGAATCAGTTTCCACCACCCCCAATCCCAGGTGGTCCACACCAAGCTCAGAAAGCTGGTGGCCGAGGGCGAGGAAAGCTGCATGCCATAGAGGCTGTTGACCCAGAGGCTCCACAGATGGATAGAGGTACGCCTTGTGTCCATTCTACTTTCTACAGTAGTTTTATAGACATTGTTAGTGGTACTCTTTAATTTTCTTTGCTTGCTCGAGTTTTTTTTAGAGAATTGATAAGATACTATGTGGGTTTTGTTTGGTGTGCTTCGTATGTGTGAGAAAGAGGGATCCTTCCCCCACCGAGATTCATTTTTCTGATGCAATTAAAATCGTGTGGGTGAGATAGTGCTACCCAAAGCGGATAGTGTTGAGGTGTAGTGGATGAGTCCCTCTGACTTATGCATTCGGGCAGGGGTGTTTGTTGGTGAACTCACTGGCATGGGAGACCCAGTTGTGAGTTCAGTCGCTTTCCTTATGCTTATGGAATTTTGGGGACGCAAAGTTCTAGGGGGAGGATTTAGCGACTCGGGTTTTGGCCCTATCAGTCTTTGGAATATTTCTACGAATAATTCCCGAGATAGGCGCGAAGACGGTGTGCGATTCCAAGACCCGGTGTGCCGATATTAATTTTATAACAATATTAAGTATTTTTATACTATGCACGTGTCAGGGGAGTGATATCTACTAAACGGTAGCTCGGAATAGAAATCTGAGGGCACAATTGTGTTCGAAATGTGCCGTTTACCCTAGGCGGGGTGTAAACTTTGCAGGCGCGGGCCTGCAGTGGAAAGCACCACCAGGGGCGTTTTCGTTAATAAGTGGAAAAGTTAATTTATGAGAGTCATCTCAAATAACTTCTGAACGGAGTCTCGGATCAAAAATCCAGGTCCTCCATTGCATTCAGAAAGGCGCATTTATCCTAGGAGTGACCTAAGTTCCTCTGTGCTGGGAGATCTGGTTGGGGGTGTTATAGAAAATGAAGTTTTTTTAAAATAAAAAAACAATTCCTCATCTTCTCCCCTCCCCCCCACCTTCTACGCGCATCCAGATGAAACCCACCCCTCTCCCTCTGTTCTTTGCTGATTCGAGCTGTAACCATCTGTTTTCTATGCAGATCGTCGGCAGATCGAGCTTCAAGGCGTCACGGGCGTCTTTCTGCACCCGAAGCTTCAGCGTTTCGCCCGTGAGGTAGGCGGTATGAGTTTTAATTCCCCGATCCTGTTTTTGTTTTTAATTGATTAGTTTTGTTGTTGTTTCAGGGAAGATCGGGTCCTGATCATCACACAGGCACATTTGGATTGAAAAATGGACCACCGGGGTGCCCCCGGTGGCCCTCAGAATGTCCGCCGGCGCGGCACCGGCACGGCGGCGACCGGCGGCGGTCGGCGGCGGCGGGCCACAGGATTCAATAGGTTCTGCCGCTGGAGAGGTGGTCCGGTGCCAATTAGTGGAGACCTGGTATTGGGGGTCAGTCGCGTAGGCGCTGTGTCGCACCGCGATGGCGCGGTCCGCCGGCCGGAGCGACTGGCGGCCAGTTCAGGCCAGTCAAGCCCCTCTTGGTACATGGGGGTTTTAAAACCCCCATTTCTTGCAATCCAGAAGTTCGTTTCGTGTTCCGTCTATGGAGACGCGACCCTGAAGATGAGGTGAACCCTTTGGTGTGGTTTTGGGAGTTTTAAGTTTCAGGATCATGGCCCGGGAGCTCGAAACGTTGAATAAAATAATAATATCTTATTATTATTCGACTTCGGGCCGTTGTATCTTTTACCCGGAGTGTCCAATTGACGTATCGTCAGAGGCGTTGAGGCCCTGATGGTATAGCACACTATTATTGTTGGTTTTCATGTGTTGGGGCTGAGTTTGGGGTTCAGGCCCCACAAGGTCAGATTTGGTCGTTTACGGAGAAACACAACTTTCTCACCAGGAGTCCAATTTTGGCGGATGAATAGTCAATCCTGTGTGTTTTTCCGAGAGGATCGCAATGGTGCGATCCATTCGATGAGTTTCAGGATCAAGGCATGGTCCCCACCTGAGCTGGCTTTAGTGAATAGTGCCTTTTTCATCGGGGTCTATTTGGGATGAATGAGTAGTGGATCCTGTGTGTTTTTTCCGAGGGGATCGTAGTTGTAGGATCCGATTAATGAGCTTCGGGATTTTTGTGCGGGCCCCACATGGTCTAGCTACGCTGAATAGTTCCTTTTTCACCGGTTGTCCATTTCATGCGAGTAAATAGCCTATCCTGCGTGTTTTTTCACGTGGATCGCGATGGTGGCCTTAGTATCGGCCTTGGAGGTGCGCAGTGTGGCGTGGTGGCGGGTCGCTCGGGTTAGCGACATTTGGACTAGCAGTGGTTTAGGTTACTCCCTTGGTTCGTTCCTAGGAGGGTTTGCGCGACATCACAACCTTATTATAGGCTTGTGATCCTCTCGATGGGATACTTAATATGATAGAGTTGTGGCATCCCTCTGGTGGGCCCAGAGTGGGATCCTCTAGCATTGTTTCCCTTTATCGGGTTCTTGGTATTGTTGTGACCGCTTATCCACAGGCGGTGATCCCCTATCTAGGAGGTTAACCCCATAGGGTTTGTGGAATCATCGAGAATTTGATCCCCTACGTAGTGGGTCATGCTCAGAAGGGTTGTGGCATCGTCAGGTATATGATCCTCTACTTAGAATGAGGATTATAGTAGGGTTACGATATCGTTGGTTATACGATCCCCTTCATAGTGCGTGGTTTCTGTACGGTTGCGGAATCATTAGTTCAATCCCCTACAGCGCGAGATGTACCAGATAGGGTTTTGGTATCGTTGTGACCGTCATGACATGGGTGACAATCCTCTATCTGAGTGAAGTATTTTTGTATGAATTCCAGATCGGGTTGTGATATCTCCCAGTGGATCCTGGGAGTGATCCTCTATCTGTGAGATCTACGAATGCCATATCGGGTTGCGGTATCCCCTAGTGGACCCCTAATGTGATCCCCTAACTATGAGATCTTTGTATACTGGTTTGGGTTCTGGTATCCCCTAGAAGACCCTAAGAGTGATCCCCTATCAGAGGAGTTTGGTGTTTATGTTGTTTCAGTGAGTTTTCCACAGTGACGATATCCAAGGAGGGTGATCTCTCGGGTGAGTGTCTGAGATGTTTGTGTGGGACCCGACGGAGTGTATCTCTCAGACGAGTGTCATATGGGATAAAAGTGATCCTGGAATGTGATCTTTTATTTGTGGACCGTTTCTTGTGATGAGGTCGATACCTCATGTGACTTGGTGTGTGGGCTGAGTATATCTGGATGAACAACGTGTATGTATGGGAATACACTTGGTTTGAGCTGACTAGTTGTGTTTTTCCGAGGATGGTCACGAGATGGAGTTTCTCTATCGTCTAGGTTCCCTCTGGCTGGGATGAGTGGACTATTGACTTTCAGTTTCTCTCTTTTGTTTTGGGTTTTTGGGGTGCCTAATGAGTATTGTTATATTGACCCCTACACGGGCTTTACCCGCACATGTTTATGTCTTGTGCAGACTACATGCCTTTCGAAAGAGTCCTATGAGGACCTGGAGTAGGCGGAGCTGAGTGAGTGGGACTGACCGTGGAGTCTTACCGGAGTTGTGTCGAGGAGCTTACCATCAGGTGTTTTGGTAGTGTTTTCCCTCCTTCTGAGTAGGTTGGACACTTTTTAGTTTTCTTTTTGTGGGCCCGCTTTTCCCCTTTTGTACTTCTTCTATAATCTGGTTTGGGATAGATGTATGCATGCATTTTCTTTCCAGTTTTTATATATATCCCTACAATGTTTCATGGAGGTGTGTGTGGGTGTGTGTGTGTACAGGTACCTTAGGCTAATGCCTCCCATGTGTGTGATTGCCTACTCGGAGCTGGACGCCAGCCCTAGGCCTATTGGAGGCAGGCTTGGGGAGTCACGGATCGAGCCCCGTTGGGTCAGGTCGTGACATGAACGACATCACTAAAAACTCATAGTGGCAGTATTGGCATCTAAAGGTTGTCTTCAGTGCACCTTCATCCATCACCCGAAGCTTATGATATCCTGATCTGAGGTATATCTTCAAGAACCACCTCTCTCCCTATAGATGATCAAAGAATTCAACAATCCTCAGTAGTGGATACTTGTTCTTCATGATCACCAAGTTCATACGCTAGAAGTCCACACTTATACTCAACCTCTTATCTTCCTTCTTGGAAAACAACATCAGGGTTGCCCATAGAGAAACACTAAGCCTTACAAACCCCTTAGTCTGCAAGTCCTCCAGCTATACCCACAACTCACAAATCTCCATGGGATCCATTTGATATACAAGTGTAGATATCAGATCCTTCCCTGAGTACAAGTCAATGAAGAAGTCTAACTCTCTGTGAGGAGGTAGTCCTAGGACATCTTCTAGAAAGACATCCTCATACTCATCCACCACTAGAAGAAATATCGGGTGATGCTAGCCAACTGGTGAGTGATTGTTCATACCCTCCTTTGAGAAAGTCCATCCTGTGTTGCAAAGGTTCCCTTCTCACCAGTGAAGGAAAACCTGGTCGCATCCTCACAGACACACCGCACTTTTCACCTAAAACAATTGATCTGAGCATGTACTGTGGATAACCAGTCCATACCCAATATGACGTCATAAGGCCACGACACTACCACTAGGAGAACCCAGCCGAAGCTATCTCCTCCTATAATAAGTTCACACTACTGGAACCAATGTTTAATCATTGAATCCCCTCTCGTAGGAGTCTCCAATCATAAGGATCGAGCCAACAACTCAACCGGAATCTCTGATACTCAAACGAGGTCTGTGGCAAGGAAATAGTGACTAGAACATGTGTTTATAAGAACTACAACTAAGGTGGATTAGACACAGATCGTACCTATAATCATCTCTAGAGCGTCATGGTCATAGGCCTCCATCGCTTAAAACTAGCCTCGCCCCTGTCCACCTACTCCTAGTGTTCGTGGTGCACCTTCTCGGAGTGGTGGTGGTAGGACCTAGAATTGTTGACCACCGCCTACCACTCGACCTACTCCCCTGCTACATTCTTTACCCCATGGACCTCCTCGCCTGAACCTCTTTCACTATATCGACAGTCCCTCAACCGCATGATGGTCATCTGTGTAGGGAGTCATATAGTTGTGATCCATGTGTTCATGTCCACCATAATAGTAACAAACTCTATCACTAAGATGACTTCCTTTATCTCGTGAGTTCTGCACATCTGACCTTATGTCCTAGGATCATCCTCTAGAAGGTCTCGCCCATTTTGGACTCTATGTCGTCTGCCTACTTCCTACAACAGATGACTTGGCCACCTATCGTCTGGTGGTGGCTCTCACTGTTGGTGACTTCTCGACTATGAATCTCTAGACCAGTAGGGCTTTCCCTAGAACTCCAGCCTACATCAGGATGTTGAATGAAATCATCGACACTCTAATCTCCCATCAGTGCCTCTACCCAAATGTATGAGATCTGAATAAAGGGTCTCATACCATATCATTGGAGTAGCGGGAGATTTCAGTAAACCTCACTGAGTACTGGGCCACAGTTAGGTTTCCCTATTGTAGGTGTAGTAACTCCTAAATACGCATTGAGCATAGTATCGCTGGTAAGAACTCCACCCTGAAGTGGATCTCTAAGTCCAGCCAGATAGTGGTCATTGCCTTGTGTTTCTAGAGCATTAAGATCCACTATCTCCATGAAATTCCCTTAAAAAGTCTAATGTTTAGGACCACCATATGGTATGTAGGTGTCTCCACCAGGTGAAAAACTTGAGTAACTTCCTCCAGCCAATCCTCGGATGCCTTAGGATCTATCTTTCCTTGAAACCTTAGAGACCTATGTCTCTATAACTCATGAAGTATGCTCAGTCATCATGCATTGTCCACTAGTGGGGATGGTAGAAACTGTAGTACTCCAGGTGGTAGTGATACTGCTACACCACACGAAGGTTCTATCATTGTAAGTGGTCCTTACACCTATGCCTCATCGCTCGGTGGACCATACTAATGATCTCTCATATGAATCATGGATGGCTATCCTCAAAGAGGAATACTGTAGAGAAATAGATGTGCCATAGTCAATAAGTTATACATGGTGATCTGACTCCAAAGATATCAAGAGAAAAACATTTCCAAAACACATGCAACTAGTGTTTTCATGTACCGATTTAGAAAACAAATTATGTGCCTCGTGTATGGATACATCAGCCACCACACCCACACTAGACTTCCTGGACTAAAATCCAAACTCAATACACTTGACATTATTTCACCCATTGAAAATACAGACTCTTAGTTCTTCTGGTAGAAATGACCACCCTTAGATACCACTTTTTTATGACCTGTCCAATGGGTCCCTTGCTGTGACTACCCCAAGACTACCATCCACAGGACAAGCATTGGTGACTAGCACTAGAAAGGCATATACCAAAAAGGGAATTCATTTCCTTTAAAATTTTACACACATACATAGGGTATACCGCACAAAGAAAACCACAAATGAATGTAAGTAGAAAAACCACCACAATGTATCACTACTAAGAGTAAAGTGTGTAAACTGAAATTAAAGGTCCAGAATAAAATACCAACAGAATGGAAAGTAAATAAAAAAATTAAAAGCTCTACAGGTCATCTTCAAAGGATCATACATGAATGGTAGGTACAGATCTCTTTCGTATTTCACTACAGCACACCACGTCTATCAATGCACCTCCAAGCACCATCTAGTCATGGATACCCAAATTCCTAGTCAAAGATATTCGTCGTCTTCACAAGACACAATAGGTGTGGGAAAATCCCATGCAGGTGTGAGTATAACAATACTCAGTAGGGACCCCGAGACCCCCAAAGGTATCTCAGTAATCCATGAATGAAAACATCACAAAGGAAATACCACAGTGGTAATACCACCAAGCAAGATCTCAAACACATAGCACAAAGTAAAAGACTCAACTCACACCAGATATAACTTAATAATAGAAGTAAAGATGAGTAGTCGTAAAGCTAGATCATCTTATTCTGTCGAGAGGCTCTGTTGTTGATCCACACAGGGTTGCTAGGTGCTGACCCACACAAGATTGCTAGGTTTTGACCCACACAAGATTTCTAGGTGATGACCCACACAAGATCAATAGGTGTTGATTCACACAAGATCTCTAGGTACTAACCCACATAGGATCTCAAGGTTCTGACCCACACGGGATTGTTATTCATTCTTCACGTCACAGCCAGTCCTTGGATTCTCACACTTAGCACACTTGATTCTAGGAGGATCTAATCCTTAAGACATAATTTGTACCTAAACTTCCAAGAAGTAACATATAGATTATCCCCAAAGGACTGTATCATCATAAGGGTCCCAACACAATAGACTATGTGTCGAACAGATGCTAAGTCTGTAAGATATGGTCATTTTTGTAAAAAGTGCCTAGTTGGATTTGAGTCTGATCCAACCCAGTCATATGCCCACTTCTTCCAAAACTCATTTAGAGTATCTTAGAAGGGCTGTCTCAACACAAAGGACCCAACTCATCTAGTGTCACATCAAAAGGACGCCTAGTTTGAGAGACACATGCATTTTAGTAAACGGGGGTTGGTTGCGTCTGGGCCCAGTCTAACTAGGTTAGACCGACCTGACAAACCCAGCTTAGGGTTTCCACATACCCTAGTTTAATTTGAATAACTCGACCTGACCCAGTTTAGGTTTAGGTATGTCTGGTCTAGCCAAGCCAGTGGTCCTTCCCTAATGGGCTTCGCTGGACCCAGCCCAGTTTGGCTGAGGGTCCAACCCACCAAGTAGCCCGGAGAACCGGTCTAGTCCGGCCCGACAGGAAGGGTGTGGGTCTAGCCTATCGGCGTGGGTCCAGCCCACTGGGTATTGGTTCAGCCCACCGAAATGGGACCAGTTAATCCTGGTAGCTGGGGAAACGGCATGTCGGCCTGAAGACCGACCGGATGGGCCACCAGTGGGGTGTTCCTG
The DNA here is from genome assembly GCA_963277665.1 of Viscum album. Classification (NCBI taxonomy): domain Eukaryota; kingdom Viridiplantae; phylum Streptophyta; class Magnoliopsida; order Santalales; family Viscaceae; genus Viscum; species Viscum album. Next base: position 1,327,134,570 of record OY728142.1, on the reverse strand, counting down.
AGACGCAGAATTCAGTTGTGTCTGGCTTCTCGCCTGCATGCAGACGTACGAGGATCCTCCAGCCTTGATCGGCCGACCAACGCTCACCATCCACCTCTCCATGTAGTTATAGTTGTCACTGCCCCATTCACTACCATGGATAGATGGACACGGCCTTCTGCAGTTGCAACACACTAATGGGTTCATCGCTCCTCCCAGCCACCGGCACGGTCTGTGTCATATTTTACTTCTCTCTTTCATGCAGTTGTCATCATTGCGTGCCTCCACCATCGCTTCCTTGCTGAAATATTCTTCAACAGACCACCTTACGCACTCTGATGGTCCTTTCATCGCTCCACCTATGCATACAGCCTCTGGGGAGCGTCCTATTCACATTGAAGGTCTCAAACCCGCCTTGTTGTCAATTCAGAAAATCCCTTCACAAGGAGGGAACATGAAGAGGGTACTGGGCCTTGTTCGTTTTGGCTCGCAACCTATACATTTGAATTTAATAATCATGGGGAGGCTCAGGGATTTTGGATTAATCAAACTGGAGATAAATTAATCCTGGAAAATAACTCCCAAAAGAAAAGTTACCCTCCTGCATAAACGCACGATTTGTGAATCAAAATATTTTTGGGTTGATCCATGTTCATCATTTCTATATTATTCATGGGGAATAACTTGCACAAATTAAACCCCTACCTCTTTGACATTCACTTCTGCAGTGTTACATCCTCGAGGTTTCAAGACATCGACGTCGTTCATCACTTCGGACTCCATTATTCGAGGTGCGTCGAAGATTCTTGACATTCGTTAGAATTTTTCTTTATTTTTTGGAGATAATGGTTGTCATAGGTTCGTCATAAAATACTCATAGTTTTAATTCTCCACACTTCAATGTATTAGTTTTATAAAAAGAAACATGTTGCAGTGTTTCTTTTATGCTACGACGTTGCGTCATTAGGCTGTTTCATTTATGAAACACATAGTAGTTTTTCTTGAAAAATGATTCATTAAGGGGATTAATTAATTGTAACTCATTGTTTCCTCATCACTTCACCACAAAGTCATCATCTGCCACACAATGGTGCAAAGAAAAATAAAATTACTTTTTAAAGTTATTTTATTATTTTTCCAAAAAAGTCCAAAATATTAACTTTTTCATCCGACACTTTCTGGTAAAATGTAAGTCCTTTATAGGTGAATCTAGGAATTATGATTTCAAGAGTGCCATCATATTTTTTATTCTAGAACTAGTTTAAATGTTAAAAAATCCTTCTTTCACGTTTACTGAACTCACCTTAAAATGGTTCAAAAATCCATTCTGGGCTAACTAGGACTCAAAATCACATGTCGTCAAAGCGTGTGGTCTCAAAATAATTCCATATAATTAAAAAATACATTTAAATTCAGATAAATTATAGTTACACATAAATTAAAGTGTTTATTTATCAATGTAAATGATAATGATACACGAATATGAGGAGTGATTTCCAATAAAAATAAATAACAATTAGATATCATGGATAAATATTGTTTTCATATTATTGAACGTGAAAAACTTATGTTATTGATATCTTGGGATTAAATTCCAAAAATGGTGAAAAATATTCCAAAATGTAATTTGGTGATTGAAATTATTAATTTTAATATAGATAGAGAAAATAACTGTAATGTATGTTTGAGATTTAATATTTTTTTAAAATATCTGTAGACATAAGAAGAAAAGGGTTTCTCAATTTCTTAATTGGATTTACACTAATATATTTAAAACCATGACATATATGCTAAAGAGTGGAAAATGGTAATTTATTTTTATATTCTTTATTATAACTTGTTTCATTGAAGTATTTTTTTTGAAAACAAAGAAGGAGGTGATGAATAATGTCTAAAGATACTAAAGGCATTCTTAAAATAAAATTAGAATAATTATCAAAAGAAAAGATATTAAAACGGAATTTAATTTACCAATATTGAATTTTATAACTACTTATAAAATCATATAATCACACTTAAGGTTTCATAAGTGAGATAACAATAATAAATTAGAATGTTTGAATGGATATATTTTTTACTGAAAATCATGGTGATGAAAATTCTCATCAACAATTTTTTTAAGCAAATATTGGAAGAAATCAATTAAATTTACTATATAAATTAAAAATAGGTCCTTACTTAGTATTTTGGAATAGGTAAAATAATATTAGATGTATCTTGGGAAAGATCAACATAGAAGAATTTTATTAAATTTTAAAAAAGTATTCATTCAACAATTAAGAAGAAATGAAATGAAAATATTTTTATATAAAAAATGAGAAAATATTACTTAAATACACAACCAAGACTAATGTATACTAGTTATTTAATTAGTGGCTAAAAAAATTAGAAAACTGATATAAAATAAAAAATATAAACATCTTGAATAAAAGAAAGAAATCAGATTTGGATGAAATAAATGAAAATTATAATGATTATGAATAAAATTATAGAGAATATAGGTATACATAAAATAAAGATGATTTTGAGATTCAATCATATGTTTAAGAAGAAGATAAATATATTCAATCACAAACTCAAAGCTGAAATCAAATACATAAAATTAATGATGAATGTATTGGGGAGTAGTGGAAGTGGGGGGGTCGGAAAAAAATTAGATTTTCATCAATTTCAAAAACTAATTTCAGAATAACTAGACGAGTACAACCTCATAATCTTTTCTAGAGGATCATTCACAATTAATTTATAAGTAATTTCATATAAAAATTACCTCAAACTAGATAATTTTTACCGACTAATCTGGTATTTACACTTATCATATCCTCATTGCGGTGGATAATCCAAATAAATTTTTCTCTAGTTGTACAAATACATGGTTAAATAAAACCCAAACTATACTCTTGGTATTTGGTCTTCTAGCTTGTATGAACCTAGTGCTTTGTGTATACCACTAATAATCACAATGAGACAATTCTAGTGTTCTATATTTTTCTTGAGCGAAGTGGTGAAGGATTTTCTCTTTATGTATTAAGGGAATTTATAAGTGGTTCTCCATTTTTTACAACCACGGTATCCCTATAAAAGGATATAAATTGGAATGTATATATAGTGTTAATGTTTGATAATTAGATAATTCATCTTCATCAAATATTTAATCCAAGTTATTTCTTATGACAATTATTATTATTCTTATTATTTTCTTGTATTTAATGAAATACACAAATTAAAATATCATATTTTAAATAAATTAAATTATATTTATTTAAATTATATTAAAAATAATAAATTATATCCAATGGGTTCTTTCACTCATCCGTTAAATTCTACTCTGAATATTAAAAACCCCAAATAATAGAATATTTATATAAATAAATAAATATTTTGTTCACTAAACTCAAGAATAAATATTTATTTTAATATTAACGTAAATAAATAAATGTCTATATATTCATCAATTTCCTAAAAGGTGACTAAATAAATATTTATTTATTACCTTGTGAATAATAATAAAATAACTAAATTTGGACATATATATTCTAAACCTGAATATCTAGGGATTTGATTAATGTGATTGAAGATAGTGGAATAATTATTTTTCAACAAGCTGAGAATAAAATTTTTTATTATTATTTAATTTCAATGTAATTTAATGAAATTCATGATACACCTAGTGTGGGGCTCTTAAGGCCTCATTCTGGGATTCATTAGGGGGACTTAATTTTTGTGATCAATTTCTAGAAACACAATAAGATACCCATAGATAAATAAGATAATGTTGTAATGAAAATAACATTATTATAAATTCTATTATGGAATATAATATCTGGCTTTTGATATCCCATAAAATGGTTGCGTACTTATTTCATGATCCTAGATTTTTTATTTATCTTTCTTTGATATTAAAAAAAACTGAACTTATCGATGAACTACCACGACCATGGATTAAAAAAATAATTCAATCAAAGGTTCTAAGATACCTTCTTTAATTAACTTAGAATTGAAAAATCATTTCTTAAGTTATTCAATTAATATCATCTCACTTTTGATGCATCCACCATTTTCTACCACTCCATGATAATTTATCATCGAGGTTTTCATCCAAATATAAAAGTTCTTGATTCATTTTACATATTAATAATAACATTAAGTCAAATTTATAATACAAAAATCATAGATAAGAATATAAAATTGAACAAAAAACACATTAAAATCATATTAGTCAATATGTCCTCATAACCAATCTTCTATGAGATTACCCAGTATAGAATTCTGGTGAAGAAGTCTTGATGTATTATGATTCTCCAACACCTAATACTCTAGCATCATATGTGACCTATGAGAACAATTCTATGTTGAACAAATGAAATATGATTAAGAATATTCTTATAGAATTTGTAGGTTCTCAATAAAAGAGGAAACTATTATAACCTTTCAATCTGAAAAATATTCTATGTATATTAACACATTAATGTTATATCATTGATAAAACATCATAAGAAAAAATATTAATTAATATTATTGTAGTATAAAGTTCAGGTTTAATTGGTTCTAGATCACTAACTCTATTAAACTCCCATTTTAAATTAATACAAATGGTAACTAACAAATTATTAGCTCTCACATGATAAAAATGCACATTTTGAGGAATGGATATAGATATTTTGACTATAATATTCTTGTATGGATATTTTTCTTTTTATGTCTTCACTCCTTTGGTAAAATCTATTAAGAAGTGATGTCACTGGCCATTTACATTTTTTTTTATTTCATATAATTTAAATCTCAAATAAGTCCATGGTTGTAATATTATAATCATATATAGTATGAAAATTCTTTAGTATTTTTGTACAATTCCAAAATATGTAACAAATCATTTCTTATGTGTCTTCTAAATCTACATTAGAAATGACAACAATCTTAATCCATATAGATATGGCTTCCACTAGCTTTAAAAATATTCTATTTCATACTTATATATCCTTACTATAATATATAAACCCAAATTTTTTATATAGGAAATTTTTGAATCCCCTTAGAAACTATCTTTCCCACTCCTTCAGGTACCAGGTACATATCCTTTTCTCCTTCTCAAATATTGTTGGATAGTTCAAACTATTAACCTATGTTGTTAAACTGGTTCTATTTCATATTTTCCCACTATAGTTTATTTATATGAAATATTAAAATTCTATACATATATTGTTATATGATATAGATTCCACGAATATAAGTATACATAATTCTATTCATTATAAAAATCTCTTCATATTCCTTAACACGCAATTTTTTAGAGATTGTATACTATGTGACCTAGGAAAAACCATGATATTTAAATTGTTTCTTATGGTATTTTTTAATACCATATAAAATTATATACTATGAATTGAACTAATAATAACCATAATTTTATTTTATATGATCTTATTCCCAAGAACCTGGGCTGATACTTTAATTAATTCTTAGAGAAATATAATTTGTATTAATTAATTATAATAAATAATATATATTTTCTATATCTTATGAAAAATATTTTATTTTTAAAACATTTTTACTCCCACTATCCTTTTATATAAAAATGTCTTACTTTAATTCTTCATAATAAAATATTTCTTATACATAAAAAATTAATATTCCATTATCATGTTTCAATATTCATCCCAAAAATGGATTGTTTAAATTTTCATACCACTTGGGAATTTTTATTTTTCTCAGATTAATAATAATATATTATATATATACATATTCCAAAATACCTCTATTCTGAAATATGGTATTTACACCCTATTTACAAATAATATGATCTATGAAGGTCACTCCAAAAAGAAGAATTATAAATAATTTTATCATTATTTGTGGTGAAAATATTTCTTCATAAACTATATTTAGATATACCTTGAAAATATCAGTAACTGATCATTCATTATAGGTACCAACATTACCATCCATGTTTAGTTTCTTCTCAAATAGCCAGAAATGTATTTTTATGAATTGAGAAACCACCAAAATGAAAAAATAATTTTTTTTAATTGTAATTTCTTTAATTTGTTTATTATACATGCTAAAAATAAATTGTTAAATTTACTACATTCTTATATGATTCATTATTATAAAAAAATAAAACATCACCTAACTTTTTCAATATAAAACCACTTATTTTTTGTACCTTTTTTATGTAGCATGGTTCTCAAGACAAATCCTCTTAGAGAATCATATAAAGATTTGTATTTCTATTCACCTCATGTGTATCTAGATACTTGACTTCATTTAAATCTATATTTACCCCACTATCTAAAAGTAAAATTTCTAATAGTTAATCACTTAGATAGTACCATTATATTTTATGTATATCTATATACTAAGTATATTTTAGGACAATCTACTAATATTCACTGAGTATATTGTTGATATATTTTTGTTGCAAAAATAGCTTTATCAAATGGCTTTCATCAAAACACATGAAGATATAACCAAAAAAAATTATCTCATATTGTAACTTATATCATATCTATTATTCAATATCATAAGAATATGGTAATTTTTTTATATTTCTATTTTAAAAAATTTGTTTTGAAAGTTTTTATGGAGGATTTACTATACATATAATACTCAATAGCAGTCCTCCATTTTCTATCATCATCACTATGATATGTATAAGTTAATTTTGGTTTAGGAATAAATCCACTCTACATTTAAATAATCAATTATTTCTTGGTTAATATATTGTCTAACGGTTCTACTTAGAGTATCTTAAATGTTTTACCAAATATATTCATTATTTTTACTTTACATTCAAAAAATACTTTAATGAATCTTCTGAAGTATATGAGATTAATTTATACATATTCTTATAAAATTTCATATGTATCTTGTAGAAATAACTCTTGATTCTTTCTTTATTTGTCACCTTTAATATCTAAAGGTCTTATTATCTTAAAACATAATAAGTATGTAAAAATAATTAGGATTTTTAGCTCCAAAAAGACAAAATATGCTTCTAGTCATGTCCTTGAGAATTACTTTTATTTTTATATAACAAATAATATATTCATAAAAACCGTGTTTTATTAACTCATTATATTTTTATATTCACTTTTAATTACTAATATTGGAAATCTATAATTCTATAAATAATAAAATATTAATCATGTATGAAATTATTGTTTCAACATTCATTTTAAAAATGAAAAAAAAATCATTCTGTCAAAATTGGGTTCAATGATAAATGTTTTAGTAAAAATTGATAAAAATTATTTTGTTAAAAACAATCATTCCATGTGTAAATGTGAAGTTGGGACATTCTATTAGATGAAATAGGAATCAACCTCCTTCTGAAACATATCTAGTTCACCTTACTTCATGTAATATTTCAAATCATCGTCTGTTCTTATATTTAGACATAATATTTGAGTTACATATTTTAGTTGATAACCAATTATTAAAAAAAAATTTACATGCAATGATGAACATAATTTAATTTAAATTTTATGTTCTCTTTTCCATAAATTCATTAAAATTACTCTTCTAATGACCTTTCATTCCATATGTGGAGCTAATATCCCCATATTCATTTCGAAATATTTTAAAACTTTACTAATATAATAGAATTTATTAAAGCACAATTGACTCTAAACTTGTCATAGGTTTTTCAACCATTTCCCAGACATGGTCCACTATAAAGAATGAGGAACCTTATTCCCACCAATCTCTATCGAGTTGGTGAAGAATACTCAAATTATTTTAGAGAAACTTCTCCATGATATTCTTTATAGATTTCTTAATTAATATTTAAAGCCTCATGGGTAAGGATGATAATATAATATTCATGGATAATTTCTTATCCATATGAAATCTCAAAATCACAAATTTATCCAAATACTTTAATATTTTTAAGGATAGATCACTAGATATTTATATATCTTCTAGTTTACACTTATAGAGTTTAGTTATATTATTTTTTCTCTTTAGATTATTTTTCTACTTTACATGTTCTAGGATATGGGTTTTCAAAGTGTCTAAATCCATGTATTTATATTTAATTTTTAGATCTCTGGATAAAATTGATAACATGATGAAACAAACATTTAAATTATACTCTATTTATATCTTATAAGAATTCAATTAACCTTTACTCCCTCATTGAGGGGGTAGATAATGCATATGGTATTTCAACACATAAAACAAATTATTGTGTAGTAGTTCAGTATATAAGTGATTGTAGAACTCTTCAAAAGTTATTCTAGTCCGGAAATTTTTTTTAACATTGAATGGACATGGTGTTCTTATTACTTTTATTTCTAAATTATATAACAAATTAATCTAAATATTTACAATTTAATATTGATTATTGATTTATTAAAATCCAACTATTATAAAAAAAATCCATATTTTTCACTATTCGATTACAGATATTAATTCACTTTAATATTCTAGTGGTAAGGATCCAAACCCTCGTTTTAATAATCCTAAAAAATGTATTATCAAATTATTTAAAGAATTCATACATTATTTTCTTTTATAATGAATTAACTCATATCTCCTTAATTTTTTGAGTGGACTTCCTAATCTATAAATCCTAAAGTTTGATTTCCTCGATCATTTCCTCTATGTTAAATAAAGAATTTATAGTTAAACTTATCTTGATGTTAACTTGGTTAAGTGAAAAAAATAAATTCATTAAAACATCCCAATAAATTAATGTATCTTGATTATGGAAACACTAATACTTTTGTTTATGATATCATCCCAGCTCATGTGATGGAATAGTTTACTAACTTACTATTTCCTTTGAATGATTTTGTTTTATATGTACATAATTTTTTTATTTTACTTTTTACATGATTGTTAAAATTATGTGTATTTTATATAATTATTTAACCATTTCTATTGAGATAATTTATGCATAATAGTTTTTTCTTAATTCATCATATAATTATTGTTAATTTCTTTACTTTACATGATTTTGTTTAATCACATAAATAAACCATGAATCACATAAATAAATAAATAACCTTTCACAAAATAAATATGTTATATTACTATGATCTTTATCTATAATGGTTTTTTTATTGATTAGAGATAAACCAACTTTGTCCATCGGGAAAATAACACCATCGGTTGATGCCTAAATTGAGTTGTAGTATTCCTCCATTAACATGTTTATCTCTTTGGTTGGTTTCACCTAGGTTTTAATCTTGAAACATACAATCTCATTGGAAGATCTATCCTTTAAAAATAGTTACTTACTTGTGTGTGGGTGTACCAGGGGTTTAGGATTACATTAAATAAACCTTGGACATGCAGACTCATACATAATAAATAATGAAATAATGATACGTAAATCATTATATTTAATTTAATTAATAGCTAATTATAAAAACACATTAAGTAAATAATTAAATTATATAAACCCAACACATACACAAGTTCATCAAACTCCTGATCAATCACAACATTAAATTAATATGCATTTAAAATTATTATCATTCATTTAAATTTTCTCCTATTAAAATAAAATTACTCTAAATAATAATTTAACCTATTAACTAATTAATTTATTATTTATCATAATAATTTTTTCAAGGGGTCCTTGAGATACAATTAGATTATCATCCTACATTATTTAAAATAAATTGAGTAAATTTAATTTATAATTTAAAAATAATTAAGTTTACAATGTGTACCGACTGGCCTAAAATGCATATTTCTCTTGGTCAAATGGTTTTCATCAAAACACATGAGGATATAACCAAAATATTTTATCTCATATTGTATCTTTTATCATATCCATTATTAAAAATCATAATAATATGGTTATTTTTTAATATTTCTATTTATAAAATTTGTTTTGAAAGGATTTATGGAGGATTTATTATACATATAATACTCAATAGCAATCATCCATTTACTATCATCATCACTATGATATGTATAAGGTAATTTTATTTTAGGAATAAATCCACTCTACATTTAAATAATCACTTATTTATTGGTTAATATATTTTCTAACATTTCTACTTAGTGTATCTTAAATGTTTTACCAAATATATTCATTATTTTTACTTTATATTCAAAAAAATACATTAATGAATCTTATGAAGTATATGAGCTTACTTTATACATATTCTTATAAAATTTCATAAGTATCTTGTAGAACTAACTCTTGATTCTTTCTTTATTTATCACCTTTAATATCTAAAGGTCTTATTATCTTAAAACATAAAAAGTATGTAAAAATAATTAGGATTTTTAGCTCCAAAAAGACAAAAGACGCTTCTAGTCATGTTCTTGAGAATTACTTTTATTTTTATATTACAAAGAATATTATCATAAAAACCGGGTATTATTAACTCATTATATTTTTATATTTAGTGTTAATTACTAATATTGGAAATCTATAATTCTATAAATATTAAAATATTAATCATGTATGACATTACTATTTCAACATTCATTTTAAACATGAAGAAAATTCATTTTTTCAAAATTGGGTTCAATGATAAATGTTTTTGTAAAAATTGATAAAAATTATTTAGTTAAAAACAATCATTCCATGTGAAAATGTGATGTTGGTACATTCTATTAGATGAAATAGGAATCAACCTCCATCTAAAAAATATAGAGTTCACCTTACTTCATGTAATATTTCTAAGCTTCATCTGTTCTTATATTTAGATATAATATGTGAGTTACATATTTTTTTGATAACCAAGTAGTAAAACAAAAAAATTCCATTCAATGATGAACATACCTGAATTTGTATTTTATGATTTCTTTTCATTAAATTCATTAAAATTACTCTTCTAATAACCTTTAATTCCATATGTGAAGCTAATAGCCCCATATTCATTTTGAAATATTTTAATACTTTACCAATTTTATAGAAGTTATTAAAGCACAATTGACTCTGACCTTGTCATAGGTTTTTCAATCATTTCCCAGACATGATCTACTATAAAGACTGAGGAACCTTGTTCCCACCAATCTCTATAGACTTGTTGAAGAATAGTCACTTAACTTCGTTAAGTGAAAAAAATCATTAAAACATCCCAATAAATTAATGTATCTTGATTATAGAAATACTAATACTTTTGTTTATGATCTCATACCAACTCATGTAATGGAATGGTTTACCAACTAACTATTTCCTTTGAATTATTTTGTTTTATATGTACATAATTTTTTTTATTTTATTTTTCACATGATTGTTAAAATTATGTATATTTTATATAATTATTTAATCATGTCTATTGATATAATTTATGCATGATAGTTTTTTCTTAATTTATCATATAATTCTTGTTAATTTCCTTACTTTATGTGATTTTGTTTAATCACATAAATAAACCTTGAATCACATAAATAAATAAAAAACCTTGAACAAAATAAATATGTAATATTACCATGATCTTTATCTATAATGGTTTGTTTATTGATTAGAGATAAACCAACTTTGACCATTAGGAAACAAACTCTATGAGTTGATGCCTAAATCGAGTTGTAGTATTCCTCCATTAACATTTTTATCTCTTTGGTTGGTTTCGCCTTGGTTTGAATCATGAAACATATAATCTCATTGGAATCTCTATCCTTTAAAAATAGTTACTTACTTGTGTGTGGGTATACCAGGGGTTTAGGGTTACATTAAATAAACCTTGGACATGCATACTCATACATAATAAATAATGAAATAATGAAACGTAAATCATTATATTTAATTTAATTAATAGCTAATAATAAAAACCCATTAATTAAATAATTAAATTATATAAACCCAACACATACACAAGTTCATCAAACTCATGATCAGTCACAACATTAAATTAATATGCATTTAAAATTGTTATCATTCATTTAAATTTTCTCCTATTAAGATAATATTACTCTAAATAATAATTTAACCTATTAACTAATTAATTTATTGTTTATCATAATAATTTGTACAAGGATTCCTTGAAATAAAATTAGATTATCATCCTATATTATATAAAATAAATTGATTACATTTAATTTATAATTTAAAAATAATTAAGTTTACAATGTGTACCGATTGGGCTGCAATGCATATTCCCCTTGTTCAATTTAATTTCATTACATAAATTTAACAAATATATAATGGGTACTTTTTGGGGAATATAATGTTTATATTCTACATATGACTAAATCCACTTCTAGAGTTTAATTTTTACGATGTCTATTTTATAACTTGAAATGCCATGTGAATTAATTTATATATGGTCCTTGTTAAGTATTGTGTATATACATGACCTATATACCCATATAGTGTGTTGCGGTATACAAAGAAATTAATTACATGGGAAAAGCTACGTACTAATAATAGAGTTTACAACCACATGACATACAAAAAATATAAGCAGCGTTTATGGAAAGAAATTTTCATGAAGTACACAACACTCACAATGACTATTGCATGTAATTTTTTTATATAATTATGTGGATAATAATTAGTGACAATTTATATTTGAAATAAATACTAAAAATTAATCTTCATGCATCATGTTTGGAATAAAACTTGTTATATGGTGTGTAATATTAAATACACATTGTGTCATTAGGTCCTCTATTAATTTCCCACATGTTGGCCAACTCGACGTGCCTATTTTGATGTTTACCTTAATTGAGGTGTAAAGTAATACACTACATGTACAATCAACTATATTACTTTAAATTCACTTTTATACACCCAAACAACACGTTTATTTTCTTTTCATGTATCTTGTGTGAGTTATCACATGTTACATAGCATATCAAACTAGTTAGATTCCATGTAATCCATGTATCACCATGTCACACAACTGAAAATTAATAGACAAAATGTAATGAAACTATGTAATTGACAACATGAAAGTCATGATTTCCATAGGGTTAATTCTATGAGGGATTACACAATATTCACACTAGCTACACACCATGTGATCCCTATAAAACTATTTTTCATGCCAGTATTTAATATGTAATGTGAAATAAAATCATGTATCTACCCACAATTTCATGTCATCATTATCGAAACCTATTCCTTATATAGTTGAATAAGGGAACATGGAATTTAATTTAATATTACATACCATGTATTGATGTTATAGAACAAGAAGACTTGGCACCTCCAGATGGAATCTTTAAGTATTCTTCATGTGTTTTTGGTCTATTCATTTTTATATGAATTCAAAAGAATGTGTTGTCTTCACATTTGGACTATCAATGTAATTATATTAAATAAATTTGAAATTGATTAAACAAAAAAAATATAAATTATATTGTGACCACTTTGATACCACATGAAGATTGCAGGGTCATGGAGGAAGTGATGGGACAGTAACAAAATTTAGTAGTTCTTTGGTTTCAATGCATAATAAATAAAGGACTTCATGAGGTAAAACCTATAACCTCATATAGTGGATCTTTATCATATCATTTCTAATTAATTTAGAATAATAATTACTTTAAATAATATACTTTTCTTGAACAATTTAGTTACCATTTTTCTGTTTCATCATTGTAATTGAGAATCCATGATAGGATTCATATAATCTTATCCACATGAGATCTAAAAAACCTTGACAACAACATTTGGTATTTCATGTTCTATAACTGAGGAACCTAGTGTATTGTGATGTTTATCATTTATCGCAATAAATGGATTCTCTTCATCTCTATTGTTTTTTAATGGGTGGGAGGAGTATGTTATCTCTGGGGAATGAGATAATTTATTGATAGGTTCTCTATTTTTTATAGTCATTTTAACATTTTAAATGAAACAAAATAGAATTTATACTTAGGGTTAATATTTGATAATTTTATGATGGTCCTTTATCCAATATTCAATCCAAGCTCCTTGTGTCTAATAATTATAATTAAATTATTATTATTATTATATCACATGACATGTTCATAGTTAAAAATATTTATTAAAATATATAAATTAATAATAATATAAATGATATTAAAAATAATATAACATTTTTGTTGGGAAATTTAACTCAACCCATCAATCCTCATCATAATATTATTTAACCACAAATTAATAAATATTAATTTAAATAATTAAAAATTTGTTATTATTTTAAAAAATAAATAAATATTATATTTAATAAACTCATGAATAGATATTTATTTTAATCATGACATAACTATGTAAATATTTTTATATTACTCTATTCACTAAAGAGGTGAGTAAACAAATATTCATTTATTAACATGTAAATAATAAACAATAGATGAAATTAATTTTGATATTATAAACATAAATATCTAGATATTTAATTTATATAATTGAACATACTTGAATAATTATTATTCTATTATCTAAGAATGATATTTATTGATATTATTACAATTCAATAGAATTTAAGGAGATTATGGATACACTTAATGTGTGGCTCTCTAGGCATATTTATCAATTAAATTAGGTGAACTTACCAACTGTCATAGATAATCAACTAAAAACATTTTAAGATACCAATATAGAACGAAGTAAATTTAACAATAAGAAAAACCTTCCTATGAATCCTACTATGCAATATAATCATCTGGTCTTAATATCTCATCAAAAAAGTTGTATACTTGTTTCATCACCCTACATGCTTGACTAATATTTTTTTATTTTTTATAATGAACATATTAATAAATGGCCATGTACTTGGATTTAATTATATAATTTCATTTCAATCCAAGGTCCAAATAAATCTTCATCCATTAACTGATAAGGAAAAATCCAATATTTAATCGTTCAATTAACGTTATATTACTTATGAGACACCCCACATATGATGCCTCTCCATGACAATATGACATAACTATTTTCATCCATATAAAAAATTATCAAATTAATGATACACATTAATAATAATATCATATCTAAAACCCAATATACAAGTTTAGTTATAAGAATCTCAATGAAAAATAAAAAAATTGATTTTATATTAACGGTTTGATCCTTATAACCTCCCTTCATAGAAATTACCAACTGTGGACATCATGAGAAGAAGTATTAATGTATTATTTTCCTTGAATTCATGATAATAAAAAACCTATTTGACCCCATAGATATATTTTTTCTATTCCATTAGAAATGAGTTTAAGAATATTGGTAAATAATTTCTCAAATATAAGCATAGTGGGGAATGATTATAAATTTTTTAGGTGATAAATACTCTAATGAAATTATCACATTAATGTTATAAATAATAATATCCATCAAGTGATAGTATATAAATTAATTTTATACTAATAAGAAATACAAATATAGTTGGTTTTAGGGATCTAACTCAAATATATGAGTCTAACATCATTTGGGACAAGATAACACCAACTTGAACCTGATGGATAAGGAATGTGGGGAAAGATATTTTTGTTTTTTCCAAATGATAAAACATCATTTAAAGAATTAGTGAGTGATAAATAATGTGTCAAAGATGTGAAAAAATATTTTTATTAAATTGAAAAGAAAAAAACATAGGATTTTATAAAGAGTTTAAAATATTAGAAATTTATGAAAACAAATGGGTTTTTAGGAATAATATTGGTGAGCATAGTAAATAGATTTAAAACAAATAAAACCACATTTTTAAAAATTAATACTCAAATAAGGGTTTTCCATGTTTAAGGCTATTTTACACTAGTGAATGACATGGATTAATATGATTATTTTTTATTGGAAATATAATGGTGATTAAATATCGATCAAATATTCCAAAAGATTATATTTTTTATGGAGTTATTAGAGTTTAATTTTAAATTAAACAACTAGTGGTTAAACCTTTTGATTTTTAAAGGATGGTATATCATTTCAAAAATGGATTTATATTGTTTGAATAAAACACTATGATATTGTTATTACATACTATATTCATAGGAAAAATAGATCTAAATAGGTAGTTATGATCCCAACCTCTATGGGAAGTGATAAATGAACAAATGATTTATGGAACTTGACAATGTTAATCCAAACTTTTTTTTTCAATAAAGATGGAATTATGTCATGTTTATTTATATTTAATTTTATTATAGTTTGAAATGATATATTTGGAGAACTAAATTTTTTGATGGTGTGATAATAGAATCAAAATGGTGAGTACACATTTATCTATAGAAAAATATGATAAATATAAACTAAAAAATTATGATATACATGATTTTCAGAGAGAAATAACTTCATTAATCATTCACACCAAACATAAAAAGAATAATGATTGAAAAATAGTTTATTAAAAATTATTCTAGTGAATAATTATAGATTACCTAGGAAAAATATCTGGATCTGGTACTAAACATATATAATTTTCTTACATCCTAAGAATTACAACTAATAACCGAGATAAAAATCTTGGTGTCATTGGGAACTAGGTACATATCCATCTTATCTCTCAATATAATGTACATTTCATGAAAATATCATATACATGTCCTTTAATAGAAATTCATATGTAAATTTAGAAATATAATAATGGAGTGAGATCAAACACTCAATAAATGGTGAGGAAAAATAAATAATACATATATCAAAATAAATTGAGATAGTTGACCATTTAAGTGGTACCATGGTTAAAGTAAGAAGATTGTGGAATCAAAATAAGTAAACTTGAGTCGTGATACAAAAATTATATAATGTGCCTTAAAAATATGTTGATAATCAATAATAATATTTTGTAATCAATCATAGCATCCTGGAGTAAGATTCAAAATTTAATAGGATCATGGTAATTGATGTGGTTTTAAAATTTCAAAAAATCTTGTAACTTATTCATTGAAATTAACCTTAATTTAATACAATTCTATGGTAAAATAGTTTTTCTGTATACTTTTAAATTTTGGACTTAACTTCTTAATGGATCAATTATTGATTTTTAATGTTTTATTCTTTTTTTTATTTGATGATGAAGCCAAATTTTGATATTTAATTAAAGATTTTGATTAATTTAATCTAGAATTAAATTTTTTAATGTATTTAGTTTTGAGTTCAACTTATTTAATCATTTATTTTGAATTTAATGAAATACATTGATTAATATTGATTTTAAGTTATGAAATTGAATTGTAAATATTTTATCTAGAACTTACATGTTTAAATGGATTAGTTTTTTGGAGTATTAATTCATTCAAAAATTTTGGAATTAAATAAAAATCCATAAATTTAATTTATTTCAAAAAGATAATTATGAATTCTAATATATCAATCTATGTTAGAATGTTAATTTAAAATTATGTAAGTTATGTGTTTGGAAAAATTTGATATTTTATTAATTGATTTTATATTAATTTTAATGATTTTATAATTATTCATGTAAATAATGTAATTTTGATTTTATTTCTTTTATAATTTATTTAAATTAATTGGAAAATATTATTCACTTTAAAATACATTTTTTATTTTAGGATCTTTAGATTGTAAAAGTGACTATGTGAGTTGAAATTAAGGGACCAAATTTCCACTAACACAATATTGACCACAAGATGAAAAAATCTAAGTGAAATGTGCAGGAAATTATTAAAAGTGGCCAAAAGCCTTTAGTAAACCTACCAGGAAAACCATATCTAATTATTAGTATTCTGACCATGAGCACCCTAATCCTTAGGGGAGTTCATACATACACCATGTTCTATATAGTTTTTTGAATTCCATCCTTAATGTGGCTATACATTAGATAAAATATGATGGATGATACTCATATACTCTATAAAATGAGCTATTTCATTCTTTATTTTATTGAATCATTTCTCTCTCCCTCACTTTCTTCACGGTGTATACTAGTGGAGTTCCATGGACTAATAGATTAATAGCTATGATGAATCTGGGTATTGAGATAGTGAATTCCTCATTGATTTTGTTCATTGGATCTTCACTTTGGAAGAGGTGGAATGAGATACACCATGAAATATTCCCCTTATTTATTTTCAAAACCTAAAATTAGATAAAGTGCATCAATCTAAGAATGATATTGATATGATTTTCAAATGATAAGTAAAGATAATAATGAAGAAGCTACATGATCATCCATGGATCCAACCCCCTTTCACCATAACTATGTTTCCCATTTAATTTCATTTAAAATTTAAAAAACAAATACCAAACTAAAATCATTTGTATATATTTAAAAAATTAGGAAAACATATATAAAATATTAATAAGTGATTAGAATAGTGAGAATATGACCAACACATGAACCTTGGGAAAATATCTTGGTCAGCCCTATTCTGCATTCCGAACATTAAATAACATAAAAAATTCTATTTGATCATTTCTCATGAAAACAATATGATCAAATTGGCACTATTTTTAGATAGAAATGTTAGAGAATTTAGGGTTTTAAGATAACTACAATTATTGTTTCTTCTTTTTTTATATGTTTTTGTCTTTTTATCTCTTATTTTTCTCTAATCTAGTAAAACAATATGGGTTATACTTCTATATAATGGATCACCAATTTTATGACCAGATTAAAGGGATTGAACAAATTGAAAAACTTGTGAACCCATACCTTGATTATTTATTTTTCTTATAAATTTATCATCTCATATATCACATAGGTTCCCTCAAAGATGAATCACCCACAAGAACTAATGCACAACCATTTCAAATAGGTAGAAAACCAATAATAATATACAATAAAAATGAGATGCAATAATTGATTGATAAACTAGCTCATCTCAACAAAGCCTCCCTAGTGAACAATTTTGAATATGAACAACCCCTTGAAATATAATAATTGTAGAACCTAAAATATAAACTAAAATCCACTTATCATTATCTTATGGAACACCTAGAAGAAGAATATTATCATGAGGTAGATCAAGATGAACCATAATAGAAGACTTTAATTTATGTAGAAACTAAGGTGGATATGGAACTTTATGATCTTGAAGAAAAGCCAAAAATACTCAGGTTCATAGCTGAACTCATTTTCTTAGTGGATTTGGGAATTTAAGAGTAATTAATATCTGAAATAGCCAAAGGGGGATAATTACTAAACCTTTATTTATTTTATTTTATTATATATCAATTTTAATCTAATATCCCTTATTTTTATATGAAAAATCATTAAGTTAGTTTTATACCTCAGATGATATGGAAGGAGGAATGAATGGAATGCATAATTAAGAAGGAATAGAAGAACCATTGTGGATACCCATTAAAAATGAAGAATGATTTTGAAAAGAAAAAAACTAAAAATTGAAAAATCTTTTCAATAAAACCAAATAATAAGATACTCCTTAGAGTAACCAACACATCATCAATTGGGTACCCTAGTATTTTAAATCTGAATAGAAGCTTCATGGTCCACTGATTTCCACTAAAATTATAGAAAAATTCAAAGAGGTATCGCACTTTCATGAACAAATAGAAAATTGACAATAAATAATTGAGGTTTATTTTTTACCTTGATATCCTCTCAATAAAATCCTTATGAACTTCATTATAATTTCCCTATTTATAAAAATACTAATTTATCAATTTTCTCACCTTCTCAAGATAATAAATAAAAAGAGGTTGACAAACTATTTTCTGAAATTTTTTTGAAATTTTATTTGGAAGAAGACACGCCGGTGGCTAAAAAACATGGAATATACTATAATGTTTAATAATTTGAAGAATAACTGAGGAAAATAACAATAAAATTAACACATTTCTACTCAAGATGTTTTTCATGAAGCAGAATCTTCATAACCTATGGAGAATAAGTTACTTCCTTGAAATCATCTTGAACTTGAACTAGAGGGAGACACATTAGATGAAGAATTTACAAACACTGCTCATGAAGATATAGAAGTAGAAGTTTCTTCCAATGATGAATAAAATTCCAATGTAAACTCAACATGTTTTTATTATTTTCAATTTTAATTATTTACTAACCCTTCCTTTGATAAATATTGTGATGTAGAGAATGTGTTGCAACCATTGGATGATAAAGAGGACACAACATATATGGAAAACAGTAAGGAGACCCCATGCATTCCCATTCTACCCCTACTTTATCAAACACATCACATTGTTATGGGTGTGTAAATGTTGAACTTTGTTCAAGGGTACCACTAAGAATTAGAGCTGATATATTTCAAAAGGAATAAAATACGGTGGTTCATATCAAATAACCTAATAATTCCATGGATTGGGGATGACAACAAAAGTTGTGTGACTAGGGGGAGTATAACCTGCAACATCTATTAGTTGGTTTTACCCAGGATTATTTACCCCCTCTCTTTCTTTTTTATTTTCATTAATTTAATTTTTAATATAATATTAAAAAAATTATTTATTTTTTCAGGGTTTCCTTAAGTTGATATAACTTAGGATACTATCCCATGGTTATCCATAGCACACCCATGGGAGATATTACGTTAAACCTATTAGAAAAATAACCTCTTGTTAGGTCTACACATTTCCATTCTTTATTCACAATAATTTGGTGAATTCTACAAGAAATTTAATGGGTAATGTCGAATAAGTGGGGGGTTTAGACCTATTAGAGTTGGTTTTTAAAAATACTTTATAGAACCACATTTGAATCGGTAAATAAAATCAACTTATTATTTTTAGTATATTTTTATTAAATTTGTAAATAAAATAATAATAAAAATATATAACCAAATATATATATATATATATTAAGTACATTTTATATAGTTTTTGTTATGATTTTTAAAATTTGATTAAATAGAAATGTTGTCCTACCTAGTTTCAATTTCATAATAGAGTTGAGGAGATCACTAGTTTTGAAATTTTGAGAGAAAAATGATTACTCTATGAATTTTTTCACTTCATTCATATAAGTTTGATTTTAAAACTAGGAAAGGGAATGTGAGTGAAAGGATTTCAATGAAATAATATTTATAACTTGAGATCACTAGGATTTAGAACATGCTTTGAGGTAATTGAATTTTGTGTGAAAGAACATGTTAGGGAGCCAACACAAATTAAACAAATATAAGTACATTGAACATAGATTAAAATGGTCAAATTGGATCCAATAATGAATCTTTTAGAATATGTAAATGAGTGTCTCATTATCCCTATATACATATTAATCATTACTTTCTCACAGTCCCTCACACATACATGGATGGAAAAAATTCAAAAAAATTTAATCAGGTTCTAATATGTCCAAAATTAATTCATTTTAGTAAAGGCAATACTGAACCCATGAATGAAAAAAATGACTTATAAAAAATTCATTTGATTTGAATCAATAAAGTAAAAAATAAAACATTGTATTAAGAAACTCCATTGAGATGGATAAATTGAAGTGATTCTTATTATAACATTTATTCCACTCAAATAAAAGTCCATCCACTCTTAAACAAGGAACTATCACTTGAATTGATGTGAGATAGTGATTTGATTCACAAATAAGACCTGACAATTTTCAAAATGGATGAATCTAGGATTCATTTCATTTTATGGATTGTAAATTTAGATCAAGGGAGGCTGAAATTTTGTTTTTATTTTTGAATAATGAAATTCTATGATAAATAACTGCATGAGTCAAATAGATCACATGTGCGGGGGTGATCTGGTCCAAATATTTAAAAATTTTATGTGTTTTATTCACTGAAAATACACATAATTTAATCCAATTCCTGAGTAAAAGTGTTTTTTTAATTTTTTAATTTTGGACTAAAATTTTTAATGTCTCAATTAAATATTTTTAATTTTTTATTCATTTTTGGATTTAATTGGTGAAGGAGAATTTTTATTTTTAAAGGATGTTTTGATTAATTTAATCTAGAATTAAATGTTATAATGGATTTAGTTTTGAGTATTATTGATTTAATCATTTCTTTTGAATTTAATGTAAACCATGAATTAAGATTATTTTTAGGCTGTGAATTTAAATTGTAAAGTTTTGATCTGGAACTTACATCCATAAATCGATTAATTTTTTTGGGTATTGAATCATTATAAAATTTTTGAATCAAAAACAATCTACATAATAAATGTGTTTTAGAAAAGTGAATTGTGATTTTAAATTTTTTTTATCAAGATTAGAAAGTGAATTTTAAATTATGGATATTGTTTCTTTCAAAAAATTGGATATTTAATTTATTAATTTGAAATTGATTTTAATGAATTTATAATTATTTTTTGAATATTTAAATTTTTATTTTAATTATTTTTTCATTTATCAAATTTAATTGTGCAATATTCTGCACATTTAAATTTGATTTTTTATCTTAAAAATGGTAAAATGATTGTGTCTGTTGAAATTAAGTAACTATATGATGAAAACAATTTAGTGATTGTGTGCTAGAAATTTTTCCAAATGACTAAAATCCATCAGTCTACCTAATGTGAAAACCCCGTCTCACGGTAAGTATACTAACTGTGAGAACCCTCATCATTTTATATGTCAATAAATTAGATATATGTATATTTTTAACACCCCAAGCTTCAACAATACGCTTCTCTTTGAATAATACAATAGCTTGCGTTGTTTGCAACTTCGAGTTTTAACACACCATGACCAATCAAACTAGACGTTATGAATAGTAATAGCCACTTTTTGAAATTTTATAAATTTTATTTTTCAAAATGGACTTCATTTTTGGATTTAGAATATCAAAATTATCTTAGGGTGATTTTTTTGGTATTTTTCTAAAAACTTTCAATTTTTGATGAATAGTGAAAAACACTACGTCGTTGTTTAAAATGGACTTTTTATTTAAATAATTATTTATTTTATTTAAATTTATATTAAGTAAAAATAGATACATAATACCTATATATTTTCAATGTAATTTATTGGAGTCATTATATAATAATATTAGATATATAAAACTTTATTGAACTTTTTACCGTCTTTTACCCACCTTCTAGGCGCATTTTCAAATTTGCATAAAACATAATTTTACGGCTTCTATTAATTGAATTTAAAAAATATGAGAGACACGGTTGACATCAGTAAGTAAAATTTGGTTCAATAAGATGAAAATAATTTTTGGTGAATTGTAACTTTTGACTTTTATTTACCACGGTTAAAAGTAAATGGGGTAACTAAAAGTAAAAAATGATATTATAATTACCCTAACACATGTCCTAATTCTATTAGATTAGTTTATTTAGACCAAAATAAACCTTATGAATAAAATATGATCCTTTTGGTCCACTTGGATTAGATTAGGATATTTATTATTATTTTATTTAAAGAAGAGTTAAAAGTGTTAAATTCAAAGTTTAATAACTAAACCATTTTTAATATAGGTTTATACATAAGATAAATTAGACCATAAATATTAATTATAAATATAAAAATATTTCATACATAATTTTAATTTATTTATAATTTTTATACATTAAAAAATTAAATTTATTTTTGACACAATGATGATACAGTAATTACCTTATTAATGAAAGATTAAAATAATTGATATTATAAATATCCAAATAAATGTAAATTGAGACTTATAATGAATTCCACTAATTTTATATGTAAATATGACATGTTAGGGTTGATGAAAATTTTTTTTAAATTAAAAATTTTTTATGACTTTCACGAAAACAAAATACCAAATAGTGTCAAAATTGACATAAATGGGTTTTTAAAAAATATCCTATATTATTAACTGATATAGTATTAGTAAAAATATAAGGCTAGGCCAAAGGATTTAGATAATTTTATATATATCAATAATGAACCACTTGGGGTTATCTTGGCTTTGTATAGTATGTTTACTAACAATTTATTATAATAATACAAGAATACATGGTAAAGGTTAAACTATTTAACAAAGAGTTAAATCTAAAAGATAAGTTTAATATGGTGACCTAAACCTATCTAAAACCTATTTTTTGAGAGTTTTTCGACCCATCCCCACCTTATAATCTAAATAAATCATTTTGGATCCATTATAAACTGAATATGATTGTATAATAAAATAATATTTCAAATTTTTCCTAAAGTGATTCTCACCTCTCTTATAAAAGGGTACTTCTCCTTCTCTCAAAATAACACCACATAATTCATTTGGCTCGGCCAAACCCTATTGAAATATCCTTCCAACTACCCTCACTTCAATATAGAGTCCTTAATTTGATCATAAATCTAACTTAAGGAGCCCTTTTGATCAACTCAAAAGGAAACACCTGAAGAAGAGGTAATAATTTCACCACCTTTTTTAAAGTTTTTTTCTTCTTCCACTTCCTCTTTATTTGTTGTTTCCATACAAAAATAATAACTCAAGTCCCTTATCCATAATTTTATTTTATTATAAATATTGTACAACCATATTCATTATTATATCCATCCTATGAATGACAATTCACCATACATGCGTACGTATGAATTACCGTCTCCACGTCGTGGTGTAGTTTATTATTCAAACACTTCATTATTTTGATGGGTATAATAATGCGTATAACTGATGTAAATAATAAATATAAAATGTTAATTATTCTGTATATATTATATACCATCTAATTACATACAATTTCACCTTTAATATAATGATATTGTCGCTTGTGCGTAGGTACGGATTACCGTCTCCATGAACGCGATGAGATTCATTCCCCATCATAATCATTCAAGAATAATTTTCATTTTATGATTAAAATTAATGTTTAAGAACTTAATATCATTATTTATATGAATAAAATACACACTATACATAAGAAACATGAATTACATAACAAAGCCTATAAAGGAAAATGAATCAGTTAACACCTGAAACAGTGATACTGCTAAAATATTACTAACAAAGCAATATTAGAAGATCATATATGATATCATATTTATGTATGTAGTTCATGTATAATTTAATAAAAATTATTTAACTATTTTACCTGAGTTTAATGTACCCTCTATTAAGTAAAATTTCAAGGTAAGGTTTAATTCTACAATCATTTCATTATCTGAGGTTGTTTATAAGTGAGTATCTATTGGGACATCTTTATCATCCACATCTGTGTTTCATAAAAATGAATTTAAAAACATTTTTACTATTTCCTACACTATGGGTTAAATTCGTTTATAACCTTTTTTGACTTTTTATAGAATTTTTATAAATGAATCTTTCTGTCATTTTCCAAACAAGGTCATTTACGACCTTTTTGATAAAATTAAGGAAAGAATGTTTTTTAACTTATACAGAGAAAGCGCTTATTTTCCACCAATATAGCATTTTAGAATCTTCCATTACAATATTATAATAATATTTTCAAAATAAATATTTTATTTTATAATTATGTAACTTTTAAATGATTTCAAAATAGAAAGAGATATTTCTCTCAAATAGTTTTGATTTCATCTATGTCAACATCCTTTGATGGATTTTACACTTGTTTGAAGTTGATTTATTATGATACAATATTCCATATTATATTGAAGTTTTTTTGATATGTTTGACTGTGGATGTGTTGTTTTTATACCATTCATGGTTTATGGTTAAAATAGTAACATTTCGTATGTTAGTTTCAATAATAATGTTTATGTTATGTTTAAACCATTTCATATGAGGAATGAATTGGACTTTGTAAGTGACGGGTGGAGCCTGCAATAGCTCTTCGATACATCGGTAGGTCTCATGAGACAAACTAGTGTCTTGGCACAAGGCCTTGACAAAATCATATTTTTATTCTTGGAATGAGGCCTTGACTATGTGGTTATGATGTACAGCATTATACATTACATCATTATGAAATTGGCTATTGATATTAAATATGATTATTCAACTAGTAGAATATCCATGTGAATAATTAAATGGAATTATTTGATTTATATTTGTCATATTATGTTTAAATTTAAGTTTAAAAGGATTGTGTTTTAGTCTTATACATTTCCTAAAATGTTTATGCTTATTTATGAAAGTTTCCTCTATATTGTTATCCTTATTGGGCATCGGAGCTCACCCCTTTCTTATGTTTTTTTCCTAGGAGGAAAAGAAGTATATTATGATTAACCTAAAGTAATAGTCTAAGGGATATAAGAGTGTTCAAAGTGGACACAATGTTGTATTTTTATTTCATTATGTAATGTAAAACTTATGTATATATCTAGTACTTCCAATGCTACTAAATTGATCGGTATTTCAAGACATGATTCCTTGTATCATTTCAATGTTATGTAATAATGCACCGACTCTAGGTAACTAGGGTTGGGGCATTATATTTGGTATTAGAGGAAGTTTAGTACAAACCTTGGATGATATATTTATAAAAAACTCTAATTAGAGAACATTACCCTAAGATAGACTTTGAGGATTAATATAGAATAACTTCCTATAATTTTTTTAATGTATAGATTTTGTGAGTTTTACAAGAAATATATCCTTTTCTGGATATGAGCAGGTAAAGGTAGCTCTGGCACAGATGTACATAGGAGAGAAAACTTTGACAAGGAGTTTTGGGCTTGACCTGGGGTATCTTGGTACAGGATAATGGACCTTGCTGCACTCTTGGTTACGACACTCCCAGGGGATATTCTTAGGATAATTCACATTTAATTTATAAACCATTATGAAGTATTTATGAGTATATACTTCCTTAAAGAATTTTTTTATGATTATAGATTATATCCATAAACTATTCAATTTCTGTCAATTGTTTTACAAGTTTGGATTATGTACTGTGATTCATAAACTAATCTAGTGTATACCATTGTTTAAAAATGGAGCCTAGTAGAAGTAATGGAAACTATATAAATGCACGTAATCCATGTTGGGATTTCCCTCCAAATAAATATAATTATAGTGGAGCTGGTGATTCAACTGGTGTGGAATATCTTATCACCATACTGGGACAAATCACTCCGGATATGAATAATAACCATACCCATATGAAGAACCCTGATCCACAACGTGGAGGATCAATTTTAGACTTATTCATGAGGAAATAACCCCCAACATTCAATGGGACTACCAATCCATTTGTATTTTAGCAATGGATAAGTTCCTTAGAGAAAATATTTCATAATTTGGGGAGTATAGAAAGCGAAAAGGTATTCATGGTAGTTTATCGCCTCACAGGAGATGCAGAACAATGGTGGTAATTAATTAAAAACACAAAGGAATATGGAGAAGTATCAAATATGTAATGTAGAGAGTTTAAAGATCTTTTCTGAGAAAAATACTTTCCTCGTGGCCATCAAGAAGATACAGAAAGAAAATTTCTACATATAAGGTAAAAGGATGATGAGAATATCACAAAGTATGAGGATAAGTTTTCAAGTTCAGCAAGGCATGCTACAGATTATATAAGTAACTCAAAGAGTAATATTGATCGATTATTTTATGGGTTAAAACCATTTCTCCCTCAAGCATTAGTCTCACAATCCTTCTTATTGTACGAAGATATTGTCTCATGTTCTATCAAGATAGAAAAGAAATTCTCTAAGTTTTATGACTTTAAAGAAAAGAAAGATAAGAAGAGATCTGATGAACACTCTGGAAATAAAAGTAAGGGGAAGAAGGAAAAAGTTGAATTTTCATCCTGTGGTAAAAGTGGTAAGAAACACCCTTGTACTTGCATGAAGGGAATGGGAGTCTATTATAAGTGTTGTTAGAAAGACCACTAATCTCGTGATTGCAAGGGAAATAAAGAGGTTGTCAATGTTTAATTCTATAATTGTACAGAAATGTGAAATTTTTCAAATAAATGTCCTAATATACAAAAAAAAACTTACCTCAAAAAAAGGCTAAGGGAGCAAGGAAAAGCTTATGTGATCACTAATGCTGAGGTTGAAGCTCTGAAAGACATGGTAGTAGGTGATTTTATGGTTTCCCCAAATTTATAAAATTCTTTATTTGATTTTGGACTATCACATTGCTTCATATCTTCCCAGTTTTCCCAGAAAATTAGATATTTTCAATTTTATTTAACAAGGGAGATGTTAGTAAAAACTCCTAAGGGAAGTATCATTGAAATAATGTTTTGTGAATCAGCTCCCATTAGGGAATATAAATGTTCTTTATCTACTGATCTCATCATCATACCCATGATTTAATTTGATATAATCCTCAGTATGGATTGGATTTCAGACCGTGAGGTGAAAATATATTGTAAGAAGAAGGAGGTTACAATTTTATATGGTGATAAGGAATACCTTATCATTAGAGTAGAAATGTCATAATCTCATTCTTATCTTTATCCAACCCTATTAGCTCTACTAAATTCAATTATTGGGGAGGGAGAGAATGAAATAACTACAGGTGAGGAAAATAATGTTCGAGTAGAGGGTGTACCTATTGTACAAGAATATATTGATGTGTTTTAAAGGAATTTACCTGGACATCCTCCATTACGAGAAATTGAGTTTTCCATTGATTTAATTCTAGGTTCAAGGCCCATATCGAATACCCCTTATATAATATACATTGTGTAATTAGTGGAACTAAATAAACAACTATAGGAATTGAGTAATAAAAGATTTATTTTCTATAATGTTTCTCTATGGGGAGACCTTGTTCTTTTTGTTAAGAAGAAATATGGATCTATGAGGTTGTGCATTGACTACAGGGAGATCAATGCTATAACAATAAATAAAAAGTATCCCCTACCTCAAATTGATGATTTATTCAACCAACTTCATGGAGATAAATATTTTTTAAATATTTACCTTCAATATAGATATCATCAGTTGTGTGTGAAGAAGGAAGACTTTCTGAATACAACATTTTGAACTAGGTATGGGCATTACGAGTTTACAGTAATGCCTTTTGGACTGACAAATGCAGCCTCTCTTTTCATGGATCTAATTAATAGAGTTTTCAAGGAGTATCTAGATTACTTTATAGTGGTATTTATTGATGATATCTTTGTATACTCAAAAACCTATAAATATCATGAAAATCACATGAGCACTATTCTGAAAACCCTTAGAATAAATGAAGTATATAGGAAGTTTAGGAAGTGTGAATTATGGCTTTAGGAAATTTCTTTTCTTGGCCATATTATCGAATCTCTGTTGATCCTTCTAAGATAAAATAAAAACAATAATGGCCGGCACTAATGAGTATAACTGAGGTATGTAGTTTTATTGGTTTAGAAGGTTATCATCAGCATTTCCTCCAGAATTTTACCTGATTGGAAAACCCATTAACTAAGATCACACATAAAGGGGTTAAATTGGTTTGGAAAAAAGAGTGTGAAGAATGTTTTCAAGAATTGAAGAGATGATTATTCAATACTCTTATCTTGACTCTACCATCGGGGAATTATGGGTTTTTTATTTATAGTTATGCTTCAAAGAAAACACTTGGTTATGTCCTTATGCAGAATGATAGGGTTATTTCCTATGCATCATGATAGCTAAAACTTCATGAACAAAACTATCCTACACATTATCTTGAGTTAGAAGCTGTAATATTTTCTTTGAAAATATGGATAAATTATCTATATGGTGAAAAATGTGAGATATATATTGATCACAAGAGTTTGAAGTATATTTTCTCACAAAAACAACTCAACTTGAGGCAAAGACGATGGGTTGAACTACTCAAGGATTATTATTTCACTATACACAACCACCCAGGGAAGGCAAATAAGGTGGAATATTCTTTGAGGAGAAAAGATCATGGAGAATTGAACAAGAAGATAATTAAAAGGGATCCTATATTTATGGATCTAGTAAATATAGATATGGGAATAATCATGGAAGGTGAAACATCAATACTTTTTCAAATGGTTTCCAAACCATCTTTACTAGAAAGGATAAAAAATTCTTGGACTGATGATGTGGAGTTTAAAAATAAAATTAAATCTTTGAATGATGAGAAATTGATTGACTTCATATATAAAGATGGAATTTTGAAATTTGGGAAGATTCTTGGTGTTCCTGATATACCTGATATACCTGATCTAAAAAGGGAAATTTTGGAAGCTTCTCATAGCTCATATTTCTCTATACACCATGGTAGCACTAAGATGTATAGATATTTGAAGGTACATTTTTTGTGGGACAACATGAAGAGGGATATTGTTGATTATATTTCAATATGTATGGTTTGTGAAAAGGTTAAGGCTAGAAGACAACATCCTAGAGGAGTCAGGAAACCTCTTCTCATACCTGAGTGGAAATGAGATGATAATACAATGGAATTTGTCATGGGGCTACCAAAGAATCCAAGAAGGAATGATGCAATATGCGTCATTATAGATCATCTTTCCAAGTCATCACATTTTTTTGTTATAAGATAACATTTACCACTTAAACGTTTAGCAAGACTATATATTAATGAAGTTTTAAGACTTAATGGAGTACCCCTATTGATTATTTCTTATCGTGGTCCCCATTTTACATCAAGATTATGAAAAAGTCTTCAGAAGACCATGGATACTGAACTTCATTTTAGCAGTGCCTACTAGCCTTAAACTAATGGATAATCAGAACAGACTATTCAAATCTTAGAATATATGTTGAGATCATTCTCACTTGACTTTCAAGGTATGTGGGATCAATATTTACCTCTCATATAATGTTTCTATAACAATAGATTTAATTTAAGTATTCAGATGGCACCATATGAAGCATTATATAGAAAGAGATACCACACACCAACTTGTTGGGATGATGTTGTTGCAAGAAAACTCGTAGGACCATAAATTTCTGAGGAAACAATGGAAAAGGTAAAGGTTATCCAAACCAACATCAAAGCATCTCAAAGTAGGAAAAAGTGTGATGTTGATAACTGAAGGAAAGATTTGGAATTTCAAGTAGGATATCATGTTTTCTTGAAGGTATCTCTGTGGAAGGGTGTTATATGATTCGGTAAAAAGGGAAAATTAAGTCCTAGGTACATCAGAACTTTCGGAATTCTAAATGGAATTGGATTTGTATCTTATCATTAAGCAATGACATGAAGTCTCTCCAAAGTTCATGATGTGTTCCATGTATCACTGTTGAGAAAATACATGCCTGACCCAACGCATATACTCCCCTATGAAGACATAGAACTGAAACTAAACCTATCTTATTGAAAATAACCTATAAGAATTATTGATACTAGAGAACAAGTATTGAGAAATTGGGCGACTCATCCGGTAAAGGTTCTATGGAGAAAAAATAAGATGGAAGATGCTATGTGGGAACTCGAGGAACTTATTATAAAGAACCACCTGTGTCTTTTTATGCTGTAATATTATAGAAAATTTGAGGATTCAATTATTTGAAGGAGGAAAGAATGTAACACCTCAAACTTATATGGTACGCTTCTCTTTGAATAATACAATAGATTGCGCTGTAAGAAACTTCGAGTTCTAACACACCACAACCAATCAAACTAGCTGTTCTGAATAGTGAAAAACACTTCGCTATTGTTTAAAATGGAATTTTTATTTAAATAATTATTTAATTTATTTAAATTTTTATTAGGTAAAAATAGATAAATAATATCTATATATATTCAATGTAATTCATTGGAGTCGTTTTTTAATAATATTAGATATATAAAATTTTATTGAACTGTTTACGGTCTTTTACCCACCTTCTAAGTGCATTTGAAAATTTACATAAAACATAATTTTACTACTTATGTGAACTGAATTTCAAAAATCTAAGAAACATTTTTGACATCAATAAGTAAAATGTGGTTTAATAAGATGAAAATAATTTTTGGTGAATAAAAACTTTTGACTTTTATTTACCACGGTTAAAAGTAAACAGGGTAACTAAAAGTAAAAAATGATATTATAATTACCCTAAAACATGTTGTAATTCTATTGGACATGTGTATTTTGAACAAAATAAACATTAGTAATAAAATATGATCCTTTTGTTCCACTTGTATTATATTAGGACATTTATTATTATTTTATTTAAAGAAGGGCTAAAAGTGTTAAATTAAAAGTTTAATAAATAAACTATTTTTAATATAGGGTTATACATAAGATAAATTAGACTATAAATATTCATTACAAATAGAAAACTATTTCCTACATAATGGTATTTTATTTATAATTTTTAGAAATTAAATAATTAAATTTATTTATGACACAATGTTGGTGTCGAAATTACCTTATTAATGAAAGATTAAAATATTGATATTATAGATATCCAAATAAATGTAAATTGAGACTTATTATAAATTAAAATAATTTTATAGGTTAATATGATATGTTATGGTTTATTAAATAATTTTTTTGAATTGATACAGTTTTTGGACTTTTAAAAAAACAAAATAACAAATGGTGTCAAAATTGACATAAATGAGTTTTTAAAACAAGTACTATATTATTAATTGATATAATATTCTTAAAAATATAAGGTTAGTCCAAAGGACTTAGATAAGGTTATATATATTAATAATTAACCACATGGGGTTCTCTTGTCTTTTTATATTAAGTCTAGTAACCATTTATTATAATAATACAAGAATATATGGTAAAAGTTAAACTATTTAACTAAGAGTTAAATCTAAAAGATAAGGTTAATATGGTGACCAAAACCTATCTAAAACCTATTGGTTTAGAGTTTTTAGACCCATCCGCACCTTATATTAGAAATAAATCAATTTTGATCCATTATAAACCGAATATTATAGTATAATAAAATAATATTTCAAGCTTTTCCTAAAGTGACCCTCACCTCTCTTACAAAAGGATACTTCCCCTTCTCTCAAAATATCACCTCCAAATCCATTTGTATTGGCCAAAACCTGCTCAAATATCCTCCCAACTACCCTCAATTCGACCTAGATTCCTTAATTTAATCATAAATCCAACCTAAGGATCCCATTCGATCAAATCAAAAGGAAACACCTAAAGAAGAGGTAATAATTTCACCACCTTTTTAAAGTTCTTTTCTTCTTCCACTTACTATTTCATTGTTGTTTATATATAAAAATAATATCTCCAGTACCTTATACAAACTTTGATGTTATTATAAATATGGTACAACCATATTCATTAATCTATTCATCTTATGAATGACATGTCACTATATGTGCGTATGTACAGCTTACTGTCTCCACGTCGTGGTGTAGTTTGTTATTCAAACACTTCATTATTTGGATGGATATAGAAAGGAGAAAAACTGATTTAATAATAAATATAACATGTTAATGATTTTTTATAAATTATATATGATCCAATTACATACGATTTCACCATAAATATAATGATATTGTTGATCGTGCGTACGTACGGATTACCGTCTCCACAAACGTGAGAAGAATCATTCCTCGTAGTAATCATTCAAGAATAATATTCAGTTTAGGATTAAAAATAATGTTTAATAACTTAATATCATTCTATATATAAATAAAATACATCGTATCCAAAACAAACATGACTTAGTAATAAAACATATAAAGGAAAATGAATCTGTAACACCTGAAACAATGATACTACTAAAATATTATTAACAAAGCAATATTAGAAGATAATATATGATATCATATTTATGTATGTGGTTCTTGTATAATTTAATATCAATGATTTAACTATTATACAGGAGTTTAATGTACCCTCGATCAAGGAAAAGTGCAAGGTAAGGGTTAATTCTACAGTATCTTCATTATCTGAGGTTATTTATACGTGAGTATCTACTAGAACCTCTTTATCATCCACATCTGTGTTTCATAAAATTGTATTTCAAAAAAAAATTACTATTTCCTAGATTATGAGTTAAATTCATTTATACCCTTGTTTGTATTTTTATAAAAATTTTATAATGTAATATTTCTGTCATTTTCTAAACAATGTTCTTTATGACCATTTCGACAAAATTAAGAAAAAAAATGTTTTTTTTACTTATACAGTGAGTGCGGCTATTTTCCACCAATATAAAATCTTCGAAGCTTACATTATAATCTTATATGAATATTTTAAAAATAAATGTTTTATTTTATAATTATGTATCTTTTAAAATATTTCAAAATAGAAAGAGTTATTTCTCTCAAATAGTTTTGATTTCATCTATGTCAATATACTTTGATAGATTTTACACTTGTTTAAAGTTGATTTTTTATGATACAATATTCCATATTGTATTTTAGGTTGTGTGATATGTTTGATTATGGATGTGTTGTTTTTATACCATTCATGGTTTATGGTTTAAGTAATAACATTTCCTATGTTAGTTTTAATATGAATTTTTATGTTATGTTTCAACCTTTTCATATGAGGAATGCATTGGACTTAGTAAGTGACAGGTGGAGCACTCCATAGCTCCTAAATGCATTAGTAGGTCTAATGAGACAAAATATTGTCTTAGAAAAAAATCTTAACAAAATCTTATTTGTAGTCTTAGCACGATGCCTTGACTATGTTGTTATGATGTCCATCATTATGCATTACAACATTATGAAATTGGATATTGATATTACATGTGATTATTCAACTAGTAAAATATCTAAGTGAATAAGTAAATGGATTTATTTTATTTATCTTTTCCATATTATGCTGAAGTTTAAGTTTAAAAGGCCTGTGTTTTAGTCTTATACATTTTCTTAATTGTTTTTTCTTATTTATGAAAGTTTCCATTATATTGTTATCATTACTGAGCATTTGAGCTCACCCTTTTCTTATATTTTATTTTCCCCAGGATGCGAAGAATTATATTACGATTGACATATAGAAATGGGATAAGGGATATAAGAGTGTTAAAATGGGACACAATGTTTTTTTATTTCATGATGTAATTTCTAAACTTATGTATGTATCTAGTACTTCTAAGGAAACTAAACAGATCAGTATTTCAGGACATTATTCCTTGTATCATGCCAATGTTATGTAATAATGCACGAACTATAGGTAACTAGGTTCAGGTATTTACAGTATTTATGATATTTATATGATCTCTTAGATGAGATGCTGTATTATTCATTTTATCAAATCATGTCTCCCTCCATCTCTCGATTCATATTGCACTATAGTGATTAATTGTGGACTGGGAGATGAATAACATATAATGGAGATAGGTGTTGAGATAATGAATACCTCAGTTGAGTGTGTTCCTTGGTTCTACACAATAGAGTAGGTGAAACTGGATGTGACATTATATGTTTCTCTTATGAATGTTTAGAACCAAAAATTAGATAAATTATATCAATTAAATAATGATATTGACTTTCATTTTGGATGATAGATAAAAAGGATGACGTAGAACTTGTGTGATCGAACTCGGATCCGACCCCCTTTCACCAAAACTATGTTTTCTAGTTAATTTTTTTTTAAATTTCAATAAATAAAAAAATCCAATTTATGGTTATTTTAAAAATATTATAAAACATATCAGTAATTGATTACAATAATGAGAATATGACCCAAACATGCTCCTTGGGAAGTGATCTTGGTCAACCCTATGCTGAATTCCAAGAATTTAACAAAAAATTATTTGATTGTAGCTGTGTAAACTCTATGATCAATAATCCTGAAAAATATAGGAATGTTGAAAAAAATTGTTTCTTAATTCATAGTTCGCTACTATGATACCATAAAAAAATGAGCAAGTCTCTCCACTTTTTCATTTTACACTATATCTTAATAGATGAATGCATTTCCCAATTGATTAGGATGATATATAATTTCATGACCACCCATTGTATAATTTCCTAGGTCTACTTCCCTTTCCCCATAAATATTATTTAATGAGATTTAACCATTACCCAATCAATTGTTAGGATATATAATTCCAGGACAACCCATTATCATAATACATCCTAAATATATGATCCACATAAATGAGAAAACAAACATAAATACCTCAAAGACTCATTTTTATTAACTTGTGAAAACAAAATTAGAATCAAATAAAGTATAAATCAATTTATTTAACCTTCAATCAAGATGAAAGTTTATACTGGTATTCACCATATACAAAATAAAGGATATTTTGTTAAGTCAATAATTTCCCCAATCAAATGAATGTATCACTATCTATGTGAAAATCCTTTAATCCAAAGAAGTAATCAAGGGTATTCAAAATGGAATGAAATTGGAATAAAGGATGTGTTTATTCATACTTTATGATAAAGAAATAAAATAGTTGTGATTTATCATTTCTCTTATAGATATTTCTTTTCCACAATACCACAAATACATAAGAATGTGAAAAATTAATCAAAGTAATTTTTTTACATGGTATCAATTTATAAAACATATATAATTCTTAGAAGAAATACATAAGAAAGTAATAAATAGTGTAACTTGAAATAATATTGACATTGAATAAAATTATTAATAGGAATATTGTATACAGAATATGTTTTAGTAAAATAATTTCTTAGTTTTTACAAAACTTTGAAATAAGAAAATAAATATATTCTTTAATAAATAACATAGATATAAGGAAATTTAATTTTAAATAAATGTATAGATTATTAAAACATGTAATATTAATAAATTCTATGAAAACTAATCTTGATATGAATATATATTAAAATTGAAGAAAAATCTTGAACATTGTTTTCATAACATTTTTTAGTGTTTTAATAAAAACAATAGAATAAATCACATTCAGTAAATTATTTAAAAAGGGCATAAAATATATTTTAAAACATCATTTTAATAGTTAAATAAACCTATTAAAGGTACCATTAAATTAAATATAGTGAATTCCAAGGAACATCATGGGGAATTTACAAATTAAAAAGGACTCCCTTATACAAATCATGGGGTTTGAGGTAAAGAAATATCTAAATAGAAATATAAATAAATTTATATCCCTAGAAAAGAAATTAATCAAGTATAAAATTAATGAAGCATATATAGAATCAAGAAATTATAATAGAGATATAGATAGTGATAGAGAATAGTATTGGTTGGAGAAGAGTTTCACAAACACTCAAGAGGGGGGGCGAATTGAGTTCTTTAAAATTTCATCTATTAAAACCACCCTCTTTTAATTTATGATAGATATTTGTATTTTATTTACACAATAAATAATTTGAAAGATAAACAATAACAAAAATATTTAACATAGAATATTTATAGTATTTTGGGGCACAGATATCCCCTAGTCCACTCCATCAACACTCAACACCTAGGTCTTGGTGATTTTCACTAGTACCAGTACTTTCCCTAGGAACTTCCCAATTGAGTGAAATAATCCTTAACTTAGTATAAATAGAATATATTTTTATAATTTTCCTCAAGGATTTACAAAAATAAAAACTTTTAACACTCTGAATAAGGAGGGTTCACATCTAGTAATACGAAAGCATAATGAGATATTTAAAGTTGTGGCTTAGAGTTGAAAGATGTTGCTGAGAAAAGATAAGAGTTATCCATGAGAGAAAATAAGAATTAATTATGTCTTAGTTATAGTCTTCTATAAATAGAAATATTAATCAAGAAATCAAGGTTGTAGAAAAACATGAATCTTATTCTTATTCTTATTTTTAGCACAAATCATTTACAATACATGAGACTTAAAGAGAGAATGAAATTTTATGAGTGGTTAATTTTTTTCTTATACAGACAAAATTTTCTTTTTTATCACTAACTATTGCATAGCATGACATCCAGTAAAATCAATTATCAGGGTGAAACTCTAGATATCCTTTTCTGAAAATTACCTTAGAAGGAATCATTAAGAAATAAAATAATTTGTGATAATTTCTTTCTTAGAACTTACTATATTTGAAAATCATTTTTACCATAAAAAGGTAGTATGTTGTTTAATAAATAAAAATTAGAATTAATTTTCTCATAAAATGATTCAATATTAATAAATACCTGATTTGTAGAATGACATAGCTAGTTCTAGATCACCATGTATCCAAAAATCCATGTATCTCAATTTACATATACAAACTGATCCACATGGTCATACTTTATATTCATTATTTCTTCACATAATCAAATCGCATAGGAAAATTATTAGTCTTAGAAAAATTTCAGAAAACATCAATAGAATTATAGGTTACAAGATAGTTGACCAAGATAAGATTATAACCTTATAAACACACAAAAAATTATAATCATTAGAAACATTTGAATCTTTTTTAGAGAAATAAAACATAAATCTCATGAGATATATTGTAAAAATATTATTAGTCTAATAATCTAACCCTTTCGATGATTAAAAGACCCATTTAATGTTAAAAGTGAAATTTTATAAGGTGGGAAGAGTATTTTAGAAAAAAATATAATATATAGGGCTTTTAAAAAAAATTATCCTTTATTCTCCCCCTTTCTATGTCTTCTCCCAATTTTATGACATTAAATGGATGCGTATGGAGAGAAATGACACATTTATTGTGGAACCTTGAGTTATGAACAGTTAATATATAATGCAGAAAGTAAAATTTAATATGGAATGAATAAAATTCAAAAGGTAAAAAATCATAAAGATGAAAACTTTAAACGAAAAAAATTTCATCACAAAAAAAATATATCAATATAAATTTTGTTAAATATGAACACGTGTAAGAAGATTAAAATAATAAACAAATACAAAATTACATATACACTGCATCAATCAGATGAATCTGGCATGTATATGGGTAAAATATGAAATGGAGGTTTGGCCAACCATAGAAGATATGACTACTCATCCATGCTCTAATTTGGAGCTTTATTAAGTTATCAAACCATATCTTCTTCTAGGATGATGGGTGGGAATGCTCAATGTTTTTTCAAGTTTCATAGAATCAATACTAAAATAATAGGAACAAGAACTATCAAAGGCTATATTAATTACAATTGATAAACATGTAGCCTCTGTTCCAACAGGTGCAATATGATAAAAAAATCTTGATTTCTCTCACTTATAGATACTTGATGGATAAAACACTGAGTCTAATTTATTTCTGTAACCCTTTTAGATATCAAGTTGTTTTGGCCTAATATTTCTTCTTATAAAAAAAGAGTAAATTATATCAACAAATATATTTATCTCCTTGATGAAGTCAAATTTTTAGAAATCATTTATATTTGTACATACTTGTTGATGAATATAAGATATAGTGAAGGGATATTTGATCAATATGGCCTTAGTGGATTTAATTTTCCCAATAAAAATACTTTGAGTATAACTTACTATAGAAGCTCGTTGAGGACTGGATGAAGTTGTATGGGGTTCTAGAAATAGATTGGATTGAATCCTATCTACCAATACATTCAATCTGATTATCCTTCATTCAAAAGTGGTTAAACTGTGATCCAAATTGGATAAATACTATATAATTACTTCCAAAAAATCATGGAAATTACTAGATGGTTCTTGAGAAATGGAAGTATTAGTAGTGTTTGGAATTGGAGCAACTAATCTGACTTCTATATACAAAGAAATATACCTTCCTTTGTCACTAGATATTAAATCAGAATATTTTTTAGACTCTGAAGAACAATAATAATATTCAAAATAATATATGTAAATATTTTAAATTCCTTCATATATCTTTTCCAACATTTTGGAAATGTTATGAAAATTTAGAATGATTATTCTAATAGAATATAAAAACACATACTTGATTTTCTTGGATGCCTCCTAAGCTACATCTAATTTATAAATGACTAAAGGAATATGTTCATTAAGAAATGAATCTATTTCCTTCAAGTAAACATCAGTACCAAAACCTTATCTTCAAAAATCCTCTTGGGTGTCCTTAAACATATCTAACATATCCCTTCATAAATCATGGAAATGAATGGGAGTGAACATTTTATATTTTTGTGATTGGATCTAGGATGACACAAAATTTAGATGGGAAGAGAGTGGTTCAAAGTGTGTCTATAAATCTTTAACTATTGAAGGCTCTAAAGTAGTGGTGGTTCTTGGATGAAATCTCTTGATAAATTCAAATTGGCTCACCACCATACCTTTCAAACTATGTAAGACTACCTTCAAATATCATTTGAAAATATCATCAATGAAATCCTCAAAAAGGCCTTATTGAACCATAATTAGGTTCTTAATCATCTCTCTTTATGAGACCATTATAAAACTATGTTTGTTCTCCTTTAATATAGTGGAATAAACACTTTACATCTCACCTACCTAAGCTCTCCCAACCACAAACTCATCAATATTTACACCAGATGAACTTGTTTTACCAATTGAAAATTCTTCATTAACATGGTCTTGGAATCCATTATCCCAACCAATATAAAAAATAATCCATAAATTCGGATCTTTCCTTTGACTGTCTAATCTCATCCTTAGAATAGATCATCTCTTTCATCATCACATAATAATATCTTTTTAGATTACAAATTTAGTCATAAATTTTGATATAAATATATTCATTTGACTCTTGACATCATATCATTTTGAAATTTTTCTTATTTAGGGTGTATACCCATGCACATAAAGAGTATATTTAATGGACTTTGAGGTATATAAAAGATATGATTATTCCTATAAAATCACATTCCTACTTATATCTCTATAAAAATCATGTGATCTTGGAAGTGCATCAACCACTATGTTCTTAGCCACAGACTCAATTGTATCTCAAGTAGCTGGTATACTAGGTAAAGTCTCAACTATCCTTTCTACTTGAACTCCAATAGGTGTCTCAAAAGTAGGCATATCTAGAAAAACAAACATAGAACTACTAGTAGTTACAACATCTTATCTTTAAGAATATTCCACTACAGGTCTTACATATATCACCATAGGCTCTGATATGGTAACAATTTTCCCCTACACTTCCATAGTAGGCACCATCTAAGCAGGGGTTGCATCCCTAGGAGGTGAGGTACTCGAATGGTCCACCTGAGTTGGTGCAGAAAGTGGTATAGCCAAATAAGAATCACTCTCCTTTCCAATAGTTCTCAAGGAGTTAGAGGTACAATCCCAGTTATATCCAAATTCTTTCATAATAATAATAGATAAGTTGTTTCTCTTATGGAACCTAGATGATCCTACTTTATTCAAGTCCAAGATATTATTTTTAAAAACTAAGTAAATAATCCATCCAGAGGGGTAATAATTGAGTTTCCCCTTTCTCTGAAATCAACAGTGTATGAACTACATCATGCACCTTAGAATATTTAAATTCACATTATTGATTATAAAAAATAATAGATACATATAATTAAATAATAATTTATTCATTTCTGTTTATTTATATGGAATTATCCTCCAAATGAAATTTCACAATACCTTCCATTAAGATTATAAATATTTCACTTATTTCTTATCAAAATTAGATGACCCAAAAATAAACTTAAAGATATCATAGGCTCCTACTGAGATTGTTCCAACTAGGGTCTAACTGAAACAATACTCACCTTCATAAGGAAATTGAACGATATATTTCATCTCAATATAAGAAACTAAATGTGATTTTCCATTCAATTTAGAAGAAAAAACATTCTATGTCTCATAAAATTGAAACTTAGAATTTTTCATTAACTCAATTACATACTATTAAAAAAATATATATATTCTTCTCATCAAAAACAAACTCCCATCTATGAAAATAGAATTCATTCTTCAAAAATATCTATATTCTTTTCAACTAAAAAATGTAAACATCTTTACCTAAAATAACTTCATGTTGTGAACCTATAGACTTAACTTTATTCAAATGTATGGAAACTTTTTCAATTCCAAACATTTCCTTCCCCTTCATAGAGATGTCAGCTTAAGGTCAAGAGACCTGAAGGGGCG
The DNA here is from genome assembly GCA_963277665.1 of Viscum album. Lineage (NCBI taxonomy): Eukaryota > Viridiplantae > Streptophyta > Magnoliopsida > Santalales > Viscaceae > Viscum > Viscum album. Next base: position 1,327,093,090 of record OY728142.1, on the reverse strand, counting down.
ACAGTTTAGTTTTAGAAAGAGAAAGGATATATAATACCATCATAAGTGGAGAAGGTCAATTTCATAGTTAGGTTACATAACCAATTTAGAATATGGTTATGTCACCGTATATGGTTTGGGTGTAATTTGATATAAAATAATAAATAAAATAAAATAAAATAACAAAAAAAATTTCAAAAAAATAAAACTTATATTTCAGGGAGAATATTAAAGTAAAACTGATTTTGAGAGTAAATTTTAAGAAAAAAAACCATTTAAATTTCTAAATTAATTAAATAATAATAAAATAAAAATGAATGTATAAATTGAAATATAATTAAAATAAAGAGAAATAAAATAATTCAAAATAATTAGAATTCAAATAAACCCAATCCCAACTTAATAAAATAAAAATGCCCACAAGAAATGAGATAAGTAAAAATATATAAATTACTTGTTAATATAGATAAATTCAAGAAATATATCACTTTCTAAAGCATTATCTCTCAATAAATGATCTAGAAGATCTATGTGATTTATTATTGAATGATTTATTTGATTCTTGGAAATTTTGATATCACTGTTTTTTTAAAACATATTGACTCTTGGATAAAATTGAATCCAAAATACTTCAAGGTGTGTTTTACCAGTAGAACATGTGTACAAAAACAACCAGTATCTATATAATCTCCTTTAGTAGTAGATAATGAAACATAGTATTGTTTATTATTGAGAACAGGATACTAGATATTTATCTAGAAAGTGGAAGGTTCCTAAGGTATTCTTCCAACCTATTATAAACCCACTAAAGTTAGTATCTATGTATGGAATAAAATTAAAATCAAGGATTTTTGGAAAAAATAATGAAAGAGATATTATTCCTTTTAAATGCATTAAAATTATTTTAACAACTTTTAAATCAAATTCCTTGGGAATTTCTTGTAATTTATAACATAAGAATACTATAAACATAATGCTAAGTATACTTGCAGTCAAATATAGTAGACTCCCAATTACTTCTCTATAAAACTTATTATTGACTAGTTTCACAGCTTCATCTAAATCAGGATTTTCATTAGAACATAGAGTATTTGAATGTAATTTGATACATTAAATTTGAAACCTCTTAAGTAATTCAAGTATATATTTTATTTGATTCAACACATTCCCAATGTATTTTTAAAAAATTTGAAATCTAAGAAACATATTTATCTCACCCATCATACCCATTTCAAATTATTTTTGCATAATTTTTTAAAATTCATTTCATTATTTTTTATTTTTAGAACCAAAAATTCACATCATCGATATATATTTGAACTAAAAAATAATTTTAAGATGAATTTTTATTGAAAATTGTAGGATATTCCACACTAATTTAACATCGATTGATAAAAAAATAACTCAAACACTGATACGATGCTCTGTGTGCTTGTATAAGTCCCTAACGATCTTTTGAAATTTTTAAAATAGTATTTCAAAAGTGGGGATTTTCAAAACCTGTAAATTAACATAAACTTACTCTATAAGAAAAACATTTATATATAAAGATTTATTTTCCATTGACATAATTTTAAATTCGTATGAGATGAATTTTCAAGGAGAATTATAATGGATTCTAATTTAGATACATTTATAAATCTTTCTTCATAGTCTATTTCTTTCTCCCTTTTTATCCTTTAGCTACTATTCAGACCTTATTTATAGTGATCACACTTTAATCATCATGTATATTTCTAAAAATCCACTTTGTTCTTATACCACGGTAATCATATAATCTATCAACTAATTCTCATACCATGTTCCTTATGAATTGGTTCAACTCTTCATGTATAGATAAAAACAGACTTTTATCAAATAAATATTCTTATATGGTTTTAAGATCATGTTGAGATAAAAAGGAATAGAATTCTATGTGGTTTCCTAGACTTATTCTAGTCTTAATTCCATAATCTTAACTTTATATTATAGTATCTAATGGATGATTTTTTAGGGGTTTAGGCCATATAGGTAGCACACTCTGAGGTTCAATGATATCCATCCCTTCAATATCAGTTCCACTAAATTCAAGGTCCAAATAATAATCTTTTTTATTGTAATAGACAGGTTCAATTCAAATTTTATCAAAATAATCACTTAACACTTCAACTTGAGTCATTTTATTAACAAACGGATCACTTTCATCAAATTTCACATGAGTTGATTCTTCAACAACCTGTGACCTTTTGTTGAAAACTCTATAAGTTTTAGAAAAGGTAAAACAACCAAGAAATATTCATTCATCAGTTTTTTGATCAAATTTTTTAGTATTTTCTTTGGTGTTCAGTATTAAAACCTTTCATTAAAACACTTTAAAGTATCTATATTTTGGTTTTCTATTGTTCCACAGCCCATGGGGTGTTTTTTTTTAAAATAGGATTCATTAGAACTTTGTTAATTGCATAAGATTTTGTATTTACAAAATCATCCCAAAACTAAGTGAGTTAGTTGTATTCACGTAACATAATTCAAGAAATTTATTACAAGATCATATTCCTCCATTCAATAAACAAAGTATTTTTAGGTGTTTTGGGAGATGAAAAATTATGTTTGATACCATGTTTAAAAAAATATGAATTAAACTCATGGTTTTCAAATAATCCCCCATGTTCATGTCTCAAAAAAATAATCTTTCAATCTTTCTATTTTTAAAAAAAATTACAGAAACTTATAAAACCAAAATAGGATTAAATTTTAAGGATCAAAATGAAAACACAAGTAAATATATAAGAAACATCAACTAACGCATAAACCAAAGATTTTACTCTTAATATTTTTATTTTAATGTTATAAATAAATCTATGTGTCTATGTTCCAGAGACCTAGATATAGAAATATATTAAATTAATTTAAAATATGTCTTGTGTTTCATGCACATTTGGAATGCATCACAAAGAATCTCATTATAAAATTTAATTTGAGGTAAATCTAAAATTATATTTTTGATAGAAAATATTCTAAAAGAAAAAACATAAAAATGTCCACGACTTATTTTCCAAATCCATGATTCATTTGTGTATGTATTTAAATAAGAGACGTTTTATCTACACAAATAATTAATATATAAGGAATATACATTATCATTTATCAGTGCCTTGAACATAAATATTATTTTTTCTTTTAAATAGAATAGAAAATATTTGAAAACTAAATAGAGTAACCTTCATCACAAAGATAAAAAAATATTGATCATGTTGTGTTTCAATGATTCATCATAAATAGCCTTATTTATGGAAACTAATCTTCAATTTCTAGTTGATCTAACTCCAATAATTTTTCCATAAACATTTTCACCAAATGTAACATATCCTCCATCAATTTTAGATAAATCATGAAAAATTGAGAAATATACAATCATATTACTTGAGAATCCATTATCCATTTACCATTTTTCAATGATTATCAAACAATTTTTTTACTAAAAAATAAATCAATAAGGATTTTTTTTGGAACCCATATTCTCTTAGGTCTTGAAATGTTAGTAACCAATGATTTGGGAATCCAAATTTTTTTATACTATAAAGAAATTCTTGCACTAAAGTTTGATACATTTCATGAAATAAAATCATGATTAATGCAATAGAGATAAGGGTATCTTATACTAAACCCATTATCATAATTTTCATGTTATCCATAATGAAAATATATAAAATTTGACAATCTTTTATTCTTTAAACTAAGAACAAAATATTATTTGTATAGATTTGGTTTGTATCCTTTTATTTTTATTCCAAACATATCTTTCTAGACTTTATTATTACCAAGGATTTGATTTAGGTAATTTTTTCCTTTGGTAAAAACACTAGAATCTTATTTAAGGGATTGAAATTATTTTTTAAAGATTTCAATTTTATCACTTTGTTTAGCACAATATGAAATAGAATTTTCCATCTTAACTTTCACTTCCAAATTTTTTTTGTTTAAGTCATATTTGTCACATAAAATAGCATTATGTAAATTTTTTTGGATTTATTTTTAATTTTAGAGGAATTATATTTAGTTTCTAGCATGTGATTATATTCATTCATTTCTTCAAAAATATAAATTTTTACTTTCAGAATCAGATTCATGCTCTGAATAATAAAATTAGTTTACCTCATCTGAGGGTGCCATAAATCACATGTTGTCCTTTTGATTTTATCATTCAGATTTTGATTCTAAAGATTTTAAATCACTAGAATCCTCATAATTGTTTCATGTGTCCTTTATAGTTCATTGTATCATTTTATTGAATCCAAGTTTCCATTTTTTCTTGTAATATTTCCTTTTTTAGGACATTGTAGACAGTATGGTTTGATATATCCAAGATTCTTTCACTCCTAACACCTAACTTGTTTAAGAATTAAAGCACATTTTTTGTACTTGTTAGTGGATTTATTCAATATACTTCTCTAATTGTAGATATTTTTGAACTTCTTTGAAATTTGACCAAGAAAAATATTAGAAAACATAATTTTTGAAGTATCTTCATTAAATGAATCAAAAAATTAAATTCCTTTTCTCTTCTTATCATCATTTGAAGTATAAACATTAAAAGTAGCATTTTTTAACCAGTTTTATATCACTAGCTTCACAATTTATTTCTTCCTTAGGCATCATGGTTGTTCCAATAATATTTTTGTTTGAAATATTTCACATCAATGGATTTCCAAATGGAAACTAAAATTATACTCTACATACGTGGTTGGACATAGAGAAATTTTAGATCTTGATATGGTTTAGAAATATTTTATCTTAGAGAATAAAAGTTGTTAATAACTAATTTTAACCATTATTTCATCTGATGTGTGCTTTCTCCTCCTATCATATTGAATCTGTAAAAATTTAACTTTAAAGTTTTGTACCTGAGTAATCTCACATTATTAGTACCTTCAAAATCCACTAATATAGTTTTCAACATATCATGTGTTGTAAAACAATGAGAAACTCTTTTAAACTCAACTAGACCAATCTCGTGAAATATAGTACTCATATATTTGGAGTTCAAATAATATTATCCTTCTGTAGTAGCATCCCATATTTTGTATCTCCTTGGTGAATTATGTATGGCTTAACAATTTTCAATTAAACCATGAGACTAAGGTTATTTAAGTAAATAATCATTTATACCATCTAATATACATTGTTTCCCCCAATTTAATAGGTTACCCTAACCATAGAAATACCATCTTTGTTATTTGTTGTAGCAGTCGTTTTAAGTTCATCTTTTGGAATTCAAATTTTCAGAGTTGAGAACTCAAAATTCAAAACTTCTAATACAAATTTTTAGTCAGAAAAGAGATATAAAAAGACTCAATAGAGGTAAACTGAGTTATTAAAAAATATTTACTTAAAACCACCCACTTTTTAGTTATGATATATTATGATCATTTATTATCATAGTAGAAAATAAAACTGTAAAAAATGACAGAACTCGGAATATTTATAGTGGTTTGGTGAATATATATCCCCTAGTCCACTGCACAAATTCTCATCTCTTAGAGACTTCTAATTTTAATTAGTATATGTAATGTTCCAAGGGATTTATAGACTAATTAAATAAGTCATCACTTGGTACAAATCCATGATCTTTTTTCAATATCCATTAAGGATTTATAAACAAAATTCAATACTAAATACAAGGAGTGACCACTAATAGTAATAATAAAGGATAATGATATATTAAAAGTTTTGGCTTACAGTTTTAATATCCAACTAACATAACAGAAGAGTTCTATAATAAAGAGAATAAGACAAAAATATGGCTTGAGGAGATATATAAACAGAATAAGATTAATCAAGTAGGAATAGTTGTAGGAAGACTTAAATATTCTTTATCATCATCATATTAGCATAGAGAAATTACACCATAAAAGGCTTCAAGAGAGAGTGAGGGTTAGAGAGTGATTTCTTCTATTATTTTTTTATTATAATTTATATCTTCTCATAAAATATTTTATATAATGATATCCAATAAAATCATGACACATAGAAAAACTTTAGATGTCCATTTTTAAAAATTACCTTGAAAAAAGAACTAAGAAATAAAATAATACTTTCTAATTTATTTCTTGGTAATTGTAGAAATTGAAAAACAGTTACCAAAAATAGGTTTTTTGTTATTTAATGTAAAAAAATCAGCATTAATTACCAGTTGAAATACACCAATAGTTGTAAGTACCCATGTTGCCAAACTACAAAGTCGGTCATAAATCACCACATAGATAAAATACATATATATGAATTCATATAGATAAATTAATCCAAATATCAATCATTCAGTACCATATTTCTTTATATAGCCAAATAATATAGGTAAATTATCAAACATATCCAAATTTAAACAAACTTTCAAAAAAATCATATTACTGCAGTATTGTTCTATTTAAGATTAAAACATAACAAACACACTTAAAAATAGAATCATTAAAAACATATTAAGGGTTTTTTATATCTTTAAAACCTAAATACCATGGGATATATTAGAACAAAAAAATTATTCTAACAAACATGTCTTCTAAAAATAAGAAAGAATAGAAAATGAACCTTTAAAAACAACATAGTATGTTAGCTATATGTCTTTATGGGAGAAAAAGATGCCATAAGTTAATAATAAATGAATGGAAAATAGTATGTTATTAATTATAATATATTTCATTTGATATATGGAGTATAGGATAATAAATAGAAGACCAATACTTAAAAATAATGGATACATGGAAAAAAACCCTTACCTCAAGTCCTGACTAACCACGTATGTCCCTTAAATATTTGAATGGTTGAATTATATTAATTACACATTTACATTACAAAAATTAACATTTTAATTTTCTTTAATTTTTTATTTTATTTCTTTTATTAACTCATTTAATTAATTTACTATTTTATTATCATTCACATCGTTCGTTCTAGGGTCATTTAGTTTATTATCTCCAAAAATATTAGGATATAATTTTAATAAAAAAAGTTAAATTTCCAATGGTCTCATAAGATAATGATGTTCCATGGTATTTTTTCTATATCATTTAAAAATAAATATATTTCAATAAGTCAGGAAATAGTTACCATTTAGATAATCTTTCTTGATAATCATGTTTTTTATTATCAAAAATAACTTTGTTTGATTACAAATAATTTAATTTTTATTGCACATATTTTTTTCATTTAAGAATAAAAAATTGAATTTACATGACTATTAATATTATATTTACTAATTAAATAAATTTAAATAATATCCATGTCATAAATTTGTTTATTAAATCATCACTGTTCACTTAAGTACAGCAAGATCATTATATATAAAAATGTTTTTTAAAATATTTTAAGAGAATAGAATCCAAATAAATATTTTGATTTTATTAAATAATTATCTTATAAATACTAAACTAATTCTTTATGGTTAATTTTAATAATAACTTAATTTATTGAAAAGGGGAAGATAGGAATAGAAATGGAAATACACAACTTTGAAAAATAAGTATTTTGATGTAGTAACAGCTTATGTAAATGGGTTTAATAAGAGTGAATTATTAATATATCATCCACAAGAGATAAAAATTATAAAAATAACATTATAATGAAATCATGGAATTATATTAAATTTATTTTTCAATAAGTTTATATCAAAGTAACCTATTGTAAAAAATGTAAATATTGAATTATGAAACCATTGATTAGACATAATAAAGGGTTAAGAAAATTGTTTGGTGAGTGGTAATAGTTGATCTCTAATAATTTATTTATCAAAAGTTTTGTATTAACTAAAAATGGAATCATGGTAGGAAAATAATTGTATTTTTAAATGTTTTCTTGTAGTAAATAATAAAAAAATATAGGATAAAATGGATTTCAAACCCTTAAATTTATATAGTAATAACTTTTGTGAAGTATTCTATGAGAGGGAATCTGATAGTCTATCATCATTAATGGATCAAAATATTGATGACACATGGATATATATTTATAAAATAATATTTAAAGGGTGTTTAAAATATATTATGATAAAATAAACTCAAAATAAAGGGGAAAGTCTTGGAATTGGAACCCTTAACTTTCTCTTGAATCACCTACATTTGATCTAGATTAAATCCATTAGGGGACTATATTTTTGACATAATAAGGGTTTAAGGACATATAATGGGATTTGTGGAGTATTATTTGGGTAGATATTTGAAAATATAATGAATTTTTTAAGTGAAGTGAAAGGGGTGGAGGAGGGTATTTTACATAGCCAATATGGAGTGATATTTTAGAATAATGTATTGATATTTTTTCATTTAGGTGACAAAAAATTATTAGTATTTATTCTAATGAAAATTAATCAATAATAATTAAATAAATTTGGGTTATTTTACATTCATAGAAAGTGAAAACCAAACGTTTATATATATATACATATAAATTTTATATTTTATGAAATTATTCTTCTAATTAATTAGAATTCACATTCAAAACATAATTGAGAAAATTGTTTTAATATGGAAAAAATTATACAAAATTATTGAAATTGTATGTTAATGACCATTTTACTTTCCTGAAACTATATTACAGAACATTTATAACAATTGTTTTACAACAAGAAACTATGTACAAGATGAATTTGATTTTTAAATAAATATAATAAATATTTTATAACATTATTTTGTTATAAAACTTGTTAATTAATGTTTTAAAAGGAAATTTTTTGAGTAATAAAAATTTACATATAACATAATAACTACCATTTATAAAATAAATGAAGTATAATTTCATTTAAAAATTCATGCTAAAATATTATTTTAGTGTAAAAATGATATTTGACCAATCATAGTATGTTTCACAAAAATATTTGTACAGTGTTACTTTCAATAGTTATGTGTTACAATTTTTAAATATAATTACATGTATCATACTTTGTTCACCATTATATTACAATGAATTAATTTACATGATAATATGAAAAAACTATTAATAAATGTAACTTAGTTATCATATAAAACTATATATGAAAAAACAATCATGAATATAGAAAAAAAGATTTTATAAAACCATTTTTATAAAATAAATTACATTATACTTGAAAAATATGAAAAAAAAAACTTAAGTGATAAATTTGTATATAAATTATTTATTAAAATCACTAAAAATAATATAAAATTACAATTTAAAATTTTAATTTAAGAATAAAAATTCATAAATAAATATTCATCAAGAAACTAGGATGTCACATTCCATGAAATTAATGAAATTGCATCCTTGAAAGTTTACCCATTGTTAAACACTTATTCTTTTGTTCTCTAATTTCTATAAATCATAGTAAAATTCTCTAATGTTAATTTAAATTTAACTATGGAATTATTATAATATGACTCAATATAAATGTCTTGAAAAGATCAAACAAATATGGAAAAAATAGTCATATTTATCCTTGTACTGTAGGTCTAAAGGTTATCATTATAAGGTTTCATACCCAAATTTAACTTTACCTTAATTTCATAAAAACCAAACTCTAAGTTAACACCAACTAGGATTCCTAATAAACGCACTCTTGAATATGGTTCTTAACATACATAATTTTTATAGATCATAAGAATTAAAACTAACATCAAAGATCAAAATTATGGTTTCTTTGAGAACATGGTATATATGCTTATTAACACTCAATACAATTTATATTTCATACATATATCTTAAACATATCCATTCATATATATTCTTTTGTAAATGGTGAAACATAAAAAATTCATGAGATCAAACACTTATTAAGGGGTAAAATATAATAAATAATCAGTATATCATAAACAACTAAGATACTTGATAACAAAATGTGTGTAAGGATTAAAGGGGCAAGGTCATGAAATCAAAATAAGTGAAAATAAGTCATAAAATCTTAATACTAAAATGTGGTATAAGAATTTGGTGAGAAATAATGAGATTAAACAATCATACATTATATTAATCATATAAACATTGAATAAAATTCAAGATTTCATAACAGCATGGTAATCATATAAAACATTGGAATGTGTAACAAAAAGAAATCATTTCATAAGTCAAGGCCCATTTCTGAGACAATTAAATATAATGTACAAGTCTAATTAACCATTAAACATACAAATTATCTCAAGAGATTAAATAATTAACCAAATGATTTGGTGGATATATAATTTATACCCACCCTTGGCTTATTGTGTAGGTTTACTATCCTTACACATTACATAGTATCCCATGAGATGTATGAATTACCCAATCAATTAGTGGGCTATCTCATTTCATGTGCACTATTTATTAAAACACATTTTTCCTATGTATGTTAATATACCATAAAACAATAATAAATAAATAAATATCACATTATGATTAATCAAAGAAAAAATGGGAATCTAGTAAACTTTATTAAAAATATAGAGCTTTCAGTAAAGAAACTGAGGCATAATGGTGTTCACCCCTTATATATTAAACCTTATATAGTAAGGTCAATAGTTTCCTCAGTTAAAATAATGTATGGGTATCTAGTTTAATGACATAAAATCAGTAAAATTATGTAAGGGTATTCAAAATATAAATATAATTAAAATAGTCATGTTTAAAAATAGTTCATGATAAAGCAATAGAAAGGTTTTTATGGATCAATTCTCTTAAAGAGAGTTATTTCCACCTTATCTCACATGTGTAAGAATTTGTATAATTAATCAAAAAAAATTTTGATATAGTACCCATTTATAATAAATATAAAATTTATCAAAATACCACATAAGAAAATTATAAATATTAAAATATGAAGGAGAATTAACCTGGATAAAAATCATTTTTAGGAAGATAATAAAATGAATAGGTTTTAATAAAATAATTTCTTAGTTTTTACACAACTTCCATAGAAAAAAAAAGAAATAATGTTTTTTAATAAAGAAAATAAATATACTAAAATGTAATTTTAAATTAATTTAATGATTACTAAAACATATAATATGAATAAATTTTTAGAAGAATGATATTGATAGGAATATAGAGAAAAATATAAGTGAAATCAGGAATAGAATTTTCTTAACTTTTATTAATGTTTTCTTGAAAAAATAAGGAGTCAGATTCAAAAATAAATTTAAAAATGATATGAAATAGATTTTAAAACATTATTTTAATAATAAAAATCCATAATAATGGTTTATTAAAAATAAAAAAAGTATAAGTCAATGGAACTTGTGGTGGAAGTTTGTACTTGGAACGGTTTCCATTATAAATTTCATGGGATTTGATCTAAATAAACAAAGAAACATTAACATAAAACAAGTATATAATTAAATAAAAATTAATTAAAAGAAATTATATAGGAAGGAAATTAATCTTAGGAGGATTCTAGAATGTTTAACAGAGAGATATAAGCAGATATATAAAATTTCTTCCAAAAACAAGAAAGAGTGGGAAAGTAACCTTTTCAAACAACATAGTAAGTTAACTATTAATCCATGAGGGAGGAAAATATACAATAAATTATTCGTAAATAAATTTAAAATAGTAATGTTTCAATTTAAAGATATTTAATGAGGTAAATAATGTAGAATTATGAAATAAAAAACAACACTTGAAATTAATGGAACCATGGAAAGAAAACTCCTACCTCAAGTCTTAGCTCACCTCATATGTCCTCTAACCATTTGAATAATTAAATTTTATTAATTATTTACTCACTTTAGAACATTATTTAAATTTATTTATATATTTTTTTATTTTTTTTATTCATTTATTATCATGATTTATTCCTTTAATGTTATAATATCATTCACATCAGTAATTTGGTATTCATTCAGTTTATAATCTCTAAAACTGTTGTGGTACAATTGTAATGGACAGTTTTATCTATCTAATTGTCCCATAATTTCCATAAGTATCAAGTTATTTATTATGTATCATTCCAGAATCCAAATATTCCAATAGTTCATGAAATAGTTACCATTTAGAAAATATTAATTGATAAGCTTGTTTTGTTACGGTTAAAAATGTCTATATTTTTACTTTTAATGTCATTTTTATGATGGATATTTTACCACTTCAGAATCATGAAAATGAAATAATTTTAATTCTAATATTATATTCAGTCATGAAATAAATTTTAATAAATTTCCCCAAAATCTGTATGTTTATGATATCATCATCATTCACATTAGTAGTGTAAACCCACCATGTTCAATGATGTTTTTCAAGAGATAATAAAATAAGGTAAAAAATAATAATTTTTGAGTTTTATAAAATAATTTGATAATAAATAAACTAATTATTTAGGGTTAATTTTTGTAATAATTATGTTATTCAAATTATTAATAGGTTAACTGAAATATAATGACATAGTTTTAGAAAAACTAGTATTTAGTAGTACTAACAGCTTAGAAAAAGGATTTACTATGAGATAATTGGTAATATTTCATCAACAAGAGATAAAAATGATAAAAATTAAATGAAAATTAAATCATTTAATTATATTAAATTAATGTATTAAGGATTTTATGAAAAATGAATCACATTTAGTAAATGTAATGATAGAATTAAGAAACCATTATTTGACATATTAATGGGTAATTAAAAAGAGTTTGGTGATATTTAGTGGTTGATATATCCTCATGGATGGATAAAAATGTTACAATTACCAAGAAAAAGAAATTATAGTGGGAAAATAATTGGTTTATTGAAAGGTTTTTAAGACAAATATCCACAAATAATAAAGAATAAAGAGGACCGAAAAGCCTTAATTTGATGTTGTAGTGACTTATGATAAAAATTTAATGAAAGGGAATTTAGCAGTCTCTATTAAATTATGGATAAATATAATGAAAAAAATTATATAGTTATCAAATATTATGGAAACTTTTTTATATAAAACATCATGACAAAAGAATCTCAAAATAAAGGGGAAAACCTATGAATAGTAACACTTACCTTGATCTTGAGTCACCTCCTTTTGATTGATCTTGAGGCATTTAGAGGATTTATTTTCTGACACACTAGGGGATTAGGTAAATATAAAGATATGTTTTAAATGGTACTTGGATATATGTTTTTAAATATATGGAACTTTGGATTTGTGGAGAAAGGGGTGTTGGAGGTGTGTTTATATAGCCAAGTGGGTGGAGTATTTTAGAATAAAAAATCGATTATTTTAACATTTAGTCCAAAATCTATGAATAGTATTTATTTATAAGAAATTTAATGGTTTATGGTTAATAAATTAGGATAATTGTTCATTCAATAAAACCCAATACTGAATGGAATCTCCGAAACACAGATCTAAATGTAAAAAATCAAAAATTGTTATTTACTTGAATAAAATATAACTTTGGTTCTAAATTTAAAACATTTGTTTCAAAGTTAAAAATAATATTTTTAAATTAATTATTTTAAAAATTAAATACATATTTTTTTCTAGAAAGTGGTTTCAAAAATTTTAAGTCATATTTTTGTTATGATGAATTCATAAAAGTTATAGTATTTGTAAACGCAGTTTTTTTTACTATTCACCAAACATAAACTTTTTAGAATAATATATAAAACTCCTCATACTTTAATTTTGAAAATTTTATTCCAAAAACGAATTATATTTTTTGAAATTTAGATTCTAATATTTAGAGATTTAACTATTAAATAAAATCACATAATAAATGCAAAAACATTTTATTTAGAATAAAAACAATGGATTTTTTTTTGGGTGATTACAATTATATTTTTTTATCTCTTAATTATTGTATGATTCATGAATAATTATTTATAAAAACCAAACATTTAATTTTTTAAAATTATTATTTTTAGTCATTGGAATTTTGCTTTAAATATATTATTTAGAAAATGGTTTTACTATAAAAACTTATACATTATGATTTCAGTTGTAGTTAATGGTCATTTTACATTTATAAAAACAAAATCATCAAAATTTTATAACCTTTTTGTTATAATAGGTCACTAAAGATAATAATAATTACATTTTAGAATAAAAATTATAAATATATCATAATATTATTTTGTTATGAAAAAAAATAATTTATATTTTAGAATGATATTTTTTAATTAATAAAACAAGAAAATATAATATGATAATAAAAATTTATAAATTAAATCAAACATATTAAAAATTAATAATTCATCATAGATTATTATTTTAGTGTAAAAAGTTATTTAACCATTCATCATATGTTTCAAATAAAATGTTATATCATATTACATTCAATTGTTATATGTTACAATTTTGTGACTATGAAAACATTTATCGAACTTTTTTAAATATTAAATTAAAATTAATTAAGTACTATGATGACATGATAATAAAAAATATAATAATAGTAATTTCAGTATCAAATAAAAATAAATCTTTAAAATAAATTAAGAATACATTGAAATATATTTTTTAAAACTATTTTAATTGAAAAAATCCATTATACATTAAAAATAGATAAAGGAAAGAACTTATGTGCTATATATATATATATATATTCATTTCTAATATCATTAAAAATAAAATAAATGAAATTAATTTAATCTTTACATATTTTAATTATGAAAAAATATTCATAATAAATTTTCATTATAAATATGGGAATTAATGTAATCGAAATACTACTCTATTTAATGGATTAGATAACAAAAATTTTGTATGTGAAATGCTTATACGAAAGGTTTCAAATCAATCAAATGAAATAATCTCCTATAAAAATGAAAAGGATCATGTAATATCTAAATAGTACCTATGATTATCGCTTGGTGTATTAAGAATCAAAATAAGTGACATTTGTTTAAATATTTTGATGGGGATTAGTTTATAGACCTCATAGATATAAAATCCACAAGAAGATGAGCATTATTTGTTGACAAAAAAGTCTATAAGAAAAGTTAAAAAAAATAATATATTACCTATCAAGGAAACATTTAAGAAAACTATATCTCAAAAATAATTTATCCTTACTTGAATGACTTGGGAAAATAAATATGTTGAATATTTTTTTAGTGATGTAAATATTTCTATCGTGATATGTTTTGACCGAAATTGTGTAGGTAAAATTATGAATATTCTTGTATTGCATTAACGTACTAAAAAATTGAGATTTAACTCTATTTTAATAAATAATAAGTGAAATTATATGCTTTCAATAAACTCATGTAACCTAGAATACAATTAATCCTGATCCTTAATCTTAACTTAAACACGGAGGCCTTCAAATAGATCAACTCTCGTAGATTTTTATCTCAATCAGGACATTCATCACATAGCCCTACTACCTCATAGACTATATTACTAGTTGACTTACCTCACACTAGCCCAAATCTAGGTTCTCCTAGGGAACCCACTCTTCTCCTGACTAATAATACTGAGGATGGAACCAAATATAATAATGGTTTATAGTAAAAATAATTGAACACACTCTCATCTTATTCCCAAATCGTAGTACATGAAGTTGATTTATCACAAATATGGGACAATATCATACTCAAATAATTATTTTGATCAATATGGACGTCTTAAAATTAAAAAATGAGGCAAGAAACTCATAAATAATAGTAAAAATTTTCCAAAGATTAATGGTTAATGGTCTCATGAATCCCTTAATTATCCCATGGTAAGATATACCATCTCAGGGTCATATAATGGCCAGATGAAAACCCAAGTTTTATCAACTATCAAGATATCATTAGGGTTCCATATAATGTCTCCCATTGATTATGAACCTAAGCTTATTACTCTTTACAAAAGTCATCTTAGCATTCCTACAAATATATACCCAAGAAGAACCTATTAGGTATCCTCATCCAATCTAACAAACCCATCACCCAATGGAAGGTTATACATATACAGTTAATAAATTATCATGCATCATTATATTATAATAAAAACCATAAATGGTTACCATGAATCAAAAAGGGATCTAATAACTACACTCTTTCTTTAATAATGGGTAACATTCCTTATGAGTTCTTTCAAATCAAATCATTTATCAAAAAATACTTTCCTTTAACCAAAAAATATGAATTATTCAACCTCTATTAAAGACTATTTAGAAAAAGGAATCGCATTTTATTTTTCTAGCCTAAGGGAATTTGAAATAAGTTGTTAAAAACATCGTTAAAACACCATTTATCATGTTTTTAAATTACATTTCAAACCCATGCAATTTAAACATCATCATGCCTTTGAAATTTCATTTTATTTTATTTCATTTTTAAATCTACTTTAAAAACTTCAAATAATTTAATTCATAAACCCTATAAAATATAAACTCATGATATCAGTAAATCAATACAATCAATCTCTAGAACTCAATCAAATAAGGCACCATCAAAAACACCATTTAAGATGTTATGTTGTAATACTGGGACTATTTTGGATATGCAATAATGACACATATATAGAGTGATATCATGTTACATAATCATGATCTAATAATATTATCATATTAGTATAATAAACTAGTATCAATTTCTATACAAGACAAAATAATCAAACGTAACAACCCATGATTTAGTAAATATTCCTTCTTAAAAAATATGATGTTTAAAAGTTTGTTTCACATGAAACACAACTAAAATTAACCACAAAATATTAGATAAGTAAATTATAATAAGAATAAAACTAATAATAAATAAAAATATAGTAATTATTTTTAAAGGCATAGAAAATAGGGTTAAGAACACTTAAAGAAAAAAAATCATTTTTTAATAAAATATTTATATATAAGTTAAATTACATATACCACTTCATAAAACAGCACAAATGAAATAAATTGCAGTAAACATATAGGTCGAGGGACTTGACCCCATGACCTACCCCTCACCACCCCCCCTCCCAACCACTACAAAAACCCTTACCACCCCACCACTAACAGTGAGCCAAAATAATTATATATATATATATATCTTATTATTTTTAAATTAAAAAATGTTAATTTTTTAAAATAAAATAATATTTTGAATTCTAAGTATCAAAATTAGTCTAATATGAATTTTGGGCATTTTATAAAATAATTTATTTTTAGATGAATTGTGAAAAATATATTTTTTTACCAAAATGGTAGATTTTATAAAAATGACATATAATTGATCAAATATGTATTTATGGAAAAAATTATTTAATTTTAAAGATATTGTTAAAAATTCATAAAACCAATACTTAACCTTATTAAACTAAACTAATATTTTAATTCAAATAAAAAATTGTTTTTGCATTTTCATTTAATTAAACATTATTTTGGTAAAATTTGGTTTTGGCTTGATTTTATGGTCAAATAATTTTTTTATAATAAACCAATTTATGTCCAGAAAATAAAAAACATTGAAAAGTTTATCCAATATGTTAGTTTTAGTCTTAAAACAAACATTTCCTAAAAATAGTTTTAACGACTTATGAGAATTTATTTTAAAATTAATGATTCACACCACTAGAAATTTTATTTGATAAAATTATTTTCAATTTTAAATTTAGATATTCATATTAGGTAAAATTTTCAATTTTAATTTTCATCATTAAAATTAATTACTAATGTTGAAATTTAATTACACCGATATAAGAAAAAAATGTAAAAATTAATTAACTATGAGGAAAAGACCCAAAAAATGTTAAAATCATGCTTACAAATAGATGTATGAGGTGTATATTGAAAAAAAATCACTTTCCCTTCTTATTTTTGTCCTTTTTTGATCCATTTACCCTTGAACAGTAACTTTACATTATTTAAAATGTGTAGTGTGCTTCCAAAGTTTCCCATAGCTTCACTTATAAAAGGGGATTCGTCCACCACTTCATGTTGTATATTCACCAATTAATTTATTCATGAAATTATTAAATTTATTTCAAAAAAAACCCTATACTACTTAATTGTGCCTCTGATCACCATTTTCAAGTATAAGGAATTCATTTCTAAGGAATTTTCTAATAGAAAATGCAATCTCTCGATATAATTATTACCACCTTCATAATATTTTATTCTTAATATTTCTCTTCCTAACATATTATATAAATAAAAATATAATAAAGTAAGTATAATTATTATATTAATGGAATAAAAATTATTTATTCTTCTTTATCCACTACAAATAACGAAAGTATCATTAGTGTGTGTGTGTGTGTGTGCGGACAACCACCTCTATGAATCAACATAATCTATTTGTCGTAACATCCTAATGTGGTTTTCTTAAACATTTGTTTCATGAATAAATATGATATATATAATATAACTATTATTATTCAATTTCAATTTATCATAAACCCTAATTTTATCTTATTAATTTAAAAATAAAAATTTTAATCATGTGTACATGTGGAATACCTCTTCCACGAGTGATGAATTACATTTTTCATCACCACCCAACATGGATGGTTTTAAACATGTGTTTAAAATTTAAATAATTTATTCTCATTAAAATATTAATATTCTGGATATTATGATACTATTTAAAAAACTTTTGACTATGGATGATATACATAAGTAATTATGAGTCGATTAACTGAACAACACCAAGTAATCGACATAAGAAAATATAATATTAAAAAAATAATATAATAAATGGGATGTGAACAATTAAATATAGACAAATAAGGGTCTTGGTAATGTATTTAATAAACATAATTTAATTATTTATGTATTTATGCGAAATTTAAAGGTAAATTAGGACCTAAGGTAAGGGATCTTCGGTACCACCTTAATTACATGTCGGTTACACATTCTAATTATTTTTCTCCCATTTATACAATTTTTTCACATGATATTATTCTATATTTGTATATATTTCCCTTAAATATATACCTATTTAATTAAAATTTTCATTTCTAAGGTAATACATGTTTTTAATTCCCTTATAAATTCTCATTTTTAAGTAAACTCGGTTTAAAGAAACATTCATATTTCTTATCTCATGTCAAGAATCACCCCCATAAAATGTTTTTAAAACCTTAATAGATTATAAAAACCCTCATTGTTTTATAGATAACCCTATTGGTTCAATTTTCATTTTATATAAAATAGTAATCTTTTCCATCATTAAAAATATCCTTTAAATATTTCATAAATCATCACCCTTGTAGTTCATTTTTATAATTTCTTCTTCATAATCCATCTCATGTGTTTTAAACAATAGAATTACATGTTCAAAACCTATATTTCATTTTCAAATATGAAAGTATAAAATAATTCAATTCATTATTATTTTGGGAATCCTTCAATTTTATCCTTTGGTTATGCCTTGAATAATAATAATCATACCCACTTATTTCTCATGGATTTGATCATGTTTATCATTTATTTATGGTTTATTTTCCCCATGTGGCATACATATATATGATTTTCATTATGTGGAAGTGAAACCAGAAATATATTACCCTCAAATTCAATGGTTAAATATTTATTTCACATGATATTTCATGTATAGGATTAAGGAGTAAACATAATCCACCATGAGACTTTGTCCACATTATGCTGATTGTTTTGGGAGTGACCCATGAAATATATTTATGATGTAATGTATTATATTTTTGCCACATATTTCATGATTCCATGATCTTATTTTATTATACCATCATTCAATTATTATTATGATATACTTTTTGATATTATGTTATACCTTGTGACTCTCATGTATTTTATTATTTCCGTTATTATTCACTTAATAAGACCTCAAGCTCACACTTTTCCATATATATTTTCTTCAAGGTAACCTATAAACTTTTATAAGATCAATGGGAGATAGGATAAATATTTTATGTTTTACATAATGATGTTATTTTTATGTTTAATATGATATATTTATGGTACTAATTTTTCAAATACACTAGACCTCTAAATCCTTGGATTGTATGCATAATAAAAGTATGTTAAAATTCATGAATTAATATGTGTTCAAGGCTTGGTTTTATATAGTTTGTATCAAATAAAGTTATAGTTGTTTCTTGAGATTTTGATGATATAAAATTATTGAAAATACTAGGGATAAAACTATGTATAGGATAATGTCTTCAATTTTTTGTGAATAAGTGGTTGTGTGGATTTCCTTTTAATGACCTTGCCTAGATAATGGAAAGTGTATGTGGCTATGATGCAGATACACCTATGGGTAGTAATCTTGAAGCAGTGGATTGCATATTAATTAAATATTCACATGGTACATGAGGAGTGGGCCTAAGACTACACACCTAACTAGACTCCCCCAAGGGATATTCTTTAGTTAATTTACATTCACTTTACAAACTATTATGAAGGATTTGAACATTTTTTTTGAAAAATAATTTGGTTAGAGAACCTAATAGGAAAATGACCATGGGTAATGTAGATTAAAATGTAGATATTCATATGTATGGTTCTACACATAATATGTGAGTAATTTCTTCTAAGTTTATAATTTACCTTTTAAACATTTATTAATCAAAGTATTCACATCCTTAACTACCCTATATTGTAGAAAATTGAAAAACATAGGAGGATTCATGTAAATGATATGTCTAATGAGTAATATGATGAATTACCTTCAAAATACCTCACAAAATGGGATTAAGAGATGTGAACCTATTGTAATTATTGGTTCAATTGACTCAAGTTATGAATAATTACCTAAATTGCATAGAACTCTATCCAAACTAGAAATTTGTAGTTGAGTCCTTTATTTTTTAGTGACCTATAACTATTAGTTCATATTTTGATCCCATAATTACTAAAAAATGGATTCACTCAAATGAGAATATATTATTTTCCCACTAATTCTCTATGGAAGAGAATATAATCTTAGGTATTTATTACCTTGAGGAAAAAGGAACTCAGTGGTAGAAACTAATCACCAATATGAAGCATGTGTAATAAATAGAATATATAGAGTGAGATAAATTGAAAAATTTATTTATCTATATATATAAACCTGGAACTCTATATCATAAAATAGAGAGGGAGTTCAAAAAACTTAAGAAAAAGTTGGATAATTCTCTCAAATCTTATATGGTTAACTTCACAAGGCTTCCATGATATTCCCCTAGGTGTATCATTAACATTAAAAGTAAAATTGACCACTTATTTAGTGGGATAAAGCTAATCCTATTAAGATATTTGGAAATTCATGAATTTTATAACTATGAAAAAGATTTTTTTTGTTCCCTCAAAGTTGATATGGAAATGGTTGATTTTTAACGGTCTCATGGGAGTAGAGATAAAAATTTATAGAATAGATTTTAACTATTGGGTGTCACTAGATAAAACTCATTGTGGTGTGAAAATTCAACACCATATATGTTAAAGTGTGGAAACAAGCATCCTGGAATCTATCTCAAGGGGACCAAGAAATTTTTCAATTGTGAAAAGTAGTGGAATAAAGCCAGCACATATATAAGTAAAATGAATAATCAAAGTGATATAAATGAAGAAAAAACAATCTATATCAATCACCATCCTGTTATATAATGATTCAACTACAAGGAGTCTTGGACACTATGCTAACTAATTCACTAATCTAAGTATTCTTGAATATAACCAAAAATTCCAACCCCAAATTCCATGAGATAATGGGAAGGTTTATGCTATCAATTCTACGATGGTGTATCAAGACAATGACATGGTGATCTATACTCTAGTTTTTCATTCAAGAATCATAAATGTAATATTTAATTTTGTTTCTATGAATTCCTTCATATCAAGAATGTTTAATATAATTATTTTAAAACCAAATAAAATCATAGAGGTTAAGTTTTTAGTAAAAAATAATAATAGATTGATTGTTTCATCTCAAGTACACAACTATTTTCCTATTAACATCTTTGGTATGAATATCTCAATGAACCCTATCATAATTCCTTTATTTTATTTTGATATATACCAGTAATGGATTGGTGCTATATATATATATATATATCCCATATCAACTATCAATAGAAGGAAATAGCTTTTTATATCATGAATTACCATTTGATTACATATAAGTTTATGGAGGAGGATGAACCTTCTTGGAAATATAATTCAAATGTGTGGATAATATTAGCTTATGAGAAATCATATCTAGCTCAAATAATTGAAACAAAGGAGAGGAAAACTCTTAAATACATGCCCATTATAACGGGTTATATTTATGTATCTCTCAATGACTTTGTCAGCTTTCCCTTCTAGTAGAGCAGTTAATTTCTCAATTAAACTTATAATTATATATATATTGATATCTAAGACTCGATATTTAATATACCTGATTAAACTATATGTACTAAATAATAAATTAAAATAAAATATGTAAATGGGTTTTATATACCCATGTTATTTACCATGGGGTGAACATGTTCTCTTTTTCATGAAGTAGGATGCATCGATGCATCTATGTATTGATTTTTAGGATTCAACCAGATCAAAATAATGAATAAGTATCCCCTACTACAGATTGATGACTAGTTTGATCAGTTACATAGAGATCAATACTTACCTAAATTTGACCTCCAATGGGGATATTATCAATTGAAGGGGGAAAATGAGGACATTCTTAAGACTACCTTTTGTACAAGGTATATGAACTATAAGTTCATAGTCATCCTATTTGGAATATCCAGTGATATTCATGGACTTAGTGAATATAGTTTTTGAGTATTACCTCAAAAATGTGTGGTAGTATTTATAGAATATATTTTTATATACTCTAAATGTAATGTTGAACTTGAGGAGCATTTGAACACTACACAGAAGACATTGAGGAAGGACAATTTATATGAAAATTACAAAAAATGTGAATTTTAGATGGAGAAAGCAGCATTATTAGGGTGTGTTATCACATTTAATGGTATATATCTACACCTTTCAAAGAATAAACTGATTGAGGAACGTCCTATACCAACATTTTCTAAAGATATCCATAGTTTCCTTGGATTAGTGGACTACTATTGGTGATTTTTTAGAAAATTTCCATGATTTTAAAACCTACTAGCCAAGATTAATTGAAAGGGGGTGAAGTATGTCAAGATATATTAGTGTGAAGAGAGATTTAAGGGGATAAAGAAGGTGATAAACATAGTACTATTACTCACTCTTCCTACAAGTGGGGAATGATTTTTCATTTATAGTGATGCTTCAAAAAAGAACTTCAGTTATGTACTCATGTAGAATGATAAAGTTGTATAATATGCCTTAAAATAGTTTAATGTTCATGAATAGAACTATATGATTCATGATCTTCACTTGATCATAATAATATTCACATTTATGATTTGGATTCAATATCTCTATAGAGAAAATTGTGATATATATATAAACCAAGATATCCTAAAATAAATATTCAATCCACTGACATTAGGGGAAGGTGAAAAAAGTGGTATATTCTCTTGTTAAAAAAGATCATGTAACCATATCTATGGTGAGGACTGAACAGGATATTATCTTATTATATATTAAAAGTATGAACATGGGAATTGTAATCAAAGTAACATCATCCTAAATTTCTAAAGTGATTTCTCAATCATCGATACTAGAAAATATTTTGAAATATCAAAGAGATAATGTGGAGATATTGAATAAGGTGGAATCTGTAAGGAATATAAAATCATTTGCGTTAAATTTTTAGGATGATGAAGTTATATGATTTGGTAAATGACTATTTGTACCCTCAAATTCTAACATAACAAAGGATTTATTGAATAATTATCATAGATAAACATTCTCTATTAACCTAGGGATCATGAATTTTTATAAAGATATTCAAGAATTCTATTAGTGGGAAAATATTAAGGAGATTAGAGAATATAAATCAAGGTTCCTATTATGTTAGTAGGTATAGGAGGAAAGGAAAAAAGTAAAAAGTTATAATTCAACCATTACCCATGAATATTTCAAAATGGGATAACATCGATACATATTTTATCATGTTTCATTGAAATGCATCCAAAGGTAATAAGTCTCAATGGGTTGTGGTGAACCATCTTACAAATACAACTTAGTTTGTTTCCATTTCAAAGGAATTCTCACTTGGTCACATTGCAAAGATACTCAAAAGGGAAATGGTATAGCTGTATAGAGTAACACTCTCTCTTGTATCTGATTGGGATCTTAGGGTTACCTTGATGTTTTAGAGAAGTATTTAAAATAATTCGACAAAAAGTTGAGTTTCAACACTATATATCTCCTTTATACTGATGTTCAGTCTGAGTGGAATATTAAAACTCCAGAGGATATCAATAGATATTATTTGATGGAATTATAAAAATATTGATATCAATATATACCCTTGGTATAGTTATCATATAACAACATCTTCTATTCTAACATTCATATAGAACCATATGAGGCTCTTTATGGGAACAGATGTAGGACACCAACAAGCTAGGATGAAGTGGAGAGTGGAAGATGATTGGTCCCAACATTATCCAAGAAATAATGAATAATGTTAGATCCTTTCAACACCACATAAAATAAGAGAAAATTCAATATAAAAATTAGGTTTATAACCATTAATGAGACTAGTATTTTGAGGTTAGTGATAAATTTTTCCTTTATATATCTCTATGGAATCAAGTTATGATATTTTGGAATAAAGGGATGTTGATCTCAAGGTACATCAGTCACTTGGAGATCCTTAATCATGTTGGATTCATAGCCTACCTCTTATCACTCCCTCCAAAACACTCTCAAGTGAATAATGTATTCCAGATATTGTTTTTTAGGAAGTACGTTCAAGATCCATCACATGTACTAATTCTGAAATATGTACAATTAGAATATGGCCCTTCTTATGAAGAACAACATGTGGAAATATATAATCAAAATGGAAAGGTTTTGAGGAATGAGACAACCCATCTAGTCAGATTTATGCGGTGAAACCATAAATTTAGGAGGCTAAATTGGAACCTAAGGATGTAGTGAATGAAAAGTACTCTCACTTGTTTTCCTCTAAATAATAAATTTTTTAGGAAGAAATTATTTTAAGTGGGTATGATTTCATGACCCATTTTTTAAAAAATATTTCTACCTAAATAAATATAGTTTTTAAAAGCTTATTTTACACACAATAGTAGTGAAATGATCCCCAAAATGTTAGATAATGAAATTATAATAAGAATAAAATCTACAATAAATAAAAGGGTAATAATCAATTATAAACGGAAAAATGGATTTAAAGTTATTATAAATGCATAAAAAAATTAGGTTAAAAACATTTAAATCATAGAGAATTCTTTTTTATATAAAAAATAATTTTTTCTTGATATGTTTTATTTTAAAAAAATTAATTTTTAATTTTTTAAATTAAATTCATTTTTCAATTCCATGTATCAAAATTATCCAAAAAATTAAATGAATAATGAAAAAGATGCTTTTTCAGGTTAACATTTATTAGTAGTACTAATAATTTATCAAATATTTATTTAAGTAATAAATTTATTCATTTTAAATATATTTTTTTAAATTTGTAAAACCTATGTTTGACTTTATAGGACTAAATTATTATTTTAAATCTAATAAAAAAATTATATCATCTTTTCATTTAATTAAATATTATTTCAGTAAAATTCAGTTTTACAATGATTTTAAACCCACATGAAATTTTTTTCTTTTAAAACAAACCAATGTTTTCAGGAAAATTAAAAACATTAATAATTTTATCCTACACATAAATTTGAATCCTAAAAAACAACTTTCCTAAAAACGTTTTTTCTTTTCATATGAGTATTTATTTTAAAACTAATGTTTGAAAATGATAGAGATTTTTTTAAAAAAATGATTTTAAAATTTTAAATCATAAGTTTCAAATGGGGTAAAAATTGAGATTTTGATTTTGGCCATTAAAATTAATTACTGTGGTTGGAAATCAATTATGCCAGTGAAAATAAAAAATGGTAAAACATTACTTATTAAGAATAAATCACCCAAAACATGTAAAAACGTGTTTCCATATATATGTATGAGGTTTTTATCAACCAAACCTCTCCTATAATCCTTCTTTTTTCCATTTTCATCCATTTAACCTTAAATAGTAACTTTACATTAATGAAAATGTAAAGGGAGCTTCCAAAATTTTCCCACTCTTCACTTAGAAAAGGGGATCCTTCAACCACTATAAGTTACACAATTAACTTTGAATTTATTCCTAAATTTGCATATTTTTTCCACTAGAAACCTCTTCCACTTACTTAATCCTCCCATCACCATTATTTATCATAAGACCTCTATTTTTATTAAAATTTCTAAGAGATAAATCAAAATCTAAATGTGAGTATTACCTCCTTAATATTTTCTATTTAATCTTCTTCTTCATAACATATTATCTCCATTAAAATATAATGAAATAATTATCATTATTATACTGATATTTTATTATATTAATGTAGCATCCATTATTTTTTCCTCTCCAACCACAAAGAAAAAACAAAACTGTCAATAGTAAGTTGGTGCGGACTACTACCCCCCAAGAATCGACATCTTTAGTTTTTCATAACCACCTCTCATGGTTAGTTTCAAATATGTGTTTTATGAATAAATATTATATATATAATATAAAAATTATTTGAAAATTTAAAATTCTTAAATACCTTACTTCTCTCATATTCTTTGAGAGAAAAGACATGTTAATCATGCATGTGTACGAACTACTGCCACTACGAGTGATGCATTTCCTTTTTCATCACCAACTACTATGGAAGGATTTAAAAGTTTATTTAATATATATATATTTATATATATATCATTATAGTATTAATATTATGAATATTATGAAGCTATTTTACAACACTCTTGACCCTAGACAACATACATAAGGAATTACAGAGGAATTAACCAAAAAATCCCAAGTAACCGATGTAAAAGGAAATTATATTAAAGATAAAAAATAAATGATAATAAATAAACCTCATAAAATTAAATATATATGAATTATTTTATTATATATTTAGTTAAAAAATTAATTTAATTATTCAGGAAGTTGTGTGTAAGTGCAGAGCGAATCGGGACCCGGGGTAAGGGATCCTATGTACCAACCTCATTACTATTCGGTCACATATTATCTTTAATTTTCTACCTTTTAATAAATATTATTCACTGTAAAATATTATATTATTGAATATATTTCCCTCCAATATAAATCAATTCATGTAACATTTTAATTTCTTTGGTTATACATATTATTATTTCCCTTTAACATTCCCACTTTTAATTAAACTCGATCTAAGGGAACTTTCATATTTCTTATATCATGTCAATAATTATCCCCATATAATGTTTTTAAATAATTAAAATCTTCTAAAATCCTCATTAATTTATTTATAAATATCTTGGTTCAATTCTATTTTTATAAAAAAAAATAATTTCTTTCCTTCTTTAAAAATATCATTTACTTATTTCATAAAGCATCACCCAAGTAGTCCACTGTTATTATTTCTTCTCTAGATCCTTATCATGAATTTTATATAATAGAATTACATGTTCATGAACAATGTTTAATTTTCATTTATGAAATTTAAAAAATAATAATTCCTTCTTCTTTTGAGAATCCTTATAATTTATCATTTTATTCTTTGAATCTAAATTGAGAAACCCACTTATGGGTTTGATCATGCTTATAGTTTATTTGTGATTTATTTTCGTCATGTGGCATAAACATATATGATTTTCATTATATTTTGGGTATTAAAATAATTATATATCCCTACAATTCATTATTAAATGATTTATATCTCATGATATTTTATAAAATAGATTAGGGATTGTGTCTAATCTGTTAAGGGACTCTATGCTCCTTATGATGATGGTCTTGTATATGAAAATTTACTAATATTTATGACCTCATGTCATATTTTATTTCCACATTTTCCATTATTACATGATCATATTTCTATATGTCATGTTTTCCTACTTATGATCATCCTCTTTATGATATCATGTCATGCCTCTTGACTCTCATCTTTTTCTTTATTTCCATGTTTATTCATTTACTGGGCTTTCAAGAACACTTTTCCTTATGTATTTTCCCTAGTGTAACCAATAAAGTTTTAAATTATTTATGGTGGTTAGAATCAATATGTGGATTTATAAATAAATATTTTTT
Source organism: Viscum album (assembly GCA_963277665.1). Classification (NCBI taxonomy): domain Eukaryota; kingdom Viridiplantae; phylum Streptophyta; class Magnoliopsida; order Santalales; family Viscaceae; genus Viscum; species Viscum album. The sequence goes on along the minus strand of OY728142.1, from coordinate 1,327,065,106 downwards.
TATATTTAAGATGATATATTTATCTGCCTAATCTTCTAAAGACACTAGACTTCTAGATCCATGGTTTGTATTTTTTTTAAAAGTATATTAAAACTCGTGAATTAATTTGTGTATCTAGATAGGGTTTCTATATCCAAATATATCTCTATTTAGGTTCAAATTTCCTCATATGGGAATTTAATTATTAAACCAAGGTAATATCACACATTTTTTACTCCAAAGAGTGCATATCATATTGAAATCCCCATTATTCAAAAATTTAAAAAATCCATATCAAAATATTATAATCTATATTAATGAAAGAATATTCACCATGTGGTGTATAAATATTGAAAAAATAACTAATAGGGTATGAACACTCCCGAGGTGTACATACGCATGTGACATATAAAATAACCAATTTATAAACCCAAAATTTTGTGTGATTTCTTTAAAACCTCCAAGGAAGCTCACCAACCAATTTACCAAAAATGAAATGATGAGCGACATTATACATTCACCATTCTATGTAATCCTATTTCCTCCACAAATTAAATACCTATCATTATAACATGATTCTACCATGATCTAGTGGAATCACAAATACAATTCCCATATTGATTCTTTACACACAAAAAATAGATAATAAATATCATGAAGAAGAAGAAAAATGAAGTGGGAATAGGAATAAAAATGGATTCTCCCCCAACCCAGTACAACTACTACAATAAAGAAACCCCACATGGTGTTTCAATTTTAAAATCCCAAAAACTATAAATTGGGCCATAAAATGGGGTAGGTTTCTACTAAGTATCTAGTTGTCCCATACCAATTAATCAAAGGTCCATCAGGTATCCAATGGTAACCTACTGATCACTCAATGTCTAGGAAAGAAAGGAATCCCCACTTATTAAATCAATGAGTACCTAGTGGTAAATAATTAGCTAAATAATGAATTTTTTATTTACCCGACAGACTCTATTTGAATACATAGCACCAAAAAAATATCTAATAATATTTTAAAAAAAAACATTCCACCTCTAAAACATACCATTAATTATTCTTATCACGTCTAAAATTTTTATTCCCTTTTTAAAATTATGAATTTAATATTTACACCTACTATAGTTCAACTAGAGTTTGGTCCTTCTCAAAATTCACCTATTCTCAAACAGTTCATCAAACGGATGTCAGGTTTGTGAGATATGGTCCTTTAAGCGTATCTAGGACAAAACGGGTCTGGGTCTATCCCAACCCTGTCGGACCAACCCGAACCAATCTGAGTCTGACCCAGGTCCAACCCAGGTCCGACCTAGTCTAGTCCAAACTTGCAGGGCTGACCCGAGTGGGCTTGGCCTCGGCCACGGCCTGCTAGGCTGCGGATCAGCCCACCCCGGTGGGCGATCTGGCCCTGTGGCTAGCGTGGTACACCAGTTGGGTGGATACCCCCCTTCCTGAATGGAAATGCTATTCAGGTTAATCAACTGGAGGCCCCACATGGCACCGTTCCACAATCAGTGGGACCCGCAAGTCGTGGGTCCCCTCCGCTGTGGCTTCAAAGCTGTGTCTCTCCACCGTAGTGTGTGACGGTGCACCGCCTTCCGCTAACGTGGATGGCCGAGGGCCGCCCACCCCTTCCAACCACCACGGTGCCTACAGGCATTACCTCCATCCGTGGCCGGCAAGATCCAGCTGCCAACAGAACTTCTACGGGCCACCAGATGAACTCTGGTGGTTCGTTTTCCCTTCCATTTGCACCTACGGGCCTCTTGGGATGCTTCTGTTACTACGTGGCTCTCAGTTTCTGGATTCCATCAAGTTGAAAATTTGTCCCCCAAAGAACGCGACAAAAATGAAGTGGTGGAGGGTTCAGGTCCTGTTTATTTGGCTCTCACCCTCTGTGTTAGCATCATATTAAGTGGGTATTAAATAAAAATATCACATAGATAATGATTAAAACCCATTTAGAATTCCCACAACAACCACCCCCAATTTCATATGAATCACAGATAAACTCATTTTGGTTGATCTACATTCATTGTGCTTTTCAAGAATGAGGAAAAGAATCAGGAATTTACTCGAATGTAATAACAACCCATACCTTATATTTATAGGAGACGTCACAGTTGTGGAAGAAGAATCCACTTTTGATGGAGCCATCGTCGTTCACCATTTTCCGATTGATTCCTCCTACATTGTCGTCCAAGCCTCCATTCTTCATTGGTGGAAGATGTCGAGGTACATCTTCAGAGGTTCCTCACTTTCGTGTCAAAAACCCAATCCCTCGTTTCATTTAAATAGAGGGGAAGGGAGATTAATGCATCATAAGAATTAATGAGGTTCATTAATGAGTTTTAATTAATGAACCTCTTAACTCTCAACGGTGTGGTTACAAAATAGAAGATTCAATCAATTAAATGGATTGAAAACTCATTTGTCCTACCACTACCACTCAATAGTTTCTAGGAAAATAAAATAACATTTTTATTCTATTTTATTATTCTTCAAAAAGTTTGTAAAATTGTCTTTTAACCCGACCTACTGCGGTTAAAGTTAAGCCTCTGATAAGTAAATCACAGCACTATGGATTCAATGGTGCCCTCATATTTCAATTCAGCACACTGTTTCAAAAGATATAAATTCATTCTCACACGTTTACTAAACGTACCTTAAAAAAAGTTCAAAAATCCATTCTGGGCACACCGGGCCTCAAAATCAAGCGTTGTCAATTTTCTCATACTCATAATAATCCCAAATAATTTAAAAAATATATATAGAATTTCTAGGTCTTTACAAATCCAAAGAATAATATGAAAGGATATAATAACCAATAAAAATAAATCATTATATCATGCTGGAATTTACTTATTTAACTTAAACATTCACATGAACAACAAAAAATTACCAAAACCAAACTTTTCACAAGTTTCTAAATCAATGTTTTAAATAAAGTAAGTAAAAAATAAAAAATCATCACATATTTTCTTCTAAAATTATTTTTTAAACCTCAAATAATAAGTATAAAAATATTTTTTAAAAACATCATATTCAAATACTATTATTTTTTTTAAATCGAGTAAGTTATATAAACTTTTTCTGATATATATTTGTTGTAATTTATAATTATATTTTGTAAAGTTTTACTTTATATAATTTATGCATGAAAAACATAATAAATTATATACATACATTTCATATATTTAAATATTTTTTTAATATGAATATTGTTAAACCATGGATAAATATGAATCAGAATTGGATGGATGTCAATCATATAACAAAAGGGTATGATGACAGATTTAAACAGTTCATCAATATTGTAATGGAGTAAATAAATGGACTATATCAAATCATTTGTTTTTACTTACATTATTGTTGTTTAGTATGAATTTTTTCAGATGAGTTGAAAGAACAATCAAACTATCACAAAATAGATCGAAATTAAAAAATTTGGTGTAAATAATGGGAATAAATTAATGAATCTAGTGACTATGATAACACTAAGTTTTTTGGATCATATGATGTGAGTGAAATAATAAACAATGATAGAGATAATATTGAAGAAATGGAAAAATATATTGATGATTTCATTCATGGTATTCCAAATCTATTTTAGAGGTAAAATTGTTTTTCAAAGTTGTATTGTATGATAGTTGAATTAAATATAAAACACTTCTAGAAATACTAAAGATATATAGTTTCAATACTTGGAAAATATGGAGGGAAAATATCTTTACAAAACTAAATTCTCAATTTCATGATATGTTATCAGAAGATAATTATTTTACTTATTGAACATATGATTCTAAAATAATGTTTTATTCAATTGGTATAATCTCTAAAAGAATAAATGTTTGCCCAAATGATTGTATATTATCTCGTAGGGACTATAAATAACATTAAAAAGCCATTAAGTGTAGTTCATCTAGATATAATAAAGTTGAATAAATTCCTTTGAATGATTTATAGTACTTTAAAACAATTTCATGGTTTATAAATCTATATAGAAGTATGAAGAGTGAAATAAAATTGATATAGAACGTAAAAATAATTCAATATGGGAAAAAATTTCACTCATTAGACTATCCACAGTAAAAGAAAATTTATCATGAGTACCCTCAATTTGTAAAAAGGGGATGAAATCTCTATCTTGGGATTTCTATATATGGAATAAATCCTTTTGGTATACAAAGTATCACTCATATTATGTAGACAGTTATATTTTTAAATTATAACATTCCACCACATTTATGTATGAAGTGAAAGAACATTATATCTTATCTTATTATATCATGAAAAAAATAACTTGGTAATGATATTGATGTATATTTGGCTTCATTTCTCAAATATAAAAAATTGATGTTGGATTTAGGTTTAATGATGTATAATGCACAAAAAAATGAAAGGTTTACATTCAGAGATATATTTTTTAGATGATTATTGAAGTTCCCCCTTTTAATAATTTATTAAGATAATGTAATAAAGGAATATTAGGGTACCCCATTTTTGAAAAAGTTACTCACTATGTTATATTGAAACATTCCTTGAAGATAGTGTCTCTAGGACATCATAAATATTTTCACCGATGACATAAATTCCCATCAATAACAAGATAATTCAATGAGAATTTAAATTAATGTATAAAACCTTCCCCATTAACTTGTGGTGAATACTTTGAAAATATAAAGGATATTATGACTATTTTTGGAAAATTATTTCTAAAAATACAAATAAAATTTGATTGAAAAAAGTGATTAGTTTTTTTTTTGAATTATAGTATTGGATTTATTTATACATCGCACATTTTTTTGATATCATGAAAAAAAAATATGTGATATTATCAATGGTGTGTTATTAAGTGAACCCTTTGAAATAAAGGATGGAATTCAACATATGTTGGATATGATTGATATAGGTATTAGGGAATATTTCGAAGCATAGAATGGTGAAACAAAAACATGTCTTCCTCCAACATCTTATACTTATTCTAAGAAAGAGAGATTTCTATTTTGTTACTTTATTGATGGTGAAAAGGCTCCAAAAGGGTATTCTTCAAATATAAACAATATTTTGTAAATGAAAGATTCACTATTAATGGGATTAAAATAACATGATCATCATGTTTTTATTCAATATTTAATAAGTGTTTCATTGCGTTACCTTCTAATTCAAAAGTTCTGAAACACATTCACCAAGATTTGATTTCTTTTCAAGGATATATGTACTAATTTTATAGACCAAAAAGTGATTCCAACTATAGAACGGGGAATTTTTGTTTAGTCGTATGATTTGTATATGTTATTATCACAATAATTATTTGATATAATGGTTTAATTGAAGGTTAAATTAGTTAATGAGATCAGACTATGTGGTCATGTGTAGTATATATGGATGTAACCCTTTAAATGATATGATAAGATATGGATTGGTTGTGTAAAAAATACATGTTGGTCAAAATAGTTATTTATTGAGTCATATATTATTTTTTTAATTCATATAATTGTGTACTCAATACCATTTTATTGTGGATAGAATTAGTCTCCCAAAATCTCATCACAGTGTGCGCCTTGTGGGTGAAGGATTTTTAGAAGATATTTTCCAACAATTACTATTATTGAGTTTTATTAGGCTCACTATTATATTTTATATAAAAATATACTGGTTGTTCCATATATTGAAACTCACAAATTAACTCTTAGGTAATTGAACTTATCCAAGGTTTAAAGATTTATATCAAGTGAACATAATAAATAGTTTATCGGATAGTTTTGAGACAATATATTTATAAGAGTAACTTTAAAATCTGAATTCAATTTTTGAACAACTTCATTGGAATGATAAAGAACCAATTATACATGTATTATCTCATTATTTTTATATAATTAAGAGTTTTTCATTTTATACAATTGAACAAGATTAATGTATTGTGATTAAAAATAGTGGAGTTCAACATTTGGTGGTAGTGATTCATGTTTCTCTTACCAAGGATATAATTCCAATTTATATTACTACATCATACATTGGAATCATTGAACAAATATAGGAGTTTGATTATACAACATTATGTGTGATGTTGTTTCGATGCAAATGGGTTAGGATTGTGGTTTAAATAAATTAATTGGGATTCATGAATGTGAATTTCAAAGGAAGTGTACAAGGATAAACCACTTCTAATGGAATCATAAAAAGTATAAGAATTTTATAATTTGGATCCTGTAAACATAAATTGGTCAATTTCACTATAGTTGACTAAAAAATTGCAGGGTCAAATGAAAATAGCATTTAGGATTACCCATTCATTGGGATTTAATAATAATTTCATTATGGTCCCAATATAGATGGTGTCTTGTATGATAAAGAGACCACAAATAACGTATTTGGAGACTTTATAAAAAAGAAAATTAACTTAAATCATTAAAGAAAAAATTATTTTAAGGAACTTGTTAAATTTCATTGGTTTATTTTAATATACAATGTGTTTTTATATAATATTATGTGTTCACTACTATTTATAAATATTATAAATTAATTTTTTAAATAATTTTGAAGATGATGTATTTTCACCTACAACTTCTACCAATTTTTAGGAATAACATATTTTTGATATTGAATTTGAGAAAATATTAGAAGGTGAGAAACATTATCGAGGTGAAAAACTACCTGAAGGTGATCAAGAAATAAATATTGATTCGGTTTAAAAAATAAATTAGTGACATATCATAACAGTGTTAGTCAAATTTATTAATGTGATAAGTAAAGGGAAAATATAAATTTTCAATGAAATGCATATGGTCAACATATTAACCATAATAAGTCAATTTTCATTAGTTACATTACAGTAAGTACTTGAATTAATTTTATGATTTATTTAGATACATGGAATGATGTTACTCTCACACTGAATTAATAATTTGGGAATACAACCCATGACATTATGATATACTTTTTCTATTAAAAAAAATAAATAATGAAACCCTGATTTACTCTTCATTATCCCTTACATAGTATATTTATATTAGAATATTTTTTGATAAAATTCAAACTAATGGTCTCTATAAATTCTCATAAATAAGTTTTTGAAATTTATTATGAAACATTATTTTAAAGTGTCTTATAGAAAATTAAAACCCCACCCACCATATATATACACACATAATATAAACCAAGAAACATGGGATGCATTTGTTGGTCATTAGAAGGAGGAGTAATTTAAGGGGCATTGTAATTAATATGATTTTACTATAAATTAAAAGTTTTGATCACTGGAATTATGAATAGTTATTTTATAAAATAGTAAATGAGTGCATAAAATAAACAACAAGAATTTAAACCACAGTACCCATGCCGTAAAGAAATTATGGGGTAAGCTTCACTTGAACAAAAAGTGGTGTGTAGTTTAAATCTATAGTAAAACATATATGTTATATAAACATCAACATAATTTTTTTTCTTTTCTTATATATAGATTGACTCATTAGAATCTCAAGCCACTTCCATACCACGTCATGTATTATGGAATGAGGCTCATGTAAATAATAAGGTAAAATATTAGATGAAAATGCACAGAATTTATGAGATTAATATATATGTATGACACAATAAATATTTTTTGTAAAATAAAATTTTAACACCCTAACTTTGGTATCCTATATTTAGTGGTTATTTTACTACATTGGCACAAAATACAAGGAATCTCATCCCAAAGGACCGAATAGTTTTGTAGTCTTAGGAGACTAGACACAAACATGATTCCCTCATTATATCTGAAGAAATTAAATATAATATAGTATTTCTTATGGTAAATTTATGATTTCTCTATTAAATAATTTATTTTATTCATATATCCTTCCTTTCTATCCTAGGGTAAGGAAAACATAATAAAGGGTGAGTTTGGATGCTCAGTTTAGGAAAGCATAAAACAGAAGCTATCATAATAAAATAAAATATATATAATATGGTCGAGATAAACAATAACCCAATATTCCAAATAAATAATATAATAAAAAGGGGATTAAATCTATGGATAACATAATAATATAAATAATCACATGGATAATAATAACTAGTTTAATAATGATATGCATAATTTTATATGTCATAATCTTGAAATTAAGGCCTTATACCAAGAAAACATACATAAAGAGGTAAGGAGTATGCCAAATAAATGAACTAGTTTGTCTCATTAGACCTATAAATTCATATATAGGATATATTGGGACCCACCCAACACTTAATAATTCCAATAAATTCACCGTATGATAGGGGTGAATCATAATCAACATAAACATTCATATTAAAAAATTATCATTTGAAATGTTAATATTTTAAACAATAAATAAATATAACATAATAATAAGTCCTCTAGATTAATATGGTTAATGGTATTAAAATTTTACACCTCAATTAAAGCATAATATTTACTAAATAATTTTGACATAGATGAAAATACTTTAAAAATATCACTCAAATGTTTCTTGAAGAAAATACCATGCTCATTTTGAAATAACTTATTAAAAATATAAAAATTTAAAAAATATTAAGGAAAATATTTTATTTTAAAATAATATTTAAAACATGTAACATAATCTTCAAAGTAAATATTAATCATCATGGTGGGAAAATTCATTTTTTCAATGTACGTTAAAACAATGACTTTATTCACACCTTCGGTAAAAGGTGTCTCATTTGGAAAATAAAAAGAGGATTCATTTTAAAAAAACAATAAAATATTAAACATAGATGAAATTGAAATTAATAAATTTTGGTATAATAGTAAAAACATTCCTGAAAACATTTTAAAGAAAATATAAACATGAAATAAAAATATTCCTGACAGAAAGAAAAACAAGGTCTGTTTTCCTTACAAAAATTATATCGGTATCTTGAGTACTTAATATAGGAAAATAAAGGGATAACATATACTTTCCCAAAATAAACATAGTAGGAGAAAATATTTTTTTAAGGTTGATATATTATATAATTTCCCTAATGGATACTTAAACTTAAATAATCTTTAATAATGATGTGATTTTAAAACAAACCCTTAATTTAGGCCTAAATTCCTTTTTATGTATTCCAAACTCCCTTAAAATAAATATAAATTTATTATATATATAATAAATAATTTTAATAATATATATCATACGATATATTTTTTACTTATACACTTTTATCACCCTTTTATTAACAATTCTTTATTAAAATCACTATTTTAGATGGTAAGTGCTTCATTTTTCATATATATTTTGGTTTAGTGGTTTTGGTCCTTGTAATTTAATCATGGTTTAATTATCTACATAATTCTAATCATGATATAAATATAATATATATTCAATTTAAATATCTATAATCATCTATAAAAGGTAGATATATAAAAGATGAATTTAAATGTTCATGGAGACGGTAGGTCATACATACGCAAAAATGTTGTTTTCACTTTTTGACATATGGAATGAGAGAAAGGTAAATAAAAATTTAAATTTATAGAATAATTATTATATAATATATATTATATACATTTACATAATCTATCCCCATTAGTATCCATTTAAATTGGAATTGAATATTAGATCACATCGCTTTGTGGAGGTGGTAGCAAACAAGTACGAATGAGCGACGTTGTCGTTTTCCAATGAATTGGAAGTTAATAAGGTAGTTATGATATTATAATTAAAGAATAATTATTATTTAATTAATATAAAATATACTCATTATTTCCATATTTATAATCATAAAAGTAAAATGTTGATAAAAATTTAATTACACCGCCACATGGAGACGGTGAGTCATATGTACATACTAGTATTGTTTTATCTTTATGTTGGATGAAAAATATATGGAAAATGGTTTTTAGATAATAATATTAACATATATTTGTATTTATAATACTTTATTTATTCTTTTAGTATGGTTACAAAAGAATTATATGAGGCATAAGAAGAAAAAAAATTAATGAATTGTAAAAATGATTACCATATCTTAGAGAAGCCTCTTTTGGATATCTTCTTAAGGACCCTAGGGTTGGTATTTTGGGAAGACCATAAGCTATAGAATGTTTATAATGATGTCATAGAGATATTTTTTTAGGTTTTTATTAAGATATATGACTCAGAAGGTGTGAATAAGTGAGGTAAGGGGGTCTATTTATAATTGAGGTGAGTGGAACATTGGTAAATTTTCAAAGTTTTAAAATATTATTAATTCACTTTATTTGAAAAATGGATCCAAAAATTAATCATATTAAAATTTTATAAGGGTAAGGTCGATATATAATTAATTTTGGAAGTTTAATCAGGATATTGGGTAATTTTTATCAGGATATTGTTTTACTAACTCTTCAGTAAACTTGGTTTGACCTTAACAATGGTAAAAACAATTCAACATTAAAGGGTTATAATTTTACATATATTGTAAAAATTAGATAATAAATGGAAATATGATGAAATTTTAGACTATATATAATCCTACATTTCTAATTTAAACTTATTTATTATTTTTAAATAATTTAATAAATATTTCTTTTAACAAAATATCATTAATGTCATTTTTGAAACAATTAATTTTATTTGACTTTACAAAAATCAAGATAGAAGTGGAATTCAAATATAAAACTTTTAAAAACAATAATATTTTATATTCATATATAAAATTTATGGAAAATAATAATTCTCCCAAATTGTATTACTTTTAATATTTTTAAAATCATTTATTTTATTTTTCTATAAATTGAATAAATATTGTGTCTTCGTTGTGTAATATTTTAAGGTAATTATATAATCACAAAAAATAATAACTATATGTCACAAAATTGATTTCATTATGATCAAAATAAATCTTAATATTAGTTAAAAACTTAATTTTATCCCTATATGAACATATAAGAGTAATTTAAAAACAAGAGATTGACATTTTTGTATTTTTCAATACTTAGAATATTATATAGGTAATTTCATGGTAAATATTCCCATAAAAAATTCATTTTGATACTAAGTTGATAATTTTTTAAATTAAATCATCCAATAATAATTAATAATAAAATTGTTCCCTAATTAATTATTTTTAGTTAAGATTAAGCCAATTTACCCTTTTATCATAGTGAAAAAAATTTACTGTGTTTACTATTCAATATGACTAAAAAATAAGTTGACATTATTAAATAATATTAATTATGAGGATTAAAAATATGGAATCCATTTTTTAAATTGTAATCTCTATAAGTGATAGAATATCATTTTATAATAATTCTTCAAAGAGTGAGGAAAATTTGTTTTCAAAAAAATGCATTTTTAATTATAAATGTATTTTTATACCAATATCAAATATGACATTGATTCATATGTAATTATATTATTTATAAATGATATTGATATTAATTAAGTATTTAATTAAAAAAAAATATGGGGATTTTTCAATTAAAATAAATGACAGCTTTATAATATTCAATATTTTTCATTATTCACTGAAAAAACAATCTTTTCATAAAAAATCCCAAAAATTTCACTCTAAGCTAATTTTGATATCAATATTCCTATAGAGAGACCTCTTACAAATCCTTTTTTAATAATTTTCAAAATACCACTTTTTGGATGGGTGGGAACCTCACAAAAACTGGATATCATATCCAATCATCACCCACGTAAACCATAAACCATTACACAATAAACCACATCCCAAAATCCACATTAAAATTTCAAAATTAAAATTCAAATATTGAAAAAAACAAAATTTTAGGAAAGCGATATATGACAACCACCACTTACACACTGTCATCATAGTCATACATAGCCTCCCTCGTTATGAATGTGGTAAACTCTGATCCACCACCACCATCATCATCACTGATCAAAACCACGCTAGAACGTCAAAGCACCAAAACAGCTTCAAGTCATTGACCCCCATCACTAGAACACATACTAGATAAAAAATGAATCAACAGTATGAATATCATGCCTCTTAGAACACTAATATCCACTCGAATAGAACCTCCCAAATCTTACATGATAGCCACCTCACTAGACCGACCTGGAGAGGAGAGGTGATACCCAAAGACATAGTAGAGTAGGACAAGTATGGAGTCTTCATAGGGAGTCAAGATCTTTTTTGAAAGAACCCAACCAAACTAAAACCCAAACAGTGCCTGAACCCTATCCATTCCACCTGTAACCCCCACCACAATGCAAAACACAACCCAAAACCACTTGGAATCAATCTCACCCAACCAACCTAAAAGGGGGAAGTGGATATAGAGGCCAAAAAAGAGTACAAGAGGGTAGGACTTCCATAGTAATCCATGAACAAGGAAGCACCAGACTCACTATAAAACAACATTGATGAACCTTTAACATCAAACCATATATGAGATATCTATTGGAACTCCTCAACAGAAATAGAATTGCTACCCATGACCACTATGAAATGGGAAAGGAGAAAACATAATTGAAACCCAAATATGAACATGGGACTGAGACCTAAAGAAAAAGAAATAGAAATCCAAAGAGGGTCTAGGCATAAAATACTAAACCAAAAAGGAAGAAAATTCTCTAGAAAAGAATATTAGAGGACGAAACCCTTGGAATAAGGACGAATATCGCTTCGGGGAGATCGTTAGAAGAAATCGGAGGTTGGGAGGTCTCACCAACACTAGGGGAAAGAAGATGAGGAGGGAGAAGAGAAGAAAAGCTTAGAAGAGAATTCTAGGAGATAATGGGGCCATAACCCCCTCCTTGATATGAATAATCCAAAAATGAAATTTATTTAATCAAATTCAATTGATATAATATGATATTTTAGTTTTTGACCAAACTCTTTAATAAAACTATGTGTATTGTGCTATTGTTTATCTAGAAAGAATAGTTTACTATAATTGAAGCTTGGGTGTTAAAAAAATATTATTACATAACAATGACTACTTATTTATCTATATTTTATATCTAATTTATACATAATAATAATCATCAACTATACCTAATGAACAGTAAATTATAGTAGTTTTAAGCATCCAGAATAGTATGTACATCTTAAAGGTTCAGGTTTTAGAGGATCACCCTAAAAATACATTGAAAACTTAAATACATAGGGGGATATATATAATAAAATTAAAAAGATATAGGAATAGAAATAAACTAAAAAAATAGTTAGCAGGATGATGTGAAAAACCATTTTATTTAAAGGGGTTAATGATAAGTAGCATCACTGTAGAAAATGTAATATAAATATTCAATCCTACCCATATTTTTAAGGATTTACATTATCATAAAATGACTTCCTTTCCCAAGGTAGTATATTTTTTCATAATAGTTTCTACAAAATTTTAATCAAACAACTAATGATAGCTTTCTTATACTGAAATTTCATAGTTGTGATTTATATCAATCTGCACTTGCTCATCTCCTTGTTGAAATAGGTCTAATGTATAATATCAAAGTAGATATTCTACTCAATAAAAAACATCCAAAATATAACATGATAATAGGGATTAACTTAGCTCATGAGTCGAACAAAGATATACCTATTCCCCTTCAAGATATTGATCTTCAAGTGGTTGAACATGCTATTGTAAATTTCATATCAAGGCCTCTTAATCTTATAAATATATATGAATATAATGAGAAATATTATTTCAAATTTATTTTATATATATAACATTTTACAATTAATGTAAATTGTTTTAATATAAGGTATTTTATTATTGAAGGAGGAATGGAAGGGGAAAAGAAGGTGGAATCGTGACATTCTAAAAGGGAAACAAATAGATTGAAAATTTCTTCTGATGGTACCTTTACCACAAATATTTCAGTATAAATTTATTAATGTTACAAGTTAACAAAGATAAACAAAATTCAAATATAAAAATATGGTCAGTTATATATATAAATTATAAATTTATTAAGATTCCATTACTGACATGTTTGATCACGAGAATGTAAATGAAATTCTAAATCATGAATGGTTGGGAGACTCGATTGGGAATGTATAGACAATCTATATTTTCCCAATTATTTTGTCTAATAATAGATCTAATATGTTTATTATAGTTCAATACCATTCATATTTTCAATAGGTGTATATGTTACACCAAAATAAATGGAATAATGTGTAAAGAAAAAAATGATTTTGTTAGTCCTCATGTCACTTCTAAACACAAAAAACATGAATAGATGAAGATTTAGTTTTATTAATATCAAAACAAGTAGCCATAATTCTGAAAGTAAAATGACAAATGGAAGGATTTTCTTCATACCTACAATGTATGGGTAAAACTCTACACTCTTATCAGATAAAATATATTTTCATTTTTTTAGTTAATTATTATTTTTTTGAATCACTAGATGCTCATTGTGATCAATTTGGATCGTACAAGGATAATTTTTTTGGATCCAATGCATGGATATCCAACAACTAGACCACGTGTGGTTCCCTTTGTGAATTTCCAATACACTGTAATCAAAATTTTACAAATAAACTTCTAATTATATGCTTTATATTATATTTTAATCGGGATTTTTTTATAATATGATTGTGTTTATTTATCATCAAAACCATGATATGAGGGTGTCCAATATGCATAATAAGCCTATGGGTTTCTACAACAAGGTAAGTATTATGGTTTATATAATAATATTTCATAATCAAAACAAATTACTTATTTCTATGAATGTTTATTTAGTATTTAAAACAAATTGACCACATCTATTTTTTTTATTTCATTTATAAATTTTTGAAAGATTCCATATTATATCCTTAAACCAGCAACCCCGAAGTGGTATTTTTTAATGCAATTAAAATTTCATCTGAGATATCTTTTGAATACCTATATATATATATATATATTTATAATACTACATGTAATATCAAAAATCAACTTATTCAAAAGATAAAATAGACCATATTTGAAATACGTGGGAAACTTACATGGTGTTAGAATGTTTTCATACATTATAAATAGGTAGTTTACTATAAAATTTGTAATTTTTTTATAGAGATCAAAAATATTTGTTTTATCTACTAGTCATTTAGTTAATTTTATTATCATTTTGAGTTATCGATAGACACTTAAGAATCAAAAGGTTTTCATCTTTTTTGGGATAAGATGTAATATAAGGACTTTTGTTTTAGAAAATGATTCTATATTAATGTTATGGTAGTGAGATTGGGATTATTTTTTATTTAAAAGGTTCATATTTCTTAATATTTAGGTTCATTTTTATAATTTTATTGACATATTAATGAAGATACCTCTCATAGTATTCAAACTAGATGGAGAAAATTGATAAAATCTTCTGAGGTTCTTTATAATCATAAAATTTCATCGAAATTGTGGGGTAGATTTTATAAGAATTCTATTTCACCAACTATTATATATCGTAGTGAGTACTAGCCTTTAATGAGACAACTTGAACAAAAAATAATTTTAATAGAAATGAAAATTTTAATATGGGCATGTAGTCTTACTAAGATAAATAATGTAAGAAATAAATTTTTTCGAAAGAAAATTTTAGTGGATCATATTGATAAAAAGATAGTTTTGACTAGATAAATATAGTTTAGAAATGTAAAAATAAGACCTATGGATACACCTATTAAAAGGGCGATCTTAATGAAAAATTCACTTATTAAAATCATTTGTGGTAGACCAAGAGTATTTTATTCTAAAATGGGTGTTTCATATTGAAAACTTAACAAACACAGTCAGATTTTCTTTATACTTTTAGATAATAATCTATGATTCGGTTATGATATGTAGGAATCAACCATGCATCAATCTAACGCACAGTGGGGCTGATATCACTCATAGTTAATGTTTTTAGTTTAAAAATAACACTCTAGTTTAAAACACTTGTCACTTAATCATAATCAATCAAATATACCCATATTATGTTGATAAATTAGGGGAAATGTCAATAGTTTATTTTTGATATATAAGAATTAATCTCATACCAATCTGATAGACGGTGTGTCTAGTATAATAGAAAGTCTATGTTTTCATATTAGAAGTTACATTTTAATCCAAAACACACATAATATACTCAAAATTGAGAAAATAGAGTTATATTGTCTTGATAAATTTGTACAAAGTTCTAACGACCAAACCCAGGTGCCACTCACCAGTGCCATGAGTTGGTCAGTCACATGACCTCAAGTGCACCTCCCCATACGTCAAAGGCTGACTAGCAATGATGGTCTAATATTAATCATGGGGAGACAATACCCTCTTTATAAATTTTGTATAATAGTGTAAATAAATAACCAATATAAAATAATATAACCATAAACATAATGATACCAATATCTCATGATTACCAAAGTGGAAAAATACAATACCAAAACGAAACAGTACATATGCCATGCCAAAGTACATATCAAGTGTCAATATGAAAACCCCAAAAAATAACAAAAGTCACTGAAATTTACCAAGAGGGTCCCAAACCAATTCTGGTTCCCTTATCCATGCTTCATCCTAAATCAACCATCTAACATAGGTCATTTCCCCTTATCTTTTCCTACATACATGAAATCTATTCGGGTACTGATCAGGTAGCCCGAGTAGGGTGCGAGGAAAACTCAGCAGTCCACCACCAATGGAATATAAAACAAAATCCATTAAATAATAGTGTGTGTGGTTTTTTAGAGAAATAGGTAAAATGCATAAGAAAATAGTTATCACATTATCAATTATTGTTTATTTAACCACATAAACCCCTGGGTTCCTGATGAAACATGAACCTCAATACCTTCTTTGTCCTATGTCAGACTCTGAACCATATCACATAAACAATTCACAATCATTATATCACATGGTCTTTTATTATTGATTTTAATTCAATTCATGTAAAGGTTAATTGTATCAATAGTACAATACCAACTAATATGCATATAATTTCATTTCTAGAACCTTATGGGTATTTGAGGTATTAGTCCACATGCCACACCTCATGGGTATTTGGTTCATCAATCCTCATCCCATAAAATAATATTTTCAGGCATTCCTTTGGAACTATATGTCTATTTGGAGCATCATTTTCTATCACATGCTCTTATATCAATCAATTACACATGGGTATTTTGAGCATCAGTCTGTAACCTATAATCACATATCAAACAATCACATATATCACAATTTTACATTTATCACAATATCAAATGTTTGAAAATATCACATCATTCAAGATTAATCAATATTAATCCTTTTATCCCCTTTCACTATAAAAATATTCCCATTAATTAATTCACCAATTAATTAATCTAATTCAATCAATTTGAATATCACAAAAAATGACAACTTAATTAATTCAACAATTAATTAACCAAATTAAATCAATTTATTAATCTCAATAATCTCCATTAATTAATTCAACAATTAATTAATATAATTCAACAATGTCAATATCCTATAATTAATTTAACGATTAATTATTCCAATTCATGATTTCAAAATCAAAAAAAAATCCCAATAATTAATTCAAAAATTAATCAATACTATTCCACAATCTCAATATCACATAATTAACTCAATAATTAATTATCTCCTTGGTCCTACAATTTAATATTCCTATAATTAATTCAATAATTAATTACACCTGATTCCATAATTCCTTTAATCAATTAATTTACCAAATTAATTAATTAAATAATAAATTAAATTGATAAACAACCCCTATCAATTCTATAATTACATACATGAAATTAAGATCATGACAATGGTATTTGAATAATAGACCATCTACCTGAAGATTAATGATAGACACTCGCTAACAGAAATCCCCAATTTGAACAGAATAATGATGTGGCATAAAATCTATATCTTAAACCCTAAATCAAGATCAAACAATAAAGATCCCACAATTATAGGTCTATATACACAATCATAGATATAGATCAAACCAAAAGTAGGGATGAACAATCCTTCAAAAGATGGAAGAAGAATAGGAAAGAGAAAGGAAACCACACGGGACGATATCCTATAACCGGGAGGGGTGTAGATATTCAATCTCTAATCATGAATAGAGAAAGTCAGAATGGATTTTAATCTATTCAAGATGCTTAAACATCAGGAAAATACATTAGGGGTGAGTTTTTGGGTTAATTTTGGAGGTTTGGGTATTTTTAAAACTAATTTTTAGGTTGTTTTAAATATAGTGCACAGTTTACTAGGTTGGGGTGCACAGTTTCCCCTAACCATGTGCTATAATAGTTCACCTCATACGGGTGGTATGTGGTTTCTCCTAAGAGGGTGTATATTTTTAAAAATTGTGCACCAACCATGTAAATCCCCTATTTTTGGGTTTTTATAGTTTTTTGGGTTGGGGCACACAGTTTTGGAAAATCATGCACCCACCATGCACATGCCAA
Source organism: Viscum album (assembly GCA_963277665.1). Classification (NCBI taxonomy): domain Eukaryota; kingdom Viridiplantae; phylum Streptophyta; class Magnoliopsida; order Santalales; family Viscaceae; genus Viscum; species Viscum album. The sequence goes on along the minus strand of OY728142.1, from coordinate 1,327,046,779 downwards.
TTTCTTCAAAAATATATGATTTTCACACAAATTCACCCCAAGGTAAACCCCAAACAAATCATTCTCAAAAAAATACCTATAAACATGGTTAGGACATCTCTATAAAAGTTAAAGATCTTACAATCTCCCTGCCATATAACATTTCTTCCTTGAGTTGTACTCCCAAGCATCTCTAAGATTTAGAGTCAAAAAGATCAGGCCATAGAGACCTCATATCATAGTCTATCTCCATTGTTTCCTCCTAAACATTCCCATGATTCCATAATATCTTAACTATCAGCATATTCTTTCCCCAAAACACTTTCTCATTACGATCCAAACCACATATCGGATGCTCCTCAAAGGATGCATCTATCTCTAACTCAACATCATCCACATCAATCACATGAGAAAGTTTGGGGTGATACCGTCAAAGTTGTGACACATGTAAAATGTCATGCATATCACCGTATCTCTATGGAAGAGCCAATCGGTATGCCACTATCCTTATTCTCTTCACAACCTCAGATGGTCCAACAAACATGGGAACCAACTTTCACTTTCTCTATATCCTATGGTGAATATGAGACAACTAAAGGAACACACGATCAGCCTCTGTAAACTCTAGGGGTCATCAATTTCTATCATCATGTGACTTATGTCTACTACAACACAAAGCCATATGCTTCTGAACCATATGTACTTTCTCCGATGTCTCTTGCATGAGACTCAGTCCCAACAATCTTGACTCACCTTCCTCCATCCATCATAGAGGTGATATATATGGCCTAACATAAAGTGCCTTTTATGATTCCATATAAATTATTTCCTAATAATAGATTTCATAGTATTACTCTATGAATTCTCAGTGCTTATACCAAGACCCACTGAATTATTGAACACATGATCACAGTATATCCTCAAGAACCTATAGAGTACATTCTAACAGTCCATCTATATGTGAGTGGAAATTCATTCTCAAAAAACCTGTGTACTAAACACCTTCTGTAATCTCTTCTAGAAGAATGAAGTAAAACACAAATCACAGTCTGAAATAGTAGTCTATAGAACCCCGTATAGACGGACTATCTCCCAAACATACAAATCACCCAACTTCTCAATTCAGAAAGTCTCTCGTATTGGTAAAAATGTGATACATTTTTAAAATGGTCTAAAACCACCCAAATAGTGTCAATCTTTTGAGGCATCCTTAGAATACCCACCACAAAATCTATCGTCACATCATCCCACTTCCATTATGGAATGGTAAATGGCTACAACAAACCACCAGGTCGTTGATGTTTGGCCTTAACCTATTGATAGGTGTAGCATCATTTCACAAACCCTATTATCTCTATTTTAATGCCCAACCACCAAAACTATAAATGTTGGTCATGATATATTTTGGTCACACCGAGATGCACCATCCACTTTGAGGAATTAAATTCACACATTAGATCCTCATGTATACTCATATGTACAAAAAATTTATTTCTAACATAGATGATCTCATTCTTATCTATGCTTCAATTTAAAGGTTTCACCCCACCATCAAGGATTTTTCTCAAGGTCAAACATTCTAAATCTTCATACTCTCTATCCCTAATCTATCTCAAAAGTGTGTACTCTATTAAGACTAGTATGAGAGTCAACTGCTCTTGAATCTTCTAAACCACAATATGCATCTCATCCAGTAAATTAATCATCTTCTAATCAACACTAGACTTCTAAACTAGTTGATTTTGAGTTTTCTTGCTTAAAGCATCAGTAACACTATTTCCCTTCCTGGGCTGATATGATAGCTCAAAATAAAATGACTGCATATACTCAACCCATCTCCACTACTGGAGATTCAAGTCTCACTGTGAAAATATATACTTTAATCTCTTGTGATCATCATACACCATAAAATTTCCACCGAACAGATAATGTCACCAACACTATAAATCATAAACCACTATAGCCAACTAAAGCTCTTTCATGGGGTAGTTATATTCAATTGTCCTCAACATCTGAGACCCATATGCCACAACTTGATCTCCCTACCTCAACATGGCTCCAAGACATATCCCATAAGAAACATAATACACTGTATACTCCTCACCTGAATTAGGTAGGATAAATATTAGTGCTGATTTCAACTAATTAATCAACTCCTAGAAGGAATTCTTACATTCTTCCAACCATTCAAACTTCACCCATCCTTGGTCAAGCTAGAAATGGGTGCTTCTAAATGGGAAAATTCTTGAATGAACCTAATAATATACAACAAACCCCAGAAATCTATGGATATTTAAAAAAATCTTGGGTTGCTCCTAAGAAACCACTACCTAAACTATCTCTAGGTCTATTGACACACATTCCTCTGAGATTATGTGACCCAAGAACTGTACCTGATTAATACAAAACTAATGCTTAGATAGCTTGGTGTATATTTGATGCTCTATTAGTGTGCTTACAACGTTGTCAAGATGTTGGTCATGGTTATCATGAGTCTAAGAGTACACCAAGATTTCATCCAAAAACACCACCACAAACTAATCAAAGAATGGATGGAAGATTATATTCATCTAGAACATAAACATTTTTGTTCATTTGTCAACCCAAAAAACCTTACAACAAACTCATATAGTCTATACATACTTCTGAAAGAAGTCTGAGGTATACTAGAAGTTCAAACTATCAACTGATGATACCCTAATCTCAATTCAATATTAAAAAAGAAAAAAGATCCTCGCAACTGGTCTCACTGTGAAAATATATACTTTAAGCTCTTGTGATCAGCATACACCAAAAAATTTCCACCGAACAGATAATGTCACCAACACTTTAAATCATAAACCACTATATCCAACTAAAGGTCTTTCATGGGGTAGATATATTCAATTGTCCTCAACTTCTGAGACCCATATTCCACAACTCGATCTCCCTACCTCAACATAGCTCTAAGACATATCCCATAAGAGTTATAATACACTGTATACTCCTCGCCTGAATTAGTTAGAATCAATATTGGTGCTGATTTCAACTAATTAATTAACTCCAAGAAGGAATTATTACATTCTTCTAACCATTCAAACTTTACCCATCCTTTGCATAATCATATGTCTCTCGACCGTACCCCCAACGGTGTATCTATAATTATAACCCCACTCAAAAACTTTATCATTAGGCTCAAACCATTAAAAATTTTGTAGATATAAAATAATGATAGGCAGTGGTATCAAATAGGACACTAGGTATCCTAGAATCTATAATAATAGTACCTCTCGCTATCGATGGTATAGTATTTATATCCATAATTTTAGGTTGAAATTTGTTAAAATATCCTTCTCCTCTTCCCTATGATGTAGTCTAAGTCCAATTTACTACTCCACTCTATAGATATGGGTGAAATTTCTTAGAATAACCACACCCACTTCCTCTACTGCTATGGATAGTATAACTCCAACTGTTAGAATTACATGGTGTGGATGATCCTCTTTACACACTTATATTCCTTATAGTTGCTCTGTTATTACCCATATATCATAGGTTCCTAAAAAACCTATTTTGATTTCCCATATTTCCACAAGATCGGCAGTCTATTGGTGGTTAGGGAAAATATTTACAAGAGTTCCCCGACCTACCACACTAGAGGAAAAACATTTTGGTAGGATCCTGAGTAACTGATCCTTCCCCCTTTCCACTCTTCTTTTTATTGTTTTGGATAACACTATCATAGAGTTGATTACTACCCTCAAAATATATAACTCCTAATCATCCAGAATAAACCACTTATCCCTCACTATAATCCTCTCTTAGGTTCCCCTCAACTATGAGATCCTGATCCACCACCTCAACAAAATCCTTTAATCGAAATAGGTTAACATGGGACTCAATTAAACATTTTAGTCCATCCTGAAAACATCTAATCATAGTTGTACCATCCCCTAAAAATAATGGATAAATCACTAAAAATATGTAAATCATCCCACATATTCCATCATGGACATACTCCATTGAGTCAATATCATGAACTCAATTTTTCTCTCCTTCCTAACCGTCACAGGATAAAAGTGCACCAAGAAATTATCTTGAATGTTCTTCCACTCTATGTCCTATAGTTGTTTATCCCAGGTTTGGATGTCCCACCAATGCTTCTCTTGACCTTGTAACATATAAGTTCCCATATTTAATCTCTTATTAGCAGGAGTCATTAAGGTGATCAAGTGTATATGGGATAGACTCAATCTATAACTCATCTGCATCAGGTACACCCTCTCTAGAAAACATCAGAGGGTGATGCAACTAAAAATCTGGTGTAAGATCACACATTCTTTTCAAAACCCTCTCTATGTCTCTTTATATTAATTTCATGAATTGAGTGAAGTTCTCGTAGAATTTCTCTCTGACTTCCTCACCTAGAACTATTGGTGTCTTAGGTTCCACCACTGGAGTATCATCCCTAGCCATGTCCTCCTATCATCCTCTCAAAAATAATTGGAGGAATAACTCTATAATGTCAAACTCTCACCTTAGGAGTCATTATACAACATTAAAACATTTACAGGAAACACGATATGTCACATAAAATCATTTCCCCAAACCCCACCATACATTCAAAACTAAGGTCTTATCACTATCCTTAACTATCCTACACATAGTTCCAGGTTAACAAGGGTAAACACATTCTCATTATTTACATTTATCATTAAAAACACAATTATTCAAACCTTGAATCATTTTAAAATCTCAATTTCATATTAGGAACATTTTTATTTAAATTTTACAAATAAGAAAAAACAGTTCAAGTTCAATAACTTACCCAAAACCCATTTTCCCATGCATGTATAAAATGATGCATGTCTAAAAAATAATATTGAGTTCCTAGAATGATGCATGTATACTCAATTATCGTGGATTAATAGTCCATGATTCAAATCTTAGAAACATAGAAAAAATAATCATGTCCCACAACAAGTGTGTCACCCAAGGCGATATAACATCCAACATCAATAGAAAATACCAATAACAATCTTCCCACCCTAGGTACTTGGGTTTTCCCCTATACAAAGGTTAGATAATCCCATGCACATGCTCAAAAACAAGGCCATAATCTTCCTAGTCTCTAGTATACCTTTCCCGAATAGTAAGATAAAAGAAAAAAAAAAGAAAACCTCCTCTGATACCACATTTTAATGTCTTGACCTGAGTTCCACTCACTGATTCCCTGAACTGATAAGTCACATTACCTCAAGTATGCCTCCCTGTATGCCAAAGGATTCTCACTAGTAGTGAGGGTATAATATTGATCATGGGGAGAATATACCCTCTTTATCAAAGTATCACAATAGTGGAAATAAATAAAAAAAATAGTTGATAATAAAACCATAACCAGAATGATACCAATATCACATGATGACCAAAGTAGAAAAAGACAATACCAAAACTAAATAGTAGATATTCCATGCCAAAGTACGTTTCATGTGTCAATATGAAAAACTCAAAAATAAATAAAGTTACTAAATACTCCCAAATGAGTTCCAAACTACGTTTGGTTCCCTCATCCATGTGCCATCCCAAATCAACAATATAATAAAGGTTGGTTCCACTTATCATGTCTTTTAAACATGAAAACTATTTGGGTACTAACCAGACATCCTGGGTTGGGTATGAGTACAACTCGGTATACCACCATCTACAGTGTCTAAAACAATATCCAGTTAATAACTATGTATGAATTCCAATAAAAAATAAGTACAATTTATAAGTAAACAGTTTTCAAATTATTAATTATAATTTATTTAACCACATAAACCCCCAGGTTCCTAAGGACACCCAAACATCAATACCTTATTCATCCCATACCAGAGTATGGACCATGTCATGTGAAAAATTCACAATTATTATATAACATGGTCTTTCATTATCCATTTCAATTCAATTCATATAACTACCAACTAATTAGTGTAAAATGTCATGTCTAGTACCATGTGGGTATTTAGAGCATCAGTCTTTATCCCATGCCCCATGGGTATTTGGAGCGTCATTCCCTATCCCATATAATAATACTCGCAAACATTCCTTTGTCATTATATGGGTATTTGGAGCATCAGTTTATATCTCATACTCATATATCAATCAATTACACATGGGTATTTGGAGCATCAGTTTGTGTCCCATACTCGCATATCAAACAATATCATCTATCACAATATCACTTGTATCAAAATATCAAACGTTTCATAATATAACATCATTCAAGATTAATCAACATTAATCCTCTTATCACATTTCACTATCAAAATATTCCATTACTTAATTCACTAATTAATTAATCCAGTTCAAGAAATTTCCATATCATAAAAATTGACTAATTAATTAATTCAACAGTTAATTAACCTATTTCAATCAATTTATTAATCCCAAAAATCCCGATTAATTAATTAATATAATTCAACAATTTAAATATCCCATAATTAATTTAACAATTAATTATTTCAATTCATGATTTCACAATCACAACAAATCCCATTAATTAATTTAATATTTAATTAATATCATTCCATAATCTCAATATCCCATAATTAATTAAACAATTAATTATTTCCCTAATCCCACAATTCAATATTCTGATAATTAATTCAACAATTAATTATCCCACAATTACTTTAATTAATTAATTTACCAAATTTATTAATTCAATAGGAAATTAAATTTCTAAAAAACCTTATAAATTATACAATTACATACACAAATTTAAGATCATGAATATGTTATTTGAATAATAAACCACCAACATCAAGATTGATGATATGCACTCACTGATAGAAATCCCCAATTTGAATTGAATAAATACATAGAATGAGATTTAGATCTTAAACCCTAAATAAAGATTGAACAATTGATATCCCACAATTCTAGATCTAAATCCAAAATCCTAGATCTAGATCCAACTGAAATCAGGGAATATCAATCCTTCAACAGATGTAATAATAACATGAAAGAGAAAGAAAACCACATGGGATGAGATTCCTTTAATAGGTGGGGTCCATATCTTCAATTCGGGCATCGAATCGTGAATAACGGAGGTCAGAATGGCTTAGAATCTATCTAGGGGACTCCAAATTTGTGAAAAGATGTTTGGGGTCTGGTGGGGTTGATTTTGGGGTTAATTTGGGGGTTTAGGTAATTTTAAAACTAATTTTGAGGTTACTTTAAATTCTGTACATGGTTTGCTGGGCTGGGGCGCATGGTTTTCTAGGTAGGGGCACACGGTTTCCCCTAACTGTGTGCCTTAACTATTCTCCTCATCTAGGAGTTCATGGTATGACCTAATAGGTTTCAAGGTTTAAAAAACCATGTTCCAGCCATTTGAATCCCCTCTATTTGTGTTTTCTTGGTTTGTTGGGTTGGGGTACACAGTTTAGGCAGACTGTGCGCTTACCGTGCACATGACCACTTCCTTCTAAAATTTCAAATTATCAAACAAACACACCCCAAGGTAAAACCCAAAAAAATGAATGATCAAACAAAGAAAAAAATACCTACAAACAAGACCGATACATCTCCATAAAAGGTCAATATTTTATAAAATATCAATGAATAGTTTTTGAACATTAAGAATTATATGCATGTAAATCTAACACACTGTGTGGACAGTGTGACTAAACTATGTGGTTTCATTTAAAAGTGACATTTTAGTTCAAAATATGCATCAATTACTCAAAACTGGAAAAATTCTCTTAGATTTTATTTTTACTTTATTACCAATAATAATAATTTATTTGTGACATATATGAATTAACATCACATAAATCCATAACTTTTTGTGGATTTCATGAATGAAAGTGCATGTTTTCATTTAAAAGTGGAAATTTAGTTCAAAATGCTCATCACATACTCAAAATAGAGATAACATGATTGAATTTTCATCATGCTTTAGGAAAATGATTGGTTAATCATTTCTGAAATGTATAAATTAATAACACATTAGTTAAACATGTGTTGTCACTAGTATAATTGAAAGTACATGTTTTTAATTTAAAACTAGAAACTTAGTTCAAAATTCATTTCAAAAATTCAAAATTGAGTAAATTAGTTTCAATTTTCATTGTCACAACCCCCTTCCTCCAAAGGTACCCCTCCAGGACTAGAAATGGATAAAGAGAGATAATGAAACCTAAATCCTACCTCAAATAGGCCATGCATTAGACACTAGAACTAAGGGTATATTATCACACACATGGGAGGAAATACCCACATAATGATTAGAAAAGTATGAGATAAGATAAGAACAACCACAAAAAAAATATTTCTCATAATAAATAATGTATAAATACCAATACATGATGGGAGAACTTACATAACTAGATAAAAATGAAATGAAAATGAAGAGGAGATAAATCCTTATCAGCGATCATGAAGCTCCAACAGCTCCTGAACAACTCCTTGAACTAGTATTGTCCATCTCGATCACCAACCATCTTTTTCTGACCTAGAAAATTGTTCATAAATACATAGGGTGAGATTAACATGTATAATAATTAGGATCCTCCCTACACCCTCTCATGAAACATGTAAAAGAATAATTACAAAGCTCAGTAAATAAAAAAAATGAAACAAAAACATCACCTAAACGGGTATACAATTATTTCCCATCCTCTCCATGGCTCACTCATAAAATAACAAAACGATATACAACCCCAATATTGAGAATAGATATATATATATATATAGAAAGAGAGAAATTTGTACCATATAACCACTTCCCCATAGGTTTTCTACTCTCACACCCCAATTTCACATATCCTAAGCCACCATCACTTCCATAAATAATCCTTCCCAAAATCACTTGGACAATAATAACATACCATTCACTCTATGTAGCACATCATCACATCTACATCATTCATATAGGAACCATGTTAATTTTTAGAATCCACCACAGTCTGTATATTATGCATTATACATTAACATATCACATCCTATACATAATAAACATACAATAATCCTCTTAATACTACATACAGAATATATACATGCATAAAAACCTCAAACCATCACATTCCATTGACTAAATATATGTGAAATCACCATCATTCATACCCACACAAAATACTACAACCAAAGAGAGATGGGGGAGGGGTAGTCATCCATTTGTATCATCACCAACCAAGATGTTGGGGAAAACACCCCCCCCCCCAACTTCTAGTTATAATTTTCCCTTAAGACAGGGGTGGGATGCATATTAAATAAAAAAATATACAAATTATATATAGCACAAAATCACACTAAGGGAAACTACCTATCCTTCGACTCATATCCCTCTGTCATCACACATGACACCCAGATTCCACCACATAGGTCTAGGTATCTAATAAACATAAAAAAATCAAGTTCAATTTTAATTAATTCATTATTAATTAATTAACATTATTCCTAATCTATATCCAAGATTTTCATTTTAATCAATAAATCCTAGTGCCAATATAACATAAAATTGTTTTCTTGTATTCTCAAGTTTTTCATAAACATAATTAAGAATCAATAACCAACCCTGATCTTTCATTAATTCATTATCATTTCATCAATATCGAGGTACTCTGGGACTCAAGATAAGCCTCCATGTGAAGGATGTATTCATAGTGCATAGTATCAAACTATGTCTCATGGTTGGAAATTGGTAACCCAAATAGCATCCATACATTGACCATCAATTAATCATTAGCCAAGAAGTACAAATTGATGATAAATCATCACTTGGAAATCATCCCAACCATATTGGTGTCCCACACAATTATTCATAAAAACACATCTGGTATATCATTACAATATCTTCACATCTGGAACCCCATGCCACAATCATCATCATAATTAGAACCCCATAGAACTATAATCATCATAATCATCAACCCTTTCAACCATCATCATCATAACTCACACCATGTGACATCACAATCATCAATACCACCATTATAATGATCTGGAATTTTACTGATGGAATTTTCCCTATGATAATTATAACATACTTAGTAATGTTGTATTATATAAAGCACATGAACCACATGATAGAGCCAAAAAAATAATTTTTATAATTTTAACATTACATTTAAAGAATAAATATGTCCATAAGAATTTAAAATATTATAATCGGATAAAAATAGAATATAATATAACTAAAATAAGAACATTTGGATCTGCTCAATCTATAAGAATATCCATGCTCATGAAAAACATTATAGAAATTAATTAGAATACTCGTCTAACTATTAGGAATAGTAATCTGGTCGTTAGAATTTTATCCTCACTTATGGATTTGAAAAATAATATTTATTTATCTTATGAAATGAAAATATGAAATATATTTATCTCATGATACTAGTAAATAAATGTTTTAAATTTGAAAAAAAAAATTGTTTGTGTTTTTGAAAACCATATATATTTTATTTTCATTTTTATAAAAAATATAATAATATAAAAGAAATTTTATTTTCATAAAATTGGTTTATAAATTATTATTAATATGTATTATAATCATAATATAATTTTATGATGTCATGAGTAATTTTTCAAAGGCTCTGAAAATTGATCATATTATTAATTTTTTTATTTTTTAAATAAATTATAATTTAAATTATAATTTAAATTTATAATATTTATAAAATTATTATTATCAAATGGATTTTATTTTTAGAATATATATGTCAAAAAAATGGGGTAAAGTTTTTGTATTTTTCTAAAATAAATGAATTTTCAATGAATAGTGAAATTCGAAAAAATACAATATTCAACATTATAAGCTAAATACTCAATTTTTTTATTCATGGATGATGTAAGAACCCATTAGTTCAAACTCACATGCACCATTTGTTATATATATTCACAATAATCAACATTATTGGTAGTCCTAAGGTAAAATAATAAACTAATGAATATTATATTAAAAAAAGCATCCCTCCCTCTCCTCCCCTTATAAATACCACCCCTCACCTCCTCTTATCTTCACATATTATAAGCTTTGGATCATTCCCAATTTCTCCCCAGTTATATAACCAATCCCCTCACCCATGTCTTAGTGATTTTTTTCTCACCAATAGACCAATTTCATGTTCCTTAATGAGTTTTTCAAGGAGAAGACATTCAAGAGGTAATATTGCAAACTAACGCTTTTGAATTATTTTTTTATTCTACCTTCTCCTCACCTCCCGCATACAACATGAAATAATTACACTAGAATCATATATATATATATATACTATAATTTTAGAGTTATAATTTAATATCTACCATCCATCCTCTTCTCTTCCCCTCTTATTCTAAAAGCGAAACCATTGTCAACATTTTTTCAGTTCATCGCCTCCATAAATGAGGAGTTTTAAAATTCTATTACCACATTAATGGAAGGTAAATATTCACTTATAAAGGTTTAAAATGACTTAAAAATATATATTGTATATTTTTCACATTTTGGAATGAATAATTGTCCATAATATTAAATAAAACAAAACTAGTTCATGATGATCGGTAAAACCGCCAAAATATATTAACCGCATAACATTAACATTTTAACTAAATGAATCATCCATATGTTGTAAAAATATGGTTATTTGAGATTATTTCAATTTCTATAAGAACATGAAGATCATTTTATTTCACATATGGAGTTTTAGTTCAATTTGAAAAGAATCACTATAATTATCCTCAAGTGATCCGACCCGAGAACCTTGAAATGAATGCCCTAGTAATAATGAAATTAAACCGTATATATAATTGAAATGGTTGTAAATGAACAAAATATAATTATATTAAATCAGATATATGTGTAAAAATTTCAAAATTAAGTAATTAATAAAGATAATTTCATTATTCAAGATGTTAACTGAAAGTGAAGAATGATTCTAAAAATAATATAAGGGAATTATAAGGGCCCGATTCAATGTACAACGACCCTTGGCATTTTTTTGAAACCCATGGTGATCATAGGAGTACTGGAGTGATTCTGGAGGGGTTAGTCTACTAAAATTTGGAAATGGGTAGATTACACATCTTGTAATATTTACACATTATGTATGTTCAGTTTAGGGCTTCTCGAGGTAGGTTCATGGGGTGCTTCATGACATGTAAATAATTTGGATTTAATGATTAAAGGTGGCTTGTTTTTTAGTGAGGTATGATAATAAAAATTTAAAATACATGTAATATTTATATTTCATGTAAATCCCATGTTTATCACGTTTATAAAATTTAATGCACCTTGGGTTTTTCCTCAAACCCTATTGAATCTCCCGATTCCAAGTGATCTTGCATCCCTCCCTTTGGTTTTTTGGGATTCCTTCATTGGAGATAGATCCATGGAATTATATCTTTGATCAATAGTGATCCAAGGTGCATTATTACTTTATTATCTATCAGGCTATCCCAGATTAGTCATGTTTCCTCCTATTTATTCTTTCCATTCTATGATGCTTTATCTCAATTATTATAATAAATTTTTTTTGTCGATGAATTTGTGGCATGATGTCCTTATGAGGTCACATTTTCCTCAAGGGAGAGGTGATCATAGATCCATAACATTGGTTCGTTCTCATGTGAAGAACATCAATTCCTTTGAGATAGGGGATTCATTTCTACTTAAATTTTTTTATGTTCAATCATAAATTGATCGTGGTTTATCCCTTTTGGATGATAATATAATTAACCTAATAATAATTTAACTGGATTGATAATGAATTGGTTAGCAATTTCATGTTGATTATTTATACCATGATAGTAGTTTCCCTCTTGATTTTCTAGAAAGTTTGATATCTATGTTATATTTTGTAAGAATGTTCTTATGCTTGTATTAGCATGTTTAATTTGATAAATAATGTAAATATAATGTAAAATTTTAATTAATTATATTAATAAATTAAAGAGATGGAATGTTTTAATCTAATGTTTGTTGTAATTTTATGTTGATCAAATTGATGAAAGTATGAATGTTTAATTGAATTGGTTATTCCATTAGATGATGAAATTGGTTAATGAACCTAAAGCACGAAAATTGATGTTTATAATAATAAAAGTAATTTTAGTTGATAATGGTACTTCTCTAGGTTTGTAAAAATTGGAATAAATTTTAAGATAATTTTTTTCCTTTGATAGCTTGTTATAGATTGATGCCTAAGGTTTCTTGTGATTGGTGTAACATCCCGACCCGGGTTCCACACACTGGTGCCCAATGATGATTGATCACATGACCTCAAGAATGCCTCCCAATATTCTAGAGGCTACCAACTAGAAGTGAGGGTCTATTATTGATCATGGGGAGACTATATTCTCTTTACCAGAGTAATAAAGTAATGGAAATAACTAAACAATAACAATCATATAACCATAACCAATATAATATCATGAGACCAAATAGGGAAATACAATATCTAAACTAAACAGTAGAAATGACATACCAAATTATGTGTCAAGTGTTAAAATGAAACTCAAAAGTTACTTCACAGATAACTCCCAAGTAGGTCCCAAACCACATCTGGTTCCCTCATCCATTCTCTATCCCAACACATCCATCTAACATAGGGCCCTTTCCCTTAACCTTTCTTGCAACCAAGAAATCTATTTGGGTACCGATTAGGTAGCCTAAGTAGGGTGTGAGTATAACTCAGTAGGCCACCACCAATATGGTCTAAAATAATATCTTGTCAAATAGTGCATTTAGTTGTATAAATAATAGATAACAACAATAAAGTAGATAGTTTACACTTATTCAAATATTCTTTATTTAACCACAAAAACCCCCCAAGTTCTCGAGGACACCCCAACCGCAATGCATGTTATTGCCAATAATGAAGTTTGAACTATACCCAAGGGATATCATATCTCAGAAAGTCATTGTTACCATTCTTCATCTCAATTCACATATAAATTCCACTATTACCTTTCATTGTCCAAATTCACATCTGAATATCATTGTTCCCATTCATCATTTCAAAACACTCATGAATTCCATTATTATCATTCATTATTTCAATATCACATATGAATTTAATTATTAACATCCACCATTTCAATATCACTTATGAATTCCATTTTTACCATTCATCATTTCAACATCACATATAAATGTCATTATTACCATTCATAATTTTAATATCACATATGAATGACATTAATTTCAACATCATTCCATTAAATAACTCAATAATTAATTAATTACCTCAAACACATTAATTAACTCAATAATTAATTAATCATATCAATCCCTTTAATTAACTCAAATATTAATTAATCATCTTAGTGCCACTAATTAACACAACAATTAATCTCAATTCCATTAATTAACACAACAAATAATTAATCATACCAATCCCATTAATTAACTCAATAATTAATTAATCATCTCAATCCCATTAATTAGATCAACAATTAATCAATCATCTCATTATCATTACTAATTCAACAATTTGTTCATCACATCAGTCCCCTTAATTAATTCCCCAATAAAATAATCACATCAATCCCATTAATTAACTTGCTAATTAATTAATAAAAATCCAACATCCCAATAATACCATAATCAATTCAACAATTAAATAATCATCTAAATGTCATTAATTAACTCAAAAATTAATTAATCATCTCAATAACATCAATTAACTCAACAATTAATTTATCATCTCAATATCTTTACTAATTCAGAAATCATTTCATCGTATTAGTCCCCTTATTTAATTCCCAAATTAATTAAGCACATAAATCCTATTAATTAATTATCCAATTAATTAATCCAAATCCACCATCCCAATAATCCCATAATTAATTCAACAATTAATTATTCAAAATCCATGATCTCGATAATCCTATAATTAATTAAATAATTTATTATTCAATATCTAAAAACTCAATATCCCATAAGTAATTCAATAATTAACTATTCAATTCAAAATCCCATTTTACCATAATTAATTCAAAAATTAATTTTTCAATTCACAGTCTCAATATCCCCAATTTCACAGTCCCTTAACTAATTAATTCATAAAATTAATTAATTCAGTCAAAGGAACTCAATTTAAAATAACCTAATATAAATTCTACAATTATGTACACATAATTGAAATCAAGACTTTGGGATTTGAATAATAGACCACCTACCACAATTTTTTGATGAGTGATCTCCTAATGTAAATCCCCAATTTGACCAGAATAATGATGTAGAACAAGATCTGGTTCTTAAACTCTAAATCAAGATCGAATAATCAAGATCCCAAAATTCTAGAAATAGATCCCCAATCCTAGATCTAGATACAAAAAAAATAGGTACGAATAATCCTTCAATATATGGAAGAAGAACAGGAAAGATAAAGAAAACCACACATTATGATATCCTCTTATTGGGAGGGATGCAGATATTCAATTTCGGATTTGAATCATGGTAAATGAAGGTCAAAATATCTTTTAATCTATTTTAGAGGCTCAAAAATCATTAAAAGACATTAGGTTTGAGTTAGAGTTGAATAGGGGTTAAAATGGGGGCCTGATAAATTTTAAGTCCAATTTTTAGGGAATTAAAATCATGTACGCACGTTTTGATGCTTGGGGTGCATAGTTTTCTCTTATTGTCCACCTTAACCACGTGCCTCTTCTAGGGGTGCATGGTTTCTCCAAATAGGGTTCATGGTTTGAAAACTCATTCACCAATCATGTGAATCCCCTCTATTTGGGTTCACATGGTTTATTGGGCTGGGGTGCATGATTTGGGAAAACCATGCACTGCCCATCATTCTTAAAAATTTCACAAATTTCCACCCAAACACAGCCCAATTAAAAACCACACAAAAAGTACTCAAAAATGAAAAAGAATAACTAAAATTAAGCCTAAAAAATCTCTATAAAAGGTTGGGATCTTACAATATTTCCACCTTATAACAGCTCATCCCCGATCTGTACTCCCAAGAATCTCTAAGATTCTGAGTTAGAAAGATCGAGCCACTGAGTATGCATATCAACTTCCCTCTCCCATGTTTCCCCCTGAACATGGCCATGTTTCCACAACACATGAACTATCGGCATGGTATTTTCCCGAAACACTTTCTCATTATGATCAAATATAAGAATCTGATTATCCTCAAAGAATGCATCTATCTAAATCTCAACATCATTCACATCAATCGCATGATTTGGGTTGGAGTGATACCTCTATAGTTGTGACACATGCAAAATTTCATGTATAGCATTGTATCTCTGTGGAAGAGAAAATCAATATGCCACCGGCCCTATTCTCTCCACAACCTCAAATGGTCCAACAAACATGGGCACCAACTTACCCTATCTTTTTATCCTTTAGTGACCCAATCTAGGTGACACTTGAAGTAATACATGATCAACCTCTATAATTTCTAGGGTTCGTCAATGTATTTCAGCATTCAACTTATGTCTACTTTAATCCTTATCCATATGCTTCCAAATCAATTGAACCTTCTTCAACACCTCTTGCATGAGAATCATTCCCAATAACTCTAAATCACCTAACTCTATCTAGCATAGAGGTGATCTTCCTGGCCTACCATAATGAGGCTTTTATGGTTCCATCTCAATAGTTTCTTAATAACTATTGTTATTGGTGAAATCCACCAAATCTAGGTGTTTCTCCAAAGACCCACTTAAGTCCAATACACATTCCCAAATCATATCCTTAAGAACCTATATAGTATGCTCTGACTTCCCATCTGTCTATAGGTGGAAATTCAAAATTAACAAAACCTATTACCAGGTGCCTTCTGGAATCCCTACTAGAAGCCTAAAGTAAGACACAAGCCATGATCTTAGAGAATAGTCTATGGAACCCCATGTAGATGTACTATCTCCTAAACATATATTTGTCCCAACTGATCCACCGAACTAGTAATTAATTTAACCTTCATCTATCCACAATGACCCAATTAGTTTCATTCTTTTGATGAGTCCTTCAGAGACCCACCATAAAGTCCATAGTAATGGCATCCCACTTCCATTACAAAATGGGAAATAGATCTAAAAAACCACCAGGTCATTGATACTCAGACTTCACCTATTGATAGGAGTATCATCGTGTCACAAACCCTACTATCTCCTTTTTCATTCCCCAACACCAAAATTTTCATTATATGTTATGGTACATTTTTTCCACAGCTGGATGCATCGACCACTTCGAGGCATGAAAATCATGCATCATCTCCTCTTGTATTCTGTAAAACCCCAACTCCAGTTACCCAAAGTCGGTTCATTATTACATAACATTGGCATGATCACAAGAAAGATCAAGTCTCGAAAGACCGATTAGTTTAGTAGCCTTGGAAACACTAGATACATTCATAAAATTTTACATTACATCATAAAAAACATCTTGTCTTCATATCCCCTCATACTATCCCTGTAGTTCATTCATAAATTACTTCTTCATAATCCTGGGAAAAATAAAACATTGAAAAGGGTGAGCTCAAATGCTAAGTAAGGATAACAATATAGCAGAATCTTTCATAGATAAGCATAAACACTGAAGGAAATTTGTAACTAAAAAAAGCCTTTTAAACTTGAACTTCAACATAGTATGGTAAAAAAAATGAAATAATGTTGTTTACTTATTCACATGGTTACTCTACTAATCAAATAATCACATGCAATATCAATAACCACTTTCATAATGATGGAATTCATAATTCCAGACTATCATAACCACATAGCCAAGGCCTCATGCCAAGACTACAAATAAGATTTTTCCAAGGCCTTGTGCCAAGACAATAGTTTGTCTCATGAGACCTACTGATGCATCGAGGAGCTATATCGGACTCCACCTGTCACTTATTAAGTCCAATGAATTCCTCATATGAATAGGTTTAAACATAACATAAACATTCGTACTAAAACTAGCATACGAAATGTCAATACTTTAACCACAAACCATGAATGGTATAAAAATAGTACATCCACAGTCAAACATAACTCATTCGATACAATATGGAAGATTGTATTGTATCACATTAACCTCAATCAAGAATAATGAAGGATGTTGACATAGATGAAAATAATCATCAAAACGATTTGAGAGAAATATCCCCCTTTTTCTTGAAATCATTTAAAAGTCACACTATTTGTCAAGAAGCCATTTAAAAACAGATTTTTGAATCAAAGTGTCCCATACCACTTTGAAACTTTTAAAAGGAGTTTTAATTTTAAAACATTAATGTCCATATAAATAAATCCTGAAAACCATTTTTAAAACATGGACATTAATGAGCAAGATTTAGAAGAATAAGTCTTTAAAACATTTAAAAATGATATTTTAGTTAGAGTTTCTAACCAAAAGAGAGACACTTGAATAAAAATAATTGAGGTAATAAAAACATTGTAATATCATGAGAATAAATGGATTCATGATATAATATGTCAAAGTACATTATATACACCACATAAAAGCGATTTGGTGTATATCAACAAATAAGTCTCAATGGAATGTAAATTGAGATGAAATCTCTCATAAAGGTCGTACCCTTAGGTTAAGGATAAATCAATGACATAGTTATGTGTGAAAAATCTAAATACACTAAATATTATTGGATATTCAGTGTAAAACAATCAAAGTACATTCACACATAATCTTGTAAAAACAACACCAATGAATTGGATGTTTAACTCAACAAATGGAGAATGAGTTAAAATTACTCTAATCAAATTAATATCGATGACTTGAGAAATTATCAATGGAGTGATTATGTGTATCAAAAGTATATCCACAGAAATGGGGAGTGGAAATTATGACATAAGAATTTGAATATTGATTCCACACATAATCTTGGAGTAATATAGTCAATGAAATATGCATAAAGCCAAATGAGTGGAAATTGAAATTTCAAATTCCCTTATCGATTAGGTAACTTATGAAACATACACCCATGAAAGAAGGATCATACCATGATTATGTAAATATCTATAAATTAAAGTATATTACACAATGAATAAAATCATGGGCAGTACACACACCACATGCAATAAATAAGTGGTGAACAATGGAATTCTCACGGAATTAAAAGTGAGATAAGAAACCCCTTACTTTGTAATTTTTCCTTGGTCGACGGTAGGTTAACCTCCTGTATAATGGTGATATAATTGTTATTGAATTATACAAGAATAATTTACATTAATATTATATCATATATGATCTTTTAACATTGATTTGTTAATAATATCTTAGAATTATCTTCATTTCGGGTGTTAACGGGTTCATTTTACTTTATATACTTTGTTATGTGAGCCATATTCGTTATTAATGGGATGTATATTATTCATATACAGAATTATATCAAGTCCTTAGATACTATTTTTAAATCATAAATGATAATTATACTTGAATGGATATGATGGAGAATGAATCTCATCGTGTTCGTGGAGACGGTAGTCCGTACGTACGCACGAGCGACAATATCATTCTTTTGATATTAAAATAATATATAATTGGATGTTATATCATATATAAATAATCATTATCATGTTATATTTATTATTTACATGAGTTACACATCATTATTATACCCATCCAAATAATAATATATTGAATAACAATTACACCACGACGTGGAGACGGTAAGCCGTACGTATGCACGTATGGTGACATGTTATTCAAAGGGTGGATAGAATACTAAATATGGTTGTACCATATTTATAATAACATAATAGTATATATATGATACTGGAGTTATTATTTTCGAATTCTAATAACAAAGAAAGAAGAAGTGGAAGAAGAAAGGAACTTGAAAAGGGGTGGTGAAAACATTACCGCTTCTTCGGGTTCTTCCTTTTGATTTGATCAAAAGGGCTCCTTAGGATGGCTTTATGATCAAACTAAGGCATCTAGGTTGTAGTGATGGAAGTTTAGGGAGTATTTGGGCAGGGGTTGGCTGAACCAAAAGGCTTTGAAGGTGTGAAGAAATGAGGAGGAGTTCCCTTTTATAAGAGGGGTGAGGGGTACCTTTGAAAAAACTAGAAATATTAATTTATAATAAATTCATATTCAGTTTCTAATGGCTCCAAAGTTGATTATTTAAAGTTTAAGGTGGAGATAGGTCTAAAACCAATAAACCAATAGAATTTAGACAGGTTTTTGTCATTAAATTAACCTTATATTTAAGTATTAAATCTTAGTTAATTAGTTTCACTTTTACAATGTCTCTTTGTATTTTTATATTATATGGTTAATAAACTTAACATATACATACAAGAGACCCCCAAGTGGTACATTAATGATAAAACTATCATGATATAAGTCACTTGGCCGAACCTTATATTTTTAGGAATTTAATATCAATTAATAATATAATGTGTTTTTTAAAAACTCTTTTATGTCAATTTTGACACTATTCAATAGTTGATTTTTTTGAAACTCATAACAGAATGATTACTTCAAACAAAGTTAATTAAATCAATCCTAATATGTCATATTAACCTATAAAATTAGTTTAATTCAATAAAAGTCTCAAATTATATTTATTTTGGTATTTATAATATCAATTATTCTAATTTTTCACTATTATGGTAATTACTACATCACCATTGTGTCATAAATAAATTAAATTATTTAATGTCTAAAAATTATAAATAAAATATCATTATGTATTAAATATTTTTATATTTCTAATTAATATTTATATTCTAAAATAAAACATATATAACCTTATGTAAAAATTGTTTTGATAAAAGATATATGCTAGTGTCATTTTTGTTTTCATTTTAACTTAATTAAAATAAACTGTCCCTATCACTTACAAGTGGATCCATGGGGTCCCAAAATCGACCCAAAGATTCCCATGGTAGACCATGTATCAACCAATAGGGTTAAGACACGTTTTAGGGTAATTTACTATTATTATAATATCATTTTTTAACCCTTGTTTACCGGATTTACCCTTTAACCATGGTAAATAAAATATTTACCGAAGTAATTATCCAAAATTTCTAAAAATAAAAGTTACCTATTTACACAATTTTAACATCCCGATTCCAAATATGGAATCCATTTTTTCAAATTCAAAACACAGAAGTGGCAGAAATTAATTTAAAATTAATTCCCATTGTTAAAACAAAAAGCGTGTTTTTAAGAGATAATAACTATCAAAAGATTGACACTTGTTTATTTCTGGTTTAAATGTGAAATTATGTTCAATGACCCACATTGTATTACATGGTAAAAATATATTTTAAATATAATTTAAAACCACTCAAATTCATTATTTATCACTATTAATTATTTCGATTAAAAAAGTTGTTTTCAATTAAAATTTAGTAATTTTTTACTATTCATCAAAGTATAAAAGTTGTCCGAAAAGTACCAAAATTTCACCCTAGGATAATTTCATTATTCCGAATCCAAAAATTAAGCCTATTTTACCAAATTCAAAACATAAAAGTTGCATTTATTAATTTAAAATTGATTCCTGCTATAAAACCAAAAGGCGTATTTTTAAGAAATAATAACTATCAAAAGTTTGACACCTGTTTATGTCCAATTTCAAGGTGAAATTACTTAAAATGACCATAATTGGATTAAATAGTAAAAATATAATCTATTTATACTTCCAAACCATTAAAATGTATAATTTAACAATATAAATTATTTTGATTAAAAAAGTTGTTTTCAGTTAAAATTTAGTAATTTTTCACTATTCACCCAAATATGAAAGTTATCAGAAAGACACCAAAACATTATTGATACTAAATTATTATGTCCCGATTCTAAAGAAGAATTTATTTTTGTCAAATTGAATATATAAAAGTTTCAAATATTGGTTTTAAAAGGGCTTCTCCATTAAAAGGCGGTAAAATTTTATTTTTTGAAAAATACTTCTTTTATCTGAAAAAATGAATTTGTTCATAAATAATATCTTAGAAACTCATAATATGGATTAAAATTATAAGGATAATATAATATTTAAAATTTAGTTAATACTATTCATAACCTCTTTTGAACGGCTAGTTTGGTAAGTCGTGGTGTACTTGAACTCAGTGTAGCGTACAACACACGCTATTGTATTATTCAAAGAGAAGTGTATCGTGGGAGATTGGGGTGTTGCATTCACCCCTCCTTCAATAAATTGCATCCTCGCAATTTTAAAAATTGGGGTTGAGAATATAATGGAAATTACCACATCGGAAAAAGAGTCAATAAAAATATTACTTTAAAATAAAGAAAGAGAGGTATAAAGGTCACCCAAGATAATCCATACTAGGATCCGAGGTAGGAAAACATGGATATGGATGATAAACTAAGTGTCAAGTTCTGATGGAGAGGGATAGAAATCATGATCAGGAGAAATTTAACAATAAGAAAACCACAAACTTGTGTTGGGACAAACGATCATTAATCTCCTAGTATGAAAAATAAACGGACAACATTTTTTGTTTTAAGTTACATTACATAAGGATAAGGAATTCATTTATGATATTGACTAAGAATATAAAGAAATATACTTAATTTTTAAGTAGAGTTTCATTCTTTAATGAATTTCCACCACTAACTCATTTTTTTTAAACGATGAGTATTCAAGAAGACTTGGTCACACTGGAAGAGCTAGAATAAACTTCTATAGAATCACATGATCCATGCAGGATAAACCATATATTTACATTGTCTTTATAGACTAATCAAAACCAAAATGGTTGGTACAAGATCTAATGATCCCCTAAAAGGATATTCCTTGAGAGAAATAAACACTAATCTTAATTTCTAAAATTAAACCAATAATACCCCAAAGTTAAATAAATACTATTCAATAATCAATTGTCCTTAAAATCCTTCAATACAATCCAAACTAATATTGAAACCCAAAACATAGAGGAATTTGATTATGCAGTCTCCCGTGTTAAATTGTATCTCCAAATAACATCAAATACTCTTAAAGTCACATACTTAAAAGTAATTAACCTCATCACATATTCTCTATTATAGGTTAATCATTTCCATAAATAACCCAAATCACTATAAATCCACAATAAAAACCTAGATAAAAATCTACCATTACTCCACAAATGAAACCCCATAGTATTCTATTTTCCTTGGGCATATAGTGTTCCCAACAAAGCGAACATCTTCCAAAATAACATTTATCACTTAATCGCCAAATCATTTTCCTATACCAAGGGTATTCATTTGATAAGATATAAGAACCCAAATCAACTTATTATTGATCAATAAAATCATTTAACTAAAAATAATTAGTCACACTATCCAGGGACTTCACGTAGTCTAGTGGTAGGCGATAAATCTCAATCGCACTTTGGTTGTGGGTTCGATTCCCAAAGCTTTGTCCGACGCGACGGGTTGTCACACGGTCTACGTGTTGTCCTTTTTCAAAAACTATATTTTATAATATTACCAAAATGAGATAAATTCCTCAAAATACCATAACATAATTTAACCACAAATTTTATATCATACCTTGCATTTTCATCCCAAATTATAATAACTTATAATTCTCTCAAACACCAATGATCATATAAAACCAAATGGTTATTTATTCCTATATCCACAAGAGAAGATACAATTCTTCCTCAAATATCATTCTCACATGGCAAACTTTGGGGTTACAAATACAAGAGAAAATTATTCCAAAGTAAACCCATCAACAAGGAGTACTAATACTTTTTAAACATTTCTCCAACCATTTATTTCAACATAGCTTCTTCTTTGACCAAGAAAATATCCTATAGAATAGGGAATTCACTCGGGTAATGGCCAGGTCCCCTACATTTACAGAAAATGGCTGTAAATGAACTCTTGGGACCATTTTTATCTTCTTCCATAGTACTCTTCATTTTGCTTCGGCAATTCTTCACTTTATGTCCTTCCTTCCCACATGTAAAGCATTTATTGGTCCCATTGAGACACTTTCCCGGGTGTCTCCTACCACATTTCTTGCATGATGGAAATTGAGGGTTCTTTTCTCCATGGTCTCCATTACTGGAGCTCTTATCATTCGTCACCTTTATCTTCCTTGTTGAGTCTGGGAGTTGGTTAATATATATGTTGTTGATCATATTTTTGGAAAACTGATTTGGCATAAAGACGATATCTTTTATTCCTATCAACATTCCATTTTTTTGCTCATTGCCACCACCGTTCCCACCTTGTACATCATTCTCAAAGTCACTATGACTTCCTTGGAATCCATCCATTGACTAAAACCAGAAATCATTGTGTGAGTAACAGTAGTAGTAAAATCATTTAGAGATTAACATGTAACCATATTCTCAATTTGAAACATATTAGGATTAACCAAGGTCATTTACACTCATCTTATATATATAATACTTCAAATTGGTTTGTAAAGAAAATGTATATTATCCTAAGCATATCCCCCGGGAGTGTCGTAACCAAGAGTGTAGCAAGGCCCTTTGTCGTGCACCAGTTCCCGTTCGAGTCTAGCTCAAAGCGGTGTTTTCGGGTTTTACCCCTAGGTACATCTGTGTCAGAGCCACCTCTATCTGCTCGTATCCAAACAGGGATGTATTGCTCGGAAAACTCACAAAATCTCTACAATACCAAAATTCTAGGAATTTCTTATATACTAATCCTCAAAGTTCATCTTAGGTCTACGTGATCTAATCAGAGTTTATCTAAATCTAGCTTCCAAGGTTTGTACTAAACTTCCTCTGACACCAACTGTAACGCCCCGACTCCAGTTACCCAGAGTCGGTGCATTATTACATAACATTGGCATGATCACAATAAAGATCAAGTCTCGAAAGACCGATTAGTTTAGTAGCCTTGGAAACACTAGATACATTCATAAAATTTTACATTACATCATAAAAAACATCTTGTCTTCATATCCCCTCATACTATCCCTATAGGTCATTCATAAATTACTTCTTCATAATCCTGGGAAAAATAAAACACTGAAAGAGGTGAGCTCAGATACTCAGTAAGGATAACAATATAGCAGAAGATTTCATAGATTATCATAAACACTTAAGGCAATTTGTAACTAAAACAAAAGCCTTTTAAACTTGAACTTCAACATAGTATGGCAAAAATAAAATGAAATAATGTCGTTTACTTATTCACATGGTTACTCTACTAATCAAATAATCACATGCAATATCAATAACCACTTTCATAATGATGGAATTCATAATTCCAGACTATCATAACCACATAGCCAAGGCCTCGTGCCAAGACTAAAAATATGATTTTTCCAAGGCCTTGTGCCAAGACACTAGTTTGTCTCATGAGACCTACTGATGCATCGAGGATCTATAGCGGGCTCCACCCGTCACTTATTAAGTCCAATTCATTCCTCATATGAATAGTTTTAAACATAACATAAACATTCGTGTTAAAACTAGCATACTAAATGTCAATACTTTAACCACAAACCATGAATGGTATAAAAATAGTACATCCACAGTCAAACATAACTCATTCAATACAATATGGAAGATTGTATTGTGTCACATTAACCTCAAACAATAATAATGAAGGATGTTGATATAGATGAAAATAATCATCAAAACTATTTGAGAGAAATATCCCCCTTTTTCTTGAAATCATTTAAAAGTCACACTATTTGTCAAGAAGCCATTTAAAAATAGATTTTTGAATCAAAGTGTCTCATACCACTTTGAAACTTTTAAAAGGAGTTTTAATTTTAAAACTTTAATGTCCATATAAATAAATCCTTAAAACCATTTTTTAAAACATGGACATTAATGAGCAAGATTTAGAAGAATAATTCTTTAAAACATTTAAAAATGGTATTTTAGTTAAAGTTTCTAACCAAAAGAGAGACACTTAAATACAAATAATTGAGGTAATCAAAACATTGTAATATCACGAGAATAAAGGGATTCATGATATACTATATCAAAGTACATTATATACACCACATAAAAGAGATTTGGTGTATATCAACAAAGAAGTCTCAATGGAATGTAAATTGAGATGAAATCTCTCATAAAGGTTGTACCCTTAGGTTAAGGATAAATCAAAGACATAGTTATGTGTGAAAAATCTAAATACACTAAATATGATTGGATATTAAGTGTAAAACAATCAAAGTACATTCACACATAATCTTGTAAAAACAACACAAATGAATTGGATGTTTAACTCAACAAATGGAGAATGAGTTAAAATTACTCTTATCAAATCCATATCGATGACTTGAGAAATTATAAATGGAGTGATTATGCGTATCAAAAGTATATCCACAGAAAATGGGAGTGGAAATTATGACATAAGCATATGAATAGTGATTCCACACATAATCTTGGAGTAATATAATCAATGAAATATGCATAAATCCAAATGAGTGGAAATTGAAATTTCAAATTCCCTTATCGATTAGGTAACTTATGAAACATACACACATGAAATAAGGATCATACCATGATGATGTAAATATCCATAAATTAAAGTATATTACACAATGAATACAATCATGGGCAGTACACACACCACATGCAATAAATAAGTGGTAAACAATGGAATTCTCATGGAATTAAAAGTGAGATAAGAAACCCCTTACTTTGTACTTTTTCCTTGGTAAACGGTAGTTTAACCTCCTTTATAATTGTTAAATAATTGTTATTGAATTATAAAAGAATAATTTACATTAATATGATATCATATATGATCTTTTAACATTGATTTGTTAATAATATCTTAGAATTATCGTCATTTCGGGTGTTAACGGGTTCATTTTACTTTATATTCTTTGTTATGTGAGCCATATTAGTTATTAATGGGATGTATATTATTCATATCCAGAATGATATCAAGTCCTTAGATACTATTTTTAAATCATAAAATGATAATTATACTTGAATGGATATGAGGGATAATGAATCTCATCGCGTTCGTGGAGACGGTAGTCCGTACGTAAGCACGAGCGACAATATCATTATTTTGATATTAAAATAATATATAATTGGATGGTATATCATATATACATAATCATTATCATGTTATATTTATTATTTACATGAGTTACACATCATTATTATACCCATACAAATAATAATATATTGAATAACAAATACACCACGACGTGGAGACGGTAAGCCGTACGTACACACGTATGGTGACATGTTATTCAAAGGGTGGATAGAATACTGAATATGGTTGTACCATATTTATAATAACATCACATTATATATAGGATACTGGATTTATTATTTTCTAATGGTAATAACAAAGAAAGAAGAAGTGGAAGAAGAAAGGAACTTGAAAAGGGGTGGTGAAAACATTACCTCTTCTTCGGGTTCTTCCTTTTTATTTGATAAAAAGGGCTCCTTAGGATGGCTTTATGATCAAACTAAGGCCACTAGGTTGTAGTGAGGGAAGTTGAGAGAGTATTTGGGAAGTTTTTGGCCGAACAAAAAGGCTTTTAAGGTGTAAAGAAATGATAAGGAGGAGTGCCCTTTTATAAAAGGGGTGAGGGGCACCTTTGGAAAAGCTAGAAATATTAATTTATAATAAATTCATATTCAGTTTATAATAGATCTAAAGTTGATTATTTAAAGTTTAAGGTGGGGATAGGTCGAAAACCACTCAACCAATATAATTTAGACAGGTTTGTGTCATTAAATTAACCTAATATTTAAGTATTAACTCTTAGTTAATTAGTTTCACTTTTACAATGTCTCTTTGTATTTTTATATTATATAGTTAATAAATGTACCATATACATCCAAGAGACCCCCAAGTGGTCCATTAATGATAAACCTATCATGATATAAGTCCCTTGGCCGAACATTAGATTTTTAGGAATTTAATATCAATTAATAATATAATATTTGTTTTAAAAACTCTTTTATGTCAATTTTGACACTATTCAATAGTTGATTTTTTTGAAACTTATAACAGAATGATTACTTAGTAAAAAGTTAATTAAATCAATCCTAATATGTAATATTAACCTATAAAATTAGTTTAATTCAATAAAAGTCTCAAATTATATTTATTTTGTTATTTGTAATATCAATTATTCTAATTTTTCACTATTATGGTAATTACTGCATCACCATTGTGTCTTAAATAAATTAAATTATTTAATGTCTAAAAATTATAAATAAAATATCATTATGTATTAAATATTTTTATATTTCTAATTAATATTTATAGTCTAAAATCCAACATATATAACCCTATGTAACAATTGTTTTTCTAAAAGATATATGCTAGTGTCATTTTTGTATTCATTTTAACTTAATTAAAATAAAGTTTCCCTATCACTTACAAGTGGATCCATGGGGTCCCAAAATCGACCCAAAGATGCCCATGATCAACCATGTATCAACCAATAGGGTTAATAAACGTTTTAGGGTAATTTAGTATTATTATAATATTATTTGTTAACCCTTGTTTTCCGAATTTACCCTTTAACCATGGTAAATAAAATATTTACCGAAGTAATTATCCAAAATGTCTAAAAATAAAAGTTACCTATTTACACAATTTGAAAATCAAAATTCCAAATATGGAATCCATTTTTTCAAATTCAAAACACAGAAGTGGCAGAAATTAATTTAAAATTAATTCTCGTTGTTAAAACAAAAAGCGTGTTTTTAAGAGATAATAACTATCAAAAGATTGACACTTTTTTATTTCTGGTTTAAATGTGAAATTATGTTCAATGACCCACATTGTATTACATGGTAAAAATATATTTTAAATATAATTTAAAACCACTCAAATTCATAATTTATCACTATTAATTATTTCGATTAAAAATGTTGTTTTTAATTAAAATTTAGTAATTTTTTACTATTCATCAAAGTATAAAAGTTATCAGAAAAGTACCAAAATTTCACCCTAGGCTAATTTAATTATTCCGAATCCAAAAATTAAGTCTATTTTACCAAATTCAAAACATAAAATTTGAATTTATTAATTTAAAATTGATTCCTGCTATCAAAACCAAAAGGCGTATTTTTAAGAAATAATAACTATCAAAAGTTTGACACCTGTTTATGTCCAATTTCAAGGTGAAATTACTTAAAATGACCATCATTGGATTAAATACTAAAAATACAATCTATTTATACTTAGAAACCATTAAAATTTATAATTTAACAATATAAATTATTTTGATTAAAATAGTTGTTTTCAGTTAAAATTTAGTAATTTTTCACTATTCACCCAAATATGAAAGTTATCAGAAAGATACCAAAACATTATTGATACTAAATTCTTATGTCCCGATTCTAAAGAAGAATTTATTTTTTTCAAATTGAATATATAAAAGTTTCAAATATTGGTTTTAAAAAGGCTTCTCCATTAAAAGGCGGTAAAATTTCATTTTTTGAAAAATACTTCTTTTATCTGAAAAAATGAATTTGTTAATAAATCATGTCTTAGAAACTCATAATATGGATTAAAATTATAAAGATAATACAATATTTAAAATTTAGTTAATACTATTCATATCCTCTTTTGAATGTCTAGTTTGGTAAGTCGTGGTGTACTTGAACTCAGTGTTGCGTACAACACACGCTATTGTATTATTCAAAGTGAAGTGTACCGTGGGAGATTGGGGTGTTACATATTCTCATTGGCACAAAAACCTAATTACTGAAATAGATGATCGCATACTTATCTATTCTCTAATTGTAATTTGACTCCCCACATTCAAGGATTTCCCTGAAGGTCAAGAACTCTGAATCCTCAATCTTTATATCTCTAATCCAGCTCAAAATTATAGACTCCAGTGAAACTGATATGAGATTCATCTGCTCCCCACTCTCTAGAACCACAAAATGCATCTCAATGAGAAAATTCATCATCTTACACTCAACACTAGACTCCTTAACTTCCTGTAATTGAGTTTTCATGCTTAAAGTTTCAGCAACATTGTTTCCCTTCTCAGGCCTATATGCTAGTCCAAAATCAAATGACTGCATATACTCAACCCATCTCCACTGCTGGAGATTCAAATATCATATAG
Organism: Viscum album; assembly: GCA_963277665.1. Lineage (NCBI taxonomy): Eukaryota > Viridiplantae > Streptophyta > Magnoliopsida > Santalales > Viscaceae > Viscum > Viscum album. The sequence continues at coordinate 1,327,016,852 of OY728142.1, read as the reverse complement.
AAAAGATATACTTAAGACTATTATGATCAGTATACATAGTGAAATTTTCTATAAATGGATAATTCCACTAAAACATCAAATAATAAACCACTTATTCCAACTAGATGTCGTGCATATGGTAGTTACATTCATATGGCCTCAACTACTAAGAACCATACACCACAACTCAATCTCCCAACATCAAGACGGATCCAATACCTATCCCAGAATCATCAAAATACACTATGTACTTCTCACCCAACTCAGTTAGGATCAATATTGGTGTTGATGCAAACCACTTCTTCAAAACCTATAAGGCATTCCCGCATGTTTTCGACCATTCAAACTTTATCCTCTACTTTTTCAGGACCAAAATATATGTTTTCAAATGGGAAAAGTCCTAAATGAACCTATGATAATATCCAGATAATCCCATAAATATATGGATATCAAAAAAAATCTTGGGATGCTCCTAAGAAACCATTGCCTATACTTTCTCTGGGTCTACAAACACACCTTCCTCCCATATGATGTGACCCAAGAAGTGTACATGATCAATCCAAAACGGACACTTAGAAATCTTGGTATATAACTAATTCCCTCTAATTGTACTCAGGCCTATGTCAAGATGTTGGGTATGATTTTAATGTGTCTTGGAGACACCACGATGTCATCCATAAACACCACCACAAACTAATCTAAGTATGGACGGTATATTATGTTCGCCAAATCCATAAATACTATTGGTACAGTTTTTAACCCAAACCGCATTATGATAAACTCATATAGGCCATACCTACTTCTGAAAGGAGTCTTAAATATATCAGAAGGTCAAACTCTAAACTGATGATTCCTGGATCTCAATTCAATCCTGGAGAAAACAAAATCCCTACTCAACTAGTCAAAAAGATCATTGATATACAGAAGGAGATACCAGTTCTTTACAATCATCTGGTTCAACTTCTAATAATGGTCACACAAGCGTAAAGTCCCATCATCCTTATTAGAAAACAACACTAGTGAACCCCAAGGTGACCTACTCAAATTGATAAATCCCTTATCCTCCAACTCCTCCAGCTGAGTCTTAAGATCATGAAGCTCCATTGATGCCATTTTGTGTGGTGGAATAGAAACTAGCTCATCCACCCTCATGAGCCCAATTATAAACTCCAAACCTCTATTAGGTGGAATACCTGATAAGTATTCAAGAAACACATCATAAAACCTATCCGCTATGGGTGTAAATACATCATGTTTCACACCCCCATCATCCTGTAATAGACTAGAATTCTGGGTGGTAAGCTCCCCCATTTGTTGAGTAATTATCCCTTCTTGACCCACTTAGATATCCAACTCTCCATGGTGAATATAGTTGTCACCTTTAGGAGACATAAAATTCACTATCATGTGATAACAATCAATGTGGTCTTGATATGCTACTAACCAATCCATACCCAAAATCAAGTCAAATCCTAACATGTCTAGGATGTAAAGATCTCATTAAAAATGATACTCCCCAACCTTGAGAAAACACCCCTTACACAAACAGATGTCTCAAGATTTTTCCTGCAATGGTATATTAGTCATCATAACCCCACTCATGAACTCCACCACCAGGTTCATACCATTACCAAGTTGTGCATAAATAAAGGGATAAGTGGTTCTAGTATCAAATAAAGAACTATCTAACATAGAATCTATAAGAATAGTACCACTCACTATCGATAGTCTAGACTCTCTATCCACAAGTGTAGGATAAAATGCATGAAAATGTCATGCCCCTATTCTCTGTGATGCATTCTAACTCCCCTGAGCTTCACCCCCTACTAATACTGGTTCTCTTTCCAAGAAGCACCACGTACACCTCATATACTGCCACAGATAGTAAAACTATATCTTCTAGACTGATATGGCATAAAAGATTACCTTCTCACATTTGGGTTCTATCTAGCTCCACCAACACTACCCATATATCATGGATTACTATATAAATTCTATAGATGTCCCATCCAACCTCAAGATCATCACACTACTAGTGGTCAGGGATAGTTTCTATGATAGTGGCCCGGCCTACCGCACTAGTGACAGATAATCTAGGTAAGGTCCTGAGTAATTGATCCTTACCTCTAGCCAATCTTCCTACTAACCCCCTAGATAACACCCTCATATAGATGCTTCATGATCTTGGAAGATGTACCTCTGGATCATCCATCAGAAACTACTTGACCTGCACTGGAATCCTTATTTATGTTCTCCTAGGCTATGAGAGTCTGATCCACTACCTCAGTACCTCATGCTCTATTAATGGTAGATTGTCTCTAGCCATATCCTTGTGTTGTCCACTCAACAAGATTCATCAAGGAGGCATATCAGTACAATTTAAAAAACATGTCTCAGGATCCATAACACCACTTTAACATGTTTACATAAGAGTAAATAACAACAAGGCACAACAAGTCTTTTCTCTAAACCTCGCAACAAGGTCAAAACCAAGGTGTTATCACTACCCTTAACCATCATACATCTAGTTCATGGTTAACAAAGGGCAAACTCATTCTCATTGTTCAAATATCTCATTAGAAGTTCATTTATTCACATATTTCATCATTTTAAAATTCTTAATTTCATATTGGAAACATTTTCCTTTAAATTTTAAAGGCAATGAAAAACATTTCAAGTTCAACAACATAACCAAAACCCGATTTCCCGTGCATGTCACTAAATATTCATGAGTACCTAGAATTATGCATGTAAACTCAAATTGCATGCCTTATCAGGACAGGATTCAAATATCAACAATATCTAAAACAATAATCACTTCACACAAAAAGTGAGTCACCCAAGGTGAAATAATATTCAACTTTAACATAAAACAGTAATAACAATAATCCCACCCTAGGTACTTGGGTTCTCCCTCATACATGGGGTAACTACTCCCATTCCCAAGCTCATAACCAAGGACCTAATATTCCTTGTCTCCTTCATACCTTTCCCAAATAGAAATTAAAAAATAAAAAGGAAATAAAACCACCTCTCATACCACTTTGTAACATAACAGCTCATGTGACACACGCCGGAACCCCAAGCCGATTGGTCAAATGACCTCAAGAACATCTCCCCATATTCTAGAGGCTTTTGACTTGAATCAATGGTATATTATCAATCATGGTGATACAATACCCTATTAATCAAAGTAATGCACAAGTAGGAATAATAAAAAGTAAAAATTATATAACCATAACAAATCCAATATCACGAGACCAAATAGGAAAATACCATATCAAAATTGAACAGTAGATATTACATTCCAAAGTATGTGTTAAGTTTCAAAATGCAACTCAAAAGTAAAGATACAGACTACCCTCAAGTGGGTTCAAAACCATATCAGGTTCCCTCATCCATTATCTATCCCAACTTATCCATCTAACACATGGCCCTTACCCTTAACCTATCCTACAACCCTATAATATATCGAGTACCAATCCAGCAGCCTGAGTAGGGTGTGATTACAACTCGGTGGGCCCCCACCAACGTCATTTAAAATAATATCAAGTCAAATAGTGCATATAGTTGTATAAATAATAAATACCATCAATAAAATAAATATTTTACACTTATTCAATTATTCATTATTAAACCACAAAACCCTGAGATTCAAAGGACCACCAAACCTCAATACCTAATTCGGCCTATGCTAGGGATATCATATCTTAGAATTTCATTATTACCATTATTTATCGCAATTCAAATATGAATTAAACTATTACCATTTGTTGTCTAAATTCACATCTTAATTCCATTATTACCATTCATCATTTTAAATCAATCATGAATTCCATTGTAATCATTCATCATTTTAAATCAATCATGAATTCCATTTTTACCATTCATTATTTCAATATCACATATGAATTCTATTGTTACTATTCAACATTTAAATATAACTTATGAATTCCAATGTTACAATTCATCATTTCAGTATCACATATGAATTCCATTTTTACCAATCATCGTTTCAATATCACATATGAATTCCATTTTTCTCATTCACTATTTCAATATCATTCCATTAATTAATTCAAAAATTAATTAATCACCTAAATCCCATTAATTAACTCAAAAATTAATTAATAAACTCAATCCCATTAATTAACTCAATAATTAATTAATAATCTCAATACCATTAATTAACTAAATATTTAATTAATCATATCAATACCATTAATTAACTAAAAAATGAATTAATCATATCAACACCATTAATTAACTCAATAATTAATTAATCATCTCCATCACATTAATTAACTCAAAAATTAATTAATCATCTCAATATCATTACTATTTCAATAATTAGTTCACCACATCAAACCACTTAATTAATTACTGAATTATTTAATCACATCAATCACATTAATTAATTCACCAATTAATTAATCAAAATCCACTATCCCAGTTATCCCATAATTATTTCAAAAATTAATTATTAAAAATCCATGATCTCAATAATCTCATAATTAATTTGAATAATTAATTATTTAATATCTACAAACTCATTATACCATAAGTAATTCAAAAATTAATTATTCAATTCATAATCCCATTATCCCATAATTAATTAAAATTTTAATTTTTCAATTCACAATCTCAATATCCCCAATTTCACAATACCATAAAAAATTAATTCAAGAAATTAATTAATTCAATCAAAGGAACTAAATTTATAATCACTTAATATAAATTACACACTTACATACACATAACTAAAATCATGATTTTTGGATTTGAATAATATACCACCTACCTTAATTTATTGATAAGCGATCGCCCAATCGAAATAGCCAATTTGAACTAAATAACAATGTATTACTAGATTTGGTTCCTAAACAAGAAATAAATATCGAACAATCAAGATCCCATAATTATATATCTATATCCAAAATCCTATATCCATGTTCAAGTAAAAAATAGGGAAGAACAATACATCAACATATGGAAGAACAATGGGAAAAAGAAAGGAAACCACATGAGATGAGATACTCTTACCTGGATAGGTGTAGACCTTTAATTTGAGAATTAAATCACGATTATTGGAGGCTATAATTTCTTTTAATCTATATTGGAGGATCCAAAATCATTAAAATATGTTATGGATCGATTTAGGGTTGAATAGGGGTTAAAATGGGGGCTCGTAAAATTTTAAATCTAATTTTAGGGGTATTAAAATCTCGTAAACATAGTTTGCTGATCAGGTCACACAGTTTCCCCTAATCGTGTGCCTTAATTGTGTGCCCCTTCTAGGGAGTGGATGGTTTTTCTTAAGAGGGTGAAAGGTTTGAAAAACTATAATCCAGTCGTGTGAATCCCCTCTTTTTTGATTCACATGGTTTGCTGGGTTGGGTCACATGTTTTGGGAAAAACATACATCAACCATACACTACCCATCCTTCTTCGAATTTTATCAAATTTCTAGCCAAACACACCCCAGTTACAATCCACACAAAAAGTGCTCAAAAAAGGAAAAATAATACCTAAAATCAAGCCCAAGACATCTCTGAAAAAGGTTGTAATCTTAATGTTGGAACATATGAATAATGAATATATTAATTAAATATAGAATAATAATATATAGTGTGATAAAGATAATTGTTAGGGTTTTCATTTCCCATTTTCTCAAGAAGGCTGAGTGCCTTTTTTTGAATCTATGAGAGATAATTTTCATGTGAAGTTCGATTGACTTATTTGGTGATCCTAGTTTCCCAGTTTTCTATTATTTTTTGTATCATGTTTCTTTTATGATGTTCTCTGGATATAATCCTTATGATATGATATTGATAATGTTGAGCCTAAGATAATTTCTATGATATAGGTAAGGGAGGCACGGATGTGATGTGGGTAGGGAGACCCAGATGATGTGGTAGTAGTTGATACCTATGATGGTGAGATGCATCAGGATAAGCATGTGTATTTTAAGGATGAAACCATAGATGATGTAATAGGTTGAATTAGGGATTACCCTTGATGTGATACTGAGGGATGGGATGCTCACTTATGAATCATTTTAATGGTTGGTGGTCGAGTTTCTTGTTTTATCTACATTCCTTCCCCACTTCTTAAGAAATATAGATGTGCTTGGTTTCATGTTTTTATCTTGGTGATAGCTTAGGATGGTTTTCCTAGAGTACTTATATTACATAATGATGATAAAAATGAATAAATAATTCTTAACCCATGGTGTTGGTATTGATGAAATGAAAATTCTGAAAAGATGTTACTCTTGAGAAACTGTGGACTCAGATGGGATTATGCCATGAAGGCATAGACTTTACTATTATGATTAATGTAATGTAATGTGGATTAATGTTAATGGATAATTAATCCCTAATTAATTAATTAACAAAGTAAATGATAAAAAGAAAAGAAGTAATTAATGTGTCTCTTTAAAATGATTGTGTTATTATAGGATATATGGTCTAATTAGTAGAATTCAGGAGTCCAAGTGACGTTAGATGAGTCTAATACTGGTCTATTCCCATAGTGTGGTTTTGATCTAAATTATATCATGTATATTCAATGATTTGAAATGCTTCCCCACCTATGTCTGTTAGGGAAACTGACACCAAGTGGACTCTTGGAGGATATTTTTCTTAATATTCTAGTGAGAGGATGGGTGGCTGACTACCCCCTCTAGCCTCACTCTCTTCTCTTGGAAGTTACTTGTACTAGTTAGCATGTAAGTTAGTTTCCCCATATATGTGTGTACAGGGATATAATGACTTGTGGTTATTCAAACACATGTATCCCCAAATATAGTATCCAAAGGATTATTATAGGTATGATGTGTTTAGGTTGTGATGGATTGAGGTACATACTCAATGTATGGGAAGTAATGGATTGAGATATAATACTTGATGTATGATACATATCATATGAAATATGTTGGCCCTCAAAAATTACTTGGTTACTATATATGGATATGTGGATGGGATGAGGTGATTATTTTATGCATGAGGTGCATGTTGTGATTCCTTTCCCATGTGTCTTTGAGATGGCTTAGTTTTGGCAAGAGATGGATCAGGATGTGTGGTGTTAGGGCAGAGTAGAAAACCAATGAGGAAGTAGGATCATGGTACCCTTTATGTTTCATTATTATTTTATATTCTCTCTTTTATGTGATAAATGGTTAGAGTTATCCATGGTTAGGTTGGGAACTTAGTATACTTGTTTAAGTGACAAGTTAGTTTCATTATTTTTCCTATTATTTGGCATGATTTATTTATTTTTTTCATGAGAGGCTCTAGGAAGGAACCTATAGAGTATACTATTATGATAACCCTATGTTTATATAAACTTTTTTTCATCTCATCCAGAGCAGGTTGTAGATCAGGTTGGATATTACTAGTTCATGGTTTTTCAGGAGTTGTTTGGGATTCGTGGTCACTACCATCTTTATATTTTTGGTACTTTTAGTTTTTATTTTAGTTTTTATAGTATTTTATGACATTTAATGTTTGAAATTGGGATATTATACACACACACACACACGCACGCACCCACACACACACACACACACACACACACACACACACACATATATATATATATATATATATATATTTGTGGGTGTTTGTGTTTGATAAGGGGTTGTTTGGGGTATCCTTCTTATATCTCTCTTCCATAAGTTTCTCTTAGAGGGTAATGCCTCCCATATAAATGTTTAGTATACCGTCGGTGCTATTCTCAGACCTAGGTCCTAATGGAGCTGGGACTTAAGAAATATCAAGCTCTCACCCCTCATTGAGGTATCTTTGTTGGGAGGAGTCATGAAAGAGTGGTATAGAAGGTTTCGGTTTAGGTATAGGATGGAGTTTGGAGTTAGGCACAAGTGAGGTTGCATGGGTTAGGAGAGAAATGGTTTCATCTAAGTTTATTTATTCATGTAATCATGGTATATTTACTGATACACAGGTATTTAGGGTCCCCTATAATCTAATTCATCAACCTTTAAGTTTACTAATCCTACTAAATTAATTGGTATTGTTCTCATGGTAGAGACTTAGGAAAGGATCATGTATCATTATTATTTGATTCTATGATTCAAATGGGTAGAACTTTGGATAGGTTAAAACCATAATAAAATAATTAATTAGTTAATGATAAGTATTCCATATTATAGGTTTAGGAGCTCAAATGGTTTTTTCTTTTTGCAGGCATGGCTCCAAGTCTACATCATCACCAGGTTCACGTAGAAGATGTTCAGTAGGATGTACCATCATGTCACTGTAGAGTAGAGATAGATGATGATGACACTTGGAGGAGGAAACTCTAAGAGTTTCATCACTAGACCCTGTAAAAGTACAATGGATCCATTTCAGATTCATTCATAGAAACTTGGTTATAGGAGGTTGAGATAGATTTCAGTTCAATCCATGATCAGAAAGAGATTTGGATTTTGTTGGTTGTGATGATGTTGCATGGAGTAGTGATCCAGTGGTGATTCATGTTCCTCAGGGATCATAGGGAGTCATTATTCTCATGGGATATGTTTAGATACAAGTTACAAGTAGAGTTTCTTTCTTTGACAATGAAGGTGGATAATAACCAAGATCTACGTACTCTTAAACAAGGTATTTCAAGTGTGAAAAAGTTTGGGATCCATTTTAGGACCCTTCTACAATATTATTCAAACCTATTTCCATATGAGTAGGCCAGGGCAACGAATTTTGAGTAGGATTGACATCCAAATTTTTAGCACTAGGTCACCCCATTTATTATTAATATGTCTCTCAAGGTGCTGGTGAGATAAAAATTTATTCAGAAGACGTTGGATAAAACTAGATCATTATGAGAGGGGATTATTCAAGATACATCCTAAAGAAAATTTGTTGTCCATGGTTCTTGGTTTTAAGAAAAAAAAAGAGATTTATGTCAGCTAGGGTTTGGTCCTAGACCTCAACATCTCAGTTATTTGGAGGAGGCATCACTCATACTTATTCCAAGGGATCATATTCATGTTTTTCTTATGGAATATAGGGTCACTAGTGGTGATATTTTATAACCTTTATGAGTATTCATCATGTGATAGGGGTTTCTCTTTAGGTTTCTCCATTGAGATAGTTTCAGTGGAAGCATCAGTAGTAGGGTTTTCTAGTTTAGGATCCGCAGAGGGGAGATGGGGTAGGTAAAGTATAGTCTTAAGATGATTTTCATCCTTAGAGAGTAGAGTTTTTTCATGGGTGTGTTATTTAGTAGGGATAGAAAGGTCACTTAGTAGGTCTGGGATATCTTATATCTTTATCATTTCAAATTCTAAGTGAGAAAGACGTCATTCAAGGTACCCTTTACTTATTTTCTACATGGGTCCATGATTTTATTTATTCATGAGTGAAGTACTCCTTTATATAACATACCCTTTTCAAAACAATGGGACCTTAGGTAGATAGGATTCCAATGACCTTAGCATTGATTGCACCAATTGGAGGTTGAGATGACTTGTATGAAGTATGTAGATACTTTGAGCTAGTGTTGGAGCATCATCTCTCTTGGAGATATTTTCTATTTTTATGGATAAATTCATATGACATCATCCTCATCATATATTGGTTTTAATTGGGGTAGGATACCATGGATTTCTTCAATTTTAGGGTTTTATTCCATGATTTTGTTGGAGAGATGATAATTTTTTGTTTGTGAGAGTGACCCTCGAATGGATCATAGGTGTGTTCTATACATTTCATCTTTGATGTCCAAGATGATGTTGAGTTCACCAGAGGTTTAGTTGTTGGTGTTTCTCATGATTTTAGAAGAGTACCCTGATGTCCTTCTGGAGGAGTTTTTAGTGTTACCCCTTTGATGGTAGATTGAGTTTAGGATCAAGCTATAGCCAAGAATGTCTCTTATCTTGATGTATTCATATAGGATGGTTCATTTGGAGTTGCAAGATCTTTTAGTATAGATCAACGATCTGTTGTAGTGAGGTTTTGTTTGGTCGGGTGTATCACCTTGGGGTGCACTAGTTTTTTAATGAATAAGGCAATGGTATATTTTGGATTTGTATTGATTATAGTCACTTGAATTAGGTGATGATGAGAAACTAATATTCTCTTCCAATGATTGATAATTTATTCTATTAGTTGAAGGAGAAACTTGGTTCATGAAAATCAATTTCTGATCAAGATATCATTAGATGTGGGTGATAGATTAGGATATTCATAAGACTTCTTCTGGTTATTGTCATGGGAATTAAGAGTTTGTTGTGATGCTTTTTGGTGTGATGAATGCTCCATTTGTGTTCATGGGGTCAATGAACATAGTTTTCATAGTGTTCTTGGATAAATTTTTTGTGGTTTTCATCAACAACATCCATATTTACTCCATATGTAAGGAGGAGCATGAAAATCATTTGCGTTACATTTTGGGAGTTCTTTTTCATTATCAGTTACTTAAGTTTTTGAAGTGTGAGTTTTTGTATTTCAAAGTCCATTTCATGTGTAATGTTTTATCCCAATAGGGAGTAGCTATGAATCCTTTGAATATAGAGGTGGTTGTGTCTTACGAATCCCATAAGAAAGTGGTAGAGGTGTAGAGTTTTATTGGTCTTGAAAGATATTACAGGAGGTTCATAATCCATTTATATTTGGGTGTGACTCTTCTAATATCATTGAAATATAGGGATCGAGAATTATTATGGAATTTTCAATGTTAGAAAACTTTTTAGTACCTAAAGGACAAGTTGTTCCGTTCTTTAGTTCTTTGTTTTCCCACAGAAGGAGTTCAGTTTGAGGTTTTCTGTGCTGCTTCACATCTTGGATTGGGCTATGTTTTGATGTAGAAGAGATTAGTTATTTCTTATCGGACTTTATAGTTCTATACCCATGAGCATAAATATACCACCCATGATCTTTATTTTTATGGTAGTTGTGTTTGTCTTGATTTTGTTTCAACATTATCTCATCGATGAGGATTTTGTGGTTTTTACTGACCATAAGAGCCTGAGGTATGTCTTCTCCAAGCATGACCAAAACTTTTGTTAGTGTTGATGTATAGAATTATTGTAGGATTATGAATTAGATTTTGATGCCCCAAAACTTGTTTCTCATTTAATAGTAATATCATGATTTTATTTTGTTTAATTTTCAAGTCATCCAAACAAAAAACTTTCAAATTAAACACAAAGGCATTTTATTAAATAAAAAAATAATAGTGTTTACATTACAAAAAGATCAAAATGAAATTATTTTAACCAAATATGCCAACTAAAAACCCTATCAGATCCACTGGAAGTCCCCCTAAAGTAACAACGAGACCCTGTAAATAGAGAAGCTCCTCGAGGTCAGTCATAACAAAGAACATCACCGTAATAATCATGAAAAGCATACTGACCATCAGTGGTATAACAAGCACCATATTATTCAATTGTCTTGGGTTTAGGACACCCTAATGATTGGTTTTATAAGGCATCTACTCGACTATTACCCCTTGGGTGACCATTAGAGATGTTTGAGACCATTGAGTTCTAACGGATAAAATTATATTCATTGGTCTTTTTGGTGGTTTGATCAAAAATATCTAATCTGTCTTTTCAAAAAAATTAAGTTATTAAAATGTAACACAACCACTTATTATGAGCTTCTAAAGGAAAATGATTTAATATTATGGGTTACACTTAAGAGATTTTTTAAAATGAGATGAGGATTTCAAACATCTTACAAATATTTTATATATCTATTAAATGTTCTTATTCTTAAAGCTTAAAACCAAACTATGTTTTTGATTTCTATAATACTAGTATAAAAGTTTTCATGTGGATATATTAAATTTCAATTTATAACTTTGTATTTTAAAACTATAGTGTTTAAAAATAATTTTAGTAAAGACAAAGTATAATTTAATTTGTATTCTTTAATTTTTCTAAGGTTAAATAAAAGTCACAGTTTATAAAATTCAAGATATTCTCTATATAGTTAAAATTAATGTATTTATTTTCTTATGACTTTTTAATTTTGAAATTTGGATTTTATAAAAAAAATAATTCCACTAGGTCCAGCCCTTTTTCTAGGCCAAGGGATGCAGCTCCCACTAGGCGGCTGAGCCTAGCCCTCAGCCTCAACTCAGGCCAGCCCAAGCGGGGGGGTGCATAGCTTCCCCAAAGGGCACATGGGAGTGAATTAAGGATTAGAGCACGCCACCATGGGCATGAGGCCACGGCGAGTCAGGGGTAGGCCGAGGCCTACAGGGGGGCAGGATCTTGTGTATAAGGCCCCCTTGTGTGTGTGTTGTGTTTTTTCTGATTGTTCTTTGGAGTCTATGGATTATAAAGAAGTCGTGCAGGCCTCATCATTTCGGTGTAGGACAATTTTTTTAAGGATAAATGGGATCTGGGATGTAGGATCTTGTCGCGAGAGATCGGGGCTTTCCATCTCAGTTTGGGATTCAATTCCTAGAATCCATGGTATTCTCTGTGATTTTTTGTGGGACGTTTGATCTGTTGTGATCTAATCATGACCATTTGAGTTTTTTTTAAATTTTGCGTTGATCTATGTCGTCTGATCAAAATTCGAATCTAATCTGATCTGTCCATCCTTTTAAATCTCATAGATACACCCCAACCATTAGATCAAGGCTATACCAAATCCTAGCCATCCATTCAACCTCTAGTTTTCTTCTTCGGCTCCATCTCCATCCTCTCCTGCTTATGCTAGACCAGTACCCTACTCTCCCTTCCTATTTTTTTCCACGCACATGACCCCGCTGGAACCACCCTCCTCTCACGTGTTTTCCTCAAAGTCCTCCCTGGCCTTTTAATAAATCACATGGGACTCGATTCTCTAATATTATCTTTTAAAATATTCACTATATTTTATACATTTTATAGATTATAAATAACCCAGTTGCACCCCAAGAATCTCACGGCCATTCTTCTTCCTCCAGCGCCTTCTTCATGAACCAATGAGTCTTCCCAAGCCACTCATCCTCCTCCTTGAACTAAGGTAAGGGTTAGTTTTTCTTTTAAAGTAGTTTTTGAGAGTATATACATATATATGTATGCTCATAAATGAATATTTATAACTTTTTGGTTTGACTAAAATGTCCTTCTGTGTCGATCTTAGACCTTCGGGTTTTAGAGTTCAAGTGGTATAACGGATGTAAGGGTTCAATTACATTTTGTCTTCCCTACACAATAACATGTTTTTATACTTTATATGTTCAGATTATAAAAATATATATATGTATTCCCATATATATAAGTATACATCCTTGAGGTTTAGTTGAAAACCTGCATATACCTGGTCCAAGGACTAATGGATTTTGGGTTTTGAGGTATTTTTTTAAACGTGATGGGTTATTATCCTCATGTAATATATATTATATACATTTTACATTTTATTATACATGTACTTATGTATATATACAACCATATAGATTTAAAATATCCCCAATGATGTTTCGGTTTCAAGTCCTCTACGCTTTAAGTTTCAAAGATGAGGTTGATTTTTGTTTTGAAACATATGAAATTATATTTTCATATATAGTATACATGGACTTATATAATTGTATAGTAATTATAACCCACCTTATGAAATAGTTTTAAGTCTCTCAAACATTGGACTTCAATTATTTTATTGAAATTTTCATAAACATGTATGTGTCATTTGATTTTTGGGTAAGACCCTTAGGTATACCCAATTATTCATTAAGCTATAAGTCTGATCAAGGTTTATATTTATAAAAATTGTTTAATAATAAACCTTTAAAAATTTATATTATGATTTTAAATTTAAGGACTTTTGTTAATTAATGTGTCTAAAGTATTAAATTCCTATGGGCGTCAATGGATTTTTGGTTTAACCCCTTTTATACATGATGTGTTTTCAGATATGTGAAAATATACATGTACACAAAAACTTTGTTCATTAATTTTATTTAGAATTTTCCAAGGTTTTCAAAGGAAATATGAAACATGTGTTTTCAAAAAAATATTTAGTTCTGTTTAAACAATACTCTTTATATATACACTGGTGTATAAATAAATTTACACAACACTAAACCCTAAGTGTGGTTGTGTTTAGTTCATGAGTATTATATTTGGGGTTTGCAACTTCTATTTTCATATGTATGAGTCACTTATTTTCTTAAATATTAAATTGTTTTGGTTATGGTTGAGTTTCATGATTTCTATTTTTGACATGATGATGTGTTATACAAAAGAATGTTAGCAACAAATTTTTGATCATCTGCAAGTTTAAAACCCCACATGAAATTTTTGGTATCTATTTAATTAATTATGCATTCAGGTGAAATTATAATATGAATTTTGATTAGTAAGGTTTTAGAACTTTAAGGTTACTGTTGAATGTGACAAAACTTGTATTTATTTTATTACCTTAGTTTCCATCACATATGCCATAGTCTTCTTACTATATTAACCATTCAATAACAAAGTCATGTAGTTGAAGTTTTGTTATTAACCTCTTAATACATGACTCACTTTATATATATGTGAATGTTAAAGGATGAAATTTAACTACCATGACCAAATATGGATTAAACACTAAATTTTTCAAAGTGGTATGGGACACTTTGAATAATATTAAATGTTAAATCTAATTATTCAAGGTCGTATGGGACACTTTGAATAATGTGAATTAAGGAAACAAGAAATATGTGACACTTGAAATGATAAGTAATAAATAACTTACTAATTCAAAGCAGTATGTGCACTTTGATTTAGAGATATTAGGAATGCATTGGACTTAGTATGTGATGGGTGGGGCCCTCTACGGCCCCTCGATTCATCGGTAGGTCTCATGAGACAAACTACAGTTTTGGCGCAAGGCCTTGACAAAATGATTATTTATGGTCCAAGCTTGAGGATTGGACAATATGGTTATGATGTTCAGCATATGCACTTTCCTCATTATGACTATGAAATTTAATCAACCAGAAGAATATTCTTGGTTAAAGAGATTATGCACAAGAGAACCAGAATAAGTAAAATTTATGGCATAGTATTTATGTAGTACTCAGAGCCTTTATCCAGTGTATGTTTCTTAGTATTAAAGGATAGAATCAAAGTTTTTATTTAATAGAAACTCTTATCATATAATACTATTAGTTATTAACTTTATACTTTCATTTTCACATGTAATTTCTTTTACTTCTTACCCCATTTGAGCATGCCTAATTGAATCATGTTTCCTTGTAACTCTGTAAGTATTCTTTGAATAGTGATCTTTTAATTCTTAGACAATTTTTATGTTATGATACATGTGTTTCAGCATTTTCTAAAATTTTTTACGGAAAATTTTAAAAGAATGTTTCAAAATTTTAATTGGGTTATTATGTTTTTCTTTTAAAACACCTTACTGGGAATTTGTATGCTCACCCTACATTTTTTAATAAAAATTTTCAAGTATTGGTTTTCAGCTGGAGAAGCTTGAAAGAAGTGGTTGGTTTCCCAGAACCTGAACTGAATTTGATCCTCTGTATGGGACATGGTGTGTAATTTATAAGTGCATGTTTTTATTAAAAAATTACACATCATGATTCAAGGCACCGGCTCTGGGTATTCTGGGGTCGGGTCCTCACATTGATATTTCATATACTCTAGTAAAATTAAATTAATAGTTTATGTGATGAGAAATAAGTCACATAGTGATACCATTTGTGAATATGAATATTCCTGGAGAGTGATAGAAGAACTCTTAGTGATGTTTCTAGATATGGGAGAGGCTAGATGAAGAGGTTGTATTTTCCAAATGATAGTGTAGTCATATTTGATTCAATAGGTGGGGGAGTCCCATCTAGGGATTATTAGTTAGAGGTTAGGAGGGACTTAGTTGTTTTTGGGAATGCCCCTGATGGTTGGTATGATAATGGACAGCATCGGGTGTTGTTCTAGGGAAGATTTTTTGTTCCTTTAGTGGTTCATGAGATGGTTCTTTATGAGTTCCATAGTTTAAATTTGGTGGTACATAATAGTATGATAAATATGTATCGAGCTTTGATAGGTTAGTTGTGGTGGATTGGGATGTAGTGAGCAGTTGCAACATTTGTTTCTTGATGCTTGGTCTTCTAGAAGGTAAAGGTTGAGACCATGTTCTCAGTGATTTTTGCCAGCCATTTTATGTTCCCTAGTGGAAGTGGGAAGAAATATCTTATGGACTTCATTACTTATTTACTTCAATATCAGGAAGGATATGAATATATATGGGTGATATTGAATCATTTGATGAAATCATTCCACTTTATAGCAATCAGGGAGTCAATCTTAGTGGAGGTTTCAATGAGTAATCATCTGAAGGAGGTGGTGCGATGTACAGAGTCTAGAGGATGATCATCTTTGATTAAGATCCTTGTTTTACATAAAGGGTTTATAAAGGTATCAAACATTATTTCGGCTCTTATTTATACCTTAGAACTGAATTTCATCTTTATATGGATAGTCAGACAGAGTGAATCATCCAGACTCTTGAAGACATGTTCCACTCTTATGTCATGTATTTTGTAGGTTCATGGATGATACACCTTCTCTTGGTGTATTTTTCTTACAATAATAGTTTCCACTCCACCATTGGTATGGCTCCATCTGAATCTTTGTATAGCTGATCTTATCATTCTCTATTGAGCTAGATTGGGGATAGAGATGTAGCAATTCTCAGGCTACAACTGGAATAGAATACAATAGAGATGGTTTTGGTAATTTTTGATAGGATTAAGGTAGTGAAAAATCATCATAAATCCTATGTCAATCATAGGAGAAGACCTATGGATTTTGAAATTGGAGATCATGTGTTATTGAAGGTGACTCCTCATCATGGGGAGTGAAGTTTTGGTCATGGGAGTAAGCTTTCTCCCAAGTTTTTTTGGGCCTTTTTAGGTTTTTTCTCATTAATGTACTCAATTTTCATGCATATTTTTAAACATTTCTTAGAGGATATATAAGTATCTTAATGTACAGTGGCTAGGGGTTTCAATTTTTTAATAAAAAATGGGAATTATGAAAATTAAATTAAAATGGATCTAAACTAAATGAAAATATTTAACCTTGAAATTTGGAATTTAGTTATTATAATCTTTTGAAATATTACTTATTTATATTTGGTTACTTTTTTTAGGAAAAAACATTTTCCAAGTTGGTTAACCCTCAACTAGTGGAAACCCAGCCACTTAGCTAGCCCACAGTGGAGTCGGCCAGCCAAGCCTGCCACCAATAAATCCCACCGAGCTGGAAAAGAAGTGCAGCCTATAGATTTTTTCAGGCATAGGTTGGTTCATATCCTCCATGGGTCATGAAACTTTAAGGTATGTATTATTTTTAGTGAGTGTGGTATATTTAGGTTCCCACCCTGGTGTGGGATTATGCTGAGAAGAAACCATTGAATATATAATAAATTCTCACTACCCCATTCTTCCTTTTCTATGCGGAATGAGGTTTAATGGGGGTACTATTCATAATTACAAAAATGGCTCCGCCAAACTCCAATTCAACGTGCCCCACCCTCAAATATATCTTTCCACCCGACTTCATTGTCCTATGCTGTTCGAAGTTGTTGGCCACCACTACAATCACTTTGTTGCACACTAGAATGTCAGAATCAATCTAAAGCACACATGAAGTATCCCATGAACATCAAATATCACCTATTATGCCTGTTATATACAAATGAAGCCTAATTTGAAGCTTCATCAGGACACTTTGAAGTTTATATGGAGGAGGAACCACCACTGGTATGAAGGGTCATTGTCCATGTACCAATGATATCACATGGAACCTTTGGAACGAATGGTATCACATGCCACTATTTCCACTAATGATTTAAAATTCCACCATTGTAACCAATGGTTTCACATTACACTGATTCCACTAACTATAGTGAACCTACTTTTTCTTTCATAACTATTACATCATTTTAAGTTAAAAAACACAATCATAACATCATAATAAAACATAAACATTTTTTAATTCATTCTTTTAAGTATTACTAGTGACCTTCACATTCTCTTTAGTATAAGTAATCACCTAAGTATATACTTCAATGAAAGGGGTGATCTAAAATCTCAGTAAGAGGATGAATAAGGGACATGAATCAGTATAACATGGGTGAGAATAATAATTATAATTAAATCATAAGAATAGTATCATCATAAATATCATGATTCAAACATGTGATAAAGTCGTGGAATGTAGAAATGCATAAAAATGAAACATCATGTCATAGTGGTAAAATTCCACACATTGTGAACAAAGCTAGCATCATGTTCATTAAAAACATATGTGAATAATTATAACATCATCATTGTGAAAAAATATAGAATCATTTTCATGAATATTACATATTATCTCAATAGATATATCACATTAACCAATTTATTGAATTTATATATAATTTTTGGCCCATCGGTCACATCATAATATTTACATAATCATACATTCCATGTAGAACATATTACAATCATAGTTTTGAATTAAACAATTGAAAGAAATAGGTTTTATAAAGATTTAATCAATCATGATTTCATAAATAAACTTGGGGTTTTAAATTAAAAATTTTAAAAAAAAATAGTTTAGATAAGAATCATTAATCTTGAATGAACAATAAAAAACTCAAGAGGAGTCAAAGATGTGTTTTAGAAAGAAGGGTTATTTTAGAAAATCTCAATATTTTTCATAAAATCATGTAATAAATATGTATATCCACAAATATAAAAGCTAAGAATAATGAAATTATATTTAAGTAACATTATAGGAGTATTCATACTAAATATTTCATGAATGTGGGATAACCCAAAGAAAAGTAGTTTAGTTCGAGAATCCCCTTACCTTAATTACCACCTTATTTCATCATTTTTAGGCCACATGAATAATAAACATAGATTTATTAATACATTAATACAAATATAATTATATTAATTTAATCATATATTTATAAATTATAATAATTTTATTATATTTCTTAATTTCATTTATAAAATTGAAGCATTTTGAAATCATATTTTTCTAAAAAGTTTCTCATTTTTCTTTGATTTTTCTATTTTCATTCAAAGTAATTTGTAGAAAATTATGATTAACTATAGAAGATTATAATACATGTAATTACTTATTTATATATTATATATAAATAATATTATCCATCCATTAACTTTTTTATAATAATTTTCTTATCAATGTCTTCATAGGTGGTTAAATGACCTTTAATGGGATGTTGTCAAAAGAGCAGGAAAGGGAAGTATGAAATTTATACTTTTCATAAATATGATAATTAAAGTAGATTAAAATAATTAATATAATGTTAAAATTTTTAATAATTAATTTTATAGTCTATGGTTTTGAAAGTAATTGGGAAAAAGAATAAAGATGAGAAGAAAATATGGAAGAGTTAATAGAGACTTACTCTATCCTCAATGTAGTTTCTCTTTTACAACACTATAACTCCTAGGTGATTGGAGTTTTATTTCTCAAGAATGACCATAATTATTATAATGGGATTTATAAGGAGTATTTGGGACGATCTTGGGCTTTGTAATGGGTGTGAGGAGTGGTTTCCCATGGGGAGGGAGAAGGATTATTTATACTTGAGGAGAGGGGTATTTTTAGAATGAAATATTGAATAAAATATTATATCAAAGGTAGAACATGTAATAGTGATTTTTTGATAATATAAGTCATATATATATAATATAATGGGTTTAAGACTTTAAATTCTCTTTATAATTCTAATTCATTGATTTATTAAAAAGGAAAGTGGAAAGAATAAATATTCTTATTTTAAGGATTTACTTTTGACTTCAGGTTTTGGAAAGTTTTTTTTAGGTTTGGAAATTAATTTTATTATATTTTAATGAATCATTTATGAAATAAAGTATATAATTTCTTAACCTAAAGTTATAGAAAGCATTATTTCATTATTACATAATGAATGGTGTAATTTAATATACACAGATTATGTGAAAAATGTGTTTTAACTATTCACCTGAAAATTGAATTATTTTTTAAAATTAATAAAAAATAACCCTTAGATAATTTCAACATGCTAATTTAAAAAATTATATTAAGTATATATAAATAAATTTCTAAAATAGGTAATTTTAATTTTTAATATAAAAATTATGATTTTTATTAAATACAATAAAATAAAGTTTTTTAAAAATGTGATTATATTTTTTTTATTTATTTGTCATGTTTTTTATTTTTTGGGTATTATAATATTTATATTTACTCAAATTAGTCATGGTAAATATTATTTACATAAAAATTTATTATTTCGTGGTAAAATTATTATTCCAACGATCAAGTTCTTATTCCCAATGATTAGGTTGTTATTCCCAACGATCGGGTTACTATTCCAAATATCACATTACAATTAAAATGATAAAATTTCCTCCTATAAATAACTATACATCCATTAATTCATTATTCAACTCAATTACCATCAAGGATCTATATTTAAATTTTATATATTGCTGCTTGGTGTACTAATATTTTTTTTCTTTTCTATAACTTTGGTTGTGGGGTGATGATTCTGGTATATTAGGGTGATCCATATTTTCCCATTATAGCTTTTATATTTTATATTTTTTGTCCAATTTTAATGTTTGGGATTTTAATCAGTTTCATTTATGATTATGGTAATATTATTTAGTAATTAAATATATTTTTTTGGTTCTTTTTTTGTTTATAATATTGTATAGTATATTACAATATAAATTTATTTCAATAGAAAAATATCATTGATAAAATCATGGTTGTTACATTATTACCCCTTTAGAAATTTCATCCCTAAAATTTCAACTTTTATTCTCAGTTTAGAATAGATGACGGTACTTATATTTCATTTTTCCTTTGGTTCCCATGTTGCCTATTTATACTTATGGTTCCTCTACAAAACTTTGACATGGTGATTTGTCATTTTGTATATAAATTTATCTCTATGGTCCAAGATCTTCACCGATTGTACTTCATATGAGAGGTCATTTTCCAGTTATACCACCTCTCGATTAAGTACATGTGAGAGATTGGGTATGTTCTTCTTCAGGATTGATACTTAGAATATTTCAAGAACTTCAGCCATACATAGTGGAAGTTAAAGCCAATATTCCCCTAATCCTACGTGACCAAGGATATAAAAGGGTTCATTGTACCATGGGATAAGATTCCCTTTCTTTCAAAACTGCATGACTCTTTTCCATTGTGTTATTTAAAGGAAACGTTTGTCTCCAACATCAAACTCTATGTCCCTTCAATGGTTTCTAGCATTGCTATTTTTCCAAATATAAGAATCTTTTATTTGTTGTTGGATGGAATGAACCTTCTCTATCATCTCTTTTACAATATCAGGTCCAAGTATTTTTGTTCCCCAACTTCATCCCAACAAGTAAGAGTTCTACATTGCTTCCCATATAGATCTTCATAAAGAGATATTTGAATACTTGAGTGGAAGTTTTTGTTGTATGAGAACTCAACCAAGGAATAATGATGATCTCATCCTTATTTAAAATCCATTGAGCATGATCTTAGCATACACTCAGGAATCTAAAGAGTCCTTTCAGATTGGACATCATTTTGGTAGTTATAGGTTGTGATAAAATACAATTCAATACTAAAATAATATTGATTACCTATCTTGGATTGAGAGGTGAACCATGGAACGTGATCAAAGATGATCAAAAGTAGAACCCCATGCAGCCTCACTAATTCCTTCACATATATCTTGGAAAGTTGTTCAAAGGGGAAATCTTCTTGTATTGCAATAAAGTGGGCAGTCTTTGAGAGTCTTTCCACCATAACCCATATCACATAGTTTCCTTTGGTTGTCTTAAAAATACTAATGACAAATTCCATTGGGACATTATCTCATTCCATGTGGTTATAGGCAATGGTTTCATCATCCCTTTGTAATTTTGTTGCTTTGCATTAAATTATTGACATAACATACAACTTAGGATATAACATACAATATCTTTCTTCATGTTTTCCTACCATAAGTGTTTTCAAATATCATGGTACATCTTGGTACTTCTAAGAATGATAAAGAAGTATAGGCTTTGTGCATTATCCAATAGATCATTATTCATCTCAGATGATCAATTCACACAAATTCTTGTTCCAAACCAAATCACACCATCATCATCGATGTGTAACTCATATAGATTCCCTTTACCATTTTCACCTTATTTTGTAGCTTTATATCATTCCATTGTAACTCTTTGATATTAAATTGGATAGATAGTTATATAAAAAATTACTCAAGGTAGGATGTATTCTCAGGAATTATGATTTCAAGATCCATTCTTTATATATCTAAGAAGATATGGTCTCTCTAAATATACATCATGGATATAGTAGTAGGTTTGTTTCTTCTAAGAGCATTATCTACCTTGTTTACCTTTCCCAGATGGTGTTGAATAGAGAAATCATAGTCCTTGATTAGATCTAACCATCTTCTTTGACGCATTTTGATCTATTTCTGTGTGAATATATAAATTAAACTCTTATGATCAGTATATATGTCACACTTATCACCATAGAGATAGTATAGCCAAATATTTAGAGTGAAGATCAGACCAGATAACTCTTTATCATGTGCCATGTAGTTCTTCTCATGGATCTTTAACTGTCGTGAATCATAGGCTATCAATTTATCATTATGCATGAGTACACAACCCAAGAGTTTCTTTGAACCGTTACTAAATATCACAAAACCTTCTTCACATTTTCCTAGTGTGAGTACAAGAACTAAAATTATCCTATTCTTGAGATCCATAAATCATTCCTCACATTCTTCCATCCAGATATACTTTACCCATTTTCATGTAAACTTATTTAGCAGGCAAGCAATTGTGAGAATTTTTTCACAAAACATCGATAGTACCCTGATAAGCAAATAAAAATACATATTTCCATGACACTAGTGGGTCTGGTCCATTTATAAATTGCCTTTGCCTTTTAATGGTCCATATAAATTCCCTAACCTATGATCGTTTTCCCCAATAATATAACTTTCTCCATCCAAAATTCACACTTTCTAAACTAAGAAAACATTTTCTCCTTCCTTAATGTTTCCATCAAAATCCTTAGATTATCTTCATGTTCCTCCTTTCTCTTAGAGTAAATGAAAATATCATCAATAAACACTAGTATAAAAATTCGAGGTAGACTCTAAATATTCTATTTGTCAAACCCATGAAGATTGTAGGGGAATTAGTAAGTCTAAAGGGCATCACTATGAACTCAGAGTGCCCATACCTTGTATGGAAATATATCTTCTGAATATATTCCATTTTAACCTTCATTTCATGATATCTAAAACATAGATCCACCTTTGAAAAGTATTAAGATCCTTGTAGTTGATTGAACAAGTCATCAATCCTTAGAAAAGTATACTTTTTCTTTATGGTGGTCTTTTTGATCTCCTAATAATTGATACACAGCTACAGTGATTCATCCTTCTTCTTGAAAAAGACCACTGGATCACTCTAAGGTAATGAACTAGGGTATATGAAGCCTTTTTCTAAATTCTATTTTAGCTGCTTCTTTGTCTATTCTAGTTCTATTGGTGAAATTCTATTAGATAATTTTAAGATATGAGTATCTCTGTGTATGAGATCTATTGAGAAATCTACCTCATTATATGGGGGAAGTTCGGGTAACTATTTATGAAATACATCAGTGTATTACCTAATAATTGGTATTTACTCTAGGTTTATACCTTCCTTTAGCTCAACCATTTGGTAAAGTTATGATTCTTCATAGGGTATCAACACCCATACCATTGAGGGATTTTCAAAAGGAGATTCATGATCTTCCTTGAATTTCTAGAGGATCATTGGATGATTCAGAATATGAAAAATACTTCCTTTTCCTAATATTTTATGTGTTATCTATATAATGAGAGTCAATCCATTATCATTATATCATTGAATTCTACCTATGGAATTATTATGATATTCTCAAGAATAATCTTCCCATAAATGTTTATAGGAAAAGAGTCCAACACTTTGGTTTCAATGAATTCACAATTAGGTGTTTTTACATATATTAGTACTTCAAGGTATGAGGTATTTTATTAAATAGTTATAGAAAACTTGCAAGATATAAAGGAATTTGTATAATGATAATCAAACAAAACTTTTTCTATTATTGAGTGAGTAGGAAGTGTAACTCGTACAACTTCATTATCATGGTCTACTTTCATAGTAGTGATGGAATAATCTTCCCCTTATTACTTTGGATTTGGTAGTTGTTGACGCTAATTTCCCTCAAGGACCCGTGGTTTAGTGAACTTGCTTGCATAGTGCCATTGCTCCCCATATTTGAAGCATTGAACCATGGGTGCTGTATTAGGATGAGCCTTCCATTCCTCAGTGATGTTAGTGAGTTTTTCTATGTATCTTAGACATTCTTGAGCTTAGTTTCCATCTCTCCCACACTTGAATCATTTATCCATCCATTTGAGACAATCCCCATGATGCTACTTCCCACATTTTTAAAATTTGGGTTGTTGGATACTCTTTCCTCCTTTTTCGTTTAACCCATCATCTTGAAACTCTATTATTCTCTTCTTATCTCCATAATAGTGGGACCATTCTCTGAATCCCATCTCTAATTTGAGATCGCATCAAACCACTTATTCATAACTCTCATAGTCTTGAATAGTTAGAACCTTCATAAGGTGTGGTTTTAAACCACTAAAGAATATATCTATTTTGATATCATTGTTGATAAAAAAACATAAGTTTTATCTTAATAGCCTTGTAAATTTTTCCTTGTAAGTCATGATAGATTCACCTTGATTCTACATCAGCTCTATGAATTATCTATCCATCTTTGTTCAGAGAGTCCGAGGGAAATACATGGTAAGAAATGTTTTTATAAAGTTTTCCCAATCAATATATTCCATTTCATCCTTTTTCTTAGTGTTATTTATAAATGCTCACTATTGATCGGCTTCTCCATCTAAATGATAAATATATAGATTCACCTTCTCTTTCTCAGAACAATGGATCCCAAAGAATATATTATCCATTGAGTTAACCCATTGTTACATGAAAAGTGTATTAGAAGTTTTACTAAACATTGGTGGTCATTTTCACAGAAAGGAATCAATGGATAGCTAATCCTTCTTGGGGGAAGGTGAATTTTTCACATGGTTTAGGATATTATTCATAGCCTGAGACAACTGGGTAATTATTTCCAAGAATTTTCGAACTCCACCTCCCATGGCATTGGAGATTTCATTCAGATAATCACTGCATTGTCCCTCATATGGGTTGTTGGCCTAGTTTCTCCCGGTTCCCAACATTTTCTAAAATAAAAAAGGTTTGAACAAAAAGTTAGTCAACAAATCAATAATAATTTATTCTTTTATGCAATTTACCATAAAGGCATAACTTATGGTATCTCTATGTTTAGCCTTTTTGTAAAACAAAGTTTCTTGGATGGTTACATATACTTAGTCTTATCCAATGGATTTTCACTATTTTTTTCTAATCCCATTTCCCAAATTAACTAAAAAATTCTCTGATACCAACAATATCAACCCTAAAATTTCTTTTATAACTACTACATCATTTTAAGATAAAAAAAATAGAGATTCAAATCTAGGATCAAAAGGTTTAGTGTCTAGGGAAAATTAGGATCATACATAAATTTTAAATAATAAAACATAAACATTATTTAATTCCTTTTTCTCTATCTTCTTAGTGGACCTCACATTCTCCTTAGTACAAATAATTACCTAAAAATATACATCAATGAAAGTGGTGAGATAAAAACCTAATAAGAGGATGAATAAAGGATATGAATCAAGATAACATGGGTGATGATGATAACAATCATCAAATAATAATCATAGGATCATCATCAACATCATGAGGGAAAAATGTGATAAAGGCATACAAGGTGGCAATGCATAAAAATGAAAATCCTATCATAGTGGTCAAATACCACACATATTTGTGAAAAAATATAGCATCATGTTCACGCAAAACATATGTTCATAATTATAATATCATCATTGGGAAAAAATATAGTATCATGTTCAATAATATTACACATTATATCATGAGATACATCACATTATCCAATGCATTAAAAGGATTTATAATTCTAGGCCCACCCATCAGAACATAATATTTACAAAATCATGAATTTAATATATAACGTATTACAATAATAGTCAAGAATTAACCCATGGAAAGGAATATGAATCATAATGAATTAATCAATAATAATTTCAATAATAAACTTGGGGTTCTTGAATGAAAAAGGGAAAAAACAAATTTTGGATAAGAATTGTCATTCTTGTGTGAAGAATGAACAACTCAAAAGGAGTAAAATATGTGTTTTGGAAAGAAGATTTATTTTGGAAAATATTTGTATTTTTCATAACATTATGTAGGAAACATGTATATATATAAAAATTAAAGGCAAGAATAATTAAATGGTATTTAAGGAATATTAGAGGTGCATTAATACTAAAGATTTCATGAAAGATAGATAACCCAAAGAAAAGGAGTTGGGTTTGAGAATCCCCTTACCATAATTCCCTCACTTTTTTTTGTTTTTTCACCTCATAAATAATAAAATTAGATTTATTAAAACATTGATACAAAATTTAATTATATTCATTTATAAAAATATTTATCAATTATAGTCATTGGATTTTATTTTTTTAAATTTCGTTGATGAAATTGAAGCATTTTGAGGTGTTTTTCATCCTTATCTGAAACACAACATTTAAACAACGTGTAAGTTATAAATTCCATGTAAATATCCTATAAAAACATTTATAAAAGGTAAAATTCCTTGGGTTTTTCTTCACACTCTATGGTTTCTCCTGATTTTAGGTGATCTAGAATCCCTCCCTTCAGTGTTTTGGGATTCCTTCCTCAGGGATTGATTCATCGGATTCCATATTCGGTTCATGGTAATCCAAGGTACATTCTTCATTTTTTTCTAGTGGTTTCTCCTAGATAAGTCTCAATTACTTTTGTTTATTCTCTCTATGCTATAGATCTTGATCTATGTTGTTCTAGTGGAGTTTTTTTTTTCAATGTATTTTTTTCATGTCATCTTTAGGAGATCACAGTTTCCTCACAAGAGTGGATTGGGATGTGTAACATTGGGGTAGAGCGGTAAACCAGTGGAGAATTGGGAGTAGGGTACCGATGATGTTTCATTATTATATTATATTATCTCTTGTATAAGATACTTTGTGAGAGTTTTCCATAGTGAGGCTGGGAAGTTAGTATACCTTTTTAGGTGACGAGTTTGTTTCATTGTTTTTCATTATTTCTTACCATGAATTATTTATATTTTTCATGATAGTATCCTAGTAGTATCCTAATAAGTATACTATTATGCTCACTCTGCATTTATATAAACTATTTGTTAGGTTAATTGGAGAAGGTTAGAGATGGGGATGTATTTTACTAACTCGTGGTTTTCCAAGAGATGTTTGGTTCTGTGTTCACTATCATCATTAAATTTTTGGTACATATAGTTTTCCTTTGAGTTTTTATAGTGCTATTTGGTATAGAATGTATTTACTTGCTATTGTATTATATATATATATATATATATATATATGTCTAAGAAGGTGTTTCTTGGTGTATCCTTCTTATCTCTCTATTCTTCATGTTTCTTTTAGAGGGTAATGCCTTCCATATGCATGTTTATTATACCCTCAGTGCTAGTCTTTAGTCTAGGTCCAACTAGAGGTGGGAATTAGGTTTTCATTATCTTTATCCCCTCATTTCAGTATCTTTGTGGGGTGTAGGTCATGACAGGATCTCTCTGAACCACCCTATTTTCATTGGGTTATGTTTTCTCTACCTTTACCTCACTTTATCCCACTATTTTTCTTATTTAATTATGTTGTATTATTTATATATGTCTCCCACATATATACCTAAATTCACCTTTATTAGTGGTTATATATATGTTTTAAAGGTTCCCTTATCAATTTCATTTGTTAAGAACCCCTGATTAAAGTGAACTTTTCTGTCTCTTTCCCTGTTTCAAGTACCATTAGATAAAATGTTTTAAACCATGCTTGGTTTATAAAATTTCCCATTTGATTATTTAAAACCCTTATTGGTTCATTTTTTGTTATTTTGAAATCAATATTCTCTTTACATTTGTAAAGTCACTTTACCCTTTTTCTTAAAACCCCACTTAAGAGGTATATTTTCAAATTTATATATCCACACTTTTTCACATCTTCACATCACATGGACATAATTTTTCATAAACCATGATTATTTTTAATTTATGAAAGTATAAGAATGTTTTAATCCCATATTTCATGGAAACCATTATGATATTCCATCAGGTTATGCTATATGATATGATTATGCAACCTATTTCTTTCCATGGGTAATCATGGTGTTTCTACCTTATGTTTAATTTTTTTCATGGCATGTATATTCATGTACATGTTATTATTGGTGAACCCATATATAAATTCAATGCATTGAGTAATGTTTATATACCATGATATGATATGTATTTGATTAGAGAGTAAAAAAAATCTGTGATGGGACTCTATCCACCATGTGATGTTGTCTTGGTAGTTATCCTTGAATTATGCTTATTTCTGGTTTTATATTTCTTTGTCATTCCTATGTTTACATTATTCCATTTTATTTATTTTAGGCTCCCATAGGATTATTAATGAGACTTGTCTTTCATGATATCATGTTATTCCTTTTGACTCATCTGAAATGCTTTGTTATCATGTTTATTCCATCACTAGGCTTTGTGGATCACCCATTTTGTTTATATATTCCCCAAGTAATCATATTTAGTTTTAGGAGATCAAAGAGATTTAGGAGATCATTATGGATATCAAAATAAATAATTTTTGTTTTAGTTTCATGTTCTAATTTTCTATACCTAGCCTCCCAAATATTCTTGGTATCTCAATCCTTTATTTATATTTATTGTATATCTATGTTAAAAATCATGTATTAATATGTGTAAAAGGATTGGGTTGTTATAGTTGGTATAATAGGAAGAGATAGTTATTTTTTGGGATTAGGAATAGAATACATTTGTGATAATCCTAGGGATATGTCTAAGTATTGGAGAATATCCTAGAAAAAAATTAAATTATTGAGAAATTGGATTCTATGAAATTACATTATTACATAGATAATATAGGTGGATGTACCTATATCATAGGTAATAACCCTAAAATGTAATATTCTGTATTAACTTGATCACTAACTAGTACAAGAAAAAGTGGTCTTGATACAAACCTAGTTTAAAACTCTCATGGGATATGATTTGTAAAATTCATAAACTCAATATGAACCATTATGAAAGAATTTAATAGACTATTGGGTTAGAAAAATTAATAGTAAAATTACCATGGATAATCTAGATTTAATCCTAGAGACTAAAAAGATTGTATTTTTTTACATTTATAATTTATTCCTTCAATTTTCATAGTTTTTCTTTTTGTATGATTTTTAGTTTAATTATTATCATACCTAATTTTTATTTCCTTTGTTTTAGTTAATAGAGGGAAATATGAGGAAGCATTCCAACAACCGTTGTGATAGTAAATGTAATCATTTCCCTAATGATATGAGTAACATGATTAGTATGGGATATGAGAACCTCATGGAAGTACTGGCTCAATTGACTAAAGTTATGAATAAGAAAATGAATTGAGTGGTACACCCTCCTTCTCCTATAAAACAACAAGTTGTAGTATATATCTTTATGCATCAAAGTCCTCCTACCTTTAGGGGGTCTTATAATCCCATAATCAAGGAAGAATGGATTAAATCCATTGAGAATGTATTCTCAACCCTCCAATGCTCATAATAATAGAAAGTCATACTGGCCCTCTATATCATAGCATGGAAAGTTAGTCAATGGTGGAAAATGATCAAGAACGTGAAGTCCAAATAAGAAATTGATTTCATTATTTGGGAAGGATTCAAGAAAATATTTTTCAATAAATATTTTCATCAAAATCTCTATATTAAAATGGAGTGAGAGTTCTTGGATTAAAGAAAAATGAAGATGAGTCTATTAAGAAAAATGAGGTAAAATTCAAAAATATTTCATGGTACACTTTCAAATTTTTCATAAATAATGAAATTAAGGTGGACTACTTATTTAGTGGATTAAGTCTATGAAAATATTTTATGATTCAATACTTTGAAATCTATGAAGAGATTGTCAATTATACCCATAAGGTTGAGATGTTGATTGGTGAATCTTAGTGGTCTAATGGGGATAGAGACAAAAGGTGTAAAATCTAGTTTAATTTTGGATGATTGAAAAATAAATATCATGGATAAAAGAAAACCCAACTTTCTTCATATCAAAAATATGGGTAGAAGCATCCAAAAAACAATATCAAGGGAACTGGGAGATTCTTCAAATGTGGAAAGGAGAGGCATTGGGTTAATCAATGTTGAAGGGAGATGAAGAATACCACTAATGAGATAAAGGAAAAGAAGGTTATGATCAATACTCATCATGATATCCAATGTTTCAACTGCAAAGAATATGGTCATTATGCAAGACAATTCCCTAAGATGAGGGTTGTTAGAGAAAATAAATGACAAAAACCACTAAGCAGAATAGATCATTGAATAGAACATGATATCACTACTACTAGAGTGTATCCTAACAATGACATGGTGAATGGTATTCAAGTTATTCATTAAAGAATCAATAATGTATTATTTTATTCTAGTTTTATACAATACTTCATATCTTACAAGTTATAGTAGAATTATTCAAATAGAACCCCAAAACATAGGGGTTGGTCTATATATTAGAATATAAAATGGGGTAATTATTGCATCTAATGTATATAACTTCTCATTGGTATTTTTTTGTGGATTGAAACTCCATGAAATTATTTTCATACTTCATTTAGTGCATTTTTATTCTATATTGGGAATGGATTGGATATCCTTATATAAATACAACATCAACTGTTAGGAGAGGGATATCCCCCTTCACATCCTGAGTAATCCTCTGATTTTTTATAAGTGTAAGGAGGAGGATGAATCGCATTTATATCATTCTTATCAATCATGGATATTATTTCCTAATGATAAATTATATATACATAAAATTATTGAGCAAAATGAGAGGATCATGTTTAGGGACATGCCCATTGTGAGGGACTATGCTGATGTATTCCCTAAAGAGTTGTCTATAATTCCTCCTAATCGAGAGGTTGAGTCCTCAATCGAACGTAACCCTAGATATATTCACATATCTAAGGATTCCTATATAATGGACACTATTTATTTGGAATAACTGAAGAAATATAAACAATGGTATCTAGAAAAGGGTTTTATATGGTTCAATGCTTCATTATGGGGTGTGTCAGTATTCTTCTTCAAGAAGGATGGTTCAATGTACCTTTTCATTGATTATCATGAACTCAAAAAAATCATTATAAAGAACAACTATCCCCTACTGTGGATTGATGACTTGTTCAATCAATTACATGGGTCCCAATATATCTCTAATGTGGACCTTCATTTGGGATATCACAAATTAAAGGTGTATAAGAAGTTATTCCCAAGACTGAATTTAGAATGAGTTATGGACTCTATGTGTACATAGTGATGTTCTTTAGAACTTACTAATGCTCCATAAATCTTTATGGACTTAATAAATAGAGTCTTTATATATTACGTTGATAAATTTTTTGTAGTCTTTATAGATGATATTATGATATACTCCAAAAAGAGAGGAACATGATAAGCATTTGATCACTTTTTTAAATAACTTGGGAAAAGATAAACTATATGAAAGTACAATAAATGTGAGTTCTATATGGATAAAATATCATTATTTGGGAATATTATCACCATAATAGGGATATCAGTGGACCCTTATAATAAAAATGCAATTGAGGAGTGTCCAAGAGTAGGACATGTAATGGAGATCCACAGTTTCATTATAATATTTGGGTATTACTAACAATTTGTGAGAAACTTATCATTATTGTAAAACATGTTAATCAAATTGACTCAAAAGTGGGTAAAGTTTTTCTGGATAAATGAATGTGAAAATAGATTCAAAAATTTGAAAAATAGGCCTATCACTGCCTCATCACTTACAATACCCACAAGTGGGTAACTCTGTGGTATACAATGATTCTTCAAAGAGGTTCTTGGGTTGGGTAATAATGCATAATGATAACTTGATAGACTATACCTCAAGGTAGTTAATAGTTCATGGGATTAAATATCCCACACATGATCTAGAGTTAGATATAGTAATATTCACATTAAATATTTGGAGGAATTATCTCTATAGGGACATATGTGAAATATACACATATCATAAGAGACTAAAATATATATATCATAATACACACCAATAAATATGGATAGAGATGATAAAGGGATATGATTAATCAATCCAATACCATCCTAGGAAAGAAAATAAACTGGAAGATGCTCTAATAATAAAGGATCATGTGACCTTATTAATGGTGAGAGTTGAGAGGGATCTGATCATCTTAAAAATTCAAAGGATGGACATGTGAATCATAAAGGTAGTAAAATCATCATTACTTTCTCAAATAATTGCTCAATAATTCATTTTGGAGAAGATAAAGGGTACTCAATGAGATTATATGGAAATTCATAAGAAGGTGGGTGTTATAAGAAAAGTGAAATTTATGTTGTTCAAAACTTATAAAGAAGGAGTTGTAATATTTGGTTCACAACTATGTGTACCATAAAATCCTGAGAGAAAGAAGGATTTGTTGAATGATTCACATAGATTGACCTTATTCGTCCACACAAAGAGAACAAAGATGTATCAAGATCTCTTAGAGAATAGTTAGTGGGATAGTATGAAGAAGGAGATTGCATAATATACATCAAAGTTCCTCGTATGTCAGTAGGTGAAGGATGAAAGGAAAAATTCAAAGGATATTATTAAACCATTACCCATATCCACATGGAAATGGGAGAACGTCGCTGTATTTATTTTATAGGTCTTTCAAATACATAAAAATAATAATTCTATATGGTTTATGGTGGATCATATTATAAATACTTCTCACTTAATTTTAATTCAAGAGAAATTCTCACTTGATAAACTTTCAGTGATATACATTATATAAGTGGTGAGCCTTTAAGGAATACCACAATTAATCATATTCGATCAAGATATAATTTTTACATACAAGTTCTAAAAGAGTCTCCAATATTCTATAAACATTGAGTTGAAATACAGTATGACTTATCACTCCCAAACCAATGGCCAATATGGGTATATTATCCAGACACTAGAATACATTTTGGGAGTATTCTTGGTGGACTTCAAGGGATGATTGGATCATCATCTTCCTCTCATTGAGTTATCGTAAAATAATTGCTTTCACTCAAGAATCCAAATTGATCCATATGAATCCCTTCATGGGAAGGTATATATAATACATATGTACTAGAATGAAGTTGTTGATTTTAATTTATTGGAACCTAAAATGGTTGAGGAAATTATAGAAAATTTCAAGACCATTCAATAGTAAATTAGGGCTTTTCAAAGTTGACAGGAGATCTATGATGAAAATCATAAATGATACCTAGATTTTATGGTTGGAAATAAATTATTATTCTATATATATCCATGAAAGAGAGTCTTGAGGTTCTAAAATATAGAAAATCTAAGTCCCAGGTGCATCAACCCCTTTGATATTTTTTATCGCATCAGAGTCGTGACTTATCGACTAGCACTTTCACCAGCCATGTCTCAAGTACATGATGTATTACACATATCCTTATTGATGAAATACATACCATATCCCACACATATATTGAATTCATAGGTGGTACATTTGTAAAATGATCTCTCACATGAGAAGGAGTCGGTGAAGATCTTCGACTCTAGAGATAAAGTTATATGAAACAAGACAAATCATCATGTCAAAGTATTATAAAGAAACAATAAGTATGAGGAGGAGACATGGGAACTAATGGAATATATAAATCAAATTTACCCTCACATTTTTTCACCTTAGTATATAAAATGAAATTTTTAGAGTGAAATTTATTAAGTGTGTAAGAATATAACGACCCATAATTTTATTGATGGAATTTCCCCTATGATAATTCTGCCATACTTAGTAATGTAGTATTACATAAATTACATACATCACTTGATAGAACTAAAAAAAATTATTATAATAATTTTAAAATTAAATTTAAAGAATAAATATGGCCACAAAAATTAAAAATATTACATTGGCATAAAAAATAGAAAATAAGATAACTAAAATATGAAAATTTGGATCTGCTTGATTTACCATAATAAACACACTCATGAACAACACTATAGAAATAAATTATAATATTTTTAATGAAATAGGAATTTTGAAAATGAAAATATAAATAACCTTGAGAGAAAATAGAATTTAATGAAGAATTAATCAAATGTGAGGTATTTATAGGAAGTAGAGAATCCATATGACCATTGAAATTTTGACCATTATAATAGTAATATGGTCATTGGATTAGTAATATAGTCATTAGGAATTGTAACATATCCATTATAATAGTATACTCTCTTATGGAAGTGTAAAATAACATTTAGGTGTCTTATTAAATTAAAATTTGACATATTTATACCATGATACTATTAAATAAATGTTTCAAAATTGATAAAATAAGTGTCTGTATTTTTTAAAACCATATATGTTTTATTTTTATTATTATAAAAAATATAATAATATAAATGAAATTTCATTTACATAAAAAGGTTTTATAAATTAATATTAAGATTTATTATAATGATACTATAATTTTATGAGACCATAAGTAATTTTTCAAAGGGTCTAAAAATGGATCACAAGTTTAAAATTGGTATTTTTTTCAAATAAATAAGAATTTAATTTTAAATTAAATTAATCATATTTAGATAATTATATTATTAAAATTTATTTTATTTTTTGAATCTACACATTGAAAAATGGTTTGTGATAATTTTTGGAATGTTTCTAAAACAGTTGGATTTTTGTGAATAGTGAAAAATGACAAAATATGATATTTAATATTATAAGCTAAATACATTAATTTTTGAGTTATGGATGATTTAAGAACCCATTAAATCAAAATAAAAAATACCATTTACTATATATAGGCATAATAATTGACACTGATGGAATTTTGGAGCCAAAATAATAAACTAATGAATATTAAATTCAAAAAAACACACCTTTCCTCCCCTTATAAATACCACACCTCACCTCCACTTCTCCTCACATATTATAAGCATTATATATTGCACAACTTTTTCTCATTTATCTTCCTAATCCTATCTAAAATTCCCCATTATACTGGTCTTACCAAAGACCAATTCCAATTTCCTTAAGTATTTTTTCAAGGACACGACATTCATGAGGTAATATTCTCAAACTACCTCTTTTAAATTTTTTTTCTTCAAACTTCTCCTATCCCCTTCATCCTACAAGGAATAATAACTCAAGTTTGATATATATACTATAATTTTATAGTGATTATAGAATATATATCATCCATCCTCTTCTCTTATCCTCTTATTTTAAAAATAAAACCATTGTCCATATTATGTCAGTTCACCACCTCCATCAATGATGAGTTTTTTCTTTCCATTACCACCTTCATGGAAGATTTAAATTCACAAATAATGGTTTAAAATAACACAAATTTGTGAAATATATATTTTTTTCAAATTTTGGAGTGAATATTTACCCATAATAATAAATAAAACAAAACTAGTTTGTGATGGTCGGTAAAACAGCTAAAATAAAATAACCATATAACATCAACGTTTTTACTAAATGAATCATCCATATTTCAGAAAAAATATGGGTATTTTGGGATATTAAAATTACTATAATTACATAAATATCATTTCATTTCACTGATATATTTTTAGTTCCATTTGATAATAATCACTATAATTATTCTCAAGTGATCTGACCCTAGAACCACGAAATAAACGGCCTAAAAATAGTGAAATTAAACCTTATATCTCATTGAAATGGTTGTAGATGAAAAAAAAAATTATAGTAAATAAAATATATATTTAAAATTTTATAAATTAATTAATTAATTAATTTTATTTGATTATTCAGGTGGTTAATTTCAAGTGAAGAATGATTGTAGAATATAAGGTAAGGGATCTCTTTGTACCATACTATTTTATTTAGGTTATGATTTTTCTCTCTCTTCCTCATTTTATATCTATTTTTTTATTATTTACTTATTCTATATTATATATTTTTGTGTGTTTTTGTGACCCCTAAATATATACCTAGTTTAATTTTCCTTTATTTGATGGGAATATGCATGTTTTTAAGGTTACCTACTCAATTTCATTCATTAAGAAAACCGTATTAAATAGAATGTCTCTGTCTCTTATTCCATTTCAAGTACCAATTCAAAAAATGTTGTAAACCACCATTAGTTTATAAAATTTAAAAAAAATTATGGAAAATTATTTTTAGTTCATTTTTATATTTATAGAAAATAATATATTCTTTCCCTTTTTAAAGACTCTTTACCCTTTTCCCTAAGACATCACTTAAGAGGTACATTTCCAAAGTAACCTATCTATTATTTTTCACATATTCACTTCACTTAGACATCATTTTTCATGAACCTTTATTATTTTTCATCTTAAAAAGTCCAATAATATTTTAATCCCATGTTTCATATAAACCATTATGATAATTCATCCGGTTGTGTTATAAGATATGATTATGCGACCCATTTCTTTCCATGGATAATCTTATGTTTATTTCATATATTTTATTCCTTATATAGAACATGTATTCATGCACGTGTTATGAAAGGTGCACCTATATAGAAATCCAATTCATTGGGTAACTTTTATGTCTCATGAGATGATATATATGGGATTAGGGAGTAAACCTACTTCTAGATGGGACTCTTTCCACCATGTAATATTATCTTAGCAGCTGGCCTTTACATGTTCTTATGTTATGTTTTATATTATTGTCACATTACTATGTTTAAATGATATTATTATTCCATGTTATTTATTTTATTCTCCCATATGATTATTAATGATCCTTGTCCTTCAAGATATCATGTTATGCCTTTTGACTTATATGATGTGCTTCATCATCTTGTTTATTCCATTAATGGGATTTATAAATCACCACATTTGTTTATATATTCACCAGGTTAACATATATATTTTTAGGATCTCAAATGGATTTTGGATATCAATATGAAGATTAAAATAAAGAAGTTCTATTACAGTTTCATATTTTGGTTTTATGTACCTAGTCTATGAAAGACAATAGGCATCTCGATCCTTGGTTTGTATTTATTGGATATTTATGCTAAAAATCATGTATTAATATGTGTGAAAGGATTAGGATATTATAAGTATAATCTTGGGGATCAACACCCATTACTCATCATCACACCAATCATATTAGGTTAAAAATCATCACATCAAGGCTATAAGTCCATATAGCATAAAATATATTAAATGTATTTTTTAATACATAATTTTAAAGGAAATTACAACCATTGAATTAATGCATTCATACCTCCAATAATCAAGAATGGTCACACTCATCCCTAATCAATATATCTTTAAGAAACAGCCATTTAAATTCAATATTGAATTACCCGGTTTATTATGCATGGGATTTCCATGTTAGGTAATCTATATTCATAGCTAAAGTAGATATAATCAATATAATATGCATCAAGAATTATTTCCTTGTTTAAAAAATTCCAAGAAGATAAGAAATTATTCTTCTTATACCTATTTAATTAAATTAATAATATCATCTAGAATTATGTTGTTTATCTGTTTCAATCAATTAATACTTCCAAACAACAACAACAAAAATAGCCATGTATATTTCACACTAACAAGTAAATATCAAGAAGTGACATAAAACACATTTGATCACAATGACCCGACCATTAGTTTAATTAAAAACAATAAATATTAATCCTAGTTAACTTGAAATAATACCTATTCTAATTTTTTAATTCTCAGAATTATAAAATAACTCTTATCAGCATTATTTAAGTAATTTAACTCTTGGAAACACTATCATTTTTGTTTTATCAAATAATATTTAAACTCTAACATGTGATCATCCATTTCTATATCTTGGACAATTTCAATCATTTTTTGTATCAATGAAAATATTAATAATATATTTCAACATGAAATTTCTAAATTATATGATCATTATAATCACCCACATCATGAAATATTATTTAAAAATCAATTAAAGAAATAAAAACATTGACAGTTTAACAATAATCTATAAGAAATGAAATTTTATTTCAATTATTGAAACAGTAACAACTCATTCGTAAAAAATATACTATAAGAAAAAATCTAGATTATAGTTCAAAAAATTAATCTTGCGTATTTTAAATTTATAATTAGAATAATATTATTAATTTACTACATTTAATAATCCTTCAATTTTAATTCTTTAAATAATAATATTTCAATAACAATAATACATATTATGAATTTTAACCCTATATTTTAAAATTTAATGATATATTTATATAACCATTATTCATGTGAATTTTATTTCAGATTATTATATGATTATAGTTAATCATATTCATTTAAACAAATAATTTCAAGGATGATTAATTCACACTTCCATAAAAAATATAATGCATTGATCACTTAGCTAAAAATGAAGATCCTAACATTCTATGATAAATAACATAAATCCAAGAGACAAACTCTGATTATATAGAAACCCTGTCCATTTACACATATTATTACATGATTTTAAGCATACCTAACCTTTAAATTCAAACCAAGGATTGTAAATTCGGGTGTATTAGGAGGATTAGAAACATAATTAAACAACATGAAACTAAAATAAAAAATATTTTATTTAATCTTCAAAAGGAGATCTTAACTTTATTTGAGACCTTAAATATGCATAGGATACCATGGAGAATGCATTAACAAAGGGAGGAGATAAAAATCTCAATAATGGAATAACATGTGAATAAATCATAGCACATGGGTTATAAATCATAACATGATGACATAGAAAAACATAGAACATGAATAAACATAAGTATGAATAATGTGTATAATTTGGAATCATATAAACATGGTATCATATAAATGTGGAAACAACATACAACATGACTTAATCATTATTCATGGATCATTTCACATAGAGCATGAGTCAAGGCTAACCACAAAGATCGTTACACATTGAGCATGAGTCAAGCCTAACCACCAGGACCGTTGCACATAACATATCAGGATACTAAAAATTACCAAATGAATTGGAGATCTATCTAGAAACACCCATTATAACATTACCTATTAATATGTGTACCTCATGAAGAATCATACAAAAGGAATCAAACATAAATATAAGAGTTACTAAGAGAAAGAATTGGATATCATAATCATGTCAAAAGGCATAACATAAGGGAATATCAAAATAGTGTACATAAAAGAAAGTATTTAAACCATAAATGGAAATTAATAAGGGAAAATAGTCATAGATCATAATAATTTATTTCAAACTAAAGTGAATAAATGTAAAAATAGTGTTTATGAGACTTTAGAAATAAATCATTTTAATGCGGTTTAAGGAAAATATTAAAGATTATTTAAAATAAAAAAGGAATAATTTTTTATATAAAACCAAAAATAAACAAATATATATTTTCATGATAAAATTATTTATTTTAGAAAAATAATAATGGCTTAGAAAATATTATGTATGGTACTTGAAAATGGGTAATAAGTCATTAAGTTCCCTTGAATCGGGTTTTCTTTTCAGAGAGATTTGAGAAGATAAACTTTTTAAAACATATATTAACCTATAAAATAAGGATAATATGATCTGGATAAATGATTTTGGAACATATAAAAAGAATTTATAATAATTAAAAAAGTTTTAACATTGGGTAAATAGAGAGAAAACGTAACTTGATGGAAATATCGAGGTTCCGAAAGGATCCCTTACCTTATGTGAGAAATGATTATTTACTTCATCTTAATGTCATGAATAATAAAATTATATTCATTAATTAATAAATAAATAAACTTTTATATATGTAATTCATTTATTATAATTTTATTAATTTCATTTATGGCCTTTTTGATGAGTTATACTGTTCAATTTCATTGTTCACAAGTGTTCATTTTCTTAATTTTCATGATCGGTTCGCTTGTATATAAGTATAGAAGTTCATGTCAAATGGGTATAATTATCAAGATTTTAAATTATATGTTATTAATGAACAAACATGATTTTTAATTGGTCTTATATATTATTTCTTTTATATATTAGGATGAATCATTAGATAACATGTTAATGATAATCATTTAGATTAATTTTAGCAGTTTTTT
Organism: Viscum album; assembly: GCA_963277665.1. Taxonomy (NCBI): domain Eukaryota; kingdom Viridiplantae; phylum Streptophyta; class Magnoliopsida; order Santalales; family Viscaceae; genus Viscum; species Viscum album. Next base: position 1,326,976,495 of record OY728142.1, on the reverse strand, counting down.
GATCACAACAAACACTTTTTGTTTTATCATTTTGTATTTTCTATATATTTTAGTTACATAACATAAAAATGGTTAAAAAATTAATTTCCAAATCGTTTTCAACAATTATAATTGTTTTTATACCATATTTTAAGGATATAAAGTAAAATGAAAACATGTCGTCCACGAAGATGATAAATCGATACCTCATGGATGACGATTTAATTTTTAGAATGAAAGGGAGATGAGAGGGGTTTAATGATGGATTATCAAATTATAATAACAAAATTATAGTAAATGTGAGTTACTAGAGTTATCATACCATTTTTATGAGGGGATGTTAGGAGATAATAAGAAAATAACTTGAATAGAAATTAAAAGAAAAGGAAATAGGAATTTACCTCTTGGATTTCTCCTCCTTGAAAACCTCCTTAGGAAAAAGATTTTTGTATTTTGATGAGACCAATAGATCTTGGACATGTGGGGGATTGATAATATAATTGGGTATAATTTTTTACAAGTATCAAATCTTGGACAGTGTGATTATAATAGGTAATGAGGGGTGGTATTTATAGTGGAGGAGATGGGTGTTTTCTCATTATTTTAATCATTAGTTTATTATTTAGGAACAAGACAAGAAATAGTATTGATTATTATGACTAAATAAATTAATTATTTCATGTTAGTTTGAACCAATGGTCACTTACATCATCCACGACTCAATCATGATTCAAAAATTCATATATTTAGTTATACTGTAAATTACTGTATTTCACTATTCACCAAAAATTCAAGTATTTCAGAAAAATCCCAAAATTTAACCCTAACATTTTTTTAAAGTTTATAATTCAAAAATGGAATCAATTTGATGAAAATAATTTTCAAAATCTGATAAATTTAATTTTTAATTAAAATCATTATTTACTTGGAAAATACCAATTTTAAAATTATAACTACTTTAGTAACACTTTGAAAAATTAAGTATGGTCTCCTAAAATTATCTTATAATAATAAGACAAAAAATATTAATTTATAAATAAATTTTATGAATATAAATTTTATTTTAAATCATTATATTAATTATAAAATTGTAATTAAATATATATGACTTACAATAATACCAACACTTACTTAATGATTTTCAGTACATCTACTTACTTGTAATGTGATATAATTGTATCATATTACCATTTATAAGATTCTTAAATTTTATTTATAGTTTCATGGGTGATTTAATATTCTATTGTCTAGTTTACTATTCATAAGTTTCATATTACTACTCCAAAGGCCAAGTTACTATTTCATTGGTATAGGTTCTTTAACTTCTAGAAAGGCATCTTATTTAATTAATTATTCATTTATAAAGTTTGTATTGTGTACTTAATGTGATTTTATGTGATTTATACTATATAACATAATTATAAGAAATGGTTTTCCATTGATGAAATTTTGAGACGTTACATTCTTCACCCCTTATGAAATTTCACCCTCCAAATTTCATTTTACATACTATAGTGAAAAGAAGTGAGGGTAATTATCCTTCATCACTTCCTCTGGTTCCTATGTTGCCTCTTCGTACTTATGGTTCTACCATAGTAATTTGATCATGTGATTAGTCTTGTTGAGTAGAACATTATCTATGTGGTCTAATATCTTCACTAGCTTCTCCTCATAAGAGAGATCATTTTCCAACTATACCACCTCTGAATTCAGTACATGTGAGGGATATGTTATGTACTTCCAAAAGAGGGATATATGGAATACATTTTGTACTTGAGACATGGTAAGTTTAAGTTATAGTATATAGGTCATAGCTCTAACATGATCAAGGATCTCAAAGGTGATGATATACTAGGGACTTAGATTTATTTTCTTCTTAAATCTCATGATCCTCTTCTATGGATATATGTGGAGAAATACCATGTCTCTAACCTCAAACTCAGGGCCTCATTGATGGTTTTCTGCATAGATATTTTGTCAACTTTGGGATTCCTTTATGTAATGTTGAATGGTTTTCACTATTTCCACCATTTCTTCAACCCTTTAAGGTCCTAGAAGCTTACATTAACCGATTTTATCTCAACATGCCATTTTTCTTCATCTTTTCCCATAGAGGGATTCATATGGTTCCATTTGGATTCTTGAGTGGAAACTATTGTTGTAGGAGAATTCGACTCCTGGAATATGTTGGTATCATCCTTCTTTGAAATCCATAGAAAATTATTTCAACATGTATTCTAGGGTCTAAATAGTCCTATCAGATTATCCATCTGTTTTATAATGATAGGTTGTACTGAAGTTCAGCTTAGTGCTTAGAGAATATTGGAGACTTTTCTAGAACTTGGAAGTGAATCTTGAATCTCGATTAGATATAATTGATAGTGGTACTTCATATAGCCTTACCACTTATTTGATACATATCCATTCAATTTAATCCACTGATAAGACCTCTCAAATTGTGATAAAGTTAGTTGTCTTCATAAGATGATCCACAATAACCCATATAGAATAGTTTCCACTAGATGTCTTTGTAAGTCCAATGAAGTCTATGGTGATTTTTTCCAGCATCCATTTTGGTATGGGTAATGGTTTCATCATACCTTTATAATTTTTCCGTTTAGCCTTCACTTACTTATATATAAGGCACTTTGATTTATATTCAGTGATCTCCTTCTTTATATTATCCTGCCAATATTGCTCTTGGAGATCTCAATACATATTTGTGGTCCTTAGGGGAATAGAGAAGGTTGAGCTATGTGTGTCATTTAAAATATCCTTCTTTATCTTTGGATTGGATGGTATGCATAATCATGACCCAAATCTCATGACTCTTTCCTGGTCCATTTTGAACTCTGAGGATTTCCCCTTTCTCAAGGCTTCCAGCTTCTTCTGAATTTCCACATCATTCTTTTAAGCATCCTTTATTTTATCCATAAGATATATTTGAGAAATAATTTGAGAAAAGAATGATTATTTTCCTTCTTTAATGATTCTCATGTAAATTGTTTTTCAAATCTAAGAAGATTAGATGCTTTTAAATTCTCAACATTGATAAATATGAAGGATCCTTTCTACTTAGAGAATCTTCCACCTTATTTTCCTTACCATGATGGTAAAGGAATGAGCAGTCATAATTCATGATGAACTCTAGCCATATTCACTGGATCATATTAATATCATTCTATGTGAATATATATTTGAGACTCTTGTGATTAGTATATATCTCACACTTCTCCCCATAGAGATAATGTATCTATATTTTCCACACAAAAATCATAGCTGCTAACTCCAGATCATGCGTAGGATAGTTTTTCTCATGGATTTTAAACTAACCTAAGGCATATGATGTCACTTTATCATTTTTCATTAGTATATAGCCTAATAAATTCTTTGAATCGTCTTTGTACACCACAAAGAATTCCCCACTTTTTTGAAGTGTGAGTATTGGTGTAGTGATAAGCCTATTCTTCATCTCTTTGAAGCAGTGTTCACACTCACTGGTCCAGAAAAAATTTACTTCTTTCCAAGTCATCTTGGTTAGTGGGTTTTACAATCATGATAATTTCTTCACAAATCATTATTAATACTCTTCTAGACAAAGGAAACTATATATATCCATTACATATGTTAGCCTAGTCCACTCTTTGATTGCCTTTGTCTTGTAAGGGTTCACATATATTCCTTTTCAAGTGATAACATTCCCCGAGAATGATACTTCCTTCATAAAAAACCCACATTTAATATAGTTTGCATAAATTTTATTCCTTTTAAAAGTATTCAAAATAGTATTCAAATGCTCCCCATGCTCCCAATTTCTCTTGGAGTATATTAGAATATCATCAAAAAAAACTAACACAAATTTGTTGAGGTAATCACTAAAGAGTCTATTAATTAAATTCATGAAAATTTCTCAATAATTAGTGATTCTTAAGGGAATCACTATAAAACCATATTGTCCATACCTAGTTTTAAAGTTATTCTAGGGAATATCTTCATTTCTCACCTTTAATTGGTGATATCCAGACCGAACATCTGCCTTACAGAAATAAATGGCCCCACATATATGGTCGAACAAGTCATATATCCATTGAAGGGGATACTTTTTCTTTATCATGATTTTATTTATCTCGTGATAATAAATGCATAGGATCATTGATCAATACTTCTTTTTGACAAAGAGGAAGGATGAACCTCATGGTGAAGCACTTGGGTGTATAAAACCCTTGTCCAAATTCTCTTATAACTTCTTATTATATTCTTCTAGCTCAACGGTGGCCATTCTATAAGGTTTCTTTGATATAGGTAGTTATCTAGGAATAATTTCAATTGAGAACTCAGCCTCTTGGTCAGGAAGAATAACATGAAACTCTTCTGGGAATGCATTACTGTAATCCCTCATAATGGGCATGTCTTCGAGAATGATTCTCTTTTTTGTCTTAGTTATCTAAGCTAGATATGTTGGATCATAAGTCAGTAATATCCACACTTGAGATAAGGATTATAAAGGAAATTCATCCTCCTCCTTACACTTGTACATAATTGTAGAATGTTTTGGGATGTGAAGAGTGATCTCCCTTTCTTGACAGTTGATGTTGGCTTTGTATAAAGATATCCAATTCATGCCCAATATAGCTTCAAACACTACTAAAGTGACTATGAAAAGATTTTATGGAAGGTTCAGTCCACAAAAATTCACTGGGGAGGAGTTGTATACTTTTGATGAATTAATTTCCCCATTTGATGTTCTCATAGACAACTTGACCTATATATTTTGAGTTGGTGTTTGAATAGTTCTACTAAACTCATAAAATGTGAATGAATGTGTAGAACTAGAATCAAATAGTACATTCTCTATTCTTGAATGAATAATCATTGTACCTATAACCACATCTTTTTCAGGCTCGAGTTTGGTATTAGTGATAGCATATTCCATTACTGGTTGCCTTGGAGGTTATTGTTATTGATTTCCTCTAACAACACTTGGATTAGGTAAATGGTTCTCATAATTCCCATGTTCCTTCTAGTTGAAACACTACACTACAAGCTTATTGTTAATCTGAACCTTTCCTTTTGCTTCCACGTTATTGGGACTTTTCATATTCCTTTTGAATTTATTAGACAAGATCCTTATTCTTCCACATTTGAATCATTTCCTAGTTTCCTTTAGGTAGTTACCATGATGGTTCTTCCCACAATTTTGATATGTGGGATATTGGATTTTATTTCTGCCATGGGATTTATTTATTGATCCACCCATAATAGACTTAATTTTCCTCTTTTCGTCACTAGTCCCATGGAACCACTGAGAGTCTTTGATATCCATTTCAACTTTAAGGGAACAATGGAAAATATCTTATAGCTATCAAAGTCTCAAATCAAAAAATCCTTTCATAGACTCAAATTTAGTCCACTAAATAAATGATCCACCTTGCTTTCAGTGTTCATGAAAAAGTTGGAGGCATATCTTGAAATCCTTGTAACGTTTTTTTAATATATCCTAATAGACTCATCTTCCTTATTCTTAAGTTTGAGGAACTCTCTTTCCATCTTGAGAAGGTGGGTTTGGAGAAAATATTTATTGAAAAACATTTTATTTAATTCCTCCCAATACATGGAATCAATTTCCTCCTTGGAGTTCATGTTTTTGATCAGTTTCCACCACTGATTTGCTTTCCAATCAAAGTGATAGACCACTAGCATAACTTTATATAATTATAAGAACTAGAGGGCAGAGAATATCTTCTCAGTGGATTTAATCCATTGTTTTGTGAGGAGGGGATCGAAAGCTACACTAAACATGGGAGGCCTTTGCTGCATTAAGGATTCGATTGAAACTTTATATTTTTTATGAGAAGGTAATTCCACATGATTCAATTTATTATTCATAACTTGATCCAGTTGAGAAATTATTTTCATAAAGTTTTGAGCACCTGTACCCATCATATTTGGAATTTAATTAGGGAAATCATCACATTTCCTTTCACATTGATTATTTCCACATGTTCTTCCATATCCCACCATTAAATAAGAAAAATAAAGCGCAATTAGGGGTATTGAATACGTAGCTAATAATCATGTAAAAATAAAATTTGAATGTAAAAGGATAAGCTTGTAAAGGAAAAGTATATCCTAACTTGTGATTAGTAGCTTTCAATATAGGTTATCAATGATATGTTTCCTAAAATATATTCTTATGTGAATGTTTTCCCCTTAATAATGGTTCAAAATGTGCTAATGAATTTACTAAAGCATGCCCCCAGGGTGTTTCAAACCAGTTTTGTAGTAAGGCTTGTTTTCATGTACCAAGTTACCCTGAGTTAGGCCTAGAACACGTTATCAGAGTTGTTACTTCTAGGTAAATTTGGGATAGAACCATGTCCACTTTTATTATCTATATAGGGATGTATTTTCTTGATAAACCACTTACTCTATATAAACAAAAATTTAGGTATGTTTTCCCAAACTTAGTCTTATCCATAGGGTTATTACGAAATTGCCCTATTTCTAATCTCCAAAAAATAACTAGACCTACCTATGATACCAACTATAGTGACCCTATACTTTTACAAATATTATTACATGATTTTAAGAATAATTAACTTTTAAATAAAAACCAAGGATCATAAACTCTAGTGTATTTGGAATATTAGATACATAATTAAACAATATGAAACGAAAATAAAACATATTTTATTTAATTTTCTTAAGGAGATCCTAACATACTTTGAGCCCTTGAATCTACATAGGATACCCTGGGTAATAAAAGAATGAAGGTATGAGATAAAAATCACAGTCTAAGAATAGACATATGAATAAATAATAGTGCATGGGTTAGAAATCATAACATGATGACATAAAAAAACATTAAACACGAATAAACATCAGTATGACTCAAGTGTATAATGTGGAATCATATAAAAATTGTATCATAGAAATGTGGAAACAATATACAACATGACTTAATCATTATTCAAGGATAATTTCACATGGAGCATGAATCAAGGTTAGCCACCAAGACCATTACACATAGAGCACGAGTCAAGGCTAATCACCAAGACTGTTGCACATGATGTCTCAATAGACTAAACATTACCCAATTAATTGGAGTTCCATATGGTCACACCAATCATAACATGTTCCTGAATATTTTTTCCACATTAATAATCCTATATAAGGAATCAAACATAAACATAAGGGTTACCTATGGTAATAATTGGGTATCGTTATCATGTCAAAAGGCATAAGATAAGGGAATATCATAATGGTGGCCATGAAAGAAAGGATATAAACTATACATGGAAATTAATAAGATAAAATAGGCATAGATAATGATAATTTATGTTAAAATTATGTGAATAAGTTCAAAAATAGTGTTTAATAAACTTTAGAAATAAAACATTTTAGTGTTGTTTAAGAAAAATATTAAAGATTATTTAAAATGGAAAAGGAATAATTGTTTATATAAAACAAGAAATGATCCAAGATATATTTTCATGATAAAATTAGTGATTTTAGAAAAATAATGGTGGATTAAAATATATTATTAATGGATCTTGAAAATGGGTAAGTTTTCTGGAAGTTCCCTTGAATTGGGTTTGCTTTTCAGAAAGATTTGAGAATTGAACCTTATTAAAACATGTATTACCCTATAAAATAAGGATGATAAGATATGGATAAATTATTTTGAAACATATATACATAATTTATAATAAGTATATGAAAAATAAATAAGAGTAAAATTTGTTAAATAGAGATAAAACGTAACCTAAAGGAAATATGGAGGTTTGTAAATGTTCCCTTACCCTATGTCTAAAACGGTTCTTCACTTGATCTTAATATACAAAATAATAAAATTAGATTCATTAATTAATAAATAAATAAAATTTTATACATTTAATTGATTTATTATAATTTTATTAAGTTAACTTTTTCCTTTTTGATGAGTTATAGTGTTCAATTTCATCATTCATGAGTGTTTTTTTCTTGGTTTTCATGATCAGTACTCTTGTATATGAGTATGGACGTTCATGTAGAATGGGTATAATTCTAAATAATTTAAATTATATATTATTAATTCACAAACACAAGTTTAATTTTTCTTATAAATTATTTTTTTTTCTAAATATGAGGATGAATCAATAGATAACATGTTAATGATAATCGTTTAGATTAATTTTAGCAGTTTTCGATCAAAACGGACTTTTTTTTATCATTTTGTATTATATATATATGTTAGATACAGAACATAAAAAGGATTAAAAAATTTTAAAAACTGTTTCAACCATTATAATGGTTTTAAGACCATATTTGAAGGATATAAAGGAAAATTAAAACTTTTCATCCACAAAGGTGATAAATCAACAGCTCACAGAATATTGTTTCATTTTTAGAATAAAAGGGAGAAGATAGAGGATTATTGATAGATTATTACATAATAATAATAAAATTAAATTATATTTGAGGTACTATAGTTATCATTTCATTTGGATGAAGGTATTTTAGGAGATAATAAGAAAAGAATTTGAAAAGAAATTAAAAGGAAAGGAAAGAGGAATTTACCTCTTGAATTTCTCCTCATTGAGAGCCTCCTTAGGGAAAAGGTTTTGGTATTTTGATGAGACCAAGAGCTCATATAATTGAGGGAGGGTATTGGTAATATTATTTATGGTTGATAAGAATAGGTGGTGAGGGGTCGTATTTATAGTAGAGGAGAGGAATGTTTTATCATTAGTTTAATCATTAGTTTATTATTTTGGCTCAAGACAAGCAATGATGTTTATTATTATGACTAAATACAATAATTAATGAATTTTAGTTCTAACCAATGGTCACTTACATCATTAATGACTCAATAATAACCCAAAAAATCATTTATTTACTTATACTATAAATTTCTGTATTTTATTATTCACCAAAAATTCAAGTATTTCAAAAAAAATCCAAAATTTCACCCTAACCATTTTTCAACATCTATAATTCAAAAATGGAGTTCATTTCATGAAAATAATTTTCAAAATATGATAAATTTAATTTTTAATTAAAATCATCATTTACTTGGAAAATACCAATTTTAAAATGATAACTAATTTTGTAACACTTTGAAAAATTAATTAAGATCTCATAAAATTATATTATAATAATGAGACAACAAAATATTAATTTATACATACATTGTATGAAAATAAATTTTCTTTTAAATCGTTATATTAATTATAAAATTTTATTTAAATATTTATGACTTACAAAAATACTAGCAATTTCTTAATAAATTCTAATACATTTATTTTCTTATACTATGATATAATTATATCATATTACCATTTATAATATGATTAAATTTTATTTATACTTTCATGGGTGAAGGTAATATTCTATTAGATGATTTTCTATTCATAAGGGTCGTATTAATACTCTAAATGTCAAGTTACTATTTAATCGATATAGGTTCCTTAACTTCTAGAAAAACCTCTTATTTAATTAATTCTTCATTAATAAAGTTTGTATTGTGTTCTTAATGTGATTTTATGTGATTTATACTATAAAACATAATTATAAAAAATGTATTTCCATTGATAAAATTTTAGGTTGTTACAGATTACCTCTTCTGTGGGGAACCAGTAATCCCTAAAACGTCACCCCAAAAAAGATCCCACTATCATTTACTAATATAGATTATATGAAAAAGGGCGAAAAAAACCCTCTATGTCATGGAATCATAAAAAGGAAAGATAATAGAACCATCATAGAATATAGAGAAAACCTAATATCACTAAGATTCATCCTCCAAAGTTCATGTTTCAAAACCACTAAAAATGGGATCATAAGCCTCTCAAAAATGCACCAAGACCCCTGAAGAACCAAGAGAAAATGTAGAGAAAATATTGGGTTTGAGGGGGGTTCCATGGCTTATATATAGGGTAGGAATTAAAATACTATGGTACAATACTCTACATTACAGCATGGTGGGAAGACATTGAATAGAAACCACGGCACAAGGTAAGAGACCACACAGTAGCACACCGGGTCAAATCCATGTGAAATATCTATAGCATAGTTAATGATGAGATCCTATTAACCTGAAAAAGAGACCATTACAAAAGGGAACCACCACAACAAAATTATCTACTCCTAAAAATAGACCACACCACATCTAATTCTTCACGGTACAACAACCTTCAAAATGAAAAAACCACAAAAACGCGCATCCCCAGGTCACTACACCACAACAATACCAAAACCGGGAAAAACACTAAAACCCACCTCACTAGGACTCTATTATACAACCTCTACATCTAATACATGTACTCTTCTCTTAAAGTTACTGCATGGTTTATCACACACCTCCACATAATAACACTGCCTATTATTTGAAATTTTAGCTCAACTATCTTCCTTCTTCCTTAGAGCCTCCTCTTGGCTCCTTTAACAACCCAAAATGTGAAGGAAGGGATCATGAAAAAAAATCCCCTAACATAAGATACCTCACAAAGAAATATCTCCCTTAAGAATTTAAAAAACAAAACCATAAGGGAAAGGTGGTCTGAACAACTTCCCTATGAGATGCATCTTAAGGGAAAGGCCAAAACAAACTCAACAAAAAGGAAGAGAAATGATCTCATAAAAACATCCATGGGTTTACAAAGAATCCCAAGAAGGATAAAACTGATAATCAAGGAAATGAATCAAACTCATATATCAATATTTGATTATATACTTTATCCCAACAAAATCAAGCACTCACTAGAAGAAAAACATAAGATAGTGGCGGTATTTTTAGTGTTTTGAAGTGATTTTAACCACCTCTAATTGGTTTTGTGGTAGTTTTTAAGAACCACTGCGAAATTTTCAAGTAGATATTTAATGATGTTTTTATTAATTTCATGATATTTTTTTCAATGTTAAAATTATTTTTTATTGGTGGTTTTTTTAATTCACATAAGTTCTTTATACAAAAATATTTATTGATAATTTTTTAATTTTCATAGGTTTTCCCACGATAAAAACTTTAGGGGTGATTTTAACCACCACTAAATATGGAAACTTAACTTATTTTTTGGTGGTTAGAAACACCTCTATTTTATTCCCAGTGATTAAAATCACGAATAAATATATAGTGGTAATTAAACCACTGTCATTTTTTTTCAAAAACAGTAAAATAAATTATCACATGATCCACAAAAAACTAGTATGAAAAATATATATACACATAATAGGAAATCAATAAATTATAACAAAAATAGTAACTTCCATACATAAATAAACATTTAATTACATATAATAAAACAACATTAAATGACATTATAGTTTAAAAAATTTCATATTTACCATAATGTCAACCCAAACTTGAGTCTTGGATACTCTACTAAGATGAATTCCCCTAGCCCTCCAATACTCGGTCAAGTTGTTGCTCATCGTGTTCTTCATTTCTTCCTAACTCTAATTATTTTATTTAAAGTAGTTAATTATGCATCAGTAATGAGAATATTCAATGAATAGTAAATAAAATATAATTCAAATGATAAATTATTTGATTTAAATTTAGTTTAAGTAATAGTTTAATAATGAAATGAATAATTGGTATCCATCCATATTTTGATAATTATTGGAACATATGATAGCCTTAGTTGATCTGAAATATATATAACATACTATGGTATGGAAAACCAATATTCTATTATTATAACATACGATAGCCTCAGTTGAGTTGGACATCATCTACCTTTCTTACTATATATTATGTTTATAAACATCCATAACTAATTGAATCTAAAATATTTATTTATGATTAGATCTTGAATATCCTCAAACAATTATCCAACATTTCCACATCAGTTTCATGTTATGGTAACCATCTAAACCTATAATTATATCCATGATGATAATTAGATCAATGACCAAACTCTATTTGAAAAATTTACATTTGCAGACTCAAACTAGAATTTGATTATAATTTAATAAATTTAAATGTTGAATGACCAACATTCCTACAATTGTCTTAATACTAAACACACTCCATGTAATAAACATATTATTCATTAAAATAATTTTCTCATACATTATGGAAATTAGAAACATCAACTCAGTAGTGGATTTCAAACCTATAAATAATTTTCTCAAATTATTCCAATTTCATAACATCTAAAAATAATCTTAAATATAAATTTCAATATTAATGACAAAGAATAAAATTTTATCAAAATTCATAACACTTATAATAAAAGAAATGGTGATTAGAAAAATTCTTTTCTTTGGAACCACTAGATCATTTACCACTTGTTTTGATCACAACCTAGATTAATACACTATAATTTAAATAATTATCACAAGATTATGATATAGATTATTCAAATAATTGGAAGAAATATTTTTATGGGAGATATTAAAGAAATATTTAATGTCATTTGACTTAGAATATTCACTGGACAAAAAAATAACTACTTAAATGAAGAATATAGTTGTAAATTTATGAAATTTACAAATCATTATGTTTCATGTCTGATTTCTTAACATCATCAGTATAATTCATACCTATAGATGAAATTATATTAGGATAAGATTAAATGGTATCAAAAAAGTGTGAAATATATATGATGAATTGAACCTTGTGTCGTATAAGGATAATGAGAACCCTGTGATGTAGATAAATTACTGACACTAAACCTCTTTTGATGAGGCATACCTACAAAAAAATAACCCTTTTATTTATTAATATTTAAAAAGTCCTTAAATTTATTAATATCAAAAAACATTCATTTTATTTATTAATATCAAAAAAATAACTTAAAATTTCTATTCCTAGTTGGTCATGTATTTATCAAGTTCCATTGTTAACATTATTATTTCTTCTTCTTCTATTTAGTCTTCGTTATCTTCAACCTCCCTCACAATACTGAAATTTTCAATATTTTCAGCTATATACAATTTAGTCCTTGGTTGTTTATGGGGTTCAATGTCACAAATTACTTCAACTTCATCACCCATATCATGTATGTATCTCTGTGTCATGTAGATAACAATACTTCATCCATCATACACTATGTAATCAATATAATATACCTTTTTTTATTAAAAATCCATAATATATGGATCATGTTCTTCCCGATCTATAGTGTCGGTCAACCGAGAGAAATTTTAATAAGTAAATTATAATGTTTACTTCTTTAAACCCTAGTTAATATTGACCCATCTAAATTTAAATAACACAACTAAAATTTTTCATGATAATTTAAATTGATAATATCAACTAACTTTCCATAGTAACCTTGATCAGAAACTATGAATATGCCACTATTTTTTCAAATATTCCTCTAAATAAATAGTATAAAACTTGAAAACACCAATATTGTAAGCATTGAATCTTCTATAATGCTTCAAGAACCTTGAGATAAAAGCTTCAAATATTTTTCATTTTAGCTCGATTATCATCATTCATTGCCTATAGAAGTTAATATAAAAATAGTAGAATAATTTAGATAATTTTAAACATATTAAAACTACGTATTATATTAATAACTCACACAACATGTAAAACATTCATTGATTTCTTTGGTAACAATTTTTTTATCTTTTTCTCATTCTGAGTTCAGCTCCTAAGGTGTGATTTTTGTTTGTTTCCTTAATTATTAGACATAGGGATCAAAAATATTAGTACTGAGTGGTATATATATGTTTTCTTGTCTTAACTCCATATCTATCAATGAAAATGAAGATATTTTTCTAACTTATCTACCTAAATTTTGATGCATTTATGACCCATTATTGGCTCACAATTGACTTGGATTATCATCAAAATGTATCGCTCGATTGAATATTGTATCTATCATATCCAAATACCTTGAAAAGAAGGTTAAAATGTATTTTATAAGCTGACCTTTCACAATATAACCTTTTAGATAAGATTTATTTTATATATAAGACTTCCAATGACAAAAAATCCTAATGAAAAAAATTAAGAAATTAATAAATAATGTTTATAAATATTGACTAAGAAAATTATATTTTTTTTTAATGAAAACAATATTAAAATAAAATGCCTCTTTATGGGAGACATCTATTTATAATGTACAGTCCCTCTAATTTTAGCTTCTTCAAACAAATGCACCATCAGATAAATCATCACAGTTAAAAATTATAATGGAAGGAACCTCTCCAAATAAAATAGTGTATGTACAATTATTTCTTAAGTTTTATCCAATTAATTGGGGTTTAATTTCTTCTAATAAATCAATCTAAATATTGTGAAAAATACAATTATAATGGTGTTTATTTTGTTAGGAAACAAATCATCAATTTTCAAAGGTAGAAACTAGTCTATCAAAACATGTGATTCATGACTTTTCAATCCATGTATCTTACAGTGATTCAAATCAACTCATATTGAAATATTACTATAATATTCTTCAAGAAAATTTAAATTTTTTAATCTTCAAAGGAAAAAATATCTATGATGGTTTTTCATTTAAAAAATAATTTTTGGATACTTCCCATTCTCATTTGTCCATAAATCACATTTGATAGTGATTTATTATAAGTCCTTACGATCATTTAAATGATGCTTTGATTTTCTCATCTCATTAATCATTGTAAATAACACATTATCAAAAACATTATTTTCAATGTTCATAATATCAATATTATAATGTAACAAATTAAATTCCTAATATTGAAGTTTGAAAAATATTTTCTTTTTCTTCCATTGTTGTTCTATAATTGTAACTAATTTTATTTTAAATATTTTTCCACTTTCATTCAGCTAAAAATATTTTCCAAAATCTATACCAACATTTGATAATTATTCCAAGATTTTTTATCTTGATAATAATTTTGGTGGAAGTCTCAAATCATTTTTTCCCTTAAAACATGAATTTTTAAACCAAAATCTATGATATGTATCAAGGAAGAGACAATGTCACATGAAACACCAATTTTTTCTATAAGGTAACCATTTAGACTCAAAATTAGAGTTAAAACTAGACATTCCAAACCAGTTTCTATGTTAAAAATAGACAACTCTCAATTACATGAAGGTCAATACTGGTCCACAAAATGTAAGAACCCAACCCCAGTTTCCCAAATCTAGTGTCTTAATTTGTTACATTGGAATATAAACAAAGAATACACATCCTGAAAGACCCAATAGTTTAGTATTTTTATAAATCCATATACATATATAAGTTCAACATTAAAACATTAAAGTAAATACAGCATAACAAATTCTTTTGAATCATGCATAATCTGATAGATTATCCTTTGTAATGCCCCGACCCCAGTTAACCAGAGTCGGTGCATTATTACATAACATTGGCATGATCACAAGAAAGATCAAGTCTCGAAATACCGATTAGTTTAGTAGTCTTGGAAAAACTAGATATATTCATAAGTCTTACATTACATCATAAACTCAAAAAAACTACACCAACATATTTTATTCATATCCCATCATACTGTCCCTATAGGTCATTCATAAATTACTTCTTCACATCCTGGGAAAAATAAAACATTCAAAGGGGTGAGCTCGGATGCTCAGTAAAGATAACAATATAGTGGAAACTTTCATAAATAATCATAAACATTTAAGGCAATGTATAACTAAAACAAAAGCCTTTTAAACATGAAATTCAGCATAATATGGAAAATATAAAATGAAATAATGCCATTTACTTAATCACATGGATATTCTACTAGTCGAATAATCACATGCAATATCAATAACCACTTTCATAATGATGGAATGCATAATGCCAGACTATCATAACCACATAGTCAAGGCCTCGTGCCAAGACTACAAATAAGATTTTGTCAAGGCCTTGTACCAAGACACTAGTTTGTCTCATTAGACCTACTGATACATCTAGGAGCTATAGCGGGCTCCACCCGTCACTTATTAAGTCCAATGCAATCCCATTTGAAAAGGTTTAAACATAACATAAACATTCGTATTAAAACTAGCATACGAAATGTAAATACTTCATCCATAAACCATTAATGGTATAAAAATAACACATCATAGTCAAACATATCACAAAACCTTAAATACAATATATAAGTTTTTTATCATAATACATTAACTTCAAATAAGCTTAAAATCCATCAAAGGATGTTGACATAGATGAAATCAAAACTATTTGAGAGAAATATCTATTTTTTTTAATTCATTTAAAAGTCACATAATTATAAAATAAAACATTTACATTGAAAATATCCTTATCATATTTTAAGGTAATATTCTAAGATTTTATAAAGGCGAAAAATAGCCTCACCCACCGTATAAGTTAAAAAAACATTCTTACCTTAATTCTGTCGAAAAGGTTAAAAAGGACCTTGTTTGGAAAACGACAGAAATATTCCTTTATAAACCTATTATAAAAAGTCAAAAAGGGTATAAATGACTTTAACCCATATTATATTAAATAGTAAAAACAATTGAAATATATTTTTAAGAAACATGGATGTGGATGATAAATAAGTCCCAATAGATTATTACGTATAAACAACCTTGGATAATGAAGAGATTGCGAAATAAACCCTTACCTTGTACTTTTCCTTGGTTGAGGGTAGGTTAACCTCCTGTATAATGGTGAAATAATTGTTATTAAATTATAAAATAATCATATACATTAATATTATATCATATATGATCTTTTAACATTGATTAGTTAATAATATCTTAGTATTATCGTCGTTTCGGGTGTTAACTTACTCGTTTTCTTTTATATGTTTTGTTATGTAAGACATGTTTGTCACGGATAGGTTGTATTTTATTCATATTCATAATGATATAAACTCCTTAAACATTATTTTTAATCATCGAATGATAATTATACTTGAATGAACATGATGGAGAATGAATCTCATCGCATTCGTGGAGACGGTAGTCCGTACGTACGCACGAGCGACAATATCATTCTTTTCATATTAAAATAATATATAATTGGATATTATATCAAATATAAAGAATCATTATCATGTTATATTTATTATTTACATGAATTACACATCATTATTATACCCATCCAAATAATAATTTATTGAATAACAATTACACCACGACGTGGAGACGGTAAGCCGTACGTACGCACGTATGGTGACATGTTATTCAAAGGATGGATAGAACACTGAATATGGTTGTACCGTATTTATAATAACATCACAGTATATATAAGATACTAGAGTTATTATTTTAGAATGGTAATAACAAAGAAAGAAGAAGTTGAAGAAGAAAGGAACTTGAAAAAGGGTGGTGAAAACGTTACCTCTTCTTCGGGTTCTTCCTTTTTATTTGATCAAAATGGCTTCTTAGGTTGGCTTTATAATCAAAATAAGGCCTATAGGTTGAATTTAGGGAAGTTTAAAGAGTATTTGGGAAGGGGTTGGCCGAGCCAAAAGGCTTTGAATGTGTGAATTAGTGAGAAGGGGGAATGCCCTTTTATAAGAGGGGTGAGGGGCACCTTTGGAAAAGTTAGAAATATTATTTTATAATAAATTCATATTTAGTTTCTAATGGCTCCAAAGTGTATTATTTAAAGTTTAAGGTGGGTATGGGTCGAAAACCACTCAACCAATATAATTTAGACAGGTTTGGATCATTATATTAACCTTATCTTTTAGTTTTAACTCTTAGTTAATTAGTTTAACACTTACCATGTCACTTTGTATTTTTATATTATATAGTTAATAAACTTACTATATACCTCCAATATACCCCCAAGTGGTCCATTAATGATACACCTATCATTATATAAGTCTCTTGACCAAACCTTAGATTTTTATGAATTGAATATAAATTAATAATATAATATTTGTTTTAAAAACTCTTTTATGTCAATTTTGACACTATTCAATAATTGATTCTGTTAAAGTCTTAAAAACTTTATTAATTCGAAACAAATTCATTTAAGCAATACTATAATGTCATATTAAGCAATAAAATTCATATATGTCATCAAAACTTTCAAATTATATTAATTTTAACATTTATAATACCAATTATTAGATTCTTTCATTAATAAGGAAAATACTACATCATTATTGTGTCATACATAATATTAATTAATAAATGTCTAAAAATTATAAATAAAATACCATTATGTAGGAAATATTTTTATATTTATAATTAATATTTATAGTCTAAAATAAAACATACATAACCCTATGTAAAAATTGTTTTTCTAAAAGATATATGCTTATGTCATTTTTTTATTTATTTTAACTTAATTAATATAAAGTGTCATTATCACTTACATGTGGCTTCATGGGGTCCCAAAATCTACCCAAATATACCCAAGGTCGGAAATGTATCAACCAATAAGGTTAGGACATATTTTAGGGTAATTTATTATTATTATAATATTATTTGTTTACCCTTATTTACCGGATTTACCCTTTAACCATGGTAAATAAAATATTTACCGAAGTAATTATTCAAAATGTCTAAAAATAAAAGTTACCTATTTACACAATTTGGAAATCCTGATTCCAAATATGTAATCCATTTTTCCAAATTCAAAACACAGAAGTGGTAGAAATTAATTTAAAATTAATTCCTGTTGTTAAAATAAAAAGCCTGTTTTTAAGAGATAATAACTATCAAAAGATTGACACTTGTTCATGTCCAGTTTAACTGTGAAATTATGTCCAATGACCAACATTGTATTAAATGGTAAAAATATATTCTAAATATACTTTAAAACCACTCAAATTATTAATTTATCACTATTAATTATTTCGATTAAAAAGTTGTTTTTAATTAAAATTTAGTAATTTTCACTATTTATAAAAATATAAATGTTATCTGAAAAGTTACAAAATTTTACCCTAAGATAATTTCGATATTCAGAATCCAAAAATGAATTCAATTTCGAGAGATGAAATTTATAAAATTTCAGAAAGTGGGTATTACTATTCATAACGGCTAGTTGTATTGGTTGTGGTGTGTGTTAGAACTCGAAGTTGTGTACAACACACGCTCCTATATTATTCAAAGGGAAGCATACCATGGAAGCTTGGGGTGTTACATTCTCCCCACCTTCAAATAATTTCATCCTTGAAATTTCTAAAATACTACCGCATGAAAAGACTTGGGTGGTTCTTCATCATAAGTTCCACAGGTTCCCACGTTGCATCTTCCATCTTATGGTTTCTCTATAGAACTTTTACCAGATGAGTCGTTCGGTTTCTCAGCACTTGTTATCTTGTATCAATAATCCTGATGGGCTCTTCGCAATAAGACAGATCGGGTTCCAGTTCTAATTCCTCATAGGTGAGTACATGCGTTGGGTCAGGCATGTATTTTCTCAAAAGTGATACATGGAACAAATCGTGAACTTTGGAGAGATTTGGAGGCATTTCCAAATGGTAAGCTACAGTCCCAATTCGTTCTAGAATTTCGAAAGGACCGATGTACCTGGGACTCAATTTACCTTTCTTGCCAAAACGTATAACTCCCTTCCATGGAGATACCTTCAAGAAAACATGATCTCCCACCCGAAATTCCAAATCCTTTCTTTGATTGTCAGCATAGCTCTTCTGCCTACTTTGAGTAGCTTTTATGTGGTTTTGGATTACCTTCACCTTTTCCATCATTTCCTCCACAAGTTCTAGGCCTACAATTTTTCTTTCAACAGCTTCATCCCAACAGATTGGTGTGCGACATCTCTTTCCGTATAACGCTTCATATGGTGCCATCTGAATACTTGAATGAAAGCTATTATTATAGGAAAATTCCACCAGAGGTAAATTTTGATCCCACATACCCTGAAAGTCAAGTGAGTATGATCTCAACATGTCTTCTAAGGTTCGAATAGTCTGTTCTGATTGTCCATCTATTTGAGGGTGGTAATCAGTGCTCAAATGAAGTTCGGTGTCCAAGGATTTTTGAAGACTCTTCCAAAATCTTGAAGTAAAACGGGGATCACGATCAGAAACAATCGATAGGGGTACTCCATGAAGTCTCACCACTTCATTAATATATAGCCTTGCTAGACGTTCAAGTGGTAAATATTCCCTTATAGCAAGAAAATGTGCTGACTTGGTAAGACGGTCAACAATGACCCATATTGCATCATTACTTCTAGGAGTCTTTGGTAGCCCCATGACAAAGTCCATCGTAATATTGTCCCATTTCCACTTCGATATGGGAAGAGGTTGCATGACTCCTACAGGCTGTTGCCTTCCAACTTTCACTTGTTGAAAAACCATACATCTTGACACAAAATCAGCAATCTCCCTCTTCATGTTGTCCCACCAGAAATGTTCTTTTAAGTCTCTATAAATTTTGGAGCTCCTAGGTTGTATAGAGAAATTGGAACTGTGAGCATCATCCAACAATTCCCTTTTTAGATCAAGTATATTGGGAACACAAAGTCTCTTCCCAAATTTCAAAATTCCATCTTCATACCCAAAGTCATTCAATCTCCCATCATTCACAGCTTTACTCTTCTTTTGAAATTATTCATCATCGGTCTGAGAACTGTTAATCCTTTCTAGTAAAGATGGTTTGGAAACCATTTGAAAAAGAACTGGTGTTTCACCTTCCATGGTTATTCCCATGTCCATCTTCACTAGATCCATGAAAATTGGATCCCTTTCAATTCTCATATTGTTCAAAACTCCATGATCTTTTATGCTCAAAGCATCTGCCACCTTATTTGCCTTCCCCGGGTGGTAGTGTATCGTACAATCATAATCCTTGAGTAATTAAATCCATATCCTTTGCCTTATGTTGAGTTCTTTTTGTGAAAAAATATACTTCAAACTCTTGTGATCAGTATAAATATCACATTTTTCACCATAGAGGTAGTGTCTCCATATCTTCAAAGCAAAGATCACAACTTCTAACTCGAGATCATCAGTAGGATAGTTTTTCTCATGAATTTTCAACCGTCGTTATGCATAGGCAATAACCATATCATTCTGCATAAGGACACAAACAAGTCCTTTCTTCGATGCATCACTATAAATAATGAAACCATCATTCTCCGATGGTAGTGTCAATATAGGAGCATTGACTAATATTCTCTTCAGTTATTCAAAACATTCTTCACACTCTTTTTTCCAAATAAATTTAACCCCTTTACATGTGATCTTTGTTAATGGGTTACCCAACCAGGCAAAATTCTGGATGAAACGTCGATAATAACCTGCTAAACCAATAAAATTGTGTACCTCAGTTATACTCATAGGTGTTGGCCATTATTGGATTGACTTGGTCTTATAAGGATCAACATAGATTCTATCTTTAGAGACAATATGTCCAAGAAAAGAAATCTCTTGAAGCCAGAATTCACACTTGCTAAACTTCCCATATAATTCATGTCTTCTCAGAGTCTTCAGGATAATGCGCAAGTGATTTTCATGATCTTCATATCTTTTGGAGTATACCAAGATATCATCAAAAAATACCACCACAAAATCATTGAGATATTCCTTGAAAACTCTATTCATTAGATCCATGAATACAGAGGGTCAATTAGTCAGCCCAAAAGGCATTACTTTAAACTCGTAATGCTCGTACATTGTTCGAAATGCTATCTTCGGAATGTCTTCCTTCTTCACACACAACTGATGGTATCCAGATTGAAGGTCAATATTTGAAAAGTATTGAGCTTCATGCAGTTGGTCAAATAAATCATCAATGCGAGGTAGGGGATACTTGTTCTTTATTGTTATAGCATTGATCTCCCTGTAGTCGATACATAAACTCATATATCCATATTTCTTTTTAACAAAAAGAACAGGGGCTCCCCATGGAGAAACAGTAGGGTGAATAAATCTCTTATTACTCAATTCATCTAGTTGTTTCTTTAGTTCAACTAATTCCACAGTGGACATTCTATAATGGGTCTTCGATATAGGCCTTGATCTAGGAATTAAATCAATGGAAAACTCAACTTCTCGTTCTGGAGGATGTCCAGGTAAATATTCCAGAAACACATCTATATATTCTTTCACAATAGTTACATCCTCTATTTGAACATTCCTTTCCTCACCCACAATCATTTAATTCTCTTCCTCCCCAATAATTGAATTTATTTGAGCTACTGGGGGTGGATCTAGATAAGAATTAGGTGGTGATGATTCTTCTCTAAAGATAAGGTGTTCCTTATCATCATCATCAAAAATCGTAACTTCCTTCTTCTTACAATAAATCTTCACATCATGGTCTGAAATCCAATCCAAACCGAGGGTTATATCAAACTCAATCATAGGTATGACGATGAGATCAATAGATAAAGAACATTTATGTGCTCTAATGGGGACTGATTCACAAAACTTTATTGCAATGATACTTCCCTTGAGAGTTTTAACTGACAACTCCCTTGTTAAATAAAATTAGAAATATCTAATTTTCTTAGCAAACTGGGAAGATATGAAACAATGCGATGATCTAGAATCAAATAATACATTTTCTAAACTTGAGGAAACCATTAAATTACCTACCACCACGTCTTTCGGAGCTTCTACCTCAGCAGTAGTGATAACATAAGCTTGGCCTTGATCCCTTGGCCTTTTCTGAGGTAAGTTCCCCTAACGCTTTGGACATTAATTTTCATAATGTCCCATCTCCCTGCAATTTTATCATTGGAAATCGGTAGCTTCCTTCTTCCCTTTGCAATCACGATTTTGGTGGCCTTTTTCACCACACTTGTAACAAACTCCCATTCATTTTAAGCAAGTACCGGGGTGCTTCTTCCCACATTTATTGTAGGATGGATATTCAACCTTTCCCTTATTTCCCTTATTTCCATTCCCAAATTGATCAGAAGATCTCTTATTCTCTTGATTTTCTTTAAAGTCATAAGAATTAGAGAATTTATTTTCTGTCTTGATAGCACATGAGACAATGTCTTCGTACGACGAGAAGGATTGTGTGACTAATGCTCAACGGAGAAATGGTTTTAACCCATCAAAGAGATGATCAATCTTACTTCTTGGGTTACGTATATAATCTCCAGCATACCTTTCTAACCTCGTAAAGTTAGCCTCATACTTTGCGACATTCTCATCCTCCTTTCGTCTCAGACTCAGAAATTGCCCTTTCATATCTGCTTGATGGTCACAAGGAAAGTATTTTTCTAAAAATAGATCTTTGAACTCCCTCCATTCTATATTTGATACTTCATCATCTTCCTTCGTGTTTTGAATCAATTACCACCATTTATCGGCATCTCCAGTGAGGCGATAAACTGCCATGACAACTTTTTCCCTTTCACTACTCCCCAAAGCCTGAAATATTTTCTCTAGGGAACTTATCCATTGCTCAACTAATAATGGATTTGTACTAACACTGAACGTTGGTGGTTGTTTCTTCATGAAGCGATCTAACATTGATCCACCACGCTGTGGATCAGGGTGCTCTATATGGGTAAGGTTATTATTCATAACCTGAGTGAGTTGTCCCAGTATGGTGATTATTTGATCAGCACTAGTTACATCACCAGCTCCACTATAATTATCTTGAGCAGGAGGGAAATCCCTACATGGAGTGCATGCATTGATATGGTTTCCCTTTCTTCCACTAGGTTCCATTTCTAAACAATGGCATAAACTAGATCGGTTTATAAATCAAAATACATAATTCCAAACTTATAAAACACTTAACATAAATTGAACTATTTATGGATATAATCCATAATCATAAAAATGTTTTCTTTGAGGAAGTATATACTCATAAACCCTTCATAATTATTTGTAAATAAAATGAGAGTTATCCTAGGCATATCCCCTGGGAGTGTCGTAACCAAGAGTGCAGCAAGGCCCGTTTTCGTGCACTAGTTCCCGTTCGATTCTAGCTCAAAGCGGTGTTTTCAGGTTTTACCCCTAGATACATCTCTGCCAGAGCCGCATCTACCTTATCGTATCCAGACAGGGATGTATTGCTCAGAAAACTCAAAATATCTCTACAATACCAAAATTCTAGGAAGTTCTTCTATACTAATCCTCAAAGTCCATCTTAAATCTATGTGCTCTAATTAGAGTTTATCTAAATCTAGATTCCAAGGTTTGTACTAAACTTCCTCTGATACCAACTGTAACGCCCCAACCCCAGTTGCCCAGAGTTGGTGCATTATTACATAACATTGTCATGATCAAAAGAAAGATCAAGCCTCGAAAGACCGATTAGTTTAGTAGGCTTGGAAACACTAGATATATTTATAAGTCTTACATTACATCATAAACTCAAAAAAACTACAACAACATCTTTTCTTCATATCCCATCATATTGTCCCTACATGTCATTTATAAATTACTTCTTCACATCCTGGGAGAAATAAAACATTGAAATGGGTGATCTTGGATGCTCAGTAAGGATAACAATATAGCGAAAACTTTCATAAATAATAATAAACATTTAAGGCAATGTATAACTAAAACAAAAGCCTCTTAAACATGAACTTCAGCATAATATGGAAAATATAAAATGAAATAATTCCATTTACTTATTCACATGGATATTCTACTAGTCAAATAATCATATGCAATATCAATAACCACTTTCATAATGATGGAATGCATAATGTCAGACTATCATAACCACATAGTCAAGGCCTCGTTCCAAGACTACAAATAATATTTTTTCAAGGCCTTGTGCCAAGACACTAGTTTGTCTCATGAGACCTATTAATGCATCGAGTAGCTATAGCGGGCTTCACCTGTCACTTATTAAGTCCAATGCATTCCCATATGAAAAGGTTTAAACATAACATAAACATTCGTATTAAAACTAGCATATGAAATGTAAATACTTCATCCATAAACCATGAATGGTATAAAAATAAAACATCCACAATCACACATATCAAAAAACCTTCAATACAATATAGAAGTTTTGTATCATAATAAATCAACTTCAAATAAGCTTAAAATCCATCAAAAGATGTTGACATAGATGAAATCAAAACTATTTGAGAGAAATATCTCTTTTTTTGAATTCATTTAAAAGTAACATAATTATAAAATAAAACATTTAATTTGAAAATATCCTTATAAGATTGTAAGGGAAGATTCTAAGATTTTATAATTGAGGAAATAGCCGCACCCGCCGTATAAGTTAAAAAAACATTCTTACCTTAATTTTGTCAAAAAAGTTAAAAAGGACCTTGTTTGGAAACCGGCGGAAAGATTCCTTCATAAACCTCTTATAAAAAGTAAAACAAGGGTATAAATGACTTTAACCCACATTCTAGTAAATATTAAAAAAAAATTGAAATAC
The DNA here is from genome assembly GCA_963277665.1 of Viscum album. NCBI lineage: Eukaryota > Viridiplantae > Streptophyta > Magnoliopsida > Santalales > Viscaceae > Viscum > Viscum album. The sequence goes on along the minus strand of OY728142.1, from coordinate 1,326,951,306 downwards.
ATTTTTAAGAAACATGGATGTGGATGATAAAGAAGTCCCATTAGATTATTACGTATAAATAATCTTGGATAATGAAGAGATTGCGAAATAAACACTTACCTTGTACTTTTCCTTGGTTGAGGGCAGGTTAAACTCATGTATAATGGTGAAATAATTGTTATTAAATTATAAAATAATCATATACATTAATATGATATCATATATGATCTTTTAACATTGATTTGTTAATAATATCTTAGTATTATCGTTGTTTCGGGTGCTAACTTACCAACTTTATTAATTCAAACCAAATTAATTTAAGCAATCATATAATGTCATATTAAGCAATAAAATTCATGGATGTCCTCAAAAATTTCAAATTATATTAATTTTAATATTTATAATACCAATTATTTGATTCTTTCATTAATAAGGAAAATATTACATCATTATTGTGTCATAAATAACATTAATTATTAAATGTCTAAAAATTATAAATAAAATACCATTATGTAGGAAATAATTTTAGATTTATAATGAATATTTATATTTGAAAATCCAACATATATAACCCTATGTAAAAAAATCTAAAAGATATATGCTTATGTCATTTTTGTATTTATTTTAACTTAATTAATATAAAGTGTCATTATCACTTACAAGTGGCTCCATGGGGTCCCAAAATCGACCCAAATATGCCTATGGTTGGACATGTATCAAGAAATAAGGTTATGACACGTTTTAGGGTAATTTATTATTATAATATTATTATTTTTTTACCCTTATTTACCGGATTTACCCTTTAACCATGGTAAATAAAATATTTTCCAAAGTAATTATTCAAAATGTATAAAAATAAATGTTATCTATTTACACAATTTAGACATCCTAATTCAAAATATGGAATCCATTTTTGCAAATTAAAAATACAGAAGTAGCAGAAATTAATTTAAAATTAATTCCCGTTGTTAAAACAAAAAGCGTGTTTTTAAGAGATAATAACTATCAAAAGATTGACACTTGTTCATGTCCGGTTTAATTGTGAAATTATGTCCAATGACCAAAATTGTATTAAATGGTAAAAATATATTCTAAATATACTTTAAAAACACTCAAATTCATAATTTATCACTATTAATTATTTCGATTAAAAAAGTTGTTTTTAATTAAAATTTAGTAATTTTCACTATTCATCAAAATATAAATGTTATCTGAAAAGTTCCAAAATTTTACCCTAGGCTAATTTCGATATTCCGAATCTAAAAATGAAGTCAATTTTGAGAGTTGAAATTTATAAAATTTCAGAAAGTGGGTATTACTATTCATAATGGCTAGTTTGATTGGTTGCGGTGTGTGTTAGAACTCGAAGTTGTGTACAACACACGCTGCTATATTATTCAAAGGGAAGCGTACCATGGAAGCTTGGGGTGTTACATCCTTGCAATCCATTCATAATATACTTCTTCACAACCTGTGTAAAATAAAACATGTGAAAGGGGTGATCTCAGATGATCATTAAGGGTAAATAATACAGCAGAAGAAAATATAAACACTAGGCATAATGAATAACTAAAAATGCATGCCATTAAAAATATACTTGAGAATAATTTGGAAGTAATAAAAACTGATTAAATAATTCCATAAAACATAACCATAGATATTCTACTAGTATAATAATCCCATGGAATATCAATATATAGTTTAATAATGAGGGAATTCATAATACTGGACATTCTAAAATATACTTTCAAGACCTCATCCAAGACATCTGAAAATGATTAATGCATCAGCCAAAACCATATTTGAAAATGGACAAGGCCTCATACAAGTCCATATCTATTTGGTCTCGTGAGACCTACCGATGCATAGAGGGTCTATAGAGGGACTCACCCATCACTTAATAATTTCAATGAATTCCTCGTATGAATGGGGATAAACATAAACAACATATACATTCATATTGAAACTAAAATATGAAAGGTAAATAACTTTCCCCAATGAGTAAACATAATCACTAACCATTTAGAGTAATATGGTGAATGTCTTCAAGATAACACATCCACAATCAAACTAATCAAAAACCATTTGATAAAATATGGTGTATGATATCATAAAATATTAATCCCAATTAAACATAATAATAAAAAATATTGTTGAAATAGGTGAAAATACTCTTGTAAAATCATTGAGTAATTTTTGAGATAAATACTCTTTTACTTTGAAAAGAAGAGTTGTTTTGGAAAAAAAATATTTGTATAAAAATAGAAGTTAATTAAGGTAATTTTTTCATAATAAAATGATGTATTTTAGAAAAATAATGGTTACTTAAAACATATTATAGAGTGTACTGGAATATAGGGATTTTGTGAGTGCTCGTTTCATTAGTTTTCATGATCGGTCCGCTTGTATGGAAGTTGATGTAAAATGATAATTGAATTCCATAATTAATTATATATGTTATTTATGTTAATACATAAGTTTAAATGATCATATAAGTCATTTGGTTACTTTGGGTGAGGAAGAATCATTAGATTAAATTTTAATGATAAACGCTTCGATTAATTTGGTTGTTTTTCGATCACCACAAACTCATTTTGTTCAATAAATTAATACCATATGTACCAAATGATTCTAGAACATTACATAGGATATATAAAATATATTATTATCTTTTTCAACTATAAAAATGGTTTCGTGACCAGAATTGAATATGGTAATAGAAGTTGAAAACCTGTCGTCCTTGAATGTGATAAATTAACACATCACAGATAGTATTTTCATTTCTAGTATAAAAGGAGGGGAAATGAGAGATGATGGTGAATTATTCATTTATCATTAAAAAAAATCCCATTAAATTTAAGTTAATGGAGTTATTATAACATTTGGAGTAAAGGAGATGAGGAAATAAAAATAAATAAGGGAACTTGAAATAAAATAAAAGAAATGAAAAGTAGAATTTACCTCTTAAATTTATCTTCCTTGAGAGCCTCTTTAGGGGAGAGGATTTAGAATTTTGAAGAAAAAAAGGTATTTTGGACATGGGGAAGAGATCAGGATGATATTTTAGTAGAATTTATACAAGGAACAAGGCTTGAGATGGGTGAATAGAATAGGGAGTGAGATGTGGTTTTTATAGTGGAGGAGAAGAGGGTTATTCCATTATTTTAATCATTGTTTTATTATTTTGGTTCAAGACTATGAATATTTTTTATTATTGTGACTAAAAATAGTAATAAGTGCATGTTATTTTTAACCAATAGTCATTTACATCATCCGTGACTCAATCATGATTCATAAATTCATTTATTTTTCATATTTTGTAAATTATCGAATTTCATTATTCCCCAAAAATTCAAGTATTTCAGAAAAATACCAAAAATTCATCCTAACCATTTTTTGATGTGTAGAATTCAAAAATTAACTCCATTTTATCAAAATAATTTTCTAAATAAGAGAAAATTAATTTTTAAATAAAATTATTTTTTACTTGAAAAATACATATTTTAAATTTAAAAATGATTTTATAATACTTTCAAAAATTAACTAAGGTCTCATAAAATTATCCTAAATTCATAGTAAAACAAAATATTTATTGAATAATAAATTTTAAGAAAATGAATTTTAATTTAAATAAATTTATTAATTTAAAATTGTAATTAAATATTTATTGTTCGTAAAAATATCAATTTTTAATTTTTAATTTTTAAAATATTCACTCTCATTTATATAGTGCCTATATTTTATTTATACTCACATGGGTGAGGTTACTATTCTAAAGGGTACATTACTATTCATAAGGGTAAGTTACTATTCACCAAAAAATGTAATTTGATCATATGAGACTCTAAATATCTTACTGATTGCAACTATGTATATCAATTTTTCGAAATTCAAATCACAGACACTGAAAAATTATATCTAACAGACATGTTATAACAATCTATTATAAATATCAAAGTGTTTGTTTCACATAGAATCAGTGTTGGATGCATTATATAATAAATTTATTTGTAAAACCTTGGGGTGTTACATTTGTTCCCCCTTATAAAACTTTAATACTCAGAATTACAAGAATGTTACCACATAAAAAGATTTGGGTAGGTCTTCATCATAAGATCCTCAGGCTCACACGTTACCTCTTCAATTTTAGGATTTTTCCAAATTACATTTACTATTCGAGTCATTTGATTCCTCAACACCTATTCTTTTGTGTCCAAAATTTGGATAGGCTCTTCATAGTAAGATAATTCAGGTTCCAACTATATACCTTCAGAAGTGAGGACATGTGTTGGGTCTAGCATGTACTTTCTCAATAATTATATATGGAACACATTGTGTACCTTAGAAATTATAGGAGTCATTTCCAAACGATAAGCCACAACACCAATTCTCTCTAAAATTTCAAAAGTTCCTATATATCGAGGGCTTAGTTTCCCTTTATTTCCAAATCTTATAACACCCTTCTATGGAGATACTTTCAAGAAAACATGATCTTCATATTGAAATTCCAAATCCTTCCTTCGATTATTAGTATATATCTTTTTCCTACTTTGAGATACTTTGATATGGGTTTGAATAGTCTTTACCTATACTGGTGTTTCCTCTACAATCTCTAGGACCACAAGATTCCTTTCACCAACTCCATCACAACATGTTGGTATATGATATCTCTTTCCATACAATGTTTCATATGGTGCCATTTGAATATTGTAATGGAAACTATTATTGTAGTAAAAATCCACCAAAGGTAAATACTGATCCCATATTCCTTGAAAGTCAAGTGATCATGATCTCAACATGTCTTCTAAAGTTTAGATCCTCATTTTTGACTGCCCGTCAGTTTGGGGGTGATAAGAAATACTCAAACAAAACCCAGTGTCCAAATATTTCTAAAAACTTTTCCAGAATTTTGATGTAAATTTTGGATCATGGTCAGACACAATTGAGAGAGGTTCTCCATAAAGTCTCACAACTTCATTGATATAGAGTTGTTCAAGGAGTTCCAGTGGAAAATTTTCCCTTATAGTGAGGAAATGTGTATATTTAGTAAGTCAATCAATAATTACCCATATTGCATCATTATTTCTTGTATTTTTGTTTAATCTAGTGAAAAAATACTAGGTGATGTCATCCCATTTCTATGTAGGAATAGGTATAGGTTTCATTACTTCTCTAGGATGTTGTCTTTCAGCCTTCACATATTGACAGACTAAACATCTTGATACATAATCAGTAATTTCCCTCTTCATGTTGTCCCACCATAAATGTTCCTTAAAATATCTATACATCTTAGTACTACTAGGATTTATAGAGAAATTCAAACAATGGTAATCATCCAATAACTCCTTTTTTAGATCATGTATAGATATAACACAAATCCTCTTCCCAAATTTCAGAATTCCATCTTTATATACGAAGTCTTGAAACTTCCCATCATTAACAGCTTTAATTTTTTTTAAATATCCTTATCAGAAAGTTGAGAAATTTTAATCCTTTCTAATAAATATTGTTGGTAAACCAATTGAGAAATTAATGATGTTTCACCTTATTTTATAATTCCCATGTCCATTCTTACTAGATCCATGAATACAGGATCCATTTCAATCCTTGTTTTGTTTAAAACTCCATGATTTTACCATCTTAATGAATCGGCTACCTTATTTTCCTTTCCTGGGTGGTATTGTATGGAACAATCATAACCCTTGAGTAGTTCGAGCCATCTCCTTTTCCTTGTGTTGAGTTATTTCTATGAGAATATATATTTCAATCTCTTTTGGTCCATATATATCTCACATCTTTCTCTATAGAAATAATTTATCCATATCATCTGAGAAAAATTTATAGCTTCAAACTCAATATCATTAGTAGGATAGTTTCTTTCGTGAATTTTTAAATACCTTGACGCATAGGCAATAACTCTATCATTCTACATATGGACATAGCCAAGTCCTTTCTTTGATACATCACTATAGATCAAAAACCCATCATTCCCCAATAGTAGAGTTAGGATTAGATCATTCACTAATCTCCTATTTAATTCTTTGAAACATTACTCATATTCTTTTTTCCATAAAAACTTAACCTCTTTATGAGTAATCTTGGTTAATAGGTTGGCTAATCGGGTAAAGTTCTGAACAAAACTCTGATAATAACCTGTTAAACTAATAAAACTATGTACCTCAATTATGTTCATTGGTGTAGGACATTCTTGAACATCCTTTGTCTTAATAGGATCAAAATATATTCCATCTTTAGATACAATATGTCCAATAAAAGAAACTAATTGAAGCCAAAATTCAGACTTGGTAAACTTCCCATATAATTCATTTCTTATAAGAGTCTTCCGAATAATGCGCAAGTGATTTTCAAGATTTTTCTATCTTTTAGAGTATACCAAGATATCATCAATAAATAGCACAAAAAATTCATCAATATATTCCTTGAAAACCCTATTCATTAAATCCATGAAAATAGAGGGTGCATTAGTCAGTCCAAAAGGAATTACTATAAACTCATAATGCCTATACCTGGTCCAAAATGATATATTTGGAATATTTTCCTTCCCCAAATGAAACTGATGATATCCAGATCGAATGTAAATCTTCAAAAAATATTGATCTCCATGAAGTTGGTCAAATAAATCATCAATTAAAGGTATGGGATATTTTTTATTTATCATAATAGAATTGATCTCCCTATAGTCAATTCACAACATCATAGATCCATCCTTATTCTTGATGAAAAGAATAGCGGCTCCCCATGGAGAAACACTAGGGTAGAAAAATTATTTATCACTCAATTCCTCTAGTTGTTTCATTAGTTATACTAACTCCATGATGGATATTCTATAAGGATTCTTTGATATAGGTCTTGAACCAGGAATTAAATCTATAGAGAAATCAACTTCCCGCTCCAGAGTATGTCCTAGTAAATACTCTAGAAACACATCAACATATTCTTAAAAAATAGGTATTTCCTCTATTTGAACATTATTTTCCTCACACATAGATATTTTGTTCTCTTCCTCCCCAATAATTTAATTCAGTAGATCTACTGGGGGTAGAACTAGATGAGAATCAGTTGGTGATATTTCTTCTCTAAAGATAAGGGATTCTACATTATTCTCAAAAATTGTAACTTCCTTATTACAATATATTTTTTCATCATAATTTAAAATCCAATCCATACCAAGGATTATATCAAAGTCGATCATGGTTATGATGATAAGGTTTGAAACTAATTCACATTTATGTGTCATAAGGGGGGTGGATCAACACATCTTTGTTGCAATGATACTTTCCTTAGAAGTTTTGATTGACAACTCCTTTATCAAATAAAATTTTAAATATCTAATTTTCTTGGAAAACTGGGAAGATATAAAAGAATGTGATGATCAAGAATCAAATAAAGCATTGGCTAAGTTTGAGGGAACAATTAATGTGCCTACCACCACATCATTAGGAACTTCAACCACATTATTTGTAATGGTATTTGCTTGGTCTTTATCCTTTGTCCTTTTTTGAGTCATGTTTCCTTAACACTTTGGAAAATAATTAGGATAGTGCCCTGTATACCTACAATTATAGTATGAAACATTAATATCTTCATTCTTTACCTTGCAATCATGATATTGGTGGTCCCTTTCTCCACACTTGTAACAGACTCATTTTCCTCTTAAGTAGGATCTGAGGTGTTTCCTTCCAGAAGTATCACATGTTTGAAAACTCCCATTTTTATTCTTCCCTTTATCCATTATGTCCTACACATCCCTCTTCTTCTCTTTTTTTCCCTTAAATTCATAAGACTTATAGAATTATTTCTTTGTCTTGACAGTACATGAGATGATATCTTTGTATGATGAGAAACTTTGGGAGACTAGTGCCCTTTAGAATAATGGTTTTAAACCATCAAAGAATCGATCAATATTTCTCCTTGGATTACGTATGTAGTCCACAACATGTCTTTCTATCCTTGTGAAGTTAGATTCATAAATTTTAACATTCTCATCCTATTTTTGCATCATATTCAGAATTTTCCTTTCCATATCTGCCCTCTATTCATAAGGGAAGTATTTTTCTAGGAAAATTTCCTTGAAATACCTCTATTTTATTTCTTTTAATTCTTCCTCCTCCTTTTTGTTTTAAATTAATGACCACCATTGATTTGAATCTCCTGATATAAGATAAGCATCCATGACTACCTTCTCTCTTTAATTACATCCCAAAGTGAGAAATATCTTCTCTAAAGAACTTATCCACTGCTCTAGTATGAATGGGTTTTTAGTCCCATTGAATAATGGAGTCTTTTGTTACATAAAGTGTTCTTAAATTTCTCCCCTACATTGTGGATTAGAATGATCCATATAGGTAAGGTTATTGTTCTTAATTTGAGTTATTTGTCCCAGTATAGTTATAATATGCTCAACATTGTTCATAGATCCAGATCCAACATCATTATCTTGCACAGGAGGGAAATCCCAACATGGGATACGCACATTCATGTGTTTTACATTCCTTCCACTAGGTGTTATTTCTAAATAATGGAATATAATAGATTAGGTTATGAATCAACATGTATAATATCAACTTATAAAAATATTTATTACAAATTTAAATCCTATCCATATCTAATCTCATAATCATGGTTTATTTGAGGAAAATTTTATAATTAATTCCTTCATAATTGTTTTTAAAGAAAATTTGAATTATCCTAATCATATCCTCCCAAGAGTGTCAAACCAGGTGTGCAGTAAGCCCATTATCATGTACCAGGATACCCCAGGTCAAGCCTAAAACACCTTGTTGAAGTTGTTATTCCTAGGTACATATGTTCCCGAACCACGTCCACTTGTAGTATCTAGACAGGGATGTATTTTCTAGAAAGATCCACATAATTTATTACTTACCAAAATTACATGATATTCTTATATGTTTATCCTCAAAGACAATATTAGGGTTTTTTCCTTAATCTACATTTACTAAATCTAGTTTCCAAGTTTCCTACTAAACTTCCTCTGATACAAACTATAAGGACCCAACCAGAGTTTTCCAAAGTCAGTGACTTAGTTTGTTACATTGGAATATAAACAAGGAATACGCATCCTGAAGGACCAAATAGTTTAGTAGTTTTGGAAATCCAAATACACACATAATTTCAACATTAAAACTTGAAAGTAAATACAACATAATAACTTATTTTTAATCACACATAATCTCATAGATTATCTTTTCAAGTCATTCATAATATACTTCTTCACAACCTGTGGAAAATAAAACATGTGAAAGGGGTGAGATCAGATAATCAATAAGGGTAAATAATATAGTAGAAGAAAATATAAACACTAGAAATGATGAATAACTAAACATTCATGCCTTTATAAATATTCTTGAGCATAATTTGGGATGAATAAAAACGGATTAAATAATGTCATAAAACATAATAATGGATATTCTACTAGTCATATAATCACATGGACTGTCAATATATAGTTTCATAATGAGGGAATGTATAATAATAGAAATTCTGAAATATATCATCAAGGCCTCGACCAAGACATCTGGAAATGATTAAGGCCTCATCCAAAACCATATCTAAAAATGGACAAGGCCTCGACCAAGTCCATATCCGTTTTGTCTCATGAGACCTACTGATTCATCGAGCGGATATATAGGGTCTCGCCTGTAACTTACTAAGTCAAATGAATTCCTCATATTAATGGGGATAAGAATAAACAAAATATACATTCATTTTGAAACTAACAAATGAAATTTAAATAACTTTCCCTAATGAGTAAACATAATCACTAACCATTCGGAGTAATATGGTGAATGGTTTCAAGATAGAACATTCATAGTCAAACTAATCATAAACCATTAAATAAAATATGTGGGATGATATAATAAAATATTAATCCCAATTAAACATAATAATCAACAAGAGTGTTGAAATAGATGAAAATACTTCTGTAAAATCATTGAGTAATTTTTGAGAGAAATACTCTTATACTTTGAAAAGAAGAGTTATTTTGGGAAAAAAATATTTGTATAAAACCATAAGTTAATAAAGGTAATTTTTTAATAATAAAATGAGATATTTTAGAAAAATAATGGTTTATTAAAATATATTATATTGTGTACTTTAATATAGGTAATAATTCGAGAAGTTCCCTGGAATTGGGCTTGTATTTCGGGAAGAATTTTTTAAAGATCCTTTTAAAACATGTAACTCCCCATAAAATAAAAAAGGATTATGGTAGGTACACACATATAGAACATTCACACAAAATTTATGAGTAAATAATAATAAATAATAATTTAATTGGTATTAATAAAGACAAAGAGTAACTCAAAAGAAAATAGAGGTTCGGGTAGAAAATCCTCACCTTATGTCTGAATATGTTTCAGTCTTGAACTTAAGGTCCTGTAATATGAAATTATATTAATTAATAACTTAATTCATAAGCTACTAGAAATTTATTTCATTTATTATAATTTTATTAAGTTTATTTATGGTCATTTTTATGGGTTAAGAGATTCAATATCATCGTTTGTGAGTGCTTGTTTCACTAGTTTTCATGATCAGTATACTTATATAGAAGTTAATGTAAAATGATAATTGAATTACAGAATTGATGTTATATGTTATTAGTGTTCATATATAAGTTTAAATGATCATATAATTCATTTAGTTACTTTGTTTGAGGATGAATCATTAGAATAAATTTTAATGATAAACGCTTGGATTAATTTGGTGTTTTTTCAATCACCATGAACTCATTTTGTTCTATAAATTAATACCATGTGTAAAAAATGACTCCATAACAATACATAGGATATATTACATATATTATTATCTGGTTCAACCATAAAAATTATTTTATGACCAGAATTGAAGGAGGTAATAGAATTTGAAAACCCATCATCCTTGAATGTAATAAATTAATACATCTCGGATGGTATTTTCATTTCTAGTATAAAAGGAGGAGAAAGGAGAGATAATGATGAATTATTACATTATCATAAAAACATTATAGTATATGTAAGGTAATATATTTATCATAATATTTGTAATAAATGAGGTGAGAAAATAAAAAGAAATAAGGGAACTTGAAATAAAGTAAAAAAATGAAAAGAGGAATTTACCTCTTGAATTTATCTTCTTTAAGAGACTCTTTAGGGGAGAGGATTTAGTATTTTGAAGAGACCAATATCTGTGGGATATGGGGATGATATTGGGAAGATATTTTAGTAAAATTTAGATAATGAACAAGGCTTGAGATGAGTGAAGATAAGTGGGGGTGAGGGGTGGTTTTATAGTTGGGGAGAGGAGGGTTTTTCGATTATTTTAATCATTATTTTATTATTTTGGATAAAGACTATAAATAGTCTTGATTATTGTGACTCAAAACAGTAATAAGTGAATTTTTGTTTTAACCAATGGTAATTTACATCATCCATGAGTCAAGAATGATGCATAAATTCATTTATTTTTCATGTTTCGTAAATTATCGAATTTCACTATTCACAAAAAAAACAAGTATTTTGGAAAAATAACAAAAATTCACCCTAAAATTTTTTAGAAATGTAGAATATAAAAATGAACTCTATTTTATAAAAAAAATTCAAAATAAGAGAAATTTAATTTTTAAATAAAATCATTATTTACTTCAAAAATATATTTTTTAAATTTAAAACTGGTTTTATAATACTTTCAAAAATTAATTGAGGTCTCATAAAATTATCCTAAATTAATAGGAAAACAAAATATTTATTTTATAATAAATTTTATGAAAATGAATTTATTTTAAATAAATTTATTAATTTAAAATTGTAATTAAATATTTATTACTCACAAAAATATCAACATTTATATATTAATTTTTAAAATATTCACTCTCGTTTATATGGTTCATAGATTTTATTTATACTTACATGGGTGAGGTTACTATTTGAAATGGTACATTACTATTCATAAGGGTAAGTTACTATTCACCAAAAATATAAGTTTATCTTATCAGACTCTAAATATCTTACTGATCGCAACTGTGTATGTCAATTTTTTGAAATTCAAATCATAAAAGTGACAAAATTATATCTAAAGTCCATGATATAACTATCTCTTATAAATATCAACATGTTTTTTCTCATAGACTCAGTGTTTAATGCATTCTATAATAAGTTTATTTGTAAAACCTTAGGGTGTTACACATAAGGGCAGCATGCATTTTGAATATTTGTTTAGTAGATCATCGTATGTTTCTACACCATCATTCCAAAACTCAAATAATTCTTTAATAAGAGGATGAACTTAAGCATAAATTTCATTTCTAGGAATTTGATTTCTTTGAATAATCATTGATATGATGAATGAAGTTTTTTACATACACAACTAGGGAGGTAGATTATAAAGGATCAAAAAAACTGACCAAATGTTGTAACTGCTACTTAAATACCAAAAAGTATTGAATCCATCCAATGAAAATCCCAAATATACATTTCTATGATCAAAATAGAAATATAGATGTAATGAATCTAAAATCTTCCATGATTTTTAATCTCTTGGATGTTTCATGAACTCATCATTATTATTTTGAAATTCATGTCACTTCATATATTGATTAGTTTTAGTTGACATAAAAAATCATTGCATCCATGGTTTTAATGGAAACTAATGTAAAACTTTCACATAAATTTCCTTTTTATGATTCTTTTTGTTTGTACATAGATTCAAACTGATATAATTATTTGTTGATTTCCATCTAGAATAATAAAATCTATATCACTTTTCTCTATTTGAATCTTCTTTACAATAAATCATACAATCATTGGGACATGAGTGCATCTTCGTATAATTGAATCCAAGATTTTTTATAATATTATTTATATCATAAAATGATACAGGGATCTTAGCATCAGAAAATATATCACAAAAAAATAAAATATCATGGACATTTTTTTATTTGTAATTTCACTTAAACATTTGATGTGGTACACCATCATTAGAATAGAAAATTTTAAATATTTGACACATCCTCTATACCATTATTTATTTTCATTTGCAATTAATTTATAAGAGTCAATTGTTTGCTCAGTTTATTCTTCCCTTATATTAGTTGTGTCATCATCATCCATTAATATGCTATCATCTTGATGAATTTTTCCTATAGTTTTGAAAGCATCATTAATATCTACAACATCAGTAATTGAATCAACTGATGTGTTAAATTTTGATGGTGTTTACCTAATATACTAAAAGTATCACTTATCAAGTTTTAAATTTCATTATTCACTATTGGAGTATTCACTTGTTTATTTTGACTTTATACATAACTGATTGGATTTTCTATAATTTTTATTCTCCATGTCAAATCCAACGTACATAATTAGGGGGAAATTGTTTCAATATCGGGTGATCAAATACTTCATCTATCTTCAACTATCATTTGAATTCAAATAAGATATGGAGATTTGATTCTTCCATCCATGGATCTATTTTCAAATGTAAAATCCAAAAATAATTTAAAACTCATAACATACTGAGATGTGATTTTAGGTAAGGTAATCCAAATTTTATCCATATGTACTTGACTTCCTACACTATCAAATATAAAATAAAATTATATTATTATATATAAAAATAAAATATACCTAATTTTAAAAAAAATTGAAATTTTTTAATTTCAGATAAACATTTTAAGACACATAATTTAGTCATTCACATGAAATTTTATTTGTAAATTTATATTAAAGTTTGGTCCCAAAACAAATATCCTTGTTTCCAAGATGTAATTGACCCCAACCTACCCCTCAAACACAAATAATTGATAAATCTAATAAACTACAAGCATTGAAGGATAATTAGCATATGTAAATTAATAAACCTAACTTTGTTGCACAATTATTCCATAAAATATATTACAAAATTAACTCCCTATAATTAGGGAGAAAAAATCTAAGAAATCTCACCCCAAATCATAGTAAGGGCCTGGTGGCATAGAGGAAGAGAAGGAATCAGGGAGGGGGATCCAGCATCATAGACATGAGAGCAGTTGGTCCGGTATTGAATGATGTCAAGGGTAGGCTGAGAGGGGTCCAATGTCGAGCATCACCATTCTCAAGGTTGATATGGGGTTGGCATTAATCAATTTTGATAAGAAGGCCAAGAGGGGTATAGTGTCGAGTGGTGGTGAGGGGAGGATAAGGCTGAGAGTCTCGGACAACGTTGAGCGGTGGCAAGGGAGTCCAAAAGGCAGTGAGTGGGGGGAGGAGTTAGGCCATGTTGATTTTATTTTAAATATAGCAGTAGTTTTAAATAAAATCACTAAGAAATAAATTTTAAAATTATTTATATGGATTTTTAAACTAAACCACTGCTAAATAGGGATGTGTTACAAAATCATTGTTAAAAAGGGGTAGGGAATATTTTTTTTGTTTAAAAGGGGTTTATGAAACCACCGCTAAAAAATTGCTGCAATTTACTACATTTATTGTAGTGATTAAACATCTATGGATATTGAGAAAATATCCCAAACTCTTGTTCCCAATTAAAGTCACATAATCAAATAAAAATCCACACAAATAGACATAAAAACCCCAATAATAAATGCATATCAATAAAAAATTGTTACAACAAAGAAAACATTACAGAAGGAAATAACCTTCAGAAACAAACACTTCACATTGATTTAAACAAAAATCATGTAACTTCATGTAAGTGAAAAACATTATTATATCCATCATTTAGAAACATTACTTATCCATGTTATTGAATGAAAATCTATACATGTTATATTTTCATTTATCATGCTAGAAATATTCTCACCATAATATTCAAAACTTATCATGATTAAAAAATAATGAAAAAAGTATATTATCATACTTTCATAATAATTTATTAACTATATTAGATATACTAATACAAAAATTCATTAATTAATAATGGTTAAGGGGTTCAAAAGTTAAATATTATTTTCAAATGATTCCTTACTTGTTATAAATACATCACAACATTTCATCTTGAAAATCTTAAATTTCAAAATCATAGTGTTATAAATATTCAATAAGCCTCTTAAATTCAAAAAAAATATGGTCGGTTAATAAAATTTCAAATTAATGACTTTTTTTAATATTTATTCATATCAAGGTATTTATCACAATCCCATTTTTTTAAAAACATCCTATAAGTTTTTCAAAACTTGTTTTAAAATAAATGAAATTATCATAAAATAACTATAATGTTTTATTTAATAAAACATATTACCATGAAAATAAATTTTTTAAAAACATTTTATTACAAATAAAAAACTATGATTGCTAATAAATTAACCATTTTAATTATTCTTACAGCACAAAATTTAATTTTCCCACCCAATAATGTAATTAAAACCTAAACATGTTTTATATTAAACTATTTTGATAAATATAATAAATTTAATAAAATCTCATCATTATATATAACCTTCCATATTTAAAATTATTTTTTGTGGTATATAACATATATATAAAATTCACATGCTTTCATCAAATTATTTCTATTTAACTAACACAATCCTATAATGATTTTTATCAAGTTAATATAAATGCACATAACTTTAAAATTAGAGAACCCAATTTGACATATGACATGAATCGTAAACAAAACATGAGGTTTTAAGAATCCACTTTATCTAGCTATAAAATTATTCCCAAGTTAGTTAACAAAACATTATTTTCCAATAACACAGTCATTAAAATGCTACAAAAATTTAGTATTTCCATTCATCACTTACTATATGTGTTTACTATTATTTTCAAGGTTTTTAAAATAGAAAAACATAACATTACTCAACTAACATAAGAACCTACATCAAGGTAAAAATATCTTCTTCAAGCATAAAAATATTAGGAACCCATCCACCGTACATTGACAATGTCCACTATAGGTTCCATTGACTCACTCACATGGTTTTTAAAATACATCATAAAAATAATGTGTCATTATGAGTGAAGTGTACCCTATTTTCATAAGATTAAGGATATAGAACACATTACCATTATAAGATAAATCCCTTACAAGGATGTAACCACACAAACCCGTAACCACATCATAAAAAAAAAGTTACCTTCACAACCCATAGCATATAATAATTTAATTCACAACATTGAGAAAAATTAATCTAATACTGGGAATAAAATAATTTAAAGACAAACATACAATATTCTCTTTCTCAAAACTGGGTCCCATATCATGTAAACTGATTGAAAGAGTATATTGATTAAAATAAAAGAATTCATATTAAAACCCCTTTCCCCCAGACCAAATCTCTATAACAACAGGTCTGAGAGAAGAGTATAGGATGTATATGATGATAGACCCCCCCCCCCAAACCATATCTTCACAACAATAAGCCCAAATATAGATTTATAGAATGATATTAAAAGTTTTAGAGAGACCCTTTCCCCATACCATATATCCATCTCAACACCAAACCTAAAGAATGAGTTATCCATATATTCTATGAATGGAAATTGGAATGGTTTGGAAACTAAAGGTTGAAGTGGTACAAAAAATGATGGATTAAGGATTTAATAGGTTGGTTTGAATCGAGTGAACAAGGATGTTTCTCTGCACTCATTCTGAAGGGATAGAAATAAAATAATGACAATAATCGCAGTCATTCACTTAAAGGGGTTGAAAATTGAAGGGTTCTAGGCTCAATAGGGAAATAAAAATGTCTCACCAGACAACAAGAGTAGAACTCAGAAATTACCAAGATAAGGGAAAACTTTATTGGCCAAAAATACACATTTATGGTTGAATAAATAAACTCAACCTAAAAATGGATCTCAAAACTTCCCCCACAAAACAACCAACTCTTCACAAACTCTAAAGAATAATAAAAACCATTGTCAGTTTTCTTATGCATCATTGTCACAGCCAATGAATCCTAGTTCTATACTAGATCATGAATTGAACTAAAGACCATCACCACCTCCTCCAACCAAACCTCTACCTCATGATCTAAAATGGATTCCTCGTGCATTTATAGACTTTGGAATTTTAACTATCATAGTAACCTCCTATGATCATTATCATCATTTTCTACCACTCTACAGTGGTTTCTAAAAAATCTTGTTGAATATATTTGGAATAAACCTGATGGGGACATCAACCTATATCCATTACTACAAAATAAAAAACATTAGAGACTCATAACCCAAGACATAGATTATTTGTATGGTTAATTAGTTAAAAAAATTACCATTTCTGATTGTCTACCTGGTCTAAACGTAAGTTCATACAAGAATGATACATGATCCTTTCCTAGGTATCTACCCTACATGAAACATCACTTCTCTTTTCATATCCAGTAAGCTTAAATTTCCTTAATTCATTTCACAAGTTATCCAAAATTCTCATATTCTAGCTGGTCTCCCTTGTTTATAGAACATACTAATAATATATGATATTGTTTCCCTACCAAACCATTAATCCTTACTAGTAACTAACTCCAAACTCCATCATATCTCTCAACCATCACCAATGATACCACTCTATCACAACACCCTCCTTCTAAAGGTACCCCTCCTGGGCCAGTAATAGAGAAAGAGAGATAATGACACCTAAATACAACCTTTGGTTGGTCACAGGTTTTCGACTACCACTAAGGTTATATAATCAAGCACAAGGGAGGAATTTACCTCATAAATATTCGAGAAGTGAGATATAAGATGAGAAAAACCACCAAAAACTCATTATCATAAAAATAAATAAGTAATACCAATACATTATGTGACTTCATACATAAATGGATACAATTGAAATGAAAATTAAAAGAGATAAATCATCGGTAACAAACATAAATCTCAAATAGCTTCTAAAGAACTCCTCAGACTGGTACTGTTTAGATCGATCACCAACCATCTCCTGTTGACCTGAAAAAATAGTTTATAAATAAATTGGGTGAGAATAACATATATACTCACTATGATCCTTGAAAGGTGTTGTCTTGGGTTCCCTCAAATGATTAATGGTTTTTTGGGGTATTTGGGTTTAGTAGAGTGGATGACCAAGGTCGTCTCTCAAAAGAGGAAGTAAATTAAAACAACTTCTAAAAGGTATTATAAAAATAAAATAAAAAAGAATAAAAACACTACTTTAAAATATGAGGGGTTTTTTATCATTTATAAAACTATAATAAGTTTTCTGGAAGAAGATTTCATTTTTTGTTTTTTAATTTTTAAATGAAATTCGATTAAAAAGACGCAACATGAAGATGTTTTTTTAGAAAATATTTTAAAAGGCCTAATCGATATAACTCTACCTCTTCACTCAATTATTTGTAATTATAATTTAAATTAACATTCACTTAATTATGATCCCATAATTTGTTAAATCCCAAACCCTACAAGAATTAACTTTACCACAAAGATGATGTGAATTTAACCCTAGGCTAACTTCAGAACATGCAATCGTAGCACCCTGCTTTGATTTATGTTCTAAGGTTAGCTTATGTTCAGTGGTAAACTAAGGCACATTTCATCTCTGAAAATTATAATTAATTGAGTTTAGGGATTATATTTGAACACTACAAATTGATCTCATATGCTTTTGTATTATCAATTAAGTTTGCGCTCTCACAATTTACACAAAATCTCATCCTCACGTGTTTTTGTGTTAATTATTAAATTGATTTCTTAGTTTAAATTAAATTAAAAAATAAATTAATTTATCATATTATGTGAATTATATTATATCATTTATTCAAAATAAATTAATGAATAAGGATAGAGGTTGATAGATTACTAAAAAAACTACTCTTCCATGGGCGGTGTAGTCATCGTAGAAACGTTATGCAAGTACAAAGGTTTAGAAAGGGTATAACCCAATATTTTTTCTACTCTTTAATTCCGACCAAAGAGTAAGATTAAGAGAAGAAGAAAATTGAAAATAACAGAAGAAGTGGAAGTTAAACTAAGAGTTTATTGAAAGCACAACAACATTATAACAAAGAAGAGGAAAAGAAGAGCATTTTGGAGGAGATCCTAGCTTGGTAGCTTCCCTCCTCCAATTGTGAATTTAAATGGTGTAGAACCACTTCTACTATACTCAAAATCTCCTAATGCATGTCCCAACCCCAAAAAATGATAAAAACACTAATTTATAGAGTGGAGGGGAGGCTAGGTTTAAAGTGGTTTCAAGTGTGAATGGGGAATCTCATCCAAATATTTTATGCCAACTTGCACTGCCCATTTTACCACTAAAATGCGTAAATCAGCTATCCTTATAGAAATATTATTCGTGAAAAATGAGTCCTAGATCTCATCTCAAAATTTTGGCCTAATCCAATTACGGATGAAGAAGTTATGTCCCAAATACTAAACTTATGTCCAATATGGCGAGTCCATCCCAACTTTGACTTCATGGACCATTTTCACCAACCAAATTCATGATTTATCTATAATGTCCTAAATTAAAGTTGTATAAAATTATTTTATAAACACATTTAAAAAATATTAAGTTTAAATAATTCAAATAAAATTATTTATGTTTGAAATACTACAGTGAATTTTTAAAGTGTAAAACTGGAATTTTCATCAAATTTTCAAATGAATGATCTAATCCCAAATATTCCATAAATGAACATAGTTACCACAATATGAAAAATTATATCATTTATTAGAAATAAAATATTCAACAAAATTTTGTTTTATCAATCCTACCTAAAACATATCCAACAAAATGTGAAATAATCATATTAAAGCCTAATGAATAAACAAATGAAACTAACTCGTCCCTTAAATGGGTATGTTGTTGTTTTATCATCCTTAACATGGTTTACTAATCAAATAACACATATAATTATAACCATAATATTGATAGCATATATATAAAGATATAAATGGGTTCCCCATAACCACTTCCCCACAATTTTTCCACTCTCACACCCCAACGTCACACATCCTGATCCATCATCTCTTCCATAAATAATCCTTCCCAAAAACACATGGAAACCATATCATACTATAAACCTTGTGTAGCACATCATCACATACAAATCCTCAATATAGTAACTAGGTTCATTTTCAAAATCCACTATAGTCTGTGTATTATGCACCGTACCTCAATCCATCATAGCCCGTACATAAGAGACATGTAATAAGAATTTGGATACTACATCAGGAATACATGCGAGCGTAATAACCTCAAGCCATCACATCCTGTAGAATACATGTGTGGGAAATCACCATTGTGCATACCTTCATGTAATACTAAAGTTGAATAGAGAGTGGGGAGAGGGGGTAGTCAGCAATCTGTGTGCTTGCCAACTTGGATGTTGGGGAAAAAACCCCAAAACCTCTAGTTATCAGTTTCCCTTCTAAAATTGGTAGGGTACATATGAAATAACAAAACATAAAAAGTAGATATAGTTCAAAATCATGCTAAGGTAAACTACCTTTTCTTATATTTAGATACCACTATCATCACATAGGAAACTCGGCCACCACTGCTAATGTCCATATATTAAATAATCATATAAGAATCAAGTTCAATATTGATTCATTAGCTATTAAATAATATTATTCCATTTTCACTTCCAATAATAGAATTTTATTCTTCCTATCCTAGTACCAATGGAAAAATTAATTCTTTTATTTTATTTTCAAGTATGTAATCATCACAAGTAATTATCAAGAACCAACCCTAATATTTCATTAATTAATTATCATTTCATCAACATCCGGGCACTCCTGGACTCAGCCTAGGATATCACTTGATATATTCACTCATAGTGAATAACATCAAACTTCATCTTATAAATGTAAATTAGACACATAAATAACATCCAAATATTATACATTAAGTAAGAATAAATATAAAAGTAAGCATCAATAATAAATCCCCACACTAAACATGTCCCAACCACCCAGGTGTCCCACACCATTGTGCATAAAAACACATTTAGTATCTCATGCTGATATCTTCACATCTGGTACCTTATGCCACTTTTATCATAATAATTAGCTCCTCATGCCACCATGATCATCCTAACCAACACCATGTTCTACCACCATCATCATAACCAGCACCCTATGTTATCACATCATCAACACCATCATAGCCTTGGGCATCCCCGCCCATTATTCATCATCACACCAATCATATTAGGTTAACAATCATCGCATAAAGGATATTAATCCATATAGAATAAATACATATTAAATATATTTTTCACACATAATTTTGAAGAAAACTATGGTCATATCATCAAGGCATCCAAGCCTCCCACAATCAATAATGGGCTTTCTCAGACCCAATCAATTCCTCTTTAACAAACAACCTTTTTAATTTCATATTTTATTAACCAGTTTCTTATGCATAGGTTTTTCATGTTAATCAACCTATATTCATAGCTAGAAGTATCAAAAGTCAACATAACATGCTTAAAGAATTATTTCCATGTTTAAACAATTCCAATATGATCATAAATTATTATGCTTGTGCCTCTTTAATTCAATTCATAATATCATCCATCTTTACATTTTTTATCTGTTTTAGTAAATTAACCATGTTAATCAACAAAAATATTAATAATATATTTCAAAATGAAATTTTCAGATTCTAAGATCATAATAATCACCCACAACATGCAATATTATTTCAAAATAAATTCTAGAAATGAAAGTGATAGGTTAACCATAATCTGTATATAATGAAATTCTATTTCATTTCTTGAAATAGTACACAATAATAAAAATTATATTGCATGAAAATTTCTATATTATAGTTCAACAACATTAATCTACTTAATTTTAAATTCAGAATCAGAATAAGATTATCAATTTACTTTATTTAATAATAATTTTATTTTAATTATTAAAATAATAATATTTCATTAATAATAATACACTTCATTCATTTTTCCCCCTATTTTAAAACATCCAGATCTAATAATATAGCCGTTTTTCATGATATTTTTATTTTCAATTATTATATGATTATGGTTAGTCACATTAATTTAAAAAAATAAGATAAAGCATGATTATTTAACACTTTCGCATAAAATAGAAGTCACGGATCTCATACCTCAATATGAATATTTCAATGTCCTCCAAGCAAGAACGAAACACCAAGCACCAAAATCTGATTGCCTCTTCAGCAGGGGACCAATGATCCCTAAAAAATAACCTCAAACAAGAGTCATATCAATATAAACCATAAGAAAATGGGATATAAGGACCATTTATAGCATGGTAATAGAATAACAAAAGATAATAGAACCATCGAAGAAGAGAAAACTAACCTTGAATCACTAATAATCAATCTCATAATTTTAGGGTTCAAAGCCATAAAAAAGGGATGAAAAGACTCTCAAATACACATGCAGATTACCCAAAAATAGATAGAAAAGGTAAAGAAAATATCAGTTTTGAGGGGGGTTACAGAATTTATAGGTATTACTAGAATTAAAACCCATGGGGAATCACACTAAATTTCATTGTGGTGGGATGACATGGAATAGAAACCATGATGCAAAGAAATAGACTGTGTTAAAAAAAACTTGGTCAAAGTCATGTCTGATATCCTTGGAATATTCAATGATGAGATACTATAACATTGAAAATAGACCATGCTATAAGGAAATCGCCTCACCTCAATATAGACCATGTTGTAGCAAAAGATCCATGGTGCAACAACCTTCAAAATGACAGAACCACCAAAACTGTCATGACCCGACCCATGTAGGGGCTCGAGCTTCAGCTACCCCAAGCCTTCCTCCATAGGCCAGGGGTGGTGACAAGTGCTGAAGGCATAACTAAACTTGGTGAGGCCTTTTCCTAAGTACCTATACACACACACACAGCTAATTCAACACAAAAGTATAGATGGAAATCAGAAAATATGCAACACAGCTATAAAATAAACTACGTATGCATGAACCTCTAAACAATACAAAAGTGTGATAGTTTAAACTGAATGTAAAGGGTAAAAATACATTCCTAGTAAAAAATATGTCCCAACCTGACATAGGTGGAAAAGATTAAACAACTAAGAGATCCCAACTCATGTATCCCAAGATATGACCACCATACGTGGTCCAAGAACCCATTATCCCTAAGCTACTCTGAAGTCACGGTCGACTTTTCCATAGTCTTTAAAATACATGACATGTGTGGGAAAATCCCATGAAAAGGTGAGTATATACATACCCAGTATAATTCCCTGAAAGGGGTGAAGGGGGTAGTAATTGATACAACTGGAGAGGGGAGTAGTAGATAGAACAACGTACAGTGAAAGAGTAAAGCTCAACCTAATAAAATAGTGAAAGTAAGCTCGTCCAAGAATAAGGGGATAAAAATGGAGAGTAGATGAACTACCCGTCGAGACTTATACACCTATAGCAAAAGAGTATAATCATCCAACCATGAGAATATAGACACAGAAATCATGTGGCATACCCTACACATTTTCGCCTCTTCTAGATGGAGAGTATCCAAATCCAAAGTGTCAATCCAGAATAAAGAATATATATATATATATATGCTCAGTCAAAGAATACCAAATGAGAGAGTAAAGAGATATCCATCTTACAGCTCATACCAAGAAGAAAAGTCACCAAAATTTCTAAAAAAAGTCCATCAAATAATACCCATCATCTCACGTGTCTTCTCAAACACACAAGCCTATGGGACTCAATCACCACACCTTGATACTATCTTCTTTGGGAAGCACTGACTCGCTCACATGGTTTTAGGTCACGTCACTCGAACATGTATCAGTGGGTAAATCACCCCTATTCCTTGTGATTCCAAATCCACATCAAACCACATATCATCACTATGCCTCACAACTGAGGGGCCGCAAATTCTAGTTAAGGATTTGATGTCTTGGTACGATTGGAGGGACCTAATATGATGGTCATCGAGGAACTCCACTGCCTAGTCCTAATGGAGGGTAACACTTAGGAAGTTCATCGGGAAACTCCACTTCCTAGTCCTACTAGAGGGTAATCCAATTACATTGAGGAAATACACTACCTAGTATTGCTGGTGAGTAACTCAAAAATATCATTAGGGAATGCCACTACCCATCCCTAGGTCGTGTGTAGTCCTGAAAAGCTCTGACGATTCAGTATGATCACTTCCTTCATTTGGTGTTGTCTTAGTGAAACATTATCATAATATCTTGAATTGTATCTCAAAATCAACAACATAGGGCTCCATAATTTTCTACATAGAAAAATACCTGAGATAGACTATTCACTTGACTCAATCAGACACCCAGTGAAAAAGTCACATTTCACCACATCATACTCAAATGGAATCTCGTGGGCCCAAACCATGAGTCCAAATTAAATACCCAATATTGGTCTTGAAATATCTCCCTAAATTTTAGGTTCGCAACATTATGGATGGTTCTTAATTTAGACACTGTGTGAGGGAGATATGTTAGATACAAGATTCTGTAATAATAATAATTTTATAATTATTGGGTGTTTCATTGAATCAAGACACGAGTCTAAAAAAGGTATCCAACATTAGTCCTAAAATGACCTTCTTAATTATAGGATTACGTGGTCACTAATGGTTCATCAAACGGACACCTCGGCTAAAATATATAACCAATATAAGATTATTTAACCAAGATTTATATCTCATATCTTAGAACAAATATTTGGCATCTGATATCTTATATCTCAAATATCATGTCTTATATCTTATATCTTATATCTCATATCTCATATCTCATATCTTATATCTTATATATTATATCTTGTATCTTATATATCATATCTTATATCTCATATATCATATCTTATATCTTATATCTCATATCTTATATCTTATATCTCATATATTGTATCTTATATATTGTATCTCATATCTCATATCTTATATCTTATATCTTATATCTCATATCTCATATCTTATATCTTATATCTCATATCTCAAACAAACAGATTGATCATCCTTGTACTTTAATGAATCTAGATCTATGCTTCACTCGCCAAACCATTGTCGCATTGTCGATCCTCTATGAATTCGGGGGGTTGGTCGAGCATGGTGATGCTCGGAAATGTAAAGTTGATACCGTGGTGATCCAACTAGAAAAGAACACAAAGAATTGATGGATAAAAAAACCATAAATGAGAGTTTTAAACATCTTCGGCCAAATTTTCTTGGTCAGAAATCAAGAACGGGGCACCGGGGTTAGAACATTGATTAAACAATATGAAATATGGTACTTGGGCTCATGCAAAGGCCATAATAAGATGTAGATCAAAGAAGGAATAATTATCTACTAAATATTTTATTCCAAAGGCATAAAAAAGACAATAGAAAAGACCTACCTCTATTTTGTATCGATAATTGGTGAAGAACAACCCCATGCAACGATTTAAAGAAGCTGATGCATTTTTTTATCCTAATTCGATCTGATCTGATGTTTTGTCATCATTCGTCACGATTTTCCTAATGGAAAAGGGATGAGATCTCACTAGAGAATTCCAAAAATTGTGAGGTCTACCTTGGAAAATTTCCTTTAATGTTACATTTATAGACATCATTTTAGGTCAAATTAATTTAATTAATTAATTAATTTAATTAAATGAATCCACTTAATGCACTGCCAACGAGTGAGGGGTCTGAACATCCCACGCCGAATCATTTTATGTTCTGCCAATGGAAAACATTGCATTTCAGACCCAACCATGGTATTGAATTTCAATTTTGATCAACTTTTTAAGATTTATCACATTTTATTTAACAAAATTCATGCACATAGTATAAAATATATTTCAGATTTTTATAAAATTAATTTCAGGAACACTGGGCCTCGAAATATCACACCATCTTAATGCCCAACTCTGAAAATATATATATATAAATATTTCAAAGTCTTATTGGGAAAAAATATCTCTACATAATTTTATAATTCAATATTTTCATCCCCAAAAAGAAAAAACTAGGAAAACCACTCTGGATACTAAGCCCACAATTGTATCTTCTACTCCCATGAACTCTCCTGCATGTTTTTGTACTACCACAGCATACAAAAGGGGTGGTTCGTCTGCATAGGGTCCTCTTTTCTCGATCCTCAATTTCCATCAGGTTCTCCATAAAGGTGGATCCATCCTCGATGTTTATCTCTCCCCAGTTGATGATATGCATAGGTTCATGCATGTATATTCTCAATTGTGACACGTGGAAGACGTTGTGCACCCACTTTATCTGTGGGGGTAGGGAGAGGTGGAATGCAGCCTCACCAACTCTCTAAATGATCTCAAATAGATCAATGAACCTCAAGGATATCTTTCCTCTCTAGATGAACCTCCATATTCCTCATCTTTGAGAGACTCACAATAAAATTTGGTCTTACTTCTTGAACTCTAAGTACCTACGATGGTGGTCTGTGTAGGATTTTTGTCTACTTTGGGCCATCCTCATTTGCTTTTGGATGACCGGCACTTTCTTTGTTGTTTCCTTCACTAACTCTGGGACCATAATAGATGTCTCACTTACCACTTTCAAGCATAAGGGTGACCTTCATGGTCTCCCATATAGGGCCTCAAAATATTTCAAATTGATGGTATAGTGGTAGTTGTTGTTGTACGCAAACTCTACCAAGGGCAGTGATCCTCTCAGCTATATTCAAATTCTAACACGCAAGCCCTCAGTATATCCTCTAGCGCCAAGATAGTGTGCTCATTCTACCCATTGGTCTAGGGATGAAAGTTTGTACTCATATGCACCTGGGTCCTGGATGCCTCCTGTGGGCCTCTCCACAATCGTGATGTAAATCGTGCACCACGATCGGATACAATTGTCGATGGTACCCTGTGAAGGGGAACGATCACCCAAATGTAAAGCTTCCCTATACTCTCCACCAAACTCCACTTTTTAATGGTAAGGAAGTGTTCTGAATTCATGATTCGGTCAACTATCACCCATAAGGTTTATTGACCCTTCATTGTGCATGGAATCCATGTGAAAAATTATATAGATATGTCATCCCACTTCCACTCTGGGATCTCAAGGGGCTACAACAAACCTTCCAGAACATGGTGCCCATACTTCACCTATTGATAGGTGAGTCACCAAGAAATGAACTCATCTATACTTCTTGTCATGCCAAACCACCAAAACTACCATTGTATATATTTTTACATCTTCCCCACACCTGGATGTAAAGCTAGTGGAGAAGTTTGGAACACCCACATCACCTCCTCCCGTATCATGACTAGAACCATTGTTCTCTCCTGGAACTAGATAGCGTGATTACCTTCTTCAGAATATCCATATGGTGTGTTTCCTTTGGATATGTAATCAACTTAGACCTCGCAGTTGATGTGTCCCAGCTGTAACTCTCTCACATTCTTAAGGAGAGAAGAAGTCAAAACCATCGACTAAAGAGAATTTGTACCCTTCTTATCCACCAGGGTTAACTGTAGGGAAGATAAATACTATGAATATTCCTACACTAAGAGAAATTGTGACTTTATTCTAAGGAAATCTATCAAAACATTTCTATTCCCTAAAGTATAGACTATCTTGAAGTCGTAGTCCAATAAGAAATCCAACCAGCATCACTGAGTCAGGTTTAGGTCTCTCTAAGTGAAGACATACCTAGGACTCTGATGGTATGAGTAAACCAAAAAGCACTCTCCTAGAAGATAGTGTCACCACATCCTTAGGGTGAATACTACCATTTCCAACTCTAGTTCATGGGTTACGTAGTTCTTCTCATGGGGTCTCAACTTCCTTGACCTGTATGTGATAACTTCCTGTTTCTACATCAACATGAAACTGATCCAAACTCCTAAGGAATCGCAATACACGATGAAATTCACACCCTCCTTTGGTAGTCTCAACATTGAAGAACTCATAATCCTCTACCTAAACTACTCAAATTATCTTTGTTAGTTCTCAGGCCAGGTAAACGGATTCCCTTTCCGTGTCAAGGAGGTAAAAGGGGCTGCAATTCTAGAGACATTTGCTATAAACCTCATGTAGTACCCTGCCAAGATAAAAAATCTCCATAACTATAACACATTCTTGGGTGGTATCCAAGAAATAACTACTTTTATATTTGTTGTATCCTTGGATAAACCTTGTTTAAATATGAAATGCCCTAGAAAGTGAACTGCATGTATCCAAAACTAGCACTTCGAGATCTTTCTGTAGAGATGGTGCTCTCAAAGCAAGTCTAGGACCATCCTAAAGTGCTCTACATGATCCTCCTTTATTATAGAGTAGATGAGTATTTTGTTGATGAATATAACAACAAACTGGTCCAATTATGGTTGGAAGATATAGTTCATCAAATCCATAAACATGGTGGGGGAATTCCCCATGCCAAAGGGCATCACTAGAAACTCATAGTGCCCATAGCAACATCGGAATTATAACTTTAAAATTTCATCCTCATGAACCCTAAAATAGTGGCAGTCGGATCTGATATCGATCTTTGAGAACCATCTCACACCTCTCAACTGATCAAAGAGGTCATCAATTATTGGCAAGGGGTACTTTTTCTTTATCATGTTCTAGTTCTGGCAATGATAATCCATGAAAATCCATAAGATAACATTTTCCTTTTTCATGAACAACAATGAAGCTGCTCAGGGGGACACAATGGGTCTGATGAAACCTTTCTCACAAAGGCCCTCCAACTACAATTGTAGCTCCTAGATCTTAATAGGTTCCATATGATATGCTGTAGAATATATCGGGGCATCCCCATAATGCAAGTCAATGCAAAAATCTATCTCCCACCTCATAGGTAGTTCCAGAATGTCTTTGTGGAATATGTCCATATAATCCTCTATAACTAAAGGAACCTATATGCATGAAGAGCCTACTGCACCAAGGGATATACTTTTCAAATTATGGGTGATGGGTTGCATCCTCCTAATCGTTGAACCCACTTGACCTTCCATGATATCTCTCTCTCTAGAGAAGTATAATCTCATCCCATCAGTGTGTAGTCATCTAACTTGTCTCCAATGACAATCAATCTAGACTTAGACCATGGAAATACAATCCATACCCAAGATGAAATTGTAGTTTTCCATTATTATGACCAAACAGTCCCATGTGAACCTCTCTTCTCCAAGTGATAGCTCATACTACCAGTAGATGAAGGATACAGAAGTAGCATTCCCCGTAGGAACCTCAAGTCGAAGTTGTTGTACTAGTGCCTGTATTGAGAGCTCCAGCTCCCACTCCAAGAGTACCAAGATAAAAGAATGATGGCACTTATTTCTACTGAAATTGATTCAAGAGGTGAATAAACATATATTGTACCTTTGATCATCTCGTGCACTGTGAGATAGTAGAGATACAAAGAATACAGCTGTCTGTAACCCCAACCACCAGCTCCTTGAGCCTCACACGGGCCTCTTGGTGGTGGTGGTGGTGGTGGTGGAAGGACCTCATAAAATCATCCTTCACATATTTCTCCTCCTCTTCTACCATCTTCGATTCCTTGGGGACCACCCTGTCCACACCTGGGAGATCCTTGATCACGGTGTTGCCTCTATCGTGAAGTTATATCAGCTATCTTCCTGGGCTACTAAGTGTGTCTAATCGAGCAGTCTTGCGTCATGTAAACCTACCCATCACAAGTATAGTACTAACCCTCCCTAGGCTACCCTAATGATATGCGCTACCCCTTCACTGTACGAACACATCCTTGAGCCTGCTCATGAAAGGTTCTCCTACACTAGGATCATGTCAACTGGTGCCTACTAGTTGATGTAGATGACTCAACTCCACAATGCCCACTACAAACTCTAGCTACGTGGAGTCCCTTTGACAGAAATATCTCTATCACCAGCACCCACTCCAGCACCCCAACATAGGTAGGGATTCACAAGGGAACTATTCTAGGATGGATCTCTGGGCAGAGTCTCTACTCAAACTTCTATGCTCAGAAGTAGACATATATGATCTTGTCAAGAGAGTAGTGTGTAAGGTCTATGAACCTAACCACATACTCAGTAACTTTCATCCCTCCCTGATGTGATTTCATAAGATCCTAGATATGAACTGAGCATAAGAAGTAGGGGTAGTACTCCTCACAAAACAGTTGTTGGAAGTCATCCCATGAGAGTTTCGACTCATCATGCATCTGTGTAACCATGCTCCACCAATGTCCAACTACTCTGTAGAAAAGGTTGGATACCAAATCAACCACATAATATTTCAGGGTTTGAATAAGCTTGAAGATGTGGACCACTGACTCTATCCAATCCTCTAATGAATAAGGATTTGGCTTGCTATGGAACCACAATGATCTGTGACACTGGATCTCACAGAGCATGCTAAGCCTGCATGCATCCTCAAAATACTCTGCTGGGATGATATGATGATCAAAAGGTGAATGTTTTTCTACCAACCCACCTGAAGGAAGGGGATTTCATGATGGACCCTAAAATGAGGCCTCATCACTCATAGGGTTGTCGTCACAAACCAGATCTGGTATTTTGGCTAGCTATTGTCACTGAAGGAATCCTAAAAGTTATCAAGGAGTACCATGGTCAGATGATCATATGTATATATCAACAAAAATGGTGATATGACTTAATAAGGATAGTTAAAGACTCAATATTATATTATTCATGTACCATTAATCCCTGCAACAAATTTCTCTATATACTGAGTCGATAAGCAGGTATTCAAGGTCCTATTGAATGGATATGTTAGCTACCCATACCATTAGTGGATGCCCTGGACTGAGAGCCTCACTTGAGACACTTTTAAACTCTTTCCCTAAACCCAAATGATTCTCTTTAAGGGAGTACATCTAAATAATTTCCCAAGGAATGAACTTTCTCTAATATTAATCTGTCATGACCCAACCCATGTCGGGTCTTGAGTCTCAACTACCCCAAGACCACCTCCATAGGTCAGGGGTTTCGAAAAGCACTGAAGGCACAACTAAACTTGGGGAGGCCTTTTCCTAAGTACTTGTACACACATACACAACAAATTCAATGAAAAAGTTTATATAGAAAGGGGAAAATATGAAACACTGATATAAAATAAACTAGGCATGCATGAAGCTCTAGACAGTACAAAAGTGTGGTAGTGTAAATTGAAAGTAAAGGAGAAAAATACACACCTAACCAGAAATATGTCCCAACCTAACACAAATGGAAAAGAGTAAATAGTTGAGAGATCATAGCTTCTGTATCTCAAGCTATGACCACTATACACAGTCCAAGCACCCAATATTCCTAAGCTCCTATGAATTCATGGTCGACCTATCCATCATCTTCAAAAGACATGACATGTGTGGAAAAATCCTATGTAGGGGTGAGTATATACATACCCAGTAAAACACCCCAAAAGGGGTGAAGGGGGATAAGTAAGAGATACAACTGATGAGGGAAGCATTAGATAGAATAAGGTACAGTGAAAGAGTATAACTCAACCAAAAAGAGAGTGAAAGTAAGCTCGGCCTAGAATAAAAGGCTAAAAATGGTGAGTAGATGAAGACCCATCGAGCCTTCACCACCTATAGTAGGATATTAGACTCATCCAACCATGAGAATTTAGACATGGAAAGAATGTGGCATACCCCACACATCTTCACCTCTCCTAGAAGAAGAGTATCTAAATTCAAAGTGTGAATCCAGAAGAAAGAATATATATATATATATATATATATATATATACTTAGTCAAATAATCCCAAAAAAGAGAGTAAGGGGATCTCCATATCATAGCTTATCCCAAGAAGAAGTTTCTCCAGCAGTTCTAAAATAATTCCATCAATGATGCCCAGCATATCAGGCATCTACCCTAAACACACAAGTCTAAGGGACTCAATCACCACACCTTGATATTATCTGATTTAGGTGGCACTAACTCATCCACATTGTTTTATGTCGCATTATAATAAAAAATATCAGTGGGAAAATCATCCCTCTTCCTTGTGAGTCCAAATCCATGTCAAACTACATCTCGTCACTATGTTTCACAGTTGAGGGGCCACAAATTCTAGATAAATATCTCATGTCCTGGTATGATAGGAGGGTCCTACTCTGATAGTCATGGAGGAAGTCCATTGCCCAGTCCTACTGGAGGGTACCACTCAGGAAGTTCATCGTGGAACTCCACTTCCAAGTCCTACTGGAGTACAAGATTGGAACGTTGAGGAACTCCACTACCCAACCCTATTAGAGGGTAACTCGGAAAGATCATCGAGGAATGCCACTGCCCAGCCTTAGGTAGTGAGTAATCCTAGAAATCTATAGTGGTCATGTATGATTATTTCCTGCATCGGGTGTTGTCTAAGTGCATAATTATTATAACTTATCACATTGCATCTTAAAAGACACAATGGAGGACATTGTCACATTCTATATAGAAAAAATACTCGAGGTAGGCTATTCACTTGTCTCAATCAAACACTTAGTGAAAAAGTAGCATTTCACCACATCATGCTCGAATGGAGTCTCACGGGCCTAAGACATGAGTCTAATTTAAATACCCAGTATTGGACTTGAAACTTCCACCTAAATTTTAGGGTCACAACATCGTAAATGGTTCATCATTCTGAAACTATATGAAGGAGATATATCGGATACAAGATTATGAAATAATAATAATTTTATTATTATTGGGTGTTTTGTTGACCCAAGGCATGAGTCTGAAAAAAGGTATCCAATATCGGTCTTAAAATGACCATATCAATTCTAGTATCACGTTGTCACTGACGGTTCATCAAATAGATGCCTTGGTTAAAAGATATAACTGATATAACATTATTTAACCAAGATTTATATCTCATATCTTATATCTCATATCTTGTATCATATATATGATATCTCATATCTCATATCTTATATCTTATATCTTATATCTTATATCTTATATCTTATATCTTATATCTTATATCTTATATATCATAGTACTACAAAACTAATGTTTAACAACACTAGTATTTATCAATGCTAGAAAAAAGCACTCAGAAATGGCGTATTTATCAACGCTAAATAGAGCACTGATAAATTTAACCCTAAATCAGAATTGTTTTTAGCATTGATAAATATCCGAATAAATATGTAATGGCCTGAAAAGTGACTCATTAAGGATTTTTTCAAAAACTCGTTTCCATCAAACGGTTCCACCGAAACGGTGGCACCGGTCATGGCGGTACTGTGATGGTGGCACTGGTCACGGTCACACACCGAAACGGTGGCACCTCTCATGGTGTTCCACCAAACCAGTGGAACCATTACGGTGGTGCCATTATGGTGGAACTGTGATGGTGGTTCCATGATATTGGACCATAGCGGTTGCACCGTCACGGTCACACACCGAAACAGTGGCACCGTATAGGGTGTTCCACCTAACCAGTGGCACCTCTTATGGTGTTCCACCAAACCGGTGGCACCGTAATGGTCGCACTATCATGGTCTCAAACCAAAAAAGTTCCACCACTTACAATGGAACCATGAAGGTGGCACCATGAAGATGGCACCATTATGGTGTCTCAACAAACGGTGTCCCACCCTTTGTTTTTTTCCAGTTTCCAACTTTTTCCAGTTTCTCCCTTACAATGTATCTTTTGATGTAAAAGTGTTTTAATACCCCTTTCAAAAACATTTAATGACCATAAATTATATCTAAAATCCCCCAAGATCCAGGAAACCCTTGACTTACCAAAATGTGTAGCATTTTCCTTAGTGTCACACCCTTTTCTCATACTTTCCAGTTCCTCCCCTCTTATGTGTTTTCCTTTGTTTAAAGGAAATCCTTTAACTCACATCCATTATGGCCACCTCTCTGATGAGAATTATTAAATGAAAATAATTCCATCATGTGTAACCACCCAACTATGTGGAGAAACCACGATCCACCTTTAAAGTGGTTCAAGAATTCATATCTCAAAACTCCAAGATCTCACCTTTTATCGCACATGGATTATTTATTCTGCTTGGCTGGTCGCTTTCCTTTCATTGGTGTATTTGGAGTCCCCCTTCCTGAGGCTAATGGTGATCCTATGTTGGAGCCTTTCCTACTCACTCTTGGAGTCCTCGAAGTTCCTCTCCTACAAGTTGTGCATCCCTAGTTCTTGGCGCATGGATAAAAACTGCGATCGTTGATCATCCAGGTAGGGTTTTTCCTTCATCTCTCTTTACTATGTATCATGTGGGGTGGGTATGATAATGTTTCTATGGGGATGGATGAAACCAAACCTTAATGAAGATAATAAGTGGTTTTTAAAGAATGAAGGGGTGTGTTTGATGATGTTTCTTTACTCTTTTACCTTTACTTATATGTTGTGAATTGTATGGGATTATGTCCACTAAAAATTGTGGTTGTTGGTGGTCCTTTCTTGCACACTAATGAACCTCTATTTTCTGGATAATTTTGTGATTGAATGGATGTAACATGGAAAATGGTTAATCACATAAACCCAATTGATTAAATAAATTTCCAATGAATAAGAATCCTAGTGTGGTCACCCTGGTTAACCAAACGTATATACAGAACTAAAGGAATGGTGTTTTTAAATCTTAAAACTCTCTTGCTATGTTCTGGTGATGTGTATGGTTGTTCTGCTTGATGCTTATGAGGTGACATGAATAGGTATGGGATCCCCTTTTTTTAAGTTGTTATTTTGTATATTGGGTCCATGTGGGGCTATATGTTGGGTCTTGGTTTGGTTCTAGTACTTAGAACGATCTCACGAATCCCTTTTGTTGTTGTGACTTTACAAGAGAACCGGGTGTGAATGCTTAATTTGCTACTTGGCTGTTTTTCCTTCCTTGGCATGTGTCTATGCCTGTTAGTTTCCTAGTAGTGAATAATTTTTTAAATGGAACCACTTGAATGTGTTAACAATAATGGGTTCAATGGGGAATTGTTTTCCAGGAATGAGTTGTGACTTGGTTGTGGTTGTTGTGCTTTTTATGGATGAATAGTAACGAGGGTGTTTGTGTATGGGCTGGTTTTGAAACCCCTAGGTTAGGATGAGTACTTTTTTTACCTATATGTATAATTTTGTTCTTATGTTTCTTATTTTTTCCCCACCCAAGTTGATCACTTCGTGCCGAACACCCTCATTTCATGGGGGAGGGTGTTTTTTCCAACACTCTTATGAGTGGCTAGTTATTAGCTCCTTTTCTGCTCCCTTTCCCAAGTATCCCAAGACTCTTTGGGTAGGCTGTGATGGCCTGAGTTCCATTATAGCCCAAGATTCTTTGGGCAGGGTAGTTGTGGTGGTTTACCCAGTTATGTGCAGGCAGTTTTTTTCCTAAGTGTCTTCGGGATTAGGCCCAGGTGTCTTTGGGTATGGTGGTAGTGGTTCTGCCCAGGTGTCCTCGGGCGTGGAAGTAGTTGTTGTGGACTAGGTGTCTGCAGGTAAGGATGTGTGTGGTTGTTGTGGCCTAGGTGTCTGTGGGTGGGATACATGGTTTTGGTGGCCCAAAACGTTGTTGTTGGAGCAGTAGTGAGACTATAGTGAAAATGGCAGGGGAGGTCTAATGCATAGGATGTCTTCAATAACCAGTGGGAAAGTGGTGCAGGGTACCCAAACATCAATGTGTTATCACTATTACTTTACTTTACTTTCGTTATTTGGGGAGTGGTGCTTAGTGAGATTTGGGCAGATAGTTTTCTTTCTAGGTGATTTGGTTTTCTCCTTTTCTCACGGGGCATTAGAATGCCTCCCCACTTGTGCACGAGGGCTTTTGTTCTTCCCTACTGAGTATACTTGTATACTCACCCTATATATATAAAACTATTTTTCAGGTTTCCAGGAGGACTTTAGGGATCATGCAGGACTGTATTATCTCAGACACTGGGATTGTTGGTGTTGTTGCTTTTATTTTCTTTTGGTACTTCCATTTTGAGTTTTCTTTTACTTGTAGCACTTTATATTGGAACATTAATATGGTAATGGATTTTTTTTGTTTTACTTTTACTTCCAGTTTTGGTGTTGTTTGGGATTTACTATCTTATCTCCTGATCCTTTTCAAAAAAAGGGATTAATTTCTTCAATATCATATATGATTTTATACCCTTGGTGCTAGTCACCACTCTAGGTCCTATTGAAGGCGGGACTCGGGGTTCATTATCTCTTCTTCAACTTGAAGAAGGAAGGGTCTAGTAGTTTTTTGTCCCTTCCCTTATCTTGGTGAAGGCAGTTCATGACAGAATGGTATCAGAGGTAGGTTGAGAGATAGGATAGAGTCCAGAGTTGGGCACAGTGAGGATTGCATGGGATGGTAGGGCAGAAATGTTTGGAAATCTTGGTGTATGAAATAGGCCAGGGAAGACCATCTAGGACATAGGATTTTAGGGCCCCCGTGATCCGATGCAAGGACTTTGGACCTACTGAACGACCAAGTGAGGCTATACTGATTGCAATATAGAGACCCTAGGTAAGGTACATGCATCAAAATGAATTTTGTTATTATACTTCTTGGGTATTTTATGGATTTAAAATAAAAAAAATCTAAGAAAATTTTAAAAGAAATATTCTACACTACTCAGGCTTAAGCATCCCTTGTTTACCTTGCAGTTATGGAACCCGGATGGAGACCACAGGTAGTGCGGGCTATCGAGGCCCAAGAGGATGATTTGGCTGATCAGTAGAGGGTTTATCGAGAGGAGGAGGATAACTAGTGGAAAAGTACGCTTCGTTCCTTTCAGCAGTAGACCCTCAGGAAGTACAATGGCAGTATCTTGGACATGGAGAAAGAGAGATGGCTCAAGGAGCTGGTGATAGCTTTTAGCTTGATCTGGGCTCCGAGGGAGTACTAGGTTCCTCTAGCTGTAATCCAGATGTGGGGATTGGCGTGTCAGTGGTGGAAGCTCTATCTTGGGGAGAATAAGGAGGCTGAGGTTTCATGGACTGACTTCGAGAGGGAGTTTCGGGAAAAATTCATCTTTTCCATGATGAAGGCTGAGAAGAGGCAGAAGATACTCTCCCTTCAGTAGGGGAGTATGTCGATGAGGAGATTGGGATCAAGTTCAAGGATCTCCTTCAATTTTATCTATACCTATTTCTGTATGATGATTCTTAGTGGTAGTCGTGGGCACCTTTGGAATCAATGCCTAGACCGAGTGCAATATAGTGGGGGTGGGCAGGTTCAGCACCCACCTCATTAGCAGTAGTTTCCAGCTAGGCCCTTTCAGCAGTATCAACAGGGAAAGCAAGCTCCCGCTCCTCTGAAAGCAAACATTGCAGGAGGAGGCTGACCTCAAGGAACTCCTCAAGGACCTCGACCAGGGCATAGTTGGGGAGGCGGCCGACATCTGAGGGACGAAGGAGTTGGTCGTGGGCAGTTGCACGCTACAGAGGCAGTAGTTCCAGTAGGAATAGAGGTCATTCTAGGTACAATCAGCTTGTTTAGTACTCTTTCATGTTCCTTGTTTTATTTAGGAACTTTTCACTCTTTTGTTGCACCCAGTCTAGCCCATGCTTTGGGTTTAGACGCGGAGATACTTCCCATGCCCCTGGTTTTGAGTACTCCAACCGGAGGTCAGACCAGCTTGTCTCATGTTTTTAGGGGATGTAGACTGATTTTTGGACCACATCAGTCTAGTGGGGACCTTCTTTTGCTATAGATGTAGCCATATGATTTCATTCTAGGCATTGACTATCTATTCTCTATGTGTGTTGTTATCTACTACTTCTAAAGAAGGGTCATGTTTTTAGATATGGGAGGAAAATGTGTGACTTTCATCAGTGAGTGGGGTTTCCATGAAGGCATCTAGTGAGTGGAGCCCCTTCTTTCCTTGTTAGATGAGCTATCATTAGAGTCAGTAGATACAGAGATGGTGGAAGTCCTAAGGATCATCAATGAGTTCCTAGATGTCTTACCTGGAGATATGGTGACTCTACCCCCTCGACGTGATGTCAAGTTCGAGATAGAATTTCAACCCGGTGCTCATCTAATTTTGATGGCTCCCTATCGGATGGCGTCATCTGAGTTGTGGGAGTTACGGATTCAGATTGAAGAACTGATGAAGAAGGGTTTTGTTCGACCAATTGTGTCACCATGGGGTGCTCTGGTCTTGTTCTCAAAGAAGGAAGATGGTGGTCTCATGTTGTTTATAGACTACTGGAGGCTGAACCAGGTAACGGTCAAGAACCGTTACCCCCTCCCGAGGATCGATGACCTTTTTTATCAGTTGAAGGGGGTAGGATGGTTCTTCAATATTGACATGTGGTCAGGATATCACCAGTTGAGGGTGAAGAAGGGTTACATCTTGAAGACTTCCTTTAGGTGCAGATATGAGCACTTTGAGTTCATGGTCATGCTATTCAGTGTTAAAAATGCACCAGCCATGTTCATGGGGCTCATGAACTCCGTCTTCTAGGAATATATGGACCGATTCATAGTCATGTTTATTGATGAGATCCTAATCTACTCAAGATCAGAGGAGGATCACATCGAGAATCTGAGGATGGTTTTAGAGGTCCTCCGACAGCACCAGCTCTATGGGAAGTTTTCCAAGTGCAAGTTCTGGACATGATAAGTGCACTTCCTTGGACATGTGGTGTCTGAGTAGGGGATGGAAGTGAACCCATCAAAGGTCGAGGAAGTTGAAACTTGGGCAGCACCCAAAAATGTGGTAGAGGCTCGTAGTTTCCTAGGTCTAGCGGGTTACTACCGGAGATTCCTGACCAACTTCTCCCTAGTTGCATCACCCTTGATAGCCTTGACCAAGAAAGACCAAGCTTTTATATGGAGTGAAAAGTTCCAGGTAGCCTTCAGTTATCTTAAGGGGAAGCTGGTTAGTGCCCCAGTACTAAGGTTTCTAGAATAAGGGGTGACGTTTGAGGTGTTCTTTGATGCTTTAGGTCAAGGATTAGGGTGTTTGATAATGAAAAAGTAGGTGTAATATCTTATGGGTCTAGGAAAATACATCCCCATGAGCGTAAATATTCCACCCATGATTTGGACTTTTATCGGTTTTGTTCACACTAAAGTTGTGGCGGCATTACCTCATCGGGGAGCACTTCATGGTCTTCACAGATCACAAGAGCTTGAGGTATATCTTCTCCCAATGGGACCTGAACTTTTAAAAGTATAGGTGGATGGAGTTTCTTTAGGAATACAACTTCAAAATATCTTACACTAAAGGTAAGAGGAATGTGGTGGTCGATGCCTTGAGTACGAAGTTGCAGAAGGATGTGGTTCGAGAATCGGTAGATGCTTGGAAGGCGATGGAGGAGTTAGCTTCCCTACACCTAGATACAAGGGTGGAGGATGGTGGAGGTTGTCTATTTTAGATGACAGTATAGTCCTCTCTATTGAAACAAGTGGAGGAGTCTCAGTGGGGGGACTTAGAGGCTGAAGTGATGCGTGATCGTGTTAGCCAGGGCGATGCTCTAGTAGTATGGTTGGAAGACGGGTAGAATCAGATGTTGTTTCATTGGAATTTGTTCGTCCTGCTGGAAATGCGCAAGATAATTCTTAGTGAGTTTCACAACTCACCCATGGTAGTAAACCCATGAGTTTCCATGATGTAATGGGGTTTGAGGGGTTAGTTTTGGTGGTTCGGAGTGTAGCGGGCAGTGGTAGAGTTTGTGGAAAAGTGCCTCATGTGTTAGTAGGTAAAGGTTGAACACCGTGTCCCAGGAGGTCTGTTACAACCTTTAGATATCCTTGAGTGGAAATGGGATTACATATCGATGGATTTAGTCACAGGACTACCCATAATTCAAGGGGGTTGTGATGTTATCTGGATAGTGGTGGACCAGCTGATGAAATCAGTTCACTTCCTGGAAATCAAGGAGTCGAGTGTGGTGGATGCCTTAGCACAGAGGTACATGGATGATGTGGTGTGGTTTCATGGAGTTCTAAGGTCCATAGTCTAATATCGGGATACCCAGTTTACCTCACGGGTCTAGAAAGGATTGAAACATGCTTTTAGCACCCAGTTATGCCTCAGTACTACTTTCCACCCCCAGACAGATGGGTAGACCAAGAAGACCATCCAAACATTGGATGATATGATACGGTCATGTGTTTATGACTTTGGGGGATCATTAGTACGACACTTTCCTCTGGTAGAGTCTTCCAACAACAATAGATATCACTCTACTATTGGTATGGCTCCGTTCGAAGCCTTGTACGGGAGGTCGTGTCACTCACCCATGTGATGAACAGAGGTTAGGGAAGTAGGTTTTCTTGAACTAGAGGTGGTGCAAAGCATGATGGAGAAGGTTCATCTTATATGGGATAGGATGAAGGCAGCTTAGGACCGGTAGAATCCATATGTTGATCATAGGAGGAGACCCTTGGAGTTCCAGGTTGAGGACTATGTGTTCTTGAAGGTCTCCGCTCGGCATGGGTAACAGAGGTTCGGTAGGGGAAGTAAGATTTATCCTAGGTTCTTAAAACCCTTCGAGGTGTTGCGGCGGATCGGCGAAGTGGATTATCATCTGGCGCTACCACCACTACTACTAAGGTTGCATGACGTCTTCCATGTGTCTCAGCTCCGTCGATATCTACATGATTATTTGCACGTCCTTGACTGAGGGGAGCTGGATATCGAGTATGACGTGACGTTTGTAGAGGCACAAATGAGGATCGAGGATCTTGAGGATAAGGTGCTTTATGGAAAAATCATCCCCTTGATTCATGTGTTATGGAGGCATGGTGTCCTCGAGGAATGTACCTGGGAACGGGAGGCACAGATGCGTGCCTAGTACCCAGAGCTATTTTGAGTTTTGTTCTGTTTTGTTTTTTACTTGTTTGTGATGTAGTGCTTGACCTTGTTAACTATGAAATGGACTATTTCCCTTGTTCTCTAGATATGTGTGAAGATTCCTGACTGTGGATAGGGGAGGACCTAATCCCTAATCAAGATGCATTAAAGTGGATGTGGTTAAACCCATGCGGGTGAGTCAGTGCCGCCCAAAGCGGATAGTATCTTGAAATAGAGAAAGGGACTCCCTGATCCATATGACTGGATGGTATGACCTTTAAATATTTGTGTAGTTACTTAGGGAGATAAGTGGTAGTGTATCCGTGGTTGTTCAGAAGATAGATGAGGGAGAGGTGTTCATAGATGTCGAGGAGGTTTACTCCTGAGAGGTACCTTTCGAGGTGGTTGTTCGGACCCCTCTCTTTTCTTTGGGTCTAATTTCGATTCTCAAGGGAGAGAATAGTTTGAGAGGTATCTGATATAATTTCCCGGATAGTGACTCATTAAGGAGTTTTCCAAAAACTCGATTCCATCAAACGGTTCTACCGAAATGGTGGCACCGGTCACGGTGGCACCGTGAGGGTGGCACCAGTCACAGTCACACACCAAAATGGTGGCATTGCCTACAGTGTTCCACCAAACCGGTGGCACTGTAGCAGCCGCACCATCATGGTCATACACCAAAATGGTGGCACCGCTTACGGTGTTCCATCGAACTGGTGGCACCGCTTACAGTGTTCCACCGAACCAGTGGCACTGTAGCGGTCACACTGTCACAATTCCACACTGAAATGGTGTCACAGCTTATGGTGGCACCATGAAAGTGGTACCGTGATGGTGGCACCATTATGGTGTCTCACCAAATTTTGTCCCACCCTTTTTTTTTCTTAGTTTTCAACTTTTTACAGTTCCACCCCCGCAACATATCTTTTGACGTAAAAGTGTTTTAATATTCCTTTAAAATCCATTTAAATACCACAAATGATATCAAAAATCCCCCAAGATCCGGGCAACCCTTGACTTACTAAAACATGTGGATTTTTCCTCAGTGTCACACCCTTTTTCTGTACTTTTTAGTTTCACCCCTCTTACGCATTTTCCTCTATTTAAAGGAAACCTTTTAACTCACAGTCATTATGCCCACCTATCCGATGAGAATTATTAAATGAAAATTAATTTTTTCATGTGTAACCACCCCACCATATGGAGAAACCATGATTCACCTTTAAAGAGGTTCAAGAATTCATATCACGTAACTCCAGGATCCCACCTTTT
Source organism: Viscum album (assembly GCA_963277665.1). Classification (NCBI taxonomy): domain Eukaryota; kingdom Viridiplantae; phylum Streptophyta; class Magnoliopsida; order Santalales; family Viscaceae; genus Viscum; species Viscum album. Next base: position 1,326,909,392 of record OY728142.1, on the reverse strand, counting down.
ATCGCATGGGGATTCTTTCTTCTTCTTGGATGGTCTCTTTCCTTTCCATGGTGAGTTTGGAGTCCCAGCTTCCCAAGGCTAGTGGTGCACCTATGCTGGAGACTTTCCTACTCACTATTGGAGTTCTTATAGTTCCTCCCCTACAAGTCGCGCATCCCCAGTTCTTGGCGCGTGGAGAAAAATTTTGATCGTTGATCATCCAGGTAGGGTTTTTCCTTCATCTCTCTTTACTGTGTATCATGTAGGGTGGGTATGATAATTTTTATATGGGGATGGATGAAACCAAACTTAACAAAGATAATAATTGGTTTTTAAAGAATTAAGGGGTGTGTTTGGTGATGATTCTGTACTCTTTTACCTTTTCTTATATGTTGTAAATTGTATGGGCTTATGTCCATTGAAAATCATGGTCATTGGTGGTCCTTTCTTGCACACTAATGAACCTTCGTTATATGGATAATTCTATGATTGAATGGTTGTAACATGGAAATTGGTTAATCACATAAACTCGGTTGATTAAATGGATGCCAAATGAATAAGAATCCTAGTGTGGTCACCCTGGTTTACCAAACAGAAAGATAGAACTAAAGGAATGGTGTGTTTAAATCTTAAAACTCCCTTGCTTTGTTCTGGTGATGTGTATGGTTATTATTCTTGATGCTTGTAAGGTGACATGGATGGGGATGGGATCCCCTATTTTTCTATTTTTAGTTTGTGGATTTGGGGTTGTGTGGGGCCGTATTTTGGGGCTTGTTTTGGTTCTAGTACTTTGAGGGATCTCACGAATCCCTTTTGTTGTTGTGACTTTACAAAAGAACCTTGTGTGAATGCTTAATTTGCTACTTGGATATTTTTCTTTCCTTGGCTTGTGGCTATGCCTATTATTTGCCCGGTAGTGAATAATTATTTAAATGGAACCACTTGAATGTGATAACAAGAATGGATTCAATGGGGAATTTTTTTTCAAGAATGAGTTGTGACTTGTTTGTGGTTGTTGTGCTTTTTATGAATGAATAGTAATGAGGGTGTTTGTGTAGGGGATGGTTTTGGAACCACTAGGTTGGGATGAGTGCTTGTTTACCTATATGTATAATTTAGTTCTTATGTTTCTTATTCACGCCCCCACCCAAGTTGAGCACTTCATGCTAAACACCCCCATTTCATGGGGGAGGGTGTTTTTCCCAACACTCCTATGAGTGGTTGGTTATTAGCTCCTTTTTTAATCCCTTTCCCGAGTAGACCAAGACACTTTGGGCAGGATTTGATGGCATGAGGTCCATTATAGCCCAAGATTATATGGTAAGGGTAGTTATGGTGGTTGGCCCAGGGGTGTGCGGGCAGTTTGTTTCCCAAGTGTCTTCAGGATGAGGCCCAGGTGTCTTTGGGCGTGGCGGTAGTTGTTTTGGCCTAGGAGTATTCAGGCGGGGATGTGTGTGGTTGTTGTGGACTAGGTGTCTATGGGAGGAATGTGTGGTTGTGGTGGCCCAAAAGGTTGTTGTTGGTGTGGTAGTGAGACTGCAGTGAAAATGGTGGGGGAGGTCTGATGCATAGGATGTCTTCAATAACTAGTGGGAAAGTGGTGTGGGGTACCCAAACATCAATGTGTTATCACTATTACTTTACTTGACTTGTGTTATTTAGAGATTATTCCTTGGGGAGGTTTGGGCGGATAGTTTCCTTGATAGGTGCTTTGGTTATCTCCTTTTCTCACGGGGCATTAGAATGCCTCCCCACATGTGCACGAGGGATTTTGGTCTTCCCTACTGAGTATACCTGTATACTCACCCTATGTATATAAAACTATTTTCAGGTTTCCAGGAGGACTTCAGGGACTATGCGGGACTGTATTAGCTCGGATGATGGGACCGTTAGTGTTTCTGATTTCTTTTCTTTTGGTACTTCCCTTTGGAGTTTTCTTGTGCTTGTAGCACTTTATATTGGAACATGCATATGGGAATGGATTGTTTTTTGATTTACTTTTACTTCCAATTTTGGTGTTGTTTAGGATTTACTATCTTACCTCTTGATCCTCTTCAAAAAAAGGGGTAATTCCTTCCATATCACATATGATTTTATACCCTTGGTGCTAGTCACCACTCCGGGGCCTATTGAAGGCGGGACTCAGGGGTCATTATCTCTCCTTCAACTTGAAGAAGGAAGGGTCTGGCAGTTTGTTGTCCATTCCCTCATCTTAATGAAGGCAGTTCGTGAAGAAATAAGATGAAATAACTAAATAAAAAAATAAATAATGGGTTTATTAAAAAATATTACAAATTTTATTAATTTAATAATTATTGATAAAAATTAATAAATCGATTATACTATATATAAATTATAAATACTAATAAATAGTATGTACTAAATATATAGATATGAAAAATAATAATTAAACAAATTAAAATTAAAAATTTGTAAATTGAGAAAAATATTAAACATTTTATTAATTAGATGATTATTGATAATGTTAATAAATAGTATATATTAAATATATAAATATATATTAATGTATATAAATACGATTTATATATTACAAAATATTTATGTTATTTACATTAAATAGTCATATAGTGAATAATGGTTTATAATTAAAAATTAATATGAATTAAAAATACTAACTAATTACATAGAGTAATGGATATATAATTGAATGTTGTTTGATTTTTCAATTTAACATAGATCAAATATGTGTTATATTTATATCATATATACATAATTAATTCATTTTTATATAAAATGCACACACACAAAACTTATCCATTTTTTTCAATATTATTAAAGTGTACTTATTTTTAATTTATTCAATTTCACTCATTTTTAACACGCATGCACTTAAAATTAGATATTCATTAATAATGTTGAAAAATATTTGTAAAAAATATTTATAAAAAATATTTATGAATAAAAATATTTATAAATAATATATATTTAAAAATGAACATACTATATTTATAAAATTATATTATTATATATATTTAAACAATTATTAAATTTATCATACATTTACATAAATAATGAATATATTTACCATATTTATATTTATATTTATTTATTAAATATATATATATATAATTATATAAATATATATAATTATATAAATATTATTTTCTAAAAGGATTTATATAATTATAAATAAACAATTAAATATTTAAATAGTTATAAAATTATAATAAATATATTTAAATATGGAATATATTTACTATATTTATATTTATATATATTGATTAAGTATATATAGAGAGAGAGAGAAATTTTTTATTTATAATTATAATTATAAATCCTTTATCAGTACTTAAGTAATAACCACTGATAAATGTGGATTTTATCAGCTTTTTTTAGTGCTCATAAAGACCTACCTTTATCAGTGATAAAAAAGTACTGATAAATATGTATTTCATTAGCACTTAAATAATAAGCACTGATAAAAGGACTCTTTATTAGAGATTTTTTAAAAGAAATGATAAAAGTATCCTGATCTAATTAAGAAAACTAACCTATTGCGAACTCATCGCGATATCTGAAGCTTTTCGCCGAAGCCACCCATTTTCGGTGCTCCTCCTCAGTGAATCGAAACTCGAATCACACAAACCCACTCAAATCACACAAACTTGCTACCTCCAATTTCTCGAACATCATCTGGAATTCGGTGTTCAGTTGTAGTTAGGGTTTTCAAAGAAAACATCAAGATATAGATCTGAGGGTCTCAGATTTTCTTCAACCTAGCAAGGTAGGCCTATGTTTTCCTTTATAGGTTCTGATTTTCTTTTTGTATTTTTGTTCCAATTTTTGTATACTATTTTTCTTTTGTTTATGATTTGTTGTTTGTTTGAATTCTGTTTTGGATATCCTGTTTTGGTCTTTTAAAATTTTTATTTTGAATCAATTTGCGTCAGTGTCAACATCTATACCCTAGTTTGCTCCACAAGCTTAATTATGTCACTATTTTGGAATCTTAGTGAATCACCTTAGGTCCACAGATAAACCAATTAAATAAATATTTATGTCATTGTATAAATAGTGGAGGTTTTGGATATAATAACCTTATACAAATGAGAAAATTGATTTAGCAAACCAATTCTTAGTCTGATGATGGTTTGAAGCAGTAACAAAAGCTAATTTAATGCAATCCATGTAAAGGAATTTATTTATTTAAATTCTATTTTAATATTTTTGTGTAAGGCTTTTTCCTTTAAAATTTATTTTCTCAGAATTGTGTTGTTTTATTTTAAGATAAATCTTAGTAAGGGTGATACCATTTTTTTTTCAATAGATCTCTATTTTAAAAATTAGTATGGGGTTGTATTTATTTTACTATGTTATGATATTCTATTGTTAGGGGTACATATATTGCTCAGAATTGTGTTGTTTTATTGCTTTATGTCAACTTCTTTATGGACCTCCCTAAAATCTCAAGGATGGGTCAATGCATATTAGATGGCCTCCCTAGAATCCTTAGGTTGCTACATCATTTGTTCTAAAAAATAGAATAGAAGTTATCAAATTCTATATATTACAAATAATTTTTATGTATTCATAATTTTTGGTCTATATATACATTTTAGGTCTATATATACATTTAATTAATAGTAATATAATTTATAATTAAATAACCAATAAAATGTTGTAAACTCATGTTACTTTCAAAATAATAAAATTAGGTAACTATATATGCATTTTTTTAAATAATTAAACTTTCCAAAATTTAAATAATTATATTTTATACATGGTTATCCATAATAATAATTATTTGTAATTAATATAATTTAAAAATTATTATTATTAATATTTTTTTATTTTCATTAGAAAAATAGTATTATATATATATCGAATAATTTATTATATAAATAAATAAATTTAAAAATGATAAATAATATATAATTATATATATAATTATATTCAAATAAAGTTACTAATATAATACATATATATTTATATCATATATATATATATATATATATATATATATATTATTTAGGTAAATTTACTTTATTTATATATGTATCAAATGAGGAGTGACCTCCATTTTATAGTTTTTGATGGTGGAAGGCGTGAACCCCATTCAGGTTTATTTCCTATCAAGGTAAGTGTGAACCAAGTACATGCTGACACATGCCTATTGTAGGGCATGGAAAAAGCAATTTAATTTTCCTAGTGCAGCATAGTGGCTGACCAGAGTTGTCTCCCTTGACGTTTTTTCTCAGTTTGTTCCCCTACTTAATTTAATTCACCTAAGAAGTAATTATTTTTGTTGTTTTATGTTTTATGAAATAAATTGAATTTAATAAAATAAATAAAATGAAAAATAATAGGAAACTAACATTCAATTCTAAATTTCCATGCAATGCTAAACAGAATGGAATTATGGAAGAAAGGAAGTTCTCCTGAGAGAACTTTCAGGGAGAACCTTCATTGACCAGCTCCAAATATTCTTAGTGAACACACTCCATTGTATGTGTGCACACCTTAGTATACCCTGGTTATGAATGAAAATTCTACTTATTTATCTCCAATAACACCCTCCATCCACCTCCTCAATCAAGGGGAAATGGTTATAGATTAAGAAGTTAAACTATAGACAACCATAGTGAGGACTATACCCACTATAAATTATCCTTAGAATTAACTCAAATAATATTAAAAAAAAGGTTCTGGGTTCAAGAACCTGATTACTACCTCAGGATATTCATTGGATTAGTTACTCATGATCATGAGTATTGTAGTTCACGATGGTAATATGAGGAGAAGAAAAAAGGGTGGATGAGTGGACACAATAATAAAAACAATGCATGAATTTATTAGAAATCTAAATTACAATTGAAAACTAAAATAAAAGTAAAGAAAATAAATAAATTAAAAATAAATGGGGAAGATTTTTGGTTGGCCTCCCTTGGTGGAGATCTCCTCCTTGGTGCCTTGAAGAAATGGGATGGATAATGGGATTCTTTGAGAGGTGGGAGCTCATCTCCTTTTATAGTCAGATTCTATCCTCTGAAAGTTGACGCATTTTTAGCCCCATTAATGGATGATTTAGGCCTTCTATCCTTAATAAAAGTTGTTTAAACATATCTTGTGCGTTCACCCTCAAACTTTTAGCTTCATTGGAATCTAAAATAAGTAGTTATGGATTTTTTATTGACAATGACTTTTTATGTCTGAAATTTCTAGGAAGCTTCCTACAAATGTATAACATCCAATGTCACCCTTAATGACATCCAAACTCCATAAAATTAATTTTGGAGGCTCCACTATGTGTCTTAGTTCCCTTCCAGGTAGAATAATCGAAATATATGATGTGTAGGCTGAGATAGACTTCCATTACAGTGGTGGGGACTACGTTGTCCGCCCGGAAATATCTTCACCTTCATTGATTTTTTAATGCCTCTTGATGGCCGAATCATTCCCTGGTCTAAAAAAGAGTTGAAGAAAATAAAATAAGTATTATAAAAAAAATATTCACTCAATTTGGATTTATATTTTTCATGAAATGAAAAAAATATCCTTGATGTAAAAATCTTTCCAAAATCCAGAATTAGGCACTTTTCACCATTTTGTTCAAAACACATCATAAATCCAAAATTGATTCATATAAGCTCAATTTGATAATTTTTTATGATTAAAATAATTTAAATTCATAAAAAATGTAGAAAATATATGTTCTATCAATTCCTCGACACTTAAACCGTGCTTGTCCTCAAGCATAAAATCTCAACATGGAATTCAGAGGACACCAATGTTACCAATATTCAGATTCCAAAGTAATAAAATTTAACAATTTTCAATGTCAAATAAAACATTCCAAAATACACATAAAATATAAATTTAATTTCCCATTTTTCAAAGAAATAATTAATTCATGTATTTTAGTTTTCCCCTTTAAAAAATGTAACTTCTTCTTTCTTTCATTCAAGCTTCTCAATTCATTATTATTAAGTATGCCACATCATGATTTACCTCACATTTGAATTTTACCTCTCGTATCTCATGATACAGTTCAATTAGAGTTATTCTCATATCATAAGAACACCCACCTTATCCATAAGTTTTTAATAGAACTACTTTCTCCACTTTATAAAGACAAAAGGCACATAAAATCATGGGGACTTTTCAATAAAGGTTCAAATGAATCTGAGGCTTAAGGTTGGTAGGATTTGATGTTTTAAAAATTAAGTCTTAAGGATGAGGTTTATCTCTTAAGTACAATGCATGATATCAAAAGTGTAATGAAATTCTACACTTTATTGTATCAATACCCACTTCCCCCAAAACTCAAAATAAGGTCATGCTCAAAATAAAGCATAATGAATGATTAATGCACCCTCTTTATTTTTTTAATTTTGTATTTTTTTCTTTTTTTCAAAAGTTATGATTAGATAAAACCTCACAACCATCACCTAACCACATATGATTAGAAGATCGTCATTTTGGAAAATGTTTATTTTTTGTTCTCCTAAATCACAACCCATTTTTCTCTTCTTCTTTTTTCTTTTTGTCATTGTTTCATTTTTTTAAATTAAAGAGGGGAAAATAATGAAGTACAATTGATGTATCCACAACCTTTTATAGTTCCCACAATAACACCCCCATACCTTTTCATTACAATGTAAATCATCTCTTCCACCGTGAATCCATTCACCCTTACACTTCATCTTTAAAATATCATTCAAATACCAAGAGTAGGGTAGGAATGGATAAAAATGGATTTAAACATGGATCATCGCTATAAAGTTCATTCATGGTCTCTGTGGGATAAAAGAAAGATTAATGTAAAGGTGGTCTTTAAGGATAAGGGGTTTTCAAAAGATGCCTCAATCATTTTAAATATGTTTTTGCACAGTCATAGCTTTGACATGTTCAAATGAAAGTTCTGGTCGGTGACATGTCCCAAGATCACTCAAGAAATATGTTCAAGAATAAATAGGAAGTACTAAATTTTGAAATCCTCTCGGTAATGAGAAATATTACATTATAAAATCACTCACGGAATGAATAATAATAACAAATAAATTCACATGAACTTCAGAAATTCAAAGCATGAAAGATGGTAGGTAAATTTAATTTAGATGAATCAATCAATTCCTTAAAATCTTGAGTCATCATTTCAATATCCATGTTTCACTTTAAACATTAAATTTTCCATTTTAATCATTCAATATCATTAACATTGAAATCTAAAACATGGCATCACAGGGTTCTTAAGAAACTCATGTCTCCTAGATAAGTCAAGTAAGCATTAATTCATGTGTGGGCATGCAATTCTTATCATTAAATCTCAAAACATGTTTTGGAACAAAAATTGTAATGAGTTTAAAAGATAATCATAAAAAGTGAACTCCCTTTTGAATTAAAGCTTTGATCCTCTTCTTATAATTCTTGAGGCTTTTTTCTTCCATCATGATCCTAAAAAAGAAAAATTACTCACTCAATTAATCACAAGGATCATTTCATTTAATCTCAAAATGATAAGAGGGAGTGGGCCGCATGCTAGACTAATTCATAATACTAAATTTGAAATTTAAATTCCTAATATTGAAAAAGAAAGTACTAAAAATCAAGTAAAGGATAAATCTTGGTATGATCCCCCAAGTGGGCCCTGGCATCTTTTACTACCTCCAGAGGGAAGTACTAGCTTTTAGCCATAATCTTTTGGTGGATAAAGCTTCTTTGATTTGAACCACCACATGTGGATCTTCCCAGCTTACAGTACTTTGTTCTTATTGAGGAGAATTCCATGTATAGAGTACACCAGATCCACCCCCTTCGCAATGTGGTATAGCTTACATGGTGGGCGTAGGATGAAGTATGGAACCTCCTCCACTTTATTTGGTACTTGTGAAACCATCTTATCTTCCAGTGTTGGCTTCATGGGGGCTTCAGCCTCTTGTCTGATTTCCTCAGGCTCAACAACTTGGATATCTTCAATATTGGGCTCCTACAATAGATATTCAATGACTTCAGGGAGCTCCAGGAATTCCTCAACAAGTGCATCGTCTTCTACATCATCCTCCAAGGTGTAGTATGATTTTTCCAAATCTGAAAATTCAATAGAATTAGGAGATATACTCAAATTATTTTCAACAAAATTTAAAGAATTTGAGTTCAAGAATTTATCATCTCCCTAATTTGTTTCGGTATTAATATCCTCTTCAATTGAAAGTACCACTTGGAGTTGATCTTCACTGGATAGAGGTAGGTAGTCAGGCTCCTCCACCTCGAGTTTTTCATCAACTTCATGTATGTCTTTAGTGAAATCTAGGAAGACTAGTGGCACTTCCTTCTTGGCCTTGAATCTTTTTAATTCAACTTGGGATTCATTGAACATGGCCATCAAATATTCTAGTGAGATCCATGTTACTATGCCTCTTTCCACTTGCTTGACCATTATCATCAGCGGATCAGCTCTTCGTTGGAGGGCCTTCTTAGTGTAGTATGTTTCTTTCTCCTGCACCTGTGAGTAATTATTCTATGCAGAATAATAGAAGTTTTGATTCATAATAGAAAGATAATTTTTTTGCAAATTTTTTTTTAAAATAATGAAAACTATGTAAAATTTGAAAATAATAAAAAAATTAAAGTAAACAACCGATTAGATCCTCAGAAACAGTGCTAGTTTTGATGCACGCCTGTCCTAGGGCGTGGAAAAAGTAATTTAATTTTCCTAGTGCATCATAGTGGCTGACTAGGGTCGTCTCACTTGAGGATATTTCTCAGTTCATTCACCTACTTAATCTAATTAACCTAATAAGTAATTATTATTTGTGTTTTATGTTTTATGAAATAAATTAAATTTAATAAAATAAATGAAATAAAAAATAATAGGAAACTATGATTCAATTCTAAATTACCATGCAATTATAAACAGAATGGAATTATGGAAGAAAGGAAGTTCTCCCGAGAGAACTTTCAGGGAGAACCTTCATTGACCAGCTTCAAATATTCTTAGTGAACACACTCTATCATATTGTGCACACCTTAGTCTACCTCGGTTATGAATGAAAAGTCTACTTAGAAATAACCAATCACACCCTCCATACACCTCCTCAATCAAGGGAAAATGGTTGTAGATTAAGAAATTAAACTATAGACAACCACAGTGAGGATTACACCCACTATATATTATCCTTAGAATTAACTCAAAAAATATTAAAAACATGTTCTTAGGTTCAAAAACCTGATTACTCCCTCGGGATATTCTTATTATTAGTTACTCATGATCATGATTATTATATTTCATGATGGTAAGATGAGAATAAGAAAAGAGGATGGATGGGTGGGCACAATAATAAAAACAATGCATGAATTTATTAGAAATCTAAATTACAATTGAGAACTAAAATAAAAATAAATAAAATAAATAAATTACAAATAAATGGGAAAGATTTGTGGCTATCCTCCCTCGGTGGAGATCTCCTCCTTGGTTCCTTGAAGGAATGGGATGGAGAATGTGATGTTTTGAGAGGTGGGATCTCCTCTCCTTTTATAGGCAGATTTATTCCTCTAAAAGTTGACACCACTTTGGACCCATTAATAGATGATTCATGTGTTACATCCTTCATAAAAGTTGTTTAAAAACATCTTTTACGTTCACCCTAAAAATTTCATCTTTATTAGACATGCATATAAAGAGTTATGGATTTTTTATTGACAATGACTTTTTCTGTCTGAAATTTTCAGGAAGCTTCCTCCAAATGTATAACATCCAATGTCACCCTTAATGACATCCAATATATGAATTAGTTCCCTTAAAAGTATAATAATCTCAATATATGATGTTTAGGCTGAGATATAATTCTGTTACAGTGGTGGGGTCCACGTTGTCCACCCGGAAAAATCTTCACCTTTATTGATTTTTTAATGCCTCTAGATTGTTGAATCATCCCCTGGTATAGAAGAAAAAGTTGAATAAAATAAAATAATTATTCTTAAAAAAATATTCACTCAATTTGGAATTATATTTTTTATGCAATGACAAAAATGCCCTTGATGTAAAAATATGTCCAAAATCCAGAATTAGGAACTTTTCACCATTTTTCTAAAACACACCATAAATCCAAAATTGATAATTTGGGATGATTAAAAAAATTAAATGAATAAAAAAATGTAGAAAAAATTTGTTCTATCACATTCCTCCATCAACCTCTTTTTCCAATCATATAAAACCCTATCATTTTTTTAATAAAATAAAACCTATTAAAAAAACCCAATTTTTATCGGAAAAAAAAACATTATAAAAAAATACTCAACCAATTATTTTATTAAAATTTTATTTGGATACTTGTGGATAAATCCAAGGATAAAAATTAAAGTAATTCATCATTAACTCTGCCTCCAAATCAAATCGAATTAATTAATTTTAGTAACATACACTTGTTTACACTTTAGCAATCTAAGACCCCCGGGTTGCGCAGCATTACAGTTACGTATTCTAATTCTTCCATCTGCACCCTCTCCATTTCTTTCCCACCCTTCACTCTATCGTTTCAATGGTTTTGTGGAGATTTTATCTATAAGGAGTTAGTAGAAATAGAGGCATCGAGTTAATAACTAGTGTCAATGGTGTAATTCTCACAAATGGGAGGCATTGCCCCTTTTAGAGAACACAGTGAAGTACAATTGTCATCTTTATCATCTTCATCTTCTGAATAGTTATTATTGAATTTTGTTTCCTTGATACTCATCCTCCATACCTTTTATGTTTCTTTTACTACTCTAAGCATTATTCATCCCATGGATGACTACTTCTTAGAATATTTCAAGCATCATAGGTGTGTGTCCACAAGAGATGGAGGATGTGTGTCAAACAACAAAATGCAATAATAAAAGTTCAAGAGATGAGCTGATGAGGATAACAGTTCTCTATAACTTTCAACTTTGAATGAATTTAGAGTTTAACATCGACTATTGTGGAAAAATTATCCTCATCCTCTCCACTCGTTGATTGATTGTTTGACGAGATCTATTTATGTTTTTTTATCATCATTCTTTCTTTATCATCAGCATATCCCTATGGTCAACAATGTTTTCACAGCAAAATAATTATCCATAGAATTAATGTATTTTTTCATATTTATGTTTAATCTATTTCTTTTCATTATTACTCATATAATAATTGTTTTCTTGTACAAGTGGATTCTTTTGTTCGTGCTTGCAACTGAGATAATGACAACAAGGAAATGCGTCAACAATGAATACAACCATCAGAAAAATGTGAATTCCAACTACTTATTTAATTAATTTTTTCATCATTTTATATATTATTTGTAAGTTAATTTATTTATCATTTTTATCTAATGCTTATTTTTTTAGTAGTTCTTTTGGGAAGTTATATTTTTCTTTTTAACTATCTATAACAAGCCACAAAAGAGATAAAATGATTATTTCTACCAATGTTGTCATGCTTTATATTTTCATTTCCTTTTTTAAAACTTCCAACACTATATATTGATTTGATATTATTATACAAGAAATATTTCTCGTTGTTTAAAGTCTCTGCTCTTTTGAATTTCAACAGTGAGAAAGGTTTTTTAGCTAAGAACATTGAGTCAATATGAATTGTTGGTAGTTAGACATAGAAATACAATAGAATCATGGTAAAATTGGAAGGTGGGATTTTTTTTAGACATTGGGATGTGTAGGAATCAGCCACACCTCAATCTGACACACGGTGTGATTGGTATGACTCTAAGTACTTCTTTTTATTTAAAATTGATATTAATTTTAGTAAAAAATACAACTGACATACTCAAAACTGAGAAAAAATATTCTGATTGTTTTAATACATCAGGGAAAAAATTCATAAGTCATTTTAGATGTGTAGGAATCAACCTTGCCTCAATTCATTGCATGGTGTGACCGTTATGACTCAATGTGTTCACTGTTAGTTTAAAATCAATAGTTTAGTTCAAAAAATGTCACTCACTAAAAACAAAGAAAACATGGTCGTATTTTCATGAGAATTTAGGAAATTGATTCATAAGTTCTTTGTGACAAGTAGGAATTAGTCTCACATCAAACTGATACACGATGTGATCAGTATAGGTCAAAGTGTGTGTTTTCAGTTTTAAAAGACATTTTAGTAAAAAAACAAGAAACATACTCAAAAGTAAGAAAATTCATTCATATTGTTTTGATACTTTATTAAAATGATCCATAATTCATTTGAGACATTAAGAATCAATTGTATTTTAATCTGATGCATGGTGTGATGGGTATGACTCCAAGTGCGTCTTTTTATTTAAAAATGATATCAATTTTAATAAAAAAGGACAGTTGACCTACTCAAAACTGATCAAACACATTCATATTGTTCTGATAATTTAGGAAAACTATACATAATTCATTTTTGATGTGTAAGAACCATCCTAAACTTAATTTGACGGGTGTTGTTCCCGTTATGACTCAATGTGTATGTTATTAGTTTAAAATTGATAGTTTAGTTTAAAAAAATTCACTCATTGAAAATGGAGAAAACATGCTTGGATTTTCTTGATAATTTAGGAAAATGATTCATAATTCATTTTTGATGTGTAATAATTTTTCTCATTTCAAACAAATACATGATGTGATCGGTATGAGTCAGAGTGCATGTTTCCAGTTTAAAATGACATTTTAGTGAAAAAGAAAAGTGATGTACTCAAAACTGATTAAATGCATTCGGATTGTTTTGATACTTTATAAAAATAATCCATAATCCATTTAGGATGTGTAATAATTATCCCTACCTCAATACAATACATGGTGTGACCGATATGACTCAAAATGTGTCTTTTTATTTAAAATTGACATCAGTTTTAGTAAAAAAGGACAACTCACCTATTCAAAATCGATAAAAAGCATTTGGATTGTTTTTATACTTTATGAAAATGATTTATAAGTCATTTTTGATGTGTAGAAATTAGTCACACCTCAATCTAATACATAATGTGTCTGATATGAATCAATTTATCCGTTATCAGTTTAAAATCAACATTTTAGTTCAAAAATTATCACTCACTAAAAACCAAGAAAACGCGCTCATATTGTATTTATAATTTAGGACTATGATTCATAAATCATTTGTGTCATTTAGGAATTGGTATCACATAAAATTGGTGCATGATATGACCAGTATGAGTCAAAGTGTGTGTTTCCAGTTTAAAATGAAATTTTAGTAAAAAGACAAGCGATGTACTCAAAATAGAGTAAACACATTCATATTGTTTTGATATTTTAAGAAAATGATTCATAAGTCATTTGAGATTTGTAAGAATCATACACACCACAATCTGATGCACGGTGTGACCATTATGAATCCTAGTGCATTTTTTCAATATATAAGTATCATTTTAGTTTAAAATGTGCATCACATCACCAAAACCGAGAAAATGAGCCTAGATTGTTTTCTCTTCATTTAAATTCTATATTCATACTTTATTTTTGTGATTTTGTGGTGTTTTTGGTGTTTTGGTGTGATGTTACAGCACACTGCACTGGTGGGGCAGTGTGTTGTTGCAGCACACTACAGTATGCACCTTTATCAGTGCTTTTATAAGCACTAATAAAGGTTTATTTTATCAATGCTTATATAAGTGATGATAAAGGACACCTTTATTAGTGCTTTTTTAGTGTTGATAAAAGACTCAAGCTTTTAATCTCGCTCCAGTATTCATCTCTTCTCTAGAACTGATAATGGTCATTTTTAGCACTGTTTATAAGGACTTTGCCTTAAAACATTATATAATCTTGAATTAAATGAATAATTCACATTTAGGATCTTTTCAGGTTTAGAGTTTTAGAGAATTAGGACATAACTATTACATCTCAATGATTACAAAGTAGACACATCTGCTCAGTTTAATTTTTTTCACAAAATAAAAACTCACGAACAAAAGAGTCATGTCTAGTTCTATGTTTTAGACATCATGACATTTCCTTGATCCCATCCTTGACCCTATTCCACTTTATGTCCTATGAAAAACATTTCAAAAACATGGGATGAGCATAAAAAGCTTAGTAAGGGATACACAAAGAAAGAAAACATTATATCATCAATATATACATAACATAAGCTTTTTAACATATCCCATGAAATCATAAGATTTGTGAAATACCCTAGAAATCATAAAACATAAAGGTAACTTGAGGTATTCATAACATTCTTACGTAGGGATTAACCCTCATGGTTATGTTTGGAATACCCATCACTGTATATTCCCAAAATCTCTTCGGAGAAACCTTAGAGTTTAACTCATTCGTGTTACCCAATGCATTGGAGAGCTATCTTGGGATCACCCACCCTTATTTTATCACAGAACCACCCGACTTCATAAACAATTCCCAAGAACCATAACATAATCATATCACATAAAACATGCATAAAGGAAACATAACATTTCCACATTTCAATCACAAGATATCAATACAGCACATTGATATAATCAAAACATTATCAAAACCATTTTCAATACCAAAATTAAAACATGGTATTTATTTTTCATTTAAAAGAAGTTATGGCTTGAAGAGGAAGCCAAAACTCAAATAATGGTCACGGTGGTGGAGAAGTCGTTGTCGCCGCATACGTAAGACAAAAACATTCCCTTTTTTCATTTAGTAAAACGCTTCATATAAAAATATTCATTTTGAATAAAAGTAAAATTCGGGGGTTTATACACCATATAAAATAAAGTTGTGTATAAAAAAAATATGCATCAATGAAAGGAGATTGAGACGAAGTCCCTTACAAAGATGGTATCCTTAGATTAAGGATAAATCAATTACATAATTATGTGTAACAAATAAAAATTCAGATGCATATAGAAAAAATAAATACCATATATATCATATATAAATACAATGACATCATAATGGCCACCATGAAAGGTGTTAAAAGAATATTGAACAATCATCGTTTCGTGAGGCAGTAATTCGCCACCCACAAAAACAGTATGTTCTTTAACCATTGGACGGAGGTGTGTGTGAGTGTAGGTATAATCCTTATCATAAAAACATCCTAGTATATTGAGGATACTGGTGTTATTATGGGGTCAAATAATAAGAATATAGTGGTGAGTGAAGAAAGAAAATAAAAGAAAGAAACTCGAGAGAAAACATTACCTCTAAATCGGGTAACTCTTTTTGATTTGAGCCAAAGGCTTCCTTGGAAAGACTTTTGCCCAAAGTGAGGCTTCTAGGAGTAAGAGAGGTATATGGAGAGATAATATGAGTATATTTTGGTTGAGATAATGGCTTTATAGGTGTGGGTAAGGGGGTAGAGGTGGGGACCTTTTATAAGAGGGAGGAGGGTCACTTTTGGAAAGTCTTGAAATGTTACTTTATTATAAAATGGTTTTCGGATTTTAAAGGTCCCAAAATGATATATTTATAGGATAAGGTGATAAGGGTTCTAAATAAATCCTTAAAATAGGTTTTCTACAAGTGTAAGTTTTATATTTTAACTTATCTTTTCATTTTATTTAAATCGTTCATTAATGAGGTAATCACTCCATCATCATGGTGTCATAAATAAATTTATTTATTTAAACTCTAAAAATTATAAAAAAAATACCATGATGTAGGAAATCTTTTTAACTTTCCAATGACTATTTATAGTTTAAGAGATCATTTATTTAAACAAAATTAAAAATTTTTACTTAGGATATACAAACCTTTGTTAAATTTCTCTTATTTTAAAAAAAAATAATGTCATAAATGTCACTATTACGCCCATGTGACTCCATGGGCCCTCAAGTTAGGTAAAAATCTTCCCATGGTAGGTCGTGACTCAAACAAGAGGATTTTGACACATTTTGGGGTAATTTTATATTATTATGATATTATTTTATTACCCTTAACTATCTGATTACTAATTAATCACGATAATTAAAGATAATTACCGTTGTTACTATTCATAATGTCCATAAACAAAAAAGTCTTAATTACAAAATTTGGACCTTCTGATTCCAAATATGGAATCCATTTTACCAAATTCCAAACACAGAAATTTCAGTAATTAATTTAAAAATAATTCTCGTTGTCATAACCAAAGACGGGTTTTTAAGAAGTAAAAATTTATCAAAAGATTGACTTGTTTTTACATCCAATTGAAAAGTGAAATTACTTCCAATGAAAAACATTGTATTAAGTGATAAAAACATAATTCAATTACACTTTAAAACAAATTAAAAGGACCATCTAACTATATAATTAAATTAGGTGAAAAGGCAGTTTTGAAGTAAAATGCAGTATTTTTCACTATTCATTAAAAATGAACATTTGTCAGAAAAATACCAAAAATTTATCCAAAGTAAATTTGATATTCCAAATTCAAAAATGATGTCCATTTTTCCAAATTCAAAACATAGAAGTTTAATTAATTAATTTTATAATTAATTCCCGCTGTCAAAACAAATAGTGTGTTTTTATGAAACATTATCAATCAAAAGATTGACACTTGTTTATGTCCAATTTCAAAGTGAAATTAATTCCAATGACCACCATTGGATTAAATGGTAAAAATATATTTCAACTAAACTTTAAAATAAATTAAAAAGATAATATAACCATATAAAAAATTATATTAAAAGGAGGTTTTGAATTAAAATACAGCATTTTCACTATTCATTAAAAAATAAACTTTATCAGAAAAATAACAATAATTTACACAAAGCAAATTTTGATGTCCCGATTCTAAAGAAGGATTTTATTTTGTCAAATAAAACATATAAATTGACCAAATGTAGTTTTAAAAAGGGTTCTCCATCAAAAGGTGGTTAATCAACCTTTTAAAGAATATTAGAATATTTATTCTTAAAATTGGATTCATTCGCATTTTAAGCCTCTATCATTTATTGGGTAATTGTTAAAATATTTAACAAACATATATAATCATTTTGTAGTTAGTTCTATTCATTCCCACCATTACAATGGATAGTCATTTACTACCATTTAAAATAATATTATTATATTATTAGTGTGCAACGTAAGATTTCAAAGAAACTCATTGTTGCGTACTGGGTACTCCATCGAACATAGCATTCCCTTTAAAGTAATATTTACATTTTATTCACAAATATTAATAAATATGAAAATTTCATATTCTTTATTTACCTGGGATGTTACATCCTTCCACCCTTTTGGGAATTGCGTCCTTGGAATTTTAAAATTAGGCTCGAAAACTTCATTGAAAGTCCCACATCGGATAAAGATTCAGTAAAACTATCACTTTAAAAGAAAGAAAGAGAAGTACAAAGGTCGCCCGAGTTAACCCATACTAGGATTCCATGTAGGAAAACATGGATATGGAAGAGAAAACAAAGGGTCAAGTTCTGATGGAGAGTGATAGGAAACATGTTTAGGAGAAAATTAACCACCAGAAAATCACAAACTTGTGATGGGTTAAACGGTATTTGATTCTCCAGTAGGAAAAGTTAACAGACAATGTTTTTGTTTTAAGTTACTTTTAATTGAGGAATTTGTTTATGAGCTTAACTAAATCATAAGGAAACATACTTACTTGTCATGTAGACTTTCATCTCTTACTATATTTCTTACACAAACTCATATTTTCTCCAAAATATGAGTATTTAGGATGACTTTTTCACTTTAAGAGCGCTAAAATCAACTTCTTGAGGATCACGTAATCCACAAAAGATGAACTATATATTTCCCATGTCTTTAGACCTTAACCAAAACCAAAATTGTTAGTACAAGATTAGATAATCCCCAAAAAGGATAATATTTTACAAAAAGAAAAACTACTCTTAATCTCCAAAATTCAACAAAAAGAACCCAAGGTTTAAGAAAGACCATTAAATAAACAGCTATCCATAAAATTCTTCAAAGTAATCCAAACTAAGATTGAAACCCAAATCTCTGAAGGATTTAATCACATAGTCTTCCAAGTTAAAACTTAACATTTATCTCCAAATAACATCAGTTACTCTTAAAGTCTCATACTGAAAAGTAATTAACCTAATCACATATCCCCCATGATAGGTTAATAATTTCCCAAAAACCAACGTATTCCAAATTCATAAGATCATCTAACTAAAAAGAATTAGTCATACAAACCAGGTACTTTACGTAGTCCAGTGGTAGGTGATAAATACTAGTCTCACTTTGGTTGTGGGTTTGATTCTCGCAGCTTCGTCCGATGCAACAGGTTGCCACATGGTTTGCGTGTTGTCCCTTTTTAAAAACTACATAATTTTATAATATTCCCAAAAAGAGATAAATTCATCAAAAATAACCATAACATATTTTAACCACAAAGGTTATCTAATAACTTTCATTTTGCGTCCCAAAATGTATTAACTGGTAATTACCTCAAATTCAAGTATCATATAAACCAAAATGGTTCTTTATAACTATATCCACAAAAGAAAAGATAATTATTCCTTGAATAAAATTTTCATATATCAAACATCAGGGTTACACATACTATAAAAAGTATTCTAATGTAATATCATCATCAAAATAGCCTTAATACTTTTAAGAATTTCACCATCCTAAAATCTACCATAACTCTTGAATCCCTTATATGTTGACTTCTTACTCATTCAACATTCTTCATGGTCCATTTATCATTCCTTTCCAACTTATTCTGAAATACTTCTTTCCTACAAACAAAATCATGAATTATATATTAAGATTCAATAATAGGAAAACATATGTTAAGAAATAATCCATACCTTTCATTGGTCATTATCAGTTTCTTCATCCTCAATCGGAATGGCACTAAGTACTGGTAAACAAATATTTGTACGATCCTGGTGATCCCATTCCCGAAACTTCTTCGTAGGACATGTGTTTGCATAATGACCATGCACACCACATTTAAAACATTCAATTGATCCTTCATAAAGAACTTATTTCCCTTTCCTAGAGTCAACTAGATGCTTCCTTTTTCCATGGCAGGTTCTTGCTTTATGACCTTCATTTACACATCTATAGCATCTTTCTATCCCTTTGAAACATTTTCCTATGTGTTTCTTTCCACATCTTTGACACATAGATTTTTTAACACACTTACCTTTATAATTATTACCTGAACTTCTGTAGGGATTTGTTTCTCGCATATATGATGTCTTATAAAAATAACTAAGGTTCAGGTGGTCAATCATGACTCCAAATAGTTCGTTGATAATAACCACAAGAGTTCTTATAGCAGCTACCATATCATTCAGTTGCTCATACAGAAAATCATCACAGTTTTATTCACATCCACTGTTACTTTGGTGCCTGCTAGATCCATCCATTTACTAAAATCAAAAAGGTCAGTGTGAGTATATCAGTAAAATCATATAATATTTTATGAGGTGTTTAAATACTAATATATAATTATTCATGTTATCTTAAACTCATTCACTTTATAAAAATAACTATGACTCTTTCTAAAATCCTAACCATTATGGTAATGTCACTTGTGCTTAAAGAATACCTTAACCTCTAAAGTTATCTAAACCCCCCTCTGATACCAACTATATAGACTCGGCCTTAAAACATTACATAATCTTGAATTAAATGAATAATTCACATTGAGGATCTTTTTAGGTTTATAGTTTTAGAGAATTAGTACATAACTATTACATCTCAATGATTACAAAGTAGACACATCTACTCAGTTTCCATTTTTTCAAAAAATAAAAACTCGTGAACAAAAGAGTCATGTCTATTTCCGGGTTTTAAACAGCATGGCATTTCCTTGATCCCATCTTTGACCCTATTCCACTTTATGTCCTGTGAAAAACATTTCAAAAAATTGGGATGAGCATAAAAAGTTCAGTAAGAGATACACAAAGAAAGAAAACATTAGATCATCAATATATACATAACATAAGTTTTTTAACATATCCCAAGAATTCATAATATTTTTGAAATACACATAGAAATCATAAAATATAAAGGCAACTTGAGGCATTCATAACATTCTTACGTAGGGAGTAACCCTCATGGTTACGTTTGGAATACCCATCACAGTATATTCCCTAAATATCTTCTGAGAAACCTTAGAGTTTAACTTATTCACATTACCCAATTAATTGGAGAGCTATCTTGGGCTCACCCGCCCTTATTTTATCACAGAACCACCTAACTTCATAAACAATTCCCAAGAACCATAACATAATCGTATCACATAAAACATGCATAAAGGAAACATAACATTTCCACATTTCAATCACAAGATATCAATACAACACATTGATATAATCAAAACATTATCAAAACCATTTTCAATACCAAAATAAAATAAAAGTAAAACATGGTATTTATTTTTCATTTAAAAAAGTTATGGCTTGTAGAGGAAGCTGAAACTCAAATAATGGTCACGGCAGCGGAGAAGTCATTGTCGTCGCATACGTAAGACAAAAACATTCCTTTTGTCATTTAGTAAAAAGCTTCGTGTAAAAAGATTACTTTTGAATGAAATTAAAATTCAAAAGGGTTTATTATACAACTAATAAAATAATGTCATGTATAAATTGAATTATGCCTCAATGAAAGGAGATTGAGACGAAGTCCCGTACAAAGACGGTATCCTTAGATTAAGGATAAATCAATTACATAATTATGTGTGACAAATATAAATACACCCAATATAAGTGTATATTAAGTGTAAAACAATTAGAGTTCATCCAAACATATTAATAGTACGACATAATCAAGAAGTAGAGGTTTATCCCAAAGAATTGAAATTGGGTTAAGAAGTTCCCTTATAGAAATTCGACAGCCTAACGGCGTCACTTTAAAATTCATAAAATGAGTTGATGAGAGATAGAAAGGGTATCTCATAACTTGGACATAAAATTTATAGTAATAAGGATATATAATAACATATCCCAACATTAAGAAGATGTAAATTAAAATACCTAACAAAAAGAAGTCTTTGAAAAAGAGGAGGGTGAAAGGTTCCCTTAACGACTTGGGTAACTTTTGAAACATACACCCCATGAAAGAAGGACTATACAATTTTGATGTAAATACCCATAAACGAAATTATATTACACAAAGAGTAGAATAATGGGTAGTACATACACCACTCAAAGGAGATAGTGACATATATAGCATGAATCTCACGGGAATAAATAGTGATATAAAAACCCCTTACCTCATTGTAATAAATCGAGTCGTATGACCAAAAGATAATAAGAACCAAATGAATCACATAATACCATGAATATAAATAGAATAATGATAATATATATCGAATTTAAGTACAAAATACACCACATGCAATAAATAATTGGTGAATAATGCAAATCTCACGGAATTAAAAGTGAGATAAGAAATCCACTTACCTCAAGTCTGAATTGTCTTGTTCATTTTTTTATATTCTTGAATAATAAACCTTGATAAATTTATAATTTCTTAAGGAATTACTTTAAAGTTTATTATTAAATTCATATCACATATTATCATGTTATAATAATTAGTTAATTATGTGAGTTCATATCATACGTTTTGTCGATGTTCGGTACATGAGTCAAAAATGAACTTGTTTGAAGAGAATTGTCCATGTAGTTATAAGTACATCATCTCCAGAATGGTATTAATGATTTAAATATCATATATATCCAGTATATATTAATTTTATACTATTCCATAACATTTGGAGATAAAAAATGAAATGCACTGTTAATGGAGATGGTAGGTCGTACGTACGCATGAACGCTACTTTCATTTCTTTGTCATATTAAAGGAATTAAAACTAAATGAGAAATATATATTATAATTCCAATATAATATATATATTATATAGTTAACATAAGTTCATTAATTTCATTATTTATAAATTCCATGTTTGGCATGAACGAGTCACATCACTTGAGGGGGCGATAGTCCACACTTCCTCAGATGAAATTATCGCAGTTCCACAACATGAAAAGCATAACAATGTGATTTAAAAATAAAATTCAGAGAATATATAAAAAATAAATACCATATATATAATATATAAATACAGTGAAATCATAATGGCCACCATGAAAGGTGTTAAAAGAAGATTGAACAATCATCATTTTGTGAGGCAGTATTTCACCACCCACAGAAACAGTATGTTCTTTAACCATTAGACAGAGGTGTGTGTGAGTGTAGGTAGAATCCTTATCATAACAACATCCTAGTATATTGAGTATACTGGTTTTATTATGGGGTCAAATAATAAGAAGATAGTGGTGAGTGAAGAAGGAAAATAAAAGAAATAAACTCGAGAGAAGACATTACCTCTAAATCAGGTAACTCTTTTTGATTTGAGCCAAAGGCTTCCTTGGAAAGACTTCTGCCCAAAGTGATGCTTCTAGGAGTAAGAGATGGATGTGGATAGATAATATAGGTAGAGGTTGGACGATCCAAGTGCTTGAGAGGTGTGGTTAAGGGGGTAGAGGTGGGGGCCTTTTATAAGAGGGAGGAGGGTCACTTTTGGAAAGTCTTGAAATGTTACTTTATTATAAAATGGTTTCCAGATTTTAAAGGTCCCAAAATGATATATTTCGAGGATAAGATGATAAGGGTTCGAAATACACCCATAAAATAGGTTTTAAAAAAGTGTAAGTCTTATATTTTACCTTATCTTTTCATTTTATTTAAATCGTTCATTAATGTGGTAATCACTTCATCATCATGGTGTCATAAATAAATTTATTTATTTAATGTCTAAAAATTATAAAAAAAATACAATAATGTAGGAAATATTTTTAGCTTTATAATGACTATTAATATTCTAATAGATCATTTATGTAAACAAAATTAAAATTTTTTTACTTAGGATATACAAACCTTTGTTATATTTCTCTTCTTTTAAAAAATAATGTCATAAATGTCACTATTACACTCATGTGACTCCATGGGCCCTCAAGTTTGGTAAAAAGCTTCCCATGGTCAGCCATGACTCAAAAAAGAGGATTTTGACACATTTTAGGGTCATTTTATATTATTATGATATTATTTTATTACCCTTAACTACCCAATTACTAATTAATCACGATAACTAAAGATAATTATCGTCGTTACTATTCATAATGTCCAAAAACAAGAGTCATAATTACATAATTTGGACCTTATGATTCCAAATATGGAATCCATTTTACCAAATTCTAAACACAAAAATTCTAGTAATTAATTTAAAAATAATTCTCGTTGTCACAACCAAAGACGAGTTTTTAAGAAGTAAAAATTTATCAAAAGATTGACTTGTTTTTACATCCAATTGAAAAGTGAAATTACTTAAAATGAACAAAATTGTATTAAGTGATAAAAACATAATTCAATTACACTTTAAAACCAATTAAAAGGACCATCTAACTATATAATTAAATTAGATGAAAAATAATTTTTGAAGTAAAATGCAGTATTTTTCACTATTCATTAAAAATGAACATTTGTCAGAAAAATACCAAAAATTTATCCAAAGTAAATTTGATATTCCAAATTCAAAAATTATATACATTTTACCAAATTCAAAACATATAAGTTTCATTAATTAATTTTATAATTAATTCCTGTTGTCAAAACAAATAGCGTGTTTTTATGAAACAATATCTATCAAAAGATTGACACTTGTTTATGTCCAATTTCAAGTGAAATTAATTTCAATGACCACAATTGGATTAAATGGTAAAAATATATTTCAACTAAACTTTAAACCCAATTAAAAATATAATCTAACCATATAAATAAATTAGATTAAAAGGAGGTTTTGAATTAAAATACCGCATTTTCACTATTCATTAAAAAATGAACTTTATCGGAAAAATAACAAAAATTTACACAAAGCAAATTTTGAGGTCCCAATTCTAAAGAAGGGTTTTATTTTGTAAAATATAACATATAAAATTGACAAAATGTAGTTTTAAAAAGGGTTCTCCATCAAAAGTCGGTTAATCGGCCTTTTAAAGAATATTAGAATATTTATTCTTAAAATTGGATTCATTCTCATTTTAAGCCTCTATAATTTATTGGGTAATTGTTAAAATATTTAACAAACATATATAATCATTTTGTAGTTAGTTCTATTCATTCCCGTCATTACAACGGTTAGGTGTTTACTACCATTTAAAATAATATTATTATATTGTTAGTGTGCAATGTAAGATTTCAAAGAAACTCGTTGTTGCGTACTGGGTATGCCATCGAACATAGAATTCCATTTAAAGTAATATTAAGATTTTAATCACAAATAATAATTAATATGAAAAAGTCATATTCTTTATTTACCTGGGATGTTACACTGTTAAAGACCTATTTTTTAGCAGTGTCATATCTTATATATTATATCTCATATATTGTATCTTATATCTTATATATCATATCTCATATATTATATCTTATATATCATGTCTCATATATTATATCTCATATCTCAAACCAACATATCGATCATTCTAGTCCCAAAAAGACTCCAGATCTATGCTTCGCTCACCAAACCATTGTCACATCATCGATATGCTACGAATCTGGGGGGCCAATCAAGCTCAGTGCCACCTAGCAATGTCGAACCGGGACTGTGGGGATCCAATTGGTTAAAAACATGAATAATTGAGGGAAAAAGAACCATAAACCAAAGTTTTAAACATCATCTGCCAATCATTCCTAGCCAGTTATCAAGAACAAGGCACAGGGGCCAGAACATTGATTAAACAATATGAGATATGGTACTCGGGCTCATGCAAGGGCCATAACAAGACACATATCAAAGAAGGAATAATGATCTACCCAATATTTTAATTCAAAGGCATAAAAACACCAAAATATGATTCATACTTCTATTTTGGATCGATCATTCATAAATAATGTGTTCGTGCAATGATTCGAAGAAGTTGATGCGTTCGTTGCCTCCTGGTCAGATCCGATCTGATGTTCTGTTGTCATTCATCTCGATTCAACAAAGGGAGGAGGGAAGATCTCTCATTGGTGGATTTCTTAAATTGTGAGGCCAACCCAAAAAAATTTCCTTTAAGGTTATATTTATATACATCATTTTAGGTCAAGTGAATTTAATTTATTTATTTATTTAATTAAATGAATCCACTTAATGCACCGCCAACAAGCGAGGGGTCTGAATGTCCCACCCCGACTCATTTTATGTCGTGCCTAGGGAAAACACCACAATCTGGACCCAACCGTGCTTTGGTATTTCTGATCTGATTGATAGTTTAAGAGTTATTCCATTTTCTTTAACAAAATGTGCATGTGTAGTATAAAATATATTTAATATTTTTATAAAATTAATTTCGGGCACACCGGGACTCAGAATCGCACATCATCTCAGCACTTATCTCTGGAAATATATATATAAATATTTTAATGTCTTACAAGGAAAGAACTGAGTATCTTCAAAAACTCACCTCCTTAGGTCTCTACACTACAGCCTACCCCCCACGCCATAGTGATACCGATATAGAAAAAACTACCAAAACTCACCTCTTCAGGACTCCATGTTGTAGCCTCTAGATCCATGTTGTAGCCTCCTATATGAACTAGACTCCACAACATGAACACACCTCCATGCTATAACACTACTTGTTAGCAGAAATTTCAGGTTAATTCCCTTCTTCCTCATAGCCTCCTCTCAGCACCTTTAGCCACCCGAAAAGAGAAGAATCAGAAAAAATTGAGTCCTTACTGTCATGATACTTTTAAATGATGATCAGTTTTTAATTTTATACTTATTGTCATGATACTTTTGGAAAATGATCATTTTTTAATTTCAAACATGTAGTAATTAACTGCATATTAATTTGACACACGGTGTGACTGGTATGATTGAAAATGCATCACATGCTCAAAGTAGAGAAAATATGTTGGGAGTGTCGTATTAATTTTTAATGTGTATTATTTGTGTGTTTTGATATCCATTTTATTTATGTATTATGATTTATCATTCATTTTGTCTTTTTATTTATGTATTATTTTATTATATTTATATTTTATTTATTTTTATATAGTTATACTAAAATAAGAATTATTTTTATTACATATACATGATTCTTTTCATCAATAAGGGGGTGGTGTGTTCAATAAAAGATAGGGCGATCAAGCCTTATTGGAAAGGGTTCCCAAGGGAAGAAAAATATAGTTTCATCCAGTCTCCTAAGAGTTGAATTCTTTTCGAGTTGGTTGGAAATTATAAATTGTTTGTAAGAAATTGTACATATTAATGTAATTGTAATGTATTGAAATATTTTTATTCTAAATTTATATGTAATTTAAATTTATTATAATGTATTTTTTTAATTTACTAGTGATTTATTTGTGTTATATTTATTTGGTTGTTGTAGTGTATTGTTTATGTAGGTAACACATTTATATAGGTGATGAATTTTATCACCTCTAGAGATAGCAGTGATAAAATTGTCTTTTATCAATACAAAACAAGTGTTATAAAAACTAGTTTTTATCATTATTTTTTTAGAAATTATTAAAGTATTCATCTTTTATCAATGGTTAAAAAATCAGTTCTTTTTTTAGTAGTGATTTCTGAACACCTTGGATAGCACCCCCATCCATCTTGGAATCTGATCTTTGATGATATCCATGACATAGCATATGTTAAGAAAATCTTGAATTTATATATAATAATTATCATGATTATTCTTCACTAGTTTTGGAATCAGGCTTGTGTGGGGAGGGGCATGGATTTCAATGGTTTTGTGTATTTTTAATAGTCAAAAAAATGAATTAAATAAAAAGGGTGTAAAAGAATAACTTTTGGAAATTTGGAAATCAAGTTTAACATGGTGGAATAAATGGTCCAAGTGGGTTTTTTTTAGGGGGAGAAAAGGTTGTTTTTATTCAATGGACTCATGCACACACCCAACATAGGATAAAATAGTGGATTCAACATAAAAACAAATCACTTACAATACTAGATCCCTTTACATAAATCTTGTTGTGATGAATATGTAGTTCAAGCAGCAACTGCGCAGCGTGCAAGAATCGTCCAGATCTAGTTCCCAGTCAGAGTCACTGACGAATCTCCACTGGAATAAATGTCTAGTTACTGAAGAATGATCCTCCAAACACCAGGGAACTGTAAGAAAGGTCAGGGCCTCAGTGCTTTTGTACTTCCTCTCAAGATCTTTTTGGAGAAACGAAGTGGTTTCTCCCTTGATCTTCGGAGACAAAAAAACCAAAGAAAATGTAACAAATGAATCAGAATGAAAGTGTTGAAGATCTAACGAAGAAAAAGTCCAGCATGCATAATAATGGTGGCTCAGGGAACATCAGGCAGTGAGCGCAGAAGCATCAGATAAAGGCCACATGGATGGACCAAATGATCAAGGTGGTTCGGATAACCATGGGTGGCAACTGGTGATGACATGTGAGAGCACCGCATTAGAGGAGATCCAAAGCTATGGATAGACCCTGATGGAAAGAAACACCCCCAGATACCATCACAATCGTTCGATCGAAGATGATCAACGGTCCATGTTAAGGTCACTTAAAAAGGAAAACAAGAAGAGCCAAATATACCACAAGAAGAAATAAAACAATATGAAAAAAAATGTCATGTAAATAGTACCATACAGCCATGAAAACCCTCATAACCAATATATGAACATTTAAATTGAAAAATATCAAAGACATGACGTTTAATTTAACAAATATCTACCTTGTATTTTAAATGGTTCATGTTTAATTTAACCTTTTCATTTTGAGGTTTAATTATAACAGTCCAAGTTTTATTCTTCAGAAGTGAATTCATTTCTTCATTCATAGCAGCCAGTAACTATCAACATTCTTTTGATTTTAAAACTTTCTTAAAAGTTGGAGGTTCATCATTACACAAGTCTTGAGAAACACTAAAGGCATGTGCAGCCATGTTAGTATGGATGAACTGAGCAGGGGGTCTGATAACCCTTCTCTCTCAGTCTTAGGTCAATTTTTATCCTCTAAGGTCACCTGCTTTTGCATCGGTTTTAGAATTAGAATCAGATTTTGATTCACCATTATGTTGAGAGGGGTGAACAGAAGGTGTAGGTTCATGTTTTGAAGCATCGTGAAGGTCAAGACCAACTTCAACACCCAAATGATTAGGTACACTGGTCTCTTCAGACTCAAAAATATTCTCTTTGGGAAGACGCGACTCTCTAAACATGACATCACAACTAATAATACACATTTGATAACCTGGTTTGTCTACCCATAATTTATACCCCTTAACACCAATTCAATAACCAGCAAAGGTACACTTAACAGGCCTAGGTTACAGCTTATCATTCTTAGAATATACATAATTTGTGGATCCAAAAACCCTAAGGTGATCAATACTAGGAGGTTTTCCCATCTAGAGTTCTTCTGGTGATTTAAAGGCATTAGATGAGGATGGGAATCTATTGATTAGGTATACGGTTGTGTTAATAGCCTCATCCTAAAAGGAATTGGGAAGAGAGGAATAGAAAACCATACACATAACCCTATCTAAGATGGTCTTATTCATTAGCTCACCTAACTCATTCTGTTGTGGAGTTTCCACAACAGTCCTATACCTATGAATACCCTCATAACTATAGAATTCAACAAATTCAGTGGATAGATATTCTAATCCATTATTAGTTCTAAAATATTTTAACTTCTTATCAGAATCAATTTCAAAACTAGCCTTACAGATCTTAAAGGTTTGAAACGTATCATATTTTTGTTTTAGTATGTATATCCAAACTTTCCAGGACTAGTCATATATAAAAGTCACAAAGTAATAGCCTCCACCATGAGAGGCAGTCCTAGAGAGTCCCTAAAGGTCAGAGTGTACACACTATAAAGGGTTTCTAGTATTGTAGGAAGACTTGTTGAAACTTACTCGTCTAGATTTAGCATACACACAATCCTCACAGAAAGGAAGACTGCTAGGGTTGACATCGGTTAACAAACCTTGCTTTCTAAGTTTATCTAAACCTTTGGCACTAACGTTCCCTATCCTTCTATGCCATAAGGTAGTATTATCTAAGGCTTGAAGATCTGAAACATTTAACTGTTTTATATGAGTTCTACCCTCTAAAACATACAGCTCGTTATTAAGGTTACCTTCCATGATAATGAGAGACCCATGAATAACCCTAAGACAACTAGAACTAGACTTGAAGGTGTAACCCTTCTGGTCTAGAACTCCTAGAGAAATAAGGTTTCTTTTATGTTCAGGTACCCACCAAACCTCTTCAATAGTTTTAACCAGCCCATCATGAAGTTCTAAAGAAACAGAACCTATACCCATAATGCGACAGCTCTTGTTATTCCCTAGGTAGACAGTACCTAATTCAACTTCTCTCAATTCATTGAAACACTCCCTATTCAGACACATATGGAATGAGCATCCTAAATCCAGGATTCATTCCTCAGAGGTAGGATAATCGATAATATTTAACACATCGGTCATGTCAAAGTCTTGTTCAATTAACAAAGAATGGTCACTATTATTTTCATTATAGACATTCTTTCTATTAGGAAATTTACGTTTCATATGCCCAGGTAGTTTACAATGAAAACATTTGAACACTTTAGTTTTAAACTCTATATTCTTGGATTTAGACCTATGTTTTCTTGATTGACTCCTCACTCTCCACTTATCTCTCTGCTCACTTATGCCTCTAATATTTAAACCCTCAACTTCATTTTTAACAGTGCATTTCTTTTAGATTTCTTTGGCTAACAAAGTAGACTTAACTTCTTCGAGAGTTAAAGAGTCTATTCCATACATCATCGAAAATTTTAAAGAAGTATATGATTCATTCAATGAAGTTAAAATAATTATTTCTTGATCCTCATCCCCTATTACAACATCTATGTTGGATAGATCTAACAAAATTCTATTAAAATCATCAAGATGTGACCTGACTACAGTTCAAGGTGTAAAGTCTCATTTTTGTATACAACCTTCCAACTAAAGACTTAGTCATGTATAGGGCTTCTAACTTGAACTAGATACCAGCGGAAGACGACTCAAAGGCTACTTCCCTAAGAACTTTGTCCCGCTAAAGACAACAAAATAAGGCTACAGGCTTTCCTAAGAACATCATCAAAAACATCAACAAAAGCAACAATGATATGTCCATTGGGGGTGCCACTTCGGTGGTGGTGTGGTGGTGAAGGTGAGTGGCACATCCACGCTGTTCTTTGGGAGGTTCAGGGTTCGAATCCTGAGAGTTCGCTTTCGGGGTGATCCTCTCCCCCAGGATCCACCCACCTTGCTGGGTCACCTAGTCTCATCTGGGCGGGCAAAATGAGGCGTGGCCCAATCGCTGACGGATCGCTTGACGGACCATCGCTGTCGGGCCGTCACTCTCCGGGACGCTCTATCATCTCGGCTGGCAACGGCTCCTTCCCGGCTGGGGCTCTCTCCGGAGTGACCCCTTCGTGGGGAGGGGGGTTTCCTTGTGTGGAGCGTTCAAAAAGGCCACACAAGAAAATTCCCTTTTTCAAACGAATATGTCCATTGGAGGACAGAGTGATCACCTTTTTCTTGGGACCACCGGGAGCATCAATTAATTCATTATGGCTTAACAGAGCATTCGTCTTAATTCTCCAGAGATTAAAATTGTTTTCACCGTCAATTTTTTCTATTTCAAACTTTGTGGATCCCATAATAAATGCTTCATAAAGGCTTTAATACCAATTTTTAGGGGCAGTATTGAAGTGGTTGTCCCTACTCAACAACCAAGATTCACTGAGGTGTTTATTTGGTTACAAAGGGATTTAGAAAAATTGTTTTTCTTTTAGAAAAAGTGACTTAATAGACTAAGGTGAATGCTTGAGTTTAGAACAGAAAGAACAGAAAAGAAAACAAGAAAGAACACACAGATGTAACGTGCTTTGGATCCTTGGGATCCTACATGCACGGTGAGAACACCGTCAGGCGAGACGTTCTTATTAGAAAAATAGAAACAAGAAAATTACAGACTCAATACAAGGAAATAAAAGGACCATAGAAGCTATCCAAGGAGGCCAGACTTGGTGAACCAGATGGCGGTGGTGAAACCGGTCATGTGGAGTCAGCACCGTCCACTCCTGGATTGACTCACTCACACACCTGGCATAGGATTCAACAGTGGATTAAATAGAAAAATAAATCACTTACAATACCATATCCCTTTACTGGAATCTTGTCGCGACGAAGATGTAGGTCTAGCAGCAACTACGACGTGTGCAAGAATCGTCCATATCTGGTTCCCAGTTGGAGTCACCTACAAATCTCCACCGGACGAGATGTTCGGTTACTGAAGAACAATCATCTGAACACTAAGGAACCACAAGCAAATCTGGGACCACAGCTCTTCAGTACTTCCTCTCGAGATCTTGTCAGAGAAACGAAGTGGTTTCTCCCTTGCTATCTGGGGACAAAAAACCAGAGCAAAGGTAACACATGAACCAGAATGAAAGTGTCAAAGAGTTGACGAAGCGAAAGGCCAACAGGCGTAATGATGACAAGTCAGGAAGCGTCAGACGATGATCACAGAAGCGTCAGATGAAGGCTGTGTGGACGACCCAGATGATCAAGGCGGTTCGGATAACCGCAGACAACATCTGGTGATGAAATACAGGAGCACCACATTGGAGGAGAGCTGAAGCCATGGATTGACCCCAATGGAAAGAAACACACTCAGGTACCATCATAGTCGTTTGATCAAAGATGATCGATGGTCCGGGTTAAGGTCGCTTAATAAGGAAAACAAGCAGAACCAAATATACCGCAAGCATAAATAAAACAATATGAAAAACATTATAATTATTTAATTATAATCTTATAAATACTTTTTTTTAAACATTGTGTGTATATATATATATATTTGAATTATTAAAAAAAATATATTAATTATAAACATGCGTTTTTATTTAATGTATATAAATAAACATTATTTTTGAATATAAATATAATAATTTTATATAAATTAATAATATTTTTTATTAAAAATCTTTATCAGCGTTAAAAAAATGCTGATAAAGGTACACCTTTATCAGTGATTTTAGCTGGTGGTGATGAATGTGAGACTTTTATTAGTGTTTTTTTTCTTAATGGTGATGGTGATACCCTTGCGCCGATCTGTGGTAATGTTTTTATAGCACTACTAAAATAATCATTATTTTTTATGACATATACGTGTTTCTTTTCTTCGAACAAGGAATGATGTGTTTGATAAATGGTAGGGCGAGCGAACCCTATTGGAAAGGGTTCCAAGGGAACCAAAATACAGGTTCATTCAGTCTCCTATGAGTTGATTTCTTTTTGAGTTGGTTGAAAATTATAATTTTTTGTAATAAATTGTACCTATCAATGTAATTGTAATGTATTGAAATGTTTAATTTAAATTTATTGTAATGTAAATTTATTTGTAATATAATAGTAATTTATTTATGTTATATTTATTTGATTGTTTTGGTGTGTGGTTTCCTCTTTCCTCTTTAAACTAGTGTGTTGTTTATGTAGGTAACACATTTATATAGGTGACGACTTTTATAACTCTAGAGATAGGGGTGATAAAATCATATTTTATCAAAGCAATAAAAACTAGTTTTTATCAGTGTCTTTCGGAATCTAAGACTTGTGCAGTCCCTCGGACAGGGGGGCCTGGATTTCAACGGTTTTGTGAATTTTGAATAGAGTCAAAAAAACAAAGTAAACAAATGGGTGTAAAAGAACTCACTTTTGACAATTTGGAAATCAGGTTTAACGTGGTGGAAAAAATGGTTCCAGTGGGGGTTTTTTTTCAAGGGGAAGGGCAAGTGATTTTTTATTTAAGTGGGGCAAGAGAGTATCCCAAATGGTAGGGTAAAAGTAGAAAAAAATAGAACGTTTGACAATTTGGGAAAGCCAAAGGAAAGCCAGGAAAGCCACCCCGATTCCTCTATCCCGTCATCGTCGTGGTGGAATTCAAACAAATAAAAATGGTGTTTTTTTTTACTGCAGTACATGTGAAGGGGAAAAAATTGACAAGTGGGATTTCTCCCTTTTTGTGTTTTGTGTGTATGCGAGTCCAAAAAACCAAAAGATGAATCTTTTTTATTTATGGTTGGGTGGCATTTCATTTGGATTTTTTGTTTGATAGATAAAAATTAAGAATGTTTTTTAAGAAAAAAGAAATAGTTCAACAATTTGTGGTCGGTCATTAAATAATCAATTTTAACATTTTTTAACTATTCCATATTTATCGGTGATATTATTTTTTTGAAAATTCTGATTATTTTTTATACAGTGTTGGGGGCAACGTTAGATATGGGTGTCCCTACTCAACACCCAAGATCCATTGAGGCGTTTATTTGGTTACGAAGTGATTTAAAAAAATAGTTTTTATTTTAGAAAATGCGACTTAACATGTTAAGGTGAATGCTCGAATTTAGAACAGAAATAACAAAAAAAAAAAAAATGAACACACAAATGTAACGTGCTTTGAATACTTATGATCCAACATGCACGGCGAGAACACCACGAGGCGAGGCGTTCTTATTAGCAAAATAGAAACTAGAAAATTACATACTCGATGAAAGGAAATAAAAACACTAGAGAATCTATTCGAGTAGACCGGTCTTGCTGAACTAGATGACAGTGGTGAAACCCGTCATGTGGAGTCAGTGTTGCAATATTTTTTTTATTTTAAAATTTGAATACGTGAGAGAGATAAAAAAAAAGAGATATGTGGGATTAGATATGAAAAAAAAAGAGATGTGTGTGACAAGATGTAACTGCCTAGAGATAACCGGGAAGAGGTTACGGTTTGCAGTAGCTCGTGCAAAGAGATGACGAAAACAATGACGTGTGACGATTATAAGAGAATTGTCGACGACAGCATGCAAAGAGATCCATGATGGGGAGTAATGTATCGAAAGTCCTCTTGGTTGCGAAGATCAAGCGGTATGTCCCGATTGTGATGATCAGCGGTACATCAAAATGGTACGTTCATGAGTGTGATAAAAAGACCTCTGGGTGTTGAGTTGTAAAAATCCTTCGAGTGAGCATGTCGAAATTACTTTGGATGGAAAAATGCTTTGGGTGGTGTGTAAAATTCCTTCGGGTGGAAAAAACCTTCAGGTGAATTTTCAGGTGTTTTGCGACTGCTTCTGCTGCAACGTTGGACTCTGCCCCAACAACTGGTATCAGAGGAGGTTCACGGTTCCAACTGGAAAAGATCGAGATGTAGCGATGAAGTCACATTGAGGAGTTCGTCCGAGATCTGCAAAGATGACATATGTAATGGTTGCAATGAATCATGTCAGTGTCGACATGGATGGTCCAATGCAGACAGAGATCCGACTATGGTGGATGTGATGCGACTAATCTGATCTTGGTGGAGTCGATGACAGTAGAGTTGGACAATCACTGTGGCGATGATGGTGGAGATGATGATGGAGTATTCAAATTTTAAATCAAGGTGGAGATTGTTGGGATGTTTTTTGATTTTAAAATTTGAATATGAGAAAGATATGAAAAAAGAGATACGTGAAATTAGATATGAAAAAAAAGATGTGTGTAATTAGATATGAAAAAAAGAGATATGTGTGATTATATATGAAAAAAAAAGATATGTTTCTTATCTTTGAGAGGGGTGGTGCACACCTCTATATATACGGGGACGTGATAAAGAATCAGGGATATGACAGATAAAATGTAGCTGCCTAGAGATAACCGGGAAGAGGCTACCGCTTGCGGTAGCTCGTGCAAAGAGATGATGAAGACAATGAAGTGCGGTGATGGCGAGAGATTTGTTGACAACGACGTGCAAAGAGATCCATGATGGGGAGCCACGTATCGAAAGTTATCTTGGTTGCGCAGATCAAGCAGTGTGTCCCGGTTGTGATGATCGGCGGTACATCAAAATGATACGTTCATGGGTGTGATAAAATGTCCTCTAGGTGTTGAGTTGTAAAAATCCTTCGGGTGAGTATGTAAAAATTCATTCGGGTGGAAAAATCCTTCAGGGGACGTGTAAAATCCCTTCAGGTGGAAAAATCATTCGAGTGAATTTTCTGGTATTTTGCGACTGCTTTTGCTGCGGTGTCGAGATCCACCGCAATAGTCAGCACCATCCACTCCTGGACAGACTCACGCACCCACCAACATAGGATACAACAGTGGATTAAATAGAAAAAAAATCACTTACAATACCAGATCCCTTTATTGGAATCTTGTTGCGACGAAGATGTAGGTCCAACAACAACTACGCCGTGTGCAAGAATCGTCCAGATTTGGTTCCCAGTCGAAGTCACCAATGAATCTCCATCGGACGAGATGTCCAGTTGCCGAAGAACGATTTTCCGAACACCAGGGAACTGTAAGCAAGGCTGAGACCTCAGCTCTTCCGTACTTCCTCTCAAGATCTTGCTGGAGAAACGAAGTGGTTCTCCCTTGCTCTCTGGGGACAAAAAACTAGAGCAAAGGTAACATATGAACCAACATGAAAGTGCCAAAGAGTTGACGAAGCGAAAAGCCAACATGTGTAATGATAACGGGTCAAGAAGTATCAAGCGACGAGCACATAAGTGTCAGATGAAGGCCGCTTGGACGAGCCAGATGATCAAGGTGGTTCGGATAACCGCCGGCGACAGCTGGCGATGACACGCGAGAGCACCACATTGGAGGAGAGCCAAAGTTGTGGATCGACCCTGATGAAAAGAAACACACCTGGGTACCGTCACGGCCGTTCAATCAAAGATGATTGATGGTCCAAGTTAAGGTTGCTTAATAAGGAAAACAAGCAGAGCCAAATATACTGCAAGCAAAAATAAAGCAATATGAAAAACAATTGTCACGTAAACAGTACCATGTAGCCATGCAAACCCGCAAAACCAATATATGAACATTTAAATTGCAAACTATCAAAGACACGACCTGTTTAATTAACAAATCTCCACCTTGGAGTTTAAATGGTTCATGTTTAAGATGGTGTTCTCGCAATTACAACTATTGAACTGGGATAAGGTTCATAATATTTAAACAATGGTTAAATTTAGAAAGGGGGCAGTCTTAGTCAAACTATCGACTGGGTTCTCCCTGATGTGTATCTTGGTGACACACACAACCCCAGATTCAATAATATCCCAACAAAGTGAATTCTAATGTCAATATGCTTCGATCTACAATGACAAACATAATTTTGGGACAAATGTAAAGCATAGTGTACAACAATAGTTGAAACAGATAAAGACAACTCATGAATAATACATTTCAACCAAATAACTTCCTTAATGCATTCAGTCAAGGCTATATACTCAGCCTCTATGGTGGACATAACAACTACCAATTGCATGTTACATTTCCAAAAAATTGGACCACCATAAGCAAGGAAAACAAAACCAGTAGTTTATTTATGAGTGTCTATATTAGCAGCATAGTCATAGTCTACAAATCCTACAATGTCATCATCATAACTAGCATTTTTTTCCAAAACAAATGCATAAACCAGAAGATATTGTGACATAACTAAGAAGCCATTTTAGAGCATGCCAGTGTGCTTTTTCAGGTTTTCCCATAAACCTGCTCATAGTACACACACAAAAAGCAATATCTGGTCTAGAACAAATCATTGCATACATAAGACTCCAAACAACATTAGCATAAAAAATTCTACTCATAAAATCAATCTCATAATCACTAATAGGGTATTGGCTTAAGGACAATTTAAAGTGTTGGACCAAGGGTATGCTTACTGGTTTGATGTGCTCAAACAAATACCGTTTTAAAACCCTTTTTACATAAGCATGATGTGATAAAAACAAAACTCTTTCTTTTCTATGCCCAATGATTTTCATAACAAGGATTTCTTTTTCATTTCCCAAATCCTTTATTTTAAAGGTAAAATTCAATTGGGTTTTCTTATGGAAAACTAATTTCATGTTCTTACAAATAACTAGCATGTCATCAACATACAAAAGTAGGTAAATCATGTCATGCTTAATATGTTTGTAATAAACACATGCATCAAATTTTATTTTATTGAAACCATTTTCAATCATAAAAGAATCAAAATGTTTGTACCATTTCCTAGAGGACTACTTCAAACCATACAAATATTTTTTGCAATATGCAAACTTGATTAAATTTAAAATTATTTGAAAAACCTTTAGGAGGTCGCATATAAATGGTTTCATCCAATTTACCATGAAAAAAAATAGTTTTAACATATATCTATTCTATATGGAAATAATGTTTAGCAGTAAAATCAAGTAAAAAATGAATTAATGAATGTTTAACAATTGGGGAAAAGATCTCACCATAGTTCACTCCCTCACACTGGAGGTACCCCTTAGTGACTAACTGAGCTTTAAATTTGATTTTTAACTTCCCAATGTTATCCTCTTTATAACAACCCTACTATTTTATTACAAACTTAAACATGATTTATTACATAAACTCTTCACTTGATACAACATGGAAGATCAAGAGGTCTAGTGTCTTTGGGGATTAGGAACATTAAATAACAACTTAGAACATAAAACACACAACATATTTATTGAAAACTTCCTTTACATGACCACTACATTCCCTCGTACTTAGCATTGCATGAGATAACTCAAGGATATGAATAAGAAAAGGGTGAGCTATAAAGCCTAGGAAGAGAATAAACATGGAATACCATGAGGAATAAAATACATGTTATAGAATAGATATATAAATGGATAACAAGAGAAACATGAACATAAATGCATGATAAAGCATGATAATCATAACATGAAAATGTGGCAACAACACTTAACATAGAATTAGCATGAGCCAAGGCTCATTGCACATGGAGCATGAGTAAATCCTCATTGCACATGAAGCATGAGTAAAACCTCATTGCACTTGAATTGGCATGAGTCAACACCCATTGCACATGACGTATTATGATACTATACTTTACCCAATGCATTGGAGTGCTATCGGGGCTTACCCTTCTTAAACATTTCATTCCATGCATAAGTGTGTCATATGGATCATATAACATGGAATCAATCAACATAAAAATTTATTCCACGATTAAGTAATGTGGAATAAATACATGAAAGTACCATTCAATATGTATATGTTCATAAAGGTGAATACCCTTGATAGAGACATGGATATGGTATTCAATACACAATGATCTTGGATTGAAAAAATGTGGTGCAATTTCGGCAATAGAACGACGTGACATAAGGATTCATGACAATGGTTGATGAGAGATAAATGGGTGTCTCATCATATTTACATTAAATTGATAGTAAGGGGATTATATAGATACATGTACCAACAAACGTAATGGAATTTAGATTCATAATAAAAAATAATTACTTGAATATAAAAGAGGAGATATAAATCCTTCAAGGAATTTCAACATGGTAACAGGTGTACATAGGAGGCATTAATGAAAGAAAAAAGGGTCTCCCATCATCAAAACATAAATATGGAAGTATGGGGGAGGTATGAAATCATACCCCAACATTTTTAATTGAAAAAAATGGCATAACAACTTAAAGAAAATTGGACAAAAATGAGAAAGGAAGAAATCCCTTACTTGGAAGTGTGATCCCAAAGGCTTGGGAGAGGCTTGAGAGAGGATTCTTGGAAGCTTGGGACACCTTGGGAGGATTTTAGAGAGATGAGGGTAGAGTTTGGTTGAACTTAAAAGGATTTGAGTGAAGAGGAATGTCACGACCCGTCCCAGTGGGGCCTGAGCCAAAACTCCCCAAGCCCGCCTCCAATAGGCTAGGGGCTGGTGACTAGCACCGAGTAGACATGCTACTAACATGGGAGGCATTTCCTAAAAACCCGTACGTACGCACACACATCTCCAAGCCCACAAAGCTGGAAGGTAAAAGCTACTAAAAAAATGGAAATGCATGCATACACTAAAAACCCAACCAACAGAGTACGACAGGAAGCAAAGTACAATAATGTAAAACCCTGGGCCAAAAGTACAAGCCCAACAAAAGAGAGTTTGTAACAAGTTCTAGACTATAAAGAAAGGTACTGGGACTGCAATCTGTAGCCATAGGAACACACCTTGGCTTGTATGATCTCACTGAGCACCGTCCAGCCCTGGTCCTCCTAGAATCCTGTCAAAGGCTTGCTCGTCTACACAAGACACGACACGTGCGGGCAAAGCTCGTGCAGAGGTGAGTATAACAATAACCAGTAGGACACCCCGGAACCAAAAAGGAAACACAACAAGGGGAAAATACCACAAAGTAAAGATACAGTCATCTCTACACAATATATGTTTACAGAACATACAACAAGAATATCCAGATATACTCATACATGATCGACCATCGCGAAACCACTACTAAGATCCAGCTCGAAGATTCCACTAAGCACGTAACAAGGATAACACACTCCTAGGTCTGAAGAGAGAGATACAAAGTACTCATTCTGGGACAACACACTACACAAGTACTTGAGAATATGATGCTCAGATGAGGATCACAACCAATATCTATGGGGTGATTCCAACAACTTAGTCTGAACTAATCCGCTAAGCAGAGGATCAGCACCCGGGTAAAGTAGGTCACGTCGATACCAAGAACTCTACTTAGGGTTCCAAGAATGAATAGAGAATCCGACTCTAAGTCTCAAAGAGGGGATTCTAACAACTCTATTCAGGAAGTCCTGCTGAAGGGATCATACTCCTGTACATAGGAAATGATTCCAGGAAACCTTCAGGGGAAAGACCAAGGGGAAGAACCCTAAAGAAAATAGTCCAAGTCACAGAAGACCACTGGCTCAAGCCATGTAAAACAGGTTACACAACGTGTAGTAGGGTTACACATCGTGTTCCTTGACTCCGAGTACTGCCTGTGTAAATGGATCGTGTCACCCATCCAAGCTGTGCAAAACTCAACTACATGGTGTGTAGAAGGATCACACATCGTGTTCCCTGACTCCGGGTACTGCCCGTGTAAACGAACCGTGTTTGAAATCAAATTCATGTAGGAAAGCATATACACAATGTGTAAGTCGAAGCACACGCCGTGTTCTGTCAACTGGGAAACACCCATGTACCCTGGCCGCATGCCCGTACACGGTGTCCTTTCGTGTCGCCTGCCCGTGTACCAGTACATGGGGATCCCGTGTATCTGGCTGGCTCTGACCGGGGAAGG
Source organism: Viscum album (assembly GCA_963277665.1). Classification (NCBI taxonomy): domain Eukaryota; kingdom Viridiplantae; phylum Streptophyta; class Magnoliopsida; order Santalales; family Viscaceae; genus Viscum; species Viscum album. Next base: position 1,326,868,382 of record OY728142.1, on the reverse strand, counting down.
GTATACATGCCGTGTCCTTGGCCGTGTACCTAACCCGTGTCTGTGTACTTCTAGAGTTCATTCCAGGTGCCCCGCCGACGAACACATGCCGTGTAGCCCATACTACACGCCGTGTAGTTGAGAAATTTCCAGAAACGTCGTCTTCCTCCTCGCGCTTTGGCCGGATCTCCGGATCACGTTTCTCTTGTCTTTTTTCCGCGAAACTCAAGATTATGGGTTGCCCCATCATCGTGATGCTGAATCCGTGGGTTTCAGACCTTCGATCGGCTCCAAAATCCGATTCTGGTCATTCGTGCGGAAATCATTCGAAGAATGATATCTTCTGATATGCTTCGATCCATCCGTCGCCACCGCCGTTGTACCTCCGTGGGGTTTTCTCGATGCTAGATCTTCAATTTGGGATCATTGCGTCATGAAACAGATGCACAACGATCCATTGTTCATACCTTCATGAAGAACGCGTAGAACGCGCATGAAGAACATGAGAAAATAGGGGGATAAAGGCACAATAAATCGAGAGGGACGAACCTCGATCGATGTTCGTGTCGATCTTGGTTCGTCATCGTTAGGAGATTAAATGAAACCAAAACAACTTTAAGAATCAAATCCCCAAAATTCCCGCAAAAATCCCATCCCAAAAATACAATCGATCAGCGGGCTAATCTATTCGTGGATTAGTCCGCGTTCATCATAGGAATCAAGAACGAGAAAGAAATCACAAAGAGATCAAACGCCCTACCTGGATCCGCGGCGTTCGTTGGCGAAGATCCGGTTGTCGCGTCGTCGTCGCTGACAAAATTCGTCAAGAACGTCATCGCCGCACTGGGGGTTTCCTCCAGAGATTTCCTAGAGCCTCCAGGGGTTTCAAGGTTATGAGGTCTGTAACCCTGGACCCCTACACAAGCCTTTATTTAAAAAGGATAAAAGATATTCACTGCAACAAAATTTAATAAAATATTTTAAATTAAATATTTTATTACGGTTGCATCCAAAAACTGGATTTCCCCACCGACCTGCGTTAGCCGATGTTAGGTCTCTCTTAGGGTAAACCCGCTGCTCTGGACGCAACGGTGCCCTCAGATTTCCGATCCAAGCACCCGTTCAGAAGTTATTCTAGTTTTTTAGGAAAACCACAGGCGTGTGTTATTTAATTAAATTCAGACATTTGTTCCGGGCTCAGCGAGCCTCGAAACTGCACTCCGTCTTAAATCCTGGTCTCAAAATAATTTCCATATAATATTAAAATAATACATGGAAAAATCTGGGACATTACATCACACCCACCTTAGGGCTTTACGTCCTCGAAAAGCCAAAACAAAGGCTACTCAAAAAGATGTGGGTACTGCACACGAATCTGAGCCTCTCGCTCCCATGTGCTCTCATGAAGATTCTCGTGCTAGCACCGGACACACACCAAGGGAATAGCTCACCCATGGATAATCTTCTCTTACTGATACTCGATCTCTACTGGGTACTCAGTAAAGGTCACTCCATCATCGATGTCCAGCTCACCCCAGTCGATAACGTGCGATGGATCATGCACGTACCTCCGCAACTGCGACACATGAAAGACGTTGTGTACCCGATCCATCTTAAGAGGTAGATCCAATTGGTACGACACCTCACCAACTCTACTCAGAATCTGAAAAGTGCTGACGAACCTCAGAGATAGCTTACCACCTCAGCCAAATCTCCGCAATCCCCGTCGAGGTGAGACTCGAAGGAACACATGGTCTCCCTCCTCGAACTCCAAGGGCCTCCGTCTCCTGTCAGCATAAGACTTATGCTGAATTTGTGTAGTCTTCATCCACTCCTGGATGAACTGCACCTTTTCTATAGTAGCTCGCACCATCTCTGGGCCCATGAGTGCTGACTCTCCTGGGTCAGTCCAGCAAAGTGGTGACCTGCAAGGTCGCCCGTACAAAGCCTCGAATGGGGCCATACCAATAGTGGAATGATAACTGTTGTTATAAGAAAATTCCACCAGTGATAGGTGATCCTCCCAGCTATGACCAAAGTCAAGTATGCAAGCTCGTAGCATATCCTCCAGAACTTGGATGGTCCGCTCTGTCTGTCCATCAGTTTGAGGATGAAACGCTATGCTCAAGCGTAATTGAGTCCCAAAAGCTTCTTGTAATCCCTTCCACAACCAGGATGTAAAACGAGCATCATGATTTGAGACAATCGTGGATGGAACTCTGTGAAGTCGAACTATCTCCTGCATATAGAGGCGTCCCAATCTCTCTACTGAACTCTGTTCCCATATGTCTAGGAAGTGGGCTGACTTGGTGAGTCGGTCAACGATCACCCAGATGACATCGTGTCCCCTAGACGTACGTGGTAAACCCATCACGAAGTCTATGGATATCCCATCCCACTTCCACTCTGGCACCTCAAGGGGCTGAGTCAAAACTATTGGAACTTGGTGCTCAGCCTTTATTTGCTGACAAGTAAGGCACCAAGAAACAAACTCCTCCATACTCTTCTTCATTCCTAGCCACTAGAACTGACGTCGAAGGTCCTGGTACATCTTTGCCACGCCTGGATGCACCGATAAAGGATATGTATGGAACTCCCTCAAAACCTACTCCCGCAACATCACTGGTACTACTATGAACCCTCTGAAAATAACAACGTGCTCCCCACCTTTTAAATATCCATCAGCAGCATCGCCTACGGATATCTGAGCATGCAAAGTCTCACAGCTGGAATCCTCGAGCTGTGCTTCCATGACTCGCTGTAAGAGTGGAGGGTTAACAACCATCAACTGAAGGTAAGCTACCTTATCTCTATCCCAAAAGGATAACTGTAAAGAGGCCAAATTCCTCATCACCTCATCCAGTAACTACGAACTGGATTTCCTACCGAGATTATCTGCCACAACGTTCCCCTTCCCAAGAGTATAAACGATATAAAAGTCATAATCCTGGAGGAACTCAAGCCACCGCCTCTGTCTCAAATTCAGATCCTTCTGAGAAAAGATATATCTGAGACTCTTATGATCAGAGTAGATGGTAAACCGCTCGCCCATCAGGTAGTGCCGCCACATCTTCAATGCGAAGACTACCGCTGCCAACTCAAGATCATGGGTCGTGTAGTTCTGCTCGTGTGGCCTCAACTAACATGAGCCATAGGCAATCAACGCTTGCCTCTGCATTAGGACACAACCAAGCCCGATTCCTGATGCGTCGCAGAACACCACGTACTCGACACCCTCTTCTGGTAGTCTCAAGATCGGGGCACTCGTCAGACTCTATCTCAACCGCTAAAAAGCCTGCTGGCATCTCTCGGTCCACATGAAAGGCTACCCATTTCGGGTCATAACTGTCATGGGTGCTGAAATCCTGGAGAAATCAAGGATGAATCTCCAATAGTAGCCTGCCAACCCAAGGAAACTACGCACCTCCATCATGCTCCGGGGTGGCTCCCATGCTAACAATGCCTCTACCTTGGATGGGTCCACTGCTACACCATCTGATGAGATAACGTGTCCCAGAAAGTGGACCTCCTATATCTAGAATTGACACTTCAAGAGTTTCCCATACAACTGGTGCTTTCGGAGTGTGTCCAGAACAATCCTTAGGTGCCTCACGTGCTCCTCCTCGGACGCAGAGTACACAAGGATATCATCGATGAAGACCACTATGAACTGATCTAGATAGTGCTGAAAGATCCGGTTCATGAGTCCCATAAACACTGTTGGGGCATTCGTCACGCCGAAGGGCATCACAAAGTACTCATAGTGATCGTAGCGACATATGAAAGCCATATTTGGTATATCCTCATCCCGTACTCGCAACTGGTGATAGACTGATCGTAGATCAACCTTCGAGAACCATCATGCCCCTCTTAATTGGTCGAAGAGGTCATCAATCCTTGGTAGTGGATACCGGTTCTTCACGGTCACCTGATTCAAGCACCGGTAATACACACACAACCTCAAGCTCCCGTCTGCCTTCTTGGCAAACAACACTGGGGCCGCCCAGGGTGAAACAGTAGGTCTCATGAAGCCCTTCCTCTGCAAGTTTTCCAACTGCACTCTCAGCTCACGAAGCTCTGCGGGAGCCATACCATATGTTGATGCTGATATCAGTGTCTTCCCAGGTTGTAACTCAATGCATAAATCTATCTCCCGATGGGGAGGTAGTCCGGGGACATCCTCCGGAAAGACGTCCTCGTACTCAGCCACTACTGCTGGAAACTACCTGAATGGCCCAAAGACCTTCATTTTTATTGATTTTTGATAACCCCCCTTTCAAGGGATGAGAGGGAACCCTTACTGCTGGAAACTGGAAACTCATAACATCTGCTGCACCAAGGGCTAGCCTAGCCAACTAATGTGAAATCGGTTGTACTTTCCTACACACGAGTCCATCCTGCGTTGCCTGGGTCTCCTTTTCACCGACGAAGGAGAACCTCATTCCATCACTGCAGACACACCACACCCTTCATCTAAAACAGTCAATCTGGTCATGAACTGTGGATAGCCAATCCATACCAAGAATGACATCGTAAGGCCTCGACACTACCACCAAGAGGTTCCAACTGAAACTCCCACCTCCAAGGGTTAGTTCACACTATCTACAAAGGTGTGTGATCTCTGAATCTTCTCCAGTCGGTGTTTCTAAGTGTAAGGGTCGAGTCAATGGCTCAACTAGAATCTCAAGGTCTCGAACAAGATAAGCGGCTAGAAAAGAATTACTAGCACCTGTGTCTATCAATACGACATCCAAAGTAGAAAAGAAACAGATTGTACCTCTAATCATTCCATGAGTACCTGGGTCATAAGCCTCCGCTGCCTACAGCTGCCCCTGCCTCTGTCCACCAGCTCCCTAAGCCAGGGGTGGAACTCCTGGGGGTGGTGGTGGTAAAAGTTCAAAACGCCAACCACCTCCAGCTGCTCTCCGAGATCCTCTACCACGTCCGCTGCCCCATTGATCTATCTGCTCCACACGTTGCCTCTGCCTCAGTGGTCCATCCACTACTCCCATGTCAGTAGTACGGAGGGTCGAAAAATCTCGAGCGAGATGTCCCCTTCCATCACAAGAGTAGCATTGCCTCTCTCGAGGCTGGCTGGATGCGCCCTGTGAACCCTGTATGGTAGATCCTATGTCATGGGATCTCCTCTGAAAACGTCTCCCACGCCTTGGTCCCTGATGTCGGCTCCCTATTGCCGAGGTCTCTGCTCTAGATCACTCACTACTGACAACTTCCGGCTGTCTCTGCTTTGCCAAGAATCTCTCAACCACCAAAGCCCGCTCGAGCACCCCATCATAAGTAGGAATGCTCATAGGGATGATGCTATCTCAGATGTCTCTATGCAAGCCCCACTCAAAATTCCAAGCTCTGAAGTATTGATCCCTGACCATATCCAACGAGTAACGTGAGAGGTCGGTAAACCTCAATGAATAGTCAGACATCATCATGGTTCCCTGCTGAAGCTGAAGAAGCTCCTATATACATAATTCTCTCAGGGTAACCGGTGAAAACTCCTCTATGAAGAGACACTCAAACTATGACCACACAAGAGTCGCCTTGTCGTGGGTCTGGATAACCAAACTCCACCATCATCCCGCTGAGCCCTATAGAAGGCTCACTGCCAGGATCACCATCTGGTCTGCTGGTGTCCTAACCAAACGAAAGACTCTGGTCACTACCTCAAGTTAGTCCTATAATGCCTGAGGGGTAGGCTCACCTCGAAACCTGAGGGGTATCTATCTCTGAAACTCATGGAGTGTGCTCAGCCTACGCTTCTCCTCCACTGGTACAGTAGGCACTAAACACTGCTCCACAGGTGGTGGAATATCTGGCACACCACCTGAAGGTAAAACAGGGGGATCTGGTCCCTGTATCGAAGCTTCATCACTGAGGGGGTCATCCTCGTGATTGAGCTGCTGGATCCTAGTGGGTGTGTATCGCAGAGGCATCCTGTAAAGAAACAAGATGTATCACAGTCAGTGAGTATATCTGAAGAGCTGACTCAAGAAGGACATGGAAACCAAAACCCATTCCTATATGATGAATGTACCATTATTTTCCCCTGCAACTAGTGTTCTCATGTTCCGAGTCGAAAAGCAAGTTATCAGAGTCCCAGTGTATGGATACTTCGGCCGCCCGCACCAACACTGGGGTCCCTGGCTTGAAATCCGAACTCGAAACACTTAACAATGTTTCCCCAAACCAACTCACAGACTCTCGGTCCTAAGGTAGAACTGACCACCTCTAATACCACTCTGTCATGAACCATCCCAGTGGGGCCCAAGACACAACTCCCCAAGACCGCCTCCAATAGGTCAGGTGCTGGTGACTAGCACCGAGTATGCATGCTACTAACATGGTAGGCATTGCCTAAAAACCTGTACACACACACACACATCTCCAAGCGCAAAAAGCTGTAAAGTAGAAGCTACTAAACAAAATGAAAATGCATGCATACACTAAAAACCCAACCAATAGAGTACGACAGGAAGAAAAGTACAATAATGTAATTCCCTGGGCCAAAAGTACAAGCCCACCAAAAGAGAGTCTATAAAAAAGTACAACCTGTAAAGAAAGGTAATAGGACTACAATTCATAGCTGTAGGAACACACCTCGACTTTTCTGATCTCACTGAGCACCATCCGGTCCTAGTCCGCCTAGAATCCTATCAAAGACTCGCTCATCTGCACAAGACACGACATGTACGGGCAAAGCCCGTGCAGGGGTGAGTATAACAATACCCAGTAGTGTAAGGGTTGGTGTCCTCAGAACCAACTGTTTTGTACTTTGATTACATGAATGTTCACTTATTATATATTGTTCATTGTTCTGCATGACTATACTATTATAATGTCTTGGAATATTTGTTGCATTAATAAGGTCATAGCATATCCCCACTATGATGAGAACCTTAAAATGCTATAACAATATTCTTAAATAAAGTTATGTGGTTGGATGACATACTATGATAGGACACATAGTATACAGACCGTCATGTGTGAGTACTCGTAAGAAGATGAGACTCTCTCTCATGGAGTTCGCACTTGGTAATCTCCAAGATGGGAGATTATGAGAATAGACCCGCCAGTAGTAATTCCGCATGTCTTGGTGTCATCGGATATTTCTATCTGCGAGCGTGTGTAATGGTCCTTAGACTGGAAGATTATCATTAACCCATGTCATGACTCGCGCACTTAGATTTACTGATGAAAACCGTCACACAGACAGTTGGCAGGAAGTAGGGTACGTTGGGTGCGTCACGAGTGACATGTTGTTAATGGATAAGTCGAGGAAGGATTTTTCCCTTCCATTTATGGAAGTTGATATCTCAGCCCTTTGATTGAAATAGAACTGTCGCATTAAATTCCATGGCCATGGTGTAAACGATGAGTTTATTTCAGGTAGTCAAAGAATGACGGATCAAGCATATAGGTTTATGAAACTTCCATGAAACCTGCTTGATGAGATATTGAGACAAAGGGATTAAATTACATAGTAAGTGTTCGTATGAGGTGATACGTCAATGCGGCGTCAACTTCTTTCTCTTGGGTGCCTTGACCCGTTGCAAGACAGTAGTCTTGGACTTTAGGCAAGCCTGCCTAATGCCAACGAGAAAGAGGCCTAAAGGGTCACACACTAAGTGTATCCAAGTATCTCAAGTTGAATAAATATTAATCCCATACGTGGTTTAATAATTATTCAAGGAAGCCTAAGTTGTTTTAAATGATGGAGGAAAAATAAAATAAAACAAGTACACGCCGTGTATTATTAAATGTACACGCTGTGTAGTTTTATTTTGGAAAGGAAATGAATAAATGAAAACAAGATATACACTCCGTGTACATTTAATGTACACGTCATGTAGTTTTCAATGAAAAGCAAGTACACGTCATGTATTTATTATTACACGCCGTGTAGTTTTTCCAGTCGGGTTTTTGAGGATATAATATCATTTTATTAAATGATATTTATTATAATCAGCGTGAGCGCATGTCAAGGAATTAATTATTTGACATGGGGGTTTTCAATAAGAGTTAATGAAATAAATGAAACGTATAATGCATTTATTTATTGTCATAACTCTACAACCTCAAAATTGATTATAAATATCCTCACAACCCCAACTCTTTTCCTACACAAGAGAATCGTTGTGCACAAAATCTCTGGAGAATTCTTTCAAGGCCGAAAGAACCTCTTCCTCCAAGAATGCTCTCAAGACCGAGAGAGATCCACTTCTATCGGATCAAGACAATCTAAGGCGGACAATGCAAGAAAAGGCTTCTCCACGCTAGCACCTGGAGAATCCTTTGACGACGTCTAGAGATACGAGGTATACATGTGGATCACCGCTAGAGGGAGTCTACACTTGGCTTCTGCGACGCAACGACGGATCACATCGACAACGTGATCGAGAACATCAACAAAGAAAGAACACCCAAAAGGTATTTCTTTATAATTAATTAAATTAATTATAATAAACATGTAACGATCCTTGTTTGTGGTTCCAGGACAAACCATCTTCTTTGTCTTTTTCTGTGATTCGATCTGTGGAGACTGTCGTTTATCGTCGTATTGATCTCGGATTGATCATTGCTAATGACAAAAAGCCAAGTGGGCACATCCACCCACGTGCTTCCGCTGCGCCTGGAACCTTAAAGTAGGACACCCTGAAACCACAAAGGAAATACAACAAGGGAAAAAATACCAAAAAGGAAAGAGAAAGTCAGCTATACATAGTATATGTTTACAGAACATACAACAAGAATATCCAGATATACTCATACACGATCGACCATCGTGAAACCACCACTAAGATCCATCTCGAAGATTCCACTAAGCACGTAACAAGGAGAACACACTCCTAGGTCTGAAGAGAGAGATACTAAGTACTCGTTCTGGGAGAACACACTCCACAAGTACTTGAGGACATGATGCTCAGATGAGGATCACAACCAATATCTATGGGGTGATTCCAACAACTCTGTATGAACTAATCCGCTAAGCAAAGGATCGACGCCTGGGTAAAGTAAGTCACGTAGATACCAAGAACTCTACTTAGGGTTCCAGGAATGAATAGAGGATCCGACTCTAAGTCCCACAGAGGGGATTCCAACAACTCTATTCATAAAGTCCTGCTGAAGGGATCATACTCCTATACATAGGAAATGATACCAGGAAACCTTCAGGGGAAAGAACAAGGGGACGAACCATAAGGAAACTAGTCCAAGTCACAGAAGACCACTGGCTCAATCCATGTAAAACAGGTTACACGGCGTGTATTAGGGTTACACTCCATATTCCTTGACTCCAGGTACTACCCGTGTAAATGGCCCATGTCACCCATCCAAGTTGTGTAAAACTCAACTACACGACATATAGAAGGATCACATGCTGTGTTCCCTGACTTCGGGTACTACCCGTGTAAATGGACCATGTTTGAAATCTAAGTTGTGTATGAAAGCATACACACGGTGTGTAAGTCGAAGCACACGCCGTGTTCTGTCAACTGGGAAACACCCGTGTACCCTGGCCGCATGCCTGTACATGGGGTCCTTCCGTGTCGCCTGCCTGTGTACCAGTACACGGGGTATCCCGTGTATCTGGCCATGTTCGGCCGGGGAAGGGTATACACGCCGTGTCCTTGGCCGTGTACCCAACCTGTGTCCTTGTACTTTTGGAGTACATGCCAGGTGGCCTTCCGACAATCACATGCCGTGTTGCCCATACTACACGTCGTGTAGTCGGGAAATTTCCAGAAACGTCGTCTTCCTCCTCGCACCTCGTCCGGATCTTTGGATTGCGTTTCTCTTGTCCATTTGCCGTGAAGATCAAGATTATGGGTCGCCCTGTCTCCATGATGCAGAATCTGTGGGTTTCAGACCTTCGATCAGCTCCAAAATCCGATTTTAGTCATCTGAACAAAAATCGTTCGAAGAATGATATATTCCGATCCGCTTTGATCCATCCGTCGCCACCACCGTCGCACCTCTGTGGGGTTGTCCTGATGCTAGATCTTCAATTTGGGATTGTTGCGTCATGCAACGGATGCGCAACGATCCGTCGTTCATACCTCCGCGAAGAACGTATAGAACACACATGAAGAATGAGAGAAAATCAGGGGAGAAAGGCACAACAAATTGAGAGGGATGAACCTCAATCGATGTTCATGTTGATCTTGGTTCTTCATCGTTAGGAGATTAAACGAAACCAAAATAACTTCAAGAATCAAATCCCCAAAATTCCCGTAAAAATCCCATCCCGCAAATACGATCGATCCACGGGCTAATATGTTCGTGGATTAGTCCGCGTTCATTATAGGAATCAAGAACGGGAAGGAAATCACAAAGAGATCAAACACCCTACCTGGATCTGCGGCATTCGTTGGTGAAGATCTGGTCGCCGCGTCATCGTCGCCGGCGAAATTCGTTAAGAACGTCGTCACCGCGTTGGGGGTTTCCTCCAGAGCTTTCCCAGAGCCTCTAGGGGTTTCAGGGTTATGAGGTCTATAACCCTGGACCCCTGTGCAAGCCTTTATTTAAAAAGGATAACAGATATTCGCTGCAAAAAAATTTAATAACATATTTTAAATTAAATATTTTATTACGGTTGCGTCCAAAAACTGGATTTCACCACCGACCTATGCCAGCCGATGTTAGGTCTCTCCTAGGGTAAAAACAATGCTCTAGACGCAACGGTTCCCTCAAATTTCCAATCCGAGCACCCGTTCAAGAGTTATTCCACTTTTTCAGGAAGGCCACACACGCGTGTTATTTAATTAAATTCAGACATTTGTTTCAGGCTCACCGGGCCTCAAAACTGTACGCCGTCTTAAAGCTTGGTCTCAAAATAATTCCCATATAATATTAAAATAATAAATGGAAAAATCAGGGACATTACAAGGAAGTGGTAGCTTGGGTGGGTTTATATAGGAAAGGAGAGAGAATTCTTTATTATTTAGGTTTGTGACACCTTACATTAAACTAATCAAAACCACAAACCAACCCATGGTTTTTGCCCATGGTTTTTTCCAAAGGGGAGTGGAAAAAAAATATTTTATAAGTCCAATAACCGAACTTCTTAAAATAATAGGTTTGATTATGTGGAGGTGAGTCACACTCTCAAGGAAAACAATTTAAAAGGTCAAAATGTTTTATAAGCCCTGAAGGGTCCACAAAAGCTTTGTAAAATAAATAAAACAAACCCAAAATCACATTATTGTAATAGTAAAACATATATTGGCCTAAAATAATGTTTATATTATTTTATTACATCACTATTGGGTCATTATGATGTCATAAAACACATTATATATTTAAATTGCATTTAACTTTTACCCAAAAATTCGATTGTCTCAGAAAATTATGAAAAATTCACCCTTGGATAATTTCGACATCCTGATTCCAAAAATAATATTCATTTTATCTAAATAATTTTCTATATATATGAATTTTTTACTTTTAAAATAAAAACTAACATTTATAAAAAATTCATGGGTTTTGATAAAAATAGCTTTCAAACCTTAATAAAAATTACAACTACATTCATAAAATTATACGATAATTTATATTTAATAAAAATTAATTTAATAATAATATTTTATTAAAATATTATTTAATTCAAAAATCAATTGATTCATCAAAATAGATTTCCTAGTTGAATATTAACTAAAAATACTATTTGTGCTTTAAAAACTATTTACAAAGTAACAATAATAAAATGAATGCACATTCTTTATACAAAAATAATGTACATAGTTATAGTACTAGGGTCTTGTTACATAACCTATTATAACACCCACATAAGACCGAATGGTAAGGTGTGCAATGGTGATAGACTCTTGGAGTGGCTCAGATAACATCGCTCGGGTGGTAATCTCTATTAACTTCCACTTCTCCTGTAGTTGATTCTGATCAAGATTAATGTGTTCCAGCTCAGCTTGGGATTGGTCAAGAGTGAAGCCCAATGATGCCACCTCCTTTTCGAGCTCTGACAAATGGACTTCGTATGGGGAAAGTCTACTGGATGAGGCCATCGCTTCCTTTGTCTGAGTAAATTGGATTTGTTAAAGCCCTATATTTATACTAATCATGTGATCATTGTTCAATGAATATATTAGAAATGGTCAAAATTAATAATGGTATTTTAAAATCTATAAATATAAAACCAATGAAGTTCACATTTTATATAACCATAATAAACATTCAATTAAATCAAGAGGAATTTCCATTAATGAAAGTTTGAGTCATTACAATCTTCCCCCCTTAAGAAATTCATCCCTCAAAATTTTCTTTTCCCACACTAAAAAAGATGTGGGTAACTTTGATACATCACTTCCTCCAATTCCCACGTCACTTCTTCAAACTTGGGGTTTCGCCACAACACCTTGACGAGGGGCATTGTCTTATTTTGTAGAACTTTTCTCTACGATCTAAGATCTTCACTGGTTGCTCCTTGTAAGAAAGATCTTACTCTAGCTGTACTACCTCTGAAGAGAGTACATGTGAAGGTTTTGGTATGTACTTTCTTAAGAGGGATACATGAAAGAAATTTTGTACATTGGCTATGGTAGGTGGAAGTGCTAGTCGATAGGCCACAACTTCGACATGATCAAGAATCTCGAAGGGACCGATGTACCTGGGACTTAACTTCCCTTTATTTCCAAACCTCATGACCTTATTCTATGGATATATGCATAGAAATACCATGTCTCCAACTTTAAACTCAAGGTCTCGTCGACAGTTATCTACATAACTCTTCTGCAGACTCTGGGCTGCCTTGATATGCTGCTGAATGGTTTTCACCTTCTCCGCCATTTCTTTGACCATTTCTGGTCCTAACAGATTACATTCACCGACTTCATCCCAACATGTCAATGTTCTGCACCTCTTCCCATACAGGGCTTCATAAGGTGCCATTCAGATTATCGATTGGAAACTGTTATTGTAGGAGAATTCAACTAGTGGAAGATGTTGGTCCCACCCTTCTTTAAAGTCCATAGAACATGATATAAATATATCCTCCAATGTCTGAATAATTTTCTCAGATTGGCCATCAGTTTGAAGATGATAGACCATTCTAAATTTTAGTTCAGTATCTAGAACATGTTGAAAACTCTTCCAAAACTTAGATGTGAATCTTGGATCTTGATCAGATACAATAGATAGTGGTACTCCATGCAGCCTTACCACTTCCCTGATATATAATCGTGCTAGTTTATCCAATGAGAAATCCTCCTAAATTTCAATAAAGTGTGTAGAATTTGTAAGATGATCCACAACAACCCAGATTGCATTATTTCCTTTGGATGTCTTCGGAAGTCCGGTGACAAAGTCCATGGTGATGTTCTCCTATTTCCATACTGGTATGGGAAATGGTTACATCATCCCCTTATACTTCTGCCTCTCTGCCTTCACTTGCTGACACACCAGGAACTTTGATGTATACTCAGCAATCTCCTTCTTCATATTATCCCACAAATAATTCTCTCAGAGATCTCGATACATCTTTGTGCTTCCTGGGTGAATAGAGAAATTTGAACTATGTGCATCATCCAAAAGTTTCTTCTTCAGATCTGGACTTGATGGAACACATAGTCTTTTCCCAAATCTCATAATTCCTTCTTCATTAACATTTAACTATGAGGATTTCCATTTTTTGATAGCTTCCACTTGCTTCTTAATTCACACACCATCCTTTTGAGCATCCTCTAACCTATCCAAAAGAGATGATTGATCAATCATGTGTGAAAGGATTGATGATGTTCCCTTCTTTATGATTCCCATGTCTATCTTCATCAAGTCTAAGAAGATTGGATCCTTCTCAATTCTCAATAGTGATAGAATTGCTGTATCCTTTCTACTTAGAGAATCTTCTACCTTGTTCGCTTTCCCAGGGTGGTAATGGATTGATCAGTCATAGTATTTGATTAGCTCTAACCATCTTCTTTGGCGCATATTCAACTCTTTCTTTGTGAATATATACTTGAGTCTTTTGTGGTCCGTATATATTTCACACTTATCCCCAAAGAGATAATTCCACAAAATTTTTAAAGCGAAGATCACCACAGCCAAATCCAAATCATGTGTTGGATAATTATGCTCTTGAACTTTCAATTTCCTTGAATCATAGGCAATGAATTTGTCATTTTGCATCAACACACAACCCATGCCCTTCTTTGAAGCATCACTGAATACCACAAAAAGTTCCCCACTTATGAGTAAAGTGAGCACGGGCGCAATGATAAACCTCCTTTTTAACTCATTGAATATTTTCTTTGCATTCATCACTCCAAGAAAAATTTACCCCCTTATGAGTTATCTTGGTAAGAGGTTTGGACAATCGTGAGAAATTTCTCATAAATTGTCGATAATATCCAGCTAACCCCAAGAAGCTATAGATATCCGTTATTGATATTGGCCTCGATCATCCCTCAATTGCATCTGTTTTGGAGGGATCTATAGATATCCCATTGCTTGTGATGATATGGCCCAAGAATGAGACCTCATTCAATTAGAACTCATACTTTTTGTACTTTTCATAGAGATTCTCCTTCCGAAAGGTCTCTAGTACAGTTCTTAGATGCTCCTCATGATCCTCCTTGGTTTTAGAGTATATTATAATATCATATATAAAGACTACTACAAATTTGTCGAGGTAATCCCTAAAGACTCTATTCATAAAGTATATGAAGATTTCTGAATCATTAGTGAGTCTGAAAGGCATTATTATGAATTCATAGTGCTCGTATCTTGTACGAAAAGCAGTCTTGGGTATATCTTCCTTCTTCACCCTTAATTGATAATATCTCAACCGCAAATCCACCTTGGAGAAGTATTGTGCTCCATGCAGCTGATCAAATAAGTCATCAATTCATGGTAGAGGATACTTGTTCTTTATTGTGATTTTGTTAAGCTCACGATAATCGATGCAAAGGTGCATTGACCCATCTTTATTCTTGACGAAGCGGACTGGTGCACCCCATGGTGAAGCACTTGGGCGTATAAACCCTCTATCCAGATTCTCCTATAGTTGTTTCTTCAGCTCGTCAAGCTCCACAACAGCCATTCTACATGGAGTCTTGGATATTGGTAATGCCCCAGTTATAAGATCAATTGAGAATTCAACATCTCTTCTAGGAGGAAGACCAGCAAATTCCTTGGGAAAAACTTCAGCGAATTCCATAACAATAGGCATGTCTTCAAGGATGGTTGCTTCTTTGGACTCAATCATCTGATCCAGATGCACATGCTCATAGGGCAGTAATATACATGCTTGAGATGATGAAGCTAAAGAAGATTCATCTTCTTCCTTGCACTTATATAGAATTAGGGGTCGATTTTCCACATGGAGAGTGATTTCCCTATCACGACAATTTATGTTGTCTCTATATAAGGAAAGCCAATCCATGCCAATAATTGCATCAAATTTTACCAGATGGAGTATTATGTGGTTCTCCGGGAAATTCAATACACAGATTATGATAGGGGAGGAGTTATATTCATGGGATGTAATGATTTCCTCATTTTCTGTACTCACCGACATCTTCACTTCCATGATTTGTGGTGGTGCTGGGATTGTTATACTAATATTTTGGGATATAAAAGAATGCATAGAACCTAAATAAAAAAGTAGGCTCACTATTCTTGAATGAATAACTAGCGTACCTATCACCACTTCATTTCCAGGGTTCACATTGGCAGTAGTGATGGAAAAATCTCTCCCTTGCTACCTTGGAGGTTGTTGGTTGCCTCTGAAAACCCCTGGCTTAGGGAACTAATTTGAAAGATTCCCTGGTTCTTTGAAGTTGTAGTAATGAACAATGCATTGAGGTTCGAACAGAGCGTTCCTCTCCTCTGTTGCAGCCACAATATTTTCTTGTCGGCAGTTAACAGCTAGGTGCCCTTCTCTTCCACACCTAAAGCATTTCCTCATCCCCTTCAGGCAATTTCTGAGGTGCTTCTTTCTGCACCTTTGGAAAGTGGGGTGCTGGATCTTCTTAGCACTGTTGGATTTATCCATTGGACCACCAAAATTGAATTCCAAATTATGATTCTTATCCCCATGATACCCCTGATATTCTTTGATCTCCATTTAGGCCTTGAGGGCACATCAGACAATTTTCTCATAACTATCGAAGTCACGGACCGCCAGCACTTTCCATAGGCTAGGTTTCAGCCCACCAAAGAAGCAGTCAACCCTGTATTCAGGGGTAATGACAAATACAGAGGCGTATCGTTCAAGACTTGTGAATTTTTCCACGTATTCTCTGACAAATTCTTTATCTTTTTTCTTGAGGTTAAGGAAGTCCCTTTCTATCTTAAGTCGGAGGGTGCACAAAAAATATTTATCGAAAAACATCTTCTAGAAATCCTTCAATTCCAACACCTCAATCTCCTCCTCAGGCTTTGTATTTTTGACCAACGTCCACCATTGATCAACTTCAACCTCCATACAATAAGAATCCAGAAGAACCTTCTCTTGTTTAGAACATTGAAGGATGGATAAGATCTTTTCAATGGAGTTGATCCATTGTTTGGAGATTGAGGGATCAGATGATCCATTAAAAGTAGGATGACTTTGTCTCATGAAGCTATCAATAGTGACTTTTTCTTTCTTAGGGGGGGGGGGGGGTTGAACGTTCCTCTTGACCCATTTTTCTATTCAAATCTTGAATTAACTGAGAGAGAAGCGTGACAAAGTTCGCGATTCCCACTCCCATCGGATTGGGAATCTCATTAGCACAGTCATCACATTGATATTCACATCAGTTGTTAGCCCGATTCCTCCTATTACCGACCATTGGCTGGAATAAAAGGAAAGTTAGGGGTAACACATAAAGGGTAATCCAAGTACAAAATTGATGACTTATAAATAACTTTTATTTCCTTAACTTATGAATCCATAGGCTTCAATCTATGCTATTCATGATCTAATTTCTAATATATATTCCTAGAGGCATTTTTTTTCATTCCCTTAATAAGGGTTCGTACTAAGCTTGTGAATTTACCAAATAATATCCCTCGGGAGTGTCATAAACAAGATTGCAACAAGTCCCATTGTTGTGCACCGGTTCCCATTCGAGTCTAGATCAAAGCGGTGTTTTCGGGTTTTTCCCTAAGGATACATCTGTGCCAAAGCCGCCTCTACCTGCTCATATCTAGACAAGGATGTATTTTCTTGATAAACCACATACTCAATACTCACCAATACTTAGGGATGTTTTTATTATACTTATTATTATCTCTATGTCTTCACTATGGTTTTCTAATCCTAATCTGAAAAATAACTAAACCAATCCTCTGATACCAACTATAACAACCCAACTCTTTTATTATAAACTTAAAAATGATTTATTACATAAAATATTCACTTGATAAAACATGGAATATTGAGAGGTCTAGTGTATTTGGGGATTAGGAACATTACATAACAGCTTATAACATAAAACACACAACATCTTTATTGAAAACTTCCTTTACATGACCACTACATTCCCTTGTACTTAGCATTGCATGGGATAACCTGAGGACATGCATAAGAAAAAGGTGAGCTATAAAGCCTAGTAAGGGAATAAAAATGGAATAACATGAGTAATACAATAAATTTTAGACAATAGACATATCAATGGAGCACAATAGAAACATGAACATAAAGGCATGATAAATCATGATAATCATAACATGGAAATGTGGTAGCAACACTTAACATGGAATTAGCATGAGCCAAGGATCATTGCACATGGAGCATGAGTAAACCCTCATTGCACATGAATCATGAGTAAAAAATAGTTTCACTTGAATTATCATGAGTAAAAAACCATTTCACATGATGAATAATGATAACATACTTTATCCAATGCATTGGAGCGCTATCAGGGCGCACCCTTCTTAAACATTTCATTTCATGCATAAGTGTGCCACATGGATCTTATAACATGAAATCAATCAACATAAAAAGTTATTCCATGATTAATTAATGTGGAATCAATAAATTAAAGTACCATTAAATATTTATATGTTCATAAATGTGAATACCATTGATAGAGACATGGATATGGTATTCACTACACAATGATCTTGGCTTGGAAAAATGCGGTGCAATTTCGGCAGCATAACGACGTGACATAAGGATTCATGAAAATGGTTTATGAGAGATAAATGGGTGTCTCATCATATGTACATGAAATTGATAGTAATGGGATCATATAGATACATGTTCCAACAAAATTAATGGAATTTAGATTCATAATACAAAAGAATTACTTGGATGTAAAAGAGGAGAGAGAAATCCCTCAAGGAATTTCAGCATGGTAACGGGTGTACATGGGAGGAATTAATGAGAGATAAATGGGTCTCCCATAATCAAAACATAAATAAAAAAGTTTGGGGGAGGTTAAAAATCATACCCCAACATTTTTAATTGAAAACAAAAGGGCATAAAAACTTAAAGAAAATTGGATAAAAATGAGAAAGGAAGAAATACCTTACTTGTAAGTGTGATCCCAAAGGATTGGGAGAGGCTTGAGAGAGGATTCTTGGGATCTTGGGGAACCTTGGGAGAATTATAGAGATAGGAGTTAAGGGTTTGGTCGAACTAAAAAGGCTTTGAGTGAAGAGGAAGTGAGAGCTTGGGTGGGTTTATATAGGAAAGGAGAAGGAATTCTTTATTATTTAGGTTTGGGACACCTTACATTAAACTAATAAAAACCAAAAACCAGACCATGGTTTTTGCCCATGTTTTTTGGAAAAGGGGAGTGGAAAACAATATTTTATAAGTCAAATTTCTGAAATTCTTAAAATAATAGTGTTTCTTATGTGGAGGTGAGACACTCTCAAGTAAAAAAATTTAAAAAGACAAAATGTTTTATAAGCCTTGAAGGGTCCACTAAAGCTTTGTAAAATAAATAAAAAAACCCAAAATAACATTATTTTAATGGTAAAACATATATTGGCCAAAAATAATGTTTATATTATTTTATTACATCACTATTGGGTCATTATGATTCCATAAAACACATTATATATTTAAATGGTATTTAATTTTTACCCAAAAATTCGACTGTCTCAGAAAATTATGAAAAATTCAATGTTGGATAACTTCGATGTCCTGATTAAAAAAATAATATTAATTTTATCTAAACAATTTTCTATATATGTGTATTTTTACTTTTAAAATAAAAACCGACATTTATAAAAAATTCATGGGTTTTGACAAAAACAGCTTTCAAACCTTAATAAAAATTACAATTGCATTCATAAAATTATATGATAATTTATATTTAATAAAAATTAATTTAATAATAATAATATTTTATTAAAATATTATTTAATTCAAAAATCCATTAATTTATCAAAATAGATTTCTAAGTTGAATATTAACTAAAAATACTATTTTTTCTTTAAAAACTATTTACAAAGTAATAATAATAAAATGAATGCACATTCTTTATACAAAAATAATGTACATAGTCATAGTTATATGGTATTGTTACATAACCCCTTATAACACCTGAATATGACCAAAGGGTAAGTTGTGAGATGGAGACAGACTCTTGGGGTGGCTCGGATAACATCGCTCGGGTGGTAATCTCTATTAACTTCCACTTCCCCCATAGTCAGTTCTGCTCAAGCTTAATGTGTTCAAACTCAGCTTGGGATTGGTCAAGAGAAAATCCCAATGATGAAACCTACTTTTCGAGCTCTGACAAATGGGATTCGTATGGGGAAAGTCTACTAGATGAGGCCATAGCTTCCTTTATCTGAGTAAATTGGATTTGTTAAAGCCCTATATTTATACTAATCACGTGATCACTGTTCAACGACTATATTAGCAACGATCACAATTCATAACGGTATTTTAAAATCAATAAACATAAAACCAATGAATTTCACATTTTATATAACCATAATAAACATTTAATTAGATCAAGATGAATTTACATTAATGAAAGTTTGGGTCATTACACTCTTTCTTCTTGAAGATCCATCTACAACCTATAACCTTTTCATTTTGAGGTTTAGTTACAATAGTCTAAGTTTTATTCTTCATAAGTGAATTCATTTCTTCATTCATAACATCCAGCCACTATCAGAACTCTTTTAATTTTAAAACTTGCTTAAAGGTTTGAGGTTCATCAATACATAGGTCTTGAGCAACACTAAAGGCATACACAGCCATGGAAGCATGGATGAACTGAGTAGGGAGGATGATAACCCCTGTCTCTCTATCTTGAGTCAATTGGTATCCTCTAATGTCACCTACTTATGCTTTGGTTTTAGAATCGGAATTAGATTTTGATTCACCCTTAGGTTGTGAGGGGTGAGTAGAAGGTGTAGGTTTAGGTTCTGAAGTTTCCTAAAGGTCAGGACCAACTACAACACCCAAAGGATTGGGTATACTGGTCTATTTAGACTCAATTGTCTTCTCTTTGGGAATACTTGACCCTCTACACATGACATCATGACTAATAATACACTTTTGATAACTTGGTTTGTCTACCCAAAATTTATACCCCTTAACACCCACTCAATAACCAACAAAGACACACCTGACAACCCTAGGTTCCACCTTATCATTCTTAGAATGTTCATAAGCTATGGATCAAAAAACCCTAAGGTAATCAAGACTAGGAGGTTTTCCAATATAGAGTTATTTTGGTGTTTTAAAGGCATAATATTAGGATGGGAATATATTTATTAGGTATACAATTGTGGTAATAGCCTCAACCCAAAAGGACTTGGGAAGGGAGGAATAAGAAAGAACACACCTAAACCTATCTAGGATGGTCCTATTCATTATATTGACTAACACATTCTATTATGGAGTTTCCAAAATAGTCCTATACCCATGAATACCCTCATAACTTCAGAATTCAACAAATTTAGTGGATAGATATTCTAAACTATTATCCATTCCAAGAGATTTTAACTTCTTACTTGACCCAGTTTCAACACTAGCCTTCCAATTCTTAAAGGTTTGAAACACATTAGATTTGTGTTTTAGTATGTATATCCAAATGTTTTGGGAGTATTAATCTATAAAAGTCACAAAATAATAGCCTCCATCATGAGAGGTAGTCCTAGAGGGGCCCTAAAAGTTAGAGTGCACACACTCTAAAGGGTTTCTAGCTTTATAGGAAGACTTACTGAAACTAACATGTTTATATTTACAGTACACACACTCCTCAAAAAAAGTAAGACTACTAGGGTTGACATTAGTTAACAGACCTTTCTTTCTAAGTTCATCTAAACCTTTGGTACTAACGTTCCCTAACCCTCTATTCCATAAGGTAGTATTATATAAGGCTTGAATATTTGAAACATTTATCTATTTTATGTGAGTCCTGCCCTCCAAAACATACAACCCATTATTAAGGTTTCCTTTCATGATAATGAGAGACCCATAGATAATCCTAAAACAACCAGAATCAAACTTGAAGGTGAAACCCTTCTGGTATAGAACACCTAGGGAAATAAGGTTTCTTTTATGTTTGGGTAACCACCTAACCTCTTCAAGAGTTTTAATCGACCCATCATGAAATTATAAATAAATAAAACCTATACCCATAATGTGACAACTCTTGTTATTCCATAGGTAGACACTACCTAATTCAATTTCTCTCAATTTAGTAAAAGACTTCCTATTCAGACACATATGGAATGAGAATCCTGAATATAGGATCCATTCCTCATAGGTAGGACAATAACTAATATTTAACACATCAACTGTGTCAAAGTCTTATTCAATTAACAAAGAATGTTCACTATTATTTTCATTATAGACATTCTTTTTTTAGGACACTTACGTTTCATATGCCCAAGTTTTTTACAATGAAAACATTTGAACACTTTAGTTTTAAACTCTCTATTCTTGGATTTAGACCTATGTTTTCTTGATTGACTCCTTCATTCTTAACAATGCCTTTCTTTTGGATTTACTTGGCTAACAAGAAGACTTAACTTCTTTAAGAGTTAAAGTGTCTCTACCACACATCATCCAATATTTTATAGAAGTATACAATTAATCCAATGAAGCTAAAAGAATTATTTCTTGGACCTCATCCCCTATTTCAGAATATATGTTGGATAGGTCTAAAAAAATTCTATTAAAATCACAAAGACGTGACCTGATTGCAGTTCCAGGGTGCATTTTAAAGGTATAAAGTCTCATTTTTTATATAACCTTCCAACTAAAGATTTAGTCGTGTATAGGGATTCTAACTTGGACAAGATACCAATGACATATGACTCAAAGGATACTTCTCTAAGAACATTATCCTCTAAATACAACAAAATGAGGCTATAGGATTTCCTAAGAATATCATAAAAAACAACAACAAAATTAATAATGGTTTGTCTATTAGGGGATAGAGTGGTCACCTTTTTCTTGGGATCACTGAGAGAATCAATTAATTCATTGTGGTCTAATAGAGCATTCATCTTAATTCTCCATAGATTAAAATCATCTTCACCATTGAATTTTTCTATTTCAAACTTTGTGGATCCCATTATAAATGCTTCAAAAAGGCTCTAATACCAATTTTTAGGGTCAATGTTGATGTGGATGTCCCTCCTCAATATACAAGACCCACTAAGATGTTTATTTGGCTACAAAGTGATTTAGAAAAATCATTTTTCTTTGCAAAAAAGTGACTTAACAGGTTAAGGTGAATGCTTGAGTTTAGAATATAAAGAAAAGAAAAGAAAACAAGAAAGAACACATAGATGTAACATGCTTCAAATCTTTGGGATTCTACGTACACGGGGGGAACACCACCAGATGATACATTCATATTAGAAAAATAGGAATAAGAAAATTAAATATTCGATGTAAGGAAATAAAAGGGCCAGAGAAGATATTTGAGGAGGCCGGTCTTACTGAACCAAATGGTGGTGGTGAAACCTGTCATGTGGAGACAACACTCACTATGGGAAAAATCACTATTTGCGACGGGATTTCTTCCCATCGCAAATAACCCGTCCAGGAAGCTATTTGCGACTGTGAAAATTTCCCGTCACAAATAACCAATTATTTGCGATGAGTTTTCGTCTCCCGTTGCAAATAGTTTGGCGCGACTTGCGCGCCAAACCGTGCGAATATTATTTGCGACGGGGAGATGCATCCTGTCGCAAAAAGTTTGGCGCGACTGCGCGCCAAACCGCGCAGGGGTATTTGCGACGGGATCCCGTCACAAATACCCGGCGGCGGTTAATAACTTTTTGCAACGGGATGTCATCCCGTCGCAAAAAGACTGTCGGCAGGAACTATTTGTGACGGGTCCCGTCGTAAATAACCTTTTAACCGCCGACTGTAATTAATGCGGGTGAGGTTATTTGTGACGGGAAGCCCGTCGCTAATAATCCCGTTGAAACTAATCTAACCTATATATACCTCCATCCGTTTTTTTCCCAAATCATTCAGATCTTGTTCTCTCTCTCTTTTCATTCTTCAGTTTCAAAGAAAAATTTTCTTTTAGTTGAAATTTTTTATACAAGAGCAATCAGAGGGCGTTAATATCTTCAGAATATAAAAGTTTAAGGTATTTATATTTATATTTTATATTATATTTTTTTTATATTTTTTATGTTAAATTTAATTGTTGTTTATTAGTTGTAATTTAATTAGATTTCAATTGATTTTTATTTATAATTATTTTTACTAAGAAATTGATATTGTTAGTGATAATTATAAATAATTAGTCATAATTAATACTAATTAGATATAATTAGATATAATTAGGAAAAATTAGATATAATTAGGAATAAATATGTATAATTAGGAATAAATATATATAATTAGGAATAAATAGATATAATTACCAATAAATAGATATAATTAGCAATAAATAGATATTATTAGCAATAAATAGATATAATTAGCAATAAATAGATATAATTAGCAATAAATAGATATAATTAGAAATAAATAGATATAATTAGCAATAAATAGATATAATTAGCAATAAATAGATATAATTAGCAATAAATAAATATAATTAGCAATAAATAGAAATAATTAGATATAATTAGTAATAATTAGATATAATTACTAATAAATAGATATAATTACTAATAAATAGATATAATTAGTAATAAATAAATATAATTAGTAATAAATAGATATAATTAGTA
The DNA here is from genome assembly GCA_963277665.1 of Viscum album. Classification (NCBI taxonomy): domain Eukaryota; kingdom Viridiplantae; phylum Streptophyta; class Magnoliopsida; order Santalales; family Viscaceae; genus Viscum; species Viscum album. The sequence continues at coordinate 1,326,844,274 of OY728142.1, read as the reverse complement.
ATAATTAGTAATAATTAGATATAATTAGATATAATTAGATATAATTAGATATAATTAGAACTAGTTAGACATAATTAATAATAATTAGTAATAATTAGTAATAATTAGTAATAATTAGTAATAATTAGTAATAATTAGATATAATTAGATATAATTAGATATAATTAGATATAATTAGATATAATTAGATATAACTAGTAACAATTAGGAATAATTAGTAACAATTAGTAATAATTAGTAATAATTCGTAATAATTCGTAATAATTAGTAATAATTAGTAATAATTAGTAATAATTAGTAATAATTAGTAATAATTAGTAATAATTAGTAATAATTAGATATAATTAGATATAATTAGATATAATTAGTAATAATTAGATATAATTAGTAATAATTAGATATAATTAGTAATAATTAGATATAATTAGGTATAATTAGATATAACTAGTAATAATTAGTAATAATTAGTAATAATTAGTAATAATTAGTAATAACTAGATATAATTAGATATAATTAGATATAATTAGATATAATTAGATATAATTAGATATAATTAGATATAATTATATATAATTAGGTATAATTAGATATAATTAGTAATAACTAGATATAATTAAATATAATTAGCAATAATTAGCAATAATTAGCAATAATTAGTAATAATTAGCAATAATTAGTAATAATTAGATATAATTAGCAATAATTAGCAATAAATAGATATAATTAGAAATAATTAGCAATAGATAGATATAATTAGCAATAAATAGATATAATTAGCAATAATTAGATATAATTAGCAATAATTAGAAATAAATAGATATAATTAGCAATAATTAGCAATAAATAGATATAATTAGCAATAAATAGATATAATTAGCAATAATTAGCAAAAAATAGATATAATTAGCAATAAATAGATATAATTAGTAATAAATAGATATAATTAGTAATAAATAGATATAATTAGTAATAAATAGATATAATTAGTAATAAATAAATAAAATTAGTAATAAATAGATATAATTAGTAATAATTAGATATAATTAGGAATAATTATCTATAATTAGGAATAATTAGCTATAATTAGGAATTATTATCTATAATTAGGAATAATTAGCTATAATTAGGAATAATTAGCTATAATTAGCAATAATTAGCAATAATTAGCAATAATTAGCAATAATTAGTAATGATTAGCAATAATTAGCAATAATTAGCAATAATTAGCAATAAATAGATATAATTAGCAATAAATAGATATAATTAGCAATAATTAGCAATAATTAGCAACAATTTGCAATAAATTGAAATAAATAGAAATAAATAGAAATAAATAGCAATAAATAGAAATAATTAGCAATAATTAGCAATAATTAGAAATAAATAGCAATAAATAGCAATAAATAGCAATAATTAGCAATAATTAGTAATAATTAGAAATAATTAGCAATAATTAGGAATAATTAGGAATAATTAGCAATAATTAGGAATAATTAGGAATAATTAGGAATAATTAGAAATAATTAGGAATAATTAGTAATAATTAGAAATAATTAGGAATAAAAAAACTATATTATCAATATTTATGAAAAAACAATATTAATATTATTAAAATAATAAAAAATTTATGAAATATTAAAATTATGAATATTTGCAACAGGCTTTGCTCTATTCTTAACATGTTCAAATCTCAAAGGGTCGCCAATTGTCAGGTCATGCACAATAAAAAGTTTGTGTCAGCCATGTCCAATGTAAACTCCATAATTGTCCTTGCATGGTTGATCACCTCGCAAGTAGTTTTGTAATAGGACAACCCAAGTCATGCCCTTCTTATCTATAAGAATTATCTCACATGAACCTTTAGGATACAATAGTGGATTAAAAAGAAAAACAAACCTCTTACAATACTATATCACTTTACTGAAATTTTTTCACGATGTAGATGTATTCCCAACAACAAATACGTCCAGGGCCGGCCCTGGGGAAATCCCCACAAGCCCCCAAGCTAGGGAAACACACAGGAAGGGAAAAAAATATTAATAAAAGGGAATAAATTGCACCCTTTTACTATATCTACCAATGCATTTAAGGGATTTTTTTTGATGTTTGTCTTGGGAAATTGAATTTATAGAACTGTTCTTGACTACACCATGTGCAAGAATCATCCAGATATGGTTCCCAGTCGAAGTCACCAATGAATATCCACCGAATGAGATGTCTAGTTATAGAAGAATGATCCTCTAAACACCAGAGAACTGTAAGAAAATCTGAGACCTTATATCTTCTTTACATCCTATTGAGATCTTGTTGGAGTAATGAAGTGGTTTCTCCCTTGATCTCTAGGGACAAAAAACTAGATCAAAGGTAATAGATGGACTAGAATGAAAGCACCAAAGACCTGACAAAGTGAAATGAATAAATGTGTAATGATGGAGGGTTAGGAAGCGTCAGGAGATGAGTGAAAAAGCATCAAATGAAGGTTTCTTGGATGACCCATATGATCAAGGAAGTTCAGATAACCACATAAGACAACTGGTGATGACACACGGAAGCACCACATTAGAGGAGAGCCAAAGCTGTGGATCGAACCCATTGGAAAGAAAAACACCCAGGTACTATCATAGCTGTTTGATCAAAGACGATCGATTGTGTCACGACCCGACCCAACGGGGCTCGAGCCGCGACTCCCCAAGCCCGCCTCTAATAGGCTAGGGGTTGGCGACCAGCACCGAGTAGGCTATCACACACATGGGAGGCATTAGCCTAAGGTACCTGTACACATGCACCCACAAACACCTCCATGCAACAATGCATAGATATAGAAACTGAAAAGTAAATGCATGCATACACTATCCCACAACCAGAGTACAACAGAAGTACTAAGGGAAAAACAGGTCCCACCAAAAGAAAACTACAAAGCGCGTCCAACCTGCTCTGATGAGGGGAACGCTGCCACAAACATCTGTCGGAAAGCTCCCTCGGCACAGCTCCGGTAAACACCCCGGTCAACACGCTCACTAAGCTCCTCCTGCTCCGGGTCCTCCTGGGACTTCGTCGAAAGGCCTGTGGTCTGCACAAGACACAAACATGTGCGGGCAAATCCCGTGCAGGGGTGAGTATAAACATACTCAGTAGGCACCCCAAAAACCCAAAACCCAAGGGAGCAACTGAAGGGAAACAGTCTGCTCAACCCAGCCAGAGGGAACCCAGACGAGAGAGAAACTCCATCTCGTGACCATCCTCTGCTAAACACAACTAGTCAACTCAGCTCAGCTCAGGTGTATGCCCATACATACACCTTGAACAAACCAGATATACTCAGATCACGCCACAAAGCCACAAGAGGTACCGAACTCGTCACCAGCAACTGTCCCAACCAGGAGAACATGCTCCACGATCACTGTCATTCCTGATGACACTCATCCGAGAGATACACTCCATCGGGTCCCAAACAAACATCTCAGACGCTCACCCGAGAGACCACGCTCGTCGGATAACATCACTCGCTGAAACAACATAACCACCAAACTCCTCAGATAGGGGATCGCCGCTAGGGTCCTCTAGGGGATACCAAGACCCACTCCAGTATACGTAGCTCACAGATAGGGGATCACTCCCAGGGTCCGTTGGGGGATACCACGACCCGATCTGGCATACGTAGTTCTCACAAATAGGGGATCACACCCAAGATCCGTTGGGGGATACCACAACCTGATCTGGCACCCGACAGAAACTCCACACTCAGATAGAGGATCATCGTCCATATAAAGATGGTCACGACGATACCGGAACCCTATCTGGTATAACTCGCGATGTAGGGGATCGAACCGACGATGCCGCAACCCTACCGAAACCACGCGCTGAGTAGGGGATCACATAACCAACGATACCGTAACCCTACTATAAACCACATGCTGAGTAGGGGATCGTATACCTGACGATGCCACAACCCTACTGAGCACGACCCACCGCGTAGGGGATCATATTTCCGATGATGCCACAAACCCTATGGGGTTAACCTGCTAGATAGGGGATCGCTGCCCATAAATAAGCAGTCACAACGATACCAAGAACCCGATCTAGGGTAAAGATTCTAGAGGATCCACTCCGGGCCCACCGGAGGGATACCACAACTCTAATAGTTTAAACATCCCATCGAGAGGATCACAAACCCATACGAAGGTTGTTATGCCACACAAACCCTCATAGGAACGAACCAAGGGAGAACCCTCAACCACTGCTATTCCAAACGTCACTAACCCGAGCGACCCGCCACAACGCCACACTGCGCACCTCCTAAGCCAAAACCGAGGCCACCATCGCGTTCCGCACGGAAAAACACCAAGGATAGACTGTTTACTCGCCCGAAACAGAGCACCGGTGAAAAAGGCACTATTCACCGTAGCTAGCTCGTGCGGGGCCCACACAACGATCCCGAAACCCATCGAGCGGATCACATCACGATGATCCCCTCGAAAAAACAAGCAGAATCGACTACTCGCTCGTCCGAAACGGACACCCGGTGAAAAAGGCACTATTCACTGAAGCCCAGCTCGGGTGGGGCCCATGCCTGGATTCCGAAACTCATCGAACAGAACGCACCATTTCGTTCCTCTCGGAAAAACACATAGGATCGACTATTCATTCGCCAAAATCAGACTTCTGGTGCAAAAGCTACGTTTCTCCGCAAACGCCAAAACCCGGCCTCATGGGGCCCGCACCCCGTTCTCAGTCCCAACACCTGGAAACCATCTCAAAAAGTCCTTCATACCATCAGGGTCTCAACGCCACTGACGGCACGTCAATCGGACGCTCCGGGTAGAAGTTACAACCTCTCGAAGTCGTAAAATAATAAAATAATATTATTTTATAGGACGTTTCTAGCTCCCGGGCCACGATCCCGAACCTTGAAACCCTCGAACCCACACCGGAGGGTTCGCCTCGTCGTCAGGGTCGCGTCTCCGCAAACGACGCACAAATCCGGCTCCCGGATTGCAAGATACGGGGGTTTAAAGACCCCCGTATGAGAAAAGAGGCCGGACCGGCCGGCCGGGACTGGCCGCCGCCGCCGGCCCGCCCTAGCCGGTGGCTCTCCGCCGCGCGCCGGCGGATCTTCCGCGGACCGCCGGGGGCACCCCGGTGGGCCTTTTTGCGATCCGGAGGCGTCTACATGACCCTCGGGACCCGATCTACACTACTACGGCTTCAATTTGCAGAAAAACGCAGCAAAAACTGGATCGGAGGTTAAAACTCTAATCCGCCTACCTCGCGGGCGAAACGCCGACGTTCTGCCTTAGATTCGCGCTCCAGAGCTTCCACTGCACGCTCCTGGAACATCTTCCGTCGAATTCCGAGCTCGTGGGTGCTTCGTTTGCTCGATTCGGTGGAGCGGCGACGAAGAACGACGGAGAACGTCGAGAGGAACGATAGGGGGGGGGGCTGATATTTATATCAGCCGCCCGCCGGCGCCAAACCCGCCTCGGACCCGACGCCCGATGCGAACAAAAGTAAGGTCACCCTACGGTAAACGCGCCGTTCTGAACGCAACAACAGACTCAAATTTTCCATCCGAGACTCCGTTCAAAAGTTATTTGAGCCGACGCTCGCACACTAACTTCTCCATTTAATTACGAAAATGCCCCTGGTGGCGTTTCTCACCGCAGGCCCGCGCTCGCAAAGTTTACACCTCACCTAGGGTAAAAGGCACGTTCCGGATGCAACCGTTCCATCAGATTCCCATTCTGAGCTACTGTTTAGGAGATATCATACCCCTGCCACGTGCATAGTATAAAAATACTTAATATTTTTATAAAATTAATTCTGGGCACACCGGGTCTCAGAATCGCACGCCATCTTCGCGCCTAACTCTGGAATTATTCGTAGAAATATTTCAAAGTCTGACAGGACCAAAAACTCGAGTCGCTACATCCTCCCCCCCTTATAACTTTTCATCCCCGAAAAGCTCTAAGCACAAGGAAAGCGACTGGACTCTCAACTGGGTCTCACACATCAGCGAGCTCACCAACAAACACCCACTCAGGGTCTTACCAACGCCCTGAAAAAAACTCGAGCAAACAAAAAAAAAGGAGGGTACCACTAAACAGTGTCTATCAAACTACTACAGTAAGTAGAAAAGAAACAAGGCATACCTCTATCCATCCGCGGAGCCTCCGGGTCGACTGCCTCCAGGGCATGAAGCTGTCCTCGTCCTCGACCACCAGCTCCCTGAGCTTGGTGTGGACCACCTGGGGGTGGGGGTGGTGGCAACTGGTACTGCCTACCACCATCTCCCGCTGCACCAGCTCCGCCGCCACGTCCGCCGCCCTACGGACCTCCGTGCTCGAGACGCTGCCTCTGCCAAGGCGGTCCATCGACCGACTCCCTCTCAGTAGAACGTCGGGTCGGACAATCTCTAGAAAGATGTCCCTGACCATCGCAAGCGTAACGCCACCTCTCCTGCGGCTGGCCAAAACTAGCCTGCGATCCCTGTGAGCCCTGAGGCTTAGATCCTCCATCATGGGGTCGCCTCCTGAAACTTCGAACACGTCCTGACCCCTGAGTCTTTCGTTGGCTACCAGATGCCGATCCGACTGACGAAGTTTCAGCTCTCACGTGCCCAACACTAATAGGGGGAAATCTGCTCATCCAGAAAACTCTCCACCACCAACGCTCGCTCCAGCACTCCAGCATAGGTAGGCAGGCACAAGGAAACCACACCTACTCAGATGTCCCTGCATTGGCCTTGCTCGAAGGTCCGAGCCCTAAAGAACGGGTCTCGAACCATATCCAGGGAGTAGAGCGAAAGGTTTGTAAACCTCGCTAAGTACTCCGACATAGTCATGCTCTCCTGTCGAAGCTGCAGAAGCTCCTGGATCCGCACTGACCTCAGCGTCACCGGATAGAACTCCTCCCTGAAGAGCCACTCAAACTCTACCCACGTGAGCGTCTTCTCGTCATGGGACTGCGTCACCAAACTCCACCATCGCCCAGAAGAACCATGCAGAAGGCTCGCTGCTAGGACCACCATCTGATCTGGAGGTGTCCTCACTAGGCGGAACACCCGGGTGACTGCCTCAAGCCAGTCATCAGCTACCTGGGGGTCTGGATCACCCCGAAACCTCAGAGGTCGCTGCCTCTAGAACTCGTGCAGCGCACTCAGCCTGCGCACAACCTCGTCCTGCACTGCTGGCACAACCAGCTGCTCGACAGGTGGCAGATCAACTGGCAGACCACCTGGAGGTGCAACCTCAGAACCTGCGCCCTGCTCCACAACCTCTACACTGGGCGGGTCGTCATCACAATCCTGTTGTGGAACCCTCGCTGACTGTCGTCGTGGAGGCATCCTGAAAAACATTCAAGATGCACCACATTCAAAAAGTATATCTGGAGAGCTGACTCAAGAAGGACAAGGAAATACCCAAAAACCCAGTCCTATATGATGCATGTACCGTTATGTCCCTACGACCAGTGTACGAATGTCCCGAGTCAAAAGGCAGGTTATCATAGTCCTGCTGTATGGATACGTTGGCCGCCACACCAACACTAGAGTCCCTGGCCTGAAAGCCGAACTCGAAACATCCTAACACCACCGCTATGCAACCCAAACCAAACTCACAGCTAGACCAGCTACGCTTTGAGATCCCAAAAGTGGAACCTGCTCTGATACCACTCTCTGTCACGACCCGACCCAACGGGGCTCGAGCCGCGACTCCCCAAGCCCGCCTCCAATAGGCCAGGGGCTGGCGACCAACGCCGAGTAGGCTATCACGCACATGGGAGGCATTAGCCTAAGGTACCTGTACACACGCACCCAAAAACATCTCCATGCAACAGTGCATAGATATAGAAACTGAAAAGTAAATGCATGCATACACTATCCCACAACCAAAGTACAACAGAAGTACTAAGGGAAAAACAGGGCCCACCAAAAGAAAACTACAAAGCGCGTCCAACCTGCTCTGATGAGGGGAACGCTGCCACAAACACCCGCCGGAAAGCTCCCTCGGCACAGCTTCGGTAAACACCCCGGTCAACATGCTCACTAAGCTCCGCCTGCTCTAGGTCCTCCTGGAACTCCGTCGAAAGGCCTGTGGTCTTCACAAGACACAAACATGTGTGGGCAAAGCCCGTGTAGGGGTGAGTATAAACATACTCAGTAGGCACCCCAAAAACCCAAAACCCAAGGGAGAAACTGAAGGGAAACAGTCCGCTCAACCCATCCAGAGGGAACCCAGACGAGAGAGAAACTCCATCTCGTGACCATCCTTGGCTAAACACAACTAGTCAGCTCATCTCAGCTCAGGTGTATTCCCATACATACACCTTGAACAAACCAGATATACTCAGATCACGCCACAAAGCCACAAGAGGTACTGACCTCGTCACCAGCAACTGTCCCAACCAGGAGAACATGCTCCACGATCACTGTCATTCTCGATGACACTCATCCGAGAGATACACTTCATCGGGTCCCAAACAAACATCTCAGACGCTCACCCGAGAGACCACGCTCGTCGGATAACATCACTCGCTGAAACAACATAACCTCCAAACTCCTCGGATAGGGGATCGCCGCTAGGGTCTACTAGGGGATACCAAGACCCACTCCGGTATATGTAGCTCATATATAGGGGATCACTCCCAGGGTCCGCTGGGGGATACCACAACCCGATCTGGCATACGTAGTTCTCACAGATAGGGGATCACACCCAAGATCCGTTGGGGGATACCACAACCCGATCTGGCCCTCGACAGAAACTCCACACTCAAATAGAGGATCATCGTCCATATAAAGATGGTCACGACGATACCAGAACCCTATCTGGTATAACTCGCGATGTAGGGGATCAAACCGATGATGCCGCAACCCTACCAAAACCACGCGCTGAGTAGGGGATCGCATAACCAACGATACCGTAACCCTACTATAAACCACATGCTGAGTAGGGGATCGTATACCCGATGATGCCATAACCCTACTGTGCATGGCCCACCGCGTAGGGGATCATATTTCCGATGATGCCACAAACCCTACGGGGTTAACCTGCTAGATAGGGGATCGACGCCCATAAATAAGCGGTCACAACGATACCAAGAGCCCGATCTAGGGTAAAGATGCTAGAGGATCCACTCCGAGCCCACCAGAGGGATACCGCAACTCTATCAGTTTAAACATCCCATCGAGAGGATTACAAACCCATACGAAGGTTGTGATGCCACACGAACCCTCGTAGGAACGAACCAAGGGAGAACCCTCAACCACTACTGGTCCAAACGTCGCTAACCCGAGAAACCTACCACAACGCCACACTGCGCACCTCCTAAGCCAAAATCGAGGCCATCATCGCGTTCCACGCAGAAAAACACGCAGGATAGGTTGTTTACTCACCCGAAACAGAGCACCGGTGAAAAAGGCACTATTCACGGTAGCTAGCTCGTGTGGGGCCCACACAACGATCCATAAACCCATTGAGAAGATCACACCACAACGATCCCCTCGGAAAAACAAGAGGAATCGACTACTCGCTCGTCCGAAACAGACACCCGGTGAAAAAGGCACTATTCACCGAAGCCCAACTTGGGTGGGGCCCACGCATGGATTCTGAAACTCATCGAATGGAACACACCATTGCGTTCCTTTCGAAAAAACACACAGGTTAGACTATTCATCCGCTAAAATCAGACTCCTGGTGCAAAAGCTGCGTTTCTCCGCAAACGCCAAAACCCGGCCTCGTGGGGCCCACACCCCGTTCTCAGTCCCAACACCCAGAAACCATCTCAAAAAGTCCGTCGTACCATCAGGGTCTCAACGCCACTGACGACACGTCAATCGGATGCTCCGGGTAGAAGTTACAACGGCCTGAAGTCGTAAAATAATAAAATAATATTATTTTATACGACGTTTCTAGCTCCTGGGCCACGATCCCAAACCTTTAAACCCTCTAACCCACACCGGAGGGTTTGCCTCGTCGTCAGGGTCGCGTCGCCGCAAACAGCGCGCGAATCCGGCTCCCATATTGCAAGATACGGGGGTTTAAAGACCCCTGTATGAGAAAAGAGGCCGGACCGGCCGCCGCCGCCGGCCCGCCCTGGCCGGCGGCCCTCCGCCGCGGCTCAGCCGCGCGCCGCCGCGCGGGGCGGCCGGCCGCCGCGGGCCACCGCGGGCCGCCGGGCTCCGCCGGCGCCGGTGCCACGCCGACGGATCTTCCGCGGACCGCCGGGGGCACCCCGGTGGTCCGTTTTGCGATCCGGAGGCGTCTACACGACCCTCGGGACCCGATCTACACTGATACGGATTCAATTTGCAGAAAAACGCAGCAAAAACGGCATCGGGGGTTAAAACTCAAATCTGCCTACCTCGCGGGCGAAACGACGACGTTCTGCCTTAGATCCGCGCTCCAGAGCTTCCGCTGCACGCTCCTGGAACGTCCACCATCGAATTCTGAGCTCGTGGGCGCTTCGTTTGCTCGATTTGGCGGAGCGGCGGCGAAGAACGGTGAAGAACGTCGAGAGGAACGATAAGGGGGGGGGGGGGTTGATATTTATATCAGCCGCCCGCTGGCGCCAAACCCGCCTCGGACCCGACGCCCGATGAGAACAAAAGTAAGGTCACCCCTAGGGTAAACACGCCGTTCTGAATGTAACGGCGGACTCATATTTTCCATCTGAAACTCCGTTCAAAAGTTATTTGAGCCGACGCTCGCACACTAACTTCTCCATTTAATTACGAAAACGCCCCTGGTGGCGTTTCTCACCGCAGGCCCGCGCCCGCAAAGTTTACACCTCACCTAGGGTAAACGACACGTTCCGGATGCAACCGTGCCATCAGATTCCCGTTCTGAGCTACCGTTTAGGAGATATCACACCCCCACCACGTGCATAGTATAAAAATACTTAATATTTTTATAAAATTAATTCTGGGCACACCGGGCCTCAGAATCGCACGCCGTCTTCGTGCCTAACTCTGGAATTATTCGTAGAAATATTCCAAATTCTGATAGGACCAAAAACCCGAGTCTCTACAGATTTTCCAAGTTAAGGTTACTTAATAAGGAAAACAATAAGATCCAAATATCCCACAATTATAAATAAAACAATATGAAAAACAATTGACACGTAATCAATAACATGAAGCCCTGAAAACCCAAATAACCAATATATGAACATTTAAATTGCAAACTATCAAAGACATGGAACATTTAATTTAACATACAGAATCACCAAACTAAAACTAGTATGGTGGCACCTTTTCCATCCAAGGAGTCTGTTCCAGGAAGATATGTCAGAACCACAAGTAATTCCAGATATAGACGTATGGTGTCAAACAACAAATTTAAGGTGGAGAAATTCGACGAGATGAATAAATTTAGCATGCGGCAATGTGAATTAATTAACATAAAAACTCAATAGAAGTTAAATATCACTTTGAAAGAAAAATATGCCGATATCTCCAATGACAGTTAAAGGAGACTCAACTGCCAAACCCATGAAACGATCTAGCTATGTTTGATGAAAGATCAGAAATATAGTGTAATGTAAGAAAATTCAATGAAGATTTTGTGGAAAATTTTGGAGAAAAAATACATAGATAAAAGCATAGAAAACTGACTCTACCTAAAAAATAAATTATTCTGATTAGACTATTATTGAACACGTTAACAATTTTAATAAAATTCTGGTGTATTTTCAAAATTTAGATGTAATAATTGATAATGAAGATAAGAATATATTATTACTAAACTATTTATTTAAGAGTTATGATAATCTAACCACTACATTGTTATATGGTAAGGATGAGTTATAATTTATTGATGTATCAAATGTTTTGATTAGCAATGAGTATAGGTGGAAGGACAAGTTTGATCACAAAGAATCTATATCATCATCATTATAAAAAACTAGAGGAAAATCATATACTAGGAAGCCAGAATGTTTCGAAAGAGGCAAATCGTAATCAAAGTCAAGTGTTGGGTCCACTTATAAGAGGTCAAAAAAGACGAGTGCACCTAGTATCCTCAAAAATGGAATTATAAAAAGTATTTTCACAATACTAGGAATTTAAAGGTGAATGTTGTACAAAAAATTGAGTATGTTGACGATTAAACATTCTTTGTTTCCTCAATGGTCAATTATTTAGAAGGTTTAATTTTTTATTCTGATTGTTCTTTTCACATGTGTAGAAATCATGATTGGTTTTCAAGACTTAAGGAGTCATATGGAGGTGTGGTTTTTATGAGTAATAATCATCCTTGTCATAGGAGGGTCATTAGAAGAATACAATTAAGGTTGTATGATGGTATAATTTGATGCCTTAAAGATGTGAGATACATATCAGAAATGGAGAATAGCCTTATCTTGTTAGGATTCTTGAATATGTTAGGTTAAATAATAACCATTAAAGATATAATCATGAAAGTAATCTACAACGCATTATTTGCAATGAAAGGTACATGTATAGGTGTTTTGTATTATTTGAATGTGGAAATTGGTACATGGAATATCATAGGGGAGTGAGTCAGATACTACCATATTTTGGCACATGAGACTCAAGTATACTATAGAGAAGGAATTGAAAAGTATAGGGGAAAAGGGTGTTTTGAAGGGTTTGAAGATAAGAAAAATTGATTTCTGTTAGCATTATGTGATGGGTAAGAAAACTAGAGTCAATTTCAGAACCACAACCCATTACAAAAATGGAACACTTGACTATATTTATACCAATATTTTAGGACCATTGAATAATGATTCATTGGGAGGTAATTAATATTTCATCACATTTATTTATGATTACTCATGATATGTTTGGATGTATTCCATGAAGAATAAGGATGAAGTGTTGTCTATCTTCCTTAAATGGGATAAGATGATTTAAAATCAGACATGAAGAAAAATAAAAATAATGAGATTAGATAATGGTGGATAATATACATCTGATCTGTTCAAGAAGGTTTGTCAAGATGAAGGGATTATAAGACATTTTATGGTTCCTAGAATGCCACAACCAAATGGATCAGCAGAACATATGAGTCAAACACACTTTGAAACGTTATGATGTATGTTGTCTCAATGAGGTTTAAGAAAATATTTTTAATTGGAAGTTTGATTTACACAACACACATTGTGAAGTGATTACCTATTTCAATGATTAATGGTAAAATCTCGGTAGAGGTTTGATCTGGTGAGTATGTTATTGATTATGATAGACTACATATCTTTGGTTGTGCTTCTTACTTCCACGCCATAGACTCAAACCCAGATTTGATAATGAAGAAAACTATTTTTTTGGATTTAGTGATGTTGTGAAGGCTTTCTGACTATGGGATCTAGAAATGAAGAATATCATTCAGAGTACTAATGTCACATTTGATGAATTAGTAATGGTAAATTCAAATGATTCTGGTAAAGAGATGTATAAATTAGTATAGTTGTAATTGAAGTACAAAAAATTTCACCACCGAATAATTAGGAACCATAGGAGACAAAGTGCAGTGATCATATTTTTATCCTTCTTGAAGAATAACTTTCATTACAATAGTATAATCAACATCATGTTGGTAACACCATTGGTAGACCATAAAAAAACATAAAGTGACCATCCAGGTATGATGATATGGTTTTTTATTCTCTTTCTATAATAGAAAATAATGTTCCAAACAACTATTGAGATGTTTCAGATAACAAAGATATGAACTAGTGGAAGTCATCAATAGAATAAGAAATGACTCTACTGCATCAAAATCAGACATGAGATCTTGTTTATCCTTCTAAGAATAAGAAGAAATTTACATGGATCAAGTTCCAACATTGTGGAATTGATCAACATCTCTCATACTTGATATGTTCATAGGAAACATGAGTAATAGGGAGAATTGGTTGAGCACCAACTGAGTGATAATTATCATAAAGATGGAGACTTTTGAATATTGACGATAGCTATTTCGACGGTGTCATAGTGGTGAAGGTGAGTAGTATAACAACAATGTTCTTTAGGAGGTGCAGGGTTTTATTCTTGGGATATCGCTCTTGGGTGAATTTATCCTTTCCCCAGGCTCCACTAATCTTGTTGGGTCACTCAATTCCAGACTGGGTGGGTGAAATGAGGCGCAACCCACCTGTGCTGACAGATTGCTGTGTCGAACCATTGCCAATCAGGTTATCACCCTTTAGGACACTCTTCCATTTCAGCTGACAATGACTCCTTCTCGGTTTTGGATCTCTTCAGAGTGATCTCTTTATGGGTAGGGGGTTCCCTTGTGTGGAGGGTTCAAAAAGTCCATACATGGGATTCTCTTTTAAAATAAAAAAATGAATAAAAAATAGTAGAAGTATCTAATGGATGTGATGGAAATATAGCTACCATATTTTTTAAGAACTGTTCCGTTACCAGTTTACATCTTTCATGATATTTTATAGCTATTTTTTTTGGCTTTGTATTCTACTTGATTAGTGTTTTACATCTTGGTGGTGTGATAGGGTTGAGAGGTGCCTGATGAGGGTCAATACCTAGTATGGATGATGTTTTTCCTGGGTCAATATCAGACTCTACCCTAGTTCTCCTCACCTAATACTTATCTTAAATAATTATTTGTCCCAATATTTTCATATTCTTTCTCATCGAGGGCCTCTAAGGAACACTATTCAAAATATAAAAAATATATTTAATTATGAATTACGTATCAAAATTTTAAATATCAATAAAAAGACTTAAAATATTTTTTTATGCCTATTCATTTATATAACTTACATACGTTTTCTTCTTACTTGAGAAAAATAATTTTTCTCAAGGCACAAAACCTTCTATTCCTAATTCTTCTTACTGAAAATGACACTGATTACTGATCGCATAACAATTCACTATTCAAATCCACCCTTACACCATTATTTTAAACTGGTTTTGTAATCAATATTACAAATATGATAATAAATTTTATTTTATGTTTGAATCAATGAATTAATGTTTATCACTATTTAATAGGTCAATTTTACTTGTTTTGGTGTTTACATTGTAGGAGGAGGTGATTTGGAAAGCTCATGATGGAATTCAAGCAAAATGGGCCAAACTGCGCAAGAGCCCAAACATGCATGTGGAAAATTATTTGTACTGTGGATAATATGTGCATCTAATTGGTCTAAAAATGGGTGTATGAGTGAAAAAAATTGTGAGGTACATTTATCTAGAAGATCATGAAGCCCAATTCATCCATTTGGAGGCCCAAAATAGGCCTACAATGTGAAGAAATTCTAGGCGGGCCAGATTGCACCATCCTTTTGTATTTGGGCCACAACTCAGGCCTCATAGATACAATTGGGCTGATTCTACTTCCCTTGGATAGATAAATCTAATCCATGAATCTCCACCATATTTAAAGTAATTTTCACACGTTTTGGTCAGCCAAAAGTCCAGATAAAGATGGAGTAAAAACTATTCCTTGAATATCCACCTAACCCTTTAGATACTTGACCACTTTATGTGGAAATATGGATGTAATTTCCCATAAAATCACTCTTCCCTCTAATTATTTGTGTTTAAATACCCAGGGTGAATGTTAGTCGAATTAAATATATCTCTTCAACCATTTTATTTCTCATTTTCCTCATGTACCTCTAAACCTATTAATGATCAATTTGGGGAGTGTCCTTTGTTGTAATCCCGAGCTCCACACTTGTAATATTCATAAGGTAATTGATTTCCAAGTTTTTTGTCAATTATTCTTCATTTCTACCTTCTAATTTTTTTTATTCTGGTATGATCAAATACAAATCAAAGGAGAAAGAATTCACATGCTTCCATGAATAAAGCACATCTTGTGATGATTTGAGTGTGATTGCCTCTTTTCTCACCCCTCCCTTTCATGAGTGTGCAAATGGATTGTGTTGGTTGATAAAATCTAGGAGCTTGAACCTATGAATATGCATGTTGTTGTATTATGGAATATTTTTATATTGACACAAATATGTTCATCTCATCACATTGTTTATGTGATGCCTTGATTGAGTTTTGTTTTTACATCGATTCATGTTTGTTGATTTTGAGCGGTTGTCGATAATCAATAAAATACTAGGTGTTAACCTAGTAAGAACTCACATATAATTACTAGTTTCAGTATTTATAAAATCAAGGAATCAATGATCCTTACATTTCTCTTAAGAGCGATGACAGATTGAGCATCAAGGGACACTTACCCGGGTTGATCACAATTTCTCCAACCAGTTTCTCTCAGTACTAATATCCTTTCAATTTCTATTCTTAAGAAACAAAACCCAAGTTTTATAAAACCCTATTCCCATTTTAGTTTATTAATAAAAATATTATTTTTCAATTAATGATCTAAAGTTCCTTCGATAGATGACCTAGGGTTCCTGCAATACTTCATTAATTCTAGTTAAAAATAAACATATAATTCGACGCGATCGACAACGCGATCAAATTTTGGCACCGTTTCCAGGGATCCAAGATCATTTTTTTATTTATTTTTATTTATTTATTTATTTTTATTTATTTATTTATTTTACTTCTTAATTATTACTCCTTTAAATACCCCACCCCCATTTTATTGTTTTTGTTTTGGTTTTTTGTTTCTATTTTTGGTTGTTTTTGTGTGTTCTTCCTCTCTCTCTCTCTCTATCTCTCTATCTCTCTTCTTATTATCCATATCTCTATATATAATTATTTATTATAACACTATATTCTTATTTCACCCTTATTAAGTTATTTTATCCATATTAAATCATAAAAAAATAAACTTCACAACTTATTTTCATGACCCGATCAGAAAAAGAAAAACTGCTTGAATTTGTCCTGAAAATTGAAAAGACCCTTCACACACAAATAAATGCATATAGAGAAGGTAAATAAAGTAACACTAAGAAAACCCTTTTGTAACCTCAAGTGTTCATAAACCAATCAAAAATTGAACCCAATCAAACCCAATAAAACATGGCTGCAAATAATCAAACCTTAAAAGATCTGACCACCTCAGATGTGGAGTAGCAACCTGTGTACATCCAATATCCTGAGGAAGTAGCCAAATTTGATATGAGATCAGACCTCATCCACATACTTCCAAAATTATATGGTCTTCTTGTCAAGGAACCTCATAAACACCTTAAGTAGTTTCATATAGTGTGCTCCACCATGAAACCCCAAAATGTCTCTGAGGACTTAATTAATTTTAGGGCCTTCCCTTTCTCTCTTGATAGTGTAGCCAAAGATTGGACATAATATTTTCCTACCAAAATTGGGGGTTGGAATTACTTGAAAAGACTATTTTAGAGAATTTATTCCCTGCCTCCCAAACAACATCAATTAGGAAAGAAATTTGCGGCATTAGGAAATCACAAGGAGATACCCTTCATGAATACTGGGAGAGATTCAAACGAATATGCTCAAGCTGCCCCCACCACCAGATTAGTGAAATACTATTAATCCAATACTTGTATGAGAGACTCATCCCCATGGATCGTGGAATGATTTATGCAGCAGCTGGTAGTGCCTTAGTTGATAAAACTCCTTCCACCGCTCGTGACTTAATAGCCAACATGACTCAAAATGCACAACAATTTGGTACACGAGCTATTGCACCAACTCAAGGAGTTCATGAGGTAATTCATTCATATCTAGAATAAAAGGTAGATAACAAGCTTGATGATATTCATAACCTTCTAGGAAATTAGATCAAGCACAAGGTAACTCACAATCTCCTCCTGTTCCATTACATTGTGGTATTTGTTATGACAATACTCATTTTTCTGACCGATGCCCACAACTTCAAGATTCACCCGAGTCTTGTGCAATCGTGTTCCCATGGCGTCCATTCCAACAAGAACCACTACTAGAATTATATATATTTTTGATGAGCTATTTGTAATGGGATCCCGTCACAAATAGGCGTTAGCGACGGGGGCCCATCGCAAATAGCCTGTTGTAGAAAATGGCGTCGCAAATACATTTATTTGCAACGGGCCCGTCGCAAAATATGGTATTTACGATGAGATTTTTTTTCTATCGCAAATAATAATCAGATTATATACATTATATATCAATCAACCATTTGCAACGGGCTCGTCGCAAATACTATTTGCAACCAGAAAATTTCCCGTTGCAAATAACCGTCAGATTATATACATTATATATATAAAAACATTTTGCGATGGGTCTGTCACAAATAGTATTTGTGACGGAACCAGCTCCCCATCACAAATAATATTCATAAAAAATTATATTTAGATTATTTACGACGAGATCCCTTCTCAAAACGTCCTGTCGCAAATACTAATCATAATAAAAAATAATGAAATTATGATTAATGAAAAAATTATATTTTTATTATTAAAATAATAAAAAAATAAAAAATATTATTATTAGTAAAATAAAAAAACATTAAAAATATAATACTAAAAAATATATTTAATAAAATTATGATTAATAAGAAATTAATATTAATATTATTAAAAAAATAAAAAAATAAAAAAAATATTAAAATTCCCAATATTTACAAAAAAATATAAAAAAATCATAAAATATTATTATTATTAATAAAATAAACAAATATTAAAAAATATAATACTAATAATAAATAATAAAGTATTAAAAAAAAATTAAATTATGCAATATTTGCACCAATATAAAAGACAGAAACTATAAATAGTTCATATTACTACAAATCTTGAATTCAAATATTTTTAACATAAAAAACAGATCACTGGGAGGGGCCGTCTACTGGAGGAGGTGGAGGAGTTGGAGGAGATGGTGGAGGAAACTCCGTCCCTAAACTACGTGTCAGACGGCGCATGTACTCCATCTGCTCGTGATGCTGCTGTTGCCGCTGCTGCTCCCATCGACGCATCTCCTCCTCATACTGCTGCTTCTACTGCTGCTACCGCCGACACATCTCTTCATGTTGCTTCTGCAAACTCTCTATAAGCTCATCCTGAGTTCGCAACTGCTCCTGATACTGTGAGGCAGAAGATGATGCCTCTCCACGAGCTCCTCTCAAGATGGACGTTGACATCGCACCAGTACCATAATAAGTACCAGGAGTCAAATGAGAGCCAATACCAACTACTCGGATCTTCTCAAAGCCATACTGAGTCACCTGCATCCATGCCACCTCATCGAAATGGTGGGCACTGGTCTGCTCAGTCGTCTCATCCTGACTCTCAGCATGTGTCTGAGAGGTCGCAACCTCATATGACTCCTTCAATTCCAATTTGAAATTAAAATGGTGAAAATATTATATGTAGTTAATAAAAAATAGAAAAATAATAATACTAACCACAATATGACGCTGGCGATCACCTCTAATCTCCCCAGTGGATGGATCACTGTACATCATCCGATAAACATCGAACTCCGTAATATCAGGATGCTCGACTGCCTATAGAAATATAAAATAAATTGTTTATATTTAAAGTTATATAAAATATTTAAAAAATATACTTACCAGATTCTCTCTATGCGTACTGAATGTACGACTACCAGCTCGATGTGTCACCTCCTGTCTCCCACGATTCTGTCGTCCCACTGAAGATCTCCTCTAAAATCCACCACCCAACCAGTGTAAACATAATCCATCCTAAATGTGAGATGAAATGTACTCTGGTCGGTGGGCTCTACATGACTCATCAAATTATGTCACTCCTGATTTCTTAATGGATATTCTTCTCAAATTGTGCAAAAAACTGACAGAAACAGTCACTCATAGACACCTGCCATTCCGTGTGGATAGTGTCATGCATGCTATCATTGATGGGATACCATAAACCCTACAAATAATTTATAATATAAAGTTATTAATAAAATAAATTTCAAAATAAATATTCTTTATTTACGTACCATCCATTGATTGAACATGTCGCACCGCACATCAACAGGAATCTGTTCCCATATGATCCATGGCTGAGAAAAATAATTGCGCAATATAGCGCTCCCTTGTCCAATAGCTACATGCGCAAAACTATGAAAAAGGAATAAATGATCAAACAATTAGTATATATATAAATAAATTAATGAAATCTAACTAAAATATACAGGTTACCATACCTCAGTGTGCATGGATCGAAGCCAAGATGTGGACACCACTCGAGGATAGGGTTAGGAATCATCAGTCGTACAAGACCATGCCCTCTCCACGTACCCCCTGAACCACCAGTAGGCTGAGGGTCAGATGATCCAAAATCCCCCTCATATAAAGGTAGATCAACCTCCTGCAACTCATGAAATATATCAGGATCCATCTGAAACACAAAATGATTATTGTTAGCAAATAGTTGAAAATAACTATTATATATAAATATATATAGTTATGATTATAACCAGCATTTAAATGCGTCAATGTCCATCTTCATCCTCATCTTTGTAGTTTTTCATGTTAATGTCTTCATCTTCCTCTTCATCATCATCAATATCCATATGAGTTTCAGTTTCTTCATATCTTGTCATTTCAAATTCATTTGTAACATCATTAACATCTTCGTTATCATCGATCCTTAATTGTGGGGTGTCATTATCGATATTCATGTCTCTTTGTGAAAAAGATAGATTTTGAGCAGTCTCTTGAAAAATTTCAATTCCTTCCACTTCAGTAGAACCACATTCAGTTTGAGTAAACTGATTTTCCTAATATTTCATTTTTATTATGCTCCACCAATCACTCAAGTCTCTTGAAGTAGCACAATACTTTTCATAATAAATCTGATGTGCCTGTTGAGCCAGTAAAAATGGTTCTTTTACTGCAAGAAGACTTTTATATTTAATATCGACGATTCCATGAGTCAGATGAACATGCAAGCCTCTCTCAGTATCCAACCACCAACATTTAAACATCATCATGTAATTCTGTCCTAGATAACACAGCTCAATAATTTTATCCATAATGATATAAAAGTCAACTTTAGTTTCTCTGTGATGCGATCGTCTCAAGAAAACTCCACTGTTCATTGTTTTTTTTGATTCCCCATATGCATGTGTATGAAATTGAAAACCATTCACCACATATGCATTATAAGATTTAACCATTTTGGATGGTGGGTTACTCAATATACACAGTCGCTTATCAATTTTATCAGTATGTTGAGACACCTAAAAATTTGTAAAATAATTATCAATATGATAAATAATAAACAGAATTGATATTAAACCATCAATAATTTATGTTACCAGTTTTTGAAACCATTGAGAATTTTTTTGTCTACGTTCTTTAAGAGAAACTGTTATAATTTGTGGAAGTTTTTTCTTGATAATATTATCATATAAACTAAAAAAAATAAGTTTACATACTGTAACATAAATTATAGAATAATTGATAGAAGCACTCACAATGCAATTGATGTCATTTCTTCACAGTTGAGCAGAACATATGTATGAGCTCTGTGATGTTCATCATCTGAAATCCATCGTTCATGAACTCCACTGAAACCAAGATTTGGATGATTAAAAATTGAAAATTGATTGTCCATTTCATCGTTAACATTTCCCTCATTTTTTCCCATGCAATTGTGTTTTGAGGGATATTGAGAATCAAAATAATGAGAGTAGAAAAAAGAAATTTCATGTTGCAAATAAGCTTCAGAAACAGAGCCTTCAACTGATGCTTTGTTACGTACTTTTTTATTCAATTTCTACATGCATCTCTTGAATAGGTACATCTATAGAAACTGTACGGGACCTCAAAATTTAGCTTCATGTAGAAAATGTAATATCAGATGTTCCATTGAGTCAAAGAAATCCAGCAGAAATATTTTTTCCAATTTATATATAATTACAACAACATCTTATTCTAGTTTTCTTAGTGCATCATAGTCTGTTGTTGCTTCATAAATGTCTTGAAAAAATATGATATGTCTATTATTGAATATCAAATCACATAATTCAACAAACCTATGAATCCAATCGGCACAATTCTTTCCATTATAACATGACAATCATGACTTTTTAATCCGGTAATATAACCATTCTTAACACATCTTCCCAAATTGAAATAACAACCATTTAGAAGTCTCAAATCTGCAATCCACTGACAAAATAATAAGAGAATCTCTTTGGATAATGTATAATCTTCTTTTGGATTTATTAACCTCTGTGATATGACATTTTCAAATACTTCAAGTTCTGGTCGCCTATAAATTTGGGCAAGATCTAATTATGCTTTTACAGTATATTTAGTCTTACCTGTTGTATCCAAAACTGTATGAAATAAATTATCAAAATAGTTTTTCTCAATATTCATGACATCCAACATGTGGTGGACCAACAAATCATACCAATATAGAAGATCCTAAAAAAAAGCTTTGTTTTATCCAATTATGTTCTTTCCCAAAACCATCAATTTTCTATTGGTTTACTATTGGACCAAATGTGATGTGAGGTAATGAAAATACAACTGATTTTAACTCTGTATGTGAGATCATCTTTGGAGGTGCATCCCTTTCAATTTTTCGTTTTCTGAAATGAGATTTGTTCCTTCGAAAAGGATGATCGGCTGGAAGAAATCTACAGTGACAATCATAATAACAAGGTTTTTTTCCATTGACGATCATAAAGGCTTTATTGTCTTTCATACAGTAAGTACATGATTTCAGACCATGTGTACTCCAGCCATATAACATGACATATTCTGGAAAGTCACTAATCATCCACATCAATGTAGCTTTTAATATAAAATTTTGTTTCACAACAACATCATATGTACTAACACCATCACTCCATAATTCATTTCACCCACCAATCAATGGCTTCAAATAAACATCAATATTCTTTTTCGGATGTCCTGGTATTAATAGAGTAAAATATATAGGTCTCCTTCATCAACATCCATGGAGGTAAATTGTATGGAGTTATAAAGACAGGCCAACATGAATACTGACTACCATAAGAACCAAATGGATAGAAATCATTAGTAGAAAGATCCAATCGCATGTTTCGGCCTTCTAAAGCAAAAGATGGATGCAGACGGTCAAAATGTTTCTATGAATCTCCATCAGATGAATGATTCAAGATTTTATCAGTTGAAATCTTGGTTTTGTGCCATGACATCATTGACATTGTGTTTTGAGATATAAATAAATGCTGCAACCTAGGTGTAAGAAGGAAATATCTCAACTGTTTTACTGGAATCGATCCAAACTTCCCTGTTTGAGCTTCTTTATACCTCAATTTTCTACATGTGGGATAACTATCCGATGACTCATTTTCACCAGAATATATGATGCAATCATTTAGACATGCATGAATCTTCTGATAACTAAGAACTATATTATGAACCAGCCTCTTACTCTCATAGTAATTTGCAGGTAACACATTTCCTTTAGGTAATAGTGTTTTAACCAAAGAAAATATCTGATCAAAACAGTTGTTTGACATCACATTATCTGATTTAATAGACATAAATTTTGCAACCACTTCTAATTTTCTTATCTTGTAACCTGAATATAATACATCCACCGCAAACCTCAAAAACTCATAAAATTTAGATGGTGCCAACTCAAGAGTTAAATCACTATCATCTTGAGTTTCAGTTTGTTGAACAGATGGACCTGCAACATCATGTACTAAATTTTAAAACCATGATGGATCTGGAATCAAGTTATTAGTACCTTCTCTGGAACAACGTTCACTATGTTGATACCAAAAAAACATAATCTGGTTGAAAACCAAACCACAAGAGATGTCCCCCAACCTTGTCAAATGTGTCAAACGTTCTCAGAGCACATTTTTTACAAGGACACTTAATTGTGCCTTCTAAAAAATATTCTGTTTTTGATGATTCAAATGACAAGAAAGATTCAACACCCTCAATATATATAGGATTTAAACTGGAACCATTTAGATTTCTGTGCTGATTTATCCAAGTGCGATCATCTAATAATGACTGATGTTAATTTCCTTGTTCCATATTTTTCTACAAAATATAAATCATCATTGTTTTTGAAAAATTTGAAATTATTAAAACACTATCTGAAAAAAGAAGATAAATAATTACAACTAATTCTTAATAATTACCATTAAATTTAGGCGACACAATTTCCAGTGTATTGAAGACTACTCTTTTGTCCGACGACTCATTTACTTGCATCTTTATCACACCGAAATCACAATGAAGAATCTGATCAGAGTTACGCTTATTCATTCTCGTGCATACGAGAATGTATAAGCCTACCTTCAAGCAGTTTCTTCATTATGATTTCAGTGTGAGAAAGATGCAAGTAAATGGGCCATCTGACAAAAGAGCCCCCTTTTCGTTGATGAATCATCTTCTCGCAACTATCACCACCTGAACACATTATGAAAAATGTGGTCTTACGAATGCATATTCAAACTCGTGCATACAATATTAGATATGCATACATAGAAGCATACTTTTCATAATGTTTTGAGTCGATAAAAGTTGAAAGCAGAAGAGTCATCGAGCAAAAGGAGTGTTGCCAATCCACTGAAAATTGTGCCAAGTTATTACAAGTTATTAGAATTTGTTCCTATTTATTCCTATTTATTCCTATTTATTTCTAATTTTTTCTATTTATTACTAATTGTTCCTATTTATCAGTAATTATTACTATTTATTTCTAATTATTACTATTTATACCTAATTATAAATATTTATTTCTAATTATAAATATTTATTTCTAATTATTACTAATTATTCCTAATTATTACTAATTATTACTAATTATTCTTATTTATTACTAATTATTCCAAATTATTCCTATTTATTAGTATTTATTATTATTTATTCCTATTTATTACTAATTATTTCTATTTATTTCTATTTATTTCTAAATATTACTATTTATTGCTAATTATAAATATTTATGATTTCCAATTATTTTTATTTATTTCTAATTATTCTTATTTATTACTAATTATTCCTAATTATTCCTATTTATTAGTATTTATTATTATTTATTCCTATTTATTACTAATTATTTCTATTTATTTCTAAATATTACTATTTATTGCTAATTATAAATATTTATTTCTAATTATAAATAATTATTATTTTTAATTATTCTTATTTATTTCTAATTATTCTTATTTATTACTAATTATTCCTAATTATTCCTATTTATTAGTATTTATTATTATTTATTCTTATTTATTACTAATTATTTCTAAATATTACTATTTATTGCTAATTATAAATATTTATTGCTAATTATAAATAATTATTCCTAATAATTCCTAATTATTCTTAATAATTCCTAATTATTCCTAATTATTCCTAATTATTCCTAATTATTCCTAATTATTCCTAATTATTCCTAATTATTCCTAATTATTCCTAATTATTCCTAATTATTCCTAATTATTCCTAATTATTTCCAATTATTCCTATTTATTACTAATTATTCCTATTTATTAATAATTATTCCTAATTATTTCTAATTATTCCCATTTATTAGTATTTATTCCTATTTATTAGTATTTATTATTATTTGTTATTATTTATTCCTATTTATTATTAATTATTCCTATTAATTATTAATTATTCCTATTTATTACTAATTATTCCTATTTATTACTAATTATTCCTAATTGTTACTAATTATTCCTAATTGTTACTAATTATTCCTAATTATTACTAATTATTTCTAATTGTTACTATTTATTTCTAATTGTTACTATTTATTTCTAATTATAAATATTATTCATAATTATTCCTAATTATTCCCAATTATTCCTAATTATTCCTAATTATTCCTAATTATTCCTAATTATTCCTAATTATTCCTAATTATTCCTAATTATTCCTAATTTTTACTAATTATTTTTATTTATTACTATTTATTTCTAATTATTACTATTTATTTCTATTTATTCCTATTTATTTGTAATTATTCCTATTTATCACTATTTATTACTAATTATTTCTATTTATTGATAATTATTTCTATTTATTACAAATTATTCCTATTTATTCCTATTTATTATTATTTATTCCTATTTATTAGTATTTATTATTATTTATTCCTATTTATTAGTATTTCTTATTATTTATTCCTATTTATTTTTAATTATTCCTATTTATTATTAATTATTCCTATTTATTACTAATTATTCCTCTTTGTTACTAATTATTCTTATTTGTTACTAATTATTACTAATTGTTACTAATTAGTCCTAATTGTTACTAATTATTCCTAACTGTTACTAATTATTCCTAACTGTTACTATTTATTTCTAATTATTACTATTTATTGCTAATTATTCCCAATTATTCCCAATTATTCATAATTATTCATAATTATTCCTAATTATTCTTAATTATTCCTAATTATTCCTAATTATTTGTAATTATTTTTATTTATTACTAATTATTACTAATTATTATTAATTATTTCTATTTATTACTGTTTATTTCTATTTATTACTATTTATTGCTAATTATTAATATTTATTGCTAATTATTGCTAATTATTCCTAATTATTTCTATTTATTGCTAATTATTCATATTTATTGATAATTATTTCTATTTATTGCTAATTATTCCTATTTATTAGTATTTATTCCTATTTATTTATATTTATTACTAGTTATTCCTATTTATTATTATTTATTTCTATTTATTACTAATTATTCCTATTTATTAGTATTTATTATTATTTATTGCTATTTATTAGTAATTATTCCTACTTATTAATAATTATTCCTATTTATGATTAATTATTCCTATTTATTAGTAATTATTCCTATTTATTATTAATTATTCCTATTTATTATTAATTATTCCTATTTATTACTAATTATTCCTATTTATTACTAATTATTCATATTTATTATTAATTATTCCTATTTATTAAAAATTATTACTAATACTTTCAATTTTTTATTACAAATAACTACTATTAACAAAACAATTTAAATCTAATTAAATTAAAACTAATAAAAAATAATTAAAATTAACATAAAAAAATAAAATAAATATTAAATTAAATAAAATATAAATACCTTTAAACTTGATCTTCTATTGATGTTGACGACTTCAAAACTTTTTCTTCAAAAGAAAACTAACTCAAACAAATTTTCACTTTGAAAATAGGGTTGAGAGAGAGAAAAAGTGAGAATTGAGAGGAGGATTTGAAAAAATGGATGAGGGGTATATATAGGTTAGATTAGTTGCAACGAGACCTTTTGCGACGGGACTACCGTCGCAACAGATACCTTTTGCGACGGGCCCCATCGCAAATACCTTAGCTGACATTAATTGTTGTCGGCGGTTAAAAGAATATTTGCGACGAGCCCTGTCGCAAAAGGTATCTGCCGACACACGTTTTGCGACAAGGCATCATCCCGTCACAAAAACCCATTTACCGCCGCCGGGTATTTGCGACGGGACCTGTCGCAAATAACTTCCGAGCGACGAACCATTTGCGACGGGGAATTACCCCGTCGCAAATAACCTTCCCATCCCAAAAAAACCATTTACCGCCGCCATGTATTTGCGATGGGACATGTCGTAAATACCTCCGAGCGATGAACTATTTGCGACGGGAATATTCCTCCCGTCGCAAATAAGCTTCCCACGGTTTGACGTGCAATCCGCGCCAAACCGCGCATAAATTTTTGCAATGGGCCACCAAAACCCGTCGCAAATAACAAGGTATTTGCGACGGGACGACTCCCCCATCGCAAATAATCTATGGACTGGACTATTTGCGACGGGATAATATCCCGTCACAAATAACCTGTCGCAGCAGGTTGTTTTTCCTGTAGTGAACCTCTCTTCAATCAAGAATAATTCAATCCAAATCCAAATCCCAGGTGGCAAGCACAACCCCAATACCGACAAGGAGGGAACTTAAGCTGCCCCAAGCAGAATTGGGATCAACAAGGACAAGGTATGTAACCTTATTATCCTTCAACTTCTCAAAACAACTATCCTCATCCTCCCAAATATGAACCAAGCCTCGAGGATATAGTGAATCAAATGGAAACCCAGAACCTTCAGTTCTAACAGAACACACAATCTGCAATTCAAGACCTGTGAACTCAAGTGGGGCAGTTGGAAACACCATCAGTGAGCTTAAGATGCAAGGTTCTAGAAAACTACCACCCCAACCCATTTCCAATCTGAAGGACAAAGGTAATGTATGTGCAGTTACACTTTGTAGTGGTAAAGAAGTCTCTCCTTCTACTGATTCTGCACAACAGGTATGTCCCCCTCTTGAAAACTCTCTTTCCCAACCCTCAATAATTTTAAGTAAAGAAAAACAAGACAAAAAGGGTAATCAAATTATCATTGATGATTCAAATGAACAATCCATTCCTCTTCCTTTTCCCTAGAGACTCTCTAAATCTAAGAACAATTTTGATAATGAGATTGATAAATAAATAATAGATACATTTAAAAAAGTTCAATTTAACTTTCCTCTATTGGATGCAGTTAAACAAATCCATCAATATGCCAAATTTCTTAAAGAGCTTTGAACCCATAGAAGAATCCTGGAGGGAATGAGAGAGTCAAATTGGGAAGGAATGTCTCAGCCTTGATTCAACTAGCAATGCCAACCAAATGCAAGGATCTGAGAACATTCAAAATACCATGTACCATAGGGGAGACCTTCTTTTCTAATGCTATGCTAGATTTAGTTGCTTCCATTAATGTAATGACTCACTCTGTTTATACTTCTCTACAGGTTGGAGAGCTTCAACCAACATGCATTGTCGTGTAACTTACAAACTAGAGTACTACGCATCCAATAGAAGTGATTGAGTATGTTCTTATAAGAATGAAGAATCTCATCTTCCCCACTGATTTCTACATTCTTGATATGGAAGATAACCAAACCCAAGGACATGCTCCACTCATACTTGGGAGGCCATTCTTCAAAATAGAAAATACGATCATCAATGTTCATAATGGTACACTGTCCATGGAGTTTGGAGGAGAAAAGGTAAGTCTTAACATCCTCGAGGCTATGAAACACCCTGTTGAAGAGTACTCCACTCTTCCTGTCTATTAAATGGAAGTGCTCTCAAATGATGCACACACACACAATTCTCTCCTCAACCCATACTCTGATTCATTTTCCTCTTTTTCACCCTTGGATTATTTGAGTTTTGATTCATGTTTTGAGTGTTGTTTGGGTTCTGAAAAGTGTAAATTTTGTGCTTTAATTGATTAGTGTGTTCATTCTGAGGTACATATAGCTGTCCATGATTATGCAAATCTCATTTCAATAGATTCTCTATCCTTATAGAATAAACATGAGCAGATAGACTGCTTCATGGATCTCAATCCCCCTAAAAACCCTCCCTTAATCTAGAAACCAATGGTGTTGGAACTTAAACAACTTCCTTCGAATTTAAAATATGCATATCTTGAGGGTATTGACCAATTGCTTGTCATTATTTCCAATAACTTCTCTCCATATCAAGAATCGAAACTGCTCAAACTTTTGAGAGAGTGTAAAAAGGCAATAGGATAGACATTAGCTAATATTCCTAGGATTATCCCATTTATTTGTATGCACCGTATACTTTTGGATGATGAGGCTAATACCGTAAGACAATCTCAACATCGGTTGAATCCCATTCTCCTTGAAGTGGTAAAATTAGAAGTCAGTAAATTACTTGTTACGAGGATCATTTATCCTATATCTGATAGTAAATGGGTTAGCCCAGTGAAAATTGTGCCTTAACAGTTGTGTCAAATAAAAGGAATTAATTAGTTCTAACACATGTGCAAAATAGTTGGTGAGTCTATATTGACTACCATTGACTAAATCAAGCCACACAGAAGAACCAATTTCCTCTACCTTTCATTGAACAAATGTTAGAATGATTGGCTAGTAAGTCCTATTATTGTTTCCTTTATAGATATTTAGGTTATTTAAAAATCAATATAGCCCCTGTGGATCAAGAAAAGACAACATTTACTTGTCCATTCATCACATTTTCATACAAAAGGATTCCATTCGGTCTATGTAATGCTCTGGGTACTTTTCAGCGATGTATGTTGAGTATTTTTTCTGAGTACCTTGAGAGTTGTATGGAAGTATTTATGGATTATTTCATGGTATATTGTTCTTCTTTTGATGATTGTTTGGAACACCTAGGTTCTTTCCTCCGCTGCTGCATTGGAAAAGATCTTGTCTTAAATTATGAGAAATGTCACTTCATGGTTGAGCGGGGGATAGTTCTTGTGCATGTCATTTCAAATAATGGAATTCAAGTTGATAAATCTAAAATTGAATTAATTTCAACCCTTCCATATCCAAAATGTGTTTGTGAGGTGTGATCTTTCTTAGGTCATGCTGGTTTTTACCACCGATTCATTAAAGACTTTAGTAAGATTGCACTTCCATTATCTTGATTATTGCAAAAAGATTCTAAGTTTGTGTTTGATAAAAATTGTGAGGATGCATTCAATTCGCTAAAAAAGAGTCTCACATCAACTCCCATTATCCAACCACCAAAGTGGGATCTCCCCTTCGAGATTATGTGTGATGCCTATAACTTTGCAGTTGTGGCAGTTTTATCACAAAGGGTTGAGAAGGCTCTTCATGTCATTGCATATGCCTCCCACACCCTTGAACCTACCTAGTTGAACTACACAACCACTGAAAAAGAACTACTTTATATTCTGTTTACCTTGGAAAAATTTAATTCATATCTTATTGGGTAAAAAGTGATTGTGTTTTCTGACCATGCTACCCTTTGATTTCCCTTAAAGAAACCTAAAGCTAAGCACCACCTCATACAGTTGATGCTTCTACTCCAAGAGTTTAACCTTGAGATTAGAGATAAGAGGGGAGTGGAAAATGTTATACCTGACCACATTAGTAGGAGTTCTCTACCCCTAGATCACCATGTTGACTCATCCCTCCCCA
Organism: Viscum album; assembly: GCA_963277665.1. Taxonomy (NCBI): domain Eukaryota; kingdom Viridiplantae; phylum Streptophyta; class Magnoliopsida; order Santalales; family Viscaceae; genus Viscum; species Viscum album. Next base: position 1,326,813,444 of record OY728142.1, on the reverse strand, counting down.
TTGAAGAATTCTTCCCTCATGAGAACCTTCGTAATTTTATGGACCTTACCCCATGTTATGCAGGCATTGTGAATTTTATAGAAACTTCTAGGGTTCCCACATATTTCAGCACTTCCCAATCTCAGATAATTAAACATGATTCTCGATGGTACATTTGGGATGACCCATATTTTCAGACAATTTTTGGTGACCAAGTAGTTCGTTGGTGTGTCCCTGACCATGAGTTCACCTCTATTTTGACCTTCTATCACACTTTGGCTTGTGGGGGACACTTTGGCTCTCAACGAACAGCTCCAAAGGTCCTTGACATAGGAATTTATTGGACAACATTGTATAGGTATGCCCATAAATTTTTCAATTCATTTAGTCTTTTTTAATTCAAAAGGAATATCTCCAAGAGGAATTAAATTCCCCAACAGCCCATGTTATTCTATGAAATATTTGATGCATAGGGAATTTACTTCATGGGGCCTTTTCCAAATTCATTTGGCTTCATGTACATCTTGTTAGCTGTGGACTAAGTGTCTAAATGGGTGGAAGCAAAGGCTACTAGGACCAATGAATCTCGATTTGTTGTTTATTTTGTGAGGTCCCAAATTTTTAGTCAGTTTGGTTTGTCGAGATTCATCATTAGTGATCAAGGTTCCCATTTTTGCAATCGTAACATGAAAAATTTGCTTTGTAAGTATGGGGTTGATCATAAAGTCTCCACTGCATATCACCCCCAAACTAATGGACAAGTAGAAATATCAAATTGATAACTTAATAGAATCTTGTAAAAAACGACACAACCTAATAGCAAATATTGAAGTTTGTGCTTGGATGATGCACTTTGGGCATACCGTACAACTTTTAAAACCCCAATCAGAATGTCACTATACAGAATTGTGTTTGGAAAGGCTTGTCACCTTCCAGTGTTGGTAGAACACTATGAATATTGGGATGTTATACAATGTAATATGAATCTTTTAGATGCAGGTGAGCAAAGGAAGATTTAGATTCAAGAGTTGAAATAAATTCGACGTGATGCATATGCAAACTCCCAGATCTATAAAGAGAAGATAAAGGCTATCCATGATAGCATGATTTATCAGCAGAAGTTCCATATTGGTGAGAAGGTCCTCATGCACAATTCTAGGATAAAGCTCTACCCAGGTAAGCTTTTTTCTCAATGTCTCAGTCCTTATACTATTACTAATGTTTTCCCTTTTGGTGCAATATAGATTTTGCATAAGCAGAGTGGACAAAGTCTTACCATTAATGGGAAGTGACCTAAACACCTCTATGAGGATTTTAAAAAGAATATGTTGGAGGAAATCCACCTTCTAAAAGAAACATACCGGTGAAACATGCTAGATTTTATCCTTCCTTCTCACATTTTCAATTATTACAGTGAGTACACTACACATTCTAGGTGTGTGTGTGTGTGTGTGGGGGGGGGGGGGGGTGGATACATTCCCAGGCTCATTAGGATTTTCATCGTCTTTCTTCTTTCTCCCCTTTTTTCCTTCTTTATGGTATTTTCACTTTTCCCCATATTTTTGGTTCATTAGTATTTTTATTTCCTTTCTTCTTTCTTCTCTTTTTCCTTATTTATGGTATTTTTACTTGCCCCCCTTATGGTCACCAAATCACGGAACATACTAAAAATGCATGTTTAAATTTTTGATTCCATGTTGTTTTAACATTTGATGAAACTTGTCTCTATTATGGAATGAATATTTGTATGAATTTAACATTAGGGAGTGTTTTTTAGTGAATTGGTTTTCTATCAATTGATATAAATGGTTGTATCTAGGTGAAACCTTTGAGATGATTAATGCCCACTTTGTGAGTAGTTTTTGGGAAAATAGTGTCACTAATATCTCAACACATTTTTTCACCAAACTATAAAGTGTGAATATTTATTACTTACTAGAAGGTAAATATAAGTTAGGTTAATATTTTTCAACTTAAAATGATATTTACATTCATTCGTTCCTTATCAAATCTGTTTCATTACTGTACCGGATTGACCTATGCGTGTGTACCTGATATCTAACTATTGCACGCCCTAAAAAAATCAAAAAAAAAAATGGTTTGTGTCTTGGGCAGGTCAAAAACCACTCCTCCTCAACCTTTTATCTTGTTATAACTATTACAATTAGTTTCGTGAGGAGATAAAACAAGGGTTGAAAGATAAGTATGAGATTTGTTCCAAATGCAACTTCTTAAAAAAACAAAAATAATAAATGAGGGGAGTGATGAAATGTGAAACATATAGGTATATCTAGGTTGGGAGATTATGGTTTGACTTCTGAGAATTCTTAAGTGACTGGGTCTTAAAATATGATTGCAAAAGATGCAGGGCAGGTTCGGTGGAAAAAATCTTTTAAACTGATTTTTTTTAAAATAACCTATATTTATTGGATAAAAAGTGGAAAGAATATCAAGGAATGGTTTTCACACACACACATGAATATTTAATGGCATGTTTGACTTTTGATTTCCTTTCTCAATTTGGTATCATGAATCTCTTTGAATTTTATTATGATATGATTTATGTGACATCTTTTTCTATTTTCATTAGGAAGAACTCCTTGGTGTGGTTTGTGCATTGATCACATTACTTTAATGAATTTAAATTTCCTCAAATGTTAAAACTTCATGATGTTGGAATTATATACATGCATCATTTTTTTGATATCTAACTTTGTCCAGGAGTGAAAATGTTTAGGTGCGGGGGTGTGACCGCACAACGATTCACTATTCAAATCCACCCTTACATCATTGTTTAAAATGGTTTTGTAATGAATATTAAAAATATAATAACAAATTTAAATTTATGTTTGAATCAATTAATTAAATTTTATCACTGTTTGATAGGTAAATTTTACTTGTTTTGGTGTTTACAATGTAGGAGGATGTGATTTGGAGAGCCCGTGATGGAATTCAAGCAAAATGGGCCAAACTGCGTGAGATCCCAAGCATGCATGTGGACAATTATTTTTACTGTTGATAATCTGTGCATCCAATTGGGCTAAAAATGGGTGAAGGTGTGAAAAAAAATGCGGGATACATTTCTATAGAAGATCATGAAGCCCAATTCATCCATTTGGAGTCCCAAAATAGGCCCAAAATGTGAAGAAATTCTAGGCAGGCTACATTGGACCACCCTTCTGTATTTGGGCCATAACTCGGGACTCAAGGATCCAATTGAGGTGATTCTACCTCCCTTGGACATCTAACTCAAAGCCCCGTATCTCCACCAAATTTCAAGTCATTTTCATGCGTTTGGTCAGTCAAGCAGCCAAATAAAGTTGGAGTAAAAAATATTTCTTGAATAGTCACCTAGCCCTTTAGATAAATAACCACTTTATGTAGAAATATGGATGTAATTTCCATTAAAATCACTCATCCCCCTCATTATCTATGTTTCACGACTAGGGTTGAAGGTTAGTAAAATTGGAGATCTCTCTTAACCCATTTTATTTCTCTTCTCCCTCATGTACTTCTAAACCTCTTAGTGATTAATTTGGGGAGTGTCCTTTGTTGTAATCCTGAGCTCCACACTTGTAATCTTCATAAGGTAATTGATTTCCATGTTTTTTGTCAATTTTTCTTCATTTATACCTTTTAAATTTGTGTTTATTATGGTATGATCAAATAAAAATCAAAGGAACAATAATCCGCATGCTTCCATGCATCACCTGGATCTTAGGATGATTTGAGTGTGGTTACCTCTTTTCTCACCCCTACCTTTCATGAGTGTGCAAATGGATTGTGTCAGTTGATAAAATACAGGAGATTGAACCTATGAATATGAATGTTATTGTCTTATGGAATATTTTTATCATTGAAACAAATATGGTCATATCATCACGTTGTTGATGTGATTCCTTGATTGAGTTTTGTTTTTACATCGATTCATGTTTGTTGATTTTAAGCGATTTTCAATAATCAATATCGTTGATTGATCAAATCCAAGGTGGAAACCTAGTAATAACTCACATAACATTACTGGTTTTAGTATTTATAAAATCAATGAATCAATGATCCTTCCCTTTCCCTTGAGAGCGATGACGGGTTGAGCATTAAGGGACACTTACCCGGGTTGATCATAATTTATCCAATCAGTTTCTCTTATTAGTAATATAATTTCAATTTCTGTTCTTAAGAAGAAAAAACCAAGTTTTATAAAATCCCATTCCCCATTTATTTTTTTAATTAGAACCTCATTTTGTTATTAATGATCTAAATCTCTTTCGAGAGATGACATAGGGTTGCTGATATACTGTAGAAATTCTAGTTAAAAATAAACATCTAATTCGATGTGCTTGAAAACGCGATCAATTACTATAATTATACATTATTGAATAATTTAAAAAATTAATAAGCCATGCATGAATTAAAATTTTAGCTATTGAATAAATCCATAAAATTAAGAATCATATAAATATACATTTAATTAGAAATTTAATACTAGTGGTTTAACATAATCAATACATACTAATTAGAATTATAAACATGGGTATTATATGGATTCCTATTGTATTTATATTTTAGTCCAATTCTATTGGTGTTACGTTATTTGGTTTTCACTCACTTGATAATTTTTAATATTTTGTCATTAGGTTCATTTTTTAGTTAGTTTTTTGGTAATTTGGTTGTTTGTTCATTTGTCCATTTAGCCATTTGTCCATTTGGCGATTTGGTCAGTTCGGAATTTGGGAATTTGGACAATTCTATTTGTCCATTCAGCCACATGATTTTTTCCATTTCTCAATTTGGACATTTTTCCATTTATCCAATTCAATTTATGTTATGTTATTTGGTTATTTGATCAATTGATAATTTTAATCATTTGGTCATTAGATTCATTTTTTGGTTAGGATGTTTGGACATTTGGCCATTTGTCCATTTGAACATTTGGGCATCTTTCCATTTGGGAATTTGGGAGTTTGGGTATTTGAGAATTTGGAAAATTGTCCATTTGACCATTTTGCCTTTTGGACATTTTGGCCATTTGACCATTTGGCCATTTTGGGCATTTGGCCATTTTGGCTATTTGGCCATTTTGGACATTTTTCCATTTTGTCCATTTGGACTTTTATCCAGTTGGCTATTTGTCCATTTGTCCATTTGGCCATTTTTCCATTTGGTCATTTGTCCATTTTTCTATTTGGACATTTATTTATTTGGCCATTTGTCCATTTGTCCATTTTTCCATTTAGGCATCTGGCCATTTGATCATCTTTACATTTAGATAATTGGACATTTTTACATTTATACATATGGCCATTTGGGCATTTGGACATTTGTGAATTTAAGAAATTGGAAAATTGGGAAATCAGGTAATTTAAAAATTTTCCATTTATCCATTTGTCAATTTCCCATTTGGACACTTGTCCACTTGGCCACTTGATCACTTGTCCACTTGTCCATTTTGGATTTTGGGAAATTAGGAAATTGGGAAATCTTGTAATTTAGAATTTGGATATTTTTCCATTTATCAATTTGGATACTTGTAAATTTGACCAATTGGATATTTGGACATTTTCCAAGTTGGGAAATTAGGAAATTGAAAACTTTGGAAAATGGACACTTAATCATTTGTCCATTTGGTTATTTGTCTATTTGGACATTTGGCCACTTGACCAATTTAAATATCATAATGGACATTTGTCCATTTGGACATTTTGGAATTTGGTAATTTGGGAAATTAGGTAGTTGGGAAATTGGACAATTGAGAAATTAGAAAAATGAGAAAATTGGAAATTTTCCATTTCAACATTTGGGAATTTGGTCATTTGTTCATTTTTTCATTTAGTAATTTGGTCATTTAGACATTTTTTCATTTGGTCATTTTTCAATTTTGTAATTTGGTTATTTGACCATTTGGTAATTTAGTCATCTGGTTTATTAACAAAAAATACACTTCAAAATAGTTTTATTAGAACAACATCACTGTTTAAAATAACCTAAAAAAATTGACAAAACACTCCCACAAATTACATCACAAAAATTAATCATTTCAAAATACAACCTGCTTTTCAAAACTAATCTTCATATAAAGAAAAATTTTAGAAAATAGTTTTATTTCTTAAAAAGTAACTAGTTTAAGGTATTCAACCCATGTCAATACCTTTTTCCCATTTTAAAACAAAAATTCATAAAAAATATCCCCTTAGTTTAAAGGGGAATTTACAACATTTTATTAAAGGTATTCATGAGAAGGAAACTTAAATTTCATCATGAAAATATAACTAAATGGGGAATTTCCAAACTTATAGAATATTCTATTTGAGTTCACTCTCATTAAGAACAATATTAAAGCCTATTTAATAGATAGATCCCCCAAAATTTTAACTTCATAAAATAAATACCTTATACATAAGTAACAACATAAATTTAGATATTATTTCTATTCATATTAATGTTCATATCACCTGTTATCCTTGGGAATTATAGTGAAAAACAATGTATGAAAATATGTCATAACATATATTTTTTTTACAACACATCATAAAAAAATTCAATATAATTAATAATAATTACATTTCCAATGCAAACCATTAAAGATTTGGAATACCTTAAACTAATTACTCTTCCAATGTGCGATCATTTATTGATATTGTGTTGTTGGATAATCAAGGAATATTGGTACACACTCTAAATAAGAACCATCTCTATCCTTCAAAACAAAATATAACTTGTGGTTATATTATCACCACAACTCCCCAAGGTCCATCAACCATGAGACCTCAACAGCTTCATCATCAAGAAATTTAAACTGACACTACAATGAACATGTTAACTCAAATAAATACAATAATAATATAGATATCAATTTAAAAAATGTTCATAACTATATATACACCCATTATTTATCATATATTTCATTACCAATATTCCTTTATGAGACTTGTTACACAATAATGATATCATTCTACTTGGATAAAGTTCCCATAAAAATTCTACACTGCCAGATATTTTTACTTATCATCTTATTTTCTTCATTTTAATCAACCATTATTTATGTTTGGTGATTACAGTCTTCACGCAAATGGATGCTCCCATATCTCCTAATAGAAGATCCCACTAAATAATATATAAAAAAAAAATAATGAAGTCATAGTATAATAGGAAAAAAATGATGTGATTTAATTTGACACAGTTATAATAATAAAAAAACTTGATGCAAGCTTCTCATTAGGCTCTGATGGATCTATGGGTTGTCCTAAATTAGTAGCCTCTAAAGGATGTGTCTATTTCATTGCATGCACTATGTGATCTCTATGTACTATAGTGATAGCTAAAAGAATATAATCATTAGATACTAGATGGATAATAATAAATGGAGGCGGTGTAGACATGATAAGATAAAGATAGAAGGGTTGGGGATAGATAATAGGATATAGATATGATATAGGTGGGAATATCTCTGAAGGTGTCCTAGATAAGGTATGGTAAGAATAGAATAAATTACATGATGATGGAGGCATGGGTGGGAACATCCTTGGAGGCTCAAGTGGAGGATGAAAAGGTGTGGTAGATGGGGTGCCCACTAGAGGGTTAGGGTGTGAACGGGTATGACAGATGCTCCATGTAGCTCTAGCTGCATCCCCGCTTGGACCCATACTAGTAGGATAAGGAGAAGTAAACTATTATTGAGATTATTATCCCTAAAAAACTTGATAAATAACAATAATAAGATATTAAATCTAATACAGAAGAAAAATATTAGAATTATTATACTCACTAAGGGAACCATAGGAGGAAACCCTAGCTCGCACATCCATCGATCATTATCAAATAATTGCTTCCTTACAACTTCTTAAATACAATTAATAATCTACATAAGAATAAAATGTACATTTTTTTTATTTTTTTTAAAAAAATCTGTATACAACTTAGAAATAAATTAATTCATAAAAAATATCATAACATGTTTAATAAACTATAATTTAAAACCAAGTTATACATTTTTAAAAAACCTATTTTAATCTTTATTTTTTAAATTGAAATAAATATAATTAAATGAGATAAAAACAAAAATACTAAAACAAATATATCATTCCAAACTAAAACTAAATTAAAGTAATTACAGTATACCAACCTAAGAAACCCACATTAAGGTAAAATGAATTAAATGTGAACATATATGGTTTCTTCTATATATCACACACCACTAATTAAATTTCAATATAAATTATAAAAATTTGAAAACTTGAGTCATCAAATACAATATTTTGGTCAATGCCAATGGGGGAATCAACAGTGTCAATTTTTTCCCCTCCACCATCATAAAATATATACCTTTGGGTTACTTCAATAATGAAATTGTAATCAGGTCTCAGATGATCTTTCACATAAAACACTTGTTTTTTCCATTGATGCCAAGATATATGGTTCATTGATATCTAGGAATTGAGTCATTCCAATAACTCTAAATACATAGTCATCATTAAATGTGGAATGCCTCATCATTAAATCAAACCATTTACATTTCATCATAGTGACTCATCCATGATAGAAGTAATCCAATAACAATATTTCATCAACAAGTCCATAATAAGACACATTTTCATATAGAAGACCACTATATGATACAATGAAATAATAATACGTTGTTTCAGTTAATATAATTTCATCATTCTTTGTTCTCATTTTCACCACTTGAACAGTTGTAACAAATTTACACCCATTGATTATTGAATATTTTCATTCATGAAGCAAAGAATTGGGACCAAAATCCAACACTCTTAATTCTTGAGAGATCAAGTCAATTAGTAAAATAAATACCTAAAATATATATCAATAATACAATTAAATGAATATCTATATTTTAAGTTAATTAATTTAATGCTCATACCTTTGATTTCAACCAAATAAGAAACACTTTTATATAAAAATCCTCTCTCACTCTCAAAGACAAAGATTGATGAACTCTAATTTTTTTTATGTTCACTTCATAAAATGATAAAAAAAAGTTTAAGGTATTTGTGAAATGACATAGTATGAGATAACATATAAATATTAAAATTACTTACTTCATATAGTCATCGAACAAACCACAGTTAAAAAAGACTATGTGATGTTCCATATTCCAATATTTAAGGCTCAATGTTGACAATGTATATGAAACAAGAATTCATCCTATTTGGGGAAGAGATGGAAATGAGGGCTCAATTTCCCCATACTTCTCATATTCATTTCTAACTGGCTGGTTATTTATTTTTCTCAATAAAATAAATACATTGAATAAAATCCATATATTCTTGATGTAGATAACCTATCATAATGGAACCTTTAGGATGATTCTTGTTTTAGACATAAGATTTCATTATTCATATATTTCTTTCAGTAGGATACATCCACTGAAAAGAAATAGGTCCTCCAAGAAGTGATTCTATTGGAAGATTAATAGTTAAATGTAGTGTGTAAGTGAAAAATGAGGGTAGAAAACTTTCTTCCAACTCACAAAAAATTAATGGTGCCACTTGCTGCATTTTTATCAAGAAATAACTGGATAAAATTTTGTACAAAGGTATCTAAAAATGGAACAAGGGAATCACCATAACCATAACATTATTGGATAGTAAATGCGGGATTACTATTGGGATCAATTCATTAAGAAGAATGTGATAATCATGAGTTTTTAGGGATTTTAATTTCAACTCCCTTATGTTGACTCATTTAGATATGTTTCTATAATATCCATTAGAAACCTTGATATTCCCTAATACTTCCAGAAATTTATTTTTCTCTAATGGTGTCACCACATAAGATACATAAGGAACTTTCCATTTGTTTTCAATTATACACATGGGATGCAATTCTGGTTGAATACCCCAATCCAACAAGTCTCGATGAGATCATAAGTCATCTTTGGTCTTCCCCTTAATATTTAGAAAAATTTAAAACAACATTTAAAATATATTTTTCTTAATGTGAATAATGTCTAACCAATGATGTAAATGTTGGTAGACCAATATGGAAACTCAAAAAGATACTTTTATTTTTCCAATTATAAGTGGATTTAGTGTCAACATTCACCTTTCCCTAATAAAAAATGAAATCTTTCAATTAATTAAGTACATCAGTTCCTGAAATATGTTTAGGTGGCTGTTCCATATCAATAGTATTACCTAGCCTTCATAGATTATTATTATATTGATTATGTATTGGAAAGAATCATATATCCTCATGAAAATTAAACTATGATGATATTTAAGTCTTCTAGATCATGTATTCTTCATAAAAATAGGAGATGATAGTTTTCCCTTTGTGCTCCAAACCGACATCATTAAATAATATGGGAAATAATATATAGTCCATTGAAGGGTAAAATGAATATGAAATATATTTTTGGAAGAAGCATTGAATTTGAACACACCCATATCCCAAAGATGCTTCAACTATCTTATTAAGGGTTTCAAGTAGATGTTTGTATCATTGTCAGGATCAGAAGGTCCAAATATTAGTATAGTCAAGAAAGTGAAAGTTTTTTTCCATACACATCCACAAAATAATATTATAAACATGAATAAAATATGTCTACATTCTATGAGTAGTAATAATTTGACCAAATAGATTAAAAACATCATAGGATACACCCAACCGGACATTACGTACCTCAGATGAAAAATAGGGATATTGTGCATCAAATTCCTGCCATGATAATCTATCTATAGGATGAACCAAATAATTATTATATTTAATTATCTCAGAATCATTCCATCACATATTGTTTTATATTTATGTAGACATGAATATATTTGGAAGCCTAAAAATCAATGGAAAGTGTCGCCTGAATTTTTGTGGCACACAAGATGGTTCTCCATCTATATTTTCCTTAAACTGATATGTTACACATTATTTATATTCATTAAGGTCTTTTATTTCATCCCAAAATAAAATACAATCTTTCAAACATGCATGAATTTAATTATTATAAAATTAGAGCTTATTAATTAACTTCCATTCCTTATAATTATTTGATGGAATATATACACCATCAGGAAGAAAGTACTTCATAAAGTTAAGAATATAATCAATGAAGGTATTAGAAATTCCATATATGGTTTATTTATGATATAACCACATTAAAAATTACAATATTTTCATTTTAGTATATTCCTGATATATAACAGTTCTGGAATCATCCATTATTTTTCTCACTCTTTGAACATTATCATCTTCATTATTTTCCTCATTTATATTGATATCATTGTCTTCTGGCACTGGAATATTATCTCTCTCATGATGATGCACAAATGGAAACTGATCAAATGTCAAATTCTCCATACCAATTATTTATTTCTATTCATGAACAGTAGAATATCATCTCGTCTCTCCATTTTGATACAAAACATAATAGTTTGTTTAAAATCTAACTTTTTTATATGGTAGAGAACTTTTTTCGGACATAACTATGTTTCTCCAACACAATTATAACATAGACAATATATATGACCTTTATACTAAGCATTGTTAAATGTAAAATCTAAAAAAATAACCAAATTATTTTAAATATTAGTTGAAATATGATTGGTATGATACAAATATCTTCCATCAATTTTATTACAAGGGAAAAAATGTTGTACCTCTCGTACCCCTCAAGGTTTTATTTTCATGATCACAATCACCCTCATATTTATCTAATCCTCTTTCAAGTGTTTTTGGTTGATAGGAATCAAATCAGGTGGCCAAGGAATTGGGCCAAGAAAGAAAGAAGGCAAAGTGGACTGAAATGCAGTCCACCGGCCAACCGGTGTGATAGCACCGGCCAGCCGGTGGACCTGGCAGAGGCATTGCCCACTGCCAGGCTCCACCGGTCAGCCGGTGGATCTGTCACCGGACAGCCGGTGGCATCCAGCAAAACAGTGGTTGCTACTGTCTTGCCACCGGCCAGCCGGTGGCTCTGGCACCGGTCAGCCGGTGGTGCCTGGAAAAGAATGGCAAGCTACTGTCTTGCCACCGGCCAGCCGGTGGCTCTAGCACCGGTCAGCCGGTGGCCCCTGGATAGGAATCCTATGCCTTTTTGCACACACCGGCCAACCGGTGGTACTGTACCGGCCAGCCGGTGGAGCCAGTCAAACTAGCCGTTGCAGTTTGACCAGGCTGGCCCACTTGGCTCCCAACGGCTCTTTTAGCCTCTCCAACGGCTCCGAAGCCTCCCCAAGGGTTCCATGCCTATAAATAAAGGCCAAGGAAGCCCCGGACACCTACCGGAACTATACGGAAGCCCACGGACATATTTTGCATCAATTGGCCAACCTCCGGCGACTTCCTCCAAGGGAACCCCAATAGCTCCAAGAACTTCCACATCCAAGGAGCCCCTTCAAAGAAGCTTGGAAGCAGCCTTCAACATCTCCATTCAATCAAAGGCGCCCAAGACTTCTCCAAATACGGTTTTTATTGTTTTATTCTTTTTGAGCTTAAATTTGGGTTTGTGCCTACAAACCCCAACACCTTTTCTCATCCCCCTTTCTTTTGGGTTTCACACCACCATTAAGGTGTGAAGAGGTTTCTTCAAGCCTTTCCTTTTAAAAGGCTTGTGTTTCGGTGAGCTAGCCTTCACCCGTTAAAAAGGCTAGTGGGTTCTTGCTATTCCATCAAAAGCAAGTGGGTTCTTGCTCAACCATAAAAAGCAAGCTGTAATAGGTCCTAGTGCTACCTCAAATCCTAGTGGGTTTCTTGCTAAAACCATTGAAAAGCAAGCGGTAGGAATCTCTCAACGGTTGAGTTGGGAGCGGAGACGTAGGCCGGGTTTTGGCCGAACTCCGTTAACAATTTCTTGTGTGATTGCCTCTTTTATTTTCCGCTGCACATACTTTGTTTTTAATTTGTTAATCAATTTTTTAAAAGGCAATTCACCCCCCCCTCTTGCCATCATTCCCCGTTTTCTCCGACCCAACAATTGGTATCAGAGGGATAATTTGAGTAATACCTTAAAAGGTTTCAAATTCAAAGATCCATTTTGATGGCATCTACCTCTTTCGCCCCCGAGGGCTACTCATTGGGTTGGGCTCCATTTTTTGATGGGACCGACTATAATTATTGGAAAACCCGCATGACTACCTTTCTTAGAAGCATAGGATATCCCATTTATAAAATTGTCATGCAAGGTTACACTTTGTCTACCCCCGACGAATCCAAATGGACCCAAGCCGACATTAGAAATTTTGAGCTTGATGGCAAAGCCATGAATGCTCTTCATTGCGGCCTTGACCGAAATGAATTCAATCGAGTTTCCACATGCACCTCCGCACATGAAATCTGGAAACTTTTGGAGGTTACCCATGAGGGGACCAACAAAGTAAAGGATACTCGATTGGACATGTACCGTCAGGATTTTGAGTCTTTTTCCATGCACCCAAATGAATCAATTTCTGAAATGTTTACTAGATTTACTGACGTGTGCAATGGGAGAAAGTCCCTTGGTGATGATGTTTCAGCTGAGACGATGGTCAAGAAGATCTTATGGGTCCTTCCGAGCTCATGGGCACCAAAGGTGACGGCGATCCAAGAAGCTAAGGACGTCAAAAATATGCCGGTCGAAGAGCTCATCGGATCTCTCATGACTTATGAGATCACGATGAGGAGGCAAGCTCAAAAGGAGGGCACACCAATCAAGACACCAAAGAACATTGCCCTCAAGGTACAAAAGGAAGTAAGCTCCTCCTCATCTTCTTCCTCATCTCCTTCCTCATGTTCCTCATCAACAAGCGGCGACTCGGAAATGGAGAATCTCGCCCGCCAAATGCACAAATTTATGAAGAAGCACAAGAAGAAGAAGAAATCTCGCAAGGCGCGAAAGCAAGAACCCGACAAAAGATCGGAGCCCAAGGTAAAATGCTACGGGTGCGGCCAAAAAGGGCATTACAAGCCCGATTGCCCACTCAACAAGAAACAGGCCATGCAAAAGGAAAAAGGAAAGAAAAAGGTCCTCAAGGCAACTTGGAGCGACACCTCCTCCTCATCCTCCTCCTCCTCCTCCTCAAGCGACAACGGTAACAAATGCCTAATGGAATTTCATGAGGTAACATCTTCCGATTCCTCTTCCTCATGTTCTTCAAATTCAAATTCTTTAAATCATTTATCTTATGAAGAACTCTCACATGCTAGAGACCAACTTGAAAATGGTTTTCATGAGCTTTCTTCAAAATTCGTTGCTTTAAAAAAGAATTTCAAAAAGCTTACCTCCGAAAAAGAACAACTTCTCAAAGAGAAGGAGGAACTCACCCTCAAAATCCAAAATTTTCCAAATGTTGATTCTATGGAATCAACCATCAAAGACCTAAGGGAGACCCTAGCTAAGTTCACCCAAGGGGAACAAAATTTGCACAATTTGCTTGGTTACCAACGAATTTCAAGAACCACCCAAGGGCTAGGATACACCAATATAGCTTCCTCCTCCCATGCACCCACTGTTTTTGTAAGGGGGAGCTCTAGTTTTAAATTTTGCAACTATTGTAAGAAACCCGGGCACCTCATTTATGAGTGTGATTGCAAAAATGCCCGGTATGGCCAACCCAAGTCTATTTTCTTTTCGGACGAATTTTATAGGAGAAGACCCGCCATGAGACAAGTATGGATTGAAAAATCCCTTCTAGCGAGTCTCACCGGGCCAAAATTTGTTTCGGTTTCAAAAACCTCTCCCCGGTGATTTATTGTTTTCATTTAGGGGGAGTTAGGATCTTTTAAGCTTTTTTGTGTATTCAAAATTTTTCTATTCAAACTTTCAATTCCAACACTTGGTATCATTTTTTTTCAATTCAAAATTTTCTATTTTCATTTCAAAATTTTCAACTCTTGGTTTCAAATTTTCTATTCAATTTTCATTACAAAACTTTCAATTCAAACTGTTATTCAATTTTTGATTCAAAACTTTCAATTCAAATTTCAAAAATTTCAATTGGTTTAAAATCTCCATCTCGCTCTTCAAACTAATCCCTCAATCAAGTTTTATTCCCCACGCTATTTTGATAATCACAAAGGGGGAGAAATTTCTTGATTGATTGGGGGAGAATCTTTTCTATCATGCTTTGATTTATTTTCAAATTATCCTTTAAGATTTTCTTTTATTTCAGTATTTTTCTTTGATTGTTTTGGTGATTGTGATCATCAAAATAGGGGGAGATTGTTGTACCTCTCGTACCCCTCAAGGTTTTATTTTCATGATCACAATCACCCTCATATTTATCTAATCCTCTTTCAAGTGTTTTTGGTTGATAGGAATCAAATCAGGTGGCCAAGGAATTGGGCCAAGAAAGAAAGAAGGCAAAGTGGACTAAAATGCAGTCCACCGGCCAACCGGTGTGATAGCACCGGCCAGCCGGTGGACCTGGCAGAGGCATTTCCCACTGCCAGGCTCCACCGGTCAGCCGGTGGATCTGTCACCGGCCAGCCGGTGGCATCCAGCAAAACAGTGGTTGCTACTGTCTTGCCACCGGCCAGCCGGTGGCTCTGGCACCGGTCAGCCGGTGGTGCCTGGAAAAGAATGGCAAGCTACTGTCTTGCCACCGGCCAGCCGGTGGCTCTGGCACCGGTCAGCCGGTGGCCCCTGGACAGGAATCCTATGCCTTTTTGCACACACCGGCCAACCGGTGGTACTGTACCGGCCAGCCGGTGGAGCCAGTCAAACTACCCGTTGCAGTTTGACCAGGCTGGCCCACTTGGCTCCCAACGGCTCTTTTAGCCTCTCCAACGGCTCCGAAGCCTCCCCAAGGGTTCCATGCCTATAAATAAAGGCCAAGGAAGCCCCGGACACCTACCGGAACTATACGGAAGCCCACGGAAATATTTTGCATCAATTGGCCAACCTCCGGCGACTTCCTCCAAGGGAACCCCAATAGCTCCAACAACTTCCACATCCAAGGAGCCCCTTCAAAGAAGCTTGGAAGCAGCCTTCAACATCTCCATTCAATCAAAGGCGCCCAAGACTTCTCCAAATACGGTTTTTATTGTTTTATTCTTTTTGAGCTTAAATTTGGGTTTGTGCCTACAAACCCCAACACATTTTCTCATCCCCCTTTCTTTTGGGTTTCACACCACCATTAAGGTGTGAAGAGGTTTCTTCAAGCCTTTCCTTTTAAAAGGCTTGTGTTTCGGTGAGCTAGCCTTCACCCGTTAAAAAGGCTAGTGGGTTCTTGCTATTCCATCAAAAGCAAGTGGGTTCTTGCTCAACCATAAAAAGCAAGCTGTAATAGGTCCTAGTGCTACCTCAAAGCCTAGTGGGTTTCTTGCTAAAACCATTGAAAAGCAAGCGGTAGGAATCTCTCAACGGTTGAGTTGGGAGCGGAGACGTAGGCCGGGTTTTGGCCGAACTCCGTTAACAATTTCTTGTGTGATTGCCTCTTTTATTTTCCGCTGCACATACTTTGTTTTTAATTTGTTAATCAATTTTTTAAAAGGCAATTCACCCCCCCCTCTTGCCATCATTCCCCGTTTTCTCCGACCCAACAAAAAATTTATATTCAAATAAAAAATGTAAACCATAATTAAAAAATTCATTACAAAAAAAATTAATATAAAAGTCATTAAATAATGATAGTAGCTCAGAAAAAAATAATAAGAGAAAAAACATATTATACAGGAAATTCATATAAATAACAAACCATAAAAATTATATGACATGGAGTAGTAAAACAATTATTTCATAATCCAATTAAATACATATGTCTTTATGAAACAATTGTTTTTAAAACTTCCATGTTTTGAATATTACATTAATCCAATTAAATACACTTGTCTTTATGATGGAATTTTTTTTATCAAGAATAACAAAAATGTGTCACCCAACATAAAAACTAGAAAAACATGGTATAATAATATCATGGAAATTCTACCATAATTTATATAAATATAAATAGTCATCAAATCCTAATATAATAGAAACTAAGATTTTTCAAAATAAAAAATATATCCAAAATTTAATAAAGGATACGGGAGCTCGAAGTTTTATCATATATGAAATGGGAAAATGTATATGGATTTAAGACACATTTAATCTCATCATATTGGTAAAGGGGAAGTTGGGCAGTCAAAGCATTATGATCCTATCCCAAATAGAGTAAGTGTATCTAAATACCAGTCCTTTTTTTCAAAACCTATTCATCACTAGATATGATACCATATCAGAGGATCTATCACAACAATATATACCATTTAATATGCTTAATAATAGAAAAATAAGCATAAAAGTTTCTACTACACTGACTATAGTGCTAGAATGATATCTAAATTCAAAGACACATTAAAAGTATAATGTAGAGGAAATTAAAGAACACTTATAGGAACACAAATTGAATATAATTCATGATAAAAGTGACCATTATATAATACTACTATCCATCCAAAAAAATAACAATGCATATCTTAAGAAAAAACCAAGGCATATTCATTGAAATCCTAACAAAGTGCATGTATTGGAATAAATAAAAACAAAGGAATACTAGTTAAAAAATGTGTATTTCTTATCCAGAGAGTTATTCTCATTTTAAAGCATAATTGATGATAAAATTTATTCATGAAAGGTTTTTATTTAAGGTTAACATTACTTATATTATTCAAACACAAGGATAATAGATTTTACATGATGTTATATTTCAATTTAAGAAGTATTTAATTTGGGGAAGATCCATAATGACAAAATAATTAACCCATTCCATCCCACTTTTTGAAACCCATCTATTACTTCAGTACTGAGGGAACCTATTAATTGAGGTAAAGAGTGGTTATATTATTTTTAATTAATTTTACATGTAGTGTGAATAAATGTATTACTAATCAATACATGATAAATGAACTAAGAAATTATTCTTAACAAAGAACAAAGTTAAACTCAATAGTTAATAAAAATATGTGAAACTAAGGTTTATACAATTAATTTTTTCTTAAAGAAATAAATTCTTAAGTAAAATGTTATCAACAGAAATCATGTATTATAAAATGAATATAGTCCAACAAGCTTTCCATTCTAACTTATATAATTATTTCATGACATTTACCAAAGGTTTCTATAAATATTTTTACATAATAAAGGTTTTAAAATTCATAAAAATTTTAAATCTAAATATTTATTTATTTAAAATAATTTTTTATCATTCATTCATGTATAAATCATAATAATGAATTATAAGAAACATGATTGAAAATTACTATAAATAAAATAGTGAATTATAGTAGAACCAACCTTCATATATAAAGAAATATTCCATATTTGCATATAATAGTACAATCACGTACATCAGCGTACAATTATTTCTTTTTGGATTAAAACAATATAATAAATAATTTAACTATAGAACATGATATAACAAATTAAATTTAAATAATTAAATCCCATAACTAAAGGATAATAAAAACAAAAATTAACCCCTATAGTTAACTTAAATATGATTCCCAACACTAAAAATATCTAAATCCCTAAAATATTCCACCAATAGAATCTCAAATTTAACTTAAATTCATAATAATCCCTAGGATAGTTTTCAAAATAAAGACATTATAATTAAAATAGTACTTATATAAATTTAATAAACTATATTTTGTCTCTATTAGACTAAATTTTTTAAAACACGATGATATAAGTGATGCCAATATGATCTAGTAGAAACATATGCATAGATAAAAATGAAAATAACATCTAGTAGAAGGGAAGAACAATTCAGAACTTAGTAATATGATGTTGAAGAAGATTGAAATAAAAAAATCCTTGAATTAGGGGAGAACACTGGAGAAGATAACTGTCTATCACTTAGGTGGGTGGAGAATAAATATGAGGAGGAAAGGAAAGATTACCTCTCAAACATGGAAAATAAAATTCCATAAATGGAGGAAGAACATCTGGCTGGTGGCGGAAACGTCACCTGTGAGGAGGATGGGGGAGGCCGAGGCTCATATGATAGGAGGGGATATTAGGTCTTCTTGAAGAGGAGGGGAGGTGGAGGTTGATATGTTATGCCTCTATACCCATATTTTTTGAAAAACCATTGGTATAGCTCAACCTATACCACAATTTTCTTAAAACCATGGGTATATCTTTTTTAAGGAACTCTATACCCACCATATCTCTAAATTATGGGTATAAATGCATGGGGATAACCACATTTTATAGTAGTGATTCTTGTCGTGGGATGGATCAGGTGTCAAATTAAGGGTCACCACAGGTTAGTTCATGACATATAATGAGCCACAACATATTATACGAATATTATTAAGAAAACAATAAAACCTTTAGTAAATAATTTTTTTAATCAATTAGAAATTGATACAAAATAGGATTAAAAACTCCCATGATTTTAAAAAGGGAATTTTTCAATAAAATTTGTATTATTTATGTATTGTATTTTCATCTAAAATCTAATGTTATAAATTTTAGAATTTGAAAATTTTAAAATGAATATCAATTTTGAATTTCATGTATCAAAATTAGCCTAAGATGATTTTTTGTGATTTTTTTAAATAATTTATTTTTAAGTGAATTGTGAAAATTAAAGTTCCTACCAAAATTGTCAATTTTATGAAATAATCAATATCTGAGTAAGAAATATATGTTTATAGAAAAATTTAATTGATTAAATATTTATAATTAATTATTTTAAACTATCATTTTGAACTTAGAAAAATGATTTTTAACATTTTAGAACATTCGTGACATTTATTCTAAATGTATAAATATTTAAAGTATTTTTTAAATTAAAAATTTTAATGGTAATATTCAATTTTGGATTTATTTTGAAATCACGTAAATCTCATTAGTTTTTTAATAAAAAAATTTATATCATGAATGTCAATGACAATGATAAATTCACACTACACATAATTTTTAAGCTTAAAAATCATTATTTTATAAAAATGAGTTTTATGTGTTAGGTATGGTAATATTAAAAGTAACTTTTCTAATACATTAGAATTTTTTTTGAAAAAATTATTTCCATATTTTTTATCAATATTTTCAGATTACATAATTAGTGAAATTTCATTTTTGGGCAAGAAATTATACTTCCAAAGTAAAAATTAGTTATTGCGGTAAAATGATTTTTTCCAAAGAAATATACTTTTCTAAATGTTGTGTATGTTTTAATATAATTGATATATTTTAAAATAACACCCTAATATAATGTATAAATATATATAAAAATAAATTAACACTCATTCAATTTTTAATCAATGTTAAATAATATTAAGAACACCAAGAAATTAAAATGTCATCTTTCTATTACAATGATTTTTCTACACATTATATCTCTTGATTTAAAAGTTATTTTTCTCTTATTTAGAAATGGAATTGGGTTAAATGAATCCAATATTCACTTCTATCAATTAAAAATTTGTTAATATGGTTCATTTTATATTTTTAGCAACAAAATAATTACAATGGTTAATTTTTAATCAATATTAATAAGGGTAAAAATGGGTAAATGAATTATCTCGATTTTTTAATAATTAAAAGACCACTTAAACCTTATAGAAATAATTTTTAGGTATCAAAGTTACACATACATGTATCACTTACAATTTATTCACCTAAATTACCTAATTTAATCAACTCACCTAACACCTGTGTGATACCATTCTTACAACTCACCTAACTTTAGTTTTCATGAAAAAACCCATACTTTTTACCTCTAAAAGGAGATCACTCCCACCCGTTATCTAATACCTCTCTACTATAAAGGAATTGATCATGAATTTCCATTCACAATCTCTATATAAATCCCTAAAAATGAGTTCTTAATGTTCTATGAATTCCTCCCAAACATTAAGAAGCAACTTGGAAGGGTAAGGGTTCTCCACCACCTCCTTTTGATTCAATTAATTATTATATAATAATCAATTTTTAATACCATTGGATTATACTTACTCATTTTTATAATCAATACTTTACTATAATAAAGATTCACTATTTATGGGATGTTACCCTTCCCTCACATTAAGATCATTTCATCATCTAATTTTTATAACCATCAAGTTGCTAAACTCTCTTTTTGATTCTCTCCCTACCCTTTTCAATTCAAGATCTTCCTTATTGTAATAATTTTGAATTCCATGTGGATATTCTTCCATTTTTTCATAATCAATCCTTTACTATCAAAATGATGCACTAATTATGACATACTACCATTCTCTCACATTAAGCTCATTTCATAGTCCCTTTTGTATAGTTTTCATGCTCCTAAAATCACTCCTTGATTCTCACCCTATTCTTTTAAATTCAAGAACTTAATTTGTTATAATCCTTTTTTATTTCTATTTTATTAGGATTTCATGTGTTAATAATCAATACTTTACTCTCCAAATTATTCAATAATGATTCATCATCATCATCTAAATTTTTATTGGGGGGGGGGAGAGCCAAAAATGATGGCCTCAGGGAATAGGGCTACACGGGTTGAAAATGGAGAAGACTGAGGGAATCCCATCAGATAATATTAGTCCACGTCAGAGTCAGGCTATAATGGTCATGTAGAAAAATACTCTCCAATCCATGAATGTCAAAAGATGCTAGATAATCTGCTGCCTTGTTTCCCTCCCGTCAGGTGTGGGATACTTTAATGCTATTGTCGAGGACTTCATTGAATTTATAGATGACATACTCAATAGACCATGAGATATTGATAATACCCTGGAAGGCATTATCACTACAAATAAATTATCTTTTACCAATAGAAATTTAGTGACAAACAATATATCTATTGGTATAAATGAGCAATTCCAATAAATATTATGTTTTATTGGTATTATATTCAAGTATCGACATTTCTTTTTACCAACAAATATATATGTTTTTATTAATTTTTTAATACCAACATATATTTTACTAACAATTAAATTTGTTATTTTATCATATTAATACCAATTTTTTTCTTCTAAAAAATGAATCTATTATTATTAATTAATATTTCCAACTATTTATTTTCAACATATAAATTTGTTACTAGTATTTATTCAGTACAAACAAAATATTTTAACAATTTTTTTTATTAGTAATAGTTTAGTAAAACTTTGATAAAAAATTATTATCTATATTTTCCCCTCATATTTGTTTATATAACCCCACCACCCACCCCCACTAACCCTCACGCAATGTCCTTTGATCTTTGTCACTCGCCGTCACAATCCCCACCTAAGATCACACTCCTAGTTTGTTGCTCACTGCTCGCCGCTCCCTGCTCGCTGCTCCTCACTCACCACCCATGCCGTAGCGATCCTACCTATGCTCACCACCTATCTTATTAGGTGGTATTCAATCTGTATAGATCCCATTCTATGCTCACACTCCCAGTTCGTCTTTATCCACCCATGCCACAACGATCCCCACCTGTGCTCACACTCCTAGTTCGTTGCTCACCAGCCATGCCATAGTGATGCCCACCTGCGCTCACCTTTGATCTTAAATGCTCGCCGTTAATCCATAGTGATCCCCACCCGCACTCACACTCCTAGTTCGTCACTTGTCGCCCATTCCATAGAGATCCATACCTACGCTCACACTCTGGTATACACTTCCTCTCTTAATATTTTTAGCACCTAAAATCATGGGTATATATTTTTTGAATTGAAATGAATTTAGGTTAGGGTTTCAGTGAAATTTATATTAGACAAGATTTCTTATTAGTGTTCTTTTTTAGTGACCGTGGGATGCTAATTATATTCTTCTCATCCACTCCAATGAAATAAAATTTATTCAATTCTCACATTGCATGGAAAATTGATTGATTCCAACTTTGAATTACGTTCTCATGGAGATGATTCTTCCAAGTTTCAAGACCACTGTTGGAATTATGCTACCTAAGAAATCTTCTAAATCTGAATCCTGAAATATTTCTTTTTGTTAGTTTTGGGCATCATGGCAGTGAAGGAAAATTGATCTCTGTCATCTTAAATGAAGGGAACATTGTTCTGTTGCCTAATTATGGAGAAAATAAAGCTAATCTAGACTACCTGGAAGTCTTCATGATTGATCAGAGAAGAAGCAGTAAAGTTACACCTTCTGGTGAATTTTTGAGTTCTCTCAAATGAACATTTCATTAATTTGATGGGAATAATTATCTCATGAATTTGTTAGCATATAAATTCTTACTCAATTATATTGTTTATTTAATCTGATTAAGCTAGTGAAAAATTAAATTCTGGGTGATAAATAGATGAATTAGGATGCGAGGAACACATTGGAAGTGAAAAAAAAGTGAAATCTCTTTCATGATTACCCAATTTTAGGCTAGATTATTTATTGAATTACTCTATTTTACATTTCATCACTCACAGATAAAAACCTATTTCTGGTCATCATAATATTGATGAACCTATTCTATATAGTATCTTTAATACTAATATATTAGTCCCAATAAAAATAAACTTTTTACACATGAAAATTTATTATTGAACAATATCTTTTATATTGAATAAGAGTAAGGTTACCATGAAGATGAATGAGTGATTTATTGATATTTAGACTGAACAAACTCCTTGGTAATTCTCATTCTAGGTACGAATTCCTTATTAAATGAACTAAAATGTTTCCATTCTCTACATTGTAGTAAAAAATAAAATCCACATTGAAATTGTAAACCTTTAATTATTGGATATTGAATTTTTAACATACGAGTGCATCCTAAATCATCTAGTTAGAAGGGGATTCATTCTTACTTTTATGAATAATGTTTTTTCTATTTTGAATCTGGTTACAATTCATTTTTTTTGATTTGGTATGTAGAATGCTACAATGTTGTGCCTTTTATTTATTAATGTATGATTATGATTCTATGTGATGTGGAAATGCATTATATTAATTTTGTTACATTAATCATTTAGTATACTATTTAATTTGATATTGAGAGTCTATACTTCAAAGAGTTTTTACAATGCATTTCTTGTGTTCAAAGATTATTTTTTTTGGAATTTGTATAATAGTAGATATATATGTTGAATTTAATTTATATTTTGAATATCACAATAATATATTTATGTGGTCATAAACTAATACTATTTCTTATTAATGAATCACATCTTATTTTAGTATTTAAAATTACTTACTCTATATGTTATTTTAAAGTTAGTTTCTTTGTTAATATAAAGTTACGACTTTTTAATAATTGATGAGTAATATTTGGTTATTAACATTTCATGTTATTATTAATTGAGAACTTTTTGGTAGTTATGCATTAAAGTTTTAACACATGTCATAATTCTTATAGTTTTTCATACGATGTATTGTTGAAAGTGGCCATTTAGGACCTGCACATAAAAAACCATTTTGGGTCAGTGAATCCATATTTCAAAGGATGGATATTTCACACACTCTATTTCAAAAATAACAAAACCATGTCTAGAGATCTTAAATGTTCAATCTATAAGGGATTCTTGTGATGACACACTATTGTTATTTAATTACACTCTCAATATGTTCCTACTACATTATTTTGATAACAAGAAAAATTTATTAGAAATTAGTTCATATATAGAGGTATGTTGTGACTTTAATATGCTCTCTTAAAATATTTACTCTATTAACCAATATAAATATGGCTCTAAATTCCTAATTTGTTAACATGCTTCTCGGTTGGGTTTTGATCTAAAGTGATTGGTGACATTGTTCTTTTTCCATCTTAACATTGATTTTGGAACCAGTGTCCTATGTTTCAATGTTTCAGATGGTGTTTGTTATGCTTCTATTATTTTGAATCTTGGATCATGTACTTGCAGCAGTTGTTAGAAGTTTGTGAAGTTTTTGGTGCATTCTCACTCCTATTTTCCTTTCTTACTTTTTAGGCCTGTGTGGATTGGTTTTTTTGGTGCATTCTAACTGCTATTTTCTGATCGACTGGGAGTTCTCATCTGAATTTGATTAATGAATTTTGAGCTTCAGTCTGGTTGCAGGTTCTATATTTTTTATGTTGTTTTGGTAGTGCTACAAATTCTTGGTGTTTTGGTTTTCTATTTGTTTTTTTCATGGGTTGTATTTATGTTACTTCATCTGCACCATTGTTCTCCCACTCATATTTTTCCCTTTCAAGGAAACGACCATCAATCATTGATTTGAGAGACTCTGTTTGGTCATAGGATGTGGTCTTCAAGAATTTTTGGTCATCTTTCCTATATTTCTTTTTGTTTTCTCATTTCTTGATAATAACAGGTGCATATTTGCTATTCTATCTTGAAGATTGGCACCATTGAGGATGTGACACCCATACCGACTAATAGTAATTGCTAGAAGAGTGGACAAAGGGGAAGAATACTATTATTGGATGTCCTTGATCATGTCCTGGGTCTCTCTGTAATGCTCTTTTCCATTTTCTTATATTGTGATTTATATTTTTTTTTTCAGTCACTCCTTCAGGTGTTGATTATTATTAGCGTTCTTCAAGTAATTTTTTTGGACAAAAAAAAATAAAAATAAAATAAATAATAGGTGCAGATCTCTAATTTCGAATTCTATCGGTTGTAAATCCCTTCAATTTCTTCATGTTCATTCCATTATAGTTGTTGTGAGTGTTTTTATTAGGTGAATCAATGTTAAAAATGTACTTTCTCTTTATATATTCTATGGATTGTAGTCACTGGTTATTTTTATATCATGCATTATGGAATTTTTCATAGTATTCATTATATATTATTATTGTGGTCATGATGGATAATTTTATAATTGTGGTATCTAGTTAGATTATCTTATGGTTGTTGTTTCCACTCGATAATTTTATGATTGTGGCATCTAGTTAAATTATCTTATGGATGTTTTTCCACTGGTTAGATTATTCTCTTGTTTATATTATGTGCTGTTATTTTTATATCTTTCATTTAAATGAAAACTATTTTTCAATTGTTATGTTTGTGTTATCATAACAATGCACATGACGGTGCATGTCTAAAGTGGAGGGAGTGGAGACATGTGCTACTTCAAGCATAAAAGGGTGGTCCACTATAGTTGAAGGGATGACGGTGAAGCTATGCATGTCCTGATCCACTACATTAGATAATAGATCATGTGAAGTTATGGGAATTCCACAACAGTGATGTCTGATGTTTGAAAGAAATAGATTTTTGATGAAGTTTCATTGAGTTCCATGTAAAGTCTCTTAGGGTTTGGACATGTTTAAACATGTTTGTAATATCTTTATTGGAGCTTATTATCTTTTCATTATGTTTGAACATGTATTTAAATTATATTGGAATGTGTTTTTTCAAATAAAGTCTCAGTTTTTTGGTGTTTTATATAAGCTAATTTTGTAATTATTATATAATAAATATAATAATATATTATATATAATTATATTAATAAATATAATAATATATTATATATAATTATATTAATAAATATAATATAAAATTTTAACAATAAATATTAGAATACAAACATTTGGAGTATAATTTACAAAACAAATATTAATTGTTGATAGTTTTGATAAATGTTAATAACATTACCAAGAGTTATATTAGTCGTATTAATATGTTGCTAAACATTGTTACCAACATATATATTATTTGTTGATATTTTTATATTTTCAATAGAATCATTTTATCTGTCACAATAACATTTAACAATAGAGTTTTTACCAACAGTTTAGTGGTAGGACAATTTTTGTTGGTAAAATTTTCTACCAACAGAAAATGTACTTTTAACAACAGATATACCCTTGTTAGAAAAAGATAATTATTTTGTAGTGTATGGACAAGAAAATAATCTGTTTCAGCCTCCGCGAGGTCGATCCACCTCTACCGACTGACCATGAGACCTGCAAGCATGGTTTTTTCCTCAGCTAAAAGTAGCGAGACATGACCCAACAGGATATAAAAGGACAGAATGGCTGAGCTGATGGAGTTTCGGATAATCCCCCCACCACGCATGAGCCCCATGACACAGGACCTGCTAGTGTTAAGCTTGAGGCCCCAAAGTGGGGGATGCCACCTAACCCATCTTCCAAAGGAGAGGCTGGTTGTCACGACCCGCCCTCGGGGTCCGTGCCGTGACTACCCCAAGCCCGCCTTCCATAGGCCAGGGGCTGGCGACTAGCACCAAGGCGTAAATCCCGGTAAAAAGGGAAGGCATTGCCTTTGTAAAGTAAACAAACACCACAGAGTAAGCAAGCGGAAAGTAAACACTAAGCAAAAGCAGAGTACAACTGGAAGTGTGGAAAAGTAAATGGGCCAGTATACAAAACCAAACTGAATGTAAAGTACAACTCAAAAGGGAAAAACAGCAACTGTAAGTAAAAGCCGCTACACCAAGCTGTCCACTGGAGATCCCACCTGAAGGGTGGGTACAGATAGCTCCACTGCTCCACGGGTCCCGTCGTCCGCTCCGAGCACGTTCCGCCCAGTGGTCCACCTCCAGGTACCGTCCTGCTCTGCAAGCCTCAGCCATGATCAACGCTGTCCGTCGTCTGCAACCAACACAATGTAGTGCGGGCAAAGCCCGTGCAGGGGTGAGTATAAGCTACTCAGTAGGGACCCCGAGACCCCTGAAGGTCTCTCAAAATCCACAAAGGATAAACCACAAAGAAAAGTACAATCACGAAGTAACAACCGACACTTCTTAGGTATATGCCCATACATATACCTAAGTCATCAATTTCAAATACGCTCCAACCTCCGAGCCCAAGTACAACTCAGTCCACACAGGAAAGTAAACGTATTCCACACAGGAAAGCAAAACGTAATCCACACAGGATAGCACAACACAATCCACACAGGAAAGCAATTAGGATTCAGCTCACACCAGGATTTTCATTATCAAAACCGTAACTGCTGAAGAGCCCCATCTCTGAAGTGTACAGTGGTCCTGTCACGACTCCGAGGTAATGCTCACTAACCTAAGACTGCTGAAGTACTCCTCCTGTCGAGTACCGCGGGTCTGCTGCCAACTACCGGGCGCTCCGTCCGCTGAGGGTCTGCTGCCAAATACCGGGCGCTCACCCAAATAGCCTACAGAGGTACTCCTCCAGTCGAGTACCGCGGGTTTGCTGCCAACTACCAGGCGCTCTGTCCACCGTGGGTCTGCCGCCAAATACCGGGCGCTCCGTCCACTGGGCTAGTCGACTCACTCCAAGTCGAGTCGGTCGAGCAGTCTTCAGGTCTCAGCCGGCTACACGGTCTCCGTACTCCGTATGCTCGTCTCCAGAATCGCGGGTCTGCCGCTACAACCAAGCGCACTACCTCTATCGAGTAAAATAGAAGGTTCAGCTCACAAAGGTAAACTTCTTCGGATGACGGTGAAGATGATCACTGATCCATCTAAGTCGTTGGACCCACGAAGGATCGATAGTTACTAACCCCCACAAAGACCCACACAGGATCGTAGCACTGTTCCACGTAGGATCGCTGAGTGCTGTAGTCGTCGTCGTCGAATCCACACAGGATCTCTGTACTGTCGTCGTCGCAGTCACAGTAGCAGTAGCAGTAGCACTAGGGTTCCCGCACACAGCAAGCTCGTTCGGAGGGTCCGCTCCACGAGCTGAGAGGCTGATACATCAACTGTCACAAAGTCCAGAGTTGATGTATCCAAAAGTTCCGTATCGTCAACAGGAACTCAACGCAACAGACGGCGCGTCGATCGGACGCCCGGTCTGAGAGTTATTGGCATTTTCGTCTCCGGGGCCCGGTTGGTTTTTAAGGCAAAACCAACCCGACCGTACTCCACCTGCGTCCAAACCTCGGGCTGAGTATGCCAAAAGATCTGTCTCACTAAGAGGAATACAACAAAGCTGACGGCACGTCAATCAGACGTCCGTAGCTCAAGATATGAGCGTTTCCGCTCCGAAGGTCCGGTTGGTTTCGTGTACGAACCAACCCGGCCGAACTCAAAGTAATTCGAAACCTTGAGTGCGATATACCAAAACGACCGTCTCGATCCAAGGATCGCATCGCCGCTGACGGTTCGTCAATCGGACGTCCAGTCTGAAAGATATCAGCCTTTCCGTCTCACACCCTCCCTGAGAAACTTCCCAGGAGGTCACCCATCCTGATCACTACTCTAAGACAAGCACGCTTAACTACGGAGTTTTAACCACGTAGGCTCCCGAAAAAGAAGGTGCGCCTTGAGTATAGTATATCGAAACGACCGTCTCGATCCAAGGATCGCGTTGCCGCTGACGGCGCGTCGTTCGGAGGCCCGAAGCTCAAGTTATGAGCATTTGAACGAAATCGATTCGAAAACGGGGGGTCCGGGTCCGGGCCGACCCGGCCCGACCCCCCCTGGGTCGGCCCGAACCGGGTCGACCCGACCTGGGTCCGACCCGGCCCGGCCGGCGGCGCGGCGCGGCGCGGCGGCGCGGTCCGGCACGGCGGCGCGGCCCGGCCGGCGGCGGCACGGCCTGGGCGCCGCTCGGGTGCCACGCGCGGGGGGCATGGCCCCCGCCCCCCTTCGCTGGCGGCGCGGCTGAAAGCCGCACCTTTGGTGAAACCGGCCCCCCTCGTGGGGGCCTGCCTTTGAGAAAAACGGGGGGCCGCCTGCCCCCCTTTATGAAACCGGCCCTCCCTTAATAATGGGGGGGCAATTAACCTGGCCGGGGGAAATTAATTCCCCCGGTCTTTCTCCTTCCGGCCGGCCCACCTGACCTGACGGTTTTTCTTCAACGGGACCGGAAAACCGGTCCCCTTTCCGGCTTCCGACGCCGGCGGCCCGGCGAGCCGCCGGTCCTCTCGTCCCGCCGCGGCCCGGAACCGGCCGCGGTGTTCGTCGTCCGGCGCGGTGCGACGGCACCGCACCCCTCCGCCGGGGTCCCGCTCCGGCCGCGGCGCCTTCGGTTTTCTTCGACGCGGCGCGACGGCGTCGCGTTCATGACGATCCTTCCACGGCGTGGCGCGACGGCGCCGCGCAATGCAACCGTGCGAATTCCCGCGTGGTGCGACGGCACCACGCCATCTCATAATCCACAAGAAAATAATAATAATCACGAACAGAGGGGGGATTCGGCCGTGTTTGTGCGGTCCGACCCCCCTCTCGTTAGATGATAACTCTTAAATAATCATCCACAAGACTATCATGCTAGAACCAAGAACGAGAGTAAATAAATAATCAACAACAACCCCTACCTCAGTTTCAAGTACGATGATTGTCAATAACCCGCGGAAGGCAAGCGTCGCGGAGGTCGGGCGTCGCGGTAATCGTTCGTCAATTCCGTTGACGAAGAGGTACGTCCGAAGAGGTACGTCGTTGGTGAATCTTCGTAAGCCGACGAAGGAAGTCCGAGGAGGAAGCGGCGTTCCCTTTCGTTGACATGAAAGGCGTCGTCGATCTTCGGAACAACCGGCTACGAAGAAGAGAGGAGCGGCGTTCTTCGTCGGAGCTTGAGCGTTCTTCGTCAAAGATTGAGCGTTCTTCGTCAAGGCTTGAGCGTTCTTCGTCAAAGTTTGAAGAAGAAGGAAAAGCTCTCAAAAGCTCTCAAGATGGATAAAGTGTTCTAACCCAACAAAATAAGATAAGAGCTTATTTTATTCACAAACTTAACAAATGAATTTCAAAGGTTTGAAATTCAAAAAGGATAACTCCAAAATTAAATAACAATTGTCATGTCATTTAAAGAGGGGTTAAGGGAGTTTGAGAGAAGATGAAAAGTTTAGGGCTCGTGTGGGCCCCACCACACTTAATCCTCTCAAGGGAGGTTAAGTGGGTGTGGGTCCCACCCCTAACTCCCTTTGAGAGAAGTTAACCAACAAGTTTAAATAAAAAAAAAGTGTTCAACATTTTTTTTATTCAACTTTTTTTATAATTCTCCCCAAAACTAACTTTCGTCCCGCAATAAACGAAACTTCGGAAAAGGTCTCCTTAAGCGAATATCGGCGCTGCGAGTTCATCGGTGTCCTCGGATTTCAATTCCGAGCACCGGATCAAAAGTTAGAAATTCCCGCTCGTTCGTTCATTGAACGTACCCGAGCCAAACTTCGGAAATTGATTTCGGGCACACCGGGCCTCGGAATCAGGTTCCGTCAGAAACTGCACTCTTGTAAAATTCCAAAGAAAATTAAGAAAAAATTTCCCTTGAATTTTACGGGTCTTTACACTAGTGATGGGAGCATGGGCCTATATAGAATAGAAGAGCTATTGCAGGGTGGGGGGCCTCCCTTTCGGTAATAAAAGCCCTGAACAGATCAATCAGAATGTTTTTATTCCTAATCATGATCGCACGGGTAGAGGAGTACACTCCGTCATGAAGGAATCTATTCATGGCCCACCACATGCACCAACATCCTGCATGTAGAACCAGGGTGCATTCTCTTTTCTCCGGCCTTTGTGCCCCCGAACCATGAAACCGGTGCAAAAAAAGGATTTCTCTGCCAATGTTGGAACCGAGAAACCAGTGAAGTCACCAAAACATGTCCAAATTTATTTTTCCCAATCACTCTAAAAAAAAGATAATATGAAGCCTCCTCCTTATACTCCTTGCAACAGACACATCAGGAGGCCATGATCACGCCACATCGCTTGATATTCTCCTCGGTGGGTAATGATTTGTGGAGGATTCTCCATGTGAGGAAGTTGAACTTCTTCAGGAGGCCTCGGTCCCACAAGACATCATTCCATTCATCCTCTTCATCCTGTAGATGAGAGAACCGACAAAAATACTCAGAAGAGAAGGATCCAAAGGGGGACGGGGTAAACACACAACGATCAGGGGCCGAGTTCAAAGCAATAACATGGAACAAGTCCAATTGGTCTCTATTAAGAACTGAATTGATGAAGGATGAATAGCTGCTATCCTCCCTAAAGGATATGCCTGTGTTAGGGAATCTTGGGTAACCGATAATCTCCCCATACCAGTTGTCTTTCCCGAAAGAAACCTCCCCCATTATGACGATCCATCAAGAAGGGCCTTGAGCGAAGAGATGAGGGGAGCGATATCACGCCAAAAGGGAGATGTAGATGGTCCCCATCAACCCCATCCCTAATGTAACAAGTGCGCATGGATATTCCCCAAAGGGTCCACTTCTCCAGCACCTCCCATGGAATTTTCACATACATGCATGTCATATCATCATTGAGGCTTTGAACGTTGATACCACCATCGTTGATAGGCCTTAATAACTTAGACCAAGAGTCTCACTGCCTCCTTCCCTCAAACTGGGGATCCCAGATAAAACCTGAAAAAATATAATCCATGTACTGAATGACCCCTTTGATAACCTTAATCACAGATAGGGCGTGGATCGGAGTTGCTAGTATTACACTATTAATCAGGTCAATTCTAACTCCAAAGGATAGCTAACGGTTCTTCTAGATGATCACCCTCTCCGTGATCCTGGAGATAATGGGATTGAAGTCACGAATGCGTAGGGGATTTGGGGAGATAGGGGCGCCCAAGTACACCATCAGAAGGTTTCCTTTTTTTCATGCCCAATGAGAGGATCACATTGAGTATGCACCTCTCAGAAAAGTGTTTAGATATGAAAAAAGTACTCTTTATCTTATTTATGTTCTGACCGCTCTAATAACAGTAGGCCTCCAACACTTTGCGTTGGCCTAGCACTGATTTGATGGATGCATTGATGAAGAGAATGGAGTCATCTGAGGACATAAGATGAGAGACAGAGGAAAATATCATCCTCCTATAGAATGGGAGGATCTCCCCCGTACTGATGTTGTGGTTAATGAGTTGGCTGAAGACATACTAAGTGAGGATAAAAATTCACAGTGAGATGGGATCCCCTTTCTAAAGACCATGCATGGATTTGAAGAAGTTGGAAGTTTTTCCCATGAGTGAGATCTCCATCCAACCTGAACTGAAGCACTGAAATATGAGATAAATGTTCTAAGAGGATATTCCCATTCTTGCGAAAACTTTGTTGATGAAGCTACACTTCATACGGTCATAGGCCTTGCTCATGTCAAGTTTGATCACCAAGTTGGAACTGTGAGATTTGAAGTGGAGGCCCCAGATCATTTCTTGATCCAATTTGATCACCCCTGGATAGAACGACCTCTCACAAAGACGTGATATTCCATGGATATCCACTTGGGGAGATAGATCGATAAACTAGAATTAATGGTGGTGGAAATAATTTTTTATGGGACATTACACTTGATGATCGGACTGAAGTGCTCCACAAAGTTAGGGGACCTGAATTTAGGAATGAGAACAACTGTGGTAGCACAGGGAACATGAGGTAGTGAACCGCCACTAAAAAAATTATGTACGACCATAATGAGTTCAACCTTCATAGTATCACATGAGGCCCTATAGAATGTTCCAGGAAACCTGTCGAGAATTTCCACAATCTTAGGTTTCAAACTCATCATGGCTCTATAGATCTCATCCTCCTGTGGAATGGCGCTCAAGGTATCATTATCGCAAGCAGAGAAGTTGGGATGAATGACATCAAAGATCCTCATGTCTCGCCTAATGTATCCATTGGGAAAGTTCATGTTATGGCCTGTAAGTAGGTTACAGAAGTGGTAACTGGAAAGCTCTCCTACCACCTCCCTGTCATTTGAGTAGGAGCTGTCCCCCAGTTCAATGTTTGGTGTTATCCACCTCTTCCTTTCCACGATACACGCATATAAGTACGAAGTGTTCTTATCACCCTCTATAAGACATTTAATCCTAGAATCATCCCTTCCCTTCCACTCTTGGATCAACAATATGTCCGATAGAAGCTCTTTCTTACTTGCAAGCTCCTCAAAGGACCAATCATCCAAATATTTTTTGTGGTGCCTCTCAATATGATCAACATCCGGCATAATAGCTTCCAAGTCCTTGATTGGAAGAGGAGGGTACTTTGACCATATTTTAAGCCTCTCATTGAGTCATATTAAATTATTGTGTAAGGATGACCACATATGGCCCTAGGTGGGGGAGTCCCAGGAGGCCCTAACCTGCTCGTTATAGCCGGGGGTGTTTACCTAGTGCTGATAAAAATGAAAATGTGAGTGATGCTCTTGTCTGAAAGATAGAGTAATCAACAGAGGGGAGTGGTCCAAGACTCCTCATTCCAGATGGGTCACCCGGGTGCCAGTAAACACAGAGAGGTCATTCATTTTACCTAAGAATCTATTCAAATGACTCCATGACCTATGAGATCCCCATTTATTATTGAACTAGGTAAACGAGTCACTCGTGAATCCGAGGTTCATGAGACCTTTTCCATCCATTAATAGGGAGAAATCAAGACTGTACACCATATTGTAATAGCCTCTTACCTTCCGTTCCTCTAGGTATATGACAATGTTGAAGTCCCCCCCTACAAACCAAGGTAGACTGCTAGGGTCGAACCCGTTGAGAGCACTCCATAGGTACTCCCGTTGATGAGAGTCACAACTTCCATAAACAAAAGAGACAAGGAAGTACTGGTTATTGAAGGAGACCTTAACAATAAGGTATTGTCCTCTTGCCTCAGTCAACAACACTGAATAAATTCATTGTAAGAAAATCTAGATGTGTTTGTTAGACAGGTCGGCATGCATAAAGCCATGCAGTTTGAGCTTTTTGGAGACATCACTGATCCTACATGGTTGATTCTTATGCTCCAGGATGGCCACCACCAATATCTTTTGTTTGGAGATTTCTAAATCCAAGAAGTACTTTTTGAAATTAGCTCCGATACCTCAGGCATTCCAAATAAGTAGATGAGTCATTGGGGAAAGAGGGATCAGGGACTGGCCCCAAATTTCATGGTCTTCTCCTAGTGGGAGGAGGACCGTCCCTAGAGTTTTCTAGACTGAGATCTTGTGCACACGCCTCTACCAATAGGAAGTGAAGCAATAGAGGGAGACTCGAGGATATGGTGAGATCCCTAGGATCAAACCTGATGTTTGGACAGGTTTGGGCCTCCTTCTCTTTCCTGTACTTCTTCAATTGCTGGTCTTCTATACCTAGTACAAGGACGGAGCTTATAGCCATAATAGATGGTGAGCCTTCGAAGGAATAGTTCAGTGGAACAACTGTTAGATACATATTCTCTGTTCCAGGGTCACTAAGAACCATATCTAATTCTAGGGGGGGACACATGAGTTCTAGGTAAGGAACAATAGATGGGGGGGGGGGGGAGATAAACTTGACAGTGGTCAGGCACCACAGAACGTAAGGCACGATATCCCAACACTCCTCTCTACTGGACACCATGGTAGGGGTAGGGAGGTTCTCATTCTCGGGCACTATGATAGGGACAAGGGAATTCTTGGGGCCCTTATCCACTAGGGGAGGCCCCTCATACACACCTTTAGATTTTTCTACATGAACCGGGTGGTGCCCACCGGCCTGACGGAGCCACCGAAACACCTGTACTGAGTGTCCCTGAAGAAGGAAATGAGAGAAAAAGTATGGATACACTGAATAAGAAATATCTTTATCCCATCATAAGAATTCCTACACACAAAGATCTATATTTTCCAACATTGGGAGCGATAGGTCTAGTTCCACACAAATGCGGGCCGAAGAAACATTTGCACAGGAGATGGTCTGGGGATCCGATCACAGAAAGTCACCCAGAGAGTCACTAATTTCTATTAAGAAGCCTTTGTTTTTAAAGGGGAGTGGGATCCCCAAGGTACTGAACCATACCATAATGCGAGGACTCTCCTTCCCCTGGTGAGCATCCATAGACCATCTAGATAAGCTAAAGCTCCAGTGATCCCTAGAGCGAGGAGCCCTACACTACACATGAATGAAGTGATATTGAAAACTGAGGACAATGACGAAGGAGTGCAGATGAAAAATTGATATCTATGCTGGGAGCTGCAGGCCCTAGGAATCCACAAAGATCTAAAAAGCTGATACGTAGGGTTTGGAGGCACTGAAGAGAGCGATTAGGGTGAGACACAAGAAGGATGAGGCCTCCTAGAACGCCATAACAGGGATGTCCAGGCACACCTGAGATCCATCATGTGATGACTGAGCCACCCCTAGGGAGACCTCTGGGAAGTAAGGGTGGAAAGAAGAAGAGTAAGATCCACAAA
This sequence comes from Viscum album, assembly GCA_963277665.1. Lineage (NCBI taxonomy): Eukaryota > Viridiplantae > Streptophyta > Magnoliopsida > Santalales > Viscaceae > Viscum > Viscum album. The sequence goes on along the minus strand of OY728142.1, from coordinate 1,326,777,566 downwards.
GAGCGTCATAGAAGGAAAGTGAAGCTCCTTGGCCAGGAGGGGGGCACAAAAGGAGGAGGGGCACAAAAGGAGGAGGGGGAGGGCACCGAGCATGCCACCTTCATAGGTGGGGGAACCAGGAACTTTGGATCCACTACACCAAGTCTAACAAAGGAAGGATCCGATGGGGTAGTACCACCAGATCCGAGATCAAGAGGAGGCAGAGCCGAGAGAGATGACACCGGCCCGAAGGAGGAGGCCACAACGGTCGATTTTTTTTGAACAGGAGACATCATGTTTTTAAAAGGAGCCATTTATGTGGTTTCAAATCCCTAATGATTTTATATTACCATTACCTCTCTTTAAACCCATTTCATAATCCCTTTTGTATATTCATCATGCGGCCAAAATCACTCCTTGATTCTCGCCCCCTTATTTTCAATTCAAACACTTCCTTTGTTATAAGAATTTTTATTTCCATATGATTATGATTCCATATGTTTATAATAAATAATTTAATGTATAAATTATTCCCTAATGATGATATATTAAAATTCTCTCTCATTAATCCCATTTCATAATCCCCTTGTATAACTGTCATGCTATTGAAATTACTCTTTGATTCACTCCACCCTCTTTTCAATTCGAGCACTTCCTTTGTTATAATATTTTTTATTTCCATATTATTATGCTTATATGTGTTCATAATCAATACTATACTACCCAAATGGTTCCCTAATGTTGTGATATTACCCTTATTACTCATTAAGACTATTTAATAATCACTTTTGAATAGTCTTCATGCTGCTGAAACCACTCATGATTATCTCCCTCCTCTTTTCAATTCAATCACTTCCATTATTATAATCCTTTTTATTTCCTGGTGGATTTTCTTCCAAATTTTCATAATCAACCCCTTAATATCCAAGTTATTTCCTATTAATGAGAGACTACCTTTTCCACTCATTAAACCCATTCCAAAATTCTCTTAAATATTCACCATGCTACCAAAATCAATCCTTAATATCCCATATTCATATTGTGAATACCCAACAGTAATATCATTCAAGGTTATCCATATAAATAAAATTTATAAATATTTGTGGATATTGAAAATATTCTAAAATAGAAAATTAATATATTTATACATCTTAGGGTGAATTTTACTAAGTGGGGAAACAATATAAGGGTTTTCATCTTAACCACCTTTCATTGATGCATGATCTGATATTATTCATGAATCGTCATTTTAATGGTGTAACCAATTACCCATAAATTATAATATCATAAATTATTTTTGAACCCAGAAACTTCACTTTCATTAATTATTTTAATTATTGTGGGGAAATATTGATATATTACATAATATGTAAAGGTTTGTAATAAATCGATCTACTTGTTGAGTTATAATTCTACTCCTTGAGATTCACTATTTATTTCAAATATTATACCCTTTTTTTTCTTATGATATAAATTTTGATTCAAATCATACTTGTTAATGAGTTTTATTCATTCTTTAAAATACAAATATGTTAATAATAGTACCCATAAAAATTAATGATGGTTTCCCCACATTGTTGATATTTTCCTTTCTCACCAATGTTCTCCTATATACTTAGAGACACAACTATGTGTTTTATCACATGGTTTTTAAATTTATGCTCTACTCCTTTAAAAAGGATGTTTTGGTTACTATTTTTAGATATGTTTTTTCAACAAATGTATTTCAAAATGTACAAAATATTTTCAATCATTTCAAAATAAAATGTTTTAACTTCAATTATACATTTCATTTGATAACCTTTATGTCTATTTAAAAATCTATTATTTATTCTTTTTTTAATAGTAAATGTTTTCAAAGTGTTTTCACCTAACCTTTTCAAAACCTTTATTTTTTAAAGGCTCCATTAATGGAAGTTACTTTTAAAAAAATAAAACATTTTTAACAATATTTCACTTCAATATTTAAAAAATGACATTTTAAAGTGGCCATAACATCTTATTTTATAACAAAGAGAAAATAATTTTCTGAAAACTCTTCCATGATTCCAACACAATTTTCCTCTTTATATATAAAGGATTTATTTATTTTGATATTATTTTTGATGAATCAATCACTAAATGTTTTTATAAAATAATATTTTAGGGTTCTTGTGTTTTTGGTATTGACCATTTATATTATTGTGGTAAATTTTGTTGATACCATCTAGAAATATTGAAAAATATATTTTCCATTCCATGGTTTCTTTATAATGTGGTTAATGATTGTTTTCATATGGAACGAATATGTATGTATGATTACAAGTTATTACAATATAACCCTCCAATGACTTATTTAATGTTTTAAAACTCATGAGGTAAAAATGTTGAGAATGAACATGATACAGATTAGCTATGTTCATAATATTGAGTGTGAACATGATACAGATTATCTACGTTGACATGATTGAGCAAGAACACAATGCAGATTATCAATATTCACATGATTAAGAATGTAAAAGATGTTGTTTTCTAAATTTACAATAATTATCATGAGTTTTATGAAGTTAGAAATGTTCACATGTTTTCAATACCTATTCTTATTTCTATGATATAATTCTATGTTATATTATTATGTTACTATACATGGAACATATTTATTATATCATGTTTACACACTATTTTTCTACTTTATATGTTGTTATTTTGACATTATATTCCCTTATTTAATGAAAAATGGAAAACTATTACTATTCCATATTCTTTTAAATAATATATTTCTCCCTGATTCATGTGTTATCTCATGCTTATGATTTAAACCTTGATTAAATGCTAATGATTCTTTCCCTTAAAGAGAATTTGTACTCAACCCTTTCTTATGTTTCCATTCCACAAGTTATGAAGAGGATTATATCATATGATATATCAAGAATAGGGTCTATAGAAGCATGATTATAGAGATATGTCAACAAGTGTTGTAAAATAGGATGTTTATGTAGTTAATATCTAAGAGACAATACCTTCCGATCCTCAAGTTATATAAATATTTTTGAGATATATTAATATAACAATGAAATTAGAGTAATATTTATATATGTTCATCTTAGGTCACTATAATTGGTATCAAAGGGAATATTTAGTTATTTTTTGAGATTATATAAGTTAATTTTGATGTTAGGATTAGGGAACCATAGTGAAACCCCATAGATGAGTCTAAGTATAGGATGATATCCTAAAATTTTGGTAAATTATTGAGTATGTGGTATTCCTAGTAAAAAATATCTGACTGGATAATTTTAAGTGGATTTAGATGTGGCATATATTCACCTAGGTTAATCAACCTGAATTGGGTTACTTGATCATTACATCGATCATTACCCTAATATATGATGAGTGTGACTAAGAATTTACACCTAGATAGACACTCTCAAAGGATATTATTTGGATTTTCACATGATATTTATGAACAACTATAAAGGATTGATTTCCTAGTTACTTTGAGGGGTTAGGTTGAGTTGTATAAGATAACCCAACTGAAACCAACCTAGGTTAAACTACAATTGATATAGATTTAACTAAATAAATTAACAGCTAACATAATGTTGTAAAAAAGAAAAATGTATTGATGTTAAATTCCTTTTATATTATTGATTATTAAAATCCCCTTATGATGTTATATTTTCATCACTCATGTTAACCATTTTGGATTTAGAAATGCCTAGATCCAGGAGAAACTAAGTTAATAGCGGAAGTGACAGACAATGCAATAATTTCCTTAATGGGAAACCAAAAGGGATAAAATATAATGTTGAAAATCATGTGGTTATTCTCACATAAATATCATGATTTATGATTAACAACATGAGTCATACTAAACATCTAAATCCAATAAATAAAATAAGGATGGGGTTTCAAAGAAGATCATGTTAAAATTATGATGAAGGAAAGATGATTCAATTTTCATCATGTAAAAAATGTTGAAGGAAACACCTATAAACATGTCGAAAAGGAACAAGAGATTGTTTTATGTGTGTAAGGATTGTACATTGGACATGTGATTATAAAGGATAGAAAAATAGGACAACCAATTCAATAGATGAGAACAATTTCCAATGCTTCAAAGGAAAAGAGTTTTGGAATTATTAAAATTAATGCCCTAACCCAAGGTCTAATGAGGATAATGGATGCCAACAACCTCCTAATCCAAGGGAACAAGATAAATCCATTTCAATCAAAACTACTAATATTTGAAAATAAAATGAATAATTAAATACACACTCATCAATAATTCAAAACTAAAAATTTCATATTTGGTTCAATTCCTACCTTCTTTTTTTTATCTAGAAAATTTTAATGATGATATTTAGAGTCATAAATAAAAACTCCAATTTGTATGAAAATTAAATATCATCTCTACAGTCCTTTTCTAATATATGATAATGGGAATATGAATCCTAAAAATCCAATTATACTTACTTTATCGAAATTTGATTTTATTTTGGAAATAGATTAACTATCTCCACATACACTCTATTGTAATGAAATATAGTGATCAAATTTCATATCCCAAATCAACTTATGATCATTTACCACTACAAGGATGATGATGAAATATATTGGAAAAATTTATTCCCTTATACAGGGCTTAACCCAAATCATGAGGAGTATTTAGCTTAAATGGTTATCAAGATACCCTATATTGTGAAATGTTTGTTTTAAAAAAATATATGAGTTTCCTAGACCAACCAATGTTATTAAAGTTAAAACCTATTTAAAAATAAAATTATATGACATCTTGATCTTAAGGACACCTTTAAATATTTCATTAGTAATTGATAATTAAAATTTCAAGGATAAAATTTATTTAAGAGGGGATATTGTAACACTGTTAGATTTGAGAATATGTTTTCCTTTAAATAAAGATTTTATCAATATATTGTTCCACATGAAACATTGAACTAAAATTATCAACAAACTTTTATATGACTATTATTTTGAATATAATAAAACCTCTAGTAAATCAAAATATATTAATAAATTATAAATTCATATAAAATATGATTAATAATACCTAAATCTTTAAAAGAGATTTTTTAAATAAAAGTGGTTTTTATTTATATGTTGTATTTTCATATAAAAAAAGTTATAAATTTTATAATTTAAATTTTCTGAAGTTAATTTCATGTTTTAATTTATAATATCAAAATTATCCTAATATTTTTTAGGGATTTTTCTAAAATAGTTTATTTTTATGTGAATGATGAAAATTACATTTTTCTACCAAAATTTTAAATTTTATAATATTATCAATATATAATAAAGACCAATAAATTTATGAAAGAATTTAAATTATTAAATATTTATAACTATGTATTTTAAAATATCATTTTGAACTTGGAAAACCTATTTTCAACATTTTATAACCTATGTAACATTTTATTCAAATTTGAAAACTATTTTTAGTCTTTTTTAAAATTAAAATTTTAATGGGAATATTCAGTTTTGGATTGATTTAGAAGAAACATAAATATTATTTTTTTATGTTAATATAATTTATATAATTAATTTTATTTACATTGATAAATTTATACTGCAGATGATTTTTAATCTTAAAAATAAACAAGTTCTAAAAAAGGGTTTTATGGGTTATGTGTTGTAATATTAAAATCAATTTTTTTAACATTTATAAATTTTGTTTGAAAATTTTATTTTCATATATTAGATCAACATGTTAATATTATATAACATGTTAAATTTCATTTGTGGGCATAAAATTATGTTTCCAAGGTAAATACTATTTATCACGGTAAAATAATTATTTTTCAAAGAGTGATAATTTTATGAATATTGTGTAATTTTTTAATTAAATGGATCTATTTTAAATTAATAATTGAATTTAATGTTTATATATATATATAAATAAATTAACACTCTTTTAATGAGTAATAAATGTTAAATAATTTTACGAACACCAAACAATTAAAACATTATCTTTATACAAAAACAATTAGTTTACATATTATATGTTTTAATTTAAATGTTAATTTTCTCCTACTAAGAAATAGAATTTGGTTAAATTGAGTTAAAAATCATATTCAACATGTCAATTTTTTTTAATAATTGTCATCTTATATTTTTAGTAATAAATAATTTCAGTGGTTAATTTTTAATAACAATTAATAAGGGTAGAAATGGGTAAATGGAGTATCTTGAATTTTTAATAATTTAAAGTTAACTTACATCTTATAGAAATAACTATTAGGTATGAAGGTAAAAAACACATTTTTAACTATACATTTCTTCACCTATCATTTCTAACTCACCTAACCTACCTAAAACCCATGTGATACCATTATTACCCCTCTCATAACATTGGTTTATGTGAAAAAGCCCGTATTTTTCACCTATAAAAGGAGCTCACTCTAACCAATTCTATAACCCCTCTACAATCCAAATGAATTTATCATGAACTAACCTTTTATATCCTTATATAAATACCTTCCAAGGAGTTTTTATAGTTTTAAGGTGTCCTACCAAGCATTATGAAGCCTCTTAGAAAGGTAAGGGTTCTCTAACTCCTCCTTTTGATTCATGTACTTATTTTGTGATAATCCCTTTTTTATTCCATTTGATTATACTTAAATGTATTTATAATCAGTACATTTTTATCAAAATTATTCACTATTAATTATATACTACCATTCTCTCATATTAATATCATTTCATAGTCCCTTTTTTATAGCCATCATGTCGTCGAAATTGCACCTTGATTCTTTCCCTCGTATTTTCAATTCAATATATTCATTGTTTTATTCCTTATTAATTCCATGATATTATACTTCAAAGTTTTTATAATAAATAATTTTCTATACAAATGATTTAATAATGATGTAATAATACCCTTATCTCACATTTTTATTATTTTATAGTCTCTCTTTTATAGACGTCATTCTGTTTAAATCACTCGTTGATTTTCTCCCTCCATTTTAAATTCAAGCACTTACTTTATTATAATCCTTTTTATTTCCATATGATTATTATTACAAGTGTTCATAATCAGTACTTTATAGTCCAAATTATTCTCTAATTATTAAAAATTAACCTTGTCTCTCATTTATTCTATTTCATAATCCCTTTTTTATAGCCTCTATGCTACCTAAATCACACCTTGATTCTCTCCCTCCTATTTTCAATTCAAGAAATTACTTTGTTATAATCCTTTTAGTTTCCATATTATTATACATACATGTTTTCAAAATCAATACTTTACTATCTAAATAATTCCCTAATGACGATATATTAATCTTCTATCTCATTAAACCCATTTTATAATCCCTTTTTTATAGTTATCACACTACCTAAATCACTCTTTGATTCTCTCCATCCTCTTTTCACTTCAAGAACTTATTTTATCATAAGTATTTTGATTTCTATATAATTATTCTTCTATATACTCATATTCAATAATTTATTGTCCAAATGATTACCTAATGATGAGATTTTAACCTTCTCTCTCATTATAACCATTTCATAATCCCTTTAGTGTAGTCGCTATGCTGTAAAAATAACCCCTTCAATCTCTCCATCATTTTTTCAATTAAAGAAATATTTTTTTATAAGAATTTTTATTTCCATTTTATTTTGATTCAAAATATCCACAATCAATTCCATACTATAAAAGTGATTTTATATTAATGAGAATCCACATTTCTCACTAATTAAGCCCAATCTATAATCCATTTGAATACCCATCATGCTACCAAAATCATTCCTCAACTTTCCATCCTCATGTTTCGAATACACAAATATAATATAACTAATTGGTATAAATATAAATTATGTTTATAAAATATTATAGATATAAAAAAGGATATAAAATTATTTATTAATACATTTTTAGATCCTAGGGCACATTTTACTAAGCAGGGAAATAAAGAATAAGTTTTAATATCAATCATCCTTCAGTAAGGCATGATTTGATATTTTGCACCAATCCCCATTTTTATAGTGTAACTATTTCCCCCATAATTTATAATATCACAAATTATTATTAAACATGGAAACTTCACTTTTATTAATTTTATTCCTTATTGTGGTCTATGATTGATATCTTCAATATAATGTAATGTTTTTTCATAACATAATATATATCTTGAGTTATATTTTTTCTCCTCAAGATTTATCTTTCATTTCATATATTATACCCTATTTCTATATTAGGTGATCAATTTTGATTATAATATTCCATATTTATGATTTCTCTTCCTTATTGAAAATGTTACCATGTTAATAATAATTCTCATACACCTTAATGACACTTTCCCCTCCTTTTCCATATTTTCATTTCCTGCCAATTTTCATTATTATACATAGAGATACAAATCTTTGCTTTATAATGTTACATTCATATTTCCAATTTACTATTTAAAAAATTAATTTTTGTTCACCCTTTTCTGATGTGGGGTTTCAATAAAGCTATTTCAAATTGGTCAAAATATTTTTCATCCTTTCAAAATAAAATGTTTTATCTTACACTTCACAAACCCTTTGATAACCTTTATATATTTAAAATTATCTATTAATTAAGATTTTAAAAATATTAAATGTTTTGAAAATATTTTCATTTTACCTTTTTAAACGTTTTACCCCTTTTCAAGGCTCAAATTTTGGGAGTTCCTTTTAAAAAAAGGAATGTTTTTTTCAAAAAAATACACTCCACTTTATAAAAAACAAACTTAAAATTTTCTTTTATAAAAAAGATAAAATCATTTTATAAAAACTCTTTTATGATTTCACAACCATTTTCCATTTTATCTCTTATATTCTTTTGGCCAATTTTAGAAATACCATTGAGTATTTTTGGGAAAACAATTTTTCAATACAATTTTTCTTTATGATATGATTAATGATTTTTTTTCAAGTAGAAAAAATATGTATGTATGATTATGTGTGGGGTCTAATATCACCTTTCAATGTAATGGTTAAGGTTTTTTACCTCACGAGGTAACAATGTTGATTATAAACATGATGTAGATTAACTAAATTTCCATGGTTAATCATGAACATGATAAAGTTTAGCTACATTAAAAATATTGATAATGAACATGATATAGATTATCTATATTCACAATAATGATCAAGAACACTATGTTGTTAGCTATATTTATATTAATGAGTGTGAACTCATTATAGTTTGAAAAGTTTACAATGTTAAAAATACTTATGCTTATTCCTATAACATAAATCTATGATATATGGTTATGTAATAATTAATAGAACATGTTTATTATATCATGTTTACACACTTTTTTCTATGGTATATTAGGTTATTTTGAGATTACATGCCCTTCCATAATGACCTACAAATAAATATTATTGTTATACATTCTTTTTAAAATGATATTTATCCCTTGTTCGTGTGTTCACTCATGCTTATGATCTAACCCTTGATGACATGTTGTGGTGTTTTTACCTTAATGGTCATTTAAGCTCACCTCTTTCTTAAGTTTCAATTACCCAGGTTATGAATATTATTATATTATATGAGATGTGTAAAATAGATTCTAGATGTGAAAAATTATGGGTATATATCAACAAGTGTTGTAACATGAGATATTTATGTTTCTAATATTTAATGAACTAAACCTTTTGGTCCATGGGTTGTACAACTATTTGTGAGATATATTAACTTAACCATGAAATCAATATAATATTTATGTTTTTTTAACTTGGGTTTCTATAGAGAACTATGTATATATTTATGGATATGATTTGACATTGTATTCATTAATTTGGTGACATGTGGGAGAATTAGATTTAATTGAATAAATTATTATATAATAATAGATACAAATCATCTATTTAGTAACCCTATATGAGTTTTTATATAGAAGATTTTATTTCATTCATATATTTTATATAGAGATATAAAAGTATTCTATAATCGGGACTAGTATTTTCTTGGATATTATGACACATGTTATGTTACTTTGGATATGTTTTTATACATATCATAGATGATAAAAATCCTATGTTGACCATTACAGTTGATTTTTGGATTTTAGATTCTATTTTCATGTATTTCATCATGTTTTACCATTACTCGGTTATAGATATATGGGAATATAGGGTTACACAACTCTGATATACTTTTCACATATTAAAATTATTGGCAATACAATATAATTTTTTATCCACTAGACTTACCTGCAAAATTTAGTTCCATGCATGACACATTACCTGATTTTGAATTAGAAAAATATGTGAATGACCCATTGAACATGATCTATTATAATGAAAATGAACTAGAATATTTGTGTCCCATTTAGAATATCCTTTCTTCATCATTAACCATGGTAATATTTTTTATTTTCAAAATAAGGAGACCCCTCTTAATCAAGTTCAATGAAATCATAGGAATATCAAATATGAGACATGGGAGTGGGAATAAAGGATGAAAATCTAGTGATCTAGGTTATTCATGGAACTTGGTATACATTTTAGAATAGATATTATATTTCTATAAATTATATCAAACATGTATACCATGAAATAGAGTATTATGGTTGGCATAGGAGTAAAATTCCCTAACTTGGTGTACCCCTTCCCCGATTCCATGGGATGGCATGAGTCCCTGACTCAATATACCCTATTATCATTCCCTGAAATGTATTTATTTTTAAAATGATTTCACTATGAAATTATATGTGTTGAACCTATTTTTTTCTTTATATCATCTTAGTATCTAAGCCATGGATTAGAGAACATATATCAGTAACTGGCACCCTTGGTATACGGAGTTACCCACTTTAGTAAGAAATGATTTATTTAGTAATATGTTAAGGAGTTTTTCTATTTTATATTGGTTCTCCCAAATTTCATTATATTATTTTTATGTCATCCAAATATTATTTCATATATGCACACGAGTTTATAACTGGTAATATGGGTTCGAGTACCTACAACCTACTGAGTATCCATATGTGTGTCCTATATGTTACCATCTAGGATACATTTATATAACATAGTCTATGATCCGGGTAAGGAAAATGGATCAAAGAGAGAATACTAGTTCCTCATAGACCTTAGGGAATAAACACTACATTCTGGTACATTATATATGGAGTATGTAGCGTTTCATTAGGGTTATATTATGGATTTATATCTAGTATTTTACACTTTAGCATCCACCTTTTATTTAATATATCCCAATTAAGCTTTTATGTCATAAGTATATTATATTTTTGTCTAATTTTGATCATTTGAGGTGTTTTATAGACACATTGAACCTGATTTGAGTATATATTCCTATTTATATAGGTATTCCTTGCCTCATTATCCTTGATTGTAGAGGAATATGTACTCATAGTGAAACATAACATGGATTGGGTGTGGATTAATATTGGACCCATAGGTTATGTATAAATATTGGTATGATTTAAATTTTTTCATTATATCTCTATGTAGGGAAACAACCTCACACTCGATTGTTTTCAAACCATTAAAAATTTCACCAGTATCTAGTGGTTGAGTAGGGTGACTATAGTGATGTGACGATCTGGCCCAATTTTATTTAGGTGAATGGCTAATAGTCATTACATATATTTAGAATTGGTAATTACCATCTAAAATAATAACTCATGATTTTTGATGGGGTATTATTTAGGGAGTTTTTTTCAATAAATCATGAAATGTAATTCTAATAAGGCATTTCTTTTTAAGAGTTTATTTGATGTAAGGTTCTTATGTTTGAGGTTTGGTGGTTATATGTATAGTTTTTAACATATTAAAGATGAAAATTTGTGAAGGTGTTTATATGTTAAAGGTTATATATATATATTTTTAAAATTTTATAATTTTCATGGGAATTATTATGAATTTTCAAGTGAGGGAAAAATATAATTTTTATCTATTAAATAACCCTAAAAAATTTAGATTGTTCCTTTAATCTTAGAATATGTTTTTTCCTTAGGGTGGATACCAATTTTTAATTAAAGGAGTTTTGGTTTTTTAGTATTTTAAATAATTATTATAGTAATTACATTGCATAGAAAATTTAATTTTCCTGTTTTAAAAAAAAACCATAGATATTATATAATTAATACCTCTTATTTTGAAACACCAAGAAAAATATTTATTAGGATATGGTATTTTATTTTATAATAAAAAATATTTTTCAATTTTTTGATCAACTTAGGGGTTTAATTTTTGAAATTTAATAATTATATTTACATTTAACTCCATATTAAAACATTCATCAACATAATAAACACTAGGATTTCCTTATATATAATAGAGAAATAGTTGTATCAATGAGGTCAGGCTCTCTAAGCTTCTATTTCAAAATTTATTTCATACCTTTGTTTTTTTAATTTATAAAATTATTTTATGACTTTATTATTACACGAATATATATTTTTAAAAAACTATCATTATCTTGTATCATTTTTAATGTTTGTAATAGCTGCTTGATATATTGAATAACTTTTTTACTATCTATAGCATAATAAAATCCTTAATTCCATATTTTTTTTGGAAACAATCAATAATATCTTTTTCAATAATCAACATTGGACCATAGTCTACATGTGGTTATAAATTCATGAATGACGGTGATAGTGGATGATAGTGAGACTTGGTGGTCCATTGTAATTAATCAGTAAACTATGGGTAATGTTCTAGTGGTTAGATAATTATATCCAAGTGAGACTAATGGTGGGAGTTACTGGATTTTGTGAGGTATAAGGTGGTAGTGTATGAATTAAAAGAGGATGATGTGGATATTTTCAGTAGTGTTCAAGAAGTGCGATGGTTCTATGTTAAGGGGATAATAGGGTTTGGTGTAATAGAGACATTATGTCATTGGATTGAGGTTAATGGAGGCGACTATGGAGTGGAATCATTTCCATTAAGGGGTGGTGACCAATGGTGTTAGTATCAAATTCTGTAGGGACCCCACATGAGTTTACTATGAAATCAAGTGTGATCTTGAAGCCTAGTTTCAACAGGCCACATGATAGTGACTTGTGATGAGGATATAAATATAAAAAATGGTAGGAATCACCCTCTAATTAACCTAGTTAAAGATGAAAAAATTATAAATAATCAACCTAACTCGCAAAAATAATGAATCAAAAAAATTGATATCATTAATATTGTATTCAACATGAATGTGATATAATGTAACAAAAATGAAAGATAACTATATTTACAAAAAAACCACTAAAATAAAATAATTCAATAAAACCCAAACCACACATGTAACTATAGTTACACGAAACAACCTAAAAATAGAAAACTCTTGTTATCCACCTTATCCTTTGAGATAACTCTTCATGACCACCCAATGAAAACAAACTGGTATCCTTATATGAGAAATTATTGGTGAGTATTTCCACATACTAATTATTTTATTCCCTATAGAAGAAAAACCAAGACTAAAACACATTTGAATAATAATAAATGTAGTTAAATTATGGTATATAGTTTCATCCTCATCATCCAAAATCGTTAAGAGGTAAACTCAGTCAATCACAAACTAATTAATAATCCTGTAATAAAGGCCTAATTAGTTATTACACAAGTGTCAAATTTATTTTATTAATCCTTACACTATAGTTCATAATTATATATTGTTAAATTATTCCATCTTATTGATCCCAAAAACATCACTAACCAAATAAAAATATTTGTATAAAATAACACATGCAAACAAAATATTATAGGAACTCTATAAAACATCTTCCACCTACTACTATCTATGTTTTAATAGTTAATGTCCTTTCACAAACCCACATATATCATCACATGAAATCTAAAACCATTAATTTTTTTTTAAAAAATAACCAATTCATACAATTTAATAGGGAGGAAGATTTAATACAAGTTTATCCATTCAATCGGTCTACTCAACAATTATAATGTTAGGATGAACTCAACTAAAATTCATTCTAGAGGTGGATATATAGTGAATGATACTCCCATTGAAAAAATAAAATATGAAATAATATAATTTGTATCTCACATAATTCAATACCCATAATTGGGCCACAAACATAAGTCACTATTATGTAATCCATGTAACTATCGTTAATAATCTTCCAATCTATGACAAAAATTTCATCTTCATAATTTATATATCATCATTGTCCAACTCATAGATATTATAGGGATAATTACTCATTCCAGTAATTACAATAATATCTTCCACCCCAAAAAAAACAACTAGGGAGAACCATATAAGGAATATTTTCATGGACAACATATATCACCATCACGGTAATACCTCTTGAAGTATAACCCCTAGGAAAATCCATTATTATCAAACAAATTATTCAATTACAAATAAAACTAATATTGATGAAATTATTATTATCTAATCTTAATTACACAAAAAATCATTTTTTAATTTTCCATTCTATAAAATAACTATATTCCAAGTAGATTATCCTCTTATAATAAAGAAAATGGGACAAAATGTATATCATAATATAAACTACTATATTGTATCAGAATAGTCATGTATGGAGTCTATGTCAAATCAGATCATACCACATTCATGTATTTAAATTTCTATTTAATGCATTAATTTTTATTTTTAAAATTATTTATTTAATTATTTAATTTATAATTCTTTCCTAATTTTATGTTTTTTATTTACTAAATGGAATAAAATATTTTTATTTGAGTTTGATGGGATATAGAGTAAAAGAGAAGAAATATAAAGGAAGAAATATTTTTATTTTTGGAGTATATTAATATGTCCAACCCAAAATTATCATAGAAGGAACATATCCAACCAGGTGTATAAAGAAGATCAATAACCATGCATAATTTGTAAATATTAGAGGATCAACATTCATTTTCTAGTGTGTTTTGATTCTAGGTGAGTGTTTTATTGTGCGGCTCTCATAGAATAGTATAAGCAGTTGTAGTGCAGGGAGACACTACATAATGACAATATTTCTCATTTGATCACTACAACTAATCAAATAGTCACTAGTACAAGTGAATACTCTATATAGGACAATGTGATGAAGGTACATTTTAAATAAAATAAAATATGAAAGTTAAAAGTAAAAAACATTGTTAGGATTGTCTCCCTTATCACACTTCACCTTTTCACCGAACCTATTAACCTCACACACCATCCAAAAAATTGCATGAATGAATTTGAGTACTCAATGATACCTTTTTCAAGACTAATAATTCCCTAGATAGAATGTGAACACCCATTTTTATGTTGAATAACAACTCATATAAAAGACTTTATCAAGATAATATTTAAGAATTTTTTATATCATGTTAGAGGATCATGCATCGTGATGAGTTTTTTCATTAGAATTTATGGGTGGAACATAAGATTTTTTCCATGAGGTGGATCATTACATTTTTAAAAAATGATATTTGATAACATCTAATACAATTCTATGCCATATTATGGTTTTTTACAGTATAATGTCTATATGTGTGTGGGAGAAATTGAGTTGGGTGTGAAGATTCACATTGTGTATTCTAAGCTCATAGACATGAATGTATGGGAAGTGATATATATGTGAATAGATTTATTGATTAATCTCTACATGTCATATATTTTATGGGGTTTTCCATGAAATTTTTTAATTGAGGATTTTTTGGTACTTTATAGGATTATGTTTTTTTTTCATTATAACTACTCATACTATAGTGGATGGTTTTTATATATCGAGGATGATGGTGTAGATGAGACATTTCCATGGTAAAAGTGTTCTAATATAGAATAAGATGTTTATATTATTAGTGGTTACTGAATCATTATGTTTTTGAGCACCCATATTTGAAAATATAGTAAGGAGTTCTGAGATTGATAATATTGGAGTCCTTCACACCATGACTCATGTGTGACATGGACATTATGGATGAAACAGTATTGAAGTAGCAGAGGATCATGATAGACCTGTTTCTCACACTAATCATTGATCTTATCAAGAATCATATTGAAGTGGTAGAGGAGATACTACCTTTTAAAAGGTCTCTGTGGAATATTTCATAACATGAGTGCTTGAAGATTCTCTACAACCATGTGATGAATATAGTTATTGTATTCTTTTTATGATATAAGGTACTGATTAATTCCATGATTTATATATCTACATAAAATATACTCCAATAATATGTCCCTATATAAGTTATTTTTATAAATATGTGATTGGGAATTTTAATGTGATGTTTCATGTTAGGTATTCAGTATATCTATATAGATATTGAGTTAGAGCTTAATTGTTATAGATATATCAATATATAGAGGATATAGGTGGATATATACAGTGATGTTATCTTTATATAAATAAAAGTAAGTTCTAAAACTCTATTAAATTCAATTCTTTAGGGATTAAGTCTTTATTTTTTTTATTTGGTTGGGGTATATTATTTCTGTTATGGTTTATTTTATTTTTAGACTCACTCATGACTAGGAATAGTGGTTGAGTTTTCTAGTACTATATAAGAAATGAAGGGGGTTTTTATATGGTTGTAAATTCTTTTTATGATTAATTCAAGTTTAGTTATTTCATTTCATCAATTTTTCTTTTTCATCCTTGTTATTTTAGAAGGAATATTATTTTTAAGTGAGGGAGTATTTTTAAATTTAATAACTAGTGTTAATCCTTCTTCATGACCATTGTGTGGGTTAGGTTATATTTATAAATATATATTTTCATTACCATTATAATTGATTAAACAAAGTAACTTACCATATAAAAAATAATTTTATTGAGTTATAGAGTGATAACCAAGATTAAGGCATTTCTTAGACCAAAATCCAACAACTACTTTGTTATAAATTTATCTTTTCACTTCAAATGTGCATGAACTTAGATTTTTTAATGAATAGTATATTACTCTTCATTTATGTTTCTTTATATGATTAAAAATAATGCTATAATTATTCTAAGTGATTATGGAATTAATTTCAGGGGGTTTTACCTCAGACTTCATCATACTAAACCATTTTAGTTAATATATAGGATGGGTATATTATAAATTTTAAAACATAAAAAATCATATGAATTAATAACTCTGTATTAGTGATAATGTTTCTATAGTGTTTTTAAAGAATTATATCTTAAAACATAACATATTTAGAACATTTTATTTTCCCTTTTATTTTCATTTATTATTCTTTTTTTATCAAAAATTAATTATTTGGTTATACCATTGATGCATGAGTACTCAAATTTGGGGAAATGAAAATATATTCTCAACTATAATACTATGTTTAAAAGGGGAATAATGAATAAAATAACCAATAATAGAATATTTATAGGGTAGAAAGATAACAAAAATGGGAATATGTTGTGAAAGGGTGAGAACAGAGGAATATGAAATTAAGGATGTATGGTCAAACCTTAGGTGTGGGCATAAAATAGATCATATCAATTACATCAGTAGCTATAAAACATTTCAAGGTAAATACAAAGATATTTTATTTTACCTATAATTAAATTAAATTTATTAGTATACCACATAATGGCTCGAACACATTTAGAAGTTCTCATGAGATTTATGACACCTTCAAATTGCATAATTTATCTAGTAATGAGGTAAGGTTGATCCAGTTTTGATTTTCAGAAAATGATAAAGTAATATATTTGATCTAAGGATTGACACCAAATTTAATATATACATTGGTCTAGATGGAAATAAAATTCCTAACAATTTTCTTTATATCATCTAAATATATTAACATTTATGTAGATATTTTAAATTCAAATCATCTTCACAATAATTAATATTACACTACATGGTAGACGTTCAATGAATTTTTTATGGAAGTTCCATAATCAAGTAAAGAGGTAAATTATTGATGCAATTATTGAATGTTTGATGTTGGAAAAAATTAGCCTGATGAATGATAAGACTTTTTTATGATATTTCTAGAAGTATAATCTAATGGAAGACTGAAAGTTCACAAAACAAATGAGTCCGCATAGTAGACAACAATAAATAGATGACTGAACACATTGAGGCCTTGATGATAAAGATGGAAATAATTATTATCATTCACTTTCCCCTTGGTATATATACTATGGATTATAACTGTATTAGTTATAGTTATAAAATTAATTTTCGAGTGTGGATTCCAAAAAATCCAAGTCAATGATTTTAGTAAAGTGCACCAGGTTTCTAACAACAACAATGGAAAACTCTTCAAATCTAAAACACATCATTTAAGGAGACCTTGTTTATATTAATGACTACCAATGAGGAATTATTTAATGAGATTAAAGTTGTATCAAAATATTAAAATTCTCATATTAGGAATATTAAATTCATGGATGGAAAAATTACAAGACACATCATGGAGAGTTCAAGATTACTACTACTAGGTGACAGGAAGGTAAATAAATTATTATAATTTAAGACTATCACCTTGAGAAGTAGTAAAACCAAAGAGGATAGTATTTAAGAAATAATAAATAAAAAAGAAAAACAAGTATAGAAATAAAGGAAGATGGAAATTTGAAAGAAACGATGAAAGAATACACACATAAGTTATAGAGGAAACCCCACCACCTTAAAAACCACCCCTATCATTATCATATAGATGAATTAGAGGATATTATAAGAAAATGGGGGAAATTTTCTAAATATTTTTTACTAAAATTAATATTGACACCCATTTTTAGGAAGATTTAGAGAATATTACAACATATGTAATTTTTATGAAATAAATTATTTTAAATAAGAAGATGTTATAGAATAAGGACACAAAACCAACCATGTTTTTGAGGATTATACTAAGGAAGCAACCATATTTATATTTTTTTTCAATTATAATTAACATTAGATCTTAGGATATTGGAAAAGATTTGCGTGATCAAGGAGTATGTATGAATAACATGTCATACTCAACATTCACAAATTTGGGATTAGAGAAATTTGATCCCATAAAACTTTCTCGTTAGTCAGTAGACACAATTGTGAGATATCCATGGTGCTTGATGGAAGAAATTTAGTTATAGTTGATACATTATATTTTTTTAGTTTTC
This sequence comes from Viscum album, assembly GCA_963277665.1. NCBI lineage: Eukaryota > Viridiplantae > Streptophyta > Magnoliopsida > Santalales > Viscaceae > Viscum > Viscum album. The sequence continues at coordinate 1,326,758,580 of OY728142.1, read as the reverse complement.
TATATTCCTTTGATGGAAAAATATAAAATACCATTTATTATAAGAATGCTATTTTTAATAATGGTAATGTCTTATATTGATAATAAATTTGAGTATTTTTCATTAAGGGTTAGTGGTGACCAAGATAAGTTCAACATTCATTAGGATATGAAGAGTTTTTATGAAAAAAGAGGAGTAATCAAGTGAATATAGTAAGTTTTAATTTGAGGATGTTGATGTTATTCAGAAATTGATAGATGAAACTTATATGGAGAAGAAAGAAAGAGTATATATTGTAGAAAAAGGAGAAAATAAGGTTTTGTGATATGATGAAGATACTGAGAGGCTTCTATGGAGGATGAGTTCATATATGGCCCATATATTTGGTTAGTCTATGATTTTATGATTGGTTTTTATGATTGGATAAAAATTATTGGATTGTTTCTATGGAAGTAGATAATTTAATACCACAATTTAGATTATGATTATATTAGAGAAAGGAAGAAGACCTATATTTTCAGATGAATCTCAATACAGACAATTCATTAAGCTAGATTGGGTAACCTCATTCAAATCTCTTGTCACTTGTTAGATAGATAGTGTTTAGATCAAAGTCCTTAATCAAAGCACTATGTTAGTGGAAAAAATTTTCTTTTTATTATTATATTCACAAGAATTAATCTTTTTAAATTTGAAATTTGTGTTATGATTTTTTTGGATATATTCACAATCAATATTATACATTTTGATATTTTATTTAACGGAACTTTTACTTTTAGTTGGTTTATTTTATTTTTTTGATTCATATTGTTGAAATGAACAAATTTAATATGAGAAATGATGATAAATAAAGGGAAGAGTTTCATTTGATAAGGTATTATTTCATTGATTTTTTTTATTTTCTTTACTTTCATTATATTTTTAATATGATTTTTTATATGTGAGTGAAACCTAAATCACCACATAGACGTTTATTCTTTATTATTGGTCAAGGATGAAATATTTTATTATAAATACCATTATTAATTGTTTTAGATAAATTTTTTTATATGATTTATATATTTAATAGGGGATGAAGGATTAAAAATATAAATGAGTGAATTTATTTGATGAAACAAGATTTGGGAAACAAATTTATTTATATAGATGAAATTCCTATAATATATTCATAAATTTATTTTCCAACGTTAAATTTAATTAATTTATTGTAATTATTAATTCAATAATTGATTTCTCAATTTTTATATTTTCCATCCCTGATTGTGTTAAAATATATTTCTTCATAATCTTTCTTATACCATATTTCTTTATTGATACATGGGACATGTTGACTACATCTACATGTATCGATATCTCATCGAATATATGAAATAACAAAGTCACATTAATATAACTGAGAAATTTATTATTTGACCACTTTATGCATTTCATACATGCCTTTATTATTTATCTTTATTTTAATCTCATATAATCCATGAATTTATTTGATAAAAAGCTATATTATTGGCTTATTTTACACTCTATGTTGTTATCTTCATATATATTTTTTAATATAAAATGGATTAAGTGTGGGAGAACAGGTTCTTTGATATTGTGAAGGGGATGATGTATTTTGAAAAAGTGAAGAAGCGATGTATTACCAATTGGTGAAAGGGAAAAGGACCATTAATGGCCTTTCATTGTGATTTATTATATACCTACAAAAATAAGACAAACAATAATAATTGTAAAATAGTGAAAAGTAAAGAAAATAAATTATTTAAAAATATCATTGAAAATTGATTTTGAAATAGATTTATTATTTAAAAGTGGATATATATTTCATTATGCACATTTTCTTGTTTTTCGATCATATGAGATAATTAAGAGGAGTTTTGGGTGATTCCATTTTTTGGGGAAGGAATTTTTAGTAGAAATTTATATTATTTATCATGTATGGTAATTATGAGATGACTTCATTTTTGAGCATTATGTTTTTTCATATTAATTACCTACCATCCCATAGCCTCATATTCATTAACTCCTTTTGTAGAAAATCTCATGATTATTGTTAATTTATTCTTTATAAGGCTAAGTTTTTATATAGTTTTCAAGCCTATAGTTAGGATGCATTAAATTAAGGTATGGGTATAACTCTAGTCAAATGTGCCATGAGTGATGAGAGAAAATTTTCATAGGAGGTAGATCAAAAGTTATATGGATACTAAATTTAATTTAATTTATTTTTTATGGATGTCATGAGAATTATTACCATATCACGAGGGATAGTAAAATTATTTGTAGCACCCTGAGATTTTAAAAGAAGAAAAATGTTTTTATTAACATTTATGACATAAAAACCAATTATATAAGAAAATATAACACCCAATACTTTATGAAATATTTATTTTTAATTAAATTTAATCTTTTTGATAGTATGCAGAACACACAAACCTGAGTCAAAATGATCCATAATATAGTTTACCATTAAAACCCAACTATTAAGTTGGAGGGTATGAATAGTACTGTAAATATTATTAAAATTATGGTTATATATTATTTATAAAAAAAATAAGAATCATTTAAAACAAAAATAAATGTTTTTTGAAAAACAATATTTTTTCGAAAAGACAGTTTAGTTAGCCTTTGCGCACATAATTTAAAATTAATTTTAAACACTTTTAGAAAATTTATTTTAAAAAGTAAATTTATTTTTTGAGATTATATTTTCAAAATTATCTTAGGGTTAATTTTTGATATTTTTTTGAAAAGTTTTATTTTTTGATAAATAGTGAAAAATACAAATTTTTAATTCAAAATTGACTTTTCATTTAAATTATTTATCAAGTTAAATTATATTTTAAATTCATTTAAAATTAAAATTAGTTAAATGATACATAAATTAATAAAAATTAGTTCATCAGAATCATTTTCATATTGAATTTTTATAAAAAAAACTTTGTAATCTTTTAAACATTTTATCTTAAAAAACCATTTTCTCATCGCATCTACAAAATTATTTTTAAATTATAATTTTAAAAATATGTGAATTGAATTTAAAAAATTTAATTCCATATTTTTAATGATATTATTTTATAATTTATCATAATTTTAACTTAATTTTATACTGAAATTAATATTGAAAACATTACAAATTAATTACTGCGGTTAAGGTAAAAAACTGATTTATCGAGGGAAAAACTAAAAAGATAAGGGTAAAAAATGACATAATAACTTTTAAAACACCCATTTTCTTGTCTTATTTACACCTTAGATGATATTAGTTTGGTAATGGACCATTTCTTAGATTTTTAAATGATAAAAATGTGGGTCTGATTGAATATTTTCAAAAAATTACAAGCGTGCCCCTCACCTCACTTATAAAAGGCCACCCCTCCCCACTCTTCTCCACACCTTCACACACATTTGGATAATAAAAGTACTACACAAATAAATTCACCACTTCCTTCCTCCCATATTAGAAGCATTATTTTTGTCATAAATCCAACCTAGCAAGGCTTGGGTGCAATCATAAGCAGGATACCTGAAGAAAATTTAACATTATTTAATGATCATTTTTATATTATTTCATCCTCCACCTACTTAAATTCTTAATAAAACATAATTATATAATAAAATAGATACATAAAATTAATGATACTATTTTAGGTTAAATTAATGACCTAAAACCATCCCCACATCCATTAAATGGGTTACGAAATCACCATTCGTGTGTATGGAGGACAACCACCTTGCGAACCAATGTTATTTAATTTTCTATTACCACCTCTCCCAGTTGGGTATTATGATGGATATAAAGTATATATATATATATATATTATATTTATAATATAATTATAACGCTAAAGTCATTATATCATACACGCATTTTTACATTCCATTGTGTAGGGGATATGATAATGTTACTCGTGTGTACGACAGACTACTGCCTCATGGAGTGATGTGATTCATATTTCAGGAATACTTAACATGTAAGATGATAAGAATATTGTTAATAATAATATGTGATATATATGAAATAATTATTATATTAATGCAATATTTATCATTATAAAAATATAATAGAACATTTTTTTACCTTTTCACTCACTGAATGATGATAACATCATTCGTGTGTCTGTGGACTACCGCCTTCACGAAGCGATGTGACTCCCTTTTCAACACCATGCCACATGTATAATATATATAAATATATTAAAAGAAATAATATTTTAATTATTATATCATGATAATTATGGAATTATAAAATATTACTTACCATCGTTCCATAAAGATCGTTGAAAAATGGAAATGTTACTCATGTGTGCGTACAACCTACCATCTTCATGATCGTAACATACTTCATTTTTCATAACCATATTTAATGAATGGTTTTAAAAGTTTAATTGATGATAAAATGATAATTATTTCATTATTATTATTCTTTATATTATGTAACTATATAATATTTATAAGAATCAGACATTTCATGAGAAAACACGCATGAGAAAAGAAAGCAATTAACATCGAAAATAATGAAAATAATGAAAGATAAGTAACAAATGAGTGTTAAGATGTTATAAAAGGATTATATATAATATAATAAATTTTTATATGGTTATTTAATAAGTTAATATATTTTTTAAAACCAATATATAGAAGTTTATATAATATTCAACCAAAAGGAAATGTGAGGTAAGGGACTTCATCTCAGTTTCCCTTCATTGAGGCACATTGTAAATTTATGCACATAATTTATTATATTTGGTTTTTATGCTTCCCCTTATAAATGTATTATCATGATTCCTTAATAATTATTTTAATTTTAAGTTTCAATTTGAACTATTTCATCTAAATGTATTTGAAATAAGATTTACCAAGTGGTAAAGTATTTCATAACTCAATTTCTCTTAGTTGAGTTATATTACTTATTCATTGTCTTTTATATTCTAAGATTATGTGTGTAATTAATTTTGATTTTATTAAATTTTTTTTCCACTTTTTTAGGTGGATTTACATTTTATACACATAACGTATTCATTTATTCACATAAATGTTATGATCTTTTTAAGGCTTTATTTAACAATCTCATTCTAATCGGGATTATTTATACTCAAATTTTTATTGAAGGAGATTGATTCATAATTGTTGAATAAACTCTTTAATTTTATTATCATATAGATATTAATTATATTTTCATATAATATTACCATTTTCTATTATTTTTTTCTTAAAATAATTGAGATAATTTTAAGAAAATATGACTATATTTCTCTCTTCGATCAAAAATATGTTTTCTTCCAAAAACATTTTTCCAAGAATATTTTAATTTTTTTAACATTTTAAAAATAATTTATTAAATAATTTTTTCCCATTTTTTCTTTTTAAATTTTTTTAAAGTAATTTTCTTATTATTATTCGAACATGGCACTTTTCTAACCTTTTTACAGTGAAAAAGTAATGTTCTTTTTAACATGTACGGAATTTACAAAATACCCACCGTCATGAACATCTGTTATTTAAAGTTTCATTTTCAAGTTTACAAGGATATTTTTAATGAATTTTTTCTTAATATTATGTAAATTAAAATTTTTTAAAAGTGATTTTCAAATAAAATTATTTTCAAAAAGTTTTATGTTTAAAAGTGATTTTCTTTATAGAAAGGTTTCTCTATTAAGAATGTTTTAAATATATTTTTATGTAATTTCTATTATTCATGGATAATAACTCTTTATTTTACATATACTCCACTGGAGATATGTTTTATTGATAGAATCATTATTCTTCCTCTGGATTCCTTATGATTATTTTGAACATGGATAATATTGACATTCACTTCCTTGAATCATTTTTGTAGTCAATAATTTCCCTCAAAATGTTCACTTTCCTATAATCATTGGAAATTAAATTTACCCTAAATATCCATATTATTTACCATGTATATGTTTATTTTTTAAACTATATATCATTTATACATGTGATTTTCTACATTAAAATATATTTGTTTGTCTGGGAAAATATTGATAAATATATATTCTTTACTCAATATAGATATTTGATGGTAAAGAAAATTGTTTATGAATTGAATTGATTATTCAATATATGAGGAATGATTTAGACATTCAAGACATAGGTGGGTATGGTTATAGATATTCCCTAAATGAATTTATGGTCTCATGGGATAAATCAGTTGGCTAACCATAGTTAAATGGGTTTGTACCCTTCTGTTTTAAACTATATTGAGGACAGATCTTGATAGTAGAGGTATCATGTGCCTCAGAAACATATCATCTAATAATTAAGAATCTCCTTTATTAAGAATTAAATTATTATTATCTTGATATTTTTTCTATGATATTATCTCTGGATTTATTTCATTCTCAGTTTATTGATTAAATATAATGGGTTTTTAGTTATTTACATTATCATATTGAACATTCCTTATCTAGTTATGACAGTATTTTTATTGATTAAATGAAAGGAATTTTTAGTTATTTATATTTACATATTGATTATTCCCTATCTTATCATGATAGTCAAGTTATTTAAATGGAATGTGTGTTTAGTTATTTACTTTTCCATAATTATTATGCTTATTTATTCCTGATAGCTTCCACTCTACTTAACCCTTATTGAGTATTTTATCTGACCCTTTTTTTTTATTTTCTCAGGAATCCATGAAGTGTAATATGTTTGATATGAAAGTATATTTTATAAGGAATAATTTTATTCTAAAAAAACAATTATATTGTAATTTTAATTTTCAAATATAATAAGGGAATCAAGTATGTATCTATCTTTCCAAGACTACTAAGATATTTTGTCCTTCGGGATGTAATTATTTGTACCTTATACCAATTTAATAAAGTATACACTAGCTATGGGTTATTAGGGTTGGATTCATTATATTTAGTATCATAGGAAGTTTAGTAGAAACCTTAGGAACTAGATTTAGAAAAACATAGATTATATATTATAATGATATGCTATACTTTGCAGATAAATATAAAAAATCATCCTAAAGTTTTAGTAAGATTAAGATTATATGGTTTATTTAGGAAATAAATCTTTATATAGATACTAAAAGTGGAAATTGTTCTAACACAGATGTACCTAGGGGTAATATTTATAAAAAGGGTGAATTGGGCTTGAAACGATCATCACCTGGTGTATGATGATGGGTGTTACATTGCATTAGGTTTGACACTCTCAGGGATATTCTTAGGATAATGTACATTTTATTTAAAAACTATTATGAAGGATTTGAATATATAATGAAAATAAATTACCTAAGTTAAAGATAATGTGTCATGGATTTAAAATAAAATATGTTTCATGATTTAAAAATACTATAAATTATTATATGATTTTCTCACTATGATTATAGTTTCTCACACAATGATTTTTAGTTCTAGTCAATTGATAGAACCCAAAGGAATTGTGTTAATAGTGAATATGAAGGACACAATAGTTAATATGAGAAACTAAATGAGATTATTACTATATTGAAAGATATTTTAATTATGCCTAATCATTTTTAACAAAATATGATTAACTATATATACCTTAACCAACTCCCAGACTCACCAAAGAAAAGAATGATGAAGTTTTCTAAGAGCTCGAGTGATGGAGACCATAGAGGAATGAAGGATTGATTTCAATCATGTAAGAAATGTGGAAGGAGAAACCCACGAAAGTGTCTTAATGGAATGTTAAAATTAATTATGTGTGGAAAGGAATGGAATAAAGAAAATAATTACCAAGGAAAAATGATTAGTATGATGAAAGAAAATAAATATCATCATTGTGATCCATTTATAGTTCATTGAATTAAATTTGGAGAACCTAGACATTATATGAAACAATTAAATATTACAAAGGTTATCCCGTAGACCAAGGAAGTGAAAATGTTAAAATAAAATGGATAAGTATTTATGTATTATGATTAAAGAATTAAATTATTAAAGTATTTTACCAATGGTATTGTGGTTATAATAATCACGAAACATCTAAGGACTGTGTTAAATTTTAGAATAATATATGTATTTATTAACATAATAGTTATGGATATCATTATGGCTATATATGTTTAAGATTGAACATAACTTCAAAGTCATACAAACCCATTTTTAGGTTTTATATGATGGGAATCTACCAAGATTATAGATATTATTGGTGAAATGTATGTCAATAAAACCCATTGGTTTAGTATATGATTTTGTAAAAAATCTATTTAAGAAATAATTCCATTATTTTTTATAGGTATACGTTTAATGGAATTGATAACCTTTAGGGTTAATATGGTCATTAATGAAACTGTAATAATAGTAAAATATAAAAATTAGACTTTATGAAAAAAGTTGTATTAAAAACCTCAGTAAAAAAGTTATTTAATGATTAATTCTTTTTAAAGGGTTTCCATAATATTTTTCTGGAAACATGATATGAATTATATTAATATAGTTTATAAAAAGCATAACCTGCATTATGGGTGACAATCAATCATATAAAAAAGTTTTTGGGGATTAAACCCATGACTGAAGGATGAAAAGGGTTTAGCGCCTACCACTAGCCTACATTATATCCTAGTTAATGTGTAATTAATTAAATGACATGAAAAATAAATATTAATGATGAACCATGGGTGCTATTATATTTGTTTACAAATTTATGTATTATATTGAATAACATGTACTAACCATTCTGGTTTGGGAAATAATTAGAGATAAATGGATTTTTTTCTCTTTTACATATCGTAAAATCCATTAAAAGTGAATTTTAGTGTTTTAGGTATAAAAAATTAATTTTTTCATATATATTTCATAGAGTAAGTGATGAATTAAAAATTTATTGAAGCATATCCAAAGTATGAAATTATACATATGAAATTGACTCGTATCAAGTAAATATATTTCTATATATTCTTAGATAGTAAAAAATTCCTCAAATTTAGGAAAAAGGATCTTGAATTTTTTATCCTATTACCATCATTTGTGATGGTATTAATAACCCTTTTCACACCTATTTGATTTATGGTTTTTATGTCCTTAAATTTCAATTGATCATTCATTTTTTGTGATAAATGACCTCTATAGATCACTATATTTATTTTTTCTTTTCTTCTATGTCCACATCTTCACTTGCCACCAATTTTTTTTATGTATAAGCCTAATTATGTGTTATTCCATATGAAATTTTTACTTCCTTTTCTCACTTATTAAGTGGATGATTTATTAAAACTTTTTAATATGTGGGGTTTTAATAATTGTATTTTCAAATTTTAAACACTTGATTATAGAGATCAAGTTTAAATTATGAGGATGCAATTTATTTAGTGTAGGGAGAATGTAACACCGAGAGATTTTAAAAGAATTTTTTTATGATATATTTTATTACATGAAACATGAATATTATAAGAAAATATAACACTCAATAATTTATGAAATATTTATTTTTATATAAATTTAATCTCTTTGATAGCTTATAAAATGATCAACCCCATGTTAAAATGAAACATAATATAGTATTCCATTATAACATAATCATTAAGTTAGAGGTTATGAATATTAATAATTAAATCATAAAAATTATGGTTATCTATTAATTAGAAATAAAATAAGAATCATTTCAAATAAAAATTATTGTTTTTTTGAAAAACTGTATTTTTCTTAAAATATGATTTAGTCACTGTTTGCGCATATAATTTAAAATTAATTATTTTTTAAACTTATTTTAAAAAATAATATTAAATTTTTAAACCATAATATCTAAATTTTATAAGAGTAATTTTTTTCTGAGAAGTATCAATTTTTTATGGATAGTGAAAAAATCTAAATTTTAATTGAAAACTTAATTTTAATTTAAATTATTTATAATGTTAAATTATATTTTAAATGGTTTTAAAAGTAAAATTATCTCAATTATATATAATTTAATCCAATTTAGGTCATTTTAACTATTTTTATATTTAATTTTGATATAAAAACTTTGTAAACTTTTGAACATTTTCTCTATTAAAAAACATACTTTTCCATCAAATCTGCATGATTAATTTTTAAATTAAAATTTTTCAATTATATGAATTGATTTAAAAAAAATTCATTCCATATTTTAAATCATAATAATTAATAATTTATGATAATTTCAGATTAATTTTTGACCAAAAAATAGTGAAAACAGTAAAAATTAATTACCATAGTTAAGGTAAAAATTGATTTATGAGTGGTTAAACTAAGAAGATAAGGGTAAATGTAACCTATAATAATTTCCAAAACCAATTTTATGGTCATATTTACAACTTATATTATCCTTTATCGAAAATGGACCATTTTTAAGCTTTTTTAATGATAAAAATTTAGGTGTGATAGAATTGTTTAAAAAAGTACAAGTTTGTTACTCACCTCACTTATAAAAGATCACCCCATATCGACTATTATTCACACATGAAAACCATTTTGGTTCTTCCAATACCTACCAAAATCACTACCCTATATCTATCCTCCAATATTATAAACCCTAGTTTGGGTATAAATCCAACCTTGGAAGGATTTGGAGAAAACCTAAGGAGGATACCTAAAGAAGAGGTTACATTCTTCAACGAGTTTTTTATTTTATTTCTTCCTCCACCTCATTTAATTCTTATTAAAATATGATTATATAATATCCTAAGTAACTAATATATATATATATATATATATGTTTTTATGTTAATTTAATGACCTAAAACCATCCACTTATCCATAAATTTGGTTATGAAATCGTAATTTGAGTGTACGGAGGACTATCGCCTCGAGAATTGATGACATTCACTTTTCCATTTCCACCTTTCATGGTTGAGTATGATGATGGATATAAAGTATATATATTATGTTTATAATATAATAATACCTATTTATTAATTATATCATATGTATGTTTTTACTTTCCATTTCTTAAGGGATACGATAACGTCACTCATGTGTATAAAGGATTACTGCCTCCCAAATCGATGCGACTCTCTTTTCATCACCACACCATATGGATGATATATATATATATTTATTTAAAGAAATAATATTGTATTTATGATAATATTATCATTATTTAAAGATAAAATTTTACTTACCACCTTTCCATAATTATCGTTGAAAAATGGAAACATTACTTATACATACGTCCGACCTACCGTCTCCATGATCGAAACATACTTCATTTTTTATAACCATATTTTTTATTAGTTTTAAAAGTAAAATTGATTTAAAAATATGATAATTATATCATGACTATTATTCTATAGATTATTGAAAAATAAAATATGTGAATTAACCAGATCCTTCACAATGAAACACACATGAGAAAATAAGGAAATTAACAATCGAAACAATGAAAATAATGAAAGATAATTACAAAAAGGGTTATAAGATGTTATAAAAAAACCATATATCATATTATAAATATTAATATGGTTCTTTAATAACTTAATAAATTGTCTAAAACCACTTTATAGTAGGTTAAATCATGTTCAACCAAAAGGAAAAGCGATGCAAGGGACTTTGTCTCAATTTCCCTTCATTAAGGAATATTGTAATGTTATGCACCTAATTTATTTTATATGGTGTATATAATACCCGTTTGACATATAATATCATTATTAATTAATAATAATTATTATTTTAGGTTTGAATTTTAATTCTTTCATCAAAATATATTTGACTTAAGAGTTACCAAGTGGTAAAAAAGTTTATAAGTCAATTTATGTTCATTGCGTTATATTACATTTTCATTGTATTTGATATTCTAATATTTTGTGTGTAATTAATTTTTATTGAATTATTTTTTATTTACACTTTTTTAGGTGGATTTACATTTTATACACATAATTTAATCGTTTATTAATTATCACTTTAACTTTATGATATTTTTAAGGGTTTATTTCACAACCTCATTATAATCTAGATTGTTTAAACTTGAATTTCTATTAAAGTATATTGCATGATAATTGTTTAATAAAACCGTTAATTTTATTATAATATAGTTATTCATGATATTTTCAAGTAATGGTAACATTTTCCCACTCTTTGGTGCTTAAAGTAATTGAGAATATATTTTTAGTAAGACCCAACTTTATTTTTCTCTTCGGTCAGAAATTCATTTCCTTCTAAAACTTTATTTTCTATAAATGTTTTTAAAATTTTTAAAATGATTTATTAAATACAGTTTTACCCAATTTTACTTTTTACTAATTTTTTTAAAGGAATATTTTTTTGTCATTTTTAAACACAACAACTTTATAACCTTTTTATAGTGTAAATGGAATGTTCTTTTTAACTTGTACAACATATACAGATTACCTTCCACCATGAACATAATTTATTTGAAGCTTCCTTATAAATTATACAAGGATATTTTTAAAGAAAATTTATTTTCTAATATTTTATAAATTCATATTTTTTAAAATTTATTTTTAATGAAAATTATTTTCAAAATTTTATATGTTTTAAAAGGTTATTTTCATAATGAAAATGATATTTCCCTCAAAAATGTTTTTAAAGATATTTTTATATTATTTATATTCATAAATGAAAAAAAATTATTTTACATATAATTGAATGGGTATATTTTTTATTTATACCATACTTATTCTTCCTCTCGATGGTTTTTGATTATTTAGACCAAGGATAATATTTAAATTCACTTCCTTGATCAATTTTTATACTCAATAAATTTACATTGAAATGTTCACTTTACTTTGATCATCAAGAGTTAAATTTACACCAAATAAACTTATTATTTATCATGGATATTTTTATTGTTTAAATCATATATCATTTCTATATACGGTTTTCTACATTGAAAGTATTTAATTTATTTGTGGAAATATTGATAAATATGTACTATTTTCTCAATATTGATATTTAATGATAAGGAATATTTTTTATGAATTAAATCGATTACTTGATATATAATTAATGGTTTGGACATGCAAGATATAGGTAGGGCCTATTTATAGATAGAATCTTGATGCATCGGTAGTCTCATTTGATGAATCGTTTTGCTAGAATTATTAAAATGGGTTTTTACCTATAAGTTTTAAAATTTCTTGAGGATAGATATTGACGGTAGAGGTATCATGTGTATGAAAACATGACGTCCAATAATGAATCATTGCCTTCATTAAGAATTCAGTTGTTATTATCCATGATATTTTCTCTATGATATTATTTATAGATGCATTTTATTCTCTCTTTATTTATTAAATAAAATGTGCTTTATTTATTTACATTTCTATATTGTCTATGACTTATCTCGTTATCATGTTCATGTATTTTATTATATGGAATGTGTTTTAAACTATTTACCTTTTCATATTAATTATTTCATATCTTATGATGATAATTAAATTATTTAAATGGAATTTGTGCTTAGTTATTTACCTTTACATGTTGATTATGTTTATTGATTCATGATATATTCTGTTGTACTTAACCCACACTGGGATTTTGAGCTCACCATTATTTTTTTATTTTATCAGGAATCCATGAAGTGTACTATGTTTGATATACAAGTATATTAAAGAGGGAATAATGATATTATCAAAAAATATTATGTTTTATTTTTAAATATAATATAGGAATCAAGTATGTATCTAGTTTAACAAGAGTACTAAACTATTTGGTCCTTCATGATGCAATTACATGTATCTTTTTATAATGTAATAAAGTAGACACTTGATCTAAGTTAGTGGAATTGGGTTTGATACAAGTATGGTCAATTAATTTTCAAGAAAAAAGATGTGTCATAAATACTTCTTCGATAATGCAACAACAATTAATCATAATTTATAGTTGATTTATTTTGATTAACTTGGTGTTTAATACATTATGGGATAAGTTTTCTTTGTGATTATGTGAAGATTTTATTCTTTATTACCAACATGAGTTTAAGGGTGGGGGATTTGATGGGTTAATATCATACATATATTTTTATTATTGATTTTATTAATTTTAATGTTTAATTGATTATTAATTAAAAATCATACATTGTCTAATTAAACCATAGGAAATATTTATATTTATATTTTTTATAATATGGAGTAGAAAATATGAAATTTAAGTAAGATGTATTTTTATTTTTGGGTTAAAAAAATTAGCCCTAACCCAAGTTTAGAATTGCTGCAACATCACCAACATGGGGTGGTGGAAATATCAATGAACATGCATAGATAACATGACATCAATGAGTAATGATAATAGCCCATTTCAGTCTAGCACTGAGTGATAATAGCGTAGGGAAAAGTATCAAAGAAATGTATCAATGGTCATAGTGTGGGGTGTAACCACTGGAGGACAATGTTATCCCTTATAAAACTACAGATTTTTATGAAATCACCAATAAAAGTGAAAAGCTGATGTGAGACAGTGTAATGTGATGACCCTTTAAATAAAAAAATTTGATTTATTGGGAATAAAATGGTTCCACAAGGATTTTTTTCCTCCTTGTGTTATGACTTCATGTAGTTCCTATTACACTTGATACGTGATCAGTAGACTACCACACATTCAATGTAGTGGTTGAAATTTATTTAATGAAAACTAATACCACCCTTCATAGAAGGGGAAACCCCAACATTAGTGTTAAGGAGAAACTTTTATCAATTTAGCGAAGGATAATATAAATGCAATTTTTTCACTGAATTAGAGGATTTGGAATCATCATGACATAGTTCATAAGGAATGATTATTGAAACATAATTTTTTTTCATGAGGTTACTCCTTCATTTTCTAAAAAAGGGTTTTCAATAATATGCATGACATTTTTTTTCACAACCATATTTATCATGACACAAAATCTGCATGTACATGGGTGTAGTTGAATTTATTGAGAATATTAACACCACATGTTCTATTATAAGGACCCATCCTTAAACATTACATAATCTTGATATAAGTCAATAATTTAACTTTAATTCACATCAAGGGTATTTTTAGGTTTATAGATTTAGAGACTCAGGTCATAACTCATACATAACAACATAAATATTAAAACTAGACACTTCTACTCACTATCCATTTTTTTATAAAACAAAAACTTTTAAAAAGAAATATGGTTTTGTTTCATGTTTAAACAACATAAATTTTTCTTGATCCTATCCTTGATTCTATTATTCTTTAAATCCTATGAAAAACTTTTCAAAAATTGGGACGAGCATAAAAAATTCAGTAAGGTACACACAAATAAGGAAAACTGTTAGTCTTGGGAAAACATGTAAACCACGAATAATTTGTCACAAAGTAATACTTTTCACCTTTAAGAAGTAGTAATTAAAATTCACCAAATACAAGATCATTAATTAACCTTTTTGTAATCAAAATATTACCTTAAAAACCATATAAAGTAACATATAATATATAAATTTATCTTGGGACATAAACATACTTAAATGGAATAAACATATAGTCGACTTCCACATATATCACTAAATGGAATAGCCGTACGACCAACTTCAATACCCAATGCACTAGAGGTTATAACTTAACCACCCATCCTTAGTTTATCATGGAACAACTCATATTTGGTTTATCACATAACCAACCATCTTTAGTTTATCACATAACCACCCATCAAATGTCTAAGTACCATTATATAATCATAACACATAAGGATTTCAATTATCAACATTTTACTCTTAACATTTCATTTGTAAACATAAGAAATCATTTTAAGACATTGAAATAGTAAATCCACTTTCAAAACCATTTTCAATACCAAAACATAAAAAAATGGAATAAGGTGTTTCTTTTACTTTTAAAAACATTAAGTCTTATAGAGGAATCCAAATATCAAATAAGGGTTATGGTGGTGGAGAAGCCATTGTCGCCGCATACATTAAAAAACATTATTTTTTTGTTTAGTAAAACTATTCATAGAAAAATATTCCTTTGAAAATCCATTTAATGAAATTAAAAGTCAAAGGGGATAATTATACACCATATAAAATAAAGTGGTGTATATTATCGAAATATGCCTCAATGAAAAGATATTGAGATGAAGTACCTTACAAAGATAGTATCATTAGATTTAGGATAAATCAATGAAATAATTATGTGTGATATATATAAATATACCCAATATAAGTGTATATTTATTATAAAACAATCACAGGTTATTCACATATATTCTTGAAAAAACAAAACCAATGACATGGATATTTAACTCAATTAATGGAAATTGTGTTAAGATTTCCCTTACCTTGAGTCTGAATTGTCCCATATGCTCTTTATTTTACTAAATAATAAACTCTGGTTAATTTCTAAATTCTTGATAAACTTTTTCAAGTTTATTTTTCCTTTTATATCACGTATTACCATGTTATAAAAATTACACAACTATTTAAGTTCATATCGTACATTTTGTCGATATTTGGTACTTGAGTAAAAAATGAACTTGTTTTGATGTAAATTTTCCATGCGGTATAAATTAAATCATATCCATAATATTATTCATGATTTAAATATCATATATATCTAATATATATATATTTATAAAAATCTATAATATTTGGAGATAAGAAATGAAATGCAACGTTTATGGAGACGGTAGACTGTACGTACGCATGAACACTACTTTCATTTCTTTCTCATATTAAAAGAATAATAATTAAATGATATAAATGTATATTATAATAATATTAATATATAAATGTCATATATGTATCATATATTTAATAAAACCATCCTTTATTTATTCCATGTATAGTGGGAAGGAGTTATATCGTTTTGAGGGGGCGGTAGTCCACACTTCCTCAAACGAAATTATCATATTTTTACAACATGGAAAGCATAAAGGTATGTTA
Source organism: Viscum album (assembly GCA_963277665.1). Classification (NCBI taxonomy): domain Eukaryota; kingdom Viridiplantae; phylum Streptophyta; class Magnoliopsida; order Santalales; family Viscaceae; genus Viscum; species Viscum album. Next base: position 1,326,741,791 of record OY728142.1, on the reverse strand, counting down.
TAAATAAAATTTACAGAAGAATATATAAAATATAAATATAACATATATCATATGTGAAGTTATTTTCCATTATAATTTCCCCCATGAGAGGCGGTAGGTGAAAATTGAACACCATTTTTCATGAGGCAGTAGTTAGCTATACATAGAAACAGTATATTCATTACCCATTAAATGGAGGTGTGTGTAAGTGTAGGTAGAAACCTTAGAATAAAAAAAATCCTAGTATATTTATGATACTATTTTTTATGTAATAATATTATAATAAGAGTTTAGTTTTTGGATAATGGAAAGGAAATTAAAAATCATAAGAGAATGCGTTACCTTTTAATCAGGTAACTTCTTTTGATTTATACCAAAAGGCTTTCTTGGGAGGATTTCTACCATAATGGATGATTTTAGGATGAGGGGAGGGATTCTAGGAAGGGGTTTGGTCAGGTATTGGTCAAAACAAAGGGTTCTTGAAGTGTGAGTATAAGATAAGAGAGGTTACCTTTTTATAGGATAGGGAAGGGGCACCCTTGGAAACTCTTAAAATATTAAATTAATATAAATTTAATTTTGGTTTCAAATGGTCCCAAAATCATTTATTTTGAAGATAAAATGATTTTCGGTATAATACACATAATATAATTAAAATTATACAAATTTTTAATATTATTTAATCCTTATATTTTTAGTTTTACCCTTTTTAATTTTACCATGATATTATGTTATTTACACTTTGTGGGTTAATGTAATTACCATAACACGTCAAATGAAAAAAAAGTTTCATTTATGAAATATTTGGACTTATGAAAACCATTTCACTAAATCTTATTTTTTTAAGAATTTAATATCATTTAATAATATATTTTATATTTTAAAATATCAATAGTGCCAATTTTTACACTATTCATTAGTTGAGTTTTAAAAACATCATAACAGGAAAATAAGTTAAAAAAAATCCTTAAAATAATAAAAAACATGTCAAATATATCCATAAAATTATTTTATGTCATAAATTATGTCATATAATATTTATTTTAATATTTATAATATCATTTATTTGATTCTTTCATTAATTAAGAAAGTACTACATCATCTTTGTGTCATAATTAAATTAAAATATTTAATTTCTAAAAATAATAAATAAATTACCATGATGCATGTAATATTTTTTCTTTATAATTAATGTTTATAATCAAATATATCACTTTTATAACAACATATTAAAATTTTTTCAGTTATGAGAGACATGATTATGACATCTTGGTCTTTATTTTAAATAAAATGTTCATAAGTGTCATAATTACATCCTTGTGGATCCAAGTGGTCCTAAAATATACCCAAGGATGATAATGGTTGTTATACACTCATCCAATTAAATTTGGACAAGTTTTATAGTTTTTTTATATCATTATATTATTATTTTTACCTTTAATTACACAATTTACCCTTAACCGCGGTAATTAAAATAATTAATTAAGTTACTATTAATCATGTCCAAAAATAAAAGGGTCCTATTTAAATAATTTGGAGATTATGATTAAAAATATGGAATACATTTTTACAAATTCAAAACATACAAGTTTTATTAATTAATTTAAAATTAATTACCATTGTCAAAATAAGAAAACATGTTTTTTAAAAGTAAAAACCATCAATATATTGATGTGTATTTATATCTATTTTCAATGTGAAATTACTTCTAATGAAAAAATTGGATAAAATTATAAAAACTTAATCCAATTAATCATTAAAATAAATTAAAAGGACAATATAAATATACAAAAAAATTATACGAAAATGCAGTTTTGAATTAAAATTCAGTATTTTTCACTATTCATTAAAATATGAATTTTATCAGAAAAATACCAAAATTCAACCAAAGTAAATTTTGATGATCCGATTCAAAATAAGAAGTTTATTTTGTCAAATAAAACATATAAAAGTGACAAAAATTATATTTAAAAAGGGTTCTCCATCAAAAGGTGGTAAAACCACATTTGAAAAAAATATTAGAGTATTTATGCTTAAAATTAGATTTATTCTTGTTTTAAGCCTCTAAAATTTATTTTATGAATGTAAAATTTTTTAATAAACATAATTAAAAATAATATAGTTAGTTATATTCATTCCTTCCAATACAACAACTAGGCGTTAAATACCATTTAAAATAATAATATTAATAATGTATTATTTTTCGGTATAACTCAGTCTTGTGTGCAACGTAAGATTTCAAAGAAACCCCTTGTTGCGTGTCGAGTACTCTCTCAGAAAAAACATAATATTTAATTTAAAATTAATATCTTATTCATAAATATTAATAGATATGAAAATTTCTTATTCTATAATGACATGAGATGTTACATCCTTCCCCCCATTTGGAAATTGTGTCCCCACAATTTTATTCACTTACCAAATAAGTGGGGATATTTATCCTTCATAGCATTTTGAGATTCTCATGTTGCCTCCTAAACCATATGTTTTTTACAAAATACCTTAACTCGAAAAATAATGTTATTCTTCAACACTTGCTCTCTACGGTCAAGAATCTGGACTGGTTGTTTCTCATAAGAAAGATTCTCTCCCAATTAAACTAATTCTCAGCTCAAAACACGAGATGGATCCGGCATATAATTTCTTAACATTAAAACATGAAAAAAATTGTGTACCTAGGATAAAATCAGATGAAAATCCACTCGGTAGGAAACCTATATAACTTTACCTAGGATTTTATAGGGTCTAATGAACCTCAGACTCAACTTCCCCTTCTTACAAAAATTCATCACACTTTTCCTTAGAGAAACTTTGAGAAAGACATGATCACCTACCTTAAATGAAAGATACTTACTTCATTTATCCGCATAACTCTTTTTCCTTCTCTATGCTATCCTCATGTGTCTCTGTATCAACTAAACTTTCTTTGCCATTTCTTCTACCAATTCTGGTCCCATAAACTTCCTTTCACCTACTTCATTTCAAAAAGCTGGAGTTAAACACCTATATCTATATAATGCCTCAAATTGTGCCATCTGTATATTGGAATGAAAACCTTTATTATAAGAAAACTCAAAAAAAGAAATATGTTAATCCCAAATTCCCTGGTAATGCATTTAACAAGCACATAACATATACTCCAAGGTTTTAATTGTTTGTTCCGACTGCCCATCTGACTGAGGATGAAAAAATGTGATGAAATTTGATTATGTACCTAACGATATATGATGGCATTTCAAAAAGTTATAAGTGAACCTGGGATTACAATCCGTTATAATAGAGAGAGGAACTACATGTAATGTGACTATATATTTAATATAAAACTGAGAAATTTGATCTAGATAAAGAGTATATCGAATAGGAAGAAAATGAGTAGATTTGGTCAATCGATCAACAATAGCCCAGATCACATTGTTACCTTGAGAAGTCTTAGGTAATACCACAACTAAGTCCATGTATATATTTTCCCATTTCCACTGCGGCACTAGAAAATGATAAAGTATCCACTTCAGTAACAACCACCCTGCTTTAACCTGTTGACATTTCATACATTTCATAGTAAAGTCGAAAATATATCTTTTCATTCCATCCCACCACTAATACTCTCTAAGATATCTCTACATCTTAGTAATGATAGGATGAGATAAAAAAAGAACTTTGGTCTTAAAATAACAACTCTTTCTTCAACTATGAATTACTGGGAACACAAAATCTCTTTACAAGCCTCAAAACATGGTCTTTGTAAATGTTAAATTCAGGAAAATTATCCTTCTGAACCAATTATACCTTTTTCTACAACTCACTATTTTCTTTCTATGCTTGCTTAATTCTTTTTGATAGAGATAATTTCACTAACACCTAAAACAAAATAGAGTAATTTCCTGCACCAACAACTTACAATACAAAATTCATCAAATCAAGAACTAAAGGATCTCATTCAAAACATAGCATGGTTAATGTGGCATTACTTTTTTGACTCAAATAATGAACAACTTTATTTTCCTTTCCTAGATGGTAATTAATAATGTAATCATAATCCTTGATTAATTACAAACATCTTCCCTATCTCATTTTCAATTATTTTGAGTGAATATATACTTAAAAATTTGTTGATCAATATATATTTCACACTTTATGCCATACAAATTATAACTCCAAGTTTTTAATGCAAAAAAAGCAGTTAATTCCAAATCATGTTTAGGGTAATTTAACTCATGAGGTTTCAATTGACATAAATCATAAGAAATTACCTAATCATTATTCATTAGGACACAAAAAATTCATTTCAATGAAGTATCACTATAGATAACAAATTCACCTTTTCTGGAAGGTAGATCCAAAACTAAAGCATTTACCAATCTTCTTTTTAGTTCCTGAAAACAATCATCACATTATTTTGTCAAGATGAACTTAACTCCCTTACGTGTTAAATTAGTTAGTGGGCTAGGGAACTGAGAAATATTTTCAAAAAACCTTCATTAATAACATACTAATCCAAGAAAACTATGAAACTATGTGATATTGGTAGGTCTTAGCCACTCTTCAACAACTTTTGTTTTAGAAGGGTCAAAAGTTATTCCATATTTAGAAAAAACATGACCAAGGAAAGAAATTTTTTGCAACCAAAATTCAATCTTAATAAACTTTCCATAAAATTTCTTTTCTTTTAAGGTTTTCAAAACAATTCTTAAGTTACTTTCATATTCCGTATGGATTTTAGAATATACCAAAATAGTATTTATAAACACAACCAAAAATGGAACCAAAAACTGGTGAAATACTCCATTCATGAGATTCATAAATATAGTAGGTACATTATATAACGAAAATGGAATATCTAAAAACTCATAATTCCCTTATCTCATTTAGAACACTATCTTTGGAATTTCATCCTCCTTCACCTTTAGTTGATGGTAACCGGACCTCAAATCAGTCTTTAAAAAATAATTTGCTCCCTTAAGCTGATCAAAAAAATAATCAATATGAGGAAATAGATACTTGTTCTTAATATTAATTTTATTCAAGGATCTATAATCAATAAAAAGTCTCAAAGAACCATCTTTCTTTTTCAAAAATAAAATTGGACCACCCCATGGTGAAGCACTAGGTCGAATGAAACCTTTATCAAGAAATTATTGTAATTTTTTTTTCAATTCCAAAATTTTTGCTTGACCCACTCTATAAGGGTGTTTAGAAATAGGCTTATGATCAGGCACTAAATCAATGATAAATTCAACCTCCCAATCATAAAAAATACCAGGAAATTCATAGAAAAAACATATGTAAATTCATTCACTATTGGAATGACACTAATCAAAACTATTTATTTCCTTTCAAAAACATGAGCTAGATAAATTTCACTACCATATTTAATCAATCTATCAACTTCTTGGTATGTTATAAAAGGTATGAAATCATTAAAAAAACTTTCTTGGCTTTGAAATCTCTTTTAGGATTATAAAATTAAAGCCAATACATACCTAAAATGATATCAAATTCCACTATGGGATGTTCAACAAGATTTATAGGAAAGACTATCCCACTAATGATAATAGGAAGATTTTTATAAATTTTGGTTGCTTTAATACTTCCACCCAGAGTTTTTACCAAAATTTATATATCAAATTCATGAGGTTATATTTCCAATTTACTTTCAATGCTCTCATAAATGAATGAATGTGAAGATCCAGAGTGAAATAGAGTATTGTCATATTTTGAAAAACCTATAACATACCTATAAGCACTTAATTTTATGGAACCACATCAATATTAGTAGTATAAAATTATTTTTCAATTTACATATACTTTTGATCTTTCTAGTTTCTACCTTGGGTAATCAACTTTGTACACACATTGGTATAATACCCTAACTCATTGAAACTAAAACATGTTACTGCTGGTTTTTCATTATCTGCCTGATTATCTTCCTTACAGTTGAAAGCAATATGACTAGTATTACCACATCAGAATCACTTCATAAAATTTGATATAAATTCTCTAGGATTATTTTTACCACACTTCTCACAAGTTGGAAATTTAGTTTTTTTACCTTTAGACTTCTTTGATGAATGATTTCCCATTGCCTGCCAACTCGATCACTTATTTTGTTTGCTCTCATGAAACACAAGATCATCAGAAAAATCCATTTATACCTTTTAAGAAGATAAGAAAAGTTTCTCATAGATTTTTGAACTCATGATAAGCTAACCCCCTTCGATATTTCAGCCTCAATCTTGAGTAAAACTAATTTATCTTACTATCAATATCCCGAATAAAATTTGGGACATACCCTGAAAAATAGGTAAAATTTTATTCATATACAGCCAAAAAATATTCCTCATTTTGTATCAATTAAAATAATTTATTTTCCATCCTAAGTAGAACAACCTTAGGAAAATATTTCTCAAGTAATATATTATTAAATTTATACCATTCGATGGCATCAATCTTTTCACTTCCACTGATATTTTTAACCATTGAACACCACTGATCGGATTCATATTCAAAATGATAAATAGTAATACTAACCTTTTGATTATATGAACACCCCATTAAATCAAAAATCTTTTCTATTTCTTTAATACACCCTTCAGCTTGCAAAGGATCAGATAATCCTCTTAATGATGGGAGACATTGCCTCATAAAATGCTCCAATACCTAAATATTCTTCGGCAGTTGATCTGGTTGATATTATGTATGAACACCACCACCATTTTTCGCCTAAGTCAACTGAGCCATCACTAAAAAAACTATTCAGTTCTGATTCTGACCATATTAAGGTGTTGATTTGGAGGTTTGTTTTCCTCTGTATTCCATCCCAGTACAAAAACCTTATTTCCCCTGTGGAAAACCATTCTGAACATACATATCTTATATAAAGAAACATGGTAAAATTATAATGATATATCATTTCAATTAGACCATAAAGTAAAAAAATCATTTCTCAATATTCTATTAACAACATCCAAACCCCTAAAGTAATCTAAACTGACCTATGATACCAATAATAAGGCCCCATCCTTAAACATTACATAATATTGAGATAAGTCAATAATTTGACTTTAATTCAAATCAAGTATATTTTAAAGTTTAGAGATTTATATAATTAGGTCATAACTCATACATAACAACTTAAATATTACAAGTAGACATTTCTACTCACTATCCATTTTTTTTCAACAAAACAAAAACTTTTGAAAACAAAAATGGTTTTGATTCATGTTTAAATGCCATAACTTTTCCTTGATACCATCTTCGACTCTATTCTTTTTTAAGTCCTATGAAAAACATTTCAAAACTTGGGATGAGCATAAAAATATCAGTAAGTGATACACAAAGAAGGAAAACATTTATTCCTGGGAAAACATGTAAACTATGAATACTTTATCATAAATTAATACATTTCACCTTTAAGAAGTAGTAATTACACTTCATTGAATATAATCTCGTTTCTTACCCTTTTTGTAATCAAAATATTACCTTTAAACCCATAGAAAGTAACATATAACATTATAAAGGTAACTTGGTACATAAAAATACTTAAATAGAATAACCATATAGTCAACTTCCACATATATCACTAAATGGAATAGCTATATAGAAAACTTCTATAATGAATATATTGAAGGTTATAACGTAACTAACCTTCCTTGGTGTATCACAAAACCACCCATATTTGTTTTATCACATAACCAAACATCTCTGGTTTATCACATAACCACTCATAAAATTTCCAAGTACCATTATCTAATCATAACACATAAAGATTAAAATTATCAAATTTTCACTCTTAACATTTCATTTTCCATCACAAGAAACCATTTCATGATATTGAAATAGTAAATCCACTTTCAAAACCATTTTCAATAACAAAACACCCAAAAAGGGAATAAAGGATTTCTTTTCCTTTTAAAAACATTAAGGCTTATAGTGGAATCCAAATATCAAATAAGGGTTACGGTGGTAGAGAAGTCATTGTCGCTACATATATTGAAAAACATTCCTTTTTTTGTTTAGGAAAACTCTTCATAGAAAAATATTATTTTAAAAAACCATTTAATGAAATTAAAAGTCAAATAGGATTATTATACTCCATATAAAATAAGGTGGTCTATATTAATGAAATATTACTCAATGAAAGGAGATTGAGACAAAGTCCCTTACAAAGATTGTATTATTTGATTAAGGATAAATCAATGAAATAATTATGTGTGAAAAATATAAATACACCCAATATAAGTAGATATTCATTATAAAACAATCATAAGTTATTCACACATATTATTGGAAAAACAAAACCAATGACATGGATATTTAACTCAATGAATGTAAATTGAGATAAGATTTACCTTACCTTGAGTCTGACTTGTCTCGTACGTTCTTTATTTTCCTGAATAAAAAAATTATATTAATTTCTACTTTCTTGAGAAACTTTTTTAATTTTATTATTTCTTTTACATCACTTATTACCAAGTTATAAAAATTACATAACTATTTAAGTTTATATTGGACATTTTATTTTTATTTGGTTCTTGAGTAAAAAATGAACTTGTTTTGATGTAAATTGTCCATGTGGTAAAAATTTCATCATCTCCATAATATTATTCATGATTTAAATATCATATATATCCAGTATATATGTATTTATAATAGTCCATTATATTTGGAGATAAAAAATGAAATACACCATTCATGGAGACGGTAGGCCGTACGTACGCATGAACTCTACTTTCATTTCTTTATCATATTAAAAGAAGAATAACTAATTGATATAAATGAATATTATTATATCAATATTATATTAATTTCATATATGTCCCATATTTTTAATAAACCCATCCTTTATGTGTTCCATGTATAGGAGGAATGATTCATATCGCTTTGAGGGGGTAATAGTCCACACTCCCTCAAACGAAATTATCATATTTACCCAACATGGAAAGCATAAAGGTATGTTCTAAATAAAAGTTACAAAAGATTAGAGAAAATATAAATATAATATATATCATATGTAAAAATATTTTTTATTATTATTTCCACCATGAGAGGTGGTATGGGAAAATTGAAAAATCATCATTTTGTGAGGCAATAGTTCACCGTACACAGAAACAATATGTTTATTACCCATTAAATAGAGGTGTGTGTAATTTTAGATCAAAAAATTAGAATAAAAACTTCATAGTATATTTATGATATGGGTGTTTTTATGTAATCATATAACAATAAGATTTTAGGGAGTGGAGAATGGAAATGAACCTAAAAATTACGAGAGAAGGCGTTACCTCTTAATCAAGAAACTTCTTTTGGTTTATTCCAGAAGGATTCCTTGGGAGGATTTATTCCCTAAGGTAGGATTTTAGGATTAGGGGAGGGATTCTAGGAAGGGTTTTGGGTTGGGACTGTATAAAACAAAGGGTTCTTGAAGTGTGAGTATTAGATAAGAGAGGGTAACTTTTTATAGGAGAGGGAAGGGGCACCCTTGGAAACTCTTAAAAATATTTAATTAATATAAATTCAATTTCAGTTCAAAATGGTCCCAAAATAATTTATTTCAAAGATAAGATGATTTTAGGTCGTATCCAAATTATCCAATTAAAATTTGAAATTTTTTCAATATATTTTAATCCATATATTTTTGGTTTAACCCTTATTTTACCCTTTTTAATCTTACCATGATATTATGTTGTTTACACTTTGTGGGTTAATGTAATTACCATAACATGTAAAAAAACCCACAAAAGTGTCATTTATGAAATATTTTGACTTATGCTAATCATTTTTACAAATATTAGTTCTGTAAGAATTTAATATCATCTAATAAAATATTTTCTATTTTAAAATATCAACAGTGTCAATTTGACACTATTCATTAGTTGACCTTTAAAAATAACATAACAAGAAGCTAAGTTTAAAAAAAACTCCTTTAAAGCATCTAAAAAACTTCAAATTTATCCATAAAATTCATGTATGGCACAAATTATGTCTGAAAATATTCATTTTAATATTTATAATATCATTTATTTGATTATTTCATTAATTAAGAAATTACTATATCAACTTTGTGTCATAATTAAATTTAACTATTTAATTTATAAAAACTATAAATAAATTAACATGATATAGTTAATATTTTTACTTTTCCAATTATTATTTATAGTCAAAGATATCACTTTTATAACCCCATATTAAAATTGTTTTAGTTATGAGAGACATGATTATAACCTCTTGGTCTTTATTTTAAATAAAATGTTTGTAAGTGTCATAATCACATCCAAGTGGATCCAAGTGGTCCTAAAATTGACCCAAGGATTCTAATGGTTGGGACACACTCATAAAATTAAATTAGGATAAGTGTTAGCATAATTTTATATCATTATAATATTATTTTTACCTTTAATTACCCAATTTACCCTTAACCATGGTAATTAACACTACTAAAAAATGGGTTTTTCCCAAAACCTATATACCAATGGTTTTCTTAAACCATTGGTATATAAGAGTTTTACCAATGGTTTTCTTAAACCGTTGGTAAAACTGGCTAAATTCCCCCTTTACCAATGGTTCACTAGAACCGTTGGTAAGGGGGTCTAAATTCCCCCCCGTTACCAACGGTTCTTGAAAACCATTGGTAAAGGTTTGCCCCAATATTCTTGAATTTCCCTTCTCCTATCCCCCATTTAGACAAAACCCTAATTCACCTCTCCCCTATGATCCATTACCTCTCCCCCATTCGGATGACACCTCTCCCCCAGAATCAGAGCACCTCTCCCCCATTCGGACATCGGCTCTCTCGGGTTCATCTCGATTCCTCCATTCGAACGATTGGAATCCCGGCTTCCCCCATCCAAGCCGCTGAATCTTCATCCGGACCATCCCAAATTAGGTATTTTCTTAAGCAGTACCTTATTTTTATTGTTATCTATCTAATATTTTCGTTTTAAGTTTTGATTTTGATGTGTATCTATTTTTTTTCTGTTTTGATTTAAACTAGAAAACCCTTTCAGATTTTTTCTCTGGAACCATATAAAACCCTTTTAGATTTTTTAGTTGTCACTTTAATTTATCATATCATTATATTAAAATGTTATATAAATATACTGGATAGTTATAGACCTCTCAGTGGTCACCTACATGAATTGTATCTCACACATTGTTCAAGATGCCATTGGGTACCTAGATAAAATACATGATTATATGTTTAGATAAGGGGAATCACCATTTTACAGATGCATGAATACTCACATGACATAGGATGGAGCATGTAGCAGATGATTGGGTTGTATCTTAAGAAGCTAGGTCAAATTTTAGAATTTATTGAGCCTCTTGTATAGTACTACTTTCTACTAGTTGTAACTATGTTTTTTTCTTGATACATGACATACATTACAATCATTCGTTTTATGATTATGTTATAAGTTGGTATTACTAATTTGTTTATTTTCATCCATTTCCAATATTTTCCCATTTTTATCTTTCTTCCACTTTTTAATTGATAATATTAAAATTGTGCAACTTAGGTAATGAGGGAATAGTCTCCCCCAGACACAACAAAGGCTCTCACTATTAGTCAATAACATTTAAAATTTTGGTAGATGTGTTTGAGGCCATGTGTCCATCTAGGTTCGGGTCACTAATGAGTGGTATCCTGGTTTGGGATGTCACAATTCCTAGATATCCTTTTTATATGTGTTTCTAATCAAATCCATACCTATAACTATTGAAGGTCCCTCTCTAAAATCAATTGGGACATGATTCAATGAATACACCCAACCAACCTATGATCTATGGCCCCAAACCTAGGATCCTTTAATCCATAGTTAAGGTGAAACTTGATGAGGCCATAACTACTTTTGATGTGATTCTCATCCTACTCCTCATCCTAATCTCCCTGAAGAAGTTAAAGTATATAACTCATGTACTCCCAACAAGTCCCTTAAGGATTATGTATTACTTTATCCACTTCCAATATCTTACAGGGAAATCCTTGAATATAAGCATTAGAAATTCTGTATCTTATTTTCTTATATACACTATATTTTTTTTGTGTTTCTTAACATGATTCTCATATAGAGTAATGTGTTAGTTATGATTTTATATAAAGTAAACAATTGTAATTTACCTAAATATTTTTTTGATTGAAATTCAATATTATTGAATTTCTTTGAAATGACTTATTGCAATTTTTTTACAGAATGGATAGAAGTTGGATGTACTAAACTAATCATATTTCGACTGATTTTCAAAATAATTTGAACAGATTTTTAGATTTTTCATTTGACAAGGCTTCAGATAGTGGTCGCATACACTGCCCATGTTCTAATTGTGTTGGAAGACCTTGGTTGAGTCATGAATCAGTTAGCTATCATATAACCAAATATGGTTTCCAAAAAAACTATTATGTGTGGTATCACAATGGAGAGAAAATGAAATCTCAAAATGTTGATGATCCAAATGATAGGACTGAATTAGAGAGTTTGATATATGATAAGTTTCCATTTATTCGACATCATAAGAAGGAAAGGATGTATGGCCAATAAGATTTTGCTACAAGCACACATGATGCATTCAATGAAAATGATGATGTTGATAGGGTGAAAAAATTGAATGATGCTGCGACGACTCCAATATATCGGCAATATTGTAAAATGAAAAATTTGGAATTTTTAATCCGATTATTTCATGGGAAAACTATGTATGGGATTTCAAATACTACAATCTATTACATTCTTACCTTATTTAAGGACTTACTTCCATATGATTCAGATATTCCCTCAAAACACTATATGTCATGGAAGTTAGTTGATGAACTTGGATTCTTAAAAAAAAATCATGCTTGCCTGAATGATTACAGCTTATTTTGGGAGGAAACTGCTAAAAGAAATGATTGTATCAAATGTGGAACCTCCCGATGGAAGCCAAAAGATGATGGAACGCCATATCGTGTGCTAAAAAAATTAATGTGGCACTTTCCATTGATCCCTAAATTACAGAAACTTTTCATGTTTGATGAAATATTAGTAAAAATGCGATGGCATGACACTGAGATGAAAAAGAATAATGAAGAGTTGGTTCACCCTGCAGATGGATTTTCATGGAAGATATTTGATGCTTGATATCCTTAATTTGCAGCCGACGTGCGTAATGTGAGACTAGGTCTTTCATGTGATGGTTTGAATCCATTTGTGTAGATGCTTACTTTGTGTAGCACATGGCTAGTTTTCATACACATTTATAACCTTCCTCCATGGTTGTGTATAAAAAAGCCTTAAACTTTCTTGAGTATACTGATATCTGGCCCTTTTGATCCTGATAATGATATAGATGTATACATACAACCTTTAATAAAATATTTGAAACTTCTTTGGGATGTGGGTGTGCCCACATACGATGCATGTTCGAAAGAAATATTTCAGATGCGTGCTGTGCTTATGTGGATGATCAATGATTTTCTGGCTTATGCAATGATGTATGGATGGAGCACAAAGGGAAAACTGTCATGTCTTATTTGAATGAAGAATACACGAACCAGAAGACTAAAACATCGATGTAGTTTCATTTTTATGGGACATCGTCGATTCTTGCCAATTGACCATCCATATAGAAATAATCATTGAAGATCTGACAATACCATGGAGACTGACGATCCACCTCTGCGTATGTCTAGAACTTATGTGCTTAATGAATTGAAAGATTTCAGTTATTCATTTGGGAAGGGTGTAATAAAATATATAAAGGGGAAAAATGTTTCTAATGATACCTCCTACAATTGGAAGAAGAAGAGTATATTCTTTGAGTTTTCGTATTGATCAACCAACTTGTTACGTCATTGCTTAGACGTAATTCACATTGAAAAGAATATATGTGAAATGTTGCTTTTGATTCTTCTAAATGTCAAGGGGAAGACAAAAGATGATTTACGATCTTGGTGTGACTTGGTAGATTGGGGGATCAGACCAAATTGCATCCTGTCCGTATCAGTGAAAATAAATGCCAAGTTCCATGTGCTTCTTATGTGATGACACCTACTAAAAAAAATAAATTTCTGGAATTTCAAGAGACTATTAAAGTTCCTCATGGCTAATCAAGAAATATATCAAAACGGGTCAACAAAAAAGAGTTGAAGATGAGATCTTTGAAGACTCATGATTATCACGTCCTTTTGCGTGATTTGATTCTAATAGAAATCTATCATCTCTAGTCCAATAATGTAAGAGTCTCAGTTATTAAGTTGTGCTATTTGTTTAGATATTTTTGTTCTAATAAGTTGTCCAAATCCTTCTTGAATTTTTTTTGGTAGAGACACCATTAATTTTGTGTGAGTTTGAGAAAATATTACATCCATACTTTTTTACATGCATGTTGCATCTGACTGACCATATTCCAACTGAAATACTACTTGGAGGACCCATTGCTTTCCATTGGATGTATGCAACTGAAAGAAACATGTACACATTGAAATCATATGTTCGAAACAAGAATTATTCTGAAGGTTCTATTGTGAACGGTTACTTGGCTCAAGAATGTATGGATTTCTGATCAATGTATTTGTCTGATCTTACTACGAGAATAATCAGACCAATAAAAAATGAAGAAGAACAATATGAGAAAATTGAACCCATTTTTCCATCACTTCCTCAGACATGAGGAATTTCGAGATCATATACATTGACGACATTAAGCTTTGAAGAGCGAGAGATGGCACATCGCACAATGTTGTTCAATTGTGATTTGTTCGATGAGTATATCAAGTATGTAAATTGTACATGTATCTCTTATCTTATCTCTTATATTTTAAATATTTGTTAAACTATTATTATTTTTATCTACAAGGAACATAAAGAATTGATATATAGAAATCATATTTCTTTATCTTTAAGAAGGAAAGAGACTTTTCATAGAAAAGGGTTTTCTGCTTGGTTGAAATTGAAGGTAAAAATATTTCTGTAATAAATAAAAATAATATTTAATTAAGTTTACTATTTTTTTATATTTCATGTATTGAGTTTGCCTATAGACTCTGTTTCTAAGGAAATAAGAGCTTTGGATTTTGGTCCTAATACCATGGTTCATGCTTGTAAATCACTTGTGATCAATGGATACAAATTTATTATCACTGAATGAGCAAGAAAATGAGAACACAACATGATGGTGTTACGATAACTGCCACAACAAACTGTTATGCCAGTTCATCATATACTAGACCTCGTTTTGAAAATGTAGCTTATTATGGAGTCATGGAGAAAATAATAATTTTGGATTATTACTTGTATGGTCGAGTCACGATGATGAAATGTTAATGGTTTGATTCAATGACGAGGCAAGGAACCTTTATTTATGATTGTGGATTTCGAGTTATTGACATGACTCACACTCTTGCCACCGATGAACCATATGTATTGGCATCAATGGTGTAACAAGTTTTTTATGTCAAATATCATCTTCATCCTAAATTTGGTGTAATTATTAACGTAAATCCCAGAAATGTTTTTGATGATGGTGATGATGAAGTTGACACTATCCCTACTATAATTGGAAGCAATCTGTTTATTACTTATGATGACTCCAATAGCTCAATTGTCAGAGTTGATTGTGAACCCAAAGTTGTGGTGGGAAATATATAGAATCATACAGTTGTGTTCTCACCTACATGTTTCAACTACATCATTCAGAGTGTGTATCCTAGTACTTGCCTTCAAACCCCCATAGATCTTCTGTTTCTTTATATTTTTTTATCAGAATGGGTTTTCTATATATTTTTTGGATTACACATTATTTATCTATTTCTAGTTACTTCCATATTTGTTTTCATTATAGGAAATGACACCCATTGAAGAGAGGCAGTGGAAAAGGATGACAAAAAATAATCGTCGCATGACACAGATGGGAGTTCCTCCACTCATCCCTGTTGTGAGTATTTTATTTCAAATATATATATTTAAATAACTTATAATATCACGTGTTTACTTTTGTGTTAAACTTTTATTTTTCAGGATCCACCCCTTAGATGAGAGATATCCGACGAGGAGCCTGATATTGCTCCCAGTATAGAGGCTGGTGGTAGGAGGGGGTGTTGTCAGAGTTAGATGATCATCTGGTGGTCCCGGTACTGAGGCCGGTGGTATGAGGGCTCGTGGTGCAAGATTTAGACGATCCACTGGTCATAACCTATTGGACTATGCCCCTACCACATACATATCTTCTAAGACCTATTTTGATCCTGGTGTGTCTTTAGGGATACACGAGATATTTAGACCTACGATGTTTACACTACCAGTTGTCCAGACGTCTGTGCCATCATCTTTTGCTTCTGTTTCATTATCTATGAGCTATTATATTCCACCTTCTTCTACTTCTATTCCGACACAGTATGTGGCTGAGGAGCTTAAACTAAGGGACACTCCACCTGTATAGGATATTCCTTCAGCTTCTTCACATCCAGTGATGCCCATTGATCCTACAACCACAAGTATATTTATATAACCCTAACAAATTTTTATAACTAAATTTATTTTTATTATAACTTGTACTGATATTTTTTTTTCTTTAATAACAGATTCATATACTGATAGGAGGCGGGAGAGGGGGCTTACTCACTTGCGTGTGGTATGGAACCGCCAAACACAGTTGATGGTTGAATACAATGATGATGGACAGATGATTGATAAATATGGGCAGGAATGTCGGTGTTTTTTGGCGACGCTAGCCAAATACTCTAACATCATTCCAGTCAGAAATCTCTCTTGGATACATCTACCACACGAAGTCAAGGATAATGCGTGGGAACAAATATGGGTGAAAAATCTATTAGATTTAATGTAGTATTTGTTTTGTATTTATATGAATTAATCTATTGGGTTTCAGCTTCAGTTTAACTTCCTTGATGGCGAAGGTGCATGACCAGAACGTTTAAAAGAGCTAGGAAAGCTTTGGAGAGCATATAAGCATGAGTTGTATGTTTTCTGGTGTGATATAGTGGGCAAAAAGTTGAAGACATTACCTATTGTGGATGACTGCCCGATAGAGCAATATCGCCAAATGATTACCTACTGGGCGACTACCAAATTTAAGGTATTAATCCCATTTGAGGTATTTAAATGACAGTTTTCATATTTTTCATTAAAATTATCATATTATTATTAAACATTATTTAGGAATATTCTGAAAAAAACAAAAAAAACATTGATTCAAAGCAATACCTCCACACTTTGGGGCGCACAACTATGTTAGATCACGAGAGGAAGTTGGTACAATATAGTTGTTTATAATTTCTCTTTAGGACTTGCCCTTTTTATTGTTTCCTACTTAAATTATGTGATTTATTAAATATTTAATATATGATTATACTTGCACTTTATATTGTTTCAATGTCATTAAAAAAGAACAAATTGAATATTGAAGGATGTATCCCTTGAGCAAAATTGTTTTGCTCGAGTAGAAGGAAAAAAGATGAAACTGTGGTTAATGAACCGACACAAGAAAAGATTGTAAGTTTTAATTTTTTTATTTCAAAGTTTAATATCTATTTTGACATTTAATAATCTATTAATATTTTTAAAAGGATGCTTTATAGGCCTTTATTTCCCAGGAGCCTGACAATTTAGGGCCACACGATCATTTATATCAGGTTTTGGGAGATGAGCACTCTGGTCGAGTATACTGCCGACCTGGTAAGAATATAGTCCCGACGAGGTATTGGTCCTCTCTAGGTATCCATTATAGTACCACCGGGTTGGAACAGGTCAAGGAGCATGCAAGAAAATCTGATAAAAGGGTCACAAAGTTGGAAGAACTGGTTTAAATGAGGGAGAAAGAATTTATGAAACTGATCAAAGCTTTATCTTCATCATTTCCACCAGAGGCCAGCGCGGCTTGTCAGACATATATGTCATCGATGGGTGCATTATCCAATGCACTAGGTGGCAGTTCTAGTGGCAGTCGAGATGATGACATTCCTGGTGATGACGAGGATGCTGAAGAGGACGAGGGAAAGGATGAGGATGAGGACGGGGACGAGGACTGGGCTAAGGGTGAGGATGGGGTTGAGGGTGAGGATGGGGTCGAGGATGAGCATGGGGATGATGACGAGGATGACGACGAGGAAAGAGATGGCAGCGAGGATGAGGCTGATGATAAAAGTTGTTATGTTGATGGTGATGAGAGGTAGATTAATCCATTAATTTTTTGAATTCTATATAACTCTTTATTTTTGAACCTGGTTTTCACTCTGGTATGGATATTTTTGAATTCAGTATAACTCTTTATTTTTGACCAAATATGGAAGCCTAATGATGTTATAATGGTTTGGAGTTAAATGATAATATACAAGATTTTATGGGTTATTGTGAGGAGTTTATTTCCCTTTAATTGATTCATTTATAAAACATAAGTTGGTGGTGCATATATTTTGTAATTTGAATTGGTAAAGTAAAATGCTGGTCTCAGATTTCTGAGTTGGTTATTTGGATGGTATTCTCTATCAAAAGTGGGTATATCTCTATTGAATATGGGTGTATTTTCTAATTGAATAATTTATTTATTAAAATGACCATGAAATTCACATTTCCCACAATATAAAAGCACTAAAAAAATCATAGATAGACACTACACACCACAAGACACCCGTGGGAGACACCCCTTGAGGTAGAGTCCCTCTCGTAGCCTCTTTAATTTAAGAAAGATTTAAATTGAATTTATATTCTTTCTTAATTCTGCTTAATTATATTGAATTAAATATCTTGAATAAGTTTTATTTAATATAATTGTTTCATTTGATTAATAAATTCATGTTTTTATAATAAAACTCCTCCAACGGAGGTGCTCTGTCTGTGAAAACTCACAGTGATTGTTTAGGGTGTGATAATTTTACTCTCAATCAGTAGTTTTAACTACCTAGTACCACTTTTAAAAAAAAATATAAAAAATATATCTTTATCATACCACAATCCTGAATCAAGAGTCTATTTTTTATAACATAATATCAGTTTCTATAATGTGAAGGACAACTACATAGGATTTATTTGGAATCCTGGCCGGAAGATGCTGCCCCGCGAATGTCGCTGGACCAGGACAACATGCCGCAGTCACATCGCGGTCACGCTATGGTCAAAACAACAATCCATGTGTCATTTTCTATGTCTATGAGTCAACCTCTCCTCAATTTGAGGCGCGGTGTCTCCAACACCAGTCAAAGTGTCTCACTTTTCTTTGAAATGGACAACATTTTAAATGAAAACAACAAGTGGCATACAGAAAAACAACCAAACACATTTGGATTTTGTTGATACTTTAGGACAAGGATCCATGGGTCATTTTTGATGTGTACGAGTCAACCCTGCCTCAATCCAAGGCACAATGTGGCTGGTACCACTCAAAGTGTATTTCTTTTGTTTAAAATGGATACTCTTTTAAGTAAAAACAACTGGCATATGGAAAACTGACCAAACACATTCAGATTGTGTTGATAATTTATTAAAATGATCCATGGGTCATTTTTGACATGTATGAGTCAATCCAGCCTCAATCCGAGGAGCGATGTGGCCGACACCACTCAAAGTGTCTCTCTTTTGTTTTGAAAGGACATCATTTTAAGTGAATACAACAACTGACATACGGAAAACCAACCAAAGTCATTCAGATTCGGTTGAAACTTTAGGAAAATGATCCATGGGTCATATGTGATGTGTAAAAGTCAACCTTGCCTCAATTAAAGGGCTGGTGTGGCTGACACCACTCAAACTGTCCCACTTTTATTTGAAATGGACAAGATTTTAAGTGAAAACAACAACTAGCATACTTAAAACTGACTAAATGCATTCATATTGTATTTATACTTTAGGAAAACGATCCATGAGTCATTTTTGACATGTATTAGTCAATCCCACCTCAATATGAGGCACGGTGTGTCCGAAACCACTCAAAATGTCTCTCTTTTGTTTAAAATGGACATCATTTTAAGTGAAAACAAAAGATGACATACGAAAAACTGACCAAACGCATTCAGATTCTATTCAAACTTTAGGACAACAATCCATGGGTCATTTTTACCATGTATGAGTCAACCCCGCCTCAATATGAGGCACGGTGTGGCCGACACCACTCAAAGTGTCTCACTTTTCTTTGGAATGGACAACATTTTAAGTGAAAACAAAAACCGGCATATGGAAAACCAACCAAACACATTCAGATTGTGTTGATACTTTGGGAAAATGATCCATGGGTAATTTGTGACATGTAAGAGTCAACACTACCTCAATACGAGGAACAGTGTGGCCAGAACCACTCAAACTATCTCTCTTTTGTTTCAAAAGGACATCATTTTAAGTGAATACAACAACTAAAATTTACACTCATCAACAATAGTAACAAAATATTTTTCTTGAGTTAGGTAGTTTCACTCACGGGGTCCTAAATGACGATACTCCTAAGAAAATACCTTTTCACCATATATTATAAAAAATACAAGTTCAATGCAAAATGCATCACAAATCATTACATACCCAAATCTAGGATCAGAAAAAAAAATTGGGATTTGAGCCAATTTCAAAGTCTTATTCAACTCTAATAAGTATTTCTCAGACTATTATACCAAATATAATTTAATGGGGAGGTGGGGGGGCTGTGCTGGTTGGGGGGGTTGGGCAGGAGTGAGGTGAATTACTACTGGAAGAGTGGTTGTCAAATGAAGATTGAAATGGGTGTAAATAATGTTTAAGTTATTGAAACTGTTATTAACTCTACTGGATGATTGTTTTTATATGAATATTGAAATAGGGAATTGTAGTACATGACATGGTTGGAACAATTTGAAGGTTTTATGTGTTTTTTGTGCTATTTTAGGTGTTTTTTATGTTGTTTTAATTCTGTTTGTATGTGGTTTTTGTGCTATTTTTTATGCAGGTATATACTACATGTCGTAAATGGCCAAAACATGTGTTTTACAGTCAAATACATACCCAATGACATTGGAATGACTTAAAGTCACACGAAAAAACCATAATTATTATTCATGAGGTGTAAAAAAAGACGACACGTCATTCAGACGCGCAGTTTGCGCGACACGACTGAATATGTGTTTTCAGGTGTTTGGCATGCTTGAAAATCATGCATGGGGTGGTCAAAACCAGCCAAAAGACCTCAAAATGCCATGAAATCGGATGAAAACAAAGGGTGGGTGAACTGTGAAATGGTCGACTAGACGGCACGTCAATCAGAGGTGTCATGTGACCACGATGGCTGAAAACACACTCCACGTGTCATAAATGGCCAAAACATGCGTTTAACTATCAAATGCATACCTAACTACAACTTAATGACTTTAAGTCACACAAAAACACCCTAATTTTTATTAGTGAGTTGTACGAGGAGATGACACATCATTCAGACATGCGGTTTGCACAACACGACTGAATATGTGTTTTTTAGATGTTTGACGTGCTTGAAAAGCCTGCGTGGGGTTGTCAAAACTGGCCGAATGACCTCATAATTCCATGAAATCAGATGATAAGAAAGGGTGGGTGAATTGTGAAATGGTCGACCATACGACACGTTAATCAGAGGTGTCGTGTGACCGAAGTGGCTGAAAACGCACTACACGTGTCGTAAATGGACAAAACATGTGTTTAACGGTCAAATGTATACTGAACGACATTGGAATGACTTTAAATCACACCAAAACACCCTAATTATTATTCTTGAGGTGTACGAGGAGACGAAAAGTCATTCGGATGCACAGTTTGTGCGATATGGCTGAATATGTGTTTTTTAGGTGTTTGGCGCGCTTGAAAAGCGTTCGTGGGGTGGTCAAAACCAGCCAAAAAACCTCGGAATGCCATGAAATAGTAAGACAACAAAGGTTGGGTGAATTGTGAGATGGTCAACCATACGACACGTCAATCAGAGGTGTCGTGTGACTGCGGTTGCCGAAAACGCACTCTGCATGTCGTAAATGGCCAAAACATGTGTTTTAAGGTCAAATACATACCCAACGACATATGAATGAATTGAAATCACAAAAAAAACACCCTAATTTCTATTCTTGAGGTGTATGAAAAGACGACACATAATTTGAACGTGCGGTTTGCATGGCACGACTAAATATGTGTTTTTTAGGCTTTTGGCGTGCTTGAAAATCATGCGTGGGGTGGTCAAAACCAGCTGAATGACCTCGAAATTCCAGGAAATCAGATAAAAACAAAGGGTGGGAGAACTGTGAAATAGTCAGCTAGATGACACATCAATCAGAGGTGTCATGTGACCGCGGTGGCCGAAAACGCACTCCGCGTGTCGTAGATGGCCAAAACATGCGTTTAACGGTCAATTGCATACCGAACGACATCATAATGACTTGAAATCATAAAAAAACACCCTAATTTTTATTCGTGAGGTGTACGAAGAGATATCAAATCCTTCAGATGCGCGGTTTTCACGGCACGACTGAATATGTGTTTTTTAGGTGTTCGGCGCGCTTGAAAAGACTGCGTGGGGTGGTCAAAACCGGCCGAACGACCTCAGAATTCCATGAAATCAAATGAGAAGAACGAGTGGGTGAATTTTGAAATGTTCAGCTATACGACACGTCAATCAAAGGTGTCATGTGACCGCGGTGGCCCAAAACGCACTCCGCGTGTCGTAAATGGACAAAACATGCATTTAACGATCAAATGCATACTGAACGACATCAGAATGATTTGAAATTACATGAAAACACCCTAATTATTATTCTTGAGGTGTACGAGGAGATGACATGTCATTCAGACACGTATTTTGAGCAACACGACTAAATATGTGTTTTTTAAGTGTTTGGTGTGCTTGAAAAGTATGAGTGGGGTGGTCAAAATTGGATGAACGGCCTCAGAATGCCATGAAATCAAAAAAAAACAAATGGTGGGTGAATTGTGAAATGGTTGGCCAGACGACACATCAGTCAAAGGTGTCCTATGACCGTGGTGGCCGAAAATGCACTTTGCGTGTCGTAAATGGCCAAAACATGTGTTTTATGGTCAAATACATACCCAACGACATCAGAATTACTTGAAATCACACGAAAACACCCTAATTGTTATTATTGAGATGTATGAAAAGATGAAACGTCATTCGAACACACGGTTTGCGCGACACGACTGAATATGTGTTTTTTAGGTGTTTGGCGCGCTTGAAAATCATGCGTGGGGTGGTCAAAACCATCTGAACGACCTCAGAATGCCTTGAAATCGAACGAAAACAAATGGTGGGTGAACTTTGAAATGGTCGGCTAGACGAAACATCAATCAGTGGTGTCGTGTGACCGCGGTGGTCTAAAACACACTCCGCGTGTCTTAAATGGCCAAAACAGGCGTTTAATGGTCAAATACATACCAAAATACATCGGAATGGCTTGAAATCACACAAAACACCCTAATTTTTATTCGTGAGTTGTACAAGGAGACAACATGTCATTCGGATGCGCGGTTTGCATGGCTTGACTGAATATGTGTTTTTTAGGATTTTGGTGCGGTTAAAAAGCGTGCATGGGGGGTGGTCAAAGCCGGCGTAACGACCTCAGAATGTCATGAAATCAGACGACAAGAAGGGGTGGGTGAATTTTGAAATGGTCGTCCATACGACACATCAATAAGAGGTGTCGTGTGACCGCGGTGGTCGAAAACGCACTCCGCATGTCGTAAATGGCCAAAACATGTGTTTAACTATCAAATGCATAGCAAATGACATCATAATGACTTGAAATCACACAAAAACACCCTAATTATTATTCGTGAGGTGTACGAGGAGACTACACATCATTCGGATGTGTGGTTTGCATGACACGACTGAATATGTGTTTTTTAGGATTTTGGCATGCTTGAAAAGCATGCGTGGGGTGGTCAAAATTGGACGAAGGACCTCAGAATGCCATGAAATCAGATGACAACCATTGGTGGGTGAATTGTGAAATTTTTGGCCAAACGACACATCAATTGGAAGTTTCATGTGGAGGTGGTGGCGGAAAATGCTCTCTGCATGTCGTAAATGGCCAAAACATGTGTTTTACGATCAAATACATACCCAACGACATCAGAATGACTTGAAATAACAATAAAACACCCTAATTATTATTCTTGAGGTGTACAAAAAGACGACACATCATTTGGAATGCGTATTTTGTGCGGCACGACTGAATATGTGTTTTTAGGTGTTTGGCGCACTTGAAAATCGTGCGTGGGGTGGTCAAAACCAGCAAAACAACCTTGGAATGCCATGAAATCAGACGAAAACAAAGGGTGAGTGAACTGTGAAATGGTCGGCTAGACGACACATCAATTGGAGGTGTCATGTGACCACGGTGGCCAAAAACGCACTCCTCGTGTCATAAATGGCCAAAACATGCATTTCCCGGTCAAATGCATACCGAATGACATCATAATGAATTGAAATCACACAAAAACACCCTAATTTTTATTCATGATGTGTAATAGGAGACGTCACATCATACGGACGCACGGTTTGCACGGAACGACTGAATATGTGTTTTTTAGGTGTTTGGCGCGCTTGAAAAGCATGCGTGGGGTGGTCAATACTGGCCGAACGACCTCAGAATGCCATGAAATCAGACGACAAGAAAGGGTGGGTGAATTGTAAAATGTTCGGTCACACGACACATCAATAGAAGGTTTCGTGTGACCGTGACGGCCGAAAATGCACTCCGTGTGTCGTAATTGGACAAAACATGCGTTTAACAGTCAAATGCATACCAAACGACATTGAAATGGCTTTAAATCACATGAAAACACCATAATTATTATCCGTGAGGTGTATGAGGAGACGAAATGTCATTTGGATGCGCGATTTGAACGACATAGCTGAATATGTGTTTTTTAGGTGTTTGGTGCGCTTAAAAAGCATGCGTGGGGTGGTCAAAACTGACCGAACGACCTCAGAATGCCATGAAATCAGATGAAAACAAAGGGTGGGTGAATTGTGAGATGGTCGGCTAGACGACACATCAATCGGAGGTGTCGTGTGACAGCGGTGGTAAAAACACACTCTACGTGTTGTAAATGGCCAAAACATGTGTTTTACGGTCAAATACATACCCAATAAAATAGGAATAACTTAAAATCACACGAAAACACCCTAATTATTATTCGTGAGGTGTATGAAATGGAGACACATCATTCGAATGCGTGGTTTGTGCGACAGGACTGAATATGTGTTTTTAGGTGTTTGGCACGCTTGAAAATTGTGCCCGGGGTGGTCAAAACCAGCCGAACAATCTTGGGATGCCATGAAATTGGACAAAAACAAAGGGTGGGTGAACTGTGAAATGGTCGGCCAGACGGCACATCAATCGGAGGTATTGTATGACCACGGTGGCCAAAAACGTACTCCGCATGTCGTAAATGGCCAAAACATGCTTTTAACGGTCAAATGAATACCGAACGACATCATAATGACTTGAAATCACACAAAAAAACCCTAATTTTTATTCATGAGGTGTATGAGGAGACGAATCGTCATTCAGATGCGTGGTTTGTGCGGCATGACTGAATATGTGTTTTTTAGGTGTTTGGCACGGTTGAAAAGAGTGCGTGGGGGGTGGTCAAAACCGGCCGAATGACCTCGTAATTCCATGAAATCAGATGAAAAGAAAGGGTGGGTGAATTTTGAAATGGTCAGCCATATGACACATCAATCAGAGGTGTCGTGTGACCACAGTGGCTGAAAACGCACTCCGCATGTCGTAAATGGCCAAAACATGCGTTTAATGGTCAAATGCATACCGAACGACATCAGAATGACTTGAAATCAGACAAAAACACCCTAATTATTATTCATGAGGTGTATGAGGAGAAAACACGTCATTCAAACATGGGGTTTGCCCAACATGGTTGAATATGTGTTTTTTAGGTTTTCAGTGTGCTTGAAAAGCATGCGTGGGGTGGTCAAAACGGGTCGAACGGCGTCAGAATGCCATGAAATCAGACAAAAACAAAGGGTAGGTTATGTGTGAAATGGTCGGGTAGACAACACGTGAATCAGAGGTGTCGTGTGACCACAGTGTCCAAAAACACACTCCTCGTGTCGTAAATGACCAAAACATGCGTTTTACAGTCAAATACACACCGAACGATATCGGAATGACATGAAATCACACGAAAAAACCCTAATTATTATTTGCGAGGTATAAAAAAATGAAACCTCATTAGGATGTGCGGTTTGTGCGTCATGGTAGAATATGTGTTTTTAGGTGTTTGGCGTGCTTGAAAAGCATGCGTGGGGTGGTCAAAACTGGACGAATGATATCAAAATACCATGAAATCAGACGACAAAAAAGAGTTGGTTAATTCTGAAATGGTCGGCTAGACGACAAGTCAATCGGAGGTGTCGTGTGACTGTGGTGGCCAAAAATGCACTCCGGACACCCCCCCCCGGACAGTCCCCTCACCCCCGGATAGCCCCCCGCACCCCCCGGACAACCCCCACCCCGGACAACCCCCCACACACTGGATAGCCCCCCCAATGGACATCACCCCCCTCACCCCAGATGCCCCCACCCCCCTGACAGCCCCCAACCCCCCAGATATCCCCCCTCACCCCGGACGACCCCCATTCCCTGGACAGCCCCCCACCCCCCGGACAGCCCCCCACTCACCCCAAACAGCCCCCACCCCCCAGACAGCCCCCCTCCCCCCCCCCCGCACCACCCGAACAGCCCTCCCACTACTCAGACAACCCCACACACCACCCAGACAACCCCTTACTCAATTATTTTGTTCTAATATGTAAGTCCTAATGTTTTTCATCTATTTTTTTATTTTCTGTTTTGATTTGGTCTAAACTAGATCCCTATCTCTTTACCCAGGCTGGGAACTCCTTCCTCCCTATAGATCCATCTGAAGTCAATCATTTTTTTAGTTCTACACTCCAAATCAGTACAGATTAACTTAGTTTTAATATTTTTTATATATTAGGAATGAGTCTCGACGTCCCATCATGAACATGCACCAACACTCATGTTCTAATTCCCAATCACGGGTCATTCATTATATACAATAACATACAACAAATAAATATCATATAGTGATTTCATATAAAACCTATAAACACTCAAGCATACCATATAACAAATTGGTCAACAAGGATACACATAGATTCATGAAAAATAAGTTTCAAAGTCTCATAAAAATACCCCAATGGTGAGGAATACATATGGTGACACAATATCCCCATGGATCACCTCAATCCCATCCTCAAACAGTGGGTTCTAGGACCAAACCAAAGTCCCTTTAGGAAACCAATACCAAATACTTAATTGAATATTCATACCCACTACCCAAGATGGGGATTCATCTCACATCACACCCAGGAGAGAAAATTACAATTAGCCACATACCTCCTTATTATAATTGAAAATTCTATGAAAAATATGTAGTCTATTCTGATAACCCATCTCATATGTTGAGATTGGCCAATGTTTCCCACTAACACATCAGGAACCATTTATACAAGGATACATAGTCATTAGAGGAATATAAACATCCCATGTTCTTCCTATAACTCATCCTAGGTCTAAGCACATGACCACTACCATTTTCTATCTTATGGGTATCATGATCCTTGTCCACTCTACCCAAGTTTTTCAGTTGGTTTTAAGATAATCAACCTAAGACCATGACTAAACATCCCATATGCTTCCTATAACATGTAGGTTTTTTCTATTGTGTGTATTGGTGTTGTGTCTTGAGTGAGGAATGAATTCTAAATTTTGAATACTCTTATGTGTGTTGGTGTTGTGGTTTGAGTGAGGAATGAATTCTAAATTTGGAATAATCTTATGGGTGTTATTGCATTTCCTATAACATGTAGGATTTTTCTCTTATAGGTGTTACTGCATTTGAATTTCTAAATTTCTAAATTTCTAAATTCTGGAATGAATTCTAAATTTTGAATACTTTGGATGGGGATTTTGTATTGGTGCTGTTGCAGGTCTGGAGCGGGGGAGGTGTGTTGCTGTGTTGCTGTGGAGCTGTGTTGTTGCAAGTATGGAGAGGGGAGAGGGGCCTGCTACTACTGTGGAGTTGAGAAAATGTATACCAACAGTTTTAAACCATTGGTATAGATGCTATAATATAAATATACTAACAGTTTTGTTATAACTGTTGGTACAGGTTTATACCAACGGTTATAACAAAACTATTGGTATAGACTTATGGCTTTCCATATCCTTTCTATACCAACGGTTTTAACCGCTGGTATAAGTGTAAAACACATATACCAATGGTTTCACAAACCATTGGTATATGTTATACTTTAACACTCATATTCCAATGGTTTGTAGAAACCGTTGGTATACCTTCTATTTTGACACCTATACCAACGGTTTTCATAGAACCGTTGCTATAGGCCTATTGTCATGGCTTACTTGGCTACATTTGGGGAAACTGTTGGTATACTATATACCAACGGTTTTGAACCGTTGGTAAAGTGTAAAATTCCAGTAGTGTAAAATAATTACTAAAGTTACTATTCATAATGTTCAAAAATAAAAGGGACGTATTTACATAATTTAGACCTTATGATTCCAAATATGGAATCCATTTTTCCAAATTCAAAACACATAAGTTTCATTAATTAATTCAAAATTAATTCCCATTGTCAAAATGAGAAAATTAGTTTTATAAAAGTAAAAACCATCAAAATATTGATGTGCATTTATATCTAATTTAATTTAGAAATTACTTCAAATGACCAAAATTGGATAAAATGACAAAAAATTAACCAAATTAAACTTTAAAACCAATTAAAATAAAAATATAACTATATAAAAAATTATACGAAAAGATAGTTTTGAATTAAAATTCAGTATTTTTCACTATTGATTAAAATATGAATTTTATGAGAAAAATACCAAAATTCAACCAAACTAAATTTTGAAATCCCTCTCATAAACAAGAAGTTTATTTTTTCAAATATAATATATCAAAGCTAAAAAAACTATATTTTAAAAAGGTTCTCCATCAAATAGCAGTAAAACTATATTTTCAAAAAAAAAAATTAGATTAATTATGCTTAAAATTACATTTATTATCATTTTAAGCCTCAAAAACTTATTTGATGAATGTAAAAACATTTAATAAACATGCGTAAACATAATATAGTTAGTTATGTTTATTCTCACCAATACAACGACCTGACGTTAACTACCATTTAAAATAATAATATTAATAATGTATTATTTTTTGGTATAACTGTAACGCACCGACCCCAGTTACCCAGAGTCAGTGCATTATTTTAATAAATTGGCTTGATTATAAGGAATCAAGTCCTGAAGGACCGATCAATTTAGTAGTCTTGGAAAATAGATTACATATTTGAACGTTACCTTACATTTTTTAAAATAAAACACAACATAAATATTCCTTTGAGAACGACAGTATTTCCCTAGCTTAAATATACATATCAATCATAACACAATTATTCGCATCCTTGAAAAAATAAAACATAAGAAAGGGGTGTGCTCAGACCCTCATTAAGGATAATAATATAGCATAAACTATCATAAATAATCATAAACATTTAAGGCAATGTATAAGACTAAAACAAAATCCCTTTAAACTTAAACTATTGCATAATATGGAAAAGATAAATCAAATAATTCCATTTACTTATTCACATAGATATTCTACTTGTTGAATAATCACATGTAATATGAATAGCTAATTTTATAATGATGGAATGCATAATACTGAACATCATAACCACCTATTCAAGGCTTCATGTCAAGACTACAAATAAAGATTTTTTCAAGGCCTTGTGCCAAGACACTAGTTTGTCTCATGAGACCTACCGATGCATTTATAAATAAAGGAATTAATTTAAAAGATATTTTTGAATAAAAGTGTCCCATATCACTTTTAAACTTTTAAATGGAATTAACATTTTAAAACAATCATGTCCATATAAATAAATCCTTAAATTCATTTATAAAACATGGACATTAATTAAAAGATTTAGAATAATAAATCATTAAAACATTTAAAATGATGATCTTGATAAAGTGTTTGTTTCAAAAAACCTTAAAATATTCATTTTTAAAACATTTTTATGAAACATAGACATGGATGATAAAAATTTCCTAGTAAATACTTACACATAAACAATCTCGGATAATAATGAGATTGAGGAATTAACCCTTACCTTGTACTTTACTTTGGTTGAGAGTACGTTTAAACTTCTGTATGATGAACATAGTATGTTATTAAATTATAACAGAACCATATTCATATTTATGATATCATAATTGATTCATTTATGTATTTATATTACCCATTTAATAATAATTTCTATGTTAAAATAACATTTAGGGTAACAATCACTTTCATTATCATACGTGTTTTAACTTTTTATTCTTGATCGTAAAACTTATATCGTGATTTAATTGATTCCAGAATATAAAACATTATTTATGTTTCATATATATTCATAATATAAGTATGCATAATAGATATATATATGAAATGGAAAACACCGTTTATGGAGACGGTAGGTCGTGCGTACGCATAAAACACCGTTTCCGTTTTCATATCATATTGAACAGAAGTAAATGAGATATATGTAAATATATATATATATATATATATATATATATATATTTCCAATATAATTATTATTTCATATGTTACATACTTATTAATAATATATATTTTTATAATCATCATTGAATGGTGAATGTGGAAATGAATCTCATCGCGTCGTGGAGACGGTAAACTGTATGTACGCACGAGCGATGATATCATTATATTGATGGTGAAATAATATGTAATTGGATGTTATATTATATATAAATAATAATTAAAATTTTATATTTATTATTTATATCAATTATACTCATTATTATACCCATCCAATTAATGAAGTATTGAATAACAAACTACACCACGACGTGGAGACGGTAAGCCGTACGTACGCACGTATGGTGAATTTGTCATTAATAGGATGGATAGAATAATGAATATGCTTGTACCATATTTATAATAACATCACAATATGTAGAAGGTATTGAAGTTATTATTTTGGTATGGAATCAAAAAATAAAGATGAATTGGAAGAAGAAAAGAGCTTTGAAAGAGGTGATGAAATAATTACCTCTTCATCAGGTTCTTCCTTTTTATTTGAACAAAAGGGCTCCTTAGGTTGGGTTTCTGATCATTGTAAGTCCTCTAGGATGAATTTAGGGTATTTGGGAGGATATTTTATCAGGTTTTGGCTGAGACAAATGGATTTGGAGGTGTGATTTTGAGAGAAGGGGAAGTACCATTTTATAAGAGAGGTGAGGGTCACTTTAGGAAAATATTGAAATATTATTTTATTATAATTTTTTTTGGTTTCTAATGGCTCAAAATGGATTTATTTTGAGGATAAGGTAGTGTTGGGTCGAAATAAACTCAAAAAATAGGTTTTAGACAATTTTAGTTCACCATATTAACCTTATCTTTTAGATTTAACTCAGTTAAATAGTTTAACATTTACCATGTCTCCTTGTATTTTTATATTATATGGTTAATAAACTTACTATAAAATTATAATAGAACCTAAAGTGGTTCATTAATGGTATATATATCAGTATATAAGTCCTTTTTCCGAACCTTAGATTTTTAGGAATGTTATGTCATTTAATAATATAATATTTTATTTAAAAACTCATTTATGTCAATTTTGATACTATTTAGTATTTGTTTTTTTGAAATTCATAACGGTATGATCAATTAATTTTTTTTTAAATCAACCCTAACATGTCATATTAATCTATTAAATTCTTAGAATGCATCAAAAGTCTCAATTTAAATTTATTTTAATATTTATAACATCAATTATTTTAGTCTTTCATTAATAAGGTAATTATTGCATCATCATTGTGTCATAAATAAATTTAATTATTTAAAGTATAAACATTATAAATAAAATACCATGATGTAGGAAATATTTTTATCTTTCTAATGAATATTTATAGTTGAAATTATCTTATGTATAACCCTATATTAAAAATGATTTAGTTTTTAAAATATGAATTTAACACTTTTAACTCTTCATTAAATAAAATAATAATAAATGTCCTAATCTAATCCAAGTGAATAAAAAAAAATAATAATTTATTCCTAAGGTTTATTTTTGTCGAAATACACTTATCCAATAGAATTCGTACATGTGTTAGGCTAATTATAATATCATTTTTACCTTTAGTTACCCTATTTACTTTTAACCGTGGTAAATAAAATTCAAAAGTTACTATTCACCACAAATTATTTTCATCTTATTGAACCAAATTTTACTTAAAAATGTCAACTGTGTCTCTAGTATTTTTTAAATCCCATTCATAGAAGCGGTAAACTTACGTTTTATGCAAATTTGCAAATGTGCCTAGAAGGTGGGTAAAAGATGGTAAAAGTTCAATAAAATTTTATATATCTAATATTATTATAAAATGAATTCAATGAATTAAATTGAAATTATATAGGTATTATGTATATATTTTTACCTAAAATAAATTTAAATAAAATAAATAATTATTTAAATAAAAATTAGGTTTTAAATAATAACACATTGTTTTTCACTATTCATCAAAAATCGAAAGTTTTTAGAAAAATACAAAAACTTCACCCTAAAATAATTTTGATATTATGAATTCAAAAATTATGTCTATTTTAACAAATTAAAAACATAGAATTTTCATTAATTAATCTAAAATTAATTTTCGTTGTCAAAACCAGAAGGTGAGTTTTTTTTGAAAAGTAAAAACTATCAAAAGATTGATATGTGTTTATGTGCAAATTAAATGTGAAATTAATTCCAATGAACAACATTATATTAAATGATAAAAATAAGATCTAATTATACTTTAAAACCACTCAAATTTATAATATAACATTATAAACTATTTCGATTAAAAAAGTTGTTTTTAATTAAAATTTAGTATTTTTCACTATCCATCAAAATATGAAAGTTATCAGAAAAGTACCAAAAATTTAACCAAACTAAATTTTTATGCCCTGTTTCTAAAAAAGAATTTTATTTTGTCAAATTGAATATATAAAAGTGTCAAATATTGGATTTAAAAAGGGTTCTCCATTAAAAGGTGTTAAAATTACATTTTTTAAAAGACACTTCTTTTATCTGAAAAATTGAATTTGTCTGTATATTCTGTCTAAGAAACAGAAAATATGAATGTTAAAATTATATAGGATATATATAAAATTCAAAATTTTGTTAATACTATTCATAAAATCTTTTTAAATGGCTAGTCTGATAGGTCGTGGTGCGCTTGTACTCGCTGTTGGATGTAGCGAAAGATATTGAATTACTTTAAAGAGATAACGTACTATGAAATCCTAGGGTGTTACAATAACTTAGTCTTGTGTGAAATTTAATATTTAATAGAAACCCGTTGTTACGGGTCGGGTAAGATATCATAAAATTTATCACCTTTAACGTAAAATTAATATATTATTCATATGTATTAATAGATATGAAAATGCCTTATTCTTTAATTACCTGGTATGTTACATCTATGCTCATGAAAATTAAAGTATAAGGATAGATTTAGAAGTTTAGGGAGTTCTAAAATAAGTTCCTTACATCATGTATTATAAGTTTGTGTTACATGATGCTTACTACTAAGAATATATTGAAGACTCTTTGGATTGTATTAGATTCATAAAAAATTATCAGTCCATGATGTATGGTGTTTTTTCTATGAAGATGATGTCAAATATGAGAAAATTCCATTTCTATGGTTTTCTGTTATATAGGAAATGGTCAATAACCATGGTCATTTATAATACACCACATTTTTGAGTATTCATATGTTAAATTAGAGTAATAATTATTTTTTTAATAATATTGAAGTCCTCTATGCCACTACCCATGAGTGTCTTGACCATGATGGTCATGACAGTGCTAAAGTAGTGGAGGGTATGTGATGGATATATTGTTCATGTCAATCATGGATCCTATCATAGAGCATCATCAAGAGGTATAGGAGATACTATATTTTCAATGGATATATGAGAATATGTAAAATCAAGAGTTCCTAAAGATGTTCTATAACCATGGAGGTTTAATGGGTGTAATATTTTATACCTTTCTTGAACCACTTGGTCACTTCCTAAATTCCCTAGCTATAATAGATTTAGTTTGATCATTTCTCCCCATCATAGATTTTTTGGAAGATTTTTCTTGGAAGTTTTAGTTAATGTTTCTTGTAGGGTTTTAGTATATCTATATATATATTGAGATGAAGTTGAAGTGATAAAGATATATTAAGTTATAGAGGATATATATGGTGGTATTCAATGTAGTTCTCAACATATAGATAAAGTATTGTGTATTTGAAATAGGGAATTAAATTCTATAAGGATCAAGTCTTCATATGGAGTTCCTTTAGCTAGGGTGTTCTATAGATCCTAATATTAATCTTTTTTTAAAAAAATATCATGACTGGAATGATGGGGTGAGTTATTTAATATAATGTATGTGATGAATAGAAATTTCACATAAAATCATATTATTATTTTTATTAATTCAACATGGGTTTTTGAATTTATTTTTTTAATTTATTCTTCATTTATTAAGAATTACTATTGTTCTTTTAAGGGGGGAGTGTTCATTTAATGAAATATCTAGTGATTATACTTCTTGAGGACCATTTAATTGGTTGGGGTCTAGGTATAAATATGGTTTTTTTCCTTTCTCATTGATTAACTAAAGTTATTTCCCATAATAAAGTTTGTGTTATTGAGTTATAGAGTGATGAACAAGAACAAGGAATTATTTTTACCAAAATATTACAAAAAATTATTTAATTATTTATCTTTTCACTTCACTAGTTCATGGACTATGATTTACTAATTCTTGGAACATTACTCTTGATTAATGATTATTTCCATGATTACTCTTATTTTTTAATTAATCTAAGTGTTCTTAGAATTTTTCTTTATGGGTTGAAAATCAGACTATAACCAACTACACAATTTTAGTTACTTGATAGGAAGAGTATATTATAAATTTTAAATCTTTATAGCTCATTTGAATTAATTATACCTTGTAATTATCATGCATTATCATTACATCAAGTTGAGAATAGTCACTTATAATTTTTTTCCATATCCTAAAGATCATACAATAATTAACAAAAAATGAAAAAATGTATTACACCATTAATAGTCTCATCATAACACATAACTATCTCAATATTTTAACATTATATCTCTTGGCGTATAATATTTCTTAATTTTTTTACACTCACCATAAAAAATTCTTTTATCAAATCCTTATATGTTTATGAATTACTAACATATATGATTCATAATAACTTTACCCCTATTATAGTTCCTATAAATTCATCCTTTGTGTATTATGGTTTCCATTATAGTTATTGTAAAATACTCTCATATACTCACATCCAGAGCATTTTTGTTTAATTTTAACATCATAAGGGAATTATAACAGTCAATAGAGGCTAAAATTTTGATTTAATCTTTAAATATGAATGGGATAGGTATTTTAGATTTTTTTGGGTAGCATCATCTATGATTTAAGTGTCCAATATTTTATAATATAACAAATTCCCTATAAATGATCACTATTTTATTTTTAAATATCATCAAACATGAAAAAAATACACTCAAAAAATAAAACCCTCTGTAATATAGAACGATAATGATGGTGAATGTTACAACATGAATTTTTGTAGTATATTATAACCTCTATGAATCAAGAATAAGATATATCAAATTATAGAACAATCTAGATCATTATTACATTAATGACAAACATATAACGATAAATAGTTCATGTTATATACTTAAGATGTTATAATATTCATCATTATTAAAATAAAAATTTCACACCATCAATATTCAAACCATTTCACATTATATATTACATCTATAGAGACCCATACTATTTATAAAAAAATATCACATCTTATTAAATGAATATTTAATACATAATACTATGATCCATGAAAGAATCATATAGGTTTAGTGACTTTGGAAAATTGGATAAATATAAAACTTGTTCATAAGATATCTACATTAATTCCCAATAAGTTATTTATAACTTTCATCCTTCTTAAACATATCATACTTAAAACCTTTCTTAATAACATAGGGAAAGGAAACATAAGAAAGGTTGAGATCAGATGTTCAGTAAGGGTAAATAGGGGAGATGTCAATGATCACTTAGGCATAATATGAGAATAACATTATAAGAACATGAGATTAAAATTTTAAAACCACACCTAGTATATCATATATCATAATCATGAATCATGATATAAATATTGAAATTTCATAAGACAATAATCATAAATGAATCAAAGAAATGAGCCATGAGAGCATAACATTTCTATAAGACATAATTTTGTGTCATAAAAATAAGCATAGAAAATAATTTTTATAGTCAACATTCACTTCCATGAATATAACAATGGATAGGGTTCACTCCGCATTCAATTATATCTTTATCCAAGATTCAGTACTAATACTATGAAAGTAGAGAGAGTCCCTTACTAAACTGGGTTCACTTCCTATTCCAGTCCTTATTATCTCATGAGATATCCATATTTATAGAATGAATTTTAGGTTTATATAATGTTTGTCACACCTATAAAATAATGACAATCATATATATGTATGCCACAAGAACATAAAACATCTATCATATCATAACTCTTGTAAATGAAAATGTTTTCATAAAAATTTATATATTTCATCATAGCATAACCAATGGAAAATAAAAGTGTTTAATAAATATCCCATAATAAAAAAACCATCCATATAGTGAATAGTTATGGTATAATTGGATTATATCTCTAGTAAAACAAATGTAACATTAAATAATGTCATCATAGGTGAAAAAATCCTTTAAAATATCACTTGGAAATTTTCTTCAGAAAAATACCATTTTAATTTTGGAATAACTTATTTAAAATAAAAAGTTCCAAAATATTGTAGAAAACGTTTTATTTGAATAGAACCATGGAAAATTGAAAACTAAACTTCAAATATTTGAGTGGTCAGGATGGTGGTGAATTCTATTCATGTCATGTACATTTAAATAAATATTACTTTCAATTTTTTTGTTAAAAATTAAAATACCTTATTTGGAAGATGACAAGAAGACTCCTCTTAATTTTTTTTGTAAAAATTAAACCATGGGTAAACATTAATTAAAAAAATAATTTTGAAATATTAAAAACATTATTTAAAAATTTCTAGAAAACATAGACATGGAAAAAAGGGATTTTCGACTAGAGATATAAATAATGTCAGTTTTACTTAAAAATATTATTTCAGTGTCTTGAGTATATAAAGAGAGGAAAATTAAAGTAAAAAATTAATCTATAGAAATAAGTAGAGTAAAATAAAATTCATGGGATTCTTGATATATAGGACATAAAATTCCATCTTTTAAAACTTGATCATATATTATCCTGATAAATAATGAGATTATAACATCAATACCTTACCTTAAGTTCAACTTGCATTGAAGACAATCTAACCTCAAGTATAGTAAATTTAAATTTATTATAAATATATACTAGAAATATTTTCATACTTATAATATCATATATAGTCAACTTATTATATTTCAACACCCATTGATTGATAATTATTTATTAAAATTACCACTGGGTGTTAACTATTACATTTTTCTTGAAAATTTTGGCTTGGTATTTTTGGTTCTTTTAAATTTATCATTATTCCATAATTTTTTTTAATAATGATAAAAATATAATATTTATTAATTATATTTTTATTTATATTAATCTATGAAAGGTTGAGATAAAAAATGAATTACACCATTTATAGAGACGATAAGCCATACAAATGCATGGATGTCATTTTCACCTTTAGAAGGATGGAATGAAAGAAAGGTAAATAAAAATTAACCTATGTGGATTTAGTATTATATAATTTATATCATATATATTCATTAAATCTATACTTATTACTATCCATGAAAAGTTTAAATGAAAAATGAATCAAATCGCTTCGTGGAGGTGGTGGTCTACACGTGATCCTGAGCGATGTTATTATTTTCCAACGGATTGGAAGGTAGGAATATAGATATGATGTCATAATTGAAGAAGAATATTTTTTTAATAAATATAATATATTATATTTAAAACTTTCATGATAACAATCCATGAAATATGGTGGTGGAAAATTAATTGTATCACTATGTGGAGGTGGTAGTCCACACATAAGCATGAGCACTACTTTCACTCCCCAATTGATAGAAAATAGGGTGGTTATTGGTGGTCCTATAATAATAAAAATATTTAAGTATATTTAGGATACTGAATTTATTATTTTATTTTGAATACTACCTAATTATAGGACATATATGAAAAAATAAATTTAAAGAGGTTGGATAGGATGACTACATCTTCTTTAGTAGGCCTCCATTAGTTCCCTTATTAGGGATCCTTTTAATTGTATTTTAATAATTCCATATCCTCTAATTCATGGATAGATAATTTAATAATATAATTGGGTATTTTTTGGTCTATTTATATGGATAAAATTTTTGTAAAGAAGAGAAAGGAGGTGTGTCCTTTTATATGTAGGGGAAGGGAGACACTTGGAATTTCTTAATTGAATAAAATATAATAAAGTAATTCTAAAGAAAAATTATTCCAAATTGATAAATATTAAAATTTCGGCTATTATTAGGACT
Source organism: Viscum album (assembly GCA_963277665.1). Taxonomy (NCBI): domain Eukaryota; kingdom Viridiplantae; phylum Streptophyta; class Magnoliopsida; order Santalales; family Viscaceae; genus Viscum; species Viscum album. Next base: position 1,326,703,097 of record OY728142.1, on the reverse strand, counting down.
AAATATATCCATAAAATATTATTTATATAAGTTAAATTGGTACAAATTCCCTTATCTCTTAGTTTAGCCCCCGATAAAACTGTTTTAACCTTAACCATACTATCAAATTTTACTGGTTTACAATTCATTTTGAAAACAAATTGTAGAATAATTTATAAAAAATTAAATTATAATTAAAAATATATAATCCATTTCATAAAATTAAATTCATTTATGACAGATAATTTAATTTAAAATTAAACCCACAAAATGCAATGAAAAGTAGTTTTCCAAAAAAAATGCTTTCTTAAGTATGAAAAATTTTTATGCCAAAATATGACATAAAATTAATTCCAATAACCTAAATTGGTTTTTTAATAATATAAATGAACAAAGTTTACATTTAGATTCATTTGGAAACAAAATTTAACTTTTTAAATTCTTTAAACGAAAAGAAAATTTTCAATAAAAATCAATATTTTTCACTATTCATAAAAAATATATCTTTTTCATAAAATTATAAAAATTTCACTCTTAGATAATTTATAATGATAATTTTAAAAAAAAAATATTCTTCCAAGTAAATTTTTTAAATGTGAAAAAAATTAATTTTATTATTTGTTCACAAAAATACATAAAAATAATTTTTGAGGAAAATTTTATTTTTGAAGCATATAAAAAAATTACTAAAAATTGAGTAATTATTTATCAATATATTTTGTTTATCTAAAAATATTATACATAATTTTTAAAATGCTGTTATTCCAATTCATTTTGAATATTTAACAGCTTGGTTATAAAGCTATACTATATCATATTTCATTTACACTTGGGATTGCATGTATCCCAAGCTATCATAGAAATTAAATGTATTTTAAGAGAAATATATGTCATAAAATCCATGGGTTTTACATTTTACCCCCATTAAAATTAATTTTACCCATGAAATTCCATAAATCCAATACAAAAAACGAGGATATCTATGTTTCATCACATCCTTAGGTTCTCATGTAGCTTTTTTAAAATTTTGATTCCCCTATGAAACTATAATGATGCTTGTAGTATTGTTACATTTAACTTTATCTATAATATCAAAGATTTATAATATCTATTCTTAATAGGAAATATAATTCTCTAGTGGTATAATTTGTGAGTTCAGTACACATGAAGGGTGATGTATGTATTTACTTAGGAGAGATATATTGAAAAAATCATGAACTTGAGGGAGGTTTGGTGGAAGTGCCAAGTGATATTTTACCATCCCTACTAAATCAAAAAATATCAAAGTAGATATTATACCTAAGCCTTATATTTCTATTATTTCTAAGTTTCATAACCTTATACCATGGATAAATTCACATGAATACCTTTTCACCAACATTGAATTCATTATTTCCTTGATGATCGTCAGCATAAATTTTCTGTTAAATCAGAGATGAATTAAAGTGTTATTGAAGTGATATAAATTTATTTGACACTTAATTAACTAGATAATTTAAAAATATATTTCTTTATACAATTTAATTCCAACACATTTTGAAATATACACCTCATTTTATATAGGGATTCATAAGGATCCATCTAAATTCTTGAGTGAATGCTATTTTTGTAAGAAAACTTGACCAGGGGGAGGTGTCGATCAAAAATAACTTTAAAATCCGTAGAAAAATTCCCCATCATATCCTCTAGGGTTTAAATGGTCTTATAAGAACAAACATCAATCATATTATGATAATAAGTACTCAAACACAACTATGAATCAAGATCTTGTTGAATAATTTTCCATGATATTGACACAAACCTAGGAACCAAATCAGATACAATAGAATGTGGTGCTCAAGAAAACTGTACCCTTCTTTAATGTATATTGTAGAAATATGATCAAGATATAAATCTTGTTTGATAAAAATTAGGTTTTCTAAATTCATAAGGTGATATACTATAACCCGAATAGCATTACATCCTCTACACATTTAGGGTATTTCGATGAAAGAAATCCATTGTGATGTTTTCCCATTTCCATTTTGGTATGGGTAATGATGGTAACATACCCTTATAATTCTATATATTATTCTTAACTTGATGATATATCAAACAATGAGATACGTACTATGAAATATCTCCCTTCATTTTGTCCCACCGCAAATGATCTTTTAGACCTCTTAAACATTTTCATACTTCAAGGATGAATAGAGAATGATGAACTATGCGCTTCATCCAATACCTCCTTAATCAAATATAGTTTGTATGAAACATATAAACAGTTAATTTACATTATCATTCCATAATAATAATGTCTAAACTCATAAACATTTATAATATTATTTTATAGCTCTATATCTTACTTATGCACCTCTTTAATCCTCACTTGGATATATGGTTTAACACTCATTTAATAAATATAGGATTTATACCCTTCCTTAAATATTTCCATATCCATCCTTTGAAATCCAAAAATATTGGATGTTTTTTTATCCTAATCATAGGTATTATTGGTTTTTTATTTTGACTCAAGAGTTAACCAACTTTTTCATTTTCATAGGGTGGTTATGAATTGAGTAGTTATAATCCTTAATCAACTACAACCATCTTCTCTCACACATATTCCACTATTTCCAAGTGAATATATACATTAAAATTTTATTATTGGTATATATTTCATAGCTTATTCTATAAATAAAATTCTTATATATATATATATATATATAATGAAAAAATTACAGATCTACCTCTAAATCATTATTTAATTATTTTTTTCTCATGAACCTTCAATTTTCATGAGGCATATGCTATCACCATATCATTATACATTAGGATGAATCGTAATAAATTATTCAATACATATTTATAGATCACAAAACCTTCTCCTATATAAGGTAATGTAATCCTAGGTTTACTAACTAATATTCTATTCTATTACTTGAATTTTTCTTCATATTCATGTTTCATAAGAAACTTGGCTCCCTTACGAGTTAACATGGTGAGTATATTAGATATACATAAAAAATTATTCATAAATAATTTATAATATCTACGAAAAAAATAATAAAACTGTGGATCTCAATCATGGTGTTTAGTTTAGGCCAATGGTCAATAAATTCCATATTTGATGCATCCACTAATACACCCTATCTTGATATTATATTACCAAAAAATGAAACATATTTTTTCCAAAATCTACACTTTGAATATTTTTCGTACATATTATCTTTACATAGGGAATTGAATACAATTCTAAAGTGATCCTCATGACCTTACTTACACTTTGAATATATAATAATATCATCAATGAAGACTACCTAAAACTAATAAAAGTAATATTTAAATACTCTATTCATTAAATCCATGAAGATATTGGGGAAATTAGTAAGACCAAATGGCATCACTATGAATTAAATGTGTCTATACCTTATAGAAAATGTTCTCCAAGGTATATCCCTCTTCTTTTCCCTCAATTGATGATATTTAGAATGAAGGTAAATCTTGGAAAATTATTGAGATCCACACAATTGATCAAACAAGTCATCAATAAGGGGTATATGATACATATTATTGATAGTGATATTTTTATTTTTTCATTAATAAATATAGAGTCTCATTAATCCTTTAACAAAAAAACTGAGGCAACTTAAGTTGATTCACTTGGCCAAATTAATCCCTTGTCAAGATTCTCCCGGAGTTTCTTCTTTAATTTATAAAACTCAATATAATCCAATCTATATTGATTCCTTGAGATATGTGTAGCACCAAATATTAGTTCTAATGAAAACTCATCTTCATGATGTAATGGAAGGCTCAGAAACTATTTTTGAAATACATCAAAAAATGTCATAAACTAGGCATATCTTTGATGTTGAGTTTCTCCCTAATCATCTAAGATAAACACCCCTTTTGAATTTAAATTAAGACCCACATAATTAATGTAATTTCTATTAAAATTTCATATTTATAATCACATCTATGATGATCATAGGATTTTTTGGAACATCAAACATGAATTCCATTTCTTGGAAATTGATATTATATATTATATAAATAAAATCCATCTATACCTAAAATAATATCAAATTCAAATAGATGGATAATAATTATATATAAAGGAATAAAATTCCCACAAAAATAAATCATAGAATAATCATAAAACTGATATGTGATCATTTTACCATTAGAGGTTTTCACTGAAAATTCACAATCAAATCATTCAGGCTGTATTGTGATACACTTGTAAAATTCATCAGAAATAGAAGAGTTTTTTGATACAGAATCAAATATGAAATTAGTAGTTCTAGAGTAGACTCTGTGTGTACCTTTCACCACTTAGTTATACACATTATAAATACTAATTGTATGATATTTCCCATTATCTATGGTCTTAAGAGGCTTTTGACTTTGATCATCATCATTACCTTTGGATTTGACCACTAGTTTTCATAATTTCCATTATCTTTGAACTTGAAACACTAGAGTGTATGTGGTGTATTATGTGGTAATTTATCTCCAACATTAGCTAAATTATTCTTCCCATTACACCATCATTTGATTTCCTGATGTCCTTCATTTATACACCTAAAATATTTTACATTTCCCTTAGGATAAATTCTTCCATGTTTCCTTCCAAACTTTGAGTATTAATTAAATATCATCTTCTTCCCTATATGGTTTTTATAATATCCTTTTAATTACCTATTTCTTTTCTTATAAAAAATATGAGATTAATGGGTAACTCTAATATATATATCTACATTAATAGAACATTGGATGATATCTTCATATCTACTGAATCCCCTTATGGAAAATTCCATTCGAAAACTTGGTTTTAAGACACTAAAGAATCAGTCAATCTCACTTTCATATTGAATGATAACACTATAAGAGTACCTCACAAGTATTGTTAATTTTTTATCTTATTTACTAACAAATTCATCATCCATATTCTTTATCTCAATGAATTACTTCTCTATTTTTATATATATAATATAAGGAAAGTAATTATTGAATAATAAGATCCTAAATAAATCCCACACCATGGATTTAATTTTTCCCTATTGACATGTGTTTTTGATAAGATTCTACCATTGACCTCCTTCGCCTTCTAAATTATAAATATCTAAAATAAATTTTTCTTATTATAAACACTGTAGAATAGAAAATATCTTTTTAGTGGTACTAATACACTACTTAGAAACTATTGGATTAGTGGATTTAATAAAATAAGGTGGATGTTGCTCATGAGGGAAATAATATATTGCTATTTTCCCATTTTCTCATTTAGAAGATTAGTGTGATTCATATCATGAGAAAGTATATTGTGCACATAAACAATATTTTTCATTCTGTCACTCATAACATTTGGATATTTAGGATTAAAATAATCTAACTATCTACCACATTCAAATTTAACAAGGTTCCTTTGGGTTCCATCCATTGACTAAATCCAAAAATCATAGTGTGAGTGAAAATAATCATAGTGGAAAACCATATAATCCTGAAAAATAATTTATTTTATGTTTATGTCAAGAAATCTTCTTTTAATTCCATGACACCTTAGGTATAACCTTGTTTATATATGATTATCATCTATTTTAATCCTTCATAATGGTTCATAAATAAAATGTGAATTAACCCAAGCATATCCCCAATGAGTGTCAAACTAGGTTCATAGTAAGGGAACACTCACTGTGCACCATAATAATGGTCATGATATACTTAAGAAACTCTTTTTATGATTCTTACCCCTAGATGAATATGTTCCAAACCCATGTCCACTTCTAGAATCTAGATAGGGGTATTTTTCTTATAAAACCAAACTCCGTTATTTAAAAAAACATAGGACATTATCCTATATATAGGATTATCCTAAGGGTTCACGCCAAAATTTTCTCATCTTAGTTTCCAAAGGTAACTAAACCTTTCCATGATACCAAATATAGCAACACATTCTTTCTATAAAAAAATATCACATATTAAAAAATGAATATCAATACATGACATTAATATCTATTCCAAAATCGTATATGTTTTGTGTATTTGAAACTTAGATAAATATAAAACTTTTTCATAAGAGATATACATTAATACCAATTATGTTATTCATAAATTACATCCTTTGTAAACATATTTTACATAAAACCTTTCATCATAACTTTAGGAAAGGATACATAAGAAAGTGTGACCTAAGATTCTCAGTAAAGGTAAAAAAGGGAGATATCAATGATAACATAAAAATAACATGAGAATAAGGGTACAAAAACATGATATTAGAATTTGAAAACCATACACAACATATCATAGATAATAATCTTGAATCGTGATATAAATCTTGTTAGTTTATAAGAAATAAATTATCAAGGTGTAGCGACTTGACCAGGTTTTCCACTTAATATATGATCCAGGCTTACTGGACACTTGACCTTAGGAGTGCCTCACTATATACCAAAGGGTTCGAACTATCAGTGGGTGTATGATTAGGTTATAGTGTAGATACTATACCCTCATGTGATGATAATAATAATAGTCCATATGTATATAACATAGTGGAAGAAGAACCGTAAATAGAAGAAACATGATAAACACAACTGAAGCATATACAAAAACAATAATAATAATAATAATCCCAAATTATAATACCATTTGAACATGATAAACCATGACAGAAAAGGTTATTCCAAAGTAGATGGACAAGGTCACTTGTGGTTGAACCTATAGGTACATATACATAAGTTTGAAAGGACCCAAAGGAAAAGTAATGCTTGATGCAATAGAACCACATAGTCCACTACCTTCTATCACATGAAAATGTAGTGAAACTCCTGATCACTAATATCCAACTCCCAAGCCTGATCCCTTACTGAATCCCAAAATTTTAATGTCTACAAGCGTCCTGAGGGTCCCATTTAGGGTGTGAGTATAAACTTATTAGTCCACGAAAAATGTGTTCCTATCTTACATCCATAATTATAAATTATATGCATACAGAAATAAATAGTAACAACTCAAACATAATAATAAAAAATCCTCTCCACTAGTGCTCAATAGCCACAAGTATCATTTACATGCTTCATCCAATGTCGATATATCTTGGAATACATTCCCCCAAATATATATTTTCATAAAATACATGTATGAAAAGATATATTTGTAGTGGAGAGGACCCATTGTTTAATTCTTAGGCATCCCTTGATGAATACCAATCTAGAGATCCCCTAGGACCCTCCCATAAATATAACATTAGCACCTCATGCCATCTAACACCTCACGAGCCACTAATAGAGTAATTGTCATACCAATGTCATGATCATAAATAAGTCTCAGGCCCCTTAGATCTCCATTCATAAAATCATCATCGACTCAACAACTCAACATCCTGAGGCGCATTAGTATCTATCCTCCAATAATCTCGAACCATCAGCCTCAAGTATAATGGAAGCCCTCATCCCCCAACTGATGGTATTAACACCATATCCTAATGGTCCATCACCATCAACAATGGATTTATACAGTGATCACCTTATACATTATTAATGTTCTACACCATCCCTTAATCTACAATATCTATAGAGGACTCCAACCATAATGAGTGGTCAATACCACCTCACTGAGTCCTATTTATTTTCACATGAATCCAACAACATTTCATATAACAACGAGGATCAGAAATCAACAAAAATTCCTAATCCACACCAACTGGAAACCTAATTTCCACATTTTACCACATCACCCGAGTCTTGATTTTCGACATCATCTCAAGTCCCATAGGCCATTACCTTATCCTAAAAACCCTATCACCTCAATCTGTATGAACCATGTCACCTAAACCTGATGATTAACATCACAACATGCATCTCAGTCCAATACCAACCTAACAAATGATTTCTCCTCCGTATCAATGATCATCATTACCACAAAGCCTTAGGCAATGCATATCACATTACCATGGAGCCATTGAAACCATATTAAACATCTATTAAATTAAATTACACATCCTAACTAACCTTTGAAATTAGTAAAAATCCCCTCACCCATATTAGATTAATTAAATAGAATATTTCATGCCCAATAGAAACCCAAAATATTAATTAACAAATCTAAAATACAAGGATTAGTTCGTTAAAGGTTTACCTCAAACGAACCAACATGTAAATTTAATCATTCACCCATAAAACACATAAAATTAAGGGGAAATCTAGGCACCACCTACCTTATACTTATATGTTATCACTCATAAAATATCAGCCTTTAACTTGATCTGTATCATGACAAGTTAGAGATTGATACAAACTCCATAAAAATTTGGAAAAATAGATCATAGGGATTTAGAATTTTGTATGGAGAGATAAACGAGAAATAGAATCAAGAGGATTGAATTCCTTATGAATATGATTCCAACGATACATACATATCTCAGATCTAATATCATATGGAGAAGAAGTCTTGAAGACTATGAGAGGAAGGGAAGAGGGGGGGGGGCACTACTAAGACCTCCCAGTGACTGAAGAAAATTAGAAGGCCCAACCCTTTCTCCCCCTTTTAAAAATAAATCCCCATATATTTCACGTCATTTATCTATTACACAACGTGAAAAATATTCATGACTTGTATTGGATACACATCATTAATTCCTAGAGGTTATACCCTAAGCTTTCACAGCCTACCACATGTTGCGGAAACCACTTTTACATCGTGTAAATATTACAAAATGTGAATTTCTAGTTGGATCTCTTTTAAAAATCAAAATTCATCCATCCTTCCTTTGGTGTTCCCATGAACCCCTAAGACTTACAATAAAACTTAAACCCCAAAAAACAATAATCTCTTTGAGTAATAAAACATTAAAAATTAGGTTCTAAAGCTTAAAATTAATGTTGTCCCAATAAAAAATACACAAAAGTTCAAAATTATTTATAAAAAGCAACCCATTCAAAAAACTGGAACATTACATTCTCCCCACCTTAAAATATCTTTTCCCTAAGATATAAGGTCTCATGAAAATATGTTACCAAACATACCCATATCATAACCAGAATCCTAGTCTACCCCAGTTAGTCAAAAAAAATTAAACTCCCCTAAATGCACTCCCCACCTTAGGAGTTACCTACTTGGTCGCTCTCCAACCCAAAAACAAACATTATGATGGTTCAACTAACCATCCTTAGACATACAATTCATCTGATGAAATATTTTCATTCATGAACCCATAAAGTTCCCAATTATACCTATATTATACTAGACACTCATCTAGTCCTGCATCTCATTAGATACTCATTAGTACTTGTATCATACATGACACCCACGAGTCCCACATCTCATTAGATGACAATAAGTTTTGCATCTCAATAGAAGATCATAAATAACCCTACAATATATATATCTATATATTCATTCCCACCATATTCGTGATTCCTACGAACCTAATACATATTAAGCATTATATCTAATTCCCACATACTAACCATCACTTGATTAGTCCAAATACAACATGTGCACCTCATGCATCTAACTGGTCGTGCCCAAATATATAAGGTCATGATAGGATTAAGGTATACCTATAACCTTCATCGAATCTATGGTCTAATTGAAACCTACCAGAACAATATCATGCACCTAGCCTGAATCCTGACTACCTGAGGCTTAACCCCCTGTGAAGCTTCACCAGCCACCGGCCACTAACCCCATTGTTGGGTCTCTCTCTCCCTACTATGACATATTTGTGTAACATGGTCTCAACTACCAGATCCTAGTACCAATCTTAGTACTACCTCATATCCTTTATCTTAACCTGATCCCTAACTCATATCTATTCGAGAAGGATTCCTACAAAGCCTATCCAAATAGACCATATAGCTGCACACCCAACACTCCTTTAGAACTAGATCACACTGGGTCTAAGAATATTCTGGATTCCCACACTAGAAGCATACTATAAATAACCACTCCTCGATGGTATTTCAGATAATTTTACCTGACTGCCCTATTAAGAATCCTCATGACCTCAATTTTATCTACCAGTAGAATCACCACTAATCTCACCTAACACTGTCATCCAGATCGAGTATGACCAGTCCATCAAGTTTCCCTTAGCTTCCAGCGCCTGCTTCACTGCCTTCGAGAAAGAGGTCATTCTAAATATGTTTACCTAAAATTTGATGGAATGTCTCAATACATCGTCAAATCACCTCACCCTAGAAATGTATTTGTATCCCATAGAATATGAAAAATGAGACAAGTCTAGAAACTTTGATACATAATCCATAATGAATATTTCTCACTGCTAGAGCTTCATGAACTCATGAGATAGGTTATCCATCAATGTCTTAGTGAAGAATTTATTTAAGAACCTAGCCTCGAATTCCTTCCAAGCTAGTCCCACATGCCTGTATTCCTAAACCTGTACATCCCATCATCGCTTTATTGGTCCTCTAAGCATATAGGTTTCCAACTTCACCCTTCAAAATGGGGGTTCCTGAAGCTGGTCAAAGATAGTCTTCAAAGAATATATAAATATTTTTATTTCCTATGGTACACCCTCACCTTGAAATAATATTTGGTGATGTGACTAGAACACCCATGTTAGATACGAAATTATTGGATTAGATATCTGAAATCACTGTTCAATGTTCTATATGACCTGAAATAAGCTCTCCCAAATATTATAATCAATCCATGGCCCAAAATCTACCATAAAATATGGTTGAAATTCCTATCTTGGAGCCTTTAACTATGGATCATGATCATCTTGGACCTTAGAGGCGTTGTCCTATTCATGCTCCAGTGATACCACATCCCTTACCTCCTGACGATCTACCAGAAGCCATCTATGTGTCATCTCACTAAAGACTGAATACCATGGTCAAAAATATGTAATAGAATATATATATCATAGATTGGAAAAGTTGTAATAAAATTTACATATCACCACCACTATACTCCCCTATCACACCCATGTCAGAAGTCATCTTCCCCCATTGACCCTTACCTACCTGTGATAGAGTTAGGTATCATATATCATATGAAACCGATATCATAAACTTGAGGAAATTGAGTAGAATGAAACCAAAAGGATAAGAAGGAAAATTCTTTTTATCTTTTTGTTGACACTTTAGATGGTTCATACCCTTTTAATCATCCATGCCTATCCATAATAGTTTCATGACCATACATACTATATACACATAGCATCACATAGTGATCTCATCAGGAAAAACATACCTGGGTTGTCTGATTATAATGCCACCAAAATGATAATCAAGGAAACAATGTTTATCATTTTATTGACACATTAAACAACCCAACCCCTATTAGGGAATTATAGGTTCTCAATTACAATCACAATCACATACACACATCATATGATCCTAAGTTCCTATCATGATTCATAAAAAATCCTCCCTTGACATAGTGAGATAAGGGTCAAAAACACATAATACAATAACATCACACCATAGTGAACCAATCAAGGTTGAAATTAATCAGTAGTAAAATTGGAAAGCATAAAATAATATTACAACCCATGGAAAATTAGTATGTCCACTATGCATGGGGATAAAGGCACCCAAACATGATCTATTTGCCGAGTTCTAAGTATAACCTAGTCTTCAGCCTATCAAAGCAAAAATAGTAAGACCATAAAGGAAAATGAACTCATATGATACCATTTTTAGTACCTTGGACAAGTTTTACACTTAATATGTGCTTCAGTACTGTTGGTTGTTGGACTATAGGTGCACCTCCCATATGCAAAAGGCTATCAACTAATAGAGATGGTTTGATTAGGTGATAGCGGGGGTACTATACACTAAGGCGATGATAATAATAATGGTCCATATGTATATATCATAGTGGAAGAACCATAAATAGAAATAATAGGATAAACACAATGTAACCATATACAAAAGCAATATTAATAATACTAATTCCAAAGCATAGTACCGTTTTTAGATGATAAATCATGCTAAGAGCATTTATATAAAATTAGACAAGAAAGGTCTCCCATGGTTGACCTTATAGGTATAAATACATAAGAATTCAAAAACCTAAAGTAAAAGTAAATCCTGATGCAACAGAACCACCAAGTCCACTTCCATCCATCCCATAGAAAAGTAGCACAACTATTGATCACTAAGGTATATATCTCAAGCCCGATCCCTTACCTAATCCCAAAATCATATTTTCTACACTCGTCCTGATGATCTCATCTATGGTGTGAGAATGAACTTAGTAATCCACTAATAAAAAGTCCATTTTTTATATCCATAATTTTAGAGTGTATACATATGTAAATAAAGAATAGAAGCTCACACATAATAAAAAAATCCACTCCACTGGTGCTAAACAGCCACAAGTGAGTGATTATCTACTTCAAACAATGCCACTATATCTCTAAATACATTCCCCAAAAAATATATTTGCATAAAATACATGTATGAAAAGATAAATTTTTAGTGGAGAGGTTCCATGGATTAATGCACAAGAGTTCCCCAAAGAATAAAAATCTAGAGAGCTATAAGGATCATACCATAAATATAACACTAGCACCTAATTCCATCCGACACCTCACATACCACAAATCAAGTGACCTATGTCCCAAAAATAGAATCATCAATAAGTCATAGGCCCTAGGGCCTCTTCTAATAAAATAATTTCTAGCTCAAAAACCTAACGTCATAAGGAATGATAGTATACATACTCAAATAGTACCAACCCACCAGCCTCAAGTATAACATCGATCCTCATACCACAACTGATATTATCATAACCATCTTCTGATGCTCCATCACCATCACCCATGGATTTTTACCATGAGAACCACCACTATAACTGATGGTCAACACCATCTCCTAAGCCACAATATCTACATTGGCCTTTACCCATAATGAGTGGTCATAAAACCTCACTAATTAATATATGTGTGCACATGACTCTAATGGAACATCATCCCAAAAAAGTGAGAAACAATCACCAAAAATTCCTAATACACACTAACCAGAAACCTTGTTACAACATGGAACCACTTCAACCAAGTCTTGCTGGTCAACAAGATCTCAAGTATTGTAGTCCATTCCATTATCTCGATGACATCATCACCTCAATCCTGATGAACCATGTCTCCCCAACCCAATGGTCAACATCACCCCATGTATCTCAATCCATGAACAACCTAAAAAATCATGTTTCCTCAGTCATGGTCATCATCACCACCTCAAATTCTTGAGCCATTCCTGTCATGTTCCCATAGAACCATTGCAAACATATTACACATCAATTAAATTAAATTACACAACCTACATAGCCTACCCATTTGTTCAAAATACCCTTACCTGAATTAGATTAATTAAATAGAATAGGTAATTCAAAATGACATACCATAACATTAATTAAAGAATTTAAAATTCAATGATCAATTTATTTATAGTTTCCCTCCAAAAACCCAACATTCATATTTAATCACGCACCCATAACACACTTAAAATCAAAGATAAATCTAGGCACCATCTACCTTATACTCATAGGAACTCACTCATTGAATATCGACCTCTAAATTGAGCCAGGTCAAGGGAAATTAGAGTTTTAGACAAAATCTCTAAAAATAGGCCAAAAGAGATTTTATGGATTTAGAACTCTATATGGAAAGATAAATGAGAAAAGTAAGCAAGTAGATTGAATTACCTACTGCTAAACTTCCAATGAGATAGACATATCTTGGATCGTATCTTGGATATAGAAAGAGGATCAAATCCTAGGAGAGGAAGGTAGGATATGTTGGTACTACTAAGACCTCCTGGTGGTTGAATAATATGATAAGGGTCGATCCCCAGCTCCCCTATTAAAAAACAAACCCCATTGTCTTGATTTTGGGTATTCAGTACAAAACATGAATAACATTAAAAACATGTATTGAATAAACATTATGAATTACTCAATGTAATCCAATAATATTTCATTACTTGATACATTCTATGTAAACCAATTCTATGTCATGTAAATATTACATAGCATGAATTTCTGGATTGAGTTGTTTTCAATAGCCCAGGCCATCCATGCTTCCTTTTTTGTTCTCTTGAACCCCTAAGACTTCCACTGAAACTTAATCCCCACCTAAAAACATGTTATTTTAGCTATAAATATTTCATTATCAGGTTCCAAAGATTAAAATATATGTTTCCTTGACCAACATACTCAAAAGTTAAAAATTTCCCTGAAAAAACTACCCATTCGAAAACATAGGACATTACAAAAGAAATAAAAGAACATAATCAATGAGAGAATAACATTATCATAATACATAATTTTCTTTCATACACATAATCATATAAAATCATTTCTTTAGTCAATTATCACTACCAATATTTTCATAGTGGATTTGGTTCACTCCGCATTCCATCACGTCCTTAGTCAAGGTTCACTCCCAAGACTATTATAGTGGATAATGTCACTTACTAAACTGGGTTCACTCCCCATTCAATTCCATATTATATCATGATATTTTCACCTTTACCTAATGAATTACAGGAAAATATAATTTAGGTCCCACATCACACAAAATGAAAATTATGCATATGTATGCAATAAGATTATAAAAAATTCATCATATCCTAACCCATGGAAAATAAAAAAAAATTATAAACATTTCAACATTTCATAGTAGCATAACACATGGAATATAAATGGGTTTCATAAATATCTCATCATCATAATAATAAACCATCCAGATAATAAATAAGGATGGTATAATTGTATAATATACCTATTAAAACATATGTTACACTAAAAGATGTTATCTAAGATTAAAAATTTATTTAAAAGATCACTTGGAATATTTATTGTGGAAAATACCCTTTCCATTCGGGAATCACTTCTTTAAAATATAAAAAATACAAAATATTATGGAAAAATTTTTATTTGAAAAGAACCATGGAAAATTATAAATTAAGATTTAAAGGTTTTATTGATCATGATTGTGAGAAAATCTATTCTTGTTTTGTACATTAAAACAAATATTCTTTTCACATTTTTGGTAAAAAGTAAAAAGTACCTTGTTCGGAAAATGAGAAGAATATTCCTTTTAATAAATTTTTGTAAATTCAATCAACGATAAAAATTACTTTAAAAAATCATAGGATAATATTAAAAAATTATTTTTTTATAAAACATGGATATGGAAGAAAATGGATTTTCAACTGAAGAGAGAAATAAAGTAGGTTCCCATTAAAGATGTTATTTCAGTATATTGACTACTTAAAGAGAGAGAAATGAATTAAAAACATTAAATATATTTAAATTATAAGAGGATATGTAAATTTTTTAAATTCATGATTGATGGGTCATAAATGTCTATCATTGGAAACGTGATTATAAACAATCCTGATAAACATTGATATTGTAACATAAATCCCTCACCTTAATTTTGGATTTCTTTGAAATCACTCTAAACTCAAGTATAATAAATTTAAATTTATTTTAATTCTACAAAATATTATTTTATATACTTTTAATACCATATATTATCCACTTATAACATTTCAATACCCATTTATTAATAATTATTTATTAAAATCATCATCTATATGTGTTAACTATTTTGTTTTCTATGAGAGATTTTGTTTTTTAATTATAGACCTTGTATTGATAATAATTCCACCATCTCCATAATGTAAATAATGATATCAATATAATATATATTAAATATATGTATATTTCTATTCACCCACACAAGGAATAAATATAAAAATTAATTACACCATTTATGGAGATGGTAGGTTGTATGTACACATAAACACTGTTTTTGCTTTTTGAAAGATGGAATGAAATAAAGGTAAATAATAATTAACATTTAAGGAATAATTATTATATAATATATATCATATATTTTTATTAAATATATAATTATTACCATCCATGTAAAGAATAAATAAAAAATGAATCATATCACTCTGTGGAGGTGGTAGTCTACACGCACTTATGAGCGACATTATCATTTTCCAATGGATTGGAAGTTAAGAAGGTATATATGATATTATAGTTATATAAGAATAATTATTTAATAAATATAATATATAAACATTAAACCCATCATAATAATAATCCATGAAATATGGGGATGAAAATGAATTATAACACTATATGGAGGCGGTAGTCCACACGTACAAACAAATGATACTTTCACTACCCATTTGATGGAAAATCGGGTGGATATGGGTGTTTAAATAATAATAATAAAATTTATGAATATTTAGGATACACTATTTATTATTTTTATATGAATATAACAAAATTATAGGAGGTAAAAGAAGAAATAAATTGAAAGAGGTCAGGTAGGATGATCACATATTCTCTAATAGGCCTCCTTTTGATACGTTTTTAAGGATCCTTGGAATGGTCTATTAAGAATAATAGATCAAATAATTAATGGTTAGGAAATTTTATCAGAGAATTGGAAAGGGGTTTTTCTAGATTGATGGATGATAATGGTGTAATGAAGTGAAAGTAGGGGTGTCCATTTATAAGTGGAGGATAGAACATTCTTAGAATTTATTAAAAGAATAAAAAATAAAAAATAAAAAATCAATAAAAATATTTATAAATAGATATTGATTCAAATTTGGGATACTATGAGGTCGAAATATTCCCATAAAATAGGATCTAGACCAGTCTAATTGGAAAAATTACCCTTATCTCTTGTTTTAACCCCCCACTAAACATCTTTAAATTTAACCATGAAAACAAAATTTTACTATTTATATTATTCTTTATGAAAAAATGAAGGTGTTCTCATTACCAAATTTTGAAATGATGTTTCTAAATATAAAATACATTTAATCAAATTCAATTCAAATTTTTTTCATAATTTAATTAAAAATTAAACCCATAAAACATGATGAAAAGCAGTTTTCCAAAAAAATATTTTCTTAAGTATAAGAATTTTTTATTCCAAAATACTATATAAATTTATCTCCAATTACTTAAATTGGATTACTAATAATATAAATTAACTAATATTACTTTTAAAACCATTTAAAAAAAATCAAACTTTATAAATTATTTAAATGAAAATGTAGTTTTCAATAAAAATCAATATTTTTTTATTCATTGAAAAATAAATATTTTTAGAAAAGTTTAAATATTGAAATCTAATATAATTTTCTATACTAATATAAAAAATTAAGTTAATTGTTTTTCAAATAAATATTCTAAAAGTGTAAAAATAATATTTTTATTTATTTTTCATAAAAAGAAATAAAATTTTTTTTTGAGGAAAAATATATTTTTGAAGCATATAAATACTTTACAAAACTGACTACATATTTATAAATATATTTTATTTATATATAAAATTTATTAACAATTTTGGAAATGGTGTTATTACAATTAATTCCACCAATTTAACATCTAGGTTATAACGGTATATTAGATCATAATTCATTTATAAATAGATTTGTGTGTATTTCATGCTATCAAAAAAATTAAATTTATTTGAAGAGAAATATTTAACATAAAATATTTGGGTGTTTCATCTTCACCACATCTCAGGGACCATAAAACTCAACCAAGGTTCATCATCACTCTTCATCCTAAATAACATTATAAAAAACATGCATCCTACTAAATCAATAAACAATAAGAGTTTTATGATGACTAAAAAGTGATTATCACATGGAAATTAAGATTAAAAGATGACATTGTAATGAAATAATACATTCCATATAATATTCTTATAGTGGTTACATTACTTGTGGAGATCAAGCATAGTTCCTTTTCAACCGCCAAAATTTTTTATGGTGAGGATATTTTTTGTGGTTATTTTTTGGTGGTTCCCTAGTGGCCATGTGGATTTCTTGTGATATATTAGACATTTTTGGTGAGTAGGTAGTTTTTATCATGAGTCCACATAGATATCTTATGATAGCTTCATAATTTATAGTATCCAGGTTGTTATTCCCTTTTTATCACATGGATTTCTTGAAGAAAAATCATCATATTTCATTCCTATATTGAAAAATTATATGAATGTAATGTTATTTTATACAGTAGTGGTTCCACTTATCAAAGGATGCGTGGTTACCATAATTTCCTATAAAAGCATCCATTGTAAAAATTTCAAAAATAAAGTAATTTTCCAAGTTATGAAACATGAGAAATCACATCCGTTGTGAGTATATCCTTTATGAGAATGTCCATATATATTAATTCCATTAGATTGAATTTAAAATTATGTTTACAGAGTTTTTGGCATTATAAATAATATTTCAACGGTTATGTATTTCATTTGAATGATTCTTATATACTATTCTACATAAATCCTTTATGAGAACCCCATTTACTTAAACTGTAAGCCATTATAACTAAGGATTTTCCATATAAATATTATACGATTTTCAACTTTAACACTACATATCATTTCTATAACCTACTCATAAACATAGGGACTTAAATTTTATAAGGTATAAGGGTTTAACATATTATATATGACCCTTTTACCGATAGAACACCTCGGTATAAATTTTTTTCTTCTAGTCAGACCTTCTAAAAAATATTTAATTTATGGTTGTTCGAACCTTATGACCAAGAAAAATGGAATTATTTTACACTATTCCCTAATTTAAACACTTTAAAAAGAATATACCATAACACCCTCCTCTAAAGCCACCGGAAATGAATGATCAAGTCACCATACATATCAATGTTCTCCTATATATAATGTATTTAATTAATAATGAGAATTTATTATCTTTTGAGATATATCCTCCAGATATCCTTCTTGATTGAAAGGTAACTTAGAGTATTGGAAATTATGTAATCCATTGATATCGAGGATCCAGATAATTATTTTTTTAGTGGATATCTTTATAGAACAAGATTCTCATTCCAGGATACTCTATAATATTCTTTATTACTCTAAATAATTTAGTCAACCCACTTTTTTACAATTAATGTGTCAAATATATATATGGGTAACATAAGTGAAAAATCTTATTATTTGGATGAGTTCACCCATTAATTCTATCATCATTCCATATCTTGTTAACTATAGATACTATATAACTAAAAATAAACACTCAAGAAAAAGTCCTATAAAAATCAATGATATATCTTAATCATATTGTTTTTTATTCTCTATGACTCTAAATCTATTAAAGAAATTCATAGTCACATGACCATAAACAATAAGATGTAATTATATTGGATTCATCACATTTAAAATTACTTTCATGATATTTTTTTAATGACCTTAAAAGGAAAAAAATTGGTTGCAGTCACACTTCATTAAAAGTACCTTCATTGATCATAAATACCTTAATATAAAAGACAACATAATGTTACTTATCACATAAACATAAATAGTATGATTTTGACCATTATATAGAATCAAATATGTAGTTTTTTTCTATCTTCAAATGGATTCATAGGTATCCCCATTCATTGGTTCAATCCCAACCTCACCATAACAATTTCCTCCCTAGATATAGAATAATTATAGTGATCCTGAAAACGTGTATTAAAATCATAATATAATCAAAAAATAATGTTAAAGATGCATAACCTCTTATACATGATGACAGAGGACCTAAAATATAGATATTTTTCAATTCAATTCAATGTGTGAATTTATCACTTTAACAACATAGGTATCCGATATTATTACTTGTAAGTATTCACACATATCTCTTAAATTTATAAGATGGTCTCTGGAAATTCATTAAGACCCATAATGGGATAACCCAAAATCTTATACTTACATCCTAAAAATATAATTTAAATCATAATTTGTTCATTTTAACAATGTATTACCTTTGGAAATTGGGTCCATAACCAAACAAAAACATTGGAAAAAATGGATGGTTAAAAAAATAGTGAACCAAACCTAAAATCACTTACCGATGAAATAGATCAATTGATTATTCCCACTTACTTTTAATATTGTGTTGATGGATTTATTATTTTTTTATATTCCATTATCTTTATCTCATTATATATAAATAATTTATTCACTCAATGCATTAACAAGCACCAAATTCTCCCAAATGAAATGGGTTAATGGAATATTAATATAGGTGTTAGTGTTTCACTAGAAAATTGGTCCCCATATATACTCCTTTTCCATAATGTTTATTGCGTCCCCTCAATAATGACTAAATTTTTCACCCAATCAGTTTAATTGATTTAGGTGTTAAATTCCATAGTTTGGTAATATAACTAAAATAGTTTCATCCCAAACCTAGAGGTGGATCATGGTGAAGCCCCTGATTCCATCTCATCAATGATATACCCTTAAGAAACAAGAGGGCTTAGTCACCACATCAAACCACATAAAAATCATTTCATCAAAGTAAAGAAAAACCCATAAACTTATTTATGTAGAGGTGTATGAGTATATTCAATACATCTTGACGACCACTGAGTGGCCTCTTATAAGTGATCCAATAAAAAATGGATTCAACCAACACCCTTTATCCTAATCACTCTATATACCATAGAGGATTCAATTGACTCTATTCCCAATCTTATTACCTATACAAGGGAATGGGGGATGAGGTCCTATAAATGGTCATATATTGTTCAGGTCACGAAGCATGCCCATATTTCTGAGTGCACTAAAGATATTATCACCTTTTAGTATATCTCAATAGAAAATTAAGAATGATTCCAAATCACTAAAGACATGGGAACTCAAATAATTCTAAATAAGTAATCTATGTTTGATTTATCAATATCCTAAATCGTTAGGGAATCTAAAAATTAACTTATATGCCCTCTCCATATAAATCATCATGAATATCATCCTTATAAGAACTGAAATTCTAAAAATTAAGGTCATTCCTATATTGAAAATAATCAATTAACCAACAAAAATGCTATTATATGTGATTAAACACAAGTAGGAAGCTATTTTGGTTCTCCCTAGATCTATCTTTATGAAGGTACTCCTTGAATCCATATAAGGACCAGTCATGGAGGCACGCTTTATGAATGAATATCACCCAGCAATCACAATTTTCCTTTTAGTGACACCAATTGTGGAGGTCCTCCCCACGCTGTAGAGATAAAAATGTAGCTATATCCTCCTCATTTCAATCAAGAAAAATACTATAATTATATAGCTCCTCCTAATGATGATTAATAAATAGATACATTAAATGGTGATCCTACCCATTATGGCTACAAATAAATCAACAACTAGGGGGTTTCTCTATGTGGTGATGAAGAAAGTAGCATTGGAGGTCCTCCTTAGGTTATTTGTTTTATAGGTCCTCCCTGGGGATAGATATATCATAAAAACTAGGTCTTAACTTTGATGGATAATAATAAATCAATGGCCATATAGGTCCTTCCCAGGGTGAAAAAATAAATTTTCAATTTTGAGTCCATTCCTATGATGGAGAATCCGAAAAAAACCAAGTAGGTCATATAATGACAATATATATTCATATATAAATATTACATATATTTATATAAATATTCATTATATAATAATATGATTCATTCCATAACCATAAAGTTCTAGATTCTTTAGAGACTGTGTATACAATCTTCTTTTTTATGAATGATCTTTAACATATCCCATAAATATCTTACCTTACAGTACTATTCATAGGGGATTGAAGAGTACCCTGAGTATATTGTTTTGTTTTTGGGAGTGTTAGAGGCCAAATATACTATTTTGAAATGGTAGTCTAGGGTGCACAGTTTAGGGGAAAACCGTGCGACCCCTTCCCAATAACTGTGCAACCCCTTTTGAACTAGAGCACAGTTTGGGTAAACCATGTGAGTGAGATGTACGGTCGTGAGAGGTGCTCTATAAATTTTTACAGAGGTTTTCCACACAAGTTGAGAATGGTTAGCTCAAACCGTGCATAAGCCATACAAAGGTTCCCTTTTAGGAAGTATCTCTGCACTGTAGCATGCATGTTTACCACATTGTTTGGAAAACCATGTGGGTAAAGTGTGAGGCCTGTACAAGGTTTTTTAAGCTTTTATTTCTTTTTTATTTTTCCTTATTTACCCTCCCCTTTCTTCCTTATCATGCATAGTAGAGGGTTTCACCCTCCACTACTCCTCCTATGGGTTTTGATCACTCTTCTCCATCAGTCATCTGATATTTGATCCATCAGATACTATAGATCCGCTTTGATAAGGCTAATTCAATCCACCCTTCTCTCCATCTTTGTTTTCTAATCATGGACTATAGTTTCGATCCGAGAAAATTTGATGGCATATGAAAAAAACTTAGATCTATATAAATTTGATTTTAATTAGATATTGATATTGAATGTGCCTACCTCTTCAAGTCTAAGGTTGGTGGTGCATACCTTGATTTTGTTTTTCAGAAATTTTGGGGGTGTTTATTTTAGAACGTGTTTGGGTATTTTGAGTTATACCCCTTTATATATACTTCTTAATATTGAAATGATTGTGTGACCGGTGGGATGTAATTAGGCATTCCCAATTCCTATTTTTCTTGAGAAAGGCTGGGTTAGAGGTCATTACTCCTTAGTGTATTTTGTCTAGGAGTGCAAATTTTTTCTAAATTTAATTGTTTTGATTTAAATTGATTCATTTAAATTTTTATTACTTGGTTAAAATAATTAGAGGCATTCAAGACCTCCATAATGATATGTTGTAACTGTTATATTGTGAAATTCAATCTGTTAAACTGAATTGAATGCTTAAAATGTTTTAAATTGATATATATATATATATATATATGTGAAATTCTTAATTTCATGTGTTGGAACCCATGGGGTTGTGATGGGAATGACTCAAGAAATTGGGATGGAATGACAACTGAGATTAAGGCGATGCAAATCTTTCAGTTGGGCTTGGCATGGATACTTGTGTGGTTCAACCACAATATTAGGAGTCTTGGACATTGTATTGAGGAAGAGTGGAAATAATGTTGGGAAATTGCCAGTGATACTTGGAATTCATGGCCATAAGATTTGAGTGACATAGTCACAAGGGCACGAGGTACCAGTCGGTGTGGCTTATGTATTATTATTTGGTGATTACCACTCACCCATGATGGACAAATCACCAAATTGAGTCATTTACACCTAGGAGGACTCCATGATGAGGTTGTTTTGACCACTCATGTGGGAAAATTCACCCGTTAGTTTTAGTTTAGGTGAATATGGTTTGGGTGTGCTTTCCATAGAAAGCCACATGGAAGGTTAGGAGCCTTTGGTTGATAGTGATGAGGATATCTGGTTGGGGGATGTGGTTCGCTCTGATTGATTCCATGGGCCTTGATATTAATTGAGGACATATATTATTATTCTTCTAGTTTTTGGGACATGGTATGACATGAGATTTAGAGTAGGGGTCCATGGGACCAGGTTACTTATTACTTGGGTGTACCTTCAGGACATCAATACTATGTGAGAAATGAGGTGTTAAGAGTCATGTGGTGCCAAGCTACATGATTTGGGGTGAAACCTGAGGTTTCACCTGGACTGTGCTACATCATGGGTACCTTGGGCCATGGGGAAAGGACCCTCTCAACTTCTGAGATTCCGATGTTGGCCAAGGAGGATAATGACTTCCTGGTGGTTATTGAGAACTATAGAAGCCTTATTTATTATTGCATCAAACTACTTACTTTCATTTATTATGCATCCCTACTTAAGCACATATTCCAGACATGCACTATTGGGTGGTATCCTACTAAGATTAGTTTCATAACCCGCTTGGATCCTTCAGGATGCGTGTAGACTATATGAATTTATGTTTAGGTAAAGGATCATCCTTAGGAGATAAACCTTAGTAATTGATTGCATTGAGTTTACATGGACCTTGAGGTCATTCCTAGATGAATTTTCTGTTTAGCTTTCATTCCTATATCATCATGATTATTTTATATGTATAAACTGTAGTCTTCCATGGGTAGTACCATGTGTATATTGAATTGTATGACCTATTTTTATAAATTCATGCTTGATATGTTTATTTTTAGTAGTGGATACAAGTGGTGTTTGTAATGCTGATTTGTTTACTTTCCAATGATACTTATGTTTATCCTTTTCTTCTGTTATTTATTTGATATTGATGTGATTCCGATTTTTGGGCCTAGTTCGAGTCTTCTTAGTCTTATTATTTCCATTTCATGCTATATCTTATTACTCGGGCTAGTATTATATCTTCCCCTAAGGGTATAGTCTCCCTAATATTTTCATTTAAACCCTCGATGCTAGTCTTTAACCTTGGTCTTATGGGGATTTGCACCTAAGGCTAGTGGCACCTGGTCTGATAACACTATTTGAGTGGCTAATTAGGCCAGAGAAGCTACAAGTGGTATGAAAGGAGTTTATTTTAACCCTTATCTTGGTATAAATATTTTGGATATGATAGATTGGAGATTAGGTTATGGTTGGAACTTGATTTTGAACTCGTTCTTGGGTGACCACAACCCCATGCACGAAGGACGGATTGAGTTGCCTTGGGTGGGAATTATTGTTTTGATTTTGTGTAGATTATACTTTATATTAATTCCTCCTCAATGGATCACTTGGAATGTGATGTTATTGGTTGTGATACGTGGCCCTTAACCTGGTGAAGTAAGTGATGAGAATATAGACCCTTGTCCAAGTATGGAAGGTGGGGTTGTGATGCTTGATTTCTATTTAAGAAAGGAAATTTCTCAATTGTGGCCTATTCAAACCCTCCACACTAGGAAACCCCCATCTCCACAGAGGGATCATTTCATAGAGGTTCCCATCTAGGAAGGATCCATTTCCAGCCGAGATAAAAGATCATCCCAGAGGGAGATGACCCGAGCGACGATGGTTCGAATCATTAATCTATCTACATAGGTGGGGAGCACCTAATTTTTCCGACCTAGTCAGGAACCGAGTGACCCATCAAGGTGATTGGATCCTAGGGGATAGGTTCTCCCTGAAAGCATACTCTCAGTATTCTAACCCTTTACCTCATAAAGAACGATGTGGTTATACCCCTATCCTTCACCATTGCACCACCACTGAAGCGGCAGGTTGTGATGATTTTTTTGGTTTAGATCTTTCTAGGCACATTTTAGGGTATTTAAAATTTATAAATGCATGTATTCATTGTAAAATAATTATAACATGTGAAAAATATCAAATTCAAAGTGAAAATGTGATATGTGATATGTGTGAATTGATTTTTTTATATACAATGTGATATGTCGTACTTTATATTTATGTAAAATTGAATATGGCATGTAAAATGGAACTGGATCTTATAGGAGGAGGCATTTACTATGGATGAGGTGATTTTGATCATTAGGATTGGGATACTAGTTTGTCAGATTGAGGGAATGTTGTTTTTCAGGATGAGCATGCCTGAGGATATTGTTGATACTTGGATCTGTTGAGGGGACAGTAAGGAGTCCATGAGGCGAGGATACCCTGTGGCATGGTTGCTGTTTGATCATGTTGATGTTATTCAGTAGGTTTTTTATAGATGTCTTGATAGAGCATAAGGATGGAAAGGACAATGTGCCATTAGAGTAAGATCAGGTTCATACACCTAAGGGTTAGGTAGAGCATGTAGTATCTCGGGTAAAGGCTCGGGGATAGGTTCTAGAACAGGTTCAGGTGGAGGTGGGGAAACTGCCAGTTTTTTTTAGTGTTTAGTCCATGGCTTGATGAGTAGCTCTAAGTGAGCCTAGTTCAGGTTATCTAGGGTATCAGGCGGGGTGCTCAAGGAGCATATCCATCTATGGTGTACCTAACTCTAGAGATTCAGTCACAGCACACCCCACTTTTTTAGGTTGAGGGTGGTCCATAGGCAGTTGAGAACTAGATCGATTTGGCCAGTGACTTCAAGTGTTTCCAGTAGAGGTGGATCATATGGTAGGAAGTGAGGTCAGGATGAGTTCTAACAGAATGGTCAGACCAAAGACTCTAGCAGACCACCTCATGGTGGCTCTTCTATAGTTTTTTTCTAGTGTGGGCAACCAGGGCATGTCCGGACTTAGTGTGAGCAGCCTACAAAGGAGTGTTGGGCATGTGGAAAAGTTAGGAATCTCAAGAGGTTCTCTAGGAGTCCTTATCTTTTATTCAATGATCAGGTTTAGGGGTAGAATCAGGACTCTGAGGTCGGTTCAAGATTGGTACCAAGTGAGGGTAGATGAGCTTCAACTACACGCAGTAGTCATGGCAGAGGCAGTGAGGCCCATCAGTGAGGTTAGTGATCGGTGGCTGGTGAAACACCGTAGGTATGAGAGGAATTAGGTAGTTGAGATTTATTCCAGGAGCACACCACGGAGCTTCTAGGTTCTAAGTAGGCTAATGAGGCGATGATATTTGGAGGTACGCCATGGGAGTAGCTTGGTTATTCTGTTTTCTTTTTTTCACGTCCTGTTAAGGCATGCCTGTTTAGGTGAACTAGGTTCACGAGTTGTATACATGTGGAATGACCAAAAACTGCTTAGTAGGTCGACACTAGGTTCTCTATTTGAGAAACTATGGATGCATGAATTATAAGGTACTTGGATCTAGGGTATCATTGGATGTGATACTTGATTGAGGTGCTTAGCACAAGGGCATCAAGGATATGCATGACTTATTTGAGGAGTGAGGAATCTGGGCACCGATGCGGTGAAATACCTGATTGAGGTGTGAGTAATTCGGTCTTATTTGAGCATCTATTGAGATGCTGGACCTCATAGTTTCATTTTTGACATGGGATTTAGGCAGGCACTGATGTGGTGTGGGACGTGATTGGGTGTCCAAAATGCCACAGGAGAACCCTGTGAGGTGCAAGAGCGACTATGCAGTGCAAGATGTGATTGGGTTTTCAGAATGGCATGGGAGAACATCGTGAGGTAAGAGAAATAGGTCAATGGACCTTTTTTTTATTTGAGTGTTGGTCAGGATGGACCGAGGTAGGTCATTGCTAAGGTGGGGAGCCCCCCTTGAGGTAAGTTGACCCATACTCTTGAGGCCCGGGTCGCGTGGGTTAAATTATAACAATATGGTTATGTTTGGTACTATCTCTGGGTTTTTTTATAGCTTGGGGATGAGCTATGTTAAGGTGGAGAGATTATAATGTACCAGATTTTTTATTCAGGTTGAAAACCACTCCTGTTTTTAAACTTTTCAATTAGTGGCTATGATACTTTTTGTTTCATTGATTGGAACACAATTCTGGGAGTTTTGTTGGCTTTATATGGAAATTTGGGGTTGTTCTAGGGGCTTGTAGAGCGACTCGGGTGTTTTGGTTTGGTTTTTAGAGCATTGGAGTCCAAATAGATTATTTTGAAATTGTAGTTCAAGGTTCTTGGTTTAGGGTAAAACCATGTGGCCCCTTCCAAGTAACCGTGTGACCCCTTTTTAATTGGATAACAGTTTAGGTAAACCATGTGAGTGAGGTGCATGGCCATGAAAGGTGATCTAAAAATTGTTATAGGGATCTTATGTAGGGGTTGAGCACAATTATCTCAAACTGTGTGCAATCCATATGAAGGTTACCTTATGGGAAGTAGCTCTACATTGTAGCATGAACAGTTATCACACAGTTTGGAAAACCATGCAGGTAAACCATGCAGCCTGTACATGGTTTTTTAAGTTTTTATTTCATTTTATTTTTCTTTATGTTTCCTTTCTTCTTCTTTTTTGTCACAGACAGTAGAGTGTTTTACCCTCCATTTCTCCTCTAGTGGATTTTGATCCCTCTTCTCCATCGATCTTCCAATATTCAATCAATATAATTCTATAGATCCACCTCAGTAAGGCTAATACCATATACCCTTCTCTTAATCTTTGTTTTTTCCTCATGGACCTTTATTTCCATCTGATCAAATTTTAGGGTATTTGACAAAAACTCTGATCTACATCAATCCACTTATAATTGGAGCTTGATATTGAATGTTTCGATGTCTTTGAGTCTAAGTTAGGTGGTGTATACCTTGATTTGTGATTTTTTATAAATTTTGGGGGTGTGAATTTTAGCATGAATTAGGTAATTTTGAATGAAACCCCTTTATATATGTTGCTTCATATTTAAATGATCGTGTTCCCTATGGGATTTTGTTGGGCATGCCCAATTCCTATTTCACTTGAGCAAGGCCGAGTTTGAGGTTGTTTCTCCTTGGGTTATTTTGATGTGGGGTGCCAAAATTTTCTAAATTGAATAGTTTTGATTTAAATTAATTCATTTAAATTGTTACGTCTTGGTTAAATTAATTAAAGGAATTCAAGACCTCTATAATGATATGTTGTAATTTTTAGATTATAAAATTCAATCTATTAAATTGAATTTCATTCTTAAAATGTTTTAAATTTATATATATATATATATATATATTAAATGATGAATTTCTTGTGTTGGAACC
Source organism: Viscum album (assembly GCA_963277665.1). Classification (NCBI taxonomy): domain Eukaryota; kingdom Viridiplantae; phylum Streptophyta; class Magnoliopsida; order Santalales; family Viscaceae; genus Viscum; species Viscum album. Next base: position 1,326,674,812 of record OY728142.1, on the reverse strand, counting down.
CATGGGGTTGTGACAGGAATGGCCCAAGAAATTGGGATCACACGACCATTGGGATTGAGGTGATGAAAATTGTTTGACCAGGCTTGGACCAAATAATTCAATGGTTTGACCATAGGATTGGGAATCTTGGATGTCAGATTGATGCGAAGAGGCCATTAGGTTGGGAATGACCCGTGATACTTGGATGGCATGGCCATCTTATTTGAGTGACATGGGCACATGGGATTGATGTGCCAGTTGGTGTGGATTAGGTATTATGATTTGGTGATTTCCACTTATCCATAATAGCCAAAGTGTCGTATTGATTCATGTGCACACAATAGGACTCTATGATGAGGTGGTTTTGACCACTAGTATGGGTTGAGTCCCCCAATAGTTGTAGATTAGGTGAATATGGTTTGGGGGTGCTTGTTTTATAAATCCACATGAAAGGTGTGGAGCCTTTGGTTGATAGCGATGTGGCTATCTGGTTGGAGGATGAGGGTCCTTATGATTGAGGACGTGGGCCTGGATATTAATTGAGGTTAGATATTACTGTTCCTCCGGTATTCAAGCCTTGGGATAATGTGAACTCTCAATCAGGGGTCTATGGGACTAGGTTATTGATTATTTGGGTGTGTCTTCGGGACATCAGTACTATGTGAGACACAAGGTATCGTGAGGCACTTGGTGCTGGGTTACATGATTTGAGGTGGAACTTGAGGGTTCACCTTGACTATGCTACATTAGAGGTACCTTAGGTCATGGAACAAGGACCCTCTCAACTTCTGATATTCCAGTGTTGGCCAAGGCAGGTGATAGATTCATAGTGGATATTGGGAACTAGGGAAGCCTTGTTTATTATTACATCATACAACTTACTTTTAGTTATTATGCACTCCTGCTTAAACACATATTCTAGGTACACACCATTGGGTGGTATCCTATTGAGATTTGTCTCACACCTTGCATGGGTCCTTTAGGACACATGTAGAATTTATGAATTTGCATTGAGGTAAGGATAAGCCAAAAGAGATGGACCTTAATAGCTAATTTCATGGAGTTGGCATGTAACTTTTTGTCATGCCTAACTGAAGTTTCTATTTAGATTCCATTCTTATATCAACGTGCTTATTTTATATGTTGCAACTATGGTCTTCCATGGGAAGTACCATGTGTATATTGACTTGTATAACCCATTTTTTATAAATTCATGCTTTATTTTTTTATTCTTAGTAGTGGATACATGTAGTGTTTGGAATGCTAACATGTTTACTTTTCACTACTTCTTCTATTTATCCTTTGCTACTACTATTTATTTTATATTGTCATGCTTCTTCTTTGTGGGTATGGTTTGAGTCTACTGAGTCTTATTATTTCCATGAAATGCTATATATTATTACTCGAACCAATATTATATATTCCCATGAGGGTATAGTCTCTCCAATATTATCATTTACACCCTCATTACTAGTCATCAGCCTTTGTTGTATGGGGAGGCGTGCCTTAGTCTAGTGGAAACTGCTCTAATAACAATGTTCAGGTGGCTAATCAGGCCAGGGATGCTATAGAGAACACATCATAACCCAATCATGAACCATAATTTGATATCACAAATAAGTGTGTGGAATAATAATAAGTATAGAATACATTTAATATGTCAAGGAGGACTGAAAAGTCCATCAGATCAGGAATTAACACCTATTTCCTATATTGGAAGAAGAACATCAACTTATTTCTCATAACAGATCAAGCATATCAACTAGTTTCCTATAAAAGACCAAACACTTTGACTTGTTTAACATAATTATCTCATGAGATATAATACTTTACCAAATACATTAGAGGGAGATATATGTCCCACTCATCACATAATAAAAATTACATAAATTTTTCCCACATGATCATAAAACACTTATCATATCCAAACCCATGAAAATAAATGGGTTTCATAAACATTTCATCTTAACATAACCCATGGAAAATAAAAAGGTTTCATAAAAATTTCATCTTTTCAACATAAATATAAACCATATAGAGAAATAATAATGATATTATCCTTTAATAATATCCCAATAAATCTTATGTAACATCAATGGATATCACCTAAGATGGAAAAATTATTTTTAAATATCACCTGAAATAATTCTTGAGGAAAATAACCTTTCCATTTTGATATCACTATTTTTTTTAAAAAGGTGTGTAAATATGAAGAGAAAAAATGACATAGGAAAGTTTCTTATAAACTTATAAAATAATATTTAAAGAAAATACATGTCATAATTATTTAAAAATATGTTCAGGCCATAAATGTTAAAAAATCATTCCATTCACAATGTCAAATCACATTTCATTTGGAAAATGATAAAAAAGATTCCTTTTAGAACATTTAGTAAAATGTAAAACATGGGTAAAAATGAATTTAAACTACCATTTTAGAATAGTAAAAACATTCATGAAATTTTTTTAAGAAAACATTTTTATATAAGTCAAATAAGTCTCCCAATGGATAATTAAACATAAACTATCCTAAATATTGATGTGGTTGTAAAATAAATCTGATACCTTGAGTTTTCCTTTCTTCAAAATCACTCTAACACCATGTAAAATAAATTTAAATTTATTATAATTATATAATAGAGTTTTTTTTTCATAATTTTAACATCACATATGATACCTTTAAAAAATTTAAATACTTTTTTTCCAATAATTCATTATTAAAATCTTTATTTCTATGAGTTAAATGTTTTATTAATCATGAGTATTTCGGTTCATTAGTTCAAATGCTTATACATTTATCTTGGTTCCATAACCTTTAGAATATTAATCATAATATAAATATCATATATATATATTATATATATATATATTTATAGTCATCTATAGAAGTTAGAGATTGAAATATAAACTAGATTGTTCATGGAGGCAATTGGTCATACGATCGCATGAAAACTACCTCCATTTTTCAACTAATGGAATAAAAGAATAGAAAATAATAATTAACCACTAAAAAAATAATTTTTTTGTTAGATTAGAGTAATAAATAGGGGGAGAATTGAGTATCTATTAAAAATTTCTATAAAAAGTTTTCTTAAAAATGTTCCCCAATAAAAATGAATACATCCCAGTTAATCGAGGTAATATGGTTACAAAATTTTGACTATTCAAATAACCACTTAGAAGATTGATTAATTCTCTATAATATCAATATGAATTATTGATAATACTTTTGAAGATATTCTAATAAGGAAAAACAATTTTAACTTCTATCCAAGACTAACTATCAAAGTAAAATCTAGTGTTTTCTGGAATACATAGTAGAGCATAGAAAAAATAAATTAAATAACACAATGGATAAAACAAGTGGTTTAGTATCAAGATGATACCTAATCCACTCCACTTGGTGATCACCTTCCACCAGGTAGTTTATATTAAAAAACGTGATCCACACCCTGGATCGGGGTAAACAATAGTGCACAAGACTATCTAGGTCACACGACCTCTTCCACTGTTCTTCATGGGTAAAAACTACCAGGTCAAACAAGGACCTCTTATACACTTTTCCATGGGAGTAAACAAATTTAAAAAGATATGAGAGGAAGGGTATCTTGTATCCTTCAGTTTAGTGTAGGAGAAAATGTGTGTTTTAATAAAGACATACACACACGAATCAAAAGCTAAAAATAGTACACACTAGAGCAAAGATGAAGAGAAAAGGTTAGAAGTGCTCTGAGTGTTATTCTATGCAAATATGGACTTGTAGGATGAGGCATATGAAAGTATTAAGTAATATTATGAAAAATAGAGTATTGTAAGTCTACAGGTTCGAAGGTGTAAGTTGTATAACTCATGTTCTTCTAGAATGTGGTACTGTGAAGATGATTCTGGCTCTGATCTACTATAATCCATCCTTTGGAATTGACAGTGCTTCATGTGTCCTTCAATTATTTCTTTTTGCATGTTTCAGTTCTCTTTTCAAATTCTCACACGTCTGTTGCTCTACTTCTCATCTATTTGTTCAGTGCCACGTTTTTCATTTTATTTTAGAGTGCATGTGTTGGAGCCAACAGTATGCATGTATTCTATACCTCGTACCTTGTACTATCACGTGACATGTATACAAAGAAATATTAATTATGTCAGTGCCTTTAAATGACTCAAATATGACCGTCAAAAATTAAATTGAAAATGAAAAAACAGATTAAATAATGTTGTCACAGTCTATCTAGAAATGGTGTCACACGGAAATGATGTCACCAAAAAATGGTGTCTTCTTCTTCTTCTTCTTTGCATTTTAGTAGTGAGACAGTCATGATTACATATTTGTGTTAAGACCAGGAACCGATAGCACAAATGCGGTATTAGTAAATGGTGTCTTGGTGATGGTAGAAAGGAACTGGTGTCATAGACTTCATTAGATCTGAAACTAGTTACGATGTATAAATCACAGTGTCTGAGTCACGGTGTATAGGTCATGGTGTCTGGGTCATGGTGTCTGCGTCACAGTGTCTGGGACACGGTGTCTGGGTCATGGTGTCTGGGTCACGATTTCTTAGACTTATCAAAATATCTGTATATATTCTTAAGTAGTAATATTCATATAATAAATTAAACTTAATCATTTATATAAGAAATCATAATAGAAAAAAGTTAAATATAGTTTACAATAATCACATATGAATTAGTATTAACAAGATTTAGTGGAAGTTTATTTAAAGAATAAATAAACCAACTATATCAACACATGATTTGATATAGATTAAATAGGATTAACAATATTTACAGGATTTACAGGATTTATAGGATCTGTGATCATTAAAACATGAGTAGAACATGACGAGTCCCAAAATATCCCCCTTTTGATTATAAAAAATCATATGAGTGAATGTTCTATTCTTAGTTTGAATTCTTAGTTCTATTCTTTGTGTGAATATCTCTCCCATAGTGTGTTGTTCTACCACTTTGGGAATTATCAAAAAGATTAAAAGATATAAAGAGAATAAATGAAAGTAAATAATATAATAGACAATAATAGTTGACATTGCATTAAATGGAAAGATATGTGGCATTACAATCATTAATAAAAAGTACAAAATATACCTCTCAAGATATAATTTTAACTTTTCTTCAGCACTAGATGTCTTCTCTTTTCCCTTGGAAGCAACATCAAAAGAAGCCACATGAGAAGAAGTAGAAGTAGAAGAAGGGAGTGAGACAACTATCAGTGAAGGAAGAGTGAGTCCTTCAAAAATAGAATGTTCCAAAGTAGGTTTGGTGGAAGACTGAGGCAAGATCTGTTCAAGCAATTCTGATCTAGCTTAGAGCCTGAGATATAGACATTGAGTTAGAGTCAAAGGTAGTGGATGAGGAAGGAAGTAAACTAGGCCTCAAAGGTGCAAATTTAGGAGCCACAATAGCAGTGATCTGCACATGAAGATAAGGCTTAAAAAACTGAATGAAATTGCTAATAATATCACTACCATACTACATTTCCTTCTCGAAATAATCTTTGATCTCCATGAATTTGTCTAATAAAGGAGTGAAATATATCCACTTTTGAACTTGAGTCTTGAATTCTTGAGTGATAGGAGTAATTTTCAAATTCTCTACAAGATAATTGAAGTGATTTTTCATATCATTCTTAGAGAAAATACTATTAAAGTAGAAATCCACATTCTTAGTAATTTCTTCCTAAGAATAATTTGTAATATTTGAATGAATCCTCACCAAATCAAGTACTCTATCATTATTCTTGATAACTATAGATAGGATTTCCTTGTCAAATACACTTAAAACTGAATAAAGTTCCTCATTAACTATAATTCTAAGTAGATCACTGCCAATGGGTTGTGATGACTGTCCAGAGGCACTGGTGGATGTAATAGTTGAAGTGAGGGACTTGAATTGATTTAGAACTTTCTTTAGACATCCCTTATACTCATTAGTCAGTTTTTGAGACCAATAACAAGATCACACATCACTTGGACTATCTTATTGTTTCTCTCAACTGCTTTTTCATCTAAAGAAGTCATGTTCAGTTGAATTATATAGGAAACTTACTGTGGAATCTGAACACTAATATACTCAACAAGATGAGCAATAAGATGTTGTCTTCATTGCAAGAATTTTCTCATATCATCAACCATAGCTCTGAGAGACTTCACTTCATCACTAAAATATTTGTTCTGAATTTTTACCTCTTGAATTTCATGAAGCATTTTTGACTGAATCTTCCATATGATCTTCTCTAACAGTAAGTCAGCATCTCTTTTACTTAGATTTGTTACAGGAGCAAGTTGGGTGTTCATTATATTTTCAACTCCATCCAATAAAGTAACTCTAAAGGATTTCAAATCACTCTGACTCATGAAAGTAGGAGGTTCTTGTGAAGGTTCAGGAACAGGAGCTGAGACAGTATCAGGTTCCTTGGTAGAGATTACCAGTAGAGTAGAGACCAATTTCAATAGGAACACAATAGATAGGTCTATGCCTTTAACTGAGGCTTCTTGGGCATCATTCATATCAAAGTAGCTAGGGAACTTATACCAGGTATCCATAGTGCTTTGATCAATAGGATTAGGAACTTCAATAATTTCTATACTTGGGTGATGATCCCTCTCATTAAGTGAATCTCTCATAGGACAAAGATATTTAGTTCCTTGAACCGGTTCTAAGAGATCATCTCCATTACTCTCACCCATCTATTTTCTAGACAACTGGAAGGCTAGTTACATTCTTTCCTCATTAGATAGGATAACATCAGGATTATCTTGTTCCTCTAAAATATCTTCAACTACAACTTCTTTTTCAAGAGAAAGTTCTTCTTATAGATGATCCTCTAGAAAAACCTTTTCCCTTTTATTAACAACTGATTATCTTCCCGAAGTAAGTTCTTCTTCTAAATCAATATTTTCTTTTAGTAACAGGTGCTTCCTTCTGAATTATGTCTTGTGGAACAGTTCCATTTTCTTCCTTATCTAGGAAAATTTCTTATTGAGGTGCAACAACCACCTCTTATTCCTCTTCAACAGAATCGTCAACAATTTCATCTGGTTCCAAACCAGGATCAAATATGTTCTTAGGTCTTGAAGGATGCTAAACTGGATTAAAAATTTCATATAACTTTCATTATCCTCCACCCAAGCCTTTTTTCCACAGATTCCAACTAATTTTTATACTTTTTACTGTAACCTTTGATATAAAAAATTCACAGTCCTTGATGAATTCTCCATTAAATCCAACCATTCCTTTAGAATACAACATATAAGATATTAAACTTGAGTAGAGCAAGGATATAGACTTTGAGGTTGTCTTTATCAACTCACGCATATGAAGTATAACATGCTTGCACAAGTTAATCATGTGTCCTTTTTTCATAAGATGTATCAAAAATACATCTAGACATTTGAGGGTAGAAAATTATCATTTTCTTGGACTAATCGGATTCTAAATAAACTTAAACAGTAATCTGGTTTCACCATCCAATTCAGCAGTAACAACTCTTCTATTATTTTTATTTCCAGTCAAGCTTCCCAAGGCCTCTTCGAAAACAAAAATATCACTAAGAGGAGGAGGACCACTCTAGTAGTCCCTAAAAATTCCCTCATAGGGTATCGCTAGGCAAGCTACCCATAACCTTGAGGAAAAGGTGCATCTTTGGCCATTGATCTAGCTTCTCACAATAAAACCATATTTAGTTTTGAAAGAAAACTGAACAAATTGATATAACTGAGCAACAAGATTTGGATAAATTGGCCTTTTCACTACTTTGAACCATTCAAACCATACCTACTCTTTTAGTACTTTAAAAACTAAGGACTTATTGTCAGTAACCACTTAGAGAATATTTTATTTTCAGGTACCACTATTCTATCAACAAGATTTAGGTTTAATGGTCCTTCTGGCGCTAGCTTCAGTGCTATTTTCCCTTACTTATTAGATATTCACTTATCAAGAGTTGAATAAGATGGGTGATTCATTCTAGGCATTCAACAAAGGGTTCGAGAGAGAGATAGAGATGAAAGTGGTCTTATGATTTGAGAGAAAAGGGTTTAAGTTTTGAGAAAAGAGCAATTGAGTAAATAAAAGAGTGAAACATATTTTATTTTTATCATTTTGGGATATCAATCATCGTAAATTCAAAATTTCAGGATGAATATAATAAAATAACCAACACAGCGATATGGGTAATAAAATACACATAAAATGAAAAGCTGTCATTATGGTGAGATCAGAATGGGTTCTCATGGTGAGATCAGAACATGATTTCACAGTGTCATCTTTCCAGTGTGTCTCCAAAAAGTGAAACTGTATTATTTGAGATAGTAAGTGAAAGACATTAGCCGATAGATAGTAACTGTGAGACCATAAACATGAAACAACAATTTCAAGATAGTAACTTGCAGAACTGTGAGAGTGAGAGAGTAATCTTAAGATAATGACTTGTGAAACCTTAAACTGTGAAATAGTATGTTATGAAATAGTACAATTTATACTTAATATTTATCATTCTTAATTCATATAATATGTAATCTATTATTTCATAATTTAATGGTTTGGTGAATATATCAGTAAGCTGATAATTAGTTCCAATGAATTCCAAAGTGATTTCACCTTTTTGATAATGGTCTCTCAAAAGTGATGTCTTACATCAATATGTTTTGTCCTAGAGTGTGAAATATGATTTTTTAAGATGTTAATATAAATTTTATTACCACAATTTATAGGTACATTCCTGAATTGATATCCATAATCTTGTAATGTGTGTTTCATCCATAAAATTTGTGCACAACAACTACCAGCAGCTATGTATTTAGCTTCGGTAGTAGATAATGCAACAAAGTTTTGTTTCTTACTACACTATGATAATGGAGACTTTACTAAAAGGTGAAATTTTCTAGAAATTATTTTTCATATCTAACTTAAAACCACTAAAATCAGCATCAGAATAGCTAACTAACTCAAATAATCATCTTCTGGGATAGAACAGCTGTCACACCCGATTGTTTATTTTCATGTCTTGGTTTTGATCTAGTTCATTTGAAATCCTGATCCTTTTATTGGGTTTTGGGTGATATTAATTTTGACTTTTTAACTTCGATATATTTATAATCATCCTACCATTGGTTCCCTATATCTTGTTTGGAAGTTTTGGAGAAAATGGTGTTTACTTCATGATTTGGGCCAATCGTGAGCCCATTTCTAGTTTTAAAAACCAAATTTTTTTATTTTATAACTCCTTAATTTTTCACCATTTTTTACTCCTTATACTTCCCACTTGGTCTAAACTGACATTTTAACACTACCATTTTCTTTTGGACCCCTTATAAATTCATAAGCATGGTTAATTTGGGTAATTTATTCAGGTATTGAGACAGCCCGAGGTCCCATTTCCAGTTTTTTTAAATCATTTCTTTTATATATTATTAATTTTTTTATAATTTTCAGTGATTAGACCCACCACTCAAGACCAAGAACCCTAGGAGCACCCCCATGTTCCATTTTATATCTTTAGAGATCATCATGTCGCAGATTGGGGAAAATATTCTCAATGGTTCCCAAATCATCCAGATTTTCAAAGGTATATTGTCTAATTCATAAATCATTCAGTTAACTCTCTTTTTTACAAAAAAAAATCTTCCCCTAGTTTTATAATATCTTAGGAGCCTCTCCAAGGAGTTTCAATCCATTCCATTTCTTCTATGGATGCAGATCTAAGGGAAGACGAAGAGTTTTCTGGTTTCCAAGGTGATATTCCTTCTCATTTCTCCTTCCTCTTCTTCCTCTCATTATTTCTTGGTTTTATATTCAAATATAGTCATGATAGACCTAGGGTTATGTTATCCCATGATTTTTTATGGGGTTTATGTTAGTTTTGGTCTAGTCTTCATAGGTTTAGGGTTTATAAACCCTTTGATGGTGATATTGGGTGTGTGTTTCCATTACGCCAAGGATTTGAGGTAGGATATCCCTTGCACATGCCTTTATCAGTTAAGTTTAATAATTTTATTATTTTTATCACATGATATATATTTTTATTACTATTTTTCATCATTTGGATAATTTGTTTTGTGATAAATAGTTTTTTTAAGCATTATTTTGTGAAAGGTAGTGTGATTTTTCCATAAAAGTGAACACCAAGAGTTTGTTTAAATGTTCTTTTATATTTCAAACCTAGTTTGTGAGGTTTAGATATTGGTTTATTGTATTTTGAACATTTTATATTATCTTTAATAAAATATGGCATGAAAATGTTATTTTATTCTTTTTCAAGTTCTTACAATAAATTTTTTTGTTTAAAAGTGTATGTCATGTGTTCGGTAAATTGCCCGGTTGGATTTTATGTGTTAAGTGTGATTTAAAAAATTATTTTTTTATATTTATAAATGAATTGTAAGAATAAAAAATGGTTTTTTTGGTACTTTTATGGCTTTGCAATTTGTATTTTGTTTTACAAACAAATGTGTTTTGGTTTACAACATGTTTTGGCCCGAGTTGCTGGAAAATGGCTCATTTTAGATGCTTATGAAAATGGTTGTGTTTTGAATATGTAACCTAAGTGTTTTAAAGGGTTTAGAAAAGTTTTCTTCTTCTTTAAATGGTGTTTATACACCTCCTTAATAAAATTTAAATGCATACCTTTGTCAAATGTTAGTTTTGAGAAAGGCTTAAAGGATCGTTTGACATTTTTTTCTTGTAAAAAATGGTTTCCATGTGTTTTTCATGTTATATATTTTGGGACCATTTTATGGTTCATGAAATTAATTTATTAATTGTTTTAGGTATGGAAAAATATGGGTATATATGGCATTGATGGTTTTTTGAATTAAAAGAGAATTTTGGAATGGATTTTTTGTGTAAGGCCTCGTTATACTTCTCGAAATTGTTTTATGAAAATTTAGGTGGTTTATTGATCCATGAATGAAATGTGAGACGTGTTGTGGCCTATTTGATGTGTTTATGATTTTTAAATAGAACCATTATGATAAAATGGTATTTTATATATATTTTTTATTTTTTGATCACAAAAAGGAAAAAACTTGGGTATCTAGGTGGGCAGATGTGTACTAGTATGCTAGTGATCCTGTGGGGTTTGACCCCTATTTCACAAAGAAAGTTTGATGATAAAAACACTAACTAAAATATGATGATTATGTTTTTGGAGGACCACTAGGTTATGGGTATTCTCTCTACTAGTGGTTTGTGTGCACAAAAATGACTATTTAATATGGTTACCTTCACCGAGATATGAGGAACCTAGGGCTCACAACTAACTAGTGCCTAGAGGTGTTCCCGTGACTTGTGCTCACTGGATATTTTGTACTCACCATCGATATATGGTGTGATTAGATAAAAAATTCAGTATATTTTGTGTTTTATTTAAAAAAATTTCTTCCTTAAAGTAGACGTCTTGAAAACTATTTTCATTTTGAAGTTTCACCTCATTGAAAATTGTTACTATCATTATTGTCTATAAAACATGAAATATATTGTTTGATAATTTTTATAGAATGGAACCTCATTTGGAAGACATAATTTTATATATTATATTTAAAACTTGAAATTGATGTTTCTTTTATTTTAAATAAATTTCATTGGGAATAGAATATCGAGCTAACTTACTGAGTTTTAATACTCATGCCTATAGTATTCTTCTATTTTTAGCCCTTGTATAGGTTTCAGCTTGAGTTCGATCACCTTGGGAAACATGTGATCATTTTGTTGGAGAGTGACCAATAGGGTCTCTTGGAGTTAGTTAGTTTTTATGGTTTTTCAGTTAATTTTTTGGTTTATTTGTGCTTTTGATTTCTTATACAAATAATGTTCATCTCATTATTTATGGAAATGTATTTTGGGCTGTCCATTTCTTTATATTATTTGTTTGATTATTTATATTTGGGAGAAATCATTCCCTTATATACTTTATTTATTCCCTTGGTGATTTTAACCATCCCTGGAGGATTGGGAATGCCTCTTGGGACTTGTTGCGGGCTGTCCTGGGTGACCGGTTCAGGGTCGGATCAGGCTGGTTCATGACAACAGTCCTAGATTGGGTGTATGCTTGAGGTATTTTAAAATCCTTTTAACAGAATTTAAATTATATTCCTTAGGTTTTTTAAAAAATGGTCACATATAAACACACTATACATAATATCAGGTCAGCTTGAAGTTAGGTAGAGTAAGCTTCCAATCTTTCCTCTATAAGTGATTTGATCAACAAATTTCCCATCTTCATCAAGATCCAACTTACAAGTAGTACTCATTAGAGTATCACTGATTTTAGTGTTATCCATACCTAAATGTTTAAGAAGATATTTAGTATATTTTATTTGATTTAAAATAATACCATATTTATTTTGAAAGATTTGAAATCCAAGAAATAGTTTTAGTTTACCTATTAAACTAATTTTAAATTCATTTTGCTTCATTTTAGAAAATTTAATACATTAGGAATTTTTTGAAGATCCAAAAATCATATCATCTAAATAAATTTGAACTAGTAAAACATAATTGGAAATTTGTTTTAGAAAAAGTGTAGGATCAACTATACATTTTGTAAAACCTTTGGAAATATGAAAAGTGATTAATCTATCATACCAAGCTCTTAGAGCTTGTTTTAAACCATACAAAGCTTTTGATAATTAGAAAACATGATTTAAAAAGTGAGGATTTGGGAAACTTGGGGGTTGTTCATCAAAATCATCCTCAGATATATACCCATTTAGTAATTAAATCTTGACATACATTTGATATAGTTTTAAATTCAGATGTGCATCATAATCAAGTAGGATTGTGATGGCATAAAGTCTAGAAATAAGTGAAAAGGTCTCCTCACATTCAATTCCTTCCTCTTGACTGTGGCCCTATGCAACCAATTGAGCCTCATTTCTAACTATATTACCAAATTCAACTACCTTATTTCTAAACACCCACTTAGTGCCTATGGTAAATATTTCTTGGGGTATGTCAACAAGTTTATAAACTTTGTTCCTTTCAAACTAGTTCAGTTCTTCTTGCATGGCCATCACTAAAATTTCATCATTGATAGCATCATTAATGTTTTGAGGTTCAAGTTGTGACAAGAAAACTTGATGTTCAATCTGATTTCTAAGAGAAGGTCTAGTTTGAGTTCCCTTATCTAAATCTCCTACAACAACATCTAAAGGATGGTTCTTAAAGGTGCTAATAGCTTTAGAAAAAGAGGGGATGGTTATTTCTGGTTCTTCAATAGGTTCAGATTCATTATGACATGAATCTGGAAAATATATAAAACTAGAAGTTTTCATAGATTACTTTATAGGATGGTTAGAGGATTTAGCATTGATGTCCAGGTTTGAAATATCATCCCCCAGGTTCTCTAGAGAGGTCTTAGGCTCACATGGATCTGTTTCATCAAACTTGACATGGATAGATTCTTCCACACATTTAGTTCTTTTGTTAAACACTCAATAGGATTTACTAGAGATTTAATATCCTAGAAAAAATCCTCCATCACTCTTGGATGCAAACTTTTCAAGGTTGTCCTTAGTATTAAGGATATAGACTTTGCAACCAAAAACATTGAAGTTGCTTACTTTGGGTTTTCTATTGTTCCATAACTCATATATAGTTCTTTTAAGAATGGGTCTAATCAAAACTATATTAAAAATATAGTATGTCGTATTTACAGGTTCATCCAAAAAATAAATAGGTAAGTCATATTCTCTATGCATGGTTTTAGAAATCTCTTTCAAGGTCCTATTTATTCTTTCTTCAACTCCATTTTGTTGAGGTGTTCTAGGTGTATAAAAATTATAGTTATAGCCATTTTGTGAGAAAAAGGATTAAAACTCTTGATTTTCAAACTCATGACCATGATAACTTCTTAAGGATTTAATTATAGACCACTAATATTTTCTACAGTTTTAGAATATTTGGTGAAATGAGAGTAGGATTCACTTTTGTGAGCCAAAAATAAAGTCCAAGTATATCTAGAAAATTCATCTATAAGAATATAAAAACATTGCTTCCCATTTAAACTAGAAACTATAGAAGGTCCAAACAAATCCATGTGAACTAACTCGAGATGTTGAGAAGTTGACACTTCTTTCTTTGTTTGAAAGAAATTTTTGTGTTTCTTTCCCTTCTGACAAGGATTACACACTTTATCACTTGGAAACTAAAATTTGGGTAGGTATTTGACTAAAATTTTTCTAGTTATCTTTTGAAGAGAGTGAATATTGTAGTGTCTTAGTCTTCTATGCGAAAGCCAAGAATCTTTGTGAAATACACTAAAATATTAATCATTTTGAGAAACTAAAGAATCTAAGTTAATAGCATATAAATTTTCATTTCTCAATGCAGAAAATAAAAATTCATTTTTAGAATTAAAAACATTGCAAGAATAATTTTTAAATTTAACATGGAATCCATCATCACATAGTTATAAAATACTAAGCATATTATATTTTAGTCTATCAAAAAAATGTAATTTGGAAATAAATACTGAGCTAGAGTTACCAATTTGGCCAAGGCCAATGATTTTTATTTTGGCACTACCACTAAAGGTGACATGTCCATCATTAATTTTTATTAAGTTCTTGAAGCATGAATAGTCTCCTATCATGTGTCTTAAACACCCACTATCCAAGTATCATAAGATTTTATAGGATTTATTTAAAAAATTTTCCTAAAAAATAGTCAAATAAAAATATAATTTGGTACCCCTATTTTTTTGGGTCCAGTAATATTAGTAACTAGTGATTTAGAAACCCACATATTCCTCATAGGTTTTTTTATAAGCATTATGTAAAGTAATTGAAAAATAAACTCTATTTGGTCCAAAAAATCTTGAAGCAATGGAGAGTGTATCATAATTTTAACTAATAGAATGTATTCTAGAACTAAGAGTAAAGTTGTATGTCCTAGATTTAGAAAAAAAAATGGTTTTTCCAAAATTTATTTTACCGGGTTGATATCTAATACCAATAGTGTATTCATTTGAAATTTTTTTACCTAGAATTTGTACCAAGGTATCTTTACCATTAATAAACCTTTAAAGGTCCTTTTTTAGTTGCTCATTAGAGAGCTTTAGTTCACTATTTTCTTTGAGTAATTGAACATTTTTCTCTCTTTCTACAGAAAGTTCATATTTAACAGTTGAGGTAAGAGTATACTATTTATTTAAAGACTTTTATTTATCATTTAGTTCATTATATATCTCTTAAATCATATTGTAGTACTCAAAAATTTCTTCTTTAGACATCTTTTCAGAGTCACTTTCATCTCCAGAATAATAGGAATTTTGTACAAGAGATTTCAGGGTTACCTCAGATGTGTTTGTCATAAAATAAATATTGGCTATGTTAGCCTGTTCATCATGTAAAGACTCTGAGTCACTTGAACTATCCACAGAAGCACTCCAAGTTTCTTTCATTTAATTTTTATAATTTCTATTTTTTTAATATTTCTTCTTATACTTGATCTTGGGACAGTCAGCCTTTATATGTACCTTTCGCTTACATTCATAACATACTATTTCATCAAACTTTTCATTTCTTTTCAAATCTTTCTTCCTTATTCCATTTTTATCATATCTTCCTTTGAAGTTAGGATTTATGAAAAATATATTCCATTTGTAAAATTTCTTAAACCTTCTAGATAATTGAGAAATCTCCTCATGACTGTCAGGTGATGATTGTTCACAGTTAGAACTTTCTATAGAGATTTGTAGTTTCTATTTTTCTTTGTGTTTAGAAGTGGTGGTCTTGAATTCCACAGATTTTCTTTTGGGTTCATCCACATCTTCCTTGTTGGATTTCATCTTATCTTCATACATCATTAGTTTCCCAATGAGTTCTTTTACGTTTAATTTGTAGATGTCGCATGAGTCTCTAATAGAGACAGAGGTTCCTCTATATATATCAGGTAGGAATATGAGAATCCTCATAATTTTTTCTTTGGAAGTGGATTCTTTTTTAAGAGAAATAATTGTATTGACAATTTCTATGAACCTGATATACATGTCAAAAATAGGATCATCAATATTCATTTTAAAATTATCATATTTAATAGTATAAGTATTGAGTCTCATTTATTTCACACTAGAAGGTCCCTCACGTGAAACATACACGATATCTCAAATTTCATGGGCAGTTTTACATGAAGATATTCTGTTAAATTCCTCATCTCTTAAAGAGAAATATAAATAATTCATGGCTTTTCAATTTTTATTGTAAGCAGTATTGGTTGGGTCATTTCAAGTAATTCTATCAATAGAAGTAATATTGTACTCATCTATAATTGAAGACCAAATTTCCAAGACCATAATTTATAAATTCATTTTAATTTTAATTTTCCATTGGGCATAATTAGTTCCATTAAATAATAGTGGTCTATTTTTTGCAGCACCTTCTAGTCTATTATCCATAATAAATAAATACTTTTAAAGAGATAGAAATTTAGAATTAAGAAAAATGTATAGATCATTAAAGTACAACTAATATCACAGTTGAATAGATTTAAAAAATAGAGTCTTAGTAAAGAATAAAAACTCCTCTAATACCAAATGTTTTTCAGGGTAGATTACTCAAGAGGTGGGTGAATTAAGTATCTATTAAAAATTTCTATTAAAAAGTTTTCTTAAAAAGGTTCCCCAATAAAAATGAATACAACCTAGTTAATCAAGGCAATACAGTTACAAAAATTTGACTATTCAAATAACCTCTCAGAAGATTGTTTAATTCTTAGAAATATCAATATGAATTATGGATACTACTTTTGAAGCTATTATATTATGGAAAAACAAATATAACTTATATCCAAGACTAACTATCAAAGTGAAATCTAGTGTTTTCTAGAAAACACAATAAAGCAGCGAAAAACTAGATTAAAAGATACAACGAATAAAACATGTGGTTCAGTCTCAAGCTGAGACCTATTTCACTCCACTTGGTGATCACTTGCCACAAAGCAGTTTATATTAACAAAATCGGTCTACACCATGGATTAGGGTAAACAAGAGTGCACAAGACTGTCTAGGTCACACGACCTCTTCCATTGTTCTTCGTGGGTAAAAACTACCCAGTCACATAAGGACCTCTTCCACACTTATCTATGCGAGTAAATATATGTAAAAAGATTTGAGAGGAAGGATATCTTGTATCCTTCAATTTAGTGCATAAGACAGTGTGTGATTTAATACAGACATAAAAAAAAATTATTGATAACTAAAAATAGTACACAATGGAGAAAATATGATTAGAAAAGGTTAGAAGTTCTTTGAGTTTTATTCTATATATCTCTAGACTCGTAGGATGAGGCAGATGCAAGTATGAAGTCCACTTGTGAAAAACAGAGTATAGTATGTCTGTAGGTTAGAAGGTGTATGTTGTCTAGATTGTGTTATTCTTGAAGGTGGTACTATGAAGATATTTTTGTATATAATCTATGGTAGTCCATAATTTGGAATCTAGAGTGATTCATGTGTTCTTCAGTTGTTTCTTATTGCATGTATGAGTTCTCTTTTCAAATGCTTGCACATCTGCTGCTCTACTTCTCATCTATTTGTTCAGTGCCACACTTTTATTTTTATTTTAGAGTGCGTTTGTTGGATCTGATAAGATGCATGTATTATGAACCTAATACCTTGTACTATCAGGTGACATGTCTAGAATGGAATATTAACTATGTTAGTGCCTTTAAATTACTCAAATATGATTGTTATAAATTAAATTGAAAACGAAAAAACAGATTAAAGAACGATATTGCAGTTTGTTTAGAAACAGTTTCACTTGGAAATGGTGTCAGCACAAAATGGTGTCTTCTTTTTATTTTTCTTTGAGTAGCGAGATAGTAATGATGCCATAGTTTTGTAAAGATCAGGAACCGGTAGCACCAATGTGGTGTTAGGAAATTGTGTCTTGGTGATGGTATCAAGGAACTAATGTTATAGACTTCATTAGATCTGAAACTAGTTATGGTGTCTAAATCATGGTGTCTAAGTCATAGTGTCTAGGTAACGGTGTCTAGGTCACAATGTTTGAGTCACAGTGTCTAGGTCACAGTGTCTGGGTCATAGTGTCTGGGTCACGGTGTCTGGGTCATGGTTTCTCAGACTTAGCCAAATATGTGTAAACAGTATTAAGTAGTAATATTCACAGAATAAATTAGACTTAATCATTCATATAAGAAATCATAATAGAACAAAGTTAAATATAGTTTATAATAATCAAAACTGATTTAGGATTAACATGATTCAGTGAAATTTTATTTAAATCATAAAGAAACCAACCATCTCTACACTTGATTTCAGATAGATTAAACATGATAAATAAGATTTATAGGATTTACAGGATTTATAAGATTTGTGATCATTAAAACATGAGTAAAACATGAGGAGTCTAAAAAAATTTATGTCATATATATCATATATATCCATCAAATTCATCTTCCTTACTATATAGGTAAAATATAAATAAAAAATGAATCATATCACTTCGTGGAGATGGTAGTCTACAGTTACACACAAACAACGTTATTTCCTCCCAAATGATTGGATAGTAAGTAGGTAGATGTGATATTGTAATTATAGATATAAAATTATATTATAAATTCCATAAATAAAAATTAAACAAAAAATAATACCCATAAATTAAATAAGTTCATGAAAAATGAATTGTATCACCATGTGAAGATGGTAAGCTGTATGTACGCATGAACCATACTTTCACTTCTTGTTTGATGTGAAAGATTTTGTATAATGGTATTTTCATAAACATAATAAAATATAATCATACTTATTATAATGAATTTATTATTTTATTATAGATACCATATATTTATAGGAGTTTAAGAAGAGTATAAAAGAAATTGATCGGTTAAGGTGATTACTTCTTCTTGGAAAGAACACCTTTAGATCT
The DNA here is from genome assembly GCA_963277665.1 of Viscum album. Lineage (NCBI taxonomy): Eukaryota > Viridiplantae > Streptophyta > Magnoliopsida > Santalales > Viscaceae > Viscum > Viscum album. The sequence goes on along the minus strand of OY728142.1, from coordinate 1,326,655,934 downwards.
CCTATTTAGGACCCAAAAGTTGGTCTTTTGAGAATACCATATCATATATAATGTGTATAAGGTAGTGTATAAGATAATTTTTTAGAGTATGATAGATCTATAAGGCTCAATGTGATGTGAATAACAGAAATGATAGGTGCCCTTTTATAAGAGAGGGGAGGGGCACTCTTGGAATTTCTTAAGAGACTAAAATATAATTAAGTTAATATCAATTCAAATGATTCCAAACAAAATATAAATGGAAAATAGAAGAAATTTTATACCATATATTATCCCATTATTCCTCTTTTAATATTTTTATGATTTTTATGTTATTTTAAAAAAATATTATTCTCATAAAATATCATTATTGTCAATTTAGAAATTATTCACATAATTTGACTTAAAATACATAAATACAAAGTTTTAATCAGAATATAATATTATAAAACAACAATAATTGGTTATATTCACCTATAAATATATTAAAACACCTTAAATCACTCAAATTATATTTCTTTTAATATTTTTAAAATAGTTTATTTTATTTTTTATTAATTAGATAAATATTGCATCCATGTTTCATAAGAAATTATGTAATTATATAATTAATAAAAATAAAAAATAAATTCATATCATGTGAATAATTTTATTAATATATAATAGAAGCTTATATTGGTTCAAAACTTACTTTTTCCCCTTTGTGGACACATAAGAGTTATTAAAAACAAAGAGTGTGACATTTTGTTACTTTCTTTGATTTGAATAATATATACATAATTTTCATGGAAAAGTGTCCATTAAACTAATAAATTTAGAGTATAATGTGATAATGGTATAATTACCTTCATACAATAATAATTATGTTAAAAAATTATGTCCTTATTACTTATTTTTAATGTAGATTATTCTGATTTACCCTTCAGTGAGGTGATAAATTTTACCATGGTTAATATTCATATTGACAAAAAATAAAATGGGCCTATTTAAAAATTTTAAAACTCATAATTCCAAATATAGAATCCATTATATTAAATTAAATCTCTAAGATTTTCAAAAATTAATTTTAAAATAAGCACACAACTCGTGATGAAATATATTTTTTTAGAAAAAATATATTTTAGGTACAAAAATTGGATTTGTTTTTATCCGATGCGTAGAAAAATATTTTTTGAATAGTTAAAAAAAATGAATAAATAATATATAAATCAAATTAAAATAATTCAAAAATAATGATTAATTTAATTTTATAATATAAAAATAGAACGTGCTTATAAAAACAATTATTCAGAAAAGCATCACTTTTATTTCCATTTTTTTCTTTTTAAATGTAATTATTTGATAACTAATGAATTAATTTTAAAAATTTGTTGAATTTTTTTTATAATTTAGTAATTACTATTTATACCCCCAATCCAATGGTCAAGTGATAACATTCACATAATATTTTAATATTGTTACATAGTTCTTCTAAACTCATTGTTGCATATAACACAAGACATCGAAGAAATAAAATTATTTAAAGATAAATATATTACAAAAATATTATGGTGTTACATTATTCTACACATAAAATAAATTTATACCTAAATATTTATCACTATTATATAAATAAATGAGGATATATATATTTTTTCATTACATCCTTAGGATCCCAAGTAGCTTCTTTGAATTGGTGGTTTAGCCACAAAACTTTGACGAGGTGAGTAGTCTTGTTTTGTATCACTTTATCTATGTGATCTAGAATATCTTCTAGTTTCTCTATATAAGAAAGATATTATTTCTAGTGGTATGACCTCTGATTTCATTACATGTGAAGTATTAGGCATATACTTCATCATGTGAGAGACATGGAACACATCATGAACTTAAGAATGATTCAGTGGTAGCACCAATCAATAAGATACTATCCTGACATGATCAAGAACTTAAAAAGGAATTATATACATAGCTAATAGATTTAATCTCTTACTAAATATCATAACATCCTTACATTGAAAATTTATAGAAAAAACTTCTTACCATCTTGAAAATCTAGATCTTTTTGACCATTGTCAACAAAACTATTTCTTCGACTCAGAGATGCTCTTATGTATAGATGAATGAAACTAACCTTATATTCCATTTAATTAACTATATTAGGTCCCAATGGATTTATTTCTCCAACTTAATTACAACATTTTGGAGCTCTACACATCCTACTATAGAGGTATTCATAAGGATCCATCTGAATTTTTGAGTGAAAGCTATTGTTGTAAGAAAATTACACCAGAGAAAGGTGTTGATCCCAAACACCTTTGAAATCAATAAAGAAATATCTCAACATGTCTTCTAAATTTTGAATAGTTATCTCAGTCTATCTATCTATCCAAGGATGATAATAAGTGATGAAACTTAACTTCATATCCAATTATTGTGGAAGGCTTCTCAAAAACCTCATGGTAAACCTTAGATCCTAATTAGATGTAATTGATTATGGTACACCATGGAATCTTAAAACTTAATTTATGACTGAGTAATTTGATCAAGAGATAAATATTATCTATTGTAAATAAATTTAATAGATATTGTAAGGAGATCAACTACAACCCATATAGCATTTTTATTTATTTATATGTTTTGGGGAATATAATAATGAAGTATATGGTAATTTTTTCCCATTTACATTCTAGTATGGGTAATGGTTTTAACATATCCTTATACTTCTATTTATTAGCCTTAATGTTTTGATATACCAAGCAATAATAAACATAATCTACAATATATATTTTCATGTTCTCTCACTATAAATACTCTTTAAATTCTCTATACATATTTTTGCTTTAAGTACGAATAGAGAATGATAAACTATGAGCCTCATCTGATAGGTTCTTCTTAAAATATGGCATGGTAGGGACATATACATGATTCTCAAACCTTATTTTTCCCACTAAACCAATTTTTATCTAAATATCATTTAATAAATTATTTTTAATCTCCAATTATTCCATTTCCACCACCTTAATATTTACTTGTATAGGTAGTTGAACATTCATCTAATAAAGATATGATTTCTCCCCTTCCTTAAATATTTCAAGATACACACTTTTCTAGTCTCTAAAATAATTTTTCTTTTGTGATCCTAGTCATTAATAACCTATCATGATTCTTTCAACTTAGATTATATTCTACCTTTCTCAATTTCCCAAGGTGTTAATGTATTCACTAATCATAATCTTTAATTATTTCCAACCATTTCTTTGGTTCATGTTCATATCGTTTTTATGTGAAAATACAATTTAAAATTATTTGAACAGTTTATATGTCATAACTTTATATATAGAGATAATGTATCCATATCTTCAATGAAAAATAATTATAGCTAACTCCAAATCATGAGTTTGGTAAATTTTCTTATGGACATTTAATTTTCACGAGGCATAAGATATAAACACATCATATTACATGAGGATGAAACCCAGTCCCTTCTTTGATGCATCATTATAGATCATAAACCATCCACTAATGTAGGGCAGTATAAACATAGGTTCACTAACTAGACTTCTCATCATTTATTTAAAACATTCCTCACATTCATTAGTCCAAAATATCTTCTCTCTCTTCTGAGTTAACTTGGTTATTAGTTTCAATATCCATGAAAAACTCTCCATAAATTGTTGATAATTTCCATCCAAACCAAGATATTGATGGACTTAAGTTACCATGATTGGTATAAAACATTTTTCAATAACTTTGGTCTATGAAAGATCTATTGATATACCCTCACTTGATTTTATATAACACAATAATGAAACTTTCTGAAACCAAAATTAATACTTGGTAAATTTAACATAAATCTTATCTTTCATCAAGGTTTTCAGCATAATCCTTAAGTGATCTTCATGCTCATCATTTTTCTTTGAAAGTACAAGAATATAATCAATAAAGACTACCACAAAATGATCAAGGTAATATCTGAAGTCTCTATTAATTAAATCTATTTTTATAGCAAGGGAATTAATAAGTCCAAAAGGCATCACTATAAATTTATAGTGTTCATACCTTGTAAGGACTACCATCTTGGGTATATCCTCCTTCTTTAACCATAATTGATGATATAAATAATTAAGATCAACCTTGAAAATGTATTGAGATCAATATAGTTGATCCAATAAGTCATCAAACCATTGTAGAGGATACTTTTTTCTTGATAGTGATCTTGTCAAGTTATAAATAATAAAATAAAATTTATATTAATATATCATTCTACTTTACTAAAAGAATATGTGCAACCCAAGGTGATGCATTTTACTAAACAAATCCCTTATCAACATTCTCTTAGTATTTCTTCTTCAATTATTTTATCTCAATTATAGACATTATATAAGGATTCTTTGAAGTAGGAATAACACTATGTATGAGTTGTATTGAAAAATAAACTTCAAAATATGTCGAAGGCAAAAAAATTATTTAATAAAGACATCAAAAAAATAATATACAATATATGTAAATTTAAAATTGAGTTTCTCCCCTGAAATGAGAGATATATAACCTTTATGTATAGGAATTTATACCCACAATATAGAAGCAATTCCCATTGAAAGTTTATATTCAACCTCATATCTATAAATGATCATAGGTTTATTTTGAATATGAAATTTGACTTCCTTGACTTGTAAAATGATATGGGATATATATAGAGGAAGCCAATCCATGCCAAGAATCCCATAAAATTAACTAAATAGAGAATCACAACTTTTTCAGGAAGCACTTTCCCAAAAACATCAATCAGAGAGTAACTATAGACTTGATATATAACCATTATGCCATTATGAGTTTTAATTACTGACTCAACATCTAATTATTGAGATGATATAGTGATATCCTTTGGAAATTATTTATAAATAAATTAATGGGTAGATCTAAAATAAAATATGACATTAGTTATTATAGATTGGATGATAAGTGTACCTTTCACCACATCATTCTCATAAAACACATTGGTAGTTGTGATCACATGATATTTCATGTTTTCTTTGTACTTAAGAGGTTTCTAAAACTGATCATAAAAAAACTTTAAATTCATACACTAGTTTTCATAATTCCCATATTACTTATGTTTGAATCATTAGATAATGATTGGTGCATTAATTGTAATCTTCTTTTCCTCCATTGCATTAACTGGACTATTCATTTCCTTTCAGTATTCATGGGCTTTATAACCCACCATTATACATTTAAATAACCTCCCAGTATCATTAAAACACTTTACATGAAATTTCTTCCAACATTTATGGCATGTATATGGATTCAATTTCTTTGCACCATGTGATTTATACAAGTTTTCATGAGAATTGATCTTTCTTTTCTTATCAAAACCACAGGAATGGAAGGGATCTATGATTTACATTTCTAATTTAAGTGCACATATAACAATTTCATAATCACTACCAACGTATATTATAGATAATTCCTTTTGGAGTCTTGGTTTTAATCAACCTGAAAATTAATCAATTTTAATTTTAGGGATAATAATTGAACCAGAGGCATACCTTGAAAGTCTTGTAAAATTTCCATCATAGGTACCAATGGATTCATTATCCTTCTTCTTTAGCTCAAGAAATTACTTCTCCTTCTTTTTTTATAGAATATAATGAAAGTACTTACTGAATAATTTCCCCTTAAACTCATTCCACTTCATGGATTTAATTTATACCTCTTACCACATATTCTTGATATGATTCCTCCATTGATTTGCTTCACCTTCTAGACAATAAATAGATAGGAATTTTTTTTCATGTCCTGAGCATTAAATAACAATAAATATTTTCTCAATAGTATTGATCCATCACTCAACCAATGGTGGAATAAAATATCCACAAAAATAAAGTAGATGTTTCCTCATGTAATATTTAAAAAAACATTATTTTATCCTTTGATAATTTGAAAACCTAGCCTCATTAATACCCTGAGAAATTTGTGTGAGAATAAAAACATGATTATGCATTCTAGATCCTATAACATTTGGTCACCCAAGTGGAAAAAATTACATTTTTAATCACATTCACATTAACATGATTCCAAGAGGTTCAATTCATTCAATAAAACCAGAAAACGTAGTGTGAGAATCAATATTCATAGTCTAAACTAATTTATTCTGAAAAATAATTTATATAATGTTTAAATTGTGACATATACTGTGAAAAATTTGTTTTAAACTAGGAAACACTTCTAGAAATTTAATCTATACCAACATACCTATACCAATATTTTTTAAAAAACATTGGTATAGGGAACTTATACCCACGTTCTTGGAAAAACTATGGGCATATTTAGATTAATGAAACCCTATACCCATATTTAATGAAAAAATTTATATATAAGAATCCTTTTAAATCTATATCCCTATGGTTATAGAAAAACTATGTGGATATATTCAAAGTATACCCACATTTTTTCCAAAGTTGTGGGTACATATACAATTTTCAAACTCTATCCCCATGGTTTTGTCAAAACTGTGGGGATATAAAAAAAATTTAAACCCTATCCCCACAATTTTCCCAAAATTGTGGGCATAATTTCACCCTATACCAACAATTTTGTCAAAACCGTGGGTATAGACACCATTTTCAAATTCTATCCCCATTGTTTTAGCAAAACCAAGGGGATAGGTGCACACACACAAAATCTATACCAATGATTTTGAAAAACTGTTGGTATATGTATAAAAAATATGGGGATGTATTCCAATGATTCTCAAAACCACTGTTATAGGTATATACCAATGGTTTTGAGAGCCATTGGTATAGGTCCCCGTATTTTTATAAATTATTTAGTCCAATGTAGTTAAACACATCAAAAAATAAATTATATATATATATATATATATATATATATCATATTATATTCACAATGTTAGTTATAGATTAGTGGTGAGGTTGTTGATATATAATAGAGGGGTTCTAGGTTCAAACCTCAATTGTATTTTTTTTACATTACCTATACCAATGGTTTTTGCAAACTGTGGATATACATCTATACCAACAGTTTGGAAACCATTGGAATAGCCCTATACCAATGATTTCAAACCATTTTTATAGACCTATTCCAATGTTTACCATAATGTTGGTATAGACCTATACCAACGGTTTTCCCAAAACTGTTGGAATAGGTCTATACTAATGGAATAATATCCAATGGGCCTCTAAACCATTAGTATATTATATACTAATGGGTTTGGGACCTATAACAATGGTTCCAAACTATTGGTATATGACATTTTTCAGTTGTGAAATTTATGATTGTTATAAAAACTTTTAAATTTTTTCCTATTAATAGACCTATCCCCATGATTTTTTTTAAAAATATACCTAATCTTCAAATATTGATTAAAACATTCTCTGATACCAAATATAGTATCCCAATCTTTTCATACATAAATATTTCATCTATTTAGATGAATATTCAATACATAAAAATATGATCTGTGACATAACTATAAAGTTTAGATTATTTAGAGACTAGATAAATAATATTATTATTTTATGAAAGATATTAAACATATCCCAAAAATATATTCCTTAATATTACTATTCATAGGCATAACCTATTAAAAATGTTCTTTATAAACTAGGCAAAGTAAACCTAATAAAAGGGTGTTCTTAGATGATTAGTTTGTGTAAACATAGGATATATCAATCGATGATCATAAGAATTAATAAGATTAGCATAAGGGTATGAGATCATGACCATAAATTTCAAATTTCATACCCTATATGAAAAATATCATAAACATGATTTATGGAATAAAACATTAGTATTTCAAAAGACAAGAATCATAATAATTAAACTCTTCATAACCCAATCATGAACTATAATTCCATGCCATAAATTTGTGTTTGGAATAATAATAAGTGTTGAAACCATTTCATATGTCAAGGTTAACTACCAATACTATCAGATCAGGAATCAAGAAATATTTACCATAGTGTGTTAATCACATCGACTTTTGTTCCATAATGAATCAAGCATATTGAATTGTTTCCCATAACAGATCAAGAACTTTAACTTGTTTTCCATAATTATCTCATGAGATGTAATACGTTACCCAATGAATTGAAGGTAGATATAGGTCTCACCCATCACATAATGACAATAATATGTATATCTTTCATAATATCATAAAACATTCATCATTTCAGAACCCATAAAAATAAATTGGTTTTATAGACATATTGTCATAACATAACCTATGGAAAAGAAATGGATTTCATAAACAATTCATCTTTTCATCTTAACCATAAACCACTAAGAGAAATATTAGAAATGGTATCCTTGGATAATATCCCTGTAAAGAATATGTAACATTAAAGGATATCAACTTATATGGAAAAATTATTTTAAAATATCACTTTGAATAATTCTTGGGGAAAATAACCTTTCCATTTTGAAATAACTTCTTTTCAAAAAAATAAATAGAGAAATTATAAAGGAAAAATATTTATTTGGAAATATCATTGTAAAATTTTAAATAAAGATTCAAATAAAATATTAGTTATGATTTAGGGAAAATACATTTATGTAGTACAAGTTAAAAAACTTTCCTTTCACAAAATTCAAAATGTACTTTTTCAGACAATATTAAAAAGATTCCTTGTAAAACATTTAGTAAAATATAAAATATGGGTAAAAATGATGTTAAAAAATAATTGTAGAATAGTAAAAAATTTCTTGAAAACATTTTTATAAAACATTTATATAGAATATAAATATCAAATAATTCTTCTAATGGGGACTTAAACAAAAACAATCCAGTTTATTATTAAAATTTTGAAATAAAACACTTACCACACATTTAACTTCCCTAGAAAGAACTCTAATATTCAACATAATAAATTTTTATTTATTATAACTTGATATGATGTCTTTTTTGAAACTTATAAAATTATATTTTATCTCTTTATAATATTATAACACCCATATTATCAATAATTATTTATTAAAATCATTATTTCTCGGTGATAACTATTCTGTTTATCACGAGTATTTCAGTTCAGTAGTTCTGGTCCTCATGTATTTATCTTGGTTCCATCACCTATAAAATATTAATCATCATATAAATATCATATATATTCATTATATATATATATAGAGTCATCCAAAAAATTTATAGATGTAAAAATGAATTACAAAGTTCACGGAGACGATAGGTCGTACGTACACATGAACATTGTTTATATTTTTCAAATGATGGAATGAAAGTAAGGAAAATAATAATTAATTTTTAAAAAATAATTATTAAATTATATATATATATATCATATATATTCATCAAATTCATCTTCATTACCATCCTAGTAAAACATAAATGAAAAAATAATCACATTGCTTCATGGAGGTGGTAGTCTGCATGTACGCACAAACAATGTTATTGTTCCTAATGGATTGGTTGGTAAGTAGGTAGATATGATATTATAATTAAAAAATTATAAATATTTCATAAATATAATATGTAAAAATTAAAACTATCATAGTACTAATCCAAAAATATGGTGTTAAAAAATGAATTTTATCGCTACATGGACACAATAAGTTGTACGTATGCACAAGCGATACTTTCACTTCATGGTTGATGATAAAGATAATTTATAATTGTTTTTTCATAATAATAATGAAATTTTAGTATATGTATTATATTGAAGTTATTATTTTGTGAGAAATTACAAATATATAGAGTAGGTAAATAAGATTATAAATAAAGTGACCGGTTAAGATGATTACCTCTATTTTGAAAGAACTCCTTTATATATCCTCATAAAGACCCTGTAAATGGTATTTTGAGCAGAACAATGAGTATATAATATTTTTTAGGGAAGTGGAGAAGGTAAATTTTCAAAGGATGGTCTAGATAGAATGCTCAATGTGACATAAATAAGGGAAAGGATGGGCACCATTTTATAAGAGAGAGGAGAGGCACTCTTGGAATTTCCTAAAATATTAAAGTATAATTAAGTAAATCTAAAGAAAAGTTCAAAAATACCTATAAATAGGAAAGGGATTCCATTTTAAGCTTTATATTACCCCCTTTTAACTTTTTAATATGTTAACTATTTTTGGGTGATTTAATACATTATTATTCTTATAAAATATATTTATTGTCAATTTAAACACTATTTACATAATTTGATTTAAATGAAATAAATAAATTTATTTAATTTGAATATAATATTTTGATAAAATAAAAATATGTTATATTAACCTGTAAAATTCTTGTAAAAAATAACTCACTCAAATTAAAAAATTTAAATACTTTTAAAATCATATATTATATTTATTTTTAATTTGAGAAATACTACATTGATTTTACATAAGAAATTAGGGTCATTTTCTAATTACTAAAAATTAAAATAGATTTTTTTATGAAAATAATTTTACTAATCTAAAAATATAAACTTCTATTCGTTCATAACTTGCTTTTTCCCTTATGTTTACACATAAGATATATTAAAAACAAATAGAGTGACATTTTGTAACTTTCTTAGATTTAAATATTATATAAGTCATTTTCCTATAAAAGTGTCAATTAAACAAATAAAATTCGAGGATAGATTGAGAAGGGTTGAATTAAATTCATAAAATAAGAATTAGGATGAAAAATATTATGGAATCCATACCACACGACCAAATTTAAAACTTCTAATTCTAAATATGAAATCCATTTAGTCAAATTCAATTAATAAAAATTTCATAAATTAATTTTAAAATAATCCAGAAACACACGACAAAATTTTTTTTAGAAAAAAATAAATTCCAAACATAAAATGGTATTTTTTTTATCATAAGACTAAAAAAATATTTTTTGAATGTTTAAAAAAAATTATACAGTATAAAATTTAATAAATTATTCACCATTAGTGATTAATTTTTTTTATTACTATAAAATATACATTGTACACATAAAAATATTTTTTCAAAAAACATCACTTTTATTTCCAAATATTTTTTTTATTTTTAAATTATAATTATTTGAGAACTAATAAATTAATTTTATACATTTGTGTACAATGTATTTTTCATAATTTATTAATTACTACTCATACCCATCAATCCAATGTCTAGGTGATAATGGACACGTAATATTTTAATAATGTAATGAGGTTTATCTAAACTCACCTTTTCATGTAACACAATCCATCAAAGAAATAAAATTATTTAAATAGAAATATTTCATACAAATATTGGGGTGTTACAGGTCCTCCCCTATGCACTTATTGTGAATTCCATATTGATAATGATAAGACTTATAAATATAAAGGTCCTCCCATATTGTACTAATCCCAAATATTTTTTATAACAAAAATAATTAGAAAATATATCAAAATCCACCAAGAAATACACCATCATCTATTAATGTATTTTATTAGATATTGGGAAATGCAAATAATTGATCATAATCTATTTAACATGAAATTAGATAACCTAAGGTGTAAATGAAGATATTAAAAATGACTATATTACTCTTAAAGAAATGAATGGAAAATGAGAATCATGGTCCGTGATGGTTGGGTAAGAATTAAATGAATTTGAAGAAACTTCCAACAGCATATGGATGGAACTTTACAATAATAAGATACATGTCAATTGGACCACTTCTATATCTTGAAACATTGATCCCATAACCCTAATATATAAATCTATACTTTATATCTATCACAACCTACATGAGACTCTCCATTATCTCAAATCTAAGAACTTTCCTTATGAGGGATATAATAATCACCTCATGGAGATAGATGAGAAGTGAAACTATGTTGATAGGTCCTCCCTTTTAGTGGACTGAAATCCCATATTTGGAAAATAGCATGATTTCCTCCATAAATTAGACTATAGTTGTTTTAGGCCATTTCACAAAATTTTCAAAGATGTTTTTTTTAACATATACATTAGAGGGTGGGGAGAATATGATTCTCAACACATCACTCAACTTATTGTCTAGAAAGTTGATATAGGAATAGAATATTCCAACATAATTACCTCAGAACACATCTTGGGTTTTGGGTTTTTACATTCCAGTTTTTCTAAATGATAAATCTCAATGTTCTTAATTCTCATAATAGATAAACTCAATAGAAATAAGAGATTGGTATACTCCTACACCACGACATCAAAAATGTGAAGGATAAAGTTTATCTATGAAAGGAAAAGATCTTAAATGTTTAACCACATTAAAATCCTGATACCACATGAACATAATATAAAAACACATATATTGTACCCAACTCATGCCAAAGTGTGAGTTGAAAAGGATAAGTGAGATTTTGTAGAAGCGCTGGTAGAATCAAAGTGACAACCCAAGCCTATATGGTTTGGGAATTTTTACCTCCTTCACCCCTACTACAAAAACCCAAGATTTCTAATATATATATATATATTATTTTATTTTATTCAAGAGATAATTTAATTATACATAAAAATATATTTTATAAGGATGAATTTAAAATTAATATTTTATTTATCATTATAATTTATGAATGAATATGTATATATGTGTGTTTTAAATATAATTTGAGAATTTTTTTAATTGAAGTAAGAATATTTTATATTTTTTCTAGAAATATACAATAGCAACTTGAAATGAATATATAATGACAATTAGAATATTAATATTAATATTTAAATATTATGGCAAAAATGATAAATGATTTTAATAAAATCATAAGAATTATTGATATATAATAAATGTATAATTATATACAAGACATGGAATATAGATAGTACAATATAGAATTAGGTTTCTAAAATTATTGTTTTATCAAAGTGATATACATTGTAAGATATATGAAAATACTACTATATAAAATTCAAAATATTATTCGACATATATATACGAAATGGAATAAAATTTTAAGTGCATGTAGATGTAGATATATATATATATATATACATACATACAAGATACAACAAATATGTCAAAGATTATATATATATATATATGTATATATATATATATTTGTGTGTGTGTGTGTGTATTAAATCGAGATAATATCCATATGCATATATATAAACATATGTATGTGTGTATATATATATAAATGAAAATAAAATTTAAGATCACGTTTATGAAAAAGGGTTATAAAATGATATTATATATATATGAACAATATATCAGTATATATATACTTATAACTGGTATATATATAAAAAATAAACTGTTTTATAAAAAATGAAAAAAATGCTGAAAGAGGAATTTATATAAATATATATAGATATAAATATAGACATGAATATTTAGATATAGATATATAGATATGAATACGAATATATATATACACATATATATGAATATATATATATATGAATATTTACAATATATATATACATATAATTGATATATATATATATATAATATTAAGAAGGGTATATATATACATATGAATCTTAAAAATAAAATTACACTTACATATATCTATACATTCTTTGGTGTAACAAAGAAAAAATAATAAATAAAAAATAAAATGTAAATATATATGTAGTGTTGGAATAAGTGAAAAAGGAAGAAAACATAAAAAGAAAAATGTCATATATAAAAGTATAATTTTGGGTAAGGAATATCATAAAAAAGGGTAAAAAATAAAAAATGTATATATGTATATATATATGATAAATATATAAAGTACCTAAAGAGTTAAGTAATAAAAAAATAATTAAAAAATAATTAATAAAAAATGTCAATTTTTTAGTGGGAAAGTAGAAAAAAGAAATATATATATATGTATGTATGTATATGCATAATGGGAACCACAAAAAGAGTTGGAAACAAATACTTTGAATATAATATTCTTAAGAAAAAAGACCATCACTATTTGATTATCTCCACAAATATTTAGAAAAAATAATAGTAAATAAAATTAAATAATAATAGTAATTGAATATCACAAGTAGGCTGGATTATAATTAAGACCTTCCTCCTTGATTTCTTTTCCAATGGATCTATCCTTTTCTTCATTAGAATATATATGCGTTTTTGTATTTCTATTATGTAGAGTGAATAAAGGATATTATGTCCTATGGGTTTCCTTTCAAGAAAGATAACTGAAATATGGTTTTTCTAAATTTTAGTTAAGGGAAAAAATAATTTTAAAAGTTGATGTTTCAATTTTTTTCCAAACCATCATGTATGGGAAATTATTATATAAAAAACTATTTTAAAATGATTTAACCATGTCTTTATTATTTAAACATCCTCTTAAAAAATTAAAATTACTATTTTTAATACCTTCATATTATTGGGAATTATTTTTAGAAAACTTCATATTTAATTTTTTTAAGATAAAGTTATATTTTAATGTTTTCTAAAAACCTACTTTGAAGAAACAATTACAGATTTGTAGATTTATAAAACAATATTTTATGTATTTAAAATTTTATATAATTTTTATATATATTTAATTTTTCTAAATTATTTTATAGCCATGCATTATTTATTCAAATTTTGGCATTCCATGTATGTATTATATTATCCCAATACAAAGTTTTATTATCAATAATTTTGGTTTTATTATTAATTAATGAAATTTCTATAAATATATGCATATATATGAACTTATATATATATTTATATGGTTTTAAAAAATAGTATTGAAAACTCTAATAGAAAATGGGAAATAAATAATATATTTTTTAATATTTAATGCTTGGAATTAGTAAACATTAAGTGGAATAGGGAGTGATCCCAAACCTCAAGGGACATTATCCACCTAATTGGGTAGCCCTATACAACCTCTAATGTTCCAAGATTCATCATAGTTTTGTTTTTTAACCTTGTGAATTATTTTTCTAAAATAATCATTGTATTATTTTTAATGAGAAATTATTTGAAGTATTCTAATGGTAATTAATTCTTTATTTTTAAGATATTACTTGGTTTTATTTAAAGATGGGTTTTAATATAAATGGTTTAGTATTTTAAAGTGAATTAAAAAATAAATATATATTCTTAAAATTTATTTTCTTTTTGTAAAATTATTTATGGATTATTAAGGGAAAATTAAATTTTTTATTAAAATAATTTTTTATTTAAAATAAGGCTATTCAGTTTTTTAAGAGTTTTTAATGAATTTTTTATCGTATTTTGAATGAAAATTTATAGTTGATTTTTAAAACCACTTACAAAGCTATTTTCTCACCTCAAATCTTAAAATTATTTTCATATGGTATTTAGTTGATTAAGATTTACTCATGATATAGGCATCGATTATACGGATTTGATGGAGGAAATATTGATATGTCTTATAAGTATTTGGATTCAATTTTTTTAAAAAATAATAATAAGTAATATAGTTTTTGTTTTAAAATTTTCTTTATCCTGAAAATATCTGGACATAAATGATCCTAAGAAATGTAAGGAATATATATTTTTCATTAAAGTTAAACATTTTATTTATTAAAAAAATATATTATTTTTAGAACCTGATTTTGGAGCGCTAGTGGGGAATCATAGTTAATATCATAGGAAAAGTTTAGACCACTTTGATGATTTGAATGTTGAGGGTAATTTAAGTGTTATATTTTTTTAGGTTTTAAGTGATTATATTTTAGTTTAATCTAAATATAATATACCTTGTGATATAATGAAAAAACTAATGGAATTTCTAGGGTTTTATTATTTTGGTTTTAAGATTTGGTATTGTGTTATTTTAACAGGGAACATTTATCATAGATTAAATTCATATAATATTTCAATCAAACTATCATTATTAAACTCAAAGCAGTCATACCTTGAGAAACATATATACTTCTCCTCCACTAAGTTTGAAAGAAAAATTTATCCTAAATAATTAAAAATTGGTAGATGATAAGTTAATTAAGGAGGAGGATGTGACAACCTAGATTTTCTAATATATATTTTATTTTGTGATATTCAAGAAATAATAAAGTTATATGTGTGTAATTCCCCCTCATTGACTATATATAATAATTTATGACTAAATATGTATATGCGTCTCTTTTAAGTAAAATTTTAGAAAAAAATATATTCTACTGAAGTAATAATATTTTACCTTTTTATGGAAATATAAAATAATAATTTGAAATGAATATATTTTGATATATAGAATATTAATATAAATATATGAATCTTATAAAAAACAATATATAGTTTTATGAAAATGAAAATAATTATTGATATATAATAAAAGTATAGTTATTTACATAAATAGGAATATAGACTGTATGATATAGAATTATGTTGTTAAAACTATTTAGTTTATGAAAGTGGTATACTTAGTGTGCTATATGAAAATTCTAATATATAAAATTAAAAATAAGGTTGAAATTTATATATATATGAAATGAAATACATTTTAAGTTAATGTATATATATAAAAGATATAGAGAATAAGTTAATGAATATAAATATGTGTAGTAAATCAAAAGAATAACTATATACATATATAAATATATATATGTTTATATATACATACAATTGATAAAAAAATTAAGAGTACGTTAATTAAAAATGGGTTATAAAAGGATAATATATATATATATATATGAAAAATATATGTATATATTTACTTATAACCTGTATATATATAAGAAATTTTTGTATAAAAATTAAATTGAAAATGAAAAAGAAAAAATTGATAGAGGTATAGACACACACACACACATACACTTGAATATTTAGATACACACACACACATATATATATACGTATGAATAATTTTTGATATATATATATTTATATAAATATTTATTGAATATATATATACTTACAAATAATATATATATATATATATATATATCATTAAATAAGATACATATATATGTATGAATATTAAGTCCAAAAAATAAAAAAAATACTTATAACTATACATGGTGTGACATAACAAAGATAAAAAAGAGAAAAATAATAATATAAATATATATGTGGTGCAGGAATAGGTAGAAAAAAGAAGAAAAATGTTTATGCTATATATGAAATTGGATTATTGGGTAAGGTATAAAAAATATTGGGTAATAAAAGAGTATATATATATATATGATAAATATATAAAGTACCTTAAGAGTTATGGAAAAAAATAACTAAGAAGAAAATTATAAACAAAAAATTGAATAAAAATAAAATTCCAATTTATTTAGTGGGAAATAAAATATATATATATATATATATATATATGTATAATGTGGAAAATATATATGTAAATGAACTGTCACATTGAGGGAGCTCACAATGAATATGAGTGATAGTTTTCTGATTCTAACTCCTTAGGGTGCTATTAAAATAAATGTTGATACTGCTATTTCTAGTCAGCAATGAGTGGGAATTTGGATTACATGTAGTGGTAGTTTTGGGAAAATCATTTCATATATTCAATTGAAATTTGATGTGAATTTATATACATTGATTTTTTAATCTATAACGATTATATTTGGGTTAGAATTGGGGTCCACATAGAACTAGGCTATTCCCCCATTGGATCTGACTGTTAGGTAGTTATTTCTTCTATCACAGCTGGTAATTATTTACATTAATTTTTGTTCCCTATTTTTGATGAGATTGCTTCTTTGTTTTCCAATTGTACCTTAACTTTTATGAGGATCTATGGAAATCAAGTTGCACATCATATCACTTCATGAAATATCTTAGTCATTTAAATTTTGGTTGGGTTGTTTTCTTGAGTGGATTTTGTCTCTTGCTTCAAAGGATTGTATATCTTCTACAAGTTAAAATATGATTTTTTGAGTTTGAAAAAAAGAGTTCTAGAAAATTAATTAGAAGGCATGTTTCATAAGAAACCAAGACATCAATATTTTTGGGACCCCTCAAATAAGTGGTAAAAATTATTATAATAAATAATAAATAATAATAATAATTTTATTTAACAATGAGGTTGGGTTATAAAGAATACCCTCCTTCTTTATTGACACAAAAATAGAGCTCTGCTATGATTTGTCAAAAAATATACATGTTTTTATGTTTTAGTGAGGTAGAGTGAGTGAAGGAGATCAAGTCCTATGGGTTCTCTTTCAAGAGGGATAACTATAATATAGTTCTATTTTAGTTTAGGTATAGGGTAAAATATTTTTACAAGTTGATGTTTAAATTTTTTATAAACCCTATTTTAAGGAGAATTATTTTATATAAACTTTTATTAAAAATGTTTCAAACATGTACTTATTATTTAGACATAATCTAGATATATTTTTATAAAAAAAAATTTATTAGGGGATCATGATTTGGAAAATAAATTAGTTATTTTTTAAGTTATCATTTTCTTTGAAGTTGATTTGAAAACAATTTTTGAAATACCCTCACCATAAGATGAATTATTTTTAAAAAACTTCTGATTGAATAAGTTTTTAATTTAAAGTTCTATTTTCAAATTTTTTGAAAAACTTTTTCATAAAAAAATTATGTGTTTATGGATTTCAAAAGTTATCATTTTATGTGTTTAAAATTTTATATATTTTTCATGGATATTTCCTGTTTCAAAATTCTTGTATGGCCATGCATTATTTATTTTGACTTGGGTCTTCCATGTATGTATTATATTATCCCATCCCAAACATTTGTTATCAAGAATTTTGGTTTCTTATTATTAATTAAGGATATACATATATATATGAACTTATATATATATATATTGTCAAAGTATGATAAAAATATGATTTAAAATCTGTATGGAAAATGCTATGGTAAAAAATTATTTATTAATATTTCTTACTTAGACTCTGTATAAATGAAGAGGAAGGGGGAGTGAAATCAAACTTTAGGGATGTTTTCCTCTAAGACAGGTAGTCCCTATACATCCTTCAATGTTCTATGTTACTTGAACGTTTTTTTCTAAGCCTGAAAAGTATTTTTGTGAAAAAAATCACTTAATTATTTTTAATAAGAAATTATTTTAAGTATTATAATGGTTAAAAATGTTTTATTTATAAAATATTCCTTAATTTAATTTAATTATTTGTTTTTAATATAATTGGTTAATATTTTAAACCCCATTAAAAAAATTATATATTCTTAAAATTGATTTTCCTTTTGGAAAACTCATAATGGTTTTTTAGAGAATATGTATTTTATTTTTAAATAATATATTATTTAAAATAAGGTTTTTATTTTATAAAGAAATTTTTTCAATGAAATTTATCAATTAGTTTCAAATAAAAAGGATAGATTTGTTTTAAAACCCCATTCTAATATGTTTACTCTCCCTATGTTTTTCATAAAATCAAGATATTTAGTTGAGTAAGATTTACTCAAGGGACAATTATCAATTATGTGGATTATATAGAGGAAAGATGGAGATTTATTTTAAGTATTGACATTCCAATAAAAAATTTATATAATGAGTAAGTTTGTTTTTTGTTTTAAATTATTCATAATTCTCTGTTACTATAGACTTAAATGATCGATATAAATTTAAGGACTTTATATTTTTTTAGTAATGTTAAATATTTTATATAGAAAAAAATTATATAGTTTTTTTAATAAAATATGTGGGAGCACATTTATTGGGAATCAAAACTACAATCATAAAATATAAAAAGGGGGATGCCATGTCTAAGGATGGATATGGTCTACTACATCCCACACAACTAATAGAATTTTTACATCCTCCTCCTGTGAGAAAATTAATCTTCTACAATCAGAGATAATATCTAAAAGAAGAACCTCCATGGGATAAATTTTAGGAATTTCATGATTCATCCCCTCTATTATGATCAAATTTATTGAAAATTATTTTCTATTCATTTTGAATCACCATTCATGAATAAGTCTCCCTCTCTACATGATCACAAATTAAAGACATTAAAACCACCTTGGGCTTATATGCTATTGAAACCATCCATTATGGAATGGATTAAGGATATAATTATCATAAACTTAAAGGATACTATGATTTATATGATCATAATTACTATTTTATTTTTAATGAGCAATTTATTCCCACTGAATGATTCATTTTATTGAATGTTTTCTATGAAAACTACATAAATGTTAAATATCAAGATACTCATGTAGAGGAACTTTGTCAGAAGGAATCTATATATAATACAATGTGCACTCTTTTTTAAGAAGATCATGTCCTAAATAGGTATAAAAGTTATACATAAGAAATGGATGATTCTTCAAACATCACATTAATTCTCAATCAACAAGAATCAATAAAGGAAAATGAGAAAAGTTTAGCTATATCCATAACCCACCCATCACCTAAATAATTTTACACTCTTTCTAATGAATAAGATGTTACTAAATAAAAATTTAAGTTATAGAATTTGAGGAAAATTAATTTTTAATTATATATAGGAAACATAAAAACTTATTTAAACTCTAACACTAGAGTTGTCTTTCCCCCCTCATCTAACCCCCTTGACGCGTGGAAATCAATTGACTAGTAATGGTAGAATCTAGTGAACCAGTCAACTTGAGGTAAAAAAACTAATTTATATTAAATTAAAAAACTAATCATGAATTTAAAAAATTAGGGTAGTAACCCCTATTATAGTTAGAAATACATCCTAGTATAACACAAGACAACTTTCATACATGTGTATAAACATACGACCATATTTGTATTTTCCAATCATTCCTACTCTAGAATTGGCTTCATGAGTAATACACCATGTTCTTCATGGATCCATTGAATCACATACTATTTGAATGTAAATAACAAAAATCCAATGATAATTAGTACAAAGAAATGAAATATATATCTTTGGTTGATGGATTTATCTCCCCCCACTAAACATTAAGTGTATTGCCTTCCCAATGTTTAATGAATTTGGAGATCAATAACAACATGTTATGAATTTCATGTTTTAATTTATTCCATGATTGGTAAAAAAAAGTATAGATAAGAATTAAATTCTTTTAATTTCATTGATATAATTAATCGACTTTCTTTTTACTATTAAAATAATCCAACAGTTGAATCCAATACCATTTTGGATGATCTTCATCAAAAATTCCACAATTAGTTCAGCTCAATACTTAAAATGACAGCCATTATTTTTATATCAAGTTCTAATAAATATGGAAATGATAGGGTTTTAGGATTCTTTACTAGGGGGAAATAATTGATATATTATATAAATATATAGCTCCTATCAGAGAATTTTATACATATTTTAATTCTGAATATTTGATATGAGTTAAAAGAATCTTTTTTTCAAATTGAAACATCCTGGTGGATGAAATGAATTATCCAACATGGTAAAATGATTGGATGATTCCATTTATAATTTTAAAGGAAAATATAGTCTAATAACCTTAATAATAATAATAATCCCCATTTTAAGAATTTTCATAAAAACACATTTTAAATTTTAGTGTGAATCCACACATGCTCAATCCAAAAATATGAGAAAATATATGTATTTATATATTCAAGTTCCTAGCCTAATTTAAATTCAAAGTTAAAACGAGTAGGGAAGGAACTTGAAATTATGGTACATTTCATAGATTCTATCACTTCTAATATGCTTGATTTAAATTTCCCCCAACATGATTATTGATGTTTAATCCTCCTTACTTTCCAAAATTGTTGAATCTAGCATCCTACCAAAAATCTTGAAGCATAATTTTGTTAACCAAAACAAAAAATAAGTGCAAAAAAACTTCAATGGATGGGAATTCTTAGAACATCATATTCATTATGAAAACAACATCTTTGATAAAATATTCAATTTTTATTATCATCACCAATTTTTTTCCCACTAAAGTTGGACTTTCCTCACTTCAATACCATGATCCATCCACCTCACCAATGTTTCAATAATCACCATATATATAGAATAAAAAAATGTTAGATCTCCACCAGATGTAACAAAACCATATATACACTGAATTCTTTATTATCAACATCTAAAATATTCGAGAATAATAAGACACAAACTAATCCAAAATCCCAGAAGTGATAATAAAATCATATAAGAAACACCAATCAAAAAATTAACATGAACCTAATCCTTCTATAGAAATGAAGAGGACATAACTTAATACCTTTATAGAAACATATAATCTCATGGGATAAAATGAACAAATTATTGGTCTTGTGAGTTATGAAACTCAATTCCAGTACAACCACCACATCCCAAACTACACTGAAAATCCAACACACCGAACCATAATGAGATATAATTAAGGATTATAACCAAAATATGAGATGAAGAACTATTAATGATTTTAAAATAGATCCTTAACAGAATAAGGAAATTCATCCCACTATGCCAAAAATACTCACCATCCCACCAAATACTGGGAATTGGTCCCTTATTACCATCGCAATCAATCAATAGAACCATACCAATAGACTAAATATAGGTTATAGTGTGATAAAAATGCGAAACAGGTTGGAGAAGGGGAATGAGGGCCATAGTTATAAAGATAAATTACCCAAATGAGAAAACCAAACTAGATAATCAGAAAATGTTAAAGAGGGAGACAAGATGAATTAGTAATTAAAGGACATCCATCAGAGATAAAATACAATAATATAGCATGGAGTGTTGGAGATGGATATAAAACTCAAACTGGAATCAACACCATACCCCTATCACAAATCCACCAACTATAACACAATTATTTCTCATAGGTAGCAATAAAAAACCCTCTCCATAATAGGAAGAAGAAATGTAATCAATTAAACTTCTAGGATAGGTAGAAAAAATCTTATTTCCTAAAAAATGAACAATACCTAGGGTGTTTAGTTGCTAAGTTGTAAAAGAACCCACTTACACTACTATAAATTAGAAGTCTAGATGAGGTTAATCTTAATGACCAACCATAATATTTTCATAACCCTTATAAGTTATGGTACAATATCTATGATTATTTTAACTTCAAATACCTGATCCATTAAATTGAATACATTAATCATGTAATGTTAAGAAATATGCTAGCTAATTTAGGTCAGGTGTCTATTACTCCACTAGATAATGAAGGAGAGTGGAAATAAGTACCATGTGTAAATGAGTAGAAATTTACTTATTGTATGACTAGAAAATTGTCCAACGGGTTTCATGCCCTTATTAAGATATGACTAAATCTACTAGTGATAAAAACAATTCCCCTTGTAATAATCTATGTGATATCATCATCTTACAATTATTCCAATTTTTCACAACTATTATATATGTAATAGGAAACAATAATAGGAGACCCCATGGGTACCCAATAAATACTAAAACCTGCTAGATTTCCTTCCCTCGCCTTTTGAAAGATGGGTAAAACCCTTAATAAATGAGATTTTCAAATGATGAAGATACAAAATTAGGTTTACTTAATTTCATCAATTTGATGAATCCTCTCATTTAAGAAGATGTTTCTAATATATAAGAGTTCCCTATAGAAATTGTGGAGGAGTTAATGGAGGCTTAGGAAGGCTTGAATATAGTGGACCCTGATGTTCATGTTTCATTTTTTCAAAGTTCATTCATGAAGTTGAAACTTGAAGACTGGTTCTCTAATGAGATTAATAGAAACATAAATGTTATCCTGATTCATCTAATAATCATTCGAATATAATCATATTATTATTTTCATTTAATAGAAAGAAAACATCAGATCATCTGGGGGATAAGAAGGGGCTAAATCAATCCAAAAATCAAATGAAAAAAATACCCCCACATTCAAACCAATGGAATGAGTCATTAGCATAGTCTTAATTAACACATAATCCCAATGTCCTATAATATCCAGGTGATAGGAAATGTAAAAATATATCCTAGATGTAAGATTTGAAAGAGAATCTATTAGACTTCTGTGTAAGTTTTTTTGATTTTTGATAGACTATATCACTCCAAATAACTCATGGAAGACCTTATTGAGATTTTCAAAGACCCTGGAATTTTGAGATTAATTTGGATGAAACAAAGACATATCTTATAGAAAGAATTTTCACTGAGTGTGATGATATAATTTTATTTGTCGAAAAACATTAGTAAACTGATATATAGGGAATCATAAGACACTTATATGTTTTTATAAATCTCATTTATATCGATATTAATTGACCATTATTTAAAAATACTTCATGAATCAGTCTTACTCTAATTTAAACCCCAACCATCTTAGTTAAAAAATATATGACTCGTATCCTTCCATTTTTTAAATATTAGGATATATAATGAGTGAGTATTGGACACTATAGAGGATAATTTTAAAGGACTAATTTTTAGATCTCATTTTTGACTTGGTAATCATGGTGATCTTTCAAGACAAAATTTCATGCACTTTTTTAAGAAGGATACAAATTTATGTTCATGCATTAGATCCATCATCATATCACCAATTCCTAAAATATTCTGTTGATTGGTAGATCAAGGTAATATATGGATAAAATTACCTTTTTGAAACCTTCAATTTCAACACATCAATATAGGGTACTATAATATGGTAGTTAAAAATACATTGGTTAATTTTGGAACAAAAACTTATACACATAATTTTATGGTAACTACTCTAATAAATCCACCATGTAGAATAAGTATGGATTTTGGGATTACCATCAAATGAATTGATGAAACAAATATTCATTTAGGGACACATTGGTTCATATTGATAATAATATAAAGCTTATAATCACATTTTACTCATAAAACAAACAAGGTATACTATTACAATGATAAACCACTTAAAATAAAGGATAAGAGTCTCATATTGTTATTGTAAATTAACACATCCTTTGAAAATCTATATATGAACATGGTCATGACTGATATTTGTTAAACATAGCCAGTCTATTCGACTGTTTGGGTATGAATACTCAAATGAAAAAATATGGGTTATCCACCAATGATTCCATCCACAAGGAATCAACTAACCCTGAATAACTAAAACACTCCTTAGATATTTTTGATCTCAATGGAAGCGATAAAACTCGAACATCACCTATCAAATCTCAAGAGAATTGTCCATATCTTATGAGGAAGAGGAAGATATAAAATATTATCCTTCCAAATTTAGTGATATTATTTTGACCACTATCGATGAACTCTAATGGGTGAATTTGGGTTTTGTTTGAGACCTAAAGCGCAAACCAATTAGTGAATCCATGACCCTAAAAATCAACAAGACTACATCGCTTTTGAAAATAAGTGTTTGTATGTTTTCTCAGGGAATTTCATATATATTCCTAGGATAGGACCCCATGTATGCACTAATTATTTTTTTCCACTAGAAAAACACTATAGTTTTAAATAGGAATTGAGATTAATGGATTATTGGAGTCATATTTGAATTTAGGGTTTTGAAATTCAACTATTTAAAAGACCATTTCCCATTTCTAATTAATAAATTATTGATTGATGAAACCAAAAAAATTTATTCCCTATGAGTAATGTATGAATACACTTATTACTATCAGAGTAGAATGACATTTTATAATGAAGGAGATTCTACCATTAGGGTTCACCAATGGGTATATTAATAATATGTGATACCCCATAGATTAAATAAAATCATTTCTAATTTCTACTGTTTCATTTAATACATATTGAATTAATTTTTAGGGAAGATAGTGAAATACTATGTTAATGATATAGTAATAAAATCCCATCATTTTTAAGATCACCATGAAGTCCTCGAGTAAGACATCAACAAATCACACTGGAATATATGGAAAAAAATCGAAAGAATTCACTACCATGGTAAATAAGGAAATATATTTTTCTTTATAGTATTCCATAACTATATCAAGGTTGGACCTAAGTAAACCATAGATATAATTGATAAACCTCCTCTGAAAATCCCCTTAGAAATAAGAATAATCCATGGAAATAACTTTAACATTATGTTCTTCATTATAGAATTTTATGTTCGGTTATTTACATTTTTGATGTTGGTGAATATAGGGGTAACTTATCATTGATAAAATTATTTTCATAAGAAATTATATTACCTCAAGTAGTATCTCATGTAGTCTATTATGTTTATTCTTCTTATAGAAGATATACCCTTTATCCATTATTTTAATACCATGGAGTAGTCTATGGGTTCTCACCATACTCGTAAGAATTATACGATCAAGGGGAACTATATCTATAACCATCTTATAAATATACCCGAATATGAGACATGAAAGACCAATATTGATATGAAATTCCATTCAATAATCATCATGGATAAAAAACATCGGTATTATCTATAAAACTATGTGGTACACCTAATTTCCCATGTGTAAAAAACTAGACTATATTCGAGGTCACTCCATGTTGATGGAAAGATTAAGGATATTGGATATCATCCCATGATTCTTGATATTCACTTTGTATCTTAGAAGTAAATCAAGAGACAATCAATATGATATTTTCTAACTACATTCCCTACACCAGATTAGATACCATTAAGCTTGAAACTCTCCAATAAATATGCTTCCTCTATATGTCATATTTCCCAAACCAAGGAAATATATATTGGTAGTGTTCCATGGAGTACAACTTTGAGAATTATGGATTAGTCACAACTCAACTGGGGTTTCATAGGTATTGTGTTTGTTTCTTAAACAAAGATAGTTCTCCCCTATTTTTTCCTCTTATAAGAAGAGTGTACCAACAACAATGTATAATTATAAGGCCTCACTATATGTTTACACATAGATCTGTCAACACTGTTTTCTTAGTAAAATAACAAGGGTGATTCATAGTTGATAATTCAACAATGAAATTGGGATTATGACATCAAAAAATAAGAATTGATACACCTCATTGAAAATCGAACCGTTTTTATGTCATAGTTTCTTTCTATGATGGAATTATCACACATTACACACTCACAAAATATACAATATGGAAAATTATAGAATGAAAATCCCACCATATATGGCCCATATTTAGATGTAATAATTATTTTCATTACACAATGTTTGGTGGTTTCTATATTTTAATAATATAAATAAGACTTCTGAAAGTCCATATATTTTTAAAAAGATATCACTTTTATAGATTATTAATATTCATGATTATGACTTTATATAAAATATTTAAATACTTATATGTGTTTATATCATGTCTCAAAATATATTATATTATAATTTATATATTCATAATAAATTTAAGATTATTATGTATACTTCATCACATAAGGGATATTTTGTTTACTAGATTAATAAATTTCATTAACATAATTTTTATTTTTAAATATTAAAATAATTATCTAATTACGTAGAATAGATAAATGGATGTTCACATTAATTCAAAAAAATGATATACTTAAATACTATGATAAAAAATTATATTAAGGTATGAAAGTGTGAAATCATTTTTTAATTCAAAACAAATGGGTTTTATTTTAGACACACTATTTTCATTGTGTTATATGGTTTTATATAAAATTTTATTTAATGAATAATAGAATATATATTTTATAAAATTAATATCATTTTTAGATTAATCATTGAATAATAATCTTAGGGTGAATTTTTTGGGTATTTCTAAAAAGGTTGATTTTTTGGATGAATAGTGAAAAATATTATTTCTAAACATATCATAGTTTCTTAGACGTCATTAAGTTGTAATAATTACTTAAAAATTTATGAAAAAAAATTATTGAAAAAATATATATTTATGGAGAAAATAAATTTATTCTAAAAAATAATATTTTAAATTTAGAGACATATATTTGATATTTTTTAACCTAAGTTATATATGTTTTTAATAAACAATTTTTTTAGATCTTTTCCTTTCATTAAATATTCACAAGGTACCATTAAGTTTTTCAATTCTATAAAAGTAAAAAAATAATATTTTTTAATTATAAAATAATAAATTCCAAGAGAATCATTATTATTCATGATTTTTTGGTATACTTATTTTTATGTTTAAAATAATTGTGTTTTCTAAGAAATGTTTTTGTTATGTTAAACATACTTTTATTAAAATTTATTTTTTCACCACTAAGAGTTGAAATTTGTATTTTTTTTTTAAATTTAGAATTATAATATCAAAATTAGTTATTTAAGTCCATTTCATTTCTAGTCATAAATTAATATTATCATAGTAAAATCTAGTCACCACTAAAAGGATTAATTGGGGTAAAATAGTTAAATTAACTGATAATGTAACAAAATATCAAAAAATATTATCTTTAAATGGGTGGATTGTTTATTTATTGACCTACAACTATCATTTTTATATTATTATCAATTTTGAACGAAATTTATTTTAATATGAAAATTATTTTATAACAAGAAATTGATATTTACAAAAATGTCACCCACCTCCCTTATTTTAATAAAAATTTTATAATGGAAATGATAAAATAAAAAATTCTGATGATTTTTATATGATAATATTAATGATGAATAAATTATATTTTTTTAAGTTATTTTAATTTAAAATACAATGTAATTATAAAAACACTTATATATAATTGATATAATTCATATGCAAACCATAGAAGTGTCAAGGAAAATATTTTCCAAAATATTAAACGAAAAATAAGATGGAAGAACTTGATCCTTAAATTAAATTTGTGTTCAACCATTAAAGTTAGAAAATAATTTGAATAATTATATTCTAATTCCATGTTTATTTAGATATCATTGTGGTCAAAATACGTGAATAGTCATAAAAATGACTTTAAATGGTATTTAATGTAAAACAATATATTTTTAATTAATTTAAAATAAAAAATATCTTGATTAAATTTGATGAATCATTATTTTAATTTTTAAATTACATTCTTGATCATTAATGATTGAATATTAGGTAAAATGCCTTTTGATTTTTGCCTATAAAATAGAACTTAGACTTTACTTTCTAAAGAAACATGTAAGTTTGTTTTTCTCTAAAAAATTAGCCAAATCCATCACCAATAATTCATATCCACATCCCCAATCACATAATGATACCATAAAACTCCCTCTGATAGGGCTTAAGTTCAATCAGAAAGAGGATATAAAAAGAAGTGTCAATTGCCTCAACCATGCTCTTTAAAGTTTGTTTCATCATTCACACACTAAAAATACATTAAACACACTAAAGAATTACATTAGTATAATTATTATACATTAATTTTATTATATTGATGGAAAAAATCATCATCTACCTCCCTCACACCTAATGAAAAATCAAAATGTCACTCATGTTACATACAAACCACCACTTCCTTGAATGACATATTTCACTTTTCTTCACTGAAATTCATTACTAGTTACAAAAATAAATTTGATGAATTATTATGATTTTATAAAATTATTATCTTTTTAAAGGATAATTTTGAAATTCTATTTATAATATTAAAAATAAATGATCATTATAAATTTAACCGCCTAAAATGAGCATATATATGCTTTTTATTCGAATATATTTTAAAAATCATATAGAATGGAAGATATTTAATTATAATATTAACATATCACATTAATATGTAAATAATTTTTTTATTTGTGGAATTAAAATATTTATGTTTGATTAATTATTATGATACCACCTTTACTTCGTTAAAATTTTATCAAAAAGAGGCCGACTATGGGTTTCACTATTATTAATCACACATAAAACTCTACTGGAAATAACTAGGAAAATTAAAAATAAGTATATAAAATAAATTTCAATAATTATAACATTTTATATATGATTAATTAATGAACAAGCCTCATGGACTAGAATTTACAAACTATATCATGTAAGGGAGATATAATGGTCAACCACTGAATATTAAAAAAATAGTATATGAATAAAGATGAAAGATAAATAAATGGAGTAAATTAAATAAAATATGAATAAATTTACTATTTATATGAATAAAGAATCTAATTTTATTTTATGGGGATGGTAGAGCATATTTGATCAAGAGGAAGTCAGAGGTAAGGGTTTTTATTCTCAATATCAATTCTTTGTGCCATGTTATACCAGGTTTTATTTTTTGTGTTGTTTGTTTTATTAACTACCACATGAATGAATTATAAAAAATATTTTATATAATTCAATGTATTTACAAATACAAAACATTTTATTTTTTTAAATGGATATTTATTCATTTTTTTTAAAATCAGTAAGATTTTCTCATCTCAAAATTTCCTTTATTGAGACATGTTCTATAATATGAACATATTTTCTATTGTCTGGTTAATCTAATAAATATTTGAAATTATATAACATAATTCACATATATATTCATGGGGTTAAATATTTTATTTTTTTCTCTCCTTCTTGTGGGTTTGATTCAAAGGATACAAAATCCATAATGGTTTTTATCTCAATTTTTATTCTTTAAGTAATGTTTTTAATTATTTACCTATGTTAATTTATGTGGTCTATATAAATCCAATTTTACATATTATATCATGTTTATATTTTATTCATTCTATTTAAATTTCTATTTCATGTTCTTTGTTTCCCAGAATTTTTATTTGAAATGCATTAAGAGGTTTTCTTTAAAAACATTACATTAGTTATTTTGATTCATTTTACTAATTATTTTTCATTTATGTAAAAATTATTTATATTATTTAAAAAAAATTATTCAAGAAACATAAATGACGGTTTCATTTCATTTTCAAATGTTTATGACTTTCTTTACAATTGTTTAAAAAGGATTTTTTTATTAATTTTCATATAGATTATTTGGATAG
Source organism: Viscum album (assembly GCA_963277665.1). Taxonomy (NCBI): domain Eukaryota; kingdom Viridiplantae; phylum Streptophyta; class Magnoliopsida; order Santalales; family Viscaceae; genus Viscum; species Viscum album. Next base: position 1,326,625,392 of record OY728142.1, on the reverse strand, counting down.
TCCATATTAAAGTGTGATAAGAACAATTTTTTTATATATTCAATAAAAAAATATGTTTTTCACCATTTTAATACTAAATATCATGCTATAAACGGTGATCACAACATCCCTAGACTATCATATAATGAAAGTTATATTACTTTATCATTGTAATAGAAATAGTTATTGGTTATATCTAAAATTAAAATTTATATAATTTATAATTTTAATTTGATAAAATTTATATAATTTTTTGGATTGATAAGGTCAAATTTATCAAAGGGTTAATTTTTTGTGATGTTTTAGAAATAGTTTATTTTTGGGTGAATATTGAAAGTTCCATTTTGTACAAGATTAACATTTCTTTTCATTAAATAATATAATATAAAAGTACCATTCAGTTTTGGAATTAGATTTAAAGTAATATAATATATATATTTTTCAATATAACTAATTAATTCCATAATAATTAGATTTATATTTTATTTTAGTATAATATTATTTTTATTATTAGAAACACATTTTTATAAAAAACTATTCTTCATTGTGTTTTGAAAATTGAAAATTAAATTAAATTCTTACCCTTATAAGAATTTAATATTAATGATTTCTTTATATTTTTAATCATAAGATTCAAATTTGGTAATGATGTTAATTTAATTTTTTCATTATGAATAATAACATTAGTAAAAATATTGTCATGATAATAAAGGGGTAAAAATAGGTTAATAATGGTAAAAAACTTGTGATAAGGCCAAAAAATCACATATCAATTCTAATTGTATGAGGGTATTTTGAACCTTATCACCATGAAATCAAAATTAAATTGTTTTAGTGATAATTTACAATGATTAAGACACTTATAATATTTAAAAGTTTCTAATAATTTTAAGTATGTTACTCCCCTCACTCATAAAATGGAACCTTGTCTCCTCACATATTAATAAAAACTGAGTACTCTGTCTAAGAAAATAAATACCAAAATCCATTTATAAATTACTATTTCACATCCTAGAGGTCTTGGTCTGACCAAAATACTAACTTATAAAGGCTTAAGATGTAATACCAAGGAGGTTTCCCAAATAAGATGTATAACTCTTAACTGAGATCTTTCTTGTTTATTTCTTCTTCAACCTACATCAAATATATAATAACCAAGATGATATAATAAAATTTTTATCTATAATGTATTTAAATTTTATTATGTTTTTGGTAAATATTTTTTCATAACCTTTTCTATCCTATAGAAAATTAAAACATCACTCATGTGTACTTGTATACTACCACCTCCATGAAGCGATGAATTTCAATTTTCACACCAACCTCAAAATGATGATTATAAAGACATATATAGTCAATATATATGATTTTTATTACAATATTTTTCTTTAAGCAATAAAAAATTGTATTTTATTTCTTACACTTTTGTTTCTTGAAAAACGCTAATGTCACTCATGTGTATGTGTGGACTCCCACCTTCATGATGTTATGGGATTAGTTTTTCATTTCTATAACAACTCAAAATTTTGGGATATATTTCTGTAAGTAAATACTATTCTTAATATATTTCTTGAGACGCATCCCCAAACTAATATGCTCGATGAAATATTTATTATTAAAAATATTTTAGAGTAATAAAACCTCTAGTAAAAAATACTAACCAATTAAAAATTATTAAATTCAGATGATATAAAATTAATATGATTCAATATATAAAATGATTTTCCTTTCTTAAAAAAAATTAACCCATTAAAAAAAATCAATCACTTTTAAATTATTATGTTGATAATATAAAATATTTAAATCTATCAATTATCATATCAACATCATTAACTTAAGAGTTTTTATGAGATAGTACTAAGAACACTTAATGCTTAAAAATGTCATTTTTTAATAAAATCATTTTTCTGTATATTTTCATTTTAAATAATAAATTTATAAATTTATAAATTTTATTTCTAAAAAATGGAATTCATATTTGAAATATAAATATAAATATAAATATTAGTTTAAGATGAATTCTTGTTTTTTTCTAAAATGTTTTTTTAGTTGAATAGTGAAAAATGTAATTTTCACAAATAACATGATTTTTATGATATTATTAGTATATAAGTATGAATTTTAAATTCATGGAAGAAATCATAAGAAAAAATATTTATTTTCAAGGGAATTTATATTTTTTAATTTTTTTATTTTAAACACCATATTTTACATTTTAGAACATAAGTAATATTTTTTAAAAGAAATTGCGTTTAATACATTATACATTTAGTATTTTAGAATTAAATTTTATTACTACTAAAAAATTAATATAATAAAATAGGTTTCAAATTTGAATTGATTAATTATAAATTATATAATAAGGAAAATTTTATTTTCAATCATAAAGGATAAATACTTGGTAAAAACTACCTACCTCTGTAAAAATCAATATGGGTAAAAAGGGTTTTGCCAAGAGAGAAAGATAGAAAGCATGTTTGAAACCTATGTGAGAATAGTGGTTGAGGCCTTGGTCAAAATTTTCTTGTTTCCTCTCCATTTCACTATATTTTTTAGCTACTTTACTTGAGTGGGACATCCCATTGTTAAAATGCTTTGGGTATTTTCAGAAATTCCATCATGTTTCACTCATAAAATGGAAAAATACTCTCTACACTTCGTATCACACCACATCTCAGTTAGTTTATCCTTGAAATGTCCCAACCTTATTCTCAAAATTCCTATACACTATTAATATGCTCTATGATTCTAACATATTCATCCATAAATTTCATAACCCCTTTATCAAACGAGATAATCCATGAAGTGAAGAGGTTGGAGTGTGATAAAGTAAAATAAAATTCAAGGTATGAGTTTCATGTCCCAAATTTAATTTCTTGAGATATATTTAAATTATGAATTATAAAATATTTTATATATCCTTATTATTTCCTAGTGAATTTATTTTACCATAATAATTTATTTCATGGTATTTAAATCATTATATAAATTTCTTTCTTCAAATGTATTTTGATTTGAAATATACCGATGTTAAAAGTATTCTTGTTATTTCAACTCACTTTGTTGAGTTATAATGATTCTTTATGAGATTATTTCTCCAAGATTGGTTTCTTACACTAAAATATTTAATTTTGTTCTATTTCTACTCCTTTATAGAGATAATGACATTTTAATCCAAATATTTTACCTTCAATAACATCTTCCCAAAAAGTATATTAGTGTTAAGAATAATTTTCATCCAATTTAAGTATGGTTCATATCCCTATATATATATATTATAATTTCCTAAAAATGTTATCTTTTATAATTAGAAATATAATTTTTTTTCTCCTATGAGATCGATATTGTCTTTCTTATGTGACCTCTACATTTTAAAAAATAAGTCTTATCACTATTTTAATGATGTGGGTTTTCCACAAAGATATTTCAAAATATTTAAAAACGTTTCCATTCTTTAAATTGATTTATCTTCCACTCCACATTTCTTTTGAAAAAATTTATGAAATATTAATTCTATATTATTGAATATATTTTTTAAAAGTAAATGTTTTTCAAAAATAATTCATTTCAACTTTTCAAAAATGACTTTTCAAAGTAACTGTAGCTTCTTCTTTTATGCTAGAGAAAAAATCAATTTCAAAAAATATATTTTACAAGTTCACCGACATTTTCAACTTTATCTATATTGACTTAATTTCCTAGGTAATTATTTTTTTGTGGGATTGAATTTTGGGTATGAACCAATTACATTATAATGGAAAATTTTAGTGATACCATATGAAAATTTAAATAAACCATATTTCTTTCCATGGGTTCATTACGATGTGTTTATTGGATTATTTCACGTGGAAATATATATATGGATGATTTTAGGTGGTATTATATATGGACCTCCAATGAATTTGTAATGTTTATATCTCCTGAGATCAAAATGGTACACAAGAAGATTTATTCAAAGCCAAAGGGTACACGAGAAGATTTATCTCAAGACAAAGGGTAGATTAAAGGATTTATCTAAAGACAAGGGTACATGTGATGATTTATTCCAAGATAAAGGATACATTTGAAGATTTATCCAAATACAAATGGGGCATAGGATAATTTATACCCAACCAAATGGTCTATGGGAGGATTTAGCCCAAACTAAAGGGTACATGGGTGGATTTATCCTAACCTAAAGGGGTAGACTAGAGTTTTTATCCCAATACCATGGGTATAATGAAGGATTATCCCAATCCCAAGAACGTGCATGAGTGATTATCCCAATCCTACTATGTGATAAATTTCTTGGTGGGTAACCTTAAAATGTGAGTTATATTCTTATTTTTATGCCACAATCTTAAGTCATTACCATGTGACTATGGTTAATATTCTTGAAATATGTTTATTTCCTCGTTATTCCACATAATTTTTTAGTGGTACATGTTTATTAATTTGATACTAAAAGTATTTTTATTATGACTTATGGATAATGATTTTTTTGATATTTTAATAAGATATTTATCCATTGGTCATGTTTTAAAATATTTTTATGATCTAACCCATTATGGTATATTGATATATTTTTTCTTACTTAGTGTTCGATCTCTTCTCATTTTTATGTTTCCATTTCCCAGGTTATTAAGATGAGTACAAATTAATATAATTATATTAGGGATTCAAGTGTGGTTTGATTATGGATTAGTGTTCACATGTGTTACTTATATATAGTCCTCAGAGTAATTAACCTTCATTTATTCATTTTTGATGACTATTTGTGTGATAGAATGATTATTCATGTAAAATAATGAAATACATGTGAAAGTTTATCTTGGTTCATTATAGTTGGTTTCAGAGGAGGGATAAGTTCTTTTTTAGTATTAGTGTAGTAATATTTGGGACAGGATAAGGGAGCATTAATGAAAACCCTAGGGATAAATCTAAGGGATGATACTCTATATAGGATAACATCATGATATTTTGGTAAAGTAGGGATTATGTGATTCTCCTAGAAATTAAATCCATGTATGGATAATAGTAAGTCAATGCAGTTTTGGAATAGATTCACCTAGGGGTAATCGCCCTACAAAGGGGTGGTTACTGATTTACTCATTCATGACTCTAGTACTTTATGAGTGGGCCTTAGGCTGCACAATGAGATATACACTCATAAGTTATCTGTTTCTTAATAACTTTCTCATTAAAATAAATTATAATGGATTTATGAGGTTAATAAATTAGTTAATGTAATATGAGTGAACCAAATATAAAAAATCTAGATTAAAACAAGAGTTATTTAGGTTGAACTAAAACCTAATTCATGAATTTCTAAGGGTAATAAATTTTTTTGTTGAAATTTTTAAATTTAATTATCTTACTATAATTTTATTATAATTAAAACTCTTAATCACTTCATATTAACTCTGTTTAGTTTTAGAAATAGATAGATCTTAGAGGAACCAAGTCAATAATTATATAAACACATATGTTTCATATGAATACATTACGTCTTATTATTTTAATATTCATTACACAACATTACAATGCATGAAATAACCATAATTAATGAGTGTATTTAGAAAATTGGATACCAAAACAACTCATACATAAATGATCTATATAATCTGTCACATAGTTCTTCATAACTAGCAAAATTTTAAGACATATCATACTTAAAACCCTTCTTCATATCCTGATGGAAATGAAACATAATAAAAGGTGACCTTAAATTCTCAATAAGGTAAAATAAGAGGGATTTAAATTATATTTTAAGAATAACATGAACATAATGATATATTAACACGATCATAACATTTGAAAAATATACCCTAAAAATAATATATCATAAACATGAGTCATGGCATAAAATATGGATGTTCATAATACATGTATCATGAAGTAATTAAGGAACATGATCCATAAGAGCATAACATTGGCATAAGACTTACATTTTTGGAATACACATAAGAATAGAAAATAATTTTATTAGTCAAGGATCACTTATCGAAATATAATGGTTGATTAAGTTCACTCCCCATCCCATCAAATCATTAATCAAGGTTTATTCCAAAGACTATCATAGTGGAAAGATTCAATTATTAAAATGGTTTCACTCTACATTCCAGTCAATATTATCTTATAAGATATATATATTTACCCAATCCATTAGAGGAATAAATAATTTCATTTACACTAATCATATAATGAAAACCATACATATTTGTTTCATAAGATCACAAAAAAATTATCATATCGTTATATCATAACTCATGAAAAAAAGAGCTTTATAAATATTTCATCATTCTAGTATATCATAACCCTTGTAAAATGAACGGGATTCATAAAAATATCACCATAAAAATAAGAAACCATAAAGATAAAGAATAAGTATGGTATCATTGGATTATATACAAAGTATATCATAATTAACAAAAAAAATTATCATTGATAAAAAAGTCCTTTAAAATATCACTAGAATATTTCTTGAGGAAAATACCATTTTTATTTTGAAATAACTTTTTTAAAATCCAAATATTTAAAAAATATTGTGAAAAAAAAACTCATTTAAAATAAACATGGAAATATATAATGGGGAATTAAAAGTATTGAGTGGTCCTAATGGTGGGAAATTCTTTTCATTTAATGTATGTTTAAACAAATATTCCTTTCATATTTTTGGTAAAAAGTCAAAGGCACCTCATTTAGAAAACAAAAAAAAGATTATTTAAAAAAATTTATAGAAATCAAAACATGTGTGAAAATTTATGTAAAAAATCATAGGATATTAGTAAAAATATTATTAATTTTTTTTTCAAGAAAACATGGACATTAGAGAAAAATATTCCCAACAAAAGAGAATATAAAGTTTTTTCTTAAATTTTTTTTCTCAATCATTCAAATTACCAAAGAGCAGAAAATTTTATAATTACTTAAAAATTACATGAATTAATAGAGGATAATAAAGTTAAATACTTTATCATATAACAATCATATAATTTCTCTCAATGGAAATTTGGGAATAAATAGTCCAAATTAAAATGAGATTTAAAAATAAATACCTTACCACAAGTTTGGATTGATGACAAAGATATCTAAGCCCCTGTATAATAAATTTATTATTATTTGAAATCTATAATAGAATCATATATGATCTAATTATAACATTTCAACACCCATTTGTTAATTATTCCTTATTGAAATCATTATTTTTGTGTGTTAACTATTTTATTTTTTTGTGGATGTTTTTGGTTAATCAGTTTCAGTCCTTGTACATTGATTGTTGTTACGTCATCTAAAAATAGTAATTATGATATAAATATCACATACATTATTTAAATACATATTTATAATCACCCATAAAATTTATATATATATAAATTATTTACACCGTTTGTGGAGATGGTATTCCATACGTGCTTGTGAACACTGTATGAATTTCTAATGAAAATAAAGAAAGAAATATAAATAATATTTTATAATTATAAAAAAATATTTATATCTTAAAAATAATATTTAAAAATTAAATACATCATAATAACCAACCATGAATTATGGTTTTGTAAAATGAATTATATATCTAGGTGGAGGCTGTATTTCGCACATATATATGATCGATACTTCTACTTCCCACTTAATGGAATATAGGGTTGGTAATGGTGGTTCCATAGTCATAAAAAAAATTATTATATTTTGGATATATAATTTATTATTTTATGTTAAATTAAATAGATTAATTTAATTTATTAGAAACATTAATTAAAAGAGGTTGGTTAAGATGGTTATATATTATTTAGAAGATATCTTATAGATCCCTTATTATGGACACTTGGAATGGTGTTTTAAGAAGAAAATAACCTCTAATTAGTGTCTTGAAAATTTTAAAAGATAATTGTGTAGGATTTGGTTGAGCTTTTTGGATCATGGTGGTGTGAATAATAAAGATGATATGGTGTCCTTTTTATGTGAATGTAAGGATACACTTGGAATTACTTAAGATTTAAATATAATAAAAATATTTCATGTTCAAGTGGAACCATATGACATAAATTTAAAATATAATACTGGTTAAGGTTGAAAAACAGTAAACCAATAAAAATGGATTATTTTATGTGGCATTTTAAAGCTTATATTTTGGTTTAACACCTTTGTTAACCAATATAAACCTTAATATAGGTAATAACATTTTCAACACTAAAGGGTTATAAATTTACTTATAAGGTAATAATTGGCACAAAAATCATAAAGTGATGAAATTTTAGGCCATGTTTCTATTAAATGAATAAATATTGTGCTAGCATTGCATATGAATTTAAGGTAATTATTCCATAACCAACAATGAAAATGATATTAAAAAATATAGTTATATTTAAAATAATTTTTAATATTCATTGATAAAATATTCTTATCATTATTTAAACAAATAAGATAAATTAAAAACAATTGAGTGACATTTTGGAATCTTCCTTTGCATAAAATAATATAATGTTCTTGATCAAAGAAAAATGGAACCAAAATTCCATATTTTTGAGACATGGATGAGAATATATGAACAAAAATTATTCAAATATGATATACTATTGTTTTTTTGAGATTTATAGGCCTTATCACATAGTTTTGACCATGTTTTACCAATTTTACCATTACCGAGATGAAAAATATTCACCACAGTTGCTATTATTAATGAAGAAAAATATAATAGATCTATTTAAACAATTAAAACCTCCTGATTTCAAATATAGAATACATTATTCAATATTCAATTCTTGAAAGTTTTAAAAAATAATTTTAAGGTAAATACATAAAATGCAATAAAAAATGATTTCTTGAGAAATGTGTTTTAAGCCCAAAAATGAACTTATACCAAAATCTATTATGATGGTGATTATTATATAATTAATTATATTTTATCAAATTTATAGAGATTTGTGTTAATTTAAAATCATATTAAAAACATTATAAGACATCTACTTGAAATTAAATAATGACTTTATAAAAATTTGTATTTTTTACCATTCATTGAAAAATTAGGCTATTTAGAAAAATCCAAAGACTACACCTTAAGATATTCTATTTATGATGATTTATAAAATAATATCCTTTTTATATAACAAAATTTATAAAAAATTCAAATTTTAGTTTTAATATTCTTAAAAAAAATCCACTTTTGAAGAAAATATATTGTTGAAGAATAACATGACTTTACTGAAAATTATGAAATTATATGTTATAATTTAATCAATACATTTTCATTTAATAAAAAATTTATAAATATTTTTTATAATATAGTATATCTTATTTATTCTCTCCAATCTAATGGCTAGGTTATAAATGTATAATATATTATGATTTATTTAGACTAATGGTTGCGTATAAATCATGATATCAAATTATTCATATTTATTTCATAGGAAATACATATAAAATATTTAGGTATTACATTATACCCCATTAAAATGAATTTATCTATCTAAATTCCATCAATCTATTACTAAAATGAAGATATCTCTGTAAGAACCCGAATCTTCTTTTCAGGTATGTTTTACCTTTTCTGGCCGTTTTTGGGAAAAAGAGGAAAATATAGAAATTTTCAAAGTACACGCCGTATAATTCCTTTACACTAAAGGCCATGTGATGGCTATGTAGGGTCCACACACATAGTCAAGTAAGGTTTTTTGGAGGTCGTTTAAAGTGGAGTACAGAAAAGGCAAGTACACGACGTGTACTCCAAAAGTGCACGCCATGTACTTTGTTTTTTTTTTCATTAAACGCATCGGGGTCGTGTCTGACGGACAAAACCGAATTCTTCTAGGTATTCTTTTTCTGAGAGCACCGAGCAGCCACGAATCTTCAACGAGCCCCCAAACGTCCATTCGTCCACCCATTCGAACAACGGTGAGTGCGTTGGAATCGCATCGGTGAGTTCTTCCTTCAACCAGAGCATCATTTTCTAATTTCCCCTCTTTTCCAAGTAACCATGAGTTAAAAATTTTATGCATGTTCTTAGATATATGATGTTCAAAGAATATTTGGGCCTCGTGGTTCAATTATATCGATCTCCCAACATCAAGGTAGGTGGTTTGTGCCTTTCTATAGAATGTCTTTGAGTATTTTGTGAAAATTCCACCAATACCCTTGAATGGGGTATTGCATGTTTCCTATTTTTCCCTTGTTGTTTGTCTTCTTTTCTTATATGCCTGAGTAGAGGATTTTGTTTGTGAATAGGGTAATTTACTGTGCTTTGGATGTTTTCCCATGCATGTTTTGCCTGTTTATGACTGTTGGTCTAGTTTTTCCAGTTAGGCTATTTCCAATTCCATGCCTAGTATTATAGGATTGTGTGAATGTTGTTCTTCCATTCTGAGATTCCTTAGAATGCTAGCCAAGTAGTTCTTGAGGTTTACTTGGGGCGATACACGTGCTAGACAAGTTTTTTTTACAGAGGGTTGTGAGAACCTAGTGTAGTAGACCATAGGGAGAATGGAAGTAAGGGCTTCTCCATAGTGTCTTATAATTTTACGATGCAAGACCACAGGGGGAATTGAAGTTGAGTGCTTCCTCAGAGTGTCTGTAGTTCCTCGACGTAGGTCGTAGGGGGAATAGACGTTGAGTGATTCCCCGGAGTGCCTTTAGTACAATATGATACTATAGGAGAAATTGACGCTGAGTGCTTCCTCAGAGATTCTATACTTTCACTGAACCAAAGGGATGAGACTGTGTGTGCCTCCTAGAGGGTTGCTAGTACTTTTTGGTTGAACCAGAGGGGTTAGGTTGTGAGGACTACCCAGAGGGTTACCTATTGTTTCTACTTTCTTGTTTAGTTGCTTACCTACTGTGACTTAAATGCTTGGAACTATGAATTGTTTACTATTGAGTACTTTTCTACTTAATATATCCTGTAATTTTACCTGCCATATATTCACTGACTATTAGGCACAGATCTTGTGGTGGTTTCCTACTGAGATTTAGCCTCACACCCTATTTGGGCCAGGATTTTGGGCCCAACCAGATTATATTGTTGTAGGTATAGACAAGGACAAGCGCCCTTCTACTTCCGTTACTTGACTTTCAATAGAGCTGGAGATCATGGGGCCAAGCTATGGCTTGCGATGTTGAGGAGTTTATCTTCTTTATTTTTCACTTTGGTTTAGTAGTGTATTTTAGCATTGTGACTTGTTTGGATGTTTTTCTAGATGCATTTATATCATGCATCATTTATATATTTTTCTCCAGTTTTTTAATTATCAGTCTTACGCTGTTTACTATTGTTGGATATTTACTACTTCTGCTATTTTATGTATTTGTGTACATCCACTGTGTACTCTGTCAATGAGGGAATAGTTTCCCGACTATCACACTCAAGGCCCTCGTTGCTAGTTAGAAGCCTATGGCGTTTGGGGAAATGCACTTGAGGCCATGTGACCAACCAGGTACGAGGCGTCTCTAGGTGGCTTCCAGAACCGAGACATTACAAAGTGGTATCAGAGGCATTTATTTTCTCTTGGCTTACATTTTGGAGCCTATATCCAGGGATAGGACAGACTAGGTACTTGGTAATAAGCTGTGCCTGGGAGTAGCTAACCCGTGTACAGGGAAAATCCATACTACCTCCTTTATTTCAGTTTATGGTTTTTCAATTTTACAGTTGATATGATTTCAGCTTGAGTGAATCACATGTTTTGTACTGCTACTATTGACATTATTGAGGTTCTATTTCTATTGTAACCTCGTGATATGAGGGTATTCCGTCTCATTAATCATATAGGAACTTGCTAAAATCACATGTCAGTCATTCTTTCCATGCCATCTAGGATGCATTAGCGATTTCATGTTGTTGTGATAAGTGTTGTGTAGAATATTCATGTTGTGATAGATGTTGTGATATAATCTCTACTGCTGGTTAGAGCATTGTTTGAATGAGGTTTTTATTTAAATTAATTCCAAAATTTGGTCCTGAGGTGTTATGGGCTCTCATGGATAGGAATTTGATGGATCATTGCTTATTACCTTTTATAACTTGTAAAAGATGCCAAACTTTGATTCATGGGGATTATGGGCCCTCACAGGTCGAAATTTGGCACCTTAACGCTTGTTTTTCTGTGTTTTCTAGGCCCCGATGCAATTATGAGTCTATTGTCTAGAAAAACCAAGAATACACGGTGTGTACTTTATGAATACATGCCATGTAGTTTATGGCCGTGTCACTGACTATGTGGGTAGGGACATGGGGTTGTGAAAATTATTATAGGAACACACCGTGTACTAGCTTATCACATCGTGTAGTATGAATTTGGTACCCCGGCCGTGTCATGAACAACACGGGTCGTGTTATCTTTTCACATACATGTTGTATATGAATTTTACATGTCGTGTAGTCTGATCTAGGTACTCGGCCGTGTCACAAACAACGCGGGTCGGTGTTACCCTTTCTCGTACATGCCATGTCCTTCTGGAACACGTCGCGTAGTTTCAGCCATGTATCAGTCTGTTTTTCTAACAACATAGGCCAGGTAAGGTTTGTCCAGTACACGATGTGTCTGCCTTGAACACACCATGTAGTTTTGTCTTAGAGGAGTCATGTGGCTTAGCCGTGTAGAAGGACTCAGACAGGGGAATAGAGTTCAAGTACACACCGTGTGGTTTGAGTACACACCATGTGTTTGGGGTGTTACACGACCAGTTTAAACAGAGGTACACGCCCATGTGAATGACTTAAGGGGACACTCCATGTAGGGAAAGAACATGATGTTTAGTCATGTTTTGCATAACTTGAACGCCTTCTTTTCCCTATTCCTTATTGTGCCATCAGTTTTTTTAGTATTTGTTAATCATGAATTTTAGGTATGCGTTAGACTTTGCATAATCATGACACCTAGAAATACTTTGATTGATCCCTAGTTGCAGGGGAGTGATCAAACACCTGATATGGCTGATCAGGGACTTCCGGTAGATCCTCTTGTTGTGATAGCCTTGGCACCAACGGTTATACCAGTTACAGGCGTCGATGCATAGTTTAGGGATGGTTTTCTAAGGATAATGCGTACCTTCCAGGGATCACCACATCCTTCCTCGTCTATGGAAGAATTAACGAGGGTTTTCCAGCAGTAGCATCCTCCCACCTTCTCAGGGGAAGGAGGACATCAGGCTGCAGAGTCATGGCCAGAAGCCATGTTGACAATCTTCGAGCATCTCAAGGTACCACTAGAGAGGAGGGTGAATCTCACTACATACATGCTCCGAGACTCCTCCAAGAGGTGGTTGGATGTCATCTCTCAGGTTGGACGCCACCAGAATATGGCGTGGGAAGAGTTTCAGCACATCTTTTATGACTACTTCTATCTGGAGACTTTGAGGGCCGATCGATTCCAAAAGTTCATGAGTCTGGAGTAGGGTACTCTTTAAGTTATGGATTATTCCTCTCGTTTCACCGAGCTTCAGCGTTTCACACCCCTCCAGGGTGGATATGGGTTGTTCTTGGCAAGGAAGTTTGAGGATGGTCTCAGACAGAAGATCTGCTCACAGGTGAATATCTTTAGGTTGACTTCCATTGCTTCCATCGTCAACTAGGCACTAATTGCGGAGTGAAATATGAGAAATTTTAGAGTAGATAACTAGGTCAGTTCTGCTTCCAGAGTCAGTGCTTCACCCACAGATAGCAATAAGCGTCGTAGGGAGTCTTCACTCGGTGATCCGAGGAGGCGAGACACATCTTCAGGTAGCTAGGTGGTCTGCTACCAGTGTGGAAGAGCTGGGAATATGAGACCGCAGTGCTAGAGAGACTCGGTGTAGTGCTGATCTTGTGACAAGATGTATCACCTTCAGCATTTCTGCCAGGTTTTCCCACCAGTATCTGGTGACAGGGGTTCTTCTATGACTCCTTGTTTAGGAGCAGCTCCCCCAGCTTCTCACCAGTCTAGAAACTGGAGTTCTTCCGGCCATTTGAGCCGAGGTGGAGGTCATGGTCGTGGTAGAAAGTCGCCCGATTTTCACCGACAGCAGGGTGGATTAGCTTAGATCGGTCAGGTAGGTTCACAAGGTCATGGTATAGGTCAGACTTTTGCAGTGGAGCAGACCCTGCAAGAGAAGGATCCCGAACCATCTACAGTTTAAGGTACGATTTTAGTATCCTCAGTTTTATCTTCTGCTCTTTTTGATACAGGGGCTTCCATAGCTTTATCTCTGTGGCTATTGTGGAGAGCCTTGAGCTCTGAATCTTTTCCTCTACCAATATCTTGACGTTAGACACACCATTGGGGTCTAGGATGGCTAGTGTACGTCAGTGCAGGGAGTACCCTCTAGAGGTTGTGGGGTGTCACTTCTTATGGGACCTCTATGTCCTAGAGATGACAGACTATGATGTCATCCTCGGGATGGACTGGTTAGTTCCCTTCTATGAATTCATCGACTATTATCACTATAGTGTGAGTTTCATATCACCAGAGGGTGGATCTTTTCTTTATAAGGGAAAGTGGGATGTCCAGGTGAGCAGAGTTGGACCCGATCATCATGGCCTAGGAGGAGTTACATCCCAGATTTCCAGTATATATCTGGATGACTCAGGAACTTCATAGTTATATTTTTCTCTAGTAGTGGATCATTTCAGGGATGTTTTTCCAGTGGAATTTTCAAGTTTTCCTCTAGAGCGTGAGTTAGACTTTTCTATTGATCTTGTTCCAGGAGCAGCACTGGTGTCCATTCCTCCTTATTAGATGGATACACCTGAGTTGCAGGAGCTTAAGAAGTAGTTAGATGAGTTGTAGGAAAAGGGTTTCATCCTACCCAGTACCTCTCCTTGGGGTTCGCCTGTCCTGTTTGCAAATAAGGAATACAACACCCTTAGGCTTTGTGTGGATTATCGTAAGTTGAACCAGTTGACAGTCAAGAACCGATATCCCTTGCCTAGGATTGATGACCTCTTTGATCATCTTCAAGGAGCCCGAGTGTTCATGAAGACTGAATTGAGATCCAGCTATCATCATTTTCTTGTTAGACCATCTGATATAACTCTCACAGCCGTCCGGAGTAGGTATGGTCTATATGAGTATATGGTTATGTCGTTCGGTCTCACAAACGCGCCTTTAGTTTTCATGCCACTGATGAACTGAGTGTTCCATCCACACTTAGGCTCTTTCGTGGTGGTCTTTGTGGATGATATCTTGGTGTACTCTCACACTTGACACGACCATGCTACCCATCTTGAGATCATTTTGAGCACATTGAGAGAGCATCAGCTTTATGCTAAACTCTCTAAGTTCCACTTTTGGATGGATTAGATTCACTTATTGGGTCATGTCATCCAAGATACAGGAGTATTAGTGGACCTAGAGAAAGTGAGAGTTGTAGTCTCCTAATAGAATCCGAAAAACTTCTTTGAGGTACATAGTTTTTTGGGGATGGCTAGATACTACAGACGCTTTATACAAGACTTTTCACGCTTAACAACACTACTAATAGGTCTGACCAAGAAGGGTGAGAAATTCTTATGGTTAGATATTTTTGAGTCATCCTTTCAGGAGCTAAAATGGAGGTTGAATTTAACATCAATACTAGTCTTAATAGAGCCAGGCAAGAGCTATACTATTTACTACGATGCTTCAGGTATCGGTTTGGGAGCTGTGATGATGTAGGGAGATGGAGTCGTTGCATATGAGTCTCGGCAGTTGAGGCCACATGAGAGGAATTACCCGACGCATGATCTGGAGTTGACAGCTATTGTTCATGCCTTATGTTGTTGGAGAACTTGTCTTTTGGGAAATCATTTTGTGGTTTTCTATGACTAAAAGAGTCAAAAGCACATCTTCACTAAGCGTGATCTAAATCTGAGACAACACAGGTGGGTGGAGTATCTTCAGTCCTTTGACTATGAGCTTTCTTATACACCTAGGAAGGGCAATGTAGTGGTTGATGCACTGAGCAGGAAGACTTAGATACAGGCAGTTCCGGAGGCCAGTAGTGAGTGGAAGCTTATGGATCTATTCTCTGAGATTCATTTGGAGGTGCATGACAGACAGGGGTAGACTCTTCTATCTTCTTTAGCTGTTACCTCTACTCTTCTCGATCGAGTTCGAATGAGGCAGCTATTAGATTCTGAAGGCCTAATATTAAGGGAGAGTGTGTGAGAAGAGGACCCTATTCCTAGATGGATTGTAGGCAAGGACAAGATCTTGAATTTATAGGGACGTGTATGGATGCCAGTAGACATACGCGAGGAGATGATGTGGTATTTTCATTCCTCAGTTTGGGCAGTTCATCCTAGTGTCACCAAGATTTATCGCAATCTTCACCACCAGTATTGGTGGCTAGGTATGAAGAGGGATGTTTCTATTTTCATCTTGAGATGTTCTACTTGTCAGCAGGTGAAAGCGAAGCATTAGCGCCCATCATGCCTTTTACAACAGTTACCCATTCCTAAGTGGAAGTGGAACGACGTCACGATGGACTTAGTGACTGGTTTGCTGAGGTCACCTCAAGGTAATGATGTTGTTTGTGTTGTCATAGACAGGCTTAAAAAGGTTTCTCACTTCTTGATGATCAAGGAGACCTTCAGTGTTGATGAGCTGGAATGGTTTTACATCCGTGAGATTGTACATCTGCATGGGGTTCCACACTCCATTGTTTCAGATAGGGATGTGCGTTTTACTTCTCAGTTTTGGAAGGGGCTTCAGAAGGCTTTGGGTACACAGGTACTTTTGAGTGCAGCATACCACCCCTAGACAGATATCCAGTCTTAGCATATGATTTAGGTGCTTGAGTATATGCTCTGAGCTTGCATTCTGGATTTTGGAGGTTCTTGGGAGAAGCATATACCTCTTGTGGAGTTTTCCTACAATAATAGTTTTCAAGCAACTATTCAGATGGAACCCTATGAGGCTTTGTTTGGTAGGCCATTCCGATCACCTTTGTGTTGGATAGAGGAAGGAGAGGCATCTTTGTTGGGACCTCGTCTTGTTCAGGAGACCACAGAGAAAATAGAGTTGATTCGGAAGAGGATGGATACTGCAAAGTCTCGACAGAAGTCTTATGTTGATCAGCGGAGATGACTTCTAGAGTTCGAGGTTGGGGATTAGGTTTTCTTACATGTCACACTAAGGTTTGGAGACAAGAGGATTCAGAGACATGGTAATCTTTCACCGAGGTACGTCGGGACATTTTAGGTGTTGGAGAGAGGTGGGCCGATTGCCTATCGGTTGCAGTTACCTCAGAGGTACTGGGCTACGCACAACGTCTTCCATGTTTCTTAGCTCCAACATTACTTTTCCAACCCATCTCATGTCTTTCAACCCGAGGAGGTTGAGCTTGAAGTGGATGCATCGTTTGCAGAGAATCCTATTCGGATTGTTGATCACAGTACGAAGGTTCTCCATGGCTGGTCTGTTCCTCTAGTACAGGTGTTATGGCAGCACGGGCAAGTACAGTACGAGACTTGGGAGAGGGAGGCTGATGTACGATCGCAGTGGCTAGAGTTTTTTGGGGTTTCTTATTCGATGCCACGTTAGGAAAATTATGGGATGAATTTCTTTAAGGGGAGAAGTTTGTAAGAACCCGGATCATATTTTCAGGTATATTTTTCCTTTTCTCATCGTTTATGGGGAAAATAGAAAATTTTGGAAATTTTAGAAGTACACGTCGTGTACTTCCTTACCACTGAAGGTTGTGTGCTGGCTGTATAGGGGCCACACACACGACCATGTAAGGGTGTTTGGAGGCCGCCTAAAGCGGAGTACAGAAAAGTAAAGTACATGCCGTGTACTCTAAAAGTACACGCTATGTACTTTGTTTTTTTCATTAAACGCACCAGGGTCACGTCTGACGAAAATAACCATATTCTTCTAGGTGTTCTTCATCCAAGAGCGCCGATCAGCCGTGGATATTTGAGAAGACCCAAAACCTCTATCAGTCCCTTAATTCAAACACCGGTGAGTGTGTTGGAATTGCAGTGGTGAGTTCTTCCTTCTCCCAAAGCATCGTTTTCTAATTTCCCCTCTTTTCCAAGTTATCGTGAGTTGAATGTTTTATGTGTTTTCATAGATCTACAATTTTAAAAGTATATTTGGTCCTCTTGGTTCAAGTATATCGATCTCCTAATACCAAGGTTGGTGGTTTGTGCCTTTCTTTAGAAAGTCTTTTTGGATTTTGTGAAAATTCCACCAATACCCTTGAACGGGGTATTACATGTTTCCTATTTTTCCCTTGTTGTTTGCCTTCTTTTCTTATATGACTAAGTAGAGGATTTTGTTTCTGAATAGGGTAATTTAATGTGCTTTGGATGTTTTTCCCATGCATGTTTTTCCTGTTCATGACCGTTGGTCTAGTTTTTTCTGTTAGGCTATTTCCAGTTTCATGCCTAGTATTGTAGGATAGTGTGACTGCTGTTCTTCCATGATGAGATTCCTTAGAATGTTATCCAAGTATTTCCTGAGGTTTACTTTGCTTGATACGTGTGCTAGGAATATTTGTTTTACATAGGTCCATGAGAACCTAGTGTAGTAGACCACAAGGAGAATGGACGTAGGGGCTTCTCTAGAGTGTCTTGTAATTTTACGATGTGAGACCATAGGGCGAATTGACGTTGAGTGCTTCCCTAGAGTGTCTGTAGTTCCTCAACATAGGCCAAAGAGGTAATAGACGTTGAGTGATTCCCTAGAGCACCTTTAGTACGATACGAGACTATAGGGGGAATTGAAGGTGAGTGCTTCCTCAGAGAGTCTCTACTTTAGCTGAACCAGAGGGGTGAGACTGTGTGTGCCTCCTAGAGGGTTGTTAGTACTTGTTGGTTGAACTAGAGGGGTTAGGCTATGAGGACTACCCAGAGGGTTACCTATTGTTTCTACTTTCTTATTTAGTTGCTTACCTGGTGTGACTTAAATGCTTGGAACTGTGAATTGTTTACTGTTGAGTACTTTCCTGCTTACTGTATCCTATACTTTTACCTGCCATATATTCACTGACTGTTAGGAACTTATCTCATGGTGGTTGCCTACTGGGATTTAGTCTTACACCTTGTTTGGGCCATGCTTTTGGTCCCAAACAGATTATATTATTGCAGGTATAGACAAGGGCAAGCGCCCTTCTACTTTAGGCACTTGACTTTCCATGGAGGTGGAGAGCATGGGACCAAGCTATGGCTTGCAATACTGAGGAATTTATATACTTTATTTTGCACTTTGGTTTAGTATTATATTTTAGCATTGTGACTTGTTTGGCTATTTTCCTAGAAGCATTTGTATGATGCATTATTTATATATTTTTCTCTAGTTGTTTATTTATCAGTCTTTTGTTGTTTACTGTTGTTCGATATTTACTACTTATGCTATTGTATGTATTTGTGTACTTCTGCTGTGTACTCTGCCAATGAGGGCATAATTTCCCCACTATCACACCCAAGGCCCTCACTGCTAGTCGGCATCCTCTGGAATTAGGGGAAATGTAATTGAGGTCATGTGACCAACCAGGTATTGGGTGCCTCTAGGTGGCTTCCGAAACCGGGACGTTACAATCTTTATTTTATCACATCCTCGAGTTCCCAAGTAGCATTTCTGAATTTCCAAATCCTCCTTAGAACTTTAACTTGGTGAGTAGTCTTGTTTCATAACATTTTATCTCTATTATAAAATATTTATATCAGTTAATATTCACAGTAAATATCATTCTATAGAATTATAACATATTACTTTCGCACATGTGAAGGATCAGGTATATAATTCCTCAAGAGGGATATATGGAACACATCATGAACTTTAGAGAGGTTTGGTGTAAGCACCAAGCGATAAACTATCATTCCTACTCGATCAAGAATCTCAAAGGGGCCAATATATTAAGGGATCAACATTACCTTATTTCTGAATATTATAACCTTATTCCATATAGAAATTATCATTAATACCTCTTCACCACCATTAAATTCTATATTTATCCAACAATTTTCAATATAAAATTTTCATCAACTCTGAGCTTCCTTGATATGATGCTAAATGGATAATATTTTCTTTATAATTTCTTTATCTAGATCTAAACCTTATATATTTCATTCTCCAGCTTCATCCCACCATTTTGGAGTTCTTCACTTCCTTCTATAGAGGGATTCATATGGATCCAAATAAATGCTCGAGTGAAAGTTATTATTCTAAGAGACTTCAACAAGATAATGGTGTCGATCCCAACCACCATTTAAATTTGGAGAATATAATCTCATCATATCCCCCATGGTATGAACGGTTATCTCAAACTATCCATCGACCTAAGGATAATAAGAAGCACAGAACCACAATTCTATATCCTGGGATTGTTTAAGACATTTCTAGAACATTTATGTAAAGCTCAGATCTCAATCTGATAAAATTTAGAGTGGTACTCTAGGAAATATCACCACTTACTTAATTTATATCCTAGTAAACTAATCAAGTGAAAAATATTCTCCAAGTCCAAGGGATTGTATTGAATTTATAAGGAAATAAACTGTAACCCAGATAGTATTATGTCATTTTATAAATTGGGGGATCCAATGATAGAATACATGTTGATGTTTTCCCATTTCCATTCTATTATGGGTAATGGTTGTGACATCCATTTATACTTGTATCTCTCAACCTTAACTATCTAACATAATAATCACTAAGATGAATACATTAAAATATATCTCTTTATGTTGTCACAATAGAAATACTCTTTTATATCTCTATACATCTTCATTATTCTATCAAGAATAGAGAATGATGAACTATGAGCTTCATCCAAATCCTAATTCTTCAAATCTGGTATAGATGAAACACATAAATGGTTCCAAAACCTTATCATTCTATATCAATCAAGGTATAACTCAAGAAAATTTATCATCTTAATTTTTATCTCTACATATTTTATCTAAGCCTTGTTATCTTCACATGGATAGATAGTTGAATAGTTATTTGAGAAATATAATATTTCTCCCCTTACTTCAAGAATTTAAGGTCCATGCTATGAAAATATATAAATATTGTATCCTTGGTTATAATCATCAAAGAAAAACTATCATGATCATTTGAACTCATATCATTGGTCACATTTTTCACTTTCACAGGGTGTTAATGTGTTGAATAATAATAATATTTAATCAATTCCAACCATCTTTTAAAGAAAATATTCAAATATCTCTGAGTGAATATATACTTTAAACTTTTATTATGTGTAAATATTTCATACATTTCTCTATAAAGATAATTCCAACATATATTTAATAAAAAAATTACCAAATATAAGTCCAAATCAAGATTTGGGAAATTTTTCTCATTAACCTTGAATTATTGTGAGTCATAATATATCACCGTAGCATTCTACATGAGGACACATCCTAGTCCTTTATTTGATGCATCATAATAGATCAAAAATCATTTTCTACTATAGATTAGTTTATGTGTAGGTATGCTAACTAATATTTTCTTCAATTCCTTGAAATTTTCCTTACATTCATCTGTCTAATGAACCTTGAATCCCTTTCAAGTAAACTTGGTGAGTGGATTAGATATCCATGTGAAATTATCCAAAAATAATTGATAATATTCATCCAAGAAAAGAAAACTACGGATCTCAATCACCATGGTTAGTCTGGGCCAACTCTCAATAGTGTCCATCTTTGATGGATCCACCAATATACCATCACTTAAGATTATATAGACCAAAAGTAAAACTTTCTATAACCAAAAGTCACACTTGGTATATTTTCAACATTACTTCTTCATCCATAGTGTCTTTAGTATAATCCTCAAGTGATCTTCATTCCCTTATTCTTGAAAAATATAAGAATATTATTTAAAAAGACTACAAAAAACTGATCAAGGTAATCCTTAAAGACTTTATTCATTAAATCTATGAATATAGTAGGAGTATTAGTAAGTCCAAATGACATCACAATAAATTTATAATTTTCTTAACTTTAATAGAATGTTATATTGGGTTCATCTTCATTTTTGATCTAAAATTGATAGTATCTAGACTGAAGATAAATCTTTTAAAAATATTTAGCTCCTAATAATTGATTAAAAAATCATCAATATTAGAAAATCATACTTATGCTTATCTGTGATCATTTTTGGTTATTTATAATCAATGTAGATTTGCATTGATCAATCATTATTCTAAACCAAAATAATAAGTACACTCCTTGGTGATGAACTCGGATGAATGAATACATTATCGAGATTCTCTTGGACTTGATTTTTCAAAATTTTAAACTCAATTAGGGTCATAATATACCAAGTCTTTTGAAATAGGTGTTGTACCAAGTATAAGTTCTATTGAAAAATCAACTTCACAATTTGAAGGAAGACAAGGAAAATATTTTTCAAAAACATTAACAAAACCTCATACAAAAGGAATATCTTCAATATTGAGTATCCCCTCTAACCTTCTTTGGTAAACTATCTTTTTAAATAGGATTCAAGACTCATACAATAGATGTAATTTAAATTGGAAGTTTTTATTTTTTCTCTCGCATTGATAGATGCTCATAGGTTGGTTTGGAATATAAAATGTGACTTCCCTTATATGATAATTGATATGTTATTTATATAAATAAATAAAATACATTCCCAAAATAATAAAAATCAACTATATGAATAATAATAAGATTTACAAGATTTATATTACCACAAACACTAATAGAAGCATAATCCTAGAATTGATATGAAATCATAAAACCATTAGATGTCTTACTAATAATTAAACATCTAATCATTTAGGTAGTATTGTGATACCCATAAAAAATATTCAAATATAAATGAGTGGGTAGATCCAGAATCAAATATTACATTAGTAGTTCTAGGGTGGATAACAAGTATACCTTTAACCACTTTGTAATTATAAACCACATTAGAAATAGTGATCGAATGAGGTATCCATTTTTATCTAGTCTTAAGAGGTTTTCTGCATAAATAATCATAATTAAAATTGTTATATGGGAACTGGTTAGAACAATTCTCATACTCTTTACATTTTACCCATTGTAGTGTGTGTTGTGAATTCTGTTGAGATTTTTCATTGTTCATTTCTTTGATTTGACTCTTCACATCACTTTGGAATTATTTTCTTTGATGAAATTATTTTACACAATTAAAAAATTTACTCACCCCCTTAAGATAATATCCTCCATGATTCTATCCATACTTTGAGCATAAAGGAAATATCATCTTCTTCTCTCTATATTTTTTATTATTAGAATTCCCTTGGAATTACTTCTATATTTTTTTACTAAAATTTTTAGATTGATGGGTAACACCAATTTATTTTTATAACTTGATAGAACATCGTATTATTTCATCATAAATACTGATGTCTCTTATGGATAATTCCCTTCATAGTCATAGTTTTAATCCAATAAAGAATCAATCAATCTTACATGTTGGTTCATTGATAATTCCATAAGCATACCTCACATGTCTTGTAAAATTTAACTCAGAAGTGCTAATTTATTCATCATACTTCTTATTAAAATAATGTAATTACTTCTCTATTTTCATATAAAGGATTTATGGGAAGTAGTTATTGAAAAACAACCTTCTAAACTCATCCCACTCCATAGTGTTAATTTCTACCTATTACCTGATGTTCTTGATGAGAGTCGAACATTGATTTTATTTACCTTCTAAATAATAAACAACCAAAATAAAATTTTCATTTTCTAAACTATAGAGTATGTAAAATATATTTTATATGTTATTGATCCATTTCATAGAAACTAGTGTATTAACAAACCCACTAAAAGAAGGTTGATGTTTCCTCAATAATGAATCAATTTTTCCCTCCTTTGGTTATTTGTTAGTTCATCAAGATTCATATCTTGAGAAATTTTTTTAAGCACAAAAAAATATTTTTTATTCCATATCCCTTATAATTTGGTTTCTCAGGAGGAAAATAATTGCATTGTCTATCACATTCAGTGTTAACACAATTCCTTCAGGTTCCAACCATTGACTAAAAAAAATGTATAGTGTGAGAAAAAATAGTCATAGTGAGAAAACATGTAATCATGAAAATAAATAATAAGATGTATAAATAATTAAAATTATGTTCAACATATGAAACTTTAGGTTTAACCTACACCATTTAGGACATATTCAATTTTATTATAATTGTTCATAAAAAAATGATGATTAACCCAAGAAAATCCACCAGACGTGTCTAGTAAGGTGTACAGTCTTAATCCCACTCATCATGCACTTTTCATGACTATGTTAATACCTTTTATACCCCATTTAGAGTTGTTACCCATAGCTGAATCTTTTCCACTGCCACATGAAGTTACTAGTATCTGAACAAGGATATATTTAATAGGAAAACCTTGAAGGTTCTGGGTGCAGCTAAAGCATGTGTTAGGTCATTCATATCTTTTATTATTGTAATAATAAATGATAAATACAATATTTACATGATTAAAAATTACTTTATCAATGTAATTGAATCAAATGATAAAAAAATGGATAAAACACTAGAACCAAACAGATGGATCGCCACATATTATTTATAATTAATTTAAAAAAATTAAAGAATTACCTTGTGAGAAATTATTTTTTCATTGATGGATCTAACAACAGATCTATGTCAAACTATCATTGAGTTGTAGGAATCAATAATAGATTCTCTCTAGAATCAATCTACATGTGTTATTAAAATCTCTGAATGTCATCGTAGGAATCTATAGGTTCTAGCATGGAAGATCATATAATTTGTGTTGATCACCTTTAGTCTCCCCAATAATCACTTCTAAATGATTCTCTTTGACCACTTTGACACAATAATGGAAGGTGGAGGAGGATCTATCTTCATTATTAGGATATTTATTTGAGAAGGGATCTCTCTAGGGATTCGATAGGATTCTTTGAATTTCATTGTGCACAATAATAGAAAAGAATTGTCTCTCTTAAAAAAT
This sequence comes from Viscum album, assembly GCA_963277665.1. Classification (NCBI taxonomy): domain Eukaryota; kingdom Viridiplantae; phylum Streptophyta; class Magnoliopsida; order Santalales; family Viscaceae; genus Viscum; species Viscum album. The sequence continues at coordinate 1,326,600,539 of OY728142.1, read as the reverse complement.
AATATAATTGGGTTTTTTATTGCTAGGGTTATAAATTAATAATTTTTTAAGTTAAATTTAATATTTATTTGATCCCTAGGGAATCCCATGTCTATAATAATAATAATAATAATATTTCTTAACATGTGGTAAACTCGCAAATTTAATCAAATATTATTTAATAAAATAATATTCAATATATATTATTTCCCACCAGGTCATTAATCTTAGTCCCCCATTCCTGCCCAATATTTATTGGGACTTGAATAATTATTGTTTATTTAATAAATAAATATCACTACTTTATTCACCAAAAATAAATAAATATAATATTCACTAAATAAAAAATAAATATTTTTTAAATACTCCCCTTACATAATATTATCTTGAATAAATGGTGATGGAATATATGTGATCAATAAAACATGAATAATTATTAAACCACATGTGATAATTATATTTATTCAACTTATTAAATAATAAATGATGATATATTATTTAACTAAGATTGTCAATACACTTAGTGTGTGACCCTCATGGCCACTTTCTCAATAGCATTAGGGGAAGTAGCCTGAAGTCCAAGGTTGTAATCTAGAAACACACCAAGGAACCCAAAGATAAATAAGATAAGTATAAAATGATATTATAGCTCATACAAACACTTACAAAGTAATATAGTCCCTTTACCATGATATCCCTAATCAAGCATGTTTCATGTCGGTGCCATCAACCTATGTGCTTGATGTCTCTTTCTGGGATTTTATAGAATTAAAATACACCTATTGAACACCATGGAAATGGATTTATTTTGTATATATCATTTACATCAAATAGACTGAGATATCAAATTCCATTAAATAATAGAAGGGATAAATCCTTTATCACATTAATCATCAATAAAATATTACTCGTGATGCACCCAATGTATCCTACCTCACCATGAACAAATGTTGTCATAGTTTCTTTCAATACATTAAAGTACCTTACATGTAATACTCAATTTTAATAATCTTAAATTCTATAGATCAATGAAAAAATATATAAAGTAACATCCAATGATACATATAAATATTAATTTTCTACTAGTGGGTCTCATTATCATAATATCCTACACTGGATATTACCAAGGGTGTACACCATGAGAAGGTGCCTCAATGTCCTATAATTATCCACCCCTAATAGCCTCTATCATTTGTGTACCAAAAATTATTTATTCCAACTATATAACATATAATTAAGAATATTGTCATTGCACATTTGGTTTCTCATTATAGTAGGGAACTATTATGACATTTTTGTGTGAAAAATACTCTTAGGATATTATCACATACTATGCCATGTAAAAGAATAATCATGATGTGATAAGATGTTTCTTAATATTAAAAAAATATAGGCTATCATAAAATACATAGAAGTTGAGTCTAGGGAACCAACTTTAAAATAATCACACTTGCACTAGAGCCAACTGCTAACAAAATTCAGTCTGCTAGCACTCATATGATATCCATGCTTCTGCAGAGATGAGCCTTTATTTAAGGGGTCTACCAAATTTTCTTTTATGGAAACTCTTTTTATAGAAACTTCACTCCTATGATAAACCCCCATAACAGATAATACTTCCAGAGTATGTGATTAGTCTATTAGTGTGACTTTGGTACTTTTGAAAGAGCCAACACTATAGTATTATCACATTATAATGTGGTAGGTTCCTTAATAATATATAAAAAATTAAATTTAAAGACAAATTTTAATATCTAAAAGGCTTCCTTGAATATATAATAAGCCTCCACTACTGTAAAATAAACCTATACCCACGGTTTTGGGGAAAACTGTGGGTATAGGTCACCCTATCCCACAGTTTTGGGAAAACCGTGGGTATAGGCATTTTTTGATAGCCTATACCCATGGTTTCCCCAAACCATCCTATACCCACGGTTTTCTCCAAACTGTGGGTATAGGGTATCAAAAAATGCCTATACCCATGGTTTTCCCAAAACTGTGGGGATAGGGTGACTTATACCCACGGTTTTCCCAAAAACTGTGGGTGTAGTTTTCAGATGAAAAAACATATACCCACGGTTTTGAAAAACCGTGGATATAAGTTTCTCGTGTGTGCGCAGGAAATTTATTTTTTCCACGAGAACAAAAGAAATTGGCGGGAGTTCTATACCCATGATTTATACCTCTATACCCATGGTTTAAATAAAAATATTTAATAAAATATATATATATATACATACATATATGTGGTGATGGGGTAGTGGAAAGGCAACTCGTGAAAAGAGAAGTGGTCATGAGATTGAATCCCACGGGAAACTATTTTGTAAAATATGTTATACCCACGGTTTCCAAATCGTGGGTATAGAGTTATTACACGGTGGAAAAACCTATACCCACGGTTTTTCCAAACCATGGGTATAGGTCATGGACCTATACCGATGCCACCAACAACCACGGTTCCCCAAACCATGGGTATAGCCTATACCCAAGGTTTTGGGGTCTATAATAAGGGTTTTGAACCATGGGTATAATATCATTTTACAGTAGTGCTCTATATACTCAGAATCCACTATTGAATCAGCGACAACTATCTACTTTGACCTCTTCCATCTCACAACTACTCCATTAATACAGAAAACATATCCTAACTATGGCTTCAGATCATTTGTTTTTTTGAAAAATAGCAGTATGACCCTTGATGAATGGATTATAATATCCTCCATACACTAAGAACTTATCCTTAGTTCCTCTTAAATACTTGAGGATATCCTTAACAATATACCAATTTTTTTTCTCCTGAATCGGCTTGATATCTGCCTACCATTCTTAATGTATCAGAAACATTAATTATAGTATGCAACATGGTATACATATTTCTTACTATCACTGAATAATGTATAATCTTACAAATTCTATATTTATCCTATTGTGTCCGAGGAAATATTTTCTTATAAATATATATGCCATGTGACACTAGAACTAATCACCTTTTTGATTGTTCCATACTAAATCTCTTTAGTATATGGCCAATGTATATACTTTGACTTATTCTGAGCATCCTCTTGGATCTATCACAAATGATCTTGATCCCTAGAATATAGGTTGCTTCACCTATTTCCTTCATGGAGAAACACTTTTTTAACTAGTCCTTAATAGATTGTAAGATTAGTATTTGGTTTCAAATAAATGATTTTTTATTTACATATAATACTAGGATAATGACTTCATTTCCACTAAAACTCTTAAAAACATGCGGATCACATTCATTATTATTAAAACCAAATTATTTTTCATCTTTATTGAATCAAATGATCAATAAACTAGATTATTTATTTAATCCATAAACCGATCTCTATAACTAAAACATCCTTTTGTCATAACCTATAATCACAACCCCTTCTGGATTTTTAAAATATAAATATTCTTAATGGATCCCACTAAGGAAATAAGTTTTTATTTATATAAACAAAATTTCATATTCATTGTAATAACTAAACCAAGTAGAATTTATATGGATTTAAACATGAAACTGGTGAAAATTTTTCATCATAGTAAATTCCTTGATGTTGTTCAAACACTTTGGACACTAGCCTTTATAGGTATTTAATTTAGTTTAAATGTCCAATTTTTTCTTCAATAAACATTCTCAACCTATGAGATTTACATCAACTAGTGCATCCACTAGAACCCAAACTTGGTTCTGATATATGGAATTCATTTTAGAATTCATGGATTCTTTCTATCTTGCAACTTCTGAGCTCTTTACTACCTCTTTGTAGGAGATAGGTCTAAAGATTTTCACCAATAATGAATCACCATATTTCAAGAATAGAAGACCATATATTTCTGGTTATCTTACCTCTCTGGTGATCCTAGGCAGTACTTGTGTTTCAGGAACTACTTCTTCTTTAGGGAGCTTCAAAATCTTATCCTGTATCAAATCTTGTGTATCTTGAGCATCAACTTCATAAATGTCTATCTTTCTACCATTATCCATTTTTAGTATTTTATCCCTCTAAAGAAATGGAGCTTGTCTGTATAAAATCAATTTCTTGTCTAAGGGGTTTTATAGGTAGTATCCCTTTATTTATGTAGGATATCCTATAAAGATACACTTTCTGCCTTGGGGTGCTAGTTTGTTTCATGAAAAGGCCTTATGAAATTTCTCGCAATCCCATACACATGTATGTGAAAAAATTAGTTTCTTTAAATTCTGTAACTCGAAGGTAATTCTATTTTCCTTTATATCTCGTACTCAGTTTAGTGTGTATGTCATAGTTTTAATGCATATCTGAAAAAGGATAATGGAGGATCTTCATGGCTCATCGTCAACCTTACCATTTTTAATAAGGTATGGATCCTAATTTCATTAACACCATTACATTATGTTTTTTAAGCTGAATTGAGTAGAGATAGAATCCCAAAAAACAATAAAAAGTTAATAAACTCTTGCTTAATATATTCACCACCACAATCTGATCAATGATTATTTATATTGATTCCAAGTTAATTATCTACTTAATTCTTGAATTCTTTAACATTCTAAATTGACTCATAATTATACCTCATCAAGTAAACATAGCCAAATCTACTCAAGTCATTAGTAAAAGTAGTGAAATAAGAATACCCACCTCTAGATATAGTTAGAAATGGTCTTCACACATTAATGTGTACCAATACTAGAAGCTTTGTGGACCTTTCAACCTGACCACTGAATGTTGGTTTGGTCATTTTTTCTTATAAGAAATCTTGACATATTTCAAGTGGTTTTAGCTCAGAAGAATCCAATAACCATCCTGAAGGAACTTTGTCAAAAAATTCTCATTTATATGACCAAGATGGTGATTCCATAGATGGGTGTTATATAAGTCATGTGAAGATGATTTGTTATCTAATACTAGTACTTGGCTTTCATAATTTAATACATAAATACCATTATTTAAATGCATCATACTATAACATATATCATCTTTTTAAAAGAAACAAATTTTATTTAATAACATGAAAATAAACCATCTGCATCCAGGAATGATACAGAAATTATGATCATGGTAACAATTGGTAAAAAATAACAATCTCGTAAAACCAATATGATTCATGTTGGTAATGAATGGTGGTAGTCACCAATGGCTATAGAAACCAAACTTGCACCATTGACAACTCACAAATCCACCACTCATTCATTAATATTTTAAAATATACTTGGTTCCTATATTTGGATATAGATGTAAACACCATAAGCTATATCCAATACCCAATGTGTAGATATTGAAAGATTACAAACTATAAAAAATCACCTTTTTATTCACCTTTTTTCTAGGCTCATTTTTTCTTCCAGTGGGCTTGGTCACCATATGAAAAATATATTGTCTCTTTTTCTTTACCCTACCTATGGATCTTTCTCTTCTTGGAAGGATAGTGCTTGGTATCTTTAGACTTTTCATGAGTCTTGGTCCCCTTATACACTTGGAGAATCATATTAAGGAGTTTTGAAATAATCGTCTCATTATTTCTCATGTTATATTTAACAATAATACTATATAAGGTATTGGGTAGTGATGAAAGTATGAGATCTATGTACAAATAATCTGAGAATTTAATCCCTAAGAAGTATGAGTGTTCAATGCAGCTAATAATCTTAACTACATGAGGCCCAACTAGTGCTGAATCTCCAAGATTATTTGTAAAAAGATAATTGGAGATCTCACATCTCTATTGTCTCACCTTCTCTAGATATAGGTACCAAAGTCGGGACATCATGATATACATATTCATGCCCTCATATTGCTTCAAAATCTCATTGGTCATGGATGATAGTATAAAAAACTGAACCTCTATAGAAAGGTTCAAATGTTTCTCATAGAGAGACAAATCTTCCTCACTAGCATCATTACTAGGTGCATGAGTAATAGGTTCTTACAGCACATATACTTTCCTTTCATGGTGTAGGATAATGAAAAAGTGCCTTTTCCACTCTTGTAAATTTGTTCTTGTGATAAGGTTTTCCTTCTCAAGTATAAATCATAGTGATATTTTTAAATTCATTTTTATTTATGTTTCTACAAGTAAGATGAGCATAGGTTTAGTACATTATCTGATAAAATTTTGAAAAATAAATAGATATTATATTTATTAATCTACCACTATTTTATAGAAACCCAATTTCCCTCACCATTGAATTTCGAATATATTTTTTCTTGGAAATTATATTATAAAGGATCCATATTCCTCTTTTAATTACCCAAAAATTGGTTGTTTAAGAAATATGAAGGATTTTATGTAGTTATACTAAATGAAAAATAAATTATCTCATAGTTACTTGATCTCTGGAGTGGACTCCCCAATCTTGAAATAATTAAATTGGATTTCATCAAATATTTCCTCTCAGTAACACCAAGTCCTAATTTGGAAATCAACCATTGATGTGAACTAAGTTAAGTCGAACAAAAACTTCATGTTAGAATTCCCTGATAATTGAAAGCACCACAACTTTGGTTGGACAAGCACTTTAAACTATGGTTTTATTTTCATTAAACTTGTGGAAGGCTATATCGACTTAATATATATAATTGATGTATTTTATCTTTACATGTAAATTTACAATTATTATCCTTAAAAAATGTTTTCTAACATTTAGTGGATTCACTTAAGTGATTAACCATGTCTTGGATAATATGTATTCATAAGACAATTTATTTTAGTTCCATCTTTCATGTTTCTTAATTAATTAATTCATGTGATCACGATAATACATCCATAACTAAATAACCCTAAAACAAGATATAAATTAAATAATAATGTGGTATGATCAAGATATTCTAATAATAACTGGTTTGTCTATCTAACGATAAACCAACCACCGACCTTGGGGAAAACCATGTTGAACAAATTAAGATACATGTTTCTTCATTCTAATTTTCGACCTTTGTATCTCTCGTGTATTGGTTTCTCCTTGAATCCAAACATGAACATCCTCCACTAGCTTGGGAGCTTCATCCATTACATATTATTTTAATCACAAGCATGTGAGGGAAAGGGGTTTACAAAATGAAACCATGGGCACAAATGACATTACACAATAAGAGGGCAGGTGACACGCATACCAATAGTTTAATTTTAAAATAAATTAAAATAAACTAATAACATACAAAGGTCTTGTATGAGATCATGATAATCTATATTCATCCAATAAATTAAAATTTTAATAAAATTATCATTTGATTCTTAATATATCTTATTTAAGATAAATTTTTCTCGAGTCAATTAATTATATTCTTTAATAAATAAATTATTTTATCTTAATTCACATCTAAATTTTCTTCAGATTCTCATCCATAATAATTTTAAAAAAATTAAATAATTTTTTTAAATAACTTTATACAACAAAAAAATTACCATGGAGGCAACATGGTGAGTACCCATCCAAACTACCCAATTTGTATTATAATTGTATATTATTTACACTTGTGACATGTGGTATACACAACTTTTCACATAATTTCATGATATGTACTATCAACTTAATGATCACACTATTTACATGATTTTTTAACATGGCGTGTAATTTTTTAATGCATAGATTAATAAATCTAATATAACTTATAGATTATATGTAGATCCTAAATTTTTTTTAAAAATTAATTAGGAATATATATATATATATAAAACTCATCACATAGCGTGTCCTATCAACTTAATAATAACATGAGAGAACATGATGATAAGGTTTACACTTTATAATATATTAATTTTTAATAATGTAATTTGGTATAAGTAAATTTCTCTTGCATGCCAACTACAGTGTGTTTACTATTATCACCATCTATCTGAGGAGCATGCCTAGAGACTCGATGTGTAATTGTTCCATGGAAACTATTGGAGTAAATGGAGTGTGCATGGTCTACATGATGTGTGGTCTCAAAGTTTCATGGTCATCAGTCTGGTGGGATATGTAAGAATATACATGGACCATATATGTCTTAATAATGACAAGTTGTGTATGGATGTTACACAGTGTGTACTACGGCTAACCATGCACCAAGATGGCTCAGTCAACACATGGTGTGTAATTTAATTCACAATGTGTAATTAAATGCACATGTCTTGAATTAATTCTGAATTCATTATTGGCACATTAAACATTAGTACAATGTGAGTACCTTTGGGTTACATTGTGTGTAATATTTTGTTATCCATCCATATTCCTTAGTACCTCTATATGAGATCTTTAAATTTATTTCATTCAATAAATTAATTGCATTTATTATATTTACAATAAATGATGAGGAATAAGAAGATATCATAATTAAGATTTAAGAATGATTGAAATGGAATTGAAAACGGAATTATAAATGTGTAAATAAATCAATGACCTATAAATAATTATAAATAATTACGAGACCTCCTCTAATACCACTTGTAGATTTTAGGCGCAGTGGAAGCATGTGATAAAACATGCCCAAATTTGATTTTTTTTCATAATCGATGATCAATCTGATATTTACATGATGATAAATTCAAATTTCAATTGAATTGAATAAAAGGATACAAAAAATGGATAAATCTTTAAACCAAAACATGGGATCATCATATATTATTTATAATTAATTTAAGCAGATAAAGAATTGACTTATGAGAAATTATTTCATCATTTATAGATCTAAAAACAGATCTATGTGGTACCATTGTTTCATTATAGGAATCAAGAATATATCCACTCTAATAGTGATCCACATGTGTTCCAAAAATCTTAAACTGTCGCCATAAGAATCTTTGGGTGATAACATGACAAATCCTATTACTTATGTTGTTAACATTTGATTTCCCCTATAATTTCTTCTAAAGGATTCTATTTGATCTCTCTTTACTTGAGAGTGGAAGGTGGAGGAATATCACTCTAAGTTCTTGGGAGCACTCTTAGAGAAGGGATGTCTATAGGGCTTCAAGATATTTTTCCAGATTTCACTGTGCCCAAAAAAAAGTAATGAATCAGATCTCTTGGGAAATAATATAATTGGGTCTATATACTACTAGGGTTAAAAATAAATAATTTTAAAACTTCCATTTAATATTTATTTAATCCCTATAAAATTTATGTCTAAAATAATAATATTATTATCATTTATTGAAATGTGCTAAAATCACAAATTAAATTCAATTTAATTTAATAAAATAATATACAATATATATTATTTATCTCTAAACCATTAAACTCAGTTTTCCATTCCTCCAAAACATTTATCAAGCCTTGAATAATTACTATTTATTTATTAAATAAATATCACTTCATTATTCAAAAATAAATAAATAAATATTTATTAAATATTCTACTCACAAAATATTCTCTCAAATAACTAGTGGTGGAATATTCACGATCAATAAATCAAGAATAATTTTTAAACCATGTGAAGGAATAATATTTATTAAACTTGTTAAATAATAAATAATAATATATTATTGAATTTAGATAATGAATAAAATTAGTGTGTGACCCTCTAGGAATATTTATTAGGTCCATTAGGTGAAGCAAAAAAAGTCCAACGTTAGCATCTAGAAACATTCCAACTCACCCATAGAGAAATAAGTTAATGCAACAATGACATAATACCTTATATGGACACTTATTGTGTAATATAATCTCTTTATCAGGATATCTCTAATCAAGCAGGTTGCGTGTTGGTTCATTCAACCTATTTCTCGATGTCTCTTTCTTTGAATTTTCATATTTCAAACTTTCCTATTGAAAACCATGGACATGGATATATTTTGGATATATCATTTTCATAAAATTTCATGATATATAAACTTCCATTAAATAATAGAAGGTATAAATCATTTCTTTCATTTTTCATTATTGAAATATTACCCATGATGCACCTGCCTTATCCTACTTCACTGAAAACAAATGTAGTCACAAGTTTTCATTAAAACATCAAAGAACGTGACTTATAATACTTATTAATAATATTATTAAATTCTAAATATCAATACACACATTATAATATGGGATCATTTAATGATACATATAAATTTGGATTTCTTACTTGTGGGTCTTGTTCTCATAATATCCTACATTGGATTTTACCAAGGTTGTACGCCATGAAAAGGTGCCAAAAAGTCCAAGGAGTCTCCACCTTAGATATCCTGTATCATTTTTTCCATAAAATAATTTTATCTAGCTATATAAAAAAAATGTAAGAATATTTTCATGTCACTTCTTGGTTCTCATCACAGTAGGGAACTACTATGACCATTCGGTGTGACAACTACTCTTAGAATATTATCACATACTATGTAATATATAAGAACAATCATGCTTTGATAAGTAGTTTATTAATATTAAAAATATAAATTCATGTTATCATAAAGTAAAAAAAATTGGTTCTAGGCCACCAGATCCAATAAACAACACTATTTTCTTCACCATAACTTTAGATGTTCTCTTATACTTAGGATTATCTTAAGGTTTATCACTAATTTTTTCTCATATTATTTTTCAATAAAAACTAAACCTTTCTCCGATACCAACTATAACAAATAAAAATTTTAAATATAGATATTACATATTATTCTATGAATATTAATTACATAACATTATGATGCATTCCAGATCTATAAAGGATTAGGGTCTTTAGAAACTTGGATATATAAAAAACTGGTACATAAATAATCTACATAATATTTGATATAGTTCTTTACAACTCAAACCATTCTTAGATATATCATTCTCAAAAGAATTATTAATATTCTAGGGAATAGAAAACATATTTAAGGGTGAAATAATATGATTATCAAGGGAAAAAAGTGAGATATCAATGATATTTTAAGTATAAAATGAACACAAGGGTATGATAATGACATCATAACATTTTTAAAAAATAACTAAAAAATAATTTATCTTAAAATTCAATCATGGCATAAAATTTGGTAGTTCATAAGTCATAAATAATAAAGGAATCAAATCACCCAAGACATGAAATCATAAAATTGGCATAAGACACAAGTTTTTGAAATAAAGATAAGCTTAGAAAATCATTTCCTCAGTTAATTATCACTACCAAAACAATATTAGTACATTGGGTTCACTCCTAATTGCACTATATCCTTAGTCAAGGTTCACACCCAATACTATCAAAGTGTATAGAGTCCCTTGTAGAACTAAGTTAACTCCCCATTATATTCCGTATTATCTCATGAGATATCTATATTTACCCAATGCATTGGAGGGATATATAATTTAATGCCAACCCATCACATAATGAAAACCAAACATATGTGTGCCACATGATTATAAAACGATCATTATATCATCATATCATAACTTGTAAAATAAAAATGTGGTTTATAAAAATTTATTAATTTCATCATAACATAACCCATGGAAAATGAATGGGTTTCATAAATATCTCACCATATAATCATAAACCATCCATAGAAATAATAATGATTGTATCATTGGATAATATCTCTAATAAATCATAATTACTATCAAAACATGTTATCCTATATGAAAAAAAAACTTTAAAATAACACTAGAATATTTCAGAGGATAAATACATTTTTCGTTTTGAAATCACTTATTTAAAATCCAAATATTTACTAAATATGATGGAAAAAAAATATTTGATAAGAACTAAAAAAAATGTAATGGAATATTGAAAATATTTTGTTTTCATGATAGTAAGAAATTTTATTCATGTCGTGTAAGTTAAAACAAAGACCCCTTCACATTTCTAGTAAAATGTTAAAAGTACCTCGTTCAGGAAAAGAAAAGAACATTTCACTATTTTTTTAATAGAATTTAAAACATGGAAAAATGACTTCAAAAATTCATAGATGAATATTAAAATATTCACAATTACATTTTAAAGAAAACATGGACATGTAAGAAAATGATTCCTGATTAAAGAGGAAATGTAGTATGTTTTTCTTAAAAACATAATTCTTGATCATTTCATGAATAAACAATTTATAATAAAATGAAATTGGTTTATTAGATTATGGGTTATTTAAATTCTATTAATTCAAATTCAAACATAAACAAACCTGATTAAAATGATAATGAAACATAAATCTCTTACCTCAAGTATTCTTGGATTCAAATTCTCTTTAACCCAATATATAGTAAATTTAAATTTGTTATAAATATATAAAGTAATAATTTAAATAATTATAATATGATACATGATCCATTTAAAACACTTAAATACCAATTTATTAATAATTCTTTGTTAAAATCATCATTTCTTAGTGTTAACAGTTTAACTTTTTTCGTGAAAGTTTTGGTTAAAAAGTTCCAATACATGTACTTTGATCAAGTTTCCCTAATATCTAGAATTTTAACCATGACATGAATATCATATATATTCATTATATACATATCTATAATCATCCATAAAAGGTAGAGTAATAAAAATAATTTACAATATTCATGGATTCAGTGGCGTGTACATACACATGATCATTATTTTAATTTTATAATTAAATAAAGGAAATAAAGATAAATAATATTATATAATTACAAACCTTGAAACACACCGTTAACTAATTTCAATTATCTTTCTTCTCTTTACTTTTTTTACTCTTTATTTTTATCCATTTTGGGACTTCCAAGGATAGAGATCATTTTTTTGGGAAATGACGTAATGTTCAGGAATGTATGTTTGTTTGAATTAATAGAGTTTGGGTATAAAAGTGTGATATATTTTTAGTGTTGTCCCAAATTTCAATGAATACTAGATTTTTTTGGAGTTTTTTTATAAGAAATACATTTTTCATAGTCTTAATGATAAATACATGTTGTGTAATGTATGCTGAGAAAAATTCATGAGTATGGTACACTAAATGATCGGATTAAATGATTTGTATTTTGTTCACATTGTGTATTGGTAAAATTAGTATTTTTTTAAAAGGTAGAAATTTTTTCAATGTCATTGAGATTCATGGATTATATGACATGAAATGTGATTTCACATTATATAAGTCTCACTTGTTCTATTTTTAGGGTGTTGGGTCGATGATTTATTATTTCAATCAGCCGTAGAATTTTGGATCTCAACCTAGAGGCTCTCTAAGGTAATTCTGGGCACCTATTCTCCATCCAAATCAATTTTTTCAATGATTGATCTATATTTTATTTGGGTTTCATCTCTCTGTATATGTTGTTCAATCTTGTACCTGGGGCCAACTATTTGTTGGTTTCGGTGTGGTGGGTACACATTCTTCACAGGCCTCTGTTTTCATCATTGAGTTTTTCTTTGTTGTTGGATCCTGTTGTGGTCATGTGGGACCTATGTTTATGGTAGGTTTTTCATTATCTATCCTATGTTGGATAAAATCCATTTCTTTGGATTTGATTTTTTTTTATTAATGATATGCACGATTCATTGGTAGAGTTTTATGTGTGTGGAAATGGGTTTTTGATAAAAGATGGGTTTTCCCTTGTTTTGATAAAAAAAATTATTTTAATAGAATTTTGAAATGGATTTCTAAAATGATTTTCAAATCATGGTTTTGATGAATTAGTTTAGAAAAAAGATCATAGGAAAGTCTTTGGTACTTAGGTGGAAGGTGTGGAAATAGGCCCCATCTGTTGAAATAACTGGGGTTTCACACATGGGGTGTTCTCTTACTCCCTATGCATGTTGTTCTAGGGACTTGATAAAAACTCTTGGGAGTGTTCACTTTATGGGGTATTCCTATTCTATCTAGAGTTGATTTATATATCTAGGAGATTTATGTGTGCAATTATCTATGTTAGGGGTATGATTTTCCTATCTATCTTGACCTAGAGTGATCATCGGCATGATGTGACCAATTATTTTGGATTATAATATTTTGACTTTTACTACCATGGATTTGCTATGATATGTGATATATTTATTAGATTTATTTGATATATCTACTTTAATGTATGTTAATGAAATGATTTGAAACTATTTTACCTAGATTTATTTGGAAATGTGGAAAAGGGGGAAATTAATTATTTGTCCATGCTTTTGAAGTAAAAACTATAAACTATTTATCATTCCTTTTTTTATTTAAAGTTGAGCATGTTCAAATAATTTATACTAAGATTTTTTATAGAACACCTGTGTGGGATCTTACTGAGCCTGTTAGCTTACATCCTATGCACCGCTTCGGAGGTGCCTAGACCATTATATGTCTTTTGATGTAGGGAAAGGAAAGGTGTCTTAGTGAGGTGGAAAGGTATCTTTCCATTGATTTTGGGTAGCTGGTCATGTGATGGTAGGAGTTTTCCCACACTAATACATGGAGTAGTTGGTTTCTTATTTATTTTTCCATTGATGATTATACATGTAATTTGGGATATTCTAATTGATTAGAGTTATATAATTTTTTGCTATCTTCATTTAGTTATAGAATGTATTTATATCTTCTGTTACACCTATTCTTTATATATATTTTTCATGTTATTGATTCAGACCGGGTGAAATTATTCTCTATAGTTATTGTTTGATGCCCGAGTTCTAGTCGTTATCCTGTATGGATCTAAAACACCATTCAGGTACGTGGCCATTCGGGTTGGGTATCGCTATTGAGAGGGTATTTAGGTTGTGTTTATTATAGTCTGGAATCAAAGGATTTTTTTCCTCATGATTTCTTATCTTCAAACATTTATTATATTTGAGATAGGTTTAACAAGACATGAGAGGTAGGTTTCAGTGAGTGTCTGGCCATATCTTGTTGTAACGAGACTCATGTTTCCATGGGATGTTGGGATGTGTGTCTCCTATTTTGGAATATCGGTGTTAATCGGAGTTTTTGATAATTTATTTATTGTTTAAAATGATATTATCCTATTTTTTTATCTTTTATTCTATTTTTGTAAGCAAAAATATTTTTCTAAGATGCGTTCTCTGGGTTTCTCTGGTGGGTGAAACAAATTGTCCTCAAGGGAATCCTTCTATAGGTTATAATATTATCAAAGATATTGTGTAGGAAGTTCATGCTAGGGAACAGAATGTATCGTAGGTCTAGAACATAGTTAATGAGGTACCACCAGAAGTTGGAGGAGAAATGGATCAATAATGAGCTTTTATGAGTGAGAATCCATTATTATTTAAATGTATGGATGAACCCAAAGAGGTGGAGCACTGGATTAACAAGATTGATCAGGTCTTTGAATTCCTAGATACACTTGAGAGTATCAAGGTCTAGTTTGAAGCATTCATAATTGAGGGTCCCAACAAGCGATGGTCATATTCCATGGTACATGAGAATAGGCATGTAGTCTTGGACTGGAAATGTTTCAAGACTCTATTTTTTAGAAATCTTTTCAAAAGTTACTGATAATGGGGTAGTCTCTATATTTAATCTCTTTACAATAGGGAGATCATGTGATTTTTATGTATACTAATTAGTTTATAGAGATAGTTCATTTTACACCAGTGGTAGTAAAGAATGAACAATTAAATGCTCATAAGTACCTACAAGGTTTGCAATAGGATATCAGATTATAGGAATTTTTCCTAAAAATTTTGACCTATGTAGAGATAGTATACAATTATATTATAGAATATATGAATACGAAAGTTATGGTTGGTTATTATACCCCTTATCTTCCACCGAGTGGCAGATTCAATGGTGCTCATGGGAAAAATCTAAAGTAGAAAGATCATTGTTGGAGTGGTGGAGGTGGTTCTTAGTAGTAAGCCTATTTTTTACCTCCAACTATAGCCGGTAGTGTGACCCTAAATTTTTATAAGTTTAAAAAGGTAAAACATGATATATTTTCTTGTTATTAACTAAAAAATATATGTAACATTTGTGGATGATAAGATCGTCTTCAGTGCTTATGTCAGGCTAAGTCTACACCTAGATATGGTTAGGGATATTCGGCTCCAAAGACTATTGTAGTGATGTCAGATGCTTCTAAGAATAAAGGGTTGTATCCATATTCCTCAAGGGTATAACACCTTCATACATTAGATGAGTTTTTGGTATATTTATATGCAGGTCCATAGATATTGAGTGGTACCATTTTTTTTATTCAGTTGAAATTTCTTTATTTGATACTTGTTTTTTCAAATCATTTATATCTAGACATTTTTTTGATATTATTTAACTTCCAACTAAGCTCATGTCCTTTGATATAGAGTTATAAAAACCTCTTGGAAAAAGGAAAGAGAATGTGTTTTGATGTCCCTCTTATGCGCTATCGATAGGTGATGTAGAATTAGTCTGGGATTTTCTAATTCATGATTTGTATCTATTTGATGTCATCATTGGGATGGATTTGCTTGCTGGTCATCATGCTAAGGTTGATTTTTATCATCAGTGTGTCTCCTTTCTTACAGCTGATGGGATCTCTTAGGTGTTTTATGGATAGTGGGATCCAAGGTTTGGGTGTGTAGGACCTCCCCACCTAGAGCTCATGGGTTTTTTTCTACTGTAGAATTTAATCCCAATAAGGTTTCTTCTATTGTAGAACTTACCATTATTTTTTGGGATTTTCCTAATGTTTTCATAGATAATTTATATAGCCTTTATTCAGAGAGTTAGGTAGAGTTTTTGATTTAACTAGTTCTGTTAATGCATCTAATTTCGATACTTTCTAATTGTATCCCACTGGTGGAGCTGAAAGTGATCAGGATTCAATTGGGTAACCTATTGGAGAAAGGTTTTGTTCACCCTAGTGTATCGATTCGGGTGGTTTTGGTAACATATTCTAAAATAGTATATGGTTCACTCCAATTATGTGTTGATTATCAAAAGTTAAACTGAGTAATAGTAAATAATAAGTATCCTTTTCCACATGTGGATGATTTGTTTGATTAGTTAAAGTTAGAAAAGTGGTTTTTGAAGATTGATCTTCAGTTTGGTTATCATATTCATAGAGTTTGGAAGTCTGATATACCAAAATGGATTTTAAGGGAATTTATTTCCATTATGAATATCTTTTTATTCCATTTGTTCTAACAAAAACTCCTGTAGTTTTTATAGATTTGATGAATCTAATATTCCAGAAGTATCTTAAAACTTTTGTGGTAGTGTTCATAGATTATATTTTGGTTTATTCAAGATATAAGCATGAGAACTAGCACTATTTGAGTTTGGTTTTGGAAATCTAAAGGATCCACCATTTGTATGGAAATATTTTGAAATGAAATTTCTAGATTCAAGAAATGAAGTTATTAGGGAACGTGATTTCTTATCATGGATTATGAGTTGATCCTAAGAATGTGAAGGTTGTTTTTTCATGGTAAAAACCACGTAACATCTTTGAGATTCATATATTCCTTTTTCTGGTTGGATGCTATCAATGTTATGTTAAGGATTTATTAAAGTTTATGTCACCTTTTACTACTCTTACTAAGAACGTGGTGAAATTCACATGGGATTAAAATTGTTAGTCTTCTTTTGATGAGCAGAAATAACTTATAACATTGGCTCTTATTATGATCTTACTTAAGCCCGGTAAGGGGTATGTGGTTTTCTATGATGCTTCTGGTGATGGTCTAGGTTTTATTTTTATACATGATGATCATGTTGTGGATTAAGTCTCTCTTCATCTTAATCTGCTTGAAAAAAACTACCACATTCAAGATTTAGATCTTTTCATGGTTATGTATGCACTTAAGTGTAGGCAGAAGTATATTTTTGGAGATATCTTAACAATCATTTATTACCAGAAGATTATAAGATATATCATTTCTTATAACGTATTCAATATCATATAGTGGTGGTGATTGGAATGCCTTTATACGTTTGACTTCGATATCACTTACACCCTAGGGAATTAGAATTCCATTACTGATGTTCTTAGTAAGAAAGTATCATCACAGGAAGTTTTGAAATATAAGGAAGAGTGGAACCTTATAGGACACTTCACTCAGTTTCACAATGATTCTCATGGGGATGTATTGAAAATGGTTCTAACAAAGGTTAAATTATCACCATCTCTACTTGAGTCTATTCTACAAAGTTAGAAGTAGGATGATGAGTTTAGGGGAATTTGAGAAACTCTTTATGGTGGGGAGACCATTTTGGGTTTTTCTTTATCTTCATATGGTATTATCTATTTTAGGGATTAGGTTTTCATCCCATTATCTATCATAAAATTAGTTTTGGTCAACTTTCACAGTTCTCCCTGGACCATTCATCCATGATCTATGAAGATGTATTATGACATGAAATGGTTATTTTGGTGGCTGGGTGTAAAGAGTGACATTGGTTATTATATTTCTAATTGTTACACCTACCAACAGATATAGGAAAATAATCCAAAACATTCCGGTTTACTTCAGCCTCTTCTAGTTCTATTTTGAAGATGGGATGAGGTATCTATGGATTTTTTTGTTAGAATATCACACACTCCCTGAGGAATGAATTCTATCTCAGTAGTTATTGATTGGTTAAAAAATCCAAATCATTTCATTCAGATTAGGGATGAAAAATTTGATGATCTAGGTAAGTTGTATATGTATGGTATTATTAGGTTATATGGGGTTCTTTCTTCTATTATTTTAGATGTGGATCTTAGGTTTACTTTAAGGCTATGAAGGTGTCTTTAAGAGGAGATGGGGACTCGGGTCAGGTTGAGTAAAACTTTCCATCCATAGATAGATAGTAAGACCAAGTGTGCATTTTAAATCCTAGAATATATGCTTCATGCTTGTATCATGAAATTTTTTGTATCATGGGATAACCATTTGGGACTAGTTGATTTTTCTTATAATAATAAATATCAGTTGTTGATTAGAATGGATCATTTTGATTCTCTGTATGGTCACTCGTGTAGGTCACCTTTTTTGGGAAGTGGTGGTTGAAGCATCTATGGTGGGACCGAGTCTCAATTAGGAGATTCCATCAAGGATTCAATATATACATAAACATCTGGTTATAGTGCAGAGTCAACATAAATCTTATGTAGATCAGTAAAATCATCCTTCAGATTTTTTTCATTGGTTATAGTGTTTTGTTGAAACTTTCTCCCTTGTTTGGTCATCGTCATCATGGAAAACAAGGAATGTTGGATCTGAGATATGTTGGACCGTTTGAGGTCACTAAACATCTTGGTTGGTTTTCTCATCGATTATAATTTTTGGTTCAGTTGATGGTAATTAATGATTTATTTCATGAATTTTAGCTTAGGAAATACCATATTGATCCATTTCACATTCTATATTATGAATATATTGAGTTAGAGACTAATTTTTCTATTGTAGATAAGACAGTGGATATCATTGACTCTCAGGTGAAAATATTGTGTGGGAACTCGATTCCATTGGTAAGAGTGTTGTAGAAACATAGATAGGATTCTCATAACACTTGGGAGTGTGAGTTGTTGATGAGGGAGAAATTGTCTCACCTATTTTTAATACTTCATTCTTACAAATGAGTTACTAGTGATGGAAAGTCTTATGGTGGGTAGTTTGTAACATAATGGTACCCGCCTTTAGGTATTTCCCTTCTTTATTCATTATCCACTTTATTTGGGTGTAGTTTGGGACTCCTAAGTATAGATATAATTTTTTAGTTAAAGTGACCTAAAGTTTTGGGATGCATGTTTGTTTGAATTAATGGAGTCCATATATAATTGTTCAATGGATTTGATGGGTTCTCCTTGAGTTTGGAGAGTATCGGAGTTGGTTTGGAGTTTTATACTAAAAACTAGACTTTTTAGTGTCTGTAGGAGAGATAGACACCATTTAATTGGATCACATGATGTGTAATGTCTACCATGAAAAACCGATGAGTCTGGCACATAGAGTGAAAGGATTATATACCGTGTATTTTGTTCACATCATGCATTAGTAAAAGTTGGGTCTTTAATAGAAAGGCAATGGGGTTTTTAGCATACTTGAGCTTCTTGGATTACATGATGTGTAATGGTATTATATACCATGTAAGCCTCATAGGATGTTTTTTTATGGTAATTCATGGATGATTTATAATTTCATTCATCCACATGATTTTACATCATGACATAGAGGCTTTATGAGGTGATTTTGGGGACCTCTACTCCATATGTATCACGTAATTCAGTAATTGATCTCCATTTCAATTGGGTTTCATCTCTATGGATCCATATTACAATATTATTTTAAGTTTCAATCCTTTTTTCATTGTGGTTTGATGGGTGTACATTATTCTATTGCCATTGTTGTCATTATTGTGATCTTCTTTTTTAGAGGATCATATTGCAGTCATGTGCGACCTGAGTTTGAGGTATGTGGTTCTATCTTTGACCTATGATGGATGAAATTCATTGATCTGGTTTTGTTAAATTATTTTATTAATTAAATATAATGATTTATTTATGGATTTATGTGTGTATGGGAATGGTTTTTTGATCAAATATAGTTTTTCCCTTGTTGTGGTAAAATGGAAAAAGTATTTTCAAAGCATTGTGAAATGGATTTCAAAAATGGTTTTCAAAATATGTTTTTGATGAATTTGTTTTTAAAATAGAGGACAAGTGAATCCTTTCATACTTAGCTGGATGGTGTAGTAATAGGCATCATCCATTCATACTATTAGGGGGTTCACTCTTGGAGTGTTATTTTGTCACCTAGGACTATTATTATAAGGAATTGATAGAAAGGTTCACTTTCTATGGTGTTCCTCTACTTCCTAGATTCAATTCATATATATATGATCATTATGGATATGGTTTTCTATGTTGGGGGTATGAGTGTCCTAATTATAATTTCCTATTGTGGTCCTTAGCATGATATAACATGTGCTATTGGATTTCACTATTTTCACTTCTACTTCTATGAATTTGATATTATAGGTGATACATTCTTTGGATTTATTCGATATATCTTATTTAATATATTTATATTAAATTCCATGAAACTATTTTACAAGGATTTATTCAGAAATGTGTAAAAGGAGGAAATTAAATTTTTTTCAAGATTTTGATGTAAAACTATAAATTTTTTGTCATTCCTTTTTATCATTAAAGATGATAATGTTCAAATTATTTTTATAGATACTTGTTATGTAACAACTAGGTGGGATTTTGTTGATCCTATTAGCTCACACCATTTGCACACCTTTAGTGGTGCATAGACCTTTGTACGTATTTCGATGCAGGAAAAGGCAAGGTGTTGTAATGAGGTGGTGATGTATCTTTCAGCTAATTTTGGGTAGCTGGTGGTGAGATAGTGGGAGTTTCAAAGACCCGGAATTTCCATGTAATTTTTTTTAAAAATAAATGGAAATTTTATGAGTTCGCAAAAATTGACGGCACATGATTCTAAGGGCCGGAGTGCCCGGAATGAATTTATGAAGTTTTGTTTATGTAAGTTCAGTAAACGTGAAAGTGAGTATTTCTAACTTTTGAACCGGTGCTCAGAATTGAAATCTGAGGGCACTGTTGAACTCGCAACACTGGTATTCGCTTAAAGAGACATTCACCTTGATGGTAGTTGGTCGAGGGTGAAAGTTAGTTTTTGGGTTTTTCATTAATGAATAAAATAAAAAATAATGTTGTGTAGCTTTTATTTTTACTTTATTTGTTAAAACCTCCATGTGGAAGTTGAGAAGGGGGGACCACCAGACCTTTACCTCCCATGAGAGGTTATGGTGGTGGGGACCACCTGAGCCTAACCTCCCATGAGTGGTTATGGTGGTGGGGACCACCCGAGGCCAAAACCTCTAAACTCCCTCATTTAATGTGGGAGAGACTCTTCAAATCCTCCAATATTAATTGTGCCAACCCTCCTCCACAATAATTAAGCCAACGAACCACTTTAATTGTGCCAACCTATGATATTAATTAACCCAATTTGAATTATATGTCAACAAACATAATAGATCACATAATCTATTATTTTGGGGCTACCATTTCATTTTGGTGGATTTGGGAGAGGAGGAGCTTTGGGAGAAAAGCTCTCCAACGAAGAATGCCAACGAAAAATGCCTCTCCTTTGAAGTTTTCTTCTCCAAACTCCGTCAAAGGATCTCCAACGACGCACGAACCGACAATCGAGGAAAACGCCGACGACACCGACGTCCATTTTTTCCAAATGATTCGTCTTCTTCCTTGCAACCTCGTCGACGTCATCAAGAGAATGAGGTAGAGGTTTATTTTCTATTTTTTTATCACTTCCCATGTACACCCCTTCTATTTATTTGGCAGGTTGGGAACAATCATTGAGGGAGGATGGGATTTTACATTCATGTTCATGTTCTTGATGAGCTATATGCTACCACCCTAATGCTGATGGTACATGCCAAACCAACATGGCCCAACCCTTTCGCAAATCTTGTGGTGTTCTTCACGATGGAGGAGGACAACAACCATCCATGGTTGGGGCACGAGAACAGCGGATGGCACCAATGCCGGCCGCGACGAAGGAGATGGTGCAACAGCACCACCCCACGGCCACTGGCGCCACCTCACGGCCTTTGCACCAACCGTGGCCACCACGCCGACTGCGGCCACCGCCACCGTCCCCGACTCCACACTGCCCCATGGTCATGGCGCCGACCCACAATCGGACCAAAGCCCCGCGGCCGGACCACTACCCCGCGGCCGGACCGCCGCCAAGCGGCCGAACCCCCCCCCCCCCCCCCCCCCACGTGGCCAGACCGCCTCCCCACAGCTGCATCGCCGCCCCGCGGCCAAACCACTTCCCCCGGTCGAGCCGCCCTGTGGCCTCACGCCCTCGTAGCACCCTCCGCGGCCTCACGGCCACCCGCAGCCCTCTGCGGCCCCTCACGGCCTGTCGGGATGGACCCAGCGGGCCGGGCTGAACCCAACGGGCCGGGTCAGACCCAGCTGGTCAGGTCGGGTCGACTCGAACTGGGTAGGCCCAGGCCGAGTCAGTCCGACCGGGTCGGACCGAACCTGGGCCCACTACAACCCAATTACATTCTTTTTGCCATAACTTTGGCACCGGATGTACGTTAGACGAACCATTTACGGTATTGGGAACCTTGGATAAATTTGGTCCCTTTGAGTGATACCCCACTATGTTTTGGTTTAAGATGTGGAATGGTCAGTTTGGATCGAGCAAGAATCCAACCAGGCCCTCGGGACTAAAAGGCTAATAACTCACATACCAGGCATCTGATTGATGTGTCGTCTGTTACATTTAGACTACTATGACATGGTAAACCTTTGAGATAATTCTTTGTGAGACTTCTTGGTAGTTGGAGTATCGACCATTAGCTTGTGGAGTGGATCCTCCTGGAGACGAGCGAGCATAGTGCGGGAACCCAGTGGCTGGATGAGACTTGATGACTGCTAACCATTTCGACTCAGAGTGCCTTGACAGGCCTAGTGGGGAGCACCTTGGTGATGTGGTAGATCTATGGTGGGGAGCGCCTTGGTGATGCAGTAGACCCGTGGTACTCTATTGGAGGATTACCTCCGCAGGACACGAGGGGGAGCGCCTTGGTGACGCGGCATACCCACGGTGGGGAGCGCCTTGGTGACGTGGTAGACCCACGGTACTCAACAGGAGGAGTACCTTTGCAATCCAAGGTTAGTGGGAAGAGACTCTATGTGATGCAGCAGGCACACTGTACTCGATGGAGGAGGAGTTCTCTTGCAGCTGAGGTGTTCGATGTTGTGACTGTGAATCTTACTTGATACTACCCCTAGAATAAATCCTGGTGTGAGTTTATTTATTACCTCTGTGTTTTCCTCATGATTGGGATGGATTACTTGATAACTTAGGTATATGTATGGGCATATACCTAAGTAAGGTTATATTTTGATTTCATACTTTTTAATTTATCCTTGATGTATTTTGTGAGACCTATAGGGTCTTAGGGTCCCTAATGAGTATCGTTATACTCACCCCTACATGATCTATGACCTCACCTTGTTGTGTTGGATATGGACAACAGACAATGCTGACTGAGGCTGAGAGTACTAGGACTGGACGGTACCTGGAGGTGGACCATATGGAACGTTGGTACACAAAGGAGATAGGTGGACATGGAGTGTTGAGGATGTGATATGTACCTTCCCTTCAGGTAGGAACCTCATAGGATGACCCAGCAGCTGACTTTCCATTTTATTCAGTTGTATTGTATCATAGTTGTACTTGTACTTTCCTGTTGGGCTTGTATTATGGCCCATTTTACTTACAACACTCACTCTATTTTCAGTTCAGTTTACTTGTGTTCCTCTCTTGTTGTGTGCTTGGTTACATGTTCATATAGGTTATAAAGTCAATGTCTTCCCAGTTTTAGGGAATACGCCTTCAATGCAAGTCGGAAACCCATGGCCTATAGAAGGCGGGCTTGGGGAAGTCATGGCACGGGCCCTGGGGGACGGGTCGTGACAAATTGGTATCAAAGGAGTCGATTCTACTGCAAAACTTAGAACTCTGATCTTTATTTTTAATGGAAATAGTGTTATCTGTAGTGAGTGTGGTTATTAGTTTAGGGAAACTAGTGTTGGTACGGCGGCTGACGTATCCATACACTAGGACCCTGACTTCTAATTTCCGACTCATTACACGAAAACACTGATTGCATGTGTGTTTTCAAGAGTTTTATTTGTTATCTATTAAGTCAGCTCACCAGATATAACTTATTAGTCATGGAGCACCTTTTTCCTTTCAGGATGCCTCCACGCAGACAGTCATCTAGGGTTCTGAGAGTTGTACACACTAATAGCCCACCGAGCGATGAGGCCTCGGTGCAGGGCCCTTCTCAAGTATAGGCACCAGCGGTACCAATCCCCATTGGGATAATGATTCCACCATCCCCAGCAGCATACGGTGCACACCTCTTTAGCAAGTTTCATGAGTTCCAGTTCTAGAGGCCATCGAAGTTCATGGGAGAGACAGACCCGCAGGCGGCTGAGGATTGGTTGGAGGTTGTGGTGAGAGTCTTCTGACTCACAGGGACACCAGCAGATCTCATGGCGATCCTTTCCACCATCATTTTACAAGAAGTAGCAGGCATATGGTGGATCTTGATGCTCCAGGTTTACGACGAGGTGACACTTCTCTGGGAAGACTTCGAGAGACTATTTTGGGCAGATTTTGTTCCAGCGACTCTTTGTGTAGTGGGCATACAGAAGATTTATTCATCTATAGTAAGGCAACATGATTGTGGATCATTACTCAGTGAGGTTTAGTGACCTCTAATGCTACTCCACAGATATGGTGCGAGACCCTTTCTTTGGGGTCAGGACCTTTGATCAGGGGCTCAGGTGAGAGATCAGGGCTTCGATGACCTCACTCAGTATCTCGACGCACGCAGGGGTATTAGAGAGAGCCCTCTTAGTGAAGAGTTTCCTTGATGATTAGTCACCAGCAGCAATACCCACTACCAGTCATCACATAGTGGAGTCTTCTGTAGCTGGAAATAGATAAACATCACAAAGGTCCAAGAGGACCAGACCTACAGGTGGATGACCACATGACTCGGGATCGGTTGTGCGGGGCACCCGAGGTGGAGCCAGTTATACCAGGAGTAGGCACTGTTTCACATGCGGCGGGTAGGGTCGCATGGCTTGTGACTGTTTGACCCGTCGTACGGATGATCAGAAGATGGTCGAAGGACCGCCTAGGCAGAGATAGAGGTTTGACTAAGGAGGTCCGTAGGGAGCAGGTGGACGTGGTGGGGGAGCTATCCATGCAGCTGGCGGTGGGAGATGATTTGAGATGTTACTGCCACCACCACCAGAAGGTCCACCTAGACCTCAGGGAGTAGGTGGATAGGGGAGATCTCAGCTCTAGGCAGTTGAGGCCTACGATCACGGTGCTATGGAGATGATACGAGGTACGATCTGTGTCTACTCCACCATAGCTGTAGTACTTATAGACACAGGTTCCAATCATTATTTTATTGCCACTAACTTTTTTCAGAGCTTAGAGATTCTGACAGAGCCGTT
Organism: Viscum album; assembly: GCA_963277665.1. NCBI lineage: Eukaryota > Viridiplantae > Streptophyta > Magnoliopsida > Santalales > Viscaceae > Viscum > Viscum album. The sequence goes on along the minus strand of OY728142.1, from coordinate 1,326,574,726 downwards.
GGCTCGATCCTTACGGCTAGAGACTCGAACGGGAGAGGATTCGATGATTACGCACTGGTGCCGACAGTGTGAGATTACTCTAGGAGGCAAGAGTTTCGGTAGGGATCTCCAAGTAGCGGCATCAAGGCCTTACGGCATCATCTTAGGTATGGTCTGGTTATCTACAGTCCATGCTCATATTGACTGTATTAGGCACAAGGTGCGGTGTGTCCGAACAGATGGGACCAGTTTTACCTTCACTAGCAAGAAGGGATCCTTTGTAGTGCAGGATGGACTTACCTAGAGGAGAGTGCAGCCGATCACTCATCAGTTGGCTAGCCTTACCCTCAGAACTGTTGATGTGGAGAGTTTGAGCTTTCCTGTAGTGGTGGACCAGTACATGAATGTTTTCCCTGATGATGTTTCGGGTCTACCTCCTCACAGATAGGTGGAATTTTACATTGACTTGTACTCTGGGACGACACTGATATCTACACCATTATATCAGATGGCTCCTGTGGATCTTTGTGAGTTGTGGGTACAATTAGAGGACTTGCAGGGGAAGGGATTCATCTGGCCCAGTGTTTCTCCTTCGGCAGCCCTGATTCTGTTCACCACGAAGGCAGATGGGATCTTGAGGCTTTGTGTTGATTATCGGCGCCTGAACCAGGTGACCATGAAGAACAAGTACCCACTCCTGAGTATTGATAACCTATTTGATTAGCTGAAAGGAGCACGATGGTTCTCGAAGATAGAACTTAGATCAGGCTATCACCAGCTCAGAGTATGAGATGTGGATGTGCAGAAGATGACCTTCAGGTGTCGGTATGGCTATTACGAGTTCTTGGTTATGCCATTCGGTGTGACCAATTCTCCAGCAGTGTTCATAGGACTCATTAATTGGATCTTTTAGCCATACCTTGATCACTTTGTAGTAGTCTTCATCGACGACATTCTGATCTACTCAACTAATGAGGAGGAGTATGCCTACCATTTGTAGGTAGTACTAGACACACTCCGAGAGCACCCGCTTTATGGCCATCTCTTGAAGTGCCAGTTTTGGATCCAAGAGGTTCACTATCTAGGACATGTCATATCAGAGGCTGAGGTTGCAGTAGATCTAGTGAAGATTGAGGTGGTACTTGCTTGGGATCCACCCAGGAGTGTGACGGAGGTACAAATTTTCCTAGGTTTGGCTGGATATTACCAGAGGTTTGTTCCAGATTTCTCTACAATTGTAGCACCACTATCAGCCTTGATGAAGAAGGGGAAACCCTTTTTTTGGTCAGAGAGATGCCAGTAGAGTTTTTTAGAAGTTGAGGCATAGGCTGACTAGTGCCCCCATATTGAGGCTATCGGAGGAGGGTGTAGGGTACTTAGTCTACTGTAACGCATCAGGGAACAGACTAAGATGTGTTCTATTGCAGGAGAGAGCAGTTATCGCATATTTTTCTTGACAACTAAGATAGCACGACTAGAACTACACTACCCATGACTTGGAGTTAGAAGCAGTTTTATTCGTCTTGAATATGTGGCGACACTATCTGATGGGGGAGCGTTTTATAGTGTACTCTGATTACAAGAGTATTATGTATATATTCTCTCAGAAGGACTGAAACCTGGGACAACGATGTTGTCTTGAGTTCCTCTAGGAATATGACTTCGAGATAGTCTATACTCCTAGGAAGGGGAATGTTGTAGCAGATCCAATCAGTAGGAGGTATGGTATACAACTGATAGGTGAGGCGATGGAGTAGCTGACCGCTTTATAGATATCCTATGTGGAAAGAGACGGAGAAAATTTTCTACAGTCTCTTACAGTCACTCCCCCACTTCTTCAGCGAGTCAGGGAGGCGCAATGTGGGGACGCTGACTGCGAGGCACAACATGCTCAGATATCCACAGGACATGCACCTGATGGATTTTCTGAATGTGGGGACCACGTCATCCTCTTCAGAGGACGTACCATGGTACCAGTGTCACTTCAAGAGTAAGTGTTGAGGGAGTTCCACACATCCCCTCTATCGGAACATCCAGGAGTGGCGAAGATGTACCAATATCTCCAACGATAGTACTGGTGGTCCGGAATAAAGAAAGAAGTAGTAGAGTTTGTCTCTCGGTGCCTCATATGTCAGTAAGTGAAGGTGGTGTATCAGGTACCAACAGGCTTGGTTCAGATTTTAGAGGTCCCAGAGTGGAAGTGGAATGGGATATCCATGGACTTCGTGACACTAATTTCATGTACATCCAGGGGACATGACTCGATTTGGGTGATCGTCGACCGAATCACCAAGTCAGCCCACTTCCTACCGATCAGAGAGCAGGGTTCAGTAGAGAGCTTGGGACGCCTCTATGTGCAGAATATTGTTCAGTTACATGGAGTAACCTATACTATTGTCTCTAATCATGATGCATGTTTTACTTCACGACTATGTAATGGGTTGCAGGAGGATTTCGGGATGAAGCTTCTTTTGAGCATCGCCTTCCATCCTCAGATGGATGGTCAGACTAAGCGAACCATTTAGACCCTCGAGGACATGATGTGTACATGTTTCCTTGACTTCAGTCGCAGGTGGGAGGATCATTTACCTTTTTTGGATTTTTCATACAACAACAAATATCACTCCACCATTGTAATTGAACCTTTTGAGGCATTGTACGGGTGACCTTGCAGATCACCTTTGTGTTGGACTGACCCAGGGGAGTCAGCACTAGTGGGACCAAAGATGGTACGAGCTACCACAAAGAAGGTTCAAATCATCCAGGAGTAGATGAAGACTGCACTGAGCAGGAAGAAGTCATATGCAGATAGGAGATAGAGACCTATGGATTTCGAGGATGGCGACCACGTCTTTCTACAGGTCTCACCCAGACATGTTCTATGGATATTTGGTCGTGGCAACAAGTTATCTCTAAGATTCATTGGACCTTTTTAGGTCCTCAATAGAGTTGGCGAGGTGGAATACTGGTTAGATCTTCCACCTCAGTTTCACTGTGTGCATGACCTCTTCCACATGTCCCAGCTGAGGAGATACGTGCACGACCCTTCTCACATCATCGGCCATGGCGAGCAAGATGTCGATGATGGGGAGACTTTTACAGAGGTTCTAGTAGAGATTGAGGATCGACAAGAGAGGATCCTTCGTGGACGGTCGGTACCTCTGGTGCACGTTTGCTGGCAGCACAGGAACCTCCAGGAGAGAACATGGGAGCGGGAGGCTGAGATGCGTGCTCAGTACCCCCACTTGTTTACCTAGTTTGAATTGCGGATTACGGGGAAGTAGAGCCCTGAGGTGGGTAGAATGTAAAGACCTAGAATTTCCATGTAATTTTTTTTAAAATAAATAGGAATTTTACGAGTCCTTGAAAATTGACGGCACGTGATTTCGAGGCCCGGAGTTCCTAGAATTAATTTCTAAACTTTGGTTCTGGTACATTCAGTAAATGTGTGAGCGGGTTTTTCTAACTTTTGAACTGGTGCTCAGAATTGAAATCCAAGGGCACTATTGTACTCAAAATGATGGTATTTGCTTAAAGAGACATTCAACTTGATAGTAGTTGGTCAAGGGTGTAAGTTAGTTTTTGGGTTTTTCATGAATGAATAAAATAAAAATAAAGTTCTGTAGATTTTATTTTTATTTTATTTGTTAAAACCTCCATGTGGAAGTTGAGAAGTGGGGACTACCATACCATAACCTCCCATGAAAGGTTATGGTAGTGGGGACCACCCGATCCTAACCTCCCATGAGAGGTTTTGGTGGTGGGGACCACCCAAGTCCATAACCTATCAACTCCCTCATTAAATGTAGGAGAGCCTCTTCAACTCCTCCAATATTAATTATACCAACCCTCCTCCACAATAATTAAGCCAACAAACCACTTCAATTGAGCCAACCTATGAGATTATTAACCCAATTTCAATTATATGCCCAAAAACATAATAGATCACATAATCTATTATTTTGGGGCTACCATTTTATTTTGGTGGATTTGGGAGGGGAGGATCTTTGGGAGAAAATCTCTCCAATGAAGAATGCCAACGAATAACGCATCTCCTTCGACGTTTTCTTCTCCAAACTCCGTGAAAGGATCTCCAATGACGCATGAACTGACAATCAAGGAAAACGCAGATGACGCCAGCATCCATCTTTTCCCAATGATTAGTATTCTTCCTTGTGACCTCTTTGACATCATCAAGCGAGCGAGGTAGGGTTTATTTTCTATTTGTTTATTACTTACCATGTACACCCCTTCTATTTCTTTTGTGGGTTGGTAATGATCACTGTAGGAGGATAGGATTTGACGTTCATGTTCATGTTCTTGATGAACCATATGCAACCACCCTAATGCGGAGGGTACCGGCCAAAAAAACATGGCCCGACCCTTCCACAAATCTTGTGGTGTTCTTCGCGATAGAGGATGGAAACCATCCATGGTTGGGGCATGAGAATGGTGTCTGGTACCACCGACGGTCGTGACGAAGGCGATTGCGCAACGGAACCACCCCGCGGCTGCCGCCACTGCCCCTTTGCCTCCGCACAAACTGCAGCCACCGCCGCCATCCGTGGCTCTGGACGGCCCCACGGCCAAGGTACCGCCCCACGGCCAGACCGCCACCCCAAGGTCAGACCGTCGCCCCGTGGCTGGACTGCCCCCCCCCCCCCACCCTGCGGTGTGACTGCCACCCCGCGGCCGGACGACAGCCCCACGGCTGGCCGGCCACCCCGTGGTCGGGCCACCACCCTGCGCAGCTGCATCGCCACCCCCGCAGCCAAACTACCATCCCCGGATGAGCCGCCCCATGGTCTCGTGCCCTTGTGTCACCCTCCACGGCCTCACAGCCGCCCGCAACCCTCTGCTGCCCCTCACGGCCTACCGAGATGAACCCCGCGGGCAAGGTTGTACCCAACGAGCAAAGAGGCCCAGTGGGCCAGGCCAGACCTAGTGGGCCAGGCTGGGTTGACTCGAACCGGGTTGACCCATGTCGGGTCGGGATGAGTCGGTCTAACCGGGTAGGACCGGACCCAGGCCCACTACGACCCAATTACATTATTTTGGCCATAACTTTGGCACCGGATGTCCGTTAGACGAACCGTCGGCGGTGTTGGGAAACTTGAAGCAAGTCGGTCCCTTTGAGTGATACCCCACTGTGTTGTGTATTATGATAGGGAACAATCAGGTTTGATCGAGCACGAATCCAACCGGCCCCTTGGGACTAAAAGGCTAATAACTCATAGACCAGGCGCCCGATTGACGCTCCGTCTATTATGTTGAGACCCCTATAACATAGTGGACCTTTGAGATACTTCTTCGTGGGACTTCGTGGAAGTTTTAGTATCTACCAGTATCTTGTGGAGAGGATCCTCCTAGAGATGAGTGATCATAGTGTGGGAACCCAATGGCTGGCTGAGACTTGACGACTACTGACCGTTTCAACTCTAAGTGACTTGACAAGCCCAGTGGGGAGGGCCTTGGTGATGCGAAAGACCCATGGTGGGGAGTGCCTTGGTGATGCGGTAGACCCACGGTACTCAATAGGAGGAGTACCTCAGTAGGCCACAAGGTGAAGCGCCTTGGTAATGCTTCATACCCATGGTGGGGAGCGCCTTGGTGACGCGGCAGACCCACGGTACTCGACAGGAGGAGTACCTTAGCAGTCCAAGGTTAGTGGGAAGCACCACTGTGTGATGCGACAGACCCACTGTACTCGATAGAGGAGGAGTTCTCCAGTATCTGAGGTGTTCGATGTTGTGACTGGAAATGTTACTTGATACTACCCCTAGAATAAATCCTGGTGTGATCTGAGTTAGTACCTCTGTCTTTTCCTCATTATTGAGATGGATTAATTGATAACTTAGGTATATGTATGGGAATATACCTAAGTAAGGTTATCTGTTCATTTCATACTTTTTGATTTATCCTTGATGGATTTTGTGAGACGTAGAGGGTCTCGGGGTCCCTACTATGTATCGTTATACTCACCCCTACACAGGCTATGCCCGCACCTTGTTGTGTTGGATACAGACGACAGACACCACTGACTGAGGCTGAGAGTACCAGAACTGGATGGTGCCTAGAGGTGAACCATACAACGTGTCAGTACGCAGAGGAGACAGGTGCACATGGAGTTATGAGGAGGAAATCTATACCTACCCTTTAGTTAGGAACCTCAGAGGACGACCCAACAACTGACTTTCCCTTTTCTTCAGTTGTATTGTATCATAATTGTACTTTTACTTTCCTGTTGGGCTTGTATTCTGGCCCCATTTACTTACTGCAATCACTCTGTTTTCAGTTCAATTTACTTTTGTTCCTATCTTTATGTGTGCTTGGTTACGTGTGCTTACAGGTTATAAAGGCAATGCCTTTTTAGTTTTAGGGAATACGCCTGCGGTGCTAGTCGCCAGCCCCTGGCCTATGGAAGGCGGGCTTGGGTTAGTCACGGTACGGGCCCCGGGGGATGGGTCGTGACAGGATTTTTCTCATATTATCACATGGATTAGTTGGTTTCCTGATTAGTTTTCTTTAATGAATAGACTTGTACTTTTGTATATTCTGACTTCCTTGAGTAGTATCATTTTCTACTATCTTCTTTCAGTTATGGAATGTATTCATCTCTTATTCTATATCTATTTATTATATATATATATATATATGACATTTTCTTATTTATATTTTGTGAAATCGTCCACTCGGGTTATTGTGTGATTCCCGGGTGTTAGTCGCCAGCCTGTGGGGATTGAGAATGCCATTCGGGTATGTGGCAATTTTGGTTGAGTACCACTATTGAGAAGATATTTGGGTCGGGTTCATAATAGAACCATAATTATATCATTAATATAATATATAAACATTAAATCCATCCTAATAATAAACTATTAAATATGGTTATGGAAAATGAATTATCTCACTACATTGAGTGGGTAGTCCACCAGTACCCAAGGGGGATACATTCACTTCCCATTTGATAGGATAGGGGGTTGATATTAGTGGTTATAAAATCATAATAACATTTTACCATTTTGAGGATAATTAGTGTATTAATTTATGATTAATACTAAATATTTATATGAGGTATAATAATAAATAAATTGAAATGATTTTAAAAAAATTACCTTTTCTTCGGTAGACATCCTTTTGATCCCTTCTAAAGGACCCTTGGAATAAAATTTTAAGAAGGTTAGAACCTATATTTTTTTATATGGAAGACGAAAAGATAATTGGTATGGGTTTCAAATAGATATATGGATCAAGTTTATGTAAATAATATAGGGTACCTTACATCTTTGTATAGTTAATGGAAGAAAACACATAAAAATACTTAAAATATTTAAATATATCAAATTCGTTACCATATAAAACAACCCCCAAGTGGCCAAACTTTAAAAATTAGGATAGGGTATGGTAACAATCCATTCAACAAATAAAATTTGGATAGATTTATTTAGAATTTAAAAACCTATCTTTTCATTTAACCCCTCACTTAACCCATTTTAAACATAATTGAGGAAACAACCATTTTAATAATAAAGGGTAATAAACTTACTTCTAAGGAAATAACTGGCATAAAAAAGGTAAATTTATAAAATTTTAACCAATATCCCATCCCAATTTTCCTATTTAAATATATTTATGATTTTAAATTATTTAGTAATATATCATTTAACATAAAATACCCTTAAATTCATTTAAAGAACTATTAACGTATTTGGATTTCAAATACAACAATATAGAAATGGAATTAGTATTTTAACTTATAACACATCACTAATATGTTTAATTTTTCATCAAAATTCATGAAACACAATAATTTATTCATATTTTATTACTTTCAATATTTTTGAAAATATTTATTTTATTTTTCCATTACATGAAAAAATACTTTGTTGGTGTTGTATAAGATTTTAAGTAAATTATTCCATTAATAAAAATTAAAAATAAATTACCATCATAAAAAAATAATTATGTTAAAAATAAACTTTTATTTTTTTTATAACTTATTATTATGATTTTGTTAAAAAATAATATAAATTAAAAATAAGAGGGTTCCATTTTGAAATATTCCTTTACTTAAAATAATATCATGGTTTTTATCAGAGAAAAATGGCACCATATTACCATATTTTTGAAGAATGAATGAAAATTGTAAAATAAAATTTATACAATTGGACAAAGGTATATATTTTGGAGATTTTTAGGGCATTTATCATAGTTTTAACAATGTTTTACCCATTTTACCCTTACTAGAGAGGCAAATATTTACCATAGTTACTATTTGATACTCTAAATGGCCTGAAGGCCTTCTTTTTTATTTTATTATGGATAATCCCCCTTTTAAGGGTTGAAGGCGAACTTGTACATGACTCGTAGACCCAAGGAACAATGCCTGACATGGCTTGTAATACATGACCTGAAGGCCCTGAGGCATACCATGCCCAATACATGACCTGTAGGCCCAACCCACTAGAGCTGCCCCTCCCCACCATAGTTACTATTCATAATGACTAAAAATAAAAGAAAACCATTTAAAAAAATTTAACCTCGTGGTTCTGAATATGGAATCCATTTTTCTAGATTCAATTTCTATAATTTGTAGAAATTTATTTTAATTTAATTGCATAAAATACAATGGGAAACAATTTTTAGAGAAATTGGTTTTTAAGCCTAAAAATGGACTTTTTCAAAAATAAAGTATAAAGGTGATTGGTATAAATTAATTATTTAATATATAATTAAATGAGGATTATTTTAATTTAAAATCAAATTTATAACATAATGATGCTTCTACTTTAAAATAAATGATAGTTTTATAATAATCGATATTTTTCACTATTTACTGAAAAATTATTATTTTCTAAAAAAACCCAAAATTTCACCCTAAGATAATTTTTATATGATAATTTAAAAATATGATATAATTTTTTAAAAATAAAATTTCTATTTTTTTTGGAAATTAATTATAATATCCATGCAAAAAATGCAATAAAATTCATTTTTGAAGAAAACAAATTTTTGAAGAATAAAATAGAATGACTAAAAATTGAGTTATTATTTATCATTAATTAATCAATAAATTTGTATTAAATTAAACCTTTATACATATTTTTTATAATATTATAAATAATATTCATTATTTTTAATCTAATAAATATTTTGTGAAGGTATACTATATTACGGTTTATTTAGAATCGGGGTTCCTTATAAAGGAATATATCAAATACTTCATGATTATTTCAAATAAATACATATAAAAACTTGGGGTGTTAAAATAATAGACGTGATGGAAAATGAGGTAATTTTCCTAATGATAAGTGAAATGGGATAGAGGCTGGTGTTGAAAATCATGTGGTTATACTCACCCAACGATCTCAAGATACGATTAATAGCATGATTCTGTCCCAAAATCAAAACATACCAATGAAGGGAAGGATGGAGTTTCTTAGAATATAATGTGATGAAGATGATGGAGTAAATAATATTCAATTTATATAAGTCAAAAATGTGGGAGTATTCACCCAAGGTAATGTCTCAGAGGAACAAGAAAACATTACAAGTGTGGAAGGATTGGCCATCATGCTTATGATTATCAAGATGGGGTGAAGAATTTGATAAATTAAATATAGGTGAATAATTTCCAATGCCTTAAATGTCTTTTTTTTGGGAATAATGTAAAAAAATTCCATAAACCAACAATTAATTAGGATAATAAACATTAGAAACCTCCAAAACTAAGGAAATAAGGGAAATCCTATGATTTTCTTACTGATGAGTGTAGATCATATAAAATATGAGTAAAAGTTATAATTACCATTTACTCTAGATTTTGGGATATCCAATTGGAATCTTGATCTATCCACACTAGTAGGTGTAGAATGTTTTCTAAGATAATCAAATCAAAACCCCAAATGATTTCATATTATCTTCTATTATTATTATATCCCAAGTTTATTTTTCAAGAATATGATTAATGAAAGTCTTATTATCCCTAGTTTTCAATAATTTAATGTGATTTTGTAAATTTATTGGTCATATCAACATAAAATACATCCTAATAAAAAATAGGGAAACCACATTTCATTTCCCAAACAAACCTGTGATCGTCTATCAATACAAGTATGGATATGAGATATCTTGGAAAACTAATTCCTTTACTGGAGTTATAATACCTAATCATAAGGGATGTTTAGCTCAAATTATTGGAGAAAAACTTAATATTATGATTGATCTATTCTGAGGAAAATTGATATATTTCATAGGTTTTTCTATAACACTACTGAAATTACATCATGAGTTACATCTATCTCTAAGATGTGATTAGTTAATTTCACTAGTAATTGATAATTAAAATTATGAAGATGCAATTTATTTAAGGGGGGGAATATAAAATCCTAAGATTCTGGATTATATTTATTTAAATAAATAATTTATTTAATATATTTCTCTATGTGAAACACCAAAATAAAAAATAAAAAAAAATAATTATTATTAATGAAATTTATGAATTATAAAATCATAAATAAATAAATAGATATTAACAAATTAAAAATTCTAATATATAGAGGATTTGTAGTCAAAATTATTTAATATATAAAAGGATTTTCAATTCTCAAATAGTTGTATAATGTATTAATAAATTAAAAATGATCAGTTTTAAAATATTAATTTTTTTCAATATATTAACTAAAAAATTACCATCATCATTTTTGGAATTAGTATGAGATTATATTTATAACACTTAATGATTAAAAAGGTTATTTTTCAATATAAGTAGTTTTCATTATATTTTCCTTTAAAGTATAATTGTATAAATTTATAATTTTATTTTAAAAAAATGGAAATAATTTTTGACTTCAAAATATCAATATTAGTTTAAGATTATTTTTTGTGTTTTTTATAAAAAAAAGTGTTTTTAGGTGAATAGTTGAAAATATCATTTTTATAAAAAAGGGACACTCCTCTCCTCACTTCCCCTCACACCACAACCAATGTATTTGAATATACAGTATACCAAAAAATATACTAAACATTCCAATACATATTATAGAGGTTTTGGTCTTCTCAATTTACCATCCCTAAATAATATTAACACTATTTCTAAAGGATAAAATTTAAAAAGTAAGGAGGTAAGACTGAGATCAACTAAACAGGAATTAAAGGTAAGGGTTTTATGCTCAAAATTAATTCTTTATGTCATATTTATTATTATTAACCATGATATATTTATTATGTTTTTACTACTTAAAAATGAATTTATTTTACCAAAATCATGTAATTCATGGGTCCTGAATAGCCATAATCTATTATTTCTTAAAATGGATTTTAATTTAAATAATAAAATTTGAAAGTGTTTTTGTTAGATCAACTCCCTTTATTGAGTTATAATTCTTCTTCTTGAGCTTCTTTCTTCCATGAATGGTTTCTTCAAATATAATATTTTATTTCTTTGTAATTACTATCCCCCTTGTGGAGCATTAATTTTTAATCCAATTATATTACCTTGAAGAATATCTTTCCCAAAAGGTATATTATCATTAAGAATAATTCTCATCCCCTTCAATGATGTTTTCCCCTCATTATACATATTTTCCTTTCCAACCAATGTACTCCTTTAACATTGTAAACCTAATTGTGTTATATCTCATGTGACTTATATATTATCTTTCTCTTATGTTATTAAGGATTCTTGTTACCCATTTTATGATGTGCATTTTTTAAAAATATATTTCAAAATAATTAAAGAGGTTTTCCATCATTTTAAATTTTTTATAGTCAACCTCACATTTATTTTTTTAATCGTTATTTATTTTCAAAGATATATTATAGAGAATTATTCTTAAAGTCAAATAATTCTCAAAAAAAAACTACTTTGCCTTTTTTGAAATTATTTTTCAAATTGATTTTAAGTTCTCCTTTTATTCCAAAGATAAAATCATTTTCTAAATATATGTGATGATTTTAACACCATTTTACTCATTATCTATAAAGGATTAATTTAATTAGAATTTTTTTTATAAATAAACTTATAAATGTTCTTATGAAATCTTATTTTAGGGTGATTTAATTTTTTGTTATAAACCATTTACATTATTGAGTTCAATTTTAGTGATACCATCAAGAAATGTTTTGAATCCTATTTTTATTTCCATGGGTTCTTTATGATGTGTTTAATGATTTTTTATAAGTGGAACCATATCTGTGGATTATTAACTAGTAGAGTCCTATATAACCATCCAACGAATTCATAATGTTTATATCTCATGGGATAAAAATGGTACAAGGGATTATTTATCCCAAGACAAAGGATAAACATGAGTATTTATCCCAATATAAAGGGTACATAGGAGGATTTATCACAAAAAGGGATAAATATGAGGATTTAACCCAAGCCAAAGGGTACATGGGAGGATTTATCCCAAGCCAAAGGGTACAAAAGATGATTTATCCCAATATAAAGGGTACACCAAAGGATTTACCCCAAACCAATGTCTATAAAAGGGGATTTATCCCAAAGCCAAGTGGTATATTGGAAGATTTATCCCAATCCCGTGGGTATGTGAGAAGATTATTCCAAACATAAGAAGGTACATGGGTGATTATCTTAAGCCTAATATGTGATGAATTTATTTGTGGGTATCCTTGTCATATGAATTCTATAATTTTTTTATGCCACACTATTATTTCATAACATTATTCTTATGATTATGTTCTTTGACTCATGTTTAATGTCTCAAGATTCCACAAACTTTTTCCGTCATATATAGTTTTTCATTTGATATTACATTTACTTATATCAGGAATTATAGAGATTGATTATTATTACATTCTATTTTAATAATATATTTATCCCATGATCATGTTTCCCCATAGGATTATGGTAAAACCCTTGATGAAATGTTGATAATTTTTCTCTTATTGAGTGTTTGAGCTCACCCATTTATTATGTTTCCATTCCCCATGTTATGAAGATGAGTAAAAATTATGATAATTCTATAAGTTAGTATAGTTTGGTTTTACTATGGAGAATTTTTTATATGTCTTTCATATGTAGTTATTCTTAAAAGACACTAAACCTTATCTTCTTTGGTTTGTGTGACTATTTGTGAGATGGAATGATTATTCATGTAAAATAATGAAATAATGTTTATGTTTATCTAGGGTTTCTATAATTCCATCCCTAAATGTTTGTTCATAATGATATATATAATAAATAAAATATTATACTTTTATAATTATTATGATGTTGTTAATGTAAAATTTTATTTACAATACTTTCTTTTCATCCATTAGAAAAATGAAATCTTCACTCATGCAAGCATACAGACTACTATCTCCATGAAATGATGTATTTTATTTTTAATAAATATTTTTATGGTTAGTTATAAAATTATTTTTAATGTATAAACCAAATAATTACAATATGATTAATATTTTGGAGATAATGAAACCAAGACTAATTTGAAAGGTCTGGAATTGTTAAACAAAATCATGTATGGAAAATGGAATTTTTTACACTCAAATATTGATTTAAAAACAAATTATTAATAAATAGATACAAATAAATTATTAATGAATAAAATATAATAATATAAATCCAAATATAATTATTATATAAATGTATAAAATATATAAAATGTATACATTTTTTATACTAGATATTAGAGCATGTTGGAAGAAGTGAAAGTCGAACGCAAGGGTTTACATTACAACATCATTTATTTTAAGGATTATCAATGATAAATTTAAATTGAAGAAATTATAAGATATATATATATATATTAAAATCCATATATTTTATTCTTATCTAGTTATATTTGTGGTTTTCAAGTATTCGTTCCAATTTTTCTCTTTTTAGAACTCAAAACCACCCAAAAAAGTTTATATGAAAAAGATAACTATATTTGTTTTTTTGTCAGAAATATATATATTCCATATCCATATTATTTACTTTAATTCATGTATGTTATTTTCTATACATAAAATTTTTCATAATGTAAACTTTATTTAACATTGAAATTCTATTGAATATTTTAAAAAGATCCTTTTTAACATGTTCCATAAAATATATTTTTGAATTTTCACGAAAGTATAAAAAGAATGTTTTTTATAAATTTAACAAATAACCACATTTTATATAGAGACTCTAACCTTTTACAAATATCATTACATAATTTTAATAATAATTAAACATCAAATTATAATCCAAGGATTATAAAGTCTGGTTTCTTGGAAGACTAGGTACATAAAACTAAAAACATGGGACTTAAAAAATATTTATTTATTTATCATTCATTAAGAGATCCTAACTTCCTTTTATACCTTAAATATTTATAGGATAACTTGGAGATAACATGAACATAGGGATGAGATAAAATCCTAGCAAACGATTAAATATTAAAATAAATCTTAGCCCATGGGTTAGAAGGCCCGATATAATGATATAAAAAGGCATGGAACATGATTCAACATAAGGAATAATAACATGGGATCATATAATCATGAATTAATATTAATGTGGAATTATCATAAAACATGACTATATAATGATTCAAGTATTCTTTCACATAGAGGAGCGTGAGTTAAGTCTCCTTGCACATAGAGGATCATGAGTCAAGGCTAACCACCAAGGCCGTTGCACACAACATCTCATGAGAATAAAAATTAACCAATGAATTGGAGATCTATCTAGGAACACCCATAATAACATGTTCATGAATATTCTTTCCACATAATGAATCATACATAATTAATCAAGCATAAACATAGGGGTTTCCCATGGAAAGGATTGGGTATCACAATTATGTCAAAAGAATAATAAATGGGCCTAACATAAAGGTGTCCATGAAAAAAAGGAATTAAATCATACATAGAAATTCATAAATTAATATAGGAATATATCATTATATGTGATTTCAAACTGAAGTGAAAAGAGAGTTTTAAAAACATTAGAAATAAAACATTTTAGTACGGTTTATGTGAAAACTTTTCAGATTTTTTAAAATGGAAAAGGCATAATTGTTTGTATAAAACCAGAATTGAAAAAAGGTAGTTTTTAATGATAAAATTATTCATTTTATAAAAATAATAGTGGCTTAAAATATATTATGTAGCACACTTTAAAATGGATAAGAATTCAGTAAGTTCCCTTAAATCGGGCTTCCTTATCAGAAATAATAGAGTAGGGATACTTTTACAAACATGTATATCCCTGAAAAGAAGGATGAATAGATATTGATACATGAGTATAGAACATATAAGAAATTTTATAATATGTACATAAATATAAAATATAATTTCATTTGGGTAAAAAGAGAGAAGGAGTAACATGAAGGAATGATGGAGGTTTGGGTAGAATCCCTTACCTTATGTCTGAAATGATTCTAAACTTGATCTTAATGTACTGAATAATAAAATTGTATTAATTAATTATCAATTAAATAACCATTTATACATATATTTTATTTATTATAACTTTATTAAGTTCATTTATGTCCTTTTTTTATGGGCTAATAGATTAAATTTCATCATTTGGGAGCATTTATTTCTATGGTTTTCATGAACAATTTACTTGTATAAGTGTATGGAAAATAATGTATAATGAGGATAGATGTATAAAAATGAACTTATATGTAATTAATGAACATGAATAATATTAAAACACCATTTTTTCATGGAATTGAGGATGATTCATTAGAGAAATCATTAATGATAATTGTCTAGATTAATTTCGCATTTTTTGATCACTATGAACCCATTTTGTTTTATAAATTAATATCACATTTACAAAAATATTAAAGAACATTAAATAAGATATAATACATATATTATAATATTTTTCAACCATTAAAATGGTTTCATGACCATATTTTATGTTTGAATTGAAATATTAAACCATGTCATCCACGAAGGTGATAGATTGGCACCTCATGGATGATGTTATCATTCTTAAAGTAAAAGAGAGAGGGGAAGATATTTGAAGAAGAATTATTACATAAACATGATAAAATTCTAGTATATTTAAGATACTAGAGTTTTCATGATATTTGTATTAGGGGAGGTGATTATAGAAAAAGAAAATAAAATAACTTGAATTTTTTTTGAAGGAAAAGAGAAGAGGGTTTTACCTCTTGATTCCTTCTTCTTGAGAACCTCCTTATGGGATTGGTTTTGGTCTTTTGTAAAGAAAAAAAGCTCTGGGGTGTTGGGGATAGGTTTGGGAATATTATCAGACAAAATATATGAAATACTAAAGGATTGTGAGGGTGAGGAGAATAGGTGGTGAGTGGTGGTATTTATAGTGGAGGGGGAGTTTTCTCATTATTTAATTAATTAGTTTATTATTTTTATCAATACAATAAATAATGATGATTATTAAGACTAAATATAGAAATTTTTTCACGTAAATTCTAAAAAATGGTCACTAACATCATCCATGACTCACGCATGGCTCGAAAATTCATTAATTTACATATACTGTAAATTACCATATTTCACTATTCACAAAAAATCGAGTATTTCAGAAAAATACCAAAAATTAAACCTAACCACTTTTAAAAATGTATAATTTAAAAAGTAACTACCTTTTATGAAAATAATTTTATAAATAGGAGAAATTTATTTTTTTATTAAAATCATAATTTACTTGAAAAATACAGATATTAAAATTATAACTAATTTTCTAACGCTTTGAAAAGTTAATCAAGGTCTCAAAAATTATATTATAATCTTAAAAAATCAAAATATTAATTTATGAATACATTTTATAAAAATAAATTTTATTTTTAATTTTTAATTTAATAAAAAAATGTAATTAGATATTTATGACCTATAAAAATACCAACACTTAATTAATAATTTTAAAATATTTATTTACTTATACTATGATATAATTATATCATATTGTAACTTATAATAAATATAAATTTTGTAACACCGCAAGCTTCTACGGTACGCTTATCTTTGAATAATTTGATAGCGTGTGTTGTACGCAACACCGAGTACTAACACACCATAACCAATCAAACCAGCGATTATGAATAGTAATACCTACTTTTTGAAATTATATATATATTATATTTCAAAATGGACTTAATTTTTGGATTCGGAATATAGAATTTATCCTAAGGTGAAATTTTGGTACTTTTCGGATAACTTTAATATTTTGATGAATAGTGAAAATTACTAAATTTTAATTAAAAACAACTTTTTTATTCAAAATAATTAATAGTGATAAATTATGAATTTGAGTGGTTTTAAAGTATATTAAGAATATATTTGTACCATTTAATATAATTTTGGTCATTGGACATAATTTTACAATTAAACCGGACATAAACAAGTGTCAATCTTTTGATAGTTATTATCTCTTAAAAACACGCTTTTTTGTTTTAACAATGGGAATTAATTTTAAATTAATTTCTGCCACTTCTGGGTTTTTAATTTGGAAATATGGATTATATATTTGGAATCAGGATGTTCAAATTGTGTAAATAGGTAACTTTTATTTTTTGACATTTTGAATAATTACTTCGGTAAATATTTTATTTATCATGGTCCGGTAAATAAGGGTTAAAAAATAATATTATAATAATAATAAATTACCCTAAAACGTGTCCTAGTTTTATTTTTTGATACATGTTCGACCATAGTCATATTTGGGTCGATTTTGGGACCCCATGGAGCCACTTGTATGCGATAGGGACACTTAATTTTAATTAAGTTAAAATAAGTACAAAAATGACATAAGCATATATCTTTTAGAAAAACAATTTTTACATAGGGTTATATATGTTGGATTTTTGACTATAAATATTCATTAGAAATATAAAAATATTTCCTACATAATTATATTTTATTTATAATTTTTAGACATTATATAATTTAATTTATTTATGACACAATGATGATGCAGTAATTACCATAATAGTGAAAAATTAAAATAATTGATATTATAAATACCCAAATAAATATAATTTGAGACTTTTAATGAATGACACTAATTTTATAGGATAATATGACATATTAGTATTGATTTAATTGACTTTTTTTGAAGTAATAATTCAGTTATAAGTTTCACAAAAATCAACTATTGAATAGTGTCAAAATTGACATAAAAGAGTTTTTAAAACAAATATTATATTATTAATTGATATTAAATTCCTAAAAATCTAAGTTTCAGAGAAGAGACTTATATAATGATATTTTTATCATTAATGGACCACTTAGGGGTCGCTTGTATGTATATGGTAGGTTTATTAACCATATAATATAAAAATACAAAGAGACATTGTAAAAGTGAAACTAATTAACTTAGAGTTAATACTTAAAGATAAGGTTAATATAGTAACCCAAATCTGTCTAAATTCTATTGGTTGAGTTTTTTTCGACCCATAACCACCTTAAACTTAAAATAATAAATTTTGGAGACATTATAAACCGAAAATGAATTTATTATAAATTAATATTTCTAGCTTTTCCAAAGGTGCCCCTCACCCCTATTATAAAAGGGCACTCCTCCTTCTCATTTATTCACACCTTCAAAGCCTTTTGGTTCGTCCAAACTCTTCCCAAATACTCTCCCAACTTTCCTCAATACAACCTAGAGTCCTTATTTTGATCATAAAGCCAACCTAAGGAGCCCTTTTGATCAAATCAAAAGGAAGAATCCGAAGAAGAGGTAATGATTTCACCACCCTTTTCCAAGTTCCTTTCTTCTTCCACTTCTTCTTCCTTTGTTGTTACCATTATAAAATAATAAATACAGTATATTTTATATACTGTGATGTTATTATAAATATGGTGCAACCATATTCATTATTCTATCCACCCTTTGAATAACATGTCACCATACGTGCGTACGTACGGCTTACTGCCTCCACGTTGTGGTGTAATTGTTATTCAATATATTATTATTTGGATGGGTATAATAATGATCTGTAACTCATGTAAATAATAAATATAACATATTAATGATTATTTATATATGATATACCATCCATTTATATATTATTTTAATATCAAAATAATGATATTGTCGCTCGTGCGTACGTACGGACTATCGTCTCCACGAACGCGATGAGATTCATTCTCCATCGTATCCATTCAAGTATAATTATCATTTGATGATTTAAAAATGATGTTTAAGGACTTGATATCATTCTGGATATGAATAATATAAAACCTATCCATTACAAACATGGCTTATGTAACAAAACATATAAAATAAAATGAGTAAGTTAACACCCGAAACAACGATAATACTAAGATATTATTAACAAATCAATGTTAAAAGATATTATATGATATCATATTAATGTATATGATTCTTTTGTAATTTAATTACAATTATTTCACAATTATATAGGATTTTAACCTACCCCAACCAAAGAAAAGTACAAGGTAAGGGTTATTTCACAATCTCTTCATTATCCGAGGTTGTTTATACGTAATAATCTATTGGGATCTCTTTATCATCCACATCCATGTTTCTTAAAAATGTATTTCAAAACATTTTTACTATTTAAAAGAATATGGGTTAAAGTCATTTATACCCTTGTTTTACTTTTTATAAGAGTTTTATAAAGTAATCTTTCCTTCGTTTTCCAAACAAGGTTCTTTTTAACCTTTTCGACGGAATTAAGGTAAGAATGTTTTTTTAACTTATACGGCGGGTGCAGTTATTTTCCGCTGTTATAAAATCGTCGAAGCTTCCCTTACAAGCTTATAAGAATATTTTCAAATAAAATGTTTTATTTCATAAATATAATACTCTTAAATGATTTCAAAATAGAAAGAGATATTTCTCTAAAAAGAGTTTTGATTTCATCTATGTCAACATCCTTTGATGGATTTTACGCTTATTTGAAGTTGATTTATTATGATACAAAACTTATATATTGTATTGAAGATTTTGTGATATGTTTGACTGTGGATATGCTATTTTTATACCGTTCATAGTTTATGGTGAAAGTATTTACATTTCGTATGCTAGTTTTAATACGAATGTTTATGTTATGTTTAAACCTTTTCATATGGGAATGCATTGGACTTAATTTGTGACAGGTGGAGCCCGTTATAGCTCATCCATGCATCGGTAGGTCTCATGAGACAAACTAGTGTCTTGGAACAAGGCCTTGGAAAAATCTTATTTGTATTCTTGGCACGAGGCCTTGGCTATGTGGTTATGATAGTCTGGCATTATGCATTCCATCATTATGAAAGTGGTTATTGATATTGCATGTGATTATTCAATTAGTAGAATATCCATGTGAATAAGTAAATGGCATTATTTCATTTTACTTTTGACATACTATGTTGAAGTTCAAGTTTAAAAGGCTTTTATTTTAGTTATACATTGCCTTAAATTTTTATTCTTATTTATGAAAGTTTCCGCTATATTGTTATCCTTACTGGGAATTTGAGCTCACCCCTTTTCTTTGTTTTATTTTTCCCAGGGTATGAAGAAGTAAATTATGAATGACCTGCAGGGATAGTTTGTGGGGATATGAGTGTGAAATATGAAGAAAAGATGTTGTTGTAGTTTTCATTTTTATGATGTAATGTAAGACTTATGAATATATCTAGTGTTTAAAAAGCTACTAAACCAATCGGTCTTTCGAGATTTGATCCTTCTTGTGGTCATGCCAATGTTATGTAATAATGCACCGACTCTAGGTAACTGGGGTCGGGGCTTTATAAATTTTGTTTATAATTTTATTGGTGAAGTTATTATTCAATTTTATGGCTCATTATTTATAAGGGTCACAGTACTATTCTAAAGGTCAAGTTACTATTTAATCAGTATAGGTTCCTTAAGTTCAAGAAATGCCTTTTATTTAATAAATTATTCATTTATAAAGTTTTTATTGTGTTCTTAATGTGATTTTATGTGATTATACTATATTTCATAAATATAATAAGGGAATTTCATTTAAAAAAGTTTTGGGTCGTTACAATCTTCCCCCTTATGAAATTTCACCCTCAAAATTTCGTTTAATATTCTATGTTGAAAATAGATGTAGGTACTTCTCTTTCATCACTTGCTCTAGATCACATGTTGTCTCTTCATACTTATGGTTCCACCAAATTACTTTTATAAGTTGGTTAGTATTGTTTCATATAAATTTATCTCTATGTTCTAAGATTTTCATTGGATGCTCCTCGTAAGAAAGATCATTCTCCAATTATACCACCTCTAATGTTAGTACATGTGAAGGATCTGGTATTTACTTCCTTAAGAGGGATACATGGAATACATTTTGTACTTGAAACATGTTTGGTTGGAGTTCTATTCAACAACCACATCTCTAACACGATCAAGGATATCAAAGGGGGCATTCTACCTGAGACTTAGATCCCCTTTCTTCCCAAATATCATGATCATCTTCCATTGAGATATGAAGAGGAATACCATGTCTTCAACCATAAAATCCACATCTTATTGATGATTGTATTCATAGATATTTTTTTGACTTTGGGCTTCCTTGATGTGTTGCTGAATGTTTTTCACCTTCTCCACCATTTCTTTGACCATTTCAGGTCCTAACAGCTTACGTTCACCAACATCATCCCAACATGTTGGTATTCTACACCTTTTCCCATCATGGTATTCATATGGATCCATTTGAATAATCTAGTGGAAACTTTTGTTATAAGAGATTTCAACCAGTGGAAGATGTTGGTCCCATCCTCCTTTAATTCCATAGAACACGCTCTCAACATGTCTTCTATTGTCTGAATATTCATCTCAAATTGACCATCAGTTTGAGGATGATAAGATGAAATGTTGTTCAGCTTAGTGCTTAGATCATGTTGGAGACTTTTCCAAAACATGTGAATCTATGATTTCATTCGGATATAATAGATAGTGGTACTCCATGAATCCTTACTACTTCTTTGATGTATATCTGAGCAATTTGATCCAGTGAAAAGTCCTCTCAAATTGCAATAAAGTGAGCTTTCATTGTAAGACGATCCACAATAACCCATATAGCATTATTTTTCAAGATGTATTTGGAAGTCAAGTGAAAAATTACATGGTGGTGTTTTCCCATTTCTATACTGGTATAGGTAATGTTTGCATCACCCCTTTAGAATTTTTCCTTTTATCCTTTACTTATTGATATACTAGGCACTTTGATGTGTATTTTGTGATATCCTTTTTCATATTTCCCCACAAAAGTTATCCTAGAGATCTCGATACATATTTGTTCTCCCTAGGTGAATAGAGAAGGTTGAGCTTTGTGCATCATTCATAAGCTATATATTTATCTCTAGATTAGATGGTACACATAGTCATGACCCAAATATTATGACTCCATCCTCACTGATCTTGAACTCAGAGGATTTCCCATTCTTGATAGCTTCCACCTTTTTCTGAATTTCCATATCATTTATTTGTGTATCCTTTATTTTCTCCACAAGGGATAATTAAACAATCATTTGAGAAAGTATTGATGATTTTCATACCTTAATGATTACCATTTATATCCTTTAAAAGTCTAAGAATATTGTATCCTTCTTAATTCTCATCATTGATAAAAATGAAAGATCATTTCTACTTAGAGGATCTCCCACCTTATTTTCTTTACCAGGATGTTAATGGATTGAGAATTTGTAATCCTTGATGAGATCTAACCATATTCTATGGAACATATTAATATTCTTATGTGTTAATATATATTTTAGATTCTTATTATTAGTATATATTTCACAATTCTCCCCATAGAAATAATGCTACCATATTTTCAAAGAAAAGATCAAAGATTCCAACTCCATATCATGCGTAGGATAGTTTTTATCATAATTTTTAATTTAATTAAGGTGTAGACTATCAATTTATCATTTTTCATCAATACACAACCTAATACTTTATTTTAAGCATCACTGTATACCAAAAAGAGTTCTCCACATGTCGAGAGTGTGAGTACTAGCATAGTGATAAGCTTCTTTTTGAGCTCCATAAACCTTTCCTCACATTATTGAGTCTAGAAAAGCATCACTCCCTTCCATTTTATCTTGGTTATTGGGTTTGAAAATAATTATAAGTTCTTCACAAATCATTGGTAGTACCTGACTAGACCAAGAAAGCTATGGATCTCCATTACAGATGTTGTCTTGGGCCACTCTTCGATTTCCTTTGTCTTGGAAGGGTCCACAAATACTCCTTCTCTGGTGATAAAATACCCCAATAATGATACTTTCTCCATACAAACTCACATTTACTATACTTTCCATATATTTTATCCCTTTGAAAACTTTTGAGAATAGATTCCAAATTCTCCTCATGTTCATATCTTCCCTGCTAACCTTTAATTGGTGATATCCCGGTTGAAGGTCCACCTTAGTGAAATAACTAACCCCACATAGCTGATCTAAAAATTCATATATCCATAGAAGGGGTACTTGTAATTTATTGTTATTTTATTGAAATCATGACAATTGATGAAGAGGTGCAATGAACCATCCTTCTTCTTAATGAAGAGGACCGACACACCCCATAGTGAAGCACTTGATGATATAAAACCCTTGTCCAGATTCTCCTATAACTGCTTCTTCCCCTCTTCTATCTCAACGGTGTCCATTATATAAGGTTTATTTCATATGGTAAGAGATAAAGGAATAAGTTCAATTGAGAACTCAACTTCTTTGTTAGGGGGAAGGCTGAGAAAATTTTTGGGGAATACATCAGTGTAATCCCTCATGATAGGCATATCTTCAAGCATGATCCTCTCCTTTTTCTCAATCATTGGCACAAGATATGATTTCTCATAAGGCAGTAATATCTATACTTAAGATGATGATTTTGAATGAGATTCATCTTCCTCCTTTCATTTATAAATAATTAGAGGATGTTATGAGATGTGGAGATTGATCTTCATTTCCTGATAGTTGATGTTGTATTTTTATAAATATAGCCAATCCACACCCAAAATAGCAGCAAACTCTACCAAAGGAAGTAAGACAAGATTTGGTGGGAGGTTTAATCCACAAACATTAACCAGGGAGGATTTATGTACTTTAGATGCAATAATTTACCTATTATATATTCTTATAGATAAATAAACCTCCATATTTTGAGGTGGTGTTTAAATAGTTCCACTAAACTTGAAAGATATGAAAGAATATATAGAACCAGAATCAAATAGTATGTTTGTTATTCTTTAATGAATAACTAGAGTACTTGTCTCCACATCATTTTCCGGCTCCACATCAGTAGTATTGACAGTATAATACCTTCCTTGTTTCCTTGGATGTTTTTGTTGATTGACTCCAAAAACCCTAGGCTTAGGGAATTGGTTCGCAAAATTCCCATGTTCCTTATAGTTAAAACATTGCACTATTGGATGATCATTGATATGAACCTTCCTTTATTCTTCCACATTAGTAAGATTATTTATATTTCTTCAAAATTTCTTAGATAGAGGTCCCATTCTTCCACATTTGAAGCATTTCATGGTTCCCTTTAGACAGACCCCAGGATGATTCTTCCCAAAATATTAACATGTGGGATATTCGGTCTTCTTTTCACCATGGGATTTATTTTCTGGTACACCCATATCAGACTCCATTTTATGTTTTTTTTTTCATTGGCCCCATGAGACCAGTGAGAGTCTCTGATATCCATTTCAACATTGAGGGAACGACGTACAATCTTTTTATAACTATCAAAGTCCTAAATCACCAATGATTTTTATAGACTCAACTTTACTCCATTAAAGAAGTGATCCACCTTGATTTTGGTGTTCATGACAAAGTCAGAGGTGTATATTGAAAGCCTTGTAAAGTTTTCTTTATATTCCCCGATAGACTTATCTTCCTTCTGCTTAAGTTTGAAGAACTCTCTTTCCATCTTGAGATGGAGGGTTCGGGGAAAATATTTATTTAAAAACATTTTATTTAACTCCTCCTAATAAATGGAATCAATTTCCACCTTGGACCTTGTTTTTTTAATCAATTTCCACCCCTGATCAGATTCCCCATCAAAATGATAAACCGCAAATGCTGATTTCTCTTCTTATAAGCACTAGAGGGTAGAGAATATCTTTTCAATGGATTTAAACCACTGTTCCAAAAAGAGGGGATCATAATATCCACTAAAAATTGGAGTCCTTTGACACATGAATGATTCGATGGTGACTTTCTCTTTACTTGGAGAATGAGGGCATTCCACACGATTCAAGTTATTATTCATAACTTGATCCAGCTAAGCAAGTACTATCAAAAAGTTTTGAGCTCCCATTACCATTATATTTGGAATTTCATTTGTGAAATCATCACATCAATTATCACATTGATTATTTTCATGTGTTCTACTATTACCTTCCATTATCTAAGAAAAAGAAAGTACAATTAGGGGGCATAAATATTTAGCTAATACGCATAAAAATGAAACTTTAAATATAAAAGGATAAAGTCTTAAATAAAAAGTATATCATAACTTGTGATTCCCTAGGTTTCAATCTAGGTCGTCCATGATCTATTTCATAAAATATATTCTTATGTGCATTTTCTTTGTTCCCTTAATTATAGATTGTAACAAGCTTTTGAATTTTCCAAAGCATATCCCCCTAGAGTGTCAAATTAGGTGTAGAGTATGGCCCATTATCATGTATCAAGTTACCCCAAGTTAGGAAAAAAACACCTTGTTAGAGTTTTCACTCCTAGTTATATCTTTTCCATAAACACGTCCTCTTTTAGTATCCAAAGATGGATGTATTTTCTTTATAAACACCTTACTCTATACTTACCAAAATTTAGGGATGTTTTCACATACTTAGTCTTATCCCTAGGTCTATTGATAAAGTTCTCTATTCCTAGTATCCAAAAAAATAAATAAACTTTTCCTTTAATAGAAAATATAGAGACCATAACCTTTTACACATATCATTACATGATTTTATGCATAATTAAACATAAAATTAAAATCCAAGGATCGTAAAGTCTGGTGTCTTGGAAGACTGGGTACAAAAAACTGAAAACATGGGACTTTAAAAAAGATTTATTTATTTATCATTCATTTAGAGACCATAACTTCCTTTGTTCCCTTACATCTGAATAGGATCACCTGGGAATAACATGAAAAAAGGGATGATCTAATAGCCCAGTAAGGGATTAACATTAAAATAAATATTAACCCATTGGTTAGAAGGAATAACATAATGATATAAAAACTCATGGAACATGATTCAACATAAGGAATCATAACATGGGATTATATATTCATGCATTCACAGTAATGTGGCAGCATCATAAAACATGACTTTGGTATGAGTCGAGGCTCGTTGAATATAGAGAATCACGAGTCAAGGCTCGTTGCACATAGAGGATCATGAGTCAAGGATAACCACCTTGAACGTTGCACATAACGTCTCATGAGACTAAATATTACCCAATGCTTTGGAGAACTATCTAGGTGCACCCATCATAACATTTTTAGGAATATTCTTTCCAGATAAATAATTGTACATAAGTAATGAAACAAAAACATAAGAGTTACCCATGGAAAGAATTGGGTATCAGAATCATGTCAAAAGCCTAATAAATGGGAATATCATAAAAGTGTCCATGAAATAAAGAAATTAAATCATACATGGGAATTCATAAAGAAATATAGGAATATAGTAATATAACATGATAAGTGATATCAAACTGAAGTGAAAGAGTGTTTAATAAACTTTACAAATAAAACATTTTAGTACGGTTTAAGGGAAATCTTTCAAGATTCCTTAAAATGGAAAAGTCATAATTGTTTGTATAAAACTAGAATTGAAACAAGGTAGTTTCCAATGATAAAATATTTGATTTTATAAAAATAATGGTGGATTAAAATAGATTAAGGAGCGCACTTTAAAATGGACAAGAATTCAGAAAGTTGCCTTAAATCAAGCTTGCTTATCGGGAATAATTGAGTAAGGAGCCATTTAAAAACATTTTTATCCCCAAAAATAAGGATTAATAGATCTTTATACAAGATTTTATAAAAAATACATAAAATTTATAAGATATACATAAAGATAAAAGATATTTTCATTTGGGTAAAAAGGAGAAGGTGTAACCAAAAATGATTCTTCGGTTGATCTTAATGTCCTAAATAATAATATTATATTCATTAATTAATAAGTAAATAACCATTTATACATGTATTTTATTTATTATAACTTTTTGGTCTTTTGTAAAGTCCAAAAGCTCATAGATGTGGGTTATAGGTTTGGGAAGATTATTGGTCATAATATAGACAAGTATCAAGGCTTTATAGGGGTGAGAAGAAGAGGTGGTGAGGGGTGGTATTTATAGTGGAGGAGGGGGTGTTTTATCATTATTTAATTCATTAGTCTAGTATTTTTCTCAATAAAAGAAATAGTGTTGATTATTGAGACTAAATATTGTAATATGTGTATGTGAATTCAAAAAAATGGCCACTTACATCAACCATGACTCAAGCATGACTCAAAAATTCATTTATTTACATATACTGTAAATTATTGTATTTCAATATTCAAGAAAAATTCACCCCAACCATTTTTTAACATGAATAAATCAAAAATTAAGTCAATTTTATAAAGAAATCTAAATATGAGAAATTTAATTTTCAATTAAAATCAAAATTTACTTGAAAAATACAGATTTTAAAATTTTAACTGATTTTTTAACAGTTTGAAAAATTAATTAAGGTCTCATAAAATTATCTCATAATATTATGAAATAAAAATATTAATTTATGAATACATTTTATGAAAATAAATTTTCTTTTAAATTATTAATTTAATCAAAAAATAATAATTAAATATTCATGACCAACAAAAATACCAACACTTAATTAATAATTTTTAAAATATTTATTTACTTATACTATGATATAATTATATCATATTTTCACTTATAATAATCATAAATTTTATTTATACTAAAAATGGTGAAGTTACTATTCAATTGGTATGTTTACTATTCATAATGCTCACATTATTATTCCCAAGGTCAAGTTACTATTTCATCGGTATAGGTTCCTTAACTTCAAGAAATGCCTTTTATTTTATTAATTATTCATTTATAAATTTTTTATTGTGTTCTTAATGTGATTTTATGTGATTATACTATATGGAATAAATATAAGAATGAAATTTATTAATAAAAGTTTTAGGTTGTTACATTTTCCTACTATCATTTACATTATTCATTATCAGGATTACTCTATAATTTTACATGGTTTTTCAAAGAAAATAGTATTCCCATTATTCTTGGAATATTAAATTTTCTAACATTTTCAAAGGACAAGTATATTTTCTCTTGCATTAAAAGATAAATTTTAATGTATTTATAATGTTTTATTCATCTATTCCGGTATTCTTTAAAGTTTATTTTTCTTCATTGGTGATATAATCTAATAATTTCATCTATATTATTCCTATGTATAGATAATAATCGTGTTTTTTGGTTTATCAAATTAGGAAAATAATACTATATCAAATGCTAGTTTTTCAATAAAAATGTTTATTTCTATTATATATTGTATGGTTATTAATTTATTTCATATAATAAAATTGATTTGATATTGTACATGATAGTCGGTAACTTGTATTAGATATCCACTCAATGAATTAGTATGTCTCATGAGACAAACTAGCATGGGTATTTGGTGAATGCTTCAACTTTTGTATTTATTATGTCTTTTCATGATACCTTGACTTTATGATTATAATGTCTGAAATTACAAACATTGTCATTATAAAATGATTTATTATTATACATGTGATTGATTATGTTGAAGTGTCATCCATAGTTATATTCTCTTTCCATGATATTATATATATGGAATATTTGGTTATTGTTTATCTATTCTATATTATTCATGTTTTTTTTATCGAATTATATATTACATTATATTCTTTCTTTTACTGAGCATTTGATCTCACCCTTTATTCTTTTCCATTACATAGGGTTCCAAGAAGTAAATATTGAATTATTTTAAGAAAATACTAGAAAAATTAATAAATTTATCAATAGAAGTTTATGTTTTATTTCATGTTTTCAAATATGACATAAGAGTCACATATATATTTTGTATCCAGAGACTATTAAACTATTTGATCCCATGGGATGTGATCTCTGGAATTTTTTCCTATGTAGTGAAGTAACAATAGGATTTGGGTTACTAGATTTAGGGTTGTTATAGTTTGTATTATATTAAGTTTAGTAGTAACCATGATAGCTAGATATAGAAGAACATAGTAGAAGTAGGTAAAGGAATAGATTCCTCATGGCAGTTTATTATCGAAACATAGATGCTGGTTAATGGGTTTTATTGATATTTAAAACTAATAAGTCATAGAAGATAGAGAGAAAGGAATGTAATAAATTTAATTCTAAATTATTCAAAAAATACTTTCCTCGTGAGCAATGTGTTTATATGGAAAATGAATTCCTCAATCAAATGCAAAATAAAAAGAAAAATGTTACTGAATATGAAGATGGAATCATAAGGTTACCATCTCATGCTAGGATTATGTATACAATTTAAAATATAATATTAATCAATTATCTATGTGTTAAAGCTTAACTTTACTAGGTTATTAGTTTATCAGACCTTTTTAGTATAGAAGGATATTTTTTTAAGTGCTATAAATAAAGAGAAATATTTCTTCAAGTCTTATTTTTTTCTAGGGAATTCAAGAAATGATATGGGTGAATGAAATTTTTTTAAAAAGAAACTTGGAAATAGGTAAGAACAGATGTGTGTAGTTTCTAACATTTAATATATTAGAAAGAAACACAATGGAACCTGGTTAAAGGTAATGATAGTTTTATTTATGTGTGGAGATAAAGGCCATCAATATTTTTATTGAGAGGATAATAAATAAAGTTACAATGTCCAATTCATCATCTGTAAGGATATGGGGAAATATTTGAATGAATTCCCAAAGGGTTAAGGAAATTTACCTTTTAAAGTCCAAGGAATAATGAACAATATTATACAATTACTATAGTTGAGGTTAAAATCCCAAATTACTTGATAGTGGGTTTATTAATCATAAACTCAATGTTAGTTAATGCTTTACTTGATTCTATATCGGTGCACTCTATTATATCATCTATGTTTTCTGAGAGCTTTAAATTATCCCCTAACACTTTGAGTAAAGGTTTTTCAATTAAGTCAACTAATGGGAATCTTATTTTAATAAATATATGCTAAGAAACCTCTATTTATATGCATATATATTACCTATTTGTATAATTTATAATCATAACTATGATTGGATTGATATAATCCTTAGTATAGTTTGAAAATAAAAGTATGATGAAAGTATTTAAGATTTGTAGAAAGTGATTACCATTTATGATGGGGGTATATAATCACTGGATTTTTAGTTAGAAACTTCAATATCTAAATAATTTATGAATTTTCCTTTAGTATATCACCTGAATGAAATTCTTTGAGAATAAGATAATTCACTATTTTTGATGGGGATGAAATCCTAAGGATAGAGGATATTCCAATTATAAAGGAATAAATTGAGGTATTTCCAAAATACTTATAGGGACATCCACCTATAAATGAATTTTAGTTTTCTATTAATCTCATCCACGATGGTAAACATATATCAAAGGCTCTTGATAGAATAAAAATAGTGGAATTGGTATAGTTATGGAGAAAACTACAAGATTTGTGTGATATGGGATTTATACGCCCTATTTTCCCCCTCTGGCATCCCATATTTTATTTTTGAAAAATAAGCGTGGTACTATAAGGTTGTGAATTTATTATACTTAGATCAATTCTAAATATATAAATAATAAATATCATTTCCATACATTGATGATTAATTTGGTCAAATTATATGAGATTAATATTTTCCAAATATTGATGTTTTCTTTAGTTATCATCAATAATGGGTGAAGAATGTTGATATAATGAAAATGAAATTTCATACAAGGTGTGGATAGTAAGAGTTTAGTGTAATTCATTTCATAATAACTAATAACCATCTGTTTTTATGAATATGATGAATGGAGTATTCAAGGATTATATTGATTGATTCATAGTTGTATTCACTAGTGATATCCCAATATACTCTAAAATCCTTGAAGATAAACAGAACCATTTTTGAATAATTCTTGAGGCTCCCAGAGAAAATAATTATTTGGGAAATTAGATAAGAGTGAATTTTTTTCTACAGTAAGTTCCTTTGATGGATATATTGTCTCCAAGGATGGAATATTAATTGATCCTTCAAATAAAATAGTATTCAAATAATGTCCCACACTGATGAATATAATTGAGATGTGTAGTTACCTTGGTTTAGTGGGTTGATATTGGGTGTTTGTTTAAAAGTGTTCCCAATTGGTCATAAAAATGACCATGTTGACACGTAAAGGGTTCAAATTCACATGGTCAATGGAATGTGAATAATTTTTTGAAGATCTAAAGAGGATATTGTTTAATGTTCCAGTGTTTAATTTGATAAGGGTTTGTAATATATAGTGACACCTCAAAGAAAGTATTGGGTTGTATCCTTATATAGAATGATAGAGTGGTTATTTATGCATCAAGGAAATTCAATATCCATAAAAAACTATCTATATTTTTATAATCATTTGGAAGTTGTAATATTTTCCTTGAAGATATATAGGATCCATATCCATGGAAAATATTTTGACATATATATAAACCACAATGGTTTGAATTACATATTCTCCTATAAATAGCTCAACGTGAGGAAAATAGGATGGTTATAACTACTCAAGGACAATAATTTCTCTAAAAATAACCACCATGGGAGTGAAAATAATGTTCCTAATACATTGAGTAAGTGTTACCATGGTGTAAAACCACAAGATTTTATGAAATTATTTTCAAATAAATTTCATTTCTTTGATAGTTTATGTTATACACAACACCGAGTTTTAATGAACCATGATATACTATTAATATTATTATTTAAACTTGACCATTATAACATAACCATTAAATTTAGAAGTATGAATAGTAATAACCACATTTTGAAAATTAATTATAAAGGTTTTAAATAAATAAAATATATCTACAAATAAGTACTTAATTTTTATTAAATTCTTTATATGCTTCAAAAATACTTTCTTTTTAATAAATGGTTTTTCTTAATTTTTTTGAACAAATAATAATATTAATTTTTAAAAAAATTATAAAATTTATTTGAAAAAATCAACTTCATTTTTAGAATAAAAATTTCAAAATTATCTTAGGGTGAATTTTTAAGAATTTTTTCAAAAAGATTAATTTTTTGATGAATAGTGAAAATACTAATTTTTATTAAAAATAGATTTTTTAAAGAATTTCCACGATCAATTTTATTTTAAGATGGTTTTAATAGTAATATTAATATAATTATATGATCTTGTGACACACTTATATATGGTTTTTATTATGTGATGATTGTTACATTATAACAAAGGATGGTGGTTACGTTATAACTAAGGACGGTGGTCATGTTATAACCAAGGATGGGTGGAACCTATATCTATATCCATTTCATTGGGAAATTATTAATTTTTTATGATCTTATGGAAAACATATGTATGGTTTTCATTATGTTATAGTGGTTATTATATAACTAAGTATGGTGGTTATGTTATAACCAAGGATGGTGGTGACATTATAACCAAGGACGGTAGTCATGTCATAACCAAGGATTAGTGGAACCTATATCTACCTCCAATTCATTAGGTAATGATTAATGTTCTATGATCCCATAAAGTACATAGGAGTTTATCCCAATCCCAAAAAATAGGGCACATGTGAGGTTATCCAAAGCCCCAAATAGGCTACATGGGAGGTTATCCCAATCCAAAAAGAGGGTACATATAAGATTATCCCAAGACTGATGCAGGTACACAAGTGGTTATCCCAAGACTATCATGTTATGAATGTCTTGCTGGGTAGACTTGAACTGGGATTTTTTATGCTTATGTGTATGATAAAAGTCAATTTCTTATGTCAATGTCATGTTTTCATGGATTGTGTTCTTTTATCCCATTATGATTCATGTCTTATGAACTTCCAAGGTTTATACCATGACTCAAGATTATGATCCATGATATGTAGTGTATGGTCTTAAAATTTTATTATCATTTTTATATACACTTATGCTCATGTTAAGTTGATATCCCCCATGTTAACCCTTACTGAGCATCTGAGCTCACCCTTTATTATGTTTCCTTTCCCCAGGTTATGAAAAAAGGTTTTATATAGGGTATGTCTATGAAGTGTACTATATGGGAGGATCATTATTGTAGATATTGAATATATTTTCAAAAATAAGAATATTGTGTGTCTCATATACAAATACATTAACCCATTATGGTAATTGAGCATGTGTTTTTGAAATGCATTGAATATTCATCTATTATGATGTGATATCTATGTATAAAAATCATGGGTTGTTATGGTTGGTATCTGAGAAAAGGTTTAGTTATCCTTTTTAAACTAGGTGAAAAAATAGTGAGATCCCTAGGGATATGTCTAAGTATTAGTTTAATGATAATTCTAAGAATAATAAAATATCTCGAACTTTTGGAGAAGGATAGAGTGAGTGGTTTCTGAGAAATTTCATCCTTATATCCATTCTACAAGTAGATGTGGCTCAAGCATAGTTGTAACTAGGGGTAATAAATATTAAAATTCTACATTGATCTAAACTTGATCATCACTTGGTTTATGAAAATGGTAATTTCTACAAATCTAGTTTGACACTACTATGGGATATGCTTTAGAAATTCAAAAACTCTTTATGAACCATCATGAAGGATTAGAATAATAACCATGAATTACTTAGGTTAAGACTAATGGGTCATATATTGAAGAAAATGTGTCATGATTTAGACATCCAATGAATGATTTATCACTCTGATCAAGGATTTATGATGGTCATTATAACCATTTTTGTTTTACAAAAGGGTTGAAGATAGAATAATTAAGTTTGGGTCATGAAAGGTATGCTCAAATATTTAAGTCTCTTATTTGAGATTAGTTATATAAATTCCCATATATCATGAAAAGTAATTTGGATTTTTAATTCCAATCCCCAATTATTATATGTTGAATTATTAGGTAAAACCTCTAATGATAGGATTATTTCATATCAAGTCTATGATTCTTCTCCATTTGATGTTTATGGGAATGTTCTTCCTGTAAATTTTGTCATTCTTCATATGGTTGAATTTGAATTTATCTTAGGCATGGATTGGTTTTCTCTACAAAAATACCACATCAATTTTAGATGATGTGAAGTCATGTTTAATATTCCAAACCAACCTATGAGAATATATCAATATGAGATAAGTATGAACTTGTTATAGAGATCGCATACACTGTATGGGTCTTGATTCCCATTCAAAAAGGGTGTTTATCTCATATGGTTGGGGATAAAATAAAATCTGATGATATTTCTATAGTACGAGAGTTTTGTAATGTCTTTTGGGAAGAAATTCTTAGTCTTCCACCAAATAATGAGGTTGATTTTTCAATATAACTCATACCTAGTGTTATGTCTATTAAAAAGTCTCCCTATAGAATGTATCTAATTGAGTTGTAGTAATTGAATAAAAAGCACCAGGATAATATTGAAAAGGGTTTTATTTGGACAAGTATGTCACCTTAGGATGCACTTTATGCTTTTTTTCAATAATAAATATGGATCAATGTTACTTTACATTGAATATCAGAAACTAAACAATATCAGGATCAAGAACAAGTATCTCATACCCATATTGATGATATATATGATAACCTGTATGAGGCCCAGTACTTTTCAAATATTGACCTTCATTATGGATATCATCAATTAAGGGTCAAAAAGGAGGATATATCCAAGACTGTTTTCTATACATGTAATGGAAACTATGAATGTATAGTGATTTTATTTGGTCTTACTAATTCTACCACTATCTTCATGGATTCTATGAGTAGAGTCTCTAGAGATTAACTTCATCAGTTTTTTGGTAATATTTATCAATGAATTTATTATATATTCAAATGAAAATTAAGATAATGAAGATCACTTGAGAATTGTACTAAATACCCTAAATAAGGAGAAATTGTATAAAAAAATTACAAAGTGTGAATTTTTTATACAAGGGATTTAATTTTTGGGTCATATAATCTAAATAGTGGGTATATCGATGGATCTATCAAAGGTCGAGGCTATTGAACATTGGACTAGATAAACAATGGTAACTGAGATCCAAAGGTTTTTTAGTTTCGATGGATATTAGCAATATTTTGTGGAGAAATTCTCATGACTATATATTCCACTCACTAAGTTAACTTGGAAGGGATCCATACTCCTATGGGTGGATGGATTCGAGAAAAATTTCAAGGAACTAGAGTGAAGGTTATTCAACATACCTATACTTACATTAACCTATAGTAGAGGTTTGCAACCTATAGTGATGAATCAAAGAATGTATTGGGATTCATTCTCATGAATAATGACATCGTTATAACTTATGGATCGTGAAAATTGAAGGTTCTTGTGAAAAATTACCCAACTCATGATTTGGATTTTGATGTGATAATTTTTTCATTAAAGAAATGGAGGAATTATATTTGTAGAGAAAAGTATGATATATACGCTGATCAAAATAGTTTAAAGAATATATTCACATATAAAGAGTTGAACATGCAAAAAAGAATATGGTTATAGATAATTAAAGATTATGACTAATTAATATATTACCACCTTGGAAAAGTGAACAAAGTGGATGATGATTTGAGGAAATGGATCATGCTATCTTATATTTTTTCAGGATCACAAAAGAAACAATATTTTTAAATTTTCAAAGTATGGATCTTGAAATATTAAAGGAAGTAAAGAAAACTTATCTTTCTCAAATAAGTGTTCAAACATCTATCTTAATGAGGATAATAGAGGCATAAAAGGATGATATGAAACTGAAAAAGAAGGTCATAAATGATTTTGAGTTAAACCTTAATTATGATGGAATTATTAAGTTCAATAATTGTGTATTTGTTCTATCCATACTATATTTTAAAAAGGATCTATGTAAAGAGGCTCATAGTTCATCATTCTCTATTCATCTAGGAAGTACAAATATGTATAGAGATTTTCAAAAGTATTTCATGTTGGATGACATGAAGGAAGATATTGCATATCTTTTATATAATTTCTTGGTAGGGTAATAAGTTAAGGCTGAGAAACAAAAATATAGGGGTGTTATTATCATTACCCACACTAAAATGAAAATGGGAAAATATCACCATGTATTTTTTCATCAAAACATCTAAACAGAATAATGTTATATGGGTTATAATTGATCTCCTTACAAATTTAGGAAACTTAATCACCATCATATAACATTTATCTCTAGATCATATTTCTATGATATACATTAAGGAATTGGTAAGGTTTCATGGAGTGCAACATTTTACTAACTCTATTCTGGATCTGAGGTTTACCTTGGAGTTCTGGAGAAGTCTTCAGCAAGTTTTGGATACAAAGTTAGGTTTCAGCACTATATATCATCCTCAAATATAAGTTTAGTTTTAGGTAATAATTAAAACCCTTATTGATATTTTGAGATATTTTTATATGGATTTCAAAGGTTTTTGGGATCAACACCTTCCTCTGGTTGAATTTTTATACAACAATACTTTCACTCGAGCATTCAGATGGCTCTTTATGAATCCTTATATAGAAAAAAGTGTAAAAGTAAAATATACTAAAATTAATTTAGTCAAATAAAGCTATTAGGTCCTAATAATTTTTTAAAAATGGAAAATAAGGTTATAGATATTCAGTAACATATAAGGTCATCATAATTTGGAAAAAAATATTATGCTGACAATCATCATCGTGATCTGGAATTTGAAGTTGGAAACAAGGTGTTTTTAAGAATTTATTTGTAGAAGAAGGTAATTAGATTTAGAAATAATTTAAAAATAATCCCTAGGTATTTTATTACCTTTGAAATTATTCATCATATCCAGATGATGTCTTATTATATAGTAATTCCACCAAACCTCTCCCAAGTCCATGATGTGTTCCATGTATCTCTCCTGAAAAAGTACACACCTAATCCATCACATGTATTGAACTCAAAGGATGTATCATAAAAGAATGAACTTTATTACAAGGAATAATAAATATATATTCTAGATCTTACATAGAAACTTCTATGAAATAACACTAATCACTTGGACAATTTTTATGTTGAAACCACCAGCTTGAGGAAGCGACATGGGAACTTGAGGATGTAATGAGGTAGAATTGTTTCAGTATTTTTTCCAAAGTGATGTAATTTTGAGGGTGAAATTAATTTTATGGTGGGGTAGTATGTATCACCCCAAAATTTTAGGAAAAAAATCAAATAAATATAATTTCTTCGATAGCTTGGACTACACATAACATCGAGTTTTAACAAACAACGATATACTATTAATATCATTATTTAAACATGATCATTATAGCTTGGATATTGAATTTGGAGGTATGAATAGGAATTAAATTTTTTAAAAATTAATTATACATTCTTTATATTTTGAAAATATATTTGTATATTTTTACTTAATTTTTAGTAAAGTCTCTATATGCTTCAAAAATGTCTTTTTTTTAATATTTGTATTTATTTTTTAGGACAAATAATTAACATATTTTTTTAAAATTTTAGAAAATTTGTTTTAAAAAATTGACTTCATTTTGGGAATAAACATTTGAAAATTATATTAGGATGAATTTTTTAATACTTTTTGAAAAGATAATGTTTTGGTGAATAGTGAAAATACTGATTTTTATTAAAAACTCCTATTTCATTTAAATAATTTAGAAGCTATATTTTATCTTAAAATGAAATTAAATGTAAAATTAGTAAAATAATATATTTATAAAAACAATTTATTTCATTTTATTAAAATTTATTTTTACTTTAGACTTTAAAACATCCAATACTTATGAAAAAAATTTCTTTGGAAACCTGTTTTTTTAACGCATCTGTGAGATTAATTTTAAATTAAAATTTTCTACTTACATTAATGTAATTTGGAAAAATGGATTCTATATTTTTAATCATAATAACTTATATTTTATGATAAATTCAACTTAATTTTTTGTCAAAATTAATTGAAAAAATAGTAGAAATTAATTATTGTGATTATGGTTAAGACGACATTACCGGGGTTTAAACTAAAAATATATATGGTTAAATAACCTAAAAACTTTTCAAAATAATATTATATGACTATATTTAGACCTTATATCTTCTATTATTTTATAATTATCCATTTTTTGTGTTTTGTAATTTTTAAGATGTGGGAATAGCTTTTTCATTTAAAACATTCCAAGTGTATCATCTCCCCCACTTATAAACGAGAACCCTCTATCCTCTCCACTTGACACTTCAATAACCATTTGTCTTAGTAAATAACTTCCCAAATAAGTTATTCAATTCCATTCCCATATAATATAGTTATTTTTTTATTATTAAACCCTCCTGTGAAGGCTTTAGGTGTAAACCTAAAGGGGTTCTCTAAATAAGAGGTATAGTCATTAACCATGTGTTTTCATTTTATTTTTTCCTATAACTCTGTTAGATCTTATTAATACATGATGATGTAATAAAATCAGTATTTACAATATACATATACTTTTTTATGTTAATTTCATGATTTAAATCTATCTCCTTTTCTATTAATTGGGAATTTAAATTATCGATCATGTGTATGATGGACTGTTTCCTCACAAACAAATGTAATTCATTTTCCATAATCACCTATCACAGTTGGATATAATGGTAGATTTAAAAACATTATTTGATATTTATTACATAATTATATTTATTTAATTATAATATCACACATATCATCCTAATTTTCATTCCATGTTAATATGATAATGTCGCTCATGTGTACGTCAAACTAGCACCACACGAAGCGAAGTGTTTATTTCCTTCAATTATGCATTACAAGGAAGATAATAAGGATAAGTTTAATAATATTATGTGATATATATTAAATATAAATTATTTGAAAGATGTAATTTATTATTTACCTTTCTTTCATTTCATCCATCAAGTAAATGGAAACAACATTCATTCGTACTTATGGCCTACTGTCTCTATAAACGATGTAATTTATTTTCTACCTATTTGTTAATGGATTACAATAAATACATATACAATGAATATATATGGTATTTTTATTAAATTTAATATTATTTATATTATGAAACCATGATCAATGTAAAAGGACCAAAAATAAAAAATCAAAACATTCATGAAAAATGAAGCATTTATTACCCAAAGTGTGGTTTAAACAAAGAATTATTAATAAAAATGTAATAAAATTTTATAATTAAATAATATATGGTATGATACATATGATTATGGTACCTCAATATCTTTATAATAAAAATATATTTATTATACAGTAGATTTGAACATGTATGAAGTAATTCAAGTCTTTAGGTAAGGGATTTTTGTCTCACTATTATTTATATGCACACATGCCCCACACACCACTTGTTTCATTTATATGGTGTATATACTATCCATTAATGTATTTTATGATCCTTTTCAGGATAATTATGGGATATAAATATCTATATAATTTTCTTTCTTTCATAAGACTTATAATTCAAAAGATACCAAAGTTGTAAAGTTGTAATGTTACAATCTCATTATTTATCAGGATTGTTTATAATATGATTCCAATAATGTGATATTATGATTTTAATTTTTAAAAAACACATGAATTTTATTATACTCTTGTTATTTTTTAATATTATAGGTTTTTCTTTCATTTTTATTCCCTTTATGTACTCAAGATTCCAAAATAATGTTTCTAAGGAAAACCGACTTCATTTTTGTCTTTGGTCAAAAATCTTTTTACTACCATGTATTTGTTTTATAAAAATGTTTTAAAGAAAGATTTTAATATTAAAAAATAATTTTTTAAAGACATTTTGTAAGATCCAAAACTTATTTGAGGTATGTTTTTATTTAAATTCTGTTTGAAATACCTTTAATATAGTTAATAATTTTTTTTATCATATGCCAAGGCTCGGGGGTATTCTGGGTGTTCATGACAAGAAAGAAGGGATAGGGGGAATCTAGTGCATATTGAATGGTTAGAGTTTGTTTATTAGTAACTGTTCTCTCTAACTATTCTTTCCTAGAGGAAGGGTGTAGAATTTGAAGAAACTCTCCAAGAGGGAAGGACAAACCATGTGGGCTTGGGCAGAGACATCTCGCACGATCATCACACGGTTTGTAAAACTATGTGGGATCCCAAGGTAATCATACAACTTGGATTCCTCTTGGACAGAGGGTGGTGTATGGTTGGCACACATTTTAGACAGTTGTGTGTCCAAACTGTTCACCCCTTTAAGATTGTTAATTTAACATTTTTTTCTATCGGTCCTTAATTTTTATAACTCATAATTTTCCTCCATTATTACTCCAAAAGATATAGTGATGAAAAAAATATCCCAACACCTCCCAAGGTTCTGCCTCCCTCATTTATAA
Organism: Viscum album; assembly: GCA_963277665.1. Lineage (NCBI taxonomy): Eukaryota > Viridiplantae > Streptophyta > Magnoliopsida > Santalales > Viscaceae > Viscum > Viscum album. The sequence goes on along the minus strand of OY728142.1, from coordinate 1,326,534,241 downwards.
GACATTTGGAGTGTCATTGGTTGTGAATCAAAGCTATGGGTGAGTTTAACTCTCCTCTTTCTTTATGATTTCTAGATTAGGGATTGTGTATTTTTTCTTATTCAGCTGAATCCATAAAACACTCATCCTACAGTGGATATTAGGTTTGGGATTTGAAGGGTGTTGAAATTCAGATCAAAGGCTACTATTATGTGAGCATTTATCTTTCTAATCAAGGTACGTGGTCTACAAGTTTTATCCCATAATCTTGAAATTTTTTTATGTGTATGTGGTTGTTCTATGGTGAATTCTTGATGTGATTTTGATAAATTAGTAAGATTTTGTAAATTGTCTGGATAAATGATGAATTTAACCCATCATGATCTTTTTGGGATGCATTGAGGTTGATTAGACCAATTTTAGGGACACCCATGGGGTGTTCCATCATTCTGAACATGTAAAATTATGATGATAATCATAGAATTTAATTTTTATTAATTATATCCCATGATGATCATGTCGACATGTTGTATTTAATTGTAAAATGAATTGATTTTATTTGTGTCAAGTTATTGAAATTTCATAAGGGGTAGTTTGGAAAATTTTGAATTTATTAAGTAAATTAAAGTGAATGTGTTAAATGACTTATGGGTTGTAATAGAAATTTGTAGATGGGTTAAGGAATGTAAGAGATAATCTGTAAATGGAATAAGGCATAATAATGGTTTATGTATTGAATGAACTATGAATTGTGAATGGTATGTGTATTCAATAAGTATAGATTTTGAAATGGTATATATTGTAAATGGTTAAAGAATCATGTGCATATGGCTTTATGGTATGTGGGTTATTTTATTTAGGCTCCTCCCATAGGTTGGGTTGGACATAGGCTCTAAATCCCATCCCTAGAATGCACATGTTAGGAAGTCATATTTAAGCTCTATGCCCTTAATGGTTACATTGGATGAGACTACTTGGAATGAGGTTACAAGGTAATGTGATTTAATTGATTATGAAATGGTATCCCTATTGAGATATGGAACTTAAATTATTCTATTTATGAATAGTAGTTGACTGACATAGGCCATAGTGTAATTGATGTAAATGCATAACTCGTGGAATAAATGGTGAATATGGTTAACTAATGGAACCTAGTTATTATTTTGTTTTTCTGATTATTCATTTAGTTAATTCATACATTGTATGTTTAGACTATATATTTTTTACACACTTTTGGTGATGGCCTACTGAGTTTCACTCACACCTTTCTTGGGCCACAATTGGATAAGAAAGCAGATATCATGGTTTCAGGTTAGGGAAAGGGAAAAGGTCCTATTATAGAGGGTTTATTTGGGAATGAGATGTTCATGGATGATGGATCTATCCTAGGAGTCAGGACCCATTTTGGGGATTCTTCTATTTATCTTTATTTTGAGTTATCATTATACTTGTAACAATATGACATGAAATAGCATATTTACTATTTGGTTGTGGGATTATACCTTGTCTTGGTAATTGGTTGGTAATGAATGTTTATTGTTAGTGTTTATTTTTGTTTCAAATATGTTGTTCTTTATCTTCTATGGAATACTCTGATCAATGGGGTATAGTCTCCTAACATGATCTATTAGACCCTCGCTACTAGTCTCCAGCCTCTAGAATATGGGGAGGCATGCCCAAGGTCATGTGGTGACCCAGTTCAGTGCACCAGTTTAGTGGCCTTTGGGTTGGGGACATTAAAATGTGGTATCTAAGTCGGTTATTTTCTATTGTATTAATATTTTGGGATGGTATATAGGATACTAGGATGTTTCGGGCCTTAGAAATGAGCTTGTGCATGAGATTATCTGACCCATGTATGGGGGGAAAACCAAGTACCTCGAGTGGGATGGTTGCTCTTGAATAGTTTTTTCATGGTTGGATGATATTTCACCATTAGATAATGAACTTATTGTATGACATGACTATTTTATGATATTTTGATCATGTTTGTAGGGTTATAGGGTTGTGCATACATGCATCATTTTATGCACCATGGGATATGGGTGGAAAGAATCAGGGTAGGCACACATACGAAAGATGTGTGGGACATAGGGGATGGAATTAATTTTGTTTTCTTGAAAATTTGAATGAAGTGGTGTCTAATAAAGATGATGTAAATGGGTAAATGGAAATAATGTGAAAGAATGGTTAAATAAATTTACCTAATGAATGGTTATAAATGGGTTAAAATTTTGGTGCTTATAATTTATAAATAAGGAAAGGTACCTAAAATATGAAAAAAAATGTTGTGGATGTAAAAATAGTTAAAAAGAATATTTAATGAAATGGTATTTTGGTCTTGTGAGATATTTTACCCTATATTGACCATGTCCCATGCTAGGGATGGATAAGGGTAGAGGTATATATGAAATTTTTTCTAGTGGGGATAGTGTATGAATAACGGGTTGTTTATGGATAGTAGAGATACATCTTTTGTGAAAATAGTGGATGTTTTTGTTATGTGTTCTGAGAAGCGTATTTGGCATTGTTGAGAAATTCTACCACAATGATGAGTGTCGATTGGGAGATAAGAAGAAAACTATAAAAATGCTCCCCAAAAGTGGAGTAATAAACCCTAGTGATCCATGGTAATAGAGGAGAGGATAAATTTTTTGATAATTTTTTTCATTTTATGTAGATGATGGAATGAGACTCAGGTCGGGTTATGTCAAGTATATTTGAGCTTACTAAGTAATTATAGATACAACACTCTCCAAATTTTTCTAGAGAGGGTTCACTTGAGGAATTTTAGTTTTAGATAGATTCCATATAGATGATCCTTGATAACTTAGGGACTCCTCCTGATAAGAGAGTCATGTTGGCATCTTACATGTTGTGAGGATAGGAAATAGGTTGGTGGGATATTTTGTTTTAAACTAAGTAGGAATAGGGTATATAGTGGAAGGGTTTCTAGGAAATATTTCTTGAACATTTCTATCTATAGACCTTAGTTTAGTAGAAGGTAATATATTTTATGAGTTTTACTCAGGGGACTATTAAAGTGATGGATTATTTTGGCCACTTCACTAACTTGCAACTCTTTTTTCTAACATTGTAAGGGGATAAAGTGGCTATGGTGAAACATTTCTAGGATAGACTAATAAATGAGATTAAGTCCTAAGTTAATATATTCCCTTTAAAGATTATTTTTGAGGTGTTGGATCAGACCCATATTTCAGAAGGAAATCTCAAGGAGGATTATGGTGTTGGGAATGTGGTTTCAGTTGGGCGATTTAGTGGTGCGGTTTCTGATTGTAGTAATAAATGCTTTGAGATTCTTCACTAGGGTGGTGGTGGATAGAGTAATTAGAAAATAGAACCATCCTATCAGTTTAGTGATCCGGCTTTATTCTATCTGTGTAGTAGGCTGGGACAAATGTGAGGTCAGTCTCCCTAACCACCAGTTAAGTGATGAGTGTGTGGTAGGTTAGGGAATCTTCAAATCACCTGCAGGAACCCTTGATAGTTAGGTGATGATGGGGGACCAAGGACAATAAATAGTGGAGGTAAGGGGAACTTAACCCATATCAGGTAGGAATTTAGATCTCTACCTTCTGTACCAATTAGGGTAGTTGATATGGGGTTCCAAGATAAGTGTTTCCTCATCGATAGGGTAGTGTAGCACCAGGAACTCATAACAAATACTAGGTGAGAGGGAAAGGTCAGATTCATGTAGTTTATCCAAGACCTGGAGGTGTCGAGGTTGTCCCTTCTACAATTTGAGGTATGATTCTTATAATTACAATGCTTTCTAGTGCTTTATTTGATACATGTTCCTTATATTCTTTTATATCTTCCCAATTTGTGAGTGTGTTGGGCCTCGTAGTGGAACATATGTGTGGGGTTATATTTATTGATACACCATTAGGGGTGCATGCTGAAAATATCTAGTAGTTTAAAAACTGTACCCTTGAGTTTGGTGGGTACCATTTCCTATGGAACTTGTTTATTCTTGAGATTTTAGGTTTGACCTGATATTAAGAATGGATTGGCTGGTGTTGTATAAAGCCCATATTGATTTTTAATATCTTAGGGTAACGTTAATTTCCCTAGAGGGGAATATATATGTTCATCAAGGGGAATGGGATATTTGAGTAGGTCATGTTGGGCCAGTTAGTCAGCAGTTGGGTGAAATCACAACCCAAGTGGCATTTCTTATGTTTAATGATGGGGGAGTGGAGTAGATTTTATTTCCTCCTATGGTGGATTATTTTCAAGATGTGTTTCTTAAAGACTTATTAAGGCTTCCAACTAAGTGGGAGTTTGGGTTCATGATAGATTTATTTCTAGGAGTAGAACCAGTTTCTATTCTATCATATAGGATGGCACCAACAGAACTCCAGGACCTTAAAACTGAATTGGAGGAGTTTGAGAGAAAGGGTTTTATTCATCCAAGTAAATCACCTTAGGGATTTATAGTGTTGTTTTTCTATAAGGATGACAAATCCTTGTGGTTTTGTGTTGATTATATGAAGATGAATTAGATGAAAGTTAAGAACATATACCATATTCCATGAATTTATGATCTTTTTGACCAACTTTGGCTACTTCTATGCATTCTAAGATTGATTTGAGATCAGGGTATCATCAACTAAGGGTGAGACCTTTTGATATAACATGGAAAACTTTCTAAAGTAGGTATGGGTTTTATGAGTTTTTTTATGTCGTTCGGGTTGACTAATGCGCCGACAGTGTTAAAATCCCTAATGAACCAAATCTTTCACCCATACCTAGAAAAATTTGTAGTTTTCTTTGTGTATGACATATTAGTGTACTCCAAAACTCATGAAGATCTTTCCAAACATCTTGACATCATCCTAATTACACTAAGATATCATAGGCTATCAACCAAGCTATCCAAATGTCATTTCGTGATTGATAATGTACATTTCTTGGGTCACATCATCTCTGAAGTAGGTGTTTCAGTGGACCTTGAGAATGTACAGTCTGTTATATCTTGGGAACATCCCAATAATTTTTTTGATATATGATGTTTTCTGGGTTTATAAGGATACTACTGGAGGTTCATCAAGGTTTATCTTGCTTGGAATAACCAATTTTGGGTTTAAAAAGGAAAGGTTTCAAGTTTGAATAGTTTGAATCATGTGATAATTCCTTTCAATAGTTAAAGAAGGAGTTGACAACTGCACAGATTTTGATCCTATCCAATCCAGTTAAACAGTATAACTTGTTTTGTAATTCATCTGATGTTGGTCTTGGGGTGGTGTTGATGTAGAATGATCAGGTTGTAGGGTATGGGTCATGATATTTGAGGACTCATGAACGAAACTACCCTACATATAATCTTGAGTTAGCCATAATGGTTTATGCTTTAAATAATTGATATCACTACTTGTTGGGATAGAGGTATATGATTTATACTGATCATAAAAACCTTAATTACATCTTCTCTCAATGTGATTTTGATCTTAGAAAGTGAATATGGGTTGGGTATATGTAGTTATTTGATTTTGAAATAGTATACACACTAGGAAAGGGAAATAATGTTGTGGATTCATTTAATTTAATGAATCAAAACTAGGTAGTTTAGGAATCCATTTTCAAGTGGAGGATAATGGAACTGTTTGTTGAGATACATCTGGAGGTATATGATAGGCAAGTAAAGATCACCCTTTCAACCTTGGTAGTTGAGTTCACACTTCTGATCCAGATCAAGGAAAGTTAGTATGAGGATCTGGAGTGTTTTTACCTGAGGGAAAATCTAGAATGTGGGGATCCACCCTCCAGTTGGGCTATTGGTGGCTATGAGATCATTTTTGTGTGTGGTTATGTTGTTATGCTTACTTGTATATGGGAAGAGTTTATGTTTGAGTTACATGATTCGTAGTGGGTGGTTCACAATAGTTTAACCAAAATTTTGCATGATCTTCATAGATAGAATAGGTGGATAGGGATGAAAAAAGTGGTTCTTTGTTTCATGATGCGATGATACACCCGTCAACATGTAAAGGCAGAGTATCATCGATGAGGTAGTTTTTTACATCCATTTTCAATTATGGAATAGAAATGGGATAAAATGATGATGAAATTATGGTGGGAATTCCAAGTATGACTTTAAAGAACGATGCAATCTGGGTATTTGTGGATTGGTTAACTAGGGTGGAAAATTTCTTACCGATTCAAGAGACTTTCACCATCGATCAGTTGGGTGAGTTGTTTGCCCAAAGCTAGAGCGACTACATGGGATTTCATGGACTTTAGTTTTCGATCATGATCCTCCTTTTACTTCTCACTTTTTTAAAGGGTTACATAAGGCACTTGGTACCCATGTGATTTTGAGTATGGATTCCACCCACAAACGGATTGGAATCAGAGCATACTATTTAGGTTATAGAGGAAATGTTGAGGGCATTTCTCCTAGAATTTGGTGGATCTTCGTAGACTATGTAGATCACCATTATGTTTGTTGGATGCTGGGGAATTAGGGTTTTTTGGGATGAGGCTCATGTAGAAGATTTCGGAATAGGTTTAGTTAATACGGCAATGTATGGATAGAAAACAAAGTAGGAAAAATTTATATACAAATTGGTGTTGTAGACTTCTTGAGTTTATAATGGGTGATCATGTATTTCTTCAGGTGTTTTCAAGGTTGGGTCACCGTCAGATTCAGAAATAGGGTAAGTGGGTACCCAGGTACATAGGGTCGTTTCAGATTGTGTATAGAATGAGACCAGTGGCATAATGATTGGTTCTTCCATAGTTTTATTTTGGCATGCATGATGTTTTTCATGTGTCACAACTTCTTCAGTATCTCCCTGACCCCTCTAATGTGATTGATTTTGATGATGTTGATTTTGAGGTTGATTATTCCTTTGAGGAGCATTAGGTTCATACTATGGATCATAGTGAGAAATTCCTATGGGGAATGTTTATGCCTTTGGTTTGAGTCTTGTGGAAGAAAAGTAATGTTTAGAAAGAAGCTTGGGGGATGGGGATAGATATTCATGCTCAGTGTCCCAATATTTTTACCTTGGAAGCTCAGTGATGCTTAAGGGTGTGGCTCGGGGATGAGTTGTTATAAGGTGGAAATGTGGTAGGATCTCAGACTTCTTTTTGGTACATTTTTATTTAAATTTCATTTTAAATACATTTAATTTGGTTAATGAAATTTTTTACAGGCCTATGTGGATGATCGAGGGGGTTTTAGGGGTTTGTGACATGAAATAAGGGTGGGGGAATCCAATTCATGTTGCATAGTTGTCGAACGGTTATTAGTAACCATGATCCCAAATCATGCCTGGCTAGAGGAAGGTATACAGTTTGAAGAAACTGTGTAAGGGGGGGAGGAAAAATTGATAGCCCTATAGGTGTAATTAATTACCACTAGTTTATCTAATTTATAAATTTAAAATAAAAAACAGAGTGATAAACTACATAGTATTATAGTAATTACAAGTCTGAGGTTGAACCCATAAAGATAGCATTGGAGAAATTATTAATTAAATAAAATAAACCTAAAATAATTATGATTTAAAGAAATTTAATCTAAGCTAGAGGTAATTGTATTGTGATGAATGTGGGAGAAGAAAATATAAAAAGTGTGCTGGGAAAAAATGAATCCATGTTATGGGATAAAAAGGTAAGAAATAATTAATTAACAATCATAAATTTATTGTAATCAGGTTATAGAGAGTTCAACGGTCATGATAAATGCATTTCATCCTAAAATCACCTTTTCTCATAGTTAGGTACTTTGGATTGTAAAGTATTGGTAACCTGAAACCAAATTTAAATATAGGTAAAGGAAAAACCCAATGGTCATGGTGGAAGTCTAAACCCTAGATCTCACATTAAGAAAATGTATTCAATCTAATTCGGTAATGGTCATGGGAAAATAAATAACAAAATTAAATCCAATCCCTAACTTTGCTTACAATGGTCATACAAGAAGAATCAGGGAAGAGATAGAATTGAAGAATCAATATGAAATCCCAACATTAATTGCATTAAAATATAAAATACCTCATACATTCAATCCAGTTTCATCATGCTATCCTCAGTACAAAAAAAATCACCTACTCATGCTAACCATGACCAGGAGTAGAAAAATAATAAATCTAAATCTAAAGATCATGGAAAAGTATATCTTCATAGGTTTCCATTGGTGGTACTCTATCCAGCTTCAGAATTCTTCAAATGGTGCGGTTGAGGGTCTCTATTTATAGGCTACATATGGAAAATTATTGAGTCTTTTCATGACATGTAATGTGGTTACACATCGTGTAATATAGATCTGAATTAACCTCCTTGATTTTTGAATTCACATGAATCACATATGCGGATTTGAATATTTAACTCATTTCACAATGTCTAAGTTGGTCTCACGATGTGTAACCTTTAAATATTCAGATCTAGTGAATCTCAGTGTAATCTTCTCCAAAAACGTATCTCAAAAAATGTCATGTCGTGTAATGTGGTTACAAGACATGTAACTATCTTTCACAATGTGTACTACAGCCATGACTTGTCCAGCATAGAAGATTATTTTTAAAAGCATCAGGATGTGTAATGAAATTACATGATATGTAATTATAATTTTTCTCGTTTCCATCTCCACTTCATCTTCAAAAATCTGATGTCTCACCTCTTTGCTTCGCTCACAGCACAAAGTGTCTTTTTTCTCATATTTTCTCTCCTTTTAATTCATTTTTTTAATATATATTGTTTCCCACCATAAAACATAAAACATAAAACAATTAAATTCATTCCAAAATTGGAAATATTATTCATATAAATATAAAATTCCATACATAAAACACTCTAAAATATATGCATGAAATAAACTAATCACAAATCATGTGGGCTTGGATAGAGAAATCTTGGATGGTCATTGCATGGTTTTTCAAATCGTGTGGAATCCCTAACTAACTGTGTGTCTTGGAAACCTCTTGGACATAGGGTGGCTCACAGTTGTCACATGGTTTGGACAAACATGAAGCCAAACCATGCGCCCCTTAAAATTGAGAATTTACCATTTTACCCGCTCGGGGCTTAGGTGTTCAAGCTCAGGATTTTCCTCTGTTCTTTTTTCAGATGCCCTAGTGATAAAACAAATCACCCAAGACCTCCCATTAATTTATCTCCCCTGTTTCAAAGTCATTTGGATCTCCAATAGTTGCTAATAGAAACTTCAGGTGAGTCTAACACTCTTATTTATTTATTTTTTCAGATTAGGGCTTGTGTGATTTTTCTTCTTCATTCGAATCTATAAAACCATTTTTTCAAGTGGATCTTAAGTTGTGGCTTAAAAGGGTATTCCAATCCCAATAAAAGTCTAGGTTTACAAAATCATTTATCTTCAGAATCGAGGTTGGTGGTCTATAGGTTTTATCCCATCATCTTGAAATTTGGTTTATGTGTATGCGGTTGTCTAACAGTGAATTCTTGATATGATTTTGAGGATATTAGTAAGATTTGGAAAATTTGTTGGCTAAATGATGAATTGAACCCCTCCTGACCCCCTTGGGATTCATTGAGGTTGATTAGACATGTTATAGGGACACCCATGGGGTGTGCCATCATCCCAAACATGGAAAATTGTTATGATAGTCATAAAATTGACTTGTGATGAATTAGATCCCATGATGATCATGTTGACATGTTATCTTGAATAATAAAAAAGAAATTAATGCTAGTTATGTCAAGTTTTTTACATGGAATAATGGGTTTTTTTAGAATATTGTGAATGGGTTAAATGAATTAAAGTAAATGTGTTAAATGACTTATGGGTTGTAATGGAAATATGTAAATCAGTTAAGGAATATAATAGAGACTGTGTAAATGGGCTATGTCATAATGATGGTTTTTGTGTTGAACCAACTATGAATTGTGAAAGATTTTTTGTATTCAATAAGTATGGATTGTGAAATTTTATATGTGGTAAATGGTTAAAGAATCATGTTCACTTGGATTAGTGGTATGTGGGGTATGGGACTGAGGCTCTCCCTACATGTTGGGTTGGATTGAGGGTCCAAACCCCACCCCTAGAATATATGGGTTAGAGAGTTGGAATGATGCTCTATTCCCCTAAAAGTTGCATTGGATGAGACTACCGGGATTGAGGCTCCAAGGTAGTGTGATGTAATTTATTGTGAAATGGTATCCCTAGTGAGATTGGGAACTTGACTTATTCTCCTTATATATATTATTTGACCGACATAGGCCATAGTGAAATCGATGTAAATGCCTAACTAATGGAACAAACAACAAATATGGTTTAACTGAACATTGTTTACTAATGGAACTCGATTATTCTTATTTTTACCTTGTTATTATTCATTTAGTATATACATATAATATCTTTTTATACTAGATATTTTGTAGATACTGTTGTTGGTGTCCTACTGATTTATACTCACACGCAGCTCGGGCCACCATTGGGTACCCAAGCATATTTCATGGTTGCAGTCCAGGACAAGGGAAAAGGCCCTATACTAAAGGGTTGATTTGGGCATAAGATGTGCATGGATGAGGGATCTAGACAAGGAGTCGGGATATATTTTGGCGATTCCTCTATTTATCTTTATTTTTAGTTCTCTTAAGAATTGGAATTTTATGACATGACAAAGCATATTTACTATTTGGTTATGGTCTTGTACCCAGTTCTTGGAATTGGTTGGTAATTTGGGTTTATTGTTAGTTTTTATTTCTATTTACAATATTTTTTGCTTTATCTATTATGTCTTACTTTGATCAAGAGGGTATAGTTTCCCTACGTGATATATTAGACCCTTGCTTTTGGTCATTAGCCTATGACATACGGGGAGGCATGTCGGAGGTCATGTGGGGACCCAGATTAGAGAACCGGCTTAGTGGTCTTTGGGTTGAAAACATTATACATTTTTACCCATGTTTTAACATTAAAAAAATGGTTTGAAATGAACCTTCATGTCATTTTATAAATAAGTCCATTTTTTATTTTATCAAAACTTTGAAAGGAATATTTTTTTTAACGTGTACGAAATGAACAAAATTTCCTTCCTTTCTGACCACACAACTTTTTAAAGAATCCTTTATAAGTTTCAAAATTTATTTTAAAATAAAAGGATTTTAAAAAAATGAACATTTAATTTTGAAAAGGTAATTTTAGAATTTAAAAGGTTACCTTCCTCAATAAATATTCCATGTGATCATTCAAAATTATTTTCCATATAAGATGACATCCTTTGAGGTTACATAAGATTTACTGAGGATATGATCCAATGATACCATCCTTATTATTTCCTTGTGTATTTTATTATTGTAAGAAAATGATGTTCATGAAAACCACTCCTTTTATATGGGGTTTTATATTATGAAATGTTAAAATGTTTATAAAACCCCTTCATTCTAAATAGGATATTCTATGATGAAATGATTATAAAACCCATTTCTTTTCATGAGTTCTGATATGATGAATGTTTTATGGTCTTATGGAACTTATATGTATAGTTTCCATTATGTGAAATTTTTTATGTTATAATAAAGGATATTGGTTACATTATAACCAAGGATGATGGTTATGTTATAACCAAGGATGGTGGTCATATTATAACCAAGGATGGTTGGGACCTATATCTCCCTACAATGCATTGGGTAATTATTAATCTTTTTTAGCTCGATGTTTACAAGAGATCCTATCCCATTCCCAAAAAATACAATATATGAGAGGTTATACATATCCTAAAATAGGGTGCACGAGAGGTTATACCATGTGCAAAAAGAGGGTATGCGGGAAGTTATTCAAGCCTAAAGTAGGTACATGTGTAGTCAGTCCAAGCCTAAAATGTTATGAATGTATTGGTGAGTAGAAATGACATGATGTTTTCTATTATTCTATGTATTCCACAAATATATATATTATGCCAGTGTTATTTTCTAATGGATCATGTTCTTTGATCCCTTTTTTTATGTCTTATAAAATGTGAGGATTTATTCTATGACTCAAGTATAAGATCTATGATATGCAGGGTATGGTTTTCAAATATTATTCTCTTATTCTCATACCCTTATGCTCATGTTATGTTGATATTACCCATTTTTACTATTACTGAGTATTTGATATCACCATTTCTTATGTTTCCTTTCCCTAGGTTATGAAGAAAGGTTTTAAATATGGTATGCATATTAATTTTACTATGTTGGAAGATATTTATGGTATATGTTGAAGATATTTCATGAAATTAGAAGATTGTTTATCTGGTCTCAAAAGACACTAAAATATTATGGTCCTTAGGCGTGTATTTGTGAAATGTATTTAATATTCATCTATTATGATATAATATCTATCTATGAAAAGACTGGTTCATTATACATGGAGTTTAAAATATAATGATAATTAAAAAATATCCTATATTTTGGGATTTAGTAAATTTGGAAATATTAATTTTTAGGAAAGAGGAAATATAATTCCTTTTCTAGAAAAATGATAAATAATATTTTATAGAAATGGTAGATAGTTTTGAGGTGGCTGATAAGGATTTACAAAGGAAAACTAAAGCAGTGAATGATGGGAAATTGATAAGCGTCATCTATAATGATAAAGTGTTGATGTTTGGGAAGTGGTTATATATTCTATCCCTATCAGAGTAGAAGAGTAATATACTATATGAAGAACATGGATAAAATTTATCTATACACCATAGGATCACAATGATATCTATGGATTTAATAGAATATTTATGGGGGTATGGTATTAAGTGGGAAATTTCATAATATTTTTTCATATGATTTGTTTTTTAGCAGGTAATGGCTGAAGTAAAACATACTAAGGGATTCATAGAACCTTTACCTATACCATTATGTAAATTTTACAATGTTTCAATCGAATTTTTCACAAGAATTTTAAAGAACCCTTAGAAGAATGATTCAGTATGGATCATTATAGATCTTCATACCATGTTTTTACATTATATATTAATAAGAAAAGATTTACCCCTTGAGTACCTTTCTTGATACTATATTAATAAAATTTGTATATTTCATATTTCACCTCTATCCATTTTACTTGATTGTGACCCTCGGTTCATGTCAAAATTTTATATAATTCTATATGATACTTTTAATAATGAGATACATTTGAACTCCACCTATCATCCTAAAAATAATGGGAAGTATGAAAGGGCTATTAAGACACTATAAGAAATCTTAATGTCTTTATTACTTAACTTTGAAGGTATATGGGATCAGTATCTACCTATGGTATAATTTTCATTCAACAAAATATTTCATTTAAGAATATGGATGGAAATGTATGAATCAATTTATAGGAAGATATTTCATAAAAAAACATTTTGTGAAGAATATGGGTAAATGAAGCTAGTAGTACCAGAACATGCCAAGGATGCAACTATGAATTTATAGGAAATTCAAAATCATATCAAGGTATCTCAATGTAGGAAAATAGGTATATGAAAATAACCAAAGGAAGGGTATTGATTTTTAAGTAGATCGTGTTTTATTAAAGGTGTATCCATGGAAAGGATTTATAAGATTAGCTAAAAAGGTGAATTTATTCCCTAGGTATATTGTTTCTTTTGAAATTTTAAATATAATTGAACTTTTGGCATACTAATTAGCTATGATACCCAACATATTTAAAGTAAAAAATATATTTCATGTTTCTTTATTGAGGAAATACATATTGGATCCATCTATCATACTCGCATGTAAGGTAATAGAGTTAGATCCTAACTTATATTTTAATGAAAAGTTTCTCTAAATTTTTGGCACTAGGGAAAAAGTTTTTTGGAATTGGACAAATCAACTAGTAAAGTTAATTTAGAGAAATCAAAAACTAGAGGAGGAAACTTGGGATCCAAAAAAACTATATGAGGAAGGATTACCCACATTTTTTAAGAATTAAAATTTATCACATTTTTTGTCTAAATTATTTAGATGGGATTTAATACCCTATATCATCATATAACATGTAAACTCTACATAATTATTTCCCAATTCACATCTTATTATTTTACCATTATAACATAAATAGTTCATGGTTATATTTAAGAGTGAAATTTCAAAATTTTTGGATTTTAATTTGATAAAATTTATATAAATTATGGATTCATAAGGTAAATTTTCGCTTAGTATGACTTTTTGGGATTTCATAGAAACAGTTCATTTTTAGATGAATAGTAAAATATAATTTTTTTTAAAAAAATTCAATTTATTTTCATTAATTAAAATATTTTAAAAGTTTGATTCAATTTTTTTTATTTGGATTTAATTTAATATAATTTTCATTTTACTCAATATAATCTAATTAATTCCATTGGAATAAGCATTATATTTTATTTTTAATATAATATTTTTTTATTCTTAAATATTATTCTTCTAGGAAACTTTTTTCTTTTCAGTTTTCACACTTATATGAAAATTAATTTCTTCTATTTATACTAATTGAATCTTAAAAAATGAATTTCATATTTGTAATCAAGAGGTTCAAATTTTGTAATTAAGTCAATTTCATTTTTGGAAATTGCAAATAGTAACATTGGTAAACATTTTTTTGCCACAGTAAAGTAGTAAAACAAGTTAATTAATGTTAAAACCTTATAATAAGGTCACAAAATCTCATTTTAATTCTTATTGAATAATGGAATCTCAACTCTTATAACTTCATCTTATAAAGTGATTAGTTTAGGTTCCACATGACTATGTGTAAGACATTTATAATATTTCAAAGTTAAGAATAATTACATGTGTGTCATTCCCCAGACTTATAAAGGGTATCTACTATCCACACTTATTTAGAAATATTTAGAATAATATTCTAGACATTAACAAATTATAAACCTTTCTAACTTCACTCCCCATATTCTATAGGTCCTATTCTCACTAAAAGACCAGCCTATGAAAGAATAAGTTGTAAGCTAATGGAGGTGTTCCAAAGAAGAGGTATAACTCTTAACCATGTAATTTCTTGTTAATTTCTTCTTATAACTCATTTTAATGAAACATGATGATATAAAGAAATATATATCTCAAATATTCAAAAATATAATTATGTTTATGTTATATCCATTTTTTATCTCCTTTTCTATCTTATGGGAAATAAAAACATCAAACATGTGTAAGTGTGGACTACCACCCACATGAAGGGTTGTATTTCATTTTTCATCACCATCTCACACAGTTTATTATAATAATTAAATTAATAAATATATAATTTTTTTATGAAATTATCATGATTTTATAAAGATAAGATATTATTTTCCTTATTTCCCTTCTATCAAATGAAAAATTATAACATCACTCATCCGTACATGTGTACCACCACCTTCAGGAAGAGATGTGATTAATTTTTTATTTAAAACCTATATGGATAGTAATAATTATAGATTTAATGATTAAATATGATATTTATATTATTATTTTGATTATTTAAATTTAAAGTAATGTCGCTCCTTCATAGGTATGAAATACCATCTCCATGAAATGATGTATTTCATTTTTCAACAATTTTTTTTCTATAATCAAAAAGTTAATTAAATGTATAAAAATGATAGTTATAAAAATTTTATGTTTCCAAATATGATGAAACCATGTACAGGGTACAAGGACCAAAACCGTAGAATCGTAAAATGTATTGAAAATGGAATGATTAACACTCAAATATTTATTTATTTTTTAAATTATTTCTAAACAGATATTTATTTTATTAATGTATAATATATTCTATGATAAATTCAAATAAATATACAGGAAGTTTAAATTTATTATATAATACATTAGAGCATCATTATCCAAGAAAACATCTAATATAAGGTTTTATGTTACAGTCTCATTTATTTTAAATTTTTATAAGTTAAATATCCATTGAGGGAAATTATATTAACCTTATCTCTTAACCCTCATATATTTTATTCTTATATATCTATTTCATGGGTTTATTGAATTATTATTATTTTATCACTTTTTGGTACTCAAATCCATCGAAAAAAAATTTACAAGAAAATTCGACCTTATTCCCCTATTTTAGTTGGGAATCATTCTCTTTCGTATCCATATTAACTATTTTTCTTAAAATAAGTTAATTTATAAAAAATAATGTGTTTTTATGGTCAATTTGATATAAATTTAAATTTCTAATCAATGTTTTAAAAGGAATTTATTTAACATGTTTCATATAATTCATTTTTTAATTTTTAATAAAGTAGTAAAAGAATGGTTTTCTAATGTTTATCACAAAACCGCCTTTTCCTATTTTCATTGCCGTTAGTTGTTATAAAAAATCCTCTAATATTTTACATGTTTTTAAAAGAATATATCATTCCATTTTTTTGTAAATTTTATTTTTAAAACATTTTCAAAATAAATGGATATATTTTCTAGTTTTCAAAGTGACTTTCTAATGTATTTATGTTGGAGTTCTTTACCTATGTTAACATTAATTAAATATAATTATTATTAAATGGGGATATAATCTAATAATACCATTAAAATTATTTATATTGATGTATTATGATCATGTTTTTCTATTTATTGATTGGGGAAAATTTTGTGATCTTGTATGATAGTTTTTCAATACGGATGTTTGTATTGATTGTGTTTGTATAATTATTCATTTCTTTCATATGATGAATATATTATACATAGAATATGATGGGTGGGGCCTACCATTATATATCCTCTTTAATGATCAGTAGTTATCATGAGAAAACTAGTTTTAGTATTTGGAGAATGCCTTACCTTTTTATATATAATGTCTTGGAACAAGGACTTGATGGTAAGATTATAAAATCTGACAGTAGGGATTCTATCATTATAAAACCATTTATTGTTATCCATGTAATTATTTATATTTTTATTTCATACATGTATATATTACCCTTTCAAGATATTAATTATATGGAAATACATGATTATTATTAATTTCTACCATATTATTTATGTATTATTTATTAGATAATAGATTTCATTATATGATTTCCATGATCGAGCATATGAGTTCTCCATTTATTATGTTTTCTTTTCCTCATGGTACTCAGAAGTAAACTTCAAATGATTTATGTGATATGATATAAAGAATAAAAATGTTATCCTCAGAGTTTTATATTTTATTTCATGTTTTTGAATGTTATGTGAGAAACATATCTCTATCAAGATTACATAGACTACTAAAATATTTGATTCCATGGAATATAATCTATTGTATTTTCTTATAATATAGTAAAGTAACCATTTGTTCTGACTTAATAATGTTCGTTATATTACAATATTCAATACCATTATTCATAATTATTCTTCACTTACAATTTTCCATGGTTTTTCAAGGAAAATACCACTCCCATAATTTTGTGAATTTTAATTTTAAAATATATGTTATTAATGATATTATGGGTTTTATTTTAAACACTTATAATTATTTTTTTGAAGGATTTCTCTAAACACATTCTCTTCCATTTCTATATTAATTATTTTAGTGTGTTAGATATTCTTGTATATACCTGAATTATTTCCTAAGATCAATGTCTATTATCCATGAATTTCCTTATAAAATGATGAAATAAATCTATATTTATGTTTTAAGTATAGGTCATTCTTAAAAAATGTGAAAAATAAGTAGGTTTTCATATACTTTAGACATTATCCCCTTTTCACTTATATAATAATTTTTCCTAATGATGATTCCACTTTGTGTTTTAATGGTTATCAAAAAAAATTATATTCCTATTTTAAATGAATTTTTTATCTAAAAGGGTTTACAATGAAAATGATATTTGTACTAATTTTTATGTGAAAACTTAATTTTATTATTCTTATGAGATCAAATAAATATATTTTTTTGTAATGAATGTGGAATACCATATATGGTTTATTCATATCATGGTTCTTGGTAATTATATATGATGACATATATATCTAGAATATTTATAAGCTTAAATTGTAAATACATTTCACTTTCATTTATTTATAGTTTTTCATTAATTAACTTGATAATTCACGTGGTATGTGTCCAATTTTTCATGAATAATCAATTCACAAGTTTCCAAGGAAGATAGGAAGAAAAAGTACAAAAATGACCCAGTGCACATCATGATGATTCAGTACACATCGTGTACATACAGATCACAACCTACCCCAATTCATGAGGCCATGTGGTGACCAATCCACAATTCCCACAAGTAAGAATCCACTACACATCGTTTACACACCAGACATGTCATTATACGAGTCAAAGTAGACAACGATAAAATTTTGAGGAATCCACGCATAAAGATAGATCAAGGAGGGAACACATTTTGAACCTTTAAGTACGTGACGTAAACCCGGTCAAGTATCATAAATTTGAGAGAGATACGCACTCCATGATGGAGATCCAAAATCCACAAAAAAATGATGCGTAGTGAGTCTACACAATGTGTACTTCAGGTACACATCATGAAAATTTATTTCTATTTAAGCATCAGAGCATCAGAGCATCTCACATCTCTTTGAGACAATCACTTTCTCTCCTTTTCAACTCCCTATGAGTTCCCTCACCTTTCCCCCTTCAAAACTCTAAATTTCTTAGTTTTTTTAAATTTTTATTAATCCAAGATCCATGGAGATTTTATTCTTCAATGCCTTTCAAATTCCTTTACCACATTTTGAGTTTAATTATATTATTCTTTCTCAAGTAAGTACTTTTTTTATATTTTTTATTTATAGCTCACATGATTTATCCCCTTTATCAATCCCAAACCCTTGTATTATTTCCATACAATTAACCTCAACCAACATGTCAAGAATACTTTGTTTTGTTTATTTAATTTCTTCTCCATCAATAATGAGTAGCTAAATTCCTTAGGGATAGGGATCAAGTTCATCTACACACTTATTGACAAATTTAATTTTAAACTTGGAAATCCTAACTGAATTAATAATTAGGATAATACCAACAATCTATATCATTTTCATGAATGTCCCTGATCATAAGACATTCAAGAAAATGACCCTATATTAATTGGAGTAGACTAGGCTACGATCACTATCCTAGGACACTTTTTTCCCTAGAGGCCAAACATAATGCACCTAAGTTGTTAACTATCACCCAATCATGGAATAGTTACTTCCTAGGTAGAACTAGGTGGCAATACCAAAGTCAACTAGTGACCAATATTTGCTTCCCAAACTAAGTCATAAAGGACCTTTCCAAGATTATAATTAAAACCCATCCTTCACCCAAATACTTGACTTGATCCTGAACCCTCTTTTAGAATTTGAAGTCTCCCCATAAATAGAAATTAAAACACTTCTCAAACAACAAATATTTCTCGAAAGGACTCCCCTACAGGTCTTAAAAACTAGAATTCCCCTCAATAAATCATTCTCCCTATGGGTAGACCCCACACACCCACTACACTATTCCCTTGTAGTTAGTGAAATTTTGGGACAATATAAATTATAATTTGACCGAACACCCAAAGGTAAGTAACGTTACCTTTTAGGCACCATCAAATATCCATAAAATTCATTGGGTAATGATATATTCTATAGATAAATGATGTTTTAATTAATTTATTATATTTTATTCCATTATGGGTGAATAAAATTAAATACATGTGATGGATATAATTTCCCAAGAGGCCTTAATGATGTATTTAATGCTTCCTAAGAGTTATTAATTTAAATATTTTGAATTAATTGTTTAAGGAATGATTGTGTTTTTATATAATTATTCATTTTAGAACATTAAATGAATATGTATTATGTTTTCATGATTTTTTATTCTTTCATCATGATTTCACACTATTTTTACCCATATATTATGGAAAATATCATTCTATGACTCCTAATTTATTGTCTACATTTAATTAAATATGATTTATTTATTATATTTTCATTTCCATTTATTATGTTTTCATACAAATATAATCATCTTATAATCCCAAAATATCCTTGATTTTGAATTATTGTGTTCATCCTTACCAAGTGTTTGATCTCTCCCTTCTAATATTCCATTTCCTGGAGTTATAAATAATTATTCTATATAATATATTTGTGTATAGAATTTTGTGGGAGGTGTTGAATACATATTATAAAATAAGAAGTTCAGGTTATAGTGGAAAAAAATATTCATTGGGTGATAATGATATGGATTTTTTTTATTAAAGTATTTTTTCTAATTATCTAAAATACCAATACAAAAGTTATAAGGTATGAATGTAACTCAATATTTTTTAATGATATTTTAATTATTTATCATCAAATTTGTATCATTTCAATTTAAATGAAATATAATTTGTAAAGAATGTTATTTTAGAACCAGATCTAAGTGTATGGGTATGGAGCATCTCAGTTGGAATCAGAATAGGGTTAAAATAACTTTAGAGGATATATACTTATCATATGAGTATAATTTAAGAGTTATGTATATAGTTATAGATTAAATTTTGATTTTTTATTAAAATTTTAAAGGTATAGATCCCATTTTGAGATATTATTTTGAGGTTATTAATGATTTTCTTATAGATTTTTAATTATTCTTAGGAACAATGCATTTTTATGGTTTAGATAATAGTTTGGGTTGGAATGTGATTTTATCTTGAAGTAAATATGGTTAATTTGGAAAATGAAATGATTTATGTTAACCATTGGTTCTAACTATTATATAATGGTTTTTGAGATTAAATTAATACATATTATGATGATAGTTTATTAATATTTTTTTGGGTATTATCATTACTTAGACTAATAATTTTAGTTTTTTAGTTGTATATAAATAGGAGGAATAACTTGTTTAAGGAAATAATTACCGGAATTAGGTACATTATACATTGGTGGATCTCATGATCTATTTCAAGTTTATTTTCATTATTTAAGAATAAATAAATTCATCTGAGATATTCATAATTTGGAATGTGATAAAAAATAGAGGTTAAAATTGGTTAAAACACACAACCAAATAGTGATATTGTTCTTATAGAAATGGAATAAAATCAAGTAAGTCTATTTTTCCATAATCTATATTTTGATGGTAAATAATTTCTAAATATCAAAAAAAAGAATGATAAATCTATCAAGTCTTATTTGGAGATAATTGTCTGAATATTAAGGTATTTCTTAGAAACTCATTTACAATTATAAATTTAATAAATATTCAATCATGGTTTATCAAAAAAAATGTGTATACTAAGTATCCTAGTCTTGAAAAAAAATGAAATTCAATGATATTTAGGATCCATTTTTTCAGATATCTATCCTTTTATTCAAATAATATCTCTTGAAAGGAATATTTCACATTAAATTCTAATGAATTTATAGTATCTTTTCCTCTCTTGTAGATTTTTATCTTATACACCCCATTTTTTAAAAGAGAGTTTCTTCAAACAATCTCTTTTCCTTGAGTCATAATATTTCTCTTTTGACCATGTTCTTCTATGATTAATATATTCTACACTTCTCTATTTCTGGAATGGTATTTTCTTTTTCAATTTATAGAAATTATATTTTCATATCATATTATTATAAATTAATAAATTGTTATGATGATGTTAGAAATATTTTCTCTCTTCTATATTAACTATTTTTCTCTACTATATCCATGCTCATTTTTACCAATGATTTTTTATTATTTTAATATAAAATTATTTAAACTCTTATGAATAATTAATATTTGAAATCATATCTATTTATAATAAAATGTTATATTTTCTTTTTTATTATTGATTTATAAATAACCAATAAAAAATACTACAATAAAATTCTTACCACATCTATATATTTATTTTGTTTTCCTCTCCAAGTATTTTATTGTTTCCTTTATTTCATTTCAAGGTGTCTTTATTTGGGGTTTAATTGAATTTTTTTTTTGAAGTCCTCTTTCACCCTTTTAAATGGATTTTAAAAATGTATTTATTTATTTCTTCCATAAAACCCTTATCTTTGTACTTGAGATAAAATTGTGAGGACACAGCTTCTTTAAGGGTGACCGAATATGACAACTGAAGAATTTTAAATAAGGTATCACTTTTATGGTTTATTAATATCCATAATTATGAATTTAAATATATATGAATTAAAAATTTATATATATTTATATAATTTCTCAAAAAATATTATATAATCAATTAGATACTTATATTTCATCTAAGATTATTTTGTTCACTTAATATCTTAAGGGATATTTTATTTAAAATTTATTTCAATTTCATTAACATAATTCCTTATTTTTATTTTTTTGATGAATTATTTATTTGCTAAATATTTTATAAATTTATATTCATTATTATTCTATTTATTCATATTTTTACTTATTTTGATAAATATTGTATCATGGTTTGACACAATGACTTGGTTATCCATTTGAAAAAATAATAATTTAAATAAATTATTTTTCTATGTATTATAAAATTTTGTTTAAAAGTTAATTTTATAAATATTCAAATTTAAATTTGATAAAATGAACTTTAATTTTTCATAAAACATGAAAATATTATATTAAGGTGAATTTTTTTCTAAATTTCTTAATTTTTTAGTGAATAGTAAAAATACAATTTTTACAAATACTATAGCTAATATGACATCATTATAGTATAAGAATAACTTATAAATTTTTGAAAACATATTTTATTTTAAATATATATTTACGGAGGAAAAAATATTTAAAAATAATATTTGGAATTTAGAAACCGAAGCTTGATATTTTTTAACCATTATTATATACATTTTTAATAAAAACAAGTTTTGGAATGTTTTCCTTTATTTAAGTATTCACAAGGTACCATTCAGTTTTTTCATTGTTGAAATATAAAAAAAATATTTTTTAAACGTAATCTATTTTATTTTTTAGAGATAACCACTATACATGATTTCTATGTAAATGTATTTTTATTCTAAAGATGCATTTTTCTAAAAATTATTTTTTTAATTAAGCATAATTTTATTAAAATTAATATTTACCACCTATATAAATTGAATATTTTAAAAAAATAAAAAATTTGGAATCATCATATTAAAATTATGTAATAATTTATATTTCATTATATGTTATAAAAATAATTCAGCATAGTAAAATGCAGTCATCTTGGTAAGGGTTAAATGTGGTAAAATGGTTAAATTAAGGGATAAGTTCACAAAATATCACAATACCTTATCTTTAAATGAATAAATATAGGATTTTATGAAGTTCCCCATATCTATTAAAAATAATTTTAAATTATTGTCCCACTTAATTTAAATACAACATTTCATTTATTATTACAAATTAATATTTAAAAAATGTTGCTCCTCGAACTTATTATCTTAAATATATTTTTATTATAAGGATGAGAATAGAGATAAAATTTTAAATAGTTATGATTGATAATATTTATGATGAATAGATTATATATATGTTATTAATAACAGTATAATTATCTAAAATGCTTATATAGCATCGATATAGTGTTAGTGAAAGAAATTGAAAAGTCAAAGTAAGTAGTTTTAAAAATATTGACCATGATTATATATAGAAGAACTATATCCATCCAAAACCTTTGTAGTTATCCATAATAATTAATATGTAACTTTCTAATTTTTATTCTAATTCCACGATTATCTAGATATCCTTGAATTTAAATTATGTAAATAGTATTAAAAATAACTTTAAATGGTATTTAATGTTTAAAAATACTTTATTAATTGATTTTATAATTAAAAAATAATATATTTATTCAACTAAATAAAGAATAATTTAAAATATCATACATGTTCCATTTATGATCACATTAATTTTTAAATTAAATTCAGGGCCCAGAATGATAAAATATTTGTGAAGACGCCTTTGATTTTTTTCCTATAAAATTTGATAAAATATAACCTTTCAAAGAAACATATGATTTTATCCTTCTCTCAAAATTTAGTATATATACAAATAAAATATTCCCTTTCCATGTTCGCAATCCCCAAGAGTTACCATAATCCTCTCTTTAAAAAGAATTAATTTCAATCTAATGGAGGATATCAGAAAAATAGTTAATTATCTCAAAAGAATTCATCCATGTTTCTTTCTTATTTAAACAACTAAAAATATCTTATAACTATAAAATTATAATTACATAAATATCATTGTCATATTTAAATGTAATTATTTTTATTGAATAACTATTTTTAACATCCTTATCATCCATTGTAAAATAAAAATGTTTCCCACATTACATGAAGATTACTGCCTCCATGGATGACATTTTTCATTTTTCATTAAAACATTTCATGGATAGTTATAAAAATGTATTTAATGGACTAATATTATAATTATAACATGATAAATGTTTCTAAAAGGTATTTTTTCCTCACTATTAGTAATATTAATAATGAATGGTCATAGTAAACTTAAAAAAATGTCAATACACCTTTTATTTTAATCAATTTTGGACAACCTATTGAAGGTTATAATTTTTGTATACTAGTAATAAATAAAATTAATTTATAATTAATGTATTTTTCTAGAATAGTAATAGTAAATTTTAACTCATTGTTAAGATACATCCATTTTTTGTTAAAAAATACTCAAAAACATCATTATAAGGTTTTTTATTTAATAATCATACATATAAGTCAAATTGAATGAACTTAGAACATATGGAACTTCCTTTATAATAATTCAAAAATTACGGAGGTGATGAATCCATGAACAAATCTCGATGACTAGAGCCTCCAAGATGAATCATGTAAGGGACACAAAACGATTAAAACTTGAATATTGCACGTCAATATATGGGAAATAAGGATTGATAAATGTATGGTATAATATAAAATTAATATGAATAAGTTTTATATTAATATGAATAATAAAGATAAATTTATTATAAAAGGAATTTAGAGTGTTTCTAATTATTCATAAGTCTATGGTATGGGTTCATTGACTTAATTTTAATTCCAAGAGACAAGAATCATATTGTGCACCATGTTTCCTTTTATATGGTGTTTTTTAGATTCACTACTTCATCAATTTCTTATATATTGTTTTTCTTATAATCTATGTTATTTAAAAATAATAATCTTAATCTATATTTAAATTACATTTGACTCAAGTGATTTAAAATCCCTAAAGGTTTCTCATCACAAATTTTCCTTCTTTGAGATTTGATTTGAAATATGAACCTATTTCCTTTTATATGGTGTATCTTCTTCCAAAGTGACATTAAATATCTAAATTATCTCTTTATTAATCATATTTATTTATTTATTTCATTTTCCATCTATCATGATGTTTTTTTGAAATTATTTATTAATACTTAATGGGTTTTCATCTCAGTTATCATTCTTAGAGACATGTTTAATATTATAAACTTATATTAATTTTTATTGTGTATATACTTATTTTTTTACAAGTTAGATCAGGATTATTTTTTAGTCATGGAATTTCATGTTCCTTCTCAATTTCTTATTTTCATTTCATCTTGATTTCAAAATTCATAAGGGTTTTTCTTCGAAATATTTTCTTTAAAATATTTTCTTTAAAATCATTGATAACTATTATTGAAATATTTTTCCTTTATATACATATTCATTATACTATTTTAGGAATATTATTATCTATAAAAAATTAATACTTTTTATAATTTTCAAATATCTTTAAATTTCTTCATAAAATATTTGAAAAATAATTTATATATTTTTTATATAGGTTATTTTAACTTTCCTTACTAAATTATGTAATAAATGTTTTTTATGCAGACTCACAATCACTATGTTGTGACCATTATTCGTAATTAGGATTCTATTAAACATTTAAATTTTTTTAATTGAAATTATTATTACCAAATTATTGAAAATACTTCCTTTATAATATATGATATTAATGACAAAAAGAGTTTTCATTTAAATAGTTACTTTACAAGTTTCAAATATATTCAACAAACACTCTCCCTTCAATATAAATATTCTTTATTCAGGTTTTTTTGATTTTTTTCTATAAATGAATGACTTCCTAACATCCTTTTATATTTTTTGTAACTTTTGTTTTTAAATAGATGAATGAAATCACTTTTCATGTTTTTTCATGAGTTGTTATTCAAAAAAGTTTGAAAAGAGTATGTTCTTATATGAAGTAAACAAGATTAACTTTTCCTGATTTTATAACCATTTTTTATAATAATGATTCCTATTTATGTTTTCATTTGTTAACATTGGAATTTATATTCCCATTTTGTAACAACCCATGTTCTGGAACTCTCCCACATGGGAAAAAAGGTTGGGTTATGAGACCTTAAGTACGTCTCCCGATACACCAAAGGCTTCCCAAAAAAATGGGGTGTGATATGTATAGTGGGGATACTATACCCCCTGGTATAGAGTATAAAACAAAATAAATAAAAAGGTATAAAAAATATTATAATAAAAAAAATATAAGAAATAATGAAAAATATAATTTGGAAAAAAATGAAGAACCAATAAATCAAATAATGATGAGCCAGGTAATTACAGGTTGATATGTAACTAATGTAAAACTAAAATCAATGAAATTAAAGGAATAAAATAACACAAATAAACTCAAAATACCCCATTCCAAAACCCAATTTAATTCTTTTCTCCAAACTTCATCCCATCAAGTAAGAAAAAATAAGTAATAAGGTCCCTTTCCCTTATCCAAACCTACATCCATGTAATCTGCTCAAGTGTCAAACAGTGACCCAAATAGGCTATGAGTAAAACTTACTAGGTAAAAACCATCGTGTCTAAAAAAATATTCTAGTAATAATTGCATGAAATAAAGTGATAAACAAGTTTATTAATTAATTAATTAATACAATATATAAATCGACCTGCTTTGGCACTATATCGGAATGTCTCTAAACATGTAGCACAACCATGCCAACCATAACCCTAAACCATGGAATAATAAAACCACTAGTAAAATCCCTCTGTATAAGCATTTCAACCTCTGGGAAAATCCCTATATATATTCATTTCAACATAAACTAGGATAATTCCACTGTATAAGCATTTCATCCTATAATAAAAGCCCTATATATAAGCATTTCATCATTAGATTGGGCCAAGATTTCCATATATGCATTTCAACATCACCAGACATATCCCTATATATAATCATTACAGCATCACCAGGAATATCCCTGTATATAATCATTACAACATCTAACTCAAAAAGTAATAATAGCAAGGATATCATAATATGAGATCATAAACCACAATGGTTAATTATGAAAATTACCATTTGTCTTTCAATTTCACTTTCTTTTAAATATCATATTATCAATAGCCATATCAATATCCCATAATCTATTACCCAAATGATTCTTTGTCAATAAATCAACTAAAGACTCATGTCATTCTAAACACACTTTAAACTATAACAAATTTCCTTATTTATCCAGGGTCTACTCACCTAATGGGTGGCCACAAGCTAGGTCACAATACCATTAGATCCAAAAGAATATAAGGAATGATACAATCAGTTTATTTAACATCATTTATAATTAAATTAATTAATGTACACATCCTAATGGTTTAGTCACATTATTGCATATGCTCCACAATTAAACAGACTATAGGGTTAGGTTTTGACCCATACCTCTATCCAATGATTGAGAAACACTTTAAACTATAATTGGAAACAATAACAGAGGATAAGAAGATAATAAGAAATAACTAGGAATCAAACACTAAACCATGATGTCCAGAGGTGATGAAATCACTCTAGATCCTCTGAGAGTCTCCTAAGGATTGAGAATAGGGGTTGTAAAAAAAGGTGGAATGAATTGAATTGTATAGGTTGCAGGCTTTAAAATTGTCCAACCCATGTATTACATGGTGTGTAATTATATTACACATCATGTAATTCTTGACTAAGAGGTATTCTGAAATTTATGTCACCTTGAGTGAATTTAACCATGACTAAACATTAAAGTTGTGTAGTGGATTCAAGGTGTGTGTTAATTTCACTTCATAAACCCGGTTCATGTCCTATGTATGGAAACAGTTACACATTATGTAACTCATTTAAATGGTGTGAAATTACTCTCTAGACAGCTTTCAATTTTTCTCCCATGGAAAGAACCCAAACCTCCTCCAAAGCCATCCAAACTCTTGGGAAACCCTCATAAGACCCTATTACTTGTTTATAACTGGACTCCATTAATTAGAAAAAAAAATATTTCCCTAAATGTTTAGTCATTTTACCAAAAAAAATCTACCTCACTGAATGAGACTCACTCAACAAGGTTTAAACACTATAAAATCCAAAAAAAATAGGTTTAATGCAAAACTCAAAGAGGGTCATACCTAGAAAAAGATGTAATCTTATAACCCCTTCACTATATAATATCTCTTCCCCAAACTACTCCAAGAATCATTGTGAGGCCTCAAAAAATAAGTTTGGATACTGTAATCACATATTAAACTCCATACCCCATGTCTCCTCTTAAACATTCCCAAGATACCACTACACTCAAACTGAAGTTATATTCCTATCCCAGATATACTTCTCACTACAGTCCACAATCTATATCAGATTTCCTCAAAGGAGGCATTATCACAAATAACAAATTTTTCTACATCTATCACAAGGGAAGGTTCAAGATAATATCTCTAAATTTGAGAAAAATTAAACACATCGTGCATGGAACTATAGCACTATGGAAGGGATAATCTGTAAACCACTGGATTGACCTTTCCTCTTTCTCAAATAGCTCGATAAACTAGGGAACTATCTTATCCTATTTTCTGATATATATGTTCCCCAACCTAGGATACACTTTAAAGAAAACATATTGACCAACCTAAAACTCTAGAGTTCATATATTATGGTTAGTGTAATATTTCTTCCTACTATTCATTGTCACTAACAACCTCCTGATCAATTGAACCTCTATAGAAGTCTCTTACATGAGACTAGGACCAATAAGTACTGACTCACCACACTCTATCCAAAAAAAAGTGGTAAACAGTTTGGTATTCCATATAAATCCTAAAAAAATTTCATTTGGATAGATTCATAAATTATTTTATTGCAGGGAAACTCTATGAGTGATAAATGATTCTCCCATATACCATTGAAATCCAAAACACATTTCATAATATATCCTCCAGAATCTGAATAGTCCACTCAGATTAACTTTCGGTCTGTGGTTGATAGTCTATGGTTAAAATAACCTATGATCTCAGAGCCTTATAAAGACCCTTCTAGAACCAGGATGATAAATGAGTATCTCTTCCAGAAATGATACTCCTCAGAAAAATGTGCAACTGATCTAACACTCACATATAAAGACTACCCAGGTCTTAAATAGTGAAGGTCTCTCTAATAGGCAATAAGTGGGATACTTTCATTAGTTGATCTAAGATCACCTGTACTAAATAATTCTTATGGGATTTTCTAGGAAATCCTATCACAAAATCTAAAGTGACATCATCCAATTTCCACTCTAGAATAACTAGAGGTTGCAAGATCCCAGCAGGCCACTGATGCTCAGTTTCACCTGCTGATAGATTAAACATATCACCACAAATCCTATTACCTTCTTGTTTATTCTTAACTAATAGTATTGTACATAGATATCATGATACATCTTTGTTAAACCATTATGTACCTCCCATCTTGAAGCATGGAACTCTCTCATCATCTCCTCATACAATCCTATAGGAACCCATACTCAACAATGGAAAATAAGAGAATTACTGGTGCGAAGAGACCATCCTGATGGTGTCTCCGAACCATGTAATATATCTCTTAGAACTAACCCCTTTAGATCAGATAACTCCTCTATCTTTATATATTACAAAATAAAATGTATTATAGATGTCAAATTCAAATATACTCATCCATGGTACTCTTGAATATCTAGGTGCATGTCTTCAAAGAGTGCCACCATCTTCCACTCATCACAAGAATATTGTTATACCACTATCTATGTATTATTGATCAAGTTGTGGTAAATAAAATTTCAATTTCATGGTGTATAAGCTAACTTGATGTCAATAGACTATATATACTTGACCCACCTCCTCTATTGAATGTTCAATTCCCACTGAGAAAAGATGTATCTAATGATCTTATGGTCTATGTACACCACAAACCTATCTCGCATAAGAAAATTTCTCCAATATATCAGGGAATATACCACCGCATATAACTCCATATCATGAGGGGGTTAATTGATCTCATGCAGTCCCAGCTTTATGGATCCATACACAACCACTCGATCCAATTATATCAGAACTATTCTGAGTCCAACTTCGGATTTATCACAGTATATGGTATAGGATTTACTCAGAATAGGTAAAGTGAGTATAGGTGTTGAGGTTTCACTTCACTTTATCTCTTGAAAATATCTCTCACCAAAATCTAACTAAACAAATATCACCACCTTTTGGGTTATCCTAGACATCAGTGCTACTAAATGAGAAAAGTCCTAGATGAAGCACTAGTAATAACCTTCTATACCCAGGAAACTTTGAATCTCAAATACATTCTAGGGCCTATCCTAAAATACCATGGATGAAACCTTCTCTAGGTCCATATAATTCTTTCCTCTGAGATAGTCTGGCCTAACAAGTGCATTATATTAATACAGAACCTGAATTTAGTTATCTTGGTGTAAATACAATGCTCTCTCAATGTACTAAAGATGGTGTCATGATGTTGGAAATGATCATCTACTGACCAGAAATACAATAATTTGTTACTAAAAAATACAACAAAATGATCTATATAAGGATGAAAGATATTATTCATCAAGTCCATGAATATCCTTGGTGCATTCATCAAACCAAAAAACATTACTATGAACTCATACAATCCATAGATGATCAAAAAGGAAGTATGAGGTATGTCTAATAGTCTCACCCTTAATTGATGGTATCATAATATCAAATTGATCGTGGATATGATATTTTCACCTCCCATCTAATCGAAGATATTGTTGATGTGATGAATAGGATACCAGTTCTTGACTATCATGTGTTTCAATCTCTAATAATCCACACATAAGTGAAAAATCTTATCATCCTTATTTGTGAAAATATATGGAGAACCCCATGGAGATGTAATAAGACATATGAAACCTTTATCTTCTAGATCATCCAACTGAACTTTCAACAATCAAATTTATTTTTTGTGTCATTCTATAAGGCGGGATAAAAATGGGATCTACTCTCAGCACCAAATCAATCATGAACCTGACCTCTCACTTAGAAAGTAAGTTATATAAATAATTATGAAAGACATCCTGAAAGCTTTCTACCACTAAAGGAAAACAATCATGCCTCATTCCACCATCATCCAGAATAAGGCTTTCTATCTAATCCATTAGACAATCTAAATTGAAATTAATTGGTCCTACATGACCAACCTATAGATCCCACTCACCTAGGTGAGAATATCTAAAAAAATTTATAGATATATTGGTAACTCTACTATAGTAATATTTGATAAGATCCTATTATAGAACTATAAAATTCATACCAAGAATCAAACTACAAACTGTTATTTCCAACATGAATAGTTCCCAAAAGAAACAGTAACCACCAATCTCTGGAGAATATACCTTACATCATTTGATATTCTCTAATTTCAATGCCAACAGTGTATCAATGGTCAAAGAACCATCCAAAGATTTATGGAACCAAGTCCAAACCATTTGTATAGAGAGAATATAAAAATGAATGTGTTTATCCATTATCAAACAAAATGTAAGAAATAGTAGATTATACACGAAGCGTATCTCTAAAGGTACAAGGTCATGTATCCACAATAGTTAGAGTAGTTTGTATAACATGCGTCTAACTAGACCTACTTACATGGGCTCTAATCTGTCTCCATAAGCTATTCCCACTACCTGGTATTGATGCTCCTACATTGGTTATCATATCCTTTTCCTCACCTAGAATATCTTTTGGAACTCTATCTACCTGTCTACTGAGAATTTTCTAAGTCCTTCCCAAACTCTAGTACATTTCCTGGTCCCCTACCACTACTCTACTACTACATTACCCTACCAAACCTCTATAGGTGACCCAATCAACTGCAAGTATGACACTCCAAAGTAGGGTATGGACACTGAGGCCATTTGTGTCCCAACTTTCATCACTAATGGAACTGTAATAGAACATATTCTTGATATATATTCCCACTACATTTACTTATCATCCCACTATTTCCCTAGATATAATTTTCATACTATTTATTCTTTCTACTAGTAGAGGAGCTCAAATTTTACCCTACTAAAACATCATGGATTCCACTCGAGGATTTTCTCATATTCCCCTCTATAATGATTTCCTAATTTTTACCACATATAAAATATACTCAAGAAAAACATGTTCACTTGAGACTTGATCTCATAGTAAATCCCATCCTGAAAAAGTCTCACCCTAGAAATATCATCAGTTGCTAAAGTAGATGAAAAGTATTACATGATGGTGAAATGTATGGCATAGTACATTACTGACATTCCATCCTATTCTTGATGCATTAACTCAAGAGGCTTCTCATACCTCAACCACTTTGGATAGAAGTGTCTCAAGATATTCTCCTTGAATTCCTTCCATGATAAATCATCTTTTTACCAAATTGCTCTAAAATGTCCCACAAACGCTTGGCTAGTCTATGTAGCATGTATATAGCAAGATTAACCCTCATATATACTAGTGTCTCAATGTTCTTGAAGACTATCTCGATTAACTCAATCCAAAACACGTCCATCTAGGGGCCTCCCACCATGGTGAACTTAGGAGGATTCTATAGCTGAAACACTATTATCAACTCAAACATTGGAAGAAGGGTGTAAATAATATCCATTTTTATAGATCACATAAACCTTTAGAAACTATCATGAAGATGAAAATCCATTTGATCCTCAGGAGCTACTTGAAGCTCTAGCTTAGTTGAGAATTAGGAGCATAATGTCCCAAGTTCTAACACTCTCTCATATTTCCAAAAAGGGTTAGTTTGGACACCTTAATCATGCCTCCCTATACGCCTAATGATTCTGACTAGTTGCAGGGCATGATATGTATAGTTGTGATACTATACCCATTGGTATAGAGTACAATACAGTAGAAATTAATAGGTATTAATAAAACATTAGAGTAATAGAAATAGTGTAAATAGTGCAACAGAAAACAGGTAGGTAAAGGAAGAACCACCAAATCAAATAATAGTGAACCATGTAATGATAGGATGATATGTATCTAATGTTAAACTAAAATAAATAAAAATTAAAGAATAAGAGGAAATAAATAAACTCAAAATAACCCAATCTCTAACCTCATGTCATTCCCATCTCTAAACTCCAACCCATCCAGAAATTATGAATCAACAACAAGGTCCCTTTCTCTTATCCAAATATACATCCATGTAATCCACTCGGGTGCCAAACGGTTGATGAATAGGGTTTGAGTAAAACTTAGTTTTTATACACCACCATGACTAAAAAAATCCTATTATTAAGTTAATCCAATAAAGTGATAAACACCTGTATTAATTAAACAATTAATGTACTACATAAATCAACCTACTTTATCACTATACCAGAATGTCTCTGAGCTGTAGTACAACCATTCCAAAAACAACTATAAACCATTTCATAATAAAACCACTAGGAAAATCCCTATGTATGAGCATTTTAGCATTAAAAAACCATATATATAATCATTTTAGCATCAATGGGTCCAAGCTCGTTATATAATCATTTCAGCCTTAGGGAGAACCCTATATATAAGCATTTTAGAATTAGTCTAGGCCAACCCCCCTATATAAGAATTCCAGCATCACTAGGCATATCCCTATATATAATCATTACAAAATCATCAGGAACAACCCTATATATAAGCATTACAACATCAAACTCAAAAAATCACAATAAAAAGGACATCACGATATCACATTATAAACCTCAATGGTTAGTTATGAAAATTACAAATTTTATTTCAATTTCACTTTCATTTAAATATCATATTATCAAAAATCCATATCAATAGCCCATAATTTATTTCCCAAATGATTATATATATAAATAAATTACTTGCAAACTCATTCTATGCTAAACACACTTTAAACAATAATACAATTCATTATTTATCCATGGTACGCTCACCCAATGGGTAGACACAAGCCAGGTCGTAATACCATTAGATCCAAACAGATCCAAGGAATGATCTAATCCAATTATTTAACATCATTCATAATTAAATTAATTAATTTTCACATCATTATGGATCAATAACAACATTTCATATACTCAATAATTAAACAAACGGTAGGGTTAGGTTTAGACCCCCTTCCTTTATCTGGTGACTGACAAACACTTCTAATCAGGATCACTAATATGAATGAAGGTGAGGAAGATCCCAAGAAAGAACTAGGCATCAAAAATGACTTCTGAAGGTGATGAAATCACTCTATATCCACTAGGAACTAACGAGTTTTCAAGAGGAGTGGCTATAAAGGGAACTTTTATTGGACATGAGAACACTAATTATACATATAAAGAACCTTAAAAAGATAATAAAATATGAGTTTCCTTAAATCAAACATAATTTATTTTCCCCAGGATCATATTTTATAATCTCAATTAATTTAGATCATACTATCCCTGCCACTAATGAAATATTTCTCAATAAATAATTTCTTATATTCATTTTATCTTCTACAAGACCCTTCAGTATAACTTTAAATTTCTTATAATAGTTCCTCATTATTACAACCTAAAAAAAATTTTACCCTGATTTTTCATAAAATTAATTCAAACAAAATAATATATCATATTTGTTTCATGATATTAAACTAAATGAATCATGTTCATCCTACTTGACTCATGAACGAAATTAAGTATTGTTTTCATGTGGTGTAATTTTCATACATTATAGAAACATCCATGTATGATTTTTTAATGTATGTTTTTCACATTAATAAGCCTAAACTGGGATTATGGTTTCCTAAAATCAATGGATAATTTGTGGAATGATTCCTATTATTATATAATTCTTAGTTACTCTTAATTTTCCTACCCTGAATCCATCTCATTCACCTAATAATTCAACTTTAACCATGTTTTTTGGGTTTTATTCTCATTAAAGTTAGGTTTTCCCTTTATTTTCATGAAATTAGAATGTAATAATTATATATTCCTTTTATAAAAAGAGATAAATTAGTATAGGGATATTTTAACAAATATTTGTGGATTTATTCTTTATTTTTCTTGAAGTGTATTGATGTTCAAATTTAATATCATGAAAAAAAATAAGAAATTCCACATTCACATAAATTCCCCACTTTATACTTGTGTTTTGGTTCCTCCTCTCATTTATATTAGGACTTAAAATATCCCTACACTATGATAGAATCATTTTGTTTTTCCTTAGTATATATATTTTTTCCCTTTCAAATCAGGTTATTCTACCTTCTCTCATTAGGGCACTCATCCATTTCACTATTATTACTCCATATAGGATAAAGATCTAAAAAAAGACTACACCTATGAACTATGTGTTCCTTGATTTATATAATTCCATGACACCTAGAGACATATATATTTCCAATCATAAACCTAACTATTAATTAAATTTTTATCTTATTTTCCACAACCCATCTTATGATTTAGAATTTTTTAACAATGGTTTTCCCATCCACCACATGAAACTAGAAAATATCCATTTAATTTTCCCATGTGTAAGAGATAGGACATTATGAAGATCATACCTAAGGAATATTTTTTCTTGATTCATATATTTTAAGGATATTTAGTGACATATAGATTACTTGTCCTAGAACAAATGAAAAATTACATCTTCACCTCACTCTCTTTCACCATACTATGACATGGGTTAACAAATTTGTGTTTTCTTTTCCTTTATTAACCACATGTTGGGATGATAATTTTCAC
Source organism: Viscum album (assembly GCA_963277665.1). Taxonomy (NCBI): domain Eukaryota; kingdom Viridiplantae; phylum Streptophyta; class Magnoliopsida; order Santalales; family Viscaceae; genus Viscum; species Viscum album. The sequence goes on along the minus strand of OY728142.1, from coordinate 1,326,498,404 downwards.
ACCATTTTATTCAAACTTGTTAGGATTTATTCCTTTAAATAAAGGATAAATGGTGACCTCTCTGTTACATACTATAAAACCAATCACAAATTTCGTCACCATAAAACCCCTACCTAAAGTATCTAATCTTCATTCAGATTGAGTAAATCTATATTTGACTCAATTATAGTACATACTATTTTATTCTGGAAACATTATGTGGATTAATAATTTTTATTACATTATACACTATAATGTTTGAAATGCCTATGCCATACTAGATTATAAATCCTCATCCACTTTCACTCCCCCCAATATTATGTAATGACCAAATCATTGTCTATCCTAATACATATTATTCCAATTACCATCTGAATATTATCTTCTTATATATTATACATTGAACTATGAGAATATAAGTCACCATAAATCTTAAATTTCTATTGGAAATGAGTACATAGAATCCTCAAGGACCCCTATATTTGAAGACAATCATATTGAGTTCATATATAACTACTCAAAGTATTTTTTTCATCTTGGATGTAAATATCCCCTAGACCCACACACCATCAAAATAATTATAGTTGAACCTATCATTTGAATTTTTTTAGTGGACATACTTAATATAGTTATTTGATAGTATAATAACAGACTCATCATTTTGAATATAGTAAAAAATTATTGTATCATTTATATTTTCTTATTCTTCAATTCTTGATTCAGATGTATCAATTAATGTTTTACATTACTTCCATCCAAATTTTTAAACGTGTTGAAATGATTTTAACTCTTTAACATACCATTTTGGGTTTCAAATATCTAATAGGTATAAGAACTATGATATTAAATTTCATTCACCTTTCTATGAGACCTTGTATATCAGTATTTTACCTTCAATTAGAAATGGGTTATCCATTCCCTCATTAAAGTATAAAACACCTAATCATTTTTTCAAATATGTATAACCTTCAACATGAGCCTTATTGTTTTCAAACTAGTTCAACCATAAACATCATAATCGTTAATTATATATTGAATTCCTTAAATTACTAATTTAATGATAAATAGAACTCACCATGTTGAAAAGCTACAAAGGGATGTCTGGGAAAGAGTTGAGTTTTCACATTTTAATCCTTAAACGTGGATTTATTAGGATAAAGTTATATAATTTGATTGAGAAAAAGTAACATATATTATTATATTGAACACTCATAAAATGAATCCTTAGTAGTATCCATGTCCCTACCTTATAATCCTTTTCCCTCTCATGGATAGTAATAATGAGAAAAAGAATGTGAGTAAAATATTTTCCCTAGAAAAAATCATATTATGATCACTATATTGGAGGATATTGTAAGAAGATAGAACATTATTCTATTACTCACACATATTGGTTCAGATAAAATGCACAAAACATTTGAATATGTAATTTTATGTTATTTTAACCCTATTAAGAATTTATTTTTCCAATAAAACCAACTATACATGACTTTAATTTTGATAATTCATTCACTAGCTCATATATTAATTAGATGCATTAGAATTCGATGATGATAAATATTATTCATATACACCACACTTATATATACTTAAGATAGAATGTTAAAAATAAAATAAAACATTTTAGTATGTTATCTTATAGTTTTACCTCAAATTATGGTGATGGTATACATATTTTTTATATCACACTCACTAATATCTATAAGGGAGTATAATCCCTATGGGTGACTTAACATATCATCATCAAAAAAATGTATTTTGAGATTAAAATTTACTAAAACAATCTTAATTTAATTATCAAGTGGATTAAATTATTATCATGTCACCCCTTGTGAGATTCAAATATTACCACATATTGATAGTATAGGTTAAAAAAATCAGAAAATTAGAATCACTTTTGAGATAAGAAATTTCAATAATGATTATGAAAAAAAACATAATCATCCACAATTTGGTGTAACATCCTAAATATTTAGAAGATAAATAAATTATAAGGTCTCTTATGTTATAAGGTATACTCCATTGATGCTCAAAGTTAATCAATAGATCACCTAGATCCATAAATATTTAATTAATGTTCAATTATCTCTATGGGTTAATCTTCCTATATAGGATTTATAATGCTAACTATGAAAGTAGAATTTTCTTATCCTTTTTGTATTCTTTGAGTATTTTTTGTCTAACACCATTATTATCTCACCAGTGCTCACTTATTATAGGATATGTTTAACCAAATTCATTTCTTCATTAGTTATATTTTATTTCTCTACTACCACCTCCTCATAATAATAAATTTCTTGAACCATAATATCCATGATTCTCACAGAATGAGCCTCTAATTCCTCCTTGGTGTCACTCAATTTTGATGATCACTCTTTATATGTATCATGAATGATCACCTTAGTATTAGCATGGATGGTCTGGTATTGAAACCTCTTGTACTCATAGGTTATGTACATATGGAAGATCCTATATAGTATTCTATATATACCCTAAATGGGGGTATAGTATATTAGATTATATATATAATTCTATTAACATATCCATGAATTCTATAGGATAGAAAAAAAACATGATATCATACTCAGAGTCTTTAAATGAAACTCAAATATACAATAGATATAACTCATTAAGGGGAATCACATGTACACCATTACCAGAGCTTGTTGATTCCAGAATAGCTCCCCCCTTTCTTAATTCTTGAAATTGAGTCATTGGGATGGTATCTTCATAAAAAAATCCTTTTTATTTATGGTGGAACTGCTACAAGGCATGTTAAAATTATAAATATTTATAATCTGGTTTGATATTTATTGAAAATAATTAGAAAGGATCACCTTCACCAACTAAGGCACTGTATTTTTAAACTATCATAATCTTATCCAGTGCAATAACAATGTATCCTTTTACTGCCAATGGATCTTCATATGATCTGGAAGGAGCCTCTTCATTCACTAATGTTTCTCTATTATTTTTTATCTGAAGAATTTCTCCTTTTAGTGACCCCTGTTAAATAAATTTTGGGTTCACATCCACCGATAAAGGAATCATACCCTGTAAGAGATCTGTTAGGACAAGGATCCACATTGTCCTCTAATGTTACATGATTGATCCCATGAATGGATTTATATATATATATATGGTAATAGATTAATACATATTATAAATAAGGTACATGTGTAAAAAACATATATTCCTCTATTGATGGAATGATGTAGGAATAACTATCTAAGAATATGAAAATAAATCATCTGCATCCATCAGGGGTTGCTAAGTAATTATAATTGAATTGAAGTATCAATCAATACATTTATATCAAGTACTGACATTGACCTCCCCCCCCCCCCCAAGATAACCCCAGTCATATCCTCATGAAAATTCAACTCTTGATTGAGAGGAATTTTGTGTTTTTTGGTGATTAGTGCACCCAAACCTAAGGTGTTTTGAAAAATATCTGAACAAGAAAAAAATTCAGTATGAGATTGTGAATATATATGAAAAATAAATTTATAAATTCAAAATTAACCTATAAACACTAATAAGAGATGGATTTATAGTATTCTCATCTATTCCAGTATGTTGGGTACCTATAAATAGATTTCTATAAGTAAATCACCAATGGGAACACTAGGAATTCCTTCATATGGTAAGATTATACAACCATACACCATTGTATATAAAAAATATATGGTTATTTTTCAAAATTTTCACCTATGTGGGAATTTATTTCAATCAATATCCCTCCATTAAAGTACTATGGAAATATAATAAGTGACTAAACCTCCTCAGACTGCTAAAAATGTTATAGAATATAATGGTGAAAAAAATAATAACAATTTTTTATAAATGAATGAGGATGAATGTTACCATCTCCCAAAAATACCATTGAATATCCTATCCCTCATAAATTTTATCTCTTGATCATATATAATTATTAATATCATTAATATCGTCATCATCATCATCATTATCATATCCTTCATCCTATAAGTTGTCCCGGTCATGTTCTAAAACCATTAGCATGATCACCAATTCTAAGTAAAAGTTTTATAACTTGAGTGAGTTAACCACAGCCTTGAATTCATTTATATAGGCTTCAACCTCATTAGTATCACTCTTATAAAATATTTTTTATGGAATATTAATTTGGATATGTTTTGTAAAAAATATATATTCTACTTAGAGGTAATACCAAATATATATTTTTTTTTGATCAAGTGATCCTTTATAAATCAAACTCGCACCATGCATCTGAAAACTAGAAATATTGAGGTATGGGTTATGGTTGATCCACCCTACTCAAATAGGGAGAAGGTTTTAAGTTCCTAAAATCCTATATATTATTTTAATTCATTAAACACTTTATTAGTATTGGTCTTCAAATTATTCTTGAAGCCTATGGATATTTGTTATCTCTTTTATCCAAAATGGAATACCTTTTATATGGAACACAAAATCATGAAACCAGTAATAAAGTATTAATTTGATCCATGTTTTGGAATACTCAATCAATGGTCCAATGACCATAACACTCAGTAAGAAAGTGATTCATATATTCATGTCCTCCGATATCATCATCAACCAAAATAATAAAACAACAATAGGATGTCACTTGATCTGGATGGTTTAAGGAAAATCATAATAATTATTTTGTATACAATAGAATTTTAAACCAAAATTTAAAAGTAACTAAACCATGAAAATGGTTTCTTCAACAATTCTAGCTAAAAAAATGTCTCATTTTAAAAAAAGTAAATATATTTCCTCTTAGTTACTAATAAAATTTTCAATAACTATAAAAATAAATTCCTTATATTGTTTGAATACCAATTATCTATGAAACTTCATTATATTTTCCATGAATTGATATCTAATTTAGAGTGGATTAACCCAAAAAATGCATCAAACATACAGCTTTAATCAATCACATGGGATTAATTTTTCATGTATGATATCATAACATTCCCTGAGAGATTCAATTTAATCCCACAACACTTATGAAGTTCTAAAGAGTGTATATGGTTCCTTCTTCTAGTAAACATGTCTATAATGATAATAAAATTTGGCCTACATTGGTAAAAAAATATTCCACCTAGTCGCTAGTTGTTCCTCCATCCTAAATTTACCAATCAATAACTCATTGCTTGACTCATTCATATGAAGGATATACCATCGTATGGATATTTATTGAAATGATTCATGTATGATGAGTGGGTTAATACTAGGGATAGTCTCCCAACCCCACTCATTATATTAGATTTCCTTCAATATTTTATAGCAACCCTACTTTTTTCTTACATAACTATTACATAATTTTAAAGATAAACAACATAATAGTTCTAAAAAAGGATCCAAAGGTTTAGAGTCTTGGGTAAATTAGGATAAAAAATAAATTTTATACAATAAAACATAAACAATAATTTAATTGCTTATTATCTAGCTTGTTAGTGTCCCTCGTTTTCTCCTTAGTTCAAGTAATCACCTGAGGATATACATCAAATAAAGGGTTGAGCTAAAATCCTAGTAAGAGGATAGACAATAACATGAATCAATATAACATGGGTGAGAATAATATTATCATCATAACATAAGCATGATATCATCATCATAATCATGATAGGAATAATTATATAGAGGCATGTAATGTGGAAATACATAAACATGAAACATCATGTCTTAGTGGTCAACACCACACATAGTTGTAAATAAAGCTACCATCATGTACATGCATAACATATGTGTATAATCATAAAATAATCATCATTGTGAACAAATATAGAATCAAGTTCATACATATCTCACATTATCTCATGAGATACATCACATTAACCAATACATTGGAGCACTATATAATTCTAGGCACACCCTTCACATCATAACATTAACATAATTATGCATTCCACATAGAATGCATAATAATATTTTCCATAAAATAACACATGGAAAAGAAATGGGTTTCCTGAGAATTTAATAAATTAGACTTTCATGCATAAAATTTGGGTTTACCAAAATAAAAATGGAATAACATACTTGGTGTAATAATCATCAATCCTGAGTGAAGAAGAAACAATATCAAGAGAAGTGAAACGTGTATTTGTATAAGGAATGGTTCTTTTGGAAAAATCCTTTTATTTTTTATAAAATCATATTAGAAGAATTTATATACCAAAAATGAAAAGGGAAGAACAAATAATTTATATTTTAGTAATATTGAAAGAACATACATACTTAAATTTGGCACGAAATATGAATAACCCAAAGAAAGGAAATTGGGTTCAAGAATCCCCATACCTTATGTACAAATTATTTATTCACTTTAATATCATGGAAAATAAAATTATATTAATTAATTAATAAGTAAATAACCTATTATACATTTTTTTATTCATTATAATTTTATTAATTTTGTTTATGGACATTTTGATGAGTTATAGTGTTCAATTTCATTATTAGAGAGTTTTTGTTTCTTGGTTTTCATGATCGGTTCGCCTATATACATGTATGGAAGATCATGTAAAATAAGAATAATTTTCTAGAATTGAAATTATATGATATTAATGAACTTATATAATATTAAATGATCTTATATATCATTTTTTATATGGTATAAGGATTAATCATTAGATAAAAATTTTATGATAATCATTTAGATTAATTTTGGCTATTTTTGATCACAACGAACTCATTTTGTTTTATTACTTAATATTATGTATATGTGTTAGTTACATAACATAAAAAATGTTATAAAATAAATTTTAAAATCTTTTTCAACCATTATAATGGTTTTAAGACCATCCTTAATGGTGGTAAAGTAAATTGAAAACCAGTCATCCTTGAAGGTGATAAAACAACATTTCATGGAAGACGTCTCTATTTTTAGAATAAAAGGAAGAGAAGAATAGGATTGATGATAGATTATTCCACTGAAAAATAATATTAAAGTATATAAAATATAATTTATTTATCATTCCACTTGTATAAGGGGGGGTGAGTATATAATAATAAAATAAATGAAACTGAAAAGAAATTAAAATAAAATGAAAGATGATTTTACCTGTAAATTTCTCCTCCTTAAGAACCTCCTTAGAAAACTAGGTTTTAGAATTTTTTTGAGACCAAAGGCTCTTGGATGTGAGGAAAGGGATTGGAAAGTGGTTTGTATAGAATTTGGACAATCTTAAATGGTTGAAAGGTGCAAGTAGAAGAGGTGGTGAGGGTGGTATTTATAGGGAAGGAGAGGGGTGTTTTCTCATTATTTTATTCATTAGTTTATTATTTTAGCTCAAAAATATTAATAATTTAAAACTTATAACTAAATATATTAAAAAATGAAGGAGGTTTTGATATTTTGGTCTTACATTATCCATACATCATCTATTACTCGATAATTCATGTATTTAGCTTTTATCGTAAATTATCATATTTTACTATTCACCAAAAATTCAAGTATTTTAGAAAAATACCAAAAAAAATAACCCTATACATTTTTTTTATGTGAAAATTTAAAAAATAGACACCATTTTATGAAAATATTTTTCTAAATAGGAAAATTTTAATTTTTAATTAAAATCATCATTTACTTGGAAAATACTGATTTTAAAAATATGACTGGTTTTATAAGACTTTGAAAAATTAATTAAGGTGTCATAAAATTATCTTATAATAATAAGAAAAATAATAAAAATTTATTAATAAAAATTTTGAAAATATTTTTTATTTTAAATCATCATATTAATTATAAAATTTTAATTAAATATTTATAACTTTCAAAAATAACAACACTTAATTAATAATTTTTAAAATATTTATTTACTTATAATATGATATAATTATATCATATTATCATTTATAAGATGCCTAAATTATATTTATACTTTCCTAGATGATGTTACTATTCTATTAGCTTAATTATTATTCCTAATGGTTGCATTCCTATTCTAAAGGTCAAGTTACTATTCCATTGGTATAGTTTTCTTAACTTCTATAAATACCTCTTATTTCATTCATTCATAATTTATAAAGTTTTTATTGTTTTCTATATGTGATTTTATGTGATTTATACTATATGTCATAATTATAAGAAGGGAAATTCTATTGATAAAATTTTGGGTCATTACATTCTTCCCCCCTTATTAATTTTTTCCCTCAAAATTTCATTTTACATTATAATTTAAAACCATGTGAGGGTACTTCTCATTTATATATTCCTACAGCTCCCATGGTGCCTCTTTGTACTTATGGTTCCGCCATAGTACTTTGACCAGGTGAGTAGTATTATTGCATAGAACTTTATCTATACAATTCAAGATTTTCACTGGCTTCTCCTTACAAGAGAGATCATTTTCTGATTGTACCACCTCTGGATTCAGTATATGTGAGAGATCGAGTATGTAACTCTTCAAGAGAGATACATGGAATACATCATGTACTTGAGACATGATAGGAGGAAGTACTAGTCAGTAGTCCATAGCTCTGACATAATCAAGAATCTTGAAGTGGTTGATGTACCCAAGACTCAAATTTCTTTTCTTCCCAAATATCATGATCCTATTCCATGGAGATATGATGAGGAATAAAATGTCTCTAACATCAAACTCTAGGTCTCATAGACGACTATTTTCATAGCTCTTCTATCAACTTTGGCCTACCTTGATGTGCTGCTAAATGGTTTTCACCTTTTCCACCATTTCTTCAACCATTTCAGGTCCTAGCAACTTATGTTCACAACATAATCCTAGAATACTAGTGTTATGCATATTTTCCCATAAAAGGATTCATATGGATCCATTTGTATGCTCAAGTGAAACTATTGTCGTAAGAGAACTCTACCAGAGGAAAATGTTGGTCACATCCTCCTTTGAATTCTATAGAACATTCTCTCAACATTTATTTGACTGTTTAAATAGTCCAATATGGTTGGAAATCAATTTGAGGATGATAAGTCATACAGAAGTTCACCTCAATGTTTATAGAATGTTAGATAATTTCCATAACTTTTAGGTTAGTGTTGGATTTCATTTAGATACAATCAATAGTGATAATTCATGTAGCCTTACCACTTCTCTAATATATATCCATGCAATTTGATCTAGTGATAAGCCCTCTCAAATTACAATAAATTGAGCTATCTTTTTATGATGATCCACCACAACCCATATATCATTGTTTACACCGGAAATCTTTGGATATCTGGTGAAAAATCTGATGGTGATTTTTTCCCATTTTCAAGTTGGTATGGGTAATGGTTGTATAATCCCCTTAGACTTTTTCCTTTCATCCTTTACTTTCTAATATACCTGGAACTTTCATGTATATTCATTGATCTCCTTCTTCATATTTTCCCACCAATAGTTCTCTTAGATATCTCGATACATCTTTCTAATCCCTGGGTTAAGAAAGAAGGTTGAGCTATGTGAATCACTCAGAAGATTTTTATTTATCTCTGGATTGGATGGTATACATAATCTTGCCCCAAATATTACAAATCCCTTCTCATTAATTTATAACTATGAGGATTTCCCCTTTCTGATGGATTCCACCTTCTTTTGAATTTTCACATTATTTCTTTGATCATTCCTTATTTTCTTCATGAGGTATGGTTGAGAAATCATTTGTGAAAGGACTGATTAAGTTCCTTACTTAAAGATTCCCATGTCTATCCTTTGAAAATATAAGAAGATTATATCTTTCTCAATTATCATCATTGATAATTTTGCAGGATCCTTTCTACTTAGAGCATCTTCCACATTATTTTATTTTTTAGGATGGTAGCGTATTGAGCAGTCATAATTCTTGATGATCCATAACTATCTTAAATGGTTCATATTAATCTCTTTCTATGTGAATATATATTTTAATCTCTTATGATTGTTATATATTTCACACTTCCCCCCATATAGATAATTTCATATGATTTTCAACATGAAGATCATAACCGCCAACTCCATATCATGTGTAGGATAGTTTTTATCATGAATTTTCAACTTCCTTGAGGCGTAGGCTATCAATTTATCATTTTGAATCAGTAAATATCCTAAAACCTTCTTTGAATCATCATTGTATACCACAAATAGTTCCACACTTGTCATAAGTGTGAGTATTGGCATGGTGATGAGCCTCTTTTTTAACTCTATGAAGCAGTCTTCGTATTCATTGGTCAAGACAAACTTTTTCCTTTATAATTCATCTTGGTTAGTGGGTTTGAAAATCATGATAAGTTCTTCAAAAATCACTGGTAATACCCATCTAGACTAAGGAAACTATGGATCTCTATTACAGATGTTGTCCCCGACCACTCTTTGATTACATTTGTCTTGGAAGGGTCCACAAATATTCCTTTGATGGTGATAACATTCCCCAAATATGATACTTTCTCCATCCATAACTCACATTTAATATAATTTTCATAAAGTTTATCCCTTCTAAATGTATTTAACATAGTATTAAATTGCTCCTCATGTTCCCCCTTTCTCTTGTAGTATATCAGAATGTCATCAAAAAAGACTACCATGAATTTTTTGAGTTAATATCTAAAGACTCTATTCATTAATTCCATGAATATTACTAGAGAATTAGTGAGTCCTAAGGGAATCACTATAAACTCATAGTGTCCATACCTCATTTCAAATGCAATCTTGGGAATATGTTCCTTACTCAACTTTAATAAGTGATATCCTGACCAAAGGTCCTCCTTAGAGAAATAGTTATCCCCATGCAGTTGATCAAACAAGTTAGTTATCCATGGAAGGGGATACTTGTTCTTTATCATGATTTTGTTGTCCTCATGATAATAAATGTATAGGCACATTGATCCATCCTTCTTCTTGATAAAGGTGATTGGAGCACCCCATAGTCAAGAACTCAGGCATATAAAACCCTTGTCCAGATTCTATTGTAACTACGTCTTTAGTTACTACAATTCAATGGTATTTATTCTATAAGGTGTCTTTGTTATAAGTGAATATCTAAGAATAAGTTCAATTGATAACTCAACCTCTCTGTCAAGAGTAATACCAAGAAATTATTTAGGGAATATATCACTGTAGTCCCTTACAAAGGGCATGTATTCGATCATGATTCTCTCCTTTATCACAATCATTTGAGGTAGATATTATTTCTCATAAGGAAATAGTATCCACACTCAAGATGATGAATCTTAAGGAGATTCATCCTCCTCATTAAACTTGTATAGAATTGGAGGATACCTCAGGATGTGAAGATTAATCTCCCTTTCTCGATAGTTTATGTTGGATTTGTATAAATATAGCCAATCCATGACTAATATAGCATCAAACTATACCAAAATAAGTAATGAAAGATTTTCTAGGAGGTTCCGTCCAAAAACATTAATCAGGGTGGATTTATATATGTTGGATGAAATAATTAACCAATTTTCTATTCTCAAAGATAACTCAACCTCCATATTTTAAGGGATTATTTGAATAGTTATACTAAACTTACAGGATATGAAGGAATGTGTAGAACCAGAATCAAATAATACATTCATTATTCTTGAATGAATAAATAGCATACCAGTCACCACATCATTATCAGGCTCCACCTCAGTGGTAGTAATGGCATAAGCCTTGCCTTAATCCTTTTTATTTGGTGGTTTAGGGTGCTGATTACCCTTAAGGACTCAAGTTTTAGTGCACTGGATTGCATAGTTTCCTTGATCCCTGCAGTTAAAGTATTGAACTGGGGATGGTGATCTCCTTTAATCTATCATATCAGATGGATTATTTATTTCTCTTTGACATTCATGATCTTGGTGGCCTTCTCTCCCACACTTAAAGAATTTCCTCATCCCTTTAAGGCAGTTCCCATGATGTTTCTTACCATATTTTTGACATGTGAGTGGTTGGTCTTTCTTTCCTCCTTTCTCATTAGATCCCCCAAATTGAAACTCCATCTTTAATTTCTTATTATTATAGTAATGGAACCATTTTCCAAAATTTATCTCCACTATGAGGGCACATTGAACAACTTCTTCATAACTCCCAAAGTCTTAAAGTTCTAGATACTTTTGATGGTGTGGTTTTAAAACACTAAATAATCTATCTATTTTTATATCATTATTGATAACAAAGCCTGAGGAATATCTTACAAGCCTTGTGAAGTTTTAATCATATTACTTGATAGATTCACCTTCCTTTTACTTTATCTCTAAGAATTATCTCTCTATATTTATATGAAGAGTTCAAGGGAAATTCTTATTAAAAAATATTTTCATAAAGTCTTCCCACTCCATCTTTTCATTTTCATCCTCTAGCTTGGTGTTATTAATCAATACCCACCATTAATCAACCTCTCCATATAAATGGTAAATGAATATATTCACCTTCTCCATCTCAGAATAGTGAAGCACAAAAAGATCTTCTCCATTGATTTGACCCACTATTCTGTGACTCGTGGTTCAGAAGAACCACTAGATGTTAGTGGTTGTTTCCACATAAAATACTTGATACAATTTGATCCCTCTTATGTGAAGGATCATGTTCCACATTATTCATGTTATTGTTCATGGCCTGAGACAGATGGGTAATAATCACCACAACATTTTGAACTCCACCTAATAAGGCATTTGGGATGTTGTTCAGGAAATCATTGCATCATCCTTTACACGGGTTCTTGGACTAGTTTCTCCTAGTTCCCAATATTTTCTAAAATAGAAAAGGTTTTAATAAAAAATAATTAAACAAGTAATGAATAAATTAATTATTCTTTTTTTCAATTAACTTTAAAGGAATATCTTGTGGGATTCCTATGCTTAGAAATTTTCTAAAACAAATTTTCTTGGGTGCTTTGATATACTTAGCCTCATAAAAAGGGTTTTAACAAATTTTCTATAATCCTAATTCCCAAATTAACTAAACCATCCTATGATACCAACTATATAGACCCTTCTTTTTCTTACATAACTATTACATCATTTCAAAGATAAATAACATAATAGTTCTACAAAACTAGGATCCAAAGCTTTAGTGTCTTGGGAAAATTATGACCATGCATAACTTTAACATAATAAAACATAAAAATTTATTTAATTCCTTATTCTCTAGATTCTTATTTGACCTCATTATCACCTTAGTACAAGTAATCACATAAGGATATATATCAAAGAAAAGAGTGATCTAAATCCTATTAAGAGGATAAATAAGAACACAAATCAATATAACATGGGTGAGAATAATCATTATCATCATAACATAAGCATGGTATTATCATCATAATAATGAGAGGAAGAATTAGATATAGGCATGGAGTGTGGAAATTCAAAAAAAAATAAACATTGTGGCTTAGTGGTCAACACCACACATAGTTGTGAATAAAGCTAGCATCATGTTCACGAATAACATATGTGGATAATCATAACATCATCATCATTGTGAAAAAATAAAACATCATATTCATGCATATTTAACATTATCTCATGAGATAAATCACATTAACCAATTAATTTTAGTTCTTTATAATTTCAGCCACACCCATCATATCATAACATTTACATAATCATGCATATAAGGCCCCAGCCTTAAACCTTGCTTAATCTTGAGTTATTACAAGATTACACATTGAGGATCTTTTCGGGTTTAGAGTTTTAGAGAATTAGATCATAAAACTTGCATTAAATTCCACATATAAACAAAGTGGTTACATAAAGATAGTATTCTTCATTCCCATCAATGGAAACATATTTAAAATAAAACATGGATTATTTCTTGTCACATCCTTGACTCTATCATCTAATCATGTACCTTTCCCTTGACCTGTGAAAAACATTTCAAAAACTTGGGATGAGCATAAAAACTCAGTATGGGTTATAAAAAAAACATGGAAAGGAAACATGAGTTCATATATACATAAGAATGAAATCATACTTTACCCATAAAACATAGGCACTTTAACATACCTCATAAAATCATGAATAAATCATAGAAATCATAAGACATAAAGGTAACTTGAGGCATTCATAACATTCTTACGTAGGGAGTAACCCTCTTGGTTACGTTTGGAATACCCATCACAGTATATTCCCTAAAATCTCTTCGGAGAAACCTTAACGTTTCACTCCTTCGCGTTACCCAATGCATTGGAGAGATATAACGGGCTCACCCGCCCTTAGTTTATCACGGAACCACCCGTCTTCATAATAATTCCCAAGAACCATAACATAATCATATCACATAAAACATGCATAAAGGAAACATAAAATTTCCACATTTCAATCACGAGATATCAATACAACACATTGATATAAAAACATTATGAAAACCATTTTCAATACCAAAATAAAAGAAAAGCAAAACATGGTATTTATTTTTCTTTTAAAAAGAAGGTATGGCTTGTAGAGGAAGCCGAAACTCAAATAACAGTTACGACGGCGGAGAAGTCGTTGTCGCCGCATACGTACGACAAAAACATTCCCTTTTGTCGTTTAGTAAACGCTTCGTATAAAAAAGATTCCTTTTGAATAAACGTAAAAGTCAAAGGGGTTTATAAACCGTATAAAAGATAGTTGTGTATAAAATAAAATATGCCTCAATGAAAGGAGATTGAGACGAAGTCCCATACCTCGTATCGGACTTGACCCGACCGTTCTTTAATCTCCTGAATAATAAACTTGAGTTAATCTCTACTTTCTTATGAATCTTTTTCAAGTTCATTATTCCTTTTATACCATGTTATGAACATCATGTAATCAGTTAAGTTAATAATGTTCATTTTGTCGGTATTTGGTTCTTAAGTCAAAAATAGACTTCTTACACTTACATGTTGTTAATTTGGTCAAAGGTTCATTATATCCAGAATGGTATTCATGATGTAGATATAATATATGTCATATATATCCAGTACATACTTGCATTTATAATATTACATCACATTTAGAGGTAAGAAATGAAATGCATCATTCATGGAGACGGTAAGTCGTACGTACGCATGAACACTACTTTCATTTCTATTTCGTATTTTGTAGAATGGAATCATAATGATATAAAGGTATATTATAATTCCAGTATAATATCATATATAATATCATAGTTCCATCCTTTATATGTCCCACATATGGTATTTAACGAATCAGATCACTTTGAGGGGGCGGTAGTCCGCACTTCCTAAAATGAAGATATCGTGTTTACCCATAATGGAAACCATAAAGGTATGCCCAAAATGAAAAAAACAGAAGCTTAAGGAAAACATAAACATATTATATATCATATATAAAAATAGTGACATCATAATGGCCACATTTGAAGGTGTTAAATGAGTATTGAACAATCATCGTTTCGGGAGGCAGAATTTCGCCATCCACGGAAACCGTATGTTCTTTAACCATTTGATGCAGTTGTGTGAGAGTGTAGCTCAAATAAATCTTATAACAACATCCTAGTATATTGAAGATAATGGTGTTGTTACAAAAGAATTAAATAAAAAGAGTTTAGGGGGTTGGAGAAGCAAAATAAAACAAATGAACATGAGAGAATGAATTACCTTAAAAAGTGTAACTCCTTTTGATTTGAGCTTAAAGGCTTCCTTTGAAAGGATTCTGCCCAAAGGGAATCATATTGAATGAGGAGAGGGATGTGGAGAGAGTAAATGGGCAGGGTTTGGACGTGCCAAAGGCTTGAGTAGTGTGTGAAATGAGGTAGAGGTGGGGGCCTTTTATAAGAGGAGAGGAGGGGCACTTTTGGAAAGTAAAGAAATATTACTTTATTTGAAAATGTGTTTCGGTTTCAAAAGGTCCCACATTGATATAATTAGTGGATAAGGTGATAAGGGTTCGAAATCCACTCATCCAATTGGTTTTGGTCATGTGTAGTTCATAGATTTTACATTGTCTTTCTATTTTATTTAAATCGTCAAATAATGATGTCATCGCTGCATCATTATTATGTCATAAATAATTAAATTTATTTAATGTCTAAAAATTATAAAAAAAAATACTATGATATATTAAATCTTTTTAGCTTTCCAATGACTATTTATAATCAAAATTTGGACTTGTATAACCCCACTTAAAAATTGTTTTCGCAAAACATATTATGTTTGTGTCATTTTCACTTTAACATTAAATAAAAAGTAATTTATGTCATTTCCAAACCAAAGTGTCTCCATGGGGTCCCCAAGTTGACCCATGGCTTGTCTTGGTCGGCCATGACACAACCGTGTCTAGGTAATTTCATATTATTAGAACATTATTTATACCTTAAACTACACTAATTACCACTAATCGCGATTAAAAACTTAATAAGTTACTATTCACCAAAAAATTATTATAATCTCATTGAACCACATTTTACTTCTTAATGACAACCATGTATGTCGGATTTTCAAAATTCAATACACATTAGTGGTAAACTTTCATTTAACTGAAAAATCAGTTTGCTTGATTACCACTTAGTGGTTTCACTATTCATCAAAAATTGAAGTTTTTCAGAAAATTACCAAAAATTCACCCTAAGCTATATTTGATATTCTGAATTCAAAAATGAATTCTATTTTACAAAATTCAAATCATATAAGTCACATTAATTAATTTAATAATTAATTCCCGCTGCCAGAGCAAAAAGCATGTTTTTACAAAACAATAAGTATCAAAAGATTGACACCAGTTTAAGTCTAATTTCAAAGTGAAATTGATTCCAATGACCACCATTGGATAAAATGGTAAAAATATATTCTAATTTCACTTCAAAACCAATTCAAAACATAATCTAATTATATAAATAAATTAGATTAAAAAGCAGTTTTGATGTAAAATGCAGTATTTTTCACTATTCATTAAGAAATGAACATTGTCGGAAAAATACCAAAAATTCACACAAGGTAAATTTTGATGTCCCAATCATAAAGGATAATTTTATTTTGACAAACATAGTTTATAAAATTGTCAAAATATAGATTCAAAAATGGTTTGCCATCAAAAGGCACTAAAACAATCTTTTAAGAATATTAGTGTATTCCATGCATAAGATTGTATTTATTTTCATTTTAAGCCTCTAAAACACTATCTTAATCATTAATAGACATAGATAAAAATATCTAGTATTCATTACTTACTTGGGATGTTACATCCTTCCCCCCTTTAGAAAATTGCGTCCCCGCAATTTATATACTTATCGAATAAATGGGGGTACTTATCCCTCATTGCATTTTCAGATTCCCATGTTGCCTCTTCAATCATGTGGTTTTTCCACAAAACCTTTACCTGCTTAATCACCTTATTCCGTAACACTTGCACCCTGTGGTCAAGAATCTGGACCGGTTGTTCCTCATAAGATAGGTTCTCTTCCAGCTGAACTACCTATGGACCCAAAACATGAGATGGATCTGGCATATACTTTCTCAACATCGAAACGTGAAAAACATTGTGTACCTGAGATAAACTCGGAGGTAAATCCACTCGGTATGCAACTGATCCAACTCTCTCCAGAATTTCGTATGGTCCAACAAACCTTGGACTCAACTTTCCTTTCTTACCAAATCTCATCACGCTTTTCCAAGGAGAAACCTTGAGAAAAACATGATCACCTACCTTGAAAGATAGATCCTTCCTCCGGTTATCCGCATAACTCTTCTGCCTGCTCTGAGCTGTTCTCATGTGTTTCTAAATCAGCTGAACTTTTTCTGCCATCTCTTCTACCAATTCTGGTCCCATCAACTTCCTTTCACCCACTTCATCCCAGAAAGCTGGAGTTCGACACCGCTTCCCATATAATTCCTGAAATGGTGCCATCTGTATACTGGAATGAAAACTGTTATTATATGAAAACTCAACCAAAGAAAGATGTTGGTCCCAACTTCCCTGATAATCCATAGAACAAGCTCGTAGCATATCCTCCAATGTCTGAATTGTTCGTTCTGACTGTCCATCTGATTGAGGATGAAAAGCTGTACTAAAATTTAATTCAGTACCCAACGACTTCTGAAGGCCTTTCCAAAAGTTAGAAGTAAACCTTGGATCACGATCCGATACAATGGAGAGAGGAACTCCATGTAACCTGACTATCTCTTTAAGATACAAACGGGAAAGTTGATCAAGAGAGAAAGTATCTCGTATAGCAAGGAAATGAGCAGATTTGTTCAAGCGATCAACAATAACCCAGATTGCATTATTACCTCGAGATGTATTCGGTAATCCGACAACAAAGTCCATGGATATATTCTCCCATTTCCACTCTGGCACTTGTAAAGGCTGAAGCATCCCTTTCGGTAACTGTCGCTCTGCTTTAACCTGCTGACAAGTCAAACACTTCACAGTAAAATCAGCAATGTCTCTTTTCATTCCATCCCACTAGTAATACTCCCGCAGATCTCTATACATCTTAGTACTTCCCGGATGAACTGAAAACGGAGAACTATGAGCTTCACATAACAACTCTCTCTTCAACTGTGAATCACAAGGCACACACAATCTCTTCCCAAATCTCAAAACACAATCACTATCAATGTTGAATTCAGGCAACTTACCTTTATGAACCAGCTCTACCTTTTTCTGCAACTCACTGTCTTGCTTCTGTGCTTGCTTGATTCTATCTGATAGAGAAGATCTCACTGATACCTGAAACAAAACAGAAGGACTTCCTGCACCAACAACTTCTATGCCAAAGTTCATCAAATCGTTAACCAAAGGATCACGTTCCAAACGCAACATTGTTAATGAAGCATTACTTTTTCGACTCAAAGCATCAGCCACTTTATTTGCTTTTCCCGGATGGTAATGAATTGTACAATCATAATCCTTGATTAATTCTAGCCATCTCCTCTCTCTCATGTTTAACTCTTTCTGAGTGAATATATACTTTAAACTTTTGTGATCGGTATATATTTCACACTTTACTCCATACAAATGATGCCTCCAAATTTTTAAAGCAAAAACAACAGCAGCTAATTCCAAATCATGTGTAGGGTAATTTACCTCATGAGTTTTCAGCTGTCGTGAAGTATAAGAAATTACCTGATCATTCTGCATTAGGACGCAACCAAGTCCTTTCAATGAAGCATCACTGTATATAACAAACTCACCATTCATGGAAGGTAGTGCCAAAACTGGAGCATTCACCAATCTTCTTTTCAATTCCTGAAAACAATCATCACATTCTTTTATCCAGATAAACTTAACACCCTTCCGAGTTAGCTTAGTCATTGGACTAGATAACCGTGAAAAATTTCTAACAAACCTTCGGTAATAGCCCGCCAAACCAAGGAAGCTACGAATCTCGGTGACATTTGTTGGTCTTGGCCATTCTTCCACAACTTTTGTTTTTGCAGGATCAACAGTTATTCCATCTTTAGAAACAATGTGACCAAGGAAAGAAATTTGTTGCAACCAAAACTCACACTTGCTGAATTTCCCATAAAATTTATTTTCTTTTAAGGTTTGCAAGATAGCCCTTAAGTGTCTTTCATGCTCTTCTTTACTTTTAGAAAACACCAAAATATCATCAATGAAAACCACCACAAACTTATCCAAGAACTCATGGAAAATTCTATTCATTAAGTCCATGAATACAGCAGGTGCATTGGTTAGCCCAAAATGCATTACTACAAATTCATAATGGCCATATATCGTACGGAACGCGGTCTTCGGAATATCTGCCTCCTTTACCTTCAGCTGATGGTACCCCGATCTCAGGTCAATCTTTGAAAAAAACTGAGCTCCCTGGAGCTGATCAAACAAATCATCGATATGAGGCAAAGGATATTTGTTCTTAACAGTGATATTATTCAAGGCTCTATAATCAATGCAAAGTCTCATAGAACCATCTTTCTTTTTAACAAATAAAACAGGAGCACCCCATGGTGGTGTGCTAGGTCTAATGAAACCTTTCTCTAATAAATCTTGCAATTTCTCCTTCAACTCTAAAAGTTCAATTTGTGCCATTCGATAAGGGGGTTTTGAAATTGGCTTAGCATCAGGAACTAAGTCAACAGTAAACTCAACTTCCCGATCTAGTATTATTCCAGGAAACTCATCAGGATACTCATTTACCACTGGCACATCATTAATCTGAACAGTTCCTTTATTTTCAACGACGTGTGCAAGGTAACATTCATTTCCATCTTTTACAAGTTTCTCGGCCTCTTGATATGTTATCAAAAGTAAGGGTTCATTCTTGTAAACAAACTAAAAGTCTTTCTGAAAAGAAACTTCTTTCGCTCTACAGTCAATCTTAGCATGGTAAATAGAGAGCCAATCCATACCCAGGATA
Source organism: Viscum album (assembly GCA_963277665.1). NCBI lineage: Eukaryota > Viridiplantae > Streptophyta > Magnoliopsida > Santalales > Viscaceae > Viscum > Viscum album. The sequence continues at coordinate 1,326,478,212 of OY728142.1, read as the reverse complement.
ACATCAAACTCTACTAGAGGTAGAACAATAAGGTTTGCAAGTAGGTTCTTTCCACAGATAAGGATAGGAAGATTCTTATAAATTCTTTTTGCCTCGACACTTCCCCCAGGTGTTTTTACCAAAAGTTCAGGAGTCATTTCTTGAGATGGTATTCCCATTTTACTAGAAAAGGTTTCAGAGATGAAAGAATGTGTAGACCCCGAATCAAACAACACACTGGCATAATCTGAAAAAACAAACAAAGTACCTGATACAACTTCATTTGATGGCCCGACATCTGCTGAAGTAGTTGCAAAGGATTTCACCACCCCTTTCTGCTTGTAGTCTAACTGCTTCCCATCACTCAAGCTCCTTTTCGGACACTCGTTTGCATAGTGACCCATCTCATTGCACTTATAACATTTCACTAAAGGCAAATCAAATTTGTTCTTACCTTCACCTTGATCCTTTTCAGTGCAATCACGAGCCTTATGTCCCATCTTACCACATCGGTAGCACTTCCCAGAATTCAGAAGACATTCCCCAGCATGCCTTTTGCCACATTTATCACAAACTAGAAACTTAGTTCTCTTACCATCAGACTTTTTTGAAGAATTCTTAACTTTCTCCTGCCACCTCGGTCTCTTCTTCTGCTGGTTGTTATAGAAAACTTGGTCATCGGCAAACTCCATTTCCACCTTCTCAGCACATCGAACAAGCTTTTCATAACTTTTAAACTCACGAGAAGCTAATGCCCTTCGATATTTTGGCTTTAATCCTGAGTAAAAACGATTGATTTTACTATCAAGGTATCGGATAAAATTTGGAGCATACCTTGCCAATCGAGTGAACCTTTCTTCATAGGCAGCCACCGAGTCTTCCTCTTGCCTCAATTCCAAGAATTGCTTTTCCATCCTAAGTCGAAAAGCCTTAGGAAAATACTTCTCAAGAAACATACCTTTGAATTCTTCCCAGTCAAGAGCATCAATCTCATCGGCGTCCCTGATATTTTTAACCATAGACCACCACTGATCTGCTTCACCTTCCAAACGGTAAATAGCAAGACTAACCTTTTGATTGTCTGAACACCCCATGACATCAAAAATCTTCTCCAGTGCTTTAATCCACCCTTCAGCTAGCACAGGGTCAGATGATCCTCTGAATGATGGGGGATGTTGCCTCATGAAATGTTCCACCACTGACATGTTCCTCTGCGGTTGATCTTCCTGATCTCGTGCATGGATACCACCACCATTTATCGCTTGAGTCAACTGTGCCATTACTGCAACAAACTGTTCAGTTCCAATTCCGACCATTTCTGGATGCTGATTCGGAAGGTTATTTCCTTCTGTATGCCTTCCTAGCACTGCTTCCCTGTTTCCTCTGCGGAAAACCATTCTGAACAAACATGTCTTAGATGAAGCAACATGGTAATCTTTAAATGCTATATCATTTTGAGAAAAAAAAATTTTGAATAATAATTTAATATAATTCTAACTCCTAAAGTTATCTAAACCGACCTCTGATACCAACTATAAGGCCCCAGCCTTAAACCTTACTTAATCTTGAGTTATTACAAGATTACACATTGAGGATCTTTTCGGGTTTAGAGTTTTAGAGAATTAGATCATAAAACTTGCATTACATTCCACATATAAACAAAGTGGTTACATAAAGATAGTATTCTTCATTCCCATCAATGGAAACATATTTAAAATAAAACATGGATTATTTCTTGTCACATCCTTGACTCTATCATCTAATCATGTACCTTTCCCTTGACCTGTGAAAAACATTTCAAAAACTTGGGATGAGCATAAAAACTCAGTATGGGTTATAAAAAAAACATGGAAAGGAAACATGAGTTCATATATACATAAGAATGAAATCATACTTTACCCATAAAACATAGGCACTTTAACATACCTCATAAAATCATGAATAAATCATAGAAATCATAAGACATAAAGGTAACTTGAGGCATTCATAACATTCTTACGTAGGGAGTAACCCTCTTGGTTACGTTTGGAATACCCATCACAGTATATTCCCTAAAATCTCTTTGGAGAAACCTTAACGTTTCACTCCTTCGCGTTACCCAATGCATTGGAGAGATATAACGGGCTCACCCGCCCTTAGTTTATCACGGAACCACCCGTCTTCATAATAATTCCCAAGAACCATAACATAATCATATCACATAAAACATGCATAAAGGAAACATAAAATTTCCACATTTCAATCACGAGATATCAATACAACACATTGATATAAAAACATTATGAAAACCATTTTCAATACCAAAATAAAAGAAAAGCAAAACATGGTATTTATTTTTCTTTTAAAAAGAAGGTATGGCTTGTAGAGGAAGCCGAAACTCAAATAACGGTTACGACGGCGGAGAAGTCGTTGTCGCCGCATACGTACGACAAAAACATTCCCTTTTGTCGTTTAGTAAACGCTTTGTATAAAAAAGATTCCTTTTGAATAAACGTAAAAGTCAAAGGGGTTTATAAACCGTATAAAAGATAGTTGTGTATAAAATAAAATATGCCTCAATGAAAGGAGATTGAGACGAAGTCCCATACCTCGTATCCGACTTGACCCGACCGTTCTTTAATCTCCTGAATAATAAACTTGAGTTAATCTCTACTTTCTTATGAATCTTTTTCAAGTTCATTATTCCTTTTATACCATGTTATGAACATCATGTAATCAGTTAAGTTAATAATGTTCATTTTGTCGGTATTTGGTTCTTAAGTCAAAAATAGACTTCTTACACTTACATGTTGTTAATTTGGTCAAAGGTTCATTATATCCAGAATGGTATTCATGATGTAGATATAATATATGTCATATATATCCAGTACATACTTGCATTTATAATATTACATCACATTTAGAGGTAAGAAATGAAATGCACCGTTCATGGAGACGGTAAGCCGTACGTACGCATGAACGCTACTTTCATTTCTATTTCGTATTTTGTAGAATGGAGTCATAATGATATAAAGGAATATTATAATTCCAGTATAATATCATATATAATATCATAGTTCCATCCTTTATATGTCCCACATATGGTATTTAACGAATCAGATCACTTTGAGGGGGCGGTAGTCCGCACTTCCTAAAATGAAGATATCGTGTTTACCCATAATGGAAACCATAAAGGTATGCCCAAAATGAAAAAAACAGAAGCTTAAGGAAAACATAAACATATTATATATCATATATAAAAATAGTGACATCATAATGGCCACATTTGAAGGTGTTAAATGAGTATTGAACAATCATCGTTTCGGGAGGCAGAATTTCGCCATCCACGGAAACCGTATGTTCTTCAACCATTTGACGCAGTTGTGTGAGAGTGTAGCTCAAATAAATCTTATAACAACATCCTAGTATATTGAAGATACTGGTGTTGTTACAAAAGAATTAAATAAAAAGAGTTTAGGGGGTTGGAGAAGCAAAATAAAACAAATGAACATGAGAGAATGAATTACCTTAAAAAGTGTAACTCCTTTTGATTTGAGCCTAAAGGCTTCCTTTGAAAGGATTCTGCCCAAAGGGAATCCTATAGGATGAGGAGAGGGATGTGGAAAGAGTAAATGGGCAGGGGTTGGCCGTGCCAAAGGCTTGAGTAGTGTGTGAAATGAGGTAGAGGTGGGGGCCTTTTATAAGAGGAGAGGAGGGGCACTTTTGGAAAGTAAAGAAATATTACTTTATTTGAAAATGTGTTTCGGTTTCAAAAGGTCCCACATTGATATCATTCGTGGATAAGGTGATAAGGGTTCGAAATCCACTCATCCAATTGGTTTTGGTCATGTGTAGTTCATAGATTTTACATTGTCTTTCTATTTTATTTAAATCGTCAAATAATGATGTCATCGCTGCATCATTATTATGTCATAAATAATTAAATTTATTTAATGTCTAAAAATTATAAAAAAAATACTATGATATATTAAATATTTTTAGCTTTCCAATGACTATTTATAATCAAAATTTGGACTTGTATAACCCCACTTAAAAATTGTTTTCGCAAAACATATTAGATTTGTGTCATTTTCACTTTAACATTAAATAAAAAGTAATTTATGTCATTTCCAAACCAAAGTGTCTCCATGGGGTCCCCAAGTTGACCCATGGCTTGTCTTGGTCGGCCATGGCACAACCGTTTCTAGGTAATTTCATATTATTAAAACATTATTTATACCTTAAACTACACTAATTACCACTAATCGCGATTAAAAACTTAATAAGTTACTATTCACCAAAAAATTATTATAATCTCATTGAACCACATTTTACTTCTTAATGACAACCATGTATGTCGGATTTTCAAAATTCAATACACATTAGTGGTAAACTTTCATTTAACTGAAAAATCAGTTTGCTTGATTACCACTTAGTGGTTTCACTATTCATCAAAAATTGAAGTTTTTCAGAAAATTACCAAAAATTCACCCTAAGCTATATTTGATATTCTGAATTCAAAAATGAATTATATTTTACAAAATTCAAATCATATAAGTCACATTAATTAATTTAATAATTAATTCCCGCTGCCAGAGCAAAAAGCGTGTTTTTACAAAACAATAAGTATCAAAAGATTGACACCAGTTTAAGTCTAATTTCAAAGTGAAATTGATTCCAATGACCACCATTGGATAAAATGGTAAAAATATATTCTAATTTCACTTCAAAACCAATTCAAAACATAATCTAATTATATAAATAAATTAGATTAAAAATCAGTTTTGATGTAAAATGCAGTATTTTTCACTATTCATTAAAAAATGAACATTGTCAGAAAAATACCAAAAATTCACACAAGGTAAATTTTGATGTCCCAATCATAAAGGATAATTTTATTTTGACAAACATAGTTTATAAAATTGTCAAAATATAGATTCAAAAATGGTTTTCCATCAAAAGGCACTAAAACAATCTTTTAAGAATATTAGTGTATTCCATGCATAAGATTGTATTTATTTTCATTTTAAGCCTCTAAAACACTATCTTAATAATTAATAGACATAGATAAAAATATCTAGTATTCATTACTTACTTGGGATGTTACATCCTTCCCCCCTTTAGAAAATTGCGTCCCCGCAATTTATTTACTTATCGAATAAATGGGGGTACTTATCCCTCATTGCATTTTCAGATTCCCATGTTGCCTCTTCAATCATGTGGTTTTTCCACAAAACCTTTACCTGCTTAATCACCTTATTCCGTAACACTTGCTCCCTGTGGTCAAGAATCTGGACCGGTTGTTCCTCATAAGATAGGTTCTCTTCCAGCTGAACTACCTCTGGACCCAAAACATGAGATGGATCTGGCATATACTTTCTCAACATCGAAACGTGAAAAACATTGTGTACCTGAGATAAACTCGGAGGTAAAGCCACTCGGTATGCAACTGATCCAACTCTCTCCAGAATTTCGTATGGTCCAACAAACCTTGGACTCAACTTTCCTTTCTTACCAAATCTCATCACACTTTTCCAAGGAGAAACCTTGAGAAAAACATGATCACCTACCTTGAAAGATAGATCCTTCCTCCGGTTATCCGCATAACTCTTCTGCCTGCTCTGAGCTATTCTCATGTGTTTCTGAATCAGCTGAACTTTTTCTGCCATCTCTTCTACCAATTCTGGTCCCATCAACTTCCTTTCACCCACTTCATCCCAGAAAGCTGGAGTTCGACACTGCTTCCCATATAATGCCTGAAATGGTGCCATCTGTATACTGGAATGAAAACTGTTATTATATGAAAACTCAACCAAAGAAAGATGTTGGTCCCAACTTCCCTGATAATCCATAGAACAAGCTCGTAGCATATCCTCCAATGTCTGAATTGTTCGTTCTGACTGTCCATCTGATTGAGGATGAAAATCTGTACTAAAATTTAATTCAGTACCCAACGACTTCTGAAGGCCTTTCCAAAAGTTAGAAGTAAACCTTGGATCACGATCCGATACAATGGAGAGAGGAACCCCATGTAACCTGACTATCTCTTTAAGATACAAACGGGAAAGTTGATCAAGAGAGAAAGTATCTCGTATAGCAAGGAAATGAGCAGATTTGGTCAAGCGATCAACAATAACCCAGATTGCATTATTACCTCGAGATGTATTCGGTAATCCAACAACAAAGTCCATGGATATATTCTCCCATTTCCACTCTGGCACTTGTAAAGGCTGAAGCATCCCTTTCGGTAACTGCCGCTCTGCTTTAACCTGCTGACAAGTCAAACACTTCACAGTAAAATCAGCAATGTCTCTTTTCATTCCATCCCACCAGTAATACTCCCGCAGATCTCTATACATCTTAGTACTGCCCGGATGAACTGAAAACGGAGAACTATGAGCTTCACATAACAACTCTCTCTTCAACTGTGAATCACAAGGCACACACAATCTCTTCCCAAATCTCAAAAGACAATCACTATCAATGTTGAATTCAGGCAACTTACCTTTATGAACCAGCTCTACCTTTTTCTGCAACTCACTGTCTTGCTTCTGTGCTTGCTTGATTCTATCTGATAGAGAAGATCTCACTGATACCTGAAACAAAACAGAAGGACTTCCTGCACCAACAACTTCTATGCCAAAGTTCATCAAATCGTTAACCAAAGGATCACGTTCCAAACGCAACATTGTTAATGAATCATTACTTTTTCGACTCAAAGCATCAGCCACTTTATTTGCTTTTCCCGGATGGTAATGAATTGTACAATCATAATCCTTGATTAATTCTAGCCATCTCCTCTGTCTCATGTTTAACTCTTTCTGAGTGAATATATACTTTAAACTTTTGTGATCGGTATATATTTCACACTTTACTCCATACAAATGATGCCTCCAAATTTTTAAAGCAAAAACAACAGCAGCTAATTCCAAATCATGTGTAGGGTAATTTACCTCATGAGTTTTCAACTGTCGTGAAGTATAAGAAATTACCTGATCATTCTGCATTAGGACGCAACCAAGTCCTTTCAATGAAGCATCACTGTATATAACAAACTCACCATTCCTGGAAGGTAGTGCCAAAACTGGAGCATTCACCAATCTTCTTTTCAATTCCTGAAAACAATCATCACATTCTTTTATCCAGATAAACTTAACACCCTTCCGAGTTAGCTTAGTCATTGGACTAGATAACCGTGAAAAATTTCTAACAAACCTTTGGTAATAGCCCGCCAAACCAAGGAAGCTACGAATCTCGGTGACATTTGTGGGTCTTGGCCATTCTTCCACAACTTTTGTTTTTGAAGGATCAACAGTTATTCCATCTTTAGAAACAATGTGACCAAGGAAAGAAATTTGTTGCAACCAAAACTCACACTTGCTGAATTTCCCATACAATTTCTTTTCTTTTAAGGTTTGCAAGATAACCCTTAAATGTCTTTCATGCTCTTCTTTACTTTTAGAAAACACCAAAATATCATCAATGAAAACCACCACAAACTTATCCAAGAACTCATGGAAAATTCTATTCATTAAGTCCATGAATACAGCAGGTGCATTGGTTAACCCAAAATTCATTACTACAAATTCATAATGGCCATATCTCGTACAGAACGCGGTCTTCGGAATATCTGCCTCCTTTACCTTCAGCTGATGGTACCCCGATCTCAGGTCAATCTTTGAAAAAAACTGAGCTCCCTGGAGCTGATCAAACAAATCATCGATATGAGGCAAAGGATATTTGTTCTTAACAGTGATATTATTCAAGGCTCTATAATCAATGCAAAGTCTCATAGAACCATCTTTCTTTTTAACAAATAAAACAGGAGCACCCCATGGTGATGTGCTAGGTCTAATGAAACCTTTCTCTAATAAATCTTGCAATTGCTCCTTCAACTCTAAAAGTTCAATTTGTGTCATTCGACAAGGGGGTTTTGAAATTGGCTTAGCATTAGGAACTAAGTCAACAGTAAACTCAACTTCCCGATCTAGTATTATTCCAGGAAACTCATCAGGAAAAACATCAGGATACTCATTTACCACTGGCACATCATTAATCTGAACAGTTCCTTTATTTTCAACGACGTGTGCAAGGTAACATTCATTTCCATCTTTTACAAGTTTCTCGGCCTCTTGATATGTTATCAAAAGTAAGGGTTCATTCTTGTAAACAAACTGAAAGTCTTTCTGAAAAGAAACTTCTTTCGCCCTACAGTCAATCTTAGCATGGTAAATAGAGAGCCAATCCATACCCAGGATAACATCAAACTCTACTAGAGGTAGAACAATAAGGTTTGCAAGTAGGTTCTTTCCACAGATAAGGATAGGAAGATTCTTATAAATTATTTTTGCCTCGACACTTCCCCCAGGTGTTTTTACCAAAAGTTCAGGAGTCATTTCTTGAGATGGTATTCCCATTTTACTAGAAAAGGTTTCAGAGATGAAAGAATGTGTAGACCCCGAATCAAACAACACACTGGCATAATCTGAAAAAACAAACAAAGTACCTGATACAACTTCATTTGATGGCCCGACATCTGCTGAAGTAGTTACAAAGGATTTCACCACCCCTTTCTGCTTGTAGTCTAACTGCTTCCCATCACTCAAGCTCCTTGTCGGACACTCGTTTGCATAGTGACCCATCTCATTGCACTTATAACATTTCACTAACTGCAAATCAAATTTGTTCTTACCTTCACCTTGATCCTTTTCAGTGCAATCACGAGCCTTATGTCCCATCTTACCACATCGGTAGCACTTCCCAGAATTCAGAAGACATTCCCCAGCAAGCCTTTTGCCACATTTATCACAAACTGGAAACTTAGTTCTCTTACCATCAGACTTTTTTGAAGAATTCTTACCTTTCTCCTGCCACCTCGGTCTCTTCTTCTGCTGGTTGTTATAGAAAACTTGGTCATCGGCAAACTCCATTTCCACCTTCTCAGCACATCGAACAAGCTTTTCATAACTTTTAAACACACGAGAAGCTAATGCCCTTCGATATTTTGGCTTTAATCCTGAGTAAAAACGATTGATTTTACTATCAAGGTCTCGGATAAAATTTGGAGCATACCTTGCCAATCGAGTGAACCTTTCTTCATAGGCAGCCACTGAGTCTTCCTCTTGCCTCAATTCCAAGAATTTCTTTTCCATCCTAAGTCGAACAGCCTTAGGAAAATACTTCTCAAGAAACATACCTTTGAATTCATCCCAGTCAAGAGCATCAATCTCATCGGCGTCCCTGATATTTTTAACCATAGACCACCACTGATCTGCTTCACCTTCCAAATGGTAAATAGCAAGACTAACCTTTTGATTGTCTGAACACCCCATGACATCAAAAATCTTCTCCAGTGCTTTAATCCACCCTTCAGCTAGCACAGGGTCAGATTATCCTCTGAATGATGGGGGATGTTGCCTCATGAAATGTTCCACCACTGACATGTTCCTCTGCGGTTGATCTTCCTGATCTCGTGCATGGATACCACCACCATTTATCGCTTGAGTCAACTGCGCCATTACTGCAACAAACTGTTCAGTTCCAATTCTGACCATTTCTGGATGCTGATTCGGAAGGTTATTTCCTTCTGTATGCCTTCCTAGCACTGCTTCCCTGTTTCCTCTGCGGAAAACCATTCTGAACAAACATGTCTTAGATGAAGCAACATGGTAATCTTTAAATGCTATATCATTTTGAGAAAAAAAAAATTTGAATAATCATTTAATATAATTCTAACTCCTAAAGTTATCTAAACCGACCTCTGATACCAACTATAAGGCCCCAGCCTTAAACCTTACTTAATCTTGAGTTATTACAAGATTACACATTGAGGATCTTTTCGGGTTTAGAGTTTTAGAGAATTAGATCATAAAACTTGCATTACATTCCACATATAAACAAAGTGGTTACATAAAGATAGTATTCTTCATTCCCATCAATGGAAACATATTTAAAATAAAACATGGATTATTTCTTGGCACATCCTTGACTCTATCATCTAATCATGTACCTTTCCCTTGACCTGTGAAAAACATTTCAAAAACTTGGGATGAGCATAAAAACTCAGTATGGGATATAAAAAAAACATGGAAAGGAAACATGAGTTCATATATACATAAGAATGAAATCATACTTTACCCACAAAACATAGGCACTTTAACATACCTCATAAAATCATGAATAAATCATAGAAATCATAAGGCATAAAGGTAACTTGAGGCATTCATAACATTCTTACGTAGGGAGTAACCCTCTTGGTTACGTTTGGAATACCCATCACAGTATATTCCCTAAAATGTCTTTGGAGAAACCTTAAAGTTTCACTCCTTCGCGTTACCCAATGCATTGGAGAGATATAACGGGCTCACCCGCCCTTAGTTTATCACGGAACCACCCGTCTTCATAATAATGCCCAAGAACCAGAACATAATCATATCAGATAAAACATGCATAAAGGAAACATAAAATTTCCACATTTCAATCACGAGATATCAATACAACACATTGATATAAAAACATTATGAAAACCATTTTCAATACCAAAATAAAAGAAAAGAAAAACATGGTATTTATTTTTCTTTTAAAAAGAAGGTATGGCTTGTAGAGGAAGCCGAAAATCAAATAACGGTTACGACGGCGGAGAAGTCGTTGTCGCCGCATACATACGACAAAAACATTCCCTTTTGTCGTTTAGTAAACGCTTCATATAAAAAAGATTCCTTTTGAATAAACGTAAAAGTCAAAGGGGTTTATAAACCGTATAAAAGATAGTTGTGTATAAAATAAAATATGCCTCAATGAAAGGAGATTGAGACGAAGTCCCATACCTCGTATCCGACTTGACCCGACCGTTCTTTAATCTCCTGAATAATAAACTTGAGTTAATCTCTACTTTCTTATGAATCTTTTTCAAGTTCATTATTCCTTTTATACCATGTTATGAACATCATGTAATCAGTTAAGTTAATAATGTTCATTTTGTCGGTATTTGGTTCTTAAGTCAAAAATAGACTTCTTACACTTACATGTTGTTAATTTGGTCAAAGGTTCATTATATCCAGAATGGTATTCATGATGTAGATATAATATATGTCATATATATCCAGTACATACTTGAATTTATAATATTACATCACATTTAGAGGTAAGAAATGAAATGCACCGTTCATGGAGACGGTAAGCCGTACGTACGCATGAACGCTACTTTCATTTCTATTTCGTATTTTATAGAATGGAATCATAATGATATAAAGGTATATTATAATTCCAGTATAATATCATATATAATATCATAGTTCCATCCTTTATATGTCCCACATATGGTATTTAACGAATCAAATCACTTTGAGGGGGCGGTAGTCCGCACTTCCTAAAATGAAGATATCGTGTTTACCCATAATGGAAACCATAAAGGTATGCCCAAAATGAAAAAAACAGAAGCTTAAGGAAAACATAAACATATTATATATCATATATAAAAATAGTGACATCATAATGGCCACCTTTGAAGGTGTTAAATGAGTATTGAACAATCATCGTTTCGGGAGGCAGAATTTCGCCATCCACGGAAACCGTATGTTCATTAACCATTTGATGCAGTTGTGTGAGAGTGTAGCTCAAATAAATCTTATAAAAACATCCTAGTATATTGAAGATACTGGTGTTGTTACAAAATAATTAAATAAAAAGAGTTTAGGGGGTTGGAGAAGCAAAATAAAACAAATGAACATGAGAGAATGAATTACCTTAAAAAGTGTAACTCCTTTTGATTTGAGCCTAAAGGCTTCCTTTGAAAGGATTCTGCCCAAAGGGAATCCTATAGGATGAGGAGAGGGATGTGGAGAGAGTAAATGGTCAGGGGTTGGCCGTGCCAAAGGCTTGAGTAGTGTGTGAAATGAGGTAGAGGTGGGGCCTTTTATAAGAGGAGAGGAGGGGCACTTTTGGAAAGTAAAGAAATATTACTTTATTTGAAAATGTGTTTCGGTTTCAAAAGGTCCCACATTGATATAATTCGTGGATAAGTTGATAAGGGTTCGAAATCCACTCATACAATTGGTTTTGGTCATGTGTAGTTCATATATTTTACATTGTCTTTCTATTTTATTTAAATCGTCAAATAATGATGTCATCGCTGCATCATTATTATGTCATAAATAATTAAATTTATTTAATGTCTAAAAATTATAAAAAAAATACTATGATATAGTAAATCTTTTTATCTTTCCAATGACTATTTATAATCAAAATTTGGACTTGTATAACCCCACTTAAAAATTGTTTTCGCAAAAAAAATTATGTTTGTGTCATTTTCACTTTAACATTAAATAAAAAGTAATTTATGTCATTTCAAAACCAAAGTGTCTCCATGGGGTCCCCAAGTTGACCCATGGCTTGTCTTGGTCGGCCATGACACAACCGTGTCTAGGTAATTTCATATTATTAAAACATTATTTATACCTTAAACTACACTAATTACCACTAATCGCGATTAAAAACTTAATAAGTTACTATTCACCAAAAAATTATTATAATCTCATTGAACCACATTTTACTTCTTAATGACAACCATGTATGTCGGATTTTCAAAATTCAATACACATTAGTGGTAAACTTTCATTTAACTGAAAAATCAGTTTGCTTGATTACCACTTAGTGGTTTCACTATTCATCAAAAATTGAAGTTTTTCAGAAAATTACCAAAAATTCACCCTAAGCTATATTTGATATTCTGAATTCAAAAATGAAGTCTATTTTACAAAATTCAAATCATATAAGTCACATTAATTAATTTAATAATTAATTCCCGCTGCCAGAGCAAAAAGCGTGTTTTTACAAAACAATAAGTATCAAAAGATTGACACCAGTTTAAGTCTAATTTCAAAGTGAAATTGATTCCAATGACCACCATTGGATAAAATGGTAAAAATATATTCTAATTTCACTTCAAAACCAATTCAAAACATAATCTAATTACATAAATAAATTAGATTAAAAAGCAGTTTTGATGTAAAATGCAGTATTTTTCACTATTCATTAAAAAATGAACATTGTCAGAAAAATACCAAAAATTCACACAAGGTAAATTTTGATGTCCCAATCATAAAGGATAATTTTATTTTGACAAACATAGTTTATAAAATTGTCAAAATATAGATTCAAAAATGGTTTGCCATCAAAAGGCACTAAAACAATCTTTTAAGAATATTAGTGTATTCCATGCATAAGATTGTATTTATTTTCATTTTAAGCCTCTAAAACACTATCTTAATCATTAATAGACATAGATAAAAATATCTAGTATTCATTACTTACTTGGGATGTTACATCCTTCCCCCCTTTAGAAAATTGCGTCCCCGCAATTTATTTACTTATCGAATAAATGGGGGTACTTATCCCTCATTGCATTTTCAGATTCCCATGTTGCCTCTTCAATCATGTGGTTTTTTCACAAAACCTTTACCTGCTTAATCACCTTATTCCGTAACACTTGCTCCCTGTGGTCAAGAATCTGGACCGGTTGTTCCTCATAAGATAGGTTCTCTTCCAGCTGAACTACCTCTGGACCCAAAACATGAGATGGATCTGGCATATACTTTCTCAACATCGAAACGTGAAAAACATTGTGTACCTGAGATAAACTCGGAGGTAAAGCCACTCGGTATGCAACTGATCCAACTCTCTCCAGAATTTCGTATGGTCCAACAAACCTTGGACTCAACTTTCCTTTCTTACCAAATCTCATCACGCTTTTCCAAGGAGAAACCTTGAAAAAAACATGATCACCTACCTTGAAAGATAGATCCTTCCTCCGGTTATCCGCATAACTCTTCTGCCTGCTCTGAGCTGTTCTCATGTGTTTCTGAATCAGCTGAACTTTTTCTGCCATCTCTTCTACCAATTATGGTCCCATCAACTTCCTTTCACCCACTTCATCCCAGAAAGCTGGAGTTCGACACCGCTTCCCATATAATGCCTGAAATGGTGCCATCTGTATACTGGAATGAAAACTGTTATTATATGAAAACTCAACCAAAGAAAGATGTTGGTCCCAACTTCCCTGATAATCCATAGAACAAGCTCGTAGCATATCCTCCAATGTCTGAATTGTTCGTTCTGACTGTCCATCTGATTGAGGATGAAAAGCTGTACTAAAATTTAATTCAGTACCCAACGACTTCTGAAGGCCTTTCCAAAAGTTAGAAGTAAACCTTGGATCACGATCCGATACAATGGAGAGAGGAACTCCATGTAACCTGACTATCTCTTTAAGATACAAACGGGAAAGTTGATCAAGAGAGAAAGTATCTCGTATAGCAAGGAAATGAGCAGATTTGGTCAAGCGATCAACAATAACCCAGATTGCATTATTACCTCGAGAAGTATTCGGTAATCCAACAACAAAGTCCATGGATATATTCTCCCATTTCCACTCTGTCACTGGTAAAGGATGAAGCATCCCTTTCGGTAACTGCCTCTCTGCTTTAACCTGCTGACAAGTCAAACACTTCACAGTAAAATCAGCAATGTCTCTTTTCATTCCATCCCACCAGTAATACTCCCGCAGATCTCTATACATCTTAGTACTACCCGGATGAACTGAAAACGGAGAACTATGAGCTTCACATAACAACTCTCTCTTCAACTATGAATCACAAGGCACACACAATCTCTTCCCAAATCTCAAAACACAATCACTATCAATGTTGAATTCAGGCAACTTACCTTTATGAACCAGCTCTACCTTTTTCTGCAACTCACTGTCTTGCTTCTGTGCTTGCTTGATTCTATCTGATAGAGAAGATCTCACTGATACCTGAAACAAAACAGAAGGACTTCCTGCACCAACAACTTCTATTCCAAAGTTCATCAAATCGTTAACCAAAGGATCACGTTCCAAACGCAACATTGTTAATGAAGCATTACTTTTTCGACTCAAAGCATCAGCCACTTTATTTGCTTTTCCCGGATGGTAATGAATTGTACAATCATAATCCTTGATTAATTCTAGCCATCTCCTCTGTCTCATGTTTAACTCTTTCTGAGTGAATATATACTTTAAACTTTTGTGATCGGTATATATTTCACACTTTACTCCATACAAATGATGCCTCCAAATTTTTAAAGCAAAAACAACAGCAGCTAATTCCAAATCATGTGTAGGGTAATTTACCTCATGAGTTTTCAACTGTCATGAAGTATAAGAAATTACCTGATCATTCTGCATTATGACGCAACCAAGTCCTTTCAATGAAGCATCACTGTATATAACAAACTCACCATTCCTGGAAGGTAGTGCCAAAACTGGAGCATTCACCAATCTTCTTTTCAATTCCTGAAAACAATCATCACATTCTTTTATCCAGATAAACTTAACACCCTTCCGAGTTAGCTTAGTCATTGGACTAGATAACCGTGAAAAATTTCTAACAAACCTTCGGTAATAGCCCGCCAAACCAAGGAAGCTACGAATCTCAGTGACATTTGTGGGTCTTGGCCATTCTTCCACAACTTTTGTTTTTGCAGGATCAACAGTTATTCCATCTTTAGAAACAATGTGACCAAGGAAAGAAATTTGTTGCAACCAAAACTCACACTTGCTGAATTTCCCATACAATTTCTTTTCTTTTAAGGTTTGCAAGATAACCCTTAAATGTCTTTCATGCTCTTCTTTACTTTTAGAAAACACCAAAATATCATCAATGAAAACCACCACAAACTTATCCAAGAACTCATGGAAAATTCTATTCATTAAGTCCATGAATACAGCAGGTGCATTGGTTAGCCAAAAATGCATTACTACAAATTCATAATGGCCATATCTCGTATGGAACGCGGTCTTCAGAATATCTGCCTCCTTTACCTTCAGCTGATGGTACCCCGATCTCAGGTCAATCTTTGAAAAAAACTGAGCTCCCTGGAGCTGATCAAACAAATCATCGATATGAGGCAAAGGATATTTGTTCTTAACAGTGATATTATTCAAGGCTCTATAATCAATGCAAAGTCTCATAGAACCATCTTTCTTTTTAACAAATAAAACAGGAGCACCCCATGGTGATGTTCAAGGTCTAATGAAACCTTTCTCTAATAAATCTTGTAATTGCTCCTTCAACTCTAAAAGTTCAATTTGTGCCATTCGATAAGGGGGTTTTGAAATTGGCTTAGCATCAGGAACTAAGTCAACAGTAAACTCAACTTCCCGATCTAGTATTATTCCAGGAAACTCATCAGGAAAAACATCAGGATACTCATTTACCACTGGCACATCATTAATCTGAACAGTTCCTTTATTTTCAACGACGTGTGCAAGGTAACATTCATTTCCATCTTTTACAAGTTTCTCGGCCTCTTGATATGTTATCAAAAGTAAGGGTTCATTCTTGTAAACAAACTGAAAGTCTTTCTGAAAAGAAACTTCTTTAGCTCTACAGTCAATCTTAGCATGGTAAATAGAGATCCAATCCATACCCAGGATAACATCAAACTCTACTAGAGGTAGAACAATAAGGTTTGCAAGTAGGTTCTTTCCACAGATAAGGATAGGAAGATTCTTATAAATTCTTTTTGCCTCGACACTTCCCCCAGGTGTTTTTACCAAAAGTTCAGGAGTCATTTCTTGAGATGGTATTCCCATTTTACTAGAAAAGGTTTCAGAGATGAAATAATGTGTAGACCCCGAATCAAACAACACACTGGCATAATCTGAAAAAACAAACAAAGTACCTGATACAACTTCATTTGATGGCCCGACATCTGCTGAAGTAGTTGCAAAGGATTTCACCACCCCTTTCTGCTTGTAGTCTAACTGCTTCCTATCACTCAAGCTCCTTGTCGGACACTCGTTTGCATAGTGACCCATCTCATTGCACTTATAACATTTCACTAACTGCAAATCAAATTTGTTCTTACCTTCACCTTGATCCTTTTCAGTGCAATCACGAGCCTTATGTCACATCTTACCACATCGGTAGCACTTCCCAGAATTCAGAAGACATTCCCCAGCATGCCTTTTGCCACATTTATCACAAACTGGAAACTTAGTTCTCTTACCATCAGAATTTTTTGAAGAATTCTTACCTTTCTCCTGCCACCTCGGTCTCTTCTTCTGCTGGTTGTTATAGAAAACTTGGTCATCGGCAAACTCAATTTCCACCTTCTCAGCACATCGAACAAGCTTTTCATAACTTTTAAACTCACGAGAAGCTAATGCCCTTTGATATTTTGGCTTTAATCCTGAGTAAAAACGATTGATTTTACTATCAAGGTCTCGGATAAAATTTGGAGCATACCTTGCCAATCGAGTGAACCTTTCTTCATAGGCAGCCACTGAGTCTTCCTCTTGCCTCAATTCCAAGAATTGCTTTTCCATCCTAAGTCGAACAGCCTTAGGAAAATACTTCTCAAGAAACATACCTTTGAATTCATCCCAGTCAAGAGCATCAATCTCATCAGCGTCCCTGATATTTTTAACCATAGACCACCACTGATCTGCTTCACCTTCCAAACGGTAAATAGCAAGACTAACCTTTTGATTGTCTGAACACCCCATGACATCAAAAATCTTCTCCAGTGCTTTAATCCACCCTTCAGCTAGCACAGGGTCAGATGATCCTCTGAATGATGGGGGATGTTGCCTCATGAAATGTTCCACCACTGACATGTTCCTCTGCGGTTGATCTTCCTGATCTCGTGCATGGATACCACCACCATTTATCGCTTGAGTCAACTGCGCCATTACTGCAACAAACTGTTCAGTTCCAATTCCGACCATTTCTGGATGCTGATTCGGAAGGTTATTTCCTTCTGTATGCCTTCCTAGCACTGCTTCCCTGTTTCCTCTGCGGAAAACCATTCTGAACAAACATGTCTTAGATGAAGCAACATGGTAATCTTCAAATGCTATATCATTTCGAGAGAAAAAAAAATTTTGAATAATCATTTAATATAATTCTAACTCCTAAAGTTATCTAAACCGACCTCTGATACCAACTATAAGGCCCCAGCCTTAAACCTTACTTAATCTTGAGTTATTACAAGATTACACATTGAGGATCTTTTCGGGTTTAGAGTTTTAGAGAATTAGATCATAAAACTTGCATTACATTCCACATATAAACAAAGTGGTTACATAAAGATAGTATTCTTCATTCCCATCAATGGAAACATATTTAAAATAAAACATGGATTATTTCTTGTCACATCCTTGACTCTATCATCTAATCATGTACCTTTCCCTTGACCTGTGAAAAACATTTCAAAAACTTGGGATGAGCATAAAAACTCAGTATGGGATATAAAAAAAACATGGAAAGGAAACATGAGTTCATATATACATAAGAATGAAATCATATTTTACCCATAAAACATAGGCACTTTAACATACCTCATAAAATCATGGATAAATCAAAGAAATCATAAGACATAAAGGTAACTTGGGGCATTCATAACATTCTTACGTAGGGAGTAACCCTCTTGGTTACGTTTGGAATACCCATCACAGTATATTCCCTAAAATCTCTTCGGAGAAACCTTAACGTTTCACTCCTTCGCGTTACCCAATGCATTGGAGAGCTATAACGGGCTCACCCGCCCTTAGTTTATCACGGAACCACCCGTCTTCATAATAATGCCCAAGAACCATAACATAATCATATCACAAAAAACATGCATAAAGGAAAAATAAAATTTCCACATTTCAATCACGAGATATCAATACAACACATTGATATAAAAACATTATGAAAACCATTTTCAATACCAAAATAAAAGAAAATCAAAACATGGTATTTATTTTTCTTTTAAAAAGAAGGTATGGCTTGTAGAGGAAGCCGAAACTCAAATAACGGTTACGACGGCGGAGAAGTCGTTGTCGCCGCATACGTGCGACAAAAACATTCCCTTTTGTCGTTTAGTAAACGCTTCGTATAAAAAAGATTCCTTTTTAATAAACGTAAAATTCAAAGGGTTTTATAAACCGTATAAAAGATAGTTGTGTATAAAATAAAATATGCCTCAATGAAAGGAGATTGAGACGAAGTCCCATACCTCGTATCCGACTTGACCCGACCGTTCTTTAATCTCCTGAATAATAAACTTGAGTTAATCTCTACTTTCTTATGAATCTTTTTCAAGTTCATTATTCCTTTTATACCATGTTATGAACATCATGTAATCAGTTAAGTTAATAATGTTCATTTTGTCGGTATTTGGTTCTTAAGTCAAAAATAGACTTCTTACACTTACATGTTGTTAATTTGGTCAAAGGTTCATTATATCCAGAATGGTATTCATGATGTAGATATAATATATGTCATATATATCCAGTACATACTTGCATTTATAATATTACATCACATTTAGAGGTAAGAAATGAAATGCACCGTTCATGGAGACGGTAAGCCGTACGTACGCAAGAACGCTACTTTCATTTCTATTTCGTATTTTATAGAATGGAATCATAATGATATAAAGGTATATTATAATTCCAGTATAATATCATATATAATATCATAGTTACATCCTTTATATGTCCCACATATGGTATTTAACTAATCAAATCACTTTGAGGGGGCGGTAGTCCGCACTTCCTAAAATGAAGATATCGTGTTTACCCATAATGGAAACCATAAAGGTATGCCCAAAATGAAAAAAACAGAAGCTTAAGGAAAACATAAACATATTATATATCATATATAAAAATATTGACATCATAATGGCCACCTTTGAAGGTGTTAAATGAGTATTGAACAATCATCGTTTCGGGAGGCAGAATTTCGCCATCCATGGAAACCGTATGTTCTTTAACCATTTGATGCAGTTGTGTGAGAGTGTAGATCAAATAAATCTTATAACAACATACTAGTATATTGAAGATACCGGTTTTGTTACAAAAGAATTAAATAAAAAGAGTTTAGGGGGTTGGAGAAGCAAAATAAAACAAATGAACATGAGAGAATGAATTACCTTAAAAAGTGTAACTCCTTTTGATTTGAGCCTAAAGGCTTCCTTTGAAAGGATTCTACCCAAAGAGAATCCTATAGGATGAGGAGAGGGATGTGGAGAGAGTAAATGGGCAGGGGTTGGCCGTGCCAAAGGCTTGAGTAGTGTGTGAAATGAGGTAGAGGTGGGGGCCTTTTATAAGAGGAGAGGAGGGGCACTTTTGGAAAGTAAAGAAATATTACTTTATTTGAAAATGTGTTTCGGTTTCAAAAGGTCCCACATTGATATAATTAGTTGATAAGGTGATAAGGGTTCTAAATCCACTCATCCAATTGGTTTTGGTCATGTGTAGTTCATAGATTTTACATTGTCTTTCTATTTTATTTAAATCGTCAAATAATGATGTCATCGCTACATCATTATTATGTCATAAATAATTAAATTTATTTAATGTATAAAAATTATAAAAAAAATACTATGATATAGTAAATATTTTTAGCTTTCCAATGACTATTTATAATCAAAATTTGTACTTGTATAACCCCACTTAAAAATTGTTTTCGCAAAACATATTATGTTTGTGTCATTTTCACTTTAACATTAAATAAAAAGTAATTTATGTCATTTCCAAACCAAAGTGTCTCCATGGGGTCCCCAATTTGACCCATGTCTTGTCTTGGTCGGCCATGACACAACCATTTCTAGGTAATTTCATATTATTAAAACATTATTTATACCTTAAACTACACTAATTACCACTAATCGCGATTAAACACTTAATAAGTTACTATTCACCAAAAAATTATAATAATCTCATTGAACCACATTTTACTTCTTAATGACAACCATGTATGTCGGATTTTCAAAATTCAATACACATTAGTGGTAAACTTTCATTTAACTGAAAAATCAGTTTGCTTGATTACCACTTAGTGGTTTCACTATTCATCAAAAATTGAAGTTTTTCAGAAAATTACCAAAAATTCACCCTAAGCTATATTTGATATTCTGAATTCAAAAATGAAGTCTATTTTACAAAATTCAAATCATATAAGTCACATTAATTAATTTAATAATTAATTCCCGCTGCCAGAGCAAAAAGCGTGTTTTTACAAAACAATAAGTATCAAAAGATTGACACCAGTTTAAGTCTAATTTCAAAGTGAAATTGATTCCAATGACCACCATTGGATAAAATGGTAAAAATATATTCTAATTTCACTTCAAAACCAATTCAAAACATAATCTAATTATATAAATAAATTAGATTAAAAATCAGTTTTGATGTAAAATGCAGTATTTTTCACTATTCATTAAAAAATGAACATTGTCAGAAAAATACCAAAAATTCACACAAGGTAAATTTTGATGTCCCAATCATAAAGGATAATTTTATTTTGACAAACATAGTTTATAAAATTGTCAAAATATAGATTCAAAAATGGTTTTCCATCAAAAGGCACTAAAACAATCTTTTAAGAATATTAGTGTATTCCATGCATAAGATTGTATTTATTTTCATTTTAAGCCTCTAAAACACTATCTTAATCATTAATAGACATAGATAAAAATATCTAGTATTCATTACTTACTTGGGATGTTACATCCTTCCCCCCTTTAGAAAATTGCGTCCCCGCAATTTATTTACTTATCGAATAAATGGGGGTACTTATCCCTCATTGCATTTTCAGATTCCCATGTTGCCTCTTCAATCATGTGGTTTTTCCACAAAACCTTTACCTGCTTAATCACCTTATTCCGTAACACTTGCTCCCTGTGGTCAAGAATCTGGACCGGTTGTTCCTCATAAGATAGGTTCTCTTCCAGCTGAACTACCTCTGGACCCAAAACATGAGATGGATCTGGCATATACTTTCTCAACATCGAAACGTGAAAAACATTGTGTACCTGAGATAAACTCGGAGGTAAAGCCAATCGGTATGCAACTGATCCAACTCTCTCCAGAATTTCGTATGGTCCAACAAACCTTGGACTCAACTTTCCTTTCTTACCAAATCTCATCACGCTTTTCCAAGGAGAAACCTTGAGAAAAACATGATCACCTACCTTGAAAGATAGATCCTTCCTCCGGTTATCCGCATAACTCTTCTGCCTGCTCTGAGCTGTTCTCATGTGTTTCTGAATCAGCTGAACTTTTTCTGTCATCTCTTCTACCAATTCTGGTCCCATCAACTTCCTTTCACCCACTTCATCCCAGAAAGCTGGAGTTCGACACCGCTTCCCATATAATGCCTGAAATGGTGCCATCTGTATACTGGAATGAAAACTGTTATTATATGAAAACTCAACCAAAGAAAGATGTTGGTCCCAACTTCCCTGATAATCCATAGAACAAGATCGTAGCATATCCTCCAATGTCTGAATTGTTCGTTCTGACTGTCCATCTGATTGAGGATGAAAAGCTGTACTAAAATTTAATTCAGTACCCAACGACTTCTGAAGGCCTTTCCAAAAGTTAGAAGTAAACCTTGGATCACGATCTGATACAATGGAGAGAGGAACTCCATGTAACATGACTATCTCTTTAAGATACAAACGGGAAAGTTGATCAAGAGAGAAAGTATCTCGTATAGCAAGGAAATGAGCAGATTTGGTCAAGCGATCAACAATAACCCAGATTGCATTATTACCTCGAGATGTATTCGGTAATCCAACAACAAAGTCCATGGATATATTCTCTCATTTCCACTCTGGAACTGGTAAAGGCTGAAGCATCCCTTTCGGTAACTGCCTCTCTGCTTTAACCTGCTGACAAGTCAAACACTTCACAGTAAAATCAGCAATGTCTTTTTTCATTCCATCCCACCAGTAATACTCCCGCAGATCTCTATACATCTTAGTACTGCCCGGATGAACTGAAAACGGAGAACTATGAGCTTCACATAACAACTCTCTCTTCAACTGTGAATCACAAGGCACACACAATCTCTTCCCAAATCTCAAAACACAATCACTATCAATGTTGAATTCAGGCAACTTACCTTTATGAACCAGCTCTACCTTTTTCTGCAACTCACTGTCTTGCTTCTGTGCTTGCTTGATTCTATCTGATAGAGAAGATCTCACTGATACCTGAAACAAAACAGAAGGACTTCCTGCACCAACAACTTCTATGCCAAAGTTCATCAAATCGTTAACCAAAGGATCACGTTCCAAACGCAACATTGTTAATGAAGCATTACTTTTTCGACTCAAAGCATCAGCCACTTTATTTGCTTTTCCCGGATGGTAATGAATTGTACAATCATAATCCTTGATTAATTCTAGCCATCTCCTCTGTCTCATGTTTAACTCTTTCTGAGTGAATATATACTTTAAACTTTTGTGATCGGTATATATTTCACACTTTACTCCATACAAATGATGCCTCCAAATTTTTAAAGCAAAAACAACAGCAGCTAATTCCAAATCATGTGTAGGGTAATTTACCTCATGAGTTTTCAACTGTCGTGAAGTATAAGAAATTACCTGATCATTCTGCATTAGGACGCAACCAAGTCCTTTCAATGAAGCATCACTGTATATAACAAACTCACCATTCCTGGAAGGTAGTGCCAAAACTGGAGCATTCACCAATCTTCTTTTCAATTCCTGAAAACAATCATCACATTCTTTTATCCAGATAAACTTAACACCCTTCCGAGTTAGCTTAGTCATTGGACTAGATAACCGTGAAAAATTTCTAACAAACCTTCGGTAATAGCCCGCCAAACCAAGGAAGCTACGAATCTCGGTGACATTTTTGGGTCTTGGCCATTCTTCCACAACTTTTGTTTTTGCAGGATCAACAGTTATTCCATCTTTAGAAACAATGTGACCAAGGAAAGAAATTTGTTGCAACCAAAACTCACACTTGCTGAATTTCCCATACAATTTCTTTTCTTTTAAGGTTTGCAAGATAACCCTTAAATGTATTTCATGCTCTTCTTTACTTTTAGAAAACACCAAAATATCATCAATGAAAACCACCACAAACTTATCCAAGAACTCATGGAAAATTCTATTCATTAAGTCCATGAATACAGCAGGTGCATTGGTTAGCCCAAAATGCATTACTACAAATTCATAATGGCCATATCTCGTACGGAACGCGGTCTTCGGAATATCTGCCTCCTTTACCTTCAGCTGATGGTACCCCGATCTCAGGTCAATCTTTGAAAAAAACTGAGCTCCCTGGAGCTGATCAAACAAATCATCGATATGAGGCAAAGGATATTTGTTCTTAACAGTGATATTATTCAAGGCTCTATAATCAATGCAAAGTCTCATAGAACCATCTTTATTTTTAACAAATAAAACAGGAGCACCCCATGGTGATGTGCTAGGTCTAATGAAACCTTTCTCTAATAAATCTTGCAATTGATCCTTCAACTCTAAAAGTTCAATTTGTGCCATTTGATAAGGGGGTTTTGAAATTGGCTTAGCATCAGGAACTAAGTCAAAAGTAAACTCAACTTCCCGATCTAGTATTATTCCAGGAAACTCATCAGGAAAAATATCAGGATACTCATTTACCACTGGCACATCATTAATCTGAACAGTTCCTTTATTTTCAACGACGTGTGCAAGGTAACATTCATTTCCATCTTTTACAAGTTTCTCGGCCTCTTGATATGTTATCAAAAGTAAGGGTTAATTCTTGTAAACAAACTGAAAGTCTTTCTGAAAAGAAACTTCTTTAGCTCTACAGTCAATCTTAGCATGGTAAATAGAGAGCCAATCCATACCCAGGATAACATCAAACTCTACTAGAGGTAGAACAATAAGGTTTGCAAGTAGGTTCTTTCCACAGATAAGGATAGGAAGATTCTTATAAATTCTTTTTGCCTCGACACTTCCCCCAGGTGTTTTCACCAAAAGTTCAGGAGTCATTTCTTGAGATGGTATTCCCATTTTACTAGAAAAGGTTTCAGAGATGAAAGAATGTGTAGACCCCGAATCAAACAACACACTGGCATAATCTGAAAAAACAAACAAAGTACCTGATACAACTTCATTTGATGGCCCGACATCTGCTGAAGTAGTTGCAAAGGATTTCACCACCCCTTTCTGCTTGTAGTCTAACTGCTTCCCATCACTCAAGCTCCTTGTCGGACACTCGTTTGCATAGTGACCCATCTCATTGCACTTATAACATTTCACTAACTGCAAATCAAATTTGTTCTTACCTTCACCTTGATCCTTTTCAGTGCAATCACGAGCCTTATGTCTCATCTTACCACATCGGTAGCACTTCCCAGAATTCAGAAGACATTCCCCAGCATGCCTTTTGCCACATTTATCACAAACTGGAAACTTAGTTCTCTTACCATCAGAATTTTTTGAAGAATTCTTACTTTCTCCTGCCACCTCGGTCTCTTCTTCTGCTGGTTGTTATAGAAAACTTGGTCATCGGCAAACTCCATTTCCACCTTCTCAGCACATCGAACAATCTTTTCATAACTTTTAAACTCACGAGAAGCTAATGCCCTTCGATATTTTGGATTTAATCCTGAGTAAAAACGATTGATTTTACTATCAAGGTCTCGGATAAAATTTAGAGCATACCTTGCCAATCGAGTGAACCTTTCTTCATAGGCATCCACTGAGTCTTCCTCTTGCCTCAATTCCAAGAATTGCTTTTCCATCCTAAGTCGAATAGCCTTAGGAAAATACTTCTCAAGAAACATACCTTTGAATTCATCCCAGTCAAGAGCATCAATCTCATCGGCGTCCCTGATATTTTTAACCATAGACCACCACTGGTCTGCTTCACCTTCCAAACGGTAAATATCAAGACTAACCTTTTGATTGTGTGAACACCCCATGACATCAAAAATCTTCTCCAGTGCTTTAATCCACCCTTCAGCTTGCACAGGGTCAGATGATCCTCTGAATGATGGGGGATGTTGCCTCATGAAATGTTCCACCACTGACATGTTCCTCTGCGGTTGATCTTCCTGATCTCGTGCATGGATACCACCACCATTTATCGCTTGAGTCAATTGCGCCATTACTGCAACAAACTGTTCAGTTCCAATTCCGACCATTTCTGGATGCTGATTCGGAAGGTTATTTCCTTCTGTATGCCTTCCTAGCACTGCTTCCCTGTTTCCTCTACGGAAAACCATTCTGAACAAACATGTCTTAGATGAAGCAACATGGTAATCTTTAAATGCTATATCATTTCGAGAGAAAAAAAAATTTTGAATAATCATTTAATATAATTCTAACTCCTAAAGTTATCTAAACCGACCTCTGATACCAACTATAAGGCCCCAGCCTTAAACCTTACTTAATCTTGAGTTATTACAAGATTACACATTGAGGATCTTTTCGGGTTTAGATTTTTAGAGAATTAGATCATAAAACTTGCATTACATTCCACATATAAACAAAGTGGTTACATAAAGATAGTATTCTTCATTCCCATCAATGGAAACATATTTAAAATAAAACATGGATTATTTCTTGTCACATCCTTTACTCTATCATCTAATCATGTACCTTTCCCTTGACCTGTGAAAAACATTTCAAAAACTTGGGATGAGAATAAAAACTCAGTATGGGATATAAAAAAAACATGGAAAGGAAACATGAGTTCATATATACATAAGAATGAAATCATACTTTACCCATAAAACATAGGCACTTTAACATACCTCATAAAATCATGAATAAATCATAGAAATCATAAGACATAAAGGTAACTTGAGGCATTCATAACATTCTTACGTAGGGAGTAACCCTCTTGGTTACGTTTGGAATACCCATCACAGTATATTTCCTAAAATCTCTTCGGAGAAACCTTAACGTTTCACTCCTTCGCGTTACCCAATGCATTGGAGAGCTATAACGGGCTCACCCGCCCTTAGTTTATCACGGAACCACCCGTCTTCATAATAATGCCCAAGAACCATAACATAATCATATCACATAAAACATGCATAAAGGAAACATAAAATTTCCACATTTCAATCACGAGATATCAATACAACACATTGATATAAAAACATTATGAAAACCATTTTCAATACCAAAATAAAAGAAAAGCAAAACATGGTATTTATTTTTCTTTTAAAAAGAAGGTATGGCTTGTAGAGGAAGCCGAAACTCAAATAACGGTTACGACGGCGGAGAAGTCGTTGTCGCCGCATACGTACGACAAAAACATTCCCTTTTGTCGTTTAGTAAACGCTTCGTATAAAAAAGATTCCTTTTGAATAAACGTAAAATTCAAAGGGGTTTATAAACCGTATAAAAGATAGTTGTGTATAAAATAAAATATGCCTCAATGAAAGGAGATTGAGACGAAGTCCCATACCTCGTATCCGACTTGACCCGACCGTTCTTTAATCTCCTGAATAATAAACTTGAGTTAATCTCTACTTTCTTATGAATCTTTTTCAAGTTCATTATTCCTTTTATACCATGTTATGAACATCATGTAATCAGTTAAGTTAATAATGTTCATTTTGTCGGTATTTGGTTCTTAAGTCAAAAATAGACTTCTTACACTTACATGTTGTTAATTTGGTCAAAGGTTCATTATATCCAGAATGGTATTCATGATGTAGATATAATATATGTCATATATATCCAGTATATACTTGCATTTATAATATTACATCACATTTAGAGGTAAGAAATGAAATGCACCGTTCATGGAGACGGTAAGCCGTACGTACGCATGAACGCTACTTTCATTTCTATTTCGTATTTTATAGAATGGAATCATAATGATATAAAGGTATATTATAATTCCAGTATAATATCATATATAATATCATAGTTCCATCCTTTATATGTCCCACATATGGTATTTAACGAATCAAATCACTTTGAGGGGGCGGTAGTCCGCACTTCCTAAAATGAAGATATCGTGTTTACCCATAATGGAAACCATAAAGGTATGCCCAAAATGAAAAAAACAGAAGCTTAAGGAAAACATAAACATATTATATATCATATATAAAAATAGTGACATCATAATGGCCACCTTTGAAGGTGTTAAATGAGTATTGAACAATCATCGTTTCGGGAGGCAGAATTTCGCCATCCACGGAAACCGTATGTTCTTTAACCATTTGATGCAGTTGTGTGAGAGTGTAGCTCAAATAAATATTATAACAACATCCTAGTATATTGAAGATACTGTTGTTGTTTCAAAAGAATTAAATAAAAAGAGTTTAGGGGGTTGGAGAAGCAAAATAATACAAATGAACATGAGAGAATGAATT
This sequence comes from Viscum album, assembly GCA_963277665.1. Classification (NCBI taxonomy): domain Eukaryota; kingdom Viridiplantae; phylum Streptophyta; class Magnoliopsida; order Santalales; family Viscaceae; genus Viscum; species Viscum album. The sequence goes on along the minus strand of OY728142.1, from coordinate 1,326,450,076 downwards.
ACCTTAAAAAGTGTAACTCCTTTTGATTTGAGCCTAAAGGCTTCCTTTGAAAGGATTCTGCCCAAAGGGAATCCTATAGGATGAGGATAGGGATGTGGAGAGAGTAAATGGTCAGGGGTTGGCCGTGCCAAAGGCTTGAGTAGTGTGTGAAATGAGGTAGAGGTGGGGGCCTTTTATAAGAGGAGAGGAGGGGCACTTTTGGCAAGTAAAGAAATATTACTTTATTTGAAAATGTGTTTCGGTTTCAAAAGGTCCCACATTGATATAATTCGTTGATAAGTTGATAAGGGTTCGAAATCCACTCATGCAATTGGTTTTGGTCATGTGTAGTTCATAGATTTTACATTGTCTTTCTATTTTATTTAAATCGTCAAATAATGATGTCATCGCTGCATCATTATTATGTCATAAATAATTAAATTTATTTAATGTATAAAAATTATAAAAAAAATACTATGATATAGGAAATCTTTTTATATTTTCAATGACTATTTATAATCAAAATTTGGACTTGTATAACCCCACTTAAAAATTGTTTTTGCAAAACATATTATGTTTGCGTCATTTTCACTTTAACATTAAATAAAAAGTAATTTATGTCATTTCCAAAACAAAGTGTCTCCATGGGGTCCCCAAGTTGACCCATGGCTTGTTTTGGTCAGCCATGACACAACCGTTTCTAGGTCATTTCATATTATTAAAACATTATTTATACCTTAAACTACACTAATTACCACTAATCGCGATTAAAAACTTAATAAGTTACTATTCACCAAAAAATTATTATAATCTCATTGAACCACATTTTACTTCTTAATGACAACCATGTATGTCGGATTTTCAAAATTCAATACACATTAGTGGTAAACTTTCATTTAACTGAAAAATCAGTTTGCTTGATTACCACTTAGTGGTTTCACTATTCATCAAAAATTGAAGTTTTTCAGAAAATTACCAAAAATTCACCCTAAGCTATATTTGATATTCTGAATTCAAAAATGAAGTCTATTTTACAAAATTCAAATCATATAAGCCACATTAATTAATTTAATAATTAATTCCCGCTGCCAGAGCAAAAAGCGTGTTTTTACAAAACAATAAGTATCAAAAGATTGACACCAGTTTAAGTCTAATTTCAAAGTGAAATTGATTCCAATGACCACCATTGGATAAAATGGTAAAAATATATTCTAATTTCACTTCAAAACCAATTCAAAACATAATCTAATTATATAAATAAATTAAATTAAAAAGCAGTTTTGATGTAAAATGTAGTATTTTTCACTATTCATTAAAAAATGAACATTGTCAGAAAAATACCAAAAATTCACACAAGGTAAATTTTGATGTCCCAATAATAAAGGATAAGTTTATTTTGACAAACATAGTTTATAAAATTGTCAAAATATATATTCAAAAATGATTTGCCATCAAAAGGCACTAAAACAATCTTTTAAGAATATTAGTGTATTCCATGCATAAGATTGTATTTATTTTCATTTTAAGCCTCTAAAACATTATCTTAATCATTAATAGACATAGATAAAAATATCTAGTATTAATTACTTACTTGGGATGTTACAATGCATGCCACATAGAATGTATAACAATATTTTCCATAAAATAACTCATTTAAAGGAAATGGGTTTCATGAGAATTTAATAAATAATACTTTCATGGATAAAATTTGGGCTTCCCAAAATAAAAATATAAATACATACTTGGTATAATAATCCCCAATCTTGAGTGAAGAAGAAAAAATCTCAAGAGAAGTAAAACATGTGTTTTTAAAAGGAAGAGTAATTTTGGAAAAATCTTTGATTTTTTTATAAAATAAGATTGGAAGCATGTATATCACAAAAATAAAAAGGTAAGGACAAATAAATTATATTTTATGAATATTAAAATAACATACATACTGAAATTTTTCATGAAAGAGGAATAACCCAAAAAAAGAAAATCGGGTTCAAGAATCCCCTTACCTTATGTCTGAATGGTTTTTTCATTTTAATATCTTGGATAATAAAATTAGATTCATTAGTTAATAAATCCATATCCTCTTATACATTTATTTTATTGATTATAATTTTACTAAGTTCAATTTTTGCTATTTCGATGAGTTATAGTGTTCAATTTCATTTTTTGGGAGTGTTCGTTTCTCTGTTTTCATGATCGGTTATCTTGTATACATGTATGGAAGATCGTATCAAATTAGAATAATTGTCTAGAATTAAAATTATATGTTATTACTGAACTTAAATAAGATTAAATTATCATAAATATTTTTTTTATGTGGTTTGAGGATAAATCATTAGATAAATAGTTAATGATAATTGTTTAGATTAATTTTGGCGAGCTTCAATCACAACCAACTAATTTTGTTTTATTATTTAATATTATGTATATATGTTAGTTACAAAAAATAAAAAAGGTTATAACATAAATTTTACAATCTATTTCAACAATTATAATTGTTTTAATACCATCCTTGGAGGTGATAAATGAAAAATAAAACTTTTCATCCTTAAAGGCGAAAAAACATCAACTCACGGTCGACGTCTCTATTTTTAGAATAAAAGGGAGAGGAGAAGAGTATTGGTGATGGATTATTACATTAAAATAGTAAAATTATAGTATATAAAATATATAGGATTTATAATTCCACTTTTATAAGTGGAGTTGAGGATATAATAAGAAAAGAAATGAAATTAAAAATAAATTAAAATAAAAAGAAAGAGGATTTTACCTCTTGAATTTCTCCTTGAGAACCTCCTTAGGAAATTGGGTTTTGGTTTTTGTCAAGAAAAAAGATCTTGGACTTGGGTAAAGGGATTGGGAAGAGTTTTTTCTACAATTTGGACCAACTTCAATACTTAGAAGGTGTGAGGAGAAGACACAACTAGACAAAAAGGCTATTGCCACGGTTCAAAATCGTGACAATAGGGCCCAAAACCATGGTCATAGTCTACAGCCATGGTTTTTCCCAACTGTGGGTTCTATCGTCGTGGAAGTAGGGTCTGACCTATTTCCACGGTTTTAACCATGGCTATAGGTGGCCTATTGCCACGGTTTTGAAAATTGTGGCAATAGGTGTCTTCGTTGTCAATCGCGGAAGTTGACCTATAGCCACGGTTTTAACCGTAGAAATTGGGCCTTATTGCCACCATTTTAATAGTGGTTATAGCCCAAGAAAACCATGTCAATAGCCTAAAAAATATGTTCCTAGCTGGATTTGATCCCAGCACCTTCCCTTCATGTTCTAGCACCCTAACCACTACACCACCAAATCTTTTGTGTATATATCAATATAATATGTTATATATATTATTAAAAACCATAGAAATATTCTAAAAACCCATGGAAATAGTTATTCATTCCATTTTTTTGGCGGGAAAATTTTTCTCCCACACACGGGCAGGAGACCTATAGCCACAGTTTTGAAAACCGTGGCTATAACCCACGAAAAAAGACATATAGCCACGGTTTTAAAACCATGGATATAGATCTGTGGTTGTAGCCTGTTTTTCTAGTAATGAGAGGTGGTGAGGGGTCATATTTATAGGGGAGGAGAGGAGTGTTTTCTTATTATTTTATTCATTAGTTTATTATTTTGGATAAAGACTAGGAATAGTTAAAACATTATCACTAAATATGTTAAAATAATTAAGGAGAGTTATATTTTTTGGTCTTACATCATCCATATATCATTTATGACCCAATAATTTACATATTTAGCTTTTATCATAAATTATCATATTTTACTATTCACCAAAAATTCAATTATTTTAGAAAAATTACAAAAAATCACCCTAACCATCTTTTGACACATTGAATTCAAAAATGAATATAATTTTATGAAAATAATTTCTAAATATGATGAATTTAATTCTTAAATAAAATCATAATTTACTTGGAAAATTATGATTTTAAAATTATAACTTATTTTATAACACTTTGAAAAATTAATTAAGGTCTTGTAAAATTATCTTATAATCATAAGAAAAAAAAATTAATTTATGAATAAATTTTTTGAAAATAAATTTTCATTTAAATCATTATGTTAATTGTAAAATTGTAATTAAATATTTATAACTTACAAAAATACCAATAATTAATTAATAATTTTTAAAATATTTATTTATTTATACAATGATATAATTATATCATATTATTATTTATAAGATGTATAAATTTTATTTATATATTCCTAGATGAGATTACTATCTTATTCACCAAATTACTATTCCTAATGGTCACATTACTATTCCAAAGGTCATGTTACTATTCCATTGGTATAGGTTCCTCGACTTCTATAAATACCTATTATTCCATTAATTCTTCATTTATAATGTATGTATTGTGTTATATATGCAATTTTATAAGATTTATACTGTATGAAATAATTATAAGAAGGGAATTTCTATTGCTAAAATTTTGGGTCACTACAATTTTCAAATAAGAACCCTATGTCATGACCTAGAAATTTTACAATATAAGTAGTATACCCCATGTACAAATGGGAATTTCATCTCATGAACAAATATCCAATTCATTATTGATACAAAAAAAATATTGTTTCTGCCTTGGGACTCGAGATGTCTACTCCACATCTTAATGTGTTATATGTAATGTGTCTATTTCAAAGATCCATTTGCTAAAAAAGCCCTAAAATATTTTATTTTTTATAGGAAAATGATTGTGATAGGAACAATACCTCATTTAGACCCACTTGTGAGGCCCCAACCTAGAATCCACTTGACTTGTGTGCCACAATCCCTCAAGTGCACCTCTACATATACTATATTGTGTTTAATAGCAATAAGGGCCTAAGTAGTGACCATGGGGAGAATATTCCCTCATTATTTGAGTGTATAACTTCATGGTAAATAAAAATAAATTACGTAAATCATGCAGATTCTCAAAAAAACTAGAGAAACTACATTAAAAAAAAACATCAAATGTTATAATAAATGAGTGTTATATACATTATAGATCTGTAACACCCTGATGTTTTTATGAAATATTTTCTTTAAATAATTTTAATTATTCAGTAGCTTTCATTTCATGTAATCGTGAGTTTAAATGAACTATGAGATTCCCTTAGTATAAAATTACCATTATTTCTAAGTTTTTATTTTATTGGGAATAAGAATAACTAACTTATGAAAATGCATTATGAATTCATTGGGTATCAATTATTTATGAAAAATATAAATTAGATATTTGTATTTTTGAGTGAATTATTATTGGTAATGAAATTAATGAGATATATATATATATACTTAATAAAATATTTTTTATATTCATCCAATTTATATTTTAATCATAGGGTGTGACTAAACCATATTTATTGTATAAAAACCAATATTTTTTTCAAAGGGTAATCTTACGCCATTGGATGGAGAACCCATTTTAAATTAAAATTTTGACTCATTAATAATTTTTATATGACAACATAAACATTTTATTTTAAATCAGGATATAAAAATTTACTTTGGATGAATTTATGGTATTTTTTTGATAACATTTAAGTTTTGATGAATAGTAAAAATACACTAAATTTTAAGTGAAAACAAATTTTTTCATCAAAATAATTTATATGGTTAAATTATAATATTGAATGGTTTTAAACTATAAATAGAATATATTTTTATCATTCAATATAATTTATGTCATTAGCATTAATTTTACATTGAATTCATATGTAAAAACATTTCAATCTTTTGTAATGTTTTAACTTTTAAAAACCCATTTTCTCATTCCGACAATGGGATTGATTTTAAATTAATTACTATAAATTATTTGTTTTAAATTTTTAAAAATGGAATCAATATTTTTAATAAATAGGTATAAATTATTTTAATAGTATACTTTTATTTTTGGGCAGTATTATTAGTAACTTTGGTAATTATTTTTACTACCATGGTTGAAGGTAAATCGGGTAATTAAATGTTAAAATAATATTATAAAATTACCTTAACACCTATCAAGATCCAATTGGATGACTAAATTTTACCCTTATCATCTATTTTTTGAAATATAATCACTTAATGTCCACTATCCCATGAATATTACATGAAAATAATAAAAACTAATTAATGTAATAAAATGACATAATCTCATTTTATATATGTATATTAATTTTAATATATAGATAACCAGGAGATAATATCAACTATAGGTAGTATATGGAAATCTAAAATAATTACCTACATCATAGAAATTTATTTATAATTTTTAGAGATTAAATAACTAATATTAAATATGACATAATAGTGATTCCAAAATTATTTTATCAATAGATATATCGAATAAATGGTTTTAAAAATATTAAAAGAAATATAATTTGAATTAATTAAGGTGATACATAAATTTTCTAGGTGACTATGATATGTTAGTAGTATATTCAATATTTTTTTCGAAGTAATATTTTGTGTGGATTTTATTTAAAGTTAGATAAATGAATAGTGTTAAAATTGACACTATTGATGTTTTATAAAAATAACATATTATTAAATTATTTAAAAATCAAAAAAATATTTAAAAATTAAAAAGTGAAAATTTTATGGTATAAAATTTTATAAAGTATCAAATTATGGAAAATTTACAATAGATAACTAAATATTTATAACTATATAATATTTATAATACTATTACCATAATTAAAATTAAATAGATTAAATAAGGATAAATTAAAATGATAAGGTTTAAAATAAAATCAAACCTTTTATAAATTTTATTGTTTGAGATGATTTTGACCCACCCTCATATTCTCTTTGAAATAATCCACTTTTGAGTCATTTGAATTTAAAAATTAATTTATATTAATTTAATATTTTTGGTATTTCCAAAGGTGCCCCTACCCTCTTTTATAAAAGGGAACCTCTCCTTATCTTTTAATCACACATGTAAAGATGTTTTTCTCAGCCAAAACCTACCCATTTCCTCTCCCAACTTCCCTTAATTCACCCTATAGGCCACACTTTGGTCAGAAATCCATTCTAAGGAGACCTTTTGGTTAAATCAAAAGGTGATACTCGGAAAGAAGGTAATTGTTTTATCACCTATTTAAAAATTCTTTTTGTATTATACTTCCTCTTATTATATTTTTTCCATAATAAATTAATAAATAAAATATCTTATACATGATGATATGTTATTATAATTATTGAAAAAACTTATACCTCCTTTTATCCATCCTACGAATAACAACATCACCATGCATGTGTACGTACGTCTTACCGTCTCCACACTCTGGTGTGATTTTTTATTAAAAAATAATTTATTTGGATGGGTATAATGATGAGTATAATGGGTGAAAATAATTTATATAAAATTAAAATTATTATTTATAATTAATAAACCATCCAATTCAATACCATTTAACCGTCAAGAGAATAATATCGTTGCTCGTGCGTACGTACGACCTACAGTCTCCACGATGTGGTGAGATTCATTCTCCACATTAACAATTCAAGAATGATTATATAATTTATATTATGAGTGAAAATAATAATTATGAACTTAATTTAATTATTTATATAAATAAAATATATTCTATGCATCACAAACATGACTTATATACCAAAACAGGAATGGGAAAATGAAGCAGTTAACACCTAAAATAATGTAAATATAGAAACACTATTAACAAAATGATATAATAGGATCTTATATGATATCATAAATATGTATATGGTTCTGTTATAATTCAATAACATGATTTAACCATTATACAGGAGGTTAATACACCCTCGACTAACAAAAAGTACAAGGTAAGGGATAATTTTACAATCTCATTTTTATCTGAGATTGTTTATATGTAAGTATTTACTTGGGTATATTTATCATCCACATAAAAAAGTATGTAATATTATTTATATTCTTATACAATTTTTTAAATTTAATATTACCCTTTGGTGAATTTTTATTAAACGGTGTGAAAGGAATATTTTTTCATTATTCTATTTGAGGAACATTTTGACTTTTCTAGAAAAAGTAAGAGGATAATGTTTTTTAACTTATACAGAATGAATGGATTCTTAAGCTTTCATAACATATTTTTTCCCAGAATCTTCCTTTAAAATATTTCAAGTTTATTTTCAATTAAATTCTTTTCTTTTAAAATTGTATGGATTTTTGAGAAAATAAAATGTTTTTAAAGAATAAATGATACATTCCACAATAATTAATTTCAAGTATTTTATCAAAATTATTTTCTATATAATATGTCACAGGGTTATGTTTCTATCCCTATTATTAATTTGATTTCATTATGTTTATTATGGAACTATTTTTATAAAATCTATTTATTTTACATGGATTGTGATGGAATGATGTTTAAGAACCCCATTATTTTTTCCTTGGTTTATACTATGATGAATGGTTTATGTTTTTATGGAACATGTAAGAATGATTTAATTATGAGATGGGAGGTACCTATATCTACCTTCAATGCATTAGGTAAAGATTTATATCTCATGAGATAGACATGGCTGGAATGACAAGTAAATCATGTTCAGTAATACAGGGCTGGAATAGCAAGTAAACCTAGTTCAGTAATGGACTTTGTTTGATATAATGGTCTTGGAAATGATCCTTGAATAATATGAAATGATTTTATATGATTATGTGTATACTAAAAAACTTCTTGTATTATGTTATGACTTTTGTGATTATGTCCCTTAATTCTTATAAAATTTTATCCCATAACATGATATCATGATCTTTCGTATGTAGGATAAGACTTTAAAAGGTTATGTTCTTATGTATTATGATTATGATATGATTTATATTTTCCCTGTATACCATTACTGAGCATTTGAGATCACCCTTTCATATGTTTATTTTTCCTAGGTCATGAAGAAGGGTATTAAGTAAGATATGTCAAAAAGGAGTCTAGTTATGAAGAAATAAGTGGGGGACGATGAAGATGTTTTATGAACCAGTTGTTTATGTTTCCCAATTTCTAAATAAATTATACCTATATGGTCATGTCATGTCTTTATTATATATTGTAATGGATATACTTCGGTTTTGAAGTAATATAAATGTATTTAAAGTATGGTTCATTGTAGTTGGTATTAGAGGAAAGGTATAGTTGACCTTAGGAAACTAGGATGAGAAAGACTTAGTAAGAACTCTAAGGATATGTATAAGTATAGGATACAATCCTAATGTTTTATAAATGACAATGAATAACCTAGGATAAAACATTAAGTGTCTTAAATTCTTGATTTATGTGGTTTTCCCATTATGATTAGTGTTTATCACACTATGCTTCTTGGTTTTAGTCAATGGATGGAACCTGAAGGAACTGCATTAATACTGAATGTGATGGGAAATGAAATGAATTTCTTCCTGAGCAACCAAATATTATGGGATTTGGAATAAAAAAGCTTATATCTATGCTCACAAAACTTTCTCAAGATATGAATCATGCAGGACTTCCAAATGAGCAAAGGAGGGAGCAACATTCTATTGAGTCCTTAATAAGGCAGTATCCACCTTCTTTCAGTGGGTCTTCTGATCCATTAGTGGATAAACAATCGATCAATACCACTAAAAATATATGTTCAGTTCTACAATTTTTTGAACATGATAAAGCCATATTATTAGTCTATCATTTTTAATGTGAAGCTAATTAATGGTGTAATCTTATCAAGAATACAAGGCAAAGAGATGAAATTGAGTCCATGGAATGGGATTAGTTCAAGAACTTATTTTTCAATAAGTACTTTCCTCATATTCTTCAAACAAATATATAGAAGGATTTCCTTAAACTTAAGAAAAAGCATGATGAATCTGTTGGTACCTACGAAGTAAATTTTACAAGACTTGAAAGGTATGCTACTAGAATTATTATCCAACCTGAGAGTAAAATTTATTGATTATTTTGTGTCTTAAAAACAAGTCTCTCAAGGGAATTATCCCTAAGAGAATTTAACAGCTATGAGAAAATGATTTGATGTGCTCTCAAGGTTTATATAGATATTTGAGTAACCCATCAGTCCTATTGATTTGATAGGAATCGAAAAATGGAATTCAAAGGAAAATTTAAAGACCACACTAAAAAGAAGATGAGTTTTCCCTCATGCTCAAATTGTGGAAAGAAACATGGAGGGAATTGTCTTAAAGGTACTATTAAATTTTTTAAGTGTTGAAAAGAAGGTCATTGGGAAGTTGAATTCCAAATTGATGGGAAAAAGATGACTAATGATGTGAACAAAGAAAAGGCTACACTGAATGCACCTCCTACACTTCAACGCTAAAAGTGCAAGGAAATGGGGAATTATTACAATCAATGCCCTAATATAAAGTGTTATTGATGATTATCTATATCAAAAAACTCTTAAGGCTAAAGATAAAGTAAATTCAAATGCAATCACTATCGGTGACATGGAGTATGATAATGAAGTGGTGAAAGGTACACTTATTATACACTCTAAGTAGAAAATGTTTTATTTGATTTTGGATCCACCCACTCTTTTATTTCTGAATAATTTTCTAATGGTATCTTCATATTACCTCAACAATTAGATGTTGAGTTAGTTGTGATGACTCCTAATGGCACAATAGTTTCATTAAAATTTTGTAATTCTTCTCTGATTGAAGTTTGTGGGAAAGTGATTATTTTAAATCTTGTGATCCTACCCATAGTGTAATTTTATGTGATTCTTGGCATGGATTTGCTTTCTATTTATGAAGATCATATCAATTTCCAAGGAAGGGAAGTCACATTTCATATATCAGATCAATCTATGATCATCTATCAATGCGAGGATGAATATAACCTTCAAATAGAAATTTATTCTATCTTGTGGGTTTTTATTCCTATAAAAGAAGGTTATTTATCTCAAATGGTTAGGGAGAAACTCAAAATTAAGAATAATTCCATTGTATGGGGGTTTGATGATATCTTTCTGGAATAATTTCCAGGTCTTACACCAAATTGTGAAGTTGAGTTTTCAATAGAACTCATACTGGGTTCTATGCCTATTTCAAATACACCTTATAGAATGAACCCAATTGAGTTGCAGGAATTGAAGAAGAAACTCCAAGAGAATATTGATAAGGGATTCATATGCCATAATGCATCACCTTGGGGAGCACATGTTCTATTGGTTAGGATGATACATGTATCAATGAGACTCTGTATTGATTATCAAGAACTTAACAAGATCACTATTAAGAAAAAATATCCTCTTCCTCACATTGATGACTTATTCGGCCAAATAGGAAGAGCTCAATAATTTTCCAAGATTGATCTTCAATCAGTATATCATTAATTAAGGGTCAAGAAGGAGGATATACCAAATATGGAATTCCATACAAGGTATGAACACTATGAATTTATAGTGATGCCTTTTGGTCTTACTATTTCCCCCACTATATTCATGGATTCAATTAATAGAGTCTTTAGAGACTATCTTGATCAGTTTTTTGGTAGTATTTATAGACTATATTCTTTTTTATTTGAAGAGTAAGGAAGAACATGAAGACCACTTGAGAATTGTACTGAAGACCCTGAGAAAAGATAAGATTTATAAAAAATTTACTAAGTGTGAATTTTGGCTTCATAAAGTTTAATTTTTGGGTCACATAATCTCAATATGTGTTATATCTATGGATCCATCAAAAAAAAGTTATTGAAAGTTGACTGAGACCAAAAACAGTAACTGAGATCTAAAGTTTTCTCAGTTTGACTGGATATTATCAACGTTTTTTGAAATATTTTTCATGATTATCTAATCCACTCACCAAGTTTACTCAAAAAGGAGTTAAGTTTTTATGGATGAAGGAATGTGAAGAGAATTTCAAAGAGATAAAAATAAGGTTAGCCAGTGCACCTATGTTCACACTGTCTTATAGTGGAGAAAGGTTTGTGATCTATAGTGATGCATCCAAGAAGGGGATGGGATGTGTTCTCATGCAAAATGATATAGTGATAGCTTATGCCTCATGGTAATTGAAAATCCATGAGAAAAAATACCCCACTCATGATTTGGAGTTAGCTATAGTAATATTTGCATTAAAGATATCGAGGCATTATCTTTATGTTGAAAGGTGTGATATTTATACTAATCATAAAAGTTTAAAGTATATTTTCAAACAAAAGTATCTGAATATGTTCCAAAGAAGATGGTTGGAGTTGATTAAATATTATGACTACTCAATACATTACCACTCTAGGAAAGCGAATAAGGTGGGAGATGATTTGAGTTGGCAAGACCATGCTATCCTATCTATGATAAGGATCAAAAAAGATCCAATATTTATTGATTTTAAAAGGATGGTTCTTGAAATTTAATGAAGGGTAGAAATTTTATCTTTATAAAATGAATTTTCAACCATCTATATAGGTGAAGATTAAGTAGTAATAGAAGGAAGATGTGGAGCTACAAAAGAAGGTGATAAATGTTCCTGAATTCAACCTTGATTGTGATGAAATAATAAGGTTCAAGATTTGGGTTTGTATTCCACCCATACCAGAATTAAAGAAGTATCTATTGGATGAGGCTCATAGTTATTCATTATATATTCACCCTAGAAGTAAAAATATGTATAGGGAACTGAAAGAGTATTTATGGTGGGATGGAATGAAAAGAGATGTTGCTGAATATGTCTTTTGATGCTTGGTTTATCAGTAATTTAAAGTTGAGAGACAGAAGTATAAAGGGATGTTACAACCATTATCCATACCGAAATGGAAATGGAAAAACATCACAAGGGAATTTTTCATTGAACTTCCTAAGACATCCAAAGGAAATAATTCTATCTATTTTATAGTTGATCTCCTTACGAAGTCAACACACTGCATTGCTATTATAGAGGATTTCTCTCTTGATTAGCATGCTAGGATATATGTAAAGGAAGTGGTAAGATTGCATGGGATACCACTTTCCATTATATCTGATTGGGATCTAAGGTTTACCTCGATGTTCTGGTGAAGTCTTCAGTATGCTCTGAATATATAGTTAATTTTCAACACTACTTATCATCCTCAAATAGACAGTCAGTCTGAGAGGACAATTCAAACTCTATAAGACATGTTAAGAGCTTTCTCTATGGATTTAAAAAGTGGTTGGGATCAACATCAATCTTTTGGTGGAATTTTCTTACAACAATAACTTTCACTTCAGTATTCAGATGGATCCTTATGAATCCCTCTATGGAAAAAAGTGCAGAACACCAGTTTTTTGGGATGAAGTTGGGTAAAGAAATCTATTAGGACTTGATCTTGTTGATAAAATGGAAGAAAAGTTCAAATCCATTCAACAACACATAAGAGAATATCAGATTCGACAAAAAAGTAATGCTGAAAACCAAAGAAAAGACCTAGATTTTGAAGTGGGTGATAAGGTGTTTCTACGAATATCTCACTAGAATAGATTAATGAGATTTGGAAATAAGGGAAAGCTTACCCCTAGGTATATCGGTCCTTTTGAAATTTTGGATCGTGTTGGGAAGGTAGCTTACTGATTGGAACTTCAACCGAATATCTCTCAAATTCATGATGTCTTTTATGTATCTCTCCTAAGAAAGCACATACCTGATCCTTCACATGTACCAAAATTAGAATTTTTACCATTGGGGAAAGATCCTTCTTATGAAGAACTGCCAATAGAGATTCTGGATCATAGCGAAAAAGTTATATGAAACAATACCACTCACTTGATTAAATTTTTATGAAAGAACAACCAATTTGGGGAAGCTACATGGAAACATGAGGATATAATGAGGGAGAGATATCCTCGTCTGTTTGTTTCCAAGTGACGAATTTTAAGGGTTAAATTCTGTTTAAGGGGTGTAGAATATAACACCTAGATGTTTTTATGAAATATTTTCTTTAAATATTTTTAATTCTTTAGTATCTTTCATTGCATGAAATCACGATTTCAAAACTACCACAAGATTACCTTAGTATAAAATTACCATTATAGCCTAGCAGGTAGGTTAGCGGGAATAAGTATAACTAACTTATAAAAATGCATTATGACTTCATTGGCTATCAATTATTTATGAAAAATATAAATTAGATATTTATATTTTTTAGTGAATTTATATTGGTAATAAAATTAATGAGATATATATGTTATATAATTAGTAAAATATTTTTGATATTCATCCAATGGTTATTTTAATCATAGGTTGTGAATAAACCCTATTTATTATATAAAAACCTATATTTTTTAAAAAAGGGTAATCTTACGCCTTTGAATGGAGAACACATTTTAAATTAAGATTTTGATACATTTATAATTTTTTTATGAAAAAATAAAAATTTTCTTTTAAAGAGGGATATAAAAATTTACTTTGGATGAATTTTTGATATTTTTCTAATAACAATCAAGTTTTAATGAATAGTAAAAATACACTAAATTTTAAGTGAAAATAAATTTTTTCATTGAAATAATTTATATGGTTAAATTATAATATTGAATGGTTTTTAAGTATAAATAGAATAAATTTTTATCATTCAATATAATTTATTTCATTATCATTAGTTTTATATTAAATTCATAAGTAAAAACATTTCAATCTTTTGCAATGTTTTAACTTTTAAAAACTCATTCTATCATTCCAACAATGGGATTGATTTTAAATTAATTAATGAAACTTATGTGTTTTGAATTTTTAAAAATAGAATCCATATTTGGATTTATTAGGTCCAAATTATGTTAATAGGCTACTTTTATTTTTTGGCAGTATGAATAGTAACATTGGTAATTATTTTTATTACCATGGTTGAAGGTAAATCAGGTAATTAAAGGTAAAAATAATATTATAAAATTTTCTTAACACCTATAAAAATCCTATTGTATGACTAAATTAGACCATTATCATCTATTGTTCAAAATGGAATCACTTGATGTCCACTAACCCATGAATATGACATGAATATAATAAAAACTAATGAATGTGACAAAATGTCACAATATCATTTTATATAAGTATGTTAATTATAATATATGGATAACTATAAGATATTATCAACTAAAGGTAATATTTGGAAATATAAAAGAATTACATAATTCATTTAAATTTATTTATAATTTTTATATATTAAATAATTACCATTAATGATGACACAATAGTGATTTAGAACTTATTTTATTAATAGAAATATAAAATAAATGGTTTTAAAAATATTAAAATAAATATAATTTGAATTAATTATGGTACTCCATGAATTTTCTAGGTGACTATGACATGTTAGTATTATATTCAATATTTTTTTGAATTTATCTTCCATGTGGATTTTATTTAAAGTAAAATAAATTAATAGTGTCAAAATTGACATTGTTGATATTTTATAAAAATAACATATTATTAAATTATTTAAAAATAAAAAAAAATATTTAAAAATTACAAAGTGAAAATTATAAGGTCAATTATTTAGGTAAAGCTTTAGTCTCATGAAAAATCATGTATGGAATTGAGAACTAAATCTAATATGTTATGAGACTTTGTCCACTATGTGATATTATCTACAGTTATCCTTGACTCGTGTTTATGTCATGATTTGTGTTGATACCACATTTCCTATGTTACCATGATCTTATAATACCATGTTCTTTATGTTATAATTCCATGTGATTACTTATGAGCCTTCTCTTTTATGAATCATGTTATACCTTTGACTCACATGTCATGTTTCCTTATCATGTGTATTCCATTACTAGGATTTTTAACTCACCCCTTTTTTTATGTATTCCCCAGGTTATCCTGTGCAGTTTTAAGAGCTCAAGGCATTTAAATCTTGTTATGGAGATTAAAAAAAATATTTTATTTGTTTTAGGTACCTAGTCCTCTAAATAAATTATTAATTTTCAATCCCCAATTGTATTTAATAGATAGTTATGTTAAAAAACATGTAATAATATGTGTAAAAGAATTGGGTTGTTGTATTTATACATTGGAAAAATGAAATTCCATGGTTGATGCCTTAAGTCGAAATTTGTATAACCAACTAGCCAAAGAAGCTTGTGATTAGTGACAATTTTATGAGTATGATCATGATACTACTACAAAATAGGCCTTTAACAATGCTAGAAATTGTCTTTATTAGTGCTAGAAAATCACTGACTACATGAGCGATATTAAAAGCCCTAGTATTTTATCAGCACTAAAAAACGCTGATAAAGGGGTCCTTTATCGGTGCTAAAAAAGCACTAATAAATGGATCCTTTATCAGCACTTTAATTTATCATTACTAAAGGCACCATTTATTAGCACTTATAAAAGCGTATATAAATTTTTCCTTTATCAGTGCTTCCAGAAGCGCAAATAAAGGACCTTTTATCAGTGCTCGTAGAAGTTATAATAAAGGGGTCTTTTCTCAACACTGATAAAGGTCTATGCTATAATGCGTTGTAACAGCACACCGTAGCACCAGATATCAAAAAAAAAGTCTCAATACAATATTTAAATGAAATGAAACTTACCACACAAACACAAGAAAAAAACACTATATTATAGACATTTCAAACATTGGTTTATACAATTATATAAATACAAATTATTACATACATTCAAAAACATCAATATTACTTTGTCTTTTAATCCTAACCTGACTCATGATATTTCTGAAAAAAAAAACCTTCTCGAACAAAATAATGCACCTACATAAGAAAATAATTTTTATGTTAGTAATAATATAAAGAAATAAATTAAGAGAAAGTGTTAATTTTACTAAAATTGATGTCAATTTTAAATAAAAAGACACACTTAGAGTCATACCAATCACATCATGCATTGTATTGAGGTGTGTCTGATTCCAACTTGTCAAAAATTACTTGTGGATCATTTTCATAAATTATCAAAACAATATGAATGTGTTTGCTCAATTTTGAGTACATCAGTTGTCTTTTTTACTAAAATGTCATGTTAAATTGGAAACACACACTTTTGACTCATTCTGATCACATCATGTATCGATTTAATGTGAAATGGACTCCTACATTTAATAAATGACTTATGAATCATTATCCTAAATTATCAATAAAATATGAGTGTGTTTGATTGGTTTTTAATGAGTGACACTTTTTGAACTAAAATGTCGATTTTAAACTGATAGTAGACACTTTGAGTCATACTAGGAACATAATTTATTGGATTGATGTTTAGCTAATTCCTACACATCACAAATGACTTATGGATCATTTTTGTGAAGTGTCAAAACAATATGAATGTTTTTTCTCAGTTTTGAGTAGGACAGTTTTCCATTTTACTAAAATTGATGACAATTTTAAATAAAAAGACACACTTTAAGTCATACCGGTCACACCATGCATCAGATTAAGTTTCGGTTGATTCCTACATGTCTTATATGACTTATTTATCATTTTCCTAAAGTATTAAAACAATATTAATGTTTTTATCAGTTTTTAGTGCGTCAATTGTCTTTTTTACTAAAATGTCATTTTAAAATTAAAACATGCACTTTGACTCATACCAATCACATTGTGTATCGGATTGAGGTGAGAATAATTTATACACATCAAAAATGACTAATGGATCATTTTACTAAAGTATTTAAAAAATTTAAATGTGTTTTCTCGGTTTTTAGTAGGTCAATAGGCCTTTTTGAAAAAAATTAATGTCAATTTTAAATAAAAACACACACTTGGAGTCATACCAGTCACATCGTGCATAGGATTGAGGTGCGGCTAATTAATTCACATATAAAAACACTTATGGATCTTTGTCATAAATTATAAAAACAATATGAATGTGTTTGTTCAGTTTTGAGTAGGTTAGTTTGTTTGTTTACTAAAATTGATGTCAATTTTAAATAAAGATGTACTTAGAGTCATACCGATTGAATTGTGCATCGGATTGAGGTGCGACTGATTCCTACATGTTCCAAATCACTTATGGATGTTTTTCATAAACTATCAAAATAATATGAATGTGTTTTCTCTGTTTTGAGTACGTCGATTTTCTTTTTTACTAAAATGTCATTTTAAACATGAAACACATACTTTTAACACATTCTGATCCCATCATGTATCAGATTGACATGAAACAGATTCCAAAATGTCATGAATGACTTATGAATCGATGGACTAAATTATCAAAAAAATCCAAGCACATTTGATCGGTTTTCAGTGAGTGAAACTTTTTGAACTCAAATATCAATTTTAAACTAATAACGGCCACATTGAGTTTTTTGTATTTTTTACTAAAATTAATGTAATTTTTAAATAGAAAGAAGTAATTGGAGTCATAATGGTTATATCATGTGTTTCATTGAGGTGTGATTGATTCATAAACATCCCAAAGTCTCAAAAAAATCCTAACTGTCAATGTTGCCATGATTTCTATTCACTTTCATTGTTGAACTGTCAACACTGTATAAGTAGCTTTGAACAAACCACGTCAACATAAAAAAAGAATCCACCTATATAGGAAAACAATTATTATGAGTAATACTAAAAATAAATAAATTAAACATAAATATTAAATAATACATTAATTATATAGACAATGATTTTACTATGAAAATATCAACATTACATATATAATTGAGCAATGGAGGGAACTTTATGGAAAGTGACAAATTTCAATACTGTATGGGTGAAAGGTTTTGAGGGTGAATAATTATATGGAATATTTAGTGAAAAAAGGAATGAAATTTGGACAGAGTACCCTAAATCAAACAAAATAATACACTTGAATAAGAAAAAAATTATTATATGAGTAATACTAAAAAGAAATAAATTAAACATAAATATGAAACAATATATTAATTATGTGGAAAATTATTTTACTATGAAAACTTAAATATTACCTCTATAATTGATCAGAGGCATCATCATTTCTCTTCCTGAAAAGTAAGTGGTGGTAACTTGAAAGAAAGTGATAAATACACCACTATACAGGTGAAAAGGTTTTGAGAGAGAATAATCTTGTGGAACTTTTGGTGCAGAAATGCATGAAAGATGGAAAGAGTACCCCAACTCAAACAAAATAATCCACCTATATAAGAAAAATTTTATTATGTGTGTAATACTAAAAATAAATAAATTAAACATAAATATGAAAGAATACATTAATTCTATAGACAATTATTTAACTGTGCAAACATCAATATTACCATTTTGATTTAGCAGAGGCAACGTCATTGCTCTTCCTACAAAGGCAGTGAAGGTAACTTAAAAGAAAGTGATAAATGCACCACTGTAGGGGTGAAAAGGTTTTGAGGGAGAAGAATTATATGGAATTTTTGGTGTAGAAAGGCATGAATATAACACCCCAAGCTTCCACGGTACGTTTCCCTTTAAATAAAGCAGTATCTTGCGTTGTACGCAACTTGGTGTTTTCACACACCACGACCAATCAAAGTAGCCGTTATGAATAGTAATACCCACTTTTTGAAATTTTATAAATTTTATTTTTTAAAATGGACTTCATTTTTTGATTTGGAATATCAAAGTTAGCTTAGGGTGAATTTTTTGTATTTTTCTGAAAACTTTCAATTTTTGATGAATAGTGAAAAAACACAATGTTATTGTTTAAAACCAAATTTTTATTTATATAATTATTTATTTAATTTAAATTTATTTTAATTAAAAATAGATACATAATACCTATATAATTTCAATGTAATTCATTGGAGACATTTTATAATAAGTTTAGATATTTAAAAAATTTATTGAACTTTTTACTATCTTTTACCCACCTTCTATGAGCATTTTCAAATTTGCATAAAACATAATTTTACCACTTAGGTTAATTGAATTTTAAAAATCTGAGAGACACGGTTTACATCATAAATTAAAATGTGGTTCAATAAGATGAAAATAATTTTTTGTGAATAGTAACTTTTGACTTTTATTTACAACGGTTAAAAGTAAATAAGATAATTAAGGCTAAAAATGATATTATAATTACCCTAACACATGTCCTAATTCTATTTGAAAAGTTTAATTCGACCAAAAACAATCATAGGAATAAAATATGACCCCATTTGGTTCACTTGGATTAGATTAAGACATTTATTATTATTTTATTTAAAGAAGAGTTAAATTCAAAGTTTAATAACTAAACCATTTTTAATATAGAGTTACACACAATATAAATTCAACTATAAATATTAATTATAAAGATAAAAATATTTCCTACATAATATTATTTTATTTATAATTTTTAGAAATTAAATAATTTAATTTATTTATGACACAATGATCATGCAGTAATTACCTTATTAATGAAATATTAAAAAAATTGATATTATAAATATCCAAATAAATGTAAATTGAGACTTCTGATGAATCCACTAATTTTCTAGGTTAATATGACATGTTAGAGTTGGTTAAATAAATTTTATTCTAAGTGATAAAGTTTTTATTGATTTCAAAAAAATCAAATACTAAATAGTGTCAAATTGACAAAATTGAGTTTTTAAAACAAATACTATATTATTAATTGATATAATATTCCTAAAAATATAAGGTTTAGAAAAAGTAAATATATACGGTTATATATATTAATAAATAACCACATGGAATTTTCTTTCCTTTTTATAGTATGTTTATTAACCATATAATATAAAAATACAAAGAGACATGGTAAATGTAAATCTATTTAACTAAGAGTTAAATCTAAAAGATAAGGTTAATATGATGACCTAAACCTATCTAAAACCTATTGGTTGAGATATTTTAGACCCATACCCACCTTATCCTCAAAAATAATTTATTTTGGAGCCATTAGAAACTGAAAATGATTTTATTATAAAATAATATTTCAAACTTTTCCTAAAGTGACCATCACCTCTTTTATAAAAGGTCACTTCCTCTTCTCTTAATTTCACACCTCCAAATCCATTTGGATCGGCAAAAACCTACCCAAATATCCTTCCAACTTCATTCAATTCAACCTAGAGGCCTTACTTTGATCATAAATACAACCTAAGGATCCCTTTTGATCAACTCAAAAGGAAACACCCGAAGTAGAGGTAACAATTTCATCACCCTCTTTCAAGTTCTTTTCTTCTTCCACTTCCTCTTTAATTGTTGTTTACATACCAAAATAATAAATATAGTACCTTCTATATACTTTTATGTTATTATAAATATGGTACAATCATATTCGTTATTCTATCCATCCTATAAATGACAAAGTTACCATACGTGCGTACATACGGCTTACCGTCTTCACGTCGTGGTGTAGTTTGTTATTCAAACACTTCATTATTTGTATGGGTATAATAATGAGTATAACTGATGTAAATAATAAAAATAATATGTTAATTATTCTTTATATATTATATACCATCCAATTACATATGATTTCTCTATCAATATAATGATATTTTCGCTCGTGTGTACGTACGGATTACCGTCTCCACGAACACGATGAGATTTATTCCCCATCATAATAATTCAAGAATAATTTTAATTTTATGATTCAAAATAATGTTTATGAACATAATATTATTCTGTTTATGAATCAAATACATCCTATTTGTAACAAACATGGCTTACGTAACCAAGCATATAAAGGAAAATGAATCAGTTAACACCTGAAACGATGATTCTACTAAAATATTATTAAAAAATCAATATTAGAAGATCATATATGATATCATATTTACATATATGGTTCTTGTATAATTTAATAACAATTATTTAACTATTATAAAGGAGTTTAACGTACCCTCGACCAAGGAAAAGTACAAGGTAAGGGTTAATTCCACAATTTCTTCATTATCCGAGGTTGTTTATACGTGACTATCTACTGGGACCTCTTTATCATTCACATCCATGTTTCTTAAAAATATATTTCAAAACATTTTTAATATTTCCTATACTATGGGTTAAAGTAATTTATACCCTTTTTTGTATTTTTATAAAATTTTTATAAAGGAATCTTTCCATTGTTTTCCAAATAAGGTCATTTACGACCTTTTTGACAAAATTAAGGAAAGAATGTTTTTTTAACTTATACGGTGGGTGCGGCTATTTTCCACCATTATAACACCTTTTAAGATTCCCTTACAATATTATAAAAAAAATTTCAAAATAAATTTTTTCTTTTATAATTACATGACTTTTAAATGATTTCAAAATAGAAAGAGATATTTATCTCAAAAAGTTTTGATTTCATCTATGTCAACATACTTTGATGGATTTTAAACTTGTTTGAAGTTGATTTATTATGATACAAATCTTCCATATTATATTGAATTTTTTGTGATATATTTGATAGTGGATGTGTTATTTTTATACCATTCATGGTTTATGGATAAATTATTTACATTTCGTACGCTAGTTTTAATACGAATGTTTATGTTATGTTTAAACCTTTTCATGTGAGGAATGAATTGGACTTAGTAAGTGACAGGTGGAGCCCGATATATCTCCTTGATGTATCAGTAGGTCTCATGAGACAAACTAGTTTCTTGGCATAAGGCCTTGACAAAATCTAATTTATAGTCTTGGCACAAGACCTTGACTATGTGGTTATGAAGTCTGGAATTATGAATTCCATCATTATGAAAGTGGCTATTGATATTGCATGTGATTATTAGACTAGTATAATATCCATGTGAATAAGTAAATGGAATTATTTGATTTTATCTTTTCCATATTATGATTAAGTTTAAGTTTAAAAGACTTTTGTTTTAGTCTTATACATTGCCTTAAATGTTTATGCTTACTTATGAAAGTTTCCGCTATATTATTATCCTTACTGAGCATCTAAGATCACCCCTTTCTATGTTTTATTTTTTCCAGGATGTGAAGAAGTATTTATGGTTGACCTACAGGGATAGTCTAAGGATGTAAGTGTGTTCAAAATGGAACAAAAGTTTGTTGACTTTTTTATTTCATGATTTAATGTAAAAATTATGAATGTATCTTGTACTTCTAAGGCCACTAAATTGATCGGTCTTTCAGGGAATGATTCCTTGTATCATGCCAATGTTAAGTAATAATGTACCGACTCTGGGTAACTAGGGTTGGGGCGTTACATTTGGTATTAGAGGAAGTTTAGTACAAACCTTAGAAACTAGATTTAGAAAAACTCTTATTAGAGAACACTACCCTAAGATAGAATTTGAGGATTAGTATAGAAGAACATCCTAGAATTTTGGTACTATAGAGATTTTGTGAGTTTTCCAAGAAATACATCTTTGTATGAATACAAGCAGGTAGAGGTGGCTCTGGCATAGATGTACCTAGGGGTAAAACTCGAAAACACTACTTTGAGGTAGACTCGAATGGGAACTAGTGCACGACAACGGGCCTTGCTGCACTCTTGGTTACGACACTCCCGGGGGATATGCTTAGGATAATTCACATTTTCTTTACAAACCATTATAAAGGATTTATGAGTATATACCTCCTCAAAGAAAACATTTTTATGATTATGGATTATATCCATAAACTGTTCAATTTATGTTAAGTGTTTTACAAGTTTGGAATTATGCATTGTGATTCATAAACTAATCTAGTGTATGCCATTTTTTAGAAATGGTGCCTAGTGGATGGAATGGAAACTGTATCAATGCACGTAATCAATGTAGGTATTTCCCTCCTAATCAAGATAATTATAGTGGAGCTGGTGATGCAACTGGTGCTGATCATCTTATCACCATACTGGGAAAACTCACTCAGGTTATGAATAATAACCTTACCCATATAGAGCACCCTGATCTACAATGAAAAGGATCAATGTTAGAACACTTTATGAGGAAACAACCACCAACATTAAATGGTAGTAAAAATCCATTAGTAGCTGAGCAATGGATAAATTCCTTAGAGAAAATATTTCATGCTTTGGGGAGTAGCAAAAGGGAAAAAGTTATCATGGCAGTTTATCGCCTCACAGGAGATGCAGATTAATGGTAGTCATTAATCCAAAACACAAAGGAATATAAAGAATTATAAAACATGGAATGGAGGGAGTTTAAAGAACTTTTCTTAGAAAAATACTTTCCTCGTGACCATCGAGCGGATATGGAAAGACAATTTCTGAGTCTGAGGCAAAAGGAGGATGAGAATGTCACAAATTATGAGGCTAACTTTACAAGGTTAGAAAGGCATGAAGCAAATTATATACTTAACCCAGGGATTAATATTGATCGATTATTTTATGGGTTAAATCCATTTCTCCATAGAGCATTAGTCTCACAATCCTTCTCATCGTATGAAGATATTGTCTCATGCGCTATCATGACAGAAAAGGAATTATCTAAGTATTACGAATTCAAAGCAAAGAAAGTGAAGAAGAGATCTGTTGAACACTCTAGAAATAAAAATAAGGGGAAGAAGGGAAAAGTTGAATATCCATCCTGTAGTAAATGTGGGAAGAAATACCCTGGTACTTGCCTAAAGGGAATGGGAGTCTATTACAAGTGTGGTAAAAAAGGCTATCAAGCTCGTGATTGCAAGGGGAAGAAAGAGGCTGTCAATGTTGAATGCTACAATTGTATGGAAAATGGGAATTATGCAAATGAATGTCCTAAGAACCAAGGAAACTTACCCCAGAAAAGGCCAAGGGAGAAAGTCCAAGCTTATACGATCACTACTACTGAGGTTCAAGATTCGAAAGACGTGGTGGTAGGTAATTTAAGGGTTTCCTCAAGTTTAGCCAATGATTTATTTGATTCTGGATCATCCCATTGTTTCATATCTTCCCAGATTTATAATAAAATTAGATATTTTCAATTTGACTTAACAAGGTATTTTTCAGTCAAAACTTTTAAGGGTAGTATCATCACAACAAAGTTTTGTGAATCAGTTCCCATTAGAGCATATAAATGTTCTTTATCTACTGATTTCATTGTCATACCCATGATTGAATTTGATATAATACTTGTAATGGATTGGAATCCAAACCATGATGCAAAAATTTATTGTAAGAAGAAGGAGGTTACAATTTTCGATGATGATAAGGAGTACCTTATCTTTAGAGCAGAAACGTCACCACCTAATTCTTATCTAGATCTACCCCCAGTAGCTCTACTAAATTCAATTATTGAGGAATAATAGAATGAAACAACTATGGGTGAGTAAAATAATGTTCAAAAATAGGATGTACCTATTGTGCAAGAATATGTTGATGTGTTTCCAGAGGATTTACCATGACATCCTCCAGAATGAGAAATTGAGTTTTCTATTGATTTAATTCCTAGTTCAAGGCCCATATCGAAGACCCCTTGTAGAATGGAAACTATGGAATTAGTGGAACTAAAGAAAAAAACTATATGAATTGAGTAATAAGGGATTTATTCTCCCCAGTTTTTCTCCATGGGGAGCCCCTATCCTTTTAGTAAAGAAGAAAGATGGATCTACGAGGTTATGAATTGACTACAGGGAGATCGATGCTATAACAATAAAGAACAAGTATTCCCTACCTCGCATTGATGATTTATTTGATCAACTTTAGGGATCTCAATATTTTTCAAAGATTGACCTTTGATCTGGATACTATCAGTTGTGTATGAAGAAGGAAGACATTCTGAAGATAGCATTTCGAACTAGGTACTAGCATTACGAGTTTATAGTAATGCCTTTTGGATTGACTAATGCACCCTCTATCTTTGTGGATCTAATGAATATATTTTTCAAGGAATATATTGATGGATTTTTAGTGGTATTTATTGATGATATCTTGGCATACTCCAAAATCTACGAACATCATGAAAATCACTTGTGCATTATTCTAAAAACTCTTAAAAGAAAATGAATTATATGGGAAGTTTAGCAAGTGTGAATTCTAGATTCAGGAGATTTCTTTTCTTGGTCATATCTTCTCAAAGGATGGAATCTCTGTTGATCCTTCAAAGACCAAGGCAATCCAAGAAAGGCCAACATCGACAAGTATAACTGAGATACGCAATTTTATTGGTTCAGAAGGTTATTATTGACGTTTCGTCCAGAATTTTTCCCAGTTGGATAACCCATTAATCAAGCTCACACATAAAGGGGTTAAATTTGTTTCGAAAAAAGGGTGTGAAGAATGTTTCAAAGAACTGAAGAGAAGATTATTCAATGCTCCTATATTGACTCTACCATCTGGGAATGATAAGTTTGTTATTTATAGTGATTCTTCAAAGAAAGGACTTGGTTGTGTCCGTATATAGAATGATAGAGTTATTGCCTATGCATCACGATAGCTAAAAATTCATGAACAAAACTATCACACTCATGATCTTGAGTTAGCAGTTGTAATCATTTCTTTGAAGATATGGAGACACTATCTCTATGGTGAAAAATGTGAGATATGTACTGATCACAAGAGTTTGAAGTATATTTTCTCACAGAAAGAACTCAACATGAGGAAAAGATGATGGCTTGAACTAATAAAGGATTATGATTGCACTATACACTACCACCCGGGGAAGGAAAATAAGATGGAAGATGATTTGAGTAGAAATGATCATGAAGTTTTGAACAAGATGAGAGTTTAAAGGGATCCTATTTTCATGGATCTAGTAAAGATGGATATGATAATAACCATGGAAGGTGAAACATCAATACTGTTTCAAATGGTTGTCAAACCATCTTTACTAGAAAGGATAAAGAGTTCTCGGACTGATGATGAGGAGTTTCAAAAGAAGATTAAAGATGTGAATTATGGGAGATTGAGTGACTTCATATATGAAGATAGAATTTTGAAATTTGGGAAGAGAAATTGTGTTCCTAACATACCTGATCTAAAAAGGGAATTGTTGGATTATGGTCATAGCTTCAATTTCTCTATACACCCTGGTAACAATAAGATGTATAGAGATTTGAAAGAACATTTTTGGTGGGACAACATGAAGAGAGAGATTGCTGATTTTGTGTCGAGTTGTATGGTTTTTCAATAAGTGAAAGCTGGAAGACAAAATCTTAGAGGATTCATGCAACCTCTTCCCATACCTGAGTGGAAATGGGATGATATTATGACGGAATTTTTCATGGGGCTACCAAATACTCCTATAATGAATGATATAATATGGGTCATTGTTGATCATCTAACCAAGTCAGCACATTTTATTGATATAAGAGAAGATTTACCACTTGAACGTTAGCAAGATTATATATTAATAAAGTTGTAAGACTTCATGGAGTACCCTTATCGATTGATTCTAGTCATGATCCCTATTTTACATCAAGATTCTAGAAAAGTATTCAGAAGGCCCTGGATACTGAACTTCATTTGAGCACTGCCTACCACCCTCAAACTGATGGACAATCAAAACATACTATTCAAACCTTAGAAGACATGTTGAGATCTTTATCACTTGACTTTCATGGTATGTGGGATCAACATTTACCTCTAGTAGAATTTTCCTATAATAATATCTTCCATTCATGTATTCATATGGCACCATATGAAGTGTTATATGGAAAGAGATGTCGCACACCAACTTTTTGGGATGATGTTGGTGAAAGAAAACTCATAGTCTCAGAACTTGTTGAGTAAACAATGGAGAAAGTAAAGATTATCCAAACCCACATCAAATCATACCAAAGTAGCCAAAAGATCTATGCTGATAATCGGAGGAAGGATTTGGAATTTCAAGTATGAGACCATGTTTTCTGGAAGGTATCTCCATGGAAGGGTGTTATACGTTTTGGTAAAAAGGGTAAATTGAGTATTAGGTACATCGGACCTTTCAAATTTCTAGAACGAATTGGAGTTGTATCTTATCATTTGGAAATGCCTCCAAGTCTCTCCAAAGTTCATGATGTGTTCCAAATATCACTATTGAGAAAATACATGCATGACCCAATGCATGTACTCACCTATCAGGAAATTGAACTACAACCTGATCTGTCTTATTGGGAAGAGTCTATCAAAATTCATGATACAAGAGAACAAGTGCTGAGAAATCAGATGACTCGTCTGGTAAAAGTTCTATGGAGAAACCATAAGATGGAAGAGGCAACGTGGGAACCCGAGGAATTGATAATGAAGAACCACCCGAATCTTTTTATTCAATAACATTCTAGAAATTTTGAAGATGGAATTATTTTAAGGAGGGTAGAATATAACACCCCAAGCTTCCATGGTACGTTTCCCTTTGAATAATGCAGTAGCTTGCGTTGTACGCAACTTGGAGTTTTAACACACCACGACCAATCAAAGTAACCATTATGAATAGTAATACCCACTTTTTGAAATTTTATAAATTTTATTTTTCAAAATGGACTTCATTTTTGGATTTGGAATAATAAAATTATCTTAGGGTGAATTTTTGGTATTTTTCTAAAAACTTTCAATTTTTGATGAATAGTGAAAAAACACTGCGATATTGTTTAAAACTGACTTTTTATTTAAATAATTATTTATATAATTTAAATTTATTTTAGGACAAAACAGATACACAATACCTATTTAAGTTCAATTTAATTCATTGAAGTCATTTTATAATCAGTTTAGATATATAAAAATTTTATCGAACTTTTTACCGTCTTTTACCCACCTTCTAAGAGCATTTGCAAATTTGCATAAAACTTAATTTTATCACTTCTGTGAATTTAATTTTAAAAATATGAGAGAAACTATTGACATCAGTAAGTAAAATTTGGTTCAATAATATAAAGATATTTTTTTGGTGAATATTAACTTTTTACTTTTATTTACCACGGTTAAAAGTAAATAGGGTAATTAAAGGTAAAAATGATATTATAATTACCCTAACACATGTCCTAATTATATTGGATAAGTTTAATTCGACCAAAAAAACTTTATTAATAAAATATGACTCCCTTTGGTCTACTTTGATTAGATTATGACATTTATTATTATTTTATTTAAAGAAGAGTTAAAAGAGTTAAATTCAAAGTTTAATAACTAAACCATTTTTAATATAGGGTTAAACAGAATATAAATTCGACTATAAATATTCATTATAAAGATAAAAATATTTCCTAAATAATGTTATTTTATTTATAATTTTTAGATATTAAATAATTTAATTTATTTATGACACAATGATGATGTAGTAATTACCTTATTAATGAAATATTAAAATAATTAATATTATAAATATCTAAATAAATGAAATTAAGACTTTTGATAAATTCCACTAATTTTATAGTTTAATATTACATGTTAGAGTTAGTTAAATAAATTTTATTCAAAGTGATAAATTTTTTATGGATTTTAAAAAAATCAAATACTAAATAGTGTCAAAATTGACAAAATTGAGTTTTTAAAACAAATATTATATTATTAATTGATATAATATTCCTAAAAATCTAAGGTTTGGCCAAAGTAATTATATAAGGTTATATATATTAATAATTAACCACATGTGGTTCTATTGTCTTGTTATAGTGTGTTTATTAACCGTATAATATAAAAATACAAATAGACATGGTAAATGTCAAACTATTTAACTAAGAGTTAAATCTAAAAGATAAGGTTAATATGATGACCTAAACCTATCTAAAACATATTGGTTGAGAGGTTTTAAACCCATAACCACATTATCCTAGAAATAATTCATTTTTTATTCATTATAAACTGAAAATTATTTTATTATAAAATAATATTTCAAGCTTTTCCTAAAGTGACCCTCACCTCTCTTATAAAAGGGCACTTCCCCTTCTCTTAATTTCACACCTCCAAAGCCATTTGTCTCGGCCAAACCCTAACCAAATATCCTCCCAACTTCCCTAAATTTAACCTAGAGGCCTTACTT
The DNA here is from genome assembly GCA_963277665.1 of Viscum album. NCBI lineage: Eukaryota > Viridiplantae > Streptophyta > Magnoliopsida > Santalales > Viscaceae > Viscum > Viscum album. The sequence continues at coordinate 1,326,420,423 of OY728142.1, read as the reverse complement.
TGATCATAAATCCAACCAAAGGATCCCTTTTGATCAACTCAAAAGGAAACACCAGAAGTAGAGGTAATAATTTCACTACCCTCTTTCAAGTTATTTTCTTCTTCCACTTCTTCTTTATTTGTTGTTTCCATAACAAAATAATAAATCCAGTACCTTATACATAATATGATGTTATTATAAATATGTTACAACCATATTCGTTATTCTATCAATCCTACAAATGACAAAGTCACCATACGTGTGTACGTACGGCTTACCATCTCCACGTCGTGGTGTAGTTTGTTATTCAAACACTTAATTATTTGTATGGATATAATAATGAGTATAAATAATAAATATAACATTTTAATGTTTCTTTATATATGATATACCATCTAATTACATACAATTTCGCTATCAATATAATGATATTTTCACTCGTGCGTACGTGTGGATTGTCGTCTCCACGAACGCGATGAGATTCATTCCCCATCGTAATCATTCATGAATAATTTTCATTTTATGATTAAAAATAATGCTTATGAACATAATATAATTATCTATATGAATAAAATACATCTTATCCATAACAAACATGGCTTATGTAACCAAGAATATAAAGAAAAACGAATTAGATAACACCCAAAACGATGATACTACTAAAATATTATTAACAAAGCAATATTAGAAGATTATATATGATATCATATTTGACTATATGGTTCTTGTATAATTTAATAACAATTATTTAACTATTATACAGTAGGTTAATGTACCCTCGACCAAGGAAAAGTACAAGGTAAGGGTTAATTCCACAATCTCTTCATTATCCGAGGTTGTTTATACGTGAGTATCTACTGGGACCTCTTTATCATCCACATATTTATTTCTTAAAAATATATTTCAAAACATTTTTACTATTTTCTATACTATGGGTTAAAGTCATTTATACCCCTATTTTAATTTTTATAAAATGTTTATAAAGGAATCTTTCTGTTGTTTTCCAAACAAGGTCCTTTACGACCTTTTTGAAAAAATTAAGGAAAGAATGTTTTTTTAACTTATACGGAGGGTGCGGATAATTTCCACCATTATAGCACATTAGAAGATTCCCTTACAGAATTATAAGAATATTTTAAAAATAAATGTTTTCTTTAATAATTACATGACTTCTAAATTATTTTAAAATAGAAAGAGATATTTCTCTCAAAAAAGTTTTGATTTCATCTATGTCAACTTACTTTGATGGATTTTAAACTTGTTTGAAGTTGATTTATTATGATACAAATCTTCCATATTATATTGAAGGTTTTGTGATATATTTGACTATGGATGTGTTATTTTTATACCATTCATGGTTTATTGATAAAGTATTTACATTTCGTATGATAGTTTTACTACGAATGCTTATGTTAGGTTTAAACCTTTTCATATGAGGAATGCATTGGACTTATTAAGTGACGGGTGGAGCCTGCTATAGCTCCTCGATGCATCGGTAGGTATCATGAGACAAACTAGTTTTTTGACATAAGGCCTTGATAAAATATTATTTGTAGTCTTGGCACAAGGCCTTGACTATGTGGTTATGATGTCTGGCATTATGCATTCCATCATTATGAAAGTGGCGATTGATATTGCATGTAATTATTCGACTAGTATAATATACATGTGAATAAGTTAATAGAATTATTTGATTTTATATTTACCATATTATGCTGAATTTTAACTTTAAAAGGATTTTGTTTTAGTCTTATACATTGCCTTAAATGTATATGCTTATTTATGAAAGTTTCCGCTATATTGTTATCTTTATAGAGCATCTGAGCTCACCCCTTTCTATGTTTTATTTCTCCCAGGATGTGAAGAATTATTTTATGGTTGACCTGCAGAGATAGGCTAAGGATGTAAGTGTGTTCAAAAGGGTAAAAAATGTTGTTGATGTTTTTATTTCATGATGTAATGTAAAACTTATGAATATATCTAGTACTTCCAAGGCTACTAAACTGATCGGTCTTTCGGGACATGATTCCTTGTATCATGCCAATATTAGGTAAAAATGCACTGACTCTGGGTAACTGGGGTCAGGGAATTACAATGAAATATGGAAAGACCACCCCAAATCGAAAAAAAGAATCCTCTTGTATAAGAATACAATTATTTTTAGTAATACTAAAAATAAATAAATTAAACATAAATATGAAATAGTATATTAATTATATGGATAGTGATTTTATTGTGAAAACATCAAGATTGCCTCTGTGATTGAGTAGAGGCAGTGTCATTACTCTTCTTGAAAATCCCTTCTTTTTGGTCCCCTCTAACATACAATACATTGTCTATATTGGGACCGGTATGAACTGATTGTGATGCCCCAATGAAAGGGCCATCCTTGATTGAATAGAGAATATAAATGAAGATAAAACAATCTAGGCATGTTTACTCATTTTTTACGACATGATGTGCATATTAAACGAAAATTATACTTATATATTGAAAAAACACACTCGGAGTCATACTGGTCACATCATGCATCAGATTGAGGTGTACCTGATTATTACCCATCATAAAGGACTTATGAATCTATTTCCTTAATTATCAAGAAAATATAAGAAAGTTTTCTTTATTTTCATTGATTGATATTTTTTTAACTAAACTATCAATTTTAAACTGATAACGGACACACTGATTCATAACGGTCACACTATGTGTTGAATTGAGGTGTAGCTAATTCTACACATCTCAAATTACTTTTGGATCATTTACCTAAGTGTGAATGAAGTACATGCCTCCATAGAAATATTTTTTCAATCATATAAAACCCTATAATTTTTTTAATAAAATAAAACCTATTAAAAGAAACTAAGTTGTATCAAAAAAATTATAAAAAATTCCTCAACTAATTATTTTATTAAAGTTTTATTCAGATCCTTGTGGATAAATTCTTGGATAAAAATTAAAGTAATTCATCATTAAATATGCCTCCACATCAAATCAAGTATATTAATTTCAGTAACATACACTCATCAGTTGAAATTATATGATAGAAACCTATGACCCTTGGGCTACACAGCACTGTAGTTGCGTATTCTAATTCTTCCATTTACACCCTCTCCATTTCATTCTTTCCCTTCACTCTATCATTTCTCTAGTTGTGTGGAGCTTTTCTCTGGAAGGAGTTGGTGACAATAAAGGTGTTGAGTTAATAACTATTTTCAATGGTGTAATTCTCACAAATGGAAGGCATTTCCCCTTTTAGAGAATGCAAGGAAGTATAAGGGGCAATGTCTCCTGTTTACTTCATTGTGTTCTCTAAAAGGGTTAATGCCTCCCATTTGTAAGAATTACACCACTGAAACTAGTTATTAACTTGACACCTTCATTGTCACCAACTCCTTCTAGAGAAAAGATCCACACAGCCATAGAAATGATAGAGTGAAGGGTGGGAAAGAATTGGAGAGGGTGGAGATATAAGAATCAGAATATGAAACTGTAGTGTTGCATAGCCCGGGGGTCTTGGATTGCTACAATGTAATTTTAGCTGATGAGTGTATGTTACTAAAATTAATTTATTTTATTTGACATAGATGAAGAGTTAATTATTAATTGATTTCATTTTTTATCCTCGAATTTATCCACGTGGATCTGAATAAAACTTTAATAAAATAATTAGTTGAGTATTTTTTTATAATGTTTTTTTTCAATAAAACTTGTTTTTTTAATAGGTTTTATTTTATTAAAAAATGATAGGGTTTTATATGATTGGAAAAATAGGTCAATGGGGGTGTGTACTTTGTTCACACTTACGTCAATAGGTAATAAACCTGAATGGGGTTCACACCTTCCACCATCAAAAACTATAAAATGGAGGTCACTCCTCATTCGATACATAGATAAATAAAGTGAATCTACCTAAATATTTTATATATATGTGTGTGTATTATATTAGTAAATTTATTTTAATATAGTTATATTATATATATATATTATTTATCATATTTTAATTTATTTAAATATACAATATATTATTAGATATATATATATAATACTATTTTTCCTAACAAAACTAAAAAAATACTATTAATAATAATTTTTAAATTATATTAATTATAAATAATTATTATTTTGGGTAATTGTGTATAAAATATAATTATTTAAATTTTTTAAAGTTCAATTATTTCAAAAAAATGTATATATAGTTACCTAATTTTATTATTTTAAAAGTAACATGAGTTTAAAATATTTTATTGGTTATTTAAGTATAAATTATATTATTGTTAATTAAATGTATATATAGACCTAAAATGTATATATAGACCTAAAATGATGAATAACTAAAAATAATTTCTAATATATAGAATTTGATCAATTTCATTCTATTTTTTGGAACAAATGATGTAGCAATATAAGGATTCTAGAGAGGCTATCTAATACACATTGACCCATTCTTGAGATTTTAGGGAGGTCCATACAGAATTTGTCATACAGAAATAATACACATCGACAAGATATATCAGAAACAGAAGAGAAAAACACACCAACCCTTACAACATCTATCCCATACACATTTAAACATATATATATAATGGAATTTATAATACACATAATTACAAAACAAATGCATAGCTAAACATAATTTTTAATGAAAATAAATATAATCCCTTACGAATTTAGAAATACAGAACCATAATTTGTGAATAAATAATTATAAAATCACCCTTACATTATAAATTCTGAAAACGCATATAAATAGATAGAAAGTATATATTTACATATGTGTGTGTGTGTGTCTTTATAAAATAAATGTAGATTGATAAAAATATATGTAACCCTTACAGAAAAATGTCACAACATAGCAAAATAAATATGACACCATACTAATTTTGAAAATATAGAGCCATTGAAAATAAATAAATATGGTATCACCCTTACTAATATTTCTATTAAAATAAAACAACGCAACTATGAGAAAATAAATTTTTAAGGAAAAACCCTTACATCAGAATATTAAAATAGAATTTAAATAAATATATTCACTTACATGAATTATATAAAATCAACCTCTATTACATAAAATCGGCTTCTATTACTGCTTCACACCATCATTATACTGAGAATTAGTTTGCTAAATCAATTTACTCAGACCCTGTAAAGAAAATTGATTCAAAAAAATGATGCAAGATGGGGTATAGATGTAGAGAGTGAAGAAAATTGATTTAAAACAACAATTAAAAAAGGCCAAAATAGGATATCCAAAATAGTAGTCAAGAAAATAACAGATCATAAACAAAAGCAAAACATAATACAACAACCAGAGCATAAATACAAAAAAAAATCGGAACCTAGAAAGGAAAATTAGAAACCCTTATATCCAGATCTCAAAATAATAAATACAGAAAGAAATTACAAACCTACAAAGGAAAATACAGGCCTACCTCACTGAGTTGAAGAAAATCTAAGACCCTCGGATCCAGATCTTGATGATTTCTTCGAAAACCCTAACTGCAACTGAATACCAGATGTCGAATGATGTTTGAGCAACTAGAGGCAGTGGCTTTGTATGATTCAAGTGGTTTTGTATGATTCGAGCTTCGATTCACTGAGGAGGAACATCGGTAATGGGTGGCTTCTATGGAAATCTTCTGATATCGTGATGGGTTCACAACAGGTTAGGTTTTTTAATTTGATCAGGACACTTTTATCAGTATTTTTTTAAGAGCACTGATAAAGAGTCTTTTTATCAGCACTTATTATTTAAGCGCTGATAAAAGGCATATTTAGCAATGCTTTTTTAGTGTTGATAAAGGTAGGTCTTTATCAGCACTGATAAAGATTTCTTTTATCAGCGCTTATTACTTGAGTGCTGATAAAAGATTTATAATTATAATTATAAATAAAAAATTGTAAATATATATATACTTAATAAATATATATATATATAAATATAGTAAATATATTCCTTATTTAAATATATTTATCATAATTTTGTAATTATTTAAATATATAATTATTTATTTATAATTATATAAATATTTTTTAAAAATAATATTTATCTCATTATATATATTTATATAATTATATATATATATATTTAGTAAATATATATAAATATAAATATAGTAAATATATTCGTTATTTATGTAAATTTATTATAAATTTAATAATTATTTAAATATATATAATTATTTATTTATAATTATTTAAACATATGTAATTATTTACTTATAATTATATAAATACTTTTAAAAAAATATTTATTTATTTATAATTATAAATATATAGTTTTATAAATATAGAATGTACATTTTTAAATATTTTTATTTATAAATATTTTTATTTATAAATATTTTTTTATAAATATTTTTTTATAGATATTTTTTTTAACATTATTAATGAATATCTAATTTTAAGTGCATGCATGTTAAAAATGAGTGAAATTGAATAAATTAAAAATAAACACACTTTAATAATATTGAAAAAATGGATATGTTTTGTGTGTGTGCATTGTATATAAAAATGCATTAATTATTTATATATGAAATCAATATAACACACATTTGATATATGTTAAATTGAAAAATCAAATGATATTCAATTATATGTCCATTACTCTATGCAATTAGACAATACGTTTAATTCATATTAATTTTTAATTATAAACTATTATTCACTAAATATAAGACTATTTAATGTAAAGTGCATAAATATTTTATAATATCTAAATAATATTTATATACATTAATATATATCTATATATTTAATATATATTATTTATTAACATTAACTATAATCATATAATTAATAAAATGTTTAATATTTTTCTCTATTTACTTATTTTTAATTTTTATTTGTTTAATTTTCATTTTTCATATCTATATATTTAGTAAATACTCTTTATTAGTATTTATAATTTATGTATAGTATAATCAATTGTCAATGAGCCCATACCTGAGTGGTAAGGGCTCCTACTTGTCATCCAAGAGACCCAGGTTCAAAACTGGGTGGAGGTGAATTTCTGGGGTACTGTAGCAGGTACTGTAGCAGTACTGTAGCAGGCACTGTTTGGTACTTTAGTAGCCGGACTATTCACCTGATTTGGGCTTTCGGGCCATCAGTTTGGGCCTACGGGTCTCAGGGATTTCAGGCCATCAAATGCCTTCGGGTCACAGGGCCTTCAGGCCATTGGAGACCATGAAGTAGCCCAGTTCACACAGAGGAGGTCCCGGATGAGGATTAGAGCACCAGTAGCAGTCACCAGAAGTAGAGCTAACCGGATTGGAAGAATGGGAGGGTATGGAAACCTCCATCGGGACCAGGCACCGTGCAGCTTTGTACGGGGAAATGCTAGCCGATCAGCAATGCAGGTGAGTAGCTAAAGGTAATCAATGATGCAGAAGCTGGGGAGGGGCAGTTCTAGTGGGCTGGGCCTACGGGTCATGTATTGGGCATGGTATGCCTCTGGGCCTTCGGGTCAAGTATTACAGGTCATGTTGGGCATTGTGCCTTGGGCCTACGGGTCATGTACGGGTTCCCCTTCAACCCTTAAAAGGGGGATTATCTATAATAAAATAAAAATAAGGCCTTCGGGCCATTCGGGGTGGAGACATATTAAAAAAAAGAAAGAGTATTTATAAATTTTATTTATAATCAATTTATTTATTTTTATCAATATTTATTTAAATAATAAAATTTGTAATATTTTTTTTAATAAACTCATTTTTTTATTTTCTTTATTTTTTTAATTATTTCATTTTATTTATTGAGATCTTTATCAATGCTGAAAAACACTGATAAAGGACTCCTTTATGAATGCTAAAAATATAGCGCTGATAAAGCGTACCCTTTATCAGCATTAAAAATAATGTGTCGATAAAGTGTATCCTTTATCGATGCTAAAAATAAAGTGTTGATAAAGGGTACCCTTTATCAGCACTAAAAATAAAAGCACTGATAAATGGTTAAATTTATCAGTTCTTTCTTTAGCGCTGATAAAGATTCCATTTATCGGCACTTTTTTCTAACACTGATAAATACCAGTACTGTTAAACACTGGTTTTGTAGTAGTGTGAATGTGAATTTGTATTTAATTGAGTAGGATGAAGTTGTAATCTTCTTTTCTGAGACTATCATACCTGATTTGGATGAGAAAGTCAAGGATTATCAAAGATTGGATCCTGATTGCCTTAACATTATATCAAAACATAATAGTGGAGAGACCATTGATGGATGAAAACAAGATAAAAACTTGGTATTTCATTTTCAAGATTGAATGGTTATTACATAATCTTTTCAAGAACATCTTTCTATTTATCACCATTCTAAGTGGGTAATTAATCTATGAATCCAAATGATTTATAAGGCTCTTAGAACCCATTTTTGGTGATCATGTGTGAAATAAAATATTCTTGATTATGTGACCAAATGCCTCACCTATTAGTGGGTTAAGGATAAGTATCAACAACCAGATGGAATGTTTATTTACCTATACTTGTATGGAAATGGGAGTATATCACTATAGGAATTGTCACAAGTTTATCAAGAACTATTTAGAATCATGATTTAATTTTGATGATTATTTTCCAACTCAAAAATTCATCCCACTTCATCTTGATCTTTGAATCCAATACAGTGGATAACTTAGAAAAGTTCTATATTTAGGAAGTGACAAAATTACATGAAATTACCATTTTTATCATCTTCAAATGAGATCCTCAATTTACATATTAGTTTTGGTGATCTTTTTGCATGCTTTGGGGACCTAGATGACCATCACAGCATATCATCCTCAAATGGATGGACAGTTAGAAAAAATGATTCATAAACTGGAAGACATGCTCAGATCATGTGTTATTGATTTTGATGGATCATGGGAGGATCATTTTCCATTAATGGATTTTTGATATAAAAATAGTTATCATGCCATGATACAAATGGCTCCATTCAAGGAATTATATGGACATCTATATCGATCTCCACTTTACTGGGTAAAGACTGGATAAACTTTACTGTTGGTCCTAGCTGTTCAGTTTGGTTTGTAATGCATTTCATGTATCTCAACTATGGAAATACCATCCTGATTCGACTCATGTTATTTTATAGAATCATGTTGATCGTGAATCAGATGATATATTTGTTCATGAATTGATTCATTTCTTGAAAAAAAAAGATAAATTCTTGCTTGGAAAACATATTTTATTGTTTCAAATATAATGGATGCATGGTGAAATTCAATAGGATACAAGGGAATGCAATATATAGATGTTAGAGCAATGGATGGAACTATTTTGAAGCACCGCCAATCTCCATATTTCTAGGAACATAAAGCCTAATGGTGGGGAGAATTTAACACCCCTTATTTGAGGTAGTTTTCACTTTAATTATGTATTTTTAAGTTGTATAATGATTAAGTTGGGGTTCAGGAGCCTCTGGATTGTTTCTAAAAAATAGGTTTTTTAAGGGTGTACAGTTTGAGCATGAATAGAGGAAATAATGAAACTTCTCTAGGAAACCGTGTGAGGTTATATGGGAGTTACTGGGTAGGTGAATGGTTAGTGCATAGTTTGGCCAAACCATGTGGCCCTGGGTATTTTCCAATAGCATTTGCATGGTTAGTGCATGGTTTGTTAAACCATGTATCCTAACCGTGAAACAACATTAATAACATTAAAAATTGGTTTTTTATCCCAAATCTTGCATGAAAACTCTAATTCTACCTTCCTTGGCCTTGACTCTCAACTCACATCATTCTATTAGGTTATTTTAGTGACTCTCTTCCCTATGGAACCTGATTTCAATGAAACAAAGTGTATTGTATCTAGGATATTGAAGGTAAGACCCATATTCTCTCTTAGTTCTTCTCTTCATTATAGATATTCTTTTTTCCTTTAAATTGAATAGTAAATCTAGGTTTTGTTACCCAGACCTATTGGATCAGTCATGTTATGGAAATTACTTTTTGGGATTTGTTGAAGGAATCGTAAAGGGAGTCTGGATCAGCTAGATCATGCCTTTTTTCTTCATGTTCTTTGGGATATGTTGTGTGGTAGGTGGATTCTCACTTTATCTATACTCCTAGAACATGAAGGATTGGAATTTTAAAATGGATTCTTATTGTTTTCAAGAAAACCCCATTGTTATTTCTTGTCAAAGAACTCTATTTTTTAATTTGATTACCTTAGATTTAGTTTTAAAGGTTATTTGAAAAAACACTACTTTGGTTTCATGATTTAAATTTTATACCATGAACAAACACATGTGACATGATTAATAAAATGACTAAAAAGAACTATTTTTCTTAACAGGGGATTGTTGCAATGGGAATATGGAATATATGTAATGTTGTGTGTTCATTTTCATTTAATGGGGCCTTCTTTGTTTGGATTTGATACTCGATGCCACTTGGGGCACATAGAGGATTATAACCAATCATGTATTTGGTGGATGGATGAGTTACCTCTCATGAGTATTAAAACTTTAATGGAATGCATGTGTGTGTGTGTGAACATGGAATGGGTATGCCAAGTGGAATAATTGGATAAAATATTTATAATATTTATTTTTAATTGATTTAAATTGGTAAACTGCTTTGGATTTTCCCATCTTTTGTTTTTGTTATATTTTGAATTGTGAGATAAATTGTTCTTTTCCAAGTGGAGTGAGTTGGGAAGTCTATTGGGGGTTGCCTACTATATTGATTACTCGCCCCCTATATATGCACCTTGGTGTGTATACAGACATTTTTTTATCATGACATGGATAAAGGGAATTTCTTTTATTTCTCTAGGGGATAATCATGATGCATTATTAGGAGGATGGTTAGAGCTTGGATATTTTCATGTGGAGTGGTTGGCATGATTCCACATTAGTGTTACTAAGTAAGAATATATTTTAGTTTTTAGTTGGATTTATTGTTTCTCTTTTTGATTCTACTCTGATTTTTTTGGTTTTTTGTATTTTTGGGTTGTATTGTTAACATTTTATGCATCATGTAGATTTGGTTTGGTTGTTTTTTATTATTGTCTTTTCATGTTGTATTTATTTAAAGGGAAAACCATCCCCTTATTATTAGTAATCCCTTGAAATTTATTATTAGTATTTTCTGTATAGGGGATTTCACCTAAGTTTATTGGAAACTCATCTCTTTCCAAGCCAATGGTTAGGGTCAATATGTTACATGTATGGCATCTACACTATTTATTAGAATATATGGGCTAACCTTGAAGCATAGGGTATTTCTCCAATTTCCCCCATGAAACTCTAGTCGAATACCAAAATCACTAACATACTCATCATGTATCAAAATACCATCATTATGTATCAAACCCACCAAATAAAATCAAAATAGAACTCAAAATAAAGACTCAAATCCCAACCAACCCTAGTAACTCATGGTTTGGTGCCAAGAAGAGCTAATGGGACACTTTTCTACGCCATCCAAATGAATCTCAACACCCATCCTAGTCTCCTTCCTACTAAAACTAAAAAAATGGTTAGAAGAGGTTATTTAGTGGTCTAGAAGAAATTTAAACCTGCCACCTAATTTTTTAGTAGTGGTTCATAAAGCTACCACATATTTCAAATTCGCTAGTCAATTAGCGGCAGATTATTTTATTTCATAGCGGTTTTTTAAGTATCATTTTTGGAACATTTAGCGGCGATTTGTTGTTTAATTAGGGTATGTTTTTTAATAAAAAAATATCTACTAGGAATATAAATATAAATAAAAATAATCATTTCAAATCATTTCATGACATTTATTTTTAGTGGTGATTAATCTGAACCGCTGCTAAATACATTCAGTAATATATGTTTAGTGGTGGTCACAATAAACCGCCGCTAAATCTATTTTTATTTTCAAAAAAAAATATTTAATAAAAAAATATAAATATAAAAATATTGACATGCTATAAACTAAAATATAAATATATGATAAACCTACCATTAATATATCACACATCCATAGTCATAAAAATAGCCATTGTCATCATAACCAAAGTCCCAGTCACCCCATACATCAACTAATACCTTGGTCATTAATATATACATATAAAATATGTTCAATAATAACCCATGCTGAATATACATCCATGTCACAACCTCCACCACATCTATCTGCCTCCATATCATCTCATCAATTGAAACAGACCACATCATCTCATAAACTGTAACAAAAAATGAAACAAAAAATAAAACTAAACATAATAAATTAGAATTACATAATAATAATTTATAAAAAATTAACATACAATAGAAACTAAGAATCTTCATGACTACCTTTTAAAAAATGATGTGGATTAGAATGGTCAACCTCCTACCTACTGTAGATATCTGTCACCTAAAATGAAAACTAGAACATTTTGGAAAAGAAATGCAAAAGAGAAAATTCACATAATATATTCAGAATTTTTCACATAAAATTTGTTATTTTTTTAATCAAACAAAAATAATTTTAACATAAAACAAATAATATATAATGAAAAGTGCTTTGAGAATAGAAACATACCTATTTAAGATAAAATTCAACACTTGAAACTAACAAGAGATAAGTAAATATTCTAATTTATTTTTAAAGAGACGTGCGGTGTGTTTGAAATTTATTTAATAAAAATATTTTAAATATTTTTATATCATAAAATGTCCTAGATTTAAAAAAATTAATCAGTGGTTGTACCATGATTTCATATCAATATGATTTTGTTTTCTATGATTTTGATTGTTCCACACATGTTTTAGTGTTTTAAAACACTAAAAACACATTTATGACCATAACAGGAAAACCATCATTAAGAATGGCATGTCTTCAGTTCCTAAATTTCAAAATTAAATCTATTGCTATTGTTCCCTGATTTTAGGACAATATGATTCTGTTTTCCTAGTTTTGATCATTCCATGCATGTTTTGGTGTTTTAAAACACTAAAAACACATTTATAACCATACCAGGAAAATCGTCACTCAAAATGATGTGTCATCGTTCCTAAATTTTACAATTAAAAATGGTATTTTTTCCCTAATTTTAGGAAAATATGACATCATTTTTCTAGTCTTGACCATTCCATGCATGTTTTAGTGTTTAAAAACATTGAAAAAACATTTACGGGCATATCGAGCAACCCATCATTCTGAATGATGTGTCATCAGTTCCACTATTTCATAATTAAATATATAGTGGTTTTCCCATAATTTCATATCAATTAGAGTTCATTTTCCTAGTCTTGACTGTTCCATGAATGTTTTAGTGTTTCGAAACACTAAAAACGTGTTTACAGACATAACGGGAAAACCATCATTTAGAATGAGGTTTCATATGTCCCTACATTTTATAATTAAATATACAATCATTTTCCCCTAATTTCAAGACAATACGATGTCGTTTTTCTGGTTTTAACTATTCCACACACATTTTAGTGTTTTAAAACACTAAAAATGAATTTACGACCATAACGGGAAAACCGTCATTCAAAATGACATTTTGTAGATTCCTATATTTTAAAATTAAATTTATGATGTTTATCCCCTGATTTTAGGACAATCTGGCATCATTTTTCTGGTTTTGACTGTTCCATGCATGTTTTAGTGTTTTAAAACACTAAAAATGTGTTTATGACCATAACAGTAAAATCATCATTTGGAATAATGTGTCATCAATTAATACATTTCAAAATTAAATCTATGGTCATTTTACCTAAATTTCAAGGAAATCTAATGTCATTTTCTTAGTTTTGACCCCCCCAATACTTGTTTTTAAGGATTTTGTACCTTTCATAAGTGTTTATCGAGTAATTCTGATCACACTGCTTGTTGGATTGATGTTTTATTTGTGCATACACATTAAAAACAACTAATCAATGGTTATTCCTTAATTTCAGGACAATACAATATTATTTTCTTGGTTTTGACTGTTTCATGCATATTTTAGTGTTTTAGAATACTAAAAATGTGTTTACGGCCATGATGGGAAAAACGTATTTCGAAATGATGTGTCTCCAGTTCCTACATTTCATAATTAAATTTATGATAGTTTTTCCTTGATTTAAGGACAATCCAACATTGTTTTCTGGTTTTGACCCTTCCACGCATGTTTTAGTGTTTTAAAACACTAAAAAAGTGTTTACGACCATATCGGTAAAACCATCATTTAGAATGACATGCTGTCAGTTAATACATTTCAAAATTAAATGTATGGTCATTATTTCCTAATTTCATGACAATATAATATTTTTCTAGTTTTGACCATTTCATGCATGTTTTAGTGTTTTAAAACACTAAAAACGCATTTACAGCCATAACGGGAAAACCGCCATTCGAAATGACATTCTGTTGGTTCTTACATTTAAAAATTAATTGTACAATCTTTTCCCATTGATTTAACAACAATCCAACATTATTTTTCTAGTTTTTAACATTCCACACAAGTTTTAGTGTTTTAAAACCCTAAAAACATGTTTACGACCATAAGGGGAAAACCATCCTTCGAAATGATGTGTCGTCAGTTTTTATACTTCACAATTAAATGTACAGTCTTTGTCCCCTAGTTTCAAAACAATCCAAAGTCTTTTTTCTAGTTTTGACAGTTCCATGCATGTTTTAGTGTTTTAAAACATTAAAAATTCATTTACGTCTATACTGGGAAAACCATCATTTGGAATGATGTGATGTCAGTTCCTATATTTCAAAATTAAATGTAAGGTCATTTTCCCCTAATTTTAGAAAAATATGGCATTGCTTTTCTAGTTTGGATTTTTCCATGCATGTTTCAGTGTTTTAAAACCCTAAAATCATGTTTATGACCATAATGGGAAAACCATTATTCAAAATGATGTGATATCAGTTCCTAAATTTTAAAATTAAATATTTGGTTTTTTCCCTTATTTCAAGACAATCTGATTTCGTTTTTCTAGTTTTGACTACTTCATGCATTTTTTAGTGTTTTAAAACACAGAAAACGCATTTACGGCCATAACGGGAAAACTATCATTCTGAATGATGTGTCATTGGTTCCTACATTTCACAATTAAATATATAGTTGTTGTACCATAATTTTAGGACAATAAAACATCGTTTTTTCTGGTTTTGACTATTCCTCGCACATTTTAGTGTTTTAAAACACTAAAAATGCATTTATGGTCATAACAGGAAAACCATCATTCAGAATGAGGTGTCGTCAATTCATACATTTCACAATTAATACTACGGTATTTTTCCCCTAATTTTAGAGAAATATGACATTTTTTACCTAGTTTTGACCTCCTGGCACTTGTTTTTAAAGTATTTTGTACCTTTCTTATGTGTTTGCTGAGTCAAAATCGAGAAAAAAATCTTGTATTGTTTTCAAACTTATGATCCCAAACATACATTCCTAGGATCAAAAGAAAAAATTGGATATATTGAATCAAACATATTCTATGATGTTGAATCTTTTAGATGTCTCATCAAGACATATTATTATCCTGATCATTCCACTTCATGTCATCTGTAGTCTTATACGACATGAATAATCTTTGTAAGCATGGTTTTAGAGGAAAGTAATACAATGCATTTTCATGACTTTTATTCTTCTATTTCTTCTTAGGGTTGCATTGATTTATACTCTCACTATTGTTTATTGACTTATATCTTCTTTTATGACATCTTTCACATTATTCTTTATCAGACTCTTCTCCCCAATAAGGCATACAATCATTAGGGCATGCATGTGTCTTTATATATTCAAGTCCAAATTTGTTGATGGTTTGATTAATCTCATAGAACGATGCAGGGATCTTAGCATCACTAAGTTCATCATGAAGTAAATCTAAAGTCATAGATATTTATTTGTCATTAATTCCATAGAGACACTTGATATGATACAACTTAAGTAGAAAAGACAACTTTGAATACTTGGCACACCCTTCATACAGTTCTTGTTGTCTAACTTCAACTAATTTCATAAAAATAATTTTTTTATCACTGAAGTTCTGAGTAAGATTAACCTGTTCGGGATCAAATAAAGTTTCTTTTAATCTATTGAAATCTTGGACCTTGTCTTTTTAAAACCAAATGCATCATTTAACAAATTTCAAACTGAATTATCCTCTGTCAGACCAGTTTTTATTTCATTGACAGTATTGTCATTATTTTTGAATTTCCATAACACTTGATTCACCATGCCAAATCCAACATACATATCATGCATGAAACTATTTTAATATCAAATTCTCATATATTTTGTTTCTATCCAACCATTTCTTGAATTTACAATCAAGATACCGACATTTTATTCTACCATCTACTGATCAGTTTGTAATTGTGTGATCTAAAAATTCTTCCAAACCCTTGGAATATCAAGGTGTGTTTCAAGGTAAATTAATACAAATTTTGTCCACAGGTATTATGTTGTATTATCCCTATACATTTAGATATGAAGATATAAATTTTTAATCAAACAATTAAAATCAAAATTAAATATCACCCAACTTCACCATTAACTCTTTCATAACAACTTTAAAGTAAAATGGGATGAATCAAATATTGAAATTTTTCTTAATAAACTTCTAATATAAAAACATTAATCAAATAAATTATTATTTATCAAAAACATATATGAATGTGATTAATCAAATAAAACATAATGGTGTAATCTACCCTAGTATTATAACTAAGGATGGTTCATTCCATTGAAAAATTAGCTACATTGATCAATGTCTGAACCATTTCCCATGATCTAACTAAGAAAAAGAGCACCCCTTAAAAAATATGAATGCAAAGTATACTTTATTTGTATATCATGATATGTCATGAATACCCAAAATATTCAACTCTATGTATATATTATATTGAACTATTTTATTGTGACTTCACGTTCTTCCATGAATTATATAAATCAACTCTATTCACATAACATCAAATTGGATGTTCCTTCAATTTCATCTAAACATAAAAAACATGATGTTAACATAAATTTAAATAATTTTATTGTGATTTTCAAATAAAATGATAAAAATTGTTCATTTGACTCAATAAAAAAACAACACACTATAATTAGTTTTATTAAAAATCATGTTAGTTAAAATAAAATCAATGAAATTATGTTGTCTATTCCAGTTACCATAATCAATAATTTATTATCATACATATAAAACCTAACCCTAACTAATCTATTGTTATTTGATATATTTTATTAAACTAATTTATTCCTCACATATGCATAAAAAATGAAGTGATCTGATAATTTAAAAAGGGTCTAATATCTCATTTTCAAGGCCTTTATCCTTAGAGACCTTTCCAGGGTTGGTGATGAAACCATGTGTGACCCCAAACCCTAACACCAATTGTTCATGAGTTGGAAAATAACCTTAATTATGTATCTATTAAAAATTAAAGGCATTAATATATATAGAACAAAGTGAAAATCATTAATATAAAATACAAACCATGAAATTATGAATGATCTAGATTCCATAACCGAAATATATCATAAACTAATTTATTTTTTAAATTTAATAAAACATAACCAAAATTAATGATTTTTATAACTCCAAACAACTAACTAAAAAATCAAAATAACACATTATAAATCAAAATTACATTTATATTTACTATCCAGTGAATAAAAAAAATTCTATACTATTTTTATCACTCATGATTTTCCATATAATGCTACTCAATAATAACATTAGGGTACGGATGATGCAACCTTTAGGGGGTCTGTGTTTCTGCCGAGGAGGGGATCCGAGCCAGGTATAGGGAGCTCGGAGGGGGGGTTTACATCGCAGCCAAAGAGGGAAACTAATTTGAGGAGAGGGAGGTCAGGGGGGTCTCATTTCTAGTGAGCTAGATAGAGATGTGGTTGGAGTGGGGAGGTTCATGGGGGTCGAGGTTGGAGGGGTGTTATGGGGGTCGCGGGCTTGGGGTTGTAGGCTCGAGGTCACCTTTTGGGAGAGGAGAGGAGGAGGGTGGGGGGAAAGGAGGTCATAGGCTTGGGGTTACCACTAAGGAGAGGAGAGGAGAAGGTTATAGGAGGTGGGGGGGTTGAGGTAGCACAGAGGGGGTAGGAGAGGGGGAGGGATTAGAGTTTTTTTTAAAACATCTAGCAATGGTTTAAATGAAACCACCACTAATTGAAAACATAAAAAAAATATTGCATAAGTTTTATGAAACTATCACTATATTATATTTTTTTTAATTGTATTTATTTTTCAGCGGTTACTAGAATGGAAACAAATAAACCACTACTAAAAATCACTTTTTTTGTAGTGTAAGACGCACCCCAAATGAAAATATGGTCTTTTGATTCCATTTTTTCACAAATCAACCTGATTCACCCCTAAACCAAGAACCCAAACTGGTCTATGGAAAGGCTCAAGGTGTGTTTTCGATCACTTCGGACTAGAAAAAAAGATCCAAGGTATCAATAGAGCAAACAAATGGAAATGATTTCACCTTAAAATCACAATAACAAAACAAATACATAAAAACTGCTAAACAGAGTATGAAGTATGAAAGAAAATAACTTAGAATCTAAAAAAATTAAAAAAATAAAATCACATATTGATCATCACCCAAATGAACCAAACCCAATGACTAAAGTAGAACAAATATAGAGCACTAGAATGGAAACATATAAAAGTTGCATAATGTGAATGGTGTAAAGAGGGTGTGAGAAAACCATTCCCAATAGAATTTCACTGAATATTTTTTCAATTCCTTTAAAAAGGAAATTCATTTATGCTAGTTTTAAATACAAAAAAGAAAATAAGTTTTTTCTAGAATAATTTTTATGATACAAATAATAAATAATTCATTTTTTATAAAACTATCTATTTTCTTTAAGAAACCCAATGTGAGGAAATTACTTTTTAATAAACACTTTATACATATTTTCCTTAAATGAAAATAATCACCTTGAAAACAACTCTTAAAAACCACGCATGTCATACATGATAACCCATTTTTAGTAAAAAAAACCCTTCTTAAACATGTTTCCAAAGTTATTTATAAACCCACTCACATTGCATAAATAATAAGGTCAATCAAAAGGTACCATTTTATCAATAAATAAACAAGAAAATGTTGCAGGTTCCACACATGTTAGTCAATCAAGGGTATAAAAAGAAATTTAAATGAATCCCCTATAATAACCCACCAATAAAGTAATAGGTGTTATGGGATCCCCCCCTAGGTCCTATTGTGAGACATTCATAGACTTTAAAAAACATAAACCATCTATCAGCATATGTTACATCCAAACAACACTAGCCACTTGACTAGCATTCACCCAACCTCATCGGGGGAACTCCCCACTAGCTATGCCCTATCTCCAAACTAGGGGTACAAAAGTAGAATTTGAATATCTAGTGTATCATAAATCTATATTTCCTATTTAGCTATATAGGTTCCCATGAACAAAGAAAACCATGGGAGGTGAACAGTTAATCATATCACATGATCAATGTAAAATAAGAATATAACTCTCACCCCACTTACCACGACCTCATAAGAAACAACCCCTTTCTATCCATAATTCAATCACCACATATATAAAACACCACCCATAATAGAAAAAATAATAAAAGGGGGACTAGGAGGTTCTCACAATGACATGCGATATAATAAAATTGCACAAAAACGCATACCTCAATTCAGTGACAATCAAGTTGGAATCCATCTCCTTTGATGGAAAACTCCCAAACAAGAAATTAGAGGCATTCCACAAGCTCTAAAAACAAAATTCCCTAAGAATAATCCACCCTGATCCCTAAAATAGACCCTAGTTTCCCTTAAGGTTCACAGGGAAGAAATAAATCAAGGGAGAAGGGGGGATGGGGGAGAAGGAAGACATGAGAAGGAAGAAGGGAGGTCTTACCAAGAGAAATCTACTTAAAAACAAGGTGTTGAAGGATTGGAAATCAAGGATAAGTGAGGGAGGGATACCTATTCGTGTGACTAGGCTTGTTCAACCCAAATGGGGTAGAAAGAAGGGAAACACCCTTCAAATTTCAAAGAAGCAAAAAAGGGAGAACCAAAAAGTTAAAAATATTTCCATATTGCTCCACTGAATTGCCCTTCTAGCTGTAACATAGTGACCCTCCTATACACCCATTACAGCATAGCCCTTGGGGATACAGTGTGGAGGTATCCTAATGGGAAGGGATAATGCTTTGATCCCCCTGACCACCACAACCTCCATGTTATGGTGTGGATTCCTCTGTTGGACACCCTTCACAACATAGCCTTTAGCCTATGTTGTAGAGCACCTTGAGTAGATAGAATGAAGGAGCCCAAGCACCCAAGACACTATGACTTGTCCATCCACACTAAAGAGTAGAGTCACTCATCAAATACCCTCCACGGCACAACCATATCCTCTATGTTTTGGCCCTCTATGCTACAGTGTGGAGGCGCTCGTCAAAATCCATCCACAGTGAAACCATTCCCTCTGCCTCATGGTCAAACCACTTCACCCCTACGCAACTCCCTTCTACCTTTACATACCACCCTTACATAACTCTAGAAATTCCATTACGCATTACCCACTATGGCATAGCCTCATCCCTTTAGTGTTGCCTTCCTCACTATTACGTGATACCTCTACGCAACTCCAAACCACCCTTACGCAACTCCCTCTATGGTGTAGTCTTTTCTGCATAGAGAAACCACCCCTTTTCCCTGGAAAATCACAAAGGTAAGGTAGGGGTTATCGTGTGACCTCCTAGGGCCATAACACGACCTACTACAGACCCATCCTGTAACTCCCTTAGACTTCCTGATCTATCTAGAAACACCTGTGAATGAATGAAACATCAAAAAAACTACAAAAAACCAAACTTTAAATAAAATTAAATAACAGTGACATTGAGTTATGACAAGGATTATGTATGAGCCTTTATCCAACAATTTTTTTGAGAATCAATATGTTGATCTTCATATCAGTTTCATAGTAGGCATCATATATGAATGCATTATTTCCATCACTTTTCTTGATCATAATATCTCCTCTTTCTTGGAAATATATCAATGATAGGTCATCAAATGAAATCTCTCCTCAAACCCTCTCATCTTGTTTCATAAACAACTACTTTTGGCTTGTAATGTGGTTTCTAGCTCTAAATTCAAGATAAAACGTAACTTGATTTTGTGTTGTTGTTTGTGACATCAACGTGAGGGACTCTCCAGTGTCATCCCTTACTCCGATGATATTTTCCTCCTCATTAACATTTTTCATGGGTTTATTACTCCAACATTTATTTCTATAATGTTTATATTCTGGAAAATTATAGCATTGAAAGTTTCTCTTGTATATTTAGCTCACGATTGTTGAATCACCCCCCAATTTTCCTTGTCCTTGTCCTCATGAAGTATAATTTTGACATCTAAGACCTCCTCATTTTGGGTTTATTTTACCTCATCCTTGTCTTATTAGATCAATTTATAATCTATGGAATCATCTACCTTGACCTCTTTGAAATTCCCCTGCACCTTTCTAGAGTTATTGAGTGACAACTTTAATTGAAATACATGCACCACTCATTTTGTATCACTTCTCCAATTCAACTTCAATTTATGGGATCATAGAGATCCTATGAGTTCTTTGACAAAAATAATTTGAAAGTCTTTAGTTTCTTCTAGGGAAATAACTATGTAATGAAATTTTGGATTTAAAGATCTCAAAATTTTCTCTCATACTCACACATCTTCAAGATTTTCTCCATTTCTTCATAGTTGGTTTTTAATAGGATGCAGGGCTTCATTATTACCCACAGGGTTACTGAATTTAGATATTTATAACACGAATCAAAAAAACCACTAAACTACATGTAAGTATAGTATATGAAAGCCCATGTTCAAACACATAGAGACAATGTTGAAGAAAATACTAATTTAATAATAAAGACTTAACTATTTAACAAATGAAATCTAGACTAATTTGTTTGAAGAGAGAGAATAGTCAATGTTTGAGATTTAATAAAAATAGAAAACATGTTTGGCAATTGCAAATTAGAATTAATGATTAATTAGGGTATAAATTATTAATCAACAAACATGTGCTGTCAGAACCGAATTAGGGATAATCTAATAGTCATGGTAAACAACCCACAAATCATCGATTTCCCTTTTTCACAATGGTCGTGTTACTTTAGGTTTTCAATGATTTGGTAGCTTGGAACCATGTTTAAACATAATGGTTAATCCACCCAATGTTCATACTGAGGATTGTTAACTTTTCAATTTTTTGAAAGTATCACTATCTCACCGATCATACAATGGTCATGCGTGATTAAAGAAAAAGAAGAGAATTGAGAAATTAGGGTTGCGGTAAAAGACCCAAATAAATTAAAATCAATAAATAAAATACCTTAATACAATTAATCCCCCTTCATTTCAATCACTTCACAAAATGTCTACCCCCTCATGCTAACAACGAGAGGGGTAGGAAAATAAAAATCCGATTTTACTCATCACACCATCGGTAGTCTTTGATCCCAGTGGCGGTACCTCCCGAATGAATAATGGAGTGGAACCCTTGATGTCAATTTATAGTGATCAAATTATGCTCAAGGTGCCTTTAATTTGTCATAATTTCAGTTATAAAGGAGGATCGAGTTGTTTCGGGTGTTTAATGGCCACCCTAGTTTAATTCTACATCAAAAGCTTGTAACTAGGAAAATTTGATTACTTTCACATTGTGTAATAGTTTAACGATGTGAAAGTATCATAATTTATCCATTTTGGTCTTCTTCTCTTCACATCTTGTATATCATTCATAACTTGCAATGTTTCACATTGTGTAAGTGTTTCATGTATTGTAAATGTTTCACAACGTGAGAAGTGTGACGACCATAGGTTTTCATATCAAATTTTTCTCGACACTTTTACAACGTGAAAGGACGTCACAAAATTCAGCATAACTCTTTCTCAACCCCATGACGTGAAAATGAAATTATCCTGGTTCTATAATTTTCTTTTACTTCATGTGATTTTGGGGTCTGACTTCAATATTTTGGTGTCGCGCCGACATCCTAAAATGTGTTCTTTTTTGTTTGTTTTTCAAAAAAAAATTGTTTCCTATCAAAATCACAAAACAAGTTAAATAAACCCAGTTTTGGAAATATTAATCAATTATTAACATAAATCAATTTATTAATACACCTAAAAATTTATGCATGAAATACATGTATAATTTTTTCATTATCATTACATGAATATGCTACTCGATGATGGTTTCAAAAGATTTCATAAAAAAAGATATTCAAACTCAACTGATAGGGATTGAATTTGTATCCTCTTAATTTTTTCAATTCTTATGAATGATTTGTGAAAGTTTTATCATATCTCCTTTTATTTTTTTGATGAAGTGATTTTCTCAAACATAGATTTATCAAAGCCTTGATAGATTATAGATTTGGTCTTTAAGTATCTATTTTGTTTCATCTGAAGAGTTTCTTTTATGAAATAGAAGTGCACCCTTCACTATTTTAGACTTTGACTCAGTGTATTTATCATCTGTGATATATGATATCATGATTGTTGAGAATCACATGAATTTGGAAGCATAATCTGTCATGGAGCTAAAATGACTATTGTTATGAGGGATAAAATATAATTAACTACTCATCATATTATTGTTTTTTTACTTCAATAGATCTCATAACCTTCTTTAAACATTACAAGTCATCATCAAGCACTCTGATGCCAAGGTTGAAATTTTATAAAGACAAACCGAGGGGTTCTAGAGGTGATCTGGGAAAAAAATAGTGCGATGAAACAAGGAACAACCGGCCGAGTTTTATTAATAGGTGTTGTGGCTAAATGGGGTAGCGGAAGGAAAACTGAACAACCACAAATTACTAGAATCAAACTTTCATTGTAAATTGATATTGCAGGAACCAAAACCAAAGAAGGAAAGTGCATAATAGTAAAGAAGAAAAGGTATTTAACATGATTTGGACCCTCAGGGGTCCTACTGCATAGAAAGAACACCACCCGCACCCACGCATGCATTTTATTTCTTTCAAAGAAAACAAAACAACAACAGTACAATAATTGGAACAATAAAATGAATGGAAAACAAGAAGCAAAAATTTACAAAGATCAATCTAAGAAAGAATTGTAAATTGGTACTCACAATATTGGACTAAAATTGGTCTGACGGTCCTGATCACTTCACATGGATGTCAAAAACATAGCCTCTCAGATCTGTTAGCACAGCAGTGACTTGGTCCTCGCATAGTTCTGAAAATCTTCATCAAAAGCCGCACATCTTCCATCGAGGAAGGGTATAGCGACCCAACCTTTTATTACATTACTATTGCATCATTTTAAATATAAACAACATAATAATATTACACATAGAGGATCCAACAGTTTAGTGTATTGGGAAAAATAGTACCATACATAACAATTACAACATCAAGCATAAACTTTTTTGTTCATTTCTTCTTCTCTAGCTTCTTATTGGCACTTGACCTCTTCTTAGTACATGTAGCCACCTGAGGATATACAAAAAAAGGGTGATCTAGAAGCCCAGTAAGAGGATAGATAAGAAAAATATAGCATGGGGTGAGAATATTCACAACATAGGCAAAGAATCATGAACATGATAGGAATCATTGATAAGAGACTTGAAATGTGGAAATGCATAAAAATGAAACATCATGTCTTAGTGGTTAAATACCACACATTCTTGTGAACAAAGCTAGAATCTTGTTCACACATCATTTCACATTTACTCATGAGATTCATCACTTTACCCAATGCATTGGAGCGCTGTATAATTTTGGGCACACCCGTCACATTTAAACATTCATATTGCGCTATATAATTCTGGGCGCAACCATCACATCATAACATTCATATTGCGCTATATAATTCCAGGTGCACCCATCACATCATAACATTATCATTTATCATGCATGCCACAATGAACATATAACATAAATGAACATAATGAACCAATAAAAAGGAATGGTTTTCATCTCATAATAACACATTCATAAACATTGGGTTCCCAAAAGAATGAGGTAATAACATACATGTTATAAGAACTGTCAATCCTGAATGAGAAGTAAAAGGTGTGTTCTTGAAAGAAGAGTTCTTTTGGAAAACATTTGGTTTTTCATAAATACCAGTGAAAAACATGTATATCCCATAAAAGGAAGGAAAATTATGAACAAAAGTTTTTTAAGGAGTAACCATATCAAAAAGGAGTGAAAGAGGGAGAACCCGAAGGATGAAAGTTGGGTTCGAGAATTTCCCCTTACCTTGTATCTGAACGCTTCCTTCTCTTTAATGTCATGTATAATGACATTATATTCATTAATTAGAAATTAAATAACCTTTTATACCTTAATAGGGGTAATTATGGTTTCATTATTTTATTTTATGGGCCTTTTTATGAGTTATAGAGTTTAAAAACATTGTTCGGGAATGTTTGTTTTTATGGTTTTCTTGAGAGTTTCACATGTATTCATGAATTGAAGTTTGTGTAGAACATGGGTAAACATCCAGAAAATATATTAAATGTTATTAATGATATTACAGAAGTTAAAATGATCTTAATATGAATTATATTGTATACCATGTGGAAGAATCATTATATAGAAATTTAATGATGATCGTTTGTGTTAATTTGGGCAGTTTTTCAACCACAACGAACTTATTTTGTTTACTCATCTAGTAATATGTACATAAGTTAGTTACAGAACTTAAAAAAGGAAATAATTGATATATAATATTCTTTTTCAACCATAAAAATGGTTTCATGACCAGATCAATAGGTAGAAATGGAAAAAGCAAACATGTCGTTCTTGACGGTGATAAATTAACACCTTACGAACAACGTTTTCTTTTATAAAATAAAAGGAAGAGGAGAAGGGGGTTGGATGGTATAATATCCCATTGGTATCATAAAATTCCATTATATGTATGATATTGGAGTCACCATACCATTTGGACAAATATAGGTTGGGAGAGAATAAGAAAAGGACTTGAAATTGAAAGAGAATTAAAGGAAAGAGGAATAGAAATTACCTCTTGAATCCTCCTCTTGAGATCCTCTTTAAGGGACCTAGGCTTGGTATTTTGATGATACCATAAGATCTTGGACATGGGGGAGGGGATAGGGAAGATTCTTGGGATGATTTTAGACAATTCGTGAAGCTTGAGAGGTGTGGTTTGGCAAGGGGAGGAGGAGGGGTTATTTATACATGAGGAGGGAGGTGTTTTTGGAATAAAATATTAAATAAAATAATATATTAAAAGTTAGACTTGTAATAGTAGTTTTTTGACATACTAAATCATATATTAATATAATATAATTCTTTTTAGGCTTTAAATCATCTTTATAATTCGAATTCATTAATTTATTAGAAGGAAAATGAAAGAAAGAGAAAGGACACTTTAAGAAATCACCTTTTGACTTTAGGCTTTGGAAAGTTCTTTTTAGGTTTGAAAATTGAGTTTATTATATTTTAAGGAAAAATTTGTGAAATTTCATATAATTTGGCCAAACCTAATGTTCTATAATCATTACATCATTAATGATGCAATTTAGGATACACGAGTTATGTGAAAAACTGTATTTTTACTATTCACCTGAAAATTGAAGTATTTCAGAAAAATCCAAAAATTTCACCCTAAGTATTTTTATAGGTTTAGAATCAAAAAATGAATTCCATTTTTCAAAAATAATTTTCTAAATATGATTAATTTAATATTTAATTAAAATCATAATTTACTTCAAAAATGCAGTTTTTAAAATTATAACTGATTTTATAATACTTTCAAAAATTACGTAGGGTCTTATAAAATTATCTAAAAACTATAAGGCATATATTTTATAATTTATGAAAAAAATTTAAGAAAATACTTTTTCTTTAAATTAATTAATTAATTTTAATTAATTATTTATAACTTAAAAAATACCAAAATGTTTACTATGGTCAAATTGCCACGTTCTAAGATGCCTAAATTTTATTTAATTATTCATGGGTAAGGTTAATCATATTTGGATGATGTACTATTCATAAGGGTCATACTAATATTTATAAGGGTAGTTTACTATTCATAGGGGTAGGTTACTATTCACCAAAAATTATGTTTTTCTTATTGGACCCCAAAAATCATCTTGAATACAACAGTGTATGTAGGATTTTTTAAATTCCAAGCACATAAGTGACAAACTTATGTTTAAAGGTCACTTAGTACTTAGTAGTTCATTATGTTTTGTTTTCATGTGATTTTATTACATATTTTTAAGAAGGTAATTTCCATTAAAATACTTTGGGTCGTTACATTATTCCCCCCTTATAAAATTCCGCCATCGAAATTTCACCTTACACAAACAGGTGAGGGTACTTCTCCTTCATTGCCTCCTCTGGTTCCCAAGTATCTTCTTCAAACTTATGGTTCCTCCACAACACTTTGACAAGATGGGTTGTCTTGTTGCGTAGAAACTTATCTCTTCGGTCCAGAATCTCTATTGCCTTCTCCTCATAAGAGAGATCATCTTCTAGTTGTACCACCTCTGAGTTTAGTACATGTGAGGGATCAGGTATGTACTTCCTCAGGAGTGATACGTGAAAAACATCATGAACTTGAGCCATATTCGGTGGAAGTGCAAGCTGATAGGCCACGGATCCTATACGGTCAAGGATTTCAAAGGGGCCAATATACCTTGGGCTTAACTTTACTTTCTTCCCAAATTGCATGACTATCTTCCATGGTCATATTCGAAGGAAGACATTATCTCCAACGTCAAACTCCAAATCCCGTTGACGGTTGTCAGCATATCTCTTTTGCCGACTTTGAGCAGCTTTGATGCGTTTCTGGATGACTTGAACTTTCTCTGTCATCTCTTCCACAAGATCGGGTCCAAGTAGATTTCTTTCTCCAACTTCATCCCAATAGGTTGGAGTTCTACATCGCTTTCCATACAGAGCTTTATATGGAGTCATCTGAATACTCGAGTGGAAGCTATTTTTGTATGAGAACTCAACCAATGGGAGATGCTGATCTTATACACCTTTGAATTCTAGTGAACAGGATCTTAGCATATCTTCAAGAGTCTAAATAGTCCTTTCAAATTGGCCATCGGTTTGGGGGTGATAGGCCGTGTTGAAATTTAATTCAGTACTCAAATCATGTTGAAGGATCCTCCAAAATTTAGATGTGAACCTTGGATCATGGTCAGAGACAATTGAGAGTGGAACACCATGCAGTCTCACCACTTCCTTCACATATATCTTTGCAAGTTGTTCAAGCAAGAGATCTTTCCGAATAGTGATAAAATGGGAAGTCTTGGTGAGTCGATCAACCACAACCCATATCGTATTATTTCCCTTCGACGTCTTTGGGAGACCCATGACAAAGTCCATAGTAACATTTTTCTATTTCCACATGGGTATAGGCAATGGATGCATCATCCCTTTGGACTTTTGTCACTCTGTTTTAACTTGTTGACACCTTGATATATATTCTGCAATCTCCTTCTTCATGTTATCCCACCATAAGTGTTCTTGGAGATCACGGTACATCTTGGTGCTACCGGTATGGATAGAGAATGTTGAGCAATGTGCATTGTCCAATAGCTCCTTCTTTATCCCGGGTGATGAAGGCACAAAAAGCCGCATTCCAAACCAAATCACACCATCATTGTTGATATGGAACTCATGCATCTTCCCCTCCTTTACCGCATTCACTCTCTTTTGTATCTCCACATCATCCCTTTTTGATTCTTTAATATTCCCTTGGATGGATGGTTGCGCAATCATTTGGGCAAGGTAGGATGTATCCTATGCCCTTATGATTTCTAAATCCATGATTTTCATATCCATAAATATAGGGTCTTTCTCAATCCATAACCACTACTGGAAATGCAGGATTTCCCAACAGTTTTGAACCATTGGGAAAGGCTGCAGAATCGTTGGTATATATTATACCAACGGTTCTGCAAACTGTAGGCAAGTAATCCATTGGGAAAGCTTTTCCCAACGGTTTACACTGAACCGTTTTGATAGGTCATAAAAAATGAACATATCCCAATGGTTGTGCCAAACCATTGGGATAGATTTTCCCAACAATTTGGCTTGAACCATTGGGAAAACCAGGTCGAGGGCTTCTTCCCCAACGGTTTCTAAACCGTTGGGAAAGGGTTTTTACCAATGGTTCATAGAACCATTGGTAAAAAAATACTCAGAGAGGCTATGCCAACGGTTTGAAACCGTTGGCATAGCCTATGATGTGAAAATTGCACAGCAACCTACAATTTGCACAGCAGCTCTCATTTTTGTGCAATTTGCACAGCAGTCAGTCCAATCCCTCCCATTTTCAATCATTTACAATTATTGTACCTGTAATAAACACATACATATACAATTATTGTACCTGCAATAACCAACTAACACATACATGTAGAGAACAAATTCATATAATGTATCCTGGAACTATACACATCCAGAATTAAATCAGAATTCATAACATAATTATAAACATACATAATTCATTTAGAATTCAATTTAAAATTTAGATGACAATTATATGTGGAATCCGGAATTCAATTCATAATTTGATCAGTTTTTCGTAGACCATATGTTTTTACTAGAAATGTTGTCCATTTTAAACAAAATACATACACCTGGAGTTATACCGGCCACACCGTGCCTCAAATTGAGGCAATTTTAACTTGTACACATCACAAATGACCCATGGATCATTGTCTTAAAGTATCAACATATTCCAAAAGTGTTTGGTCGGTTTTCCGTATGTCAGTTGTTGTTTTCACTTAAAATGAAGTGTTTTTTTAAATAAAAGAGAGACACTTTGAGTGGTGTCGGCCACACCGCGCCTCGGATTGAGGTGGGGTTGACTCATACACGTCACAAATGACCCATGGATTGTTGTTCCAAAATATCAACACAATTATAATCTGTTTGGTCGGTTTTCTGTATGTACTTAAAATGTTGTCCATTTTAAACATAAAAGAGACACTTTGGGTGGTTCCTACCACACCGCGACTTGTATTGAGGCACGGTTGACTCTTACACGTAACATATGACCCATGTATCATTGTCCTAAAGTTTCAACAGATTTCTAATGCGTTTGGTCAGTTTTTCGTATGCCAGTTATTTTTTTCACTTATAATTCTCTCCATTTTAAACAAAAGAGACACAGTTAGAGTGGTATCAGCCACACCGCGTCTCCAATTTATATGAGGTTGACTCGTACATGTCTCAAATGAACCATGTATATTTTTCCTAAAGTATCAACACAATCTGAATGCGTTTGGTTGGTTTTCCGTATGGCAGTTGATGTTTTCACTTAAAATGATGTCCTTTTGAAACAAAAGACAGACACTTTGAGTGGTGCCGGCCACACCACATCTCCGATTGAGGAGAGGTTGATTCTTACACGTCAAATATGACCCATGGATCGTTGTGCTAAAGTATCAACACAATCTGAATCCATTTGGTCAGTTTTCCGTATGTACTTAAAATGTTGTCCGTTTTAAACAAAAGAGAGACACCTAGAATGATCTCGGCCACACCGCACCTCATATTGAGATGGGGTTGACTCATAAACATCACATATGACCCATGGATCATTTTTCTAAAGCATCAACACATTTAAAATGCGTTTGGTCAGTTTTTCGTATGTCACTTGTTGTTTTTGCTTAAAATGATGTCCATTTTAAACAAAAGAGAGACACTATGAATGGTGTCGGCCACAAAACAGCTTTTATTGAGGTGGGGTTGAATCGTACATGTCACATATGACCCATGGATAGTTTGGATAAAGTATCGACACAATCAAAATCTGTTTGGTCAGTTTTTCGTATGCTAGTTGTTGTTTTCACTTAAAATGAAGTCCATTTTAAACAAAAGAGAGACACTTTGAGTGGTGTCGGCCACACTATGCCTCAGATTGAGCCGATGTTGACTCGTACATGTCACATATGACTCATGGATCGCTCTCCTAAAGTTTCAACAGAAACCGAATGCGTTTGGTCAGTTTTCCGTATGTACTTAAAATGTTGTCCATTTTAAACAAAAGAGAGATGCTTAGAGTGATCCCAGCCACACCGCGACTCATATTGACCCCAGGATGGCTCTTAAATGTCACATATTACCCATGGATAGTTGTGATAAATTATCAACAGAATCCTAATGTGTTTGGTCGGTTTTCTGTATGCCGGTTGTTATTTTCACTTATAATCTTGTCCATTTTAAACAAAAGAGACACAGTTAGAGTGGTACCGGCCACACCGCACCTCGGATTTAGACAGAGTTGACTCGTACATGTCTCAAATGACCCATGGATCATTTTCCTAAAGTATTAACACAATCCGAATGCGTTCGGTCGGTTTTCCATATGCCAGTTGATGTTTTCACTGAAAATGATATCCTTTTGAAACAAAAGAGAGGCACTTAGAGTGGTTCCGGCCACACCGCACCTAGGATTGAGGCGGGGTTGACTCATACACATCACATATTACCCATGGATCATTTTTCTAAAGCATAAACACATTTAGAATGTGTTTGTTCAATTTTTCGTATGTCACTTGTTGTTTTCGCTTAAAATGATGTCCATTTTAAACAAAAGAGAGACACTATGAATGGTGTCGGCCACACTGTGCCCTGGATTGAGGTGGGTTTGACTCTTACACATCACATATGACCCATGGATCGTTGTGATAAAGTATCGACATAATCAGAATCCGTTTGGTCAATTTTCCGTATGCTAGTTGTTGTTTTCAATTAAAATGAAGTCAATTTTATACAAAAGAGTGACACTTTGAGTGGTGTCAGCCACACCGCACCTCAGATTGAGGTAAGATTGACTCGTACACATCACATATGACCCATGGATCGCTCTCCTAAAGTTTTAATGGAAACCGAATGTGTTTGGTCAGTTTTTCGTATGTACTTAAAATGTTGTCCATTTAAAAAAAAAAGAGACACTTAGAGTGATCCCGGACACACCACGACTCAAATTGGGCCCGGGTTGGCTCGTACACATCAAATATGACCCATATATCATTGTGATAAATTATCAATAGAATCTGAATGCGTTTGGTCAGTTTTCCGTATGCCAGTTGTTCTTTTCACTTATAATCATGTCCATTTTAAACAAAAGAGACACAGTTAGAGTGGTACCGGCCACACCGCACCTCGGATTTAGACGGGGTTGACACGTACACGTCTCAAATGGCCCATTTATTGTTTTACTAAAGTATCAAAACAATCCAAATTCGTTTGGTCAGTTTTCCGTATGCCAGTTGATGTTTTCACTTAAAATGATATCCTTTTGAAACAAAAGAGAGGCACTTAGAGTGGTGTCGGCCACACCGCGCCTCATATTGAAGCGGGGTTGACTTGTAAACGTCACAATGACCCATGTATTTTTTTCCTAAAGCATCAACACATTTTGAATGAATTTGGTCAGTTTTTCGTATGTCACTTGTTGTTTTCGCTTAAAATGATGTCCATTTTAAACAAAAGAGAGACACTATGAATGGTGTCGGCCACACCGCGCCTCAGATTGAGGCGGGTTTGACTTTTACATGTCACATATGACCCATATATCTTTTTTCTAAAGTATCGACATAATCAGAATCCTTTTGGTCAGTTTTCTGTATGCTAGTTGTTGTTTTCACTTAAAATGAAGTCCATTTTAAACAAAAGAGAGACACTTTGAGTGGTGTTGGAAACACCGTGCCTCGTATTGAGGTGAGGTTGACTCGTACACGTCACATATGACCCATGTATCTCTCTCCTAAAGTTTCAATGTAAATCAAATGCATTTGTTTGGTTTTCCATATGTACTTAAAATGTTGTCCATTTTAAACAAAAGAGAGACACTTAGAGTGATCCCAGCCACACCGCGACTCGAATTGAGCCCGGGTTGGCTCATACACATCACATATGACCCATGGATCGTTGTGATAAATTATCAACAGAATCCAAATGTGTTTTGTTGGTTTTCTGTATGCCAGTTTTTCTTTTCAATTATAATTCTGTCCATTTAAAACAAAAGAGACATAGTTAGAGTGGTATGTTAGTTGTTTATTCACATTATTCAATTACACTATTTGACTATGGGTCTTTGAATTAATTTATTTATGAAAAATTTACATTTAAAATGATAATATCAGAAAATTAATAGAAGATAAAACTTTTATTAAAAATCCATGTGGAAATATTAAGGTAAACATGATTTATGGGAACCCTCATGTTTCTATTAGTGGAATGGTATTTACTTAAAATCTTGTGGAAATTCATATAGAATATTTTTATATAATTCTTAGTATGGATTAGATTTTAGTTTATCATTCTATGAAACATTTCAGAGCTAACAATGTCATGCCCAATGAATACATCCCTTTTATAACATACCAAGAATCTATGATATTGATTAGATATGTAAATTTGATTTACATTGATTATCATGATGAAAATAAATAAAATATATATTATAGATTTTCTAGTAGTAAATGAAATCAAGGAGAGTGGGGGGCTATCTGGGGGGGCTTTCCGGGGTCTAGGGAGGAGGGTGGGGGGGCTGTCCGGGGGGTTGTCTGGGGGGTTGTCCGGTGGGTGTCCGGGGGGATGTTCGGGGACCAAGGAGGAGGGTTGGGGGGATGTGTGGGGGCTATCCGAGGGGTGTTCGGGGGGCTGTCTGGGGTCCAAGGAGGAGGGTGGGGGGGCTGACCGGGGGGCTATCTGGGGTCCAGGGAGGAGGGTGGGGGGCTGTCCGGGGGGTGTCCTAGGGGCTGTCTGGGGGACTGTCTGGGGACCAAGGAGGATGGTGGGGGGTTTGTCCGGGGGCTGTCCAGGGTCCAAGGAGGATGGTGGGGGTTGTCTAGGGTCCAGGAAGGAGGGGGATATCCAGGGAGTTCCCAAACACACAACCACTGAAAGACAACATCCATAAAAATAGACAATATATAAAAATAACTCAACTCCAATATTATACTACGGGTCTAGATAAAACCAACAACTAGAATATATTAAACATCAAATCTCAGTAATATTAGTCAAAAATGTAACGGATCAATTTGACCCACATCCCCATCACCATCATCACCATCATCATCACCCTCATACTTGTCCCCATCATCGTCCTCGCCCTCCTCAGTGCCCTCCTCCTCCTCCTCGCCCTCCCCATCTACCTCTCCCTCCTCCTCTCCCTCCTCTTCCGCATCAGACTCCTCACCATCATCATCGTCAAGATGGACATCGTCCTAACCACCACTAGAACTGCCACCTGGTGCACTATATATAGAATGTATGGATGACAAATATTCATCAAAAGCTGGGATGGCCTCTACTGGAAGTGTTGGACGTAAAACTTAAATAAATTTCATAAATGCATTGTTTTCCCTAGAAGACTATTCTTCCATATCTTTCGCCCTTTTCTCATACTATTCTACCTATGCCCTAACTTACTGTAGCTCAGTGGCACTACAACTCGTACTTGA
Organism: Viscum album; assembly: GCA_963277665.1. NCBI lineage: Eukaryota > Viridiplantae > Streptophyta > Magnoliopsida > Santalales > Viscaceae > Viscum > Viscum album. Next base: position 1,326,385,996 of record OY728142.1, on the reverse strand, counting down.
GGAGGGTCAATACCTCATCGGGGCTATCCTAGGTCGGCAGCGTACTCTGCCAGGATGCTCCTCTCCCAACACCTGATGTAAGTGATCAGTTGGCCCAAAATTGTCTGGTTCTTGGGAATCGAGGGCCTCTAAAGCAGCCTATACAAATATAAATATATTATTAAGTTACAAAATAGATATTAAAATAAAAAATCAACAGATTAAAACTTACAATCTGCTGCTGAGTCGCTTCGTTGACAGCACTTCCATCCTTTTCCATCTACTCAAGCAAAACAGTTTTGCTCGAGGCACACGTCCTTTAATATTCTGTATTTTCCTCTACAATGACATTGAAAAATAAAGTTATATGAAAACTTTAGCAAACGATTAAATAATTGAGGAAACAAAATAAAATTTAAGTCATAAAGAAAACTTATAAACAATTTTCATACCTCCTTCCTCTCATGATCTGGCATCGTAGTACGTCCTAGTGTGTGGAGATATTTTTTTGCATCAATGTTTTTTTATTTTTTCCAGATGATTCCTAAATAAAATTCGATAATATAAAGGATAATATTAATTCAAAACATGAAAGTTATTATTTAAATACCTCAAATTTAATTCATACCTTAAACTGGGTACTCGTCCAATGAGTAATCATCTGAAGATACTGCTCTATAGGACAATCATCCATGACTGGTACCGCCTCTAACTCAGTTCCATCTCTAGCACGCCAGCCAATATACAACTCATGCTTGTAGGCTCTCCAAATCTCACCTAAATCCTTTAGAAGTTTCATTCGTGGACCCTCACCATCTGGAAAATTAAATTGAAGCTGACATCAAAATATTAATTCATATAAATACAAAAATAATTCATGGCATTAAATACAACAGATTTTTTTACCCATATCTCTGCCCAAACTCTATCCTTGACCTCATGTGGCAAATGTCTCCATGATAGCGGGCTGACGGGAATGATGTCGGAGTATTTGGAAAGCATCACCAAAAAACTCTGACATTGCTGCCCTATTATCTCAACCATTTGGTTGTCTTCATTGTAATCCACCATAACCTGTGTGCGGCGGTTCCACACTGAACGCATGCATGTACGCCCCCGCCCCCGCCTCCTGTCAGTAGATGTATCTGTCATGAAAGAAAAATAAATATTTTATCAAAACATGTTATAATGAAAATAAATATTGCTATAAAAATTTGTTAGGGTTCTATAAATATACATGTGCCAGTATGATCGTTGAGCACCGCTGGATCCACAGAAACTGATGGAACACCCTGTGGTGGAACCGGAGTTGAAGACGATGGAATATACAAGCTTGGAGAGACAGAAGTAGAAGGAAAAGAAGATGGAACAGTTGTATGACCAGAATCTAACTGGGGAGTGGGAATCATCATGGGATGTGAAAATGATGGGCCAGAAGATGCAAAAGGTGGCGAAAACATGGGAGGCATAAATATCCCGTGTGTACCTAATGACACACTGGGATCAGAATGTGGGAAGGATGACATGTCAGTGGGAGGGGAAGGGTCTAGTCGGGTACGCGCAGCTGCTCATCCACCTCTGGTACGAACCCTCCTCGTACCACCGGCCTGAGTACTAGGACCAGTACTAGGTTCCTCGTCGAATAACTGTCAATGTATAGGTGGATCCTACGAAAATGTTTACAAAAAAATTAATCACATGACATTATATATTCTTTAAATATATATATTTGAAATAAATTACTCACTGTAGGCACTAATGGTGGAATTCCCATCTCCACCATTCAATGATTGTTCTCCATCATTTTTTTCCTTTGTCTCTCTTCAATTGGATGCATTTCCTACTTTTGAAAACAAATATGTAATTAATTAAAAAAAGGAAACTAATGTGTAAACCAAAAAACTAAACATATGAGGGAATAAGGGGATTAATTGGTAATTTAGGTATCAATTGTTTTAGAAGAGCTTGAATGAATTTAATAAATCATACAAGTTGTAATGTTCACCAAGTTAGAAATATTGTTTGACTAGGTTTGAATACAGTACAATTCCAAATTAGAAAATGCAATTCAAATAAAACTACAACCAATAAACATTGAAAATTCACATAACGTTCAAGTCAGCTAAAACATATTTGTGATCAATACTAAATCAATTTTAATATTACCAACCTTAACAACCCAACTCGAGGTAAACCTAAATAATTGATAACATAGATGAATGATTCTATATATTTTCAACCACAACTTCAGGTTCACAATCAACTCTGACAATTGAGCTATTGGAGTCATCAAAATAAATAAATGGATTGGTTCTAATGGCACTAGAGATAGTGTCAATTCCATCATCACCATCATCAAAAATATGTCTTGGAATTACTTCAACTATGACACCAAATTCAGGTCGAAGTTGGTCTTTGACATAAAAAACTTGTTTAGCCATTGGTGCCAACACATATGGTTCTTCAGTAGCAAGAGTGCGAGTCATATTAATTACTTAAAATCCACAATAATCAATAAATGTGCCCTGTCTCGTCATCGAATCAAACCAATGGCATTTCATCATTGTGACTCATCCATGAGAGTAATAATCCAATATTATTATTTTCTCAATGACTCCATAATAACCCAAATTTTCAAATCACGGTCTACTATCTGATACACTGGCATAAAAATCTGTTGTGGTAGTAACCATAACACCATCATGTTGTGTTCTCATGTTATTTTCTCATTCAGTGACAATAAATTTGTACCCATTGATAACAATTGATTTACAGTCACGAACCACGGTATTAGGACCAAAAGAAAAAGCTCTTATTTCCTCAGAGACAGAGTCAGCAGACAAACTCAATATTTGCAATATAAATGACTATTAAACTTAATTAAATATTGATATAATTATTTTAAATAGTAATATTTTTACCTTCAATTTTAACCAATCAGAAAACTCTTTGCTATGCAAAGTCTCTCTCCTTCTCAAAGATAAAGAACGATGCTTCCTATTTATCATTGTTTTATGTTCCATGTAGATAAAAAATATGAATATTTTAATAGATATATATATGTAAGATATACATATTCAATTTAGTTACCTGATATAGTCATCGAACAAATCACAGTTGAACAAAACTGTGCGATGTGTCATCTCCCGCTCTTCATGGCTTAATGTCTTCAATGTATATGATCCAGGAATTCCTCCTGTTTGAGGAAGTGATGGAAAACTAGGTTCAATTTTATCATACTATTCTTCTTCATTTCTCATTGGTCTGTTCATTCTTGTAGTAAGATCAGACAAATACATCGAGCAGAAATCCATACATTCTTGGGCCAAGTAACCGTTCATAATAGAACCTTCGGGATGATTCCTGTTTCGGACATAAGATTTAATGTGTACATATTTCTTTCATTTCGATACATATAACAAAAAGAAACAGGTCCTCTGAGAAGTATTTCAGTGGGAATATGGATAGTCAGATGCAGCATGCATGTGAAAAATGATGGAGGAAATATTTTCTCCAACTCACAAAAAATTAATGGGGCATTTGTCCACATTTTTTGCAAAAAATACTTGGACAACTTCTTAGCACGAAGATCTATAAACAAATGGCCCAACCGAATAACATTCACCCTTACATTATTGGACAAAAGATGACGGATTGCTATTGGAAGCAACTCATGCAGTAGAATGTGATAATCATGAGTCTTCAAAGATTTTAGCTTTAACTCTCTTCTGTTGACCCATTTAGATATGTTGCTTGAATAGCCATCAGGAACTCTAATAGTCTATAATACTTCCAGAAATTGTTTTTTTTCTGTAGGTGTCATCACATAAGAATCACATGGAAGTTGCCATTTATTTTCACTGATACGCACAGGATGCAATTTTGGTCTAATGCCCCAATCCACCAAATCACGCCGAGATCGTAAATCATCTTTTGTCTTCCCCTTGACATTTAGAAGAACCGAAATCAACATTTCACATATATTCTTTTCAATATGAATTACATCTAAGCAATGACGTAACAAATTGGTTAACCAATAAGGAAAATTAAAAAAGATACTCCTCTTCCTCCAATTGTAATAGGTTTGAGTGGAAAAATTATTTCTCTTTCCAGATTTCATTTGACCCTTCCCGAATGAAAAACTGAAATCTTTCAATTCATTAAGCACATCAGTTCCAGACATATTCTGAGGTGGATCATCGGTCTCTATGGTATTATCAAATCTTCGAAGATTCGTTCTATATGGATGATCATTTGGCAAGAATCGTCGATGTCCCATAAAACTGAAACTACAGTGATGTTTCAGTCTTTTGGATTGTGTATTCTTCATACAAACTGGGCATGGCAGTTTTCCCTTCGTGCTCCATCCAGACATCATTGTATAATCCAGAAAATCATTGATCGTCCACATAAGCGCAGCACGCATCTGAAATATGTCTTTCGAACATGCATTGTATGTGCGTACACCCACATCCCAAAGAAGTTTCAACTCTTTTATTAAAGGTTGCATGTATACATCAATATCAATGTCAGGATCAGAAGGACCAGATATGAGTATACTCATGAAATTGAAAGGTTTTTTCATACACAACCATGGGGGAAGATTATAAATGTGTATAAAAACTGTCCATGTGTTGTGCGAAGTAAGAATCTTCCCAAACGGATTAAAACCGTCGCATGAAAGACCCATCCTCACTTTACGAATGCCAGCTGCAAAATCAGGATGTCGAGCATCAAATCTCTGCCATGAAAATCCATCTGCAGGATGAACCAACTCATCATTAGTATTCTTTCTCTCAGTATCATGCCATCTCATTTTTATTGATATGTCATCAGACATAAAAAGATTCTAAATTATGGGGATCAATGGAAAGTTCCACATTAATTTGGAACGTGGGATGGTGTTCCATTAGATTTTGACTTCCAGAGGGATGTGCCACATTTTATACAATCATTTCATTCAGTGGTTTCCTCCCAAAATAAACTACAATCTTTTGAGCAAGCATGAATTTTGTTTCTTGAAAATCCAAGTTCCTCAACTAACTTCCATGCCATATAGTGGTTTGAGGGAATATCTGCATCATCTAGAATTAAATCCTTCAATAGGGTAAGAATGTAATCGATTGATGTATTATAAATCCCATACATAGTTTTCCCATGAAACAATCAGATTAAAAATTCCATCTTTTTCATTTTATCGCATTGTTGATATACTAGAGTCGTGGCAGCATCATTCAATTTTTTCACCCTATCAATATCATCACTTTCACTAGAAGCACCAGTTGTCCTCATATCAAAGTCTTTTTGAGTCTAAATCCTTTCTTTTTCATGATGATGAATAAATGGAAATCGGTCATCTAACAAATTCTCCATTCCAGTCCTTTCATTTCGATCATAACCAATTTGAGATTTCATTTTCTCCCCATTGTGATAACACACAAATTAGTTTGCTTGAAAACCATTTTTGGTTATGTGGTAGTTGACTTCTTCACGGCTCAACCAAGGTCTACCAATACAATTGGAACATGGGCAGTGTATGCGACCACTATCTGAAGCATTGTGAAATGAAAAATCTATAAAGATCTCCAAATTGTTTTGAAAATCGCTTGAGATCCGATCGATTTCATACATCCAACTTCTGTCCATTCTGTAAAAAGAATTTATATAAGTAATTTTGTCACACTAGTGAAGAAAACGTTATTTACATCACCATTTTTTACGTCGGTTATATATAACCGACGTGAGAATCTGTGAAATGTGGTTTTTTACGTCGGTTATTTTATAACAGACGTAATAAATGTGTTGAGTAGCTTTTTAACATTGGTTATTTTAATAACCGACGTTACAAATTGCGCGTGTTCGGTTTTTACGTCGGTTATAAATTAACCGACGTTAAAAATCAAAGCGCTGGGGTTTTTTACGTCGGTTATTTGATAACCGACGTAGAAAACGAGATATCTAGGCATTTTTTACGTCAGTTATTTTATAACCGACGTAAAATACCAAAGCGTGGGGGTTTTTTTACGTCGGTTATTTTATAACCAACATAAAAAAACCAAAGCGTGGGGGGTTTTTTACATCGGTTATAAAATAACCAATGTAAAAAACGAGATATCTACGAGTTTTTTACGTCGGTTTTAAAATAACAGATGTTATAAATTTAAAAAATAGTTTATAATGCCGATTATTATATAACCGAATTTATAAAACATTTAAAAAATTAAAGCCCCGTGGACTGTCATTTACAATTTTTCGATCGACAGTCCGCCAGCTAGTCTCTCTCACACGGTAAACCCTAATCGGCTCGTCGATCGACCTGCGTTAAACTCATTTTGGCTTCATCATTTATCATCTTTACTCTCCTCAGATCTATCATCTCAACTCGCAACACTCAAGTAAGCCTTCAACGAATTTATTTTGTTTGTTTTTTCGGATATTCTATATTTATGTTTTACGATTTTTTTTATTTAAAATAGGTTAGATTCTTCCATTTCAAACCCTATTACATCTTTTTGAATATCGTTGGCACCGGAAATTCATTTTTATCTTGAGTGTCTTGTTTTTGTATTTCTTTATAAAACAAATTTTGATATATTACCTTGCATTTAATGACTCAAAATCCTCCTATGTTGGAAACATATTTGGGGTTATTTATTGAAGGACTATGGCGTGATTAAGGAAATATTTGGAATATTTCCTGATTTGAACGGTTTGAATTTCATTATCAAAAAGAAATTTGAGGTATGGTTGATTCATCCATTCCTTTTATCCTATATTTCATTTAACGCTCAGGTTCATCTAACAATTTTGTAGTTGGATAACCAATAATGTTTATGTGATTAGAGAATTAAAAGAAATTATCATCATATATAGTGAATCATCCTTGTTGAGTGTCTTATCATAGAATAGGAATCAATCATCCATATTGAAGATGTCATTTTTTTAGAAAACAAAAACCATTAATGTAAACCATTTATCATTCATTAATTGAACTAAAATAAATATTTACACATGAGTTTTAATGGAACATAATAAAATAAATATTTATCATTCACCCTCATAGAGTCTAATAAATCTATGATAAACCATTTGTTTTCTTTAATGGAAACAAATTCACTTTTACCCACTTTGTATTTTTAGAAGACACTAAACTCCCTTATAATTTCACCCTTCTGGGAAGTATTAAACATCATTATATCCCTTTAAAAAATCTAAATGTCATAGAAATATCGTGCATCCATTTTGTCTTATAGGACTCTACTATAGATAAGTATACCATTTTTTATGGTATTAGTTATGATAAACTCTATCATAACATCATTAATATATGTTTATAAAAATGGGAATATCACAATTCTCATGATTTTAGTTGAGAATAATGATAATTTTTTTTATTAATGATAATATAGGCATGGGTAATTTTACAAAAAGAATGTGAACTTGAATAATGAATGTTACTTATATGTATTTCACAAGATTTTTTGATTTTATGTCACAAAACTAATTGATGATCGAATACAACAAATAATTGCACCACCAACCAAAGTGAAACCAGTGTATTGTTCTATTTTAGAAATTCAGGATTCAATCAATGAGATTTTGATTTTTTTATTTTTTAGAGTTTCTGAATCAAGGTACTAGATTCTATTTCAAATGGGTATTTGTTTGTTTTTTGATGTTTCGTGATTTTATTTGATGTAGGTTTTTCTTTTTCATGGATTACTTCATAAAGTGTTCTCGGTTCATTTGATTTTGTGTTTCCTTTGACACCATCCCCCCTCAATGACTATGATCTCTCATTGCCAGTTTTTCTCTAATTGTTCTTTCATACACCTTTTGGATTTGATGGTTGATTAAAAACATATTTATTAAAATATTTAAGCTGGATTATATTCATTTTTTAGTATTATATTGTTGTTTTATGCAACTTTATTTACTATTCTATCCAATACTAAGACCCTTTCTAGTAAGAAAAATTTCATAAGAAATACGATTGGACTCTTCATCATATTTCATGAAACGTTTTTAATAATGTCATGTTTTTAAAAAAAAATATATTATATCAAAGATGTGGAAACGGGTGGTGTCTGGGGGGTGTCCAAGGGGGTGGGTGGGTGTGAGTGGTTTTCCATGGGGGTGGGGGCCTGTCCAGAGGGTTTTGGGGGTTGTCCGGGGGTGGGGGCTGTCCAGAGGGTTGGGGGGTGTCTAGGGGGGTGTTCAAGGGGTAGGGGTGGGGGTGGTGTCCAGGAGGGGTGGGGGTGCTGTCTAGAGGGGTGGGGGCTGTCCGGAGGGTTGGGGGTGTCCAGGGGTGGTCCAAGGGGGTGGGTGGGTGTGGGGGGCTGTCCAAGGGGGTGGGGGCCTGTCCAGAGGGTTTTGGGTGTTGTCCGGGGGGTGGGGGTGATTCTCAGGTTTACTCCATTTTCTCCAATTTTCTATCAACTATGTAGGCGGCATGGTTTTCTTTGATTCAATGAAATTTAAAACTGTTATATCTAACTATATTTTGTTTTAAAAATAATATTCAAGCATATTTTCTTAAATACCCATAGATTTGTTTTATATTTTAAATTGTTTTACATTCAAATTATGATTTTTTTCATATAAACATATATTTGTCTTATCTTAAAAATATATATTTTTTATTGATATTTGTTATAGGTAATAATGAGTCGAAGTTGGATTACGGCACATCGAATGAGCAATGAATTTGAGGAAGGTGTTGATGCCTTTTTGGAATTTGCAAAACAAAATGTTCCAAGTAGTGACATTTTTTTCTGTCCATGCCTGAAATGTTTGAATATGAAGAAGTTGAAAAGTAGAGAGATAAAAGATCATCTGATTTGTCATGGTTTTAATCTGATTTACAGCCCTTGGATTTGGCATGGTGAAACTGGACAGAATGTCACTGATGATGATGATTCGTAAGATGGTAACTCCAATGGAATTGAAGAAATGATTCGTGATATTGTAGCAGAACAAATTGAGATAGAACCGACAGTTGCGCGTCTATATAGTGATGCTGAAAAACCATTATATCTTGGTTGTACATATTTTACGGTTTTTTCGGCGGTGTTAAGATTGATTAACCTGAAGGCGAAACATGGATGGAGTGACAGAATTTATATAGATCTGCTACAATTGATGAAAGACATTCTTCCAAAAGATAACGATCTTCCAGATTCACATTACAAAGCCAAGAAAATATTATGCCCGATGGGATTGGGATACAAGAAAATACATGTCTGTCCGAATGACTGCATTATATATAGGAATGAATATGAATTTCTGTTAGAGTGTCCTAAATGTGGGACATCACGGTATAAGGTGAAAGAAAAATCATAGGCTGGTGTAGAGATTACAAAGCTCCCTTCAAAGGTATTTTGGTATCTTCCTATAATTAATCATTTCAAACGTTTATTTGCTAATTTACATGATTCAAAAAGGTTAATATGGCATGCTGAAGAGTGGGTATGTGATGGAAAAATACGCCATCCAACTGATTGTCCACAATGGAAGAAAATTGATGCGCAGTATTCTACATTTGGAAATGAAATTAAAAATCTCAGACTGGGGTTGTGCACAGATGGAATGAATCCATACCGAACCTTGATGTGACATTGGGAAAGACACATAAATCTGGTAATGATATACATATTTGGAAGAAAAGGTCAATTTTTTTTGAGCTACCATATTGGAGGTATCATGAAGTTAAACATAATATTTATGTCATGCACGTGGAGAAGAATATCTGTGATTCTTTGATTGGAACATTGTTAGATATTAAAGGAAAGACTAAAGATGGGTTGAATGCAAGATTAGAAATACTATCAATAGGAATACGTTTGGAGTTAGCTCCCACTCCTAAAGGAAGACGAACATTTATTCCCCCGGCTTGTCATACATTATCGAAGAGGGAGAAAATTAGCTTATGTCAGTGTCTTCATGATACCAAAGTGCCTCAAGGTTATTCTTCTAATGTAAAAAATTTTGTCTCATTGAAGGACTTGAAGTTGATAGGTATGAAATCACATGATTGTCACGTCATGATGCAACAAATTCTACCAGTTGAATTGCGTGGAATATTGCCCATTTGTGTCAGAAAGACTATAATGAAGTTGTGTTATTTTTTCAATTCAATTTGTAACAAGGCGATTGATGTGAATGCTTTGAACATTTTGGAAAAGGATGCAATTTTTATACTTTGTCAATTGGAAATGTATTTTCCTCCAACTTTTTTTGATATAATGGTGCATTTAATGATTCATCTGGTTTGAGAAATAAAGCTTTGTGGACCTTTATATCTTTGTTGGATGTATCCTTTTGAAATGTATATGAAAATATTAAAGGGGTATGTTAAAAATCTATATCGACATGAAGCCTCCATTATTGAAAAGTATATTTCTGAGGAGGTAGCAGAGTTTTGTACGAGCTACTTGGCTGCGGCGCAACACATAGGTTTGACTCCATCTCGCCATGAACGAGTTAATAATGAGGGAAAGGGGATTCACGGCTTTAAAGTCAAATCATTGTCAGCTGAACAGATGAAGAACTTAGAATCATACATCTTGAATAACATAGCTGATGCTCAACCGTATATCACATTGCATATTAATGATTTGAAACAATGTCATCCAAAGAAGAAAGAAATGTGGATTTTGAATGAGCACAACAAAACTTTTTTTTCATGGATTAAAAAGACTTTGCTTGGTAGATCAGATGTATCAGAGACATTAAAATGGATAGTGGGTGGTCCATGTTTAAATGTTATAACATGGTCCGGTTATGACATTAATGGTTATACATTTCATACAAAAGCTCAGGAAAATAGAAGTGCAGTTCAGAATATTGGTGTATTGGTGTTTTCAGAAGCAATGCATGTGCTAAGGACAAAAACCCAATTTCTGCATCAAGTGCATATTATGGAGTGATTGAAGATATATGGGAGGTTGATTGCTTTAAAATTAAAGTTCTCGTTTTTAACTGTAAATGGTTTAATGGTAACAACAGTGTCAGACACGATGAATTTGGAATGACACTTGTTAATCTGAATAGATTGGAAGACACAGCTGATTCTTTTATAATGGCAACACATGCAAAACAAATTTTCTATGTAGTAGATCAATCAGATATGCAGTGAGCTATTGTTTTACAAGGGAAAAAACAATATGTTGGTGAGGATGAAATTGATGAATATGCTGATTTATGTGAGATCCCAACTTCCATGGAAAGATTAATAGAACATAATGATGATCATGTTGAAGACATAGTTTGTGCCATAAGGAATGATCACGACGAAGGAATTTGGGAAAACAATCCATTTGTACATTCCTAAAATTACAGGTAACATATGTTTATTTCTTGTTTACATTTATTTTTTCCATAAATTTTAGATATTGTAAGTTTTTTATTTATTAAAACATGTTTTAAAACAAAATAAGTATATGTTTTTGTTTGTTTTAAGTTTGTTTAGTTTACTTTATCATGTTTATAACCATTACATGAATTATATATCTATTATTTTTGTTCACTGACAATTACTTTACCATGTTTACCATGTTTACCAGGTTTACCATTTTTACCATGTTTACCATTTTGACCATCTTTACCATATTTACCATCTTTACCATCTTTACCATTTTTTAACATGCTTAACATATTACCAATGTTTACTATTATGTAACTTAGTACACTTTTCTATTTTCTGATTACAGTAGTATTAAAATATTTGAATTTGTATATTTGTGAACTGACGTTTTTTTTTTGATTTGAAGGATAATGATAGATCATTCAGATGATCAACCACATGATTCTGGAGAGGAGCATATTGCTGGTCATACCTCTGGGGATGAACATTCACATGATCCTATTACAACAAAGAGTTCAAAGGTTGGTAAACGTGGGTGCACACATTTACCAAAATTATCACTTGCACGTACGCAGGATCAGAGGATAGTTGTTGAGTTTGATGATGATGATATTCCTAGAGGTCCGAATGCAAAATATTTTAAGAGTTTTGTAGCAACTCAGGCTAAGAGAAAAGTAAGCATTCTGTATGATGATTGGAGAAGTGTGGATAAAGAGATTATCTCTCAGTTGTGGGAGATGATTTTGGTAAGATCTTTTGTCATTGTTTGACTATTCTTTTAATGTTTCTAGTATATATAATATGTTTAACCACTTCTTTATCAGATGACATTTGATATTCCTGACACTGGAGGAGTCAGGAAGAAATGCTTATCGTTGGCTGCCAGGAGATGGAGGGATTTCAAATCAACCCTCTCATCTAATTTCATTTATGGTCATAGGAGTCATGACAATCCATGTCGTATATATCCTTTTATAGATGAAGACACATGGAGATAGTTTTTTGAAAGTAGAAGAAAAGAGTCATTTCTGGTAAGGGAAATGTAAACTTTTATAAACTTTCTTATATAAATGATTTTATTAATGTTTTGTTAATGATTTCTTATTCTTAAATTACAGCAAACAAGGAAAGCTCATCAGGAGATCCAATATAAAAATGTATACCCTCATAGTTTATCTCGGGGAGGGTATGCATTATTGGAAGAACAAATGATGGAGGAAAAATTTCAATAACTAAGAGCTGAGTCTTCAAGCTCTGGAGAGGTGACCCCTCCATCCCCTCCATCTAGACATGAAAAATGGAAGAGAGATCGGAAGGGAAAAAAAGGGCAATATCTTTCGAAAGAATTGAGAATCGTAGATGAGAGGTTTGTAAGATATCTATTTTATTTATTTAAGTTAACTATTTTCTTCATATAATTTCAATCATTACAGAAATGTTCAATTAATTAATACAGGACTCTCTTGAGGAGCAGAGTTCAGAGGGGACATTTACAGCTACTGGGAGGGAAGATATTTTATTTGCAGCATTGGGAAGGCCCGAACATCCTGGTCGTGTAAGAGGATATCCGGTAGGTGTATCGGTAAGAAAAGTGTTTCCACGTTCTTCAACTTCTAACATTGAGGGGGTTTATAAAAAAATAGAATCCTTGGAGGCTGAAGTTTATAATATTAATGCGACGATGGAGGACAAGATTAGAGATTCGGTGCAGTCTATGTTTGCAGAAATGCAAAGACAATTTCAGACTGCAACTCACACTCCTCCACCTCCCCCTGCAGACCCCATTATTTATCCTCCACCTCCGCCAGTAGCTCTCACTCCCCCACCTCAGCCTGCGGACCCCATTTTTTATCCTACGCCTCCGCCGCAGCTTCCTACTTATTGCGAGTTGTATTTTGATGATTCTAAACATCATATAGTAACATATGGGTTGGTATATTGTATAGGAGATACAGTTCATCATCAACAATTAGAGGTAGAGAATCAGAGGGTCACTGTACAGGATATTATAGATAGATCAGCTAGGGTACCAATACCTACAGATGAGGTAGCGACAGTTGGACAGAGTATCGGCCATTTTTTAATTTGGCCATCCAAACTTCTTCGACTCATTACCATAGAGGTATGAATGTTATATATTTTATTTTATTTTTTTATTAAAGTTGTTTTATTATTTGAAAACTAATATATTTTTCAATTTTTTTTATAGGAATACTTCAAAGGTAAAGAAATATTGTATAGACAACAACAAAGACAAATGGATATGACATCAGATACAGATTCAAATGGTCTTGACATATTGTTAAGATATTCACATTTGTTGTCGGTTTATTATGAGTTTCCAATGGAAGCTCATGTTTGTGGACATGAAATAAGAGTGGGGATTATAAAAACTGATATCATTGAGCTTGTTACTGGAGATAAGTTGGGCATCAACGTGGTGCAAATTTTTTCCATGTAAGTCTTAACACCTTTTCCCTGTGTTATATTTATTAAAAATGTATACTTATGTATGTTTTGTATTAGGTATCTTTATAAAATTTGTGAGAGGAATGAGCTGACAGAAGTATATGGATTCATGGACCCGCAATTGATTTCCCCTGAAACATGTGCATTGAATGAGGAACAAAGAATGGTTTATATTGCTGAAAGATTTGAAAAGAATATAATCACACAATGTTAGATGATGCCTTTTTGTGAGAGGTATGAAACACATTTCTCTCAAAGAGTTAATTATCTTTTAACATAAAAAACCACTAACGTCAAATTTCCTTTTATTAGTGATCATTGGATGTTATGGGTTTTTTGCCGAAGGGAGAAATCCCTTTATTGGATATGCTCTGTCCATGGTGATGTGCGGGAAAGTTTTAAGAATATATTGGAAAAGTAAGTTTCAATTTCTCAATAGTTTTATATATTATAATGAATTTTAAATTTACCCCATTCGTATTATTTTCTAACAGTGCATGGGCCTACTTTCGAAAAAACACAAAGAAAAGAAGTGCAAAGATCAAATATGTAAATGCGAAGGTAAATATCCATTTATAATTTGTACTTTTTGATTTATTACATAAAAATAATATATTGAATTTACACTCATTAAAACAGAATTGTCATGAACAACAAGGCCTCATCGAATGCGGATATTATATATTAAGATTTATGTATGAAATAATAACAACTGGGACAGTTGTGAATTTTGACCTGGTACGATTTCCTCTTAAACTTTGCCATAATATTTCAATTTGATTTATTCATTATACACATTAACTACTTTCTTTTTCATTTGTATCTTTTTGATGACCCTAAACCCTATACTGCTGAAGACATCAAACACTTAAAAGTGGAGTGGTCAAATTATTTTACAGGTTTGATTGAATTTTAGTTGTTTGTAATGTAAAATGTAATTTTGAATATTGTCATTGTAATTGTGTATTTGGTAGTTGTTTAGGTTGGATTTAGTTTTTTTTTGAAGTTGACAGTGTAAGTTTTGAATGTTATATAAGTGAATATTTAATTTTTCTCTGCTTCTTGTTTTGGTTTACTTATGATGGTTTTTCTGGTATGGATTTGGGTCTGTGGGGGAGGGGTTCCAAGGGTGTGGGGGTGTGTTCAGTGGGGTTGGGGGGTGTCCAGCGGTCTGGGAGGGCTGTCCGGTGGGGTGGGGGACAGTCTAGGGGGGTGGCAGGGTTGTCCAGGGGTGTGGGAAGGCGGTCCAAGGGTGTGGGAGTGCTGTCCAGGGGTGGGGGTATACATGAGGGTGGGGGGTTGTCCAGGGGTGTTTGGGGCTGTCCAGGGGTGTGGTGGGGGCTTTCAAGTGGGGTGAGGGGGTGAGGGGGTGCTGTTTAGGCGGGTGGGGGGTTGTCGAGGGGTGTTTGGGGCTGTCTGGGGGTCAGGGGGCAGTCCAAGAGTGTGGGGGGCTCCAATGGGGTGGGGGAGGGTTGTCCAAGGGGTATACATGAGGGTGGGAGCTCCAATGGGGTGGGGGAGGGCTGTCCAGGGGGTATACATGAGGGTGAGGGCTCCAACGGGGTGGGGGAGGGCTATCCATGGGGTATATATGTAACGACCCAAACTTTTTAAATAGTATATTAACTTACTCTTAATGATTTAATAGAGATGTTAATGGTTAATGCAGAAAGAGGAGTCGATGGCTTCATCCAGTAGACTCGAACCTTATGAAGCCCACTTATCAGAGCTTGGGAAGGAGGTAGCATCTGTGGGCTTCGCTTTGGACCAAGCCCAAGCCGAACTCCAGCGTGTCAAGCTTGAACGGAAACGCCTACGGGAGAATTTCAAGTTAGTAGAGATTACTACTAGGGCAATGTTATCTGAGCCTCCCTCAGATTCTCTCACCATAGCACACCTTACACTTAGGTCATATGCCGGTGTTATAAGGGGCTATGTGACGAGACCCTAGCTTCTTTGTGTAATCCTTTGTGATGAATGAATTGAGATTTCTTCCTTTAGTGATGTTTGTGAAATTTCAAATGTCCAGATAATTTTAGAATGTATTTTATTGATGAATTTTGAAAAAAAAAGATATTTTAAAATATTTATGAAAACCCTAAATAACTAATGATGTGTAATGATTTTCAAAAAATGGTCTTCTACAAAAGTGTTCAGTAAGGAATTTGGAGTCTAATAAGATCAACTTAATTTTTTATGAATAGTAAATTATAAATAGTGATTTTACGCTTAGGATTAGTAATGTGACCAAATGGATTAGTAATTTCACTCAAAGAAAGTTTTAATATAATTTAGACACCTAGATTAAGTAATGTGATTCAATAAAATGGGTAAATAACGGTTTCATAAATGATTAATCAAGTATTAGTTTTTTCGGGTGAATAGTGTTTTTTAATTAAAAATTTAATTAAAAATAATTAGATAATTATTTTTATAAAAAGGACTTTATTTTTGAACTCAGAGCATCGATATTGTGGTATGGTAATTTTTGGGGATTTTTCTGAAAAAATGAATTTTCGATGAATAGTGATTTTATTTAAAAATTAAATTAAAAATATTTAGAAAATTATTTTTATAAAATGGAGTTCATAAATGTACTTAGAGCATTGATAATTGGTTAAGGTAAAATTTTGGTATTTTTCTGAGAAAGTTGAATTTTCAGTGAATAGTAAAAATACAGTTTTAGGGTTTTGGTATGTTTAATGACATCATAACTGTGTCACGATGATGTCATGAGATATTTTAAGGGTTGGCTGGCCAAGGGTGATGAATTATTGTTTTGGGGGCCCCATGTGACCTAACTTTATGGAAAATATTATGAGAGAGCACATGGGTTTGAGAAAAGCACTTGTGAGGTGTCCCTTGGCCATTAATGCCTTGTCCCCTCACTTTCCCTATAAATACCCACCCTTTCCTCCTTTAGTTTTCACTCCCAACTCTCCCCCCAAAGAAATTATGGTCTCCTTACCTCCCAAGGAGTCCTCCCAAGGTGCCCCCAAGCCCTCAAGGTCTAAACCTTTGAGTTTCAAGAGTCACGTTTTAAGGTAAGGGATCTGACCCCTCTCTTTCTTTTCAAGTGATCTCTTTTATGTCATTCATTTTATGCTCCATGTTCTTATGTGAGAGGATGTTCTTTTATATTCCTCTTACTTCCCTTTTCATGTTTTTATGATGAGAGATCCCCTCTTACTCTCATCATTTCGTTTTATGAAAGTTTAAGTGACGTCGTTAGGCTGCCGAATTTTTAAGGGATTCTTTCACCCTTCTCTTTTTTTAAGTTCTATTTTCATGTCAAGTTTTTCAAGTTAATTTTTATTATGTTGGGGTATGATCTCTATATATATCATACTTATCTCTTATGATCATATGATTAGAGACCCTATTTGATCTTGTCTAATCTTTTTATTAAAGTTTAAGTGACGCCGTTAGGCTGCCGAATTTTCATAAAAGAAATCTTAGTTTTGTCTCACTTCCATGTGTTTCATTTCATATGGTATATCTTTCAAATTTCATTACCATGTTCTTAAATCCCTTATATTCTGTCCCCCTACTGTTTTATGGATCATTTATGAGTGGGTGACCCATGTCCCATCTCTTTTCAATGTTTTCTAAAACCTTGTAACATAGCCGTTATGCTGCAGAATTTTCGTCTCAAAATGTCTCGCTCTTTTCTCAAAATTATTTTATGTTATAAAGTGAATACTCAAAGCTCTTATTTCTACAGGGGTATTCACATATATATAAAAATTTTCTATTTTAAATTCTGGTATTTTCATACATGAAACCCTCTTTCCCTTTCCGTGGGTTTAAAGTGACATAAAGATCATGTCCTTAAAGCAGTTTTTAAAACATTATGATTATGAAATGAAACCCATTTATTTTATGCTATGTGGGTTATTTATGAAATTTTTGATGATAATATATGTGGATCACATGATAATAAAGGCAAATTTAAGGGTCCGCTCTGATAGCGCCCCATTGCATTGGACAATGATGTAACCACAAGAGATTACAGTTTAAGGGTGCGCCCAGATAGCGCTCTAATGCATTGGGTAAAGACTTAATCTCTAGAGATGACTTTTTAGACTGATACCTTGGTGAATAACCTTGGTAATTTTTAATGACACCTTGGGTATGGACCTTGGTGAAACGAAATGATTGTCAATATTAAATGTTGCAGCCACATCTTCAAGTTATGAAAAATGTTATTTTTATTATGATATGCCTCATGATTTCATTCTCATGCCTTAAAGTTCTTTTCATGGCGTTATTGAAGTATATCAAGTTCACATGTAAAATGTTCCTCTTGTTTCCCTTACTGGGCCTTCTGCTCACCCTTTCTTTTGATGTATGTCCCCAGGTTATGAGATGCAGTAATGAACCTAGGATGAACTTAAGTAGAAGCCTTTCAAGTGTTTAAGAAGAATGCTTTATGTTGTTTTCATGAATCATGTTCCTGGTTTCCAAGACACTAAACCTTAAATATCCTCAGTTTTGTGTAATGTAATGAAAGTTTATGTTATAAAAAGATGGGATGCTATATTTGGTATCAAAGTATGGTTTAGTTATTTGTGGAAATTAGGATATAAAAACTTTAGGAAGAGACCTATAGAAAAGTTTAAATATAGGAAAACTTCCTGGTATTTTGGTAAGTATTGAGTAAGTGGTTTATCAAACAGATACATCCCTGTCTGGATACAAGCAGGTAGAGGTGGCTCTGGCACAGATGTACATAGGGGTAAAACCCGAAAACACTTCTTTGAGCTAGACTCGAACGGGAACTGGTGCACGATAACGGGTCTTGCTGCACTCTTGGTTACGACACTCCCGGGGGATATGTTTGGTTAATCACAAGCTTTTTATGAATCATTATGAAGGAATTATAGAGAAGTGTAATTGTCTAAGCATAAAGTCTTAGTTACAAGATTCATAAATGAAATAAGTTTCTCACTAAGGTTTTATTCTCTTAGAAAATGGCGGGCAATAGGAGAAACCATGCCGATGGTGACCGCAATGCACCATGTGTTGACGGCCCTCCGGTGGAAGCTGGAA
The DNA here is from genome assembly GCA_963277665.1 of Viscum album. Taxonomy (NCBI): domain Eukaryota; kingdom Viridiplantae; phylum Streptophyta; class Magnoliopsida; order Santalales; family Viscaceae; genus Viscum; species Viscum album. The sequence continues at coordinate 1,326,367,131 of OY728142.1, read as the reverse complement.
TGGAAACATTCATGCGAATGATGAACCAACTGACTCAAGTTATGAGTAATAACTTGAATCAAGCTGAGGGGCCAATATCACCACGAAGGGAGAAACTTTATGTTGAGTCCTTTATGCGTCAACGACTGCCAACATTCAGTGGATATACTGACCCATTGGTTGCGGAACAATGGATAAGATCCATTGAAAAGATCTTTTCTGTACTTAATTGTTCGGAACAAGAAAAAGTCACCCTTGTTGTTTACCTCCTAGAGGGAGAAGCTGATCAGTGGTGGTCACTGATCAAAAACACGAAGCCACGAGGAGAGATGGAAGCTATGGAGTGGGAAGAATTCCGGGGAATATTCTTTAATAAGTATTTCCCTCGTTCCATGAGAACGAGAATGGAGAAAGAGTTTCTCGAGCTGAAGCAGAAGGAGAACGAATCTGTCGGAAGCTATGAGATGAACTTCACAAGGCTTTCCCGTTATACCTCAAGCTTTGTCATGGACCCTAATGGTAAGGTTGATAGATTCTTTGGTGGACTACGACCTCATCTGCGGAAGAATCTAGCCAACAGGGACTATGATAGCTATGAAGAAATAGTTCGAAGTGCTATGAAAGTCGAGCTAGAGTTTGGTGAGACACAGTGGTCTCATAAATCCAATGAAAAGAAGAGATCATTGGATCCCAGTTTAGGGAAGACTTTTGATCAGGGAAGAGGTGGAAAGCAAATGCAACTTACCACATGCAATAAATGTGGGAAGAAGCATCCGGGGAACTGCTTGAATGGAAGTGGCAAGTGCTACAAGTGTGGAAGAGGAGGACATATTGCTCGGAATTATCATAGTGAGGTGAAGCCTCAGCTTCCCAACACTAACGATAGAGGAAATATGGTTTTGGCCCTACCCGAAGTCACATGCTTCAAGTGTGGACAGCTTGGGCACTTTGCTAATCAATGTCCAAATCTGAGGGCGGTGGAGGGGAATCACCATCAACCTCAGCAGAGGCTAAGGGATCAAGGTCGTGCTTTCGCTATCACAACAACTGAAGTTGAAGTTCCAAATGATGTGGTAGTAGGTACTCTTGTTGTCCTCTCAAAACTAGCAAGTACTTTATTTGATTCTGGTTCTACGCATTCCTTTATTTCTTCCAAGTTTGCAAAGAATATAGAATCAATCCCCGAATTGCTTGAGGTAGAGTTGTCAGTCAGGACTCCAAGTGGGATTATCCATGCATCAACAGTGTTTAGAGACTCTAGTGTTTACTTTAGTGAGCACAATCTTATCGCAAATCTAGTAGTCATTCCCATGTTGGAATTCGACGTTATACTAGGGATGGACTGGCTCTCAAAGTATAATGCTAAGATCAAATGCAGAAGTAAGGAAATCTCAGTAGTCTTGAATAAACGACCTACAATTATCTTCCAAGGAGAGATATCCCGAACTGATCCCTATCTAGAAGCACCTCCCATATCTTTCTTTATGGAGTTAATCGGTGATGATGAAGAAGGGAAAGGGAGCATACGAAATGAAGATGTTCCGATTGTTCAGGAATACATGGATGTATTTCCTGAGGAGTTACCTAGACCTCCCCCAGAAAGAGAGGTAGAGTTCTCCATTGAACTCGTACCTGGGTCTCAACCGATATCAAAGACTCCGTATAGAATGGAAAATGTGGAGCTAGAAGAGTTAAAGAAACAACTCCAAGACTTGTTGGAGAAGGGGTTTATCCGACCAAGTGTGTCTCCTTGGGGAGCACACTACTGGAAAATGGGTCTATACCCACGGTTCTGGAAAAAACCGTGGGTATAGGGTACCCTATACCCACGGTTTTGAGGAACCGTGGGTATAGGGCTAGTATGGGACCCTATACCCACGGTTTCATAAAACCGTGGGTATAGGTGACCTATACCCACGGTTTTTTCCAGAACTGTGGGTATAGTTTTTCTTGAAGACCTATACCCACGGTTCTGCAAAACCGTGGGTATAGGTGTATTTTTTTTGAAGACCTATACCCACGGTTTTGGCCAAAACCGTGGGTATAGGTCATTTTTCGAAGATCTATACCCACGGTTTTGAAAAACCGTGGGTATTGGAAATTTTTTTTGAAGACCTATACCCACGGTTTGGAAAACCGTGGGTATAGCTTTCCCGGGTTAAAGCGGGAATGAAAATTTAGGCGGGAAATGGAAAACAAATTGGCGGGATAAAAAAATTTCATGTTCTGTTTTAATATATTTAAAAAGATATAAATATGTTTCAATAAACTGCTTCTACGTTGGTTGGAATGTGGCTTCGTTCATAGGCCTTCGGTCGCCTGATCAAATCACCGGTGAAACATATTTTTATAATATATTATAATTATCAATATATATAGACATATGCAATAAAAAAATAACAAAATTCAAATAGGTCGGTTGGTTAGCGTCGTTCGTCTTCCTTTGACAAGTCCGGTGTTCGACTCTCGCCAGACGGGTTTTTTAATCCTGCCGCGTATATATTAATATATTTAATAAACTGTTAGCTTATATAGTAAAACAAAATGTAGCCCAGTTGGGCAGCGTGCAGTATCTCTCGGCGGAGACAGCGGTTCGAACCCCACCTGCGGCGGAATTTTTTAATTTAAATTCTTCTAATCCCACGGTTTAAGAACCATGGGCTTTGATGTGTGCCATGTGTACCCTTCATTGACACGCTGTAAACACACCTATACCCACGGTTCAACCAAACCGTGGGTATAGGTCAAGACCCCTATCCCGACGCCATTCAGCCGCACGGTTCCCAGAACCGTGGGTATAGCCTATACCCACGGTTTTGGGGGCTATACCCACGGTTTTGAACTGTGGGTATAGCCTGTTTTTCCAGTAGTGGCACCAGTTCTCTTTGTGAAGAAGAAGGATGGATCAATGCGGTTATGCATTGATTATAGAGAACTGAACGGGATCATAGTGAAGAACAGATACCCTCTTCCAAGAATTGATGATTTATTTGACCAACTTCGTGGGTCTCAATTCTTCTCTAAGATTGACCTTCGATCTGGTTATCATCAACTGATGGTGAAGAAGGAAGATATTCCAAAGATTTCCTTTCGATCAAGATACGGGCATTATGAGTTTATTGTTATGCCTTTCAGTTTGACTAATGCTCTTGCTATTTTCATGGATTTGATGAATAGAGTCTTTAAGGACTACCTTGATAACTTTGTGGTAGTTTTTATTGATGATATTTTGATATATTCAAAAAGTCGTGAGGAGCATGAAGATAATCTGAGGGTTATTTTGAAAACTCTACGGAAGGAGAGGCTCTTTGGGAAGTTCAACAAGTGTGAGTTTTGGTTACAACAAGTGGCTTTCTTGGGGCACATCATAACCAATGAAGGAATCTCAGTTGACCCTGCAAAGAAAATGGTTGTGGAGGAGTGGCCTCAACTCACAACAGTAACTGAGATTCGTAGTTTCCTTGGTTTAGAGGGATATTATAGGAGGTTTGTGAAAAACTTTTCACGACTTTCTAACCCACTAACCAAGTTGACTCGAAAAGGGGTTAAGTTAATCTGGACAAAGGAATGCGAGGAAAGTTTCCAAGAGCTGAAGAAGAGATTGGTTACTGCACCTGTGTTAACACTACCCTCTATCGGAGAAGGATTCATTATTTTTAGCAATGCATCTCTAAAAGGGCTTGGGTGCGTCCTCATGCAAAATGACAAGGTAATTGCTTATGCATATCGACAGTTGAAGATTCATGAGCAGAATTATCCTACGCATGATCTAGAGATGGCGGCAGTTGTTTTTGCTCTAAAGATATGGAGGCACTATCTTTATGGGGAGAAATGTGATATATACACTGACCACCAAAGTCTAAAGTATATTTTCACACAGAAAGAATTGAACATGAGACAAAGGAGATGGTTGGAGCTTATTAAAGACTATGATTGTTCAATACATTATCACCCTGTAAGAGCAAACAAAGTCGCGGATGCGTTAAGCAGGAAAGATCCTGTTGTTCTGGCAACAATGAGGATCTTAGGAGATCCCTTGATTAAAGATCTAGTAAAACTGGACATGGGAATTATAAGGAAAGGGACATCATCAACCCTATCCCAAATGATTTCTCAACCTTCATTACTAGAGAAGATCAAGAAGACTCAAAAAGAAGTTCCTTTGCTGCAGGAGAAGTTTGAGGCTGTAAAGGATGGGAAGTTCCCTGATTTCAATATTGATCAAGAAGGTGTATTGAAATTTCATACAAGACTATGTGTTCCATCTATTCCGGAGATAAAGAAAGAACTGATGGATGAAGCTCATAGATCTACTTTCTCTATACATCCGGGAATCACTAAGATGTATAGAGACCTTCGTGATCACTATTGGTGGGATAACATGAAGAGGGAGATTGCCGATTATACTACAAGGTGCCTGGTGTGTCAGCAAGTAAAGGCAGAACGACAACTTCCTAAGGGGGTATTACAACCGCTACCCATACCAGTATGGAAGTGGGATAATATCACTATGGACTTTGTAACTGGTCTCCCGAAAACATCCAAGGGAAACAATGCGATATGGGTTATTGTGGACCGTCTCACCAAGACAGCCCATTTTATCTCTATTCGGGAAGATTTCTCTCTGGATTAGCTTGCCAAGATATACATGAAGGAAGTGGTAAGGTTGCATGGGGTACCACTATCCATCGTATCTGATCGTGACCCAAGATTCACATCAAAATTCTGGAGAAGTCTTCAACATGCTCTGAATACTGAATTGAATTTTAGTACGGCCTATCATCCTCAAACTGATGGCCAATCTGAAAGGACTATTCAGACACTCGAAGACATGTTGAGATTATGCTCAATGTAATTTAAAGGTGGATGGGATCAACACCTCCCATTAGTGGAGTTCTCCTATAACAACAGCTTTCATGCAAGTATTCAGATGGCGCCCTATGAAGCTCTGTATGGAAAGCAGTGTAGAACTCCTACTTGTTGGGATGAAACTGGTGAGAGGAAACTTCTTAGGCCTGATCTCGTGCAAGAGATGACGGAACAGGTTCATGCCATCCAACAACACATAAAGGCAGCTCAGAGTCGGCAGAAGAGCTATGCTGACAATCGTCGAAGGGACTTAGAGTTTGGTGTTGGTGACAAAGTCTTCCTTCGAATCTCTCCATGGAAGAGATTCATGCGGTTTGGGAAGAAAGGGAAGCTCAGCCCTAGGTACATTGGCCCCTATGAAATCCTTGATCGCATAGGAGCAGTGGCCTATCTTCTAGAACTTCCACTGAACCTAGCTCAAGTTCATAATGTCTTCCATTTATCTCTCTTGAGGAAGTACATACCCGACCCTTCGCATGTACTGAACCCAGAGGTGGTACAACTGGAACATGACCTCTCTTATGAGGAGCAGCCAGTGGAGATCTTGGACCGTAGAGGCAAGGTTCTACGAAACAAGACTACCCACCTTGTGAAAGTGTTGTGGAGGAATCATAAGTATGAAGAAGCGACTTGGGAGCCTGAGGAAACGATGAAGCAAAAGTACCCTCACCTTTTCGACTAGGCCTCAAGTATAAATTTCTGGGACGAAATTTCTTAAGGGGGGAAGAATGTAACGACCCAAACTTTTTAAATAGTATATTAACTTACACTTAATGATTTAATAGAGATGTTAATGGTTAATGCAGAAAGAGGATTCGATGGCTTCATCCAGTAGACTCGAACCTTATGAAGCCCACTTATCAGAGCTTGGGAAGGAGGTAGCATCTGTGGGCTTCGCTTTGGACCAAGCCCAAGCCGAACTCCAGCGTGTCAAGCATGAACGGAAATTCCTACGGGAGAAGTTCAAGTTAGTAGAGATTACTACTAGGGCAATGTTATCTGAGCCTCCCTCAGATTCTCTCACCATAGCACACCTTACACTTAGGTCATATGTCAGTGTTATAAGGGGCTATGTGACGAGACCCTAGCTTCTTTGTGTAATCCTTTGGGATGAATGAATTGAGATTTCTTCCTTTAGTGATGTTTGTGAAATTTCAAATGTCCAGATAATTTTAGAATGTATTTTATTGATGAATTTTGAAAAAAAAAGATATTTTAAAATATTTATGAAAACCCTAAATAACTAATGATGTGTAATGATTTTCAAAAAATGGTCTTCTACAAAAGTGTTCAATAAGGAATTTGGAGTCTAATAAGATCAACTTAATTTTTGATGAATAGTAAATTATGAATAGTGATTTTACGCTTAGGATTAGTAATGTGACCAAATGGATTAGTAATTGAACTCAAAGAAAGTTTTAATATAATTTAGACACCTAGATTAAGTAATGTGATTCAATAAAATGGGTAAATAACGGTTTCATAAATGATTAATCAAGTATTAGTTTTTTCGGGTGAATAGTGTTTTTTAATTAAAAAATTAATTAAAAATAATTAGATAATTATTTTTATAAAAAGGACTTTATTTTTGAACTCAGAGCATCGATATTGTGGTATGGTAATTTTTGGGGATTTTTCTGAAAAAATGAATTTTTGATGAATAGTGATTTTATTTAAAAATTAAATTAAAAATATTTAGAAAATTATTTTTATAAAATGGAGTTCATAAATGTACTTAGAGCATCGATAATTGGTTAAGGTAAAATTTTGGTATTTTTCTGAGAAAGTTGAATTTTCAGTGAATAGTAAAAATACAGTTTTAGGGTTTCGGTATGTTTAATGACATCATAACTGTGTCACGATGATGTCATGAGATATTTTAAGGGTTGTCCGGCCAAGGGTGATGAATTATTGTTTTGGGGGCCCCATGTGGCCTAACTTTATGGAAAATATCATGAGAGAGCACATGGGTTTGAGAAAAGCACTTGTGAGGTGTCCCTTGGCCATTAATGCCTTGTCCCCTCACTTTCCCTATAAATACCCACCCTTTCCTCCTTTAGTTTTCACTCCCAACTCTCCCCCAACGAAGTTCTGGTCTCCTTACCTCCCAAGGAGTCCTCCCAAGGTTCCCCCAAGCCCTCAAGGTCCAAACCTTTGAGTTTCAAGATTCACGTTTTAAGGTAAGGGATCTGACCCCTCTCTTTCTTTTCAAGTGATCTCTTTTATGTCATTCATTTTATGCTCCATGTTCTTATGTGAGAGGATGTTCTTTTATATTCCTCTTAATGCCCTTTTCATGTTTTTATGATGAGAGATCCCCTCTTACTCTCATAATTTCGTTTTATGAAAGTTTAAGTGACGCCGTTAGGGTGCCGAATTTTTAAGGGATTCTTTCACCCTTCTCTTTTTTTTAAGTTCTATTTTCATGTCAAGTCTTTCAAGTTCCTTTTTATTATGTTGGGGTATGATCTCTATATCTATCATACTGATCTCTTATGATAATATGATGAGAGACCCTATTTGATCTTGTCTAATCTTTTTATTAAAGTTTAAGTGACGTCGTTAGGCTGCCGAATTTTCATAAAAGATATCTTATTTTTGTCTCACTTCCATGTGTTTCATTTCATATGGTATATCTTTCAAATTTCATTACCATGTTCTTAAATCCCTTATATTCTATCCCCCTACTGTTTTATGGATCATTTATGAGTGGGTGACCCATGTCCCATCTCTTTTCAATGTTTTCTAAAACCTTGTAACATAGCCGTTATGCTGCAGAATTTTCGTCTCAAAATGTCTCGCTCTTTTCTCAAAATTATTTTATGTTATAAAGTGAATAGTCAAAGCTCTTATTTCTACAGGGGTATTCACATATATATCAAAATGTTCTATTTTAAATTCTTGGATTTTCATACATGAAACCCTCTTTCCCTTTCCGTGGGTTTAAAGTGACATAAAGATCATGTCCTTAAAGCAGTTTTTAAAACATTATGATTATGAAATGAAACCCATTTATTTTATGCTATATGGGTTATTTATGAAATGTTTGATGATGATATATGTGGCTCACATGATAATAAAGGCAAATTTAAGGGTGCGCCCTGATAGCGCCTCATTGCATTGGATAATGATGTAACCACAAGAGATTACAGTTTAAGGGTGCGCCCAGATAGCGCTCTAATGCATTGGGTAAAGACTTAATCTCTAGAGATGACTTTTTAGACTGATAACTTGGTGAATAACCTTGGTAATTTTTAATGACACCTTGGGGATGGACCTTGGTGAAATGAAATGATTGTCAATATTAAATGTTGCAGCCACATTTTCAAGTTATGAAAAATGTTATTTTTATTATGATATGCCTCATGATTTCATTCTCATGCCTTAAAGTTCTTTTCATGGCGTTATTGAAGTATATCAAGTTCACATGTAAAATGTTCCTCTTGTTTCCTTTACTGGGCCTTCTGCTCACCCTTTCTTTTGATGTATGTCCCCAGGTTATGAGATGCAGTAATGAACCTAGGATGAACTTAAGGAGAAGCCTTTAAAGTGTTTAAGAAGAATGCTTTATATTGTTTTCATGTATCATGTTCCTGGTTTCCAAGACACTAAACCTTAAAGATCCTCAGTTTTGTGTAATGTAATGAAATTTTATGTTATAAAAAGACGGGATGCTATAATACATGAGGGTGGGGGCTGTCTAGGGGGAAAGTTTTATATGTTATCAATGTATATGATTAATTTTGATCTACTTCTGTTTTTGTGGTATGATTTCTTGATTTGTTTTCTGGTTGATTCTGGTGGAGAGCAGATGAATGCATTCAATTTTAAAAAAAATGGGTTTATCACGTCGGTTATTTAATAACTGACGTGATAAAAGTCCTGGGAAATGGTTTATCACGTCGGTTATTTAATAACCGACGTGATAAAAGGCCTGGAAAATGGTTTATCACGCCGGTTATTTAATAATCGACGTGATAAACCCCCTCCCCCCGGTTTATCACAGTGGTTATATAATAACCGACGTGATAAACCCCCCTCCCCCTGGTTTATCACGTCGGTTATTAAAAAACCGACGTGATAAACCCCCTGCCCCCCGGTTTATCACGTCGTTTGTTTAATAACCGACGTGATAAACCCCCCCCCCCCAGTTTATCACGGCGGTTCTATAATAACCAACGTGATAAACCCCCCGCCCCCCCGGTTTATCATGTCAGTTATTTAATAACCGGCGTGATAGACCATTTCCTCGTCCTTTTATCACGTCGGTTTTTTAATAACCGACGTGATAAACCATTTTTCAGGCCTTTTATCACGTCGGTTGTTAAATAACCTATTTGATAAACCCTTCCCATTTTATTTATCACGTCGGTTCTAAAATAACCAACGTCATAAACATTGCGATTTTATGTTTTTGACGTCGGTTTTTAAATAACCGACGTCAAAAACGTTATTTATAGTGTTGCCCGTATTAACGTCGGCTAGAAACCGACGTAAAAAACGTTTTCTGCACTAGTGTCATAAACAATTCAATAGGATTGAACTTTAATAGAAAATACATTTAAGTAAATGATAAAGGAAGAAGTTTCTAGTCGATATAGTGAACTATTAAAACAATGTAAAGAACAAGTACTCATAAATTAAATTAAAATTTATTTATATTCATTTTCATTAGGTCTATAAGAGGCACATTCCTCAGGTCCCATCATGTGTTATAGGCATCCCAAATCATTCACTCATGTTCAATAACTCATTATTGGCACCTTTATGGCCATACCTTTCATTACCCAATTACTTCCCCAAGTCAAGCGCACCCCATGGGTGAATAAATTCTAGGATTCTACACTAATAGGTTGTTCATGGCTTGTAAAAAGATTTAATTTCATTAAGTATAGAAAAAAACATTTATTTTTAAATTTGAGATTAATAATAAAGTATGTCAATGATAACAACATTACTAAATTAAACTTGTGACTTATCTAACATTTTTATGGATGTCTACACATGCCAGCATGGATAGTGAAAAGCACCCCACCCTCATAAAAGTGAGTATTGGCCAAGAAGGACACATAATATACAACGTAAAATGAGAACCATATATAATTGACCCTAAAGTTATATTAGTACAGTCATCTTGGGGGGAAATGGAATATATGATCCTAGTTAACTGATGAATTCAAAAGCTCATATTTCATATGTTGGACATTATCTAAGGTAAGAAATCATGTGAGGATGGGTTTACATAATTCAATTTATTACATGCTAGTGAGAATGAAGGCTTAAATTAATGACTTGAGTTCACTGATACCATGTCAACCGTTATACACACCATGCGAACCCTTATACACACCATATGAACCCTCATACCATATCTTCATTATTACAACCACTAATAACAACTTATTAAACAACATAACTTGTTAAAGATAATCAAATTGAACATAAATCAATAATAATATTGGATATATCAAGTAAAATGAAGTCATACTATCTTAAATCCTAAATGACCACCCACAACCATGATTAATGAACACAAATCTCCCCTTTCGGCCAAATCAAAAGTGAAAACAAAAACACATAGTTGCAGAAAAAAACTTCATTTGTGTGAAGAATAATAATCCCATGGTCCTCATGATATTTGAACCATGCAGTCATGATTTTTGAGATGAACTTGTATCCATGAAACCATATGAGAAACACGATTCAATACATGCATTTTTATGATTTTCCCAAGAATTTTGAGGAACCCCAAATCAGTGAAAATGGTCATTGTGTTTTAAAAAGGTGATTTAATAACTCATGTATGATGTCGAAGGCAGAATGATTAATAGTTATATTAGGAAAACTAATATTCACTAATATTGCGAATTTGACATCTGTGAATTAGTTTCATGAAGAAGGAAGAAGTACTAATTAGGGACCACATACTATTTTGCAAAGTTCAAGAAGATACTCCATATGTTCTATTGTGCAAAGGATAAGTGAACAGTGTGTCATTTTATATATATATAGATTTTGATAGAAACATGATACATACTTGTTATGTAATACACATAGTGTAAAAAAATTAAGATGAACAAGATCTTCATGTTTGACATGATCTTAATGAAAGGAGTGATTTTAATGAAATACTATCAATAAATATTACCAACAATTTCTTATGAGTTCATATACATGAAGCTATAATATTTGAAGCATTGAGATTAAAAAAAATTATGAATCTTTAAAATTAAGACACAATAAAGAGACACTGTGCCCTTATAAATGTAAATGTGTAATGAAAACATTAATTGGACATACACCGATGTAGTTATTTGAGTACACAATTCGTGGAGTAGTGAATCATAAAATTTTACAAAAACCCTAAAAATTAGGAATAACGAAATCCTTGAGAATAGAATGATATGCTTGATAAGAGGTGGAACTATATCCTTGATAAAAGATGAAAGGAGTCTAACCTGGTAGCAGCTGATCCGATGGAAGAGGTGGGTCTTCTCAAGGGCTTCTATGAAGGAATCGCTTCTAGAGAGCAGCGGAATGGTTCTGGAATCGTGGGGAGGTGGCTGCCTGGTTTTGGAGAATTTGGGGCTTTTTTCCCAATGGTTTTTAAAAAACACTGGGAAAACTCAATCTTTCCCAACGTTTTAATGAAACCGTTGGGAAAACTCATTTTTTTCCGAACTTTCCCAACGGTTTCATCAAACCATTGGGAAAAGTGATTTTTTACCCATCTTTCCCAACGGTTTCATCAAACTGTTGGGAAAAGTCACTTGTTACAAATATTTACCAACGGTTTATGCAACCTGTTGGTAAAGATCACCTATACCAACGGTTCAAAAGAACCGTTGGTATAAAAGTGTTGGGAAAAGTATGATTTCCAGTAGTGAACATGGATAGAGTAACAGGTTCTTTTCTGCTTAGAGCATCAGCTACCTTGTTTGCCTTTCCAGGATGGTAGTGAATAGATCAATCGTAATCCTTGATTAACTCTAACCATCTCCTTTGATGCATGTTGAGATCCTTTTGTGTGAATATATACTTTAGGCTCTTATAGTCAGTGTATATGTCACACTTCTCACCATAAAGGTAGTGCCGCCAGATTTTCAAGGCAAAAATCACGGCTTCCAGCTCTAGATCATGAATCGGGTAGTTCTGCTCATGGATCTTCAACTTTCATGAGGCATAGGCTATCACATTATCATTTTTCATGAGTATGCAACCCAAGCCTTTCTTTTAAGCATCACTGTATATCACAAAACTTTCTCCACTTTTCGGTAGTGTGAGTACAGGTGCAGTGATCAGCCTTCTCTTTAGCTCCTTGAAGCTTCCCTCACATTCTTTCATCCAGACATACTTTACCCATTTCCTTGTTAACTTAGTTAGCGGGCTTGATAATCGTGAGAAGTTTCTCACAAAACGTCGATAGTACCCAGCTAATCCAAGAAAACTACAGATTTCGGTGACACTAGAGGGCCTCGACCATTCCTCAATAGCCTTTTTTCAAGGATCCAAAGAAATTCCCTCACTTGTGATCACATGTCCCAAGAACGTGACTTGCTTCATCCAAAAGTTACACTTGCTGAACTTGGCGTACAACTTCTTATTTCTCAATGTCACCAACAAAAGTCTTAGATGTTCTTCATGTTCCTCCTTTCTCTTAGAGTAGATGAGAATATCATCGATAAACACTACCACAAATTTGTCAAGGTAATGTCTAAAGACTCTATTAATAAAATCCATGAATATTGTAGGGGCATTAGTACGTCTGAAGGGCATCACTAGAAACTCATAGTGCCCATACCTTGTACGAAAGGTAGTCTTCTGAATATCCTATTTTTTCACCTTTAGCTGATGATATCCAAAATGAAGATCCACCTTTGAGAAGTATTTAGCTCCTCTTAACAGATCGAACAAGTCGTCAATCCTTGGAAGAGGATACTTGTTCTTTATGGTGATCTTGTTGAGTTCCTGATAGTTGATACAGAGCCGAATTGTTCCATCTTTATTCTTTACAAAGAGAATTGGCACACCCCAAGGTGATGCACTAGGGCGTATGAACCCTTTGTCCATATGCTCTTACAGCTGCTTCTTTAACTCCTCCAGTTCGATAGGAGTCATCCTATAGGGACACTTTGATATAGGAGTAGCTCTGGGTATGCGTTCTATTGAGAACTCTACCTCATGATCCAAGGGAATTCCAGGTAACTCTTTGGGAAATACATCATCGTATTCCCTCATGATGGGCATTTCAGCAAGGTTGTCACCTTCCTTTGACTCAACCATTTGGGTGAGGTATGCTTCTTCATAGGGAATCAACACCCATAACATGGAAGGATTTTTCAAAGGATATTCATGGTCTTCCTTGCATTTGTAGAGGATCATGGGGTGGTTTGGAATATGAAAAGATTTTTACTTTTCTCGACAGTTGATGTGTGCTCTATATAACGAGAGCCAATACATTCCCATTATAGCGTCGAATTCTACCAAGGGAAGTATTATGATATTCATTGGAAGAATCTTCCCACATGCGCCAAGAGGAGAAGAGTCAAACACTTGGGTTGCAATGATTGCACCACTTGGTGTTTTTAAAGATATCTCTACTTCAAGGTTTTGGGGCTTCGATTCTATAGTTCTAGCAAACTTGCAAGATATAAAGGAATGTGTAGAACTAGAATCAAATAAGACTTTTTCCATTCTTGAGTGAATAGGAAGTGTACCTTGTATGACTTCATTATCTTGCTCCACTTCCATAGTAGTAATGGAATAAGCCTTCCCTTGTTTATTTGGCTTTGGTGGATGCTGATGCTGATTACCCTCAAGAACTCGTGGTTTAGTGCACTAGCTTGCATAGTGCCCTATCTCCCTACAGTTGTAGCATTGAACCATGAATGGTTCTCTCCTTTATTATGCCACATTCTCCTTCCTTTTTATGTCTTTCCGAAACTCTTGAGATAGGTTTCCTTTTTTCCCACACTTGAATCATTTCCCCATCTCTTTGAGGCAGTTCTCATGGTGCAACTTCCCACATTTTTGGCATGTGGGTCGTTGATTTTTCTTCCCACCTTTGTCATTAGATCCACCAGCTTGAAAATCCATCTTTCGTTTATTATCACCATAGCCATGGGACCATTCTCCAAACTCCATATCCACTTTGAGAGCACACCGTACAACTTCTTCATAACTCCCAAAGTCTCGAATTTCAAGAGCCTTTTGAAGGTGTAGTTTTAATCCACTAAAGAATCTATCAATTTTTCTATCATTGTTGATAACAAAACCCGAAGCGTACCTTGCAAGCTTTGTGAAATTTTCTTCGTAGGTTGTGACATATTCTTCTTATTTTTTCTTGAGATCTATGAATTCTCTCTCTATCTTCATATGAAGAGTTTGTGGGAAATACTTATTAAGAAACATGATCTTAAAGTCTTCCCATTCCATCTCTTCAATTTCCTCCCTTGGATTGGTGTTCTTAATCAAATCCCACCATTGATCGGCCTCTCCATCTAGACGATAAACGGCTAGTGTCACCTTCTCCATCTCAGAACAATAAAGAACAGAAAAGATCTTCTCCATGGAGTTGACCCACTGTTCCGCAACTAGTGGATCGAAAGATCCACTAAACGTCGGTGGTCGTTGCCGCATAAAACATTTGATAACCAGTTGCTCTCTATTTGGTGAAGGAGGAAGTTCCCCATTATTATAGTTATTATTTATAACCTGAGATAATTGGGTAAGCATCGCCATGAATTTTTGAACTCCACATCCCAAATTATTGGGGATGTTGTTCGGGCAATCGTTGCATTGGCCCTCACACGAGTTGTTGGCCTGCTTTATCCTGGTTCCCACCATTTTCTAAAATAGAAAAGCTTAGAACAAAACATAAGTCAACAAGTCATGAATAAATTATTTATTTAAACAAATCATAACATATGGGATCCCTGTGTAAAGATTCTTGTGTGCATATTTGTACTTAGACTCATGCTAGAGGTTTTCTCTAGGGTTCACTAATCCTAATTCCCAAATTAACTAAACCTTTCCTCTGATACCAACTATAGCGATCCAACCTTTTCTTACATTACTGTTACATCATTTTAAAGATAAACAACATAATAGTATTACACATAGAGAATCCAACAGTTTAGTATCTTGGGAAAACTAGGACCATACATAATAATTACAACATCGAGCATAAACTTTTTTGTTCATTTCTTCTTCTCTAGCTTCTTATTGGCACTTGATCTCTCCTTAGTACATGTAGCCACCTGAGGATATACATCAAAAGGGGTGAGCTAGAAGCCCAGTAAGAGGGTAGATAAGAACAATATATCATGGGGTGATCATATTCATAACATAGGAAAAGAATCATGAACATGAGAGGAAACATTAATAAGAGACTTGAAATGTGGCAATGTATAAAAATGAAACATCATGTCTTAGTGGTTAACTACCACACATGCTTGTGAACAAAGATAGCATCTTGTTCACACATCATTTCACATTTACTCATGAGATTAATCATATTTCCCAATGCATTGGAGCGCTGTATAATTTTGGGCGCACCCGTCACATTTAAACATTCATATTGCGCTATATAATTTCAGGCGCACCCGTAACATCATAACATTATCATTTATCATGCATGACACAATGAAAATATAACATAAATGAACATAACAAACCAATGAAAAGGAATGGGTTTCATCTCATAAGAACACATTAATAAACATTGGGTTCCCAAAAGAATGAGGGAATAACATACATGTTACAAGAACCGTCAATCTTGAATGAGAAGTAAAAGGTGTGTTCTTGAAAGAAGAGTTCTTTTGGAAAACATTTGGTTTTTCATAAATACCAGTGACAAACATTTATTTCCCAGAAAAGGAAATACAATGATGAAAGAAAGATTTTTAAGGAGTAACCATATCAAAAAAGAGTGAAAAAGGGAGAACCCGAAGGATGAAAGTTGGGTTCGAGAATTTCCCCTTACCTTGTATCTGAACGCTTTCTTCTCTTTAATGTCCTGTATAATGACATTATATTCATTAATTAGAAATTAAAAAACCTTTTATACCTTAATAGGGGTCATTTTGGTTTAATTATATTATTTTATGGGCCTTTTGATGAGTTATAGAGTTTAAAAACATTGTTTAGGAATGTTCATTTTTATGGTTTTCTTGAGAGTTTCACATGTATTCATGAATTGAAGTTTGTGTAGAACATGGGTAAACATCCAGAACATATATTACATGTTATTAATGATATTCCAGAAGTTAAAATGATCTTAATATGAATTACATTGTATACCATGTGGATGAATCATTAGATAGGAATTTAATGATGATCGTTTGGGTTAATTTGGGCGGTTTTTCGACCACAACGAACTTGTTTTGTTTACTCATCTAGTAATATGTACATAAGTTAGTTCCAGAACTTAAAATAGGACATAATGCATATATAATATTCTAGTTCAATCATAAAAATGGTTTCATGACCAGATATGTAGGTAGAAATGGAAAAGGAAAACATGTCGTTCTTGAAGGTGATAGATTAACACCTTACGAACAACATTTTCTTTTATAAAATAAAAGGAAGAGGAGAAGGGGGTTGGATGGTATAATATCTCATTAATTAGTATCATAACATTCCATTATATGTATGCTAATGGATTCACTATACCATTTGGACAAAGATAGGTTGGGAGAGAATAAGAAAAAGACTTGAAATTGAAAGGGAATTAAAGGAAAGGGGAATAAAAATTACCTTTTGAATCCTCCTCTTGAGGTCCTCCTTAAGGGACCTAGGCTTGGTCTTTTGATGAGACCAGAAGCTCTTGGACGTGGGGGAGGGGCTAGGGAAGATGCTTGGGCAGAGTTTAGACAATGCTTGAAGCTTGAGAGGTGTGGTTTGGCAACGGGAGGGGGAGGGGTTATTTATGCATGAGGAGGGAGGTGTTTTTAGAATAAAATATTAAATAAAATAATATATCAAAAGTTAGACTTGTAATAGTAGTTTTTTGACATCCTAAATCATATATTAATATAATATAATTTGTTTTAGGCTTTAAATCATTTTTATAATTTGAATTCATTAATTTATTAGAAGGAAAATGAAAGAAAAGAAAAATACAGTTTAAGAAATCATCTTTTGACTTTAGGCTTTGAAAAGTTCTTTTTAGGTTTGAAAATTGAGTTTATTGTATTTTAAGAAACCATTTATGAAATTTCATATAATTTGGTCGAACCTAATGTTCAAGAATCATTACATCATTAATGATGCAATATAGGATACACCGGTTATGTGAAAAATTGTATTTTTACTATTCACCCGAAAATTGAAGTATTTCAGAAAAATCCCAAAATTTCACTATAACCATTTTTCGACGTGTAGAATCCAAAAATGAAGTACATTTTTCAAAAATAAATTTCTAAAAATGAATAATTTAATATTTAATTAAAATCAGAATTTACTTCAAAAATACAGTTTTTAAAATTAAAACTTATAATGCTTTCAAAAATTACGTAGGGTCTTATAAAATTATCTAAAAACTAAAAGACATAGATTTTCTAATTTATGAACACATTTTAAGAAAATACATTTTCTTTTAAATTAATTAATTAATTTTAATTAATTATTTATAACTTACAAAAATACCAAAACTTTTACTATGGTCAAATTGTCACATTCTAAGATGCCTAAATTTTATTTAATTATTCAAGGGTAAGGTTACTCGTATTTAGACGATGTAATATTCATAAGGGTTGTACTACTATTCATAAGGGTATGTTACTATTCATAAGGGTAGATTACTATTCACCAAAAATTAAGTTTTTCTTATTAGACCCCAAAAATCATCTTGAACACAACCGTGTATGTCGGATTTTTGAAATTCCAAACACATAAATGACAAACTTATGTTTAAAATTCAATTAGCACTTAATAGTTCGTTATGTTGTGTTTTCATGTGATTTTATGACATATTTTTAAGAAAGGAATTTCCATTGAAATACTTTGGGTCGTTACATTCTTCCCACTTTTGAAATTTCACCCTCGAAATTTCACCTTACACAAACAGGTGAGGGTACTTCTCAACAATATAAAGACCCGAAACCATCATAAATCCAGAATAATAAAAAGAATACAAAATCATGGTGTTTAAATGGAAATTTTAATATGAAAAATAAAATGAATTAAAAGAAGATTTAATTCACAATAGGGATAAAAAAACATACAGAATTAAAATGAGATTAGTAACTGGAATTAAGATCCTCTTTCCTTTATCATCATTGCCCCATTTTGGATGGGTAGCCTTGTCTTCAATAACATTTAGTGGACTCGTCTTTTATTGCTGCGAGGTCATCACTGAAGGTGGCGGCGTAAGTTTTCATGACTCCCTCTCCCAACACCACGCCGATCTCTATACCGCCGCCGCCGCCGCCGTTTTCCGATAACGCAAGCGCCCCTGTTTTCTCCGTCGATACGATCTCCGCTTTCCGAACCCTCCCCCATCCAAAATCCGTCTCGTACACCTTGAACTGCGGCGACCCCGCCACGCTCACCACCCTCCCCGACAGAAAGACGCGCCACACCGCCGCCCACGTCTCCGCTACCGACGACGGCGCGTCCTCTTTCAGGGCCCATATCTGCCCGCTTAACGCCTCCGCGGCTGCGACGATGCCGCTACAGCTCACCAAGTTGGCGGCGGGTACAGCCCCCATTAACCCGGAGATGCAGTTTCCGAAGTAGGTCGGGGGCAGCGGCGGCTTCACCCGCGCCCGCAAGTCCGCCGGGAAACAAAAATACGCCGTCTTCTCCCTCTCCATTCCCTCCGCCTTGGCCAGGCACACCCAAGCGTATGCACAGGCCAGGACGAAGGACGACGCCCGGATCGGCGCCGCTGCCCTCGCATCCACGTGCCGCCGCAGCACCTCGATGTCGGTGCTTGGCAGCCGGAAGGTGGCGCGGACAGTCCCCTCCGGCGGGGTCATTTCAAATACCTCCAGGCTCCTGCCGTCGGGTCCCGTTTCGTTGAGCCACCATTTTAGACTGGCCTGTTTGTCGCCGCCCGGATCTCTGACGCCCGATCTGTCGTAGAACGGCGTGAGCTCCGACGGAAGGCCCTCTGTGCCGTCGCCGTTCCGGACCGCCCGACAGAGATGCGCCCAAGATTTCACAAACATCTGGACCGCCCGGCCATCGATCACGGCGTGGTGGGCGGTCACCCCGATGCTGAAGCCGCGGCCGGGAAAGTTGGTCACCTGCAAGGCCATCACCGCAGCCCGATCTCTGCCCGCGGCCAGGCAGGGCACGAGGGGGCGGAACTCGGCCGAGTCGCGGGGGCCGTCACCGCAAAGGTGGCGAAAATCGGCGCCGGATTCCGCGACGGTGAGCGAAATTCCGGCGGAGTCTCCGTTGACCCGGACGTAAGGTTCATCGGAATCGGGCGGCCACACCAGGGCTCCGGCGAGGGGCTGGAAGTGGCGGAGGGCGAGGGAGAGCGAGTGCTTGAGTGGTGGGAGGACGGAGGGGGTGAAGGAGTCGCAGGCCTCGGAAGCCTCGTAGAAGAAGAGGCGTTGCGTTGGGGCGAACCTCAGCCACTGGACGTCCCACTGCGTGAGGGGAAGAGAGAAAGGAGCGGCGGCGGCGGTCGGCGGCGACACCTGGAAAACCTCAATTATTTTGAGCTCCGACGGTGGTGCCATCTTTCTATGGGAAGGGTAAGTCGGCGCCGAGGCCAGCTGTCCCGTTAGGCGGCGGCCGCCGGGATGGAAGGGTGCGCCAATTATCAGTTTATTGTTCAGTCTGAAACGGAAGAGGCGACTTCTTATCTAGGATGACGGCAACTTGCTAAATGACATTTTTGTCCATATATATCAAATTATGCTATCTATCACCGGCAATAATTAAACTCGGACAACCCAACAAAATGACCGACCGCTCGTTGTCCTAATCCTCTTTCCGATTAGAATTTATCTGCCCAACTTTTGTACTTTTTTTCTGATATTTTTTTTTTATATCTATACATTAATAAGAAGTCCCATAATGCGCATTTCAGTGGTTCAGACCATGGTGTACCTATGCGGTGTGTTTAGGAGATGATGGTTTCGAGACTCTGCGGTGGTTTTCTTTGTACCCCCACCAATTGACCTAATTATAAATATAATAACACTATATATACATATATTTAATATGATATTTATTATAAATAATATTTAATATGTAAATTTATTATATGAAATTTACTAATAGTATACATATATATATATATATATTGAAATTATTATGTCCCCCGCACGCAACTGGGGTGGCAGGGAAGGGTTTGGGGCGCCGGTTGCGGGGTCGAGTTCCCAGATCGTTTCTTTGCAGGATTTTCATTGTAGCGTGCGTGAGCCGTCATTTGGAGGTTGTAACCAAACCTTTTATATATTAAAATTATTATGTATATTATAAGTCCCCCGCACGCGACTGGGGTGGCAGGGAGGGGTTTGGGGCGCCGGTTGCGGGGTCGAGTCCCCGAGTCGTTTATTTGCAGGGGTTTCGTTGTAGCATGTGTGAGCCTCCATTTGGAGGTTGTAACCCAACCTTTTATATTTTAAAATTATTATGTATATTATAAGTTTTATTATAACAAAATTACTGTACATTTTTTCATCCATCCTATTTCTAAAAATACATTTAGTTCCAATAACATGCTTATCTAAAGGGGGTGCAACTAAAGTCTAAACATTATTATGAGAAAATTGATTGAGTTAATCATGCATAGAAACAATCCAATTATAATCATTTAAAACTTCATTAACATTATTAGGAACAAAACCATAAATAAAAGAAGAGTTAGCATAAAAATTCAAAACTAAATTTCTAGTTATAATGCTAGAATCAACATTACCAATAACATCGTTAACAAGATGATCTCTATGAATGTTCTAAGATCTACGATCGGTTCAAAAAGGAGTATGCTCACCCTAAATTGATTTATCCTTATCCTAAAGTTCTTCTTCACCAAAATCAAAGTCTCTAAACTCAACATCAAAAACATCAGAACTAGAATTCAATTTCACAATATCTTCATCAAACATAACATGAAAAAATTCTTTAATAACTATAGTTATTTTATTATAAACTATACAAGACTTACTATTATTAGAATAACCAAGAAAAATATCTTCATAAATTTTAACATCAAATTTATCTAAACTATCCTTCAAATTAAAAATAAAAACTTTACATCCAAACAATATAAAATAACCAAATTTAGGATTTTTACCTTTAAACAATTCATAGGGAGTTTTCTTCAACAGAATCCAAACAAAAATTCTATTTAAAATACAACAAGCAATAAAAATATCTTTAGCCCAAAAATATCTAGTAAAATTATATTCACTTAAAATAGTTATGTCTATTTCAATAAGAGTTCTATTTTTATATTCTATAACACCATTTTACTGTGGTGTTCTTAGAGTAAGAAAATTATGGAAGAAACCATTCTTTTCACAAAAATTTTCAAATTCTAAATTTTTGAAACTCACCTCCTTTAACACTACTAATTTAAAAAATCACACAACCTTTTTCATTTTGAACTCAATTAAAAAATTCAAGAAATCTAGATAAAGTATCATTTTTTGTGTAAGAAAATAAACCCACATAAATCTATTATAATCATCAACAATAATTAATGTATATTTATTTCCTCTAAGGTCATAAATTTGATTAGGACCAAATAAATCAAGATTCTCTAATTTTAAAGTTCTATTAGTACTTATTTTATTGATAGGTCTGAATGAAACTTTATGTTGTTTCCATTTCATGCAAGCATCACAAACATGATGCTTGTTTTTCTTGATAGTGGGAAATTGTAGTTGGACTATTGATTTTGTTCTAACATATTTCACATGATTTATGATTTTTTGATCTTGAAAACCCTTCATATGTTTCTAATGATTATATTTTTTAAGTGTGTTTATCAGGTTTTAATCTTATCAAGTTCAATTCTACTATGATCTATAATTCTGTTAAAGTTTGTTGAAATTTGGATAAGTCTAAAAAATATACTACATGAAGACTTTGGCTACATATATTTTGGATACATTTGAGTACTCAACTATGATAATTGGCCACATGATAGAAACACCTATGTAAATCGCCGATGTCATAGAATCAGCCGTGTGAGAAACGACAACGTCAATAAATCACCTACATGAGAAATGACTACGTTGATGAAATGATTACGTTGATAAATTGACTAAGTGGTTTGGATCCATGAAATATTTGGCTATGTGGTTCTAATTGGCTATGTGATCCAGTCATCTATGAAAATTTCAGCTATGTTATACGAATGCCTGCATGAAGAAATCAGTTACGCAAAGAATGACTACGTGGATCAACTTAGCAACGTGAATTAAGATACATGGATTTGGGCTATGTGGTGATCTAGAATCGGTTATGCCATTCTATAACTCAGTTATTTATTAACTTTGAAGTATTTCAAGTGAAAATTATCGGTGCCTTCGATAAATTAAACAACACACTACCTCTTTATGGTAAAAATCAGTTTCCAAAAGGTTGAAAGTACTAAGAAAGAAAATAACAGAAAATATTCTATTTCTCGGTGCATTTTTCCAAGGTAATTTTCAGAAAATGACATCCAGATTTTTACTCAGAGGCCTAATTTTATTGGATATAATGTTGTGTAATAGTTTGTGATAAGATATACAATAGTATTCAAATAATAATAGAGGAAACCTCTCTCTCCCTCTCTAAAATTCTACCATGTTGTTATTTCTCTTTTCTAATAAGAAGAAGAAGAAGAATCAGTTTTTTTATATAGTTTGATTTCACGATTAATATTTCTATGTTTTGAAGACTCTCCTCAAACTATACTTCATTATTATTCTCTCTCTTGGATAACTCTTCTCTTATATAAAAACTATACTTCATTATTATCCTCTCTCTTAGATAACTCTTCTCTTCTATCAGTTTCATCTTACAACCATATATTATAACTTATAATCTCTCATTATTATTTCTTATTTCTAGAAGTGATCCCTCCTTATATTGAGTGTTGAATCCTATTTTTTTTTTTAAATCCTTGTAGGATCTTGAAAAATTCTCTTAGATTTGTAATAAGTGATGAATTCTTATACTCAGTCGGGTGGTCCCCAGGAAAAGGACTGGTTTGATTGAAATCCTCAAGATATAGGATTTGAGTGTTGATGAAGTGGACTAGAGGATATCTATACCACAAACCACTATAAATATTTTATGTTTGATCTTTTTCTTACCATTTTTCTTTCAATTGATTTCTTATGATAAGAAAAGATCAGAATATATCATAGATTAAAAGAGTGTGGTTCTAAGTGAGTAAATTTTCAAGAACTCAATCCACCCCCTCTTAAGTCTTTGTGAAACTCCTATTCAACCAAAAATTGGTATCAGAGGGTGTGAATTTTGATTTCTCAACTCGAAAAGGTTAAAGTCTTAAAGGCAATCTTCAAATGGATGTTATGGATGACAATATAGAAGGTTTGTCTATGGTTATAGAACCCTATTTCAATGGATTAAATTATAGATGTTGGAAGGAAAAAATGATTATTTACTTGAAGAATCTTGGTCTAAAAGTTTTCTTTAAATCCATCAGTCCTTACACAATTCCTAAAGGAGATCCAAAAAATGGGATGAAACTGCCGAAGGTGAGTATGATCTGAACTCCAAATCCATGAATGCTATTATATATGGACTTAGACTAGATGATTTCAATAGAGTTTCTCAATGTGCTACAACACATGAGATATTGACAACCATATTGGTGTCTTATAAAGGTACTGATAATGTGATATTACTTAGGTACAATACTGTGAAGTTAAAGTTTAAAAATTCAGAATGATTGATGGAGAAAGCATAACACATATGAATAGAAGGTTAATGAAAATTTTGAATAATTTTTATTCTCTAGGAGCACAAATTCATGAATCAGATCAAGCTCTAAATGTTCTTAGAGTTCTATTATCCAAATGGATTGGAATCTCAGTTACCATTATACAATCCACTGATGTGAAAGATTTCAAAATAAAAAATCACATTGTAATACTCATTATTTATGAGGTAGAAATGGAAGTTGAAGCTAATGAGAATAAAATGGTTAAAAAGTAAAATTATACTTAAAATTATGATAATAAGAGAAAAGGTATACAAATTTTTGAATCATCCAATGAGGATACTTCAAATAGTTCTAATTTTGATCATGATCTTACACAATTTTATAAGAAGTTTAAAAATTTATACAATAAGAAAAGAGGATTCAAGAAATAATTCAACAAGTATAAAAATTAGGATGGAATTTATAAGGAAGTTAAGTGCTATGAGTGCAAGAATCTTGGACATATCAACCAAATTGTCCAAAACTTCAAAAAAAAACAAATCTGATAAGAAACATAAATGGAAACAATAATTTAATAAAAAGAGAAAAAGAGATATGAAGTTCACATAGAGTGATTATGATGATTCTAGTGATAAAACATCTTCTAAATCATAATATAAAATCTAAAATCAAAAGGAAAACATGTACTTTATGGAACAATCAGATGAGGTACGCTCATTTTATTCTTCATACCATGAATCTGATTTTGAAGCTAAAAATTCTCTTTTAAATAACTGAATGAATATTGTACCATGATAGAAACTAAATATGAATTCTTGAAAATAAAAAATAAATATATAAAAAAATTTATAATGTTCTTTTAAGTGAAAAATTGGACTTAAACAAACAAATATTAGAACTGAAAACTAAGTTAGAAAATTTTGTTACTTCTTGTGTTGAACATGATAATAAAATTGAAATCTTGAAAAATAATTTTAATCCTTAATATTTTTCTTGTTTTTTAAGGGTAAATTACCTAAAAAATATTTGGTAATAATAATATCCAAAAATATAAGTTTGGAATATGAAGCCAAGGTAAAAAACCAAAGTTGTAAAAAACTATTCTTTTCTTAGTTCAAAGAACAAAAACTTACCTAAAATTATTTGTTTTCGTTATGGAGAACCTGAACATTATGATCATGGGTGTTGTATAATAAAACCTTAGTTTTTTTGTGTTAAAAATACTTTTATTTCATGAAATTTATCAATGTTTTGTGATGGAATTTCTTAACACCGCCAACAAATTTAGATTCCCAAATCTTTGATTGCCAACATTTCAGGACCTAAGAGAATATGGGTATCAAAACAATATATTATTTGATTTTTCTTATAGGTAAAATCTTACAAGAGAATAAATAAAAAATGATATATGGATAGTGGATACTCAAGGAATATAAGTATATATTTCTCAAATTTCCCTTCTTTATCCAAAACTGATGGCGGCCATGTCACATTTGGTGACAATTATAAGGAAAAAATTATTGCAGTTGGATTCGTTAGAAGTCCAATCTCACCTCTCATAAAAAACGTTCTTTATGTGTAAGGATTTAAATACAACCTGATAATCATTTTATCAACTTTTTTATAAAGATTACTTAGTATATTTTTAAAATAATTCTTATTCTATTTTTAATGATAAACTCCTTGAGTTTAAGTTACCTAGAACAATAAATTTTTATACTTTAGTTCTTTATTCTTTATGTAAATAAAAAGTGAACTATTTAAATACCAAATAAAATGAATCTTGGATTTGTAATAGAAGACTTTGAAATTTTAATGTTTACTATTTAAGAAAAATGTCTAAGAAAAAATTAATTTTTGATTTAACTCAACATAAATTGAATAAATAAAAACCATGTGATGCATGAAAAATGGGTAAGCAACACAAGACATATTTTAAATCAATTAAATTGGTTTCTACATATATGACTCTGTAAATTTTCAACATAGATTTTTTTGGATAATCTATAATAGAAATCCTAAGATGAAAATATTTTTTATATGTTAGTTGATGTTTTTTTAGATTTAAATGGGGGTTTTTGAGTATTAAAAATGAAGCTTATTCCATTTTTATAAGATTTTTTAAATTTATTCAAAAAGATAAATATTACAAAATTATTTCTTTGAGAAGTGATATTGGGGGAGAATTTGAAAACAATGAGTTCAATTATTATTTTTTAAAACACGACATCAAACATAATCTTTCATCCCCTAAGACACATCAATAGAATGATGTTGTTAAAAGGAGTAATAGGACCTTGCAATAAATTTCTAGGACTATTTATGTGATTATAACCTACAAAATCACTTTCAGGATGAATATATAAATATAGAATTTTATGAAATTATCATATGTCTAATTAGGACCATTTTGAAGAAAACACCCTATGAGTTATGAAATAACAGACAAACAAAAGTTGGATACTTTAAAGTGATTGGATGAAAAGTTTACATTTTGAGCACCAAGGAAAATCATGGTAAATTTAATCCAAAGTTCGATGAAGGTATATTTCTAAATTATTATACTTATTCTAAGGTTTATAGAGTTTTCAACATAAGGTAAAAGATTATTAAAGAATCAACTCATGTGAAATTTGATGAAAGTGATTTGTTTGATCATAAAATGACTCAAGTTGATGAGTTAAGTGATTATTTTGAAATATGATACCTGATCCTCTATTTAACAATTGAAAGGATGTGATTTGAAACTTTATTTTAGTGAAACCAATCCTAAAAGGATAGATACCAATGAACCTAAAAGTATGCTACTTAGACAGCCTAGAACCTTAAAAAATCATCCCATAGACACTATTATATAAAGATTTTTTTTGCCTGAATGGCCCGAAGACCTTAATTTTTATTGATTTTTTGATAACCCCCCTTTCAAGGGATGAGGGGGAACCCTTACAAGGCACGTAGGCTCAGAGATTACATGGCCCGTAGGCTTAAGAGATTACATGACCCAAAGGTCTTAGGGAATTCAACCAGACTATCTACAAGGAACTGCCCCTCCCCAGCATTTGCATCCTGATAGTATCTCTCCACCTTTGCATAACCATCTGGCTAGGCTTTCCGTGCAAGCACAGGCTGGTACCGATGGAATAGTCATACCCTCTCTTTCTGACAATCCATTTAGCTCTGCTCGAGTGAGTGCACCTGCTCTGAATCCTCTTCTAGGGTAGTTCCTTTTTTGTAGTGTGTCTGGGGCCTGCATTCATGTGGCCTGAAGGCCTTGGGGTGGCCCTAAGGCCTTAAGGTGGCCTGAAGGCCTTGAGAATCAACTGGCCCGAAGGCCTTGGGTGGCCCGAAAGCCTTGCAGGACCCGAGGACCAAACCGGTGGCCCAAAGGCCCAGATGGATGAATAGTTCTAGCTGCTATCGTACCGAACAGTGCCTACTACAGTACTACTACAATACTGCTACAGTACCCCGGAAATATGCCTCCACCCGGATTTGATCTCGGGTCTCTTGGATGCACTATAATATGAAGCTTATATAAAGCAATTGGGACTAGAAGAAGTGTAGTAAAACTTGTAGAATTCCTTACCTTTTTATCTCATTTTGAACTTAAAACATTAAAAGAATATTTAACTGATAAAATTTTGGTTTTAGTTATACAATAAAGGGTGATCTAGTTCAAAATGAACAAGGTATATGAATTAGTTAATAGACTATATGATTACCTTATTATAGGAAAATAGGTTTTTAGAAATAAATAAAATGATCATGGGGTTATCACTATGAATAATTCTAGATTAGTGGATAAAGGGTACAATATAGAGGAAATAATATATATGAAAAAACCTTTTCACCCACTTATAGATTAAAATCTATTATAATTATCCTAGACTATGCATCACATATGGATTTCAAATTATATCAGATGAATATTAAATATGAATTTCTAAATGGTTTTCTTATATAGGAAGTCTATGTTGAGAAACCACCTATATTTGAAACTCCACACATTCCAAATTCCATTTTCAAACTTACCAAATCTCCTTATGGTCTTAAAAAAGCACCTAAAGCTTGGTATGGGCGTTTGAGTTATTTTGTTTTATCAAATGAGTTTTTAGTAAGAGTGTAAAATCCTAATATTTTCAAGAAAAATTCATCTTCAAATATATTTTTAGTTTACATATATTTTGATGATGTGATTTTTGGTTCTATAAATAAAATATGGTGTAATAAATTTTTGAAAATCATGAAAAAATAATTTTATATCAGTATGATGGGTGTGTTAAATTTCTTTCTAGGATTTCAAATTTATCAAAAAGATTTTGGTATAGTGATGAATCAAATAAAATACATACTTGAGTTACTTAATCATTTTGGAATTAAAATTAGTAAAGTACATGAAACCCCTTTGAGTTCTAATGAAAAAGTTGATTTTGATGAAGCTAAGAAACTAGTTGACAACAAGTTGTATAGATGAATAATTTGGAGTCTATTGTATTTGACTGCTAGTATACCATACATTATATTTAAGATATGATTATGTTCTAGATTTCAAGAAAATACTAGTGAATTTTATTTAAAATATTTTAAAATAATTTTAAGGTAATTAAAAGGAATAAGTTCACTTTATCTACTTTTTTATAAAAAAACTCTAATTTTAATTTGATTTCATACTTAGATGCTGACTTTAGAGGGTGTATACTAGATAAAAAGAGTACCCCAAGAACCTTTCACTCTCTAGGTAAATATCTAGTATCCTATTCTAGTAAGAAACACCACTCAGTTGCATTATCTACTATTGAAACAAAGTACAAAGTTATTGGTAGATGTTGTACACAAGTGTTGTGGATGAAATACACCTTAATGGATCTTGGATTTAATTTTAATCAAGTTTCAATAAAATGTGAGAACATTAGTGATATAAACATTTATAATAATCCAATAAATCATTCAAGAATAAATCATATTGGTTTATGGCATCATTTCTTGAGAAAAGTGATATCTATCTTGAATTTATCTCTACTGAAAATCAATTAGCTAATGTTTTTATTAATCCCCTTGCTTGTGAGCGTTTTTATTTCATTAAGTGGGAATTTTGGTTATTTTAATTCAAATTATTTTAACTTATTTATTTCTATTAATTTTAATTATATTTCAATTTCTGCATTCATTGTTAATTTCTTTATATTTTAATGCATTATGAATTTACTCTATTTTAATTTATTTTCAAAATATGTTCTGATTTTATATTTATTTTTATCCTAATTTAATTTTTTAAAATTAATTTAATTTCCTTTTAAAAAGAAAAATATTTTGTTTTTTATTATTTTATTTCTAATTTTAATTCATATTTCACCCTAAACCTCATTTTGTTACATATTCATCGGTCAAATTAGGTATGTGACATAACCCTAAAATCAACCCTCTCCCCTCACACCATTCATCCATGTCCTTTATCCTATGAACTCCAACTATCACCCCCTCAACTCTACCAACCATTAACTATCTTATTTGAGATAGGGAAGATGAAGCATGAAGATGAAAGTGGTTCTGGATCTTTGAAGAAATCCAAGCCTGGCGATGCACCACGCTGAGTGGTTGCAGGAAAAGCTATAGATGTGGAATGGTTGAATGAAACAAAGCTATTTCTGAGTAAGGTATTCTAATTCTAGGTTTAGGAGATTGTTTTTTATTAGAAGTAAAAATTCTTGTTTGAAGAGGAGGTCAATGAGTTTCTATAGAATGTCAAGTTTTAGTTTGGAGAAGTAGAGGATGTTCTATTAATGAATGTAAATGGAAATTCCATATTGGTCTCTTCTTCAGAGATATTAGATATCATGAACTATCCTCATGAAGGTAAATATATTTTCAGTCAGAATCTAGTTAGAACAAACTCACTAGGACCCTCTCATGAATTTAAGTTTCTTTTTGGGTTATCTGCTTTTGAGAAGAAAATAGTGAAAGATTTATTAGTTGAGTGGAAGGTACTGTGAAAGTTCATTCAGAATGGAATTTCTCAGAGAGTAGAAGAAATAAAAAAGGTGTTTTTTTAGGTCATGTATCTTCTATATATCTTAATCAACAATGTGAATCTGAATTTGTTAATGCACATGGTGAGGATCATGCACCATTGCTACCAGGGAAAGGGGAAGCTCAATTATTACCCCTATGGAAGGATTATTTCCTTAGTTTTGAAGAAGAAGGAAGTGGACCCAAATGAAGGAGTAGTTAAGTTCCACAAGATTAACACCTTATCCTCTATTTTTCTAAATAATTTTGGATACAAATGGGATGTTGCCTCCAACTCCTTGAGACCCTTTGGATAGGAGAGTGATTCTCATGTGGTTATACCACCTCCTACACCAAATCAGGGGGAGAAGTCTAGGACCTCACCTCTTAGGGATAAAACACCTGCTGAGATAGTTCTTTCTATGGAATTAGAGGAGATAATTGTTAGCATATCAAAGCCTATGGTGATAGAAGTTAGATCTTTAGTGGAAGGTACTCAGGATTCAAAACTTATCAATTCTATTTCTAATGAGTTAGTTTAGCCAGAAGTGCCTGTTATTGAGACAAATACTAAATCTCAAGTGGAAAGAGTAGTTGAGACTATTCCTAGTGTGTTTACTGCTAGAGATCGAGTGGATTCTGAGGATGAGTACACAATGATAGATCCAATCCCTGGATCACCTTATACTAATTAATATAGAAGTGGGGGTGTGATTTTGTAGTGATTTCACCCAAATTTACCCAAGTTGTATGGTGTAACCGGTCATTGTAGTACGGCTTGGGTTATCGATCCTCAAAGACCTAAGAAGAAACCTAAGAAACATACATTCTAAGAAGGTGATTTGATGATGTTGATTTGGCTATGAAGTATCCAACTTGGGTTTGAATTGATTGGATTATTTTAGAATTTAAATACTTAAGTGAATTCAATTTAAAAGCATGAGTTTATCCTTGGTTATCACAAGGGGTGGATTGGATGAATTTCTTTTTAAATTATTTCAATGACTTAAATTAGAGTGTTTCCTTTAACGAAATACAAACATCCCAAATCAAACACCAATTTTGGGTTTTCACTATCCTAAGGCTAATCAACTATACACTTGGAGGATCATATTGAAGAGTACACCAAGGTAGATGATCGTTTTAGCACTCGGGATGTGTATCCTTAAAATTGGTGGGTTTAAAGGAGAATGTACATCATTGAATGAAAATCTCAAAAATACAATTGATTAGGAATTATTAAATTAAGAAATAAAATCAAATTCATCCCCTTTATACTCCCTTGGATCAACATATTATAGGTTTATCCCTCCATTGATGCTATTCTATCAATGAAAGCAGGTGTTAGACTTATGATGGTAGAATTGGAGAAGAAAAAATAAATAGCAACCACTCCACCATTGTGTGAAGGGTTTTACAAAAGATTATGTGAATAACCTCACTCTCTAAGGCGACGATGTCAATGTGAAATGGAAAATGAATAACAAGAACATGATATTTTATTAATTAAATGAAGGTGAACGAAAAACATACATGGGATAAATTGACAATGCGATTACAGAATAAAAGCATGAAAATACAAATGAAAGAAATAAAAAATTTGATGCCCCATTCACTTCACAACAATATCCTTATATAGGCATACAAATATCCTTATATAGGCATATTTGGAGCCTTAGATACATCCCCCAATAATAAATTCCATCCCCATTAATTGGGAGAGTCAATAGAGTGTGAGAAAATCAATGGAATTTCGACATTTCAAAGTTGACCAGAAAATTCGTTCAGATTCATCCTCCATTTTGACATGTGAATTTGTAACTGAATATGGCTAAATCTAGAGGGGTTGTAGCAGAGAAATATGATCTTACATATATCCTATATTATATTTAAAAATTTCAGGTAATTTAGTGTAGCCGTTTGGATGTTATGCTCGAAATGGTGGGATGACTTTATGGGAATTCAGATCGGTCCCACAATTTAAATGTAAACTTCAGATCCATTTATCTCCAAGAAAACTTCAGAATTAGCTTCGAACACAGTTGAATGAAATGATACCCATATTTTTCTATTTCTACAGTAAAAATTTTAGCTTTATTGGGCTTGTTTTTTGGCCCCCACTTTTGTTTGATGGGCCTTAGGACCATTGTGCTTTGCCCAAAAAAATTCTTCATTCATGCTAAAAAATCTCCATCTTCTCTTGGGATTCATCCATCAATACTAAAATATAAAATGTTCCAAAAAAAGTGATAAATCATATCCCAAAATATCAAATTCAAAAAAATGAATATAATATTCTCCACAAATAGACGAATGATTGGGCCTAGATTTTCATTTTAAACATGAATTGCAATTAAGATGAGAAATGAAGTTCAATTTCTCTAATGCACTAAAAATGATGTTTGTGGACTTTGGAACACATGAATATTAATATATTAAAAATGAATATTATCCACTTTTAGTGGCTAATCACACCCCTAACTTGAGTTTTTCCAGTCCTGAGCAAAATATATCTCAAACATGAAATTCGAATTCCCTTTTCCAAAAATATTTTAATACACATTGCTCACCCAAAAACCTCATACCAAAAAAATTATTAAACCATTAAAATAATTTAAAACAAGCTAGGTCCATAGGAATATCCCAAGACCAAGACCATTCCTTTGTTCAAATTCATCACCATATTTCATCCAATTTTAATTAAGTATGATGAAGTGTTGTGCATCACAATAGACATCGGGGTTCATTTTCATTCAAGGGAGAAAAGATGGAAGTTCTAGGAAGAATAAAATTTTAATATTAAGATGAGTATTCATTTTTTTCATTTTTTTTCAATTTTTCCATGGTAATTGAAATTGAACTCAATTGATTCAACCCATTTTGCAAGACTTTGCCGACGACTCCTAGGATCAAAGACCTTAGGGCACCAAGTTAAGCTCACATACTCAGGCATCATCTTGAGTTTACTCAATCAAAAACAAAAACAAATTACCACAAATAGAGATAAAATTTCCAACTCCGGTCCAGAAAACTATGGAGCCACGATCCCCAAGTGTCGAAATCCACACATTAGGTCAATTCATTACTCTACATGCAATTGATTTTTTTGAATTTTTTTTCGAATACTCATGTTAAAATTAAATTGATAACAAAATCTATGCCATTTATTATGGGACCCCAAGAACTCAAACTAATATACCACAATCTAGAAGATGTGCATTGTGTTTTTTTGTTATTAAATAGATGAAAATATAAATGGTAAAAAGTCACATTATACAACCGCACTTTCCAAAATCTATACACATAAACTTAAACTTGCATTAAAATCAGAATCAAGGCATGAAAAATTATTTTATATCCAATTTCAGAGTTTTCAATGTGTGTTATCATGTTCATGGTTAATGGAATTTTTCTTTCCACACATGTTATTATTCACACAAAATAAATTTTTTTATTTCATCTCCCCCCAACTTAGAATAACACTGTCCCCAGTGTTTAAAAAAAAACTTAGAAGGGGGTATGTGAGAGGTGTTAAAAGAGGACATTGAAAATGAGAATCGTGGAATGAAGTCACCTAGTGGTTGATATTGAAAGTGTGTGCCCCAATCTCCCTTTAGTCCTGGGTTCAAGTCCCAGCAAATTGGATGGTTGGGACAAGATTTTCAACAACCTATGACCTGTCCTTTTTTTATTATATTTTTTTGTATTTTTTTAAACTAATAAAATAAAATAAAATAAAATTATGATACATTGTCTTATTTTTTAATTTCTAGGCAAGGTATTACTCAAAGATCACACCACATGACATGGATGAATATGGGGCCCCCCTTTCATACCCATCCATACTCATAATAGAAGAACAAGTCAACAGTATAAGGTACTATCATATTCAGGTTTTTTACCTAAAAACACATAAAAATAAAATACACTGATGATACATTGTCTTATTTTTAAATTTGGGTAAGGTATTACTCACGGATCACACCACGTGACACGGATAAATATGGTGCTCCCCTTTCATACCCATCCTTAATCATAAAAGAAGAACAATTCAACAGTCTATAGTAATTTTTTAAATATCAAAATGAAAAAAATAATAAAATAAAAATAAAGATGATTCACAATGATTGGAAACATGAAAACCATGGGTTTCATCCCATGCAGTTCTTTTGTTTAACATCGCCAGTTCAACGACACTTAATTGTTTAAGTATTTTCCTCATCGAAGGATAGTTCACAAAAGTCTTCATCAACTTCCTATTTTTGGAATGGTTCAATGAATGGTTTGAATCTATAACCATTAACTTTAGAGGTTTGAACATTAGTGGGATCTTGAATTTCTACATCCCCATAAGGGTACACCTTATACACTATGTATGGACCCAACCATCGGGATCTCAACTTTCCTAGGTGTAAATGAAGTTTAGAACTATAAAAAAGAACAGGTTTACTTGGTAAAATGTGTTTGGTTTTAAGATTTTGATATTGGTAGACTTGTACTTTAGCTTTATTGATCCTTTAATTTTCATAAGACGACATCCTAAGTTCCTCAAGTTCATTGAGATCTAATTTCCTTTTTGTTTCTGCCAATGAGAGGTCATAATTCATTTTCTTAATTTCCCAAAAGGCCTTATGTTCAATCTCTACTAGAAAATGGAATGCTTTACCATAAACCAACCTATATGGGTACATTTCTAAAATAGTTTTATATGCAGTTTGATAGGCCCAAAGATCATCTAAGAGCTTTCTCGACCAATCTTTCCTAGATGGATTAACTATTTTCTCAAGAATTTGTTTGATTTCTTGATTAGCTAACTCAGCTTGACCATTGGTCTGTGGGTGGTAATTAGTGGACACTTTATGAGAAATTCCATATTTTTTCATGAGTGCTAAGAATGGATGATTGAAAAAATGAGTTCTACAATCACTAATGATATCCCTAGGAATTACAAATCTAGATAGGATGTTTTCCTTGAGAAAGATAATAATTGTTTGATGATCATTGGATTTTTTAGGAATTTCCTCAACCCATTTTGATACATAATAAAAAATTAAGAGAATGTACAAATATCCCCTAGAGTTTGGGAAGGGACCCATGAAATCGATTCCCCAGCAGTCAAAGATTTCAATAACTAAGATGAGAGTCAGTGGCATTTGATTCCTTTTTGTGATGGATCCTACTTGTTGACACCTATGATAGCTTTGAAAAAATGTGTAGGAGTCCCTTGAGAGGGTGATCCAAAAGAGACCACTTTGAAGAACCTTAACAGATGTTTTATTAGAGGAAAAGTGACCTCCACACACCTCATTATGACAGAATTTAAGGATGTACTTGTAGAGACCTGGTTTTTTCCCTGTAAGACTTTGGAATATTCTAAATATAATTTCAGATCTAGGCGCGACGACGGCGTGCGATTCTGAGGCTCGGTGTGCCTGGAATTAATTTTATAAAAATATTAAGTATTTTTATACTATACACATGTCGGGGTTGTGTTTTCTCCTAAACGATATCTCGAATCAGAAATCTGAGGGCACGGTTGCATCAGGAGCATGTCGTTTACCCTAGGCGGGGTGTAAAAGTTGCGGGCGCGGGCCTGCTGTGAGAGATGTCACCCAAGGGAAAAATTTTCATTTTAAAATAATGACTTAGTGATTTTTATCACTGAAGTTATTTTCGAAT
Source organism: Viscum album (assembly GCA_963277665.1). NCBI lineage: Eukaryota > Viridiplantae > Streptophyta > Magnoliopsida > Santalales > Viscaceae > Viscum > Viscum album. Next base: position 1,326,331,727 of record OY728142.1, on the reverse strand, counting down.
AACTTTCAAACAGAGTCTTGGAATGGAAATCCAAGACTTACATTGAGTTTGAAATGGGGTGTTTTTCCTAGGTGTGACATAAAATGAGAGGGCGCGGTGAATTCGGATTCTGCGCTGAGTGGGATCCTTATAAATAGAGAGTGGGGTGTTTAGGGTTAAGGGAGAACTTCAATTCACTCTCTCTCTCTAACACCAAATCTCTCTCTCCCTCTTTATTCATCTCTCTCAACCGTTCTTCACCGTTCTTCACTGAATCGAGGAGCGACCCCTACCGGAACCTTGGCGGATCGAAGTGGGGGCGTCGTGGATGCGTCGCTAGCGGCAAATGGGTAGATCGAGGTAGGATTCTTGTTAAATTTAGCACCTTCATTGGTTTCTTAAAAAAATCATCAAATTTCATCGTTTGAATTCTATAATTTTAGAATTTAGGGCGTTGGCCGAACAAACACGGCCAACGCCTGAGTCCCGTATTAATTGTCGTTTTGGGCGTTCTTCGTCCAAATTTTCAGACACGCCAAATCTTATCGGATCGATGATCGAGGGCAGGCGCTAAGAAGGCCTCACCCCGAGGATTCCGAATCCTCCTTCGGATTTGGAATCGGGCTACCAGAGCGGTGGCGGCGGCTGTCGGAAGCCCCAACTCCGGCAAGGGCGGTGGCCGGAGGTCGGGCGTCAGGCACTGGGTGCGGCCGGGGGGTTCGAACGAGGTGGTGACATCAGGTGTGGCCGGTGCAGACGGGGTAGCTCCGGTAGGAGCCGAGCCGAGGTGGTGGCAGCGTTGGGTGGAGCTGCCGTGGTGGTGCGCCCCGCAGGACGGCGGAGAGGTGGCGCAGATGAGGCGGCCACAGCGGAGCGTGGCGCGGGGTGACCAGGCGGAGCCGGCAGCGGAGCGTGGGAGCCCGGGCGGCAGTGGCGTCATGCGGTGCAGGCCTCCGCAAGGCACGATAATGCGATGTAGGAGGCAATGGCCCTGGGCCTGTCGTGGTCGAAGGGGAACCCGAGGCGCCGACCGCCTCAGGTGTACGGAGGAGACCAGGACCCGCGTTCGGCGGGTCCTGCTGGCGCGACGCGGAGACTGACCTTTGGACGGTCTTCTTTGGAGAACCGGACCCGAGGAGAGTCCGGTGTGGTTGGAGAAGGCCGTGGAAAGTCAGGCTGGACCCGCGGCTGGGCCGCGGGCCAGCGGTTCGGACCGGGCCGGCCGGGGTGAACCGGCCCGGTTGGGCCCCTTGCGATCAAGGGGTCGTATCTTCTAAACGACACGTCTGTTTGACGTGCCGTCTACGGCTGTGGGTTCGTGTCGGTGAGGTGGACTTTTTGAAGTGGGTTTCGGGTTGTTTGGGTTTTGTGCCTAAAGTCAGGTGACACAAAACGCTTTAATTTAATAACATTAAATTATTATTAAAGTTGCAAAGGACGTGGCTCGCGAGCCAGATGTATGTTTGATGCGCCGTCAGAGGCGTTGTGGCCCTGGAGTTGAGAAGATCCTTCCAAAGTTGGTTTGGAACCCTTGTAGTTTGGTTTCGTTTCTCGGTGGCACGAAATGATTAATGCGAATAATTAATTAATTAATTAATTATTCTTGCATCGGACCTAACTCCTGTTTGGGATTTCCAATTGACGCGTTGTCAGCGGTAGCGTGATCCCAGTTCTCGTGCGGACTTTCTGAGACACTTTCCAAAGCGTTCGGGTTGGAGACAAGGTTCGGGCCCCATAGGGTCTAGTTCGCATGTTTTACGGTGAAACACCATTTTTTCACCCAACATCTGTTTGGTGTGTTTGAGTACTCGTTTCTGAGTGTTATGCTGAGGGGATCGCGATGGTGCAATCCGCCCGCCTAAATCTGGGCCCGAGGCGTGGGCCCCACGAGGTGGCTTTCAGACGTATGCTGTGTTTTGACGACTTATGATTCATAAGTCTGTTCAGGGAAAATGAATAGCCTACGCCGTGTGGTTATCTACAAGGAACGCATTGGTATGATCTGCGTGACGTGTTTCGGGCTCGAGGTGTGGGCCCCACAGGGCCCTGTTTCCATAATGCGGGAAGTTGTATCTTCTGCATCCGGAGTTCGTTTGACGTGACATCGTCGTCGTTCTGACCCTAGCATCAAGGTGAAGTTGACCGGGATGGTTTCAAGTGTTGAAGTCGGAGTTGAGGCGTGGGCCCCACAGGCCGTCTTTTAAGTTGTGTACAGCGTACTGTGACTTTTTCATCAGACATCTATTTGGGGCATATGAGTATTCTTTTTGGCATGTTTTTATGAGAGCATCGCAATGGAACAGTTCTCCCGACCTTTTTCGGGACCAAGGTGTGGGTTCCACGAGACGTCGTATGGGCATAAAGCGGTGTTGAATAACTTTTCCATCAAGAGCTCATTTTCAGTGAGTAAATAGTCTATCTCGCGTGTTTTTCTGTGAGGATTACAATGGTGTAATCTGTTTGGGCATGCAGAGCCTCTTTAGAGATCTCATTAAATGTGTAAACATAAAAGTGCATTGGTCGGAGGTTCCTTTAATGCACTTCAAACCTACACACGGTAGCGGTGTTAGTGACACCCAGTGAAGGCACGGGTAGTACGGAGTTATCGGACCAGTTCCAGGTTTACCCTCCAGTGGGGATGGGTAGTGGGTTACCCGTTGACCTTAGGGTTTACCCTCCAGTGGGGCTGGGTAGTGGGTTACCTTTTGACCTTAGGTTTTACCCTCTAGCGAGGCTGGGCAGTGGGTTACCCATTGACCTTTTAGGGTTTACCCTCCAGCAAGGCTAGGCAGTGGGTTACCCATTGACTTTAGGGTTTACCCTCCAGCAGGACTGGCCAATGGGTTACTTGAAGACCTCTTGTGGTTTACCCTCCAGTGAGGTTGGGTAGTGGGTTACCCATTGACCTTAGGGTTTACCCTCCATCTGGGCTGAGCAGTGGGTTACCCGATGACCTCTTAGGGTTTACCCTCCAGCTGGGCTGGGTAGTGGGTTACACGATGACCTCTTAGGGTTTACCCTCCAGCTGAGCTGGGTAGTGGGTTACCCAACGACTACTTTCAGACTCAAGCCTTTCTATAAGGCCAGTCAGTGACTTTGCTCCGTGATTATCGGAGCGAGACCCTTGGTTGTACGGTTCAGCAATGAGGTAGCTTGGCGTGTGGAACTATTGGGAATTAGTGATGGATATCCTTTGAACTGTTAGTGACTTTTCTTGGGCTGGTCTTAGAGATAGAGATCCCCTTACACACTCGTTTGGGTTTCTTGTTGAGTATATATATACACCCTACTTTTGTTCCCACTCCTTGGGTTCAGTTACTCTTCTTCTAGGAGGGGTGAAGACGCGTGGGGTATGCCATGTGCTTTCCGTGTCTAGCTCCTCTCGGTTGGATGAGCCTGCTTCCTTTATCTTGTCGGGTTGAGCTGCACTCTCTCTATTGTACTCTTACACTATTCTTGATTTGTCTACTGCTCACCATTTTAGTATCTCCTTTTTTCATCACTTGATCTTTTGGGGCATCCTACTAAGTATCTTTATACTCACCCCTGCTTGGGCTTTGCCCGCACTTGGTGCGCCCTTGTAGAAAATGGACAGGTCAATCGAGACTATGGAGGAGTGTAGAGGACATAGGAGCTTGGGCCATGTTTAGTGGTCACAGTAGTACTTTCAGGTGTGAGACGCACCAGCTATTTAATTTTGTTTACCTATTGTCGGGTTGTGGCACCTTTCGGATTGGGCACATGTTTTGACCTTTTTTCTATTCGGTTATCTTGTTAGTAATTTTCAGATCTATACTTGTTCTATATAGAAGTTTATGCATGATTGTGCTTGAGTTATAGTTGTTTGTCCTTTGCCTTTCTTTTTTACTTTGCACTTCTGCATCGATTGGGCTATGTGTGTGAGTACAGGTACTTAGGTGAAGGCCTCCCTGAGATCGTTACGCCTTCAGCGCTTATCGCCAGCCCCTAGCCTATGGATGCGGGCCTGGGGTAGTTGCGGCTCGAGACTGGTAGGGTCGGGTCGTGACAGTACTCTTGTTTAGATTCTGGGACACACCTCCTAATGACTTGGTCGGGGAAGAACTTATAGAGGTATGGATCATCAAACACATAGTGCTTGACATCAGAAAGGAATTTAATTATAGCTTGAGTCCCTAAGAATTTTGGAATGAATCTTGTAACTAAGTTGTTGGATATGTCGGCATACCAAGGGCAGTCACTCACAGAGTATAGGTGTTCATCAGGGAATGAATCACACACATAAAGGTGGTATAATTTGTCATTAAATTATATCTTAGAGAGATGATCAGCTACAACATTTTAAACACCCTTTTTTTCCTTTATTGTGAGGTCAAATTCTTGTAAGAGAAGGACCCACCTAATCAGTATAGCCTTAACATCTTGCTTCTGGAAGAGGTATTTCAATGTAGAATGGTCAGTGTACACAGTGATGGTGGATCCTAAGAGGTAAGACCTAAAATTTTATATGGAAAACATAATATAAAGTAACTCCTTCTCAGTGGTTGTGTACTTGATTTGGGAATCATTTAAGGATTTTCTTGCATAAGGAATTACATAAGGAGTTTTATCACAATGTTTTCCTAACACAGCTTCTAAAGAAAAGTCACTCACATCACACATGAGTTCTAAAGGAAGGTTTCAATTTGTGTATTTCATGATGGGAGGAGAGGCAAGAGATGATTTTAGGGTTAATAATGAACCCTCACAACTTTCTATCCAAACAAATGGAGCATCCTTTACTATAATACCACAAAGGGGATGAGCGATTGAACTAAAGGTCCTAATGAATCTTCTATATAAACCAGCATGTGCTAATAAAGAACTCACTTCCTTGAAAATTTTGGGTGATGGAAGGTGACAAATAATGTCAACCTTAGATTTATCTACTTCAATCTTCCTACCTGAGACTAGATGTCTAAGGACTAGTCCCTCTTTAACCATGAAATGTCATTTTTCATAGTTTAGGGCCAAATTATTTTCTTCACATCTTGAAAAAAATCTCTCCACATTCCTTAGACATACCTCGAATGTATCCCCAAACACAGAGAAGTCATCCATGAAGACCTCTAGAAAATCCCCTACCATGTCCGAGAAGATTCCCATCATGCACCGCTGAAAGGTTCCAGGGGCATTGCATAACCCGAAGGGCATGTGTTTGAAGGCAAAGGTGCTGAATGGATAGGTGAATACAGTCTTCCCTTGATCCTCTAAGGAGACCTTAATCTGATTGTACCTAGAGTACCCATCTAAGAAACAGTAGAATGCATGACCTGCCACTCTCTCAAGGACTTGGTCAATGAATGGTAAGGGGAAATGGTCCTTCTTGGTAAATGATTTTAGCTTCCTATAGTCAATGAAAACTCTCCAGCCACTACTCACCCTAGTTGGAAGAATCTCTCAATCCTTATTGGTTATCACTTTGATTCTAGCCTTCTTTGGAACCACATGGATCGGGCTGACCCACTCACTCTAAGATATGGGATAGATGATACCAGCTTTTAACAATTTCAGAATTTATTTTCTCACTACTTTCATGATATTAGGATTGAGCCACATCTAAGGTTGACAACATGGATTTGAATCAGATTCTAGAACAATCCTATGACTCCCGATAAGTGGGATAATCCCAGGAATATAAAATAGGGTTTATCCAATGGATTTTTTGTGTCTCTTAAGGACATCTAGAAGCATCCTCTCATGATCATCTTGAAGAGAAGAATAAATGACAATAGGATGTGTTCCATTTTCTTCTAGGAAGGCATACTTAAGTGAAGTAGGAATTTATTTCAATTCAAGATCAGTTTGGTTCAAAATTTCAGTAGAATATTGGAACATTAGATCAAGATCAATTTCTTTTTTTAGACTTTCAAATAATATTGATTCCCCATGTGTAGAAATTTCATCTACTAGATTGGTTTGATTAGTGTTAGGGAAGGGATTTAGAGTGTTATCTATGAATGTGGTTTCCTGAAATATTTAATTGATCATTGGTCTTACGATTTCATCATAGGATCAATCTGAAAGTGATTCTAGCTAAGGAGATAAAATTCCTTCATGTGACCAAAGGAAATTAATCTCATCCTCACTTAAACATTCCTCAAATATTCCTTAATGTTCTATGGATTCTTTATAAATTAATCCTATCATGTTTACTTCATAAATATCCTCATAATCCCTTATTTGTGAGCTTTCATTATAAATGTTCAGGTCTAAACTCATGTTTCCAAAGGTGATGTCCATGTTCTCATTTCAGACTTGGATGACAAAGTTGATTGTTGCAAGGAAGGGATGGCCAAGGATGATTTGGGTTTGTTCCTTATTGCCTAATTTTGGATTGTTGTCAAGGACAATGAAGTCAGTAGGGTAGATGAAGTTTTCTACTTTTATTATAACATCCTTTAAAATACCCTTTGGAACCCTAATTATAAGATCAACAAGTTGAAGTGTGAAAGATGTGGGTTCAAGATCTTCTAGGCCTAACTGGAAGTACATAGTATCAGGAATGAGATTGACACTGGCACCTAGGTCACACAAGGCTTTGACAACTTTGTTCTATCCTAGTTCAACATTGATGTAATGGAATCCCGGGTCTTTCATCTTTGGTGGAAGGGTTCCTTGGATTGTTGTGCTAACATTTACTACCAGAAGGACTTGGTTCTCATGTGATAATTTCCTTTTTAAATTTTCATATTTTCTTTAGGTATTTTGAGTATGTATGAATGGTTTGAATAGAATCGAGGAGTGGAATTTTCAGCTTGACTTGTGAGAATATTTCCCTCAACGTTTCACTCAATTCAGGCTTCGTTTTCCCCCTCATGCATTGAGAAAATGGTGAAGGTTGTCAGATTGTTTGTTGAAGAGTTGTTTCTTTCACATTATCATCAATTTTCTCAGTTTGATCATGTGGTTCATTTGAATTTTTATTAGAGTTTGAAGCTTCAGATGGTTTCTGAATTGTTTTTTTGGGTTTCTCAATTTATTTCCCACTTCTTAAAACTATCACAACCTTTAGTTGTTCATGATTTGTCTGAGTGAAACTTGATTCTCCCCTTACAGTTGGGGATGGGATAGCCTGAGTAGGCATGGGTACCTTTCCAGTTTTGATTGTTTTTAATTCTTGTTTAAGTGATGAGACTTCTGATTTCATTTTCTCCATTTGTTTACATAATTGTTCAAGGATTGGGATAGATTGGGTAGTGTCTTGTGCTTGTTGGTTTATCCAAGGAGGATACTTTGGTTGTTGGATTGGCTATTGAATGGGTTGTTGGATAGATTGTTGATATTGGACATGAGGATGTTGGAATTAGACCGGTTGTGGTTAGAACTGATTATGGGTTTGAAAGTTTTATTGAGGGTGTGGATTTATACATTATTGTTGTGTTGGTTGTTGATTGTCCTTCCAATGGAAGCTTGAATGGTTATTATACCTTATATTGAAGGTGTTTTGGAATTGTGTCTTTTGAAAGTTAATTGCATTAACTTCTTCTAGTGGTCCTCCTAAAAGAACATCCTTGATAAAAGGAATGGTTGAGAAATTATCAGTCTTGTGGTCATGTTTATCACAAATTGTACAAAAAATCTCAACAGTTTGGGTTTTTTGGATCTTCCTAATATCAATCTCCTCAACCTTCTTAGTGAGTGCAACAATTTTTTCTCTAAGGTTTTATTCTTCTCCAAGATTGTGCATTCCACTAGATTTGGGTGGATTCTCATATTAAGGTGATGTTCCCCATGTTTGGTTCTGTTCATAAAGATTTTATAGATACTTTTAAGCATCATTTGGGTCTTTGTTTCTGAAGGTTCCATTACACATCATATTAATGAATTTTTTGTTTCCTGGACCTAACCCTTAATAGAAAATTCTCACTTGTTCTGGGATTAAAAAACCATGGTGTGGTACCATGTTTAATGTGTCCTTGAACCTTTCCCATGTTTCATAAAATGTTTCTCCCTCTATTTCAAAAAAAAAATTGGATTCTCTTTTTAAGTGAAATTGTTTTGCGATGGGGGAAGTATTTTTTATAGAATTATTGTTATAGTTGGTCCCAAGAGTGAATGGATGTTGGTCTCAAATTTTTTAACAAATTCTTTTCTCGGTCCTTCAGAGAAAAAGAAAAAAGTTTCATTTTAGCATATTCAATTTTATTTGGAGGGAACATGGTTTTGACAATGTCATTAAATTCTTTAACATGAAGGTAAGGCATCTTAGACTCCATCCCATGAAAGGTTGTAAGGTGGTTTAGGACATGGGATTTAAAGACATATTATGAATATCCTATGTTATCATGCATAATTCATGAGGGTGCATTGGTACAGAAAGTTGTGAGGTAGTCATTCATGGTTGGGTCTGCAACAATTCCCAAGTTAGGGTCTTTCTCATTATTTTAGTTCCCTCCAAGGTTTATGATTTTGTTTTGTGGGAGATTCTCCATTGTATCGAACTCAAAATCTGAATCTGGAGTATTAAGAAGATTTGTATCTAATGTAAAGATACCTATATGGGTGCTTTACTCCCCTACCCTAGGACTATACACCCAAACTAGACTATTTTAATGGTCACGGGTGTAGGTGTACATGCGCTAAGAAAAGAGAATAAAAATAAAGGGGAAAAGATAAGATAAATGAAGGAGAATAGAAATATTTTCTAAGGTAACTTACTTGGTCCCTGGAAATGGTGCCAAAATTTGTTTGTGCCCAAATTTATCCAAGTTGTATGGTGTAAGCATTCATTGTAGTACGACTTGGGTTATCGATCCTCGGAGACCTAAGAATAAACCTAAGAAATATACATTCTAAGAAGGTGATTTGATGATGTTGATTTGGATATGAAGTGGCCAACTTGGGTTTGAATTTATTAGATTATTTGAGAATTTAAAGACTTAAGTGAATTCAATTTAAATTATGAGTTTATCCTTGGTTATCACATGGGGTGGATTGGATGAATTTCTTTTTAAATTATTTCAATTTCTTAAATTTGAGCATTTCCTTTAATGAAATACAAACATCCCAAATCACACACCGATATTAAGTTTTCACTATCCTAAGGATAATCACCTATAAACTTGTAGGATCATATTGAAAAGCACTCCATGGTAGAGGATCATTTTAGCACTCAGGATGTGTATCCTTAAAATTGGTGAGTTTAAAGGAGAATGTACATAATTGAATGAAAATCTCAAAAATAGAATTGATTAGGAATTATTAAATTAAGAAATAACAGCCAATTCATCCCCTTTCTACTCCATTGGATCAACCCATTATATTTTTATCCCTCCATTAATGCTATTCTATCAATGAAAGCGAGTATTAGACTTATGATGGTAGAATTGGAGAAGAAGAAAAAATAAATAGCAATCACTCCACCATTGTGTGAAGGGTTTCACAAAAGATTATGTGAATAACCTCACTTCCTAAGGCAATGATATCAATGTGACATGGAAAATTAAATGAGAGATTAAGAATAAGAAGATGGTCTTTTAATAATTAAATGAATCTTAATGAAAAACATACATGGGAGAAATTGACAATGCGATTACAAAATGAAAGCATGACAATATAAATGAAAGAAATAAAAACTTTGATTCCCCATCCCCTTCACCACCAGATACTTATATAGGAATATTTGTAGCCTTATATACATCCCCCAATAATAAATTCCATCTCCATTAATTGGGAGAGTCAATAGAGTGTGAGAAAATCAAGGGAATTTCGACATTTCAAAGTTGATCAGAAAATTCATCCAGATTCATTTTCCATTTTGAAGTGTGAATTTGTAACTGAATATGGCCGAATTCAGAGAGGTCTTATAATAGAAATATGATATTCCCTCTGTCCTATATTATCTGTAAAAATTTCATGTCATTTCGTGCAGCCGTTTGGATGTTATGCTCGAAATGGTGGGATGACTTTATGGGAATTCAGATCAAGCCCACTATTTAAATGTAAACTTTGGACCCATTTATCTCCAAGAAACCTTCAAAATTATATCCAACCATAGTTTAATGAAATGGTACCCATATTTTTATATTTATACAGTAAAAATTTTAGATTCATTGGTCTTTTTTTGTGGGCCCCACTTTTGTTTGATGGGCCTTAGGCCCATTATTCTTTGTCTAGAAAATTTATTCATTCATGACAAAAAATATCCATCTTCACTTGGGATTCATCCATAAATCCTAAAAGATAAAATGTTCCAAAAAAATGATCAATCATATCCCAAAATATAAAATTCAAAAAAATGAATATAATGTTCTCCACAAACAGATGAATGATTGGGCCCAGATTTTCATTTTAAACATGAATTGCAGTTAAGATGAGAAATGAAGTTCAATTTCTATAATGCACTAAAAATGGTGTTTTTGGACTTTAGAACACATGAATATTAAGATATTGACATTTAATATTATCCACTTTTATAAGCTAATCATGGAGGAAGCTATTGATATTCAAATACCCTAGAGCCCATTCCATCTCCTCCACATGTGAAAGAGGAATCACCTATAGTGATTAAAAGTTCTGAAGGATTTGACATTGAGATATATATTCAGACTTTTGAATCAATAGCTTTGACTGAGTTTGATAATATCAAGGAAAATTATGATAGGTTTAAGAAATAGTTAATCTCTTCCAAGGATGATATTAAATAATTGAAGGAAAGATCAATATCTAGAGTTGTCTTTGATAAGTTGGTTTGGATTATGGATACTTAGACCAAATTAATCAAAAATCTTTAACCAGTGCAAAAATTTTCTTCCAGCATGAATAATAAGGACATTGAGTTCATAATAGACCAAGTGAGTGAACTTAAAGGAGTATGTTCTACCAAGTCTGAAATTAATGAACTTGGAGTTCTTATAGAATCACAGAGAGACACTACTACAAATTTCCCCTTTATCAATGCTAAAAACCGACATTAACAGCGCTAGAAAAGTGTTGTAAATGTCGGCGAACCAGCACCTACACCTGTACAAAACATCACCCCACACCTATACAAAACAACACCCGCACACAATATTTTGACAAACAACCATATATACATTCACTTAACATCATGAATACAAAACCACACACTGCTATATACATTTCAAACAATGTTTTACATGGTTACAATTACAATTATCCAACAACAGTTATAAACATTAATGTTCCATCCTTTGATATTCGTGATCCTCTCTCAAAAATTTTCATCCACGGTATTTGTTTCCGAACAAAGCATCTGAAATCGAGGAAAAAAATTCACCTATATAAGAAACCAAATATTATGTTAGTAATACAATACTAAAATAAATTAAAACATTAATATGAAAGAATACATTAATATGGACATTTGAAACTAAAATATGGAAATGATAAACTCAAATGTTTTCATTCTGATAACAATGAAAGAGAATAATGTAAAATCAATATGTTTTTGGATGATTTATCTCATTTAATAAATACTAATTCTTTATCTAATGAAAAGCTTTACCGATCAAACCATGCGTCAGATCTAGGTGCGGTCAATTCGTACACCTCAAAAATGACTCATGGATCATTTTCCTAAAGTATCAAAATAATCCGAACGCATTTGCTCGGTATTCCGTATGTCATTTGTGTTGTTTTCTAAAGTTAATGTCAATTTGAAACTGGTATCAGACACTTTTAGCCATACCAGTCACACCGTGCATCGGATTGAGGTGCGGTCGATTCGTACACCTCAAAAATGACTCATGGGTCATTTTCCTAAAGTATCAAAACAATCTGAATGCATTTTCTCGGTATTCCGTATGTCAGTAGTGCTGTTTTTTAAAGTTAATGTCAATTTCAAACTGATATCAAACACTTTTAGCTGTACCATTCACACCGTGTGTCGGATTGAGGTTTGGTTGATTCATAAACCTCACAAATGACTCATGGATCGTTTTCCTAAAGTATAAAAACAAACCAAACATGTTTTCTCAGTATTCCATATGTCAGTAGTGTTGTTTTTTAAAGTTAATGTCAATTTCAAACTGATATCAGACACTTTTAGCCATACCGTTCACACCATGCGTCATATTCAGGTGTGGTCAATTCTTACACCTCAAAAATGACTCATGGATCGTTTTCCTAAAGTATAAAAACAATCTGAACGCGTTTTCTCAGTATTCCCTATGTCACTTGTGTTGTTTTCTAAAGTTAATGTCAATTTGAAATTGTTATCAGACACTTTTAGCCATACTGATCACACCGTGCATCGGATTCAGGTGCGGTTGATTATTATACCTAAAAAATGACTCAAGAATAGTTTTCCTAAAGTATCAAAACAATATGAATGCATTTTCTCGGTATTCCGCATGTCATTTGTGTTGTTTTCTAAAGTTAATGTCAGTTTGAAACTGGTATCAGACACTTTTAGCCATACCAGTCACACCGTGCATCGGATTGAGGTGAGGTCGATTTTTACACCTCAAAAATGACTCATGGATCATTTTCCTAAAGTATCAAAACAATCCGAATGCATTTTCTCAGTATTTTGTATGTCAGTAGTGCTATTTTTTAAAGTTAATGTCAATTTCAAAAAGATATCAGACACTTTTAGCCATACCATTCACACTGTGCATTAGATTTAGGTGCGGTCGATTCTTACACCTCATAAATGACTCATGGATCGTTTTCCTAAAGTATCAAAACAATCCAAATGCGTTTTCTCAGTATTCTGTATGTCACTTGTGTTGTTTTATAAAGTTAATGTCAATTTGAAACTGTTATCAGACACTTTTATCCATACCGATCACACCGTGTGTTGGATTCAGGTGTGATTAATTCCTACACCTCAAAAATGACTCATGGATCGTTTTCCTAAAGTATCAAAACAATCCAAACGCGTTTTCTCGGTATTCCGTATGTCTGTAGTGTTGTTTTCTAAAGTTAATGTCAATTTGAAACTGGTATCAGACACTTTTAGCCATACCGGTCACACCGTGTGTCAGATTGAGGTTCGGTCAATTCGTACACCTCAAAAATGACTCATGGATCGTTTTCCTAAAGTATCAAAACAATCCGAACGCATTTTCTCAGTATTCTGTATGTCAGTAGTGTTTTTTTCTAAAGTTAATGTCAATTTCAAACTAATATCAGACACTTTTATCCATACTGATCACACCATGCGTCGGATTGAGGTGCGGTCAATTCTTACACCTCAAAAATGACTCATGTATCATTTTACTAAAGTATCAAAACAATCCAAACACATTTTCTCAGTATTCCAAATGTCACTTGTGTTGTTTTATAAAGTTAATTTCAATTTGAAGCTGTTATCAGACACTTTTAGCCATACCGATCACACCGTGCGGCAGATTCAGGTGTGGTCGATTTGTACACCTCACAAATGACTCATGGATCATTTTCCTAAAGTATCAAAACAATATGAACACATTTTCTTGGTATTCCATATGTCAGTAGTGCTGTTTTCTAAAGTTAATGTCAATTTCAAACTGATATCAGACACTTTTATCCATACCGATCACACCGTGCGTCGGATTTAGGTGTGGTCGATTCGTACACCTCAAAAATGAATCATGGATAGTTATCATAAAGTATCAAAATAATCTGAACATGTTTTCTCGGTATTCCGTATATCTGTAGTGTTGTTTTCTAAAGTTAATGTCAATTTGAAACTGGTATCAGACACTTTTAGCCATACTGGTCACACCGTGCGTCAGATTGAGGTGCGGTCAATTCTTACACCTCACATCTGGACACCCCCTCCCTCTTGGACACACCCCCTCCTAGACACCCCCCCACTCTTGGACACCCCCTCCCTCCTGGACACCCCCACCCACATATAAGGGAAACTAAAATTAGAAAATTGAAAATCCAAGATATTGGTTCCCATAAAGATTTTAATATGCTCATGATTGGACTGAATGACTATGCATCAGTTGACTTCCACACTATAGACCAGTGTAGTCCAATAAGTTATGATTTAATAGAAAGACAAATCACATCTAAAACCATTGTTCATAACCTAAGGATATAAAACATAATAAAGGGTGATCATATATGATCAGTAAGTGTAAAAAAGGGAGATATCAATGATCATGTATGGATAACATTAGTAGGAATTCACCTTCATCCTATTTGTGTACAATCTTCCATCAGGTATGTTTCCCATTCATTTCTAAACACATCTATATCATCTTCTGAATATGAGTTTTTGCGACAGTCATGGTAGTACTGAAAAAATATAAATACAAAAAGGATTAATAAATATTTTAAATTAACTCATAATTATTTTCTAAAATACCTCATTAGGGATTCTAGATTGTTGATGAAATATGATCTCTTTCATAAATTTACAAACATAATAACCACAGTCCTTTCCATTTGTTTGTTTTAGACACTTTAGAAACATCAACAACAATAAGTAAATTGTTTTGATATGTGTTTGGATAGTGAAATGTTATTATATATACCCGGATAATTTTCTATTTGTAGATCTTATAGGCTTGCTCATCCTTATGCCCTGGATTCATTCCATGCATTAGACAATATTGATGTACCGCCCTATCATAATAGAATCCTCATTAAAAGATAACATAAATTATATAACTAGATGTTTAGTTTTAAAATGTTGGATCTAGTGTATTACAAATTAACAAATGCCATCATGTGTGGTTGGTTTGTTGGATATCCATGCATTGAATCCAGAAAATAAATCTTTGGAGTATCCAAATTGACTACAATCAGCATCCAATGCTCCCTAAAAATACAAAAAGGAATAAGTAAAGAAAGAAATGAAAATATAGTTGATATGATTAAATTGTAGAGTTTTACCCCTGCATCGTTGGTATTAAAAAGAGTATGTTATCCGTAATTTTGTTTTCAAACGATTTGAGTAGGGATGACATTATTACAGCCTCTTTATTAGAATCTATTTCTTCTTTTGAAGAGATGGTGTGAGGACTAACGAGTCCAAATTTTTTTTCATGGGTAAATCCCTTCAATTGTTTTTCATATATACGCCTGTGAAAAATATAAAATGTATTTAGTCATTATTATCAGAGTATATCAGCTTTTGTAAAATAAAATCATGAAAACATACCTCATGTATACATTTACAACTAAGGTGCCTATCCATTCATACTTGAGGATTTCATTTACATTTTTAGCACTAATGAAATCTGATGTTTCCTCTCTGTAGATATTTTTTTCAAAAACAACTGTATGAGCATTGTTTTCTGTCAACTTTGTATCCACATGAGCCTACAATGATATTAACTGTGGATATAGAACATGCGGGGTGAAAGTGATCTCAGTAGACCGTTTCAATCGGTTGGTTTATCCTTGAGATAGTTTTGATCTTATATTTCATTTCAACCCCTTCTCTTTGTCGTTCTGTAATAAAATTAATCGGTTTAGACCTTTTTTCATTAAATCTTAAAGGTCTATCTTGAAAAATACTTAAAAATGGATACCTCCTTGTCGACATGTTTTTTTACAAGAACTGACAGCCATGTGATGAATGTTCCAATAGCTTGTTCAACCGTATGAATGTCGTCACCGTCATTTGGAACAGGTAGCTCAGCACTCGGCTCATTAGCTACGTTAATTGACACTCTGAAATGATATGTTAGAAGCTGTCTGTTGTGTAGCATGTCTTTCTGCGAATTGAACACCGTAGCCCTTGCTACAAGGCGATAGGTGGGAGTTGCTAGATATAAATCACAGTCATTTTCACCCTGTAGAATATTATTACAAGAAAGGTATCAGTGTCTATGTGAATCACATTTCACAGAAACAATTATTAAAACATTTATTACCTCAGCTAAGTTAGGTTTTTTAGGGGAATGGCTTGCCTCCAAGCTAGTGGGGGGTGGGGAGGAATCATCACGCATGGGTTGTTGTTGAGTTTTTTATTCTCTTTCCCCCCCCCATCAATGTTGCTATCATATCTCTTTGGTATTTTAATTCTTATTGAAAAATAGCTAATTTTTCTTGCAGCTTTTCCATTTTTTCATTTTCATCGTCTGCTTGTTTTTGTTTTTGAAAATATGTTCGGGGTGTCACCCCAAAACCTGCACCTCTGACGTGGCCATACTAGTCTAGCCACTTCAAGGCTGCTGAAAGTATGTCTGCATCTGGTGCGGGTGTTGTTGATTCCTGTGACTATGTCAGATAGAAAATATAGAAAAATTAGTAGTCATTGGAATGTAATAGCGATTTAAAACAATTAAAATTTATATTATGTCATACTTACACATGTTTCCCACACTTTTTGTGTATTTTCATCTATCAGTATCCCCTATTTATTTACACGAGCCTCCTTCCATAGCACATGGCATGGGATGGATTTGGATTTTGATTTCGATTCATCAATCTGCATATAAACAGAGAAACATGGTTATGGTGTTGTTTTATGTGAAATATAAGTAGTACGGTAGATTTAAAAGATGTACCAATTTTTTCTCAAGTAAAGCGTACCCCAACCTTGCTTTAAGGTAAGGGTACGCTGGTTCTTCTGCGCGTTTTTTATTTTCAGTACTCAGTTGTTGTTTCATAAATAAAAAACTGTCAATTAAAGTGATGAATACAAGAAACGTCAAACAACGTATTACCCCACACAATGTACCTGAAAATTCTGCTCCCTATGACGGTTGATAAACGTGTCCCATGCTCCTTGGGATATCAAGTGTGCATAAAGAGGAGGTGGGTGCGACTTGATTTTCCCTTCAGTATATTTAAGATGATATTTCGTTAAAATTGTGTGGAAAACTCTATGAATCCTTCCTGCAACTCTTAATACATATTCCTTGTGCGAGGAATCTACTATAAATTCATTCTACAATGGATGATGAAGAGTAAGTCAATGTTTTGGTATTTTATTTCAATAAATTAAAAAACGATATCATAATGTTAACATAATCTCTTCCCACATTAGTGTCTTAAGACCGGTGACAACATGGTGCCACGACTGTACATCAATCGGCACACGTTGCTGAGTGACGATTCCAATGTAGCTACTAAAGATGGCTTTGTTGGGGTTAACATGCTGGCCTCGCTTATTCCATACTACATCAAATTTGATGCCTTTTTCTTTTGCCTTAAGGATTTTGGCTAACATTGTCAAACTATGACGCTCTTGTTTTTTTTTGCGCTTTTAGGGTTTCATTTCCTACCATTTCCTTAGAAGTATCATCAATATCCTTCTTCGGAGCACTAGCATCAGCACTGGGACCAGCAGCAACAGGTTGAGAAACTTGTTGTTTCTCTGCACTGGGACCAACGAAAATAGGTTGAGAAACTTGTTGTTGCTCTACACTGGGACCACCAGCAGCTGGTTGAGAAACCTGTTGTTGCTCTGCAATGGGACCACCAGCAGGTGGTTGAGAGACCTTTTGTGCCTCGGGATTGGGCGCATCAGCAGGTGCAGAAGTCATTATCTGCAGAAGTGGTTTAACATTTAATTTAGATTACATAAAAGCAGCAGCAGAAAGATAATAACATAACGTAACACAATGTATATTACAATAAACAAATAACCTGATTATTATACTCTATTTTTTTCTTTAAAGGTTGAAGAGATTTGACTCCTCTATTGACTATGTAAATCCCTCCATTGTGGTCTCCTCTGACATACAAAACGTTGTCTACATTGGGACTGCTGCGAAATGATTGTGAAGTCCCTATAAAACGGTCATCCTCTGTTGAACTTTCATATGACCCTTCAGTTGTTTTGGTCGATAACAGAACAATTGACCAATTTTGGTTTGCGGGGTCTGGAACATAAAATAATTGTACTGCCTGTGATGCCATTATAAATGGTTCGTCTTTCTCCCCTTCCTTACTGAAATCAACTTTCACAAATCCTAATTCGTCTATTTTAACAGCACCCCTGTTATCAACCCACTTGCATTGAAAAATTGGTACTTTGAATTTCGTATAATCAAACTTCCATATTCATTTGATGATGCCAAAGTATGACATATTCACATAAATTGGATTTTTTTCCTTAGCACCGGAAACATGCATCGCCTCATCCACAAGTGTAACCCCACTATTCTGCATGGTACTGTCTTCATCATGTTCATTAGTATAGAATGTATAACCATTAACTGCATAAACATTGTAAGATAATACATACACACTTGGTCCTCCGGCTATCCATTGAAGTCGTTCTGAAATTGAGTCTGTATTTTCATCTAACTGCTTCAAAATATGATCCTGAAACCATCCTATAAACTATCGATTATGTGTATCTGATATCCATTTTTCAGACCTAGATAGATTCAAACGCCTAAGAATTTCTTTGTGGGTTTGAACATATGGGTCAATGTCAAAACTATTATGCAAAACATAAAGGTAAGACTGCTCCCGATCTGTAATATTGATTGTGACAACCTCTATTCCAGAAATTCCTTCACCCTTAAGTCGTTCAGTGTGACGAGATTTCGGTAGGCCAACGTTTTCCACACAAAACAGGTATTCAGTACAGAATTCAACGACTTCTTTAACAATATATTGCTCTGCAATAAAACCCTCTGGCCGACTTCGATTTTTGACATACCCTTTCAAAATCTTCATATACCGTTCAATGGGGTAAATCCATCTATAATGTATAGGACCACATAGTCGAATCTCTCTCACCAAATGAACCATCATATCAAAAAATATCGGCGGGAAGAACATTTCCAATTCACATAATATGATGAAAATTTATCTTTCCATAGTTGGCAATTTCACCGGGTCTATAACTTTGCTGCATATAGCTTTGAAGAAGAAACAGAGCTTTGTTAATGTATTGAGGACATTCTTGGGCAAAATTCAACGTAAAGATATAGGAATTAGATCTTGCATCAAAACATGGCAGTCATGTGATTTCAGACCCTTTAATTTTAAATCTTTCATTAACACAATGTTCTTGATATTTGAAGAATACCCCTCTGGAACCTTTAAGTCATTCAAGAAGTTGAAAAACTGATATCTCTCCCTGCCTAGAAAGAGTGTAAGCAGCAGGAGGAAGAAATGTTCGTTTTTCACCCTTCACTGGTGCCAACTCTTCTTGTATTCCCATCTCAACTATGTCCAATCTAGCCTTAATTCCATCCTTCATTTTTCCGGGTGCATTTAGCAATGTGTCGATGACACTATCACATACATTTTTCTCAATATGCATAACATCAAAAAAAATTCTGACATACAGACAATTCTAGTAAGGTAATTCAAAAAAACTAATCTCTTTTTCCAACCAGTTTTCGTAAGGTTTTTCGAAAACAGTTTACCAAAAGTAGTGTTCAAATCTTTTACCTTCTCAAACAATTGATCACCTGTTAGTGGAGATGGTGTTGTAAATTCTTCTGAACTTCCATTTAATGATGTCGTCCAAGATCGGTACTTATGTCGTCGGGGTAGAAATCTGTGATGTCCTAAAAACACGGTTTTTTATGAATGTTTCAACCTAATTGATTGTGTACCTTGTTCGCAAACGAGACACCCTTGAGTTCCTTTAATGCTATATCCTGAAAAATTTCCATAAGCAGGAAAGTCATTTATCGTCCCATACAACATGACTTTCAAAGTGAAATCTTCTTTTTTGTAAGCATCATACAACGTAACACCTGAATCCCACAATATTTTCAAATCTTCGATCAATGGAGCCAAATAAACATCAATATCATTACCCGGTTGTTTTGGTCCTGATATAAGCATAGATAACATGATGTATTTTCGTTTCATGCATAACCATGGTGGTAAGTTATAATTTACCAACATAACTGGCCATGTACTGTGACTGCTGCTTTGAAAACCAAAAGGATTCACCCCATCTGTAGATAATGCCAGATGAAGGTTTCTCGGATCGTTTCCAATTTTAGGATACTTGTGATCAATTATCTTCCACTGAGGAGAGTCTGCCGAGTGATATAGTTTCCCATCTTTAATTATTGTATCTTCATGCCATGTCAATTGTCCTGCAGTCTCCTCACTTCCATATAGGCGCCTAAACCTTGGAATAATTGTAAAGTACCATAAAAATTTCGTAGGACTAGAATCATCTTTCTTGTATCGAGAAGCACCACACTTTGGGCATTCTTTAAGTGATTTTTGGTCCTTGAAAAACAATATACAGTCATTCGGGTAGGCGTGTATTCTTTCAGAGATCATACCCATCAATCGTAGCATTCGTTTGGCATCGTATTTTCAGCTTGGGAGTTCGTTATCTTCTGGGAGCATGTCATTCAGGAGAGCAAGTAGTTCCATAAAACTGGCATCACTCCACCCGTTTCCTGCTTTCAAATTATACAGCTTTAGTACGGCTGACAATGCTGTATATTTAGTGCAACCAGCATACAATGGCGTTTTTTCACAACTCTTTAACTTCTCAAACAATTTTGGGCAATCACGAAGTTCATCTTCAATTGTCCTTGTCATTTCCTCAATACAATCTTCATCATCATTCACATCTTTAATCACACCCTCCATACGATCATCTTCACTGTTCACGCTTGTAATCATATCAGATCTTCTATAAAATGTCGTGTTATCCGAGCCACTACCAACATTCATTTTTTCCCTATGTTTCTTCCAACATGTATAACTTCGATCTATTCCGTGACAAATCAGGTGTTCTTCCAACTCCTCTGGACTAATTTTTTTTGAATAACAATAGCGTAAACACGGACAGAGGATTTGAGAAGGGTCACATGCATGATCTCCTGCAAACTTTATAAACTCTTTCACGCCATCTTCATACTCTTTTGTCAACCGATTGGCATTCATCCATTATTTATTCATATTCATCTTCTTTATGGGTTCGATCTCGAACTTTCCTGGTATTATGTTTTAATTAATCAAGTAGAATTGTTTGGGTTTTATAAAAAAAATCATGGTATAAATGCCTCTACAATGAAATAGATGAACCTACCCCAAAACATGTGAAAGTAGTTGAAATCTATCTATATGTGGGGGACTGTGCCCTATCTTTTGTATACACAATGTGTAGGGTTCTCAGTCAAGGTTAGTTGTATACTACCATTTCTAAACTCATGTGAAATCCATATACATGGTGTGTCCAGTAGGGTGAACATCGTCTATGGATAAGATACCTGATTTAATCTGACATATATCAAATTAATTCCAAGTTAGTCTTACAAAGACTGCATGATACCTTTGAAAATACATGACATATAGACACCGATAGTGTATTCCAAGCATTTGGAGCCTGGATGATAAGGTTGTCTCCAATTATATCCCTAGAGTCATGATGTAACTGATAAGGGGTACCCTAGATTTGGATCCTCTTTGATATAAGGGGTACCCACCTTAGACCCCTGCTACTAGTCATTAGCCTCTTTCGTATGGGGAGGCATGCCTAAGGTCATTTGGAGAATTGTTCTGGATAATATGAATAGAGTGAGTTGGGGAGGGATGTTACAAAGTGATATCATAGCTTGTTCTATTTTATGGTTTAGTAATATGGTATATAGGAGGTCTATGGATGTGTCAAAGGTTGTAATGGATACCATATTGGTGAATCAAGAACCCTTATTTTAGTAGGAATTCTAGGTTACTAAGGTATGGGATCACTATTCTTAGTTTTTAGTGTTAGGATTTTATAATTTTTCCTTGGGTGACACATATGGGTTTTTAGGTTTATGATTTATTGTGGGTTTATCTCTTGTAATAATGGAAAGATTGTATGTGCATGAATCATTATAGGCATGTAGAATTCAGATGACATACATGTTCTTGCCTATATTCATTTACTGATGAGAGGTTTGGGTTGTTTAAAGTGTCAAAAAAAATATTTGGTGTTTTCCTGTATAAATTCTTTGTGGAATTCTACTCAGCTGGATAGCTATGTATTTTCTTTGATGGTAGGTCATTTGGATCTTATAAAGGTAGGTTTTCCAGTGGTGGAAATGTAGTCTCTTAGACAATGGATACCTGGAGACCCACTACAGGTTAGTTCGAGTGTTAGATGCCCATTGATGGCTCAATGATGGGAGATATTCTTGAGAGGTGGTTTGAGGATGGACATGAGTTACCCTAAGGTTTTGGAACCCTAGTGGGTTATGGAAAGGCATGTGGCATGCCTTATAGTATCAAAGGATTGTTTTAGAGGGTAGGACTAGTTGGGTGCCTAGCCTGGTGGTTTTGAATGCACTTTTGGCTACCGTGGTTGGATCACAGCTAGATACACATGGTTATTAAGGCGAAGCCTATGTGGTGGGTGGTTGTGTGGTTATCCTTGGCATAGAAGATACCTTGGGATTTTGGTTGAGACTGAAATGCTGTGGGGAATGGTAAGTGGGTTAAGAATATGAGACTTGGTTAGAAAGGAAAAAGAATCATGTGATATTGGGTTGGGTTGCATTAGAGTGCACAACTATTGGGTTTGGATGAGGTTTTATTAGAGAGTGGGAAAGAACCTATGAGAGTATTCTTGATGGTTCACTCTGCCTTTTAGGAGGAGAGTATTGTTGGTGAGGCCTTTTAGGAAAGGTCTTGGTGTGTGAGGGTAGGCACGTGCGATTCAAGCACAGTGATGATTGGTTCATGGATCAGTAGAATGTGTCATGTGTAGGTCTATTGAGAATGTTTTGGGTTTTGTACATGCTTGAGTGTTGTGATAGTGGTGGTGTTATGGTGGTTTTGGGTTTAGTGTCACACTCAATGTAAGGTGACTAGTGCATTCAGAGAGACAAGTGTGAGAATGGTGACCCAGGGCCTTTGGAGAAAAATTATAGACGTTCCATGGAAGTGAAAGTTGATGTGGTCATGGACATATGTATTGTGGTACAGTCAATTAGAGCTTGGTCCTTGAAAAGAGTTGTCATCGATGAAAGAGTGTGGATCAGGATGAGTGTCACGCGTGTGGGTTGGCACCCAGATGGGGGTAACACTCATGGAGTAGTATAAGGGTAACCATATGGTGGGAAGTTCACAAATGACCAGTTATAGGGTTTGACCCTTGTTTTAGATGATTTTTTGACCACTATTAAAAATCACATTCCGGTGCATCAGGAATGGGCATCAGTCAATGTTGTTTCTGGGAACTTGGGAACAAGTGGGTTTCCAGCATATAGCCATTGTGTGTGGTGATGGATACAGTGTGGGATATAGAGTTTGGATGGTTGGTTTATAAGACTATGATAATAATACTCAAATGGTGGGGATATTCATATTGGTCATGGTTTCATGACCCATGTGTCTAAAGGGTCTTGGGGGAGATACCGGTTTTACATGGTCAAGGTGACATCAAAATTTCGATGTGTGGGAGAACTTGAGTAAGAATGGTTCTTCAGTAAATACCTTTCACTTAATGGGTAGCATATGAATTGGAAAACCACCCAGAGGTACCACATCAAGACCAATTCCCTACACCGAATCCTCATCCCTAAGAGGTTCATCATCAAAATCCAACTATAGAAAACAATCTTATGCTTGTAATAGTATTGTAACGACCCGAAATTTTTTTAAATAAATTTTGTTTCTTAATTTTATGTGTTATTGTTATACTCAACAAAAATGTTTCATTTGGTAACATGAGTATAATTAAAATGAGACTGTTGAGTTTTGACTGTTATTTGACCATTGGTCAATATGACCGCTGGAAACTAAACATTTTGACTATTGTCTCTAAATACAAGCAATCTTGGTTAATTAATATAGAAAGAAGATTTGATGGCCTCACCCAGTAGTCTTGGACCGATCGAAGCCCATCTAACAGAACTTGGGAAGGAGGTAGCACCACTGGGCTTTGCTCTGGACCAAACCCAAGCTGAACTTCATCGTATAAAGCTAGAACGGGATCGCCTTCGCGAGAAGTTCAAACTGATAGAAATTACTACTCGTGCGATGTTGGCCGAGCCTCCCTCGGATTCTCTCACCTTAGCACACCTTACACTTAGGTCCTATGCTGGTGTGATAAGGGGCTATGTAAGGAGACCGTAACTGTCTTGTGTAATCCTTTGTTTTAAATAAAATTTCGATTTCTTTTATGAATTTTCAAATGACCGGATAAATATAGTATGCAAATTTTTGATGAATTTTAGAAAAAGGATATTTTAAATATGTTTATGTAAACCCTAAATAATTAAAAATGTGTAATGATTTTCAAAAAATGGTCTTCTGCAATTATGTTCAGTACTAAATTTAGAGTCTAATAAGATCAACTTGATTTTTGATGAATAGTAAATTATGAATAGTGATTTTATGATTAGGATTAATAATGTGTCCAAATGGATTAGTAATCTCACTTAAAGAAAGTATTAAAATAAGCTAGGCACTTTGATTAAGTAATGTGATTCAATAAAATGGTTAAATAACGGTTTCATAAATTATTATTCAAGTATTAGTTTTTTCGGATGAATAGTGTTTTTTAATTAAAAATTTAATTAAAAATAATTAGAAAATTATTTTTATAAAAATGACTTTATTTTTGAACTCAGAGCATCGATATTATGTTAAGGTAATTTTTGGGGATTTTTCTGAAAAAAATGAATTTTCGATGAATAGTGTTTTTATTTAAAAATTAAATTAAAAATATTTAGAAAATTATTTTTATAAAATGGATTTCATTTTTGAAATCAGAGCATTGATATTTGGTTAATGTGAAATTTTGGGATTTTTCTGAGAAAGTTGAATTTTCAGTGAATAGTAAAAATACAGTTTTAGGGTTTCGGTATGTTTAATGACATCATAATGGTGTCATGATGATGTCATGAGATCTTTTGAGGGTTGGCCGGCCAAGGGTGATGAATTATTGTTTTGGGGGCCCCATGTGGCCTAACTCCATGATAAATGATAAGGGAGAGCACATGGGTTTGAGAAAAGCACACGTGAGGTGTCCCTTGGCCATTAATGCCTTGTCCCCTCACTTTCCCTATAAATACCAAGCCCACCTCTCATCCATTCGACTCCCCACTCATTCCCAACGAATTTCTGGTCTCATTACCTCCCAAGGAGTCCTCCCAAGGTGCCCCCAAGCCCTCAAGGTCCCAACCTTTGAGGTTTAAGAGTTACATTTTAAGGTAAGGGATCCGACCCCTCTCTTTCTTTTCAAGTAATCTCTTTTATGTCATTTCTTTTATACTCCATGTTCTTATGTTGGAGGATGTTCTTTTATATTCATCCTACTGCCTATTTCATTTTCATATTATGGGAGACCCCCCTTGCTCTCATCAATTCGTTTTAAGAATGTTTAAGTGGTGCCGTTAGGCTGCCGAATTTTTAAGGGATTCTTTCACCTTCCTCGTTTTCAAGTTCTATTTTCATTCAAGTCTTTCATGTTCCTTTTTATTATGTTGGGGTATGATATATAAATTATCATACTGATATTTTATGATCATATGATGAGAGACCCCATTTGATCGCTTCAATTCAGTATTTTGAAGTTTTAAGTGGCGTCGTTAGGCTGCCGAATTTTTAAGTAGTTCTTCACCCTTCTCGTTTTGAAGTTCTACTTTCATGTCAATTATTTCAAGTTCCTTTTTGTTATATTGGGGTATTATCTCTATATATATCATACTGGACTCTTATGTTCATATGATGAGAGACCCCATTTGATCTCTTCAATTCAGTATTTTGATGTTTTAAGTGGCGCCGTTAGGCTGCCGAATTTTTAAGTGGTTCTTCACCCTTCTCGTTTTGAAGTTCTACTTTCATGTCAATTATTTCAAGTTCCTTTTTGTTATATTGGGGTATGATCTCTATATATATCATACTGGAATCTTATGTTCATATGATGAGAGACCCCATTTGATCTCTTCAATTCAGTATTTTGATGTTTTAAGTGGCGCCGTAAGGCTGCCGAATTTTCATAAGAGAAATCTAATTTTTTTTCCTTCCATGTTTTTCATTTCAAATGGTATGTACCTAAAATTTCATTACCATGTACATATGTCCTTCTTATTCTTTCACCCTACTGTTTTATGGATCATTTATGAAAGGGTGACCCATGTCCCCTCTCATTTCAATGTTTTCTAAAACCCCGAAACTTAGCCGTTATGCTGCAGAATTTTCCCCTCAAAATGCCTCTCTCTTTTCTCAAAAATTATTTTATGTTATAAAGTGAATACTCAAAGCTATTATTTCTACAAGGGTATTCACATATATATCAAAATGTTCCATTTTAAATTCTGGGATTTACATACATGAGACCCGCTTTCCCTTTCCGTGGGTTTGAAGTGACGTAAAGATCATGTCTTTAAAGCAGTTTTTAAAACGTTATGATTATGAAATGAAACCCATTTATTTTATGCTATGTGGGTTATTTATGAAATGTTTGATGATGATATATGTGTCTCACATGATAATAAAGGCAAATTTAAGGGTGCACCCTGATAGCGCTCCAATGCATTGGGTAATGATGTAACCACTAGAGATTACAATTTTCACGATACCTTGGTGAATAACCTTGGTAATTTTCAAATGACACCTTGGGGATGGACCTTGGTGATATGTTCATGATTTTCTATGTTAAATGATGTAGCCACATCTTCATGTTATGAAAAATTTTGTTTTTATTATGAAATTCCTCATGATTTCTTTCTCATGCCTTAAAGTTCTTTTCATGTCCCTATTGAAGTATATCAAGTTTACATGTAAAATGTTCCTCTTGTTTCCCTTATTGGGACTTCTGCTCACCCTTTCTTTTGATGTATGTCCCCAGGTTATGAGATGCAGTAATGAACCTATAATGAACTTAAGGAGATGGCTTTCAAGTGTTTAAGAAGAATGTTTTATATTGTTTTCATGTATTATGTTCCTGGTTTCCAAGACACTAAACCTTAAAGATCCTCAGTTTTGTGTAATGTAATGAAAGTTTATGTTATAAAAAGGCGGGATTCTATAGTTGGTATCAAAGGATGGTTTAGTTATTTGTGGAAATTAGGATATGAAAACTCTAGGAAGAACCCTATAGAAAAGTTTAATATAGGAAATCTTCCTGGTATTTTGGTGAGTATTGAGTAAGGGGTTGCCAAGCAAATACATCCCTGTCTGGATACGAGCAGGTAGAGGTGGCTCTGGCACAGATGTACATAGGGGTAAAACCCGAAAACACCGCTTTGAGCTAGACTCGAACGGGAACTGGTACACGACAACGGGCCTTGCTGCACTCTTGGTTACGACACTCCCGGGGGATATGCTTTGGTAAATTCATAAGCTTGGTATGAACCATTGTTAAAGGAACGAAGATAAAATAAAATAAAGGTTCACATAAGAATATATGATCATTCATAACCTAGATGGGAACCTAGGAGATCACAAGTTAGGGTATACCTTTCATATACAAGTTATCCTTATATGCTTTCAGTTCCTTTTCATGATTATTAGCTAAGTACTTAAGCCCCTAGTTATGCTTTCTCTTCTTAGTTAATGGTGGGAAATGGAAGAACATGTTCCGACAACCAATGTGATAGGAAATGCGACGATTTTCGTATTAATATGACAGGGATGATTAGGGGATTAAAATATGATTATTATTTTGGAAGACGTTCATTATTTTGGGAACCATATTTGATCGAGGTAAATAGATTACTACGGTATTTTCATTGAGGAGTAAGGTTGACTTATATTTTGAAGAATTGATGAATTTAAGGTGAACTTATAGTAATTTAGGTTACTTATGGGAATGACTAACCTATCTTGGGTAAAATATGTTTAGGTTAGCTACTTTTTTTATAAGATGTTAGGAGTGGTTGATGTTGTCTGGAGATGAACAATGAAGTTGTTTTGGAAGACTATGTTATCAAATCCTTCTTGTATTTGGGTTTCAATCTTAGTTTGGTTTGTTTTGAGGAATTTTAAGGACCGTTATTTATGGAATGGTCTATGATGAACTTTGGGTAGTACCATGGAACTTTGATGATTTAAAAGTAGTTTCCATTCCTATGGGATTCTTTCTTTTTGAAGAGTTGTTTTACCCTAACCTTTCTGTTTTTGGGATAATGTTTAAAGATAGAAGAAATAGATAGTTAATCTTTTGTAGATTACATGATTCTATAGAAGATGATTCTTGTGCTTTTATGAGACCAAGTGTTTTTGAATTCTCATCATTTGGAGAAAAGATTAGTGTTGGTAGGGACTTGTTAAAGGATGAAACTCTACTTGAAGGTAGGTATATTTTCTTATGTTTTTGTTCTATGTAGTAAATGAAATCCTCAAAATTATGAAAAGAAACGTAAAACAAAAATGTTGTTGGTTTACGTTTCCTACTAGGTAATCAAAGACCGTTTACACGCATCATAAGTTTGAGATTTTCTCATGGTTAACTTTCTCCTAATCATGTTCTCTATCACTCTCCCTTAGAACTTGACCCTTTGTTTTTTCCTCCATGTCCATGTTTTCCTACATGGAACCCTAGTGTGGGTTAACTCGGGTGACCTTTGTACTTCCCTTTCTTTATTTTAAAGTAATAGTTTTACTGACTCCTTTTCCGATGTGGGACTTTCAATGAAATTTCAAAACCCAATTTTAAAATTGCGAGGACGCAATTTCTTAAGGGGGGAAGATTGTAACGACCCGAAATTTTTTTAAATAAATTTTGTTTCTTAATTTTATGTGTTATTGTTATACTCAACAAAAATGTTTCATTTGGTAACATGAGTATAATTAAAATGAGACTGTTGAGTTTTGACTGTTATTTGACCATTGGTCAATATGACTGCTGGAAACTAAACATTTTGACTATTGTCTCTAAATACAAGCAATCTTGGTTAATTAATATAGAAAGAAGATTTGATGGCCTCACCCAGTAGTCTTGGACCGATCGAAGCCCATCTAACAGAACTTGGGAAGGAGGTAGCACCACTGGGCTTTGCTCTGGACCAAACCCAAGCTGAACTTCATCGTATAAAGCTAGAATGGGATCGCCTTCGCGAGAAGTTCAAACTGATATAAATTACTACTCGTGCGATGTTGGTCGAGCCTCCCTCGGATTCTCTCACCTTAGCACACCTTACACTTAGGTCCTATGCTGGTGTGATAAGGGGCTATGTAAGGAGACCGTAACTGTCTTGTGTAATCCTTTGTTTTAAATAAAATTTCGATTTCTTTTATGAATTTTCAAATGACCGGATAAATATAGTATGCAAATTTTTGATGAATTTTAGAAAAAGGATATTTTAAATATGTTTATGTAAACCCTAAATAATTAAAAATGTGTAATGATTTTCAAAAAATGGTCTTCTGCAATTATGTTCAGTACTAAATTTAGAGTCTAATAAGATCAACTTGATTTTTGATGAATAGTAAATTATGAATAGTGATTTTATGATTAGGATTAATAATGTGTCCAAATGGATTAGTAATCTCACTTAAAGAAAGTATTAAAATAAGCTAGGCACTTTGATTAAGTAATGTGATTCAATAAAATGGTTAAATAACGGTTTCATAAATTATTATTCAAGTATTAGTTTTTTTAGATGAATAGTGTTTTTTAATTAAAAATTTAATTAAAAATAATTAGAAAATTATTTTTATAAAAATGACTTTATTTTTGAACTCAGAGCATCGATATTATGTTAAGGTAATTTTTGGGGATTTTTCTGAAAAAAATGAATTTTCGATGAATAGTGTTTTTATTTAAAAATTAAATTAAAAATATTTAGAAAATTATTTTTATAAAATGGATTTCATTTTTGAAATCAGAGCATTGATATTTGGTTAATGTGAAATTTTGGGATTTTTCTGAGAAAGTTGAATTTTCAGTGAATAGTAAAAATACAGTTTTAGGGTTTCGGTATGTTTAATGACATCATAATGGTGTCATGATGATGTCATGAGATCTTTTGAGGGTTGGCCGGCCAAGGGTGATGAATTATTGTTTTGGGGGCCCCATGTGGCCTAACTCCATGATAAATGATAAGGGAGAGCACATGGGTTTGAGAAAAGCACATGTGAGGTGTCCCTTGGCCATTAATGCCTTGTCCCCTCACTTTCCCTATAAATACCAAGCCCACCTCTCATCCATTCGACTCCCCACTCATTCCAAACGAATTTCTGGTCTCATTACCTCCCAAGGAGTCCTCCCAAGGTTCCCCCAAGCCCTCAAGGTCCCAACCTTTGAGGTTTAAGAGTTACATTTTAAGGTAAGGGATCCGACCCCTCTCTTTCTTTTCAAGTAATCTCTTTTATGTCATTTCTTTTATACTCCATGTTCTTATGTTGGAGGATGTTCTTTTATATTCATCCTACTGCCTATTTCATGTTCATATGATGGGAGACCCCCCTTGCTCTCATCAATTCGTTTTAAGAATGTTTAAGTGGTGCCGTTACGCTGCCGAATTTTTAAGGGATTCTTTCACCTTCCTCGTTTTCAAGTTCTATTTTCATTCAAGTCTTTCATGTTCCTTTTTATTATGTTGGGGTATGATCTCTAAATTATCATACTGATCTTTTATGATCATATGATGAGAGACCCCATTTGATCGCTTCAATTCAGTATTTTGAAGTTTTAAGTGGCGTCGTTAGGCTGCCGAATTTTTAAGTAGTTCTTCACCCTTCTCGTTTTGAAGTTCTACTTTCATGTCAATTATTTCAAGTTCCTTTTTGTTATATTGGGGTATGATCTCTATATATATCATACTGTACTCTTATGTTCATATGATGAGAGACCCCATTTGATCTCTTCAATTCAGTATTTTGATGTTTTAAGTGGCGCCGTTAGGCTGCCGAATTTTTAAGTGGTTCTTCACCCTTCTCGTTTTGAAGTTCTACTTTCATGTCAATTATTTCAAGTTCCTTTTTGTTATATTGGGGTATGATCTCTATATATATCATACTGGACTCTTATGTTCATATGATGAGAGACCCCATTTGATCTCTTCAATTCAGTATTTTGATGTTTTAAGTGGCGCCGTAAGGCTGCCGAATTTTCATAAGAGAAATCTAATTTTTTTTCCTTCCATGTTTTTCATTTCAAATGGTATGTCCCTAAAATTTCATTACCATGTCCATATTTCCTTCTTATTCTTTCACCCTACTTTTTTATGGATCATTTATGAAAGGGTGACCCATGTCCCCTCTCATTTCAATGTTTTCTAAAACCCCGAAACTTAGCCGTTATGCTGCAGAATTTTCCCCTCAAAATGCCTCTCTCTTTTCTCAAAAATTATTTTATGTTATAAAGTGAATACTCAAAGCTCTTATTTCTAAAAGGGTATTCACATATATATCAAAATGTTCCATTTTAAATTCTGGGATTTACATACATGAGACCCGCTTTCCCTTTCCGTGGGTTTAAAGTGACGTAAAGATCATGTCTTTAAAGCAGTTTTTAAAACGTTATGATTATGAAATGAAACCCATTTATTTTATGCTATGTGGGTTATTTATGAAATGTTTGATGATGATATATGTGGCTCACATGATAATAAAGGCAAATTTAAGGGTGCGCCCTGATAGCGCTCCAATGCATTGGGTAATGATGTAACCACTAGAGATTACAATTTTCACGATACCTTGGTGAATAACCTTGGTAATTTTCAAATGACACCTTGGGGATGGACCTTGGTGATATGTTCATGATTTTCTATGTTAAATGATGTATCCACATCTTCATGTTATGAAAAATTTTGTTTTTATTATGAAATGCCTCATGATTTCTTTCTCATGCCTTAAAGTTCTTTTCATGTCCTTATTGAAGTATATCAAGTTTACATGTAAAATGTTCCTCTTGTTTCCCTTACTGGGCCTTCTGCTCACCCTTTCTTTTGATGTATGTCCCCAGGTTATGAGATGCAGTAATGAACCTATAATGAACTTAAGGAGACAGCTTTCAAGTGTTTAAGAAGAATGTTTTATATTGTTTTCATGTATTATGTTCCTAGTTTCCAAGACACTAGACCTTAAAGATCCTCAGTTTTGTGTAATGTAATGAAAGTTTATGTTATAAAAAGGCGGGATGCTATAAGTATAATCCTCAAATTGAATAAATATTATCTATAGTTAATGATTATATATACTCCTACGACTGACCAGCGGTGATGGAGGCGGGTGGCGGCGGTCGCGGTGGCAGAAACAGCGGCTGTCGCTGTGGCGGTCCCGACGGCGGAGACAATGGCGGTCACGGAGGAGGAGAAAAACCAACAGCGCGGAGGCAACGATGGAGGAGAAAAACCCAACGGCGGCGGTGGCAGAGGAGGAGGAAGGGGAGGAGGAGTAGGACGAGGACGAGGAACGTATGAGGAGGAGAAGTCGCGGCGGAAGAGGGTCCTGGTTCAACTTTCATGAAAGCTTTACCGCGTGCGAGAGAGGAGGGCCTGTTAGGGTTATTAAATAGAAACCGCTGGAACCTTTATCAGCGCTCATTAAAAGCACCGATAAAGGTATGTTTTATCAGCCCTTTTATTTTAGCACTGATAAATATTATAATTTTATATAAATTAATATATCAGCGCTGATAAATGTTCCCTTTTATCAGTTTTTATTTTAGTACTGATAAAGGTTATATTTATCAGCACTTTTAACTAGTGCTGATAAAGGCATAACCCTTTATCAGCACTTTTTCATTAGCGCTGATAAAGGGTGGCGCTGGGAATTCCCAGTTTTTTGGTAGTGATACATGATTCAGAACCTTCCAATGGTCCAATCAGACCTTCCTAAGGTTTTCCTTGATGAAATTTGGATTTTTAAATCAGATATGAAGAAAAAATTGCATAATTTTAAAAGTATGGCGGTGAAAAAATTTGAATTCATCAAGATATTTCAGCCAAGTTCCACCATTACTTTAGAACCTCGGTGCTTTTAGATCTTTAGACACACTTTTGAATTCAATTTCATTACAGACCCAGTCACTTCAATGTGACATGTTCACTCCTATGCTTTTGCAAGATTTCAGGAATGATATGTAAGATAAGTTTAAGGAGACCATAATGGTTTTTTAAAGTCAAGGTATTATTACTAATTCTTCATTGAATTATATAGTTAGTTTTATCAAAGAATATGTTCCTTAGGTCATTACTACGGTGGATGAAACTCTAGAGGTATCCAAGAAAATTAGGCATATGGTTTCATCTTATATTGGACCAATTAACAGAAATCATTAGAACTTTGAAACTATGCTGGAAAATATCTATGAAGGAATTGTGGATCTTTACTCAGTTTATTATGAATTGGACTCTAATTTTTCCGAGTCTAAAGAATCTCATGTTATACCCACCAGTGATAAGGGAAAAAAGATTGTATCATACAGATAAATTAGACTAGCTGTTCTTGTCCCTGTTGTTACCAATGCTCCAGATTCTCAAACACCATCTATAAATGTCCATGAGTTTTCTCAAGTCATTATAGAATAGTTATTCAACATTAATTATAAGTTAACCTCATTGTAATATAGTTTGATCAGACTATAAATCTCGGTAGATAGGATTCAAGACAAGCTATTTAAAAAACCCCATATGCAGTTCCATCAAGTCCTCAGCCAACTTCTATAGTTAGTTCTACTTAGAATATTTCTACTAGAAAACTGAAGACATTAAAGGATTGATAGATAAATATCTATTCACTTTAGCTTGGATTGATTGATATGGTTATATAGTTATTCTGGACTTCTATAAGCTAGACATATTAAAGTGAATTAGTCAGAATGGCCCAAAGGCCTTAATTTTTTATTATTTTTGATAATTCACCTTTCAAGGGGTGAGGTGGAACCCTTACAAGGTCAAAAGGCATAGAGACAATTACATGACCCATAGGTCTTAGAGGGAATCACCCATAAAATACAACTTTTAACTGCTCCTCCACATCATATGTCATGAAATCAGCACTCCACCTTCGCAGGGCTGGTCGGATAGCTGTCCTATGAAAAGCTACACAGGCCTAGTACCGATGGAAAATAAATACCCTCTCATTCTTCCAAATCAGATTATCTCTACTCTAGTGAATGCATCTGCCCTAAATCCTCATCTGAAGCCTTGTTCCTTGTAGTCAAAATGGTACATATGATAGCTATAAGGGTTACAAGAATAAATTAAACATAGTGTTGGATCCAACTAGTATCTATAAGTTAGTGTAATCAAAATTATCTACCACTTATATAGATTAACCTACTAAAACAAATGAAACATATTCAGTGCCTACTAAGAACATAACCTTTTTTAACTCTAGTTGCTATGATTTCATCATTACTTTTGAGAACCTTGAATTTTTTTTGATCATGCCTTCACAGTGGCCTAGAGAAATATCTAGTCTTGGAGATGATGACTATTTTTTAATAGATCTTGGAAGAGTAGTCCTTCCTCTAATGGTTGAACCACCTACTACAACTTCCTCCTCTTCATCTTTTAAGAAACCTCCACCCAAACCTCTATCTGAATTTGAACCCATCTATAAGCTTGGGTTATCTGACTGATGTACTATATAAGTAATTTTTTATGTGTTCAGTATTTTTATTTTTGTAAAATTTTTCGTGTTTAATATGATTCCTATTTATATATTTGTTTGCATGTGAATAAATTATTTTTATTTAATGTTTTTCATCCTCTTGAATGTTTTACTTTCTATAATTTTTTAATTTCATCCCTTCCTTATTCAAATTCACTTTCAACATTACATTTTAACTATTCATAACTCAAGGTGAAACAATAAATGTATTTTTCCTATCCTTACCATTACCTTTTAATATTATAAAAGGTGGAGAAGAAATATAGGGTAGGATAGACACAAATTTTTTAAATCATTATTTATTATATATTTTTTCCTGAAAAACTCTTTAAACCCTTTAAAATTTCATGTTTAATATTTAATGGGTTTTGTAATCATCAAAAAGGGGGATATTTTTTGACTATGGATGTTGTTTTAACATACCCCATATGATTTATGTTTTTATGATCTTGAAAACCATTCATGTGTTTCTAATTATTCTGTTTTAAGTGTATTTATCAGGTTTTAATATTATCTAGTTCAATTCTATAGTGATATGCATTTCTGTTGAAGTTTTGTAAAATTTGACTAAATATGAAAAATAAGATATGTGAGAACTTTGGATACATTGAGAAATCATCTACACCAATCAGTTACATAATATAATCACCTGCTCAAATCACCTATGTCACAGAATCGGCTACATGAAAAATGACTATGTTGATGAATTACGTTTGTGAGAAATGACTACATTGATAAAATGGCTACATCGAGAAATCAGCTATGTGGTTTGAATCTATGGCATATTTGGATAAGTGATTATAATCATCTATGTGATTAAGTAAACTATGAAAATTTCATCTATGTGAAAAGAATGGCTATGTGATTTAACTACATGAAGAAATAAGCTATGTGAAGAACAACTATGTGGATCATTTTAGGTATGTGAATTCAAATACATTGATTTTGCCTATGTAGTGATCTAGAATCAGCTACATCATTCTGAAACTTGATTATTTATTACTATTAGACTATTTTAAGTGAAAATTAATGATACTTTCAATGAATTAAACAATTTACTACCTCTTTATGGTAAAATTGGTTTCCAAAAGTTTACAAGCTCCAAAAAAATAAAATATTCAAGATTATTTTATTTCTTAGTGTTTTTTACTGAGGTAATTTTCAAAAAATAGCATTTGGAGTTTTACCCAAGGCTTAATTTTATTGGATATCATGTTGTTCAATAGTTTATGAGAATATATACAATATTATTCAAATATGAATAGTGGAAACCACACACTCTCTCTCTTGAATCCTTTTATGATACTATTGATTTGTGTTAAGAATAAGAAAAAGAAGAATCAAGTTTTTCTATATCTATGATTTCACGATTAATCTTGTTGTGTTTTGAAGACTCTCCTAAAGATATACTTCATTATTATTCTATCTCTTGGATACATCTTCTCTTCTGTCAGTTTCATCTTGAAACTATATTATATAATAAATAACCACTCATTATTCTTTCTTATTTCTAGAAATGATCACTCCATGTACTTAGTATTGAAAGCTATTTTTTTTGTAAATCCTTATAAGATCCTGAAAAAAGATCATGTATTTGTACCAAGTGAGGGATACTTTCAATTAGTCTTGTAGTCCCTAGTAAAAGGATCAGTTTTAGTTTAATCACTAAGCTCCAATAGTTGAGTTTTGGTGGAGTGGATTATGGGATCTTTATGCCTCAAACCACTATAAATCTTTTATGCTCAATCATTTTCTTGTTATTTTTTGTTTTCATTGCTTTCTTATAATAAGAAAAGATCAGAATCTATCATACCTTAAAATAGGGTGGTTCTAAGTGAATAAATTCTCAAGAACTAAATTTACCCCCCTCTTGAGACTTTGTGCAGCTATTCTCCAACCAACAATTATAGCACGTTCTTATGTTTAGAGAGAATTATTATTTAAGAAAAATAAATACTATACGTATTTTCCTTTTGATTAGCATAAAATAATAAATAGAAATACTTAAAAACTAAACACTTTTCATTTTGAAATTTAAATTCCATTCCATCATCGCATAATTGAGATATACTAATTAAATTATTTTTTAAACCATTAACATATAAGATTTTATAAACAAATGTAAAATTCTAAATACCAACTTTATCAAAACCTTTTACTTTTCCTTTGGAATTATCTTCAAATATAACCATTTCTACATTAAATTTATATAAGTGATAAAATTTTATTGGTCTCTGGTCAAATTCCTAGATCATCCACTTTCCATGTACCATATGTCATTCTTAATATGTCTAAGGAACTTTTATTACAAAAATAAATTACTTGAAAATTTTGGAACCTAAGAAACTTTGGCTCCAAACGGATTAATAAAAAAAATTAATTACACACATATAATTTAAACAAGTATTGTATGATACTATAGATAACAATGATTTAGAAATTCAAGTCCTTGTAAATACCAAATACTATTTAAATCTATGAGAATAATCATTTGATAGTATTCATTCATTCCACATTGAAAACATATAACTATATAAGCTCAACCATTTTTACTTTTCACAAAATGATTTAGATAAATTTGAGTTAATATCCTATCATATCTCATACCATGCTTATTTATTTATTTTTATTCAAATATATCATTTTACGATATTTTTAATAACCTTGAATAAAAGAATAAAAACTTTTTTTAATAATTTCAACATCATTTTTAAAATTTTCATTCAAATCCTAAGCAATTTTCAAATCATAATAAAATTTAGAATGAGAATCATAAGCAACATTACTTAGTTTTTTATTCTCTTATAAAAGCACTTTATTTTAGAAACAATTTTTTTATTCTTTTATTTAAGCTTATTATATAAATTAGAGGCTTTGAAAGCATCCTTTCTCAATCTTTCAATTTATTTATTTAACTCAGAAACATTCTTATTTTTATATTAATAGTTAGAATAAAAACATCTAGAATAAAATATATAATCATTAATCTCATTCAAATAATCCATTAATCATAGGTTAGTAGATTCTTTATCATTTCTGGATTATTTACTAGAATCAGATTCTTCGATACAACTATAAATAGTTGTTGATGAATTTTTATCCTTATTTTTTATTTTAATTTATTCATTAGTTTTGGGAAGTCTGGACTGATATTCCCTTTCTTTATGCACTCAAAACAAGTAACATTTTAAGTATTATAATTAGTACTACCTTTTGTTTCTCCCCTGTGTTTTTTATTTTGGAATTTTCTTCTAAATTTGTTATTGAATCCTTTCTTTTTCATTATTTTTTAGACTCTAGTCATAATTTGAGCTATATATTCCTTTTCAATTATCTAAAGTTCAAAATAAGAAGACTCAATAGAAAAAAATTTAAAATTTAAAATCAGAACCTTTTATTTTTGATGTCTCGTATTTGGATATGTTCTTGAATTTTAGTCCATACTGAAGAAGTGATCCAATCAGTTTCTTAAGAGTATACTCTTTAATGTTTTTTATTTTTTCAGCAAAAAAATTCTTTGTATTCCATTTATTTGGTAGTTATCTTTGGAATACTTTAACAATTACTAAATTTTATAATATTTCCTCTAAGTGATTTAATTCCATTCATAATACTTGTGAATTGGAGGAACATCTAGTTTATAGTTTTTTCTTCACCCATCTTGAAATCTTGGTACTCATCACAAAGCATTCCAATATTAGTTCAAATCAATTTTTCTAAGCCAAGGTGAGTAACATGTAGAATCTTCCGAATATCATGAGTTTTATTACACATAGACTCATGAATAAACACAAATATATTAATAGTAATATATAAAATATTTACTACTTTGAAATATAAAACATATTTAACAACATAGTTTCCTATAAGAGTATCTGGGTCATCTTCTGGTAGTTTTTATGGTTTTACCATGATCAACCAATAGTCTACGCTCAACTGATTTAGACATTCCTCTATTCTAGATTTCCAGTAGAAATAGTCATTTCCGTCAAAGTGAGGTGGATACTGAGGAATCCATGCATCATTTATATTCATTCGTACCATCTTATAATGATCATTTTCCTCAAACTATAAGGTCTAGGATAAATTATAGAATAATAAAATATAAACATAGACTCTATATCCAATAGGAATAAGATTTTGATACCAGGTGGTTGATATATGTAAAAGAATAAGTAACACTAATATATCCTTAACGAGGTTAACCTTTGATTTAAATTGTTTCTATAAGTAAAAAAGGAAACAGATCTAAAACAATAATTCCTAATAAGGTCACCCTCTAATACCAATTATTATGTTGGAAAGGTCATGCAAGATGGCCTAGAGGGGATTGAATAGATTTGATGAAAATTTATAACCAGATATAATAAATATTAAATTTAATTATTAGAGTCAATTAGAATTAAAAAATAAATTCAAGAACATATGGAATTTTTATGGTAGTTCGGTCCAAATTGGAATTACTCTACTATTATACCTCTCTACTATACGAGATATACATTATACATTATACTAATTATTTAAGGGGGATTATGACATGATTATAATCAACTTTTTCTAGTGAAAGTATAACCAAGTCACATGAATTGTGTATAGGGAACCACAACCCAATTATAACACCAACTTTAGGCAATGGGAGTCACAACCAAAATGGTCCTAATTTTAGAATTTGGGAGTCAAAACCTGAAGAAATAGAATGAATTATTTTGAATGTAAAAGCATATACATAAAGTGAGAGAACATGTGAGAGATGGGAAGTAGTGTTATAGACATAAGAATCCAAGATGAAATAGAAGATCAATGAAAGAATCACATGTAATGGTTCTTGAGTAATGTATCTGGATGTATCATCAATTTAGTAGTATAATTCATAGAAGTTCTAATTTAGTACTTGAAAGTCTTTCCAGTAGATGAAATCTTGTTCATACATGACTTGGTTTGTACACCACTTCAAAGTTTAAAGTAAATCACTTCTGGTTCTCAAAATTTTTGTGTTCTCATAACCGATGTACTTTGAATGTTTCCCAAACCCTTTAAATAGTATCTTAAAAACTAACAAATCAATCTCCAACTGGGTAAAGTAATTTAAATTCAAACCTCAAAATTATCTAAGAGAGAAAAAATTATCATTTCAAAATAATCGTAAAAAATATTATTTGAATTCAAAACATAAAGTCTAATTAAAACCAATTTTAATTACTTGTTAAATAATTCAAATAGTCACCATAATAATAGGTCAAATAAATACCATAAAAATTATAAGACAATTTGAATATTAAAATTTAAATTTCACAATACTCTCAAATTTCATACAGTGCGTAAAATATTTAAAATTTATTTATACTGCATTAAATACCAAAAAATAATTTTGAATAATTTGTATGTCACTATATATTAATTTATAAAATAATTAAATAAAGAAATCATCTCGAAATAAAAAATTTAAATAATCAAAATACATATTGTATGTATACGCTGTTAGAGTTGGTGTCCTAGAACAAACTATTTTTACTTTTTTTTTCTAAAAAGGGAATTCTCATGTGTGGCCTTTTTGAACCCTCCACGCATTGAAACCCCCCTCCCCCATAAATAGGACTTTTATACCTCAGTCGGGGAAGGAGTCGTTTCCAGCCGAGATGGCAGAGCGTCCCGGAGGGTGACGGCCCGACAGCAATGGCCCGTCAAGCGATCCGTTAGCAATTGGGTCATGCCTCATTTTTCCTGCCTAGAGGAGACCGGGCGACCTGGAAAGACGGTTGGATCCCGGGGGAGAGGTTCGCCCCGAAAGCGGACTCCTATGATTCGAACCCTGAACCTCCCAAAGAACAACGTTGTTTGTACCACTCACCTTCACCACCACGCCACCACCGAAGTGGCCAAACAACTATTTTTACTTTGATTACCTAGATATTTAAGGTATTATATATTGTTCTGCATGACTATGATGTAATAATGTCCTAGAGTATTTTTTTCATTGATAAGGTCATGGCAGTTCCCCACTATGATGAGAACCTTGAAATTCTATAACAATATTATTAAATATAGTTATGCAGTTTGATGATATACTATGATGGTACACATAGCATACAGACCGTCAGGTGCGAGTACTTGTAAGTAGATGAGATTTCCTCTCAAGAAGTTCGCACTTGGTAATCTCCAAGACAAGAGATTATGAGAACCGACCTTCCCGTAGGAATTCTGCATGTTTTGGTGCCATCAGATATTCCTATCTGTGAGCGTTTGTAATGATCCTTAGACTTTAATATTATCATTAATACATTTCACGACTCACGCACTTTGATTTACTGATGAAAATCGTTATAGAGATAGTTGGTGGGAAGTAGGGTACATTGGATGCATCACGAGTGACATTTTATTAATGGATAAGTTGAGGAAGAATTTTTTTCTTCCATTTATGGAAGTTGATATCTTGGACCTTTGATTGATATAGAATCTTCACACAAAATTCCATGGCCATGGTGTAACAAAGAGTTTATTTTAGGTAGTCAAAGAATGATGTATCAAGCACAAAGGTTGATGACAGTATCATGAAACCTGGTTGATGAGATATTGCCACAAAGGGATTATATTACATAGTGATCATTTGTATGTGGATGCCATTTTTTCAACTTTAAGTTCTTTTTATTGGGTTCATTGACCTGTTGATAGATATTACTCTTGGACTTTAGGAAACCCTGCCTAATTCCAATGAGAAAGAATCCTAGAGGGTCACACAATAAGTGTTTCTAGTGGTCTCGGTTAAATTCTATTTAAATTTAATTAATAAATATTATTCTCAAGACAGTGGAATAATTTTATTCAAGTTAAAATGATTGCATAAATTAAATAAATATTTATTCACTGGTTTTTAAATAAAATTTATTTATTTATTTTATTGAACATTTAATAAATATTTATTTACTAGTTTGTAAATAAAATATTTATTTAAGATAAAAAATTATTTATTTATTTATTCGGTGTTCAATAAATAGAAGTGGAGTTCGAGCAGACCAAGACTGGTTCATTAGTAAAATAATTATTTGTAAGATGATAAATAATTATTTAACTAGTTGGCACAAATTAAAATAATGTTGTTATTATTTTGTAACGCGGAATTTTATTTATAATCCCATTTTGCGCAAGTTGGCTCACCATAAATAATGACACGGAATTGTTATTAATAGCATATGTTTTCTTTAAGGATATGAATGTATTTAATTTCTATTATGCAATTAAATATTGCAATTGAATCCCCTTATCAATAAATAGACACATACATCTATTGTGCCAGGTATCGAACCACACACCCGGTGAATTGAGAATTATTGAGCTAAACAATTTCTCTCTCAAATCCTCTTCCCACTCCACTCAATAATGAGATACGTTCTTCAAGGATGAATAACAAGTGATTAAGAATGACCAACACAAGACACTCGCTTCTCCACACTAGCACCCGGAGAATGAGTGGTGCCGATCAGAGGCCATCGGAGTATGTGTGGATCACCGCTAGAGGGATTCTAGTTTGGATCCTTGCAAGAACAACAAGATAATCTAGAAGGTTCATTCCAAGAATCAACATCATCAATGAAGAAAATATCCAAGATCTGTGTATTCTTTTCTTTATAAAATTAATTAAATTAATTATAAACACGATGTGCAAGATCCTCTCTAAAGGTTTCGGGCCTCTTCCTTCTTTATCTAAATCTTTAATTCTATTCTGTGGAGACTGGTGTTCATCATCGTATTGATCCTAGAATAATCATTGATCATGTTAAAAATAAAAGTTGGGTACTAGCCCAAACACGCCTCTGATGTTCCAGAAAACTTCAAGTGGTATCAGAGGGGTTACATCATAGTTTATAATTATTTAAATATTTCTTTGATGATTTATGCATTTAATAATTTAGTTGTTTTAATTCAAGTTAATCATTCTACAAATCTGAATCTTGAGATCTGTTCCTCCTCTTATTTTCTTGTTCACCTTACAAAAACAACCTTTTCTTTTAATTTTGATTAAAATAAAATCAAGGATCTCATTCAGAGGTGCCAAATCTTCCTGGATTTATAACACCTGAACACACGGCGTGTATTCAGCAGTACACGTCATGTAGTCAAGATTCAATGCATCAGAATAGTCCTCTAAACCAAGCTATGTTGGAGACTTTCTAAGTCTTAAATGACTCTATGTGTTGATTAGGAACAGGTGGCACACGGTTTATAGATTACACGTCGTGTAGTCCACTAGACACAGCATGTAGTACCTTCAGTTTAGGGTTGGACCGTGTACCCCATACAGGGCTTTACCGGCTAGAGACTGTGTAACGCAGATACTACACGGCGTATGGCCCACTAAACATGCCATGTACTCCGAATATTTTTTAAGTACATCTACATTCCATGCCCCCAGGCGTGTACTTCGGATGTAGGGTAAAAAATAGTACACGCCATGTAGTTAGAGGTACACGTCGTGTACTCTTCCAAATTACATAGATTTATTAAAATTTATTATTATATTATACAAACCCTTGAGACATGTACCATCGTGCAAGCATAAAACTAAGGCACAACACGTGATATATGACAACCCTGCTTTTTAATACAAACTTAAACATGATTTATTACATAAAACTTCACTTGATACAACCAAGTAGATCGAGAGGTTTAGTGTCTTTGGGGCTTACGATCATTAAATAAAAACTTGAAACATGAAATACAACATCTTTATTGAAAACTTCCTTTACAGGACCACTACATTCCCTCGTACTTAGCATTTCATGGGATAACCTGAGGAAATGCATAAGAAAAGGGTGAGCTATAAAGCCCAGTAAGGGAGTAAACATGGAATAACATGAGGAGTACAATACATGTTAGACAATAGGCATATCAATAGAGAATAAAAGAAACATGAACATAAAGGCATGATAAAGCATGATAATCATAACATGGAAATGTGGCAACAACACTTAACATGGAATTAGCATGGGCCAAGGATCATTTCACATGGAGCATGAGTAAATCCTCATTGCACATAAAGTAAGAGTAAACCCTCGTTGCACTTGAATTATCATGAGTCAAAACTCATTGCACATGATGTATCATGATACTATACTTTACCCAATGCATTGGAGCGCTATAAGGTCGCACCCTTCTTAAACATTTCATTTCATGCATAAGTGTGCCACATGGATCATAAAACATGGATTCATAAAACATAACCATTTATTCCAAGATAAAGGAATGTGGAATTCATACATGAAACTTTACAATAAATAAGTAAATGTGCATAAAGGTGAATACCTTTGATGGAGAAATGGGCATGGTATTCACTACACAATGACATTGGCTTAGAAAATCGGTGCGATTTCGGCAGTGTAACAGCGTGACATAAGAATTCATAAAAAAATGTTGATGAGAGAGAAAGGGGTTCCTTATCATATTTATATGTAATGGACAGTAATTAGGTCATATATATACATGTCCCAACAATTGTAATGGAATTTAGATTCATGATACAAAAGTATTTCTTGAATGTAAAAGAGGAGAGAGAAGTTCCTTTTGGAATTTCGGCATAGTAACGGGTGTACATGGGAGGCATTTAATGAGAGAGAAAGGGTCTCCCTTCATTCAAACATAAAGAGGG
Organism: Viscum album; assembly: GCA_963277665.1. NCBI lineage: Eukaryota > Viridiplantae > Streptophyta > Magnoliopsida > Santalales > Viscaceae > Viscum > Viscum album. Next base: position 1,326,287,740 of record OY728142.1, on the reverse strand, counting down.
TAGTATGAGGGAGGTGTGAAACCATACCCCAACATTTATAATTGAAATTAAAAGGGCAAAACAACTTAAAGAAAATTGGACAAAAATGAGAAAGGAAGAAAAAACCCTTACTTGGAAGTGTACTTCCAAATGCTAGAGAGAGGCTTGTGAGAGGATTCTTGGGAGCTTGGGGCACCTTGGGAGGATTATAGAGAGATTAGGGTAGAGTTTGGATGAACTCCAAAGGTTTTGAGTGAGGAGGAAGTGGGATCTTGGGTGGGTTTATATAGGAAAGGTGGGGGAATTCTTTATTATTTAGGTTTGGGACCCCTTATATTAAATTAATCCAAACCACAAACCATCACATGGTTTTTGCCCATGGTTTTTGAAAAAGAGAAGAGGAAAAAAATATTTTATAAGGCCAAAGTCCTAAATTCTTAAAATATTAGGGTTGCTTATGTGGAGATGAGTCACACTCCCATGGAAATTAATTTAAAAAGGCAAGGTGTTGAATAAGTCTTGAGGGGTCCATTAATGCTTTGAAAAGTAAGTCAAAAAAACCCAAAATCACATTATTTTAATGTTAAAACATATATTGGCCGAACATAAAGATTATAGTATTTTATTACATCACTATTGGGTCATTATGATGTCATAAAACACATTATATATTTAAACGGTATTTAATTTTTACTCAAAAATTTGACTGTCTCAGAAAATTATGAAAAATTCACCGTTGGATAATTTCGACATCCTGATTCCAAAAATAACATTTATTTTATCTAAATAATTTTCTAAATATGTTAATTTTCACTTTTAAAATAAAAACCGACATTTATCGAAAATTCACGGGTTTTGACAAAAATGGCTTTCAAACCTTAATAAAAAAATTTAATTGCATTCATAAAATTATAAGATCATTTATATTTAATAAAAAATTAATTTAATAATAATAATATTATTTTATTAAAATATTATTTAATTCAAAAATCCCTTAATTTAATAAAACAGACTTCTTAATTAAATAATAACTAAAAACACCATTTGCACTTTAAAAACTATTTACAATGTATCAAAAATGGCTAGAAATTATATTCATTATTATATACAAAAAAATAATGTACATGAACATAGTACTACTTATTTGTTACATAACCTCTTAAAACAGCCGCATAAGACCATAGGGTAAGGTGTGCGATGGTGACAGACTCTTGGGGTGGCTCGGATAACATCACTCGAGTGGTAATCTCTATAAACTTCCACTTTTCCCGTAGATGGTCACGTTCAATCTTGACATGATGAAGCTCATATTGGGCTTGGTCAAGGGTGAAGCCCAAATATTCCACCTCTTTTCTGAGCTCCGAAAAATGGGCTTCGTATGGGGCAATTCTACTGGATGAGACCATCGCTTCCTTTGTCTGAGTAAAATGGATTTGTTAAAGTACTATATTTATACTAATCATGTGATCACTGTTAAACGTCCATATTAACAACAGTCAAAATTCTTAACATAAAACCAAGGAAGTTGACATTTTATATAAACATAAAGAGACATTTAATTATATCAAGAGGGATTTCTATTAATGAAACTTTGGGTCGTTACATGATAGGTGTTTTATATATATGTGTTTAATTTAACATATGTGTAGTGTTAATTTCTACTCATTGGGTGGTTATAAATAGGAATTCACTAGGTTGCCTCTAAGGTACAAGTTACGTAAAAAGATAATTTTAAATGAATTTATTTGTTTAAAATTATGATGGATGAGAATCTCAAGGAAATTTAAAAAATGGTTTAAGATAAAAGTATTGATTAATTAAAGGTGGTAATTAATTGATTTGAGTGTGATTTATATTAAATAAGAACTATTAAAGAATTTAATGCTAGTATTATTTATGCATAAATATTGTTTCATGTATGGATGATCATGAGCTAGACCAAGACCTTTGTATGTGGATGGTTTCTTTTAATTTATTTATTTAAATTAAATTTGTTGGCATGCGAGCCTTCTCCTCATTAATATATAGGGTCTGTGTGCCCAAGGTTTCTTTTATGTAAAACCACTTTTTACCCCTGACCTACATGTGAGTTAAAAAAGGCATATTTGATGGATGTAACTCCCAAGCTAGTGGAGACGGTTCAAGCTGGAGCTGAGACGAAACCAATCCCAGGAGATACAGAGGTGGATGGGTGGAAAGTTGTAAACACGAACCCAAAAGGTTCAAGGTGTTTCTCCCCTAGGTCTGGGTTAGTTTATCAACCACTAAATAATCTAACCATTAGAAAATCTCATGATCATTCTCTTTTATTTATTTTATTTCTGTCATATGCATGGTTTATCATTATGGATGTGTTGTCATGATCACGTAATTAAGAATTAAACATGCATGCAAGATAGAACTAAATAAACCAGACTTATGTGTAAATATTATCAAGACATGGTTAATCACTTAAGTAAGTTCCACTTAATATTAATAATTATGTGATAATGATAATAATAAATTCACGCATAAGTGATAAAAATCCCTCAAATAAAATATTAAGTCATACCAAGCCTTTCGTTACTTGATTAAGGGAAAAACTCAATAAAACTATGTGTTCGAACAACCCTTGTTGGGACACTTACTTTTATATAAGAATCCATTATGAAAGGTTTCAGGTTTACTTAACCATATTGCATCAAGAGGAGTATCCCTTGCTAGACTTGGTGTAATATTGGAGGCAAGAGTTGATGAAATCCAAAGTCAGGATTTCAGGATTGGGGAGTCCACTCAACAAATCAAGGAGCTACAAGCCCGTAGTTGGAAAAGACCTGCCTACCTAAATACCTTCAAATATCTTGACCAACCCTTGTTGGGGTTTTGTGAAGGGGAATATAGATAATTTCCACTAGAATTTCATGGCAACTGGAAATTCCGAGTTCAATTGTGAGGGCTATTAGGATTTTATAAAATAGTGGGAGACTTAATTTATTATTTCTCATAAAAATGTAATCAATAAATTACTAATGATATGCTCTTTTAATTGTAGAATAAAAAATGACAAGCTCATCAACCACACTATCCTTGTGATCAATTTTGAATAAAGAAAAAATCTTCACCGGCAGTAACTTCCAAGAATGGTTTAAAAGCCTTTGGGTTATCCTATTCCATGAACGGAAGTCTTATGTATTGGGGTTAGCATTACCTGATCCACCTTACAAAGAGGTGAATGATGAGGATTTCCTGTTCTATTAGAAACATATGAATAATGCGGTAAATGTTCAATGTTTTATGTTATCATCAATTTCTAGTGAGCTCATGAAGTATCACGAAAACATGGATGCATATAGCATGCTCGATTACCTCCGTGGTATTTACCAGGAGAGAGAAAGATAATAAAGGTTTGATATATCCAAGGCACTCTTTCATAGTAAACTTGGAGAGGGTTTTCCAGTTGGGCCTCATGTATTCAATCTCATTGGCTACATTGAGCACCTAGAGGTTCTAAGATTTAAAATCCCTGAAGAACTGGGCACCGATCTCATTCTCACATCACCCCCCTAGAGCTTCTCCAGCTTTGTTGTTAATTTTAATGTTAACAACATTAAGAAGTCTCTATCTAATCTTCTTATCCTCATTTTCCAAGTGTACAAAGATATGAAGTGTGAAAATACTTCTATCCTAATGGTGAATAATAGGAAAGGGAAGGAGAAGAGCTTTAATCCAAAATATTCTTCACAGAATTCTAAGAAAAGAAAGATCAAAGGGGAGTCAAGGGAACAGGAGGCTGTTTGTTTCACATGTGGCAAGAAATGCCACTGGAAGAAGAACTGCACCCATCCAAAGAAGAAAGGAGAAGCTTTATGTGTGTTTTTTATTGAATGAAATCTATTTGTTTCTACAAATTTGGTATTAGATATATCTTGTGGTGATCACATATGTATCAAAATATAGAAACCAAGTAGATTCCGGAAGATTGACCGAGGGGAGGTAGATCTGCGAGCATCCAATGGAGCCAGACTTTCTCTTGTAGCTGTCAAGGACTACCACTTCACATTGCCAACTGGGATGATATTGGTGTTAAAGGTTTGTTATTATGTATTGTCTGTTACTAAAAACATTATTTCTGTATCCAGATTAGATACAGACGGTTTTGTTTTCAAGTTTAAAAATGAATGTTGCTTATTTTACAAAGATAACATTTATTTTGGTAGGGAACATTTATACAATGGTCTTTACATGTTGGATTACACAAACCAAGTAATGGAAATCAATAACAAATATACTTCACATGACTTGTACCACACCCAACTTTGGCATCACTGGCTAGGTCATGTAAACGAAAAATGCTTGACAAAGTTACATCAAGATGGATATTTAGATTCTTTTGAACTAAAACCACTTGGCGTATGTCATGCCTGTTTACAAGGAAAAATGACCAAATCCCTATTTAGTGGGAAAGATGAAAGGGCTAAAGAAATTCTTGAATTGGTTCATAATGATGTGTGTGGACCATTTCTGTTTGAAGCAAGGTGAGGGTACTCATGCGTCATAACTTTTACTGATGATTTTAGTAGATATGGATATATCTACTTAATGAGGTATAAGTTAGATGCTATTGATAAGTTCAAAGAATACAAGAATGAAGTTGAGAACCAGATTGGTAAGAAGATTAAGAAAATTCACTCAGACTGAGGTGGAGAATATCTTAATCAAGACTTCGTTGATTACTTATGGGAGTTTGGGATCCTATCCCAACTCACTCCTCCTTACACACCCTAGTGGAATGGTGTGAGTGAAAGGAGGAACCGCACCCTATTGGACATGGTGAGATCAATGATGAGTCATGTGAGTCATCCATTATCCTTTTGGGGATATGCGTTACAAACAACGACACACATACTAAACCAAGTACCAACTAAATCAATAAATGGTATTCCATATGATTTCTAGAGTAGAAATAAAGACATGTTATTGAGTTTACATATGTGGGGAATCGATGCGTTTGTTAAGGCCTCTTCAGGTAAAAAACTTGCACCCTGAGGCACAAAGTGTACATTTATAGGATACCCTAAGGATACAAGGAGATATTACCTATACAACCAATCAAAAAAAGGTTTATAGTGTAAAGACATGCCATATTCCTTGAGAGGGAGCACATCTCCAAAATAGATAGTGGGAGTGAGATAGACTTCGATGAAGTTGAGGCTCAAGGTATACAAGATTTGGTACAGGAGCAGATTCCACAAAGTCCCATGGAAGAAAGAACTATTCCAGAGACACAAGAACTGCGTAGGAGTACAAGAGGGGTTAGATAACTAGAATGGTATGGTTTTCTAGTTATCAAGGATGGTGAATCATTATTAGTTGATAATAATGATCCTCTAACCTACAAGGAAGTATTAAGTGGCACAGATGTTGCCAAGTGGCAAGAATCCATGAATTTTGAAATGATTTAATGTACCAAAACCAAGTCTAGATTTTGGTAGATCCTATTGTTGATGTAAATCCTATTGGTTTCAAATGGGTATTCAAGAAGAAACTAGACATGGAAGGACAAGACAGTACCTATAAGGCATGACTAGTTGCAAAATTGTTCAAACAATGTCAAGGAATTGACTACGACGAAACCTTTTCACCAGTTTCAATAATGAAATCCATCATAATTCTATTGGCCATTGCTGCTTACCATGACTATGAGATTTTTCAAATGGATGTAAAAACAAAATTACATAATGGGAACCTTCAGGAATATGTCTACATGACACAACCTAAATGGTTTGTGACTCAAAAGGATACCAATAAGGTATGCAAGTTGTAGAAATCCATTTATGGATTAAAGCAAACATTCAGGTCATGGAACTTTCGTTTTGATGAAGCCATAACAAAATTTGGTTTTATCAAGAATGAATGTGATCCTTGTGTCTACAAACAGTTTAGTGGGTGTGCAGTCATTTTCCTAATAGTATATGTTGATGACATATTACTTAATGGAAATGAGATACCAGTCTTACAGTCTTTTAAGGCATGGTTGAATCAATGCTTCTCCATAAAGGACTTGGGAAAGGTAGCATATATTCTTGGGATCAAGATCCATCATGGTAGATCCAATATATTGTTGGGCCTAAGTCAAAGTACATACATTGATAAGATAATTAAGAGATTCAATATGGTACAATCCAAGAGGGGAATGTTTCTAGTGTCACATGGAATTCATATTTTCAAGAAAATGTGTCCTCAGACACATGAGTAAAGAATGATAATGGAAAGGACTCCATACACATCAGATATTGGGTCAGTCATGTATTACATGCTATGTACTTGGCTAGACGCCGCCTATACACTGAGTGCGGTAGGCAGACATCAAAATTAACTAGGCGACCGCCATTGGATGGCATTCAAGACTATCCTAAAGTATCTGAGGCGTACTGAGGATATGTTTCTTGTAGAGAACCTAGCCTTTTACATATAACATTACATTTTTTTAATCATAATTATACATCATAGTACTAGCCAAGGATCGTTAAGTCTAGTGTCTTGGAAGACTAGGTACATAGAACATAAATCATGGGGCTAAAAAACACTTCTTTATTTAATCTCCATAAAGTGATCATAACTTCCTTTGAGCCCTTACATCTGCATAGGATACCCTGGGGAACACATGAACAAAGGGATGAGCTAAAAATCCCAGTAAGGGAAAGAACATAAGAATACAGCTTAAGCACATGAGTTAGGAGGCATGTCATAATGATATCCAAAGCATGGAACATATGAAATCATATCATATAAGCATGGTATAATATAAACATGGAATCATATAAATGTGGAAGAATCATAAAACATGTCTTTAGTATGGTTCAAGGATAACTACCAATCTCGTTTCCCATTTTATCATGGTTCAAGGTTAACCGCCAATCCCGTTTCCCATTTTAGTACAGGTCAAGACTAACCGCCAACCCCATTTCACATCGCATCTCATGAGACTTAACTTTACCCAATGCATTTGAGAACTATCTGGTCACACCCATCTCAACATTTTCATGAATATTGTTGCCACATAAATAATCATACATAATCAACCATACATAAACATAAGGGTACCCATGAAAAGAATTGGGTACCACAATCATGACATAAAGAATAACCAATGGGCGTATCATGAAAGTGTACATGAAAGAAAGGGATTAGAACATACATGTACATTAATAAGGTAAAATAGGAATATAACATGGTAATTGGTGTAAAACAGAAGTTACAACATTTAATAAATGTATTTGAGAAACATTAGCATTAAAACATTTTTTGTGCGGTTTTAAGGAAAAAACTATAGAGATTTTAAAATAGAAAAGATGACAATGTTTTATATAAAGTAAGAATTGAACTAATAAGGTTTTAATAATAAAAATACTGATTTTATAAACACAATGGTTTCTTAAAATAGAGGATATATTTCACTTGAAATTGGGTAAAAATTTTGGAAGTTCCCTTAAAATAGGTTTGCTTATCGGAAAGTTCTAATGAGGGAATCTTTTAAAAACATGTATATCCCCAAAATAGAGTGATGAAAGGGTCTTCATAAAATAATTTTGTAAAACTAAACATCATTTAGAATATATAGATAAATAGATAAGATAGCTCTATTTTGATATAAAGAAATATAAGGTAACCCTACAGAACAAACAAGGTTCGGGTAGAATTCGTTACGGTTTATTGGCATGGTGTCGGGTGTACCTAAGAGGGATTGATGAGAGATAAAATGGGTTTATTGTCACTTATACATTATGAGGGAAGTATGGGGGACATGAGAAAACATACCCCATCATTTGGTATTACACATAAAAAGGCATAGCATAGAGGACAATATTGATTAAGAGAGAAATGGAGAGGATCCCTTACCTTAAATCTAGTGGTGTTTTCCACTTATTATTAATGTCATGAATAAACAAATTAGGTTTATTAATTAATAAATCCAGAACCTATTCTATATTTAATTTATTTATTATAATCCTTTTTGGTTCATTCAATTAATTTTTGATTAGTTATAAGGTTCAATTTCATTGTTCGGGCTCGTTTTCTTACTTGGTTTTAATGACCAGTTTGCTTATATTCATGTTTGGATAAACATGTAAGATGAAAGTGGTTATACATAATTGAAGTTATATGTTATTATTGAACATACAGAAGATTAAATGGTTGTAAAAATTCATTCAGTTATTGGGAGTGAAAATGATTTATTATATAAAACCTTAGTGATAACCATTTTGGTTAATCGGTGGGTTTGATTACAATGAACATGTTTTGATTTATTACACAATACCATTAGTAAAAAAATATTACAGAACCATAAAGAGGGTATATTATATATATAATAATCTGGTTCAACCATAACACAAATGGTTTCATGACCATAATTAATGACGACAAAAGAAATTGATAAACCGTTGTCCTTGAATGTGTTAAATTTACACATCTCAATCGGTGTTTTCATTTCTTTCAAATAAAAGATGGGGAAAGGAGAGATGTTAATGAAATATAACACTAACATAAAAAAAATTCTATTACATTTATGTTACTGGAGTTATCATACTATTTGGGTGAAAGGAGGTGAGGAAATAAATAAGAAAATAAAAGAACTTAAAAGAAATAAAATAATTTGAAAGAGGAATTTACCTCTTGAGTTTATCTCCCTTGAGAACCTCTTAAAGGGAGAGGTTTTGGTGTTTTGAAAAGGTTAGGGGATTTTGGACATGGGGGAGGATCTTGGGGAGATATTTGGGTAGAATATTGGCAGTGAACAAGGCTTGAGAGTAGTGAAGAGAAGAGGGAGTGAGGGGGGTTATAGTGGAGGAGAGGAGGGTTTTCATAATTTTGTAATCATTAGTTTATTAATTTACCTCAAGACCATAAATAGTGATGATTCCATGACCAAGAATAGTAATAAATTCATGTGAATTAAAACCAATTGGTATTACATTATCATATCATCATCAATGACTCAATAAATCCATTATTTAGCATTTATCATAAATTGTCATATTTTACTATTCATAAAAAATTCAAGTATTTTAAAAAAATCCCAAAAATTCACCCTAACCATTTTTCAACATGTATAATCCAAAAATAAAATCTATTTTTCAAAAATAAATTTCTAAATATGATTATTTTAATATTTAATTAAACTCATAATTTATTAAAAACCAATTTTAAAACATTCATTTACTTATTCTAAAATATAGGTACATCATAATTTCACTTGAATATTTTTTTTATAATATCATAAGTAAGGTTACTATTCATTAGGGTATATCACTATTCATAAGGGTATGTTACTATTCATAAGGGTAGGTTACTATTCACCAAAAATTAAGTTTTTCTTATCGAACTCCAAATAACTTACTGATCACAACTGTGTATGTTATATTTTCGAAATTAAAATCACAGAAGTGAAAAAAATATGTTTAAAGGTCACATAGCACATAGTAGTTCATTGTGATGTACTTTCATGTGATTATATGAAATATTTATAAGAGAGGAATTCCCATTTATAAAACATTGGGTCGTTACATTTTTGGTTTATGGAGGAGATGAGAAACTAGTTATCAGAGGATATGCATATTCTAGTTTTCAGACTGATGAAGATGACATGAAGTCACAAATGGGATACATCTTCACTTTGAATGGAGGTTCAGTGAGCTGAAAGAGATCAAAGCAGAGTGTGGTCACAAATTCTATAGCAGAGTCTGAGTATATCACAGCTTTTGAGACAGCTAAAGAAGAAGTTTGGATGCGAAGCATCATCCAGGAGCTAGATGTGATACCTAGCAGTAAAGATTCCATCACATTGTACTGTGATAATACTGTAGCGGTGGATCTCACAAAAGATCCAAGGTCACATCAGTGGATGAAGCACATACTTCAGAAGTATCATCTCTTGAGGGATTTTTATCAGAGCAGCGAAGTTGCAGCGAGCAGTATTTCCATGGAAGACAACGTGCCAGACTGCTTGACTAAAGCTTTGACTCAGCAAAAACATGATCATCATGTGAGGCCTAGCAGACTGAAAGTGGTAGGCAGTTGGATCTAGTCCAATAGGGATTTTGTTAGAGTTGGTGTCCTAGAACCAACTATTTGTACTTTGATTACATGGATATTTAATGTATTACATATTGTTCATTATTCTGCATGACTATGTTGTAATAATTTCTTAGAGTATTTGTTGCATTGATAAGGTCATGGAAGTTCCCCGCTATGATGAGAACCTTGAAATGCTATAAAAATATTCTTAAATATAGTTATACGGGTGGATGATATACTATGATGGGACACATAACATACATATCATCAGGTGAGAGTACTCATAAGCAGATGAGACTTATTCTCATGAATTTTGCACTTGGTAATCTCCAAGACAAGAGATTATGAGAATAGACCCGCCAATAGGAATTCTGAATGTTTTGGTGTCATCGGATATTCCTATCTATGAGTGTTTTTAATGATCCTTATACTTTAATATTATCATTAATACATGTAACGACTCACACACTTTGATTTACTAACGAAAACCCTCACATAGACAGTTGGTGGGAAGTAGGGTACGTTGGGTGCGTCACGAGTGGCATGTTATTAATGGATAAATTGAGGAAGAATTTTTCCCTTCCATTTATGGAAGTTGATATCTCAACCCTTTGATTGAAATAGAATTGTCACATGAAATTCCATGGACATGGTGTAACGAAGAGTTTATTTTCGGTAGTCAAAAAATGACGTATCAAGCACAAAGGTTAATGATAGTATCATGAAACCTTCTTGATGAGATATTATGATAAAGATATTATATTACATAGTGAGCGTTTGTATGTGGATGTCGTTGTTGCAACTTTATGTTCTTTGTCTTGGGTGCCTTGACCCATTGCTAGACAGTACTCTTGGACTTTAGGCAAGCCCGCCTAATGCAAGCGAGAAATAATCCTAGAGGGTCACACACTAAGTGTTTCTGGTGGTCTCGGTTAAATTCTATTTGAATTTAATTAATAAATATTATTCTCAAGATAGTGGAATAATTTTATTCAAGTTAAAATGATTGCATAAATTAAATAAATATTTATTCATCGATTTGTAAATAAAATTTATTTATTTATTTTATTGAACATTTAGTAAATATTTATTTACTAGTTTGTAAATAAAATATTTATTTAAGAGAATAAATTATTTATTTATTTATTTGGTGTTCAATAAATGAAAGTGGAGTTCGATCAGACCAAGGTCGATCTAGTAGTAAAATAATTATTTGAAACATGATAAATAATTATTTAACTAGTTGGAACAAATTAAAATAACGCTGCTATTATTTTGTGATGCGGAATTTTATTTATAATTCCATTTTGCGCAAGTTGGCACACCATAAATAATGATGCAGTATTATTATTAATATCATGGGTTTTCTTTAAGGTTATGAATGTATTTAATTGGTGTTATGCAATTAAATATTGTAATTGAATCCCCATGTCAATAAATAGACACATACGTCTATTGTGATAGATATCGAACCACACACCCGATGAATTGAGAATTGTTGAGCTAAAAAATTTCTCTCTTCAATCCTCTTCCCACCCCTCTTAATAACGAGAGACGTTCTTCAAGGCTGATGAACAAGCGATCAAGGATGACTGACACAAGACACTTGTTTCACTGCATTAGCACCCGGAGAAAGAGTGGTGTCGATCGGAGTCCATCAGAGCACGTGTGGATCACCTCTAGAGAGATTATATTTTATATCCTTACAAGAACAACAAGATAATTTATAAGTGTCATTCCAAATGATCAACATGATCAAATAAGAAAATACCAAAGATCCAAGTATTCTTTTCTTTATGAAATTAATTAAATTAATTATAAACATGATGTGCAAGATCCTCTCTAAAGGTTTCAGGCCTCTTACTCCTTTATCTAAATATTTGATTCTATTCTATGGAGACTGGAGTTCATTGTCGTATTGATCCCAGAATAATCATTGATCACAGTAAAAATCAAAGTTGGGTACCGGCCCAACCACGCCTCTGCTGCGCCCAGAACCTTCATACGTATGAATAAATAATAAATTAAACACTAATTAAATATATTTAAAGCACACTAAAAATATTTTTTTCAAGAATTATAATATATATATATAATAAATTAATAAATTACTTAAAATTAGTAATATAATAATGCAGTAAATCATTTTATCAAAAACGATTAAAATTAGAGCATTCTTAAAATTTCTAGATTTTAACAAAATAAGTAAAGTAATAAACTAATTGTGAGTGTCGAGTGATCAAGAGGTATATGAATTATGGTCGGTTAACTAACCATGCCATAATATTGTGCGATTGGTTCAAGTAGTGTTGTTGTTAGTATACTGACCATGTGAACAATTATAACATTCATTCACTTAAGTTACCGTATAGATCACGGTTGGTGGAAATGTTCAATGTGTGGTAGCTTTATTTACCATGTTAAAAAACCTAACATAGTTACCATGGGGCTGTAAATATGGTATCTTCAATGAGAGTTTCACATCTATGATATTTCTAAGCTCACACTATTAGAAACTCTATTCATGTTGTGAGTACATGCACATGCAGTTAACATGAACCCTCATGTCCGTTCGAAGTTCATGCACGACTGATCAAGTATGTAGAAGAATCGAAATTTGGACTATATCTCGCAAATTCATGACTCAATATTATTCAACCTAGTAATTCTAATTCCAATTCATTATAATAGATAATGAAGTATGCTGGTTTATTTCATACTACATGGAAATATTCTACATAACTGGAAATAGCAGGCTTCACATTGTTCGTCTCAGCATGCAAGGTGAAGTTGAGGCGCTAACCAATGGAGAATCCATGTTATGTCATCATGTGGATGGTTAAAATGCCTCAAGTAGGTGTCCCTATGGTTGTAGATCTTTTATCCATACTTAAAATCACTATATGGTAACTAAAATACTAAGTGAACAAGATTTAGTAAAGTGGTAGATAAACTAGATTTATGTTTTAGTGTTTTTATAAGTTGTTGATGAGCTTCATGTTCCATATGAATACACCATGCAATAGATTTAATATATGATGCAATAAGTTGTGAAAAAAATACACATTTAGTAGGTTTAAAAATATTAATATGATCACTTAAAAAATAACACATGAAGTCACTTTAAAATAACACATGCGGTCACTTTGAGAAAAAACCTTCATGGGGTCACTAAAAAAATATATATCCACTTTGAAAAACTTCATGCAGTCACTTATAATCAGAAGATATAGTGAATTTTTAGACCATCTAAAAAACTGATTAAAAATCGGGTCAATTTGACTTAAATGTAGATAAATTTGAGAGATTTACAATAGAGTAAACAACACTTCAATTCGACCTATATAGAGAAATATATTATCAAAAAATATATAAACTAAAATTTTAGAAAAATTTACTAAAATAATGAAAAATATTTATTCAATTTTATACAATCCAAATATAAATTTCAACCTTCCTTATAGTTTAAAAAAATATAAACGACTTAGCTTTCAATTGTAATAAGTTTCGTACAAATCCAAGCTATGTAACTCAAGTTATCATTTAATAATAGAAAAAAACTATAAATTAAAAACTAAGATAATAGAACAGATTTCCAATAATTTTTATTAACATAAAAAATAAAATATTGTGAGGAATTGGAATATTCAAAACATAAAATATAAATAAATAACAACAAACACCCAACAAATCCCCCCTTTTTTAAAATTATAAAATAGAAACATGATTTTGTAATTTTTCTCATTTTTGAAATTGTTCAAAAAGACAATATTAAGAAATATAAAAACAAGAAGTTTGAAAATAGAAGTGAAAAACTTCATTTTATAATAAAAAACTCCCCCTTAATAAATGAATATTAAGGTAAGTCAAAAAAAATTAAAATAAGTTTTTCAATCAAAATTTCTATCATACCAAGCTCAAATTTAATTTTCTTAAATGTTTCAAAATCCAATGGTTTGGTAAAAATATCCACCAGTTGATTTTTAGTTAGAATATATTCAAGAATAATATCAACTTTTTTAACATAATCTTAATGTAAATGAAAACGCATGACTATATGATCAGTTCTAGAATGCTATAAAGGGTTATTTGAAATAAAAATAAAAGAAAAATTATCACAATAAATAGGAATATTTTCAAAATTTATACCATATTCAAAAAAAGTTTCTTTAATCAAAAAATAAAACCAAAATATGTAGTAGATATATACTCACTTTCAACAATTGAAAAAACAATGGAGTTTTGTTTTCATGAACTCCAAGAAACTAAATTCTTACCAAGAAAGTGACACATACCTAAGGTGATTTTTATATCAAGTCTACATTCTACAAAATCAAAGTCAATGTGACTAATAAAATGAAAACAAATTTTTGTAGAATAAAATAATACACAATTAATATTTCCTTTAATATATTAAATAATATGTTTGATAACCTTTAAGTGAGATTTCGAAGAATCTGATTTGAATTTAGCACACAAACAAACACTAAACATTATATCAGGTCCAAAAGCAGTTGAATACAACAAACTACCAATCACACCTCTAAATAATTTAGAATCAATATATTTTCAATAAGTATCATAATTTAACTTACAACTAATACTTATTGAGGATTTAAAATATTTACAAGAATCAAGACGAAAATGTTTGAATAAATATTTAACATATTTGGTTTGATTAAAAAATATTACATTATTTTCTTAAAAAATTTGAAGTCCTGGAAAGAATCTAAATTCACCTATAAGAATCATATCAAAATAATTTCCTATCAAGATTGAAAACTCTTTTCAAAAAAATCATTTGAAGATCCAAAAAAATATCATCAAAGAAAATAATTTGGATCCACAAAAGGATTTTCTTGCTGAGGATCAGCAACAACCTCTTGTTGGACCCGGTTCAGATGTCTTCTCAGAGACATGATGCCGCAAAACATCAGCAGATTACAAGGAAGACATCAAATAATGCCCAAACTGAGTAATAAGTGAAACAAGATCCCAACCAATAGAACAAATAAGATTTGGATTTCACTCTAACAAAATCAAAAATAGGGAAAAGACTAGAAATAATCCACAATTCATTATTCCCTAACCACCCCTGGTGACTTAAGGTTCATTGCGGTGAGATTTGGTCAGACACTCAATCACAACTACCTCCTAAGTCCCCACAATATTTCACAAATGCTTACTGACTTCAAGAGAAAAGCTCAACAGCCTCATTTGATACCACTTTTTCACAAAACAACTCGAGTACCCTAGTGACCAAATAACCAATCTGGCCCTGACATAGCCCTAAGGGCATTCTTAATCTCCATGGGTTTGCAACTAGCATCTGAAATCATACAACATACAAGAGGGAACAATTTTTTCCAATAACAATGTGAAAGTAAAAGAGACAAGACAGTATGCATAACAAAAGAAACTCCACTAGGAGTAATGTACTAGAAGTCAACAAGGAATAAACAAGCCCAAAGTACTACAACTCAAGTACCCAAATGGAGGAAAACACCCCAATCCTCTAAGGACACAACTCACCAAGTCAAAAGTTCAAAAGCTGGATCCACCTCTAAGTGATCCTTCCCCTTACTAGAACCTATAAGGACATAATCTATAAACACTCGAAGGAACAAGTAGAGTGTGAGATAAAAATTCCAGTAGGTTTTCACTATGGATTCCATAACAGATGCAAAAAATATAGATTAACCAAAATAATGCTTCCAATTTTAAAATAGAAAAGTTAGGCATTTTAAAACATATTTAAACAAATCATTCTATACAGTTTAGATGATGGAAAATACTTTAAGTAAAGGCTTTACAAGTTATGAAATATTTCTAAAATAATGGATTAAGATAAAATAGTTACATAAAAGAGTTTATGTAAATTCAAAAGGCATGTAAAGAAGTTTTACAAAATTGACCTACATTTATATCTCAAATATAAACAACAAGTGAGAAACATGATCATCTTCCAAATAGGTATGATAGTATTTATGGTTATAGGACTCCGCACTCTCTAAGTGATCTTAGTAATATGTGTATACATAAATTTCCCTAAAACTATCCAAAGGAAACTCATCACCCTCTCATTGGGGAGGTGACCCAATGCATGTATGTTTTAGAATGTTGTAATAGCGTAGAGTGTGTCCAAATAACTCACCAACTACCTAAGGCTTTCATGTACTCTTACACAATAAATGATGGGAAATTTATTTCAAGACATATTAAAATAAAATTAAACCTCATTCTTACATTTCAATGTCAATTTTCCATTTAAAACCAAAATGAGTTTTAATCACAAACATTCATCTTTAATAAGATAAAACCAATGGGTTTCTATCAAAACTTTTTAAGTAATTTTCACAAGTTTGAAATCCATTCAAAACCAAATCCATCAATTTCACAATTAATTTTCACAATTAAATTTAAAATTTTAATTTAAATCATTTCTATGAAATCTATAATTTAAATTCAATAATTTAAATCAACCAATTTCCATAAACACACCCCAATTCAATGGAATTGGGGGTTTTCCAAATTTTTATGCCAAAACCATTTCAAATCTCCCAATTCACTGAAATTTGGTTTTATCAAGACAATTCAAATAAAGTTTTGAGAAATTTAATTTAAATCAACAATTGAAATAAATCAAGCAATTCAAGGTTAAACAATTTGTCTAATTGGGATGGAACCACCTATCTTTTCCCGAAACTCAACACTCACAATGACACCCATCAACGAGAACAAAGGTGTAGAAGACCTTGAAACTCAACCTAGAAATGAGATCCAACATCACGGAGCATAGATCCATCAATTTCAGAATGATCTATTGAAATCCCAAAGGATGAGAAAGAGAGAAAGACAAAGAACGAGGGAGAAAACTTACCCAGAAATCACACCATAAGAGTAACGACGATCGCACACCAAACGAATTTATCTGGAAGAGTTAGAGAGCTTCAAGATTGTCTAGGGAAGGCTTTGAGTCAAAAAGAGTGAAATTATAGCAGAGGAGAAAAGAGAAAATCAGCCACATTGCCTATTGAAAAACCATCTTTAGGGTATTTCACAATGTTTAATCCCACTACACACTGTGAAATAGTTATGTTTATAAACCAAAGAAAAACACATCACTTTAAATTAAAAACCATTCATTAAATGATTCACGATGTGTAAATTCTAGTCATGACATGTAACCTTTCATGGTGTAAATTTTATCATGACATGAACCTTCTCACGGTATGCATATGACCATTACACGTCGTGTAACCTAGTTACATGGCGTATAACCCCCTAGTAGCCTCCAAAAAAGGTCAGTTCAAGATGAGAGTCCAAAAAACTCTGAATTCACCATTATAGGTATCCTCACAATTCATTCTCAACCCTACCCAATCAATGAAAAGGAAAAACCATGACAAGATTTGAGACATACCTGTTAGATCAGTAATGGGATGTTACAATATCCATCTCCAACCTCCATAAAATGATAATGGAATTCATAATCCATGTATATGGAGGATTACCGTTTTGTGGATCGATATAATTCATTTTCCATTTCCATCTATCACATATGGTTATAATGATGGATTTAGTGTATATATATGATATTCCTACCATATTTATCATTCTGGGGAAGTAATATATCATCTATTTTCTTAAATTTCTATACACTAAAAAAATGATAATGTCATTTGTGCATACATGTGGATTACCACCTCCATGAACCGATGTGATTGGTTTTTCATCAACACGTCACATGAATGATATATATAACTGTATTTAAAAAAAATATTAGGGATTCCAAACCTGGGACATAGATCATTTTAGGTTAATTAGTTACATCATTTTTAACCTTTTCCCATTGTCCACACCATTCAGACATAGGCATATAAAATCATGATGCATGATCTTTTCCTAGATCCCTACCCCGCAAGAAGCATCAATTTGCCTAGAATTTCTAGTAAACTTGAAGGTCCTTGCATCAGATCATTGGGGGCACATGAAATCTCATGTTCTATTCAGTCTCTCTTGTTTATAACATGTACTAAGCTCAGCTGACATTGTTTCCCTACTGATCCATGAATCCTCACTAGTTCCTAACTTCAAAATCCATCTTATCTCTCAACCATCACATTTGAAACAACTCTTTCATGACCCCCTCCACTCAAAGGTTCCCATCTTGGTTTGATAATGAGAGAAGGGAGATAATGACACCTGAATCCCACCTCCAATAGCACAACTAGAAAATTAGTCTCCAACCACACTTTATATTACCACAGTTTAAAAAATTGTGGCCACAGGAAGCCTATAGCCACAGTTTTTGAAAATCGTGGTATAGGCCAACATATATCCATGGTTATGTGAAATATTGGTGATAGGTTTCGTAGGAAAACCTAAAAAATGTAGAAAATTAGTGGGAAAGGACTACTACCATGCACTACCACAGATTCGGGTTTTCACAGCGCCACCCCTTTAACAGCGCTAAAAAAGCATTGATAAAAGGGGTACCCTTTATCAGCACTAAAAAAGCATTGTTAAAAGTATCTCTTTATTAGTGCTTTTTATAGCACTATTAAAGGGGGATTTTATCATCACTTTTTTAAAAGTGCTGATAAAGACCCCCCTATCAGTGCTTTTTTTACTCGGTGCTTTTTTTACTAGCACTGATAAAGAATATATTTCAAAAAAATCATTAAAATTAATATATTAATATATTAACATAAAACTATATTGATATTGACATAAATATAATATATATTTTTTAAATGTGTTTTAGATAAGGATAAATATAAATTTAACCTTAATATATAAGATATTTAGTAAAAAAAGATTATGAAATAATTTAAAAGAAAGAAATTATAATTTTGATATTTTTATCGAATAATAGTCATTTAATAACAATTTTAATATAAAATAAATAAATAAAAGATCTAAATTAAGTTGAAAAAACAACTCAAACTTCAAACGGTCATAACTTTTGATCCGGGTGTCCGTTTGAACTCTACCATATATCAAATCGAAACTTGTAACGAGCTCTATGCCATTGTGACCTAAGGGGACCCCAATAAAGGTTTTCTTAAGGACAAAAAAAGCCCAAAAGTCCTCTAAAACTGAGTTTTTAGTCGGAGTGCCCCAATTTTTTAACATTTGATGGATTTCCAGGCTCATTTATGGCGGTCTTTTTGCCATTTTTTGGTGGGTACTAAATTTATTCATAGGTATTACATTCATATTGATATGATAGTTTTGAAATTTTATCATTTTTTAGAATGTGCTGTTATTTATAATCAAATATATAACAATATATACATATTTTTTATATATTCACACCTAAAATTTTAATTTTATAAATAATTAATTAAATATATTTACATATAAAATATATTTATTAATATATAATCCTTATCAAAATAAAAAATAATATCCATTTTATTTAAAATAAAAAATATGAATATTTATATACCTATATAGTGTGTGTGTGTCACTACTGGAAATTTGGCTATTTGCGAAGGGCTATTTGCGACGGGATCCCATCGCAAAAACCATTTTGCGACGGGGGCCCATCGTAAATAGAATGTTGCAGAAAATGGCATTGCAACTAGTATTTATTACTACGAGTCCATCGCAAAAAAATATTACTTGCGATGGGAAGTGGGTCCATCGCAAATAGATGTCTGATTAAATATATTATATATACAAGAACCTTTAGCGATGGGCCCATCACAAAAAGTATTTGCGACGGGATATCAGCCCGTCGCAAATAGCTTATGTGTTATAAACCTTTTGCGATGGGCCCATTGCAAAAAAGTTCTTGCGACGGTAAAGAAATCCATTGCAAAAAACTTTTAAAAAATATATATAATCTATTTGTGATGGGCCCCCCGTCGCAAAATGCCCCATCGCAAATACTTAATAAAAAATATTTATATTATTAAAATAACAAAAAAATAAGAAATATTAAAATTCTCAATATTTTCAAATACTTAATAAAATAAAAATAATAATAAAATTGTGATTAATGAAAAAAATAACATTATTATTATTAAAATATTAAAAAAATATTAAAATTCTCAATATTTAGAAAAAATATATTAAAAATCATAAATTATTATTATTATTATTATTAGTAAAATAAATAAACATTAAAAAATATAATACTAATAATAAATAATAAAATATTAAAATATTAAAAATACAAAAAAAATTATTCAATATTCGCACCAATATAAAAGACAAAAATTGTAAATAGTTCATATTACAAAAAATGTTTAATTTAAATATTTTTAATAAAACAAAAAAAATCACTGGAGGGGATAGTTTTCTGGAGGAGCTGGAGGAGATGTTGGAGGAAACTTCATCCCTAAACTACGAGTCAGACGACGCATGTACTCCATCTGATCATACTGCTGCTGCTGCCATCGACGCATGTCCTCCTCGTGTTGTTGTTGTTGCTGTCATCAACGCATGTCCTCCTCGTGCTGCTGCTGCTGATACCATTGACACATGTCCTCCTCATGTTGTTGCTATTTCTATTACTTCCATCGACACATGTCCTCTTCATGTTGTTGCTGCTACTGATGCATCTCTTCTTGTTGCTTCTGCAAACTCTCTATAAGCTCAGTTTGATCTCGCAACTACTCCTGATACTATAAACCAGAAGATGATGCATCTCCACAAGCTCCTCTCAAGCTGGATGCCGACATTGCAATAGTACCATAATAAGTCCTAGGAGTCAAATGAGAGTTGATACCAACTACTCGACCCTTCTCGAAGGCATACTGGGTCGCCTGCATCCATGTCGCCTCATCGAAATGGTGGGTACTAGTCTGATCATCCGTCTCGACCTGACTCTCAGCCCATTTCTGAGAGGTCGTAGCCTCATATGACTCCTTCAGTTTCAATTTGAAATTAAAATAGTGAAAATATTATATATATAGTTAATTTTCAAACTGAAAAAGAAATAATATTGGCCACAATTTAACGCTGGCGATCACCTCTAATATTTCCAGTGGCTGGATCACTGTACATCCGCCGATAAACACCGTACTCCGTAATATCAGAATGATCTACTGCCTATATGAATATAAAATAAAATATTTATATGTGATGTTATATAAAATATTTAAAAAGATACTTACCAGATGCTCTCTATGCATACTGAATGTACGGCTACCAGCTCAATGTGTCACCTCTTATCTCCCCTGGTTCTATCGGCCCAATGAAGATCTCCTCTGAAATCCACTACTCAACCAGTGTGAACATAATCCATCCCAAACGTGAGATGACATGTACTCTGGTTGGTGGGATCTACATGACTCATCAAATACTGTCGCTCCTACTTTCTTAATTGTTGTCCTTGTCAAATTGTGCAAAAACTAACAGAAACGCTCACGCATAGACACCTCTGATACCTCGTGGATAGTGTTACTCATGCTATCATCGATGGGATACCACATACCCTAAAAATAATTTATAATTTCAAGTTATTAATGAAATAAATTTCTAAATAAATATTATTTATTTACATACCAGCCAACGATTGAACATTTCAATCCGCACATCAATGGGAATTTGTTCACATGTGATCCATGGATGAGAAAAATAATTGCGCAAGATAGCGCTCCCCTGTACAACATCTAAATGTACAAAACTTTTAAAAAATAATAAATAGTCAAACAATTAGTATATAAATAAATTAATGAATGCTAACTAAAATACACAGGTTATCATACCTCCGCGTGTGTGGATCAAAACCAATATGTGGATGTCACTCTGGGACAGGGTTAGGAATCATAATTCACGCAAGACTGTGCCCCCTCCACGTACCCCCTGAACCGCCAGTAGCCTAAGGGTCAGATGATCCCAAATCCTCCTCATCCAAAGGTATCTCAGCCTCCTCCAACTCACGAAGTAGATCAGGGACCATCTAAAACACAAAATGATTGTTGTTAGTAGATATTTGAAAATAACTATTACATATAGATATATATTACTTATGATTATAACCAGTATTTAACTGTGTCAATGTTAACCTTCATCATCATCTTCATATCTGACAATGTCAATGTCTTCATATTCATCATCAGCGTCATCAATATACATATGAGTTTCGGTTTCATCATCTCTTTCCATTTCAAATTAATTTGTAACATCATTAATATCATCGTCATCATCGACCCTTAATTGTGGGGTGTCATCATCGATATTCATGTCTCTTTGTGAAAAAGATGGATTTTGAGTAGTCTCTTGAAAAATTTCAATTCCTTGTACTTCATCAGAACCATATTCAGTTTGAGTAAACTGATTTTCCTGAGATTTCATTTTTATTATGCTCCATCAATCACTCTGGTCTCTTAAAGTAGCACAGTACTTTGCGTAATATATTTGATGTGCCTGTTGAGCTAGTAAAAATGGTTTATTTACTGAAAGAAGACTTTTATATTTAATATTGATGATTTCATGGATCAGATGAACACACAAGACTCTCTCAGTATCTAACCACCAACATTTTAACATTATTATGTAATTTTTTCCTTGATAACACAGTTCAATAATTTCATCCAGCATGCCGTAAAAGTCAACTTCAGTTTCTCTATGATTTGATCCTCTCAATAAAAACCCATTGTTAATTGTTTTTTTTCATTACCCATATGCACGTGTATGAAATTAAAAACCATTCTCCACTTATGCATTGTAAGATTTAACCATTTTGGATGGTGGGTTACTCAATATACACAGTCGCTTATCAATTTTATCAGCATGTTTAGACACCTGAATTTTTTTAAAATTATTATCAATATAATAAATAATAAATGGAATTGATATGTTAAACCATCAATAATTTTTGTTACCAGTTTTTGAAAACATTAAGAATTTTTTTTCTGTCGGTGTTCTTCAAGAGCAGCTGTTTTAATTTGTAGAAGTTGTTTCTTGATATGATTATCATATAACCTACAAATAAAATAAGTTTACTTACTGTAACATAAATTATAGAATAAGTGATAGAAGCACTCACAGTACAAATGATTTCATTTCTTCACAGTTGAGCAGAATATATGTATGAGCTCTGTGATGTTCATCATCTGAAAGCCATCGTTCATGAACTCCACTGAATCCAAGCTCTGGCTGATTAAAAACTGATAATTAATTGTCTATTTTATCATCAGCATTCCCCTCATTTTTTCCCATGTGGTTGTGTTTTGAGGGATATTCAGATTCAAAATAATGAGAGCAGAAAAAAAGAAATTTCCTCTTTCAAATAATCTTCAGCAATTTATCCTTCAAATGATGCTTTATTACATACTTTTTTCTTCAATTTCTGCATGAATATCTCAAATGGGTACATCCATCGAAACTATACCAGACCTCCACATTTAGCTTCATGTGGAAAATGTAATATTAGATGTTCCATTGAGTCAAAGAAATCCGAAGGAAATATTTTTTCCAGTTTACATATAATGAAAAACAACATCTTCTTCCAGTTTACTTAGTGCATCATAGTCTATTGTCACCGCTCAAAATGTCTCGAAAAAAATATGATATGTCTATTATCAAATCCCAAATCATATAATTCAACAAACCTATGAATCCAATCAGTATAATTATTTTTATTATAATATGAAAATCATGACTTTTTAATTCGGTAATATGACCATTCTTAACACATCTTCCAAATTGGAAGCATAGCCATATAGAAGTATCAAATCTGCAATCCACTGACAAAATAATAAGTGAATCTCTTTGGAAAGTGTATAAGTTGCTTTTGGCTTCATTAACCTCTGTGATCTGACATTTTGAAACAGTTCAAGTTCCGATCATATGCAAATTTGGGCAAGATCTAATCGTGCCTTTACATTATCTTTGGTCTTACCTGGTGCATCCAAAACTGTATGAAATAAATTATCAAAATAGTTCTTCTCAATATACATGACATCCAACATGTGGCAGACTAACAAATCAGACCAATATGGAAGATCCCAAAAAATAATCCTTTTTATCCAATTATTCTCTTTCCCAAATCCATGAATTTTCTGTTGGTTTACTGTTGGCCCAAATGTGATGGGACGTAATGAAAATACAACTAAATTTAACTTTGTACTTGAGATCATTTTTGGAGGTTTATCCCTTTCAATTGTTCCTTTTCTGAAATGAGTTTTGTTTCTCTAAAAAGTATGATCGGTTGGAAGAAATCTGTGATGACAGTCAAAATAGAAAGGTTTTTTTCCATTGACAAGCATAAAGGCTTTGTTGTCTTTCATACAGTAGGGAAATGATTTCGGACCATGTGTACTCCAACCAGATAACATGCCATATATCGGGAAGTCACTAATCATCCACATCAATTCAATTTTTAATATGAATTTTTTTTCGCAACAACATCATATGTACTAACACCATTACTCCACAATGAATTTAACTCATCAATCAATGGTTTCAAAAAAACATCAATATTCTTTTTCAGATGTTCTGAGATTAATAAGGTCAAAAAGATATAGGTCTCCTTCATCAACATCCATGGAGGTAAAATATACAAGGTTATAAAGACAGGATAACATGAATACTGACTACCATAAGAACTAAACAGATAGAAATCGTTAGTAGAAAGACTCAATTGTGTGTTTCGAACTTCTAAAGAAAAATACAGATGCAGTCGATCAAAAATTTTCCATGAATCACCATCAGATGGATGATTCAATCTTTTATCGATTGAAATCTTGGTTTTGTGTCATGAATTTATTGACGTTGTGTTTTGAGACATAAAAAAATGTTGCAACCTAGGTGTAAAGGGAAAATATCTCAACTGTTTCACAAGAATCGATCCAGACTTTCTCAGTTGAGCTTCTTTATACCTCAATTGTCCACATGTGGGAAAACTATCCAATGAATAATTTTCACTAGAATATAAGATGCAATCATTTTCAAATGCATGAATCTTTTGATAACTAAGGCCCAGATTACGAACCAGCCTCTTGCTCTCATAGTAACTTGCAGGCAACATATTTCCTTCAGGTAACATTGTTTTAACCAAAGAAAATATCTGATCAAAGCAGTTGTTTGACATTGAATTGTCTGATTTAATAGATATAAATTTTTCAACCACTTATACTTTTCTTATCTTGCAACCAGGATATAATACATCCTCAATAAACCTCAAGAACTCATAAAATTCAGATGGGGCCAACTCATGAGTTAAATCAATAGCATCCTGAGTTTCAATTTGTTGAACAGATGAACTTGCAACATCATGTACTAAATTTTGAAACTGTGGTGGATTCAGAATCAAGTTATTAGTATCTTCTCTGGAACTGCCTTCACTGTGTTGATACCAAAAAACATAATCTGGTTGAAAACCAAACTGCAAGAGATGTCCCCTAACTTTGTCAAATGTGTCAAACGTTCTTAGAGCACATTTTTTACAAGGACTCTTAATTGTGCCTTCTAAAATAAATTCTAGTTTTGATGATGCAAATGATAAGAAAGCTTCAACACCCTCAATATATACAAGATTTAAACCAGAACCGTTTGGATTTCTGTGCTGATTTATCCAAGCATGATCATCTAGTAATGACTGTTGACGAATTCCTTATTCTGTATTTTTCTACAAAATATAAAATCATTACTGTTTTTGAATAATTTGATATTATAAAAACACTATCCAAAAAAAGAAGATAAATAATTACAACCACTTCTTAATAATTACCATTAATTACGGGCGACACAATTTCTAGTGGATTGACGGCTACTCTTTTGTCTAATGGCTCATTTACTTGCAACTTTCTCACACTGAAATCACAACGAAAATCTTCTCATATGTATGCTTATTCATTCTCATGCATACAAGAATGAAAAAGCGTACATCCGAATAGATTCTACTTTGTGATTTTTGTGTGAAAAAGATGCAAGTAAATGAGACGTCGGACAAAAGAGCCCCATTTTTGTTGATGAGTCTTCTTCTTGCAACTGTCACCACCAAAAAACATTATGAAAAATGTGGTCCTACAAATGCATATTCAAACTCGTGTAAACGATATTGGATATGCATACATAGAAGCATACTTTTCATAAAGTTTTGAGTCGGTGAGAGTTGAAAGAGGAAGAGTCGTCGAGCAAAAGGAGTGTCGTTAATCCACTGAAAATCGTTCCAAGTTATTACAATTTATTATAATTTATTACAATTGATTATATTGCTAATTATTGCTATTTATTGCTAATTATTTCTAATTATTGCTAATTATTGCTAATTATCACAAATTATTGCAGATTATTGCTAATTATTGCTCATTATTGCTAATTATTGCTAATTATTGCTAATTATTGCTAATTATTGCTAATTATTTCAATTTATTGATAATTATTGCTAATTATTGCTAATTATTGTAATTTATTGCTAATTATTTCTAATTATTGCAATTAATTGCTAATTATTGCTAATTATTACTATTTATTGCTAATTATTGCTAATTAATGGTATTTATTGCTATTTATTTCTATTTATTGCAATTTATTGCAATTTATTACAATTTATTACAATTTATTGCAATTTATTGCAATTTATTGCTATTTATTGCAATTTATTGTAATTTATTTCTATTTATTGCAATTAATTGTTATTTATTGCTAATTATTGCAATTAACTTCTATTTATTGCTAATTATTAGTATTTATTACTAATTATTAGTATTTATTAGTATCTATTACTATTTATTACTAATTATTACTAATTATTACTCATTGTTACTATTTATTACTAATTATTACTAATTATTACTATTTATTACTAATTATTACTATTTCTTATTAATTCTTACTATTTATTACTATTTATTACTATTTATTACTATTTATTACAATTTATTACTATTTATTACTAATTATTACTAATTATTACTAATTATTACTAATTATTAGTATTTATTAGTATTTATTACTATTTATTACTATTTATTACTATTTATTACCATTTATTACTATTTATTACTATTTATTACTATTTATTTCTATTTATTACTATTTATTAGTATTTATTAGAATTTATTAGTATTTATTACTATTTATTAGTATTTTTTACTATTTATTAGTATTTATTACTATTTATTAGTATTTATTTCTATTTATTACTATTTATTACTATTTATTAGTATTTATTTGTATTTATTACTAATTAGTATTATTTATTAATATTTATTACTAATTATTACTATTTATTACTATTTATTATTATTTATTACTAATTATTACTAATTATAACTATTTATTATTAATTATCACTATTTATTACTATTTATTACTAATTGTTACTATTTATTACTATTTATTACTATTTATTACTATTTATTACTATTTATTAGTATTTATTACTATTTATTACTAAATATTACTATTTATTACTATTTATTACTATTTATTACTATTTATTACTATTTATTACTAATTGTTACTAATTATTATTAATTATTACTATTTATTACTATTTATTACTATTTATTCCTATTTATTACTATTTATTAGTATTTATTAGTATTTATTAATATTTATTACTATTTATTAGTATTTATTAGTATTTATTAGTATTTATTAGTATTTATTAGTATTTATTAGTATTTATTAGTATTTATTAGTATTTATTACTATTTATTAGTATTTATTTCTATTTATTAGTATTTATTAACATTTATTACTATTTATTAGTATTTATTTCTATTTATTAGTATTTATTTCTATTTATTACTAATTGTTACTAATTATTAGTATTTATTACTATTTATTACTATTTATCAGTATTTATTAGTATTTATTAGTATTTATTACTATTTATTAGTATTTATTAGTATTTATTACTATTTATTAGTATTTATTTCTATTTATTTCTATTTATTTCTATTTATTTTTATTTATTTTTATTTTTTAGTATTTATTACTATTTATTACTATTTATTAGTATTTATTACTATTTATTGGTATTTATTAATATTTATTTGTAATTATTACAAATTATAACTATTTATTACTAATTATTACTATTTATTAGTATTTATTACTAATTATTAATATTTATTACTAATTATTAATAGTTATTACTATTTTATTAGTATTTATTACTATTTATTAGTATTTATTACTATTAATTAGTATTTATTACCATTTATTACTATTTATTTGTATTTTTTAGAAATTATTAGTATTTATTACCATTTATTAGTATTTATTACTATTTATTAGTATTTATTACTAATTATTACTAATTAATACTATTTATTACTAATCGTTAATATTTATTACTATTTTTTTCTATTTATTACTAATTAGTGTTAATTGCTATTAATTACTGCAAAATACAACTACTAATTACTAATTACCGCTAATTATTTATATACATTACTAATTATCGTTAATAATTATTAATTATTACTAATTACTAAGAATTAATACTAATAATTTAATTGTATTATTACAAATAAATATGGATGACAAAACAATTTAAATCTAACTTAATTACAACCAATCAACAGCAATTAAAATTAATATAAAGAAAGGAAATAAATACTAAATTAAATAAAACATAAATAACTTTAAACTTGATCTCTTATAATTGTAGGCGAATTCACAACTTATTCGTAAAAAAAACTAACTCTCAAAAATATTCACTCTAAAATTAGAGTTTACAGAAGCAGAGGAACAAGAAATTCGGGCAGAGAGAAGAAAAAAACGGAGGGGGTATATATATGTTAGATTAGTTGCGATGAGACTATTATCGACGGGAATCTCGCCGCAAAAAGTACTATTTGTAACGAGACCCGTCGCAAATACCTTCAGCCGCATTAATTACTGTCGGCGGTTAAAAGGTTATTTGCGACGGGCTCCGTCGTAAAAAATGACCCGCCGAAACACTTTTTTGCGACGGGACAACATCTCGTCGCAAATATGTTTTTACCGCTGTCGGTTATTTGCGACAGGTCCTATCGCAAATACCATTTGGGGGGTCGAACTAGTTGCGACGGGTGATCCCTCTGTCGCAACTAGGTCTTACCGCCTCCCAACATTTGCGACAAGTGGTGCCAACCCGTTGCAAATACTCTTTCGCGCGCAAACCGCACCAATCCACGCGTAACTTTTTCGACGGGGCGCCCATTCCCATCGCAAATAACCTCTTCAACGGACTATTTGCGACGAGATTTATTCTCGTCGCAAATAGCCCGTCACAAATAATGGTTTTTCCTGTAGTGTGTGTGTGTGTGCGTGTGTGTGTGTGTGTGCGTTTTTTAGAAAACTGATATATATTATCTATATATTCTAACATATTAATATATAATAATGTAAATATATATAAATATGTATAATTATACTTACAGATACACATATATATAATACATATACATGTGTATGTATGTTGTATATATGTATGTATTTATTTATTTGGTTATTTATAAACACACACAAAAAACGTATTTTATAAATGTATTTAAAACTAATCTTACAAATATATATTAATATATGAATAAATATATAACTAAATATATATTAATATACGAATAAATATACGGATAAAAAATATAACTATACATATATATATAAATAAATATATATAAATAGATATTAATATATGAATAAATATATATATTTATATAACTAAATATATATATATATTAATATAAATATATTTCAATATACGAATAAATATAACTAAATAAATAAATATAAATATATATAAATAAATAGATATATCATTAAATGAAGAATAAAGTAACATGGAGGAGTGGTAATGTCTCCAGCGCGTAGGGAAGAGGTCTCGAGTTTGAATCCAGAGAGAGGCAGGGGCGCACGCACATGTGCAGGGGGTCTAGCACTGTTAAAGGGCTGGGGAGGGTGTTGTTAAAGGCTGGATGGCGGGGGTGGGCGCGAGTGGGGGGCTTCCGAGCACTGTTAAAAGGGGTGGTGGGCTCTGTTAAAAGGGCTCTCCATTTTTTGGATTTTTTATTTATTTTTTGAATTTTATCAGCGCTTTTTTAAAATAGCTGATAAAATGGGTCTTTATCACCGTTTTTCTGAGCGCAGATAAAAGGGACCCCCTTTAACTTCGCTCAGATTGATAGTGCTAAAAAGGTGTTGTTAAAAGCTATTTCTACTGCTGATAAAAGGGTTATCTGTAGTAGTGATGGTTTAGTAAACTTTGGCCATAGATGCATATTGTCATGGTTTAAATTGTGGTCATAGCCACCTATTTCCATGATTTAAACCATGGAAATAGGTTTTTTTATTTTTTAATTTATTAGTAATTATAATTACATATAATTATTTACATATTTATATGTATATATATATACATATAATAGTGATTAGTGTAGTGGTAAAGTCTTGGGAAGAATATAGAAGAGGTCGGAGGATCAAACCTCATTGGAAGAATTTTTTTTAAAGGCTATTGCCACAGTTAAACGGTGGTAATAGGCCAAACCCTATTTCAATGGCTATAGCGGCCACGGTTTAGAAAACTCTGGCCATAGGCTATGGCCACGGATAAAAACTGTGGCAATGGGATGATTTTGTAGTTGTGTAGACCATGAGATGGTGAAATTCACTGAGGGTATATCATACACATAGATGGGATGGATCGCCCTCTAATATGGGATAAATGAGAGAGATAAGATAGAAAAAACCACAAAAAAATCCTACTCATAAAAAAAAGAACAATTGATCCTAATACGTGATATGAATGTAAAGATATACAATTGAGATAACTGAAACACTAGAACAAATCCTCGACAGTGTCCATGAAGCTTCAATAGCTCGTGAAAAACTCCTTGAAATAGTAATGTCCAACTCAATCATCAAGGATCTCCTGCTAACTTGAAAAATAGTTTATATATATGTTGAGTGAAAATAACATGTATACTTAGTAGGATCTGCCCTATAGTATCTTGTGAAAAATGAGAAAGAAACTTACTAAAGCTTGGTGATTAAAAAATTAAATGAACATGTCACCTAAATAGGTTTTCTATTCTTTTTCTCATCTTCACTATGGACTACTCACCAAGTATCACACACAAGTAATAATATAATATCCAACATATTATCAAGTGAAGGTACCCCACTGCCACTTCTCTATTAGTTTTCCACTCTTCCCCGATATCTCATGTCCCAAGTCATCTCTCTCCAAAAGCCAGCCCAAAGACACCTGGGATAAATTTGGCCATCCTGAAAACACCTAGGTTAAAACATGAACCTCATGCATCACATCATCTCACCATCCCAACCACATATCTATATAGTAATCAAGTAGTTTTTAGTAGCCACCATTGCTCGTACTTCATGTATTATACCTCAATCCATTATATACCATACACAACATACCTATAATAACCATTATAATACTATATCTAGAAATATGTGCATGTGAAATAACCACAATCCATTACATCCCTCTACACATATATATAGGGAAGGATAACCACCATGCATACTAGAACATAATACTACCAGGAGAAGAGAGTGAGATCAGAGAGGGTAGTCAGCCATTTGTTCCTCACTAACCTAGATATTGGGGAAAACGCCCTCTTAGGGTGCATTGGGTGTTAGTCTCCCTACCAAAATGGGTGGGGTAGTGTATGATATCACAAAAAATGAATGATATATATAAGGGTCGCAACTAAACTATGTTCAACTACCTAACCTTAGACTCATTTGTCGTTAACGTCGCATATGACTCCTGACTACCACTACTAAGGCCTAGGTATCAAAAGCATACAAGCATCAAGCTTCAACATTAATTAATTAATTAACCATTAATTAATTTTTACTACTATCATTTCCAAGATTAACATGTTAATCCTATAATACAAGTTCCAACAACACTAATAATTATTTTCTTGTATTCTCAAGTATGTCATCATCATAAAGAAAGCATCAAGAACTAACATTGTTCTTTCATTAATTCGCTTAACAACTCATAATCAGCTGAGTACTCTAGGACTCAACCCAAGCTACCACTTAAAAATGCACTTGCAATGCATAGAATCAACTGCTTACTGCAGTTAGATCTAGTTATATAAATAATAACCAGACATCTACCATCAAGCAAGCATTATAGCTTTCAACACAACAACCAACAATCCCAACTTCAACCTCTCCTATCAGTCCCAGTGTCATCCCCAACCCCACTGCACATAATAACACATTCGGCATTCCATTCCAATATCATCAGTAGTAGTATCACCTCATTCCACCATCACAGCCTCAGGCGTCCCCACCCATATCATCATCATAACCAGCACCCCTTTCCACCATCACAGCCTCGGGCATCCCTGACCATCATCATCATCATAACTGAAACATCATTCCACCATCATTCATTCTTAGGATCACATCACATTGCATATAAAGAGCCATATCTAGAGAAATCATAGAAGGAAAAAAACAATAAATTCAACAGGGAATCTAGACCCTAAAAATAAGGTATCTAGCCTTTACATGCTAGCAGGCTCACTCGGACCCAAACATATATCTTAATCAAACAAAGGAGTTTACTACTATCTTGGATTAACTAATTAATTTATCATATATTAAAACTACAATAACCTAAGGCATCAACTATTAATAGCTATAAATTATTTAAACATGATTTCAATCATAACTTCCAGTTTCAACAAACTTAAGGGAAGAACATTCTCATTTATCATGCCTCTTTATTATTATCAATAACAATAATTTACATCTTTATTGCATCTATACAATTCCATTAACATATGGAATAATAATTTCAATTAATCATGCATGAGGCATCATTTTTCTTCCATCAAATTATAAGAATGGTTTATAAAACACATCACTTTAATTCTTTAGCCAACCAACATTACTTGTTTTATATTCCTTAACTATTTTCATCAAATTAACATGTTAAACCCAATCATAACAAACATGTTAACCAAATCATAAACATAGATGGAACTCTATCTAGAAAATATCAGAGGCAACAAAATATATATCTCATAAACATGTGATCACACATCTAAATATTCAAACATGAATATTAATATTTCCACATGCGATAATCTTCATTCCAATCTTCCAACAAACAGAATTATAAAATAATTCTCATCAATAATATTTAATCATTATAACATCATGGAATTCTATTATCTTTCTCCCTCTTGAATAATTCTAGAATAATTATCATTATTCTACAATATGAAAATACTGATTTCCTCTTTCTTCTGAAAATCTTACAGATTATCAAACATTGTTATCTACTATATGTAGTAAATCATCAAACTCCATTATTGAAATTATCAACAACAATATTAAATTTATTTATTTATTTATTTATTTCCACATGCGATTTCTAGATTTCAAGATAATAATATTTATCCACCATATACAATATTATTTCTAATTTGATTCTGGATATTAAAAAAAACATGTTAACCATTTTATTTAATTAACAGTATTCTATTTCATTGTTTGGAATAATATTAACACATTAATTATGTTTCATGAAATTTCAGTATTAACAGCATCATTCTACTACATTATTATTACATTTAAAAATCCTATAATTAATAATATTCCATTCACAAAAATTCTCAACATGCAATTTATCCTCCTCTTTTATAATTTCCAGATTATCACAAATTCATTCCTCATGTGATTATTTTCCATATTTTTATCTGATTATGATTAATTTCATACATTTAACCAAAGAATCTAATGAATGATAATTTCACACTTGCACAATAAAATATGGATAATTCACAAATCCCCTACCTGGTATTTTTCTCTTGAAAATCGTTTCATCCAAGGAATATAGGAGAGAGAATGTTCTGTCTCACCTAGAAATTGCAAAGGAGTTTCCACAAACTGTTGAAGATCATTGAATAGAAGATATTGTTTTCGGGATCGTCCAGGTGAGAGAAGAAAAAATAAAGGGAGAAGGGTTCAGGTATTTCAAAATAGCAGCAACGTGTAAACTGGAAAATTAGTATTGAAACCCCCATTTGCTTTTCCAACTATTTGTTTTAGAGGTCGAAACTTAATTGCAAGTCAAACTAACTATTTCATAAAGGAGTTATAAAATTATTAAAATAGTCAAAGAAATTAATTCCTTAACTTTAGGGATTTAGAACATTCAAAAAGGATATTGGAGGGTTACAAGTTGAAGAGGGTGAAGAAAACTAGAAAAATAGGGTAAAAATGATACCCCTATACAAGTTAAGGGGTTTGCATAAGGGTAACTTTTTTTACCATTAGTCAGTTATTAGAAGAGTCTTGAATAAGTTTATCTCCATCTTACACTTATGAATGCTTTAAAAAAACCACCTTACCCTTATACACGGAAGGTGGTCAGCGTAAGGGTAACATGTTTTACCCTTTCGCATCACTATTCCAAGACACATGTAAGGGTAGCTTGTTCTTACCCTCATGCAACCTTTATAAAAAAACGCTCTAACCATATAT
Organism: Viscum album; assembly: GCA_963277665.1. Lineage (NCBI taxonomy): Eukaryota > Viridiplantae > Streptophyta > Magnoliopsida > Santalales > Viscaceae > Viscum > Viscum album. The sequence continues at coordinate 1,326,253,270 of OY728142.1, read as the reverse complement.
AGGATTTAGAAAATCCCACTTACCTTTATATGATAATTAGACAACCTTTATGCAAGGTTAGAGTTATCCTTACATAAGGAATTGTCTAATTTTATACGGTGAGGATAAAAGGGAGTTACCCTTACGCAACATGTAGAAAACAAGACCTTACCTTTACACATGGTTCAAAAGAACCATGGATTAACCTTATGTAACTAAGGGGACCTTTATTAAGTGTATGGGATTTTTTGGGTTGCCCTTACATATAGAAGGAAAACCCTTGGTTACCTTTACGCAGCCTTTTAAAAACATAACTTACCTTTACGCAATAGTTCAAAAGGAGGATTTACCTTTACGCAACACAAAGAAACATATACTTACCCTTAAGCACAGAGTATAAACTTTTATTTACCTTTACACAAGCCATTAAAATTCTCTCTTACCCATACAAAGGCTTTAGAAACAACACTTACCATTATGCAACTCCTTTTTCATGTGAAAAGGTAAATATTTCATTGAAAATATTAATTGTTCAATTAAACAGACTTATAAATAATTATGAAAAGGGTTTATTGTCATTTCCAAAAATTCCAAAACACTTCCAAAATTAATTAAATCATTGAAAAACTTCTAAATTAATTTCCAAATAAACTTTTAATACTTTAAAATTAATTCCATAAATTGAGAATCTTTCTTAAAACTACTTTACAAATTATAAAAACATATCTAATACAACTTTTAAAAATAATAAATTTCTCTCGAACCATCGAGCACCCCAAAACAATAAAGTAAGAACTCAGGAAAATTCAGACCCTTACAAGCTTCATAAATTTTCAATTCAAAATTATATACTAATAATGGCATAAAAGTTATGTTATTTTCAAAACTAGTATTTTTCATTATTCACCGAAAAAATTAATCTTTTTAGAAAAATCCCAAAAATTCATACTAAGATAATTTTGAAGTTATAAATCCAAAAATGAAGTTATATTTATCTAATTAATACTCTAAAAATTATAAATTTAGTGTTAAAATGAAAATAAATAATTTAAATAATTTTTTTATCGAAAATGACATTTTAAAACATTAAGTGTTCTTAATATTGTATCATATAAATTTCTAATTTAAAAGATTTTAATATGTTAGTTCATATATAATAATATTTTAAATTTTTTCAATTTAATCTATTAGGATAAAATATACGATACTGAACAAAACAGTTCTTTGAAAAAAATATTACTTTTATACTAAATATGTTTTAACCATTAAAATTAATTATTTATGTTTTAAAATTTAATTTTTATACTCCATTGATATTAAAATATTTATTTGAATTTTTTATATGCATCATATCATATTTTAATAATAATGATATTAATATTTTTATATAGCTCATAAATATATATATATATATATATATATATATAATATGTTAGTATCATATTTTTATTTCATTATGAGTTATATTATTTTAAATTTAATACTTAACATTACATGATTTCAGTATACCTATTAGATATATGTCCAATGACCATATCTTCAATGACAATATTTATGACGGTCAGATTTCATTCTTATATATAGACTTACTAAATCATTCATCCATTCCACTCTCACCTCACAAGGCACAGTTCTTATTTCATATTATAGATTTCGTATAATGCTTTATCCTTTCATGGTGTTCTTACTCATTATAGGTTTTTTTGGGCTATTGGTGATCCTAAAGGTTGAAGATGATTCAGGAGATTTCCTAGTTGTGAAGATTTTATTCTTTTCTATCTACTATCTCCTATTGATTTATGAACTTGTAATATAATCATTTCATCCATGGTGAGTAATTATCCATGGTGTGCAATATATAGTTTTATGTGCTTTAGTTTTAATTTCCCACTTATGAATGAATAGATTGTATTTAGTTTGGTTAATATCTTTTAGGTCACATTTTTTAATTATGTTTCAATCCTTTTGAAAGAATAGAGAAACATTATTTAAAATTATAGACATAAATAATAATAATAATAATAACTCTTAAAACTTGGGGCATTACAATATAAGTGTTTATGATTTATTTTATTCTAATTATCATTATTTGTAGAAAAAATATCAAGGTTCGGTTCACCTTAGAGGGAAGATTTAAGAGGGTATTTACAATCATGGAAGAAAGAGAATGATGGAGAATAACATAAATAAAGCTCAATGTACATGTACTTCTAGTTTGTCTTTTGGTTTGTTGTCAATAAAGGATGTCTATCATAGAACTCTTAGGTGTCCTTATGATGGAGTTCAATCTCAATTATTGGATGCTTTAAATATTAAGGTAAAAATTCTTCATTTGTTAAGGATTTTCAGTCTGAAATGTCACATGTTTTGTGTTTTACTAAATCAGAATCGCGTTCTAAAGCTTCCCGTGACATAATTCATTTTGACTTATGGGGATCATCAACAGTGTGTTTGTCTTCCAGATTTTAATATTATATATATTTTCTTCATGATTATAGTAGATTCGCATGTATTTCTCATTTGTAGAAAAAGTTCAATGCACCTAGAGTTTTTACTCAATTTAAAAATATGGTTGAAGATCAATGAGAGAGAAAAATTAAGTCACTCTAAACTAATTAGGGTGGATAATATCATGCATTTAGTCAACTTGTTCCGAATTGTTTCATACAATTTCAACATTCTTTTCCTTACACCTTGGTACAAAATGGAAGAGAGGATAGAAAACACCATCATGTTGTGGAAATAGGTTTTACCATTCTTTCTCAAGTTGACACTAGAATTCATTTTTTATGTGATTCTTTTCAAATTTTTGCTTACATACTTAATCATCTAACAACTCCAATTCATGAAAGAAATCTCCATATCAATTCATTTTTGGTAAATTTATAGATTATAAAAAACATGAAACATTTTGGTTGCACTTGTTACACATGTTTGTGACCATATAACCAACATAACTCCTTTTATTGTTTTTTTAGGCTACAGCGAGCCACACAAAGGATTTAAATGGTTGAGATACACTAAGAGAATATATATATCTCAAGGCATGTTGTGTTCTATGAAAATGAGTTCCCTTTTTATAAATGTTTTCAAATATCAGACGATAAACATCATAAGTCTTAGGTTGAGAGTTGAAGGATGCCTCTTATTGTTGGAAATTTTAGCAGACCCAATTGCCAAGGAATTCAAAATGACAAATGCTTCTTGGAGAATGATAATTGGGTGAGATCTAACCCAGAAGTAACTCAATAAAATCCTATAATGAACCTATAATTTAATAGCAAGGTGGAAAATGTGCAAAATTTTGAATAGGTGGAAGCAAGCCATATGGAGTAACAACTAGACATGCAAAATTTGGGCTTTCAAATTAGTTCTGAAGTTTGTGAAAATCTGTATCTTGACTCAAGTGCTGAAAAGAAATGTGACGAAGGTAATATGCATGTAAGACACCAATTGGTAACACAACACAAGAGTGGAATATTCAATCCATGATATCCTTTTTTTGGATTATCAATTATTGAACTCAATCCTATTCCAGAACCAAAGTTAGTAGTGAAGCTTGGAAATTGCCTCATTAGAAGGATACTATGATAGCTGAGTTCTCGACATTAAAAAAAATTAATACTTGGGTGTATATTCCTTATCAAGGATAGAAAAATGTTTTTGGATGTTGATGGATCTTCAAGACAACATTTAAGTCAACAATCCCAAAGAACGGTTAGTTTCCAAGGGCTTACAACAAGAACCCAGAGTGGATTTTAGCGAAACATTTAATCTAGTGGTAAAAACTACTACCATTTGATTCATTCTTATGATTGTTGTTGTTAATGAATGGGAGTTGAAACAACTTTTCACAAATAATGTTTTCCTTAATCGATATCTTGGTAGGTATTTTTTTCAAAGAGCACCGAGAGACTTTCATTGAAGAAAGGAGATCAGGATATGTTTGTAAAATGATCAAAGACTATTATGGATTGAAATAAGAATCAAGTGTGTGGTATGATAGGCTTAGACACGCACATGATCCTCAGCCCGATTGGTGAGGACTCCTTAAGTGCATCCAAGAAACCCAGGATCAAATCCAGACGGAGGCATAATTTCTGAGGTGGACTGTAGCAGTACTATAGCAGGTACTGTTTGGCACTGTAGTAGTCAGGACTATTACTCCGATTGGGCCTTCGGGCCACCGATTTGGTCCTTGATTCCTTTAAGGCCTTCGGGCCACCCATGCCTTTGGGTCTGTAAGGCCTTCGTGTCACATTAAGGCCTTTGGGCCATCTCAAATGCAGATGCAAACCAGACAACCTACAAGGAACAAGCTCCAGAAGGAGGATGAGCAAGTAGCTTTCATCATAGCAGAAGCTAAACGGATTGCAAGAATGAGAGGGTATGAAACCTACCATCGGGACAAGCCTGTGCATGCACAGGAAAGTCTAGCCGAATAGCCATGCGAAGGTGGACAGCTGATTTCACGATGAAGATGCTGGGGAGGAGCAGTTCCAAGTAATTAGTCTGGGTTGTATGTAATGTTTGAAGCCTACGGGCAATGAATTACTCTAAATCCTATGGTCTATGTAATACTTACACCTACAGGCCTTGTGAGGGTTTCACCTCATCCCTTGAAAGGTGGATTATCAAAAATCAATAAAAAATGAAGGCCTTCGGGCCATTGGAGGAGGGTAGGCTCAGACACACATTTTAAGTTGGAGATTTGAAATCTCTAAGGGAAACTTATCATTGTTTATTCTCATAGGAAAATCTCAAATTATCATAATACTTGTTTATGTTGATAACATACTTGTTACAGTGTACAACTCAAATATGCTGCAAGAATTCATTAGGCACCTTAATTTGTTGTTTTCTCTTAAAGATCTTTGAAATCTGCACTAATTTTTAGTGTTCAAATTTTTCAACAAAAAAAAGCAGGCCTCAGCATTGGTCAGAATAATTACCTACATGAAGTTCATAAAATGTTTAATCTTCCTAATGCCAATGTGTCCTACAATTTCATCTATGGTATAGTTTCAATGATCATTCATTTATTAACTAATAAATTAATTTTTAAAATTTTAAAAAGATAATTAAGTAGAGATTTACAATAAAAATGATAAATTTTATGGTCACATTATTGAATGCACATAGACAGGATAGGTAACAGAAACCCTATTATTTCGTAGATTTATAGTCACCTGTATTAATATATCTAGTTAATTATATAATTAAGAACATGTATATTTTATAACAATTAATTAGGACTAAAATAATTTGTATGTGTTCAATGTTCCATAAATGTATTATTAAAAATGTTTTTTGTTCAATTTTAAATTATGTGTTTTGGGGTGATAAATAAAATTTTATGAAATAAAATTAAATACACCAATTTTTTTAACCCATTAACCTTTTCAATACTTGAAGCGGTTTACAGTTGGCTTATTTTTTAAACATAGCATCATTTATTATATTTTGAAATATCCATTTAACAACAATGACTTGTTTAAATACCGATTTATAATTTAAAATTTTAAAAATTTATTTATAAATCTAAATTAAATGGATATCAAATTAAGTAAATATCTTTTATAATTTTATTATCATTTCAAAATATATAATGAATGGGTTAAAATAATTAGTTAATAAAATTGTAATAATGAATTTAATCAACCCTATCACTTTTCTAACACTATTATGATATTAACGGTGTTTTGAATTCACCTCTAACTTTACTTTGGATTATGTATAATCAGGTACTAGTTAATGAATAATGTTATACTTCCTAATTGGATGTTTGAATTATACCAAAAAATACACGTGACGTTACTAATTTAAAAACTCATTTTCAAAAAAAATAATAAAAAATAGAGTATTGTGATAATCATCACTTGTTAATATTTTGAAAACATTATTTTTTTTTAATTAAAAAAATTATTTTATTAAAAATAATCATTGGTTTTATGAATTTATAAATGAATTAGAGTTGAAATATTTGGATTCTATAGTGGTGTTAATGGGGCGGGGTGGGTCGACCCACAGGGCGGATCTTGCAGGCTGTGAATTTTATCGAGCGGTTTGGCCCGGTCCACAAAGAATGTGGACTTAAAAAATAAAAACTCAGCCATATCCATGTGGTACCCATAGACTAACGATCCAACCCACAGGGTTAAAAAAATAATATGTAAAAATATTTTTTTGTTTAGTGAATCATGATAAAGTGGTGCGGTAAAATAGAAATGTTTGAAGTTTGGTGAAAATATTTAGTTTTTAATTAACAATAACTTTATCAACAACAACAACAATAACCGTTAAAAATTATATCTTTGATGATTTATGGGATTAATATCATCTCAGGTGAGCTATTTAACTTGACCATTCAAACCATGTTATGGATAACAATAACCTTGTGCCATTTAACTTGACTGTTCAAACCAGTTTATGGACAATAATGCCCCTGCAACTTTCATTAACGTTGCAACTAATATATATAATATTCATTACATATACATATAATAATATATATTATTTATTATATAAATTTATATAATACATATAATATATTTATCACATATACACACATATATATATATTATTTATTATATGTACATTGGAAAATTTCCAATGAAAATTTTCATTAGAAATCTCTTGTGCAAATTTATACTGAAAATTCCATGCATAGATTTCTATAGAAAATTTACACTTCAAATATTCACTTAAAATTATAATGAAAATATGTTAATACATAAATAAAAAATGCAAGTTTTCACTAAAAATTTACATTGAAAATTTTCATAGAAGAAATTTTACTGCAAACTTTCATTAAAAAATTAATTTGAATCTTCATTTAAATTTCCAATGTAAAATTCAACTTGATTTTTATTATAATTCTACTAAAAATCTGATTAACAAAACTCTAAAATAAATGCATGCTTAAATTTTTAATTTAAATACATTAACACATAAATAAATAATTTAATTTTTCTCAGAAATTTGAACTCCAAATTTTCTATAGAAATTTTCAGTACTAACTTCCGCAGGAAATTTGGTGTGCAAATTTTGGAAATTTGCAGTTCAATTTTTCACTTAAAATTACAATGTAGATATATTAAAGCATAAAGAAACTAAACCTTCAACATTTAAAACTAAAATGAAAATATATTAATACATATATAAAAAATTTAAATTTTAACTAGAAATTTTCATTGAAAATCTGCACAAAAAACTTTTTTTACAAATTTCCACTAGGAAAGTTTAGTTCAAACTTCCACTTAAATTTCCAGTGTGAATTTTTATTTGATTTTTATCATAATTATACTAAAAAAAAGATTCTAAAATAAATGCATGCTCAAATTTTTAGTTCAAAAATATTAACACATAAATAATGTAACTTTGCACTGAAAATTTGAACCGTAAATTTCTTATGGAATTTTCTAGTGCAAACTGCCACTGGAAATTCTCAGTGCAAATTTCCACCAGAAATCCATATTTCAATTTTTCACTTAAATTACAATGTGGCTACATTAAAACATAAATGAAAAATATAATTTTTCACTGGAAAATTACATTTAAAATTTTCATTAGAAACTTTTATTATAAACTTTCACTAGAAATATCCACTTAAAACTATAATAAAAATATATTGATACATAAATAAAAAATATAAATTTTCATCAGAAATTTACATTGAAAATTTACACCGGAAACTCTTAGTAGAAATTTCCATTGAAAAATCGTAGTTAAATTTTTTATTTAAATGTCCAATGTAAATCACCAAATTATATTTTCTATGCACCAGATTTTTACTGTTATCAGTGTAATTCTGCACTCAAAATTTGCAATGAAATTTTACACTGAAAATTCGTATTGGAGACTTGATTACCAAAATTTTAAAATACATACATGTTTAGATTTTCAATGAAAATATTTTGATACATAATATTATTATATATTTATTATTATATATTTATTATTATTGTTTCTTATTTTTATTTATCCTATTTATTGTTTTTTTAAGTTACTTTTAAAAACTCATTGTATTACATATTTTTTTGTTAAAATAAAAATGGTCATAATATTTTTTTAATTACATGATGTTATGAAAAAATATATAAATAAAAAACTTAGGTTAACATATGTTATATTTTAAAATAAAATGCTAGACATTATTTTTTATTTTATAATGTTGTATAAAATATATAGATATTAATATATAAAAAATTATAATTACATAAATCAAAATATCAGTAAAGCATTATATTAGAAACAAAAGGGTAGTCTTGTACATCCATTTTCAATCCTATTTATTAATTTGGTGTCACGTTCCAAATAAACACACGCATCATCCACCTCGTTGCCAACCTGACTGTCAGATTCAAAATCCAACATGAGACAATATTTTTACTAATTTATGTATGGTTGTATTAAACTTGAAATATTTTTTATCACTCATGTTAATTTATTGTATTGCATTATTTTTTTTTATTTTTCAAACATAAATACTGTTTATAATTGCGGGTCAAACGAGAATCACAGACACCGGGCTAGTCAAGTGTGAGTTTTGCGGGTTGGATCAAATGCGTTGTGATTTTTTATGGTGATCTTGTGGGGGGAAATGCCAATTTGACAGCTCATGGGCAATTGGGACCATACAAAAGAACAATATATTTATTTTAAAAAATAAAATAAAAAGAATACCAGCTGCACATTTTTTTTATCATAATTCAAATTAATCAAATTAGCGAGGCCACACAAATCAAGGCGGTGGTTGATGAAACAAGATCATTAGGATAATAAAATAAATTACAAGACAAATTATAAAAAAAGTCTGATAAAATAAATAACAGCGTCATTCCTCCTTAAATTATTCAACGATGAAGATGATCGGGGAAAATTTAGGAGGGAGGGTTTTTTTTTAGTTTTATGGGGTAAGGTTTATTAATAATGGGGGAATGGGTTGGTTGAGCGCCACATGAAGTGGCGCTCAACCAAAAATGGGCAAAGCGCCACTTGAAGTGGCGCTTTGACCCCACACCACCCCAAACCCCATATATATAGTAAATGTATAATAAATATTTAGAATACATTTATTATAAATGTATATTTATTATAATAAATATTATTCTATTTAATTATAATGAACGTATATTTATATTTATATTTATAATAAAAATTATAATATTTATTATAATAAATATGCATTTATTTATTATAATAAATCTACATTTATTTTATACATTTATTTTAATAAATATGTACAATAAATGTATAATAAATATTATAATACATTTATTTTTTAATTCTAATATAATAAATGTAATATGTAATTATTTATCTTTATTATATAATTATCATATCTATATTTATTATATTTATAATTATATAATTATATTATAAATAAATGTAATGTGTAATATAATATAATAAATGTAATACAATACATTTATTTTTTAATTATAATAAATGTATATTTATAATTATATAAATGTATAATAAATAAATAAAATATAAATGTATAATTACATATTACATTTATTATAATAAATAAATAATTACATATTACATTTATTATAATAAATAAATGTATATTTATAATTACATATATAAATGTATATTTATTATAATAAATAAATGTATATTACAATTATAAATAATTACATATTTATTATAATAAATAAATGTATATTGCATTTATAAATAATTACATATTTATTATAATACATAAATGTATATTACATTTATAATAAATGTATATTTATATAAATAAATGTATATTACATTTATTATAAATGTAAATATTATTAATGAATGTAAATATTATTAATAAATGTATATTTATTAATGAATATTATAATAAATAAATGTATATTTATAATTACATATATAAATGTATATTTATTATAATAAATAAATGTATATTACATTTATAAATAATTAAATATTTATTATAATAAATAAATGTATATTACATCTATAATAAATGTATATTACATTTATAATAAATGTATATTTATATAAATAAATGTATATTACATTTATAATAAATGTATATTGCATTTATAAGTAATTACATATTTATTATAATAATTGTATATTACATTTATAAATAAATAATCATTTATTTAGTTAATAAATGTATTTTACATTTATTATAATAAATGTATATTACACATTTATTATAATAAATAATTACATTTATAAATGTATATTACATTTATAATAAATATCTAATAAATATATATTTATTATAATAAATAAATGTATATTTATTATAAATATAAATATAAATATACATTTATTTTAATTAAATATTATAATATTTATTATAATAAATATACATTTATAATAAATGTATCGACGGAGAGGACGGGGGCGATTGCGTTATCGGAAAACGGCGATGGGGGCGGTTGCGTTATCGGAAAACGGCGATGGCGTCGGCGGTATAAAGATCAGTGTGGTCCTGGATGATGGAGCCATGAAAGCCTGCCATCTTTAGGGGGTCTTGTTTTTTATTACTGACTTCTCTCAAGATAGTCGGGCGTGGCTCGAGAGGAACGGGTGGCGGAGAAGTCAGATTATAAACGAGGCTCTCACAGACAATCTCATCCCCACGACATCATTTTGTGTGATATTTTGTAAATTGGTTTTCATTATTCAAAATAGATTTTAAGATAGTTTTTTATACCCACTTTTCTATTTAACCGTGGTTTTTTTTACTTATTTCATTTAATGATTTTTTCCACATTATATCTGGTATTATTTATTTTCATGTTTTTGCACTTCATTTTATCTCTCTTTTATCGCTATACCAGTGGGTCAATCGTTTTTTGACCCAACAAGTGGTTTCAAAGTAAGGTTATGATCTGGTGTTCACTTTTTTTTGTATTAATAATTCTCACGAATTTAAGTATGTTATGTGATTGCAACTCCGGTTGATCTTTCACATCAGAAAAAAAATTATTGAAATTATTAAACACACCATTGTGAAATAGAGGAGATTTTTGACTAATGACATGTCCAGATAATGACAAAATTTGAAATCAATAAATTCAAATAGGAATAATTTTTCGTTATGGGAAATGAAGATGCATGCAGTGTTGTGGAAGGATAATTATCTACTAACAATTGGCGGAAGACCGAAAAATATGACGATGGAGCGTGGTTTTCCAATGTGAGGTAAAAACATGACATGGATGAAAATGTGGTGAGTACTTCTGTAAGCGGAGATATACTAGTTAGTGAAGCAACAACGACTGCTGGAATCATGTAGCATCTCAACAATGCATGGATAATCGACTCAAGAGCAACATGAAACATGACATCTCGGCGAAATGGTTTGATCGGTGCAAAACTATCCTTGAAGAACTTGTGTACATGAGGAATGATCACACCTTGAATATCATTAGAGTCGGTACACCACCACAAATCCGGCCAAAGGATCCAACGACTTTTATCAGCATTAAGAATAAAGCGCTGATAAAATGCTCACCTTTATCAGTGGTCGTTAAAATTCCCACCTCCAATATGTCAAAGGCTGGTGAGTAGTACAGAGTAGGCATATCACTAATATGGGAGGCATTGCCTATGTACCTGTATGCACACACACATCTTCAAGCTCACAAAATGATGAAATGTAAAAACCACTAAAAACCAAATGCATGCATACCACTATATCCCAACCAGAGTACGACAGGAAAGTAAACTACAGTAAAGTAAACCGGGTCAAAATACAAGACCATCTGTCACGACCCGTACTCGGGGCCCGTGCCGTGACTACCCCCAAGCCCGCCTCTCGAAAGACTGGCTCCGCGCTGTGTGCCCCGCACTGCTGAGCCAGTGTCCCGAGGTCGTCTGCCGGAAGGTCTGGTCTGCCTGGACCCATGAGTCATATGTCGGCTGTTTGCTGCAGAAGTCTCTGCTATGTGCCACCCCGCGGTAGGTATCGCTGCTGAAGTAGACTCAGCAAGAAAGCTCTTGATCATAAGGGCTCGCTCCAGCACTCATGCCTGAGTCAGAATGCTGAGTGAGATCAGTGATGCCCTGATCTCGTGTCTCAAACCCTGCTCAAAGGTTCGGGCCCGGAAGAAGGGGTCCCGTACCATATCTGTCGAGTAGCGCGAGAGATCGGTAAATCTCGTCACGTACTGGGCGACCGTCAAGATGCCCTGCCGCAGCTGAAGAAGCTCCTGGATGCGCACCGCACAGAGGGTGGCCGGGATGAACTCTGAGAGGAAGAGGCTCTCGAAGTCCGTCCAGAGAAGAGATGCCTCGTCGTGCACTTGGAGCATCAAGCTCCACCATCGACCCACTGCTGCGTGCAGTAGGCTCGCTGCGAGGATCACCATGAGGTCTGCTGCTGTCCTCACTAGCCTGAAAACTCATACGACCGCCTCCAGCCAGTCCTCGGCTGTCTGGGGGTCCATCTCCCCACGAAACCAGGGTGGTCGCTGGCACTGGAACTCGTGCAGAGCTCCGAGGCGATGTGCATCGTCAGCGGTCGTGGCGGGGAGCATCGGTGGCTCGGCAGGTAGAGGTACCGCTGGGGCCTCAGCTGTCATGGGGCCCTGCACCGAGGCCTCGTCGCTCGGCGGGCTGTCATCACACTCAACTCTCAGAACCCTAGCTGGCTGCCGTCGTGGGGCCATCCTGAAAAGGAAACAAGTGTGCCACGGTCAGAACAATATACCTGGTGATCTGATACAAAGTAATCACAAAGAAAACTTGAAACACACATGCAATCAATGTTTTCGTGCATTAAGTCAGAAATCAGAAGTCAGGGTCCTGGTGTACGGATACGTCGGCCGCCGCACCAACACTGGGCTCCCTGGACTGATAACTACACTTAATACGCTTAACATTATTGTTTCACATAGAAGAAAGATCAGAGTCTGCGGTAGAACCGAACACCTCTGATACCAATTTGTCATGACCCGTCCTCGGGTCCCGTGCCATGACTACCCCAAGCCCGTCTTCCATAGGCCAGGGGCTGGCGACTAGCACCAAGGCGTAAATCCCGATAAACAGGGAAGACATTGCCTTTGTAAAGTGAACAACCACCACAAAGTAAGCAAGCGGAAAGAGTAAACACTAAGTAAAAACTATAACAAGCTGTGCTGAAAGAAAAAGGGGTCGGAAATACAAGCCCAACTGTAAAGTACAACAAAAAGGGGAAAACGGAAACTGAAAAGAAAATCCGCAGCATCGAGCCGTCCTCTGAAATTCCCACCTGAAGGGTGAGCACAGATAGCCTCCATAGCTCCTCGGTCCAGCCGTCCGCTCTGAGTACGTCCCACCCAGTGGTCCACCTCCAGGTACCATCCTGTTCCGCAAGCCTCCACCACGATCAGCGCTGTCCGTCATCTGCAACCAACACAGCAAAGTGCGGGCATAGCTCGTGCATGGGTGAGTATAAGCTACTCAGTAGGGACCACGAGACCCCTGAAGTTCTCCCGAAATCCACAAAGTATAAACCACAAAGGAAAGATACAATCGCGAAGTAACAATCGACACTGCTTAGGTATATGCCCATACATATACCTAAGTCATCAATTCCCATTCGACTCCAACATCCGAGCCCAAGCACAACCCAGTCCACACAGGAAAGAAAAATGTATACTCACACAGGATAGCACAACACAATCCACGAAGGAGAGAAAAAGTAATCCACATATGATAGCTCAACACAATCCACAAAGGAGAGTAAACAGTAAATCCACACAGGATAGTTCAACACAATCCACAAAGGGGAGTAACACAAGATTCAGCTCACACAGGTATACTTCTTCGGATGACGATAAAGATGATCACTGATCCATCTAAGTCGTCGGACCCACAAAGGATCGATAGGTACTAACCCCCGCAATGACCCACACAGGATCGGACCCACACAGGATCAATAGGTAACTAGCCCCCGCAAAGACCCACACAGGACCTGTAGGCGCTGGCTCACACAGAACCGTTGAGCGCTGACCCACATAGGATCAGATCCACACCGGATCTGTAGCACTAATCCACGTAGGATCGCTGAGTACAGTAGTCGTCGCAGTCCACTGAGGATCTCTGCATAGTCGTCGTCGCAGTCCACTGAGGATCTCTGCACAGTCATTGTCGCAGTCCACTGAGGATTTCTGCACAGTCGTCATTGTCGAAGTCGCAGCCAGCACTAAGGTTCTCGCACACAACAAGCTCGTTCGGGAGTGTCTTCTCCACGAGCCGAGAGGCTGATACATCAACTGACACAAAATCCAGAGTTGATGTATCCAAAAGTTCTGTATCGTCAACAGGAGCTCAACGTCACAGACTGCGCGTCAATCGGACGCCCGGTCTGAGAGTTATTGGTTTTTTCGTCCCAGGGGCCCGGTTGGTTTTTAAGGAAAAACCAACCCAGCCGTATTCCACCTGCGTCCAAATCACGGGCGAAGTATTCCAAAAGATCCATCTCACTTAGAGGAATCCACTAAAGTCGACGGCACGTCAATCGGACGTCCGGAGCTCAAGATATGAGCGTTTCCGCTCCGAGGGCCCGGTTGGTTTCGTGTATGAACCAACCCGGCCGAACCCAAAGTAATCAAAAACCTTAAGTGCGATATACCAAAACGACCGTCTCGATCCAAGGATCGCATCGCCTCTGATGGCGCATTGTTCGGAGGCACTTAGCTCAAGTTACGGGCAAAAGACCGAAAAGGTCATGAATCGGGGGGTCTGGGCCCGGACCGACCCGGCCCGACCCCCCCCCCCCCTGGGTCGGCCCGAACCTGGTCGACCCGACCCGGGTCCGACCCGGATGGGCCCGGTTCGGCCCAGCTCGGCCGAGCAACGCGGGGGGCGCGCTGCCCCCGTGTGACAACACCGCGGCCCCCGCGGGGGGCCGCCCTGGTCAACGGACGCGGCAAAGCCGCGTCCCGTGTGCGCCGGACCCGCGCGGCCGCGGCGGCCCTGTTCGGCGGCGCGTCGGGGCGCCGGCGACCCGCGCTGCTGGTGGCTTCCGCGGTCCACCTGAGTTGCTCCGATGGTCCGATTCCAATTCCGTCTATGCCGCTGCTCCTCCCGGGTCCCGTTCTTCACTACGGAATCATCAAATCGCCTTTTCGGCACGTTTTGTCGTCGCCCGCCAAATCCGCACAACAATGAAGAACTGCGGAGGGTTGTCGGGCCGTTTTCGTTTGGCCCGCACCCTCCGCGTTAGATGATAACAGTCGGGAGAAATAATCAATACATAGAAAACATAACAAAAAAACAATTTTAATAAATTAAAATTGTTCTTATTAAACCGGGTTCTTTGTTTTGAATGGAAACATCTACAGAGTAAAATAATTCCCAATAAAACCCCTACCTCGTCAAGTCGTTGCACGCACGTTCTTTGCGGAATTGATCGTCGTGGAAGGAGGGGACCGTCGCGTCATCGCGGTATCTGGCGTTGCGTCGACGAACTCTGAGGACCAAGAAACAAAATATTTAATTATATCGATTAAATCCATGTGTTGTTATAAACCACAAAGAAGATTTAAAAGAAACCCGAAAGTGGTAGGCGTGATTTTCCTCAGTCTTCGAGTATACCAAAATGTCGTCGATGAAGACCACGAAAAATCGATTGAGGTATGGCTGGAAGATCCTGTTCATGAGGCTCATGAACACTATTGGATCATTGGTTACGCCGAATGGCATAACCAAGAACTCATAGTGGCCATACTGACACCTGAAGGCCGTCTTCTGCATGTCCTCGTCTCAAACTCTGAGCTGATGATAGCCTGACCTGAGGTCTATCTTCGAGAACCACCGTGCTCCCTTGAGCTAATTGAAGAGGTCATCAATCCTCGGTAGTGGATACTTGTTCCTCACTGTCACCTGGTTCAGGTGACGATAGTCGACACACAGTCGCAAGCTCTCGTCCGCCTTCTTGGAAAAAAATATCGGGGAAGCCCAGGGTGAAACACTGGGTCAGATGAATCCCTTGCCCTGCAAGTTCTCCAACTATACTCTTAGCTCTCGAAGCTCAGCGGAGGCCATCCGATACGCTGGAGTGGATATCGGGGTTGTCCCGGGGTACAGATCAATATAAAAGTCTACCTCTCTGCGAGGAGGTAGTCCTGGAACGTCGTCAGGAAAGACGTCCGCATAATGATCCACCACTGCAAGAAAACTAGGACTCCACACGTCCACTGCTCATAGGATGAGGCTAGCCAACTGATGAGTAATGGGTTTCCCTCTTCTCTACGGAAGTCCATCCTGTGCTGCAAAGGCTCCCTTCTCGCCAGTGAAGGTGAACCTGCTCTCGTTGGTGCGTACACATCGCACCTTGCGCCTAATACAGTCAATCTGAGCATGGACTGTAGATAACCAATCCATGCCCAAGATGACGTCGTAAGGCCTCGACGCCGCTACCAGAAGATCCCAGCTGAATCTCTCGCCTCCTAGAGTAAGCTCACACTGCCGGCACCAGTGCATAATCGTCGAGTCTGCTCCCGTAGGGGTCTCTAGCCATAAGGATCGAGCCAACGGCTCTGTCGGAATCTCCGAGCTCCGAACAAGGGCAGTGGCTATGAAAGAGTGACTCGCTCCTGTGTCTATAAGAACTAAAGCAAGGGTGGAATAGACACAGATAGTACCTCGAATCATCTCAGGTGCGTCGTGGTCGTAGGCCTCCGCTGCCTGGAGCTCTGCCTGTCTTTGCCCGCTAGCTCCCAGTGGTCGGGGGTGGCCCTCCTGGTGGGGGTGGGGGTAAATCCTCAAAGCGTCGCCCACCACCCGCTGCTCGGTGAGCTCATCTTCCTCATCCGCCTCCTCCCTGTGGACCGCCATGGTCGACCCTCTACCTCTGCCTGGGTGGCCCCTCCACCGTCTGCTGCTCCTCGGCACGGCGGGTCAGGTAGTGCTACGCATGCGGCGGGTAGGGCCACATGGCTCGTGACTGCCCGACTCGTCGTGCCGAGGAGCAGCAGACGGTGGAGGGGCCACCCAGGCAGAGGAAGAGGGTCGACCGTGGCGGTCCGCAGGGAGGAGGCGGACGAGGCAGAGGAGCTGGCCGAGCAGCGGGTGGTGGGCGACACTTTGAGGCTTTACCCCCACCACCACCAGGAGGGCCACCCCGACCACCGGGAGCTGGCGGGCAGAGACAGGCACAGCTCCAGGCAGCGGAGGCCTATGACCACGGCGCGCCTGAGATGATTCGAGGTACTATCTGTGTCTATTCCACCCTTGCTGCAGTTCTTATAGACACAGGATCGAGTCACTCTTTCATAGCCACTGCCCTTGTTCGGAGCTCGGAGATTCCGACAGAGCCGTTGGCTCGATCCTTACGGCTATAGACCCCTACAGAAGCAGACTCGACGATTACGCACTGATGCCGGCAGTGTGAGCTTACTCTAGGAGGCGAGATCTTCGGCTGTGATCTTCTAGTAGCGGCGTCGAGTCCTTACGACGTCATCTTGGGCATGGATTGGTTATCTACAGTCCATGCTCAGATTGACTGTATTAGGCGCAAGGTGCGATGTGTACGCACCGACGGGAGCAGGTTCACCTTCACTGGCGAGAAGGGAGCCTTTGCAGCACAGGATGGACTTCCGCAGAGGAGAGGGCAACCCATTACTCATCAGTTGGCTAGCCTCATCCTAGGATCAGTGGATGTGCGGAGTCCTAGTTTTCTTGCAGTGGTGGATCAGTATGCGGACGTCTTTCCCGACGACGTTCTAGGACTACCTCCTCGCAGAGAGGTAGACTTTTATATTGATCTGTACCCCGGGACAACCCCGATATCCACTCCAGCGTATCGGATGGCCCCCACTGAGCTTCGAGAACTATGGGTACAGTTAGAGGACTTGCAGGGCAAGAGATTCATCCGACCCAGTGTTTCACCCTGGGCTTCCCCGATATTGTTTTCCAAGAAGGCGGACGGGAGCTTGCGAATGTGTGTCGACTATCGTCGCCTGAACCAGGTGACAGTGAGGAACAAGTATCCTCTACTGAGGATTGATGACCTCTTCGATTAGCTCAAGAGAGCACGGTGGTTCTCGAAGATAGACCTTAGGTCAGGCTATCATCAGCTCAGAGTTCGAGACGAGGACGTGCAGAAGACGACCTTCAGGTGTCGGTATGGCCACTATGAGTTCTTGGTTATGCCATTCGGCGTAACCAATGCTCCAGCAGTGTTCATGAGCCTCATGAACAGGATCTTCCAGCCATACCTCGATCGATTTGTCGTGGTCTTCATTGATGACATTTTGGTATACTCGACGACTGAGGAGGAGCATGCCTACCACTTTCGGGTTTCTTTTAAATCTTCTTTGTGGTTTATAACAACACATGGATTTAATCGATATAATTAAATCTGTTGTTTCTTGGTCCTCGGAGTTCGTCGAGGAAACGTCGGATACCGCGACGACGCGACGGTCCCCTCCTTCCGCGACGATCAATTCCGCGAAGAACGCGCGTGCGACGACTTGACGAGGTAGGGGTTTTATTGGGAATGATTTTACTCCGTGGATGTTTCCGTTCAAAACAAAGAACCTGGTTTCATAAGAACAATTTTAATTTATTAAAATTGTTTTTTTGTTATGTTTTCTATGTATTGATTATTTCTCCCGACTGTTATCATCTAACACGGAGGGTGCGGGCCAAACGAACACGGCCCGACAACCGTCCGCAGTTCTTCGTTGTTGTGCGGATTTGGCGGGCGACGACAAAACGTGCCGCAAAGGCAATTTGATGATTCCGCAGTGAAGAACGGGACCCGGGAGGAGCAGCGGCGCAGACGGAATTGGAATCGGACCACCGAAGCAACTTCGGTGGCCCGCGGAAGCCACCGGTGGCGCGGGTCGCCGGCGCGGCGGCGCCGGCGGCCGGAGGCGGTGGTGGCGGCGCCAGCGGACCCGCAGCCGCGTGGGTCCGGCGCACACGGGACGTGGCTTTTCCGCGTCTGTTGACCAGGGCGGCCCCCCGCGGGGGCAGCGCGCCCCCCTCGTTGCTCGGCCGCGCGGCCGAGCCGAGCCGGGCCGTACCCTGGCCGGTCCGGACCGGGTCCAGCCGGGTCGGGCCGGGTCGGGCCAACCCGGGGGGGTCGGCTCGGGCCAACCCGGGGGGGTCGGGCCGGGTCGGTCCGACCCGGGGGGGTCGGGCCGGGTCGGTCCGGGCCCAGACCCCCCGATTCCGGACCTTTTCAGTCTTTTGACCGTAACTTGAGCTACGGGCCTCCAAATGATGTGCCGTCAGCGGCGATGCGATCCTTGGATCGAGACAGTCGTTTCGGTATATCGAAATCAAGGTTTCGGATTAATTTTGGTTCAGCCGGGTTGGTTCGTACACGAAACCAACCGGGCCCTCGGAGCGAAAACGCTCATATCTTGAGCTCCGGACGTCCGATTGACGTGCCGTTGACTTTGGTGGATTCCTCTAAGTGAGACGAATCTTTTGGCATACTCCACCCGTGGTTTGGACGTAGGTGGAATACGGTCGGGTTGGTTTTTCCTTAAAAACCAACCGGGCCCCTGGGACGAAAAAGCCAATAACTCTCAGACCGGGCGTCCGATTGAAGAGCCGTCTGCGACGTTGAGTTCCTGTTGATGATACACAACTTTTGGATACATCAACTCTGGACTTTGTGTCAGTTGATGTATCAGCCTCTCGGCTCGTGGAGCAGACACTCCTGAACGAGCTTGCTGTGTGCGGGAACCCTAGTGCTGGCTGCGACTTCGACAACGACGACTGTGCAGAGATCCTCAGTGGACTGCGAAGACGACTGTGCAGAGATCCTCAGTGGACTGCGACGATGACTGTGCAGAGATTCTCAGTGGACTGTGATGACTACTGCACTCAGCGATCCTACGTGGATCAGTGCTACAGATCCTGTGTGGATCCGATCCTGTGTGGGTCAGCGCTCAGCGGTTCTATGTGAGCCAGCGCCTACAGGTCCTGTGTGGGCCCGATCCTGTGTGGGTCTTTGCGGGGGCTAGTTACCTATTGATCCTGTGTGGGTTCGATCCTGTGTGGGTCATTGCGGGGGTTAGTAACTATTGATCCTTTGTGGGTCTGATGACTTAGATGGATCAGTGATTATCTTTATCGTCATCCGAAGAAGTATACCTGTGTGAGCTGAATCTTGTGTTACTCTCCTTTGTGGATTGTGTTGAACTATCCTGTGTGGATTTACTGTTTACTCTCCTTTTTGGATTGTGTTGAGCTATCCTATGTGGATTACTTTTGCTCTCCTTCGTGGATTGTGTTATTCTATCCTGTGTGAGTATACGTTTTGCTTTCCTGTGTGGACTGGGTTGTGCTTGGGCTCGGATGTTGGAGCCGAACGGGAATTGATGACTTAGGTATATGTATGGGCATATACCTAAGCAGTGTCGGTTGTTACTTCGTGATTGTATCTTTCCTTTGTGGTTTATACTTTGTGGATTTCGGGAGACCTTCGGGGGTCTCGGGGTCCCTACTGAGTAGCTTATACTCACCCCTGCATGGGCTATGCCCGCACTTCGCTGTGTTGGTTACAGACGACGGATAGCGCTGATCGTGGTGGAGGCTTTCGGAACAGAACGGTACCTGGAGGTGGACCACTGGGCGGGACGTACTCGGAGCGGACGGCTGGACCGAGGAGCTGTGGAGGCTATCTGTGCTCACCCTTCAGTTGGGACTTCCATAGGACGGCTCGACGTTGTGGCTTTTCTTTTCAGTTGCTGTTTTCCCCTTTTTGTTGTACTTTACAGTTGGGCTTGTATTTCTGGCCCCTTTTTCTTTCAGCACAGCTTGTTACAGTTTTTACTTAGTGTTTACTCTTTCCGCTTGCTTACTCTGTGGTGGTTGTTCACTTTACAAAGGCAATGCCTTCCCTATTTATCGGGATTTACACCTTGGTGCTAGTCGCCAGCCCCTGGCATATGGAAGGTGGGCTTGGGGTAGTCATGGCACGGGCCCTGAGGACGGGTCGTGACACCACCAAAAAGTAGTATGTAAACCACAAAGTCCAACCTGTAAACAAAAGGTAATGAGAATGTCATATATATCCGTAAGAACACCTCGACTATTTGATCTCACAAAACTCCATCCCATTCGGGTCTGCATAGGACTCCGTCAAAAGGTTGCTCATCTGGACAACACAACATGTGCGGACAAAGCCTGTGCAGAGTTGAGTATAACAATACTCAGTAAGACACCCTGAAACCACAAATCAATACACAAAGAAAGAGAAACAGTCAACTCTACACAGTATATGTCTACAACACATATAACAAGAATATCCAGATATACTCAATCCAAGACACATAGTCTAGAGGTAAGTCACAACCATTGTATACCAACACTAGGGATTCAGTTCGAAGATTCCATGAAGCACTCATCTGGAAGAACACACTCGTGAGTGCGATAGCACTGACGACGTCCATCCGATAAGTACTGTTCTTCAAGAATCGTTATGAGAGAGTTACGCTGATAGATCTAAAGAGAGAGATATGATACAACAGATGAGGATCACAACCAGAGCCATGGGGTGATGCCAACAACTCCATCTGGATTAACCCGCTAAGTAGAGGATCAATGACCGATGAAGTTGGTCATGTCGATACAAAGGACTCTACCTAGGGCACAAAGAATGAATAGAGGATCCTGCACCGGGCCTCTTGGGGGATTCTAACGACTCTATCTAAGAAGTACGCCTGAAGGGATCATACTCCTATGGGTTGTAAATGATACCCACCAACCTTCAGGGAAGCAATAAAGGGAACAAACCCTAATGAAACTTATCCAATATACAGTGGATAAGAGATTCAAGCCATATAGAAAGGTATACACGGCGTGTAGTAGGGTCACACACCGTTTTCATTGACCCCAGGGTACTGCCCGTATACAACGACCATGTGTCATTCTAACTGTGTCATGTAGAAGATGGGTACACATTGTGTAGAAGAAGTTACGCGTCGTGTCCTTCCATCCGGGGTCCACCTATGTACTCTGTTCATGTGCCAATACACGGTATCAACCCGTGTATCTCTATCTGTGTAGTAGTATATGAGGTAGTCTGTGTACTTGGTCCAGGACAAGTCACGTGGTGGGGTACACATCATGTAGGTAACCCGTGTACTCCACCCCGTGTTTGTGTATCTCCCGAGATACACGCCGAGTCTCTAAGAAGGGCCTACACATCGTGTGACAGAGTCACACGTCCTGTGGCATTTAACCAACTCCCAAAACTCTAGTCACCGTTCAGTGGGGGCCACACACCGTGTAACCCCGAGTTACACGCCGTCTTCATCAATATTTTCCAGAACACCAAGTTCCTCCTTCCGCACGTCGACCAATCTTCTAGGTTCCTCTCTGGTGGTCTGTTGGCCTCGAAACTCAAGATTGAGGGTCGCCTAAACACCCTAACGCACAATTGAGGTGTTTCGGGCCTTCAATCAGCTTGGAAAACCACTTTAAATCCATTCAACAAAAATCATCTGAAGAATGATATCTCCCGAATCGCTTCGATTCGCCCGTCATCGTCGCTATCGCACCTCTGATAGATCATCCGGATATTGGATCTTCAATTTCGGATCGTTGTGCCATGAAATGAAGGTGCAAGGATCATTCGCTCACAACCCATGAAAAACGAAGAACACGCAGAATAAAATGGGGGAGAAAAGATTCCCAAGAAACAAACCTTGACCGTTGTTCATTCCAGCCTCGATTCATTCCCGTAAGAACGATAAAAAATCAAAATCAATATAATAATCAACCCCATAAAACCCGCAATTAAAACTCATCCCGTAAGAATAATCGAATCACGGATCAACCTGTTCGTTGGTTTGTCCGCGTTCGTCGTTGAATCTAAGAATGAGGAAAGAAATCCAAAATAACGCATCCTACCTTTAATTTGGATCACTCGTTGATGAAGATCGGTCATTGCATCGCCATCGTTGGCGAGATCTGTCAAGAATGTTCTCTGATCCCGGTCTTGTCATCGTCTGCCAAGAGAATTCTCCATAGATTCTCTCCAGAGCCTCTAGGGAAATTTTAGGGTTATGAGTCTAACCATGGGTCCCTGCCTAGCTATTTATATAAAAGAAACAACATCGATGTGTCGCTGCGTCGACGTCACGTTAAAATAAAATAAATCCGCAATTTATTTTATTCATTAAAACGTCCAAAAACTATTTTTCATAGCTGACCTGCGTCGACCAATGTTAGGCCTCGCCTAGGGTAAATCTCTTGCTCTGAATGCAACGATGCCCTCAGATTTTGGATTTGAACACCTATTTAGAATTCATTCCACTTTTTCAAGAAAATTGTGTGCACGTACTAATTAATATTTTAATATTATTCAAACATTTATTCCGAGCAACCTAGGCCTCAGAATCACACTTCATCTCAGTGTCTGGTCTCGAATTAATTCTATATAATATTTAAAAATAATATACAAAAAATTTGGGACATTAAAAATATATTAATGTATATATTTTAACAATTCAAATATATATATAATGGTTTAAAAAAATAATTTATAATATTTTAAATAAATATATATTTAAATAAGTACAAATTTTTAATAATTTTTTTAAATAATAAATATATTTATTATATTATAATTATATATGATGATACATCCATGAGACCCTAGGTTCAAGCCCTATTGGGCGCAGGTACTACTACAATACTGTGCAGGCAGTGGCACAAACATTGTTGGGCGCCTTCCTGGTTGGCGCACCACGTAACGCCTCCTCAAATGGTGCCCACACGGTTTCTTTATTTATGAGGTGTTTTAATGCGGGCCAAGACCGCGTGAATTAATTCACGCGGTGACACTCTTTTGACGCAATGACATTATTTGACGCCGATTCTTTTTCCTATATAAGGAGGCAGAGGCAAGGCATTTCAACACCACAGGCAGCAACAACATCGAGAGAAAATATCATTTGGTGATCACCTTTCTTCGACGATCACCTTTACTACTCTCCATATTTGATCCACACTTTTATTCTCAAGTATTATTTTTGAGATCCCTTTTATTTTGGGGGAGTCTCTACTGTGTACCTCTTGATTTTAGTGGATCCCTCTTTCTGGAGTAGGTCCCGTGGTTTTTCCCTTTTTGGTTTTCCACTTTAAAATTTTCGGTGTCAATATTTTTACATTATGCACATTTACTTTTGGTCGCTGCACATCCACTTTAGTTCTGCAGGCTTTTATTTGGAGGGAAAGATTTAATTTCCATTGCGCGTTTGCTTTTCAATTGTTTGTGCGTTCGTCACTTACCCGTCTTTCCCAACATCTTGTATCAGAGGAGAGATACATTGAGAAGGTTCTTTAGAGATTTTCTATGGATAGTGTGAAAGTAGTTAGTACTCCTCTTACTTTACATTTTAAGCTCAGTACCAGTTAGTCACCTTCTACTGATGAAGAGAGAGAGGAGATGCATCACATACCTTATTCATCTGTTGTTAGTTGTTCGATGTATGCAATGGTATGTACTAGGCCTGATATAGCTCATACAATTGGTATGGTTAGTTTTTTTCTATCAAATCCAGGTAGAGAGCATTGGAGAGCAGTGGAGTACATTTTTCGTTATCTTCATGGTACTTATGATATGAGATTATGTTTTGGAAAAGGAGAACCTATGCTTTGTGGCTTTACAGATTTATATATGGCAAGAGATATCGATTCTAGGAAGTCTACTTCAGGCTATTTGATCACTTTTATAGGGGGAGCTGTATCTTGACAGTCTAGATTGCAGTGATGTGTTGCTTTATCTACCACAGAGTCAGAGTTTATTGCAGCTACTGAGACATGAAAAGAATTGTTGTGGATGAAAATGTTTATTCGAGAGCTCAATTTAAATTAGGACATGTATGTTTTTTTTATAGTCAGAGTGCTATTTGTTTGGGAAATAATTCCAATTTTCATGGCAGGTCGAAACATATCGATGTTTGATGTCATTGGATCTGCAAAGTTCTTGATTCAAGACAATTAGACCTTGAGAAGATCCACACTGATGAAAATGGGTCAGACATGTTGACCAAGAGTTTACCCAGAGGAAAATTTGAGACTTGCCGACAGATTGCAAGATTGGCGGTGATTCTCACTTGAGTCAGAGGGGGAGTTTGTTGGGTGCCTTCCTGGTTTGCGCACCACATAACGCCTCCTCAAATGGTGCCCATGCAGTTTCTTTATTTATGAGGTGTTTTAATGTGGGCCAAGAGTGTGTTAATTAATTCACGCGGTGAAACTCTTTTGACGCGACGACATTATTTGACGCTGATTATTTTTCTTATATAAGGCGGCATAGGCAAGGCATTTCAACACCACTGGTAGCAACAACATCGAGAGTAAATCCCATTTGGGGATCATCTTTCTTCGACGATCATCTTTACTTCTCTTCATATTTGATCCACACTTTTATTCTTGAGTATTACTTTTGAGATCCCTTCCATTTTTGGGGAGTCTCTGCCATGTACCTCTTGATTTTAGTGGATCCCTCTTTCTGGACTAGGTCTTGTGGTTTTTCCCTTTTTGGTTTTCCACGTAAAAATTTCCAGTTTCAATCTTTTTACATTATGCACATTTACTTTTGGTCGCTACACATTCACTTTAGTTCTGCAGGCTTTTATTTGGAGGGAAAGATTTAATTTCCACTGCGCGTCTGGATTTTCTATTGTTTGCTCACTTGTTGCTTTCTTTGTAAGAACCCAGTTTTTGCTACGAAAGACTTTGGAATATTTCTTGATATTATTCCAGAGCAGCGACCACAGACGGCGTGCGATTCCGAGCCCCGGAGTGGACGGAATTAAATTTTCAGTGCGTTCACATTGGAAACGCCAAATAAATGGGATAACTCCTAAAAGGTGATCCAGATAAGGGATATGAGTGTACGGATGGTTCCGTAATGGAGTGTTTACCCTAGGAACGACATAAAGTATGTCGGCGCGGGATGTTTGGACCCCTCGCTCGCTTTCGGAACGTTAAACGGATAAATTAATTAATTAATTTATTCGTTTAATGGTAAAACTCAATTATCTCTTAAACGGTGGCTAGGATTGGGAAACCAAGGGCACTGTTGAGTTCGGAGCGTGCCGTTTACCCTAGGAGGGGTGCAAGTTTTGCGGGCATGGCCCGTTTGTGAAAAATGGCCCCAGGGGCGTTTTCGTAATTTGGCGGCATTGGGCGTTGAGTTTAATAAATTTTGAACGAGGTCTCGGATTGAAATTCTGAGACCGCTGTTGCGCTCAGAGCATGGTTTTTAGCCTAGGGGAGGCTTAATCCAGACCTTGTCGGGAGTTCGGGTACGGGGTCGCGGGAGGGTGTTTAGGTTAATTAGATTATTTAATCAACCTAATCCCCCTCTCTTCACTCTAATTTACCCTCCCCTGGCGAGATCCTCTCATCCTTCCTCCTTCTCCAAGACGGAAACGATGGATCAGTGGCAGTTTTGGCTGCGGCGGAGCTCGGATCGAGCATAGAAGCATCGGCGTTCCGCCCGCATGTAGGCGAATTTGAGTTTTACACCCCTTTCCCCGCTTAATTTAAATTTATGCTCAATCGCGCCTTTGGATCGTCGAACAAAGCCCATAATTGCGTAGAAACTGTCCTGATCTTTCTAGAATGCTATCCGGATCAAATTTTCGACCACCGGATCGTTTTCGGTGGTCCTTTGAAGTTTTCCGGCCAGGAGGCCGGATTCCGGTGGTCGGCAAGGAGGTCCGACGGACGGCGGCCCCATGGCGGATGGCGGCGCAGCAGCAGGCATGGCGGAAGGATGGCCGGCCATCCGGCCGGCTGGGCGGCACCTCGCCGGTGCGGGATGACGCAGGCGGACCGACTGAGGGCGCCGGCCGCGGCGCCGACGAGAGGGGACGGTCGGGGTCGCAGGCGCGCGACCCTGCGGGGAGATCGAGACCCGCATGTTGCGGGTCTCCGCGTGGACACGACCAGACGTGTCAGCCGGTCGGTGGAGCGACCCGCGCGTAGCGCGGGTCTCGCGGGAGGCGGCTGGGCGGCGGTCCCAGCGGGTCGGCCGGCCGGACCGGGCCGGTTCAGCCCAAGGGGGGTCCCCCCCCTTTAAAATATTCGGGCGCCCGTATTTCGGGCTACGGGTGTCCGTTTTTAGCGCCGTCTACGGCAGCGCGGACCTAACAACGAGGCGGTCTTTTTGAGATGGTCCCGGGCAATTATAATTCCAGAGACGGGGGCCTCAGTGGCGCGACACGTATGTCGAGGGGATTGACGACATCCCGGGGGTTCTGGTTTTTGGACGGCGTAGAAGTGTCTAATGTCCGTTTTGAGCGCCGTCAATGGCGTTGGGACCCTGGCGTCGGGGTGAATCTTTACAGGGTGGTTTCAGGCGTTGAGGCTGAAGTTGAGGCGCGGGCCCCACGGCCCGCCTTTTGAGCTGTACGCAGCGTTTCATAACTTTTTCAGCGGGCGTCCGTTCGAGGCGTGCGAATAGTCGATTCTGGATGTTTTTCTGAGGGGATTGCAATGGTGCAATCCGCCCGCCCTAATTCAGCACGATGATGCGGGGCCCACGAGGGTCTTTTGGGCGTCGACGATGATTTTCCATCTTTATCACCGGGAAACCGTTTTGGACAAGTGAATAGTCCATCTTGTGTGCTTTTTCGAGAGTATCGCAACGGTGCGATCCGTTGGCAGTGCTTCGGGACCGGGGTGCGGGTCCCGCATGGTACCGCTCGTGCGCGGGGAGCCGGAACGTATTTTTTTCTCTGGATATCCCTTCCTCTCAAGTGAGTATTGCTTTTGACGGGTTTTTTCCGAGAGCATTACGATGGCGCAGTTCGCCCGACCTTTTTCGGGGACGTGGTGTGGGTCCCACCCGACCCGGCTACGGTGAATAGTACCTTTTCACCGGTTGATCATTTAGGGAAAGTGAGTAGTCTATATCACGTGTTTTTCCGTTGGGATTACAACGGTGTAATCTGTTCAGGAAAACGGAGGCTCATATGCGATCTTACTAAATGTGGAAATGTGAAGGTGCCCCGGGGGGGGGGTTCTTCTACTGTGTTTGTAGCAGACCCTTGGCGTGTGATCACGTGCACTCTCATGTGAGTGAAGTAATTCTTGAATAGATGTGGTTGGTCGTGCCCCAGTCGTTGAGGCAGCAAGTTGGAGATGTTACGTCACGCCTTCGCGTTGACGTTGGGTGTTGTGTGCACGATAGCCCTTGGGCTGAAAAATGAGGTATACTCTGGGAGTATACGGGAGCGCTTGGAGGTACGTGTGGTTTGTACCTGAGACTTTTTGTGTTCTTGGTTGGGGATTGACTTGGGGCCACACGTCGTGTGGGCCCCATGTGCTTGCCATGCTCTGCTTTGCGTACTTTTGACCTCTCGCGACGTAGAGGGTTCCTCTGTTCTCATGGGTTGACCAGCTGGGTTAAGTTTTCCCCTGGTTCTGTTCTCGATGGTTTGGACGGTAGCGGTGCTAGTGGCACCTAGTGATGGAGCGGGCACTAAACCTCTATTAGGTGAGTTGTTCTGGAGTTGGGTGGTTGTGCGATACTCACTCCATGTTCGGTTGGCCAGTGTTATACCCTCCAGTAGAGATGGCCCGAGCAGTTCTGAGTTTTAACCTCCAGTGGGGTTGGGCAGTGGGTTACTCATCGAATTCTCAGGGTTTACCCTCTAGCAGAGACTAGGCAGTGGGTCACCCGACGACTCTTGAGGGTCTACCCTCCAGCAGGGCTGGGCAGTGGTTCGCCCGTCGTTTTGTTTCAGGTCTACCCTCCAATAGGGCTGGGCAGTGGGTCGCCTGTCGACTTGTTCATGGTTTACCCTCTAGCAGAGACTAGGTTGTGGGTCACCTGAAGACTCTTGAGGGTCTACCCTCCAGCAGGGCTGGGCAGTGGGTTTCCCGTCGTCTTGTTCCGGGTTTACCCTCCAACAGGGCTGGGCAGTGGGTCATCCGTCGACTTCTTCCAGGTCTACCCTCCAGAAAGGCTGGACAGTGGGTCACCTGATGGCTTATTCCAGGTCTACCCTCCAGTAGGGCTGGGTAGTGGGTCACCTGATGATATATTATGGTTTACCCTCCATCAGGGCTGGGCAGTGGGTCACCCGATATCACATTATGAATTACCCTACAGTAGGGCAGGGCAGTGGGACACCCGTTGATATTCCAGACTCAGTCCTTTCTACTAGGCTAGTTTATAGATTTCCTCTGTGATCACGGGAGCGGGACCCTTGGTTGTACGGGTTGGTGATGGAAAGACTTTGACTTTGAGGAGACCTCTCGACTGTGGGGCAGTGACGAGGTGTGGTTTGACTTAACCCGGAACTCTCACGTACGAGGGGTGCTTTTACCCCACCGAGATGCGTCCTTGTGACACAACCTAAAACCGTGCGCGCGAGTTAGTGCCGTCCAAAGAGGATAGTGTCGAGGTGTGGTGGTTTGAGCCCCTTGACTTGTAGTTTGGGGCAGACGTGCGGGATGCTGGGCATCGATGGTTTTACTTCTGGGACTGTTGGAGACTCACTTTTCTTGGGCTGAGCTACGGGATTGAGATCCCCTTACGACCTTGTTTGGGCTTCTTATTGAGAATATGGTTATGTATATACCTTGTTCCAGTACCCACTTCTTGGGTTTGGTTACTCTCCTTCTAGGAGAGGAGAAGATGCGCAGGGTATGACACGTGCTTTCTGTGTCTAGCTTCTCATGGTTGGATGAGTCTACTCTCCTACTATAGGTAGCGAAGACTCGACGAGAAGTTCATCTTCTCACCATTTCCAGCTCCTTGTGTCTGGACGAGTCTACCTTCCTTTCTCTTGTTGGGTTGAGCTGGACTCTTTACTGTACTTTCAGTTGTATTCCTCTAGTTTTCCCTGTTCGCTCTACTGCTCACCCTTCGGTACCTCCTTTGTTACTCCCTCGAGCCTTCAGGGTATCCTACTGAGTATTTTTATACTCACCCCTGCTTGGGCTTTGCCCACACTTGGTGTGCCCTTGCAGACGACGGAAAGGTTGGTCGTGACTTCAGTGGAGCATAAGAGTTCGGGAGCTTGGACCGCGTGCGGTGGTCGTAGTCAGGTTCCGGGTGGAAGACCCATCAGCTGTTTCTTTTTGTTTACCTGTTGCCGGGTTGTGGCACCTTTTCTGGTTGGGCATGTGTTTCGACCCTTTTTCCTTTTCAGCACTTTACTTGTCCTGTTTAGAGGTCGATGCACATTTGTGGTATATATATAGCAGTTTCCCTTTTCTTTACTTGTCTTTTCTTTTACTCTGCACTGTTTCATTGAGTGTGTTGCATGTGTGTGTACAGGTACTTAGGCAAAGGCCTCCTCGAGTTGTTGTTCCGTCGGTGCTGGTCGTCATCCCCTGGCCTATGTAGGCGGGCTTGGGGTAGTTGCGACTCGAGCCCGGGTAGGGTCGGGTCGTGACAAAGTGGTATCAAAGGTGGTTTGTTCCTTGGGACGCTGTTCGGACGTCCCTAAAATAAAAGGAATTGGTTGAGATTTATGTCAACAGTGTTAATGTGTCTCGAGAGTGGCTCTCAGGCCAGGGAATCCAGTGATGGTGCGGCGGCCGACGTATCCATTCACCAGGACCCTGATAACCCGCTTGTCGACTCGGCATGCTGAGACACTCGTTGTAGGGAAAATTTGGTTTGTTCATCACATAGGATTGAGTCTTTTACTGTCCTTATTGAGTCATCTCTCCATCGTTGTTATTGGTATATACATATATGCTCATTTGATCGCGACACTCCTTGATAATATTCAGGATGTCTCTGCGAAGACAGCCAGCCAAGATACCATCTTTTGTTCGTGACGATGACCCTGTGAGCTACAAGGCCACAATCCAGGACCCATCATGTGAGGCCCTTTCTCCGGGTGGGCCGGTAGCAGCACCCCCACCTGTTGAGCAGCATACATCTTCAGCAGAGCAGGCTGAGCTTGAGCGCAGGTTGAGCGCGCTCCGTGAGTTCCAGCGGCAGAGACCGCTGAGGTTCAGTGGTGATCCAGACCCTCAGGAAATAGAGGGTTGGCTAGAGACAGTGATTCGCCTTTTCATGCTTGTGCAGACGCTGACATATCTCACGGTGGCTTTGGCCGCCAACCTTTTTGTGGAGTATCTTGGCATTGGTGGAGTCCGGTGACTCAGTTTCTTGACGAGTCGTCGCTTTCGTGGGGCGACTTTCAGTTGTTGTTCCGTGAGGAGTTTTGACCCTACTGCTTGTACTCCTTTCGGATTCAGGAGCTCCTGCAGTTTCAGTGGGGAGGGATGACGGTGGCTGAGTACGCGGCTAGTTTCGCAGACCATGAACGCTTTTACCCGGACTTGGTCTATGACGACAGCATCCGAGCACAGAAGTTTGAGCAGGGTCTCCACCGAGAGATTCGTGCTGTCATAGTATTGTTGGTCATTTACACATATGCTGGGGTGCTAGAGTAGGTGCCGGTGACAAAGGGCTTCCTGTCACGTTCTAGAGTTGGTGGTGGCACGTCGAGATGTCTACTGCAGCTAGCGGGCGTCGACAAGCAGAACCTCGACGCAGGTGGCTTTTTGACAACCAGGCTTAGGGGCGTGGTTGTACACCATAGTGGCACTGAAGGGCACCAGTGCAGCCTGAAGAGAGTTGGTTCTATGCTTGCGATGGGTGAGGTCACCTAGCACGGGACTGCCCGACCAGGCATGCAGAGAGCTTCAGGCAGGAAGCAGGTGTACCACCATGACGGGGGCAGCGTCATGATCGGATTAGTACCCAGAGAGGTGGTGCTAGAAGAGGAGCGGGAGGAGCTGGTAGTGGAGGATGACCTTATGAGGTCTTCCCATCACCATCAGGTGGTCCATGTCAGGCTCCGGGAACTGACAGATGGGACCACGGACAGTCGCGAGCCTTGGATGTCTACAATCTTGCAGAGCATGGGATGATGAGAGGTACCCCTTACGACTCTTTTACTTCTTGCAGTATAATTGTTAGACTCTGTGTGTGAAGTTATTTTTCTCCCTGCTCCTTGATTGAGTTGATACCAGGGTGACGCAGGGCGTCGGGTGTAACCCTGTGTTGGTAAAGTAGAAGGTGTGAGACTCTTCTCTTTAGTCGATGGTGGAGACTCCTTCGCCTTTCGAGAGTGTAAGAGAGTCTTGGTCGTGTGAGATCGACTATGAATCTTGCGTGACCAGATATCCTTGGGTGCTTCACCATATGGATATTCTGAAGGAGGGAATCACCGGGCCTTGTCCCATGTTCAAGCGGTGATTCCTATCGCGGCGTGCGACGTAGAGGTTTGACCGGGGAGGTGATCTACCCCCGAGGTCCTTCGGACCGTTTGAGACCGTGCAGAAGAATGGCGAGGTTCCTTACCACCTTTCCCTAACCCCAAAGGCTGGTTTGGGTGCGTGACGTCTCCCACGTGACTCGCCCGAGAAGAGGTGTGCATACTTCTATGCACAGCATTGGTGAGGGAAGACCTCATGTGAAAAGATCAAATCCTTTGGTCTATTTGCGGTGGCGTAGAGCTATGTGAGAGTTCTTCTGGGTACGGGAGAGCCAGGTGCGGGCTTAGTACCCTGAGTTGTTCCCTGGTTTTGATTTTCGGGGATGAAAATCTTGAAGGAGTGAATGATGTAAGAACCCAGTTTTTGCTGCGAAAGACTTTGGAATATTTCTTGATATTATTCCAGAGTAGCGACCTCAGACGGCGTGCGATTCCGAGCCCCGGAGTGGCCGGAATTAAATTTTCAGTGCGTTCACACTGGAAACGCCAAATAAATAGGATAACTCCTAAACGATGATCTAGATCAGGGATCTGAGTATACGGATGGGTCTGTAATGGAGTTTTTACCCTAGGAACGACATAAAGTATGTCGGCGCGGGACGTTTGGACCCCTCGCTCGCTTTCGGAACGTTAAACAGATTAATTAATTAATTAATTTATTCGTTTAATGGTTAAACCCAAGTATCTCTTAAACGGTGGCTCGGATTGGGAAACCAAGGTCACCGTTGAGTTCTAAGCGTGCCTTTTACCCTAGGAGGGGTGTAAGTTTTGCGGGCGTGGCTCGTCTGTGAAAAATGGACCCAGGGGCGTTTTCGTAATTTGGCGGCCTCGGGCGTTGAGTTTAATAACTTTTGAACGGGGTCTCGGATTAAAATTTAAATACCTCTGTTTCTCTCATAGCATGGTTTTTAGCCTAGGGGAGGCTTAATCCCGACCCCGTCGGGAGTTCGGGTACAGGGCCGCGAGAGGGTGTTTAGGTTAATTAGATTTTTTAATTAACCTAACCCACCCCCCTCTTCACTCCCATTTCCCCTCCCCTGGAGAGATCCTATCCTCCTTCCTCCTTCCCCAAGATGGAAACGACGGATCAGAGGCAATTTTGGCCACGGCGGAGCTCGGATCGAGCATAGAAGCGTCGGCGTTCCGCCCGCAGGTAGGCGGATTTGAGTTTTACACCCCTTTCCCCGCTTAATTTCCATTTATGCTCAATTGTGCCATTGGATCGTCAAACGAAGCCCATAATTGCATAGAACCTGTAATGAGCTTTTCAGAACGCTATCCGGATCAAATTTTCGACAGCCGGGTCGTTTCCGGTGGTCCTCTGAAGTTTTTCGGCCACGAGGCCAGATTCCAGTGGTCGGTAAGGAGGTCCGGCGGACGGCGGCCCCATGGCGGATGGCGGCCCCATGGCGGACGGCGGAATGGAGGAAGGATGGCCGGCCATCCGGCCGGCCGGGAGGCACCTCGCCGGTGCGGGATAGCGCAGGCGGACCGGCTAAGGGCGCCGGCGAGAGGGGACGGTCGGGGTCGCAGGCGCGCGACCCCGCGGGGAGACCGAGACCCGCATGTTGCGGGTCTCCACGTGGACGCGACCGGCCGTGTCGGCTGGTCGGTAGAGCGACCCGCGCGCAGCGCGGGTCTCGCGGGAGGTGGCTGGGCCGCGGTCCCAGCGGGCCGGCCGGAGCGGGGCGGACCGGCCGGAGCGGGCAGGTCCGGCCCAAGGGGGTCCCCCCCCTTAAAATATTTGGGCGCCCATATTTCGGGCTACGAGCGTCCGTTTTGAGCGCTGTCTGCGGCAACACGGACCTAACAGCGAGGCGATCTTTTTGAGATGGTACTGGGCAATTATAATTCCCGAGACGGGGGCCTCAGTGGTGCGACATGTACGTCGAGGGGATTGACGACATCCAGGGGGTTCTTGTTTTGGACGGCGCGGACACGTCTGATGTCCGTTTTGAGCGACGTCAGTGGCGT
This sequence comes from Viscum album, assembly GCA_963277665.1. Classification (NCBI taxonomy): domain Eukaryota; kingdom Viridiplantae; phylum Streptophyta; class Magnoliopsida; order Santalales; family Viscaceae; genus Viscum; species Viscum album. Next base: position 1,326,219,137 of record OY728142.1, on the reverse strand, counting down.
TGGGAACCTGACGCCAGGACAAAGATTTCCAGGGTGGTTTCAGACGTTGAGGCCAAAGTTGAGGCACGGGCCCCACGGCCCGCCTTTTGAGCTGTACGCAGCGTTTCATAACTTTTTCAGCGGGCGTCCGTTCGAGGCGTGCGAATAGTTGATTCTGGATGTCTTTTCGAGGGGATTGCAATGGTGCAATCCGACCGCCCTAATTCGGCACGATGATGCGGGGCCCACGAGGGCCGTTTGGGCGTCGACGGTGATTTCCCATCTTTATCACCGGGCGACCGTTTTGGACAAGTGAATAGTCCATCTTGTGTGATTTTTTGAGAGGATCACAATGGTGTGATCCGTTGGCAGCGTTTCAGGACCGGGTTTCGGGTCCCGCGTGGTACCGCTCGTGCGCGGGGAGCCGTAACGTATCTTTTTCTCTGGATATCCGTTCCGCTCAAGTGAGTATTGCTTTTGACGGGTTTTTCCGAGATCATTGTGATGGCGCAGTTCGCCCAACCTTTTTCGGGAACATGGTGTGGGTCCCACCCGACCCGGCTACGGTGAATAGTACCTTTTCACCGGTTGACCATTTCGGGCGAGTGAGTTGTCTATCTCACGTGTTTTTTCGTAGGGATTACAATGGTGTAATCTGTTAAGGCTAACGGAGGCTCATACACAATCTTATTAAATGTGGAAATATGAAGGTGCCCGGGGGGGTTCTTCTACTGTGTTTGTAGCGGACCCTTGGCGTGTGATCGCGTGCACTCCAGTGTGAGTGAATTAATGCTTGAATAGATGTGTTTGGTCGTGCCCCAGTCGTTGAGGCGGCAAGTTGGAGATGTTATGTCACGCCTTCACGTTGACATTGGGTGCCGTGTGCACGATAGCCCTTGGGCTGAAAATGAGGTATACTCTGGGAGTATACGGGAGCGCTTGAAGGTACGTGTGGTTTGTACCTAAGAATGTTTGTGCGCTTGGTTGGGGATTGACTTGGTCCCACACGTCATGTGAGCCCCATGTGCGTGCCATGCTCTGCTTTGCGTACTTTTGACCTCTTGCGACGTAGAGGGTTCCTTTGTTCTCATGGGTTGACCAGTAGGGTTGAGTTTTCCCCTATTTTCATTCTCGATGGTTTGGCCGGTAGCGGTGCTTGTGGCACCTAGTGATGGAGCGGGCACTGAACCTCTATTAGGAGAGTTGTTCTGGAGTTGGGTGGTTGCGCGATACCCACTCCGTGTTCGGTTGGCCAGTGTTATACCCTCCATTAGAGATGGCCAGAGCAGTTCTGAGTTTTACCCTCCTGCGGGGCTGGGCAGTGGGTTACTCATCGACTTCTCAGGGTTTACCCTCTAGTAGAGACTAGGCAGTGGGTCACCTGACGACTCTTAAGGGTCTACCCTCCAGCAGGGCTGGGCAGTGGGTCGCCCGTCGTCTTGTTTCAGGTCTACCCTCCTGCAGGGCTGGGCAGTGGGTCGCCTGTCGACTTTTTCAGGGTTTACCCTCTAGCAGAGACTAGGCAGTGGGTCACCCGATGACTCTTGAGGGTCTACCCTTCAGCAGGGCTGGGCAGTGGGTTTCCCGTCGTCTTGTTCCGGGTGTACCCTCCAGCAGGGCTGGGCAGTGGGTCACCCGTCGACTTCTTCCAGGTCTACCCTCCAGAAAGGCTGGGAAGTGGGTCGCCTGACGGCTTATTCCTGGTCTACCCTCCAGCAGGGCTGGGCAGTGGTTCACCTGATGATGTATTATGGTTTACCCTCCAGCAGGGTTGGGCAGTGGGTCACCCGATATCATATTATGAATTTCCCTCCAGTAGGGCTGGGCAGTGGGACACCCGTTGATATTCCAGACTCAGTCCTTTCTACTAGGCTAGTCTGTGGCTTTCCTCCGTGATCACCAGAGCGGGACCCTTGGTTGTACGGGTCAGTGATGGAACGACTTTGACTTTGAGGAGACCTCTCGACTGTGGGGCCGTGACGAGGTGTGGTTTTACTTAACCCAGAACTCTCAGGTAAGAGGGGCACTTTTCCCCCACCGAGACGCATCCTTGTGATGTGACCTAAAACTGTGCGGGCGAGTCAGTGCCTCCCAAAGCGGATAGTGTCGAGGTGTGGTGATTTTAGCCCCTTGACTTGTAGTTCAGTGCAGACGCGCGGGATGCTGGGCATCGATGGTTTTACTTCTGGGACTGTTGGAGACTCACTTTTCTTGGGCTGAGCTACGGGATGGAGATCCCCTTACGACCTTGTTCGGGTTTCTTAGTGAGCATATGGTTATGTATATACCTTGTTCCGGTACCCACTTCTTGGGTTTAGTTACTCTCCTTCCAGGAGAGGCGAAGACGCGCGGGGTATGCCACGTGCTTTCCGTGTCTAGCTTCTCATGGTTGGACGAGTCTACTCTCCCGCTATAGGTAGCGAAGACTCGACGGGACGTTCGTCTTATCACCGTTTCCAGCTCCTTGTGTCTGAACGAGTCTACCTTCCTTTCTCTAGTTGGGTTGAGCTGGACTCTTTACTACACTTTCAGTTGTACTCCTCTACTTTTCACTGTTCGCTCTACTGTTCACCCTTCGGTACCTCCTTTGTTGCTCCCTCGAGCCTTCGGGGTATCCTACTGAGTATTTTTATACTCACCCCTGCTTGGGATTTGCCCGCACTTGGTGTGCCCTTGCAGACGACGGACAGGTTGGTCGTGACTTCAGTGGAGCATAGGAATTCGGGAGCTTGGACCGCGTGCGATGGTCGTAGCCGGGTTCCAGGTGGGAGACCCGTCAGCTGTTTATTTTTGTTTACCTGTTGCCGGGTTGTGGCACCTTTTCTGGTTGGGTGCGTGTTTTGACCATTTTTCCTTTTCAGCACTTTACTTGTACTGTTTAGAGGTCGATGCACATTTGTGGTATATATATAGCAGTTTCTCTTTTCTTTACTAGTCTTTTCTTTTACTATGCACTGTTGCATTGAGTGTGTTGTGTGTGTGTGTACAGGTACTTAGGCAAAGGCTTCCCCGAGTTGTTGTACCTTCGGCGCTAGTCGCCAGCCCCTGGCCTATGGAGGCGGGCTTGGGGTAGTTATGGCTCAAGCCCGGGTAGGGTCGGGTCGTGACATTCTCATCTTTCCCAACATACAGTGAGGCAGGTAGGATGATGCAGGCATAATGTTGCACTGAAATTTCAGGCTATGTGATGGGTTTCATGCCCACTAGGCCTACAAGCCATCTACTGAATAAATAAGGCTTGATGGGTGAGTTATGGTATGTCTTTCCGGCATGTCTGTGTGGTGTGTGTGTGTGTGCATGAATGTAATTGTACCCCCAAACACCTAATATATATATATATATAAATCATGAGATAATGATGATATTCATGGACATGATTGTCATTATTTATGTTCATATATTAATGTATGAGTATAATTGATACTATATGATCATAAGTTTATTTTTGGACATGATTGTGGGTTGCTAAATGTTAAGATTACCTATATTATGATGATGCATGCATATGTGATTAGTCTCGCAGCGTGGAGGAGCTCATCCCCAGCCGTCGTGCTTGCTTCAGGGAGGATCGTAGTGGGATCTCATTTTGTCGCTTCTCCACTTCGTCCGCTGCAGGATTTTTCTCATCGTCGTGCGCCCTGGTCTCACCACTGCATGGCGATCGACTTACTCTTCGTCTTGGGCGAATGGAATTCAGACCCTCTGGTCGTCGATGTGCCTTGCGCTTTGACTCCGGTTGATGATCCAGACCCTCCGATCGTCGATTTTTTGCACGACCTGATTCTCTCTCTTGAGGGTGGATCTCCTTCCTCAGGGGCGGTTTGACACCATCCAATCATGCAACATTGGTTCAATGCAAAAGGGGCGTCTCGAGGTTGATGTGAGTAAGACTGGAACTAGTTTGAACCAGTAATATCCACTCAAGATTGAATATGCCAGTCAGACTATCGATGGATTGATGAAGAAGCATGGTCGCGAGGGGTCTTTCTCCCTCTACAAAGGGTCAGTTGCCTTTTCCATCCATCGTAAGGAAAGCATTGCCCATGTCAAGGCTGATCGGGATGCGGTGTCTGAGAGACTTGAAAACGTTAAACATTCTATCATTGCTTAGCTTATTTTGCCCAGGAGATCTGTTCTATTGAAGATTAGTGATTTGGTTGACCGGTTATTAGTGATTTGGGGCTTCTGCAATTGGAGATGTGTTTCGTTGGGATGAAAATTTTATCATATCATCTTCCCTTCTGAGGATTTAAAGATGCAGGCATGGGGGTTCGGTTTTGTATCTCTTAAGTTTGGTTTTCTTCATATTAAGGAATGAGACAAAAAATTTAATTCATTGGATGTAGGTAACTCTTCTGCTCAACTCTGGGTGAAGGTATATGGTCTTCATTGGATCCTTTGGCATCGAAGAATTCCTCATGATATTGCCATGTCGATTGGTCTCCCCATTAAAATTGATAAGGAAACCGTGACTGCAAGGTTTGGGCACTTTTCCCGCTTTCTAGTTGAGGTTGATTTGGGTTCAACTCTGGTTGATCAGGTGTTTTTGTCTACAGATGTAGATGAGTTTGATTTGGAAATTGTCTATGAGAGAATCCCTAAATTCTGTAAGGAATGTAATATTATTAGGCATGATCTGATCAATTACAGGAGATTAGTTGTTTGTGAGGTCTGTCATACTCGTGGTCATGATAAGGATTCTTATTTCAAATGGGGCAGGAAATCAGGTGTTTTTGATACTTGAAAGACCAGGCTGTTAGAGGTTGTCTCTAATGTTGATGCAACACATGTTGGTCAAGAAGGACAATTGGCTAATGCTATTGGGCAAGTGGATGCGAAGGGAACTCAATAGTCAGCTGATATTCTTGTGCAGGGTTCTGGTAAGCAAAGGCTTTGGTCGGATATTGTTGCTAAGGAAACTCATGATGATGATGGGAAAACGGTGAACAAAGTGCAAGATGTGGTTGATGATATTCATGAGCAAGTGGTTGACTCAACCATTAAGACCAGTGAATTTATGGATGCTTCTGCTTTATTAGAAAGATTGGAGTCCGTCGAGAGGGAAGCGACTGTGCATGCCACAAATAACATGCATAAGAGAATGATCTCAGGAAAGCAGAATGTGGATAGTGAAGGTTTCCAAATGGTTCCAAGGAAATCTGGATTTCATCCTAAGTCACCTAAAGCTCATACATATGACTCAATGAATGTCATGGAGGGTAACAGTTTTGAGGCACTTGATTCTCTTAACTTGCCAGATGAAACGGGTGCGCATGATGGATTGATGCATCAGAAAACTTGGAGGCGAGGTAGACATATGAAAAGCCGAGGATGGGGTGGGTGTGATGATTCAAATCGAGGGTGTGGGTGAGTTATGTCTTCTAGACTAGCTCAGTGAACTCCATAGCAGGAGAAGGTTAAGCAACAACATATTTTCCTTCTTAATCAGAGGAATTCACAGTCAGAGTGAGAGTATGCTGATGATGATGATGATTCTGGTCATAACTCTAATCATGATTATGACGACGCTTGAGTAACTTTTTTTTTCCTTTTGGATTTGGGCTTGCCTTTTTTACTCAATCCTTTCCTTCATGTACTATTTATTTTTCTTTCATTTTAATAATAAAGGGCTTGGCCTCGAACCTTCTTGGTATATTTATTTATACTTATAACTATAAATAAATACATATATATATATATATACATTTAAATAATTATAAAATTATAATAAATATATTTATTATATTTATAGTTTTCTAAATATATATAATTATATAAATATATTTATAAATATATACAAATATTTATAATTATAATTATAATAATTAATATATTTATTATAATTTTATAATTATTTAAATAGATCCGGTGTTACGATCTGCACAGCAAGCGGCCAGCGGCCCATCGTTGCCAGCGGATCGGAGGGAATCGGCCTCACCGGAGTTCGCACAGCACGACGGGCCGTCGAAGTCAGTTATTCGTAGGGAATCAACCTCTCCGGAGTTCGCACAGCAAGGCAGGCCGTCGAAGTCAGCGGATCAGAGGGAATCAGCCTCACCGGAGTTCGCACAGTCAGCGGATCAGTGGGACTCGACCTCACCGGTGTTCGCACAGCAAGGCGGGTCGTCGAAGTAAGCTGATCGGAAGGAATCAGCCTCACCGGAGTTTCAGAGGGACTCAGATGCGCTACCGGTGTTCCGATCTACACAGGCGGCTAGCGGGCCGTCGAAGTTAGCATATCAGAGGGACTCGACCTCGGCAGATGTCGTGGTTCTACCGGAGCTCCGATTTGCACACAACGGGCCGTCAAAATCTGCAGACCGGAAGGGGGAATTGGCCTCAGCTCCGGCTGGCCCGGTGATTCGATCTTCAGCAGAGCGGGTGGTTAATCGTGCTTCCTTCGCTGATAAGGTGAAGTCGAACCCTATTTTTTTTTGGATCCAAGGAGCACGACCTCTTGTAAGGTCATGAAAAATGGATCGCTAGCAATTGTTTAATCTAATCAGAAACTAATTATGGAAAGAGAGATTTTCAAGAACTCGATTCTTGTGAAATTGACTTCTCAGGGTAATTCCTGAAGAATTGAAGAATTGAAGATCTGAAGGATCACCTCAATCGATAAGGGTTCTTTCATATCGTTTTCCCTTCCGATGATCTGAAATCTTGAGAATGAGATTTGGCCTTTGTTTCGCTTAAACCTAAAATCTTGAGGATCCAAGATTGAGATCCCTTCTTTAGTCCTTCTACGATGAAGAACTCCATCACTCAAACATGGATATGAATTCATGGTCTACCATAGTTTTTTTTGGCACTGTTGCTATGGGATATAGTCTCGGTAGCAGGGGCTCCAATCAAAGTTGACAGAGAAACAAAGATGGCAACAAAGTTGCCTATTTTAGGCATTTTGCGAGGGTGCTTATAGAAGTTGACATTTTCTCAACTTTTACGAACTCGGTTATACTGCTTGCTGCTGACTGACAATTAGAACTCTCAATAAAGTTTGAGAAAAAACCTTCCTTTTGCAACCTATGTGGGAATATAGGGCATTTAGAATTTGAATGCAGATTTTTTTTTGTTTGCACCATATGCAAGAAGAATGGTCACTCTATGGTGAATTGCAAATTGAATTTACCATTGGTGAGAATCTGAATGATGGGGAAGACAAGAGTAGAGTGAATCCCACGATGGAGCATAATTCTAATCAAGTGGTGGCTGGTGGAATTCAACCGTTGGATATGCCTCCTGTTGCGGAATCGACGGGAGTCACAATGACAGAAATGCGAAAACGAAAGAAAGAAAGCAACAATAACACATTGATTTACATGGTTCGGGAATAATCCCTACGTCCACGAGAGATGCATAATTTCAATATATCAGGAGCACAAATTACAGAGGTTTTTTCAGTAGTAACCCTAACCCGAAAATGGGCTATAAAAAATGGAGAACACGATCACTGTTCGTAAAGTCCGCGTCGTTATAGTGAACGACGACCAACTTTGTCAAAAGCGCTACAGTGGCTGTCGGCTGGAAGTCAAAAGTGCTACAGTCCAGTTGATCTCGAAGTCCGCACTGCTACAGTGTCTGTCGGTGTCTGTCGGTCAGCTCCGCTACAGTGGTCAACATTGCTACAGTGACAAAAAATTGGACCGGGGGCCTTCGACCCCCGGATCCTCGAAGCAGGGGCGCGTTGCCCCCTGCAACCCCCAACGAGCTCAGCGCGGAGCTCGACCCGTGACAGTTGCGAGTCACAAGCATTTGGCTCAACCGGATCGGGCTACACCAATCAACACCTCCCAGAGATAAGAGTTGTTGAACCTAACACTCAGAAGAAGGATGTGCTTAATGAAGTCATTTGCATATAAGGGTGGCACACAAGCCGATGCTGGGATGGATGACACACTCTAGAAGGATGTGCCTATGCAAAGCTCTAGTAAAAAGCTTTGGTCATACATTGTTGTTGTGGATACTTCATTTAATAATGATGCTGGGTAGAGTGCTTCTGAGAACAGACTGGAAGAATCTCCCCTGGATGATCATGACATCAATAACAAATAGGCAGATGGTCCATCCAAATCAACTGATGATGATGAGCAAAATGTAGTGATGGACAAAGGGAAAAACAGTTGTTGAAAGCAGTCAAGTGAATGTAGGTCTGCACAACATCAGGAAGATTGACCAAACTATGGATGATGAACACATCATGGATGAGCAAATGGTCTCAACTGAATCGAAGAGAGATGAAATGGAAGGGGCATTGAAGTAGCTCAAGTGTTGGAAACATGGTCGTCATCCGAAATGTCGTGGTTGAGGATGTAGTCGTGATGATTGGGCCGCAACGCGAGGGCGTGGTCGTTCTGCGAGACACCTTACTATGGAGTAGTAAAAGCTCAGAGAGAAGTACATCGTGATTTTCAACCAGGGGAATTTATAGTCAGAGTGAGAATCAACTGATGATATCTCTGATCATGATTATGTGGATGGTTCTGATCCTCTTCATTTTGGATGAGGGATTGTCCTTGTTTGACTCTATCCTTTCTCCGTGTCTTTTACTTTTCTAATAAATTTTTAGGAGCAGGTTTGACTGCCTCCTAAACCTTTTCAATATAACTATAAATAAATATATATTTATTTATAATTATAATATTTATAACTATAAATAAATAAATAAATAAATAAATATAAATAATTATAAAATTATAATAAATATATTCATTATATATATAACTACAAATATAATAAATATATTTATTATAATTTTATAATTATTTAAATGAATATATTTTTATTTATAATTACAACTATAAATAAATAAATATTTATTTAAATAATTATAAAATTATAATAAATGTATTTATTATATTTATAATTTTATAAATAATATAACTAATATTTTTATTATATTTTTATAATCATTTAAATAAATAAATAAATATTTATTTATAATTATAATTATAAATATAATAAATATATTTATTATAATTTTATAATTATTTAAATAAATAAATATTTATTTATAATTATAATTATAAATATAATTATTATAATTATTATAATTTTATAATTACAAATAAATTTATATTTATTTATAATATTTATAAATATATTTATTATATACATAATTATAAATAAATGCACATTTGTTTATAATTATAATTATAAATAAATAAATATAATAATATAAATAAAGTATTAATATTAGATATTTATCAGCACAGGCCGGTGATGAGAAGCCGACGACGTCCATGCATTGGGAAGCGCAGGGATGCAACGATCTCAGGTGGGGATCTACCCTGCCCAGTGGTGGGCATGCCATCGACTGATGGTCCCGGTCGGCGACGATGCGGTCTGGCTGGCGTCAGTGAACGCTGGAGCCTGATGACGGTGGCCTGCCCGATGATGGAGTTGGTAGCTGTCGAGCCGACAACCTTGGATGTTGCAATGACTTTGGGGTGCGAGGAGCGAAGAGGTTGGGATGTGCTAGAGACACATGTTGCTAGTTGGTGTTTTGGAGCGGATTAAGGATACAATGGATTTGGGCCTTTGATCTGGAATGAGTTTTGGGATTATTGGACCAAATAAATTATTTTCAGTGCCTGCCTTGTTAGCGAGAATTTTCTAGCGGGATGGGCTAGTGGACTGTCTTGGATGGGTGGATCTTTGGGTCAATTGTTTTTTGGTGGCATTGTTATGTCACTTTTTTTTGTTTGGTGGAGCTTTATGTGTCACGTGCTTGTTGGTTGATGTTTGTACCTTTTATTTTACTTAATAATTTTTATGGTCGAGTATGCTCGCTACCTGAACTTTCCGGTATAATTTTAGCATTGACAAAGACACGTTTTATTATCGCTTTTTTAGTATTGATAAATGAGTATCTTTATCAGCACTTTCTATTTTAGTGTTGATAAATGTACTCTTTATCAGCATTTTTTGAAAGCGCTGATAAAATTATTCCCTGATGTTATAAAAATAACTCTAACAGAGTCTCCTTCCTTCATGTCTTCAATCTTTCGCGGATCTGTAGTGATGCTGCCGTCACTCCCTGCCTTCTCCTTTGCCTTCACCGTCGCCGTCGCTCCTTGCTGGTGTCGCTCCTTGCCCTACCGTCGCTGCTCCCTGTCGCCTTCGCTCCCTGCCGTTGTCCCTCCCTACCGCTCTAAGGTATGCAATTATTTATTCTCATATCTAATCGCTTCTTCCATCTAGATCTTTTCATGGTGGGTTGAACATTTGAGACCTAGAGATCCATACGTAGGTAGCTAGGTGTTTCTATTTTGGTTATATGATAGATGATGAGCTTTGATGTGTTTTGATGTTACTTTTCTATATGGTTGATGTGTTTGGTAGAATAATTTTGGTTTTGTTGGGTGTTTTGGGGAAGTGTTTATTTCATGGTGTTGTTTCTTTTAAAGAGAGAGCGTTTTCATGTTGTAGACCCACCCTTTCAGATTATGTATAAATTGCGGGGAGACCCTAACAGGTATCAACATTTGTGAGGCCTTTGTGTCCCTTCTTAATTCATTGAATTTCTCTTAGAGATGTTGTATTTTTTATGAGGATTCTCTTTGTTGGTCTTAAGGAATAGTTTTATTAATGGTCTCTCTTATCATCATATATTCTAGTCACCCATAACACTCACTTTTTTTAGGGCATTAACGTTTTAAAGCGATTTGTCATCTTCTATCCTTTGGAAATGGATTTCTACGGGAGGAAAGTGTTATGGTGGTGAGTTTGTAACATTTTGTGTTACTATAGTTAAATATTTTATAGTATTCAAAATATTTATAAGTTATTTTATGCTCAAAATTTTAAAAGATTAAAATTTCTATGGTTCACATAGTTAAAGAGAATGATTTGATAAACTACATGGAAACCATTATTATATTCAATAGCCGTATTTTCTATTATGAAAAGAGTTTTCAAATAATGTATATTTCTTTAAAATATATATTCTTTTATAAATTATATATAATTTTATACTTCTATATTTGTCTATAATTTTATATATTGATATAAATATATATACAATTGCAATTTATACTTTTAAAAATGCACTAGTGGAAAAACATAAATTAACGTCGGTTTTAAACCGACGTCTATAAAGGTGACGTAAAAAATATTGTTTTCGGTAAGAGTTTCAGCGTCAGTTTTCCATAAAACTGACGCCGAAACTAATTTTTGACAGGATTTTCGGCGCCAGTTTTATATAAAACCGACGTCAGAGTTAATTTTTTTAATCTTTCGGCGTTGGTTATTTAAATAATCGACGCCATAAATAATTTTTTTTATAAAATATTTCCAATTACACTTCCCAAAAAATTCAAAACCCCTATAAAAATAACACAATATACAAAAATAATTAAACAGTATTTATCATCCAATGCCTCGTATAACTTCAATGCTTATATCTAGTTAATTAAAAAAATTATCTATACATTGTTATTATAAAGTAAAATTAAAATACACGTACCTGCAATCAATGACTTCAAGAAATTTAGCGACATTTGCAAGTCCCACGACTCAAGCATTTACGACATGCTCACTGTTGGTTATTATTGAAGCATTCATTTGATTATTAGTAGGTTCAAACACCTAATATATTAAAAGAGTTAAGTTTTTGAACCCATATGTATTATTATTTATAAATATTAGAATATACATACCTCAAATCTTAATCAGACTTAACAAATAGTTCACAAAAGTAGATTGAATATAAGTCATATTAGATTCGGAATAAGGCTATGAATCATTGAATGCCTACAATAATATTGAACGATATGAAATTAAAAAATAGAATAATATGGCAGAAAATATATAAAAAATTAATACAACTAACCTTATGAAAATCAGCAGTTTGCCCAGTTGTGATTATCTCGTACATGAATCATAGAATATAATAACCACATTCAACATGTCCATTTTGACAATGACACTGCAGTTATAAAACATTTAACTAAAAAAACAATATATAACAAAAATATAAAAACTAATTACCTGTACTTCCACATATTTGATTTTCGTTTGTTTCTTTTCTCACATGTATTCCTTGTTAAAATGTTTCCATGATCTGCATTTTTTTATATATGAACTAATAATACTTGTCTAAACAATGAAAATTAAACATAATGATCTTATAAAAAATAAAAAAAACTTACCTGTTTAATAAGATGAGAAATGGTTTACGCACTCCTCCTAATAAAGAGAAAAACCAGTATAAGGTGCATTCACTTGGGAAAAATACGCCTAACATCCAATGCCCCCTACAATACAAAAGTTTCACAATTAATGACATTATAATGATCATTAGTTCATAAAAATGTTGATGTTCTTACTTATCAAGAAATGGAAAAAACCAGCACTGAATCTCTTTCTGTGTTAATCTCTCGGATATATATTGAACTCTTTCATGATTCTTCACATATTTGGATTCTGAGGAAATATACTCGGGATCTATAAAGCTGTAAATGCCTGTTGTTTCCTTTATTAAAAGAAGCTTGTGTAGATAACTAATTTAAAAAGAAAATATAGTTAGTCAATGACATAATAATCTTTTATTAAAGAAATAGCAATTCAAACGTCAATTTACTTACATGATAAACAACTACACCACACTCTGCGTGATCTCTTCAAAATTAACTAAATTCATGATATATTCTTTCAATAATTTCAATCCATAATTTCTTCCACATATATCGGGCGTCATCCGAAACTCATAGATAAAATTTAAGGAAGAAGAGGATTCAGATAATCTTTTTAACCCATAAGAAATATTAGAAGTATCTACAACCAACTGTTCCTGAACATTTTGTTGCATTTGTGTAGTTTCTTTTGCTTTCAGATATTCCTATATAAGTTAAATGTTAGAAAACATTATAAGTAATTTTGAATCATTTGTAATTAATATTTAAAAAAACGCATACCTCAAGTGAAATATAACGAAGAAGGGAAGTTGACCAAAGTAAAAAATGGCCCATACATTCCCCAACACTAGTGATCTCCACGGTAGGAAATGGTAGTAGAGCAGTAAGATCTATAATAACAAGTACTGATACTCTAACCTAACCCATCTGCATAGGGTGATGATGTACCGAGTCCTAAAAAAAATGCACCTATTCTACCGCAACAATATGTACATAAAGATCTCCCGCAAACAACTCACAATATAAGGCTTGATCTGAGGGAGGAGGTGGAGGCTCAAAGTAAGCAGGTGGGGAAGGGTAGTTCGGGTGAGGAGGCTGAGAAGTCAGAAATATGAAAAAGTAATATTAGTGTTTAAAATTTATAAAATAGAAAAATTGATTAAAATAAAATAATATACCTCGAAAGGTTGCGCAGACGGGGCAGGGTAAGCAGATGGGGCAGGGTTGTCCGGGTGAGTAGGTTGAGAATGCTGAAAAATGAAAAAGTTATATTAGTGTTTATAATTTATAAAATAGAAAAATTGATGACAAATAAATAATATACCTCGTAAGGTTGCGTAGATGGGGCAGGGTAAGCATATGGGGCAGGGTAGTCCGAGTGAGCAGACTGAGAAGGCTGAAAAATGAAAAAATTATATTAGTGATTATAATTTATAAAATAGAAAAATTGATGACAAATAAATAATATACCTGGGAAGGCTGCACAGACTGTGATTGTCTTTCCAAGTGTTCTAATAAAGCCTTCTGCACTGCTGCTTGAATTTGATCATCCATAGACTGTTTCATATCTTTCAGCTCTTCTTTTAAGGATTCTATTTCTGGGTCTTTTGATTGCTTACTCTTACCAAAAACTTTCTGAATACTAACACCCGCCTGATATCCTCTAACACGGCCGGAGTGTTCTGTCTTTCCCAAAGCAGTGACTAGGATGTCCATCCTACCCTCAGGGATAAAAGATCCATGTGTCTCTTGCTCCTGAAGTTCATCCTGAAATGAAAGATAAAAAGGTTATATTAGTGTTTATAAATTATAAAATAGAAAAACTGTTAACAAATAAATAATATTTACTTACAATTTTATCAGCCACTTAATGAGCTTCCTCTGTAAGATATTGTTCATTTTCTCTTCTTCTTGCTCGTTTCCATTTCTCATGGTGAGTGGGAGGAGATGGAGGACCAAACTGGACCTCTTCTGAATCACTACTTGATCGAGCTCTTAATGCTTCAAATTTTTCTTCAATCATTTTCTGGTCCAAATACGAATACCCTCCACGTGATAAAGTATGAGGGTATACGTTTTTCAACTGGATCTCCTGATGAGATCTCCTGGAGGTCTATTATATAAAAATAAACTACTAAGTAATAAGAAAAATATAGCATAAATTTTAAAATATAAAACAATTACCATACCTGAAATTTCTCTTCCTGACGACTGTCAACAAATCGCTTCCATGTTTCTTCATCTATATACGGATACTTAAGACATGGGATTTCAAACCTTCTCTTTCCAAAAACATAATTTTTTGTCAGTTTGGTTTTAAAATCTCTCCATCGAACCGCTGCTAAAGCGAGATGTATTTTCTTAATTTCTTTGGTTTCCTCAAAATTGAATGTCACCTGTAATTGAATAAATTAAATATGTCATTTAAAATATATAATATTCAAAAAATGAGATAAAAGAAATAAATTAAGATATTTTATCGTCACGGCCTCCCAAAGCTGTTGTTTCGCCGTCCTGTCTACTGACTTCCAATCAGGATATAAAATACTAATCCTGTAACGGATCTGCATCGCTATATAACTGACAAACTGAACTACATTTGGGCCAACTACATTATTATTATCATCAAAACGAATGTGTACTTTGTTATCATCACGAGCAAGTGATAGTTTTGGTAAACGTGTAATACCACGTTTACCAACTTGAGAACTTGATTTTTGAGTAGTAACAGGAGAAGTCTCCTCCACCGAGGACGCATCAGTAGTCCTACAATTTTTTTTTGTAAATTAACAGTTTTATTTCATTAAATAAGTATATTACTGAATATTTAATAATATGTCAAAATAGATATACCTCGGTAACTACTCCTCTCTATCTGTATCTGACATTGCTACTAGAAAGTGTAATGAAATTTTGTGTACCTGCATATCATTAGAAAACTAAATAATTAGAAACAAGGAAGACAAAAATAAGTATGTAAAAATAGAGGCATGCATTTGTAAGTTTCAAAAATGGACACAAAATATAAATGTTGATCCCTCTAGAAGATTTTTGAAATTCTTCCTATGATTGTTGTTTTAATAATAAAAAATCATCAATTACTTAATCCGGTTGGATTTCTCATATACATAATCACAATCTC
Organism: Viscum album; assembly: GCA_963277665.1. Taxonomy (NCBI): domain Eukaryota; kingdom Viridiplantae; phylum Streptophyta; class Magnoliopsida; order Santalales; family Viscaceae; genus Viscum; species Viscum album. The sequence continues at coordinate 1,326,203,879 of OY728142.1, read as the reverse complement.
TTAGTGAATCTGTGTATATTAGCTGGATCATGTTTTTATCTCTTTATTATTGATTTACAAGTATTCTGGAAGTCCTCTGGATCAAAGGACAACGGTCGCACCGTTCCATATCAAAGGACAACGGTCGCACCGATCAATATCAAAGGAAAACGGTCGCACCGATCCATATCAAAGGACAACGGTCGCACCGATCCATATCAAAGGACAATGGTCTCACCGATGCTGATCAAATGAGTCACCGATCATGACACACCGATACAGATCAAATGAGTCACCGATCATGACACACCGATGCTAATCATCTGAGTCACCAAAGATGTCTCACCGATGCTGATCAAATGAGTCACCGATCATGACACACCGATGCAGATCAAATGAGTCACCGATCATGACACACCGGTGCTGATCATCTGAGTCACCGAAGATGTCTCACCGATGTTGATGCTGATGACCTATCGATCACTTGACACACCGATAGTCATAAAAAGCTGTTTGAATTTCTTTATCTTTATTCAATCTAACCAATGGTCATATTAGGAATATTTTAATGCTCGGTCATTTATTTAATGAAGGTTGTTGGATGTCAGGGAACCGTACCTCGTACCCGCAAAAAGAAATCATTTCTTTTACAGGAGCTCGTGCCATAAATACAAGAAGCCCCTGCTGGTGCACATAGATACGGGAGTAACAATGACAAGATAGAAGAGCACAAAGAGTGGTGAATGAGATAGTCGTAGAAAAACACAGAACCTCATACACACTCAAGCTTACTCAAGAAGAGTTCTGTACTTCCACGAGGACATTGAAGAACTTCATTCACTACATTTCTCACTATCCCTGAATCTGGATACCAAGCAGATGACACTCTATTTTTCAGACAAAAACTAGACGAGGACTCAGAATCATCTCTGATCAAACTCAAGGAGTCCAAAGCTTCATTGAAATCACTAGAGACATTTCAAAACTCTACATCTCTTCTCTATGATTCATTATTTTACATTTCGAGCAGTGTGTGTTATCTCCTGCATTTAACACACACACTGTCTCCTATACTTTAATTGGAGGATCTGTAAATCCTCACTCAAACTCTTACATCTTCTATTTCCCACTGAGATAGTGGTAGAGGTCGTGTGTGACCTGGACAGCTGGTTGCTGTTGTTTTGTTTCCCACGAATAAAAGTGGTAGAGGTCTTGAACCTGGACAAGTGTAAACTATTGTGAACCCCGATCTAGGGTGTGGATCAAACTTATACAAATTGTTGAGAGGAATAAGTCTCGACTTGAGACTGAACCTCTTGGTTATATCTACTGTGCTATATCTGTCAAAGTTATTCTTTTATTTCGCTGCTAATTTCTTTAAAACCAAATCTGTTTTAAAGTCACTTTGATAATTAAATTCTCAAGTGTTTATATTAGTTGTAAATCAGTAAGTTGGTTTCAAAAGTTAATCAAACTTTCTGTTTTGATTAACTGGGAAATAATCAATCCCTTGAGAACCCAACCGAACCCTTACTTTGATATAAATTCACTACAGTTTAATTCAGTATTTTATTTGGGGGTTTTTAAGACAAAGTTTTAAAACAGAAATTTTAATTGGAACTCAATTCACCCCCCTCTTGAGTATCCACTCCGACCAACAATTGGTATCAGAGGAAGATTTAAATATTTTCTAAAAGTACTCTGTTTTTCAACTGTGATTTTAGTTGTATTTTAAAGTTCTTAAAATTTCTGTTATTTCTAAATTTTTATCTCTTTAAAATCTTTTCTTTAAGTAAGCTATCATGGATAATAGACTTGAAGGTGTTGCTTCCAATAGACCACCATTTTTCAATGGCACTAACTATGCTCAGTGGAAAATCAAGATGAAAATTCATTTAGAAAGCATGGGTTTTGGTATTTGGACTGCTATAGAATCAGAATATAAAATTCCTACTACTGTTAGAACTACTTGGAATGAAGCTACTAAGGCTGCTTACAATAATAACTACAAAGCTATGAATGCCTTGTACTGTGCTTTAGGAGATGAGGAATTTAATAGAATATCTGCTTGTAAAACTGCTTATGAAATTTGGGATACCTTAGCTGTTTCTCATGAAGGAACAACTAATGTTAAGGAAATGATATTGAACACTTATACTATTAAGTATGATAATTTTAAGATGAAGCCTGATGAACCCATTTCTGACATGTATCTCAGGTTTAATGAAATTGTCAACACAATGACTTCTCTGGGAAAGGATGTTCCATCAAAGGAACAAATTATGAGAATTATGAGATGTCTACCTGAAAGATGGAGGGGAACTTCTGTCTCAATTAGAGAATCATGTGATATTGGTGAACTACCAGTCAAGGAACTAATTGGCAAGTTGATGATGTATGAAGAGGAACTCAAGGTTAACAAAGAAGAAGAAGATGAACCTAGAAGGAAGTCAGTTGCTTTCAAGGCTTCAAAATCAAAGAACAAGGATAAGGAGAAGCTTCATGCTATAAATGAGAGTTCAAGCTGTGAAGACAGTGAAAGTGCTTCTGATAGTGATGCTGAGATGGCTCACATTTCCAGAAGATTTAAAAAGTTTTATAGGAAGAAGAAGTTTTTCATAAAATAAAATTATAAAGGTAAGTATGATAGCAAGGGACATTGGAAAAAGAATTGGAAGAAATCTAACAAATCAGATGAAGTTGTCTGCTATGAGTGAAAAAGAAAGGGACACATAAAAGCAGACTGTCCAAAGTTGAAATACAATAAGAGGAATGATTACAAGGACAGTAAGTACAAAAAGGCTATTAAGGCTACTTGGAGTGCTTCTGAGGATAGCTCCACTGAATATGAAGTTTCTGAAACTGAGCATAGAAATAAGGCAAACATGTGTTTTATGACAAACACCTCTGAGGTAACATCTGAAACTCCTGATTTAAATTCATATTATTCTGAAGGTGATTCTGACTCAGAAAACATGTCAAAATATGAACTATTTGAATATTGTGATATGTTATAAGAAACCTGTAATGAGCTGAAAGACAAATACAAAGGGTTAAAGAAACAGTATGCTTTAACTGTTAAACATATATCTGATCTTGATATTGAAATGGAAAAGAATTCTCAGTTGATTAAAGAAAACACCGAATTGAAATTATCTAATGAGAAACTCAAGAAAGACTTAGAGAAATTTACAAATGGTAAAGATACTCTTACTCAGATTCTAGGTAAGAAAATAGCACCTAGATACACTACTGGTATAGGATACAAACCTGGACAAAGGAAGATTACCAAAACTAAATTCATTCCTAAATCTGGACATAATGTAGCTAGTTCTGAAACTTCATATGCTTCAACTAGATATATTCATAGTTATGGATCTAATAAGGTGTACCTTTCAAAATCTGTTAAATCTACAAATTTTATGAGACATATAAGACAAATTTGGGTACCAAAAGCTCTGATTGCTAACCTGTCTGGACCCAAGAAGATCTGGGTACCAAAATCATTTCCTATCTAAATCTGTTTTGTAGGGAACCTGCTTAAAGAGATCCTATAGAAAGCCCTGGTATTTGGATAGTGGATGTTCAAGACATATGTCTGGAGACTTCTCATGCTTTAAAATCTTAGTCAGAGTTGATGGAGGTTTTGTCACCTTTGGTGATAATTCTAAAGGGAAAATCATCGGCTTAGGCCAGATTGGTAACACTGACTAAGTATTAATTTCTAAAGTTTTATTTGTTGATGTACTTAAATACAATTTGTTAAGTATTTCTCAGTTATGTGATGATGGTTTTTATGTGAAATTTGAAAATGATTCTTGCAATGTTTTTAATTCTAAAAATGTTTTAGTGTTTGCTGCTTTGAAAAATGAAAATGTTTATGCTGTTGATTTAAATTCTTTAGCAAAGTAAAATATTACTTGTTTAAATGCTTTTCATAAAGAGTCTTGACTTTGGAACAGAAGATTAGGACACTGCAATGTGCATTCACTTAGAAAACTTTCTAGGAAGAACTTAGTTAGAGACCTACCCAAACTTGAATTTCAAGCAGACAAAGTTTGTAATCCCTGTCAAAAGGGAAATAAACATAAAGTTTCTTTTAAATCAAAGAAAGAAGTGTCAACTTCTCAACCTCTCTATTTGGTTCACATGGATTTATTTGGACCTTCTAGAGTTTCTAGTTTAAATGGGAATCATTATGTCTATGTTCTTGTAGATGACTTTTCTAGATATACTTGGGTATATTTTCTAGCTCAGAAAAGTGAAGCCTGTTCTTGCTTTGTTTAAATACTCCAAGTCTGTAGAAAACCTTAGTGGACTTAAGATTAAAACTCTGAGAAGTGATCATGGCCGTGAGTTTGAAAATCATGAGTTTGAATCTTACTGCTCACACAATGGCTATAGTCACAATTTCTCTGCCCCTTGGACACCTCAACAGAATGGTGTAGTAAAAAGGAGGAATATAACCCTGCAAGAAATTGCTAGAACTATGCTTAATGAGTATGACCTACCTGTTTATTTTTGGGCTGAAGCTGTAAATACAACTTGTTATGTTATCAATAGAATCTTGATCAGACCTGTTCTTAAGAGGACCCCTTATGAGTTGTGGAACCATAGGAAACCTAAGGTTAACTACTTCAAAGTTTTTGGCTCCAAAGTCTTTATTCTTAATACTAAAGACAATCTCGACAAATTTGCATCCAAGAGTGATGAAGGAATTTTTCTAGGTTACTCAACTTCTAGTAAATCCTATAGAGTTTTCAATAAGAGAACCAAATGTGTGGAAGAATCTGTTCACATCAAATTTGATGAAACTGATCCACATGAACCTAAGACCTCTCTTTAAAATCTTGAAGATGATCTATCTATTTTGAACCTTAATGATAAAGACAGTGGACCTGTAGTTAAAACATCCAGTTCTGGAAATTTTCCAGACCCTGCTTCTATTGAACCTCAACCTGTAGATGAACCTGAAATCTCGAGCCCTACCTTTTCTAGATCAACTAGAATTCTAAAGAATCATCCTTTAGATGCTGTTGTAGGAAATCTTGATAGAGGCACACAGACTAGAGTTTCTCTTAGAAATCAGGTTGAACATCAAGCCTTCTTGTCACAGCTAGAACCTAAAAATATCAATGATGTTATCAATGATGAATTTTGGGTAATGGCTATGCAAGAGGAACTAAATCAATTTGAAAGAAACAAAGTCTGGAAATTAGTAGAAAGACCTAAGGACACTATAACCATAGGCACAAAATGGGTGTTTAGAAACAAAGTTGATGAATCTGGAAACATCATTAGAAACAAAGCTAGGCTAGTTGCACAAGGTTAAAATCAAGAAGAAGGAATTGACTATGAGGAAACCTTTGCACCTATAGCTAGATTAGAGGATATTAGGATCTTACTTTCCTATGCATCACATCTGAATTTCAAGTTATATCAAATGGATGTGAAAAGTGCTTTTTTAAATGGTTTTATTGTTGAAGATGTTTTTGTAGAACAACCACCTGGTTTCACAAATCCTCATTTTCAAAATCATGTCTTTAAACTTTCTAAATCTTTATATGGTTTAAAACAAGCTCCAAGATCTTGGTATGAAAGACTTTCAAACTTTCTTATTTCAAAAGGATTTACAAAAGGAATAGTTGATCCCACTCTTTTTATAAAAAGGATTTCAAAAGATGTGTTAATAGTAAAAATCTATGTTGATGATATTATTTTTGGATCTTCAAAAAATTCTTTATGTACTGATTTTTCAAAGGTTATGCAAAATGAGTTTGAAATGAGCTTAATGGGAGAGCTTAAGTATTTTCTTGGATTTCAAATCTTTCAAACTAAAGATGGTATTATTCTAAATCAAAGTAAATATACTAAGGATTTATTAAAACGTTTTGATTTAGATACTATTAAGGAAAGTGATATACCTATGAGTACTACCTGTAAGTTGGATGTTGATGAAACTGGGAAACCGGTTGATAAAACCTATTACAGAGGAATGATTGGGAGTTTACTTTATCTTACTGCTAGTCGACCGAATATTATGTTTAGTGTGTGTATGTGTGCTAGATTTCAAGCTAATCCTAAAGAATCAAACTTACTGGCTATTAAAAAGATTTTTAAATATCTTAAGTATACTATGAATTTAAGTTTGTTTTATCCAAAAGGAAAATCATTTGACCTAAATAGTTATTCAGATGTTGACTTTGCTGGATGTAAGTTAGATAGGAAAAGCACATCTGGAACATGTCATTTACTTGGAAAGTCCTTAGTATCATGGTGTAGTAAGAAACAGAACTCAGTTACATTGTCTACTGCTGAAGCAGAATATATTGCTACTGGTAGTTGCTGTGCACAGATTCTGTGGATGAAACACACTTTATTGGACTATGGATTTGATTTTAAACAGGTTTCAATTAACTGTGACAATACTAGTGCAATCAAAATATCTAAGAATCCTGTGTCTCACTCTAGGACTAAGCACATTGATATCAGACATCACTTTCTAAGAGATCATTATCATAAAGGTGATATTTCTCTAGAATTTATTAGCTCTGAACATCAATTAGCTGATATTTTTACAAATCCTTTATGTTCTGAAAGAATGAATTTTATTAAACAAGAATTGTGTATGATAGATCTGTGAAACCGATCTGTGAAACTGATCTATGAAAACGATCTGTGAAACTGATCTCTGAAACGGATCTGTGAAACCGATCTGTGAAACCGATCTGTGAAACCGATCTGTGAAACCAATCTGTGAAACCGATCTGTGAAACCGATCTGTGAAACCGATATGTGAAATTGATCTGTGAAACCGATCTGTGAAACCGATCTGTGAAACTGATCTGTGAAATCGATCTTTCTTTATATTACTTTTTATTTTGTTGTGATTAATTAACTACTTTTATCTTTATTATGGGAACCCTAAATGATGAAATAAATGATACGCGACTATTTCTATTCCCCAAACCGTCGACCTTTCATTTCTTTCCCGCCAAACCTTATTTCCTCTCTTTTCCTCTACTTCAAACCTTCTAACTCCTGCTTTCCCCAGAATCGTCAAATGGATAAGCAGAAGAGACCGAGAAAAGGATCAGAAAGTCCTGTACCTTCAAAGCATGCTCGAGGTGAGTTGAGTAGTACCACTCAAAGATCAGTAAATCCGAACCTGGAAACTCGGATTGTTGCTGTAGAAAAGAAAGTCAGCTCCGCCTGGCTTTTGACAAGTAAGTCGCTGTTGTTACAAGTTTTAGATTCGCAAGGATGGAAAGCCTGTTTCTCAGATAACACTCATGTATACTACCCAAAGCTAGTGCATGAGTTTTATATAAATCTGCAAGTTACTTTAGATGGTGCCGAGGCTGCCAGAATGTCTTCTGTAGTGAAAGGAAAGAAAATATTTTTTTCGTCTAAACAATGGGCTGAATGTTTGAATGTACACCATGAGGGTCAGTATGAGGATTATGCTGGAAACATTCCTCCAACCACTGAATACTTCTCTTATGAGTTAGCTTTGGAGATTTTGACTGGAAACAGAGAGTCAAGGAGAATCATAACCTCAGAGCTGGATGGTGAATATAGACTTCTCTTTAAGTTTATTCAGCACCAAATTTTTCCCAGGAAAAGAGATTTTGCTGCTGTAAGATACCGAGATGTTTTTCTATATTTTTTTACTAAAGACCCATGAGAAGATCAATTTGTGTAGATATCTAATGGTGCACATAGCTGGAATGGTGAAACCTTCTAAGAAAGCCACTACCCTGTTCTATTCCAAAATGATCTCTGCTATGTTAAAGAATTTGGAATGTGTTGATGAAGCTGATGAGATAGCCAAATATGATAGTGCTTATTGTGTTAATAAAGAAATTTGTAAACGGGTGAAAATAAACTAGAACCCATGGAAGAAATGATGGGTTGCTGATGAGGAAAAGTTGTATGAATCTTACAATCCAACTGATCATGGAAAGAGGCCGAAGGGTTTGAGAGACCCTGGTTTGAAATCAGATGAGGAGCCAATTTATTCTGATGATGAGGAAGAAGTAGATGTTGAAAGGAATAAAGACACTGAAGAGTCTGGTAAAAAAGGGATGGAAGAAGATGAAACAGAAGAAGGAAGTATGTCACCTCCTGATGATAGGAGTAATCCTGATACTGTGAGCCCTAAGAGAAGAATAGACTTTGGATCTGCCAGTCCACCTTTACCCTTACCTGAATCAGAACCAGTTCTTGGTGATGAAGAAGCTAGTGACACTGAAGTATCTGACAGTGACGTTTCTGTGAAGAATGGAAATGAGAATGGAGATGATTATGATGATGATAATGATGATGATGGTGATAACCGACCAGTGGATGGTCTTGCTGTACCTCCAACAGAAACACATCAAACTGTACCAGAAACAGATGCCAATGACAAGAGATAATCTCTTGAAATCAGTGGAAAAGCAAGTTATGATAAACCGAAATACACTATGTGTGCTGCTGTCTGGGATGATTACCCTGGTTTTGCTGTTTTGGGTTTAGAGTATTCTAAAGAAGAAGAAGAAGAATCAGAATCTACTGCGGTTATGATGGAAAGCCAACCAGTTGAGGCAAGGTTTGCTCATGGTGTTGATGCTGCAGGTACTCATCTACCTAGTTCTACTGTCTCTCAGTCTGATTTTGATAAGTTCAAAAGTGAGTTTCTTACTACTGTGAGAGATACAGTCAGAGAAGAGATTTCAAATTCTATTAAACCAGACCTGGCCAATACTAGTGAGTTTATTGGCAGGCACATAGCCTCTCTAAATCAGATTCTGAAGGATCTACAATCTGGCTTAGTTTCTTTATCCAACGAATTTAGATCCACCATCTCTGGTATGACGGAAGTGTTAAGAAATCTGATTGAACATCTTAAGAAGTCTGATCTGAGAAAGTTGAAAGCTGAGATAACTCAGATAGTTTCTCAAGCCAGTACAACCAAAGTAACCAAGATCACTACTCGTGAGCTAGAGGCTCTAAGGCAGATTGTGCATGATGAATTTTCCGCCATTAGGCAAGTTCTTGATTTGGACTTGTTGAGGAAGATGAAGGAGCACAGTGATCACATTCATAAGATGGTAACAGTATATTCAGCAGATGCCACTAAATCTCAAAGAGAGATCAAGGAAAAGGTTGATCACTACTTTTCAAAAATCTATACCAAGCATGAGATGACTGCGAATTTCAAAGTGTTAGCTGACAATCTGAGACTACCTCCAGTCACTCAAGCTTTCAAGACTCAAGTTCGACAGTTGCAAGATTTTACTCCAACCTTGGAATGGTTCATGGAGAATAAGGATGATTTTGAGAAGGCTATGCATTATGGTGCAGAAGTTATTCATAATTTCATAAATCTTTTGAAACCTTATCTGAATGAACAAGCCACCACCATTGTGCTTCCTACTGCTGACCCTCTCAGTGCCTCTGATGTTGCTCCAAATCAGATCTCTGTTGCTCAAGCTCTATCTCAACTCTGACCAGTTCCTCAGCAATCTTCTCAACCAGCTCCTACAGCTCCACAACAAATCCCAGTGGCATCCTCTCCTCCAACCTCCAGAGTCATCTTACAACCGTTTCAAATTCGCCCAGTTCAACCTGCCTCCAAGCCTTCCAACTTACCAACCATTGATCCTTCTAACAAGGGCAAATACCCATTACATCCCCAGAAATAGTTGTGCGTTGTTGTTGATAGGGTGAACCCTGTTGTGATTGTACTGTGATGTCTTATAAACTTTATTCTCTTTTCTTTTTATTCTCACTGATGCCTTATTTTAATCTCTTCTTTATCTGTTTTCCCTCCTTTTTGATTATCCCAAAGGGGGAGAAATCTGTATATCTATAGATCTATGGGGATATGGGGGAGATGCATCTCTCAAGGGGGTGATTTATATCTTTTTATGGAAATGCTTGCATAAGTATTTAAAGGCATAAATTCAGGGGAAGATTTATATCTCATTATGTTTTTATTCTTATTGTGCCTTATTATTGATGACATATTATATTTATTTATGTCTAGGCTTTGTTATTGGCTAAGATTTGTGATTATCAAAAAGGGGGAGATTGTTGAGCCCTTTGGAAGATTGTTGAAATTCTTCCTATGATTGCTGTTTTAATAATCACAAATCATCAATTACTTAATCCGGTTGGATTTCTCATATACATAATCACAATCTCTTAGTGAATCTATGTATATTAGCTGGATCATGTTTTTATCTCTTTATTATTGATTTACAAGTATTCTGGAAGTCCTCTGGATCAAAGGACAACGGTCGCACTGCTCCATATCAAAGGGCAACGGTCGCACCGATCCATATCAAAGGACAACGATTGCACCGATCCATATCAAAGGACAACAGTCGCACCGATCCATATCAAAGGACAACGGTCTCACCGATGCTAATCAAATGAGTCACCGATCATGACACACCGATGCAGATCAAATGAGTCACCGATCATGACACACTGATGCTGATCATCTGAGTCACCAAAGATGTCTCACCGATGCTGATCAAATGAGTCACCGATCATGACACACCGATGTAGATCAAATGAGTCACCGATCATGACACACCGGTGCTGATCATCTGAGTCACTGAAGATGTCTCACCGATGCTGATGCTGATGACCTACTGATAAATTGACACACCAATAGTCATAAACAGCTGTTTGAATTTCTTTATCTTTATTTAATCTAACCAACAATCATATTAGGAATAATTTAATGCTCTGTAATTTATTTAATGAAGGTTGTTGGATGTCAGGGAACTGTACCTCATACCCGCAAAAAGAAATCATTTCTTTTACTGGATCTCGTGCCATAAATACAAGAAGCCCCTACTGGTGCACATAGATACGGGAGTAACAATGCCAAGATAGAAGAGCGCAAAGAGTGGTGAATGAGATAGTCGTAGAAAAACACAGAACCTCATACACACTCAAGCTTACTCAAGAAGAGTTCTGTACTTCCACGAGGACATTGAAGAACTTCATTCACTACATTTCTCACTATCTCTGAATCTGGATACCAAGAAGACGACACTCTATTTTTCAGAAAAAAACTAGACGAGGACTCAGAATCATCTCTAATCAAACTCAAGGAGTCCAAAGCTTCATTGCAATCACTAGATCCATTTCAAAACTCTACATCTCTGCTCTGTGATTCATTATTTTACATTTCGAGCAGTGTGTGTTATCTCCTGCATTTAACACACACACTATCTCCTATACTTTAATTGGAGGATCTGTAAATCCTCACTCAAACTCTTACATCTTCTATTTCCCACTGAGATAGTGGTAGAGGTCATGTGTGACCTGGACAGCTGGTTGCTGTTGTTCTGTTTCCCACGAATAACAGTGGTAGAGGTCTTGGACCTGGACAGGTGTAAACTGTTGTGAACCCCGATCTAGGGTGTGGATCAAACTTATACAAATTGTTGAGAGGACTAAGTCTCGGATTGAGACTGAACCTCTTGGTTATATCTGCTGTGCTATATCTGTCAAAGTCATTCTTTTATTCCGCTGCTAATTTCTTTAAAACCAAAACTGTTTTAAAGTCACTTTGATAATTAAATTCACAAGTGTTTATATTAGTTTTAAATCAGTAAGTTGGTTTCAAAAGTTAATCAACCTTTCTGTTTTGATTAACCGGGAAATAATCAATCCCTTGAGAACCCAACTGAACCCTTACTTTGATATAAATTCACTACAGTTTAATTCAGTATTTTATTTGGGGGTTTTTAAGACAAAGTTTTAAAACAGAAATTTTAATTGGAACTCAATTCACCCCCCTCTTGAGTATCCACTCCGACCAACAATAAATATTTACCAGAAAAATTAGGAGACTAATTTAGTGTTCTCCCACATGCCTTCATCATGATCAGTACGTACTGCATGCGCTATGTCTGTCTTATACTTATTGTAATCATCTGGAAATTGCGTAATAGATGAATAAGGCTCATGTAAATCACTAACATCATCAGAATCATCCTCATCTCCAAAATGGTATCTTTTTCCTTGAAAAACAACTAACCACTGATCGTTCGATGGATCAATGACATAAAATAATTGTTTTTCATGTGTCGCCATGATAAATAGTTCCTCATTGTAATTATTTTTTTTCAAATCAACCAGTTTAAACCCATATTCATCATGTTTCACGCCACTATTACTATCAACCCAAATACACTTAAAAATAGTGACTTGAAATTTAATATAATCAATTTCCCATATGTCTTCAATAAATCCAAAATATGGCGTTGATGTAGAAATTGGGTTTTTATCTTTGGCACTCAAAAAATGCACTGCTTCAGCAAAAACCATCACACCACTATTCTGAACGGTACTCTTGTCATCCAGGTTTTTTGTGTAAAATGTGTAGCCATTGATATCAAAACCAGACCATGTGATCACATTAAGAGATGGTCCCCCTGCTAACCACTTCAATGTTTCTGATATAGATATATCTGGGGTGACGTTCTCTTTAAACCATGAAACAAATGTCTTCTTATGCTCAATCATCAACCACTTTTCGTTTCTTTTCTGATATCATAACTTTAATTCAGAAATATGTGAGGATATATATGGTTGAACCTCATCTGTGTTGTTCAAAATGTATAAATGTACTTGCATCTCTTCATCACGTGGAATGAACTTTACCTTTAAGCCTCGAACCCCTCTACCTTCACTATCAACTGTCATATGTCGAGATACAGGGAGACCAATATGCTCCAACTCTTTCAAATAATCAGTACAAAACTCAATCACCTATTCTAATACATATTTTTGAACAATAGAGGCCTCTGGTCGATAAGGATTTTTAACATATCCTTTCAAAATTTTCATATATCTTTCAAAAGGATAAATCCATCTTAAATTAATAGGCCCACATATTCTTATCTCACGCACCAAATGAATCAATAGATGAACCATTATATCAAAAAATGTGGGTGGAAAATACATTTCTAGTTGAAAAAGAATAAGAGTTGGTTCATTCTCCAACACATCTAACAAATTTGGATCAATAACTTTGCTACAAATGGATTTGAAGAAATTACATAACCTGATGATTGTATTTCTGACAGCTTTCGGTAATATACCATGCACTGCTACTAGTAGATTTTTTTTGCATCAACACATGGAAATCATGGGATTTTATACCTATTAATTTAAAATCCTTCAATGACACAAAATTATTCACATTTGAAGAAAAACCACTGGGTACTTTAATACTATGAAGACACTTACAAAAATTCATCTTTTCAATCTTGCTTAATGTGTGACAAGCCGGAGGTAAATATGTTCTGTTTCCTTTCATAGCGGGAGCTAACTCCAAACGTATTCTCATTAATATCAAGTCCAATCTAGCATGTAATCTATCTTTTTTATTTCCTTTTATGTCTAACAAAGTTCCAATCAAACTCTCACATATGTTTTTCTCAACATGTATAACATCAATGTTATGTTTTATCTCTAAAAATCTCCAATAAGGTAGTTCGAAAAAAAATAGACTGCTTCTTCCAGATATGTTTTTGAAAACCAGAACTTTTTCTATTTCCAAATGTCAAATCAATATCTTTCACTCTGTCATAATATTCTTCAGCTGACAATAGTCGAGGGGGAAGGTTGTATTCTTGTAAACCGTTAAATGTTTTTCTCAATCTACGATAAGGATGATCAATTCACAAAAATCTTTGATGTCCCATGTACACTATCTTTCTTTCATTATGCAATTGATAATATGAAGTTTGTTCTTCAAAAATTGGACATGATTTATGTCCCTTAACACTATATCAAGACATGTTTCCATATGTAGGAAATTCGTTTATAGTGAACATTATCATAGCACACAAAAGAAAATACTCTTTCTTTTATGCATCGAAAACTTTAACACCTTCCTCCCATAGTAGTTTCAAATCATCAATCAATGGTGTAAGATACACATCAATATCATTTCCCGGTTGTTTTGGTCTAGAAATCATCAAGCTCATCATAACATATTTTTTCTTCATACATAGATGTGGGGACAAGTTGTAAAGTACCGGAAAAAATAGGCCATGAACTATGTTGGCTACTGAGGCTCCTATATGCATTCATTCCATCAGTACACAATCCCATTCTGAGATTTCTAACTTCACTTTCAAAATCATGAATTTTTTTATCAAAACTCTTCTACTGTGGTGAATCGGCATGGTAACGTAAGTTACCATCAGCGATGCGCTCATCGGAATTCCATATTAACCTTTTTGCATCAATTGAATTTGCAAATAGACGCTTCAAATGAGGAATTATTGGAAGGTACCAAATTTCTTTAGCTAGCGTTTTGATTCTAGTACCTAAAAATAAATCAGAATTGAATTATCAAAATTGTATGCAAAAAATATTGGATGATATCATTGGAAAGTAAAAAATTGATTTTTCATGACGTTACATGACATCACCTGAGAATGAATCTGAGTTGACTTTCTCATCCATCTTATAGCGTGATGTCCCACATGTAGGACAACTTGATAAATGTTCATTTTATTTCCTATACAGTACACAATCATTTGGGCAAGCATGTATCTTTTTATACCCCAATCCCATTGGGCATAATATTTTCTTCGCCTCATAATTGGAATCTGGAAGCCCATTGCCTTATGGAAGTAGCTCTTTTAAAATCTCAAGTAAACTGGAGAAAATTTTATCACTCCACCCATTTTTTGCTTTTAAGTTAACTAATCTCAAAACTGATGATAACGCTGTATATTTACTGCAACCTGGGAATAATGGTTTCTCAGAATCTCCATACAATCATTCAACAGTTTCTGTTTTTTCGATGGTTTCAACACCCAAATCATGAATTAATTCTTCAATACAATCCTCTACCTCATTATGAAAATCTTCATCAACATTGGATGTTGAATTTTCAGTTCTTTCACCATGCAAGATCCAATGTGTATAATTAAGGCTAAAACCATAATAAATGAGATTATACTTGATTTCTCTGGAGTTTGAATTTCTCATATTTACACACTTCACAAATGGACAGAAAATCAAATCAATATTTTGAAGATGTCGTTTAGAAAATTCCAAAAAATTATCAACTCCTTTTTCATATTCACTAGTGGTTCTTCGTAAATGAATCCAATTACGATCCATTAAGACCTGATATCACAATATAATTGATGAATATATTAAAACATATAAACATTTAAATATATATCATATAGATTGTAAACAAAAACATATTTAATAAAAACTATTGATAATCAGATAAAAGACATCAGATATGAAACACGTTTACAAATAGAGTTAACAGTTTATTTTCATATTATATACAAGTGTGTTATATTGATATTATAATTTAATTATAATATCATTCTTTTAAAATTTATTATTTTATTTTACATAGTTGCAATATTTTGATGTTGCATGTGTCAAAAATATTTAAGAGTACATTAATTTAAAGGATGCAATAAGTGTATTGGGTGAAATTTGATTGGAGTCAATGTAAAAAATACAATTTATTGACAGGATATTTAAGAATGTTTGTTGAAAGAATATTTAAACATGTCCTAACACATTTTAAAAAAAATATAAACTAATAATTAAAGAAAATCAATAACAAATTTGAATGATAAATGATTTATCTACAAAATTAAAAAAAATCTTACAAAAATAATGACTTCGAAACAAGAACTAATGATAAACAACAAACACTATAAAATCGAACCCGAAAAACAAACACTATAAAAGGAAGAATGCAAACTACGCTTGAACCTGAAAAAAAAACACTATAATGAACACAAACTGCGCTCGAACCCAAAAAACAAACACTATAATGATTTCAACCTAAAAAACAAACACTATAAAATCCAAACTGCGCTCGGACCCAAAAAAAACACTATAATGATAAACAAACACTAAAACAAACACTATAAAAGGAAGAACACAAACTGTGCTCTAACCCAAAAAACAAACACTATAATGATTTCAACCCGAATGGAGATGTTCAATCCAAACTACGCTTGATATAATGAATTCAAAAAACAAACACTATAAAATCTATACCAACAGTGATAATACAAACCAAAAAATAATAATAAATAACAACTAAAATCGAACCAATATTGAAAATCACATAAAATAGGGTTATGGAATAAGAAATAAACAATGGAAGATGAAACAAGAGATAAAAAGGAAGAACGCAAACCCAAAATCGTGAAAATGGCACAAAAACTTCAACAATGGCCTTCCAAGATCACAAATGAGCTTCGAAGGTCGTCGGGAGTCCAAGGTGCCGCAGCGAAACTCAATTTCGACGATTGAACAAAATGAGGGTTTCGGACCCCCGAATAATTTTAAAAGAATTTTGGCATCCGTTTTTTTAAAAACCGATGCCGAATTTTTTTAAAAAAACATTCGGCGTCGGTTATTCTAAAAACCGACGCCGATAATCCTTTTTTTTAGTTTCGGTGTCGATTTTGAAGAAAACTGACGCCGAAAAGATACCTTATGGCATCGGTTTTCAGGAAAACCGACGCAAAAAACTTTTTTTTAAATTTTTAGTGTCAGTTTTCCTCAAAACCAATGATGAAATTTTTTATTATTATTATTGGCGTTGGTTTTCTTCAAAACCGGCACCAAAACATGTTTTTTAAAATTTTCTGCGTCAGTTTTGTAAAAACCGACGCTAAATATCATCGAACAAAATGAGGGTTTCATACCCCGAATAATTTTAAAAGACTTTTGACATCGGTTTTTTTAAAAACCTACGCTGAAAATTTAAAAAAAAACATTCGGCGTCAGTTATTCTAAAAAACGACGCTGAAAAGATACCTTATGGCATCGGTTTTCAGGAAAACCAACGCAAAAACTGTTTTTTTTTAAATTTTCGGCGTAGGTTTTCCTCAAAACCGACGCCGATTTTTTTTATTATTATTGGCGTTGGTTTTGAAGAAAACTGACGCCAAAACATGTTTTTTAAAATTTTCTACGTCATTTTCATAAAAACCGACGCTAAATATCATCGAATAATTGTTTTTGGCGTCAGTTTTACTAAAAACCAATGCCATAAATTTCCCTCACATACTATTTGTGTCGGTTTTTAAAAAACTGATGTTATTACGTCGACGTTAAATCCCGTATTTCTACTAGTGATGTATACTTTTTTCAATTTATCAATAGTTTAATACTTTTATACTTTCATAAAATTTATTTCTATAGATTATACTTTTATATTTTTATAATTTTGTAATATGATTATTATTTTTTTCAAAAAAATTAATTGGATAATTAATAGATATTTTATTATATGCAATATTTTATGTTTAAATCACAACAGATAGATTGAGAGTTGGAATTAGGCTTGATTGATTCCTTTATAAGTGATGTCACAACCTCTAATTTTTTTTGGTTTAGTGTTAGGAATGGGCATAGACTCTATGTTCATGATTTCTCTCAAGGGTTTAGTGATTAGTGATCCCAAAAAATAATCAAAGGTGTTATATTCAAGAGATTCAAGCCAAGAAGACAAATTTCCCTCATGTGAATAAATTAAATCAATTTCTTCTTGACTTAAACATCCTTTAATAATTTATAGATATTCCCCATGACCACTTTAAACATTCTGCAACCAATTCACCTCATGAAACTCCTCACCATCATCATTAATTTGAGAGAATAGATTATAGATGTTGTGATCAAGGCTCATATTTTTAAAGGTTGTCATATTTCCATTCCTAAATCATATGACCGAGTTGATTGTTTCTAGGAATGGATGACCAATAATGATGGGGGTTTTCATGTAACTAGATTCTCCCTTTAAGGTTAGGGAAGGGATAACCTAAGTGGGCCTATGTGCTTTACCAATTTTAATTCTTTGTAATTCAATTTTTTGTGACGAAATCTCATAATTAATTTTCTCCATTTGATCACATGGTTTCTCGAGGAATGGTTATGGGATGAATTGGATAATGAATGAGTTGGTTTGTTTATCTCAAGAGGATATTTAAGTTGTTGGATGGTCATTGTACCTTGGACTAAAATTCTTTTTTTCTCCTACTTGATTGATGTGTATGGGACCCTTGGAAGATTTATTTTATTTCTTATTTTCATTTCATTGATGATGTGTTTCTATTTATTTCATCATTTACCTGTGTAGCATGAGTGGGGTTTCTATTGTATTTTCAAAATGGTTTGAAAAGCATGTTTCATTAAATCCAAGGGTAGATCTCATGAGACTCACAAGGTACGCCTAGAGTTTTTTTGTACATGCTCATGGGTGGAATGTACAAGGAGGCAAGGATAATAGTCACATCAAATAACTCGATGGAAGTGTTAATGATGTTATGACATCAGAAGCTTATCCATATGTCAGAATGAGACCTGAATATTCTCACAGATCCAAATTTTTTGTATGGGCTTACACAGGTATCCTTAACATTTCGTGAGCATTGTGTTTTGAGCAAACAACATGGGTTAAAGTTTAAGATGTCAGCATTTAAAGAGATATTAGTGTTGATCCATTCTGACATTTGACAAGCACTGGTTATATCCCTAGGAGGAACATGGTACTTCGTATCATTCATTGATGATTATTCGAGGAGATGTTGGGTGTTCCCAATTAAGAGGAAACCAGATATTTTTGAAGTCTTTAAAACATTCAAGGCACATAAGGAATCATGCACTTGTTACCCATCTTTAAGACCCTATAACCAACATACACATTTGTTTTATTTCTTAAAGTGTGTTTTTATGGGATAAAGTGAGTCACACAAAGGATTTAAATGGTTAAGCTACACTGGGAGAATATATCACTCTAGGCATGTTGTGTTATATGAAAATGAGTTCACTTTTTCTAAAGGTTTCAAAACATCATGCGATGAACATCATATGCAACACCCTAATATTTTATGGTATGTCAGTTTTAAATTTAACATCTTCGATAGCTTATGTTGCATGCAACACTGAGTTTAAAACCATGATATATTATTAAATATTAACATGATGGTTAGAATAGTAATGCGACCATTTGGGATAGTAATCTGGCTATTAGAATAATAAATTCACATTTAAAAGTATTAATAAAATTTAGGTATCTCATAAATAAAAATATGATATATTTATATCATGGAATAAGTAAATAAATATTTTAAAAATGATAAATTAAGTGTTGGTGTTTTTGTAAAGTGTAAATGTTTATTTACAATTTTATAATTAATATAAAGATTTAAAAGAAAATTTATTTTCATAAAATAGATTCATAGATTAATATTTTAGTTCATTATAATTATAAGATAATTTTATAAGATGATAATTAAGTTTTCAAAGTGTCATAAAATCAGTTATAATATTAAAATCTTTATTTTTCTAATAAATGATGATTTTATTTAAAAATTAAATTTCTCAAATTCATAAAATTATTTTAATAAAATGTAACACATTTTTGAAATCTACATGTTGAAAAACGATTAGGGTGATTTTTTGATATTTTTCTAAAATAGTTCAATTTTTTTATGAATAGTGAAATACGGTAATTTATGGTATTTAACATTATACGACAAATACATGAATTCCAATTTCATGCATGATGTAAGAACCCATTATTTAGAACTCACATGAATTAGTTACTTTAATTAGTTATAAGATTCAACACTATTTATAATCTTGATCCAAAATAATAAATAAATGAATAAAATAATCAAAAAACACCCATCTCTTCCCCTATAAATATCACCCCTCGACACCCCTTCTATTCACCCCTTCTAAGAATTTAATATTATCTAAATTTCACCCAACTAAATTATCAATAATCTTTCACACATCCAATACTTTCTGTTCTTACAAAAATACCAAATCCAAGTGTCTTAAGGAGGTTCCCAAGGAGGCGATATTCAAGAGGTGAAATCCTTTTTTTCTCTTTCTTTTCTTCTCTTATCCTCTCCTCACCTACCCTATCCAAAGTGTCATGGTAATTATAGTATCATATATATAATTTAATTTTATTTTTTTAATTTATTATCCTCATAAAATCCATTCTCCTGTCCTTTTATTTTATAAAATGAATACATTGTATGTGATGTGTCGATTCACCGCCTTCGTGGATGATGAGTTTTCATTTTCCAGTATCGCCTTCAAGGTTGGTCATAAAATCATTATTATGGTTAAATAAGATTTTTATATACATATTATAAGTTATATAATGTTCTGGAACCAATATATAAACATAATATTAAATAAAATGACACAAGTTCGTGATGGTTGTAAAAACTTCCAAAACAAATTAAGACATTTTCATCAATATTTTATCTAATGAATCATCACCATACCATATAACCAAATGATATATGAGACCATTTAAACTTATTTAAGTTCATTAATACTAAATAATTTCACTTCTAGACAATTTATTCCCATTTTATAAGAAATCCCATATTTATGCTCAAGGGAATCAACCATAAAACCATGAAACGAACACTCCCATAACAATAAAATTAAACATTATAACTCATAGAAATGGCCATAAATGAACTTAATAAATTTATAATAAATAAAATATATGTTCAATAGGTTATTAATTAAGTAATTAATTAATATAATTTGATTATACAAGACATTAATTACAAGTGCATAACACTTTTGGACATAAGATAAGAGTTTCTCATCTCACTTTTTCTATGAAATATGCCTTATTCACCACTTATTTATTGTGTGCGGTGTATGAATAATCCCATTTGATATATCATATCACGAATATATTTATATTCATGTTATTTAATGTTTTATTTTATGATCATTAATTTTATGGGGCATATGATTCAATTGATTACAAGGGGTTAGAGTTTCTCATCTCACTTTTACTTCTGTGAGATATATTCCTTATTTAACCCTTTTTTATTGTGATTGGTGTACAAAATTCCCTTTAATTTATCATATCATGAATCTATTTATATTAATTTCATTAAATGTTTTATTTTATGATTAGTAATTTTATGGGGCATACAGTTCGACTGTTTACAAAGTGGTAAGAGAATTTTTAAACCAATTTCTATTCTTTAGATCAAACTTCTGTTCCATTGATTATGTAATGCTATGATTATATGTGAAATGAATATTGATTATATTATTTTGAATTTCCACTTATTTTATGTGGATTTACAACAGATCAATTCATTTTATTAACACTCACATCAATGATATGATATTTTTAAAGGACTTTCTTTTAAAAATACTCTCTTTTAAATGTTTCTTTTTCAAAATTTAAAAGGAATGTTTTTAAAAAAACCTGTAATAGCATGAGCGGATTTTCTTGATTTCATGAAGCCTTAATTTTTTGATGTTTCCTTTATACGTTTACATGTTTATTTTAAAATAAAATTTTTTCTTTTATAATTGTGTAATTTTTTAATAATAATTAATTTCAAAGTTAAAAAGGGTATTTTTATCAAGAATTTTTTAGTGGTCTTATTAAAGTATCTATGTCAATATCATTTTTCTAGTCTTATGCTTTATTGAGGTTGATCTCTTTTGATACCATTTACCCTATTTTATTGAATATTTTATGATCAATTTTATTAGGGATGTACTATTTTGATACCATTCACCATATTTCTCTAGATGGTTTATGATGATGTTTATTATATGGGAAAATTATTTATATTTCATATGCTAGTTTAAATATGAATGTTTATGTTGATTATGTTTCACCCCTTTCATATGAGGAATGCATTGGACTTAGTAAGTGACGGGTAGGGCCCACTATATCCCTTCGAGGCATCGGTAGGTCTCATGAGACAAACTTGTCCGAGTTTTAGCCAAGACCTTACCCATTTATATAGAATTCTTGGATGAGGACTTGATGGTATGTTTTAGATGTCTCACATTATGCATTCCCTAATTATGAAATTAGTTATTGACAATCCATGTGATTATTCAACTATTAGAATATCCATGGTTAAGTTTCTTTCTTATGTGATTATTTATATGACATTATTTGATCAGATTTTATTCCTACCATATTATGCTCAAGATTATATTTTAAATGAATGTGGTTTTAGTTATTCAACTTTCCTTATTGTTTATGTTTATTTATGATAGCTTTTTCTATATTCTTACCCTTACTGAGCATCGAAGATCACCCCTTTATTATGTTTTATTTTTACCCAGGATATCAATATGTATATTTTGATTGACATGCAGGGATAATATAGGAGAATAAGAGTGTTTCCAATAGAGTTACTATATTGTATTTCATTTCAAGTTGTAATGTAATACTTATTTTTGTATCTAGTTTTCCAAATCTACTAGATTATTCAATCCTTTGGGATGCGATTGATTATACTTAGTACCAATGTAATAAAGTAAGGACCTAGCTTCGGGCTACTGGGGTCGGGGTCTTTACATCACAAGGATTAGGTTGAGAGTCAAATGATGCCTCTTATTGTTAGGAATTTGAGTAGACCCAACCACCAAAGAATTCAGAATGAAAAATACTACTTGGAGAATGCTGATCAGGTGAGATCTAACCTAATATAAACACAATAAAATCCTATAATGAACCTAGAATTTAGTAGTGGGGTGGGGGATAGAAATTTTTTTGAACAGGTAGAGGCAAGCCACATGGAGAAACAAATGGACATGAAAAATATGGACATTCAAATTAGTTCTGAAGGCCATGCGAATTTGTATCTTGAATAAAGTGTTGAAAATAAATGTGATAAAGGTACCATGCATGTAAGAAACCAATTGGTAATACAATGTAAGAGTGAAATATTCAATCCAAAATATCCTTTTATTAGATTCTCAATTATTGAACTCAATCCTCTTCAAGAACCAAATTCAGTGGAGAATCTTGGAAATTGCCTCATTAGAAGGGTACTATGATAAATAATTTTTCAGCATTAAAAATAATAATACTTGGGTGTCAGTTACTTTTCAAATATAGAAAAGTGTTTTTGGATGTAGAAGGATATTAACAACAAAGTTTAAGTCATGAATCCCAAAGAACAGTTAGTTTCCAAGGGCTTCCAACAAGATCCCATAGTGTATTTCAATGAAACATTTAATCCAGTGGTAAAAACTATTTCCATTAAATTAATTCTTCTTATTGTTGTTGTTAATGGATGGGAGTTGAAACAACTTATCATAAATAATGTTTTCCTAAATTGATATCTTAGATGGGATGTTTTTAAAGAGAACCCTAAGGATTTCATTAAAGAAATGAAGTTAGGATATGTTCGTAAAATTATCAAAGACTTGTATGGATTGAAATAGGAATCGAGTGTGTGGTGTGACAGGATCAGACACACATTTTAAGTTGGAGATTTAAAAACTCTAATAGAAACTCATCATTGTTTATTATCTAAAGAAAAAATCACATTATTATCATACTTGTTTATGACGATGACATACTTGTGATAGGATACAACTAAAATATACTGCAAGACTTCCTTGGGTGCCTTAATCTAGTGTTTTTCTCAAAGATATTTTCAATCTGTACTATTTTTTATTGTTTTTTTTTAAAATTGATTCAAGCCTTTGCATTGGACAGAATAATGACCTACATGAAGTTCATAAAATTTTAAATCTTTCTAATTCCAATGTTTCCTACTCCTATGGTGATGGGGAAAAATTTTCATCACTTGATGGTGAACTGTTCATTGATCCAACAACATATATAAGGGTTATTGGTGTGCTACAACACCAGACTGAGTATTGATTTTGTTATTAACAGGTGGAGTGGCACGGTGTTAAATGAATTTTGAGATACTTGAAGGGATCAGTTCGCTATGGGATTACAATTAAACCTTGGTCATATTTGAGATTAGCTATCAAGCTAATAGGAGCTATTAATGTTTTTAGTAGAAAATCTATTACAAGTCACTATTTTCTTTAGTGATAATCTTGTGCTGGGGTAATTGAAGAAGCAATCGGTGGCCGGAAAGTTAAGATCATTCATCTACACTACAATTTCATCTATAGTAAAATTTCATCGATCATTCATCTATTGATGAATAAATTAATTTTTGAAATTTTAAAAAGATAATTAAGTAGATATTTACCATAAAAATGATAAATTTTACAGTCACCCTATGTAGAAGAAGCATCTCAAATTTTGTATATATATTTTAACTAATGTTACCCAATTAATATTAAAAAAATGAAATTCTAGTAATTTTTTTATATTTTCATATTTGTAAGAATTAAAATTTGTTTGGGAGAAGTCTAAATAACATTATCAAATGCACAGGGGAAAAAAGGTAACAATTCCTAGGAGCCCTCTCTTGGAGGAATTTCCGCCTCCCATGTACCACTCGTCTTGTTGGGTCACCCAGTATCTCACCAGGTGGGTAGAAAGGGCGCACTTCACCTAGCTGACAGATTATTGTGCTGAACCATCGTTGATCGAGGTGTAACCCCGTGGGGATGATTTTTCATCATGGCTGACATCGGCTCCTTCCTGACTGAGGCTTCTCCGGATCACCTCTTTGTGGGGAGTGGGGTTCCTGGGTGTAGAGGGTTCGAAAAGGCCACTCCTGGGAATTCCCTTTAAAAAAATAAAAGGTAACAAAAACCTCTATTATTTCATAGATTTATTGTCACATGTATTAATATATCTAGTAAATAAAGAATTAATTAAAAGGAATAAAATCATTTATATATGTTCAATGTTGTATTTTTAATGGGTTTTTTATTTTTTAAGGGGATAGGGTATGGAGTATTTTAAAAAATGGGTCTTGAGTAGAGTGAACGTGGTTCACACTTCTCCCTCTCTGCCAAAGAGGCATGAACCCCATTCACACCTCTTTATATATATATATATATTATTAATTTATTTATCTAATGAATAATAGAATATTTATTATTAATATGAATTTATATAAATACTACTTATAAATATTTGTTAATTTTTTTGTTGATATAAAATATTACCAATTTGTTAATAAATAATATATTTATCAATAATGAATTGTATTATTTATTATTAATTAATATTATATTATTATGTTATTAATTAATTAATATTATAAAAACTAATATTTATAATATTTTAATTATAAATATTTGTTAATTTTTTTTGATATGGTTATTAGTAATATATAAATATATAATTTTTTTATTAATTATAAATTATATTATTTATTATTAATTAATAATAGATTATTATGTTATTAATACAATTAATATCAATATATCTAATATTTATTATATAATAATGTAAATAAATATTTTGTATTTATAAAAATATTTACCGGTTAATAATCACATTATTCTTTAAGATTTTAATTATAAATATTTGTTAAATTTTTTGTCGATATAATTATTAGTAATTTTTTAATACGTAAATTATTTATTAATTATCAATTGTATTATTTAATATTAATTAATAATATATTAATATGGTTTTAATAAAATTAATAACATTATAGGTAATATTTATTATATAATAATATAAATAAAATATTTTGTATTTAGAAAAATATTTACTAATTAATAATTATATTATTCTTAATATATTATGCTGTATTATTAATTAATTACTTATATAAGAAATAAGATAATATTTATTATTAATATTAACAATACTTATAGAATTTAAAATAATAATATTATTCATATTTAATAATTAATTTAAGATGATTATTTATTATATTAATACTTAGTATTATAATCTATATTATATGTAATAAATAATCATCTTAAATTAATTATTAAATATTAAAAATATTTATTGAATTTTCCGCTTTGACGGTGGCGTAGTGGTGAAGGAGAGGGGTACAAAAATGCCATTCTTTGGGAGATATAGGGTTAGAATCCTGGGAGTCCGCTTTCGGGGCGAACCTCTCCCCTGGGATCCACTCGCCTTGCCGGGTCACCCGGTTTCTGACTGGGTGGGAAAAATGAGGTGCAACCCACTCGTGATGACAGATTGCTTGACGAACCATCGTCGCCCGGGTTGTCACCCTCTGGGATGCTCTTCCATCTCAGTTGGCAATGGATCCTTCCCGGCTGGGACTCTCTTCGGAGTGACCTCTTCGTAGGAAGGGGGGTTTCCTTGTGTGGAGGGTTCAAAAAGGCCACACATGGGAATTCCCTTTTAAAAAGAGAGACAACATTTATTGAATTCAAAATAATAATAATAATAATAATTATTAATATAAATAACAAATAGTAATTATTATTATTACCAATGTAGTTATTAATATTAACATTTTTTATTTGTTTAGAATTATTTGTATGAATTCCCAATTATATTAATTAATTGAATTATGCAGTATTATGTAATATATTAGTATGTTTTTAAATAATGTAGAAATAATGATTTCAAAAACATATACCATGTATTAATCTAATCTATGTCTGTGGCATAGATTCTCTTATGTGCCACAACCAGATGTATATATAATGCGTCTACACTATGTTTGTCTATGTCTCTACAATGACGTACGCTGCTCCTATATATCATCTTTGGCACCTACCTCCACATCATCCTATATGAAAGGTAGTGGATTTATAGTCTCACAGCATGTACCATGTCCTACCTCTAAGGATAGTGACTGATGGCTAGAACTCTCGCCAACATATGAACAAGATGACTACTGTCCTGCGGATATCTGCGAATTAGAGGCTAATAAAGAATGAAACATAGACCAGTTAGCGCCTATCTCTTTAATACATTTAAATATTTCTATATATATTTCCAGAGTTAAGCACTGAGACGATGTGCGATTCCGAGACCCTATATTCCCAAAATTAATTTTATAAAAATATTAAATATATTTTATATTTCGCATGTGAAACTTCTTAAAGAAAGTGAGATAACTCTTAAATAGTTGATCAAATTATAAATTTGATACTACAGTTCAGTTCAGAACGTGGTGTTTTCCCTAGGTGACATAAAATGAGTTGGCACATGATGTTCAAACCCCTCGCTCGTTGGTGGTGTGTTTAAGTGGATTAATTAATTATTTACTTAATTAATTAATTCTGTTTAACAAAAATGATACATTATAAAATTATCTCCATGGGAAACTTTTTTAGGGTTATCTCATAATTTCTATAATTTCTAGTGAGAGATCCTTCCTCCTCCGTTTGACGAATGACGATGAAACTCTGAATCAGATCAGATCAAAATACAAAAAACACAAAAAATCCTTCCAAATCATTTACAAACACGTTCTTCATCAACGATCAATCCAAAACTGAGGCAGGACTCATAAATTGGTGTTGTTATGCCATTTTTATTAAATAATTGATCAGATCCACCTTCTTTCTTGGATTTGTGCCAATTTCAAACATTGCATATGCCCAAGTATTGAAATATTATTTAGTTTCAATTGTTTTCTAATTTGAACTGCCCATTCTTGATCGTTGGACAAGAATGCTTGGACAATGACATTTAAACCTTGTTTTTTTTATTTTCTACCTTTTCATTTCACATTCTTCACTGTTTGGAACCCCATAGTCCCGGTTCGACAATTGTCATGTGGTACCGAGCCCGATCGAACCCCCAAATTCATAATGATTTCATGAAGATATATCATATCAATGAAGTGGTTTTAGATCTCGGAAGATTGCGAGTTCCAAAATATTATTTTGATGAATAAATCAAGATAAATCAACCACAGAAGACCTGAGACATGCGACAATGTATGAGAATGAATAATTTGATCGGAGATTGGTTTCCAGCCGTCGGAGGGCCGAAAATGGTAGATCTTTACTAGATTTGATGTTCATGGGTAGATTGGAGGTGATATCTATAATGAAAAGGGGTGAAATGACCAGATCTACTGCACGGATCATGGATCTAGATATCTATAAAAAATATTTACTACATGCCATGTTCAATGAAGAACACACAACATGTTCCCCCCTCAACGACGATGCTAGGGTTTCAGAAGATTAAGGGTGACACAATGTGTAACCCTCTCTTACACTCCATGTACTTTATCCTAGTTGGAAAACCTATGTGAAAGGTCACATAGATGGGAACTCGTGTATAGGTACATGAGGTTATGTACACACCTGTGTACTCTAGTACATGAACATGATGAGCAGCACATGTCCATAGTCCTGGTTAGCCAGGACATGATTTTTAGTCCACCTACATGGCATGTACTACTACATGAATAAGAACCTGTGTTCTGACCAAGGACATGGAAAGGCTGTGAAGTGAGGCCACATGCCGTGTGGGTCTCCTCACATGCTGTGTACCCCCTTGGTTCCTTTGAGGAAACTTCCAAGCTTTGCATATCCTTCATTTGAACTCAAATTTTGGTCTATGAGTAGCCTATCCTGAGTGTTTTTCCACGTAGAATGTGATGAATCCCTCAGTTGTGAATTTTGAGATATGATGTGAAAGGATTCAGGCATAAAACCTTTTGAGGCGACCCCAATGATGTCTATGATCAGGTAGGATCATCAGATGCTTACTCCTGAGTGGAACCCTCCAGCTGGGATGGGCATGGGACCTCAACTTCCTGAGTGGAACCCTAATGTGGTATCATGACATGAGTCCTCGATGACCTAGAGTGGAACCCTTCATATCAGCTGGGTATGCATCTTCAACCATCGGAGTGGAACCCTTCATCAAGGCTAGGCATGGGTCCTCCATCGACTACCAGAGTGGAACCTTCATGTTGTACTAGGGCATGAGTCCTCTATCTAGAAATTGTGTCCCCTTAACTATGTTTCATAGTAAAGAGATGTGGTTAGACATAGATTTTTACTCATGAGGAAGGGGATGATTTCTCCACTGAGGCACATTTTTGTGATGTGACCAAAAATCGTGCAGGTGAGTCAGTGCTTCCCAAAGCAGATAATATCAAGGTGTGGTGAATGAGTTCCTTAGACTTGTGTGTTCAGAGCAGATGTGTGGGATGCTGGGAATCGTTGATGAACTTTCGGAACTATTGGACACTCTTCTTGTTGGGATGAGCTTTGAGATTGATTTCCCCTACTCTCTTGTTTGAGATTCTTTGACCGAGCACACACACACACACACACACACACACACACACATCCTTCTCCTGTATCCACTCCTTGGATTTGGTTAATCTCATTCCATGAGATGCGAAGATGTGTGGGGTATGCCACATGATTTATATGTCTAGCTTCTCATGGTTGTAAGAGTCTACTCTCCTACTATAGATGGAGAAGGCTCAATGGGTAGTTCATCTACTCACCTTGTTTAGACCCTTGTGATTAGACGAGCTTACTTTCACTCTTGGTTGGGTTTAGTTGTATTCTTTCACTATAAATTGTGTTATATACTGTATGTCTCTTATATTGTGTCTCTTACTACTCCCCCTTCATCTTTTGGGGTAACCTAATGGGTATATTTATACTCACCCCTACATGGTATTTTCCCACATGTATCGTGTCTTATGAAAATGATGAATGGGTTGATCATGACTATAAAGGAGCTTAGGGATACTGGGTGCTTGGAATACATATGGTGGTCATAGCTTATGATTTATAAGCTAGGATCTCTTTCAGCTATTTACTTATCTAGTTTTCTATCAGGTTGGGACACATTTCTAGTTGGATGTATATTTTTCCCCTTTAATTTTCAGCTTGCACTATCATAGTTTTGTACCATCAATAGGTTCATAGATGTTTGGATTATTTTATAGTAGTGTTGAATATTTTACTCTTTACCTATTCACTTTTGCATTTAGTTGGATGTGTGTGTGCATATAGGTACTTAGGAAAAGGCCTCCTCAAGTTAGTTATGCCATCAGTGCTTGTTGCCACCCCTAGTCTATGGATGTGGGCTTGGGGTAGTTGTGGCTAGAACCCCAGTATGGGTCGAGTCATGACAAATTGGTATCAGATAAATTTCATTCCTTTGTATGTTGTTAGGATGTATCCCTTTATGAGGATTGGTTGGGTTTGAGGAAACAATTTCAAAGTGTATCGAGTGTGGATCTCAAGTCAGGGATTCTAGTGATGGTGCAATGACCAAACTATCCATTCATGAGGACCTTGCCTACCTTATTGTCAACTCAACATGCCAAGATATTTGTTACAGGGATTAATGATACACACATCATATAGGATTGAGTATTTGACTATAATTATTTATTCATATCCCCATTATTGTTGATATATATATATATATATATGCTTGTCTGACCGTGGTACTCCTTTATAACTTTTAAAATGCCTCACGATGCCATCCAGCCAGAATACCAGCTCTGGCTCATAATGAAGACCCTATGAGTGATGATGCCTCAGTTTAGGGTCCATCTCATGACCCCATTCCTCCATGTGGGCATGTAGAAACCCCTCCCCCTATCGAGTAGTAGATCTTCCCAGCAAATCAGGCTAAGGATGTGCATAGTTTTAGCGCACTCTGTGAGTTCTAGCGTCAGAGACCATTTTGGTTTCATGGCGAGCTAAATACATAGGCAGTAGAGGAT
Organism: Viscum album; assembly: GCA_963277665.1. Classification (NCBI taxonomy): domain Eukaryota; kingdom Viridiplantae; phylum Streptophyta; class Magnoliopsida; order Santalales; family Viscaceae; genus Viscum; species Viscum album. The sequence continues at coordinate 1,326,173,481 of OY728142.1, read as the reverse complement.
TGGATAGAGTCGAAGGTCCACATATTTAGGCTTGGTTAGATCCTGACAAATCTGGTGGTGGAACTAGTAGCCAACCTTTTCCACATAGCATCTAGGCATTGGTGGAGCCTTGTTACGCAGATGCACGATGAGTCGACACTCTCATGACTTCCAAAAACTATTTCGTGAAGAGTACCACCCCTCATGATTTCACTCAGTATAGATCCAAGATATTTTATAGCAGAAGTAGGAAGGGGTGATAGTGATTGAGTATGCAATTAAGTTCACATACCTTATATGGAACTCTCTTAACATGACCTGGGACAACTACTTCCGAGCACAGAACTTTGAGTAGAGACTCGATAGAGAGATATGAGCGAGCATTGTAACCTTGTGAATCCACACCAATATCAGGGTTCTGGAGAGGGTATTGGTGGAAGAGGAGTAGGAGGAGCTATAAGTGGAGGAAGACACTATGAGATCCTTCCACCACCACCACCAAACAACCCATGTCAGGATCAAGGAGTTGGCAGCTAGGGACGAAGATAGCTACATGCTTCGAATGTCTACAATTCTACAACATGTGATATGATAAGAGGTATGTTATGTGTTTATTATAATCTTGATTTAGTACTAGTATACATAGGTTCCAGTCATTCCTTTATCTTTATACTCCTAGTGCAAGAGCTGGAGCTCCTAGTTGAGGTGCTATCATAACAACTTCGTCTTGAGGTTCCAATAGGGAACAATTCTATATATTTCATCTATAGGAAGTGAAAGATATTTTTTTGAGGATAAGGTTCACATGGGAACTCTTGGTCATTATGATGGAACCCTATGAAATCATCTTGGGTATGGATTGGCTATCCATGGTCAGAGCCTAGATTGATTGTCATCACAGACAAGTCAGATGCCCACACACTGATGGGATGAGATTATTCTTTTCTAGAAAGAGAGATCTCATGGAAGGGAAAGTGAGTTATACGAGTATAAGCCTACATCTCATTGCCTGTTAGTTAATGAGTATAACCATTGGAGCAACAGGTTCAATAGGAATATGTATTCCTTTAGTTGTGGAGTATTATATGGATGTATTCCCAGAGGACATTCCGAGACTACCTCCAAGGCAGGGATGAAGTTTTTCATCGACTTACGTCCTAAGACTTCCCTAATATCTTCTACAGTGTATTAGATGGAACCTACCGGGCTCCGGGAGCTACAATTACAGTTATAGGACCTTCATGAGAAAGGTTTCATCAGACCTAGTGTGTACCCCTAAGTAGCTCTAGTCCTATTCATGAAAAATATAGATGGGAGCTTATAACTTTGCGTGGATTATTGTCACCTGAACTAGGCCATGATAAATAACAAGTACCCTTTGCTAAAAATTGATAACCTCTTTGAATATTTGCGATGTGTGAAATGGTTCTCAAAGATCGGTCTTAGTTCTGGCTACCACTAGTTGAGGGTCAGCGAGGCTGATATTCCAAATTTGGCATTCCGGTGTCGCTATGGACACTATGAGTTCTTAGTGATGCACTATGGTGTGAAAAATTATCCCACCATGTTTATGGATTTGATGAACTGGGTCTTCTAGCTATACTTGGACCAGTTTTTTGTTGTCTTCATCAATGACATACTCATCTACTCTGCATCATAGCAACAACATGCATAACACTTGATGATGGTTCTTGATTTTCTTTGAGAGAAACAACCTTCCAGAAACCTCTCAAAGTTCTAGTTCTGGATACATGAGATTTAATTTCTAGGGAAATTCATTTTTGAAAGAGGTTTATCTGTGGATCCAGTGAAGATTGAAGCAGTGATTTATCAGTATCCACCTAAGAACGTGTCAGAGGTGTAGAGCTTCCTTGGTTTGTTGGGGTACTATACGAGATTCATGGTAGAATTCTCCAGAATCACATCCCCTTTGACTTCCCTAACATGGAAAGGGAAGCAATTTACCTGGTCTGAGCAGTTTCATAGGGCCTTTGAGGAGTTGAGGTAGAGTTTGACGAGTGGTCCGGTGTCAAGACTATGAGAGGAAGGTGTTGAGTTCATAATGTATTTCAATGAATCAAGAGTTGGTCTTGGTTATGTGTTGATGCAGCAGTAGGCACTTATCGCATATGGGTCGAGGCATTTGAGACCCCATGAGTAGAACTACACAACTCAAAACCTAGATCTAGTATTAGTAGTCTTTTCCTTGAGGATGTGGAGGAACTACCTTCTGGGAGAACACTTTTTGGTTTACTTAGACCACCAAAGTCTCAGGTTTTTCTTCACATAGAGAGACTTGAACCCAAGACAATGACGCTAGTTAGAGTTCATGCAGAAATATGACTATAAGATAGTCTATACTTCAAGGAAGGGTAATTTTGTAGCAGATTACCTTAGTAAGAAGTCCCAAACTCACTTAGTGTAGGAATATTTAAAGCAGTTAGCTTCCTTGTAGCTGACCTGGTGAAGCAATAGGGTACATATTTTCTTCAGTCGATGGTGTTGACTCCTTCAATTATTGAGCATGTTTGATATTCCCATCTAGGAGACATCGACTATGAGGTATTACATGATTAGATATCCATAGGTGACTCACCATATGGATATTCTGAAGGAGGTAATAACAACATCTTGTTTCAGTGGTGAATAATGGTTCTAGTCACGTTATGGGAGGAGGTTATGCGGGAGTTACACACTTCTCCCTAGATGTACATCCTGGTGTGAGGAATATGTATAGATACCTTCAATGAAATTTTTGGTGGTTTGACATGAGATAAAGCGTAGTTGATTTCGTCTCTCGGTGCCTCAACTGTCAGCAGATGAAAGTTGAGAACCAAGTTCTGGTGGGTTTTTTGTAGCCCCTTGAGACCACAGGGTAGAAGTGGGATGACATATCAATGGAATTTTTCATAGGGATTCCATGCATAACTAAGATCCATGACTCTATCTTAGTGATAATTGACTAAATCAAAAAATCAGCACACTTCCTTACTATCAAAGAGAAAAGTTTAGTGGAGTGTCAAGGGAAGTTGTATGTATGGGAGATCGTTCGCCTTCATGGGGCACCCTCATTAATTGTCTTAGATCATGAAATGTAGTTTACATCACAATTGTGGAGAGGCCTGTAAGAGGAATTCAAGATCAAATTATACAAGAGTACAAGATTTCATCCTCATATTGATGGGCAAACTGAGTGCACTATCTAGGTGTTGGATGATATGCTGAGGGCTTGCGTGTTAGACTTCATCCAGAGTTAGGAGGATCACATTCCTTTGTTAGAGTTTTTATACAATAATTACTACCAATATACCAATGACATTACACCTTTTGAGGCCCTATACGGGAGACCCTTCAAGTCACCCTTGTGTTGGACAAAGAATAGAAAGTCATCTCTTGTGGGCCCAGAGTTGGTGAAGGAGACAATAGAGAAAGTTCAGGTCATCTGTTAGTGGATGAGGATAGTTTAGAGCGGACAAAAAACTTATGCATATCACTATCATAGGCCCTTGGAGTTTGACCAAGGAGACCATGTTTTATTACACGTCTCCCCATGAAAAGGATTGTGGAGGATTAGCTAGGGAGACAAGCTACCCCAAGGTTCATCGGTCCATTAGATATTTTGTAGAGGGTTGGATAGGTTTACCATCACCTCTCCCTACCCCCACAACTGGAGTAGGTGAACAAAATCTTCTACATGTCACAACTGAGGAGATACGTGCTTGAACCCATGCACGTCATCGATTGGGATGAGATGGATATCGAGGATGGACCCACCTTTATAGATAACCTAGTTCCGATCAAGGATCATAAAGAGAGAACCCTATGTGGATGGACCATCCATTTTGTTCTCATATTTTAGCATTACACAAATGTGCAAGAGAGTTCCTGGGAGTGGGAGAGCCAAGTGTGGGATCAGTTTCATGAGTTGTTTTCCTAGTTTTTGATTTTTAGGGATGAAAATATTGAAGGAGAGAATAATGTAGAGACCTGGTTTTTTTCTTGTAATACTTTTAAATATTTTTATACATATTTCCAGATCTAGGCATTGAGACGGCCTATGATTCTGAGGCCTGGTGTGCCTGAAATTAATTTTATAAAAATATTAAATATATTTTAAATTGAACATTCACAAATTCTTAAAGAAAATATGATAACTCTTAAATAGTTGATCAGATCATAAATATGATACCATGGTTGATTCTGGAACGTGATTTTTTCCCTAGGCATGATATAAAATGAGTCGACACAGGACTTTCGGACCCATCACTCTATGGCTGTGTGTTTAAGTGTATTAATTAATTAATTCCTTTTAACCTAAAATGATACATTATAAAAGTATTTCCATGGAAGACTTTTATTGGGTTAGCTCAAAATTTATGTAATCTCTAGTGAGATATCCTTACTCATCCCTTCGATGAATGAAAACAAAACTTTGAATTAGATTAAACTAGGATGTAATGAACATAGTAGATCCTTCTAGATCATTGATGAATGTGTTCCTCATCAACGATCGATCCAAAACCAAGGTACGAATTATCAATTGGAATTGTTATTACTTTTTATTTAATGGTTAAGAAGATCCAACTTATTTCTTCGATTTTCACCAATTTCAGTCCTTTCATGTGCCCAATTATTGAAATATTATTTAGTTTCAATTGTTTTCTAATCTGAACTACCCATTCTTGATCATTGGACAAGAACTCTTGGACAATGACATTTAAACCTTGTATTTTGTTCTTTTTCTCCCTCACTGCTTCACGTTCTTCACTTATTGGATCCCCGTGGTCTCAGTTAAAAAATTTCCAGGTGGTATCGAGCTCGATCATACCCCTAGATTCATAAAATTTTTGTGAGAAGTGATCATATTGATGAAGTGATGACAGATCTGAGAAGATTTCATGTTTCAGAAGATTTTTTTGATGAGCGAATCATGAGAAATAATCTGTGGAAGATTTGGGACGTGCAGTGGTGTACGGGAATGCACAACTCAATCAGAGATCAGTTTTCGACCATCGGAGGGTGGGAAATGGTAGATCCATACAAAATATGATGTTCATGGGTAGATTGGAGGTGAGATCTATGGTGAAATGGGGTGAAATGGCCATATCGACCATACAGATCACGAATATGGATATTTGTCAAAAACTCGACTACACACCTTGTTGAATAAAGAAGACACAATGTGTAGCCCCCTTAGTGGCGACACTAGGGTTTCATAAGATCGAGGGTGACACAGAGTGTAATCATCCTTTACATGTCATGTAACCTATCTTGGTTGGACAACCCATGTGAAAGGTCACATGGATGGGAACCTGTGTGGGGGTACATGGGGTCAGGTACATGCTTGTATACTCTGGTACACGAACACGGCGAATAGTACACGAACAAGGTCCCAGTTAGCTAGAACATACCATGTAGTCCACCTACACAGCGTATACTACTGCATAGAAAGGAACCTGTGTGTTGGCTCGGGACAGGGCTAGGCTGTGAAGTCGGGCCACACGCTGTGTGAGTCCCCTCACATGCTGTGTACCCCCTTGGTTCCTTTGAGGAAAATTCCAAGCTTCGTATTTTTTTTTATTTGAACACATTTTTTGGCCCACGAGTATCCTATCATGAGTGTTTTTCCATTTAGAACACGATTAAACCCTTGGTTGTGGCTTTATAGATATGATATGAAAGGTTTTTGGCACGACACCTTCTAAGGCAACCCTGATGATGTAAATGATCAGACAGGATCACCAGATGCTTACTACTGAGTGGAACCCTCTAGATGAGATGGGAATGAGTCCTCGACTTCTTGAGTATAACCCTCCTATGGTATCAGGGAATGGGTCCTCTATGACCTATAGTGGAACCCTCCAGCTAGGCTGGGCATGGGTCCTCAACCATCAGAGTGAAACCCTCCAGCTGGCCTAGGCTTGGGTCCTTCATCGACTACCAGAGTGGAACCCTCCTATTATACCAGGGCATGGGTCTTCTATCTAGAAATTATTGCCCCTTGACTGTTCTATATAGTGATGAGATGTGGTTAGAAATAGCTTTGGAATCACAAGGAAGAGGGATTTTTCCCCATTGAGACACGTTTTTGTGATGCGACCTAAAACTGTGTGGGTGAGTCATTACCACCCAAAGTGGATAGTATCAAGGTGTGGTGAATGAGTTCCTTAGAATTGTGTGCTTAGGGATGACGCGTGGGATGCTGGGCATTGTTGATGGACTTTTGGAACTATTGGATACTCTTTTTCTTGGGACGAGCTATGAGATGTAGATCCCCTACTCTCTTGTTTGGACTTCTTTGACTTAGAATATATATATATATATGTGTATATCATTCTCCTGTATCCACTCCTTGTATTTGGTTACTCTCATTCTAGGATAGGTGAAGACGCATTGGGTATTGCATGCTATTTCTCTTTCTAGCTTCTCATGGTTGGATGAGTCTACTCTTCTACTATAGGTGGCGAAGACTCGATGGGTAGTTCATATACTCACCTTGTTTATCCCCCTATACTGGGACGAGCTTACTTTCATTCTTGGTTGAGTTGAACTGTACTCTTTAACTGTAAAATTTTCTATCTAATGTCTTTATCTTATATCATATCTCTTACTGCTCCCCCTTTAGCTTTCAAGGTGTCATACTGAGTATGTTTATACTCACCCTTACATGGAATTTTCCTACATGTATCTTTTCTTATGTAGATGATGGAAAAGTCATCTATGACTATAGAGAAGCTTAGGGATATTGGATGCTTAGAACATGTACAGTGGATGTAGCTTGGGATTCAGAAGCTGAGATCTCTTTTATTTATTTACTTTTCTAGTTTTCTGTCAGGTTCAGACACATTTCTAGATGGGAATGTATTTTTCCCCTTTAATTTTCATATTGCACTACCGTAATTTTGTACCATCTAGAGGTCCATGCATGTTTGGTTTATTTTATAGTAGTGTTGCATATTTTACTATTTCCCTCTTCACTTTTTCATTGAGTTGGATGTGTGTGCGCGTACAAGAACTTAGGAAAAGGCCTCCCCAAGTTATTTATGCCTTAAACACTTATCGCCACCCCTAGAATATGGAGGCAAGCTTGGGGTAGTTGCGGCTCAAACCCCAGTATGGGTCAGGTCATGATAGTAATAGTTATATCCTCCTCTGTAAAATGGAATTTATGTGTCTCTGACCTCTATCTCTCTATGAGCACAGTAATGAGCTAATAATCGACAAATGTGAATTCACACATCGTTACACTGTAGAACCCACCACGATGAAGATGAGGGACATTAGCAGGGGGTGGTGCAACATGATGGAAATGATGAGATCTCCATACACTCAAAGTAGGAACTGAACGTCCTTCTAAAGCCATCTGTGAAATGTTCCTATCCTAGAATATGAGAAATTAAGGACCTAACATCCATGAATTTGATATAATCATTACTTTTTTATAGTTAATTCAATAAAATTTGTAAACTATTTTTTAAAAAACTAAAAAAAGAAAAATGAGGTAGAAAATTAGCATGTATAATTCAGCATTATGATGAAAAAGAGGTAAACAAATATATCTGACTGATGTTATTGGCCTAGTCTATCAATATCTTGTTTTGATGATCTCCAATAATGTTTAATTTATTTATAAATATTTTTATGTAAATCATCTGTGATGAAAACCCCATATAGAACATGTGGCTTCATGATATATTCAATAAACCGTGTGAATTAAATGACATATTTTAAGATAATTCATTTAGACGATGAACCTCTTTTTATTCATTTTTGTTATCTAATTATTTTTTAATAGTAAAAGTATCAAAAAATTATTTCTGATTGAATCCAGAAATGAAACAAACTAGAGTTGAAATAGGTCCTAAATGGAGCAATTCAGAAATAAAAGGATTCATTAATGAAACATCTGTATATGAAAAAAATACAAATTCATGATAAAATACAAACTCTATCATGGATGATGGGAATTGGAGATCTTTCCTACAACTTGGGAACATATCTTATGAGTATTCCCTTCAACGTGACAAAGGCTGCATCATTTTTCCCATCCCCATTATTGAGGCTAATACATCTCATTTATGATTCAAGTAGAATTTGGTCTTCCCCAAGGGTGAAACCTGGTAATATCAATCCAATAATTGAAAAATGACAAAAATTAAAAAAATTCATAAATGAAAAATAAAAAATATGAAGCTTGGAAATATCAGGGAGGATATTCTGTTGATCAAAAAGAAAGGTAATAGAATGAAAGTCACCAATAGGAATTCATGGTACACTATAACTATTAACTATAGTGATAACATGATACACCGGGTCAAAATAGGGATCCCATGATATGTTCATTGATGCACAAGATGAAACAACATGTGCACAGGGATATCTCAATGCTTAGAAGTTACCGAAATCATAGTACCTGTTGTCCAACATGACCACCATCACTCAACCATTGTTTCTTATAACCTGGTCGTGGCACTCTATTACTTGAAAATGACTCTGTACCAGATTAAAGGTTAAAATAGACAATGCTGATGCATCATGCAATATCTGATCAACGAAACATTAAAAACGATGAGTAAAATGCATTCCATTTTTCATCCTATGATATACCTATTGGGACCCACTAGTATAAAAATGATTTTTAATGTTTTCAATTTGATGCTGGTTTCTTATTAACTGACGTAAAATATGTTTGTAGAGACTTTTTGGCATCCGTTTTTTTAATAACCAATGCCAAACATTAAAAAAAAATATATTTGGTGTCAGTTTTTAAAGAAACCAATGCAAATAATTATATTTTTTAATATGTTTTAGATTATTTCCTAATATTTTATTTGACTGGTCATAGAGCAAAACGGAGTTATAGATTAAAAGTTATGGATGTCAAAAGTTGATCTTCTCTGAGAGAAGTCTTAAAAAAGTCTAACTTTCAAAGGCCATAACTTTTAATCTGTAACTCCATTTTATCTCCATGACTAGTCAAATCAAAGCTTAATAAATTTTCTAAAAAATAGTATTTTTTTAAATTTTTTATATTGGTTTTCTTAAAAACCGACACCAATTTTTTTTTTGAGCCTGTTTTTTTTTAAATTGACACCAAAACAATTTTTTTTTTATTTTTTTGTGTCAGTTTTTAAAAAACCGGTGTGAAAAGTAGTTTTTTTTAAATTTTTAGCATCATTTTATTTAAAAAGAAACATAATTTTTTTACTTTTTGGCGTCGGTTTTTAAAAAAACTAATGCGAAAAATATATATGTTTCTATCTTTTTAACGTTTTTTATTTAAAAATTGATGCCAAAAATGACATCGATTGAAATTTTTGGTGTCAGTTTTCTAAAAAACCGATGACAAAAGACCAATGTAAATCCTCTTTTGCATTAGTTTCAAACAAAACCGATGCTAAAGAGTATTCTCCAATACACGGGATCATAATTTAAATTTTTTTCACAACATGCGTTTAAAATTTTAAAATACTGCCTACATTTTCATACAAAGATATCGAAAATATTTTCGTTTACTATATATAAATCTATTTTCTCCTTCACTCATCATTTTCAACCTCTTCGATACAATCAAGTTTTCAACGCAGATTAAATCATTAATTTGAACACAAAACCTATTCTAATCATTTATTTTCTTTTTTATTATTTTCCTTCATTTCTAAACAACTCGATTAGCTTGATTATAATGATAATTTATTCTTATTATCAAGTTAAAAATATAAAACATTCGGATGAGATTTACCAATAGTGGTGTAAATTTAATTATTGATCACCATTTTCATTATTGCATGAGTTCAACCCTAAATATAAGAGACATTATGAAAAACAATGTATCATTTCGATGGAAGCTCCTAAAAACCATTGAAATATATTTGAAATATTTTGTTTATTTTATTTCATTTTGTGTTTGTGATTTTAATTCATTTTTATCATGTTTTCTTTGAAATGAGTTGTATCAATCGAAACTTTGAAAAGTTCAACTTCCGACAACCATAACTTTTGGTTTATAACTCTGTTTTAGCTCCATGACTAGTCAAATCAAAGCTTAGGAAATGATCCAAAACATAAAAGAAAAAAATTACTTTTTTGTATCAGTTTTTGTAAAAACCAACATCAATTTTTTTTCATTTATGGCATTGGTATTTTTAAAAAACTGAGGCCAAAACTATTTCTTTAACTTTTTGGCATCAATTTTTTGAAACCGACACCAAAAATGATATGGATGGGTTTTTTTGGAATCGTTTTTTACAAAACTGACACTAAAAAACAAATGTAATTCATTTTTGGCATCAGTTTACAAAAACCTATGTAAAAATTCATATTTTTTACGTTGGTGTCTTCAACTTCAGTTAAAAATTGACGTCAAAATTAAAACAAAACTGATGTTAAAGACCATTTTTCTACTAGTGACCATTCAAAAAAGTAATTCAATTGTATATAAAATGTATCTTGTACTAACCCTATGATTGAAAGTTTGCACACACCCTTGAAGACCCCATTTATGCACTCCAATATATTAGTGGTTGTATGGCCATATCTCCTCCCACAACCATATGATAATGACCATTTATCCTTTAAATATGCATCATATAATCATACAAATCTTGATTAGCCCTTCAAATTTATTTGAGATATTGATCAAACCTTTCTTGTTGGGGATAAAATTCTAAAACCATAAGAGAATAATGTATTTAAAAGGATATTTTTCTTTAAAAAAAAGTAACTTCATAAAAACATACTCAACTTGATGATCTCCTTCTTTATTGCCTCATCTCTAAAATGATTATGCACATTACTTACAATATGTATAATTAAATATTGATGATAATAATTTTTTTCTCTCCATGAAACCCCATCACTATTAACGACATCTATAATCACCCGATAACGATCAAATATTAGACACACTCCCTGGTATTGTATGACATGAATGTGTATAAATGCCAAAAATCAACTCTAAGATTCAAAATTATCCTTTTCAATAATAGAGAATGAAAGTGGTAGAGGAGCACGATTACCATTCCATGTGGAATCAATAAGTAGAACACCTGTATACTTGCTATAAATAAAAGTTCAATCTACTTGAATGAATTGTTTACAATAGGGTAAAATAGCGATACGCGGCATGAATGCCCAAAACATCCTATTGAACTTCACATTTGATTGATCAACTCTACAATTAGGGTATACATACTCAATAGTGTCCAAATGATAAATAATATGATTATTGAGAGATAAAAATTCCATAAGTTAAGGCAACATTTCATATGATTCATCCCATTCATCATACACTTTTACAATTTCCATTTGTTTTGCATTATAAGCTTAGTTGTATGATACTTTATAGTTAAAAAACTATTGTATTAATTCTTGAACAAGGGACACAAGAACTTTCAAACATGTTCATATCATCTCTAAAATAAATGTTGATATAAAATATACATCAAGTGAAGAGTGATCTCGTGACAATATTGAATGTACACAAGTGTATAGGACTTCTAATTTGGTTATCTTCCAACATGATTTTTTTATCATATATTGAACTCATTCAGAGTTTACACTCTGAACCATATTTTTCACATCAAATGATTTATTTTTCCTTCTTAGACTCATTAACCAAAAATGAAAAATGTTGCTCTATATGTTATTATTTTATCACATTTTTCAAGGAAACTTTACTTTCAAACTCTTGCCAGACATAGATGGGGTTATTAGTTGATGCATATCTATTCACTATAATGCCAGTGAATTTAGTATTTGTTGTAATGACATCTCAATCAAAATGTTGTGCTCATGAAATTCCTTCTACTAAGGAAGTCATTAGTATATGATTATTACCATGAATTGGTGGATGCCTATCTATCAGAGGAACCTCAAAAGGTTCATTCCCCACATCTCCCTCACCCATATCAGTTACTAATGCCTCAATAGATACTTACTCATCAGATAAACTATCATTTATTAAATAAAGAGTACACATAGTTATTCCCCCTACATTTCCTTCCAAATGATGACCACCTTCTTCATAATTTTTTTCTATCACAGGAGTCATATGAGTAGGAAATTAATGAGAGTGTTGTGAAGGAACGACTTCTACAAATTTCAAAAAACATGGTTTTGTAGTAGTAGGTTTCACCTCATTAATATTATAAATTATCACATATAATTCCATTAGAACATTACTACACTACAGCCTGAATAACAATAATGAATTCATCTAATCCTCATAATTGACTAGAGGATACTCAGTGTGCCAAAAAAATTTAGGATATTGAAGATGTCGACATGTAATTGAAGTAATTGATTCATCATCCTTTTATTTTAAAAGACTATTAATCTTCTTGTGAACTTCATCCAATGTCACACAATCATGAATATTTTCCACTCTTACAGGTGGAAATCTATAACTAAAACTCTATTTGGTATAAATTACCTCACCATTGAAATATATTTGCATAGAAATGATTATCTAGAAAAAACAATTAATAAAATATTATATACTACATCATGAAATTTTAAAAAAAAATAATTTTTTATGATTAAATAATTTACTTGATCTTGAGACCTTTTCTGTGGACTGGTTTATCATTATTTGATAAACCAACCAAAACCTATGGGGGCTCCTAGAACCTCTATTATCTCATATTTTGGAAACTGTCAGTCTTATCTCAAGCATGGTGTAAACATTCAGCTTCAAAAAGAAACACTTCTTGTCAAAAGAATTTTATTACAATGATACTCACATAAAAATGAGAGGGTCTAGGGGTTTGAGATACATAAATTTTTTTAAGCAGACACGTAGGTCCTTACATACTTAGAGAGAGGCATGACACACAGGTCATCGATGAGAAAAAGAAAATGAAATTATTAAAAATTATATAACTGAAGAAACATGACATGCAATTTCAATCATAGATTGGTCAGTCATCTCAAGATCATCCAATTATTACAAATTAAATAATCATATACAAAAAAATACAGCATGCAATTTCAATCATACATCAGACAATCATCTCAAGATCAGTCAACATTCTAGATTACTAATATGCTTATTTGAGATATTTATTATGTTTTAAATCTTTTAACTTTACTTATAACTATATTAAATAAATAATATATATATATATAAACATCTATTAATATTTATACTTTCATTAAGATTTTTCACTGATACATGTAACAAACTATAACTAAAACCTTGATCGATATAAATAACCTCACTGTTGAAGTATATTGACGATGATATGATCACCAAAGAAAATTTAATAAAACATTATATATTTTTATACCACATCATAAAATGTTTCACATATTTTAATTACTTATAAATAAATAAATATGAATTTATCTTGAGACCTTTTATATGGATTAGTTTATCATTATTTGATAAACTAACCAAAACCTAGGGGCAAACTCCTGAAGTCTCTATTATCACATATTTCAGTAACCATTGGTTTTCTTTCAAATAGCAATGCCTCTTGTCAAACGACTCTTGTCAAATGTCTCTTGTTGAACAAATTTTTATTACAAAGATACTCACATGGATCTAGGGGTTTGAAATACATAATATTTTTTAGTCATACACATGGGTACTTACATACTTAGAAAGAGATGACTCACGGTCATCAATCAGGAAAAAAAATCAAATTTTTACAAATTATATAACCTCATACACAAAAAAAGATGTGCAATTTCAATTATGCATTGGTCGGTCATCTCAAGACCAGTCGTCACAGAATACTCTTAACATGTTTTTTGGTATACATATTATGTTCTACATATTATATAACTTTACCTATAACTAGATCTAATATATAATAAATCTCTACACCTGCTTTCCAAAATTTTAACTTTTCAATGTGTGTATGTATATATATATTTAGGTAGATTCACTTTATTTACTTATATATAAAATATATATTTTTTTACTTTAGACATAATATACAATAATATACAAATATAAATATATTTAAATAATATAACATAAATATATATAAATTTAAATATATTCAACTTTATTTATCAATATTTTAAAGTACAATTACATATACTTTTATAAACTATAGATTTCTATATATAAGTATTGTTAATTTATACACACATACTATAAATATTATTAATAATAAATTTTATTAAATTCAATTAATAAAATTAAAGTGATTTACACTTACATAATAAAAATTAAAATACTTTAAATTTATGTTATTTTCAATTTCATAAAATTTCATACATATATATATATAATATTTTTTTTCATACTTATACTTTCCAAAATTTAAGTAATTATATTTTATAACTTATTACTTGGAATAATAATTATTTATACATAATATAATTTAAATTTATTATTTGTAGTAAATAAAAGTAATATAATTTACACTTATAAAATAACCATTAAAATACTATAAAATTATGTTATTTTCAATTTTATAAAATTGCATATGTATATATAATATTTTTGTCGTACTTATGCTCTTTGAAATTTAAGTAATTATATTTTATACTTTATTACATTGAATAATAATTATTTATACTTAATATAATTTAAAATTATTATTTAAAATTACTATTTATAGTAAATAAAAGTAATATAATTTACACTTACATAGTAAGCATTAACATATTTTAAACTTATGTTATTTTTAATTTTATAAAATTACACAGACACACACACACACACACATATTAAATTTTGTCATATTTCTACTTTTCAAAATTTAAGTAATTATATTTTATACTTTATTACTTGAAATAATAATTGTTTATTCTTAAAATAATTTAAAATTATTATTTATAGTAAAAAAAATTATACTATTAACAAAAAAATATTATATATATTTAAATAAATTTAAATATGATTCTTAATATAACTAATATGTTTTTAATAATATATTTTTAATAAAATACTTAGCTAATTACTTATATGTATAGAATATTATAATTTAAATTCATGTTACTTAAAATATAATATATATTATATACATATAAATCTATTCAAATCTAATTAGTCACCATTTAAAATAAAAATATATACATTTTTTAAAACAATTTCATTTCCCTAAATATAAATTATATTTTATACATAATATTTAAATTATATAAACACCATATTTAAATTTCTTAAAAATTCAATTTGAATTAAATCATACAAAAAACAATAACCCATTTAGAAATTAAATCACACAGAATAAAATACTTTATACATCCATACATTCATACATTCATACATCCATACATATAAAATAAATAAATCATACAAAAAAATGAAAACAATTGGACAATTAAAATTTCAAATAGAAATTTTACCTTCTTAAAAACCATAAATATATATTAGGAAAGAATTATGGAAAGAATTAAAACCAAAATAAAGAGGAGAAGAATTGAAAATGAAGGGGGGGGGGACATCACATTTTATAGATTTGAGTGGTTAAGGCGTGAACCCGTTCATGCTTCTCTCTCGAAATGAAGAAGCGCGGATGAGATTCACACTTTTCCAAACCCATTTTTTCAAATACTTGAAATCTAATCCCATTTTTCAAAAAAATAAATAAATTAAAAACCCCTTAAATAAAAAAACTAGTATTTGGGGTGCATGTTGAGGGGTCCATCCCTGGGCGTTTTCTTATGTAGTATGTAAAATATGAAAAATCATAATTTAAATTAATAAAATTAAAGGTGGTGGTTGATGAACCAAGATCATCAAGATAATAAAATTAATTACAAGAAATTTTTTGAACAAAGTATCTGATTAAATAAATAATAGAATCATTCCTCCTTTCATTATTCAATGATGAAGATGATTGGAGAGAAACAAGATTTATGGGGTCTTGTTTTTTAGTGTTATGAGGAAATCGTCGAAGATGGAACTGTAGACTTTCATGGATCCACCCGCCATGACCACTCTGATCTCTATCCCACACATCCACTATTGACAATATCCTGTTCTCTTCTAGGGCCCTTATCTGCCCACTTATCGTCTCTACCGCTGCGACAATGCCCCGATGGCTCATTGGGTTGATAATGGGGACAACGCCCATTAACATGGAGATGGAGTTTACAAAGTAGGTCATGTGGGGTCCACTCCCAATTTGGGGAGTGATTGGCGGATGGAGTGTTCAGCAGAGGTCGGAAACAATTGCACAAACCTGTTTTTCTTCAATGGTGGGAAGCTGATGCAGAAGACGAGTAGCCGACGACTGGACGTTTTTCTTGGGTAGATGAACAACTGAAGGAGAAAATGGTTTTTCCATTTCTCTATTTAAACAGGTTTTGAATCCCATAAATGATCATGTGTATTTTGGTGTTCCTTTGACGAGATTTAGAGAGATAATAGAACTGCCCCATTTCTCCCATGGATGTAGGTCTACCGAACTACATTAAAATCCTTGTGTTCATCCATTTTTCTCTGTTTTTGTGTGTTTGCATTGCCACGCATCTTCATTTCACCCTTACAAGTGGTATCAGAGGGAGCTGGAGTGAGGGAGTTCTAAAATTAGAGGCGACGATGAGTTTTCCAGTGACCAGAAAATTGAAAGTGGTCATAAAATTTTTCCAAGGCCAGGTCCGTGAAGAGGAATATGAGATGATTCCAATGGCATAAGCAGTGTTGAAAATGGTGTTAAAACAAGTCCTGTAGATCCAATCAATGTTCCAATCAAACCGCTGGTGAACAGTAACCCCGTGCCAGAGAAGATGGTACTTTTTACACCACTGGTGAATTTTCCAGCGAGATCTTGACATCTGCTCCAGCGTACCATGTCAACGCTATGTCATAACCACGTTAGCAGGTGATCTAGATCGTTGAATTTGTTTTGGCAATATCTTGACCAATCAGACTCCGTTTTCGGTGCTCTAGGAGTTGATTCCCACTATTTCAACCATTCCGGATGCATCCATATGATTATTTTTTCAAAATTTTAACTGCATAAGTTAGTGTCAAAAAAGTGAGACATCGACGGTGGCGGTCACGTTTTGCGACAAAGACGATGGTTGGTGGTGGAGAACTACCAAAATTTGAGATTGATAAGTTCGATGGTCAGAACAATTTCAGCTTTTGGAAAAGAACGGTTAAAGATATTATTGTGTATTAGTGCATGATCAAACCGTTGATCGAAGAAAATCCCGAGACAACAAGTGATGATGATTTGGAAGAGCTTGAGATTTGGGTCGTCATCACAATTCGACTATGTCTAGAAAATGATGTAAAATACTCTGTTTTGGACAAGACCTCACTGAAGGAGATCTAGAAGAAGTTGGAGAAACAGTATATGGAGAAGTCTCTCACCAACAAATTATTCCTGAAGAAGAAATTATACTATTTATGAATGGATGAGGGAACAAATTTTTTGGATCACACTAACGAATTCAACAAGATCCTAACATAATTATTAGGGATCAGTGTGAAGGTTGGAGAGGAAGAAAAATAACTTTTACTTTTTTCATCTCTACTAATTTCATTTTATAGACTTATGACTGCATTTCTCCTAGGTAAGTAAACATTGAAGCTGGACAACGTGATGACATTTCTTCAAGATTCAGAGGAATTCCAAAGACCTACGATTCATTTAGGCGATCAAATCATGGTGATGCAATATGATCAACGTGGGAGGAGCCGATATCATAAGTCAAGAGGTAAAAAATAGTAGCCAAAATAAAGGGGATGTGATCCCAGAGAAATCACATATTTCTAGTATGGGAAAAAGGGTCACTATAAAAGTGACTATAGAGAGCATAAACGATATGTTTTTGGGAAATAGAAAGTTAAAGAGAAGGATGTGAACATCACATAATTATCAGCAGATGATGAAGTCTATGTGACAACGGGAAGCTTGCACTCAGATGGGAGAGTTGAACAAGGAGAAGTGTAGTGTCATTACTACAAAAGTTATAGGAATGTGAATTGGGTATGCCACATTTTAAAAAGGAAGAAAGAGCGGGCTCAAAATCCAGAGGAAGGTGTATGGGTTTTGGATTCGGGGAGCTCGATATACATTTGTATAATGAAAGGTGCATTTCATACTTTTTAGCAGGTGATAGATTTAGTGGGACTTGGTGATGGGTCAACTTACGTGGTTCGAGGAATTGGGATGGTGAAATTAAAGACACCTGATAGAGGAGTATGAAAACTGACTAACGTGAAATTCGTTCTAAGGATGAGACACAACTTGGTATCATTAAGTATGATTGATGCGAAAGGGTTCAAGATTTCTATATCAGGTGGTGTGTTAGAAGTCTCACGTGGGGATTCAACGATGATTATCGGGAAAGAGTCACAAGGGTTGTATCATTTGTTGGGGACCGTAGTCAGCTCGAACCTGATTGAAGATAGTGTAAGTGCCACATCATCTGGCATGAAGAAGCATGTTTGGTTTGCTGATGAAGTTTTCAAAACCTGCAAGAAAACTATAGGTATGGATTATACCCCAAATTGGTTGTGAGGGGGAGATTTGTGGGGGACACTCCCAATCTGGGGAGTGATTGGAGGATGGAGTGTTTAACCAAGGTTGGAAACAACTAAAAGGACCTATTTTTCTTCCATGGTGGGCAACCGATATAGTGGAAGGGAAGCCGACGGTTGGATGTTTTTATTGGGTAGATGAACAACCAAAGGAGAAAATGTTTTTCCATTACTCAATTTTAATGGGATTTGAATCCCATAAATGATCATGTGTATTTTGGTGTTCCTCCGATGAGATCCAGATAGATAATATAACTGCTCTATTTCTCTTGTGGAAGTAGTAAAATATACCGAACCATATTAAAATCCTTATGTTTATCTATTTTTCTTTATTTTTGTGTGTTTGTGTTTACACACACCTCTACTGCACCCTTATAGGTCAGGGGGCAGTGGTGACTTCACCTGCGCTCACAAGTCTACCGAGAAAACAAAATACACTATCTTGTCACTCTCTATTCCCTCTACCTTCGCCAGGCACAATGAGGTGTATGCGTAGGCCAGAATGGAGGACGACACCTATATCAGTTCCACTTCCTTCACATCCACATGCCGCTGTAGCTTCTTATTGTTGGTGCTTGGAAGCCAGAAGGTGCCTCAGACATTCCCCTATGGTGGGGTCATTTCAAATAGTTCCAGGCACTTGCCATGGGTCCCATTTCATTGAGCCACCATTTTAGACTGACCTATTTTTTGCTGCCTGGATCTCTGATGCCTGATCTTTCATAGAACGGTGTGAGATCTGATAGAAGGCCTAATTTTTTTTCACCTTTCCAAACCTCCCAACAACTATACACCTAATATTTCACAAACACCTGATCCATCCATCCATTGATCACAACTTGGTGGGCGGTCACCCCAATACTGAAGCTGCAACTGGGAAAGTTGATCACCTGAAAGGCCATCTCTGCAGCCTATTATCTAGCCATGACCAGACAGGGTATGAGGGTCTGGAACTTGGCTAAGTAAAAATATATATATATATATATATATTTAAATAATTATAAAATTAGAATAAATATATTTATTATATTTATAATTTTATAAAATTATATAATTATATAAATATATTTATAAATATATAAAAATATTTTAGCACTGATAAAACTGACCTTTATCAGTGCTTTTTAGAAAGTGTTGATAAAAACCTTTCGGGTTCTTATAAATTTAACCCTAATAGAACTTTTCCACCGCTCGCGCCTTGAGCTTTTATGAAACTAGAGCTCTATCGTAACTTCCACCACTATCGTCGGACCCTACTATGGTTGCTGCTCTACATTCTTGATGAATAGATCTCTCCAAATATAAGGTATGTGCATATTTATCTTTTTTGTGCCCCCTACAACACTATTTGTTTTAGTCGCACATCTCTTACATGAATATTCGCTTATTATTGATGAACCGAATGAATAGATCTCACCCTTATTGTATCTATGTGCATCTTCCTCCTCCTTCTCTTGTATTTACTTTCTAGGTACCCTAGATTTGGATCTAGTGTAAAAAATTTGTTTGGTCGATATTAATTAATTCATATTCCCTTCAATCAAATCGTTTTTAGAAGAACCCTAGGCATTTTTGGGAGGGATTTCATCCCTCTTCCCCCTGATTCGATCTATTGGTTCCGATGGATTCCCATTGGAGATCAGTGGTAAGGATTCTATTCTACTTGGTTGTTTTCATCCATCCTTCTTCCAAGGATCCAGTAAAATGGTTCATTTTTTTGTGGTTTTAGTTGTTCTACATTTTGTTGATAGTTGGGTGCAGTGTGTGTTGATGAGTTACCTGAGGTCATGTTGTGGGGAGACAATGTGTATTTGTGATGTGGAGGCTCATATGGTTGGTATGTGTCCATATTGTGGGGTGGTGCTTTGTGGTTAGTTAGTGGACATGTTGTGGGTAAGCGATGATGTGGTTGGAATGAATTTGTGCTTTGGGGAGAAAATGATATGGTTGGTCTATGGTTGTGGTATGGTGTGATGATGTGATGTCGTGTTATGTGGTTGATGAGACAAGAAGGTTTGTGTTATTCTAAATGCTTGTGTAGTGATGGAACAACTGATTAATAATGTTTAAATGTCTTGGGATGACCCAATAAAACTAAATATGAAATTTCAATAATGAAAATCATTAAAAATATAATTTATATTTTAATTTATAATTCACCAGTGTATTTTATATAATTAATTACAGAAATAATTCTCTCCATATAAGAGTATTTCATATATATTTTTAAGGATGGAAATTAAATGTATAAAATATTTTTATTTTATAATTTTTTATTAATGATATAGTGTTCGATTACAATGAATATATTTTCATTATACATAATTCATTGAAAGTTAATTTTATATTAAATGAAGTAAATTTTCACTACAACCTATTTTCTATTAGAGTATTTTATATGAATTTAATAATGAAAAACATTAATAATTAGTCTATGGACCATCTATTAGATTATTTTAAAAAAATTACAGGAATCACTAAAAATGAATGGTATGAAAATGTATTTTAACATATTCAAAGTATTTCAAGTTTATAATTTTATTGTTTTATATGATTTTTGACACTATGAAATGTGTTCCATGCACTTTTCCATATAATTAATGATGTGATCCTCACTTAGACAAAATAAATATTGAGTTTGAGTAGAATGTGTTTCCATGATATAAGAATATGCATGATGGATTTACATGTGCCACAAGACTACTCCAAAATGAGGGATAAGTTGGAAGATATCCCCTCCAGGAGTAGGCTATGCATTTCTAAGATTGATGATAAAAAGGCATCGACAAATTAAAATGCAATTTACAAGTTTCTTCTAAGAATATTTAGTGTTTTAATCTTATAAAGAAGCACAGATCTATCCGATATCTTCGATTTGATAGGCCTTGGAGCCCAAAAATTCTTATGGATCAAAATTTATGGCACTCGGAAGATGGGAAAATTTTATAAAGGGATTCCAAGGACCTGTACCAAGGACCTGCGCCAAGGACCTGCTCCTAGGACCTACACCAAGGACTTGCACCAAGTACTTATGCCAAGTACCTATTCCAAGGACTTATACCAAGGACCTATTTTAAGGAATGGTTGCCTATATATATGACCCTTGAGCTCCTAACTTTCACAACTGAAAAATAGGAAGAACCCCTAGAGCTCTGATTATGGAACACCTTCACCCAAGTCCCCCTAAATTTCTTAGGAAGCTCTCAAAAATCCTAGAAAAGAGATAATTGAGGGGGATGAGCAATATCAAAGTCCCTTTAAGGTCTAAAAACATAAGGCACCTACACAAGGACCATTCTCCCTTAAGGAGAATCTACCTGCGTGAGGCCCCTCTCCCTAATCAGGGACCTATGAGAGACCCTTCTAGGGACACCAGAGGAGACCCAGGGTAGCTAGGATAAAGCCCCACCCTAGTTTTGTTTCCCTAATAGCCCATTTCTTGAGGTATATTCAGACCGTGTAGGCCTATACCCCCACTGCAAAAATCACTTTTAGTTCCTCGTAGGCCTTGCATTACATACCTACACAAAACACCTGTATGGGGAACCTGCACCCAGGACCTACACGAGTCACCCATCAGGCCCTTTTCCGAGCCACCTATAGTAGGTTCCCCTTCTTCCTTGTCCCCCTTTTCTGAAAGCGACCAAGTTGAAGCCTCCACCAAGACCTATAGGATTTCACAACCATGGTGAGTGACACACCATTGTACCCTCCATTTGGGTGTGTATTCCTATATTTAGAGGTTTCTTTCAGTTATCCTGTTGAATGGTCAGGGTCTTTGGGGTGCATATGGGTCTGTATTAGTATGGTCATTAGGAACCTTACCATAGGGATAGTGTAGAGACCCGAGTTTTTGCATTTTGAAATTTGAGAAAAAATTTGAATTTTTGTTCTCAACTACTCATGAGGAGTAAAATGGTCATTTTAACATAGAATAAAATCTCAGATAATTTTTTGGACCACTTCATTGGTCCCAAAATAGGGTGTTTATACTAGGACAAGAGTTTGGTGGAATTCCGACAGTTGGAGTTTTGGCCAAATATTTAATGTTTAATTAATTAAATATTGAACTGGTCGGGTGGTTTCAGGTGGATTTATCTTTTGAACAGAGAATCAGATCAAGATTCTAACTCTATGGTTAAGTTCAGAATAGGGGGTATTACCTTGGTGAGACATAAAATCACTTCGGGTTCAGGGACTCTAGATGAGTGTTAAATGGGGGATTAATTAATTAATTAATTAAAATATAGAGTCTCATCCCCCCATTTAGGATTACTACACATGAAAAGAGAGGTTAGGATGCCTCCCTCTCAAGTGATAGCTAAATCAATAGGGTAAGAGAAGGGGAGATGATGCTGGACTTTGTCCTTGGCATAGATCGGGACTAGATCGAGGTGAAACAACTTTCAAGAGCGGATTTGAACCCAAAGCTTCTGCATTTACGCAAGGAGGTAGGCCTAGTTTTGAGTTTTATGCCATGATACCCATATATTATCTATTTTTAAGTATTAATTCATTATTATTTCTGCTAAGGTCCCCATGGGGGTCGATTTGTGCTTGTTTGGGGAAAAAACAGGGCTTTCGAGGCAGTTGTAGGGATTTTCCGTTCGGAAATCCTGACAACACAGTGTGTGGTTATATGAATACACACCACGTGTTCTTCTCATATGAGTAATATGGACTTTTTATAATTACATTTTGTGTACTATTAGTACATTTCATGTTGTATTACATGGTCGTGTGTCCGTCCATGTGAAAAAGAACACGAAAATATTGTTTTTGGAAAGTACACACTGTGTACTTTGGGTAAACGCCATGTAGTTTTACCCAGGAAGACCCCATGTTTCTATGTCCATGTAAAATTACATTGTTGGGAGGAGGGATTAGAGTACATTCCATTTACTCTAAATTACATGCCATTTACTTCTTCCAGCTTAGACTTTTTTGGGTATTTTGTGCTCTAGAAGTCAGAATTGGGCGCGTGAATAGTCCGTTCTTAGCGTTTTTAGTGTAGATTGAAATGGTGGGATCCTTTTGTCATATATACATCATATAAAAGGTTTTTAGACAAATTTTTTTTCATAATGAGTATTTCCTTGAGGTTTGGATTTAGAATCCTTCAGTGGGCTGGGTTTTGAGTTGGGAGACATGGGTGAGGGTTGTGAGCTCAGTGTATGATCTTACATGAGTGTAACATGGTGTTTTTAATTAGTTTTCTTAGATAAATCCAAAAATATAGTATTTTAGTAGTATCTCTAGCATGATCTTTGTTTTCCTTGTGTATCAAGACTAGGGAATCATGGTTAGAGTAGTTGAGGTTTAGATCCTACATTTAAGGATCAGGGTGGATGGAGGCATTGGAGTTTGGTTGACACTATAGGATTGTGGTTATGGTAGAGTTTCCTTATGGTGATGATTTGAGTCTTAGGAACTCTTAATGATTCCCTTATAGGTAAGGTTTCTGGTTAAGTGATCATTATATGTTGTGGTTGAGGGTTGAGAATGCCTATGTGGCATGGGAATGATTTTAGATTCCTTGGTGGTAGGTTGTTGTTCAAGGATTGGTTTGAGGCCATTGAGGGACACTTGAGGATGTTATTGTGTTAGGTATTTCCCCAAGATTTTGGTGGTTACCAAGTTTTAGGTATGATTCCTTTTCTTGAGTTTTATTTCTAAGGATACAATAAGGAATGATTTTGTTTATGTGTGTATCCATAGGATCATGTGTGGGCCCAATTGATAGGACGACCTTGAGCGGGTGTGTGTGATCATGTGGTTCAGTTATGGGTGTTCCTTAGGACCCAAGATGATGCATGATTTAATGGGATAAGATGATACTGGATGAGATGGATATATAGACATCCAATGTTATGTTTTGGTTCATTAAGCTAGAGACCTGTATTACCACCACAGGGAAATTTGATATGGTTGGGTTGCCAAGTTTTGTAAATCGGTTGTTTGGTAAGGGATGTGATGCTAGAGAGAGTTGTAAAGATGATTCACATGTATTGTTCCAAATATTCATGATTGATATTATTGTACTGAGGATCCGTATCGATACCAATAGATGGTTCATGGTTTATGGTTTGAGTGTTGGACTGAGGTTCCATGCACATTGATTTATATTGTTTAGAGTAGTGAATGTTACATCACGTGTATGTGGTTTGGTACCAGACTATGATTTCAGGCATAATAATTATACTAATGAGATGGTGTTAGACTGAGGCTCTAGAAATTGATATTATACTTCATGGATAGTGCACCAGACTGAGGCTCTGGGCATGAATGGCATGCCATGTAGAATAAGGAGGTTATACTGATGCTTCTTCTCCTTGGGTTTGGGCTAGACCGATGATCTGGGCCCCAATGATGCTATGGTTTCTGGACTAAGGTTACAGGCATTGAAACTATACTACTGAGAGGTTGTCATACTGTGGCTCTTGACATTGATAGTATACTTTTGGGACAGTTCTCTAGACCGAGTCTTTGTGCATTAATAGATTACTAGCTGGGATGGATGGTGGAATGATGCTCTACATCCATTGTTAAGATGTCAAATTGATGCTCTAGGCATGGTTGATTTGATATATATGGTTAAGATGCTAGAATTATGCTCCGTTAATGGTTGATTTGATATATATGGTCTATGGGTTAGAATGATAATTCATGAACTATGGTTATGATACATGATACAGATGTTAGACTGAAGGTATGGGTTTGGTAGTACTCTTATGTGGCAATGCGAACATATGTGCTGAGGTTACAAGAATGAGAAAATATCTATTTATGAGGATATGGTATGGGATGACATAGATTAGTATCTCAGGTGAAAGTAATATCATTATATGGGTTCCTGGTATTGTCAGGCTGGTTGTGGCTACCATGGGTATGGAGCCCACAAGTTGTTTAGGATGCACGGTACTTGAGATGAGCTTAGAGATATTCCATTATTAGATAAATTAGGTATAGTCAATAGAGTCCTAGAACCTAGAGATCAATATTTTTTTATTTATATATTTGTTCCTATTGTATATCGGCTAAGATGAGAATATTTCATGAGCATGAACTTATGACAGCAATTTATAGGTTCATTGTTGGGGGTAGCCTACAGAGATTTATTTCTCACCCCTATACATGCACCTTGATGTTCATATAGACCATTTTTCTATTTTTCAAGAGATAAAAGATGCACGATGGATAGGGTGGAGGCCCTGGATTGCATCAGGATGATCGTGTGGAGTTGATTGGTCAGGCCGGAGCATCTTAACATGGTATTGGAGACCGGGTACATGTTATGGCCCAAAGTTGGTAGTAGGGATTGTTGTATTTACTTTTCAATTTTTTATTTATGTGTATATGATCGGCCTAGTGAGCGATCGTAGTTGTACATATTACATAGTTGTTCGGGCCTTTATTGTATTTTCATTTTATTACAACAACTTTTTACCCGAATGGCCCAAAGGCCTTCATTTTTATTGATTTTTGATAACCCCCCTTTCATGGGATGAGGGGGAACCCTTACAAGGCCTGTAGGCTTAGTGATTACATGAAAAAATATTCTTTTAGGAAGTACAAGTTATCAGGTACTGGTATTTTTTTCTAGATTTGTGATTTTGTGATTGTATATGATTTTTTCTTCGAGAAAAGCACATTTTTTTTGGATTTTATGGTTTATGATGGATTTCAGGCTCTTGGCCCGTTGAAAAGAGGCCTATGACTTGGTTTTGAATCTTGTCTTATAAAGGAAAGAGTCATATCATGCATCATGATAGGTACATAGGATCCCCATGTTGTAGGCCTACTAATGTGTGATTTTATAGATTTTCTTTTGATGGTAGGTTTTGTGGATCTACGATGAGATGCTTGGTGGTGGGGAAACTTATGTGGTTTTGTGAGCGATTGGTATAGTAACCTTGGTGGGATAGTATGGTGTAAGTTTAGGGTTGTGGGACCATTGTAGATGTTTTTTTTGAGGTTGTTAGTATGTCTGGGTCCTCTAAGGAGCAGTCTGATGTGCAGATACTTGGGGAGGACAGACACCCTAGTTGTGGGAAGTTGGTTGGTGTATGACACTTTTATATTGTGAGACCCTAGAGATGGGTTTTTTGTCTAATTGATGTTTTTTTATGATAAGATGGGTGCATGTTGATGCCCCTTGATTAGTGTCCTTTTATGAGTTATCTTAGACCTATGTGGTTGGACCTAGTGGTTTGATATGAGACTTGATTAGAAGGGCTAGGTGGGAGAGCCTATTGAACCTTTTTATGTGACTCCAGACCAGGGAGTCATATCTATTTGATCTTGAGGGTGACCCGTGAGAGGGGTCAACTAAGGTATGAGTGCCTTAGGGTGTGCAAGGAACAAATGGGTGTTTTGGACTAGTGAAAATGATGCATGAAGGGTGTATTTGGATTTGAGGCTTAGTCTTGTTTGATGCCTTTTATTTTGAGATGGGAAATTGTGTGATAGTGTTTCCACTTTTTGGTTGTTTTCGTGATGGGTAGGTTTGTTCAGGTACCTAGACCAGGAAATAGTTGTGCTGATGAGTTGAGCGCGGTGGATTTGGATAGGATCAGGAGCTCAAAAAGTTCTCGAGGGTTCATGTTTTAGGATTTTGAGATAATTTTTCATAAGACGTGACTCTCTAGAGTTAGATTATGTTTTATGGTTGGTTTACGCAAGAGTGCGTGACAATTATGTGATAGTGAAACCTTGGGTATGCGAGCGCTAGCGATGCACTGTATCTTTTAGTTTTTGTATTAGACATTACAAGAGCCTACATATGAGGAGATTTAGTTGGTTAGGAATCTGTGAGTGAGATGAGTATTTTTTATGAGTGTGATGTGATGATTGTGGGGATGATGACTCGAGGACATGGGATAGAACTATAATATTCTAAGATGGATTAGGTTTTTGTGGTATTCATCGATGTCATATTAGTGTACTCACCGCTTATAGATGATCATGCATAATATATTGACATCTTCATGAGTAGGCTAAGAGAGCATAAGATTCATTCCAGGATATATAGTTGTTTTCTTGGGTAGATAATGGTCCTCCTGGGAGGTTGCGCTCAAGGAGCAGTGTGTTTGAATCTGTATGGTTGGGAGTGAAGCATTCGATTTCTATGGTTGAGGTCCCTGTGATGGATTAGATATCGACGAATACCATGGTTGATGTTCTCATATGCCAAGAATGTGAAATAGTAACTATTTGGTTTTGTTACTCTGGTGGGAGAAAGGTGTCCATGTCCAGCCCCATGGTTTGGTCATGATTATTGAATGGGCCGAGGAAAAGTCTATTTGGTTATAAGGTGATGATAAGGATACTCCTAAGGTGGGGAGTTCTAAATCGTTCATGGTGGTGTGACCCTAGTGTGGGCAGGGCTGATCATGTAGTGATGACCATGTCGAGTGAGTTGATTGACTACTGAGAATGTGTTGAAAAGGTGACTTCCATGATGTGAAGCATCATGGATCAGAATCGGTAGATGTGGGTTTAGTTCCATGGTGGGGAGCACCATTAGTTTGATGAATATTTCTAAATGATGATGTGATGTATCAGGATGGACGGGTGTGGTTAGGCACTGTCCTATTGGTTTGTTAGTGGTGGAAAGTGGTAGCTTTTCCTTTGATGGGTTGTATTCCCTTTGTTCAGAGTTCTGTAGAGAAGTTCAGTTGGCATATTTGGGTAGAACGCAAAAATTTGATCTTGTTTTGATGACCACTGTGGGTCAGGATGTGTGGTTAGAAGACCACCGATGCTTCTTGGGGATGATATGGTTTATGTTTGGGAGGTTGTAGAGACCTGAGTTTTCTAGATTTTAAAATTTGAGTAGAAATTTGAATTTTTGTTCTCAGCTGCTCATGAGGGGTAAAATGGTCATTTTACCACATGAGATGGTATCATATAAATTTTCTGACCACTTCATTGGTCCCATAATATGGATTTTACCCTAGGATAGCAGTTTGGTGGAATTCCAAGCAGTTTTAGTTTTGACCGATTATTTAATGTTTAATCAAATAAATATTGAATTGGTCGGGTGGTTTCAAGTGGATGTATATTTTTAATGGAGAATCAGGTAAATATTATTAATTTTTTGTTGAGTCCAAAATATGGGGTATTACCTAGTATATATATAAACTCACTTTGGGTTTTGGGACTCGGGACGAGTGTTAAAAGGGGGATTGATCGATTAATTAATTAATTAAAATAAAAGAGTCTAACCCCCCATTTGGGGTTCTTACACATGAAATGAGAGTGTAGGGAACCTACCTCACATACGATGGTTGGATCAAGAGGGGAATATGAGGGTAGATTCCACTGGACTTCATCCTTGGCATAGATCGGTACCAGATCGAGGTGTAACAGCTCCCAGGAGAGGATTTGAACCCAAAGATTCAACATTTACACCATGAGGTAGGCCAAGTTTTGATTTTTATACCCCAATCCCTATATATTAGTTTTTTTAAGTATGAATTCCTTATTATGATTTCTAAATACCTCATGGGGGTTGATCTGTGCTTTTTTGGCGAAAACTGGGGTTTCAAGGGAGTTGTAGGGATTTCCCGTTTGAAAATCCCGACAACACGACATGTGGTTCTATGAAAACACACCATGTGTTATTCTTATTTAGGAAATATGAAATTTTTATAAGTAAATGTCGTGTACTCTGAGTACATACCATGTATTAGTACATGGTCGTGTGTCCGACCATGTGTAAAAGAACATAGAAATACGGTTTCTGAAAAGTACATGATGTGTACTTTGGGTACATGCCATGTATTTTTACATGGGGAAGTACATTGTCAGGAGGAGGGATTATAGTACACACTGTGTAATCTAAATTACATGCCATGTACTTTTTCCAGCTTGGACGTTTTGGGTATTTGGTGCCCTGGAAGTCATAATTGGGCATGTGAGTAGTCCATTCTTATCATTTTTCTGCATAGATCACAATGGTGGGATCCTTTTGAAATATAGTGGTCGTATAAAAAATTTTTAGTCAAATTTAATTCATAATGAGTATTTACTTGAGGTTTGTATTTAGAATCCTTCAGTGGGTTGGGTTTTGAGTTGGGAGACCCGGGTGCGGGTTGTGAGCTCAGTGTTTGATCTTGCATGAGTGTACCATGGTGTTTTTCATGAGGTTTCTTATATGAATCCCAAAATATATTATTTTAGGATTATATTTGGGATGATATTGGTTGTAATTTTATATTGGGACTAGTGACTCAAGGTTAGATAAGTTAAGGTTTAGATCCAACATTTTTGGATCAGGGTGGATCGAGGCTTGGTAGATTGGTCAACACCATAAGATTTTGGTTGTGGAAGAGTGTCATTGTGGTGATGATTTGAGTATAATATACTCCATAATGATTACCTTGGAGGGTAGTTTTCTGTTTAAGTGATAATTATATGTTGTGGTTGATGGTTTCGAATGCCTATGTGGCATGGTAATAATTTTAGATGAATTGGTGGTGTGTTATTGATAACAGATCAACTGGTGGCCATTAAGGGCCACTTGAGGATGTTTCATGTGTTAGGTATTTCCCAAAGATTTTAGTGGTTACCATGGTTTAGGTATGATTCATTTTCTTGATTTTTATTTCTAATGATTCAAGGAGGAATGATTTTGTTTATGTGCATATCCAGAGGGTCGTGTGTGGGCCCGATTGATAGGACGACCCTGAGTGGGTGCGTGTGATCATGTGGTTTAGTTATGGGTGTTCCTTAGGACCCAAGATGATGTATGAGATGATGGGATAAGATGAAACTGGATGATATGAAAATATAGATAGCCGATGTTATGTTTTGCTTCATTGAGGTGGAGACCTGTATTACCCCCATGGGGTAATTTGATATGGTTGGGTTTCCAAGTTTTGTAAATCAGCTGTTTGGTAAGGGATGAAACGACAAAGAGAGTTGGATAGATGATCCACATGTATGGTTCTAGATATCTGTGATTGAGACTGTTAGACTGAGGATCTGTATTGATACTGATAGATGGTTCATGGTTTATGGTTTGAGTGTTGTACTTAGGTTCCAAGTATATTGATTTATATTGTTTGAATTAGTGAATGTAATGACACCTGTATGTGGGTTGGTGATGGACTAAGGTTCTGGGCACAAGAAGTATACTAATGAGATGATGTCAGACTGAGGCTCTAGAAAATTATAGTATAATTCATGGATAGTGCTCCAGACCGAGGCTTTGGGAAAGGATGGCATGCCATATAGAATAAGAAGGTTAGACTGATGCTCCTTCTCCTTGGGTTTGGGATAGACTGATTCTTTGAGCCCCACTGATGTTATGGTTGCTGGACCGAGGTTTTGGTTATTGAAATTATACTATTGAGAGTGTGTTAGACTGAGTCTCTCAACAATGATAGTATACTTCGGGGATAACACTTCAAACCTAGGCTTTGGGAATTGATAGTTTACCAGTGGGGATGGATGGTGGAATGATGCTCTAAATCCATGGTTAAGATGATGAAATGATGCTACATGAATTGTTTATTTGATGTATATGGTTAAGACACTGGAATTATTCTCCAGGAATGGTTTATTTGATATATATGGTCTATGGGATATATTGATACTTCATGCACTATGATTATGATACATGATATAGATGTCAGACTGAAGGTTTGGGTTTGGTAGTACTCTTGTGTGGCAATGTGAACAGATGTTTTGAGGTTCCAAGAATGAGAAAATGTTTGGTTATGAGTACATGTTATGGGATGACATGGATGATTATCCTAGGTGAAAGGAATATCATAAGATGGGTTCCTGGTATTTCCAGTTTGGTTGTGGTTACCATGGGTATGGAGCCCACATGTTGTTTGGGATGCATGGTCCTTTACACAATCTTAGAGATATCTTGGAATTAGATAAATAATTTATGTTCAATTGAGGTATTATACCAACATATCAATGGTTTTTTATTTTTATTTTTTTCTTATTGTATATCGACTAAGTTGAGCATATTGCATGAGAATGTACTTATGGCAGTAGTTTATAGGTTCATTTTTGGGGATTTCCTATTGAGATTTATTTCTCACCCATGTACGCGAACCTCGGTGTGCATACATACCTTCTATATATTTTTTAGGTCAAGAAAAAATACATGATGCATAGGGTGGATTCCCTAGATTACATGGTTCAACATTATGCTTGTTTGGAGTTGACTGGTCAAGCTGGAGTATCTTGATAGGGTATTGGAGACCAGGTATGCATTATGGCCTGGAGTTAGTAGTAGGGCATGTTGTATTTACTTTTTAGTTGTTTATTTTTGTATATATGATCAGACCAGTGGGATATCATAGTTGTATGCATTAAATGGTTGTTTGGGCCTTTACTGCATTTTTATTTTATTACAGCACCTTTAGTTTTAGTTTATTTATTCTTTTACATTACTATTATGTGTATGATATTGGGTTATTTACTTCTTTTTTTTCACTCTGATATGGGGTTATATTCTCCTCATAGATCCACCTTAGACCCTCATTACTAGTCAGTAGCCTATGGAATATGAGGAGGCACACTTGTGGTGTTTTGGTGAACCAACTTGGAGCACTAGTTTAGTGGATACTAGGTTGGGATGTTACATACAATGTTTGGGAGTTCCTGGTATTGGACAATAGGGTTAGGACCATGTCCTAACCTTCTCATATCTAAGACCCAAATCCTCCAGTTCATAGAAGGGAGGATGAGGATCACACTTGTATTTCCTTTTGACATGGAATAAAATCCTCCTCTCTCACTACAGGATCAATTTTAGGGCATCCATCCTAGAGTAAGACCCTAGCCTTTCTTGTATGAGGTTTCACTCTTGCTCCTTTCTACCTCCTGGACATTGGGTCAGAGAGGGGATGGTAAAACGAGCCCTCTATCCTCCCTCCTACCTCCTTCCATCCTTAGTCTCCATGACCTAAACCCACTTTAGAGTGAAGTGAAGAGAGGTAAGTGTCGTACCCTCAACCTCTTCTACCATCATCCTAGGGAAAAGGAGATGGGTGCACTCAACACCCCATACCTCTTCCTATGGAATTTTTCTCTATGTCTATTGATGGATAGGAGAAAATTTCATGGTCTGTCAGATCTACCACTTCCTCTTGTTTCTCACACCGAGCATGACTCACATGGGTTTAGGGGTTAATGGTGATCATGACATCTGCACAATCCATCCCATCAATTGAACTACAAGAACTCTAATTCTTGGTTACAATCAAATTAGGATACATAGGATGACCACTTAGAGCCTGAGATCAATGGGAATCCTCCTCAAGAGTTATCCCAAATCATAATCCCCTTAATTCGGGAATCCTCCCTAGGAGAAATCCCCAAGTTAATCCCCTAAACCACCATGAGTTAAGACATTTCTCATGGTCATTTTTTAAAAGGGAATCCTCTTTAGGAATAAGCCCTCATTTAATCCTCCCAAAGGGACATAATAATATATGATACACCACCAAACTATGTGGTTTTTGATTCCCATCCAAATGAGATAAGTATAAAGACTCCTTGAGGTTCAAACACAACACCAAAATCAACCCATTTTTCTTTGGGCTACATTCCCAATAGGGTTTAATTCAATATGGGAATCCATCTTCCTTCCAGGTTCCCTAGGCCACCTTGGCATAAGTCCCATACTAAAATTTGACTAAGAACCTTTCACCTAGACATATTTTCCACATAACGTTAAAATATATGGTTAGGTACTTATCACATGACATTAAAAGGTTCGATGTTCCTCGTTAATAGGAACCAATATATGTGGGTTATGATTATTTTCATGAGGATATGTAGGAATCCCATTTACGGGTTCAATCACAACATCAAAACAAC
Source organism: Viscum album (assembly GCA_963277665.1). Classification (NCBI taxonomy): domain Eukaryota; kingdom Viridiplantae; phylum Streptophyta; class Magnoliopsida; order Santalales; family Viscaceae; genus Viscum; species Viscum album. Next base: position 1,326,140,195 of record OY728142.1, on the reverse strand, counting down.
TTCCATATCCTTGGATGAAAATACAATCTAAAGTTCCCCATGGAGTGGATAGAAAACCAACATCATCGTAAGAATGGACAAAGAATATCTAAGTAGTACATAATGGGATACCATCGATGGAGAACCTTAGATACATACAGATATCTCTATTAATGAAGAACCTATGATACATACAGATGATTATGAATTCCATACATGATAATACTCGATTTCTAATTAAAGGGTGACCCACATCATACTTGGGAATTAATAAAGGATTCATGAACATATCTTAAATCTATAAGAGAAACCCATAGTAGGAAATAATTTCCCTTAAAAGGCCATGATGAGCCCGAACTCCCATCCTCTCGACCAATGTGAGTTCTTAAGAATCATGGGTAAAAATTCTTAATGAACATCTACCTTTGGAAATAAGGTCGTTTTGGATATAGAACCATTGACTATTTTTCTCAGAAATAGTGAACCTAAGATGAATGATTGCACAAAACTCAAACCCCATGAAATCAATCATCGAGTGATCGATTCTCCAAGGAAAAAAACAAAAAAATGGTGAAAAAGTGATTGGATTTTAATCCATAAAACCATTACCATTACCCAGTGAAAATAATGATTTTCAATTTATACTTTATAAATTTCATATTATATCATATTATACTAATATAATTTAATAATATTTTGGAACATATTTATAATTTTATAGTTTTATTCATTTATAAAATTATATACTTTTATAAATTTTATAGTATATCTTATTTACATATATAGTTTAAATATAAAATTTTATTAATTATTAACACTTATCATTTTATAGATTTATAAATTAATATACAATTATAGTTTAATTCCTTATAAATTATTATACTTTTATACTTTCATAAATTTTACTTGTATATATTATAATTTTATACCTTTATAAAATTTTAAAACTATTTACTCATATAATTTATGTGTACTTTTATAATATATATGTACTTTTATATAGTTTTATAAAAAATGAGAGAGGTCAATGAACAAAGGAGATATTGAATTTCTTACCTTCAATATCATGTAGATTTATCTCAATATATAATGATGTAAAATCATTTAATAATAATCTAAACCCCTTAAAATTTCCCTATAAAAAATGTAAACATAGTCAAAGATGTTTTAGGGTAATAAATGGGTGTTTAAGGATGAGAGTAGGGGTTTTAAATTGATAACACATAACAAAAGCATATCAATTTATTTTTTATGAATTGAATAAAAATAGGCTCGTATAGTTAATGCACATGGATAACTAATCATGGTTTGGATTGTGTAAAGTTACATCACTCATTCCTTGACCATACAAGGTTTAAAAATCATGCTCATAAATTGTTCTTGAGCCAAATACTATTCTAAATTTCTATTCAAAGGTAACCACCTGATTTGAAGTTCAGCAGCATACCCAAAATTTTATTCTGATATAATTATAATTTCCATCTTAAACATTTAAATTTTAAATGACTGATAGGATATTGGAATAAAAAATTATTTATTTATAGACCCACACCACACTATTATAGAGATAGAGCATGGTCAAAATGAAGGTAAGGTGATGAATAAGTTAGTGTGAGTTGGTCAGTTTCTTTATTTTAAAGAAGGATCCACCGACTCAAATCCACTACCTCAAATCTAATCAAATTCAATAAATTCCACTGCTACCATGTGCAATGACGTTGACTCCAATAAAAAATAATGTGAACACATATATAATTTTAATTTATCCTTCAAGTGGATTCCCAGCTGCTTCCAACTGGCCTCTATTTTATTTGTCAGTAGCTTTTTTTTAAGTATTTAAATTCTAGAATTATAAAAGACACATGCTAGATTTTTTTCTTCCTTAGACTCTTTTTGGTTTCAATCTATAGTCTAATTATCTACATCATTTTTCACTATAAATCATTTAAATCCCAAGAAACCTTCTCAATTTTTGGAAAAAATACAAGTTTACTCAATTATCCATCTTCCCTAAACTTAGAAACCATTCAAAAAAACTAGATTTTTTTTTTCATTCCCCATGATTCATCAAACTAACACAAATACCTTATTGAAATGATCCATCTCAGGTGACCATAACCCAACACTGGCAACCTTAGCCTTGAAATAGAACTATATTCACCTTATACATAATATAGATTGATAATAACACCATGAAAAGGGAATGTATCTAACTATATACTACCCATAGGAAATCCCTCATGACCTCACTCCCACAAAAGGTGAATTAATATTTAACCCCATTGAAACTCCTAAACCTACATTACATCGAACATCACCTATATGGTTTAAATTAGGGGAGTCCACTACAACTATATATTCTCTCTGATTTTGTGTTAGCTTCTGAGGGGATGAGTCTTAGAAAAAAATCAATAATAACTATCATCCTCATCAGCTTTATCTCCCAAATAGTTATTATTGAATTTTGTTTTATGAGACTCATCCCCCATATATTCTAAATGAATTTAGAGGATAAGACCTACCACAAGTGGAGTAATTATTTTCTTAAATTTAATTACCCACCCATTTTCTTTAAAGCATGATGAAATTATTTGAAACATTAAAATGTTGGGTTCCACTTATTTGAAATCCCCATTTTTTGTATTTATTTTTTTAAATATTAATATTACTGAATAAAATAGGATTGATTCCAATCATATGAAAAAAGAGTATAAAGATGGCATGAAAGAGTTCATCAATTTTTAAAAATATCATGCATATTACCCTTATCAAATCATTTATCTATGTTTATTTTTTTGTTATTAAAGACTAATTGGTCTCATAAATGTTATAATAAACAAAAGAAAAAAGTGAATGTAGCTAGATACTGGGATAACACTATGTTTTATGGAGCATCTGATATGATAACAAGTATGGAAAATAAAGAAGAACAAATCAAGGATGTGATTACAAGTTTTAATGATGACGAAGATCGTATTGAGGAAATGCCAATGACAGTTGAAGATTATCTTCTTGATTGTCAAAAATTGTTTGAGAAGTTAAAGAGTTGTGAAAGGACTCCATGGTATGCTGGTTGAACTAAATATACAAAATTTTTAGTTGTACTGAAGCTGTATAATTTAAAAGCTAGAAATGGATGGAGTGACACCAGTTTTAATGAACTACTTACTATCTTGAATGATATGATCCTAAATGAAAATGATCTCCCCAGCTAAGCATATGATGCTAAATTAATGATACATTTGATGGGTATGATCTCTGAAAGAAAACACAACTTCCAAAATGATTGTATATTGTTTCTCAAGGATCACAAATCAATTAAATAATGCCCAAAGTGTGGTGCCTCTCGATATAAGAAAGATGAATCAGGTCCTATGAAAGTTATATGTTACTTTCCAATAATTCAAAGGTTTAGGAACCTATATATAAGTGAAGAAACTAAATCTAAATTGATGTGTCATGTAGATAAAAGAAATAAATATGGGAAACTTTTTCACCCAATAGACCCTTCATAGTGGAAGAGAATTGATCATGAGTATCCTGAATTTGTAAACGACCTGAGAAACATTTGTCTTGGGTTATCTATAGATGGAGTGAGTCCTTTTGGTTTTAAAAGAATAACTCATAGTACATGGCCAATTATGTTGGTAAATTATATTTTACCACCATGGTTATGCATGAAATGAAAATACATTAGGTTTTCTATGCTTATATTAGGACCACAACAATGAGTAATGACATTGATGTTTATTTGGATCCATTGATCAAAGATTTGAAATTATTTTGGAATTTAGGTGTTGCATTGAATGATTCTTATAGAAATGAAGATTTCACATTGAAATCCATGTTGTATGGTATGATAAATGAATTTCATACTTATAGAAAATTTTTAGTATATATCATTAAATAAACTCAAGGGTGAACTATTTTTGAACAAGGTATAGAATCAATTAGGTTGAAACATTCATCAAAGACTGTGTTTCTAGGAAATTGTAGATTTATACCCTAACAACATAAGCATCAATATTGGATGAACTCATTAAATATAAGTTCATAAGAATGTAAAAAATCATCTCTACTAATAGGTGATCAAATTTTTGAGGAAGTAAATTATATGGACACTACTTTTGGAAAACTGTTTAAAAAAAACCTTAAGAAAACTGGTTAGAAAAAAGATCATTTTTTTTATTTACAATACTGGAATTGTATGTACATTATAAATTTTCTTGATGTTATTCAAGTTGAAAAAAATATGTGATAGTTTAATTGGAACATTAATAAATTCACCTAAAAAACAAATGATGGAATTAAGACTATGTTGAACATGGTTAACATGGGAATACAGGAAGATTTGGCACCAGTGAAGGGTGAAAAATGAAACTTTCTTCCTCCAGCTACTTTTACTTTTTCCAAAAAGGAGATATATTAGTTTTGAAACTTCTTGAATGATGTAAAGGTTCTAGAGGGTTATCCATCGAATATCAAGAATATAGTTTCAATGGATGATTTAAAGTTAAAGGGTCTGAAATCACATGACCTTCATATTTTGATTCAGGATCTAATTCACGTGTCTTTATGTTACATTTTCCTAAGAATGTCTATCATACATTAACCAAGCTGTTTTTCTTTTTCAAATCTATCTACAACAAAGTTATAGACCCAGTGAAGTTTTCAACTATGGATAATTAAATTGTCTTCATATTATGACAATTGGAAATGTTCTCCCCACCAAAATTCTTTGATATTATGGTTCACTTGATGGTTCAATTAGTGAAATAAATTTGACTATGTGGTCCTGTACATTATAGATGGATGTACCCCATTTAATGGTATATGAATATTTTAAAAGGGTATGTTAGAAATAAAATTCATCCAGAGGGTTGTATTGTATAGTGATATATTTTTGAGAAAGCTATTGAATTATATACCGACTACCTGTCCAGTGTGGAAAGAATTGGTCTACTAAAATCTCATGCCATTGGGTGACTTATGGGTAAAGGAATTTCTGTAAGAGATGTTGTCACAATCAATATTATAGATTGGGAGTAGGACCAACTTTACATTTTTCATTATATTTTAGAGGGTTCCCTATATTTTGGAACCCACAAAGAAATTATTAGGTACTTTAATCCATCAAGGGTTGAAAGATGGATATCAAATACATATAATAAATAGTTTATAGGATGGTTTTGAGACCATATTTTTTAAGAGTCATATGAAAATACAGATTCAATTTCAGGATGACTTTGATGGCAAGTCAAAGGACCAAGTGTGAATTTATTATATTAAAATGGTTATATAATTAATGGTTATACATTATATACAAATCAATATTATGAAAGAATCACCATGAAAAATAGTGGAGTTACACTTGTGACAGATGCGATGCATGTTTCTGGTACTGAGGAAATAAATCCAATTTATGTGAATATGTCATACATTGACATCATCAAATAAATATAGGAGTTGGATTATACAACATTCCAAGTGATGATTTTTCAATGCAAGTGGGTTGATAACAAGAGTGATGTTAAAATAGATGAATTGGTATACATGAAATTTGATTTTATTAAGTAATTGTACAAAGATAAACCATTCATAATGACATCACTTGTAGTACAATTATTTTATATTCCAGATCTTACAAACCGAAGGTGGTCGATTGTTCTATTATCGACCAAAAACACTGAAGGGTCAGATGAAAATTCAACTAAGGATGAACCTTTCATTAGGACATTGTAATAATTTCATAGCAGTCCCAATGTAGATGGGGATTTTTATGTTAGAGGATACCATAAGGAATATATTTGGATACTTGATAAAAGGGTCAAATGCCTTCAACATTTAAAAAGATAGAGTTAAATAACCTGGTTATATATATATATTTAATATAAATCTTGTTACCTCATGTTATTATCTATTTTCTATTTCATTTATGTAATATAAATTAAATTTTAAACCACTTTTAAAGATAATGAATTCCGCATGTGCTAATGCTCCCAATCCTAAGGAAAAAAAAGTTTATCAACCTGTTGTTGCTCCCTGTATAGAGGAACAACAACCTTATACACATGTATATACTACTAAAACATAGAAACAACATATTGATGAAATTGAATCTGAGTAAATTTTTGAAAGTGAAGAACCAATACTACAGAAAAAATAAGAGCGTTGTAGCATGATAGTGTTAGAAAAAATTATTAAGGAGAAAATAAAATGCATCAAATTCAAGGTTGAATGGAATGCGCATGGCCAACCTGTTAACCCCAACAAGTACATGTTTAGTAGTTACATTGGTTTCATCACTCAACAACATGTTCTGATTGATGTAGATTTGTTGAATCATGTTGTTCCCACATTTAAGACAATGATTTGGGAAGATATTATGATAAAATTATGATATACTTTCATTATTTTACTAAAAAATAAAATAACAAAACATTGATTTACTCTTCATAATACCTTCTAGAGTGAATTTATAGAAGAATACTCCCAAAAGAAATATATATTAATTCTTGATGGAAGGATTCACAGAGGATTTATGATAATTATAATGAGATTTCATCTTAAAGATACTGAAGGGAAAATAAACCCACACCCATCCCTTATGTATCTACACCTGATAACCAAAGAAGTGTAAGATGTATTTAATGTTTGTTGTGCAGAGATTTCTTTTCAAGTATATTGTGGTTGGTAATACATTGTTTGATAATAAATGCATTCATCAATTTGATTTATAATTTTTTATTTATGAAATAGCAGTTGAGTGATGAAAATAAGTAACGAGAAACAAAACAAACACACTCCTACCATAAAACAAGGATATGGTATGATTCCCTTGAAAAAAAATTGGCGTGTATTTTAAATCTACTGTAATAATTTTATGTGACATGAGACAACAACATAATTATGTTCCTCTATTTATATGAATATTGATGAATCCAAATCCAAATACACTTCTATCCCACATCATGTGATATGGAAGGAGTAACATGTAAATAAATATGGGATACAAATAGATGAAAACACACAAAAAGTGTGGGAAACATATGTAAGTATGACATAATTTTTTTTGATTTAAATCACTATTACATAACAATGATTACTTATTTTACTATATTTTCTATCCTGATTAGACATAAGAATCATCAACACATGTATTGAATGAATGCCTACTATCGGTGGCCTTGAAGTGACCATAATAGTATAGACACATTAGAGGTGAAGGTTTTAGGGTGACACCCCAAACATATTTTGAGAAAAAAACAACATGAGGTTAAAGATAAAGAAATGAAAGAGATGAAATGAATATTATATTCCCTTGAAGAAAAATTTCAATGCAAGACTAAGTTGCTTAAAAATATTATGGGGGGAATCAAAGAGAAGAAACAAATCAATAACAACCACTGTATAAAGATCTCTCCCCACCCCCACCAACTTTGAGGTGAGCCATTCTCCTTAAAGAGTTGTCTTAAATGAGGCAATCAATATTCTAATAATTGTTTTTACAAAATGTGAATCATACATACACTAATAAATTTACTTTACTAATATCCTATAGGGTAAAAAAGACTATGATTTATATCTATCAACACCCACCCATCACCTTGTCATGAGGGATACCATGTTCAATATCCAAGAAGATAGTCTACACAATAGACCACTTCCAACAGGTCATGTGAGAGAGGGTATTACTGAAGATCATGAGCCAAGCACTGAGTTGACTATTCCAATTGATGACGCAAATTTTAATACAGTCAACCAAGCTGTAGAAAAATTCTTATCATGGTCTTCACATCTTGTAAAAAAACATGTCGACAAGGAGGTATTCATTTCCAATTTATTTTTCATGCTAAATCTTTAATAATTAATGAAAAAATGTTTGAACCGATGAATGTTATTGTAGATGAACAAAGGGAAGGGGAGAAATGAAAGGATGAATAAAAAATATCTAAATGATCAACCAACCAATCAAAAATATATCCCAAAATAACCTTTATACCGCTTGTTCAATATCCGCATTTACTAATATTAAAGGTTATTGTGGATACACAGTTACAAAATGGTAGTAGTCACATAATTGATTTTGAAGAAAAAATGTACAGAGAGGATGTTATGGACTACATTACTTTTGAGAATGTAAATGAAATCCTAAACAATGAATTGATAGGAGGCTCAATTGTAAATGTACACATGAGGTATGTTTTTATAATTTGTTTTTCCAAAAGCCGATATACTATGTTAATTATGAATAAATACATTTCATATTTTTTAGGCGTATATATCAATACCAATTGAAGGGATTTCCCCATGAACATAAATTTGGACTCATTATTCCTCACATAAATTCTAAAAAACAAATAGAAATATATTCAAAAAAATGAATGAAATAGTGGAAAAATTGGCCAAATCATTTGAAAATAAACTTATAGATGACAAGATCTTATTAATACCAACATTATAGGGGTAAAAATCTATAATTTAATCATATCAAATATATTTTCATTTCTTTCATTACTTATTAATTTTTGTTTTTTAGGTAAGATGGATGCTCATTACGATCAATTTGGATACTATAAAGAGTTATTTACTAGATTCACTACATTGATACCCAACAAACTAACCAAACATGGTGATGTTTTTCAATTTTTAATACACTACATCCAAATTTTTAGAACTAAACTTAAAGTTATATATTTTATTCTATGTTTTAATGAGAATTATATTATGATAGGGTGGTGTATAAATAATGTGAAAGTCATGGCATGAGGACAACCCAGACGCTCAAGGAGCCTGAAAAGTTCCATAAGAGGACAAGTATCAAGGTATATATAATAATATTTCACTATACAAACACATATCATAGAAAATTAATTATTTTTATCAATGTGTTTATAGTGTCTAAAAAAATGAAATTTTTTTGGTTATTATCTTTGTAAATTTATGAGAGAGATCATATTTCATAAACAAACTAGCATCCTAAAGAGGTATTTTTGAAGATAATTAATATTTCATTTAAAATATTTGTTAATCCTTTGTGTAATTATATTTTTACATTAATACTATGACTGTTAAAAATTATCTTATTAAAAAGATGACATAGATTTGTTTAGAAATGAATGGGAATCATAAATGATGGAAGAATATACACATATATCATGAATATGTTACTTACCACTTCTTATTTAGTTTATTTTCTCATCATTTTATCAACTTTTTTTATTTATTTTCCTCATAATTTCTATCTAGTAATTATTTTGTTAAATTTCATAGAGATCATAAAGAAATGACCTCATATAATATTGGGCTTCAAGGCTATAACTGAAATGAAAATAATAATGAAATAGGTCAAGAATGTATACAACCATCATGAAAAGGTGAATTCTTACCACCATTTAAAAAATAAATAGAGTTCAATGAGAAGGTTAAAGTGTTTTTTAATATACCATGTTTTCCCTCATAAAATTATTTGTTCTCAAATTAATTAACATAATATAAATTAAATTTCTGACTAATCATGGAGATAATGTCTTCTGCACATGATGATGTTACCAATACCATAGAAGAACAGACTATAAATAAGGAAACACTTTGGGAAGATGTAAAGGTAATGTTACAATATAATTTCTATATTTTATCAAAAAATTATAAAATGAAGCGTTGATTTAATTTTCATTATTCCTCACAGAGTTTGTTTAATTTAGAATATTTATTTCCACATTTTATTCCTTTATACACCAAAACTTCAACAGAATTATTCTCCCTCAAAACCTTTTCAACCTTGAAGTGTTGGCATTTATCACTTTCCTTCAAGTTCCTTCCACTGCCTTTGTAAGAAAATAAATGGTGCTTCATTTTATAAATTTTAGAGATAATATTAATTTTTTTATAGTAAAATCATTATCCATAGAAGTAAGGTATTATTACATATTTATGTTTAATTTATTTCTTTTTAGTGTTACTATTATAAGAATTTTTTTCTTATACAGGTGGATTTTTTTGTTTGAGTTGAGGTGGTATGTTCAACGCTACTCATGCTCATGAGAGACTAAACTTAGATACTGAAAATGAGATAATAAAAACAAGGAAATGGTTCAATAATTTATACAACCATCATTAAAAGGTAAATTCCTACTACTTATTCAATTAATTATGTCATCATTTTATCTAATATTTATAAGTTAATTTCTTTATCATTTTTATCTAATACTTATTTAGTTTTTCATAGATATTTTGGGAAGTCATATTTTGATTTCAACTATATAAAACAAGCCACAAAAGAGATAACATGTTTCTTGCTACCAATGTTACCACACTTTCCATTGCCTTTATTTGTCGAGCTGCTAAAACTGCATATTGAGTCGATGTTATTAGCTAAAAAACCTTTCTCATTATTGAAAACAAGAGTAGTAGAGGAAGGATTTTAGGATAATAACATCAAATCAACATGCAGTGTTATAATTCTAACAAAGAAATTCAATTGGATAGTGTGACCAGTATGACTCCATGTGTATCTTTTTATTGAAAATTGACATTAATTTTTGTAAAAAAGGAAAGTGACGTACTCAAAACTAAGAAACACATTTATATTGTTTTTATAATTTATAAAAATGATCCATAAGTCATTTGTGACGTGTAGGAATCATTCACACCTCAATTTTATGCACGGTGTGGTCGATATAATTCTAAGTGTGTCTATTTATTTAAAATTAACATTAATTTTAGTAAAAAGAACAAGTGATATACTGAAAACTGATCAAATTAATTATAATTGTTTTGATACATTAGGAAAATGATCTATAAGTCATTTTGGATGTGTATAAATCAACTACACCTCAATATGATGCACACTGTCACCGGTATAACTCCAAGTGTGTATTTTTATTTAAAACTAACATTAATTTTTGTAAAAAGAACAAGTGACAAATTAAAAACCAAGAAAACACATTCATATTGTTTTGATACATTATGAAAATGATTCACATGTCATTCATAACATGTAGTAATAAAACTCACCTCAATCCGATGTGCGGTGTGACCGGTATGACTATGTGTGTCTTTTTATTTAAAATTGACCTTAATTTTAGTAAAAAGAACAAGTGACATACTGAAAAATAAGAAAAAATATTAATATTATTTTTATAGTATAGAAAAATGACCCATAAGTAATTTTTTATATATAGGAATCAACCACACCTCAATATGATGCACAGTGAGACTATTACGACTTAAAGTGTCTTTTATCAGTTTAAAATTGACATTTTAGTTCAAAATGTGTCACTCACTGAAAAAAAATAAAAATTGATCCCATTGAATTGATTTTAGGGAAATAATTATAAGTTAGTTGTGATGTGTAAGAAGTTATCTCATGTCAAACCAACATACACTGTGATAAGTATGACTCAAAGTGCGTGTTTCCAGTTTCAAATGACATTTTAATAAAAAACACAATTGACATATTCAAAATTGATAAAACACATTTATATTGTTTTGATAATTTATTAAAATGATACATAAGTAATTTTTGACATGTAGGAATCATCCTCACTCTAATACGATTCGTGGTGTCACCAGTATAATTCCAAGTGTGTCTATTTATTTAAAATTGACATTAATTTTAGTAAAAAGAAAAACTGACATACTAAAAACAGATAAAATGAATTCAAATTGTTTTTATAATTTAGGAAAACCATTCATAATTCATTTATAATGTCTAGGAATTAATCTCACCTAAATCTTACACATTATGTGACCGTTATAACTCAAAGTGTGTTTTTTATTAAAAAATGACATTAATTTTAGTAAAAAGAATAAGCGATATACTGAAAATTGTGAAAAAAAAACATTTTGATTATTTTGATAGTTTAGTAAAATGATCCATAATTCATTTTGGACATATATAAATCAAATTCAGATCAATCCAATTCTAGATGTAACCGGTATAATTCCAAGTGTTTCTATTTATTTAAAATTGACATTAATTTTAGTAAAAAACAAGTTATATAATGAAAAATGAGAAAAAACATTAGGATTATTTTGATACTTTCTGAAAATGATTTATAATTCATTTATAAAATTTAGGAATAAATCACACCTCAATCTAATGCACAGTGTAACCTATATAACTCAAAGTGTATCTTTTTATTTAAAAATGACATTAATTTTAGTAAAAAGCACAAGCGGCATATGAAAAACTAAGAAAACACATTTAGATTGTTTTTATACTTTAGTAAAATTACCCATAAGTCATTTTTAATGTGTATGAATTGAACACACCTCAATATGAAGCACGGTGTGACTGGTATGACTCAAAGTGTGTCTTTTTATTTAAAATTGACATCAATTTTAGAAAAAGAAATAAGTGACTTACTAAAAAAATAAGAAAACACATTAGTATTGTTTTTATACTTTAGAAAAATGACCCATGAGTCATTTTTGATGTGTTGGAACCAACCGTACCTCAATCCAATGTACTGTGTGACTGGTATAACTTGAAGTGTGTCTTTGTATTTAAATTTGACATTAATTTTAGTAAAAATCACAAGTGACATACTAAAAATTGAGAAAACACTTTCTAATTGTTTTGATACTTTAGGAAAATGATCTATAAGTCATTTTTACATGTAGGAATCAAATTCCCCCAATCCAATGCACAGTGTGACCAGTATGACTCCAAGTGTCTCTTTTTATTTAAAATTTACATTAATTTTAGTGAAAGAAACAAGTGACATACGTAAAACCAAGAAAACTCATTCATATTGTTTTGAAACATTACGAAAATGATCCATGAGTCATTTTTGATGTTTAGGAATAAAACGAACCTCAATCCAATGCATGGTGTGGATGGTATGACTCAAAGTGTCCATTATCTGTTTAAAATTGACATTTTATTTTAAAACGTGTGTCACTCACTGAAAACAAAGAAAATTCACTCTGATTGACTTGATAATTTAAGTCAATGATTCATAAATAATTTTTAATGTGTAATAAGTAGTATCACATCAAATCAACAAATTATTTCATCGGTGTGACTCAAAATGCGTGTTTCTAGTTTGAAATGGCATTTTAGTAAAAAACAAAAGTGAATTACTAAAAACCAAGTAAACACGTTCAAATTGTTTTGATAGTTTAGGAAAATTATCCATAATTAATTTATGACATGTAGAAATCATCATTTCCTCAATATGATGCATGGTGTGACCAGTATAACTCCAAGTATGTCTTTATTTAAAATTGACATCAATTTTAGTAAAAAGAAAAAGTGACATACTGAAATCTAAACAAACACATTAAGATTGTTTTGATACTTTAGGAAAACGATTCATAACTCATTTGTGAAATGTAAGAATCAAAACCACCTCAATATAATGCATTGTGTGACTTTTATAACTCGAAGTGTTCCTTTTTATTTAAAATTTACATTTTATTAATGTATTAATTTTATTAATGTTTAATTTATTTCTTTATGGTATTACAAACATAGGATTTTGTTTCTTATATAGGTGGATTCTTTTTCTTGGGTTGAGGTGATTTGTTCAGTAACTGATACCATGGGTAGTATTTTTTGAGAGGGAATCGTAGACACCAAATATGATGACACATTAATGTTTTTAAATGTTTGTGTATAGTATTTGTAAATTCAATTATACAATAAATTGTTTGAAATGTATATAGTAGTATTTTTATTTGTATTCATGCTATAAAATTTATTTCAATTAAATTATATATTTTTCATATAGGTTATAGGTTTATGCAGTGTGATGTTATACAAACAGCACATTGCAACAAGTTGGGCCTTTATCAGTGTTGTTTCTAACAGTGACAAAGGGGACCCCCCATTAACCACATTGGGGATAATAGTGTTTTTTTAGCACTGTTAAAGGACTTTTTCTTACTATTAAAGGGAATATCTATTGTAGTGTGATGAGAATTGTAAAGGGCGTGCTTATGGTAATGAAGGTGGAGAAGATCTCAAAGAACCTATACATTCTTATGGGTGAAATATACAAAGAGGTAGAGATAGTTGTCACATCAACAACCTCAATGAAATCATTGAATAATTTATGAAGTTGGAAGCTTAACCATATGTTAGAATAAGAACTAAAGATTATTTTGGATTAGACATTGTTGTTTGGGTCTACAAAGTTATCCTTTCCATTTTGTGAGCATTGTGTTTTGAGAAAACAATGTATGTTAAAGTTCAGGACATTAAAAGGAAAATATATCTTTGAGTTGATCCATTCTGATATCTGATAAGTACCACTTATATCCCAGGGAGGAGAGAGATACTTTTTATCATTTATTGATGATTATTTCAGAAGATGTTGGGTGTACCCAATTAAGAGGAAAACAAATATTTTTGAAGTCTATAAAACATTCAAGGCTCGAAAGGAACTTGAATCTAGAAAGAAGATCAAGTGTTTGAGAACTGACAACGGTAGAGAATATACAAGTGAGAATTTTTTTACTATTCATCAATAGGAAGGAATCAAGAGAGAGTTCATGGTGTCGTACACTACTCAGCGGAATGGAGTGACAGAGTAGATGAATAGAAACATGTTGGATATAAAAAGTGAAATGTTGAAGACTACATGAATTACTCAAACATTTTGGGCAGAAGCAATGAATACCACCTATTATGTGATCAACAGATCTCCTTCAAGGGTTATTGATTTAAAGAAACCAATGCAGATGTGAACTGGTAAATCCACTACCTATTCTTGGTCACATAGTTTTGGAAGTACTGTATATGAACTGTTTAATGGACAGGAAAGATCAATGTTGGATTTAAGATCCAGGAAATGTATCTTCTTGGGGTACGTTGATGTTGTGAAGGGGTATCATTCGTGGGACTCTTCTAACCACAAAATTATTATCAGAAGAGATTCTAATTTTGTAGAAGATAAGGTGAAAATGAAAATTTATGGAAACATAGAGAAATAGAATACAAAAACCATAATAGTCATGGTGGAGGACAAATCCCAAGAAGAACCCATTTCCTCTAAGACATTACCAGATCATGATAATCAAGTACCTATTCATTCTAGACTATGATGGTCAACTCAGTAGAAAAAATCACTAGTATGGCACTCAAACTATGTCATTGAGAGAAATATTGTAGAATACTTATTGATGGAGGATGGAGAGTCATATTATTTTGTGAAGGAAACCCATAGTTCACATGTATCCTCATGAAGGATGATGATCCATGAGAAACTTGAAGCCTTTCACAAAGAACAAGACTTGGGATTTTGTTCTATTACCTCATGGAAAGAAGGTTATCGGAAACAAATGGGTCTTTAAGATCAACCGAGATGGAAAGTACCTATTAAAAAGATATCATGCAATACTAGTGGTCAAAGTATATGCTCAGAAAGAAGGTATTGATTTCAATGAAATATTTTTCTTCTATTTTTAGACTGAAAACTATTCAAATATTTCTAGTGACGTGTGATACATAAAATTTTCATCTAAATTAGCTGGATGTGAAGAATGATTTTCTCCATGGTGATCTTGATGAGGAGATCTATATGCTCCAACTATATGGTTTTAGAGAAAAAGACAAGGAGAAATGGGTTTGTAGATTGAACAAATATTTATATAGTCTCAAACAGGCAATGAGGTGTTGGTAAAAGAGATTTAATTCATATATCATGAGCCTTGGATATAAAATAATCCATTCAGATCGTTTTACATATTTCAGGGGTTCCAATGGTAATTATTTCGTTATTCTTATATTTTTTGTGGATGACATGTTGGTTGAAATCCCCTATAATGATCTGATCCAGAAGACAAAGGCATAGTTTGGCATGGAATTTGATATAAAAGACTTGGGACCAAAAAATAAGAATCTTGGGATGAAAGTTTACCGATATATAAATAATGGGAAGATTTGGCTATCGTAGAATAATTAATTAGGGAAAATCTTGAAATGATTCAACACGCAAGACTGTAATACAGTCTCCACCCCACTTCCTGTTAATTTAAAGTTATCCTATATGATGATCTCTAGAAGTAAAGTAGAGAGGATGTAGATGTCTCAAGTTCCATATGCATCAACTGTAGGAAGTATTATGTTTACTATGGTTTCTACTAGACCAGACATTACACATGTAGTGGGAGTAGTTAGTCAGTAGATGGTGAATCTAAGATGAGAGCATTGGAACATAGTGAAGAGGATCCTGAGATACATCAAGGAGACCTAAAATGTTGCATTATGTTATGGAGGATAATATTTTACTACCAGGGTCTATGTAGATTCATATTTTACAAGCGATTCTGAATAGAGAAAATCCATAACTGGTTATGTGTACTCTTACAGGCAGATCTCTGAGCTAAATTTCAAAGTTACATTCAATTTTTATTTTATTCATGATGGAGGCAGAGTACATGGCAACTACATAGGCTTACAAATAGGCGATCTGGATGAGAAGGTTATTAGAGGAGTTTAGGCACATATAGGGTCAAATTCCATTGTTTTACAATAGTCAGAGTTCCTTGAACATTGAAAGGAATCCATTTTTTTATTCTAGAATGAAGAACATTTGGGTACAATATTACTTTGTCTGATATGTGGTGGAGGAAGGAAGTTAGACATGCAGAAAATTCACACTAAAGAAAATATAGTAGATTTCCCAGTGAAGGTTATTGACTATAATAAGTTTAGATGGTGAATATCCTTAAGTGGCCTCACAGATACATGAGAAGGATGATATGATAGATAAAAAGGATGTGTGAAGATATGATCGGTTCTCAATTAATCTCCAAGAGGAAGATGAGTCGATAGTTTTTTATTCATACCGGTGTTTACACTTTCTTCTATCAAGGGAGGCAGGCGTGTCTAGCATATGTGGTGGGTGTCCAACCCCACTAACTCAATTGGTAGAGAGAAGATGAATATGGAGGAGGCAACCTATAAATAAGGCTCTCTCCCAATGGTTTACTCATCGACTTCACTGGTAATCTCATCAAAAACAGTTCACGAGTTTGTTTGGTATTTTGTAAGGTGGTTTCCACATTATTCAAGAGAGATATTAAGAGGGTTTTCTCTTTGTAATAGTGATGGAGTGTGAACCCACTTTTATCCATGGTGATCCTTCTATTTTACCATGATTTTTTTACCCCTTTAATTTTGGGGGTTTTTCCACATTACATCTGGTGTCATTTATTTCTGCATTTTATTTTGCTACAATCTCTACACCAGAGGGCCAATCATTTATGGCCCCAACAGATGGGGATGGAATGGTGTGAAAATTATCCTGTATTTATACTCTCAATCACATATATGATAATTTAGGAACAATTCTAGGATTAAATCTACACGTATTATAAATTTAATAATTTAAACTGATATTCAGAAAGGGGTCAAGTTACAAATAAAAACACTAAACACATGAGGAACTCATAAGGACTCCCCAAAAAATCCATAATTTATTGTCTATAGTTCCTCTTTACATAAATATTTTGTGATATCTTGGATGTTGACATGTCCAATTTTTTATAAGTTGTAGTATCTAGATGGAGTGGTTTTCTTGAGTGCATTTTGGTCTCAGAGGAAATGAAAGATTGGAATGGTCAAGAATTTTGTGTACGAGGTGGTCAAGAATTTCACGATGATTTTTTTTTCATTCATTTTCATAGGGTTGCACTGAAATTGTGTTGACACTACAAAAAATGGTGGTATTAGTGGTGTTATTTTTTTTCTATTGGCAGTGGTTTAAACTGTTGCTAAATCATTTAGAGATGATTATGAAAACCACTTCTTATTTCATGGTCAACAATCATTTAGAATCGATCTTTCTTTTTTAGTGGCGATTTTTGTATGTTTCATTTTTAGATCATTTATGAATGCTTCTTATTTAATTTAGCGGTGTTTTTTAAATTCATTCGAAAAAAAGTAGAGAAAATGAACATAACCTCTTATATATATATTATCAGTTATTATGTTTAATGACTATTTATGATAGTCTCTACTAAATAAATTCATAAAAATATATTTAGTGACGGTTATCATAAATAAATGCTAAATATATTTATATTTTTTAAAATATTTAATAAAAAATATAAATATAAAAACTCTGACATACAATAAACTAAAAAATAAATTCACAATAACCTCATCATACATACACCATCATACATCTATAGTCATATATATACAACCTCAGTCACCATGACCTCATTAAACTCAAAAACTCAGTTAACCCATAACCTCAGTCATCACTATATAAATATAAAATATTTACATCAACAATAACAACTCATGGCCAATATACGTCCATACCATGACCTTCTCTACATCCATATACCTCCATATCATGTCATCAACTATAAAAAATAAGAAGATAGAAATTAGAATTGAACATAATAAATTAAAATTATAGTATGATCATTGATAACATTTAAACATACCATAGAAACTAAGAACCCTCATGAATTCCTTCTAACGAATTACATGGACTAGAATGGTCATGATTCTACTTAATACCAACATTTTTCACCTATAATAAAAACCATAAAATTTAGGAAATGAAACGAAAAATAGAATAAGCATTGAATTTATTCAAAATTTTACCCATGAAATTTTTTATTTTGTTAATAAAACAAGATATATTTTAATATAAAACAAATAATATATCAGGAATCACACTTTAAAAACATAAACATACATATTTATGATATGATTCAACACTTGGAACTAATAAAGGATAAGTATATAATAACCTAATCAATTTTTAAAACAATGTGCGGTGTGCTTGGAATTTACTTAATAAAAATAATTTAAATACTTTGATATGAAAACATGTCTTATAATTAAAAAATAATTCAATAGTAGTTGTCTCATGATTTTACATAAATCTGAGGTCGTTTTCTATGGTTTTGACCATTACAAACACATTTTAGTGTTTTAAAATGTCACGACCCGACCCAATGGGGCTTGAGCCATGACTACCCAAGCCCGCCTCCAATAGGCCAGGGGCTGGCGTCTAGCACTGAGTAGGCTATCACACACATGGGAGGCATTAGCCAAAGGTACCTGTACACATGCACCCACATACACCTCCATACAATAGTGCAGAGATATATAAAACTGAAAAGAGAATGCATGCATACAACTATTCCAAACTAGAGTACAACAGAAGTACAAAAGGGAAAAACATGGCCCACCAAAAGAAAACTACAAAAGCATCCAACCTGCTCGGAAGAAGGGGCATGCTGCCAAAAGCACCACTGGGAAGCTCCTCGACACAGCTCCGGTAAGACTCCTCGGTCAGTCCCGCTCACTCAGCTCCGCTTTCTCTGGGTCCTCCTAGGACACCTTCGAAAGGCCTGTGGTCTGCACAAGACACAAACATGTACGGGCAAAGCCCATGCAGGGGTGAGTATAACAATACTCAGTAGGCACCCCAAAAACTCAAAAAAAAGAGAGTAACTGAAAGGAAACAATCTGCTCATCCCAGCCAGAGGGAACCTAGACGAGAGAGAAACTCCATCTCGTGACCATCCTCGGCTAAACACAATTAGTCAGCTCAAATAAGGTGTATGCCCATACATATACCATGAACAATCCAAATATACTTAGCTCACACAACAAGCCACAAGAGGTACCGACCTCATCACCAGCAACTGTCCACAACCAAGAGAGCACACTCCATGATCACTGTCATCCCAGATGACACTCGTTCGAGAGATACACTCCATCGAGTTTCTCACAAACCTCTCAGACGCTCACCCAAGAGATCATGCTCGTTGGGTACCGTCGTTGAGGTAACCATACTGAAACAACATAAACACCAAACTCCCCGGATAGGGGATCGTTCCTAGGGTTCACTAGGGGATACCAGAACCCACACCGGTATACAAAGATCTCACAGATAAGGGATCACTCCCAGGGTCCTCTGGGGGATACCGCAAACCGATCTGGCATTCGTAGATCTCACATATAGGGGATCACTCCCAGGATCCGCTGGGGGATACCACAACCCAATCTGGCACTCGACATGAACACATCTCTCAGATAGAGGATCGTCACCCATGTAAAGGTGGTCATGACGATACCAGAACCCTATCTGGTATAACTTACGATGTAGGGGATCGAACTGACGATGCCGCAACCCTATCGAAACCACGTGCTGAGTAGGGGATCGTATAACCAACGATACCGAAACCCTACTAAAACCCCATGCTGAGCAGAGGATCGTATACCCAATGATGCCACAACCCTACTGAGCACGACCAACTACATAGGGGATCATATTCCCGATGATGCCACAAACCCTACGGGGTTAACCTGCTAGATAGGGGATCATCGCCCTTGGATAAGCATTCACATCAATATCAAGAACCCGATCTAGGGTAACGATGCTAGAGGATCCCGCTTCGGGCCCACCGGAGGGATGCCACAACTCTAAAAGATTAAAGATACCATTGAGAGGATCACAAGCCTATACTAGGGTTGTGATGCCGTGCAAACCCTCGTAGGAATGAACCAAGGGAGTACCCTCAACCACTGATGGTCTAAACATTGCTAACCTGAGCGACCTGCAACAACGCCACACCGCGCACCTCCAAGGCCGATACCGAGGCCACCTTTACAATCCACGTGAAAAAACACGCAGGATAGGCTATTTACTCACCTGAAACGGACGTCCAATGAACAAGGCACTATTCACCATATTTATCCTATGCAGGGCCTGCTCAACGATCCCAAAACCCATCAAGCAGATCATACAACGACGATCCCCTTGAAAAAACACACGGAATCCACTACTCGTTCGTCTGAAATAGACACCCGGTGAAAAAGGCACTATTCAATGAAGCCAGCTCGGGTGGGGCCCATGCCTCATTCCCAAAACACATCAAACAGATTGAACCATTGAAATCCTCTCGAAAAAAACACACAGGATCGACTACTCGCTCATACAAAACCGACACCCATTGGAAAAGTTGTGTTTTCCCGAAAACACCAATACCCGGCCTCATGGGGCTTGCACCCCAAACTCAGTCCCAACACTTGGAAACTTTCAAGAAAATTCCACCATATCATCAGGGTATCAACACCACTGATTTCATGTCAATCATATCCTCCGGGTAAGAGATACAATGGCCCGAAGTCAAATAATAATAAAATATTATTATTTTATTCGACGTTTCAAGTTCCTTAGCCACGATCCCGAACCTTAAAATTTCCAAACCCACACTAAAATGTTTTTCTCATCTCCAGGTTCGTGTCTCTGCAAACGGAAAGCGAATCCGACACCCGGATTGCAAGAAATGGGGGTTTAAAAACTCTTGTGTATGAAAAAGGGGCCGGATCGGCCCGCCGCGCGGCGCCCCGCCGCACCGGAGCTGCACTGGCGGAGCTTCCACGGACCTCCGGGGACACACTGGTGGTCCGTTTTGCGATCCGAAGGTACCAATGTGACCCTCGGGATGCAATATTACCTACGAAAACATCAAAACAAAACAATTCTTAGCAAAAACGGGATCGGGAGATTAAAACTCAAACCACCTACTTCGCGGGCGAAATGCCGAAGCTTTGGGTGTAGAACGACGCTGACAATGCCCTGAAGCTCAATCCACTGATGATCGGCATAGAAAATGGATGATTTTGGCTCGATCTGGTGAAGAAATGGACGGGGGAGGGGGGGTTCTATCGTCCACTGCGCGTAGGAGGTGGGAGGGGAGGAGAGTTGTTTTTTTTCTTTTTTTATTTAAAAACCTTCATTTAAAACAACACCCCTGACCAAACCTCTCGGCATGGAGAAAATTAGGTCACCCCTAGGGTAAATGCGCAGTTATGAATGTAATGATGGAATCAGATTTGCGATCCGAGATTCCATTCAGAAGTTATTCGAGCCGACGCTCGTAATTAAACTTTTCCACTTATTTACAATAACACCCCTGGTGGTGTTTTCCACAGCAGGCTCGCGCTCGCAAATTTTACACCTCGCCTAGGGTAAAAGGAACATTCCGGATGCAACTATGTTCTTATATTTCTGTTCTGAGCTACCATTTAGGAGATATCACACCCCCGCCATGTGCATAGTATAAAAAAACATAATATTTTTATAAAATTAATTTCAGGCACACCGGGCCTCAGAATCGCACGCCGTCTTCACACCTAGATATAGAATTATTCGTAAAAATATTCCAAATTATTACAGGGCCAAAATCTGAGTCGCTACATAAAACACTAAAATCCCATTTATAGGCATCTCGAGAAAACCATAACTCAGAATGACATGTCATCAGTTTCAAAATTTAAAAAATGAATCTATAGTCATTATCTTATGATTTCACGGCCATCTAAAGTCATTTTATTGGTTTTGACTCCCCTGATAAATGTTTTTAAAGACTTGGCATCTTTAAAAAAAATATTGAGTCATTTGAGCACACCTCATGTTAGATGGATGTGTTCTTTATGCGTAAACATCACAAATAATTTAATGGTGGTTGTCCCATGGTTTTTTTGGGTCATAAAAAGATTGATCCTAGGATAATTATTCAATTTTGACAAAATAATTGTGAGAATCGCCAATGTGAACATAGAACAAAACCAAATAGTAGAAAAATAAATGGAGACAAAGAAATTTAACATAAAAAACCCTTAAATATGGTGGATTAAAAAACCATGGGGAAAATTTGAGAAAATATACTATGAATTAGAGATTACATATAATCCAAGTAGAATCCCAAACTTGTGTAGAAAATCTGGGTGAAATTCACATCCTAACACACCTCTATTGCCTCTTTGATAATTGTCTTATGACAAGATGTCACCCTTTGGAGATCAAAACCAAACACGTAAAATTATTGAAGCACGTCATTACACAACCTGATTTGTTACTGCTTACTGCTTCCCACACCAAAAAACCATCACCCACATATCTTTTTCACACCAATTGATTTTTTTATCTATGTGCATCACCTCTACCACTAACTTTTATAAAAAAAGGGAACCCTAAAATTCATGTGTTGTGCAACATCATTTAAAAAATTCAAAAGATATATAATTGTAATATCTTAAAAAATATATCAGTGGGAAATAGATATATGTTGACAATATCTCTCTACATTTATACTACATGTGGACTGTTTGAAAAAATCAAACCCCAAAAAATATCCCCCAAATCAAGATGAATATAAACAATTCCCCCCTTCATCCCATAAATTTAGGAGATAAAATTCCAATTTGAGGTTGTTTTCTATGGTTTTGACCATTACACGCATGTTTTAGTGTTTTAAAACACTGAAAACATGTTTACGAGCATCCTGGGAAAACTGTAACTGTGACAACCGGGCCCCAGTGACAGCACAACCACCCCGCCTTAACATGGCTGTCGGGTCTTGGCCCACCAGGTACCACCAGTTACCCCGCAGACACGTGGGGCCCACCCCAGGGTCCACCCACGTGCCTGAATGGGTCATCTGACTAATGACTGTCCCCATAGGCCAACACATGTCCTTTCCAGTGTGCTTTGTCCTCACTCACACACATCTTGGGAGACTTCCCAGAGGGTCACCCATTCTGATTACTACTCCAAGCCAAGCACACTTAACTGTGGAGTTCTAATCAGTCAGGCTCCCAAAAAGGAAGGTGCACCTTGTTGACATGAGTCATATCGTTTAGTCATTTAACCCTTTATCATTTGGGGATGTTACAATCACCCCCCTTTAGAGCACAACGCCCTCGTTGTGGGCCCTACATCTCAACCCAGGCAGTGCACCGCGCACTTATGGCTGGGTTCCTCCTTTGATACCAAATGTGACAACTGGGTCCCGGTGACTGCACAGACACCCCGCCTTAACAAGGTCGTCCAGTCCTTGCACACCAAGTACCACCAGATGTCCTGCAGACATGTGGGGCCCACCCTAGGGTCCAACTATAGCGACCCGACCTTTTCTTACTTTACTATTACATCATTTAAAAGATAAAGAACATAATAGTATTACAAATGGAGGATCCAGAGGTTTGCTGTCTTGGGAAAACTAGGACAATACATAACAATACAACATCAAGAATAAACATTTATTTAATTTCTTCTTCTATAGCTTCTTAGTAGCACTTGTCCTCTCCTTAGTACATGTAGCCACCTGAGGATATACATCAAAAGGGGTGAGCTAAAAGCCCAGTAAGAGGATAGATAAGAACAATACATCATGGGGTGAGCATAATCATAACATAGGCAAAAGATCATGAACATGAGAGGATCATAAGTAAAAGACTTGAAATGTGGCAATGCATAAAAATGAAACATCATGTCTTAGTGGTTAACTACCACAAATACTTGTAAAAAAAGATAGCATCATGTTCACACATCATTTCAGATTTACTCATGAGATTCATCACTTTACCCAATGCATTGGAGCACTGTATAATTCTGGGCGCACCCGTCACCTTTAAACATTCATATTGCGCTATATAATTCCGGGCGCACCCGTCACATCATAACATTATCATTATCATGATTTACACATAGAATACATATCAAACATGTACATAAATAACCCATGGAAAGGAATGGGTTTCATCTCTTAATAAAACATTCATAAGCTTTGGGTTCCCAAAAGAAAGAGGTAACAACATACTTGATACAAGAATTATCAACCTTGAATGAGAGGTAAAAGGTGAGATCTTGAAAGAAGAGTTATTTTTTGAAAACATTTTGATGGACATAAAAACCAGTGAAAAACATGTATAACCCAGAAAAGTAAAGGAAATGATGAACACATGATCTTTGAAGAGTAACCATATCAAAAATGGAGTGAAAGAGGGAGAACCTGAAGGAAGAAAATTGGGTTCGAGATTTCCCCTTACCTTGTACTCGAATGCCTCCTTCTCTTTAATGTCCTGTATAATGACATTATATTCATTAATTAGAAATTACAGAACCTTTTATACATTAATAGGGTTCATTCTGGTTTCATTATTTCATATTATGTTCCTTTGGATGACTTATAGAGTTTAAAAACATTGATCGGGGATGTTCGTTTTCATGGTTTTCTTGAGCAGTCCACTTGTATTCTTAAATTGATGTTTGGGTTGATCATGGGTAAACATCCAGAATTTATATTACATGTTATTAATGATATTAAAGAATATTTAATGATTTTATAATGATTTATATTATATCCATGTGAACTAATCATTAGATAAGATATTAATGATGGTTATTTGGGTTAATTTGGGTGGTTTTTGGATCACAACGAACTTGTTTTAACATTTAACTTAGTAATATGGCCATAGGTTATTTACAGAACTTAAAATAGAACATAATACATATAAAATATTCTGGTTCAACCATAAAATGGTTTCATGACCAGATTGAAGGTAGAAATGGAAGAAGAGAACATGTCGTTTTTGAAGGTGATAAATTATCACCACATGAACAACGTTCTCTTTAATAAAATAAAAGGAAGAGGGAAAGGGTGTGGGGTGATATAATGTACCATTAGAATCATAATATTACAGTATATATATAATAATGGATTTACAAAACAATTTGGATGAAGATGGGTAGGGAGAGATCAAGAAAGGAACTTGAACTTGAAAGGAAATTAAAGGAGAAGAGGGAGGAAAATTACCTCTTGAATCCTTCACTTGAGAACCTCCTTAAGGGCCTAAGCTTGGTCTTTTGATGAGACCAGTAGCTTTTGGACGTGGGGGAGGGGCTAGGGGAGATGATTGGGTAGATCTTAGACAATGATTGAAGCTTGAGAGGTGTGGTTTGGCAAGAGAAGGGGGAGGGCTTATTTATACATGAGGAGGGAGGTGTTTTTGGCATAAAATATTAAATAAAATAATATATCAAGAGTTAGACTTGTAATAGTAGTTTTTTGACATCCCAAATAATATATCAATATAATATAATTCTTTTTAGGCTTTAACTCTTCTTTATAATTCGAATTCATTAATTTATTAAAAGGAAAGTGAAAGAAAGAGAAAAAGACACTTTAAGAAATCACCTTTTGACTTTAGGCTTTGGAAAGTTATTTTTAGGTTTGAGAATTGGATTTATTGTATTTCAAGGAACAATTTATGAAATTTAAAATAATTTGGCCGAAACTAAAGCTCTATAATGTTTATGTCATCATTACATCATTAATGATGCAATTTAGTGTACACCGATTATGCGAAAAAACTGTATTTTTTTACTATTCACCCGAAAATTGAAGTATTTCAGAATAAACCCAAAAATTTACCCCTACAATTTTTCGATGTGTAGAATCCAAAAATGATGTCCATTTTTCAAAAATAATTTTCTAAATATTATTAATTTAATGTTCAACTAAAATCATAATTTACCTAAAAAACAGTTTTTAAGATTAAAACTGATTTTGTAGTTCTTTCATAAATTATGTAGGGTCTTATAAAATTATCTAAAAACTATTATACATTGATTCAGTACATTATAAATACATTTCAGGAAAATAAATATTCTTTTAAATTAATTAATTAATTATAATTAATTATTTCGACTTTATAAAATACCAAAAACGTTTACTAAGGTCAAATTATCTCTTTCTATGATGTCTAATTTTTTATTATTATTCATAGGTAATGTTACTCTTATTTACTATTCATAATGTTCATATTACTATTCATAAGGGTAGGTTACTATTCATAAGGGTAGGTTACTATTCATAAGGGTAGGTTACTATTCACCAAAAATTATTTTTGATTCATTAGACTCCAAAAACTATCTTGAACACAACCGTGTATGTCGGAATTTTAAAATTCCAAACATAGGGGTGAAAAAATTATGTTTAAAGGTCACTTATCACTTAGTAGATCATTATTTTGTGTTTTTATGACATAGATATAAGAAGGGAATTTTCTATTGAAAAACTTTGGGTTGTTACATTCTTCCCCCCTTAAGAAATTTTGCCCCTGAAATTTCACTTTACACAAAAAGGTGAGGGTACTTCTCCTTCATTGCCTCTTCTGGTTCCCAAGTTTCTTCCTCAAACTTATGGTTCCTCCACAACACTTTGACAAGGTGGGTTGTCTTGTTGCGTAGAACCTTATCACTTGGGTCCAAAATTTGTACTGGATGCTCCTCATAAGAGAGATCATCATCCAGTTGTACCACCTCTGATTTTAGTACATGTGAGGGGTCTGGTATGTACTTCCTCAGTAGTGATACATTAAACACGTCATGAACTTGATCCATATTTGGTGGAAGTGTCAAACGATAGGCCACGGCTCCTATACGATCAAGGATCTCAAAGGGGACAATGTACCTTGGGCTTAGATTCCCTTTCTTCCCAAATCTCATGACTCGCTTCCATGGAGATATTCGAAGGAAGACTTTATCTCCAACGTCGAACTCCAAGACCCTTCGACAGTTGTCAGCATAGCTCTTTTGCCGACTTTCAGCAACTTTGATGTGTTTCTGGATGACTTGAACCTTATCGGTCTTCTCCTGCACAAGATTGGGTCCAAGTAGCTTTCTTTCTCCAACTTCACCCCAACAGGTTGGAGTTCTACATCGCTTCCCATAAAGAGATTCATACAGATCCATCTGAATACTCAAGTGAAATATATTGTTGTATGAGAACTCAACCAATAGGAGGTGCTGATCCCATCCACCTTTGAATTCTAGAGAGCATGCTCTTATCATATCTTCAAGTGTCTGAATAGTCCTTTCAGACTGGCCATCAGTTTGGGGGTGATAGGCCGTGCTGAAATTTAATTCAGCACTCAAAGCATGTTGAAGGCTCCTCCAGAATTTAGATGTGAACCTTGGATCACGGTTAGAGACAATCGAGAGTGGAACACCATGAAATCTCACTACTTCCTTAACATATATCCTTGCAAGCTGTTCAAGTGAGAGGTCTTCCCGAATAGCGATAAAATGGGCAGTCTTGTTGAGTCGATCAACCACAACCCATATCACGTTATTTCCCGTTGATGTCTTCGGGAGACCCGTGACAAAGTCCATAGTAACATTTTCCCATTTCCACATGGGTATAGGCAATGGCTGCATCATACCTTTGGACTTTTGTCGCTCAGCTTTAACTTGCTGACATACCAAGCACCTTGATATATATTCTGCAATCTCCTTCTTCATGTTATCCCACCAGATGTGTTCTCGGAGATCATGATACATCTTGGTACTTCCAGGATTAATAGAGAAAGTTGAGCTATGTGCATTATCCAATAGCTCCTTCTTTATCCCGGGTGATGAAGGCACACAAAGCCACGTTCCAAACCGAATCACACCATCATCATTGATATGGAACTCTTGCAGCTTCCCTTCCTTTACTGCATTCACCCTCTTTTGTATCTCCACATCATCCCTTTGTGCTTCCTTAATCTTCTCTTAGATGGATGGTTGCGCAATCATTTGGGCAAGGTAGGATGTATCCCCTTCCCTTATGATTTCCAAATCCATTCTTTGCATATCCAAGAAGATAGGGTCTTTCTCAATCCTCAACATAGATAGAGTAGCAGGTTCTTTTCTACTTAGAGCATCAGCTACCTTGTTCACCTTCCCAGGATGATAGTGAATAGAGAAATCGTAATCCTTGATTAGCTCTAACCATCACCTTTGACGCATGTTGAGCTCCTTTTGTGTGAATATATACTTTAGGCTCTTGTGGTCGGTGTATATGTCACACTTCTCACCATAAAGGTAGTGCCGCCAGATTTTCAAGGCAAAAATCACGGCTGCCAGCTCTAGATCATGCTTCGGGTAGTTCTTCTCATGGATCTTCAACTGTCATGAGGCGTAGGCTATCACATTATCATTTTGCATGAGTACACAACCTAAGTCTTTCTTTGAAGCATCGCTGTATATCACAAAACTTTCTCCACTATTCGGTAGTGTGAGTACAGGTGCAGTGATCAGCCTTCTCTTTATATCCTTGAAGCTTCCCTCACATTCTTCCGTCCATACATACTTTACCCCTTTCCTTGTTAACTTAGTTAGCGGGCTTGACAATCGTGAGAAGTTTCTCACAAAACGTCGATAGTACCCAGCTAATCCAAGAAAACTACGAATTTCTGTGACACTAGAGGGCCTGGGCCATTACTCAATCGCCTTTGTCTTTTAAGGGTCCATAGAAATTCCCTCGCTTGTGATCACATGTCCCAAGAACGTGACTTGATTCATCCAAAAGTCACACTTTCTGAACTTGGCGTACAACTTCTCCTTTCTCAATGTTTCCAACACAAGTCTT
Source organism: Viscum album (assembly GCA_963277665.1). NCBI lineage: Eukaryota > Viridiplantae > Streptophyta > Magnoliopsida > Santalales > Viscaceae > Viscum > Viscum album. Next base: position 1,326,111,029 of record OY728142.1, on the reverse strand, counting down.
AGATGTTCTTCATGTTCTTCCTTACTCTTGGAGTAGATGATAATATCATCAATAAACACTACCACAAATTTTTCGAGGTAATGTATAAAGAATCTATTCATCAAATCCATGAAGATTACAGGGGAATTAGTAAGTCCGAAGGGCATCACCAAAAACTCATAGTGCCCATACCTTGTACGAAAGGCAGTCTTCTGAATATCTTCTTTCTTCGCCTTTACTTGATGATATCCAGAATGAAGATCCACCTTTGAGAAGTATTGAGCTCCTCTTAACTGGTCGAACAAGTCGTCAAGCCTTGGGAGAGGATACTTGTTCTTTATGGTGATCTTGTTGAGTTCCCGATAATCGATACACAGCCGCATGGTACCATCCTTCTTCTTCACAAAGAGCACTGGCACACCCCAAGGTGATGCACTAGGGAATATGAACCCTTTGTCCAGATGCTCTTGCAGCTTCTTTTTTAACTCCTCCAGTTCGATAGGAGCCATCCTATAGGGGCACTTCGAGATAGGAGTAGCTCCAGGTATGAGTTCAATTGAGAACTCTACCTCACGATCCGGGGGAATTCCGGGTAAATCTTCGGGAAATACATTACTGTATTCCTTCACGATGGGAATTTCCTCAAGGTTGGCACTTTCCTTCAACTCAACCATTTGGGCGAGGTATGCTTCTTCATAGGGAATCAACACTCACACCATTGAAGGATTTTTCAAAGGATAATCCTGATCTTCCTTGCATTTGTAGAGGGGCATGGTATGGTTCAGAATATGAAAATATATTTCCTTTTCCCGACAGTTGATATGTGATCTATATAACGAGAGCCAATCCATTCCCATTATAGCGTCGAATTCCACCAAGGGAAGTATTACGAGATTTTCCGGAATAATCTTCCCACATACGTCAACAGGAGAAGAGTCAAACACTTGGGTTGCAATGATTTCACCACATGGTGTTTTTACAGATATCTCTACTTCAAGGTTTTGGGGCTTCGATTCTATAGTTCTAGAAAACTTGCAAGATATAAAGGAATGCGTAGAACCAGAATCAAATAATACTTTTGCCATTCTTGAGTGAATAGGAAGTGTACCTTGTATGACTTCATTATCATGTTCCACCTCCGCAGTAGTGATGGCATAAGCCTTCCCTTGTTCCTTTGGCTTTGGTGGTTGTTGGCACTGATTACCCTCGAGAGCTCGAGGTTTAGTGCACTAGTTTGAATAGTTCCCTAGATCCCTACAGTTATAGCATTGAACCACAAGTGGTTCTCTCCTTTCATCAGCTACATTATCCTTCCTTTTCATGTCTTTTCAACACTCGTGAGCTTGGTGTCCTTCCTTCCCACACTTAAAGCATTTCGCTGTACTTTTGAGGCAGTTCCCATGGTGCAACTTCCCAAATTTTTGGCATGTGGGTCATTGTGTTTTCTTCCCATCTTTATCACTAGATCCACCAGCTTGAAACTCCATCTTTCTTTTCTTATCACCATAGCCATGGGACCATTCTCCAAACTCCATATCCACTTTGAGAGCACACCGAACAACTTCTTCATAACTCCCAAAGTCTCGAATTGCAAGAGCCTTTCGAAGATATGGTTTTAATCCACTAAAGAATCTATCAATTTTGCTATCATTGTTGATAACAAAATCTGAAGCATACCTTGCGAGCCTTGTGAAATTTGCTTCATAGGTTGTTATAGATTCTCCTTCTTTTTTCTTGAGCTCTATGAATTCTCTCTCCATCTTCATGCGAAGAGTTCGTGTGAAGTACTTATTAAGAAACATTATCTTAAAGTCTTCCCATTCCATCTCTTCAATTTCCTCCCTTGGCTTGGTGTTCTTAATCAAAGCCCACCATTGATCATCTTCTCCATCTAGACGATAAACGGCTAGAGTCACCTTCTCCGTCTCGGAACAGTGAAGAACAGAAAAGATCTTCTCCATGGAGTTGACCCACTGTTTCGCAACTAGTGGATCAGAAGATCCATAAAACGTCGGTGGTCGTTGCCGCACAAAACATTCGATAGCTAGTGGCTCCCTCTTTGGTGAAGGAGGACGTTCCCCATTATTATGGTTATTATTCATAACCCAAGATATTTGGGTAAGCATCTCCATGAAGTTTTGAACTCCACCTCCAAAATCATTGGGGATGTCGTTCGGGCAATCGTTGCATTGGCCCTCACAAGAGTTGTTGGCCTGATTTCTCCTGGTTCCCACCATTTTCTCCTGGTTCCCACCATTTTCTTACATTACTGTTACATCATTTTAAAGATAAACAACACAATAGGATTATACATGGAGGATCCAGAGGTTTAGTGTCTTGAGAAAACTAGGACAATACATAACAAATACAACATCAACCATAAACATTTATTTAATTTATTCTTCTATAGCTTCTTAGTAGCACTTGTCCCCTCATTAGTACATGTAGCCACCTGAGGATATACAACAAAAGGGGTGAGCTAAAATCCCAGTAAGAGGATATATAAGAACAATACATCATTGGGTGAGCATAATCATAACATAGGCAAAATATCATGAACATGAGAGGAGCATAAGTAAAAGACTTGAAATGTGGCAATGCATAAAAATGAAACATCATGTCTTAGTGGTTAACTACCACACATACTTGTGAAAAAAGATAGCATCATGTTCACACATCATTTCACATTTACTCATGAGATTCATCACTTTACCCAATGCATTGGATCGCTGTATAATTCTGAGCACACCCGTCACATTTAAACATTCATATTGCGCTATATAATTCTAGGTGCACCCATCACATCATAACATTATCGTTATCATGATTTCCACATAGAACACATATAAAACATGTACATAAATAACCCATGTAAAGGAATGGGTTTCATCTCATAATAACACATTCATAATCTTTGGGTTCCCAAAAGAAAGAGGGAACAACATACTTGATACAAGAACCATCAACCTTGAATGAGAGGTAAAAGGTGAGATCTTGAAAGAAGAGTTCTTTTGGAAAACATTTTGATGGAAATAAAAATAGTTAAAAACATGTATATACCATAAAAATAAAGGAAATGATGAACAAATGATCTTTTAGGAGTAACCATATCAAAATGGAGTGAAAGAGGGAGAACCCGAAGGAAGAAAATTGGGTTCGAGATTTCCCCTTACCTTGTACTTCGAATGCCTCCTTCTATTTAATGTCCTATATAATGACATTATATTCATTAATTAGAAATTACAGAACCTTTTATACTTTAATAGGGTTCATTCTGGTTTCATTATTTCATATTATTTTCCTTTGGATGACTTATAGAGTTTAAAAACATTGATCGGGGATGTTCGTTTTCGTGGTTTTCTTGAGCGGTCCACTTGTATTCTTAAATTGATGTTTGGGTAGATCATGGGTAAACATCCAGAATTGATATTACATTTTATTAATGATATTACATAATCTTGAATGGTTTTATAATGAGTTATATTAGATCCATGTGTAATACTATTATGTTGTTTATCTTTGAAATGATGTAATAGTAAAGTAAGAAAAGGACGGGTTGCTAATGTGACAACCGGGTCCCAGTTGTTACATTTGGTATCAGAGCAGGAACCTAGCCTTAAGTGCGGTGCACTGCCTGGGTTGAGATGTAGGGCCCACAACGAGGGAGTTGTGCTCTAAAGGGGGGGGGGGGGGGGGGTGATTGTAACATCCGCAAATGATACAAGGTTAAATGACTAAATGATATGACTCATGTCAACAAGGTGCACCTTCCTTTTCGGGAGCCTGTCTGATTAGAACTCCAGAGTTAAGCGTGCTTGGCTTGGAGTAGTGATCAGGATGGGTGACCCTCTGGGAAGTTTCCCAGGGTGTGTATGAGTGAGGACAAAGCACACTAGAAAGGGCATGTGTTGGACTGTGGGGAATGTCATTAGTCATATGACCCATTCGGGCACGTGTCTGCGGGGCAACTGGTGGTACCTAGTAGGCCAGGACCTGACGACCATGTTAAGGCGGGGTGGCTGTGCTATCACCGGGGCCCGGTTGTTACATTAAACTATTAAATCATTTCAAAGATAAACAACATAATAGTATTACACATGGAGGATCCAGAGGTTTAGTGTCTTGGGAAAACTAGGACAATACATAACAAATACAACATCAAGCATAAACATTTATTTAATTTCTTCTTCTATAGCTTCTTAGTAGCACTTGTCCTCTCCTTAGTACATGTAGACACCTGAGGATATACATCAAAAGGAGTGATCTAAAAGCCTAGTAAGAGGATAGATAAGAATAATACATCATGGGGTGAGCATAATCATAACATAGGGAAAATATCATGAACATGAGAGGAGCATAAGTAAAACACCTGAAATGTGGCAATGCATAAAAATGAAACATCATGTCTTAGTGGTTAACTACCACACATACTTGTGAACAAAGCTATAATCATGTTCACACATCATTTCACATTTACTCATGAGATTCATCACTTTACCCAATGCATTGGAGTGCTATATAAGTCCGGGAGCACCCGTCACATTTAAACATTCATATTGCGCTATATAATTCCAGGCGCACCCGTCACATCATAACATTATCATTATCATGATTGACACATAGAACCCATATCAAACATGTAAATAAATAACCCATGTAATGTAATGGGTTTCATCTCATAATAACACATTCATAAGCTTTGGGTTCCCAAAATAAAGAGGGAACAACATACTTGATACAAGAACCATCAACCTTGAATGAGAGGTAAAAGCTGAGATCTTGAAAGAAGAGTTCTTTTACAAAACATTTTTATGGACATAAAAACCAGTGAAAAACATGTATATCCCAAAAAAGTCAATTAAATGATGAACAAATGATCTTTGGGGAGTAACCATATCAAAAATGGAGTGAAAGAGGGAGAACCCGAAGGAAGAAAATTGGGTTCGAGATTTCCCCTTACCTTGTACTTCGAATGACTCCTTCTCTTTAATGTCCTATATAATGACATTATATTCATTAATTAGAAATTAAAAAACCTTTTATACATTAATAGGGTTCATTCTGGTTTCATTATTTCATATTATGTTCCTTTGGATGACTTATAGAGTTTAAAAACATTGATCGGGGATGTTCGTTTTCATGGTTTTCTTGAGCGGTCCACTTGTATTCTTAAATTGATGTTTGGGTAGATCATGGGTAAACATCAAGAATTGATATTACATGTTATTAATGATATTAAAGAATCTTGAATGATTTTATAATGAGTTATATTCGATCCATGTGAATGAATCATTAGATAAGATTTTAATGTTGGTTATTTGGGTTAATTTGGGCGGTTTTTGGATCACAACAAACTTGTTTAAACATTTAACTTAGTAATATGGACATAGGTTATTTCCAGAACTTAAAATAGAACATAATACATATAAAATATTCTGTTTCAACCATAAAATGGTTTCATGACTAGATTGAAGGTAGAAATGGAAGAAGATAACATGTCGTTTTTGAAGGTGATAAATTATCACCACATGAACAACGTTCTCTTTAATAAAATAAAAGGAAGAGGGAAAGGGTGTGGGGTGATATAATATACCATTAGAATCATAATATTACATTATATATATAATACTGGATTTAAAAAACAATTTGGATGAAGATAGGTAGGGAGAGATCAAGAAAGGAGCTTGAACTTGAAAGGAAATTAAAGGAGAAGAGGGAGGAAAATTACCTCTTGAATCCTTCACTTGAGAACCTCCTTAAGGGCCTAAGCTTGGTCTTTTGACGAGACCAGAAGATTTTGGACGTGGGGGAGGAGATAGGGGAGATGATTGGGCAGAGCTTAGACAATTCTTGAAGCTTGAGAGGTGTGGTTTGGCAAGAGAAGGGGGAGGGCTTATTTATACATGAGGAGGGAGGTGTTTTTGGCATAAAATATGAAATAAAATAATATATCAAGAGTTAGACTTGTAATAGTAGTTTTTTGACATAATAAATCATATATAAATATAATATATTTCGTTTTAGGCTTTAAATCTTCTTTATAATTCGAATTCATTAATTTATTAAAAGGAAAGTGAAAGAAAGAGAAAAAGACACTTTAAGAAATCACCTTTTGACTTTAGGCTTTGGAAATTTTTTTTAGGTTTGAGAATTGGATTTATTGTATTTAAAGGAACAATTTATGAAATTTAATATGTTTCGGCCGAAACTAAAGTTCTAGAATGTTTATGTCATCATTAAATCATTAATGATGCAATTTAGTGTACACCGATTATGCGAAAAACTGTATTTTTACTATTCACCCGAAAATTGAAGTATTTCAGAATAAACCCAAAAATTTACCCCTTCCATTTTTCGACGTGTAGAATCCAAAAATGATTTCCATTTTTAAAAAATAGTTTTTTAAATATTATTAATTTATTGTTTAACTAAAATCATAATTTACCTAAAAAAACAGTTTTTAAGATTAAAACTGATTTTGTAGTTCTTTCATAAATTACGTAGGGTCTTATAAAATTATCTAAAAACTGTTAGACATTGATTCAGTAAATTATGAATAAATTTCAGGGAAATAAATATTCTTTTAAATTAATTAATTAATTATAATTAATTATTTTGACTTTATAAAATACCAAAAACGTTTACTAAGGTCAAATTGTCACTTTCTAAGATGTCTAAATTTTATTTTATTATTCATAGGTAATGTTACGCTTATTTACTATTCATAAGGGTCATATTACTATTCATAAGTGTAGGTTACTATTCATAAAGGCAGGTTACTATTCACCAAAAATAATTTTTGTTTCATTAGACTCCAAAAACTATCTCGAACACAACCGTGTTTGTCGGATTTTTAAAATTCCAAACATAGGGGTGAAAAAATTATGTTTAAAGGTCACTTATCACTTAGTAGTTCATTATTTAGTGTTTTTATGACATAGATATAAGAAGGGAATTTTCTATTGAAATACTTTGGGTTGTTACATTCTTCCCCTCTTAAGAAATTTCGCCCCCGAAATTTCACTTTACACAAACAGGTGAGCGTACTTCTCCTTCATTGCCTCTTCTGGTTCCCAAGTTGCTTCCTCAAACTTATGGTTCCTCCACAACACTTTGACAAGGCAGGTTGTCTTGTTGCGTTAAACCTTATCACTTCGGTCCAAAATTTTTACTGGCTGCTCCTCATAGGAGAGATCATCTTCCAACTATACCACCTCTGAGTTTAGTACATGTGAGGGGTCTGGAATGTACTTCCTCAGTAGTGATACGTGAAACACATCATGAACTTGAGCCATATTCGGTGGAAGTGCCAGACGATAGGCCACGGATCCTATACGATCAAGGATCTCAAAGGGGCCAATGTACCTTGGGCTTAGCTTCCCTTTTTCCCAAATCTCATGACTCTCTTCCATGGAGATATTCGAAGGAAGACTTTATCTCCAACGTCGAACTCCAAGTCCCTTCGACGGTTGTCAACATAGCTCTTTTGCTGACTTTGAGCAGCTTTGATGTGTTTCTGGATGACTTAAACCTTCTCGGTCTTCTCCTGCACCAGATCGGGTCCAAGTAGCTTTCTTTCTCCAACTTCATCCCAACAGGTTGGAGTTCTACATCTCTTCCCATAAAGAGCCTCATACGGAGCCATCTGAATACTCGAGTGGAAGCTATTGTTGTATGAGAACTCAACCAATGGGAGGTGCTGATCCCATCCACCTTTGAATTCTAGAGAGCATGCTCTTTGCATATCTTCGAGTGTCTGAATAGTCCTTTCAGACTGGCCATCAGTTTGGGGGTGATAGGCCGTGCTGAAATTTAATTCAGTACTCAGAGCATGTTTAAGGCTCCTCCAGAATTTAGATGTGATCCTTGGATCACGGTCAGAGACAATCGAGAGTGGAACACCGTGCAATATCACTACTTCCTTCACATATATCCTTGCAAGCTGTTCAAGTGAGAGGTCTTCCCGAATAGCGATAAAATGGTCAGTCTTGGTGAGTCTATAGATAAGAACAATACATCATGGGGTGAGCATAATCATAACATAGGCAAAAGATCATGAACATGAGATGAGCATAAGTAAAATACTTGAAATGTGGCAATGCATAAAAATGAAACATCATGTCTTAGTGGTTAACTACCACACATACTTGTGAACAAAGATAGCATCATGTTCACACATCATTTCACATTTACTCATGAGATTCATCACTTTACCAAATGCATTGGAGCACTGTATAATTCCGGGCGCACCCGTCACATTTAAACATTCATATTGCGCTATATAATTCCGGGTGCACCCGTCACATCATAATATTATCATTATCATGATTTCCACATAGAACACATATCAAACATGTACATAAATAACCCATGTAAATTAATGGGTTTCATCTCTTAATAACACATTCATAAGCTTTGGGTTCCCAAAAGAAGAGGGAACAACATACTTGATACAAGAACTATCAACCTTGAATGTGAGGTAAAAGGTGAGATCTTGAAAGAAGAGTTCTTTTGGAAAACATTTTGATGGACATAAAAACCAGTGACAAACATGTATATCCCAGAAAAGTAAAGGAAATGATGAAAAAATGATCTTTGAGGAGTAACCATATCAAAAATGGAGTGAAAGGGGGAGAACCTGAAGGAAGAAAATTGGGTTCGAGATTTCCCCTTACCTTGTACTTCGAATGCCTCATTCTCTTTAATGTCCTGTATAATGAATATAATGTTATTATACATGACATTAAAGAGAAGGAGTCCATACTAACCATTTTCACAAAGCAAAATCCTGATTTATCAAGAGTAGTGATAAATGAAAATTCTCAATTGTAAGAATAATTTTGAAATCAAACCAACCCATAAACTTCATCATGCTATGTTGTAATAAATTACAAAACATGGACACCAAGTTCATATTAATGTATATACACATTAACAATATACTTCATTCACTTGCATAATTTTACCTATTCATTCAATTACTCAAAATCTCCATTTTTTTTATAGGCGAAAGGAAAAATCAGGGTTATAAACATTGTGAAAAGGTTGTATACTTGCTTATGTCATTATATACATGTGTATATAAAAGTATATATATATATACACATATATAAACACAAGGTGTAAAATGCAAGAACCTGCACCCAAATAAAAAAGATCCTTCGAACCCTCACCCCAATTTTAGGTTTTAACAAAGAGGCTGACAAGATCGGTTCTAGGAATAGGTAAAACAGGTTTATATGGTCCTGTATATTCTTATACACAATTATACAACAAGTGTGTATAACTATATAAAACTTACAGAAATGGTAAGAAATGATGAAGAGGATTTCCCCCCTTACTCCTAATTGGTTCTTTAAGTCGAGAGGGATCCCATGGTCTATGTTTTCACCTGTTTCACACACACCATAAATATATATAACATGTATATATATTTACACATTTATATAAACCAAAACTTGACCAAACCGTACCAAATTAAAAACCTGCTTCTTACCTTGCTCGGAGAGGTGAAGTAGACGAGGCAAGAGGAACCAAAAGATTAAACGTAGAAGATATACATATATATATATATATAACATGTATATACGTATATATAACTATATATAAAACCTGAAGTTTAAACAAACTTAGGAAAAAAAAAGAACACGACCCTTGCCGGTTCGGAGAGGAGGAGAGGAAGACGAAGCGCCGGATTGGTGGTCAGAGATCCAAGAAGAGTTAAAGCCTAAAACGAATTATATTATATTGATATATGATTTAGGATGTCAAAAAACTACTATTACAAGTCTAACTCTTGATATATTATTTTATTTAATATTTTATGCCAAAAACACCTCCCTCCTCATGTATAAATAATCCCTCCCCCTTCTCTTGCCAAACCACAACTCTCAAGCTTCAAGAATTGTCTAAGCTCTGCCCAATCATCTCCCCTAGCCCCTCCCCCACGTCCAAAAGCTGCTGGTCTCATCAAAAGACCAAGATTAGGCCCTTAAGGAGGTTCTCAAGTGAAGGATTCAAGAGGTAATTTTCCTCCCTCTTCTCCTTTAATTTCCTTTCAAGTTCAAGTTCCTTTCTTGATCTCTCCCTACCTATCTTCATCAAAATTGTTTTGTAAATCCATTATTATATATATACTGTAATATTATGATTCTAATGGTATATTATATCACCCCACACCCATCACATTTAAACATTCATATTGCGCTATATAATTCCGGGCGCACCTGTCACATCATAACATTATCATTATCATGATTTCCACATAGAACACATATCAATCATGTACATAAATAACCCATGGAAAGGAATGAGTTTCATCTCTTAATAACACATTCATAAGCTTTGGGTTCCCAAAAGAAGAGGGAACAACATACTTGATACAAGAACTATCAACCTTGAATGAGAGGTAAAAGGTGAGATCTTGAAAGAAGAATTCTTTTGGAAAACATTTTGATGGACATAAAAACCAGTGACAAAAATGTATATCCCAGAAAAGTAAAGGACATGATGAAAAAATGATCTTTGAGGAGTAACCATATCAAAAATGGAGTGGAAGAGGGAGAACCCGAAGGAAGAAAATTGGGTTCGAGATTTCCCCTTACCCTGTACTTCGAATGCCTCCTTCTCTTTAATGTCCTGTATAATGACATTATATTCATTAATTATAAATTCCAGAAACTTCTATACATTAATAGGGTTCATTCTGGTTTCATTATTTCATATTATGTTTCTTTGGATGACTTATAGAGTTTAAAAACATTGATCGAGGATGTTCGTTTTCATGATTTTCTTGAGCGGTCCACTTGTATTCTTAAATTGATGTTTGGGTAGATCATGGGTAAACATACAGAATTGATATTACATGTTATTAATGATATTACAGAAGCTTGAATGATTTTATAATGATGTGTGAACATGATTATATAGCGCAATATGAATGTTTAAATGTGAACCCAAAGCTTATGAATGTGTTATTATGAGATGAAACCCATTCCATTCCATGAGTTATTTATGTACATGTTTGATATGTGTTCTATGTGTCAAGCATGATAATGATAATGTTATGATGTGACAGGTGCGCCCAGAATTATATAGCGCAATATGAATGTTTAATGTGACGGGTGCACCATAAATTATACAGCGCTCCAATGGAAGAGAGTCATGAGATTTGGGAAGAAAGGGAAGCTAAGCCCAAGGTACATTGGCCCCTTTGAGATCCTTGATCGTATAGGAGTCGTGGCCTATCGTCTGGCACTTCCACCGAATATGGCTCAAGTTCATGATGTGTTTCACGTATCACTACTGAGGAAGTACATTCCAGACCCCTCACATTTACTAAACTCAGAGGTGGTACAGTTGGATGATGATCTCTCCTATGAGGAGAAGCCGGTAAAAATTTTGGACCGAAGTGATAAGGTTCTACGCAACAAGACAACCTGCCTTGTAAAAGTGTTGTGGAGGAACCATAAGTTTGAGGAAGCAACTTGGGAACCAGAAGAGGCAATGAAGGAGAAGTACCCTCACCTGTTTGTGTAATGTGAAATTTTGGGGGCGAAATTTCTTATGGGGGGAAGAATATAACGACCCAAAGTATTTCAATAGAAAATTACCTTCTTATATCTTTGTCATAAAAACACAAAATAATGAACTACTAAGTGATTAGTGACCTTTAAACATAATTTTTTCACCCCTATGTTTGGAATTTTAAAAATCCGACATACACAGTTGTGTTCAAGATAGTTTTTGGAGCCTAATGAAACAAAAATAATTTTTGGTGAATAGTAAACTACCCTTATTAATAGTAATATACCCTTATGAATAGTAATATGACCCTTATAGTAAATAAGAGTAACATTACCTATGAATAATAAAATAATATTTAGACATCATAGAAAGTGATAATTTGACCTTAGTAAACGTTTTTGGTATTTTATAAAGTCAAACTAATTAATTATAATTAATTAATTTAAAAGAATATTTATTTCCCTGAAATGTATTCATAATGTACTGAATCAATGTATAATAGTTTTTAGATAATTTTATAAGACCCTATGTAATTTATGAAAGAACTACAAAATCAGTTTTAATCTTAAAAACTGTTTTTTAGGTAAATTATGATTTTAGTTAAACATTAAATTTATAATATTTAGAAACTTATTTTTGAAAAATTAATATCATTTTTGGATTCTACACATCGAAAAATGGTAGGGGTAATTTTTTTGGGTTTATTCTGAAATACTTCAATTTTCGGGTGAATAGTAAAAAAATACAGTTTTTCGCATAATCGGTGTACACTAAATTGCATCATTAATGATGTAATGATGACATAAAAATTATAGAGCATTAGCTTCGGCCAAAGTATTTTAAATTTCATAAATTTATCCTTGAAATACTATAAATCCAATTCTCAAACCTAAAAAGAACTTTCCAAAGCCTAAAGTCAAAAGGTGATTTCTTAAAGTGTCTTTTTCCCTTTCTTTCACTTTCCTTTTAATAAATTAATTAATTAGAATTATAAAGAAGAGTTAAAGCCTAAAACGAATTATATTATATTTATATATGATTTAGGATGTCAAAAAACTACTATTACAAGTCTAACTCTTGATATATTATTTTTATTTAATTTTTTATGCCAAAAACACCTCCCTCCTCATGTATAAATAAGCCCTCCCCCTTCTCTTGCCAAACCAAACCTCTCAAGCTTCAAGCATTGTCTAAGATCTACCCAATCATCTCCCCTATCCCCTCCCCCATGTCCACAAGGTGATGGTCTCATCAAAAGACCAAGCTTAGGCCCTTAAGGAGGTTCTCAAGTGAAGGATTCAAGAGGTAATTTTCCTCCCTCTTCTCCTTTAATTTCCTTTCAAGTTCAAGTTCCTTTCTTGATCTCTCCCTACCTATCTTCATCCAAATTGTTCTGTAAATCCAGTATTATATATATAATGTAATATTATTATTCTAATGGTATATTATATCACCCCACACCCTTTCCCTCTTCCTTTTATTTTATTAAAGAGAACGTTGTTCATGTGGTGATAATTTATCACCTTCAAAAATGACATGTTCTCTTCTTCCATTTCTACCTTCAATCTGGTCATGAAACCATTTTATGGTTGAACCAGAATATTTTATATGTATTATGTTCTATTTTAACTTCTGGAAATAACCTATGGCCATATTACTAAGTTAAATGTTAAAACAAGTTCGTTGTGATCCAAAAACCGCCCAAATTAACCCAAATAACCATCATTAAAATATTATCTAATGATTCGTTCACATTGATCTAATATAACTCATTATAAAACCATTCACGATTCTGTAATATCATTAATAAAATGTAATATCAATTCTGGATGTTTACCCATGATCTACCCAAACATCAATTTAAGAATACAAGTGGACCGCTCAAGAAAACCACGAAAACGAACATCCCCGATCAATGTTTTTAAACTCTATAAGTCATCCAAAGGAAAATAATATGAAATAATGAAACCATAATGAACCCTATTAAAGTATTAAAGGTTCTGTAATTTCTAATTAATGAATATAATGTCATTATACAGGACATTAAATAGAAGGAGGCATTCGAAGTACAAGGTAAGGGGAAATCTCGAACCCAATTTTCTTCCTTCGGGTTCTCCCTCTTTCACTCCATTTTGATATGGTTACTCCTAAAAGATCATTTGTTCATCATTTCTTTTATTTTTATGGGATATACATGTTTTTAACTATTTTTATTTCCATCAAAATGTTTTCCAAAAGAACTCTTCTTTCAAGATCTCACCTTTTACCTCTCATTCAAGGTTGATGGTTCTTGTATCAAGTACGTTGTTCCCTCTTTCTTTTGGGAACCCAAAGATTATGAATGTGTTATTATGAGATGAAACCCATTCCTTTACATGGGTTATTTATGTACATGTTTTATATGTGTTCTATGTGGAAATCATGATAACGATAATGTTATGATGTGACGGGTGCACCTAGAATTATATAGCGCAATATGAATGTTTAAATGTGACGGGTGCGCCCAGAATTATACAGCGATCCAATGCATTGGGTAAAGTGATGAATCTCATGAGTAAATGTGAAATGATGTGTGAACATGATGCTATCTTTTTTCACAATTATGTGAGGTAGTTAACCACTAAGACATGATGTTTCATTTTTATGCATTGCCATATTTCAAGTCTTTTACTTATGCTCCTCTCATGTTCATGATATTTTGCCTATGTTATGATTATGCTCACCCAATGATGTATTGTTCTTATATATCCTCTTACTGGGATTTTAGCTCACCCCTTTTGATGTATATCCTCAGGTGTCTATATGTACTAATGAGGGGACAAGTGCTACTAAGAAGCTATAGAAGAATAAATTAAATAAATGTTTATGGTTGATGTTGTATTTGTTATGTATTGTCCTAGTTTTCTCAAGACACTAAACCTCTGGATCCTCCATATATAATCCTATTGTGTTGTTTATCTTTAAAATGATGTAACAGTAATGTAAGAAAATGGTGGGAACCAGGAGAAAATGGTGGGAACCAGGAGAAATCAGGCCAACAACTCTTGTGAGGGCCAATGCAACGATTTCCCGAACGACATCCCCAATGATTTTGGAGGTGGAGTTCAAAACTTCATAGCGATGCTTACCCAAATATCTTGGGTTATGAATAATAACCATAATAATGGGGAACGTCCTCCTTCACCAAAGAGGGAGCCACTAGCTATCGAATGTTTTATGCGGCAACGACCACCGACGTTTTATGGATCTTCTGATTCACTAGTTGCGAAACAGTGGGTCAACTCCATGGAGAAGATCTTTTCTGTTCTTCACTGTTCCGAGACGGAGAAGGTGACTCTATCCGTTTATCGTCTAGATGGAGAAGCTGATCAATGGTGGGCTTTGATTAAGAACACCAAGCCAAGGGAGGAAATTGAAGAGATGGAATGGGAAGACTTTAAGATAATGTTTCTTAATAAGTACTTCCCACGAACTCTTCGCATGAAGATGGAGAGAGAATTTATAGAGCTCAAGAAAAAAGAAGGAGAATCTATCACAACCTATGAAGAAAATTTCACAAGGCTCGCAAGGTATGCTTCAGATTTTGTTATCAACAATGATAGCAAAATTGATAGATTCTTTAGTGGATTAAAACCACATCTTTGAAAGGATCTTGCAATTCGAGACTTTGGGAGTTATGAAGAAGTTGTTCGGTGTGCTCTCAAAGTGGATATGGAGTTTGGAGAATGGTCCCATGGCTATGGTGATAAGAAAAGAAAGATGGAGTTTCAAGCTGGTGGATCTAGTGATAAAGATGGGAAGAAAACACAATGACCCACATGCCAAAAATTTGGGAAGTTGCACCATGGGAACTGCCTCAAAAGTACAGCGAAATGCTTTAAGTGTGGGAAGGAAGGACACCAAGCTCACAAGTGTTGAAAAGACATGAAGAGGAAGGATAATGTAGCTGATGAAAGGAGAGAACCACTTGTGGTTCAATGCTACAACTGTAGGGATCTAGGGAACTATTCAAACCAGTGCACTAAACCTCGAGCTCTCGAGGGTAATCAGCGCCAACAACCACCAAAGCCAAAGGAACAAGGGAAGGCTTATGCCATCACTACTGTAGAGGTGGAACATGATAATGAAGTCATACAAGGTACACTTCCTATTCACTCAAGAATGGAAAAAGTCTTATTTGATTCTGGTTCTACGCATTCCTTTATATCTTGCAAGTTTTCTAGAACTATAGAATTGAATCCCCAAAACCTTGAAGTAGAGATATCTGTAAAAACACCAAGTGGTGAAATCATTGCAACCCAAGTGTTTGACTCTTCTCCTGTTGAAGTATGTGGGAAGATTATTCCGGAAAATCTCATAATACTTCCCTTGGTGGAATTCGACGCTATAATGGGAATGGATTGGCTCTCGTTATATAGATCACATATCAACTGTCGGGAAAAGGAAATATATTTTCATATTCTGAACCATACCATGCTCCTCTACAAATTCAAGGAAGATTAGGATTATCCTTTGAAAAATCCTTCAATGGTGTGAGTGTTGATTCCCTATGAAGAAGCATACCTCGCCCAAATGGTTGAGTCGAAGGAAAGTGCCAACCATGAGGAAATTCCCATCGTGAAGGAATACAGTGATGTATTTCCCGAAGAGTTACCCGGAATTCCCCCGGATCGTGAGGTAGAGTTCTCAATTGAACTCATACCTGGAGCTACTCCTATCTCGAAGTGCTCCTATAGGATGGCTCCTATCGAACTAGAGGAGTTAAAGAAGCAGCTGCAAGAGCATCTGGACAAAGGGTTCATATTCCCCAGTGCATCACCTTGGGGTGTGCCAGTGCTCTTTGTGAAGAAGAAGGATGGTACCATGCGGCTGTGTATCGATTATCGGGAACTCAACAAGATCACCATAAAGAACAAGTATCCTCTCCCAAGGCTTGACGACTTGTTCGACCAGTTAAGAGGAGCTCAATACTTCTCAAAGGTGGATCTTCATTCTGGATATCATCAAGTAAAGGTGAAGAAGGAAGATATTCAGAAGACTGCCTTTCGTACAAGGTATGGGCACTATGAGTTTTTGGTGATGCCCTTTGGACTTACTAATGCCCCTGCAATCTTCATGGATTTGATGAATAGATTCTTTAGACATTACCTCGACAAATTTGTGGTAGTGTTTATTGATGATATTATCATCTACTCCAAGAGCAAGGAAGAACATGAAGAACATCCAAGACTTGTGTTGGAAACACTGAGAAAGGATAAGTTGTACGCCAAGTTCATCAAGTGTGACTTTTGGATGAATCAAGTCACGTTCTTGGGACATGTGATCACAAGCGAGATAATTTCTATGGACCCTTCAAAGACAAAGGCGATTGAGGAATGGACCAGGCCCTCTATTGTCACAGAAATTCGTAGTTTTCTTGGATTAGCTGGGTACTATCGACGTTTTGTGAGAAACTTATCACGATTGTCAAGCCCGCTAACTAAGTTAACAAGGAAAGGGGTAAAGTATGTATGGACGGAAGAATGTGAGGGAAGCTTCAAGGAGATAAAGAGAAGGCTGATCACGACACCTGTACTCACACTACCGAAAAGTGGAGAAAGTTTTGTGATATACAACGATGATTCAAAGAAAGACTTAGGTTGTGTACTCATGCAAAATGATAATGTGATAGCCTACGCCTCACGACAGTTGAAGATCCATGAGAAGAACTACCCGAAGCATGATCTAGAGCTGGCAACCGTGATTTTTGCCATGAAAATCTGGCGGCACTACCTTTATGGTGAGAAGTGTGACATATACACCGACCACAAGAGCCTAAAGTATATATTCACACAAAAGGAGCTCAACATGCGTCAAAGGTGATGGTTAGAGCTAATCAAGGATTACGATTTCTCTATTCACTATCATCCTGGGAAGGTGAACAAGGTAGCTGATGCTCTAAGTAGAAAAGAACCTGCTACTCTATCCATGTTGAGGATTGAGAAAGACCCTATCTTCTTGGATATGCAAAGAATGGATTTGGAAATCATAAGGGAAGGGGATACATCCTACCTTTCCCAAATGATTGCGGAACCATCCATCTAAGAGAAGATTAAGGAAACACAAAGGGATGATGTGGAGATACAAAAGAGGGTGAATGCAGTAAAGGAAGGGAAGCTGCAAGAGTTCCATATCAACGATGATGGTGTGATTCGGTTTGGAACGCGGCTTTGTGTGCCTTCATCACCCGGGATAAAGAAGGAGCTATTGGATAATGCACATAGCTCAACTTTATCTATTCATCCTGGAAGTACCAAGATGTATCATGATCTCCGAGAACACTTCTGGTGGGATAACATGAAGAAGGAGATTGCGGAATATATATCAAGGTGCTTGGTATGTCAGCAAGTTAAAGCTGAGTGAAAAAAGTCCAAAGGTATGATGCAGCCATTGCCTATACCCATGTGGAAATGGGAAAATGTTACTATGGACTTTTCCATGGGTCTCCCGAAGACGTCAAAGGTAAATAATGTGATATGGGTTGTGGTTGATCGAATCAACAAGACTGCCCATTTTATCGCTATTCGGGAAGACCTCTCACTTGAACATCTTGCAAGGATATATGTGAAGGAAGTAGTGAGATTGCATGGTGTTCCACTCTCGATTGTCTCTAACCGTGATCCAAGGTTCACATCTAAATTCTGGAGGAGCCTTCAACATGCTTTGAGTACTGAATTAAATTTCAGCACGACCTATCACCCCCAAACTGATGGCCAGTCTGAGAGGACTATTCAGACACTTGAAGATATGCTAAGAGAATGCTCTCTAGAATTCAAAGGTGGATGGGATCAGCACCTCCTATTGGTTGAGTTCTCATACAACAATATATTTCACTTGAGTATTCAGATGGATCTGTATGAATCTCTTTATGGGAAGCGATGTAGAACTCCAACCTGTTGGGATGAAGTTGGAGAAAGAAAGCTACTTGGACCCAATCTTGTTCAGGAGAAGACCGAGAAGGTTCAAGTCATCCAGAAACACATCAAAGTTGCTGAAAGTTGGCAAAAGAGCTATACTGACAACCGTCGAAGGGTCTTGGAGTTCGACATTGGAGATAAAGTCTTCCTTCGAATATCTCCATGGAAGAGAGTCATGAGATTTGGGAAGAAAGGGAATCTAAGCCCAAGGTACATTGTCCCCTTTGAGATCCTTGATCGTATAGGAGCCGTGGCCTATCGTCTGACACTTACACCAAATATGGCTCAAGTTCATGACGTGTTTAATGTATCACTACTGAGGAAGTACATACCAGACCCCTCACATGTACTAAAATCATAGGTGGTACAACTGGATGATGATCTCTCTTACGAGGAGCAGCCAATACAAATTTTGGACCAAAGTGATAAGGTTCTACGCAACAAGACAACCCACCTTGTCAAAGTGTTGTGTAGGAACCATAAGTTTGAGGAACCAACTTGGGAACCAGAAGAGGCAATGAAGGAGAAGTACCCTCACCTTTTTGTGTAAAGTGAAATTTCAGGGGCAAAATTTCTTAAGGGGGGAAGAATGTAACAACCCAAAGTTTTTCAATAGAAAATTACCTTCTTATATCTATGTCATAAAAACACAAAATAATGAAATACTAAGTGATAAGTGACCTTTAAACATAATTTTGTCACCCCTATGTTTGGAATTTTAAAATTCCGACATACACAGTTGTGTTCAAGATAGTTTTTGGAGTCTAATGAAACAAAAATAATTTTTGGTGAATAGTAACCTACCCTTATGAATAGTAACCTACCCTTATGAATAGTAACCTACCCTTATGAATAGTAATATGAACCTTATGAATAGTAAATAAGAGTAACATTACCTATGAATAATAAAAAAAAATTTAGACATCATAGAAAGTGATAATTTGACCTTAGTAAACGTTTTTGGTATTTTATAAAGTCGAAATAATTAATTATAATTAATTAATTAATTTAAAAGAATATTTATTTTCCTGAAATGTATTTATAATGTACTGAATCAATGTCTAATAGTTTTTAGATAATTTTATAAGACCCTACATAATTTATGAAAGAACTACAAAATCAGTTTTAATCTTAAAAACTGTTTTTTAGGTAAATTATGATTTTAGTTAAACATTAAATTAATAATATTTAGAAAATTATTTTTTAAAAATGGACATCATTTTTGGATTCTACACATTGAAAAATGGTAGGGGTAAATTTTTGGGTTTATTCTGAAATACTTCAATTTTCGGGTGAATAGTAAAAAAATACAGTTTTTTCGCATAATCGGTGTACACTAAATTGCATCATTAATGATGTAATGATGACATAAACATTATAGAGCTTTAGTTTCGGCCAAATTATTTTAAATTTCATAAATTGTTCCTTGAAATACAATAAATCCAATTCTCAAACTTAAAAAGAACTTTCCAAAGCCTAAAGTCAAAAGGTGATTTCTTAAAGTGTCTTTTTCTCTTTCTTTCACTTTCCTTTTAATAAATTAATGAATTCGAATTATAAAGAAGAGTTAAAGCCTAAAAAGAATTATATTATATTGATATATTATTTAGGATGTCAAAAAACTACTATTACAAGTCTAACTCTTGATATATTATTTTATTTAATATTTTATGCCAAAAACACCTCCCTCCTCATGTATAAATAAGCCCTCCCCCTTCTCTTGCCAAACCACACCTCTAAAGCTTCAATCATTGTCTAAGATCAACCAAATCATCTCCCCTAGCCCCTCCCCCACGTCCAAAAGCTACGGGTCTCATCAAAAGACCAAGCTTAGGCCCTTAAGGAGGTTCTCAAGTGAAGGATTCAAGAGGTAATTTTCCTCCCTCTTCTCCTTTAATTTCCTTTCAAGTTCAAGTTCCTTTCTTGATCTCTCCCTACCCATATTCATCCAAATTGTTTTGTAAATCCAGTATTATATATATAATGTAATATTATGATTATAATGGTATATTATATCACCCCACACCCTTTCCCTCTTCCTTTTATTTTATTAAAGAGAACGTTGTTCATGTGGTGATAATTTATCACCTTCAAAAACGACATGTTCTCTTCTTCCATTTCTACCTTCAATCTGGTCATGAAACCATTTTATGGTTGAACAAGAATATTTTATATGTATTATGTTCTATTTTAAGTTCTGGAAATAACCTATGGCCATATTACTAAGTTAAATGTTAAAACAAGTTCGTTGTGATCCAAAAACCACCCAAATTAACCCAAATAACCATCATTAATATCTTATCTAATGATTCGTTCACATGGATATAATATAACTCATTATAAAATCATTAAATCTTCTGTAATATCATTAATAACATGTAATATAAATTCTGGATGTTTACCCATGATCTACCCAAACATCAATTTAAGAATACAAGTGGACCGCTCAAGAAAACCATGAAAACGAACATCCCCGATCAATGTTTTTAAACTCTATAAGTCATCCAAAGGAACATAATATGAAATAATGAAACATTAATGAACCCTATTAATGTATAAAAGGTTCTGGAATTTCTAATTAATGAATATAATGTCATTATACAGGACATTAAAGAGAAGGAGGCATTCGAGTACAAGGTAAGGGGAAATCTTGAACCCAATTTTCTTCCTTCGGGTTCTCCCTCTTTCACTCCATTTTTGATATGGTTACTCTTCAAAGATCATTTGTTCATCATTTCCTTTACTTTTCTAGGTTATACATGTTTTTTCACTGGTTTTTATGTCCATCAAAATGTTTTCCAAAATAACTCTTCTTTCAAGATCTCACCTTTTACCTCTCATTCAAGGTTGATAATTCTTGTATCAAGTATGTTGTTCCCTCTTTCTTTTGGGAACCCAAAGCTTATGAATGTGTTATTAAGAGATGAAACCCATTCCTTTACATGGGTTATTTATGTACATGTTTGATATGTGTTCTATGTGGCAATCATGATAATGATAATGTTATGATGTGACGGGTGCACCCGGAATTATATAGCGCAATATGAATGTTTAAATGTGACGGGTGCGCCCAGAATTATACAGCAATCCAATGCATTGGATAAAGTGATGAATCTCATGATTAAATGTGAAATGATGTGTGAACATGATGCTATCTTTGTTCATAAGTATGTGTGGTAGTTAACCACTAAGACATGATACCAACTATAGCATCCCAGCCTTTTCTTACATTACTATCACATCATTTTAAAGATAAAAAACACAATAGTATTACACATGGAGGATCCAGAGGTTTAGTGTCTTGGGAAAACTAGGACCATACATAACAAATACAACATCAACCATAAACATTTATTTAATTTCGTCTTCTATAGCTTTTTAGTAGCACTTGTCCTCTCCTTAGTACATGTAGCCACCTGAGGATATACATCAAAAAGGGTGAGCTAAAAGCACAGTAAGAGGATAGAGAAGAACAATACATCATGGGGTGAGCATAATCATAACATATGAAAAAGATCATGAAGATGAGAGGAGCATAAGTAAAAGACTTGAAATGTGGCAATGCATAAAAATGAAACATCATGTCTTAGTGGTTAACTACCACACATACTTGTGAAGAAATATAGCATCATGTTCACACATCATTTCACATTTACTCATGAGATTCATCACTTTACCCAATGAATTGGAGCGCTGTATAATTCCGGGCGCACCCAGCACATTTAAACATTCATATTGCGCTATATAATTCCGGGCGCACCCGTCACATCATAACATTATCATTATCATGATTTCCACATAGAACACATATCAAACATGTACATAAATAACCCATGGAAAGGAATGGGTTTCATCTCTTAATAACACATTCATAAGCTTTGGGTTCCCAAAAGAAGATGGAGCAACATACTTGATACAAGAACTATCAACCTTGAATGAGAGGTAAAAGGTGAGATCTTGAAAGAAGAGTTCTTTTGGAAAACATTTTGATGGACATAAAAACCAGTGACAAACATGTATATCCCAGAAAAGTAAAGGAAATGATGAACAAATTATCTTTGAAGATTAACCATATAAAAAATGGAGTGAAAGAGGGAGAACCTGAAGGAAGAAAATTGGGTTTGAGATTTCCCCTTACCTTGTACTTCGAATGCCTCCTTCTCTTTAATGTCCTGTATAATGACATTATATTCATTAATTAGAAATTCAAGAACCTTTTATACATTAATAGGGTTAATTATAGTTTCATTATTTCATATTATCTTCCTTTGGATGACTTATAGAGTTTAAAAACATTGATCGGGATGTTCGTTTTCATGGTTTTCTTGAACGGTCCACTTGTATTATTAAATTGATGTTTGGGTAGATCATGGGTAAACATCCAGAATTGATAGTTCATGTTATTAATGATATTATAGAAGCTTGAATGATTTTATAATGAGTTATATTATATCCATTTGAATGAATCATTAAATAAGATTTTAATGATGGTTATTTGGGTTAATTTGGGCTGTTTTTGGATCACAAAGAACTTGTTTTAACATTTAACTTAGTAATATGTCCATAGGTTATTTCCAGAACTTAAAATAGAACATAATACATATAAAATATTCTTTTTCAACTATAAAATAGTTTCATTAGCAGATTGAAGGTAGAAATGGAAGAAAAGAACATGTCGTTTTTGAAGGTGATAAATTATCACCACATGAACAACGTTCTCTTTAATATAATAAAAGGAAGAGGGAAAGGGTGTGGGGTGAGCCGGTACAAATTTTGGACCAAAGTGATAAGGTTCTACGCAACAAGACAAACCGCCTTGTCAAAGTGTTTTGGAGGAACCATAAGTTTGAGGAAGCAACTTGGGAACCAAAAGAGGCAATGAAGGAGAAGTACCCTCACCTGTTTGTGTAAAGTGAAATTTCGGGGGCAAAATTTCTTAAGGGGGGAAGAATGTAACAACCCAAAGTTTTTCAATAGAAAATTCCATTCTTATATATATGTCATAAAAACACAAAATAATGAACTACTAAGTGATAAGTGACCTTTAAACATAATTTTGTCACCCCTATGTTTGGAATTTTAAAAATCAGACATACACGGTTGTGTTCAAGATAGTTTTTGGAGTCTAATGAAACAAAAATAATTTTCGTTGAATAGTAACCTACCTTTATTAATAGTAACCTACCCTTATGAATAGTAATATGACCCTTATGAATAGTAAATAAGGGTAACATTACCTATGAATAATAAAATAAAATTTAGACATCTTAGAAAGTGACAATTTGACCTTAGAAAACATTTTTGGTATTTTATAAAGTCAAAATAATTAATTATAATTAATTAATTAATTTAAAAGAATATTTATTTCCCTGAAATTAATTCATAATGTACTTAATAAATTTCTAATAGTTTTTAGATAATTTTATAAGACCCTACGTAATTTATGAAAGAACTACAAAATGAGTTTTAATCTTAAAAACTGTTTTTTAGGTAAATTATGAATTTAGTTAAACATTAAATTAATAATATTTAGAAAATTATTTTTGAAAAATGGACATCATTTTTGGATTCTAAATGTCGAAAAATGGTAGGGGTAAATTTTTGGGTTTATTCTGAAATACTTCAATTTTCGGGTGAATAGTAAAAAATACAGTTTTTCACATAATCGGTGTACACTAAATTGCATCATTAATGACGTAATGATGACATAAGCATTCTAGAGCATTATTTTCGGCCAAAGTATTTTAAATTTCATAAATTGCTCCTTTAAATACAATAAATCCATTTCTAAAACCTAAAAAGAACTTTCCAAAGCCGAAAGTCAAAAGGTGATTTCTTAAAGTGTCTTTTTCTCTTTCTTTCACTTTCCTTTTAATAAATTAATGAATTCGAATTATAAAGAAGAGTTAAAGCCTAAAACGAATTATATTATATTGATATATGATTTAGGATGTCAAAAAACTACTATTACAAGTCTAACTCTTGATATATTATTTTATTTAATATTTTATGCCAAAAACACCTCCCTCCTCATGTATAAATAAGCCCTCCCCCTTCTCTTGCCAAACCACACCTCTCAAGCTTCAAGAATTTTCTAAGATCTTCACAATCATCTCCCCTAGCCCCTACCCCGCATCCAAAAGCTGCTGGTCTCATCAAAATACCAAGCTTAGGCCCTTAAGGAGGTTCTCAAGTGAAAGATTCAAGAGGTAATTTTCCTCCCTCTTCTCCTTTAATTTCCTTTCAAGTTCAAGTTCCTTTCTTGATCTCTCCCTAACTATCTTCATCCAAATTGTTTTGTAAATCCAGTATTATATATATACTGTAATATTATGATTATAATGGTATATTATATCACCCCACACCCTTTCCCTCTTCCTTTTATTTTATTAAAGAGAACGTTGTTCATGTGGTGATAATTTATCACCTTCAAAAACGACATGTTCTCTTCTTCCATTTCTACCTTCAATCTAGTCATGAAACCATTTTATGGTTGAACCAGAATATTTTATATGTATTATGTTCTATTTTAAGTTCTGGAAATAACCTATGGCCATATTACTAAGTTAAATGTTAAAACAAGTTCGTTGTGATCCAAAAACCGCCCAAATTTTCCCAAATAACCATCATTAAAATCTTATCTAGTGATTCGTTCGCATGGGTATAATATAACTCATTATAAAATCATTAAAGCTTCTGTAATATCATTAATAACTTTAATATCAATTCTGGATTTTTACCCATGATCTACCCAAACATCAATTTAAGAATACAAGTGGACCGCTCAAGAAAACCATGAAAACGAACATCCCCGATCAATGTTGTTAAACTCTATAAGTCATCCAAAGGAACATAATATGAAATAATGAAACCATAATGAACCCTATTAATGTATAAAAGGTTCTTTAATTTCTAATTAATGAATATAATGTCATTATACAGGACATTAAAGAGAAGGAGGCATTCGAAGTACAAGGTAAGGGGAAATCTCGAACCCAATTTTCTTCCTTTGGGTTCTCCCTCTTTCACTCCATTTTTGATATGGTTACTCCCCAAAGATCATTTTTTTCATAATTTCCTTGACTTTTCTGGGATATACATGTTTTTCACTGTTTTTTATGTCCATCAAAATGTTTTCCAAAAGAACTCTTCTTTCAAGATCTCACCTTTTACCTCTCATTCAAGGTTGATGGTTCTTGTATCAAGTATGTTGTTCCCTCTTTATTTTGGGAACCCAAAGCTTATGAATGTGTTATTATGAGATGAAAACCATTACTTTCCATGGGTTATTTATGTAATGTTTGGTATTTGTTCTATGTGGCAATCATGATAATGATAATGTTATGATGTGAAGGGTGCGCCCGGAATTATATAGCGCAATATGAATGTTTAAATGTGACGGGTGCGCCCAGAATTATATAGCGCTCCAATGCACTGGGTAAAGTGATGAATCTCATGAGTAAATATGAAATGATGTGTGAACATGATGCTAGCTTTGTTCACAAGTATGTATGGTAGTTAACCACTAAGACATGATGTTTCATTGTTATGGATTGCCACATTTCAAGTCTTTTTCTTATGCTCCTCTCATGTTCATGATCTTTTTCCTATGTTATGATTATGCTCACCCCATGATGTATTGTTCTTATCTATCCTCTTTCTGGGCTTTTATCTCACCCCTTTTGATGTATATCCTCAGGTGGCTACATGTACTAAGGAGAGGACAATTGCTACTAAGAAGCTATAGAAGAAGAAATTAAATAAATGTTTATGGTTGATGATGTATTTGTTATGTATGGTCCTAGTTTTCCCAAGACACTAAACCTCTGGATCCTCCATGTGTAATACTATTATGTTGTTTATCTTTGATAACTTTCTGAATTATGCCCAAATTCGCATTACGTGTAAGTACCTGTACGACGTGTCAAACTCACCTAGGGTGCTTAGTCTTCACCGGGGTTTGGGGATGGATTATCTCTTAATGATGATGACCCAATTTCACTCTTATGCACGTTGGGGAAGGTATCACGAAGGACTCTTCCGAGTGTTCAAAACTAGCGAGGAATTCGGCACAATGCTTAATAACCCCTTTCAAGAAGCTGCTACTGCTGGAGACCTCTGAGCGGCTTACCTGTGCTAGATTTTGCACTACGGCTTCTGGGGCCAGTTAATGGACTTTGGAGCGTTGGAAAATGAGTCCACCTGTGTGTATCTTAGGCAAGAAGTGTATACCGATGTTTCCCAACTCCATACCCCTCACACTAAAATTAGGAGGCATTATTGATGTTCCCATGAGTTTAGTCCTGTCTGTTCATTCTGTGTGTGGTTTGAAGAGTTAGGAAGTTTTTCCACTCTTTTTGGCGTACGTCTTGTAAACTCAGACTTTGCCGTATAAACTTTTTCATAAATAGAAGTTTCTTGTTTCCTTTCATGTATCCACCTTAACAATGTTGTTAAGAGTTTCCTTTAGATGTTTTCTTTCAGATGGATAGTCAAATTAACTTCTCATCACTACCCGATGAGCTAGTAGAAGTCATCTTGATCAAGGCATGCACGGTGGATTATCCATCCTTTCTCCACCTGCGAGGGTCCTACCAGCGTTTGCTCGATCTAGCAAATGGTCCAGAGATCCTTCGCTTATGTCAAGAGTATGATCGCGTCTTTCATCTCATCGCCACTTCTCAACTCCCCTGTTATAGGCGAAGGGGAAGGTACTATGAGGGCCTGTTCCAGTTTTTTACTCTGGCACAGAACTTTTCTTCCAGAGCGTGCTTCCTCGTGGCTGCTCAGAATGGCCATCTTAGTGTAGCCTACATGTTCCAAGTCTTGAATCTCAGTCTCCTCAACCACATCATCCTTCTCTACTACCTCGATCATGATGTGGCCAAAAAGAGTCATCAAGGAGTTTATCTACCCAGACGTTTCCGAGCTTTGCATCGCACGAGCCTCCCTTTGGAAGCCCGTGTGCAGTACGCCCAAACAGGAGTTCAAGGAGTACTGTTCGAGGTGCATCTAGGATTGGGAAACGGAAGAGATATGTGCCAGCCTTGGTATCCCATTAACCGAGCCAGATCCACTGTTTTAGTAGTGTTCTATATTTGGGGTTTCAGTTTTCTCTTTTTATGATAGAATTACGAGGGCACAATTCTTTGAAGGGGGAAGTAATGTAACGACCCGAGAATCCACGTTTTGATTTTTGACAAGTTTTCTTTTCAATGTCACCCGTTCAGTGAACCAACAATCAACTTATAAGGTAATAATAATAAAATGCATCAAATGAATGAAAACTCCTTTATTCAAATAAGAAACATCTCTGCTACAACTTCCACTGACCAAACAAGAAGATAAATTAACCAAAAATCCCAACTAAGAACCTAATTACAATAATGGGGAGACCGCTTAAAATCACTAAGAGCCCAAGAATGCGGTAGGGGTTTCGGGCGTCCATCATTCTAAACCTGAGGATGGATGAAGCCACTGCAACTATGCTGAGAACCAGGGGAATCACACGAACCATCTCTATTTCTTCTTCAGTCACCTGGAGCGAGGGACACCCCGAGACCAGACCCTTTTATAAGCACCCTAATCTGACCGTTGAACCCCAAATGACTATAAATTTGACCGTTGGTTTCCCCAAGAATCTAATGTTTTATTTTGACCGTTGGAAATAAGATAGTTTACCCCAAAAGGATCGGAATGCTAATTGTGTAATCTGATTTAATGTTTAAAAGTGACATCAATGATAATTTAATCAATTTATTTCTTGTTTCCAAAAAATGCGAATTATGTTTTATGAAAATTAATATTATTATTCACTACACTTATTTTCTTGATTTGAGCAATTAAAATTTTATTTTGTAATTATATTAAAGCTAATGGGTTTTTATTTTTTCTAAAAATTTATTAACCTTTGAGTTATATATATATATACATATTTCATCAAATCAAATAATTATTTTTCTCTAAATTAAATATAAGAGATAATAATAATACGAATGTTTATAACTTGGATAAACAGTTTTGGAAACTACGTCAAACTATAATTTCTTTTACTTATGTGTTTTGTGGTGATGATATTTATGTCAACGCACTCTTATGTGTGATTGGATAAAGTTACGTTTAATGTTTAATTAATATTAATCTTTAATTAAGAAAATTAAGGTAGTTAGCTAATAAAGAAAATTAAAATTTATATATATATATATGATATGTTTTGATTAACCAATGATTTTAATCATTTATTTTCATAATGAAATATTAAGTAATTAGTAATTATGGTTTAAAATAATAATAAAGATAATATAATAAAGTTAATAAGAATTATTGGTGTTTTAAAATAAAATAAAATATACATATATTTATATAAAAATATGTTTTGATTGAATAATTATATTTTTATTGACCAATGACTTTTTTTAAATAAAAGTTGATTTAATAATTGAGTTTTTTAATAATAAAAATCAAGGATTTAATAAACTAATAAAGATATTTATAAAACAATTTTTAATTTTTTTTAAAAGAATCCGGCTAAACCGCGTTTTAATAAACACCACTTCAACCGGAGCCGTACGATCTGGGCACTCCGATCGTAGCCGTCCATTTCTTTTAATGCCGCACTATTTGTGAGACGTCCAATCATCCCCGGTTTGATCCCAGCCGCCCGCTGTTTTCTCGGTTTTCTTCTACCTCGTGCCCGTGGCTTTTTCTCCTTCCTCACGACGCTGGACCAGTAGATCATAGGGAGCCTTGTTTTTCTCTCGTAGGCCGGCTAGTAGACCTGGCTGTCTCCTTCTTTTCTCGAGTCGGCACCGACCCCTCACCTCGGATACCTCGGGCCGATGACTCCCCGAAGTCCTTCATCTTCTTCCTCTATTTTTTTTAAAAACCCCAATTGCTCCGAAGAGGGGAGGCTTGCTTCGAGTTTCTTGGATCTCCGACCACCAATCCGGCGCTTCGTCTTCCTCTCCTCCTCTCTGAACTGGTAAGGGTCGTGTTCTTTTTTTTTCTAAGTTTGTTTAAACTTTGGGTTTTATATATAGTTATATATACGTAGATACATGTTATATATATATGTATATCTTCTGCGTTTAATATTTTGGTTCCTCTTTCCTCGTCTACTTCACCTCTTCGAGCAAGGTAAGAAGCATATTTTTAATTTGGTACGGTTTGGTCAAGTTTCAGTTTATATAAAATGTGTAAATATATATACATGTTATATATATTTATGGTGTGTGTGAAACCGGTGCAAACCTAGACCATGGGATCCCTCTCAGCTTAAAGAACCAATTAGGAGTAAGGGGGAAAATCCTCTTCATCGTTTCCTACCATTTCTGTAAGTTTTATATAGTTATACACACTTGTTGTATAATTGTGTATAAGAATATACAGGACCATATAAACCTGTTTTACCTATTCCTAGAACCGATCTTGTCAGCCTCTTTGTGAAAACCTAAATTTGGGGTAAGGGTTCGAAGGATCTGTTTTATTTGGGTGTGGGTTCTTGAATTTTACACCTTGTGTTTATATATGTGTATATATATATACTTTTATATACACATATGTATAAGATGATATACGCAAGTACACAACCTTTTCTCAATGTTTATAACCCTGATTTTTTTTCCTTTCGCCTATAAAAAAATGGAGATTTTGAGTAATTGAATAAATAGGTAAAATTATGCAAGTGAATGAAGTATATTGTTAATGTGTATATACATTAATATGAAATTGGTGTCCATGTTTTGTAATTTATTATAACATAGCATGATGAAGTTTATGGGTTGGTTTAATTTCAAAATTATTCTTGAAATTGATAATTTTTCATTTATCACTACTCTTGATAAATCAGGATTTTTCTTTGTGAAAATGGTTAGTATGGACTCATTAAACTTTTGCAAGTGCATACTTGTATTCATTGGTATGTACTCATGTTTATGAAACAACCTTTTTGTATGCAAGGATGACTTTTTGTCAATAATGGTTTGTGGAAATTATGTTCACCCCTTTTTCTTCTTTTATGGAAAAGAACTCCGGATGTTTTTACCAAATATAAATTTTGTTTAAGGTAAAACACGAGAGATATTTTTGGAGTATGGTTTAATGTGATAAACGCATGAATATGTGTAGGTATACATATCATTATGTTGTCTTCAATTATGAGTTCTCTTATGATGTTTGAAAACTTTATAAAGAAAAGGGGGCTTGTTATTTAAAGTGCTAATAGAAGAGTTTACACAATTATATACATGATTTCCCCAAGATGGACTTGATTACGCACATTGTAACCCCAACTGCCTATATTAAACACCCATGATATCCATTTATCATCATATGTGTAAGTTATGAACAACTATTCTTTAATTGGGTATTATGATGTTATGAAATGTTAAGTGTTATGTTCATTTTCTTAAAACCCATGTTTTCAAATGTTAAGATAACTTGTTATGTGCACGGAGCTTTAGCATGCATGTCATAATGTTTTTAATGATTAAACTGTCTTCATGTTATGAATACGTATGTGAAAATGGGGTTTAATTAAGAATGCATGAAACCCTATGAATGAATGACCATGTCAAGATATGTGAGGGATGTATAAGACTTACATGTGATGGGTGCGCCCGGAATTATATAGCGCAACAAGAATGATGTGACAGGTGCGCCCGAAATTATACAGCACTCTAATGCATTGGGTAAAGCAGGAGTCTCATGAGACGATTATGTGCGATGGTCTTGGCAGTTATCCATGGCTCGAGCTATCAAGGAAACAGGGTGGGCAGTGAGCCTCGACCCATTAAGTATGTTATACGGTCTTGAAGAAAGGTCTTGACAAAGTCCAGTATTATACATTCCCTCTGTATGTAATGATAAAGGTCAACCAGGGGTTAGTTCAACTAACAGGACAACCCCTAGTTGAAAGCTCCCATGACTATGAAAATGTAAGTTATGTGACAAGAACTGTTTTTTTCATGTGGTAAACTATTAGTAGAACTGTATATTCTCATGACCATGTTATGCACATTTTACTTGCTTAGTTACAGAATTATTTTTAGAATTTAAGTAACCTTGTTTGAATACTATGCATTGCCTATTTTCATATGTTGCGCTCTCTGATCATGTTTATTTTGAAGCTTATTTCAAGTACGTACTTCTCTGTGCAAGTGGTTTTAAAAAATGTTGGATTTCATGTTTTTAAGAAAAGATAATGTTTCATTTTTAGCAGTGTTTTATTCTCTTCAAAGGAACTGTTTTGAGAAAGAGTTTTCTTAAAACGTTTTTAAAACCCCTTACTAAGCATATTTTCTCACCCTATGTTTTTGTTTAAAATTTTTCAGGCATGGTTGGTACTAATGAAGTTAATCAGAAGCAGCTGGTTTCCCAGAATCCTGAGCCTCGCGATCTTCTGTAGTAATGGGACATGATAGTTAATTTGTAATGATGTAATGTTAAGTATATCATGTCTCATGTAATTTTGTTAATGTGTAAATATGTTAATATGAACTTGATGTCCATGTTTTGTAACTTATTACAACATAGCATGATGAAGTTTATGGGTTGATTTGATTTCAAAATTATTCTTGCAATTGAGAATTTTTCATTTATCACTACTATTGATAAATCAGGATTTTGCTTTGTGAAAATGGTTAGTATGGACTCCTTAAACTTTTGCAAGTGCATACATGTATTCATTGGTATGTACTCATGTTTATGAAACAACCTTGTTGTATGAAAGGCTGACTTTTTGTCAATAATGGTTTATGGAAATTATGTTCACCCCTTTTTATTCTTTTATGGAAAAGAACTCCATATGTTTTTACCAAATATAAATTTTGTTTAAGTTAAAACACGAGAGATATTTTTGGAGTATGGTTTAATGTGCTAAAACCATGCATATGTGTAGGTATACATATCATTATGTTGTCTTCAATTACGAGTTCTCTTATGATGTTTGAAAACTTTATAAAGAAAAGTGGGATTGTTATTTAAAGTGCTAATAGAAGAGTTTACACAATTATATACATGATTTCCCCAATATGGACTTGATTACGCACATTGTAACCCAAACTGCCTGTATTAAACACCAATGATATCCATTTATCATCATATGTGTAAGTTATGAACGACTATGCTTTAATTGGGTATTATGATGTTATGGAATGTTAAGTGTTATGTTCATTTTATTAAAACCCATGTTTTCAAATGTTAAGATAACTTGTTATGTTCACGGAGCTTTAGCATGCATGTCATAATGTTTTTAATGATTAAAATGTCTTCATGTTATGAATACGTATGTGAAAATGGGGTTTAATTAAGAATGCATGAAACCCTATGAATGAATGACCATGTCAAGATATGTGAGGGATGTATAGGACTTACATGTGATGGGTGTGCCCAGAATTATATAGCACAACAAGAATGATGTGACAGGTGCTCCCAGAATTATACAGCGCTCCAATGCATTGGGTAAAGCAAGAGTCTCATGAGACGATTATGTGCGACGGTCTTGGCAGTTAGCCATGGCTCAAGCTATCAAGGAAACGAGGTGGGCAGTGAGCCTCGACCCGTTAAGTATGTTATACGGCCTTGAAGAAAGGTCTTGACAAAGTCCAGTATTATACATTTCCTCTGCATGTAATGATAAAGGTCAACCAGGGGTTAGTTCAACTAACAGGACAACCCCTAGTTAAAAGCTCCCATGACTATGAAAATGTAAGTTATGTGACAAGAACTGTTTTTTTCATGTGGTAAACTGTTAGTAGAACTGTATATTCTCATGACCATGTTATGCATGTTTTCCCTGCTTAGTTACAGAATTCTTTTTAGAATTTAAGTAACCTTGTTTGAATACTATGCATTGCCTATTTTCATATGTTGCGCTCTCTGATCATGTTTATTTTGAAGCTTATTTCAAGTACGTACTTCTCTGTGCAAGTGGTTTTCAAAAATGTTGGATTTCATGTTTTTAAGAAAATATAATGTTTCATTTTTAGCAAAGCGTTTTATTCTCTTCAAAGGAACTGTTTTGAGAAAGAGTTTTCTTAAAACGTTTTTAAAACCCCTTACTGGGCATATTTGCTCACCCTACGTTTTTGTTTAAAAATTTTCAGGCATGGTTGGTACTAATGAAGTTAATCAGAAGAAGCTGGTTTCCCAGAATCCTGAGCCTCGCGATCTTCTATAGTAACGGGACATGATAGTTAATTTTTAATGATGTAATGTTTAGTATATCATGTCTCATTAAGCACCCTGGGTTCGGGGTCATAGTAGCACTTGTCCTCTCCTTAGTACATGTAGCCACCTGAGGATATACATCAAAAGGGGTGATCTAAAATCCCAGTAATAGGATAGATAAGAATAATACATCATGGGGTGAGCATAATCATACCATAGGCAAAAGATCATGAACATGAGAGGAGCATAAGTAAAAGACTTGAAATGTGGCAATGCATAAAAATGAAACATCATGTATTAGTGGTTAACTACCACACATACTTGTGAACAAATCTAGCATCATGTTCACACATCATTTCACATTTACTCATGATATTCATCACTTTACCTAATGCATTGGAGCGCTATATAATTCCAGGCGCACCCGTCACATTTAGACATTCATATTGCGCTATATAATTCCGGGCGCACCCGTCACATCATAACATTATCATTATCATGATTGCCACATAGAACACATATCAAATATGTACATAAATAACCCATGGAAAGTAATGTGTTTAATCTCATAATAACACATTCATAAGCTTTGGGTTCCCAAAATAAAGAGGGAACAACATATTTGATACAAGAACCATCATCCTTGAGTGAGTGGTAAAAGGTGAGATCTTGAAAGAAGAGTTCTTTTGGAAAACATTTTGATGGACATAAAAACCAGTGACAAACATGTATATCCCGGAAAAGTCAAGGAAATGATGAAAAAATGATCTTTGGGGAGTAACCATATAAAAAAATGGAGTGAAAGAGGGAGAACCCGAAGGAAGAAAATTTGGTTCGAGATTTCCCCTTACCTTGTACTTCGAATGAATCCTTCTCTTTAATGTCTTTTATAATGACATTATATTCATTAATTAGAAATTACAGAACCTTTTATAAATTAATAGGGTTCATTCTAGTTTCATTATTTCATATTATGTTCCTTTGGATGACTTATAGAGTTTAAAAACATTGATCGTGGATGTTCGTTTTCATGGTTTTCTTGAGCGGTCCACTTGTATTCTTAAATTGATGTTTGGGTAGATCATGGGTAAACATAAAAAATTGATATTACATGTTATTAATGATGTTACAGAAGCTTGAATGATTTTATAATGAGTTATATTAGATCCACGTGAACAAATAATTAGATAAGATTTTAATGATGGTTATTTGGGTTAATTTGGGCGGTTTCTGGATCACAACGAACTTGTTTTAACATTTAACTTAGTAATATGGCCATAGGATATTTCCAGAACTTAAAATAGAAAATAATACATATAAAATATTCTGGTTCAACCATAAAATGGTTTCATGACCAGATTTAAGGTAGAAATGGAAGAAGAGAACATGTCGTTTTTGAAGGTGATAAATTATCACCACATGAACAACGTTCTCTTTAATAAAATAAAAGGAAGAGGGAAAGGGTGTGGGGTGATATAATATAACATTAGAATCATAATATTACAGTATATATATAATACTGTATTTAAAAAACAATTTGGATGAAGATAGGTAGGGAGAGATCAAGAAAGGAACTTGAACTTGAAAGGAAATTAAAGGAGAAGAGGGAGGAAAATTACCACTTGAATCCTTCACTTGAGAACCTCCTTAAGGGCCTAAGCTTGGTCTTTTGATGATACCAGTAGCTTTTGGACATGGGGGAGGGGCTAGGGGAGATGATTGGGTAGATCTTAGACAATTATTGAAGCTTTAGAGGTGTGGTTTGGCAAGAGAAGGGGGAGGGCTTATTTATACATGAGGAGGGAGGTGTTTTTGGCATAAAATATTAAATAAAGTAATACATCAAGAGTTAGACTTGTAATAGTAGTTTTTTGACATCCTAAATCATATATCAATATAATATATTTCTTTTTAGGCTTTAAATATTCTTTATAATTCGAATTCATTAATTTATTAAAAGGAAAGTGAAAGAAAGAGAAAAAGACACTTTAAGAAATCACCTTTTGACTTTAGGCTTTAGAAAGTTATTTTTAGGTTTGAGAATTGGATTTGTTGTATTTAAAGGAAAAATTTATGAAATTTAATATGTTTTGGCCGAAACTAACGTTCTATAATGTTTATGTCATCATTACATCATTAATGATGCAATTTAGTGTACACCGATTATGCGAAAAACTGTATTTTTTACTATTCACCAGAAAATTGAAGTATTTCAGAATAAACCCAAAAATTTACCCCTACCATTTTTCAACGTGTAGAATCCAAAAACGATGTCCATTTTTTAAAAATATTTTTCTAAATATTATTAATTTAATTTTTAACTAAAATCACAATTTACCTAAAAAAACAGTTTTTAAGATTAAAACTGATTTTGTAGTTCTTTCATAAATTACGTAGGGTCTTATAAAATTATCTAAAAACTATTAGACATTTATTCAGTACATTATGAATACATTTCAGGGAAATAAATATTCTTTTAAATTAATTAATTAATTATAATTAATTATTTTGACTTTATAAAATACCAAAAACATTTTCTAAGGTCAAATTCCCACCTTCTAAGATGTCTAAATTTTATTTTAGTATTCATAGGTAATTTTACTCTTATTTACTATTCATAAGGGTCATATTAGTATTCATAAGGGTAGGTTACTATTCATAAAGGTAGGTTACTATTCAACAAAAATTATTTTTGTTTCATTAGACTCCAAAAACTATCCTGAACACAACCGTGTATGTCGGATTTTTAAAATTCCAAACGTAGGGGTGACAAAATTATGTTTAAAGGTCACTTATCACTTAGTAGTTCATTATTTTGTGTTTTTATGACATAGATATAAGAAGGGAATTTTCTATTGAAATACTTTGGGTCGTTACATTCTTACCCCCTTAAGAAATTTCGCCCCAGAAATTTCACTTTACACAAACAGGTGAGGGTACTTCTCCTTCATTGCCTCTTCTGGTTCCCAAGTTGCTTCCTCAAACTTATGGTTCCTCCACAACACTTTGACAAGGAGGGTTGTCTTGTTGCGTAGAACCTTATCACTTCGGTCCAAAATTTTTACCGGCTGCTCCTCATAGGAGAGATCATCTTCAAACTGTACCACCTCTGAGTTTAGTACATGTCAGGGGTCTGGAATGTACTTCCTCAGTAGTGATACGTGAAACACATCATGAACTTGAGCCATATTCGGTGGAAGTGCCAGACGATAGGCCACGACTCCTATACGATCAAGGATCTCAAAGGGGCCAATGTACCTTGGGATTAGATTCCCTTTCTTCCCAAATCTCATGACTCTCTTCCATGGAGATATTCAAAGGAAGACTTTATCTCCAACGTCGAACTCCAAGTCCCTTCGACGGTTGTCAGCATAGCTCTTTTTCTGACTTTGAGCAGCTTTGATGTGTTTCTGGATGACTTGAACCTTCTCGGTCATCTTCTACACAAGATCAGGTCCAAGTAGCTTTCTTTCTCCAACTTCATCCCAACAGGTTGGAGTTCTACATCGCTTCCCATAAAGAGCTTCATACGGAGCCATCTGAATACTCGAGTGGAAGCTATTTTTGTATGAGAACTCAACCAATGGGAGGTGCTGATCCCATCCACCTTTGAATTCTAGAGAGCATGATCTTAGCATATCTTCGAGTTTCTGAATAGTCCTTTCAGACTGGCCATCAGTTTGGGGGTGATAGGCCGTGCTAAAATTTAATTCAGTACTCAAAGCATGTTGAAGGCTCCTCCAGAATTTAGATGTGAACCTTGGATCATGGTCAGAGACAATCGAGAGTGGAACACCGTGCAATCTCACTACTTCTTTCACATATATCCTTGAAAGCTGTTCAAGTGAGAGGTCTTCCCGAATAGTGATAAAATGGGCAGTCTTGGTGAGTCGATCAACCACAACCCATATCACATTATTTCCCTTTGACATCTTCGAGAGACCCATAACAAAGTCCATAGTAACATTTTCCCATTTCCACATGGGTATAGGAAATGGCTGCATCATACCTTTGGAATTTTTCCGCTCATCTTTAACTTGCTGACATACCAAGCACCTTGATATATATTCCGCAATCTCCTTCTTCATGTTATCCCACCAGAAGTGTTCTCGGAGATCACGATACATCTTGGTACTTCTAGGATGAATAGAGAAAGTTGAGCTATGTGCATTATCCAATAGCTCCTTCTTTATCCCGGGTGATGAAGGCACACAAATCCGCATTCCAAACCGAATCACACCATCATCATCGATATGGAACTCTTGCAGATTCCCTTCATTTACTGCATTCACCCTCTTTTGTATCTCCACATCATCCCTTTGTGCTTTCTTAATCTTCTGTTGGATGTATGGTTGCGCAATCATTTGGGCAAGGTAGGATGTATCCCCTGCCCTTATGATTCCCAAATCCATCCTTTGCATATCCAAGAAGATAGGGTCTTTGTCAATCCTCAACATGGATAGAGTATCAGGTTCTTTTCTACTTAGAGCATCAGCTATCTTGTTCGCCTTCCCAGGATGATAGTGAATAGAGAAATCGTAATCCTTGATTAGCTCTAACCATCTCCTTTGATGCATGTTGAGCTCCTTTTATGTGAATATATACTTTAGGCTCTTGTGGTCAGTGTATATGTCACACTTCTCACCATAAAGGTAGTGCCGCCAGATTTTCAAGGCAAAAATCACGGTTGCCAGCTCTAGATCATGCGTCGGGTAGTTCTGCTCATGGATCTTCAATTGTCGTGAGGCGTAGGCTATCACATTATCATTTTGCATGAGTACACAACCCAAGCCTTTCTTTGAAGCATCGCTGTATATCACAAAACTTTCTCCACTTTTCGGTAGTGTGAGTACAGGTGCAGTGATCAGCCTTCTCTTTAGCTCCTTGAAGCTTCCCTCACATTCTTCCATCCATACATACTTTACCCCTTTCCTTTTTAACTTAGTTAGTAGGCTTGACAATCGTGAGAAGTTTCTCACAAAACGTCGATAGTACCCAGCTAATCCAAGAAAACTATGGATTTCTATGACACTTGAGGGCCTGGGCCATTCCTCAATCGCCTTTGTCTTTAAAGGGTCCACAGAAATTCCCTCGCTTGTGATCACATGTCCCAAGAACATGACTTGATTCATCCAAAAGTCACACTTGCTGAACTTGGCGTACAACTTCTCCTTTCTCAATGTCGCCAACACAAGTCTTAGATGTTCTTCATGTTACTCCTTTCTCTTGGAGTAGACGAGAATATCATCAATAAAAACTACCAAAAATTTGTCGAGGTAATGTCTAAAGACTCTATTCTTCAAATCCATGAAGATTGCAGGGGAATTAGTAAGTCCGAAGAGCATCACCAAAAACTCATAGTGCCCATACCTTGTACGGAAGGCAGTCTTCTGAATATCTTCCTTCTCCACCTTTACTTGATGATATTCAGAACGAAGATCCACCTTTGAGAAGTATTGAGCTCCTCTTAACTGGTCGAACAAGCCGTCAATCCTTGGGTCCCAATGAAAGCACAACCACCCCGCCTTAACAAGACCGTCGGGTCCTGGCCCACTGGGTACCACCAGTTGCCCCGCAAACACGTGGGACCCACCCTAGGGTCCACCCACATGCCTGAACGGGTCATATGACTAATGATTGTCCCCACAGGCCAACACCTGTCCTTTCCAGTGTACTTTGTCATCACTCGTACACGTCCTGAGAAACTTCCCAGAAGGTCACCCATCCTGATCACTACTCTAGGCCAAACACGCTTAACTGTAGAGTTCTAATCAGGTAGGCTCTCGAAAAGGAAGGTGCACCTTGTTGACATGAGTCATATCATTTCTCCATTTAACCCTTTATCATTTGGGGATGTTACAATCACCCACCTTTAGAGCACAACGCCCTCGTTGTGGGCCCTACATCTCAACCCAGGCAGTGCACCGCACTTAAGGCTAGGTTCCCCCTCTGATACCAAATGTGACAACCGGGCCCCAGTGACAGCACAACCACCCCGCCTTAACATGGATGTCGGGTCTTGGCCCACTAGGTACCACCAGTTACCCCGCATACACGTGAGGCCCACCCCAGGGTCCACCCACGTGCCTGAACGGGTCATCTGACTAAT
The DNA here is from genome assembly GCA_963277665.1 of Viscum album. Classification (NCBI taxonomy): domain Eukaryota; kingdom Viridiplantae; phylum Streptophyta; class Magnoliopsida; order Santalales; family Viscaceae; genus Viscum; species Viscum album. The sequence goes on along the minus strand of OY728142.1, from coordinate 1,326,071,291 downwards.
GACTGTCCCCACAGGCCAACACATGTCCTTTCCAGTGTGCTTTGTCCTCACTCACACACATCTTGGGAGACTTCCCAGAAGTTCACCCATCCTGATTACTACTCCAAGCCAAGCACACTTAACTGTGGAGTTCTAATCAGACAGGCTCCCGAAAAGGAAGGTGCACCTTGTTGACATGAGTCATATCATTTAGTCATTTAACCCTTTATCATTTGGGGATGTTACAGTAAGTCTGAATGAAATTACATCAGTTCATAAATTTCATAAATCAATATATGGTCGTTTTCTTATGATTTCAAAGCTATCCAACATAATTTTCATAGTTTTGACCCCTTGACATGCGTTTTTATAGACTTTAGTATCATTAAAAACTATTTATTGAGTCATTCTGAGCACATTGCATGTCAGATGGATGTGTTGTCTATGTGTACACATGAAAAATAATTCAACGGTAGTTGTTCCATTATTTGATGTCAATATGAGGATTTTTTCTATGGGTTTTACCATTACACACACATTTTAGTGTTTTAAAACACTAAAAACACATTTATAGGCATCTCAGTCAAACTGTAACTTGTAATGTTGTATTGTTGGTTCCTATATTTTAAAAATAAATCTTCGATCATTTTACTATGATTTCATATCCACATGATGTTGTTTTCAAAATTTTGACCCCTAACACATGTTTTTTAAGACTTTGGTATCTTTAAAAACTTCTTATAGAGTCATTCATAGCACATCGCACATCAGATGGATGTGTCGTCTACACGTACACATAAAAAATAATTCAACAATTATTTTCCCATGATTTCACATAAATATAAGGTCATTTCTATGGGTTTTATCGTTAAATGCACGTTTTAGTGTTTTAAAACATAGAAAACACGTTTATGGGCCTCCTGAGAAAAATGTAACTCATAATGATGTTTCTTCTGTTTCTACATTTCAAAAATAAATCTACAGTCATTTTCCTACGATTTCATAGCCATCTAATGTTATTTTCATTATTTCGACCCCCTAAAACGTTTTTAAAGGTGTTTGTATCTTTAAAAACTACTTATTGATTCATTCAGAGAACACCACACATCATATGGATGCGTTTCCTACATGTACACATCACAAATAATTCAACAGTGGTTTTCCCATGATTTGACATCAATATAAGGATATTAGATATACTTTTTACCATTACTCGCACATTTTAGTGTTTTAAAACACTAAAAATTCATTTACAAGAATCTTAGAAAAATAATAACTCTAAATGATATATCATCAGTTCCTAAATTTCAAAAATTAATCTATGGTCACTGATCTCTGATTTTACATCCATTCATTGTTTTTTTCATTATTTTGACCCCCTAAAACATGTTTTTAAAGACTTTGGTATCTTTAAAAACTATTTATTGATTCGTTATGAGAACACCACATGTAGGATAAATGTGTTATTTATGAATATACATAATAAATAATTCAATAGTGGTTGTACCATGATTTCATGTCAATCTAAGAAAGTTTTCTATGGTTTTGACTATTACACACACATTTTAGTGTTTTAAAACACTAAAAACACATTTACAGGCATCCTGATAAAACTTTACATGGAATTATGTGTAGTTTATTCTTACATTTAAAAAACCAATATAAGGTATTTTTCCTATGATTTCATAGCTATATAACATCTTTTGTCTAGTTTTGATCCCCTTGCACACATTTTTAAAGACTTTGGTATCTTTAAAAACTATTTATTGAGTCCTTCTAAGCACACCGCATGTCATATGAACATTTTTTCTTTATATACATTTCAAAAATAATTAAATGGTATTTTCCCATGATTTCACATCAATATGAGGTCTTTTTATGGTTTTGACCATTACCTGCACATTTTAGTATTTTAATAGATTGAAAACGCATTTACATGCATCCTAGGAAAACCGTAACTCAAAATGACATGTCTTTAGTTCATACATTTCAAAAATAAATCTACAGTTGTTTTACTCTGATTTCACATCCATTTGACATTTTTTTTCATTTTTTTAACCCCATAACACTCATTTTTTAAAGACTTTGGTATCTTTAAAATATGTTTTTTGAGTCATTCTGAGCACAATTCACATCAGATGGACTTGTTATCTCTGCATACACATCATAAATAAATAAAATTTTATTTTACTATGATTCCACATCAATATGAGGTTGTTTTATATGTTTTTTTTACTGTTATACACACGTTTTAGATTTTTAAAACACTAAAAATGTGTTTACAGGCATCCTATACAAATTGTAACTAGAAATGACATGTCACCAGTTCCCATATTTTAGAAATCAATCGATGGTCATTTTTGCATGATTTTAGGGCCACGTGACATCATTTTCATAGTTTTTCCCCCTTATACCCATTTTAAAGACCTTGGTATATTTTTAAAATGTTTATTGAGTCATTCCAAGAACACCATACATTAGATGAATGCGTTGTCTCTTTGTACATGTCAAAATAATTTAACAATGGGTTTCCCATGATTTTACATCAATATGAGGTTTTTTTCTATGGTTTTGATCTTTACATGAACATTTTAGTGTTTTAAAACATTAAAAACTTGTTTACGAGAATCCTAGGAAAATCATAACTCAAAATGACTTGTCTTCAATTCATACATTCCAAAAATAAATCTACTATTGTTTTCCTCTGATTTCATATCCATGCGACACCGTTTTCATAGTTTTGACCCCCTGATACGCATTTATAAAGACTTTGGTGTTTTTAAAAACTATTTTGAGTCATTATGAGAACATCATGCATTAGATGAACTTGTTATCTCCACTGACATATAAAAAAAATCAACTGTGGGTTTTTTCATGATTTTACATCAATTTGAGGATTTTTCTATGGTTTTGACTGTTGTATGCATGTTTTGGTGTTTTAAAACACTAAAATTGCATTTGTGGGCATCCTAGACAAACTATATATCGGAATGAAATTTCGTTGGTTCCCATATTTAAAAAAAATATATACAGTCATTTCACTATGATTTTATGGCCACCCAATATCGTTTGTGTAGTTTTGACCCCTTGACACATGTTTTTAAAGACTTTTTCATCTTTAAAAACTATTTATTGAGTCATTTTGAGTACACTGCACATTGGATAGATATGTTGCCTTTGAGTACACATCAAAAATAATTCAACAGTGGTTTTACCATAATTTCATGTTAGTATTATGTCGTTTTATATGGTTTTTATCATTACATGAATGTTTTAGTATTTAAAAACACTAAAAATGTGTTTACATAAATCCTGGGAAAACCATAATTTATAATGAAGTTCCATGAGTTCCTAAATTTTAAAAATCAATCTATAATAATTTTTCTCTTAATTCTTGGTCATGAGATACAAAAATTTGATGCTATAACTCAAAGTGAATGTTTTCAATATAAATGTGTCATTTTTACTTTAACACAGAGTTCAAAGACAAAAATGAGAAAATGAGATTAAATTGTTTTTAAACTTTAGGAAATTTTTGATGTGTAGGAATTTACAACACATCAATATGAGTCCCTATGTATTCGGTAGGAATTGAAATGCGTATTTTCAATATAAAAGTGTCACTTTAGTTTAAAACATCTTTTATATTCTAAAAGCTGAGAAAATGAGTTTAGATTGTTTTAAAACTTTAGTAAAATGACCAATTATTCATTTAGGATGGGTAGAAATGTATCACACATTAATCAAACACATGAAATGAGTGGCATTTCTCGAAGTGTTTTTTTTAATATAAGTGTCATTTTATTTTAAAATTCATGTCATATAGCCAAAGCTAAGAAAATTATCTTGGATTGTTTTCAAAATTTAGTAAAATGATCCATAATTCATTTTTGATGTATAGAAATTGACCACACATCAATTAAACACATCATGTGGTCAGTATGACTCAAAGTTCCTGTTTCAATATAAAAGTGTCATTTTAGTTTTATTCATGGCACTTGTATGTGTTCTTTGTATATGTGTGAATGATTTAGGGAGTTTAGAATTTACCTCATTAGGATGAGCTATAAGGCTGGAAATTTCCACATGGATCATTCCCATCATTCTCTTAAATACAGACACTAAATCAGTTTCCATTTATGACCCCCTGATCCTATACTGACCTATAAGAGTCATGTTCTTATACTTTTTCTTTCAACCTTGCAGTTTCTCTTTATTCTTCCCAATTCATGGCACTACTCGAACCCACACCAGGAGTATCAAGAAATGATAATAACACCCTACCAAAGATAATTGATGGATTAAGCCTCGAATCCATCTCCCATACACGCTCGAGATGCTCCTTTCCTAAAATGATTGCAACTACATCGTTATGGGATACCAATGATGATTGTGAAGGGTTTACATCCCAAGAATATTGAATTTTAAAATTTTAATACAATAATATTAACAACAATTTTTTAAATTATTTTGACTTCATAATATTATCTAGTACATAATTTTTTCATTACTATTTAATGTTATTTATTTACTATAAAAACTTAATAATGAAAAATAAATTATAACAACAAACATGCTTTAAACCTAATTAAATGGGGACAACTAAATGGATTAAATAATGATAACAAATCTAATTAGCACCATTTAATCCATGTATATGTCCCTATTTAATTGGGATTAAGGCGTGTTTGTTGTTAGAATTTATTATTCATTAATTTTTTATACTAATGAAATAAAATTAAATAGTAATGAAATGTACCCACTCCAACGTATTTAGTAGGTTCATTCACAAAAATGTTGTTGTGTTTCCTATGAACATTAAGACACATCTCTCTCTGGCCAATAGAGTCACCCAATTCACTAGTCATTATAAAAATATATATACAAGTTAAAGAAATATATTTACTTATAATAAAATAACATAAATAATAGTGGATAAAATACAACCAATATTTATCTTTTTATAAAATAACTCTATGACCAAATGATATGAGGAATGACTTGTTTCTCACAATTCATAATATTTTTTTTAAATAATTCCTAAAAAAAATGAAAACATTAATAAAAATTATAATTTTATTGTGTTTATGTTATTAAGATACTGTAAAATATGAAATTATCTCATGAGATACATCTCTGTTAATATCGAAAAACATCTTCCAATACTCACAAGAAATACCTTTAGGCACTTTATCCTTTTTCATGAGCTAATAGATGTGTCATTAAATTCATGAAATAGTATCCATTTAAAATCTCTTCATTTCTTCCCCAAAATTTTTAGAGTCCATGGGTGTGAAATGGAGTCAGGGTCATCAAAATGAAAAAACATCTATAAAAAAATAATATAACACTTTATAAGTATATTAAGAATTTTAATCATGAATTTTAAATTAGTTATCAATTAATATTAAATTAACATCACCTTTAATTGGTTATCAAAGACTTCATTTTTCTAAGTTGTGGGAATATGCTTCAAATATTTATAGTTAATGGGAAAAATCACTCTCTCGCAAGCAAGCTACCCAAGAATCTGTCCATAGATTCCGACAGAATCATTGGTAGGCACCCCAAACTCATCAAATGGAATGATAATCTTGAAGTCTTTTATGTCTCATAAATCTTCCATATTCATATTTATATAACTTCTAAAGTTATTTTTATCTATTTAACAAATTTATTAAGTAATTAATAAAATATATAGTTTTTTGTACAATGAAATGCATACCAGTAATGGTAACTCACCAAAATACCCTATATGGAGGGGGTGAAAAACTACTCCATCACCAGAGGTGCGTCGGATGGTGGGCTACCAACAACATCATGGGAAACTGTTGGCTTGTTAGATGTCTCTGGTATAATAGAATCACACAAATCTATTAATGTTGATGGTAGTGGTGGTGTGCTCTGAGATGTTGATTGGCTAAGATCTCAATTTTTCTCTCTCAAAATTCTTATAATTCAAATGGTTTAGAATATATTAAATGTATAATAAAATTTAAAGGTAAAATATTTTTACAAAAAATAAAAAATAGAACAATGTATATATGTACAAAAAACTTATGAAATGAGAACTTTTAATATAGTTTCATTACCAATTTATACATTCAACTATATTCATATTCATTGTCTTCATTTTTATCAACATCCATTGTTATGGGTACTTAATTTTAACCCTCTATTGAAAGTTTTATTATTTCAATATTGTCAGGAAAAAAGTGTTCAATGTTTTGTGGTTAATGATGTACACTTTCACAATGTACTAATTGATCTTCATCACCCATATCATACAAGTATCTCTACTTCAAGTGTAGAACCAAACTCCAAGCTTCATGTATTTAATTATCCAAATAATAAACCATCTTCAATTTTCATGATAAGATAAATGGATCATGCTCTGCATGATCACTGGTATAGATCAAGAGAGAGAAGTTGAGAGAAGTAAAATTTAATGAATTTTTCATTATACTCCTATTAATGTTGACCCACTTTAATTTGAATAAGACAACTAAAAATTGACCATGATAGTTTAATTTGATTACATAAATCAAATTTCCATAGTATCCCACATATGAAAGTGTAAATACACAATTATTTTGAGTTTTCAAGTCTTATTAATGATAAATTATATGAAACCTAGATCCATGAATATTGTAGGCATCAAATCTCTTAGCTTGCCTTAGAGTACCTCAAGCCAAAACTTCAAATCATTTGATATTTCAACTCAATTATCAACATTAATTATGTTGTAAATAAGATATAAGGTGTTACTTTTAACATATAAAAAATAACTACACATCAATAATATGAATACGAGTATATACTTACATGATGGGAAAACCATTATAAAATATCCTTATAAATATATTTTGTTAATTCCATCTCATTTTGAGATCAACCCCTTAGGCGTCGATTTGTTCAAAAACACAATTCTTTAACAAATGGATTTGCAATAATACTATTGATCAACACATATATATGTTCTTGTAGAAACTCCAATTTAGTCTATATAAAATTCAACCCCTTTCTAATAGGAAATCCAATAGTTGGAAATATCGATGATGGGATTTTAGAATGAGAATTTATGGAGATTTCATAAACATGTCAAACATGATTAAATCTAGTATCAATCCCATATAAATACCTAGAACATAAGTTTATAAAATCTCCAACCATGTAACCTTCAACAATAGAGTCTTCTGGTCGAGATTTATTCCTCACATATGATTTCAAATGACCTAAGTACTTAATGAAAAAAATAAGAAACATATTAAAAAAAAATATGCAATGATTTGATAAAATTTAATTCACTAATGAAAATAAAAATAATATCAACATACCTATAAATTAGATATATCCATTTATATTGTAATAGTCCACCAAGTTTAGCTTCTTCAACTAAATGAATAATCAAATTAATCATGCTTGTAATAATAATGGGGGAAATAACTTATCCAACTGAAGAAGTGTCAAAATTTTTTTTCCTGAAGTTTAAAAATATCAGTTGGATTAAGTTTTTTTCCAAAAATATCTTTGAAAAAGGCATAAAACTAAACTAGAACTGCATTTAATTTTTCAGTTATGTATTATGGAATTCCAATGAGAACAACTACTCCATCAGAATGTGTGAGTCATGACTTTTCAATCCATGTAACTTTTGATATTTTAAGTCATCTCAACTTGAAATGTTATTTGAATATCCGTCTGTCACTTTTACATTATTTAAACTTTGAAGGAATAAATATTCCTCAAGATTTTTCATTGTAAAAATAGCCAAAGGATACTTTCTATTCTCATTTTCCCACAAACTAGGATTTATATTCATTGATTCCAAATCCTTATGATCATTAAGGTGATCCTTCGATTTACCCTGATCATTAAGCAAGGTAAAAATTAAATTATCACAGATGTTCTTTTCAATATTAAGTACATCAATATTATGAAATATCAAATTAAACTCCCAATAAGGGTGTTTGAAAAAAAATACTCATTTTCTTCCACTATTTTGTTCTATCTGCTTCAGATACTATACCTCATACCCTTTTCCAACATTCTTTAAAATGATTACATTTTCCAAAATCTACAGTGACATTCATTAATTGTCATAATATTTCCAAACCAGGTAATAACTTTAATGGATTTATCAATTCAATATCTCTATTTAATTATGTATTATTAAACCTAAATCTATGAGAATCATCAAGAAATTTATGATGACATGTAAAACATAATTTTTTACTATGATGTAATCTTTGAGGTTCAAAATCAAAATTAAAAATTGGACATGCCAAACTTGTATGAGTGTTTCAACTAGATAAGTTTACTAGTCTATTAAATTCACTAATTTTCCACATTAAATCAACATGAATTTTGAATAATTTTCTCATTGAAGCATTATACATTTCCATGTCATCATTCCATAATTCTTATAATTCTTTGATTAGAGGTTGAAGGTATACATCAATGTCATTTCCATGCATTTTCTTTCCAGGAATAATTATTGAAAAAATGAAATAAGTCTTCTTCATACACATCCATGGAGGTAAATTATAAGGGATCAATACAATTGGTCAAATTCCATAATTATTACTTAAAGAACCAAAATTGATAAAATCATTAAAAACCATTAGGATTTGAATAAAAATATGGATATAATGAATCAAACACCTTCCTTGATATTTAATATTTTGGATATCTCATCAAGACATAATTTTTACTATTCTAAGAATTCCACTTCATGTTATATGTAGTGTTATATGACATAAATACTCTTTGTAAGTGTGGTTTTAGAGGAAAGTAATGCAATACCTTTTCATGGGTTTTATTCTTCTGTTTCTTCCTATGGTTTCATTAATTTTTACTCTCATTGTTGTTCATTGAATTTTATCTACTTGTATGACATCGTGTGTATTATTTTTTATCAAACTCTTCTCCCTAGTAAAGCCTGCAATTATTATAGAATTCATGTATCTTTGTATAATCAAGACCAAGTTTTTTAATGATTTTATTCATCTCATAGAATAATAAGGGGATCATAGATTCAATAAATTCATCATGAATCAACTCTAAAATCATGTATATTTCTTTATTAGTAATTCCACAGTGACACTTGATATGATAAAAATTAACTAGAAAATAAAACTTACAATACTTAACATTCCCTTCATATAGTTCTTGTTGTCTATTTCAAACTAATTCATAAAATTATTTTTTCCCACTGCAGTTCTGAGTAAGATTAACCTTCTTAGGATCAACTGAAGTTTCTGTTGATATATTAAAATCTTGGGCCTTGTATCCTACCAATCCAAATGAATCATTTATCAAATTTCAAACTGAATTATCCTCTAGAGGGTCAATTTGTGTTTCATTGATAGAATTTTCATTATTTTTACTTTCTATAACATTTGATTAACCATGATAAATCCAACATACATATCAATTCAGAAACCGTTTCAATATCAAATGATCATAAATGTCGTTTCTATTCAACCATATCTTGAATTTACAATCAGGACACAAAAAATTTTTCTACCATCCACTGATTGGTTTGAAAATGTGTATTCTAAAAATTCATCCAAACCCTTGGCATACTGAGGTGTGTTTTGAGTTAAATTAATCCTAATTTTATCCATAGGTATTGTATTGTGACTCTTCTCATTGTACATTTAGATATAAAGATATAAATGTTTGATCAAACAAGTACAATCAAAATTAAACATCATCTAACTTCGTCATTGACCAGGGTAGGGTCTTGATTCGATATAACACAAATTCTATATAAAAATGATTAAATCCAACATAAAAAACATAAAAAAATGAATTAATAAATATTAACCCTCACAATAATATAGTTGGATTTTTTGGAATAGGTTCACTGGCCCTAAGAGAGAGAGAGAAATAAAAAATATAGAGGTTGGGGAGATGAGGTCAATGAAGTTCGACTCACGGACGGACAAGGGTAGGAGGAATTAGGTCGAGACAGAGGTAGAAGTATGGGGTCATGGGTAGAAGGGGGTTAGGGATTTTTTCTCCATCGGAGGTTGTAGTCACTGGGAAAAAGGGAAGAGGGGTCGCTGTTGTGGGTCATTGTCGAGGAGCGGTGGGGGGGGGGGGGTTGCTCTGAGGTCATAGTCAGGGAGTAGGGGGATTCGGGGTCATGGGGATTGGAGGTGGGGAGATAAGTTCATCATCGGGGATCAAGGGGGTCATGGTTATGGGGATCAAAGGGGTGGAGGGATGGTCTTTTTCAGGTAATAGTGGGGTTTGGGGTCATGGGGATCAAAGGTGAGGGAGGGGTCATCGTTGTCGAGGATTAGGGGGGTCAGGGCAAAGGGATTGAGGGGAGGGGTGGGTCCAAATGGATCGAGTGGGGGAGGGGTTGAATTTGGGGTTTTAAGGATTTGATGGAATTTTAAAAAAACCACCGCTAAATTTAAAAATAAAAAAATATTGGCGGTCATATTAAACTATTTATATATTATAAATTATATTTAATAATATTTGTTTAGAGGTTGTTATAAACACCACTAATAAACTGCTGCTAAGACCACTTTTTGTAGTGTGGGTATTTTCGATTGTCAGAGAGCACTTTCAATTTCTGGTTGTGGGGTACAATAGTTGCAGTCTGCTAGAGGAAATTTTCAATTGTTAATTTAACCAAAATTTTCAATTGTAAAATATTTTTCATCTCGGTTTCCAAAAATAGTTGATTTTTCTTTCTGTACGGTGGTGTTTTGGAAAGGTGTGCACACCAGCTTGTTGGTGTCAATATTAGATTTGATTATTCCTATAATGGATATAGATGAAAGTATTACATATTTTTATTTGAAGTTTTTCATGTCTAAATGGATTTTTATACTAAAAATGTTTGATTTGTGGTTAAAATTGAAATTTTTTCTGCCCAAATGGATTTAGTACTATAAATTGAGAGATATTTAGCACTATATTTTATAAACACTAAAAAAAGTGTTGATAAAGGGGGGGGGGATTTTATCAGTGATGATAAAGGTAAATTTTATTCATGCTAAGAAACACGCTGATAAATGGGTACCCTTTGCTAGTGCTTTTTTAATGGTGATAAATGTGCAACTTTATCTGTTCTTTTCTTAGCGTTGATAAAATTTCCACCTTTAACAACATGAAAAAATCGATTTTAAAAGGCATAGTAAAAATTTTAATTTATATATACATATTTATATATTTTTAAATAAGATCTATATTACAATAAGTATATATATGTAAATAAAATATATAAATATGATTCATATAACTTTTAATAAAAATTTGTTATCAATCTTATTTTTATAAATTTATGTAAAAAAATTATCAAATTTATATTAATCAATAAAATTTTTAAAAGTATATTTATATAAATTAATTGAAAAATGTGAGGAAAAATACCATGTAAGGGTAAGTATAAAAATACCGAGTAGGTGCCCCAAAATCCAAAACCAAACGGGAGAAAATAATAGGCATTAGTCCACTCGACTCATCCAGAGGAAACCCAATAGATAGAGAAACTCCATCTCTAACATACTTAACTATACAATACAGTCAACTTATGCCACATGGTGTGTCAATCAAGAGATGTGAAAACACTACAAGGACTCCTAGAAACACCCAGATACACTCATCTCATACTTCAAGATTCATGAGGTTTATAACTCGTAGGAAGAAACTTAAGGTTCCAAAACAAATCTCATCTAGGGATATTTTATCCATGAGCCTAGCCACCCTATATGAAATGTAACAGAGAGAATTCACACATTGGGAATCTCTATTCCAATGTCACATCTATTCCATCCCATATGTCACTCACCTTAGAGCTGACACTCCATCGATTATCGCTAAACTGATGGCACAACCCTATAATCCCTGGTGGTACCTATCCATGAGAGAATTCTCATCAAAAAAAGCCATGAAGAAAGTTACCCAGTGACCCAGAAGATCTCCAAAATTTAGTTAGGGGATCACTCTCAGGAACCACTGGGGGACACTATGAAGGTGTATCAGAGTGTGTATTTTTACAAAGGTTTTTCTACACTATATTTTTAATTCAAGTCTTGGGATTTACTTGGATTTTTGTACTCTCTGATTCATGGTGAATTTTATTGTAATTGCCTCATGGTTTTCCATGTTAAAATATGTGTCCCCATTTATTATTCTGTTATTTTATTTTTTTCTTCTCTTACATTGGTGATTCTCACAATTATTGTTGTCGCAACTGAGTTTTATTCTGGGGTCAATCCACTTTTAAACCAACATCTGGTATCAAAGGGTGAGGTTCTCTATGTTTCGTACTGATTAAATATGGGTGATTCATGGCATGAGATTTCATCCCACATTGAACTGTTTAACGGGAAAAATGATTTTACACTTTGGAAGTAAAGAGTTTAAAATATTCTGGTCTGTGAGAGGATATTGAAGGAATTATAGAAAAAATTAGATAAACCAAAGATGATGAGAAATGGTGATTGTAAGTATATGAGAGAGTTAGAGACAAGAATGGTTTAGATGTATTTGGGTGATAATACATTGAGGGAAGTGATAAATTTAACAGATCCAAAGGAGATTTAGTCTAAGATTGAAAGAATGTATAAATAGAAATCCCACAAAAATTGTTTATATCTAAAAAATAGTTGTATTGTTTGTGAATTCCATAGAATGAAGATTTAGGTAACCATCTAGATGAGTTCACCAAACTTTTGACGGACCTGTCTTTGGTGGAGGTCAAGATCGATGATAAGGGTAATGCAGTACCTATTAAGATGGAAGAAGAAGACAAAGATTTGATTATTTTGGGTTCATTACCCGATTTATATGATAATATCTTCACCACATTGACGTTTGAGAAAGATACACTGAAGTTGGATGATGTTATTTTATTTTTGTTGATGAATGAGATTGGAAAAAAGACCAATGACGGCGAATCTTCAGGTAATTATGGTACACTGGATGTGGTAAATGGATGCAGTAATAAGAGAGGTCAGTCGAAGACAAGAAGAAAGGTAAAGTGATTATTTTGAGACAAGGAGGGTAATTTGAATAGATAATGCTATGAATTAAAAAATATTAAGGATGAAAAGAAGGTGGACGACACCAATTATGAGGATACTAGTGAAAGTATTATTCAGGGTGAGGGTGATTTGCTTTCAATTGGCATTGATTGTCATAGGTCAGATCTATACACTGAATGAGTGGTTTATTTGGATACATCATGCCATATTACACCAAATATAGATTTATTTTCTTTATAAGAAGAAATAGACTTTGGTATTTTGAAGATGGGAAATAGAGATTCTGCTGGTTTTATTGGTTTTGGTGATATTTGTATCACTATTAATGTAAGTTTCACATTGATGTTGAGGTATGTGTGACATGTTCTAGGTATATGCCATAATTTTTTATCTACTTACACTCTTGATAATGATGGATTCAAGAGTTAATTTTATGGTGGAAGATGGACCTTGTCTAGAGGATGGATGGTTTATGTGTGTTACATAATGGATAACATGATTTATAGGATAGATGTAAATGCATACAATGATGTGACAAATGTAGTTGTGAAGAGGACTTCATCATATTTGTGGAATAGGAGATCGTCACAAATGAGTCTAAGACCATAAAATATGATGAAGAAGGTTTGGAAGCCAAAGCATGTCATGTTAGATATTTCAAGTCTTACACCTAATTATTTTTCTTCATATTGTTCCAATAGTGAAGAAAGAATGAAAATAAAAGATCTGGGTGACGCGCTAAGAGTTCCAAACTACTCAGAGGACGTTGAGCAGAGGGAGAAGTTAATTCCTAAAGGTGCTCCAGATTATGTTGTGATCACAGTTATGGGGGATCTAGATATTGTTGATTATAGTATTGGCGGTGCAGACACTAGTATGATGAAGACTATGGTATTTGGATTTATTTTTAGGGGGTATTTTAGGTTTTCGTCATAGATGAAAAAGATGGATGTCATATTTTATGTAGAGGATGGAAGTTGGTGTGATACCAATTAGTTTTCTTTCTAACTGAGTTTTTTGGATGTGACCTCTTTCTTCGATGGACTGAAGGGGGAGATTTTTGGGATTCATCCCACCTCATGGGTTATCTTTTAGTTTTGAAGATGAGTTTTTTTGTAAATTAAAGTTGGAGCCTTCCACTATGTATCTTCCAGCATGAGATACACGTGATATCTCATGATATATTTTTTAGATATATTTTTAGATATCTATTTTGATGAGATAAGTATTTAAATCTTAACATGGAAGATACATTGTGATTTGGAAATTTAAGATATATTTTTTCATATCTTATCTATTTTTGAAAAAGGAAAAAGTGAAGTCTTTAAAAGGGGAGGAAATGAATCAAGGAAGAAGATGATTTTTGGTGGTGAACAACAACCCAATATTAGTAGATACTTGGGTGAGGGTTTCTGGGTGTGGATAGTAGAATGTAGTGGAAAACTCAGTTGTGAAATTAGGTGCTACAATGATGCCTCAAGTTCGAGATTAATCTTTGAAGGGTGATGTTTGGTTATGGGATATTATCAGAGAGGCGATGGAGGTGTATATGGGTGTGGATTTTCACGTAGGTTTTTCTATGCTGTATTTTCAATTCAAGTCTCTAGATTTACTTGGATTTTTTTACTCTCTAATATATAGTTAATTTTTTCAGAATTTCCCCATGGTTTTTTAATACTCTGCATCAAAGGGTTTTTCCACATTAAAATTTATGTCCCCATTTATTATTCTGCTATTTGGTTTTTCACTTTACTTATGTTGGTGATTCCTACAATTATTTTTGTTGCAACTGAGTTTTATTCTGGAGCCAATCCACTTTTGACCCAACACCACCACCTAGGAAAGAATCATTGTGGAACTCTAAATAAAATTTAGGGGATTAATCAGATATAAACACTCCATTGGACTACAACCCCATTGGAAAGATCATATCTTAATACAAAAATACAGGGTCTGCACCCAAGGATCACTGGGGGATTCTTCCCCTACTGGAAAAATCTTCTGGGTAGAGGATTAATTCCTATGTAAATATTGGTCACATTTATTCTAAAAATCCTACTGAGGGAAAAATGAAAGGACGTGAGGATCGCTTCAGGCCTCACAGAGCGATACATGCTCTAAGACACCGAGTCAATAGTCAAAAATGGACTAATAAGACTCACTCTAGAATATGAGAACACACCCATACTACACATGTAATATCATAGTTTTTTCTGTGTAATACTTTGAAAATTTTATATGAATATTTCCTGAGCTAGGTGCTGAGACGGTGTGAGATTCCGAGGCCTGGTGTTCCCACAATTAATTTTTTAAATATATTAAATATATTAAATATCACACACATGCAGTTTTCATGAAAAAGTGGAATAAATCTTAAAAATAGGATCTAATCATAAATATGAAGGCACTGTTGAGTTCAAAAAATGAGTTTTACTCTATACGTGACATAACATTCACTAGTATAAATTTGAGTTTTTGCGGGTGGGGTTTTTGGGTGATCACCATTTAGCAGTCATTGTACTTTTTAATCCCTGCCCTAATTTTTCCTCTTCCCTCTAATTCAACCTCCCGTAACCCCATGAAGATCCCCTCTAATTCACCCTACCATGACCCTCTCGTGACCCCATAACCCCACAACACCCCACCTCTTTGCAGCACCGTTGGACTGTCCTGCCATCGTCGAACCCTCACGGCCCCATCGTGCCCCGCCGTTGAGCCCTCCCACCTCAGTCAATTCATCCCACCACTGTTGAACCCTCCCAGACCTATTGCGCCCCATCATCAAACCCTTCTGTATCCTTCGATCCCTCCCACACCTATCAAGTCTTCCCGCCCCTATCAAGACCCACCGTCTAGTCCATGTCTTCAAAACCCTATTCCCCATCATGGATCCCCAATCTGGTCGCCCCCCTTTACCCATGGTCGAGTACCCACAAGGTAACCATACTTAGGCTTCTTATATATTTTTTAACATTCAAAATTCAAATTCATTGTGATTTTTTAAATATAGATTTATCTATTAACTTTTTCAGATCATTTTCACCTGGATTTATTTTGTACTACTAATTTATTCTAATCTTGATACATATATTTGAATGATCCAATGATCGATGGTTTTAATCACTTCCTCTGAAAACAATGTCAACACTTTCACAATCACAAAAAAGTTTTTATATCTACTTTTGTTGTGTGTTCATCCAAATTTTTTAGTTCATCATTTTATTTTTGGAATAATAACACCTACTATAGTTTGTCAACTCCCTTCATTAATTGTGAAATCTCTTTCTTGGTTTGGTAATTTTGATGATGATGGGACTCATGTTCTTCTTTCATCATATTATTATAATAGATTTCTTTAATATCTTTATCACTACATGATGATTCTTTGGTCTTTTTAACATGATCTAGGAATGATATATGCGTTTCAGCAATAACATATTCCTCTAAATCACTATTTTTATAGTGTTTTCATCTTTTTCTTTGCTAAAAAAATACTTCTCTTACATTTAGGAAATTTTTATTTTTTTCATTAGAATATTCCTCATCTCAAAAGTATGTACTCCATTTACTTTTTTGAGAAGAATATTCTTTCTCATCATCTATATTTTCAATATTTTTATTCATTGGATAGTTAAATTCTAATTTTCTAATTTTAAAACAATTGAATAATTTTAAAGAACGTTTACCTTTATTTCTTCATCCTTATTTTTTCAAAAAATTTTAATATGAGAGACATGGTTTTTTAACACTCTTTATCTTATTCTTCATCATATTTAGATTTACTAGTAAAATATTCTTTCTTCTACTCCAGTTTAGGTTTTATCATTATGTTGAATGAAATTTGATTCTCTTATTTGAAATTCTTAAATAAAGGGGGTTTCTTGTCACATATGTGTCATGTGTACTTTTTAGTTCATCTTGAGAGAGTAAACTCAAATATCTTTCTTTAAATTATGAAACATTGGTATCAAATCTATTAAGAACAAATGATAATGTATTTTTCAACATGGTGGAGTCCTCTAATTTTTCTCCAAGTCTTTTGATGTTTTATGTAATTTCAATGATAGTTTTTTAAAATTCATAAATGGTTTCATCATTATCCATTTCCATATCTTCAAACCTATCATTATTTTTTTAGTTTGGATTTTTTATATTAATATTTGTTTCATGGATATTCTCAAGATTATCCTAAATATACTTTATAGACTTTAATACATTCACTTCGTTAAAATTATTTTTTGATAGGGATGCCATGATATAATTCCATTACTTTCCATAAAATTCAATATTCTTTTTCTGAATAAGTATTATGGGATAATATTTCTTAATAGATGCGAGGCTAATAGGGGAATCATAAATGAAATAAAAAATAATAGATAGGGAATAGGTAACTATCATATTCATACATCCATGATAGTTCTTTTTAATAAAATAATGCATGCCTCTACTGTTAATAGAATTTTTATTCTCTATTTATTCTTTATCCAACATATCATTTATAAGTATCCTTTAAATGGTACCAAATGTGATACTTATATAGGATGATAAATAATAATAAAAAGGCGGTTTGAATTAGTGTTACCAGTTTTATTCTTTCCTTTTAGAAATTAACTCACATGAATAATTGAAATCAAGATCCTATTACCCCTATAAACTCACATTCACCAATTTATAGTAAATAAATAAAAATTAAAGTGCACCAAAATTTTAGAAGGTTCATTTCTAATGTGTGTGAATTTATCCACATTGTATTCAATGAAATTTGAGATATATATAATTCAATAATTTCACAAAATGAATTCAATATGGGAACATATCATCCATAACCAAATTGTATTTTAAAACACTTATAGTTCTTATTCATTTAATTATGTTGGATCCATCTTGTAAACATTGGCATTAAAACCCAATGAAAAATATCTTCATGAATATCTAATATGGTTCATCATTAATAGATTGATATTATCATCTAGCCCATAGTTCAATCCTAGATGAAGTCTATCAATGTCTTTTATAAAATAACTCTTGATCATAATGTATATCACGATCCTTCATATTCATATAACCGAGTATACTATCCTTTCATCAAGAATACCAATTCATTATTATTTAGAAGTTATTTGTGGTTGGTATTTCTCAATATCGCATTATTATATTTTATTCAAAGAAACATAATTTAAATATTCTCAATTAAAATAATATGGGATAATTTCTATTTTTGAATATTGGAAAGCCAATAAATTTTGGTTTTGAGATATTTATTCAATGCATGTTAAATATCTTCCAAAAAAAATTTTAATATCCAATATTAAAATATAGAAACTATTATAATCTTTAAATTTATATAATTTCTATTCAAATATCTTCTCAAAAATCCCTTTATTTTCTTTCATTTATTTTTCCTTAAAAATGGCTTTGAACTCATTGGTTAATAAGTTTTAAGGATATAAGTTTTTTTATAATTTAAATAATATATTTCAATTATTTTATTTCTATTAACTACAGATATGGATAAGAGATGGATTGATATGCCAGATAGGGTTTTAACTAAATATTATGAGGGTATTAAGAAATTTATTTATTTTAACAACAAATTTAAAAGAGATTTGATTAGTTATCCATGCATAAAATGTTCATATAGATATCTATTCAAATGAGATGGTGTTAGGGAAAATCTATTTTTGAATGGGTTTTTGAAAAACTATAATACATGGACACAACTTGGAGAATAGTCTGTTTCATGTCTCCAATCGAAAAGTATTCATATGGATGTTGATTCGAGAATAGTTGATTCAATGAACATAATTCTCAATGATATGATGCGTCGGTTTCAACCTGAAGATAGTAATGTCGTAAATAAGGACATTGGATGGAGTAATCCTCATTCTTCTATAGATAGAGAAGCATTGAAATTATTTGAAATTCTTGATGATGTGTGTACTAAATTATATCATGGATGCTGTAAATTTAGTAAATTTTCATTCATCATTGAATTCTTACAATTTAATTCCTTGAATCAGTGGTCAGACACCTCATTCGACATATTGTTCATATTATTGAAGAAGGTACTCCCTACCGAAGCGAAGATTCCAAAGTCATTCTATCAAGCTCGCGCAAGTTGACTGATGACCTTGGTTTTACATATGAGACCATTGATGCATGCTACAAAAACTGTATGTTTTTTTAGAAAAGAGAATATGAAATTAAATACATGTACTATTTTATATTCATCTAGGTGGAAGGCCAATGAGATTAATCAAGGTAGTCAGATTCTTCCCGGAAGGGTCTTTAATCAAGGGAAACAAGTTGCCGCTAAGCAGATGCATTATTTCCTAATGAAACTGAGACTAAAGATATTATTCATGTCTATTAAAATTTCTAAATTGATGACTTGGAATTCAGAGATAAACAAAGATGTTGATAAATTAACTCACTTAGAAGATTATTTGGAATGGGAATATCTTGATCAAATACACATATACTTTTTTTGGGATGATCATAATTTTTTACTGGGTTTGACAATATATGGTTTTAATCCATTTAGGTCAATGTTTGGTGAAACGCATAATATTTGTACAATGATGTTGGTTCCATACAACCTTCCCCAATGGGTATGTATGAAGCATCCATTTTTGTTACTTTCGACTCTAATTGATGGACTGAGAGGACTTAGAGACAAAATAAATGTTTATATTCATCCTTTGATTGATGAGATGTAATAATTTTGGGGAGATGGTGTAATGAATTTTGACTTAGTAGCTAATGAAATGTTTAGACTCCATGCCGCTTTGTTATGGACAATTAATGACTTCTTAGTGTATGCTAAATTATCATGTTGGAGTAAAAAAGGATAATTCACATCCCCTTGTTTTAATAAAAGTAAGAAATATATATGGCTTAATAACTGTAGAAAGTGGGAATATCTTGGTCATAGACGCTTTCTTCCTCCATTTCACGGGTTTAGAAGAGACAGTGTGTCATTTGATAGGAAATATAATATTTTAAGACATAATTTTTAAGTGATGCACATTGAAAAAATTTATGTGATAATATATTGTGCACCATTTTATGAATCAATGGGAAATCAAAGGGCAGTTCCAACGCTCGACGTGATTGGAAAGAAATGGGATTGAGAAAACCTTTACATTTACAGTAGGATGACAATAATCAGTCATACATGCCTGTTTCATAGTATACAAAGAGTGAAAAAGAGAAACAAACATTTCTATCAATTTTTAAGACCATAAATGTTCCATATGGTTACTGCTCTAATATTTCCAAGCATGCCAATATGATGACCATGACATTACAGGGGTTGAAAAGTCATGATAATCATATTCTACTTCAACAGTTAATCCCTATAGAAATTTTTGATTGCTTACCTACCCAAGTTTTTGAGCTATTGATTTAAGTTTCTAATTTTTTCAGACAACTCTATTCAAGGAATAATCACATGAGTGATTTAAAAAATAAGGATAAGATTGTACTTGCACTATGTCACGTAGAGAAACTATTTTTGTCGACTTTTTTTGATTTCATGGTCCACTTGACTGTACATTTAACTGGTGAATTCATTGTTGGAGCTCCCATAAAATTTAGGTGGATGTAACAAATAGAGCAATACTTAAATACATTAAAATAGTATGTGCACAAAAAATTTCATCCATAAGCTTCAATTTCTAAGGTATATTTAATGGATGAGTGTACTAATTGTTATGATTCATTATTTATGAGGTTGAAACAAATTTAGATAAACCCTCCTAGAATGATGAGGGTACAATTAGATAAGGGATACTGTTTTACATGAAAAATTATGAGTGGGTTCAAGATCATCGATATGTGTTGTTCAAAACTCCATCAGTTATGCCATTGATATAGTAAGTTTCATAGTTTATCTATTATGTCTTATATTTCTATATTTATTTTATTACTTACCTTTTATTGTGTTGTGATTTAGGATGCATATCACTGAGTTGAAATGTGAAAGGCCCCATAAAACTGACCATCAAATCCAAAAATATCATTTCAACACATTTCATGAGTGGTTCAAGATTCACATACGTATAAATAATTGATTTAATATTTTTATAGTGAAACTTAGTTATATTTTCAAAATCCTTTATCAATTTAATTATATAAAATTTACAGATTCAAAAGATGTGTGATTTAAGTACTCATGTTGTGAGTGAAGAACATGACCAACTAACTGATGGACTGTTTATTACAGCTTGTCACTACAAGTCTTTGGATTCTAACAGATTATGATTCCATATTAGTGATGTTGACATGAACCTATCCATGTAGAACAATGGTGTTGGTTATTCATTTGTTGATGCAGGCTATTATTATGGATTTCTAATGGATATTATTGAGGTTATTTATGGTCATGGATTGAAAAAAATATTGTTAAGGTGTGATTGGGTTGATCTGTCTCATGGAACAAAAGTTGGTCACTTCCAATTTATGTCAGTAAACTTTAAAAATATTCTATATAAATATGACTGAGTAAGTAATGATCCCTTTATACTGACATAGTATGCAGAGAAAGTTTACTTTCTTGGCATTGATTCTAATTGGAAAGTTGTGGTGAAAATGTCTAGAATAAGGGTTTTCTGATTGATTGAGAGTAAGAAAATGTTTCCACCTTTCCTGATAAAACACTTGACCAAAAAATTATAGTTGTACAAGAAGAAGATATACAGTGGTCCAAAGAGACAATTAAAAAATATATGATAGACTTTCATGATTAGTGAAAGATTGTAATTTTTTTCCCAGTTGATGTTTTTTAAAATATTTATGAATTATATGTATAAAAATTACTTGATTTAATAGTATATTTTTTTTATTAATATAGTTATGTCACAGGGTGAACAGAGTGGTTCTCCTGATGCTGTCAGAATGCATGTTTTCATTTTCCTAAACTAATTTATTGTAATTTGTGTAAGTATATTTCCTTAACTATTTCTAATTTTTAATTAAAAATTAATCTATATTGTAATTTTATTATGAATTTATGTTTATCAATATTTGGTGCATCTTCTAGTAGCCAGAGAGGTCTTGGTAGAGGGGTTTGATCTTGGAAATATGAATCCTGATTGGATGTGTTATCTGATGACACCTTTCATCCAATTGGAGAAGGTTCAAGTGTACTGAATCGTTAGTTTGGGCATATGATATAATACCCACATAGATTCCCTCTAATGACTCATTATTGGACTTCTTTCCCCTAGGATATGATTGATAGATCGTGGACTGAGGTTCAAGTGAATTCAATGTTTAATTTTTCATGACATTATCTTTATTATTATCACAACTACTGACTATTTTTTTAATAGGATAATTTGGAATCCTATCCATATGAGTTTTGGGAAATATGTATCGCCAAATTCTGAAAATTATGGAAGGATTACAAGGGAAGGGTTAATAGAGATCACTAGATACTATTTTCTTGTGTGCCATACATTCTAAAATGTGTCCCTCCGGGTATTCTTCTCGTGCGGTGGCAGGATTTGGTTGCGTTTTGTTCGGGTGAGGTGATGATGGTAAATTGTGTTACATTTAATCTATAAATGACTAATCTTTCATATGTATGTTATTTGAATACATTTAATGTAGACTGGTTCCACTCTTCATTCACGTAATCGGGCAATGTAGGGCATGTCTTTCAGACTTGGTAGTCGACACGTGTCACAACTTAGACGTGATGTAAATTTATAATTCACTATTCATTAATATATTAAAAATATTATAGTATAACATTAATATAAATATGTTTTTTTGGACCCCTTTATTATAGGTACACTAGTGAGGTGAGCCGACTGATCAGATGTTGATACGGGTGAGGACTTGTAGGGCAAGTGATCCTGATGTTGTCGGTGTTATAGTAAAAAATTATTTTTTAAACAATATATTTTTATTTCATAGAAATTATTCATATTTGTTCATTAATTCATTATGTATATGCTACAGTCTTAGTTTTTTACTGAGTTAGAAGAGCTACTAGAGGAGCAATGTCATAGTATTGTGCATAGAGATGAGACATTTCAGCGTGTCATGGGGCATAACGATCATGGTTATTATTTGAATTATGGAACTGGTGTCCCACAATGTGTAGTTATTAGAGAAATGATGATGGGTGCATTCATAGATGTAGGTATGTGCACATAAACTAAGATAGTTGCTTCCATAAAGGCTATGCAGCGTAGTATAGATGAGTGGTTTCAGTAGTTATGGGTAGAGTATGAGGAGATATTATCAAAAATGTTAGCACGTATTTATGAAGTGGTGATGCAATTTCCTATTGATGGTACACAAGTGGTTCCATAGGTAAAAAATAAAATAAATCATACTCATATTGAATTTTAATTATATACTTAAGATACATAATATTTATATACATTGTAGGCTCTAGATATAGCCGGTGGACATCACAGTGAGATTGGTGATCTAGATAAGGATGAACCACATGCATGAGGTAATTTACATTACCATTTTAATATGATATATGAATTAGTAATTAATAATTATTCTCGAAACTTTAGTTCTATTTACACCTCTTTGTGTTTTAATAATGGTTAATCAATAAATTATTGATGAAATTTTGTTTCCAGTAGAATCTATAATTGATTAAAGAAGTTTAGTTATTGACTGAATCAAGGTGAGATCAATAATCCCCTTTATATAGTTTCTGGAATATGATGTTTATTAGGGTGCATTCCTGTGTTTGCATGTTTTCATTTATTTGAATGTCTTTTCTACTACGAACTATTTTTTTAGTCCGCTTTAGGGGGATTAAGTAAAATATCTCATATCAAACCTTTTTTCCTTTGGCATGGGAGGTGGTAAGTGATCTCTACAAATAGAACATCAAGAATTTCCATTCTATATGAAAGCTTATAAAGACCTAGAGATTTCCATAAATCATCTCAGCATGATCGTGTGTGGATCACTACTAGGTGTCAATGAGTGGATTGCTTCGAAGATCTTATTAACTAAATTTCTAGACAATTAATTTCCTATTTGAAATTACATGGTGGGTTACATAATTTTAAACAAAAATGCACTGGGTGTCTTTGAGCCCATGTGGCATTGGCCCAATTCATAATTGCTTGCTTACTATGATACCTTGTCAAAATTTGAAGGTTTCACCAACATAGTAATAATTTTCACTGCATAGAGTGAAGTGTTGTGAATTTAGTTTATGATTTTCCATCTCTTAAGTTTTTTTACAATGTTAAGAGTTTTCCTAGTGCTTGATGATTACATTTTTGACCATTTATCTTCTGATTATCCATAATTTCTAAAGATGGCATTTAATTATCAAAGCTTTCACTTGGGTGAAAATTTTATATAAAATTTGTTTACAAAATGGGTATATTCCCTTTTTTTATTTTTACTGGGTTTGGAAATAAATTATGTTGACAAAAATATATTTTAATTTAAAGCCTTAACTAGGGATCCAATACAAAAAAATTTGCATCTCTTCACTTCTCAAAAAAATCTCAGGTATAAAGAGTTGTGTATTGAATTGATATTAGTTACATAACTATTCTTGATGATACATTGACAGTTTTGAATTAGTCTAAATTTCACTTATTGTTTTATAATTTTTGGAACAATTAAAAGTTCTAGATTTATGTTTTATAATGAATACACATGCAATCCATGAATTAATGATATATTATTGTTAGAAAGTAAATCCCTTGAGCAATGCCCTGGTTCTTCTGAAAACCTGCTGAGGATGAAGCCTGACCTTCCCACACAACCAAATCATTCCTCTAAATCCTGTTGGATTTGGTGTCCTAGAACTAACTAATTTTTACTTTATGATAAACTTTTATACCTTATCACATCTTGATTTTTCTTCTACATGGTAATGCATGAGATAATGTCCTAAGGATATCTGTTGCACCAAATGGTCATAGTGGATCCCTACTATGATGAGAACCCAGAAGTTCCATAACACTATTCTTGAATACATGTTCTATAGCTAGATGATGTTATTTTAGGGACACAAATAATACAGGATATTAGGGGCGAGGACTCATAAAACTTTTAGGCACTTTCTCATGGTGTTCACCCTTGGTAATATCCAGGATAATATTATAAAAATGATACCTTCCGGTAGGAAATCCAAATTTCATAGTGTCATTGGATGTTCCTATCTGTGAATGTGTGTATTGGTCCTCATACTTTAAGATTATTATTAATGGGTATTAAAAATCTTGCACTTAGATGTATTGACTAAAACTGTAATGAAACACTATTCGTAGTGAGGTAGGATATGTTGGGTGTGTCACGAGTAATACTGCATTAATAGATAATGCAAGAAAGGATTTTTCCCTTATGTTCCATAACATAAGTTGATATCTCATTCCATTTGATAGAATTAATACATCCTAAATAAATCCATGTCCATGGTAAGGAATGGGCAAGTTCAATTTTGGGAATTCAAAGAAAGGATAATCAAATACATGGGTTGATGGCACTAGCATATAACTTGCTTGATTCGAGATATCGTGAAAAAGAGATTACAATACTAGGTAAGAATTTGTAGGAGATGACACGCCATTGTAGTGTTAACTTCTTTCTCTATGGGTGCCTTGGTTTGTTGCTATATGATAAACTTGTACTTTATTCATGCTCCACCTAATGCCACTGAACAATATACCTATAGGGTCACACACTAAGTGTGTCTAAGTATCTTAGTTAAATATTCATTTAACAAGTTGAATAAAGATTATTCCCAATTGTGGTTTAATAATTATTCAAGGATGTCTGATTGCATTTATTTCGACACTATTTATTTGAGAAAATATATTGTGGGTGAAATAATATATTTATTAGTGAGTAATGTAGTGATATTTATTTAATAAATAAATATTCATTATTCAATGTCTAATAAATGTGGTGGAGGAAATAAATAAAATGGAAAAACAATAATACACACCGTGTATATTAATATGCACGTCGTGTAGTTTTTCTGGGGATTTGTGATAAATAATAATATTTATTTAATTCAATAATATTAGGTGTCATTCGTTGGGTGCATGTCAGGTAATAATAATAGTCAAATATTATTATCAGACATGGGGTTTTACTAAGAATTAAATGAAATAAATAAATTCTTTTGGGTAAATAATTCATTTTATTATTATAAGTAATTAAAATCCCAATTATATTATTCTCATGAGCCTATCCATTCTTTGTGGTTGTGTATAATGGATCTGTAAAAATCTATCAAGACACGAAAGAATTATTTTTCCACCAAGAATGCTCTCAATTTATGAGAGAGATCCTCTTATACCGGATCAAGGAGAGCGCTTTAGAAGTGGATCTCAATGTGATTGAAGGCAGACATCACAAGTAGAGGCTTTTCCTCGCTAGCACCTGGAGATCCCTTCTATGATATCCAGAGATACATGGAGTATGTGTGTATCACCACTAGAGGAATCATACACTTGGATTCTATGATACAACGATGGATCACATTGGATCGTGACCAGAAACATCAATGAAGAGAGAATTCCATCAAGGTAATTCATGTATTTTAATTAAATTAATTATAACCAACATATGATGATCCTCTCTATGGTTTAATAACTCACCTCTTTTTATTTCATTCATCATTATATTTATAAGATTCGGCATTTTATTATCGTGACTGATCTCAGATTGATCGTTGTTAACAGAAAAATTAAATTTGGGTACACCTATCCACGTGCTTCCGATGTGCCCAGAACCTACAAGTGGTATCAGAGTGGTCATATTGTTGATTATCATTATTTAGTTTTTTGTTGATGATTTAATCATTTAATAATTTAGTTATTTCAATTCAAGTTAATCATTCTACAAATATGAATCTTGAGATATTTTCCTCTTCTTTCGTTTCTTTTTCACCTTACAAAAATGATATTTTCATTTAATTTTGATTAAAATAAAATAGAGGATCTCATCTGGAGGTGCCAAACATTCCTGGTCATACTGCACTAGAATACACAGTGTGTAGTTGGATTCACATGCTGTGTATCGAGGTCCAATGCATCGGGACTGGTCCGCCAAACCAAGTCATGTGTTGGAGTCTATATAAGTCTTAAATGACTTTGTGTGTTGACTAGGAATAGGTGTAATGTGGTTTCTGAATTACACACCATGTGTCCCACTGGACACGACATGTAGTACCTTTGGGTTAGGGTTGGACCGTGTACCCTGTACATTGCTTCCCTGGTTGGAGATCATGTAACGCATACACTACATGTCGTGTGACCCACTAGACATTCCATGTACTCTGAATATTTCCAAAGTAAATCCACATTCCATGTCCTCAAGCGTGTACTTCAGATGGAAGGTGAACAATAGTACATGCTGTGTAGTTGGAACTACACACTGTGTACTCATCCAAATTACATAGATTTATTGAAATTTATTATTATATTATACAAACCCTTGAGACATGTACCATAGTACAAATGTAAATCTAAGGCACAACATGTGATAGGTGTTATATATATATATGTGTGTTTAATTTAACATCTGCATAATATTCATTTCTACTCATTGGGTAGTTATGAATGAGAATTCACCAGGTTTCCTCCAAGGTACAAGTTATGTACAAAGATAATTTTAAATGAATTTATTTGTTTAAAATTATGATAGATGAGAATCTCAAGGAAATTCATAAAAGGGTTTAATATAAAAGGATTGTTTAATTAAAGATAATCAATTGATCTGAGTGTGATTTATCTTAAACAATAATGATTAAATAATTGAATACCAGTTTTATTTTTCATAAATATCATTGCATTCATGGATGATCATGAGATATACCAGGACCTTTGTATTTGGATGGTTTCTTTTAATTTATTTATTTAAATTAAATTTGTTGGTCTTCAAGCCTTCTCCTCATTAATATGTAGGGCCTACATGCCCAAGGTCTCTTTTATGTAAAACCCCTTTTACCCCTCACCTATGAGTGAGATAAAATCATATGTAATGGATGGATCTCCCAATCTAGTTGAGGTGACTCAAGTTAAGAGCCAAGGTGAAACCAATCCCAAGGAGATACAAAGGTGGATTGGTGGAAAGCTGTAAACACAAACCCAAAAGGTTCAAGGTGTTTTCCCCCTAGGTATTGGGTTAGTTTATCAATTTATAGATAAACTAACCAATAGAACAAGCTCATTATCATACAATTTATTTTATTTCTATTAGTTTCATGGTTTATTTATTGTGGGTGTGTTGTCACAATCACACAATTAATGAATTAAAAAATCATGCAAGATAGAACTAAAATAAGACTGGATTATGTGTAAATATTATATTAGACATGGTAAATCACTTAATTATACCCTACTTAATATTAACAAGCATGTAATAAAGATAATAAAATGGAAATTTTCATATAAGGATAAAATCCCTCAAAGAAATATTAATTTGGTATCATCTTATATTATCTTGGTTAGAATTGAACCATAGTTCAAAGTGCTTGACCAACCGTAGTTGGGGTGCTTTCAATTATTGGGGAATTATCATTCAAGGTTTTAGGTTTACTTGACTTGGTTCACATCAAGGGTTAACTGCCACAGCTGTACTTGGTGTGACTAAGAGGCAAAGGCTAAAGAAATCCAAAATAAAAGATTTCAAGATTGGGGAGTCCACTCAACGGATCAAGGAACTGTGAGTTAATGTAGTTGGAATTTGGAATGCCTACCTAAAACCCTTAAATTTTCTTGACCATCTCTAGTTGGGGTAATGATAAGGTAAATATGGATCATTTCCACTAGAATATTTAGGCAACATAATATTCCAAATTCAATGGTGAGGGCTATTGAATTTCGATAAAATAGTAGGAGACTAATAAGTATTAATTTATTTATTTATCTTAGTTTTATCATGATAAAGTACTAAATATTTGATAGTATTAATTTGTATAAATGGTAAGAAAAATGAATTCAAACATATCATTGTGAACCATACTCGAGAAGGAAAACCTTCTCACCGACACCAATTTCCAGGAGTGGTAGAGGCATTTACGTGTTATCCTTCACCATGAGAGGAGATTGTATGTGCTGGAGGAGCCTATTCCAGTTGCACCTGGAAAAGAGGCCAGTGATGAGAAACTATATCTATATATGAAACATATGGATTATTCCACATATGTCCAATGTTTTATGCTATCGGCCATGTCTAATGAGATTTTAAAGCAATATGAAAACATAGATGTGTATAGAATGATGTATCAACTTAAGGATATCTATTAAGAGAAGGCAAGACAGGAGAGATATGAGATATCCAATTCTTTTTTCATAACTAATCTTGGAGAGTTTGTGCTATTTGGGCCTCATTTAGTCAAGCTTATTGGCTACATTGAATGCCTGGACATCTTAGGGATTAAGTTCTCGGATGAGTTGCATACAGATCTCATCCTATCATCACTACCCAAGACCTTCTCTAGCTTTATTTTCAACTACAACAAGAGAAAAAAATTAGAAGATTATATTAGAGATTTTGACCTTAATTCTCTAGGTAAATAAGGACATTGGGCGTGACGGACCCATAGTCCTTATGGTGAATAATAAAAGGAAGGACAAGGCAAAGGTTTCAAGGATTTATAAATGGTTTGAATCCCCTAAGAACCATCCCTCTAAGAAGGGAAATATCCAGAGGAAGGGAAATTAATGGGAGGCGATGTTTTTTTCATGTGGCAATTATTCCAATGGAAGAGGAACTACACCCAAAATCATGGGGATGCTAAAGGTGCATTCATTATCGAGTGTAATTTTTCCATTTATACACATTGGGTATTGGATACAGCTTGTGGGACTCACATCTATATTCAAATGAAAGAACTAAGTATATTTAGAAATATTTCCAGAGCATAGGTGGATCTTCAAGCTACCAATGGCGTGAGGATGGCTATGTTGACCATTGGCGATTACTATCTTTTATTTCCAACTAGTATGCTTTTGGTTTTACATAACTGTTATTATATGCCTAGTGTTACCAAGAATATAATTTTTTATCATGTTTGGATATGGATGGATTTATTTTCAAGTTTGAAAATAAGGGTTCTTTATTTTATAAGAACAATGTATGTTATGGTATAAAGAATTTAAATAATGTTTTGTATGTATTAAATTACAAAAAACCAAGTGTTGGAAATCGATAATGAAAAAAACTCACATGACTCACATAACACCCAGTTGTGGAATCTCCATCTTGGTCATGTAAATGAGAATTTATTGATAAAGCTATTCTAAGATGGTTATTTAGACTCTACTGAGCTAAAACCACTTGATAGATGTCACAATTGTTTATAAGGTAAAATGACCAAGCTGCCTTTTGAAGGACAGGGTGAAAGGGCTACAAAGCATCTAGGATTAGTACACATGGATGTGTGTGGACCATTTCTAGTAGAATATGGAGATGGATATTCTTACTTCATTACTTTTACTGATGATTTGAGTAGATATGGATATATCTAATTAATGAGTTATAAGTCAAAGTCTTTAGAGAAATTTAAGGAATTAAAGAATTAAGTAGAGAATTAGCTTCGTAAGAAGATAAAGAAGATTCAATTGGATCGAGGTGGAGAGTATCTGAACCAAGAGTTCATCAATATTTTATGGTTGTTTTGGATTCTATATCAACTCACTCCTCCTTATACATCATAGTGGAATGGTTTTAGTGGAAGTAGGAACCAAACCTTGTTGAATATGGTGAGGTCGATGACGATTCATACAGATCTTTTATTATCCTTTTGGGGATATGCATTACAAACTGCACCATACACATTAAACCGAGTACCAACTAAGGTGGAAAATGGAATTCCCTCTAAGTTATGGAATATAAAGAAACCCATTTTTTCTCACACATATGTATGGGGATGTGAGGGTTTTTTTAAGGCCTTATCAGGAAAGAAACTAGAACCCCGAGGCATGAGGTGTATCTTTATTGGATATCCCAAGGAAACGAAAGGATATTACCTATATAACCCTTCAGACAAGAAAGTGATTGTCTCTAGATAATCCGTCTTTCTTGAGAGGGAGAACATCCTCAAAAAGGATAGTGGTATCAAGATTGACTTTGAAAAAGTTGATGCTTAAGATACACTTGAGTTGGTACAAGAACAAGTTCCACAGGTCCCCAGGGAAGAGGTTCTAGAAACACAAGTACTACGTAGGAACTCAAGAGAGGTAAGGGAACCAGAGAGATTTGGTTTCCTAGTCACCGAGGATGGTGGATCATTATTATTAGAAAATGATGAACCTATCTCCTACAAGGAAGAAATAGAGAGGTCAGAAGTTTCAAGATGGATAGAAGATATGAATTATGAGATAGATTCCATGTATTAGAACCAAGTTTGGGTTCTGGTCAATGATCCAGTTGATTTAAAGCCTGTTGGATACAAATGGGTATTCAAGAGAAAGTTGTACATAGAAGGTCAAGTTATCACCTATAAAGAAAGGCTAGTGGCTAAAGGATTCAAACAATGTTAAGGAATTGACTACGATGAAACCTTATCCCCACTTTCCATGTTTAAATCCATAAGAATCATACTTTCCATAGTAGATTACCATGAATAAGATATTTGGAAAATGGATGTCAAAACAATATTCCTTAATAGGAACCTTCAGGAAGATGTATATATGACACAAACAAAAGGTTTTGTGACACCATGTGAATCCAAATGGGTTTGAAAGTTTCATAAATCTATTTATGGATTAAATAAAGCATCCAGGTCATGGAACATTCAATTTGATGAAGTCATAAAGGAATTTGGTTTCATTAAGAATGAATGTGAGACATGTGTTTATAAGAAATTTAATGGGAATGTGGTCTTTATCCTAGTAGTATATGTTGATGACATATTACTTATTGGAAATGATGTACCAGTCTTATAGTCAGCTAAGGAATGGTTGAAAAAAAATTTCTTCATGAAATAATTAGGTGAAGCCTCCTAAATTATAGGGATCAAGTTCATTAATGATAGATACAAGAGGCTGCTTGGACTAAGTCCGGGTACATACATTGACCAAATACTAAAGAGATTTAGTATGGAACAATCCAAGAGGGTATTAGTTCTAGTGTCGCATGACCTACTTCTTTCTAAGAAAATGTGTCCTTCGACACAACAGGAGAAATATAGGATGAGTAAAATCCCATATGCTTCAGTTGTAGGATCCATCATGTATGTCATGTTATGTACTAGGATTGATGTTGCCTATGCATTGAGCATGGTAGGAAGATATCAAGCAGATCCAGGAGAACAACATTGGACTGCTGTTAATACTGTCCTTAAGTATCTGAGAAGAACTAAGGATATGTTCCTGGTGTATGGAGGAGACGAGGATCTTATCATTATAAGGTATGTTGATGCTGGTTTTTAGACAGATCATAATGATCTGAAGTCCCAATTAGAATATGTTTTCTATCTCAACGGAGGAGCTATGAGCTGGAAGAATTCAAAGAAGCCAGTTTTCACTGATTCTACAGTGGATTCTGAATATATAGCGGCTTCTAATGCATCCAAGGAATCTATTTGGATTTAGAACTTTTTCCAGGATCTTGATGTGGTGCCTAGTAGTAAAGATCCCATCACATTGTATTTTGATAATACTACAGTGGTGGCTCTTGCAAATAACCAAGGTCACATCAACAGACAAAGCACATTCTCTGGAAATATCACCTCTTGAGGGATTTCTATCAAAGGGGTGAAGTTGCAGTAAGCATAGTGTCCATGGAAGAGAAAATGGCAGATGCCATGACTAAAGCCCTATCTCCACAGAAGCATGAATATCATGTGAGAGATGGTGGGTTAAAGGTTGTTAGCAATTGGCTCTATTCCAAGTGGGAGTGTGTTGGAGTTGGTGGCCTAGAACCAAATTATTTTTACTTTATGATAAAATTTTATACCTTATCACATCTTGATTGTTGTTCTGCATGAAAATTCATGTGATACTGTCCTAAGGATAACTGTTTCACCAAAGGGTCATAGAGGATCCCTGCTACGATGAGAACCTGAAAGTTCCATAACACTATTATTGAATATATTTTTTATGGCCAGATGATGTTATTTGAGGAACATAAATAATACAGTCCATTAGGGATGAGGACTCATAAAACTTTGAGGAACATTCTCATGGTGTGCGCTCTTGGTAATATCTAAGAGGATATTATGAGAACGAGACCCACCAATAGGAAATCCATGTTTCACAGTGTCATTGGATGTTTTTATCTACAGACGTGTGTATTGGACCTTATACTTTAATATTATTATTAATGGGTATTAAAACTCACACACTTAGATGTATTGAAGAAAATGGTGATGAAACACTATTCACAGTGAGGTAAAATATGTTGGGGGCTTCATGAGTAATACTGCATTAATAGATAATGAGAGAAAGGATTTTCCCCTTTTGTTTCATAACAGAAGTTGATATCTTAGGCCCTTTTATGGAATTGATATAGCCTAAATAAATCCATGGCGATGATAAGGAATGGGAAAGTTCAATTTTGGGAAGTCAAAGAAAGAATAATCGAGTACATGGGTTGATGACACTAGCATGCAACTCGCTTGATTTAAAATATCATGACAAAGAGATTACATTACACGATAAGCATTCGTAGGAGGTGACACATCATTTTAGTGTTAACTTCTTTCTCTATGTGTGCCTTGGCATGTTTCTAGATTCTAACCTTTGAATTTTAGTAGGCTCCACCTAATGCCACTAAGAAAGATGCCTAGAGGGTCTCACACTAAGTGTGTCCAAGTATCTCAGTTAAATATTCATTTAACAAGTTGAATAATGATTATTCCTGATTGTGGTTTAATAATTATTCAAGGATGTCTAATTGCATTTATTTTGACACTAGTTATTTGAGAAAATATATTATGGGAGAAATAATATATTTATTAGCGAGTAATGTAGTAATATTTCTTTAATAAATAAATTTTCATTATTCAAGGTCTAATAAATGTGGTGGAGGAAATAAATAAAATGAAAAAACAAAAATACACGTTGTGTATATTAATATACACACCATGTTGTTTTTTGGAGATTTGTGAGAAATAATATTATTTATTTAATTCAATAATATTAGGAGTAATTCACTAGGTGCATGTCAAGTAATAATAATAGTCAGCTATTATTATTAGACATGGGGTCTTACTAAAAATTAAATGAAATAAATAAATGCTTTTAGGAAATTAATTCATTTTATTATTCTAAGTCATTAAAATCCCAATTATATTATTCTCATGAGCCTATCCATTATTTGTGGTTGTGAACAATGGATCTGGAAAAATATCTCAAGCCAAGAGAGAATTATTTTTTCATCAAGAATGCTCTCAAGTTATGAGAGAGATCCTCCTACACGGGATCAAGGAGAGAGCTTTGGAAGCGGCTCTCAACGTGATTGAAGGCATACATTGCAAGCAGAGGCTCTTCCATGCTAGCACCCAAATATCCCTTCAACGACGTCCAGAGATACGTGTAGCACATGTGGATCACCGCTAGAGGAAGCCTATACTTGGATTATACAACACAATGATGGATCACATTGGATCATGACTGGAAACATCAACAAAGAGATAATTCCATGAAGGCAATTCTTGTCTTTTAATTCAATTAATTATAACAAACATATGATGATCCTCTCTGTGGTTTTGGGACTCCCCTATTTTTCTTTTGTTCTTCATTATATTCAAAAGATTTGGAATTTTATTATCATGGAGGATCTAGTATTGATCACTGTTAACAGAAAAATTAATGCTGGGTACACCCATCCACATGCTTCCACTATGCCCAGAACCTACAAACCAATCCTCTGAACAACCACATTCTGACTGCTTGCATCCCCCACAAAACTAGCAATTATAGTATTACCTTCCTCCAACACATCCATATCATGATTTATCCTCAACCCAAAACATGACTTTAATGGTAAAATATATATAAAACGACCTTAGAATGACTTGAAATCATAGGAAAATCATATTATTATTATTATTCATGACATGTACAAGAAGAGGGCACATCAATTGGGCATGAAGTCTACTCGGAAAGACTGAAAATGTGGTTTTTAAAGATTTGATGTCCTTCAACATTATGCAGGTGGTCAAAACCAACCAAATGACCTTTGAATTTAGTGAAATTAGATGAAAACAACCATACAATGAATTTTGAAATGATTGATAATACAATATGTCAATCAGAGGTGTATTTTGTCCAGAATGATGAAAAACACACTTTTCGTGTCATAAAACAACATAACATGCATTTAATAGTCGTATATATAGAAAATAACCTCATAATTACTTGAAATAATAAGAGAAGTTTCTTATTATTATACATGGTGTGTAATATTAGATGAAACATCAATCAGACATCCGGTCTATGCGGAACGACTAAATATGTGGTTTTTTAAGATTTGACGCCCGTTAAAAAGGCGTGTCTAAGGGTCAAAACCAACCAAACGATATATGAATTCCTTGAAATTAGACCAAAACAATCTTAGAGTAAATTGTAAAATAATATATCATGTGAAACATCAATCAGAGGTATCATTTGATCAGGATGATCAAAAAATCATTTTTAGTGTCACAAAACTCCAAAACGTGCATTTAACAGTTAGATACATAGAAAATGACCTTATAATGAATTGAAATTATAGTAAAATTGTTTTATTATTATTCATGATGTGTAAGAGAAGACGACACATCAATCAGATGTGTGATCTTCATGGAATGACTAAATATGTGATTTTTTAAAGATTTGATGCCCTTTAAAAAGGTGCACGTATGGGGGTCAAAACCAACCAAATGACCTTTGAATTACATGAAATTATATGACAACAACTATGGAGTGGATTGTGAAATGGTCGAGTAGACAGTATGTCCATCGAAGGTGTCATTTGGCCGGGATGATGGAAAACGCACTTTTAGTGTTATAAAACACCAAAACATGCATTTAACAGTCATATATGTAGAAAAATGCATCAAAATGACTTGAAGTCATAAGAAAACCATGTTATTATTATTATTTATGTGAAAATAGAATACAAAACATCAATTGGATGTGCGGTCTACCCAGAACTGCCGAATATGTGGGTTTTAAAGGTTTGACGCCCTTTAAAAAGGTGTGTTTGGGGGGGGGGGGTAAAAACTAACCGAATGACATCTAAATGACATGAAATCAGAAAAAACAATCATAGAGTGAAATTTGAGATAGTAGAATATATATAATTTTAATTGGTGGTGTCTCTTTCTCAGGATGACTGAAAACGCACTTTTAATGTCATAAAACATCAAAACGCACGTTTAATGGTCAAATTCATAGAAAACAACCTTGGAATGAATTGAAATCATAGTAAAACCATCTTATTATTATTCATGATGTGTAATAGTATATGACACATCAATCATACATGTGGTCTATTCGAAATTATTGAATATGTGGTTTTTCAAGATTTGACTCCCTTTAAAAAGGTGTCTGTGGGTAAAAAACCAACCAAATGACATCTGAATGCCCTAAAATTAGATGAAAGCAATAATATAGTGAATTTTGAAATTTTAAAGTAGAAATAATTTCAATAGGAGGTACTGTTTGACCAAGATGACCAAAAATGCACTTTTAATGTCATAAAACACCAAAATGTGTCTTTAATAGTTAGATCCATAACAAACAACCTCGAAATGACTTGAAATCACAGGAAAAATTTCTTATTATTATTCATGATGTGCAAGAGTATACGACACATCAATCAGACATGAGGTCTTCACAGAATGACTAAATATGTAGTTTTTAAAGATTTAGTTCCCTTTAAAAGGTGTGTTTGGGGGTAAAAACCATCTGAACAACCTATGAATGCCATAAAATCAGACGAAAATAACTATTCAGTGAATTGTGAAATGGTTGAGAAGACGATACATCCATCAAAGGTGTTGTTTGACCAGGATGAAGAAAAACACACTTTAAGTGTTATAAAACACCAAAATATTCATTTAACAGTTAGATGCATAGAAAATGACCTAAGAATGACATGAAATCATAGGAAAGCCAACTTATTATTATTCATGACATGTAAAAGTAAATGACATGTCAATCGGTCATGCGGTATGCTCGGAACGACTGAATATATGGTTTTTAAAGATTTGACATCCTTTAAAAAGGTAATTTTAGGGGTCAAATCTTGTTGAATGATCTTTGAATGTCATGAAATAAGATGAAAACAATTATGGAGTGAATTGTGAAATGTTCAATTAGATGGAATGTCAATCTAAGCTGGCATTTGTCTGATAGGACTGAAAATGCATTTTTAGTGACACAAAACACCAAAACACGTGTTTAACGATCAGATTCATAGAATTCAACCACATAATGACTTGAAATCTTAGTAAAACCATCATATTATTATTCATGATGTGTATGTGGTGATGACATGTCAATCAGACATGCAGTCTTCATGGTACGACTGAATATGTGATTTTTAAAGATTTTACATCCTTTAAAAGGTGTGTTCAGTGGTCAAAACTAGCCGAATGACCTCTGAATTCCATGAAATTAGATTAAGAAAACTATAAAGTAAATTGTGAAATGTTCAAGTAGACGACATGTCTATTAGAGGTGTTATTAGACCGCGATGATAGAAAACACACTTTTAGTGTCATAAAACAACAAAATAGGTATTTAATGGTCAGATTCATAGAAAACAACCTGAAAATGACATGAAATCATAGGATGACCATATTATTATTATTCGTGATGTGTATAAGGAGATGAAATGTCAATCAGACATATGGTCTGCTCAAAATGACTGAATGTGTGGTTTCTAAAGATTTGACGCCCATTAAAAAGGTGTGTTCGAGGGTCAAAACCATATGAATGACATCCAAATGTTGTGAAATCAAGAGACAAAAACTATGGAGTGAATTTTGAAATAGTTAAGCAGATGGTATATCCATCAGAGGTTCCGTTTGACTGGGATAAAATAAAAAACAATTTTAGTGTCATAAAACACCAAAACATTCGTTTACCAGTCAGATGAATAGAAAAATACCTCAGAATGACATGAAATCATAGTAAAAATATCTTACTATTATTCGTGATGTGTAAGAGAGGATGACACATCAATCAAATGTGCAGTATTCTCAGAACGACTGAATATGTGGTTTTTAAAGATTTATCATCCTTTAAAAAGGCGCGTTTGAGGGTCAAATCTAGCCGAACAGCCTCCGAATGTTGTGAGATTAGAAAAAAAACTATGGAGTGAATGGTGAAATGGTTGATCTGATGGAACATCAATCCGAGATGGTGTTTTCTTTGGAGGATAGAAAACACACTTTTAGTGACATAAAACACCAAAACTTACATTTAACGATAAGATCCATAGAAAACGGACTCAGAATGAATTTTAATTATATAATAGCCATCTTATTATTATTCATGATGTGTATGATCTGACAACGCATCAATACAATGTATGTTCTATGCAGTACGATTGAATATGTGGTCAATAATGGATAGAGTCATGGAATCCTCTAGGTCAAGATACCTGACCTTCAAGGGAATGAGAAAAAATGGCACTAACCTGAATGAAACATGTCTAAGGAATGGTGGAAAAGGTTATCAATCCATGTTCAAAGATATAAACAGTGTTTAGAAGGTTCACACTCCATCTCTCTCAACTCCGGTTACTGCCAGTGTAAAACAGCCCGAATCAGAAGAACACAACATGTCGAGGGGGGGGGGGGGTAAGTACATGGTGTGTAGGACAGACCACATGCCATGTACGAGTAACTGGGGTTCCCTTTGTGTACGCAGTTGTGTGCTCATACATGGCTTCAACTCATGTGGGTCATCCTGTGTAACTGGTACACGGGATAACCCGCATAACTGTCCTCGGCTGGCCGTGTGGTGGAGTACATGGCATGTACTCTACCCCATGTCTGTGTATCTTCTGAGATACATGCCGAGTCTGCTTAGGGACCCACATGATGTATGACAGTGGTCACACACTGTGTCTCCGCTTCCTGTCGCCCGGAGCTTCAGTCACTGATAGGTGGGGCCCACACGCCATGTCTTCCTAGGAGCACGTTGTGTTCTTCACTATGTGTAGCATAGAATACCTAGTCACTGTAAGACGAACCCTACATGGAGTTTTCTTCGAGATACATGCCATGTTGATTGGAATTTTTCAAAAATGTCATTCTTCATCGTTGCACCTCGGGGATCCTTCGATCCTTGATCAGGTCGTTCGATCGTCATGATACTCAAGATCTGAGGTCCCTCTACTATACCATCAATGTTTTTCGAGGGTTCCATCAGCCCTGAAAACTTGATTTGATCATCCACATGAAGAATGGTCGAAAGACGATTTCTTCCAAACCGTGTTGATTCGTCTGCCGCCATCATCGTCACACCTCCGTTGAGTTGTCATGATGTTGGATCACCAATTTGGGATCATTGCGTTTTGAAATGAATGTGAAACAATCTGTTGTCCATAACCTCGAAAATAACACGAAGAACATTGGGTTAAAAGGAGAATGAAATCAATAAACAAAAGAGGAACACACCACCACTTCTATTTGTCATGGCATCAATTCACTCCTATTATAAGGATTAAACAGGATGAATCAAATGATAATCCTATAATTTTCACAAATCAATTTCCCAAATCAAACCCCAAAAGAAATGAAAAATAACACCCTCTTGCAAGAACGTATGATCTGTAGATGAACTTGTTCGTGGGTTGATTCATATTTGTTGTTTAATCAAAGAACAGGGAAGAACTAAATCAAAGTACCAAACCGCTACCTCAAATGTTGATAAAGAGGAAGAGCAGTCATCATTCAGGATTCGATATCATTGCACAATGATCCACATATCATCGTTCGCTGTCGAGAGTTCTCTCCAAATCTCTAAGAATTATCTAGAGTTTCTCTCAATTTTATGCCAAAGATCAACATTTGATTAACCCATTAAAAGGATGGAATGCATCTCAGCATTCCATTGCGATGTGGCATTAATGAGTCAGCATTTCTATTTTAGAGTCATTATGTTGTGTCATTAATTATCAAAACAGCTACCCCGTCATTGTAAATAATCGGATTTTCTAGGTAATTTTTTTAATTATATGGAATTATAACAAGTCTAGGAAAATTTACAGTGCATGATTCTGAGGACCGGTGTGCCCGGAATGAATTTCTGAACTTTTTTAAGGTATGTTCAGTAAACGCGCGAGCGGTGTTTTCTAACTTTTGAACTGGTGCCTAGATTAAAAATTTGAGGGCACAATTGAATCTGTAGTGGCGAGATTCTCTTAAGGGAGGCTTCACTTCGACTATATTAGGTCTAAAAAAAGTTATATTTTGGGATTTTTTAAAAGAATAAATAAAATAACTTTGTTATTTTATTTTATTTCTTTCTTTTCCTCCAACGGACAAGCGGCAACGTGGGACCAGCGATGTGTCAATCCATTAAATGTCTTGACCTTTTAATCCTAAGTAACATCAATGTTGGGGAATTAGGAAGGTTCCTAATTAATGATCACCCATTAATTCCATGAATATTGCTCGCCCTCCCCCTCTCCTATTTATATAGAGCTTGGGGAGAGGTACCGACACTGCTTCACCAAGCAACGAAGTTCTGAAAAAGTGTCGGGACACCAAACCCTTGGAGGATAGAGTTAGTTCTGGCGAGTGGTGACAAGCAACATTGAAACCCTAAACCAAAGATTGATGATCGAGAAATGTTGTCAAAGGCTAGTTACAAGGGACGGTGAACATCAACCCACTTCCTCAACCGCAGGCATTTCTCCATCGTTCTTGAGGTAGGGTTTTATTTTGGTTTTAATCTCAAGAGTTGTAGAATCCTTTTTCCTCCCTCGTGTTGATTACAAGATAACACAGAGGGAGTGGGCCTAACGAACCCATCCCTAACCCTACGCTACCTTGCTACCCCTGCATTCTCCATGGAAGACCGCCAGTGCAGTGGCACCGTCCGACTATGATGGAGGGGTCACGCTTTCACATGCTGCAAGAGGAGGTTGTGACACTAAGCCACAGTGGTCAGCAGAGTGGCCGGTACCGACCAACTACAGAGGAGGTGCGGTGCGCCATCGCATGCTGCTAGTAAGCAAGGGGCTGCGGTCGAACCCGCGGCGGATGAAGGCAGCGATTGGCACACCGGCCGGCCGTGAGGAAGGTGGTGGCGCACCCACGCCGCCGGAGGAACCAGCCATGGTTTTTCAACCATGGCGGTCAGAAGAGGTGGCCAGAAAACCGGCTGGCCGTGGAAGGGGAGGACAGTGTGACCAGTGCACCACCAGTGGAGCCGCAACTCCGATGCCATGGCGGCGGGGCCTACAGTGGGTCCCACAGGCGACATTGCAGTGCCAATGGCGCTACCGCTTCACCTACAGAATGGGGGACCCCCCCCCTCCGTTACCAGCTTGGGTGAACCGTGGGCCACGCCTCCTACGGGTTGCGCCTCACGTGGCCAGACTGCGTGCCCAGTGGGCTGCTCCCCTACGGGCCGCCTGCCCAGCGGGCCGTGCACCAATCAGGCCTTACGCCCAGTGGGACACCCCCTTGAGGGCTAGGATACCCCTTGTAGACCACCTAATTGTGGGCCAGGCCAAACCTCGGCCCAACCCATACCGGGTCGGGTCGGGCCGGGTGGATCCGACCAGGTCGGACTGGACCCAGGCCTAGCAGGACCCAGAAACACTTAAGGGTCCATATATTGAGAACCAGACACCCATTTGACAGACCATCTATGAAGATGGGATAATTGGATCGAGATATTAATTTTTTTATACTTCAATTGAGTTTTGATGATAGTTGGAGTATGGTCGGGTTGGATCGAACTCGTATCCAATTGGGCCCTCAGGACTAAAATGCTTATAACTCAGAGATCGGGCGTCTGATCGGTGCACTGTCTATCGCGTTAGAACTCTTATGACATGATGGTCCTTTAGGATACTCTTTTTTGGATCTTAGTGGTGGACGAGGTACGACCTATATCTAGAGGGGCAGATTCTATGAAACTCAAGCGCACCAGGTGCGGGGAATCCTGTGACTGGCTGTAACGTGAATAAAGAACATCGATCCTAAGTGAGTTAGCATATATTGATCTTATGTGGGTCCAATTATATCAAATCCTCTGAGGTTCAATGCTTAGCTATCCTGTGTAGGTTAGTGCATACTGATCCTGTGTGGGTCAGATCCTTTGTGGGTCAGTGGGGGTTAGTGCCTATCGATCCTGTGTGGGTCAGCAGCAATGCTTCTTAATAGAATAAGATGATCTATCCTTAAAACTAAACATATATACTTCTGTACTTATGTTATACCTAGTGTGAGTTGAGACTTTACCTGTGTGGTACTTCTATCTTCGTGGTGTACCAGTGTGGTACTTCTACCTTCGTGGTGTTGTCTTCATGGTTTTACCTGTGTGGTACTTCTACCTTCGTGGTTTTTTCTTCCTTGTGTTACCTATGTGGTACTTCTACCTTCGTGGTGTTGTCTTCGTGGTGTTACCTATGTAGTACATCAATCTTCATGGTGTTACCTGTGTGGTACTTCTATCTTTGTGGTGATACCTTTGTGGTACTTCTACCTTCGTGGTGTTACCTTTGTGGTATTATTCCATCATGTATGAGATGAGTATGTCTTTATAACCTAGGTATATGTATGGTCATATACCTAAGTAGAGTTTATGTTTATTGCTTTGTGCTTTGATATTGAGGTCTTTCTTTGTGGTATTTCCTGTGTGGTACTCTGTGAGACCTACGTGGGTCTCGGGGTCCCTACTGAGTATCGTTATACTCACCCCTACACGGTCTACACCCACACCTTTTTGCGTCTTGTATAGATGATGAACATCATTGATTGAGGCTGAGGCAGCCAGGACTGGATGGTACTTAGAGGTGGACTATTTGGCATGACATGACGCAGGGACTACTGATCTTGAGCTATACCTACCTTTCAGGTAGGATCCATGGTGGATGATCCAGGAGTTGATTTTCACTTTTAAACTGTTTTTTACTTTTTATTTGTACTTGTACTTTTCCAGTTGGGCTTGTATTCTGGCCCCCTTTACTTTCAGAACACTTTTACTAAAGCAGTTTACCTTGTGGTTGCTTATTTTTGTCTTCTTATACTGTGTGTCTATACAGGTTAAAAGGAAATACCTTCCATTTATAGGGATACGTCTTTCCGGTGCTATTCGCCAGTCCTTAGCATATGGAAGGCAGGCTTGGGGTAGTCATGACATGGGCCCTGAGGGACAGGTCGTGACAAAGTGGTATCAGAGGAGTCGGTTATACCAAATAACTAAGACTATGATCTTTTCTGTGTGGAAATAGTGTTAAGTGTTATGAATGTGGTTTTCAGTTTGGAAAATCCAGTGTTGGTGTGGTGACCGATGTGTCCATACACCAGGACCCTGAATTTTGATTTCCGATTCAGTGCACGAAAACATTAATTGCGTGTGTTTTTGAAAATTTTTCCTTATGCTTTCTTTGAGTTAGCTCACCAGGTATAACTTATTGACTATGGAACACCTATTTTATTTTAGGAT
This sequence comes from Viscum album, assembly GCA_963277665.1. Taxonomy (NCBI): domain Eukaryota; kingdom Viridiplantae; phylum Streptophyta; class Magnoliopsida; order Santalales; family Viscaceae; genus Viscum; species Viscum album. The sequence goes on along the minus strand of OY728142.1, from coordinate 1,326,027,718 downwards.
GTCTCCACATAGACATCCATCCAGGATTCCTGAGAGAGTATGCGATGAAAACACACCAAGTGATGAGACCTCAGTATAGGGTCTTATTACAGCGTTAGTACCTTCAGGTGGTGTACCAACGGCACCACTACCCATTGGGAAGCCTTTTCCATGAGCCCCACTAGTAGAGGATGCACGCTGACTGAGCGTATTGCATGATTTTCAACAACAGAGGCCTCTAAGGTTCCGAGGAGAGATGGACCTGTAGGCAGTTGATGACTGGTTGGAGGCTATAGTCAGAGTTTTACACCTGGTTGGGAAACTAGCTGACCTTATGGTGATCCTAGCATCCAGTCTTTTTCAGGTAGTAGCAGGTAGATGGTGAAGCTTGATGCTACAGATACATGATGAGGATACCCTCATCTGGGTGGACTTTGAGAGTCTTTTTAGGGTAGAGTTAGTCTCAGGGACTCTACACCCAGTGCGTATACAAGAGATGTTGCACTTACAGAAGGGCATCATGACTATGGCCCAATACTTGGCGAGGTTCAATGATCTCTCCCGCTACTCCACCAACATGGGGCATGACCCTTTATTCAGTGCTCAGACCATTGAGCAGGGTCTCCGACAAGAGATCAGATCATTGATGATATAGATGAACATACCGACACAGGCTGGGGTGATAAAAGGAGCACTTTTGGTGGAGAGCTTCCTAGCTGAGTAGGCACCGATAGAGAGAGCTACCACCAAACGCCAGGTATTAGAGTCATCCTCAACAAGCAATATATGGATGATGCAAGGGACCAAGCGGGTCAGGCCTTCTGGTGGATGACCTCAGGATACAGGGTCGGCGGTGCGGGGCACACAGGACAGAGGAGGACACCTGAGGAGAATATAATGTTACACGTGCGGTGGGCAGGGTCACATGACTCGTGGATGCCTGACCCGCCATATGGATGACCAATAGATGGTTGAGGGACCTCTGAGGTAGAGGTAGAGATTTGATCAGGGAGTTTTGCAGGCATTAGGTGGATGTGGCAGAGGAGCTAGCCGTGCAACAGGCAGTGGACGACGATTCGAGGTTCTACCACCACCACCTCTAGGTGGTCCACCCCAACCACAGGAAGCAGGTGGACATGGAAGAGCTCAGCTCCAGGAAGCTGAGGCCTATGACCACAGTTCTTCGGAGATGATTCTTGGTACGATCTCTGTCTACTCCACCTTAGTTGTAGTACTTATAGACACAGGTGTCAGTTTCTCTTTTATTTCCATGGCCCTCTTTCAGATCTCGGAGATTCTGGTGGAGCCGTTGGCTCGATCCTTACGGCTATAGACTCCTATGGGAGAGGATTCAATGATTACACACTAGTGTCGGTAGTGTGAGATTACTCTAGGAGGCAAGAGATTCAGCTGGGATCTTCTAGTAGTGGCGTTGAGGTCTTACAAGGTCATCTTAGGTATGGACTGGTTATCCACAGTCCGTGCTCAGATTTACTGTATTAGGTGAAAAGTGCGGTGTGTGCATGAGGATGGGTCCAGTTTTTCCTTCACTGATGAGAAGGGAACCTTTGAAGCATAGGATGGACTTACCCAGAGGAGGGTTCAGTCGATCGCACACTAGTTGTCTAGCCTTACCCTTGGAGTAGTTGGTGTTGAGAGTCCGAGATATCCTATAGTGGTGGACCAGTATGTCGATGTCTTTCCTGATGATGTTTCGGGACTACCTCCATGCAAAGAGGTATACTTTTACATCGAATTGTACCCCGAGATGGCATTGATATCTACACTAGCATATCGGATGGCTCCTTTGGAGCTTCATGGGTTATGGGTATAATTGGAGGACTTGCGGAGGAAGGGGTTCATAAGGCCCAGTGTTTCTCCATGGGCAGCCCTGATTTTGTTTGCTAAGAAGGAAGATTGGAGTTTGAGACACTGTGTATACTACCAACGCCTGAACTAGGTGACTGTGAAGAACAAGTATCCACTTTCGAGAATTTATGATCTTTCCGATCAGCTGAAGGGAGCTCATTGGTTTTCGAAGATAGACCTCAGATCAGGCTATCATCAGCTCAGAGTACGAGATGAAGATGTGCAGAAGACGACCTTCAGATGTTGTTATGGCCACTATGAGTTCTTGGTTATGCCATTTGGTGTGACCAATGACCCTATAGTGTTCATGGGACTCATTAACAGGATCTTCCAGACATACCTCAATCACTTTGTGGTGGTCTTCATCGACTACATCTTGATATACTCAGTGACGGAGGAGGAGCATGCCTATCATATGCAGATAATTCTGGATACACTCCGAGAGCACCATCTGTATGGTAATCTCTCAGAGTTCTAGTTATGGATATGAGAGGTCCATTTTCTGAGACACGTTATCTCATAGGATGTAGTTGCAGTGGATCCAGCAAAGATAGAGGTTGTACTTGCTTGGGAGCCACCTAGAAGTGTGACCGAGGTGCAGAGTTTTCTGGGGTTAGCTGGATACTACCAGAGATTTGTGTCTAACTTTTCCAGAGTTGTGGCACATTTTTCAGCATTGAAAAAGAAGGGACAAACCATTGTATGGATGGAGAGATGTCAACAGAGTTTTTAAGATATGAGGTATAGACTGATGAGTGCCCCCATCTTGAGGATACCAGAAGGGGGTGTTGGGTATGTGGTCTACTACGATGCATCATGGACTGTACTTGGGTGCGTCCTGATGCATTAGTGATCAGTGATCTCCTAAGACTCATGACAGATGAGGAAACATGAGCATAACTATGCTACTCGTGACCTGGAGTTAGCAGTAGTGGTCTTCGCCCTAAAGATATGGTGACATTACTTGGTGGGAGAACTTGTTACTGTCTACTCTAATCACAAGAGTCTCAGGTATATATTCTCACAAAAGGACCTGAACCTGAGACAGAAGCGATAGCTAGAGTTCCTCCAGGACTGTGACTTTGAGATAGTCTATACTCATTGGAAGGGGAACAGGGTAGCAGATTCACTCAGCATGAGGTCTGGTCTGCAGTTTCTGAGTGAGGAAACAAAGCAGCTAGCCACGTTGCATATATCTTTCATGGATAGAGATGGAGCATCTTACCTCCAGTCTATGACATTCACTCCCCCACTCCTTCAGCGAGTCAGGGAGGCGCAGCTTGGGGACATTGACTGCGAGGCTCGACGTGCTCATATATCCTCAGGACAGGCACCTAACAGATTTTATGAAGGTGGGGAGCACGTCATCCTCTTCATAGGACGTACCATGGTATCAGTGGCTCTATGGGAGGATGTGTTGAGTGAGTTCTATATGTCCCCTCTGGTGGTACATACTAGTGTGGCGAAGATGTACTAGGACCTCTGGCATCAGCACTAGTGGCTAGGGATGAAGAAAGTAGTGGCAGAGTTTGTTTCTCAAAGCCTCACTTGCAGCAAGTGAAGGCCGAGCATTAGGTTCCATCAGGCTTAGCACAACCACTAAAGGAGCCTAAGTGGAAGTGGGATGGAATATCCATGGACTTTGTGATTGGGCTTCCACGTACGTCCAAGGGACATGATTCCATCTAGGTGATCATTGATCTACTCACCAATTCAGTCTAATTTCTACTTATCTGAGAGCAGGGATAAGTAGAGGTCTTGGGATGCCTCTACGTATAGGATATTGTGTGACTTCATGGGGTTCTATTGACGATCATCTCTGACCGTGATGCACATTTCACATCCCGATTGTGTAAGGGATTATAGGAGGCGTTCAGGACTCGACTACGTTTGAGCACTGCCTTTTATCCTCATATTAATGGTCAGACCGAGTGGACCATACAAACACTAGATTACATGCTTTGTGCTTAAATCCTAGATTTTGGCTATAGTTGGGAGGATCACTTACTCTTGGTGGAGTTTGCATACAAAAATAGTTAACACTCCAGCATTGGTATGACACCATTAGAGGCCCTATACAGTCGACCTTGAAGATCACCTCTATGATGGACGGACCCAGGGGAGTCAGCACTTATGGGTCTAGAGTTGGTATGACCTACCACTGAGAAGGTGCAGACCATCCAGGATCAGATCAAGACTATGTAAGTTCTGGGCACAACGGAAGTGCGTTGGTGGGTTTACCTAACTTTGACTTTAGAATTAAACAATGTTCAAACTGAGATTTATCACGATGTAAAATGTCGGATCTTAGGAATAGAATGAAGAATGAAAAATAAAAGAGGGAGTACCAGAATCATAGAGATATGATCATCATATGTTGGTTATAATTAATTTAATTAATTCACAAGAATTACCTTGGTGTAATTCTTTCTTCGTTGATGTCTCTGGTCATGATCTTGTGATCCGTCGTTGCATCGTAGAATCCAAGGGTAGGATTCCTCTTGCAGTGATCCACACATGTGCCACATATCTATGGACGTTGCCGAAGGGATCTTTGGGTACTAGCACGGAAGAACCTTTGCTTGTGATGTCCGCCTTCAATCACCTTGATCCGATGGAGGAGGATATCTCTCGGTCTTGAGAGCGTTCTTGGAGGAAGTAATTCTTTCGACCTTGGAATAATTCTCTAGAATTGTTGTACATAACGATTATCTGTGGAAAAGTGTTGGGGTTGTGAGGATATTTATAATCAAGTTTGAGGTTATTGATTTATGACAATAAATAAATGTGTTACACATTTTATTTATTTCATTAACTCTTATTGAAAACCCCCATGTCGAATTATTAATTATTTGACATTCTCCCACACTGATTATAATAAATATCATTTAATAAAACAATATTATATCCTCAAAATCCCAACTGGAAAAACTACATGGCGTGTAATCATTAATACACGGTGTGTACTCGTTTTCCATAAAACTAAACGGTGTGTGTATTTAATATACACGGCGTGTAATTTTATTTTTTATTTTTCTTTATTTCCTCTAGAACATTTATTAGACCTTGAGTAATGGCTATTTATTTCTTAAATAAATGTAACTGCATTACTTGCTAATAAATATATTATTTCACCCACAATATATTCTCTCGAATAACTAGTGTCAAAATAAATGTGATCAGTAATCCTTAAATAATTATTAAACCAAACTCTAGAATAATCTTTATTTAACTTATTAAATTAATATTTAACTGAGATACATGGACACACTTAGTGTGTGGCCCTCTAGGCCTCTTTCTCGTTGGCATTAGGCGGGCTTGCCTAAAGTCCAAGATTACTGTCTAGCAATGGGTCAAGGCACCCAAGAGAAAGAAGTTGACACCGCATTGATGTGTCACCTCATACGAATGCTTACCATTTAATATAATCCCTTTGTATCAATATCTCTAATCAAGTGGGTTGCATGCTAGTGCCATCAACCCATGTGCTCGATTATTCTTTCTTTGAATTTCTAGAATTGAACTTGCCCATTCCTTACCATGGCCATGGATTTACTTAGGCTATATCAATTCCATAAAAGGGCCTGAGATATATACTTTAATTATGGAATAGAAGGAATAAATCCTTTCTTGCATTATCTATTAATGCGGTATTACTCGTGACACACCCAACGTATCCTACCTCGCTACGAATAGTGTGTCGTCACAGTTTTCATCAATACATCTAAGAACACGAGTTGTAATACCCATTAATAATAATCTTAAAGTCTAAGGACCAATACACACGTCCAGAGATAGGAAAATCCAATGACACTATGAAATGTGGATTTCCTACTGGTGGGTCTCGTTCTCATAATATCCTTCTGGATATTACCAAGGGCGCACACCATGAGAAGGTGCTTCAAAGTTTTATGAGTCCTCACCCCTAATGGCATGTATTATTTGTGTCCCTCAAATAACATCATCTGGATATAGAACATATATTCAAGAACAGTGTTATGGCACTTCTGGGTTCTCATCATAACATGGATCCGCTATGAACCTTTAATGCAATAGCTATCCTTAAGACATTATCACATGCATTGTCATGCAGAAGAACAATCAATATGTGATAAGGTTTTTGTTAATGAATAAAGTAAAAAGTAGTTGGTTCTGGGCCACCAAATCCAACAGACTCCCACTTGGACTAGAGCCAACTTCTAACAACCTTTAACCCTCTAGCTCTCACAAGATATTCATGCTTCTGGTGAGATAGGCCTTTAGTCATGGGGTCCACCACATTATCTTCCATGGACACTCTACTCACTGAAACTTACCCCCTTTGATAGAAATCCCTCAAGAGGTGATACTTTCGGAGTATGTTATTTGTCCGTTGATGTGACCTTGGTTCTTTTGCAAGAGCCACCGCTGTAGTATTATCACAATACAATGTAATGGGATCTTTACTTCTAGGCACCACATCAAGCTCCTAGATTTTTTTTGAATCCATAAGGCTTCCTTGGCTGCATCAGAAGCCACTATATATTTGGACTCTGCTATAGAATCGGCAACAAATGGCTTCTTTGAACTCTTCAAGCTCACAACTCCTCCATTGAGATAGAAAACATATCCAGATTGCGACTTCAGATCATTCTGATCTGTCTGAAAACCAGCATCAGCATACCCTCTAATGACAAGCTCCTCATCTCCTCCATACACCAGGAACATATCCTTAGTTCTTCTCAGATACTGAAGGAGAGTCTTAACAGTAGTCCAATGCAGTTCTCCTACATTTTCTTGATATCTTCCTACCATGATCAGTGTGTAGGCAGCATCAAGCCTGGTACATAACATGGCATACATGATGGATCCTATAGACGAGGTGCATGGGATCTTACTCATTTTATCTTTCTCTTATTATGTCTAAGGAAACATTTTATTAAAAAGGTGTAGGCCACGTGACACTAGAACCAATCCACTCTTGGATTGTTCCATAAAAAATCTCTTTAGTATCTGGTCAATGTATGTACTCCGACTTAGTATAAGCAGCCTCTTGGATCTATCACGAATGATCTTGATCCCTAGAATGTAGGCTGATTCACCCAAGTCCTTCATGTAGAAACACTTGTTCAACCAGTCCTTAACTGATTGTAAGACTAGTACATTGTTTCTAATAAGTAATATGTTGTTAACATATACTACTAGGATAACGATTTCATTCCCATTAAACTGCTTATAAACACATGGCTGACATTCGTTCTTAATGAACCCAAATTTCTTTATGGATTCATCAAATCTAATGTTCCATTACCTGGATGCTTTCTTTAATCCATAAATGGATTTCTGCAACTTGCAAACCCATTTGGCTTCACCTGGTGTCACAAAACCTTCTGGTTGTGTCATATAGACATCTTCCTGAAGGTTCCCATTAAGGAATGTCGTTTTAACATCCATCTTCTAAATCTCGTAGTCATGGTAAGCTGCTATGGAAAGTATGATTCTTATGGATTTAAACATGGAAACTGGAGAGAAGGTTTCATCATTGTCAATTCCTTGACACTGTCTAAATCCTTTAGCCACTATAATTTCTTTATAGGTGCTAACTTGACCTTCCATGTCTAGTTTTATCTTGAATACCCATTTGCATCCAATAGGCTTTACATCAACTGGCTCATCGACCAGAACCCAGACTTGGTTATGATACATGGAATCCATCTCAGAATTCATAGCTTCTAGCCATCTTGTTGCTTATGAGATTTATACTGCTTCCTTGTAGGAGATAGGTTCATCATTTTCCAACAATAATGATTCACCATCCTCGGTGACTAGGAAACCAAATCTCTCTCGTTCTCTTACCTCTCTTGAGCTCCTACGCAGTACTTGTGTTTCTGGAACCTCTTCCATGGGGACCTATGGAACTTGTTCCTGTACCAAATCCTGTGTATCTTAAGCATCAAATTCGTCAAAGTCAATCTTGCTCCCACTATCCTTCTTGAGGATGTGCTCCCTATCAAGAATGAAAGATTGTCTGGAGACATTCACTTTCTTTTCTGAAGAGTTATATAGGTAATATCCTTTCGTTTCCTTGGGATATCCTATAAAGATACACCTCGTGCCCCGGGGTGCTAGTTTGTTTCCTGATAAGGCCTTAACAAACGCCTCGCATCCCCATACACGTGTATACGAAAAAATGGGTTTTTTTCCATTCCATAGCTCAGAGGGAATTCCATTTGCCGCCTTAGTTGGTAATCGGTTTAATGTGTATGATTTAGTGTGTAATGCATATCCCCAAAAGGATAATGTAAGATCCACATGAATCATCATCGACCTCACCATGTCCAACAAGGTGTTGTTCCTCATTTCACTAACATCGTTCAACTGTGGTGTATAAGGAGGAGTGAGCTGAGATAGAATCCCATACTCCCGTAGAAGATCGATGAACTCTTGGTTTAGATATTCTCCACCTCGATCCGATTGAAGTTTCTTTATCTTCTTACCAAGCTGATTCTCTACTTCATTCTTGAATTCCTTAAATTTATATAAGGCCTCTAACTTATATCTCACTAATTAGACATATCCATATCTACTCAAATAGTCAGTAAAAATAATGAAGTAATAATATCCACCTATAGCTTCTACTGGAAATGGTCCACACACATCTGTGTGCACCAATCCTAGAAGCTCTGTGGCCCTTTCACCTTGTCCACTGAAGGGCAGCTTCGTCATTTTTCCTTGTAAATAAGCGTGACATCTATCAATTGGTTTTAGCTCAGTAGAGTCCAAATAACCATATTGGCAGATCTTTGTCAAATTCTTCTCATTTACATGACCGAGGCGGTGATTCCACAACTGGGTGATGTATGAGTCATGTGATTTTGCTTCGTTATTGATTGCCAACACTTGGTTTTCATAATTGAATACATACAATCCATTATTTAAATGCGCCATACCATAACATACATTGTTCTTATAAAAGAGAAAACCCTTATTTCCAATCTTGAAAATAAATCCATCTATATCCAAACAAGATACAGAAATTATGTTCTTGGTAACACTAGGAACATAATAACAATTATGTAAAACCAGAATCATCCCAGTCAGCATTGAGAGGTGGTAATCACCAATAGCCAATGCATTCAACCTTGCGCCATTGGAAGCTCGAAGATCTACCTCTACTCTGGCAATCTTTCTAAATCTACTTGGTTCCTTCATTTGAATATAGATGTGAGCCCCACAAGCTGTATCTAATACCCAATGTGTAGAAATAGAAATATTACACTTGATAAAGAATGCACCTTTAGTGTCCCCATGATTCTGGGTGCAGTTACTCTTCCAGTGGCCTTGCTTGCCACATGAAAAACACAACGCCTCCCATTCCTTGCCCTGACTTTAGATCTTCCCCTTCTTGGAGGGATGAAGCTCAGAGGCTTCAGACCGTTTATAATTCTTTGGCCCCTTTGCCTTGTCCTTCCTTTTCCTATTCACCATAAGAACTGTGGGTTTATCACGCCCGATGTCCTTATCTACCTAGCGAATCAAGGTCATAAGTTCCGATAGACTCTTCTCATTGTTTCTCATGTTGTAGTTGTCAATAAAGCTAGAGAAGGTCTTGGTAAGTGAGGATAGGATGAGATCTGTACGCAACACATCCAAGAATTTAATCCCTAAGATGTCCAGGCGTTCAATGTAGCCAATAAGGTTGACTACATGAGGCCCAACTAGCACAGACTTTCCAAGCTTAGTTGTAAACAAATCATTGGATATCTCATACCTCTCCTGTTTCTCTGTATCTTGGTAGTGATCCTTAAGGTGAGACATCATGCTATACACGTCCATGTTTTCATGTTGCTTCAAGAGCTCATTAAACATGGATGATAGCAACATATGTGGCATCATATGTGTGTTTCATATAGAGAGATAGTTCCTTATCACTATCCTCCATTCTAGGCGCAAATGGAATAGGCTCTTCCAGCACATACAATTTCCTTTCGTGGTGAAGGATGACGCGTAAACGCCTCTGCCACTCTTGGAAATTGGTGCTGGTGAGAAGGTTTTCCTTCTCGATTATGGTTTGCAATGATATGTTTGAATTCATTTTTCTTTCCATTTATAAAAATTAATATGAGCAAAGGTTTAATACTTTATTACAAAACTGAGACAAATAAATAAATTAATACTTATTAGTCTCCCACTATTTTATCAAAATCCAATAGCCCTCACCATTGACATCAGAATATTCTATTTCCCTAATATTCTAGTGGCAAGGATCCATATCTCCTTTGGAATTACCCCAACTAGGGTTGGTCAAGCAACTTGAAGGGTTTTAGGTAGGCATTCCAAATACCAACTGCATTAACTCGCAGCTCCTTGATCCGCTGAGTGGACTCCCCAATCCTGAAATCCTTTTATTTTGGATTTCCTCAACCTTTACCTCTTGGTCACACCAAGTCCTATTGTGTAAGTAAACCCTTGATGTGAACCAAGTCAAGTCAAACCAAAACCTTGAATTAGAATTCCTTGATAATTGAAAGTACCCAAAATAGGGTTGGTCAAGCACTTTGAATTATGATTTGATTCTAACCAAGATTATGTAAGGCTATACCGACTTAATATTTCTTTGAGGGATTTTATCCTTATATGTAAATTTCCATTTTATTATCTTTGATAACATGTTTTTTAATATTAATTGGGATATACTTAAGTGATTAACCATGTCTAAGATAATATTTATGCAGAAGTCGGTCTTTATTTTAGTTCCATCTTTAATTCTTGTTTAATTCATTAATCGTGTGATCGTGAAAACACACCCACAATAAATAAACCATGAAACTGACATAAATAAAATAAACGGTATGATCATGAGCTTGTTCTATTGGTTAGTTTATCTATTGGTTGATAAACTTACCCAAGACCTAGGGGAGAAACACCTTGAACCTTTTGGGTTCGTGTTTACAGCTTTCCACCTGCCCACCTTTGTATCTCCTTGGATTGGTTTTTCCTTGGCTACTATCTTGAGCCGCCTCCACTAGCTTGGGAGCTCCATCCATTACATATGCATTTATCACACATGTAGGTGAGGGGTAAAAAGGGGTTTTACATAAAAGAATCCTTGGGTGCGCACGCCCTACCTATTAATGAGGATAAGGCTCACAGGCCAAAAAATTTAATTTAAATAAATAAATTAAAAAAAAACCATTCACATACAAAGGTCTTGGTCTAGCTCATGATCATCCATACATGCAACGGTATTTACACATAAATAAAGCTATCTTTCAATTCTTTAATCTTTCTTATTTAAGATAAATCACGCTCGAATCAATTAATTATATTTAATTAATCAATCCTTTTATCTTAAACCCTTTTTATGAATTTCCTTAAGATTCTCATCCATCATAATTTTAAATAAATTAAAATTATCCTTGTACGTAACTTGTACTTTGGAGGTAACCTGGTGAATTCCCATTCATTATGCAGATTTAAAATTAAACACATATATATAAAATGCTTATCACGTGTTGTGCCTCAGCTTTACGCCTGCACCATGGTACACGTCTCAAGGGTTTGTATAATATAATAATAAATTTTTAAAAAATCTGTGTAATTTGGGTGAGTACACGATGTGTAGTTCAGACTACATGGTGTGTAATTTTCTTCACCATCCATCCAAAGTACACGCCCAGGGACATGGCGTGTTAATGTACTTCGGAAATTTTCGGAGTACACGGAGTGTTCAGTGGGACACACGCTGTGTAGTTTTCGTGTTACACAGTTTCCAGCCGGGCAAATCGTGTATGGGGTACATAGTCCAACCCTTACCTGAAGGGACTACACGCCGTGTTCATTGGACCAAACGGTGTGTAATTTGGAAACCGTGTGCCACCTGTTCCTGGTCAACACGCAGTGTCATAAATGACTTAGATATGATCCAATACATGACCTGATTTGGTGGACCAATCCGATGCATGAACCTAGACTACACGACGTGTACTTCCGAATACACACCGTGTATTCTCATGTTGTACGACTAGGAACGTTTGGCTCCTCCAGATGAGATCCTCCGTTTTATTTTAATCAAAATTAAAAGAAAATGTCAATTCTATATGTTGAACAAGAAATGATAGAGGAGGAACAGATCTCGAGATTTAGATTTAAAGAACTATTAACTTGAATTGAAACAACTAAATTATTAATGCGTAAATAACCAAAAAAAACTAAATAATTATAATCAACGATATGACCCCTCTGATACCACTTGTAAGTTCCAGGCGCAGCGGAAGCACATTAGTGGGTTTTTACAACTTTGATTTTAGTGTTAAACAACGTTCAAACCAAGATCCGTCACGATATAAAATGCCGGATGTTTGGAATAGAATGAAGAACGAAAAAAAGAGGGAGTCTCAGAACCATAGAGATAGGATCATCATATGTTGGTTATAATTAATTTAATTAATTCACAAGAATTACCTTGGTGGAATTATTTCTTCATTGATGTATCTGGTCACGATCTTGTGATTCATCATTGCGTCCTAGAATCCAAGTGTAGGATTCCTCTAGCGGTGATCCACACAGGTACAACGTATCTCTGGATGTCGCTGAAGGGATCTCCGGGTGCTAGCGTAGAAGAGCCTTCACTTGTGATGTCCGCCTTCAATCGCCTTGATCCGATGGAGGAGGATCTCTCTCGGTCTTGAGAGCATTCTTGGAGGAAGTAATTCTTTCGGCCTTGAAATAATTCTCCAAAATTGTTGTGCACAACGATTCTCTGTGGAAAAGTGTTGGGGTTGTGAGGATATTTATAATCGGGTTTGAGGTTATAGAGTTATGACAATAAATAAATGCATTACATGTTTTATTTATTTAATTAACTCTTATTGAAAATACCCATGTCAAATTATTAATTCCTTGACATGAGCCCACGTTGATTATAATTAATATAATTTAATAAAACAATATTATATCCTCAAAATCCTGACTGGAAAAACTACATGGCGTGTAATCATTAATACACGGCGTGTACTCATTTTCCATAAAACTACACAGCGTGTATATTTAATATACATGGCGTGTACTTTTATTTTCCATTTTTCTTTATTTCCTATACTATATTTATTAGACCTTGAGTAATGGCTATTTATTTCTTAAATAAATGTAACTGCATTACTTGCTAATAAATATATTATTTTGCCCACAATATGTTCTCTCGAATAACTAGTGTTGAAATAAATGTGATCAAGCATCCTTAAATAATGATTAAACCACAGTTGGGAATAATCTTTATTTAACTTATTAAATTAATATTTAATTGAGATACATGGACACCCTTAGTGTGTGACCCTCTAGGCCTCTTTCTCATTGTCATTAAGCAGGCTTGCCTAAAGTCCAAGATTACTGTCTAGCAATGGGTCAAGGCACCCAAGAGAAAGAAGTTGATGCCACATTGATGTGTCACCTCATATGAACTCTTACCATGTAATATAATCCCTTTGTCTCGATATCTTTAGTAAAGTGGGTTGCATGCTAGTGCCATCAACCCATGTGCTCAATTATTCTTTCTTTTACTTTCCGAAATTGAACTTGACCATTCCTTACCATGGACATGGATTTACTTAGGCTATATCAATTCCATCAAAAGGCCTGAGATATCTACTTCTGTTATAGAATAGAAGGAAAAAAATACTTTCTCGCATTATCTTTTAATGCGGTATTACTCGTGACGCACTCAACGTATCCTACCTTACTGCGAACAATGTGTCGTCACAGTTTTCATCAATACATCTAAGTGAGCGAGTTGTAATAACCATTAATAATAATCTTAAAGTCTAAGGACCAATACACACATCCGCAGATTAGAACATCCAATGACACTATGAAATGTGGATTTCCTACTGATGGGTCTCGTTCTCATAATATCCTCCTAGATATTACCAAGGTCTCACACCATGAGAAGATGCCTCAAAGTTTTATGAGTCCTCACCCATAATGGCCTGTATTATTTGTGTCCCTAAAATAATATCATCCGGCTATATAACATATATTCAAGAACAGTGTTATGGCATTTTTGGGTTCTCATCATAGCAGGGATCCACTATGACCCTTTAATGCAACAACTATCCTTGGGACATTATCACATGCATTGTCATGCAGAAGAACAATAAAGATGTGATAAAGCTTTTATTAATGAATAAAGTAGAAAGTAGTTGGTTTTAGGCCACGAACTCCAATAGAATTCACAGAGAAGACAGAAGTTTTATCCTAACAGGAGGTGTAGACCTTTGGAGTTCGAGGAGGGAGACCATGTATTCCTATGGGTCTCACCTAGACGAGGTTTATAGTGATTTGGTAGAGGAAACAAGTTATCACTGAGGTTTATTAGTGTATTTCTGATACTTCAGAGGATTGGCGAGGTGGAATACCACTTGGAACTTCCACCATAGTTGGAGAGGGTGCACAACGTCTTCTACGTATCCCAACTGAGGAGATACATGAATGACCCATCTCACATAATCGACCACGGTGAGCTAGACTTTGATGATGTGGATACATTTACAGAGGTTTTAGTAGAGATTGAGGATCGATAGGATTGGGTCCTTTATAGACGATCAATACCTTTGGTGTGCATTCATTGGCAGTACAGGAACCTCCAGGAGAGTGCATGGGAGCAGCAGACATAGATTCATGCTTAGTACCCCCGTTTGTTTTCTTAGTCTATGTTATGGATTTCAAGGATGAAAATACCTAAGGTGGGGAGAATGTAAATATACATATTTTCCATGTATTTTTTTAATTATATAGAATTATTATGAGTTTGCAAAAATTAACGGCTTGTGATTTTGAGGCCTAGTGTGCCCGGAATGAATTTCTAAACTTTTTTTAAGGTACATTCAGTAAATGGTCTATCTGAATTTTCTAACTTTTGAACCAATACTCAGATAAAAAGGCACTGTTGAATTCGTAGTGCTGGGATTCACTTAAGGGAGGCTTTACTTCGACCGTAGTAGGTCTTAAAAAAAGTTAGATTTTGCGACTTTTTAAAAGAATAAATAAAATAACTTTGTTATTTTATTTTATTTCTTTATTTTCCACCAAAGGACAAGAGGAAATGTGGGACCAGCAATGTGTCAAGCCATTAAATGGCTTGACCTTTCAATCCTAAGTAATAGAAACATTGAGAAATTGGGAAGGTTCCAAATTAATGAGCACCCATTAATTCCACGAATGTTGCTCCCCCTCCCCCTCTATTATTTATATAGAGCTTGGTAAAAGGTATCGGCACTGCTTCACCAAGCAACGAAGTGCTGAAAAAGTGCGAGGATGACAAACCCTTGGAGGATGGAGCCGATTCCGGTGAGCAGTGATAAGCGACACCGAAACCCCAAACTGAAGATCGATGATCAAGCGACGCCGTTGGAGGCTAGTTGCGGGGGACGATGAACACTGACCCACTTTCTCAACCATGGGTGTTTCTCCATAGTTCTTGAGGTAGGGTTTACTTTTGGTTTTAATCTCATGAGTTGTAGAATCCTTTTTCTTCCCTTGTGTTGATTACAAGCTAACACGGAGGGCATAACCCTAACGAACCCAGCCCGAATCCTTTGTTCCATTGCTACCCTTGCATTCTATGTAGAAGACCACCAGCGCAGTGGATCCATCCAGCTATGATAGGGGCGGCATGCCATTGCGCGCTGCAAGAGGAGGTCGTAGCACTAAGCTATAGTTGTTAGTGGAGCGACCAGCACCGGCTGACTGCGGATGAGGTGTGGTACGCCATCGTGCGCTGCTGGTGAGAAAGGGGCCATGGACGAATCATCGATGGATGAAGGAGGTGGTCGGAACACCAGTCGACCACAAGGAAGGAGGCGACGCACCCGTGCCTCCGGAGGAACCGACTGTGGCTCGTCAGCCGCAGAGGGCGGCAGGACCCGCAACAGGGCTCACGGGTGACTTGGCAGCTCCAATGGCACTGCCGCTTAGCCTACCGAACGGGGGACCCCCCCCTTTCAGCTCAGGCAGACCATGGGTCATGCCTTCTATGGGCCGCGCCTCATGCCGCTGGACTGCCTGCCCTGCTCGTCGCCTGCCCAGTAGGTTGCGCACCCAGCGGGCCTCGTGCCCAGTGGGATGCCCCCTTGTGGGTTAGGCCGCCCCCTTTCGGTTAGGTCTGCCTATTTCGGGCCACCTCCTTGCGGGTAGGGCTGGTCCTCATCCCAACGGGCTGAGCCCGCTGCGACCCAGCCCAGACCGGGTCGGGCCGGGTCGGACCGGACCCAGGTCCAGCGGGACCCAGAAGCACCTAGGGGCCATATCTTGAGAACCAGATGTCTGTTTTATGAACCGTCTACAACATTGGGATCCTTGGATTGATATGGTCCTTTTTGTATACTACACTTGAGTTTTCGAGATAGTTGGAGTACAGTTGGGATGGATCTAACTCGAATCCAACTGGACCCTCGGAACTGAAACACTTATAACTCACAGACCGGACATCTGATCAGTGCACCGTCTATCGTGTTAGAACCCTTACAACATGACGGTCCTTTGGCATGCTCGTTTGTGGAGCTTAGTGGCAGACGTGGTACGACTGATATCTCAAGGGGAATATTCTACAGAACTCAAGCACACCGGGTGCGAAGAATCCTATGGTTGGCTGTAACATGAAGAAAGAACATTGATACTAAGTGGGTTATCATCTATCTATCCTATGTGGGTCATCTTATATCAGATCATATGTGGGTCAGCGCTCAGCGATCTTGTGTGGGTCAGAACATACTGATCCTGTGTGGGTCAGATCCTATGTGGGTCAGTAGGGGTTAGTGCCTATCGATCCTGTGTGGGTCAGAAACAATGCTTGTTAATAGAATAAGATGATCTAGCCTTACAACTAAACATCTGTACTTTTGTACTTAATTTATACATGGTGTGAGCTGAGAATTTACATGTGTGGTACTTCTATCTTCATGGTGTACCAGTGTGGTACTTCTACCTTCGTGGTGTTTTCTCCGTGGTGTTACCTGTGTGGTACTTCTACCTTCGTGGTGTTGTCTTTGTGGTGTTACCTGTGTGTTACTTCTACCTTCATGTGTTGTCTTCGTGGTGTTACCTGTGTGGTACATCAATCTTCATGGTGTTACCTATGTGGTACTTTTATCTTTGTGGTGATACCTTTGTGGTACTTCTAACTTCGCGGTGTTACCTTTGTGGTATTCTTCCCTCATGTATGAGATGAGTATGTCTTGAAAACTTAGGTATATGTATGGGAATATACCTAAGTAGAGTTGATGTATATTGCTTCATGATTTGAGATTTAGGTCTTAATTTGTGGTATTTCCTTTGTGGTACTCTGGGAGACCTACGATGGTCTCGGGGTCCCTACTGAGTATCATTATACTCACCCCTGCACGGGCAATGCCCACACCTTGTTGTTTCTTGTGCAGACAATGAACAAAATTGATCTAGGTTGAGGGATCCAGGACGGGACAATACTTGAAGGTTGACTATTTGGCAAGATGTGACGCAGAGACTATTGATTGTGAGTTGTACCTACCCTTCAGGTAGGATCCATGGTGGATGATCTAGGAGCTTCTTTTCACTTTTTAGTTATTTTTTACTTTTCAGTTTTACTTATACTTTTCAAATTGGGATTGTATTTCGGACCCCTCTACTTTTAGCACACTTTTACTACAGCAGTTTACCTTATGGTTGCTTCTTGTTGTGTTCTTAGACTGTGTGCCTATACAGGTTAAAAGTAAATGCCTTCCATTTATAAGGATACGCCTTTCTCGTGCTAGTTATCATCCCCTGTCCTATGGAAGACAGGCTTGGGGTAGTCACAAAACGGGCCTCGAGGGATAGGTCATGATAGTCGTTGCGCTGCAGCGAACGTTTCCAAATAAAATAAAATAAACTTTTCAAATTATTTTATTTTATTTTGCTAAAAATCTGAAAATTAACTTTTTCCCTCCACCCACGCCAGTCAAGGTAGGCCTGTTCTTAGGTAAATCCATCATCCTAGATGCAACGATGCCCTTATATTTTTAATCCGAGCACCCGTTTGGAAACTTCCACAACCGTGCACACATTCCAGCTCACTTAACTTAGAAAATTTAAAACCACCATTCCAAGCTCACCGGGCCTCAGAATGATGTGTTGTCTACGCACTTGGTCTTGAAATAATTCCATATAATATTTAAAAATAATACATGGAAAATATGAGACATTACATTCTCCCCACCTTGGGGCTTTACGTCCTGGAAAGCTAAAACAAAAGGCTACTAAAAAAGATATCGGTACTAGGCACGAATTTGAGCCTCCCGCTCCCACATGCTCTCGTGAAGGTTCTCATGCTACCATAAGATTCACACCAAGGGAATCAATCACCCACAAATGATCCTCTCCTGCCGATCCTCGAACTCCACCAGGTACTAATAAAATGTTGTTTCATCCTCGATGTCCATATCACACCAGTCGATGATGTGCGATGGGTCATGCACGTACCTCCTTAGCTGTGACACATGGAAGACACCATGTACCCGATGCAACTGCAGAGGTAGAGCTAAGAGGTACACTACCTCACCAACTCTGCATAATAACTAAAAGGGTTCGATGAACCTCAAAGATTGCTTTTTTCCCTGGACAAATCTCTATAACCCTCATCGAGGTGAGACCCGAAGGAAGACATGATCCCCCTCCTCGAACACCAGAGGTCTCCATCATCTGTCATCATAAAACTTCTACCGGATCTGTGTAGTCTTCATCCATTCCTGGATGGTCTTCACCTTCTCAGTGGTAGCTCGCACCAACTCTGAACCCATAAGGGATGACTCTCCAGGATTGGTCCCGTAGAGTGTTGACCAACAAGGTCTCCCATATAAATCCTCAAATGGTGACATACTAATGGTGGAGTGGTAGTTGTTGTTGTACGCAAACTCTACCAGTGGTAGGTGGTCCTCCCAACTACGAGAAAAGTCGAATATGCAGGCTCACAACATATCCCCTAGAACTTGAATGGTACTCTTTGTTTGAACATATGTCCGAGGATGGAATGATGTGCTCAAGTGTAGCTGAGTCCCAAAAGCCTTCTGCAATCCCTTCCACAACTGGGATGTGAAGCGGTCATCTCGATCCGAGATTATCGTCGGAAGGACTCTAGGAAGCCAAACTATTTTCTGCACGTAGAGGCATCTGAAGCTCTCTATGGAGCTCTTATATTTGATAGATAGGAAGTGAGACGACTTGGTGAGTCGATCAAAGTTCACCCAGATGTAATTGTGTCCCTTAGAAATTCGTGGTAAGCCTATCACGAAGTCCATCGATATCTCATCCCACTTCTACTCTGACACTTCCAAGGGTGAGCTAACCCTGCTGGAACCTAATTATCAACTTTTACCTACTGGAACGTAATTCATCAAGATACAAACTCTGCTACTACTTTCTTTATACCTAACCACCAGAACTGCCTTCAGAGGTCTTGGTACATCTTCTCCATGCCAGGGTGTACCGCCAAGGGGGATTTATGAAACTCCATCAGAACCTCCTCCCTCAATGCCACTAGTACAATAGGGCGCCCTCTAAAAAGAAAAATGTTCTCCCCACCTTGTGAATATCCAACAGGAGCATGTACTGTAGATAACTAAGCATGTAAAGCCTCACAGTTGACATCCCCAAGTTGTGCCTCCCTAACTCACTGTAAGAGTGGAGGGGTGAAAAACATCGACTGAAGATAAGATGCATCCTCTCTGTCCATGAAGGATAACTATAATGAAGCCAACTTCTTCATCACCTCACTCAATAGTTTCGAGATCAATCTCCTGTTAAGAGAATCAGATACATTGTTCCCCTTCCCAAAAGTATAGATGATCTCTAAATCATAGTCCTAGATGAACTTTATCCATTTCCTCTCCCTGGGATTCATATCCTTCTAGAAGAAGATATATTTGAGGTTCTTGCGGTCAGAGTAGATAATAAATTGCTCGCCCATAAGGTAGTGTCTCTATATCTTCAATGTGAAGAATATAGCTGCCAAATCAAGATCATGGGTGTGAACTGTAAGCAATCACTGCCTGTCCTTACATAAGTACACAACGAAGCCTGGTCCCCTATGTGTTGCATAAAACATTGTACTTGACACCCTCCTCTAGAAATCTCAAGATTGGGATGCTCATCAAACTCTGTCTCAACTGCTCGAAATCCTGTTGGCACTTCTTCATCAACATGAAGGGTTTCTCCTTCCTGGTCAAGTATTTCATTGGTACTGATATCCAGGAGAAATTAGGAATGAATCTTCGATAATATCTTGCCAACCCAAGGAGGCTTTGTACCCCCTTCATGCTCTGAGGTGGATCCCATGCTAATAATGCCTCCACCTTGGCTGGGTCCATAGCTACTCCATCTACTAAGATGACATGTCCCACAAAGTGGACCACTTGAATCTAGAATTGGCACTTTGAGAGCTTCCCATAAAGCTAGTTCTCTAAGAGTACGTCTAGGACCATCCACAGGTGTCTCGTGTGCCCATCCTCTGACATTGAGTACACAAGGATTTCATCGATTAAGACCACTTTAAACTGGTCTAAGTATGGCTGGAAGATTTAGTTCATAAGTCCCATGAACATTGTGGGGATTTTTTTCATGCCGAAAGTCATAACCAAGTACTCGTAGTGACTGTAGAAGCATATGAAAGTCATCTTTGGTATGTCCTCATCCTGTAATCGTAACTGGTGGTAGCCTGATCAAAGGTCAAACTTCAAGAACCATTGTGCCCCTCTTAGATGATTGAAGAGGTTGTCGATCCTTGACAGTGGATACTTGTTCTTCATGGTCACCTAGTTCAGGTTCCAGTAATCTACACACAACCTCAAACTCCCATATGCCTTCTTGGCAAACAAAAATGGGGCTGACCGGGGTGAAAAATGGGTGTTATGAAGCCCTTACTCTGCAAATCCTCCAACTGCACCCTCAGCTCACAAAGCTATGCGGGAGCCATCTGATATGCTGGTGAGGATATCAGTGTCGTACCTGGGTGTAAGTCGATGCAGAAGTCGATCTCCCGGTGGGTAGGTAGTCCTGTAACATCTTTGGGAAAGAAATCCTTGTACTCTGCCACAACTGCTGGGAACTGGAATCTCACAACATCTACTACTCTGAGTGTAAGGCTATCCAAGTCACGAGTGATCGGTTTCACCCTCCTATTCATGAGCCCATTTTATGTTTCCTGGGTCTACTTTTCACCGAAAAAGGAAAACCTCGTCCCATCACTATGGACACATCACACTCTTCTCCTAAAGCAGTCAATCTGGGCATGGATCGAAGATAACCAATCCATACCAAGAATGACATCCTAAGGCCTTGACGCTACCACCAAGAGGTTCCAACTGAAACTCTCACCTCCAAGGGTGAGATCACATTGTCTACAAAGGTGAGTGATCAACGAGTCTCCTCCCATAAGTGTCTCCAAGCATAAGGGTCAAGTCAACAACTCTACCGAAATATCAAGGTTTCTCACAATACATGTGATGAGGAAGGAATAACTGGAACCTATGTCTATAAGTACAACAACTAAGTTAGAAAAGACACAAATCGTACCTTGGATCATCCCTGTAGTTCCTGGGTCATATGCCTTGACCACATGCAGTTTTCCTTGCCACTATCCCCCAACTCCATGAGCCTAGTGTGGACCTCCTGGGGGTGGTGGTGGAAGTAGATCAAAATATCTATCACCACCTGCAGCTCTCCCTACTCCTCTTCCATGTCCGCTTCCTGGTGGGTCTATTTGATCCACTCTCCATCTCTGCCTCGGTGGTCCATCCACCACCTCTCTATCAGCAGCTTGACGGG
This sequence comes from Viscum album, assembly GCA_963277665.1. NCBI lineage: Eukaryota > Viridiplantae > Streptophyta > Magnoliopsida > Santalales > Viscaceae > Viscum > Viscum album. The sequence goes on along the minus strand of OY728142.1, from coordinate 1,326,006,061 downwards.
TTGGGCAGTCTCTAGAGATATGTCCCCTACTGTCACACGAGTATAATCACCTCTCCCTAGGATAAATAGATCCATCCTAAGAGCCATGGACTATCGATCCCCTATCCTGGGTCCTCCTGTGACGTCTCCCACATCCTGATCCCTATACCTGACGTCGGCTCCCTACTGCTGAGGTCTCCGCACCTGTCTGCCTGTTGCTGACTGTCATCGGCTGTCTCTGCTCTGCTAAGAATATCTCGATCACCAAGGCCCACTCGAGAACTCATGCATAAGTGAAAATTCATAGAAGCATGACACTAGCTTAGATGTCCTGTCATAGACCTCACTCAAAGATCTGAGCTCTGAAGTACTGATCCCTGACCATATCCATCGAGTACCTGGTGAGGTTGGTGACCCTCGATGAATAGTCAACCACTGTCAAAATGCCCTGTTGGAGCTGAAGAAACTCCTGGATATGCACTGCTCTCAGCGTAACCTGAGATAACACATCTCTAAAGAGTCGATCGAAATCTGTCCACGAAAGATTCTCCTCGTCATGAGTTTGTGTGGTTAGACTCCGTCATCGTCTTGTTGAACCCTAAAGAAGGCTCGCTCCTAGGATCACCATTTGGTCTGATGGTGTCCTCACTAGACGAAAAACTCTAGTCACCACCTCAATCCAGTCCTCATCTACCTGAGGGTCGAGCTCACCTCGAAACATGAGGGGTCTCTGTCTCTGAAACTCATGGAGCACGCTCACCCTGCACCCCTCATCTGTCGGTACTGCAGGTACCGCGGGCTGCTCTACTGGTGGTGGTATAGTAGGTGCACCACCTGGAGGTAACTTCTTGGGAAATAGTCTCTGTATTGAAGACTTGTCAGTGAGGAGTTCATCCTCATGATTGAGATTTTGAATCCTTGCGGGTATGCATCGCGGATGCATCCTGTAAATAAAGAAGATGTACCATGGTCAATGACATATATCTAGATAGCTAACACAAAGGACATGGAAAACACAACCCATTACTATATGATGCATGTACCATTCTTTTATTTTCCCGAAACTGGTGTTCTTATATACTGAGTCAAAAATCAGGTTATCAGAGTCCTCGTGTATGTATACATCGACCGCCCACACCAACACTAGAGTCACTAGCTGGAAAGCCGAACTCAAAACACTTAACATTGTTTCCCCAAACCAATCTCACAGACTCTTGGTCCTAAGGTAAAACCGGATCCCTCTGATATCACTCTATCATGACCCGTCCCAGTGGGGAATTCTCCATGACTCCTTAAGCCTACCTCTAATAGGCTAGGGGCTGGTGACTAGCACCGAGTAGGCATATCACTAACATGGGAGGCATTGCCTAAGTACCGGTACACATGTACACATCTCCAAGCCCACAAATGCTAAAATGTAAAAAAAAACACTAAGGAACAAAATTCATGCATATAACTAAAACCAACCAATAGAGTACAATAGAAAGTAAAGTGTGGAAAGTAAACCGGGCCAGAATACAATCCCACCAAAAACAAGAGCTTGCAAACTATAAAGTTTAACCTGTAAGCATAAATAGGTACTGGGACTGCTACTCGAAGCCTTAGGAACACCTCAGCCTATAGGGAACTCAGAAAGCTCAGTCCGGTCCTAGTTCACCCTGGACTCTGTCAAAAGGTCGCTCTTATGCACAAGACACAACATATGCGGGCAAAGTCCGTGCATGGGTGAGTATAACAATACTCAGTAGGGGACCCCGAAAACCAAAAAGCGATACACAATGTAAATTTATTGTCATATCTACACAGTATATGTCTACTGAACATATAGAAAGAGAAACAAAATCTAGATATACTAAAAAACTTGACCAGTTGTCTATAGACAAGTCACACAACTGCATACCCACATTAGGGATTCAGTTCCAAGTTTCCACAAAGCACTCATCTAGGAGAACTCACTCAACGAGTCTGATAGCTTTGATGAAACTCGTCCAAGAAGTACCATTAATCGGGAAAAACCATGAGATATAGATATAGTGATTCTGAGAGAACACAATCCTGAGTGGGGAAATATCACAATACACAGATGAGGATCACTGCCAGGGCCTTGGAAGATACCGCGACTCATCCGGATTCACCTTATAAGTAGAGGATCACCGTCTTTTAGGATTAGTCACGTTGATACCTAACTAACTAGTGTTAAGAATGGATAAAGGATCTCACTTCGGACCTCTCAGAGGGATACTTGACTCTATCTCAGAAAGTTATGCTAAATGGATCATACTCATGTGGATGGAAACGATACCTGACCTTCAGGGGAACGAGCAAAAAGGGCACTAACCCGAACGAAACCTATCCAAGGAAAGGTGGAAAAGGTGATCAAGCCATATTCTAGGATATGCATGGCATGTAGAAGGGTCACACGTCGTGTCTCTCGACTCTGGTTACTACCTGTGTAAAACGGATCGAGTCAGAAGAACATGTCATGTTAAAGGGGGGTAAGTACATGATGTTTAGGACGGACCACATGTCGTGTCTGAGTAACCGGGGTTCCCTCTGTGTATGTGGCCATGTTCCTGTACATGGCTTCAACCCATGTGGGCCATCCTGTGTAACCAGTATAAGGGGTAACCCGTGTAACTGTCCTTGTTTGGCCGTGTGGTGGAGTACATGGCGTGTACTCCACCTCGTGTTTGTATATCTTCCGAGATGCACGCCGAGTCCGCGTAGGGACCCACATGTTGTGTGATAGTGGTCACACATCGTGTCTTCACTTCCTGTCACCCGAAGCTTCAAACGCCGCTTGGTAGGGCCCACACGCCATGTCCTCTCGGGAGCACGCCGTGTTATTTTCCATGTGTAGTGAACAAGCCATAGTCACTCTAGGCCAACCCTACATGGTGTGTTCTTCGGGATACACGTCGTGTTGATTGGAATTTTCCAGAAACGCCATTCTTCATCGTCGCACCTAGGGGCTCCTCCAATCCTCGATCCGGCTGTTTGATCATCGCGATACTCAAGATCTGAGGTCGCTCTGCTATACCATCAATGTTTCAGGAGGTTTTGGGGGTTCGATCAACCCTGAAAACTCGATTTAATCATCTGCACGAAGAACGGTCAAAGGATGATTTTTTTGAACTGTGTCGATTCGTCTTCTGCCATCGTCGTCACACCTCTGTTGAGTTGTCACGATATCGGATCTCCAATTTGGGATCATTGCATTTCGAAACGGACGTGCAATGATCCGTTGTTCATAACCCCACGAAGAACGCGAAGAACGCTGGGTTAAAAGGAGAAAGAAATCAATAAAAAAGTGAGGAACGCACCTCCGCTGTCGTTCGTCACGACATTGATTATCTCCCATTAGAAGGATTAAATAGGATGAATCAAAAGATAATCCAACAATCATCACAAATCAATTTTCTGAATCAAACCCCAAAAGAAGTGGAAAATAATGCCCTCTTACAAGAACTCACAATTTTTGGATCAACCTATTTGTGGGTTGATCTACGTTTGTCCTTTAATCGAAGAACGTGGAATAACTAAATCAAAATAATAAACCCCTACCTCAAACGTTGATGAAGAGGAAGAGAGGTCATCGTTCGGGATTCAATCTCGTTGCGCAACGATCTAAACATCATCGTTTGCTATCGAGATATCTCTTCAAAGCTCCAAAAATTCTCCAGAGTTTCTCTCAATTTTCTGCCAATGATCAATATTTGATTGACCCATTAAAAGGAGGGAACACGTTTCAACGTTCCATTGAGCTGTAGTATTAATGAGTTAGTGTTGTTGTTTCAGATTCATTATGTTGTGTCATTAATTATTGAAACAGTTTCCCCGTCGTTGCGCTGCAGCGAACATTTCCAAATAAAATAAAATAAACTTTTCAAATTATTTTATTTTGTTTTATTTTACTAAAAATGTTTGAAAATTAAATTTTCCCCTCAACTCGCGTCAGTCGAGGTTAGACCCGTTCTTAGGTAAAGTCATCGTCCTGGATGCAATGGTGCCCTCATATTTTTAATCCGGGCATCCGTTTAGAAATTTCCACAACTGCGCACACACGCCAACTCACTTAACTTTGAAAAGTTCAAACCATCATTTCGGACTCACCGGGCCTCAGAATGACGTGTCGTCTTTGCAATTGGTCTTGAAATAATTCCATATAATATTTAAAAATAATACACGTAAAATCCAAGACATTACAGTTTTTCCATCAGAGGTGTTGTTTGACCGTGATTACGGAAAACACACTTTTAGTGTCATAAAATACCAAAACAGGAATTTAGCGATCAGATCCAGAGAAAACAATCTTGGAATGTCATGAAATCATGGGACAACTGTATTAGTATGATTCATGACGTGTATGAGGATACGACACGTCAATCGGACATGCGGTCTGCTCGAAACGACAGAATGTGTGGTTTCTAAAGCTTTGACTCATTTTAAAAAGGTGTGTTCGGGGGTCAAAACCATCTGAACGACATCCGAATGTCATGAAATCAGGTGACAACAACTATAGAGTGAATTTTGAAATGTTCAAGGAGATAAAACGTCAATCCGACTGGGAGTTTTCCTGAGAGGTCCAAAAACGCACTTTTAATGTCATAAAACACCAAAACGTGTGTTTAATGGTCAGATCCATAGAAAATAACCTCAGAATGATTTGAAATCACAAGAAAACCATTTTATTATTATTTGTGATGTGTAATAGTAGACAACACATCAATTAGACATATAGTTTTCATGAAACGATTGAATATGTGATTTTTAAAGATTTGATGTCCTTTTAAAAGGTGGGTTCGGGGGTTAAAACAAGTTGAACAACCACCAAATATCGTGAAATCAGACGACAACAATTGTGGAGTGAATTGTGAAATGGTTGAGCAAAGGGAACATCAATCCGAGCTGATGTTTTCCCTAGAGGATCGAAAACACACTTTTAGTGTCATAAAACACCAAAACACATCTTTAACACCCAAATTCATAGAGAACAAACTTATGAATGATTTGAAATCAATGGAAAACCATTTTATTATTATTAATGACATGTAAGAGAAGACGACTCATCAATCAGACGTGCAGCCTGTGCGGAACGACTGAATATGTGATTTTTAAAATGTTTGACGCCCTTTAAAAAGGTGTGTTCAGGGGTCAAAACCAGCAGAACGACCTCCGAATACCGTGAAATCAGACGTCAAAAATTATGGAGTGAAGTTTGAAATGATTGACCTGATGATACGTCCATCAGAGGTGTCGTTTGATCGAGATGACGAAAAATGCAATTTTAGTGTCATAAAATACCAAAATGCGCGTTTAACTGTCAGATGCAGAGAAAACAACATCGGAATGAGATGAAGACATAGGATAACCGACTTATTATTATTATTGACATGTGTAAGTAGTCAACACACCAATCGGAGACGTGCGGTCTGCTCGGAACAATAAAATAAGCGGTTTTAAATTTTTAAAAAATGATTAGAAATTATTAATATATTTTCAAAATAAAATAATTTTGATCTGTTGTACCAAGCTTTAATTGAAATATTTTATTGCATTTCAATTATTTGGTGGGATATTTTTTTATTACTAATTCTTTTATTAAATTGTGTCATACAGTTTTATTCGAAGATGAATGTGAAGCTTGGAAGATAATGATACAAAGATATTTATATGTCCATTGTTTATAGATATTTTTGGAAATATTGTTTGTGTTTTTGAAATAGTGGTTTTTAAATGATACTCTGATTTTTAAAAATAAAAATAAAAAAAACCCTTAGCAGTCGCTATTTAACGATATCTATAAGTCATGTTGAGTTGGGGCGTAGTGAAACCAACAAATGAAGGGAAGCTAGTTAGTGTGGCTCGGTGTGAGGTAACTGGCGGGTGTGTGTTAGCGTGCGAGGTGGCTGCAACCGCTCGCGTGGAAGTCGCTTGAGGAGCTCCGGACGAGGAGGCAACTGCCTTGAGAGGTGTTAGGAGCAGTGGAGATGTACCTCATGACTTTGATTAATTTATTATATTAAATGATTAAATAAATTAAAATAAATACGTTGAGGGAGGAGCCATTGCGTGCCAGTTGGGAGGAACCGCAACGTGTGGAGGAACCACTGTGTGTGTTGGGTTGCAGTGAATTAAGGAAGGTGACATGTGAATAAAATTAAAAAGGAATTTAATTTTAAGGAGAATCATTGGCCACACATCACCACCATGCACTAACATGCGATGGGGTCACAACATTCGATCTTCGCTCATCATTGATAAGAATTTCCAGCCCGAGCCCTGATCATTTAGGATCGGACTACCCAACATTTTATAGGATCTCCCTATAAAGAGTCTTCACCTCTCAATGATGCTAAAGTACACTACGCCGAACAAATAGATCTGATTTCCAACACTTCTTTTATTCCAGAGATAAGAATGAATCATCATCGACGAGGCCTCAACATTCATTCCGTTCTTTACCCAGCACCGATTAGAATAGCCAAACCGATCCCTTCCCACGATTGATTTATTTTATAAAAATAATAATAATAATAATTAAATAATAATAATATTATTATTTTGTTATCAACACATGTTTCAGTTATATTTTTTAAGACCCGTTTTGAGTATTTAATTCAGACTTGTGATCGTGAGTCAAGTAAATGAAACCCCAATAATAGTAATAATAATAATAACAACATTATTATTATTATTTAAATATTGAGAAATATAGTATCCAATGTATCTTATTCATACGATATCGGATTGACGAACCATCTACACCATCAAGACCCTGATATTGAGGCAGACATTTTGAGACCAATATCGGGTGTTTATTTCGAACACATGAGTGGAGCTCACAAAACACCATTCGTGCATTATACGGTGAAAAGTAACTTTTTCATCGAGTGTCTGTTTGGAGCAATTGGAATTACGTTTTATCCATTCGGACCAATGACAATCCCTGGGCATTCACCATACTTTTTCCAGACCCAAACATAGGCAGTACTAGACATAGTGAGACACACCATCTGCCCACAGGGATACATCGTGTACTCCTTTGAGGAATGGTTGGATTACTCTTTCTCTTCATCTAAGCTTCTTCGCGAGCTTGTGTGAGCTACCTTAGACCAGTATTAGTGAAGTGTGTTCCATCAGTCTATTCCTATGAGGGTTTGGTGCAGTATCTCGTTCTCGCCATAGAGGGTGACCCCTCTATAGCTTCCTAACGATCTATGTGGTGAGGGTGGGTTCCCTTATTTATGGAGTGAGTTTTCTCAAACCGCTTCAACTACTGAGTCAGAATCTTAGAGCATGCATCCCTCTGAGAGGCCTAGAGAGATCCTCATTTCCCTTCGTGATACCTTAGATGGGGTTTATTGGTATTGACCTGACCAACACTACACGAGCATCGATCTCCTATCTAGGAGGATGTTTCTAGTAGGGTCTGGTGTCCCCCAGTGAGCCCTAAGCGTTGACCCCTTATCTGTGTATCGAGATCTGATCTTTTCGATGAGGAGAAATTGTTGGGAAAGACAACAAATTGACAAATGTGCAAACAACCGATTAGCGAACGCGCAACAGAAAATAAAATCTTTCCCTCCAAAAGCGGATGCACAACAAACAAAAATAAGTACAGAATATAAAGTTGACACCATAAATTTTTACGTGGAAAATCCAAAAGGGAAAAACCACTGGACCTAGTTCAGAAAGAGGGATCCACTAAAATCAAGAGGTACATGGTAGACTCCCCCAAAATTAAAGAGATCTCAAAAGTATAATACACATAAAAACTGTGGATCAAAAAGTTGGAGATCTAGAAAGATGATCGTTGAAAAAAACTGATCAACAAATGAGATTTGTTCTCCATATTTTGGTGTATTGAAACCCTTTTCCGTTGCCTCCTTATATAGGAAAAAATGTTGTGTCAAAACCCATCCACATCAAAAGAAATCAGCGTTAAAAATTGTAACTAATCGCGATTAAAAAAACTCCGTGTCAAAGAGAAAACACATCCCCGTGGGTTGCCTTCATTCGGTGCGCTAGATGATGTCTATGCGTTTTTATTCATGAGGTCCTCAAATGAGGAGGCGCCTAACAAAATCCCCCTCCATCTCAATTGGGGATCACCGCCAACCCTTCAATCAGTCGGCAAGTCTCAAATTTTCTTATGGGTAAACTCTTGGTCAACATGTGTGACCTGTTGTCATCAGTGTGGATATTCTCAAACTCTAACTATATCGAATCAAGGACGTTGTAGATCCAATTATATCGAACATCGATATGTTTCGACCTATCATAAAAAGTGGAATTATATCCCAAACAAATAGCACTTTGACTATCACAAAATAAAACAAACCTATCCTGATTTAAATTGAGCCCTCAAGTAAAAGTTTTCATCCACAACAATTCTTTGCATTCCCCTATAGCTGCAATAAACTCTGACTCTATGGTAAATAAAGAAACACATATCTGCAATCTAGATTTCCAAGATACAACTCCCCCTGAAAAAGTGATCAAATAGCCTGAAGTGGACTTCTTCAAATCGATATATCCTACCATATCTGAATCTCTAAAGCCACAAAGCATAGGATCCCCTTTTCTAAAACTGAATATCATATCAGAAGTACCATGAAGATAACGAAAAATGTACTCCACTGCTCTCCACTGCTCTCTACATGGATTTGATAGAAAACGACTAACCACACCAACAACATGAGCTATATCAGGTCTAGTACTTACCATTGCATATATCAAACAACCAACAATAGATGAATAAGGTATGTGTTGCATCTCCTCTCTCTCTCTTCATCAGTATAAGGTGACTGACTGGTATTGAGCTTAAAATGTAAAGAAAGATGAGTAATAACCACTTTCTCTCTATCCATAGAAAATCTCTGAAGAACCTTCTCAATATACCTCTCCTAAGATAACCACAATTTCTTGGTCTTCATGTCATGGGAGATCGTCACGCCAAGAATCTGTCATGATGACCCCAAGTCTTTCATTGCAAAAAACTAACAATGATCCTTCTTCAATATGTCAATTCTAGAAGTATCATGGCCAACAATGAGCATATCATCAACATAAAGCAATAGTATAAAAAATCATCATCATTAAATCTCTGAACAAAAACACAATGATCAGAATATGTCTTCCTGAAACTTTGATGAGAAATGACAGATTCAAACTTCTTATACCACTGTCTCGGAGCTTTCTTAAAACCATAAAAAATCTTCTTCAATATGCAGACATAATTTTCTTTAACTATTTCAACAAAAACTTCTGGATAATCCATATAAATATTCTCCTCTAAATCTTTATGGAGGAAAGATGTCTTCAAATCCATCTACTCAATCTGCAGATCCAAACTAGCAGTGAAACCAAGAACAACCTGAATAGAAGACATTTTGACAACATGTGAGAAAATATCATCAAAGTTAATACCTTTCCTCTGACAGAAACCTTTAACAACTAACCTTTCCTTGTATCGTGAAATAGAACTGGATTCTTCATTTTTAATCCAATAAATCCACCAATTTTGCAAAGCTCTCTTACCTTTCAGTAACTTCACCAGCTCAAAAGTATGGTTGTCGTGCAATGATGTCATCTTGTCATCCATTACCACAACCCATTTGTCTTTATGTTCACTTTTCATTGCCTCATCAAAAGATTTTGGTTCTCCCCCTTCAGTGAGGAGCACATAATCCTTAGGTGAATACTGAGTAGAAATGGTATGATGCTGAGATGACCTCCAGAGTGGAACAATGGGTTCATTAATAACCCCTAAAACCGGATCATCAGAAACAAAAGGTGTATCGGAAACATAAACTCCAACCTATTCACCATGAGAATCATTCTATACTTCAACATGATCATCAGAATAAAAAATATGAGGTAAATGTGAATCAGAACCTGACTCAAGACTGAAAAAACCATCAGAAGTTGGAGAAACATCTTTTTCTCCCTTATCAATGTCTGTAATAGTCTGATCCTACTTAAACACTGCATCATGAATTCTGAAAAGTTTCTTCAAACAAGGATCATAGAATCTATACCCAAACTCATCGTGTCCATATCCAATAAAATACACTGTTGTGTCTTACCATTCATCTTGGACCTCTCATCTCTAGGCACATGAACAAAATCCTTGCAACCAAAAACACACAAGTGATCGTACCTAATCTCTTTTCTATAACCAAACTTGGTAGGAGTGTCTTTCTGCAAAGCAACTGCAGGTGATAAATTGATAATATAAGAAGCAGTAAGTAAAGCCTCACCCCAAAAATGTCCAAGTAACTTTGCTTCTGAAATAAAAAAATAAACACTTTCCAACAAAGTCCTGTTCATCTGCTCAGCAACAGCATTCAGCTGAGGTGTCTTGGGTAGCGTCTTCTGATGCCGAATACCTTCTTTCCCACAATACTAATCAAATATACCACAATAATCTCCCCCATTTTTAGTGTTAATACATTTCAATTTCTTGCCTGATTCACTCTCAACAGAAACATGAAATTCCTTAAAAACACCGATCACCTGACTTTTGGCATTCAAAACATAAAACCAGAGCTTTCATGAGTAGTCATAAATAAATGTAACAAAATAAAGACCTCCACTAGTGGTATTATATTTCAAAGTACCACAAATGTTATAATGTACCAATTCAAGTACCTGTGACTTCCTTTGTGAAGGATGACTACTGAAACTCTCTATGCTCTATTTCCTAGCCATGCAATGATCACATGTTTCCAATTTGGCACTCTTCAAATATGAAAGAATATTTCTCTTATACAAATGACCAATACCTTTCTCACTAATGTGACTGAGCCTCTTATGCCATAACTTGGATGAAACACTGCACTCAACAATGCAAGAAATATCACAATAAATAGAAGCTCTAGTCCAGTACAAAACTAACTGCTTCTTCCCTTGAGCCACAATCAAAGAGTACTTGGAAATATTTCATTGAAAATCACCAAAATTACTGATAAAATCTTCATCATCATGAACACTGGTAGAAATAAGATTCAATAGAAACTCCGACGCATGTCAAACATTCTTCAAAATCAGCTTACTTCATGTACCGGTCTCTAAAAAAATAGTCCTAATACCTATAACATCAGCATGACCATCATTTCCCATCTTCAAAATCCCAAAATTATATGGGTTGTAATATATAAAGAAATAATTCTTTGATGTCACGTGAAAACATGCACCACTATCAACAACCCAATAATAATCATCAGAAGCAATATTAATGGAGTCATAATCAATAACAAGATCACCCCTGTAGCGGTGGCGACATGATCATCTCCATCACCATTTTTCTTTTGTGGATTTTCTTTCATTCTATTATCTCTTTTCAGCTGATAACAAAACTTCTTAACATGCCATTTCTTACCACAATTATGACATTCAAAATCTCTCTTCTTCGATCTAGATTTTATTCTGCCTCTACTCTTACCTCAAATGCTCTGTCTCTGGTCCTGGCTTCTCCCCCTATTCTCTGTGACTAAAATCTATGAAGAAGATTTCTCCTGAGTGTGTCTCCTGACCTCTTTATTTAAAACATCAGACTTGAAAAAACTAAATGTCAAATACCATTAAAAGTAGAACTAGTTGGAGTAACATGTAAATTCTCCCATGAATTAGGTAAAGTGTTAAGTAGAAAAATAGTTAAAAACTCATCTTCAAAATTGATGCCAATGAAAGAAAACTAATTAAAACATCCCTGATATTCACTTAATTAGTCAAAAAAGGACATACCTTCTTTGTACCTCAAATTCATCATTTTTTTGAGAAGAAACATTTTATTGTTTCCCATCTTGGAAGCGTAGGTCGTCTCAAGCTTCTCCCACAAAGTTCTAGCATGAGGGATGTTGACAATGTGGTTTATCAAGTTGCCTTCGACCCATTAGTGAATGAAGCCACAAACCATCTCAGACTTGAATGACCATTATTCATCTATCATCCTTTTTGGATTCTGGGTATTAAACACTGGAAGATGCATTCACTTGAAAAAAGAAGATCCTCCATTTTAAGTTTCCACATATGGTAGTTGATACTATTCAACAAAATCATCTGATTATAATTGGCCTCCATAATAAATATGATATAAAAAAACCAAAACCTTTGATACCAGATATTGGGAAAGAAGGAAAAGTGATGAATGCGTAAACAACTGACCAGCGAATGTGTAGTGGAAAATAATATCTTTCCCTCCAAAAGCAGATGCACATCGACCAAAACTAAGTGTAGAATATAAAGTTGACACCGTGAATTTTTACGTGGAAAACCCAAAAGGGAAAAACCATGGGACCCTGTCTAGAAAGAGGGATCCACTAAAATCAAGAGGTACACAGTAGAGACTCCCAAAAAATGGAAGAGATCTCAAAAGTATAATACTCAAAAAAAAATTGTGGATCAAAAAGGCTGATAGAAGGAAAGATGATTGTCGAACAAAGCCAATCAACAAATGAGATTTTATCTCCATATTTTAGTGTGTTGAAACCCGTTTCTGGTTCCTCCTTATATAGAAAAAAAATCAGCATCAAAACCCATCCACTTCAAAAGAAATCAGAATCAAAAACTATAAATGACTATGATTAAAAAAACTCCACGTCACAGAGAAAACACATCCCCGTGGTTTGCCTTCACTCAGTGCACTAGATGATGTCTCCCCATTTTTATTCACGCAGTCCCCAGATAAGGAGGTGACCAATAGTAGTCTAATTGAGTATGTATCTTAGATAAAACTTCTCAGTTTCCTTTGTGTCAAGACTTGACAAGCATGACCTCTAGGATAAGCGTCATTAGTGGCAGTATAACACGTGGAGTGTGTTCTCCAGAACGACCATTGTATGAAACCTTCGAGCGGGAATACAAGGCTTGTTTTATAGCAGTGATCTTTAACTTGAAACTATTTCTTTGTTGAGTATATCTATATATTATTGATATATGTGTTGTAGACATATACTTGTGTAGAGGTGACGGTTACTGTTGGTGCTTTGTGCTTTGTGATTTTGGGATTTCCTACTAGGTATTGTTATACTCACCCCTACATTCACTACCACCCATAATCCCTTTAACAGCATGGAAAATGGATTTTAATAGTGCTATAAACTACTATTAATCGTGGCACTGATGGGGGGGGGGTCCCCTTTATCAGCATTAAAAAAAGAGCCGATAAAGGGAGTCCTTTATCCATGTTATAAAAAGTCCTGATAAAGGTGGACCTTTATCAGTGCTCAAAATAACACTGATAAAGGCCTAGCTAGCTGTAATGTGCTCTTAATATAACAAAACACCTAATAAAAACCTGTAATTTCAAACAATTATATATAAATTTAATTAACACCATGAATACAAAAAAGTCAACCCATGGTATATACAGAAAAAAACTACTATATACATTTCAAACAATGCTTTTATATAATTACATTTACAATTATCCAACAAACATTTAAAAACATTAATGTTTCATCTTTTTATACCCATGACCCCCCCTCAAAAATGTTCTCCCATGGTATCAGTTTCCGAATAAATCATCTCAACCCTAGAAATAGATTCCACCTATATAATAAAACAAATATTATGTTAGTAATACTACAAAGAAATAAATTAAACATTAATATGAAAGAATACATTAATAAAATGTCAATTTTTAATAAAAAAGAAATATTTGGAGTTATATCGGTCATAATGTGCGTCATATTGAGGTGCAGTGATTCCTACTTGTCACAAATAAGTTAGGGATCATTTCCCTAAAGTATCAAAATAATCCGAATGTGTTTTCTCATTTTTGAGTATGTCACTTGTTCTTTTACAAAAAATAATGTCAATTTTAAATAATGACACATTTGGAGTTATACCAGTCACACCGTGCATCATATTGAGGTGCGGTTGATTCATATATTCCATAAATAAATTATATATAGCTTTTATAAAGTATCAAAACAACCCGAATGCATTTTCTCAGGTTTCAATATGCTAGTTGTTTTTTTTATTAAAATGTCATTTCAAACTGGAAACATGAATTTTGAGTCATACCAGTCGTATCATACGCCGGTTTGACATGATATTTCTTTATACACATCAAAAATAACTTATGAATCGTCATCCTAAATTATCAAGACAATCAGAGTGTGTTTTCTTGGTTTTTAGTGAATGACATATTTTGAACTAAAATATTAATTTTAAACTGATAACAAAAACTTTTAGTCATACCGGTCATGTTGTGCGTCAGATTGAGGTGTGGTTGATTCCTACACATAAAAAATGACTCATGGATCATTTTTATAAAGCATCAAAACATTCCTAATGTGTTTTCTTAATTTTCAGTATGTCGCCTTTTCTTTTTTACTTAAATTGATGTCAATTTTAAATAAAAAATACACACTTGGAGTCATACTGGTCACACTGTGCATCGTATTGAGGTGCAGTTGACTCTTGCACATAAAAAATGACTCATGGATCATTGTTATAGATTATAAAAACAATCAGAATGTGTTTTCTCAGTTTTTAGTATGTCACTTGTTCTTTTTACTAAAACTAATGTCAATTTTAAATAAAAAAGAGACACTTTGAGTTATACTGGACACACCGTGCATCATATTGAGATGTGGTTGATTATTAACTGTAAAAAATGACTTATAGATCATTTTAATAAAGTATCAAAATAATCCAAATGTGTTTGATCAGTTATCAGTATGTTCGTTGTGTTTTTTTTCTAAAATGTCATTTCAAACTGGAAACACACATTTTGAGTCATATCGGTCATATCATGAATAGGTTTGACATGATACTACTTCATAACAGTCACAAATTAATTATGAATCACTATTCTAAATTATAAAGACAATTGGAGCATGTTTTCTTGATTTTTATTGAGCGACACATTTTGTACTAAACTGTCAATTTTAAATTGATAACGGACACTTTTAGTCATACTGATCACATCATGTGTAAGATTGAGGTGTGGTTGATTCCTACATTCCAAAAATGACTCATGGATCATTTTACTAAAGTATCAAAAAAATCTGAATGTGTTTCTTAGTTTTCATCACATCACTTGTTCTTTTTACTTAAATTTATGATAATTTTAAATAAAAATACACACTTGGAGTCATACCGGTAACACCATGCATCATATTGAGGTGAGATTGACTCATAAACATCACAATTGAATCATGGATAATTTTACTAAATTATCAAAACAATCTAAATGCTTTTTCCTCATTTTCAGTATGTCACTTGTTCTTTTTACTAAAATTAATATCAATTTTAAATAAAAAAGAGACATTTTGAGTTATACTGATCACACCGGGCATTATATTGAGGTTCGTTTGATTCCTACACATAAAAAATGACTTATATATAATTTTAATAAAGTATAAAAACAATATGAATTTGTTTTATTAGTTTTTAGTATGCCATTTGTGTTTTTTTACTAAAATATCATTTCAAACTGGAAACACGCATTTTGAGTCATACCAATTGCATTGTGAATTAGTTTGATGCGAGACTACTTCATACATATAAAAAATGTCTTATTAATTTCTTTCATAAATTATCAAGACAATTAGAACATGTTTTCTTGGTTTTCAGTGAGTGAAATGTTTTAAACTACAATGTCAATTTTAAACTAATAACGGTCAATTTTAGTCATACCGGTCACACCTTGCATCAGATTGAGGTGTGGTTGATTCCTAAACATAAAAAATAATTTATGGATCATTTTTCTAATGTATAGAAATAATATAAATGTGTTTTCTCAGTTTTCAATATGCCACTTGTTTTTTTTACTTAAATTAATGTCAATTTTAAATAAAAAACACACACTTGGAGTCATAGTGGTCACACTCTGCATTTTATTGAGGTGTGGTTGACTCATACACACAAAAAACGACTAATGGATCATTTTAATAAACTAATAAAACAATCAAAAAGTGTTTTCTTGGTTTTCAGTATGTCATTTGTTCTTTTTACTAAAATTAATGTCAATTTTAAATAAAAAAGAGACACTTTGAGTTATACTGGTTGTACCGTGCATCATACTGAGGCGAAGTTGATTAATACATGTCAAAAATGACTTATAGATAGTTTTAATAAAGTATCAAAACAATTTGAATGTGTTTTATTAATTTTTACTATGCCAGTGATTTTTTTTACTAAAATTTCATTTCAAATAGGAAACACGCATTTTGAGTCATACTGATTGTATCATATGTTAATTTGATGTGAGACTATTTCATACACATCACAAATGACATATGAATCACCATCTTAAATTATCAAGACAATCAGAGCACATTTTCTTGGTTTTCAGTGAGTGGCATGTTTTGAACTAAAATATCAATTTTAAACTCATAATGGACACTCTTAGTCATACCTGTCACATAGTGCATTGGATTGAGGTGTGGTTGATTTATAAACATAAAAAAATTACCCATTGATCATTTTACTAAAATATAAAAACAATCTGAATGTTTTTGATTGGTTTTCAGTATGTCACTTGTTCTTTTTACTTAAATTAATATCAATTTTAAATAAAAAAGACACACTTGTTGTCATACAGGTCACACTGTGCATCGTATTGAGGTATGATTGACTGATACATGTTAGAAATGAAACTTTTATCAATTTAATAAATTTTGAAAACAATATGGATGTGTTTGATTGGTTTTTAGTATGTCACTTATTGTTTTTACTAAAATTAATGTCAATTTTAAATAAAAAAGGGACACTTTGAGTTAAATTGGCCACACTGTGCATCATATTGAGGTGTAGTTTATTTCTACATGTCAAAAATGACTTATGATTTTTTTCCCTAAAGTATCAAAATAATATGAATGCATTTTCTCACTTTTTAGTATGTCAGTTGTGTTTTTTACTAAAATGTCATTTCAAACTGAAAACATGCATTTTGAGTCATACTTGTCACATCATGAATCGGTTTGATGTGAGACTACTTCATACACATAAAAAATGAATTATAAATCACTTTAAAAAATTATCAATACAATAAGAGTGTGTTTTATTTGTTTTCATAGAGTGGAAAGTTTTGAACTAAAATGTTAATTTTAAGCTGAAAACAGTCACTTTTAGTCATACCGGTCACACGATGCATCAGATTGAGGTATGGTTGATTTCTACACATAAAAAATAACTCATGTATTTTTTTCTTAAAGTATTAAAATAATAAAAATGTGTTTTCTTGGTTTTCAGTATGTCACTTGTTCTTTTTTTCTCAAATTAATTTCAATTTTAAATAAAAAAGAAAAACTTGGAGTCATAATGGTCACACCGTGGACTTTATTGAGGTGTAGTTGACTCCTATATGTCACAAATTACTCATGGATTGTTTTCCTAAATTATCAAAACAATATGAATGCATTTTCCCAATTTTCAGTATGTCACTTATTCTTTTTACTAAAATTAATGTCAATTTTAAATAAAAAAGACACTTTTTCGAACTATAAACACTGTTGTGTTGATATTTCGCACTTAACTTAAAGTTCCCTCCACTACCTTTGAAGAAAAGTGATAAATGTGGACATTACATGGGTGACATGGTTTTGAGGGAGAAGAAGTCTATGGAAGAAATTGTCTGCACGAGTAGTCAAACATTTAATTTAGATTATGTTAATGCATTAGATAAAAAATAATATTATGAGAAAAAAATAGTATATTAAAAAAACTTTACCTTCTCATTGAATTATGAGTTGCGGCCACCAATTCCTCTCTTTAAAAAGCATGAGAAACTTCAAACAAACCACCCCAACTCAAACAAAGGAATCCACCTGTATAAGAAAACAATTCTTATGTGTGTAATACTAAAAATAAGTAAATTAAACATAAATATGAAATAATACACTACTTATATGGAAGTCATATCTTCATGTTATTTGTGTACATTATTCCATCAGGTATGTTACCCATCTGTTTCTAAGTAAATATATATCATCTAATGAATATGAGTCTTTTTGAAAATCATAATAGTATTGGAAAAATATAAATACAAAAAGGATTAATAAATAATTTAAATGAAATAATAATTATATTCAAAAATACCTCTTTAGGGACGCTAGTTTGTTCATGGAATATGATCTCTCTCATAAATTTACAAACATAATAACCACAATCTTTTCCATTTGTTTGATTCAGACACTATAGAAACATTGAGAAAAATAAATATTTTTTTTATATTTCTTTGGATAGTGAAATATTATTATATATACCTTGATACTTTTCTAGTCGTAGAACTTTTTAGGGTCATCATGCTTAGCCCTTAGCCTCATTTCTGTTTTTTTTCATGATATTGATACACCGTACTATAATAATAGAATCCTCATTAAAAGATAATATAAATTATATAA
The DNA here is from genome assembly GCA_963277665.1 of Viscum album. Taxonomy (NCBI): domain Eukaryota; kingdom Viridiplantae; phylum Streptophyta; class Magnoliopsida; order Santalales; family Viscaceae; genus Viscum; species Viscum album. The sequence goes on along the minus strand of OY728142.1, from coordinate 1,325,987,720 downwards.
ATTTATGTTTAGTTCTAAAACTTTTGATATAATGCATTAAAAAACACAAATGCTATCATGTGTGGGTGGTTTATTGAGTATCCATGCATTGAATCTAGGAAATAAATCAATGGAGTATCCAAATTGACCGCAATGAGAATCCAATACCGGCTAAAAACCCAAAAATAAATAAGTAATGAAAGAAATGAAAATATATTTGATATGATTAAATTATAGAGTTTTAACCTTGCATAATTAATATTAATAAGAGTATGTCATTCTTAAGTTTGATTTCAAATGATTTGACCAAGACTTCCACTATTTCATCTTTTTTTGGATTCTATTTTTGGTTGTTCTGTAGAGGTGGTGTGAAGACTAACATGTCCAAAAAAAATCATGTGTAAATCACTACAATTTTATTGATATATGCACCTACCAAAAATTTGAAATGTATTTAGTCATAATTAACATAGTATATCAGCTTTTGTAAAATCAAATCATGAAAAAATACCTCATGTATAAATTTACAACTGAGGCACCTATCCAATCATAGTAAAGGATTTCACTTACATTCTCAATACCAATGAAGTATTGAACTTCCTCTCTGTACATATTTTCTTCAAAATAAACTATGTGACTACAACCTTTTTTTAACTTTGTATCCACATGAACTTTTAATGATAGTTAATACAGATATAGAACGGGCAGGGTAAATGTGCTTTTGGTTAATATTTTTGTTTGGTCGATCATTTAGATGGTTTTGAGTTTTTATTTCATTTCACCCATTTATTTTATCCATCTATATTAAAATTCATCAGTTCAGACATTTTTTCATTAATTGTTAAAGGTTTATCTATAAAAATAAATTAGAAACAAATAACTCCTTGCTAACATGTTTTTTAGAAGATGTGTCATCCATGCAATGAATGTTCCAACAAGTTGTTTGACCTTATGAATATATTCCTCATCAATTGGAACATGTAGCTCAACACTCAGATCATTGGCTATGCTAATTGACACTCTCACATTACCTGTTGAAAGTCAGTTGTTGTGTATCATGTCGTCTTGGATATTGAACATCATATCCCTTGCTACAAGGTGATGGGTGGGTATTGATAGATATAAATCATAGTCATTATCACCTTGTAGAATATAAATATAGTAAGGGTATCAATGTCTATCTAATTCACATTTCATAGAAAAAATTATTAGAACATTGATTACCTTTCCTAAGACAACTCTTTGAGGGGAATGACTTTCCTTAAAGCTAGTGGGGGGTGGGGGTTCATCAAGCAATGATTTTTCTTGAGTTATTTCTTCTATTTTCTTTCCCCCATTAAAGTTTCTAGCATCACTCTCTACCATTGGATTTTTTATTAAATGGTATCTAATCTTCCTTTCATATGTTTAATTTCTTCACCTTTATCCTCTTGTTTTTTCCTCAAAATATGTTTGGGGTCTCACCCCAAAACTCGCACCTTTGATGGTACCATACTGTTCTGGCTACTTCATGGCCACCGATAGTATGTGTTCATCCAGTACAGGTTTTTTTTAGAAAGGGAATTCCCATGTGTGTCCTTTTTGAACCCTCCACACATAGAACCCCCCATCCCCCATGAAGAGGTCTTTTTGTTGTTTTATGTCACATAAAAGTATTATGGTAGATTTAAAATACCAACTAATTTTTTTTCAAGTAAAGCATGCCCCATTATTACTTTAGAGTAGGGGTATGTTGGTTTTGCTACCCATTCCTTATTTTCATCCCTAAGTTACTGCTTCATAAATAATTTTTTTAATCAAAGTGATAAATACATGTATCGTCAAACAATGTATTACTATGCACAATGCACCTGAAAAGACAGATCCACACAATGACCAGTAAATTCATCCCATGCTTCTTGGGTTATTAGGCGTCCATAGATAAGTGGTGGATGTGGGTTTATTTTCCCTTCAGTATATTTAAGATGTTTTATCATTAGAATTGTGATAAATCCTCTATGAATCCATCCAACAAGAATTAATATATATTTCTTGTGGGAGTCATCTACTATAAATTCAGTCTACAAGGGATGATGAAGAGTAAGTTAATGTTTTATTATTTTATTTTTTATTAAAATAAATAAATGATATCATAAAGTTATAGTAATCTATTCCCACATTAGTGTCTTAAGCACAAACACAACATGGTGCCATGAATCTACATCAATCCGCTTTCATTTTCGAGTGACGATTCCAATTTAACTGATGAACATGACCTTGTTGGGGTTAACATGATAGCCCCACACATTCCATCTGACTTCATATTTTATGCCTTTGAATTTCACCTTAATGATTTTTTCTAACACCATCAAACTATGACGTTTCTGTTTTTTTGCATCATCAGTCCTTCATTGCCTACCATTTCCTCGGATTCAAAATCGTCAATTTGTTCCTCTAGGGCAGTAGCATCGACATGGGAATATAGTTATTGAAACTTTTTACCAGGAGAAAAAATATGTTAATAAACCTATTATTCCTCTAGATTGGGAGCACCATCATGTGCAGAAGGTCGTTGTTCCTTTAAACTACGAGCAACAGAAGGTTGAGAGACCAATTATTCTTTAGAATTGGGAGAAATATCATGTACAAAATTCATTATTTGTAGAAGTTTTTAACATTTAATTTAGAGTGCATAAATTTAGCAGATAATGGATAATAACATGAGGTAATACATTGTATATTATAAAAAAATATAACCAGGTTATTAAACTCTATTTTTTTAAAGGCTGAAGCGATTTGACCACTTTATTGACTATCCAAATCCCTTCACTATGGTATTATATAACATTAAAAACACCATATACATTGGAACCACTATGAAATTATTGAGACATCCCAATGAAAGGGTCATTCTAAGTTGAATTTTCATCCGACTCATTAAAAAAATGGTTCTGAAATCATCCTATAAGTTGTTGATTATTTTTATTTGATCTCTATCTTTTATCCCTTGATGGATTCAAATGCCTTATAATTTCTTTGTGGGTTTCCACATATGGGTAAACCTCCAATCTGTGATGAAAAACATAAAGGTGTGCCTGCTCCCGATCTGTAATATTTATTGTGATAATATCTTTTCCAGTAATTCCTTCACCCACAAGCCACCCAGTGTGAGGATATAACGACCCAAATTGTTACCAATAAAAATTCCCCATGATCTGATTAAATGTATTATTATGTAAAATGGTTATATAAAACATATATACTTATTTGGTTTTATGTTTTTGGATTTTAAAATACCGTTAAGAATTGTTACTGTTGCTAATACAGCTGTTGAATAGTGATCACATGATTAGTATAAATATAGGGCTTTAACAAATCCAATTTACTCAGAAAAAGGAAGCGATGACCTCATATAGTAGAATTGATTCATACAAAGCCCATTTGTTAGAGGTCAGAAAGGAGGTGTAATCCCTAGGATTCAGTATTGTCCAAGACCAAGCTGATCTTCAACACATTAATCTTGAACAAAATCACCTACAGGAGAAATGGAAGTTGATAGAGATTACTACCCGAGTGATGTTATCCGAGCCACCCCGAGAGTCTTTCACCATCACACACCTTACCCTTAGGTCTTATGTGGGTGTTATAAGGGGTTATGTAACAAGACTCTATCATTATGATTAATTGAATTATTTTTGTATAAATAATATACATTCATTTTATTATTATTACTTTGTAAATGGGTTTTAAAACACAAATAGTATTTTTAGTTAATATTCAATTAAGAAATATATTTTGATGAATTAATGGATTTTTTAATTAAAAAATATTTTAATAAAACATTACTATTAAATTAATATTTATTAAATATAAATGATTGTATAATTTTTATGAATACAATTCTAATTTTTAGTAAGGTTTGAAAGCTGTTTTTGTCTAAGCCCATGAATTTTTGATAAATGTCCGTTTTTATTTTTAAAGTAAAAATTAAAATATTTATAAAATTATTTATATAATATAAATATTATTTTTGGATTCATGATGTCAAAATTATCTAATGGTGAATTTTTCATAATTTTCTGAGACAGTCAAATTTTTAGGTAAAAATTAAATACTGTTTAAATTTATAATATGTTTTATGACATCATAATGACCCAATAGTGATGTAATAAAATACTATAAAAGGTATATTCGGAAAATATATGTTTTACCTTTGAAATAATGTTATTTTATATTTGTTTTATTAATTTTACAATGCCTTAGTGGACCCTCCAAGACTTAAAAACTATTTTAACATTTTAAAATGATTTCCTTGAGAGTGTGACTCACCTCCACATAAGAAAGCCTAATTTTTTTATTATGTTCTAACATTGGAATTATAAAATATATTTTTTCACTACATTTTAGAAAAAATCATTGGTAAAAACCATGGGATGGTTTGTTGTTTTGATTAGTTTAATGTGTAGTGTTCAAAACCTAAATAATAAAGAATTATCTCTCTTTTCCTATATAAACCCACTAAATCTCCCATTACTCTTCACTAAAAACCTTTGTATCTTGACCAAAATCTTTCCTCCTATATATATAATCCTCCCAAGGTGCCCCAATCTCCCTATAAGCCTCTCTCAAGCCTCTCCCAAGCCTTTGGGATCACACTTCCAAGTAAGGGATTTCTTCCTTTCTCATTTTTGTCCAAATTTCTTTATGTTGTTATGCCCTTTAATTTTCAATTAAAAATTTTGGGGTATGATTTAGTACCTCCCCTGTAATTATATACTTATGTTTTAATTATGAGACACCCATTTATATCTTATTAATTCCTCCCATGTACACCCGTTACCATGCCGAAATTCCGTAAGAGATTTCTCTCTCCTCATTTACATTCAAAAAAATCTTTTATATTATGTGTCTAAATTAAATTATATATGTTAGGACATATATCTAAATGAACCACTTACTATCCATTTCATTCAAATATTATTATGTATCTCTTTCTTTCTCATCAACCATTTTTATGAATTCTTTTGTCATGTCGTTATGCTGTCGAATTTGCACCATGATTTTCCAAGCCAAAGTCGTTGTGTAGTGAATACCATGCCCATTTCTCTATCAAGGGTATTAAAATTTACGCAGATTTACTTATCGATTATATAGTTTCATTTATTTATTCCATATTCATTTATCGTGGAATAAATGATGACGTTGAATGATATCATGTTGTATGATCCATGTGGCGCACTTATGCATGGAATGAAATGATTAAGAAGGGTGCGCCCTGATAAAGCTCCAATGAAATGGGTAAAGATTAGTATCATTATATGTAAAGTGAAATGAGGGTTTACTCATAATAATTCAAGTGCAATGAGGGTTTACTCATTCTCCATGTGCAATGAGTCTTGGATCATGCTAATATCATGTTAAATGTTGTTGCCACATTTCCATGTTATGATAATCATGCTATATCATGCCTTTATGTTCATGTTTATCTTTTACTCCATTGATATTCCTATCACCTAACATGTACTATATTCTTCATGTTATGCCTTGTTTACTCTCTTACTGGTCTTTATATACCACCCTTTTCTTATGCACATTCTCAGGTTATCCCATGCAATGCTAAGTATGAAGGAATGTTATAGTCATGTAAAAGAAGTTTTCAATAAAGATGTTGGGTTTTATGTTCTAATTTGTTATGTAATGTTCCTAATTTACAAATAAACTAGACCTCTTGATCCTTAGAGTAGTCTTATGTGATATTTTATGTAATAAATCATGTTTATGTGTGTAATAAAGAGAAGGTTTGTTAAAGTTGGTATCAGAGGATATGTTTAGTTATTTTTGGGATTAGGATTAGAAAACCCTAGTGAAAGCCTTAGAGATAAGAATAAGTATAATAAAAACATCCTTAAATTTTGGTGAGTATTGAGTAAGTGGTTTATCAATAAAATACATCCTTGTCTAGATACGAGCAGGTAAAAGCGGCTCTGGCACAGATGTATCTAGGGGTAAAATCCAAAAACACCACTTTAAGCTAAACTCGAATGGGAACTAGTGAATAGAAACGGGCCTTGCTACACTCTTGGTTATGACACTCTCGGGGGATATGATTTGGTAAATTAATAAGCTTACTATGAATCATTATTAGGGGAATTAAAAAAATGCCCCTTAGAATATATGTTGGGAAGTAGATCATGGATAACATAGATATGTTAAGGAAATAAATGTAATTTATATGTTATCCCTTATTTTAATTGGATTCCCCTTTATGTGTTACCCCTAACTTTCCTTTTATTCCAGCCAATAGCTAGTAATAGGAGGACTCAAGCTAACAACTGATGTAAAGATCAACGTGATGACTATTCTAATGAGATTCCCAATCTGATGGGAGTGGTAATCAAAAACTTTGTAGTGATACGCTCTTAGTTAACTCAAGTTTTGAATAAAAACATGGGTCAAGAGGAATATTCAACCCCCCTAACAAAGAACAAGCCACAATCGAGAGCTTCATGGGACAAAGGCCTCCTACTTTTAATGGATCATCTGATCCCTCAATTGCCGAATAATGGATCAACTCCATTGAGAAGATCTTTTCCATCCTTCAATGTTCTGAACAAGATAAGGTACTTCTGGAATCTTATCATATAAAGGGTGAATTTGATCAATGGTGTACATCGATAAAAAATATGAAGCCTGAGGAGGAGGTCAAGGTGTTGGAATGGAAGGATTTCCAGAATTTTTTTTAGATAAATATTTTCCTCACACCCTCCAACTTAAGATGGAAAGGGGCCGCCTTATCCTCAAGAAAAAAGATGACTAATCCATCAAAGAGTACTAGGAAAACTTCACAAGTCTTGCACGATATGACTCCATATTTTTAGTTACCCCTGAATGCAAGGTTGACAGATTCTTTGGTGGGATAAAACCTAGCCTACAGAAATCCCTAGCGATCCGTGACTTCAAGAGCTATGAGGAAATTGTATGATGTGCCCTCAACGTTGAAATGAAGATCAGATAATCTCAAGGTTATCATGGGGATAAGAATAATAAGGTGTAATTTAATTCTGGTGGTATGATGGATAAATCTAACGATGCTAAGAAATTCCAGTACCCCACTTGAAAAAGGTTAAAAAATAAGAACTCCAGAAATTGCTCTAAGGGGACAAGGAAATGCTTTAGGTGTGGAAGAGAAGGGAACCTGACTACTAACTACCGACAAGAAAAACCTACTACTATGCTAGAGGAGCAGAACGCTCCATTCGAACCTCAATGCATTATTCATTACTTCAACTACAAAGAACCAGGGCACTTTGCAAACTAGTTCCCTAAGACAAGGATTTTCAAAGGCAACCAACAACCTCTAAGGAAGAAAGGATGTTCTTTTTCCATCACTACCGCTGAAGAGAACCCCAAAAACAAAGTGGTGATAGGTACACTACTTATTCATTCAATAATAGTGAACATATTTTTTGATTCTAGTTCTACACATTCTTTTATATCCCAAAAGTTTAGCAGAACAATCCCAACACCACCTCAAATAATGGAAGTAAAGATGTTAGTGAGAAGGGAAAATGGAGAAATCATTGCATCCTAAGAATATAACTCCTCCCCAATTACAATATACAGTTTGAACTTCCTATAAAACCTTGTCATACTCCCTCTGGTAGAATTTGATACAATTCTTGGCATGGATTGTCTTTCTCTATATAGAGCAAATATAAATTGCTGTGAGAGGGAAATCACTCTCTGTATGGTAAATTGACCCCCGATTCTGTACAAGTTCAAGGAGGATGATGAATCTTCTTTAGAACAGTCATCTAAAGTATGGATATTACTACACTATGAGAACATATATCTTTCTTAGATGATTGAGTTTAATGAAGAAACCATCCTTGAAGACATGCCTATTGTGAGGGAATTCACTGAAGTGTTTCCTGAGGAATTGCATGGTCTTCCTCCTAGAAGAGATGTTTAATTATCAATTGATCTTCTACCTGGGGCATTTCCAATATCCAAGACTCCATATAGAATGACTATTGTGGAGCTTTAGGAGCTGAAGAAACAATTACAGGAGAATCTGGATTAAGGGTTTATATGCCCAAGTGCTTCACCATGGGGTGCACTAGTCCTCTTCATCAAGACTAAAAATGGATCAATGCACCTTTGCATTGATTATCGTGATCTCAACAAAATCATGATAAATAAAAAGTATCCACTGCCCCGAATCAATGAATTTCTTGATCAACTATATCAAGAAAAATACTTCTCCAAGGTGGATTTACGGTCGGGATATTACCAAGTAAAGGTGAAGAAGGAGGATATCCCCAAGAATGATTTTTGTAAAAGGTACAGGCACTATGAATTCATTGTAATGCATTTTGGACTCACTAATGCTCCAAAGAATTTCACGGACTTGTTGAATAGAGTCTTTAGAAATTACCTTGACTAATTTGTGGTAGTCTTTATAGATGATATTCTAATATACTCAAAAACCAAGGAGGAGCATGAGGAGAATCTAAGCACTCTACTAGAGACCTTATGAAAGGAGAAGCTCTATGAAAAGTAAAAAAAGTATGAGTTCTATTTGAATGAAGTCTCATTCTTGGGTCATATCATCACAAGCAATGGGATATCTGTGGATCCATCCAAGACAGCTGCAATAGAGGGATGACCGAGGCCAACATCAGTGATGGATATCCACAGCTTCCTGGGGTTATCTAGATATTATCGTAGGTTTGTGAGAAATTTCTCACGATTGTCAAACCCTCTCACACTACCCACAAGTGGAGAGCTTTTTTTTGGTATTTAGTGATGCTTCGAAGAAGGTCCTGGGTTGTGTGTTGATGCAAAATGACAAAGTCATTGCCTATGCTTCAAGGTAATTGAAATTTCATGAGAAAAAATATCCAACACATGATTTGGAGTTGGCTACAGTAATATTCACTTGGAAAATTTGGAAACATTACCTATTTGTAGAGAAGTGTGAAATATACATTGATCACAAAATCCACAAGCATATATTCACACAGAAAGAGTTTAACATGCATCAACAAAGATAGTTAGAGATGATAAAATATCGTGACTGCTCAATCCATTACCACCCTGGGAAAGCGAAAAAGGTGGCAGATGCTCTAAGTAGATAGGACCTAGTGATTCTATCATTGATAAGAATTTAAAATGATTCAATCTTCTTAGATTTGATGAAGATGGACATGGGAATCATAAATAAGGGAACATCATCAATCATTTCATAAATGATTGCTTAACCGTCTCTTTTGGAAAGTTTAAAGGATTCTCAAAAGGATGATGTGAGAATTTAGAAGAAAGTGGAAACTATCAGAAAAGGGAAATCCTCAGAGCTCAATGTTAATGAAGAAGGAATTGTGAGATTTGGGGAAAGACTATGTGTTCCATCAAATCATGAGTTAAAGAATGAACTTTTGGATGATGAACATAGTTATAATTTCTCCATTCACCCAAGAAACAAAAAGATGTATCGAGATCTCAGAGAATATTATTGGTGGGATAACATGAAGAAGAAGATTAATGAGTATACATCAAAGTTCCTGGTATGTCTGTAAGTAAAGGATGAGTGGCAGAAGTCTAAGGGGATGATGAAACTATTACCCATACCAGTATGGAAATGGGAGAACATCACCATGGACTTTGTCACCAGACTTCTAAATACATCCAAAGGAAACAATGATATCTAGTTTACTATGGATCATCTTACAAAGACTACACACTTCATTACAATTTGAGGGGATTTCTCATCAGATCAATTGACACAAATATATATTATAGAAGTGGTAAGGTTTCATGAAGTAACACTATATATTGTATCTGATCAAGATCCAAGATTCATCTATAAGTTCTAGAAGAGTCTTCAACATGCTCTGAATACTGAGATGAACTTCAGTATGGATTATCATCCTCAAACTAATGGCCAATATGAGAATACTATCCAAACACTTGAGGATATGTTGAGAGCATGCTCAATGGACTTCAAAGGAGGAAGGGATAAAGATATTCCTCTAGTTGAGTTCTCTTACAATAATAGTTTCCACTCAATCATCCAACTGTCTCCTTATGAAGCCATGTATGGGAAGAGGTACAAAACACCATCATGTTGGGATGAAGTTGGGGAGAAAAAACTCCTAGGTCCAGAAATGGTTAAAGAATTGGTGGAGAAGGTTAAGACCATCCAACATCACATTAAATCAGCTCAGAGTCAAAAAAATATCTATGCTAATAATCATTGATGAGACATAGAGTTTGATGTTAGAGACATGGTATTCCTCCGCATATCTCTATGGAAGAGAGTTATGAGATTTGAGAATAAAGGAAATCTTAGTCCAAGTTATATCGGCCCTTTTTAGATCCTTGATCTCATTAGAGCAGTGGCCTATCCACTAGAACTCCCACCGAATATATCTCAAGTACATGATGTATTCTATGTATCACTCTTGAAAAAGTACATACCTGAACCATCACATGTACTCAATAAAAATGTGGCACCATTGGAGAATGACCTATCCTATGAAGATAATCTAGTGAAGATCTTAGATCGTAGGGAAAAAGTTCTACGAAATAAGAGAATGCCCCCCATTAAGGTGTTGTGGAGAAACCAAAAGCTTGAAGAGGTAACATAGGAATCGAAGGAAGTGATGAAGCAGAGTTACCCTAATCTATTTTAGTGTGTGAAAATTAAATTTCAAGGGTGAAATTTCTTAAGGGGGTAAGACTGTAACAACCAAAATTTTTACTAATGAAAATTCCTCTTGATTTGATTAAATGTATTATTATGTAAAATGGTTATATAAAACATATTCACTTCTATGTATTTATGTTTTTGTATTTTAAAATAACATTAATAATTTTTACCATTTCTAATATAGCCATTGAACAGTGATCACATGATTAGTATAAATACTGGGCTTTAAAAAATCCAATTTACTCAGAAAAAAGGAAGAGATAACCTCATCCAGTAGAATTGATCCGTACGAAGCCCATTTGTAAGAGCTCAGAAATGAGGTTGAATCTTTGGGCTTCACTATTGACCAATCCCAAGCTAAGCTTCAATATGTTAAGCTTGAACGAAACCACCTATGGGTGAAGTGAAAGTTGATAGAGATTACCACCTGAGCAATGTTATCTGAGCCACCCCAAGAGTCTGTCACCATCGCACACCTTACCCTTAGGTATTATACAAGTGTTATAAGGGGTTATCTAACAATACCCTAGCACTATTATTATGTGAATTATTTTTTTATAAATAATATACATTCATTTTATTATTGTTACATTGTAAATGATTTTTAAAGCACAAATAGTATTTTTAGTTAATATTCAATTAAGAAATATATTTTGATAAATTAATAGATTTTTGAATTAAATAATATTTTAATAAAATATTACTACTAAAATACTTTTTACTAAATATAAATTATCATATAATTTTTAGGAATACAATTTTAATTTTTATTAAGGTTTGAAAGTTGTTTTTGTCAAAACCCATGAATTTTTAACAAATATCAGATTTTAGTTTAAAAGTAAAAATTCACATATTTAGAAAAATATTTATATAAAATTAATATTATTTTTTTATTTAGGATGTTGAAATTATCTAACAGTGAATTTTTCATAATTTTCTGAGATAATCGATTTTTAGGTAAAAATTAAATACCGTTTAAATATATAATGTGTTTTATGACATCATAATGACCCAATAGTGATGTAATAAAATACTTTAAAAGGTATATTAGGCCAATATATGTTTTAAATTTAAAATAATGTGATTTTTTATTTTTTTGATTAATTTTACAATGCCTTAGTGGACCCTCCAAGACTTATAAACTATTTTAATTTTTTAAAATGTTTTCGTTGAGAGTGTGACTCACCTCCACATAAGAAATCCTAAATTTTTATTATTTTATAACATTTTAATTATAAAATATTGTTTTCCACTCCACTTTGGAAAAAAAGGGAAAAATCATGGGATGGTTTGTGGGTTTTATTAGTTTAATGTGTAGTGTCCAAAACCTAAATAATAAATAATTCCCTCTCCTTTCCTATATTAACCCACTCAATCTCCAATTAATATTCACTAAAAACCTTTGTATCTTGACCAACATCTTACCTCAACTCTCTATAATCTTCCCAAGGTGCCCCAATATCCATAGAAGCCTCTCTGAAGCCTCTCCCAAGCCTTTGCGATCACACTTCCAAGTAAGGGATTTCTTCCTTTCTCATTTTTGTCTAAATTTCTTTATGTTGTTATGTCCTTTTATTTTTAATTAAAATTGTAGGGGTATCATTTCTCACCTCCCCTATACTTTCCTCCTTATGTTTGAATGATGATATACCCATTTCTATCTCATTAATTCCTCCCATGTACACCCGTTACCATACTGAAATTCCGTAAGGGATTTCTCTCTCCTCATTTACATTCAAGCAATTATTTTATATTATGAATCTAAATTAAATTACATATGTTGGGAAATGTATCTATATGACCCCTTAATTTCCATTTAATGTAAATATTATGAGATACCCCTTTCTCTCTCATCAACCATTTTTATGAATTCTTATGTCACGCTGTTATGGTGCCGAATTTGCACCGCTATTTTCTAAGACAAAGTCATTGTGTACTGAATACCATGCTCATTTCTCTATCAAGGGTATTCAACTTTATGCACATTTACTTATCGATTATATAGTTTCATGTATGTATTCCACATTCATTTATCATTTAATAAATTATGATGTTGAATGATTCCATGTTGTATGATCCATGTGGCACACTTATGCATGGAATGAAATGATTAAGAAGGGTGCACCCTGATAGCGCTCCAATGCATTGGGTTAAGATTAGTATCATGATAAATCAAGTGAAATGATGGTTTACTCATTCTAATTAAAGTTTAATGAAGGTTTACTCATGCTCCATGTCCAATTATCCTTGGCTCATGCTAATATCATGTTAAATGTTGTTGCCACATTTCCATGTTATGATAATCATGCTATATCATGCCTTTATGTTCATATTTCTCTTGTACTCCATTTATATGACTATTTACTAACATATACTATATTCTTCATGTTATGCCTTGGTTAATCCCTTACTGGGCATTATAGATCACCCTTTTCTTATACATGTCCTTAGGTTATCCCATGCAATGCTAAGTATGAAGGAATGTTGTGGTCATGTAAAAGAAGTATTCAATAAAGATGTTGGGTTTTATATTCTAATTTGTTATGTAATGTTCCTAATTTACCAATACACTATACCTATTTATCCTCAAAGTTGTCTTAAGTGAAATTTTATGTAATAAATCACGTTTATGTGTTTAATGAAAAGAAGGGTTATTAAAGATAATATTTCAATAGACCAATGTTTTCCACACCGAACAAGTATTAGGATCAAAATTAAATGGCTTAATCAACAATATGTTACTCCACAATACAACCCTCTATATGAATTCTATTTTTTACATATCCTTTAAAAATATTCATATACCATTCAATCGGGTATATCCATCTATAGTGTACATGGCCACATAGTCAAATCTATATCACCAAGTGAACCATCAAATGAACCATTATATCAAAGAATGTTTGTGGGAAGAACATTTCCAATTCACATAACATGACTTCAATTTCTCTTCATATAGTAAAAAATTTCAAAAAGTCTATATCTTTGCTACATATATATTTGGAGAAGAAACAGATCTTGGTTAATGTATGATGAATATTCTTGGAAAAAATGAAACCTAAAGCTATAGGAATTAGATATTTCATAAAAACATGGTAGTCATGTGATTTCAGACACTTTAACATTAAATTGGTCATTGAAATTATGTTATTTATATTCAATTAATACCCTTTGTAACCTTTATATAATTAAATAAGTTACAAAAGTAATATCTCTCTTTCCTGGAAAGACTGTAAGTAGCAGAAGGAAGAAAAGTTCATTTTCACCCTTCACTGGCACCAGCTTTTCTCATATTCCCATGTCAACCATGTCCAACCTAGCCTTAATTCCATAATTTTTTTGGGGGAATTTATCAATGTTCCGATGACACTATGACATACATTTTTTTCCAACATGAATAACATCAAGAAAATGTATGACGTACAAACAATTCCAGTATGGTAATTCAAAAAAAATTGATCGCTTTTTCCAACCAATTTTCATAAGGTTTTTTGAAAATGGTTTACCAAAACCAGTGTCCACATCTTTTACTTTATCAAATAGTTGATCACCCATTAGTGGAGATGATGTTGTACATTCTTCTAAACTTCTATTGAATGATGTTGACCAAGATTGGTACTTATTTCATCGGGGTAGAAATCTGCGATGTCCCAGAAACACATTTATCTATGAATGTTTCAACCTAATTGATTGTGTATCTTGTTCATAAAGGGGAAACCCTTAAGTTTCTTTAATGCTATATCCTAAAAAATTTATATAACTAGGGAAGTCATTTATCAACCCGTACAATATGTCTCTCAATGTGAAATATTCATTTTTGTAAGCATCATACAATGTAACACCAAAATCCCATAATAATTTCAAATCCTAGATCAACTTATCCAAATAAACATCAATATCATTACCCAGTTTTTTTAGTCCTTATATAAGCATAGATAGCATGGTGTATTTTCATTTCATGCAGAACCACGATGACAATTTATAATTTACCAGCATAACTGACTATGTACTGTGAGTGATGCTTTGAAAACCAAAAGGATTTACTCTATCTATAGATAACACAAGAAAAAGGTTTCTCAGATAATTTCCAAATTTTGGATACTCATGATCAATTCTCTTCCACCAAGGAGAGTCTACTGTGTGGAATATTTTCCCATATTTATTTCTTGTATCTTCATGTCATGTCAATTTCCGTATAGTCTCATCACTTCCATATATACTCTTAATCCTTGGAATGATTTGAAAGTACCATAAAACTTTCATAGTACCTGATTAATATTTATTGTATTGAGAAACACCACACTTTGGGAATTTTGTAAGTGATTTTTGGTCCTTGTGAAACAGTATACAATCATTTATGCTAGCGTATATTATTTTAGAGATCATACCCTTCGAGTGTAGCATTCATTTGGCATTGAATGTTTGGATCAGGATCTCATTATCTTTTGAGAGCATGTAATTAAAGAGAGAAAGTAGATTTGTAAAACTAGAATCACTCTATCCATTGCATGATTTCAAATTATTCAGCTTCAGTATGGCTGGAAATGTTGTATATTTAGTACAACTATCATACAATGGCGTCTTTGCAAAACTCTTTAACTTATAAATTTTTTTTGGAAATCAAGAAATTCATCTTCAACCATCCTTGTTATTTCATCAATACGATCTTCATTATCATTCACATCTGTAATAACAACCTCAATACAATATTATTCATTATCCACACTTGTAATCATATCATATGATCTATAAAATGAAGTGTTAACCCAACAACCAGCTACATTTTCTTTTTCCCCATGTTTATTCCAAAATTTGTAACTTTGATGTATTCTATAATAGATTAAGTGTTATTCAAACTCCTTTGAACTAATTAGTCTTGAATAACAACAACATAAACATGGAAAAGGTATTTGAGAATGGTTTTATGCATGATATTTTGAAAACTTGATGAACTCTTTCACTCCCTCTTCATACTCTTTTGTCAGATGATTGGTATCTATCCATTATTTATTCATATTCATCATACTTGATTCGTTAATATTAATATTTAAAAAAATAAATACACAAAATATGTTCTATTAGGGTCATTATCCAACTATATATCCCTCTTAGAATATCCAAAGGATGCGAAACATGCCATAAAAAACCTGAACCTATAAAATATAGTTTTACCAAATAAGTAGTGACATATAAAATATAGGCATGATCTAAAATTCAGTAGGTCACCACAACCTACCAAATCTAACATATCACTTTCATACCATATCCTAAAAAATAAAGTTTTAAATACATTAAAAAAATAAACATTTTCTATAAAGTTTTACCAAATAATTATTAATACATAAAATTGTGTTAAAACATTTTTTCTAAGATTTTAATTAAATGAAAACAATCACTTGGAAAACATTTTTACTTGGCCAAAACCTCTTAGTCAAATCACCTTTTTAAAATCTAACTTTAAACTATTTCATAAACACCCATATTTGAAATACACATTTCAAAACTCAAAGAGGTTTCCAACTATCATACATTTTTCTAAAACATGTTTTAAAACTAACAATTTCCATAAAACTAGACATGGTGGCCTAAAACCCCATTTTCAAAACTCACACATTCTTATAGTTTCAAATACAAACCATTCTAACTTTTCTAATTTGAGAACACTTTTCAAACTCATTATTAAAATAGTTTTAAAACACTTAAAAACACGATTTCATTATTTTCATTCTTTAAAAACCATTCACAATCCCTTTTCAAAAAAATTTAAAAGAAACCCATACACAGAAGGATGAAAGAACACGGTCAAGCACCACTATGTCATGTCGCGCAAACTAGGTCATAAATAATAAACATCCCCACATTGAATGAAAAGCAATAATGGTTATACAAGAATCAAAGGGGCTTAAGAGGGTATCACACCTTTTATGAAAAATCATTTTTTATAAAATTTCAAATGGGTCTTCTCTTTTCAAAACATGATTTGAATACCAATCAATTTTATCATTTATAAAATCCATCCTAATCTACTCTTTATACCAATTTTATCCAAACACCTTTGAAACTCAAATGAAAATTTACATTACCTTTTAAACAACCATTTAAAAAAAAAATCAAAGACACAATAAGTTTCAAAATCCAATCTATAACATCCTAGGTAAATAAATAATAAAACATTTTCATGTTTATTAATATTTATGAATCAAATATTAATTTTACTTTAAAGGGGTTGCTATGTTCGATAGCGTACCCGATAAGAATCAAATAGTTTCTTTGAAATCTTATGTTGCACACTAGTAATAAAATAATATTATTTTAAATGGTAGTTAACACGTAGCCGTTGTATTGGAGGTAATGAATATAAATAACTAAAATATTATTATATATCTTTGTTAAATGTTTTTACATTTATCCAATAAAGGATAAAGGCTTAAAATACGAAAAGAATTCAATTTTAGGCATATATACTCTAATTTTCACTAAAGGTCCATTTATCGCCTTTTGATGGCGAACCGTCATTAAATATAGTTTTGGTCACTCTTATACAATTTATCGGACCAAATAAAATTCTTCTTTAGAATCGGGACATCAAAATTTACTTTGTGTAAATTTTTGGTATTTTTCTGATAAAGTTCACTTTTAATGAATAGTGAAAATTTTGTATTTTAATTCAAAACCTCTTTTTAATATAATTTATTAATATGATTATATTATATTTTGAATTGGTTTTAAAGTGGAATTAGAATATATTTTTACCATTTAATCCAATAGTGGTTGTTGTAATTAATTTCACTTTGAAATAGGACTTAAACTAGTATCAATCTTTTGATATATACTGTTTCATAGAAACACGCTATTTGTTCTGACAACAGAAATTAATTATTAAATTAATTAATGTAACTTATATGTTTTTAATTTTGTAAAATAGACATCATTTTTGAATTCAGAATATCAAATATAGCTTAGGGTGAAGTTTTGGTATTTTTCTGAAAAACTTCAATTTTTAATGAATAGTGAAACCACTAAGTGGTACTTAAAAAAACTGATTTTTCGTTTAAATGAAATTTTACCACCTATGTATTTTGAATTTAAAAAATCTGACATTCATGGTTGTAATTAGGAAGTAAAATTTGGTTCAATGGGATTAAAATAATTTTGGGTGAATAGTAACTTTTATGTTTTTAATCGCGATTAGAGGTAATTAGTGTAATTTAAGGTAAAAATAATGTTTTAATAATATGAAATGACCTTGACACATGTCCTACTCTTATTGAATGTGTCATGGACGACCAAGAAAATCCATGGGTTAACTTGGGGACCCCATGGAGCCACTTTGGTAGGAAAATGACATTAACAACTTTTTATTTAATGTTAAAATAAAAATGTCACAAACATGCGTTGTTTTACTAAAACAATTTTTAAATGGGGATATAAAAGTCATAATTTTGACTATAAATATTCATTAAAAATATAAAAATATTTCCTACATCATTATATTTTTTTATAATTTTTAGACATTAAATAAATTAAATTATTTATGACACCATGATGATGCAGCGATTACCTCATTATTTAACGATTTAAATAAAATGAAAAGATAATGTAAAATCTAAGACCTAAACATGTCAAAAACCTATTTTATGGGTGGATTTAGAAATATTATCACCTTATCCTCTAAATATATAATTTTGGGACTTTTAAAATCCGAAAATCATTATATAATAAAGTAACCGTTTATAACTTTCCAAGAGTGCCCCTCCTCTCCTCTTATAAAATCCCCCCACCTCTACCACCTTACCCACACCTCTCAAGCCTTTGGCTCTGAAAAAACCTGACCATTTTGTCTCTAAACATCCCTATATTACTCCTAGAATCCTCACTTTGGGCAGAAGTCTTTCCAAGGAAGCCTTTGAGCTCAAATAAAAAAGAGTTACCCATTTTAAAGGTAGTGTCTTCTCTTGTGTTCTTATGTTTTATTTTGCTTCTCCAACCCCCTAAACTCTTTTTATTACTTTATTTTGTAACAAAAAAAGTATCTTCAATATACTAGGATGTTGTTATGAGAATTATTAGAGCTACACCTACACACACCTTTGTCTAATAGTTAAAGAACATATTGTTTCTGTGGTTGGTGATTTTCTGCCTCACGAAACGATGATTGTTCAATATTATTTTAACACCTTTCATGGTGGCCATTAAGATGTCACTCTATTTATATATGATATATCTTATGTTTATTTTTTCCTTATTCTTCTTTATTTTTCATTTGTGGCATACCTTTATGGTTTCCGTTGTGGGTAAACACGATAATTTCATTTTAGGAAGTGCGGACTACTGCCCCTCAAAGTGATTTGATTCGTTAATTCCATATGTGGGATGTATAAAGGATAGATTTAAGGATATTATATTTTATACCATACTATAATTATAATACTATTATGTATCATTATGTTTTAATTCCATTAAATATGAAATAGAAATGGAAGTAGCGTTCATGCGTACGTACGGCTTACCGTCTCCATGAACGGTGCATTTCATTTCTTACCTCTAAATGTTATTTAATATTATAAATGTTTGTATATAATGGATATATATGATATATATGATATACATGATATCTAAATAATTAATATAACTCTGGATATAATGGATACATGAACAACTTGTAATTATAAAGAGTTTATTTTTGACTCAAGTACCAATGATCGTTAAAACGACCGTTATTAACTTAAATAATTATATAGTGTTCATGAAATGGTAATAAGTGATATAAAAGGAATAATGAACTTGGAAAAGGTTCTTAAGAAAGTAGAAATTAACTCAAGTTTATTATTTAGGATATTAAAGAGCAATAGAGTCACGCCAGACACGAGGTAAGGGAACTTCTTAACCCAATTTTTGTTCTTTGGGTTAATCTCATACTTTCAAATTATGTCATGATATTATTATGTCCTATCTTATATTTGTACTTTATTTATGTGTACTTATAGAGAATACAAAAAATAGATCTATTTTATTTTAAAAAATGATCTTTGTAAGGGACTTCGTCTCAATCTCCATTCATTGAGGCATATTTTGTTTTATACACAAATTTCTTCTATACGGTGTATAAACCCTTTTGAATTTTACATTTATTCAAAAGTAATCTTTTTTATATGAAGCATTTACTAAATGACAAAAGAGAACGTTTTTTTGTTGTAAGTATGCGATGACAACGACTTCTCCACCACTGTGACCATTATTTTAGTTTCGACTTCCTTTACAAGCCATAACATTTTTTAAAAATGAAAAATAAATACCATGTATTACTTTTCATTTTTTTGGTATTGAAAATGGTTTTCATAATGTTTTTATTATATCAATGCGTTGTATTGATATCTTGTGATTGAAATGTGGAAATCTTATGTTTCCTTTATGCATGTTTTATGTGATACAATTATGTTATGGTTCTTGGGAATTGTTATGAAGACAGGTGGTTCTGTGATAAACTAAGGACGGGTGAGCCCGATATATATCTCCAATGCATTGGGTAATGTGAAGGAGTTAAATGTTAAGGTTTCTCCGAAGATATTTAGGGAATATACTGTGATGAGTATTCCAAACGTAACCAAGAGGGTTACTCCCTACGTAAGAATGTTATGAATGCCTCAAGTTACCTTTATGTATTATGATTTCTATGATTTATTCATGATTTGATGAGGTATGTTAAAGTGCTTATGTTTTATGGGAAAATTATGATTTCATTCTTATGTATATATGTACTCATGTTTCCTTTCCATATTTTTTTATTACCCTTACTGAGATTTTTATGCCCATCCCAAGTTTTTGAAATGTTTTTCACAGGTCAAGGGAATGGTACATGATATGATGATAGTGTCAAGGAAGTGTCAAGAAAGAATCCATGTTTTATTTTAAATATGTTTCCGTTGATGGGGAAAATGAATACTATCTTTTATTGTAACCACTTTGTTTAAATGTGGATTGTAATGCAGGTTTTATGATCTAATTCTCTAAAACTCTAAACTCGAAAAGATCCTCAATGTGTAATCTTGTAATATCTCAAGATTAAGTAAGGTTTAAGGCCAGGGCCTTATAGTTGGTATCAGAGGTCAGTTTAGACAACATTAGGAGTTATAATTCTATTAAATGATTATCAAAAAATATTTTTTTATGGTCAAATTGAAATGATATAGAATTTGAAGATTACCATGTTGCTTCTCCAAAGATATTTTTGTGTTAATAATGGTTTTTTGTAGAGGAAACAGAACAGATTTTTTGGGAAGGCATACAGAGGGAAATGACCTTTCAAATCAGTATCCTGAGATGGTCAGAATCAGAACTAAACGGTTTGTTGTAGTGATGTCTCAGTTGACTCAGGTGAAAAATGTTGTTTGTTTTTATTGATGATATTTTGGTGTTTTATAAAAGTAAATAGGAGCATGAAAGTCATTTAAGGGTTATCTTTCAAACCTTAAAAGAAAATAAAATATATGGAAAATTCAGCAAGTGTGTGTTTTGGTTACAAAAAATTTCTTTCCTTGGTCACATTGTTTCAAAAAATGGCATAACTATTGATCCTGCTAAAACAAAAGTTGTTGAAGAATGGCCAAGACCCCCAAATGTAACCAAGATCTGTAGTTTTCTTGGTTTGGCAGGTTACTACCGAAGGTTTGTTGAAAAAGTTTCACGGTTATCTAGTACAATGACTAAGATAACTCGGAAGGGTGTTAAGTTTATCTGGACAAAAGAATGTGATGATTGTTTTCAGGAGTTGAAAAGAAGATTGGTGAATGCTTCAGTTTTGGAACTTCCTTCCAGTAAGGCTGAGTTTGTTATATACAGTGATGCTTCGTTGAAGGGACTTGGTTGTTTCCTTATTCATAATGATTAGGTAATTGCATATGCTTCACGCCAGTTAAAAACTCATGAGGTAAATTACCCTACACATGACTTGGAATTAGCTACTGTCGTTTTTTCTCTAAAAATTTGGAGGCATCATTTGTATGGAGTAAAGTGTGAAATATATAATGATCAAAAAACTTTAAAGTATATATTCACTCAGAAAGAATTTAACATGATACAGAGGAGATGTCTAGAATTAATCGAGTATTATGATTCTATAATTCATTACCATCCGGAAAAATAAAATAAAGTGGATGATACTTTGAGTCAAAAAAGTAATGCTTCATTAACCATGCTACATTTGGAATGAGATCCTTTGGTTTTTGATTTGATGAAATTTGGCATAGAATTTGTTGGTGCAGGATGTTCTTCTATTTTGTTTCAGGTATCAGTGAGATCATCTCTATCAGATAGAATTAAGCAAGTGCAGAAGAAAGAGAGTGGGTTGTAGAAAAAGCTATAGCTGGTTCAGAAGGGTAAGTTGCCTGAATTTAATATTGATAATGATTGTGTTTTGAGGTTTGGGAAGAGATTATTTGTGCCTGGTGATTCACAATTGAAGAATGAGTTGTTATGTGAGGCTCCTAGTTCCACGTTTTCAGTTCATCCTGGCAGTACTAAGATGTACAGAGATCTGCGGGAGTATTACTGGTGGGATGGAATGAAAATAGATATTACTGATTTTACTGTGAAGTTTTTGACTTGTTAGTAGGTTAAAGTAGAGTGACTATTATCTAAAGGGATGCTTCAGCCTTTACCAGTGCCAGAGTGGAAATGGGAAAAATATATCCATGGACTTTGTTGTGGGATTATCGAAGACATCTCGAGGTAATAATGCAATCTAGGTTATTGTTGATCGCTTGACTAAATCTGCTCATTTCCTTCCTATTCGAGATGCTTTCTCTCTAGATCAACTTTATCGATTGTATATTAAAGAGATAGTCAGGTTGCATGGATTTCCCATATCCATTGTATCTGATCGTGATCCCAGGTTTACTTCTAACTTTTGGAAAGGCCATCAGAAGTCATTGGGTACTGAATTAAATTTTAGTACAGCTTTTCATCCTCAATCAGATGAGAAGTCAGAACGAACAATTCAGAATTTGGAGGATATTCTACGTGCTTGTTCGATGGATTATCAGGGAAGTTGGGACCAACATCTTTCTTTGGTTGAATTTTCATATAATAACAGTTTTCATTCCAGTATACAGATGGCACCGTTTGAGGCATTATATGGGAAGCGGTGTCGAACTCTAGCTTTTTGGGATGAAGTGGGTGAAAGGAAGATGATGGGACCATAATTTTTAGAAGAGATGGCAGAAAAAGTTCAGTTGATTCAGAAACACATAAGAACAGCTCAGAGCAGATAGAAAAGTTATGCAGACAACATGAGGAAGGATCAATCTTTCGAGGTAGCTGATCATGTTTTTCTCAAAGTTTCATTGTGGAAAAGTGTGATGCGATTTGGTAAGAAAGGAAAGCTGAGTCCAAGGTTCATTGGAACATATGAAATTCTAGAGAAAGTTGGATCAGTTGCTTACCGAGTGGCTTTACCTCCAAGTTTATCTCAGGTACATAATGTTTTTCATGTTTTGATGTTGAGAGAGTATATGCCAGATCCATCTCACGTTTTGAGCCGAGAGGTAGTTTAGTTGGAAGAGAATCTCTCTTATGAAGAACAACCAGTCCAGATTTTTGACCATAGAGAGAAAGTGTTGTGGAATAAGGTAATTCACCAGGTAGAGGTTTTGTGGAAAAACCATATGGTTGAAGAGGTAACGTGGGAATCTGAAAATGCTATGAGGGATAAACACCCCTACTTATATTGATAAGTGAATAAAATTGCGAGGACGCAATTCCCAAAAGGGGGGAAGGATGTAACATCCTAGGTAAATAAAGAATAAAACATTTTCATATTTATTAATATTTATGAATTAAATATTAATTTTCTTTAAAGGGGTTGCTATGTTAGATAGCGTACCCGATACGCAACAAAGAGTTTCTTTAAAATCTTATGTTGCATACTAGTAATAAAATAATATTATTTTAAATGGTAGTTAACACGTAGCCGCTGTATTGGCGGGAATGAATATAAATAACTAAAATATGATTATATATGTTTGTTAAATGTTTTTACATTTTTCCAATAAAGGATAAAGGCTTAAAATACGAAAAGAATTCAATTTTAGGCATATATACACTAATTTTCACTAAAGGTCCATTTATCGCCTTTTGATGGAGAACCGTCATTAAATATAGTTTTGGTCACTCTTATAAAATTTATTGGACCAAATAAAATTCTTCTTTAGAATTGGGACATCAAAATTTACTTTGTGTAAATTTTTGGTATTTTTCTGATAAAGTTTATTTTTTAATGAATAGTGAAAAATGTTGTATTTTAATTCAAAACCTCTTTTTAATATAATTTATTAATATGATTAGATTATATTTTGAATTGGTTTTAAAGTGAAATTAGAATATATTTTTACCATTTAATCCAATTGTGGTCCTTGGAATTAATTTCACTTTGAAATTGGACTTAAACTAGTGTCAATCTTTTGATATATATTGTTTCATAAAAACACGCTATTTGTTCTGACAACGAGAATTAATTATTAAATTAATTAATGTAACTTATATGTTTTTAATTTTTTAAAATAGACATCATTTTTGAATTCGGAATATCAAATATAGCTTAGGGTGAAGTTTTGGTATTCTTCTGAAAAACATCAATTTTTAATGAATAGTGAAACCACTTAGTGGTACTTAAAAAAACTGATTTTTCGTTTAAATGAAATTTTACCACCTATGTGTTTTAAATTTCAAAAATCAGACATTCATGGTTTTCATTAGGAAGTAAAATTTGGTTTAATGGGATTAAAATAATTTTTTGGTGAATAGTAACTTTTAAGTTTTTAATCGTGATTAGAGGTAATTAGTGTAATTTAAGGTAAAAATAATGTTTTAATAATATTAAATGACCTTGAAACATGTCCTAATCTTATTGGATGTGTCATGGACGAACAAAAAAATCCATGGGTCAACTTGGGGACCCCATGGAGCCACTTTGGTAGGAAAATGACATTAATAACTTTTTATTTAATGTTAAAATAAAAATGTCACAAACATGTGTTGTTTTACTAAAACAATTTTTAAATAGGGATATACAAGTAATAATTTTGACTATAAGTATTCATTAGAAAGATAAAAATATTTCGTACATCATGATATATTTTTTATAATTTTTATACATTAAATAAATTAAATTATTTATGACACCATGATGATGTAGTGATTACCTCATTATTTAACGATTTAAAAAAAATGAAAAGATAATGTAAAATCTAAGGTCTAAACTTGTCAAAAACCTATTTTATTGGTGTATTTAGAATTATTATCACTTTATCCTCTAAATATATAATTTTGGGACCTTTAAAATCCGAAAATCATTATATAATAAAGTAACCTTTTATAACTTTCCAAGAGTGCCCATCCTCTCCTCTTATAAAAGGCCCCCACCTCTACCACATTAACCACACCTATCAAGCATTTGGCTCGGCCAAACCCTGACCATTTTGTCTCTCCACATTCCTATCTTACTCCTAGAAGCCTCAATTTTGACAGAAGTCTTTCCAAGGAAGCCTTTGAGCTCAAATCAAAAAGAGTTACCCGTTTTAAAGGTAGTGTCTTCTCTTGTGTTATTATGTTTTATTTTGCTTATCCAACCCCCTAAACTCTTTTTATTCCTTTATTTTGTAACAAAAACAGTATCTTAAATATACTAGGATTTTTTTATGAGAATTATTTGAGCTAAACCTATATACACCTTCGTCTAATGGTTAAAGAATATACTGTTTCTGTGGTTGGTGATTTTCTGCCTCACGAAACAATGATTGTTCAATCTTCTTTTAACACCTTTCATGGTGGCCATTAATATGTAACTCTATTTATATATGATATATATTATGTTTATGTTTTCCCTATGCTTCTGTATTTTTCATTTGTGGCATACCTTTATGGTTTCCATTGTGGGTAAACACGATAATTTCATTTTAGGAAGTGCGGACTACCGCCCCCTCAAAGTGATTTGATTCGTTAATGACATATATGGGACATATAAAGGATATATTTAATGATATTATATATGATACCATACTGTAATTATAATACTATTATGTATCATTATGTTTTAATTCCATTAAATATGAAATAGAAATGGAAGTAGCATTCATGCGTATGTACGGATTACCGTCTCCATGAACGGTGCATTTCATTTCTTACCTCTAAATGTTATGTAATATTATAAATGCATGTATATAATGGATATATATGATATATATGATATCTAAATAATTAATATAACTATGGATATAATGGATACATGAACAACTTGTAATTATAAAGAGTTTATTTTTGACTCAAGTACCAATGATGGTTAAAATGACCGTTATTAACTTAAATAATTACATAGTGTTCATGACATGGTAATAAGTGATATAACATGAATAATGAACATGAAAAAGGTTCTTAGGAAATTAGAAATTAACTCAAGTTTATTATTCAGGAGATTAAAGAGCAATAGAGTCACGTCAGACATGAGGTAAGGGAACTTCTTAACCCAATTTCTGTTCTTTGGGTTAATCTCCTACTTTCAAATTATGTCATGATATTATTATGTCATATATTTTATTTGTACTCTCTTTATGTGTACTTATAGAGAATATAAAAAATAGATCTATTTTATTTTAAAAAATGATCTTTGTAAGGGACTTCATCTCAATCTCCATTCATTGAGGCATATTTTGTTTTATTAACAAATTTCTTCTATACGGTGTATAAACTACTTTGACTTTTACGTTTATTCAAAAGGAATCTTTTTTATACGAAGTGTTTACTAAAAGACAAAAGGGAATGTTTTTTTTGTCGTACGTATGCGGCGACAACGAATTCTCCACCACCGTGACCATTATTTGAGTTTCGGCTTCCTCTACAAGCCATAACTTTTTTTTAAAATGAAAAATAAATACCATGTATTACTTTTCATTTTTTTTGGTATTGAAAATGGTTTTCATAATGTTTTTATTATATGAATGTGTTGTATTGATATCTTGTGATTGAAATGTGGAAATGTTATGTTTTATTTATGCATGTTTTATGTGATATGATTATGTTATGGTTCTTGGGTATTGTTATGAAGACGGGTGGTTCCGTGATAAACTAAGGGCGGGTGAGCCTGATATAGCTCTCCAATGCATTGGGTAACATTAAGGAGTTAAACGTTAAGGTTTCTCCGAAGAGATTTAGGGAATATACTGTGATGGGTATTCCAAACGTAACCAAGAGGGTTACTCCCTACGTAAGAATGTTATGAATGACTCAAGTTACCTTTATGTCTTATGATTTCTATGATTTATTCATGATTTGATGAGGTATGTTAAAGTGCTTATGTTTTATGGGAAAAGTATGATTTCATTATTATGTATATATATACTCATGTTTCCTTTCTATATTTTTTTATAACCCTTACTGATCTTTTTATGCTCATCCTAATTTTTTGAAATGTTTTTCACAGGTCAAGGGAATGGTACATGATATGATGATAGTGTCAAGGAAGTGTCAAGAAAGAATCCATGTTTTATTTTAAATATGTTTCCGTTGATGGGAAAAATGAATACTATCTTATATTGTAACCACTTTGTTTAAATGTGGAATGTAATGCAGGTTTTATAATCTAATTCTCTAAAACTCTAAACCTGAAAAGATCCTCAATGTGTAATCTTGTAATATCTCAAGATTAAGTAAGGTTTAAGGTCGAGGCCTTATACAATTCACATGGGAAAACACACCCTTTTTAAATAATCCATATCATTTAGAAATCTTAAAATATTTAAACACTCCAAAAAATTGATATAAAAATTAACCAAGGCTAAAAAAAGTGTTTTTAAATATAGATCACAAAGATTAACTCACCAATTTAAAAATAAAACAATATTTTCCAAAAAAATAACATTTTGAAATCACCCGAACTCTTGGTTTGAAATACAATCAAGAGAAGAATAATTTGTAAAACATCAAGTCGATGATTTCCACTGATTTTAAAACTAAAATAATTCTTATAAGAAATCCATTTATCCATTTTCCCAAACACTTGTCATCGAATATCATTTCATAACCATGGATAAAACAACTTGGAAAACACCATTTATACCTTACAGGAACTCATATTGGCATAAGTATAATAAGGAAACACTTACAAAAACAATCATTTAATGATAAATAAAATAAGGAGAAAGAAAAAGAAAGGGAACATGTTATATAAGAAAGCTAGTAAAAATAAGATGATGTAGAAAAGACTGTTGTAACATCGTATGGTTTTAAAAATAAATTTAAATGCATGAAAAATTGTTTTAAGTATATATTTATAACTAGCCTTTAAACATAATTTTTCCACTTCTATTTTTTGAATTTCAAAAAATGGTCATCTACAATTGTGATCAGTACATTATTTGGAGTCTGTTAGGACCAACTTGTTTTTTTGGTGAATAGTAACATACCCTTATGAATAGTAATATGAATAGTAATATGACCCTAATGAATATTAAATTGTATTAATATTTTATTTTATTAAGGAATTAAGATAATTTCAACTTGATTAATTTTTCAGGGTGATAAAAAATGAGTTATAGATTTAAAATTGTTATTTTTGAATAAATTATGATTTTGTTTAAAAATAAAATTAATAATATTTAAAAAATTATTTTCATAAAATGGAATTCATTTTTTTATTCTACACATAAAAAAATGGTTAGGTTGAATTTTTGATATTTTTTTGAAATTCTTGAATTTTTGATGAATAGTGAAATACTGTAAAATACCATATATTCAAATTATCAATTAAATACACTATTTATGGAATCATAAGTGATGTAAGACAAATTGGTTCAAAATCACATTCCATTATTACTATTTTTGGTCATATGAATTAAGACTATTCATAGTATCGAGAAAAAATATTATAATAATGATTAAAATAATGTAAAATACCTCCCCTCCTCCACTATAAATACAACCCTCGTTCCCTTCTTCCTCCCACACCACTCAAGCCCCAAACCTTACCTAAGTTCTAACCAATACTTCTCCCAAGTCTCTTACCCACGTCCTAGATCTTCTGGTCTCACCAAAAGGCCAAAACCAAAGGCCTTAAGAGGAATCTCAAGGAGAAGAGATCAAGAGGTAAACATCCTCTTGTTTTCATTCTTTTCTTTTCATTTTCTTTTCTATTATTATTATTTCCTAACCTCCCATTTTCCTAGAATAATTAATGATACAATATCTTAAATATACTATATTTCATCATTTTTATGGAAGATTCATCATTATAATTCTTTTCCTCTCCCACTTATTCAAGAAATTAAAACACCGTATGTGATGTGTCAATTTACCGACATCGTGGATGATGTGATTTAAATTTATTTTAATTCCTTCAAGACTGGTCATGAAACCATTTTTATGGTTGAACAAGATTATAATTTATGTATGATATTTTATATAAGGTTCTGTAATCATTTTTTAAACATGTTATTAATTTATAAAACAAAATGATTTCATTACGATTGAAGAATCACCAAAATGACCTAAAAAAATATCAATAACATTTTAAATTATGAATCATACTAATGTCATGATTAAAAATTATAAATGTTATAATTTATATTTCTATAAGTATGTAAATACTACTCCATTCTAATTCTGTATTTTCACTTCCAATCAACAAGAATATCCATCATGAACTGATCATGGAAATCATGTAAACAACACACCCAAACAATGCAAGGAACAAAATAAAAAAAATTAAAGGGTAAAATGATGTAATTAAATGATCATATAAGGTATTATAAAGATGAATATGTTTCTTTAAGATATTAATAACACTATTTTAACCATTATATAGGAGGTTTAAATGATTTTGAAGTAAGGAAAACCCGAGGTAAGGAGATTCTTAACCTGATTTCCATTCTTTGGGTTAACCTTCTACTTCATTATTTATGTGGTATTAAAATTTTTTGTGTGATTAATTATGATTATATTATTTATAATTATGTTTACTTACAGTTTATATACATATTCCATCACCTCTATTAAGTCTCACTTAAATTATTTGATTTTTGTAAGGGTTTTTTCTTTTAAAATTATCTTTTAAAAATTCTATTTTACAAGATTAAAAAGAAATGTTTTTATGTAATTATTCATGTTGTATGATTATGTTTTGATTATTGGGAATTTATTATTATGAAGGTTGGTTCTTATATCTCTCTCCAATTCATTGGGTATTTGTAAGTTATAGGTTGACTTCATGGTTATTCCAAGTGTAACTGCGATGGTTACACAAATTGTAAGGTAGCCACGAGGGTTACAAATTTTAAGGTAGCCGAGAGGGTTAAAAGATTATGTAATTAATGAACCAAGATAGATTTATTGTTCTATTTATGTTCTTATGTTTTTTGGGGATATTTTGGAAATCTCATGTTTCACAAAGTAAGTATATATGGGTGACAAGTATATCTTTTCAAAATGATTTCTTAGGTTACAAGTATTCATGGAATAATGTTTCCATCACTTATTTTTATATCACTTACTGAGATTTTTGTGCTCATCCCAAGTTTTTAAATGATTTTCACAGTTATAATGTTGTGTAAGACAAAGAAGGAATACAAGTTAAATGTTATAAGAATTTCCAATAAATCATGTTTTATTTGAAAAGTTTTATATTTTGAAAGAAATGAATATTGTTTTTATGGTATCCAATATATATTAATGTGAAATGTTATGAATGTATTATGTACCAATTATCTAAATATCTAAACATGAAAATATCCTCAATGTGAAAGGAAGTGATTTGTTGACTAAATTCAAGATTATGTAATGCAATAAGGCCAAGTCCTTCACTAGTGCAAAAAAAGTCATTTACATCGGTTAATTTTTATTTTTTACGTCTGTTTTTAGTTGACATTAATATGGATGATGTTATAAATATTATTTCTTATGTCGGTTATATAAAAACCGACATAAAAAACATAACACCGCGGTGTTTATCACGTTAGTTATTAAATAACCAACGTGATAAACCAGTGGGGGTGGGTGTTTATCATATCGGTTATTTAATAACCAACGTGCTAAACACCTGGAAAATGATTTATCACGTTGGTTATTAAATAACCGACGTGATACACCACTAGAAAATGGTTTATCACGTCGGTTATATAATAACCGACGTGATAAACCCTTTTCCCACGTTTCTATCACTTCGGTTATTAAATAACCGATGTGAAAAACCAATTTTTTTTTAAAAAAAAGAAATCATTCCTCTGCTCTCCCCAGAAAAAACCAGAAACTAAACCAAGAATTCGTACCAAAAAAACAGAAGTATACCAAAACAAGAACCAAAGCAAAATTAATCATTTACATTGACAAAACTTTAAACTTACCCCACTGGAAATCCCCCCACCACCCTATGGACAGCCCCCCTTACCCCACTGGACAGCCCCCACCACACCCCTGGACAATCCCCCTCACCCCACTGGGCAACCCCCACCACACCCCTGGACACCCCCACACCCCTGGACTGCCCCCCGACCCCCTGGACAACCCCAAACACCCCTGGACATCCCCACCACCCCCTGGATAGCCCCCACACCCCTGAACAATCCCCACACTCATGTAGACCCCCAACCCCCTGGATATCACTCCCACACCCCTGGACAACCCTCCCACACCCTTGAAACAGGACAAAAAAGTTACCAAAAATAGAGCACAACCCCCTCACCCCACTGGACTGCCCCCACCACACCCCCAGACACCCCCACACCCCTAGACATCACCACCACCCCCTGTACATTCCCCCACCCTCCTGTATACACCCACCCTCTGGACAACACTCCCACACCCCTGGACAACCCTCCCACACCCCTGAAATAGACCAAAAAGTTACCAAAAATAGACCAGAACCCCATCACCCCATTGGACAGCCCCCACCACACCCCCACACCCCTGTAAAGACCCCCCACACCCCTGGACATCACCACCACCCCTGGACATCCCCCACCCTCCTGTTTCCCCCCCACCCCCTGGACAACACTCCCACACCCCTGGACAACCCTCCCACACCCCTAAAACAGACCAAAAAAGTTACTAAAAACAGACCAGAACCCCCTCACCCCACTGGACATCCCCCACCACACCCCCCACACCCCTGGACTTCCCCAACCCCTTGGACAACCCCCAACACCCCTGTACAACCCCCTCCCCCCTCCTGGACACCCCTACACCCCTAGACTGCCCCACCACCCCCTGGACACCCCTAGAATTCCCCCCACCCCCTTGATAGCCCCTGGACAACTGCTGTTGGGAGAGGAGGTTCCGCCATCCCTCGGGGGGCATGCCACTGGAAGGTACTCATCACTCCCACATGTGAAGCTTGAGATCTCAAAATGTTTCACATGTGAGAGTGATGAGTACCTTCCAACGGCGTTCAACCCCTTGAGGGATGACAGCGCCTCCTCGCCCACCACCTGGACTGCCCCCCATCCCCATGGACACCCTTTACCCCCCCACCCCACTGGACAACCCTACCACACCCTTGGACACCCCCTGGACAACCCCCCACTCCCCTGGACAGCCCTTCCACCCTCCTGGAAACACTCCCACCCCCCTAGACTGCCCCCACTCCCATGGACACCCAGGATACCCCCACCCCACTGGACAACCCTCCCACACCCTTGGATACCCCCCACCCCATTAAACACCCCCACCCTTGGAACCCCTCCCCCCAGACCATAATCAATACCAGAAAAACCATCATAAGTAGACCAAAACAAGAAGTAGAGCAAAAATAAACATTCACTTATATAACATTCAAAACTTACAATGTCAACTTAAAAAAACTAAATCCAATCTAAACGACTACCAAATACACCATTACAATGACAGTATTCAAAATTACATTTTACACTACAAACAACTAAAAATCAATCAAACCTATAAAATAATTTGACCATTCCTCTTGTAAGTGTTTGACGTCTTCAGCACTATAGGGTTGAGGGTCATCAAATAGATACAAATTAAAAGTATAGTAGTTAACATGTATAATGAATAAATCAAATGAAATATTATGGAAATGTTTAAAAGAAAATCTTACGAGGTCAAAGTTCACAACTATCCCAATTGTTATTATTTCATACATAAATCTTAACATATAATATCCACATTCGATGATGCCTTGTTGTTCATAAAAATTCTGTTTGAATGAGTGTAAATTCAATATATTATTTGTATGTGATAAATCAAATAGTACAAATTATAAATGTATACTTACCTTTAAATTTACATATTTGATCTTCGCACTCCTTTTCTTTGTGTTTTTCTGAAAGTAGACCCATCCCCTATTAGAAAATAATATGAATGGGATAAATTTAAAATTAATTATAATATAGAAAACTATTAAGAAATTAAAACTTAATTTTCCAACATTTTCATAAAACTTTCCCGCACATCACCATGGACAGAGCATATTCAATAATGTGTCTTCTCCCTTAGGCAAAAAAACCCCTAACATCCAATGATCACTGATAAATTTTTTTTAAGGTTAGTGGTTTTTTATGTTAAAATATAATGAACTCTTTGAGAGAGATGTGTTTCATAACTCTCACAAAAGGCATCATCCTACATTGTGTGACTATATTCTGTTCAAGTCTTTTACCAATATAAACCATTCTTTGTTCCTCATCCAATGCACATGCTTCAGGGGAAATCAAATGCGGGTCCATGAACCCATATACATATGTACGCTCATTCTTCTCACAAATTTTATAAAGATACCTAATAAAAAAACATAAGTACAAATTTTTAATAAATATAACGTAGGGAAAATGTGTTAATACTTACATGGAAAAAATCTGCACCACGTTGATGCCCAACTTATCTCCAGTAACAAGCTCCATGATATCATCTTTTATAATCCACATAGTTATTTCAAGTCCAAAAACATGAGCTTCCATTGGAAACTAATAATGATCCACCAAAAAATTTGAATATATTGACAATCTTTCAAAACAACTTGAATTTGTATCTGATGTCATAGCCATTTGTCTTTGTTGTTGTCTATACAGTATTTCTTTACCTTTGAAGTATTCCTGTAAAAATAAATAAAAAAATATATTAGTTTTAAAATGATAAAACAACTTTAGTAAAAAAAATAGAAGATATAACATACATACCTCTATGGTAATGAGTCGAAGAAGTCTGGATGGCCAAATTAAAAAATGGCCAATACTATGTCCAACTGTTGTCACCTCATCTATAGGTAATGGTACTCGAGCTGATCTATCTATAATATCCTGTACAGTGACCCTCTGATTCTCTACCTCTAATTGTTGATGATGAACTGTATCTCCTATACAATATACCAATCCATATGCAACTATATGATGTTGAGGATCATCAAAATACAACTCGCAATAAGTAGGAAGCTGTGGTAGATGATTAGGATAAAAAATGGTGTCCGTGGGATGAGGTGGGGGAGTGGGAGCTACTGGCAGAGGTGGAGGATAAATAATGGGGTCTGCAAGGGGAGGTGGAGGAGTGGGAGCTGCAGTCTGAAATTTTCTTTTCATGTATGTAAACATAGACTGTACCGACACTCTAATATTCTCCTCCATCGTCGCATTAATATTAGGAACTTCATATTCCAAGGATTATATTTTTTTTAAAACACCCTCCACATAAGTAGTTGAGGAACGTGGAAACACTTTTCATAACGATACACCTGACGGATATCCTCGTACACAACCAGGATGTTCGGGCTTTCCCAATGCTGCAGATAAAATATCTTGCCTCCTAGTAGCTGTAAATACCCCCTGTCAGCTCTGCTCCTCAAGAGAATCCTGTATT
Source organism: Viscum album (assembly GCA_963277665.1). Lineage (NCBI taxonomy): Eukaryota > Viridiplantae > Streptophyta > Magnoliopsida > Santalales > Viscaceae > Viscum > Viscum album. The sequence goes on along the minus strand of OY728142.1, from coordinate 1,325,953,207 downwards.
AATTAATTGAACATTTCTGTAATGATTGAAATTATATAAATAAAATATTTAACTTAAATAAATAAAATAGATATCTTATAATCCTCTCAGCTACGATTCTCGAATCTTCCAAAAGATATTGCCCTTTTTTGACCATCCGAGCTCTCTTCCATTTTTGATGTCTAGACAGAGGGGATAGAGGGGACACCTCTATGGAGCTTTAAGACTTAGCTGTTACTTTTTGTAATTTTTTTCCATCATTTGTTCTTCCAATAATGTATACCCTCCTCGAGATAAACTATGAGGGTATACATTTTTAGATTGGATATACTGATGAGATTTCCTTGTTTGCTATAAATTAAGAATAATAAATCATTAACAAAACAATAATAAGATCATTTATATAAGAAATCTTATAAAAGTTTACATTTCCCTTACCAAAAATGATTCTTTTATTCTACTTTCAACAAACTGTCTCCATGTGTATTCATCTATGAAAGGATATATACGACATGGATTATCATGACTCCTATGACCAAAAATGAAATCAGATGTGAGGGTTGATTTGAAATCCCTCCATCTCCTGGAAGCCATTGATAAACATTTCTTCTTAACTCCTCTAGTGTCAGTAATATCAAATGTCATCTGATAAAGAAGAGGTTAAACATATTATATATAATAGAAAAATTTAAAGAATAGGTTAACAATAGCAAAATATCTTACCAAAATCGTCTCCCACAACTGAGATATTATTGCTTTTTCCACACTTCTCCAGTCATCATACAAAATGCTTAATTTTATCTTACCCTGAGTGGATACAAAACTCTTAAAATCTTTTGCATTTGGACCTCTAGGAATATCATCCTCATAAAACTCAATGAGTATCCTCTGATCCTGCGTACAGGCAACTGATAACTTTGGTAAACGTGTGCACCCACGTTTACCAACTCTTAAACTCTTTGTAGTAATGGGAGCACATGTGTAAGATTGGGGAACATCAAGAGGAGCATTTGAATGTTCCTCCCTAGAGGTATGACCAATATGCTCATCTCCAGAATCATGTGGTTGATCAAATGATTGATCTGTCATTATCCTTCAAATCAAAAAAACAAACATTAGTTCAAAAATATACAAATTGAAATATTTTAATACTACTGTAATCAGAAAATAGAGAAATGTACTAAGTTACATAATAGTAAACATGTTTAATATGGTAAGCATGTTAAACAATGGTAAATATGGTAAAGATAGTCAAGATGGTAAACATGGTAAACCTGGTAAACATGGTAAAGTAATTATCACTAAAAAAATAATAGATATATAATTTATGTAATGGTAAACATGATAAAGTAAACTAAAAAAAATTAAAACATGGTAAAATTGGTAAACATGGTAAACTAATTGTCACTGAACAAAAATAATAGATATATAATTAATGTAATGGTAAACATCATAAATTAAACTAAAAAAACAAAAAAAAAACAAAAACTAATACTTATTTTGTTTTAATACATGTTTTAATAAATAAAAAACTTACAATATCTACCATTTTATGAACATAATAAATGTAAACAAGAAATAAACAAATGTTACCTGTAATTTTAGGAATGTACAAATGGATTTTTCCCCAACTTCCTTCGTCGTGATCATTCCTTATGGCACATACCATGTCTTCAACATGCTCATCATTATGTTCTGTTAATCTTTCCATGAAAGTAGGGATCTCACATAAAGCAGCATCTTCATCAAGTTTATCCTCACCAACATATTGTTTTTTCCCTTGTAAAACAATATCCCACTGCATATCTGATTAATCTACTACATAGAAAATTTGTTTTTCATGTGTTTCTATTATAAAAGAATCAGCTGTGTATTTCAATCAATTCAAATTAACAACTATCATTCCAAATTCATGTTGTCTGACACTGTTGTTACCAACAAACCATTTACAGTTAAAAACAGGAACTTTAATTTTAAAGTAATCCACCTCCCATATATCTTAAATCAATCCATAATATCCACTTGATGTAGAAATTGGGTTTTTGTCCTTAGCACACGAAAAATGCATTACTTCTGTAAACACCAATACACCACTATTTTGAACTGCACTTCTGTTGTCTTGAGATTTCGTATGAAATGTATAGCCATTAATGTCATAATTGGACCATGTTATCACATTTAAATATGGACCACCCACTATCCATTTTAATGTCTCTGATACATCAGATCTACCATGCAAGGTCTTTTTAAACCATGACAAAAATGTTTTTTTGTGCTCATTCAAAATCCACATTTCTTTCTTCTTGGGATGACATTGTTTCAACTCATTAATATGCAATGTGATATATGGTTGAGCATTAGCTATGTTATTCAAGATTTATGATTTTAACTTCTTCATCTGTTCAGCTGACAAAGATTTTACTTTCAAGCCACGAATCCCCTTTCCCTCATTATTTACTCGTTCGTGGCGAAATGGAGGCAAACCTATGTGTTGCGCCACAACCAAGTAGCTCATACAAAAACTCTGCCACCTCCTCAAAAATATACTTTTCAATAATGGAGGCTTCAGGTCGATATGGATTCTTAACATACCCCTTCAATATTTTCATATACCTTTCAAAAGGATACATCCAACGAAGATATACAGGTCCACAAAGCTTTATTTCTCGAAACAGATGAATCATTAATTGCACCATTATATCAAAAAAAGTTTGAGGAAAATACATTTCCAATTGACAAAGTATAAAAATTTATTCCTTTTCCAAAATGTTCAAAGCATTCACATCAATCAAATTATTAAAAATATAATTGAAAAAATAACACAACTTCATTATAGTCTTTCTGACATGGATGGGAAATATTCCACATAATGCAATTGGTAGAAGTTATTGCATCATGACATGAAAATCATGAGATTTCATACCAATCAACTTCAAGTCCTTCAATGAGAATTTTTTTTTACATTTGAAGAATAACCTTAAGGCACTTTGATATCATGAAGACACTGACAAAAGATAATTTTCTCCCTCTTTGATAATGTATGACAAGCTGGGGGAAGAAATGTTCATCTTCCATTAGGAGTGGGAGCTAACTCCAAACGTATTCCCCTTGATAGTAAGTATAATCTTGCATTCAACCCATATTTTTTCTTTCCTTTAATATCTAACAATGTTCCAATCAAACTATCACAGATATTCTTCTCCGCATGCATGACATCAATATTATGTTTAACTTTATGATATCTCCAATATGGTAGCTCAAAAAATATTGAGCTTTTTCTTCCAAATATGTCTATCATTACTAGATTTCTGTGTCTTTCCCAATGTCACATCAAAGTTTTTCACCCTCTCAAAATATAGATCAAGGGATAAAGGTTTTGAAGAAATATCAAATTCTTGTAGGCCATAGAATTCCTTTTTTAGTCTTCTATAAGAGTGATCCATAGGCAAAAACTTTCGATGACCCATGTACACTGTTTTCCTCCCATGATGCAATTGACAATATGACATCTGTTGTTCGCAAATTGGACATGCTTTATTCCCTTTAACACTGTATCCAGACAAATTTCCATATGATGGGAATTCATTTATAGTGAACAAAAGCACAACATGTAGTTGAAAATATTCCATTTTATAAGAATCATACACCCTAATACCATCCTCCCATAAAAGTTTCAAATCATCAATCAATGGTGAGAATAAAACATCAATATCATTGTCGGGTTGCTTTGGACCAGAGATCATTATACTCAACATGACATATTTTCACTTCATACAAACTTCAGGAGAGAGGTTGTAAATTACCAATAAAATATGCCATGAACTATGTGTGCTATTGAGGGTCCGGTATGGATTCATTCCATCTGTGCACAACCCTCATATGAGATTTCTAATTTCATTTCCAAATATAGGATACTGCTCATCAATTTTCTTCCATTGTGAAAAATCATCTGGATGACGTATTTTTCCATCACATAACCGCTCATCATCATGCCATCTTAACCTTTTAGAATCATGTGAATTAGAAAATAAACATCTGAAACGATGAATTATAGTAAGATACCAAAATAACTTTGAAGGGATCTTTGTAATCTCAACATCAGCCTATGATTTTTCTTTCACCTTATACTGTAATGTCCCACATTTAGGACACTCTGACAGAAATTAATATTCCTCCCTATATATCATACAATCTTTCGGATAGGCATGTATTTTCTTATATCCCAATCCCATCGGGCATAATATTTTCTTTGAATTATAATGTGAGTCTGAAAGATCATTATCTTTTGGAAGAATTTATTTCATCAATTGTAGCAGCTCTGTAAAACTTTTGTCACTCCATCCATATTTCGAATTCAGGTTAATCAATCTTAAAACCACCGACAAAACCATAAAATCTATAAAACTAATATATAATGGTTTTTCAGCATCACCATATAGATGCGCAACTGTCGGTTCTATCTCAATTTGTTCTGATACAATATCACGAATCATTTCTTCAATTCCATCAGAGTCACCATCTTTCAAATCATCATCATCAGTGACATTCTGTCCAGTTTCACCATGCCAAATCCAAGGGCTATAACTTGGATTAAAACCATGACAAATCAGATGATCTTTTATCTCTCTACTTTTTAACTTCTTCATATTCAAACATTTCAGGCATGGATTGAAAAAAATGTCACTACTTGGAACATTTTGTTTAGAAAATTCCAAAAATGCATCAACACCTTCCTTATATTCATTTTTCATTCGATGTGATGTAATACAACTTCGACTCATTATTACCTATAACAAATATCAAAATTATACATATTTTTAAGATGACAAATATATGTTATATGAAAAAAATCATAATTTGAATGTAAATAATTTTTAAATATAAAACAAATCTATGCGTATTTAAAAAAATATGCTTGAATATGATTTTAAAAAGAAAATATAGTTAGACATAACAGTTCTAAATTCCATGGAATCAAAGAAAACCATGGGGCCTCCAATCGTTGATAGAAAATTGGATAAAATGGAGTAAACCTGAGAATTAAATCAAATTTAAAATAAAAACTTGGATGGAGAAAATCACAATGTAAATCCAATTATCACGGCACAATGGGGTCAGTATAACTACACATATTTGAAAACCATGACATGGTCTCCCCCATAACCCATAATTTTCTCATATTAGATGACTGGTTAAAATATATATAACCAAATAGAATAATATTGCAACACTAATATCCATGAAACAATACAATCATCATGTCATAATCTCACAAACCACGATGCAATAGTCAATCCCAACTGACACTTATCCCCTACCCCATTGGACACCCCCTGGACACCACCACCCCTTGGACAGCCCCCCACCCCCTGGACACCACCCCCACCCCCTTGGACACACCCTGGACACCACCACCCCCTTAGACAGCCCCCACCCCCTGGACACCACCCCCACCACCTTGGACACCCCTTGGACACCACCACCCCCTTGGACATCCCCCCACCCCCTGGATACCACCCCCACCCCCTTGGACACCCCCTGGACACCACCACACCCTTGGATAGCCCCCACCCCTCTAGATAGCCCCCACCCCCTGGACAACCCCCACCCCTCTAGACATCACCCCCACCCCCTTGGACACCCCCACCCCTCCTGGACACCACCCCCACCCCCACCCCCTTGGACACCCCCTAGATACCCCCAACCCTCTGGACAACCCCCACCCCCGGACAACCCCCAAACCCTCTGGACAGGCCCCCACCACCTTGGATAGCCCCCACCCACCCCCTTGGATAGCCCACCACCCCCTTCGAAACCCCCACCCCCTTGGACCCCCCCCCCCCCCACACCCATAGACTGCCCCCCCCCCCCCCCCACCTCCATGGACACCCTAGACACCCCACCCCTCTGAATAGCCCCCCAAACCCTCTGGACACCACCCCCACCCCCTTGGACACCCCCTGGACACCACCACCCCCTTGGACAGCCCCCACCCCTCTAGATAGCCTCCTACCCCCTGGATAGCCCCCACCCCTCTGGACAACACCCCCACCCCCTTGGACACCCCCACCCCTCCTGGACACCACCCCCACCCCTACCCCCTTGGACACCCCCTGGACACCCCCCAACCCTCTGGACAACCCCTACCCCCCGTACAACCCCTTAAACCCTTTGGATAGGCCCCCACCCCCTTGGATAGCCCCTCCCCCCACCCACCCACACCCTTGGACAACCCCCCACCCCCTTCGACACCCCCACACCCTTGGACCCCCCCCCCCACACCCCTAGACTACCCCCCCACCTCTATGGACACCCTGGACACCCCCAACCCTCTGGACAGCCCCCCGAACCCTCTGGACACCACCCCCACCCCCTTGGACACCCCCTAGACACCACCACCCCCTTGGATATCCCCCACCCCTCTGGACAGCCCCCACCCCTCCAGACAGCACCCCCACCCCCTTGGACACCCCACCCCTCCTGGACACCACCCCCACCCCCAACCCTCTAGACAACCCCCCCCCCCCACACCTATGGACTGCACCCCACCCCCACCTCCATGGACACCCTGGAAATCCCCTAACCCTCTCTACATCCCCCCAGAACCATGGGATTTTAACCTCAAGCTACTAGTTTTGGCATATCTAGGGATTTTAACCTCAAGCTACTAGTTTTGGTATCATGACATTATTCAAAATGAGAACCATGAACTGTATCTCCTACTAGTCTAAAATGCTCTATTGTTTAATGAATCAGGTTTTAATAGCATATGAAGACTTATAATAGTCTATGAGAATAAGCGACGTAAATAGTTTATGAAACAAAAAAAAAGTGATACCCAAAATAGAAACAACCAAAGATCCAAAACAAACATTCCACCATGAAAAACCATATATACTTATAAAATAAATCACACTGGTACATGGAATGGGTGTATCACAATGGTTTAGATATAAATTGCAGTAATATAGGTGAATGAGATCATTAGTTTTCAATGACAACAAATATTACCAAAAATGTAGGGCATCCGCGAAACAAAAACAAATGAAATAGAATTAGGTGAGGCTTACTTGAATATTGTGAGTCGATCTAATAGATATGGTGATAATAAATAATATGATGATGGAAAAATTAGGTAATAGGGTTCGAAATTGAAGAATCTTACCTAGTTTAAACAAAAAAATTGCAAAATGTAAATATAGACTATCCGAAAAAAAAACGAACGAAGTAAAGCCGTTGGAGGCTTACCCAAGTGTTGCGGGTGGATATGATTGATCCGATGAGAGTAAAGATGATAAAAGATGATGGAAAAACGATTATAATGAAATGATATTGAAGAGTCGATTCTAGGTTTTCTGCGCAAGAGAGACGAGTCCTAGGTCTGTCGATCAAAAAATCAGAAAAGACAATCCACAGGGCGTGATAAATTTTTTAAATGTTTTGTAATGTTGGTTATTTAATAAACGACATTATAAACTATTTTATTACATTTATAACATCGATTATTATAATATCCGACATTATAAATGTATCAGATACCACATTTTTTACGTCGGTTCTTTTATAACCGATGTAAAAAACAGTCGCGTGTTGGTTTTTTACGTCGGTTATTCTATAACCGATGTAAAAACTACAGTGTGTTGGTTTTTTACATCGGTTATAATATAACTGACATAAAAACTTCTGCGGGTTTGGTTTTTATGTCGGTTATCTAATAACCAACATCAAAAATGCCTCAGCTATAGCTTTTTTTTACGTCGGTTATGAAATAACCGACGTAAAAAATTCATTAGATACCTCATTTTTTACGTCAGTTATAAAATAACCGACGTAAAAAATTCCGCGCATTGGTTTTTTATGTCTTTTATAAAATAACCGACGTAAAAAAGTTGTTAGATACCTCATTTTTAGGTCGGTTATTTTATAACCGACGTAAAAAATGTCGCGCGTTGGTTTGTTACGTCGATTATAAAATAACCGATGTAAGAAACCAACGCGTGGGATTTTGTACGTCGGTTATTAAAATAACCAACATAAAAAATTTACTCTCAGTATTTTTTACGTCGGTTATAAAAAAACCGACGTAAAAAATCACATATCACAGATTTTCACGTCGGTTATATATAATTGACGTAAAAAATGGTGACGTTAAAAATGTTTTCTGCACTAGTGCTTATAGTTGGTATCAAAGTATGGTTTAGATAACTTTAAGGGTCAGGGTGATGTTAATAGAATAACATAATTTTTTTAATCTATGATTATTTTAAAATGTTATAGAATTTAAAGATTACCATGTTTCTTCTACTAAGATATGTCTGTTCAGAATAGTTTTCTGCAGAAGAAACAGGGAAACTGAAGAGGAAAGGCACTGATAAAACAATATCCTTTCGAATATGTAGCTTGAAATGGTAGGGGTTGGAATCGAGCAGTTTGAGACAGTAGTGGATTGGATAACACAGGTAATAAATGGTGGTGTCATCCATTAAAGAGAATAATCATAGGTACCACAAAGGAACATGATGATAATGGAAAATTTTATGAGAAAACACCTGAAATGCATGGCTGATTGTCGCCTATCGACCGGTCAAGGTTCCAGTGCTCTGCTAATGTGTATAGCAGCACTCGGGTCGAATCCTCGACGATGATACTTTGAAATAGTCATTTGTTTTTAGTTGATTGTATTTTTATTGGGGGTTTGTTTGCAGAGCTTAATTGAAATGAATAATTGATTATGATTGATTTAACAAATTGATAATGATTGGGGTGATTTCATCATTAGGTTAGTTAAGCTTGTGATATCCTTGAGCTTTGCTTTATATTGCATTTAAATTAACAATCATGTCAGAAGTTGACGTTGATTTGAATTCCCAAGTGTTAAGGCTTTAATACAATCCTTAACTTAACTTAGGGTTGTAATCTTGATCATATATTGTTTATGGTAGTGTATTTATGGTTCCAATAAATCCATGGAAACCACACTTTAAACAAAACAAGTCATTAATCCATGACATTCTAAGTCCAACATACACAATGTTAATTCAACGAATACTCATCGAGCAAAAGATCTCAATCGATTAACATACCTAAATTAAAACTCACCCCAATGAGATATTTACTCAGCAATTATGATGTTTATTAATCTGGTAATATATGTTTATGGTGATGAATTATAAATAGAAGAAAAATAAAGGGACAAGATAAGAGTAGTGTGCTGAACACACACACGAAAATTTTGAGAATCAAAAAAGGAATTTCGATTGAATGAGGAAGAAAAATAAGGGACTATAATTGAAAATGATTCAAACTATTTTAATACCATTAATATTATACTACAGAAGGTGGAGAAGAATAAGAGGTATTGAAGAAGAAACAAGCACTAAAATTTGATTGAAATGAAAACAAAGTTACACAATTACAATTGAAAGCAAACATAAACAAACATGAAAGAGAAGTGGAGGAGAGGTCTCTATTGTTTAAAAAAGATCAAATTATATCCTCCCATAACCTTGTCAAGGCTCTAGTAATGCAAAACCTCCTCCTTAAGTGCTGAAGTGCCAACCCTTTTGAAAGGAGAGGAGGGGATGTATTTATAGCCCAAGGTGGTGGACTGTTTACATTCCATAAATACCTTTCCACTTGGTTGGCCTATATGGACATCCAGAATGCCGAATTTTGAGAAATATCCTTCTTCAAAGTTGTATATAAAAATGTCTTCTGGCTACTATGAAAATTTTTCGGCCATTGGACTTATTGAGCCAAAGTTATGGAGGCTTTAGTAAACAATTATGATCTGTCCATTTCAATACAGACTTTTTTGAAGTCCATAATGTGAATGAGTTTTCGAATAGGAATATGCCCTCAAATAAAAATCATTTATTCAACAACGTTTTCTGCCCGAATCTCCTTTTTTCACACAGAAAAATATCAGCTCGAATGGATGTCTACATAAGTAGAAATTTTAATATTAGTGTGCTATTTTTAATTCCAGTCCAGAATGGTGGGCTGGACTTTAATGTATTAGTTTGGCCCCTTGTATTTGTGATTGAGTTCTGAAATTTTTATCATGGAGTCCTTGAAATTTACTCCGAACTTGGGAGGAGAATTAACGTATTTGGACTTATGGATTGATCCCAGTAATTCAATCTTCATATATGGTCCAGTTTCTTCACAATTTCATTGGGCCTTCTTGTGGGGTCCATATGACCCTTTAAATGGACGAATTTTCCAAAGGTGACTTCTAATGAAATGTTGGAGTTGGAATTGGAAAACCTAAAAAACAAGAATCGTGCAATTTGGATAAGTAGGGTGATAGTTATTGTTAAAACATTAAACAGACTTGAATCTGGATAAATTCAAATAGTGCTCAAAAATAATATTTAATATTTAAACATTAATATTTCACAAAAATTATGCACATTTCATATAAAATCAGTAAAGGGAGTATGTAAAAAGATATTAAAATATTAATAATATCAACTCCCCCACACTTAGTCCTGTGCATGTCCTCATGGGCGATAAATATAAAAATAAGACAAACTCATTTTCACTCACTAACAAATATTAAAATTTTGTTTTCCCAAATGAGGGGAGGTTTGGACTATTTCACTCATCCATATTGAATTCCACCAAAAATTGTTATAGAAATAATGTTCCAGAAACAATTCATTCTTTCATTCTCAACTTTAGACATAGAAAATGGTGGCACTCAAAACTTACTCCTCTCAAGATGATAAAATTCATTTTTGGAGGTTCACTCTTTCACCAACCAAAAGTGAAAATATTAGAGTTTGAAAAGAGATCTCAGCTTCCAATCCCTATAAAAAGTTTACAAGAATCAAAAGGTATTTTTAATGGATTTTTCTGTGGCTATGGGACGGTAGAGATATAATTTCCAAGAGAGAGAAGAAGAGGGTTAAAATACCAACATAGAAAAAGCAATGCACATTTTTTTGAAATAAAACATGGAAGGAAATGAAAACACATATTTACAAGGGAATGATTGTGTGAATAAATAAGCAATATAGTAAGAAAATATGAAGGTAATGAGAAGATAAAATATTTACAAAATACAGAACTTCTCCTAATAATATAAGAATATAATGAAAGTGTTCTTTTTTTCTTCTTTTTTTTCTTTGTTTTTTCGAAAGTTGACCTTGAAACAGATCTCACACTCATATACCATCCCATTTTTGATCTCCTCACGACACTAATTGTAATAGTTATAACAAGATCAAAGGTTTAGAAAGATTTATTTTTGACCTACCCAAGACACAACCCATTTTTTGATTTTTTTTTTGATTTTTTTTTATTTTGATTTTTTTTGAATTTTTTTGTTTGTTTTTTTGAATACTTTTCAATATCATTTGTACAATAAATTCCCAAATCCCAATGAATTAAAACCTCCCCCCCCCACACTAAAATGGATTCTTACCCTCAAGAATATGATAACACACCGGAAAGTAAGGAAATGATACCCAAAAATGAAATCCATCCCCCCACACATAATTTTCAAAAACTTATGCAATGAAAATCCATGTTGATATTGGGTGGGATAAGGTATTGGTCTTGTAATGTGGCTATCAAAGAAAAGGTTTTCATAGGCTTAAAGGAGATTTCAAAAGGAGGATTAATGTAAGGGAAATGGGAGGCTATTTGGCTATTGTGATTCTCATGTGGTTCAGAAAATGCCACTATCATATTAATGCACACTAAGGTAGGAAATTCAGATCGATGGTCCACAAAATCAAGACTCAAAAATGGTGGTGAAAACAGACATTTTGAATAGATGGCCATAGGTGGCCTTGTCATTAAAGAAAATGTTGTTCCTCACTGTTTGGGAAAACCATTTTCCAAATCAAAAATAGAGAATTCGAATTTTTTTTGGTTTTGAAACAAGATTCTTTATCCAATTTTATGATGAAAACACAAATTTTTTGAAATGAAACATATCTATTGACTCCCCAAAATGGTTGGAAACAATTTAAAAATTAAATGGTGAGTAATTATGAGTCTTTGTTTTTGTTTTTTAGTTTTTTTATGTTTTTTTATTAGTTTTTTTATAAAGACACACCCACACAAAAGAGAAAGAGTAAAAAGAAAAAAAAATGTGATGAGGAAAGTGGTAAGAAAAAAATGAGAATGAGGGAGAAAGAAGAAATAGAGAGATAGAGAGAGAGGGAGAAGAAGAGTCAAAGGGAAAGAGGTGCCCCCTGGTTTTGATTTGGTGGGTTGTCATCTCCATCCAGTGGTGGGTCTACTGTGGATCCAATGGAAGTTGATGTTGTTCGAGGATTGTATGTCCTCTCATGGTGATGTTTCAACCGATGTCCGTTTACCGTGAATGTCCTTTTGGAAGAGGGGTCTTGGACTTTCACTGCACCAAATGGGTAAACATTAGTAATAACAAAAGGACCTTCCCAATGAGAATTAAGCTTACCTAGGTGAAGCCAAAATCGAGAATTGAAGAGCATTACCTTTTCACCTTCATGAAATACCTTTCTCAGGATGTGTTTGTCATGGAGTACCTTAGCCTTATCTTTGTATAGATTGGAATTCTCATAGGATTCAAGTCGAATCTCCTCCTGTTCAGCCAATTGCAACAATTTTTCTTCACTAGATTTTTCACAATCAAAATTACAGGTTTTCAAAGCCCAAAAAGACTTATTTTGGATTTAAACTAGTAGATGACATACTTTCCCAAAAACTATCCTAAAAGGAGACATCCCAATGGGTGTTTTATAGGAAGTTCGATAAGCCCAAAGTGCTTCACCAAGTATTTTAGGACAGTCTTTTCTAGTGGGTTTTACAATTTTCTCAAGCACTCTTTTCACTTCTCTATTAGAAAGTTCCGCCATGCCATTTGTTTGGGGGTGATATGCAGTTGAAGTTTTATGAACAAACCCATTATTTTTCAAAAGTGATTCCATGGTTTTATTACAAAAATGGGTTCCTAAGTCACTTATCAAGGCATGAGGTGTGCCAAATCTATGGAAGATGTGTGTCTTTAGGAACTCACTAACAATATGTGAATCATCCTTTCTAGTGGGTTTGGCCTCGACCCACCTTGAAACATAATCGACCGCAAGAATAATGTATGAGAATCCATTGGAAGGGGGAAATGGTCCCATGAAATCTATTCCCCAAACATCGAAGATTTCACAAAAGATTAAGGGATTTTGGGGCATTTCATTTCTTTTGGAGATTGTGCTGAGCTTTTGGAAAGTGGGACATGATTGATAGAAATCATGTGAGTCCTTGAAGAGTGAAGGCTAGAAGAATCCAGAGTCTAGGACCTTTCGGGAGGTCCTTTGTGGTCTAAAGTGGCCACCTTCGGGAAGTGAGTGACAAAATTCTAAGATGGAAGAATGTTCATTTTCTTCAACACATCTCCTAATTACCATGTCTGCCCCTATTTTCTAAAGTTTATTTTCTTCCCAAAAATAGCATTTTGAATCACTTTTCAACTTCATTATTTGTTCTTTTGAAAACTTTTCAGGAAAAACACCAGAAACCAAATAATTTACAATTGGGGCATACCATGGTAACTTTGGAGTGAGAGATGAAAGGTGATCAGTGGGGAATTCAGGATCGATGATTCCAGAATGAGAAGAATTAGAAATTCTACTCAAGTGATCATCCACAAGGTTTTCTTTTCCTGGTCTATCTTTAATTTCAAGGTCAAACTCTTGGATCATTAGGATCCATCTTATTAGCCTCGGTTTGGAATCAGTTTTCTTGAGTAAGAACTTTATAGCATAATGGTATGTGAAGATGATGATTTTGGCACGTAAGAGATAAGAATAGAATTTATCTAAGGCAAAAACAAATGCTAAAAGTTCTTTTTCAGTGACAGTGTATTGAGATTGAGTTTCATCCAATGTTTTTGAGGCATAATAGATGACATGAGGAATTCTTTCTCTTCTTTGACCAAGAACATCCCCAACAACTCTATCATAAGCATCAAACATCAATTCAAAGGGTAAGGACCAATCAGGGGGTTGGATTATCGAGGCATATGTGAGATCAGTTTTGAGTTCAATGAAAGCTCTTTTGCAAACCTCATTAAAATGGAAAATGAGATCATTTTGGAGAAAACGAGTGAGTGGGAGGGAAATTTTACTGAAGTTATGGATGAATCGCCGATAGAAACCAGCATGAACGAGAAATAAACGGATGTCCCGAATAGAAGTGGGTTCAGGAAGTGATTGGATGACTTTAATTTTGGTATGATCAACTTCAATACCATCTTTTGAAACTATGTTCCCTAGAACAATCCCATTTGCAACCATGAAGTGACATTTCTCAAAATTTAACACAAGGTTACACTTGACACACTTTTTAAGGACTAGAGAGAGTGAATGCAAACATGAGTCAAATGACTCACCAGAAATGGTGAAGTCATCCATGAAGACTTCCATGCAGTGTTCAATGAATTCTGAAAAGATACTCATCATACACCTCTGGAATGTTTCAGGAGCATTGCAAAGTCCAAAAGGCATTCTTCTATATGCATATGTTCCAAAGGGGCATGTGAAAGTAGTCTTTTCTTGATCTTGAGGTGCGATTGGGATTTGAAAATAGCCGGTGTATCCATCAAGAAAGCAATAGTGTGACTTTTCGGCCAATCTTTCTAGCATTTGATTAAGGAATGGAAGAGGGTAGTGATCTTTTCGGGTTTCAACATTCAATTTCCTATAGTCGATGCACACACGCCATTTGTTCTTCACTCGAGTTGTGACTACCTCTCCATGTTCATTTGTGACAACAATTATCCCACCCTTCTTAGGTACAACTTGAATTAGACTAACCCATTCACTATCATAAATTGGGTAGATAATACCAGTTTGATGAATCTTGGTGATTTCTTCCCTAACTACCTCAAGTATGAGTGTATTGAGTCTTCTTTGTGGTTGTCTAATTAGTTTGGATGACTCCTCCAGATGGATGTGATGCATACAAAGGGTAAGGTTGATTCTTGGTATGTCATCTAGGGTCTAACCTAAGGCTTTTTTGTTTTCCTCTAACACTTGAACAAGTTTGGACTCCTCAGTTTCAGTAATTGTGGAAGATATAATGACAAGATATAAGTGATCATTGAAGAGGAATGCATATTTCAGGTGTGCAGGAAGAGGTTTCAGATTAGTCTCATCTTTCACTTTTGGGATAGACAACATAGGAATGGAAGAAGGGACTTCAGTTGCTTCAGATTCATTTTTCCCAATACTATCCAAGGTGGAGCCGTTTTGATCAGAGTTGAGATGGGATTCAAGAGAGTTTTCAAGATCCTCTAAATTGATGGAGTCTATGAATGAAAGGTCCACATCAACTTTACCATTTATGACTTGGCTAATCCTAGTGTAGATTTCACAAGATCCTATCTCTTCAAAACAGGATGAACATGATGGAATGAGGTTCAATTGACTCTTAGAAGTGTCCTCAGAAGCATGGATTGAGAATGCAGAGTGATCCTCATATGGGTATCACATGACTTGGAAAATGTTGAACTTAACCAGTTGGTCACCAAATTCCATGGATATGATGCTTGAATGGATATCAATCTTAGTCCTCATAGTCATGAGGAATGGTCTTCCTAGAATTACGGGAGATCGAGAAGAGTTCGTCTCACCTTCCATGTCAAGGACATAGAAATCAGCAGGGAAGATAAGATCATTGACTCGGAAAAGGACATCCTCAATTATTCCCTGAGGACTGGTTGTGCTTCGATTGGCTAACTGAATGAAAACACCCATTGGGTGCAAGGGACCTAGACCAAGGTTGGAGAATATGGATTTGGGCATGACATTAATTGAGGCTCCTAGGTCTATGAGTGCATCATCAAAGTTGGAACTTCCAATTTGGCATGGAACCGTAAAGGTCCCTGGATCTTTGCACTTTATGGGAATAGACTACTGAGTGGAAACATTTTCAAAGGTCCTAAGTTGCCTCTTGTGGGTGCACAATTCCTTAAGAAACTTGGCATACTTAGGAATTTGTTTGATGGCATCTAAGAGAGGAATGTTGACTTCAACACGTCTAAACATGTCGAGCATTTCAGGATCAGATTCAAATGAATTCTTTGGCTTAGAAACAGCTTGTGGAAAAGGAATTGGATTTCTAATTGGAATAGAAGGAGGTGAGGAAATGGTTTTAGGTTTCTTTTCAAGTTTATTTTTATTTTCATTTTCTAGGTCCACATTCAAAGGAGGGTTGGAGGACTTATCTTCAGGCATAGCAATTTTCTTTCCTGATCTATGTGAAATTGCACTTACATTACCCTTGGGTTTGGGTAATGGTTGAGCTAGGAGTTGGGAAGAATTGGATGGCTGCTGCTGACTAAGGTGGGATGCAAGTTGACCAATTTGGGTTTCAATGTTCTCGAGGCTTGAACGGGTGAAGGAGGAAAGATCTTCAACAACACTTTCCCATGGTTGCTTAGAAGAAGAGGCTTGTCCCGGATTGGGATTGCCTTGATTTTGGTTCTTGGGAAATCTATTGAATTGGTTTGGGAACTGGGAAGGCTCACTAGGATAGTGGAATCCAGGAGGAGGAATAGGAGGATTGATTCTTTGAGGTTGAGGGACAAAAGGGTAAGGTTGTTGGAAGTTACCAACACCTTGACTGTATTAAAACTAGTTTGGGTTTTGAGGAGGGAATTGAGGGGATGAGAGATGGGATTATTATACCTCAAGACTTGGTTATAGGAAGAAGAGAAGGGCTTAGAGTGAGGTTGGTTGAAGTTTCTAACAAACTGACCTGATAGTTGAGGATTGGTGTTCCGCTGAGCATATGCTGTATTGAGCTCCATTGGTCTAGATGAATCGGATTGATCCTATTGAAGTTGTGGAAATGTGTCAGTTGGATGAGATGGAGAGTTTCCGATTCCACAGTTTTTGACAGGTCTAGGAAACATTGATTGCGGAGAAGACGAGGTTGGGGATTTGGTAGCCATAGCTAGTTTTCGCACAAGACCTGTAAGTTCACTCATCTACTCTGTCATTTTGTTTGGATCAATTGATTGATTATATTGGGCTTGTTTGACTTGAGCATGTGCTCGAGTATGGAATTGTTGTGTGTTTTCAGCCATGTTACTTATGATATCTCTTGATGCTGCAGGAGTTTTATCAACAAGAGAACCGCCACTTGCGGCATCAATGAGAGTTCTATCCATAGACAATAACCCCTCATAGAAGTATTGGATCAAGAGTTGGTTAGGTATTTAATGGTGTGGGAAGGTTGCAACAAGATTTTTGAACCTCTCCTAGTACTCATGGAGTGATTCACTTGGGAACTGATGAATACCAATTATTTCCTTTCAGATAGTAGCAGTACGGGAAGCAGGAAAGAATTTCTCTAAGAAGAGTCACTTCATGTCATTCCATGTGGTTTTGGAACCAAGAGGAAGGTAGTAGAGCCATGACTTAGTAGTGTCAGCTAGGGATAAAGGTAATGCTCTAAGCTTTATTTGTTCTTCAAAAACCCCTTGAGGCTTCGTGGTAGAGCACACCACTTGGAACTCTTTAAGGTGGAGATGTGGATCCTCACCGGCTAGCCCATAGAAATGAGGAAAAGATGAATCAAAACCGATTTGAGTTCGAAGTCAGCATCTATGTTTGGATATTGAATACCAAGAGGTTGGTAATTCATATCTAGGGCAGCAAGTTCTTTAAGGGTTTGTTCCCTAGGATTGACCATTTCTAATTCAATTGGTTGGACAAGGATTGGTTCTTGAATTATTTGATTATCTCTTAAGTTCCTCCTAAGTTGGCAAAGAGTTCGCTCGATTTCAGGGTCAAAAAAATCTGAGGGATTGTTTGGAAGGATACGGGGAATTCAGAGATATTTTGGAAGAAAGAGGAAGATGAGTTTTTCTTTGTATTTTCATTCAGTTTATGATTTTTATGAGAAGACGGGTTTTTCTTCGTGTTTTTTTTCAATTTCTTTCTAAAATTTTGTTTTGTTTTGGTTTTTTATTACAATAACCAGAAACTAACGAATAATTAAAGAACCATCCCCAGTAATGGCGCTATTTGAAACGCACGGCCGATTGTCGCCTATCGACCGGTCAAGGTTCCGGTGCTCTGCTAATGTGTATAGCAGCACTCGGGTCGAATCCTCGGCGATGATACTTTGAAATAGTCATTTGTTTTTAGTTGATTGTATTCTGATTGGGGGTTTGTTTGTAGAGCTTAATTAAAATGACTAATTTATTATGATTGATTTAACAAATTGATAATGATTTGGGTGAGTTCATCATTAGGTTAGTTAAGCTTGTGATATCCTTGATCTTTTCTTTATATTGCATTTAAATTAACACCCATGTCACAAGTTGACGTTGATTTGAATTCCCAAGTGTTAAGATTTAATCCAAGCCTTAACTTAAATTAGGGTTCTAATATTGATCATATCTTGTTTATGGTAGTGTATTTATGGTTCCAATAATCCATGGAAACCACACGTTAAAAAAAACAAGTCATTAATCCATGACATGCTAAGTCCAACATACACAATGTTAATTCAACGAATACTCATCGAGAAAAAGCTCTCAATCGCTTAGCATACCTAAATTAAAACTCACCCCAATGAGAGATTTACTCATCCATTATGATGTTTATTAATTTGGTAATATATGTTTATGGTGATGAATTATAAAGATAAGAAAAATAAAGGGACAAGATAAAAGTAGTGTACTGAACACACAGACGAAATATTTTGAGAATCAAAAATGGAATTTCGATTGAATGAGGACAAAAAATAAGGGACTACAATTGAAAATGATTCAAACTATTTTAAGACCATAAATATTATACTATAGAAGGTGGAGAAGAATAAGAGGTATTGAATAAGAAACAAGCACTAAAATTTGATTGAAATGAAAACAAAGTTACACAATTACAATTGAAAGCAAAAATAAATAAACATGAAAGATAAGTGGAGGAGAGGTATCTCTTGTTGAAAAAAGATAAAATAATATCCTCCTAGAACCTTTTCAAGGATTTATTAATGCCAAATCTCCACCTTAAGTGCTGAAGTGCCAACCCTTTTGAAAGGAGAGGAGGGGATGTATTTATAGCCCAAGGTGGTGGACTGTTTACATTCTAGAAATACCCCTCCACTTGGATCGCTGATATGGACATCCAGAAATCAGAATCTTGAGAAATATCCTTCTTCAAAGTTTTAGATAAAAATGGATTCTGTCTAATTTGAAAATTTGGAGGACATTGGACTTATTGAGCCAAAGTTATGGCGGTTTTAGTAAATAGTTCTGATTTGTCCATTTCAATACAGACGTTTTTGAAGTCTATAATGTGAATGGGTTTTTGAATTGGAATATGCCCTCAAATAAAAATCATTTCTTCAACAAAGTTGGCCGACCGAATCTCCTATTTCACAAAAAAAATATCAGCTCGAATGTATGTCTACATCAGGAGAAATTTCAATATTAGTGTGCTGTTTTTAATTCCCTGACAGAATGGTGGGCTGGATTTAAATGCATTAGTTGGGCCCATTGTATTTGTGATTGGGTTCTGATATTTTTATAATGTACTCCTAGAAATGTCCTCTGAACTTGGGAAGAGAATTAAGGTATTTGGACTTCTGGATTGATCCCAGTAATTCAACCTTCATATATGGTCCAGTTTCTTCACAGTTTCCTTGGGCCTTCTTGTGGGGTCCATATGACCCTCTAAATGAACGAATTTGACAAAGGTGACTTCTAATGAAATGTTGGAATTGGAATTGGGAACCCTAAAAAACAAGAAACATGCAATTTAGATAAGTAGGGTGATATTTATTATTAAAAAATTAAACAGACTTGAATCTGGATAAATTCAAATAGTGCTCAAAAATTATATTTAATATTTAAACATTAATATTTCACAAAAATTATGAACATTTCATATAAAATCAGTAAAGGGAGTATGTAAAAAGATATTAAAATATTAATAATATCAAAACCCTCCGGCTTTCAATGGATCTTCTAAACCAGTAGCAGTTGAAGGATGAATTAAATCCCTTGAAAAGATATTTGATGTTATGGGATGTTTAGATAATTAAAATTTAAGTCTTTAAATTTATCATTTTGAAGGTGAATCTTATCAGTGGTGGTCAATGGTCAATAATATCAGGGATAGAGAGGTTGTTGATTCCTTAGAGTGGGATGAATTTAAATGTATTTTCCTTGAAAAATATTTTCCTAAGGTGGTGCGACTTAGGATGGAGAAGAAATTACTTGAAATGAAGTAGAAGGTGGAAGATTCAATGGCTGTATATGAAAAAAACTTCACTTGACTAGTGAGGTATTTTCCAAATCTTATTCAAGATCTTGATAGAAAAATCAACCTCTTTTACTTAGGATTAATTCCAAGGTATCGAAGGGCATTGGCCTCCCATGAATTTAAAAGTTATGAGAAATTTTTTTGATGTGATGAGAGGTTATATATAGAGTTTACTGATGATCATGTGTACTTTTAAAACAAGGATAAGAAGAGGTACAGATGGAAAGTGATGGGTAAGATTCAAACAAAGAAATATGATGGTAAGAAATTTCAGTTTCTAGTTTGTGAAAAGTGTGGAAAAATCACCCTAAGGAATGCCTTACCAAAAATGGGAAGTGTTTTCGATGTGGTAAGTTTGGACATATGGCCCAATATTGTAATGAAAATGATTCTAAGACTAATCCTAATAAGAAATATGTTATGTGTTTTAAATTTGGAGAGATGGATCATTATGAAAATTCCTTCCCAAAGAGAAATCTGAATGATGAAAAGAAGCTAGAATATAAGAAGAAAGGTGTAGTGAGATTCTTTACGACTACGTCAACAGATGTCGAGGTATCCAATGAAGTTGTAACAGGTAATTTGTTTGTTTGATCAGATTTTTTCTAAAGTTTTGTTTGATACAGGGTATTCAAATTCTTTTATTTCTAAGAAAATTTCTGGTAAATTAGAAATATCACCTCAACAAATGAGACCAGAACTTATTGTTAAAACACCAGGGGGAAATATTATAGCAAAGTGGAATTATAAAAATCTTTCTATTGTGATCTATGGAAAGACTTTACCTAAAAACCTTATTATTTTTCCCTTAGTAGAGTTTAATGTCATTCTGGGAATGGATTGGCTTTCTGTTTATCATGCTAAAATTGACTATAGATCTAAAGAAGTTGTTTTTTAGAAAGAGTCTTAGTTTGTGTTTAATAACGAACCTATACAATTGATAACATATCAGGAAGCTGAGAAATCATTGAAAGATGGAAATGAAAGTTATCTTTCTTATATTGTTGAAAATGAGGGAACTATTCAGATTAATGATGTGCTAGTGGTAAATGAATACCTTGATGTTTTTCCTGATGAGTTACCCAGTGTCATACCTGATCGAAAAGTTGAATTCACAATTGAATTAGTTCCTAATTATAAGAAAATTTCAAAACCCCCATATTGAATCGCACAAATGTAACTTATTGAATTGAAAAATCAGTTGCAAGATTTTCTTAATAAAGGCTTCATTCATCCCAGCACTTTACCATGGGGTGCTTCTGTTTTGTTCGTTAAAAAGAAATATGGTTCCATGATACTTTTAATTGATTATAGAGCACTGAATAACATCACTGTTAAAAAAAACCATCCTTTACCTCATATCGATGACTTGTTTGATCAGCTCTAAGGAGATTAGTACTTTTCCAAGATAGACTTGAGATATGGATACCATCAGCTGAAAGTGAAAGTGGATGACATCCCAAAAACAACTTTTCATACTAGATATGGACATTATAATTTTTTTGTTATTCCATTTGGGTTAACTAATGGACCTCATGTATTCATGAATCTTATGAATAGATTACTTCATGAGTTCTTGGATAAGTTTGTAGTTGTGTTTATTAATGAAATTTTGGTATTTTGTAAGAGTAAATAGGATCATGAAAAATATATAAGGGTTGTTTTGAAAACATTAAAGGAAAATAAACTGTATGGAAAATTCAAAAAGTGTGATTTTTGGTTACAACAGATTTCTTTTATTGTGAACATTGTAAATAAGGATGGAATAATAGTTGATCCTTCTAAAAAAAAGTAGTAGATGAATGGAAAATACCTACAAATGTTATGAATATTAATAGTTTTATTGGATTAGTAGGTTATTACTGATGGTTTATTAAAAACTTTGCATGGTTATCTAGCCTGCTAACTAAGTTAACACGAAATGGGGTTAAATTTATTTGGACAGAAGAATGTGATGTTTATTTTCAGGAAAGATATTGGTGAATGCTCTAGTTTTTTTCCTTGCTTTTTTGAAATAGTGATTTTTTCATCTACAAAGATGCTTCATCAAAGGGACTTGGTTGTGTTTTTATATAGAATGATCAGGTAATTACTTATTCTTCAAAACAACTAAAACATCAGGAGTTAAATTATCCCACACATGATTTGGAATTGGAATCTATGGTTTTTTCTTTTAAAATTTGGAGGCATCATTTATATGGATCCAAATGTAAAATATAAACTGACCATAAAAGTCTAAAGTATATATTCACTCAAAATTAATTAAACACGAGGTAGATAAAATGGCTTGAATAGATAAATGATTTTGATTGTACGATCAATTACCATCCGGGAAAAGAAAAAAAAGTGGCAGATGCCTTGAGTTGAAAACATCATGCATCATTAACCATGTTACATTTGAAACATGATACCTTGATTAATGATTTGATGAATTTTGGATTTGAAGTTATTGGTGCAGAAAACGCCCCCATTTTTTCAGGTTTTAGTGTAGTCATTGTTATCAAACAGAATTAAGCAAGCGTAGAAGGAAGATTGTGAGCTACATAAAAAGGTATAATTGGTTAAAATGAGTATGTTTCTATAATTTATCCTTGATAAAGATTTTATTTTAATATTTGGTAAAAGTTTGTGTGTGCCTTGTGATTACCATTTGAAGAAATATATATTATGTGAAGCTCATAGTTCCTCATTTTCAATTCATCCTGGCAGTACTAAGATATACAGAGACCTTCAGAAGTATTATTGGTGGGATGGAATAAAAAGAGATATTGTAGATTTTACCATGAAATTTTTGACATGTCAACACGTTAAAGAAGATTGGAAGTTACCGAAGGGGATTTTTTAACCTTTTCCAGTGCCAGAGTAGAAATAGGAGAATATATCTATGGACTTTGTGGTGGGACTACCAAATACTTCTTAAGGTAATAATGCGATTTGGGTTATTATTGATCGGCTGACTAAATTAACACATTTTCTTTCCATTCGAGATACAATGTCTTTGGATCATCTTTCTTGACTCCAACTTAATGAGATTGTCAGGTTACATGGAGTTCCTCTTTCTACTATATCTAACCGGGATCCCAGGTTCACTTTTAATTTTTGAAAGGGCCTTCAGAAGTTGTTGGGCATAAAATTAAATTTTAGTACAAATTTTCATCCTCAATCATATGGGTAGTCAGAACGAATGATTTAGAGTTTGGAGAATATGCTTCAAGCTTGTTCAATGGACTACCAGGGATGTTGGGATCAACATCTTTCTTTATTTGAATTTTCTTATAATAATAGTTTCCTCTCCAGTATACAAATGGAACCTTTTGAGTCATTGTATGGGAAGCGGTGTCAAACTCCAAATTTTTGGGATGAAGTTGGGGAAAGGAAGTTTATGGGACCATAATTAGTAGAGGAAGTAGTTGAGAAAGTGAATATGATCCAAAAATGCATGAGGAAAACTTAGATAAGATAGAAAAGTTATGCAGACAATAGGAGGGAAGACTTTTCTTTTGAGGTAGGTGATCATGTTTTTCTTATAATATCACCATGGAAAAGTGTTATGAATTTTGGTAAGAAAGGAAAGCTAATTCCACAGTTCATTGGACCTTATGAAATTCTGGATAAAGTTGGACCAGCCACCTACCGAGTAGTTTTTCCTTCTAATTTATCTTAGGTACACAATGTTTTTCATGTTTTTCGATGTTGAGAAAGTATTTTCTAGATTCATCTCATGTCTTGATCCCATAAGCAGTTCAGCTGGAAGAGAAACTTTCTTATGAAGAGAAACCAGTTCAGATTCTTGATTGAAGAGAACAAGTGTTGAGGAATAAGGTAATTCAACAGGTAAAGGTTTTGTGGAGAAACCACATGGTTGACGAAACAATATGAGAGTCTAAAAAATGCTATGAGGGAAATGTACCCTCACTTGTTTAATAAGTAAATAAAATTACGAGGACACAATTTCCAGAAGGTGGGGATAATGTAACACCCCATGGTTTTAAAAATAAATTGAAATGTATGAAACTTTGTTTTAATTAGATATTTATAACTAGCCTTTAAACAAAATTTTTCCACTTCTATGTTTTGAATTTCAAAAAACAACCATCTAAAATTGTGATCAGTAAGTTATTTGGAGTCTGTTAGGACCAAATTGTTTTTTGGAGAAAAGTAACATACCCTTATGAATATTAATATGACCATAATGAATAGTAAATTGTATTATTATTTTATTTTATTTTATTAATGCTTTAAAATAATTTCAACTTTATTAATTTTTCAAAGTGATAAAAAATGAGTTATAGATTTAAAATTGGTACTTTTGAATAAATTATGACTTTATTTAAAAGTAAAATAAATAATATTTATAATTTTTTTTTCAAAAAATGGACTCCATTTTTGAATTATACACATTGAAAAATGGTTAGGGTGTTTTTTTGTGAATTTTTTGAAATTCTTGAGTTTTTGATGAATAGTGAAATACGGTAAAATTCTGTATATTCAAATTATCAGTTAAATACATTATTTATGAAATTTTAAGTAATTTAAGCCCACTTGGTTTGAACTGACATGAAATTATTAATATTTGGGTTCACATGAATTCATTCTATTCATAGTATTGAGAAAAATATTATAATAATGATTAAAATAATATAAAATACCTCATCTCTTTCACTATAAATACAACCCTCATTCCCCTCTTACTCCCACACCTATCAAGACTTGAGACTTACTTAATTTATGCTCAATACTCCTCCCAAGTAACTTCCCCACATCCTAGAGCTACTGGTCTCACCAAAAGGCCGAAACCAAAGGCCTTAAGAGGAATCTCAAGGAGAAGAGTTCAAGAGGTAAACATCCTATTTTGTTTTATTTCTTTTCTTTTCATTTTGTTTTCTATTATTATTGTTTCCTCACCTCCCATTATCCAAGAAGAATGAATGATCTAGTATCTTACATATTCTATATTTCATCATGTTTATGTAATATCCACTATTATTCTTCTTCTCCTCTCCCACTTATTCAAGAAATTAAAACACCGTACGTGATGTGTCAATTTACTAACATCGTGGACGATGTGATTTCAATTTCTTTTAACTCCTTAAATACTGATCATAAAATTATTTTTATGGTTTAACCAGATTATAATTTATGTATTATATCTTATATAAGGTTATGGAATCATTTTTTACACATGTTATTAATTTATAAAAAAAATGAGTTCATTATGATCGAAGAATCGCCAAAATGACCTAAACAAATATCAATAATGTTTTAACATGTGAATAATCATCATGTCATAATTAAAAATTATAAATGGTATAATTTATATTTATAGAAATATTTAAATACCAATCCATTAAAATTTTGGAGTTTCACTTCCAATCGAAAAGAATATCCATCGTGAACCAATCATGGGAATCATGTAAAGAACGCACCCAAAATAATGAAAGGAACAAAATACAAGAAATTAAAGTGTGAAATGATGTAATGAAATGATAATATAAGGTATTATAAATATGAATATGTTTTTTAAGATATTAAAAGCACTTTTTTAACCATTATACATGAGTTTTAAACAAGTTTTAAGTAAGACAAACCTGAGGTAAGGGAATTCTTAACCCGATTTCCATTCTTTGGGTTAACCTTCTACTTTATTATTTATGTGGTATTAAAATTGTTTGTGTGATTAATTAGGATTATATTATGTATAATTATTTGTATTTATAGTGTATATACATATTCCATCCACTATATTAAGTCCCATTTCAATTATATTATTTTTGTAAGGGTTTTTTTTTAAAATCGTCTTCTAAAAATTTTGTTTTACAATATTCAAAAGAAATGTTTTTATACAATTATTCATGTTGTATGATTATGTTATGGTTCTTGGGAATTGATTATTATTAAGGGTGTGACCTATATATCCCTTAAATTCATTGTTTATGTGTAATTTGGAGGTCGACCGTATGGTTACTCCAAGTGTAGCTGCGATGGTTACACAAATTGTAAGGTAGCTGCGAGGGTTACCAATTATATGGTAGATGAGAGGTTTACAATATTATGTAAGTAATACCAAAAGATAAATTTATAGTTCTATTTTTGTTCTTATGTTTTGTGGGGATATTTTGGAAATCTCATGTTTCAAAAATTAAGTATATATGGGTGAAAAGTATGTCTTTTAAAAATGATTTCATATATTACCAATATTCATGGACTAATGCATTTTTTACTTCTTTTTATATCCCTTACTGAGATTTTTTTTTGTGATAATACTAAGTTTTTAAATGATTTTCATAGGTTATAAGTATGTGTAAGATAAATAAGGAAGACAAGTTAAATGTTTAAATAATTTTCAAAGAAATCATGTTTTATTTGAAATTTTTTATATTTTGGAAGAAATGAATACTATTTTTATGGTATCCACTCTATATTAATGTGTAATGTTATGAATTTATTATGTACCAATTCTCTAAATCTATAAACTTTAAAATATCCTTAATGTTAAAGGAAGTGATTTCTTGACTAAATTCAAGATTATGTAATGTAATAAGGTCAGGTCCTTATAACCGAGAAGGACACATCAAATATTACCAAAGTTTATCCATAAATGACAAAGAATACCTTTATAAATAGAATGATCCATGGAATAGATTAAAATTAATATAAAAATTTAATGTAAATGTTCAAGAAAAAATACATAAATATCTCATTTTCCATTGAAATCTCACAAATTTCATCATGTGCCATGTTCCTTAAGGAACTCATTTATAATAAAAATAAATTAGAAGATATAATAGTGATTTTTCTGAGAGAGGATTTCTTAGTTATTTTTAATGAAATATTCCACTAAAACTTCAAGATACATGTATCTTTTATATTCCATGAAATATTAGTGTTTGAATTTTATAGAATTCCCTTTTTAATTTATAGGGGATATCTAGCCTATGACACTAGATATTTTCAAGAAAAGTAATCCAAATACAATAGATTTTACTCTTTAACTATAGGACCAGTCCATCAAGTACATCATTGGAATTTAGGATGATGTCTTGGTCTATGTTGGAAAAGTAATCAGTCCCTTTGATATTATCATTCTATAAATTGTGGAATAATGATAATTAATAATAATCATTGGATGAAGTTTCATATCCATGGGGAAGTTATTCATTAATTTTAATCTAGGATAGTTTTTTTTAAATTGTAGAGGAGAAATTCTAATTTTTCTTAATAAAATAGGCGAATCAAGTAGATAAAAAAGAATATTTTCATGTATTCATCCCCACTAATGAAAATTTTAGAGAATTAAAAATAAAATTGGTTGAAGAAAAAGGTATGATATACTTGATCAATGTAAAGTCCAAAAGGAATACTATAGAAAGTCATGAGAATATAGAATAATAAGAAAGATTCACTACAAAAGAACTACTTTCAAGGGATTCCTTTAGTAAATTATTTCTCTAAATTTTGGTTCCACCCAAGTTAGAGCTATGAAAATTTTGAAAAATTCGAGGTACTCATTGTTAGAAAAATTATAGGAAGTAGTTGGGGAGGTTATGGAATATAAAGAACTCTAAAAGGATGTCATGGTGGGAGTTATAGATAAACCACAAGATGAATACCATGATAGGGACATTATAGGAATTTAGAGAATAGTTGATCTTGATATTGAACTCAAAGTATCATTTGAGGACATTAACATTTGGAGGGATAAAATAAGCAAAAAATGGAGTTTTTAAATAATCTAGGTTCTTTATCCAATAACAAATAGAGTAAAAAATCAATATTAAAATTGGATATTGAAAAAATAAAATAAAAAAATTATAAAAATTATGGAAATGTGGTTAAGGTATGAATCATTAATTAATAATGGTCTTGGATAATTGATGGCCTAAAAAATTTATTAAATGATCTATTCAAGAGAATAAAGTAACTCAAAATTGATGTTAGGAAGTTGTGATAGAAGCGTGATGATTAAGAGAGTCTTCTAACTCTCATAATGGAATAAGAAAGATCATGTAAATGGTCTATGGAATATGAAAAGGAGGTAGATTAAGAATCTACATAGAGGGTAGATAATGATGTACCAATAAAGTAGTTCTAGGATAAATTAAATTTGGGCCTAAGTAATGATCATAAGAAAAAATCATCAATAGTTGAAGATAAACCTAAATGAATGGATGTACCAAAACAAAACCCAAGGGAAGACTACAACTATTATAAGTATCATCAAGAAGGATGAAAATTATGAAAATATATAGGTAAAAAAATTACCAAATAGAAAATGTAGTAGGATATAATGATAAAAACTATATTTGTGGTGGTGATAGAGATGAAGAAAAGGTATAGAGGAATGGAGACGATGAAAAAAAAGGAGGAGGGTGGGGGGGTAGGGAGAAACGGTGATTGGGTGGCAGTGTGGAAGAGCGGTGTTGCGTAGGTAGTGTAGCTAGGGGAGAGTGGAATGCGGTGACAATAGGGTTTCAGTAACAGCAGTGGAACAGAGGGGTTTCGGTAGTGTGGTTGGGTGAGAGAAGAGGAGAATTGGTTGTGGGGTTCGACAAGATAAGCAATGTAGCAGCGTGTTGTCAATCGGCTTCCGTGAGAGATTAAAGTGTGTGAGATAAGGAGACAACTATTTGGGTTCATTTATAAAATCAAGTAACTCTTTTATTAGCACTACTTAAAAAGTAATGATAAAGAGACATTTTATCAGTTCTAAAACAGAAATCACTGATAAAAAATACATTTATCATTACTAAAAAATCAGTGATAAATGATGTCTTTATCATTTCTAATATTATAGAGCTGATAAAGACACATTTTATGTGTGGAATACCTTTACTTCTAAAGAGGTCAATGAAGCTAAAATTCAATATGTGCTCGATGAACATTTTCTATATGAATAAAGGCTTGCTTCAAGAAATAGAAACGGTAAAAATATTTGGATTCTAATTCCCCTGTGACATGTAAAGGGGCTGCAACTAACATGAAGTTTTATAAAGGGAAGAATCCTATGGATAGTGAAGGCTTTAACAAGGTATCTTACAAGAGATCAAAATATGTTTCTGAGCTGAGTTTGGCAGACATGAAAGTGTCAACCTCAAACACTTTTAAAGTGTTTGATTCTCAAAATATGATGAAACAAAAAGAGTATGCTAATCCACTATGAATGGATGATAGTTTAAAAGGAAACTTGATTAGTCTTGATGATTATTCTATGGGTATTGATATCACTGATAAAGAGCAGCCATCTTTTGAGAAATTGTAAGGCACTTGGAAACAACCTAAATACTCGAGATGAGGTCGTCATCCAAAATTTTGTGGATGAGGGCGTGGATGAGATGATTGGGTTGCTATATGAGGGCATGGACGATCAGTGTCAAATAGGTATTCTACCAAGGAATATCAAATTCAGCTCACTCTAGAGCAAGAAAAGATCAAGGAGAGATACTCTATGATCTTTAATCAGAAGAACTCACAATCCAAATGAGAAACTGATGATGATGCTGATGACTTTGACTATGATTATGGAGATGAACCTGATCCCCTTTATTCATAGTAACTTTTCCTTGATAGAGGGAGTGAATTATTGTGCATCCCTATCCTCCTCTTTTTTGTTGTCATTTACTTTTTTCTAATAAATTTTATGGTTATGGGTTGGATTTCCAACTTGTACTCAGATCTATTTCATATAATTTTAAATATAATAAATATATTTATTGTATTTTTATAAGTATTTATGAGAACATAATATATTCATGGGTATAACATGAATGAATCATATACCTAGTAAAATATAGATAATAAAAAACAAGTCATCATGAGCGGGATGTCCATTTTAATCCATTCTCTCTTAAGAACACCCATGTTCATGTATGGATCAAGATACTAGGTTTTATTTGGGTGCTATGACACCCTCAAATCATGTTTTATGTCACTTAAGTAGTGGGAATCCTAATTAAAATGGATCACACCACTGAATCTGCATGCCTTGGGTATTTTTCCCGCATTCTTGTTGAGGTGGAACTCAATTACACTATGGTTGATCAGGTTATCTTTTCATCGACTGATGGTGATATTGAGCTACGAGTTTGATATGAAAATATTACACAATTCTGCTCATCTTATCATACTATTGGGAATTTGACAAAAAACTACTATAAGGATGTTATTTGTGACTTCTGTTCATTAAGGGGCCATCCTAAGAGCATCTGCAGGAAGCTGAAGGGAAAGTATACTGCTATTGATACTCATAAGGAAGGTACAAAAACTGTTGTTGTATCTAAACAGTGGACTCAAAAGCATGGCACTACTCTATCTAATGGGATGCATTAGTCTTGGCCTGATGCTTTAGAGGAAATGGAGTCGGAGAGTTATCCCCCTTCATTTAGGGATTCCCTATCAAAATATGTAGGTATGCCTGGTGTAGGGTGTTCTAGAGTTGATATCTAATCACATGAAAGGGATTTTATGAAGGGGTCTACTGCTAACTCTATCCAGCCACCAGGGAGTCTAGAACATCATCTGGATATCGATTCAGTGAATGAATAGTTGATGGATGATGTAGTTTCTCAACAAGTGGATGACCATAAACTCAGGTATAATGCTTTGGTGAATTTTTTAAGGAATTTACCCTTGTATGATCATGAAAAACATGTGCATTTCCCATATGTTACAGTTGATGGTCGTTCATTGGTGAGTAGTCCTATTCATGATCAGAAAACTGCTCTGGAAGCTACCATACAAGAGGAAGTTGACCTCACATTAAGGCATGAATCTATTTCTTTTTCCAAAAAGAAAGGGAAGACTACGATTTTGGACAATGAGGGGTTTCAACTGGTGTTATATAATAAATCTAAGATTCCATTATCCAATGCTTAGCCTACTCAGGGGTAGGACATCACTTCCTCTCTCAAGAAGGCAAAGGTGAACTTGCACACCTATATGAGCTCTCCACATGCTGTGACCCCACCTTTGTGTAGGGATGAAGACACATATGATATGTATTCTATTGAAATTATCATCTTAAAGGACAATTAACCTAAGGAAAAATGTCAAACCAAAATATGGAGATGATGTCGACACCCTAAAAATTGAGGTCGAGGGCATAGCTGAGGCTGGACTGATACATGAGGGTGTGCTTCCGCCAGGTCTAATTCTCTACCACTCAATGTCGAATAGAAAAAGATCAGGGATAAATATTTGTATATCTTTAATCAACAATCAGAGTGGGAAACTAGAGATGAGGCTGATGACACCGATAACTTGGATCATGGCTACGACATTGAGACCTAATTTCTTGACATGTAGCTTTTTTCATGGATGAGGGTTTTCCCCTTTGTTTGAACCATCCATACTTTCCTTTGTACTTTCTTTTTTCTAATAAATTTTTGAGTATGGGTGGTCTTTCTAATCTATACTTATAATCTCTTCAGATATAAATTAATAATATATTTTTTTATTAAAAACCTTTATCAGTGGTTTTAGATAGCACTGATAATGCCCCCCCTTTTATCAGCATGTTTTTCTTAGCGTTGATAACGGATGACGCTTCCCTTAGCCCAATCTATGGTAGTGATAGGATTTTCCCACTCATGTCATGTCTTATACAGACGTGAGATAATTTTGTGAAGTCCTTGGTGGACTAGGAGTAGGTGGAGCTAGTTTGTGCTAGACATACCAAGATGCATACCAATGTTGCTTTTGACAACAGTCCCATCCATGTGAGTAGGTGGGAATTTACTTTCCAGTTTTGGTTGGGCTTGTATTTTTCCCTTTTTATTCCTTCTAGTACTTTTTTCCATACTATGGTTGTGATATTATAGATGTATTCATGCATTGATTTCAGTTTTTTTTATATTTCATCATTGTATTGGCTTGGAAATGTGTGTGCACGTACAAGTACCTAAGGAAAATTCCTAATATGTTTGTGATATGCCTTCTTGGAAGTAGTCTCTAGCCCCTGGCCTATTGGAGGTAGTCTTGGGGTAGTTTTGTCTCGAGCCTCATCAGGCCAGGTCATGATAACACAAGTTTAGAGCATCCAAAGAGGGGCCACTATTCTATGATGAGGACATGATTCCAAAAACCATCGTAGATATAAACCAATAGGACACAACCAACCACAACTGGTATAACCATAAAAAACATCAAAAACTCACAACTACACCTTGTGTCACACTTCAAAGGCCTAAACCTTTGCCACCATCATGCTCTACATGGGAAAATTCTCAAGATAGGCTACTCACGAGACTGAATCTGAGCTCTGAAAGAGATATTTTGGGTTGACATATCCTCCAAATAGGACAACATGACATATGGGGGGGGGGGGTTACACGACCTATGAACCCTCCTGAACTCCCATCCATGTCCTTCACTGCACATCTTGGTTGGCCATGTGAGCCTACATGGTGTGTACATCCTGTACACAACGTGTCTCAACTCACCCAGGCCCCTGGTCATGTCTCACCTCCCATGGCTTTGTCAGTCATGTTTCCCACATGGTGTGTACCCCTTGGTACATGGTGTGTCTTAGAAAAATGGTCCCTTGGTCATGTATCTTTCTGATGCCCGTGTCTAGTACCCCGTGCCCATGTATGTTGGGTCGTGTACTTTAAGACAACCATGTCCCATCACTCAACACCTTTGGCCATTCCCCTTAGCCACATGAATTGGGGTCACTACATGACACGTAACCTTGGTATATGGAATGTAGTCTGCAAAAGTCATCTTCTCTCTAGGCTATAGAATCCCGCATCGACTCAACGCCTAGCTTCATAAATATATTTGAAAATATTCCAAATCATTATATAGTTTAACCCAAGTTTTTACATGGATGCATTACATTAATGGCTTGTTGTATCAATTTTTTAAAAAATTATCATCTCGACCATTATGATTATCTCGGTTCTTAAGTCTAAAATTAAAGAGGAGATATAAAAGGAAGAGTTAGTTGGTGCATGGATACAAATGGATGAGAAGAATGGATAGAATGCATGTACATATGAATACTTTGAACACATGTACATAGAAAAATTCAACCATAGACATTTGTGCTGTGCTTTCTAGTTTATCAATTTCCCTGAATATTATCCAGAGATTCACCTTGAAGACTATCATTTTTTCAGGATGTATCTTTAAATACTGTTAGTTGCTACTTGCAATTGTGTGTTGCAATCATTATTCAAAATTTTATTCATATTTTTTTTACACTTATTGTAAGAGTGTGTGTTAATACTATGGATAAGTATTGTAAAGGGAGAGACTATTTCAAAGCTCTTAGACCTTTTTATTAAGTGAAAACTACTTTTACTCAGTTGGAAGCCCCCAGAAAAAGGGTTTTTATAGTGAAAATCATCAAACTCGTGGATTATAGTGTTAGTGGAGTGGACTAGGGGATTTTTGTTCCATGAACCACTATAAATAACCTTTTTTTAATCATTTTATATTTATTTTTTATATTTCCATTATTGATTCTTGTTAAGGAAAAGATTTAAACTATCATACCTAAAGAGGAAGGTTGTCTATAAATATTTTTTGTAGTTACTCAATCCACCCCTCTTGAGTTTTTAGTCATCCATTCTCTGGGAAAAAATTAATTTACAGGCATTAAGATATCCCTGTTCACATGTTGTTGCATCTTACGCATCGGTGAACATATCATGGGAGCCCTATGTTGACCCGGTGTATCATGTGAGCACTCTAGTTGACTGTTATAGTGCACCTTGAATGTTTATTAGCGAATTTCATTCTATTACCTCACCTTCTGATTAGTCGAATTTTTCCCTGATATTTCCAAGTTTTTTATTATGGATTTTTCATTTGTTAATTTTTTCATTTATTGTTTTTTTTTCATTGACGTCTTGTTAAATTTTTGGTTTGAATTGGAATTTTTTTTGTGATATTTCATACTTTTACCTTTACCACTCATTAGTAGACCGTGTTGTCTGATATTATTTCATTGCACCCTCGAGGATGACCAAAGTCTACTCATATTAGAAATGAGATGGATTGGCCTCAATAATGGGAAGGGGGACTATGATGAAATATATGTCATGTAGAAGGTCATACTCATAAGAGATGTCCCTAAGTGGTAGGACAAAGCACCACTTCCCATCATCCTTGATTGAGTCTTTGTATTTTATCATGAATGTGTACATTTTTTTTTCATATATAGACTTCACATTAATGGATACTTTTATTTATAAATTGCATCATTTATGTACTATTTAATCTCTAGTTTGTTTCATTTTTTGATTCAATCAAAAATAAATTTTTAATACTTCAACTATTAAAAAAATAAAAACACAATAAAAATGAATAAAAAGAGGTTCAACCTCTAAATGAATTATCTTCAAATTTGTCCTTCAAATCACATAGTCAATTGAATATATCATAAAACCACATGTTCTATGTGGGATTTTCATCATTGATGATATACATATAAATATTTATAAATAAATTAAACATGATTTGATATCATTAAAACAAATAAATTGATATAATAATTCAACATAATTAGTCACATATTTTTCTTTACATAATTTTCATCATAATGTTGAATTATGAATGATAATTGTCTACCTGAATTTTCTTCTTGTAGTTTTTAAAAAATAGTTTACAGATTTTATTGAATTAACAATAAAAAAGTAATGATGATATCAACTATAGAGATGGTGGGTCCTTCATTGCTTACATTCTCGGATAGGCATGTTTCACAACTAGTTTTATAGGGATGTTCAATGCATACTTTGAGTGTATAAAGATCTCATCATTTCCATCATGTTTCACCACCTCCTTCCACCATCCCTCATATTCATCGTGTTGGGTTCTATGGCGTAGTGATGTTTAACTTCATATTTTTTTTATCATTATCTCATTATTGTGCTCATATAGATATGAAGGTGAGAGAGACATAAAATACATTATAGTGGGGAGATTACCATTACACTCAAGGATGTGTCCAATATGTTGGGCCTCCCCATAAACGGTGCAGATATGACGAGGAAAATGTGTGGCGATTAGTTTTATCGAGCTCAAAGATTATTGGGAATTGAGGTCCATGATAATGGAAGATCCATCATTGGTAGTAGATTACATGGACCATGTATAGATGATCACTTCTCTCATCTAGATGATAATATAAACAAGATCATCATGCTGTGATTTTCATGTGTATAAATTTTGAGGCTTATCGGTGGAATAATCTACATTGATCATTTAATATTTGTACATTTGATGTATTTAATCTTATTTGAGGAATTGGATCAAAAAAGATGGTATAGATAGCGGTCTGGATGTCTTACGTATACATACAAGATGCTATACAGTGCATTCTGTATCAATAAGATGTAGATCACGATATGTGTTATTCTGATACAGATGTAGACATGGGAGCACATCCCTTTCTTAGATCCACATCTACAGGCACTATTTTATACTGATATTTTAGCAGTCTCCAAATGGTCAATGCTATATTATTCCTTACAATGTAAAAAATCAAATTTATATCTTTATATTATTAAGTATAAGTATAAAAATGTTTCTACAAGTGGATTCAGAAACATCGGTATTCATATATAGCCAGACACGATGTCCACGCTTACAGACTTATTCTGGATAGTCTTCGGCCGGATGATGTATGTGGTTATTAATTATATAGTTCAATTATTATTTTTTATAACACATGACTTAATTTATTAATTGATTATTCATTTTTTTATTTTTCATATTTTATGGATGCCATATACTGAGGCTATAATTTAGAGTCTCCCACCATACTATACGAAGATTCTTTCTATAATCTTAGGAATCGTTTCTATGATTTATTTTCATATTGTTGAGTGGCATAATATTGATAAATTTATAAGGTAGTTAGGCTTATATTATCCCATTCTAGAACCACCTAGTTCGTTACCTTCACTTCATTCCCTAAATTTTTTAGGGAAGTGAGACTTTGATAGGAGGAGATATCAATCAGGATATATTGATATGTGAACATGAGTCCCAATTATGACGGGATGACATAGTATGTATGTATTTATTAGATTAGTTAGATTATATTCCCTGGTACCGCATGTTCCTAGTGAGATTTCTTATGTGACATAGATGTGGCTATCATGACTTGATAATAATTCTTCTTTCCACCATTGATAATTTTTTATTAACCTTAGTTAACTACATAATTTGTTTTTGTAGGATGCTTGCATCACTCATCTCCTTCTCATATTTGATCTTGTAGAGAGAGGTACATTTGATCAGACTTATTTTCATAGATCTGTGATGGATCTACTTCCACCTATGGATGAGATTTATCATAAGATTTTCTTTGACATGTCAGGAGGTGCTAAGGTTGCAAATCTTGATATAGATGTGTTAGGGGTGACGACCCTGTTATGGATGCAGTTGTGGCACAAGAGGAGGGTGTTCATCATGATCAGTCAGATGATCCTCCAGCTCCTATTGAATATGATCCACAACCATAGCCAGAGGCACAATAAGGGATAGGGTTTGTTATCATGTCATATTTTGTTGTAGAGACATGCATTGACTAGTCTGTGATGCATTCTTTATTATCCTCTAATATATTAATATCCACAACACAACAACCATCTTTTTCACATGTTGGGGAGAGTTCTTGCTAATAAACACTATCATTAGCGGTGGGACAAGGTACAAACAACGAGATTTTAGATCCACCATCTATCACACAGAATGATGTGGAGGTAGGTGTTAGGTATTATATACAAGAGTTGCATATTCTAGAGCATATACATAGACATGCACAATGTGGACGTATTATATATACACCTAGATGTGGCACAAAGGAGTATCCTGGACACCTATGTAGACTAGATTGATACATATTATATGTTTTTTAAATCATTACTTAAATGTAATTTAAAAACATACTAATATATGATATTTTGTTAAATAAATCATTAAATGGATATAATTAGAAATTCATATAAATATTTTTGAATGATTAAGAAACATTTATATTAATAACTACATTTTTTATAATAATAATTACCATTTATTATTTATATTAACACTTAGTATTATTATCCATATTACGTATCATAAATAAGCATCTTAAATTTATTATTAAATAATAATATTATTATTATTTTGAATTTTATAAATATTATTAATATTGATAATAAATATTAGCTTACATCATATATAAGTAATTAATTTATAATATAACATATTATATTAAGAATAATTTAGTTATTAACTAGTAAATATTTTTCTAAATATAAATTATTTTATATACATTATTATACAATAAATATTAGCTATAATTCTATTAATTATATTAATAACATAACGATATGTTATTAATTAATAATAAATAATACAATTGATAATTAATAAATATTTTACGTATTAATAAATTACTAATAAATATATAAACAAAAATTTTAACAAAGATTTGTAATTAAAAACCTATAATAATAATAAAATTATTAACTAGTAAATATTTTTCTAAATAAAAATACAATTTCTTAGCAAGCTTACCCTCCATTCCTCTTATGGATATGGAAATAACAGTGTATCTTATTCTTCTATGATGATTTTATCATTCCTATTATACTCTAAGTTTGGTAACCAATGTAACTGAGGACCATAACAAAAGACTCATGGTGGTAACAATGAAAATGGAAAGGATGGATTGGGATATGGCGGTGGTCATGAAGTCTCAAGGAAAAAATGTTGCAACTGTGGAAAAATAGGACATTGGGCCAAAGATTGTCACATCACGAAAAAAATGTTAGAGGGCCTTCTAACCCACGATGATGATGATGATCCCACAGTCCTTATGGAAAGGTTGTGCATCGTAGTGCCTGATTCCTCACTACTAAAATCCACAACCAATTATATTCTACAACTACAATGCATCCCTTTATGACTGGTCGAGGTGAATGTCCTTGCACAACTGGATCAAGAGGAGGTGAACAATGATGAATTATGGTACCTCGACACCGGTGCCACAAAACACATGATGGGGTATTGCACTATCTACTCCAAGTTTGACTCTGGGATCAGTGACACCATGAATTTTGGAGATGGATCTGTTGTCAAAATCGAGGGGTGTAGGACCATCTTGATTGCCTGCAAAACTGGTGAGCACCACATGATCATAGGGGTGTACATCATCTCGAGGCTCACCACAACCATCATTAGCATCAGACAACTTGATGAGAGCAGTTTCTGGATATTGATCAAAGAAGAAATCCTGAGGATTTGCGACCATCAACGACACCTAATAGCCAAGGTGAAGCGATTATGTAGACCGATGTACAAGCTCAAAATCGATGTTGCACATTGAATATTATTTTCTCAAAGGGACGTTGAGAAGGAATGGCGCTGACATGAAAGGTATGACCACCTGAATTTCAGGGATCTGCGTAAGCTCGCTCAATGTGATATGGTGTGAGGGATTCCACATATTTATCAGGTGGATCAAGTCTACTATAGATGCCTCATTGGGATGCAACTGTCATGAACTGTCCCAATGGGGCCCATGCCCTGACTCCCCAAGGCTGCCTCTAATAGGCCCTGGGCTGGTGAGTAGCACCGAGTTGGAATATCACTAACACGGGAGGCATTACCTAAGTACCTGTACACAAATACACACACACATCTCCAAGCCCACAAATGATGAAATGTAAAAACCATTAAGGAAAAAAAAATTCATGCATACAACTAAACCCAACCGATAGAGTACAATGGAAAGTAAATTGTAGAAAGTAAACTGGGCCAGAATACAATCCCACTAAAAGAAAGAGTCTACAAACTACAAATTCTAACCTATAAGAAAGAAATGGGTACTGGGACTACTCCTCGTGGCCGTAGGAATGCCTCAGCCTGTAAGGAAGCTCACAAATCTCAGTCCGGTCTTGGTCTGCCCTAGACTCTATCAAAAGGCCGCTTGTCTTCACAAGACAACACGTGCAGGCAAAGCCCATGCAGGGGTGAGTATAACAATACTTAGTAGGGGACCCCAAAAACCACCAAGCAATATAAAAAGTAAATGTATAGTTATATCTACACATTATATGTCTAAAAAACATATAACAAGAGGAACATATCTAGATATACTCAAAACCCATACCCATAGTCTAGAGGTAAGTCACAATGACCGCATACCCATGATAGAGATTCATTTTGAAGATTCCAAAAATAACTCATCTGGGAGAACTAAATCCATGAGTTTGACATATCTGATGATGTTTATCTGATAATTATGTTCTTTGAGAAGTTTCACAAGAGAGATAGATTCACTAATATATCTGAAGAGATAACAGATGCACTCATTTTGGGATAACTCACTCTTGAGTGGGGAAATATCATGATACACGGATGAGGATCACTATCAGGGCCTTGTAGTACATCACGACTCATTTAGATTCACCTACTATGTAGAGGATCAATGTCTTATAGGATTGGTCACATTGATACCTGACTCTACCCAGGGTCAAGAATTGGTAGAGGTTCTCACTCTGGGCCTCTCAGAGGGATTCTGACTCTATCAAAAAAGTCATATTGAAGGGATCATAATTATATGGATGGTAATGCTACCGGAACTTCATGGTAATGAAAAAAGGGTTCAAAAACCCACGAGAAACTTGTCTAAGGAATGGTGTACAAGAATATGAATCCATGTACAGAAAGGTACATGGTGTGTATAAAGGTCACACACTGTGTCCTATGACCCCGGGTACTTCCAATGTACATTGACCCGTGTCGAATAGGATGTCATATAGAAATAGGTATACACGGGGTGTAAGAATGTGACATACCATGTCCTACTAACTAGGGGCCGCTACATGTCTGCCAGCCCGTGTACTGGTACACGGGGTAACCCATGTAACTGGCACGGTCTGGCCGTGTGGGGGAGTACATGCCATGTACTCCACCCAGTGTCCATGTATCATCCAAGATACAAGAAGAGTCCCATGTTAGAAACCAAAATACATGTGAAATATGTCACACACCATCTCATCACCTTATCTAACCCCAAAAATCTAGTCATTTCTCAATAGGGCCCATATGTCGTGTAGATTTGTCCATTGTCATTTTCGTCACACCTTCTCTAGGTTGTCACGATTCTGGATCTATGATTTGGGATCGTTGCATTGTGAAATGGATGTGCAATGATCCATTGTTCATAACCCTACAAAGAGCGTGAAGAATGCGAGGTAAAAAGGGGAAGAAGAAATATACACAATGAATTTGAGGAATGAACCTCCACCATCATTCATAATAGAGTTTATTTTCTCTAATTATATGGATCAAATAGAGAAAATAAAATTAATTAAAATTAAACATGGATCAATTCTTCAAAATAAACCCTATAAATGACCCACCTGCAAGAATGAACGATCCGTGGGTCAACATGTTCGTGGGTTGATCCACATTCATCGTTTGAATCCAATAACGGAGAAAATAATTAAAATAACAACCCTTAACTTGATCATCTATGAGAGGTGGATCTTCTACCATAGTTTTTGAGATCTGATCTTGCTGCGCAATGATCCATGCGTTGTTTTTCATCATCGTTTATTGAATGTTCTCTAAGGGTGGATCCTCTCCAAAGCTCCAGAGGATTCCAGGGTGTTTTCTAGGGTTATGATCCTAACCCTAGGCTCCTAATCATTTAAAACAAAATAAAATGTCACTGAATTATAAAAAAATTTAAAATAAAATAAATTATTTATTTATTTTATTTCCTTTAAAATGTCTTAAAACTAACTTCCACTACTGACCCGCGCCAATCGATGTTTGGCCCCGCCTAAGGTAAAGTCACTGCTTTGAACATAATGGTGCCCTCAGATTTCTAATATGGGAACCCATTTAAAATTTATTACACTTTTTCAGGAAACCTCTTGCACACTCTATTTAAAAGTTTAATTTATTTTGAACATTTATTTCAAGAACTCTGGGTCTCGAAAATGCACATCTCCACAAAGCCTGGTCTCATAATAATTCTATATAATATTTTAAAATAATACACAGAAAATATGGGACATTACATTACCCACACCTTAGGGATTTTACATCCCCGAAAATCCAAAAAAAGGCTACTCAAATATATGTGGGTACTGCGCACTAATCTGAGCCTCCCACTCCCATGTGATCTCTTAAAGATTCACGTGCTTCCCCCAAACATGCACCAAGGAAATCGTTTTCCCATGAAGGATCCTCTCCTGCCAATCCTTGATCTCCATTGGGTACTCTACAAAGGTTTATCTATCATCAATATCCATCTCACCCCATTAGATGATGTGCGATGGGTCATGAATGCTCCTCCTTAGCTACGACATGTGGAAGACATCTTGCACCCAGTGAAACTACGGTGGTAGTGCTAGGTGGTATGCCACCTCACCAACTCTGCGCAGTATCTGAAAAGGGAAAATGAACCTTAGAGACAACTTGTTTCTCCAGATAAATCTCTACAACCCTCGTTGAGGTGATAATCGAAGGAAGACATGGTCTCCCTCTTCGAACTTCAGAGGTCTCTGCCATCTGTCAGCATAAGACTTCTACCAGCACTGTGCAGTCTTCATCCACTCTTAGATGATCTAAACCTTCTCAATGGTAGATCTCACTATATCTAGACCTATGAGTACTGACTCACTGGTTTTTGTCCATCAAATCAGTGACCGGAAGAGTTTCCCATATAAAGCCTAAAATGTTGCCATACTGATGGTGAAGTGGTAGCTGTTGTTTTACGAAAACTCCACCAGTGTTAGGTGGTCCTCCCTATTATGAGCAAAGTATAAGATATAGGCCTACAACATATCCTCCAGGACCTGAATGGTTCTCTCCATTTTACCATCTATATGGGGATAGAACATTGTGCTCAAGCATAGTTTAGTCCCAAATACCTCCTATAATCCCCTCCATAACTGGATTTTAGAATGATCATCTTTGTCTAAGACTATCGCTGAAGTAATTCCATCAAGATAAACTATCTCCTGCATAGACAGGCATCCCAAGCTCTCTATGGAAGTCTACTCCCTAATAGATCAGAAGTGGGATGACTTGGTGAGTCGATCAATGATCACCCAAATGGAATCATGTCCCATGGATGTTCGTGGTAATACCATCACAAAGTCCATCGATATTCCA
This sequence comes from Viscum album, assembly GCA_963277665.1. Classification (NCBI taxonomy): domain Eukaryota; kingdom Viridiplantae; phylum Streptophyta; class Magnoliopsida; order Santalales; family Viscaceae; genus Viscum; species Viscum album. Next base: position 1,325,910,824 of record OY728142.1, on the reverse strand, counting down.
TCCCACTCCTACTCCAACAGTTATAGGGAGTGAGCTAACCCTGCTGGAACTTGGTGCTCATCCTTCACCTACTGGCATGTAAGGAATTGAGAAACAAACTCTACTACTTCCTTATTTATAACTGTCCACTAGAACTGATGTGATAGGTCTTGATACATTTTTAATACTCCATGATATACCGCTAAGAGGGGTGTATGAAACTTTCTCAGAACCTACCCTGCAATGCCACTGGCACAACTGTGCATCCTCTTAAAAGGAAGACATGCTCCCCACCTTACGAATATCCATTAGAAACATGTCCTGTGGATAACTAAGAACATAAATTCTCACAGTCGATATCCCCTAGATATGTCTCCCTAACTCACCGTAAGAGTGGAAGGGTGAAAACCATCAACTGGAGATAAGATGCATCATCTCCATCTATAAAGGATAACTATAGTGAGGCCAACTACTCCGATGCCTCGCTCAGTAGCTATAAACTCGATCTCCTTCTAAGAGAATCTTCTACAACATTTCCCTTCCCAAGATTATATAATATCATGAGGTCATAATCCTGGAGAAACCCTATCCGTCACCTCTACCTCATATTCAAATACTTTTACGAGAAGATGTACTTGAGGCTCTTATGGTCAGAGTGGATGATAAATCATTCTTTCATCAGGTAGTGTCACCACATCTTCAATGTGAAGACTACCACTACCAACTCAAGGTCATGGGCCTCGTAGTTCTGCTCATGAGGCCTTAGTTGGTGGGAACCATAATCCATCACTTCCCACCTCTTCATCAAGACACAACCAAGACTGGTCCCTGATGCATCGTAGAAAACTATATAATCGACAGGCTCTTTTAGAAATCTCAAGATCGGTGTGCTCATAAACCTTTGACTCAACTACTGGAATGCCTATTGGCACTTCTCTATCCATACAAAAGTATGCCCCTTCCAGGTCAAGGCTATCATCAGTGTCGATATCCAGAAGAAATTAGGGAAAAATATCCCATAGTATCTTGCCAGCCCAAGGAATCTCTACACATTAGTCACACTCTGAGGTGGATCTCATGCTAACACCACCTCGACCTTGGATAGTTCCACTGCTACTCCATATGCTGAGATAACATGTCCTAGAAAGTGGACCTCCTATATCCAAAATTGAAACTTCGAGAGCTTCCCATAAAGATGGTGCTCTAAGAGTATGTCTAGAACCATCCACAAGTGTCTCATGTGGTCCGCCTCTAACGCCGAGTACACAAGGATGTCGTCGATTATGACTACTATGAACCGGTATAGGTATGACTGAAATATTAAGTTCATATGTCCCATGAACACTATAGAGGCATTCTTCATGCCTAAAGGAATCACCAAGTACTCATAGTGACTGTAGAGGCATCTTAAATCTGTCTTTGATATGTACCCATCTCGTAATCGTAATTGGTGGTAAACTGATCGAAGTTCAACCTTCGAGAACCATCGTGCCCCTCTCAGATGATCAAAGAGGTTGTCGATCCTTGACAGTAGATACTTGTTCTTCACTATTACCTAATTCAGGCATCGGTAATCCACGCACATCCTCAAACTTCTTTCTTCCTTCTTGGAAAACAAAATTGGGGCCACCCAAGGTGAAACATTGGGTCTTATGAATCCCTTCCTATGAAAATCCTCTAGTTCCACCCTCAGCTCATGAAGCTCTATGGGAGCCATCCGATATGCCGGTGAGGATATCGATGTCATGATAGGGTGTAAGTAGATGCAGAAGTTTATCTTCTTGTGCGGAGGTATTCCTAGAAAATCTACTAGAATGACGTCCTCATACACCACCACCACTGCTGGTAACTGAAATCTCACAACATCTGATACTCCAAGGGTAAGGCTATCCAGCTCATGAGTGATCAACTGTACCCTCCTATACATGATCCAATTCTGTTCTACCTGGGTTTCCTTTTCACCAACAAAGTAAAACCTCATTTCATTATTGTGGATACATCTCACTCATGGCTTAAAGCAGTCAATCTGGGCATGGACTGAATATAACTAGTCCATACTAAGAATGATGTCATAAGGCCTCGATGCTGCCGCCAAGACGTACCAACCGAAAATCTCACCTCCAAGTGTAAGATCGCACTATTAGAAAAGATGTGTGATCATTGAGTCTCCTCCCATAAGTGTCTCTAAGCGTAAGGGTTGAGTCAAAGGTTCCACCAAAATCTCAAGGTTTCACATAAGACACATGGTGAGGAAAGAATGACCGGAACCTGTGTCTATAAGTATAGTAGCTAAGGTAGAAATGACACAAATCATACCTCAGATCATCCCTAGAGTCCCTGGGATGTACCCCTCAACCGCATGTATCTTAGCCTGCCCCTATCTCCCAGATCCTTGAGCCTAGTGCATACCTCCTGAGGGTAGTGGTGGAGTAGGTCAAAACATCCACCACCTCCTGCAGTTCTCCCTGCTCCTCTGCCATGTCCACTGCTTGGCGAATCTGCCTTCTCCACTCTATACCTCTACCTCAACAGTCCATCCACCAACTCCCTATCAGCATCTCGATGGGTTGGATAGTCTCTAGTAATATGTCCTCTACCATCGCATGAGTATCATCGTCTCTCTCTAGGATGGCTGGATATAGCCTAAGATCCCTGGACCGCAAGTACCTTGTCTTGGATCCTCCTGTGATGTCTCCCATGCCCTGATCCTTATCCTTGACATTGACTCCATGTTGTTGAGGTCACTACACCTTTCTGGCTGCTGTTGAATACCACTGGATGTCTCTGATCATCCAAAAATCTCTCGGCCACCAAAGCTCGCTCGAGCACTCCTGCATAAGTTGAAATTCATAGAGGCATGACACTAGCTTGGATGTCCTATTTTAGACCTCACTCAAAGGTATGAACTTTGAAGTAATGATATCTGACCATATCCACCGAGTACCTGGAAAGTTTGGTGAACCTCAATGAAAAATTATCCACCATTAAAATACCCTGCTGGAGATAAAGAATCTCTGAGATATGCACTTCTATCAGTGTAATCGAATATAAATCCTCTCTAAAGAGTCACTCTAACTTTGTACATGAGAGAGTCTCCTCATCATGAGTTTGCATATTCAAACTCCACCATCGTCCCGTTGAACCCTAAAGAAGGCTCACTCCAAGGATCATCATCTGGCCTGTTGGTGTCCTCACTAGACAAAAAAATCTGGTCACCACCTTAAGCCAGTCCTCAAACACTTAAGAGTTGGGATATCCTTAGAACCTAAGGGGTATCTATCTCAGAAACTCATGGAGCGCGTTCAGCCTACGCTTCTTGTCTGTCGGTACTGTGGTTATGATGTGATGCTCCACTGGTGGTGGTATATTAGGTTCACCACTTAGAGGTAATTCCTGGGGAGTTGGTCCTTGAACCGAAGCCTCATCATTGAGGGGGTCATCCTCGCGATCGAATCACTAAATCCTAGTAGGTATGCGTCACAAAGGAATTCTGTAAGGAAACAAGATGTACCAGGGTCAAAGAGTATATCTGGATATCCAAAACAAAAGGACATAGAAAACACAACCCAATCCTATATGATGTGTGTACCATTATATTTATTCTCTACAACTAGTGTTTTCATGTACTAAGTATAAAAGTAGGTTATTCGAGTCCTGGTGAATAGAAACATTGACTGCCCACACCAACATTGGAGTCCATGACCTGAAAGCTGAGCTCGAAACGCTTAACACCATAATCCAAACCAATATCACAGGATCTTGGTCCCATGGTAGAACTGACCACCTCTAATACCACTCTTTCATGACCCATCCCAGTGGGGCCCATCACGCGACTCCCCAATCCCGCCTCCAATAGGCCAGGGGCTGGTGACTAGCACCGTGTAGACATATCACTAACATGGGAGGCATTGCCTAAGTACTTGTACACATGCACACATATCCAATCCAAAAAATTCCGAAATGTAAAAATAATTAAGGAACAAAATGCATGCATACAACTAAACCCAACCAATAGAGTACAATGGAATATAAAGTGAAAAAAGTAAAATGAGCCACAATACAAGCCCAATAAAAGAAAGAGTTTTCAAACTACAAATTCCAACCTGTAAGAAAGAAATGGGTACTGGGGATGTTGATCGGGGAAATATGAATGAATCGGCCTATATAGAAGATAAAAAATCTCGTTCTGGTCCTGGTATGCCCTGGACTCTGTCAAAAGGTCGCTTGTCTGCACAAGACACAACACATGCGGGCAAAGCCCGTGCAGGGGTGAGTATAACAATACTCGGTATGGGACCTCGAATACCATACAGAAATAAACAAACTAAACGTACAATCATATCTACATTTTATATGTTTATAAAACATATAACAAGAGTAATATATCTAGACATACCCAAAACCCATACCCATAGTTTAGAGGTAAGTCACAATGACCACATACCCACGCTAGGTATTCAGTTTGGATATTCCATGAAGTGATCCTTTGGGAGAACTCTATCGATGAGCCTGATAGATCTGATGACATCCATCCAAGAAGTACGTTTGTCGATAAGTGTCACAAGAGAGATAGAAACACAGATAGTTCCAAAGAGAGAACAAATTCACTCATTTCAGAAGAATTAACTCCTAAGTAGGGAAAGATAATGATACATAGATGAGGATCACTGCCATGTCCTTATCCTATACTGAAACTCATCTGGATTCACCTGAAAAGTTGAGTATCAGTTTACTATAGGATTGGTCATGTCGATACCTGACTCTTCCTAGGGTCAAGAATGAGTAGAGGATCTCACTTTGGGCCTCTCATAGGGATTCTGACTCTATTTAGAAATTCTTGCTGAAGGGATCATCATCCTATGTATGGGAACAATAACTTAACTTTAGGTGAATGAGAAAAGAGGGGAACTAACCTAAGTTAAACCTATTCAAGGAATAGTGGACAAGAAGATAAATACATGTATAGAAAGGTACATGATGTGTTGAAAGGTCACACGTTGTGTCATATGACCCCGGGTACTACCCATGTACAACAGACCGTGTTGAAGTGAATGTCATTTAGAAAGAGGTATACATGGAATGTAAGAGCATGACATGTTGTATCCTACTAACCAGGGGCCACTCCATGTCTGCCAGCTCGTGTACCGGTACACGGGGTAACCGGTGTAACTGGCCTGGTTTGGCCGTGTGGTGGAGTACATGCTGTGTACTCCACCCAATGTCTATGTATTATCTGAGATACATGCCAATTCCTATGTAAGGAACCAAACATCATGATACATCTGTCATATGCCATGTCATCACCTTCTGTTGCCCAAAAGACTAGTTGTCGCTCAACGGGGCCCACACGCCATGTAGTCCGAACTACATGCCATGTTCATCGCAGTTTTCCAGAATCATAGGTTCTTCATCATACACTTCATGAGATCCTTTAATTATTAATCTAGACATTCGTTTTCTTCCAAATTGAAGATCCAGGGTTTATTCATCACCGAAAATCTGATTCTGTTGGTTTTGGGCCTCTGATTGGCCTTAAAAACATGTTTTGATCCATCCACACGAAGAACCATTGAAGGAGGATTTCTCCCGAACCGAGTCAATTCGTCTGCCACCATTGTCATCTCACATCTGATAGGTTTTCATGATGCCATATCTACGATTTGGGATCAGTTCATTGTGAAATGGATGCACAATGATACATTTTTCATAACCCCGCAAAGAACGCGGAGAATGCAGGGTAAAAAGGGGAAGAAGAAATCCACATAATGAATTTGAGGAATGAACCTCCACTGTCATTTTTCATAGCATTGATTTATCATTTTAGAAGGATTAAATAGATCAAATCAAATTCATTCAAATTAAACATGGATCAATTCACCAAAATAAACCCAATAAAAGACCCTCCCACAAGAATGAATGATTTTCAGGTAAAATTATTCGTGGGTTGATCTCCATTTGTTGTTTGAATCCAAGAATGGGGAAAAGAATTGAAATAAAAACCCCTAACTTGATCATATATGAGAGTTGTATTTGATGTCATCATTGGTGAGGTCCTATCTAGCTATGCAAAGATCCACGCATTGTCGTTTGTCATCATTCGTCGAGAGTTCTCCAAGGGTGGCTCCTCTCCAAAGATCCATAGGATTCCAAGGAGTTTTCCAAGGTTATGACTCTATCCCTGGGTTCTTTATCATTTAAAACAAAATAAAATGTCACTAAATTATGAATTTTTTTAAAATAAAATAAATTTTTAATTTGTTGTATTTCTTTTAAAATGTATGAAAACTAACTTTTGATGCTAACCTGTGCTGGTCAATGTTAGGCCCTGCATAAGGTAAATTCACTAATCTGAATTCAATAATTCCCTCAGATTTCTGATTTGGGAAGCCATTTAAAAGTTATTCCACTTTTTTAGGAAAACCACTTGAACGCGCTATTTAAAAGTTTAATTTATTTCAAACATTTATTCTGGGCACGCCGGGTCTCAGAATCACACACCGTCTCAAAGGATAGTCTCGTAATAATTCCATATAATATTTTTAAATAATATATGGAAAATCAGGGATATTATAGTAGTAACATGTGTCTTTTCTTGAACAAGAAAAGCATCATGCATATCAAGTCCTCGACCTTATCCATGGTGACCTCTATGGGACGATCATGCCGTTGATTCCAAGAGGGAATAACAACTTTTTATTGCTCAGGGATGACATGAGATGCTACATGTGGATCAATCTAATTAGAATCAAGGAGCAATCTCTAACAACCATCAAATTCTTTCAGGCTACAATGGTGGTGGTGAGTTCACTTTAGTGGAAATCAGCGAGTACTGTGCTGAGCGTGGCATAAAAAAACAACTCACAACCCCCTATTCCCCAAAATAGAATGGGGTTATTTAATGACACAACAAGATAGTGGTTTCCATGGCTCGAAGCATATTGAAAGAAAAGGGCCTTCCCACGATGCTTTGGGGTGAGGCCGTCTCCACTGCTATCTTTATCCTCAACCGAGCGCTGACACGTAACCTTGATGGGATGATGCTATACGAGGCCTAGAATGGGAAATGATTAGTGGTGCATTTTACCCACACCTTTGGATTCATTTCTCATGTCAAGAATGTGAATCCTCACCTAAAGAAGCTGGATGACCAGAGTACACTAATGATCATCATTAGGTATGAGTCTAGGTATAAGGAATACCACGTGTATGACCTCATCCGCAAGCACATGCATGTAACCCATGATTTCATATTTGATGAGGCTAAAAAATGGGATTGGAGTTCTCGTGATGATCAAGGTGTGTTGAGTAGTGAGGATTCATTCATCATCAAACACACAACAGAATGTAGGCCCATGATGACATAGACCGAAAACACTATTGTAGAATAGATATTGTCACTCACACCCACTACCACATGCTTTGCAGACACCGCAACACCATAAATGGTCAAGGTGATGACCATTACATCAAATATGGTGTTTGTCTCACCTCCATATAACATGGTGGAAGCACTGGATGTCGAGCATGATGACACCCCACTTCGGTTACACATTATTGAAAACATCATCAGGGCCACAATGCTGACTAGGTTTACACTATGTGAGCCTGAATCTAGTGAGATACATGATGAAACATTGTCATGCGTGCTCTTAAAAATATTTATAAGTAAGTGTAGCATATGGGCTAACCTAGGTCATTCTCTTGAGGAGCTTTTGCGGTCAATCAATCACTACTTATAATTCAATTTTTTATATATTTTTTCTTTTATGAAATAAAACTAAAATAAATTGATGTATGAGAAATGAGGATGAAATATAATGAAAAGTAAATATTCCATTAATAATTCAAAAAAAATAAATGTAAACAAAATGATGTTAGACAGAAAGGAGATCCTCCTAGGAGATTATCCCGAGTGAACCTTCATAACCTTTTTTAGTTTAAAATCTACTTTATGATAATTCTCCATAATATTCATAAAAATAATCTTCTAACTATGGTTGTGGATATACGATGCACTAAACGATCACCGAGAGACTACACATCCACCTCTTCAATCGAGGGAGAATATTTTAGAAGAGAAAGCTAAGCCTCAAGTGGAAAGTGGAGACACAAAGGAAACTTTCCCACTAATATCACCCTTGGTATAACTCTAAGTAAATAAGAAACATAAAACATGAATGTATAATGACTTGGTTTCAATACTGGATTGACCCCCTAGGAACTTCCTCGGGTTAGTTACTCATGATCACGAGTACAAAAGACCGCAGTGGAGAAGAACGAGGTAAAAAACAAGATAAAAAAATGAGAATAAGATTAACAAGAAGAAAAAAATATATTAAAAATGAATAATACTATTAAAATGGAAAGAAACTACAAAATAGTATAAAATGTCCACATAGAAGTGTCAATGATTTTATAAGGGGTGAGGATACATATTTATAGGAAGAGGGGGCGAAAGAATTCGCTCCAAAAATATACTCCAACTTTTTCTAAATGTATTATCCATTAAATGAACAAATTTGTAATATTTGTATTCATAAAAGTTGTTCCAAAATATCTCCTCTATTCACCTTAAAAATTTTATCTTTATTTTCAATTATATGTAGAAGTTATGTCCAATTTAATCATAGCCATTAAATCTATCCATTTTACTCGCCAAATTCCAATTTTTTAACTTCCTATGCCATTATGACCCTCCAAACAATCGATTCATGTGTTTTATCCTTAATAATAGTTGTTAACCACTTTATTTATTGTCTATAAAAAAAATATGATACATTTTTATGCGTTCTTAAGATGTTATGAATTAGTTACTCAATATAACTGTTTTTTCCTGGTGAGTTGTTTCATCTTCAACATGTTTCAACCATTCAAATAATGCCTTAATGATAGTATTTTGACTTTAAACTCATAAAAAACACTATATATTTAATTATATTTTATTTAAATCTAGAAAAAATGTATTTTGAGGTGTGTGAACTGATTTATTCTTCCATTACGTCTGTGGCGTCCACACTATCTGCCCAGAAAATTTCCCAAATTAAATGATTTTTCAGGCATCTAAATGATTGAATCCTAATTTCCTATTGCAGATAAAGCTATAGAAAATAAATCATGTATTTAAATAAAAAATAATCATACAATTTTTAATAATAATTTAAATGTTATTCCCAAAATACCCCTACAATAAAAATTTGTCAAATTTCCAGATGTAACCATGTTTTGAATTTGAGCTCAAAATACCACTAAAACATAAAAACGTGACAATTTATCATAAAATAATAGTATTATGGGATTATAAAAAATTATTTACAGTATAAAATGTATGAAAATGTGAGCTTCATCACTTACCCACACTTAAATATTTCACTCCTAGTCAATCATCTTACATCCAAATCAAAATCCACACAATAATAAAAAATGAGAAAATATCAATGATCTTATCCAAAATAGAATTCCATCATATATCATATATAAAAAAAATTCTCTATAATTTTTGTTTCGACCATTAAAAGTTGTTTAACCTTATAAATCAATACATGGCCCAATAAAAACCAACCTCACATTGAATTTTATGTCACTCTTCACTCAAGAGAAATTGAATCTAGAGTTATGCTCATACTTGGAAATTATATGTATCACCATAGGCTTGCGAAAATTATCATTTCTCCAAAGTGTGAAACATGAAAATGAATTCAATCATGAGGGATTTAATTAAAGGTTCAAATGATTTTGTGGCTTAGGGTTGGTGGGAAAATTATTGAAAAAGTTTCAGGCTAGAAAGAGGAGGCTTGACTCTTAAGTAAAATGCATGATTAATTTAAGAGAAAATACAGGAAATTACTATCTCAATCATAATTGAAAATGTGAAAAAAACACCACCCCTTTTATGACATGGTACATGATCCAAGAAATTATTACAGATAATGATATCATCTATGTTCTCTCTCATTTTGTAAGCTCCAGAGAGGCACAACTTTTTTTTTATTTTTTTCATGGAGGATGAGCCGAAAATTGAATACAACGAGTTAATGAAAATTCATGCCTTTGATTTTAGAGAGGTACACGAGTCATAAAATAACTTATAATGAGTAATTAAAGATTATATCTATTTTTTTCATTTTTTTAAGGAGAAATGGATGAAACAAATAAAGCACAATGAAATGATGACACATGCACAATTCTCTTATTATCCACTACCCAAAATGTTGAAACACACATCGCACCACCCATAAATGATACACATACCAATGAACACACTCAAAAGGCCCTTCCCCCACACTCAAACTTGAAATATCTATGCAAAAATACTAAAAGTGCGGGTAGGTAAGGAAAAATCAGCATGTAATGTGGCATAAACCTATAAGGAAATTCATGGAATCTGATGGATTATGAAGGATAAATTTAAAAGTGGGTATCAAGATAAAATGTGTCTATCCAAAGATAAGCCTCAATAATTTCAAATAAATTCCATGAAATCCAAATATTCGAAAGAAAAAAATCACAAATTCTGGTTCTCACACAAAAATCTAGTTTCCCTCAAGAAAGTGTGGGTATTAGGAAGAATATGTCAAAGTGGCTTAGAATAACTCACAAGACTAGAAAAATATTTTGAGTTAGTGTTTCATGGTAATGGATTTCAAAAATCAGTCAAACTCATAAAAATTTATGACAATCCAATTCAAGGAAAAAGTCTTCACATCAACAATCATTTGAGATCCTTTCTTTCAAAAATCATTTAAACTCTTTCAAAATCAATTGATATGTAAAAATTGATAAGAATATTCATTAAAGCTCAAAAAATCCTAAAAATATGATAAAAAATGAAAATCACACAAGAAGAACTAAGCAGTTTGACAGTCCTCCACACTTAATTTTTACTAACCCTCATTTCAACTCAACAAAATATAAATATAAAAGTAGAAAATCCAAGGGAAGGAAAGATACAACTTGATATTATTTTTTAAGTGGATGCCTTGATTTAATATCTTATTTACTTCCAATAGACCTATAAATCACGAAATAAAAGAAAGCATAAGAAAAATGAATAAAAAAAGAGAAATATAAAATAGGATATAACATGGTTTAGACCCCCATGTGGGTGCTAGGATTTCACTACCTCTAGTTAGGAAGTTGCAGTGGATTATCTCCAATCATATGGTGGGTCTGGTTTCTTTGATATGAACCACCACGTGTGACTTTTCCCGATGTCCATGAGTAAACACTGATAGTATAGAACCCCAAAGAAGATAAGAAATTTGTCAACCCCCAATACATAATAAAGATGAAATTTGAAGTCTGAAGTGGGAGGGAATAGAATATAGGGGTACTCCTTATTGACTTCTATGGTGTCCTCTATATGGTATGAAAATATTTGTTGATGAGGTAGTCACACCACCACATGCTTTTCCAACTCCCCTTCTTCAATCACCACCACTTGGGTTGTCTCTTATTTAACATACAAGGTCTCCTCCATTTGTGTTGTAACATAAATTTTAGAGAAAGAGAAATCAAAAAACAATTTATCTTGAATAAGATTAAAACATGAATAACTAATAAATAAATTTTCCCTTTCAAGTAATTAATCTTGGTAATTGATCTATTCAGGCAAGAAAATTGGAAACTCAATCTCAATAGGTGAATCTTCTTCATTATATTCCAAAGAAATAGAGAGATATAAACTTTCTAATGTTTCATTATCAAGGATGGGAAGATCATGTTTCAAGTTATCTTCAACAAATCTATTCTACGATTCTTACAAAAAATTTTGATCTCCCATCAGTGCATCAGCTAGAATGTGTACTTATGGGATCTCCTCGAGAAATGGTTGAGTGAGGGATGATATAATTAATTTTTTAGTAGCTCCTTCTCACCCACCTCAGGTTCTTTAACATAATTTTTTTTGGTGAAATCACTTCCACCACTTGTTCTGGTTTTGGTTCCATCTCAGGTTCGGGTTGCTCTTGGGATTTGTGGACATATTCAGCAATCCGTTCTATTTGGATCTCCAGGTTTTTCACTTTATCACTAATCCTTTGAAACTGAGCATCAAGATCACTGAAAATATTTTCTCATACATGATATTTTTCGGTCCATGAATAATAATTTGAATTGAAATTCATCATTAACAAAGATATTTTTTTATGTTTTTTATGATTTTTTTGTGTTTTTGAAATAAAAGAAAAATTATTTAAAAAATGTGAATAAAAATAGTAAATTAAAACCACTTGGATCCCTTGAAGTGATTCCAATTTGATCAAGTTTTGTTGTGTGCACTCTCAAAAATATTTATAACTAAATGCAGTGTATGGGCTATCATAGGTCGTTCTCTTGAGAAGATTTTGCGGTCAATCAATCATTACTAATAATTCAATTTTTATATATATTTTTTTCATTTATTAAATAAAACTAAAATAAATTTATGTTTGAGAAATGAGGATACAAGATAATGAAAAATAAGTATTCCAAGAATACTACAAAAAGAATAAATGTAAACAAAATGATGTTAGAGAGAAAGGAGATCCTCCCAAGAGATTATCCCGAGTGAACCTTCATCGCCTTTTTTATATATTCAAATATACTTAATTATAATTCTTTATATTATGCATAAAAATCATATTATACCTATTTTTTTGGATATACTATGCACTCAACGATCACTGAGAGACCGCACATCTCCCTCCTCAATCGAGGGAGAATATTGTAGAAGAGAAAGTTAAGCCTCAGGTGGAATGTGGAGACACAAAGGTGACTTTCCCACTAATACCCCTATTCCTAACTCTAATTAAATAAGAAAAATAAAATATTAATGTATAATGACTTGATTTCAATACCGTATTGATCCCCCAAGAACTTACTCAGGTTAGTTACTCATGATCATGAGTACAAAAGATCGCAGTGGAGAAGAACGGGATGGAAAACAAAAGGTAAAAAAATGAGAATGAGATTAAGAAGAATAAAAAAATATATTAAAAATAAATAATATTATTAAAATGGAAATAAACTAAAAAACATTAGAAAATGTCCACATATATGTACCAATGGTTTGAGAAGGGGCGAGGATACATATTTATAGGAAGTGGGGGTGAAAGAATTCGCTCCAAAAATATACCCCAAATGGTTCTGAATGTATTATCCATTAAAAGACAAATTTTTTAACATTTGTATTCATAAAACTTTTTAAAAAATATATCATATATTCTCCTTCAAAATTTTATCTTTATTTATCTACATAGTTAGGAGTTATCACTAATTTAATCAGATACATTTAATCCGTCCATTTTACTCTCCAAATTCCAATTCTTCAAATTCCCATGCCATTATGACCCTAAAACCCATCGATTCATTTGTTTGATCATTAATAAATGTTGTTACCCACTTTATTTAATATCTCTAAAAAATTATTAGTTATTTTTGATGTGTTATTCTGATGTTATGAATTAATTTCTTAATGGAACTATTTCTTCCAAGTGATCTGTTTCATCTTCCACATGTTTCAACCATTCAAATAATGCCTTAATGATAGTATTTTGACTTGAAACTCATAAATTACTCTCCATGTTTAATACTTTTTCATTTAAAACTGGAATAAAAGTATCTCAAGTAGTGTTCACCTAGTTATTCTTCTGTTACATCTGTGGGGTCCAAGTTGTCTACCTGGAAAATTTCCCCAATTAAATGATTTTTTCGGGCCTCTAAATTCTCTAATCATCCTTTCCATAGGAAGAAAAAGTTGTAGAAAATATATAAAGGATTTAAAAATCACACACACAGTTTGGAATAATAATGTAAATTTTATGCACAAAATACCCCTATGATAAAAATATGTCAAATTTTTAGATTAAACCATTTTTTTCATTTGAGCTCAAAATACTAGTAAAACCTAAAAAAATGACAATTACCCATAAAATAACAATATGGTGGTGTCATGACCCATACTCGGTGACCGTGCCATGACTACCCCAAGCCCGGCTACCATAGGCCAGGGGCTGGCGACTAGCACCAAATGCATAAATCCTGATTAAAGGGAAGACATTTCCTTTATATAGAAAAAAAACACAATAGAGTACACAAGATGAAGTAAGCATAAAGTAATACTGAATAAAAAGTATGTGCTGAAAGGTAAATGAGTCAGAATACAAACCCAACTAAAAGTACAGTACAACTGAAAAACTAGTACAACTACAGTAAAGTTAAATAGTAACCACCGCCTCATCCTCCGGTAATCCCACCTGAAGGGTGGGTACAGATAGTCTCCTCGGCACCTCGGGTCTGTCCGTCCGCTCCATATACATCACGCCAAGTGGTCCACCTCCGGGTACCGTCTCGCTCCACAAGTCTCTACCATGATCAGTGCTACCCATCTTCTGAATCCAACACAACGTAGTGCAGGCATAGCCCATGCCGGGGTGAGTATAACAATACTCAGTAGGGACCCCGAGACCCGAGAAGGTCTCCCAAAATCCAAAAAGGATAAACCACAAGAAAAGATATAATCATGAAGCATCAACCAACTCCACTTAGGTATATTCCCATACATATACCTAAGTGATGAATCCAGTTCGGCTCCAATTCTCGAGCCCAAGCACAACCCAGTCCACAAAGGAAAGAAGTCAATCACATCAATGATAATGATTGGAAGTCAAGACTCATCTCACACTGGTTTACATCTTTTCTAAAGTGATAAGGATGATCATATGTAGTCACTGATTCATCTATGTTGGCGGACCCATATAGGATACTAGTCCAGCTAAGCTATCAGACCAATGTAGGATACTAGACCAACTAGTCTGTCGGATCCATGTAGGATACTAGAACAAAAGTCAAACCATCGGACCCACAGAGGATTCAAGTATGGTAGTCATCACTGTCGAAACCACGGAGGATTCCAGTATAGTTTTCTTCGTTATTGAACCCACGAAGGATTCCAGTACATTTTCCATCTTCGTCGAGCCCACAGAGGATTCCAGTACGATAGTTGTTGCAGTCGCAGCCAGCTCTAGGGTTCTTGCACACAACACGCTCAATTCTGGGAGGGTCCTATCCTCGAGCCAAGGGTTTGATACATCAACTGTCATAAAGTCCAGAGTTGATGTATCTAAAAGTTCTGTCTCCTCCAAAGGAACCCAACGTGACAGACGACGTGTCAATCGGGCGCCCAGTCTGAGATTTATTAGCTATTTTGCTCCGGGGGCCCGGTTGGAAATACACTTGTTCCAAACCTGGAGATTTTATAAAGTTATCAAAAACTCACTTAGAGTATCGCAAAAGGACCAGCACATCATGAGGGTCCCAGTGCCACAGACGGCGCATCTATCAGACGCGCGGTCTTCAAGTTATTCACCCTTAAGTGAAAACGGGCCCAGCCCATTAAGCCTAGTGGGCTGACAGGTCGGGTCAACCCAGTTTTGGCGGGTCCGATGAAACGCGTGGCCTGACCCAAGTGGGGCATGACCGGACCCGACCCAGCATGGCCCGGCCCAACGCGGCGCGTCCCGACCCGGCCGCGGATCGGCTAGCGGGCTGAGCGGCTCAGCCCGAGGGGGTCGAGCGGTCCGAGGGGGGGGGGGGGTCCCCAGTTGCCCGAACCAGCGGCGCCAAGCGGAATCGACCTCCCTAACCGGCCAGCTGAAGCTGGCTGACCTTCTTGGCGCAAGTGGCCCACTCGTGTGGGCCGCGGTCTCTGCAGCGCGACGCCCTCCTGGCGCCACGGTTCTGCTCAGCCCGGTCGGCCACCTGCCGGCCGGTTTGACCATCGAGCAGCCCGCGGAATGCGGGCTATAGTCTTCCGTAGCATGACACCCCTTGTGTCGCTGCAGTCCTCCTTCGGCCCGGCCGGCTTTTGCCGGCCGGTTCTTCGTAGGCCGAGGGGCCTTCGGTTGCAGGCCGCGGTTCTTCCACACGCGGCCGGCACACAGCTGCCACTTCCATTCATCACCACCTTCCTATCATGATATCCATCACAATCAAAAGAGACTACAGAGGGTCGTCGGGCCTTGTGCATTCGTCCCGCACCCTCCGTGTTAGGTGGTAGTAGTTGGCCGAAAATAAATAATTCTTTCCAACATAGAATGGGGTACAAGATAAGCACTTCAAAATGAACAAACCCCTACCTCGACAATTGACGTCTCACATCGTCATGCCGTGAAAGACGAGTGTCACGGTAAATGGTGTCACGGAGAACGGACGTCGATTCCGTGGACATTGGGGTGCGTCCGAGGAGGGAGCGGTGTATCCTCACTTGTTGCAGGGAAGAGAAAGAAAGGCACGTCACCATTCTTTGTGGAATCAGCATTCTTCATCAAAGAAGACGTTGTTCTTCATGGAAGGTTAAAGCTCCATATTAATTCTCCAAGGATCTCCCAACACAATATTTGCCAAGCCAAAATTAAAATAAGGCTTTCCCTTATTTTAATAAGCTTTCCATGCATTCAAATTAATTGAAACTCTTTCATTAATTAATTTAAGAGTTGTTTAATTAATTGAGATGGGTTGGCAAAAATTAAATGAAGTGAGGGAGGTGGAATGTGGAGAGGCTCCACCCAATTAAATGAGGGAGTTTTCATAATAAAAGAAAGGGGAATTAATTGGGGAGTTGAGGGAAGGTGAGGAGTTAGGGGTTCGTGTGGGGCCCACCTCAAAAATATCCTCTCATGGGAGGTTATGTGGGTGTGGGCCCCACCAACAACCTCCCCATTGTAGGATATTACTACCGGATATAAAATAAAATTGAGTTCCACAATTTGATTTATTTTATTATAAATCCCCAAAATTAACTTCTAACCCGCATAAAACGAAACTGTAGTAAAGGTCCCCTTAAGCGAATACCGGCATTGCGAGTTCATCGATGTCCTCATATTTCAATTCCAAGCACTGGTTCAAAAGATAGAAAAACATGCACGTATGTTTACTAAATGTACCCAAACAAAACTTCAGAAATTGATTCTCGGCACACCGAGCCTCGGAATCAAGTGCCGTCAGAAACCGCAGACTCATAAAATTCCAATGTATTTAAGAAAAAAAATTCCTTAAAATTTCCGGGTCTTTACAAGTGGGATTATAAAAAATTATTTATAGTATAAAATTTTGGAAAATGTGAGCTTCATCAATACACTTCACTATGGTTGATGAGCCAACTTCATTTGACGAAGCAAAATAACACCAGTGTTAACATAAGGCAATGCTTGAAGAGATGAAGTTGATAAAGGAAAATGAAACATAGGAACTATTCAATCTCCCAAATGGCCGTCGTCCAACTGGGATCAAGTGGTTCTTCAAGGTGAAGTGTGATGAGCATGGTGTGGTTGTAAAGAACAAGGTGAGGCTCATCGCAAAAGGATACGTCTAGAAACAGGGGATCGACTTCAAGGAGGTATTTTTCCCTACCACATACATGGAATTAGTGCAGCGCCTCAATGTAGTGGTGGTGAAAGAAGGGTGGGAGGTCAAACACATGGATTTAAAATCTAAATTATAGAAGGGAGACCTCTAATAGGAGGAATATGTTGAGAAACCACTTGTCTTCATCATAGATAAACATGAGTAAAAAGTAATCTGGCTCAGGAAGGCACTCTATGGCATCCACCAAGAACCAAGAGTGTGGAATGCCAAGCTTGATGCTAGCCTTATGATTCTTGGGTTTCATAAGAGATAATATAAGCATGATGTGTACACTCGTGGCAATGACATTTCTCATCTGATCATCGAGGTGTACGTAGAACTCTTAATCATAACTGACACTGACATCACCAACATCACCATGTTCAAGGATGAGATGAAGTAGTCTTTTTAGTTGAGTGACGTGGGATTTCTATCCCACTACCTCAACATCAAACTGAACTAAGGGCCTAATGACAATCTTCCCATGTGACCAAATTTTTGGAGAAGAGGGGCATGGAAGATTGAAACCCCTATCAAGTGAAGATAGAGGTCTTCCTGAAGCCGAGTAAGTCTAGAACCTACCCTTTGGTGGATTTCAATCAGTACCAGAGCATCATTGGTAGACTCTGATACCTAGTGGATACACAAATAGACATTACCTACACAGTATGTTACATAATCCAGTTCATGGAGAATCCACATGAAGATCACTTGGCCACAATCAAGTACCTATTTCTCTACATTGCCGGGATACTCAACTATGATGTCCACTATGCAAGGAAGGTAAATAGTTAGTCAATCCTATTGGGTTTTAGTAATAGGAACATGACCGATGATTTTGATGACTGTAAGAGCACAAATGGGCTATTATTCTCCCTTGGATACAAGCCCATCACTTTATAATCATAGAAGAAAAATTTGGTGGTGTTATCTTCATGAGAAGCATAGTACAATTCTGCGACAACATTGGCATGCAAGGGCATCTAGTTGGCTCAATTGGTAGGAGAATTTCTCTACTCAGAACTCAGTATACCGGTGATCAAAGTGGAAAAAAAGTCCACCATTTCCTTAATCAAGAACCCCATATTACATGAATGGAACAACCACATTTTCACGAGTTTCCATTTTATTTGGGAGTGCGTTGATGAAGGAAAAAATAATTCTCAAGCACACTCGCACTGAGGAGCAGCTTGTAAACATTCTCATAAAGTCACTTGAGCACGTCAGGTTTCTGAAGCTACACATGAATATTGGAATCATTGAGATACATTAAGTGAGATAGAAATTAGGGGGGTTATTGTTGACTAATTTCATTAATGGGATTTATTTCACCATTATCCCCCCTCATTTTTCTACCTCATTGATGGGTCAACACAGTTTGACCTCATTAAGGCTATCATGTGGTTTTAATTATGTTGTAAATATGTATTATTTTGTGTGTGTATATTAAGTAATGCAAACCTCTATAAAATCATTCCAATTTGGTGGTGTATAAAACATACGTTGTGTTCAAGTATTTTCCTTCATCCTTTTAAGTTTTTTTTCTTGTGTTTTCATGTTGATCGGTTGAGAATTTCAAATAAAGGAGATGTTAAGATAGGGTGAACCATAGCCACTGGGCATCCCACTATGTGAGGGAAAGAGAGAAGTGAGTGATGGAGGCAGTCGATGATGAAACCCAAAAAACCTCAATTATTTTGAGCTCTGACGGTGGTGCTATCTTTTTATTAGAGGGATAACTCAGTGTCGAGGCCTTCTAACTTGTTCGGAAGGGTTTTTATTATTGACTTCTATCATGGTAGTCAAGAGTGGTTGAAGAGTAACAATAGGTGGAGAAGTCATATTATAAATGGGGCTCTCACCAATAATCTCATCCCCATCAGTTTATATTTTAATATAGTTATGTCTAACCACTTTTATTTATATTAATCCTTATATTTATCATGCTTTTTTACCCTTTTTCATTTTGGGTGATTTTCCACATTACATCTGGTATTATTTATTTCTTTATTTTTTCACTTCATTTTATATTTCTATTATAACTACACTAATGGACCAATCATTTCTGGGCCCAATAAGTGGTATCAGAGTAATGTTCTAATCCACTTATATTCACTTTTTTTGGGTAATAGTAATTATCATTAATTCGAGTACGCTCTATAATTGCGACTCTAGTTTATCTTTCACTTAAGAAAGAATTTATTGAGATTATTAAATTCAACGTTGTGAAAAAAATGAGGTTTTGGATTGATGACATTTCCAGATGGTCGTGAAATTTGAGATTGAGAAATTAAATGGAAATAATTTTCTGTTATGGGAAATGAATATAAATACAATACTGAAGAAGGATAATTTCCCATTGGAAACCTAAAAAAGACTGGTAGATATGATGATGGAGTGTGGTTATAGTGGGAACCATAAATATTAAATGGATGAAATTGTGGTAATTACTTCTGGAAGTAGATATATACTAGTCAGTGAAGCATCAACAACTATTGGAAGCAGGCACCATCTCAACAACACATGGATAATCGACTCAGAAGTAACATGACAAGTGGAATCTCAACGGTAATGGTGTGATAAATTAAAAACTATCTCTGAAGGAATTTTTTACATGGGGAATGATCAAAACTTGAATATCATTGGAGTTAGTACCATCAAATGTTTCACATATTTTAATTATTTATGAATAAATAATTATGATTTGATCTTGAGACTTTTTATATGGATTAATTTATCATTAATTGATAAACTAACCAAAAAATAGGGGTGAACTCCTAGAGTATCTATTAAATAATATTTTAGTGACCATAATTCTCCTTTTAAACAACAACACCTCTTGTTGAATTCCTATTATCGAACACCTCTTGTCAAATGTCTCTTGTCAAATTCCTTTTTATTACAGAGTTACTGACATGCAAATGAGTGGGTCTAGGGGTTTAAAATACATAAAATTTTTTAGGTGGACACATATTCCCTTACATACTTAGAGAGAGATGACTCATAGGTCATCAATGAGGACAAAAAATGCAATTATTACAGATTATATAATTAAATACATAAAAAAGACATGAAATTTCAATTATGCATTGTTCGGTCATCTCAAGATCTATCGTCACACAATAATCATAACATGTTTTTTGGTATACTTATTATGTTCTACATATTATATAAATTTAACTATAACTAGATCTATTATATAATAAATATATACACCTTCTTTCCAAAATTTTATCTTTTCAATGTGTGTATGTGTATATATATATATTTAAGTAAATTCACTTTATTTACCCATGTGTATCAAATATAATAATTTATTTTGTTTACTTTAGATATAATATACAATAATATAAATATATAAATATATTTAAATAATATAACATAAATATATATAATTTTAAATATATTCAACTTTATTTATTAATATTTTTAAATATAATTACATATAATTTTATAAACTATAAAGTTCTAAATATAAGTTTGATTAATTTATACATAAATACTATAAATTTTATTAATAATAAATTTTATTAATTTAATTAATAAAATTAATATAATTTACTCTTATATAATATCCATTAAAATACTATAAACTTATGTTATTTTCAATTTTATAAAATTACATATGAATATACAATTTTTTGTCATACTTCTACTTTCCAAAATTCCTGTAATTATATTTTATACTTTATTATTGGGAATGATGATTATTTATAATTAATATAATTTAAAATTAATATTGAAAATTAATATTTATAGTAAATAAAAGTAATATAATTTACCCTTACATAATAACTATTAAAATACCATTAACTTATGTTATTTTCAATTTTATAAAATTACATATGCATATATAATTTTTTTGTCATATTTATACTTTTTGAAATTTAAGTGATTATATTTTATACTTATAATTAGAAATAATAATGATTTATACTTAATATATTTTAAAATTATTTTTTAAAATTATTTTTTATTTTATTTTTTATACTGTTGAAAAAATAATATTATATATATATATATATTTAAATAAATTTAAATATGATACTTAATATAAGTATTATATTTTTAATAATATATTTTTTATAAAATATTTAACTATTTACTTATATATATAGAATATTATAATTTAATTTTATGTTACTTTAAATATAATATATATTATACACATATAAATCTATTTAAATCTAACAGGTCACCACTTAAATTAAAAAAAAATATTGTTTAAAACAAAATTATTCCCCTAAATAAAAATTATATTTTATTCATAACATTTTAATTATATAAACACGATATTTAAATTTCCTAAACATTCAATTTAAATTAAATCATAAAAAAAATAAATCATTCAGAAATTCAATCATACAAAGGATAATAATTTATATATCGATACATTCATACATCCATACATATTAAATAAATAAATCATACAAACAAAATAAATAAATAAAATTACGCAATTAAAATTTTAAGTAGAAATTTTACCCTGGAAATATATGTTGAGAAATAATTTTAGTAGGGCTTTGTAGAAAAATAAAGAGGAGAAGAATGAAAAATGGAGGGGCAAGGCACCACATTTTATAGATTTGGGCTACCATGAGGTGTAAATCCCATTCATGCCTCCTTTGTAAAAACTGCTAAAGAAGGGTGAAAGGGGTTCACACTTCCTCAACATTATAGGGAGAAGCGTGAATCATGTTCACACTTCTCTCTCGAAATGAAGAAGCATTAAAGGGGTTCACACTTCTCCGAACCCTTTTTTCAAAATATTTAAAATCCCATCCCATTTTTTGAAAAATAAATTAAAAACCCATTAAAAAATCTGGTATTTTGGGTTTATGTTTACGGGTTGGTCTCTGGGTTTTTTCTTCTGTAGTATGTAAAATATAGAAAATCATAATTCAATTTAATCAAATTAGTGAGGCCACACAACATAATTTTGTTGACTCACAAATGAAATTATAAAGGTGGTGGTTGATGAACCAATATCATTAGGATAATAAAATAAATTACAGGAAAAAATGTAAACAAAGTGTCTGATAAAATATACAACAACATCATTCCTGACCCCATGGCCCCATGGAATGCATCCTTTGGTGGTGTTTAGGGAGTCCTCAGTTTCAACTCTCTCTTGCAATTCTATAGGTTTTTTGTTTGTTTCTCCCCATACCATGAATAATGTAATAAATAAAAACATAATTCCTCCTTCCATTATTCAATGATGAAGATGATTAGAGATGAAAGATATTTAGGGGGTCTTGTTATTCAATGCTGTAAGTCCATCACTAAATATGGAAGTGTGGGCTTTCATGGCTCCTCCCCGCAAGACCAATCCCATCTTCATCCAACTATCATTGTCTCTATTTTACAATAACGCAAGATCCCTTACCATATTTATCCATAAGATATTTATTTTCCTCACCCTCCACCATCCAAAACCCATCTGGTAAATCTTGAACTACAGTGATCCTACCACTCTCATGACCTTCTCCGTTTGAAAAAAGTTCCCCACCATTGTCCACACTGTTGGAAGATATTATGGAGAGAGAAAATATTAATGATGGTCACCGAATTCATTTGGACACATCATGGTGACACGTCATGGTGACACCCTACCATTGATTCCCCATTTAATTTGGTAACAATAATTTAATAGAGGGGAGGCCAAAAGAGGGTGAAGTAATTCTATAAAAGGGGGTGTGCTCCACCATTTTTTATCATTAGATTCAGAAGCAACACATCTTTATCCTTTAGTACAATATTTTGTGAGGTGTTTCTCCATAGTTTCATGAGATAATTTGTTTTGTGTTTTCTTCTTGTAATTGAGAGAAATAGAGTTTGTACCCACATTTTACTATAGTGAAATCCTTCTACTTGCCTGTGTTTTTTTTACCCCTTTAATTAGGGGTTTTTTCCATGTTACATTCAGTGTGATTTTAATTCTGTAGTTTTTCACTTTATTTTTATCTTGCAATTATCGTTGAATTGAATGGACAATTTTTTACGATCCTGAAAATTGGTATCAAAGGGATGA
Source organism: Viscum album (assembly GCA_963277665.1). NCBI lineage: Eukaryota > Viridiplantae > Streptophyta > Magnoliopsida > Santalales > Viscaceae > Viscum > Viscum album. The sequence goes on along the minus strand of OY728142.1, from coordinate 1,325,887,432 downwards.
GGTTTTGTCCAGAAAAAATTATGGATGAATGGTGTGTCCAAATGGAGGTGAAATACGAGATTGAAAAATTCAATGAAAATAATTTTTCATTATGGAAAATGAAGATGCAAGTGGTGTTGCAGAAAGATAATTGCCTACAGGCGATTGGAGAGAAACTGGCAGGTGTGATAGAGGAAAAATGGAGCAACATTTATGGGAATTCTATTTCCAACATCCATTTGGCTTTGGCAGATGGGGTCCTATAAAACTTTGGGGAGAATAAGATGACAAAGGAAATTTGGGATACTCTGAAAAAGCTATATAAGGCAAATTCACTCCACAACAAAATTTTATTTAAGATAAAATTATACACTCTTTAAGTGGTGGAGTCATTATCGGTGACTAACCACATCAACACTCTCAATACCCTTTTTCTCATATTACAATATTGGGATATAAAATGGTGGATACTAAATGTGCGGATATTCTAATCCAAATTTTCCCAAATTTTTATGATAAAGTTATCATCAAACTCACTAATGATATCCTAATAGATATGTTTACCTTCAACGATGTTGCAGATGTGGTTCTTGAAGAAGAAAGTCAGTGCAAGAACAAGGAAGACAACCTCACACCAAGTGGAAGATCTATTAATGGAAAGAGGAATATTGATGGAGCGTGCTTCCAGTGGGTGCCAGAATCATGGTAGGTCAAAATCAAGAAGTAAGTATAAATACATCAAATGTTACAATTACAGTAAGAGGTGGCATGTTAGAAAATACTATTGGAAAATGAAGGGAGGTGAGAAGAACTCTCAAGGAAATGTGGAAAGTACATGTGGAAAAGAATACATACGAGTCAGTGACACAACAACAACTAATGAAGGAAGACAACATCTCAACGATGCACAGATTATTGACTTAGGAGAAACATGGCACATGACATATCGACGGGAATATTTTGAGCAATATGAAACTATCCTGGAAGGAATTGTGTACATGGGGAATGATCATATATTTAAGATCATTGGATTTGGAACAATGAAACTAAATATTCAAGATGACATAGTTCGAACCATCCAAGGAGTACACCATGTGGAGGGTCTCAAGAAGAACATTTTTTCCTTGGGATAATTTGATGACATCGGATGTAATAATTTCACAGAGAATGGGTTGATGAATATTGTGAAGGGATCACTTGTGGTGATGAAGGAAGAGAATATCTCAAAGAACTTTTATGTGCTTATGGGTGAAACATATAAAGAAGCAGAGATAGTTGTCGCATCAACTACCTCAATGAAAGAGTTGATGATGTTATGACATCAGAATCTTGACCATATATCTGAATGAGGCCTAAAGATTCTTGCGAATTAAAATTTGTTTCTCGGGTTTATGATTGTATCCTTACCATTTTGTAAGAATTGTGTTTTGAGTAAGCCACATAGGTTGAATTTTGGAACGTTAATGATGAGGAGTAAGGATATCTTGGAGTTGATTCATTCTAATGTTTGGAAAGCACCAGTTGTGTCATTAGGAGGATAGAGGTTCTTTGTATCTTTCATTTATGACTATTTAAGAAGATGTTGAGTATTTCAATCAAGAAGAAATCAGATGTCTTTGAAGTCTTCAAAACATTCAAAGTGAAAAGGGAGCATGAATCTGAAATGAAGAGCAAGTGGTTGGGGACTGACAATGATGAAGAATATACAAGTGAGTAATTTAATTATTTTTGTCAACAGTAAGGCATAAAGAGGAAGTTTATGGTCGAATAAACTCCTCAACAGGATAGAGTGGTAGAGTGGATGAATAGAACCTTGTTGGATAGAATAGGGGCGATGTTGAAGACTATAGGTGTTACCAAGATGTTCTGGGAAGAAGTAGTAAATACCTCCCACTATGTGACCAATCGATCCCCTTCAGTGAAAATTGATCTGAAGACACCGATGGATATGTGGACTGGTAAAACCACTAATTATTTTCAATTAAATAATTTTGGAAGTCCTATATATGCATTGTTTCATAATTAAGAAAGATTCAAGTTGGACTCAAGATCCATGGATTGTATCTTCTTGGGATACGCTGATGGAGTGAAGGGGTATCATTTGTGAGATCTCAATACACACAAACTTATCATCAGTAGAGATGTCATATTTTCTAAATACAAAGTGAAAATTATGCTTGATAATGAAATAGAGAAATAGAGTTTAGAAACTACAATAGTCGAGGTAAAGGACGAAAAAAATGAAGAACCAGTTTCCTATGAGGCATTACCAGAGAATGATAATCAAGTACCAGATAATCCTGGACTACAACGGTCAAATAGAGAGAAAATAGTGCTAATATGGCACTTAGATTATGACACTAAGATCAATGTTGCATATTTATTATTGAAAGAAGTTGGAGAGCCATCATCTCTTTTGGAGGCGACCTAGAGTCTAGATATATCTTCCTGGATAGCGGTGATGCAGGAGTAACTTGCAGCCTTGCACAATAACAAGACTTTGGATCTTGTTCCATTACCTTATAGAAGTAAGTACATTGGAAAAAATAGGTCTACATGATCAAGAGGGATGAAACAGACTAGGTGGAAAGATATCTTGTGTGTCTGGTGGTCAAAGGATATGATCAGAAGAAAGGAATCAATTTCAATGAAATATTTTCTCCTATTGTTAGACTGATGACTATTGGGGTAGTTCTGGCAATGTGTGCTACATAAACTCTACATCTAGAGTAGATAGATGTAAAAATATATTTTATATATGGTGATCTTGATGAAGAAATCTATATGCTCTAACTAGAAGTTTTTGCTGAAGAAGTTAAATAGAACTTAGTTTATAGGTTGAAAAATATCTGTATAGTCTCTAACAGGTGAAAAGGAACTGGTACAATAGATTTGATTCCTATATCATGATACTTGGATACAACAGAATTAATTTAGATCCTTATGTATATTTCAAGGGTCTAGATGGTAATTATTTTATCATTATACTATTATATGTGGATGACATGTTGGTTGCAAGCCCTAACAATGATAAAATCCAGAAGAAAATGGTACAGTTAGCGAGGGATTTTGATATTAAGGACTTGGGACCTAAAAACAAGATTTTTAGGATATAAATTTACCGATATAGGAATAATGGAAAGATTATATATCATAGAATAATTCTTTGAGGAAAGTCTTGAAACGATTCAACATGCAAGACTGTAAGCCAATTTTGACCCCTCTTCCCATTAATTCCATGTTATCCTCCATGATATGTACTAGAAGTGAATAAGAGAAGATGAAAATGTCTAAAGTGTTTTATGCATCAGTAGTGGGATGTCTAATGTTTTCTATGGTTTGTACTAGACCAAAAATTGCACATGAAGTGGGAGCAGTTAGTCGGTACATGGTGAATCCAGGACGAGAGCATTGGAGCATGGTGAAGAGGATCTTGAGATACATCAATGAAACCTCAGATGTTGCATAATGTTTTGGAGGATCAAATTTCACTATCAGAGGCTATGATGATTCATATTTTTCAGGTGATTCTGACTGGAGAAAATCTAGTACTGGTTATGTGTTTAATCTTCCAGGAGGATCTGTGAGCTATATTTCAAAGTTACAGTCAGTTATGGCTTTATCCACGATGGAGGAAGAGTACATGGAATCTATACAGGCATTCAAATAGGTGATTTTGATGAAAAATTTGTTATAGGATCTTGGGCACAAAAAAGATCATATTTTATTGTTTTTTGATAGTCATAGTTCCTTGCCTTGCATATTGCAAGGAATCCATATTTTCATTCCAGGAAAAAGTATATCAATGTAAAATATAATTTTTTTGAGATGTGGGGGAAGAAGGAAGTGTGGACATGTAGAAAATTCACACTAGAGAAAATATAGAAGATTTCTTGAAGAAGGAAATTGGTTATGATAAGTTCAGATGGTGTAGATCCTCGAGTAGCCTTGTAGAGACATTAGAATCAGGTTTGGTAGATAGAAAGGATGCATGGATATGTGATTGGAACATAATCAAATTTTTAAGTGGGAGATATTTTGGAAGATGTTATGGAGAGAGAAAATATTAATGATGGTCTTCGCATTCATTTGGAGACATAGTGGTGACACCCTATCATTGATTCCCCATTTAATTTGGTAATAGAAATTTAATAGATTGGAGGCCAAAGGAGGGTAAAGACAGGCTATAAAAGGGGATCTCCTCCACCAAATTTTATCATTAGATTCAGAAGCAACACATCATCATCCATGAGTTTAGTATTTTATGTGGTGTTTCTCTATATTTTCAAGAGATAATTTCTTATGTGTTTTATCCTTTTAATTGAGAGAAATAGAGTTTATACCAACATTTTACCATAGTGAAATCCTTCTATTTGACCATGGGTTTTTACCCCTTTCATTGGGGGGGGGGGTTATATGTTACATCCAGTGTTCTTTTAATTCTGCACGTTTTCACATTATTTATATCTATCAATTATTGTTGAATTGATTGGACAATTTTCAGGATCAATTTTCTCCAGACCTAGGTCCTTCTAGGCCCAACACATAGGCCCTTCTAGGGTTCCATATTAAAAATCATGGGTGATAGGAGGAATTTTCCATACAGGATTATATATGAGAAACCATCCTTTATAGAAAACGATGTGGGATTGGGTTTTTCACCCAAAACACCCTTCCATAGCCGAGGAAGACCTGTTCTCTTCTAGGTCCCTTACCTACCCACTTATCACCTCTGCCGCTGTGGTAATGCCCTAACAACTCACCAGGTTAGAAATAGGGAAAACCCCCATTAATGCGAAGATAAAAATTACAAATTTGGTTAGGGGAAGCGATAGCTTTACTCTGGAACATAAGTCTTCCATGAAACAAAAATATATCATCTTGTCCCTATCCATTCCATCCGCCTTCACCAGGCACACCCAGGAGTATGTGCATGATAGGATAAAGGATGACTCCCAGATTGCTGTTTTTACCTTTGCATCCCTGTTCCACCTTAGCTTCTTGATTTTGGTGCTTGGAAACTAGAAGGTGGCACAGACAGTACCATCCAGTGGGGTCATTGTTACATTGCTATAGGTTCCTTCCATCGGGTCTTGTTTCATTGATTAAACATTTCAGATAGGTCTGTTTTTTGCTGCCCAGATCTCTAATGGGTGATATGTCATTGAATGGCATGAGCTCCAATAGAATTCCAGCTATATCATTTCCATTTTGGACCACCCTACAAATATGATCCCATGATGGCACCAACATCTATGACGATCCTCATCATAACCCACATATCTCTTTAGGCGTGGAATAAAATCCTCACCATTTATTCCATCCTTAGCGGTCCACTAAGGGATACCAAGTCTCAATACTATAATATATATATAATAATCCCTCTGAGTTCTTCCTTGGAATTCCATATAATGAGTACAAGGTTCACTTGGGCGTATAACAGTAAAACCTCGGAGTATGTCCTTGGCAGTCCACTAATGATTCCAAATATCACTCGAGCATAAGTAGAGTGGTATCCAGATGAGTTTGTCCATGGAATTTGTAAGAGAAACCATGTATCACCCAAGGAATATACTAAAAATTTCATCAATACCATTTTATTAATTATAAGTTCATTACAATGATCATTTCAATTTATCCTCACCTCATAAGGTGGCTCAAGGCATGGGATAAGCTTAGAGGGCTTGTTGTCTTAATTATATCACATGGGAATTTCAATGTAAGAATCAAATCATGCTGAAGAAAGCAATTACATGGCCAAATCCTAGATACATGGTCATTCATCCCCTTTATTTAATCAATCCAATTTGCAATTTACAATTAAACATTTAATATCCCATGGAAAGGGGTAAACGACACACCTAAAGGGTACTAAAAATCATATTCCACCCATGGTGGTCTAATTAATTATATAAAACACACAAGGTAGGGTTAAAATTCAAGGTTAATAACCTTTAATCACTATCAAAGGGTCTCATTAATTACATGGTCATACCTATCCATTTTAATGAAGGATTAAATTTCATTTCAAGGGAGTTTCTTGGGAAAACGGGCAAATAGCTCTACAAAAAATATATAAATACCTATCATATGAGGGAAAGTAATGATTCTAACTACTATAGGTATGAAGTGGGGTGATCATATAGTATATGATTCTGATTTGACTCAGATTAGAAGAAAAAAGAAGAATGGATGAAGAAACTAGAAATAGGGAAAATAGATTGCACTTAAACAACATATATGATACTAAACCAAATGAATAAAATGATAATAGGAATGGAGATATTATCAATATGGATATTTTTATTCCAAAATATCTTGATTTTCAGCTCGGATGGAGGAGATCTCTGAATTCCTAGTCTAAGCATCAAGGAGAGCTCCAAAATCCAACGATTGTCCAATGCGAAGAAAGGAGAAAATAGTTTTAAATTTATAAGATATTTTAAGCATAGTTATTTAGTTTTAGCTAAATTGCTGAGCTATATGGTTGGAAAAATCATGCACCAACTATGCACCCACTATTGTAAGGAGGGGAACCTCACACGGTTAGTGCGCACCGATTTCCAAACCGTGTCTCAGTCCACTATAAAAAACTATAGAGGCTACCACACAGGTGTGCACCTCAATCCTCATAGTTTTTCAAATCATGTTAACTCATCCTTCTCTCTACCCAGGTCCTGTATACTTAGTAGTAACCATGTGGCCTTCCCTACACAATTTCTACTAACTATAAGACCCGCCTATTTTCCCCCAAAAGTTAGGGTTTGGGCTCCGAACAAGCCCTGAACACCCCCGATACCTCAAAAACCTCAAATGGAATTCAAATTAGGTCACAATTAATCATTTAAACTAAAAATTGTTTAACAATAAAAGATTATTTATGTTAAGAAAGAACTGACTTCTTAAAAACTCCTGCTTAAAATAATTTGTCCCCAAATTTCCCTTCCAAGGGGGTAAAGCATAATCTATGAATAAATCTAGCTAGCGTGATCATACATTGGCCTCCCGCTCCTAGGTCTCATCTAATACATGACCATACTGCCATATCACTCATACTAGAGGACCTGTCTGACCTTAGAGAACCATCGTGCTATGATCCAAAATACATATAGGATGCTCTCCAAAGGATATATCTACCTGTAACTCAATATCATTGGGATGAAAATAATAAGACAGGTATGAGTGATAATGACATAGCTGAGATATGTATAAGATTTCGTGTATAGCTCGATACCTCTGATGTAATTATAACTAATATGATACATGCATGACTCTCTCCAGCATCTCAAACTACCTGACATATCATGGTGAAAGTTTACCCTATCTCTTGATCCTCCTATGTCCCATCCTTGGTGAGACATGTAAAAAGACCCGACCCCTGACCTCAAACTCTACAGGTCATCGACGACAATCGGTGTAAAATTTATGTTGAGACTATGTAGTATCCATGCATTTCTAAATTAAATGAACCTACTATATATTCTCCTTCACAATATGTGGTATGAGAATTACTACCTCTCCCACCTCTAACTAGAATAGGGGCGATTAGCATGTCCTGCCCTACATAGCCTCATAAGGCACCATCTGTATAGTAGCCAGAAAACTATTGTTGTAGGATAATTCAACCAGGGGTATGTGCCTCTCCCAAGAACCAACAAAATTCCATAATTATGCTCATAGAATTTACTCAAGAACCTTTATCATGCACTCTGTATATCCATTAGTATGAGGGTTCTATTTTGTGCTTATAATCACTTGTATTCCCAATGCCCTCTGCAACTCTTGCTAGAACTATGAAATAAACTAGACATTTCTATCTAAAATGATAGTATGGGGGACCCTATAAAGTTTCACTATCTCATGTATATAAAAAATCCCCATATAATCATCTTAAAATTCCTCCTTGATAGGTAGGTGTTGGGTAAAAACCCCTCAAGGTAACATTTTAGTGTTTTTGGGTTGATTTCGTTTATTGACAAAGAATATTTCCATGGTTAGTTGTGGAGTTATAGAGATATTGTTGGAAAGTTATGTTGAAAATGATCCATGAAAAAGGAATAGATGCTCTAGTGGTGGTACAAAAAGATATATATTCAAGGTGACACCATTTCCTAGTGTTTTCCAAATTTTTTGGTTCCAAAATCTAGAGGATGGAAAATAGTGTTTTGGGAAAAAGAATTATTTTCATGTAAAAGAAAATTGTTTTGTGCTAGGTTGAAGGTGGCCTAGAAATTTGAACACAAGTAATGTTTTAGGATTATCACATCAAAATTTGGATAAGGAAAGAAGTGTGTGAAATATTTGAAAGTGTTCGAAAGAAGAGTTTTCGTGATAAAAACAGAGTTGCTCGCATCAATGAAATAGAGATAAAGTTTGTGTGAGAAAGGATTTTACACGAAAAATAAAGAGTCAAATCGATATCTTCCATGATCAGGGAAATCATAAGTGTGTGGAAAACATTACGTAAGGATATTACACATATGGTCACTTGAATCTATAAATTGATGATTCCCCCCCATTTCAACAGCTCATCCCTTAGAGAAAATCAGGGATTTGAATCATGTAAGAGTTGTGTGCAAGGTAGTAAAGTTGTGCATAAACAGATTTGTGAAAAGAAAGAAGGAAATTATTTTTATTCACAAAAAAGGACTTGAGTCTACATGACCAAGAGAGTTTCATGAAAATCATAAAATTTTCACATAGGTTGGACTTCCATGACAATGTCAAATATTGGATGCAAGTTGATAAAGTTTCCTACAAGACATCCAAAGGTTACGTGAAAGACAAAGTTTGAACTAGAATGGATTTCCTAGTAAATATGTGGTAAAGTTTTATTCATAATGTGGATGAAATTGGAACTAAATGATACACTAAATGAGGTGTAAAACATATTGATTCAATTAATCAAAGGAGGATCTTCTGAAGAAGCAATGAGCACACTTTAATTGAGTGAGTAGTGAGATTTTATTTTGTGATTGGTTTTAAATGAGGAAGCATAATGATACCTCTTAGAACATTGTAACAATAGTTTGATTTAGTGTATTTGGTACATAGTCACATTTCCTTTGAATGATCCTTGTATGTAGCCCAATGCGAGTGAAGCATGTAAAATTGTTGTGTCTCGTGCATGCTTTAATTTATTTTCATACATTGATATGAGAAATAGATAGAAGAAAAATTTGTTTAATGAAAAAATAATATCCAAAGTGGTAGTTTTTTTAATCTGTCATACCCTAGTTCACCCCCCTCTTAGGGTATTTAACCTATTTGTGCTAAAAATTAGTTTCATAGCTCAATGTTATTTTCAGTGTTTCCCTCATAGAGGTTTTTAATTATAAATTGATTCCAATCATTGATGGGAATAATTTTAAATTATGGAAGAATAATATGCATCTCTATTTCTTATCCTTAGGTATAGATGTCTATACAATAGAAAAACATGGTATTTTTGGCAGGTGTGGATAGTGGTTCTTTATTAAAAGATGATAGAAGGGAATTTGATGCTGATGTTCGAGGAATCAATGTATTAGGGGGATCCTTATCCAATTAAATATATAAAAAGGTGATGTCATGTAATTAAACTCATTCCATGTGGTAAAATCTATTAAATATTTATGAAGGTGATTCTAAAGTTAGAGAAGCAAAAATGTAATTTTTATAGAACAAATATGAGGATCTGAGAATAAACCCCAATGAGTCTGTTAATTCATTCTTTGACTGGGTAAATGTTTTTGTAAAAGATATGCATGGTATTGGAGAAATTATTAAAGATGTAAATATTTTTAAGCACGTCCTGATAATACTAACACCATGGTTTGATTTTCAAATTTCTATTTTAGAAGATAAATATCCAAAGGAGCTGACACTGGATAGATTACATAGTACTCTTTTTGCATATGAGATGAGAAACAAAGATATTGAATTTATAGAAAATGGGAATTCCAAGGTATCTGCATTCAAGGCCATGAATAATCTCACCATTAAATATGTATAGGAAGAAGAAGAGACAGATGAGGTAATGTCACTCCTTTACTCAAATATTCGAAGAAGAAAAGGAATGTTTAAATGGAAACTCCCACTTACTTTCTTTTGATGTGTAAAGGTTAGAAATCTAGCATGAAGGTTCCCTAAAAACTTTCAAGTTGATGATGAGGATGAAGTTAAAATTCTTGTTAATAAGTATTCAACCTATGTGAAAGGAAAGAAAAAGTTTATGATAAATTTATTCAAGAAGAAGAATCTTCTTTCACAAGAAAATAACAGTTTAGATGAATCTGAGGTCAAAGAGGTGGAGAACTGCAGAAATCATGGCGAGAATGATATGGTGGAAGTTATAGGTAAATCCCAGAAAAAGGAAGAAATAGACATTGATGAATAAGAGTTCTAAGGAAGAGTTGATATGAAGGCTGAATGATAATCTTCTCTTGAAGAGATAGATGTTTGGAGATCCAAAATAAATAAAGACAACAAAGTGGTTCATGATGAAAAACTCTATACGTAGGAGTAGGAATAAGAGAAGTCTGAGCAAATGAAAGAAATTGAGAATCTCAGGTCTTCATTTATAAAGGACTAAAAAATGGTTAATGGTCATAAAATCACATTTTAATAATATAAAAGATTTATCTATGGTTTAAAAAAGCATAGTGAAAGAAAAAATAAAATTCATTGATGAAATTGAAGATGAAGTCATCAGCCTGTAAAGAAAATTTAAGGATCAAGAAAAACCCTTGATTCCTAGTATGTTATTGGGAAAGAAGATCATTCATGTGATAGAAAAGATAGAGTTGGAGCATAGCGGTCTAGAAGAAAAGATGCAATAGTCAATTTCAAATGATAAGGCTGATATGGATCTTGGACAAAAACAAAAATATGTGATGACTGGTGTCCTACCTCAAGTACCCATTCCGAGATTGAATATTGATGTGGGTGTGAAGAAGAACCAGAATATTCATGGAACCCAAGTGACAACCAGTGGTGTATAAGTGTGATAAAACACTATTTTTTTGAATATTTTATTGATAATAAATGACATAATTTCCTCACATTGTGTTAAATATGTTTATTTATAAAATATTTTGGATTTTATCATTCATTTGAAAATTTGGTGAAAATTCCAGTTTTACGCTTTATAGTGCACTGTAGTATTTAGAAGATAAATATTTTTATATTTATTATTTGAACTTTAAATTTTGTAAAAGTGTTCCTAACTTAATTTTCGATAACTTTTATTCAGGATATTAGAGCCAAAGAGTGCATTTGGTTGTTGAAAATGGGACATGAAATAAAATTTGGGCAGGACTCTCCATAATGGAAATAGGTTCTGTATTTGGGCCATAACTTATTCATCCTTGCTTGGATTAGACCCAAATTTTTAGAGGAGCTAGGGGATTACTTTTCACACAAATACACCTTCTGTAAGGAGAGCTGGTTCATGCTTTTTGGAGGTCAAATGGTCGGTTCAATTTGTATTAAAATATTTGGCCGAGATTTCCCATTCACACTTGAAACCTCTTTAAACCTAGCCTCCCCCCGCTCTATAAATTAGTTTTTTACACATTTTGAGGGGTTGTTGACGTGAATTAAAAGATTTTAGGCCTAGGAGAATTGTTTTCACCCAAATTATCCAACCATTGTAAGAGGGGTAGCTCTTGAATCAAGGATCCCCTCATCGAAACCTCCTTCTCTTCTTCATGTTGTAATATTTTCATTTTTGTTTTAAAATTCATTGTTCTTATTTTACTTATTCTATTTTCTCATGTTTTATTAAAATTTATTCTTCTCTTAATCTTCCTATTTGGGCTGGAATTCTTGAGTAGAAGTGTTATTGGGTTATACGCATTATAAACCGTTGCAAATGCAATTCGCTTCTACGATGATTTCTCCACCCATGGAAGAGTAGTCTTTTAGTAATAGATCTATCTCTTACCTTATACATTAATTTATTTTGAATAAATGATATACTATAATTCACATAATATGATCAATTAATTTATTTTTTAATTTAATTTAAACTAAGAAAGCAATTGATCAATTAACACAAAAACACGCGAGGACGAGATTTTGTGTAAATTGTGAGAGTGCGAACTTAATCGGTTATACAAAACTATACGGGATCAATTTGTAGTGTTCAAATATAATCCCTAAAATGAATTAATTCTAATTTCCAGAGGGTAAATGTGCCTTAATTTACCATTTACCATAATCTAATCTTAGAACATCAATTAAACCAGGGTGTTGCGATTGCATGTTCCAAAGTTAGCCTAGGGTTAAATTCACTTCATCTTTGTGATAAGGTAAATTCTTGTAGGGTTTGGGGGTTAACAAGTTAAGGGATAATAATTAATTGGATGTTAATTTAAATTATAATGATAAATAATTTATTTAATAGGTAGAGTTATATCGATTACGTCTTTTAAATATTGTTTAAAAAAACATCTTCTTGTTGTGTCATTTTAATCGAAATTCATTTCAAAACTAAAAAAAAAACAATCTTCTTCCAAAAAACTTCTTCGAGATTTATAAACTATAACCAACCAACATACTTTGAAGTAGTGTTTTAATTCTATTTTATTTTATTTTTATAATACCTCTAAAAAGTTGTTTTAATTTACTTCCTCCTTTGAGAGACGACCTTGGTTAGTCACTCTGCTGCACCTAAGAACCCAAAAACCACTAATCATTTGAGGGTGACCATGACAGTGCTCTTTAAAATTGGTGTCATTTCCGGGGAGGCAAGTAATTATTTCAACCAATTAGAGGTATTTATTTTATTTTACATTTTATTCTCTTCCTCTCTTCTTTCTTCCTTCTTTACCCAATCTGATTTTTTTTCTTCTTTTTTTATTTTCTTCTACTTTTTTTTGGACCATCAACTCAAACTTATTATTTTTATTTTACTATAGTCCAATTTCTTTCAGTTAATTTTTATTTTATTTATGACATGAAATCATATCGAATAACTCTTAGATCTTGACCCTGAGATTGAACGTAACATTTGGGCACGAATCAAAAATTCTCAATCTACAGGAAGTTTCAACATTCAACCAGTTGGAGAATTACTCCAATATCAAAACATTGAATTTGGAAGCATTTTAAATTAAACAATAAAATAATAACCAATGGCTGAAAATAATGGAAATTAACTTAATAGAACTATTCGAGAATTGGCTGCACCAGATATTAACTATCAACCAAATTGTATTGCATACCCAAATCTTGAATCGGACTTTGAACTAAAATCTGGGTTAATTCACTTACTTCCAAAGTTTCATGGCATCTCAGGTGAGGATCCCAATAAACATTTGAAAGAATTCAATTTGTTTTTCTCAACCCTAAAACCTAAAAATGTCTCTGAAAATCAAATCAAATTAAGAGAATTATCATTTTCACTTGATGGAGCTTGAAAGGATTGGATGTACTATTTACATCTGGAAGATGTTACATGTTGGAACGATTTGAAATGTCTTTTCTTACAGAGATTTTTTCCAGCATCGAGGACCACTTTCATTCGTAAGGAGATCTTGAGGATCAAGCAATCACAAGGGGAGTCATTGTATGAGTACTGGGAGCGATTCCAGAAGTTGTGTGCAAGCTGTCCACATCACCAAATCAATGAGAAAATCCTCATTCAGTACTTATATGAAGGACTCACACCTATGGAGAGGAGCATGGTGGATGCTGTAGCAGGAGAAGCATTGGTGAACAAGACACCAGAAGCTATAGGTGTGTTGATCGACAAAATGGCCCAAAACTCCCAACAATTTGGCGATAGAGGTACACCACATGTCAGGGGAGTACATCAGGTAAGTCCTTCTTCTCTTAAAAGTCATTTGATTGATACCAATTTAGAAGAATTTACTACTATGGTGAGGTATATTGCTTTGACTCAAAATACATCCCAACCCACTCCTTCAAGGCCTTGTGGTATTTGCAGTGAGACAAGCCACCCAACTGACTGTTGTCCACAACTCCAAGAAACAAAAGATTGTGCAGCAGTATTCCCTGGGAGACCATATCAGCAACAACAAAAACACCCATATCCCCAAAAGAAGTTTGATCCAACATACAACCAAGGGTGGGAGGATCAATCAGACATGAGGTATGGCTCTGGGAAACAACAAATTCCCCCTTTTCAACCAAACTTCCAGCAGCCTCCACCTTACCAACAGGGTTTCCAACAACCCCAAAGGAGATTCGAATCTCAAACATCAACAAGTTAGCAACAAGGGAATCTAAAACACAAGGTAGAATATAACACTGATGATATTTTGAAACAAATTGTTCTTAATCAATAGAATGAGCTGAAGAGTCAAGGTTCGAAGTTGAGGGAGTTGAAGAATCAAATGAGCCAGATTGCCACTACCCTCCATGAACTGGTAAGTAAGAATTCTGGAAATCTTCCTTCCCAACCTACTCCCAATCCAAAGTGGAATGTAAGTGCCATTATATTGATAAGCCGGAAGTAAAAAAAAGATGCTTCTCCACCTATCATTCCACCGGGATTCACCTCAACTCTAGAGAAGCCCCATTCCATACCAACGGATGAGCAACCCAAGGAGAAAGATAAAGGTAAGAAAAAGATTAATGATATTCCTCCTCAACCCCTTCCTTTTCCAAACAGGGTTTTTCAAACCAAGAAGATGGCTGAATAAGCAATGAAAAAAGAGGTTTTAGACACATTCAAGCACGTGGAGATCAACATTTCTCTACTTGAAGCCATCAAGCAAATTCCAAGGTATGTGAAATTCTTAAAAGAACTTTGTACCAATCGAAGAGGGATCAAGGGAAATGAGAGGATAATTCTTGGAAGGAATGTGTCAGCACTCATTACACCAACTCTAACAATGCCAAAAAAGTGCAAGGATCCAGGGACATTCACCATCCCATGCACCATAGGGGAGTTGCACTTTTCTGATGCACTTTGCGATTTGGGAGCTTCTATAAATGTGATGCCTCACTCTATATTCTCTCCTTTGAAGGTTGGTGAGTTGAAACTGACAAGAGTAGTGGTAAAATTGGTGAGTAGAGCTACGACGTATCCAGCAGGAGTCCTTGAGGATGTACTTGTATGGGTAAGAGACATGATCTTTCCAACATATTTCTACATGATTAACATGGAGGATGATCAGGTAAGTTCTCATGCCCCCATTATATTAGGTAGAACCTTCCTCAAAACTGCAAAAACTATCATAAATGTCAATGAGGTTACACTTTCCATGGAATTTGGGGATGAAGTTGTGATATTCAATGTTATGGATTCCATGAAGTACCCCTCATAGGATCATTCTGCATTTTTATCTCCCATTTTGAACCACCAAGTAAAAACCCCATGAAAATTTATTGTTCTATGCTTAGGGAGATTATGAGTATTGATTCTAGTTTGATGTCTAAGAGTACTTACACACCTATTTATAATGCACAAGAATACCTTAGATTTGATTTTGAAATGGAGTCATATTCTGATTTTGAACATGTGAACTCTGATTATGACATGGCTGTTGAGTATGCTGATGGATTTGATGCTTTATTCTCTGATGTTGATGATGTATATTCAGATACAGATGCTCTTTGTGCGCATATTTCAGTTCCTTCTATGTCTCCATCCATACACCTCCCCCCTATACTGGAACTCAAGCCATTTCCACCAAATCTCAAATACTCATACTAGTTAAGTGGTGAGAAATTACCTGTTATCATTACTAACAATCTCCCTTTTTAACATGAAGCAAAACTTTTGAATCTTTTGAGGGAGAACATCAGGGAAATCGGGTGGACCTTGGCTGAAATATCAGGTATTAACCCCTCCATTTTCAAGCATATGATTCTTTTGGAGGATGGGGCTAAACCGGTGAGGCAACCACAAAGGAGACTCAATCCAACCCTTATGAAGGTTGTTAAAAAAGAGGTTGAAAAATTACTCGAGGTAGGTATAATCTATCCCATTTCAGATTCTTAGTGGGTAACTCCTATTCAAGTTGTGCCTAAGAAAAGTGGTGTTACTATTGTTAAAAATGAGAAAGATGAGTTAGTTCCAATGATGGTGCAAAACAATTGGCATGTGTGTATTGATTATAGGAAACTAAATCATTCCACTCGCAAAGACCATTTCCCCCTCCCATTTATTGATCAGATGCTTGAGAGACTTGCTGGGAAAACACATTATTGTTTCTTGGATGGATTTTATGGATATTTTCAGGTTCTTATTTCTCCTTAGGATCAGGAGAAGACAACATTCACTTGTCCTTTCGGTATGTTTTCCTACCGAAGGATGCCATTTGGACTTTGCAACGCCCTAGATACCTTCTAGAGATTCATGGTGAGTATTTTTTCTGGTTTTTTTGAGACCTTCATGGAGGTATTTATGGATGATTTTACAGTGTATGGGTCTTCATTTGATGAATGTCTTAGTAGTTTGGGAAATGTGTTGAATCGTTGTATTGAGAAGAATCTGGTCCTAAACTTTGAAAAGTGTCATTTCATGGTAGAGCATGGCATTGTCTTAGGTCATGTAGTGTCAAAACATGGTATAGAGGTTGATAGATCTAAGGTAGACATTATTTCATCCTTACCCTATCCTTTATGTGTGTGTGATGTTAGATCTTTCCTAGGGCATGCAGGATTTTATTGGTGCTTCATCAAAGATTTTAGTAAGATTTCTCTTCCTATGTCATGATTACTTCAAAAGGATTCTGATTTTGTGTTTGATGATTCTTGCAGGACTTCCTTTGATGAGATAAATAAGTGTCTAACCACTCCTCCTATCGTACAACCTCCACGGTGGGAGATTCCTTTTGAGCTTATGTGTGACGCCTCCAACTTTTCGGTTGGAGCTGTCTTATCTCAGAGGGTGGAGGGATGTTCACATGTGATTGCCTATGCATCGAGGACACTAGATTTAGCCCAATCAAACTACACAACCACAAAAAAGGAATTTATTGCTATCATATTTTCTTTAGATAAATTCCATTCATATTTATTAGGATCTAAAGTAGTTGTTTTTTCTGACCATGCAGCTCTGAGGTCCCTCTTGAAGAAGACAGATGCAAAGCCTAGGCTGATCCGATGGATGCACCTTCTTTAGGAATTTAATATTGAGATAAAGGAAAAAAAGGGTTCAGAAAACATGGTGGCAGACCACATTAGTAGGCTTATTCACACACTAGAGGATGACACCATGGACCAGGTACCACTTTGGGACACTTTCCCCGATGAGCATCTCTATTCCATCTCAGGTACACATCCTTGGTATGTAGATTTAGTTAACTACCTTGTTGCCTCTGAAATTCCTACAAATTTAAAGAAACATCAAGTCCAAAAATTAAAAAGTGAGTCTCGGTATTATGTTTTGGTTGATCCATATCTCTAGCGCATGTGTGGTGATCAAGTTATTAGGAAGTGTGATCCTAATCTTGAGTTGGAGTCTGTTTTACATTTTTTTCCATACACTTGCTTGTGGTGGACACTTTGGACCCCAACGAACAGCTAGAAAAGTTTTGGACTCTGGATTATATTGGCCTAGCTTATTCCATGATGCCCATGTGTTTTGTAAGTCATATTATCGTTGCCAACACATTGGGAACATTTCTAGGAGACATGAGATGCCCCAACAACCCATACTATTCTGTGAGATTTTTGATGTATGGGGCATCGATTTTATGGGTCCTTTTCCTAGTTCCTTTGTTTTTTTTTATATTTTGGTTACTGTTGATTATGTGAGTAAATGGGTGGAGGATAAGGCCACCAGGACTGATGATTCTCAGGTTTTTGTGGACTTTTTCAAAGCGCAAATATTTTGCAGGTTTGGAGTACCGAAGGCCATCATCAGTGACCACGAGACACACTTATGAAATTTGA
Organism: Viscum album; assembly: GCA_963277665.1. NCBI lineage: Eukaryota > Viridiplantae > Streptophyta > Magnoliopsida > Santalales > Viscaceae > Viscum > Viscum album. The sequence goes on along the minus strand of OY728142.1, from coordinate 1,325,869,600 downwards.
ATTCGGATTCCCTCCTTTAGAATTATAGGGTTACAAACTGTTTCCTCTGGAATTGGGGATGACCTCGTTGATTGAAGGTTCAAACATTCCAATCGGTTTCTAATGGGTTTGTTCGTAGAACCAGAAACATCCAATGATTCCATATCCATTTGGACTTACTTTCCAAAGGTAGGCGCTCATTAGTTGTGGACTGATGAGGCTTAGGAATTTTCATTGGTCGAGAGGATGGGAGGTCGGACTCATCACACCTTTTTAAGGGGAATTATTGTCTACTCCGGGACTATCTTTATAGATTTAAGTTATGTTTGTGAATCCTTATTACATTACCAAGTATAAAATGAGCTTTCCTTTAGATCTGATAATCAATGATTGATATGTAGGAAATTTAAATAATCTTTTATATGTATTCTAGGTTCTTCATTGATAGAGAATCATCTGTATTTGTTAGATATTCTTAGTCAATGATATCCTTCAGTATATAAAAGTTTCTTGGTCATTATGATTTTCATACTTGTTTTAAACCCACTCAGTGGGGCACTTGAAGTTTATTGTCATTCAGAAGGACATGGATTATTTTAGAATTGGGATCATACCCACTGATGGGATACCTACGTATCCTTTGTTTTGGAAAAGGAATCATAACCCACGTAGTTCGAGTAAGGGAGTATGATGTTTATGCATGATTTATGGCTCAAAGAAAAATGTCATGATTACTTTTACACTCTAAGCTCACGTGAGTCATGCTCGGTGTGAGAAGAAAGAGGTATTGGTGAAACCAGACAATTGTGCCACAAAAGATGAAATGATGTGGGGCTTATGTATGTATGAATACCCAAAATAGATGAGGATTAAGATTTAATTCATGGAAGAATTCCAGGAACAAGGTCCATAAAGGTATATGTACTTTATGGAGATTTGGGTACTCTAACTTGGGACTTACTCTTGAGGAAGATTCCCAAATTAGGAGGGGACTCATGATTGGGTTTTACTTCTGAGAAGGAAGTCCAAATCAAAAGTAAATTGAGACTGGTTAAGAGAAATTAAGGCTAGGGCTTACTCCTGAGAAGAAGGCCCAGGTTAAATGGATTTGAAAATAAAGGGACTAGGGGCCTACTCCTAAGGAGGATGCCCATACATGAGACTGGGGCCTACTCCTAAAAAGGAGGCCTAGGTTAAGGGAATTATGACTGGGGATTACTTCTGAAAAGGAGTCCCAAATCAATGAGGACTTGGGAATTACTCCTGAAAAGGAGGCCCAAATCAATGAGGGCTTGGGGATTACTCCTGATAAGGAGGCAAAAATTAATGAGGACTTGGGGCTTACTCCTGAGAAGGAGGCCCAAATTAAATGAGAATTTGGACTGGGGTTTCTTCCTGAAAAGGAAGCCCATGTTAAGAGAATTATGGTTTGGGCTTACTCTTGAGGGGGATGCCCAAATTAATAATTCTCTCATCTTAGAGGATGAGATTGAATGAATTAATTCTCTAACTTTAGTGATATAAAGATGTGAAAATCACTAAGTTTTGAGATATGTTCCACGGAACTCCTTTCAGATAAGGAAGTCAATCAAGAAAACATTCCATAAATGGCTTTGAAGAGTGTCTTGAAGACTAAATCTTCAATATGAGAGGTTGAATGGCATAAGAGGGGTTAAATGGGCAGGAAGGGCACCCAAAAAATAGAAGGGCATGCAAGTCCTGGTAGGCGCGCATGCATTACGTGGGCGCGCAAGTCCTAGTCGCACAGGTATACCTGTGCGGTACATGGGTACTTGTGAAATCCTTGACCATTAGATTAATACTTCGGTGATTCTTGACCAAAGCCTTTAGAATTATCTTGAGGTACTTACAGAAGATTGGAGCGCAAGTTTAAATGAGTAGGTAAGGAGGCGCGCAAGTGTGTCCATTTCCCTTAAGGTTAAAACACTTAGGCACACAAGTGTTAGTGAATTATAACACTTAGACCTTATTCCACTTGTTTAGACCTTTAATTCTAGGTAAAGAAATACCTTAGAAGTATTTGGAAAACTTGAAGAAGAGACTTGGGCGTTCAGAGCTCTGTACCTGAATTCTGGAAAAATTCCTCCCCTCAAATGGGGTCCCACCGGGGTATTTATAGGTTGGAGAAGACCCTGGGCGTTGTTCAAAGAGGGCGCGCATGTCACCTGCACGCCCATTTGGGCGGCACGCACGTCTACTTGCGCAACCATGATGGAACTTGCGCGACCATGCTGGAACTTGCGCGACCTATGGGAAGTGTTCTCCTTGTTCACCCCTTTCCCTTTTTTTGATGTTTATTCAAAGGATGAATCTTCCTTATTGAGGTATTTCCCTTTTCATTTAGTTTAGACTCTGTGATTAAAAAGGAGCGTCAAAAAAAGTCCCCCCTTAGATTTGGATCCAAAAAAGGAATGAGGATTTGAATCTGAGGAAAAATAAAAATAAAAAAAAGTTAAGGCGTGCAGGGTATGGCGCACAAATGGGATTTTGGCGTGCAGGGTCCGGCACGCAGGGTCCGGCATCCAGGGTCCGGCGCACAGGGTCCGGCACGCAGGGTCCGACGCGCAGGGGTACAACCTCGTCTATAAATAGATGGCCTCACTTTGCACAAAGCACCCAACTCTCACTTGTTTGGTTTTCTCTCAGCACGTAGGTGGACACCCGGCTTTCGCTCATCCGCGCTTCTTGTTTCTTGCATCGCGCTTCTGTTAAGGTATTTGTACTTGCGCGGTGATACTTGCGCGCCCAATACTTGCGCGCCCAATACTTGCGCGACTGAAGGAGACTTGCGCGCCAAATATGGGACTTGAGCACCTAAATGCCTTTGCCAATTTTTCAAACTCCTTCACAAATTTTATGAAAAATTAACTTATTTTAAGAGTTAATTATTTAACTTTTATGCAGATCCAATGGATCCCAAGAGAATCGGAATGGTTGATGAACTGGAAAGCAAAAGAATTGATGATATGGTGGACATCGTTGGCCATGATTACTATACTGTATGTGAAAGTAATCTCCCAGAATTAGCCAAGTACTTGAAGAAGCATCATATTAATTTCCTGCACAGTATCTATCTACGTCTGTATGGCCATGGTCATCTGCAAGATGTCAATATTCCAGAGGCAAAGAACTATCTTCCGCATTCCTGGTTTTAGTCATATAACAACTTTTCTTTAGAAAATGTCTCAATCGTAGGAACATTTTCTAATGTTGGAACAGTAAAGAAAGCCTATATAATGCATCATAGATCATGTACACTAGATCTGAAACCTCAAAAACCTGAGCTGTAACCACATTATTATCCCTCAATCTTTCAAAATTCTCAGATGGATCAATCCAAAGGCTGGAAGGAGAAATGGGAATTCTGTTCTGGAGGAGGATTGAATCCAAATTGGATATGGGCTTATTAGGTGCGAAAAACTTGTGAAGAGTTTGTCGAGGATCTGATGGGAGCTGCAATTTATGAAGCTGTTTGGGCTGGGCAGATGTATGTTTATAGGAATGATAATTTTGCACCAGAGTTGCTTAGCCGCTGGAGCCCAGAAACTAATTATTTCTATCTGACCCATGGAGAAGTAGGCATTAGTTTGTGGTATGTCTACAAGATCTCAGGGGTTCCAATTTTGGGTGATATGTATGACGAATTCATCCATCCAAAGGCAACCTTGAATGATCCGGAGAAGAATCCGAATTTGGTTCAAGAATTATTGAAGATTTATCATAAGCTCAAAATCTCAAAGACTTCAAAGAATCATTCTAGAAGGGATATTCATCCAGAGGAATGGATGGATATGTTTCTCAAGAAGAATAGGGAAAAGGGGACCACCTGTACTCGTCCTACTAGCTACCCTAGAGCGGATAAGAGAGGTTCTACTGGCACATTCTGGCTGACTCTGGAAGTAGGAGAGTTTGAGAAATGGGGGTATGAAGTGAATCATAAAATCCAAAAGAATACTTGTATGGAAGGCTTTTTATCCTTATGGCTCAGTGTTTATCTTTTTCCAGTCAAAGATTCGAAGGGAGGCGTCAGGCCAGGGACCTTCGTTATTGCAGCCAAGTTGGATAAGAGGAAGATGGTGGGGTTGGCTACCCCAGTTTTGGAAAATATTCACAGCAGCTTACTCAATGTCTATATGGGTAAGTCTCCTTTGAGATTAGTGGGACCATTCCAAGTTTTATGGGGATGGATCGCCACTCACTTCCGAACATATGCTGTTCAGAACGGAATACAGATTCCTGGAAGTTCTTTCAGGCCGTCTGTTCAGGCCTTCTCTGGAGTTTGTCCTTTGTCCCACAATGCCTATGATATTAGGCCAAGGCTAGGTATGTATAAGGAATTAAACTTCTTTTCTTGTGGAAATCCTCCAACAGGTCAATTTGTTGACGATGGATCAGCTATAGTTGCAGGAGCTAGAAAGAAATTAAAATACAAGGTTGTAGGACCCTCTTCGTAGCATTCTATTACACCTGCATATCTATAACCATAGGCCATCCAGACATGGCGGGATGTATACTGCGATACTGAAACTATTTGGCTGGAGCTATGTGAAGGGCTACATCTTCCTGGAATAGGGACACTTCAGGATCCTGCAAATATTCATTTCAAGGATAACTCTGATGAAGTAAGATCCTATTTCAATGAGTTGAGGACCTATATTTATGCCACTAATGATTATATCCCTATCACCAAGAGGGTGAAGGAAATGATGGATCACGGCGCCACTGATGAGGAGTGGCATGAGTACGTGGCTCCTGAAGATGTAAGTTTTCTTTTTTTATTTTCCTTGCAACTTGATTTCAGTCAAAGCTTTGTTAATTAAAGAAATTATTTTCTTCATCCTACAACTTGAAAAGAAAGGAACTACTGAAGTTCCTTCACCGCATTATAGCCCTAATGGTACTACCATCAGGGCTGCTACTGAATCTCCTCGTGAGTCGGGCGAGATATCTCTGGGCCAGCAGGCCATGAATGAAGAGTTGGACATGGCCTTCCATTCCCCAATTCAAGTGCCTATAAGGGAGACTAATGATACTCCCAAAAAACCAAATAATAAAAGGCATCGGAGGAATAAGTCCACAGATAAACACTTCATTAGTAGTGATAAGTCCTTCGAATAATCATGAATCTATACCCATGAAAAGTTTGCTCATATTTCTGGGGATTGCAGGGGCTTCTTAAATTTCCCCTCTAAGAGAAAGGACTGATCCTCCTTTGAGGACCACAGAGGGTGTTGTGGAACAATTGAAAATTCAGGCTAACTTGCCTGCTCTAGGAGAAGAGCCAGAATCTATTCCCAGGATCCCTCCTACTACTGTTGAAATAAGAGAAGAACCTGCACCAGAATCATTGACCGCCATGACAACTGAATCTGCCATCCTTCCTGAAGAAGCTATCCAAGGTCAGGATCCGAAGAATGAGGGTTACCAAGGAGACACATCAAATGCTCCCACTGGTGAGACTAACTAGGATTCTGAAATATCATTGGATGAAATGATGAATCTTTGCATGTCTTTCGAAGATTTTTTTGATCATGCTAAGTTATCATGTGATTTAGAAGATCTTGGGCATGAGTGTTATCCTTCGTCCAGTAAATTTTCTTATAATTTACACTTCTAATCATGACTGAAAATAATATACAGTTCCATCCAAAGAAGCTGTTGAACTGCCAGTGCCTGAAGAGGGTGTGGACATTGATGTCAACCCTACCATAGTAGAAACATTAGCTCAAGTGGAGATAAACCCAGTAAACCCTCCTGAGACCCATCTTGAAGATCCTGTTGAAATTGGGAAAGATGGGGAGGAGTCTTCTCAAGCTATTGATCTACTGTTAGATAATGATTTTATTGAGTTTTCAAGATAGAAAACCAACTTTCATTGTTAAATGAAACTAACCATACTTTTAATTGATCAAACAGGGCTATCAAATTTGATGGCTAGATCTGGAGGTGAAGTCTCAACTTCCACCCAAACAGTAGTAGAAGGCGAAGAAACTAGGGTCAGGGGGGAAAGAGTAGAACAGGGCACTTCCTTAAGTGAATTAATCCCAGATTACATTCTCCCTGGGATGATGATGTCGAATCAGACCCAGATGTGCTTAAGGCGCTCAGCTTTTCACGATGCAAGGCATGGAACAACATATGGAAAATCACATCTAAGGTGACTTTATAAGAGCTATCATCGAAGATCCCTCGATTTTCGTCCCTGTTCGTCATGCTAGGACTTGGAGGATTTGGATATCAAGAGATTCATACCATAGTGAAATAGGTCATCTTGAGAAGGGAGCAGGAGAAAAAGTGTCGTGAAGATCTAACCAGGGTAAAGTTGTCAGTCAACATCAGTGAATTTTTAGGCTACGATATCCCAAGCTGAGGCTGACTATGCTGCAAAGATGAAGGAACTAAAGCATAAGATCAAAGATAAAGTCGTCCATCAGATGCACCTTCAGTAATAGTTAGATTCTGTTACTGGGGAACTTGACCAACTCAATAATTTGCTGGAGGGAGCTCAAACGAACGGTATGAAATCCATTGCATGTTCCAAGAAAGCACTCCATCAGGCTCAAAAGAGTGAAGTTGGTCGGGTGCATGGGCTTCAAGTAGCTGCTGATGAAGCTCGGGATGCTGTTCATTAAGTGAAGAATTACGTTGACAACCTCTTGTAATTTCTTGGAAAAGAGAAGAGACTCCAATCTGTGGACATCCTTCTAATCTCTTGTGCATTAAATGGAAATAATTATTTCATCGTCAATCACTTGTGCACGTATTTTCTTGCTACCTGCTTTAAATTTTACCTAAGACAATGGGCCTAGTAAGCATAGTTTGATTTTTAATAGGATTATTATAAATAAACCTACAAACTTTGAATCTTTTAATTGCTCAATATTACCTAAATCATACAAAATGTATGTTTAGTGATCAGGAACTTGACTTTTATTCAGAGTTCCCTTGTCGTTTGTAGGCAGTTTAAAGTCATGCATGTCGGACATAAAAAAGGTTAATGTTTAAGGTCAAAATATCTTTGACCGAATGAATTAGAATTGACTCAATTCATAGACAGTTTATCTAAAAATATATTACCATGCTCAAGTATGAGGGAAAATATGTAAACTACGACTTAATAAATTTTGAATTTGGGTAATGATATGAAAAAGAGCTAAAAGGCATTAGAAGAAGTAGTTCCCAAGAATGAAATTACCATTATTTAACAAACCTGTTAGGGGGTTGAATTATGCAAGGCCACCTAAGGGCATTGGCTATATAGTCAGGAAAAAGAACTCTCAGAAATTTACTTTTCTACTGCTAAGAAGCCAGTGGAAGTTTGTGGGGATTCAACTTTTCCAAAGTATAGAGTTTGTTGTATGGAAAGAGGCACTTGAATATGGAGATGATATTTCCAAATAAGATTATCGAAGAACTGGATGAATATCCCTCCTATGAAGGTCTAACCCAAACGTAGGGAAGAAAAAAATATAAACCATAGACTTGAATACTTTCAGATCATGAAAAAGGACATGGGACAAATATGTTAAGGATGAATATTTTTTTTGGATCCCTACATATTGTCATTAAGACAAATAAGGACAAAATAGGTTTTCCTCCCAATAATGAAGTTACCAGTATCTGAAAAACCCGTTAGGGGGTTGAATTATGCAGGGACACCTAAGGGCATTGGCTGCATAGTCAAATAATAGTATCTTTTGGCTGAAAAATCTGTTATGGAGACTGTTCATGCAAGTCTGCCTAAGGGCACGTACTGCATAGTCAGGTAAAAGAACTCTCATAAATTGGACATTTTGTGACTAGAATTCAAGAAAAGGGTTATGAAGATATGAAAATGTTTAAGGTTAAGATTTATGACACATAAAAAATGGGTATTGTTCAATGTATGTAAAGATACATAGATCAATGCTGACCATAATCACGTTGTGGCTGGGTCCTGAATTGAAATACTGGACTTCACTACGTATCCCATAAGGATGGGAATCAAGCCATACATAGTTCTTGAAATACAGTTTAATTTCATGTGGGATGAAAGTATGAGAGATCTTAGTTTAGGGTCATAGAGCTCGGACCATTATAAGAAATACACAGTGTGTGTTTTCATGGGGACTTTTCATCCAGGGGAATGAAAGTGGAATTTGGGGTTAGGCCCAAAAGAATTGGGGATGGATTCGAGGGACACTCGAACATTCCTACATATCTCATAAATATGGGAATCATTCCCACATAGTTCTAGAAATACCCTCTGTACAAATTTGGTTCGTACATGTGAAGGGTGAAAGGAGAATTTAGTGCAATGATGGTTTAACCCAAGATAAAAAGGTTCAGGTATTGCCATGTATGCATAAAGTTTTTAGAATATAACATGATTAAAAATCAATGTAAATAATTATTCCCTCTCAGGTGAGGGTATCAAAGAATATTGTAGTTAATTGTCATACAAGACAAAATTAGTGTACAGTTTAACGTCGTATAGCAATGACGAAGGTGAACCAATGTAAAGATATTGATTCTGGGAGCGGTTTCACCTATCAACATCATATAAGATGAAGGTGAACCGATGTGAAGATATTGGTTTTGGGCTTTAACCTTGGGAGGTTTCCTACGTACCCAGCCTGTAAGGCAAGGATCAAAGTCCGCGTAGTTCAATTAAAGAATGAATTAGTGATCAAGTTGTTTTTGGGGACAACAAACTAAAAAAATGATGTTGGGACTTACGTGTGGTTAGCGGACCAAAGAGGGTGTTATGGTTGAAATTTTCTGTAAGCTCACGTGAGTCATACTCGGTGTGAGAAACAAGAGGTAACAACAACCTTAACGATGCACAATTTAATGTAATGTAGGACATATGAAGGGACTATGCAGTTTAAAGTCTTGCAGTTAGGACTATTGGTGCTGCACAGTTTAGTGTCATGTAGTAAGGACAAAAAATACAGTTTAACGTTATGTAGGACGTATTAAGGGATTTCTATACATTTTAGAATCATATAGTTAGGATGATGGGGAAAATACAGTTTAATGTCATGTTGGACAAAAAGAGGACTGTGCAGTTTAATGTCATGCAGTAAGGACAAAAGATGACACATTTTAACATCATGTTGGATGTATTTGGGAATTTTTCACAGTTTAGCGTCATGTTGGATGAAATAAAGGACAATACAGTTTAGCTTCATGTTGGACGTAAGTGCCAATAGTTTAAGGTCATATGCATGAACCGTTGATGGTGTAGTTTAACGTCATGCAGGACATAAGGGACATGCAAATAGTTTAAGGTCATATGCATGGACCATTGCCGTATAGTTTAATGTCGTATAGGATGATGAAAGGGACACAGTTTAATGTCATGTTGGACGAAAGTAATACAAATAGTTTAAGGACATATTCATGGACCGATAATGGTGTATTTTATGTTTATACAAAATACTTCTTCAGAAATATGGCATTGGTTGGAGTAGTGATGAGTCCCCCATCCATTGAGATTAAAGAATAAGCTCCATTGGAATAGACCTTATGTATTGAATAAGGTCGTTCCCACTTTGGTTCAAGCTGAAGAGGTTTCTTTCCTGGTATCATTGGAGTTCTGAGAACTAATACCAATTCTCCCTGAACAAATGAATGAAGACGAACTTTTTTGTTGAAATCTCATGCTATTCGATTCTGATAGACTTCCAAGTGGTGCAGGGTACACAATATTTTCTCATCTAACCACTCCAATTCATTCAATCGCTTTTGATATTGTTAATCTATAGATGATTTATCACAAGTGTATACTCTGAGCGAAGGTAATTAAACTTTAATGGGCAAGACTGCTTTCGTTCCATATACTAGTGAATATGGAGTTGACCATGTTGCAGTACAGGTGGTGGTCCGATAAGCCCATAAAGCATGAAAGAGTTTATCAGGACATGACCTCTTATCTTTATCCACCATATTTTGCAGTATATTTGACAGAGTCTTGTTGAAGGATTCTATCTAGCCATTGGTCGCTGCATGATACCGAGATGAATGATTGGATTTAATGTTGTATTTTTTATACAACTTCTTCACCTCAGATGAACAGAAGTTGGTTCCATTGTCCGTCAATATGGGATGAGGGACACCAAATCTGGTAATGATTTTAGACTTGATGAAGCTAACAATAATTTTAGAACTAACTTATTTGAGAGGTATTGCCTCTACCCATTTGGAAAATAAGTCAGTAGCAGTAAGAATATACTTGAACTGCTTGGCCGTAGATGAAGGGTAAGCTCCCACCACATCCATTCCCCATGTGGAAAATGGCCATGAGTATTTACCTATATGAAGCAAATCTGGAGGATGATGAATGAAGTTGGAATATAATTGGTATGAATGACACTTCTTTGTGAAATCAACACAATCTTGTATCATTGAAGGCCAAAAGTATCCAAGCCTTCGAATCTGATCAGATAGTCTATGTCCAGACTGGTGGTCACCACAGACTCCTGCATGCACTTCTTTCATGAAAACTATTGTCTCTTCACCATCAATGCATCTGAATAGAACTCCATCAAAACCACGTTTGTAGAGAACTTTCTCTAAGTGATCTGGGCTATCATAAAGAGTAAATTTGACCACACGTCGCCAGATTTGTTCTTTCCCAGCTCTATTAGGTGGAAGTGTTCCATTTTGAAGGTATTCTCTGATAGGTGTCATCCATCCTATAGTATGACCATATGGTTCAGAGATGGGACTAATTTCATTAATTTCCTCTGTTCTGGCTTGAACATAAGGTGAAATTGTACGACGATGGGAAATAATGATGGTTGTCTAAACCCGATTTGGATCTGCCAGAGATGTGGCTATATTAGCTAGTGCATCAGCTTGGTCATTTTTTGATCTTGGGACATAAGAAAATTTCGGTTTCTAAGGAAACTCCGCCATTAACTCTCTGACATAATCATACAAAGGGATTAGTTCTTCTTTTCTGATGGCATAATCCCCATTGACTTTTTTTATTACCAGGTCTGAATCACCTTTCACCTTAAAGTGATTCAATTGTGCTTGAAGTGCCAAATCCAATCCTGCAATAAGAGCTTGGTATTCCGCTTCATTATTTGTACTGCCTCCCAACAATGAGAAGAAAAAAGGTAACACTTCCTTTTCTGAAAAAATTAGTACAATTCATAAGCCAACTTTGTTGAATTTAGGATTTTCCATTTTCTTTATTGATGGAATTCTGGAAGCACCATCAAAGTACATTTCCCTTACCTGAAGACTATCTTGAATAGAGAAGACTTCCTCATCAGGATGTTCAATATCTGAAGATGTGTCTTCCACTGAAGGGTGTTCAACCAGGAAATCATCCAGAGCTTGGCCCTTTATTGCCTTTTGAGACACATACTGAATGTCGAACTGAGGTAAGATAACTTCCCACCTTTCCGGACGTCCTGTAAGCATCAGAAGACTAAGGATGAATTTGAGAGGATTATTGCGAGATACCAATTGGAATTAGTGATGTTGCAGGTAGTGTCTTAACTTTTGAACTACACAGATTAATGCTAGGAATCACTTCTCAATATTTTAGTATCGAGTTTCTGCTTCAAGCATTGTCCGACTGAGATAGTAGAGGCTATTTTCATTCCCAGCATCATTCTTCTGAGCAAGAAAGGCACCCAATGATCGCTCTAGAGCTGTCACATAGAGGATAAGTGGTCTTACTTCAACAGGTGGCATTAACACCGGTGGACCCAAGAGATACTTCTTGAGAATATCGAATTCTTCTTGACATTCTTCAGTCCACTGGTAAGTGACTCCCTTCTTCATCAATTTGGTGAAGGGTAGGATTTTGCCTGCCAAATTGGCGATGAAACGCCGAATATAGGCTAAGTGTCCTTAAAGTCCTCTCAATTATTTTAAATTTCAAGGAGGTGACATACCAAGGATTGACTTTGTCTTCTCAGGATCAACTTCAATACCACGATGGCGTATGAAGAAGCTGAGAAATTTTCCCGAGGTTACCCCAAAAACACATTTTAAGGGGTTCATCTTCAAATTATGTTGTCGAAGCTTGTGGAATATGACTTACAAATCATCCAAGTGATTAAAACATTGTTTGTATATGACCACCAAAATCGTCCACATAAGATTCAACAAACTTCCCTAAAAAGGGTTTGAAGATACGATGCATGACACACTGATATGTTGCGCCTGCATTCTTTAGGCCAAAGGGAATTAATCGATAGCAAAACACACCCTGAGGGGATCTGAAGGCTGTAGATTCTTTATCTCTTGGATCCATTCAGATTTAGTTATATCCAGAATATCCATCCATGAAGTAAAGTGCTTTATATCCAGCTGTCGCATCAATCAAGAGTTCTGTAATCGGAACTGGAAAATCATCTGTAGGAAAATGCCGATTAAGATCTATGAAATCAATGAAAACTCTAATTTTACCATTCTTCTTTTTCACTGGGACAATATTATCCAACCACTTGGGATATTTAACTTCTCTGACGAAGTTAGATTTGATGAGCTTATCCACTTCAGCTTTAATTTTGGAAGCATAGGTTGGGTTTGTTCTTCTAGTAGCTTGTTTGAATCCTCGAAGTTCTTTTGGAAAACCTAAATGATGAGTGGAAACATCAGGATCAAGCCCTAACATCTCTATATAGTTCCAAGAAAATATGTCTCAATTTTTCTTTAAAAAGGAAATATACATCTCTTGTTCTTCAAGAGTCATAGCTGCACTAATTAAAGTTGGGCATGAATCTTCTTTTGTACCCAAATTTATTTTTCCGAGTTCATCCATGGTGGTAGAGATACCCTCTTCAAATGCTGGAGGAGCATCCCTGAGATCTTCCTCTTCAGCATGTGTTATTTCTTCCGTTTCTACTTGCATAGTAAATGATGAAGCAAAATTTCCATAATTAGAAGAGATGTCAAAATTTGCACATCTTGAAGAAGAAGCTTCCATTTCCAACCCAATTGATGATGAAGGGTATTATTTGGGTAATAAAGAGGAGATGATGGATTGATAATTGACATCATTATTTACCTCTGACATTGCTATAACTTTCCCTGGCCTGATTGGTGAAGTATAGACTTATTGGATTTCAGTAGATGAAATGAATATATCTCCATTTGAGCTTTCATCATTGCTTGGTGGATCACCAATTTCTCCTATGATGTCTGGCTTGATTTCCATGATTGACATTATAGAGGTTTCCATAAGAGTATTTTGATTTGGGTCTATCTTGTCAATTTGAATGATAGGAAACACATAATCTATAATCACATGTGCTAGTGGGTTTACTGGAATCTTTTCCAAACCATATGGAGCATTAACTTTGGAATCTCCTTTGTTGTGGATTCCTCCTTTCCCTTCATGTGGTAGAATTCTGCCTCAATGTATTGAGATCCACATGTCTTTAACTGGGCCTTATCACCATATAATGTTACAACTTGACCATCGAAACAAAACTCGAGACATTGATGGTATGATGAAGGGATAGCCGCATGTCGATGTAGCCAGGGTCTTCCAAGAAAGATGTTGAAGGCTGAGTCTTGATCAACAACCATGAAATCTAAATTGGACACAAGATCTCCAAATTGAGTTCTGAGTGTAATCTCACCCAGTGGTTCTTGTTCATTTTTATCATATCCTTGTAACATCATAGTTGAAGGAGATAAATCAGATTCTGTGAGGCCCAATCGACGAAGTGTACGAATGGGCATGAGGTTGACTCCTGAACCACTATCAATGAAATCTCTTCGGATGTCTATGCCATTGACCTTTCCAGATAAGTACAAAGGTCTAATATGTCCATGAACAAAATCATCTTCATCTTCATCAGTAAAAGATATTGCTGCATGGAATTCTGCAGGATTATTCTCTACATGGTAGACTTCAGCTGCAGCAATTTCAGTCTCAAACTTCTGAGGACTTGACAAAGCCTCAATGAGTGCCTCCCAAAGATCCTTTGATAAATTCAAGGCATCCATAACTGATAAATTGGCCGGTGCCTGGGCCAGGTGTTTCAATATATCATACTTTTGATCCAAAGGTCTACGTTTCCCAACAGGAACATGTGGTTTAGTAGGTGCCTTGGAAGTTGATGCTTTGGAATTTGATGCATCTTGTATCAGAATAGGAATTAGTAATACTCCTAGATTTGGAAGATTAGACCTATTAGGTCTATTAAATTACTGAGAGGAAGAAGATGGAACCTTCAACCGATCTTCCAGAATAATTGTCCTAGGGCTGAGTCTGCATTGTGTGGAAGAACTCTCTTGTTCCTGTTGAGCTCGTTGAAGGGCTCTACCATGAGTTTCTGCCGCATACACAGTTCTAGCAGGGGTAGAATTGGAATAGTGGCCTCTGAAAGATCCACATCTTCCCCTGTATCCTGAGCCTCTGTAACTTCCTCTGATTCATATGTTTGATATAGGGAATTCAGGCTCATCAAAATCGAAACTGTGATTGGCATATGAATCTATTAATTGAATCATATTAACAGAACCAAAGATCAATTCTTCATCCGATGAAGACTCTTCCTAATTATCCTATTTAGGATGTTCCATTTGGTGGGGCGGTGCCCGTGAACTTGAAGTATATGGCATGAAGTCTTCCAGAGTCAAAGACAACTTAGGCTTTGACACATACTCATCTTCTTATGATTATTTTTCTTTCATTGAATCATGCCATTTCTTTGAGGATTTTCCCTCTGATTAAGAGGGTTTTGCTGCGACATTCATGGTAGAAGTCACAATTGGTTTCTTCAATTGCGTTCGTAAAATGGCATGAGTTCGGTTGAGAATTTTTCTGACCATCCAATCATCATATTTCTGTGCATTTTTGCTTTTGAATTATTGCCATTCTCCTTCTTCCTCTAGAACTATAGCAGTAACACATGCTACCTGGGCTGAAGAGCCTTTCAGTTTTACTTGTCCCGAGTCGACCATCTTTTGATGGAGATCTTTGAAGACAAAACAATCCTGGATGGGATGCCCCAATATTTTATGAAAGGGGAAATAGTTGGGATGGTCTTCATCTCCTTCCTTGTTTGGCCTCTTGGGCCTTGTCAATTGAACCAAATTATTTTCCAGATCCAAAATGAAAAAACCAAGAACTTGTTCATTTCGGAAAGAGTAAAATTTTCTCTTCAGATCCTCAAATTGTTTCCATATTTGATCTCTTTTATAATCTTGACGAAACAGCCTTTGTTTTTGGTACTCAGGAGGTAGATCCCTTCAATAAGATGAAGGTTTTAAAGTAGAAGTAGGTACAGGTTCTTGTTTAAGCATAACTGTAGCAGTCTCTGATTTACACATACTTCTTCCTGGAGCTGATGGAATTACATGAGCTTTATCCTTAGTCTTTATAAGAGAATCTTTAATTTGTTGAGAGATTTAAGTAAGGTCTCGAAACCCTCCTATGTATTTCACAGGGATCAACGGTGTGCGCAACTTTTCACGCAGATTTTCCACACAGATTGGAAACAGTTATTCTTGAGGGAGTGCTAAGCTTAGGGAATATGTTAATCCCTTCCAGTGAGCAATGCAATCTGAGACCCTTTCATTCTAACTTTTCTTACAGTTTGTAATATCAAAAACTATTGTCTTTGGAAAAATTGAGCTGAACTGAAGAAGGAATTTTTGGCGAAGATCTTCCCACCAGGTAATTGACCGAGATTGCAAGCTTGTGTACCAGACAAAAGCTGGTCCTTGAAAGGTTTGCATGAAGCATATGTGTTTCACTGCTTCTTTCTGTTTTGGAGTTCCCATCATAGGATCACAAAAAGAAACGTAATGCGTCAAATGCTGTTCAGTATCGCCTGATCCATTGAAAATAGGGAATATAGGGTTCCCAAAAACTTGATGGGGGAAGGATTGAATCTACCCATTCAGGGTAAGCTCTCTTTTCTGGTTGAACCTGCGCACACTTCCCTTCCATAGTCTCTAACCAAGTTGTTAATGACTCAGTGGTAGTTATTAACTTTTGAGAATCATCCGGTTGAACCTAGACTTGGTCTGGTGCAATAATTGGAGTCTAGATAGGTATGGTGGCTGGTACTGCAACTGATGGTAGCATCGCCAATTGTTATTGCACTTGACCCATAGGATTAGACCTGTGAGGGTGTACTGATAGAGGAGAATATTCTTGATCCATCTTAGTAGCTGCAACAAATTCCCTTGGCTGACTGACTCCAGCACGCTTATAAGGAAGACTACATTGAAGTAGTTCTGCGTTCAACCTCCTCAATTCCTTCATTTCTTTCTCTTTCTGTGCAAATATTTGCTCTAATGAGAGCGATTGGCCTTCTCCAGAGGAAGGGTATGTAACCTAGTTCTTTCCTTTCCCCTTATTGGAAACCTTTTGGAGAGGGTGAAGTGAGTTACTTGAAGGATTACCTAGGTTCTGAGTAATCCTTTGATTTCGTGTATGAACACCTTCTTCATTTGTGTCTGTGCGTACAACTTCTTTAACAGAAACTTCTTCATATGAGTCCCCTGAGTGATCCTCATGTTCTGAAGGATCAGCAACAATGACATTAATTGATGCATAATGCATCTCATCCCTTCTATCAGCATTTCTATGATATTGTCTTTTGCCATACCCCCAACTAGACATTGCATTTTTTTGATTTGATCTCTCAGTAACTTCTTGGAGAACTGTAATTTGGAGAGAATCTCCTGATAATTTTTCTCTTCGTTCCCCTTGAGGCCTCTTCCCCAATCGAGAGAAGACTGACTTTCTATGAGAGAGGGATTGAGGATTTGAAAAATTCCCCAGTCCGGTGGACTGGGGCTGTTCCTGCTATCTTTGCTCAACTCCTTGAATACTATTTGTTGATTCTGAGGGTTGGGTTAAAAGAGTCCCCAGTCTGGAAAGCTAGGGTGGTTCTTGAAATGCTATATTTGAGACTTTCTTGAAATCTCTCCCGATCTTATGGACCTTAGTCTAGAAATTAGCTGGATGCATCAATTGACATACACTTTTATCACCCGGCTCAAAAGACCGTTGGATGATTTCTGACACTTCTGTCACTTGGTGATGTGCTTGCTCCAAACGAGAGGCCTGTTCAATATTATCGTCTTCTTCATGCAGGAGTAATTCAACAACTTGTTCTCTATATGCTTGATTTTGAGAGGAACTACTTGAAGCCTGTTCTTGGGAAAGCTTTTGATTATAAACAAAACCCATTGGCTGTGGCCGACCACGAGCAATAATATTGCATGAGACCGTTTTCGGTGGGCTTTGCTGACTGGAGAGAACAGTGAAATTTAGTGCTCCATGAACACCCCATCCTCTAACATGAATACCAGATGGGTCATTGGCAATTAACTGGTGCAATCTTTATAGTGCGCCAAGGAATGAACGTTGAAGGGCTCTCTACTGCTTTTCAGTCTTCGGATATCGAGAGACTGATAGAGATGCCAAGTCAATTTGGCACTGTAACCCTTATATTATCTTAACACGATTTTCATATTCATCATAAGATAATACTTTCTTTTTTAACTGACAAAGAGTTTTCCATATGTTGAGACGAGTATCATTAATTCCATATTCCGTCAACATCTCAGGAATGTCATACTGAGAGTCATCCAAAGGCCAAAACATGACTGACACTTCACCCTTCGCCAGTTGTTTTCTCATGTTCAGTATTTCCTCTTTATCATTTAATGAAGATTCTTCTACTTGTTTAGACCAGAGCTGGTGCTTACTTGTTGCTTCATCGGATTCAACAAGACTGGTAGAGAAATCACTGATCAAACTAGAAGATGCATGACTTAGGGGTGGTTCGGAGAATGAGCTAAACCCTGGGCTATCTTCTTGTTGAGAAATTATTTCACCTGCTAATAGTAAAGCATCAGACATGACTGACTTCACATTTTCAAGTACCTCAAGATAAGAGGGCTTTCTCCTCTCTACATTGTCTATTGGAGAATTTTCCAAGCAATGTGAATCACTACTATAGAGAGGACTTTCACAGTGAAATTCATTATCATGGGGAGGACCACCATGGTGGGTTACAGTAAAAGATGAAACATTTTTCTCCTTGGTCTTCTGACCACACACAGGGTTCTTGTGGCTCTCATCTGAAGATAAAATCTCGAGATCGACTGAATTGTCATGAAGCAAGCCTTCATGAGAAAGTATCTGATTCAGACCTTTGGAATTAATGTTCCCACTATTGGGAATTGAGAGAGTAGAATCTTGAGTTGAAACAGATTGTTGTCTGAGTGCATCAAGAACTCTGTCATCGAGTAAGGCCTCGTTACAGATTGGCCCCTGATTTCTTGATTTTGGTGGGAAGGTCTTCTTCTTAGATGCCTTCTTACTCAATTTGGCAGGTGTATGTGCCTGCTCAGGAGAAATGATCAGGTTAGGCTGATTATCTCCGCTCAAACCAGGTGTATGTACCTGACTTGGTTGTCTGTATGATATTGGGGAGTACACCCAACAACACTCTTGGACTGGAATAGATGTGTGTGTCTGTTCCAGAGTGAACTGTTGATGTGTCACTCCACTGGTATGGATAGATTTATGTGTCTTTCCCTGATATGCTGGTGAAGCTATTATAATATCCTGACAAGCATCCAGAATATGTGCAGGGATTTGTTTCTGCTCTTTCACCATTGAAAGAATGTGCTTGGTGACTTCAGTAGCCAGAACGGGGATATAAGTCCATTTCATGCTTGGATTAGGTGTATGTTCCTGCTCCTGTACTCCTTTTCCTATCAGTGAATCCTGACAGTACTCAAGTGTGGGGGCAGAGAGTTGAGTCTGCCTCCTGTTTGTCGCTGGAACTTTCCGACTGACTTCTTCGAATGCTACCAAATAAGATTGTTGGCAGGCTTGATCAATACTAGAAGGTGTATGTGCCTACTGATTTCACTTCACTGAACGTGGTTGACGAGATCCATCATATGTATTCAAATGAGCCTGCTGACTAGCTGATGATTTATAAACAGGTGTATGTCTCTGTCTATAGTACTCCACCGGAATTTCCTGGAGGGATTGGTGTGATGCTGACAGAAGAGTCTATTGGAAAGTGGAATTAAAATGAATGGGTGTGTGTGCCTGCTCGTTTATTTCCACCAAGTTAGGTTGGTGGACTTCTCTGGGGATGGTAGAGATGAGAACCTTCTCACTGTTGACTGGATTTCACCTCTGGCGATTCATCTTGCCTGCTCGGGTTTGAGGAACCTGAGCTGAATGCCTGGAGTTGATACCCTCATCATGTTGAGGGCGCACTGCCGCACGAGT
Source organism: Viscum album (assembly GCA_963277665.1). Taxonomy (NCBI): domain Eukaryota; kingdom Viridiplantae; phylum Streptophyta; class Magnoliopsida; order Santalales; family Viscaceae; genus Viscum; species Viscum album. Next base: position 1,325,850,369 of record OY728142.1, on the reverse strand, counting down.
CTGGTGGCGATTGTTAATAGGATCCCTCGAGAAGGACTCCTATATCATTGAATTAAGGCCCTAAGGGACCTGCTCATTCACCTCCTCAGAATATGGTAGTGAATGGTGATTGCGTTCCAGGGATAACGACCCGAAACGGTTGGAGACGGTGGTTAGAACCGCCTGCTTCTTGATCGCTGATCGTCTCTGTCCGGACGACAGGTTGAATTATTGACTTGGAGGGCTTGTGGAGCGGCCTCTAGAGTCAAAATAGTACCGTTTTTCCGGTACTCCTTAACCAGCGCATTTGATACCCAGTGTTGAAGACGCTGAGTAGGTGATTTAGTCCTTAGAGCGGACGACGATCCAGCAGGAGTAGCATCATTGGTATTCACAACAGACATACTCACTGGTGTTAACTTAAGAGAAGCCATTTTGGAAATGTAGAAGATCGTGGAAAAGAGTTCCTGTCTGACATAACAAACATAATCAAGATAAGTCCAGACACTACATCTTTTGGATGAGAAAATATGTTATTGATTTTTTTGTTGGACCTCTCATTGAGTTAAAATAGGATCCTAACAAATAGGTAAAACATCACTTTAACTTGGTTAAGTATTCACATCGGGTTAACCATTTTTTGTTTCCTCTGGAATTGGGGATGACCTCGTTGATTGAAGGTTCAAACATTCCAATTGGTTTCTAACGGGTTTGTTCGTAGAACTGGAAACATCCAATGATTCCATATCCATTTGGACTTACTTTCCAAAGTTAGGCTCTCATTAGTTGTGGACTGATGATGATTAGGAATTTTCATTGGTCGAGAGGATGGGAGGTTGGACTCATCACACCTTTTCTAGGGGAATTATTGTCTACTCCGGGACTCTCTTTATAGATTTAAGTTATGTTCGTGAATCCTTATTACATTACAAAGTATAAAATGAGCTTTCCTATGGATCTAACAATCAATGATTGATATGTAGGAAATTTAGAGAATCTTTTATATGTATTCGAGGTTCATCATTGATAGATAATCATCTATATTTGTTAGAGATTCTTAGTCAATGATATCCTTCAGTATATAAAATTCTCTTGGTCATTATGATAACCATACGGGTTTTAAATCCACTCATTGGGGCACTTGAAGTTTATTTTAATTCAGAAGGACATGGATTATTTCAGAGTTGGGATCATACCTGCTGATGGGCTACCTATGTATCCTTTGTTTTGGAAAAGGAATCAAAACCCACGTAGTTCGAGTAAGGGAGTATGATGTTTATGCATGATTGATGGCTCAAAGAAAGATGTCATGATTTCTTTTACACTCTAAGCTCACGTGAGTCATGCTCAGTGTGAGAAACAAGAGGTATTGGTGAAACCAGACAATTGTTCCATGAAAGATGCAATGATGTGGGGCTTATGTATGTATGACTGCCCAAAATAGATGAGGATTAAGATTTAATTCAGGGAAGAAATCCAGGAACAAGTTCCATAAATTTATATGTACTTCATGGAGATTTGGGTACTCTAACTTGGGTCTTACTCCTGAGGAAGATGCCCAAATTAGGAGGGGACTCATGATTGGGTTTTACTCCTGAGAAGGAAGTCCAAATCAAAAGTAAATTGAGACTGGTTAAGAGCAATTAAGGCTAGGGCTTACTCCTGAGAAGAAGGCCCAGGTTAAAGGGATTTCAAAATTAAGGGACTTGGGGCTTACTCCTAAGGAGGATTCCCATACTTGAGACTGGGGCCTACTCCTAAAAAGGAGGCCTAGGTTAAGGGAATTATGACTGGGGATTACTTCTAAAAAGGAGGCCCAAATCAATGAGTACTTGGTACTTACTCCTGAAAAGGAGGCCAAAATCAATGACGGCTTGCGGATTACACCTGAGAAAGAGGCCCAAATTAATGAGGACTTGGGGCTTACTCCTGAGAAGGAGGCCCAAATTAAATGAGAATTTAGACTGGGGATTATTCCTGAAAAGGAATCCCAGCTTAAGATAATTATGGTTGGGGATTACTCTTGAGGAGGATGCCCAAATTAATGATTCTCTCATCTTAGAGGATGAGATTGAATGAATGAATTCTCTAACTATAGTGATATAAAGATGTTAAAATCACTATGTTTTGAGATATGTTCCATGGAACTCCTTTCAAATAAGGGAGTCAATCAAGAAAACATGCCATAAATGGCTTTGAAGAGTGTCTTGAATACTGAATCTTGAATAGGAGAGGTGGAATGGCATAAGAGGAGTTAAATGGATAGGAAGGGCACCCAAAAAATAGAAGGGCATGCAAGTCCTGGTAGGAGCGCAGGTATTACGTGGGCGCGAAAGTCCTGGTCGTGCATGTATACCTGCGCGACACATGGGTACCTGTGCAATCCTTGACCAGTAGAGTAATACTTGGGCAATTCTTGACCAAATCCTTTAGAATTATCCCAAGGTACTTCAAGAATATTGGCACAAAAGTTTCAATGAGTAGGTAAGGATGTGCGCAAGTGTGTCCATTTCCCTTAAGGGTAAAACACTTAGGCACTCTAGTGATAGTGAATTCTAACACTTAGACTTTATTCCTCTTGTTTAGACCTTCCATTCTAGGAAAAGAATTACCTTAGAAGTATTCAGAAGACTTGAAGAAGAGACTTGGGCGTTCAGAGCTCTGTATCTGAATTCTGGAAAAATTCCTTCCCTCAAATGGGGGCCCACCAGGGTATTTATAGGCTGGAGAAGACCCTGGGCGTTTTTCAAAGAGGGCGCGCAAGTCACCTGCGTGCCCATTTGGGTGGTGTGCAAGTCTACTTGCACGACCTATGGGTAGTGTTCTCCTTGTTCATCCCTCTCTCTTTTTTTGATTTTTATTCAAAGGATGAATCTTACTTATTGAGGTATTTCCCTTTTCATTTTGTTTAGACTCTATGACAAAAAAGGAGTTTCAACACACACAAAAGATCGACACCATACCACCCCCAAACAAATGTTCAGGCTGAGGTTTCAAATCATGAGTTGAAATAGATTCTAGAGAAAACCGTGCAGTCAAATAGGAAGGATTGGAGCAAGTGCTTGGATGATGAATTATGGGATTATAGGACATCATACAAGACACCCATTGGTATTTCCCTATTTAGGATTATTTTTGGGAAAGTGTGTCATCTCCCCATGGAAGTTGAGCATTAAGCTTATTGGGATATAAAGAAATTCCACATGGATTTGGCCCAAGATGGAATCCAAAGAAAGCTACAAATTCAAGAGCTTGAGGAGATTAGATTGTCTTCATATGAGAACTCAAGGCTCTAAAAGGAAAAAAATCAAAAGCATCTCATGATAGAATGACCCAAAAAAAGGAGTTTCATGTTGGAGAGAAAGTCCTTCTCTACAGTTCACGACTGAAGTTGATGCCTGGTAAGTTGCATTCCAGATGGTTAGGTCCTTATGTTGTGACTAATGTTTTTCCTTATGGTGGAGTGGAGATCAGACAAGAGGACACAAGAAGGATCTTTACAATCAATTAGCAATGTTTTAAGAGATACAATGAGGGACTTCCTACTGATGTAGTGGATTTTATCACACTGCATGACCCCATCATCACTTAAGCACATTGAGTTGTTCCTAACCCTTTAACTTTTTTATTCTTTGTCCTATTTAAAATTATACATTTTATGTGCATATATCATCTCAAGGGTTCACATTGAGTAAAATGAAATATTTTAAGTGTGGGAGAGGGAACCTTTTAGTTTAGTAATTTCAATTGTTTTCAAAAAAAATGTGTGTTTTTCAAATTTTGTGTTTTTATTTTTTAATTTTCTGTGTATTTTTGAAACTTTTGAGCTAAAATGATTCTCAACAACCATTTTGAAATCCATATCAATAATTGAAACAATTTATCCCTCAAAGCTAAGCTTAAATGAATGCTGAAATGACTTTTTATCAAGTTCAAATATTTAATAATTTCATGAAAAGTACACTGAATTTTGAATCCCATGCCACATCTCACTGTCTTTATATTTGAAATCACTTTCCTGTGAGGCTTCTAAACCATTATTTTCAGATTCTTTACATTCACCTCACTTCTTGTGAGAGCCAAACCATGCTTGATTTAACCAGAATTTGATTTATTCCTGTCAAAACTTGAAGGTTTGAGGTACTTATATTTAAATGATTGAGGCATTTGTTTGGTATTAAAGCCCCTATTTCAAAAAATCCTTTTTATAATGGAATACCTTGAAAATTTAATCCTTGTAGCCTTTAAAATCCATGAAAAACCTATTAGGTTATCCACATTACAAGCCAATTTTCCCTATCCAACCAACTCTTAAAGTGAAATTGCATAATCTATTTGAGCTTAAGTGTGTGGGAAGCTATCTTGTGTTGTGCCACCACATTCTATGATACTTTGGGTGGAAAATTAAATTCTGAAGAGATGTGTTTGATACTGAAGAAAATCATTATATTGAAAGTTGTTCCTTTTCAGGAGCTTTCATGACAAGTGAAGCTGTGCCTTTTCTAGAGCTTCTAATAGAGGGGGAAAGTTTTGCCTATCTAGAGCTTTCAAGAAAATCATGTTTTAGAAGATTGACATTTTTTATACTGAAATTATGAATGGTGTAAACTTTCCATGACTTTTCATGATGATGGAGCTGAATTGATACTATGGGGATTGAGTAGAAGACCATATTTATGTGAAAATTAGATTAATGCAATTTTTCTTCAAAAAGAGTCAAGCACTCCTCATTCAACCTCATAATTTTTCACACCTTAATCCTACCAACCGAAAGCCACAGAACAACCCTAAAAATTACTCATGATAAACATATGTCTTTGACTCACATCAGGTGGCGATGTAGGAATTTATCAAGCCTATGGTGACCCTTGTATGAGTTTGGATGAGAAAGACATTGCAAAAAAAATGATATTTGTGTGATGAGAGAAAATTCAAGCGAGGTAAGTGTTTTGTGCATGAGAGGATAAATGAAGTGGAAATATAATGAATGATATAAATAGAGAACTTGAAATAAGGTTTATTATAAGGAATGATATCTTTTTATTCTTGGTGTGGAATTGATGGATCTCAATGATATGTGTTTTAAAATTTGTTTTTACTTGATATTGATGTTTACTTGATATGAGGTTTTTCCCAGGAGTGGAAAAGGGTAAGTTTGAGGGAGTTGATAAAACACTATTTTGTTGAATATTTTATTGATAATAAATGAAATAATTTCCTCACATTGTGTTAAATATGTTTATTTATAAAATATTTGGGATTTGATCATTCATTTGAAAATTTGGTGAAAATTCCAGTTTTACTTTTTATAGTGCACTGTATTATTTCGAAGATAAATATTTTTATATTTATTATTTTAACTTGAAAGTTTTTAAAAGTGTTCCTGACTTAATTTTCTACAACTTTTATTCAGGACATTAGAGATAAAGTGTAACATCCCAGGTAAATAAAGAATAATACATTTTTATATTTATTAATATTTTCAAATTAAATATTAATTTTACTTTAAATGGGTTTCTATGTTCGATAGCGTACTCGATACGTAACAATGAGTTTCTTTGAAAACTTACGTTGCACACTAGTAATATAATAATATTATTTTAAATGGTAGTTAACACGTAGCCGTTGTATTGGCGGGAATGAATAGAAATAACTATAATATTATTATATATGTTTTTTAAATGTTTTTATATTTATCCAATAAAAGATAAAGGCTTAAAATACGAAAAGAATTCAATTTTAGGCATATATACTCTAATTTTCACTAAATGTCCACATATCGCGTTTTGATGGAGAACCCTCTTTAATTATAGTTTTGGTCACTCTTATAAATTCTATTGGAACAAATAAAATTCTTCTTTATAATCGGGACATCAAAATTTACTTTGTGTAAATTTTTGGTATTTTTCCGATAAAGTTCATATTTTAATGAATAATGAAAAATGTTGTATTTTAATTCAAAACAGCTTTTTAATCTAATTTATTTATATGATTAGATTATATTTTTAATTGGTTTTAAATTTAAATTAGAATATATTTGTACCATTTAATCCAATAGTGGTCGTTGTAATTAATTTCACTTTGAAATTGGACTTAAACTAGTGTCAATCTTTTGATACTTATTATTTCATAAAAACACACAATTTGTCATGACAGCAGGAATTAATTATTAAATTAATTAATGTAACTTATATGTTTTCAATTTTATAAAATAGACATCATTTTTGAATTTGGAATATCAAATATAGCTTAGGGTGAAGTTTTGGTATTTTTCTGAAAAACTTCAATTTTTGATGAATAGTGAAACCACTAAGTGGTACTTAAAAAACTGATTTTTCGTTTAAATGAAACTTTTACCACATTTGTGTTTTGAATTTCAAACTTCCGACATACATGGTTGTCATTAGGAAGTAAAATGTGGTTCAATGGGATTAAAATAATTTTTTGGTGAATAGTAACTTTTAAGTTTATTAATCGTGATTAGAGGTAATTAGTGTAATTTAAGGTAAAAATAATGTTTTAATAATATCAAATGAACTTGACACATGTCCTAACTTTATTGGATGTGTCATGTCCAACGAAAACAATCCATGGGTCAACTTGGGGACCCCATAGATCCACTTTGGTAGGAAAATGACATTAATAACTTTTTATTTAATGTTAAAATTAAAATGTCACAAACATGAGTTGTTTTAATAAAACAATTTTTAAATGGGGTTATACAAGTCATAATTTTGACTATAAATATTCATTAGAAATCTAAAAATATTTCCTACATCATTATAGTTTTTTTATAATTTTTAGACATTCAATAAATTAAATTATTTATGACACTATGATGATGCAGAGATTACCTCATTATTTAACGATTTAAATAAAATGAAAAGATAATGTAAAATATAAGCCCTACACTTGTCAAAAACCTATTGGATGGGTGGATTTAGAACTATTATCACCTTATACTCTAAATAAATCAATTTGGGACCTTTAAAAACCGAAACTCATTTTATAATAAAGTAACATTTTATAACTTTCCAAGAGTGCCCCTCCTCTCCTCTTATAAAAGGCCCCCACCTCTACCACCTTACCCACACCTCTCAAGCCTTTGGCTCGTACAACCCCTGCCCATTTTGTCTCTCCTAATCCCTCTCTTACTCCTAGAAGCATCACTTTGGGCAGAAGTCTTTCCAAGAAAGCCTTTGAGCTCAAATCAAAAAGAGTTACCCGTTTTAAAGGTAGTGTCTTCTCTTGTGTTCTTTTGTTTTATTTTGATTTTCCAACCCCCTAAACACTTTTTTTTCATTTCTTTTGTAACAACACCAGTATCATAAATATACTAGGATTTTTTTATAAGAATTATTCGAGCTACACTTACACACACCTACATCTAATGGTTAAAGAACATACTGTTTCTGTGGATGGCGAGTTTCTGCCTCACGAAACGATGATTATTCAACACTCATATAACACCATCAAAGGTGATCATTAAGATGTCACTATATTTATATATGATATATAATATGTTTATTTTTTACTTAAGCTTCTGTATTTTTCATTTATGGAATACCTTTATGGTTTCCATTATGGGTAAACGCGATATCTTCATTTTAGGAAGTGCGGACTACCGCCCCCTCAAAGTGATTTGATTCGTTAATACCATATGTGGTACATATAAAGGAGAGATTTAATGATATTATATGTTATATTATACTATAATTATAATATAACTTTATATAATTATTGTTTCTTTCCATTAAAGTATGATACAAAAATGAAATTAGTGTTCATGCGTACGTACGGCTTACCGTCTCCATGAATGGTGCACTTCATTTCTTATCCCCAAATGTAATGTACTATTAGAAGTACACATATATAATGGATATATATGATTTATGTTACATCTAAATGATGAATATAATTCTGGAATTAAAATATACATATCTCTCATTTAGTTTTAATTCCATTAATATGACATAGAAATGAAAGTAGCGTTCATGCGTACGTATGGATTACCATCTCCATGAACGGTGAATTTCATTTCTTACCTCTAATTGATTATGTAATATTATAAATACATGTATATGTTGGATATATATGATATATATGATATTAAAATCATGAATATCATTCTGGATATAATGAACCTTTGACTACACGAACAACATATAATTGTAAGAAGTCCACTTTCGACTTAAGAACCAAATATCGAAAAAACAAACATTATTAACTTAAATGATTAAATAATGTTTATAACATGGAAATAAGTGATATAAAAGGAATAATGAACTTGAAAAAGTTTCTTAAGAAAGTAGAAATTAACTCAAGTTTATTATTCAGGAGATTAAAGAGAAATCGAGTCACGTCGGACACGAGGTAAGGGACTTCGTCTCAATCTCCTTTCATTGAGACATATTTTTTTTCTAATACAAGGATTTATTTTATATGGTGTATAAACCCCTTTGACTTTTAATTTTATACAAAAGGAATCTTTTTCTACGAAGCGTTTTACAAAATGACAAAAAGGAATGTTTCTTTTAACGTACGCGGTGACAACGACCTTTTCCACCTCCGCGAGTATTATTTGGTCTTTGTCTTCCTCAAAAAGTCGTAATGTTTTTAAAATGAAATAAATACCATATACTCTTTTATGTATTTTGGTATTGAAAATTGTTTTTATAATGCATTTGTTATATCAATATATTTGAGTGATATATTGTGATCAAAGTGTGGAAATTTTTTCTTTCCATTATATTTGTTTTATGTCTTATGATTTTATAATGGTACTTGGACATTTGATGGGTGGTTACGTGATAAACCATATGATGGGTGGTGCCATGAATACCAGGATAGGTGGTTACGTTATAACCTCCAATTAATTGGGTATGGAAGTCGACCGTATGGCTATTCCATTAAGTGATATGTGTGGAAGTCGACCGTATGGTTATTCCAATTAAGTATGTTTATGTCCCAAGTTACCTTTATATGTTATGTGATCTTTATATTGGTTTTTTGGTTACCTTTTGGTTACAAAAGGGTAAGTAATGATCTTTTATTCAGTGAAGATTTTTTACTACTTCATAAAGGTGAGAAGTATTACTTTGATAAAGTATACATGGTTTAGTTGTTGTTTTGAAAAACTAATAGTTTTTATTCATTGTGTATCCCTTACTGAGATTTTTATACTCACCCCAAGTTTTTTTGAAATGTTTTTCACAGGACTTAATGTAGAATAGGGTCAAGGATGGGATCAAGGGAAAGTCATGCTATCTCAAACATGGAACTAGACATGTTTCTTTTTAAGAGTTTTTATTTTATGGAAACTTAGTAGAAGTGTCTACTTTGTAGTCTTTTGAGATGTAATAGTTATGTCCTAATTCTCTAAAACTCTAAACCAGAAAAGATCCTCAATATGAATTATTCATTTAATTAAATATTAAGTAAAGTTTAAGGTCGTGGCCTTATAGTTGGTATCAGATGTCGGTTTAGACAACTTTAGGAGTTAGAAAATTGTTAAATTATGAATTAATTTATGGTATGATTGAAATGATATCGCATTTAAATATTAACATGTTGCTTCGCCTAAGATATTTATGTGTTTAGAATGGTTTTTCAAAGAGAAGACATGGAAGTTGTGCTAGGAAGGTATACAGATGGAAATGAACTTCTAAATCGGCATCCTGAGATGGTCAGAATCAGAATTGAACAGTTTGTTGCAGTGATGGCTCAGTTGACTCAGGTGATAAATCGTGGTTGTGTTTACTGACGATATTTTGGTGTTTTCTAAATGTAAAGAGGAGCATGAAAGACATTTAAGGGTTATTTTTCAAACCTTAAAATAAAATAAATTGTATGGTAAATTCAACAAGTGTGAGTTTTGGTTGCAACAAATTTCTTTCCTTGGTCACATTGTTTCTAAAGATGGAATAAATGTGGATCCTACAAAAACAAAGGTTGTTAAAGAATGGACAAGACCCACAAATGTAACTGATATTCTTAGCTTCCTTGGTTTGGAAGGCTATTACCGAAGCTTTGTTAGAAAATTTTCACGGTTATCTAGTCCAATGACTAAGCTAACTCGGAAGGGTGTTAAGTTTATCTGGACAAAAGAATGTGATGATGTTTTTCAGGAGTTGAAAAGAAGATTGGTGAATGCTCCAGTTTTGGCACTTCCTTCCAGGAATGGTGAGTTTGTTATCTATAGTGATGATTAGTTGAAGGGACTTGGTTGTGTCCTTATGCAGAATGATAAGGTAATTGCATATGCTTCACATCAGTTGAAAACTCATGAGGTAAATTACCCTACACATGATTTAGAATTAGCTGCTGTTGTTTTCACTTTAAAAATTTGGAGGAATCATTTGTATGGAGTAAAGTGTGAAATATATACTGATCACAAAAGTTTAAAGTATATATTCACGCAGAAAGAATTGAACAAGAGATAGAGGAGATGGCTGGAATTAATCAAGGATTATGATTGTACAATTCATTACCATCCGGGAAAAGCAAATAAAGTGGTTGATTATATGAGTCGAAAAAGTAATGCTTTATTAACCATGCTACATTTGGAATGAGATCCTTTGGTTTTTGATCTGATGAACTTTGGCATGGAAGTTGTTTGTGTAGGAAGTCCTTCTGTTTTGTTTCAGGTATCGGTGAAATCTTCTCTATCAGACAGAATCAAGAAAGCACAGAAGCAAGACAATGAGTTTCAGAAAAAGGTAGTGCTGGTTCAGAAGGGTAAGTTTCCGGAATTCAACATTGATAATGATTGTGTTTTGAGGTTTGGGAAGATATTATGTGTGTCTGGTGATCACAGTTGAAGAATGAGTTGTTATGTGAGGCTCATAGCTCCCCGTTTTCAGTTCATCCTGGCAGTACTAAGATATACAGAGATCTGCGAGAGTATTACTGGCAGGATGGAATGAAAAGAGATATTGCTGATTTTACTGTGAAGTGTTTGATTTGTAAGCAGGTTAAAGCAGAGCAGCAATTACCGAAAGGGATGCTTCAGCCTTTACCAGTGCCAGAGTGGAAATGGGAAAATATATCCATGGACTTTGTTGTGGGATTACCGAAGACATCTAGAGGTAATAATGCAATCTGGGTTATTTTTGATCGATTGACTAAATATGCTCATTTCCTTCCTATTCGAGATATTTTTTCTGTAGATCAACTTGCTCGGTTGTATCTTAAATAGATAGTCAGGTTGCATGGAGTTCCCCTATCTATTGTATCTGATCTTGATCCCAGGTTTACTTCTATCTTTTGGAAAGGCCTTCAAAAGTCATTGGGTTCTGAATTAAATTTTAATACAACTTTTCATCCTCAATCAGATGGGCAGTCAGAATGAACAATTCAGACATTGGAGGATATGCTACGTGCTTGTTCGATGGATTATCAGGGAAGTTGGGACCAATATCTTTCTTTGGTTGAATTTTCATATAATAACAGTTTTCATTCCAGTATACAGATGACACCGTTTGAGGCGTTATATGGGAAGCGGTGTCGAACTCCAGCTTTTTGGGATGAACTAGGTGAAAGGAAGCTGATGGGATGAGAATTGGTTGAAGAGATTGCAGAAAAAGTTCAGTTGATTCAGAAACACATGAGAACAGCTCAGAGCAGACAAAAAAGTTATGCCGACAACAGGAGGAAGGATATATCTTTTGAGGTAGGTGATCATGCTTTTCTCAAAGTTTCAACATGGAAAAGTGTGATGCGATTTGGTAAGAAAGGAAAGCTGAGTCCAAGGTTCATTGGACCATATGAAATTTTGGAGAGAGTTGGATCAGTTGCATACCGAGTGGCTTTACCTCCAAGTTTATCTCAGGTACAATATGTTTATCATGTTTCGATGTTGAGAAAGTATATGCCAGATCCATCTCATGTTTTGAGCCCAGAGGTAGTTCAGTAGGAAGAGAATATCTCTTATGAAGAACAACCAGTCCAGATTCTTGACCGAAGAGAGTAAGTGTTTTGAAATAAATAAATTAATCAGGTAAAGGTTTTGTGGAAAAACCATATGGTTGAAGAGGCAACGTGGGAATCTGAAAATTCTATGAGGGATAAATACCCCCACTTATTTTGATAAGTGAATAAAATTGCGAGGACACAATTCCCAAAAGGGGGGAAGGATGTAACATCCCAGGTAAATAAAGAATAATACATTTTCATATTTATTAATATTTGCGAATTAAATATTAATTTTACTTCAAAGGGGTTTCTATGTTCGATAGCATACTCGATACAGAACAATGAGTTTCTTTGAAAACTTACGTTGCACACTAGTAATATATTAATATTATTTTTAATGGTAGTTAACACGTAGCCATTGTATTGGAGGGAATTAATATAAATAACTATAATACGATTATATATGTTTTTTTAATGTTTTTATATTTATCCAATAAAAGATAAAGACTTAAAATATGAAAAGAATTCAATTTTAGGCATATATACTCTAATTTTCACTAAAGGTCCACTTATCGTGTTTTGATGGAAAACCCTCTTTAAATATAGTTTTGTTCACTCTTATAAATTCTATTGGACCAAATAAAATTCTTCTTTAGAATCGGGACATCAAAATTTACTTGGTGTAAATTTTTGGTATTTTTCCGATAAAGTTCATTTTTTAATGAATAGTGAGAAATGTTGTATTTTAATTCAAAACCCCTTTTTAATCTAATTTATTTATATGATTAGATTATATTTTTAATTGGTTTCAATGTAAAATTAGAATATATTTTTACCATTTAATCCAATAGTGGTTGTTGGAATTAATTTCACTTTGAAATTGGACTTAAACTAGTGTCAATCTTTTGATACTTATTGTTCCATAAAAACACGCTATTTGTCATGACAACGGGAATTAATTATTAAATTAATTAATGTAACTTATATGTTTTGAATTTTGTAAAATAGACATCATTTTTGAATTTGGAATATCAAATATAGCTTAGGGTGAAGTTGTGGTATTTTCCTGAAAAACTTCAATTTTTGATGAATAGTGAAACCACTAAGTGGTACTTAAAAAACTGATTTTTCGTTTAAATGAAATTTTACCACCTTTGTGTTTTGAATTTCAAAAATCCGACATACATGGTTTTCATTATGAAGTAAAATGTGGTTCAATGGGATTAAAATAATTTTTTGGTGAATAGTAACTTTTAAGTTTATTAATCGCGATTAGAGGTAATTAGTGTAATTTAAGGTAAAAATAATGTTTTAATAATAAGAAATGAACTTGAAACATGTAATACCCTTATTTGATGTGTCATGTCCGACCAAGACAATCCATGGGTCAACTTGGGTACCCCATGGAGCCACTTTGGTAGGAAAATGACATTAATAACTTTTTATTTAATGTTAAAATTAAAATGTCACAAACATGAGTTGTTTTACTAAAAAAAAATTAAATGGGGATATAAAAGTCATATTTTTGACTATAAATATTCATTAGAAATATAAAAAGATTTCCTACATCATTATATTTTTTTATAATTTTTAGACATTCAATAAATTAAATTATTTATGACACTATGATGATACAGTGATTACCACATTATTTAACGATTTAAATAAAATGAAAAGATAATGTAAAATCTAAGACCTAAACTTGTCAAAAACCTATTTTATGGGTGGATTTATAAATCTTATCACCTTATCCTATAAATACATCAATGTGGAACCTTTAAAAACCGAAACTCATTTTATAATAAAGTAACCTTTTATAACTTTCCAAGAGTGCCCCTCCTCTCCTCTTATAAAAGGCTCCCAGCTCTACCACCTTACCCACACCTCTCAAGCCTTTGGCTCAGCCAACCCCAGCCCATTTTTCTCTACACATCCCTATATTAATCCTAGAAGCCTCAATTTGGGAAGAAGTCATCACAAGGAAGCCTTTGAGCTCAAATCAAAAAGAGTTACCCGTTTTAAAGGTAGTGTCTTCTCTTGTGTTATTTTATTTTATTTTGCTTCTCCAAACCACTAAAATCTTTTTTTTCATTTCTTTTGTAACAAAACCAGTATCATAGATATACTAGGATGTTTTTATAAGAATTATTTGAGCTAAAATTACTCACACCTACATCTAATGATTAAATAACATACTGTATCTGTGGATGGGGAATTTCTGCCTCACAAAACGATGATTGTTCAACACTCATATAACACCTTCAAAGGTGGCCATTAAGATGTCACTATATTTATATATGATATATAATATGTTTATGTTTTACTTAAGCTTCTGTATTTTTCATTTATGGCATACCTTTATGGTTTCCATTATGGGTAAACGCGATATCTTCATTTTAGGAAGTGCGGACTACCACCCCCTCAAAGTGATTTGATTCATTAATACCATATGTGGTACATATAAAGAAGATATTTAATGATATTATATATTATATTATACTGTAATTATAATATACCTTTATATAATTATTGTTTCTTTCCATTAAAGTATGAGACAGAAATGAAATTAGTGTTCATGCGTACGTACGGCTTACCGTCTCCATGAATGGTGCATTTCATTTCTTATCCCCAAATGTAATGTACTATTATAAGTACATATATATAATGGATACATATGTTGTATGTTACATCTAAATGATGAATATAATTCTGGAAATAAAATATAAATATCTCTCATTTAGTTTTAATTCCATTAATATGACATAGAAATGAAAGTAGCGTTCATGCGTACGTATGACTTACCGTCTCCATGAATTGTGAATTTAATTTCTTACCTCTAAATGATTATGTAATATTATAAATACATGTATATGCTGGATATATATGATATATATGATATTAAAATCATTAATATCATTCTGGATATAATGAACCTTTGACCAGACGAACAACATGTAATTGTAAGAAGTCCACTTTCGACTTAAGAACCAAATATCGAAAAAACAAACATTATTAACTTAAATGATTAAATAATGTTTATAACATAGAAATAAGTGATATAAAAGGAATAATGAATTGAAAAAGTTTCTTATGCAAGTAGAAATTAACTCAAGTTTATTATTCAGGAGATTAAAGAACAATCGACTCACGTCGGACACGAGGTAAGGGACTTCTTCTCAATCTCCTTTCATTGAAGAATATTTTGTTCTAATACAATGCTTTATATTATACGGTGTATAAAACCCTTTGAATTTTAATTTTATACAAAAGGAATATTTTTCTATGAAGAGTTTTAAAAAACGACAAAAAGGAATGTTTCTTTTAACGTACGCAGTGACAACGACCTTTTCCGCCGCCACGAGTATTATTCGGTCTTTGGCTTCCTCAACAAGCTGTAATGTTTTTAAAATGAAATAAATACCATATAATCTTTTATGTATTTTGGTATTGAAAATGATTTTTATAATGGATTTGTTATGTCAATATATTTGAGTGATATATTGTGATCAAAGTGTGGAAATATTTTCTTTCCATTATATTTTTTTTATGTCTTATGATTTTATAATGGTACTTGGACATTTGACAGGTGGTTACAAGATAAACCATATGACGGGTGGTACCGTGAATACCAGGATGGGTGGTTACGTTATAACCTCCAATGCATTGGGTATGGAAGTCGGCCGTATGGCTATTCCATTAAGTGATATGTGTGGAAGTTGACCGTATGGTTATTCCACTCAAGTATGTTTATGTCACAAGTTACCTTTATATGTTATGTGATATTTATATGGATTTTATGGTAAACGTTTGGTTAAAAAAGGGTAAGTAATGATCTTTTATTAAGTTAAGAGTTTTTACTACTTCATAAAGGTGAAAAGTATTACTTTGATAAAGTATACATGGTTTAGTTGTTGTTTTGAAAAACTAACAGTTTTCATTCATTGTGTATCCCTTACTGAGATTTTTATACTCACCCCAAGTTTTTTTGAAATATTTTTCATAGGAATTAATGTAGAATAGGGTCAAGGATGGGATCAAGGGAAAGTCATTCTATCTAAAACATGGAACTAGACATGTTTCTTTTTAAGAGTTTTTATTTTATGGAAACTTAGTAGAAGTGTCTACTTTGTAATCTTTTGAGATGTAATAGTTATGTCCTAATTCTCTAAAACTCTAAACCTGAAAATATCCTCAATGTGATTTATTCATTTAATTCAATATTAAGTAAGGTTTAAGGCTAGGGCCTTATATAAATAGTACATTTGGTTGTTGAAAATGGGCCATGAAGTCAAAGTTGGGCTGGACTCGCCAGAATGGACATAGGTTCTGTATTTGGGCCATAACATCTTCATTCATGCTTGGATTAGGCCCAAATTTTTAGAGGAGCTCTAGGATTCATTTCCAAACAAATAATCATACTTAAAGGAGATCTGTTTCACATGTTTTGGAGGTCAAATGGGTAGTGGAATTTGTTTTAAAATATTTGGCCCAGATTTCCCATTCACACTTGAAACCTCTTTAAACCTAGCCTCCCCTCCACTCTATAAATTAGTGTTTTTCTCATTTTGAGGCATTGGGGACGTGTATTAGAAGATTGGAGGTAGAGGAGAATTGGTTTCTCCCAAATTCTCCAACCATTGTAATAGGGGTAGCTCTTGAAGCAAGGATCCCCTCATCGAAGCCTCCTTCTCTTCTTCATGTTGTAATATTTTCATTTGTGTTTTAAACTTCATTGTTCTTATTTTAATTCTTCTATTTTATTATATTTTATTAAAATTTATTATTCTCTTAATCTTCCTCTTTGTGATGGAATTCTTGAGTATAAGCGGTATTGGGTTATACCCCTTATAAACCGTTGCAAATGCAATTCGCTTCTTTGATGATTACACCACACATAGAAGAGTAGTCTTTTAGTAATCGATATATCTCTTACCTTCTACATTAATTTATTTTGAATCAATGATATAATGTAATTCAAATAATATGATCAATTAATTGAGTTTTTAATTTAATTTAAAGTAAGCAAGAAATTGATCAATTAACACAAAAACATGCGAGGATAAGATTTTGTGTAAATTGTGAGAGTGCGAACTTAATCGGTTATACAAAACCATACGGGATCAATCTATAGTGTTCAAATATAATCCCTAAACTCAATTAATTATAATTTATAGAGGGGAAATGTGTCTTAATTTACCATAGACCATAATCTAATCTTAGAACATCAATCAAAGCAGGGTGTTGCGATTTCATGTTCCGTTGTTAGCCTAGGGTTAAATTCACTTCATCTTTGTGGTAAGGTAAATTCTTGTAGGGTTTGGGGGTTAACAAGTTAAGGGATCATAATTAAGTGGATATTAATTTAAATGATAATGATAAATAATTTATTGAATAGGTAGAGTTATATTGATTACTTCTTTTAAATATTGTTTAAAAAAACAACTTTTTGTTGTGTCATTTTAATCGAAATTTATTTCAAAACTAAAAACAAAAAAAAAAATACAATATTCTTCCTGAAAACTTATTCTAGATTTATAAACTATAACCAACCCCCATCCTTTCAATTAGTATTTTCATTATCTTGTATTTTATTTTTAGAATACCTCTAAAAAGTTGTTTTAATTTACTTCCTCCTTTAAGAGACGACCTTGGTCAGCCACTCTACTGCACCTAAGAACCCAAAAACCACTAATCATTTGAGGGAGCCCACGATAGTGATCTTTCAAAGTGACATGCAAGAATTCACCCCACATCAGGTGTTATTGCTGTGGAAAGAGGGATAATCACAAAATTTGTGTTCCATATCCAAGAGATATTGAAAGGAATAAGAATAAAAAAAATATAAACAAAGATAAATTCTCTAGGATATATTTTGAGTGTAATTTTTTTGGTGTTGATGATTTGGACACATGGATAGATATTTTACATTAACTACATGGAGGAATGTGCCTAACCAGAACCAAATTGGTCTTAAGCAGCGACTCAATGAACCATCAAGTGAGTTGAAAACACAAAATCAACTTGTAGCTCTGTAAGATGAAGCTGGTCCATCATACTCTGAGGAAGATCAATATTTTAAATATATACTAGGTATGAAGTCAAAAACATGGATCAAAAAGATAATTTCTGAGAAGGAAAGGGTTTCAAAATTTCCCTTAAAGCATTAGATCGTATTGGTGTATGGACCCTTGATAGTGGGTGCACATCACATATGATAAGAAATAAGGATATTGTTACAGGAATAAAATATTACAAGGAAGCTATTGTAAATTTTTAAAATGATGAAGTCCTGAAGATAATTGGATAAGGATAATCCATGTTTGGGGGGAAATAAATGAGACGTACTGATGCCTTAGTCTTTGAAGGTCTTAGTCACAACATGCTTAATGTCAATCAACCGTGTGACTCGAGGAATGCTATAAGATTTACTAAGAATATGTGTATAATTAAAGGAAGATACGGTGCAGTTTTTCAATAGGGAAAAAGAAAAAATGGTAATATCTACCTTTTAGGTGGAGAAGAAGATATGTGATTTTTATCCAGAGTGGAGAAAAAGAGGTTGTGGCATAAACGTCTTGAACGTCTATGCCAACATTCCCTAGAAGATCTATCCAAATGTGATGTAGCTTGAGACCTCCCAAAGTTTTCATGTGATCATACTCATATGTGTGATGGTTTTCAATAAGGGGAGATCATTAAAAAGACATACACGAAAAAAGATAAAAAGGAAACTAGAGTGCTTGAATTGGTGCATGTAGATGTATGTGGAACTTTCTCATCAACATACATTGATGGGAAGTTGTATTAAATTATTTTCATTAATTATTTTAGTATGATTGCATGTTTTTTTTCATTTCCCCCATGACTGATGTGTTAAATTTCATAAACAAATATTGGAGAGAATAAAAAAGTATGCTTGGACAAAAAATTCTGAATTTTTCATACCGATAATAGTACAAAATTTACAAACATCCAAGAAGAATATTATCTTGAAAAACATGATATAAGACATCAAGTTTCATTAGTGAGAACTCCTCAATAAAATGGAGTAGTATAGAGGAGAAAATAGATTATCAGCAACATGGCCATAACAATGCTTATTGAAAAATACCTACCGGATAAATTCTGGAAGGAAGTAGTCTTGGCAGAAGTCTACATATCTAACAAGGATATTTTGTGTTTAAAGGAAGAAAAGAATACATACGATATGTGTCATGGAAATAATCCAACATTAAAATACTTTATAATCTTTGGAAGTAACTGTTTTATTCTCAATAAAGAGAAATAGAGGAAATTTGAGTCATGTGGAGATGAGGGGATATTCCTTGGCTACTCAAGAAAAATAAAATTATATAAATGATGAAATAAAAGGCTAAGAAAATTAGTTAAAAGAAATGATGTCACTATAGTGGAAAATGAATAGAATATTTAACAATGTAGTTAATAGTTCCCTAGTGAAAGTGATGAGAAGGTAAGAAACATAGGGGGAACAAAAGTGGAAAATAATGATTTTGAAGAAGGTAATGATTATGAATAAGAGGAATTAAAAATATGTATCTTCATAGAAAATAAAGAGTTGAGATGAAATTGATAGGAAAATATCAGTGGTTATCAGGTAGCACTAGTTCAAACATGTAGAATGAATTCTTCACAATAGAAATCCTTCTTATCGTAGGAAGAGCCTAAATGTTTTGAGGAAGCAGCTGGTGATAAAAATTGGATTTGGGCTATAAATAAACAGCAAGACCAAGTAGCACAGTATAAAAGAAATACTAAGGAAATCCATTTGCTTGTAGTGAAAATAATACTTCAGTATATCAAGGGAATGTTGGATTTTGGTTTGTAGTACAAAGATAAATCTTAAATACAGTTATTGGGCTATACAGATGTAGATTGGGCCGGATAAACTGATGATCAAAAATCAACTTCAGGTGTTGCATTCTATCTTAGTATATTGTGTATTTTTTGCTAATAAAGAAACAAGATTACATTTCATTGAGAACCACAAAAGATGAATATATTGTGGCATCTCAAGTGTGCAAACAATTATTATGGATGAAGTAGCAACTTGATGATATAGGGGTTGAAGTGAAGTCTTCGATCAGAATCCATTACAATAATCCAAGTTCTATAAATCTTAGAAAAAATTTAGTCCATCACTCAAGGAAAATGAAAATTAAAATAAAATATCCTTTTATCAAGTAGAAGGTGGAACAAGGAATTGTGAAGTTGGAGTATTTACCTATAGAACTATAGGTTGTAGGCATTCTGAAGAAAGACTTTCCCAAAGAATCTTTTGAACGACATCGAATGGATCTCGGAGTTCATTAAAGTCCCCACACTTGAAAAATCAGGAATATGGGACCTCCACTCCTTGAGGTATGATGTGTTTTTCTATAATGTATTGATCTCTGTTCTTTATCCTATGGAATACCACAAAGAAGTGGCCTTCAGGTTCATTGACAAAGGGGGAGAAGTTTTCGCTGCAAAGAGGGATAAAAAATGTCTTAATAAAGAAAGGGGGAGAGGCTGATAGGGGGAGAAATGAATTAGAGGGAGTTTCAAAATTTTAAAGGTTGTAAGTTTTTGAAAAAATATGTAATGATTCTGTGAAATGATGAGGATTAGGTGTAATGATGAAACAGTCCATGGCTATTAGAGCTTAGCATGTACATCTTTAGTATTCCAAAGCATGAGATCCCATTTAGTGAATTAGAGGGAGTTTTAAATATGATGATGCTAATGGTGATTGATCAAAGTATATATATCCTGACATATGGAGTTTGTGATGAAAACATTTGAAAATTTTGGTAATGAAGTGTTTCATTGATGAATTTCTCATGTTACTCTTGTTTCTCACTCTGAGAACAATTCATGTGGGCTTAGAGTGTGTGTTGAGTGAATATTTCATCACTATTTGAATCAAAAGATATGAGTGTTGGACGAAGATGGAATAATATTTAATGTGGTATCAAAATGTGAAGAGTTTTCAACAAACCTAAAGGGAGAGATTGTTGGGTAAAAGTCCATCAAGGTAACATTGTAGTGTTTTTGGGTTGATTGTGTTAGTTGACAAAGAAGGTTTGCATGGTCAGTTTTGGAGTTTTAGAGAGATTTTTGGAAAGGTATGTTGATAGAGATTCAAGAAAAAGGAATGGATTCTCTGGTGGTGGTACATAAATATGTGTATACAAGGTGGCCCAATTTCCTAGTATTTTGAAAATTTTTGTTGTCCAAAATATGGAGGAAGAAAAATGATGTTTTTGGAAAATGGATTATTTTAATGTAAAAGAAAATTATTAGAATCAATATTGAATGTGTCTTAGAATGTTTCATACAAGTGATATTTCAGGTTCATCACATAAAAATTTGGCTAAGGAAATAAGCACCTAAAAGATTTGAAAGTGTGCTAAAGATGAGTTTACGCGACAAAAGTAGAGTTTTGTGTATCTACTAAATCAAGAAGAAGTTTGTGCATGATAGGATTTTATGCATAAAATACAATGTCAAATAGAAATCTTCCATGATTAGGGAAATATTACATGCATGGAGGAATTTGCATAATGATGTTGCAATTAGGATCGGTCGACTCTATCAATTGACAGCTACCCCCCTTATTTCAACAGCTTATCCCTTCCAGAAAATAATGGCTCTAAATCATGTGAGAGTTGTGAAAAAGGTAGTAAAGTTGTATGCAAGGAATATATTATTTTTTGTGTGAAAAAAGGTACTTGAGTATGTATGAACAAGGGAGTTTCATACAAAGAATAAAATTTTTGCGCATATTGGACTTCTGTGACAAAGTTGAATGTTGCACACAAGTTGATAAAATTTAGTGAAAGACATCCAAATGTTGCATAAAATAAAAAGATTGAACTAGAAAAGTTTGACCAATAAATCTATAATAAAAATTTATTTGTCATTTAGATGAAAGTGGAACTAAATTCTACACTAAATGAAGTGTAAAACATATCTATTCAAGTAATAAGAGGAGGCTCTTCTAGAGAAGCAATGAGAACACTTCAATTGAGTGATTAGTGAGATTTTATTTTGTGATTGTTTCTAAACC
The DNA here is from genome assembly GCA_963277665.1 of Viscum album. Taxonomy (NCBI): domain Eukaryota; kingdom Viridiplantae; phylum Streptophyta; class Magnoliopsida; order Santalales; family Viscaceae; genus Viscum; species Viscum album. The sequence continues at coordinate 1,325,828,408 of OY728142.1, read as the reverse complement.
AAGAGGTAAAATTATTTAAATTTGAACATTGTTAAAACGGTGTGATTTAGTGGATTTTTTACATAGGCACATTGCCTTTGTATTATCCTTATACGTAGCCTAGTGCAGGTGAACCAAGTAAAATTGTTGTGTCTAGTTTATGATTTCATTTATTTTAATACATTGGTATGAGAAAGATAGAGATTTTTTTTGTTTAACAATGAAACAAGATCCGAAGGAGAAGTTATTTTTATATTTCATACCCCAATTCACCCCCTATCAGGGTATTTAAAATAGTTGTGCTAAAAATTGGTATCTGATCCCAAGGTTATTTTTAGTGTTTCTCTCAAGGAGGTTGTTTATAATAAAGGGATTCCGATCATCGATGGGAAAAATTTTCAATTATAGAAGAATCAGATGCATCACTATTTTCAATCCCTAGGTATAGATGTCTATACAGTAGAAACACATGGTATTTTGGCCACTGTGTACATTGGTGATTTATAAGAAGTTGATATAAGGTAATTGGATGCTAACACTAGAGGAATCAAAACATTATGGGGATCCTTATCCAATGAAATATATACAAAGTTGATTTCATGTAAGTTAACTCATAACATGTGGGAAAAGCTATTAAATATATATGATGGTGATTAAAAAGTTAGATAATCAAAACCGCAAGTTCTGTGGAACAAATATGAGGATCTAAGTATAAACACCAATAAGTCTATTGATTTATTATTTGACCGAGTAATTTTTTTTAGAATACATGCTTGGACATAGAGAAATTAATGAATATATAAATATTTTAAGCACATCTTGAGAAAAATTTCACCATGGTCCAATCCAAAAGTTTATGTTTTAAATGATAAATATCTAAAGGAGCTAGCACTGGAATGCTTACATAGTACTCTTGTTGCATACAAGATGATAAAAAAAGATATTAAATTTGTGGAAAAGGGTAATTTGAAGGAAGTGTAATTAAAGTCCTTGAAGAATCTCACAATTAAAGATGGAAAAGAAGAAGAAGTGATAGATGAGGAAATTTCATTAATTTCCTGAAATCTTTAAATAAGAAAAAAAATGTTTAAAGGGAAACTCCTACTTTCATGCTTTTGATGGGAAAATGTTAGACATCATGCAACAAGGTTCCATAATAAGTTTCACTATAATTATGAGGATGAAGTTAAAATTACCATGAATAAGTCTTTATCCTATGTGAAAAGAAATACAAAGTTTAAGAGAAATTTCTTCAAAAAGTAGAATCTTATTTCATAAGAAAATGATAGTTTATATGAATTTGAGGTTGAAGAGGTGGAGAACTACAAATATCTTGTAGATAATTCTATATTGGAAGTTATATGTATCTCCTAGAAAAAGGAGGAAAGAAAAATTGATGAAGAATAGGTCAAAGGAAGATTTGATATGTAGGCTAAATTGGAAGTTTCTCTTGAAGATATAGATGTTTGAAGATCCAAAATGAAGAAATACAACAAAGTGGTTCTTAATTCCAAACTCTATATTTAGTAGTAGGAAGAATATAAGTATGAGATAATGGAAGAAATTGAGAATCTAAATTCTTCATTGATAGAAGACTTATAAATGGTTAGTGGGAATAAACTCAAAGTTGAAGAGCAGAAAAGGTTGATCGATAGTTTGAATAAAACAACAAAAAAACTAATCCAAATAATTGAATAAATTGAAGAGGAATTTATATACATGTGATGAAAATTTAAGGATTAAGAAAATACCATGATTCCTGATATTTTATCAGTAAAGTAGACCATTCAGGTGATAGAAAAGAAAGAAGTAGAGCATAGAGGTCCAACAGAAAAATGTAATAGTCAAATTCAAATGATAAATCTTATATGGGGACTGACCAAAAACGGAAATATGTGATGAGTGACATTAGAATGAAAGCACCCACTTTTATATTGAAGATTTATTTGGGTGTAAAGAAGAACCAGATGATTCATGGAACCCGAGGGAAAAACAGTGGAGTATTAGTGACATGTAGGAATGCACCCTATATCAAGTATTATTTATGTGGAATGATGGGACACTCACAAAATGTGTTTTCCATATCCAAGAGATACTGAAGGGCACAAGAACAATAAAGGAATATAAATAGACCTCAATAATCTAGTATATATTTTGAAGTTAATTGTTTTTTGTGTGGAGGATTTGGATACATGTCTAGATAGAATACATTAACCGTGAAAATTAATGTTACGAAGAAGATCCAAATTGGTCGTAAGAAACGACTCAATAAATCATCAAGTGAGATGAAAATGGAAAATAAAATTGAAACTATGAAAGATGAATATGGTCCATATACTTCTAGTACTATCAAGATTTTTAATCTATACCGAGTATGAAGTCAAAAACACGAATAAAAAAATATTTGATAAGATAATGTTTTTTGAAATTTCCCTTAAAGCATCAGATCATTTTGGCATATGGATCCTTGATAGTGTATGCACATCCCATATGATATACAATAAGTATATTGTTATTGGCATAAAATATGATAAGTAATATATTTTCAAATTTGGAGATGATGAAGGCCTGAAGATAATTGGCTATGGAAAATCCATGTTTGGGGGAAAAGAAATGAGATGTGCTGATGTCTTAGTTGTTGAAGGTCTCAGTCCCAACTTTCTTAGTGTCAGTCAACAATATGACTTGGGGAATGATATAATATTTACTTGGAAGTTGCGTATCACCAAAGGAAGATATAGTGTAGTTGTTCTATAGGAAAAAACAACAAAGGGGGATCTTTACATTATAAGTATAGAAGAGGATATGTGGTTTTTATCCAGATAGAAGTAAAATAGGTTATGGAATAAATATCTTGTCCATCTTTTCCAACCTTCCCTAGAAGATATAGTCAAATGTGATGAAACTCGAGAACTCCCTAAGCTGTCACATGATTGTACTCATATGTGTGATGCTTTTCAATAAGGGATGATCATCAGAAAGACATACAAGGAAAAAGAGAAAAAGTAAACAAGTGTGATTGAATTGGTGCAAGCAGATGTATGTGGACCTATCTCACCAAGATCCATTTAGGAGAATAGGTATTAAATTATTTTAATTAATAATTTCAATAGGATTCAATGGGTATTTTTTATTTCCCACAAGACCAATATATTCAATTGTATAAAAAATATTAGAGGGAATCAAAAAGTATGATTGGACAAAACATTATTAAGTTTTTTACTGATAATGATACAAAATTTACAAACATCCATGTAGGGGATTATCTTGAGAAACATGAGATAAGGCATCACCTTTTAGTTGTGATAACTCCTCAACAAAATAGAGTGGTTTAGAGGAGAAATCATATTATCAAAAACATGTCTATAAAAATGCTTATTGAAAAAGACCTAATAGATAAATTCTGAAAGGAAGAAGTCTTGAAATCATTCTACATATCTAATATGGATCTATTGTGTTAGAAGGAAGAAAAGAATCTATATGATATGTAGTACAGTAACAAGACAACATTGAAATACTTTTGAATCTTTGGAAGCAAGTGTTTTATTATCAATAAATAGAAACACATGAAATTTTAGTCATGTGGAGATGAGGGAATATTCCTCGGCTACTTAGAAAAATAAAAGCATATAAATGCTTCAATAAGAGGCTGGGAAAAGTAGTTGAAAGTAATGATGTCTCTATAGTGGAAAATGAATAAAATCTTCAACAATTCAGTGAGTAGTTCCCAGATGAAAGTGATGAGGAGGTAAGAAACACAGGAGGAGTAAAAGTGGGAATTGTTGATTCAGTAGAATATACTGATGATGAATAGGATGAATTCAAATTTGTATCTATGTATAATCCAATGTTCCAAGATGAAATTTATTAAAAAAATATCATTGGTGATTAGGAAGTACCAGTTCAAACATGGAGAATAATGTATTTACAACATACATCTTTCTTATCTCAGGTAGAGCCTAAATGTTTCTAGGAAGCAGCTGGTGATAAAAACTAGGTTTGATATATGAATGAGGGGATATACTAAATTGAGAAGAATTATATGTGGGAGATTGTTTCGAGACCAACAGATTAGTACGTCATCAAGACTAAATTAATCTTTCACAACATGATGAATAAAGATTATGCAGTGATTCAAAACAAATCACAACTAGTATGGAAAGGTTACTATCAAATAAAGGGTATCGATTTTGATGAAACATTTTCACCTATTTTAAGGATAGATACCATCAGATCATTCTTGGACATAACTATGAAAAGAAATTTCAAAGTTTTATAGATGGATGTAAATTCAAAATTTCAAAATGGGTTTCTGTAAGAAGAAGTTTATATTGGGAATCCATAAGGTTTTATCATTAATTAAAATGATAATAGAATTTTTTAGATGAGAAAGTAACTATAGAGGTTTAATCAAGAACCAAGAGTGTGGTATTCAAGGATCAATATGTTTTTGAGTAACCCAAGATTTCATCATGGTGGAGTTGATTACTATCTATATGTTAACAATGGAAGTAATCAAAGGATGATGGTGATGGTTTATGTAGATGACATAATCTTTGGTGGATCAGATTAATCTTAGTGAAGAAAGCTTACAGAATTTATGAAAAGTGAGTTGGAAATGTCAATGGTTTTTTAACTAACATGTTTCCTTGGTTTAAAGTGACACAAGGAAATAATAACACAGTTATTTCTCAATCTAAATACGCCAAGGATATTTTGAGAAAATTTGGAATGGATAATTACAAGGAGATGATGACTCTAGTGGCTACCCAGATGAAACTATCATAGGATGATGAAGACAATGCAATTAATATAACAAAATAGAAGAAAATCATTGGAAGTCTATTATACTTGATAGAAAAAAGGCATGATATTGTTTTTTACACATGATAAATATCAAAGTATCAAAGTAATCCCAAGGAATCCACTATCTTATAGTGAAAATAATACTTTGGTATATCAATGGAATGGTATATTTCAGTTTTCAGTACAATGAAAAATCTCAGCAAGAGTTATTGGTTTATAAATATGCAAATTGGTCTGGATCAGCTGATGATAGAAAATCAATGTTAGGTGGTGCATTCTATCTTGGTGAATTATGTATTTGTTGGCTAAGCTAGAAATAAGATTATATTTTCTTGAGTACCGTAGAACCTTAATATATTTTATCTTGATGATATGAGGGTTGAAGTGAAGTCTTCAATCAAATTCCATTGCGACGATTCAAGTGCTATAAATTTTAGTAAAAATACAATCCATCACTCGAGGAAAAAGAACATTGAAATAGAATATCATTTTATCAAGGAGAAGGTGGATCAAGGGCTTGTGAATTTAGAGTATGTGCCTATAGAAATATAGGTTACAGACATTCTGATGAAGGCCTTACCCAAAGAAGCTTTTGAATATAATCCATTGGATTTGGGAGTTCAGTCGACTCCCCACACTTAAAAAAGTGTGAATATAGGACCTCTCTCCCTGAGGTATGGTATATTTTTTCCCTAATGTGTTGATATATGTTATTTACCCTATAGAAGACCACAAAGGAGTGACCTTTGGTTTCTTTTAAAAAGGGGGATAATTTGTGGCTATAAAAAGGGGGAGAAAATGTCTTAATCAAGATAGGGTAAATTGATAGAGGGAGAAGTGAAGTTGAGGGAGTTTCAACATTTTAAAGGTTACAAGTTTTTGAAAAACCATGAAATGTTTCTGTAACATGATGAGAATTAAGTGTTATGAGGAAACGGTTCATGGCTATCAGAGCTTATCTTGGATATCTTTAAGCATTTCAAATCATGAGATCCCAAGTAGTGAGGTAAGGGGAGTTTTAAATATGACTATGCTAAAGTTGATCGATCAAAGGATATATATCATGCTAGATAGAGTTTATGATAAAATAAGTTTATAAGTTTGGTAATTAAGTGTTTCATTGATGAACTTTTTGTGTTAATATTATTTCTCACATTGATCATAGATCATGTGGGATTAGAGTTTGTGTTGAGTATATCTTTGATAACTATCTAAATCATAAGATGTGAGTATTGGTAGAAGATGGAAGAGGCTTTAACATGGTAACAAAATGGGTAGAGTTTTCAACAAACCCAAAGGGGGAGATTTTTGGGTAAAAATCCATCAAGGTAACATTATAATGTTTTTAGGTTCATTGTGTTTTTTGAAAAATAAGGTTTCCATGGTCAGTTTTGGAGTTCCAGAGAAATTTTTGGCAATGTATGTTGAAAAATATCCAAGTCAAAAAATGAATGCTCTGGTGGAAGTACAGAAATATGCGTATAAAAAATGGCACCATTTCCCAATGTTTTATAAATTTTTGGGATCTAAAATCTAAAGGCTGTAAAATGGTTTTTTTTGAAAAGGAATTATTTTCACGTAAAAGAAAATTATTTCATGAAATATTGAAGGTGGCCTTGAAAGTTGTGTACAAGTGATGTTTCAGGATTATAACACCAAAATTTTTCTAAGGAAAGAAGTGCGGGAAATATTTGAAAGTGTGATAAAGAAGATTTTTCATGATAAAAGTAGAGTTTCATGCACTTGGGAAATAGAGATGGAGTTTATGCGTGAAGGTATTTTACGTTCCAAATACAACATCAAATATACATATTCTATGTATGGGGAAATATTAGGTGTGTGGAGGAAAAAGCGTAAGGATCTTGTGAGCATGGTTAACTAAGTCTATAAATTGATTTCTACCCTATCATTTCAATAGCTCATCCCTTTTAGAAAATCAGGGCTCTAAATTGTGAAAGAGTTGCATGCAAGGTAGTAAAGTTGCATGCAAGAAGAGTTGTGTGAATCAAGGAATAATTTTTTTTGTGCACAAAAAGGTACTTGAGTATAAATGACCAAGAGAGTTTCACTTAAATAATAAAAGTTGCGCATAGGTTGGACTTATGTGACAAAGTTTAATTTTGCATACATGCTGATAAAGTTGCGCGTAAGAAATAAAAAGGTTGTGAAAAAGAGAAAGTGTGAACCAAAAGGGATTGACCGGAAAATCTATAGTAAAGTTATCATGTGGATGAAAGTGTAACTAAATTCTACACTAAACGAGGTGTAAAACATATTTATTCATGTAATCAAAGGAGGATCTTCTTAAGAAGCAGTGAGAAAACATCAGTTCAGTGAGCAGTAAGCTTTTATTTTGTGATTGGTTGTAAAACAAGAGGGATAGTTATTCTTCTTCAAACACTGTAACCCCACTTCACTTTAGTGTATTTGGTACATATGCACATTTTCTTTTTTATGATCCTTGGATGTAGCCCATTTTGGGTGAACCAAGTAAAATTTTCATGTCTCATGAATGCTTTAATTTATTTTCTTAAATTTCTATGGGAAAGATATAGAAGGTAGTTTTGTTTAATGATGAAACAAGATTTTAAGGGGAAGTTATTTTAATCTATCATACCCTGATTCACCGGCCCTCTTAGGGTATTTAACCTAGTTGGGATAATATTAGGAAATGATATTCCTTTGTGATCATGTAAAAAACAACCCATTTCACATTATGGCCTTGTGGTGACCTCAGTAATCCAATCATGAAATTCATCGCAACATCATCCCACTTCCACTCAGGAATGGATAAATTATATAAAAGTATGAATGGTCTCTAATGTTCTACCTTCACCTATTGAAAGGTGGAACAAATCATGAAAAAAAAACTACATGTTCTTTTATACCCGACCACTAGTATTGGTGATGTAAATCTCAATACATCTTGGTGATGTTGGGATACAATTTCCAAGAATAAGCTTAAGAATATTGAATCATCTCCTCACACATGTACTCTAAAACCCATAAACAACCATGTATACTTATAATCTCATCCTCACTTATGGTCCAACTACAAGGAGGATCCTCACCTGCCACACTCTCTCATAAGACTAGGCCTTTATAATCTGATATCCTCCTAATCCTTAATCTATCCAATAGAATTGAGGTTATAACTATGGATGAAATAAAATTCAGTCCATGACTATCTTTCACCTCCAAGTGAATCTCAGAGAACAAATCTATAAGAATCCACTTGATAATGGACTACTAAACTACCTTTATCTAAGTCCTCATACAAAGTGCATCAGCCACTGCATTACCCTTCCCAGGTGTGTAGGCAAGCTCGAAGTCAAAATAATATAGGTACTCAACCTACCTTCACTACCTCAGATTCAGATCACGTTATATAAATATATACTTTAGGATTTTGTGGTTCATGAATTCCATAAAAGGCCTTCTAGGTATGTAGTGTCTCCAACAATGAAATACATGAAAAAATGAAGCTAACTCGAGATTGTGCATCAGGTAATTCCTCTCATGTGACCTCAACTACTGAGACCCATATGCCATGATTCTATCCCCCCACATAAGAACTATTTCTTACCTGATATTTGATGAATCATAGTAAATAGTGTAACTCTTTCCTATCTCTAGAAAAATAATTATCATCATGGAATTCAATATCCCTTTTAGTTCCTAAAAGGATAAATCACATGAATCTAATCATAAAAACTTCACACCCTTATTAGTGAATCCCATAAATAGTGCTTCTAGGTGTGAGAAGTCCTATATGAAATGCCTATAATATCTAGACAGCCCCCAGAAACTCTGTATCATAAAGATGTTCTTGGGATGCTCCTAGGAATCCACAACTCTCACATTCTAGGGGTCAACTAATACTCCCATATCTAAGATAATATGACCTAGGAAGTGAATCTAATCCATCCATAAGTGGCACTTTATAATCTTAACATATAATTTATTCTCTCTAAGTGTATTGAATAAAATATCAACATGTTTGGAATGTTCATGTTGATTTTGAGAAGATACCAAGATATCATCCATGAATACCATGATAAATGAATCTATATAAATATGGAAAACTTGATTAATCAATTCCATAAAGAATTATGGTGTGTTCATGAGATAGAACAACATAACCAGGTACTCATATAACCTATACCTGCTACAATAAATTGTACAAGGTATGTCGGCAAGGTAAAAACACATATGCTGATATCCAAATCTCAAATCAATTTTCAAGAATACCCGAAATCCTTAGAGATGATCCAAAAGGCCATCTATCCATGGTAGAGGATACCCGTTCTTAACTATCATTTGGTTCAATTTCCGGTAATCCGTGCATATCTTAAGGGAACCATCAGCCTTTTTCTCAAAAAGGATAGGCAAACCCCACAGAGAAGAACTGGGTCAAATAAACCCATTTTCCTTTAAATCCTCTACCTGCCACTTAAGATCCTACATGTCATTAGTATCCATCCTGTAAGAAGGAATGGATACCAGTGTGGCTCTTAGAACTATATTGATAGAGAACTGTACCTCTCTCACTAGAGGTAATCCTAAAAATTCATTTGGGAAAATGTCCCTAAAATGATCTACCATATGAGGGAAATATGCATGACGTGTTCCCTGATCATCCTAATATAAACTCACAAAATGGTATTTCATCTTTCCCATCCCATAATGCTTAGGTACATATCTACTCGATTGGACATCGCATCACCCTTATGAATAAATTATCTTCCCTTTGGTGATTTGAAGGTCACCCTTCAGTGTTAAAAATCAATGAAATCATGAAAGTGAACCAACCATTCCATCATGATAATGATGTGAAAACCCATCATCTCAAGTAAAAAGAATCCCCAAACTAAGTGACACCTACAAATATCAAGGGGAACTCCCTACACTAATGTACATCCTCTATTCGAATCCCTAATGAAGTATCAAGATTCATAAATCCATAAGAAAACTGAATGCTATACCCAAGGCTCTCCAAAACATGCACATATACAAAACTATGAGAAGTTCCTATATCAAAAAGTAAATATACTAAAATAAGGGCCACTATAATAGTACCTATTATAGTAAAAGGTTTGGGATTCTGATCCTTAGGTTTTGGTTGTACTACATATATCTGACCTGATCTGCAGACCTATGATATAGCATGGCTAGCCTGAGCAGATTTGTTCTACTGTCAATAAAAATATAGGGTCTGACTACCACCACCACAACCACTACTTCAGCCTGATTGGCTAGATATACTTTTTCTACCAGCCTGATGAGAAGCTTCTAACCCCACTCCTACACATGGAGTCGGTTCATATCCCCTCTCACTAGTTTCCTGAGGAAAAGTTTTGAAAAATCACTGTAGATGACCCATCTTGCTACATGATTGACACTTGATTGTGTCTCTCATGCATTGAGTTCTTATATGTCCTAGTCTATCACATTGGTGTCACCTCACATGGATAATTGAGTATGTGATATGGTTACTAAGGTCACCATGTGGAATCTCTAGATGATTCTTCCTATTACGGGTTAGTGTAGTGCTAGATCTAGGTGCCAAACCACCCTAGCTCGTACCCCATCCTCTCTCCAGTTACAATCTGTGATAAGTAAATGATTCACTATTTTAGAAATATCAGTCATACAAAATATATTCACCTGTTATTGGATGTCATAACCTGATACCATCCTCGAATCTCTTAGCTCTAGATAACTTGTCACCCATCAGAATAGGTGTAAAGCACTAGATATTTGTAAAATGGTCTGAATAATCCATAAATAATAATGAGCCCTTCTCCAAGTGCATGAAATCTTGATCTCTATCAACCCTCAATATATTTTCATATAATTAATCATAAAAGGCTATTTTAAATCCCTTCAAGAACTCTCTTGTTGGAAATCCATTTTAGTAATGAAATCCCACCATATATTGGTGGAATCATGCATCATATAAGTAGAGAGATTTACCATCCTCTTAGGAGGTGTCTCAAAATTCTCAAAGATAAATAGCATGGCCTCTAGCCATGAATATGTTTCTTATGGTATGATATTCCCTGAAAGCATGGGTTGATGCTTCTAGTGGAACTCACACATTAAATCTTCCATAGTCAGGGCAGGTCACAATGATCCCTATATAGTTTTCATGAAATGAAAAAATCCTTCTCAGAATTGTGCCTCAGAACCTATATTTGGTACCATCACCAATGCCTTAGCTAGCAGTATAAGAGGATCAACTGGTAGTCCATGGATCACCCCTTAGAGTGAGATATCTTCCACTCTCTAGGTGTGTGACTAGAGGACATCGTTGTGGAATATCTATACAAATTCCAAGATCACACAACATATCAAGAATATTATCAAAGTTTGTAGCTAAAAGAGTAGATATTAAAACAGGACAGGTACAAGACTTCCTATAAAAGATTCACACCCCTCTTCTTGCTCCTTGAGTTAGGCATGGGTGGTGTACATATCATATAAAAGTAAGAGATACTACTTACTGGCCACTAATATGGTTGGTTCTAGGTCAAGTCCCCTTCTAAGAACAATTTCAATTTTCGTTTTATTCTTATATTCATTCCCATTATATCAAAAATCATTTTAAATGGTTAAACCAAATGGTTCACCAAATTCCGATTCATAAGGTCCCATACTCCTCATGAACCCAAATATGATGTCCACCCAATCCACACCATAACACATTCTAGTCCATGGGAATCATGGTCCATGAATCAACATGCCACAATTGGATACTTAGGGTGTCCGTAGTAGCATATTCAAGAAAACACTTCTTAGGTTATGCTAGGCACTCTAAGTACCAATCATGTTTTTTCAATCCCTTGAAAAAAATATCTATCACACAGAAGGTGTATCAATCATAAAACATATCATATAATCATGTAATCAAGAAAATCTTCATATATGGCGTGGTATAATGCATGGAATGTGAACTATTATAGGTTTCTAAATGATGCATGAGATGGAATACCCTCATCTCATAGGGTTTCAAAAAATATAACCCACAATCATATCAATGATAACATCACAAGTCAAGTACATAACCTAATGGTGGAATCAAATCAACTGTAATAGTCAAAATCTAGAAAACAACAATTTCATTCGAGGCAATTTGGATTTTTCCTATACATGGGTTAGCTGCTCCCAAGCACAACTCATTACCAAATTCCAATTCCTTCCTATCCCTTTATATTGTCTGAAAATAGTAAACCATGAAATAATTCTCTCATACCACTTTATAACATCTTGTACCTGGATGCTACTTAAAGGTGTCCTGAGCCTGGTTGGCCACATGGCCATAAGCTCATCTCCCAAAATGACAGAGGCTGCCAACTAGAATCTAGGGCCTAGGGTGTGTATGTGGGGAGACTATTCCATCTTATTAGAATGTAACACAATGGTAGCATTAATACAATCAATAGAAGAAGTATTAAATCAATCATACATTAGATAACATCCAAATAAAGATATCAATAAACAAAATAAATATGAATATCATATACAGAAGATGGTGATACATGTCATATATCTACAAAGAATCCAAAATAGGAATCCATATAAAGTACAATACATGTAAATAAATACAAAAAATACCAAAAAAACTATCACCATATAGAATCACAAGCCTCATCTTGGTACCATGCTCCCCTACTGCTAAATAGAAATCTGAAACCTATAGCAGGTTGCTTTCCCTTATCCATACCTACAGACGTATTATTTTTTTGGGTACCAAAGGAATCCCGAGTAGGGTGTGATATAAAATCCCAGTAGGCCATCACCAACAGTGTATAATTCCATCCATTTAGAGAATATATAATAATAAAAGTGTGCAAGTAGTAATATAATATATACAGGTAGTACTGAAAGTAAACAACCCATACAGGTTTGGGTTCCCATGGACACATGTCCTCAGATACCTACTTCAGCCTTAGCTAGAATGTTTCTCAATAAACAATCAGTCCTATATCATTTAATAAGTAAGTTCATTTAATTAACCAATCTATTTTAATGCATAATTCTTGAAACCTATAATGTAGCCCAATGTCTTCTATATAGATATGTGATCAGTATATACCTAACAAGTCCATCAATAAGGTGTAAGATATTGACCAAATCCAAGCTTGTACTTTGGATTGGAAGACACATCATATAAATATTTTCATTAATTAATCAATTAATAACCTAATATTATCCTTGGAATTGCTTATTTGGAATTTGGGAATCTCTCTAGGAATAGAATGAAACAAACACCCTATAAGCCCATCCATGATGATCCTCATTAGAACCTAGGTACCTTTCTTGGTGTGGTATAATATTTTCTCCATTGATTCTATCCTTGGTGGTCCACTTAGAGAGACCAAGTATCACATATAATCGGCCCTATGAGTCCGTCCTTAGATGTCTACATAAGGATTCCAAGTGTCACTCATGCATATAATAGTAAAGCCTCTCAGTTCCTCCTTGGTTGTCCACTAAGGAGTCAAAGTATCACTCAAGAATTAGTATAGAGACAACCAAATGACTCCATCCATGGAATTAATATGAGAACCCATGTATTCCCCAAGGAATATACTAAACATTTCATCAATATCATTTTATCAATCCAAAGTTCATTATAATTATCATTAAAATTTAACCTCACCTTAGAAGGTGGATCAAGGTATGAGCTAGGCTTTGAAGGCTTAGTATATTAATTATCTTATGTGGGTATTTCATTGTATGAATCCTCTCATGATTAAGTAATAAATTACATGGACAAATCCTAGAGACATGGTCATCCATCTACTTTCTTTAATCAATCAAATCTACAATTTTCAATTAAACATTTAACATCCCATGGAAAGGGGTAAACAAAACACCTAAAGGGTACTCAAAATCATATGCCTCCCATGGTTGTCTAATTAATTATACAACACGCACAAGGGGTGGTTCTAATTCAAGGTTCATAACATTTAATCACCGTTAATGGGTCTCATTAATTATATAGGTTATACCTATCCATTCTAAACAAGGAGTAAATTCCATTTTAAGGGAATTTATCAGAAAAACAGGCATGAGATACAACAAAATATATATGAACACCTAGAATTTTAGAGAAAAGAACTAGATCACCTACCTTAGCTATGTAGTGGAGTGCTTGTCCAGTATCAAATCCTGATTCAAATCATATTGGATAAAAAATGAAGAATAAAAGAAGAACCTAGAAATAGGGAAAATTAGATTGCACCTAAATAGGGAAACCAATACCAAACCAAATGAACAAAAATATAAAAGGAATAGATATATTACCAAGATAGATTCGATGATTTTGATAAATCTTGATTCTGATCTTGGACTAAGGAGATATCTCAATTCCTAGTTTAGGCATCAAGGAGAGTTCCCAAATCCAACAACTTCTCAACGTGAACAAAGTAGAAAATAGGTCTAAAGTTATAAGATATTTTAAGTGTAGTTTTTTAATTTTACCCAAATTACTAGGCCACATGGTTTGGCCATATGGTTAGAGAAATCATGAGCCAACTGTATGTCCACTACTGTAAGGAGGGGAGACTCGCATGGTTAGTGAGAATATTTTTCTAAACCATGAACAAACCATGTCTTAGTTTACTATAAAAACTACTGAGGCTCTACATGGGTGTGTGCCTCAATCCTTATAGTTTTCAAACTATGCAAGATCCTCCTACGCTTTGCGCAGGTCCTGTATGTTTAGTAGTAACTGTATGGCCTACCCTGCACGGTTTTTACCAACCATGGAACCTACCTATCTTTCCCCAAAATTTGGGTTTTTTTCTTTTAACATAACCTATACACCCCCGATACCTCTATAAAATAAATGGTAATTTAAATTAGTTTGTAATTAATCATTTAAATTGAAAATTGATGAAAATTAAAAGATTATGTTCATCAATAAATAACCCAATTCTTACACCGGTTATATCTCGGGGAGGAGCAAGGTACTTTGTATCATTCATTTAAGATTATGCCAGGAGATGTTGGGTGTATCCAATTAAGAGGAAAGAATATATTTTTTAAGTCTTTAAAACATTGAAGGCTTGGAAGGAAATTGAATATGGAAAGAAGATATAGTGTTTGAGGGCTGACAATGGTGGAGAATATACAAGTGAAGAGTATGATACTGTTTTTCAATAGGAATGCATCAAGAGACAGTTCAAAGGGGTGAAAAATCCTCAACATAATGGAGTTATAGAAAGTATGAATAAAACCTTATTTAATATAAAAAGGGAAATACAGAAGACTACAGGAATTATCAAAAAAATTTGGTAGAAGTAGTGAATACCACCTATTATGCCATCAATCGATCTCCTTTAATGGAAATTGATCTGAAGACATCAATTGAGATTTGGAATGGTAAACCCATAAATAATTACCAATAACATACTTTTGAAAGTCCTTTTATGCACTGTTTAATGACCAGGAAAGATAAAAGTTGGATTCAAGATCCAAGATGTGTATCTTTTTTAGGTACAATGATGGTGTTAAGGGGTAACATTTGTGGGACCCTACTACCATCAAAATTATCATAATAAGAGATGTATTTTTTGTAGAAGACAAGGTGAAAATGAAGATATATGTATACATAGAGAAATAGAATATGAAAACTAAAACAATCAAGGTGGAGGAAAAATCCATGGAAGAACTATTTTCCACTGAGGATTTACCAGAGCCTGATAATCAAGTACTGGTTGAGTCTGGACCACGAAGGTCAACCTAATAGAAAAAACCACCAGTATAGAATTTATACTATGTCACTGAGAGAAATATTTCATAATTCTTATTGACATAGGATGTAGATTCATTTTCTTTTTTTTAGGAAACCCAAAGTCTTGATGTATCCTCATAGATTGCGATGATGTAGGAGGAACTTGAAGCCTTGAACAAAGAACAAGACTTGGGATCTTGTTCCATTACCTCATAGAAATAAATATATTGATAACAAATGGGTCTTTAAGATCAAGTGAGATGGAAAGTATCTAGTGGAAATATATCGTGAAAGACTAGTGGTCAAAGGATATGCTCAGAAGGAAGGTATTGATTTCAATGAAATATTTTCTCATAGTTTCAGACTAATGACTATTTGAATAGTTCTAGCAATGTTTGCTACTTACAATTTACATATAAATCATATAGATGTGAAGAATTATTTTATCTATACTAATATTGATGAATATATCTACATGTTCCAACCAGAAGGTTTTATAGAAGAATACAAAGAGAACTTGGTTTGCAGTTTGAACAAATCTATGTACAGTCTCAAGTAGGCATCGAGGTTTTAGTAGAGATTTAATTCGTATATCATGATACTTGGATAAAATAGACTCCATTCATATCCTTATTCATATTTCAAGTGTTCTAACGGTAATTATTTCATCATTATTCCATTTTATGTGGATGGAATGTTGGTTTCTGGCCCTAATAATGATCAAATCAAGAAGATTAAGGCACAATTGGATAAGGAGTTTGATATGAAGGGTTTGGGATAATAAAACAAGATTCTTGGAATGTGGATTTATCGAGAATGAAATAATGGGATGATTTGGATATCATAAAAAATTACTTAGGAAAGTCTTGAAACACTTCAACATGAAAGACTGTAGGCCAATCTCCACCCCAATTCTTGTTAATTTCAAGTTATCCTCTATGATGAGTTCTAATAGTGAAGTAGAGAGGATGGAGATGTCTTGAGTACTATATGCATAAATAGTGGGAATTATGATGTTTTCTATGGTTTGTACTAGACTAGAAATTTCACATTTAGTGTGAATAGTTAATCAGTACATGGAGAATCCAGGGCGAGAGCATTAAAACATAGTGAAGAGGATCATGTGATACATCAAAGAGAAATAAGATGTTGTATTATGTTATGGAGGATCAAATTTCACTACCATAGGCTATGTTGATTCATATTTTGTAGGTAATTCTGACGGGAGAAAATACACTACTAGTTATGTGTTTACTTTTGTAGAACGAGTTGTGAGATAGATTTCAATGTTTCAGTCGATTGTGGTTTTATCCAAGATGGAGGTGGAGTACATGGAATCTACACAAGATTACAAATAGGTGATCTGGATGAGACAGTTATTGGAGGATCTCGATCACTAACAGGGTCAAATTCCATTATTTTTCAATAGTCAGAGCACCTTTCACATTGTAAGGAATCCATATTTTTATTCCAAAAAGAAGCACATTTGGGTAAAATATCACCTTTTCAGAGATGTTGTTGAGGAAGGAAGTGTGGACATGAAAAAATTGCACACTAATTTTTTTTGGAATATTTGATGATAAATGTGATTGATTGTAATAAGTTTAGATGGTGTAAATCCTCAAGTGTCCACGCAGAGGTATGAGCAACATGATTTGGTAGAAAAAAAGGATTTGTGGTGAGGTGTCAACAATTTTGTATTTATGTCGGTTCTTCCCCTTTCTTCTACGAAGGGAGGTGGGAGTGGCTAGAATATGTAGTGGGTATTTTATAAGGTGGTTTCTCCATTATTAAAGAGTGATATTAAGAGGGTTTTATCTTTTTCATAATGAGGAAGTCTGTACCCAATTTTATCTATGGTAATCCTTATATCTTCTCATGGTTTTTTACCCCTTTCATTTTTGGGAGGTTTCCACACTACATCTGGTGTCATTTATTTCCACATTTTTCACTTAATTTTATCTCACTATTATCGCTACACTAGTGGGACAATCATTTTGGGTCTTAACAGGCAGGAATTGAATGGTGTGGAGATTATCCTGTATTTATACTATCAATCACATACATAATAATTTAGGATCAATTCTACAGATGAAAGACACATGTATTATAAATTTAATAATTTAAACTTATATCCAGAAAGGGGTCAAGTTAAAAATAAAACCACTAGACACACGGGGAATTCATGAGGACTTACCAACATATCCATGATTTATAGTATCTTATTCTTCTTTTTACATACATATTATATTTCATCTTGAATGTTGACATGTACAAATTTTTATAAGTGGAAGTTTCCAGATGTATTGGTTTTCTTGAGTGCATTTTGGTCTAATAGGAAATTAAAGACATGAATGATCAAGAATTTTTCATGTGGTATGGTCAGGAATTTCATACTAATTTTCCCTTCCTTGTCATAGGGTTGTGCCAAAATTGTCCCAACACTACAAAAAATAGAGGTATTTGTGATGGTGTTTTTTTTATATTGTTGGAAGTTTAAAATACCACTACATCATTTAAATTTCATTATGAAAACCACTTCTTATTTCAAATTATTCAATCATTTAGCAGATATTTTATTATTGGTGGTTTTTTATGTGTCATTTTTGGAGAATTTAGCGGTGGTTTTTATTTCATTTAGAAGTGTTTTTTTAAATTCATCTGAAAATAAAGTTGAGAAAATGAGCTTAACCTCCAATACATACATTATCAGTGGTTATGATTAATGATTATTTATGATAACTATCGCTAAATAAATTCATAAAAATATATTTAGAAGTGGTTACCATAAACTACTGCTTAATATATTTCAAAATTTTATTAAAATATTTAATAAAGAATATAAATATAAAAAAGCTAACATAAAATAAACTAAAATGTAAATTCCCAATAAACTCATCATACATACACCATCACACATCTGAATTCATATATATACAACCTTTTTTCACTATAACCTTAGTCAACTCATAATATTAGTCAACCCATAACCCCAGTCATCAATATATAAATATAAAATTTGTTCACCAACAACGAAAACTCATGGAAAATATACTTCCATCCCATGAAATCCATTTCATCCATCTACCTCCACATATTTTTATAAACTTGAACCAACCACATCATGTCATCAAATGAAAAAAAATGAAGATAGAGATTTGAATTGAATATATTAAATCAAAATCATAGTTGAATCATTGATAATATATAAACATACTACAAAAACTATGAACTCTCATGACTACCTTATGAAGAATGTCATGGATCAGAACGGTCATGATCCTACCTACTTCTGACATTTTTCACCTACAAGAAAAACTAGAACATTTAAGAAATGAAATGAGAAATATAATATACACAAAATGTATTTAGAATGTTACACATGAAATTTGTTATTTTTTTAATCAAACAAAATACATTTTAACATAGAAAAATAGTATATCATTAATCTCACTTTGAAAACATAAACTTACCTTTTTAATATATGATTCAACACTTGGAGATAAAAATGAATAAGTATATAACAATCAAATTAATTTTTAAATCGACATGCAGTGTGATTGAAATTTACTTATTAAACATAATTTAAAGACGTTGATAGGAAAACATTCCTTATATTTAAAAAAAATAAATGGTGGTTGTCTCATGATTTCACATCAACCTGAGGTCACTTCCAATGATTTTGACCATTAAAAACATGTTTTTGTGTTTTAAAACCCTAAAAACATATTTACAGGCATCTTAGGAAAATCGTAACTCATAATTACACATCATCGGTTTCTACATTACAAAATTGAATATAGGGTCATTATCCTATTATTTAATGACAATAAAAAGTTCTTTTCTTAGTTTTGACTCCCTAATTAATGTTTTTAAAGACTTTGGTATGTTTAAAAACTGTTTATTGAGAAATTTTGAGCACCCCGCACATCAGATAGACATGTTGTTTATGCATACACATCAAATATAATTCAACGGTGGTTTTACCATGATTTTTTTTGGTCAGAAGTGAATCGATCCTAGGATAATTATTCAATTATGAAAAAGGAATTGTGATAATCACCAATGTAAACGAAACAAAAAACCAAATAGTAGAAAAATAAATAGGGACATAGAAATTTAATGCGGGAAAACCCTCCAATGTAGAGGATTAAAAACCATGGGGAAAATTTGAGAAAATCCACTATGAATAAGAGATTATATAGAATCCAACTAGAAGCCCATTCTTTAATTTAAAAAATATAGTGTTGAAAACCTGTGTGAAATTCACACCCTGATACGGCTCTATTACTTATCTAATAATAATCTCATGAAAAGATGTCACCCTTAAAAGGTCAAAACTGAACACGTGACGTTGTTGCATCACCTTGTTTCACAAGTCAATTTTCTACTTCTTTCTACTATCCATGCCCAAAAACCGTCACCCACATATTTGCTACACACCACCTGATTTTTTCTATCCTTATGAAGCACCTCTGATACTCTATTTTATATGAAAAGGAAACCCTAAAATTCATGTGCTATGCAACATCATTTCAAATATTCAATAGATATATAATGATAATGTCTTAAAAAATACATTAGTGGGAAATAAAGATATGTTGAAAATATATCTCTGCATTTAAAATACATGTGGAAGGTTTGAAAAAAAATCAAACCCTAAAAAATATCCTCAAAAATAAGGCTAAATATCAACAATATCCCCCTTAATCCTATCAAATAAGGAGTTGAAATTATAATAAGAGATCATTTTATATGTTTTTTTATCGTTACACACATGTTTTAGTGTTTTAAATCACTGAAAACACATTTAAGGGCTTCCTGGGAAAACCGTAACTCGGAATGGAATTTCGTCAGTTACTATATTTTATAAATGAATATATTTTCATTTTTCTATGATTTCAAAGCCACCCATATCCATTTGTGTAGTTTTGTTGCAATAAAAAATGTTTTTAAAAACTTTGGTATCTTTAAAAATTGTTTATTTAGTTATTCTAAGCACACCACACATTGGATGGATGTTTTTTCTACGTGTACAGATTAAAAATAATTCAAAGGTGGTTTTCTCATTATTTGACATCAATATGAAGTCATTTTCTATGGTTTTAACCACTACACACAAGTTTTAGTGTTTTAAAACATTAAAAATTCATTTACAGGTATCCCACATATACTATAACTCATAATGACATGTCCCTGGTTCCTACATTTCAAAAAAAACATATTCAGTAATTTTCCTATGATATCATAGCTATATGACATTTTTTCATCGTATTGACCTCCCAACACACATTTTTAAGGAATTTGGTATCTTTAAAAACTTATTATATAGTCATTCGGAGCACACCGCATGTCAGATGGATGTGTTGTCTACACTTACACATCAAAAATAATTTAGTGGTGGTTTTCCCATGATTTAAAGTCAGTATGATATTTTTTCTATGGTTTTGACTATTACATGCATGTTTTAGTGTTTTAAAACATTGAAAATGTGTTTATGCTAATCTCAGGAAAACTGTAACTCGAAATGACATGTCTTCAATTTCTATATTTCAAAAATAAATATATGGTAATTTTCCTCTAACCTAAAAGCTATCTAATGTCGTTTGTATAGTTTTGACCCCCTCACACACATTTTAAAGATGTTTGTGCCTTTAAAAACTAATTACTGAGTCATTCAGAGCACACCACACATCGTATGTGCGTGTTTTATATGTTTACACATAAAAAATAATTCAATAGTGTTTCTACGATGATTTTATTTCATTATGAGGATGTTAGCTATGATTTTGACCATTACTTGCTTGTTTTAGTGTTTTAAAACTCTAAAAATGAATTTACAAGCATCCTAAAAAAGCTATAACTCAGAATGACATTTCATGAGTTCCTATATTTCAAAAATTAATCTACAGTATCTTACCTATGATTTCACATCTATTTAATTTTGTTTTCACTATTTTGACCCCCTGACATATGTTTTTAAAGACTTTGGTATCTTTAAAAACAATTTATTGAGTCATTATGATCACACCAGACACCAGTTGGATATGCTATCTATGCATACACATAAGAAATAGTTCAAAGTTAGTTTTAACCTGATTTCAAATCAATATGATATAATTTCTATGTTTTAGAGCATTACACACATGTTTTAGTGTTTTAAAACACAAAAAACGAGTTTACAAGCATCCTAGGAAAACCATACACATAATGATGTGTTGTCTATTATTGCATTTCAAAAATAAATATAAGGTATTTCCCTCTAATTTCATATCCATACAACATCATTTTTCTAGTTTTGACCCCCTAACACATGTTTTAAAGACTTTGGTATCTTTAAAAACTATTTATTGAGTCATTTTGGGAACACCACATGTCAAATGAACGTGTTGTCTTCATTCACATGTAAAAAAAATAAATGGTGATTTTTTAATGATATTACCTCAATATGAGGTTATTTTCTATGTTTTTTATAATTACACACACATTTTAGTGTTTTAAAACATTGAAAATGAATTTACAGGTATCCTAGGAAAACTGTAACTCAAAATGACACATCTTTAGTTCATACATTTCCAAAATCAATCTATGGTTTTTTTCCTATGATTCTATATCTATAATAATTTATTTTCATAGTTTTGACACCATGACACACATTTTTAAAGACTTTTGTATCTTTAAAAAAATATTTATTGAGTCATTTTGATCACATCGCACATTAGACAAACTTTTTATATCTTCGTACATGTCAAAAATAAATCAAATGTTGTTTTCCACTAATTTCATGTCAATATGAGGTTATTTTATATGGACTTGTCCATTAAATGCATGTTTTAGTGTTTTGAAACATTGAACATGAGTTTATGGGTATCTAGAAAATTTTTTAACTCAAAATGAAATGTCATTAGTTTCTACATTTAAAAAGTAAATATATGGTCGTTTTTCTATGATTTCAGGGGCATCCGACATCATTTACATAGTTTTGACCCCCTGACATAGGTTTTTAAAGAATTTGGTATCTTTTAAAAATGTTTATTGAGTAATTATGAGCACACCGCACATCAGATGAAGACGTTGTCTCTATATAAATGTCAAAATAATTCAAAAATGGGTTTCCCATGATTCCATGTCAATATGAGGTCATTTTATATGGTTTTGAGCGTTACACATACGTTTTGGTGGTTTAAAACATTGAAAACATGTTTACAGGCATCCTAAGAAAACCATAACTCAAAATTTTGTGTCTTCATTTTATATGTTCCAAAAAAAATATATATGGTTTTTTCCTTTGATTTCACATCCAAACGATGTTGTTTTCATAGTTTTGACCCCCTGATACATGTTTTTAAAGACATTGGTATCTTTAAAAACCATTTTTTGAGTCATTCTAAGAACACCACACATTATATGGACTTTTTATCTCCACATACATGTCATAAATAACTCAATGGTGGTTTTCACCTAATTTTACATCAATATTATGTTGTTTTTTCTGGTTTTGACCATTATAAACATGTTTTAGTATTTTAAAACACTGAAAACATATTTACGGGCATCCCCGACAAAACGTAACTCAAAATCAATTGTTTTGGTTAATACATTTCAAAAATAAATCTATGGTTATTATCTTATTATTTCAAGTCCATCCTATATCATTTTTTAGTTTTGACCCCCTAACATAAGTTTTTAGACTCTGCTATCTTTAAAAACGGTTTATTGAGTCATTCCAAGTACACTGCATATCATATGGATGTGTTTCCTCCATGTAATCATAAAAAATAATTCAATGGTGGGTTTTCCGATGATTTCATGTAAATATGAGGCCATTTTCTATGGTTTTGACCATTACACATAGGTTTTAGTATTTAAAAACACTAAAAACTCATTTACATGAATCCTGGAAAAACCATTACACAGAATGAAGTTCCATCATTTCCTAAATTTTACAAGTCAATATACTGTAATTTTTCTCTTATTTCATGGTCATCAGATACAAAAATTGTTCGTTATGACTCAAAGTGTCTGTTTTCAAAGTAAAAGTGACATTTTTTACTTTAAAATAGATGTCAAATAGAAAAAATTGAGAAAATGAGATCATATTTTTTTTTCAAACTTTAGGTAAATGATCCATAATTTATTTTTGATGTGTAGGAATTGACGACACATTAATATGACACACTATGTGTTCAGTATGACTCAAAGTGAGTGTTTTCAATATAAAAGTGTCATTTTAGTTTAAAATGTCTATCATATTATCAAAGATGAGGAAATGAGATCATATTGTTTTAAAACATTTGGAAAATGATCAAATTTTCATTTATGATGTGTAGGAATCAACTGCACATCAATCAAATACATGAAGTGAGAAACATGTTTCGAAGTGTATATTTTCAATATAAGTGTCATTTTACTTAAAAATTCATGTCATGTAGTCAAAACCAAGAAAACGATCTCATATTGTTTTCAAAAATTTTGAAAATTATCCACAATTCACTTTTGATGTGTTGGAAACAACCACATATCAATTTAACACATGATGCAGTCAATATGGCATGAAGTGCATGTTTTCAATATAAAACTTTCATTTTAGTTTTATTAATGGAAGTTGTATGTGTTATTTGAAAATGTGTGAATGATTTTATAGAATTTATACTTTACCTTAGTAATATGAGTTATAAAGCCTGCAGTTTCCACTGGGATCATGCCCATCATCCAATGAAATATTGACACTAAAGCAGTTTCCATTGTCGACCACCATTGATCCCATTTTTTCCTATAAGAGTCATGTTCTTCCATCCAACGACACGAATGCCTTAATTTTTTTTAATTATAAATACCCCTTTTAAGGGATGAAGGGGGTGGAAACCTGAGTATACATCATTGACATAGGACAATTTCACTCAAAGGATAAAAAGAGTAAAACCATGATGACATCACAATATATCTCCTCCCAGCATTTGAGCAATGTAGCTCGCCACCATTGCAAAGTTTTCTGGAAAACATGTGTCATGTGTCAAAGCACATGCTCAATCTAATGGCTGGTTCCATACCCTCTCAAACAACCAAATCCAACAAACTATGCAAATATGAACCACAAGCTCTGGAACCACCTCTAGAGTCTCTTTCATAAAGTCGAGGCTGGATCATTAACTTTATACCTACCAAAACAAACCATTCAAACAAACAACAAAAACCAGTTCAAAAAATCAAAACCACAATTTTTGAGACATCACTTTCGAATGAGAACAACCAAAATGGTAGATCCAAGAAAAACTCTCCTGAATCAATCATCGGAATTGAAGCCAGAAGAACCCCAATGCGACTACAAGGAACCAATCAAACACATCCACAACAACCTGAAAAGGAGGAAAAACCAAAGAGCATGTGGCCAGATTTTCATCACCAAAGACTGGAGGATCTAACATCACTTCAGTTGATCATCGAAGTTGAGAGGAAACGAGCAAATCTAAGTCGACAACGTGCTATGGATAGGAGCCAGCCAGAACAGAGCTGTAGAAGAGCCTACACAGGTTTCTGAAATAGACAAGCCGGGACATGCCAAAAGGACCCATAGAGAATCAGGGCTCCTATGGCAACAAACCCTCCACAAGAAAATTAATTGTGCACCAAAAACATAACAAATTTAAAGAAAGAACACCTCCCCACTCTGAGTCATACGTTTCCAGCGCCGAGCCACATTGGAACAATCACACCTTAAACCCAATTAAATGGGGCTGACTAGATGAATCAAATAGCACCAATAACGATAATTGGAGAGGTTTAATCCATGCATCCAACCCTATTTAATTTGGTTTAATATGAATTTGTAGTTATAATTTAGTTTTCATTAATATTTTTCTAGTAATGAAATAACATTAAATAGTAAGGAAAAGTACTTAGTCCAACATCTTCAGTAGGTTCATACACAAAAATGTTGTCGTGTTTCCTATGAACATTAAGAAACATCTCTATCTAGCCAATATAGTGACGTAATTGATTATAATTAAAAAAAATATATAATTTTTAAAAAAATATATTGAATTATAATAAAATAATATAAATATTAGTGGATAAAATAAATCCAATATTTCTTTTTTTCTCAAAAAACTCCGAGACATAGCGATATGAGGAATGGATTGTTTCTCATGATTCATAGTACCTTTTTAGATAATTCCTACAAAAAAATAGAAACATTAAGAAAAATTATTATTTTATTGTGTTTATGTTATTAAGATACTATAAAATATAAAATTACCTCATGAGATGCATCTCTTTTAATATCGACAAAAATCTTCCACTGCTCACGAGAAATGCCTTTATGAACTTTCTCATGCATTTTTCATGAGCTTAGAATTGTGTAATTAAATTCATTCTATAATATCCATTTAAAATATCTCTATTTATTGCCCACATTTTTTAGAGTCCAAGGGTGTGAAATGAAGTCAAGGGAATAAAAATGAAGAAACATCAATAAAAAAATAACCTAACACTTTATAAGTATATTAAAAAACTTTCCCATTAATTTTAAATTAGTTATTAATGAATATTAAATTAATATTACCTTTAAATAGTTATAAAAGACTTCATTTTTCTAAGCTGTGGGAATATGCCTCCAACTGTTATAATTAACGATATAACTCACCATATCACAAGTAATATGCCCATGAATCTGTCCATCGATTCTAACAACATCACTAGTAGGAACCCCAAAATCATCAAATGGAATGATAATCTTAAAGTCTTTTAGGTCCCATACATTTTTCATATTCATATTTATGTCTCTTCTATTTCTATATTTATCTCTTTAAAAAATTCATTAAAAAATTCATAAGAAATATATTTTTTTGTATAATGACATACATACAGGTAATGGAAACTCGTCAATATCCCCTATATGGAGGGGTGACCAATATCTCCATCACCATAGGTGCATTATATGGCAGACTACTTATAACACTATGGGAAACTATTGGCTCTCTAGAAGTATCTGGTATATCAGAATCACTTAGATATACTAAAGTTGATGGTAGTGGTGGTGTGCTAGAAGATATTGATCAGCTTGGATCTTAATTTTTTTTGTTCTCAAAATTACTATAATTCAAATTGCTTAAAATATATTAAATGTTAAAAAAAAATATTTTTTTTCAAAAAAGAAAAAATATAGCTATTTATTTATGTATGAAACACTTATAAATGAAATTTTTTAATATAGTTTCATTACTAATTTATACATTCAATTATCTTCATCATCATTATCTTCATTGGTATCAACATTCATTATGATGAGTAATTCATTTTCACCATCTCTTGTAAGTTCTATTGTTTCAATATTGTTGGGAAACAAGTGTTCAATGTTTTGTGGTTGATGAGATTAACTATCACAAAGTATCAATTGATCTTCATCGCCTATATCCTAGAATTATCTCTCCTTTAAGTGTACAATAATACTACAACCTTCATGTATTTCATAATCAAAATAATAAACCATCTTCACTTGTGATGATAAGATAAATGGATCATTCTCTGCATGCTCACTGGTATGTATTAAACAAGAGAAGTTGATAGAAGTAAAATATAATGAATTTTTCATTATACCCCTATCAATGTTGACCAACTTTCATTTGAATAAGACAACTAAAACTTCACCATAATAGTTTAATTCGATTATATAATTAAATTTTCATAGTATCCCACCTCTACAAGTGTAAATACCCCACTGTTTTGAGTTTTCATGTCTTCTTCATATTAAATTATATGAAACCCGAAGCCATAAATATTGTAGGCATCAAATATCTTAGATTTCCTTATAGGACCATTAACCAAATCCTCAAATCATTTGATATTTCAACTTGATTCTAAACATTCATTATCTAGATAAGAAGATAAAATGTGTCAGTTTTAACAACAAAAAAATAAATAGATTTCAATAATATGAATATGAGAATATACTTACATGATGAACAAACCATTCGACAATCTTAATATAAATAGATTTTTTTAATTCCATCTCATTTTGAGCTTAACCCCTTAGTCTCTTCTTTGTTTGAAATCACAATTATTTGATAAATGGATTTAAAATAATACTATTGAGCGGAAAATATCTACGTGATTGTGTTAAATCCAATTCTGTCTACGTAAAATTTGACCCCTTTTTAATTGGTAATCCAATAGTTGGAAATACTGATGATGGGTTTTCAGAAGAATAATTAGTAGAGATGTCATCAACACGTCTAACACGAATTACTATAGTCTCAATACAATCCAAATACCAAGAATAAAAAGTCATACACTTTTCAATCATGTAACCTTTAACAATAGAGCCTTATGGTTGAGCTTTATTCCTCACATATGATTTCAAATTACCAAAGTACCTAATGAAAAAAATAAGAAACATATTAAAAAAATTTATGTAATGATTTGATAAAATTGAATTCACCAATGAAAATATAAACAATATCAACATTCCTCTCAATTAGACACATCTATCAAGAGTGTACCGGTCCACCATGTTTATATTATTTAACCAAATGGGTAATCAAATAAATCATGAAAGTTAACAATGATGGGGGAAATAACATCTCCAAATGAAAAACTATCAAAACAATCATTTCTTGAAGTTTACCAATATCACTTGTATTTAGATTTTTCCCACAAAGCTATTTGAAAAAGGTAAAAAAATCAACTAGAACCACATTTACTTTTTCAAGTTACATATTATGCAATTCTAATGATAACAACTGCTCCATCAAAATATATGAGTCATGAATTTTCAATCCATGTAATTTTTTATGTTTTAAGTCATTGAACCTTGATATGTTACTTTAATATCCATTCGACACTTTTAAATTCTTTAAAGTTTGAAGGAATATATATTTATCCTGATTTTCATTATAAAAATATCCAAAGGATAATTTATATTCTAACTTTCCCAAAAATCATGCTTTATATTCATTGATTACAAATCCTTATGAGCATTAAGGTGATCCTTCAATTTACCATGCTCACTAAGCAATGTAAATATTCCATTTTCATAGAATTTGTTCTCAATATGCATTACATAAAGATTATAACATATCAAATTAAATTCCCAATGTGATATCTTTAAAATAAATACTCATTTTCTTCAAATGTTTTGTTCTAGATGATTTCGATACTATACCTCAAACCCTTACATTTTCTAAATTCTACAACAACATTTATTAATTTTCATAAGATTTGTGAACCAAGTAATAATTTTTAAGATTTATCAATTAAATATCTCCGTTTAATTATATATTATTAAACCTAAATTTATCATATGCATTAATAAATTTATGATGACAAATAAAACACTATTTTCTACTATGATGTAATCATTGGGGTTCAAAATAAAAAATTATAAACTAGTCAAGACAAACCATTATGAGTTTTCCAACCAGATAAGTTTCATAGTCTAGGAAAGTCACTAATTTTCCACATTAAAGAATCATGAATTTTGAATATTTTTATCATTAAAGCATTATATGTTTCCATGCCATCATCCCATAATTCTTGCAATTATTTGATTAGAGGTTGAAGGTATAAATCAATTTCATTTCTAGGCATTTTCATTCTAGGAATAATTATCAAAATAATGAAATAACCATTCTTCATACACATACATGGAGTTATATTATAGGGGACCACTAAAACTATTAAAATTATATAATTATTAATTAAAGTAGAAAATGATTTAAAACCATTATAAGGAAATATCAAACATACATTCCTTGGATTTGAAGAAAAATCTGGATATAATGAATCAAACACCTTCCATGATATTTAATCTTTTGGATATCTCCTCAAGCCATCACTGTTACTATCATGATCATTCCACTTTATGTCATATGTCTTTATAGATGGCATGAATACTCTTTGAATGTGTGGTTTTATAAGAAAGTAACATAATACATTTGTAGGAGTTTTCTTCTTCTATTTATTCTCGGGGTTGCATTGATTTGTACTCTCATTATTTTTATTCAGTTCTATCTACTTGTATGAAATATTATGTATTCTTTTTTTTACTCTTATCTATAGTAAAGAATGTAACCATTAGGGAATTCATGTATCTTTGAATAATCAATCCCATGCTTTTTGATGATTTCCTTCATCTCGTAGAATAATTCAAGGATCTTAGATTCACTAAATGTGTCATGAAGTAAATCTAAAATCAATAATATTTCTTTTTTATTAATTCCACAATGACACTTAGTATGATAAAAATTAAATATAAAAGACAAATTCAAATACTTAACACACCATTCAAATAGTTATTGTTGTGTGTCTTCAACTAATTCATAAAACTCGTTTTCTTGGTCACTAAAGTTTTAAGAAATATTAACCTACTTAGTATCAACTAATGGTTATATTGATTTATTAAAATACTAAACATTGTATTATTCTAATTCAAATACTTCATTTATCAAATTTCAAACTAGATTCTCCTCTAGCGGGTCACTTTTATTTCCATTGACATGATTTTTATTGTTTTTAATTTCCATAATATTCAATTCATAATTCCAAATCCAACATACATATAGATTAGGAAACTATTTCAATATCAAATCTAATATATTTTTCTTCTATTCAACTATCTCTTGAATTTACTATCTGGAAATAAAAAATTTATTCTACCCTCTACTAATCTATTATAAATTTGAAAATATAAAATTATTCCAAACCCTTGGCATACTGAGGTGTGTTTCAAGGTAAATTAATCCAAATATTATCCATAGGTATTTTATTTTCACTCTTCTCCATGAAAATTTTGATATAAGATATAAATGTTTAATTGAACAAGTATAATCAGAATTAAATGTCACCCAACTTCATCATTGACCAGGGTAGGGTCTTGATTCAACTTAACACAAAATCAACATAAAAATGATTCAATCCGACATGAAAAATGTATTGTCCCAGATTTTTCCATGTATTATTCTAATATTATATGGGAATTATTTTGAGACCAGGCTTTGAGATGGCATGCAGTTATGAGGCCCAGTGATCCTGGAACAAATGTTTGAATTTAATTAAATATTTAAATTACACGCACACGTGGGGTTTTCTGGAAAAAGTATAATAACTTCTGAATAGGTGCTCAGATCATAAATATGAGGTTATCGTTACATTCAGAGCAGCAATTTTACCTTAGGTGAGGCCTAACATCGGTCGACACAGGTCGGTGGTGAAATCTAGTTTTCAGACATAACTTTAATAAAATATTTAATAAAAATATTTTATTAAATCTTGTTGCAGCGAATATCTTTTACCTTTTTTTAATAGAGATTTGCACAGGGGTATAGGGTTACAAACCTCATAACCCTTAAACTCTTGGAGGCTCTAGAGGCTCTGGAGGAAACCCCGAAAAGGAGACGACGTTCTTGACGAGTTTCACCGGCCATGATGACACGACGACCAGATCGTTTCCAACGGACACCATGGATCTAGGTAGGGCATTTGATCTCTTTTTTATTTCCTTTCCCCATTCTTGATTCCTACGACGAACACAGACTAACCCATGAACATATTAGCCCACAGATCGATTGTGTTTACTGGATGGGATTTTGCGGGGATTTTGGGGATTTTATTCTTGAAGTTAATTTGGTTTCGTTCAACATTATAACGGTGATGAACCAAGATGGACATGAACATCGATCGAGGTTCATCCCTCTTAATTTTTCATGCCCTTATTCCCCAATTTCTCGCATTCTTCATGTGCGTTCTATGCGTTTTTCACGGAAATATGAATGACGGGTCATTGCGCATCCGTTGTGCAACACAACGATCCCAAATTGAAGATCTATAATCGGTACAACCCCATGGAGGTGCGACTACGGTGGCGATGGACGGATTGAAGCGGATCGGAAGATATCATTCTTCAAATGATTTCCGCACGGGTGACCAGAATCGGATTTCGAAGCCAATCGAAGGCCCAAAACCCATGGATTCGGAATCACAACGACAAGGCGACCCATGATCTTGAGTTTTGTGGAAAACGGACAGCAGAATCGAGATTTGGAAGATCGTATGAGGCGTGAGGAGGAAGACAGCGGTTCTGGAAAGTTCCCGACTACACGGCATGTAGTATAGGCTACACGGCATGTGTTCGTCGGCGGACTACCTAGCGTGTACTCCGGGAGTACATGAACACTAGTTGGGTACACGACCAAGGACATGGCGTGTATACCCTTCCCCGGCCAGACCCGACCAGATACACGGGATACCCCGTGTACTGGTACACGGGTAGGCGATACGGACAGAGACCGTGCACGGGAACATGGCCAAAGTACACAGAATGAACCCCAGGTGCTCAGACATGACGTGTAATCCTTCTACACGCGATGTAGTTACTTTTTATACAACAACCCTTGAGACATGGTCCGTTTACACAGGTAGTACCCAGAGTCAAGGAACACGATGTGTGATTCTTCTGCACGCCGTGTAGTCTAGTTTTACACACCTGGACTAGAGACACGGGCTGTGTAACACCCTGAGCTTCCATGGTACACTTCTCTTTGACTAATACAGTAGCGTGTATTGTATGCAACTTCGAGTTCTAACACACACCACGACCAATCAAAGTAGCCATTATGAATAGTAATGCCTAATTTTTAAAATTTTAGTAATTTTATCTCTCAAAATGGAGTTCATTTTTGGATTCGGAGTATCTAATTTATCTTAAGGTGAAATTTTGGTACTTTTCGGGTAACTTTAATATTTTGATGAATAGTGAAAATTACTAAATTTTAATTAAAAATAACTTTTTTAGTCAAAATAATTAATTGTGATAAATTATGAATTTGAGTGGTTTTAAAGTATATTTAGAATATATTTTTACCATTTAATACAATGTTGGTCATTGGACATAATTTCACAATTAAACCGGACATAAACAAGTATCAATCTTTTGATAGTTATTATATCTTAAAAACACACTTTTTGTTTTGACAGCGGGAATTAATTTTAAATTAATTTCTGCCACTTCTGTGTTTTAAATTTAGAAAAATGGATTCCATATTTGGAATCAGGATTTCCAAATTGTTTAAATAGATAAATTTTATTTGTAGACATTTTGAATAATTATTTCGGTAAATATTTTATTTACCATGGTTAAAGGGTAAATCTGGTAAATAAGGGTTAAAAATAATATTATAATAATACTAAATTACCCTAAAACTTGTCCTAACCTTATTTGTGGATACATGTCCGACCATGGGCATCTTTGGGTCGATTTTGGGACCCCATGGAGCCACTTGTAGGTGATAGGGACACTTTATTTTAATTAAGTTAAAATAAATACAAAAATGACACAAGCATATATCTTTTAGAAAAACAATTTGTACATAGGGTTATATATGTTGGATTTTCGACTATAAATATTCATTAGAAAGATTAAAGGATTTCCTACATAATTATATTTTATTTATAATTTTTAGACATTAAATAATTTAATTTATTTATGACACAATGATGATGTAGTAATTACCATAATAGTGAAAAATTAAAATAATTGATATTATAAATACCCAAATAAATATAATTTGAGACTTTTAATGAATTAAAATAATTTTCTAGGATAATATGACATATTAGGATTGATTTAATTAACTTTTTAGAAGTAATAATTCTATTATAATTTTTAAAAAAGTCAATTATTGAATAGTGTCAAAATTGACATAAAAGAGTTTTTAAAACACATATTATATTATTAATTGATATTAAATTCCTAAAAATATAATTTTAGGCCAAAATAATTATATCATGATATTTTTATCATTAAGGGACCACTTGGGGGTCTTTTGGATGTATATAGTATGTTTATTAACAATATAATATAAAAATACAAAGTGACATGGTAAGTGTCAAACTAATTAACTAAGTGTTAAAACTAAACTATAAGGTTAATATAATGACCCAAACCTATCTAAATTATATTGGTTGAGTGGTTTTAGACCCATAACCACATTAAACTTTAAATAATCCACTTTTTATCCATTATAAACCGAATGTGAATTTATTATAAAATAATATTGCTAGCTTTTCCAAAGGTGCCCCTCACCCCTCTTATAAAAGATCACTCCCCCTTCTCATTAATTCACACCTTCAAAGCCTTTTGGTTCGGCCAAACCCTGCCCAAATACTCTCTCAAATTCCCTAGATTCATCCTAGAGGCCTTATATTAGTCATAAATCCATCCTAAGGAGCACTTTTGATCAAATCAAAAGGAAGAACCCGAAGAAGAGGTAATGATTTCACAACCCTTTTTCAAGTTCCTTTCTTCTTCCAATTATTCTTTCTTTGTTATTACCATTCTAAAATAATGAATCCATTATATCCTATATAATTTAATATTATTATAAAAATTGTACAACCATATTCATTATTCTATCCATCCTTTGAATGACATGTCACCATACCTGTGTACGTACGGCTTACCGTCTCCACGTCGTGGTGTAATTGTTATTCAATATATTATTATTTGGATGGGTATAATAATGATTTTTAATTCATGTAAATAATAAATATAACATGATAATTATTATGTATATATGATATACCATCCAATTATATATTATTTTAATATCAAAAGAATGATATTTTCGCTCGTGCGTACATACGGATTACCATCTCCATGACGCGATGAGATTCATTTCCAAGTTCACCATTAATCGATGATTATAAAAATATATATTACTAATAAGTATGTAATATATGACATAATAATTCTACTAGATATATATATATATATAAGGATTTATGTACTTACATATATCTTATTCACTTACTTCTGTTCAATACTATATGAAAACAGAAACAACGTTTTTGTGTACGTACGGACTACCGTCTCCATAAACGGTGATTTCCATTTCATATATATGTCTATTATACATATTTATATTCTAAATATATATGATATATTTATTATGTTTTATATTCTGGAAGTATTTAAATCATGATCTAAGTGATACAACCAACAGTGACAAGCTAAAACACGTACGATAAAGAAACTGATTATTACCCGAAATGTTAACTTAACAAGGAAATTATTATTAAATGGGTAATATAAAGTCATAAATGAATCATTTATGATATCATAAATATTAATATGGTTCTGGTATAATTTAATAACATACTACGATCTTCGTACAGGAGGTTAAACGTACCCTCGACTAAAGGAAAGTGCAAGGTAATGGGTTTTCATTTCACTCCTTATTCTCGTGAGATTCATGCCATATTGCCACTATTAACTTTTGTGTGGTGTATTTATTGACCATAATTGTATTCTTTGTGTAATACACTTTAATTTATGTTTATTAACATATTCATTGTATGATACCTCTTTCATGGGTTGTATGTTTCGTAAGTTACCAAATTGGTAAGCGTTAATTCCTCAATCTCATCATTATTCGAGATTGTTTATGTGTATGTATTTACTGGGAAATTTTTATCATCCAAGTCCATTTTTCATAAAAATGATTTCAAAATTAATATTTTAAGTATTTTGAAAGGTACTCTTTATCAAGATCAAAATTTCAAATGTTTTAAAGATTTATCTTTCTAAATCTTTTCAATTAATTTCCGTGTTTTCAAAATGATTTTAAGGATTTATTAATATGGACATGAATGTTTTGAAATGATAATTATTTTCAAAAGTTTCAATGTGGTATGGGACACTTTGATTCAAAAATATCTTTTAAAATTACTTCCTTTATAAATGTGTGACTTTTAAATGATTTTACAAAAAGGATATTTCTCTCAAAAATCTTTACTCATCATTTGATGGATTTTAAGCTCATTTGAAGTTGATTTATTATAAAAAACTTCTATTGAAGGTTTTGTGATATATTTGACTGTGGATGTGTTATTTGTATACCATTCATGGTTTATGGAGAAAGTATTGACATTTCGTATGCTAGTTTTAATACGAATGTTTATGTTATGTTTAAACCTTTTCATATGGGAATGCATTGGACTTAATATGTGACGGGTGTAGCCCGCTATAGCTCCTCGATGCATCGGTAGGTCTAATGAGACAAACTATTGTCTTGGAACAAGGCCTTGACAAAATCTTATTTGTAGTCTTGGCATGAGGCCTTGGCTATGTGGTTATGATAGTCTGGCATTATGCATTCCATCATTATAAAAGTGGTTAGTGATATTGCATGTGATTCTTCTATTAGTAGAATATCCATGTGAATAAGTAAATGGAATTATTTCATTTTATTTCTACCATATTATGCTGAAGTTCAAGTTTAAAAGTCTTTTGTTTTAGTTTTATACATTTCCTTAAATGTTTATGCTTATTTTTGAAAGTTTTCGTTGTATTGATTACCCTTACTGAGCATTTGAGATCACCCCTTTCTATGTTTTATTTTTCCCAGGATTCCAAGAAGTGTAATGTGATTGATATGCAGGGTTAATACAAGGGAATAATGGTGTTCATAAAGATTATTTATGTTGTTTTGTATGTCTTAAAGTGAAAATGAAACATTCATGAATGTGATCTATTTTTCCAAGACTGCTAAACTACCGTCCTTCGGGACTTGATTACTTGTAATCATGCCAATGTATTAAAATAATGCACCGACTCTGGGTAACTGGGTTCGGGGCGTTACAGTTGGCATCAGAGGAAGTTCAGAAATAACCTTGGAAACTAGATTTAGATAAACTCTGATTAGAGCACATAGCCCTAAGATAGACTTTGAGGATTAGTATTGAATAACTTCCTAGAATTTTGGTATTGTAGAGATTTTGTGAGTTTTCCGAGCAATACATCCCTGTCTGGATACGAGCAGGTAGCGGCGGATCTGGCACAGATGTACCTAGGGGTAAAAACCAAAAACACCGCTTTGAGCTAGACTCGAACGAGAACTGGTGCACGACAACGGGCCTTGTTGCACTCTTGGTTACGACACTCCCGGGGGATATTCTTAGGATAATTCTCATTTTCTTTACAAAACATTATTAAGGTCTTATGAGTATATACTTACTCAAAGAAAAAAATTTATGATTATGGATTATATCCATAATCTGTTCAATTTGTGTTAGGTATTTTACAAGTTTGGTAATTATTCATTGCAATTTATAAACTGAACTAGTTTATGCTATTGTATAGAAATGGCACCCAGTAGAAGGAATGTGAACTCCTGTAATACGTATGATCCAAAGAGTAAGAAGGATCATATCTTTCGTGGTCCCAATCCATAATTTAGAAGGGAAATAGTTTCCCACGTATTATCATCATATGAAGAAATAGTATCATGTTTTGATAAGTTGAGTAAAAAATTCTCGGATTCCTATGTCCTTGAAGGCAAGAAAGAGAAGAAAATGATGGAAGAGAGAAAGATGGATAAAGGGAAGAGGGAAAAGAAGAATTTTCCCATATGTGATAACTGTGGGAAGAAACACCCTGGAACTTTCCTGAAAGGAATGAGAGTTTGTTATAAGTGTGGAGGAAAAAGGGCACAATGTACATGACTGCAAGGGTAAGAAAATGGTTTAAAATGTACAATTCTTCATTTGAAAAAAGTTTGGACACTACGTGAACCAATGTCCTAGTCATCAGACTATGCCGCAAATGATGATATTGGATAATAATCAAGTTATGATACTACCACAGATGAAGAGGAATGACTTGTGTTCTTATGTTGTTATTTTAGAATTATTTCATTTAAGTGTTGTATAAATGATGTTTCGGAAATAAATAAGGATTGTACTGCAATACTATTTAATTAAGCATTTGAGATATTATGGTACTAATAAAATTGACTCTGCAACGAGTTATTTTTTTTGGAAATTGCATGGTTGAGGGATAGATAAACCTTAATATGGTCCGAATATTGAGGTAGTGATTTTGGAATAAGAGATGGTTGATTTTGGTAATACAGGATGTTGCGATGTTGTAAAATAATATATGAAGAAGGTGTTCACATGTTATTACCTGGAAAAAAGGATCCACATTATGTTTAACTTCCTTGTAAATTTTGGACTGTGAGTTTGGATAATAGTATTTTGGATAAGTCTAATGGTCGGAATGGATTAAGTTTGAAAGGTTATTTTTTTGGATTTTTATAAAAGGACAACACGAAGACCGTGTGACGACCCATCTTGTCGGAAAAAGCTGTGGTAATCAAACCCACAACCATAGTGCAATTGGTATTTATCACCTACCATTGTGTTACATGAAGTTCCTGCATGGTATAATGTTGGTTCTTTACATAAAGGGTCTGATATGTGAATTATAAATTCATTATATTTGGAACCCTATACGATTAGGATAAATAGAGTACTTTTGAGTTGTATTATGTTTTGGGGTGAAAGATGAGTTTGTGGTAGAAATTTATTAATGGATAAAATTCTAATTATAAAGTAATTATATCTCCTTATGATCTTAGTCAATCTCATAAATAAATTCCTCAACATTATAAAACGGAACTTAGAACAAAAATGTTGTCCTAGATGGTACTATAGATCATCACTAATTTATGGCTTTGGGATTGTTGGCCTTTTCATAGCCATGTTCTCTACCACTCTCCATCAGATAATTAATTGTTATATTTCTCTTCCATATCCATATTTTCC
This sequence comes from Viscum album, assembly GCA_963277665.1. Classification (NCBI taxonomy): domain Eukaryota; kingdom Viridiplantae; phylum Streptophyta; class Magnoliopsida; order Santalales; family Viscaceae; genus Viscum; species Viscum album. The sequence continues at coordinate 1,325,790,280 of OY728142.1, read as the reverse complement.
TATATGGAACCCTAGTCTGTGTTATTTTTAGTAATCTTCATACTTTACACTCTTTATTTTAAATAGAGGCCTCATTAATTCAATTTTCGATGTGGGATTTCAACTAAGATATTTTGAAATGTCAAAAATGTGTTATCCTAATACCTTATGTTCTGTTGAACCGATGGTATTTTAAATCATCATAGATTGATGAATGTAAGGACCTCAATTTTAAACTAGTTTGTGATTGATGACCTCAATCACTACCTATAAATATTTACGTTTTCCACCAATTATATGTCTATAATTTCCACCAATGACCTCTTAATCGAGATCATAATTTTTTGGTGACCCTTTCATTTCTCTTTTCATCTTGTTAAGACTAAATTTTGTTAAAAAAATTTCCGATGTGGGTTTTTCCACAAAGATATTTTCTATTTTCAACCTTTATTTTCAAAGAACAATATCAAATTGCGAGGACACAATTTATTGAAGTAGGGGAGAATGTAACACCCCGAGCTTCCACGGTACGCTTCTCTTTTAATAATACAGTAGCGTGTGTTGTACGCAACTTTGAGTTCAAACACACACCACGACCAATAAAAGTAGTCGTTATGAATAGTAATACCTACTTTTTAAAATTTTAGAAATTTTATATCTCAAAATGGATTTCATTTTTGGATTCGGAGTATCTAATTTAGCCTAAGGTGAAATTTTGGTACTTTTCGGGTAACTTTAATATTTTTATGAATAGTGAAAATTACTAAATTTTAATTAAAAACAACTTTTTTAATCAAAATAATTAATAGTGATAAATTATGAATTTGAGTGGTTTTAAAGTATATTTAGAATATATTTTTACCATTTAATACAATTTTGGTCATTGGATATAATTTCACAATTAAACCAGACATAAACAAGTATCAATCTTTTGATAGTTATTATATCTTAAAAACACGCTTTTTGTTTTGATAGTGAGAATTAATTTTAAATTAATTTTTGCCACTTATGTGTTTTGAATTTGGAAAAATGGATTCCATATTTGGAATCAGGATGTCCAAATTTTGTAAATAGATAACTTTTATTTTTAGACATTTTGAATAATTACTTCGGTAATATATTTTATTTACCATGGTTAAAGGGTAAATCTGGTAAATAAGGGTTAAAAAATAATATTATAATAATACTAAATTAACCTAAAAAGTGTCCTAACCTTATTTTTAGATACATTTCCGACCATGGGAATCTTTGGGTCGATTTTGGGACCTCATGGAGCCACTTGTAGGTGATAGGGACATTTTATTTTAATTAAGTTAAAATAAATACAAAAATGACACAAGCATATATCTTTTAGAAAAACAATTTTTACATAGGGTTTTATATGTTGGATTTTAGACTATAAATATTAATTAGAAATATAAAAATATTTCCTACATAATGGTATTTTATTTATAATTTTTAGACATTAAAAAATTTAATTTATGTATGACACAATGATGATGAAGTAATTACCATAATAGTGAAAAATTAAAATAATTGATATTATAAATACCCAAATAAATATAATTTGAGACTTTTAATGAATTAAACTAATTTTATAGGATAATATGACATATTATTATTGATTTAATTAAAGTTTTTCGAAGTAATAATTCTGTTATGAGTTTTAAAAAAGTCAATTATTGAATAGTGTCAAAATTGACATAAAAGAGTTTTTAAAACATAAAATATATTATTAATTGATATTAAATTCTTAAAAATCTAAGTTTCGGAAAAAATACTTATATAATGATATTTTTACCATTAATGAACCACTTGGGGGTCGCTTGGATGTATATAGTATGCTTATTAACTATATAATATAAAAATACAAAGTGACATGGTAAGTGTCAAACTAATTAACTAAGAGTTAAAACTAAAAGATAAGGTTAATATAATGACCCAAACCTGTCTAAATTATATTGTTTGATTGGTTTTAGACCCATACCCACCTTAAACTTTAAATAATCCACTTTTGATCCATTATAAATCTAATTTGAATTTATTATAAAATAATATTTCTAGCTTTTCCAAAGGTGCCCCTCACCCCTCTTATAAAAGGACACTCCCCCTTCTCATTAATTCACACCTTCAAAGCCTTTTGGTTCGGCCAAACCCCACCTAAATACTCTCTAAACTTCCCTCACTTCATCCTAGAGGCCTTCCTTTAATCATAAAGCCATACTAAGGATCCCTTTTGATCAAATCATAAGGAAGAACTCGAAGAAGAGGTAATAATTTCACCACTCTTTTTCAAGTTCCTTTGTTCTTCCACTTCTTCATTCTTTGTTATTACCATTCTAAAATAATGAATCTAGTATATCCTATATACTGTAATATTATTATAAAAATGGTACAACCATATTCAGTATTCTATTCATCCTTTGAATGACATGTCACCATACGTGCGTACGTACGGCTTACCATCTCCACGTCGTGGTGTAATTATTATTCAATATACTATTATTTGGATGGGTATAATAATGATTTTTAATTCTTGTAAATAATAAATATAACATGATAATTATTCTGTATATATGATATAACATCCAATTATATATTATTTTAATATCAAAATAATGATATTTTCTCTCATGCGTACGTACGGATTACCGTCTCCACAACGCGATGAGATTCATTTCCAAGTTCACCATTCATCGACGATTATAAAAATATATATTACTAATAAGTATGTAATATATGACATAATAATTCTACTGGAGATATATATATATATATAATAATTTATGTACTTACATATATCTTATTCACTTACTTCTGTTCAATACTATATGAAAATAGAAACATCATTTATGCGTACGTACGGACTACCGTCTCCATAAACGGTATTTTCCATTTCATATATATTTCTATTATACATATTTATATTATAAATATATATGATATATTTATCATGTTTTATATTCTGGAAGTATTTAAATCATGATCTAAGTGATACAACCAAGAGTGACAAGCTAAAACACGTACGACAAAGAAAGTGATTATTACCCGAAATGTTAACTTAAAATGGAAATTATTATTAAATATTTAATATAAATTCATAAATGAATCATGTATGATATCATAAATATTAATATGGTTCTCGTATAATTTAATAACATACTATGATCTTCGTACAGGAGGTTAAACGTACCCTCGACTAAAGGAAAGTGCAAGGTAAGGGGTTTTCATCTCACTCCTTATTCCCGTGAGATTCATGCCATATTTCCACTATTACCTTTTGTGTGGTGTATGTACTGACCATAATTGTATTATTTATGTAATAAACTTTAATTTATGTGTATTTACATATTCATTTTATGATACCTCTTTCATGGGTTGTATGTTTCGTAAGTTACCAAATTGGTAAGGGTTAATTCCTCAATCTCATCATTATCCGAGATTGTTGATGTGTAAGTATTTACTTGGACATTTTTATCATCCAAGTCCATTTTTCATAAAAATGATTTCAAAATGAGGATTATAAGGATTTTGAAAGGTACTCCTTATCAAGATCAAAATTTCAAATGTTTTAAAGATTTATCTTTCTAAATCTTTTTAATTAATGTCCATGTTTTCAAAATGATTTTAAGGATTTATTTATATGGACATGAATGTTTTTAAATGATAATTATTTTCAAAAGTTTCAAAGTGGTATGGGACACTTTGATTCAATAATCTCTTTTAAAATTACTTCCTTTATAAATTTGTGACTTTTAAATGATTTTACAAAAAGGATATTTCTCTCAAAAATCTTTACTCATCATTTGATGGATTTTAAGCTCATTTGAAGTTGATTTATTATACGAAACTTCTATTGAAGGTTTTGTGATATATTTGACTGTGGATGTGTTATTTTTATACCATTCATGGTTTATGGAGAAAGTATTGACATTTCGTATGCTAGTTTTAATAGGAATGTTTATGTTATGTTTAAACCTTTTCATATGGGAATGCATTGGACTTAATATGTGATGGGTGGAGCCCGCTATAGCTCCTCGATGCATCGGTAGGTATCATGAGACAAACTAGTGTCTTGGCACAAGGCCTTGACAAAATCTTATTTGTAGTCTTGGCATGAGGCCTTGGCTATGTGGTTATGATAGTCTGGCATTATGTATTCCATCATTATGAAAGTGGTTAGTGATATTGCATGTGATTATTCTATTAGTAGAATATCCATGTGAATAAGTAAATGGCATTATTTCATTTTATTTCTACCATATTATGTTGAAGATCAAGTTTAAAAGGATTTTGTTTTAGTTTTATACATTTCCTTAAATGTTTATGCTTATTTTTGAAAGTTTCTGTTGTATTGCTTACCCTTACTGAGCATTTGAGCTCACCCCTTTCTAGGTTTTATTTTTCCCAGGATTCCAAGAAGTGTAATGTGATTGATATTCAGGGTTAATCCAAGGGAATAATGGTGTTCATAAAGATTATTTATGTTTTTTTGTACGTCTTAAAGTGAAAATGTAACATTCATGTATGTGATCTATTTTTCCAAGACTGATAAACTTATCGGTCCTTCGGGACTTGATTCCTTGTTATCATGCCAATGTATTAAAATAATGCACCGACTCTGGGTAACTAGGGTTGGGGTGTTACAGGCCGTTTACACGGGCAGTACCCAGAGTCAAGGAACATGGTGTGTAACCATACTACATGTTGTGTAACTTGTTTTACATGGATTGATTCAGTTGTCTTCTATGACTTGGACTAGATTTCTTAGGGTTCATACCCTTTCTCTTTTCCCTGAAGGATTATGGTATCATTTCCTTTATACAAGAGTATGATCCCTTTAGCAGGACTTCCTGAATAGAGTTATTGGAATCCCCTCTATGAGACTTAGAGCCGGATCCTCTATTAATTCCTGGAACCCTAAGTAGAGTTCTTAGTTTCGATGTGACCTACTTTACCCGAGCTCCAATCCTCTACTTAGCGAATTAGTTCAGACTGAGTTGTTGGAATCACCCCATGGCTATTGGTTGTGATCCTCATATAAGCATCGTAATCTAAAGTACTTTTGGAGTGTGTTCTCCCCGAACGAGTATTTTGTATCTCTCTCTTCAGACCTAGGAGTGTGTTCTCCTTGTTACGTGCTTAGTGGAATATTCGAGCTAGATCTTAGTGGTGGTTTCGCGATGGCCGATCATGTATGAGTATATCTAGATTTCTTATTATATATTCTATATACATATATTGTGTAGAGATGACTGCATCATTCCTTTGTGGTATTTCATTTGTTGTATTCCTTTGTGGTTTCAAGGTGTCCTACTGGGTATTTTTATACTCACCCCTACACAGGCTTTGCCCGCACGTGTCATGTCTTGTGCAAACGAGCGAGCCTTTGACAGGATTCTAGGTGGACCAGGACCGAATGGTGCTCAATGAGATCCGGTAGGCCGAGGTGTGTTCCTACGGCTATGGATTGCAGTCCCAGTACATTTGTTTACAGGTTGGACTTTTTTCATACATTATTTTGATGGGCTTGTATTTTTTTCCCAGGGTTTTACATTACATTACTTTACTTTCCTGTCGTACTCTGTTGGTTGGGATTTTAGTGTATGCATGCATTTCCTTTTTTAGTAGTTTTTACTTTTCATCTTTGTGTGCTTGGATGTGTGTGCGTTTGTGTGTAGGTTTATAGGCAATGCCTCCCATGTTAGTAGCATGCCTACACGATGCTAGTCACTAGCCCCTGGCTGAGTGATGAAAAAGGGTCAGGGGAATTAGGTTGAGATAGAGGTAGGTGGAGGATGGGGTCATGGGTATAAGGGGCTAGGGTTGTTGCTTCCATCAGTGGTCACAATCACCCGGAAAAATGGAAGAGGGGAACCATTGGGGGTCTCTGTTGAGGAGTGATAGGGGGGTGGTTGTGAGGTCATCATTGAGGAGAAGTGGTGGTTGAGGTCATAATGATTGAAGGGGGGGGGGGGGGGGCTGCTGTGAGGTCATCATTGAGGAGAATTTGGGGTTGAGGTCACAAGTATTGAAGGGGGGAGGGAAGGTCTTCATTAGGGAAAAAAGGAGTTGCGTTCATGGGGATCAGAGGTGTGGGAGGTACGATCGTTGTCGGGGAGAATGGGAATCAGAGGTGAGGGAGGGGAAATCATTGCTGGGGAGCATGGGGATCAGGGGAAATGGATCAAGGGAAGGGGGTGGGTCTAATGGGATTGGGTGGGTGAGAGGGGGTTGAATAAGGGGTTTTAAGGATTTATTATCATTTTAAACAAAACTTTAAAATAAATTTAAAAAATAAAACAATACCTCGGTAGTTATATTAAACAACTACAATATTATAAATTATATTTAATATGATTTTTTTAGTAGTTTTTATCAAAAAAATCCCCTAACAAACCACCAGTAATACCTATTTTTTGTAGTGTAAGTATTGTTTATTTTTATTTTGTACTTTTGATTTCCATTTTTAGAGGAAAGTAGTTGCAGTCTACTGGAGGAAATTTTCGATTGTTGTTTGCACCGTATTTATTGATTGTAAAATATTTTTCATTTAGGTTTCCAAAATTTGTAGAGCTTTATTTGGGCATGGTTGTGTTTTGGTGAGGTGCACACACCAGATTCTTAGTGTCAGTATCATATTTGATTATTCTTGTTCTGATAGAAGATGAAGGTATTTTGGATTATCATTTGAAGTTTTTCATGTTTAAATGGAGTTTTATACTACACATGTTAGATTTTTGGTTAAACTAGAAATTTTTTCTACCCAAATTGATTCAGAACTATATATTGATAGATATATAGAACTATATTTTATCAACACTAAATAAAAAGTGATGAAAGGGGGGGGGGGGGATTTATCAACGTTGATAAAGGTAACTTTTAACAGGGCTAAAAAAAGATGATAAATGGTTACCCTTTGTTAGCGATTTTTTAATGGTGATAAATATGGAAATTTATCTCTTATTTTCTTAACAATGATAAAATATCCACCATTAACAATGTGAAAAAATCTATGTTAAAAGGCATAATGAAAATTTTAATTTATATATACATATTTATATATTTTTAAATAATATTTATTATACAATAAATATATATATATGTAATTATAATATATAAATATTATTCGTATAACTTTTAATGAAAAATAATTATCAATATTATTTATATAAATTCATATACAAAAAATTATCAAATTTATATTAATCAATAAAAATGTTTAAAAGTATGTACATATACATCAATTACAAAATGCATATATAGTTAATTTAATTATGATATATTAATATTTTATTTAAAAAATAAAATAAATATATAAATGAATATATTTATTTAAATATATGATTCATATTTGAATTTATGTATTTATATTCAAATTAAAAAATTTAAAATATACATATATGTATCTGTATGTATATATAAGCATGTGTATGTATGTGAATGTGTGTGTGTATATGTTCTGTATGTGTATACATGTGTTGTTCTATGTGTTTATGCAATTTATATGTGTGTTTTTTTATGTGTGTACATGTATGTATAAATGTATGTATGTGTGTATGTGTAAATTTATGTGTATGTATGTGTGTGTGTGTGCATGGATGTATATAGTGACATTGCTTTTTTCTTACATAACTATTAAATCATTTTTAAGATAAACAACATAACAACGTTACAAAACTGGGATCCAAAGGTTTATCATCTTGGGAAAATTAGGACCTCACATAACTTTTACATAATAGAATATAAACATTATTTAATTACTTCTTCTCTATCATGTCACGACTTGTCCACCGTGGCCCATGTCGTGACTACCCCAAGCCCGCCTTCTATAGGACAAGGGCTAGCGACTAGCACCAAAGGCGTAAATCCCTAATATTTGGAAGAAATTGCCTTTATAAACTGTAAACACACACACATCAGAGTACGAGCTGAAATTAAACGCTAAGTAAAGCTGTATACAAAAGAGAGCTGAAAAGTAAAGGGGGGCTGGAAATACAAGCCCAACTAGAAAGTGCAAGTACAACTGAAAAACAAGTACAAATGAAAAAGAAAATCAGCTACTAGGTCATGCTCTGGGGTTCCTACCTAAAGGGTAGGTACAGATGGCCTCCTCAGCCCTCTACATCCGTCAGTCTCCTCTGTGTACTGACTCGTCGTAAGGTCCAGCTCTGGGTACTGTCCAGTCCTGCTACTCTACCTCAGTCAGTGTTGTCCATCGTATGCATCCAACACAATAAGGTGAGGGCAAATCCCATGAATGGGTGAGTATAAATATACTCAGTATGGACCCCAAGACCACCTAGGTCTCTCAAAATCCACCAAGGATAAACCATAGAGTATGGAATCAACAGATAACCCCACTTAGGTATATGCCCATACATATACCTTAGTTATCTAGCAATCCATCTCAATCATGAGGAAAAAAAGTTACTGACATGACTCACATAGGTATAAATCTTATGTAGAGAGATAGAGATGATCGGATATAGCCACTAAATGATCTCAGTTGTCAGACCCACATAGGATCAGGGCCTGCTGTTCTGTCGGACCAACACATAATCCAGGAACAGATAAGCTGTCAGACCAACACATGATCCAGGACCAAATATTCTGTCGGACCAAAACATGATCCAGGAACATAAGTCGGAACTGTCGGACCAACACTTGATCTAGGAACAGTCACCAGATGTACTGTTGGACCAACACATGATCCAGGAATTGTCAACAGTGCACAACCAGCCTCAGGGTTTTCACTAGCATGCTTGATTCCGGGATGGTCTGCTCCTCAAGCCAAGAGTCGATACATCAACTTCCACGTCATCCCAAATTTATATATCCCGAAGTTCTATCTTGTCAAAAGGAACACAACGCGACAGATGGTGCGTCAATCAGACGCTCGGTCTGAGAGTTATTGGAATTTCCGTTCCAAGGGCCAGGTTGGATTTAGGTTCAATCCAACCCAAACGTACCTCAACTGCATCCAAACCTCAATTGGGGTATGCCTAAAGAACTGTCTCGCTCCAAGCTTTTCGTTTCTGCCTACGGTTCATCAATCAGACACCCATAGCCCAAGTTATGGGTGAGAAAGTAGAAACAGGCCAAAATGGGTCCAGGTCCGGTCCGACCCAGTTAGACCGACCCGGCCTGACTCGGGTCCCGAATGGAGTCTAACCCAGTCCGAGGATCTGACTCGACGTGTGGGTCCGACCCGACCTACGGGTCCGACCTGACCCGCGGGTCCGACCCGACCTGTGGGGACGGCCCGGTCTGTGGGGGCGGCCCAGCCCGCGCTGGGTCTGGCCCAATGGCCCATGGGGGTCCGCCCTAGCCATGTCTAGGGGGAGGCCGTGCCCCCTGGTTCTCTAACGGCTTATCCATTCGGGCGGGTTGAACTGGGGCCAGGCTGGCACCAGTGTGTCACGCGGGACCCGCTGGTCCTGCACCTCCCGGCTGGCCGAGCGGCCAGCCGCCTCCTCCCACGCGGCTCCTGTTGCACTACGCCGCCTACGGTGACCCGGTGGCTTGGGTTGCCGGTCTTCATCGTGTCTAGGCTTGAGCTAGACACTGCTTCACCACCATGTCCAAGCGTCGCGGCCCTCCTTCAGTCAACCGCGCGACGCCGGTTGCGCTGCGCCTTCTCCGGTGTCCCGGTGGCTTGGGGTGTCGGCTTCCTTCATGGCCGGCCTTGTGCCGGCCACTACTGCACCTCCAAGATCCATTGGTCACGGGTCACTCCTCCGGTGGCACGGTTTCGCTGCCTCCTCCCCGCAGTAATGTTTGTTTCTCCATCCGTCGGCAAGTTTTCTGTGGGGCACCAGACGAGTTCCGGTGGCCCGATTCTCATTCTGGAAGAAGTCGTGCATTCCTCATGTTGTCTTCTTCGATCCGCAACCATTTTGGATGAGTAACTCTCAACCTGGACTCATACCACTTTGAGCATCAAAATCCAGAAAGAATGCAGAGGGGTCAGGCCGTGTTTGTTCGGCACGCGCCCTCTATGTTAGGGTGATATCAACCGGATTCGAATTCTAAACCACGATGAAAGACGAATAACACACAACAATTAGCCAGCTTGAACCCCTACCTCGGGTTCGTTGTTCTTTGATGATGTCGCCGAAAGGTGGAGGTTGATTCGTTGTCGTCAGGAAAGAATATGAAGAAGTCGAGGACGACGTCGTCAGTGTTCTTCAAGGATGACGCTTCCCCCTTTCCCCATTTGAAGATCGTTCTTCATTGGCGGAAGAAGTGTTCTTCGTTGGAGAGTTATTCTCCCCCCAAGCTCCACCCAAAATACAAATGCCCAACAAAACAATAGATTATGACATCTTATTAAATTGTTGGCATAGAATTCAAAAGGTTTAAATTAATTAATTGAATGTGTTCAATTAATTAATTGAGAGGGTTGGCACCATAAGTGGGGAGTTCAAGGGGTTTTCTCCCCACTTAATGGGGGGTCCAAGAGGTTATAACCTCAGGTGGTCCCCACCAAATTAATTAAGAAGAGGTGTTTAGACCTCTGGTGGGACCCAACAAAATAACCTCTCATGGGAGGTTAAGGTGTGGTGGCCCCCCACCTCCAACCTCCTCTTGGAGGTTTTAACCAACTAAAAATAAATTAAGACAATAACTTAATTTATTTTATTATTCCCACGTAAAACCCAAAAACTAAATTTCATTCCCGTCTAACTTTCATTGAGGTGGAAGTCTTCTTAAGCGAATACTGGTGTTGTGAGTTCAACGGTGCCCTCAGATTTCAATTCCGAGCACCGGTTCAAAAGTTATAAAACACCACTCGTGCGTTTACTGAACGTACTTGAAAAAAGTTTGGAAAATTATTTTCAATCACCCTCAACTCACGTCGGTCAAGGTTAGGATCTGCCTAGGTGAAACACACCCCAAATAACCCAATGGTACTCTCAGATTTTCAATCTGGGTTACCGTTTATAAGTTATGAATTTTATAATAAAATAATTGTCACTTAATTATTTTATTTGCGACCAAAAACTAACTTTCTCTTGTGGCCCGCGCCGGACAAAGTTAGTATTTTCTTATAGAAATCATACACTCAAAAGTTCAGTGGTGGTCTCCGATTTTTAATCCGAGTTACTTTTTGTGATTTATAAGAGTTTGAAAAATAAAATAATTTATTTAATTATTTTATTTACGATTATGCAATTTTTGGGTTTTCTCACAGGAGGCCCATGCTGACTAATCTTTAGTCGCGCCAAGGGTAAACACACCATCCTAAGTGAAACAGTGCCCTCAGATTTCTGATCCGAGTTACCATTTAAGAGTTATTCCACTTTTTCAGGAAAACTGCTTATGCGCGTTAACTTAAGCTTAACAAAAAATTCGACGAATCATTCTGGGCACTTTGGGCCTCAGAATCGCGCGCCGTCAGATTTCACGGACCCGTAAAATTTCTATTTAATTAAAAAAATTAATGGAAATTCTGGGTCTTTACATATCATCTTAGTTTCCTTCACATTCTCCTGAGTATAAATAATCACCCGAGGATATACATCAAAGAAAGGGGTGAGCTAAAATCCTAGTACAAGGATGAATAATGGGAATGAATCAATATAACATTGGTGATAATAATAATAATCTTCATAACATAAGCATAGTATCATAATCATAATCATGAGAGGAAGCATTAGATAAAATCATGGAATATGAAAATGAATAAAAATGAAACATCGTGTCCTAATGTTCAAATACCACACATAGTTGTGAACAAAGCTAGCATCATGTTAATGCATAACATATGTGAATAATCATAACATCATCATTGTGATGAAATATAGAATCATGTTCATGAATATTTTACATTACCTCATGAGATAAATCACATTACCGAATGCATTGGAGCACTATATAATTCCAGGCACACCTATCACATCATTAAATTTAGATAATTATGCATACCACATAGAACACATATCAATAAAATTCGTGAATTTACCCATGTAAAAGAATGAGTTTTATAAGGATTTAATTAGTCATGATTTCATGAATAAACTTTAAGTTTATAAATGGAAAAGGTAAAAGAACATATTTGGTATAAGAATCATCATTTTTGAGTAAAGAAGAAATAACTCAAGAGGAGTCAAGATGTGTTTTTGATAGAAGAGTTCTTTTGGAAAATATTTTTATTTGTTTTAAAATCATATTGGAAACATGTATATCTAAAAAATAAATTGTAAGGACAATGAAATTATATTTTATAAATATTAAAATAATATCCACACTGAAATTTGGTATGAAAGAGGAATAACCCAAAGAAAACGAGTTGGGTTTGAGAATCCCCTTACCTAATGTATGAAAGATTTCTTCACTTTGATATACTGGATAAGGAAATTAGATTAATTAATTACTAAATATAGAACTTATTATACACGTTTTTTATTAATTATAATTTTATTAAGGCTGTTTATGGCTAATTTGAGGAGTTATAGAGTTTTATTTCATCATTTTGAGAGTGTTCATTTTCTTGGTTTTCATGACCGGTTCACTTGTATGCAAGTATGGAAGTTCATGTAAAATGAGAACAATTCTAAATAATTGAAATTTGATTTTATTAATGAAATTATATAACTTTAAATTTTCTTATATATAATTTTGTCTTTTTGATATTAGGATGATTCATTAGATAAAATGTTAATGATAAATCTAAAGTTTATTTTGTCGGTTTTTCCACTCATCACGAAATAATTTCATTTTATTAAATATTATGATTATAAATTAGTTACATAAAATTAAAAAAATTATAATATAGATATTAAAAACCATTTTAACCATAATAATGGTTTTATGACCATCCTTGAATATGATAATGGAAAATGAAAACTCGTCATCGACGAAGGCAGTGAATCGACGCATCTTAGAAAATATTTTCATTTGTTAGAATAAATGGGGAGAAAAAAGGTTTGATTATGGATATTACATTAACACAATAAAATACCATTATATATTTTATATTGGAGTTATCATGCCTCTTTTTATCAGGTTGGTGAGGAGATAATAATAAAAGAAAATAAATTAAAAGGGAACGAAAGAGGATTTGACCTCTTGAATTTCTTCTCCTTGAGAACCTCCTTAAGGAACTTTAGTTTGGTCTTTTTTTGATACCAGAAGAACTTGTAAATTTATAAGAGGATTGGTAAGGGAATTGGATATAATTTATACCATATACAAGGCTTTGATGGTGTGATTATAAGAGGTGGTGATGAGTGGTATTTATAGTGGATGAGAGGGGTGTTTTTGATAATTTTATTCATTAGATTATTATTTTGGATCAACACTATCAATATTGATAATTATTATGACTAAATATAGTAAATGGTTTATGGGAGTTTTAAACAATGGGTTCTTACATCACGCATGACATAAATATTCATGTATTTGGCTTAAAATGTAATATACTATAAATTACCGTATTTCACTATTCACCCAAATTTCAACTATTTTAGATAAATCAAAAAAATTTCCCACAAATATTTTTAGACATGTATAATTAAAATATAGAACCAATTTTACGAAAATAATTTTCTAAATATGAGAAAATTAATTTTTAAAAAAAATCCCCATTTATTCAAAAAATACCGATTTTAATATTATAATCGATTTTTTGACCCTTTTGAAAAATTTAATAAGGTTGCATAAAATTATTTTATAATTATAGAACAAAATAATATTAATTTATGAATATATTTTATGAAAATAAATTTTCTTTTAAAATATTTTATTATTTATAAAATTGTAAATAATCATTTCTATTTTACAAAAAAATCCAACAGTTAATTTATCATCTTCAAAACATTATTTACTTATACCATGATATAATTATACCATATTTTAATTTATAAGATATGTAATTTTTTTTATAATTTCATAGATGATGTTACTATTCTATTGGCCAGAAAACTGTTCCTAATTATCATATTACTATCTCAATGGTCACGTTACTATATCATCAATATAGGTTCCTTAATTTTCATAAATATCACTTTTTTTATTCTTCATTTATGATAATGTTGTTTTTATTGGGATCTCTATGCTATTTATGTGATTTATAAAATAATTATAACTAGGAAAAAATTCCATTGATAAAAGTTTATATCATTACATTGTTCCCCCCTTTTGAAATTTCACCCTTGAAATGTCATTTTAAATATTAAGGTGAAAACATATGAGGGTAATTTTCCTTCATTGCTTCCTCTAGTTCCCATGTCGCCTCTTCATTCTTCTGATTCATACATAAAATTTTGACAAGGTTAGTTTATTTTCTGCTTAGACTTTATCTCCATGTTCTAATATCTACATCGAATTCTTTTCATATGAGAGGTTGTTCTCTAGTTGTACCACCTCCAGATTCAGTACATGTGAGTGTTCACGTATGTACTTCCTCAGGAGAGATACATAGAACACATCATGAACTTGATCCATTTTTGGCGAAGGTGCAAGATTATATGCCACTACTCATACGCATTAAAGGATCTCAAAGGGGAAATTTTACCTTGGGATAAGCTTCCCTTTATTTCCAAACCGTATGAATCTCTTCCAAGTTTATATTCGAAGGAATAATTTGTCTCCAACATCAAACTCTAACTACCTTCGATGGTTGTAACTATAGTTTTTTTACAAATCTAAGTAGATTTGATATGTTACTAGATGGATTGAACCTTCTCCATTATAGCTTGTACAAGATCAAGTCTAAGCATCTTTTTTTCACCAACTTCATCACAAAAGGTTTTATTTTTTACACCGCTTCCCATATAGAGCTTCATATAGAGCCATCTGAATACTAGAGTGGAAACTATTGTTGTATGAGATCTCTACCTATGGGAGAAACTGATCTCATACACCTTTGATTTCTATTTAGTAGGCTCTTAGAATGTATGAGTATCTGAATATTTCTTTCATATTAGCCATTGATTTGGGGGTGATAGGCTGTGATGAAATTCAATTAAATAATCAAATCATGTTGAAGAATTATCCATAATTTATATGCAATCCTTGGATCAATATCAAAGATGATCGAAAGTGGAACCCCATGAAACCTCACCACTTCCATCACATATATCTTTACAAGTTGTTCAAGTGAAAAATATTCTTGAATAGTAATTAATTGGGCAGTCTTGGGGATTTTATCCACCACAACCAATATCACATTGTTTCCTTTGGATGTATTTAGGAGAGCAATGAAAAATTCTATAGTGAAATTATCCAATTTACATGGGGTATATGCAATGGTTGAATCATCCCTTTGGACTTCTATCACTCTACTTTAAATTTTTGAAATAATAAGAACCTTTAGATATAATCTACAATATCATTTTTCATATTGTCTCATTAGAAGTGTTCTCAAAGATCATGGTACATATTGGTACTTCCAAGATGGGTAGAGAAAGGTGGGATATGAGAATTATCCAATATATCCTTCTTTATATCAGGGGATGAAGGAACACACAACCTCATTCCAAACTGAATCACACCATTATCATCAACGTGGAAATCATGTAGCTTACATACCTTTACTACATTTACCTTCTTTTGTAGCTCCAGATCATCCCTTTGTGCCTACATATTCTTCTCTTGTATATATGTTTGGGAAATAATTTGGGAAAGGTAGGATTCATTACCCATTGTTATGATTTCCAAATAAATCCTTTGCATATCCATGAATATGGGGTCTTTCTCAAAACACATCATGGATAGAGTAGTTGGTTATTTTCTACATAGAACATTAGCTACCTTGTTTTCCTTTCCCAAATCATAATGAATAGATAAATCAAATTAATTTATTAGATCTAACTATATCCTTTTATCCATGTTTAGATCCTTTTGTGTGAATATATTCTTTATACTCTTGTGATCAGTATATATGTCACACTTATCACCATCTAGGTAGTGCTGTTAAATTTTCAAGGTAAAGATCATCACTGCTATCTCCAGATCATGCGTCAAGTTGTTCTGCTCATGGATCCTCAACTCCCATGTGGAATAGGCTATCACTTTTTCATTTTTATGAGTAAAAAACCAATAATTTCTTTGAATCATCATAATATATCACAAAACCTCCTCCACTTTTTGGTAGTGTGAGTACCAGTGCAATGATTAACATATTATTTAGTTTTTTATGCTTTCCTCACATTCTTTCATCCATACATACTTTACCCCTTTCCTTGTTAACTTAGATAGTTGTCTATAAAATCATGAGAAATTTCTCACAAAACATAGATAGTACCATGGCAATCTAAGAAAACTATATATTTACATGACACTAGTGGGTCTCATCCATTCATCAATTGACTTTTTAAGGGTACATTGAAATTCCATCACTTGTGATCACGTATCTCAAGAATGTGACTTACTGAATCCAAAATCCACACATTATAAACTTTGAATTCAAATTCTCCTTCCTTAATTTTTCTAGAACAATCCTTATATGTTCTTTATGTTACTCCTTGATCTTAGAGTAGATGAGAACATCATTGATAAACACTACCATAATTATTTTTAGGTAGTCTCTAAATACATTACTCATAAAATCCATGAATATTATAGGGGAATTAGTAAGTCTGAAGGGAATCACTAGAAAATCATAGTGTTTATACCTTTTATAGAAAGTAGTATTCTAAATATCTTCCTTATCAACCTTCAATTGATGATATCCAAAATGAAGATTCACCTTTGATAAGTATTGAGATCCTTATAGTTGAGTGAACAAGTCATAAATCCTTGGAAGGGAAAACTTTTTCTTTTGGGTGATCTTATTTATATCCTGGTAATCGATACACATCCACATCGATCCATCCTTTTTCATTACAAAGAGCACTAGGGCACCCCAAGGCGATGCACTAGGGCGTATATACCCTTTTTCCAAATGATATTTCAACTACTTATTTAAATCCTCTAGTTCAATCGATGCCATCCTATTGGGGAATTTAGAGATATGAGAGGCTTTGGGTAGGAGTTCAATTGAGAACTCCACCTTAAAATTTAGAGGTATTCCAGGTAACTCGTTGGGAAATACATCATTGAATTACCTAATAATGGGAATTTCTTCCAGGTTGATACCTTCCTTTGACTCAACCATTTGCATGAGGTACTCTTCTTTATAGAGAACTAACATCCATACCATTTATGGATTTTAAAAACAATATTCATGGTATTCCTTACATTTATAGTGGATCATGAGATGATTTGGAATATGAAAATATATTTAATTTTCTTGAAATTTTATGTGTGAGTTATATAATGAGAGAAAATACACTCCTATTATAGTATCAAATTCCACCAAGGGAAGTATTATGAGATTTTTTGGGAGAATCATCCCACATACGCTAATAAGAGAAGTGTACAACACTTGGGTTACAATGATCGTACCACTAGGTGATTTTATAGATTTATCTACTTTAAGGTATCATGGTTTCAATTAAATGGTTCAACAAAACTTATAGGATATAAAGGAATGTGTAGAACGAGAATAAAATTAGATTTTTTATATTCTTAAGTGAATAGGAAGTGTACCTTGTATAACTTTTTTTCTTGCTCCACTTCATCACTAGTGATAGAATAAGGTTTCCCTTTATCCTTTGGCTTTGGTGGTTTCTAGTGCTAATTTTCCTCAAGGATTCTAGGCTTAGTGCACTGGCTTGCATAATTCCATTTCTCCTTATATTTGAAGCTTTGAACCATGGTTGGTGCTCTCCTTTCCTCCATAATATTGGTAAGATTCATCATGTATCTCCGGAATTCATGAGTTTGGTGGCCTTATCTCCCACACTTAAAGCATTTCCCAATCCCTTTTAGGAAATTCCCATGATTTTTCTTCCCACATTTTTGACATGTGAGTGGTTGAGCTTTAATTCCACCTTTTTCATTAGATCCCCTAGATTGAAACTCCATCTTTCATTTCTTATCTCCATATCCACGGGAACATTATTTGAACACCATCTCTACTTTGAGAGCACACCAAACAAATTATTTATAACTACCAAAGTCTTAGATAGCTAGATCCTTTTGAAGGTGTGGTTTTAAACCATTACAAAATCAATCTATTTTACTATCAGTGTTGATAACAAAACCCGAGGGATACCTTGAAATCCTTGTGAAATTTTCTACTTATATATGAAAATATCACCTTCTTTTTTCTTCAACTATATGAATTATATCTCAATATTTTTCCAAATATTTTGATAGAAATAATTATTAATAAATATTTTCTTAAAGTCTCCCCACTCCATATATTCTATTTCATCCTTTGGATTAGTGTTCTTAATCAATTCCCACCATTAATAAACATCTTCATATAAATGATAAAAGTCCAGAGTCACTTTATCCTTCTTAGAATAGTGAAGAAAATAAAATATATTCTTCATTGAGTTGACCCAATTTTCTGTGATGAGTGTATCAGAAGATCCACTAAATGTCAGTGGTCATTACCATATAAAATATTCAATATCTGGTTGCTCCCTATTAGGTGAAAGAAGATGTTTTGCATTATTCAGTTTATTTTTTATAGCCTGATATTGCTGGGTAAGAATCTCCCTAAAATTTCAAACTCCACCTCCTAAAGCATTGAGGATACTGTTTGGGAAACTGTTGCATTTTCCCTCACATGGGTTATTGACCTAGTTTCTCCTATTTCCCACTATTTTCTTAAATAGAATAGGTTTGAACAAAACGCAAGACAAAAAGTCATGAATAAATAATTTATTCATTTTATTATTCATTCATTTTAAGTATATATTCATTTAATAGTTTTGTAATATATTCAATTTTGATAGTTATTTATACATTTTTAAATATTTATGCATTTAATTAAATAATAATATTTTTAATTATTATTATAAATTATAAAGGTTAATAACTATTTATATTATTTATATACAATCAATACTATTCATATATGAAAAATTAACAATAATAATAATATTTTTTATTCATATCTATTCATTTTTATATGTTTTTAATTAATGTAATTAATGTTATCAATTAAATTTTGATAAAATATTTTTGTAATTTATTTAATTTTATTTTTTAATTTTTAATATTATTTCATTTAATACATTTTTTTCATCCTTAATATTTATTAATTTTTAATATTTTTTGAATTTATTAATTTTTTAAAATTTATACATATTTATTTTCCAAGTTTTATTATTTTCAATATGTTTTTAATTTATATGATTAATATTTACTCAATTTTATTCATTAATTTTTAATATTTTTAATAGGTCTAAAACTTATATAATTGTTTTCTATAATTGAATTTTAATTTTAATATTTTTTATAGTCAATATAATTCATTTTTAATAATTTTTTTATTTATATAACTAATATTATCTATATATTAATTTTTATTCCTTTTTATGTGTATGTAATTTAGGTAATTAATGTTACAAATTCCACTTTTTAATTTTTTTTATAATTTATTCAATTTTATTTATTCAATTTTAATACTCTTTTATTTAACATCATTTATTCATTTTAAATATTTATCAATTTTTAATTTTTTTTGTAATTTATTCATTTTTAATATTTTTTTATTCATAATTATTTACTAAGTTTTAATATTTTTAAATTGCTTTTAATTTATATGATTAATATCTATTCAATGTTATTTATGAAGTTGTAATAATTTAAAATTATTTCAAATTTGTATAATTAATTTATTTAATTGAATTTTTTAATATTTTCTTCTATTTTTTATGTGTTTATAATTCATTTAATTAATCTTAAGAATTCATTTTTTAAATAATTTTTTATCTATTAAATTTATTTATTCATTTTAAATATTCTTTCATTTAATATTATTTATTCCATTTTAATCTTTATTAATATTTATATTTTTTGGAATTTATTCAATTGCTAATATTTATTTAGACATATTTATTTAGTATGTTTTAATATTTTCAATATATATTTTTAAAAGAGTTGGGGTTGAAGCCTCTTTTTATTATGAAAGAAAAGTTCTCTTCCTATATGGTTAGAGGGAGACCCATTACGTAGCCTGTAATCCCAAGATAATGTTATCTGCATCATGCCTACATTACTGCCTGCCCATGTCTTACCTGCCTCACCACTCCCAATGTCAGCATCTGCATCTGTGCCTACTTCATAAATCCTCCAACAGGCTTTCAAGGATTTGAACCTCTATCCTTTGGATGGATGATTATTGGGTTTATCACTCAGGGGCCTCCCCAACTGCAAAATATGTTTGTAGTTTATATGAATAATATTTATTCATTCTTGTTATTATGTTTTAACATTTTAAATATGTTTAAAATTTATATAATTAATTTATTTAAATGTGTTTTTTAATATTTTTTTTCAATTTAAATAGTCAATATTATTCATTTTTAATAATTTTTTCATTTATAAAATTATTATTATTATTTATTTATTTAATTCATTTTTATGTGTTTATAAGTCATGTAATCAATGTTATGAATTCACTTTTTTTAAATATTTTTGTAATTTATTCAAATTTATTTATTTATTTTTAATATTCATTCATTAAATATTATTTATTAATTTTTAATATTTATTAATTTATCATATTTTCAGAATTTACACATTTTTAATATTTATTTATACATATTTATTTATCAGGTTTTAATATTTTCAATATGTTTTTAATTTATATAATTAATTCTTTTAGATGATTTTTTACCATTTTCATAATTTAAATAGATAGTATATTTAATTTTAAATAATTTTATTATTTATATAATTAGTATTCATTTTTTCAATTTTTAATTTTGGCAACGCTTTTTTTAGCATTGATAATGGTTATGATTCATCAGCACTAAGAAATCACTAATAAAAGTAGTATTTATCTGTGCTAAAACATAAGGGCTAAAAATACTTCTTTTCTCAACACTTTATTTGTGTAGATAAATACTATTTTTTAGTACTTTCTTAGCGTTGATAAATAATAACTTTTATTAGCACTAAAAAAGAAGTGATAAAAGTAGTATTTCTGAGAGGTTATGTTTTTAGCATTAACAAATATTACTTTTATCAGAACTTTTTGGTAACAACTAATAAAAAACTTCTTCCTATTTATAAAATGTCCCTAGAATGGAATCTTTATCATACCACACTCAAGCTCTCATGAAACCAGATATTGGTTGTAGCCGAAGTCGATTGTTTTGGACAAATCGAACCTCAAAAGAAAAGGTATGATATTCCAAACTTATTTGAAAACCTCTCTCCCCACTCTATTTCATCCTCTTCCACTTGAAAAGGGAATCCTTTCCCCTTTCTCCCTCTTCTTGTCTATGAAATAATCTCTCAATTCCTCTCTCTTTGGTAGATCTACAAAATATATGTATGAGTTTTTAGAACTCTCCTCTACCTTCTTCATTTTACACTTTAGTTTGAAAAAAATCCATAAATTATTTAGGTTCATCAAACTTGGTATTTGAGTTTATAAATTTAAGTATTTAAGGATTTTTCAATATGAGATCATCAAGGAGTGTCCAACAATCCCCATCAGAGAATGAATTAGTAGAAATGACTCATTTAATGCAGGTGTCCCCAATTTTCTTCAAAGCTTCAAGATAAATCATGTTTTTCTTGTTTTCAAGAAGTGGAATATATCACATATGAGTTATAGATGCTCATTTACATAATATTATTAGAATATTTGGTTTTTTTATTTCATGTAAACACCAATAAGTTATTTACATATTTTTTTAATTTGTAGGTTAATCTAACCCTTTTTATTGATAATTAAATAGGAGGGAAGTTACTAAAAATAAATTGAATTGATTAAAATTATTTTCAACCTTTTAGTTATAAAATATTTTAGAATAATATTTGGGATAATAATTTGTTATATTGAAAATTTATTCTATAAAATAATTTAATTTTTATTTAAGGACTAAAATTTATACATGTTTGATTCATCGTAGTATGTAATGATTAAAGTATATTAAGTAGTTGGGGCCTAATTTCTTATGGAATTTTAGGTTTTGCATAATCTTATTTATATAGTTACAAAATTTGAATTCATTTGTAAACTTTAATAATATTTGAGGACTAAAATTTAAAATTAATTTATAAATTTTATCTTCTATACACACACTCACAATGTTTCCTAATCCTCTAAAAATCACACAGTAGTGAAACCTTCTCCTGATATACATTTCCATTGGTTTTAGCATGAAAAATATTTCATTTCCTTGAATCTATTTTTTATCATTCTTACTAAAAAACAATGTCTCTATGTGAAAATATTTATAATTTTAATTCTAATTAAAAATATGAATATATCTAGCGAGCTTCTCAATCCTTTAATCATTCTCCTTCAGTTGACCATCTAAATTATATAGGGAGAAGTATTTTACTTGTGTGAAATATTTACCTAATCTTGACACTAATATTTTAAGATATACATTCTGGCTCCCTAAAGTTTTAAATTTCCATTCCTAAATTCATCTAATGAAAAATTTACTCAATTATATAACAATGTTTCTCTAGTTTCCTTTTCATTTTTGCAATGGTATCCTTTGAATCCATATCTTCCTCCATCAATTATAAGACCACTTATAATAAAAAAATAAGTGTTATACGTAAGGACCTAACCTTAAATGTTATATATTCTAGTGATTTTAAATTATAATCCACATTATTACATTCCAAAAATATTATCAATTTTGAGTTTTATAGAATTTGGAATAAACTTTAAAAAATAAACCCACACATTACAAATAGACCTATATACACAGTATTCATTTTTTTCCATAAAAAAAAGTCTTTTAAATAAAACATGTTTTTTCTTTATGAAAAATCTTTACAATTTTTCCCTTGATCTCATCCTTGTATCTACCTTAAATTATGTGAAATTTTTTTACAAATTGGGATGAACATAAAATATCTATAAGGGAAATAAAGGAAAATAAACTTTTAGACTAGTGAAAATCCATAAAAACATTTTCATAATAACATACCTTTTCATTCTGAATAAGGATTCATCTATTAAAAAAGATTAATAAATTATATTTTTAAAATAAATATATTTTCATGAAAACTATATAAAAATAATATAAAATATAATTAGGTAACTTGGGACAACATTTTACATATCACACTTACAAATGTAGTTACTAATATGACAAACTCCAACTCTGGAGTACCCAATGCATTGGAGGTTATAACCTAACCACAAATCCTTAGATTATCTCGGAACCACCCATCATTGGTTTATCATATGACCAATCATCATTGGTTTATCAAATAAACAATCTTTATTTGTTTATCATGTAACTAACCATAATTATAAACAATCCCCAAGAACCATAACATAAATATAAATCATGAAATATTTTATCATAAAGACACTCTTTGATGAAAATGACCTTTTCATTTTAAAATCAATTATTTTGAAAAAATGTGCATGTACAATGGAAAAAATTTTATTTTAAAGTAACTATATAAAATATTAAGGTAATATTCAAAATATTTAAGTTAAATGAAAGTGGAAAATTCAATTCATTCCATAAATGTAATAAAAATATTCTTTTTTGAAAAAAGGAACTTTAAAAGAGGATTTTTAAAATAAAGTCCCTTGCAAATATCATATCATTGAAGTAATAATTATTAAAATGAATTGATTTTGTGTATACAAAATAAAACAACATAAAAAGTGTAAATAAAAATTAATATAATAAAAATTCATTTCACATATAATATTATAATGACATAATAAAGAAGTATAAGTTTAACCCAAAGAATGAAAATTGGGTTAACAATTCCCTTACACTTTGTAATCAGTCGAATCATGTGCACAATTAAAGTGATAATTATCAAATAAAAAATTTAATACCATTGAGATAATGATATTCATGATATTATATTTTAAAAGAATGTATATACACATCACAAAATAAATAATTTGTGAACAAGACATATATCTCACAAAAGTGAAAGCGAGATTAGAAACCCTTACCTCACACTTCCCTGTTGTTTTTTCATACTTTAACCTATTTTATAATGGTTTAAATAATTTTATTAACTAATTAAATAGATATATTAATATTTGTAATACCTTTTTCGATGATTTTATAACATTTAATGAACCATTCATTAATAATATTTCATTATTCTCGTCGTTTTGGGTGCGTTCATTTTAGGGTTTCATGACTAGTTTAGCTATGTATAACATGGATGTTCTTATAAAATAGAATTAAAAATATAGAAGTGGAATAAAATAGCATTAATGCACTTAAATAAGTATAAATTTTCTCATATGTCATTTTTATTTATTGTATGGGGATGATTTATTTTATAAAATGTTAATGATAAATGTTTAGTGTATTTTGATGGTTTTTCCGAACACCAAGAACTAGTTTTTTTTATTTAATATTATGAGTATATATTATTTATATAACATGAAATAGTTTATAATATACCAATTAAAATACTATTTAATCATAATTATACTTTTATGACCAACCATGAAGGTGGTAATGGAAAATTAAAATCATTATTCACAGAGATAATTAACTTCCATAATTTGGAAGTGGTTTTGTTTCTTTGAATAAGAGGAGATGAGAAATGAAATGGATATGAGATATTCCATTTGAAAAATAAAAATATAGTATATAAATTATTATATATTTATCCTTACTTGATGGATGAAATATATTAGGATAAAATAGAAGAAGACAACAAATTAAGAGAGGTGCTTTGAGAAATTTACCTCTTGAATATCACCTCTTTGAAGGACCCCTTAAGGACCTTCGATTTGGTCTTTTGGTGATAACTATAGCACATTTACATGGGGATAGTTTTAAGTAGAGGGTTTACCATTTTTTTATGATCTTAAAGGTTTGTGATGAGAAATAGGGTGGTGAGGAATGGTATTTATACTTGAGGAGGGGTGGTTTTAAGTGATTAAATAATGATTATTTTATATTTAAAGACAACAAAAATGAGGCGGAATTAATTTTTCATGACCCATCCCCTAGGGCCCATGCCATGATTACCCAAATCCTACCTTCTATAGGCTAGGGGTTGGTGACTGCCATTGAAAACATGTATCCCTAAAACAGGAAGGCATTGCATTTAAACCTCTATAAACACACAGTCCAAGAACACAAAAAGATGTAACCATGAAGTAAAACTGTAGTAGAAAAAGTGTGTACTGAAAGTAAAGGGGACGAAATACAAGCCCAACGGAAAGATACAATACAAAAAAAATATAAAACAACTCATGAGATCGTCTACCAAGGATCTTACCTGTAGGGTAGGTAGAAATCATCTTTGCATCTCTCCAAGTCAACCGTCCCTACCATCCAACGTCAGGTCCAAGCTCCCCAAGTCTCAGTCAAGGCTACCCGTCGTCTTCACAAGACACAACAAGGTGTAGGAATATCATGTGTAGGAGTGAGTATAACAGTACCCAGTAGGGACCCCGAGACACCCAAAGGTCTTTTAGAATTCCACAAAGGAAAACCACAAAGCATGATCTCAATCACAAAGAACAAAGAAAAAGACTCATCTCAAACCAGGTATAACTTAAGTACAGAAGTACAGATGATTAGTCGTAAGGCTAGATAATCTTATTCTATTTAGAGGAACTACTGCTGAACCACACATGATCAATAATTACTAACCCCTGCTGACCCAAACAAGATCCGACCCACCTAGGATCGATAGGTCCTAACCCCCGCTGACCCACATAGGATCTGACCCACACAGGATCGGTATGCACTAACCCACACAGAATCGCTAAGCGCTAACCCACACAGGATATTACCCACACAGGATCAGTGCTGATCCACACAGGATCTCTAGGTGTTTATCCACATAGGATCACTAGGTTCTGATCCACATAGGATCGATAGGTGATGGTCGACACATGATCACTATTTAATTGATAGCTAGCCACATGTTTCTCCACACCCGATGCATTTGAGTTCCGTAGTATTTTCTCCTCAAGATATTAGCTGTGCATTAACTTCCACGAAGTCCAACGAATAAGTAACCCAAAGATTATTCATGTCATAAGGGTTCCAATTCAATATAGGATGCATCAATCGGACGCCCGATCTGTGAGTTATAGGCTTTTTAGTGTTGAGGGCCTAGTTGGATTTAGTTTCGATCCAACCCGAACATACTCCAACTTTCTAAAAAACTCAGGGAGAGTATCTCAAAAGGATAGTCTCATTCCAAGGATTCCAGTTCTGTAGATGGTTTGTCAAATAGACCTCTAGTTTTCTAGATATGACCTTTTAAGCGTATCCAGTCAGAAATAGATCCGTCCTAGCCTGAGCTGACCCGAACCGATTTGGCCTAACCCAACTAGGCCTGGCCTGAACCAGTTGGGCTGCAGACCGGCCTGGACCGAACCGCCTGGGCCACATCGGGTTCAGCTTGCTGGGCCACGAACCAACCCAACCTGAACTGGCTGGGCTGGGCCGCAACTGGTTCGGCCTACCGGCTAGTGTGACCAGCGTGAGGGGTCGCGCGAACCCTTTTTCCCGAATGGATCAAAGAGATGTTGTACTCTTTAATCTGGTGACGCCATGTGGATCCGACTTGTTGTCCGTAGGACCCGCAGGGAGCAGGTCCCTTCACCTACCATCACGACTTTAATTTCGTGGCCTCCACCTACGGTGTGTGACGATACGCCGCCCCTTCGCCAATGCGGCCGACTAAGGGACAGCCACCCATCTAGTCTGCCGCAGTACCGAGTGGGGCCGCCTCTTTCCATGGTCGGCGAGCACCTGCCGCCTCCTTCGCCTGCCTATATCGATCGCCAGTACCGCCGCACCAACACTTCTTCTGCGGGGCTTCAGCGACGCTTCAGAGCTCCATTTCCACTCTCGTCTGCGTCTACGGGCCTCTTGGTATGCCGCCATAACTTTGTGACCCTCTGATTCGCATTTAAATCAAATTCAGAATTTACCCGTGAAGAATTCAATGATTAAACAAGCAGTAGAGGTTCTGAGCCTTGTTATTTTTACCCGCACCGTCCGGGTTAGCATCATAACAAGCGAGTATCAAATAAAAACATCAGATATATATTGATTAAGCCCCATTCAAATCTCCCGTAACAAAATACTCCAAAATTCAAGAATGAGGAAAAGAAAAAGAGAGTTTATTGGATTTAATAACTACCCCTACCTTGTATATAGAGGTGAAATCATGGTTGTGGCAGGAGAAGAGTCCTCGTTGGATGGATTCACCTGCATTCGTCGATCCGGGATCATTCTCACCCAAGCTTTCGTCCTCCACCGGTGGAAGTTGCCACAGTACTTCACCAGAGCTTCCTTACTTGATGAATCCATGTCAAAAAACCCAACCCGAGCTCCATTTAAATAGTGGGGGAGGGTGAGTAACGCATCAAAATATTTAATGAGGTTCATTAATGAGTTTTAAATTAATGAACCTCTTTATTCCCAATGGTGTGGTTACGCAACTAAGGATTCAAGACATTAAATGGATTGAAAACCCATCTGTCCCACCACTGCCGCTCAATAGGAGGTAGGATAATAAAATAACAATTTTTATGTTATTTTATTATTTCTTTAAAATTCGCAAAAACTAATTTTTTTCTCCCGACCAACCGCAGTCTAAGTTAAGCCTCCCTTAAGCAAATATCAGTATTGTGGATTCAACGGTGCCCTCAGATTTTTAATCCAAACACCAGTTCAAAAGATAGAAAATGGCACCCGTGCATTTAATGAACATACCTTTAAAAAAAGTTCAAAAATCCATTATGTTCACACTGACTCTCAGAATCAAGCGTCGTCAATTTTCCCAGATTTGTAATAATCCCAAATAATTTAAAAAAATTATTTGGAATTTTCAGTCCTTTAAATTCTCCCCACCTTAGGGATTTTCATCCTTGAAAGCAAAAAAAATCTAGGGAAACAAATGGGGGTACTGAGCATGTATCTGAGACTCCCGCTTCTATGTGCTCTCCTAGAGGTTCACATGCTGCCAAAGAACTCACACTAGAGGAATCGACCGCCCACGAAGGACTCACTCCTGTCGATCCTCTATCTCCACTAGGAAATCCACAAACATCACCCCATCATCGATGTCCAGCTTTCCCCAATCTATAAGGTGTGATGGATCATGTGCGTACCTCCTCAGCTATGACACATGGAAAACATTATGCACCTGATGCATATGTGGGGGGAGAGATAGATGGTAAGACATATCTCCTACTCTTCTGAGGATCTCGAATGGTCTAATGAACCTCAGAGATGGCTTGCCTCCCTAGCCAAACCTCCGTAATCCTCATCGGGGTGATACCCATAGGAAGACATGGTCTCCCTTATCAAACTCTATGGGTTTATACCTCTTGTCAGCATAAGACTTTTTCCAGCTATGTGTAGTCTTCATCCTCTCTTGGATGATCTACACCTTCTCCATGGAATCCTGTACCAACTATGGACCCATAAGTGTTGTCTCCCCTAGGTCTATCCAGCATAGAGGTGATCTACAAGGTCACCCATACATGGACTCAAATGGAGCCATGTCAATGGTGGAGTGATAAATATTATTGTAATAAAACTCCACCAGTGGCGGGTGGTCCTCCCAACTACTCCAAAATCAAGGACACAAGCATGAAGCATGTCCTTGAGGGTCTTTATGGTCTATTCCGTCTGACCATCTGTCTGAGGGTGAAAGACATTGTTCAAGTGTAGTTGAGTCTCGAATTCCTCTTGTAATCCTTTCCACAATAAGGATGTATAACTATCATCGTTATCTAATACAATCGTTGATGGAACCCTGTGAACCCGTACAATATCTTAAACAAAGAGATGTCTCAAACTCTCTACTGATCCCTGCTCTCAGATGAGTAAGAAGTGGGCTGACTTAGTGAGTCAGTCAACATTCACCCCGATGGAATCGTGGTCCCCAGACGTATGTGGTATCCCTGTCACGAAGTCCATGGATATACCATACCACTTCCACTCTGGTACCTCAAGTGGATGACCTAAGCCTACTGCTCGACCTTCATTTACTGACAAGTGAGGCGTAACGATACGAACTCTGCCACTTCCTTCTTCATTCTTGGCCACCAGTACAGACGTCAGAGGTTAGGGTACATCTTCTCCATACTAGGATGTACCATCAAAGGGGATGTGTGGAACTCCCTAATCATCTCCTCTAGTAGCATAACTGGTACCATGGTGCATCCTATGAAAAGGATGACGTGCTCCCCACCTTTATAAAATTATTCAGGAGCCCGTCTTAAAGATATTTGAGCACGTTGGACCTCATAGTCAACCTCCCCAAGCTATGCCTCCCATACTCTCTGAATGAGTGGGGGAGTGACAGTCATGGACTGGAGGTATGCTTCTCCATCACCATCCACAAAGGATAACTGCAACATGACTAGTTGTTCTATCACCTCACTCAATAACAATTAACCAGAAATCCTATTGAGTGTGTTTGTCATGATGTTCCACTTCCCAAGAGTGTAGACTAACTCAAAGTCATAGTCCTAGAGGAACTCCGACCATCGCTGTTATCTCAAGTTCAGGTTCTTCTATGAGAAGATATACCTGAGGCTCTTGTGATCATACTTATATGTGTAAAATGTTTCTGAAATATGAAGTGATTGGGACAGATGAATCTATATGAAAGCATATGTAGAAGGGGATATAGAAGAGTAGAAGGAGGTGGTGTGATTTTCGATATGAGACAATCGTCGATGGCACCCCGTGAAGATGTGAAATCTCCTGAATGTAGCGACGTCCCGATCTCTCTACTGATCCCTACTCTCAGATGGTTAAGAAGTGGGAAGACTTGGTGAGTCGTTCAACGATCACCCAGATGGAATCGTGGTCCCTTGATGTACTTGGTAGCCCTATCAAAAAGTCCATGGATATACCATCCCACTTCCACTCTGGTAACTCAAGTGGCCGAGCTAAGCCTACTGGTACCTGATGCTCAGCCTTCACAGATAGGGCACACTATGAACAAGTAACACAACAGAAAAAAGGTACAACCACAAATAAAAACCACCACTGAGTGTAAAAGTGAGTACTAAAAGTAAATGGGCCATAATAAAAGCCCAACTGAAATAAAAGTACAAAAAAGGGAAAAAAGCTCCTAAGGTCGTCCGCCAAGATTCGTACTTAAAGGGTAGGTACAACTCGTCACTGCATCTCTCCACGTCTACCGGTCACCTCCGTACAACTTCTGTCAATCACCTATGAGCACCATCAAGCCATGACTCTTCAAGACTCAGTCTAGCTGTCTATCGTCTACACAAGATAAAACATGGTATGGGTGAAGCCCGTGTAGGGGTGAGTATAACAATACTCAGTAGGGACCCTGTGACCCCCGATGGTCTCCCAAAATTCCACAAAGGAAAATTAAAAAAGCATGATCTCAAGTACAAAGAACAAAGAAAAAGATAGCTCTCTCCAGGTATAACTTAAGTATAAAAGTACATATGATTAGCCATAAATCTAGATCATCTTATTCTTTTGAGAGGCTTTATTTTCTATCCACACAAGGTCGCTAGATGCTGATCCATATAGGGTCTCTAGGTGCTGATCCACACAGGATCGCTCGATGTTGATCCACATTGGATCACTCAGTGCTGATTCACATAGGATTACTAGGTGCTGATCCACATAGGATCGCTCAGTACTGATCCATATATGTACGCTCGGTGCTGATCCACAGAGGATCACTCAGTGCTAATCCACATAGAAATGATAAGCGCTGATTCACACAGGATAACTTGGTGCTAATCCACACAGGATTTCTCGGTGTTGATCCACATAGGATCACCATTCATTCTTCATGTCATATCCAGCCACTAGATTCCCATACATATCACGCTTGAATCCAATAATATGTCATGATCTGTCCCCCATGGCCCGTGTCGTGACTACCCTAAGCCCGCCTTCCATAGGCCAGGGGTTGGTGACTAGCACCGAAAAGGCATATCCCTAAAAAGGGAAGGTATTACCTCAAAAACCTGTATACACACAGACATGGCACACTGTGCACAAGTAACACAATGTAAGAAGAAAGGTACAACCACAACTAAAAACCACCACTGAGTTTAAAAGTGAGTACTAAAAGTAAAGTGGCTAGAATACAAGCTCAACTGAAATGGAAGTACCACAATAAGGGAAAATAGATCCTGAGGTCTTGTGCCAAGGTTTCTACCTAAAGGGTAGGTACAAATGTAACAACCCAAGATTTCATAGTGTGTTATTTCTTCAAAATAATTCAATAACTTGCACTAAACGCAACACCGAGTTCAAGCGCACCATGACTTGCTAAACAAGCCGTTCAAAAGATGTTATGAATAGTATTAAATAAATTTTAAACTTTATTTAATCCTTATAATTTTAGAATCCATATTATGATTTTCTTAGACATAATGTAAGAACAAATTCATTTTCAGTATTACACTTTTACAAACTTTTAATAGTGAACCCCTTTTAAATCCAATATTTTAAACTTTTATATATTCAATTTGACTAAATAAATTTACTTTTTAGAATGGGGACATCAAAAATTTACAATGAAACATCCCAAGCTTTCACGGTATGCTTCTCTTTGAAAAATATAGTAGCGTGTGTTGTACGCAACTTCGAGTTCGAACACACACTACAACCAATCAAACTAGCCGTAATGAGTAGTAATACCTACTTTTTAAAATTTTATAAATTTTATCTCTCAAAATGGACTTCATTTTTGGATTCGAAATATCGAATATAGCCTAGGGTGAAATTTCGGTACTTTTCGGATAACTTTTATATTTTGATGAATAGTGAAAATTACTAAATTTTAATTAAAAACAACTTTTTTAATCAAAATAATTAGTAGTGATAAATTATGAATTTGAGTGGTTTTAAAGTATATTTAGAATATATTTTTACCATTTAATACAATTTTGGTCATCAGACAAAATTTCACAATTAAACCGGACATAAACAAGTGTCAATCTTTTGATAGTTATTATCTCTTAAAAACACGCTTTTTGTTTTAACAACGGGAATTAATTTTAAATTAATTTTTGCCACTTCTGTGTTTTAAATTTGGAAAAATGGATTCCATATTTGGAATCAGGATGTTAAAATTGTGTAAATAAGTAACTTTTATTTTTAGACATTTTGAATAATTACTTCGGTATATATTTTATTTACCATGGTTAAAGGGTAAATCCGGTAAATAAGGGTTAAAAATAATATTATAATAATAAAAAATTACCCTAAAACGTTTCCTAAACTTATTGGTTGATACATGTCCGACCATGGGAATCTTTGGGTCGATTGTTGGACCCCATGGAGCTACTTGTAAGTGATAATGACACTTTATATTAATTAAGTTAAAATAAATACAAAAATGAAACAAGCATATATCTTTTAGAAAAACATTTTTTACATAGGGTTATATATGTTTGATTTTCAACTATAAATATTCATTAGAAAGATCAAAAGATTTTCTACATAATGATATTTTATTTATAATTTTTAGACATTAAATAATTTAATTTATTTATGACACAATGATGATACAGTAATTACCAAAATAGGTGTATCATTAATGGACCACTTGGTGGTCGCTTGGATGTATATAGTAAGTTTATTAATCATATAATATAAAAATACAAAGAGATATTTTAAAAGTTAAACTAATTTACTAAGAGTTAATACTTAAAGAGAAGGTTAATTTGATGACCCAAACCTGTCTAAATTCTATTGGTTGAGTGGTTTTCGACCTATCCCCACCTTAACCTTTAAATAATCCTCTTTGGAGCCATTATATACCGAATATGAATTTATTATAAAATAATATTTTTAGCTTTTCCAAAGGTTCCCCTCACCCCTCTTATGAAAGGGCACTCCCCCTTCTCATTACTTCACACATTCAAAGCCTTTTGGTTCGGCCAACCCCTACCCAAATACTCTCTCAAATTCCCTCACTACAACCTAGAGGCCTTAGTTTTATTAGAAAGCCAACCAAAGAGCCCTTTTGATCAAATCAAAAGGAAGAACCCGAAGAAGAGGTAATGATTTCACCACCCTTTTTCAAGTTCCTTTCTTCTTCCACTTCTTCTTTCATTGTTATTACCATTCTAAAATAATGAATCCAGTATCTACTATATAAGGTAATATTATTATAAATATGGTATAACCATATTCAGTATTCTATCCATCCTTTGAATGACATGTTACCATACGTGCGTACGTACGGCTTACCGTCTCCACGTCGTGGTGTAATTGTTATTCAATATATTATTATTTGGATGGATATAATAAAAAATTTTAATTCATGTAAATAATAAATCTAACATGATAATGATTCTGTATATATGATATACCATCCAATTATATATTATTTTAACATCAAAAGAATGATATTGTCTCTCGTGCATACGTACGGACTACCGTCTCCACGAACGCGATGAGATTCATTCTCCATCATATCCATTCAAGTATAATTATCATTTTATTATTTAAAAATAAATTTTAAGGACTTGATATCATTCTGGATATGAATAAAATACAACCTATCAATAACAAACACGGCTTATGTAACAAAACATATAAAATAAAATGAGTAAGTTAACACCCAAAACAACGATAATACTAAGATATTATTAACACATAAATGTTAAAAGATCATATATGATATCATTTTAATGTAAATGATTCTTGTATAATTCAATAACAATTATTTAACCATTATAAATGAGGTTAACCTACCGTTGACCAAGGAAAAAGTACAATGTAAGGGTTTTCTTATCTCACTTTTAATTCCGTGAGATTTCCATTGTTCACCACTTATTTATCGCATGTGGTGTGTGTACTGCCCATGATTGTATTCATTGTGTAATATACTTTAATTTATGGATTTTTACATCATCATTTTATGATCCATATTTCAAGGGTGTATGTTTCTTAAGTTACCAAATTGATAAGGGAATTTGATATTTCAATTTCCACTCATTCGGCTTTACGCATACTTCATTGATTATTTTACTCCAAGATTATGGGTGGAATCACTATTCATTTGATTATGTCATAATTTCCACTCCCCTTTCTGTGGATATACTTTTTATACACATAATCACTCCATTGATAAATTCTCAAGTCATCGGTATGAACTTGATAAGAGTAATTTTTACTCAATCTCGATTTATTGAGATAAACATCCAATTCATTGGTGTTGTTCTTACTAGAATATGTGTGAATGTCCTTTGATTGTTTTACACTGAATATCCAATCATATTTAGTTTATTTATATTTATCACACATAATTATGTCGTTGATTTATCCTTAACCTAAGGATACGGCCTTTATGAGAGATTTCATCTCAATTTACACTCCATTGAGACTTCTTTGTTGTTATACACCAAATCACTTTTATGTGGTGTATATAATGTACTTTGACATAGTATATCATAAATCCATTAATTCTCATGATATTATAAAGTTTTTATTACCTCAATTATTTGTATTCAAGTGTATCTCTTTTGGTTAGAAACTCTAACTAAAATACCATTTTTAAATGTTTTAAAGACTTATTCTTCTAAATCTTTCTTATTAATGTCCATGTTTTAAAAATGGTTTTAAGGATTTATTTATATGGACATTAAAGTTTTAAAATTAAAACTTCTTTTAAAAGTTTCAAAGTTATATGGGACACTTTGATTCAAAAATCTATTTTTAAATGGCTTCTTGACAAATAGTGTGACTTTCAAATGATTTCAAGAAAAAGAGGGATATTTCTCTCAAATAGTTTTGATGATTATTTTCATCTATGTCAACATCATTTGATAAATTTTAAACTCGTTTCAAGTTGATTTATTATGATACAAATCATCCATATTGTATTTAAGGTTTTGTTATATTTTTGACTATGGATGAGTTATTTTTATTCCATTAATGGTTTATGATTAAAGTTTTGACATTTTGTATGTTAATTTCAATATGAATGTTTATGTTATATTTCATCCTCTTATTAAGATGAATTTGTTAAACTAGTATGTTTTGGGTTGGGGATCGGTAAAAGTAAGTCCTCTGGGTTGGTGTCTGGTTATTAGAAGCACTCCGGGTTGGTGTCCGGTTATTAGAGGCACTCCGGGTTGGTGTCCGGTTATTAGAGGCACTCCGGGTTGGTGTTCGGTTATTAGAGGCACTTCGGGTTGGTGTCCAATTATTAGAGGCACTCTGGGATGGATTCTGGTTACAGAGGCTCTCCGGGTTGGGTTCCGGTTACAGTTATCCCTTAGGTCTTGGCACGAGGCCTCGACACAGAAATTAAAGTTTGGCATCATGCATTTCATCATTATGAAAGTGGTTAGTGATATTGCATGTGATTATTCGATTAGTAGAATATCCATGTGAATAAGTAAATGGAATTATTTCGTTTTATTTCTGCCATATTATGCTGAAGTTAAAGTTTGAGAAGATTTTGTTTTAGTTTTATACATTGCCTTAAATGCTTATTATTATTTATGAAAGTTTCCGCTGTATTGCTTACCCTTACTGAGCATTTGAGCTCACCCCTTTCTATGTTTTATTTTTCCCAGGATTCCAATAAGTGTAATGTGATTGATATGAAGGGTTAATCCAAGGGAATAATGGTATTTATAAAGATTATTTATGTTGTTTTGTACGTCATAAAGTGCAAATGTAACATTCATGTATGTGATCTATTTTTCCAAGACTGCTAAACCGATCGGTTCTGCTGAACTGGTCATGCATGGGACCCACAGATAGTGGGTCCTCCCTCCACTGTAGTCTTCCTCCCCGGCGCACCGCCATAGCGTGCCTTCTGTCTCAATAGTGGAAACTGATGGCACAACTCTTGCTGGGCCGGTCTGCGTGGACCAGCCCGCAATGGACCCATGGGTGTAGGTTCTCCCTCCGTCGCAACTCGAAGTTGTGGCCTTCCACCGTGGTGTGCCACCCTGCTTCAACGCAGCCAGCGAAGGCCGGCCACCCCCTTTTCTGGCACAACACCTTCCAGCACCGCTTTTCCTTCATTGCCTATGGGTGTCAGCCACTACCACCCTCGGTTTCCAGTGTCGTCGTGCCAGTAAAGCCTCTACAGGCCAACGGTGAAGCTTCGGTGGTCTACTTTTATTCTCATTGGTTCCTAATGCCCTCTCGGGATGACGCCTACACTGTTCATCCCTTGGTTCCACCTTGCCGCCAAATCTTCCGATTGTCCACAAAGCACACCACCACAACTAAGTTCCGCGGAGGGTCTGGGCCTTATTCGTTTGGCCTGCACCCTCCGCGTTAGCATAACAACATGGGAATGATATTTTAATTATAAAAACTCTTATAAAGAAGACCCCATAATATCCTCCCACATTAAAGATCAAAAGACGGATAAACCCGTTGGACAGTTGATCCGTGTTCTTCATAATATTCAAGAATTAGGTAAAGGGGAGAAATCAATCATATAACCCCTACCTTGAGTTCATTGGAAGCCACTGCGTATGAGGATGGAATTTCCATGCCTGAAGGTGTTCGTTGGAATTCACCATCACTCGTAATTTCCCCCAATGACCGTCGCTCGATCACGTTCTTCATCGGAGAGGAAAGTCATTGGTTATTTGTCAGAGCTTCATCTCATACCTCTCCCAAAACCGAAGCCCGAGTCAGATTAAATAGAGGGAAAGTGGAGATTAACGCATCACACAATTAATGAGGTTTATTAATGAGTTTAATTAATGGACCTCTTAATTCTCTCAATACTTCAGTTACACATCCTTTTAATTCACCCAACGGTGCGATTACACAACTTATTATTCAAGCCATTAAATGGTTTGACATTGCACTGTGGCCCCACCACCATTTGTCCAACTGTGGAAAAAATAAAAATAAAACAACCGTTGGTTATTTTTATTGTAAATTCCAAGAAATTAACTTTTTTTTCAGCCATTGTTGGTCAAATTTAAGCTTCCCTTAAGCGAATCCCAGTGCTGCAGATTCAACGGTTCCCTCATATTTTTAATCCGAGCACCGATTCAAAAGATAGAAAACACCGACCGCACGTTTACTGAACCCACCTTAAAAAATGTTCAAAAAATTATTAACAGTCACCCTTAACCCACGCTGGTTGAGGTTAGGTTCTACCAAAGGGTAACAATCCCTCACGAGATCAACGGTAGTCTCTTATTTTTAATCCGAGTTACCGTTTAGAAGTTAAGAATTTTAAAATAAAATAATTGTTACTTAATTATTTTATTTACAGCCAAAAACTAAATTCCACTGGTGGCCCGTGTCGACCAATGTTAGTATCTTCCTAAGGAATCCGTACCCTCACAAGTTCAACGATGGTCTTTGATTTTTAATCCGAGTCATCATTTGTGAGTTATATGCATTTGAAAAAAAATTATTTAATTATTTTATTTATGGTTATTCCATTTTCGAGTTTTCTCACTGGAGGAATGTGATGACTAAATTTGAGTTGTTCCTAGCATAAGATCTCAATTATGAACGCAATGGTGCACTCATATTTCTGATCCGGGAACCCGTTTAAGAGTTATTCCACTTTTTCAAGAAAACTGCTAACATGTACTATTTAAGGCTGAACATTTTTGGACAGATCATTCTAGGCACTCCAGGCCTCAGAATCACGTGCCTTCAGATTTTGTGGTCTCATAAAAATTCCATATAATCAAAAACAATTACATAATTTTTGAGACTTTAAATTCTCCCTACTCTAGGAATTTATGTTCCCAAAAGAGAAAACAAAGGAAAATTAATAAAGTGGGGGTACTAAGCACGTATCTAAGCCTCCCACTCCCATGTGATCTCATGAAGATTCTCATGCTTCCAACAAACTCACACTAGAGGAATCGACTGCCCACATAGGACATGCTCTTATCAAACCTCTATCTTCACCAAGAACTCCTAAAATGTCGCCCAATCATCGATGTCTAGATATCCCTTGAAGATATCGTGCGATGGATCATGGATGTACCTCCTCAACTGCAACACATGGAAAACATTATGCACCTGGTGCATCTATGGGGGGAAGATCTAGATGGTACGCCACCTCACCTACTTTACTGAGGATCTGGAAAGGTCTGATGAAACTCAGAGATAGTTTTCCACCGCGGCCAAAACTTCGTAATCCTCATCGTGGTGAGACCTGAAGGAAGAAATGGTCTCCCTCATCAAACTCCAAGGGTATCCATATCCTGTTGGCACAAGAATTCTGTCATCTCTATACAGTCTTTATCCACTCCTGGATGATCTTCACCTTCTCTGTGGTAGGCTGTACCTATTCTGGACCTATAAGTACTGACTCCCATGGGTCTGTCCAGCATAGAGGTGAACTGCAAGGTCACCCATACAAGGACTGAAATGAATCCATGCCGATGGTGGAGTGATAAATATTATTATATGTGAAATCTACCAAGGATAGGTGGTCCTCCCAACTGCATCCTAAATCAAGGACACAAGTACGAAACATGTCCTCGAGTGTCTGTATGGTCTACTCTGTCTGACCATCTATCTGAGGGTTAAAGGCGGTGCTCAAGCATAGTTGGGTCCCAAATGTCTCCTACAATCCCTTCCACAAGTGGGATGTAAAAAGAGAATCACAATCTGAGACGATCGTCGATGACACCCTATGAATCCATACAATCTCCTATACGTAGAGATATCCCAATCCCTCTACTGATCCCTTCTCTCGGATGGGTAAGAAGTGGGTCGACTTGGTGAGTCATTCAACGATCACCCAGATAGAGTCATGTCCTTTGAATGCACATGGTAGCCCCATCACAAAGTCCATGGAGATACCATCCCACTTTTATTCTGGCACCTCGAGTGGTTGAGCTAAGCCTACTGGTACTTGATGCTTGGCCTTAACTTGATGACAAGTGAGGTATCATGATACGAACCCTACCACAACTATCTTCATCCCTAGACACCAATACTGATGTCGGAGGTCCTGGTACATCTTCACCA
This sequence comes from Viscum album, assembly GCA_963277665.1. NCBI lineage: Eukaryota > Viridiplantae > Streptophyta > Magnoliopsida > Santalales > Viscaceae > Viscum > Viscum album. The sequence continues at coordinate 1,325,751,353 of OY728142.1, read as the reverse complement.
CACCTGGATGTACTGCTAAAGGGGATGTGTGGAACTCCCTCAACACCTCATCTTGAAGTGTCACTGGTACCATGGTGCATCCTCTAAAAAGGATTATGTGATCCCCACCTTCAAAAAATCCTTTAAGAGACTGTCCTGAGGATATCTGAGCACACCAGGTCTCACAGTCAATGTCCCCAAGCTGTGTCTCCCAAAATAGATGAAGGAGTGGGGGAGTGATTGTCATAGAATGGAGGTAAGCTGCTCTATCACTATCCACGGTGGATAACTACAATGTGACTAGCTGATCTGTCACCTCACTTAGCAACTATAACCCAGACCTCCTGTTGAGTGTGTCTTCCACCACGTTCCCCTTCCCAGGAGTGTAGACTATCTCAAAGTCATAGTCCTGGAGGAACTCCAGCCATCACCACCATCTCAGGTTCAGGTCCTTCTGTGATAATATATACCCGAGACTATTATGATCAGATTATATATTAAACCTTTCTCCCAACTATACTCTCAGCTCCCAAAGCTATGTGGAATCCATCCGATATGCAGTTTTAGATATTGGTTCCATCCTTCGGTACAAGTCAATGAAGAATTCCCTCTCCCTATGGGGAGGTAATCCTAGAAACATCTTTTGAAAGGATTTTACCACACTCTTCCACTACTGTTGGGAACTAAAAACTAAAAAAACCCTGCTGCCATGAGGGTATGGTTGGCTGACTCAAGAGTGATCGGTTTCACCCTCCTAGGCATGAGTTTAAAATTTTCTGTCTGGGTTTCCTTTTTTGATGACCAAGGAAAACTCCATTCCAATTCTGTAGATATACCACAACCATTTTCCTAAAACATTTAATCTGATCATGAACTATGGATGACCAGTCCAAACCCAAACTAATGTCATAAGGCCACAACACTGCTACAAATAGGTTCCAACCGAAAATATAAACTCAAGGGCCAGATCACACCATTAGCATAAGTGTGATTATTGAGTCTCCTACCATAAGTATCTCTAGACATAAGGTTCAAGTCAACGGTTTAACTAGAAAATCTAGTTCTTGAAAAAGATTCATGACAAGAAGGAATGATGAGTACCTATGTCTATTAATATGAAAGCTAGTAGTAGACACAAACCATATTTGGAATAATTCCTGGAGCCGTTGGGTCACACACCTTGACTGCATGAAGATACTCCCTTCCTCTATCCTCCAGCTCTCTAAGCGTGGTGGGGGCCACATTGGGGTGCAGGTTGTAACATATCGAAATGTATACCACATAATACTGCTCTCCTAGATCCTATTCCACATCTACTACCCTGTATATTAATCTATCCCTATCACTTACTATTCACAAAACATTTTTCACATCCAAGTCTCCAAGACTGATGTTGGTTTCCTCCATTCCCACTAGTGACATTCACTGGTTGTATCTTCTCAGCCAAAAAAGTTTCAACCACAAAGGTTATATCTAGTAACATAACATAAGTAGGATTGTTTATAGGAATATTTCTATCTCAGATGTCCCTAAACACATCTTTCTTGGAGGTTCGAGCCCTGAAACACTGGTTGTATCATTTTCATCGAGTACCTAGAATGGTTGGTATGCCTCGACGAATACTCAGTTACTAACATGTTTCCATATCAAAACTATATAAGGTTTTGGGAACACAAACCCCTTATATTTTTTTTGGCAAGAGACCACCTTCTCCAAGGAAGGTTCTCAGGCTCTGTCCATGAAAAATTCACGTCATTGTAAGATATGGGAAATATAAATCATACATTAGCCCTATTGTTCCATGTAGAATGTCCACTACTAGGTCTACCATCTGATCGTATGGTTCCCTAACTAGATGGAAACTCAGTCACCACCTCATTCTAGTCTTTAGCCACCTGGGAGTCAGGCTCACCTTGGAACCTGAGGGGGTATCGGTCATTGAAACTGATGTAAGGAACTGAGCCTATAAGTGTCCTCTAACGGTAGTGCCGATAGTAACTACTGACTAATAGGCAATGGGATCGCTGGGACACCACCCGAAGGTACCATCTCGGGCAATGATCTCTATACCAAAGTCTCATCACTCTGCGGACTATCCTCATGGTCACACACTAGAATCCTAGTTGGCTATCTACGTGGATGAATCTTGATAGAGAATAAAGATGAACCACAGTTTAAAGGTCATACCTAGTGAGATGACTCAAAAGAGATCAATAGAAAAACATTTTCAAAACACATGAAACTAGTGTTTTCGTGTACCGAGTAGGAAAAAAATTCAGGGTCCTAGTGTATGGATACGTAGGCTGCCTCACCAACACTGGACTCCCCGAAATAAAACCCAGAATCAGGACACTTAACACTGTTTCTCCATTAAAAACATAGACTCTTATTTCTTCTAGTAGAACCGACCCCCTCTGATATCACTTTGTCATGAACCATCCCCCAGGGCCCATGCCGTGACTACCCCAAGCCTGCCATAGGCCATGGTTTAACGGCTACCACCGAAAAGGCATGTCCCTAAAACCGGAAGGCATTTCGTTTAAAACTGTACAAACACACAGTCCAAGAACAAAACAAGATGTAACCACAAAGTAAAACTGCAGTAGTGAAAGTGTGTACTGAAAGTACAGGTGCCGGAATACAATCCCAACTGAAAGATATAATACAACAAAAAAATAGAAAACAACTCTTGAGATGGTCCTCCAAGGATCCTACCTAAAGGGTGGGTACATATCATCTCCAAAGCTCTCCACGTCTATATTCACCACCGTCCACCGTCAGGTCCTAGCTCCCTGACCCTTAGTCAAGGCTTCCCGTCATCTGCACGAGACACAACAAGGTGTGGGCGATGCCTGTGTAGGGGTGAGTATAACAATACCCAGTAGGGATCCCGAGACCCCCAAAGGTCTCTCAGAATTCCACAAAGAAAAACCATAAAGCATGATCTCAATCAAAAATCACAAAGAAAAATACTCATCTCAAACCTCACATAACATAAGTATAGAATTAAATAAGTACAAATGATTAGTCTTAAGGCTAGATCATCTTATTCTGTTAAGAGGAACTTATGTTGACTCACACAGGATCATTAGGTACTAACCCCTGCTGACCCACACAGGATCTAGACCATCCAGGATCGATAAGTACTAACCCCTGCTAACCCACACAGGATCGCTGAGTGCCAAACCACATAGGATATGACCCATATAGAATCAGTGTTGATCCACATAGGATCAATATTCAATTTACAGATAGCCACAAGATTCTCAACACCCAGTGTGTTTGAGTTCCGTAGTATCTTCTCTTCAAGATATCAGTCATTCCTCAACTTCCACGAAGTCCCATAAAGAAGTAACCCAAAAATCCTTCATGTGATAAGGGTTCCAATGAAATAGACAATGTGTTAATCGGAAGCCCGACTTATGAGTTATTGGAATTTTAGTGTCGAGGGCTGAGTTGGATTCGGGTTCGATCCTACCTGGCCATACTCCAACTTTCTCAAAAAATCAAGTGGAGTATCTCAAAAAACCGTCTCATTCCAAGGATTCTAGCATCGTAGATGGTTCATCGAAAAAACGTCTGGTTTAGGTGATATGACATTTTAATCATTTCTGAGATGAAATGGGTCCAGGTTCGGTTCGACCAAGCCTAGCCCGAACCAGCGGTGCTGGGCCACAGTGGGCTCAGCCCGTTGGGTAGCAGATAGTCCTAGACCACCAATTGGAATGACCCATGCGAGGGGTCACACGACCCCTCCTTCTTGAACAAATCAAATTACCATTCGACTCTTTAATCTGGAAGTTCCACGTGGCACCACCTTGTTATCTGTGGGACATATGGGGAGCGGGTCCCTTCACCTTCGGCCATAGATTCCATATCGTGGCCTCTACCTGTGGAGAACGATGGCATGATGACCCTCCTCTAATGTGGCTGGCCACTCATCTGGTCCGTTACGGCGTCGAGCGATGCCACCTCCTTCTATGTCCAGTGCCGATGCTTCTTCTGCGGGGCTCTGACGATGCTTCAGAGCTCCGTTTCCACTCCCATTTATGTTTGTGGGCCTTCCGGGATGTCTCCATCTTTGTGTGACCCTCTAATTCATGTTTCCATCAAATTCAAAATTTTCCTGCAAATAATGAAATGAGTAAACAAGTGGCGGAGGGTTCGTGCCTTGTTTGTTCAGCCCACTCCCTCCACGTCAGCATCATAATAAGCGAGTATCAAATAAAAACATCACATAGATATTGATTAAGGCCCATTCAAATCTCTTGAAACAAAACACCCCCAAATCCAAGAATGAGGAAAAGAAAAAGAGAGTTTCTTGAATTTAATAGAAACCACTTCCTCATAAATGGAGGGTGATGTTGTGATTGTGGTGAGAGAAGAGTCCTCGTTGGATGGAGTTGCCGACATTCATCGATCTAGGATCATTGTCCCCCAAGATTCCTTCCTCTACTGGTGGAAGTTTCCATAGAACTTCACCAGAGGTTTCTCATTTAATGAAGTCATGTCAAAAACCCCAACCTGAGCTTTATTTAAATAGAGGGGGAAGGTGAGTAAGGCATCAAAAGAAATAATGAAGTTCATTAATGAGTTTTAAATTAATGAACCTATTAAGTTACAATAGTGTGGTTATGCAACTGAGGATTCAAGACATTAAATGTCTTGAAAACCCATCGGTACCTCCACTTATGCTTAACAGAGGGTAGGATAATAAAATAAAAAAATTTACAATATTTTATTATTTCTTTAAAAGTATTAAAAACTAACTTTTTTACCCGACCAACCACGGTCGAAGTTAAACCTTCCTTAAGCGAATCTCAGTGCTACGGATTCAACGGTGCCCTCAAATTTTTAATACGAGCACTGATTCAAAAGAAATAAAATTCCACCCATGCATTTACTAAACTTACCTTTAAAAAAAGTTTAAAAATTCATTCTAGCCACACCGGGCCTCAGAATCAAGCGCTATCAATTTTCGCAGACTCGTAATAATCCGAAATTATTTAAAAAAAATTATATGGAATTTCTTGGTATTTATAAATTAAAAAGAATTATATTGATAATTAATATTAGAATTTTTTTATTTTCAATAAACACATCAAAAATACATTTAAATTTTTACTTTTAAGGAATTTTAAGCCTTTACCTTTAAAGTTTAACCCATTTCATTATTTTATATATAATTTGGTAAATCTTTTTTTTACCACAATATATTTTTTATTACTAAAAATGAAATGAACTTTAAACATAATTTTAAATTATATTCCCAAATATATAATCCATTTTACCAAATTCAATTCAAACAATTGAAAAAATTATATTTAAAAGTAATCCTACAGACAAGATAAGAAATCGAGTTTTTAAAGTAAAAATGTTCCAAAGTTTGAAATGTTTTTTTATCCAAATTCAGCATAAAAATTATTCCAATGAACTAAATTGGATTAATATATGTATAGTGGATATACTTTGACTTTAGAAACAATTAAAAAAATAATATAACCTTATAAAATATTTAGAAGAAAATTCAATTTTCGATTAAAATTCAGTTTTTTACTATTCATTTAATGATGAAACATCTAAGAAAAATAACAAAAAATTTCCCTAAGATAATTAAAAATTATGATTTCAAAAATAAATTTTATTTTTTCAAATAAAATTTATTAAATTTATAAAATTTTATTTCCAAACAATTGTGCCATCAAAAGGTATAAAGCTACCTTCAAAAATATATAGTTTTTATGCTTAAAATTGGATTTATTCTTATCTTAATAATATCAAAAATATTAAATGAATTTAATTTTCTTATTAAATATATAAAATATAAATTTCATTAATTTCATTCACTAATAGTTATTAATTAAATTAATTAAGATAAAATATCATTTTGGTTATAAAAACCGTTTTTAATGAAAACACATCCTTTATATTCAATTAGTTTTTATTTTAATTTATTATTAATTAGAAACCAAATAATTAATTTTATAAAAATTTGTAAACTATATTTTCATAATTTAGTTCATCTCATTCATTCACACCATTCCAACATCTATGTGATAACAATTACATAATAATATTTAGTCATTTGTTTAAGAACAATGTGAAGTATCTTGTATGATATTGAACATTGTGTTTTGTTTTAAAATATTAGGATTTTACATTCTCAACACTTTTAATAAATTTATTCCTCACAATTTGAACTTGGGATAAAAAACCAAGGTTTTTACTTTTCAAAATATCTTTTTTTGAAATCACACTTTGTAAAAAGGATCAATTAAACATCCACTTGAAAAGTGAGAAAGGAAAGAATAAAGGTTAATTGAGATAACACATAATAGGTTTCTATATAGGAAAACATGGACATGGGAGATAAAATATAACACCCAAGGACTAATAGTGAGTGATATAGAACATGATCATGATAACCATCAAAAAATATTAAGTCTATGATTTCTTAAAAGGAAATTGATTTCTCGATAAGAAAAGTAAATGGGTAACCTTTTTGTTTTAAAATCCTTTTTATAGAGTTGAATAATTTTTATAATACCTAAAATTAGAACATAAGGAAATATAATTAATTGAAAATTATAATTTTATCCTCATATTTCTTCCAAATTATGAGTATTCAAGATGGTTTTTTCATACCTGAACCATCATAATTAACTTCTACAGATCAAAAAATCCATTAAAGTATAAATATATATTCCTCCTATTTTTAGGAATAAACCAAAACTAAAATGGATAGTACTAGATAATGTAATTCTCCAAAAATTATAGACCTTTATATGATGAAAAAATACTTTAATATCAAAAAATAAATAGCAATACCCAAACTTTAGCATAGATCATTCAACAAATAACTAACCTTAAAACTCCTCAAAATATTTTAGAATAAAATTAAAACCCAAAAATCAGAAGGATGTTATCACATTGTCTTCTAAACTATCTTAAAATAATATCAATTACTCTTAAAGTCTCATACTAAAATGTAATTTCTATAATCACATAATGTTCAAGATATACTAATTATTTCTATAAATAAGCTGAATTGCCATAAATCAAATATATTTCCAAAATATAACTCATCCTTTAGTTATTTAATAAAAATTAAATATTATTATGTTTACCATAATCATATATGGTTCCAAAAATAGTTATAATCTTCCAAAATAACATTAGTCACTTAATCACCAAATAATTTTCTAATCACATTATTATCAATAAGATAAACATATATTTCCAAAATGAACTTAACCTTTATCCAACATATATTTTAATAAAGAAAAATAATTTCGTACTAACCATGAAATCATGTAGCCCAGTGGTAGCTAATGCACCCTTGTCGCCCTTCAGTTGTTGGTTTGATCCCTACGACCTTTCTGGATGTGATGAGTTGGCACCCATCCTATGGGTTATCCTTTTTCTAAACTATATTATTATAATCCTTATAAAATTACAAAAATTTGGGAAACATCCTAAAAAATAACCTTAATATATTTAACTTTAAATAATTTTTTATCCTCAAAGGTTATCTCATACCTTTCATTTTGCATCCCAAAAACTAAGAAACCCTAATTACCTTAAAATAAAAGATCATATAAAACCTAAAGGTTATCCATACATTTAAAATTTTGTCCAAAAAATGAAAATAGAATCCCTCCTCAAATTACTTTTTCAGAAGATAAACTTAAGGGTTACATATAAATCAATCTCAATAAATGTCTCCCAAAGTACTCCCATTATAAAAAGAGTATTAATAAATTTAAACATTTCATCATCCTTAAATCTACCATAACTCTTGAATCCCTTATATGTATACATAATAATTATTTATCATTATTCATAATCCCTTAACTATAATTTTCCAACTTATTCCTAAATACTTCTTTCCTATGAACAAAAATATGAATCATGTCTTAAGATTAAACAATTTAAAATCCTGATCCAAGAAATAATTCATAAATTTTATATTTCATTTTTAGTTTACTCATATTCAATTGAAATGGAAATAGGTATTACTAAAAAGTTATTTGAAATGTCCTGGTGATCCCATTCATTAGCCTTATTTGAAGGACATTGATGAGTATAATGAACATGCTCCCAACATTTAAAACATTCAATTGGTGACTTGGGAAGAACTTATTTCCCCTTCATGGAGTTAACAAAACAATTTATTTTTCTTTCATATTTTATTTCTTTATGACCTCCTTTTACACATATAAAACATATTCAAATCCTTTTAAGAAATTTTCCTTTGTTATTATTTACATATTCTTGACACATAGGTCATTGAATAATTTTACCTTTATGATTATTGTCACCTGAACATCAACAATTCTTCATTTCTATCATATTTAATGCATTAGGAAACTCTATATGGTTCAAGTGGTTAATCATTGGTCCCGGTAGCTGGTTTAGAATAAATACAAGTGTTCTCATTATGGCTCCCATTTCATTCAGTTTCTAATTCAAATAACCACTAAAATTTCCATCACATCCATTGTTACTTTTTTTCATTATGGATCCATAAATTTACTAAAACCAAAAATTTTAGTGTAAGAATATCAATAAAATCATAATATACTATGTTACAAGGAAGATAAACACTAGAAATTCCTTACTCATGTAATATCAAACTCATTAAATCTACCTAAAATAACTACACCTATCACAACAATTTTAACCATTGTGGTTATATATTAATTATAACTTATGATTAAATAACATACTAAACTCTAACTTTATTTAAAACGTGCTCTGATACCAACTGTAAGGACCTAGAGTTAAATACTATATATTGTGGTAATTTTAAACTAGAATTCACATTATTAAATTCCCAAGAATATTTTCAGTTTATAGTTTTAGAGAATTAATACCGACCTTTTAATAAATAAACTTGTACATTATAAGTGGATATATATAAACTATATCCATTTTTTAATAAAACAAAAAACTTTTAAAATAAAACACGTTTTCTCTTCATGAAAAATCTTCACAATTTTACTCTTGATCTCATCCTTATCTCTATTCCCCTTTAAATCCTGTGATTTCTTTAAAAATTGGGATGAAAAAAATCTCACTAAGGGACATAATGTAAAAAAACCATTAGTCCAGTGAAAATCCATAAAAAATTCATAATAAAATACCATTTTATTTGGAAAAAGGAATCATCTTTTCAAAATTATCAATATCTTACTTTTTGAAAATCTGTTGATTTTCATGAAAACTATTTAGAAAGAATATGAAATATAATTAAGTAACTTGGGGAATCATTTTATATCTCATTGATACAAATGTAGAAAACAATATGGCCAACATCCAACTCCTCAATACCCAATGCATTGCGGGTTATAACATAACCACCCGTCCTTGGTTTATCACAGAACCACCATTCATTGGTTTATCATTTTACCACACATCATTATTTTATCAAATAAAAACACATAATTGGTTTATCATTTAACCACCCAAAATTCTAAAAAATACCCAACAACTATATCAAAAACATAAATCATGAAATATTTCATCATAAAAACACAATTTGAAGAAAATAAAATTTTCATTTCGAAATCACTTATTTTGAAAAACTACACACATACAATAATTTTTTTCCTTGAAAGTTACCATATAAAATTTTAAGGTAAGATTAAAAATATTAAAGTTAAATTAAAGTGGAAAATTTTGTTCATTTTATATATGTAATGAAATTTTTTTTTGGAAAAAGTAACTTTAAAAGATGTTTTTTAAAAGAAAGTCGCTTACAAAAATCATATCATTGAAGTAAGTGTTATGAAAATGAATAGATTGTGTGTATCTGATATAAATTAACATAAAAAAGTTGAAATAGAAATTAATATAATCAAAATTCATATCACACATAATCTTAGCATGGCATAATCAAGAAGTAGAAGATTAACCCAAAGAATAGAAATTGGGTTAAGAATTCCATTACACTTTATAATCAGTCGAATCGCATGTACCATAAAAGTAATAATTATAGAATAAAACATTTAATTCCATAAATATAATGATATTAATGATATGATTTATCAATGTGAATTATATACACCACAAAAAATAAAGAAATTGTGAATAAGGTATGTATCTCAGAGAAGTAAAAGTGAGACGAGAAACCTTTACGTCATGATTCCCTTTAGTTTTGGGTACTTTAACATCATTTATAATGGTTGAAAGTGTTATTAACTCATTAAATAACTTTATTAATATTTATAATAACCTATTATATGATTTTATAACATCATATGACCCATTCATTAATAATATTTCATTATTTTCATGGTTTTGGGTGTGTTCGTCTCATGCTTTCATGATCAGTTCATTTTTGTATAATTATGGATGTTCTTGTAAAATGGAATTAAAACTATAGAAGTGGAATAAAATATTATTAATTCAATTAAATAAGTATAAATTAACCCATATATTAATTTTATTTCTTTTATTAGTTTGATTCTTTTGATAAAATGTTAATGATAAATGTTTAGTTTATTTTGGTGGTTTTTCTGAACACCACAGACTAGTTTAATTTTATTTAATATTGTTAGTATATATTAGTTTCAGAACTTGAAATAGGTTATAATATAACTATAAGAATCTTATTTAACCAAAATTATACTTTTATCACCAGCTATGAAGGTGTAATGGAAAATGAAAAATCATTATTCACGGAGTGGATTAAGTGCCCTCATTTAGGCAATGGGTTTTTTCTCTGAATAAGAGGAGATGAGAAATGAAATGGATATGATACATTCCATTAGAAACATAAAAAACTATTATATACACAATTATGTAGCTATAATTTATGTATGAATGATATGAGGATAAAATAGAAGAATAAAATAAATTAAGAGAAGTGGTTTGAGAAATTTTCCTCTTGAATATCACCTCTTTGAAGGACCAGTTTAGGACCTTGGATTTGGTATTTTGGTGATAAAATCAGAAATTTTACTTGTTTAGAGTAATTATGAGATGGTTTTGAGATATTTTAGTAGCTTCAAGTCTTATAAGGAAAAAGGGGATGTTGAGGAGGGGTATTTATACTTGAGGAGGGGTGATTTTAAGTGATTAAATAATGATTATTTTATATTTAAAGCCAACCACATTGATGTGAAATTAATTACAATGAATTATATAGATAATCAATGTTTTCAGGGATGGTTATTGTTGATAAAAACATCAAAAAACCATTTAAATTTGTATTTTTATGTATTTTAAGACTTTACTATTTAACTTTAATTCGTTTCATTATTTTACCTATACCACGGTAAATCTTTTTTTACCATGGTGAATTTTTAATTCCTAAAAATGATAATAAACTTATAAAATAATTCAAACCCTATGATTACAAATATTAAATTCATTTTACCATATTAAATTCTCATAATTTTAAAAGTTATATTTAAAATTAATCTTGCAGACGATATGAGAAATTGGGTTTTTAAAGTGAAAAAGTTCAAATGTTTGAAATGTTTTTATATCCAAATTTGACATGAAAATGATTATAATGACCTAAATTATATTTATATCTGTATAATTTATCTATTTTTACTTTAAAAAAATTATAAATATATTTTAACTTTATAAATTATTTATAAAAAAGTCTTCCAATTAAAATTTAGTACTTTCCACTATTCATCAAAAGATGAAACTTCTCAAAAAAAATTCAAAAATTTACTCTAAGATAATTTTGAAATTTTGATTTCAAAAATTTAGTTTATTCTATAAAATATAATTTAAAAAATTTAAAAAATTTGGTTTTAAAATAACTGCACTGTCAAAAGGCGACAAACCTGCTTTTATAAAAATATAGCTTTTTATTCTTAAAATTGGGTTTACTCTTATATTAATCCTATAAAAAATATTGGATGAATTTAAAAACATTTTATTTAATAAATTAAATATAAATTTCATTAATATCTTTCACTAATAGTGATAAATTTAATTTATTAAGATAAAATCCCATTGCGTGTATAATTGTTTTTTTATAAAAAAACATTCTTAATATTTAATTGGTTTTTATATTCATTTCTAATTTGTTAGTAACCAAAGAATTTATTTTATAAACATGTGTAAGTATATTTTCATAATTTAGTTCATATCATTCATTACCACCATTTTAAAAACTACGTGATAACTATTACACAACAATATTTAGTCATTTGTCTAAGCTCGATGTGGAGTATATGGTATGATATTGAACATTGTGTTTATTTTTAAAATATTGTGTTGTTATGTCACAAACCAACCTGAGTAGACCCCAAATCAGTCACCCAAGTCAGCTTGATACAAGGCTTAAGAGGCATTCTAGATCCTCCTAGGCTAGAAAATAGTGCCAGGGCATCAAGAAAGAAACAAATGGAATGATTTAACCCAATAGAATAAATTGAACAATAGAAAATAAACTGAGAACCCCAAAATAAATACAATTACTAAACTAAAAATCATTTAAATAATATGAAAATACAACCAAATCTAAAAAAACAAAAATTGAACCCAAAAACCACAAAGTCTCCATTTGACTCTGAGAGTCACTCTTCGATACCAAAACCAACCATCACCCATGGTGATTGAAACCAAGATGGAACCTGAACCATAAGTTAAAAAAAGAAATAACTATAGCCATGAGTATTAAAACTTAGTAGGTGATCTCAAATAAAATATTCCCAATGCATATCTTTTTAAATAAAAGAGACTTCAACTTCAGGTTTGAGATACAATATATAAAACTAAGCTTTTCATACATTTTCACTTTAAAACAAAATGCAGTTCATTTCCTTTTTCCCATCCAAATCCATATTCTTTTCCAATAAATAGACATTAATATTTGTAATGAGAAATGTAATGTTTTTTATTTTAAAATGGGGAAAAAAGTGAGTGTAAATTTTATTTCATAAAGATTTTAAAAACAACACATATATTTTAACCAAGAAGTAGACCATGAAAGAAAGTAGTAACAATGATCACAAAACAAGGGAAATGGAAAAATAATATGCAAAAGTAACCAACCAACAAGGGAACTCAATCATCCCCCATATAAAAATAAGTTCCATAGAAAATGGGAGAACATGGGATCTCAATGAAATAATATTGAACATAGTTACATCTAAATCATTCTGAAGTCATGCCTCACCCAATGACATCAACTCATCCACACACTTGATCACACCCTACCTGGTATGAATTAGGGGTACTATCTGATAAAAAAAACAAAACAAAACAAAACCCCTTCTATGGGACACTATACAGATAAAAATCCTAAGTTAGTGTAGAAACCATTCACCAAAAATATGCTAGTTATTCTATGTTTCCATGGCAAGGCTAAAGTAGGGGTGAGTTAACAAATGCGAACAATTGATCCAATCACATGTACATACATCACACATAAAAAACTCACGCAACAAGTCACCCGTGATCCACACCAAGGAAAAATATATTTCCTTTAAACCATTTGATCACATGGGATCCACTCAACATGGGTCTCCCACATGATTAAACATAAATAAGGAAAGAATAGTATCCAAGGAGAGTTTTCAAGATGACCATTTTCACAAAAGTTCCAAACATGCCTCAAGAGCCCTTTTAAGAATCACAATTTTTCAAAGAACCAAATCCACCTTTCCAAAAAGGTGAAAACACACCATTTTTCATTTCAAAACCATTTAAAAAAATTCCATTTTAGTACTCACACCATGATTGAAAACCAAATCCACTTTCATTAAATTGAAAAATGTTCCACACAACATCATCACATGCCAAATAATTTTCCAAACCTTCAAACATAAACCACTTTAAAATACAAAAACATTTTGTAAAAACCCATTTAAAAAACTAAAACCACAATTTTAGAAGCCAAATAGCTTTACTAATCCAAAACCAAGCTTCAAAAATCACAAATGACTTAAAAATCCAATCATGAATTTTATGAAACACTTGGTGTGAAACACTTAAAAAACAATTCCATATACTTAAAAATAAGAAGTAAAAAAAACTTCATTTCTCATCAAAAAATTATTCTAAAAATCATACATCAATAATTAACATATAATTAAGTCGAAAAAAGAAATAAACCAATGATTCTTAAATTTAAAGGGAAAGTGAAAAGGGAAACCTACCTCACACTCATGACCTTTCAACAATGCCCACCCAAAACAACTTCACGAGGGTTATAAGGAGCAAGAACAACCAAGAGAAAACTTAACCAAGAAAAACCCCTAATTAAAACCCAAATAATCATGAAACCTAGATCAACAAGGCCATGGAAGGAGAAGAACTCAAGAGAAAATGGAAAGAGGAGGAGGGAGGAGAGAGAAGGATAATACCTTGAAGATTCGGCCCCAAAACCTGAAGAAATCACTAGATCCAAACTTGGGAGGATGTGAAGAAGCTTAGAGAGGAAATGAGGGGATACATTTGGGTTTAATGAACTATGATAGGGAAATAATGGGAATTTTGGGGTAAAACATCTGAGATCATATATTGTTCAAATAACATTTCTAATGACATGGACAAGTCACATAGTTATCCTGCACAGTTTTCCAAACCATGAGGCAAGTATGCATCCCTGACTTTCTAAGAGGAACAAGACACATAGTTAGCCTACATGGTTTTCCAAACCATGTGCCAACTATGTGGTTTCCACTGTCGGAAATGAACATTTTCCACATGGTTTCTTGGGAGAGGCTTACAGTTTTTCCAAAATGTGTTCTAACTGTTTTTCACCTTCTATTAATCCTGCAATTACCAATTTTTACCAAAAACTTATGGAGAAACTAAATAAATAACACGATACCAAAAATAAACAAATAACACCTCAAAATAAAATCATAAATGTTAAAATTCTCCCCACCATTAGGCTTTCTTCCCCTATAAAGCCACAACATCTCTAGTTGATTGATTTAATGGAAAATGGTTCACATGATCACACGATTCAATTCCTTAAATAAAAGAACTCCCCAAACACTACCAAGTAGAACTTATTCCTCTTAAATAGTACGATCCAATGGTTCAAAACTACTTCTCAAAGAATGATGAAGTAATTGATCTACAACTTCTATAATTTTTCCTCAATTGAGTCCATTGTGCATACTACAAAAAACCCAATGTTCACTCATAAAGAAAATCTCATAACCCAAAACCCCAAACAAAAATAATAATTTCCAATATACATTAAATAATAAACCTTATTACCAAAATAGGAGTCCATAATTGAATCCCCACTATTAGAAACCAACTAGCATTGATTGAAATGGGAAACCCAACATGAAAAAACTCCGAAACTCCCTACACAAACAACCCCCCCCCCACACAAGGGGTAACATTGAAATAAATTCCTAAAAAAGTGGATAATAAATCCATGATTCATCATTTCACAAGACTCTACCATCTCTAGATGACTACAAATCAAAAACCAAGACCAAAACTGAGCCTCAAAGGCTAACCGCACAAGGAAAACCAATCATAGATTCACATTTGAAAAGGAACTACCACTGGAATTCCAAGAATATGAGGCCACCATACCTTTATACAACCAAAGAGGAACATTAAAACCACAAAGAACACAATTGTGAAATGAGGCCTTTATACATTTTATCAAAAAAAGGACCTTCCAAGATGAAGAATCTACAATAGAGATACTTAAATTGTCCACATTCCAGTACTGAAGACAAAACTAGACCAAGGCCATCCACACCCTTGTAGTCTGTGACTGAATAAAAGCTTCACTATAAGACCTATGGATAGAGTGATAATGTATTGTAGTATCTAATTCCTTGCAGTTAGGAGTTGATGATCCCCAATCAAAACTTCTTCTTGTGGTGTTATGAGAGACCATGCAACACCCCAGGTAGAACAAAAATAACACTACACACCATGAGACTCACTTGATTCAACAATTTACTTTCACCGCGATAGCTATTTAGAAGATACACCATCATCATATTTCACCCCAAATGAGAGGTATCAAAAACCAAACACACAACAGAACAAAGTTATACTTAAAATGGAAATAATATAAAACTTCCCAAAGAAGCACATTAATTAAAACATGTGTTCACAAAAGATACCTAACATCCTTTTTTGTTACAAGGAATGAAAAAAAACACAACCACTATAATGGAAGGAACACCAAATGGAAAGGATCTTCAAACTAAACCTTATCCAACACCTTAGTCCTGAAAATGAGCTGGGGTGTTTTTAGAAGGGGTGGATCTGTCTCCACATAACTTCCTAGAAACACCCTGATAGAACCATTTCAAGTGACCTGGGCATCCAGAGGTATGATAGTTATTTGTATAATTGTTACATAATTAACTCTTATGATCTGACTTCCCATGATAATGACACACCATGATCCTTCACATAGAGGAAGCTAAAGAAAGATCTATATGCCTTTTAATTCTGCTACCAGTTCTACCAGCTTCATGCCAATTTCCAACATACTTACTAGAATTACCTTTACCACTTCTAGAGACTAGAGGAAGTTTGGATTCCTTGATCACTCCCACTAACACAACTTTAACCTGAACATATTTCCTCACCACATTAGAAAAAGAAAGTTAGATCAAACTCCAACACCTTCAACAAAAGATCAGGGTGAATCCCATTCTCAAAAATTCTCTCCTTCAACGAATCATCCACTGTCCACTCTGGAAGGTAAGTAACTAGATCCAAAAAATTAAAAAATAACACCAACACTAATCCATCACCCTACTATAGACAACACATCTCTATTACCTTTCTTACCATCACTACCACATAGTTAGATGAAAGAATCCTTGAAAAACTCCTATGCAAGATCTTTCCAATGCTTGGTTCAAGAGACCGACTTCCACCTCTTCTAGTTAAGAAATTCAACCATAAAGGTAGTAAAATTTAACTTTATAGACTCAGGAAACTCAAGGAAACTGAATACTATTTAAATTATCCACATCCAATTTTCCACTTCAATTAGATATGTATGACCATAAAAGATAGGATGATTCAAATTTCAAAACTCAATATGGAGGTCCTTATATTTATCAACTAGAGGTTCTACCAATGGTGAGCCACCCATAGCTTCACCTAGAATATCCATTGTGTCTTTGGTGGGGGCGTACACTAAACAAAAAGAAAACCAAGAATTCAATAAAAACCAATTCACCAAAAAGAACCAAAACTCGAAACACCGCTTAAACAAAATTACCAAATCACAAGAAAACAAGCCACACAAACACTAGTTATTAAAAAAGCACACATTTTCTTCTTAAAAACACTTTTTTAAAATGAAGTCAAACTTGATAGATTATACAATCACCAATGGTATTACTTAGATCCTTACTCACATACAAATTACCATGCCAATCTGGGCACCCATCTACTCATGCCATCAACCATCCACCTTCCACACAACACTACACATGAGTGATCATAAGAATACCAAAGTTAAAAACAAAACTTTTCTACTTTCTGAAAAAAAATGTTCAACCAAACTTCCAATATTTTAATCCAATCCCCATTTCAAATTTCACAAAACATTTTCAAAATACCACCAACCACTAAATAAAAAACCTTTTCCCAACTCTACACTTTAATACATTTTACACCCTTTTTGGAATAAAGATCCCATGAATTATATTAAAAACCCAATTCATCCCATTCAAAACATTTCAATTAACCTGAAAAACCCATTCAAACAAAATTTATCTGATTAAAATACATTTTATAAAAAAATATATATCATTTGAAAATAATTTCCAAATCCCTCTTTAAAATAATTTTTTGTTTCCAAAATAAAAAATTTCAATATATCTGAGGTTTTGATTATAGAAATACAATATAGTTAAAACCATTCCTATTTAACCTAAATATCATTTTATAAAAATCCATTCCTCTAAATATTTCTTCAAATAAATATGAAAATCTATTTTTCCATCTTCCAAAAATGCAATCCATTATCACTTAAAATCCAATTTTTACAATTTCAAGACATGTGTTTTCAAAATGATTTTAGAATCAAAAGGTACCCACACAAACTCATAAGGGGAAACTAGTTTCAATGGGTGACTTAGACATATGGTTAGTGGCAATATTTCAATCATGCCACTATCAAAGGAAGACTTTTATAACCATTTACTTGACTCCACATGGCTTTGAATGTCATGAGAGCTCATCGAGACCACTAGACCAACTCCAATTTCATATCCCAAACATTAAAAACCAATAAGAACTAGATAAAATAAATAAAAACTAAATTCCCCTAGAAACTTGCAATTCAAAATCAAAATTGTTGGGTAGACACTCCCACATACCTACTCCCCAAGTTCTAATAGTCCTGCTCTATCTACCTTTACATCCTGAATAACAAATGGCCCTCTGAAAGCTAGGTCCTATAAAGAACATAGACTCTAATACCATTTTTTCAAGGACCAACCTCAATCAAACCCGTATCAGTCACCCAATTCATCCCAAGACAAGGCCCAAGAGGTATCCCTAATCCTCTCGGGTTGGCAAGTAGTGTTAGGAAATCAAAAGAGAAACAAAGGGAATGATATCACCCAAATGAATAAATTAAATAGTAGAAAATAAATAGATCATTTGAAGATAAATATAATTACCATACTTGAAATCATTTACAAAATATGAAAATACAATCAAAGAAAAAAAAACCCAAACTAAACCTAAAAACCACAAAATCTCCACATAAACCCTATATCCACTCTCTGATACTAAAACAAATCATCTCCCATGGTGATTGAAACCAATATGAAACATACACTAGAAACTAAAAATAAGAAATAACTATAGGCATGAGTGTTGAATATCAATAGGAATTCTTACATAAACTATTACCAATGCACTTCATTTTAAATAAAAAAAACATCTACTTCATGTTTGAGATACAATATATAAAAATAGTATTTTCACACATTTTCAATTTAAAACAAAATGTGGTCCATTTCCCTTTTCCATCCAAATCCATATTATTTTCTAATAAATGTAAATTAAAATTTTCAAGGAGAAAGATGATGTTTTTTTAATATGGAAAAAAATAGAGTGTAATGAATTTCCAAACCATTTTCCATAAAACTTTGGAAAATAACACATAACTTTTATCCAAGAAGTGCATTATGCTAAAAATTAGTAGTAATAATCACATAATAAGGTAAATCAAAAAATAACATGGAAGAGTAACCAATAAACAACGAAACTCAATCAACTTCCATTGAAAAACAAGTTCCAGAGAACATTAGATAACCTGGGAGATCAGTGGAATAATCTATAACATTATTACATTTGACTCATCCTAATTCCATGCATCACCCGATGAAAACAACTTTTCCATACACTCGATCACAACCTACCTGATTTAGTCAAGGGGAAATATCCTATAATAACAAAAAAAACAAAACAGAACCCCTAATATAGGCTACTATCTAGAGTGAAATACTATGTTAGTGAATCAAACATTCACAAAAAATCATCCAGTTATTCTAGGTTCCCATGTAAAGACTAAATTTGGGGTGATCTAACAAATTCCAACTCAGCATCCAATCACATTCACATATATCATACATAAGAAACTCACACAACAAGTCACCCTAAGCTACCCTAAGGAAAAATCTCTTTCCTTTCAATAATTTTATCATAAGGGAGTCTCTTAGTGTGATCCTCCCAGAAAAATAAACATAACCAAGGCATTATTATTCTCCAAGGAGATCTTCCAAGATTATTGTTTTCAAAAAAGTGGTAAACGGGCATTAAGAACCCGTTAAAAAACCACTCTTTTACAAAGAACCAAATCCACCTTTCAAAAAAGGTGAAAAAACCCCATTTTTAATTTCAAAACCATTTCAAAAGTTCCATTTATGTACTCACAACATGATTTAAAACCAAATACACTTTTCTCAAAATGAAAAACAACCTACACACCATCATCACATGCCAAACTGTTTTCCAATCCTTAAAACACACACTTCTTTCAAATACAAATCCATTTAGGGAAAAATAATTTAAGAAACCCAAACCATAATTTTAAAAGAAAAATACCTTTACCAAGCCAAAAACATGCTTCAAAAATCAAAAATCACTTACAAAATCCAATTGGACATTTTATGAAACACTTGGTCTGCAACACTTAACAAAGAAATTCCATATATTTCAGAAAAATAAGGAAAACACATCATTTATCATAAAAAAATATTCCAAAAATCATACATCACTAATTAAGAAATAAGTAATTCCAGAAAATCAAGAAACCAATGATTCTTAAATTTAAAGGGCAAGTGTAAAGGGAAACCTAGCTCAAAATCATGGCGCTTCAACAACACCCACCCAAAACAACTTCACGAGGGTTCCAACGAGAAAGAACAACCATGATAAATCATAACCAAGAATAAAACCCAATTTAATCCAAAATAAACATGAAAACTAGCTCCACAAGACCATGGAAGGAGAATAAATCAAGAGAAAATGGAAGAATAAATAAGAGGGAGTAGAGGGAAGAAGAATACCTAGAATATTTGGCCCCAAAAATTAAAGAAATCACTAGATAAAACCTTGGTAGGAGGTAAGGAAGCTAGGAGAGGAAGGTAAGGTCTCACTTTGGGTTGCATGAACCTGGGTAGGGGAAAAATGGGTGTTTTGGGGTTAAAAATCCTAGAGGGTAGAATGGTTAAATCACATTTTTAGTGGCCCGGACAAGTCACTCAGTTAGCCTACAGTAGTTTCCAAACTGTATAGAAACCATGCGTCTCTCACTATCCAATAGGAATAAGCAGCAAGATTATCTCACATGGTTTTCCAAACCATGTGCCAACCGTGCAGTCACCACTCTCCAAAATGAACATTTTCTACATGGTTTCTTGGGAAAAGGCGCATTATTTCCCCCAACCGTGCACCAAAAGGTATCAAGGCCAAAATCTATACCTTTCACCAAAAACTCTTGAAGAAACTAAACAAAAAACAAGGTACCAAAAATAAACAATGGAACGCCGAAAAATAAAATCATTGATATGAAATGTTACATTATAATACTTTGAAGTCATATAATTATTTCTATTTATGTGTTCTAACAAGTTGTTTATGCAATGAAAATCTATATCAAATATAATGACTATAAGTGCCTATATATAAATAATATCATTTCAGGGTTCTAAGCTCAAAGTTTCTATGTATTTATTTATTTTGTTAAATATGAATATCAATGAGTCAAATTGGATGAATATGAATAAAAAAGGGATGGATTCCAATCGTATTAAATAATAGTATGAATATGGGGTGAAATTTTTCATCATGTTTCTAATATATCACGCATACGAAACTTCTAAAATCTATTGTTTTTATTTACATTTTTTTTCATGACTAATTATTCCAGATGAGTTGGAAGAACACTTGATCTGTCATGTAATACATTGAAGTTATAAATTTTGTAATAAACATGGGTAAAATCTAAATGTTTTCAGTGACTAGGATAAAAATATGTTTTATGGATCATCTAATATGATTACAAGTGTGAAAAATGATAAATATTATATTGAGGATATGTTATAGGTGTGAAGAATGATGAATATTTTATTAAGAAAATGATAAGTTGAAGAAGAAAGTAATGAATTCAAAAAACTATTTCAGATGTTAAAGAGTTTTTAAAGGACACCATTTTATGCTTTTTGTACTAAATATACAACATTTTCATCCATATTGAAGTTATATAATGTAAAAAATGGAAATGGATGGAGTGACAATGGCTTTAATGAACTACTTTCCCACTTGACTGACATGCTACTAGAAGATAATGAGCTTCCTTACCAAATATACGACTATAAAAGAATTATACATTCAATGGGTATGATCTTTGAAAAAATACATGCCTATCCAAATGAATTTATATTGTTTATAAGGGAGTATAAATCACTTAAAAATTCCAAAATTGTGGTTCATATCGATTCTATAAAGATAAATCACGTCTTTAAAAAAATTTATGGTACTTCACAATAATTCCAAGGTTTATGTGACTATATGAAAGTGAGGATACTATAAGGGAATTTATGTGGAATGTGATAAAATAAATCAAGATGAGAAACTTCATCAACCATCAAGCTACCCTTAGGAGAATAAAATTGATCATGGGTAACTTAAATTTAGAAATGAGATGAGAAACCTTTTTCTTCCCCTATTTATAGATGGATTAAACCCTTTTGGTTTATAAAGTCTAACTCATAGTACATGGATGGTTATATTGGTAAATTATAACTTTCCATTGTGGTTATTCTTGTAACGAAAATAAATTGTGTTAACTAGTTTTATATTAGAACCAAATCAATCAGGTAATGATATTGATGTTTATTTGGATACATTGATTAAATATTTAAAATTAATATGGGATTCAAGTGTTACATTGTATGATGCTTGAAAAAATGAATATTTCATGTTGAGATCCATGTTATACAAGATGATAAATGAATTTTCTATATATGGAAAAATTTAAATATAAAAAATCAAAGGAACTAATAGGTGACCCATATGTGAACAAGGTATATACTCAATTAGGTTGAAACATTCCTTGAATACTGTGTTTCAAGGAGATCATATATTTCTACCTTGAAGACATAAACACTGATCTTGGATGAAATATTTGATATAAATTTAAAATAATCTACAACACCATATCCACTAATTGGTGATCAAATGTTTGATAAAGTAAAGTATATGGACATAGATTTTGGTAACCCTTCTTCTAAAAACCTTATGAAATATTCTTGAAAAAAGAGATTAATTTTATTGAATTAACATACTGGAATTGTTTTTATATCATATATATTCTTGATGTTATTTAGGTGGGAAAAAATGAATGTGATTGTTTGATTAGCATGTTTCTAAACGTAATTGACAAAAAATAATATGACATTAAGGATAGGTTGGACATGATTGACATGGGTATACATGAAGAGTTGGTTCCAGTGAAGAGTGAGAGATGAATTGTTTTACCTCCAACTGCTTACACTCTTTCTAGGAAAGAGAGATATTAATTTTCCAACTTCATGAATGATGTAAATGTTCTAGAGGGGTATTCATCAAATATCAAGAATATCAAATGAATGAACGATTTAAAGTTAAATGACCTAAAATTACACAACTATCATGTTTTGATGAAATTTTTAATTCCTATAGATTTACATTGAATTTTTTCTAAGAACTTTCATTATACATTAAAAATATTGATTTCGTTTCTAAAGATAAATATTATTAATTTAAACCCCGTGAGATTTCTAACTATGTAAAAGGAAATTGATTTCATATTATGTGAATTGTATATTTCCTTCCATCCATCATTATTTGAAATGATGGTCACTTGGTTGGAAATATCCATCTATATAGACCTTTACATTATAGATCGACATAACCCATTTAAAAGTATATGAATATTTTTAATGGGTATGTCAAAAATAGAAGTTAGATGAAAGGTTTTATTTCATAGAAATATATTCTTGAGGAAGCTATTGAATTTTATAACAACTACTTGTATAATGTGGAAAGAATTTGTTTAACAAAATATCATACCATCGGGTGACTAATGGGTGGTGGAACTTTCAGAATAGATGTTGTCACAATTAGTATTACATAGTTGGAGTAGGATCACCTTTAAATTTTACATTATAGTTTATAGGTTTCAACATACATAATAACCCAAAATGTAATTATTAGGAATTTGAATCCATTAATGGATGAAATATATATATCAGATACACATAATTGACAATTTATAAGATGGTTTTGAGACTATATTTTTAAGGGGTTAGGTGAAAATACAAATTCAATTTCAGAATGACTTTTATGGATAGCTAAAAGACCAAATTGTTTTGTATTATCTTATAATAATTGTGTAATTAATAGTTATACATTCTCTATAAAGAAACATTATGAACAAAACACCATGAAAAATAATGGAGTCACACTTATAGATAAAGCGATGCATGTATTCGGTACCAATGATATAAATACAATTTATGAGAATATTTCATACTTTGGCATCATAAAAAATATGGTATTTGGATTATAAAATATTCCAAGTGATCAATTTTCAATGAAAGTTCATTGATAATAGGAGAACAGTTGAAATTGATGAATTGGGATTCATAAAAGTGGATTTTAGTAAGTAATGGTACAATGATAAATTTTTTATAATGTAATCATAGATTGTACACATATTTTATGTTCTATATTCTACAAATAGGAGCACAGTTAAAATTGATGAATTGGGATTCATAAAAGTGGATTTTAGTATGTAATGGTACAATGATGAATTTTTTATAATGTAATCATAGATTGTACACATATTTTATGTTCTATATTCTACAAATAGAAAGTGGTCAATTGTTTTGTTATCAAACCAAACCACTAAAGGATAAAATATCAATTAAAATGAGGATGAACATTTCATTGGGTCATGACAATAATTTTGCAGTGGTCCCAATGTAGATGTGGTCTTGTAGGTCAGATGATACCAAAATGAGGGGATTTGGATACTCAATAGATTGTTCAAATCCCTTAAACCATTAAATAAAAAAGATGTTTGAATAAATAGTTTATATTTTTTGTAATATAATTTTAGTTATCCCATGTTATTATCTATTCACTACTATATTTATGTAATCTAAATTAAATTTTAATCCACTTAAGAAGATAATGTCTTTTTTAAAATTATATGCTACCAATCCTAAGGAACAAGAGGCTTTTTAGCTTGTTGGTACTCCTAATACAGAGGAGAAATAAGTTTCTCTACAAGTAGATGATATAAACCCCAAGGAAAATAATATTTATGTTCTTTAAGATCAGGAAGTGGTAGATGGTGAACAACCTATTTCCCATAAAAAATAATAGTGTCATAGTGAGATAGTGTTAACATTAATTATTAAAGTGATAAGAAGAGGTATTAAATCTAAGGTTGGATAGAATTATTGTGACCAGCCTATTGACCCCAACATGTCCATTTTAAATAGTTACATTGGGATCACCACTTGAATGAACGTTATAATTGATGTATATTTAGAGAACAATGTTGTTTTTTGATTAAGGTACTAATTTGGGAAGAGATTAGGGAATCATTATGATATAATTTCTTTATTTTACAGAAAAACAAAATAATGAAGCATTTATTTACTATTCATTATCCCTTATAGAGTGCATTTATAATAGATGCAAAATGAATGAAATTTTCATTAATGATTATTATAAAGGCTTGTAGAGGATTTTAGAAAATTATTACCAAGCATCATCTCAATTATGCTGAAGGGAAAGTAAACGTGCAACCACCAAAGATGTATATACACATAATAAGCCAAGAAATTTGGAATGTATTTATTAGTCATAATGAGGAGCAATATTTTTGGTACATTTTGATTGGTAATACATTAATTAATATTAAATTTATTAATCATATTGACTAATAATTTTTAACTTATGAAATAATAAATTAGTGTTGAAAATAAGTAGCATACAACAAAACCAGTGTACCCCTACCATAAAGTAATTATTGGGTATACTTTACTTGGGAAAAAAATTATGTATTTTAAATATACAGTAATAATTTTATTTGGCATGAAACAAGAAACACAATTATGTTCATTTTTTATATGAAGATTGATAAATCAAAATACAAATCCACTTTCATACCGTATCATGTTCTATGGAAGGAGGCTTGTGTAAAAAAATATGAGATACTAATAGATAAAAACACACAAAAATTATGGGAGGAATGTGTATGTATGACATAATAAAAATTTGTTTTTCTTTAAATTTATATTATATAAAAATGATTAATTATTTTCTTATATTTGTTTTATCTAGTTTAGATAAAATAATCATTATTAGTTGTACCTAATGTACAACTAATTTTTGTGGCCTTGAAGTGGTCCGAACAATATGTCTGCATCAGAGATGTTGGTTTTGGAGTGTCACTTGAAATATTTTTTAGAAAGAAAAATGCATAGTCAAATAAAGATAAGAAAATGGATGAAATGCATACATGATTAACTGATCTAGAATAAAAACTTAATATTAGTCAGAGTTGATAGATAATGTACTGGGAAGGCATTAAATAGAAAAAACAACTGAAAAACCACTACATGAAGACTCCCTGGCTTTTAGGTGAGACATTCCCCTCAATGTTCTGCCTTAATATAGGTAATAAATTTTTTCATAATGATTTCTATGAAATTTTAATAATGAATACATAGATAACTTTCCCATACTAATATTATACCAAGTGAAAATGATTATGATGTAAATTTATCAGCACCCACCATCACTTTGTTGCGAGGTGTATAATGTTAAATATCAAAGTAAATATTCTACAAAATAAAAAACTTCTAAAAATGTCAGTTGAGAGTGTTGATTCATGTAGCTCATGAGTTGAGTGTCGAGTTACTTGTTCCCCTTGTTGATCTAGATGTTCACACGGTTGAAATTTATTTTATAACCTTTGTATAATGGACATTTAATCTTGTAAAAATACTTTTCGGCAAAGAGGTATTCCTTTCAATTTTTTTTTATGAAAAAACATTAACAATTAATGAAAAAATTCTTTAACTAATGAATGTTATTACATATAGATAAGGGGAATGGAAAGAGAATATACAATCAAAAAAATATAAAGGACTAACTAATCGATCAAAAAGAGCATCAAAAGGTACCATTAACCCTCTAGTTTAACTTTTTCATTTACTAATATTATAAGTTCCTGATGATACAATGTTGAAAAAATATTATATAACCATTATTTATTATGAAGAGCATATTTATGGAGAGTCCATTATATACTTTCTTGATCTTGAGAATGTAGTTGAAATTCTCAAGCATTGATGGATAGAAGTCTTGATTGTAAATGTATACATGAGGCATGTTTTCATAATTTTATTATCCAACAGTATATATACTTTGTTAATTATAGTTAAATACTATCAATATTTTTTTAGGAATTTATATCATAACTATTTGAAGGGAAAACCCTGTGAACAAAAGTTTGGACACATTAGTCCTCACACAGATTCTACATAATGAAGGTCATTGGAAGAAAATTAATATTCTTTAATATTGGAAAAACTGGCCACAGTGTTTGAAAAAAAAAATAAAAATTAAAAACACTTTTTAATACCCAATATATGTGGGAAAAAATATAAAATTTAATCATATAAAATATATTTTCATTCATTTAATTTCTTATTCATTTTTTAGGAATTATTGGTTTCTCATTTTGAAAATACACATATTCAAAATGAGAAATATATTTTTTATAAAAAAAGTGGGTAGAATACATGGTGTTAGAATGTATGTATATATTATGAAGAGGTGACTTCCTACAACATATTTAGTTAATTTTATAATCATTTTATTAACTATTTTTTAGTTCATTTCTTTATAATTTGTATTTTATACTTATTTATATAATTTTTATAGATATCTTGAAGTAATGACATCATCAAGGATTGTTTTTTCTTTGACCATTGTGTGCACTATTAAGAGAAAAAATGATCAGTGAAAAAAAAAACAATTCTTGGAAAATTCTTCAACAATGAGGAAACACTCAAGTAAAATTTGTTTTATTTGAAAATATATTTTTTATTTGATCTGTTTATGCTCAATGGTGTGTCATTTTCAGTTTACAAATGACTCAATGTGTGTGTTTTCAGTTTAAATAGACATTTTAATTAAAAAGAAATATGATATATACAAAACTAATAAAAAATATTCAAATTGTTTTGATACATTAAGACAATGATCTATAATTCATTTGTGACATGCATGAATGAGTTTTACCTAAATTAGATACATGGTGTGATTGATATGACTTGAAATGAGTGTTTTAAATTTAAAAATGAAATTTTAGTTAAAAAAATGTCACTCCTTAAAAACTAATAAAATGAACTTTTATTTTATTAATACTTTAGGGAAATTATCCTTAAGTTATTTTTGTTCTGTAGGAATCAACCACACATCAATCTGGCACACAATGTGACTGGTATGACTCAAAGTAATTATTTTTTTTCTAAAATTGACATTTTAGTTTAAAAAACACATGACATACTCAAAACCAAGAAGTAACATTCATATTATTTTGATACTTTAGGAAAATAATCCATTAGTAATTTTTTATGTTTCAGAATTAAATGCAAAATAATCTAATACATAGTGTGTTTGATATGAATCAACGTGTGTGTTTCTTATTTAAATATTACATTTTATTTAATAATATGCGAAATAATAAAAAAACGAGAAAACACATTCATATTATTTTAGTAAATTATAAATATTATCTATAAGTCATTTATAACATTTTTGAATCAGTCATACCTTAATCCAATACACAGTGTGATCAGTATGACTTAAAATGTGAGATTTCAGTTTAAAAATGACCTTTTAGTTAAAAACATGTGTCATACACTAAAACTCTAGAAAACATGCTTAGATTATCTTGATACTTTAGAAAAAAAATATCCATAATTCACTTGTGACATGTAGGAGTAAACCACACATCAATATGACACACAATGTGACTGTTATGACTCAAAGTGCATGTTTTCAATTTAAAAATAAAATTTTAGTTAATAATGCATGTCACTCGTTGAAAATATATAAAACATGATCATATTGTGTTTTTTTACTTTATTAAAACATTACTTAATTCATTTGTGACATGTTGGAATCAACCACATGTCAATCTGATTCATGATGTGACCAATATGACTAAAAGTGTGTGTTTTTATTTAAAACTAACATTCTAGTTCCAAACACCTGTCACATACTCACAAATAATCAAACACATTTTTTTGATATTTTAGTTCAATTTTCCATAAGTTATTTTTTATTTTTATCAATTATCTATACCTCAATATGATAAATGGTGTGCCTAGTATGACTCAAAAGGCGTGTTCTCAGTGTAAGAAGGACATTTTAGTTAAAAATACTTGTCACATACTCAAAATTGACGAAACAAATTAAAATTGTTTGGATACATTAGGTAAGTAATCAAAAAGTCATTTGTGACGTGTATGAATCTTCCACACCTCAAACCAATACATGGTGTGTCCAATATGAATATGAATATAAATGGGTGTTTTCAGTTTAAAAATGAAATTTTAGTAAAACATATGCACCACTGATTAAAAACTAATAAAGAACACTATAATTATCATAATACTTTTGGAAAATGATCCATAAGTCATTTTTAATGTTTATTTATCATTCTCAAAACAATATGACACATGATGTGACTGATATGACTCAAAGCACGTGTTTTTGATTTAAAAATGACATTTTAGTTAAAAACATGTGTGACTCATTGAAAACTTGATAATCACACAAATATTTTCTTAATAATTTCACAAAATGATCCTTAAGTCATTTGTGATGTGTAAGCATCAAACACACATCAATCTAATGTACAGTGTGACCGGTATGGCTCAAAGTGTGTGTTTTTTTTTTTAAATTAACATTTTAATTCAAAATAAATGTCAGATACTCAAAATTAATAAAAAAGATTTATATTATTTTTATACTTTATAAAAAATATTTTTAACTCGTTATTGATATAAAAAAAATCTATTGTTCATTAATCCAATACATTATGTTCCCAATATGGATCAAAATATATTTTATCAGTTTAAAATAGATATTTTTTTTCAAAAGATGCATGGAAACTCAAAACCAAGAAAACACATTAAGATTATTTTGATACTTTAATTAAATGATCCATAAGTAATTTATGATATTTATAAATCATCCCTACCTCAATAAAATACACTATGTGACTAGTGCGACAATGAATTGAAATGGGTGTTTTCAGTTTGAAAATGACATTTTAGTTAAAAACATGAACCACTTACTAAAAACCAACTAAACAGTTTAATATTGTCTTTATACTTTTGGAAAATGACACACAAGTCATTTCTGATGTGTAAAAATTAACCTCGCATCAATCTGACACATCATTTAAATGATATGACTCAAAATGTATGTTTTTAATTTAAAAATGAAATTTTAGTTAAAAAAAATTTCACTCATCGAAAACCTATAAACCATGTTTAAATTTTCTTTATACTTTATGAAAATGATTCTTAAGTCATTTTTAACATATAATAGTCAACCTCACATCTATCTAATGTATCGTGTGTCTGGTATGACTCAAAGTGTGTGTTTTTATTTAAAATTTTCATTTTTGTTGAAAACACATATCACATACTCAAAATTGAGTTGAAACATTCAGATTATTTTAATACTTTTGGGAAATTATCCATATGTCATTTTTGGCGTGTAACAATCAGTCATACCACAATCTGACACACGATGTTCCCGGTATGACACAAAATGTATGTTTTTAGTTTAAAAATGTCATTTTAGTTAAAAAGAAGCATGACATTCTAAAAAATGAGTAAACACATTTATGTTTTTCTGATACTTTCGTACAATGATACATAATTCATTTTTGAAATGTAGAAATCATCTTCACCTCAACTTGATACATGGTGTGACCAGTATGACTATGATCCAAAATGTGTGTTTTTACTTAAAAATGATATTTTAGTTAAAAAAATGTGTCACTCTCTAAAAACTAAGTTAACAAGACTGAATTATCTTGATACTTTATTACAATGATCCATAAGTAATTTTTGATGTGTAGGAATCAGCCTGACATGAATCCAACTCATGGTGTAACCAGTATGAATCATAGTGTATGTTTTCAGTTTAAAAATTTTATTTAAGTTAAAAAGTTTTTCACTCACTAAAAACCTATAAAAAAATTATATGGTCTTGAAACTTTATAATAATAATCCAATTAATTTTTGACATGTGGGAATAAACCTAACATTAATCTAACACATAGTGTGACCGATATGACTCAAAGTGTTTGATTTTATTTAAAATTGACATTTTTGTTCAAAAGAATAATTCCATACTAAAAACAGATAAAGAAATCATATTATTTTAAATATATGAAAAATGATCCATATGTCATTCATGACATGTAGGAATCGTTCGTTCCTCAATCTAATATATGGTGTGATCGATATGACTGAAAATGTGTGCTTTGAGTTTAAAAATAACATTTTAGTTAAAAATTATTGTCACTCACTAAAAGATGAGAAAACACACTAATATTGTCTTAATAATTTAGGAAAATGATTCATAAGTCATTTGTGATGGGCGGGATTTATTCTCACATCAACCTGACACATGATGTGACTAGTATGACTCAAAGTGCATGTTTCCAACTTTAAAATAACATTTTAGTAAAAAAAATTCATCACTCACTAAAAAACTATAAAACATGATAAAATTGTCTTGTTACATTATGAAAATTATTATTAAGTAATTTTTTATGTGTATGAATCAACCGCACATCAATCTCATGCATGGTGTGAATGGTGTGTCTCAAAGTGCATGTTTTTATTTAAAAATTACATTTTATTTCAAAACATAGGTCACATACTCAAAAAACACATTCATATTTTTTATACTTTATTAAAATGATCCATAAGTCATTTTTGACATGCAGAAATCAACCATTCTTCAATCTGATACACGGTGTGATCGTTATGACTCAAAATGTGTGTTTTTAGTTTAAAAATAGTATTTCGTTTAAAAAGATCTTTGAAAAACTCAAAACCAATAAAACACATTTATATTTCTTTGATACTTTAGGATAACAGTCCATAAGCCATTTTTGAATTGTAGTCATCTATCATACCCCAACCTGGTATATAGTGTGATCATTATAACTCAAAATGTGTGATTTTAGTTTAAAAATAAAATTTTAGCTAAAAATATGCATCACACACTAAAAATGGAGAAAACATTCTTATATTGTCTTAATACTTTAGAAAAATTGTGTATAATCCATTTTTAATTTATTTCCACACATAAATTCGACACATGGTTTGATCGGTATGAATCAAAGTGTGTGTTTTCAGTTTATAAATAACATTTTATTTAAAACTGGTATCACTCACTAAAATTATTAAAAATGCTCAGAGTGTCTTGATAAATTAGGGGAAAAAATCCCTAAGTCATTTTTGATGTGAAGTAATATGCATTAATCTGACACATGGTGTGACCGATATGACTCAAAGTCTGTGTTTTTATTTAAGATTGATGTTTGAGTTCAAAACACACATCAAATACCTAAAACAAAGAAAATTCACCCTATTATCTTGATATTTTAAGAAAATGATTCATAAATCATTTTTTATGCATAGGATTCAACACAATTTTAATATTACATATGGTGTGGCTGATATTACTTGAATTTTATGTTTTTTGTTTAAAATTGACAATTTAGTTAAAAACAAACATCACATAGTTAAAATCAATAAAATTCTCTTGAATTTCCTTGATACTTAAGTAAAATGACCTATAAATGATTTGTGATATGTAGGAATTTACTACACATTAATACAATACATGGTGTTCCCAATATGACTCAAATTAAATGTTTTTACTTTAAAAGTGACATTTTATAAATTTATTGTTTCATATTTATGTTTTATTTTTTTTATATAGTATCACTAACATAATTTTTTTAATATAGGTGAACTATTTTACTTGACCTGGTGTGGTTTGTTCAAAAACATGTAGTATGATCATGCTCTTTTGAGCAGGGGTTAGGGAACAAAGACAACATAACATATTGATGTTTCTGAATTTGTTAACATTTGGATAAACTTTACTTTCTAATATAACTATACAAACCAATGTTTAAAATGTCTATTATATAGTGCTTTTATCACATTTTTTAATTTAAATTTAATTTCAATTAAATTTTTTATTTTCTTCTATAGTGTGATTAATATTAGAATCACGTTATTACAAAAAATATTTTATCAGGGCTAAAAAAACACTGATAATGGGCCCCCTTTATCATTGTTTTTTAGTGTTGATGTTTTGTAGAATTAATTGGATTTTAAAGGCTCTTAAAACATTAGTGATATTTTAGCATTAATTGAAGGTATTTTAATAACCATTAAAGGCCATATATATAATAGTTAGTATGTTGAATTTTAGTGAAGCAATGAATTTTAGTGGAAGTTTTATGGAAATTTTCAACGATTATTTTAAAAATATTATTTGAAACCTAGAAGAAAATAAATAAATAAAACTTACACTAAAAATAATCTAAAATATTTATTAAAATTTCTAAAAAACTTATACTAAAATCTTCACTCAAAATTTCATTTGAGCATTCATCAAAACATACACTAAAACATTCAATGAAACCAAAAATTTCACTGAAAATAAAATCTTCACCGTAACTTTCAATATAACTTTCACTGAAACATTAATAGAAAATGTAATTATAATTATAAATATATTGTAAAGAAAATATTAAATGTATTTTATTAGTGAATTTATTAATATTTTAGTTATATCTATCATTTTATAAATATATTTTTGTTTTTTTATATCTATAAATATTTATTTTCCTATATATATATATATTACATTTTTTATTCTTATATTATATAAATATTCACATTATAAATTAAAATAAATTCTTTAATATATATATATATATATAATATTTATAAAAATTATGTAACAAATATAATTCATATATTATATAATTCTATTTATTATAAATATTTTTTTGATTTTTTTTATTAATATATAATATGTGTTTTTAGTTATATAATTTTATAAGTAAAATTTTTGTTGTATTCTAAAAATTTCAATAAAAGTTTTAGAAGAAGTTTCAGTGAAACATTCATGGGAACATACACTTGAACTTCCACCGAAACTTTCACTGAACTTTACTAGACAATTTTGTGGAACTTTGACTAGAACTTGCATTAGAAAATTGCCTGGAACTTTCTCTGGAACATTCACTAGAACTTTCACTGAATCTTTCACTATTTCTACCACTGAAATTTTTAATAAAAGGATTTATAAATGTTATTTATAAAGATTTTTCAAATAATGTATTAAATATATTGTATAAGTTCATTTATTATAAATTTATTTTTAGTTATAATTTTATAAAAATATTTATTCTTCTTATATTTATAAATATTTATTTTCCTGAATAAGTAAATTTTATTTACATTTTTATTCATATAGTATATACATTTTAAAATAGTAACTGTAATTGTATGTTATTTTAAAAATTATATAGATATTATATTTATAAAAATCATTTAACAAATGTAATAAATATTCTATATAATTTCATTTTTTATAAATATATTATTTTGAATATAATTTTTATTAATATATAGTAATAATTTTTTAGTTATATAATTTTATAAATATACTTTTTGTTGTATTGTGAAACTTTTACTAGAAATTTTAGTGGAATTTTAACTATAACTTTCACTAGAACATCCACTGGAACATTCATTGTAAATTTTACTAAAAATTTTACTAAACTTCAAAGTAAATTTCAGTTGAACGTTTAGTAGAAATTTGAATAGAACTTACCCCAAAACATTCCCTAGAACTTCCACTGAAATTTTGACTGAAATAATCACAGAAAGGATTTATAAATGTTATATATTTTTATTTTTAAAAAATATATTAAATATATTTTATAAGTGAATTTATTTTAAATTTAGTTTTTGTTATAATTTTATAAAAATATTTTGGTTTTTGTATTTATAAATATTTATTTTATTAAATATATAAATTTTATTTACATTTTTATTCATATGGTATATGAATTTTTATATATTAACTATAATTATATATTTTTTTAAATATTGATATTTTATTTATAAAAAATATATAACAAATATAATACATATTTTATATAACTGAATTTATTATAAATTTAATTTTTAAGCTTTAATTTAGATTAATATATAGTAAGTTTTTTTAGTTATATAATCTTATAAACATACTTTTTGTTGTATTCTGAAGTTATCACTAGAACTTTCAGTGGAAGTTAAAGTTGAATTTTTACTAAAACATCCAGCAGAACATCCATTGAAACATCCACTGAATCATTCACTAAACATCACTTGAACATTCAGTGGAAATTTTTCTGGAACTTGATCCAAAACTTTCATTGGAACACCTACTAAAACTTTCACTGAGAGGATTTATAAATGTTATTTATAAATATTTTCTAAAAAGTAGATTAAATATATTTTATAACTGTATTTATTATATATTTATTTTTAGTTATAATTTTAAAATTTTAATTTATTTTTTATATTTATAAATATTTTTTTTCTGAATATATAAATTTGATTTACATTTTTATTCATATAATATATATGTTTTTATATAGTAATTTTAATAATATTTTTTAAAAAACTATATATTTTATATTTAAAAAAATTCTATGTCAAATATAATACATATTTTATATAATTTCATTTATTATAAATTTATTTTTTTTTAAATATTTCATATCTAAATCAAATTTGTTCTTTTTATTGTATTCTAAAATGTATAGCGAAACTCTTAGTGGAACTTTCACTGGAAAGTTCACTAGAAATTCCACTCAAAATTTTACATGAACTTCCACCGAAACATCCACTGAAATTTTTGTTGAAAGTATTTATAACTTTTAATTATAATTTCACTATAAACCATATCATGCTTCCCTTGAACTTAAGTTTTTATATTGAATGTTGTTGCAATGCTTTTGATGTTGATATTGCATTATTGTCTATTAAACCAGTTGTAGTGATGAAATTCAAGTCACTTAAGGATGCGTAATGTTTCTGTGTTATGTATACGGGACTAAGTGGGTTCAGTGTACACTGAAATACTTAAATAAAAATATAAAGGATATATCAATCATTATATCACGACTTTATGCATTTAGAAAAGCAGGTCATTGGAATCTTGAAAAACATGATAGCATGGTGAAATTTTCTCATACTTAGACATGTATAGGTTTCCTTACACAAATGGGGGTTTATTTTCTGTCTTTTGGGAAATATGCATGTAATGTATTTGTGGAAGGGATTAATCATCCATTTTATAATTTTGTATCAATTTATATGATGAGATCCCAAATAAAAATAATAGAAGTACAATTAGAGTTAGATGTGAATGCTTTAGTAGGTATAAGTCCAAATGATGTTTTCTCATTGGCAATGATAATTTCATGGGGTCGAGTTTTTAATGGACACACACATGTGGATCAGTTGATTTTTTTTAAGTTCTAAATAGAAAAGGTAATTGGATCAAGGTTATGCCTTTTTCAGGTTAGAGTACCTGGAAAGAAAATGTCCATACAATCCATCATTAGTCCATACTATGTAGTTTAACATGACTAAGAAAATTACAAATGTTTTCAGGATAGATCAAAAAATGAATAC
Source organism: Viscum album (assembly GCA_963277665.1). NCBI lineage: Eukaryota > Viridiplantae > Streptophyta > Magnoliopsida > Santalales > Viscaceae > Viscum > Viscum album. Next base: position 1,325,715,063 of record OY728142.1, on the reverse strand, counting down.
ATATTATGAGTTATTTTTATATTTGAAGGTTTTAGGCACAGTGGAAGTTCCTTGGTAGGTGATAAACAAAAAGGGTTTTCTCAGATCTGATGGATCATTCGAATATTGTGCATGACATGACCACCATAACCAATAAATTTTTTCAAATTGGGTATTGACCTAGGAAATCCCAAAACCCAAAGAGGATCTTTTCATGTTAAATTTATAATTAATTTCAATGTTATAAAAAGAAATGTAACCTCATCTTAGTAAATTTCTTCAATGAAGATATTATTGATCTTTCAAAAAACCTTTTTGGATTACTTTCATTGTGTAGGGAGGATCCAAGTGTATAATACCTCTATCTATGATCCATCTGTGATCCTTTGATCTATGAAAGACACTTATTAATTACCAGGTGATAAGGTGGAATATCAATCATTATGAATTCTTCATCTCAATCACCTCAAGATCCTTCAGGCTTGAAAGAGTTCTCCTCGTACATGGGAATATGAGAGAATAAATAGTTAACAGAGAAGTCTATTTTATGCAATGATTCTCAATCCTTGATTCTCAATGAACCCCACATAATAGAAATAAAAATATGGTTATAGAGTTAGTATTTAGTTTATAATATTATTTAATTACAAAAAACCCTTAAATAATATAATAAACTTTATATAATCCCATGTAATACAATAATAATAATAATTATATTTTTAGGGATTATGCTAACTCGCATAATGATAAATATTATTTTACTAGTTTTTTAAATTAATATTTATCACTGGATATGTTCTTAGTCTGCTCATCTTCCTCAAAATTTAATAAATACATAAATAAATATTTAATTTATAAATAAATATGTTTATTCACAATTTAGTGAATAAATATTTGTTAAATATTCAATTAAATATTTTCGATTGATAAAACAAGAACAAAATTATTCCTCAATCTTGAGAATAGTATTTATTCCATTAATTAAATTAAAATATAATTTAATCGAGATCAAGAAAAACACTTAGTGTGTGATACTATAGTATTCTTTCTCATTATCTTTAGATCATATTTCTTAAATTTCAATATTAATGTATAACAATGGGTCAAGGCACCCAAGAGAAAGAACTTAATGTCGCAATGTTTACAACCATATATAAACTCTTACTATGTAATATAATCTATTATTGACAGTATATCATTACTCAATTTGAGCATCTATGTCATCAACCTATATTCTTGATACATCTTTCTTTGACTATTTGAAACAAACATGTCATTACACCATGGCCGTGGAATTTAATATGAATGTTCCATTTCAATCAAAGGTCTAAGATATCAAATTCTATAAATATAGAAGGAACTAATCCTTTCTCAACTTATTAATTAATAACAAATCACTAATGTTTCACAAAATATATACATCTTCACTATGAATAGTTATTTTCATAGTTTAAAAAATACATCTAAGTGCATGAGTCGTAACATGTATTAATAATAATATTGAAGTATAAGTACCATTTTATATGCTCACAGATATGAATATATGATGATACATAAACATATAGATTTCTTATTGGTGGGTCTGTTCTCATACTTTTCCATCATTGATATTACTAAGTGCAAACTTTATGAGAAGAAGTCTCGTTATCTTACAAGTTCTCATACCTAAAATTCAACATTATATTTGTCTCATTGTAGTATTTTATCCATATATAGAACTATATTGAAGAATATTTTCATATTACTTCAAGTTTATCATCATAGATGAGAACTAATTTGAACTTATCAATGAAAAAATACCCTAGGACATTATTACATTAAATTCATGTATAATAATGAACAATATATATGAAGATGTTTTTATTAATATTAAAATAATTAAATATACATTTAATCCAAAGTAAAAAATAATTGGTTCTAGAACACAAACTCCAATGGACTCCCACATGGACTAGAGAAAACTTTTTATGAGTTTCAGTCTGCTAGAAATCATATGATGATCATGTTTCTACTATTTTAAGGATTTATTAAACCGGTTTTCCACATTGTCTTCCATGGATATTTTTTTCACTGTGAATTCACCTCGATGAGAAAAATATCTTATGAGATGATACACATGAAGTATGTTCTTCATCCACTAATGTGTCCATGGTTCTGTTGTAAGAGCCACTGTTATAATATTATCACAATAGAGCATGATAATATCTTTACTGGTAGGTACCACATCAAGATCTTAGATGGATTTTCATATCTAAAATACTTCTTTAGATACATTTGAAGCTACAATATACTCATATTCTAATGTATAATCTATGACCACAACCTTCTTTGAGCTCTTCCAGCACACAACACCTCTATTCAAAATGAATATGCACACCGTCTGTGATTTTAGATTGTCTTGTTTGTTTAGAAACTAGCATTTTTATATCCTTGATGTTTAGTTTCTCATGTCCTCCATATATTAGGATCATATCCTTAGTATGAATCAAATACATAGGTATATCCATGAATTCCATCCAATGGTGGTCACCTGGGACATATTTATATCTTTCTACCATACTCAAGTCATGAAAAAGATCTAGACTCATACATAACATATGATACATGACTGACCAAATCAAATATGCATATGGTATCCTTTTCTTCCTCTATCTTTCTTCATGTGTCTAAGGATACATTTCCCTATAAAGATTAATTCCTTGTGAAATTGAAAAAAAATATCCCCTATTGGAATATTCCATACCAAATCTCTTCAGTATCTTGTCAATAAATGTACCTTGACTTAGGCCAAGTAGCATCTCAGATGAATCATGGTGGATCTTTATCCTAACAATATATGATTTTTTACCTATTTACTTCATAGAGATAATTTATTCAACCAGCCTTATAATATTTTAAGACTCATATTTTATTTACAATAAGTAATATATCATCTACATATACTATTAATAAAATGACCCCAATCCCAATAAACCACTTATATATACAAGGATAAAATTCAATATTTATGAAACCAAATTACATAATGAATTAATCAAAAATGAATGTTCTGTGATCTGGATAATTTGTTTAATCTATAAATGAATATTTTTAATTTTCAAACCTTTTTGTCATCTTTTGGAGCCAGAAACCCTTCTGGTTGTTTCATATTGACATCTTATTGAAGGTTACCATTAAGTAAGGTTGTTTATAAATCCATTCTAAAAATCTCATATTAATGGTAAAAAGTAATGGAAAGTGTAATTTTGATGGATTTCAGTGTTGAAACTGATGAAAAGTTTTTATAGTAGTCTATTACTTGACTTCGTTTGAACACTTTTACAACCTATCATTCCTTATAGGTATCAAATTTTCCATCCATGTCCAATTTATTCTTGAATACCCATTTATAACCAATGGTATTTACATCCACTAGAGGATCTAATAATATTGATATTTAGTTTTTCTATATGGAATCTATTTCATAATTCATATCTTCTTTCAATTTGGAAACATCAATTCCCCTTACTCCTTCCTTATGGCTATTCGGTCATTATTATTAACTAATAACAAGTCACTATCCTGAGTGACTAGAAAACCATATCATTATCATTCTTTATCCTCTCTTATAATCCTATGAAGTATTTGTGTCTTCATAAATTATTCTTCCATGGGGCTTTATAGAATCCATTCATGTACTAACTCTTGTTTTTCTTCATCCTGGACTTTATTGAAGTCTATATCACTCCCACTTTATCCTTTAGAGATGTGATACCCTCCAAAAAATGTGGTATTTCATTTAACCACAAATTTATTTCTTGTAGGGTCATATAAGTAATATCCTATAGTTTCTTTAGAACACCCTATAAATATACACTTAGTGCCTTGAGGTGCAAGTTTTTTTCGAAATGGACTTATAAAATGCTTCACAATCCCACACTTATATATGCAACATCATGGTTTTATTTTAATATCAAATACAGTATGGAATGATAGTTTATTCATTAATTAGAACTCAATTTAGTATGTATGCTTATATTTTTAATGTGATTCCCTAAAAGGATAATAGAAGACTCTCGTGACTTATCATTGATCTCACCATGTCCAATAAGGTGTAGTTCATTTTTTCTCATACACCAATATGGCGTATATAGTGGAGTGAACTATGATAGAATCCCAAAATACCATAGATAGTAAATGATGTCTTGACTAAGATATTCTCCACCATAGTCTGAGAAGAGTTTTTTAATATTATTAAGAATATGGTTCTCAAATTCATTATTATATTCCTTGAATCTGTCAAGGGAATCTGACTTATACCTTATCAAGTAGACATATCCATATCTACTAAAATCATCAGTAAAAGTTATGAAATATGAGTACCCAATTATTTCTTCAACTATAAATAGTTCACACTCATCGGTATGAACTAATTAAAGAAAATTTTTGGGGCTTTCACCTTTTTTTTTTAATGGAGATTTGATCATATTTCTTGTGAACATGAGTGACATACACCAAGTAATTGTTTTTCAAAAGAATATAAATATCCATTTGGGAATAATTTAGTAAAATTATTTTGATTTAGATGACCTAGCCAGTGATTCCAAAGTTGGGTGTGGTATGAGTCATGTGAGATGGTTTCATTACCAATTTCCATTACTTGTATTATGTAATATAGTACATAAAGATGGTTATTTAAATGTTATATATCATAAAAAATTCTATCCTTATAAAATAAGCTATATTTATTCCCAAATTTGAAAATAAATCCATCCATATCATGTTTTAATATTAAAATAATTTATTTGGTAATAGATAGCAAATGATTGTAATCTTTCAAAACCAAGATTATTCTTGAGGGTAACATGAGGCAGTAGTCCCCAATAACCACAACAATAAGTCCAGATCTATTGAATTCCCATAGATCTACCCCCTCAACCAATTTTCCTAAATCTGATTGGTTATTGTATTTGAATACATATGTTAGTACCAAAATATGTATCTTATACCCAATTTTTAAGAACAGATAAATTTTACTTGATAATAAATGTACTTGAATCTTCCCCTAGCTTATTTTCTTGAGTTCAATTTTTTCTTCTTATATCACTTCTTACCACATGTGAAAAAACAAACTTGTTACCTTGTATGTTCCTTGATTCTTCTCTTCTTGGAAGTTCATTGTGAAGAATATTTGAACATAGATCACTTTACCTTGCCTTTTATTTTGTTCACCATAAGGAAAGAAGGATTTTCACACTTTGTCTCCTTATCAACTTGATGAAGCAATATGATAAGATCTAGAAGAGACTTATCAGTGTTGTTTATATTTAAATTCACAAAAAATCTTGAGAATATCTTATAAAGATATGAAATAATGATATCAGTGCATAGTTATTTAGGAAACCTAAACCCAATAACTTCTAGGAACTCTATGTATCCAATGAGTTTGATAAGATAAGGTTCGTTTATCACACCATCTCCAATCCTACTCTGAAATAGTGTCCTAGATATCTAAAACTGTTCCTATCTAGCTATCTCCTAGAATAAGTTATGTAGATGATCTAACATGATATAAGTATTCATGTTTTCATGAGACTTTATGAGTTCACTAGATATCGATGATAACACTAATCACTGAACATCAACCATGTCAATTTTGTGTTTATCATAAACTATGAACTTTTCATCACTTTCCTCCTTTATAGATAGATACTCCAACGAGGATTCTAGCATGTAATATTTTCATTCATGATGAAAAAAAAAATGAAACTATCTTAACTATTCATAGAAGTTACTTTTAGTAATAATATATACTTTATCCAATATTGATCATAAGGATAATGTGGATGACACACAAATAATTTTTCTACAATATCAAAAGAGAATATTTTTATTACTTTTTTATTATAAATTATATAAGATATAATGATAAACAATAATTTTATTAACTTTCTCACTATGAAACCCCAACCTTCTCTAGAGATGTATCAGGCTCGTTTATAGGTACTCTTTTGACTTGTGTTGAGTAATTTTCATTTGGGGTTTACCTTAGGGTGTGTTTGGGTGAAAATTTGGGAAAAACGGAAGAAAGTAAGAAGTGCACAATTAGTTCACAGTTTTCATTAACCGTGCACCCCAAACCATTAAAATATATGAACCCAAATAGAGGGGATTCACACAACTAGTGCACGGTTTGTCAAACCATGTGCCTAAGAAGCAGAAACCGTGCACCCCCTAGAAGAGGTAAACCGTTAAGGTGCACCGTTCAGAAAACCATGTGTCTCTTCCCAACAAACCATGTGAGGCTTTTTAATTAACTCAAAATTTAGTTTTTAAAATTCTTGAACACCCCATATTAACCTTAATCATCCCTAGTTCAACCATAATCTCTTTTTAATGACTTTGGAGGATCCTAGATAGATTCTAAACCTTCCTAACCTCTATTCATATAAAATCAAAGGGTAGATTAAAGACTTGCACCATCCAGGTATGTAGTTTCTTCTCATTTAGATCACTCTATCACTCTCTCTCACTCCTCATCTCAGATAGAATAAGAATGTTTATCCATTATTGGAGCTAGATATAGTTCTATAATGGTTATATCTTTATTCTTTTAATCTTGAATTTAAGATTCAAATCTAAATCCCGTTTTTTGTCTTGGTTTTAATTTTTCCACTCAAATTGGGTATATCCATTGGTGAGTGTTCTTATTCAATTTTTATGTAGTAGTTATAAATTATAATCTCAAAGTCTTGATTAAATTAAATGTATATAATTGTGATAATTTCAATTTTTATGATTGGTAAATTTCTTGAAAATTTAATTGATTATTTTATTTTTTATGTGTCAATTATTTAGGTTAATTGGATAAATTAAGGTTATGAATTGAATTAATTAATTGTTGAATTAATTAAAGGAATATTGGGCTTTTCTAAATTGAATATGAAATTAAATTAATTAATATTTTAATTAATTAATGATATGTTGATATTGTAAATTTGAATTTTTTAATTAATTGTTAAAGTAATTAATGAGATGATGAGATTATGAAATTGATTAGAAAAATTAATTGTTGAATTAATTATTGGGATATTGAGGTTTTGAATTGGATTAATTAATTATTGAATTAATTGATGGAATTTATGTGATTAATTAATTTTTCAGTTAATTAATGGAATAATATGGATATGAAATTATTGATATGGATTAATTAATTGTTGAATTAATTAATGTGATATTGTGGTATATGTGATATATGTGATTATTTGATATACGAGTGTGGGACACAGACTGATGATTCAGATACCCATGGGGTCCTAGCCATGACGTTATAGGACCTAAAGCATGCATGAAAATTGTATGGGACATGGAATAACGCTCCAAATACACATGAGGTGTGAGATGAGGATTGATTCTTCAAATAATAATGACATTCATGTTAATTATATGGGATAGATAATGATGCTCTAAATACCCTTGATGTGTGAGATAGGTACTGATACTCCAAATACTCACAGGGTGCTAGACATGATGATATATGCCTTCCAATTAGTCATAATATAAATTGAAATGAAATGGATAATGAAATCCCATTTTTTACAATGAATTGTGAATTAAATATGTGATATGGTTTAAAACTCGACACCTTTTGAAGCAAGTATTATGGTTAAAGTGTCCTAAATAACCTGATGTTTTATGTGGTTAAATAAATAATAATTGAATATAAATGTAAACTATTTACTTTATTGCTTGTATTTTATTCTTTATATAACTATATACACTTTTATTGTCTGGATTTGTTTGAGAAGATATTGGTGGTGGCCTATTGAGTTGTACTCACACCCTACTCAAGCTACCTGATCTATACCTGAATATATTTCATTATTGTAGGAAAGGATAAGGGTAAAGGCCCTCTATTAGATGGATAATTTGGGATGGAGCATGGATGGGGGTACCATACGTGGTTCAGGACCTACTTGGGAGTTATCAGTGTCTTTATTTATTTTGTTTTTTTTTCATATTATCACTTGCCACATACTTTAATAGGGAATATCTACTATTCAGTTTTGATATTGTATTTCATGTTTCTGGTCATCTTTTGATATTGGTTTATTATGGTTATGGTTATATAATTTGATTATTGTTTATTTATTTCCACTAGTGTATTAATTTGATAAAGAGGGTATAGTATCCCCAAGATTGATGTTATAATATCTCTGATTTTTTACAACCATTAGTGTACAAGAAAGAACACTTGAGGTCATGTGGTAGACCGTCTCGGGGAACCTACATGTGGCACCTAGGACGAGATGTCACAAAGTGGTATTAGAGAATATTTTTTCTTTTCATTTCTTTTATCGTACTATTTGGAAAAGGTAGACTAAATACTAGGAAGATTTTGGACTCAAACATGAGCTCATCCATGGGAGTAGCTACCCCATGTTTTGGGGAAAACCCAAGTACCCAGGGTGGGATTACTGTAATTGATGTGTGTTATTACAATTGAATGTTATTTCACATTGGGTGACACACTTGACGTGTGATGTGAAAATTGTTGTTGATATTTTCTGAGATTTGACTAATGAACCAATATGGAAAGAGAGTTGATTATGAATAAATAATTCTAGACACTCAGTATTATTTTATGACATATATCATTTTAGGAACGCATGTGAAAATGAGTTTTGGGTATGTTGTTTAACTTGAACTATTTTTTCTTGCTTCTGAAATTGAACTAAAAATGCACCTAATGTAAAATTGGGAGATTTAAATTGATGAAAGATGAGAAAAATGGGTTCCTAATGAGAAATTTGAATATGGGTGGTGTTTACCCTTTGTTAACAAAGACCTAGATGTTGGATGGTTAAGGGTAGTGACAGTGCCTCAGTTTTGATAGTGTGGTGGGGTTTGGGGGAATGATTGCTTATGTCTGTATGTGAATTTTTATAATTGTGTTAACTTTTATTATGTGTCCTATGGAATGGGTTTGGAATTATAGAGATATAACTTAATGAAAATTCTTGTTGAGAGGATGATAGGAGGATATTGCTGGAGGCGCTTCTCTAGTAGTGGAACCTGAGACACCGATGGTGTTGGGTGAGGAAGTCAGAGAGAAGTTCTGAGGGAACTTTTCTCAGTTTATGAAATTCAGGGAAAGCAGAGATGGTTTTGAAAATCATGTATGATCTGATGAGGGAGTTCCAGTTGTAGAACCCTCTAACTTTCACAAGAGAGGGTGGACCTCAGGTATTTGAGTTATAGATTGAGTCTATCTAGATTATACCACACCACTTAGAGACTGCCACTAAGAAGAGAGTTAAACTGGCTGCTTACATGTTGCATGGGTAAGTGAAGCATTGGTGTAACATATAGAATAATAATGGACAACTGAATAATATAGAGTGGAAGGAATTTAAAGAGAAGTTTTTGGAGAACTTTTATCTTGAGACACTCTCACAGGAGTGAGAAGCTGAGTTTATCATATTGAGTCAGGGGAGTATGTCAATGATGGACTATGCTGGATGCCTGACAGATTTGTAGTGTTTTTCTCTAGGGTTGAAAAAAGATGAGTCAACTTTAGAAAAATGATTTTTGGATGGAGTTAGGTGTGAAATTAAGTCCCAGGTGAATATATTTTTGTTGAATATGTTTTTAGAAGTGATAAATTAGTATATCATAACTGAGGGGAACCTAAAGAAGGATTCTAGTGGTGGACATGCATTTTCTGTAGGACGGTTAAGAGGTATGACATTCAAGAGTATAATGCATCACTATGAAAATTTTAGCTAGTGAAATGGGAAGAAGAGTACCTAGACAGTAGGGGGATTGGTTTCTTAGGATCTTACTCGAGTGATCTGTCCCCGGTGTAGTAGGTCAGTGAACTTTCATAAAAATTGTTCCTAATCATTGGTAGAGTACTGATCTTGCAATGGGATGGGAAATCTATAGAGACTCTGTAGAAACCTATGATATAAGGGTAAAAATGGAGTATCTATATAGATCTAGAGTACGGGAAGGGGATCGTTTTCATCATATCAGTCTGGCAGATGGAGTTCAACTAGCTGAGGTGGTAGAGGCAGTGGATGAGGTGATTTTGGGAAAGATTTCCCATATCATTAGAGTGGTACAGCTGAGGGGACTTAGACTGAATTATAGGGAATAAGGGTAGATAAGTTACATTCTATTTGGCTAGACTTGTGGATAGCGAGGTTGAACCATAGATAGTAAGAGGTACAATTCTTATAGATTTTATGCTAGATAGTGTCTTATTTTATACTCATGCCTATTATTAATTTATTTCTGCACAAATTTTGAATCTTTTGATCTTGTTAGTGGAGTTCATGAGTGGGGTGTTAATGATAGATACACCTTTTGGGGTACAGTCAAGAGAGATCTGTTTGCGCAAGGGATGTTCTCTTGAGGTTGTCAAGTATTCCGTTCTATGAGATATTGACATCCTTATCTTGACAAGATGTTAGGTCTACTGGTTTAAATTCCCTGAGAGGGGTAGGGGTGAATTAGGGTATGATATATTAAAACTATTTCCTCTTTGTATCTTGTTTTGTCATTAAACAAAACACATATCTCTCTTTCTCCCATAGCAATATATGAACAAAAATGAAGTCAAGGATAGGAATCCATGATTTTTACTTGGTTCACCCTCACTGGGATACATCCAAGGATCATACAACGTTGATGTGATGATGTACAAAATCTACTAAAGATCACTTACAATTACATGGTTTGGGATAGAACTTCTATACCTAGGATCATTACCATTACAAGATTTAGGGTCTACTCACTGCATTCCTAGGGTTCACTCCCTATGTCTCTTTCTCTATCTCATTGCTAGTGGGAAGGATCACCATCTTCCTCTTCCTTATCTCACTACTCTTGTAAGGGATCTACTCAAAGTTTATGGAATTTTTGGCCCCTTCATTTTCATGAAAGAACGTATCCTCAACTACATGTAGATTATCAGTTTAAGTTTATTTTCAACTACAGATGAAATCCACCTTTCTACATATTGTTTGGAAATAAAAATTAATTTTTCAAACTGATTTTAAGATTTTGAAAGATTTCTTGAGAAAACCACGAACAACCTTGCTTCATCCACATATAGTGTACCGAGTATGGTATGTGGACCCCCTGCTCCACGAACTGCCTCTAATACTACGTACCAAATCTTCTTTGCAGACTGCCTATGACTTTGCTATCGCATACCGCCCCTGCATACTGAATCTATGAACCTTCCCTACAAACTACATATATTAACAACTTGCTTCTGTGAACCACCTGCGGAGTTACTTCTTCTGAATATTGCTTCTTCTACATGGATATCTTCTTCCTTTGCAGGCTATAGTGCATTGAAAAAACCTTTGGCATAATTCCTTCTGTGTGAACCACTTCCCTTCGTAGAATCATTCTAATGAAACATATTCAAACTTTACTAAATTCCCAGAGTAAAAAGATGTTCTCTAATGATATTCACCCTCTCTTTAATATTTTAATTAGTTCTCCTTATATAGGTAAAGATATACACAAAAATTACTAATTCAAGATTTATTTAATCTTTATATGGTACACCCATCTCCATATACCACTTATCTCATTGTGAACCACACCCATTCTATGAACCATTTTTTCACCGCGGTACGGACTGCCTTTTCTCCTATGTGGATCCACCCTCTTCCACCATCCCTCAAACCATCACGCCTTCCACATACCGCATGAACTTCACCACAAGTTGTCACTATAAACCATTCTCGGTTCCATGAATCTCTCCCGCGTACCTTTCCCACTACCTGGTACAGAACCAGGAACCATTCACGGGCATGGTATGTGGTCCATGTTCTGAGGTATATGGTTCTCTTATTTTTCCGATTTAATTTGTCGTTCTTTATACCGTTCTATCCTATGAATAAAAATTTACTTTTACCAAAAAAATTCTTGATTTTGAGGCCCAAAAATTTGGAAAACACAGGGAAACTGCAGCACCTTAAAAACATGTCTTTGGAAAACACCAACCATTCTCATTCATAATCATCTATATTTTTCAACAAACATAATCATACCCAAAAAATATTGGGAGGACACATTGAGGGATTTTTTCTCAACAAAATATTTGATCTAATTGTGGCTATGGACTGGCTAGTAGTATACCCAGCCCACATTTATTATTTCCACAGGAGAGTGAATTTTACATCACCTAAGGGTGAAAAATATATTCAATGTAGAGAGTGATATATCAAGGTGGGCCATGCAGGGCTAGTTTTCCAGCAACAGGGGAAGCTTATCACCTATTTTTCTAGTTTTTTGTTGGATGATATAGGTGTAAAGTAATATGTCTTTCCACTTATAGTGGATAGGTTTTCGGATGTATTTTCTAAGGACTTATTCAAGCTTCCACTTTAGAGACATGTGGAATTTATAATTGATCTCATTCTAGGGGCTAAGCTGATTTATATTACGCCATAGAGAATGGAACTCGTATAGATTTAAGAGCTCAAAAATGAGTTGGAGGAGTTGGAGGATAATGGGTTTATCCAACTGAGTAAATATCATTTGGGTTCTCAAGTGTTGGTTGCTAAGAAGGTTGATGGGACTTTCCACTCGTGTGTTGATTATCAGAATTTGAACTAGATGACAGTGACAAACTAGTATCCTCTTCCACATATTAATGATCTATTTGACCATTTGATAGGAGTTTGTGTTTTCTCCATGATCAACTTCAGATCAGGGTATCATCAATTTATAGTTTGTCCTTTTGATATACTAAGGACTACTTTTAGAAGAAGTTATGCACTATATATGTTCATTATAATGTTGTTTAGGCTTAAAAATTCACAAGTAGTGTTTATGGAGTTAATGAATTGAATCTTCCATCTATCCCGCGATCATTTTTTGGTGGTTTTTATGGATGACATCATGGTTTCATGATGATCATGAACAACACCTTGACATCATTCTGTGTACATTGATATGCCAAGCTATATAAGTTTCAATTTTGGATTGATCAGGTATACTTATTAGGTCACATAATCTCAGAGGAAGTTTTGTCAGTAGACCCAGAGAAGGTTCAGGTAGTGGTTTCTTGGGAGATGCTCAAGAATGTTTTCGATATCCATAGATTTCTAGGGTTAGCAGGATATTTTCATAGGTTCACCCAAGACTTTTACTAATTGAAAACACTGCATTTAGGATTAACTAAGAAGGGGGTAAAGTTTTAATGACTTTTATCATGTGAAAATTCATTCTAGGAGTTGAATATATAGTAAAAATCGACACCAATATTGATCCTACCTGAGCTAGGTGTAGAGTACATGGTATTTTGTGACACTTCTGGGATTGGAAACATAGTTTTTTTTATGTAAGAAGATATGTTTGTGGTGTATAGGTCTCAAAAGTTTAGGAAACATGAATGAAAGTACCCTACACATGATCTTGAGTTATCAATTGTGGTTTATGCTTTGAAGTGTTGGAAGCATTATCAATTGGGTGAGAATTTTAATGTGTATACTAATCAAAAGAGCTTAAAGTATATATTGTCAAAACAAGATTTGAGTCTATGGAAGTGAATATGGTTTGAGTATATGTAGTCATTCAATTTTTATCTAGCATATATGAATGGGAAGTTAAATAGTGTTTTTGATTATTTAAGCATGAAAACTCCGACTTAGGTTGTTTAGAAGTCCAGTTTTGAGTGGAAGATAATGATCTTACTGGCTGAGATGCATGTTTTTGTTTTTGAGGGTTAAGAGAATACGAATCTCGTATAAGTTTCAATAGATTCTAAAATTTTGAGATAGATATGAGATAAACAATATGAGGATCCAGAGTGTTTGATCTTGGGGGAGAACCTTGATGGTGAGGAGTCACCTTTTGATTGGAGCATAGATGTGGAAGAGATCATCTATGTCAATGATTAAGATATTTTTCTTAGGATTAAGTGGGAGGAGTTGATGTGTGGGTTTCATGCCTCTAATTTGGAGGTACATCTAGGTGTGACCAAAATTGGTCGCTATAATGAACCATACTTTACATATATTGTTAATACTTGAAAATTGAAGCATACTTATTACAACATATAACAAAACCACAAAAGGACCATATAGGTATAGTGTCTTTAGAAACTGGGAAACATAAACAACTGGTTCATAAAGCATCAACTTTGCCTCCCACTTATTTCATCATATCTAGAGTCCCTTTTTGGCATATCCTACTTAATAACCTTCTTTCTGACCTGGGGAAAGAAAACATAAAAAAGGGTGAGCTCAAATTCTCAGTAAGGGTAAACAAAAGAAATATCAATCACATCGTATACACAAGCACATAACTTTTGGAAATCTTAACCTGCAAAAGAGATCATAATTTCATAACATGGGATAAATCATGGCAGTGAAATGTAATCACAATAATCATAACTTAAAACATGAAACTTTGTGGCATTCACACATAATCATATAGAATCATTTCTTGTTAGTCAAGACTCATTGCCAAGACTATCTTAGTGGACAAAGTCCCTTTCTGAACCGAGTCACACTCGTTTCAGTCCTGTTTCACTGAACCGGTATAACCTACCGTTCCATCCATGTCTATCTCATGAGATATAAAATCTTTACCCAATACATTGGAGGGAGATATAGGTCCCACCCATCTCATAATGATACCATTCTTATGTGTGCCACAAAATCATAAATCATACATCATTGCATAACCCATGTAATAAAAATGGGATTCTTAAACATCAAGACATAATAAAACAATTCATATAAGATAAAGGAATTCATAAAAATAATTCCATCACAACATAATCAAATCAATGTAATAATAGGGATAAAACAGAATCCTTTATTATCTTAGATGGAAAATAATTTTGATAAAACACTTGAACTCCATTCTTGAGGAAAATATCCTTTCTACTTCAAAAACATTTTCCTTTCTTAACATGTCATAAAATTTTAAACTAAAAGAAGTTGATTAAAAATAAACTTTAAAACTTGTAATGGAATCTTCTTGGAAATAATGTTTTAAAAATCCATTCATGTCGTATAAGTTAAAAAAACATTCTTCGTACTTTTGTCGGAAAAGTCAAAAAGTACCTTGTACGAAAAACGACAAAAGATTCCTTTCATATATTTTACTAAAAACTCACCGAAGGGTAAAATTGGATTTAAACAATTGTATATGGATGGAAATAATATTACATATTGAGGAAACATGGATGTGGATGATAAAATACACCCCAGTAAATACCAAAGTATAAACAATCTCGGATAAAATGAGATTGTGATATATTCCCTTACCTTAGGTCCGACTTGCTTTGTAAGTGTCCGAACCTCCTGTATAATGATTTAAATAATGTTATTGACTTATTTCATAATCATACTTATTTTTATGATATCATATATGGTCATATTCTTAGCTTCTTAGTAGTAATATTTCATTGCTACTTGTTATTCGGGTGTTTATAACTTTTTGTTCTTATGCGTGTTTTGTCGAATAAATTCTTATTCTTATCTTTAGGTTATAGATACCTAATTTCCAGAATGTTATTAGTGTAATATATATCATATTAATTCATTAAATTCATTTATATAATCATTATGAAATGAATATCATGTAGAATGAGTCGCATCACATCGTGGAGACGGAATTCCGTACGTACGCACGAGTGATGATATCGTTCCTATGATCATGGAATTGTATTCGAGTATATGTATACTATTTAAGAATCAATATCACTTTATAATAGTCATATATGGTCATTATTTACACCATTATACCCATCCAAGTAAGGTGGTGGTGGAAAATAGATTACACTACGGCGTGGAGACGGTATTCCGTATGTACGCACGCGCGGTGATTCATTTTTCCGTAGGATGGATAGATGTTGAAATAGGGTTGTTTCATACTTATAATAACATATAATTATATGAGTGATACTGATGTTATTACTTAATAATGAAACAAATAAAGAAGAAGAAGTGGAAGAAGAAATAAAGATGAAAGAATCGGTAACGGACATTACCTCTTCTTTGAAGTGCTTCTTTGAGACCTTCTTTTAGGGCACTAAAATTGGTCTTTAAAGAAGACCAGGACCTCTAGGATGTCTCTATGGAAGTGTAGAGGAGAAATTGGCAGTGGTTGGACGAGCTTGAAGGCTCAAAGTGGTGTGAGGAAGAGAGGGAGGAGGTGCCCTTTTATAAGGGAGGAGAGGGGCACCTTTGGAATAACAAAAAATATTATTTTATTATAAAGTCAAGTTCGGTTTTAAATAGCTCCAAATTGATTTATTTCGAGGCTAAGGTGGGGATGGGTCGAAATACTCTCATCCAATAGAATTTAGATAAGTTTAGGTTCCTATTTTAACCTTATCATTTAGATTTAACATTAAGTTAAATAATTTTACTTTTACCATGTCTTCTTGTGTTCTTATACTATAAGGTTAATAAACTTACTATAAGCAGCCAAACAAACCCCAAGTTGTTTATTATTAATATATATAACCTTATCTAAGTCACTTGGCCGAACCTTAGATTTTTAGGAATAAAATAACAATTACCAATATAATATTTGTTTTAAAAACTATTTTATGTCAATTTTGACACTATTTAGTAATTGATTTTTTGTGAAAATCATAACAGAATTAGTAGTTCGAACCAAGTTAATTAAATCAATACTAACATGTCATATTAACCTATAAAATTAGTGGGATTCATAAAAAGTCTCAAATTACATTTATTTTGGTGTTTATAACATCAATTATGTCAATATTTCATTAATAAGATAATTATTTCATCATCATTGTGTCATAAATAAATTAAATTATTTAATGTCTAAAAATTAAAAATAAAATACCATTATGTAGGAAATCTTTTTATCTTTCTAATGAATATTTATAGTCTAATTTATCTTATTTATAACCCCATATTAAAAATTATTTACTTATTAAAGATTGATTTGAACTATTTTAACCCTTCTATAAATAAATTAATAATAAATGTCCTAATCTAATCCAAGTGGGCCTAAATGGTCATATTTTATTCCTAAGTTTGTTTTTGGTAGAATTACACTTATCCGATAGAATTAGGACATGTTTTAGGGTAATAATAATATCATCTTTACCCTTAATTACCCTATTTACTTTTAACCGTGGTAAAAAAAGTAAAAAGTTACTATTCCCCAAAAAATTATTTTCATCTCATTGAACCACATTTTACTTACTGATATCAACCGTGTCTCTCAGATTTTTGAAATTCCACTCACAGAAGCTGTAAAATTTGGTTTTATGAAAAATTCAGTTTTTTTAACTACCACTTAGTGGTTTCACTATTCATCAAAAATTGAAAGTTTTCAGAAAAATACCAAAATTTTACCCTAGGCTAATTTCGATATTCAGAATCCAAAAATGAAGTCCATTTTGAAAAATAAAATTTTAAAAATTTTAAAAATTGGTTATTACTAATCATAACGGCTGGTTTTAATAATATTTTAATAGCATATCGTTGTTTAGTGAAACTCGGTATTGCGTACGATGCAAGCTATCGAGGAAGGTCGCGATTTCGTGTAAAGAAATCCAAGAAAGTGTTGTGTAGAAAAATATTCCTTTGATGATTTATATAACATAAAAGTCTCGGGTGTTACATTCTACCCCCCTTAAAATGAATTTCGCCCTCGAAATTCGCCACTTTGTAACAAACAGATGAGGATACCTCTCCCTCATCATATCCTCAAGCTCCCATGTAGATTCTTCTAATTGGTGGTTCCTCCATAAAACTTTCACCAATCGAGTGGTCTTGTTTCGTAGGACTTTTTCGCTACGATCCAGAATCTCTATCGGTTGTTCTTCATAAGAAAGATCTTGCTCCAGCGGTACAACTTCTGAGCTGAGTACATGTGAAGGATCAGGTATGTACTTTCTCAGGAGAGATACATGGAACACATCGTGAACTTGAGAGAGATTTGGTGGAAGTGCCAATCGGTAATCTACCTTCCCAACACGATCCAGTATTTCGAAAGGACCGATATATCTAGGGCTCAACTTCCCCTTCTTTCCAAATCTCATAACCCTCTTCCATGGAGATATTCGTAAGAACACATTATCACCCACTTCAAACTCTAGGTCTTTTCTTCAGTTGTCGGCATAACTTTTCTGTCGACTCTGAGATGATCTTATGTGTTGTTGAATAGATCTGACCTTTTCTACCATTTCATCAACGAGATCAGGTCATAATAGCTTTCTTTCCCCAACTTCATCCCAACAAGTTGGAGTCCTGCATTTCTTTCCATAGAGAGATTCATAAGGAGCCATCTGAATACTGGAGTGAAAGCTATTATTATAAGAAAATTCCACCAAAGGTAGGTGTTGATCCCAACCTCCTTTGAAATCCATAGAGCAAGCTCTCAACATATCTTCCAGGGTTTGAATTGTTCTCTCAGACTGACCGTCTGTCTGAGGATGATAAGCAGTGCTGAAACTCAACTCTGTATCCAGAGTATACTGAAGACTTCTCCAAAACTTCGAGGTAAATATCGAATCCCGATCAGATATAATAGAAAGTGATACTCCATGCAATCTTACCACTTCCTTTACATATATCCTGGCAAGCTGATCCAGAGAGAAATCCTCTCTAATAGCAATGAAGTGTGCAGACTTTGTAAGACGATCAACTATAACCCAGATAGCATTATTGCCTTTGGATGTTTTAGGAAGTCCTATGACAAAGTCCATAATGATGTTTTCCCACTTCCATTCAGGTATGGGTAATGGTTGTAACATCCCCTTAGACTTCTGTCTCTCACCTTTAACTTGTTGACAAACCAAGCATCGAGAGACATATTCAGCAACATCTCTTTTCATGCCATCCCACCAGAAGTACTCTTTCAGGTCCATATACATATTCATGCTTCCAGGATGAATAGAGAATGAAGAACTATGAGCCTCATCCAGCAGCTCCTTCTTTAATTCGGGGATGGGAGGAACACAAACCCGATTCCTGAACTTTATTATCCCATCACAATCAAGGTTGAAATCAGGAACATTTCTCATCTTCTTTTGTAACTCGACATCTTCTTTATGTGCCTCTTTAATCTTCACATGTATAGATGGTTGAACATTTATTTGAGAAAGATAAGATTTTTCCCCTTTCATTATAATTCCAAGATCCATCCTTTGTAAATCCATAAATATTGGATCTTTTGTGATCCTCATCATGGATAAACGGGCATGGTCTTGTCGACTTAATACATCTTCCACCTTGTTTGCTTTCCCAGGGTGGTAATGGATTGAGTAGTCATAATACTTAATCAGCTCCAACCATCTTCTTTGACGCATATTCAGCTCCTTTTGTGTGAAAATATACTTTAAACTTTTATGATCAGTATAAATATCACACCTTTCACCATAAAGGTAATGCCTCCAAATCTTTAATACAAAGATTACTGCAGCTAACTCCAAATCATGTGTTGGGTAATTTTGATCATGGATGTTCAACTATCGTGAGGCATAAGCTATCACCATATCATTTTGCATAAGAACACACCCCAATCCCTTCTTGGATGCATCACTGTAGATCACAAACCTTTCTCCACTATAAGGCAGTGTGAGCACAGGTGCACTGGATAACCTTCTTTTCAACTCCTTGAAATTCTCTTCACATTCCTCCATCCAGACAAACTTAACTCCTTTCCAAGTCAACTTGGTGAGTGGATTAGATAATCGTGAAAAATCTTTCAAAAAACGTCGATAATATCTAGCCAAACCAAGAAAACTTCGGATCTCAGTTACTGTTGTTGGTCTCGACCATCTTTTGATAACCTTTGTTTTTGCTGGATCCACAGATATCCCCTCTTTTGAGATTATGTGACCCAAAAATGCAACTTTTTGAAGCCAAAATTCACACTTGGTAAATTTGGCATAAAGATTCTCCTTTCTCAGGGTCTTAAATATAATTCTCAAGTGATCTTCATGTTCTTCCTTGCTCTTTGAATAGACAATAATATCGTCTATAAATACTACCACAAATTGATCAAGATAGTCTCTAAAGACTCTATTCATTAGATCCATGAAGATAGCAGGGGCATTAGTAAGACCAAATGGCATCACTATAAATTCATTGTGTCCATACCTTGTACGGAAAGTTGTCTTTGGTATATCCTCCCTTTTGAACCTTAATTTATGATACCCTGAACGAAGATCAATCTTGGAAAAGTATTGAGCTCCATGTAGTTGGTCAAATAAGTCATCAATGCGTGGGAGAGGATATTTGTTCTTGATAGTGATCTTGTTAAGTTCTCGATAATCAATGCAGAGTCTCATTGATCCATCTTTCTTCTTAACAAATAGAACAGGTGCTCCCCAAGGTGACTCACTAGGGCATATGAATCCCTTATCAAGATTCTCTTGGAGTTGCTTCTTCAATTCCTGCAACTCAATTGGGGCTATTCTATAAGGTGTCTTTGAAATAGGCAAAGCACCCGGTACGAGTTCTATTGAAAACTCAACTTCACAATTTGGTGGAAGACCCGGTAATTCCTCCGGAAAGACATCATCAAACTCCCGTACAATGGGAATATTATTAATCGTGAGTTTCTCACCAACCATTTGAGATAAATAACCTTCATTTAGTGGAATCAGTACCCATAAAATGGAAGAAATTTCCACTGAAAGGTTATGTTCATCCTTGCATTGATAGACGATCATAGATTGATCTGGAATATGAAATGTGACTTCCCTTATTTGGAAATTGATATGAGCTCCATATAAAGAAAGCCAATCCATGCCAAGAATCACATCAAATTCCACTATAGGAAGGATCACAAGATTTGCAGGAAGCACTTTGCCACAAACTTCGATCGGAGAAGAATTATAAACTTTTGATGCGACTGTTGTGCCATTAGGTGTTGTCACAACTAACTCAATATCTAATTGTTTAGGTAATACAGTGATACCCTTAGAAAATTCTTCAGAAATAAAAGAGTGGGTGGATCCAAAATAAAATAAAACATTTGCAACTTTAGAGTGGATGGTAAGTGTACCTTTCACCACATCGTTATCGTACTCCACATCGCTGATAGAAATTGCATGTGACTTTCCTTTGTTTTTAGCCTTAAGAGTTTGTTGACGTCGACCATCATCATCAACCCTTGGATTAGGGAATTTATTGGCATAATTCCCCATCTCCTTGAACTTGAAACATTGAAGTGTAGTAGGTTCATTCTGTGTATCCCTTCCTTTGTTTGCATCATTAGACATCTTCTTCCCATCATTGCGGCATTCAAATGCCCGATGAACTTCCTTTCCACATTTGAAACATTTACTTTTCCCTTTAAGAAAACTCCCTCCATGTTTCTTTCCACACTTTGTGCATAAGGGAAAGCTCATCTTATTTTCAGTGTGCTCTTTATATTTTCCTTTGAATTCCATTTTCCTCTTCTTATCAAACCCATATGACTGATGGGTTACTCCAATCTCCATCTCAACTTTGAGAGCACATCGAACGATTTCCTCTTAGCTATTGAAGTCCCTTATGGCTAACGCCCTTCGAAGACTTTGTTTTAAGCCACTAAATAATCGATCGATCTTACTCTAAGGTTGGATAATAATACCAGAAGCGTACCTTGCAAGTCTTGTAAAATTTTCTTCATAGGTACCAATAGATTCATCATCCTTTTGCTTCAGTTCAAGAAACTCTTTCTCCATCTTTGTTCAGAGAATACGAGGGAAGTACTTATTGAAAAATAAGTTCTTGAACTCGTCCCATTCCATGGAATCAATTTCATCCCTTTTCCTCGTATTCTTAATAAGATTCCACCATTGATCAGCATCACCTTCCAAACGATACACTGCTAAGATGACTTTATCATGCTCAAAACATTGAAGAACTGAAAATATCTTTTCAGTAGTACTAATCCATTGTTCAGCAACTAATGGATCAGTAGACCCGCTGAAAGAAGGTGGACGCTGTCTCATGAATGATTCAACAGAATGTTGCTCCTTCCTTTTCTTGTTTGGAAGTCCTGCATGATTCATATCTTGAGAAAGTTGTGTGAGCATGGCTACAATATTTTTCATTCCAGCTCCCATAACGTTTGGTTGCTCAGGGGGACAATCATTGCATTGCCCATCGCATTCCGCATTAACACGATTCCTTCGGGTTCCAGCCATTGACTAAAACCAAGAAGAATAGTGTGAGAAACACTAATTATAACAGGAAAACCACATAATCAAGAATAAAATTTTGCACTTATGGTCTTATCCTAGGTTATTCATGGCCATTTCTAAAACACTAAGATTGTGTTCTATGCTTAGACTTATCCTTGGGGTTCTTACTAAGGCTTTCACATCCTAGTTTCCAAAGGCTGACTATACCTTTCCTCTGAAACCAACTATAACGACCCATACTTTACATACATTGTTAATACTTCAAAATTGAAGCATACTTATTACAACATATAAAAAAACCACGAAAGGACCGTATAGGTATAGTGTCTTTAGAAACTGGGAAACATAAACAACTGGTTCATAAAGCATCAACTTTGCCTCCCACTTATTTCATCATATCTAGAGTCCCTTTTTGGCATATCCTACTTAATAACCTTCTTCCTGATCTGGGGAAAGAAAACATACAAAATGGTGAGCTCAAATGCTCAGTAAGGGTAAACAAAAGAAATATCAATCACATCGTATACACAAGCACATAACTTTTGGAAATCTTAACCTGCAAAAGAGATCATAATTTCATAACATGGGATAAATCATGGAAGTGAAATGTAATCAAAATAATCATAAATTAAAACATGAAACTTTTTGTCATTCACACATAATCATAGATAATGATTTCTTGTTAGTCAAGACTCATTGCCAAGACTATCTTAGTGGACAAAGTCCCTTTCTAAACCGAGTCACCCTCGTTTCAGTCCTGTTTCACTGAACCGGTATAACCTACCATTCCAACCATGTCTATCTCATGAGATATAAAATCTTTACCCAATGCATTGGAGGGAGATATAGGTCCCACCCATCTCATAATGATACCATTCTTATGTGTGCCGCAAAATCATAAATCATACATCATTGCATAAACCATGTAATAAAAATGGGATTCTTAAACATCAAGACATAATAAAACAATTCATATAAGATAAAGGAATTCATAAAAATAATTCCATCACAACATAATCAAATCAATGTAATAATAGGGATAAAACAGAACCCTTTATTATCTTAGATGGAAAATAATTTTGATAAAACACTTGAACTCCATTCTTGAGGAAAATATCCTTTCTACTTCAAAAACATTTTCCTTTCTTAACATGTCATACAATTTTAAACTAAAAGAAGTTGATTAAAAATAAACTTGAAAACTTGTAATGGAAGCTTCTTGGAAATAATTTTTTAAAAATCCATTCATGCCGTATAAGTTAAAAAAACATTCTTCGTACTTTTGTCAGAAAAGTCAAAAAGTACCTCGTACGAAAAACGACAAAAGATTCCTTTCATATCTTTTACTAAAAACTCACTGAAGGGTAAAATTGGATTTAAACAATTGTACGTGGGTGTAAATAATATTAAATATTGAGGAAACATGGATGTGGATGATAAAATACACCCCAGTAAATACCAAAGTATAAACAATCTTGGATAAAATGAGATTGTGATATATTCCCTTACCTTAGGTCTGACTTGCTTTGTAAGTGTCCGAACCTCCTGTATAATGATTTAAATAATGTTATTGACTTATTTCATAATCATACTTATTTTTATGATATCATATATGGTCATATTCATAGCTTCTTAGTAGTAATATTTCATTGCTACTTGTTATTCGGGTGTTTATAACATTTTGTTCTTATGCGTGTTTTGTCCAATAAATTCTTATTCTTCACTTTAGGTTATAGATACCTCAATTCCAGAATGGTATTAGTGTAATATATATCATATTCATTCATTCAATTCATTTATATAATCATTATGAAATGAAGATCATGTAGAACGAGTCGCATCACATCGTAGAGACGATATTCCGTACGTATGCACGAGTGATGATATCGTTCCTATGATCATGGAATTGTATTGGAGTATATGTATACTATTTCAGAATCAATATCACTTTATAATAGTCATATATAGTCATTATTTACACCATTATACTCATCCAAGTAAGGTGGTGGTGGAAAATAGATTACACCACGGCGTGGAGACGGTATTCCGTACGTACGCACGCGCGGTGATTTATTTTTCTGTAGGATGGATAGATGGTGAAATAGGGTTGTTTCATACTTATAATAACATATCAGTATATGATTGATACTTATTTTATTACTTCATAATGAAACAACTAAAGAAGAAGAAGTGGAAGAAGAAATAAAGATGAAAGAATCGGTAACGGACATTACCTCTTCTTTGAAGTGCTTCTTTGAGACCTTCTTTTAGGGAACTAAAATTGGTCTTTGAAGAAGACCAGGACCTCTAGGATGTCTCTAGGGAAGTTGAGAGGAGAAAGTGGCAGGGTTTGGCCGAGCTTGAAGGCTCAAAGTGGTGTGAGGAAGAGAGGGAGGAGGTTCCCTTTTATAAGGGAGGAGAGGGGCACCTTTGGAATAACTAAAAATATTATTTTATTATAAAGTCATGTTCGGTTTTAAATAGCTCCAAATTGATTTATTTTGGGGCTAAGGTGGGGATGGGTCAAAATCCTCTCATCCAATAGAATTTAGACAAGTTTAGGTTCCTATTTTAACCTTATCATTTAGATTTAACATTAAGTTAAATAATTTTACTTTTACCATGTCTTCTTGTGTTCTTATACTATAATGTTAATAAACTTATTATAAGCAGCCAAAAAAACCCCAAGTTGTTTATTATTGACATATATAACCTTATCTAAGTCACTTGGCAGAACCTTAGATTTTTAGGAATAAAATAACAATTACCAATATAATATTTGTTTTAACAACTATTTTATGTCAATTTTGACACTATTTAGTAATTGATTTTTTTTGAAAATCATAACAGAATTATTAGTTAGAACCAAGTTAATTAAATCAATACTAACATGTTATCTTAACCTAGAAAATTAGTGGGATTCATAAAAAGTCTCAAATTACATTTATTTTTGTGTTTATAACATCAATTATGTCAATATTTCATTAATAAGATAATTACTGCATCATCATTGTGTCATAAATAAATTAAATTATTTAATGTATAAAAATTACAAATAAATTACAATTATGTAGGAAAAATTTTTAGATTTCTAATTAATATTTATAGTCGAATTTATCTTATGTATAACCCCATATTAAAAATTATTTACTTATTAAACTTTGATTTTAACTATTTTAACCCTTCTTTAAATAAATTAATAATAAATGTCCTAATCTAATCCAAGTGGGCCTAAATGGTCATATTTTATTCCTAAGTTTGTTTTTGGTCAAATTACACTTATCCAATAGAATTAGGATATGTGTTAGGGTAATAATAATATCATCTTTACCCTTAATTACCCTATTTACTTTTAACCGTGGTAAAAAAAGTAAAAAGTTACTATTCATCAAAAAAATTATTTTCATCTCATTGAACCATATTTTACTTACTGATATCAACCGTGTCTCTTGGATTTTTGAAATTCCACTCACAGAAGTGGTAAGATTAAGTTTTATGAAAAATTCAGTTTTTTTAACTACCACTTAGTGGTTTCACTATTCATCAAAAATTGAAAGTTTTCAGAAAAATACCAAAATTTCACCCTAGGATAATTTCGATATTCCGAATCCAAAAATGAAGTCCATTTTGAAAAATAAAATTTATAAAATTTCAAAAAGTGGTTATTACTATTCATAACGGCTAGTTTTAATAATATTTTAATAGCATATCGTCGTTTAGTGAAACTCGATATTGCGTACGACGCAAGCTATCGAGGAAGGTCGCGATTTCGTGTAAAGAAAGCCAAGAAAGTGTTCTATAGAAAAAGATTCCTTTGATGATTTATATAACATAAAAGTCTCGGGTGTTACAGTCGCAACCTATGATGACAATTTTGATGGTCGAGCATGAAAAAGGAAATAGTAGGGTTTGTGACACAATGATTCACCTGTCTACAGGTGAAGGATGATAATAAATGACCTGTAGGTTTATTAAAATCATTTTTATTCCTAAATATAAGTGGGATGATTTCAGTATAGACTTTGTGGTGGGCCTCCCAAGGATACCTCAGAATAATGATTCTATTTGGGTGATTATGTACATTCTGACAAAGGTAATGCAATTCTTATTAGTGTAAGAGACCTTCTCTATGGATTATTTTAAAGAAATATATGTTTTTGAGATAGTATGTCTATATTAAGTTCCATATACTATAGTTTCATACCATAGATCAAGTTTTACTTCAAGGTTATGGCAGGGTTTGCAGAAGGCACTAGGTATGTAGGTTTTGTTGAGTATGGATTTCCACCCACAAACAGATGGGAATTCAGAGAATAATGTATAGGTGGTTGAGGATATTATTTAGGAATGTCTCCTAGAATTTAGTAGGTCTTGAGAGAAGAATATATATTTGGTGTATTTCACCTATAAAAACAATTATTAGGAAAATATACAGAAAAAACCATATGAGGCTCTTTATGGTCGGCTATGCATATTACCGCTATGCTAGATGGAGGCTGGTGAGTCGATGTTATTGGGACCGAATCTTATGTAGGAGACATCAGATCAGGTTCATTTGATATAGAAGTGTATGGATGAGGATTAGAGTAGACATAGAGAATATGATAATAGACATCAAAGATACCAAGAGTTTACATAGGGTGATCGTGTATTCCTTCTAGTGTTTCCTAGATTGGTTCACCATAGGATACAGAGATAGGGAAAGCTGGAACCCTGGTTCATTGGATCATTCAAGGTTATGGATAGAATAGGGTTGGTGGCACACCAATTGGCTCTTCCATAGAGATATATTTTTATGCCTGATGTTTTCCTTGTGTCACAACTTTGGTAGTATCACCCCAACCCTTCTCATGGAATATATGTGGATGATGTTGAACTTGAGATAGTTGTGTAGTCTGAGGATAATCTGATACTTGTGTTGGATTGAAGTGAGAAAGTGTTTCAGGGGAGTACCATGATATTAGTTCATTTAATATGGAATCATGGCTATGTTCAAGAGGAAG
Organism: Viscum album; assembly: GCA_963277665.1. Taxonomy (NCBI): domain Eukaryota; kingdom Viridiplantae; phylum Streptophyta; class Magnoliopsida; order Santalales; family Viscaceae; genus Viscum; species Viscum album. The sequence goes on along the minus strand of OY728142.1, from coordinate 1,325,687,937 downwards.
CATTGGAGAGATGAGTGGATATTAGGACTTAGTATCCTGATCTTTTTGACTCTGAATCATTGAGATGCGTGGGAGTATAGCTCAAGGATGAGATGTTATAATGTGGGGGAAGATTGTAAAATGATGTCCTTTTCTAGAGACATCGTTGGATCATTTATAGGTAATAATTTTCCTTATGTTGAGTAATTTTCATTTGGGTTTTACCTTAGGGTGTGCTTGGGTGAAAATTTGATGAAAATAAAAGAAAGAGTGTAGTGCCCAGTTGGCGCATGGTTTGACCTAACCATGCGCCCCAACCCAGCAAACTGTGTGAACCCAAATAGAGGGGATTCACATGGATGGCACCTGAATTTTAAAAACATACACCCAAAAAGGAGAAACCATGAACCCCCCAAGAATAGGCACATGGTTAAGGTGCATGGTTTGAAAAACCGTGCACCTCTTCCCAACAATCCGTGCACAACAATTTAATTAACCCAAAAATGAGTTTAAAAAATTCATGAAACCCCATATTAACCTTTAATAGGACCTAGTTAAATAATAATCTCTCTTTCAAAATTTTGGAGGCTTCCAAACTAATCCCATGCTTCCCTGGCCTCCATTCTTGAAAAACATAAGGTCATATTAAAGATATGCACCACCTGGGTGTGAAGTTTCTTCTCATTTAAATATATCTCTCTCTACTACTATACTTCTTGGATAAAAGAGATATGTTTTTCCAATGTTGGATCTATATCTATATCTATAATTATTAGATCTTTATTTTCTTAATTCTAGATTTAGAATTCAGATCTAAATCTCGTTCTTCATCATGGTTTCAGTTGTTTTTCTCAAATTGAGTATATCCTTTGGCAAGAGTTCTTTGTCAATTTTGAGGTAGGTAGTCTAAATTTCAATCCCATAGTCTTGATTAAATTACGTGTATGTAATTTTGATAATTTTAATTTCCATGATTAGTATATTTCTTGAAAATTGAATTGATTTGTTTAGTTTCCATGTGTTAATGATTTAGGTTAATTTGGGAAATTGAGGTTGTGAATTGAATTAATTAATTGTTGAATTAATTAATGGGATATTGAGGATTGTGAAATTTATTTTGAAATCAGATTAATAAATTGTTTAGTTGATTAATGATATATTTAGATTACGATTTTGACTTGTTTAATTATATTTTAAATTAATTAACGAGATGTTGAGATTGTGAAATTGAATTGAATAATCAATTGTTGAATTAATTATTGGGATATTGAGGTTGTGAATTGGATTAATTAATTTTTGAATTAATTAATGTAATTGAAATGATTATTTAATTATTAAATTAATTAATGGAATGATATGGATATGAAACTGTTGTAATGGATTAATTAATTATGAATTAATTAATGTGATATTGTAGAACATGTGATATATGTGATTAATATATAAGTGTGGGACACAAACTGGTGCTCCAAATATCTATATGTGATTGATTGATATATGAGTGTGGGACATGGGCTGATGCTCTAAATACCCATGGGGTCCTAGAAATGATGTTCTAGGACCCAAAGCATGCCTGTAAATTATATGGGACATGGAATGATGCTCCGAATACCCATGAGGTGTGAGATAGGGACTGATACTCCAAATACTCACAGTATGTATGATAATTGTATGGGATGAGGTCTTATTTTCAAAAAAACCATGAGGTGTGAGATAGGCACTAACTATCCAAATATTCATAGGGTGATAGAAATGATGATCTATCCCAAAATGTTTGCATTGGACTACAGTTCCAATTACCCATAATATAAATTGAAATGAAATGGATAATGATAACCCATTTGTTACAATGAATTGTGAATTAACCATGTGAAATGGTTTAGACTCCAGAATGGGAAGAAGAATGTATTGTGGTTCAGCTATCCTTGGGAACCTGGTGTTTTATGTAGTTAAATAAAGGATAATTGAACAATTCATACTATTTATTTTATTACTTGTATTTTTTTCTTTCTAAAACTATATACACTATTATTGACTAGATTTGTTTTATATGCACTTGGTGGTGGATTTCTGAGTTATACTCATAGCCAAAACTAGATTCCTGACCAGTACCCAAATAGATTTCATGGTTGTAGGACGTGATAAGGGGAAAGGTCCTATATTCGATGGTTGATTTGGTATGAAGCATGGATGAGGGAACCAAATGTGATTTGGGATCCACTTGGGATTTGATAGTGTCTTTTTATTTTTTATTTTTAATATTGAAACTTGGAATTTAATTTAGCATGACATATCCACTATTTAGTTTTGATATTGTATTTCCTATTTTTTTCATCTTGAAACATTGGTTTATTCTGGTTATTATTGTATCATTTGCTTAATTTTTATTTATTTCTATTAATGTAATAATATGATAAAGAGGGTATAGTCTCCCCATGATTGATATCAGACCCTATATGCTAGTCTGTAGCCTCTAGCATATGGGGAGGTGTGCCTGAAGTCATGTGGTAGATCAGTTCAGGGCACCTGTGTGTGGATCCCGGGTTGGGATGTCACACCCACAATTTTATGAAGTCTTAATGACCCTCGCCAATGAACTTATAATGTTCCATAAATAAATAAATTATAGAAAAAAGATTCATATTTTCCTTATTTATGATCTATACTGTGGATATAAAAACAATAAGAAGGTATTTAGGTAGTAAATCATGGAAAATTCAAACTGGCAGCTCTTTGACCCATTGAGTGGACTCCCCAAACTTAAAATCCTAACTAGGATTTCTTCAACACCTGACTCTAAATTTATATTGAATGGAATATTGATGTTAAATTAAATACAATTTTGGTTAAGTAAACCAATCATCTTATTTAAAAATCACTAATAATTAAAAGTGACCCCAACTCTGGCCTGGACTGACACTTTAACTATGGTTTCATCTTAACTTAGATGATGGAAGTCTTAATGATTTAATATTAACATGAGGAATTTTATTTATCTTTCAAAAATATTACTTATTTTATCCTCTACATGTCTTGTTAATATTATGTTAATTTTAATTAAGTGATTAACCATGTTTTCATAAAACATTTAATCATAATCCATTTATTTAAATTTTTTATTTGCCTATTAGTTCATTTATTTATGTGATCAAAGTCTTGCATCGATAAAATAAATAATGTATAAGATAAAAATAAATAAATAAATAAATGACTTCATCCTGATATTATCTAATGTCTTATTTATTAAGAGGAAAATAAATCAACCTATAACCTAGGGGAAAACTCATTGTTTCATCCTTGTCATTAGTTATAGAATTTCACATATCCATCTATGTATCACTTAGGTTGATATCATCTCAGTTCAATCTTGAGATACCTCCATGTACATTGGATACTTATTTAATTACATGTATTTATAACTCACATGTTGTAGAGGGGAACTAATGGATTGGTTAAGGGGGGTTATATAAATCACCCTGGATATGCAGGTTATAACAACTCAAGATTTTCATACATAAATATCACATCTTTCTAGATTGACTTTCAATATATTTTATAAAAAAAATCCTCGTGATCGTAATAGTTTTTTTCCATTAGAGACTAGAAACACAATATTCTAATTTTGTGAGAGATCATCATCATCTAAAGAAAATATATTCTCACATAGTACTCCTCTTAGGCATACCCTACCTAAACATTTCTTCATAACCTATGGAATGAAATATAAGAAAGGGTGAGCTCAGATGCTCAGTAAGAGTAAACATAGGAGATGTAAATTTATGATCATATGACAGTATAAGATAATCATTATGGTATGTTACCATGAAAATAACATAAAAAGTTCATAACCAACCTTTCATAGATCATAAAAATGAGTTATGTCATAAAAAATTATCATTTTAGAAAACATGGGACATAAGAGTGATGAATCATCACAAATAAATCACGAACCATAATCTCATGTCATAAAATTGTGACACAATAATAAATATATAAAATCATTTCATATATCAGGGTTAACTTCCAAGACCATCAACATAGTTGATTAAGACTTATCACATTTTTAGCATTGTGTATCAGGATGCGTCTATTTCCCATAGTGGATCAGGATGCACCTATTTCCATAGAGGATTGGGACTCACCTATTTCCCATATTGTATCAATGCCTCCAACTTGTTACCCATTGTTATATCATGATATATAAATATTTACCCAATGAATTGAAGGGATATATATATCATAATCTTCTCATAATTAAAACCATACTTATGTGTGCCATAATATCATAAAACATTTATCATATCGTCATATAATAACTCATGTAAAGTAAATGGGTTTCATAAACACTTTATCAATTCATCATAGCATTACCCAAAAATATAAATGGGTTTAATAAAAAATCCATCAAGATAAATATTAACCATCCAAAGAAATAATAAATATGGAATCATTCAATATTATCCCTATTAAATCATAAGTAACATTAAGGGATGTCATATTATATAGAAAATTAATTTTAAATATCACTTGGAACATTTATTGAAGAAAATAACACTTCCACATCAAAGAACATTTTTTAAAAATAAAAAAAATCAAAATAATTTTATTTAAAATAAAACTTTAAAACTTATAAAGGAATATTTAAAACATTGAGTGGTTATTATAGTGGTAAATTCTATTCATACAATACATGTTAAAACAAATATTTCTTTCATATTTTTGGTAAAACCAAAAAGTCATTATTGAGAAAATGACATGAAGATTAATTTCAAAAAATTCTGTAAAAAAGTAAAAAATGGGTAAAAAATTATTTAATAAATCATTTGGATAATTTTAAAAACATTTTTGAAAACATTTTTAGAAAACATGGTTTTTTAATAAAAAGTGGTTTGGACTAAATAGAGAAATAAAGACCTTTTTTTTGTAAAAACATTCTTTTAAACTCTTGAGTACATAAAGAGAGGAAAATAAAGGTAAAACATGTATTGTCAAGAAATAATCATAAGATAAGAAAATTATTGACTTTAATTAGAGATATATCAAAATATTTCATCATCTAAAGAAAAATCATAAACAATCCCGATAAATAATGTTATTATAATATCAAACTTTTACGACTTTGATATCTTTTGAATCATAGGATCCATTAAAAAATGACATAAAATGAAAGTTGAATATCATTAAAATAATTATATTCATGATATAACATGTTAAATAGTTAGTATATACAATTTGTAGAAGAATATTGGTTCATAACATAACTTATGTGCCAAAGAAGGCAATTTGAGACCAAAACCTTTCACTGTTTTGGTACCTTTTGAACCGTAAACCCCATGGAAGTGAGATCTCAAATGGATATTTAAATAAAAAAAATTTAGGCGAATAATCATAAAATACATTGATTGGTATTATATACATCACATAAAAGAAATATGTGGTGAATATCTCATGTGTCTTATAAAACTAAAAAAGTGAGGCAAACACCCCTTACCAAAAGTCTTTAATTCCATAATTCACATTAGAACCTCCTTTACAATAAATATAAGATGATTATGAATGTATTATAGAACCATAATTATATATATCATACCATATATTATTTATTTAGGAACTTTTATTACCCATTTATTAATATTTCCATGTTAAAGTCATGTTTTTTGTAATAACAGCTTTGTTTTTCATGCATGTTTTGATTTTTTATTTTTGGTCCTATTATTTTTATGATGGTTACATAATATAAATTTTTTTAAACATTATATAAATATCATATATATTCAATATATATGTATTTAGGGTAATATGTAAAATTTATAGTTAGAAAATGAAATACAATATTCATGGAGACGGTATGTCGTACGCATGTATTAACATTGTTTCCATTTTTTTAATGGATTGATAGAAATAAATGTAAATAATATATTAAAATGAAACAAAAAAATTTATCTCATAAATTTCACATATTTTTGTTAAAATCATCTTTATTACCTTCTATGTAAATCATGAACCAATCACATCGACTCGTGAGGCGACAGTCCACCGTACACCTGAGTGACATTATCGTATTCTCAAAAAATGAAAGGTAAGAAGTTATATGAGATAAAATAATTACAGAAGAATGCTTATATCATAAATATCACACACACACATATATATATATATATTTAATATATCATTATGTCTGGCCGTGAGATGTGGTAATGGAAAAAATAATGACAACAGATCGTGAGGCAGTAGTCCTCGGAACACACTAATAATGATTTTTTAACCCATTTGATAGAAGAAGAGAAGAATTTAGGTTATTAAATTAACATAATAAAATATAATTATATTTAATATACTGAGGTTATTATATAATCATGTTTTAATAATAATTGAAATATATGGAGAAAGAAATAAAATAAAATTCTTAGTTAGGGTTGTTTCCTCTTCTTCAGACAAATTCTTTTGGTTTGCACCAAAAGGCTTCATAGGTTGGATTTATGAAAAAAAATAAGCATTATAGGATTAAAGGAGAAAAGGAAGGAATTTATTTTTTTAGGTATTAGATGAATCAAATGGTTTTGTAAATGTGAATAGGATAGGAGAGTGGGTGTCCTTTTATAGGTGGGGTGAGTAGTACACTTGTAATTATTGAAAAGAAAAAGGTGTACCCATGTTTTTCACATGAAAAGGGATAAAAATTTACTACTATATGAAATATAAGAGATAATTTATATATAAGGACATAAAATTAGTTTTGGAAACTTTTTGGGTCATTTTTAATCCTTATGTTTTTAGTTTAACCCCCGGGTAAACCCATTTTTCCTTAACCACGGTAAATAATTTTTATTGTTCTTACTATTCATTATGGTAAAAAATTAAGTTGAAATTATTATATAATATAAATTATTATGATTAAAAATATGGAACCCATTTTTCCAAATTCCATTCACATCGGTTCCAAAATTTAATTTAAAATTAATCTCGCAGATGCGACGAGAAAGTGGGTTTTCAAAGAGAAACAATTCAAAAGTTTAAAAAGTTTTTATACAGAAATTAAATATTAAAATTATTACAATGACATAAATTAGATAAATATATATATAATTTAACTAATTTTTCTTTTATAACTTTATTAAAATAATTTTTAAGTTTTTAAATTCTTTAAAATAAATGATGATTCTTAATAAAAACAAATACTTTTACTGGTCATCGAAAAATTTATCTTCTTAAAATACTAAAGAAATTCACCCTAAGATAATTTTGACATGATGATTTAAAAAATTAATTTTAATTTTTCAATTATGTTTTTTATAATTTTTAAAACTAAATTTTAAAATAATTTCAAAAAAAGCTATAAATATGTTTGTTAAAAAAATATTTTTTTAAGCGTAAAATTGGATCTATCTATATATATTATCTAGAAAACACATTAGATAGATGTTAAATATTTGATTGAATATATAATAAATAAATTTCATTAAACTCACTCAACAAAAGTGGTAATTTTAATTTATTAAAATAAAATATATTTGTTCACATAAAAATAATTTTTTAGAAAAAATTTACCTTTATTTTCTAATGGTATTAATTTTAATTTATAATTAATTATCCATAAAATAATTCATTATATATAAATTTTTAAACCATATATTTTCATAATTTAGTTATTCTTATTCATATCTTTCATTCCAACAGTTAGGTGACAACTATCACATTAAATAATAATATATTAATAACATGTCACATTTCGTTTAAACTCGGTGTTGCGTGTAACACAAAATATTGAAAAAATTAAATTTATTTGGAAAAAACTATTTTAAAAAATATTGGGGCATCACAAATGTCCATTATAATAAAGGAGTGAGAGATGAACCGTGTTGATCATATTTAATTTAATGATAAATATTTGAAAACCCATGCAATAAATTTAAAATTAAATAAAACTAATGCATACACAAGCCTTGGTCAAGCTCGTGAGCAGTCAAGCACATGCAAAGAATATAAAAAAGTACACTAGTTAACATTCACTTATATTAATTATTTACTATTGATATAAAGAAACTTTCAATAATTAATTAATAATTAATTAATTACCTTTTATATTAATGACCATTCAAATTCTCCTGGAGATACCCATCATAAAATGCATTCATGGAAAATAAATGAGTTGACCAATAATTATAGATAATTTCATTAAATAAATTGAGCATTTAAAATTTCTTCAAAACATTAATTACGTTGTTAAACAGATCTAGTTCCAATCAATGTAATAAAGTTTTAATATTGGATTAATTATTTTATATAATTGAATTTTGTCCATTTTTTGGGAGACTATATGATGTGTACTTATGAGCGATATATCGTGTACCTCATTTTCCGTGTACCTGGGATAAATTCATGGTGATTTAGCATGTACCTCGGATGGAATACATGGAGTGTACTATCCAATTACACACCATGTATGAAATTTACCACTTTTCCTCAAAAACTATTGAAGGACTCAGCATGTTCTTCAGATGTGGGACCACATGTGGTATACTACAGCTTCACGCCGCATGTTCTGCTTTCCGTGTGTCCACCTGAATCACTGAAGAACTCGATGTGTACTTCATATATGAAAAATAATAAACTAAACACTTTGGTCATAGGATATAGGTGATATATTTCATTAATACTCCAGGATGTTAGTGTCACGTGATATTTAACCATGTATTTGACCATATAGTTTATGTGAATTTCACTACTAAATCATGTAGACTACACGACGTGTATACCAGTTTCACACCATGTAATCCAACATGATGTGGTTTGAAAAGAATAAACCATCTGTAGTTACTAAATATCATTTCATGTATCCCAAAACACAGCTTGGTGTAGTGTAATACGGTACATAGCATTTACTCTAGCTACACATAATGTAACACAGCCTTACCGGAAAAAATTCTTGGTACTCCTCGATCACATATTCGATCCTTATTAATTATTTCTTATTCATTTAATAAAATGAATCATTTAAAAATAATGATTAGTATTTTTAAATAACATTAATTAATATTATATTAAAGAACTAATATTTTGGAAATTAAATATCTAACCACTATTTCAAATATAGATCAATAATCAAATAAATTATTATAAATTTAATAAGTCACCACTCTAATACCACTTAAAGGTTTTGGGCACATCAAAATCACCTTGGTGAGTGATAAAATAAAAGGGTTTTTTTGGATATGACGGATCATTCACATATTGTGCATGATGTGAAAGCCAAAACCAATGAAAATTTTCCAATTGTATATTGACATAGGAAATCTTGGAACCTAAAGAGGATCTTTGCAAGTTAAATTTTTAATTAATTTAAATATGATCAAAATAAAGGTTAACTCATATTAAGAACATTATTCGATGAAGATATTATTGATCTTCTAAAAAACCATTTTCAGATTACCATTATTGTATTGGGAGGATCCAATTATATAATCTCTCTAGTGGTGATCCATGCATGATTCTTTGATATCTAAATTACACCAATTTATTTTTAGGTGCTAGCATGATAGATTAATCATCTTAATTTTTTTATCTTAATTGCCTCAAGATCCTTTGGGTTTGAAGGAGTTCTTATTATTCTTGATAAGATGAGAGAAGGATGAATCCATAGGGAATTCCATTGTACACAATGATTCTAAATCCTTGATTCTTGATTAACTTGACATAATAAACATAACAAACTATTTATAGAGTAACAGTTTAGCTTATAATATTATTTAATTAAACAATGAACCTTAAAGAATACTATATACTCTGTATAACCCCCATACCATATAATAATAATAATTTTATTATTTTTATGACATACGCTAATTGGTATAATGATAAATATTATTTTAATAACCTGTAAATTAATATTTTTCATTAGACATGATTTTGGTCCACCCATCCTATTCAACATTTATTGAATATAAAAATATATTTAATTCATAAATACATTTTTTATTAACAATATAGAAAATTAATATATATTAAATATTCCATAAAATATTTTCGATTAATTAAACATGAATAAAATAATTCCCTTATCTTAAGAATAATATATGTTTCATTATTAAAATTCAAATAGAATTTAATGGAGATAAAAAAACACTTAGTGTGTGACCATCTAGGATTATTTCTCATTAGAATTAGTTGGGCTTTCAAAAATTCCAAGATTACTATCTTGGAACTTTGTAAGGATCTAACCTTAAACATTACATATTCTAGTGATTTTAGAACTGAATTCAATTTCTAGGATTCTGAAATAACTTTTAGTTTTAGAGTTATAGAGAATTAGGAAATAATCTTACATAGTGAATCCATAAATTACAATTTGAAACTTACACATAGAATCCAATTTTACCATAATAAAAAAGAATTTAAAATAAAACATGATTTCATTTCATGAAAAATATTCAAAACATTGATCTTGGCTTCTTATTTTCTCTTACCAATCCTTAAACCCGGTGAAAAGCATTTTAAAAATTGGGATGAGAAAAAAATATTAGTAAAGTACATAAAAATAAGGAAATAAACCATTAGTCCCTGAATACTTATAAACACATGAAATAATTTTCAAAAATATATACTTCTCATCCTTAAAAGTAACATATACTTGTTTTTTGAAAGCATGAGGATTATATAAAATGTAGAAATTATAAAAGAATCATTTAGGAAACTTGGGGAATCATTTTATTACTATAATTACTTAAAATTTTAACCCTCATGACTAACATATGATTTTTCCATCATGGCTACCTTACAATGTTACTCTCTCAACAACCTTCTGATGTAATTAGCAAAGTTACACTTAGAATAACCACTATGGTAAACTTCCAAAATACCCATTTAATTGGAGGGATATCATGGACCCAACCATATTTGGTTTATAATAGAGCCATCCATCATCATAAAAAATTCCCAAGAACTAGAACATTTTCATAAAACATGAATACTTGCTTCATAAAAATATTCATTGAGGAAAATAACTTATTTTAAAAGAATATTGTGTATATACAAAGGAAAATTTTTTTTGTGAAAATAACCATGTAATATTATAAAGTAGGATTTAAAACATTAATAAGTCATGAAATCATGGAATTCTTTTCATGTCGTATAAGTTAAAAAACATTCTTTATTGATTTTTTTTAAAAAAGACATTAAAAAAGATTTTTTAAGGAAATTCACTTACCTTGAGTTTGACTTCCTTCAACATGTTCAAACCTCCAGTATAATGGTTTAAAGAGTGTTATTAATTTATTATATAAAAATATTTATAATTCCTTATAACATTTTTTTTACCATATTTCCATCCATTTATTAATAATATTTCATTATTTTCATTGTTTTTGGTGTATTCGTTTTATGGTTTCATGGTCGGATCTTTATGGATTTTCTTTTCAAATTGGAATAGTAATTTATAGGTGGGAAAAAATATATATTTAGGTCATTTTCAAAAATTATAAGTGAATTTAAATTTTCAAAGAACGTGGTAAATGGAAACAAAATCTCATCATCCATGATGGCAGTAAATCGACATACCATGGACAATGATTTTGTTTTTAAGAATAAAAGGAGAAGATAATATATTTAATGATGGAAATACCATTAGCAGAATAAAATTAAAGTATATATATGATACTAGATTTTTCATGAAAATTTGGATAGGGGTGAGGATAAGGTAGAAGTGATAAATACTTTAAAAGATAACGAGGAATTTACCTCTTGAATATCATCTCTTTTAGAACATCCTTATGGTACTTGGAATTAGTGTTCTAGTGAGGCCATTCATAATAGAATGTGTCTAGGGATGAAAAGAAGAGAATTTTTTTGAGGATGGTCCTAGTATGAGGGTCAAGGTTATGAGATTAAATGAAGGAAGGGGTCCACTTTTATAATTGAGGTGAGGGGAAACTTAGGAATTTCTTAAAATATTAAAATATAATAAGGTTATTATTGGATTAAAGGCTTCTAAAAGACATATGAAGCTCATGGGATTACATTTTTAGCCAAATATTATCAAATTTTTCCTTAATCAATATTTGTTTGTAAATTTTAAATAATTTAACAAAATATCTTATTTATGAAATATCATTAATGTTAAATTCAAAAATATTCATTACTATAAATTTAAAAACACAACAAAAATATGATCTTTTTATTAAATCTTATAAATTACATATTTATCTAGAGATTTCATGGATAAGATTAATTATCTATAATTATATTTATTTTAATATTTTTAATATCATTTATTTTATTTTTCCATTAATTTAATAATCATTGCATCATCATTGTGCAAGCCTTTAAGGTATTTATTTGTTTCATAAAAATTAAAAATAAATTTAAATCCAGAATATAAATCCTTTAGATTTCGATATTCTATTTATAGTTTAATATCTCTCATGAAACACTATATATTATAAATTTATACTAATTAAAAACTATAGTGGGAACAACTTGACTTTCTTTTGAAAAAAATATTATAAGGGGATTAAAGTCATCCAAGTGGATCCAAATGGTCCCAAATTCAAAAAAAACGCTTATGGTCAATTATTACTCATACATTAAGATCTATAAATTTTTTAGGTAATTTAATGGTTCTGATAATTTTAGTTAAAATCATTTTATTAAATTTTATTTTTCTTGTACATGCACTGCATCAGTGTTATATAATAATTAAAGTTAATTATTTCAAATAAGAAATTTTAAAATATATTAATATAATAAAAATAAATTAACCAGGTTCATTATAATCTTTTTTTTCATTAATTATGTATATTTACTCATATACATGTCAAGATAACTTATTTAATTTGTTAATTTGACCTTTCTTGCCTTGTGTAAGGACTTCATAAGCATTTGGATAATATTTATATTATATAAATCTTAAATTTGAAAATATCTACCAAAAACATAAATTATATATAATAATTAATAAAACAATTCCCGAAAATACCTTTTAGCACTCAATTATTATCTTCAAAGAACCGATTTTGTCTTTGTCAACGTTGTGGAGGCACTACGTCGACACTGGAAATAATTTTTATATTTATCATGAAATGTATTATAATTTACATGTTATGATTTATTCTTGTCCAATATTTATATTTTTATATAATAATTTAGTCATTATATAAGTTTAATAAATTTTTCTATCATAATTATTTCTTTGCGATATCACAAAACATACTATATTTTTTAAAAAACATTATTTTTTACTATTCACAAAAAATTTGACATTTTCATAAAATTATCAAAAAATCTTAATAAGATAATTTTGAAATTATTAATTAAAAAATTATTTTTTTTTCAAATTAAAATTCTATAATTTGAAATTTAATCTTTTAGAAAAAACCCATATTTGAAAATATTTTACTAAAACTATTTATTTTAAGAATTACTTAACATAATGAATTTAGATATTTAATTCAAGGATGCTAATAAAAAATGAAAACAAATTATTCTATCAGTACCTGGGTTCTTATATTACCTCACCCTTTTGTAAATTACAACCTCAAAATTTTATTCACTTATTAAACAAATGGTGATATCTTTCCCTCATAGCATTTTTAGATTCCCAGGTTGCTTCTTTAACCATGTGGTTTCTTCACAAAACATTAACCTTATAAATTAACTTGTTTGGAAATAATTACCCTCCATGATCAAGAATATGAATATGATTTTACCCATACATAAGGTTGTCTTATAACTTATCTTCCTTAGGGATCAAAACATGAGATGAATCTAGTCTATACATTCTTAACATCAAAACATGAAAAATATTGTGTACCTGTGATAAAATCAGAGGCATGGCTACTCGGTAGACAACTCATCCAACTTTCTCTAGGATTATATACTATACAAATAACTTTTTTCTTAAATTTCCATTCATACTAAAACTCATAAAACAATTCCATGGAGATATTTTAAAAAAACATGATCACCTACCTCAAAAGAACAGTCTTTCCTCCTGATATCCATAATCTTTTCTTCCTGCTTTGAGCTACCCTCATATATTGTTAAATAATTTTTACCTTATCTGCCACTTACTCTACTAATTATTGTCCCATTACCTTCCTTTCTCCCACTTCATCCAAAAAATGATGTAGGTCGACACCTATTTCTTTATAATGTCTCAAAAGGTGTCATTTGTACACTAGAATAAAAATATTATTATAAAAAAATCAACTAAAGAAATATGTTAAACCCAAATTACCTGGTAATCCATTGAATAATAACATATAATATCCTCCAAAGTGTGAATTTTTCAATTGATCTATCCATTATATTGATGGTTAAAATATGTAATGAAATTTAATTCAGTTTCCAATGAATTTTGAAGGACTTTCTAGAATTTAGAAGTGAACCTAGGATCACGACCAGATACAATGAAGATAATAATTACATAAAACATAAGAATCTCTTTGTGGTACAGTCGATAATGTTGATCAAAATATTGAGTATCTCTAATGGGAAGGAAATGTGAAAATTTACTCATTCGATCAACAATAACCCAAATCACATTGTTATATCGAGAAGTCTTTGGTAGTCCCACCACGAAATCCATGGATATATTTTACCATTTCCACTCTAGCAATGAAAAAGGTTGAAGCCTCCCCTTGGGTAATTTTTATTCTACATTAACCTGTTGAAAATTAAAACATTTTTCAATGAATTCTGCAATATTTCTTTTCATTCCATCCCATCAGTAATAATCTCAAATGAATCTATACATATTATTACTACAAAGATGAACGGAAAATGGAGATTTATAAGCTTCAATTAACAATTCTTTATTTATCTAGGAATCACAAGTCACACATATTCTCTTTCCAAATCATAAGACACAATCTTTATAAACATTATATTTATGAACTTAACTTTTTTAACCAATTATATATTTTTCTATAAATCAAAGTTTTCCTTCTAATATTTCTTAATTCTGTATGATAGAGACGATTTCACTAATACCTAATAAATAGAGGAGTTTTCTATACCCAAAACCACTAAGAAAAATCCATAAAATCATTAATCAAAGGGTCATATTTTATACATAACATGGTTAATGATACATGATGTTCTCGACTCAAGGAATCCAAAACTTTTCTTTATTTTCTTGGATTGTAATTGATCATGCAATCATAATCCTTTATCAGTTCCAAAAATATATTCTATCTCATGTTCAATTCCTTTTGAGTAAATATACACTTTAAAGTTTTATGATGAGTATATATTTCAAACTTGTCTCCATATAAATGATTCCCCAAATTTTTAAAGTAAGAACCACATCAACTAATTCTAAATCAATTGTAAGATAACTTAACTCATGAGGTTTCAGTTGTATTGGAGCATAAGCAATTACCTAATAATTTTTCATCAAAACCTAACCAAGTCCCTTCTATGAAGCACCACTTTAGAGGAAAAATCAACATTTATTGAGGGAAAGGAAAAATTTATAGCATTCAATAATATACTTTTTAATTTCTGAAAACAATCATCATGATCTTTTGACCAAATAAATTTAAATATTTTTTTATTTAACTTATTTAGTGGTCTCGATAATCAGGAAAAGTTTTTAACAAACCAATGATAATAGCCTACTAATCCAAGAAAAATTTAAATCTTAGTAACATTTATAGGTCTTGTCCATTAATAAACCACTTTTTTTATGGGATCAACTTTTATTCCATCTTTATTGAAAATTTGTCCGAGGAAAAAAATATGTTGTGCCCAAAAATCACATTTTAAAAATTTTCTATATAACTTATTTTATTTGATGGTTTGTAGAAAAATTCTTATATGATTATGATGGTCCTTATAAAATTTTAAAAAAACAAGAATATAATCAATAAAAATAACCATAAAATTATCTAGATATTCATGGAATATTCATTTCATAAGATCCATAAATATAGAAAGGGAATTTTTCAAACAAAAGGGAATAACAAAAAACTCGCAATGCTCATATCTAGTATAGAAATATATTTTTAGAATTTCATCCTACTCTACCTTTAGCTGATGGTACCCAGATCTCAAGTCAATCTTAGAAAGATATTTAGATCCCCAGAGATGATCAAACAAGTCATCAATATGAGTCAATAGATACTTATTCTTAAAATTAATGTTATTAAAAGCTATATAATCAATTCAAAGCCCCATAATATCATATTTATTTTTAAAAAACAAAATGGGAGTTCCCCATGGTGAAGTTATAGGATAAATGAAACCTTTATTAAGAAACTCATGTAACTAATTTTTTAATTATAGAAGTTCTACTTGATCTATTCGATAATGGGGTTTTGAAATTATCTTAGCTTTAAAAACTAATTCAATAGTAAATTCAAATTTCTGATCAGGTATAAAACCAATAAACTCATTAATAAAATCATATAGGTATTCATTTACCACTAGAACATCATTAATCTGAACATTTCCCTTGTTTACAGGAATATGTGAAAGAAAAATTTCATTTCTATATCTTAACAGTTTCTTAGATTCCTGATATGCCATCAATGGTATAGGTTCATTCCTATACATAAACTGAAATTATTTCAAAAAAAATTCTTTTTCTCTTCAATATATCTTGGCATGGTAAACAAAAATTCAATCCATACCCAGAATAACATCAAACCCTACTAGGGAAAGAAAAGTTTTCTTGTATTTCAATAAAGAACAAAATAAATATTTTTATAATTAATTTTTACTTAATATTTCCCCCTTGTTTGTTTACCAAAAGTTTTGATTTTATTTCTTGAGGTGAAATTTATAATTTACGATAAAATTTATTAGAAATGAAGGAATTTATAAAATCTGTATCAAACAATACATTATCATAATCTGATTAAAAAACAATGTACCTAATACCACTTCTTTGGATATCCCAACATCTACTGAAGTAGTTACAGAGGATTTCACTACACCTTTTTGCTTGTAGTCTGACTACTTCTCATTATTAAGATGCTTCTTTGGGAATCGATGTGCATAATTCCCCTCTCACCACTTTTAATACAATTTACAGTTTTCTTATCATAGTTGAACTCACTAACACTAAAATATTTTTCATTGTAATCACATGCCATATATCCAAACTTACCACATTGGGAGAACTTCACATATTTGTTAAGGCATTCCCCACGGTTCTTTTTACCACAATTTCCACAAACTATAAATAAGATTTTCTTACCTTTAGATTTATTTTATTTATGATTTCCCATTTCTTGTCACCAACACATTTTCTTATTCTTGTTTTCAAAGTACATATGATCATTAGAAAACTCAATTTATACCCTATAATCACATTAAACACGTTTCTCATGACTTTTTAATTTATAGGAAGCCAATTCACTTCAATATCTTGTCTTGAATCCTCAGTAAAAATGATTAATTTTACTATCAGGATCCTGAATAAGATTTGGAGTGTACCTTTCCAAATGAGTGAAGTTTTCTTCATACATGACCACATAATATTCTTTCTTTTATTTAAATTATAGTAATTTCTTCTCCATCCTAAGTCAAACCACCTTAGGAAAACTTTTTCCCCCAAAAATATTCTTAAATTTTTACCATTCCAAGGAATCAATCTATTATATTTCCATGATATTCTTAAATGTTGACCACCACTAGTCTTATTCACCTTAAAAATTATAAATAAAAATATGAAAATTTTGATTATATATATACACCATGACATAAAATATATTTAATAGGGATTTAATCCACCCTTAAGCTATCACAGGGTCAGAATATCCACTGAATGTAGGAGGGTTTTACCTCATAAAATGTTCCAATATTGTCATTTTCCTTTGTGGTAGCTTTGGATATTTTATTACATGGATTCCACCAACATTTATAGTTTGTTTTAACTGATCCATTACTATCAAATACTTCTTTGTTCTAATTCCCACCATTCCAGGTTTCATATTCTGAAAGATATCATCCCCTTGATGCCTTCCAACTTCAGCTTCTCTATTTCTTCCAAAAAAACCATTCTGAACAAAGATAATTTAATCTAATAAAAATGGTAATATTCAAATTATATATCATTATAACTTAACCATAAAGTAAAAATAATTTATGGTATCCTATTGGCATCATCCTAACCATGAAAGTTATATTAAACCATGCTTTGATACCAACTGTAAGGACCTGATCTTAAAAATTACATATTCTAGTGAATTTAGACTAGAATTAACTTTATGTGATTCGTAAAGATATTTTAGGTTTAGAGTTTTAGATAATTAGGAAATTATATTATATAGTGAATAATTATATTACAATTTAAAACTTCTATACAATGTTCATTTTTACTATAATTAAAAATTCTTTAAAATAAAACATGATTTATTTTTATGAATAATCTTCACAACATTCATCTTGGCCTCTTATTTTATCATACCCATCCTTAAACCTTGTGAATTTTTTTAAAACATGGTATAAGCTAAAATGATGAGTAAGGGACAAAAAAATAAGTAAGTAAACCATTATTATATAAATAATTATAAACACATAAAGTATTTTTCACAAAGATATGTTTCTCATCCTTATAAGTAAGATATACTTATTTTGTGAAAGTATGAGGTTTTCATAAAACATAGAAAGCATAAAAAATCATTTAGGAAACGGAGGGAATCATTTTATTACCATAATTACTTAAAATTGTATCTCTCACAACTACCATATGATTTGTAACCCTCATGTATACCTTACAATGTAACCCTCATGACTTCCTTATGATGTAATTATCATAGTTACATTTGGAATCAACACTATAGAAAACTTCCAATATACCCAATGGATTGGATGTATATCATGTAATCGCCCCTCTTTGGTTTATAATGGAACCACCCATTATTATTAATAATTCCAATGTACTAGAACATGATCATAAATCAAGAATAATTTCACCATAAAAACATTCCTTAAGGAAAATTACCTATTTTAAAAGAAAACTCCACACATTGAAAGGAAATAATTTTCTTTGGAAATAACCATGAAATATTTTAAAGTATAATTTAAAACACTAATGTATCATAAAATAGGGAAAATCCTTTCATGACATATTAGTTAAAAACATTCTTTTTTAAATTTTGAAAAAATACATTAAATAGGTTTTTTAAAGGAATGTCCCTTATCTCAAGTTCAACTTAATTCAACATGTTCAAACCTCCTATATAATGCTTTAAATAGTTTTATTAATTTTTTATATAATTATATTTATAATACCTTATATGATATTTTTATATAATATTTCCACCCGTTTATTAATAATATTTCATTAGTTTTACTGTTTCATGTGCATTCATTTTATGGTTTCTTGGAAGGTTCCATATGGATTATATTTTAAAATTGAAATGGTACTCCCAAAGTGATAAAATATATATATTTAGGTCATTTTAAAAAATTATATGTTAATTTAAACATTCCATGAATGTGGTAAATGGAAACAAAAACTCATCGCCCATGAATGTTGTGAATCGATATACCATGGATTATGATTTTGTTTTTTAGAATAAAAGGATAAGATAAGAGATTTTATGATGGATATACCATTAAAAAAATATAATTCCAGTATATATATGATACTAGAGTTATCATTCAACTTTTGATATGGGGTGAGGATAATGTAAAAAAGGGAAAGAATTTAAAAGAGAAGATGGAGGAACTTACCTCTTAAAAATCATCTCCTTGAGAACCTCCTTAAGGAATTTGGAATTGGTCTTTTGGTGAGATAAGAAACACTTAAATGTGGATATGTATTAGGGTAAGAAAATGTTATATATGGTGATAAATATAGAAGGCTTATGGTGATGAAATTAAGTGAAGGAGTCTCCTTTTATAATTGAGGTGAGGGTCAACTTAAGAATTTCTTAAAATATTAAAATATAATATGGCTATTATAGGGGTAAAGACTTCCAAAATTCCTATAGAGATCATGGGATTAAATTATAAACAAAATATTATCTCATTTTTAATTATTCAAGATTTTTTATTTTTAAATAATTTAATAAAATATTATATTCATGAAATATCATTTTTGTCAAATTTAACATTATTCATTACTATGACTTTAAAAACATCAAAAAAAAGATTAAAATTATTATTTTTATTATATATTAGACATCTAATATTTATCTATATAATTAATGTATCATCTTAATTATCTCAAATATATTTTATTTTAATATTTTTAATATCATTTATTTGATTTTTCCATTAATTTAATTATTAAAACATCATCATTGTGAAAGCCTTTAAGATATTTATTTATTTCCTAAAAATTTAAAATAAATTTCCATGAAGTAGATAAATATTATATACTTATATATATAATTTATAGTCAAATATATCTTCTCAAAAACTATATATTAAAAAGTTATACTAATTAAAAACCATAGTGTGGACAACTTGAATTTCTTTTGAATAAAATATTATAATGGGATTAAAGTCATCCAAGTGGATCCAAAGGGTCCCAAATTCAAAAAAAAAAATACTTATGGTTGATAATTAATCATCCATTAATATCTAGGCAAATTTTTGGGTCATTTATTTGTTCTTATAATTTTAATTCAAATCATTTTATTAATTTTCTTTTTGCATGCACAAGCACCATCTCAGTGTTTCATAAAAATTAAAGTTAATTTTATCATATATAAAAATTAAAAAATAAATTAATATCATAAAAATAAATTAATTAGTTTCATGATAATTTTTTATATTAATTAATTATGTATATTTACTCATATCCATGTCAAGATGACATATTTAATTTTTTAATTTGACTTTTCATTCCTTGTGCAAGCATTGCACAAGCATTTTAATCAGATTTGTGCTATATAACTCTAAAATTATAAAATATCATCCAAAAACATAAATTATACATAATAATTAAAAAAATAATCCTGAAAATAATTTTTAACACTCAAGAATTATCTATAAGGAACCAAATTTTACTTTTCCAATGCTGTGCAGGAATTGAAAAATAATTTACATATTTATCATGAAATAAATTATAATTTACATGTTCTGAATTACTTTTTACAAAATATTTATATTATAATATCATAATTTAGTCTTTTTGTAAGTTGAATTAATTTTTATATCATAATTGTATCTTTTCAATTCCTAAAAAATGCCGTATTTTATAAAAAACTGTATATTTTACTATTCACAAAAAAAATTATATTTTTAAAAAATTATCAAAAATTAATAATAAGGTAATTTAGGCATGATGAATTCAAAAATGAAATTAGTTTTTTCAAATTTAAATTTTAGAATTTAAAAATTAATTTTTTTAAATATAACAATATATGAAATTAGTTTAATAAAACTATTTATTTTAAAAATTACTTAACATAATGAATTCAACTATTTTTTTGGGGGAAGTTTACCATGGGTGTCATGATTCGATACACTAATTATCATTCCCAAAGTTAGGGAAACCTCTTATTTAAATCAATTTAGGCTGATCAACATGTGAATTTTTCACTATAAAGTTCTTGCCGCCGTTATTAATTGAAGACTTGCATTGTACCTCCATAAGTGTATTTAGGATGAGCATAAGGGCTTCATTCAAGGCAGGTCCACTCAATAAGAAATTGTCTCAGTGCAAGAAATTATTGGTGATATCAATAAGAAATTATTGGGCTCAAAAATTTCCATTAAGATTGACATGAAAAAAGACTATGACCGGGCATAATGGAGTTTCATAATTAGAGTCATGAGGTGTATGGGTTTCTCCAAGTGGGTGGTTGATCTCTTCTTCAAATGCATTGGGTCTATTTGGTTCTCAGTATCTTTTATATGGATAATATATTGTGTCTTTAAATCTATTTGGGGACAAAGAAAGGGGGTCCTCTCTCACCCAGTGTATTTATTATGGTTAATGATACCTTTAGTAGATACCTAAATAAAAGTTTCTCTTATGGTTATGTATGATCTTTCTGGTGCAAGACAAACTACCCAAGAATCTCCCAAATATTATTTTCAGATGATCTTATTATCTTTCTCAATGGTTGAAGAAGGAAAATTCAAGCTCCCAATCATATCTTTGATATTTATTATAATTTGAGTGGGCATGTCATCAATAATGGGAAGAGTGGTGTTTATATGTGAAGGTTGTGTTTAGGTGCTGGGCATAACAGGATTGAAGATAGCTAGGGGTATCTTAGAGACACTTCCCCATTGATTATTTATGGGCTCTAATTTCTTCAGGTGAGATTTTCATACATCATTTTGAAGGTATTGTGGATAAAATTATTGCTCGGATTCTTTATTTAAAAAACAAGTTTCTTTCCTTTGGGGGGAGAATTATCATGGTCAATAGTCTCTTAACATCCATCTGGTTCTTCATAATATTGTATGAATTATGGTTAGATTTATTTTGAATGCCCAAGAATATGGGAAATACCATTGGGCCTCCTGGAAAAGGATGGATCACTATTTTGAGGAGGGTGGTTTTAACCTCAGGAGTGTTTTGGATTCCATGTCTTATTTTCATGAAAAGTTGTCTTGGGGTGTTTTGGAGTGGAGATATTTATGGGTACAGTTCTCGATTAAAAAATATGGGTCTCAATTCGATGTTTCAGGTTGAATATTCTTAAAGATTTGGGATGTTACTCACTATCACATCCTTCCTATGTTGCAACATTCAAGGTGGACTATTGGAGATGGGTCGATCAACTTCTGGAGTGACAACTGGTCAGGGAGTATTGTCCGCTTTCCATGTTACTCCATTCCAGACCTTTATTTCTTGCATACCACATATTTACTTACCTTTACCCAAGCTGTTCTCACCCCCTCTCACCTAGACCTGTTCCGCAGTATTATGATCAAGAATTCACCAGAACAGCTAGTGTTCAAGGGATCCCTGTCTGGATCTTTTTCAGTGAAGGATTATCATGGGATTTTGCATGCCAATGAAGGTCACGAATATTGGGGAGGGTTAATTTGGTGAAATTATATCCTAGACAAGTTTAACTTCCTCATATGGAGGCTATGCAATCATGCACTCCCCACAGATTAATAGGTGTGTCAAAGAGGGATTTCTATTGTCCCCAAATGTTATTGTTGCAGTGGACCTAAGGAGGAGATGATCAAATATTTATTATTTGAGTGTGACTGGGTGATATATATCTATAATATTATTAGAGACCTCATAGGGCATGATGTACAGGGTCTCTCTGGGAATGACTTTCTCGAGGAATGGCTCTTCATCTTGACAGACTGTGTGCATGAAGAGAGGGAACGGTCTGTGGTGTTCGGTGCTGGCTGCTGGATTTTATGGTGAGCTCGTAAAAAGGCCAAGCACGAGGGGAATTCCAACTTGGACATGTCTTTAAGGGACAGGGTGAAGTCCTTGGTGATGTAACTTTCAATGCTGCTCAAGCGGGATGCACTACCCCCTTCCCTTAGGCGCTTCATGGTTAGAAGCAGGATACCTTTTCCATCTCTAAGGGTGTCTTCTCGAGGTATTTGGGTTTGATAGAACCCTCCAAGATCAGGTCTCCAATTGAATGTTGATGGTTCATATATGAATAGTTTCATGTGAGGCAGGGGTTTGGTTCTAAATCAATAGGGATTTGCAGTCTTGGCCTTCAGTTGATGGTTTAGTCTGGGTGATTCCCTCATATCTAAGGATACTTCACTACTCACAGGGATGGAATTGTGTCGCTCCCATGGATTCCTTATTCACTAAGTGGAAATAGACTCCATAACTCTCCGTATATCAATTCAAGTTATTTATTTCATTCTATGGTCTTCCACTTATTTACTCTTCAACTACAATAGGCTTCTTCATGGTGACACTAGTATTAATCACACATGGATAGAAAGTAACAAATTCATGAACTTCCTGGAATCATGGGCTTCACCTTCCAACCCTCATATTTTTTAGTAGTATTGGATATCTCCCCACTGAGTGTTTTAGCCTAGTTTGTGCTGATGCCTTAGGTTTGCATTATTTTATACCTCCTTGACTCGTTTCAGGCCATGAACCACTTTTATCCTTTAATAAAAATTCTCAATGTTGGATTGATGTCATCAACCTATATGCTGGATATATCTTTCTTTGAATATTTAAAATAAAAAAATCATTACACAATGTTAACTGAATTTAATGAGATGGTACCCTTTCTATCGAAGGTATGAGATATTAGCTTCCATAAATATGGAAGAGTAATATATTTCCTTGACTTATTAATTTATTACACATCACTCGTGACACACCAATTGTATCAAAATCTTATATGAACAGTTATCATCATGGTTTATAAAATACATCTATGTGTGTGAGTTGTAACATAAATTAATAATAGTCTTAAAGTATAAGGACCATTACACACAATTTGACATTGTAATATCAGATGTCACATAAAGATATGGAATTAGTACTGGAATGTTTATTCTAATAATCTCCCATCTTGGATATTACCAAGTGAAAACATCATGATAAGAAGTCTGATCAGCTTATGAGTACTTGTAATTGATAGTCAACATTTTATATGTCCCATAATATTTTTTTATCTAACTATAAAACGTGAAGGTTCTCATCATATTAGGGAACTATAATGACCTTAAAAATGTAACAAATACCATAGTATATTATTATATTAGAGTCATACTGAACAATGAAAAATATGTAATAAGTTGTTTTTATTAACATCCAAATCCTCAAATATACATGTTAATCCCAAGTAAAAATAGTTGGTTCTAGAACACCAACTCCAAGATTTTGTGTTTGAGACCAATTTTAGCACTAATAAAGACTGCATTCCCTTAGGTGTGTTTGTATGATTCAATCATCATTGTAAGATTGTCATTTTTGGAGAAACATTATTATATGAGGAAACTATGAGTTATTTCTCTAGGTTGTTTAAAACTTTTTACTAGTTTATCACATGAATCTAACTTAAACTATATTTATTGATCAAAATGAACCAATGAGAAAATCCATTTCAGAAGTTCTAGTGGGAACTCAACACTACCTTTTCATGTATAATTTAATAAGAATTGAATTAAATATTTAATAATTGGATGAAATATGGATCTATTTTTCAAACTATATTTAAGAAGTGTATATTCTAGTAACATGATGCACATCAATTTGATTAGGAGTGGGATACCCTCAGAGTAGAACACATCGATGAAAAATCATAGTGGCTTGATGATGTATTTTCTTTGCAAGATAAGTGGGATAAATAATTTTTAAAATATTATTTAACATTGGTTATTGAAAATAAATAATTAATTAATTATTAATGTAATTTTTAAGTATTTTGATCATAAAAAGTTAATTTTGGTAGATTTATTCAATAAATTTGAGTGATTAGTAGAAAAACTGATATTTGGGAAAAATGGCTAAATTTCAGGTGCGAGGAAAGTTTCCACATAATATTTACCCTTTCCATGCATTGATGTGATAAGTTTCTTCTAGTTATAGACCTAATATATTTTATTTATTTCAACATGAATATAAAATTATCAATTCTTGTTTATTGATATGATATAATGAAAGTAGATAATAATTAATTTATTTCATTGGTATGGTTGGATATGAAGATCATTTCCATGTACTATATGAAGCTTCCAATGAGATTATTCAATTTTCAAGTTTCAAAATTTTAATTGGTTAGGTGTATTTTTATCATGTTTTAATTTTTTTTATCAGAATGATATAATATCACTTCCAGAAAAAAATGTGGAACTGAACAATTATAAATTTTCTATTGTTCAAAGGATATTATGTTGATGTAAATGGGGATAAAAAGATATTTATAGAAAAAAAAAATAATTAACACCAATGGGAATGACGTTGATTACCATTGCTTGTGAGATAGATACAGGTTTTGAAATTTCTTTCTCTAACTGTATTAATTTAGAAAAATAGTTTATTATTGTAAATACATCAATGCATAGGGTTATTGGTCATGATCGTTCTAACACAAGTTTTAGAAAGGACACTTTTAAAAGGAATCAAAACATGATAGGAGTTGATATAATCATTTTTTTTATAAATTGGAGGTTAAAAGTGGAAAAATTAAATAAAAATAAGAACAAGTCTAGCTCTATAATGATGATATATTTTCATTTAATCATGTATTTCATTTTTAAGAGTAGTCCTAAAATGTTAATGTGGTATCTAATATAATATTTCTTTACACGTAGGGAATCACATATCAATGAAAATTATATTTTTCTATCACAACTACCAAAAACCCTTTTAAAAGTAATTTCATTATCATCATTATCATTATTTTCTATAAGTTATGTAATTATTTTGTTACTATATTAAAGGAATACCATCCAACCAATTTGGAAATTATTTTTTGGATGTAGAATGTCATACAATTGGATGAGAGGAAGTGAAATGTAAAAATTGGATCAATTTTATTTTTATATTGAATTGTGTTATTTATACAGCATTTAGAGGATGTTTTAAATTATAATTCATCCATTAAACCATTTATAGGATAGTTTGAATTTTAATTCATTGGTAAACCATTTTAAGAAACGGTATGTTGTGAAAAACCTTTTTGAGTAACTATAGTTTATATGTGAAAGTGATATGTGGGAATTGTTATGAATCCATAAATTATTTGTTAGGTACCTTGATTAGTATTTCAAACCACTTATACTAAAATCATGTTCTAATGTACTAATTATATATGGAAAAATTAAATATATCTATCAAAAACATGTTTCAACGATGTTTGAAGTCCATTGATAGAGTTGGAAAAAATGTTCCATTTTAATGAATTTAAATGAATCAAGAAACCATTCTAATAAACCATTTATAGGTTTATTTTAAATTTAATGCATCCACTGAATCATTTATAGACTGATTTGAATTATAAAACATTTAGAAGCTATTTTAATGAATGACTGTTTTTTTGAAAAAAACTATTTTAGGAACTGTAGTTTTTATCCCTATGTTTTATATGAGAATTTTTATAAATTAAGAAACTATTTTGATCTATAAATAACCCAGATTAGTATTTGAGATCATTTATACTAACATCATGTTCCAAATAATTAATGCCATATAGAAAAATTGAAGGCCACTAAGAAAACATGTTCTGATGATGTTTAAACATCACTGATAGAACTAGAAAAATGTTCTATTTTGAACTTTAATACATCTAGATTATTATTTGGATCCACTTATATTGAAAAAAATGTTTCATTACAATTATTTTTTAATTAAAACCATCACTATAATACCAAAAATTGAACATTTATATGAAACAAACAACTTGTTATTTTCTACTTTCATCTCACACCCATAAACGAGGGCTATTAGATTATTTATATAGATATTATGAGTACTGAATCCAATAAGAAACTCCAACTTCTAAAATATGTTTCTTACCAGCTGTTAGTAGGTTTGAAAAGGAAGTAGTGCACCATATAAATCCATAGGTCATCAACTTCATTATGGGATAAGTTCTTGTTATATGGTTGATTTGTTGTTGTCTTATCCCTAAGATAACAAACTATTATTATGCAGTTAATAATTGAATTACCCTATTGGGGAGTATTTATAACATCTCTATATTTTAAAAGGAAACACTATGTTCAATAGTTTATATGATATGCTATACTGAGCTTAAACAAACCACGATATAATATTAAATATCACTATTTTAATAAGACCTTTATTACCTAGACATTAAATTAGAGTGTGTGAATAAGTTTAACTATATTATGAGATATATATTAAGGTGTTATTAAATATAAATTTATTTATTAATTCTTATTAAATAAACACACAATTTTTAGTAATGTCATTTTATTCTTCAAATACAAGTTTTAATCAAAAAGATGTTTTTATTAATTTTTAGGAAAAAATAAGTATAATAATTTTTTGAAAATTTTAGAAGTTATATTTTAAAAAATAAACTTCAATTTTTAAATAATAATACCTAAATTATTATATGATTAATTTTTTATAATTTTTAGAAAAAGTAAAAAATTTTGTGAATAGTAAAAAATATAGTTTTCTTATAAAATATAGAATCTTTTGTGATATCGTCAAGAAATAATTTTGATATGAAAATTAATTACACTTATGGAATAATTCATGTATGATATTATAATAAAAATATAATAAAAAAATATTTCAGAACATGAAAATTGTAATTTATTTCAAGATAAATATGAAAATCATTTTCATTGTTGATGTAGTGCTTGCACAACATTATAAAAAGTCAAATTCAATGTCTTATGGAAAGTAATTGAGAAGTATAAAGCCTTTTCATTAAATTTTTATTAAATATCATATATAAATTACTTTTTATTCTAAAATTTGGAATTTTTTAGTTATATAACAAGAATTTATCCAAATTATAATACAATGCTTTGGCAAGGCAGGAAAAGTCGAATTAACAAATTAAATAATTCATCTTGATATGGATATGAGAAAATATACATAATTAATGAATATAGAGGTTTATATTGAGACTAATTTATTTATTTTTGTGGTACCAATTTATTTTCAATATTTATATATGAAATAAGTACCTTAAATGATTTTGCAACACTTACACAGTGTCCGTGCAAGTAGAAGAACAAATAAATAAAATAATATTAAAAGCTATACAATTAAAATGAAAAGAACCATTGAATGAAAAAAAACGTGACTAAATATTATTTTATTAAGTATATATCTACCATAATAATCCATGATCCAAATTTAGGACCTTTTGAAGCCTCTTAGTTGACATTAAGTCCCTTATAGTATTTTATTTAAAAGAAATTCAAACTTATCACACTATGGTTTTTAATAAGTATAAACTTTTTAATATGTGGTATTATATAAGATATGTTTTAACATATATATTATATGGAAATAGAAAATATTTTTCTTGTTTTTGTATTTTTTTATTTTTAGGGAAGAAATATTTACCTTAAATGCTTACACAACAATGATATAGTAATTATTAAACTAATGGAAAAATAAAATAATTTTTATTAGAAATACTAAAATAAAAATAATTTTATATAATTAAGCTTATAAATGAATTATATAGATTAAGATGAAATATATAAGATATAAGAAAATAGTTTTTTTAATTTGAATCTTTGTTTTTATGTTTTTAAAGTCACAGTAATTAATAGTATCAAATTTGACAATAATGATATTTCATGAATATAATATTTTATTAAATTATTTTAAAATTATAAAAATATTAAATATGTCCAAAGTTGATAATATATTGTCAGAATTTTATCCCCTATACATTTAGAGTCTATTTTAATCTTTTGTATCTAGAATAGTCTTATTATATTTAAATATTTTAAGAAATTCCTAAAGTGCTCCTCACCTTAATTATAAATGGGCTCCCCTTCTTTCACATAATTTCACCACCTTGAGACTTATATCTCGACATTACTCTACCAAATTATATTATCCACTTCCCTACCCACATTATATTTTTTTTCTCACTATAATACCAATTCTATGTTTCTTAAGGGATCCTTCAAGGAGGAGATATTCAAGAGGTAACCTTCTTAAACCACCCCTCTTAATTTCTTTTATTCAAATACCTTATCCTCCAATCATCCATCCATCAAGGAATGATAAATCCAGTATAATTTTAATAATATAATTTTATTTTAATAATATAATATCATCTATCCATCCATTCTCTCATCTCCTCTTATTCAAAGATACTGAATTGTTGGCCAAATTATAGTGGTTAATCGTCTCCATGGATAATGAGTTTTTGTTTTCCATTAACACCTTCAAGGATTGTCATAAAACCATTATTATGGTTAAATAAAATTTTAATAAATATATTATAACTCATTTAAGATTCTATAACTAATATATATACATAATATTAATTAAAATAAAACTAGTTCGTGATGGACGAAAAACCACCAAAATAAACTAAACATTTATCATTAATGTTTTATCAAATGAATCATCCTCATATAAGAAAAATAATATTACATGGGACCATTTAAATTTATATAATTGAATTAATACCATTTAATTTCACTTTTTTAGAATTAATTCCATTTGAAATGAATATCTGTAATTATATACAAGTAAACTGACCATGAAACCATGAAAACGACTGCTCCTGAAATGACAAAATTGAACAATATAACTCATTGAAATGGTCATAAATTAACTTAATGAAATTATAATAAATAAAATAAATATATAATAGGTTCTTAATCCAGTAATTAATGAATCTAATTTTATTATCCTAGACATTATGTGTAAGTTTAGAATGCATTCATACGTAAGGTAAGGGATCTATCCGAACTTCCATATTTCCTTTGGGTTACGATTTATCTCTCTTTACCTAAATTTATCCCTCAGTAATTGTTATATGTACCAAACATATTTATGTATCTCAATTAATCTTTATTTTGTGGTTAATTACTTTTTTTATAAGGTTCCCTTCTCAATTCCTCTCAATAAGCAAACTCGATTAAAGTAAACTTCTCCATTTATTACCCATTTTATAGTGAACTCCATAAACCATTATAAACCTCCAATATTTTTCTAAAAGCACTCAATTTGTTATTAAATTTTTTTAACTCATTTACAGTTTTATGGAAACAATTATTTCTTTACCCTCTTTAAATACTCTATTATTTTCTCCAAAACATCACTTAAGTGGAACATTTATAAAGTTACTTAGAGGCTCTATTTTTTTCAATTTTTTTGGACTTAATTATTCACAATATATTATTATTATTATTTTATAAATGACCAAGAATGATTTAAATCCACTATTTTATTAATATCATTTTTATAAACCCATTGTTTCTGACTTATGAAATGATTGTGATGCCCATTTCTTTCTATGGGTAACCCTTAGGTTTATTCATTATGTTTAATTATTTATGTGGCACACATATTCATGAACATGTTATGATGGGTTCACCATATTATTAGTCTAACGCATTGGGTAATGTTTTAGTCTCATGAGACCTCATGTATGGGATTAGTTAGTAAATATTATCTATTATTGGACTTTGTACACCATATGATATAGTCATGACAATTATCCTTGACTCATGTTTATGTCATGTTATATGTCACTTCCAATTTAAAATCTCTCCATGATAATATTATTCAATGTTCTATATGTTTTTCTTTCATATTTTTATTCATGAACCCTGAATTTTATGTTATCATGTTATTCCTTCTAACTCATTTTCTATGTTTCAATCCCATGTTTATTCCCCTATAGGGATTTTTAGCTCACCCATTTTTTATACATATTTCCCATGTTATCCTATTATGTTATAAGAGATAAAATAGAGTTATAATATCAACATGGAGATAAATAACAAGTTTTTTTATTCTTGTTTCATTTTTTCTAATTATGATCCTAGTCTTCCAAAGATACTAGAATTTTCAATCATTGGTTTGAATTTCATGGATAATTATGATTAAAATAATATAATAATATGTGTCAAAGGCTTGCCTCACTATATTATCTTCCAAAAATTATTATAGGTGAAGTATTTTTAAAGTAAAAATAGATACATTTCTTGATAATTTATTCAATAAATGATTTATTCAAGTGTTTATAGTTGCAGAAATTTAATTAACCATTCCCAGTTGGTTAATTTAAAATTTTATTTCATGTAGAAGAGGAGAAAATATACTATTACTAATGAATCATTATAATAAATATCATGTCAAACACCACCAAATCGAGGCTTCATTGAGTTTAAGTGGCTGAAATATTTTCTCTCTACATTAATAATGAGGGATGTATAATATATAATTATGCTATTAATGGTGAAGAAACGTTTTCCATTTAACTAGAGTGAATCATTAACTAGTTTCTCTATCAATATCTTTATAAAATTTTGAATTTTATCTATAATTATTACCTAAAAATGTTAATAAAGTTAAAAGAAACTATAAACCATTACATTTGTAACTTAGAGAATAAACACGATAGTTTACTCATCATAGAAACACTAGTAATAAATATAAATTTATCTTGGAAAATTCCATATGTCATTCCACTTTGATACTTTATTTTTATTATTTCATTATGTACAAGAAAGTTCCCAGTCAGGATTCAAGTATCACTAAGAGGGGGATGTGTGAATCAGTGATATAATTTTATTTTTATGTTTCCTTGGGAATGAAACAACCTTCATCTCTTATTAAAGATTTCATTCCATTATAAAAAAAAATCAAACATACATCCACAGGAATTTTTTTTACAAGTTTCACTATTCTATAAGAATAGATATGTCCTTGGTATAGTTTGTAAATAATACAAACCACACAATACACTCGAAAACAATCATTTTTTATTGAATAAAATTAGTAAGATATACCCTTTCACTAGAGTTGCACTATGTAAAAAATACAATAGTGAATATGCTCCCTCTAGCACAAATGGTGTAATATAATGTTTGAGTAACTATTTCCAATGATTTCACTGGGGAACACCATGTCGCATCATCTCTTTGATGGTCGTTGGTGGTCTTATTGTGCCCCACATTCCCAGTTTCCAAAGGTGGACAACATCCATCACCTCTTCAGTGATGTTTTCTCCTTGATTGAAATGAGATTATGGGATTTTGGTTCCTCTTTATATGGATTCCTCCTCATAATTTGTCTCATATTCTAGGTAGATTAAGATATTTTTTATGAAACCCATTCCCATTACCATCTATTTCTAGACACCAGTTAATTATACTACTTCTATCAGGACATTCCAAGGGGTTATGTCAGGAAAACAACCTTCGATCAGGGGAGTAGTCACGTTGAGAAATCTATGAAATGTTTGGATGTTGAAACACTAGAACATCTGTATTATTCCTCATAAAAGGGTTTATTAATCTCTTAGAATCATGAGGCTTCCTATAGTGATCACAGGGTATATTATTCTAGAGTCATGCCTCTCAGGTTTTCCTCAACTTCCCATGTTTAAAACAAGGTATGTAATGAATTTAACATCTAAAAAAGATGAACCAGACTGATCAGAACACTGATAGGAGTGGATCAGATGGGTATATCCCTAGGAGGGATAAACTGGAAGGTTTTTCAATATGGGTAGATCAAAACACCGAATGAGGATAGACCTAAGAGTGTAGCGTCCCCAAAAAAGAATTTTTTTACACCATGAAGATTAGACTGGATGCCACAATAGGCAGATCAGAAGAGGTGGGCCACATAAAGGGGACACCAAGGTTTGTTGTTGATTGGTATTAAACCTCAAGAAGGATTCCTACGTACCCTGTGTAGAGGAAAGGGATAAAAACCCATACAGTTCAAAAGGGTAGTTTGGGGATTACACATGGTTAGTTGCACATATTAATAGAATGATCCCATCGAGTTGTGGTGTCCCAGGTAAGAACCAAGATGGATAATGGATGTTTTAATGAAGTGGATGAGATGAATGGGATGGAACCAACGTGAATATGATATTAGTGTTTGGATTGAACCTTAGGAAGGCTTCCTATATATCCCCATGGTAGGGAATCAATGTACATATAGTTCTCTAGGGCGATCAAACACTTAAGGAGGCGGCATGTGAGGATGGATGAATGGATGAGGGCCGGAAGGAAGTAGAACTTATAGGTTGGGACATGATCTTCTTAAAACAAAAAGGCACAAGGGAGAGACTGGGATGGGACATGAGTTATGGGATTGAACCTCAGGGATGCTTCTTAAATATCTCCATGGTAGGGAATCAAAGTTCATGTAGTTCAGGATGGGGCATAGAATCAGGGTGTACATAAAGGACAATGACCCAGAGACATGTTGGGGCTTATGCATGGTTAGAATCCCATTGTAAGAGGGGAAATCTTGGTTGGAGGAGTATAGTGAAGTAGGTGTTATTATGCATGGTTAGCATCCTAGGAAAATTGGATATCTGGTAGGGGATTATGTATGGTTATCAGCCTATATGGATCAATCAAGACACCCCAGGGGGTGAATCTGGGAGATCTTTCCCAAAAAGGGGAAGATATCTCATCAAGAGGGTACATACCTAGGAGGGAACACCAACATTTACCATTGGTCAGGTACCATTGGTCAGGGTTAAACCTCAAAGATGATTCCTACATACCTTGTTTAGAATGCAGGGATCAAAACTCACACAGTTTAGAAGGAGAAAGGGACCTGTAGTTTAACATCATGTGGGAATAAAGTGAACCGACATGAAGTGGTCGAGATAGATGAATGTTAGGCTTGAACCTCGGGGAGGCTTACTATGTACCCTATAGAAGAAAGGGATCAAATTACACATAGTTTTAGAAAAGAAAGGGGCATGGGGATTACACATGGTTAGTGGCCCAAAGAGGATGTCACAATCATTGCTTTCTCTAATCTCAAATGAGTCATGCTCAGTGTGAGAAATAAGAGGTATGAGTGGACTTGACGATCATGTCATGAAATATGCAGCCACGAGGGATGGTGAAGACTATGACATAATCTAGGAGGGAAGCCTGAGTAGGGTGACCCAATGCACAAGGAGGATATGACCATCATACAGGGAATACCATATCAAGGTGTGTTGGGGATTACATAAAGACAGCCTAAGGAGATCATGGTTACAAATCCTAAAGGGAAAGAGAAGGCATGAGTGATCTGATTCCCATTCTCCTTCGAATCCTCCTAGGTCTTTCACACATGCAGTGATCATAGTTTATCGTCATGTGTTGAGGACGGGGGGTACTTGGAATTTTAACATCCTACCACCCAGATGATGAGGATTTTCTCCTCACCCCTTGGAATTACATAAGTAATACCAACCCACACTTGGGGGAGGGAAGGCATAAGAAATTCCAGGAAACAATGAGTTTGAGGAGTGGTCAATTTAAGGGTCCATATAAGTATGGATATTCAAAGAAGAAATAGCTATTAACATTCCTATAAGAAGAAGAATAAGGCAGGGAAACAAAACTTGGAACGCCATTCAAGGTACCTTGAAATAACATTGTATGAGCCTGGAGATTCATATGGGAGAGGGGTTCATGAAGTAAAAGTCCTCATTAATAGGGTATTCATGAAGCTCTGGTTCTTCATGAAGAGGAGAGGCTTTGAGAAGAAAGGTGCTTCACGAATCATGGAGAATAGGATATCCATGAAGGGAGGAGCTTCAAAAAGTAGGATGACCCAGCCAAGGCATGGTGTCTACATGTACTTGAAGGGTGATTTGAAAAGGAAGAATGCTCTACAAAGTCCTGAGTTCCCAAAAGGGACTCCTACCTTTACGATGGTTGTAGGGATTCATGAAGGTAATCCCCACTTGAAGTGGAGGTAAATCAAAACAAAGTGAAATATGGTTCACAATGATCAAATACCTTGGGTGATGAATTTTCTTATTGGTTTATTGAGCAAAAGGTGCTTCATGAATTGAGAGCTCAAAAGGAAAAAGGTCAGGGTAATTATGGTTATTGGGGGGGCTTGCTATTTATAGGGAAAAGGGGTTTTTGGATGATTTTGGTGATTACCACATACTAAAGGTAACATCATGGAGTAGAAATGCTTTGTTAGACTTGTGGAGACCTCCATCACTACTCTGCAGTAGTTTTAGTGATCGTTGGACTAGTAGATCCTTTCATCGCTACTCCATGGAGGTCGTTGAGTATTCCCTTATGCCGGATTCATTCCATTCATGGTGATGAGGGGATTCATGAGGTAGGATCATTTTTATGATTTTTGGGCCCCGTAAAGGTTTAATGTGTAAGAACCCAGTTTCTTCTGCGGAAGAATTTGGAATATTCTTGATGATATTCCAGAGTAGTGCCTTCAGACGACGTGCGATTCTGTGCCCCGGTGTGGCCAGAATTAAATTTTCAGTGCGTTCACACTAGAAATGCCAAATAAATGGGATAACTCCTAAATGGTGTTCCGGACCAGAGATCTGAGTGTATGAATGGGTCTGGAATGGGGTTTTTACCATAAGAACGACATAAAACATGTCGGCACGGGACGTTTGGACCCCTCGCTCGCTTCTGGAATAAGAAACAGATAAATTAAATAATTAAATTATCCGTTTAAGGTTGAAACTCCAGTATCTCTTAAACGGTGGCTTGGATTGGAAAACAGAGGACACCGTTGAATTCGGAGGGTGTCTTTTACCCTAGGAGAGGTGTAAGTTTTGCGGGCGTGGCCCGTCTGTGAAAAATGGTCCCCGGGGCGTTTTCGTAATTTGGCGGCCTCAAGGCGCGGTTGTTGCAACTTTTGAACGGGGCCTAGGATTAAAATTAATAGACCGTTGTTAAGTTCAGAGAGTGGTTTTTAGCCTAGGGGATGCTTAATTCTGACCCCGTCGGGAGTTCGGGTTCGGGCCGACGGACGGGTGGTTAAGTGTTTTCTATTTAAACACTTAACTCACCCCTCTCCTCTCCCCCTTCTCCCCTGGTGCCAAAAGCTCCCAACAATGAAGTAGGAAGTTCTCCTCCATCACCTCCTCCTCTCCGGCATGGCGCGGCTCCAACAGATCGTGGCGAAGCACCGAGAAAATCCCAACATGGTAGGATCGCGCGTTTAATTTAAACTCCCACACCTCCTTTGGATTCATAATTTTGTGTCGAATTACTACTTGATTATCAAACAAAGCCCATGAATGGGAAGTAGATTTTATGCTCTTTCCGATGCTTGTTTCAGATTTTAAATCGGAGTTCGGAGTCGTTCGCAGTCATCCGCCGAAATCAGCGGGTTTTGGGGTGTTTTTTCCGGCGGTCTGGCGAGGTTCCAAGGTGGTGCGGCAGCGGACAGAGGCGGCACGATGGATTCTCCGTGCAGGCGAGCAGCGGAGTCGGCTGAGGCAGGGCGGCCGCGGGTGAGGGGGCATGAGGCACCTTCGGCGCTGGCTGGCGCGATGGCGAGGCCGGGTCGCGGTGTGCGACCCCTGCGGGGAGACCGAGACCCGCGTGACGCGGGTCTCTGCGTGGACGCGACCGGACAACTGGTCGGTCGGTGGAGCGATCCGCGCGCAGTGTGGGTCTTGCGGGAGGTAGCTGGGCCGTGGTCCCAGCGGGTCAGCCGGACCGGGCTGGTCCGCCCCAAGGGGGTCCCCCCCCCCCTTTAAAATATTGGGATGCCCGTATTTCGGGCTACGGGCGTCCGTTTTGAGCGCCGTCTGCGGCAGTGCGGAGCTCGTGTCAAGAAAAAGTTTTTGAGATGGTTTCTGGAATTTTTAATTCTCGAAACAAGGGCACTTGGAGGTGCGATGCATCTTTAAGTGAATCGATGTTTTTTTGGGGGATCTTGTTTTGGGCGGCGTGGATACGTCCGGCGTCTGATTCAAGCGCCGTCAGTGGCGTTGGGACCCTGGCACCGAGGCGGAGTTTTCCAGGGTGGTTTCAGGCGTTGAGGCCAGAGTTGAGGTGTGGGCCCCACGACCTGTCTTCTGAGCTGCGAACAACATTTAGCGACTTTCTCATCGGGCATCCGTTCAGGGCATGCGAGAAGTCATTTTGGGTGTTTTCTCGAGGGCATTGCAACGACGCAATCTTCCCGCTCTAATTCGTAACGCTAGTGTGGGCCCCTCAAGGGTTGTTTGGGCGTTGATAGTGATTTTCCATCTTTATCACCGGCTGTCCGTTTTGGAAAATTGATTAGTTGAACTTGTGTAATTTATCGAGAGGATCGCAACGGTGTGATCCGTCCATTGAGTTTCGGGACCGGGATGCGAGTACCACGTAGCACCGCTCGTGTGCGCTGCGCCGGAATGCATCTTTTTCTCCAGATATCTTTTGCGATCAAGTGAGAATTATTTTTGACGTGTTTTCCTGAGGGTATCATAATGGTACGATGCGCCCAACTGTTTTTGGGGCTGAGGCTCGGGATCACGGGACGTCGTTTGGGCATGAGGCGGCGTTGGTGAATTTTCCGTCAGATGTCCGTTTGAGGCGAGTAAGTAGTCTATCTCGTGTGTTTTTTCACGAGGATTACAACGGTGCAATCCATTTGGTTGTGCAGATCCTCTTATGTGATCTTATTAAATGTGGAAATGTGAAAGGCACTCTGATGGCGGTTCTTCTACTATGTTTATAGCGGACCCTTGGCATGTGATTGCGTGCACTCCCGTGTGAGTGAAGTAATGCTTGAATAGATGTGGTTGTCTGTGCCCCAGTCGTTGAGGCGTCAAGTTGAAGATGTTACATCACGCCTTCACGTTGACATTTGGTGTTGTGTGCACGATAACCCTTGGGATGAAAATGAAGTATACTCTGGGGTATGTGGTAGCGCTTGGAGATACATGTGGTTTGTACCTGAGACTGTTTGTGTTCTTGGTTGGGGATTTACATGGGGCTACACATTTTGTGGGCCCCATGTGCATTCCATGCTCTGCTTTGCGTAATTTGACCTCTCGCGATGTAGATGGTCCCTCTGTGCTCGTTTGTTTGACCAGCAGGGTTGAGTGGTCTCCCCCTGGTTTTGTTCTCGATGGATCAGCTGGTAGCGGTGCTAGTGACACCTAGTGATAGAACGGGCACTAAACCTCTATTAGGTGAGTTGTTCTGGAGTTGGGTGGTTGCACGATACTCACTCTGTGTTCGGTCGGCCAGTGTTGTACCCTCTAGTAGAGATGGCCAGAGCAGTTCTATGTTTTACCCTCCAGCGGGGCTGGGAAGTGGGTTACTCATCGTCTTCTTAGGGTTTACCCTCTAGAAGAGACTAGGAATTGGTTCACCCGATGACTCTTTAGGGTCTACCCTCCAGCAGGGCTGGGCAGTGGTTCGCCCGTCGTCTTGTTTCAGGTCTACCCTCCAGTAGGGTTGGGTAGTGGGTCGCCTGTCGACTTGTTCAGGGTTTACCCTCTAGTAGTGTAGTGACCTGAAGCTTAACGTACATGGACATTACATTACTTTAGCAGAATACTTAATACATAGTAAAAACCAACACTCAAGGACCATAATAGTTTAGTGTCTTTGGAAACTCAGAACATAATCTTCTAATCGTGGTGAAAGATCTTCAACATCTCCCATAAAGATCTTCCCTTTTTTTCTTACCTAAAACCCTTTCTTTATATCCTGAGGAAAAGAAAACATAAAAAGGGTTAGCTCAAATGATCAATAAGGGTAACCATGGATAAAATAAAACATACCATATACATTTGAACTTAAAAACATGAACATAATGTTTAAACATCAAAAGCTTGAGCAATGACATAAAACATGGAAGTACGTAAGGCATAGATCATAAAGAAACATTAAGAATGATAAAATAGAATGTGAATAAAACATGTAATTGTGTAAACCATTAAGAACATGATATTATTTCCATAGTATCCAAGGCATTGCTGCCAAGACCATCTTAGTGGACAAAGTCCCTTTCTGAATCGAGTTCACTCCTCATTCCAGTCCTGTACTACTGAACCGGTTTAACTTGTCGTTCCAGCCATGTATATCTCATGAGATATAAATCTTTACCCAATACATTGGAGGGAGATATAGGTCCCACCCATCTCATAATGAAATCATTCTTTCATGTGCCACAAAATCATAAATCATACATCATAGCATAACCTATGTAATAAAATGGGATTCTTAAACATCATGCCATCATAACATAATCCATAAACAATTGATATCATTTCATAATAAGAAAATTGAAACAATTTAAATCATAGATACATTTTACTTGAAACATACACATTTGAAATAATGTCCTCTTAGATGGAAAATAGTTTTGACAAAACACTTGAAATGAATTCTTGAGGAAAATATCCTTTATTCTTTAAAATCATTTTCTTTTCACAAAATTCCATGCAATTTTAAAAGGTAAGGGTATTCTTGAAAATAATCATGAAATCTTGTAGAGAAAGCTTCTTGAAAATGAGGTGTTATAAAACCATAAAAATCTATTCACACCGTATAAGTTAAAAAAACATTCTTCTCATACTTTTACTGGAAAAGTAAAAAAAGTACCTCGTAACGTAAACAAAAGAAAGATTCATTACATACCATGTAGTAAAAGTAAAAAATGGGTAAAATGACTTTAAACATACATGAAAACACTTTTATAAAACATGGACATGGATGATAGAAATAACCCCAGTAAATATGTACGAATAAGCAATCTCGGATAAAAATGAGATTTGCAAAATTATCCCTTACCTTAGGTCTGATATGCTTCGTACGTATCCGAACCTCCTTTATAATGATTTAAATAATGTCATTGACTTATTAAATAATCATATTAATTGTTATGATATCATATATGTTTCACTTATGACTTTATATTACCCGTTCTTTTTTAAATTCCATGTTAAAGCAGCGTTTTGGGTAAAATCATTTAATTTATCGTATGTGTTTTGACTTTTCGTTCTTGATATTACTACTTATATCCTGATTTACATAATTCCAGAATTTAAAACATGATTTAAATATAATATATATTCATCATATACATATATATATTATAGATCGATAAAAGGAATGAAATACACCGTTCATGGAGACGGTAGGCCGTACGTACGCATTAACGCTGTTTTCGTTTCCTTATTGAATTGAATGAAACTAAATAGATGAAATACATATATATATATATACATAAATCCAGTAGCATTATTATTTCATATATTTCGTTATTATTCATTAAATAAACTTTATTATCATTCATGTATGGTTAACATGGATAATGAATCTCATCGCGTCGTGGAGACGGTAGTCCGTACGTACGCAC
Organism: Viscum album; assembly: GCA_963277665.1. Lineage (NCBI taxonomy): Eukaryota > Viridiplantae > Streptophyta > Magnoliopsida > Santalales > Viscaceae > Viscum > Viscum album. The sequence goes on along the minus strand of OY728142.1, from coordinate 1,325,647,313 downwards.
GAGCGATGATATCGTTACCATAATTATTGAATATAATTGGAGTGGATGGTGTAATATATCAAAATCATTATTATTTTATAATAACCATATATAGTTATTCTATACACCATTATACCCATCCATGTAATGTGTCGGTGGAAAAACAGATTTAACCACGGTGTGGAGATGGTCTTCCGTACGTACGCACGCGTGGTGATTTCGTTTTCCGTAGGATGGATAGATGGTGAAATAGGGTTGTTTCATACTTATAATAACATTTCAGTATATGAGTTATACTGATGTTATTACTTCATAATGAAACAACTAAAGAAGAAGAAGTGTAAGAAGAAATAAATATGAAAGAATCGGTAACGGACATTACCTCTTCTTTGAAGCGCCTCTTTGAGACCTCCTTTTAGGGAACTGAAATTGGTCTTTGAAGAAGACCAGGACCTATAGGATGTTTTTAGGGAAGTGGATAAGAGAATTTGGCAGGGGTTTTCCAAGCTTTAAGGCTCAAAGTTGTGTGAGGAAGAGAGGGAGGAGGTTCCCTTTTATAAGGGAGGAGAGGGGCACCTTTGGAATAACTAAAACTATTATTTTATTATAAAGTCAAATTCGGTTTTAAATATCTCCAAATTGATTAATTTAGAATCTAATGCGGGGATGGGTCTAAATCCTCTCATCCAATAGAATTTATACAAGTTTAGGTTCCTATTTTAACCTTATCATTTAGATTTAACATTAAGTAAAATAATTTTACTTTTACCGTGTCTTCTTGTGTTCTTAAACTATAAGGTCAATAAACTTACTATAACAAGCCAAACGAACCCAAAGTTGTCTATTATTAATATATATAACCTTATATAAGTCATTTTTCCGAACATTAGATTTTTAGGAATAAAATAACAATTAATAATATAATATTTGTTTTTAAAACTATTTTATGTCAATTTTGACACTATTTAGTAATTGATTTTTGTGAAACTCATAAAAGAATGATTAGTTAGAAAAAAGATGCTTAAATCAATAATAACATGACATATTAACCTTGAAAATTAGTGGAATTCATAAAAAGTCTCAAATTAAATTTATTTTGGTATTTATAACATCAATTATGTCAATATTTCATTAATAAGATAATCAATGCATCATCTTTGTGTCATAAATAAATTAAATTATTTAATGTATAAAAATTACAAATAAATTACCATTATGTAGGAAATATTTTTATCTTTCTAATGAATATTTATAGTTGAATTTATCTTATGTATAACCCTATATTAAAAATTATTAATTATTAAACTTTGATTTTAACTATTTTAACCCTTCTTTAAATTAATTAATAATAAATGTCCTAATATAATACAAGTGGTCCTAAATGGTCATATATTATTCCTAAGGTTTTTTTTGGTCGAATTAAACTTATAAAATAGAATTAGGACATGTGTTAGGGTAATAATAATATCATTTTTACCCGTAATTACCCTATTTACTTTTAACCGTGGTAAAAAAAAGTAAAAAGTTATTATTCACTAAAAAATATTTTCATCTCATTGAATTAAATTTTACTTACTGACATCAACCGTGTCTCTTGGATATTTGAAATTCCACTCACAGAAGCGGTAAAATTAAGTTTTATGAAAAATTCATTTTTCTTAACTACCACTTAGTGGTTTCACTATTCATCAAAAAATGAAAGTTTCCAGAAAAATACTAAAAATTAGGCCTAAGCTATATTTGATATTATGAACTCAAAAATGATGTCTATTTTACCAAATTCAAAACATATCAGTTGCATTAATTAATTTAAAAATTAATTCTCGTCGTCAATACAAATAGCGTGTTCTTAAGAGATAATAACTATCAAAAGATTGACACTTGTTTATGTCGGGTTTAAATGTGAAATTACATCCAATGAACAACATTGTATTAAATTGTAGAAATATATGTTAAATATACTTTAAAACCACTCAAATCAATAATTTATCACTATTAATTATTTCGATTAAAAAGGTTATTTTTAATTAAAATTTAGTAATTTTCACTATTCATCAGAAAATGAAAGTTATCCGAAAAGTACCAAAATTTCACCCTAAGATAATTTCGATATTTCGAATCCAAAAATGAAGTCCATTTTGAAAAATAAAATTTTAAAAAGTGGTTATTAATATTCATAACAGCTAGTTTTAATAATATTTTAATAGCATATTGTTGTTTAGTGAAACTCGTTATTGCGTACTACACACGCTATCGAGGAAGGTCACGATTGCGTGTAATTAAAGGCAAGTCAAGGATGTGTGTTGTGCAAGCTCTTTTTGGTGTAGCGTACAACACAATACATTAATGAAATTAAAAAGAATATTTTTCATAAAATCTCGGGGTGTTACATTCTACCTCCTTAAAATGAATTTCGCCCTCGAAATTCGTCAGGGTTATAAATGGTTTACTACTCAAATTTTTTTTTAATAGAAACCCACATCATAAAAAGGAATACCAAAACCAATCTTTAAAAACAAAAGTATTAAACGTAACGGTTACCCAAATAAACTAATCACTGGGTTTCCACATAGGTTAAAATATGGATATAGAAGAGAAATATAACCATCATGTTCTGATGGAGAGTGGTAGAGAACATGGCTATGGAAAATCCAGCAATAAAAAATCCATAAATTTTTGACGATCTAAGGTACCATCTGATTCATCAGATATAAGATCACTAGGACAACATTTTTGGTTTTCAAGATCATTTCCCTAAAGTTGATGAAATTGGAATTAGAAGAAATACTTTCGTGATTTTGGTATAGTCTCACCGTTGGTCATTCTTTGGACAATTTCCACTTCATCTCTTAAATAAATGAAGTTGAATTTGTCATTCGTGATGTGTTAGCAGATCATGTGATAGAATGATGGGTCATTCCATCTGTCTCAAACAAAAGGTTAGTAAAGTTATCAAAAAATACGTAAGTCCATCTATAGTGAGATTAATCATATATGGTTCCTAAAATGGACATATACTTCTTATATTATACTGGTTAATATCATAAAACAAGTTTCTACTAAACAGGGACTTCCTGTAGGCCAGTGGTAGGCGATAAAGGCTAGTCGCACTTTGGTTGTGGGTTCGATTCCCACAGCCTTGTCCGACGCGATGGGTTGTCGCCCATCCTACAGGTTGTCCTTTTTCTAAAACTAAATTACTATAACATCCCATAAATAATATCGAAAAAACTTCTATCCTTAAACAATACTAACTTATGTCCAACATAATCCATCCCAATCTTTAGGCTTATCCAAAATACATCGGTCCAAGCTCATAGTATTAAAATGATTACTTGAAATGTCATATAACAATCACGTGAATGCCATCATTTATCCCCCATATATCATAAGATATATCTTGTTGGTCAAATTACAAACATGTGAATACCTTAATCATGTATACCCATTAAACCTTAGTGAAAACATGAATGCAGTTAAAAGTTAACACTTTCCACAAACCAAAATCCTCAAAATTATTTATACTCAAACCATGATATCACTTAGTCCTTATATCAATCATGAGCTCATGAATACAATCAAACATCTCATTATCTTCTTATCCCTTCATTATGCTTATATCATCTGCTTACCAAAAATATCTCAATCACTTTCCATGGTTACCAGTACCATAAAATTATTAAAAACCACAATAGACCAATACATAAATATTCCAATATTCCACGATACTATATACAACATTATTTTGGAATCCCATTACATAAACACTTAATAATTCCACCACATCGTTGTCATATTCAACATCGCCAATAGTGATCGCATGTGAATTCCCTTTGTCCTTTTCCTTAAGTGGTTGCTCATGTTGATCATCACTAACCCTTGGATTAGGGCATTGATTAGCATAATGCCCCATTTCATTACACTTGAAGCATTGAAGTGTTGTTGATGCATTCTCTGCAGTCTTTTCTTTATTCACACCATTAGCAACCCTTCTTCCATTACTTAGACACCCAGATTCTCGATGACCTTCTTTTCCACACATAAAACATTTTCTAGTTCCTTTAAGACAATCTCCACCATGATTCTTTCCACACTTTGAGCATAAGGAAACATTCATCTTCTTTTCACCATTATTCTGAGATTTCTCCTTGAACTCCATCTTTCATTTCTTGTCAAAACCATGAGATGAATATGTAACACCAACTTCCATTTCTACCTTAATAGCACAGCACACAATTTCTTCATATCTACTGAAGTCTCTTATAGCTAATTCCCTTCAAAGATTTGGTTTTAAGCCACTGAAGAATCGATCAACTTTACTTTCAGGTTGGATGATAAATCCAGATGCATACCTTGAAAGCCTTGTAAAATTCACTTCGTATATACCAACAGATTCATCATCCTTTTTCTTTAGTTCAAGAAACTCCTTTTCCATCTTTGTTCAAAGAATACAAGGGAAGTACTTATTGAAAAATAAGTTCTTGAACTCGTCCCATTCCATGGACTCAATTTCATCTCTTGGCCTTGTATTCTTGGTAATATTCCACCATTGATCAGCATCACCTTCCAAAAGATATACTGCTAAGATGTCTTTATCATGTTCCAAACATTGAAGAAATGAAAATATCTTTTCAGTGGTATTGATCCATTGTTCAGCAACAAGTGGATTAGAAGACCCACTGAAAGAAGGTGGAAGTTGCCTCATGAAGGACTCAATAGAATATTGTTCCCTTCTCTGCTCATTTGGAAGTCCATAATGGTTCATATCTTGTGTAATTATAACAATAAGATTTTTCACTCCATCTCCCATAACATTTTTTTGTTCAGGAGGACAATCATTGCATTGTCCATTACATTTATCAACACGGTTCATTCGGGTTCCAACCATCGTCTAAAACCCAAAAAGAATAGTGTGAGAGGCAAAAATCACGCTAGGGAAAACAAAATATTAAAGGGGGAGTACCTTAAATATATAACATCTTAGGTTACCGTAATTCTAGTACTATAACCTATACTTATACTTAACCTTAGGGAAATCCCTATACATACCTTAGAAATATCTATAGGGATCTCACTAAAGTTCTTGCATCCTAGTTTCCAAAGGTTGACTAAACCTTTCCTCTGATACCAACTGTAACAGTCTGGAATTACTTCCAGTGGACTATAATTGATACCTATCAGGGCACTCCATGGGCGGCTACAGCCCCTGGGCGGGACACACCACCATCCCCAGTGGCAGCCATTTCCTCATGAATCCCTTGGGCGGAGAGCCATGCTTCGTCCAACGCTCACATGTGAGAGTTCCCAAGGATGGATACATTCCTACCTCTTCTGCCTCTGATACCAACTGTAGAGACCCTAAGCTTAATGTACATGGACATTACATTACTTTATCAGAATACTTAATACATATTAAAAACCAACACTCAAGGACCTTAATAGTTTAGTGTCTTTGGAAACTCGGAACATAATCTTCTAATCGTGGTGAAAGATCTTCAACATCTCCCATAAAGATCTTCCCTTTTTTTACCTAAAAACCTTTATTTATATCCTGGGGAAAATAAAACATACAAAGGGTGAGCTCAAATTCTCATTAAGGTTAAGCATGGATAAAATAAAACATACCATATACATTTGAACTTAAAAACCAGAACATAATGTTTAAACATCAAAAGCTTGAGCAATGACATAAAACATGGAAGTATGTAAGGCATAGATCATAAAGAAACATTAATAATGATAAAATAGCATGGGAATAAAACATGTAATTGTGGAAACCATTAAGCACATGATATGATTTCCATAGTAGCCAAGGCATTGCTGCCAAGACCATCTTAGTGGAAAAAGTCCCTTTCTAAATCGATTTCACTCCTCGTTCCAGTCCTGTATTACTGAACCGGTTTAACTTGCCGTTCCAGCCATGTCTATATCATGAGATATAAATCTTTACCCAATTAATTTGAGGGAGATATAGGTCCCACCCATCTCATAATGAAATCATTCTTCCGTGTGCCACAAAATCATAAATCATACTTCATAGCATAACCCATGTAATAAAATGGGATTCTTAAACATCATGCCATCATAACATAATCCATAAACAATTGATATCATTTCATCATAAGAAAATTGAAAACATTTAAATCATAGAGACATTTTACTTGAAACATACACATATGAAATAATTTCCTCTTAGATGGAAAATAGTTTTGACAAAACACTTGAAATGAATTCTTGAGGAAAATATCCTTTCTTCTTTAAAATCATTTTCTTTTCAAAAAATTCCATACAATTTTAAAAGATAGGGGTTTTGTTGAAAATAATCATGCAATCTTGTAGAGTAAGATTCTTGAAAATGAGGCGTTATGAAATCGTAAAAATCTGTTCACACCGTACAAGTTAAAAAAAAACATTCTTCTCGTACTTTTGCCAATAAAAGTAAAAAAAAGTACCTCGTAACTTAAACAAAAGAAAGATTCCTTACATACCATGTAGTAAAAGTCAAAAATGGGTAAAAATGACTTTAAACATACATGAAAACACTTTTATAAAACATGGACATGGATGATATAAATAACCCCAGTAAATACGTACGAATAAGCAATCTCGGATAAAAATGAGATTTGCAAAATTATCCCTTACCTTAGGTCCGATATGCTTCATACGTATCCGAACCTCATGTATAATGATTTAAATAATGTCATTGACTTATTAAAGAATCATATTCATTGTTATGATATCATATATTTTTCACTTATGACTTTATATTACCTGTTCTTTTGTAAATTCCATGTTAAAGCAGTGTTTTGGGTAAAATCATTTAATTTATCGTATGTGTTTCGACTTGTCATTCTTGACATTACTACTTATATCCTGATTTACATAATTACAGAATGTAAAACCTTATTTACATATAATATATATTCATCATATTCATATATATATTATAGATCGATAAAAGGAATGAAATACACCGTTCATGGAGACGGTAGGCCGTACGTACGCATGAATGTTGTTTTCGTTTTCTTATTGAATTGAATGAAACTAAATAGATGACATACATATATATATATAAATAAATCCAGTAGAATTATTATTTCATATATTTCATTATTATTCATTAAATAAACTTTATGATCATTCATGTATGGTTAATATGGAGAATGAATCTCATCGTGTCGTGGAGACGGTAGTCCGTACGTACGCACGAGCGATGATATCGTTACCATAATTATTGAATAAAATTGGAGTGGTTGATATAATATATAGGAATCAGTATGATGTTATAATAACCATATATATTTATTATTTACACCATTATACCCATCCATGTAAGGTGTTGGTGGAAAAACAGATTTCACCACGGTGTGGAGACGGTATTCCGTACGTACGCACGCGTGATGATTTCGTTTTCCGTAGGATGGATATATGGTTAAATAGGGTTGTTTCATACTTATAATAAAATTTCAGTATATGAGTGATACTGATGTTATTACTTCATAATGAAACAACTAAAGAAGAAGAAGTGGAAGAAGAAATAAATATGAAAGAATCGGTAACGGACATTACCTCTTCTTTGAAGCGCCTCTTTGAGACCTCCTTTTAGGGCACTGAAATTGGTCTTTGAAGAAGACCAGGACCTATAGGATGTTTCTAGGGAAGTTTAGAAGAGAATTTGGCAGGGGTTGGCCGAGCTTGAAGGCTCAAAATGTTGTGAGGAAGAGAGGGAGGAGGTGCCCTTTTATAAGGGAGGAGAGGGGCACCTTTGGAATAACTAAAAATATTATTTTATTATAAAGTCAAATTCGGTTTTAAATAGCTCCAAATTGATTTATTTCGAAGATAAGGTGGGTATGGGTCTAAATCATCTCATCAAATATAATTTATACAAGTTTAGGTTCCTATTTTAACCTTATCATTTAGATTTAACATTAAGTAAAATAATTTTACTTTTACCGTGTCTTCTTGTGTTCTTATACTATAAGGTTAATAAACTTACTATAACAAGACAAACGAACCCCAAGTTGTCTATTATTAATATATATAATATTATCTAAGTCATTTGGCCAAAACTTATATTTTTAGGAATAAAATAACAATTAATAATATAATATTTGTTTTAAAAACTATTTTATGTCAATTTTGAAACTATTTAGTAATTGATTTTTGTGAAAATCATAACAGAATTATTAGTTCAAAAAAATTTACTTAAATCAATAATAACATGACATATTAACCTTGAAAATTAGTGTAATTTATAAAAATCTCAAATTACATTTATTTTGGTATTTATAACATCAATTATGTCAATGTTTCATTAATAAGATAATTAATGCATCATCATTGTGTCATAAATAAATTAACTTATTTAATGTCTAAAAATTACAAATAAATTACCATTATGTAGGAAATCTATTTGGCTTTCTAATGAATATTTATAGTAGAATTTATCTTATGTAAAACCCTATATTAGAAATTATTTAGTTATTAAACTTTGATTTTAACTATTTTAACCCTTCTTTAAATAAATTAATAATAAATGTCCTAATCTAATCCAAGTGGGCCTAAATGGTCATATTTTATTCCTAAGGTTGTTTTTGGTCGAATTAAACTTATACAATAGAATTAGGACATGTGTTAGGGTAATAATAATATCATTTTTACCCGTAATTACCCTATTTACTTTTAACCGTGGTAAAAAAAATTAAAAAGTTAGTATTCACCAAAAATTATTTTCATCTCATTGAATCACATTTTACTTACTGATATCAACCGTGTGTCTCGGATTTTTTAAATTCCACTCACAGAAGCGGTAAAATTAATTTGTATGAAAAATTGATTTTTCTTAACTACTACTTAGTGGTTTCACTATTCATCAAAAAATGAACGTTTCCAGAAAAATACAAAAAATTAGGCCTAATCTATATTTGATATTATGAACTCAAAAATGATGTCTATTTCACCAAATTCAAAAAATATTAGTTTCATTAATTAATTGAAAAATTAATTCCCGTCGTCAATACAAATAGCGTGTTCTTAAGAGATAATAACTATCAAAAGATTGACACTTGTTTATGTCTAATTTAAATGTGAAATTACATCCAATGAACAACATTGTATTAAATTTTAAAAATATATTTTAAATATACTTTAAAACCACTCAAATTAATAATTTATCACTATTAATTATTTCGATTAAAAAGGTTGTTTTTAATTAAAATTTAGTAATTTTCACTATTCATCAGAAAATAAAAGTTTTCCAAAAAGTACCAAAATTTCACCCTAAGCTAATTTCGATATTCCGAATCCAAAAATGAATTCCAATTTGAAAAATAAAATTTCAAAAAGTGGTTATTACTATTTATAAAGGCTAGTTTTAATAATATTTTAATAACATATTGTTGTTTAGTGAAACTCGTTATTGCGTACTACACACGCTATCGAGAAAGGTCGTGATTGAGTGTAATGAAAGGAAAGTCAAGGATGCATGTTGTGCAAGATCCTTTTGGTGTACCGTACAACACAAGTCATTAATGAAATTAAAAAGAATATTTTTCATAAAATCTCAGGGTGTTACAAGTAGAGACTATGCAGTGGCTCACCCGATGACTCTTGAGGGTCTACCCTCCAACAGGGTTGGGCAGTGGGTTGATCGTCATCTTGTTCTGGGTTTACCCTCTAGCAGGGTTGGGAAGTGGGTCACCCATCGACTTCATCCAGGTCTACCCTCCAGCAAGGCTGGGCAGCGGGTTGCCTAACGGCTTATTCCAGGTTTACCCTCCAGTAGGGCTGGGCAGTGGTTCACCCAATATCATATTATGAACTACCCTCCAGCGGGGCTGGGTAGTGGGACACTCGTTGACATTACAGACTCAGTCCTTTATACTAGGATAGTCTGTGGCTTTCCTCCGTGATCACCAGAGCGGGACTCTTGGTTGTACGGTTCGGTGATGGAACAGATTTGAATTTGAGGAGACCTCTCGACTACGGGGTAGTGATGAGGTGTGGTTTGACTTAACTTGGAACTCTCAAGTACGAGGGGCGCTTTTCCCCCACCAAGATGCGTCCTTGTGACGCGACCTAAAACCGTGCGGGCGAGTCAGTGCCGCCCAAAGTGGATAGTGTCGAGGTGTGGTGGTTTGGTCCCCTTGACTTATAGTTCGGGGCAGGCGTGTGAGATGTTGGGCATTGATGGTTTTACTTCTGGGACTGTTGGCGACTCAATTTTCTTGGGCTGAGCTACGGGATGGAGATCCTCTTATGACCTTGTTCAGGCTTCTTAGTGAGCATATGGTTATGTATATACCTTTTTCTGGTACCCACTTCTTGGGTTTGGTTACTCTCCTTCCAGAAGAGGTGAAGACACGCGGGGCATGCCACGTGCTTTATGTGTCTAGTTTCTCATGGTTGGACGAGTATACTCTCTTACTATGGGTAGCAAAGACTCGACGGGAAGTTCATCTTCTCGCCATTTCCAGCTCCTTGTGTCTGGACAAGTCTACCCTCCTTTCTCTTGTTGGGTTGAGCTGGAATCTTTACTGCACTTTCAGTTGTTCTCCTCTACTTTTACCTGTTTTCTCTACTTCTCACCCTTCGGTACCTACTTTGTTGCTCCCTCGAGCCTTCGGGGTATCCTACTGAGTATTTTTATACTCACCCCTGCTTGGGCTTTTCCCGCACTTGGTGTTCCCTTCCAGACGACAGACAGGTTGGTCGTGACTTCAGTAGAGCATAGGAGTTCGGGAGCTTGGACCACGTGCGGTGGTCGTAGCTGGGTTCCAGGTGGGAGACCCGTCAGTTGTTTCTTTTTGTTTACCTCTTTCCAGGTTGTGGCACCTTTTCTGGTTGGGTGCGTGTTTTTCCCCTTTTCCTTTTCAGCACTTTACTTGTACTATTTAAAGGTCGATGCACATTTTTGGTATATATATAGTAGTTTCCCTTTTCTTTACTTGTCTTTTCTTTTACTCTGCACTGTTTCATTGAGTGTGTTGCGAGTGTGTGTACAGGTAATTAGGCAAAGGCCACCCCGAGTTGTTGTGCCTTCGGCGCTAGTCACCAGCCCCTGGCCTATGGAGGTGGGCTTGGGGTAGTTGCGGCTCGAGCCCGGGTAGGGTCGGGTCATGATAAAGTGGTATCAGAGGTGGTTTGTTCCTTGGGACGCTGTTCGGACATCCCTAAAATAAAAGGAATTGGTCGGGGTTTAGGGAAACAATGTTAACGTGTCTCGAGAGCGGCTCTTAGTCCAGGGAGTCTAGTGATGGTGCGGCGGCCGATATATCTATTCACCAGGACCCTAATAACCTGCTTGTCGACTCGACACGCTGAGACACTTTTTGCAGGGAAAAATTCATTTGTGCATGACATAGGATTGAGTCTTTGACTGTCGTCCTTGAGTCAGCTCCCCATCGTTGTTGTATTGGTATATACATATATGATCATCTGGCCGTGGCACTCCTTGATAATATTCAGGATGTCTCCGCGAAGATAGCCAGACCAGATACCATCTTTGGTGTGTGACAACGACCCTGGGAGCTACGAGGCCACAGTCCAGGAACCATCATGCGAGACCCTTTCTCTAGGTGGGCCGATAGCAGCACCCCCACCTATTGAGAAGCAGACAGTTTCAACAGAGCAGACTGAGCTTGAGAGAAGGTTGAACACGCTCCGTGAGTTCCAACAGCAGAGACCGCTAAGGTTCAGTGGTGAGCTAGATCCTCTGGCAGCAGAGGTTTCGCTAGAGACAGTGGTTCGCCTCTTCAGGCTTGTGCAGACGCTGACAGATCAGAGAGTGGCTTTGGCAGCCAACATTTTTCTTGGAGCAGCTCGGCGTTGGTGGATTCTGGTGACTCAGTTTCTTGACAAGTCATTGCTTTCATGGGACGACTTTCAGTTGTTGTTTCGTGAGGGGTTTTTTCCCTCCTGCTTGCGCTCCTTTCGGATTCATGAGCTCCTGCAGTTTCAATAGGGAGGGATGACGGTGGCCGAGTACGTGGCTAGTTTCGCAGACCGTGCATGCTTTTACCTGAACTTGGTCCATGATGACAGCATCCGAGCGCAGAAGTTTGAGCAGGGTCTCCACTGAGAGATTCATGTTGTCATAGTACCCTTGGGAATTTCCACATATACCGGGGTGCTGGAGAAGGCATTGGTGATAGAGAGCTTCCTATCGCATTTTGTGGTTGGTATTGGTAGTGGGCATGACGGAGCTGAGACGTCTGTCGTAGCTAGAAGGCATCGGATGACAGAACCTCGAAGCAGGTGGCCTTCCCACTGCCGGTTTCGGAGACGTGGTCGTATACCATTGTGGAGAAAAGATGCAGGGTCTCAGCCGAGGATTCCCTTCTGTGAGTGGATCCCGAGCTGTGGACCTACACCACAGTGGCACCGGAGGGCACCAGCGTAGCCCAGAGAGCGTTGGTGTTATTCTTGTGATGGGCGAGATCACTTGGCACGAGACTGCCTGACCCGAGTTGTTGGGAGCTTCGGGAAGGCAATAGGCAAACCACCACGGCAGGGGCAGCGCCGTGATCGGAGTAGTACCCAGAGAGGTGGTACTAGAAGAGGATCGGGAGGAGCTGGTAGTGGGGGACGACTTTACAAGGTTTTCCCATCACCACTAGGCGGTCCACCTCAGGCTCCAGGAGTTGACAGTTGGGACCGCAGACAACCGTGAGCTTTGGATGTCTACGATCTTGCAGAGCATGAGGTGGTAATAGGTACACTCTATGGATATTCTACTTTTTGTAGTAGAGTTGGTAGACTCTGTGTGTGGAATGATTTTCTCCCTGCTCCTTGCTTGAGTTGATACCATGGTGATGCAGGGCGTCGGGTGTAACCCTGTGTTGGTAAAGTAAAGGGTGTGGGACCTTTTTCTTTAGTCGATGGTGTCGACTCCATCGCTTTCCAAACGTTTAAGAGAGTCTTGGTTGCGAGACATTGACTGTGAAATCTTGTGTGACCAGATATCCTTGGGTGTTTTACCATATGGATATTCTGAAGGAGGGAATCACCGGGCCTTGTTCTAGGTGCGGGCGGTGATTCCAGTCGCGACGTGTGACGTAGAGGTTCAATCGGGGAGGTGAGCTACCCCTGAGGGCCTTCGGGCTGTTTGAAACCGTGCAAAGGGATGGAGAGGTTCCATACCGCCTTGTCCTAACCCCAAAGTCTGGAGTGGGTGCACGACATCGGCAAGGGCCAACCTCACATGAACAGATCAATCCTTTGGTCTGTGTGTGGTGGCGCAGAGCTGTGCGAGAGTTCTTCTGGGTACGGAAGAGCCGGGTGTGGGCTTAGTGCCCTATGATGCTCCCTAGTTTTTATTTTCGGGGAAGAAAATCTTGAAGGAGGGAATGATTTAAGAACCCAGTTTTTGCAGCGGAAGACTTTGGAATATTCTTGATGATATTCCAGAGCAGCGCCTTCTGACGGCGTGCGATTCCGAGCCCCGGTGTGGCCGGAATTAAATTTTCAATGTGTTCACACTGGAAACGCAAAATAAATGGGATAACTCCTAAACAGTGATCCGGATCAGATATTAGAGTGTACGAATGGGTCTAAAATTGGGTGTTTACCCTAGGAACGACATAAAACATGTCAGCGCGGGACGTTTGGACCCCTCGCTCACTTCCGGAATGAGAAACAGATAAATTAAATAATTAAATTATTCGTTTAAGGGTGAAACTCCAGTATCTCTTAAACGGTGGCTTGGATTGGAAAACCGAGGGCACCGTTGAATTTGGAGCATGCCGTTTACCCTAGGAGAGGTGTAATTTTTGCGGGTGCGGCCCGTCTGTGAAAAATGGACCTAGGGGAATTTTCGTAATTTGCGGCCTCAGGGAAATGTTGTTGAAAATTTTTAACGGGGCCTCGGATTAAAATTCGGAGACCACTGTTACATTCAAAACATGGTTTTTAGCCTAGGGGAGGCTTAATCCTGACCCCGTCGGGAGTTCGGGTTCGGGCAGACGGATGGGTGGTTAAGTGTTTTCTATTTAAACACTTAACCCACCCCTCTCCTCTCCCCCTTCTCCACTAGCGTCATCAGCTCCCAACAACGAAGGAGGAAGTTCTCCTCCATCGCCTCCTCCTCTCTGGCGAGGCACGGCTTTGACGGGTCGTGGCGAAGCACCGGGAAAAGCCCAACAAGGTAGGATCACGCGTTCAATTTAAACTCCCGCACCTATTTTAGATTCATAATTTTGCGGTGAATTGCTTCTTGATTATCGAACAAAACCCATGAATGCGAAGAATATTTTATGATCTTTCTGACACTTGTTTTGGATTTGAAATCGGAGTTCGGAGTCGTTCGCAGTCATCCGCTGAAATCAGCGGGTCTTGGGGTGTTTTTCCGGCAGTCCGGTGAGGTTCCAAGGCGGCGCGGCGGCGGACAGAGGCGGTGCGGCGGCTTCTCCGTGCGGGAGAGCGGTGGTGTCGGCTGAGGCGGGGTGGCTGCGGGCGAGGGGGCGTGAGGCGCCGTCGGCGCTGGCTGGCACGACGGTGAGGTGGGGTCGCGGCGCGCAACCCCTGCGGGGAGACCGAGAGTCGCGTGACGCAGGTCTCCGCGTGGACGCGACCAGCCAAATGGCCGGTCGGTGGAGCAACCCGCACGCAGTGTGGGTCTCACGGGAGGCGGCTGGGCCGCGGTCTCAGCGGGCCAGCCGGACCGGGCTGGTACGGCCCAAGGGGGTCCCCCCTTTAAAATATTGGGACGCCCGTATTTCGGGCTACGGTCGTCCGTTTTGAGCGCCATCTGCGGTAGCGCGGAGCTCGTGTCAATACAAAGTTTTTGAGATGGTTAAGGGAATTTTTAATTCCCGAAACAAGGGGCCTCGGAGGCGCGACGCATCTTTAAGTGAATCGATGTTTTTCCGGGGGATCTTGTTTTGGGCGGCGCAGACACGTCCGACGTCCGATTCAAGCGCCGTCAGTGGCGTTGGGACCCTGGAACCAAGGAGAAGTTTTCCAAGTTGGTTTCAGGCATTGAGTCTGGAGTTGAGGTGTGGGCCCCACGGCCCGTCTTCTGAGCTACGAATAGCGTTTAGTGACTTTCTCATTGGGTATCCATTCAGGGTGTACGAGCAGTCTTTTTTGGGTGTTTTTTTGAGGGCATTGCAATGGTGCAATCCGTCCGCTCTAATTCGGCATGCTGGTGCAGGCCCCATGAGGGTCGTTTGTGCGTTGACAGTGATTTTCCTTCTTTATCATCGGGTGTCTGTTTTGGACAAGTGATTAGTCGAACTTGTGTACATTTTCAAGAGGATCGCAACAGTGCGATCCATCTGTTGAGTTTCGGGACCGGGATACGGGTCCCACGTAGCACCGCTCGTGTGCGGTGTTCCATAATGCATCTTTTTCTCTGGATATCTGTTGTGCTCAAGTGAGCATTCTTTTTTACATGATTTACTGAGGGGATCGCAATGGTGTGATGTGCCTGACTGTTTTCGGGGCCGAGGCTCAGGACCATGGGACGTCGTTCGGGCGTGAGGCGGCGTTGGTGACTTTTCTATCAGATGTCCGTTTGAGGTGAGTAAGTAGTCTATCTCACGTGTTTTTTCGCGAGGATTACAACGGTGTGATCTGTTTGGTTTTTCGGATCCTCGTACATGATCTTATTGAATGTGGAAATGTGAAAGGCGCTCTGATGGCAGTTCTTCTACTGTGTTTGTAGCAGACATTTGGCGTGTGATCGCGTGCACTCTCATGTGAGTGAAGTAATGATTGAATAGATGTGGTTGGTCATGCCCAGTCATTGAGGCAGAAAGTTGGAGATGTTACGTCACGCCTTCGCATAGACGTTGGGTGTCGTGTGCACGATAGCCCTTAGGCTAAAAATGAAGTATACTCTGGGAGTATACGGGAGCGCTTGGAGGTACGTGTGGTTTGTACCTGAGACTGTTTGTGCTCTAGGTTGGGGATTGACTTGGGGCCACACGTCGTGTGGGCCCCATATGCGTGCCATGATCTGCTTTGCGTACTTTGACCTCTCACGACGTAGAGGGTCCCTCTGTGCTTGTTTGTTTGACCAGCAGGGTTGAGTGGTCTCCCCCTAGTTTTGTTCTCGATGGATCGGCCGGTAATGGTGCTAGTGACACCCAATGATGGAACAGGCACTGAACCTCTATTAGGTGAGTTGTTCTGGAGTTGTGTGGTTGGATATACCCACTCCGTGTTCGATCGCCCAGTGTTGTACCCTCCAGTAGAGATGGCCAGAGCAGTTCTGAGTTTTACCCTCCAGCGGGGCTGGGCAGTGGGTTACTCATTGACTTCTCAGGGTTTACCCTCTAGTAGAGACTAGGCAGTGGGTCACCCGATGACTCTTGAGGGTCTACCCTCCATTAGGGTTGGGCAGTGGGTTTCTCGTCGTCTTGTTTCAGGTCTACCCTCCAGCAGGGTTGGGCAGTGGGTCGCCTGTCGACTTGTTCAGGGTTTACCCTCTAGCAGAGACAAAGTAGTGGGTCACCCGATGACTCTTGAGGGTCTACCCTCCATCAGGGTTGGGCAATGGGTTGCCCGTCATCCTATTCCAGGTTTACCCTCCAATAGGGCTGGGCAGTGGGTCACCCTTCGACTTATTCCAGGTCTACCCTCCCGCAAGGCTGGGCAGTGGGTCGCCTGACGGCTTATTCCACGTCTACCCTCTAGCAGGGCTGGGAAGTGGGTCACCTAATGATGTGTTAGGGTTTACCCTCCAGCAGGGCTGGGCAGTGGGTCACCCGATATTATATTATAAACTACCCTCCAGCGGGGCTGGGCAGTGGGACACTGGTTGACATTCCAGACTCAGTCCTTTATACTAGGCTAGTCTATGGCTTTCCTCCATGATCACCGAAGTGGGACTCTTGGTTGTACGGGTCGGTGATGGAATGAATTTGACTTTGAGGAGACCTCTGGACTGCGGGTCAGTGACGAGGTGTGGTTTGACTTAACCCAGAACTCTCAAATATGAGGGGTTCTTTTCCCACACCAAGACGCGTCCTTGTGATGCGACCTAAAACCGTGCGGGCGAGTCAGTTCCTCCCAAAGCGGATAGTGTCGAGGTGTGGTGGTTTGAGCCCCTTGACTTGTAGTTCGGGGCAGGCCTGTGGGATTCTGGGCATCGATGGTTTTACTTCAGGGACTGCTGGTGACTCACTTTTCTTGGTCTGAGCTACGGGATGGAGATCCCCTTACAACCCTATTCGGGCTTCTTAGTGAGAATATGGTTATGTATATACCTTGTTCCGGTACCCACTTCTTGGGTTTGGTTACTCTCCTTCCAAGAGAGGCGAAGACGCGCGGGGTATGTCACTTTTCCGTGTCTAGCTTGTCATGGTTGGACGAGTCTACTCTCCTGCTATAGGTATCGAAGACTCGATGGGAAGTTCATCTTCTCACCATTTCCATCTCTTTGTTTCTGGATGATTCTACCTTCCTTTCTCTTGTTGGGTTGAGTTGGACTCTTTACTGCGCTTTTAGTTGTTCTCCTCTACTTTTCCCTATTTTCTCTACTGCTCACCCTTCGGTACCTCCTTTGTTGCTCCCTCGAGCCTTCGGGGTATCCTACTAAGTATTTTTATACCCACCCCTGATTGGGCTTTGCCCTCACTTGTTGTGACCTTGAAGACGACAGACAGGATGGTCGTGACTTCAGTGGAGCATATGAGTTCGGGATCTTGGACCGCGTGTGGTGGTCTTAGCCGGGTTCCAGGAGGGAGACCCGTCATCTATTTCTTTCTGTTTACCTGTTTCCGGGTTGTGGAACCTTTTCTGGTTGGGCATGTTTTTTTCCCCTTTTTCCTTTTCAGCACTTTACTTGTATTGTTTATAGTTTGATGCACATTTGTGATACATATATAGCAGTTTCCCTTTTCTTTACTTGTCTTTTATTTTACTCTGCACTGTTGCATTGAGTGTGTTTTGTGTGTGTGTGTATAGGTACTTAGGCAAAGGCCTCCCCGAGTTTTTGTGCCTTCGGTGCTAGTCTCCAGCCCCTGGCCTGTGGAGGCGGTCTTGGGGTAGTTGCAGCTTGATCCCAGGTAGGGTTGGGTTGTGACATAATGTTATTCCAAATAGTATAGTCCTTTCTTGATCCATCTTTAGCATGGATTTTGGAACCAACAAATTCCACCCCTCAGAATAGGAGTTGAGGAGAAAATGTGGGTTAGATTCTAAGGGTAGATCGCCAGATATATGTAGATTGCAAAGCTAGATCGTGATGATTATGTGTGGAGTGTGTGGGAGGATCTCCCTGAAGCTTGTGGTGGCAGAGGTTTATATGATTCTTGAGGATCCACTACCTATAAATTCAGCATGAGGTCCCCTCTTTTGTCCACATCTTGTCTTCGTGAACTTGTGCTCAAGATCTTGAATCACAAAGCTCCATCACCCCTGTGAATTCTCTTTGAAAACCAGGTTCCTCAAATCAGTGATCTGCAAATGATTCTTAGCAAACTGGTGCATCCTAATCCTATGTTGCTCTAGGAAGCACACTGAGTCCTTTGAGACTTCATGACTGTGTGCTCCATGAATGTTCTTTGAGAACATTATCTGTGAACATAATAGTGAAACAAAGGAGAAATATCACTAAATTCATGGATCAAAATGGCCAATCCAGACGATTCTCAGGAGGTTCTTGCCGATGCCTCTCAAAGGGAAAACATAGTGGACAATATTGAGCTTGAATAATGAGTGAAGATCCATTATAATCATGAGTCTCTGGTGAATTTTCTTAACGGAAGGGAAGAAGGAATACCCCCTCTATAATATATTTCCACTGTATGACTTCAGTCTCATGGATGATGTTTTCATCCCCATAGAAAGCAGAGATAAAACATATTCTTGGTTTAGGGGCACTCTATGCCAACATCAGTGGTTTAGGGCTACTAATGGTCATACCTGAAAGTATCATACGCTTTTCACTACTGACTAAATCAAAAACCATGTCAAAAATGTTTATGGAAAATCACAGCAACCAGAGGTATCTCTGCTATAATTACACACCATTATCAAGGTGGGTTTAGGGAACCTGGAGAAAGGGTGGACTGATAACTAGGATCTGTTCCCAGGTGGAAATTTCAAGAATGAATGGGCATGGGCCTACAGGGTCTACGCATCTTTTGATAAATTTAGAGAAGATATGAGGAAGTTGGGCCTATAATATGATACATGGGATTCTCAATTTAACATGTACGAACCGAAATACATGATTCTAGAGCTACTGAGTAGGTGATCGTTGAGGACCAACACTATCCATTTTCATCATGGGGAGGTTAGTATTAGCCTTTAGGACCTCAAATATATATAAGGTATTCCAACCCTGGGGGCGATGTATGATGGGTTCCTTCCTAGAATTAATACTTGGGAGGATCCAGAGTAGATTCCATGGCTGGAGAAGATATTGATGGACCTGGTGTTGGGTGATAATAAACAGTCGGTGAGGGAAATCCACTTCAAATAGTGGTTTAGACATTTCCTGAATTTCCCATCGGAGCATCCTATTAAGGGAGAGGAGGAACCCAGGAAACTGCCAAAAATTCCCCAAAATAGTCCAAGGGGAGATCAGTGTAGAAAATAAGGTTCTTACTAGCAAACCATGGAAGAAAACCAATGGAATTTATGGGGGTATAGTGTCAATACTGAGTAGAACTGATGGTTAGGTTGGCTGGGTTCATCTCTACACTCATTTGTGGATGGATGTTTTCGGTTAGGGATGCACACATGGGTGTGTGGCCATGCACATTTATCATGGAATCTGTGATGGCTGTGGTGCAGCGCATCAACCTTGGGATCTTAGTTTTGGAAAAACAATACATGGTGTTGTGGAACATTAGTGATGGGAAGAAGCCACAATGGGCATATGGACCGCTCCACTTTTTGTATGACTGTATAACAATGTATATGAGGGTCTATGAAATCCAAACCCCATTCCCCCCTGGGTTAGACTTTTTCCTAGCCATTCTGAACGTAGTGGGAAGTTTCCCAACCAAAATGACTTCACCAATAATGATGAACAGATTTTGGAGGGTGGATGAATTAAATTTCCATCCATTCTCACTGCCAAAGGGGGTATTCACTGATGATGGCTAGGGAACTGAGGATCATCGATCATATCTCTGGGTCTTCTGATGTGGTGTTCTGGTGGCACGAGTAGACCCTGAGCCTATCTTCAAGCCATATACCCTGCATAGCTTTGCGAGGAAATTTTGTTTCATGCAGATGTTAACCCCAAAAGTCTATTTGGGAGTAAGCCATAAGGATCACCCATGTGTGATGAGGAAAATGTGGATCATGTTCACATGGGAGGATGGTAAGATACATAATGAGTTTCCTCCGCCTACTTCGGCCTATGGGCTAATCGAGGTGTATGCAAAAATCTGGTAGAAATCCTATCTAGGGGATATAATGAACTACCCATATTGATGATGGGGTTACCTCTCAACCTCGAGGTCAGGGTTAGAAAATGGAAAAAAACATCACAATGGTAAGGCTAATGCACATTGTGGTGGCAGAGTTACAGTGGTAGCAAGGAAAGTAATTCAAAGGCCTTCAATGAGCGTAGGTGGAAGGAAAGTAGTAGCAGGAGACCCAATTGTCCCAACTAAGAAAAATGAGGAGGAAAGGAGGTTGTCAAGATGATTCCATAGGATACCTACTCAAGCTCCTAAGAATCAGCTACGATGCATAGACATACCTAAATATGCCTTCTATCTGAAGGTTTGGGGAACCTAGGACATTAACTTAAAATTACTTAGTCCTTATGAGATGTGGTATCAAATCAACCAATTAGTATTGGACCTTACGGACATCGGGTATGCCAGGGTGGGAATTTTGGTTTCTCATATGAAGGGGGAGCAGTATATGGCTGTGCTGGAAGACTTCATGAACTCCTAGGGCACCCCATGTCCTATGATGGAGTAGTAAAGGTACCACTTAACCAAACACCTCCAAAAAACAATCTTCTACTGATATGGTGGATTTCTTCCCTCATCCTGGGTGATCAGAAGAGTCTTCAAGAGAGGACACCAATAAAGGGAGTCCTCTAGAGAAAGGAGAGGTTGCAGCCTTAGAGAAGGGAGAATTCAAAAAAATTATTAAGTTAAGTTCTAATACATTACTTTTCACTATGATATTACTCATTTCATCCAAGTTTCTCAACTAACATTTGTTCTTTATAAAAGATCCTTACTTAGAAAACTCCTTCCTGCCTGGAAATGGACATCGAGGGACAATCTCCTAGGACTGCATCAATAATAATGGTGAGCGTAGGGACTAGAAGGATTGTGAAAACCAGGGTGGTCATTCTAGAATCCTTGGAATTCCCAACCATATATGGGGGTCCACATACTGGGATTCCAATGGTTACGACCCCGGGATGCGATCGAATATTCGACCTTTGTAAGTTCTCTTCCTTGCAGAGTCATAACTATTGTCCATCTATCCAGGAAAACTGATATTGTATTTGTCCAAAACATTATTCAAGTAGTGGGCATGATGCTAGTGAGGATGGAAAGGGGTCTCATAGCTCGAGTAATGCCAATTCACAGGGAATCAAATGCTTGAGCTGACCAGGCTACGATGATCACAGTTGTGGGTAAGACCACTGGCGGGGTGGAACCAGAACTTATCGAGGTGGGATCCAGTAATAATGATCAAACACATGATATGAAACCTAGACCTTATGATAGGATGGCATAGGAGGATACTACTTCTGTAATTATAGAGGTGTTCCTAGAATATGAACCCACAAAACCAGAGAGGTTGGATGAGGCCGATTTTGATGTCGAGTACAGTTAGGCAGTCCATCGTCCGTCATGGAAGGTGATCAAGTGATTCATTGACAATGTACCATAAGAATAATGGATAACCAATCTGGGGGAAATTAATTCTCAGATACATGACTTATGCGACGGAGTATTGGATGCATAAATTATACATATTCTCATCCAGGATTACATTACTAAGATGGTATGAGAGAGTGAGCATGATTTCAGTGTCGCCTAGAAGTGGAAGAGGTATGTGAGCATTCAGAAGCTTCAGGAGGCTGAACAGAAGATCCAAATCTTATAAATGCAGATGAATGAGTTCTCTTCTTTAATCAAAATTCAATTGTAACTCATATCATGATTACGGGTCCAATTAGTAGAAGCTGAAGAGAATTTGAGGAGAACATCTCCCGAAGTCGTTGATATCCAAGCTGAGAAAGATCAAGTATGGATCATAGAGGATGTAATTTTCCCCATGAACAATGAGGAAGGAAGGGATATTAAGAGGTGAAAAAAAATAATGGGTTCCACACACCCAAAGGTGGCTGAGATGAGGTTCTCCATTGAATAGGACAATCCACAGGGGCTGTGTTTTCCAAACTTACAAACATATTTGATGCTTGATTTGTTATTTAGACTGAATACATGGAAAAACATTTACCTTAATCACTACATATCAATCACATATTTGAAGAAACTAATAATAAATACCTAATCTCACATGGGTCATACCCAGTGTGATAAACAAGGGATAACCATATAATCAATCATCTTGGATATGAGAGTGTTGAACAACCATCAATTAATTGGGGTCTGACCGACCACCTGAAGCTTTTGGAGTATGAGAGAGGGGTTGTAACTAGAGAATGGGATTATTAGAAGAGCCAAATCACCTCTCCCAATGAATTCTAGAGCATGAATGGGATAATTTTAGGGGCATTAGAATCAATCTGAACAAATGGGAATGAGAAGTGTGAATCACGATACACAAAATTCAGAACACAGTGAGGGTGGCATGATGATGGAGGATAACTATTGACCTTATTTGAAAAACAACATCCATATCACATTATCCTAAAGCGGGAACAAAAAAATGAGGGCCAACCATTGACCGTATTTGAAACAAGGGTCCAAACTCGAAGTGTCATTAAATGTCAACCGAAAAGTTGACCTAGGATGGTAGGTGATCCAAAATGGCATGGGACTAGGCCATTAGGGGGTTGCATCAGATGTGAAAGAGGATGAGGATCCAAATAAAGGGGATGTGTGAAGCATGGTGATGGAGTGATGGGGTGTTCAAATAGAGTCCAACACTCTTGAAAATATGCCACTGTGATGAAAGATCTTTGGTGCAAGCGTATCGATGTGAACTAAGATCAAACATACTCTTAGAAAGGATCTCTCTAATGAGAACCTAGAATATATTTTAGTTTTACATCATGAAAATGAGGATGATAATCACACAGTTTAACATCATATGGTGAGGATGGTGCCTGGAATAGTTTAATGTCATATGACCAGGTCGTTGCACATAGTTTAAGGTCATATTCTGGGGCACTGGTTAACAGTTTAAAGTCATGTTATATGAACTTGGGGATACTAGTTTAGGGTCATAAAAATTGGAATGAAATTGGGTAAAAAGGGATTTAAGGGTTAATGAACTTGTGGTTGGGCCCGAATACAACATGTTCGGGTGTCCTACATATCTTGTAAGGGAAGGAATAAAGATGGGTATAGTTATTAAGGGCTCATGTAGTTTAACATCATGTATAAATAAAGTTGCGATGCAATTTATTTTCATACAACTAGGTCATATACACTCAAAGGAGGAATGTGTGAAATGGTACATAACCCTATGTGAATGAGGATAGGGGATAGCCATGCCACACCATACATTCTCAAAGGGGAACCCAGAAAAAAAGGGCCAAAACTGGGGGGTTTACAATTCCATGGATGGATCTGAGGATAAGATATCTGGATGTCACTATGTATCATGCAAGGGTGGGAATCAAGATTTACATAGTTATTGAAGGATAGCATGATTAGAGACCAACACTGGTGAGGGAAATCATCTTTGATAGTGAGGAAGCTAAAGCATCCAACAATTATCCTAGGGTATCCAAAACTTGTATAGGGTATGATTTCAGTTTAGCATCATGTATTCAGGATGAAGAAAAAGGGGTAATAATACTGAGGCTGGACCCAACATCGATGATTTAGGTGTCACTAGGTATCCTACAAGGGTAGGAATCGACCCATACATAGTTCTTGAGGGAAGGCGTGGCAAGTGTCCAATGCCAAGGGGGTGATATCCTATGAAACGAGGACAATCGAGGTTGTTACGTAGTTTAATTTAATTAAAACTTGGACACTAAAGTTCTTAGTTTAAGGTCATATATTTTGACCATGATAATGAGATTATTAAAGTGGAAACATGTAACATGGTTTCAAATAGCAACTAGACATGAATGATGAAAAAGAAGTCCACATCGCATCGAACATTCCTTGGAGAAAACCTTCACACAGTTTAAGGTAATGAAGTATGGATCATAAGAATGGGATTCCCAGAGATGAAATATGTAATGTGGTTCCCCAAAGAAATCCAACATTAATAAGAAAAAATAAGTCCACATCGGATCACAAATTCCTAGGATATCACATACATAGTTTAAATCCATGATGCCTAGACTTTGGGATCGTAAATCCTAATTTACGGTCATAGAGTTCAGACCATGGGGTGTGAGAATCTTCCATTAAAGTATAAACCTTGTCAATAACCACTAATCCTATGCAATCAATGCTTGGTGTGGGGAAAATGGGTAAAGAAAATCTTTAAAAAACATAGAATCACACAATAGGGGAACATAGGGGTGGATTCAAGGGAAGCCTCATGATGCTGGTCCACCCACTCAACATGTAAAGGTGCACAGAGGGATGACACCGAGAGTATTAAAGTTCCATATAGACATAAGGATGTGAGAAGGAATGTGAATCATGAGATAAAAATTTGGGATATGATGGGATTGGCATGGAGATGAAGGATAACAGATAACTGTGTTCAAAACACAGTATCCATATCGTGTGGTCTGATATGGTAACAAACAATTGAGGTTCGATTGATGACCATATTCAAAACATGGTTGAAACCTGTTCCAAGATTCCATTCAAAATCCTCTAGGACGACGACCTAGAATGGTAGGTGAGCCTTAAAGCTGGGCATCGATACCATTCGGTGGCCCTTTTGAATATGAAAGATGATCATGACCCAAACAAATGGCATGAAAAGCATGGTGGTGGAATTAGGAAATGTCCATACGAATTCCAAAACGTTAAGTCCCATACAACTGCGCATCTGAGCATACTAATGAGGAAAATCAGATGGAGGTATCTGATTAGGGTTTGGTGACTCGAGAGGATGAGTGGAGGAAAGAAGTAGAATAGGTGGATGAACCTGGGGCTATAACTAAAGAAAAATGTATGGGCACTCCTATGTATCCTGTGAGGGTAGGAATCAAGCCATACATAGTTCCGAAATTCCATGCACTTTAACATTATGTGGTAAGGATGTAAGTTGAAACATAGTTTATTGTCATATAGCTAGGACATAGTGGGAAATAATGTCTCAAAGGGGATGCACGAGGAGATTTAAAATAAACCTAATGTTATTGAGGACCAAAGAAGTATACACTATACCACACACACCTATGAGAGGACTTAGGCTGAAGGGATGAGATAAGGGGACTACGACTAAGTTACATGTAGTTTAACATCATGCGGTAAGGACGTAGTAGTTTAATATCATATGTGATGGATAAGATCTTAGTTTAAGGTCTTATAACTTAGACCATAAAGAAGTGGTTGGGGAACCTGGGCTGGACCCAAAGACAAAATGTATAGGTGTTCCTATGTATCCTACGAGGGCAGGAATCAAGCCATACATAGTTTTGGAATGGAATGCAATTTAACATCATGTAGTGAGGACGTAAGAAGAAGAATAATATCTCAAGGAGAATATGCATGGAGTGGTAGAATAAAATCAATGTGAATGAGGACCGGATAATCCCACACCACATCATACACACCTAAGAAAAGACTTAGGACAAAGGGATGGAAGGAAGGAATCATAGATGAATACCATGTGGTTTAATGTCTTGGAGGAAAGACAAGGAAGAATTTTCCTTTTTAGGTCATGTAAAAGGGACCATAAATACTAAGTAGTTTAATGTGTTGTAATGATTGGGGAACCATGGTTGGACCCGAAGATGAAATTTATGGGCATTCCTACATGTCCTACGAGGGTAGGAATCAAGACACATGTATTTTTGAAAGTCCACATAGTTTAACATCATGCGATGAGGACGTAAGATGTTTGAGTTCTCTAAAATGGTTTGATGGTGTGGCTATTATAATTCTGACATGAATGAGGACAAAGGAATTCCACACCACACCATACGCATTCTCGGATAGAACCTGGGAAAGAGATGGAAATTTTTATGGTACATGGATCTGGACCCAAAGAAAAAATGTTCTAGACTTTTAATATATCCTTTGATGACATGAATCAAGACACATGTAGTTCTAAAATGTTGTTCAGTTTAACGTAATATGGTGGGGCTGTAAGATGTGTAAGTGTTCTCAAAGTGGGTCATGGTGCGACTATTATAAATCCTACACGAATGAGGAAAAATGATTTCATCATCACACAACATATTCCAAGGAAACTCAGTGTATGGGGATGAAATAATGAAATTATTTGTGGTACATGGGATGGACCCAACAAAAAATTGTCTAGGAGTTACTACATATCCTGTAAGGGTAGGAATCAAGTCATACATAGTTCTAGAATTTCATGTAGTTTATCATCATGTGGTGAGGAAATATGAATACTACTCTCTAGGAAGGTATATGGAATATTAGTTGTAAAATTGATGTGGATTAGGAGAAAATAATCCTCACCATAGCTTGCACTTCTATGTGGAACCTTGGTAGAGTGACGCCCTCTCAGAAGAAGATGCCAAGACGTTGCACAGTTTATCATCATGTGACCAAGATGAAATGATAGTTTAACATCATATAGGAAGGTTCCATTTAATGTCATGTAGGAAAAAGGTACTTTCCAATTTTATGTCTTATAAATTTAATGAGGGTGAGTAGTTTAACATCATACATTATGCTCCCATATAGTTTAACATCATGAAGGAGAATAATGCTATGCAGTTTTATGTTCTACAACCTGTATGAGGGGAGTCTTCATGTGAAGTACTTCTTGAGAAATTTGTAATTGGTGAGAGAAGTAATTAAATAACCATCCATGGTGACCAAAGAGTACACACCATTTGGATACACCTTATGAATAATTTAGGGTACATCCCATTTGGGATCCAACTTTGGTTTCTTCCTGCAGGGTATCATCGGTGTCCTCAAAGCCAATACCATGCCACCTTTGTAACACCCCGACCCCAGTTACCCAGAGTCGGTGCATTATTTTAATACATTGGAATGATTACAAG
The DNA here is from genome assembly GCA_963277665.1 of Viscum album. Taxonomy (NCBI): domain Eukaryota; kingdom Viridiplantae; phylum Streptophyta; class Magnoliopsida; order Santalales; family Viscaceae; genus Viscum; species Viscum album. The sequence goes on along the minus strand of OY728142.1, from coordinate 1,325,620,084 downwards.
GAATAAATTCCGGAAGGACTGATCAGTTTAGCAGTCTTAGAAAAATAGATCACATACATGAATGTTACATTTGCACTTTATGATGTACAAAACAACATAAATAATCTTTATGAATGCCATTATTCCCTTGGCTTAACCCTGCATATCAATCACATTACACTTCTTGGAATCCTGGGAAAAATAAAACATAGAAAGGGGTGAGCTCAAATGCTCAGTAAGGTTAAGCAATACAGCGGAAACTTTCAAAAATAAGCATAAACATTTAAGGCAATGTATAAAACTAAAACAAAAGCCTTTTAAACTTTAACTTCAGCATAATATGGCAGAAATAAAGTGAAATAATTCCATTTACTTATTCACAGGAATATTCTACTAATAGAATAATCACATGAAATATCACTAACCACTTTTATAATGATGGAATGCAGGATGCCGAACATTAATTTCTGTGTCGAGGCCTCGTGCCAAGACCTAAGGTATAACTGTAACCGGAACCCAACCCAGAGAGCCTCTATAACCGAAATCCATCCTGGAGTGCCTCTAATAACTAGACACCAACCCGGAGTGCCTCTAATAACCGGACACCAACCCGGAGTGCCTCTAATAACCGGACACCAACCTGGAGGGCTTACTTTTACCGGTCCCCAACCCGGAACATACTAGTCCAAAACATTCATCTTATGAAGAGGATGAAATATAACATAAACATTCGTATTAAAACTAACATACAAAATTTCAAAACTTTAATCATAAACCATTAATGGCATAAAAATAACTCATTCATAGTCAAAAATATCACAAAACCTTAAATACAATATGGATGATTTGTATCATAATAAATCAACTTGAAACAAGTTTAAAATTTATCAAAGGACGTTGACATAGATGAAATCAATACTATTTGAGAGAAATATCTCTTTTTTGAAATCATTTAAAAGTCTCATAATTATAGAGAAAACATTTATTTTGAAAATATCTTTATAATCTTGTGAAGGAAGCTTAAAAGGTGTAATAACGGCGGAGAATAACCGCACCTGCCGTATAAGTTAAAAAAAGACATTCTTACCGTAATTTTGTCAAAAGGTTAAAAAGAACCTTGTTTGGAAAACGACGGAAATATTCCTTTATAAACCTATTATAAAAAGTCAAACAAGGGTATAAATGTCTTTAACCCATATTCTTGTAAATAGTAAAAATGTTTTGAAATGAATTTTTAAGAAACATGGATGTGGATGATAAAGAGATCCAAGTATATTATTACGTATATACAACCTCAGATAGTGAAGAGATTGCGAAATAAACCCTTACCAATTTGGTAACTTACGAAACGTAAAACCCATGAAATAGGTATCATACAATGAATATGTAAATACACATAAATTAAAGTTTATTACATAAATAATATAATTATGGGTAGTACATACACCACACAAAAGGTAATGGTGGCAATATGGCATGAATCTCACGGAAATAAGGAGTGAGATGGAAACCCCTTACCTTGCACTTTCCTTTAGTTGAGGGTAAGTTTAACCTCCTGTATGAAGGTCGTAGTATGTTATTAAATTATACCAGAAGCATATTAATATTTATTATATCATACATGATTCATTTATGACTTTATATTACCCATTTAATAATAATTTCCATGTTAAGTTAACATTTCGGGTAATAATCACTTTCTTTATCGTACGTGTTTTAACTTGTCACTCTTGGTTGTATCACTTAGATCATGATTTAAATGCTTCCAGAATATAAAAAATGATAAATATATCATATATAATTAGAATATAAATATGTATAATAGACATATATATATATAATGGAAAACACTGTTTATGGAGACGGTAGTCCGTACTTACGCATAAACGATGTTTCTGTTTTCATATAGTATTGAATAGAAGTAAGTGAATAAGATATATTTAAGTAAATAAATCCTTATATATATATATATATATATATATCTCAAGTAGCATTATTATTTCATATATTACATACTTATTAGTAATATATATTTTTATAATCTTCGATGAATGGTGAACTTGGAAATGAATCTCATCGCGTCGTGGAGACGGTAATCTGTACGTACGCACGAGCGAAAATATCATTATTTTGATATTAAAATAATATATAATTGGATTTTATATCATATATAAAGAATCATTATCATGTTATATTTATTATTTACATGAATAAAAATCATTATTATGCCCATCCAAATAATAATATATTGAATAACAATTACACCACGACGTGGAGACGGTAAGCCGTACGTACGCACGTATGGTGACATGTCATTCAAAGGATGGATAGAATACTGAATTTGGTTATACCATATTTATAATAATATTATAGTATATAGTATATACTAGATTAATTATTTTATAATGGTAATAACAAATAAAGAAGAAGTGGAAGAAGAAAGGAACTTGAAAAAGGGTGGTGAAATCATTACCTCTTCTTCGGGTTCTTCCTTTTGATTTGATCAAAAGGGCTCCTTAGGATGGCTTTATGACTAAATTAAGGCCTCTAGGATGAAGTGAGTGAAGTTGAGAGAGTATTTGGGTAGGGTTTGGCCGAACCAAAAGGCTTTGAAGGTGTGAATTAATGAGAAGGGTGAGTGTCCTTTTATAAGAGGGGTGTGGGGCACCTTTGGAAAAGCTAGAAATATTATTTTATAATAAATTCATATTCGGTTTATAATGGCTCAAAAGTGGATTATTTATAGGTTAAGGTGGGTATGGGTCGAAAACTACTCAAAAAATAGAATTTAGACAGGTTTGGGTCATTATATTAACCTTATTTTTTAGTTTTAACACTTAGTTAATTAGTTTGACACTTACCATGTCACTTTGTATTTTTATATTATATAGTTAATAAACTTACAATATACATACAAGCAACCCCCAAGTGGTCCATTAATTATACAAATATCATGATAAAATTATCTTGGCTGAACCTTAGATTTTTAGGAATTTAATATCAATTAATAATATAATATTTGTTTTAAAAACTCTTTTATGTAAATTTTGACACTATTCAATAATTGACTTTTTAAAAAATCATAACAGAATTATTACTTAGAAAAAAGTTAATTAAATCAATACTAATATGTCATATTATCCTATAAAATTAGTTTAATTCATTAAAAGTCTCAAATTATATTTATTTGGGTATTTATAATATCAATTATTTTAATTTTTCACTATTATGGTAATTACTTAATCATCATTGTGTTATAAATAAATTAAATTATTTAATGTCTAAAAATTATAAATAAAATAACATTATGTAGGAACTATTTTTATCTTTCTAATGAATATTCATTGTCGAAAATAGAACATATATAACTCTATGTAAAAATTGTTTTTCTAAAAGATATATGCTTATGTCATTTTTGTATTTATTTTAACTTAATTAATATAGAGTATCATTATCACTTACAAGTGGCTCCATGGGGTCCAAAAATCGACCCAAAGATGCCCATGGTCGTAAATGTATCAACCAATAAGGTTAGGACACATTTTAGGGTAATTTAGTATTATTATAATGTTATTTTTAACCCTTATTTACCAGATTTCCCCGTTAACGGTGGTAAATAAAATATTTACCGAAGTAATTATTCAAAATGTCTACAAATAAAAGTTACCTATTTACACAATTTTAACATCCTGATTTCAAATATGGAATCCATTTTTGCAAATTAAAAACACATAATTGGCCTAAATTAATTTAAAATTAATTCCTGTTGTCAAAACAAAAAGCGTGTTTTTAAGATATAATAACTATCAAAAGATTGATACTTGTTTATGTCCGGTTTAATTGTGAAATTATGTCCAATGACCAAAATTGTATTAAATGGTAAAAATATATTCTAAATATACTTTAAAACCACTCAAATTCATAATTTATCACTAATAATTATTTTGATTAAAAAAGTTTTTTTTAATTAAAATTTAGTAATTTTCACTATTCATCAAAATATTAAAGTTATCCGAAAAGTACCAAAATTTTACCTTAGGATAAATTCGATAATCTGAATCCAAAAATGAAGTCCATTTTGAGAGATAAAATTTCTATAATTTTAAAAAGTAGGTATAACTATACAAAACAGCTACTTTGATTGGTCGTGGTGTGTGTTAGAACTCGAAGTTGCGTACAACACACGCTACTTTATTATTCAAAAAGAAGCGTACCTTGGAAGCTCGGGGTGTTACATTCTCCCCTCATTAAAAAAAATTGCGTCCTCTCAATTTGATATTTTTATTTGAAAATAAAGGTTGAAAATAGAAAATATCTTTGTGAAAAAAAACCCACATCGGAAATTTGGTTAATAAAATTTTAGTCTTAACAAGATGAAAAGAGAAATGAAAGGGTCACCACAAAATTATGATCTCGATTAGGAGGACATTGGTGGAAATTATAGACATATAACTAGAGGAAAAACGTAAATATTTATAGGTAGTGATTGAGGTCATCAATCACAAACAATTTTAAAATTGAGGTCCTTAAATTCATCAATCTATGATGATTTAAAATACCATCGGTTCAACAAAACATAAGGTATTAGGATAACACATTTTTGACATTTCAAAATATCTTAGTTGAAATCCCACATCGAAAAATGAATTAATGGGGCCTCTATTTAAAATAAAGATTGTAAAGTATGAAGATTACCGAAAATAACACATACTAGGGTTCCATGTAGGAAAATATGGATATGGAAGAGAAATCTAACCATCAATTATCTGATGGAGAGTGGTAGAGAACATGGCTATGAAAAGGCCAACAATCCCAAAGCCATAAATTAGTGATGATTTAAGGTACCATCTAGGACAAAAATTTTGTTCTAAGTTCCCTTTATTAATGTTGAGGAATTTGTTTATGAGATTGGCTAAGATCATAAGGAGATATACTTACTTTATAATTAGAGTTTTATTCATTAATAAATTTCTACCACAAACTCATCTTTCACCCCAAAACATAATACAACTCAAAAATACTCTATTTATCCTAATCGTATAGGGTTCCAAATATAATGAATTTATAATTCACATATCAGACCCTTTATGTAAATAAACTACATTATACCATCCAGGAACTTCATGTAGCACAATGGTAGGTGATAAATCCAAATTACACTATGGTTGTGGGTTAGATTCCCGCATCTTTGTCCGACACGGAGGGTCGTCACACGGTGTAACACCCCAGGTAAATAAATAATATGAAATTTTCATATTTATCCATATTTGTGAATAAAATATTAATATGACTTTAAAGGGGACGCTATGCTCGATGGCGTACCCAACACGCAACAACGAGTTTCTTGGGAATCTTACGTTTCACTCTAATAATAAAATAATATTATTTTAAATGGTAGTTAACATGTAGCCATTTTATTGGCGGGAATGGATAGAAATAACTAAAATATGATTATATATGTTTTTAAATGCTTTTACATTTATCCAATAAAAGATAAAGGCTTAAAATATGGAAAGAATTCAATTTTAGGCGTATATGCCCTGGTTTTCACTAAAGGTTCACTTATCGACTTTTGATGGAGAACCGTCATTAAATATAGTTTTGTTCACTCTTATACATTCTATTGGACCAAATAAAACTCTTCTTAATAATTGGGACATCAAAATTTACTTTGTGTAAATTTTTGGTATCTTTCCGATAAAGTTCATTTTTTTAATGAATAGTGTAAAATGTTGTATTTTAATTCAAGACCTCTTTTTAATCTAATTTATTTATATGATTATATTATCTTTTGAATTGGTTTTAAAGTGAAATTAGAATATATTTTTACCATTAAATCCAATAGTGGTTGTTGTAATTAATTTCACATTGAAATCAGACTTAAACTAGTGTCAATCTTTTGATACTTATTGTTTCATAAAAACACGCTATTTGATCTGACAGCGGGAATTAATTATTAAATTAATTAATGTGACTTATATGTTTTGAATTTTGTAAAATAGACTTCATTTTTGAATTTGGAATATCAAATATATCTTAGGGTGAATTTTTGGGATTTTTCTGAAAAACTTCAATTTTTGATAAATAGTGAAACCACTAAGTGGTACTTATAAAAACTGATTTTTCCGTTTAATTGAAATTTTTTCATCTTTGTGTTTTGAATTTCAAAAATCCAACATACATGGTTGTCATTAAGAAGTAAAATGGGGTTCAATGGGATAAAAATAATTTTTTGGTGAATAGTAACTTATTAAGTTTTTAATCGCGATTAGAGGTAATTAGTGTAGTTTAAGGTAAAAATAATGTTTTAATAATATGAAATGAACTTTACACATGTCCTAACCTCATTTTATGTGTCATGGACTACCAATAAAACACATGGGTAAACTTGGGGACCCCATGAATCCACTTTGGTTGGAAAATGACATTAATATCTTTTTATTTAAAGATAAAGTAAAAATGAGACAAACATGAAATGTTTTACTAAAACAATTTTTACATGGGGTTATACAAATCCAAATTTTGACTATAAATATTCATTGGAAAGATAAAACGATTTCCTACATCATAGTATTTGTTTTATAATTTTTAGACATTAAATAAATTAAATTATTTATGACATCATGATGATGCAGCGATGACCTCATTATTTAACGATTTAAATAAAATGGAAATATAATGTAATATCTAAGACCTACACATGTCAAAAACCTATTGGATGAGTGTATTTCGAACCCTTATCACCTTATCCTAGAAACACATCAATTTGGGACCTCTTAAATCCGAATACCATTTTAAAATAATGTGACTTTTCTTTACCTTCCAAGAGTGCCCCTCATCTCCTCTTATAAAAGGCCCCCACCTCTACCTCCTTACCCACACTCCCAAAGCCTTTGGTTCGGACAACCCCTGACCATTTTGTCTCTCAACTTCCCTATCTTACTACTTGAAGCGTCACTTTGGGAAGAAGACTTCCCAAGGAAGACTTTGAGCTCAAACCAAAGGGAGTTACCCGATTTTAAGGTAATGTCTTTACTTGAGTCCTTTTGTATTATTTTGCTTCTCCAACCCCCTAAACTCTTTTTATTAATTTCTTTTGTAACAAATATAGTATCATAAATATACTATGATTTTTTTATAAGAAGTATTCGAGCTACACTTTCACACACCTACATCTAATGGTTAAAGAACATACTGTTTCCGTGGATGGCGAATTTCAGCCTCCCGAAACCATGATTGTTCAACATTCTTTTAACACCTTCAAAGGTGGCCATTATGATGACACTATATTTATATATGATATATAATATGTTTATGTTTTCCTTAATCTTATGTATTTTTTATTTTGGTCATACCTTTATGGTTTCCATTATGGGTAAACGCGATATCTTCATTTAAGGAAGTGCGGACTACCGCCCCCTCAAAGTGATTTGATTCGTTAATACCATATGTGGTACGTATAAAGGATATATTTAATAATATTATATATTATACCATACTGGAATTAAAATACTATTATGTATCATTATGTTTTAATTCCATTAAATATGAAATAGAAATGGAAGAAGCGTTCATGCGTACGTACGGCTTACCGTCTCTATGAACGGTACATTTCATTTCTTATCTCAAAATGATATGTAATATTATAAGTACATATATATAATGGATATATATGTAATATATTACATCTAAATTATGGATATCATTCTGGAATTATAACATATATATCTCTCTCTCATTTTGTTTTAATTCCATTAATATGACATAAAATTAAAGTAGTGTTCATGCGTACGTACGACTTACCGTCTCCATGAACAGTGATTTTCATTTTTTATCTCCAAATGATATGGAATAGTATAAAATGAATATTTAATGGATATATGTGATATTTTAATCATTAATAATATTCTGGAAATTATTTACTTATAACTACATTGGAAATCATTTTTCAAACAAGTTCATTTTTGACTCATGTACCAAGCATCGGCAAAAACGTCTGATATGAACTAACATTATTAAACAATTATTATAACATTATAATATGTGATATGAACTGAATAATAATCTATAAAGGAGGTACTTAGGCAATTATTAATTGACCAAAGTTTATTATTCAGGAATATAAAGAAATGAACAAGACAAGTTGGACTTGAGGTAAGGGATCCTACTCCTCTCTTTCTTTTTAAGTACACTCTTTTATGTCATTCCTTATAAGCTCATATTTCTTGTTATTGGGATGTTATTCTATATTAATCTTACTTTAATTTTTATGTTTATATGATGAGAGACCCTATTCTCTCTCATCAATCCATTTTGGAAGTTTCGAGTGGCGCCGTTAGGCTACCGAATTTTCGTAAGAGATCTAACCTCTCTCTTTCTCTTTAAGTACTCCCCTTTATGTCACTTCTTTTAAGCTCCTATTTGTTATGATGGGGGATGTTCTTTAATATTCCTCTTGATGTAAATTTTATTTTAATGTGATGAGATACCCTATTTGATCTCATCAATCCATTTTTGGATGTTTTAAGTGGCGCCGTTAGGCTGCCGAGTTTTCGTAAGTGATTTTTCATCTCACTTTTATTCCCGTGAGATTTATGATACATTTGCCACAATTTCCTTTGAGTGGTGTATGTACTGACCATTATTTTACTCATTGTGTAATATTATTTCATTTATGAGTATTTACATCAATGATGTATTGTCCTTCTTTCACGGGGTGTATGTTTCAAAAGATTCCCATGTTGGTAAGGGAACCTTTCACCCTCCTCTTTTTAAAAGACTTATTTTGTTATGTCTTTTAATTCACATAATAATATTTTGGGATATGTTATTATATATCCTTATTGATGTAAATTTTATGTCCAAGTGATGAGATACCCTTTTTTATCTCTCATCAACTCGTTTTGATGTGACGTCGTTAGGCTGTCAAGGGAACTTCTTAACCCAATTTCGATTTCTTTGGGTTCAACATGTATTTATTGAATATGTCATACTTTGAATATGTGTGAATGACCTTTGATTAATTTACACTTACTATCCAATTATATTTGGTGTATTCGTTGGTCACACATAATTATGTAATTGATTTATCCTTAAACCAAGGATACCGTCTTTGTATGGGACTTCGTCTCAATCTCCTTTCATTGGGGAATATTTTATTTTATACACAACTTTCTTTTATACGGTGTATAAACCCCTTTTACTTTTACGTTTATCCAAAAGGAATCTTTTTTATACGAAGCGTTTACTAAACGACAAAAGGGAATGGTTTTGTCGTACGTATGCGGCGACAATGACTTCTCCATCGTCGTGACCATTATTTGAGTTTTGGCTTCCTCTACAAGCCATACCTTCTTTTTAAAAGAAAAATAAATACCATGTTTTACTTTTCTTTTATTTTGGTATTGAAAATGGTTTTCATAATGTTTTTATATCAATTTGTTGTATTGATATCTTGTGATTGAAAGGTGGAAATGTTATGTTTCCATTATGCATGTTTTATGTGATACGATTATGTTGAGGTTCTTGGGAATTATTATGAAGACGGGTGGTTCCGTGATAAACTAAGGGCGGGTGAGCCCTATATAGCTCTCCAATGCATTGCGTAACACGAAGGAGTGAAACTTTGAGGTTTCTCCGATGATATTTAGGGAATATACTGTGATGGGTATTCCAAACGTAACCAAGAGGGTTACTCCCTACGTAAGAATGTTATGAATGCCTCAAGTTACCTTTATGTCTTATGTTTTCTATGATTTATTCATGGTTTGATGAGGTATGTTAAAGTGCCTATGTTTTATGGGTAAAGTATGATTTCATTCTTATGTATATATGAACTCATTTTTATAACCCTTACTGAGCTTTTTATGCTCATCCCAAGTTTTTGAAATGTTTTTCATAGGTCAAGGGAAAGGTACATGATGTCATGATAGTGTCAAGGATGTATCAAGAAAGAATCCATGTTTTATTTTCAATATGTTTCCGTTGATGGGAAGAATGAATACTGTCATTTATGTAACCACTTGGTTTAAATGTGGAATGTAATGCAAGTTTCATGATCTAATTCTCTAAAACTCTAAACCTGAAAAGATCCTCAATGTGTAATCTTGTAATAACTCAAGATTAAGTAATGTTTAAGGCTGGGGCCTTATTGTTGGTATCAAAGGTCGGTTTAGATAACTTTAGAGGTTAGGATATTCTCTAAGCATAAGTGATAGTACCATAATGGATAGGATTTCAGAAAGAGTCCTAGTTTTAGATAAAGTGAATGAGTAAGTGTATCTTAGTGTTTACCTTCCTCATTAGTACATGATGGTTTTGTTGATATACTCACACTGACATTTCTATTTTTAGTGAATGGATGGATCTAACAGGCACCAAAGAGACAACAGGTTTGAAGGAAACTATGGTGGTTCTATGATTAAGATACTAGATAAAATGGGGGATTCAATGAGGAAACTCATGGTTGTTATAAACCAACTATCAAGGAGTCATGATCAACCACTTGAACCTTGGTATGTTCTGTAATGCATCATGTGAGAGATGACTAATCGATGTGGAAGTTCAGGTAATAATTATAAAGGTAACCATTAGGGTTTATATGATCCTTACTTTTGAGGTAATTATGGGTTATTATATGTTATGATGGAAAATGAAAGGCATGAGACAAACTTGAGGTTAAAATATGTTATGTTTATTTTTGATGATTTTATCTCTTTTTGGGAATGATTTGAGAATTATATAGTTTTGGAAAAAGGACAACACACAAACCATGTGACAACCCGTCGCGTCGAACAAAGATGCGGGAATCGAACCCACAACCAAAGTGTGACTGGTATTTATCGCCAACCACTGGACTACGTGAAGTCCCTGGTTAGTTTGACTGATTCTTTTTAGTTATATGATTTTATGAATAAAGAGTAAGTTGATTTTGGGTTATTTAGGAAAATGATTAACCTATCATGGAGGATATGTGATTAGGTTAATTACTTTTCAATACGAGACTTTAGGAGCAACTGATGTTGTTTGGAGATAAATGTTACGATTTAACTTGGAAGACTATGTGACTAAATCCTTCAAATATTTGGGTTTCAATATTAGATTGGTTTACTTTGAAGAATTTTATGGAAAAATTATTTATCAGATGGTCCTCATTGAACTTTGGGTTTTGTTGGACAAATTTTGGAGATTAAGCATACATTTTCTTTTTAAAGGGTTATCCTTTTCTGGATTATCTGACCTTGTACTAACCTTTTGGTTTTGGTTTTGGTTAAAGCCTAAAGAAATGGGAAGTATATAGTTCTCTTTGGTGGATTAGGTGATTCTCTAGAAGTTGATTATAGTACTCTTAATGCGAACAAGTCTCCCTAAATACTCATCTTTTGGAAAAAAATATGAGTTTGATTAAGGAATCTAGTAAAAGTTGAAAGTTAACATGATAAGTGATTATGTTTCCTTATGAATAAATTCCTCAATAAAAAGTAAATTAAAACAAAAATGTTGTCTATTAACTTTTCCTACTGGGGAATCGAATACCATTTAACTCATCACAATTTTGTGATTTTCTTATGGTTAACTTTCTCCTAGACATGTTTACTATCACTCTCCCTCAAGAACATGACCCTTTGCTTTTTCTTCCATTTCCATGTTTTTCTACATGAAATCCTAGTATCGGTTAACTCGGGTGACCTCTATGCTAATCTTCCTTTATTTTAAAGTGATTATTTTACCGACTCTTGTTCTGATGTGGGACTTTCAAAGATGTTTCCAAGATCAATTTTAAAAATTGCGAGGATGCAATTCCCAAAAGGGGGGAAAGATGTAACACCACAGGTAAATAAAGAATATAAAATTTTCATATTTATACATATTTTTGAATAAAATATTAATAAGACTTTAAAGGGGACACTTTGCTCGATGGCGTACCCAACACGCAATAACGAGTTTCTTGGGAATCTTACGTTGCACTCTAATAATAAAATAATATTATTTTAAATGGTAGTTAACATTTAGCCGTTGTATTGGCGGGAATGGATAGAAATAACTAAAATATGATTATATTTGTTTTTAAATGTTTTTTACATTTATCCAATAAAATATAAAGGCTTAAAATATGGAAAGAATTCAATTTTAGGCGTATATGCCCTGGTTTTCACTAAAGGTTCACTTATCGCCTTTTGATGGTGAACCGTCATTAAATATAGTTTTGTTCACTCTTATACATTCTATTGGACCAAATAAAACTCTTCTTAAGAATTGGGACATCAAAATTTACTTTGTGTAAATTTTTGGTATCTTTCCGATAAAGTTCTTTTTTTAATGAATAGTGTAAAATGTTGTATTTTAATTCAAAACCTCTTTTTAATATAATTTATTTATATGATTAGATTATCTTTTGAATTGGTTTTAAATTTAAATTAGAATATATTTTTACCATTAAATCCAATAGTGGTCGTTGGAATTAATTTCACTTTGAAATCAGACTTAAACTAGTATCAATCTTTTGATACTTATTGTTTCATAAAAACACGCTATTTGATCTGACAGCGGGAATTAATTATTAAATTAATTAATGTGACTTATATGTTTTGAATTTTGTTAAATAGACTTCATTTTTGAATTCTAAATATCAAATATAGATTAGGGTGAATTTTTGGGATTTTTCTGAAAAACTTCAATTTTTGATGAATAGTGAAACCACTAAGTGGTACTTATAAAAACTGATTTTTCCGTTTAAATGAAATTTTTCCATCTTTGTGTTTTGAATTTCAAAAATACGACATACATGGTTGTCATTAAGAAGTAAAATGTGGTTCAATGGGATAAAAATAATTTTTTGGTGAATAGTAACTTATTAAGTTTTTAATCGCGATTAGAGTTATTAGTGTAGTTTAAGGTAAAAATAATGTTTTAATAATATGAAATGAACTTGACACATGTCCTAACATCATTGGATGTGTCATGGCCGACCAAGAAAACCCATGGGTCAACTTGGGGACCCCATGAAGCCACTTTGTTTGGAAAATTACATTAATATCTTTTTATTTAAAGTTAAAGTAAAAATGAGACAAACATGAAATGTTTTACTAGAACAATTTTTATATGGGGTTATACAAATCATAATTTTGACTATAAATATTCATTGGAAATCTAAAAAGATTTCCTACATCATAGTATTTTTTTATAATTTTTAGACAATAAATAAATTAAATTATTTATGACATCATGATGATGCAGCGATGACCTCATTATTTAACGATTTAAATAAAATGGAAAGATAATGTAATATCTAAGACCTAAACATGTCCAAAACCTATTGGATGACTGGATTTCGAACCCTTATCACCTTATCCTCGAAACACATCAATTTGGGACTTCTTAAATCCGAATACCATTTTAAAATAAAGTGACTTTTCTTTACCTTCCAAGAGTGCCCCTCCTCTCCTCTTATAAAAGGCCCCCACCTCTACCTCCTTACCCACACTCCCAAAGCCTTTTGATCGGCCAAACCCTGCCCATTTTGTCTCTCCACTTCCCTATATTACTCCTTGAAGCCTCACTTTGGGCAAAAGCCTTCCCAAGGAAGGCTTTGAGCTCAAACCAAAGGGAGTTACCCGATTTTAAGGTAATGTCTTCACTTGAGTCCTTTTGTTTTATTTTGCTTCTCCAACCCCCTAAACTCTTTTTATTCATTTATTTTGTAACAAATCCAGTATCATAAATATACTAGGATTTTTTTATAATAATTATTCGAGCTACACTTTCACACACCTACATCTAATGGTTAAAGAACATACTGTTTCCGTGGATGGTGAATTTCAGCCTCCCGAAACGATGATTGTTCAACATTATTTTAACACCTTCAAAGTTGGCCATTATGATGACACTATATTTATATATGATATATAATATGTTTATGTTTTCTTTAAGCTTCTGTATTTTTCATTTTGTGCATAACTTTATGGTTTCCATTATGGGTAAACGCGATATCTTCATTTAAGGAAGTGCGGACTACCGCCCCCTCAAAGTGATTTGATTCGTTAATACCATATGTGGTACGTATAAAGGATATATTTAATAATATTATATATGATAACATACTGTAATTAAAATACTATTATGTATCATTATGTTTTAATTCCATTAAATATGAAATAGAAATGGAAGTAGCGTTCATGCGTACGTACGGCTTACCGTCTCCATGAACGGTACATTTCATTTCTTATCTCAAAATGATATGTAATATTATAAGTACATATATATAATGGATATATATGTAATATATTAAATCTAAATTATGGATATAATTCTGGAATTATAACATATATATATCTCTCTCATTTTGTTTTAATTCCATTAATATGACAGAAAATTAAAGTAGCGTTCATGCGTACGTACGGCTTACCGTCTCCATGAACGGTGCTTTTCATTTTTTATCTCCAAATGATATGGAATAGTATAAAATTAATATTTACTGGATATATATTATATTTTAATCATTAATACTATTCTGGAAATTATTTACTTATAACTACACGGGAAATCGTTTTTCAAACAAGTTCATTTTTGACTCATGTACCAAGCATCGGTAAAAACGTCTGATATGAACTAACATTATTAAATAATTATTATAACATTATAATATGTGATATGAACTGAATAATAATCTCTAAAGGAGTTACTTAGGCAATTATTAATTGAACAAAGTTTATTATTCAGGAATATAAAGAAACGAACAAGACAAGTTGGACTTGAGGTAAGGGATCCTACTCCTCTCTTTCTTTTTAAGTACACTCTTTTATGTCATTCCTTCTAAGCTCATATTTCTTGTTATTGGGATGTTATTTTATATTACTCTTACTGTAATTTTTATGTTCATATGATGAGATACCCTATTCTCTCTCATCAATCCATTTTGGAAGTTTCGAGTGGCGCCGTTAGGCTGCCGAATTTTCGTAAGAGATCTAACCTCTCTCTTTCTCTTTAAGTACTCCCCTTTATGTCACTTCTTTTAAGCTCCTATTTGTTATGATGGGGGATGTTCTTTCATATTATTCTTGCTGTAAATTTTATTTTAATTTGATGAGATACCCTATTTGATCTCATCAATCCATTTTTGGAAGTTTTAAGTGGCGTCGTTAGGCTGCTGAGTTTTCGTAAGTGATTTTTCATCTCACTTTTATTCCCGTGAGATTTATGCTACATTTGCCACAATTTCCTTCGAGTGGCGTATGTACTGACCATTATTTTACTCATTTTGTAATATTCTTTCATTTATGATTATTTATATCAATGATGTATTGTTCTTCTTTCACGGGGCGTATGTTTCAAAAGATACCCATGTTGGTAAGGGAACCTTTCACCCTCCTCTTTTTAAAAGACTTATTTTGTTATGTCTTTTAATTCACATAATATTATTTTGGGATATGTTCTTCTATATCCTTATTGATGTAAATTTTATGTCCAAGTGATGAGATACCCTTTTTATCTCTCATCAACTCCTTTTGATGTGACGTCGTTAGGCTATCAAGGGAACTTCTTAACCCAATTTCGATTTCTTTGGGTTCAACATGTAGTTATTGAATATGTCATCCTTTGAATATTTGTGAATGACCTTTGATTATTTTACACTTAATATCCACTTATATTTGGTGTATTCATTGGTCACACATAATTATGTAATTGATTTATCCTTAAACCAAGGATACCGTCTTTGTATGGGACTTCATCTCAATCTCCTTTTATTGAGGCATATTTTATTTTATACACAACTTTCTTTTATACAGTGCATAAACCCCTTTGACTTTTACGTTTATCCAAAAGGAATATTTTTTATACGAAGCGTTTACTAAATGACAAAAGGGAATGTTTTTGTCGCACGTATGCGGCAACAACGACTTCTCCGCCGTCGTGACCATTATTTGAGTTTTGGCTTCCTCTACAAGTCATGCCTTCTTTTTAAAAGAAAAATAAATACCATGTTTTACTTTTCTTTTATTTTGGTATTGAAAATGGTTGTCATAATGTTTTTATATCAATGTGTTGTATTGATATCTTGTGATTTAAATGTGGAAATGTTATGTTTCCTTTATGCATGTTTTATGTGATACGATTATGTTTAGGTTCTTGGGCATTATTATGAAGATGGGTGGTTCCGTGATAAACTAAGGGCGGGTGAGCCCGATATAGCTCTCCAATGCATTGGGTGACGTGAAGGAGTGAAATGTTGAGGTTTCTCCGAAGATATTTAGGGAATATACTGTGATGGGTATTCCAAACGTAACCAAGAGGGTTACTCCCTACGTAAGAATGTTATGAATGCCTCAAGTTACATTTATGTCTTATGTTTTCTATGATTTATTAATGTTTTGATGAGGTATGTTAAAGTGCCTATGTTTTATGGGTAAAGTATGATTTCATTCTTATGTATATATGAACTCATTTTTATAACCCTTACTGAGATTTTTATGCTCATCCCAAGTTTTTGAAATGTTTTTCACAGGTCAAGGGAAAGGTACATGATGTGATGATAGTGTCAAGGATGTGTCAAGAAAGAATCCATGTTTTATTTTCAATATGTTTCCATTGATAGGAAGAATGAATACTTTCTTTTATGTAACCACTTGGTTTAAATGTGGAATGTAATGCAAGTTTCATGATCTAATTCTCTAAAACTCTAAACCTGAAAAGATCCTCATTGTGTAATCTTGTAATAACTCAAGATTAAGTAAGGTTTAAGGTTGGGGCCTTATACACGGTATGCGTGTTGTCCTTCTATAAAAATACAAAAAAATAACCTTTAAAACTTAATCCATTCCAACCATTAGACTTATCCAAAATACTATTATCCAAACTCACAGTCCAAAATTTACAAGGAAGTTAAACATAATGAGGATCCTTTTTTCCAGGTAATAACATGTGAAGGCCTTCCTCACATATTCTTTTACAACACCGCAACATCCTGAATTACCAAAATCAACCATCTCTTATTCCAAAATCACTACCTCAATATTAGGACCATATTAAGGTTTATCATTCCTTCAACCATGTAATTTCCAAAAAAAAATTAACTCGCTGTAGATTCACTTTTCTTAGTACCATAAAATCTCAAATCCTTAATTAAATATTACTGTAGTACAATCCTTATTTATTTCTAGAACATCATTGATACAAAACTTAAATGAAATAATTCTAAAATAACAACATAGGAACACTAGTCATTCCTCTTCATCTTTGGTAGTATCATAACTTGATTATTATCCAATAGCATCATTTTCGGCATAGTCTGATGACTGGGACATTGGTTCGCGTAGTGTCCAAACTCCTTGCAAATGAAGCATTGTACATTTGAAACCATTCTCTTACCCTTGCAGTCACGTACTTTGTGCCCTTTTCCTCCACACTTATAACAAACTCACATTCCTTTCAAGCAAGTTCCAGGGTGTTTCTTCCCACAGTTATCACATATGGGAAAATTCTTCTATTCCCTCTTCCCATTATCCATCTTTCTCTCTTCCATAATTTTCTTATCTTGCTTCCCTTCAAAGCCATAGGACTTCGAGAATTATTTACTCATCTTACCAACACATGATATTATTTCTTCATATGATGATAGTACGTGGGAAACTATTTCCCTTCTAAATTCTGGCTTAGGACCACAAAAGATATGATCCTTCTTACTCTTTGGATCATACGTATTAAGGGAGTTCACATTCCTTATAATGGGTTCCATTTCTATACAATAGCATCAACTAGTTTAGTTTATGAATTGCAATGAATAATTACCAAACTTGTAAAATACTTAACACAAATTGAACAGTTTATGGATATAATACATAATCATAAAAATGTTTTCTTTGAGTAAGTATATACTCATAATTCCTTCATAATGGTTTGTAAAGAAAATGATAATTATCCTAAGCATATCCCCCGGGAGTGTCGTAACCAAGAGTGCAGCAAGGCCCGTTGTCATGCACTAGTTCTCGTTCGAGTCTAGCTCAAAGCGGTGTTTTCGGTTTTTACCCCAAGGTACATATGTGCTAGATCCACCTCTACCTGTTCATATCCAGAGAGAGATGTATTGCTTGGAAAACTCACAAAATCCCTACAATACCAAAATTATAGGAATTTCTTCTATACTAATCCTCAAAGTCTATCTTAGGGCTATGTACTCTAATAAGAGTTTATCTAAATCTAGTTTCCAAGGTTATTATTAAACTTCCTCTGATACCAACTGTAACACCCTAACCCCAGTTACCTAGAGTTGGTGCATTATTTTAATACATTGGCATGATTAAAAGGAATCAAGTCCCGAAGGACCGATCAGTTTAGCAGTCTTGGAAAAATAGATCACATACATGAATGTTACATTTTCACTTTATGACATACAAAACAATATAAATAATCTTTATGAATGCCATTATTCCCCTGTCTTAACCCAGCATATCAATCACATTACACTTCTTGGAATCCTGGGAAAAATAAAACATAGAAAGGGGTGTGCTCAAATGCTCGGTAAGGGTAAGCAATACAGCGGAAACTTTCAAAAATAAGCATAAACATTTAAGGCAATGTATAAAACTAAAACAAAAGCCTTTTAAACTTGAACTTCAGCATAATATGGCAGAAATAAAGTGAAATAATGCCATTTACTTATCCACATTGATATTCTACAAATCTAATAATCACATGAAATATCACTAACCACTTTCATAATGATAGAATGCATGATGTCTAACTTTAATTTCTGTGTCGAGGCCTCGTGCCAATACCTAAGGTATAACTATAACCGGAACCCAACCCGGAGATCCTCTGTAACCGGACTCCATCCCGGAGTGCCTCTAATAACCGGACACCAACCCGGAGTGCCTCTAATAACCGGACACCAACCCGGAGTGCCTCTAATAACCGGACAACAACCCGAAGGTCTTACTTTCACTAGTCCCCAACCCGTAACATACTAGTCCAACACATTCATCTTAAGAAGATGATGAAATATAACATAAACATTCGTATTAAAACTAACATACAAAATGTCAAAAATTTAATAAAAAACCATTAATGGCATAAAAATAACTCATCCATAGTCAAAAATATCACAAAAACTTAAATACAATATGGATGATTTGTATCATAATAAATCAACTTGAAACAAGTTTAAAATTTATCAAAGTATGTTGACATAGATGAAATCAATACTATTTGAGAGAAATATCTCTTTTTTGAAATCATTTAAAAGTCGCATAATTATAGAGAAAACTGTATTTTGAAAATATCTTTATAAGCTTGTGAAGGAAGCTTCAAAGGTGTAATAACAGCGGAGAATAACCACACCCTCCATATAAGTTAAAAAAAGACATTCTTACCTTAATTTTGTCAAAAGGTTAAAAAGGACCTTGTTTGGAAAATGATGGAAAGATTCCTTTATAAACCTCTTATAAAAAGTGAAACAAGGGTATAAATGTCTTTAACCCATATTCTTGTAAATAGTAAAAATGTTTTGAAATGCATTTTTAAGAAACATGGAAGTGGATGATAAAGAGATCCCAGTAGATTATTACATATATACAACCTCGGATAATGAAGAGATTGCGAAATAAACCCTTACCAATTTGGTAACTTACGAAACGTACAACCCATGAAAGAGGTATCATACAATGAATATGTAAATACACATAAGTTAAAGTTTATTACACAAATAATATAATTATGGGAAGTACATACACCACACAAAAGGTAATGGTGGCAATATGGCATGAATCTCACGGGAATAAGGAGTGAGATGAGAACCCCTTACCTTGCACTTTCCTTTAGTCGAGGGTACGTTTAACCTCCTGTACGAATATCGTAGTATGTTATTAAATTATACCAGAAGCATATTAATATTTATGATATCATAAATGATTCATTTATGACTTTATATTACCAATTTAATAATAATTTCCATGTTAAGTTAACATTTCGGGTAATAATCACTTTCTTTATCGTACGTGTTTTAACTTTTCACTCTTGGTTGTATCACTTAGATCATGATTTAAATGCTTCCAGAATATAAAAAATGATAAATATATCATATATATTTAGAATATAAATATTTATAATAGAAATATATATGAAATGGAAAAACACCGTTTATGGAGACGGTAGTCCGTACTTACGCAAAAACGTTGTTTCTGTTTTCATATAGTATTGAACGGAAGTAAGTGAATAAGATATATGTAAGTACATAAATACTTATATATATATATATATAGTAGAATTATTATTTCATATATTACCTACTTATTAGTACTATATATTTTTATAATCGTCGATGAATGGTGAACTTGGAAATGAATCTCATCGCGTCGTGGAGATGGTAATCCGTACGTACGCACGAGCGAAAATATCATTATTTTGATATTAAAATAATATATAATTGGATGTTATACCATATATAAATAATAATTATCATTTTATATTTATTATTTACATGAATTACAAATCATTATTATACCCATCCAAATAATAATATATTGAATAACAATTACACTACGACGTGGAGACGGTAAGCCGTACGAAAGCACGTATGGTGACATGTCATTCAAAGGATGGATAGAATACTAAATATGGTTGTACCATATTTATAATAATATTATAGTATATAGTAGATACTGGATTCATTATTTTAGAATGGTAATAACAAATAAAGAAGAAGTGGAAGAAGAAAGGAACTTGAAAAAGGGTGGTGAAATCATTACCTCTTCTTCGGGTTCTTCCTTTTGATTTAATCAGAAGGGCTCCCTAGGATGGCTTTCTGACTAAAGGAAGGCCTATAGGAAGAATTGAGGGAAGTTTAGAGAGTATTTGGTCAGGGTTTGGCCAAACCAAAAGGCTTTTAAGGTGTGAATTAATGAGAAGGGTGAGTGCCCTTTTATAAGAGGGGTGAGGGGAACTTTTGGAAAAGCTAGAAATATTATTTTATAATAAATTCATATTAGGTTTATAATGGATCCAAAGAGGATTATTTAAAGGTTAAGGTGGGGATGGGTAGAAAAATACTCAACCAATAGAATTTAGACAGGTTTGGGTCATTATATTAACCTTATCTTTTAGTTTTAACACTTAGTTAATTAGTTTGACACTTACCATGTCACTTTGTATTTTTATATTATATAGTTAATAAACTTATAATATACATCCAAGCGACCCCAAGTGGTCCATTAATGATACAAATATCATGATATAAGTCTCTTGGATGAACCTTAGATTTTTAGGAATTTAATATCAATTAATAATGTAATATTTTTTTAAAAACTCTTTTATGTCAATTTTGACACTATTCAATAATTGACTTTTTTAAAAATCATAACAGAATGATTACTTCGAAAAACGTTAATTACGCCAATCCTAATATGTCATATTATCCTAGAAAATTATTTTAATTCATTAAAAGTCTCAAATTATATTTATTTTGGTATTTATAATATCAATTATTTTAATTATTCGCTATTATGGTAATTACTGCATCATCATTGTGTCATAAATAAATTAAATTATTTAATTTCTAAAAATTATAAATAAAATAAAATTATGTAGTAAATATTTTTATCTTTCTAATGAATATTTATAGTCTAAAATCCAACATATATAACCTTATGTAAAAATTGTTTTTCTAAAAGATATATGCTTATGTCATTTTTGTATTTATTTTAACTTAATTAATATAAAGTGTCATTATCACTTAAAAGTGGCTCCATGGGGTCCACAAATCGACCCAAATATGCCCATGGTCGGAAATGTATCAACCAATAAGGTTAGGACACATTTTAAGGTAATTTAGTATTATTATAATATTATTTTTTAACCCTTATTTACCAGATTTACCCATTAACCATGGTAAATAAAATATTTACCGAAGTAATTATTCAAAATGTCTAAAAATAAAATTTTCCTATTTAAACAATTTGAACATATTGATTCCAAATATGGAATCCATTTTTTCAAATTCAAAACACAGAAGTGGCAGAAATTAATTTAAAATTAATTCCCGTTGTCAAAACAAAAAGCGTGTTTTTAAGATATAATAACTATCAAAAGATTGATACTTGTTTATGTCCAGTTTAATTGTGAAATTATATCCAATGACCAAAATTGTATTAAATGGTAAAAATATATTCTAAATATACTTTAAAAACACTCAAATTCATAATTTATCACTAATAATTATTTTGATTAAAAAAGTTGTTTTTAATTAAAATTTAGTAATTTTCACTATTCATCAAAATATTAAAGTTATCTGAAAAGTACCAAAATTTCACCTTAGGATAAATTCGATACTCCAAATCCAAAAATGAAGTCCATTTTGAGAGATAAAATTTCTAAAATTTTAAAAAGTAGGTATTACTATTAATAACGGCTACTTTGATTGGTCGTGGTGTGTGTTAGAACTCGAAGTTGCGTACAACACATGCTACTGTATTATTAAAAGAGAAGAGTACCATGGAAGCTCGGGGTGTTATAACCTTAGAGGAAGGAGTGGAGATGATATTTATTGTTAAAAGTTTTTTATACCCTGTTTGGTGGTTCTCTAGATTGTCGAAGGCCCAAAGCCTATTCTCATCGAGGGACTCCAATTCCACCAGATAGAGTTCGGTTACCTTGTTTGAAGTTTGATAATCATAAATAGTCTTAAAAATTGAAGGTAACTGAATATAAATGGGTAGGATTTCCACTATCCCATACACCAGGGAATATGGGGTCACTTGGGTGGAATTGCGAGACTTCATCCGGTAAGACCAGAGATTGTTGGGGAGCTTGTTCAACCAACTCTTCCTGTTCTGACCAACCATCTTCTGTAAAATGTTAGTTAGGGTCTTGTTGAATGAATCAATCTACATATTTGATTGCACATGATAGAGATAAGTGTGGTTAGTATGGATGTTGTACTTGGCATATAGTTTCTTCAGCTCAACCGATCGATAGTTGGTGTCGTTATCAATGGGAATGGTGTGAGGGACTTTGAATCGGTGAACTATGTTGGAGCTCATGAACCTAATGATATAATGGGGATTGATTTCCTTGAGTGGTATTGCTCATTCCCACTTCAAAAATAAATCTGTCTCGGTCAGGATAAACCTGCACTGACGAGCTATTGTTGTTGGTATGGTCCCACAGTATTGAGTCCCCAGACCGCAAAAGGCCAAGAGTACTTGGTAGTATAGAGGGTCTCTGCTGGCCAATGCACAAAGTTGGAATAGATCTGGAATGCATGAAACCTCTTGGAGAACTCAATAAAATAATGGACCATGGTGGTCTAGAATTATCCCAGTATTCGGATCTGATGAGAGAGTTTTGACCCAGCCAGATGAGCTTCATAGGAACTGTCTTGGAATCCCTACGTAACCTGGGGAATCTCATCTCCTTAGATGCATCAGATAAGAACTCCATTGAAGCCACATTTTTAGAATATCTTCTCAAGGTTTTGACCACTCTTGAGGGTGAACTATACTACACACTGACAAAATTTCTCATGCCTGGCTCTATCTATTAGGAGTTGAATGTGTTGGAGATACTAAAAAAAGGAGTCATTCAATCAGGGGGATCTTCTACTATGGAAGGGGGATTTTGTGGTACTGATGTGAAGGCTTCAGTGGTGACATGGATTACAGGCTGGTTATCATCATCATTTGAAATGAAGAATGTGATAACCCTTTGATGCGCCACATGGATAATCAGATGATCTCGGTCAAGCTCTGTGAGAGAAGTGGTATGGCTGGCCAAGGCATCATCTCGACCATTCTGTGACCGAAGGATATGAGTGACCTCTGGTAGATAATGGAACTATTCCATCAGCTAGTGAGTCCACTCTAAGAGAGGAACAATTTCTTGATTCCTGATGATATAGTCACCATTGATCTACTTGACAACCAGATTTTAGTCACCTTTCATACGTAGGTGGGGAAAATTAATCTTCGGGTATAGATCTAGAACAGTGATGAGGGAATGATAGTCCACTTCATTGTTGGTGTAGCCCTTTGAAAATAATAATGAGTAGGGAAATACAACCTTTGTAGGTTTGATTAAGATGATACCCAATCCTACTCTATTGAGTCTAGGGACACTGAGCCTTTTTCTAGTAGGACTTAGGGAAGTTTCATCTAAGTTCATCTACCAACACAACATGGTCTGGTCCACTGATAGACTTTATTCATCTATAAATTCAATATCTAGATACTACTTTGCAGGTGTTGGATGGGTGCTAAGAAATTATTCCAGTGCCTAACCCTTGACAATTTTTTGCGGGATGAACCTGATGTCGAACTGCTAAAGGATCACTATGCACAGAGCTAGACAACCTTAAACATTGGGTGGTTTAGAATATACTCTAGTAGGTCCATGTGGGACACCAGATGTATTTCATGATGCTGCAGATAATGCTACAACTTCTTCACCACTAACAAGAACTCAAGGTATCTCTTCTCGATAGAGGTATATCTAGTCTCTGTATCGAGGAGCATGCGACTGAGATAGTGTAAACTGTTCTCTATCCCTTCATTATTATTCTAGGTGAGAAGGTAATTGAGGGATCATTCCAGGGAGATTGCATAAAGGAACATTGGATTTTCAGAGATGGGTGAAATTATAACTAAAAAGTGGTCTGGAATTCTTCATCCCACTATTAGACGACACCTTTCTTTAGGAGTTAGGAAAAGGTCTTACACTTTCCAGATAGGATCACAATGAATCAGTGTGTATAGTTTAAATGAACTTGAAAGACTTGGATCTCTTGTAGGTTTCTTGGAGGAGGCATATGAGTGATAGCCTTGATATTCCCTAGATCAATGTCAATGACTCTTTATCTAAAAAGGAAGTTAAGAAACTTTATGAGGTAACCCCAAATACACAATTTAAGGGGTTCATCTTCAGATGGCGAGAGCATAGGAATCCGAACACTTTCTCAAGATCACTAAGATAGTACTAACACTGGTGGGATTTGACCATGAAATCATTCACATATCATTCCTATAGTTTCTTGAGGATCATCTTGAATATATGGTGCATAGCATGCTAATAGGTTTAAACTACATTATTGTTAGCTGAAAGGAATTACCTGGTAAAAATAAGTACATTGCAGTGCTTTGAAGGTAGTAGAACCTCATCCTTAGGGGACATTTAGATTTTATTGTATCTAGAATACCCATCCATCAAGGAGAGAGCCCAGAATCTAGCAGTGGTGTCTATTAACAACTATTTCATGGGAAGGTGAAAATAATCTTTCAAACTGTGACAATTTAGATCTCGGAAGTCGATGAAGAATCTAATCTATATTTTACTTTCCTCATGATAAGAATGTTGTTGTCTAACCAACTGGGGTATTGTACTTTCTTGATGAAGTTATCTTTGATGAGCTTATCAACTTTGGCCTTGACCATGGTGCTATGAGAAGGGTACATCTTTTTGGGTGGCTATTTGAACCCAAGATGACTGACCAGAATAACTTTATGGCGGACATTGGCCTAATAATATAGTCCTAGAATATCATCACAACTCTAGGAAAATACATCCCGACGTTTCTTTATGAAATCCACATACAGCTGCTACTCTTCCATGGGCATAGTTACACTAATCAATGTCGGTCTTGGTTCTGCCTCAGTATTGAGATTCACCAGGATTAACTCATCAACAGTGGCATAGAAACCTTCCTTGAATATAAGAGAAATATCTTCCAAATCCTCTTCATCATACATGGAAATTTAATTATTTGAAAGAGGCAACTATTCTGAATCAGCTGACCCTAACAGAATGCTAGTGTCGGCCTGAGTGATAGTAGAATCTTCATCAAGAGACTCTTGTACTGCGAACACCATGGTGACAAAATTTTTCAATCCAATTCCATAAGGCCTTTGACCGAGGGGGCCACACTTGATAATATCAAAGCAGTAGTGGCACATTCTCTTAATCCAATTCAACCCAGCTCAGTGAAACATTAAAGTATGGTGTATTATTATTTCCATAGGGAGAATGTCCTGATACATTATATTCATTTAAAAGTACAATATGATTTTATGGTTCTACTTATAATTGGGAACATTCTTCTCACTCATTAGATAAACAATAAATAAGTTTCCTAATTTGGTGGTTGTGTCCTCCAACTGGTGAATCGTAAGGATGAAAGCATCATCCAAGTCTGTCCATGGGTCGACCACAATGATGGTGGGATCAACCTCATTATCCTGAACCTACTTGTCCTTTCTATTTTATTATTCGACATCTAAGTTTTGGGATTGAAAATAGGAAAAGGGAAAAGCATCACCCTGGAATATTCCCACTCAACTATTAAGGGTGTATTTGAGGAAATGGTGATATGAGGAGGGAATTGCTACATGTAATGGGGATAGGGTCTACCCATCAGTGTGTGGTATTCAGTGTCCTAAGAAATGACCATGATCTCAATGATGGATATTAGGCCACTGAATTGGGTCATTATGTAGATCTTGATGAGCTCCATCTAATCTATCCAATCATAACCTTGAATCATCAGGTAAGAGGGACTCAGATCTGCTTTAGTCAGTTGTAATTTGTAGAGTGTTTGGGTCAGGAGGAGATTGATCCCAAAACCTATGTCGATAAGACATCGATGGAATTCCATTCCATTAAACTGGATGGTGATATTCAATGGGAATATGTTCCCCTAAATAGGAGAACATTCATCTTCCCTTGAGAATGAGACGATGACCTAACACTTAGCATTCTCAACTTCCTTAGCATGAAAGGAATCTGCAGCCGCTACCTCTGTTTTGAACTAGAGGGGGATTTTCAAAGCCTCGAAAGGGGGTTCATGCATATATTACAACATGTGAAGATCCTATAAAATTTATAGCTTTGTAGGAATGATGGTGAGGTG
Source organism: Viscum album (assembly GCA_963277665.1). Classification (NCBI taxonomy): domain Eukaryota; kingdom Viridiplantae; phylum Streptophyta; class Magnoliopsida; order Santalales; family Viscaceae; genus Viscum; species Viscum album. The sequence continues at coordinate 1,325,593,221 of OY728142.1, read as the reverse complement.
TTTAATCACATCATACTTATACACTAGGTGTGAATTTATACTAACATGAGATTAATATGTGGCAGGAGGTATGGCGGGTCTTGCTGGTCAAACTGGAGGATTCAGGATGGTGTTGGGGTTATCCCACTTCTCACTAGTCAAACCACAAAAAAATTACTTCTAAATGATTACTAGATGACTGAGGTCTATCCACAGTTGAACGTGGCTGGTCATAGTGTGATCGTGGAAGATCTTCTTGATTGAGAAGCACAAATGGTGGTGGTAGTGAGCCCGATGAGATAGGTTAAAAGGACTGTACATGTTGTGATATGTGCTAATACTAATTTATGGTCTCAGTGGCAAGCAAGGATTGGCTAGAGGCACCAGCCGATGCATTCTTATGGTTCACATACCCATGGTTTTTTTGAATATTTCTCCAGTTGAGAACATTTGGAGGAGTCTTATGACATCCCCTGTCATTGGGAACCATGTGAGGGTCCACCAACTTGATGGTGTTTACTAATACATAATACTGATCATTTCTTGAATAAAATTCCTTTTCTGGGTGAACTTTGTGGTTAATCCCCATCTCTAGGGTCATGAAGTCACCAAGAGTGCGAGATGGCTTCGGCACCGATGAGGGGCTTTGCTTTCCCTTGCGCTTTCGGTGCCTGCTCTTATGAGAGGTGGAAGACTAAGAAGCGGGCATAGAAACAATAGTGGGAGGTGGAGAAGTGTATTAAAAAGGCTCGTGATGATTTATACGGGTATGAATAATACTGTGAGTGAGAGTGACTACCTTGCGAGCCATCCAGTCATCATACTTTTGAGACCCATGACTGGAGACCCACTGACATTCACCTCGACTATCACTATCTGAATTTCTAGAAACACATGCCACCTATGCTAGGGTGGGACCCAATACGACTATGTTATTGTCAACATGGTCCTGGAGTCAGTCCTTGAATGCATAACACTGCTTTAGGGTATGTCTGAGGATCTAGTGATAGGGAAAATAGATGGGGCAATCAATGAGATCAACCTCTTCAAGATTTCTGCATGCCGACAGCCTCAAGATTCCCTGATCCAAATTACTTTGGAAATAACTGGGAACTTGAGCCTATTTAAAGGAGTAGTTCTAGTTTCTCTTATCCGGGAAAGGGAATTTGGGATCCTGGCCCTAATGAGGGGTTGGAGCTACATAGGGGGCTAATGCCTGATCATCTCACCTAGGAAACGGTGGTTGAAGGGGTGGTACTATCTTATTTTGAGTATAGTTATGTTGAGCCTAAGGCTGAGCCTGAAGCTATTGTCCTCAGTGATACTATAGATGAGGCTCCTCTAGTAACAACTCCTGAGGCCTGGGGTCTCAACCTATGCAACAGAAGCTGACTCAGCCTTGGAGGCTCTTCTTAAAGGTGTGGTGGGAGTCAAGAAATGTGAATTCTTGGCTTGTTTCATGGATTCTTATAGGAATTCATCCTTATCAGAGAATCCTCATAATCCATTGGGGAAATTTTGAGTGATGAGGGAGGTGACCTATTCAGTATTCACATTCCTCACGCAAATCAATAGCAACTTCTTCTGAGTCAACAGCATGTCAAGTGAATACGTGAGGCCATTACATCGAGAGAATAAGTCTACAACTCACTCATCAAGACTTTTATTTCACTTTAAGAGGCTAGAAATACCGGTCTTTAGAGTGGTGAAGTTTAACTGATATAAGAATTACCTATGAAGATCCTCCCAACCGGCTACAGACCTGATAGGTAATTGGTTGTACCGGATAAACGTAATCCCTTCTAGTGTCTGTATGAAGCTCCGAATATTGGTGGATTCCTACTACATTGGATTTCTTAGAATGGGTCCACACCTATAGATAAAGTGGGACAGATGCTTCAGTGGATCTCCCATCCCATTGAAGGGGGGGAATGTAGGATTTTCAAAATCTCGGGGAACTGACATGTCATTTACCCATACCAGATACAAATTTCCATCAGGGGGAATTATCACCTATCATGATTCAACAGCCTCAAGGAAGGCAATGATAGTAGACCTTGGATCAACAAGAGAGAAATTCCTATCTTGGTTAGGATTCTTAACGACCAGTATGTTGGCAGGTTTTTCCACAAGATAAGCGGGCCCAACAACATACGGAGGGGATGGTTGAAAAACCCAAGGAACTATTTGAGGATTTTCCTACATAGTATCTAGAGGAATAATCTAAAGAGAGGCCTTTGTATAGTGCTTATGTGGTTCAAGTGGGTTTGATGAGGCATACCATGGCCACCTTTCATAGGATCCAACCTATACCCTGTCTAAATGAGCGGGGTTGGTGGGATCAATGGGATATAGCTCGTCAAGAAGAACATGTGGCTATCCCTACTGCCCTGGTGGAGTATAGATGCGATCATTCTGAGGATCACTATAATTTGGACGTCGCTCAATAGCACCCTGGTTAAGGATCTCATCAATGACCGTTTTCTATTCTATGAGCTGTTGAAGTAACACGAATTTTTTGGGGTCATCTCCCATCTTCTATATTGAACTAGAAGGGTCAGAAGGATTAACGATCCTAGGGGATCCTTTACCCTTATGGGGGTCCCAACCAAAAGGAAATATCTCTTTAGGCATAGTGAGGCCAAGCTAGTGACTCTAATGGAGAGTGACGATGCCTGGTGGATCCAACATAGGTGGTACTACCCCAAGGGATAGGTTTTATTCAATGATACCTATCTCAAAATCCTTCTATGTGAGGTCATCCATGTCTACGATGACTAAAATTGGAGGAATATCCTCAATATCACCTCGAAAATTGGGTTGAAGTAGGATCTGGCTGAAGTGGGGAGCTCCATACTTCCCACTACTACAGATCTAAACATGTGGGGATGACTCAACAATAATTCTTTGAAGATAAGTGAAGTTATAGCACATAATTTTATGAGTATCAGGTGATATCCAGATGATGTAGGGTGATGATAAATTAGAAGTGAAACAATTTCAACCATGCGGCACTACTGGATGATATCATCATAATGCTCCTGGCTATTCAAATAAACCAAACGATGATGAAAGAGATAGAAATGAATCATCTAGAGATTCCAACAAAAACACATGACTTCATCCTTGTCAAGGGACTTTGGAACATTGAATTATGGTGCATAAATTGGTCATAACATCTCTAGGAATTGGTCTGCTATGAGGATATCCCATAAGCTTCTTTGTTCAGAACTAAGATCTTGTATTCGATTGCCTCATTCCGGGACTGGCGGTGGCTGTGAGGCTAGAAATGGTATTAATACAAATTATTGTGGTGGTGAACTAGCTAGTGGATAGAACGGTGTGAGAGATGACAAGCCACTGCATAATCGACTATCACTCGAAGATGGTACTGACTACATCACTACATCCCTATAGGATGGGGTATTAATTGTTTCGGGTACAATGGTGGAAATCATTGATGGTGGATTCAGTTGGTGTTCAAAATCTTCTGAACCCCATAACAACTCCCCATGATCTTGTGTTGAGCTAGAGATTGAGTCTGGTGATGGTAGAGAAGACTGCACAGCAAGACCCTATAAGGGAGCCAAATCTACCTCCTCCTGCATATACCTACAGTGGGATTTAGGGATCTATTGTATATATCTTTTTAGGAGGACAAATGTGACACACCAAGTTTCTACACTAGACCCTTATATAAGGGATAGGGGTGAAGGCTCCGTCATCAAGTCGCATTCCGCCTTAGAATATGAAAATCAGACTGGGTTGACTACAACATGGCACTTCTCAGGCTTTATCCATTGGCGGTAGTGGTTCTCCCTCCTACCCTGGGATGGTTCTTCATAGAAAGGTGAATCTTTGACATGGGTAGGACCTTAATTTAAATTTTCACTGAATCGGGGAATACCTCCAATTTGATGAGATGGGGTACAAGGAGCACCCAGGCATATGTTGAATAGAACATGGGGAGGGACTCCATTTTTATCGTCAGGTGTGTGGGGAGGACCTCCATGATAGAGATTTATAGAGCAGGTAGGACCTCCACTAGAGATGATGAGAACATAGGGAAGACCTCCATGCTAGTTTTTTGTGGTATCATGAGGAGGTCCTCTGTACTACTCAAACCAAACAAAGAGGGGACCTATATGCTGACCATCGACAAAGTGGGGAGGACCTTTATTCTGAGTGTTAACAAGATGGGTAAATATTCCACCTGGACGAGTTCTTGTGGCATGGGGAGGACCTCCATACTAAGCATGAGAGTAGGGAGGTCCTATTCACTAAACGTCATCATCAGGGGTCAACCCGAGATGATTGTTGCTCACACCAGTGACTGAAAGAGTCCTCTTGGACTGACCATGGGGTGGCTGGGGTCTTGATCTTGATTGAGAATATATGTTCTTCTACTTTATAATAATAGAGAACTGATGGTGTGCACTAATGGTGGCATGGTACACTGAAGATATAGAAGATGACACCCCCTGATGGGTTTCCTCTTGATCTTGTTCCTAACATTGGCACCGAGTCAGGTGAGCCGAGGTGGGCAAGAATGGATGTAGACCAACTACTCCTTAGCCTAGAAGACAAGATGGCGGTGTTGATGCAGCCTGGTGGGAGCCCTCCTTAGTAGCTCCCTGACTGAATTCAAAGCTGGGATAGATCGAACGCCTATCACCTTATTGGCGTAGGGGAGTGAATCATATGAGCGTTATAGGGAGAAGCTCCAAAGATGGTTGGACATTGGAGCAGGGAGTAGTGGATCCTTGTGCGGCCCCTGGGGCTATGGTGACGATGAGGCATATATGTCTACAAATATTGGTGGTCCGTATCCTTTATTGGGATTACCCCCTCCTTTTAATATCATCAAATGAGAGTAATAATCACCCTCATTTAGATGTTCTTATAGGGCGAGATGGGGCGTGGGTGACCAACAACTATAGTTGTAATGGATATCATGGTAGAGGCAGAGCTATGCAAGATTTCTACATTGGAATTTCCCCTACCTCTGTGTCTATAAGGGGAGAGGTGACTAGTTTCTTATAGCTATAGATTGGGTCCTAAAAAGTAATAATATTTAGCCATCAACACATATGAAAAGAAAATAAATGCCCAATTCCACAACACCATTCATTATTCTATGGTATGAGAGAAATATCTGCACTGACAATGCCATAGACCAAAATTCCCCATTATCAACTACCCTCAATTTTGGTGTGTTTCCCACTAGGCCCACTATTTTCATTGCAAGACCAAGCATTGTATATCTGAATCTAGTGACACACTCATCTATTGATTTCTCAATCATTATTGACTCCCTTAATTTTAGGAGAACTAGTTCACATAGGGTTCACCATTTCAATTTTTGATGTTTTCGTTGGGGTGCACTGTGCAGTGTCATCTTGTCAACACTCGCTGGCAGTCACATTGTACACCACATTCCCACTTTCCAAAGGTGTTCATCATCCATTACCTCTTCAACAACATTTTCTCCTTGATTGAAATAGGATGATGGTATGTCAGTTATTACTTCTTTGGATTTCTCCTCAGAACTTGTATCCTAGTTTGGGTCTCCCCCATAGATTAAGACGTTGTTCGTGAAACTCGTTCCTGGTGTCATCTCTTAGTGGATACTAGTTAATTACATGGATTCTATTAGGACATTACAAGGGGTCAATTTAGGGTAGAAACATTCGTTTAGGGTAGTAGTCATACTGAGGCATTTGTGGCATGTCTAGACTCAGAAACACTGAAACACTTGTATTCTATACCTTTAGAGGTCTTCTCAAGCACGCAAAAAACCAAGACTTCACATGGCTATCACATGGTATCTTATTCCAGAGGTATTTATCTTGGGTTTTCCTTAGCTTCCCATGTTTAAAACAGGGTATTCCATGGATCTGATGGGTACATCCCTAGGAGGGAGCACTCAGAAGGTTTACCAGATGGGTGGATCAAAACTCCCAATGAGGATGGACCCGAGAATGGTGCATCCCAAAAAAAAGTTTGTACACCGTGAAGGCTGATCAAGATTCCACAAAGAGCATATAAGAATATATGGGACCTGCAAAGGGGACACCAAGGCTTTTCCTTGATTGGGATTGAATCTCTGGAATGCTTCATACATACCCTGTGTAGAGGACAAGTATCAAAACCCACATAGTTTGAAAGGGTGGTGTGTGGCTTACATATGGTTATATTCACGTATGAATAGCATGAACCCACCGAGATGTGGTAGCCCAGGTAAAAATCATGTTGGATAATGAATTATTTAATGAAGTGGATGAGATGAATGGGATGGAACTGATGTGAAGATGAAGGTGGTGTTGGGATTTAACCTTAGGGAGTATTCCTACATATCCCCACTGTAGGGAATCAAAGTCCACATAGTTTGGTGGGGCGATATGACACTTAAGGAGGCAGCCCATGAGGATGGAACCATGGATGAGGACCAGAATGAAGTAGAACCTTGGGGTTGGGGCATGATCTTCCCAAAACACAAAGGTTCAAGGGAGGGACTAGGATGAGACATGGGTGATGGGATTGAACCTCTGGGATGATTCATATGTATCCCCATGGTAGGTAATCAAAGACCACATAGTTCAGGATGGGTCATAGAATCTAGGTGAATACAATGGATAGAGACCCAGAGACATGATGGTGCTTATGTATGGTTAGTGGCCCATTGTAAGAGGGGAACTCTTAGTTGGAGGAGTATGGTGAAGTTGGTGGGATTATGAATGTTTAGAATCCTATGAAAATGGGACATGTGTTTGGGGCATATGAATGGTTAGCAGGCTGTATGGATGGATCAAGACACCCTAGGGAGGTGGATCTAGGAGATGTGTCCAAAAAAAGGGGAAGATGTCACATCAAGAGGGTATATACCTATGAGGAATCACCAAAGTTTACCATTTCTTGGGATTGAACCTCAGAGAGGCGTCTGACTTAACCTATGTAGAATAAAGGGATCAAAACCTAGGTAGCTTAGAGGGAGAAATGGACCTATAGTTTAATGTCATGTGGGATTAATGTGAAATGACATGAAGTGGTTGGGACAGATAAATATCGGGATTGAACCTCGGGGAGGCTTCCTATGTACCCTATGGAAGATATAGATCAAAGTCCAAATAGTTTCTAAAAAAAGGAATAGTGTTTACACATGGTTAGCAGCCTAAAGAAGATTTCATGGTCTCCCCTTTCTCTAAGCCCACATGGTTCATGCTCAGTGTGAGAAACAAGAGGTAGTAGTGGAACTGACAATCATGTCGCGAAAGATGAGGTTATGAGGGATGGTGAAGACTGAGACTTACTCTACGAGAGAAGATTAAGAATGGTGACCCAATGTATGAGGAGGGTATGGCCATCGTACAGGGAAGACCCTATCAAGGTGTGTTGGGGCTTACATAAATACTGCCTGAGGCATACATGGTGAAAAATCCCAGAGGGAAAGAGAAGGTGGGAGATCTCTGATGCTAATTCTCCTTTGATTCCTCCCTGGCTTGTCACACATGTGGGGATCATAGTTTAACATTATGTTTTGTGGATGAGGGATGTTTGGTAGTTTAAATACCTTCCACTCAGATGATGATGAGTTTCTCCTCACCCCTTGGACTTACATAACATGTACCAACACACACTTATTGGAGAAAAGTAATAAGCAATTCTAAGCAATAATATGGTGGATGAGTGGTAAATTGAAGAATCCATGTTAGTGTGGTTATGGGAATAATAAATAGTCGTTAGTGTGCCTATACGAAGAAGTATAAGGTAGGGAAACACAATATAAAACACCGCTCGAGGGATCTTGAAATCACTTCATACGAGCCTAGATGGTCACACATGAGAGGGGTTCATGAAGTAGAAGGACTATTTAAGAGGGACTTCAATAAGCTCTTGTTCTTCGCAAAGAGGAGAGGCTTTTCAAAGGAAGGTGCTTTGTGAAGCATAGAGAATAGGATTTATGCGAATGGAGGAGCTTTGTGATGCATGATGACTGAGCTGAGGCATGGATTCTGCATGTACTTGAAGTGTGCTTCAATAAGGATGAATGCTTTGTGAAGTACCGAGTGCCCAAAAGGGACTCCTACCTTCACGGTGGCCATAGGGATTTGTGAATGGAATCCCCACTTGAAGAGGAGGTAAATCGGAACAAAGGGAAAGATGGTTCGCAGTGCTCGAATACCTTTGGTAATTCCTTTTATTGGTAGTACGTAGAGAAAAGGGTGATTCACAAATCGAGAGATCGTAAGTCTAAAGGTTAGGGTAATAATGGTTATGGGGGGTGAGCCTACTATTAATAGTCAAAGGGGTTTCATGATGCTTGTGGTGCTTGCTATGAGGAAAAATGGATGCCCTAAAGCAGCAAGGCTCCATCAAACTCCATCAAACTCACGAAGCCTTTCATCACTACTCTGCGGCAATCATGGTGCTTGTAAAACTCATGGAGTATTCCATTACTGCTCTAGAGAGGTAATGGAATAGTTCATTCTTCTAGATTCACTCCATTCGCGGTGATGAGGGGCTTCACGATAGGGCTTCCTGGGGTAGGCTCTTTTTGATGATTTTCAGGCCCTGTAAACATCCAATGTTATCCTAAATGGTGTGTAACTTCTTTGATCCATATTTAGAATGGATTTCAGTGCCAAAAGTACCAAAAAATGTTACCTATTATTCTTGATAAACTTTTAGAAATTTTTTTTTTAAAAAAAAATCTCCACTTTCTTACCTAGAAGCCGGTAAGAACTTTGAGGACCTTGATATAGAACTCAGTCTTATTACCCAGTCCGATATTCTGAGTATGATTATTCCAATCCAATATTCCTAGTCTGATTTCTCAATATGGAAAATATAATTATTTCAAAATATGATTGAGACAGTTCAGATTTACTTCCACTTCAGTATAGAAATTCCAATTTGATAATCCAACCCAATACAATAACCAGCTGATTACGATGGAAAGAAGAGTACAATAATAATTTGAATATGACTCAGAAATATTAGGATAGAGGCCAATTTATTAAAAGAAAATAAAAGATACATTTTTAATGGGAGAGGGTAAACCATTACATTCCCGAAGGTTAGAGGAAAACAACCAAACCTCAAAAAAAGCATGAACTGAACCAAAGAACTTCAGATCGCAAACAGACTCGACCCCTACCTCACCTTTGCATCCAAGATAAAGCTGAAAACAACTGAACCACCAAATTCCTAAGAATACAAGCCGCAAAGAAGAAATAACTCACATCAAAAAGTTGAAAACGTCAAGAGATGACCTCAAGCATCCATGAAAGAAGCCAGAAGAAGACCACAAGGATATTTCTGCAACGCCACACAAATAAAAATCCTCTATGCGACAAATCAAGCCGACTAGACTGAAAATCCAATGTAAAAAACCTTAGACGTTGCCTCCCTTTCCACTGAGAAGAAGCCAAAGGCCATCCTAGATCTGAAACACCACAATCAGATCAGAATCCTCACCGCCATATGAACCCAATCCATCTAAATCGTGCTTCCAAACCCTAGCTGCACCGCCGCACGATGTTTCCAAATAAAACCCATTCCATCAGCTGAAACTGAGCCCACCAGATCCAAACAACATCGATCCATGCCCGAAGCCACATCCAAGACACATCCAAAAGTAAGCTGAGACATGAAGTCGTCACATAGGAAAGGACGCCAAGATTGAGCCGGCTCTATGAAGACCCGAGATGAGCCGAGACCAGGACCGTCGACACTACGACCGCCTTTTCCACCATGGAAAACTACAATCCGAGCCAAGATCCATCACCTGAAGATCAGAGCCAACGCAAGTAACAAACTGCCACATAGAAAAGAGACACAGTGGAAGATGAATCCACCATTGCTTTCCGCCTTGGATCTGTACCGCCAAATCCCTTCGCACTCTGATGACCTGTGCCTCCAGGAAGGCATCTGAAACCCTAGGGCGCTCCCGAGAGTAGATCTCCCAAGATCCATCATTTGAATATGATGATACACTAAATATGACGATCATATGAATACATTGAAATCTTTTCTATTCTCCTTTTACTTCTATCTGATGAAACTTCTTCAATAAATCTCAATACAGAAGCTTCTTCTTCTCTCTCTAAAAATATTTAGTGCTCCGTCATATCTCTTTCTTTTCTTGAATTAGACACTCGTGAAAAAAGTACAGAGTACTTTCACCTTTTATGGGTGACCCAAAAGAGGTTTGGGTGAGAATTTTAAAATATTTCCCACTCAACCAAATTACCCAAATATGAATGTTTACTTGAATTTTGGGTACATTTATGACTTCATCAACACTTATTAATTCTTCTCGATTCTTCTTGAATCTTCTAACAACTTCAGATCTCCTCAAAAAATTTCATTAAAATGCCAGTCTGATTCTTATTTTATCATTTCAATTTCTTCATTATGATGCTTTGTATCAGTTAAATATATATTAATAAATAGATATATTTTTTTTCTTTAAAAAAATAAATTCCAGCTCTTCATTTCAATTGTTCGATATGATTTATTCTTTAAATTACTCAGCATTAAAAGGAGATAAAAAACATCTTATTTGAATTTTGAGGTCCCCCTTTAGTGGAGCATTCAACCACTTATAATTCTTCTTCAAAATAGAAATATTTTTTAGCATCAACTCCAATACAATGGCTCTTAACCCAATTTGATAACATCTTTTGAAAACAAATTAGAGTTATTCTTTATATTATGAATACGATACCAATGATCATTCAACATAAACAACTTCTTTCTATTTTCATAATATGACCACCATTAACTTCATTCTCTAAGGATTTATATCTTTTATATTTTTTTCTAACTGAAAAATAGCACCTTAGATTTCTCACATTTTCTACCAACCCTTCCATCCTTAAAAACAAATATAAACCTGATGAAGTCATTACGATGACCAGAAATATTCAGTGTCACCAAATTTCTTCTTTCATAAACTTCTACTTGTATCATGACTTCCATCATGAATTTTATTACATTGAAGATCAGCCTCAGCATCATCTGACTTAACAAGAAAATTATTGTAACTTCCCTATCAATTTATCTTCTTTCCTTGTTACCCCAAATATGATTGACATGATTACTATTAGACTATATATGATTGGTAGAATCTATTTCACTCTCCATAATAATCTCAATAAGATTGAAAACATTTATTTCACCCCTCCTTTATTTCATTTATATTGAATGAAAATTTTTACCACTAACTTATGAATTATGATAACTCCAATATTAGTAAAGCATCATCACATTTAAATCATAGTGATGAAGACTCCAATTCTACACCATTACAATATCTACTTCTATACCAAATTCTACGTAAGTCTGATGACCCCTTACTTCCAAAAAGATACTTCCTCAATACGATCAACCTTTTCAAAAATTGTGAGTCTGATTTCTCAAATATAATGGTTAGTTTTATTTTCATAAAATACAAAGTGTGGTGATTTTTCTATCTTCTTGAACTTCCTTGAAAACAAAAGACAACACCTGACAACAATCACTTTAATCATTAGCTTGATCCTAATAATATATCCCTTTATATTTTATTGTAAACCAGGTTTCATAAATCCCTAAATTTTTATCCTAAAGAAATGGTTCACTTATCAATAATTATAATCCTACATGAGCTATCTCACTATATGAAACAATAATTATTGAAAAAAAACATAGTTGTCCACAAGTAGTAATTATGAAAACAACTTCAGTTTTATTTCTCAACATCTCACCTTTCCTTATATTTTATCCATTCTTTAAAATTTACTAGAATACAAAAAAAAATTATTTTCTACAACCACTCTAATATATAGTTAGAATATTTCACACACTTACAATGTTTAATTCACAACATAACCACAACCCCCCTTTTCCATGATTCCATAAGGATAGATTTATAAAACAATTATACCCTTTGAAAATACTATCTAAAGGTAAGATGAGAGTGGGGAAAAAAACACATACCTCAACCTTGATGAGAAAAAGGTTGCACTCCCATGTTCAACCCCAATTTAGAAAAGTATTCCTTTGGTAATGGTTTTGTGAAAATGTTAGAAACTTTTTCCGATGTAGGAACATATTCAAGATTCAATTAATTATTATTCACATGCTATTTGATGTAATTATATTTGATAAAAATATGTTTTGATTGAGAACGCTGATCTAGAATCCTGGTGAGATTTATTGTACTTTGGTTATTACAACCCAAGAGAAAGGGTAACTTCACTTTAATAAGAAATTATTCCAATTGAGTTTTCCTCCACATAAGTTGGGTAGAAGATTTAATAATAACAACATATTCGACTTTATCTATACTAAGAGTTACTGAATTTTGTTTCTTTGAATGAAAACTAACATAACTTTTCCCAAGAAATAATACTCCACAAGATGTGGATCTTCTATCATCAATATTTCCTATCAAATAAGCATCTAAATACCCAAACAAATCAATAATTTTTTAGCTATCATACCTAATTCCAATTTTTTTTGTTCCTTTGATTTATCTAACAATACATTTTCTAGAAAGTAAATGAGATCCTTTGGGAGCACTCTGAAATATTTAACATAATGTAACAAAATAAAAATTATTGGGTCATGTGGTAGTAAAAAAAACTTCCAATCAACTTCTAAAATGTGTTTCTTTCTTTGTAGAATTTTTAACTGAAGAAAGTATTTCATTTTCTCCAATATGAACATCTAAAGCAATTTTTTCATTTCTTTAGAAAATAATTCAGAAGATATTTCATCATTCCCAGCAAAGACAATGTCATAACCATATTTAATTATTATAGGTAATAATATTCACTTTAAATGATGTAAATATTTCTATCTACTCTTCCTTTCCTAAAAATAATATTCTTTAAGAATGTTTCCAATTGGAATAACATGACCTAAGATCATGTTTCAACCCATATAAATCCTTCTTCAATCTGCATACATAACTTCCATATTTCCCAACAACAAATCCACATGGTTGTTCAATATAAAATTCATCATCACAATCACCATTCAAGAATGTGGATTGTACATCCATTTGAAAGATTTTATGACTTCATTATGCTACAATAGAAAGAAAAATTATGACTATTTCTAATTTTACCACTGGAAAAAAAAGATTCATCAAAATCAACTCCTTCAATTTGAGATTAACCTTTACACACTAATTTTTATTTATTTCTTATCACTTCACCTTCTTCATTCAGGTTGTACCAAAAAACCCATTTTGTACCAATAATGTTTTTTTATCTAGATTGGGTATGATTTCCATTATTATTTTCAATATAATACAGTTCTTCATTCATGAATTGAACCCATTAGGGATTCTCAAAATCTTCTTTTAAATTATTCAACTCAACTTTTGAATATAAACAAGTATGTGTAATAGCATTTGTTGTTCTTCCTGTTTGAACCTCCTGATGTTAATCCCCTATAATATTCTGATCTTCCACTTAATTCCTTAGCCTAGGATGATATTTTTGAGTATCTTTCTCATCATTGGAAATATATGAGTCCAATTATTCTCTTTGAATAGGATTATAATTATTTTTATCCTTATCATAATTGTTATAAAAACATTCCATCTTAACTTCCTTATTTGCATGAGTATGTTTATCTTATTCCACATTCTCAATAACTTTCACATTAATATAATCAACAATTATACTAGTTAATTTTTTAAAACATATTTATTCTCTTATTTTAGAAGCATAGCCAAGAAATATTCTATGTTAACCTTTTTTCTCAAACTTTCCATAGTTTCCCCTTTCTTCTTTATAATACATAGACACCATAAAACTCTTAAGTGTTTCAAACATGGAATTTTTTCCATAAAAGGATTCATATGGAGTCATATATGAATTTTTCCTATAAAAAAATAAGTTTTTGAATATAAATAGCATTACTCATGGCTTTCCTACAATAATAATGAGAAAGACCATGTTCAATTAACACTATTCCTCCCATTTCCAACAGACTTCTATAATTTCTTTAAACACCCCCATTTTGATGAGGATTGTATGGGGAAATATAATCATGAAAAATTCCATGATTCTCAAAATATATTTATAATTAACTGTTCATATACTCATCAGTATTATATGTTCTCAACTTCTTCACTTAATACCCACATTCCTTACCATCTTTCCTTCTGAAACTTTTATACATTTTCAAAGTTTTTGACTTATGTTTCATATTCATAACACAAGTAATGAAAGTAAAATCATAAATGAAATTAATGAAGTAATTATATCCATTTTTATATTGTTTTCTCATTGGATAAAAAACCAAAATTTTCTGAAGATAAGTTTTTACCCTCATCACATAATTGTGAAACACTTAGAAAATTTTGTTTCATCCCATAAATGCATAAAGTTTTCTTGGATTTCAACTTTTCCTTCTCAATGATGTCTGATACAACACCTTTGATTCTTAGGGATTATTCATTTAAAAATTTCACTGCTATTTATTTAAGATCTTTAACATTATTTTACAGCTTAAAATATCCTATCATATGCGAATAACAACCATAATAAATAATCCAAGGTTTTTCTCCTTTTGTTGCTTTCAGAGCAGCTTCTACAACAAGAGATTTTTATTCTTCCTTCACTTTTAGCATCTTAGAATTATTAAGAAACTTTTGTTATTACAATAAAAAAACAAGACATCCTTTTACAAGGGTTCTAGGTTTTCCACATATTTCAAAAATAGTTTCCAAATATTGGAACTTATTTTCAATCTTTACTCTAACCTTCTATGGTTTCTTTAAAAAAATCTTCCTATACTTATTTCATTGAGGAGATTGAATCCCACTAAAACATTTCCTTCTATAATATTTAAAATAATATTAATGTTGTTGGTTGAACCAACAAATATTTTTTGTATTTTAAAATCCACTACAATACTAGAAGTACCCATCTAAAGAATATTTTCCTCTGAAACTTCTATACTGACCAGAATTGTAAATATGTTTCTCAGTAAACTTCTTGTATTTATTATTGGAACCACAAACCTTTATATTAACAATAGAAATAAACTTTTTCTTTTCATCCTTATTATAAGAAAAATTAATAGAAAATTTTCCTTATTTAGAATTTTTAGAATCATTTTCAGACTTAGGATATTTTGAAACTTATGAATTCCCAACTTTGTTGGTCTTAGCCACATATATAATTTTTTCATTATTTTTATTTTTAGAAATAATTACATACTTCTTCCCAACCTTTAAAGGTAACTTTTGTTGATCCTTATTAGGTTTCCCATTATGATAACTTTCACCAACATTTGAGATAGAATTTTTGAAACTTGTATTTCTCCGGTAAACTTAAGAAAGTTTTTTTTTGAAGAAGTTTCAAATCTTCTTCTTTTTTCCTTTATTTTCACTTATAGATGCTCATTATGATTATTTTATTCCTCAATGGATTTATTCAAATCAAAAATTTCTTTCACCAGGTTAACCTAATCATTAGAAAATCATTCTTGATTTTTTGTTGAGGAAAATTCATCTTCCAACTTCTTGTTTTGATTTTTGAGCCTTCTAATCTTTATCAGACATTATTTAGACTCTTCTTTAAAATTAAATTCAATTTGAGTTTCTTTTTCTTTAGAAATACTACTTCCTAACTCTTTATCATTCAATGTTTCAATAAAATAATTATCAACACCATAATAAATATATTTTTTAGATTCAACATCACTTCCTTATTCATATTCATCTTTATATAAGAAACTTTTTATTTGGGATTTGAATAATTTTTTATCTTTCTCCATGGAATATTATTTTATTTTATCTATATGTTTCTTACATATTTTTCTTGGACATATTTATTCTTCATCACTATCCTCTTCTTTCTTTATTTTAGGAAAATTATCCCCAAAGTTCCCAATAACTCCATATTCATAACATTTCATGGGAAGTTTCCCTTTGTATTTCCTTGTAACTCTTTTTACATTTTTAGAAAAAAAGTATAAAATATCATCAAAATTTTTATATAACCCATTTTCAAAGTCAAATTCACCATATTCATATTCATTAATAATCCTCTTCTACTTCTCTTTCTTAAAAGACTAGAAAGACATTTCTATATCAAATTTTGTTTTGTTTTTCATATATTTCTCCATTCTCATTTCATATGTGATGAGAGTGGTATGAAAATAATATAGAGATAATGTTTCAAGATATTTTTCTTCTAATGAAGAATCTTCTGTATAAAATTTGTCAGGAAAGATACTCAAGATCTTTTCAAAAATTGTAGAATCTTATATCTTTTCACTTAGACATCTGATTGTGCTGACAATATCATTTACCATGGTAAACAAGTCCCTAATAGATTCATACACACCCATTTTAAAATATTCATACTTCAGCATATTTCAATTTATCCCATATACCTTTGGCTATGGAAGCACCCTCACCCTTATAAATTTACTTTTAAAAAGTGATAATAGTAAAGAATTATTGGACCTTCCATCATTCTCAAGATTCTTCTTATCAACAGATATAAGAGGAACTTTATCATCGATAGAATAAAACCCATCTATTACAGCTTCAAAAACATCAAATAAAATAGACATAATATAAGACAACATTCTATATTTCTAGATTTGATAATTATTACCATCAAAAACTAAAATACCTTTACTATTCATACAATTCAGATTGTCTATAAATTTTTCTACAAAAAATCCAATAAATAATAAGAAAAGGAAAAATTCAACTCTAATACCAATTGAAAGTGCCCAGTCAGGTTTCAAGTATCACTGAGAGGGGGAAGGGTGAATCCATGATATATTTTTATTTTTATATTTCCATGGAAATTAAATATCCTTTACCTTATGTTAAATATTTCATTCCCTTCTGAAAACAAATCAAACACACATCTAAAAGAACAAAAAAAATTACAAGGTTCACTATTCAATAAGAATATCTACATACTTGGTATTGTTTTTAAATAATATAATACCACACAATCTACTATAAAACAATAATTTTTTTGTGTAATACAATGAGTAGGATATACCCTTTCACTCGATTAGAACTATGTAAAAAAACTAATAGTTCATGTGCTCCCTCTAGAAAAAATGGTGTAATAAAATGTTTGTTTAAAAAATATGTTACCCATGCCTCTTGATAAACTTCCACAAATTTATTCTTTTAAAAAAATACTTCACTTTCTTACCCAGATGTTGGTAAGAACTTAGAGGACCTTGATATAGAACTCAGTCTGATTCCTCAATTTGATCTTTCGAGTCTAATTCTTCTAATATGATATTCCTAGTCTTATTTATCAATTCATAAAATATAATTCTTTTATAATATGATTGAGACAATTTAGAAGTCCTTATACTTTAGTCTAGAAATCCCAATATTAGAGTCCTACCCAATATGATAACCAGCTGATTACGATGACCAAAAGAGTATGATAATCATCCAAATATGATGATAGAATGAATATGATGATCATATAAATAACTTGAAATATTGTCTCTTCTCCTTTCACTTCTATCTGAAGAAACTTATTCAAAAAATCTCAATATCTAAAACTATTATTCTCTCTCAAAAAAATATTTAGAGCTCCACCTTCTCTCTTCCTTTTCATGAATAGTACAGTTGTTAGAAAAGTACAAAGTAATTTTTCCTTTTATAGGTGACCCAAAATAGGTTTGGGTGGGAATCTAAAATTATTTCCCAATCAAAAAAATTACATGAATTTGAATATTTCCTTGAAATTTGAGTGAATTTATGACTTCATCAAAGCTTCTTAATTCTTTTAGAATCTTCTAATAACTTTAGATATCCTCAGAATTTTTTTTTTTGAATTCCAGTTTGATTCCAATTTTCTTAGTTTGATTTATTCATTATGATGCTCTATATCAGTTAAATATATAGGAAAAATAAACAACTTTCATTTTTATTAAAAAAATCTATTCTGATTGCTCGATATGATTAATTCATTACATTTATCTGCATGAGATGAAGAAACAAAACATTTTCCTTGATCTCCCCCTTTGGCAACACATTCAACCACTTCTACTTATTCTTCACAATAAAAATATGATTCAGCATAAAATCTAATACGATGGCTCTTGAACCAATTTGATAACATCTTTTGAAAACAAATAAGAGTTTATCATTCTCTTCTGAATATGATACCAATGAGCTTTCAACATAAACAAATTATTTATCTTTTTTGATTATGATCCAAATATCTCTTCTTTCCTTCTCAGCCTGAATATGATTGACATGATTACGATCAGACTGGATATGATTGTAAGCATATTGTTCACTATCCATTATATTCTTAATATGATTGACAATATTTTTTTCACACCTCTTTTCTTTCTTCAAGATTTCATCACAAGTTTTACTGCTAACCAATGATTTATGAGAACTCCAAGACCAATAAAGCATCTTCACATTAATATCGTAGTCATATAGACTCTGATTCTCCACCATTATGATCTCCCATTCAATTCAAACTTTATGGAAAGTCAGATGAAGATTTAATTATAGAAAAATAATTCCCCAATACAATTTAACTTTTCAAGAATTATGATTTTAATCTATTGAATATGATGGTTAGTATGATTTTTATCAAATAAAAAGTGAGGTGATTTTTCTTTCTTCTTAGACTTCCTTGAAACAAATACAATACCTAAAAACAATCACCTTATTCATCATCTTCATCCTAATAGTACATATATTACCTGATATGATTTAAAATTAATGGATGATGTGACACTAGGTGTAAATTATTTTACAATAATCTTGGTTAAATTAATACTCACCCTACTACTCATCATTTCATTATTTATGGGAGATATTTTTATCCATTGAAACTGAATGGAACTTGTTTTCAGAATCCCAAATACATTAATTGAAAAAAATTATATTAGAAATAATTTATTTTAAAGGGGAATTTAATAGAAAAGTTTAAATAAAGAGTTCTCATTCCCTTTGGTCCTAATGGTATATTAGGTAGTATCCAACTACATAATCTTCTAAATTTGATCCTAGTCTGATTCTGGAATTCCTGATTTTATCTAACCCTTTTTGGTATGAAAAACTACCTATTAATATACATTCATTATTCTAATTCCCCTAAAATATTAGGCATATTGGTGGTTTTTTTCAACCCAACTCTGCCTTTTGTTGATTTTGACTATACTGTTGATTCCTTTCTTCTTCTTGTTCTAGTTTCATAAAAAACATTGAGTAGATTTTTTGTCTTTTCTACTTCTTGATTTTACATTTCTAATTAGTGATCGATTTTATTAAGATACGAGTCTAATATTTCAATCTGTGATACTTGTTGTGAGAGGTGTTCACTATTCTTGATCTTATTCTTTACTGTGTTTGCTTCATCGTAATTATGGATGGCTGGATGAAATTCTGTTATAATCAATATCCTAGTTTTCTTTTTCATGATACCTATTTCATTGGGTTGTTCTATCAAAAATTGGTCCTTGAATGTAAGGTTAACTCTCACATAATAATTGGGTGTTTTAAATTCAGTTTCCTTTATTTTTTTATCCATTACTACAGTGATCATCTGCTAACTATCTACTTTTCTACTAGCCCCTTTCCTTCAATGGATTATTATACTTTCCTCTTTGTTGATGTTTCCAACTACGAAATGCTTTAGTTTTTTATTTTTTATCCATTTCCCGAATCTTGGATTTCATTTTCTCTATTATTCTTTTCAAAAAAATCTTCTTCTAATACTTTTAGTTTGTACTTTTCATTCTTCATAACCTCTTACATTGCAACACCACATTACTTGGTGGAATGTTTTTGTTGTGAACCTTATTCATGTTTACCAGCTTTGTGTAGATATTTAATATATCCATTTTTATTAATGGAATTATTAAAATAATACTTACATTTAAATAATTACCCCACTAGCTTGAACTTGATGACCCCTAAGTTGCTTTTTGATAGTTTCATCCAAATCAGAAAATTTTAATTTTATAAAACTTGTATTTCAACTTTTATCATTTCCTTTCATGAGTCCATTTATTTTAAAATAACTATACTTTAGTAATATCTTATGTATTAATAAAAAATTTGTATATAATAGAAATTAAATTTTAAACCATACAAAAAATGACACAATGAACCCCAAAATCTGAGAAGAGTGTTTGTGAAATCCTTCAATAGAATTCATCAGTTGTTTTTTTATTTCAAGAGACCAATTTAGTTTTTTCATTTATTTTAAACTATCCACAAACATGATAAATCCCAACTTAAATGAGCACCTTTAGTTTGAATAAAAATAGTAGTACATGTGTACAAACAGAGTAGTGAAACTATGTCAACATGGTAATCTAGTTAATTCCCTATAAAATATTTCATAATTTCTATGTGAATTATATTTTATTTAATAAATATTACACCATTTATAAATCAACATATATATAATAGTGAATTCATTGGTTTTAATGAATAACATTCATTGATTTCAGTTTCCCCTTGGGTAATCCCTTACATCCTTCAAATATCACCCTTACAAAAATTTGCATCTACACTGCCAATTTAGAATTCAAATGTTGATATATCATATCTATTAATCATATAGACAATTGATCTATCATATTTCTGAAAATCTTATTTTGAGTCATTATTAGATAATAAATAATTAAACATATTTCAAAAAGTATATCATGTCACACCCCGACCTTAAAAATCTTATTATTTAATTATTTTATTGTATTTTGATCTTTTGGATGTGGTTTGGGTGTAGTATCTATTTATATTTTTGAGTTTTTGTTGATAAATAAAAGTTTTAGGGCTTGGAATGAGGTGGTGAATGGTTAGTGCACCGTTGAGGGAAACTGTGCGGCTTATCCCAGTTAAGTGTGTGGCTTGTTTTGGGGTCCATGAGTAAGGCACACGGGTTTTGCATGGTTTGGGAAAATGTTCAACAACTTTCGTGAGGTTCTATCCATTTGTACAGTGGTGACTGCATGGTTTTCGCATGTTTTGGAAAACTATGTGGCCAAAACGTATGATTTGCCTATATTTTTTAAATCAAAAAATTCTAATCTTTCCCTCATGTATTTTATTCCCTTTTCAGGGTTTCCTCTACTCCATTGACCTAGTTGCATGAGGGGGCTCCCCAGGACCCCTCTCTCTTACTCCCTAACCTCTTTGGATTCTTCTTGAAGGTCGCTAGGTATGTTTCTTTGAGTTTTGGTTGATTTTCATGTTCCCTTTTCCCTTGTCTCTTGAGATATAGGTCTCTCTTAGTGGGGTTTCTCTTTTGGAAAAACCCTAAGGGTTATGTTTGATGTTTGGTTTGATTTATCTGATGTTAAGGTGTGTATATTATGTCCTAGGATTTAATCTTCCTTCTCCTGACATTTGGTTTCATTCGCACATCGTTGAGGTAGGTGTTTCCATCCATTTCCTTTCCAGCACATTTTATTTTATTCTTTAGATTTATGTAATGGTTTATAAATGTGTTTCCTTTTCATGTGATGTATTAGTAATGATTCATTTGGTGTTTTCATGATGGTAAAATGGTGAAAATTTACTTTTAAATGATTTTCTTGATTATTCCTATTTTCTTACGCATGAAAATTGTTTGGTAAAATGTCCATGGTTTTCTTAATATGAAATTGAGAACTTGTGGTGATGTTTGGCCGTGATTAAATTTTTTAAAATGATCTTAATTAATATTTTTATGTTTTTTGTAATTTGGAAGCCTCTTTAGGAATTTATAAATTATAGTAAACATTATGGAATGGTTCTCCAACTTTTAAATTCTTATTGGTGATCTTGTTATTGTGTGGTTTTTCGTGTCAGTTTGAAAGCATTTGGGGTTTCTTTAAATATGGTTTTGAGTGATTTCGTGAATAATTGACTTAGTTTATTGTATGTGTTCTCATACACATGGTCACAGGGTGCATAGATGGATACAGACACAAATGATAATGGTCTAAGATAAACTTTCTCAACTTAAAAACTCATATTTCAAAACAATTATTCTTCCCCCTCCTTCCTTCCTTCTTTAGATTCTTGATTATTTTCTAATTTTACCTTGGTTATAAAATTAAATGAATGTGGTTTCAAACTATTTTTGAAATTATGGACCAATTGGTTCTTTTAAAGATGATTGGATCCTAAATGGTATGAATGTTCGTTTGGCATTGTGCACATGAAAGTGGTATTTAATATTGTTTTGGAAAATTTTTTAGGAACATTTTTATTGATGTATTGAAATATATATTACTGAAGGCTCGGTTGAGAATTTATAATTTTTTGGAAATGAATGTTTCATGGAAATATGAATGCCCGGTTGGTAACATAGCATGTTTTGGGAAACAATTTAAAATATTGGGTGATGTGACGAACCGGTTAGAACTTGTGTATGGTTTGTTCTAAAAAGGGAACCCCAATGGAGGATTTCCAGATATTGGTTATCATGTGGGTGTTGTTAGAGATTGGGGTAGTAAAGTGTGGTGTAGGTATGTATGGTAAGTCATGTGTGCGAGGGCATATCCTTTCACTGTAAATTACTATTACTATAATGGGATTTCTAGGAATCTCTTAGAGGGTTGAGTGACAATTGCTTTTCAAACCTGATTAAATGGGTTGGTACCACCTGTAATTTATATGGCTTGGTGGGATGTGCCACTAGATTGTTAGTTAGAACAACCAGTTGGTTATTGACTGTGGAGATGCACCATATGTCGATAGGTGAGTCCGGCCAAAGTACATCGATGGATCACTATAGGGATGTTCAGGAAATGCTTAGGAATCCTTATCTATATGTTCTAATAATTTTTTATTATTATTTGAATTTTATCCCTACATGTTTATGCCAGTTGAATTTTATTTCTTTCAATTTTTTCTTAGCCCCTTTTTTAATTGGTGTAGTTTTTTATTTGTACATTGGCCATAAAAAGGATTGTGAAAATAGTAACCATTTTTTTAAAAGAAAAATGTTGACTGAGTTGTTTTAAAAAGAAAACTTGTGGAAGTAGTATTTTTTTCTTTAAATGATTAAAATCTTGTTTATGTAATGTGTTTAGAAACTAGTTTTTATGAACTATTTCGGGAAAGGAAATGCATGTACTCTGTCAAATCACTACTTGGTGAATTTTCTCAAGATAGTTATGTTGCAGTAAATAGATTATTTGCACATAGATGTGTTTTAACCATCCTTATCCCTGGAAACATGAAAATACTAGAATCTGTATCCATAATCAGTAGAATCATGTTTAACATGTGAGGACTAAACTATTTATTAATAGTTATTTCTAGTGAAAGAGCGAGTATGTTGGAGTTTGTTCCCTATAACCACATACTTTTTACTTTAGATTATCTTTATATTCAGAGAAGTGAATATTAAAATAAATTTCATATCACATATTTAATGTTCTTCTTCAAAACATTAACGTGATACTGTCCTAGGGTATCTATTACATTGATAAGGTCATATAATTTCCTCGCTATGATGAGAACCTTGGCATGCTATGATGATATTTCTAAATATAGTTATGTAGTTGGATAACATACTATGATAGAGAAAATAGTATGTAGACTGTAATGTGTGAGTGTATATAAGTGGATTATGATTCTTCTCATAAATTTCACACTTGGTAATAAGATAGTAGATTATGGGAACAAACCCACCAATAGAAATTCTAAATGTTTTGTTTTCATCATATTTTCCTATCTTTGAATGTGTGTAATTCTCCTTAAACTTTAAGATTATCATTAATTCATGTCATGAATCACACACTTAGACCTACTAACCAAATCCATCATGAAATATTTTTGTGGGAAGTAGGTTATGTTGGGTACATCATGATTAACATTTCATTAACGAATAATTCGAGGAAGAATTTTTCCCTTAAATATTTATGGAAGTTGATATATCAACCCTTTGATTGGAATAGAACTGTGACATTAAATTCCATGACCATGGTGTAAGGACGTTTATTTTAGATAGTCAAAGAAATACATATCAAGCATATAGGCTGGTGACACAGATGTGTAACATACTTGATGAGATATTATGACAAAGGTATTATATTATAGAGTGAGATTTCATATGAGGTTTTTGACACTGTGAAACTATGTTTTTTCTCTTGAGTGCCTTGACCCATTTCTAGACAATAATATTGGACTTTAGGCAAGCCCAACAAACTCTAATGAGAAATAATCCTAAAGGGTCACACACTATGTGTTTTTATTGATCTTTATTAAAATCTATTTGGATTTAATTAAGAGAATAAATATTATTATCAAGACTAAGAAATAATTTTATTCATGTTTTGTTGATAGTATAAATTAAATAAATATTTATTCACTGAATTGGGAATAAAATTTATTTATTTATTTTAATGAATATTTAATAAGTATTTATTTACTAGTTTATAAATAAAATATTTATTTAAGAGAATAAAATATTTTATTTGTCTATTCAATAAATTATACTGGATTTAAAATAGATCATGATCATGTTCGGTGATAAATAATTATTTTAAATCTACTAGATATTATTTTTCAATATGCACAAGTTGAAACACATCAAATAATAATAAAATAATAATAATATCTCGTGGCATGGGGTTTCATTAAAGGTTATTATATTTTTTAATGTCTGGAATTAAATTAAATAATTATTTTAACCTAAACCCTAGCTATATAAATAGAATGTTATGTCTATTGTGTAGAGAATTGATGTGCAATTATTGATCAGTACAATCAAAATATAGATTTTTTATTCCTAATGAATTATCTCTCAAGTCTTCCTTATATCTCCCTCTCTCAAGAATGAAAAATATAAGAGATGTTTTTTCAAGTTCAAAGAATGAGTGGTCAAGAACGAATACCACGAGATATTCATTTCACCATGATAGGACCTAGAGATCGAGTGGCATGTCTCGAAGATCATAGGATCATGTGTGGATCACTTATAGAGGGATTTTATCCATGGATCCTCATAGTGCAATGAATGAAATCCAAAAGGGTATTTTTGGATGATCAACATTCATCAACGAAGAAAGTTCATATTTCTTGGTATTCATTTATTTATATATTAAATAAATTAATTATAAATTTGACATATAAGATCCTCACTAATGTTTTTAGGAAATGATAATTAATTTTTTTTTCAATATATCTCCCTCCACCGCATGCTCCTATTGTGCTCTAAACCAACAATTACACACATTTAAATAAAATAAAAGTTAGGATGGAGATTTGTGAAATACATTTTTATTCTTGTTTAGATTTCTGACATGATTACCAATTTGATTAATTTAATTATAATTATAGATTATTTAAATTTATTTTGACTGACTTATTACTGGATACTACTCCCTAAGTAATTTCTATTTATTTTTATCCAATCCCATTCCTAAGATAATTCTAGACCAACATTGTCATATTCTTTTCTGAGCATATTTATTGAGAGTTATTTGGGGCATAGAAACCTATCAAAACTTTAATTTAGATCTTATTGAAGTTATAATTGAAAAAATAATTTTTTAAGTTTATTGACACAATCTTTGATCGGATAGTTTTTCTGAGATCTACCTGTACATATTTCATTCTTTCTTTCATAGTATCCATGAATAACCTTACTATAATGGATTCATTTCAAGACTATTATCCCTTATTACCCTACTCTTAGTATGATGCATGATTTTCCTTTGTAAAAGTGTCGAAATTATTTTACTACTAATGGAAATGAGATGTTTATACTGAGGAAACCAACAATGAAACTTTCATTAGATTAATATGATGTGGTTCTTGATTACTTTTTTTATTTTATACTCTTACCCTATTCCTTTGGTAAAATATATATATATATATATAATGGGTTTCTTATTAATAAGTTCAAAAATTATCATTTACCAAACTTATGAATATTATGATGGATCATATGTGGTTAGGTGAAGGATGCGAGACTTGGTCTATACATGATATTCAAAAAATAAAGAAAAATAAAGGAACATGGTACATTTTTAATACTTAGTTGACATATTCATGGACCCACTTTGAGATTTTTATAGCATGGTTACATTTTTTCTATGAGGAGTTACTTTATTTCACTATTCAGAACTATCATGCAATATAATTTAGATCTTAACCTCATTTTGAGATTGATTTTTTTTCTACCCACCTACCCTTAGCCTCAGAGACATTCAAACCTTATTATTTAATCCCTCATGATTGATTTTTTATTTTTATTTGTGAAGTGGAGATGATAAAACTAATGTAAGATTATGGTTATGAACATGTATTCAGGGTATGATAATAAATCTATTTACATTTTACCTTGATTGATGAGAGAAAAAAAATTGTGAGGTAAATTTCAAAATGGGTGTAGCGTTTGAGGAATGGTTATAAAATTGTAACTAATTGAATACATAATCTAAATAAATAACTTAAATATGAGGTGTGAATAATTTTATCTATAGGATAGATTTCGAAGGACCTTATTTTTTTACATGAACTTTGTTTTATTTTCTTAGTTACAATACTTGTTTCCTGTTTAATTTTTTTACATTCTAAATCCTTGTTGAGATGATTTTTACTAAGGACAAGCAATTGTTAAAGTGTGGGGGAATTTGATAAGGAAAGTTTATGTACACATTTTGGATACATTTGATTAATTCTTAACAATGTTTCATTTGATAATTCATTGAGTTTTTATTTTTTCTATAGGAATTAGGAATCTAATATTCAAAGGAGAAATGTTGCAAAATGGTAGAAATATTCATTATATGTTGTCAATATGAAGCACATGAAATGTACTCCATGAAAATGGTACCTATGAGCCAAAGTCTAGCCCATTTATTTAAAATACAAGGCGTGAACCAAGTACATGACGTGTATCTTGATTACACATCATGAAAAATTCAAATTTCAAACCTGATGAAGAATACTATCCATGAACTCATTGAATGAAGTGTGAAGTTAAAAAAAGAATTCAAACCAAATATTCATGCCATAAAATCCGTGAATATCCGAAATATTTAGATAATTTAGTAGATCCAAAGTACACAACCTGAAAAAAATTTACACATTGTATAAGTGT
The DNA here is from genome assembly GCA_963277665.1 of Viscum album. Lineage (NCBI taxonomy): Eukaryota > Viridiplantae > Streptophyta > Magnoliopsida > Santalales > Viscaceae > Viscum > Viscum album. The sequence continues at coordinate 1,325,566,171 of OY728142.1, read as the reverse complement.
CAAATCAGAATAAAATTAAATAAGATACATGATGTGAAACATTTACACGTCATGTACCTTTTGGGATATATAAATATTCAGAGAATATTCCATGTATAGAAGTTTGGATGACCACTTTGTTTTACATTTTTCTTCTTCATTTTTTATTCTGTTCTTATTCCCTTATTTCTTTAATATATTTTTATATTGTTTTACACACTTCATTTTAATTTTAAGACATGTTTGTTGATCATTTCTGTTCTGAAGTTCTATTTTCAATTCTATTTTCCATGAAACTTTGATTTTTGTTTCATAATTTATTTTTTTCACATCCAATTTTAGTATTTCATTTATTTCATATAATTCCAATTGTATATTTATTTTATTTAAGTTTTCTATTTTTCATGTCAATCATGTTGAGAACTATTTTCCTACATTCTTTTAATCTTATGATGCATGACTAATCCACTTATGGTTAAGGGATGAGAGTAGGGTTAGATTGAACCTAATGAATATCTAAGATCAAAATTTGGTAACCCTAAGTCTAGTAACCAGTTTCAAAAAAAATTCAAATATCATTATTTTTCATTTTTCTGAACCTTCATAGGTACAAATTGAATGACCATGACTTAGTTGGAGTTTATAGGGCTATGAAGAATAGCCTATGATTCTTTCTTCCTAAAATCCAATATTCATATTCTTAGGTTTTCAATTACTCTGTAACAAGGATTATTTTCTTGAATAGGTTGATCCAATTAGTTAGATAAAGATTAATTGCAGTATTTTTCACGTCTTTATAGCTTATGCTATATGTGTATCCCAAGTAAGATATTGGATTATCCTTTTATTATACCTTTAAATTGAACCTAAACCCTTCCATTAATATAATTTTAATCCCAATATATTTAGTTTTATAAAATTAAAACCAAAGAGAGTGAACATGAGTAATGCCTTCTCAATAGGTTTGTACCGCATGGTTGCTTGTCTACAAGCTGTCACTATGTGTTCGGCCCCAGACTACCACTTACTATGTCTTAGTAGATGAGTTTAGTTTTTTATATAAATTTTTAATATGATTATCCCTTAAGGAATCAACAACACCTTATAGGGGCACCACTCACCCAGTTTTTTATGTATTTCATAGGTTGTCCTATGCTGTTTTGGGAGATCAAATGGATTTTGGATCTCATTATTATGATTAAAATAAATATGTTATGTTTTAGTTTATTTTTTATATATTATGAACGTATTTTTTCAAATACACTAGAATACACAATCTTTAGGTTTTATTTATTAAATTTTTATGTTAAAAATCATCTAACAATATGTGTAAAAGGCTTTGGTCTCTATAGGGGACCACCTCAGACTACTCCAACTATGTCATATTTCACTCATGAGTTATAACGTCATCACCCTCAAATTTTCATAGGTGAGGGTGTTCTATAAATAGAAAATTTATAGATGGAGTCTGTATGAACCGTTCTAGATCACTTAGAGACTCATGAGGATAGGAGGGTGAACTTGGAGGTATACATATTGTGTGGGGTTGCACAATGTTGGGTTGATATTATTTTCCAAGAAAAACAACATATTGGTATGACCTATAAAGTATTTCATATATACTTATTTAATTATTTATTTTCAAAAAATTTATGGCTAGATATGGACTGTGATTTTATAAGGTTGAAGAAAGGTGACATGAAAGTTATGGATTATGGTTCTTAGTTTAAAGAGATTCAATGGTTTTTTATGACCTTATCTAGTGATTAGGCTACTAGATACATGCATTTTTAGGAAGGACTACACTAAAAGATCAAGGTTCATGTGAGCGTGTTTCATTTCACCTCCTTCTCTGAAATTTTAAACCTATATTTGATTATGGAGAGGAATATCAATGTGGTTCACCACAATGGGAGACTATATTCTTTGAGAGAAATTGGTAGTGTGGGTGGATCTTCTGGAAGCTCAAAGTGATGAATAGATGACTCACAACAGGGTGGTAGCTGTTAGTCCAGACATGCCACTGACTCTTCTCTTCCTTCATGAGGGATTATTGAGGTACATTGTTATCAGTGTGGCATTTGGGACACATGAGATTTTAGTGCCTCGAGACACATGTGGAGTGCCATCATTGAGTCAATATGGGACATGTATGAAATGTTATTTGAGGTGAGTAGAATATTAGCAGTGGTGTAGGCTTAGGACCAGCTCAGTGTTCTAGGTCTAAGGTGTTTTCCACACCACAAATTTCAAGTAGTTGTGAATCTTCTAGATCATGGTTTGTAATTGTGGTCATATAGCTCAAGGATGAGGTTAGTAGGGTAAATAAGATATTATGACTGAGAGAAGTGCATAAGGAAGGAATGTTTTATATGATACATCCTACTCTGGTAGAATAGGATGTCGAGCCATCCACCATTTAAGGTATGATTTTGGTTACTTCTACTTTTTCTTCTAACTTATTTGACATAGGAGACACACACTCTTTTATGTATATTTATTTTATTAGAGTATTGTGTTTGGTAGTATATTACCTATATATAACACTCATGATTTATACACCCTTGGGAATGAATTCAGAGGAGATTCAAAAGTGTATTGGTTGTGCCTTGGACATCAGTGACTATTTTTTCCTTTGTGACTTTTTATGTGTATTTGAAATGGATATTTTTTATGTAATTATTTGGATGCAGTAGATCATTTTTTATTGATATTAGATCTATTTTTACCACCAATAGGTGTCATTTACATCTCATTAGTGTGGAATCTTTGAGTATGTCAGAGAGTGGGATATCCATGAAGGTTGTATAAGACCAGACCTTCAGTAATTAGGTGGTATCACTACCCATGATTTTTGTATTATCCTGGATGAGGGAGAGACTCATCATCCTTTTTCTATTCCTTTGTTTGATATTTTCTAAGATGTGTTTTCCTGAGTATTTCTCATGATTTACTCCCAACCATAAAATCAAGTTTACTATCTTGTTCTTACTTGGTGAAGAGCCTATTTCTATCCTACCTTATTAGATAGCACTAGTAGAGATTTATAAATTTAAATCCTAGTTAGAGTACTAGGATGTGAAGGGTTCCATTTGATTGATAAAATTCCCCTAGGGCTCTTCAGTTATTTTTTCCAAGAATTAAAATGGTTCTTTGAGTTTATGTTTATATTATTGGCGAATTAACTTGGTGAAAGTTAAGAATCTATTCCCACTCACCTACATTAATAACCTATTTTATCATCTAAAAGGTCCATGTGTCTTCTTAATGATATCTCTCTATTATAGGTAATATCATTTGAGAGTATGACCTTCTGGGAATACTCTTACTGCTTTTAATCACATATATGGCCTTTAAAAGTACTTGGTGATCATTTTTAGGATGATAAATGTGTCATTGGTCTTCATGTATATGATTAATGAAGTATTAATTCCATATTTGGAATAATTTTTGGTGTTATATTGATGAAATATTGGTTTACTCTACTTATATATAGAATCAAACTAGATATATGGATGTATTATTGAGTATTTTTTGGGGTTAACAACGTAATGCTAAATTCTCCAAATTACATTTTTGGTTGGACTAAGTTGGTTTCTTGGGCCATGTAATATTTGATGTCGGATATGGGCCCATAGAAGGTGGAAAATATGATTTCTTAAGAGAGAACCACAAATGATTTTTAAATTTATAGCTTCCTAGGGAATGATGGATACAATCATAGATTTATCAGAAACTTTTTTCTATTAAAAGCATAGTTGAAGAGACAAAACAAGAAATAGGTAAAGTTTCTTGGTCTGATACTTGTGAGAAAACCTTTTTTAGAGCTGAAGAATATTGTGATATCTTCTTAGATCCTGAACCTACCAAAACTAGGTAAAGATTATACCCTATATTGTGATGCATTAGGTGTTGGCTTAGGTGCAGTTCTTATGCAATATAGATGGTTAGTCACTAACTGGCCCAGGAATATGAGTTCATGTAACTATTTGAACTGTGATTTGGAACTAGATATGGTGGTGACCACTCAAAGATATTAGGGACAATACATCATGGGTTATATTTTTATTGTTTTTATAAATCATAAATTCTTGAAATACCTATTCTCCCAGTGTGACCTGAATCTCAGGTAGAGGAGGGGGTTGTTTACTTGCAATAATTTGACTCTAAGTTAGAATATAACCCTAGGAAGTGGAATTTTAGTATAAAAACCTTGAGTTGTAAGACTAAACAATAGGTCTTTCATGATTTTATCTCTAAGTGGTAGATTATATCCTTGTTTAAAGATATACATCTAGATGTCCAGGAGTACGAGGGAAGAACAACATTGTCTTCCCTATATATGACTTTCTCACTCCTTAATAGTGTGAAATATAGTCTACCATCAGATTCCATTTATATAATAATGAGGGATATTATTTATGTTGGGTGGCCTCCTATTTATTGGTCCTTAGATAAATATTGGATTTTGTATGTTTAAGGCCACTTGGAAATCACCTTGAACATGTGGGATGAACTGACGAGGGACTTACATTCCTTGAGATGGGCTCTATATTCGTGATTGACTAAGATGTATCATAATATTCATATACAATATTAGTGGCCCAGAGTGAAGAAATACATAGATAGTTTTTCTCTTTGATGCTCCACCTACCAATAGGTGAAGTCCAAGACTCATCATCCTTTAGGTATTCTCCAAGAATTTCATATATATATATATATAACATTATTTTAGATGAATATTCAATAAATCTAATAATATAACACACCCCAGAACTATAAATTTTATAGTACAATTAGAGATGAGATACATAAATCACTTATTTAGGTAAAATATTCATAATCACTCATAAATTTATTCTCACATTATACCATTCTTAACATAACAAACTTAAAACGTTTCCTTATAACTGGGGGAAAAGGAACATAATAAAGGTTTATTTTAGATACTCAGTAAGGCTAAAAATGGGAGATATCAACCAGTGATAATATGCAAGTATAATAGTATGATATCATGATCATAACAAATAAATTTCAAACCCAATATGTCAGAGATCATAAAAATGATTCATGGAATAAAACTATATCCTATCAGAATACATGAATCATAAGAGTGATAAATATTCATAAATCAATCATGAGTCACAATTTCAAATCATAAGTATAAATACTTTGTATAAAAGTGTGACAACATCATAGGAATACAAACCATTTCATATGTCAAGTTTAACTATTGAGACCATCAAATTATATTGGATCAGGTATCAACATATATTTCCTATATCATAACAGATCATACATCACCCATATTTCCCATAGTGGATTAAACATACCTACCTATTTCCCAAAGTGTATTGGTCACATTAACTCATTTTACATAGTTATACCATGAGATATAATTCTTTACCCAATGCATTGGAGGTTTATATAATTTTGGGACCACCCATTTCATAGTGAAAACCATACATATGTGTTTCACAAGATCATAAAACATTGATCTTGTCATCATATCATAACCTGTGGAATGGAAATTATTTTTATAAACAATTTATCATTTCATCATAAAAAACAATGGTAAATCAATGAGTTTCATAAAAAAATCATGATAAAAATATTAAACCATATACAGAAATAATAAGGATTATATCATTGGATCATATCCTTAGTAATTAAAAGTAACATCAAAGGATGTTATCATAGATGAAAATATTTTTTAAAAAGGATCATTGAAATATTTCTTGAGAAAATACTTTTTCATTTTGAAATCACATATTTAAAATTAAAATATTTATAAAATATTATGGAAATCATTTTCATTGAAAATAATCATGAAATAATGTAAATAAATCTTAAAATCATTGATTATTCCTAACAATAAGGAATTCTATTCACGTGAGTATGTTAAAACAAAGACCCCTTTCAAATTTTTGGTAAAAATTCGGAGTACCTCATTCAAAAGATGACAAGAAAATTCCTTTGATATTTTTAATAAATGTTCAAACATTTTTAAAAACTAATTTAATCAATAAAATTAAAATATAAAAAAATTATTGAATTTTTTTTAAGGAAAACATAAACATGGAAGAAAAATATTCCCGACCAAAGAGGAAATAAAGTTTGTTTTTATTAAAAACATTTTCCTGGTCATTTAGGTAGAAAATAAGGGAAAATGAAGTTTTTACTTGGAATTTATATTAATAAATATAATTTGATAAAATTAATTGGATTTATCTAATAAGTATCATATAATTTCATTAATATAAATTCAATCATAAAAAATCCTTATTAAAGTGGGGTTAAAACATAAATAAATTACCTCAAGTCTTGTCTTTTTTCATATGAATTTGAACCTAATATTTAATAAGTATATTATATAACCATACTCATATATATTATATAATATATTATTTAATTATAAAATCACTTCAACTGTTTATTAAAATTTTGTTATTAAAATCACCATTGTAGGTGATAACTGCTTCGTTTCTCATGCTTGTTTCCATTTGAAAGTCCCAATCCTTGAAATTTTATTATAGATAAATAATATCTAGAATGTTAATATTGGAATTTTTTTTCATATTTAAACATCATATATACTTTTATAATGATTCATATAAAGTGAGGATGAAAAATGAATTTCATTACATCATGGAGAAGATAATCCATAGACACACAAAGTGATGTTCCCACATTTATGTGGATAGAATGAGAGAAAGGTAACTATTAATTAAAAATTAAATAATCTATATTATACAATATATATCATATAAATTTATTAAATTCATCATTATAACCATGTACATAAATTGGTGATAAAAAACAAAACACATCACTTCATAGAGGTGGTAGTCCACACGTATGCATGAGCGATGTTTTCTTTTCCCATATAATGAAAAGTAGGTAAATATTGGTTTTAAAAACATCATAATAAGAATTTATAAAATTTAAGATACTAAATTTATTATTTTATAATGTATACCATATATTAAGAAGTTTTAAAAGAAGAAATAAAACTGAAAGTAATTGGGTAAGTGTTATACCACTTTGTTGAGAGCCCGCCTTTAGATCACACCTTAAGGCTTAAAATATTGGTTTTTGGAGATAACATGAGCTCTATGACATGGGGAAGTAATATAAAATGATATCAGGGTAGGTATTTTCTAGGATAGAAGTCTCAAAAATATTTAATAAGTTGGGAGAGGAGGTTCCTTTTTATAAGTTAGGGGATGGGAACCCTTGGAATTACATAAAGTATTAAATTAATATAAATTAATTTTTAGGTTCATGTGACTCCAAATTGATTTATTTAAAATAATGTGTGAATATATGTCTAAATAATCTCATATAATAAAATTTATACAATTTTATGTGATGTTTATCACAAATATCTCTTTATTTTAACCTTAATTAACCCTTTTGATGATTACTATTATATTAATATTTTTTACAATTTAAGGGTCATGAAAGTTAATATAAAAGGAAAATTGACCCAAAAATATTCTATGGATTATATTTTAAATCATATAACATTCAATTGGACTAATATAGAGTTTTTATAAATTTTAAATCATATAATAAAATATTGTTTATTATAAAATATCATTAATATTATTTTTGGAAATATTCATTTAATTTGAATTTAAGTTATCAAGATAAGTATGTAATTATAATATAAACCATTAAACAATTATAAATATTTTACATTTATCTATAAAATTCTTTTCAAACTATAACCGGCCCAAAAAAATATTCCTAATATTCTTTTCTAAAATCATTTATTTTATTTTTCTATTATTTGAACAAATACTACGTTGGTGTTGTATAAGAATTTATGGTAATTATTCCATCACTTAAAATTGAAAATAAACTACCATTATAAAAAAACTAATTCATCTTTGAAATAAAAATTTATAACTGAACTTAACATCTTTTTATCCTTATGAACAAATATACATATGTTAAAGTCAAGAGAGTGGCATTTTTTATATATTATTTTCATAAAATAATGAAAAGACCATAATCAAGGGAAAATGAAACAAATTTTACATATTTTTTAAACTTTAATGATTGTGGTAAAATTACTCTCAGAAAATAGGATAAATTTATGTGTTATATATATTTTAAATCCTTATCCCTAATTTTTTACCATGTTTTACCTGTTTTACCCTTATCGAAGTAACAAATATTTACCAAGGTTACTATTCACAATGACAAAAATAAAAAAAAAAACTATTTAATAAATTTAATCCTCTTTATTCCAAATACTGAATCCATTTTTCAATATTAAATTCTTATACATGGCATAAATCTAGTTCTAAATAAGTGTGTAAAATGAAATGAAAATCGTTTTTTAGAAAAATGTATTTTTAAGTGTAAAACTATGTTTATTAATTTCCCACAACAAGAGAAACATTAGATTATTATTAAAATATTTTATTTAATATAATATATAAATTTAATTAAAATTATTCCCCAATATTTATTAATTTAATTAACTGAGATACAAAGACATTGTACACATGAATAAGTTTTTTATAAAAACATCTCTTTTACTATAAATGATTTTACTTTCATATATAATAAATTTATAACTCATGAATTCATTTTCTAAGTGTGTAAAACATATATTTTTTTCATAATTTATTTATTCCTATTAATACCCACCAATCCAAAGACTCGACAATAATAGTACATCACAGTTCATTTAAACTAGTTGTAATGTGTAAAAACATTATAAAGGATATAAAATTTATTTATTGAGAACTATATCATAAAATATTAGGGTGTAAAATTCTACCCCTTTATAATAATTCACCACTAAAATTTATTTCACTCTAATACAAATAACTAAGGATACTTCTTCCTCATCATATCCTTAGGTTCCCACGTAGTTTCCTCTAATTTACAGTTTTTCCAAAAACTTTGACTAGGTGAGTAGTTTTGTTTCACAAAAATTTCTATCCAAAATACAAAATCTCTACCAATTATTCCTCATAAGGGAGATATTAATCCAAAGGTATTACCTCTAAGTTTAGTTCATGTGAAGGATCAGGAATGTTCTTGCTCAGGAGAGATACATGAGATGCATCATGAACTTGAGATAGATTCGGTGGAAGTACCAAGTGAGAAGCTACCATCCGAAAAAGATCAAGAAATTAAAAGGGATAAATATATCTAAGGCTCATATTTCTATTTTTTCTAAATCTCACAACCTTATTCCAAGTAGATATTCATATGAATACCTTTTCACAAACAAAAATTTCAAATCACAATGATGATTATCAAGATAATTTTTTTCCTTGAATCTAAGATTATTTTATATGTGAATGAATGGATCTAAACTTTCTAGAATTATTTAGCTAGATTAGGTCCCAGTGCATTTCATTCTAAAACTTCATTCCACCATGTAGGAGTTCTGCACTTCTTACCATAGAGATCTTTTTAAGGACTCATATGAATACTAAAGTGAATGCTATTTAAAAAAAATCCACCAAATGAAGGTGTTGATACCAACAACATTTAAAATACATAGATAAATATCACAACATGTATTCTAGAGTTTTAATAGTCCTATCATACTAACTATATTTAGGAGGTTGATATGTAGTTATAAAACTCAAATTTTTATCTATAACCTACTAAATAATTCTTCAAAACTTCAAGGTAAACCTTAGATATTGATTATATACAATTGAGGGTGGTCCTCCATGAAATATTACCACTCTATTAATTTATATCATGGAAATATGATCAATAGAGAAATTTTCTCTGATGGAAATTAAGTGTGTTATCTTAATAAGTTGATTTAATACAATATAAATAGCATTGTTCCCTTTATATGTTTTGGAGAGTTTGACAAAGAAATACTTGGTAATGTTTTCCCATTTCTATTTCAGTATGGGTAATGGTTTTAATATATCCTTAGTCTCATATATATCACCCTTAACATACTGACATACCAAGAATCAAGATACATATTTTTTTTAATATCCCTTTTCATGCTATCCCACTAGAAATACTCTTTCATATCTCTATAAATATTTATACTTCTAGGATAAATAGAGAATGGAGAACTATGGGATTTATCTAAAAGTTACTTATTTAATTATATTATTGATAGGATACATACTCTATTTATGAAACTTATCATCCCATATTATCATGGTTAATCATGGGTACATTCCTCATGTTGTTTTATAGTTATATATCCTCTCTCTACTCCTATTTAGTCTTCACATAGATGGGTGGTTGAACATTTATATGAGAAATATAGGATCTATCCCCTTTACTTAGGATTTCAAGTTTGATTTTCTATAAATCCATAAGTTTTGGATCTATTTAAATCCTCATAGGGGAAAGAATAGCATATTCTTCTTGAATTAGTTCATTATCCACCTTGTCCGCCTTCCTAGGGTGGTAATATATTAACCAGTCATAATACTTAATCAATCCTAACCATCTTATTTTATGCATATTCAACTCTTTATTTTTGAATATATACTTCATGTTTTTATGATCTGTATATATTTCACAACATTCACTATAAATATAATTCCACCATATCTTTAATTAAAAAATCAGCACTAAAAATTCCAAATCATGATCTAGGTTATTTTCACTTGTATTTTCAATTATCATGATCCATATGCTATCACCATACCATTATACATGAGTACACATACCATCCCCTTCTTTGATGTATCTATATATATCATAAACCCTTCTACACTATAGGGAAGTGTGATCACAAGTTCACTGACCAGCATTCACCTTATCTTCTTGAAATTATCTTCAGATTCAACTATCCCTAAGAACTTAACCCCCTTTTAAGTCAACTAGATGAGTAGATTAGATAGCCCTGAGAAATATCTCAAAAAATGTATGTATTATCTAAATAACCCAAGAAAAATATGAATTTGGGTTACCATGTCTATCCTAGGAAATTAATCAATAACTTCTATCTATGAAGGATCCACTGATATATACTCAAATGAGATTATATGACCCATGAATTAAACATCCTAAAGACCAAATTTACACTTTGTAAATTTTACATACAACATATCTTTCATCTGGGTCTTCAACACAATTCTAAAATGATATTTATGTTATTTTTTCTCTTTGAATATATAAGAATATCATTTATAAATACTACAAAAAACTGATAAAGGTAATATCTAAATATTCAATTCATTAAATCCAAGAAGATAATTGGGGCATTAGTAAGTACAAATGACATCACTCTAAATTCAAAATACCCATACCTTGTAAGGAAGGTTGTATTTGGTATATCCTCCATATTCAACCTCTATTGATGATATCTAAAACTAAGTTCAATCTTGAAAAAGTATTGTGATCCTCTTATTTGATAAAATAGACCATTGATACAGGAAAAAATTATATTAGTTCTTGATAGTGATCTTTTCAAGTTCTAGATAATCAATACTAAGACACATTGAACCATCTTTTTTCTTAAAAAAAGAACGGTTTCACCCTATGGTGATGCATTATTTAATATCAATCCATTATCGATATTTTCATGGATTTTACTTTTCATTCCTGCAACTCAATTGGTTCTATTCTATACATAGAATTTTAAATAGGTATATCATAAGGTATGAGTGTTATTGAAAACTCAAAAATACAATTTAGAGGAATACTTGACAAATTTTCAAAAAATAAAATAGTAAACTCCTATACAATATGCATAACCTCAATGTTGAGTTTCTCCCCAACCATATGAGATAGATAACCTTAATTTATTGTAATTAATACCCAAAATATAGAAATTGTTTCCATTAGATGTTTGTATTCATCCTCGCATTGATATAAGATCATAGGTGCATTCAGAAGATGAAATGTGACTTCCCTTCCTTAAAAATTGATATGGTTGCTACATAGATAAAGTTAATATATTCCTATAATCACGTCAAATTAAAATATATAGAGAATCATAAGATTTTTAGGAATCACTTTCCCATAAATATCAACAGGAGAGGAACCATAGACTTGAGGTGATGCCATCCTACCATTAAGAGTCTTTAACACTAACTCAACATCTAATAATTGAGGTTGTAATTTTATATGATTAGATATTTACTTAGATATAAATGAGTGTGTAAAGATATATTCAAATAATAAATTAGCTATTATAGAGTGGATGATAAGTGTACCTTTCACAACATCATTGGTATAACCAAATTTAGTAGTCATGATCAGATGAGATTTTACTTTGTCGTTGAGATTAAAATATTTTTTATGTAAATCATAATAATAATTGTTTTTATTCATGCATTGTCTAGTGTAATTCTCATAATCCTTAAATTTTAATCATTGGAGTGTGGGTGGTGAATTAGTTTGCAACTTCCTTTATGTTGTTGTATCAACTGGCCTCTTCATCGCCTTTTGACATTCACAAGCTTTATAACCACCCATTCCACATTTAAAGTACCTCCCCATTCCACTCAAGAAACTCCATTGATGTTTCTTTACAAAATTTATAGAATGTAAATGAATGAAATTTCTTTCAACAATGTGAATTATTTTATTTTTCATGATACTTAATCTTACTTTTCTTATCAAAACTATGAGAATAATGGGAATATCCAATTTCCATTTTTTCCTTGAGAGTAAATTGAAATATTTATTCATATATACTAAAGTATTACATATATAATTCTTTTTAGAGACTTTTTTTTAATCCACCAAAGAGTCAATCAATTTTTATATTAGGGATGATGATTAAACTAGAAGCATACCTTGCATGCCTTGTAGAATTTTCCTCTTAGGTACCAATGGATTCATCATCCTTCATATTAATTTCAAGGAATTAATTCCCTATTTTTGTATGTAGAATATGAGATAAGTACTTATTAAAAAATATAATCTTAAACTCATCCCATTTCAAGGATTCAATTTATTCAACTTTACTTATATTATTAATAATATTACACCATTGATATTATTCTCTTTCTAAACAATAAATGACTAGGACAGCCATTTCATGTTTGTAGCACTAGATAATTGAAAATATTTTCTCAATTGTGCGGATCCATCACTCAAAAACTAGGGGATCATAATACCCACAAAAAAAAGATGGGTGTTACCTCATGAAAAGAAAAATAATACATTTTTTCCTCATTTTATCATTGAGAAACTCATCATGATTCATGGTTGGAGAAATTTGCATGAGCATATAAATATGATTTTGTATTCTAGATCTCATTGTATTTGGTTTATTTGGTGGATAGTCATTGCATTTTCCCTTACATTTGTTTTTATCATGATATCTTATGGTTACAAACATTTATGAAAATCAAAAATAAAATTGTTAGAAATAATCTATGAAAATGATAATGATCTATCATATAATCATGAAATTGTTAGGTTGTAATACTGCAAAGTAACACAAGTTAGGGGGATAGTGTATTTTCAAAACTCTCAATAGATTCTAGTTTGAAAATATCTTGGAAATTTATGTAAATATGCATAATTATCTTATATAATGAATATGAGTAGTGGATAAACATAAAGAATAAACAAAATAATTTTATAGTGGTTCGGGGCACAAATATCTCATTGTCCACTCCACCAACACTCTCACTGTGTGATCAGTGAATTTCAGTAGCAAGGTCCTCTTATCACGAGACCTTAAAATCCACAAATGAGTATAGGTAGTTGACACATTTACAACAATGATAAAATTGATCCTTATGGTTCTTTAAGGGGGAAATGATTATCAAAATTTTGATATAAGAAGCTGACACTTCACCACAACTGAGTACAAGAAGTTGATACTCTAATAAATCAAAAGTGTTTGATTTGTTGATTGTTCAAGTTGATCTTCATAGTTACAGCAGCAACTGACAGTAGATGGATTTTCATATTCAGAAATAAAATTCTTCAAGAAAGAGTAATTATGAAGTGATCCTGGTTTCAAATGATCTTCAATAATTAAAGAAATACACAACAACAACAACATGAAGTTAAAACATATATATGTCTAAAGTTTATCCTCAGAGTCGATCGTTTGTAGTAGCATCACTTTACAAGATATTCACAAGAATACAGTTGTATGTGTGAATGGATAAAACTTTTATCAAACGTATCACATATATCAGACAAAACACCCCCTTGATTCAAAAAAAAAATACTTTGATCATATAAATAACTTTCTTTTGGTTGATTAGATCCAAGGAAATCAACTGATGAATGTAGAAATTTGAAAAACATATTGACCAGGTTAGTCGTATCATTCCATAAGAAAATGAGTGATTTTATCTGATGAATAGGGTTATTTTAATAGATCATAATGAGATTTGAATCAGTCATAGATAAACTTTAAATCATTCTTTAATTCTATCAAAACCATTGGATTAAACTTAGATAAAATCATAAATTTAAAACTTCACTATTTGTGTAAAAAATGTTGGGTTGAACTATGTAGTGTAGGGTTTCTTTTCATACCATAGGGTTCCTACCAAAAAATGTTTCCTTAACCATAATTTCATCTACGTGTAGTGAAATGATCAAAATAATGTAGGGATGATGATCCATACATTCATCCTTTTCAGTATAATATTCCTCACATAGCATTGATTAACCATACATTCAATTTTCTAGACAAAGGGTATAAATAGTGTTTCCATATTTCAACGTAAGGTTGATATTCCATATGTTCATTGATTTCTAAATGTAGTATTTTTTTCATATAATTAATTTCTATCATAGGGTTGCCTCTCCATACGCAAACTATTCAGCGTAGCATTGGGATGATGATCTATACATTTATTCAACGAACATAGGGTTTGAACAATGTTTCCAGAACACATCCTATAGATTTTAATTTCATCAAGGATAAAAACATTATATATATTCTTGAAACATACTTAACATAAATTAATTATAAAAAAACAAGGGAATTTGTGAGCATCAAAATCATCATATAATATAGAGTATTGTTGAGACAGTACATACCCAATAGAAATATCACTAGTAGGATGTCTAAATCATGAAACCTTATTTTAAACCCATGGGACTATTATTTTAACCTAGTTTATCCATGGTTATTATATATTATAATCATTAATAATGTTTCATAAATAAAATGTGAATTAATAGATGGATATCCCCTAGGAGTGTCTATCCACGTGTTCAGTCTTGGGACAAATCATAGTGCACCAGTGACGATTGTGTTAATACTCAATCTACCCCTTTAATAATTTTTACCTCTACATGTATATATTCCATAGATGCATCCACTTACCATTATTATGACATAGATGCATTTCTGAGGAAAATGAAACACTCTCCAATTTACCAAAATTTTAAGATGGTATCATATGCTTAGACTTATCCCCTGGGTTTTCACTAAAGTTCTCTATTACTAATAAAAAAAGATTAACTAAACCCTGCCTTGATACCAACTGAGGTGACCAAAGAATTTCATATATACATATAACATATTTTTATATGAATATTGAATACATGTAATAAAACTACATAACCCAAAACCCTAAAAGGTTTAGTGTACTTGGATATGAGATATATAAACCACTTATTTTCCAAAAATATTCATCATCTCTCATAAATTTACTCTCACATTGTACCCTTCTTAACATAACCTACTAAAAACCTTTCTTTACAACCCTGGAAAAGAAAACATAATAAATGGTGGTCTTAGATTCTCAGTAATGTTAAACATGAGAGATATCAATCAATAGTTGTATGCAAGTATAAGATAAGAATAAGGATATGCGATCATGATCATAACTAAAAAGTTCATATCCAACATATAATAGATCACAAACAAGATTCATGGAATAAATCTATATCATATCAAAAATAAACGAATCATAATAGTGATAAATATTTATAAATTAATCATGAACCACATGTTTATATAATAATCATAAAAACATGTCACAAATTTGTAGAGCCATCATTGGAATAGAAACAATTTCATATATAAATTTTAACTACCAAGACCATAAAATCATAGTGTATAAGGAATTAACACATATTTCCCATATCATAACAGATCAATCATCACCACATATTTCTCATAGGGATTCAGGAATACCTACCCATCTCTATAGTGGATCGAGCACATCAACTCATTTACCATAATTATATTATGATCTATAAATCATTACCCAATGTATTTAAGGGTTATATAATTTTATTCCCACCCATAACATAATGAAAACCATACATATGTGTGCAATAATAATAATAAACATTCATCTTATCATTATATCATAACCCATGAAAAGGAAATGTGTAACACCTTGAGATTTTATGAGATAGATTCTTTTTAATTTCTTTGATTTCTTGTGGTGTATGCTACACCAAGATTCTATTGTGTTATATGCAACACTGTATTATCTTGCAGTATACGCAACACTATTCTTGTCTTGTGGTGCACACAAATTCATGTTCTTTTGATATAATTCAATATTGAGTATAGATTTTGTTCAATGTAAAAATGAACAAAGTTTGTATTATATTATACACAACACCAAAGTAACCATTCACTACAAGAAAAACTGACTTGTCTTTTGTTACATGCAAGTGTGACCTTCCTCGACAGCTTTCGTTGTACGTGATACCGAGTTTCACTAAACAATGATATACTATTAAAATATTATTATTTAATGGGATATAAACAAGCTTTTATGAATAGTATTAACCACATTTTGAATTTTATATAACATTATGATTCATCTTACACATTTTATATAACATGTTATGAGAACAAAATCAATTTTCTAGATAAGAGAAGTATTGTTCAAAAATGTAGTTTTACCGCCTTTTAATGGAACACCCATTTTAAATATAGTTTTTGACACTTTTAAAAGTTAAATTTCACAAAATAAACTTATTATTTGGAATAGGGGCATAAAATTTTACTTTTTTTAAATTTTTGGTATTTTTCTGATAAAATTCAAATTTTAATGAATAGTGAAAAATACTAGATTTTAATTCAAAATTGCCTTTTCATATAATTTATTCATAGAGTTATATTAAGTTTTTAATTATTTTTAAAGTGTAATTGGATTATATTTTTATCATTTATTACAATTTTGGTCATTGGAAGTAATTTCACTTTTAAATTGGATATAAACATATGTCTATCTTTTGATAATTTTTACTTTTTTAAAAACCTGCTTTTTGATTTTAACAACGGGAATTAATTTTAAATTAATTACTGTAACTTATATATTTTTAATTTGGAAAAATGGATTCCATATTTTGAATCATAAGGTTCAAATTTTGTAAATAGTTACCTTTTATTTTTGGACAATATGAATAGTAACTTCAATAATTATTTTATTTATCATGGTTAAAGGGTAAATCTAGTAAATAAGGGTAAAAAATAATATTAAACTACCCTAACACATGTCATAATCCTATTAGAAGATATATTTTTGACCATGGGCATCCCAGGGTCGATTTTGGGAATCCATGGATTCACTTAGATTTGAAAATGACATTTTATAAGAATTAATTAAAAGTAAGGATAATTATAACATAAACATATATCTTTTACTAAATAGATTTTTATATGGGGTTATATAACAGATATCTTCAAATATAAATATTAATTATAAATATAAAAATATTTACAACATTATTTTATTTTATTTATAATTTTTATACATAAGATAAATATATTTATTTCTGACACAATTATGATGTAGTGATTACCATGTTAATGAAAGATTAAAATAAATGAATTTATAAATATTAAAATAAATTTAATTTGAAAATTTTTATGTCATCCAACAATTTTCTGGATGAGAATTAAATATTAGGGATGATTTAATGCCTTTTTTTAAAGAATCTCGTTTTTAAAACATTAACAAAAATCAATTACTAAATAGTGTCAAAATTGACATAAATGTGTTTTTAAAACAAATACTATTTTATTAAATGATATAAAAATCCTAAAATTATAAATTTCAGAAAAATAATATCAATAGTGATAAAAATTTCATAAATGATTCACTTTAGGTTCCCTTCGCATTTTATATTTAAGATATCAACCATGTTGTATAAAAATACAAGAGGACATGGTAAGAGTTAACTTATTTTACAAAGGGTTAAATCTAAAAGATAAGGTTACTTGTATGACTTAAACTTGTCTAAAAACTATTGTTTGAGAGTATTTAGACCCATATTCATATAATCCTAGAAATAAATCAATTTTTACCTATTATAAACCTAAAATATTTTTATAATAAATTAATATTTCAATATTTTCCTAAAGTGCCCCTCACCCCTCTTATAAAAGGGCACCTCCATTCCTCTTTAACTCACACCTCTAAAGACTTTGGGTTCAGACCAACCCTTACCATTTATCCACCCAACCTCCCTCACTTAATCCTTGAGGTATAACATTGGTCATAGAGCCATCCTAATGATCCCTTTTGTTCAAATCAAAAGGAAACACCCGAAGAAGAGGTAATTGTTTTATCCCTTCTTTCAATGTTCTTTTCTTCTTCTACTTCCTCTTTCTATATTGATTCCATACTAAAGTAATAAATTCAGTATATTATACATTATGATATGTTATTATAATTATGGGAAAACATTATACCTCTTTTTATCTATCCTATAAATAACAATATCACTATACGTGCGTATGTATGACTTACTGTCTCCACACCGTGATGAAATTTGTTATTCAAAAATACTTTATTAGGGTGGGTATAATAATGAGTATAATGTGTTTAAATAATGAATATAACATGATAATTATTATTTATAATTAATATACCATCCAATTACATACCATTTAACCATCAATAGAATGATATTGTTGCTCGTGCGTACATACGGCCTACCGTCTCCACGACGCGATGAGATCCATTCTCCACTTTACCAATACAATAATGATTATAAAACAATTATATATATATATATATAATTAATAATTATAAAATATATGACATAATAATTATACTATAATGTTATATACATATATATATATATTTTTGTGTGTGTATACATATATGTCATTCACTTCTATTCAATACCACAAGAAAATGGAAACAACGTTCATGTGTACGTACGACCTACCGTCTCCATGAATGGTGTATTCCATTTTATATATTAATCTATTATATATATTTATATTATGAATATATATGATATATAAATCATATTATACATTTTGTAAGTAATTAAATCATAATCTAAGTACTACGATCAAGAATAACAATTCAAAACATGTACGATAAACAAAGTGATATTACCCAAAATGTTGCATTAACTTAGAATTGTTAATAAACAGGTAATATAAAGTCATAAAAGTGTCATATATGATATCATAAATATTATTATTATTCTGATATAAGTTAATAATATCTTTAAAAACATTATACAGGAGTTTTGGACTCGTACAGAGAGTATCAGACCTAAGGTAAGGGATAATTTTGCAATCTCATTTTTTATCCAAGATTATTTATACGTAAGTATTTACTGGGGATATATTTATCATCCACATAAATTTTTTATCAAAATGTTTTTATTATATGTATAGTTTTATTTTTACCCATTTTTTACTTTTACTATATGGTATGGAATGAATCTTTATTTTTTTTATTATACGAGGTACTTTATTACTTTTCTAATAAAATTACGAGGAGAATGTTTTTTTAACTTATATGGAATAAATGATTTGTATGGTTTAATGAAACCTTATTTCCATGAATCTTTATCTACACGATTTCAAGATTATTTTCAACTAAATTATTTTCTTTTAAAATTGCATGATGTTTTGAGAAAAGAAAACGTTTTTTAAAGAAGAAAGGACTTTTTTCTCAGGAATTAAGCTCAAGTGTTTTATCAAAATTATTTTCCATATAAGATGACATGGGGTTATTTTTATATACCTATTATTACTTTGATTGTGTTTATGATGGAATTATTTTTATAAAATCTATTATCTTGTATGGGTTGTGTTATGATGAAATGATGTTTAAGAAACACATTTTATTTCTTGGGTTATGCTATGGTGAATGTTTTTATATTTTGTGTCACATGTAAGAATGATTTCATTATGATATGGGTGGGACCTATATCTCCCTCCAATTCATTGGGTAAAGATTTATATCTCATGATATAGACATGACTAGAATGGAAAGTAAATTTGGTTCAGTAATACATGGTTGGAATGGAAATTAAACTCGATTCAGTAATGGACTTTGTCCACTATGATGGTCTTGGAAGCAATGCCTTGGATAATAATAAAATAATATTTTGTGCTTATTAGTTTTCCACAATTACATGTTTTATTCCAATACTATTCTATCATGTTTAATGTTCCTTTATGATCTATGCCTTATGTGCTACCAAGATTTATTTCGTGACTCAAGATTTTGATGTTTAAACCTTATGTTCATATTTTTACGTTCAAATGTAAATGGTTTGTTTTATGTTATCCATGTTTACCCTTACTGAGTATTTAAGCTCATCATTTTTCTTGTTTTCTTTTCCCCAGGATATAAAGAAAGGTTTTATGTAGGAAAACAAAACAGACAGATCTTTATGGGAGATGTTGAATATCTTTCACCATCATTAGAAGATTACGTTCTGAGTTTCCAAAAACACTAAACGTATACGGTATTTGGGTGTCTTTTTGTGTCATGTATTAATTATTACAAAAAATAAATATAATTTCCATGTATGTCAAGCTTGGGTCTCTAGAAAATTAGTTCCATAAACATTTCATCACTTCAATATAACATAACTCATGAGAAATGATTGAGTTTTTTTAATATCTCATCCTCATAATATAAAATCATCTAGATAAAGAATAAGGATGATATCATTGGATCATGTCCCCAGTAAACCATAAGTAACATCAAAAGATTTTATCATAGATTAAAATTACTTTAAAATATCATTAGAATATTTCTTGAGGAATGTGAAAATCCATAGATTTAATACATCTCATTTCATGATTTATTATATAAAGATAAAATATATATATAAACCCAAAATATCAGGAGACCAAGTGAATTTTTGAAATTAGGTACATATAACATTAACTTAAAATATGGGTACGAAAAAATTATCTAAAAAATCCAAAACATGCCCTTATATTCCATCAATCTTCTCATAATTCATGGTATTACCTAGGGATGTATATAAGAAAAGGGTGAGATATAAAGCCTAATAAGGGAATAATCAATGAATAAAACGATGAAATAAATACATGTTAGTTAAGAGGCATATTAATGGGACATAAAATAGATGATAAAAATAAACATGATCATCAAATCAGGATATAAGATGATAACATCAAGGTAGTGTAGGAATGTGACAGCAATAGAAAACATGACATCATCAGAATAAGTAAAAGATAAATATTGGGACATCATAAAATAGTGTTCTTTTAATAACCTAACATGAATCATACATGGAATCTCACGTGAAAGAAAAATTACCTAATACATTTTAAGACTATATAATACTGAGTCCACCCATCACATTCATATCATATACATTCATTTTTTGTTCCACATAAATCATACCACATAAGAACATATTTTATCAATTTTAAACCAATTATTAATGAGTAAGGGTAACTTAAATGGATGTACACAATCAATTAAGGCTAGATAAAACTAGGTTAATACCATTAAGTTGAAATTGGGATGGGTATTCATTAAACAACTGATTGATATGAAAAATCACAGGATAATTTTGGTAGTATAATAACTATACATAAGGATTTATAGAAGGGGTTTCTGAGAGAGAAAGGTGGTCTATAATTACTTAGGTATCATAAGTATAGTAGAGGTATATTTAAAAATACATTAGAACATGGGAAATTTTAAATCAAAAGTGTTTATTAAAAATAAAGTACTTGAAATAAAAAGAAGATGAGAGATTCCCTTACCTTGAGAGGGTGCTTCTAAAAGATTGGGAGGATATTATTAAGAGATTCAGAACAAATTGGGAGATATTTATAGAGGGATACAGAGAGTAAATTCATGATAAATTAGTTTTTTTAATAGGAGTTGGTGTATGGGTGGGTATTTATAGAAAAGCAGTGGGTAATCCTTTATAAATTTCCAAACTTAGGTTTTTGACTCTATACAATAAAATAATCAAATAAAAAAATATTCCTAGGGTTTTGACCATGTATTCTACCAAAGAGGAGTTTATTTTAATATTTTATAATGGTAATAACCTAAATAATTAAAATAATTCCCTTGGTGATGTGAAAGTAATCCATGTTTATAAATAATTTATTTTAAAACCTTAAAATGTAATATGGGTTTTGGTGGAAAACATAAAGGATTTGTAAAATTAATAAAATAAAATAAAAACATTATTTTAATGTGGAATCATATCTTTTTCATCTATTCCCTTTATACTATTTATTACATCACGTTTGGGCTATTATGACGTCACAATACATCTCATATATTTAGATCATATTTAATTTTTTACCAAAAACTTTTCGATGTAATAAAATTATGAAAAATTAACGTTTGGATAATATTGATGTATTAATTTAAAAAATAATATTTATTTTATCAAAAAATTATATAAATATTAGAATATTTACTTTTAAATCAAAATTATTATTTATTGAAAAATACCAGTTTTTAAGACAACAATATTTTTCTAAACCTTATAAAGATTATATTTGACTTCGCTAAATTATATTATTATTTGTATTTAAATATTATTTTATAATATTTTTATATTAAATTACTATTTATTTAAAAATTCTTGAATTTATAAAAATTTTGTTTTAATTAAAACCATATATTTGAAAAAATATATATAATTTTGGTTTCTTCATATCAAAATATGATTTTGGTAAAATCAAATAAAATTATAATTAATAATTACATTATTTAAAAGAAAAAATATAAAGAATTCATACTAACAGGGTCTAGATACATAAACCCTTATTACACCAGTGTACACCTTGAGGGTAAGGTGTGTGATAATGGAACTTTTTTGGGGTGGGTTGATGAACATGGTTTGGTTTGTGATCTTGATTAGCATGAACTTCTCCCATAAATGGATTCATTTGTGCTTTGTTTTTTGAACTTAGATTTAGTATTGGTCAAGGGAAAATCATAGTGATTTCATATCTCTCATAAGATCTAATAAATGGTCTTCATAGGGTACGATCCTACTGGTTGGGGCCATCGTTTCTTCCATATGTGTTAATTAGACTTTATCATAGCCATTAATATGCTAATCTTAGTTGTCACTACAAAAAGGCTATTATGTTAATGGTTATTATGTTTAATTATCTTTTAAATATTATAGAATATATTTTATAATGGTTCAAAATAACCATAGTAGTGAATGTTTTTTCTATAAGTACATTAATTAATGAATATTTAATTCATTTTAAAATGTAATTTCATTTATAAAAGTTCAAGTTGTTACATTATTCAACACTCCAAAAATTTCACCCACGAAATTTCATTTTGTACTCTATAGTAGATTAGGGTATTTTTATTTCATTGCTTTGTTTAGTTCCTATGTTTTTTCCTCTAACTTGTGGTTTCTTCACAACACATTGACTATGTGAGTTGTCTTGTTTCATAGAACATTGTCTCTAAGATATAAGATTTTTACTGACTACTCATCCTATTAAATATCATTCTCTAAGGGTACCACCTCTATATTAAATACATGTGTGGATTCTGGTATGTACTTCCTTAAGAGTGATACATGGAAGACATTGTGTACTTGAGATAAGTTATGTGAAAGTGAAAGTCGATAGGCTACTTTTCTGATTCAATCAAGGATTTCGAATAGGATGATGTGTCATAGACTAAGATTTCCATTCTTCCAAAACCTATTGAACTACTTCCATAGTGATATACAAATTAAATTATTATCCCGAATCTCAAACTCTTATTCTCATATGTAATTTTCTGCATAGATTTTCTAGGAACTTTAAATGGATTTCATATAACACTAATTGGTTTGAACATTCTCAGTTACCTCTTGGATAAGACTAGGTTCCATTATCTTCTAATATATACCATCATCCTAACATGTTAGAGTCTGACAACACTTATCATATAGATCCTCATAAGGTTCCATTTGAATTATTGAATGGAATCTATTTTTATATGAAGACTCCACTAGGGGAAGGGGTTGATCCAAACATCCTTGTAAATATATTGAAAAATATCCCAACATATCCAATATGGTTTTAATAGTTCTCTTAGGCTGAGTATCTATCTTAGGGTGATAAGCATCACTGAAACCCCACTCTATATCTAGTTCTTACTAAAGGATTCTCTTACTCAAAAGTATTTTTTTATTAATATAACCACAAACACAACATCATTCATTCAGGGGGTTCGGAAATGATTCAAACTGAGGGCATCCTCTTAGATCACCCTCCTACAATCTGGTAGAAGTGAGCCTAAGCTATCGTAGACGATCATCGGGGAGGCCGCACACCCCATCTTGGCAAGCTAGTCTGCTGCAAAGTTGGCCTCTCTACAGATATGATGCACTTTCTCCCTAGAAAGAGTCCCCTCGAAACACCTTCTAACCGAGTACACAAAACACCAAGGCACCACCTGACGTCCCGGAATAGACCTTACCAGAACCTCAGAGTCTGACTCAAAATCCATCACCACAAAACCATAATCTTTGAAAAGGATAATACCAGAATTAAGGGCCTTAACCTATCCACCAAACGAAGAGGTTGGACCGTAAAAGGCGCTGAACCCCCGAAGAACCTAGCCTCGGGAGTCTCAGAGAACTCCACCACCCCTAATTAGACCCTCCATGAGGGATCCATCAACGTTAAGATTCAATCCACCCTCAGGTGGAGTCCATTTGATCCAACATACCTCCTTCCTTGATGGAGAGGGAGGGAGATTGGGCAAGCTGCATTCCATATCTGAAAGCTTGACCTCCTTGAGTAGTTACCCGAGATCAAAGATAAGAGACTTGACCCTCATTTGGAGGAACAAAAGTGATCTCCTGCCTCCATGACTAACATTGTTTCGGGTCTCCCATAGCATCCAGAATAGTGAAATGAAGATGATTGTCTGTACCATACATTCTGTGGCCCTCCCATCTGTCCCGTGGAACCATATTCCCAAGAACCCCTGAAGCAAGGCCAGGCTATTATCGAAGTTGGGGTGGGGAGAAAAGATCGACCAAAGGAAGTCCGCCCAGCTACTATGGAAGAAGAGATGAGTGATTGTTTCCATCTGTGGATTCTCACAGCTATAACACCACGACGCCATGGAAATTCCCTTCTTCTACACATTATCATCTGTCGACAGGGCTCTGTTCCTAATTCGCCATATGATTAAGTTCATCTTCATGAGGATGCCCTTACACCAAACCTTGTCATCCCACCCGTCTTGAAATATTTCTTCCGGCATAAGACTCATGTAGTCTTTCATATTGAAGTTCCTGGATGAGGATCCTGTGAAGCAGTATCTGTCGACTTCCTCATTCATCACAACCTCCTCATATCACATGACATGTTCAGAAGTGTGAACCAACTGGGAGAAGCCAAGAATCCCACTGGCTTCCTTGAAGGAGATCTCTGAGAGAGGACAGTCGGGATAATCTAACTTCGTCCCAGACTAGTTGTCCTTCAAGAAGTGCACATCACCTCTACCGATGATCCACCTGACTAAACCGGAGAGTGACTCAATATGGGAAGCCATACACTTTTCCAAGTTTTAACCCTAGAGTCCTTTCCCATTGAAGCTTCCCCCTTTCATTCCGTAACGCTTCCTAAAAAATTATTCCCATAGGTACTTCCCCATGATGATATCCCAAGCCAGGCGGCCCTGCAAACCATGAATAGAATCTTCGATGTTCCGAAGGCCCACCCCTCCCTCCGAAACTGGTTTAGACATGCGCTGTCAGGATTCCCATTGGATATGACCCCCCTGGTTGGCGTCCCATACAAAAGCGATGATGATGTTTTCGATGCGCCTGATAACCCCTTTGGGCGGATTGAGCAGTGAAAAAATGTGCATCGGAAAGGACGTTAAGATACTATTAATCAAAGTTATTCTCCCACTAAATGATAGGAACTTTTTCTTACAATTGTTGATCCTCCCCACTAAAGGATTCTCTTGAACCATGAAGTAAGCCTCAGTTCTCTATCAGGTATATTTTATAGTGTCACTCCATGTATCTTATAAATTCCCTTATTTATTTCTTAGCGAGTCGGTTGTGGTAGAAATATTCCTTGATATCGAAGAAATGAACTAACTTAGTAAGGTGATCAACTACCACTTTGATAGAGTTATTTCCTTTAGATGTCTCGGGGATTCCTTTGATGAAATATATGGTTATGATTTTCCATTTTAATACCAGTATGGTAAACATTTTAATCATATCCATAGACTTTTATTATTGGACCATGACTTGTTTTCATACCAAGAATTGCGATAAAAATTGTTAAATCTCTTTATTTATGTTATCCCACAAAAAATTTAACTTGAAATATCTTTACATATTTTTACTTCTTGGAAGAATAGCAAAGAATGTTCTATGAACCTTATCTAGAAGTTCAGCCCTCATCTTTGGTTTTGATGGGGCACATATTAGGGTTATAAAATTTATATCTCTACATTTAGAAAAGTTGAAAATTATAATATTCACTACCTTTTTTTGTATCTCCTCATCGACTTTTTGGGCCTCCATGATCCTCTAAATAGTGGATGGTTGAGTAGTTATTTGATTAATGTAGGATGGAGATCCTTTTTTATTCCCATTTCCATCCTTTTAATGTCAAATAAGATTTGATACCTTTAAATCCTTCTCATAGATAGGGATATAGGATCCTTTATACTCATATAATCTTCCAGTTTTTTTCCTTCCTAGGATGGTAATGGATTGAAAACCTCTTAATCATCTCTAGGAAACTCCATTGGTTCATTTTTATCTTTTTTTGGGTGAATATATACTTGAATATTTTATGATCTGTATATATGCCACACTTATCCATATAGAGATAAGTCTACCAAATATTTAATGTGAAGACCACTATAGCCAAATGTAGATCATGGTTTGAATAGTTCTATGCATGAATCATTAATTGGAGGGAGGAATAGTATACCACTTTATAATCTTTCATGAGTACACAACCCAATACCTTTTTGGGTTTATAACTATAGATAAAAAATCCTTCCCCATTGGTGGGTAATCTGATATTAGGTTCAATTATTAGCATCTTATTAAACTCTTTAAATATTTCTTCATATTATTTTGTCTAAAAAACTTCACTCTATTTTGATTTATCTTTGTTAGTGGGATTTAAAATCGTGATAATTTTATCAAATATCAATGATAGTAACCAAATAATCTAAGGGAATTATGGATATCTATCACAAATGTTGGTCTTGTACATAATTCAATTACCACTATTTCTAAAGAATCCAAAAATATCTCTTTTATAATGATAACATTTCTTATGAATGTTACTTTCTCCATCAATAGCTTATATTTACTATACTTCAAATACAACTTTTCCTTTCTCAAGGTCTTCATTATAGTGTTCAAATTCTCATCATGTTCCTCCTTTCTCTTGGAGCAGAAAAAAATGTCATCTGTAAATACTACCAAAAATCCATCGAGGAAATCCCTAAATATTCTATTCATTAATTATATAAATATTTCTAGAGAATTGGTGAGTCTAAATGGAATCACTATGAACTCATAGTTTCTGTACCTCATAGAAAAAGTAGTATTGGGGATATCCTCTATATTCACCTTTATTTGGTAACACCCAAACCAAATATCAACCTTAGAGAAGTACTGGGGTCAATTTATCTAATAAAACATGTCATCAATCTAAGGCACAGGATATTTGTTAACTATCATTTTAACTATAAGGACCCAACTATAAACATTATATATTTTAGTTATTTTAAACTATAATTGACATTATTATATTTCAAATAATTTTTTTATCTTATATTTTTAGAGAATTAAGACTAAACCTTACAAAATAAAACCTTAAATTATGATTGGACACTTATACTTAGTATCCATTTCTTTCATAAAAAAATATTAAAATAAAAATTTGGTTTCCTTTCATGATCAAATCTTCAAAATTTTCCCCACAATCTCATCCTTATCTCTATTATCTCTTAAATACTGTGAATTTTTAAAAAAATTGGTTTGAGAAAAAAATCTCAATAAGAGACATAAATGAAAGAAATTTTTTATTCCAGTGAAAATCTATAAAAACATTTTCATAAAAACAAACCTTTATATTTGGAAAAAGGAATAATATTTTTAAAAATATCGATATATTACATTTTTAAAATCAATAGATTTTTATAAAAAATAATTACCAAGAATAAAAAATATATGTAGGTGACTTAATACATCATATTCCATACCACTCTTACAAAAATTGTATCTCTCTCAGATATAAAAAGAGTAACCATCATAGTTACATTTGGAATAATCACCACAAAACTAATCCTATAATCTCTTAGGAAAAACCTAACCGGTTAATTTCATCAAATTACCCAATGAATTGGAGAGCTATAACACAATCACCCACCATTTTTTTATCATGGAATAACCCATAATATTAATAAAATACCAATAAATATAACATAATCATAACATATAAAGCTTTCATAAAAGAAACATTCTTAAGGAAAATAACTTTTCCATTTTGAAATTACTTTTCATTTTTACAATGTCATGCAATCGTAAATGAATGAAATTTATTTAAAAATAATATTATAAATTTGTAAGTGAATTTTCAAAAACTTAAAGTGAAATTAAAGTGGGAAAGTCCATTCATTAAAATGTATGTAATAAAAACATTTTTTTTTTAAGGGAATATTAAATGGGATTTTTAAAAGAAATCCCCTTATTAATATCATACCAATGAATTGATCATTAATAAAATTATTAGATTATATTTATTCACTGTAAATGAAAATAAAATAAGTGTAAATAGAAAATAATATATTAAAATTTTATTTCATACAAAATATTAGCATACCAGAATCAATAAGTAGAAGTTTAACTTAATGAATGGAAATTGGGTTAAGAATTCCCATACCTCACATTAAACTTTGTTAAAAATTGTTCAAACCTTCTTTTTAATAATTTAAATAATTTTATTAACTCATTATATAACTATATTAATATTTATAATACCTTATGTGAGGATTTTATAACATCTTATGACCCCTTCATTAATAATATTTCATTATTTTTATGGTTTCATGATCGGTTCATTTGTGTATAAATATGGATGTTCTTGTAAATTAGGATAAAAACTCCATAAGTGGAATGAAATAGTATTAATGAAATTAAATAAGTATTAATATTCCCATATATAATTTTTATTTCTTACATGATTATTATTCATTAGATAAAATGTTATTGATAAATGTTTAGTTTATTTTGGCAGTTTCTCCAAACATCACAGACTTGTTTTGTCCTATTTAATATTATGTGTTTATATTAGTTCTAGAACATGAAATTGGATATAAAATAAATATTTAAATATTATTTAACAATAATTAAATTTTTATTATCAACCATGAAGGTGATAAAGGAAAATGAAAAATCATTATTCATGAAGATGATAAACCGACATAATTTGGACAATAGTTTCATTTTTTTTTAAATAAGATAATATGAGAAATGAAATGGATATGAGATATTACATTAGATATATAAAACTCTGGTATATAAATTATTCTGTATTATCATTCCTTGGGGATTAATTAGGTGAGAAAAAGTACAAAAAACAAAATAAATTAAGAAATGTGTTTTGAGAAAATTACCTCCAGAATATCACCTCCTTGAGAGACCCTTAAAGACCTTGGATTTGGTATTTTGGTGGGACCAGAAGTACTAGGGAATTTTTAGAGTTTTGATAAGATGTTTCGGATGATATTTTAGGATCTACAAGGCTTTTGAGCCCAAATTTGGTTGTGAGGGGTGTTATTTATACTTGAGGAGAGGTGGGTTCAATTGATTAAAATAATGAATACTTTAAATTTAAAGCCAACCACATTGAGGTGGAATTAAATTCCATGAAGATGGATAAAAATTAATATTTAAAAGTCTTATTAGGGTCTATACACATCTCAAAAAACCATTAAATTTTGTAATTTTTAGGTTTGTTAAGGTTTTAGCTTTTAACTATAATCATTGTCACTATTTTTCTTATGTTGTGGTAAATAATTTTTTTACCACGGTAGATTTTTTATACCTAAAACTAATTGACCTCAAAACTTAATTTGGACCTTATGATTCAAAATATAGAATCCATTTTACCTAATTTAATTTAAAAAATTGTAAAAAATATATTTAAAATTAATCCTAGAGACACAATGTAAAAACAAGTTTTTAAAGTGAAAAATTCAAAATTTTGAAAAGATTTTGTATCCAAATTCAATGTAAAATTAATTCCATTGACATATATTCGTTTTATTTAAGTATAATTTAACCAATTATACATTAAAAAAATTAAAATATAATTTAACTATATAAATAAATTATAACAAAACACAGTTTTCAGATAAAATGTTGTATTTTTCACTATTCATTAGAAAATGAAACTTGTTATAAAAATACCAAAAAATAATCCTAAGATTATTTTGATATAATAAATTAAAAAATTAACTATATTTTTTCTAAATAAATTTATAAAATTGACAAAAATTAGGTTTAAAATAAGTTCTCCATTAAAAGGCAGAAAAATTTCCATTTCAAAAAAATATATCTTTTTATACTTAAATTTGGATTTATTCCAATCTTAGGCCTATCAATATTATTGGATTATTTTACAGAAATATTCTTGAATATATAAAAAATAATTTTTTTTCAAATGAGAAATAATTTAATTTTAAAGATACAAATAAATTTGAAAATGATATATTTTATTGGTGCTTAGGTTGTCACATTCTCCCCCACTTATGAAAATTGAATCCTCACAATAGTCACTTACTGAAAAAGTGGAGATATTTTCTATTTATATAATTATTAGATTCCAATGTTTCTTCATCAACCATATGGTTTTTCCATAAAACTTTAACATGGTGAATACCTTATTCTGCAACACTTTCTCTCTACGGTCAAGAACTTGAACTGGTTGTTTCTTATAAGAAAGATTCTCTTCCAACTAAACTACAATAAGGATAAAAATATGATATGAATTTGACATATATGACCTTAACATTGAAAAATAAAATACATTCTATACTTGGAATAAAACTGGTGGAAAAGAAACTCTATAGGTAACTTATCCAACTTTATCCAGGATTTCATATGGTCCAATGAACTGTGACCTATGCTTCCTCTTCTTACTAAAACACATTACAATTTTCTATAGATAAACTTTGAGAAATACAGGATAACCTACCTCGAATAAAGGATCTTTTCTCTGGTTATTTTTATATATTTTCGGTCTACTATGATCTAACTTAATGTGTTTGTAGATTATTTTCACCTTCTCAACCATTTCCTCTACCAATTCTAGTCCCAAAAAAATTTTTTCTCTTACTCATCCCATCGAACTGGTGTTTGAAACCACTTTCCATATAATCCCTAAAAAGGATCCATCTTTATACTAGAATGAAAGCTGTTATTATAAAAAAAATCAACCAAATAAATATGTTGATCCCAACTTCTTTGGTAATCCATGAAATAGGCTTTAAGCATATCCTTCAATGTATGAATTTTTTTTGGTCTATCCATCAGATTGAGGATGAAAAGAAGTACTTAAATTTAATTCAGTTCCCAAATACTTTTGTAGTCTTTTCTAAAAATTATATATTAATCTGGGATCATGATCATATACAATAGAGATAGGTACTCTATGAAACCTAGAAATCTCCTTGAAATACATTTAATAAATTTAGTCTAAAGAAATATTATCTCAGATAGGAATTAATATACGGATTTATTTAGTTCATCAACAATGACCCAAATCACATTGGTATATTGATGAATCTTTAGTAATCCCACTAAAAAATCCATTGATATATTTTCCCATTTCAATTATGACATTATAAAAGGCTGAATAATCCCCTTAGGTAAGTGTACTTTCACTTTAACTTGTTTGAAATTCAAACATTTCATGGTAAAATCAAGAATATTTTTTTCATTTTACCCCATCATTATTACTACCGGAGGTATCTATACATCATAGTTCTTCCCAGATGAACTGAAAAGGGGAAGTATGAGCTTTACTTAACAAATATTTCTTTATATATGAATCGAAACACACACATAACATTTTTTCAAACATAAAAATGAAATATTTATCAATTTTAATTCTGGAAAATTACCCTTTTTAACCAACTATACCTTTTTTGTAACTTAGGTTCATCCTTCTAAGCTTCTTAATTTTGTTCAACAAATTTTATTTCACTGACACTTGAAATAAAATAGAGGAAGATCATGCATCTAAAACTTCTAAGCCACAATTCATCAAATAAATAACTAAAGGGGAATGTTCGAAATGTAACATGGTTAATGTAGAATTGCTTTTTTGACTCAATTCATCAACCACCTTGTTTTATTTTATAGTATGATAATGAATCGTGAAATCATAATGCTTAATCATTTCTAAACATATTATCCATCTCTTGTTCAATTGTTTTTGAGTGAATATATATACTTTAAACTTTTTTTCTCTATATTTATTTCATACTTTAATCTATAAAAATTATTCCACCAAATTTTTAATGTAAAAACAACAAAATATAATTCTAAATCATGTGTATGGTAATTTAACTCATATGGTCTCAACTGACGTGAAGCATAAGAAATTACCCGATCATTTTTCATTAGTACACATCCAAGTCCTTTCAACTAAACATCACTATAGATGATAAATTAACCATTTATAGAAGGAAGGACCAAAACTAGATCATTTACCAATATTATTTTGAATTCCTAAAAACAACCATCACATTCTTTTGTCCAAATAAATTTAACTCTTTTTTATATTACCTTATTTAGTGGGGTAGTTAATCATGAAAACTTTTCAACAAACTATTGGTAATAGCCTACTAATCTAAGAAAACTATGGATATTGGTTTCATTTGTAGGTCTTGTCTATTCACCAACCAATTTCGTTTTTGTAGTATTAAATATTATATCATCTTTAGAAACAATATTTCAAAGTATTAAATCATTTTTCAACCAAAATTCGCTCTTACTAAAATTTTCATATAGTTCATTTTCATACAATATTTTAAAAAAAAAATACTTAAGTACCTTTAATATTCCTTCAATATTTTAGAATGTACAAAAAATCATCTATAAACATTTCCGTAAACAAATCCAAAAACTGATGGATGAATCTATTCATAAGATTCATAAAAATTACTAGTGCATTAGTTAACTCAAAGGGAATAACAAAAAATTCATAATGCCTATGTCTCTTTTGAAATGATATCTCCTGAATTCCATCCTACTTCATTTTCACCAGATGGTTCTTGGGCCTAAAGTAAACCTTCATAAAATACTAATATCCCTCGAGATAATCAAACAAGTCATCGATATGAGGTAATGGATAATTATTCTTAATATTATTTCTATTCAAAGCTCTATAATTAATGAAAATCCTCATAGAACCATCTTTCTTTCTAACCAATAAAACAGGAGCTCCCCAAGGTGAAGTGATGGGTTGAATAAAAACTTTATCAAGAAAATCCTATAACTATTTTTTGAATTCTAGATGTTCTAATTATTCCATTCGATAAGTAGGTTTTGAAATTGTATTAACATGAGGAATTGAGTCAATAGTAAATTAAACTTCTTTATTAGGTATAATACCAAGAAACTCATCAAAACAAACATCTAGATACTCATTTACCATTGAAATTTCATTAATATGAATAGTTCCCTTGTTTTCCACAATATGTGCAAGATAACTTTCATTTCCATCTTTTAACAGTTTCCAAGATTATTGATAAGTTATCAATTGTATGGGTTTATTATTGTATACAAACTATTTCTGAAATACAAATTATTTATGTCCATAATATATCTTATCATTGTAAATAAAAATTTGATCTATACCTAGAAAAACATAAAACTTAACTAGGGAAAAAACAACAAGGTTTTTACATAAATTACTTTAACAGACAACAAAAAGAAGATTATTTTAATTTATTTTTTCCATAATATTTCCCCTGGTGTTTTTACCATAAGTTCTATATTTATTTTTAGAGGAAAAATTTCTAATTTACAAGAAAATTTCTCATAAAAGAATTAATGTGTAGACCCCATATCAAATAAAATAATAGAATAATCTAAATAAACAAACAATGTACCTGATACCACTTCATTTGATGGACCAACATATTATAAATTATTTAAAAAGTATTTCACATCACATTTCTACATATAATCTAGATTCATATCACCATTCATTTTCCTTTATGGATACTCATTTATATAATGAACCATCTAATTACATTTAAAACATTTTATTCGTTGTATATAAAAATTGGTCTTACCACCACTATGATCCTTTTCATTGCAATTATGAACCATATGCCTAGACTTATCACATCAAAAACACTTACCATAATTCAAAAGTAATTTCCAAGTATGTTTTTTACCACAATTCTCACAAAGTTAAAACTTAATTTTACTTCCAACAAAAATTTTGGATGAATTATTTCCTTTTTCCTTCCACCTAGACATCTTTTTATGCTAGCTGTCAAAGGAAACATGATCATATGAAAAGTCCATTTCCACCATATCTACACAAAAAAACAGGTATTTTATAATTTTTTAATTCACAAGATGCCAATTCCATTACCTAGTTTTTCTTTAATCCTGATTAAAAATGATTTATTTTACTATCTAGATACCAGATAAAATTTAGAGTGTACCTTGTCAAAGGAGTGAATTTTAATTTATATGTAGCCACTGAATCCTCATCCTACCTCAATTCCATAATTTTTTCCCATTATAATTCTAATCACCTTAGGAAAATAT
Source organism: Viscum album (assembly GCA_963277665.1). Classification (NCBI taxonomy): domain Eukaryota; kingdom Viridiplantae; phylum Streptophyta; class Magnoliopsida; order Santalales; family Viscaceae; genus Viscum; species Viscum album. Next base: position 1,325,531,215 of record OY728142.1, on the reverse strand, counting down.
TTCTCAAGAAAAATATTATTGAATTCATCCCATTCTAAATCCTTAATGTCTTCATTATCCCTGATATTCTTGACCATCAACCACCACAGATGGGATTAAATTTCAAAATGGTAAATATAAATACTAAAATATTTATGGTATAAACAACCCATAACATGAAAAATCTTTTATAAGATTTTAATCCACCCTTCAGCTAGCACTAGGTTAGAAGATTCACTAAAATCTGGTGGATGTTGCCTCATAAAATGCTCCATTACTAACATATTCCCCTATGGTTGATATGCCTGATCTCATGCATGGATGAAACCAACATTTATATCTTGTGTCAAATAATCTATCATATCTAAAAACTATTATATTCTGATTCCAACCATCTCATAATGATGATTTAAAAGGGTGTTTTTCTCTTGATTCCCTCCCATCACAGTTGTCTTGTTTCCTCTATGAAAACCCATTCTAAATAGACATATATTAGGAGAATAAACATAATAATAATCAAATGATATATCATTTTCAACTTAACCATAAAGTAAATTTTTTTCATATATTCTAGTAAAATGATCCTAACCCCTAACATTATCTAATCTTTAATATTATACCAACTATAAGGATATAGCCTTAAACATTACATAAACTTGTGACTTTAAATTAGAATAAATATAATTAAATTCTCAAGAATTTTTTTGTATTAAATTTTTAGATAATTAGGAATAAAACACAAAAAATAAACCTATAAATTATTAGTGGAAACTTATACTTAGTATCAATTTATTCAATAAAATAAAAGTCTTGAAATTAAAACATGGTTTATTTTAATGATAAAATCTTCACAAATTTCCATGTGATCTCATACTTATCTCTATTATTCCAAAAATGCTATGATTTTTTTAAAATATGGATGGAAAAAAATATCAATAAGGATAATAAAGGAAATAAAACCATTATTATTGTGAAAATATATAAAAACATTTTCATAAAAACATACATTTTTATTCTGAAAAAGGAATAAACTTTTTAAAAAGATCAATCTCTTACCTTTTTAGAATCAATATATTTTCATGAAAACTCATTAGAAATCATCAAAAAAATAATTAGTTAACTTAGGGGGTCATTTTACATATCACACTTAAAAAAATTGTAGCTCTCTCAGCTACTGAGGGAGTAACAATTATAGTTACATTGGTAATAATCACCATATCACTATTCATATAATCTCTTAGGTGAAACGTAACCAATTAACTCCTTCCCATTACCCAATGTATTGGAGAGATATAACTGGATCTCCCACCCTCAGCTTATCATTAAACCACATGTAATCATAAAAAATTACTATGAACTATAACATAAGCATAACACATAAATATATCATAAAATAAACATTCTTGAAGAAAATAAATTTTCTATTTTGAAATCACATTTCATTTTTTACAATTTTGTACACTCATAGATGAAAACAATTTATTTGAAAATAAAATTTTAAAATTGTAAATGAAATTTAAAAACATTAAAGTTACATGAAATCAGGAAATTCCGTTCATTCCATATATGTAATAAAAACACTCTTTTTGAAAAGGGAACATTAAAGAGAATTTTTTAAAAAAATACCTTATAAATATCATATAAATAAAGTGAGCATTAATCAATTTAATAGATTATGTGTATTAAATATAAATAAAAATAAACCAAGTTTAAATAAAAAATAAGATATTCAAAAGTCATTTCAGATGAAATATTAGCATGACACAATCAAGAAGTAGAAGTTTACCCCAAAGAATGAAAATTGGGTTAAGAATTCCCTAACCCCACATTCATCATCCTTAAAAAATGTTCAAACCTACTCTGTAATGGTTTATAGAATGTTATTAACTCATTAAAGAAATATATTCATATTTAAAATACCTTATTTGATGATTTTATAACATCTTATGTCCATTTAATTAATAATATTTTGTTATTTTCAGCGGTTTAGGTACGTTTATTTCATGGTTTCATGAGAAGATCATTTTTTATAATTATTAATGTTCTTATAAAATGGGATTAAAACATAAGAAGTGGAATTTAATAGTATTAATGAACTTACATAAGTATTAATGGTCCCATATATAATTTCTATTTCTTACATGAGGATTATTCGTTAGATAAAACATTAACGATAAATGTTTAGTTTATTTTTGTGGTTTCTCCGAACATCATGAACTAGTTTCTCCTTATTTAATATTATGTGTGTATAATAGTTTCAAAAAATTAAATAGGATATGGTATACATATTTAAATATTATTTAACCATAATTAACTTTTATGACCATCTATGAATGTGGTAAATGAGAACAAAAAATCATAATTCACGGAGATGGTAAACTAACATAATTTGTACAATAGTTTCATTATTTTGGATAAGAGAAGATGAGAAATGAATTGCATATTATATAATCAATTATAAACATAACACCATAGTAATTAAATTATTTTTGATTTATCATATCTTTAGGGATGAATTAGGTGAGAATAAAGTAGAAAAAGAAAATAAATTAGGAGAGCTGTTTGGAGAAACTTACCTCATGAATATCACTTCATTAAGGGACCCTTGGATTTGGTCTTTTGGTGAGAGAAACAAAAATAAGATGTGGGGAGAGTTCGGATTATATGTCTAGTTATATATTTGAGTCAATACAGGGATTTTGAGTCTAAATGTGGTGATGAGGGGTGGTTTTTATACTTGAGGCAAGGTGGGTTTAAGTGATTAAAATAATAAATAGTTTATATTTAAAGAAAACCACATTGAGGTGACATTAAATTACATGATTTTGGATGAAAATTAATATTTTAGAGGATTTTTTAGGGCCTATAAAAAACTTAAAAATCATTAAATATTGAAATTTTTAGGTATGCTAACATTTACCTTTTAATTTTAACACTTATCGCTATTTTTCTTATAATACGGTAAATAATTTTTTTACCACAATAACTTTTTGATAAATAAAAATGAAATTAAACTTAAAAACTAAACTCTAAATTATTATTATAAATATGGAATCCATTTTACCTAATTAAGTATATTGAATTGGAAAAAATATATTTAAAATTAATCTTGTAGACCCAATGAAAAAGTGAGTTTTTAAATTGAGAACTTTAAAAGGTTGAAATGTTTTTATATCTAATTTCAATGTGAAATTGATTAGATTGACCTAAATTTGTTTTATTAATGAATAATTGATCTTTTTATACTTTAAAACCAATTTAAAATATAATATAACTATATAAATAAATTATAAGAAAAAATAATTTTCAGAAAAAATGTTACATTTTCATAATTCATCAAAAAAATGAAACTTGTCAGAAAAATACCAAAAATAACACTAATCTAATTTTGATATCTCAATTTCATAAATTAAGTTTATTTTGAAAAAATAAATTTATAAAATTTCTAAAACTTAGATTTAAAATAGGCTCACCATTAAACGGCGTAAAAATTTACTTCTAAAAAAATATAACTTGTTATGCATAAAATTGGATTTATTCCTATATTAAGCCAATAAAACTTAATGGATGAATTTAAAAAAATATTTAATATATAAAATATAAATTTTCTACTAATATTGATTAATTTAGATTAAGAATACTAATAAATTTGAACCCAAAACATTATATTGTTACTTGGGTTATCACAGCAACACCCAGAAATTCTAAAATAACAGCATTGAATTTGATTAAATATGTGAAATTAAACATTTATATTAAAAAACTAATGAAATAAATTTATTTAAATTTAATCTATTTCATAGATTTTCAAACACACAACTTCGAGTGTAAATGAATCATATTATAATATACCATTATAACCTAGATTTTAATTTGGTGAGTATGAATAATATTAACTAAATTATGAATATTATGGTTATATATTGATTAGAAATAAAATAATAATCATTTAAAATAAAAATAAATGTTCTATGAAAACAAGTATTTTTCTCTAAAAGGCGGTTTAGCCATGCTTTGCACACATAATTAAAAATTAATTTTTAACAATATTTAAGAATTTATTTTAAAAAATAAACTTCATTTTGAAATAAGAATATCAAAATTATCTTGGGGTGAATTTTTGGGATTTTTCTGAATATTTTCATTTTTGATTAACAGTGAAAAATACAGAAGATTAATTGAAAATTGCCTTTTTTTTAAAATTAGTTAAAATTTTAAATTATATTTTAAATTTATTTTGAATTAACATTATATAAATTTTAAATCAATTAATATAGACTAGTTCATTAAATAATTTTCATATTTAATTTTTTTATAAAAACTTTGGAAACTTTTGAACATTTTATCTTTAAAAAACCGCTTTCTCATCACGTTTGTGGGACTAATTTTAAATTATATTTTCCACTTATTTTAATTGAATTTTTCTAAATATATTCCATATTTTTAATCATAAAAACATATAATTTATAATAATTTTAACTTACTTTTTGAACAAAATGAATAGTAAAATTAGTAAAAATTAATTACGATGGTTATGGAAAAAATGGATTTAATAGGGGTTAAACAAAAAAGATAAGGGTTAAAATTAACTAAAAACTTGTCTAAAATAATTTTTTTGGATATATTTAAAATGTATCCCTTATTTTTTCAATAATGGTTCATTATTAGATATTTTTTACTCGAATAAATGTGGGTATAATTCATTTTTTTCAAAAATTACTAGTATGCCACTCACCTCACCAATAAAATGTCACCCCATATCATATCTTATTCACACCATCACACCCTTTTTGGTTCATCCAAGACCTTCCAAAAAAACTTATTAAATTATCTACTATCATCCAAAAATTATTATTATTTTCATAAATATAACCTAGGAAGGCCTTTGGTTCAAACCTCAGGAGGATACCCAAAGAAGAGGTAACATTTTTCAACAAGGGTTTTTTTATTTGTTCCTCATCCACCTTGAATTTTGTTTAAAACATGATGAAATAATAACCTTAGTATCTTACATATAATTATTATTTGTTATGTTAAGTTCATAACCTAAAACCACCTCCAATTCCATCAAATGGGTTACAAAATCATCATTTGTGTGTATGGAAGTCTACCTCTTCATGGACCGATGTCATTAGTTTTCCCATTACCACCTCTCATGGTTAGGTATAATGATGGATATAAAGTATATATATGATATTTATTATATAAATACACCTATTTAGATATTATATCATATATACCTTTCTTACATTACAATCTGTAGGGGATAAAATAACGTCGCTCGTGTGTATGGCGGACTACCGCCTCAAGAAGCGATGTAATTCATTTTTCACAAACTCTTTACATGAAAGGTAATAAGAATGAAGTTAATGAATATATGTAATATACATATAAAATTATTATATTATTGAAAATATTTATCATTATTAATAGATAATATATATTGTTTTATCTCTTACCTTTTCACTCACTGAGAGATGATAATGTCATTCATGTACATATGGATTATGCCCTCACGAAATGATGTGACTCTCTTTTCATCAAAACACCACATAGATGATATGTGTGTGTGTGTGTGTTTAAATAAATAATATGGTATTTATGATATTATTATCATTTTTAAATTCAAAATAATACTTACCTCATTACTATAATGACCATTGAAAAATGAAATTTTCACTAATGCGTACGTACGACCGACCATCTCCATGACTGTAAGATTGTCCATTTTTCTTAACCATATTTCGTGATTAGTTTTAGATGTAAAATTGAAGTAAAAATATAATAATTAGTTCATTATTATTATTATGGAGATTATAGAATATATAATATGGAAAAAACTATATCTTACATGACGAAATATGCATTAGAAAACAAAGCAATTAACACATGAAATAATAAAAATAATTAAATATTATTAATGAACAGGTGATAGATGTTATAAAAGGATCATATATAATATTATAAATATTATTAAGGTTTTTAATAATTTAAAAAAATGTTTAAAACCACTATAAATTTGGTTAAATCACTTTTAGGAAAAAATATGCATGTGGTAATGGATTTCTTAACTCAATTTTCATTCATTATGTTAAACTTCTACTTCATTGACTATGTCATGCTACGATTATGTGTGTAATGACCATGTATTATCTTATGATGTATTTACACTTGTTTTACATGTATCTATAGTTCTTTCACATAATCTATTCGTTGATTAATTATCACTCCAATGTTAGGATGAATGTAAGAGTTTATTTAACATTCTCATTTTAATAGAGATTTTTTATTCTTGAATTTAAATTGAAGGAAATTATTTAAACATTCCTAATAAAACCATTTTATTTTATTCTCTTCTGGTTATTTGTGATATTTTAATGTAATTGTATAACTTTCCCGCTATTTTTTATGTAAAATGTTTGAGAAAATGTTTTTAAGAAAATCCAACTTCATTTCTCTCTTCGGCCATAAATTTTTTTTCTTCCAAAACCATATTTTCTAAAAAAATAAAAAATGATTTTAAAATTTTCATAATTATTTATTAAATAAATTTTTACTCATTTTTTAAATTTTTTTTAATGGAATTTTATTACCATTTTTCAAAAAAATGCACTTTTCTAACCTTTTTATGATGTAAAAGGAATGTTGTTTTAGCTTGTAAAATAAGTACAAAATTACCCACAGAAATGACCATAATTTATTTAATGTTTCTTTTAAAAGTATTAAAGGTTATTTTTAAATAATTTTTTTACTAATATTCAAGAAATTCTTATTTTCTAAAATTGATTTTCAGAGAAAAGGATTTTCAAAATGTTTTATGTTTTAAAAAGTGATTTTCAAAATTAAAATTATATATCACTCAAGAATGATTTAGTTGAATTTCAATTTTATTTTTATTCATCAATGAAAAAACCTTAATTTTACTTATAGTACAATGGGGATATGTTTTATTGATACTATCCTTATTCTGGCTCAGGATGGTTTATGATTATTTTGACCAAGTATAGTGTTGATATTCACTTCCTTGATTCATTTTTGTAGTCAATAACTTTCTATTCAAATGTTCACATTCTTATGATAAATGGACCTTAAATTTACCCTAAATATATATATTATCTATCATTTATATGTTTATTTCTTAAAACATATATAATTTATACATACAATATTCTACATTGAATGTTATTTTTTTATATGGGAAATATTAATAAATACATATTCTTTAAACAATATGGGTATTTTGTGATAAGTCACATTTTTTATGAATTAAATATATAATTAAATATATGAGGAATTATTTAGATATAAAATACATGGGTGGGTCTTGGTTATAAAAATCACCTCATTTTTTTAGTATTCTTGTTGTCCAAATCAGTTGGATAACCATAGTTAAAGGGGTTTCTTCCTGTTAGTTTTAAAATCTTTTGAGGAAAGGTCTTGATGGAAAGGTATCATGTGTCTGGGAAACATGAAATAAAATAATTAAGTATTTCCATCATTAATAATGAATTTATTATTATCTATGATAATTTAAAAATGATTTTATCTTGGGATTCATTTCATTCTCAATTATTGATTAAATTGAATGTGTTTTCAGTTATTTAACTTACCATATTGATTATGCCTTATCAAGTTATTGTAGTCATGTTATTGATTATATGGAATGTGTTTTTATTTTTTTACCTTCCCATATTCATTATGATATTAAAATTATTTAAATGGAACATGTGCTCAGTTATTTAACTTTCCATGTTGATTATACTCATTGATTCATGATAGCTCTCGCAGTAATTAACCCATACTGAGAATTTGAGATCACCCTTATTTTGTTTCCTTTACCATGAATCCATGAAGTGTACTATAAAATATATACAATAATATTCTAGATCTAATAATTATATTATTGAAAAAAATATGTTGTAATTCTTGAATTCAAATTTAATATGGGAATCATGTATGTATCTAGTTTACTAAGACAACTAAACTATTTAGTTCTTTAGGACATGATTCCTTGTATCTTATGCCAATGTAATAAAGTAAACACCATATCTAGGATACTAGAGTGAGTTTCTCTATAGTTGGTATCAAAGTAAGTTTAGTATAAACCTTGGGAACTATATTTATGATAATATATATTAGATAACATAACCCTATGATAAAATTTCAGGATAAGTATAGGGACGTCCTAATGTTTTGTAAATAAATTGATTATATAGTTTTTACTAGAAACATATCCATTTCTAGATATTATAAGTGGACATAGTTCTAGCCTAAAGGTAACTTGGGGTAATAACTCTGAAAAGGGAACATTATACTTGACTGGTCTTCACCTGGTGGATGACCAGAGGTCTTACTATGTACCTAGTTTTACACACCCAGGGGATATGTTTAGGATAATTAACATTTTAGTTTCAAACCAATATTAATGATTTGAATATATGATAACAATAAATGACTTATGTTAAACTTAAAGTGTCACAGATTAAGAAAAATGGGTGACATGATATAAAAATATTATAAATGATTATATGGTTTACCCACTTTGATTTTTTTTACTCACACTATTCTTTTTTGTTTTTTGTCAATCGATATAACCTGAAGGAATCATGTTAAAATTTAATATGAATAAAAATGTGGTGACTATGAGAAAGAAAATGGGATGAAAATAGTAGTGAAATATATCATGATTATGCCTAATCGCTTATCCTAAAATATTACTAACAACTTATACCATAAACAACCCTCAGACTCACCAAATAGGACAAGGTTGATGTTCACTAAGATCTAGAGTGATGGAGAACATGGAATAAAGAGGGATCAATTTCTATAATATAAGAAATTTGGAAGGAGATACCTAGGAAAGTGTTTTAAAAGAATGATAAAATTCTTTATGTGTATAAAGTAAGGTCATAAATAAAATATTTGACGGGAAAAAATGAAGAGTATGATGGAAGAAAATAAATCTAATCCTAGGTATCCATTTATATTGTGTTGTCTTATATATGGAGAACCTAGGAATTATCTTAGTCAATTCCATATTCTAAAGGATAAAAACCAATACCAAGGAAGGACCTTTCTGGAAATAAAATGGATGAAGTATTTCTGTATTTTGATTCAAGAATAATTTTTTAAGTATTTTACCAATGATATTTTAATTATAAGAATCATAAAACATCAAAGTATTGTGTTAAATTTTAGTAGCATATATGTCTTCATTGATTTAAGAGTTATGTATGCAATCATGGGTTATGAGTTTAATGTTGATAAATAAGTTCAAAGTCTTAAACACCCCATTTGAAAATTTGTGTGGTAGGAATATAACATGATTAAGAATATTTTTTTTGTAAGAAATTTATAGGAATACAACTCATTAGTTTATTATATGTTTTATTGAAAAAAATATTTCGGGAATAATGCCTTTACATATTATACACATAAGTTAAGAGAAACTGATAACCTTTAGGGTAAATTTGATCACTAATGACATTGTAAAAATAATCAAATAAGATTATTAGACTGTGAAAATAGTTTATATTGAAAACCTTAGTTAAAAGGTTCATTAATTATTAATCATATTTCAAGGATGTCTATCATAATTTTTTGGAAATTTTATAAGAATTATATTAATATATTTTAGAAAAAGGACAACCCATATGCTGGGTTATAAATCATTGCATTCGGTAAGGCCTTGGTGCTTGAACCCATGACTAAAGGATGATAAGGGTATGGCATATACCATTGGCCTACGTGATGTCATGTTTAATATGTAATTTTTCTTAGTTAAAAGTGGTTTTTAATGGTTTATACAAAAAAAATTGTTTTTTGATATTAATTTCTTGGAGTAAAGTATGAATTGAAAATTTACTAAAGCACAACCAAAGTATAAAATTGTTCTTATAAAATAAAAAATTTTCAAATAAGTATATTTCCTAATATTATTAGATATTTAAATAATTCCTCAACATTATGAAAAGGATCCTGAAATTATTTATTATCCTATTACATTCATGTCTGATGAATAAAATGAAATTTTAAATCTTCATAGATTTTTGGTCTTGATGTACTTAACTTTCCATTGATTATTCACTTACTTGTGATCAATAAACTCAATCACTCTCTATAATTATTTAAACTTTTATTTTATTTCCATATAATCAATTTCCACTAATTTCTTCCAACATAAAAACATGGTTATATATTATTCCATATAACCATTTTTATTTCCCTTTATTTTTTAATAATAGGATATTTTATTAACTATTTTTACAGTGTAGGTTTTTCAATAATTCAATTTCCAAATATCAAACCATGTATTACCAAGATCAAGGTTAAATTGTAAGGATGTAATTTATTTAGTGTGGATAGAATGTAAAAACCTAAAATTATAAAACAATAACATTGTATTCTATAGCTTATGTGACATGCAATAGTGAGCTTAAACCACCAATGAAATATTTTTCTTTAAATTTAATCTTTTTAATAGCTCACAGAACTTGCAATCTCAAGTCTAAATGAACCGTAATATAGAATACCATTATAAAATATCCATTTAATTTGACGTTATGAATAGTACTAAATAAATAATGAAAATTATAGTTATCTATTGATAATAATTAAAATAATAATCATATAAAATAAAAATAAATGTTTTTGGAAAAACTGTATTTTTTCAAAAAGACGGTTTAGCCATGCTTTGAACACATAAGTTAAAATTAATTATTATCAATTTTAAAAAAATTATTTGATAAAATATACTTGAATTTTGAAATTATCATAGGGTGAGTTTTTTTATGAATAGTGAAAAATACTGAATTTTAATTGATAACTATCATTTCTTTTAAATTATTTATAATGTTAAATTATATTTTGAAATTGTTTTAAATTAATATTAGATAAATTTTATATCAGTTATTTAATTCTAGGTAATTTTAATAATTTTTATATTTAATTTCAATATAAAATCCTTATAAACTCTCGAACATTTTCTCTTTGAAAACCTACTTTCTCATCGTGTCTGTGAGATTAATTAGAAATTAAAAATTTCTAATTTTGTGAATTAAATTTATAAAAATGGATTAAATATTTTGAATCAATATAATTTATAATTCATAATATGGTAAAAATATTTTTTGTCTAAAATCAATTATGAAAACATTAAAAATTAATTACTGCAATTAAGGTTTAAATGGATTTACCGAGGGGTTAACTAAAAACATAAGGGTTAAAATTATATAAAAACTTTTTAAAATATATTTTATGAACATATTTATGAATTATAAATTATAGGATTGATAATGGTCGATTATTATAGCCCTGTGACATGAAAAAAATGTGGGTATAATTCATTCTTTTCAAAAATTACAAGTGTTTCACTCACCTCACCTATAAAAGGCCACCCCCTCTCCTCTCTTCTTCACACCTCCAAAAACATTTTGGTTGAGAAAATCCCTGAAAAAACACATAAATGTTTTTACTATTACAATATAATCCTTATATTTTGATTAAATTAATCCTAGGAAGGTCTTTGGTGCAAACCTAATGAGGATACCGAAAGAAGAGGTAGTGTTCTTCAACAAGTATTTTTATTTTATTTCTTCCTCCACCTCCTTAAATTATTATTAACATATGATGATATAATAAACTCAGTATCATCCATATACTATGATTTTTTTTTAATGGAAGGACTTAAAACAACCTCCACTTCCATCAAATGTGTTATGAAATCATCATTTGTGTGTACGATAGACTACCGCCTCACGAACCGATTTCATTTATTTTTTCCATTACCTCTTCTCAGAGTTAGGTATGATGATGGATATAAAGTATATATATTATATTTATAGTATAATTATACCTATGGAGTAATTATATCATATATATAATTTTTTAATTTACATTCTATAGGGGATATGATAACATCACTTGTGTGTACAGTGGATTATCGGCTCGTGAACTATATGATTCATTTTTCACTAACACTTTACATAGAAGGTAATAAGGATGAATTTAATGAATATAAGTGATTTAAATGACATAATTATTATTTAAATGACATATATATCATTCTAAATAGATAATATATATCATTTTATTTCTTTCCTTTTCACTCACTGAAAGACGATAACGTCTTTCATGTACATGTGGACTCCCACCTTCATGAAATGATGTGTCTCTCTTTTCATCACATCACCAAACGAATGAAATATATAAATACATTTAAAGAAATAATATTTTATTTATAATATTATGATCATTATTTACTGAAACGATGGTACTTACCTCCTTTCCATAATGATCATTGAAAAATGGAAACATTACTCATGTGTTCATCTAACCTACCATCCCCACGATTGTAACATAGTTCATTTTTTATAAAAATCTTCCATGATTGGTTTTAAAAGTAAAATTGGTGTAAAAATATAATAATTATTTCATGATTATTATTATAAAGATGATATAACTATATAATATGTTCAATAAATAGATATTTCATGACCAAACATGTATGAGAAAACATGGAAATTAACACCCGAAATAATAAAAATATTGAAATATTATTAGAAAAGAGGTGATAAGATGGTATAAAATGATCATATATGATATTTTAAATATTAATATGGTTATATAATAAGTAAATAACATGCTTAAAACCACTAAAAATTAGGTTAAATTATTCTCAACCAAAGAGAAGTGTGAGGTAAGGGATTTATTAACTCAATTTCCATTAATTGGGTTAAACTTATACCTGATTAGTTATTTAATGCTAATATTATGTGTATAATGAATTTGGATTGTCTTATGATTTATTTCCAATTTTTTTATCTATATTTATAATTGATACACATACTTTATTTACTTATTAATTCTCACTTCAATGTTATGATCATTGTAAGGATTTATTTCACAATTTCATTCCAATCAAGATTATTTATTTTTAAATTTTAATTGAAGAAAATTATTTCATTGTTTCTTAATAAAACCATTTCAGTTTATTCTCCTTGTATTATTCATGAAATTTTAAATTAATAGTACCATTTTAAATATCTTTATTACTTAAAATGTTTGAGAAAATGTTTAAGAAAATCTAACTTCATTTCTCTATTCGGCTGAAAATCCCTTTTCTTTTAATACCATGTTTTCTAAAAAAATTAAAATGTTTTTAACCTTATAAAAATGATTTATTAAATATATTTTTACCCATTTTTTATTTTTCCCATAAAATTTCAATGGAATATTCTTGTTATTTTCTAAATAATTCACCCTTTTAACATTTTTACAGTATAAAGTGAATGTTCATTTTAACTTGTACAACATGTATATAGTTATCTTCCAACATTACCTTAATCTCTTTCAATATTCATTTTAATGTTTAGAGGGTTAATTTTATAGAATTTTTTTTCTTATTATTCTATAAATTATTAGTTTTTAAATGTTTTTTTCAAAGAAAAGGTATTTTGAAAAGGTTTATGTTTTAAAAAGTTATTTTTAAAATGAAAATGATATTTTTCTAAAAAGTGTTTTTAAAGATATTTTTATGGTATTTATATTCGTAAACAAAAAAACATTCATTTTTCATATGCTTACTAGGGTTATTTTTTATTTATACTATTATTATTCTTCTTTTAGACAATTTATGATTATTTTGACCAAGGATAGTATTGGAATTCACTACCTTGATTCATTTTTATAGTCAATAACTTTCCCTCTAAATTTTTACTTTACTATGATAAATGGAAATTAAATTTCTCTTAAATATCCATATTATTTATCATGGATATTTTTATATATTAAACCATATATCATTTCTACATATGATGTTCTACATTGAAAGTCATTTTTTTTTCTTGGAAATATTGATAAATCTTTATTATTTACTCAATATGTATATTTTATGATAAGGAATATTGTTTATGAATTTAATAAATTATTTGATATATGATGAATTGTTTGTACATAAAATAATTTGTTGTGGCCCAATTATAGATTTCCCCTAGATGCATCAATAGTCTCATGGGATGAATCAGCTAGCAGCTAGCCTTAGTTAATTTGGTTTCTACCCATCTGTTTTAAACTATCTTGAGGATAATTATTAATGGTAAAGGTATCATGTTCTTGGGAAACATGAAGAACAATAATTGAGTATTTCATTCATTAAAAAATTACTTTTATTATCCATGATAATTTTATAATTATATTATCTCCGGATGCATTTCATTCTCAGTTATTGATTAAATTGTATGTTTTTTCAGTTATTTACCTTTCTATATTAATTATGCTTTATCTAGTTATCATAATCATGTGTTTGATTAAATGGAATGTTTTATATGTTATTTTCCTTTCCATGTTTAAATTTCAAGTCAGTTTATTTAAATGGAATGTTTTTTCAGTTATTAATCTTTCCATGTTTTATTATTCTCATTAATTTATGATAACTTTTTATATACTTAACCCTTTCTGAGATTTTGATCTCACCCTTACTTTTTTCATTTCACAAGAATCCATGTAGTGTACTATGACAGATATTTATGAATATTCTAGAGGGAATAATGATATTATAAAAAATTAGGTTATAATTTATATATTCAAATGTAATATTGGAATCATGTATGTATCATGTTTTCCAAGGATACTAAAATATTCGGTTCTTTAGGATGTGATTCCTTATATCATATGCCAATATAATAAAGAAAACACTGACTTTTTGCTACTAGTGCAAGGGTCACTACAATCATTATCTTTTTGAGATCATGATAATTAAGGTATAGGTGCATTGACCTATCTTTATTCTTGATGTTGAGGACTGATGCACCCCATAGTGAATCACTTGGTCTTATAAACCCTTTATCCAGATTTTCCTGTAATTGGTTCTTCATCTATTAATGTTACACAATGGCCATTCTATATAGATCATTATTTATTATAAAATATTTGGGTATAAGATCAATTAATAAATCAACCTCACAACATGGAGTAAGATCAGAAAATTATTTGGGATCACATCAGTATATTTCTTTAAATTGTCCTTATCATTAACAATTATCTTTTCCCTAGTCACAATCATTTTTTCTTGATACACTTTATCATAAGGTAATAATATCTGTAATTTAGATTATGATACCCAATGATATTTGTCCTACTACTTGAACTTTTATTGAACCAAAGGGTGATCTGTGATACAAAGGGTGATTTAATTCTCTTGAAAATTTATGTTGGCTACATATATAGAAATTCAATCCATACCCATAATTTCATCAAATTTCACTAAAGTAAGTATTAAAAGGTTCACTTGGAAATTAAGCCCAAAATTTTTGATAGGGGTTGAGTTATATAATTGGGATTCAATAATTGACCCATTTTCCACCTTCACCGATAACTCGACTTCTAAATTTTGAGGTTGTGTTTGAATAATTCTACTTAATTTGAGAGATATGAAAGAATGCATAGAACTATAGTCACATAATATATTTAAAGTTCATGAATAGATGATAATCATTCATTTTACTATTTGATTATAGTAGTAATCATTTAATAAATCCAAAATTGGCATAGGGGTGATAATTTTCAAATTGTTAAAAATATTAAGGAAAACTATGAGCATGTAAGGAATAACTCCTAAATGATATATATTTCTGAATCTAGGAATCATTGGGTTTCAATCCAAGTTATCCATGTTATATTTCCTAACATAAAATTTAATGGGTTTTTTATTCCCTTAATAAGGGTTCACAAAGATTTTTTGTATTTACTATAGCATATCTCCTATGTGTGTCAAATTAGTTGTGCAGAAAGGCCTCTTTATTGTGAACTAGGTGGAAATTAGTTCAATGCCCAATTCACCCATTTCAGGGTTATTATACCTTAGTACAACTATTCCAGATCCACATCCACTTATTGTATGAAGATATATATTTTGTTTCTTGGAAACCTCTTGCTCTATAATTTACCAATGTTCAGGGAGGTTTTCATAAGCTAAGTCATACCCCTAATTCTATCACTAAGGTTTTCTAATACTGATCCCCCAAAATAACCTGACTTTCTTCTGATACCAACTATGGAAACCCTTATGTTTAATATACCTTAATTCATGATTTTTTATATAAATATACACATAATGCATTACCATATGATTTTGAGGCCTAGTAACTTTTGGAAATTTGGTACATAGTATATTAACTTGAACATGGGTACAGTAACATTATTTAAAAACTCTAAGACATTCCCTTATATTCCATCAATCTTATAATATTGCATGGGATAACTTGAGGATTTATATAAGAAAATATTGAGCTATAAAGACTGGTAAGGGTATAATAAAATCATAACAAGATAAAAGTAATATATTTTAGTCAAGAGGAATTTTAATATGACATAAAATGGATGAGAATCATGAACATACTCATCAAATCATGATATAAGATGATAACATCAAGGAAACATAGGAATGTAGAAATAATATAAAACATGAAATCATAAGCATAAGTCGAGCATATATTCTAAGACATAATAACATAGATTGATTAGGATCCATGAACCATACATGTAATCTCATGAGATAAAAACAATACCCAATGAAATGGATGGTTATATAATTCTAGGCTTGCTTGTTACACTCATATCATGTACATGCATTTTTTCCATATATATCATACAACATATGAACAAATTTCATAAATTATAACCCCATAATGAATGATTGAGGGTAACATACATTGAATTCCATAATAAGTGAAGGTTATGTACAATTATGTGATATGATTTAGTAGAAATGGGGACGAATATCCATTATACAGATGTTTAACCTAAAAATGCACAGGATAATTTCATCTATATAATAGGTGTATATAAATTTTTATGGAAGTGGATAATGAGAGTGAAAGGTTTTCTCCCATTACATAGGAATAATAAGGACAGAAAAGGGATTTTTTTAAAAACATTACAACATGGACAATTGTAAATAATGGTTATTAGTACAAATAAAGTACTTGAAATAAAAAGAAGACGAGAGAGTCTCTTACCTTAAGAGGGAACTTCTAAAAGCTTGGGATGATCTTCTTAAGATATTGATAACAACTTGGGAGTGATTTAGAGAGGTATATGGAGATTAAATTCAGGATAAATGGGTTTTTGAGTGAATTTGAGTCAGATAATGGTTGGGTATTTATAGAAAATGAGTGGGGGATTATTTATCAAAATCTAAACTTAGGTTTTGGATTCTATATGATAAATTAATAAAAAAAGAACATGACCATGGTTTTTGACCATTATTTCTACAAAAGTGGAGTTTTTTTTAAATAGTTTATAAGGGTAGGAACAAAACATAGTAAAATAATACCCTTGGTGATATAGGAGTGAGTCATATTTATAAATAATTTATTCTAAAATATTAAAATATAATGTAGGTTTTGGATGATTTATTAGGGGTTTATAAAATTAAAAATATAACATCAAAACTATTTCAAATGGAAAACATATTTTTGGTCATGGATTCGCTTTATACAATTTATTACACCACTTTTGGGATATTATGATGTAATAATACTTACAATATATTTATATTGTATTTAATTTTTTCCCAAAATTTATTGTCTCTCTAAAAATTTAAAAAAATTCACCATTAGATAATTTATTTGTAATTATTTCAAAAATAATATTTCATTCTTAAAAATAGTTATCTATATATTATAATTCAAACTTTTAATTAAAAATTATCATTTGTTGAAAAATATTGGTTTTTATGAAAATAATAGTTTTATGACTCTCATAAAGACTATATTGGACTTCAATAAATTATATTATAATTTGTATATAAATATAATTTAATAAAAATATTATCTGAAAATAGTATATATTTTAGAATTTTTGAATGTATCAAAAATATTGTTTTAATTAGACCGTATATTTTCTAAAAATGTGATTTTTATTTCTTCATATCAAAAGCTAATTTTCATCAACTCATATAAATTTTAATAATGAAAAGGGATAAATATGATCATCATTTTATTAAAAAGAAAACTATTTAAATTCATACTTATAGGGTTCAGATACATAGCACATTATTACACCAACATAAGCCTTAAGGGTAAGGTGTGAGATGATGGCACTTTCTTGGGGTGGTTTGATGAACATGGTTTAGTCGATGATCTAGATAATATTTAACTTGTACAAAAAATAGCCTCATTTTTTCTTCAGTTGTTGAATATCTATAGTGACCTAATCCATTTAAACAAATTATTATATGATTTTTAACATAATTATCCAATAAATAAAACCCAAATATCGTAAGGTCTAGTGTATTTGGAAGATTAGGGTTATATTACATTAATAGAAAACAAAAATATAACACATTTATTTTATTCTTATTAATGAGATCTTAAATCCATTTTATCTCCTAAAGTGGCATAAAATAACCTGAGGAATATATAAAATAAAGGGGTGAGTTATAAATCTGAGTAAGAGAATCAACATGATATCAAATTATAACATATGCATAAAAATACATAACATGATATAATAAAATAGAATGGTCATGAATTATCATATGGGATCATAATATAAATAATATGGTATCATAAGATCCTAGAATCAAGGGAATGTGTAGCAATATAAAACATGTCATAAAAATAATCAAGGTTAACTGTCTAAAAAACATCACATTGTGGATAGAGTCCTGTAATGGATTAGTTTTACTCTCTAAACCCATACATGACATCTCATGAGAAAAAACATTAACCAATTAATTGGAGATATTTCTGGGAACACCCATCATAACATGTGCATCCTTATGTGTTCCACAAAGAGGAAATCAATCTTAAGGAATAAACATAAAAAATACCCATGGAAATAAATGGATTTCATTTGAGAAAAGAAATTATGAAATTTGTTTCGACATAAAAGGAAGGAATAAAAATAAATTTATATATGTGAGATACATATATATAGGTTTTAGAATAATTCTATAACATTTATGAGAGAGAAAAGGTTAGTTAGAGTGAGAAAGGTCATAATCTGAAGAAAACAGTGTGGTCTAGAGATATACCTTACCTTATGTTCTATAATCATTATACATTTTCACTTAACGTCATGGATAAAAAATTTAGATTCATTATTTATTAAATTCAGAAATATTTACATCTATATTTTATTTAGTAAAGATTTTTATATTCATTTATTACCATTTTAGTGAGAAATAATATTTAATTATGTTATTCTGATAGCGTTCGTTTCATGGTTCCATGGTCAGATCATTTGTAGATAATTATTGATGTTCTTTTAAAATGGAACTAAAACTATAGAAGATAAATTAAATAATATTAATTTAATTTAAGAAATTATAATTTTTGAAATAAACATATGTGTTCTAGAATAGGGAAGATTATTTTAGAAAATATGTTATCATTTTACAATTAGTATATTTAGGTTGTTTTACTAACTATCACACACTGATTTTGTTTTATTTAATATTATGGCCATATATTAATTCCAAAATGTGAATATATATATATAATACATAATTAGTTCATTTTAATCCATTATAAGTTAAATTTAACCTTCTATGAATGTGGTGGTGGGAAATGAAAACTCATCAACCACAAATGTGGTGAACCGATATAATATGAATAACAAACTTTATTTTTTAGAATAATATGAGATTTGATAGTAGTGGATGGTAGATATTACATTATAAATATATAAAACTAGTATATAAATGATTATGTATTTACTGTTCTATGATTTATGAGGGTGTCATAGAGAAGGTAGAAGAAGAAAAGAATTTAAAAGAGGTAAATTGAGAATATTACCTTTTTAATGACGCCTCCTCGAAATAATCCTTAAGAAACTTGTAAGTGGTATTTTGATGAGACCAAAAGCATTATTATATGGGAGATAGGTTTGGAAATAGTGTTTGGAATAATTTTGGCAAGATCCAAGGCTTATAAGGTGAGAGAAGAAGGGGTTGTATTTTTAAGAGGATGAGAAGGGTGTTTTTGAACATTATATTCATTATTTTATTATTTTAAATTAAGACTATAAATAGTATTTATTATTATGAATATATATAGTAACTAGTGCATGTGATTTCAAAATAATGGTTTCTTACATCATCCATGACTCAAAAATTCATGTATTTAGATTATAAGGCTAAATACCGTAATTTACTATATTTCAATATTCCCAAAAAGTAAAACTATTTTAGAAAAATACCAAAAATAAACCCTCCCCATTTCTAAAATTGTATATTCCAAAAATGTGAATATAATTTTTAAAATATGGGAACTATAATTTTTAAATAAAATCCCCATTTATTTAAAAAAATTAAATTTTAAAATTATTATTGATTTTCTGTCCCTTTGAAAAATTAATTATGGTCCCATAAAATTATCTTATTATAATAATAAAACATAATATTTATTTATAAATTCATTTTATAAAACAACCATTATTTGAAATCATTATATTTATTATTAAAAATTAAATAAAACAAATATGTTTTACAAAAATAAAAAAGACTGATTTTATATTTTTTTAAACATTTATTTACTTGTATTATGATATAAATATGTTATATTTTTATTTTATAAGATACCGATATGTGATTTTAAACTTACATAGGTTATTATTCTATTCTAATGGTCAAGTTATTGTGTGCAACAGTCATATTGTTATTCTAATAGTGAGGTTACAATTCCAAAGGTCGGATTATTATTCCAATTGTCAGATTTATAACGGTTATATGAGTTCCATAATATATATTAACACCTCATATTTTATTCATTATTCATAAAATTCTAATTCCTTAATGGTTATGTATTTTAATTTTTAAAATTAATATTTCATTACAAATATTCTTCTTAATTTATATAGTGTTGTTCGTGAGTGAGATTATTCCGTGGGATCGAGTAGATCCAAATTTTCCTATTTTTGTTGTGTTATTTTTTATTTATTGTCCCACTACAATACTTTTAATTCCCATTGACATATTTTTTATCTAGATTTAATGTTAAATTTATTAAAAAAATAATTGGCTTTAATATGTGGTGATTGTGAATTATACTACATTAATAAATATGGAAAAATTATAATAAGGGAAATTTCATTAATAAAATTCTTGGTAATTGCATCCCCCACAAAGATATTTTTCCCTCAAAATTACATTTTATGTACTAAGGTGAAAATATGTCAGGGAAATTCTGTAACATTATTTCCTATAGCTCCCATGTCACTTCCTCATACTTATGGATTCACCATAATACTTTGACTAGGTGAGTTGTCTTATTGCATAGAACTTTATATCTATGATCCAAGATCTTAATTGGTTTCTCCTTATAATATATATCACTTTTCTGCTATACCAACTCTGATTTTAGTACATGCGAGGGATCTGGTATATACTTACTCAAGTGGGATACATGAAATATGTCATGTAATTGAGAAAGGGTTGGTGGGAGCGCTATTCAATAGGCCTCAACTCTGATGAGATTGAGAATATAAAAGGGGATGATGTAACTGGGACTTATCTTTAACTTATTCCTAAATCTAATGAATCTCTTCTAAGGATATATTTTGAGGAATAACTTTTCACCGATTTGAAACTCCAAGTATTATTATAAATTGTAATCATAACTCTTTCTTCGACTTAGAGTATCCCTAATTTGCTGCTAAATAGCCTTGAAATATTCTACCATTTTCTCAACCATTTTAGGTCTTAGAGGCGTTCATTCCCCAACTTCATCTCAATATACAAGTGTTCTACACCTCTTACCATTAAGGGATTCATATGGATCCATATTTTTACTTGAGAACAAAATATTACTGTATGAGAACTCAACTAGAGGAAGACATTGATCCCATCCTCCTTTGAAGTCTATTGAGGAATATCTCAACATGTCTTCCAGTGTCTGAATAGTCCAATCAGATTTGACATTAGTTTGGGGGTGATAAGACATACTAAAGTTCAAATTAGTATTTAGATCATGTTGGGGACTCTTCTAAGACTTATAGGTAAATCTCAAATCATGATCAGATACAATCGACAATAGAGTTCCATACAACCTCACCACATCTTTTATGTATATCCTATAAAGTTGATCAAGTGAGAATTACTCTTGAATTGAAATGAAGTGAGTATTCTTCCTAAGACGATCTTCCATAAACCATATATCATTATTTCATATTGATTCCTTTACAAGACTAGTTATAAAGTCTATGGTGTTGTTTTCCAATTTCCATGCAGTTTTGAGTAATGGTTGCATTATCCACTTGGATTTTTTTCCTTTAAACCTTTTCCAACTGAAATACAAGGAATTTTGATGTATATTTTTCAATATTCTTATTCATATTGTCCCTCCTATAATTAACTTATATATATCAATAAATATTTTTACTCCTTGGGTGTATGGAGAAGGTCAAGCTATGTGCATCATTCTATATATGCTTCTTTATCTTAGGGTTTGATGGTGCACATAGTCATGAACCAAATATTACAACACATTACTCATCAATTTTGAACTTTGAGTATTTCTCTTTTATTTTATATTCCATCTTCTTCTGAATTTTTATATCATCACTTTGATCATCTTTTATCTTCTCTATAAGGGATGTTAGAGAAATCATTTTAGAACGTAATGATGTTGTTTCTTCCATTGTGATTACCATGTCTATCCTTTATATGTTTAAGAAGATTGAATCCTTCTCAGTTATAATAATTGACAAGGTTACCAGATCCTTTCTACTAATAGACTCTTCTACTTCATTTTCTTACCTAGGGTAGTAGTTGATTGATTAATCATGATCCTTGATTATATCTAACCATATTCATTGGAACATACTAATATCCTTATGCATGAATATATACTTAAGGATTTTATGATCTATATATATTTAAAACTTATCCCTATAAAGATAATGCTTAAATATTTATAACATTAAGATCAATGGTCCCAACTCCAAATCATGCATTGGGTGGTTCTTCTCATGAAATTTCAGCTTCTTTTAGGCGTTTGCTATCAGTTTAGGATTTTTTATCAGTACACAACCTAATAATTTCTTTAAATCAATATTTTATATCTAGAATATTTTAACACTTTTGGGTAGTTTAATTACTTATGTAGTGATAATCCTCATTTTCAACTCTTTTAATCTCTACTCACATTCACTAGTCCAAATTTTTTTATCCCTTTCCATGTTAGCTTAGTTAACCAGGTTGACAATCACAAGAAGTTTCTAAAAAATCACTGATAATACCCAGTAATTCCAGGGAAACTATTGATCCCCATTATAGATATTGTCTTGGGAAACTCCTAAATAACCTTTATCTTAGAAGGGTCCACAGATTACCCTTTCCTAGTGATATCATTCCCTAAGAATGATACTTCCTCCATCCGTAACTCACATTTACTGTACTTTTCATACAACTTATCATTTTGATAATTCTTTAAAACAATATTAAAATGAATCTCATACCCCTCATTTATTTTATATTATTTCATAATATCATCTATAAAGACTTCAATAAATTTTTAAAGGTAATCTCTAAAGACTCTATTCATTAAGTCCATGAAGATTTTTGGAGCATTATTGATTCCAAAGGTTATCAATATGAACTATTAATTCCAATACCTCATTCAACGAGAATTCTTGGAAATATATCCCTTATTCACCTTTAATTAGTGATATCCTGACTGAAGGTTCACCTTAGAGATATTCTAGGTCCCAAATGGCAGTTCGAACAAGTTACCAATCTATGGTAGGGGTAATTTTTCCTTATCATGATTTTTTAGGTTCATGATGATCAATGAAGAGGAGAATTGAACCATCAATATTCTTGAAAAAGATGATCATCAAACGCCATGGTGAATCACTCAGGAGTATAAAACCCTTTTACATATTCTCTTATAACTACTTATTTAGTTATTCCAACTCAGTAGCGGACATTCTATAGGGATTTTATGATATGAGAATATATATATATATTTATTTATTTATTTATTTATTTTCAATTGATAAATCAACCCCTTGGTTAGGTGGAAGACCAAAAACCTCTCATGGGAATACATTGTTGTAATATATCATGATGGGAATATATTTGGTCATGAATCTATTATTTATCTAAATAATTTGTGCTAGATATGATTTCTAAAAAGATAATAATATCCATGCTTAAAAAGAAGATTCCAAAGAAGATTCATTCTCCTACTTACACTTGTATAGAATTAGATGATGAATTAGGATAAGAAGAGTGATATCAGAGTGATATCTCTTTCTTGAAATTTGATTTTATATTTATATACTAAAAACTAATCCATTCCCAATATATAATCAAAATATAAATAATTAAGTATAAAAATATTTGATGGAAGGTTCTATCCACAAACATGGATCAAGGATGAATTATATACTTGAAATGAAATAATTGATCCATTTTCTATTTTCATCGATAGCAAAACCCCCATGTTTTGGGGTTGTGTTTTAATATTTATAAAAAAATTGTAAGATATGAAAGAATGTTTATAACTAGAATAAAATATTATGTTCTCAATTCTTGAATGAATAACCAATGTACTGGCCACCACATCATTATCAGGATCCAATTCAACATTAGTGATTGAATATTCCCTTACTTTCTCTCTATTCCTTTGAGATTGTTTTTTTTTATTTCCTAAAAAAACCCTTGTCATAGGGCATTGGATCACATAATTCCCATGTTACTTATAGTTGAGACATTATACCAAAGTATGAGTGTTGATCTAAACCTTGTTTTCTTCCATCACATTAGTGGTTTTATTAACATCCCCTTGATATTGATTAGGATTATTCCCCAATTTTTTATATTTTAAAAATCTCATGATTCCCCTAAAATAGTTTCTAAGATTCTTATTTGTAACACCCCATGATTTTTATGAAATGGAAATTTAAATAATTTTATTTCTTTGATAGCCTCTGCGGAAAAAAACATGAAATATTATATGTCCATTATAAAATAACCATTAAATTGGAAGGAATAAATATGAATAAATAATTTAAGAAATAAATATAATGTTCTAACAAAATAAGAATTTATTTTTATGTGATTATAAAATGATAACACAATTTTTAGTAAAGTCGCTTTATTTTTTCAAAAATACATTTTCTTGAAAAAATGAGTTTTATTATTTATATGAGTGAATACTAACTTGTATAAGTTATAGAAAAATTATTTGACAAAATTAATCTTATTTTTTAATTATTCATGACAAAATTATCTTAAAATTATATTTTTATAATTTCCTAAAAGCGTTTATTTTCAAAGAATAGTGAAAATACTGAATTTTATTCAAAACTGTTTTTCCTTTTAAAGTCTTTACTAGGTAAAATTATATTTTGGTTTAGTTTTAATTTTTAATAAGCTAATTTTAATTTAAAATAATTCAATTTTGTATTTTTAAAAGGATTTTATACATGATTTTATTTTATGTTTTAAAAGGACATTTTTCCAAAAAACTATTTTTCATAGCATTTTACCTATTTTATTTTTAATTAAATTATGAAACTTCTATGTTTTGAATTTTAAAAAATGGATTAAAAATTTTTATTTATAGGTTTAATATTTAGTGAATAGTTCCCTTTTATTTCTGGACATCATCAACAGTAACCTTGTTAAATTTTATTACCATGGTAAATGATAAATTTGGTAATTTAGGATAAAAATAAAATGATAAGGACTATAAAATGACCTGAAAACTTTAAAAAATATTATTTTATGAATATAATTTGACCCTTTACACCTAAGGATCAAAATTAAGTTGGTTAATAGACACTTTACCATGAAAATGACTAATATAGTATTTAAATAAAAGAAAGTCACAAAACATCACTTTCTTTATCTTAAAAATCCCTTATGTATCTACATGGGAAGAAAGGTAGGTTATAAACAAAAATAAATGTCAATTTTTAGCTTAATAAAAAATAATTTTAGGATATAAATTTATTTTTTAATTTTTGGGCCACATGGATGAGATTATGATATTTATAATATCTTATTTAAGAAAAATTCCAAGACGACACATTCATATTTTAAATATAATATCATTTTTAATATAGGGTTTACCAAAATATAAATTACATTATAAATATTATTATTAAATATATAAGATTTATATTCAGCTAGAAATTTTATTTTTATATTTTAGTGAAGAAATAAGTATATTAAATACTTACACAACATTGATGCGATAATTATTTTATTAATAGAAATATCAAATAAATTTTGTTAAAAATATTAAAACAAATATAATTTGTGATAATTAATGTTTTAAACGAATCTTATAGATTATCTTGAAATATTAGGGATATTATAAAATATTTTGTTTAAGTTTAACTTGATATCTTGATATTTTAAAAGTCTAAGTAATGAATAGTGTCAAAATTGACACTAATGATATTTTATCAAAAAATATATTATTAATTTATTTAAAAATAATAAAACATATTGAAAAACACAAAATAATTATAATATGGTCTAAAATATAATTAAAATTTCATTTATGGTCTAATTTACATCACATAAGAAAAAAATTCAACCTTTAATATTAAATAATTTGTTACCATAGCTAAAATTAAAATAGGTTAACTATGGGATAATCTAAATGATAAGGTTTAAAATTATACTAAAACTTATATAAAATCTATTTTTTATGATATTAAAAACTTATATTGTATTATCTTCTAATAAATGTCCATTTGGTAGCATTTTTATATAAAATTAATTTATTATATTTAATCTTTTGAGAAATTTCAAAAGTGCCACTCACCTCAATTATGAAAGGACACCTCTTCCCTCACATATTAATATCACTTTGAGCCTTCAATATTAACCATATCATGCCCATTATTATTATAAAATTCCAAAAATTCATTATAAAGGTTATTTTATTCTTAAAATACCTACCCTAGTGTCCCTAATATGAGATATAAAAGAAGTTATTCTAAGAAGAGGCGATTGCCTTTAACGAATCTTTCCCATTTATTTCTTTTAAAACTTCCTATTGATGTATTTATTCAATTATAATGTAATAAATCAAGTATAATATATATTTTGAGATGTTATTATGATTATGGAACAAACATATTCTACCTTTTATCCATCCTATGAAAAATGAAAGCATTGTGCGTGCATACGTACAACATAACATCTCCATGTTGTGGTGTAATATGTTTTTCATTACTAATTTAATTGGATGGGTATAATGATGGAAATAATATAAATATATTATAATTATAAAATTATATTTATTCTTGAAAATAATAATATACCATCCACTTTCATCCCCTTTCGCCATTAAGGTAATGATACCATCGCTCGTGTGTATGTACGGCCTACCGTCTCCATGACACGGATGTGATTAATTGTCCATGTTCATAATTGAAGAATGATTATATAAATTTATATAATGAATAAATATGATATAAATTACCCAAATATAATTATGAATATGAAAGAAAAATATCCTATGAATAAGAACTGAGACTTATATGACAAAACATGCATATGATAATGAAGCAGTTCACAACTGAAAGAAGGGTAATAACAAAATATTATTAACGAACATGTTATAAGATAATATAAGAGGATCCTATATGATATTAAAAATATGAATTTATTTCTAGTATAAAATAATAAAAAATTTTAAATCATTATACAATAGTTTCATATACGTATGAAGGAAATTAGACTTAAGGTAACTGTTAATTTGAAAATAAAATTATTATCCGAGCTTATTTATATGTAAATATATACTAAGAAATATTTATCCTCCATGTCCATGTTTCTTAAATTTTTTTAAAAAATACTTTTACTATTATTCTAAAATTTTCTAAATTCATTGGTACATATGTGTTAATTTTTATTAAATGATTTGAAAGGAATATTTTTTTCATTTTCCAAATGAGGTTCTTTGTGGATTTTTAAAAAAAGTACATAATTAATGTTTTTTAAACTTATAAAATATGAATGGTTTTATATGATTTTATAATTACATAATTTATTTAAGATTCCTTTATAATATTACATGGTTATTTTGAAAGAAATTATTTTCTATTTTAATTATGCAACTATAAAAAAAAATATGTTTTCAAAATGTAAAGGATATTTCCTCAAGAATTATTTGATGTGACTACTAAAAATTGTTTTCCATCTAAGATAATATTATTTAATGTTAATTATGATTTATTGGGGATATTTTTAGAAATAATATCCTTATTCTTTTTGTGTCTTGTTTATATATTTTATGTCATGATATTTATGAAACCCATTATTTTCCACAGGTTATACTATGATGAAATGTTTACGAAACCTATTTCTTTTCATGGTTTATGATATGATAAATTATTTATGTTCTTTTGGAAAACATGTGCATGGTTTTCATTATATGATGGATGGGACCTATATCTCTCCATAATTAATTGGGTAAACATTTATGTCACATGTGATAGACATGACTATATGGGGAATTAAACCCAATTAAGTAATACAAGTCTAGAACATGGAATAAACTTGTTTCAGTATAGGACTTTGTCTACTTTTATGGTCTTAGAAATGAACCTTGGGTAATATAGAAATAATATTCTATGATTATGTGTTTTCTAAAATTACATGTCATATGTTATGATCTCATAGAATATGTTCTTTGATTCTTTTTAAACCTCTATGATTTATTACGTGACTCAATATCATGATTCCTGGTATGCATGATATAATTATAAAAACTTATATTCATATTCTTATGAAATTATTCTTATGTTGTATCCATTTATTACCTTTACTAAACATCTAAGATCACACTTTTCTTATGTTTAGTTTCCCCATTTTATAAATAATGGTTTTAGGTAGGAGTTCTAAAGGGGAAGATCTTTGTGGGAAACAGTGAATATTTTTCACCAGACTAGAAGTTTGTGTTACAAGTTACCAAAGGAACTAAACTATTACAGTCCTTGGAAAAAATATTTGTAATATAATTAATATTAATATAAAAATATCTAATATCCATTATGAAAATAATGGTTCATTATAGTTGGTATGAGAGTAAATTCTTAGTCAACCTTTGGAATCTAGGATGAGAAAACCTTAGTAAGATCCCTATGGATAAGTCTAAGTATAGGTTATAATATTACAATTTTGGTAAAAATCATTGATAACCTAGGATTAAACCTAATCATTTATATATTGTAATTAAATTCCCTTGATTATTTAGTTTTCCAACTATGATTTGTAGTACTCATGCTATACTTTTGGGTTTTTTCAATGGATGGAACCCAAAAGAACCATGTTAATGCTAACTGTGATGGGAAATTAAACAATTTTCCTCTTGAGAAACCAAATTTTATGGTAGATAGAATAAAAAATATTATTTCTATGCTCGTACAACATCCTAAAGCTATGAATCGTGATGGACTTTCAAATGAACTATGAATGGAACAATATTTTGTTGAGTCCTTCATGAGGGCAAATCCACCTTCTTTTAGTGGGTCCTCTAATCCACCAGTGGATGATTGATGGATAAGATCTAATAAAAAGTCATTTTTGGTTCTATAATGTTCATAACATGTGATAGTCCTTTTGAAGGTCTATCATTTGGAAGGGGAATCAGACCAATTGTGGAATCCTATCAAGCACATGTGGCAAAGAGATGAAATTGACTCTATGGAATGGGAATAGTTAAAGGGCTTATTTTCAATAAGTACATTAATAATATTCTACATATGAAGTAGGAGAATTATTTCCTTGATATTAAGTAAAAGTATGATGAATCTATTGGTACATATGTGTAAAATATTACAAGACTTATGAGGTATGGTTCTGGAATTATCATCCGACCTGAAAGTAAGGTTTATTGATTCTTCAGTGGCTTAAAACCAAGTCTTTGAAGGGATTTATCTATAAGGGACTTCAATAGCTATGAATAATTCATCCAATTTTCTATCAAAATGGAAATAAAGGTTGTATTTACATATCAATTGGTTTTTAAAATAAAAAGAAGATAATTTTTTAAGAAAATCATAAAAAACATGGTGAAAAGAAGAGAATATTTCATTTATGATCAAAGTTTGGAAAGTAACATAGAAGAAAATTCCATAAGGAAACTAGTAAATGTTTTAAGTGGGGGAAAGAAGGTCATCAGGAAATTGACTTCTGAAGTGATGGTAAAAATATATTTAATTATGAGAATAGAGATAAGGCTACATAGAATTCACCTCCCAAACATCAATGCTTCAAGTGAAAGGAAAATAGTTGTTATAATAACAAATGACCAAATCTAAGGGCTAATGATGATGATCGATGTCATAAACCACTTAAGACTAATTATAAATGGAAATATCATGTGATTAATATTAGAGATCTAGAGTAATGACAAAAAAGTGGTGTAATGATTTAGTGTTTTGGGATTCAGTAATAATGTTGTAGAAATAATTTTATGGTATTATGAAATAATGAAACATGTAAGGATTGGTCCATTATAATTTTTACATAAGTATTTGAAATAATATTTTGAATGGTACTGGTAACCATGAAAATTTATTGAGTTTATAAGGTAATATTAGTAGATAAAGATAACCCTTAATATGTGCATGATGCTGGGATAAGGAAAAAAAGAGATGTTTGACTGTGATAAAATAAATGACATATTATTGATGAACTTAAAATTTATTATTAATATCATGACAAGGTGGTTTAAGATATCAATGATTGAAATTATAGAATTTTTTGATTTATTTTATGAGGAAAGAGTTAATTTTTTAAACCATTCATGTTTTCACTATGGTTTAATGGAAATGCAGGTTATTAATAAGTTTTAATAGAATACATGATAATGGTCTCCACATGTTTTGTGTGTGAAAATTAGAATATTCATTTAGATATTTGGAGAATAAATGATAAGTTGATTTTGGAATTTTAGAGACCTTATTTTAAAAGTTTTAAATTTTAATCTTTTCAAAGGTTCATAAGGGTAACCATTTATTGTTTAATTTGAATTTTGGATAAGGTTTTATATATTAAAATATTACTCCACCATATAAAGATTTATGTGTATTTGATAACTTGTACTAACCATTTTTATATAATGATAACTAGAGATAAAAGAAATAAATTTTCATTCCATTATAGATCATATGGTCTACTAGTTATTCAAGAATTACAATTTCAGTTTAATTTCTTATGGTAAGAGATGAAGTGTAAATTGTACCTGTGGAATGAAATCATGTAAGTATATTTTCTCAAAGTATTTTAAAATAAAATTTTGTCCTATTATCATCATTTTTTATTATATCAATGACCATTTTAAAATCTATCTAGTCTATGGTTATATGGTCATTATCATTCTAATGAATATATTCCTTATCATTATCCTTCAGAACTTGATAGTTAAATTTCTCTTCAATGTCCACATTTTCACTCCTCTCTAATGTTATCCTATTTTTCAACTTAATTTTGTGGTAAACTTTACATTTCAATTCCACTTTTATTAATAGGATGTTTTATTAAACTTATTTACAATGTCATTTTCCCACAAAGGAATTTTTAAATCCCTATATTTTATTTTTAAGTGAAATTTTAAATTGTGAGGATGAAAATTTTTGAATTTCTTGATTGTATCAAGATTCGAGCTTATCAATTTGGGCTTCCAATGAATATCTCTCAGGTTCATGATGTGTTCCATGTATCTATCCTGAGGAAGTGCATACATAATATTTCACATGAACTAAACTTAGAGGTCATACCAATGGATCATGATCTTTCTTATGAAGAAAAACTAGTATATATTCTAAATTGTAGAGAAAAAGTTATACGACACATGACCAATCACCTAGTTAATTTTTTGTGAAAAAACCACCAATTTGAGGAAGTAACAAAGTAACCTAGGGATATAAAGAGGAATTATTATCCTCATTTTTTGATACCATTATTATTAATTTCAGGGGATAAATTTATTTTAAGGGGGTTATAATGAAACACCCTGAGATTCTTATAAAATTGGTCTTTAAAAATTTTGATTTCTTTGATAGATTGTATTGCACGAACTGTGAAATATTAATGTTGGTTATGACATAGCCATTAAATTTATGGGAATAAATAAAAATAACTAATAAATGAAATAAATATAATATTATAACTTAATATAAATGCATTGTTAAGTTCTTAGAAAATGATAACACAATTTTTATTAAATTTGATTTATTTTTTCAAGAATAGACTATCTTCAAAAAAATATTTTTTCTTATTTTTATGATTAAATATTAGTAACTATAATTTCAAAAAAAATATTTTAAAAAATTAATTTTATTTTTAATTATTCATTTCAAAATTATCATAAAATTATTTTTTTTATAATTTTTTGAAAACATTTATTTCCAAGGAATAGTGAAAATACAAATTTTTATTAAAAATTGTATTTTATTTTAAAGTATTTACATGGTAAAATTATGTTTTGGATTATTTTTTAATTTTAATTAGTTAATTTTAATTTAAAATAATTCAATTATAGGTTTTTAAAAGGATTTTATACTTTAATTTATTTTATGCTCAAAACGGTGATTTCTCTAAAAAGCAGTTTTTCATGTAGTTTTATCAGTTTTAATTTATATTAAATTTTGAAAATTCTATGATTTGAAGTTAGAATAATTGATGAAAATTTTTGATTTAGAAGGTCCAAATTTAGTGAATATGTCCCTTTTATTTTTGTCCAATATGAATAATAACCTTGGAAATTTTTGTTGCCCACATAAATAGTAAATTGAATAATTTAGGTTAAAAATAAAAATGATAAGGACTATAAAATGGCTCTTAAACTTTTTCAAATATTATTTGATGAATATAATTCAACCCTTAATGCATAATTATCGAACTTATGTTATTTAATAGAGACTTGTTCATGAAAATGACTTGTATAAAATCTAAATCAAAGAAAGTCACAAAATGTCACTTTCTTTGTCTTAAATATCTCTTATGTGTCTACATGGGGAAAAAGGTAGGTTATGAACGAATCTATATGTCCATTTTTAACTTAATAAACGTAGTTTTATGAAATAAATTTATTTTTTACTTTTTGGTCCACATGGATGGGATTATGATATTTATAATATTTTATTTAATAAAAACTCAAAAAATGTCACATTCATGTTTTAAATACTATATCATTTTTAATATAGGGATACTCAAAAGATATATTTGACTAAAAATATTATTCTTAAATATATAAGATTTATCTTTACCACGGTATTTTATTTTTAATTTCTAGAAAATAAATAAGTATACTAAATAATTACACAACCATGATGTGGTAATTATTTTAATAATGGAAATATCAAATAAATTTAATTAAAAATAATAAAATAAATATAATTTTAGATAATTAATGTGATCAATGAATTTTATATATTATCTTAAGCTCTTATTGATATAATAAAATATTTTTTTGTTTAAATATTTTTCTTGGTATTTTAAAAATCCATGTAATGAATAGTTTCAAAATTGACACTGATGATATTTTATCAAAATAATATATTATTAAATTAATTAAAGATCATAATTTTTTAAAAAATAATAAATAATTATAATATGGTCTAAAATATCATAATTTTTTCATTTATGGTTAAATTTACATCATGTAAGTAAAAATTATCACCTTTTAATATTAAATAATTTATTACCATAGTTAAAATTAAAATATGCTAACTAAGGGTTAATCAAAATGTTAAGGTTTAAAATAATACTAAAACTTATCTAAAATATATCATTTGATGATATTATATCCATATGTATCTTATATTTTAATCCATGGACATTTGGTTTCATTTTAATAGAAAATGAATTTATATAATTTGATCTTTTGAGATATTCCAAAAGTGCCCTTCACCTTAATTATAAAAGGACACCTCCTCCCTCACCTATTCACATCACATTGAGCATTAAATATCATCCATACCCTAAAAATTTCCATTCTAAACTTACCTATACACATTCTATAGGTTATGGTCTTCTCAAAATAATAACCCTAGTGTCCCTAAGAATATATCTAAAGAAAGTTCACTGAATAATAGGTAATCATCTTTATCGACTCTTTCATGTTTATTTCTTCTTCTACTTTCTCTTAATGAATTTTTTCAATTATAGTGTAACAAATAAATTATAATATATATTATTATATTTTATTATGATTATGGTATAATAATATCCCATGTTTTATCCATCCTATAAAAAACCAAAGCATCGCACATGCGTATGTATGAGTTATCATCTCCACACCGTAGTGTATTTTATTTTTCACGAATACTTTAATTAAATGGGTATAATGAAAAAAATAATATATATATATGATGATAATAACATTATGTTGATTTTGGAAGAAATAATATACCATCAAATTCTTTCCCCTTTCACCATTAAGGGAATGATACCATCGCTCATGCGTTTGTATGGCCTACCATCTTCGCGACACGATGCAATTCATTTTCCATGTTCAACACTAAATAATTATTATATAAATTTATATGATTAAAAAATATGATATATATTACCTTAATATCATTTTTATATGATTAAATTACAACCTATTAACAAGAACTATAACTTATACGACAAAACATGCATAGAAAGATGAAACAGTTAACACCCAAAAGATGGGTAATCACAAAATGTTACTAGAAAATGGGTGATAAGATGATATAGGATGATATTATATGATATCATAAATATGAATATGTTTCCATTATAAATTAAAAAAAATCTTTAAAACATTATATAAGAAGTTAAAATATGTATAAAGGAAATAATACCTAAGGTAAGGGTTAATTTCTCAATCTCATTATTATTCGAGATTGTTTATACATAAGTATATGCTGGGGAAAATTTATCTTCCATGTCCATGATTATTAAAAATGGTTTCCAAAATATTTTTACATGTTTACATGTTTTAAATTCATTTTTACACATGTGTGAATTCTTACTAAATGGTTTGAAAGAAATATTTTTTTTATCCAAATGCGGTTCTTTGTCAATTTTCTGAAAAAAGGTATAAAATGAATGTATTTTAAAACATAAATAGAGTGGATAGTTTTTTATGCATTAATGATTTCTTAATTTATTAAAGCTAAATTTAAAATATTACAAGATTATTTTTAAATAAAATATTTTACTTTGTAATTTCATGGCTATAAAAATATGTTTTCAAAATGGAAAGGATATTTTCCTCAATAATTATTTCAAGTGATCTCTCAAAATAGTTTTCCATCTAATATAACATTATTTGATGTTAATTATTATTTATTGGGTATTTTTTTAAGAATATTATCCTTGTTATTTTTTTGGTTGGTTTATATATATGATGTCATGATATTTATGAAACCTATTTCTTTTCCATGGGTTGTTATGTGATGAAATGTTTATGAAATAATTTTCTTTTCATGGGTTCTGATATGATACATGATTTTTGTTATTATGGAACAGATACATATGGTTTTCATTATGTGATGGGAGGTAACTATATATCCCTTCAATTCATTAGGTGAATATTTATACCTTATGATACATAAGGACTATAATGAGAAGTAAACCATGTTTAGTAATACAAGGATGGAATGAGGAATGAACTTGGTTCAGTAAATGACATTATCCAGTATGATGGTCTTAGAAATGAACCTTTACAAATATGGTAATGATTTTATATACTTATATATATATATTACACAATACCATTCTATATAATTTGATCTCATGAAATATATTCTTTTAATATTTTTGAACTTCTATTTTTTATTAAATTACTGAATATCATGATTCTTGGTATGTAGGATATAATTTTCAAAAGTTATGTTTATATAATTATTCCCTTATTATAATGTTATATCCCTTTATTACCCTTACTGAGCATATGAGATCAAACTTTTCTTATGTTTCTTTTTCCCAGATTATAATTAATGGATTTAGGTTAGAGTACTAAAGTGGAATATCTTTGTGGTAAACATTGAATACCTTTCACTAAACTAGAATTTTTTATTCCAAGTTTCCATAAGAACTAAACTATTATGGTATATGTGAATATTTTATGTAATATAATGAATTTTTATATAAAAATATGTAATATTCATGTATGAAAATAATTGGTTATTATATTTGTTATTAGAAAAATTATTTAGTTAGGATTTGGAAACTAGTATTATAAAACCATAGTAAGATCCCTAAGGATAAGTCAAAGTATAGGTTAAAATATTAGAATTTTGGTAACCATCATAGATAACCTTGGACTAAAAATAATATTTTATATATGGAATGTACTTTTCCATTATTATGTTGTTTTCTTACTATGAGTAGTATTAATCAAACTATACTTTTGGTTTTAGTTAACGGATAGAACCCAAATGAACCACATTAATACTGAATGCGATGGGAAATGCAATGATTATCCTCCTAAAAAAATTTATTGGATATGGAATGAATGATATTATTCATTTTTGAAAAAATAAATCTCAATAAATGAATCATTATGGACTTACAAATGAACTAATAAGGGAACAACATTTTGTTGAGTCATTCTTAAGGCAACACCCACCTTCTTTCAGTGGGTATTTTGATCCAATAGTGGCTAATCAATGGATCAATACCACTAAAAATATATTTTCGGTTATCCAGTGTCTAGAACATGAGAAATTAATTTTGGTAGTCTATTTTTTATAAGGTGAAGCAAATAAAAGGTTGAATATTATCAAGAATATGAGGCGAATAGATGAAATTGACTCCATGGAATGGGTGGAGTTCTAGGACTTATTTTTTAATAATTAATTTCCTCGTATTCTTTATACAAAGTTGGGGAAGGGGTTACATGAGATTAAGAAAAAGGATTATGAATCACTTGGTACCTATTAGGAAAATTTAATAAGACTTTTTAGGTATGCTTCTAGGACTATCATCCAACCTAAAAGTAAGTTTATTTGATACTTCAGTGAATTAAAACCAAGTCTCTGATGGGAATTATTCATACGGGACTTCGGTAGTAATAAATAAATCATTTGTCATGGAATAAAGATGGAAAATGAGGTTGGAGTTACATATCAATTTCATGTTTTTGATAAGAAAAGGAAGATAAAGATTAAAGGAACATATAAAAAATATGGGGAGAAGAATATTGTATTTTCTTTATTCTTAAAGTGTGGAAATAAACATAAAGGAAAATATCTTAAGGGGACTAGAAAATGTTTTAAGTTTGGTAAAGAAGGGAATCAAGAAATTGAATACTTAAATGATGAGAAAAAGATATCCAATGATGTGAATATATAAAAGAATATACATAATGCACCACCCACACTTCAATGCTCAAAGTGCAATCAAAATGGGTAGTTTACTAATCAATTCCCAAATCCAAGGGCTAATAATGATGATCAATGTCAGAGCCCTCTTAAGGATAAAGAAAATTTTAAATCTATTTCAATCACTATTGGATATGTGGATTAATGAAAACAAAGTGGTGGAATGATTGAGTGTTTTGGGATTCATGAATAATTTTGTAGAATTACTTTTATGGTATTATAAAATAACGAAACATCTAAGTATTGTTCCACTATATTTTTTCCTTAATGATTTGAAATCATATATTGAATGATACTTGTAACCATGAAAAGTTATTGAGGTGATGAGGTAATATTAGAAGGGAAGGATTTCTCTTAATATGTGCATGATGGTGGGATAATGAGAAAAAGAGATGTTTTGTTATGATAAAATAAATGGGATAGTATTGATAACCTTGAAATTTATTAGTAATATTATGATAAGGTTGTTTATGATATCATGGATTAAATTTATATAATTTTTGTATTAAAAGTAGTATGAAGGCACTAATTTTTGAAATCATGCATGTTTTGACTATAATTTTATGATAATTCAAGTTATTACCATTTTTTATAAGAATAAATGATAATGGTCTTCAAATGTTTGACATGTGACAATTAAGATCTATAATAAGATATTTGGATAATAAATGATAAATTTATTTTAGAAATTTAGCAAACTTATTTAAATTTTTTTTGGATTTTAGTCTTTTGGAATATTTATAAGGGTAACTATTTCCTATTTAAGTTTAATTTTGAAAGTGTTTTAGAGATTAATGTATTACTTCACCACAAAAATATTTATTCATATTTTATAACTTGTGCCAATAATTATTCTATAATGATAACTAGGGATAGAAAGGATGGATTATCATTCCATTACAGCTCTTATGGTCCACTATTTCTTCAGAAATTACACATTCATTTTAATTTCTTATGTTATGAGATGAAGTTGAAATTGTACTTATGGAACTAAATCAAGTAATTATATCTTATCAAATTATTTAAAAATAAAATTTTATCTTATTATCATCATTTTTATGATATCAAGAACCATTTTCAAATATATTTGGTCTATGGTTTTTTTCTCCTTAACCTTCTAATGAAAATATTCTCTATCATTATCTACTAGAACTAGATAGTTATATTTATCTTTCAAGTCCAGGTTTTCCCTTTCCACTACTGTTATCCTATTCGAGATCCTAATTTTTTTGTAACCTTCAAATTTTTATTTCCATATTAACTATAGGATGTTTCATTAAACCTATTTACAAAGTTGGTTTCTAGTAAATAAATTTTAAAATAATCAGATTTTATTTTTGAAGAGAAATTTCAAATTGAGAGGATGAAATTTTTTGAAGTTTTTGATCTGATCGGGATTATAGAATATCAATTGGTGCTTCCACCAAATATATCTCAAGTTAATGATGTGTTACATGTATCTATCCTGATTAATTACATACCTAATCCTTTACATGTACTAAACTAAGAGGTCATACCACTAGAGCATGATCTTTCTTATGATGAGAAAATGGTAGAGATTCTGAATCATAACAAAAAAGTTAAATGAAATAATACCACTCACCTGGTTAAAGTTTTGTGGAAAATACTCTAATTTGAGGAAGAAACATAGGAACATGAGGATATAATGAGGAAAAAATATCAAACAAAATTATACCAAAGTGATGAATTGCGAGGGTGAAATTCATTTAAAGAGGAGTAGAATGTAACACCCTGATATTTTTATGAAATGGATCTTTAAATAATTTAATTTCTTTGATATCTTTTTTTGCTCGAATCGGAAAACATTATATGTTAGTTATAAACTAGCCATTAAATTTATGGTAATAAAAATAAATAAATAATTTATAAAATAAATATAAAGGTCTAACTTAATATTAATGTGTTGGTAATGCTTAGAAAATTATAACACAATTTTTAGTAAAGTTACATTATTTTTTAAAAAATGAATTTTATTCAAAAAAATGAGTTTTTCTTATTTTATAAATGAATTTATTTTATGTTTAAAAATTGCATTTTTATTTTGAAAACTTTTTTTCATGGTGTTTATCGGTTTTATTTTAAATTAAATTCTAAAAATTCTATGTTATGAATTTTGGAAAATTGATGAAAAATTTGGATTTATAATTTCTAAATTTATTGATTAGGTCCCTTTTATTTTTTTCCAATATAAATAGTAACATTGGTAAATTATGTTAGCACAAAAAAGGGTAAATTGGGTAATTTAGGTTAAAAATAAAATGATAAGGACTTTAAAATGGTTAAAAAACTTTACCAAATTTTATTGTATGAATATAATTTTACCATTAACACCTAAGGATCTAAGTTAAGTTGTTTAATGAACAATTTTCCATGAAAATGACTTATATAATATTTAAATCCAAGAAGGTCACAAAATGTCACTTTCTTTGTCTTAATTATACCTCATGTTTCTACATGGGAAAAAGGTAGGTTATGAAATAATATAAATTTAAATTTTTAACTTAATAAAAATAGTTTCATGATATAAATTTATTTTTTAATTTTTGGGACACATTTATGAGATTATGATATTTATAATATTTTATTTAATAAAAATTCAAATATGTCACATCCATGTTTTAAATACTACATCATTTTTAATATCGTGTTACCCAAAAGATATATCTAATTATAAAAATTTTCCTTAAATATAGAAGATATGTCTTCATCATGTTTTTTTAATTTTGAATAAAGAAATATGTATATTAAATAACTATAGAACATTGTTGTGGTAATTATTTTATTAGTGGAAATATCAATTAAATGTTATTAAAAATATCAAAATAAATATAATTTGAGGTAATTAATGTGATAAATAAATTTCCTAGATGTAATTTACCTATTAGGGATATAATAAAACATTTTTTTAAGTTAACTTGTTATCTTGATATTTTAAAATTCCAAGTAATGAATAGTTTTAGAATGTACACTAATGATATTTTATCAAAATAATATTTTATTAAATTATTTAAAAATAATAAAACATTTTTAAAAATTAAAAAATAATTAAAATATGGTCCAAAATATTATAAATGTTTCATTTATGGTACAATTTACATTAAATATATAAAACTTATAACCTTTTAATACTAAATAAGGTTTTGCAATAGTTAAAATTAAAATACAGTAACTAA
The DNA here is from genome assembly GCA_963277665.1 of Viscum album. Lineage (NCBI taxonomy): Eukaryota > Viridiplantae > Streptophyta > Magnoliopsida > Santalales > Viscaceae > Viscum > Viscum album. The sequence goes on along the minus strand of OY728142.1, from coordinate 1,325,490,710 downwards.
GGTTTAATCAAATTGATAAGGATTATAATAATACTAAAACTTTTGTAAAATCTATTTTTGATGATATTACAACATTATCTTATATTATCTTTGAACCCATTTCCATTTGGATTCATTTTTATAGAAAATGAAATTATTATAATTTAATATTTTGAGAAATTCCAAAAGTGCCCCTCACCTCATTTATAAAAGGACACATACTCCCACACTTCTTCAGATCACTTTGAGTATTCGATACTAACTATAACCTACAAATTTATCTTCTTAATTACCCCAGACACATTCTAGATCTACCGGTCTTCTCAAAATACAAACCCCAATGTCCCAAATAAGTGATCTAAATGAAGTTCTCCAAAGAAAAGGTAATCATCTTTAATGACTCTTTCACATTTATTTCATCTTCTACTTCTTTTTCATGTGTTTTTTCCATTATAACGTAATAAATATAATATCATATATATATTGAGATGTTATTATTACTATTATGATAAAAATCATATTCCACATTTTATCTATCCTATGAAAAATGAAAGCACCACATGTATATACGTACGAATTAGCATCTCCACGCCTTGGTGTAATATGTTTTTCATCACTAATTTATTTGGATGGGTATAATGATAGAATTAATAGATATATATGATAATTAAAATATGATATTTATTAATTAAAAATAATAATATACCATCCAATTCCTTCTCCTTCACCATTAAGGGAATGATTCCATCACTCGTGTGTATGTACGGCCTACCGCCTCCACTCTGTGATGCGATTAATTTTCCATGTTCATATTTAAATAATTATTATATAAATTTATATAATTAATAAATATAATATATATTACTGTAATATCATTTTGGATATGACAAAACTACATCCTATACAGAACAACCATGACTTATATGACAAGACTTGCATAGGAAAATGAAGTAGTTAACACCCGAAAAAAGGGTAATAACAAAATATTATTAACAAAAGGGTTATATGATGATATAATAAGATCTTATATGAAATAATAAATATGAATATGTTTTTATTATAAATTAATAACATCATTTAAACCATTATACATGATATTCATATAAGTATGACGGAAATTAGACCTAAGGTAAGAGTTAATTTTCACAATCTCGTTATTATTCAGGATTGTTTATATACAAGTATATATTGGGGAATATTTATCATCCATGTCCATGTTTAATAGAAATAAATTCAAAAATATTTTTACTATTCTTATAAAAAAATTTAAATTCATTTTTACTCATGTATGAATTTTTAATAAATAGTTTGAAAATAATTTTTTTTTCTTTTTCTAAATGTGTTTCTTTGTGAATTTTCTGGAAAAAGTATGAAAGAAATGTTTTTTAAAACTTATACAACATGGATAAAGGTTTCCACATTAACGACATCTTAATTTCTTGAAAATTCATTTAAAATATTACAAGGTTATTTTTAAATAAAATTTTTTCCTTTGTAATCACACGACTATAAAAAATATGTTTCAAAATGTAAATGATATTTTCCTCAATAATTATTTCATGTGTTCTATTAAAATTATTTTCCATCTAAGATATCATTATTTGATTTTAATTATGAATTTATGGGGATATTTTTTATCAATACTATACTTATTAATTTTTTTTGGGTTTATATATATGATGTCATGATATTTAGGAAACCCATTTCTTTTCCATGGGTTATGCTATAATGATATTTTTATGAAACCCATTTATTTTCATGGGTTTTGATATGATAAATGATTTATGTTCTTTTGGAACATATATGAATGGTTTTCATTATGTGACATATGGGACTTATATCCCCCTATAATTCATTGGGTAAATATTTATATCTCATGATACAGATATTTCTGGAATGGGAAGTAAACCTGGTTTGGTAATACCTTGTTGGAAGAGGTAATAAACCCGATTCAATAAAGAACTTTGTTCACTATAAAAGTCTTGGAAATGAACATTGGATAATATGGGAATTATTTTCTATGATTATGAATATTCCACAATTTCATGTCATATGTTATGTTCTCATAGAATATTCTCTTTGATTATTTTTGAACTTATATGATTTATTCCATGACTCAATATCATGATTCTTGATATACTAGAAATAATTTTCAAAAGTAATATTTATATTATTATTCCCTTATGATTATGTTATCAATATTTATTACCTGTACCGAGCATCTGATCTCACCCTTTTCTTATGCTTTATTTCTTAAGGTTATAAAGAAAGGTTTTAGGAAGGAGTAAAAATGGGAATATCTTTGTGGGAAACATTGAATATATTTCACCAGACTATATTTTTGTGTTCTAAGTTTCCAAAGGCACTAAACTATTATAGTAATTGGGCATGTTTTTGTGTAATGTAATCAATATTCATCTAAAAATATGCAATATCCATGTATGAAAATTCTGGGTCATTTTATTCTTCCCACATTTTTGACAAGTCAGATGTTGGGCATTCTTTCCTCTATGTGATTTATCTGTTGATCCTCCCTTATTAAACTCAATTTTTATATTTTTATATTCATGACTATAAGACCAATGAGAGTAACCAATATTAATATTTACCTTAAGGTAACAACACATGATCTCTTTATAAATTTCAAAGACTCTAATTTCCAAGTATTTTTGTAGACTCGGCTTTGATCCACTAAAGAAGTGATCCACCTTACTTTCAGTGTTCATGAAAAAGTTGAATGTGTCTTGTGAAATCCTTGGGATGTTTATCTTATACACCATAATAGACTCATATTATTTTTTGTTTTATCCTGAGGAATTACCTCTCTATTCTAATATGGAGAGTTTGGGTAAAATACTTGTTGAAAAATATTTTCTTAAATCCTTATCATTTTAAGGAATCAATATCCTCTTTAGAATTTGTATTCTTGATCAGTTTCAACCACTAATTGGTATCCCCTTCAAGATGATAGACAACCAACATGTCTTTCTCTTATTCCAAGAAATTAATTATAGATAATATCTTGTCAATGGAGTTAGTCCATTATTCCATGATGAAGGGATTTTAAAATCCACTAATAGTAGGAGACATTTTTCATAGAAATAAATCAACAGCAACTTTCTATTTCTCAGGAGAAGGAGGGAGTTCCATGTGATTCAAGTTATTATTTATAGCAGGGGTTATCCAAGATAGTTCATCCATGAACTTGCTAAATCTTTCTCCCATAATGTTTTGAATATGATTAGGGAAATCTTCACATTGGTTGTTCGTACAATTTCTTTTTTTTACCTCTATTAACTAGAATAAATAAAAACAATAATGATAATAATTTTACTAATAAACATATAAAATATAAATTATTAGCATAGAAATAATAAATTATAAATTACATGAATATCCAAACTTTTGAGTCTCTAGGTTTCAATCTTGGTTATCCATGGGGATTTCCCTATTAAGTTGTCTAAGATAACAATCTTTTTAATTCCTTTATAATGGATCATATAGAGTTTATGAATTTTCTGAAGTATACCCCCCAAGAGTTCCCTCTTAGGTACAATTATGCCAGATCTACATCTACTAGTAATATCTAGATAGGGATGTAATTTCTTGGAAACCACTCACTCTATAATTTACAAAAATTTTAAGATATTTTCTTATACTATGACTTATGATTAGGGTTTACAATAAATTATTCTATTTATAATACCCCAAAAAACTATACCTTAATTTGATACTAACAATAGAATCCCAGGACTTTTATACAAACTATTACATGATTTTAACATAGATGTACCATAAATACAACCAAAAGATCGTATGACCTAGTGTCTATGTAAGAATAGGTTCATAATACATTAAAATAAAACTAATACATAAAATTTTTATTTTATTATCCTCAATGAGCTCTAAAATCTATTCGATATCCTAAAACTACATTGGATAACCTGGGGAATATATAAAAGAAAGGGGTGAGCTATAAATCCCAGTAAGGGAATAGACATGATATGGAAGAATATCATATGAGTAAAAAAGAATAAAATGATATCATAAAAGAGAAGAATAATTTCTTATAAAATGAGATAATAATATAAAGAACATAGAATCATAAGATCAAGGAAACATGGGAATGTGACAACAACATGTAACATGATATAAACATAAGTCAATGAAGACTACCAAGAGAACATCACATGGTGGAGAGACTCCCATAAAAGATTAGGATTACTCCATAATCCCATACATAGAACTTCATGAGACAAAAAACTACACAATTAATTAAAGTTATGTCAGGTTTTACCCATCATAACATTTATATTATTATGTGTGACCTAAAAAATGAAATCAATCTTAAGGAATAAATATAAAAATTACCTATGGAAAAAATGGGTTGTATTTAATAAAATAACTTATAAAATGTATTTACTTATAAAAGGATATAAGAATAATCTAGGTATATTTGTGAGATACATATATATCGATTTTAAAACCATTCCATTACATTTATGAGAGAGATAAGGTGATTTATAGATATAAAGTTCGTAACTTAAAGAAAAAGGTGGTTCAGAGAGATCCCTTACCCTATATTCCAAAATAGTTCAACACTTGCACTTAAAATACTTGATAAAAAGATTAGATTAAATAGTTACTTAATTAATAAACTTATCCTTCTATATTTTATTTATTAAAATTTTATTATATTAATTTATAACCATTTAAGGGAGAAATAAGGTTTAATTTTGTTTTTCTATAAACATTCATTTCATAGTTCCAAGGTCAGATCATTTGTGGATATATATTGACGTTCTTGTAAAATGGGACTAAAACTCTTGAAGTGAAATAAAGTGATATTCATTTACATCAAAAAATTATACTTTTCTCAAATATCAATATGTGTTCTAACATAGGTATTATTATATTATTAAAAACATAATTTTCTTACAGTTTGTTCATTTTGACTTTTTTACCATCCATCACAAACTAGTTTCATTTTATTCAATATTATGACCATATATTAATTTTATAATGTAAAAAAATATATAATATAAATAATGTTTTCATTTTAAACCATTATAAGTGAATTTAAATCTTTATTTAAGGAGGTATTAGAAAACGAAGACCCATCATCCATGAAGATAGTGAACCAAAATAATATGAATAATAGATTCATTTTTTAGAATGAGAAGAGATGAGAAAGTGAAGGATGGTATATACTCCATTTGAAATATATCACTCTATTATATATATGATATTATAGTTACTATTAAATTATTGATGACGGAGTCAGGAAGATGGTAAAATATGAAAATAATTTAAAAGAGGTAAGTCGATAATATTACCTCTTAAATGTCACCTCCTTGAAAGAATCCATATGGAACTTGGAAGTGGTATTTTTGTGATACCAGTAGCATTGATACATGGAGAATATTTTTTAGGATATTATTAAATATAATTTTGGAAAGATCAAAGGATTATAAGGTGTGAGGATAAGGGGTGGTGAGGGGTGGTATTTTTAAGGGGAGAAGAGGGGTGGTATTGAATATTTTATTAATTTGTTTATTATTTGGATAAATATTATCAATAATATTTATTATTGTGACTATATAAATTAATTAGTATATGGAAGTTTTAAATAATGGGTGATTACATCATCCATTACTAAAAAATTCATGTATTTATATTATAATGCTAAATACCACAATTTACCATATTTCACTATTCACTAAAATTTCAACTACTTTATAAAAATACCAAAAATTTACCCTGAACATTTTTTTACATTTATATTAAAAAAAATTATCTATTTTATGAAAATAATTTTATAAATATGTGAAATTTAATTTGTTAAAAAATCATTATTTATTTGAAAAATTCCAAATTTTATATTATGATCTAATTTCCAACCCTTCAAAAAATTATTTATGGTCTCATAAAATTATGTTGTCATTATAAGAAAACTTAATATCGATTTATAAATCTATTTTATGAAAATAAACCTTCTTTTAAATCATTAAATTTATTATAAAAATAGAAATAAAATGTATATGTTTTATAAAAATACAAACACTTATTTTATAACATTTAAAACATTTATTTAGTTGTATTATGATATAAATATGTCATATTTTTATTTTATAAGAAACATAAATATTATTTTACACTTACATAGGTGATAATTTTATTCTAATAGTCATGTTACTATTCTTAACAGTCATATTACTATTCCATCGATCATGTTACTATTCAAATAATTAAATTAAAATTCCAACAGCCAGATTTGTAACCGTAATATGGGTTACATGATTTTAATAAATACATTATATTTCATTAATTATTCATCCACTTATATTTCTTTAAAGTTTATATATTTTAATTTTTAAAATTCATACTGCATTACTATTATTCTTCTTAAAAAAGGAAATTTTATTGATTAAAATCTTGGTTGTTACAATATAGGATTGGGATTTGTCAAGGGAAAAGTGTAGTGATTCCATATCTATAATAATATCTGATAAATAGGCTTTATAGGTATAATCATACTGGTCTATTTCATCAATTATTTCATCTGTGTCAATAAGAATTTTCATAAACTATAATACACTAATCTTAATGGTCGTTATATAATGACTATGATCTCAAAAGTTATGAAGTCTAATAATATTTTAAATTTGATAATATATATTAAATAATGGTTTAAAATAACCAAACTAGTGAATGTATTTTCAATAAGTACAATACTTAATGAGGAATTTATTTATTTTAAAAGGCAATTTCATTTATAAATGTATGGGTTTTTATAAGGAAAATATCATATCGATTATGAAAACACATATTTTATAAAAAAAATATTTATAAAATTTTATAGAAAAAATTTTATTTAAGAAGAAACATGAAAAATTTTAAATTAATATTCAAATCATTGATTGGTCATGATAGTGGGAAATTGTGCTCATTTCGATTATGTTAAAACAAAAATTCCTTTCACATTTTCAATAAAAAGTCAATAGTACCTCATTTGGAAAAATAAAATAATATTAATTTGAAAAACTTTTATAAAAATTAAAACATGGGTAAAAATTAATTTTAAAAATAATATGAGAATTGTAAAAAATTCTTGAAGATGTTTTGGAAAAAACATAGACATGGAAGAAAAAGATTCCTGACCAAAGAGAAAATAAAGCCTATTTTTCTTAAAAACATTTCCTAGTAATTTAAGAACCAAAGAGAGAAAAATGGTAATATTATATAACAATTTCATGAATAACTTGAGAAGAATAAAATTAATGGTATTCATTAAATAAATATCTTATAATTTTCTCAACATATATTCAATAGCAAATAATCCTGATTAACATGGGATTGAGACATAAATTCCTTACCCTAAGTTTCATATTTCTTCAAACATATTCTAACCTAATATATAATAAATATATATTTATTATTCATTTATTAATGGACTATAATAATATAAATAATACCATATATTTTTTAATTATAATATCTTATTTCCTGTTTGTTAAAACTTTATTATTTAAATCATGGTTCTAAGTGATAACTACTTCGCTTCTCATGCAAGTTTCAGTTTAGTAGTCCCAGTTATTGTAATTTTACTATGGTTATATAATATTTAAAATGTTTTTATTTTCATTAGAATAATTTATAATAATTATATCCAATTTTATAACTATTCATATGAAGTAGTTATGAATAATAAATTACATTACTTCTTGGAGATAATAATTCGTAAATACGCATGAGTGATGTTTCCACTTTTTTTAGATCGAAAAAAATTAAGGTAAATAATAATTCACCTATATTAAATAACTATTATATTAAAAATATCAAAAATATTCATTAAATTCCTCATTATTAACATCAACATGAAGTGGTGATGAAAAACAAATCACATCACATCATGGAGGTGGTAGTCCACATAAACGCATGGGCAATGTTTTCTTTTCCCATAGGATGGAAAGTAGGTGAATAATGGTTGTTACATCACCATAATAAAAAATATGTATATTTAAGATACTTAATTAATTATTTTATAATTGATACCATAGATTTATAAGTTTTAAAAAAGAAATAAAATTGAAAGTACAAGGTTAGGAGTTTAACCTCTTCATTAACAAACCTCTTTTGGATTACACCTTTAACAGTAATAGGATGGTATTTTGAATATTAAACAAGATATAGGATGTGTATAATGATTAAATTATGATGTTAGGGTAGTTATTTTCCAAGATATATGAATAAAACATTGTAAATAATAGAGAGGAGGTTCTAATTATATGTGAGGGGAAAGGCAGCCTTGGAATTACTTAAAGTATTAAATTAATATAAATTAATTTTCATGTTCAAGTGGCACAAAATTTATATATTTAGAATATAGGATGAGGATATATCTAAATACACTCATTAAATAAATTTTTTACATGTTCATGTAACTATTTGACCATTATCTCTTTATTTTAACCCATGTTAACCTTTTCAATGATTACCATGATATCAATGTTTTTTACTATTATGGGTTCAAGAAACTTTCTATTAAATGAAAAGTGACCCATAAATTGAACATGGTTTATATTTTAAATTTTATTCCAATTTACTTGGTTGGAGATAATATTTTCATTAATTCTAAATCATTTAATAAAAATATTGTTTATTATAAAATATCATTAATGTCATTTTTGGAACTACTCATTTAAGTTGACTTTAAATACATTAAGATAAAAATGGAATTTGGATATAAACCTTTAAAAAAATCATATTATATTATATTTCTCTTAAAAAATCATGGTTTACTATAACTCGGCCAAGAAAATTCTTTTAATATTTTTATAATCATTTATTTTTATTTTTATATTATTTACAAAAATAGTGTATTGTCATTGTATAAGCATTGAAGATAATTATTTCATTACTAAAAACTAAAAATAAATTACCGTGATAAATAAAATTAATTCATATTTAAAATAAATATTTATAAGCAAAATTAACCTCCTTTTATCCTTATTAAAAAATATTAGAGATATTAAAGTCAAGAGAATGAAATTGTGTATTTATCCTTATCCTAAAATAGTATAAAGTTCATAATAAAAGGATAATAACACCAATTTTATATATTTTAGAAACATGGATGATTATTTCAGAATTTTACTCATAAAATAGAATGAAGTAATGTTTTAGGGAAATTGTAAAGCCTTATCCCAAATTTTTAACCCTATTTTACTCATTTTACTCTTACTAAGGTGACAAATATTTACTAAGTTTACTATTCATCATGATAAAAAATAATGGGGACCTATTAAAAAATTTAATAATCATGATTCAAAATATTTAACCTATTTTCAAGTTTAAATTTCAAGAAGTGGAAGAAATCCATTTTAAAATAAGCGCGTAAAACAAATCAAAAACCATTTTTTGGAAAAATGTGTTTTTTAACCATAAAACTAAATATATTCATATCCCATGCCTATAAATATAATTAGATTAATATTAAAACATTTTATTTAATATAATATATAATTTTTTGTTAAATAATTCACCAATAGTGATTAATTTAATTTATAAAGATAAAAACACAATGTACGCCTATAAATGGTTGTTCAGAAAAGCATCTCTTTTACTTTCAAATGATTTTATTTTTATTTATAATAAATTGATCACAAATTTATTCATTTTATACTTATTCAAACTATGTTTTTTTCATAATTTATTTAATCTTATACCCACTAATCCATTGTCTAGACAATGATTTTATATCGTGGTTCACTTAAAATCAATGTTGCATGTAAGGAAAGATATCGAAGAAATAAAATTTATTTATTGATAAATATATCATAAATTCTCAGGGAGTTACATATGATTTTACTTAGATCATCATATCATATATTGATTCTTGTTTCACCACAATATTCTATAGAGGACTTCAGAAGACATTAGGAATATAGTTCTATCTAAGTATCGATTATTGCCCATAGACAGACGAGCAATTTGAGCGCATGTTATAGGTACACATGTATATATTCCAAGCATGTGTCCTCAATTTTGGTGTATCTTTTGAGAGTCATATAGAATTTTTGGGATTCACTTACAATGATAAATATTAGTAATCTATTCATATGGCTCCATTTGAGGCTCTTTATAGAATATTGTGATGATTAATATGATGTTGGATGGAAGCTAGGGAGTCACCCATGTTTGGTAAGAGACTAGTGAAAGAGAATTATGAGCAGATACATTTGATTAGGAATCATTTAGAGAATACTCAAATTAGACATAGATCATCTGATTTCTTAATACAACATTCCTTAGAGTTCAAGGTGGGTGAACATGTCTTATTTCATGTGTGTATGAGGTTAGGGAAACATCTAATTTAGTGGAAGTGGATGTTGGTGCTAATGTAATTGGGTGTTTGTGGTTATGGAGAGAATCATACCCATGAACTACTAACTATATATGCCATAGAGGGACACAGTGATGGAGGATGAGTTCCACATCTCTAATCTTTGACTGTACCACCTTGACCAGTCTCATGTTATCGAGATGGATGATGTCGAGATGGTGGCAGATTCTTCCTTAGAGGAGTTTCCCATGCATATCGTGGACCATAATGAAAAAAAACTTAGTGGTAAGACCATTATTTTGGTATTCTTACTCTGGTAAGATGGTAATAACTAGGAGGAGATGTGGGAGTAGGAATCTAATGTATGTGACCAATGGTCAGAGTTATTCTTTGAAGAATCCCAGTGATTCTTGGGTGCACAACTCAGGGACAAGTTGTTTTTATGGTTTGGAGTTTGTAGAAACCACCCATTTATTTAGGTGAATCATCATTTCAATTTTGTGAAATCCCATGTGTTATGTTTGTTTAACCATATCCCTAGAGATTTTAATGGAATCATATGTTCTTCCAAAGGTTTGGGTCTCAGGAATCTAGGTTTTAACACTGAAAATAGGGGTGTATGGTTAGCACACAGTTAGGGATAACCCTACACCCCAACTGCTCAGCCTGAAATATATAGGCACATGGTTTGTAAACAAAATGAAGCGTCCCTAGAAACCATGAAAAATTCTATAGAGAATTGTAGAGGAATTTCCAATAGTTTCCACATAGTTTTTAAAATTGTGTACCATAACCATGTGACATGGAATGTTATGGAATGTTAGGTAAGCATGGTTGGTGCATGATTTATCAAACAATGTGAAAAAATCAAGAACCACTTTTAAAATTGTGAAAAATTAATAATTTTCCTTTACTAACCATTACACCTTAAACCTAATCTTCCCATTTATTTTTTCCACAACCTTTTCCATTAAATTCCACTTTTTGATCCCCTTATTATTGGTGAGTCTCCCTAAATGTATGGCCATTTGGGATCCCATTTAAAGTGATATATTCCTTGTGGAAACTCTATCCTTCCTCTCATATCCTCTCACATCTTCTTTCCCTACCGGGTTGTGTTCTCATAGGTTTACCTACTTACTCATTTTTTCAAGGATTAAAACTTATACATCAATATCTCACATTTTAAGGTTAATTACAGGTCAATATTGGATGTTTCTATCTCTATATACCTAAGAAAGTTTGTCCCTATGTATTTACCATATTCAAAATATTTTTTCTTAAGTGTTAGCAATATGACTCAAGTTGTTTCTCATTCTATACCTTAATTGATTCCTAAAGCCTTAAACCAAGACATTGGCATACTATAAAACACTTGAATAGTTTTTCTTTTTAATGGATTAAAAAAAACATGGGAACACCTAGTAGTCTTATGCCTCTTGGGAAATACCCTTAGAATTTAGAAATTATTTGTTAGGGTTTATTTTGAAATTTGAATGTGGTACTTGAAATTGAAATTTATCTACCATACTAAATTACCATGAACCAAGTTCTGAATTTAAAAATGTTAATTTTTTTTGGGAAATAATTTCTTTTTTGTAAATTGAATTGTTCATGTTGGTTTTCTTTAATTAAGTATTAGAAAATGATATTTATGAATTATTTTATCTAATGAAAGTTGGGATTATTTTTTTTAATGGGAATGTTAGTTTAACCCTTATACTTTAAATGTTTATTTTGTATTATAATAATAAATGGATATGCCTCAGATATATTATACCCATATGGTCTGGTGACTCAGGGATCTTCAATTAATGGTTAATTCTAGGGTGAATCTATCCCCTTATGTAGACACTTAGTTTAATGTTTAAAACCAAGTGGAATTTAGTCCTTGGGTATATATTGGGTTTAATTGTTAAGGTTGGGGTGAATATAGCCCTCTAGTGGATGTTAGGGACCATAGGATGGGTATATTATCCTTGAATTCCAATTGGACATGGGATGGGTAGATTACTCTTGGTCAGAGTGTTATTTGGTTAGTACGGTCCCCATGACTTTCTCATAGATATTTGACATGAGATGAAACTTGTGGGATTGACCATATATGTCATCCTAGATCCCAGGTTTAAAGTTTTATTAATTTATTTTCTCATTGTTCAAGTTTTTCGTAATTGATTATATATGACACTATCATATAAACTTACTATGTTGACTATATTATTTAGGGAGCTCATTTAGGGTGGCTTGTTAAGTCATACTCACACCTAACTCAGGCCGCTATTTGGTACCCGGTCATATTTCACAAATTCATGTAAGTAAAATGGAAAGCTCGCTATTATCAATGAGTGATTGAGTTCTCGGACAAATCTAGGGGATGGGTTTCAATCTAGATCTCGAGTCACTTTTGAGTCTTGAAGTTTTTGGTCTTTCTCTTTTGTTTTCTTTTGTACCTTCCATGTATGACTTATGACAATTATGACTCATTCTTTCTTCTATAGCATTATTTTTGGATATTGCTTGTTTATGTTTGGAGATTATTTTATACTTTATTTTCTTCTATGGTTTTATGTGATGTATGATACTTATCTTATTTCTCTCCACTATCATGAAACTTTGATATGAGGTCATAGTCTCCATAATAAATATTATTAGACCCTCACTACTAATTAGAAGCCTCTAGAATACAAGGAGGTGAACTTGAGTTACATTAGTTAATTCATGTCCAGGAACAGATTAGTTTTTTAGGGAGAGGGGGTGTTACAAGGGGGTTTATAAAATATAATTGACATATATATAAATATGTTTATATATATAATAACAACATATATTCATTTAAAATATGAAATACTAAGACGTAATGTTATTAAGAGGAAAGATCATTCCATCCTTGAGGGTTCATAGTCATGATATCCTCATTATTTTCTTAATATAATTCATGATATTTTATTTAATGATGTGATCAATACATATCACTCAACACCCTCTTATTTTAATTGTGATTATACATCACCGAGACCTCTATATGTAAGATAATCTGACTCACTTAATCATCACGATGATACTCCATCGTATGTAGTATTATTTTTAAAAAGGAGAGTAGAAATAGAGAACAAGAGGATGAAAATAGTTATAGGTAAAATGTGGAAGAAACATATAACAATTAATTAAAACACTACTAAAATATTATATAAAATTATCAAGAAAATATAATAGCATAATGAACTCAAAACATCATCTCTCCCCCATTGAACAACTATGTGGTTAGTTCCCTATTTTTACGTAGATGATAAGGATTGCTATGGGAGAAACACAAAATAAAAAACAAAGTAAAGTGAGTAAGAGAAAAAATATATATATTAAAAATGTGGAAATATAATACAATAACAAATAGCTCATTATCCATTAAAAGTACCAAATCCTTTGAAGGATGTGGAACTAAAAATTTATAAGCATGAGTGTTGGATCATTTTCTCTTAAAATTTGATCTTCAAAATTTGGTATGTTGTTGGAACATTAAATGGTATAATCACAAAATGTGGTTATATATAAATTTCTCTTGATATGTTTCTTTCATGATCCATCAAAATTTTTGATTCATTAGAAATATATAGAAGAATTTATGACTATAATATTAAAAAAACGTTTCTATCCATCAGAATGTTTCAAATTCCACTCCTATAGTTTCCCAAGCATCTATGGCCATGAATATAGAAAAATATTGAGTATAAATAGTTTTTAAAAATATTACATAGAATATTATAGCACTTCTTTAAAATTTTCAGCTAATTTTGACTTTCTATTTGTGAGATTTGGGCTCAAATGTAAAAAATTTTATGAACCATTTTGACCCAAGCTTCCCATGGATGTATCTCCTTCAATTATAGGTAATTTGGATCATCATCGGTTTTAGATAAAATTTCTGGGTAAGTCTAACACTCCTCTTACTTATCTTTTCTGGATTAGGTCTTTAAGATTCGTTCTTCTTCTTCTAAATATCTAAAACCAACTTATTCTAGAGGATCTTAGGTTGGGGCTTCAAATGGTGATTTAATTTATATCTAAGGTTAAGTTTAAGTGTGAGTTCATTTTTATATTTGAGGTAGGTGGTCTACAAGTTATATCCATTTGTTTTGTTATAGATTTGTGCATGTGTGGTTGTGATTTGGCTTCCCCCTTAATTTGAATTTTATTCATTTAGTAATATTTGGTAAAATGGTTATCTAAATGATGACTTAGACACCTCATGATCCTCATGGGATGCATTGAGATTTAATTAACTAGTTTAGGGACACCCATGGGGTGAACCAATATTTCCAAGTATGGAAAATGGTAATGTTTGGGATATATTTTTCTTATGTTGAAATAGAACCCATGATAAATGTGTTGATATGTAAGTTTGAATTATAAAATGGCATTAACAGTGGTTGTGTTTATTTGTGGTTAATGGAATAAGGTATTGTTTGGAATAATGTGAAAAGGGGGTTAAATGGTTTAATGTGAATGTATCAAATGGCTTATGAAATTGGAATAGAAATGTGTAAGGGGATTAAGGCATACATAATGATTAAGGTATAAATGGATTAATTCATGGGAATTAATGAATATTTCAATTGGTATAATGTATGAAAAAATTTTATAATGTTAAATGGGTTTAAGTATAAAAATGATATATAGGTTGAATGAGGTGTCTTAAGTAAATGGTAAATGTGTTAATGAGTTAAGGCATAAAGATGAATTATGTGTTGATTGAAATGTAAATTGTAAATTTTTTGTGTAATAAATGTGAATGGTTTTTAATATGTTATGTGTGGTAAATGAATAAATATTGATGTGAACATGGCTTGGTGATATGTGGGGTATTGACTTGAGGTTTTACGCCAATGAGCTAGGTTGGAAAGAGGCTCTAAACCCCACCCCTATAATGAACAATTTAAGGAGTTGGATTGAGGCTCTATGACACTAACAATTTCATTGGATGAGGCTATCAGGACTGAGACTCTAAGGTATGTGTAATGTATTTTTTATGAAATGACCATCCCTAGTGATATATGGAACTAGAATTATTTCCTTATACATAGTAAATGATGGGTTTATGATATAGGGTAAATGTTTTAATACCTAACCCATGGATTATATGATGAAGATGAATTTAGTAATAAAGGTAGTATAAGTGGTGAAATGTTAATAATGATGAAAAGGGTTAAATTTTATATTTTTAACTAATGGTACTAAGTTTTCTATTGTTTAATTTTCTATTTATTTATTTATTTATTACGTTTAGGAACTATTTTTTTAGACTGGATATTCTATAAACACCATTGGTGGTGGAATATTGTGTTATAATCACACCCTTCTCGAGCCTCCATTAGGTACTTGAGCAGATTTCATAACTACATGTCAGGACAAGGGAAAACACCTAATGCTAGGGAGTTGAGTTGGTCTTGGGATGTGCATGGATGAGGATCCAGACATGATGTCAAGACCCATTTTGGGGATTCATATATTGTCTTATTTGGTTTTTTCTTCACTTTTTTTACAGCTAACATGGCATGTCATATTTTTTATTTGGTTATGTTTGGTACTTTGTTTGGGGAATGATTTGGTAGTGCATGTTTTTTGTTATTGCTTGATATTTCAGTTACCTCATATTTGTTTTTTGTAGATTACTCTGATAAAAAGGGTAAAATATCCCCACATAATCCATTAGACCCTCAGTACTAGTCAGAAACCTCTGGCATATGGGGAGGCATACTTGAGGTCATGTAGTGACTCGGATCTAGGTACCGATTTAGTGGATCCCAAGTCAAAGACATTACAAATTAGTATCATAATGGTTCTTTTCTATAGTATTATTATTTTAGATGGCAGATAAGAGATTATTATATGTCAATCCTTGGAAATGAGATCATGCTTTTGAGTAGGTAACCCATGAACAAGGGGAAAACCAAATCATCCAGGGTGGGAATTGTTATTCTTAATGTGTGTTGTTACAATTGAATGATATTTTACCATTGGGTGATGCACTTATTGTGTGATGTGACTATTTTATGATATTTTTCTCATTGCCTAAATGGAATGAGGTTGTACATTCATGCATAATTATATTCACCTAGTGATATGGGTGGAATGCATCGTAATAAACACGCACAGCATGGGTGTGTGTGACATGAAGGGTGGGATGCATTTTACTTCTTCAGAATTTGAAGAAAATGGTGTCTAATAAAGATGATGTAAATGGTAAAATGGAAAGGATGTAAATGAATGGATAAAGAATAGTGTTCTTAAAGAAACATTATAAATGGGTTTAAATTATTATTTGTGATAAATTGTAAATATGGAATGGTGATTAAAAGAGAAAGAATTATGTTGTGATGGTAAAATGGTTAAGGAATTATTCTTAATGAAGGGTTTTAAGTTAGTTTACATATGGGTTGTAATAAGTTATGAAAAAGGTAAATTTTCTTAATAGGAAAGATTAATTTTTAGGGTGTAAATTTTTTTAGTAATGTGTTTAAATGAAAGGCTTGTAACTATGTGTGTTGGTTTCCCCAAGTTTGTCATGACCCATAGTATGGATGATCTAGGGTAGTGTTCTAGGTGTGGTGATGTTTGTTGAGATAGTGTGTGTAGGATGAGTTTTTATGGATAGTGAAGAGACTTACCATATGTAAATTGTGAAAGTTGTATGTTATAAAACTCATGCTTATCAATAGAGATCTGAGCCTTTTACATATAACATTTCATGATTTTAATCATAATTCATCATCAGAGTACAAGCCAAGGATTGTTAAGTCTAGTGTCTTGGAAGACTAGGTACATATAAAACAAAACATGGGGATAAAAAAACACTTCTATATTTAATCTTCATAATGAGCTCCTAACTTCCTTTGAGCCCTTACATCTGCATAGGGTACCCTGGGGAACACATGAACAAAGGGATGAGCTAAAAATCCCAGTAAGGGAAAGAACATAAGGATACATATCAAGCACATGAGTTAGGAGGCATGACATAATGATATCCAAAGCATGAAACTTATAAAATCATTTTATATAATCATGGGATCATATAAACATGGAATCATATAAATGTGGCAGAATCATAAAGCATTTCTTTAGTACGGGTCAAGGCTAACTGCCAATCCTGTTTCCCATTTCAGTACGGGTCAAGGCAAACTTCCAATCCCATTTCACATCGCATCTCATGAGACTTAACCTTACCCAATGCATTGAAGAGCTATCTAGGTACACCCATCTCAAAATAATCATGAATATACTTTCCACATAAATATTCTTACCACATATACAATCGTACATATTCAACCATACATAAATATAAGGGTACCCATGAAAATAATTGGGTACCACAATCATGACATCAATCATAACCAATGGGAGTATCATGAAAGTTTCCATATAAGGAAAGAATTAGAAATACATGGACGTTCATAGGGTAAAATATGCATATAAAATGGTAAGTGGTGTCAAACATAAGTGACAACATATGATAAATGTATTTTAGAAACATTAGTATTAAAACATTTTTGTTCGGTTTTAAGGAAAATACCATAAGGGTTTTTTTAAAATAGTAGAGAAGACATTGTTTTATATAAAACCATAATTGAACCAAGAATATTTTCATAAAAATACAGAATTTAAAAACATAATGGTGTCTTAAAACAGAAGATAGAGTGCACTTTAAATTGGGTAAAAGTTCGGGAAGTTCCTTTAAAACAAGTGTGCTTATTAGGAAGTATCGAAGAAAGATTCACTTAAAAGAATGTATATCCCTGAAAGAGAATGAGAGATGGATCTTGTAACATTAGTTTGGAGAATATAAACAGAATTTTTAATTTCTATATAAAAGAAAAGACAACATCATTTTGGTAAAAAGAAATATAGAGCAACCCGAAGGAATAAAGGAAGTTCGGGTAGAATCCCTCACGGTTTATTGGCATGGTATCGGGTGTAACTAAGAGGGATTTATGAGGGAGATAAGGGGATTATCATCACTTATAAAACATTAGGGCATTATGGGGAAGCTGTATAAATGTACCCCATCACTTGGTATTACACAAAAAGTCATAGCATCGAGAACAATCTTGATTAAGAGTAAAAAGGGGAGGATCTCTTACCTTAAGTCTGTTGGTGTTCTCCACTTGATATTAATGACCTGAATAGTCAAATTAGGTTTATTAATCAATAGGTACCAAACCTTATATACATGTAAAATATTTATTATAACCTTTTTAAGTTCATTTATACCCATTTTGATTGATTATAAGGTTCAATTTCATGGTTCGGGTCTGTTTGTTTCCTTGGTTTTAATGATCAGTTCACTTGTATTTAGGTTCAGATAAAATGTAAGATGAAATTGGTCATCCAGAATTGATGTTATATAGAATTAGTTAACATCTATAAGGTTACATGGTTACTAAATTCATTTGGTTAATTGGATTAAAAGAGAACCATGACATAAGACATTAATGATAAACTCTTGAATTAATGTTAGCGATTTTACCCATAATTAACTTGTTTTGTATTATTATTTGATATCATGAGTGTATAAGGATTCCAGAACCATAAATAGGATATATATAACATTTATAATAATTTGGTTCAACCATAACATAAATGGTTTCATGACCAGAAACAAAGATGATAAAAGAAATTTAAAACACATTATCCACGATGTCGATAATTCAACACTTCATGGACGATGTTTTAATTTTAGAACGCGAGGGAGAGGATAAGAAGAATGATGCTTGAACTTTTTCCATAAACATGATTAAAATCCATAATATATGAGATTCTGGAGCTTTCATGCCTTTTGGATAAGGGAAGGGGAAGAGGGTATAAGAAAAGAAGGAAATTGAAAACAAAACACTTGAAAATGAACGGGGATCCTTACCGTTTGATCTCCTCTCTTTGAGATCCCTCTTAATGCCTTTTATTTTGGCCTTTTGGTAATACTATAAGGCCTTGGACGTGGGGAAGGATCTTGGGTGTATTTTTGGGCAGAATTTTGGCTAGGCACAAGGCTTGAGAGGTGTGTGGGAAAGAGGTAAGGATAGGGGGTATTTATAGTGAGGGAGGGGAGGTTTTCCCATTATTTTAAGTATTAGTTTATTATTTAAGGCCAAGACTATAAATAATTGATCATTAACATCAAATATACTAAAATAATCAAGGTTTATTCGATATTATTATCTTACATCAACCATACGTCACCTATGATGCAGTATTTAGCATTTACT
Organism: Viscum album; assembly: GCA_963277665.1. NCBI lineage: Eukaryota > Viridiplantae > Streptophyta > Magnoliopsida > Santalales > Viscaceae > Viscum > Viscum album. The sequence goes on along the minus strand of OY728142.1, from coordinate 1,325,471,132 downwards.
GTAATTTATCCTATTTTACTATTCATCAAAAATTCAAGTATTTCAGAAAAATCCCAAAAATTTACCCTAATAATTTATCAATGTGTACAATCAAAAAATGAAGTCTATTTTTCAAAAATAATTTTTTAAATATTATTATTTTAATATTTAATTAAAATAACAACTTAATATGAAAACTAGTTTTAAAACATTCATTAACTTATTCTAAAATACAGGTATATTGTACTTAAAACATGAATATTATTTTTATACTATCATAGTTGATGTTACTATTCATTATGGTATATCACTATTCATAAGGGTATGTTACTATTCATTAGGGTAGGTTACTATTCACCAAAAATTAATTTTTCCTTATCGGACTCCAAATAACTTACTGATTACAACCGTGTATGTCAGATTTTTGAAATTCCAAACATAGAAGTGTCAAACTTATGTTTAGAGGTCACTTAGAACTTAGTAGTTCATTATGTTGAGTTTTCATGTGATTTTATTACATACTTATGAGAAGGTAATTTTCATTGAAAAAACAATGGGTCGTTACATTCTTCCCCCCTTATGAAATTTCACCCTCGAAATTTTCACACCCCACATTAGAACAGATGAGGGTAACTTTGCCTCATCACCTCCTCTGGTTCCCATGTTGCTTCTTCAAACTTTTGGTTTCTCCATAACACTTTGACCAGGTGCATTGTATTATTTTGTATAACTTTGTCTCTACAGTCTAAGATCTTTACTAGTTGTTCCTCATAAGAAAGATCATTCTCCAATGGTACCACCTCTAGATTGAGTACATGTGAGGGTTTTGATATGTACTTTCTCAAGAGGGATACATGGAATACATTGTGTACTTGAGATAGGTTAGGTGGGAGTGCTAGTCAGTAGGAAACTGCTCCGATTCGTTCAAGGATCTCAAAGGATCCAATATACCTTGGGCTTAGCTTCCCTTTCTTCCCAAATCACCTGACTCTCATCCATGGTGATATTCGAAGGAAGACTTTATCCCCAACGTCGAACTCCAAGTCCCTTCGACGGTTGTCAACATAGCTCTTTTTCCAACTCTAAGCATCTTTGATGTTTTTCTGGATGACTTGGACCTTCTCTATCATCTCTTGCACAAGATTGGGTCCAAGTAGCTTTCGTTCTCCAACTTCATCCCAACAGGATAGAGTTATACATCACTTTCCATACAGAGCTTCATACAGAGCCATCTGAATACTCGAGTGGAAGCTATTTTTGTATGAGAACTCAACCAAGGGAATATGATGATCCCATCCACCTTTAAATTCTAAATAGTAGGCTCTCATCATATCTTCAAGCATCTGAATAGTCCTTTCAGATCGGCCATCTGTTTGGGGGTGATAGTTCGTGCTGAAATTTAATTCAGTACCCAAAGCATGTTGAAGACTCTTCCAGAATTTAGATGTGAACCTTAGATCATGATCAAAGACAATTGAGAGTGGAACTCCATGCAGTCTCACCACATCCTTCACATACATTTTTTCAAGTTGTTCAAGTGATAGGTCTTCCCTAATAGAAATAAAATAGGTGGTCTTGGTGAGTTGTTCAACCACAAACCATATCGCATTATTTCCCTTTGAAGTCTTCATGAGACCTGTGACAAAGTCCATTGTGACATTCTCCCATTTCCACATGGGTATAGGAAATGGTTTCATCATCCCTTTGGAATTTTTTCACTCTACTTTAACTTGCTGACATACCAAGCACCTTGATATATATTCCGCAATATCCTTCTTTATATTGTCCCACCAGAAGTGTTCACGGAGATCACGATACATCTTGGTACTTCCAGGATGGATAGATAATGTTGAGTTATGTGCATTGTCCAATAGATCTTTCTTTATCTCAGGTGATTAAGGCACACAAAGCCACGTTCCAAACAAAATCACACCATCATCATTGATATGGAACTCTTGCAGCTTCCCTTCCTTTACTACATTGAACTTCTTTTGTAACTCCACATCATCCCTTTGTGCTTCCTTAATCTTCTCTTGGATAGATGGTTACGCAATCATTTGGGAAAGGTAGGATGTATCCCCTGCCCTTATGATTTCTAAATCCATCCTTTTCATATCCAAGAAGATAGGGTCTTTCTCAATCTGTAACATGGATAGAGTAGAAGGTTCTTTTCTGCTTAGAGCATCAGCTACCTTGTTTGGCTTTCCAAGATGGTAGTGAATAGAGCAATAATAATCCTTGATTAGATCTAACCATATCCTTTGATGCATGTTGAGCTCCTTTTGTGTGAATATATACTTTAGTCTCTTATGGTCAGTGTATATATCACACTTCTCATCATAAAGGTAGTGTCGCCATATTTTCAAGGCAAAAATCATGGCCGCCAGCTCTAGATCATGCGTCGGGTAGTTATGCTCATGGATCTTCAACTGCCGAGAGGCATAGGCTATCACATTATCATTTTGCATGAGTACACAACCCAAGATTTTCTTTGAATCGTCACTGTATATCACAAAACTTTCTCCACTTTTTGGTAATGTGAGTACAGGTGCAGTGATCAGCCTTTTCTTTATCTCCTTGAAGCTTACCTCACATTCTTCAGTCCAGAAAAACTTTACCCCCTTCCATGTCAGCTTGGTCATTGGGTTTGAAAATCGTGAAAAGTTCTTCACAAATCATCGATAATACCATGCTAGACCCAAAAATCTATGGACCTATGTTATAGAAGTTGGCCTGGTCCACTCTTCAATTGCCTTTGTCTTGGAAGGGTCCACAGATATCCCTTTTCTAGTGATAACATTCCCCAGTAATGATACTTCTTCCATCCAGAACTCACATTTACTATACTTTGCATACAAATTCTCTCTTCGCAAAGTATTTAACACAGTTTTTAAATGCTCCTCATGTTCCTCCTTTCTCTTGGATTATATCATAATATCATCAATAAAGACTACCACAAATTTTTCAAGGTAATCTCTAAAGACTCTATTCATTAAATCCATGAAAATTGTTGGAGCATTAGTGAGTCCGAAGGGCATCACTATGAACTCATAGTGTCCATACCTTTTTTGAAAGGCAGTCTTGGGTATATATTCCTTCCTCACCTTTAGTTAGTGATATCCTGACCAAAGTTCCACCTTAGAGAAGTAACTGGCCCCACGAAGCTGATCAAACAATTCGTCTATCCATGGAAGGGGATACTTGTTCTTTATCTTGATTTTATTGAGCTCACGATAATCAATGCAAAGGTGCATTGATCCATCCTTCTTCTTGAAGAAGAGGACTAGATCACCCCCACGGTGAAGCACTCGGGTGTATAAAACCTTTCTCCATATTCTCTTGTAACTACTTCTTCAGCTCTTCCATCTCTACAGTGGCCATTTTGTAAGGTGTCTTTGAGATAGGTAGAGATATAGGGATAAGTTCAATTTATAACTCAACCTCTTGGTCCATAAGAAGACCAGGAAACTCTTCAAGAAATACGTCAATGTAATCCCTCATGATAGGCATGTATTCAAGAGTGATTCTCTCCTTTGTCTCGATCATTTGAGCTAGATATTCTTGCTCATAAGGCAATAATATCCACACTTGAGATGAAGATTCTAAAGGAGACTCATGTTCCTCCTTACACTTGTAAAGAATCGGAGGATGCTTCGGGATGTGAAAAGTGATTTCCCTTTACTGAAAGTTGATGTTGGCTTTGTACAAAGATAACCAATCCATGCCCAATATTGCGTCAAACTCCACTAAAGGAAGTATGACAAGATTTTCTAGGAGGTTCAGTCCACAAACATTAACCAGGGAGGAGTTATAAACCATAGATGCAGTGATCACCCCATTTGATTTTTTCACAGATAACTTTTCCTCCAAATTTTGAGGTGATGTTTGAATAGTTCTACTAAACTTTCAAGATATGAAAGAATGCGTAGAACTAGAATCAAATAGTACGTATGCTATTCTTGAATGAATAACTAGCATACCTATCACCACATTGTTGTCCAGATCCACCTTAGCAGTAGTGATAGCATAATCCCTTCCTTGTTTCCTTAGAGGTTGTTTTTTATTGCCTCCAAAAACCCTCAGCTTAGGGAAATTGTTCTCATAATGCCCAAGCTCCTTGCAGTTGAAACACTGCACTGCAGGCTGAGTGTTGTTCTGAACCTTCCTTTCTTCTTCAACATTAGCAGGATTTTTCATATCCCTTCAGCATTTCTTGGCCAGATGACCAAACTTTCCGCATTTGAAGAAATTCTTGGTTCCCTTGAGACAGTCACCAGGATGCTTCTTCCCACGATTTTTGCAAAGGGTAAAGTGAGGATTCTTTACATCATGGGATTTTTTTGATGAACCACCCATGTTGTTCTCCATTTTCCTATTCTTGTCACTAGGCCCATGAGACCACTGAGAGTCTCCAATATACATTTCCACCTTGAGGGCACAATGAACAATATCCTCATAACTGTCAAAGTCTCGAATTGCCAACACTTTTCGTAGACTCGTTTTTAGTCTTCTAAAGAAGTGATACACCTTGCTTTCGGTGTTCATTACAAGGCCAGAGGCGTACCTTGAATGACTTGTAGATTTTGATTCATACACCCCAATGGACTCATATTCCTTATGCCTGAGTCCGAGGAACTCTCTTTCCATCTTGAGATGAAGGGTTCGAGGAAAATATTTGTTGAAAAACATCTTCTTGAATTCCTCCCAATCCATGGAATCAATTTCTTCTTGGGAATTTGTATTCTTGATCAGTGTCCACCACTGATCAGCTTCCCCATCAAAATGATAGATCTCCAATACAACCTTCTCTTCTTCCGAGCACTGCAGAACAGATAATATCTTTTCAATGGATTTAATCCATTGTTCTGCAAGGAGGGGATCAGAAGACCCGCTAAACATGGGAGGCCTTTGCTGCATGAAGGATTCTACGGCAACTTTCTCTTTCCTTGGAGGAAGAGGGAGTTCTTCCTGATTCAAGTTATTATTCATAACTCAAGCCAGCTGATCAAGTATTGTCATGAAGTTTTGAGCACCCGCTCTCGTCATATTAGGCACATCGTTAGGTAAATCTTCAAATTGCCTATCACATTGGTTGTTGGAACATGTTCTTCTATTCCCCGCCATTAACTAAGAAAAAGAACGTATAATTAGAGGTCTCGAATACTTATTTATTGATCATAAAAGGAAACTTTCAACATAAAAGGATAAACTTATAAGTAATAAGTACATCCTAACTTGTGATTCCTTAGGTTAAAACCTAGGTTATCCTAGATCTATTTCTTGACTTATATTTTTATGGGATTTTTTTCCTTAATAATGGTTTGTACTGAGCTCGTGAATATACCAAAGCATATCCCCCGGGAGTGTCATAACCAAGAGTGTAGCAAGGCCTGTTGTCATGCACCAGTTCTCGTTCGAGTTTAGATCAAAGCGGTGTTTTGGGGTTTTACCCCTAGATACATATGTGCCAGATCCGCCTCTACCTGCTCGTATCCAAACAGGTTTTTATTTGCTTGATAAACCACTTACTCTATACCCCCAAAAATTTAGTACTATTTTCTTAGAATTAGTCTCATCCTTAAGGTTCTCACTAAGGTTCTCTATTCCCAATCTCCAAAAATAACTAGACCATCCTCTGATACCAACTATAGTGACCCGAGCCTTTTACATATAACATTTCATGATTTTAATCATAATTCATCATTAGAGTACAATCCAAGGATCGTTAAGTCTAGTGTCTTGGAAGACTAGGTACATATAACACAAAACGTGGGGATAAGAAAAAAACACTTCTTTATTTAATCTCCATAATGAACTCCTAACTTCCTTTGAGCCCTTACATTTGTACAGGGTACCCTAGGGAACACATGAACAAAGGGATGAGCTAAAAATCCCAGTAAGGGAAAGAACATAAGGATACATCTCAAGCACATGAGTTAGGAGGCATGACATAATGATATCCAAAGAATGAAACTTATAAAATAATTTGATATAAGCATGGGATCATATAAACTTAGAATCATATAAATGTGGCAGAATCATAAATCATTTCTTTATTACAGGTCAAGGCTAACCGCCAATCCCGTTTCACATTGCATCTCATGAGACTTAACTTTAACCAATGCATTGGAGCACTATATGGGCGCACCCATCTCAAGATAATCATGAATATCCTTGCCACATAAATATTTTTACCACATATACAATCATACATATTCAACCATATATAAAAATAAGGGTACCCATGAAAATAATTGGGTACCACAATCATGACATCAATCATAACCAATGGGCGTATCATGAAAGTGTCCATATAAGGAAAGAATTAGAAATACATGAATGTTCATAGGGTAAAATAGAAATATAACATAGTAAGTGGTGTCAAACATAAGTGACAACATATGAGAAATGTATTTTAGAAACATTAGCATTAAAACATTTTTGTGCGGTTTTAAGGAGAATACCATAGATATTTTTTTAAAATAGTAGAGAATACATTCTTTTATATAAAACCAGAATTGAACCAAGAAGGTTTTCATAAAAATACAGAATTTAAAAAGATAATTGTTTCTTAAAATAGAAGATAGAGTGCACTTGAAATTGGGTAAAAGTTCGGGAAGTTCCTTTAAAACAAGTGTGCTTATTGGGAAGTATCGAAGAAAGATTCACTTAAAAGCATGTATATCCCAAAAATAGAATGAGAGATGGATCTTGGAACCTGAGTTTGGAGCATATAAACATAATTTTTAAGTTCTATATAAAAGAAAAGACAACATCATTTTGGTAAAAATAAATATAGAGCAACCCGAAGGAAAAAAGGAAGTTTGGGTAGAATCCATCACGGTTTATTGGCATGGTATCGGGTGTAACTAAGAGGGCTTGATGAGAGAGATAAGGGGTTTCTCATCACTTATAAAACATTGGGTCAGTACGGTTAAGGTGTATAAATGTACCCCATCACTTGGTATTACACAAAAATTCATAGCATCGAGAATAATCTTGATTAAGAGTAAAAAGGGGAGGATCCCTTACCTTAAGTCTGTTGGTGTTCTCCACTTGATATTAATGACATGAATAGTCAAATTAGGTTTATTAATAAATAGTTCCAGAACCTTATATACATGTAAAATATTTAGTATAACCTTTTTAAGTTCATTTATACCCATTTTGATTGATTATAAGGTTCAATTTCATGGTTTGGGTCTGTTTGTTTCCTTAGTTTTAATGATCAGTTCACTTGTATTTAGGTTTGGATAAAATGTAAGACGAAATTGGTCGTCTAGAATTGATGTTATATAGAATTAGTGAACATATATAAGGTTACATGGTTATCAAAATTCATTTGTTTGATTGTATTGAAAGAGAACCATGACATAAGACATTAATGATAAACTCTTGAATTAATGTTAGCGATTTTACCCATAATTAACTTGTTTTGTATTATTATTTGATATCATGAGTGTATAAGGATTCAAGAACTATAAATAGGATATATAAAATTTATAATAATCTGGTTCAACTATAACATAAATGGTTTCATGACCAGAAACAAAGATGATAAAAGAAATTGAAAACACATTATCCATGATGTCGATAATTCAACACTTCACGGACGATGTTTTAATTTTAGAACATGAGGGAGAGGAGAAGAAGCATGATGCTTGAATTTTTTCCATAAACATGATTAACATCCAGAATATATGAGATTATGGAGCTTTTATTCCTTTTGGATAAGGGAAGGGGAAGAGGGTATAAGAAAAGAAGGAAATTGAAAACAAAACACTTGAAAATGAAAGGGGATCATTACCCTTTGATCTCCTCTCTTTGAGATCCCTCTTAAGGCCTTTGATTTTGGCCTTTTGGTAAGACCAGAAGGCCTTGGACGTGGGGAAGGAGCTTGGGAGGATTTTTGGGCAGAATTTGGGCTAGGCACAAGGCTTGAGAGGTGTGTGGGAAAGAGGTAAGGAGAGGGGTATTTATAGTGAGGGAGGGGAGTTTTTTCCCATTATTTTAAGTATTAGTTTATTATTTAAGGACAAGACTATGAATAATTGAGAATTATCATCAAATATAATAAAATAATCAATTATGATTCTAGATTATCATCTTACATCAGCCATACATCCCATATGATGCAGTATTTATCATTTATTGTAATTTATCGTATTTTACTTTTCATCAAAAATTCAAGTATTTCAGAAAAATCCCAAAAATTCACCCTAACCATTTCTCAATGTGTAGAATCCAAAAATGAATTCCATTTTTCAAAAATAATTTCCTAAATATGATTATTTTAATATTTAATTAAAATAACAACTTAGTATGAAAACCAGTTTTAAAACATTCATTAACTTATTCTAAAATACAGGTATATTGTACTTAAAACATGAATATTATTTTTATACTATCATAGGTGATGTTACTATTCATTATGTTATATCACTATTCATAAGGTTATGTTACTATTCATTAGGTTAGGTTACTATTCACCAAAAATTAAGTTTTCCTTGTCGGACTCCAAATAACTTACTGATTACAACCGTGTATGCCGGATTTTTGAAATTCTAAACACAGAAGTGTCAAACTTATGTTTAGAGGTCAGTTAGCACTTAGTAGTTAATTATGTTGAGTTTTCATGTGATTTTATGACATAATTTTGAGAAGGTAATTTTCATTGAAAAAACATTTGGTCGTTACATTATTATTGTAGGAAGATTCCACCACGATGATGTGTGTTGCTTGGGTGACAAAAGGACATCGTTGAGAATGATCCTCCAGAAGTGGGGAAATAAATTAAACTAGATTAGGGTAACAGAGGAGAGGATAATTTTTTTGAGAATTTCTCTCATTTTAAGAAAATTATGTAATGGGATCTAACACAAGTTACACCATGTATTTTTTAGGTGACTAGGGAGTTTCAACTACAGCACCCTCTGAATTTTGCTGGAGAGGGTAGAACTAAGGCATCCAACTTTGGGATATAGTCCACCCAGAAAATCCTTGATCATATTGAGACACTTATAGAGAAGATAGTAAAGATGGTGTAATACATTATGCGAGGGAAGGGAAAACACTAATGGGGCATCTTAGTTCAAACCAAGCAAGTAGAGGGTATAATATAGAAGGGATTTCAAGAAAAATTTATAGAACACTTTTATCTAGAGACCTTAAGGAAGTTGAAGGATATAAAGTTTATGAGTTTGTATCAAGGGACTATTATAGTGATAGATTATGTTAGTCATTTCATCGACTATAAACATTTTGTTCCATATTTGGAAGGGGTTGAGGAAGTAATGGTGAGATGTTTCCAAGATAGACTTAAACATAAGATTAAGTCCTTGGTAAATATATTTGGTTTAAAGAGGTTTGATGAAGTAGTAGATCAGGACCTTATTTCTGAAAGAAAACTTAAGGAGGCTCATGGTTGTGTACGTGTAGTCTCAATGGGGAAATCTAATGGTGTAGATTTCAATGGTAGTAAGTTTAATTTTGAGAGTTTTCTCTAGATAGGTGGTGGAAAAAGTATCCATAAAATGGAACCAGTTTCACAGGAAAGTGAACGAGTGTTTTTCTATCAGTGTGGAAGGTCGGGACACCTATGAAGCTTATTCCCCCTAACCACCAGTTGAGTGTTGAGCATGTGGAAGAATGGGGCATGTGTAGAGGTTTTTTATAAACCCTCGATAGTGGGTAATGAGGGATTTCCAAGACTATTACATATTACAAGAAAGGGGTTGGTTACCCTGTATCAGGCATGCAGTTCCATCTCTACTAGTCATACCAGTAGAGGTGGTGGATGAGGTACTTTGGAGTGGGACCATCCACACCAGTAGGGCAGTGCAGTACTAGGGATTTAGACTAAGTCCTAGGGTAGAGGGGTATCTCAGCTTCATGTAGTTCATTCATTACCTTGAGGTGTAAAATCTAGGCCATCGACTGTTCATGGTATGATTCTTATTGATTCCACACTTGTTAGTTTTTTATTTGATACAAGTGCTATGCACTCTTTTATTTATGTTCATTTTGTGTTTGTTTTGGGTTTATCAGTGGAAAATATGAGTGGGGTTATGTCTATTGATACACCATTAGGGGTGTAGGTATAAAATATCAGGCAATTTAAGGGGCGTGCACTCGATGTTGGTGGGTACCGTTTCAAATGGGACTTTTTTGTGCTTGATTTTTCGGTTTTTGATATAATCTTAGGTATTCACTGGATTGTGATATACCAATCCCATATTTACTATTACCATCATATTGTAACATTCACATCACTTTAGGGAGACACATATGTTCATTGTAGTGAATAGGATGGTCAGGCTGGCCGAGCAGGGCCAGTTTTTTAGTAGTTAGGTTAACTTATATCCCAGGTGGATTATTCGATGCCTAATGATGGGGGAGTAGAGTAACATATTTTCCCTCCTATGGTGGATCAATTTTAGAATGTGTTTCCTGAGGACTTATCGGGGCTTCCACCTAATAGATATGTAGAGTTTGTGATAGAGTTTTTGTCGAGAGTAGAACTAGTTTCCATTTCTCCATATAGAATGGCACTGACATAACTCTAGGAACTTAAATATTAGTTAGAGAAATTGGAGAATAAAGGGTTTATTCATCCTATTACATTACCATGGGGATCTCAAGTACTATTTTCCAAGAAATTTTATGGATCTTTGTGGCTGAGTGTTGATTATAGGAAGTTAAATCAGATGACAGTTAAGAATATATACACTCTTCCTCAAATTGATGAATTATTTGACTAGCTGAGGGGTGCTTCAATGTTTTCTAATATTTAACTGAGATCTTTGTATCATTATATAATGGTGATTCCTTCTGATATACTGCATACTTGTTTCAGGATCAGTTATGGGTTGTATGAGTTTTTTGTCATGTAGTTCGGGTTGACCAATGCATTGGAAGTTTTAATGGACCAAATGAATTGAATATTTCATCCTTACTTTCATTAGTTCATGATTGTTTTTTTATAACATCTTGGTGTAGTCTAATTCTCATGAAGATCATTCCAAACATATTGAAATCTTCCCGAGTACACTAAGATATCATAGGCTATACACCAAGCTATCAAAATTTCATTTCTAGATTAATAGGGTGCATTTATTAGGCCACATCATTTCTAATGAAGGCGTGTCAATGGATTCATAGAAGGTAAAAGAAATTGTGTCTTGGGAGAATCCCAAGAATGTTTTTGATGTCAAAAGTTTTATAGGATTAGTCGATTATTACTGAAGGTTAATTAAATACTTTTCTCATTTGGTAGCACCACCATCAGGCCTGACCAAGAAGGGCATAAAGTTTGAGTGGTCCGGGGTGTGTGATAATTCCTTCTGAGAGTTAAATAGGTGATTGAAATTTTAAGAAATTCTAATCTTACCTAATCCAGGTAAGAAATATACATTGTTTTATGATGCGTTTGGTGTTGGTATTGGGGTGGTGCTGATGTAGGATGACTAGGTCATATTGTATGGGTCACGACAGTGGATACATCATGAAATAAATTACCCTATGCATGATATTGAGTTGTTCATGATAGTTCATGCCTTAAAATTTTGGTGGCATTACTTGTTGGGAGAGTGGTTCATGGTGTATACCAATCATAAAATCCTAAAGTGAATTTTCTATCGGCATGATTTGAATCTTTGACAGTAAATATGAGTGGATTACATGCAGTATTTTGACTTCAAACTAGTTTATACACTGAGGAAGGGAAATGGTGTTTCATATTATTTAAGTAAGAAGACTAAAAATTAGGCAGTTTAGGAATCAAGTTAAAAATGGAATATGATGGCATTGTTTGTTGAGATACATCTAGAGGTATAGGGTTTCCAAGGGCAGATGACCCTTTCATCCTTGGAATTTTTTTCCATGCTTCTGATCTGGATTAAGGAAAGTTAGTTTGAGGATATTGAATGTTTGGATTTTATGGAAAGTTTTAAAGGTGGGGATTCACCTTCTAGTTGGACCGTTGGTGATGATGGGATTATATATGTTTATGGCCATGTTGTTGTGTCAGTCCATTTTTGAGAAGAGTTAATGCATGATATTCATGAATCAAAGTGGGAAGTGCATATTTTCTTGACCAAGATGTATCATGATATTTATAGGTAGTATTGGTGGATTGGAATGAAGAAATAGGTAGTAGGTTTTGTGTTGTGATCCCTTACCTTTCAATAGGTGAAGACTAAGCATTAGCGGTTAGGTGGCTTATTGAATCCATTTCCCATTACGAAATGAAAATAGGATGATGTGATGATGGAATTTGTTGTTGTTCTTTTGAGGATTCCTTGTAAGAATGATTCAATCTGGATAGTTTTTGATTGATTGACTAAAGTGTCTCATTTATTTATGATTCAAGGTACCTTTACCATGGATCAGTTGGGTAAGTTTTATGTTCGAGAGGTAATGTGGTTTCATGGGGTATCATAGACTATAGTTTCAACTCATGATCTATGTTTTACATCGATCTTTTGGTAGGGATTATAGAAGGATCTTGGTACCCAAGTGTTTCTGAGTATAGTAATCCACCCATATATGTAAAGGTAGTCAGATTGTACTATTCAAATACTAGAGGACATATTGAGGGCTTGTGTCCTCAATTTCGGTGGATTGTTGGAAAAGCATCTAGAACTGGTTGAGTTTTCTTACCACAATAGTTTCCATGATACTATTCATATGGAACCATTTGAGATGATTTATATTATACTATGAGGATATCCTTTTTATTGGTTAAAGTCTTGGGAATCAGAGTTGTTGGGATTGAGTCTTGTACAGGAGATGTCAGAATAGATTCAGTTGATCCGAAAACGTATGAAATTTACTCAGAGTAGGAAAAATTCATATGAGGATTGGAGTCATAGACCTCTTGAGTTTATTGAGGGTTATTGTGTGTTTCTTAGGGTTTCTCCAAGTTTGGGTGACCAAAAAATTCAAAATCATGGAAAGTTGGCTCCCAGGTATGTGGGACCTTTTGAGATTGTGGAGAGGATCGGACTAATGGAATACCAATTGTCTCTCCTACAACAGTATAGTGGTATACACAATGTCTTTAATGTATCATAGCTTCAACATTATCACCCTGGTCCATCTCATGTGATTGATATTGAGTATGTTGAGCTTGAGTTTGATGCATCCTTTGAGTATTATCTAGTTCTTATCATGGGTTATAGTGAGAAATTATTGTGGGGAAATATTATACCTTTGGATCATGTTTTTTTTCATCATGGTAATGTTTAGGAAGAAACTTGGGGTAGAGAGAGTTAGATATGCAGGCCTAGTTTCCTAATATATTCTCTTTATAAGATCAGTGAATCTTGGAAGTGTTCCTTGATGATGAGACATTATAAGTTGGGGAGATTGTTATATCCCAGACTTCTTAAAGGTATGAACTTTTTTAAATTTTGGTTTAAATCTATTAATTTTGGTTAATGGAATAAAAACCAAGTATATGAGGAAGTTTGGGGGTGTTATGGGGGTTTAAGGAATGAAAGAAATAGGAAAATGTCCATCCAGTGCATGTTTCATGGATGGTGCATGGTTAGAGAAAATTGTGCACCCAAAATGTGCTAGCTAGGAGGAAGGGTGTGTGGTTAAGTAAACCATGCAAGGGGAAGTCTAAACAATGTGGCCTTAGATAGAGTCATTCTGCATAGTTGTAACACGTTTTTTCAAACAGTGTGGGCCCCCCAGGTAACTGTGAAACTCAAATCCTCTTGGATAGATGCTGACACACCTTTTTCACATGGTTTGGAAAATTGTGTGGCCAAACTATTCGCCCCATTAAAAAGTTTAAAATTACCAAACTTCCCCCTCAATATTTTAAGTATCTCACTCGATTTTATTCCCCATTATTCCCTTATCAACCCTTGTAATGAACCATTTTAACCCAAGCTTTCCAATGGTGTATCTCCTTCGATTATAGGCCATTTGGAGCATCGTTGGTTGTGGATAAAAACTCAGGGTGAGTCTAATGCTCCTCTTACATCACTTTTCCATATTAGGTCTTGTATATTTTTTCTTCTTCTTACAAAGCTCAAAAACCCACTTTTATGGCGAATCATAGGTTGGGGCTTCAAATAGTCCTTGAGTCTAGATCTAAGGCTAATTTTATGGGTTCGTTCATCTTCGGATTTGAGGTAGGTGGTCTACAAGTTATATCCCATAATTTTGTTATAGATTTTTTCATTTTTGGTTGTGATTTGGATTTCCCCTTAATGTAAATTTGATTTCTTTAGTAATATTTGGTAAAATGGTTATCTAAATGATGATTTAGACCCCTCATGATCCTCATGGGATGCATTGAGATTTAATTGACTGATTTAGGGCTACCCATGGGGTTCACTGATATTTCAATGTATGGAAATTGTAATGTTTATCATAGATTTATCTTATGTTGAAATAGATCCCACAATAAATATGTTGATATGTTAGTTTGAATTATAAAATGGCACCAATAGTGGTTGTGTCTAGTTGTTGGTAATGTTATAAGGGATTGTTTGGCACAATGTGAAAAAGTGGTTAAATGGTTTAACATGAATATGTCGAATGAATTATGAAATTGGAACAGAAATGTGTAAGTGGATTAAGGAATATGAAATGATTAAGGTATAAATGGATTAATTCATGGGACTCGATGAATGTGTTAATTGGGATAATGTATATAAATTTTTTATAATTTTAAATGGGTTTATTATGAAAATGAAATATGGGTTAAATGAGATATGTTAAGTAAATGGTAAATGTGTTAATGGGTTAAGGAATAAAGATGAATTATGTGTTGATTGAAATGTAAATTGTAAATGTTATGTGTATTGGCTATGAATGGTTTATGATATGGTATGTGTGGTAAATGAATAAATAATCATGTGCACATGTCTTGGTGATATGTGGGGTATTGACTTGAGGTTCTATGCCTACAGGTCGGGTTGGACTGAGGCTCTAAACCCCACCCCCTAGAATGCACGGGTTAGGGATTTTGACTAAGGATCTATGCCCCTAACAGTTTCATTGGATGAGACTACCTAGACTTAGGCTCCAAGGTAACTGTAATGTATTGCTTTTGAAATTAACATCCCTAGTTAGATAGGGAACTTGAATAATTTCCTTATGTATATTAAATTATCAGTTTAGGCTATAGTGTAAATGGGGTAATTCCTAACCCATGGATTAAGTGATAAAGATGAATTTAGTAATGAAGGTAGTATAAGTGATGAAATGGGAATAATGATGAAAATGGTTAAAGTGTATAATGTTAACTAATGGTACTGGGTTTTCTATTGTTTACCTTTCCATTTATTTATTTATTTATTACTTATATGAACTATCTATTTAGACTATATATTCTATAGATACCATTGGTGGTATCCTACTGAGTTATACTCACACTCTTCTTAGGCCGCCATTGGATACCTGGGTGAATTTCATGATTGCGGGTCAGGATGAGGGAAAATATCTTATGCTAGGGAGTTGAGTTGGGCTTGGGATGTTCATGGATGAGGATCTGTTCATGGATTTAAGACCCATTTTTTGGATTCAGATTCTATCTTATGTTGAGTCTTCTTCACTTTTTGTATAGTTATCATGACATGGTGTATTTTTTATTTGGTTATGTTCGGTACTTTGTTTAGGGAATGATTTGATAGTGCATGTTTCTAGTTATTACTGGATGTTTATTTTTACTTCATATGTTTTCTGATGTTGATTACTCTAATAAATAGGGTATAGTATCCCCAAGTGATCCATTAGACCTTCTTTTCTATTTGGAAACCTCTAGCGTATGGGGAGGCATGCTTGAGGTCATGTGGCAACTCAACTCGGGGCACCAATTTAGTGGCTCCTAGGTCAGGGATATTATAAGAATAGTGGAAAAGACTCATCGGTACCTAAATATAATATTTTTTAATCAAATTAATTAATAATTTAGGGGTTCTATCCACAAGCATTTGAAATGAATATTCTTCATATAGTTGAAGAGTTTCTAGAGGAAGCTGATGTAGGCCCAATGATAGTGAGAGGTACCATCACTATAGATTCATCCTACGTGACTATTTTATTTGATATTGGTTCATCTCATTAATTTATATTTAATTTTATTATGGATTTTTTAAACCTTCCTATATATCTTATGTCTTATGTGATGAATATTTCTATGTCTCTCGAAACAAAGAAAGATCAGGGTCTCTGATAGCCCTTGTGTATATTTTCTTTACTGGAGATTGAGCTCACCTGGGATTTTATAGTTCTTTACATGAAATATTTATATTTAATTCTTGAGATAGATTGGATAATTTCTCATAAGTCACAAATTTACTATTATCTTCAATGGGTCTCATTTACTGTGCCTGATGGGGTGTGTCGTGTTTTCAGAGAGGATGGGACCCTAAATCGATTACAGTTGGACCTTCTTTTTTTAGTTATTAAGAGTGATATTGGTTTTTTATTTTGATATGGAGTAATAATATTTTAGGAATGATCTTAATCCAGTGGTTATCAAGTTTCTCAACATGTTTCCATCTAAATTTTTTTCCTTTCCACTAATAAGAGAGATAGAGTTCTCTATTGACTTAATACTGAGTACCCATCCTATCTCTATTCTTTATTACCATAAGGAACTAGATTAACAAAAATATTTAAATAATCAATTGGATGATTTTTTGGATAAAGGATTTATATGACTGAGTGTTTCCCCTTGGGCAGCGCCTGTGATTTTTATAAATAAAGTTGATGGGACACTTCACCTTTGCATTTATTTTTAGAAAATCTAATAAGTTATGGTAAATAATAAGTATTATTGCTTCAGATGGATGGTTTTTTTTTATCATTTGAAGTGGTTAACGTGGTTCTTGAATATTTATCTTGAATCTAGTTTTCACCTATTGATAATTAAATAATCTAACATTCCAAAGACTGCCTTTTGGTGTGGGTATATCCATTATGAGTATCTTGTTATTCCATTTTATCTAACAAATTATCCTATAGTTTTTATGGATATAATGAATAGGATATACAAGGAGTATATTAACTCATTTATAGTGGTATTTGTGGATGAAATCTTGGTTTACTCTAAAACTGAGGAGGATCATGTACGTCATCTGAGAGCAGTTTAAGAAATTTTGAGAGATCACCAAATTTATGCCAATCTATTGAAATATGATTTCTAGATTCAAGAAGTGAATTTATTGGTACATATGGTCTCAGAACATGGTGTTTCATTTGATCATAAAAAGGTTAGGGTTATTATTACATGTGAATAATCTTGAAATGTCTTTGAGATTCATAGATTCTTATTCTTAGCAGGGTATTCCCCATCAGTTTGTCAAAAATTTCTCAAATTTGGATTCTACAATGACCTATATCACTTGGAAAGGAGTGAAGTTCTTATGGGTCATGAAATATCATAATTATTTTGATGATTTGAATCTCTTTTTGAGTTATGTTATAGTTTTGACACTTCTAGAGTCTATACAAGTCCATGTGGTCTTTTGTGAAATATTAGGTTTGAGTTTGGGTTCTGTTATCATGTTAGGTTATCACATAATGGCCTATGGTTCCCAACATCTCAGGACACATGAGAATAACTATCCAACTCATGACTATGAACTCACAGCTATGATTCTTGTTCTTAAGAGTTGGTGTCATTTCCTTTTCAGATAAAGATTTATCTTTTATTATTATCACAAAATACAGAGTTATATCTTCTCACAAAAAAATGAATATCCATCAAAGATGATGGATGGATTACCCATTATCGTTTTATTTTGTAATTTCTTATACCCCTATTAAGGGTAACATCATTTTTGATGCCCTAAATAAGAAAATTATGACCCAAGACATGAAATAATCATCATAAGAGTGTAATTTTTGGGCTCTCTTTACTCGTATGCATTTGGGAGTTCAGAAGGATGAGACCAAGTTTATGTTGGAAAGTATCAAGTTGACCTCCTCCATTATTTAGATGATTCTCTAGGATTATAAACCTGATTATGATTTCCATGGAATTAGGGGATCTTTTTATGGTATGGATACCATCAAAGAGTGGTCAATCTCTTTAAAGGGTATCCTATGTTTCTGGAATAGGTACATCATACCTTTTCCTATAATAAAGGTTGTGATGGGGAATTCCATAATTCCTAGTGGGTAGTACACCTTGACACCACAACAATTTTCTATGACATTCAGTGACAATTTTGGTGGTCAGGTGTGAAATGAGACATTGTTGACTTAGTTTCTCATTATTATACCTATCATTAGGTCAAGGATAAGCACCATAAATATTCGTGTTTTCTTCATCCCCTTCTTATATTGAATTAGAAGTGGGACTATATTTTAATTGATTTGAGGGTTGGGTTTCCTTATACCCCTTGAAGAAATAATGTGATATAGTTAGTGATCTTTTTACTAACCAAATAATCTCACTTAATTTATATTCAAGATAAAACCAAATTTGAGGAGTTCGGAAGCCTGTATGTGAATAAGATTATCAAATTTCATGGAGTTTCATCTGTTATAGATTCTAATAGGTATCCCAAGTTTAATTCTCATTTTTAGAGAGGCCTCTAATTGGAAATAGGATTTTGGGTGAGTTTTAACATGGCATATCTTCCACCTAAAAATCATTGGAAAGAAAAATCTATACAGATTCTTGAATACATGATTTTTTCTTATATTCTCAAATTTGGTGGATTTTAGAATATCTAATTTGTAATGGTGGAGTTTTCATGTAATATTAGTTTCCACTCTTCCGCCAGGATTCCACTCTTTGAGTCCTTGTATTGTTTCCCATGTAAATCTTTATTATGTTGGTTGGAGATTAGTGAAACATCCTTGATTTGACCTAGTTTTCTCCAATAGATGATGAAAAAGATTCAGTTGATTTTTTAAATAATGGTAATATCAAAGATTCAATATAAATATTATTCTTTTCATAATAGATTTCTTTTGGAGTTTGTAGTTAGTGACCAGGTGTTTCTAAGGGTTTCACCTCAATTGGGTCACTATGCTGGGGAAATAGGGAAAGTTATCTTTGAGATATGTGGGACCATTTGTGATTGTTGAGAAAATTTTCAAGTTTTCTTACCATTTATCTTTTTCACTTTATTTTATGTCGATTGATAAATTGTTTCATGTGTCACAGATCAAAAAGTATCTCTCTAACCCATCACAATTTTTGAGATGGTATGACCTTGATGTGTGACTTGGTTTATCTGTGAATGAGCAGCCAGTTTGTATTATTGATTTTGAGATGAAGGTTCTTCATAAAATTATATACCTTTGGTTATAGTGCTCTAGAAACATTGTTCTGATTTAAATGAGAATTAGAAGCATGAGGCACTTATGGGATATAAGTGGCATTATAACTTTGATATGGTGTCTTCTTGATAGGATTTCTGGGGGAAGAAATTGTTTGTGTAATGGATTTTATAACATACTATTTCCCACTTTCAAGTAAATATTGATCCTTGTTTTGATCATCCTTTGTTTAGGACTTGTTTCAGGTCATTTATGGGGACTTATGAAAAAATTTATAGGTTTTTAAGGTTGTGCACAGTTAGTGCATGGTTAGGGAAAACTGTACGATTTGGATCAGTAGGTTTTGTGCCCTATTTAGTGGTTATGTAGGGTGGTGCACAGTTCGTACAAACTATTCATACACTCCACTAAATCATGAATCCTTATAAGTGGTCATTTTTATGATTGGATCATGGTTAAACTAATTGTGTGGAAAAAACATTCACCCTTTCCATAATCCTAGTAAGGGTGCATGGTTAGGAAGATGGTTAGTACTAACCATGCGGCCTACCAAGAAAACTATCAGAATATTTTTTAAAAACCCTAAAAAAATTAATTAAAATATTTAAACCCCTATTATTAATCATAAAAACATCACATTAAACCCTAATAAAAATCCTTAGATTTCGGAGTCTCTCAAAAGGTGAATTAGATCCTCCAACCTCTCTTCTTCTCAGATCAAAGCATTGGTGGATGCATTTGATCTCTGTCTGGTAAGTGGTTTCTCCTTGATTTGTATTAATTATTTACTATCTTCCATCATCCTTTGAGTGTAATTAATCCACATGTTGTTGATATATTTGATCTTTTATTTGATGGATTATAATTCTATATATTACTTATAGATCTTACTCATCATCATTTCTTCCTTGGAAGTTTTCATTTTAGGTGGTTGACTGGTTGATCTTGTGATTAAAGGTAGGTGGTTCTATACGGATTATCCCTATAATTGAAACCATGATTTATTAACTTATTTGAAATTTATTTTAAACTATTTTCTAAACAATAAATTGTTATGATTTGATGATTTATTTTAAAGGCGTGATATTTGTGAAATAAAACCTATTTTCAAAGGATTTTAAAATATGTTTTGATTTGATAAAAGATGGATTGAAATTACTTTAGGTTTATTTCTTAAGAAAATGTATTTAAATGAAAAAATATTTTGAAAGTAATTAACTTGATGAAAAATATAGTTTTAGTTTTGAAATTTAAATTTCATGTTGAACATGAAATTAGGAATTTAAACTGTGAATGATGAATTAAACTGAAATAAATGATTTTTCTATGATTGATTGATTTATTGAGGTAATGTGGTCATGGGTAGTTAGTGGGTGATTAGGAAAAGTACACTAATACACTAGATCCCTATAAGTGGTTTGATGATGATAACTTAAACTAAACCTAGTTCAACATGATTTTCCCCGATGGGGTATTGATTGATTCTATCATGATGGCATAATCCTAGGGACATGTGCACACACACTAAGCTGATATGATTGAGCAAGAAGTGTTAGGATCCTATAGAATGGAACTAACTAATAGTAGGGCTTATGGACATGTTTATTGGTTTTGATTTTATTATTACATTCCAATTATTATAGAACTACTTTATTCATGTCCTTGATTTATGAAAATGTTTATTTAAGTTTTTTTTGATATACCTTATATATACATGATTTAAAGGTATGTTTTACTGATAAATGTGAAATGATTTATCACGCCTTGTATTTATTTAAATTTAATCATAAAATAGTTTATTTTTATTATAATTTCTTATAGATCACATGGTGAGATCCTACTAGAATGTTTAGCTAACAACCTACCTTTTCCTTTGGTAATTTGTAGATTATGTTATGCTAGGTATAGAAAAGGGGAAATTTCCAGTTAAAGTTAGTAAGTGAACTTGATTTATGAGACTCTAGAGTGATAGTGGTGACTGGTGGAGTTATGGACCACTGGTTTCATGGGGTTTTTTTATACTTCTTCTTGATGGTTTTTGTGTTTCCTTTGGGATGATGTATGACTCGGGGAAGTTTATCTATTGACTTGTGGTACTTTTCTCCTTGAGGAGTGTTTATAATAGTGACTATTTATCGTTTTATCTTACAATATTATATTTATATGGTTTATTATTTTGTAAAAAATATTCCATTTTATGATTGATATGATTCCAAGTGATAGTCATCAACTCATAGGGATTAGGAATGCCTTTCAGGATATTCTAGAGCCAGTTCGGGTACCAGTGTACTAGGGTAACCGAGTTGGTTCATGAAATAAAATACATTACTTTCCAAATAATGATTAAATTTTAAGGAGTATTATTCCCCATGAATTGAAAAGGGTTGAGTTTTTTCATTGGTTCTAAATAATGAGTTCCACATCATAGTACATATCGTTCTAGGAGAAAAAGGTCCCTCCCTAAAATGAAAATAGGAGAACATGTCATGTAACAAAGTGTTTTATAAGTAATATCAAAGTAGTTTATAGTGGTATGACTAAAATGGATTACAAAACACCATGGTGATACCTGTGGTTATTAAAGAGTTCCAAAATTGGTGTACAATATTCCATGGTGAAGAATGATCAAGTTGTGGTCAAAAGAGTGTTCCATATTTTGAGTATATCTAATGATGTTCCTTAGTTGATGACTCAAGGGTTACCCATACTCTATATCAATAGTCTTTAACCACATAAATAGTGACTAAGAGTTATTAAATGATCCAAATACTCAAAAGGAATTTTTGGTGGTTGAAAATAAGTTTAAGGAAGTTGTTATTTTAAATTTTAAATTCAAAATTAAAATTTTAATTGAAAGAGGATTATCTGAATATGAAAGACTAAATTGAATAGGGGTATTATAGGGAATTATAGTGGAAGAAGTGAATATTAAGAGTGTATAGAGTAAATATAATAAAATAATAATAAGATTATATGCTTGGTTTTGTGTGATCATCACACCTGTGTTGTGTGTTAAGGAAGAAGAAAGTTTGCACATGTTCAGCAATGTGAAGATGTGTGTGAGAAATAAAGTTGTAAAAATAAAATCTAATTATAATAAATGGATAATTACTACCTCATTAATGATAAATATGATATTGTATCATTTTGGGTGAAATTTTAGGAGATTTCATTATTAATAATATTGTAACACTGGTCAAGGATATACCCTTCTTGTTTGTATCTACCATGGTGATTCTAGTGGATTATGTGATCTTGAGTGATTCTATATAATATCAAGGATTATTTACTTAGTTTGAGTAGTGAAACTTATACATCAAATGTCCTTTTTTCTTTCCTCAATTTCTATGATTTATGTAGTGAAATTTGTCACACTAAAAAGTGATATAGGTTGATTTCATAAGAAATCATAAAATGGAAAATCAGATATTATCCACTAATTCATCCCCAGACCCTCTTAGTGAAACTAAACTATGTTTGGGGACATCATATATTTTATAATATAAAATTCATGGATGTAATATAATTCCATAGTGCTTAGGTTTCATATCTTACAATATCACATGTATCATAAGAATGATTTGATATTATTTTTTTGAAAACATGGATTGAGGTTATCACCTATTACGATCCCCTATGTCATAATCTATGATATATCAAAAATCATGAAATTACATTATGTAATTACCTATGCTATTAGATATCATATGGACACCCTTATCACAAATTACAACATCACATTTCATACAGAAATACACATAAGAAAATTTTTATAATATTTTATTATTAGAAATATAATATAAAAATGATATACATTTTTTCATTTTCAAAACATGATTTCATGAATCAAGATTCATGGTAAAAATATAATACCATTGATTGGTTTTTAAGGATTAGGAAATATTTCTTAATATAGATGAAGTTAATATGAACCTCAAATACTAAGATCACAATGTTATGAAATTGGACCTATATATAAATATAAATATCCATTGATCATGTTATTTAATCACACATTGATCATGAAGATCATTAAGGAATACCCAAAGGAATCTTACATCTATGGTGTATCCATGGGGAAACTGAATCACCCAAAAATTGGGTGGTATCCTCCTCACATATAAGATATTATAATATCTCTAATAAGTTAAAAAAATATGAAGGAAGAGAGATTTGAGTGAGATAATCAATATGATGATTAGGTAGACTTGAACCACATCCATATCATTGGATTGAAATCCTTATATAGACCTTGGGATGCTATCAAGTATGAATTTACTCATATTTTATATAATGTATGAATAATTAATTGTACATTCATATATTTATACATATAAACTTAGTTTCAATTCTGTCATGCCTTACAAGTATTAATGATAGGCAATTGGAAAGATATATGAACATTAACTCTTAATGATTGACTTACATGATCTATCATATGGTATGATATAAATCATAGAGTATAATCCTCTAAGAATTATAATATATCCTATATCGTACACTATGACTAGATTAGGAAAATTGATTACAATATCTCTTATATCATGCCTAATGATATTCTTATCTATGGAATAATAATTTCCATATATAAATGAATATCATCTCATAAAATATTACTATATGATACCCTATGATATAGGATAACATGTATCATATATATATATATATATATATATATATATATTAGGCTTGAGGGAATATCATTATTAGATAAGATCCTAGGAATGTTATCTATGCATAGAGAAAACTTAAAAGTAGAAGTTTCTAGTTAAAAGAGTCATATTAGGGGATCTAAAGGTATCCTCAAATCCTAGACCAACAATATAATAAGAAAAAAATGGAACATACAAATATAGATAATTATAAGTTCCAATATTGAGAAGTCACATATGTTACATCAGACCATGTCTAGTGCTTCCTAATCATAGCCTGCCATCAAATGAATATACCTATAATATTAACTACTGAAACCTTGTTATCAGTATATAATTATTAGAGGTGGTGTTGTTGGTGGTGGTGGGAGTGGAATTAAATGTTTCCCACCTCTATATCCTCTAGTTGTGTCACTTTCTTCTATACTAAATCCACCTCTGGGAGGGCTACCCTTTTCACCTCTAGGAGGCCCTTGATCTTGATGCTACCTCTATTGATGTGGCTTATCCACGATACCACCATGGTTATTGTAAGTTGCTTCATCAATTTGATAATCTTATTCCATATATACTTTATCTCTATAAGCATAGAAGAAGTAATATCCTTGGTGGTTGGACCCCCTATGGGATTCCTCTATCATCAATCTCCTTGACCAAGATATTGAATGACAATACCTTTAATGATGGGATCTTCATGGATGACATTAGTCAGCTATAGTTGATGACTCTACCTCAGGGAGACCAAAACCCATCCCGGTACTAGGGAATGACTCTCAATGGAAAATATTAATCATAATGACCCTCTTTATAACTCTAGTTTATATGGGAATTCATAGTAGTACAATCCCAACATCTCAGGAGTGCCACATGAAATTTATGAACCTTGATGCATACTCATCTACAGTCATGTTTCCATTATAAATATATAGAATCTTTTAGACCCATTCCATCCCCAACATCACGGGATGGTAATCCTCTCTGAAAAAATGATCAAACTTAGACCAAGGTAGTGTGGTGTCATTGTGAGTCTGATTATTCAACATCCACTAATGATTAGTGATACCATGAATAAGTCTCAATGTAAAATCACTATCTATTAGGAATTTTTCTAAACCATATGGAATATACCAATATCTTACTCTAGCCAATCCTCAGTCACATGAGTATCAGGATCACCTTGAAACCTAAAAGTAATTTGATGTAGGAACTCATATAGTTCACTCAACCTATATGTAGTCTCATTTTGTACTAAAAGGAATAACTTTTACTCCATAGGTGTAAGTTCTTATCTCTTAACTATAATTGTGGGATCTATTTTAAGCTCATGGGGTGGAGATACCTCCTTCTCAAGTCCCTATACTACTACCTCATCTCTCAATTGATCAAAGAATGGAGACTAAAGTTTTAGAACAAGATCATTATGACCCTACCTCAGAATCTAAGATGGTTTTCCACGGAGTGGCATCCTATATTAAAAAATAGAAACCCGTGTTTATTAAATCATATATAGTTGAATTGATATAAGAATCACATAGAAAAAATCATAACAAACACGCTATATGATGCATGTGCCATACCATTTAACCCTAAAAATGATATCATAAAATTATTATTTGAGTAACAAATTATCAAAATCATAGTGAAAGGATATGGTTACTACCCATACCCGCATTGGGTTCCCTTGTATGTCAACTAAACTCAATACCCCTAAACACTTTTTCCATATGTTTCCCAAACTAAAAATAACAATACTCATAACTCCAAACTCTATCCCTACAATATACCCACTTTGATACCACTCTAACATAGCCTAACCTACCGAGACCCCTCCTAAGTAGGTAGTGATCCAAGTGTGACACCCCAAGATTTCCTCTGATAGGCTAAGGGATAGTGGCTAGCACTAAGATGGCATAGCACACACATGGGAGGCCTTAGCTTAATAAACCTACACAAAACCACATATTTTCAAAACATAATATAAAAATGCAGTATTGAAAATAATAAATAATAGTAATTTAATATGAATACAACACATGATAACCAACTATAATAGTTCCATAAAATGTTACACCACAAAGGAGAAACCATGTGATCCTAATATCACAAAATAAATACATGCCTTGAATAATTCGAAAGATGAAACTCCAAATCACACTACCCCTCACCTTGAACCCTAAAAACAAATATTACCACCAAAAGCCACTATTCTTTATCATCAAAATATCTAATTTCACTGAAGTCGCCACCAAAATGTGTGTTTTTTTAAGGACACAATACATGTAGGCATAAATCCCATGCAGGGGTGAGTATAAAAAGACCCAATAGGATGCCTTTAATGCAAAATTTAGGATATAAATAAATTCAACTCAAAGTCTATAGGTGGGGAAAATCCATGAATATAAATCCCAAATATTTTTAGAGTTTATAAAAACAAATTTATAACAAAACATATGATGATAATGCAGTTGTATATCATATCTTAAAGGGAGTCACACATTCCTGATGTGTTGTATAAACTAAAGCACATGAACTACCCATATTCCATTACTTTCAATCCACCACTTTCTAAAATTATAGTGGGGGTTTTTCACATCAAGGGATGTGAATATCACTCGAGGGAGTACCAGACCCCTATAAAGGATTGTGCCCTGAAACATGATGGAGTGTTGACTCTAAAGATAATATAGGTTTTGGGAATAGTGGAAGCGTGAAGTGGTAGGCCAAATATTAAAATTTATTTTAATATTTATATGCCTGAAACCCCAATAGATGATCTTGCACATTAAATTTATAATAAATTTATTTAGATCAGAAGAAAGAAAATACCTTGGCTTAATATCTTTCTTCTATGTGGATGTTGATCACCTGAAGAGACCCTTTCATATTGCCTTCATTGCAC
The DNA here is from genome assembly GCA_963277665.1 of Viscum album. Classification (NCBI taxonomy): domain Eukaryota; kingdom Viridiplantae; phylum Streptophyta; class Magnoliopsida; order Santalales; family Viscaceae; genus Viscum; species Viscum album. The sequence continues at coordinate 1,325,444,342 of OY728142.1, read as the reverse complement.
TATGAGGATCCAGTGATATAATCCCTCTAGTGGTGATCCACATATGTTCCTTTGATCTCCAAGAAACTCCAATCGATCTCTAAGTTCTAGCATGTTCAATCAATTAGATTGTGTTTTGTTTTTATTATTCATACTTCAGTATTTAAGGAATCTCTCTTGCATTTCTCATTCTTTATAGGGATGGAGAAGGATGAGTTGAGAGAGAGTTTTTTGTGCCCAAAAATTCTCTATTTTCGATTGTGCACCCTATACAATATACATAACTATCAATTTATAGAGCAAGGGTTTAGGTTAAGATATAATTTAATTGCATGTTGGCCCTTAAAAAATATTATAACCTTTAATAAATATCATGTATAATAATAATAATAATTTTATTATTATGATTATTATTATTATTATTATTATTTTGTAGTGCATGAAAACTTTCATAATAAAAAATATTATTTAACCGGATTGCTAATTAATATTTGTCACCAGACAGGATCTTAGTCCGTTCAAACTCCTCTAGCATTTATTAAACATATGAATAAATATTAAAAAAAAATATTCATCAATCAATATTTAGGATCGATAAAACATGAATAAAATTATTCCTCTTTCTTCAGAATAATTTTTATTATATTAATTAAATTCACTTAGAATTTAATCGAGATCATTGGAAACAATTAGTGTGTAAACCTCTAGGATTCATTCTCATTGGAATTAGGTGGTCTTACCTAAAGTCTAAGATTACTATCTAGAAACAAGTTAAGGCACACAAGAGAAAGAATTTAATGTTGAAATGATGACAACCACATATGAATTATCAGGGTGTAATATAATCTCTTTATCACAATATCTCATCAAGAAGGTTTCACATATGTGTCACCAACTTATATGCTCATTACGTATTTCTTTGATTATTTGAAATATACATGTCGTTACACCATATCCATAAGATTTATGGTGATAGTTTTATTCCAATCAAAGGGTCTAGATATCATCTTCCACAAAGATGGAAAGGAAAAATCTTTCCTTGACTTATCCATTAATGACACGCCAATCGTGATTCACACAACATATCCCACCTTTCGATGAACATATGGCATCATGGTTTTCATCGGAAAATCTAAGTGCATGAGTCATGACATGCATTAATTATAATCATAAAGTCTAAGGACCATTACACACGCTCATGGGTAAGAATATCTGAAGACACCAAAACATGTGGAATTCTTACTAGCAGGTATGTTCTCATAATCTCTCATCTTGGTAATTACCAAGTGAAAACTTCATGAGAAGAAGACTCGTCCTCTTATGAATAATCACTCCTGAAATTCTATGTACAATGTGTCCCATCATAGTACATTATCCATCTACAAAATATTATTTAAAAATATCATCCTAACACTTCAAGGTTCACATCATAGTAGAGAACTGTTATGACCTTATAAATGCAGCGTATACTATAGGGCACTATTACATCAGATTCAAGAAAAACAATGAATAATATATAATAAGATATTTTATTAATATTAAATACATTTAATATACATATAATTAAAGTACAAGTAGTTGGTCCCAGGACACCGACTCCAAAAAATTCCCACTTGGAATATAGTCAACTATTTATGAATTTAAATCCACTAAACCTCACATGATAATCATGTTTTTACTGATTCAAGGATTTAGTCAAGGGGTCCTCCATGTTTTATTCTATGGAAATACTACTCACTACAGCCTCACCTTACTGAGAAAAATCCCTCAAGATATGATACTTTTGAAGTATGTGGTTCTTATGCTAATTTGACCTTGGATCTTTTGTGAGATCCATCGATGCAGTATTATCACAGTAAAGTGTGATGAGATATTTACTATTAGGTACCATGTGTAACAGTCCATAAATTTAAATAGTGATATTATGTAATTATTTAATATTTTGTAATTTAAAACTAACAAAGAATGGATTTAATAATAAAAACTTTTTTAAAACTAAGGTAAGTTGTAAAAAAATAGTTTTGATTTAAATAATACATAAAAACAATTTTGGAAAAATTATACTTTGTATTATTTTGTTGCTTTATAAATTATATTTTTTATGAAAAATGTACAATTATTATATTAAATAAACAAATTATATGTATATATATTCTTGAAATTATATAAAATAATATCAATTATAGTTTTATTTAAATGAAAAAAAATTATATTAATATAATTATAAAGTAATTAGTTTTGATATTCAAATTCAACTTATTATTGTTATGTTCATAAATAACATATATTGTTTTATAAACATATAAATAATAAAATCTTTGATTAATAATTTTAATTTATTCCATTATTATAAAATTAAGTTAATTAAGTTTAAACATTTATAATTTTTTTATTATAAATTTTGATCTTTTCAAATATGATAAATATATATATAATTATTATTATTATTTTTAAATTAGAATATTTTTATAAACTTATTGATACATTAATATTAAAGTTAATCAAACAATATTATACATATATTGTGATAATCCTAATATAAATAAAGTATTTTAAAGAAATTAAATAAATAATAATAATGGTATAATAATAATAAAAAGAATAAAAAATGGGTGTTTAGGGGATCCGCGTATAGAGTTTCAGGAGGCGTTGATCACGGTTTTCACAGGGGGTGTTTACGTCTAGAGAGAGTCGCACAGCAAGGCCGATCGAGGTTGTGCGCCAGGGTAAGTCGGAGCCGTTGTGAGGGTGTCTTCCATTGAGGTCGAAGTCAAGGCCTGGGGATGGTGGCATCACACCGAACTCAGATGAAGAGTCCGACCAAAACTACATTCGGTGTAACAGGCAGTGAGGGTTTTGATTTTTCTAGACCTAGTGAAACGTAGGATTTAATTTTCTTTATAGTTGTCCAATTTTCATATCTGAGGTCGTGGTTGTTGAATATTGTGTTTTACCTTTTCAATGGATTTTTTATCGTGTGTTTCTTGAATTTTCTACCCCAATTGATTTTTTCTAACTCATTTATTTGTTTCACTTGCTGTCATATTTTATCTGCAAAATATTTTGGTCTGCAAATGTCTATTTTAGTCCAATTGTTATATCAAATCTGTCCATTGTTCCCATCAATGTTTGTAAAGGATTTCTGCAGATATTCCTATAGTAGTCAATTTATACTAATTTGGTCTTTGTTTTGAGATGTCCTTATTTAGATGAATCAATTACAGTATATGTGAATGGAATATTATTTTATTTTTCCTCATCTCAAATTACAGCTTGCTCAGCAAGATGACTCTTGTGCATCTCTATTTACACAATAGTTTTGTGGCTATAAAAGCCTTGTTTCAGTGTGAAAATGAGATTGGAAAACCCCAATTTCAGTCCACATCCCAAGTTGTGGATGGTCTTCTTGTAGTATTCTCCTCAAGTAAGCGAAATTATATTTCTCTGTTAATTTGTTTGATTGTTTCCATCAAAACTGTTTTACTAAAAAATATAGTTAGCTCATTTATTGTCAAGTTTTTCATAATTGTTTGAAGGGAATTTATTTTCTTTTCAAATTTTATATCAATGGTTGTATGGGACTTATATACATTTTTTGTTTCAAAATTAACTTATTCAGTCATAAGGGAGATTAAATATTTTCATATTTTTATATTTTTATTTTTATTTTCAAATTCATTTTATAACGATTTAATTTATTTAGTTTGAATAGGATTTTCAATTTTATAAGGGTGATATTGTGTTCAATATGGATTTTTCAATATGAATAAGAAAATTTATATTAAGTTATGTTAAAATATTCTAGTTTCCCTATTTTATTATTCTATTCTCTCTTAAGAAAACCCTTATCATGAGTTTCAATTTTGTTAATATTGATAATTTATTATTTTCTCAAACTATGTTTTTTAAGACATATACATATATATGTACATATACATATATATATATATACATAACCAACTATGTATAATTATATAGGGTGAATATATATTTAAATTGTTTTGGAATAATGGGATGTTCTATAAGAACTCTAATTATTTTCATGGATTATTATTTATAGATACTCATATTTATTCTGTCAAGGGTTATTTTCATTTATTGACATTTTGATTAAACAAGAATTTATTCTGTGATTAGGAGTATACTAAATTTTATGTCATAACTATTTATATATATATATGTGTGTGTGTATTTGTATTAAATGGTTATTGTTATCACCATGACTCAAAAAAAATGTGCATATCATTTTATCATTGTATATTAAAATTACGGACATTGTAATCGCATATAAACATGGCTATGCGTGTCTGAATTACATCGGCACCTATTGCATCTTTAATAAGTTCATTTTTTAATGTAAATTTTAAGGTTCGATTTCAAAACTGATAAGTACTCTGATTTCATTGAAAGTGTTTTATTTTAAAGGTTACTTTTATAGATTTATGTGTGATGCATAATTAGTTATTGCTTAAGAATATTATATAAATCAATTGGAAATTTACTAACACTATTCAGATATTTTATATTCTCATGTCATTAACTTATGCCTAGAATCAATTAATAAAATGTGCATTTAATATTTGATTGTGTTTTTAATAATAAAATTTATCACTTTTTAAAATGTTATACATGAGCTAATGAATGAAATATGTAAGTGCATGTAAGCTAATGAACTTACCATATTAATATTTAAAGTCAAGTATAATATATTTGGTTGTGCAAGTCTAATAAGTGAGTTTCCATGAAATTTTATACTTACACATTTATAAATAAACATAAGTGCATGGGTGATTAATGTTTTTATATATATATATACTCAAATTCATTTATTTTCTTATGAAAATTATTGTTTTTAAGGGTATCAATCCATGTTCTAACTCTTGTTAAATATAGATATTTTTATCAAAGTTTCCATTAAATGTGAATTTATCCCACGAATTAGAGTATTTTAAATACCATGTCACATAAATATATATATGGGAAACATTAAGTTATTTTATTTTAAAAGTTAAACTTTTGGTATATATATATATATATACAAAGGATATAATGTTTATTGTAATGTTATAATAATTAACATTATATTTTAAAAAAAATGTGCATAATATGTTGTCGTGTTATTTTAAACTTAAGGGTGTCACATATACATACAGTCATGGTCATGCGTCAAGTGTAACATCGACACGTATTTCATGCTTTCAAATAAATTTTTTTAGATTATCAAGAACATGGATTTCTTCAAGAATTAAAATGTTTTATATGCGAAACATATTTATTTATTGTAAAATATTATTTTGATAAGGAAAAACTATATATTTATTTTTTATTAAATGTGAATTTATTTCATTACTCGTTTTATTGATGGATTACAAATAATGACAATTATTTCACATATGGTATTAATCTTTTTATGATATTTTATGGATTAAGAATTAAACTTTTCAAAGTGGTATGGGACACTTTGGTTTGTTTAAAGAATATGTACCTCAATAATTTATCAATGAATTTATTTTCACTAATTATTAAGACTTAAATAAATCAAAGTGGTATGGGACACTTTGATTTAAAGACATATTTTTATTGGACATATGAGGAATGCATTGGACTTATTATGTGACGGGTGAGGCCCGCTATAACCTCTCGGTGCATTGGAAGGTCTCATGAGACAAACTAGTGTCTTGGAACAAGGCCTTGACAGAATGATTATGTTATTAGGTATTATGAATTCACACATGCATTGGACTTATTATGTGATGGGTGAGGCCCACTATAGCCTCTATATGCATTGGTAGGTCTCATGAGACAAACTAGGTCTTAGCATGAGGCCTTGAAAAAATGTTTATGTATGGTCTTGGCACGAGGCCTTGATAGAATTTTTATGTTGTCCTCATTATGAATTCCCTCATTATGAATCTAGTAAGTGAAATTCCATGTGATTAGTAGATTAGTAGAATAATTTTGGTTAAGAATCATTCTCTTATGAACATGTATTAATCAGTTATACATTTTCAAGTTCACATGGAATAATGTTTTATACTTATGTATATAATTTAATAAGAAGGGTTAATTATTTGTTTCCAATCCATAAAAAAGGTTAAGAACTTATCTATCATTTCCTGGTTTTCATTTATGTGATAAATGATAATTGATATCATTTTTTTGTAATTCTGAAAAAGTAATATTTCAAGTGCAAAATTTTTATTCGTACACCTAGAATGTCATTGAATGATTATGTATTGTCATTATCTAACTTATAAGTGGCATTTCATGCATTTCTATTCAAGTGCATGCATATTTTATAATGTATTTTATTCACAAATCTTAAATTAGTTTATCTATTTTGAGCATGAGTTTATCCGTAAAGTTGTTTCGGAATCTCTTAAGAAAATGGTGGTGGCATGTTATGGGAAAAGTTAATTTCATGATTTAAAGAACATATTTTAGAGAAATGTTTTAAAAGTAAAATTATTTCTTTATGGTTTTTTTTTGAAACCCCTTACTGGGAATATCCAATGCTCAACCCTTGTTTTAAAATTATTTTTTATAGGTCACTTCGAAGTCCTAAGTTGGATTTCATCATTTTTACGCACGTGGAATCAAATTTACACTTTTGTTTTTTTAATTTTATTGTAACTCTAATAAATTATAAGCTTGTATATAACTCTCCATAACCTATACCTGTAAAATATCCACTACTATGTAATGTTTATGTTTGGGTCCTTACAGTTGGTATTAGAGGAATGGTCTAGAAAACTTTGGAGATTAGATGTTGTCATCTAAGTGGTAAAGATTAGAGTTAGCAGATATATTGTTTATTAATTATGAAGATGGAAATTAAGAATTTTTTTTAGTCTGAAAAAACGAATTACGAGGATGCAATTCTGTTGAGGGGGAATAATGTAACAGCCCAGAAATTCAAATAGTAATCTTAAGTAATTATTTAATATTTTATAATTTAAAACTAACAAAGAATTGATTTAATAAAAAAAATGTTTTTAAAACTAAGGTAAGTTATAAAAAAAGATTTTTTATTTAAATAATACTTAAAAATAATTTTGGAAACAATAATACTTTGTCTTATTTTGTTGGTTTATAAATTATATTTTTTATGAAAAATGTAATCTTATTATATTAAATAAACAAATTATATATTTTTTTTTTCTTGTAATTATATAAAATGATATCAATTACAGTTTTGTTTAAATGAAAAATAAATTATATTAATACAATTATAAAGTAATTAGTTTTGATATATAATTCGACTTATTATTATTATTATGTTTATAAATAACATCTACTGTTTTATAAACATATAAATAATCAAAACATTGATTAATAATTGTAATTTATTTTATTATTATAAAATTAAGGTAATTAATTTTAAACATTTATAATTTTTTTTATTATAAATTTTGATCTCTATAAATATGATAAATATATATATAATTATAATTATTAGTTTTAAATTAGAATATTTTTATAAAATTACTACTAATTTAATATGAATGTTAATCATACAATATTATACATATATTTTGATAATCCTAAAAAAAATAAAGTATTTTAAAGAAATTAAATAAATAATAATGATATAATAAGAAAAAAATAATCAAAAGTGGTGTTTAAGGGATCCGCGTATAGGGTTTCTGGGGGTGTCGATCGTTGTTTTCACAAGGGGCGTCTGTGTCCTGGGAGAGTCACGCAGCATGGCCGATCGAGGTCCTGCATTAAGGGAAGTCAGAGCTGCCATGAGGGTATCATCTGGAAAGGTCAAATCCAAGGCCTATGGATGGTGATGTCGTAATGAGATCAGATGTAAAGTCCAACCGAAGCTGCAGTGGGTGTAATGAGCGGCGAGGGTTTCAATTTTTCTAGACCTAGTGTGAGGTAGGATTTATTTTCATTATAGTTGTCAGATTTTCAAATTTGAGGTCCTGGTTGTTGAATCTTATGGTTTACCTTTTCATCAGATTGTTTGTCATGTGTTTCTTGAATTTTCTACCCCAATTTCTTTCCACTAACTCATGTCATTGTTTCACTTGCTGTCATATTTTATCTACAACTTATTTTAATCTACAAAGGTATATTTCAGTCCAATTGTTATATCGAATATGTCCATTGTTCCCATCAATGTTTATACAGGATTTCTTCATATGTTCCTGTAGTAGTCAATTTATACAAATTCTGTCTTTATTTTAAGATGGCTTTATTCAGATGAATCAATTACAATATATGTGAATGGAATATTATTTTCATTTTCTCATATCAAATCCTAGCTTTCTCAGCAATCTAAGTCTCGTGTATCTCTATTTACACAATAGTTTTGTGGCTATAAAAGTCTCATTTTTGTGTGAAAATGAGATTGGAAAACCCCAATTTTAGTCCACGTCCCAAGCTGCGGATGGTCTTCTTGTAGTCTACTCCTCAAGTATGGGATTAATATTTTTATGATATTTTATGGATTAAGAATTAAACTTTTCAAAGTGGTATGGGACACTTTGGATTGTTTAAATAATATGTACCTTGATAATTTGTCAATGGATTTATTTTCACCTATGATTAAGATTTAAATAAATCAAAGTGGTATGGGACACTTTGATTTAAAGACATATTTTTATTAGACATATGAGTAATGAATTGGACTTATTATGTGACGGGTGAGGCCCACTATAGACTCTTGGTGCATCGATAGGTCTCATGAGACAAACTGGCATCTTGGCATGAGGCCTTGACAGAATGATTATGTTGTCTATAATTATGCACTCACACATGAATTGGACTTATTATGTGATGGGTGAGGCATGTTATAGCCTCTTGCTGCATTGGTAGGTCTCATGAGACAAACTAGATCTTGGAATGAGGCCTTGAAAAAATGGTTATGTATGGTCTTATCATGAGGCCTTGATATAATGTTTATGTTATCCTGCATTATTGATTCCCTCATTATGAATCTAGTAAGTGAAATCTCATGTGATTATTCGACTAGTAGAATAACCATGGTTAAGAATCATTCTCTTATGAACATGTATTAATCAGTTATAAATTTTTAACTTCACATGGAATAATATTTTATACTTATATATATTATTTATTAAGAAGGATTAATTATTCATTTCCAATCCATAAACAAAGGTTAAGAACTTATCTATCATTTCATGGTTTGAATTTATGTGATAAATTATAATTGATTTCAGTTTTGGTGTAATTCTGAACAAGTAATATTTCAAGTGAAAAATTTGTATCCACACACCTGGCAGGTCATTTAATGATTAAGTATGGTCATTATCTAATTTATAAGTGGAATTTCATGTATTTCTATTCAAGTGTATGAATATTTTATAATTTATTTTATTCACAACTCTTAAATAAGTTTATCTATTTTGAGAATGAGTTTATCTGTAAAGTTGTTTCAGAATCTCTTAAGAAAATGGTGATGACGTGTCATGTGAAATGTTAATTTCATGATTTAAAGAATTTATTTTAAATAAATGTTTAATGTAAAATTATTTCTTTATGGTTTTTTTAAACCCCTTACTAGGCATATCCAATGCTCACCCCTTGTTTTAAAATTATTTTTCACAGGTCACTTGGAAGTCCAAAGTTGGATGCCATCATTTTTACATGCGCGGAAGTGAAGTTACACTTTTGTTTGTTTAATTTTATTACAACTCTAATAAATTATAAGCTTGTATCTAAATCTCTAGAACCTAGACTGGTAAAAGGTCCTCTACTATGTAATTTTTAAGGCTGGGTCCTTATAGTTAATATCATAGGAACATTCTAGAAAACATTGGAGATTAGATTTCGTCTTCAAAGAGGTAAAGTTTAGAGTTATTGGTCATAGTTTTTATTATTTATGAAGATGGAAATTCAGAATTCTTCTTTTAGTCTGACAAAAAAAATTACGAGGACTCAATTCTGTTGAGGGGGGAATAATGTAAAAAAAGATTTTGGATTTAAATAATACATAAAAACAATTTTGGAAACAATAATACTTTGTCTTATTTTTTGGTTTATAAATTATATTTTCTATGAAAAAAGTACTATTATTATATTAAATAAACAAATTATACATATATATATATAATATTGTAATTATATAAAATGATATCAATTACATCTTTGTTTAAATGAAAAAGAAATTATATTAATACAATTATAAATTAATTAGTTTTGATATTTAAATTCAACTTATTATTATTATGTTCATAAATAACATTTATTGTTTTATAAACATATAAATAATAAAAACTTTGATTAATAATTGTAATTTATTTCGTTATTATAAAATTAAGGTAATGAATTTTAAACATTTATAATTTTTTTTATTATATATTTTTATCTTTGAAAATATGATAAATATATATATAATTATAATTATTAGTTTTAAATTAGAATATTTTTATAAACTTATTTCTACTTTAATATTAAAGTTAAACATACAATATTATACATATATTGTGATAATACTACTATAAATAAATTATTTTTGTATGGACCTGAAAATTCCATATAATTTTTTTTAAAATTATTTGGGATTATTACGAGTCTGCGAAAATTAACAGTGCTTTATTTCGAGGCCTGGTGTGCCCAGAATGGAGTTTTGAACTTTTTTAAGGTACGTTCAATAAACATGCGGGTGGTGTTTTCTATATTTTGAACCGGTGCTTGGATTAAAAATACGAGGGCACCGTTGAACTCGCAGCACCGGGATTCGCTTATTGGAGGCTTAACTTCGACCATAGTAGGTCGGGTGAAAAAGTTAGTGTTGGTGACTTTTAAAGATATAATAAAATAACATAAAAAATGTTATTTTATTTTACTACCTTCTGTTGAGTGGCGGTGGTGGGACCGATGAGTTTTCAAGCCATTTAATGGCTTGACTCTTCAGTTTATAACCACACCGTTGAGAGATCAAGAGGTTCATTCATTAATGAACCTTATCTCTCTTTGCATTACTCACCCATATCCTCTATTTAATTGAGGCTTGGATTGGGGTATTTGGACATGGCTATAAGGAACCTCTGGCGAAGTACTGCGACATCTTCCACCGACGAAGAACGGAATCTTGGACGGCAATGATCTGGGATCGATAAACGTCAGTGGCTTCATCAAATGAGGACTCTTCTCCATCTTCAACCGCAACGTCACCTCCATTTACGAGGTAGGGTATTTTTTTCTTTAATTCAGGTGAATTGTTCTTCTTTTCCTCTTTCTTGAAAATGTGATGAACGTGAATCAACCAAAATGAGTTGACCCGTGATTCATATGGAATTGTAGGATATTGTGGGGTTTTTGAACGGGGTTTTACTTGCCTTTGATAATTGTTTATAACACCCCCCCCCCCCCTTTGATATGATGCTAACATAGAGGGCGCGGGCTAAATGAACAAGGCATGGACCCTCCGCAACTTCATTTTTGTCATGTTCTTCATGGGTGAATTTTGAATTTGATATAAATGTGAATCAGAGGGTCACGTTGTGATGGCGGCATTCTGGGAGGCCTGTAGGCGCAGATGGAAGTGAAAACGGAGCTCTAGAGCGTCGTCGAAGCCCCACGGAAGAAGTGACGACACCGGTTAATGGCGTCGGCGGACAAGGGTAGCGGCCAAAAACTGACAGCCACAGTGGAAGAGCAGCGGTTGTAGGAGCCACAGCAAGTGAAGGGGGCGGCTGACGTCGGCCAGCCAAGTTGGCAATGGGGCAGCGCGTCGTCACGCGCCGCGGAAGGCGGGTCACGACATCGTGCCATGTAAAATGAGGGGGACCCATGCCTTCGGGTCCCACTGGCATGGGTGGAACCATGTTTCACCACCATTTTGCTAACCCAAATGGCTTGTTCCATTCGGAAGGAGGGCCGACTCCGCGCCACCCAGGCAGGTCGTGCCCAGCCAGCGGTTCAGGCCGGTCAGGCGGCCTGGTGGACCGCGCCCAGCCCAGGCAGGTCGGGCTGAGCCCACTGTGGCCCATCCCACACGGGCCAGGTCAGACCCAGGTGGGACCCAGACCAGGTCGGGTTGGCCCAGGTTGGGTCAGGTCGGACCGGACCCGGACCCGCTTCAACACCGTTTCGCAAAAAGGCTCGTAAATAACAAACAAGACGTCCATTTGACAAACCGTCTATGGAACTGGAATCCTTGGAATGAGATGGTCATTTTGATATACTTTACTTGAGTTTTGTAGAAATTTGGAGTACATATGGGTTTGTTCGAACCTGAATCTAATTGGGCCCTCGGCACTAAAATTCCTATAATTCTCAGATTGGGTGTCTGATTGACGCGGCGTCTGTTGCATTGGAACCCTTATAACATGAAGTATAATTGGGTTACTTATTCATGGGAATTTATGAAAGTTGAAGTATGATTGATGGATTGAGCAGAAAATCCTCCCAAAATCAAGTGTACTATGTACGGGAATCCAGTGGCTGGCTGAGACGTGAAGAATGAATAGTGATCCTCGGTGGATCAGCACCTAGCGATCCTGTGTGGATCATCACCTAGAGATCCTGTGTGGATCAGCACCTATCAATTATATATGGATCAACAGTAGAACCCTTGACAGAATAATATGATCTAGCTTTACGACTAATCATATGTACTTCTGTACTTAAGTTATACCTGGTTTGAGCTGAGTCTTTTGCTTTGTGATTTGTGATTTAGATCATGTTTTTTGTTTTTCCTTCGTGGAATTTTGAGAGACCTTCAAGGGTCTCAGGGTCCCTACTGGGTATTGTTATACTCACCCCTACATGGGCTTCGCCTGCACCTTGTTGTGTCTCGTGCAGACGAAGGGCAGCCTTGACTGAGACTTGGGGATCTAGGATCTGACGGTGGATGGTGGTGACAGTTGACGTGCAGATCTACAGAGATGGGAAGTACCTACCCCTTTAGGTAGGATCCTTAGAGATCTATCTCAAGAGTTATTTTTTTATTGTAGTTTTTTTTTCTTTCAGTTGGGCTTGTATTCCAACCCCTTTACTTTCAATACACACTTTTAATACTGCAGTTTTACTTCGTGGTTGCATCTTGTTGTGTTCTTGGATTGTGTGTTTGTACAGATTTAAAGGAAACTCCTTCCCATTTTAGGGATATTCCTTCCCGGTGCTATTCGCCAACCCCTAGATTAAGGAAGGCAGGCTTGGGGTAGTCACAACACGGGCCCCGGGGGACCGGTCATGACAAAGTGGTATCAAAGGAGTCGGTTCTACCGAAGAACTAGGACTCTGATCTTTCCAATGGAGCAATAGTGTTAAGTATTTTGAGTGTGATTTTCAGTTCAGGGAGTCCAGTGTTGGTGTGGTGGCCAACGTATCCATACACCAGGACCCTGAATTCTGATTTCTGACTTGGTGCACAAAAACACTGATTGCGTGTGTTTTGTAAATGTTTTAATTTTGATCTATTTTGAATCAGCTCACCATGTATAACTTTTTTACTGTGGCGCATTTGTTTTTTTTTTCAAGATGTTGTTGCATAGATAGCCAGCTAGGATTCCAGAGAGAGTACACGATGATGGCTCATCGAACAAAGAGGCTTCGGTGTAGGGCCCTCTTACTATGTTGCCACCTTCAGGTGGTGTACCAGCAGCACCACCACTCGGAGGGCAGCAGTTTCCACCAGCCCCACTGGCAGACCATGCATGTCAACTGAGTGCATTGCATGAGTTCTAGATATATAGTCCTCTGAGGTTTCAAGGCGAGACAAATCCCCAGGCAGCTGAGGATTGTCTAGAGGTTGTGGCATGGGTTTTTCGCTTAGTTGAGACGCCAGTAGATAATATGGTAATCCTAGCTACTGGCCTCTTCCAAGGCATGGTAGGGAGATGGTTGAGTATGACGCTCCAGATGCATGAGGAGGCAACACTCTCCTGGTTGGACTTTAAGACCCACTTCAGGGCGGAGTTCGTACCAGTGACTCTATGCTCAGTGTGTATCCATGAGTTGTTGCACTTACAGTAGGGTAGCCTATCAGTGGCCCAGTACTCGGTGAGATTAACTGACCTCTCACACTACTCCACCAACATGGTAAGGGACCCATTATTCAGGGCTCAGACCTTTGAGCAGGGTCTCTGGTGATAGATTAGAGTGTCGATGATATCACTCAATATCCCGATGCAGGCTGGAGTGCTCGAGTGAGCATTATTGGTGGATAGATTCTTAGTTGAGAAGGCACTGATGGTGAGAGCCACCATTGGACGAAAGGTAACCGAGTCATCTACAGTAGGCAGCAGGTAGATGATGTAGAGGTCCAAGCAGACCAGACCTTCCAGTGGATGACCCCAGGATGCAGGGTTGGAGGTACAAAGATCACGAGGCAGAGGAGGTATTCTAAGGACTAAAGCATGTTACTCTTGTTTCATACAGGGACACATGGCTCATGACTGTTCAACTCTCCACATAGACGATCTGCAGATGACCGAGAGACCGCCAAGGCAGCAGCTGAGGTTTGAGCAAGGGGGTCTGTAGGGCGGCGGATGTGGCAGAGGAGGAGGTCATGAACCAGGTGGTGGACGACGGTTTGAGTTTCTACCACCACCACCCCCAGGTGGCCCACCTCGACCACAGGGAGCAAGTGAACAGGGTAGATCTCAGCTTCAAGCTGTAGAGGCCTATGACCATGGCACTCCAGAGATGATTAGAGGTATGATCTGTTTCTATTCCACCCTAGCTGAAGTTCTTATATACATAGGTACAAGTTACTCTTTTATTGCCATGAAACTCATTCGGAGCTCAGAGATTCTGATGGATCTATTGGCTTGATACTTATGATTAGAGACTCATACGGGATAAGATTAGACAATTACACACTGGTGCAGATAGTGTGATCTTACTCTAAGAGGCGAGAGCTTCGGTTGGGATCTCCTAGTAGCAGCATCAAGGCATTACAACATCATATTTGGCATGGACTAACCATCCACAGTCCATGATTAGATTGGTTGTTTTAGGCACAAAGTGCGGTTTGTCCGCAAGGATGGGATCATGTTTTTCTTCACTAGTGATAAGGAAAACTTTGCAGGATAGGATGGACTCTCTAAAAGGAGGGTTCATCTGATCACTCATTAGTTGGATAGCCTTACCCTTGGAGTTATTGACGTGAGGATTTTGAGTTACCCTGTAGTGGTGGACCAGTATGCTGATGTCTTTCCTGATGATGTTCTGAGACTACCTCCTCACATAGAGGTAGACTTCTACATCGACATGTACCCCAGGATGGCACCGATATCTACACCATAATATTGGATGGATCCTTCAGAGCTTCGTGATTTGTGGGTACAGTTAGAGGACTTGTAGAGGAAGGGGTTCATAAGACCCAGTGTTTCTCTATGGGAATCCCCAATTTTTTTCACCAAGAAGGCAGATGGGATTCTGAATTTTTGCGTGGACTATCGGTGCCTGAACCAGGTGACTGTGAAGAAAAAGTATCCACTCCCGAGGATTGATGATCTCTTCGGCCAGTTTAAGGGAGCTCGATGTTTTTTGAAGATAAACCTCAGATCAGGCTATCACCAGCTCAGGGTACGGGATGAGGACGTACCGAAGACAGCCTTCAGATGTTGGTATGGCCATTATGAGTTCTTAGTGATGCCCTTAAAAGTGACCAACTCTCCGGAAGTGTTCATGGGGCTCATGAATAGGATCTTCCAGCCTTACCTTGATTACTTCATGGTAGTCTTTATTAATTACATCTTGATATACTTGGCGTTAGAGGAGGAACACACCATGCACATAAATATAGTTCTGGATACACTCTGAGAGCACCAGCTTTATGAAAAGCTCTCAAAGTTCTATTTCTAGATATGGTAAGTCCACTTCCTAGGTCATGTTATCTCAAAGGTTAGAGTTGTAGTTGATCCATAAAAGATAGAGGCAATGATTTATTTGGAGCCACCTAGGAGTGTGAACGAGGTGAGAAGTTTTTTGGGATTGGCTGGGTACTACCGAAGATTCGTACCTGACTTTTTAAAAGTTGCGACACCCTTGTCAGCATTGACAAAGAAGGTACAACCTATTGTGTAGACAGAGAGATGCCAGTAGAGTTTTTAGGAGCTGAGGTAAAGGCTGATGAGTGCCCCCATCTTGAGACTACTAGAAGAGGGTGTTGGGTATGTAGTCTACTACGACGCATCAGGGACCGGACTAGGTTGTTTTCTGATGCAGGAGTGAGCAGTGATCGCCTACAGCTCACGGAAGTTGAGACAGCATGAGCAGAACTACACTACCCATGAACTAGAGCTAGCAGCAGTGGTCTTTGCACTAAATATGTAGCATAACTACTTGATGGGTAAACAGTTTACTATTTACTCTGATCACAAGAGTCTAAGGCATATCTTCTCATAGAAGGACCTGAACCTCAGACAGTGGTGATGGCTGCAGTTCTTCCAAGACTATAACTTTGAGATATTCTATACTTTTGGGAAGGGGAACATAGTAGTAGATTCACTTAGTAGGAGGGATAGTCTACAGTTTTTGAGTGAGGTGATATAGCAGCTATCCACATTGCAGATATCCTTTGTGGATAGAGATTGAGAAGCTTACCTCCAGTCTATGACAGTTACTCCTCCAATCCTTTAGCGAGTCAGGGAGGAACAGCTTGGGGATGCATACTATGAGGCCCAACATGATCAGATATACTCAGGATAGGCTCCTGATGGATTTTATGAAGGTGGGGAGCATGTCATCCTATTTAGAGGATGCACTATAGTACCAGTGATGATACGGGAGGAGGTGTTGAGGGAGTTTCATACATCCCCTTTGGCGGTATATCCTAGAGTGAAAAAGATGTACCAGGACCTCCGTCATCAGTACTGGTGTCCAGGGATAAATAAAGTAGTGGCAGAGTTCGTATCGTGATGCCTCACTTGTCAGTAAGTGAAGGTTGAGCATCGGGTACTAGAAGGCTTAGCTCATCTACTTGAGGTACCAAAGTGGAAGTGGAATGTTATATCCATTGACTTCATGACAGGGATAACACGTATGTCTAGAGGCCACGATTCCATTTGGGTGATTGTTGACCAACTCACCAAGTCATCCCACTTCCTATCCATTCGAGAGTAGGGATAAATAGAGAGCTTGGGATATCTCTACATATAGGAGATTGTACTGCTTTATGGGGTTCCATAGACGATCATCTCAGATCATGATGCTTGTTTTACATCTCATTTTTGGAAGGGATTACAGGAGGTGTTTGAGACTCATCTATGCTTGAGCACTGCCTTTCATCCTCAAACAAATAGTCAGATGGAGCGGACCATTAAGACACTCGAGGACATGCTTCATGCTTGTGTCCTTGATTTTTTTCATAGTTGGGAGGAACACCTAACACTTCTAGAGTTCTCATACAACAACATTTATCACTCCACCATTGGCATGTGATCATGTCGTTGAGCGCGTCAAATTAGATGTTTGTTTTTAACTAGAATTTATGTAGTATAGCAGCAACCCTAGGTCATCTCTTGACAAATCCTTAGATCATTAATTCAAAAATTTGGTTATAATTGTGAAAGTAAAAAAGAGAAATGGGGTTTTATAATTATTGGGTTTGATGATTAAATATGACCATAGAAAATATGAAAGCGATAAAACAAATCAGTAATGAACAAGATTAATTAAGTATGATTAACCTGGGGAAACATCATGATGCTCATCCTTCATCACTTCAAGAGATAGGGTTATGATCTTTTAATCCCTAGTTTTTAAAACCTAGAACTAGAATGTTACTAAGTGTATACTAGGATACCTCCTAGGTTTCAGTCATAAACACTCAATGATTCACTAGATACCTCTGATGATTGGGTGATTTTTGTTCAACTTTATAACCGAAACTAACCAAGGAAACACACGAAAAACTTGATGC
This sequence comes from Viscum album, assembly GCA_963277665.1. Taxonomy (NCBI): domain Eukaryota; kingdom Viridiplantae; phylum Streptophyta; class Magnoliopsida; order Santalales; family Viscaceae; genus Viscum; species Viscum album. Next base: position 1,325,426,512 of record OY728142.1, on the reverse strand, counting down.
GCTATCCAGGTTTGTATTATATTTCAATGTGTTACCATGAATTTAAATTACATGGGCATGATAGTGTTTATGTGAGTTCAACTAAATAATACAAACCACAAAAACACCGCAATTGAATGAGGGAAGAAAAAGTTGTAACGACCCAAAATTTCATTAATGGAAAATCCCTCTTGATCCAGTTAAATGTTTCTTTATGTTTTTATATGATGTCAACTTCTTTAGTTTAACGTTAAGATTTGTGACCGTTACTTTTATAGCCGTTGAACAGTGATCATCTGGGTAGTTTAAATATAAGTCCTTAACGAACCAATTTTCTACTCAGACAAAGGAAGCGATGGCCTCATCCAGTAGAATTGCCCCTTACGAAGCCCATTTGTCGGAGCTCGGAAAGGAGGTGGCGTCTTTGGGCTTTGCCCTTGACCAAGCCCAAGCTTAGCTTCATCAAGTCAAGCTCGAACGTGATCGTCTACGGGAAAAATGGAAGTTGATTGAGATTACCACCCGAGCGATGTTATCCGAGCAACCCCAAGAGTCTGTCACCATCGCACACCTTACCCTTAGGTCTTATGCGGCCATTTTAAGGGGTTATGTAACAAATAAGTAGAACCATGTTCATGTACATTATTTTTTTTTTGTATATAATAATGAATATAATTTCTAGTCATTTTTGATGCATTGTAATTAGTTTTTAAAGTACAAATGATGTTTTTAGTTATTATTTAATTAAGAATTATATTTTATTAAATTAAAGGATTTTTGAATTAAATAATATTTTAATAAAATATTATTATTAATATTAAATTAATTTTTTATTTAAATATAAATGATCTTATAATTTTATGAATGCAATTAAAATTTTTATTAAGGTTTGAAAGCCATTTCTGTCAAAACCCGTGAATTTTTTATAAATGTCGGTTTTTATTTTAAAAGTGAAAATTCACATATTTAGAAAATTATTTAGATAAAATAAATATTATTTTTGGAATCAGGACGTCGAAATTATCCAACGGTGAATTTTTCATAATTTTCTGAGACAGTCAAATTTTTGGGTAAAAATTAAATACCTTTTAAATATATAATGTGTTTTATGACATCATAATGACCCAATGGTGATGTAATAAAATACCATAATCCTTATGTTCGGCCAATATGTGTTTTATCAATAAAATAATGAGGTTTTGGGTTTGTTTGACTCACTTTTCAAAGCATTAATGGAGCCCTCAAGACTTATTCAACACTTTGCCTTTTTAAATTAATTTCCATGGGAGTGTGACTCACCTCCACATAAGCAACCCTAATTTTTTAATAAGTTCGGACCTTGGCCTTGTAAAATATTGTTTTCCTCTTCCCTTTTCCAGAAACCATGGGCAAATACCATGGGATGGTTTGTGGTTTGGATTATTTTAATATAAGGGGTCCCAAACCTAAATAATAAAGAATTCTCTCACCTTTCCTATATAAACCCACCCAAGCTCCCACTTCCTCCTCACTCAAAGCCCTTGAAGTTCGTCCAAACTCTTCCCTACTCTCTCTAGAATCCTCTCAAGGTGCCCCAAGCTCCCAAGAAGCCTCTCACAAGCCTCTCTCTAGCCTTTGGAAGCACACTTCCAAGTAAGGGTTTTTCTTCCTTTCTCATTTTTGTCAGTTTTCTTTAAGTTGTATTGCCTTTTTAATTTCAATTATGAATGTTGGGGTATGGTTTCGCACCTCCCCCATACTGCCCTATTATTGTTTGAATGATGGGAGACCCCTTTCTCTCTCATTAAATGCCTCCCATGTACACCCGTTACTATGCCGAAATTCCGAAAGGAGCTTCTCTCTCTTCTTTTATATTCAAGCAATACTTTTGTATCATGAATCTAAATTCCATTTCTATTGTTGGGACATGTATATATATGATCTCCTTACTGTCCATTACATGTAAATATGATGAGGAACCCCTTTCTCTCTCATCAACCTTTTTATGAATTCTTATGTCACGCCGTTACGCCGCCGAAATCGCACCGATTTTCTAAGCCAATGTCTTTGTGTAGTGAATACCATGCCCATTTCTCCATCAAGGGTATTCACCTTTATGCACATTTACTTATTGATTGTAAAGCTTCATGTATGAATTCCACATTCCTTTATCGTGGAATAAATGATTATGTTTTATGAATCCATGTTTTATGATCCATGTGGCACACTTATGCATGAAATGAAATGTTTAAGAAGGGTGCGCCCTGATAGCGCTCCAATGCATTGGGTAAAGTATAGTATCATGATACGTCATGTGCAATGAGTGTTGACTCATGCTAATTCAAGTGCAACGAGGGTTTACTCGTGCTTCAAGTGCAATGAGGGTTTACTCATGCTCCATGTGCAATGAGCCTTGGCTCATGCTAATTCAATGTTAAGTGTTGTTGCCACATTTCCATGTTATGATTATCATGCTTTATCATGCCTTTATGTTCATGTATCTCTTATGCTCTATTGATATGCCTATTGCCTAACATGTATTGTACTCCTCATGTTATTCATTATGTACTCCCTTACTGGGCTTTATAGCTCACCCTTTTCTTATGCATGTCCTCAGGTTATCCCATGCAATGCTAAGTACGAAGGAATGTAGTGGTCATGTAAAGGAAGTTTTCAATAAGGATGTTGTATTTCAAGTTTAAAGTTTTTATGTAATGATCCTAAGCCCCAAAGACACTAAACCTCTCGATCTTCTTTGTTGTATCAAGTGAAGTTTTATGTAATAAAGCATGTTTAATTTGTAATAAAAAGCAGGGTTGTCATAGTTGGTATCAGAGGATAGGTTTAGTTATTTTTGGGATTAGGAAACCCTAGTAAAGCCTTAGATACAAGACTAATCATAATAAAAACATCCCTAAGTTTTGGTAAATACTAAGTAAGTGGTTTATCAAACAAATACATCCCTGTCTGGATACGAGCAGGTAGAGGCGGCTCTGGCACAGATGTATCCTAGGGGTAAAACCCGAAAACACCGCTTTGAGCTAGACTCGAACGGGAACTGGTGCACGACAACGGGCCTTGCTGCACTCTTGGTTACGACACTCCCGGGGGATATGTTTTGATAAATTCGCAATCTTAGTATGAACCCTTATTAAGGGAAAAATGCCCCTAAGAATATATGTTAGAAGGAAGATCATGAAAAGCCTGGATTGAATCCTATAGACTCATGAGTTAAAGAGATTAAAGTTTATTTATAAGTCATCAACTTTTGTCTTTGGATTACCCTTTATGTGTTACCCCTAACTTTCCTTTTATTCCAGCCAATGGCCGGTAATAGGAGAACTCGGGCTAACAACCGTTGTGAAGATCAGTGTGAGGATTGTACTAATGAGATGCCCAATCCGATGGGAGCGGGAATCGCGAACTTTGTCACGCTTCTCTCTCAGCTAACTCAAGTTTTGAATAGAAACACTAGTCAAGAGGAACGTTCAACCCCCCCTAAGAAAGAACAAGTCGCTATTGAAAGCTTCATGAGACAAAGGCCTCCTACTTTTAGTGGATCATCCGATCCCACGATTGCTGAACAATGGATCAACTCCATTGAAAAGATATTCTCCATCCTCCAATGCTCTGAAAAAGAGAAGGTTCTCCTGGCGGCTTATCGTATGGAGGGTGAAGCTGATCAATGGTGGACGTTGATCAAAAATACGAAGCCTGAGGAGGAGATCGAGGCTTTGGAATGGAAGGTATTCCGGAAGATGTTTTTCGATAAATATTTTCCACGCACCCTCCGTCTTAAGATGGAAAGGGACTTCCTTTCCCTCAAGCAGAAAGATGAGGAATCTGTGGGAGCGTACGAGGCAAACTTCACAAGGCTTGCACGATACGCTTCCGGCTTTGTCGTTACCCCCGAATGCAAGGTTGACCGCTTCTTTGGTGGGCTGAAGCCTAGCTTGCGGAAAGCATTAGCGATCCGTGACTTCGACAGCTATGAGGAAATTGTCCGATGTGCCCTCAAGGTTGAAATGGAGATCGGAGAATCACAGGGGTATCATGGGGACAAGAAGCGGAAGGTGGACTTCAATGCTGGTGGTCCGATGGATAAATCCAACGGCGCTAAGAAATTCCAGCACCCCACTTGCCAAAAGTGTGGAAAGAAGCACCCTGGAAATTGCCTTAGGGGGACAAGAAAATGCTTCAAGTGTGGAAGAGAAGGGCACCTAGCTGTTAACTGTCAGCAAGAAGGACCCGCGGCTGCGACGGAGGGGAGGAACGCTCCGTTCGAACCTCAACGCGTTGTTCAATGCTTCAAATGCAAAGAACCGGGTCATTTTGCGAATCAGTGCCCTAATCCAAGGGTTATCGGAGGCAATCAACAACCTCCAAGACAGCAAGGAAGAGCTTTTGCCATCACTTCTGCCGAAGTGAACCCCGACAACGAAGTGGTGACAGGTACGCTAGTTATTCATTCAAGAATAGCGAACGTACTTTTTGATTCAGGTTCTACGCATTCTTTTATATCTCAAAAGTTTAGTAGAATAATCCCTGCACCACCACAAGTCATGGAAGTAAAGATGTCGGTGAGTACAGCAAATGGGGCAATCATTGCATCCCATGAGTATAAGTCCTCCCCTGTTATATTATGTGGATTGAATTTCCCGGCGAACCTCGTCATACTCCCTTTGGTGGAATTTGATGCAATTCTTGGCATGGATTGGCTTTCCTTATATAGAGCCAACATAAATTGTCGGGAGAGGGAAATCACACTCCATATGGAGAATCGACCCCCGATTCTTTACAAGTGTCAGGAGGAAGATGAATCTCCTTTAGCTCCATCATCTCAAGCATGGATATTACTGCCTTATGAGCACGCATATCTGGCTCAGATGATTGAGTCCAAGGAAGAAACCACCCTTGAAGAAATGCCTATTGTGAGGGAATTCGCTGAAGTATTTCCCGAGGAACTTCCTGGTCTTCCTCCAAGAAGAGATGTTGAGTTCTCAATTGAACTTATACCTGGGGCGCTACCAATATCCAAGACTCCATATAGAATGGTTGTTGTTGAGCTTGAAGAGCTGAAGAAACAACTACAGGAGAATCTGGATAAAGGGTTTATACGCCCAAGTGCATCACCATGGGGTGCACCAGTCCTCTTCGTCAAGAAGAAGGATGGGTCAATGCGGCTTTGCATCGATTATCGTGAACTTAACAAAATCACGATAAAGAACAAGTATCCTCTACCAAGAATCGATGACTTGTTTGATCAGCTGCGTGGAGCTCAATACTTCTCCAAGGTCGACTTGCGGTCGGGATATTATCAAGTAAGGGTGAAGAAGGAAGATATCCCCAAGACTGCTTTTCGTACAAGGTACGGGCACTATGAATTCATAGTAATGCCTTTTGGACTCACCAATGCTCCAGCAATATTCATGGACTTGATGAATAGAGTCTTTAGAGATTACCTAGATAAATTTGTGGTAGTCTTTATAGATGATATTCTGATATACTCCAAAACCAAGGAGGACCATGAGGAGCATTTAAGAACTGTACTGGAGACTTTGCGCAAGGAGAAGCTCTATGCCAAGTACAGCAAGTGTGAGTTCTGGTTGAAGGAGGTCTCATTCTTGGGCCATATCATCACAAGTAATGGGATATCTGTGGACCCCTCCAAAACAGATGCAATTGAGGGATGGCCGAGGCCAACATCGGTAACTGATATCCGTAGCTTCTTGGGGTTAGCTGGATATTATCGACGATTTGTGAGAAACTTCTCACGATTGTCCAACCCTATTACCAAGCTAACTCGAAAGGGAGTAAAGTTTGCTTGGAGTGATGAATGCGAAGAAAGCTTCAAGGAGTTGAAAAGGAGGCTTATCACTGCACCTGTGCTCACTTTACCCACAAGTGGGGAGCTTTTTGTGGTATTCAGTGATGCTTTGAAGAAGGGCTTAGGATGTGTGCTGATGCAGAATGATAAAGTGATATCCTATGCCTCAAGGCAGTTGAAAATCCATGAGCGAAATTATCCAACGCATGATCTGGAGTTGGCGGCGGTGATCTTCGCCTTGAAAATCTGGCGGCATTATCTCTATGGGGAGAAATGTGAGATATATACTGACCACAAGAGTCTTAAATATATATTCACACAGAAAGAGCTTAATATGCGCCAGAGAAGATGGATAGAGCTCATCAAGGATTATGACTGTTCAATACATTACCACCCTGGGAAGGCGAACAAGGTGGCGGATGCCCTAAGTAGAAAGGATCCAGCAATTCTATCAATGATGAGAATTGAGAAGGATCCAATCTTCTTAGACTTGATGAAGATGGACGTGGGAATCATAAAGAAGGGAACATCATCAATCCTTTCACAAATGATTGCTCAACCATCTCTTTTGGAAAGGTTAAAGGATGCTCAAAGGGATGATGCGAGAATCCAAGAAAAAGTGGAAGCTATCAAAAAGGGAAAATCCTCAGAGTTTAATGTTAATGAAGAAGGAATTGTGCGGTTTGGGAAAAGACTATGTGTCCCATCATGTTCGGAGCTGAAGAAGGAACTTTTGGATGATGCACATAGTTCAAATTTCTCTATTCACCCAGGGAGCACAAAGATGTATCGAGATCTCCGAGAAAACTTTTGGTGGGATAATATGAAGAAGGAGATCGCCGAATATACATCAAAGTGCCTGGTGTGTCAGCAAGTGAAGGCAGAGAGGCAGAAGTCTAAGGGGATGATGCAACCATTGCCCATACCAGAATGGAAATGGGAGAACATCACCATGGACTTCGTCACTGGACTTCCAAGGACATCCAAAAGCAACAATGCAATCTGGGTTATTGTGGATCGTCTTACAAAGACTGCACACTTCATTGCTATTCGAGAGGATTTCTCTTTGGATCAACTGGCACGGATATATATCAGGGAAGTGGTACGGTTGCATGGAGTACCACTATCTATTGTGTCGGACCGAGATCCAAGATTTACCTCTAAGTTTTGGAAGAGTCTTCAACATGCTCTGAATACTGAACTGAACTTCAGTACGGCCTATCATCCTCAAACTGATGGCCAATCCGAGCGGACTATCCAAACACTTGAGGATATGTTGAGAGCGTGCTCAATGGACTTTAAAGGAGGATGGGATCAACATCTTTCCCTAGTTGAGTTCTCTTATAATAATAGTTTCCACTCGAGCATCCAAATGGCACCATATGAAGCCCTGTATGGGAAAAGGTGTAGAACACCGGCATGTTGGGATGAGGTCGGTGAACGTAAGCTACTTGGACCAGAAATGGTCGAAGAAATGGTGGAGAAGGTGAAAACCATTCAGCAGCATATCAAGGCAGCCCAAAGTCGACAGAAGAGTTATGCAGATAATCGTCGACGAGACCTTGAGTTTAAAGTCGGAGACATGGTGTTTTTACGCATATCTCCGTGGAAGAAGGTCATGAGGTTTGGAAAGAAAGGGAAGTTAAGTCCAAGGTACATCGGCCCATTCGAAATTCTTGATCGTGTTGGGGCTGTGGCCTATCGACTAGCACTTCCACCTACTATGGCCAAGGTGCATGATGTCTTCCATGTATCCCTCTTAAGGAAGTACATACCAGACCCTTCACATGTACTCTCTTCCGAGGTGGTACAATTAGAAGACGATCTTTCTTATGAGGAGCAACCAGTGAAGATCTTAGATCGTAGAGAAAAAGTTCTACGAAATAAGACAATGCCCCTCGTCAAGGTGTTGTGGAGAAACCACAAGTTTGAAGAAGCAACTTGGGAGTCGGAGGATATGATGAAGCTAAGTTACCCACATTTGTTTTAGTGTGGGAAAAGGAAAATTTCGAGGGCGAAATTTCTTAAGGGGGGAATGTTGTAACGACCCAAAATTTCATTAATGGAAAATCCCTCTTGATCCAGTTAAATGTTTCTTTATGTTTTTATATGATGTCAACTTCTTTAGTTTAACGTTAAGATTTGTGACCGTTACTTTTATAGCCGTTGAACAGTGATCATCTGGGTAGTTTAAATATAAGTCCTTAACGAACCAATTTTCTACTCAGACAAAGGAAGCGATGGCCTCATCCAGTAGAATTGCCCCTTACGAAGCCCATTTGTCGGAGCTCGGAAAGGAGGTGGCGTCTTTGGGCTTTGCCCTTGACCAAGCCCAAGCTGAGCTTCATCAAGTCAAGCTCGAACGTGATCGTCTACGGGAAAAATGGAAGTTGATTGAGATTACCACCCGAGCGATGTTATCCGAGCAACCCCAAGAGTCTGTCACCATCGCACACCTTACCCTTAGGTCTTATGCGGCCATTTTAAGGGGTTATGTAACAAATAAGTAGAACCATGTTCATGTACATTATTTTTTTTTTGTATATAATAATGAATATAATTTCTAGTCATTTTTGATGCATTGTAATTAGTTTTTAAAGTACAAATGATGTTTTTAGTTATTATTTAATTAAGAATTATATTTTATTAAATTAAAGGATTTTTGAATTAAATAATATTTTAATAAAATATTATTATTAATATTAAATTAATTTTTTATTTAAATATAAATGATCTTATAATTTTATGAATGCAATTAAAATTTTTATTAAGGTTTGAAAGCCATTTCTGTCAAAACCCGTGAATTTTTTATAAATGTCGGTTTTTATTTTAAAAGTGAAAATTCACATATTTAGAAAATTATTTAGATAAAATAAATATTATTTTTGGAATCAGGACGTCGAAATTATCCAACGGTGAATTTTTCATAATTTTCTGAGACAGTCAAATTTTTGGGTAAAAATTAAATACCTTTTAAATATATAATGTGTTTTATGACATCATAATGACCCAATGGTGATGTAATAAAATACCATAATCCTTATGTTCGGCCAATATGTGTTTTATCAATAAAATAATGAGGTTTTGGGTTTGTTTGACTCACTTTTCAAAGCATTAATGGAGCCCTCAAGACTTATTCAACACTTTGCCTTTTTAAATTAATTTCCATGGGAGTGTGACTCACCTCCACATAAGCAACCCTAATTTTTTAATAAGTTCGGACCTTGGCCTTGTAAAATATTGTTTTCCTCTTCCCTTTTCCAGAAACCATGGGCAAATACCATGGGATGGTTTGTGGTTTGGATTATTTTAATATAAGGGGTCCCAAACCTAAATAATAAAGAATTCTCTCACCTTTCCTATATAAACCCACCCAAGCTCCCACTTCCTCCTCACTCAAAGCCCTTGAAGTTCGTCCAAACTCTGCCCTACTCTCTCTAGAATCCTCTCAAGGTGCCCCAAGCTCCCAAGAAGCCTCTCACAAGCCTCTCTCTAGCCTTTGGAAGCACACTTCCAAGTAAGGGTTTTTCTTCCTTTCTCATTTTTGTCAGTTTTCTTTAAGTTGTATTGCCTTTTTAATTTCAATTATGAATGTTGGGGTATGGTTTCGCACCTCCCCCATACTGCCCTATTATTGTTTGAATGATGGGAGACCCCTTTCTCTCTCATTAAATGCCTCCCATGTACACCCGTTACTATGCCGAAATTCCGAAAGGAGCTTCTCTCTCTTCTTTTATATTCAAGCAATACTTTTGTATCATGAATCTAAATTCCATTTCTATTGTTGGGACATGTATATATATGATCTCCTTACTGTCCATTACATGTAAATATGATGAGGAACCCCTTTCTCTCTCATCAACCTTTTTATGAATTCTTATGTCACGCCGTTACGCCGCCGAAATCGCACCGATTTTCTAAGCCAATGTCTTTGTGTAGTGAATACCATGCCCATTTCTCCATCAAGGGTATTCACCTTTATGCACATTTACTTATTGATTGTAAAGCTTCATGTATGAATTCCACATTCCTTTATCGTGGAATAAATGATTATGTTTTATGAATCCATGTTTTATGATCCATGTGGCACACTTATGCATGAAATGAAATGTTTAAGAAGGGTGCGCCCTGATAGCGCTCCAATGCATTGGGTAAAGTATAGTATCATGATACGTCATGTGCAATGAGTGTTGACTCATGCTAATTCAAGTGCAACGAGGGTTTACTCGTGCTTCAAGTGCAATGAGGGTTTACTCATGCTCCATGTGCAATGAGCCTTGGCTCATGCTAATTCAATGTTAAGTGTTGTTGCCACATTTCCATGTTATGATTATCATGCTTTATCATGCCTTTATGTTCATGTATCTCTTATGCTCTATTGATATGCCTATTGCCTAACATGTATTGTACTCCTCATGTTATTCATTATGTACTCCCTTACTGGGCTTTATAGCTCACCCTTTTCTTATGCATGTCCTCAGGTTATCCCATGCAATGCTAAGTACGAAGGAATGTAGTGGTCATGTAAAGGAAGTTTTCAATAAGGATGTTGTATTTCAAGTTTAAAGTTTTTATCTAATGATCCTAAGCCCCAAAGACACTAAACCTCTCGATCTTCTTTGTTGTATCAAGTGAAGTTTTATGTAATAAAGCATGTTTAATTTGTAATAAAAAGCAGGGTTGTCATAAAAGTGGTGAATGGTGTGTGAAACATCACATGAATGGGTACCCCCAAACATGATCATATGAGTTGAGCATGACATACCTATACATAACTCAATAAAACAAGAATATAGGATGATAAAAAACAATATAACAACCTAGAATTAAAAATATCATTCAAATATTACAAACATGAAGCTTGGGATTTACATCACGTTCCTCCCCGGGTGATCATAAGGGGTTTAGAAACCCATGGGAGGGGAGGAAGAAGAAGATGTTGAAATAGAACTTCCCATAGACTCTAGAAATTATATGGATGTTGAGAAGGATCATTGGGGAATACAAAATTGTATAACCTTTCCTCCTGGACGAACTTCTAAATGAGGTGCCCAAGGTGTTCTTTTATAGGCAAATTGGAAGGTGGTTTTGAGCACACAGATTGTCTAAAACCACTTGTATTATAGTTTTCAGACACTATAAAGTAAAATATTCCTTTGAAAAAAACTATAAAGTTGTATCCCCACATCATAGTTATCTCTAAGGAAAGTTTGGAATCATTTAGACAAGTAGATCCAGAGATATTGATAAAATAAAGAACACCGCTTTTGACTTGTGCGGATTTAATTCCCTAGATAGATCAATTCGGATTGGAATTTTATAGGCTGAATGGGGCTTGGGTTCCTTCATATTAAATGTATAAAATTAAATTTTGGACCCTCCCACGAAATTTCAGCCTATTTGGAATCACATTTTAGTAGAAGAATTCATTTTATTCCACTAGTGTGCTTGGATCATGTGTAGATTGACCCATTTTTCTTGGACTTCATCATGGATCCTCTAAATCACCTCCACCTACAATATAATTATCAACAAAAGTAACATTTACCTTTATAATAGTGTTAAACACAAAATAATTGAATCAAAAATGGAGTGAAATTTGTTATTATACTTGTAATTTTCAATACAAAACTGATTTAATACATTGGTATAAGGGTAAAATAAAACAGTGAATCGTGGTATGATCAGCATGGCTCCATTTGAGGCCTTGTAGAAGTGACCATGAAGATCACCTCTATAGTGGACAAACCCAGGGGAGTCAGCACTTATGGATCTAGAGTTGGTATAGGATATCACCGAGAAATTGTAGATCATCCAAGAGAGGATGAAGACTTCACAGAGCTGGCAGAAGTCTTATGTCGATAGGAGACGAAGACCTTTAGAGTTTGAGGAGGGAGAAAATGTCTTCCTATGGGTCTCACCCCAATGAGGATTACAGAGGTTTGGTCCGGGCGGAAAGCTATCTATGAGGTTCATCAGACCATTCTAGATCCTCAATAGAGTAGGCAAGGTGGCATACCACCTAGATCCTCCCCCACAGATGCACTGGGTGTATAACGTTTTCCATGTGTCACAGCTGAGGAGGTATGTGCATGATCCATCACATGTTATTGACTGGGGAGAGTTGGACATCGACGATGGGGAAACGTTTGTGGAGTTTCCAGTGGAGATTGAGGATTGAGAGGAGCAGGTCCTTTGTGGGTGGTCGATTCCTCTGGTGCAAGTTCATTGGCAGCATGGGAACCTCCATGAGAGCACATGGGAGTGGGAGGCTCAGATACGTGCTCAGTACTCCCATTTGTTTCCCTATTCTCTTGTAGCTTTCGGGGATGAAAATAGCTAAGGTGGGGAGAATGTAACGACCTGGAAATTTCATATAATTTTTTTAAATTATTTGGGATTATTACAAGTCTGTGAAAATTATCGGCACTTAATTCCGAGGCTCGGTGTGCCTGGAATGAACTTTTGAACTTTTTTAAGGTACGTTCAGTAAATGTGCGGGTTTCATTTTCTATCTTTTAAACTAGTGCTCGGATTAAAAATATGAGGTCACTATTGCACATGTAGTGTCAGGATTCGCTTAAGGGAGGCTTAACTTCAACCTCAGTAGGTTGGGTGAAAAAGTTAGTTTTTGTAACTTTTAAAGAAATAATAAAATAACATAAAAATTGTTATTTTATTTTCCTACCTCCAGTTGAGCGGTGGTGGTGAGACCGATGACTTTTCAATCTATTTAATGGATTGACTCTTCGGTTTTTAACCACACTGTTGAGATATTAAGAGGTTCATTCATTAATTAATGCATTAATCTCTTATTGTGTTACTCACCCATCTCCTCTATTTAATTAAGGCTCGGGTTGGGGTTTTTGACACAGCTATGAGGAACCTCTGGCGAAGTACTGCGACATCTTCCACCGACGAAGAATGGAAGCTTGTATGGAAATGATCTGGGATCGATAAACGTCGACAGCTTCATCAAGTAAGGAATCTTCTCCCTCCTTGATCGTGACATCACCTCCATTTACAAGGTAGGTGATTTTGTTCTTTAATTCAACTGAGTTATTTTTCTTTTCCTCATTCTTGAAAATGTGATGAACGTGGATCAACCAAAACGAGTTGATCCACGATTCGTTTGGAATTGTGGGATGTTTTGGGGTTTTTGAATAGGGTTTTACTTGACTTTGATAATTTTTTACAACACCCCCCCCCCCATTGATATGATGCTAATGCGGAGGGAGGGGGCTAAACGAACAAGGATCGGACCCTCCACCCCTTCATTTTTGTCATGTTCTTCATGGAAGAATTTTGAATTTGAAGGAAACGTGAATCAGAGGGTCTTGTTGTGATGGAAGTATTCTGAGAGCCCTGTAGGGGAAGACGGGAGTGAAAATGGAGCTCTGTAGCATCATCAGAGCCCCACGAAAGAAGTGTCAATGCGGCATTGGCGTGGCAGCATCACGACCGGCGCCGACGGACGAGGGCGGTGGATGAGGGTGGAAGCCGGCAATCGCTGACCGCGATGGAAAAGCAGCACCCACAAATTCCATAGTAAGAGAAGGGTCAGTTGGCATCATCCGACCGCATTGGCAGTAGGGAGGCATGTCGTCGCGTGCCGTGGAAGGCATGTCGCGGCATCGTGTCACGGCGGGGGAGGGGGAACCACGCCTACGGGTCCCATTGGTAGGGGCGGCACTACGTGGCTTCGCCGTTTCTCTAACCCAAACATCTTGTGCCATTCATGAGGGGGACCAACCCCATGCCACCCAGGCGGGACGCCCAGCTGGCAAGTCACGCCCAGCCAGCAGTTTGGACTGGTCCCACGGCCTGGCGGGCTAAGACGGTTCTACGGCCCAGTGGGCCAAGCCCACCACATCCTAGACCGCATGAGCCAGCCTATCTAGTTTGGGTTTGGCTAGGTCAGAGTCGAGTCAGACCCGGACCGGGTCGGGTCGGCCCAGGTCGGGTCGGGTCGGACCAGGTCGGGTCGGGTCGGACCGAACCCGAACCCGCTTCGACACCATTTCACAAAAGGGTTGTAACTAACAAACCAGACATTCGTTTGACGAACTGTTTATAGTAATGGAATCCTTGGAATGATAAGGTATTTTTGATATACTCCATTTGAGTTTTGGAGAAAGTTTGAGTATGGTCGGGTTGGATCGAACCTGAATCCAATTGGGCCCTTAGCACTAAAATGACTATAACACTCAAACCGGGTGTCCGATTGACGCGTCGTCTATTGTGTTGGAACCCTTATGACATGACAGATCATTGGGTTACTTATTCATGGGACTTAGTTCCGGTTTAAGTACAACCGATGGATTGAGGATCGGATCCTCCTAGAATCAAGCGTACTATGTACGGTAATCTAGTGGCTGGCTGAGACATGCAGAATGAATAGAAATCTTGTGTGGATCAACACCTAGAGATCCTATGTGGATCAAAAACTAGAGATCCTATTTGGATCAGCACCTAGAGATCCTGTTTGGATCATCACCTAGTGATCCTGTGTGGATCAGCACCTAGCGATCTTATGTGGATTAGTAGTAGAAACCTTGACAGAATAAGATGATCTAGCTTTACAACTAATCATCTATACTTCTATACTTAAGTTATAAATGGTTTGTGCCGAGTATTTTTATTTGTTCTTTGTGATTGAGATCATGTTTTTTGTTTTCCTTTTTGGAATTATGAGAGATCTTCAGGGGTCTTTGGGTCCCTATTGGGTATTGTTATACTCACCCATGCACGGGCTTCGCCTGAACCTTGTTGTGTCTTATGCAGACGACGGGCATACTTGACTGAGACTCAGGGAGCTAGGACCTGACGGTGGATGGCTGTGAAGGTTGATGTGAAGACGGGTAGTACCTAACCCTTCAGGTATGATCCTTATCAAGCAATCTTAGAAGCTATTTTTCTGTTTTAGTTGTTTTTCTTTCAGTTGGGATTTTATTCCATCCCCTTTACTTTCAGTACACACTTTTACTATTGTAGTGTTACTTCGTGGTTGCATCTTGTTGTGTTCTTGGACTGTGTGTTTGTATAGGTTTAAAGGCAATGCCTTCCCGTTTTAGGGATACGTCTTCTCGGTGCTAGTCACCAACCCCTGGCCTATAGAAGGTGGGATTAGGGTAGTCATGGAATGGGCCTCGAGGGACAGGTCATGAAAATTTTAAAGAAATTAAATAAATAATAATAATAACGATATAATAAGAAAAAAAAGAATCAAAAAGGGGTGTTTAGGGGATCCGCATATAGGGTTTCGGGAGGCGTTGATTACGGTATTCACAAGGGGTTTCAAAGTTTGGGGAGAGTCACGTAGCAAGGCCGATTGAGGTCATGCGCTGGGGGAAGCTGGAGCCACTGTGAGGGAGTCGTTCGGTGAGGTCAAAGTCGAGGCATGTAGACGGTGACGACATGCTGAGCTCGGATGCGGAGTCCGACCGAAGATGCAGTGGTTGTAACGAGTGGTGAGGGTTTTAATTTTTCTATACCTAGTGTGAGGTAAGATTTAATTTTCATTATAGCTGTCTAATTTTCATATCTGAGGTCCTGGTTGTGGAATCTTTTGGTTTACCTTTTCAGTAGATTGTTTGTTGTGTGTTTCTTGAATTTTTTACCCCAAATTCTTTCCACTAACTCATGTCATTATTTCACTTGCTATCATATTTTATCTGCAACTTCTTTTTATCTACAAATGTCTATTTCAGGCCAATTGTTATATCGAATTTGTCCATTGTTCCCATCAATTTTTATATAGGATTTCTGCAGATGTTCATGTAGTAGTCAATTTATACTAATTCTGTCTTAATTTTGAGATGTCTTTATTTAGATGAATCAATTACTGTATATGTGAATGGAATATTATTTTCATTTTACTCATCTCAAATCCTAGATTGCTCAGCAATCTGAGACTCGCACATCTATATTTGCACAATAGTTTTGTGGATATAAAATTCTCGTTTTGGTGTGAAAATGAGATTGGAAAACCCTAATTTTAGTCTATGTCCCAAGATGAGGATGGTCTTCTTGTATTCTAATCCTCAATTAAGGGAAATTATATTTCTCTTTTAATTTTTTTGACTGTTTCCATCAAAAATGTTTTATTGACGAATATAGTTTTCTCATTTACTATCAAGTTTTTCAAAAAAAATGTAGGGGGTTTATTTTCTTTTCAAATTTTATAGCAAGGGTTTTGTTAAATTTTGTTCTCTGGTTATTGTTTCTTTACTCTACTGAATTTTTTATGGGAATTATATACATGTTTTGTTTCAAAATGAAATTATTCGATCATAAGGGAGATTAAATATTTTCTGATTTTAATATTATTATTTTATTTTTGAATTCATTTTATAACGATTTAATTTATTTAGTTTGAACTGAATTTACAATTCTGAAAGGGTGATATTGTGTTCAATATAGATTTTTTAGTATGAATAATAAAATGTATTTTAACTCATGTTTAAATATTCTGGTTTTCCTATTTTATTATGCTATTCTATCTTAAGAAAACCCTCAGCATGATTTTTAATTTTTTTAATATTGATAAGTTATTATTTTATCAAACTATGTTTTTTAAGACATTTACATATATATGTGCATATACATATATATGTATATATAACCAAATATGTATATTTATACATGGTGAATAATTATTTAACTTATTTTGGAATAATGGGATGTTCCCTAAAAACTCTAATTGTTTTCAAGGATTACTATTTATGGGTACTAATTTTAATTCTATCAAGGGGTATTTTCATTTATCTAAATTTTGATTAAACATGAGTTTATTCCATGATTAGGAGTATAATAAATTCCATTTCATAAGTTTATATATATATATATATATATATATTTGGATGAAATGATTATTGTTATCTTCGTGACTCAAAAAAATGTGCATATCATTTTATCTTTGTATATTAAAATTACAGAAGTCACAATCGCATATAAACATGTCCATTCATGTATGCATTACATCGACACCCATTGCATCTTTAATAAGTTCATGTTTTAATGTAAATTTTAAGGTTTAGTTTCGAAACTAATAAGTAAACTGATTTCATTGAAAGTGTTTTATTTTAAAGGTTACTTTTATAGATTTATGTGTGATGCATACACATGAGCCTCAGCCCAGTTGGTGAGGTATTCTTAAGTGCATCCACGAGACCCAGGTTCAAAACTAGGTAGAGGAATATTTTTGGGGGGTGTAGTAGTACTGTAGCAGGTACTATTGCAGGCATTGTAGAAATATTGTAGTAGACTGTACACTGTGAGGGTACTACAACAGAATTGTACACTGTGCATGTACTGTAGCAGACTATACACTGTGCGGGTTCTATAGTAGGTACTGTAGCAGGTACTATAGCAGGTTCTATTCGGTACTGTATCAGCTTGAACTATTCACCTTGGGAGATCAGTTTGGGCTTGGAGTCCTTAAGGCTTTCAGGCCACCCAGACCTTCAGGTCAATAGGGCTTTCGGGCCACCTTTAAGGCCTTCGGGCCACCTCAAGGGCTTTGAGCCACATGCAGTTACCCCAGACAGACTCTAAAAAAAGGAATAGCCCCAGAAGAGGATTTAGAGCAAGTTCACTCAACAGAGTAGATCCAAATGGATTGTCAGAATGAGAGGGTATGGCTATTCCATCGAGACCAGCCTGTGCTTGCACAAGAAGCCCATCCAAACAACCATGCGAAGGTGGAGAGCTACTATCACGATGCAGATGTTGGGGAGGGGCAGTTCCTTGTAGATAGTCTAGTTGAATTCCCTAAGACCTTTGGGTCATGTAATCTCCTAAGCCTATGGGCCTTGTAATCTATGAGCCTTCGGGCCTTGTAAGGGTTCCCCTCATCCCTTGAAAGGTGGGTTATCAAAAATCAATAAAAAAGAAGGCCTTCGGGCCATTCGGGCTATGTGTGATGCATAATTAGTTATTTCTTAAGAATATTATATAAATTGAATGTAAATTTACTAATTATATGTAAAGATTTTATATTCTCATGTCATTAACTTATTCCTATAATAAATTAAGAAAATGTGAATTTAATATTTGATTGTGTTTTTAATAATAAAAGTTATCACTTTTTAAAATGTAATACATAAGCTGATGAATGAAATATGTAAGTGCATGTATGCTAATGAACTTACCATATAAATATGTAAAGTCAAGTATAAGATATTTGGTTGTGAGATTCTAATAAGTGAGTTTCCATGAAAGTTTATACTTTCACATTTATAAATAAATATAAGTTTTTGGATGGTTAATGTTTGTTTATATATATATACTCAAATTCATTTATGTTCTTATGAAAATTTTTGTTTTTAAGGGTATTAATCTATGTTATAACTCTTGTTAAATATGGATATTTTTATCAAATTTTTCATTAAATATGAATTTATCCGACGAATTAGAGTATTTTAAATACCATGTCATATATATATATATATGGGAAACATTAGTTTATTTTATTTTAAAAATTAAACTCACTGTATATATATACACACAAAGTATATAATTTTTATTGGCATGTTATAATATTTAATGTCATATTTTAAAAAAAAAATTGCATAACATGTCATCGTGTTATTATAAACTTAAGGGTTTCGCATCTACATAAAGTCATGGTCATGCGTCAATCGTAACATCGACACATATTTTATGGTTTCAAATAAATTTTCCAAGATTATCAAGCACATGGATTTATTTAAGAATTGAAATGTTTTATGCACGAAACATATTTATGTATTATAAAAGATTATTTCGAGAAGACGAAACTATATATTCATTTTTGATTAAATGTGCATTTATTTCATTACTAATTTTATTGATGGCTTACAAATAAAGACAGTTATATTAAGTATGGGATTAATCTTTTTATGATATTTTATTGATTAAGAATTAAACTTTTCAAAAGTGGTATGAGAAACTTTGTATTGTTTAAAGAATATGTACCTCAATAATTTATCAATGAATTTATTTTTCAACTATGATTAAGATTTAAATAAATCAAAGTGGTATGGAACACTTTGATTTAAAGAAATATTTTTATTAGACATAAGAGGAATGCGTTGGAGAAATTATGTGATGGGTGAGCCCCACTATAGCCTCTCGATGCATCGGCAGGTCTCATGAGACAAACTATCATCTTGGCACGAGGCCTTGAAAGAATTATTATGTTGTCCAAAATTATGAATTCACACATGCATTGGACTTATTATGTGAAGGGTGAGGCCTTCTATATCCTCTTAATGCATCGGTAGGTCTCATGAGACAAACTAGATCTTGACACAAGGCCTTGAAAAAATGGTTATGTATGGTCTTGGAACAAGGCCTTGACAGAATGTTTATGTTGTATTTCATTATACATTCCCTCATTATTAATCTAGTAAGTGAAAGTCCATGTGATTATTCGACTAGTATAATAACCATGGTTAATAATCATTCTCTTATGAACATGTATTAATGAGTTATACATTTTCAAGTACACATGGAATAATGTTTTATACTTATGTATATCATTTACTAAGAAGGGTTAATTATTCGTTTCTAATCCATAAACAAAGTTTAATAACTTATCTATAATTTCATAATTTTCATTTATGTGATAAATGATAATTGATATCATTTTTGGTGTAATTCTAAACAAGTAATATTTCAAGTGAAAAAATTGTATTCGCACACCTAGAATGTCATTTAATGATTAAGTATGGTAATTATATATATTATAAGTTAAATTTCATGCATTTCTATTCAAGTAAGTGCATATTTTATAATGTATTTTATTCGTAACTCTTAAATAAGTTTAGCTATTTTGAGCATGAGTTTATCCGTAAAGTTTTTTCAGAATATCTCAAGAAAATGATGATGACATGTTATGGGAAATGTTAATTTCATGATTTAAAGCATGTATTTTAAATAAATGTTTTAAAAGTAAAATTATATATTTATGGTTTTGTTTTGAAACCCCTTACTGGGAATATCCAATGTTCACTCATTGTTTTAAAATTATTTTTCACAGGTCACTTGGAAGTCCAAAGTTGGACACCATCATTTTTACACACAGATAAGTGAAGTTACTCTTTTGTTTGTTTAATTTTAATGAAACTCTAATAAATTTTAGTCTTGTATCTAACTCTACAGAACCTAGACCAGTAAATGTTCTTCTGCTATGTAATGTTTAAGGCTGGGTCCTTACAGCATGTCAAGATCTTGGACAAAGTTTCACATCCATACTACTTCTTTATCTACCAAAGAAGCTTCAATATACTTGAAATCTACTGTATAACCTATGACCATATCCCATTTTAATCTCTTCCATCTCACAGAACCTCTATTTTAAGTGAAGATATATCCCTTTTGTGACTTCATATCATCTTGATTAGTTTGTAAGATGGCATCTACATATCCTATAATGACTAGTTCCTTATATCCTCCATAAACCAATAATATATCTTTAGTACTCCTCAAATAATTAAGGACAGTCTTGACTTCCATACAATGGTGGTCACCTGGGTCATATGGATATCTTCCTACCACACTTAATGTGTAATCTATATCTATCCTAGTACGTGGCATAACATAGATGACTGAACCAATCATTTATGTGTATATAATACTTATCATTATATTTCTTTACTCATGTGTCTGAGGAAACATTTTCTTGGAAAGATGAATTCCATGTTATGCTAGAAACAATCCCCTCTTGTATTGTTCCATGATAAATCTCTTTAGTATATTTTCAATGTGTGTGCATTGACTTAGGATGAGAAGCCTCTTTGATCTATCACGATGGATATTGATCCCAAAAATATATGTTTTCTCATCCAATTCCTTCATAGAGAAGTATTCATTCAACCATGCCTTAATATACTGTAAGAATCATATTTCACTTCTAATGAGTAATATTTCATCAACGTATACTATTAAGAAAATGACAATACTCCCACTAAACCGTTTTTAGACACAAGGCTCACACTCATTTTTTATGAAACCAAATTTCATTATGGCTTCATCAAAATGAATTCTCCTTGACCTAGATGATTTCTTTAATCCATAAATGGAATTTTAAAATTTTAATATCTTATTACCATCTTTTAGAGTCACAAACCCTTAAGGTTTCATCATATATAAATCTTCCTAAAGGTTCCTATTGAGGAAGGCTATTTTGAAATACATTTTCCAAATATTATAGTCATGGAAAGATGCAATGTAAAGTATAATTCTAATGGATTTTATCATTGAAACTAGTGAAAAGGTTTCATCTTAGTCAATTCCTTGACATTGTTTAAACCCTTTTGAAACCATTCATGCCTTATAGGTACTGAATTTTTCTTCCATGTCCAGTTTCCTCTTGAATACACATTTACAACCAACGGGATTTACATCCACTTGAGGATATACCAAAATCCAGTCTTGGTTTTGGTACATGGAATCCATTTTAGAATTCATGTATTCTTGCCACTTGGAAACATCTATGCCACTTACTGCTTCTTTTTAGGTTAGAGGAAAATTATTATCAACTAATAATGAGTCACCATCCTCAGTGACTAGAAAACTATACCATTTTGGTTCTCTAACCTCTCTAGTACTCCTATGAAGTACTTGTGTCTCTGAAACAACTTCTTATTCAATGGGGATTTGTGGAATTTTTTCCTGTTCCAACTCTTGTGTATCTCTATCCTGGACTTCATAGAAGTATATCTCACTCCCATTATCACTTTTAGAGATAATATACTTCTTAATAAATGTGATAAATATTCCAACCACAACCTTTTTGTCTAAAGGATTGTATAGGTAGTATCCCTTTATTTCGTTGGGATATCCTATAAAGATACACTTTGTGCCTTTTGGTGAAATATTGTTACCTAAATAGGCCTTAACAAACACTTCACAACCCCACACATTGAACTAAGAAAACATGGGTTTTTCTTATTCCATAAGTGGTATTTTGTACCGTATATCACTTTAGTTAGAAATTGTTTCAGTACATATGTTATGGTTTGTAACATGTATCCCCAAATGCATAATAGAAGACTCACATGACTCTTCATTTATCTCACCATGTACAACAAGGTGTTGTTACACATTTTTCTTACACCATTCCTATGAGGCATATAAGGAGGATTAAGTTGATATAGTATCCTAAACTCCTATAAATAATCAATAAATTCTTGATTAAGATATTCTCCACCATGGTCTGAGTGGAGTTTCTTAATCTTCTTAATAAGATGGTTCTCAAATTCATTCTTGTATTTCTTGAATTTATCAAAAGAATCATACTTATACCTCATTAAGTAGACATATCCATATCTATTAAAATAATTTGTAAAAGTTATGAAGTATGAGTACCCACCCCTTACTTCAATGTGAAATGGTCCACATACATCGGTATGAACTAATTTAAGAATCACTTTATCCCTTTCACATTTCCCACTAAATGGGGATTTGTCCATTTTTATTTGTAAACATGTATGACATACACCAAGTTTTTTTAGTTTGAAATAATATAAATACTCATCTTGATGTGATTTAGTCAAGTGTTTTTCAATTACATGACCTAGAAAGTGATGCCAAATCTGGGTGTGGTATGAGTCATGTGAAGTAACTTTATTATCAATTGTCTTTACTTGGTTTGTTTAATCCAACACATAAAGACCTTTATTTAAATGTTCTTTACCATAAACAAATGTTTTATTTATAAAATAAACAACATTTATTTCCATGTTTAAAAATTAATCCATCTGTTTCAAACCTAGATACAAAAATATTGTTTTTGGAAATAGATGGAACATAATAAAAACCCTTCAAAACCAAGATCATTCTAGTCTAAAATGTGAGGTGATAGCCCCCGATATATACAATGGTAAGTTTAACTCCATTGGTAGCTCATAGATCTACCTCCCCTTGGTCAATCTCTCTGAATCTACTTGGTTCTTTTATTTGAATAAATATGTGAGAACCACAAGCTATATCTAATACCCAATTTTTTAAAATATATAAATTTCACTCTATAATAAAAATGTCTAAAGCTTCCCCTTACTTATTTGGTTGGAGGTGGTTTTTCTTCCAGTGGCCCTTTTTTCACATGTAAAATGAATAGAATCATATTCCATTTATTTCCCCTTGATATTACTCTTCTTATATGGTAATGAAGAATATTTGGACTTAGATCTCTTCACATTCTCTTTTAATTTGTTCACTATAATCATAGAAGGCTTTTCATGCTTCATATCCTTATCTACTTGGAGAAGGAGAGTAAGAAGATCTGAAGAAGACTTATCAATGTTGTTCATATTAAAATTTACAATAAATATATGAGGGCGTGATGAAATAATGATATCAACACCCAGTTCTTCGGGGAGTTTAAACCCTATAACTTTTAGGTGCTCAATTTAGCCAATGAGCTTAACTATGTGAGGCCCAGATAGATCACCCTTCACAAGTTTACATTGAAAGAGCTATTTGAAAATTTCAAATCGTTCTTGTCTATCTCTTTCTTAGTATAAACCTTAGAGGTTCTCAAGCATGATATACACATCCATGTTTTCATGAGACTTCTTGGGTTCACTAGACATAGATGAAATCATCAAACATTTAACGTTGACTGTGTTGCTCAATTTTTTTCATAGAAAAAGAAATATTCATCCTCACCTCCTTAGTAGGAATATTAGGAAATGAGGATTCTATCATGTAAGATTTTTTTTCTTGGTTTAGCACAACCCGAAGGCATCTAAACAACTTTTGGAAGTTACTGTCAGTGAGGAGGTTGGATTTCTCCAATATTGATCATAAGGATAGTGTGGATAATGAGCTTTCCATTTTATTCTTCAATTAAAGATAAGATTATTAATACTTTTTCTTGATTAAAAATTATGTTAGAAATAATAAATTAATTGATTTTATTAATTAAATATCCCACTATTTTATTAGGTCTTAATATCCCTCACCCTTGAACTCAGAATTTCTAGTTTTTAAGAAATTCTAGTATAAAGGATCCCCATTAATTTTCTAAATAATCCATACTATGGACATGAAAATCATAATAAAGTAATTAGGTAGGTGATATTTCCAACTACAGGCTTGCAACTCCTTGATCTATTGAGTGGATTCCCCTATCTTGAAATCTTGACTTGGATTTCCTTAACACTTGCCTCCAAATTTTTATTGAACAGACTTTGGTCATTAAACTTAATAAAAGTTCAGTTAAGTCAATCCAAAACCCTCATGAGAAATCCCCAATAAAATTAAGTGTCCAGAATTTTGTCATGTACTACACTTAGTTATATGGTTTCATTCCAAATCAAGTAATGGAAGTCTTAGTCTAACTTAATATTAGGTTGAGGGGTTTTAATTAATTATGCATAAATTTTATTTTTTTTATTCTTTATATGTATTTTTAATATTAAGTGGATATTACTTAATTAATTAACAATGCTGGATAAAACATTTACGCATAATCTATTTATTTAAATTCCCTCTTTTTACATTAATTCATTTATTTATGTGATTTTAGTCTTTCATCCATAAAATAAACAATTCATAGACATAAATAAATAAATAAATCAGTCATGATCTTTTCTAATGGTTAATTTAATGGGTGCACATTAAATCAACCTTTTACCTATGGGAAATATCTCCTATTTCTTCTCTTTTCATGAATTATAGCATTCTACATGTCCACCTATATATCTTCTGGGTTGGATTCATTATGGTTCTATCTTGGACTACCTCCATGTACCTTGGGAAACTCCATTAATTACATGTATTTATAACTCACATGAAAGTGAGGAGAACCAAAGGATTGGTTAAGAGAGATTACATAAATAACCATGGAAATGCATGTCCTGTATAATAATGAAGGGAGGGATGACTCACATGCCATAATTTTTAATTTAATAATAACTAATTTCAAACACATGCAATAAATTAAATTAAAACATCCAACACATACGCAGGTCTTGGTCAAGAAATGTATACACAAAAGTAAATGGATAAAATTCATTTCTTATTCATTCTTTATTATTAAGATAAATGTGCTTGTATTAATTAATTAATTAATTATCTTTAATCTT
Organism: Viscum album; assembly: GCA_963277665.1. Classification (NCBI taxonomy): domain Eukaryota; kingdom Viridiplantae; phylum Streptophyta; class Magnoliopsida; order Santalales; family Viscaceae; genus Viscum; species Viscum album. The sequence goes on along the minus strand of OY728142.1, from coordinate 1,325,401,651 downwards.
AATCTCCATCTGAATCCTCTTGTATATAACCATAATAAAGGCATAAATTGGAAATAAATGGTCAGACCAACAATTTCAGATTTATTAAAATAAATTAATTGAACATTTGAAATTATTTATAACCCCTATTAAATTGTCAAACACTTAAATTTCCAATCAAAGCAATAAGGTTTTAATGATTCAATTTTTAATTTAATGTAATTTTTTATTTTTTTCCATTAATTGGGAGACTACACAATATGTATTATCTAACTACATATTGTGTACCTTGGTTGTTGTGTATTTGATTTGCACTCCTGGGGTTTCGATGTGTTAACTTGGCCAAACTAAATGGAATTTACATACTAGCTACATGCCATGTATCTAGTTTTTGTGTGCTTGAGATACTCGCTTGGGTCTTTAGTATGTATCTCAGCGGGATCACATGACATTTATAAGACAACTACATTATAACAACCCTGCTCTATATTTAAAATTTAAACATGATTTATTACATAAACATACACTTAATATAACTCAGAATATCAATAGGACTAGTGTCTTTGGGGATTGGGAACATTAAATAACAATATAAAACATGAAATACAACATCTTTATTAAAAGCTTCTTTTACATGACCACACCATTTTTTTGAACTTAACACTGCATGGGATAACCTAAGGATATACACAAGAAAGAGGTGAGTTGTAAAGCCCAGTAAGGGAGTAAACAAGGTGTAACATGAAGAATAAAATACATGTTAGTCAATAGTAATATCAATAGAGCATAAGAAAAACATAAACAAAAAGGAATGATATATCATGATTATTATAACATGGAAATGTGGAAACAACTTAAAACACTACATCATAAACATAAAGGAATCAGGTAACCCCTGTCAAAAAATGGTGGGAAAATGTATTAAAATGAATTAGGTAAACCCCTATCCCAACATGACGTATCATGATACTAAACATTACCCAATGAATTGGTACACTATATAATTTTGCGTGCACCTGTCACTTTCACTTCATTCTCATGCTTAAGTGTGCCACACATATCATAAAACATGGATTAATTATTTATCATAATTCATTCCATGATCAAGGAGTGTGGAATACATACATGTAAGTCCTAAATAAAAAGATATATGTGCATAAAGGTTAATACCCTTGATAGAGTAATGGGTATGGTATTCACTACATGATGATTTTGGAATGGAAAATCACGATGTAATTTCAGCAGCAGAACGGCGTGACATGAAAAATCATAAAAAGAGTTGATGAGAGAGAAATGGGTCTCTCATAATATATACATAAAATGGGAAGTAATATATTCATATAAATACATGTTCTAACAAAATTAATTTGTAAATAGAAGGTGTAACATAATAAAGAAACTTGAAGAAAGAGGAAGAGTGAAATAACTCTTACAAAATTTTGGCATGGTAACGAGTGTACATGGGAGGGATTAATGAGAGAGAAAGGGGTATATCATAATTAAAAAATAATAAGGGTGATACAGGGGAGGTTCTAAAATATACCCTGTCATTTTTAATTGAAAATAAAAGGGTGCAACAATATAAGGAAACTTGGATAAAAATGAGAAAGGAAGGAAACCCTTACTTGAGTGTGTGACTTCAAAAGCTTGAAGAGGGGATTTTTGAGAGCTTGGAATGCCTTGAGAGAATTATAGAGAGTTGAGGACAGAGTAGGGGCGTGCTAAAAGGATTTTTATTGAAGCTAAGTGGGAGCTTCGTTGGGTTTATAAAGTAAATGAGAGAGTAATTCTTTAATATTTCACAAACTTTGGTTTTGGAATCTATATAATTAAATATTAAAAATCACAATCCTTCCCATGGTTTTTTTCCATGTGTTTTTCCAATTAGGAGTGGAAAAAATTATTTTATAAGTACATGGGGCGAATATATTAAAATATTATCCTTTCTTATGTGGAGGTGAGTCACATTATTGAAGAAATGAACTTAAAATCATAAAATATGTTATACATTTTGTAGGATTCACAAAGGCATTATAAAATAAGTAAAATAAATCTAAAATAGAATTATTTTAAATTTAAAACATATATTTGGTCTAATATCCCTTTCATGGTATTTATTACATCATCATTGGGTCATTATGAAGTCATAAAACACATTATATACTTATATAATATTTAATTTTTTACCCAAAAATTTGACTGTCTCAAAAAAATTATGAAAAATTCACCATTGGATAATTTTTACATCCTGATTCCAAAAATAATATTCATTTTATCTAAATAATTTTCTAAATATGTGAATTTTCACTTTTAAAATGAGAACTGACATTTATTGAAAATTGACGGGTTTTGACAAAAACAGTGTTTAAACCATAATAAAAAATTACATTTGACTTCATAAAAATTATATAATTATTTATTATTAATAAAATTAATTTGATAATAATATTTTATTAAAATATTAAATATTTCGAAAAATCATTAATTCCTTAAAATAAATTCTTTAAAAATGCACTTTTTGTTTTATCGTATAAAAATGTAACTCTTATCAAACTGATTACCTAATCATTTATAGATAAGGAAATGATATAATCATAATTTATAAGAATTTTTTTTATAATATTATTAATAAAACCATTGTTTAATACAATAATGCATGTATTTCTCAAAAGTACCATTTTTACCCAAAAAAACAATTTATCAAATTCATCATTTTTTTAGAAAGACTACTCCTATAAAGGAATTGATGGAATAAGACTTTTATTTATAGAAATGGATTACACAATAAATAATTAATACCTTGTTACATAACCCCTTATAACACCCACATAAGACCTAAGGATAAGGTGTGCAATGGTGACAAACTCTTGGGACGGCTTGGATAACATCGCCTAGGTGGTAATCTCTATTAACTTGGTCTTCTATCATAGATGATTCCATTCAAGCTTAATGTGTTGAATCTCGACTTGGTATTGGTCAAGAACGAAGCCCAGTGATGCTACCTCATTTTTGAGCTCTAAAAAATGAGCTTCATATGGCCCGAGTCTACTGGATGATGTCATCATCTCCTTTGTCTATGTCGAAAGGATATTTTAAAATCTTATAATTATATTAGTTGTGTGATCATTGTTCAATAGCTATATTATCAATGGTAATGATACTTAATGGTCATTTAAACCCAATAATAATTAAAAAAATAGTGCATGTGTTTTCTATATTCATAATACATTAAAATAAAGGGAATTTTATTCATAAATGATCAGGTCATTACAAACTTTCCCCCTTAAGAAATTTCACCCTCAAAATTTCCTTCTCCCACACTAAAATAGAAGAGGATAACTCTTCCTCATCACTTACTCTGGTTCCCATGTTGCTTCTTCAAACTTTTGGTTTCTCCCCAACACTTTGATAATGGTCATTGTCTTATTTCATAGAACTTTTTCCCTACGATATAAGATCGTCACTGGATTCTATTCATAGGAGAGGTCATTCTCCAATGGTACCACCTCTGGATTGAGTACATGTGATGGGTCTGGTATGTACTTCTTTAATAGTGACACATAGAACACATCATGTACTTGAGATAGGTTCGATGGGAGTGCTAGTTGATAGGCCACTGCTTCGATTTAATAAAGGATCTCAAAAGGGATGATGTAACTTGGACTAAGCTTTCCCTTATTCCCAAATCTCATAACTCTCTTCCATAGTGATATGCGGAGGAAAACCATATCTCCAAAATCAAACTCTAGGTCTCGTCGATGGTTGTCAGAATATCTTTTGTCGACTCTGAGCAGCTTTGATGTGTTGTTGGATGGTCTTAACCTTCTCCACCATTTCTTTGACCATTTATGTACCTAGAAGTTTTCCCTCCCCAACTTCATCCCAACATGTCGGTATTCTACACCTCTTCCCATAAATGGCTTCATAAGGAACCATTTGGATGTTTGAGTGGAAACTATTGTTGTCAGATAACTCAACCAGAGGAAGATTTTGAACCCATCCCCCTTTGAGTCCATTGAGTGTGCTCTCAACATATCCTCAAGTGTTTAGATAGTCTGATAATATTGGCCATTAGTATGAGGATGATAAGTTGTACTGAAGTTCATCTTAGTATTCAGAGCTTGTTGGAGACTCTTCCAGAACTTAGAGGTGAATCTTGGATCTCAATATGATATAATCGATAGTGGTACACCATGCAGCCATATCACTTATCTAATGTATATCTGTGCCAATTGATCCAATAATAAATCCTCTCGAATTGCAATGAAGTGTGTAGTTTTTGTAAGACGATCCACCACAACCCAGATAGAATTGTTTCTTTTGGATGTCTTCGATAGTCCGGTGACAAAGTCCATGGTGATGTTCTTCCATTTCTATATTAGTATGGGTAATGGTTGCATCATCCCCTTAGACTTCTGCCTATCAACCTTCACTTACTGACAAACCAGGAACTTTGATGTATATTTGGAGATATCCTTCTTCATGTTATCCCACCAATAATGCTCTCATAGATCCTGATACATCTTTGTGTTTCCTAGGTGAATGGATAAATTCTAACTATGTGCATCATCCAAAAGTTCTTTCTTTAACTCCAGATTTGGTGGAACACGTAGTCTTGACCCAAATCTCACAATTCCTTCTTCATTAACATTGAACTCTAAGGATTTCTCTTTTTTGATAGCTTTTACTTTCCTCTAAATTCCTACATCATATTTTTGAGCATCCTTTAACCTTTCCAAAAGATACGGTTGAGAAATAATTTGTGAAATGATTGATTATGTTCCCTTCTTTATAATTCACATGTCCATATTCACCAAATCTATGAAGATTGGATACTTTTCGATTCTAATCAATGATAAAATCCCTGGGTCCTTTCTACTTAGAGCTTATGCCACCTTGTTTTCTTTCCCAGGGTGGTAATGGATTGAGCAGTCGTAATCCTTGATGAGCTCTAACCATCATTGTTGGCGCATGTTCAACTTTTTCTGTGTGAATATATATTTGAGACTTTTGTGATCCTTATATATTTCAAAATTTTCCCAAAGAGATAATACCATCATATTTTAAAATAAAATATCATATATTCCAACTCTAGATTATGTGTGGGATAGTTTTTCTCATGAATTTTCAACTGCCTTGAGGCATAGACAATGACTTTGTCATTCTACATCAACACACAGCCCAATCCCTTCTTCGAAGCATCGTTGAAGATTATAAAATTCTCCCCACTTGTGGGTAGTGTGAGCACAGAGGAAGTGATAAGACTCTTCTTCAACTCCTTGAAGCTTTATTCACATTCATTATTCCAAGAAAAATCTATTCCCTTCTGAGTTAGCTTGGTAGGAGGGTTTGACAATCATGAGAAATTTCTCACAAATTGGTGATAATATCCAACTAACCCCAGGAATCTATAGATATCCATCACATATGTTGGCATTGTTCATCCCTCAATTACTTTTTTTAGAAGGATCCATAGACATCTCATTGCTTGTGATGATATTCTCCAAGAATGAGACTTCCTTCAACCAGAACTCACACTTGTTGTACATTTCATAGAGATTCTCCTTTCGCAAGGTCTCTAGTATAGTACTTAGATGCTCCTCATTCTCATCCTTGGTTTTATAGTATATTATAATATCATCTATAAAGACTACCACAAATTTTTTTGAGGTGATATCTAAATAATCTATTCATCAATTCCATGAAGATTGTTGGAGCATTAGTGAGTCCGAAAGGTATTACTATGAATTCATAGTGTTTGTACCTTGTACGAAAAGTAGTCTTGAGGATATCCTCCTTCTTCACCCTTACTTGGTAATATCCTGAACAAAGATCCACCTTGAAGAAGTATTTTTCTCTACATAGTTGATCAAACAAGTCATCAATTCGTGTCAAAGATACTTATTCTTTATCATGATTTTATTGATCTCATGATAATCAATTCAAATGTGCATTGACCAATCCTTATTCATGACAAAGAGGGCTTGTGAACCCCATGGTAAAGCACTTGGGCATATAAACCCTTTATCCAGATTCTCCTTTAGTTGTTTCTTTAGCTCCTCAAGCTCCACAACAACCATTCTATACAGAGTCATGGATATTGGCAATGCCCTAAGTATAAGATCAATCGAGAATTCAACATATCTTCTAGGATGAAGACTAGTAAATTCCTTAAGGAAAACATCAGCGAATTCCCTCACAATAGGAATTTCTTCAAGGATGGTTCCCTCCTTAGACTCAATCATCTAAGAAATATATTCATTCTCATAGAGAAGTAATATCCATGCTTTAGATAATGGTGCTAAAGAAGATTCATCCTTCTCCTTGCACTTGTATAGAACCAGGGGTCGATTCACCATATGGGGAGTGATTTCCCTATCACAAAAATTTATGTTGTCTCTATATTGGTAAATCCAATCCATGCTAATAATTTCATAAAATTCCACCAAGGGAAGTATGATGAGGTTCACCGGGAAGTTCAATCCAAAAATTGTGATTGGGGAGGAGTTATATTCATGGGATGCAATAATCGCCCTGTTTTCCATTTTCACTGACATCTCTACTTCCATTCTTTGTGGTGATATTTGGATTATTCTACTAACCTTTAAGGATATAAATTAATTATTAGAACCAAAATCAAAAAGTATGTTCACTATTATTGAATGAATATCCAGCGTACCTGTCACCACTTCATTGTCAGGATTCACTTTGGTGGTAGTGATGGAAAAAGTTCACCCTTGTTGCCTTGGAGGTTGTTGGTTGCCTCTGAAAACCCTTGTCTTAGGGCACTGGTTCACAAAGTTCCTTGGTTATTTGTAGTTGTAGAAATGAATAATGCATTGAGGATCAAATGTAGAATTCCTTTCCTTTTTCATCGTAGTGGGTTTTTCTTACCGGAAATCACTGGCTAGGTGTCCTTCCTTCCCACACCTAAAGTATTTCCTTGTCCCCTTCAGGCAATTTCCAGGGTTCTTCTTTCCACACCTTTGGAAAGTGGGATCCTGGAATTTCTTAGCACAATTAGATTTATCAATTGGACCACCATAATTAAATTCCAATTTCCATGACTTATCCCCATGGTACCCTTAAGATTTTCCAATATCTATCTTGACTTTGAGGGCACATCAGACAATATCCTCATAGATTTCAAAGTCTTGGATCATTAGGGGTTTTCATATGCTAGGTTTTATCCCACCAAATCAACAGTCAACCTTGTATTCAGGGGTAACGACAAAACCAGAGGCATATCGTGCAAGTCTGGTGAACTTTTCCTCATACACCCCAACATATTCATCATCCTTTTACTTGAGTTCAAGGAAATATATTTCCATATTAATATGGAGGGTGCGGGGAAAATATTTATCGAAAGACATTTTCCAAAAATCCATCTATCTCATCACCGCAATATCTTCCTCAGGCTTCGTATTTTTTATCAATGTCCACCATTGATCAACTTCACCCTATATATGATAAGCATATAGAATAACCTTCTCTTGTTCATAACATTGAAGGATGGATAAGATCTTGTCAATGGAGTTGAATCATTGTTCATTGATTGAGGGATCAGATGATTCATTGAAAGTAGGGAGGCTTTTGTCTCATGAAGCTCTATATTGTGACTTATTCTTTATTAGGGGGGTAGACATTCCTATTGACCCATGTTTCTATTAAAAACTTCAGTTAACTAAGATATTATCGAGAAAATGTTTTTGATTCCCGCTCCCATCGGATTGGTAATCTCATTAGAATAGTCATCACATTGATCTTCGCATCGATTGTTAGCTCGAGTCCTCATATTACCGACCATTGGATAGAATAAAAGGAAAATAAGGGGTAAGTATTTTAAACTATTAAACACATAAAGGGTAATCTAATAAGAAAAGGTATAACTTATAAATTACATTTATTTCCTTAACTTATGAATTTATAGGCTTTAATCTAAGTTATCCATAGTCTATTTCATAACGTATATTCTTGTGGGATTTTTTTCTTACTCCATTAATAATGGTTCATACTAATCTTATGAATTTACCAAATCATATCCCCCAAGAGTTTCAAACCAAGAGTGCATCAAGGCCCATTTTCATGCACTAGTTCTCGTTCGAGTCTAGCTCAAAGCGGTGTTTTCGAGGTTTTACCCCTAGATACATTTGTGCCAGAGCCACCTCTACTTGTTTTTATCCAGACATGGATGTATTTACTTAATAAATCACTTACTCTATAATCACCAAAATTTATGGATGTTTTTATTATACTTAGACTTATCCCTAAGGCTTTAACTAGGGTTTTCTAATCCTAATCCCAAAAATAACTAAACCTCCCTCTAATACCAACTATAACAAGCCTACTCTTTATTTCATATTTAAACCTGATTTATTACATAAACTTTCACTTAATAAAACTCCTAAGATGGATATTTATAGTGTATTTGGGTCTTAGAAACATTACATAACAACTTAAAACATGAAATACAACATCTATATTGAAATCTTATTTTACATGACCACAAAATTCTTTTGAACTTAACACTGCATGGGATAACCTGAGGATGTACAAAAGAAAGGGGTGAGCTATAAAGCTCAGTAAGGGAGTAAAAAAGGTGTAAAATTAATAATACAATATATGTTAGTCAATAGGCATATCAATGGATCATAAGAGAAACATGAACATAAAGGCATGATATAGCATGATTATCATAACATGGAAATATGGAAACAACTTAAGACACTACATCATAAACATAAAGAAATCAGGTAACCCCTGTCCCAACATGGTAGAAAATTTTCCTAAAAGGAATCAAGTAAACCTCTGTCCAAAAATGAAGTATCATGATACTAAACATTACCCAATGCATTGGAGCGCTATATAATTATGGTTGCACCCGTCACTTTCACTTCATTCTCATGCTTAAGTGTTCCACATAGATCATAAAACATGGATTCATTCTTCATCATAATTCATTCCATGATAAAAGAGTGTAGAATAAATACATGTAATTCATAAATTAAAAGGTATATGTTCATAAAGTTGAATACCCTTGATAGAGGAATGGGTATAGTATTCACTACATGATGATTTTGACATGGAAAATCATGTTGCAATTTCAACAGTATAACAGTGTGATATAAAAATTCATAAAAAGAGTTGATGATATAAAAAGGGGTATCTCATCATATATACATGAAATTTTAAGTAAGAGGGTCATATAGATACATTTTCTAACATAAGGAATTTGTAAATAGAAGTCGTAACATGATAAAGAAACTTGAATAAAGGGGAGGAATGAAATAACTCTTACGAAATTTTGGCATGGTAACGGGTGTACATGGGAGAGATTAATGAGAGATAAAGGGTTATCTCATTATTAAAAAATAATAAGGGTGGTATGGGGGGTGAAAAAACATAATCCATCATTTTTAATTGAAAATAAAATGGTGTAACAATATAAGGAAACTTGGATAAAAATGAGAAAGGAAGGAAACCCTTAATTGACTGTGTGACTTTAAAAGCTTAAATAGGGGATTCCTGAGATCTTGGGGTGCCTTGGGAGGATTATAGAGATGGTAGGACAGAGTAGGGACATGATACAAGGATTTTTAGTGAAGATAAGTGGAAGTTTGGGTGGTTTTATATAGGAAATGAGAGGGGAATTCTTTAATATTTCACAAAATTAGGTTTTGGAATCTATATAATTAAATATTCAAAACCACAAACCTTACCATGGTTTTTTCCCATGGTTTTTTCCAAATAGGAGTGTAAAATATTATTTTATAAGGCCATGGGTTAAAGATATTAAAATATTGTCCTTGCTTATGTGGAGGTGAGTCACATTATTAAAGAAATGAACTTAAAATCATAAAATATGTTATACATTTTAGAAGATTCGCTAAGGCATTATAAAATAAGTGAAATAAATATAAAATCAAATTATTTTAAAAGTTAAAACATATATTTGGTCAGATATCCCTTTTATGGTATTTATTACATCACTATTGGGTCATTATGATGTCATAAAACACACTATACACTTATATATTATTTAATTTTTTACCCAAAAATTCGACCCTTAGAAAATTATGAAAAAATCACCATTGGATAATTTCAATGTCCTAATTCCAAAAATAATATTCATTTTATCTAAATAATTTTATAAATATGTGAATTTTTACTTTTAAAATGAGAACCTACATTTATTGAAAATTGATGGTTTTGACAAAAACAGTTTTTAAACCTTAATAAAAAATTACATTTGACTTCATAAAAATGATATTCACATTTATTATTAATAAAAGTAATTTGATAGTAATATTTTATTAAAATATTAATTATTTCAAAAATTTATTAATTCCTTAAATTTAATTCTTTAAAAATACACTTTCTATTTTATCGTATAAAATATAACACTTATCATACTAATTGCCTAATCATTTACATAGATAAGGAACTGATATAATCATCATTTATAAGAATTGTTTTTATAATATCATTAATAAAAACATAGTTTAATATAATAATGCATATATTTCTCAAAAGTACCATTTTTACCCGAAAAATCAATTTATCAAATTCATTATTTTTTAAGAAATACTACTCCCATAAAGGAATTGATTGAATAATATTTTTATTTATATAAAGGGATTACCCAATAAGTAACTAATACCCTGTTACATAACCCATTATAACACCCACATAAGACCTAAGGTTAATGTGTGCGATGGTGACAGACTTTTGGGGCGGCTCAGATAACATCACCCGGGTGGTGATCTCTATTAACTTGAGCTTCTCCCATAGGTGATTCCATTCAAGCTTAATGTGTTGAAGCTCAGCTTGGGATTGGTAAAGATGGAAGCCCAGTGATGATACCTCCTTTCTGAGATCTGACAAATGATCTTAGTACGGATCGAGTCTACTGGTTGAGTTCATCATCACCTTTTTCTGTGTCAAAAGGATTTGTTAAAACCTTATACTTATATTAGTTGTGTGATCGCTATTAAATGGATATATTATCAATGGTAATGATACTTAACTGTCATTTAAACCCCATAATAATAATAAAAAAAATAGTGCATGTGTTTTTAATATCCATAATAAATTAAAAGAAAGGGAATTTTATTTATAAATGATCAGGTTGTTACAACCTTCCCCCCTTAAGAAATTTCACCCTTGAATTTTCCTTTTCCCGCACTAAAACATATGAGGGCAACTATGCCACATCACTTCCTCTGGTTCCCATGTTTCTTCTTCAAACTTGTGGTTTGTCCACAACACTTTGACAAGGGTCATTGTCTTATTTCATAGAAATTTTTCCCTATGATCTAAGATCTTAACCGTCTTATATTCATAGGATAGGTCATTCTCCAATGGTACCATCTCTGGATTGAGTACATGTGATGGGTATAGTATGTACATTCTTAAGAGTGATACATGGAACACATCATGTACTTGAGATAGGTTTGGTGGGAGTGCTAGTTGATAGGCCACTGCTCTGATGCGATCAAGGATCTCAAAAGGGTCAATGTACATTGGACTAAGCTTTCCCTTCTTCCCAAATCTCATTATTCTCTTACATGGAGATATGAAAAGGAAAACCATATCTCCAACATCAAACTCTAGGTCTCATCTATGGTTGTCATCAAAACTATTTTGTCAACTCTGGGGAGATTTTATGTGCTATTGGATGGTCTTAAACTTCTCCACAATTTCTTATACCATTTTTGGACCTATAAGTTTTCACTCCTCAACTTCATCCAAACATGTCGGTGTTTTGAACCTCTTTTCATGATGGGATTCATAAAGAGTCATTTGGATGCTTGAGTGGAAACTGTTGTTGTAAGAGAACTCAATCAGAGGAAGATGTTAATCTCATCCTCCTTTGAAGTCCATTGAGCATGCTCTCAACATGTACTCAAGTGTTTGGATAGTTCTCTAAGATTAGTCATCAGTTTGAGGATGATAAGATGTACTAAAGTTCATATTAGTATTCTGATCATGTTAGAGAATCTTCCAGAACTTAGAGGTGAATATTGGATCTATATCGGAAACAATCGATAGTGGTAGGCCATGCAGCCTACCACATCTCTGATGTATATATGTGCTGGTTGATCCAATGATAAATCCTCTTGAATCACAATGAAGTGTGTAGTCTTTGTAAGAGGATCCACCACAACTAAAATTTCATTGTTTCCTTTAGATGTCTTTGGTAGTCTGGTGACAAATTCCATGGTGATGTTCTTCCATTTCCGTGTTGGTATGGGTAATGGTTTCATCATCCCCTTATACTTATTCCTATCAACCTTCACTTTTTTATATACTAGGCACTTTGATGTATATTTGGTGATCTCCTTCTTCATGTCATCCCACCAATAATACTCTCGGAGATCCCAATACTGCTTTTTGTTTCCTAGGTGAATGGGGAAATTTGAACTATGTGCATCATCCAAAAGTTCTTTCTTTAACTCCAGATTTAAAGGAACACATAGTCTTGACCCAAATCTCACAATTCCTTCTTCATTAACATTGAACTTTGAGGATTTCCCTTTTTTGATAGCTTTCACATTATTCTGAATTTCCACATCACCTTTTTTATCATCCTTTAACCTTTCCAAAAGATACGATTGAGAAATCATTTGTGAAAGGATTTATGATGCTTCCTTCTTTATGATTCCCATGTACATCTTCACCAAATATAATAAGATTGGATCCTTTTCAATTCTCATCAATGATAGAATCCCTAGGTCCTTTCTACTTAGAGCATCTTTCACTTTGTTCGCTTTCTCAGGGTGTTAATGGATTGAGCAGTCGTAATGCTTGATGAGCTCTAACTATCTTCATTAGCGCATGTTCATCTCTTTATGTGTCAATGTATATTTGAGACTTTTGTGATCTTTATATATTTCACACTTTTCCCCAAAGTGATAATACCTCCATATTTTCAAAGAAAATATCATAGCTACCAACTCCAGATCATGCATGGGATAGTTTGCTTGTGAATTTTCAATTGCCTTGAGGCATAGGTGATGACTTTTTCAATCTACATCACACACACAGCCTAGGACCTTCTTCGAAGCATTGCTAAAGATTAAAAAAATCTCCCCACTTGTGGGTAGTGTGATCATAGGAACAGTGATAAGCCTCTTATTCAACTCCTTGAAGCTTCTTCACATTTATTATTTCAAGAAAACTTGACTCCCTTCTGAGTTAGCTTGGTAAGAGGGTTTAAAAATCATGAGAAATTTCTCACAAATCAGTAATAACCCCAGGAAGCTATGGATATCCATCATAGATGTTGGCCTCAGCCATCCCTCAATTGCTTTTTTTGGAAGGATCCATAGATATCTCATTTCTTGTGATGATATTCCCCAAGAATTAGACTTCCTTCAACCAAAACTCACAATTGATGTACTTTTCATAGAGCTTCTCCTTTCACAAGGTCTCTAGAACAATGCTTAGATGCTCCTCATGATCCTCCTTGGTTTTATTGTATATTATAATATCATCTATAAAGACTACCATATATTTTTCGAGGTAATATCTAAAGACTCTATTCATCAAGTCCATGAAGATTTCTAGAGCATCAGTGAGTCTGAAAGGTATTACTATGAATTCATAGTGCCCATACCTTGTACAAAAAACAGTCTTGGGTATATCCTCCTTCTTCAACCTTACTTGGAAATATCTTAACCACATATCCACCTTGGATAAGTATTGTTCTCCACAAAGGTGATCAAACACGTCATCAATTCGTGGAAAAGGATACTTGTTTTTTATCGTGATTTTGTTAAGATCACGATAATCAATTCAAATGTGAATTGACACATCCTTCTTCATGATAAAGAGGACTTGTGCACCCCATGGTGATGTACTTGGGCATATAAACCCTTTATCTAGATTATCATGTAGTTGTTTCTTTAGCTCCACAAGCTCCACAACAGCCATTCTATATGGATTCTTGGATATTGGCAATTCCCTAGGTATAAGATCAATCGAGAATTCAATATATCTTCTAGGATGAAGAGAAGGCAATTCCTCAATGAAAACATTAGTGAATTCCCTCACAATAGGCATGTATTTGAGAATGGTTCCTTCCTTAGAATCAATCATATGAGAAAAATATGTGTTCTCATAGGGAAGTAATATCCATGCTTGAGATGATGGTGCTAAAGAAGATTCATCCTCCTCTTTTTACTTGTATAGAATCGGGGGTCGATTCACCATATGGAGAGAGATTTCCCTCTCATGACAATTTATGTTGGATCTATATAGGAAAAGTCAATTCATGCCAAGAATTGCATCAAATTCCACCAAGAGAAGTATTATGAGGTTCACCAGGAAGTTCAATCCACAAATTATGATAGGGGAGGAGTTAAATTCATGAGATGTAATAATTTACCCATTTTTTGTTTTCACCAACATCTTTACTTCCATTCTTTGTGGTGATTTTTGGATTGTTCTACTAAAATTTAGGGATATAAATGAATGCGTAGAACCATAATCAAAAAGTTTGTTCACTATTATTGAATGAATATCTAGTGTACCTATCACCACTTCATTTTTGTGATTCACTTCGATGGTAGTGATTTCAAAAGCTCACCCTTACTGTCTTAGAGGTTGTTGGTTGCTTCTGAAAATCCTTAGCTTAGGTCACTGGTTTGAAAAGTTCCATGGTTCTTTGTAGTTGTATCAATGAATAATGTGTTGAGGATCGAACATAGCGTTCTTTTCCTCTATCGTAGTAGCGGGTTTTTATTTCCAACAATCATTGGCTAGGTGTCCTTCCTTCCCACACCTAAAGCATTTTCTCGTCCCCTTTAGAAAATTTCTAGGGTCCTTCTTTCCGAACATTTTTCAAGTGGGATGCTATAATATCTTAGCACCATTAGATTTATCCATCAGACCACCATAATTAAAGTCCACTTTCCAATTCTTATCCCCATGATACCCCTAAGATTTTCTGATCTCCATCTCAACTTTGAGGGCACATTAGACATTCTCCTCATAGATGTCAAAGTTGAGGATCATCAGGGATTTCCATAGGCTAGGTTTTATCTCACCAAAGAAGCGATCAACCTTGAATTCAGGGGTAACGACAAAACTAGAGGTGTATCGTGCAAGTCTGGTGAGTTTTTCTTCATACACCCCAATAGATTCATTGTCATTTTACTTGAGTTCAAGGAAATATCTTTCCATATTAAGATAGAGGGTGCAGGGAAAATATTTATCAAAAAACATTTTCTGGAAATCCTTTCATCCCATCACCTCGATCTCTTCCTCAGACTTTGTATTTTTTATCAATGTCCACCATTGGTCATATTCACCCTCCATATGATAAGCATCCATAAGAACCTTCTCTTGTTCATAACATTGAAGGATGGAGAAGATCTTCTCAATGGAGTTGATCCATTGTTCAACGATTGAAGGATCAGATGATCCATTGAAAGTAGGAGGCCTTTATCTCATGAAGCTCTCGATTATGACATTTTATTTCTTAAGGGGGTTGGATGTTCCTCTTGACACATGTTTCTATTCAAGACAAGAGTTAACTGAGAGAGTATCATGACAAAGTTTGTGATTCTCACTCCCATCGAATTGGGCATCTCATTAGAATAGTCATCACATTGATCTTCGCATCAGTTGTTAGTCTGAGTCCTCTGATTACCGGTCATTGGCTAGAATAAAAGGAAAATTAGGGGTAATTATATTAAACTATTAAACACATAAAGGGGAATCCAATGAAAAAAGGGATAACTTATAAATTACATTTATTTCCTTAACTTGTGAATTTATTGGCCTCAATCTAAGTTATCCATGATCTATTTCCTAACGTATATTCTTATGGATTTTTTTTACTCCCTTAATAATGGTTCATAATAATATTATGAATTTACCAAAGCATATACCCTGAGAGTGTTGAACCAAGAGTGAAGTAAGACCTGTTTTCGTGCACCAATTCTCGTTTGAGTCTAGCTCAAAGCGGTGTTTTTAGGTTTTACCCCTAGATACATCTATTTCAGATCCACCTCTACTTGTTTGTATCCAGATAGGGATGTATTTTCTTGATAAACCACTTATTCTATAATCACCAAAATTTAGGGATTTTTTTCTTATACTTAATCTTATCCCTAAGGCTTTCACTAGGGTTTTCTAATCCTAATCCCAAAAATAACTAAACCTCCATCTGATACCAACTATAACAACTGTAATCTTTATTTCATATTTAAACATGATTTATTACATAAAATTTAACTTAATACAATTCAGAAGATCGAGAGGTCTAGTGTCTTTGGGGCTTAGGAACATTACATAACAACTTAAAACATTAAATACAACATCTTTATTGAAATCTTCTTTTACATGACCACAACATTCTCTTGTACTTAACACTGCATGGGATAACCTGAGGATGTACACAAGAAAGGGGTGAACTATAAAACCCAGTAAGGGAGTAAAAAAAGTGTAACATGAAGAATACAATACATGTTAGGAAATAGGCATATCAATGGAGCATAAGAGAAACATGAACATAAAGGCATGATATAGCATGATTATCATAACATGGAAATGTGGCAACAACTTAAAACACTACATCATAAACATAAAGGAATCAAGTAACCCCTATCCCAACATGGTGGAAAAATGTACTAAAAGGAATCAGGTAAACCCCTGTCCCAACATGATGTATCATGATACTAAATATTACTCAATGCATTGGAGAGCTATATAATTCTAGGTGCACCTATCACTTTCACTTCATTCTCATGCTTAAGTGTGCCACATAGATCATAAAACATGGATTCATTCTTCATTATAATTCATTCCACGATCAAAGAGTGTGGAATACGTACATGTATTTCCTCAATAAAAAGGTATATGTTCATAAATGTCAATACCCTTGATAGATGAATGAATATGGTATTCACTATACGATGATTTTGGCATGGAAAATCACGGTGCAATTTCGACACCATAACAGTGTGACATAAAAATTCGTAAAAAGAGTTGATGAGAGAGAAATGGGTATCTCATCATATATACATGAAATTGGAAGTAAGAGGTTCATATAAATACATGTTCCAACATAAGGAATTTGTAAATAGAAGGTGTAACATAATAAACAAACTTGAAGAAAGAGGAATGAAATAACTCTTACGAAATTTCAGCATGGTAACAGGTGTACATGGGAGAGATTAATGAGAGAGAAAGGGGTATCTAATCATTAAAAAATAATAAGGTTAGTATTGGGGAGGTGAAAAAATATACCCCATCATTTGTAATTGAAAATAAAAGGGTGTAACAATATAAGCAAACTTGGATAAAAATGAGAAAGGAAACCTTTACTTGGGTGTGTGACTTAAGAAGCTTGAAGAGGGGCTTCTTGAGAGCTTGGGGAACCTTGGAAGGATTATAGAGATGGGAAGAAATAGTAGGGATGTACTCCAAGAATTATTGGTGAAGGTAAGTGGAATCTTGGGTGGGTTTATATAGGAAATAAGAGGGGAATTATTTAATATTTCACAAACTTAGATTTTGGAATCTATATAATTAAATATTCAAAACCACAAACATTCCCATGGTTTTTTCTCATGTTTTTTTCCCAATAGGAGTGGAAAATATTATTTTATAAGTACATGGGTTGAATATATTAAAATATTATCCTTGCTTATGTGGAGGTGAGTCGCATTATTAAAGAAATGAACTTAAATTCATAAAATATGTTATACATTTTTGAGGATTCACTAAGGAATTATAAAATAAGTCAAATAAATCTAAAATCACATTATTTTAAAGTTAAAACATATATTTGGTCGAAAATCCCTTTTATGGTATTTATTACATCACTATTGGTTCATTATGATGTCATAAAACACACTATACACTTTTATATTATTTAATTTTTTACACAAAAATTCGATTATCTTAGAAAATTATGAAAGAAAACACTGTTGGATAATTTCAACGTCTTGATTCCAAAAATAATATTCATTTTTTCTAAATAATTTTCTAAATATGTGAAATTTTACTTTTAAAATGAGAACCAACGTTTATTGAAAATTGACGGGTTTTGACAAAAACAGTTTTTAAACATTAATAAAAAATTACATTTGAATTCATAAAAATTATATACTCATTTATTATTAATAAAATTAATTTTATAATAAAACTTTATTAAAATATTAATTATTTAAAAAATTCATTAATTCCTTAAATTAAATTCTTTAAAAATACACTTTCTGTTTTATCGTATAAAATATAACTCTTATCAAATAGATTACTTAATCATTTACAGATAAGGAAATGATATAATAATAATTTATAAGAATTGGTTTTATAATATTATTAATAAAAACATAGTTTAATATAATAATTCATATATTTCTCAAAAGTGCAATTTTTACCCGAAAAATTAATTTATCAAATTCATCATTTTTTAAGAAAGACTACTCCCATAAAGGAATCAATGGAATAAGACTTTTATTTATATAAAGGTATTACACAATAAGTAACTAATATCTTGATACATAACCCCTTATAAAACCCACATAAGACTTAAGGGTAAGGTGTGCGATGGTGACAGACTCTTAGGACAGCTCGGATAAC
This sequence comes from Viscum album, assembly GCA_963277665.1. Lineage (NCBI taxonomy): Eukaryota > Viridiplantae > Streptophyta > Magnoliopsida > Santalales > Viscaceae > Viscum > Viscum album. The sequence continues at coordinate 1,325,383,078 of OY728142.1, read as the reverse complement.
ATCGTTTGGGTGGTGATCTCTATTAACTTGAGCTTCTCCCATAAGAGATTTCGTTCAAGCTTAACATGTTGAAGCTTAGCTTGGGCTTGGTAAAGAGAGAAGTCCAGTGATGCTACCTCCTTTCTGAGATCCAAAAAATGAGCTTCATACAGCCCGAGTCTACTAGATGAGGTCATCATCTCCTTTGTCTGTGTCGAAAGGATTTGTTAAAACCTTATATTTATATTAGTTATGTGATCACTACTCAACGGCTATATTATCAATGGTAATGATACTTAACATTCATTTAAACCCAATAAGAAAAAAAATAGTGCATGTGTTTTCTATATCCATAAGACATTAAAAGAAAGAGAATTTTATTCATAAATGATCGAGTTGTTACATATATGTCATGTATCCCTTATTTCGTATGTCTGTTGTTCTCACCGAGGGACTCTGTGTGTATTTCAAATGTGGGATATGATGAACTACCATTGTGTACACCATATGAACATTATGTATATCATAAATTCTCTAGGTTTTCAATCTCACGCAGTATGACCGTGCTTGATGACCACATGTATCACATGATTTACACTGTCAACCCATGCAGACTACACAGCAACACGCCATATAACCTGACATCCCATCTGTCAGCTTGACCTGGTATACATGCAGTGTGCAATAAATACACCATAAGTAATTAACTGCTCAGTGTGTCGTGTATCCCTTGACACATCTAGGTGCAGTGCACATGGGTACACGACATGTACTTTGGCTACATGCTATGTAACCCAATTTTACCGGCTAAAAATTTGGCACATCTCGATTGCATATCTGAACATTCTTCGTCTGTTCTTAAACCTTTAAGAAATCGAAACATTGAACAAATGTGATTAATATGTCGATAACATGTTAATTCAAATCTGATTAAATGATGAATAAAATGAACTGAAAACATTCAACCATGATTTCATACAAATCAGCAATCAAATAAATTATTATAAATTTGAAACATGGCCCCTATGATACCACTTGAAGGTTTCGGGCATAGTGGAAGTGTGCAGTGATAGGTGAAAATTTATAGTTTCTTTTAATATTTCTATGCCTGAAACCCCAATAGAGGAACTTGCACATTAAATTTATAATCAATTTATTTAGATCGGAAGAAAGAAAATACCTTGGATTAGGATCTTTCTTCAATGTGGATGTTGATCGTCCGAAAAGACCCTTTCGGATTTCCTTCATTGCATTATGAGGATCTGATGATAGAATCCTTCTAGCGGTGATCCACATGCACTCCTTTTATCTCCAAGAAACATCAATTGATATTTAGGTGCTAGCACAGTGAATCGATTGTCTTGCGTTGTTTGTGTTGTTTGCTCATCCTTCGGTCTTGAAGGAATCTCTCTTGCATTTCACGTTCGTAAGAGGGAGAGAGGAGTTGAGAGAGAATTTTTTGTGCACAATAATTCTCTATTTTCAATTACACATCCTACACAATGGACATAGGCATCTATTTATAGAGCTAGGGTTTAGGTTAAAATGTTATTTAATTTCATGTAATCCCTTAAACAATGTTATGACCTTCAATAAACCCCATATATAATAATAATAATAATAATAATTTTATTATTATTGTTTTGTTATGCGCACCAACCTACATAATAACAAATATTATTTAATGGCTTGTTAATTATTATTTGTCACCAGACATAGTCTTGGTCCATTCCAGCTCCTATAGTATTTATTGAACATCCGAATAAATATTAAATATTTTATTCATCAATAATTTGTGATTGATAAAACATGAATAAAATTATTCTTCGATCTTGAGAATTATATTTATTCTATTAATTAAATTCACTTAGAATTTAATCAAGATCATTGGTAACACTTAGTGTGTGACCTTCTAGGAATCTTTCTCGTTGGCATTAGGCGAGCTTGCCTAAAATCTAAGATTATTGTCTAACAGCTATTCAAGGCACCCAAGAGAAAGAACTTAATGTTGCAATGATGAAAACCACATATGAACGCTCAATGTGTAATATAATCTCTTTATCACAATATCTCATCAAGCAGGTTGCACATCCATGTCACCAACTTATATGCTTGATATGTCTTTCTTTGACTGCCTGAAATAAACACATCATTACACTATAAACATGGGATTTAGGGTGATGATTTTGTTCCAATCAAAGGGCTAAGATATCAGGTTCCACAAAAATGATTGGGATAAATCCTTCCTCGACTTATCCATTAATGACATGTCAATCGTAAAACACTCAACGTACCCTACCTCACCGCGAATATATGGTGTCACTGTTTTCATCAGAAAATATAAGTGTGTGATTCGTGACATGCATTAATGATAATCTTAATGTCTAAGGACCATTACACATGCTCATAAATAAGAATATCCGATGACACCAAAATATGCGAAATTCCTACTGGCGGGTTTGTTCCCAAAATCTCTCATCTCGGAGATTACTAAGTGCAAACTTCATGAGAAGAAGCTTCATCCACTTACGAGTACTCGCACCTAACAACCTATGTACTACGTGTCCTGTCAAGAGTACGTTATCCAACTGTAGAACATTATTTAAGAATATCATCATAGCACTTCAAGGTTCTCATTGTAGCGGGGAACTGCTATTACCGTATCAATGTGACATATACTCCAGGACATTATTATATCAAAGTCATGGAGAACAATGAACAATATGTAATAAGATATTTTATTAATATTCAATACATCGAATATACATCTAATCAAAGTACAAACAGTTGGTCCTAGGACACCAACTCCAACAGATAAAGTATCATGCTATGACAAATGGGGGAGTACCAAAACACCATCTAATCATATGGATGATCATGCCATGTCTTGAGTATACGGGGGAGTACCTGAACCCCATGCATGAAGGACCACACCCCAACACACAAGGGAGTACTGACTCCGTGTTTGTCAGAATACCTCACCCAAACCCTATCATCGGATCTACGACATTAAGATCCTCAAGATTCCCAACATGCCTTACAAATGATATTTGATGAGTGTGAGGATTTCTTCATCACGTCCTACATGAAAAAATTGATCAAAATAGACAATTTATTTCTTCGATTCTGAAACCTGGAGAGAAGAAAATAAAAACATCAAAAATCACTCATTTCATGCCATGCACTCTACTGGGGTCAACCCACATACCATACTCCGGGGGGTATATGATGTGTGAGACTCATAGGTTAGTCGGGCATGTATGACCAGTAACCTTGTCGTGGCATCCCTAGACATGGCTTATTCAATGGCCCACACTGTGAGTGTTACCATGGCGATGGACGAGCATGTACTTCAATACACCCTAGGTTGTGTGGCTCGGAAAACATGTTGTGTGACCCATAATCACACACTAAGTGATAGTTAACTATGACGAGTAAACCACAACCCCCAACAATGAAGGGACACGACATGTACTAAGAAATCACATGTCATACAATATTTATCACCACAATAGAAACCCTAGCTACGAACCAAAACCAAACATGGCATGTGCTCTAGACCGCACACCATGTAGTCACATTTTCTTCACAAAATCTATTTTTTTCCAGTGATTTCACCACTGTTGCCACCATTCTTATAGCCATCTGCGTCGAACGCATCCCCTTTCATGCCCCACCTCCACTGCCTCGCCTCTAGCGGTCATCCACTCCACTTTTCAATCATTGTCATACATTTGGGCCAAGTCGCTACACCCAAATCCACCTCCCATTGAGGGGGTATCGCTCAAGGTCTTCCATCATGTACCGATATTGCCATGTCACACCAATGACTCCTACACCATTGTTATGCTCAAATCGGCACCTATCACCCATCATTGCCCTCACCATTTCAAACTTCCATCATCAAACCATCGGTTGATGCGAAGGATGACGGTGATCGTTTTTCATGGGAAGGGAATTTGATGAGAAAGAAATGGGAAAAATTGGTGTATGATGCGTTTCTGAACTCCCAAAATCTCATTTGAAATGTGTTCATCAACAACCATGCAATTTCGAGATTTTGAGACAAATATTTATGGGAAGGATGAGGTTATTCGATTTGATATAGAAAAAGTAATTCATTATGAATATTTAACAAAAAATTATCAAAAAAAACAAAAGCAAGAATTATCAAGGAATGATTGCATGTTAGTCCATGAAATGTCAAATAACTCCAATAAAAGAATTCAATATCAAACCATACAAAGAATGAGGCATGGACATTTAGAATGATTCCCCACCTCATGGTGAAATTCACTGAAGCTTCAAGAATCCGACTTGATTAGCAATCATCAATGATGCCTCCTCAAAGAACAATTCTCCTCGATCTCCTCTAGGATTTCTCACTCACCAATGAGGTTAATCCCCCATGAAATGATTTATCAAAGTATTTATAATGGGGAAAATAGGTTTTATTAGATTTCTAGGTATTTTATTCAAATAAAGAATCAGGCTCGACACAAGGCTTGGAACTCCGATGAGGACTGCATCCCTCCTGTGCAAAATCCCTCATTCTAGATACAACTGTGATGTCAGAAATTCCATACGGGGATCCATTTAAGAGAGATTAATTGATTTCCTCATTCACGCATGGGCTAAAAACAATATTTAGTAAATATTATTTATTTATTTCAAGTTCCCACAAAGCATGAAAAAATTGAACCAATCAAGCGACCACCTTCACAAATATTATTAAAAAAATTATAGGGATTAAATGAAAAATCTAGCTTAGTAAAAAAATCTCCATTTTAAATACCCAAAAATGCTCAAATGGTCTCACCACCAATCCACATTCTAAATTTTAAAATTTCAGTCTCCAATTCCAATATAAGTTGGCTCTGCTATGAATCCATCAACACACAAATATATCGTTTTTCTCCAATTTTATTACTTCATAAATACAGTTTATGAAATTAGTTCATGTACTTGTTAATAGATATACATGAAATACATCATGTACATGAGCAAGATTGTGCTTAAATCAATTTATATGACAAAACTCATATGAGTTCTAATATTTAAATTGATCTAATGTATATTGAGCTTAAATTTTCTTTCCCAACCTCAAATGGTCACAACCTTTAATCATAATCATAGATTAAGAACATCCAATGCGGATGAAGCAAAGCTCCGGGTGCATCGGATCCTGAATATTTCCTCAGGCAGCAGCAAGGAGGTGAGGCTCAAGGGGCATCAATGACTGCTCCTGCAAAAGCAAGCAATTTTCAATGATTATGCCACTCGACAACTCATCAAATAAATTTTGCTTTGCTGCTGATACTGCTTGTTTAAGTACACTCTTTCCTTGCAAGTCTTAGCACAAGATTTATCATAGATAAGCATTTCATTAGGTAATGTCTACCAACAGAACCAGAAAGAATTCACAGTTTGGTCAAAGTTAAATATGTCCATACCTTGAAAACTTCATAGAATACAAAAATAGCCTCCAGCAGCTTGAAATAGCCATGTTATGCAGGCAAATTAAACCAGAAAAATTCAAAACTAGGCCAGATCCCAGGAGATCTCCATGCTCTCCTTCAAAATTTTATCAAATCTCCTCCTCCGGTCATCCTTTTCATTGTCTTTTGCAAACCAATGGCTGACCCTTTCACCACCCTTGCTCTGCAGGGAACGATCCATATCCGCTCCTGATGATTTCTTGTCCATGCCAATGTTAAACTGGACAGCAGGCCTCTGATTTAGTAGATTCCACCGCTCATCAGCACTGGACGGTCCAAGCTTCACAGCTTCAATTACCGGGGGAATTCCCTCAAGTGCAGAATCATGGTTTTCTCCAGCTTGAAATTCAGCAGCTGCATTCTCAGAAACCCTGGTTTGAAGAACCCCAGAATACACTTCCCCTTCTAACCCATTGCATGGCAGCTGTGGCTGCAAATTTGGAGATTCCGATTTGGCAATCTTATGTTGTTTTGCATGTTCAATATCATCTAACCAAAGGTCCGATGGCTTCTCATTCTGTATTTGTGTCTGCAGGTAAGTCCGAGGATCAGGAAAAGTGGGCAACCATGCAGGGATGTGTTTACTTGGAGGCTCTTCTCCAGCTTGCAAAAAACTCAGAGTCGGTTCCCTTTTTCTAATAACTGGAAAAGGAGGAATTGAATAAACAAAAGGGATCTCTAAGGCTTCACCCACATGCTGAATAATTTCTCGGGTAACACCTGTGTTACCAGGGCAATGGTTAACATCTGAAGCACATGAAAATCCCTGAGCAAAATTTAAATCTTCCAACCCTTGGAGTATATCGAAAACATTGCATTCTGTTCTGCCGGCTAAATTGGAATAGGAATTTGAAGTTTTTCCTAAACAAAGAATATAACGTACTGCAATATCAGCCAGTTTTTTAAGAGCGGACTGCTGAAACCCCTGAAAACCTTCACTGTGACATATTTGCGCCACTGCAACCATTGCTATGGTTTGGCCAAACTCGGAGCCTATAGATTTCCTCTTGAAATTGCGTTCAGATTCTTGAAGGGCTTTCCCATCCCCAGAGATCATATTCAACAAAGCATATCAGTAGATGGCAACTGGAGTATCTCAAAACACCACTTCGCTGCAGTATAATTCCCTAATTCGCATTGATCAACATTGCAATGGAATGAAAAAAATATTTAAAAATAAAAAATGGGCAAACCCGAGGCTGCTGATGGCGAATGCAAACACGATAAACACTCACCGCATAAAATATTTCAAGAGCTTCGTACTGGCAATACCGCCTTCCGTCAATTTGTGCAAAACACCGATAATAACATCGGATTCAGTGCCTAGATTAACCCTAGTTAGAAGCTGACTGAAAACGAAATACAAGTCAAAATATATTTTCATGAGAGGATAAATTTTTCGATTACCAGGGGATTCAAACACCGCAGAGCCCAGAACCGAAACACACAGCGCGCGAAGGAGGCCCGCGGGAGAAACGGGAGATATGACACGAACTGTCGAGGACGAAACCGCTGTCGATATGAATGGTCGGTCAGCAAGAAGCGGTGAGGATGTCGACCCTTTGTTATATATTTTATTTTAAGATATTGATACTTTTATTATAAAAAGTTTACCCTTTAAAACTATATAAAATTTCATCGATTGTGATTTATTTGAAACAATAATTTGCATAAACTAGTATTTTCCTGTGCAATTGCACAGGATTTGATGTGTTTTTTTATATTTAAAAATAACGTGTTGATTATGAATTTAAAAAATTAAAAGAATAAATATTAAATGTGTAATAAAACAATGAGATATTGTTTAACTACTCATAAAACATTTGAAAAATGAGATATGAAACAATGATATAAAGCTAGATGATCAAAATTAAAGAAATTCTAATTTAAACAATAGTTTGTACATGTTGTAAACAAATTTTGTTTGAATGAAAGTGGAGAATCAAAATCATTGGGCGTCAATTTGAAAGCAGGAGAATCCAGTTTAACGTGCATCGTAATGGTGAAATTTAAGCAACATATTAACCTGGCAAAAAAATAAAAAACGACATTAGTAGACAAAACATAATATGCATTGACATGTGCTTTGATTTTTCTTAAATTGTAAGATAATGCACTAAATAAATTGTACAAATTAATAGAATATAGACTTGTTCTTTGCATTGTATATGATGTAAGGATAAAAAACTTTATAATAACTAATGAATTGTAAGGTCTGTACAACTGTTTAATGGATTTTAAAATGTATAATGATAGGAAACCCCTAATATCAATAAAATTTGTATCCTTCCAGATTGATTGGTTTTAGATTGATGTTAGAAAAAATGTCAATATGATCTTTCGAAAATTGAAAAGATATTAGAAGAATGTACCAAAGTTATTGCACTAGGGGGAGATGTCAAAAATTTAAGCTTGTTGATTGCATGTACAAAAAACTAAATATAAAATTATTTTAGGAGACTATACATATTTGTGCATATACATTAATATATATTACAATTGTTACTGTATCAGTATCATCATCAATCAACTTAATTGAACTTAAAATCTATATGCAAGAGGGATAATTTCAATTAAATTTTAGCTTATTACATATGTAATATAAAAATTATTAAGATACATATATTTTCATATATCATTTTCTAGCATACATATAATCATCTCTCCATCAATTGTCTTTAAATTATATATATATATAATATTGAAAGCATTGATGTGCATAGCCCTTGAGCTGTTAGAGGTGGTGAAACCAAAGCATCTTCTGAGTGAGTCCTCCTGGCAAACTACAAATTAATGGAACCTAGAGAGAAAAAATAATGAGGCAAAAACAGAGGAAACTTTTAAGCAAAAACTCGAAGTGTTTTTATAAAATTTGCAATTTGATTGATTTGACAATCCCAAATAATACAATTTGATGGTAACATTTATTGGATATGTCATTAGAGTATTTATGTAACTGAATGCACATGCGACTATTATCTTGGTAACTAAATGTTGGCATTAAATCATATTAATATCAATATAATATTAGTACATGCACATACATGGAAAATAAAAGCATACCATCCTCGGTAACAGAGTTGAACTGTTGAATAAGATTTGTTGCAGAGGGAATCCTATAGTGTAGACATATCATATATTATTTTTGTAGTATTTTGAGTTTGAGAATTCTATTAATATTTTTTCAAAACTTACCCAAAGGTATTAGAAAGCAATTGTCAGTTTTACAATAGTAATACAGAATGAGAACTGTCATGCAACACTGTTGGAGTTGAGGAAGAGGGTGCAAAAATATTTTCTAATCATCATCTTAGACTTTTTTCTATTCTCTTGGGTGAGGTATTAGAAACTTCTACATTTTTGCATTGGAGAGGAATACTTACAAAAAAAAATTTCTAGGAGCATATTAAAGTAAAAAAAATGTAAAAGTGGATTGTGAGTTCTAAAGTAGTTATAACACCTATTGAAGTAAAACATAGAAACTGTATTGGAAATTTAAAGTTAAATAGAGGGTCAAACTAACCATTGATTGTCAAATCTGATAATGGAATTCGAAATGAACATTGTATTTTATTTCCACCATAAGAATTTGGAGTTTTGTCATCATCATTAGGAATACAATTAAGAGAATTTAATGATCCATGATCAATAGATGAACTTGTTATACATGATAAAATTTAAATAGGTACATAATTAAAACATATCTAAAAAAATGATTTAAAATTGTAATAAATTTAATCTTAAAGGAAACGAATTGAGATCAAACCCAAAAGGTTGTCGTATTTGTTTTTCATAGATAGCTTCCTTAGAGCACACATTTTGATTGGTAGACATTTGTGACATCTTTTTTTATGGTATTAGAATGACAGTGTAAAAAGAGATTTTGTGGATAGAAGTTAAGGAATTTGTGTGGGATCAGAAAAGAAAACACAACACACACAATATGAGTAATTGATTTGAACCAAAAATACATCTATGGAGTTTTTTTTTCAGGTAACTACATTGATTTGAACTAAAAATACACAGTATAAGTAATTGCATTCATTAAATATGTGTAGATGGTATTTCTTAGGCTAATAAGTGAAATTTATTTTCTAGAGAACTACATCCAAATTATGGGAATTGAAAATATATGAACTGTATGATAACTATGTGCACAACATGAGTATACATAAGACATACAGAGTATGTACAAAAATGATGGAATATTATGATAAGTTTTTTTACATAATTTCTAATGTTAGAAAATGCATATAGATTTTGAAAAAATTAAACGGGACATCTTTAAATTCATTGAGTGAATGAAGTTACCTCAATTGCACATACACAAAGTATAGATGCAACTATTTAATCAAGGTAAAGAATATAGAATCTGTTGAATAACCAATTCAAGAGTGTAATATCTAAACGATTGAATCCGTTGAACAACCAATTATTATTGGAATAGTATAAAAATCACGAAAAATGTAAATAGAACAATTATTATTTCAATGTTGGAACATAACTTACCTTGATGTGGCAAAAGAGAAGTAGTTCAATCAAGTCCAAGAATATTTCCTTCATTGAAGAATCAATTTAAGAGAGCTCAAGATCTGAACCATCAAATTATGGCATAAATTTTAGGATAAATTGAAACTTAAAAAGACAATTACATAAACCAATAGTCCAAACATAAATCTTAACAGGACATAAAGTAAGTAAAGAGAACACCTTTCTATCTATATTGTAAAAGGTGAACATAGTTTAAAGTGTGATTATGTTAGATTGGAGATCAATTGCATGAAAACTGCAGAAAGATTTTGAAGCGAACTTACCTGTGATGCATTCAGTGAATATTGAGACCGCTGAAAAGTGGAATGAATAGATTTTGACCTGTCGAAGGTAGTGGTATGACTGAATAGTCAGAGATGCTGCAAAGGAATGACCCTAGAAGCATGAGTTATTTGGTAATTGAGGAGACCCACATAATTTAGGGTTTATGCACAGGCAAGCTAAGGCATACGTAGTATGCACAAAAATGATAGAATAGTATTAAAATTTTGTTTACACAATTTTTAATGTTGAAAAATGCATACAAATTTTGAACAAATTAAATGGGACAACTTTAAATTCATTGAGTGAATGAAGTTACCTCAATGGAATAGACACGAAGTATAGATGCAATTGTTAAATCAAGGCGAAGAATATAGAATCTGTTGAAGAACCAATTCAAGAGTGTAAGATTTAAATGATTGAACTATTTGAACAATCAATTATTGTTGGAAAAGTATACAAATCATGAAAAAAGTAAATAGGACAACTATCAGTTCAATGTTTTAACATAATACCTTTAATACGAGTAGCCCAAAGGCAGATATGTAGGTGGAGGTGGGAAGATGGAAGGCGGAGGCGGGTAACCAGAAGGCAGAGGTGAAGGTGGGTAGATGCAAGGTTGAGTCGAGTGGCTGAAATTCAGAAGTGGAGATTTATAGCAAGAGATGGAGGAGAGTTGGAAACAGGGAGCGCAGGAGCAGGGTGTGGGGTGTGGAGGAGCAGGGGAGCAGAGGGAGGGGAGAGGGAGAGGGACGATGATATTGTCACATACATGACTTATTTTAAAGTAAAATTTCATTTAATTTCCATTCATGCTTTATTTTGGGGTTTTCCCAAGCATTTTTGGAGGAAAGAGTGAGTTTTCATGATTTGGACCAAACTGTGAGCCCATTTCTAGATTTAAAAACCAATTTTTATTCTTTTATAACTATTTCATTTTTTAGTATTTTGCACCCAGTCAAATTTCTAAATTTTCTCCTCTGACCTATTAAAACCACCATTTCAATTTGGACCATTTAGGAATCCATAATAATGGTGGATTTGAGTTTTTATTTAAGGAATTGGGCCAACCCAAAAGCCCATTTCCAGTTTAAATTTTTTTTTATTTAATAAATTATTCAATTTTAATGATTTTTCAGTGATTACAAGTCTCATCCAAGACCAATGAACCTAGATGCATGCCCATTATCCTCCCACCCTTCTTGGATCTCGTATTCATCGAGATTTAGTACAGAACTTCATAGGGTGTCTCAAATCATCTTGATTTGAAGAGGTAACTTCTTTCCTTCATAACTCTTTCAATTCTTACTATTTTCCCCCATTTCAGTTATCACATGACCTTCTCATACTTATTCAAATCTCATTTTCATTTTTGAATATTTTTAAATTCATCTACTAGTGTATTTGGGGCGATTTCTTCAAGATCCCTTAAGTAAGTGGGTCTCCTTCATTCTTCCTCCCATTTGCTCAGGGTTTTATTTCCTTTTGGTTAGAGTTTATTCCAATTCTTATTGATTTTTCTAATTTCCATAGGGTAGGGTTTCGAAACTATGGTTTAATCTTTGGTTTTCTTGGTCTATTCTTGTGGTTTTAGGCTTGATCTAGGTTCCTCTTGGTGTGGTGGTAGTGCGATTTGATTTTCGCACAAAGAATCAAGGTTTTTCATTAATTTGGCAGGTGATTCCATGTTTATGAAGTATTTTTGTCTTATCATGATGTATTTATCATATTTTCAGGTTTCTCTCATTTCATTATTTCTGTAAAAATTAGTTTTAGTGGTGGTTGTATTGCAAATGAATTTTAAATGCAAATTTTATGTGAAATTTGGTGTTTTTATAGAAATGTTTTATTAGTTTATTTGGGTTTGACCTATAAATACTCAATTGATTTTATTGAACTGAAATACGGATTAAAATCATGTTTTTAATGTTAATCCCCTTTGGTTGTTGCTGCGAAAATGGGTTTTAATGGTATTTGTGGAACATGTGAACTTTAAGTGCCACGTTTGTGTGTAAATGGAGGTTTTACAAAGTTATCATTTCTTGGTTCACATGGGGATGCCCTAAAATTGATTTTTTGGTTTCATTAAAATGTATTGGTATGAATTTTCTATTTTGGTAACTTACAAGTGTGCACATAGTGTACAATGCGGGGTTTTCAAGGAGTTTTGGGTGGAAAACAACGTAGGATTTTGGGAAATTGTTTCATTTAAAAATCAATGTGTTTTGTTGTGTATTTTAAGTGATTTAAAATGTGTATAGATAATGTAATGATTTTATGTGACCATTAGTGGTGTTTTATATGAAAATGGGTTTATTTAGAATGTTGAAATTATTTGAGCACAAAGGGGGAAGCCCGAGTACCTAGGTGGGGCAGATATGTACTAGTACGGCTAGTGGACTGGATGAGTTTTGTCCCTGTTTCACTTAGCATTTGGATAAAGAAAACTCTAACTAAAATATATGGATGATTATTTAGGACCACTAGGTTATGGTTATGTTCCCTAATAGTGGCTCGTGCACGAGAACAAATTATACTATGGTTACTTTACACCGAGGTACGAGGTACATGGGGCCCGAGACTATCTAGTAGCTAGGGGTGTTCCTAATTTTGTTACTCATTGGATTTGTGGTATTTAACCTTGTATTTGGGTGTTTTTGGAAGTATATTATAGTAGATAACATGACCATTTAAATGTATTAACATTCTGAATGTTTTATCTTGAAAACTATTTTCAATTGAAAGTTGCATTTCTTGGAATTTGTCGCCGCTTTTCATTGCATATTAAAACCGCTTTCCTTTTTACCTTGTATTGCATACACTTTGGAATCATTGATTGGTATCCTATTGGTATTAGGCTCAAACCCTACTTAAACCCCTTGGGTGCAAGTAGACTTTATTATTCTTGAATCGGGTAAAGGAAAGACTTTGGGTGATGGCGGTTCGGGGTGTTAGTTCCCAACCTTGGGGCGGAGTTGTGGAGAAGACTTGTGGGTGATGACCCTTTGTCATGTGGAGTCCTTGGGGAATTTTTTTTGCTGTTTATTTGTATCTTGGGACCTTTTTTATTTCATTTGAACTTATTTATTCAGTTTTGGATTTTTGTATAAACCTTGTTGGTATGAATTTTTCAGATTCAGTTTGCCAAATGTTTTTGATGTTTTATGTATAAATATTCGAGTAAATAATTCCCAAACCAAGATAAATGATACTCAGGCACTTGTTCTAGACCGTGGAGATAGGGAATGCCCTTCGGGGCTTTCCATGAGCCGAGTTTGGTGCCAGTATTGGTGGTGACCAGATTCAGTTTGTGAGAAAATGGTATTAGAGGTCGGCCAATGTTTTTGGGTTATATTTCTATTTTGGGATGAGTCAGGATAGATAGGATCTAGGACTGTCGGGGCTCGGGGTTTTGGTCATGAGTATGGTGCCTGGCCCGCACCTCTTGTGGTAGACCTTGAGTCACCAGGGGATGTTGGAATTTATGGATTGACTTCACTTCTAGGTGAGATGTGTGGGCTACAAACCACGTGTGGACATCAGGAGAGGGTGGAGTAGTTGTTTCTTTTATTACTGAAATGTGTTTTGATTATTTATATTTGATGTATTTGATTAAAATTTTCAGAATTTTGGTATTGATTATTGTTTTGTGACTGTTTCATTTTGTAGCAACATGCCTCCTCAAAAAACTCCCACGTGCCCACGAGAGGAAGCCGAAGAGAGTTATCCCACACCGATTGATTATAGGTTAGTCAAGGATATGGTCCGAGCTATCCAAGCTTTGGGATAAGGACCAGATCCTACTCCTATTCCTGTTAGGGAAGAAGATATGGGTCCTAAAAAAAGATAAAGCACAAGAGTTTCTAAAAAAACATGCCTTCTACCTTCCGATGCATCTCAGAACCCTAGGAAGTATAGGAATGTATTGAGAAGATTGAGTGTATGTTTGAGTTCTTGGAAACACCCAAGGATATTAGGGTGAAGTTTTCCTCCATTCTATTGGAGGGTACCAACCATAAGTGGTGGGATTCAGTGCTTCAGACTGGGAAGAATGAGCATATGCACTGGGGAGATTTCAAGGTCATCTTCAATAAATAGTACTGCCCAGAGGTCTTGGCATATGGCAGGTCCTGTGAGTTCATGGACCTTGTTCAGGGGAATCTTTCTATGATGGAGTATGCCAACCGTTTCACTGAGTTGGTTCAGTATGCCCCTGAAATCGTTCGACTGAACAATTGAAGGCCCAGAGGTTTGAGAAAGGCTTGCAACCAGAGATATACTCTCAGGTGTTCTTGTTTAAGATGTGAACCTATGATGAGGTCATTGACTAGGAATACATGGTGATGATTGACCATAAATGTAGGGATGGTTTCTCTAGTTCAGTATCCATAGTGGGCAGTGGTAGATCTTCAGAAAAGAAAATGAAGCGGGAGGAACAGTTGAAGAAGGGAGGTGGTAGTTCAGGCCACTCTTCTAGGTTGTTTTCGTCTGCGGCTTCTAATGCAAGATCGGTTGTATTCCACCAATGTAAGAATCCAGGGAACATCCAACCAGCATGCCCGCTTACTCTGAAGCCTTGTTGCTAGTGTGGAGGGTTGGGGTATTTACAGCACTTATGTGGGGTGGCACGCCCACTTCCGAGTGGGGTAGGGTCAGTGGCTTCAAGCGGAGTGCCAGCATAGTCCGAGCTGTTGAGGACTGGGGGATCTCTATTTAGAGGCTGTGGTGGTAGGGTTGAGTCATCTTCTGGGCAGATCTAGTTTAGGTCACAACCATAGACTAGCAGTCATCCTCAGGCAGAGACTGGACATCTCCATGCACTGGATCAGGAATCGGTAGGATCAGAGGAGAGACCGTCGACAGTTTGAGGTACTGTTCTAATCACATATTCTATAGATGATGCTCTTTTTTATACTGGAACCTCTATTTCATTTATTTCTACCCATTTTGTGGACATTCTGAATTTTCCAACTGAGTTGATGTCTTTCACGATGGAGTTGGTGACACCGTTGGGAAAGGAGCAGGGTCTCAAGTGCCCCTCGTGTGCACTTTTCGTGTCAGGGGTTGAGATGGAGTGAGGCCTATTCATTCTAGATATGGAACTGTTTGACATAATACTTGGCATGTATTGGCTAGTACACTTCCAGGCACACATTTATTGCTATAAGCGGCAAGTTAGTTTCACGACACCTGATGGGAGTCGTCATGTTTTTCGAGGAGAATGAGATCCTCGGTCGGGTCGCGTAGGACCTCCACTCCCAGAGTTAAGAAGTATTACCTTCCAGTTATTGTCTCTTGCACTAGAGGATGATGGTCTTTCCCTTGAAGTTGCACTACCTCATGTAGTTAATGAGTTTTTGGAAGTATTCTCGGTTGATTTCTCAGGTTTTCCCCAGGAGCGGGATGTGGAGTTTTTGATTGATCTGGCACTAGGAACACAAACGATATCTCTTCCCTCTTATCACATGTCCCCCAATGAGCTGAGGGAATTAAAGAAATAGCTATATAACTTATAATCCAAAGGATTCATTCACTCAAGAGTCTCTCCTAAGTCCGCTCCTGTGTTGTTTGTGAAAAAGGCTGACGAATCCCTCCATTTGTGCATTGACTACCAAAAGCTGAATAAGGTAACAATTAATAACAAATACCCTTTTTTCAGAATAGATGATTTGTTTGATTGGTTGAAGGGGGAAAAGTGGTTCTAAAAAATAGACTTGCATTCGGGCTATCATCAGCTCAGGGTGAAGGAGTCAGATATCCCAAAGACAACCTTCCAAAGCAGGTATGATCACTTTGAGTATTTAGTCATTCCCTTCAGATTGACCAATGCTCCAGTGGTCTTTATGACACTTATAAATAGGGTGTTCCATCATTATCTTGATTCCTTCATTGTGGTGTTCGTGGATGGCATTCTAGTATACCTTAGCTCTGAGGAGGAACACAAACATCACTTGAGGATCGTCTTGGGCACTTTGTGGGATCACTGCCTCTATGAAAAGTTGTCAAAGTGCAATTTTTGGATTAGGGAAGTGATATTTCTAGGGCATGTGATCTCTGATCAGGGGGTTTCATTGGACCCTTAAATGATTAGTGCAGTTATGTCATGGGATCAGCTGAAGAATGTGTTTGTGATCAAAAGTTTTCTTGGCCTGGATGGTTATTATAGGCGATTTGTTTGGGATTTCTCTCGGCTTTCTTCATCGATGACCGCACTCACCCGAAAAGGGGTGAAGTTTGTATGGACCCCAGAATTTCAGGCATCGTTCGAGGAGCTGAAGAGGTGGTTGACTACCTCCCCTATGCTGATTTTTCCAGAGGCTGGAAAGGGGTATGTGGTCTATTGTGATGCTTCGGGTATGGGTCTTGGGTGCGTTCTTATACAGGATAATCATGTGGTGGTGTATGGCTCTTTCCAAATCCAATCACATGAAAATAACTACCCAACCCATGAGTTGGAGTTGGCAGCAGTGATACATTCTTTGAAGACTTGGTGTCACTACCTCTTTGGGGAGAAGTTTTTGGTCTACTCTGATCACAAAAGATTGACCTATATCTTCTCACAGAAGGACCTCAACTTGAGGCAGCGTCGTTGGATCAAGTACTTACAGGGGTTTGAATTTGAAATTTTCTATACCCCAGGAAAGGGTAATGTGGTGGCCGATGATTTGATCATAAGAGTTCCAGTGCAGGATTTGAGAAAGTCTAGTGATGCGTAGACTTTGATGGAGCTCTTTTCTTAGATGCATGTGGAGACCAGGGAGCACAGTAGAGGTGTGTTCTTGGAGAGCATCCAGTTGACTCCTTATTTGTTGGATTTGATTCAGCGAGAAAAACCTAGTGATGAGATTTTTTAGCAGTCGAAATAGTTTCTTCATGGTGGGGAGACATCCTCTAATTGGTTGTCGTATCCTGAGGGCATCTTGTGCTTCAAGGGCCGTTTAGTAGTGTTGTTATCTCTACAGAAGGTGGTGATAGAGGAAAACCACCGGTCTTAGTGGTCTGTCCATCCAGGTGCCACCAAGATGTATTATGATGTCTGTCGGCAGTTCTGGTGGCCTGGTATGAGATGAGACATAACAAACTTTGTGTCAAGATGCTACACATGCCAGCAGGTGAAAGCAGAGCATCAAAGGCCCTCCAGTTTTCTCCATCCATTACCCATTCCTACATGGAAGTGGGATGAGGTCACCATGTAAATCATTGTTGGATTAACTCGTACACCTCAGGGTAAGAATTCCATTTGGGTGGTGATTGATCGTCTGACCAAATCATCGCACTTCATTCCAATCAGAGATATAACTAAAGTGGATGAGTTGGGCCGTTTGTATCTTCAGGAGGTGGTGAGACTCCATGGTGTGTCATCATTAGTTGTCTTAGATAGAGATCCCAATTTCACTTCTTGGTTCTGGGAAGGCCTTCAGAAGGCCTTGGGGTCTCAGATTAAGATGAGCACGACATACCATCCTCAGACGGATGGTCAGACAGAGCGGGTGAATCAGATTTCGGAGGATATGCTCTGTGAATGTGTCCTATACTTTGGAAGTTCCTAGGATAGCCATTTTGGGTTTGTTGAGTTTTCTTATAATAACAGTTACCTATCCTCAATTCTAATGGCTCCTTTTGAGGTGCTCTATGATCGGCCTTGTCGGCCCCCCTTTGTTCGGATGAGGTAGGTGAGACCTCACTGCTGGGGATGAGTATGGTGCAGGAGATGTTTGAGAAGGTCAATTTGATCAGGAAATATTTATTGATAGCTCAGATTTTCCATAAATCATATGCTGACCAGAGGCGTTGAGACCTAGAGTTTTCTGTGGGTGGCATGGTATTCTTGAAAGCGGCCCCTTGTCTGGGCCATCGTCGATTGGGGAAGTAAGGGAAACTGATGCCAAAATATGTCAGGCCCTTTGAGATCACCAAGAATATTGGAAAGGTGTTATATAGGTTGGATTTACCTTCTCATTTGGCATCCATCCATGATGTCTTCAATGTTTCCCAGTTAAATAAATACAACTCGGATCTGTCCCATTTGCTGAGTTGGGAAGAACTGGAGATAGAGCCTGACTTGTCCGTTGTTGAGAAGATGGTGAAAATAGTGAACTCCCAATAGAAGGTGCTTTGAGGGAATTCCATTCCATTGGTTTGGGTTCTTTTTCATCATGGTAATGATACACATGAGACATGGGAGTGGAAGTTATGGGTCGAGGAAGAGTATCCGTTCTTGTTTTCCAATCAAGCTTCAGGTTGACTTTCCAGGGCAAAAAGTCTTTCATGGTGGGGATAATTATCACATACATGACTTATTTTAAAGTTAAATTTCATTTAATTTCCATTCATTCTTTGTTTTTGGGGTTTCCCAAGCTTTTTTTGGAGTAAAGGGTGAGTTTTCATGATTTGGGCCAAACTGTGAGCCCATTTTCAGATTTAAAAACCAATTTTGATTATTTTATAATTATTTAATTTTTCAATATTTTGCACCCATTATAATTCATAAATGGACTCCTCTAACCTATTAAAACCACCATTTAAATTTGGACCCTTTAGGAATCCATGATAATGGTGGATTTGAGTTTTTATTTAAGGAATTGGGCCATCTCGAAAGCCCATTTCCAGTTTAAAAAAAATTTGTTTATTTAATAACTTATTCAATTTTAATGATTTTTTGGTGATTACAAATCTCACTCAAGACCACTTAACCTAGAATCTCTCTAATTATCCTCCCACCCTCTTTGGATCTCTTATTCATCGCATTTTAGTACATAACTTCTTAGGGTGTCTCAAATTATCCATATTTGAAGAGGTAACTTCTTTCCTTAATAACTATTTCAATTCTTACTATTTTCCCACATTTCAGTTCTCAAATGACCTTATCAGACTTATTCTATCCTCATTTTCATTTTTGGGTATTTTGAAATTCAACTACTGGTGTATTTGAAGCGATTTCTTTAAGATCCCTTATGTAAGTGGGTCTCCTTCATTCTTCCTCCCATTTGCTTAGGGTTTTCTTTCCTTTTGGTTAGGGTTTATTCCAATTATTCTTAATTTTTATAATATCCATAGGGTAGGTTTTAGAACCTAGGGTTTAATCTTGGGTTTTCTTGGTCTATTCTTGTGGTTTTAGGCTTGATCTAGGTCCCTCTTGGTGCAGCGGTGGTGCAATTTGATTTTCCCACAAAGAATCAAAGGTTTTCATTAATTTGGTAGGTGATTCCATGTTTATGCAATATTTGTGTCTTACCATTCTGTATTTATCATATTTTTAGGTTTATCTCATTTCATTATTTCTGAAAAAATTAGTTTTTAGTTGTGGTTGTATTGCAAATGAATTTTAAATGCAAATTTTATGTGAAATTGGGGGGTTTTCATAGAAATGTTTTATTGGTTTATTTGGAGATGCCCTATAAATAATTAATTTATTTTATTGAACTGAAATAGTGCTTCCAATCATGTTTTTAATTTTAATACCCTTTTGTTGTTTCTATGAAAATGGATTTTAATGGTATTTGGGGAACATGTGAACTTTAAGTGACATGTTTGTGTGTAAATGGAGGTTTTACAAAGTTATCATTTATTGGTTCACATGGGGCTGCCCTAAAATTGATTTTTTGGTTTAATTGAAATGAATTGGGATGAATTTTCTGTTTTGGTAACTTAAAAGTGTACACATAGTGTACAATTTGGGGTTTTCAAGGAGTTTTGGGTGCAAAACAACGCAGGATTTTGATAAATTGTTTCATTTAAAAATCAAAGTGTTTTTGTGTGTGTTTTAAGTGATTTAAAATGTGTATAGCTACTATAATTATTGTATGTAACTAGTAGTAGTGTTTTATATGAAAATGGGTTTATGTATCATGCTGAAATTATTTGATCACAAAGGGGGAAGCCCGAGTACCTAGGTGGGGCAGATATGTACTAGTACGGCTAGTGGACCAGATGAGTTTTGTCCCTGTTTCACTTAGAATTTGGATAAAGACAACTCTAACTAAAATATATAGATGATTATTGGGGACCACTAGGTTATGGGTATGTTTCCTACTGGTGTCTCATGCACGATAACATATTTTACTATGGTTACTTTACACCGAGGTATGAGGTACATGGGGCTCGAGACTATCTAGTGCCTAGGGGTGTTCCCTAGATTTTTTTGCTCATTGTATTTGTGGTATTTGACCTTATATTTGGGCCTATTTGTTCATATGTTATAGTATATAACATGACCATTTAAATGTGTTAACATTCTAAATGTTTTAGCTTGAAAACTATTTTTAATTGAAAGTTGGATTTCTTGGAATTTGTTGCCGCTTTTCATTGCATATTAAAACTATTTGCTTTTTCACCTTGTATTGCATGCACTTTGGAATCATTGGGTGGTATCATTTTGGTATTAGGATCACACCCTACTCACACCCCTTGGGTGTAATTATACTTTATTATTCCCAACTCAGGTAAAGGAAATACTTTGGGTGATGGCTGTTCTGGGTGTTAGTTCTCATCCTTGGGGCGGAGTTGTGGAGACGACTTGTGGGTGATGACCCCTTTTCATGTGGAGTACTTGGGGGTGTTTATCTAATGTTTATTTGTGTCTTGGTAACTTTTGAATTTCATTTGAACTTATGTATTCATTTCTATATTTTTGTATAAACCTTGTTGGTATGAATTTTTCAGATTTAGTTTGCAAAATGTTTTTGATGTTTTATGTATACATATTCAGGTAAATCACTCCCAAACCAAGATAAATGATACCTGAGTACTTGTGTCATCCCGTGGGGATAGTGAACACCCTTCAGGACTTTCCATAGGCTGGGTTTGGTTCCGGTATTAGTGGCGACCAGATTCAGTTCGTGATAGAAATGGAGATGGAGACGAGGGCGCGGGAGAAGAGGAGCCCAATGGAAAGAGCATGGAAGTAGGGAATGGAAAAATGGAGGGAAAATAGGGTAATTGGGAGATGACATGTGGAAGGGAACCACAAGAATTAGCATGAGTAATATATTTTATATGATGTTGATCTAGGTGTTTATGAGGTGTTAGTTTTTTATGTTAAAGTATCATTATATCCTATTTTAACAATGGTGTTTTTAGATCCCTTATTAACAATAATTTTTACACTAATATTTTTTCATATGTACCTCAAAAAAATTTCATTTTTTTAATCATAAAAAATTGATTTTATCAAAATTTTCATGCACATGTAAGAGGCGGCGTCAAAGTATCATATGTGTTCTTAAAAGTAACATATTTTCCTTTTGAATAGTTTTCATGGTTTGCATTCCATAGGCCTTATCTTGTAAATTTGTATTATATTCCCATAACACACTTTGAGCAGCATTCTCAATGAAAAATGATTGTTTTTCATTTATATATTTCCTCACATTTGAATATATGATAAATAAGGGAGATGAATTGGTGCGTTTAATCACTTATTAAAACATTTACTTTTCCAAGTAAAACTTATATTTCTTTTTGAATAATGGATTTGATTCTTAAGGTTAGTATCTAATGGGAATCACTGGTAGAAAAATATGAATATGTGTTAGTATTTTAATGTTGATTTTTTTTCAAAATAGACATTACAATGTATACTGAGGGTCTTTTAATTTCTATTTTTAGTAAAACTGACGATAAAAGTATTTCCAATATACTTTTAAACTCAGTTTTTAGTAAAAATGACCTCAATTTTTTGTTTTTAACTTTTGAAGTTAGTTTTTAGTAAAAAAGATGTCATTTTTTTTACTTTTTACATTAGTTTATAGTAAAACCTAACTTATTTTTTTTTTTACTTTTGACATTAGTTTTTAGTAAAACCGACGTCAAAAGCATTTACAAAAAACATATACACATGGGTTCACCCCCATTCATTTGACATTAATTTTTCAGAAACCCTAATAGGTGAAATGTGTGACTCTTGACCTCGCTTCATCAAACCTCAATCTTCCTCATTTTATTTATTTCTTTGTAATTGTAATTTTTTGTATTTATAATTGTTTACATTTATAAATTTTTTATCCTATTGACATTTAGATAATGAAGGGGATATATTTTAATATTGAGTTTGATATTTTGATATTAGGGATTGGTATATTATCTTGATAGTTGTTATTTAGATAATGAAGGATGAATATTTTAATATTGAGTTGGATGTTTTGATATTAGAGATTAGTAGATCATCTTGATAAATAAGATCATTTTTATCACTCATTTAACTTTTATAAAATCATCTAAGGTAGGTGTATTTAAAAATTTCATATTATTTTGCATTATTTTTTTATTAAATATTTATCAATAAATGGTTAATTGATTGTTTTGATTATATGTTTATATGTTTTAATTTTTTTTGTTTATATATATTTTTAAATTTTTACATGTTTTTATATATTCACCTTTTAAATTGTGATCTTAGGTAATTAATGGATTATAATTGGATAAATGCATGAAAAACCACCGATGAATATGAAAAAGATGTTGGAAATTTCAAATATTTTCAAAATTAAATCTTGAAAACAAAGATCTATTTTTCTATCCACACATGAAGTGTTTGAATATGAGAAAGTTAAATTCTATAGAAATCAATTACCATATGATATGTTCTAATTTTAATCATAATTATACATATTGGATTTGGCATGGTGAGATAACTAAAAAGTCAACATCTAATGTTGATGAAGATATTCAACATGAGACAAGGGATCATATTGATTAATTAATTTATGATGTAGGAATTGAAACCATTGAAAAAAAAACTATTGAACAATTGTATGGAAATACCAAGAAAACATTATTCTCAGTTGCACTAAATTTATAGTGTTATCACGGTATGAATATTAGATAAATTGAATGCAAGAAATCAGTGGAGTGATAAAAGTTTCATTGAATTGCTTGAAATTTTAAAAGATCTACTTCCAGAAGGCAATGAGCTTCCAGATTCCAATTATAATGCAAATGCAATATTATTCCCAATAATATTGGAGTATAAAAATACATTTTTACCCTAATTATTGTGTATTGTGTTGGAATGAACACAAATTTTTATTAGAATATCCTAAATGCAGGACATCATGATATAAGATGGATGTAAAATTCAATTTTGATTCATTCTCAAGAACAGGCACTGAACCTCCCCTACAGTGATTGGTATCTTCTAATAATTACTCATTTGAAGAGTTAGTTTTCAAATTAAAATGATGAAAATAGGATAAGATGGAATATATATTAGTTCATCTCTGATGGAAACTTACATCACCCTACTAATTCTCCATAGTGTAATATATTTGATAATTTTTTATAAGTTTGGAATTGAAGCTAGAAATATGAAAATGGGACTTTGTAGAGATGGAATGAATCCATATCATAGGCTTAATAGACAACATAGTTCACAGTCTATTATATTGATAATTTACCACTTGTTTCCATATATATGTATGAATAAAAAATATGTTATGATGAACTTAATGATTTATGGACCAAAACAGTCTGGAAATGATATTGATCTGTATCTTTCACCATTGATTGAAGGTTTGAAATTTCTATGGGAGACACATGTTACAAATTTTAATGCATACAAGAAAGAATACTATCTTTGGCATGTTATGATAATGTTCTCTATAAATGACTTTCCTATATATAGAAAATTATCTGGATACAATGTTAAGGGATATAAAGTTTTCCCAATTTATGAAGAAAAGAATTCGTGTTATCAATTATAGAATGTGAGAAAGAAAATGTACATGGGAAATCAGAGTTTTTTGTGAATAGATCATCCTTATCAAAGATTGAAAAGGTCATTTAATGGTTTACAAGAATATAATCTCCCCCGTTAATTAATATCAGCTGAAGAATATTTTGAAAAGGTGAAAAACATTGATTTCACATTTGGAAGGAAAATAAGTTTTGGTTTTCAAAAAAATACCTAGAAGAAATATTCTATCTTATTTGATCTATCTTATTGGATATTTTTATAGAAAAAAACATAATATTGATGTTATTAATGTTGAGAAAAACATATTTGGTAGTTTGATTGGAAATTTCTTAGACATAAAAGGAAAGAAAAAAGATAGATTACATGCAAGATTAGAATTTATATCCATGGGAACACATTGGAGTTTTCTACCACTATAAACGGAAACAAAACATATTTTCCTACGACATGTCACACATTAAATAAGAGTGAGAAAATGATTTTTTTTTCAATGTATACATGGTGTTAAAGTACCCAGTGGATGTTCTTAAAATGTGAAGAATTTTGTGTCATTGAAGGATTTGAAATTAATAGGTATGAAATATAATGATTGTCACATATTGATGTAACAAATTCTACCAATCTCACTGTGTGATATATTGCCGATACTTATCATAAAGTATATCATCTGGTTATGTTACTTTTTCAGACCCGTTTGCAGCAAAGTTGTGGATCTAATTTTTTAGATGTGTTGGTGAATGAATCTTCCCTCACATTTTTTCAACTATAAATGTATTTCACACAATTTTTTTTATATGATGGTTCATTTAATGATTCATTTCATATGAGTGATAAAAATATATGGGAATTATTATTTACATTGAATGTATCCTTTTGAAAGAAATATGAAATTTTCGAAGAGATATATAAAAATCCTCATTGACCGGAGGCCTCTATTGTTCAAAAAATTATATAGGAAGAGGTGATTGAGTTATGTTCTGATTATTTGTATGAAGTGGGGCTTGTTGGTCTCCTTATATCTTGAAATTTGATAATTGATAGTGAAGGTATATGGATTTATAGCTTAAAGATAAAGTTAATTCCATGTGATGAAGTGATGAAGTCACATTTATGCATTTTGAATAAAAAAAATGAGGTTGAACCATATATATAATCACATATTGCTAGTTTGAAGGTACACTACTATAAAAAATGCATTTAAAAGTGATGGAATTTATTAGTGTTAGAAAAAAGTGATGATAAAGGGCATCTTTATTAGTGCTAAAAAAGTGCTAATAAATTTAACCCTTTATCAATGCTTTAATTTTAGTATTGATAAAGAGTACCTTTTATTAGTGCTTTATTTTAAGTGCTGATAAAGGGTAACCTTTATCAACACTTTATTTTTAGAGCTAATAAAGGGTACCCTTTATCAGTTCTTTTTTAGCACTAATAAATGTCCAAATAAATAAAATAAAATAATAAAATAAATATTAAATAAAGAATGAGTTTATTAAAAATAATATTACAAAATTTATTAATTAAACTTTTATTGATAAAAATAAATAAATTGATTATACTATATATAAATTATAAATACTAATAAATAGTATGTATCGAATATATAGATATATGCAATATAAAAATTAAACAAATTAAAATTAAAAATAATAAAATTGAGAAAAATATTAAACATTTTATTAATTCGATGATTATTGATAATGTTAATAAATAATATATATTAAATATATAGATATATATTAAAGTATATAAATATGATTTATATAATACAAAATATTATTTATGATTTATATTAAATAGTAATGTATTTAGTGAACAATGGTTTATAATTAAAAATTAATATGAATTAAAAATAATGACTAATTGCATTGAGTAATGGACATAATTGAATGTCATTTGATTTTTCAATTTATAACATAGATCAAACATATTATATTGATTTCACATGTATGTAATTAATGCATTTTTATATATATACACACACACACAATTTATTTTTGGAATTTAATCAATTTATATCATTTATTTTATATATATTTATTTACTATGTTTTAATATTTTCAATACGTATTAATCTTTATTT
This sequence comes from Viscum album, assembly GCA_963277665.1. Taxonomy (NCBI): domain Eukaryota; kingdom Viridiplantae; phylum Streptophyta; class Magnoliopsida; order Santalales; family Viscaceae; genus Viscum; species Viscum album. The sequence continues at coordinate 1,325,357,013 of OY728142.1, read as the reverse complement.
CAATATATATCATTTTTTAATGATTTATATTAATCAAACTTATCCAAATTTTCAATATATAGTACTCATTTTTAATTAATCAATTTTAATCAATTTTAACATGCATGAACTTAAGATTAAATATTCATTAATAATATTAAAAATACATTTGTAAAAAAATATTTATAAATAAAAATATTTATAAATGTATATTTATAATTTTTAAACATTTATAATTATAAATAAATAAATAATATTTTTTAAAAATTTATTTATATAATTATAAATAAATAAATAAATAATTATAAAATTATAATAAATTAATCTAAATAATGAATATATTTACTATATTTATATATATATAATTATATAAATATATATATAATGATATTAATATTATTTTTTTAAATTATTTATATAATTATAAATAAATAATTATATATTCAATGAATTATAAAATTATTATTTTATAAAAATTATTATTATATGTATTTTAATTATATATAATAATTATAATTTTTTAAAAAAAGTATTATTTAAAACAAAAGTATTATAAGTATTTATCATCACTTTTTTAGCACTGATAAAGATTCAATTTATCAGTTCTTATTAACTTAGCACTGATAAAGATTCAATTTATCAGTGCTTATTAACTTAGCACTGATAAAAGGTATCTTTATCAGCACTTTTTTTGAAGCGTTGATAAAAGTGTCATGATTTATTTTAAGAACCCTAACCATCACGAACCAGTTCGCGATATCTGAGGCTCTCTATAGAAGTGATTTGTTGCCAGTGCTCCTTGTTATTGAATCTAAGCTTGAATATAGGCCATAATCAAGTCTCCAACTATTCCAAAGTAAGAATCCAAGTCTCGAGCGATTAAAGGGTTGAATGCCACTACGACTCGAATGAAATCCAGGTTTTTCAATATCTCTGATTTCCCTTGGTTATCCACTAAACCTTCTCATACCACATCTATATATCCCAACAAGTATAGTTGTTATTAAGACCAATATGGGCCTATATACCCTGAGAGGGGGGGTGAATCAGGGTATGGATATTCTTTTCTAAATTCTTCTTGCCCCACTGGATCTTGACCTCTTTATTACAAGGGTCACTTTGTTTTCACTTGTGTGTTTATTATGACCACTTTTTTCTTATTTATATGATGATGATGCTTTAAATGCAATGCAGAAAAGCAAGTAGGTAGACACAAAGATTTTTACTTGGTTCACCCTCACTAGGCTACATCCAAGGAGCATACAACGACGATGTGCTGCTGTACCAAATCCACTAAAGCTCACTGCCAATAATGTTCGGGCTAGATCACTTCTATGCCCAGGATCACTACCTTTACAATGTTTAGTGTCAGCTCACTACTTTCCCAAGGTTCACTCCCTTTTCCTCTCTCTCTAGCTCACTGCCAGTAGAAAGGATAACCTTCTTCCACTTCTTTTGCTCACTGTACTTAGAAGGGATCCACTCATAGTTTATAGACCTATAGGTCTCTTCATTATAATTAATATATGCATCCTAATCTATTGATATATGATATGTTATAGTCCAACTTTCATCCACTTATGAATACCCTTTCACCCCTGAACACTGGGAAATTCCTTTGGAAACACCTTCACAAGCACCCTACTTCGCAAGGCTCCCAATTTCGCAAAGCTCAAACAAGCCTTTGCGAAGGTCCTACCTTTTCGCAAATCACTCTCATGAAGCACTCTCTCGAAGCACTATCGCAAAGCTCAAGTTGTCGCAAAGCGACTTCCCTCATGAAGCTCATTGAGCCAACGCAGAGCTTGTAACTTTTGCGGAGCTAGATTAGCCGCCGCGAAGCTCTTCTTTCGAGAAGCACACTGCCATCGCGAACCACCTTCGCGAACCGAGAGAAAAATATTTTCTCTGAAAAACTCTTCTCTTCTTCTTCTCTTGAAGGGGTCGAGGCCTATTTATAGGTGATTTCAACGACCCATGAAATTTCTGTGTGAATTCAACGCCACATCATCTCAAATCGTGAAGCTCTGAAGTTCCTGCCGAAATTATCTCAAAATCGCGAAGCACGACGACAATTTTCTGATTACGGAGCTTGAAGTAACCATGGAGCATCACCGTCAATCCCTTCATGCCTTCACCATGAAGCTCCCTCGTAAATCCCTTCACCACAGCAATGCGCTTCAACCTCTGCCGTTTCGCGAAGCTTGACGTAATCACGAAGCATCACCATCAACATTCTTCTGGTCTTTACGAAATCCAATCCATGCATCCTATCTTCGTGAAATTAATGCCTTTTCCATATTTTTATGAGATCTTCAAGGATATCCACTTTTCACGATGCTCACTAAACTCCAAATTTTGGACCCCAAAAATTTGGAAAACACTGGAAAACGGCACCACCTTGTACTGCTCTTTTTCTACCGCCTCCAGATCATCCATTCCTTTTTCATGGTTCTTTGTCAACATGGATTGTCAAAAAAATCTCTGGAACTCGAAAATTCACCATGGAAACCTACTTTTTCAACAAACACAATCAACCCAAAAATACTGCAATGATACCTTGAGGGATTTTTTCCCAACAGTTGCACTATCCTATAATAAAACAACCCAAAATTCATTATTTTTTAGATATATTTAAGTATCATATTCACCAATATCATGTGGGTTTCCTTAGGACAACATTGGTATTGCGTTACTTGAAATATGTCAAACCCAATGCTGGGTCATGTTGTTGTGAGGTACAATAGGCTCCAAATTCCTATATTACATGACATCTACCTCTTTGTAATCATAAACTTTTTAAAAATTCATCTATATAGTGGTCAGTGTTTTCATTGGTTTAGAATATTACATTTCAAACCACTTGGATGATGAAATATCTGACATCATTGGGGTCTTATATTATGTCATTCAGTAATTGGAATTGAGAGGGTTGAGTGAGGAGGAACTGAAATATAGGGTTATCCCCATCTATTTGAAAGGTAATTCTAGAAGATGTTTTCAAAAAATGGATGATGAAATATTTGACACATGGGAACAACTATATAATGACCTTTTCATGATTTTTTCCAAGGATAATGAGAACTGAAATGTGGTGTAAAATTAATGGATTTATTTAGGATGACTATGAGCTATTTCATGAGGCTTAGGATAGATTTAGGGGTCACTTATGAAATGTAACAATCAAATGATTCTGATAAATCTATAAAACCAGATGAGAAAAAACATTATATATGTTTGATTTTTTTGCCTTATTTATTAAACTACTTCTTGAAAAAATATAATGTTTTTAGTTTTTATTTTTGAAATATTTCAATTTTAATTTAAATAATATGTATTAAATTCTATAAAAAGAAAAATCAAATAGCTTTAAGGTTCTCTAATCCTTGGACTATATTATACAAGAAAAAATGATTTTGAGATAAAATGTAATTGATATTTTGATTTTGGTTGTTGAAATATAGTCAGAAAATAAACAATGGGAATAATTCATTTTCTAGAAAAAACCTTAGTATCATGGTGTTTTAAGAAACAAAATACTGTTTCATTACGTGGTGTAGAAGAAGAGTACATTGGTGATAATTTTTTTTCTCAATCCTTTAGGATTGGTCAAAATTTTTCTAAATTTTATATTTTCATTGAAAAGTAAATTATTTAATGAGAAAAGATTTTCATTATTTAAATTTTAAAGAATATTTCAAATCATTATAGAATAAATATTATACCACTAGATTTAACTAATTTCGATAAAATAAAATATTAACATTCATTGATGTAAATTTAATAAATAAATTTTAATAGAATCTATTTTGTTTAAAGAAAAATTATTTTTCATGGATAAAATCATTACACCTTTAGAATCCCACTTCAAGTTAACTTTATTATTTTGGATTTAATAATTTAATGACATGCTATGTTCAATGTGGATTCTTAATTATATTGAATTTTATGGTTTACTGACATAAACTTAAATCCATTTTTATGTCCTTATAGTGGTAATATTATGCCTCATATATGTGACCATATCAATTATATGACATAAAAAATGGTTCATTATAATACATTTCCATGACCTTTTATGTTAAGAGTTTTACAGAATTAGAACAAAAAATTAACTAAAAAACTCATGTATTTTTAAACTAATGGAATTTTTTTGGAACAATATATACAACAACTTGATCCATAATAAGCCTTTATTATTATTATTTGGATCAAGCTCCTCATGTCACATTGTTCTTATTCGGATCAAGCTCCTCATTCATAGATTTGATCCAATTATCATCCTTGTCAGCCTATCCAAATTATTTAGGATCTAATTGGGAAAAAATGAGTTTTTTTGTAGAGTATTAATCCTTTGAGTTTTCATGAAAACTTTCCGATCACCAATGAAATTTTATTAATTGATTTCATCATTTCTTGTATTTCTTGCAGTTGATAAAAATATAACCATATTTGAAATGATAACCCACTCATCAATACTTCTTAAAAATCACTTCATTTCATTCATCACACATCTAATAAATAGTATGTATGTTTTACTTTAATCCATCTAAAAATAGATCATTATTTAACATTGCCTTTTGGATCCACCCTTAGGAATCTCTGATTACCATCCATGTAATTCTCACAAATGGGATACATTGACCTTTGATAATGAATATCTTATGTGAATTTATATATTTATTATACCAAATGATTTTTTATGAACTCAAAGGATATATTAACTTTCTATCAGACGATTCAAAGATTTAATACAATGTATCTTATTTTCACCTCATCCTCCTCACTCATTTATTGATTTTTTTGGAGAGATATATTTTTGTTTTTTATCATCATTCTTGCTTTACCATCGGCATATCCCTGTGGTCAACAATGTTTTCATAGTAAAATCATTATCTATAGAATTAATGTATTGTTTCATATTTATGTTTAATTTATTTCTTTTCAGTATTACTCATATAATAATTTTTTTGTACAAGTGTATTATTTTGTTAAATTTGGGGTGGTTTGTTCAAAGATGATCATGATCAAAATGGGTTAGACTTTGATCCCACAATTGAAACAAGGAAATGAATCAAGAATTCATACAACCACAAGGAAAAGGTGAATTACTATTACTTATTTAATTAATTTTTTCATGATTTTATCTACTATTTATAAGATAATTTCTTTATCATTTTTATCTAATACTTATTTAGTTTTTTTCATAGATATTTTAGGAAGTCGTATTTTGTTTTCAACTATCTACAACAAGACACAAAAGATATAAAATGATTCTTTCTACCAATGTTGCCACGTTTTCTATTTTCGTTGCCTTTCTTTGTCGAACTACCAAAACTACATATTTATTCAATATTATTAGCTGAAAATACATTCTCATTATTGAAATCAAGAAGAGTATAAGAGGATCATGTTACCATTGTGGTGACTTCTTGTGATATAATGGGCACATGAGCTTCCTCTGCTCTTCTGACTTTCAACAATGAGAAAGGTTTTTTTGGGTAAAAACATTGAGTCAATATACATTGTTAAAATTTTGATATATAAAGATAATGGAAACATGATAAAATTGGTAGGTTGGATTTTTTTGAGACTTTGGGATGTGTAGAAATCAACCACACCTCAATCCAACACACGATGTGACCAGTATGAATCCAAGTACTTCTTTTTATTTAAAACTGACAATAATTTTAGTAATAAGGACAACTAACATACTAGAAACCAAGAAAACATATTCTAATTGTTTTGATACTTTAGGGAAATGATCCATAAGTCATTTGAGACATTTAGGAATCATCCACACCTCAATTTGATGCATGGTGTGACCGCTATGACTCAATGTGTTTGTTATCTGTTTAAAATTGATTGTTTAGTTCAAAAAATGATACTCAATGAAAACAAAGAAAAAACACTTGGTTTTTTTTTCATAATTTAGGACATAGATTCATAATTCATTTTTTATGTGTAGGAATTAGTTTCACATCAAACCGATACAGGATATGATTAATATAGGCCAAAGTGTGTGTTTCTAGTTTAAAATGACATTTTAGTAAAAAAAAAAGTGACATACTCAAAAATAAAATAAAAATAATTCAGACTATTTTTATACTTTAGGGAAAAGATCCATAATTAATTTGAAACATGTAAGAACCAACCGTACCTCAATTCGACTCACGGTGTGACCGATATGACTCCAAGTACGTCTTTTTATTTAAAAATGACATTAATTTTAATAGAAAGGACAACTGACCTACTCAAAACCAAGAAAAAAAATTCGTATTATTTTGATACTTTATTAAAATGATCCATAAGTCATTTTAGATGTGTAGGAATCAGTTGTACCTCAATACGATGCACGGTGTGACCGGTATGACTCCAAGTGCATCTTTTTATTTAAAAATGACACCAATTTTAATAAAAAGGGAAAATTACATACTAAAAACCAATAAAATGCATTCATATTATTTTGATACTTTAGGAAAATTATCCATAAGTCATTTGATATGTGTAGGAATCAGCCGTACCTCAATCTGATTTATGGTGTGATTGGTATGACTTCAAGTGTATCTTTTTATTTAAAAATGACATCAATTTTAATAAAAAGGACAACTGACCTACTCAAAACCAAGTAAATGCATTTGGATTATTTCGATACTTTAGAAAAATGATCCATAAGTCTTTTGAGACATGTAGAAATCATTCATGCCTTAATCTAATGCATGGTGTGACCAGTATGACTCCAAGTACATCTTTTTATTTAAAAATGACATCAATTTTAATAAAAAAGAAAATCGACCTACTAAAAACCGACAAAACACATTAGTATTATTTTGATAATTTATTGAAATGATCCATATTTCATTTTTGAGGTGTAGGAATCATCCACAATTCACTCCGATACATGATGTGCCCGATATGACTCATTGTGTCCATTATCAGTTTAAAATTAACAGTTTAGTTCAAAAAATGTCACTCATTGAAAACCAAGAAAACACACTCATATTTTATTGATAATTTGGTACATTTATTAATAAGTCATTTTTGATGTGTAGGAATAAATATCACATCAAACTGATACATGATGTGACTGTTATGAGTCAAAGTGCGTGCTTCTAGTTTAAAATGACATTTTATTAAAAAAGAAAAGTGACGTACTGAAAACTAAGTAAACACATTTTAATTGTTTTGATAATTTATGAAAATGATCTATAATACATTTTGGATGTGTAATAATTAGTCTCAAATAAATCAGAAACATGGTGTGACCGATATGACTCCAAGTGTGTCTTTTTATTTAAAATTGTCATCAATTTTAGTAAAAAAACAACTCACCTACTCAAAACTGAGCAAACACGTTCATATTGTTTTGATACTTTATTATATTGATTTATAAGTCATTTTTGACATTTAGTAATTATATTAACCTCAATATGATACACGATGTGTCCGGTATGACTCAATGTGTCCGTTATCAGTTTAAAATCAACATTTTAGTTCAGAAAGTGTCACTCACTGAAAACCAAGAAAACACACTTGGATTGTCTTTATAATTTAGGAAAATGATTTATAAGTCATTTTTGATGTGTAGTAATCAATATCATGTCATACTAATATATGATGTGACTGCAGATCTAAGCACGATAATGTGTACAAGATCTCGATCAAGGAAATATCAATCACGAGAGTGCATCCCTTGTCGTCTCTCAGAGACCATGTCGCCTGGGGTCAAAGTTGGGATTTTCCTTTCTCAATGATACCCATACTCATATGGAATGCCCGAGGCTTGGGGGCACGGGTGAAAACAGATTTTGCAGCTTCATAATCAAATAAGAACAAGGTACAGTTGGTTTCCATTCTTGAACACAAACAACAATCAGACAAGATAAGTGAGTTTTCTCTCAGGATAAAAATGGGAAAATACATGCATGGTGCCCCCGATAACGAACACATCTGGCTCTTCTGGAATAAAGACACTTTAGAGGACTTGGTTCAGGTTGGGGAGAAATTCATGACCATCAAAATTACAATAGATACAAAGGTGCTTCTCCTGTCAGTCATTTATGAAAGCTGCGATCACCAAAGGAGGGAGGTTCTCTAGCATGAGCTTTTAGGTTTCAACCCAGAAGGACTTCCTTGGATTATAGGGGGAGATTTCAACATAGTTATTATAACAGCCTGAGATTTTATAAAAAATATTCTTTTTAATTTCATTAATGTCTTGTGTTGTACGCTACACCAAAAGGAGCTTGCTCAACACGCATCCTTGACTTGCCTTTCATTACATGCAATCGTGACCTTCCTCGATAGCATGTGTAGTACGCAATATCGAGTTTCACTAAACAAAGATATGCTATTAAAATATTATTAAAACTAGCCGTTATAAATAGTAATAACCACCTTTTAAAATTTTATAAATTATAGCTCTCAAAATGGACTTCATTTTTGGATTCGGAGTATCGAATTTAGCCTAAGGTGAAATTTTGGTACTTTTCGGATAACTTTCATATTCTGATGAATAGTGAAAATTACTAAATTTTAATTAAAAAGAACTTTTTTAATAGAAATAATTAATAGTGATAAATTATTAATTTGAGTGGTTTTAAAGTATATTTAGAGTACATTTTTACAATTTAATACAATGTTGGTCATTGGATGTAATTCTACATTTAAACCAGACATAAACAAGTGTCAATCTTTTGATGATTATTATCTCTTAAAAACACGCTATTTGTTTTGATGACGGGAATTAATTTTTAAATTAATTAATGCAACTAATATGTTTTTAATTTTTTAAAATAGACATCATTTTTGAGTTCATAATATCAAATATAGCTTAGGCCTAATTTTTGGTGTTTTTCTGGAAACTTTCATTTTTTTGATGAATAGTGAAACCACTAAGTGGTAGTTAAAAAAATGATTTTTTCATAAAACTTAATTTTACCGCTTCTGTGAGTGGAATTTAAAAAATCCGAGAGACATGGTTGATGTTAGTAAGTAAAATGTGGTTCAATGAGATGAAAATAATTTTTGGTGAATAGTAACTTTTTACTTTTTTTTACCAACAGTTAAAAGTAAATAGGGTAATTAAGGGTAAAAATGATATTATTATTACCCTAACACATATCCTAATTCTATTGGACAAGTGTAATTCGGCCAAAAAAAATCTTAGGAATAAAATATTACCATTTAGGCCTACTTGGATTAGATTAGGACATTTATTATTAATTTATTTAAAGAAGGGTTAAAATAGTTAAAATCAAATTTTAATAAGTAAATCATTTTTAATATGGGGTTATACATAAGATAAATTTGACTATAAATATTCATTAGAAATATAAAAAGATTTCCTACATAATGGTATTTTATTTGTAATTTTTAGACATTAAATAATTTAATTTATTTATGACACAATGATGATGCAGTAATTGTATTATTAATGAAATATTGACATAATTGATGTTATAAATGCCCAAATAAATGTAATTTGAGACTTTTTATGACTTACATTAATTTTATAGGTTAATATGACATGTTATTGTTGATATAAGTAACTTGGTTCGAACTTATAATTCTGTTATGAATTTCATAAAAATCATGTACCAAATAGTGTCAAAATTGACATAAATTAGTTTTTAAAACAAATATTATATTATTAATTGTTATTTAATTCCTAAAAATCTAAGGTTCTGCCAAATGACTTAGATAAGGATATATATATTAATAATAAACAACTTGGGGTTCGTTTGGCTTGTTATGGTAAGTTTATTAACCATATAGTGTAAGAAAACAAAAAGACACGGTAAAAGTTAAATTATTTAACTTAGAGTTAAATCTAATTGATAAGGTTAAAATAATAACCTAAACTTGTCTAAATCCTATTGGATGAGAGGATTTTGACCCATCCCCACTTTATCTTCTAAATAAGACCCTTTGGAACCATTATAAACCGAATTTGACCTTAATATAAAATAATATTTTGAGATTTTCCTAAGGTGCCCCTCTCCTACCTTATAAAAGGGAACCTCCTCCCTCTCCTCCTCACACCAATTTGAGCGTTCAATCTAGGCCAACCCCTGGAAAAATATCTTATCCACTTCCCTAGTATCATCCTAGAGGTCCTGGTCTTCTTCAAAGACCATCCATAGTTCTTTAAGTGGAGGATAAGTGAAGGCGCGTCAAAAAGAGGTAATATCCATTACCGATCTTTTTCAATTTATTTCTTCTTAAACTTCTTATTATTTAGTTGTTTCATGATAAAGTAATAACATAAGTATTTATTATATACTTATATGTTATTATAAATATGAAACAACTCTAATTACTCTTCTATCCATCCTACGGAAAAAGGAAATCACCGCGCGTGCGTACGTACGGAATACCGTCTCCACGCCGTGGTGTAATCTATTTTCCGCCACCACCTTAATTGGATGGGTATAATTGTGAAATGAGTAACTATATATGATTATTATAAAGTGATATTGATACTGAAATAGTATACATACACTTCAACACAATTCCACGACCATGGGAATGATATCATCGCTCGTGCGTACGTACGGATTACCATCTCCACGACGCGATGAGATTCATTATCCATGTTAACCATTCTAGAATGATTATAAAGTATATATAATGAATAATAATGAAATATATGACATGTTAAATCTAATGGATTTATGTATATATATATATATATGTCATCTACTTACTTCCATTCAAGACAATAAGGAAAGGAAAACAACGTTCATGCGTACGTACGGACTACCGTCTCCATGAACGGTGTGTTTAATTTCATTTATCTATCTATTATATATATATATATATATATAATGAATATATATGATATATAAATCATATTTTATATTCTGGAAGTAATTAAATCATGATATAAGTAATAATAATGTCAAGAACAACAAGTCCAAACACCTACGATAAATGAAATGATTTTACCCAAAACGCTTCTTTAACATGGAATTTACAAAAGAACGGGTAATATAAAGTCATAAGTGAACCATATATGATATCCTAACAATGAATATGATTCTTTAATAAGTTAATGACATTATTTAAATCATTATACAGGAGGTTCGGATACGTACAAAGCATATCGGACATAAGGTAAGGTAAAATATCACAATCTCATTTTTATCCGAGATTGTTTATACTTTGAAATTTACTGGGGTGTATTTTATCATCCACATCCATGTTTCCTCAATATGTAATATTTATATCCTTATAAAATAGTTTATATCCAATTTTACCCTTCGGTGAGTTTTTAGTAAAAGATATGAAAGGAATCTTTTGTCGTTTTTCGTACGAGGTACTTTTTGAATTTTCCGACAAAAGTACAAAGAATGTTTTTTTAACTTATACGGCATGAATGGATTTTTAAAACATTATTTCCAAGAATCTTCATTTACAAGTTTTCAAGTTTATTTTTAATCAAATTCTTTTAGTTTAGAATTGTATGACATGTTAAGAAAGGAAAAGTGTTTTTGAAGCAGAAAAGATATTTTCCTCAAGAATGGAGTTCAAGTGTTTTATCAAAATTATTTTCCATCTAAGATAATAAAGGGTTCTGTTTTTATCCCTATTATTACATTGATTTGATTATGCTGTGATGTAATTATTTTTATGAATTCATTTATCTTATATTAATTGTTTTATGATGTCACGATGTTTAAAAATTCCATTTTTATTACATGGGTTATGCAATGATGTATGATTTATGATTTTTGTGGCACACATAAGAATGGTTTAATTATGAGATGGGTGGGACCTATATCTCCCTCCAATGCATTGGGTAAAGATTTTATATCTCATGAGATAGACATGGCTGGAACGGTAGGTTATACCGGTTCAGTGAAATAGGACTGAAACGAGGGTGACTCGGTTCAGAAATGGACTTTGTCCACTAAGATAGTCCTGGCAATGAGTCTTGACAAATAAGATATGATTCTCTATGATTATGTGTGTATGACACAAAGTTTCATGTTTTAATTTATGATTATTGGGATTTCATTTCACTACTATGATATATCCCATGTTATGAAATCATGATCTCTTTTGCAGGTTAAGACTTCCAAAAGATATGTTCTTATGAATATGATGTGATTGATATTTATTTTGTTTACCCTTACTGAGCATTTAAGCTCACCCTTTTATGTTTTCTTTTCCCCCAGGATTAAAAGAAATATTTTAGGTAAGGAAACAAAAATGGGAAGATCTTTATGGGAGATGTTGAAGATCTTTCACCATGATTAGAAGATTACGTTTCGAGCTTCCAAAGACACTAAACTATTACGATCCTTGTGTGTGTGTTTTTGTTATGTACTAAGTATTCTGCAAAAGTAATGAAATTTCCATGTACGTCAACCTTCGGGTCTCTACAGTTGGTATCAGAGGAAAGGTTTAGTCAACCTTTGGAAACAAGGATGCGAGAACTTTAGTGAGATCCCTAGAGATATTTCTAAGGTATGTCTAGGGATGTCCCTAAGTATAAGTATACGTATAGGATATAGTCCTAGAACTATGGTAACAATATTATATTAAACCAAAGATGTTAGATATTGAATTTACTCCCCATTTATTATGATTTTTGCCTCTCACACTATTCTTTTTGTGTTTTAGAAAATGGCTGGAAACAAGATGATTCACGATAATAGAGGATATGATGGACACTGGAATGATATTCTTCATGAGAAACCAAATGAAATGGGATTTGGAAGTCCAAACATCATTATTATGCTGAATCAGCAATCTCATAATATGATCAATAAAGTAAAATTTGGTAAATTTCCTAACTCGGCTAATAAGAGAAAGATGAAGTTTCATGATGATCATAGAGGAAAGAAAGTTCAATTTCCCCTATGTAAATCATGTGGGAAGATGCATCAAGGAGAATGTTTCAAAGGAACTGGAAGATGCTTTGGGTGTGGAAAAGAAGGACACAAAGCCAGTAAGTGCAAAGGAAAAGGTTCAGTTAACACCAGGGATGAGGATAATGGTATTTCTACGACATCAACAATGGTTAAATGTTTTAAATGTGGAATGTATGGGCATTATACAAACCAATTCCCTAAGGGAAAGTCTCATGAAGAGAATCAGTATGGTCGTATGGGTAGTATTTATGTGGATGATGATGAAGAGACTACAAATGATATGTGAGATGAAATAATTGTTGAAGCTCGGTCAATGGTTTAAGAATGTAGTGGAATGATTACATGTTTACCATGTGTAATGTTGTACAAGTAATCTCATGGTACTATATAATAAAGAGACATCTAAGGATAGTTACACTGTTGTCTTTCCTTGAGTTTTGAAAGTGTATGATTAATGTTACCAGTATCCATGAAAGGTTATTCATATATTTTTGGAATGTAGATGATATGCGCATAATGAAGGGATAAGGAGAAAATTAAATGTTTGATAGTATTCATGAGCTCATGAATAATATAAGGAGAAGGTTATATCATGGTTTGAGTATATAGAATTTTTGGATTTTGGTATGTGGAAAGAGTTAACTTTTGACAGCATTCATGTTTTCACTAAGGTTTAATGGGTATTCATTTTTCAAGAGAATACATCATTAAGGTATTCACATGATTGGAATGTGACCAACAAGATATATGGGGGATAAATGATGGTATTCACATGCTTGGTTGACGACATTTCAAGTTATCGTTTTCTTTATACTATGAGCTTGAACCGAAGTATTTTAGATAAGCCTAAAGATTGGAATGGATTATGTTAACCATAAGTTAGTATTGTTTAAGGATAATTTTTTTTTTGATATTATTTATGTGATGTTATAGTAATGTAGTTTTAGAAAAAAGGACAACCTGTAGGACGGGCGACAGACCATCGCGTTGGACAAGGCTGTGGGAATCGAACCCACAACCGAAGTGCAACTGGCCTTTATCGCCTACCACTGGCCTACAGGAAGTCCCTGGTTAGTAGAAACTAGTTTTATTTTATTACGCAGTATGATATATGAAGTATAAGTTCATTTTTGGAATCGTATACGATTAATTTCACCATAGATGGTCTTATGTATTTTTGATAACTTTTGTAACCTTTTGTTTGAGACAGATGGAATGACCCATCATTCTATCACATGATCTGCTAACACTTCACGAATGACAAATCCAACTTCATGCCTTTAAGAGATGAACTGGAAATTGTCCAAATAATGACCAACGGTGACACTATACCAAAATCATGAAAGTATTTCTTCTAATTCCAATTTCATCAACTTTAGGGAAATGATCTTGAAAACCAAAAATGTTGTCCTAGTGCTCCTCTATCTGATGAATTAGATGGTACCTTAGATCGTCACAAATTTATGGCTTTGTGATTACTGGATTTTCCATAGCCATGTTCTCTACCACTCTCCATCAGAACATGATGGTTAGATTTCTCTTCCATATCCATATTTTCACCTATATGGAAAACCAGTGATTAGTTTATTTGGGTAATCGTTACATTTCATACTTTAGTTTTTAAAGCCAAGTTTTGGTATTCCTTTTTACGATGTGGGTTTCTATTAAAGAAACTTTCGAGTAGTAAACCATTTATAACCCCGACGAATTTCAAGGGAGAAATTCATTTTAAGGGGGGTAGAATGTAACAGCCCGAGATTTTATAAAAAATATTCTTTTTAATTTCATTAATGTCTTGTGTTGTACGCTACACCAAAAGGATCTTGCTCAACACACACCCTTGACTTTCCTTGTATTACACGCAATCACGACCTTCCTCGATAGCGTGTGTAGTACGCAATACCGAGTTTCACTAAACAACGATATGCTATTAAAATATTATTAAAACTAGCCGTTATGAATAATAATAACCACCTTTTAAAATTTTATAAATTTTAGCTCTCAAAATGGACTTCATTTTTGGATTCAGAGTATCGAATTTAGCCTAAGGTAAAATTTTGGTACTTTTCGGATAACTTTCATATTCTGATGAATAGTGAAAATTACTAAATTTTAATTAAAAAGAACTTTTTTAATAGAAATAATTAATAGTGATAAATTATTAATTTGAGTGGTTTTAAAGTATATTTAGAATATATTTTTACAATTTAATACAATGTTGGTCATTGGATGTAATTCTACATTTAAACCAGACATAAACAAGTGTCAATCTTTTGATGATTATTATCTCTTAAAAACACGCTATTTGTTTTGACGACGGGAATTAATTTTTAAATTAATTAATGCAACTAATATGTTTTGAATTTTGTAAAATAGACATCATTTTTGAGTTCATAATATCAAATATATCTTAGGCCTATTTTTTGGTATTTTTCTGGAAACTTTCATTTTTTTGATGAATAGTGAAACCACTAAGTGTAGTTAAAAAAATGAATTTTTCATAAAACTTAATTTTACCGCTTCTGTGAGTGGAATTTCAAAAATCCAAGAGACACGGTTGATGTTAGTAAGTAAAATGTGGTTCAATGAGATGAAAACAATTTTTGGTGAATAGTAACTTTTTACTTTTTTTTACCAACAGTTAAAAGTAAATAGGGTAATTAAGGGTAAAAATGATATTATTATTACCCTAACACATGTACTAATTCTATTGGACAAGTGTAATTCGACCAAAAACAATCTTAGGAATAAAATATTACCATTTAGGCCCACTTGGATTAGATTAGGACATTTATTATTAATTTATTTAAAGAAGGGTTAAAATAGTTAAAATCAAAGTTTAATAAGTAAATCATTTTTAATATGGGGTTATACATAATATAAATTCAACTATAAATATTAATTAGAAAGATAAAACAATTTCCTACATAATGGTATTTTATTTTTAATTTTTAGACATTAAATAATTTAATTTATTTATGACACAACGATGATGCAGTAATTGTCTTATTAATGAAATATTGACATAATTGATGTTATAAATACCCAAATAAATGTAATTTGAGACTTTTTATGACTTAAATTAATTTTATAGGTTAATATGACATGTTATTGTTGATATAAGTAACTTGGTGAGAACTTATCATTCTGTTATGAATTTCATAAAAATCATGTACCAAATAGTGTCAAAATTGACATAAATTAGTTTTTAAAAAAATATTATATTATTAATTGTTATTTAATTCATAAAAATATAAGGTTCGAAAAAATGACTTATATAAGGATAGATATATTAATAATAAACAACTTGGGGTTCTTTTGGCTTGTTATGGTAAGTTTATTAACCATATAGTGTAAGAAAAAAAAAAGACACGGTAAAAGTTAAATTATTTAACTTAGAGTTAAATCTAATTGATAAGGTTAAAATAATAACCTAAACTTGTATAAATCCTATTGGATGAGAGTATTTCGACCCATACCCACTTTATATTCTAAATAAGACCCTTTGTAACCATTATAAACCGAATTTTACCTTAATATAAAATAATATTTTGAGATTTTCCTAAGGTGCCCCTCTCCTCCCTTATAAAAGTGAACCTCCTCCCTCTCCTCCTCACACCAATTTGAGCATTCAAGCTCGGCCAACCCCTGACAAAATCTCTTCTCCACTTCCCTAGTATCATCATAGAGGTCCTGGTCTTCTTCAAAGACCATCCTTAGTTCTTTAAGTGGAGGATAAGTGAAGGCGCGTCAAAAAGAGGTAATATCCATTACCGGTCTTTTTCAATTTCTTTCTTCTTCAACTTCTTCTTATTTAGTTGTTTCATGATAAATTAATAACATAAATATTTCTTATATACTGATATGTTATTATAAATATGAAAAAACTCTAATTAACCTTCTATCCATCCTACGGAAAAAGGAAATCACCGCGCGTGCGTACGTACGGAATACCATCTCCACGCCGTGGTGTAATCTATTTTCCGCCACCACCTTAATTGGATGGGTATAATGGTGAAATTAATAACTATATATTATTATTATAAAGTGATATTGATACTGAAATAGTATACATACACTTAAACACAATTCCACGACCATGGGAACGATATCATCGCTCGTGCGTACGTACGGACTACCGTCTCCATGACGCGATGGATTCATTATCCATGTTAACCATTCCAGAATGATTATAAAGTATATATAATGAATAATAATGAAATATATGACATGGTAAATCTACTGTATTTATGTATATTTATATTTCATCTACTTACTTCCATTCAAGACAATAAAGAAAGGAAAACAACGTTCATGCGTACGTACGGACTACCGTCTCCATGAACGGTGTGTTTCATTTCATTTATCTATCTATTATATATATATATATAATGAATATATATGATATAGAAATCATATTTTATATTCTGGAAGTAAGTAAATCATGATATAAGTAATAATAATGTCAAGAACAACAAGTCCAAACACCTACGATAAATGAAACGATTTTACCCAAAACGCTTATTTAACATGGAATTTACAAAAGAACGGGTAATATAAAGTCATAAATGAACCATATATGATATCATAACAATGAATATGATTATGTAATAAGTTAATGACATTATTTAAATCATTATACAGGAGGTTCGGATACGTACAAAGCATATCGGACATAAGGTAAGGGAAAATATCACAATCTCATTTTTATCCGAGATTGTTTATACTTTGAAATTTACTGGGGTGTATTTTATCATCCACATCCATGTTTCCTCAATATGTAATATTTATATCCTTATACAATAGTTTATATCCAATTTTACCCTTCGGTGAGTTTTTAGTAAAAGATATGAAAGGAATCTTTTGTCGTTTTTCGTACGAGGTACTTTTTGACTTTTCTGAAAAAAGTACGAAGAATGTTTTTTTTAACTTATACGACATGAATGGATTTTTAAAACATTATTTACAAGAAGCTTCCTTTACAAGTTTTCAAGTTTATTTTTAATCAAATTCTTTTAGTTTAGAATTGTATGACATGTTAAGAAAGGAAAAGTGTTTTTAAAGCAGAAAGGATATTTTCCTCAAGAATGGAGTTCAAGTGTTTTATCAAAATTATTTTCCATCTAAGATAATAAAGGGTTCTGTTTTTATTCCTATTATTAAATTGATTTTATTATGTTGTGATGGAATTATTTTTATGAATTCATTTGTCTTATATGAATTGTTTTATGATGTCACGATGTTTAAGAATTCCATTTTTATTACATGGGTTATGCAATGATGTATGATTTATGATTTTTGTGGAACACATAAGAATGGTTTCATTATGAGATGGGTGGGACCTATATCTCTCTCCAATGCATTGGGTAAAGATTTTATATCTCATGAGATAGACATGGCTGGAACGGTAGGTTATACCGGTTCAGTGAAACAGGACTGGAACGAGGGTGACTCAGTTCAGAAATGGACTTTGTCCACTAAGATAGTCCTGGCAATGAGTCTTGACTAATAAGATATGATTCTCTATGATTTTGTGTGTATGCCACAAAGTTTCATGTTTTATGTTATTATTATTGGGATTTCATTTCACTACTATGATATATCCCATGTTATGAAATCATGATCTCTTTTGTAGGTTAATACTTCCAAAAGATATGTTATTATGAATATGATGTGATTGATATTTCTTTTGTTTACCCTTACTGAGAATTTGAGCTCACCCTTTTATGTTTTCTTTTCCCCCAAGATTAAAAGAAAGATTTTAGGTAAGGAAACAAAAATGGGAAGATCTTTATGGGAGATGTTGAAGATCTTTCACCATGATTAGAAGATTACGTTCCGAGTTTCCAAAGACACTAAACTATTACGATCCTTGTGTGTGTGTTTTTGTTATGTACTAAGTATTCCGCAAAAGTAATGTAATGTCCATGTACGTCAACCTTCAGGTCTCTACAGTTATCGATCCAGAAGAGAGGAAAGGGTGGGGACCTTTCTCTAGGAAGGCAAGTATGGACTTCGCCTAGTTTATGGCGGGAAAGGGTTTAATAGATTTGGGATACTTGGGGGACAAATTCACTTGGTGCAACAACCAAAAAGGACAAAATAGGTGCTGGAGCCGTCTGGACCGTTGTCTTGCCAACATTCATGCACTGTCTGTGTTTCCTAATGTGAAGGTAAATCACCTGGTTCGCGGAGTCTCGGATCATTCTTTATTGCTTCTTTCTTTGTCCACTACCCAATCCAACTATGACAGTTTCAGGTTTTGTATCCAGTTGAAAGAGAACTCAGGGTACCAGGAGATGGTTCAAGAGTCGTGACATGAAGCTGTTAGAGGCCATACCTGGGTGGCGTTGCATAACAAATTGAGGAGGCTAAAACATATATTGTATCATTGGGCAAGGAATATTACTCCACCCGACCTGGCCTTGGAAGATCTGAAGTGGGTAGTGGAGAGCCTGGAAACTAGTTTGGAGGATAATTGGGATGAAAATGTTTTTGTAGAGCTTCTGGAAAAGAAAAATGATATGGATAATATGATCCTCTTGCAAGAGAGGAAGGCCAGGGAGTGCTCAAAGTTGAAATGGTTAAGAGAGGGAGACAAAAACACCGCCTTCTTTCATTCTTGCATAAAGAAGAAGTGGCAGCCCTTTAAACCAAATACTGAGTTGGTGGATGGATCTTTTATAGAGGACAAAGATGTAGTGGGAGAGATGGTTCATACCTTTTTCAGAGATCTTCTGGCTGGGCCTAATCCTTCAATGGATGAAGGGTACCCAGTAGGGGGTGAGGATTTCTTAGGGGATCCGTTGAACTCCGTGACTTCCCAAATTAATGAATCTGTGGAACAGATTCCAGGGGAGAAAGAAATATTTGAAGCTTTGATGAAGCTCAATCCGGAGAGTGCTCTGGGCCCAGATAAATTTCCTGGAACTTTCTACAGGGGATCGTGGGATACGATCAAAGGTGACCTAATTGGTGCAATACAAGACTTCTTTTGAGGAGGAGGCCTTCCTTGGGTGGCGAGTGCAACATCCTTGGTACTCCTTACGAAGATCAAGGATCCCTCATCCATTTCCCATTACAGACTGGTAAGCCTATGTAACTTTCGATATAACATATTGGCCTGTATCATCAACCAGAGGCTGTCGGTTTTTCTTCCCCAATGTATCTCTATTGAACAAAATGGCTTTGTATGAGGCAGATCAATTCAAGGTGCGATGGAAATTACCCAAGAGATGGTCAAGGATATTTCCACCAAGTCCCACGGGTCTAATATTATCATCAAACTGGATATGAGCAAGGCTTATGATAGGATTGAATGGGGATTTATTAACAGAGTGCTGAATCATATGGGGTTCTCTGCATGGGCATGTGACATTCTCTTTCGATGCTTCAATTCATCATGGATTTCTATTTCTTTTATGGGGAGATCTTATGGGTTTTTCAAGGCTACAAGAGGGCTGCGCCAAGGAGATCCCATTTCTCCGAGCTTATTTATCCTAGTTCAGGATGTTCTTAGTCGACAGATCAACATAGGGATATTGGAAGGAGACATTCTTCCCTATTGAAGGAAACAGAGTCAACTGCCAGTTTCACATCTAATGTTTGCTTATGACTCCATATTATTTATGAATGAAGGAAGAAGGTCGATCAGGGGGATCATCGGAATTATTGATAGATACTGCTACTGGAGCGGACAAGCTATCAATAAAGACAAAAGCAAGTTTTATATCTCAAATAAATGAGTCACGGAGAGTAGAGCATCTAAGTAGCAGGTTGGGAAAGTAATGAGGGCAGTTCCCTCTGGAGCATTTGGGCACCCTGGTTTCACTCGGTAGAATGCGCATGAGGGACTTCGACCAGGTGGTGAGTAAGATCACGAGTAGAGTCTTCAACTGGAAGAGCCACCTTCTTTCGTTTGGGGGTCGTATCGCGTTAGTTAATCACATTATAACAGCTATACCAGTGAATGAAATGGCGTCCACCAACGTACCAAAAGGGGTAATCAGATCAATGGACAAAATTATGGTGGGGTTCATTTGGGATGCTGCATCGGAGGGGAAAAGACACTGGGTTTCATGGAGTCGGATATCCAAGCCTATCCATGAGGGAGGAATCAATGTGAAGAGCTTAGTGGCCTCCATTCAATGAATGCATGAAAATTTAGCATGGGAATCGATCGAAGGAAAAACCATGTGGGGAAAGGTTATGTCCTACAAATAGGGGGGTAGTGCGAGAAACCGCCTGGTGAACGGTTCCCCTCTCTGGTCTTCTATCAGCTCTATCATCCTGATCCTTCTTCAGAATTCACAATGGATAGTCGGAGAGGGGAACATTCAGTTCTGGTTTGATAATTGGGCTGGAGAGGCGATTGGTTACCCAGGATGCCCTACCCCAACTATCTCATTCAAAGAAGCGCACAACTACCCCAAATTCATTACAATGGCTTTGAATGAACAAAAAAAAGAGCTTTTCAATCTAATAACCACAAATTCAGAACCTGATAGATGCATTTTTTCTCCTTCTTCCATGAGGAATTTTAACGCCAAGGACTACCAAAGGATTTCAACTCCTCATTCTCAAAGTGTTAGATGGAGCAATGAGGTTTGGTGCAATAAGATACCTTCTAAATTTTGATTTCTCTCATGGCGGATCAGGAACCAATCCATTCCATCCGATGACAACATTAAATAACTGGGCATCAACATGGCTTCGTATTGTCATTACTGTAGAAATAAACGAGAGGAAGATGCAAATAACATTTTCTTTGGAGGAGAATGGGCACAAGCAGTATGGAGTTACTTTGGTGAGTTTACAGTGTATGCTTCTCAGGATCATCAACATGAACATTTTATGAACAGATGGTTTCAGGGGATGGACAATGAAAGCACATAAAATATGGTTCATTCTACCATCCTCAATGCAGGGTGCTGGTGCTTATGGAAAGCAAGGAACAAGGTGAGATTCAAGGGGCTTCCTTCTACAGGGAGGTCCATCATCACAAGGACATGGAGATTGCTGGAAAATCTGGTTCCTTTCTTCAAGAACTGGAAAGAAGTGCCTTCGCTAAGGTCTCTGCAAGCTCCATCCCCTACGGCCCAATCCTCTTGCTCAAGGCCACTGGGTCATTGGGTGTGGTGGCTACCCCCTGTCGACGGTTTCAAGCTGAATTGTGATGGATCAAGCAAAGAGGGAATTTCTCGTGGTGGAGGGGTCGTTCGTGACCAAAGAGGGAGTGTCCTAATGGCTTTTAAGGCTCACTATGGCAGTGGTACTAGCTTACAGGCAGAGGCTAAGGCTTTGCTGACTGGAATCAGATTGAGTATTTAGGAAAATATTTCTTTATCTCAAGTGGATACAGACTTGATGATCATCTATAACTCCTTACAAGGTAAAAGCCAAACCCCATGGTCTATTGCTTACATCATCAGGAAATGTAGAATTATTTTTAATCATGACACAAAAGTTACCCACACTTGGAGAGAAGGGAATAAAGTAGCAGATCATATTGCCTCCCAAGCTGAGAAAGCCCTAGAATTCATCACTTCTCCTAACATGTCTTTCTTCAATCCAGAGGGCGTGTATTTAATCCAAGGGGATGCCCTTGGAATGTATTATTTTAGGCCTCCTTAGGATGAGGATTTTCTTGTTTTCTCTTGTTTTCTCTTTCCTCCTTAATAAAAATGGACATGTAGTTAGTAGGGGGAACAAGTATTAATGTGATCAAATGGTATAGTTTTGATATTAATGGTTACATATTTTACATAAAAAATCTAGATAATAAGAGCATCATTCAAAATAGTGGTGTAATAGTCATCGTTGAAGCACTATATTTTTCAAGTGAAAAAGATACAAACCCAATTTCTTCATCAATGACATATTTTGGAGTTATTGAGATGATATGATAAATTGATTATACTAAATTTAGAGTAATGGTGTTTAAGTGTAACTAGATAGATAGTAACAATGGTTTGAAACATGATGATTATGGATTTACACATGTTGATTTGAAAAGATTTAGTTTCATAGAGGAATCATTTATCATGGCGACACATGCAAAGTAGATATTTTATTTTACTGACCTATCAAATGATCAATTGTAATGGCCCGGGTTTTGTGGGGAACCTTTACTTTGTGAAAACCTCGTGTTGGGTCTTCTGGTCTGGTAATCACGGTGGTGTAGGCCTATCAGTAGCCTTAGCCTACCGGTAGCAGGACTACTGGTAGCCTTGGCCTACCGGTAGCCTAGGCCTACCGGTAGCCTTGGCCTACCGGTAGCCTTCGCCTACCGGTAGCCTCAGCCTACCGGTAGCTGCAGTCTACCGGTAGCTCGGCTACCGGTAGCCGTCACCCACCGGTAGCCCTCAGCCACCGGTGGCTCTGTCCAACCCTCATGGGTTCTTTCCAGTGGCGTTCCTTCTTGCGCAATTAGGGTTTTAAACCCTATTTTGACCTGTTTGAGCGTGTTTTAAAGACCCATAATGCCCATAAGAGTTTTAATTGAATGATTAATGAATTAATGAGTCAGTTTAAACCACCCGAACCCTTTAATGCGTGTGAAATGTATGTTCAACCCACGACCCCCGCCCCTTACGCCGTTTTGTGTTCTTATCTCAACTGTCCGCAGGCCTTATAAACCAGAGGGTTAGGTATGGTTCCTTCTTTCCTCAATCGTGGCTTTTCATGAACAACTTTTGGTGCATCAGGTGAGCCGCATCGTTATCCGTAAAGTTCCGTGCCTGGCCTAAGCATCGATCGTCTATCAAAAAGTAGGTAATTTCTCCTTCGTCTCTCTCTTTTGAGTGTATCATGCGGGGTGGGCGTGCTTCTGTTTACATAGATTTGGATAAACCATACCTAAATAAAGATAATGAACTGGGTTCTATAAAGAAAGAAGGGGTCTATGGTTGTTGATGTTGTTATATTGTGATTATCTTTCCGAGTTGTGCTTGTGCTGGCTTACGCCTTCTGAAAATCATGGTCATTGGTGGTCTTTCTCTGTGCACTAATGAACCCCTTGTGATGTTTTAAATGGCTTGTTTCTAATTGTGAACCCCTGCTGTGAAAAGTAAATTGGTTAATCACGTATACCCGGCTGAATAAATTGAAAGCACCAGGATCAACCCTTCTGTGATAACTACCTATTAAAGCACACAGAAATTGAAGTCATGGAGTGTGTTAAATCATTTAAATCTGAAATTATTGGTACGACCCTGCTTTGTGTCGGTGGTAGTGGCTTGGTTGTTCCCTTTTTCAGGCCGATTGCTGGAGATGTGGGAGGGTATGGGATCCCCTATTTTTATACTCTCGGTGGTTGTGGAATCGGGGATGGGATCCCCTATTGTTATGGATTTAGTGGTTGCGAGTTTTAAGACCGGGTGGTTACTTTTCTATATCACAAATTGGGGTGGGATCCTCTGTTGATGAAAAACCTTTTTGGGGGAGGGGAAACAGGGCAGTGTCTCGGGGTTGTCTGGTTCCAGTACTTCGAGGGTTCTCACTTTTCCTTTGTTGTTGCGAATTTACAAGAGAACTGGGTGTGGATTCTTAGTTGACGTTTGGCTGGTTTCATTTCCTTGGTTATGCTTATGGTTTAGTTTCCCAGTAGTACATAAACTTATTTGAACATTATTACTGAACATAAAAACAAGGATGGGATAAATGAGTTTTGGTTTGGCGTGAGTTGTGACTCGGACTTGAGTGCTGTTGTGATCTGTAGGTTGTCTCAAGAAAAACCTAACTTGGGGTGAGTGCTTGTTACCTATGTATATATATTTTTAGTTTTGTGTTTCTTATTCGCACCCCACCCAAGTTGAGCACTTAGTGCCGAACACCCCCATTTCATGGGGGAGAGTGTTTTTCCCAACACTATTATTAGTGGCTGGTTATTAGATCCTTTTCTACTCCCTTTCCCGGATAGCCCAAGTATCTTCGGGCAGTCTGTGATAGCCTGAGGTCCATTATTAGCCCAAGAACCTTTGGGCGGGGTAGTGTGGTGGTTGGCCAGGTGTGTGCGGCAGGTGATTTCCCAAGTGTGTTTGGGATGAGGCCCAGGTGTCTTCGGGTGTGGCAGTGGATCTTTTAGCCCAGGTGTCTTCGGGCGTGGTGGTGGTTGTTCTGGTCTAGGTGTTTACAGGCGTGGTTACGTGTGACAGTTTTGGCCCAGGTGTTTGCGGGAGGGATTCGGTAGTGGGACTGCGTGTGGTTGTGGCCCAGGTGTGTGCAGGCGGGTGTGGCAGTGGGACTGCGGTGAGAATGGCAGGATTGGTCCAATGCGTAGGATGTCTCAATAACCAGTGGGAAAGTGGCACGAGGAACCCAAACATCGATGTGCTCTTATTATATATTTTACTTGACTTGCGTTATTTTGGGAGTGTGCCCTGGTGAGTCTTGGGTGGATATTTTACCTTGATAGGTGTTTGGTTTACTCCTTTTCTCACGGGACTTTAGTACGTTCCCCCACTTGTGCATGAGAGTCTTTGGTTTTCCCTACTGAGTGTACTTGTATGCTCACCCTACATATATAAAACTGCTTTCAGGTTACCAGGAGGACTTCAGGGATCGCGCAGGACCATACTAGCTCGGTCCTTTGGGGCAGTTGCAGTTGCTGCTTTTCTTCTTTGGTACTTACCTTTGTAGTCACCTTTTATACTTTGTGGCTCTTACTTTTGGAACATGCATGTGGGAATGGTTTACTTTTGTCTTTACTTTTCTTTTACCTTGGTGTTGTTGAGTTTCATCATCTTATCTCCCGATCCTATAAAACAAAAAGGGGTAATGCCTTCCATTTGTGAGAAATTTCTATACCCTTGGTGCTAGTCGCCACTCCAGGACCTATTGAAGGCGGGTCTCGGGGGTCATTATCTCTCCTTCAACTTAAAGAAGGAAGGGCCTGGAAATCTGCTGACCCTTCCCTCCTTTTGGTGAAGGCGGGCCGTGACATCAATGGTCCATTATTTTTCAAGGGAAAAGAATTAATTTGGGTGATAAGGAGGAGGTGAAGTTATGGATTTATGTGATGTTTCTTCATCTATCACATGATTTCCGAATGGTAACACTGATAATTATATAAACATAATCCATTCTATACAAAATGATCACATTGAAGGGATATGTGAAAAAACTCAATTACTCTCTTAATTATTTTGTTAAATATATATATATTTTAAAATTTACACATGTAAAATCTATATTTTTTTAATTTGGATGTTTAAATATATAGATATTGATCATTTTTATGATTTTTTTGTTAAATTTTATATTAAAAAATTCTATTTAAACATTTTTTGATTGAAAAAACCTCACATCCTTATGTTTTGGTGAAATCTACACATACAAAAACACTTTTTTTGTAACTATGATATTTAAATATATAAATTTTTATTATTTCTATCATTTTTGAATTAATTTTTTATATTTATTAGTTTAAGTTACATATTTTTTCTTTATGAATCATGACATCATTATTTTTTTGGGAAACTTACACTTGTATCACCACTATTTTCTTACTTAGATATTTTTGTATTCATTTTTTTAGATATTCACTTTCCTAATAATATAATGGTACACAAAATATAATTATATTAATCTATTTAAAAGACAAACACTGAGGTAGAGGAAAATTTACTGATGTATGTGTGTTTTTTTTCTTATTAAAAAACATTCAATAATTAAAATATTAATTATTAAACTTTAAATTTGTCAAAATTATTTCTTGGACTATTGGTGAGAATCCTACAATGAATTACTCTTCTTAATATTCTCCAATGAACACGATTCCTAGAGTTGGTAGATGAGGTATTACATGTTTACTGAACCATTCACTTTCTCATGGAGATTAGAGGATACATATTGAATTTGATGATAATAATAACCCAACAAGCCCAAATGTAATGTAGTTTTGGAGTTATATCACTTTTTAGAGTCTTTATAGGATTAACCTTTTATATCTAAATTGGAATTCCATCAACAAGACAATGAAAGAGGATATTTGGGAGTCATTAATGGTAAAATTTCTTAATTGATTTATTTTTTATCTAATTCTTAAAATATTATATATTTTATACGACTAATATTTAATATATTTAATTACAAATGACATTATAATTTAAAGAAATAAAAGAAATTAAGAAAATATATATATCTTTAGAGATGGTTAAATGGAGATATTTTAAAAAAAATTGACAAAAATTTATGTTTTTAGGATGTTACAGAAAGAAAACTCATGCCTTAAGTATGAGTTTTTAGATGCAGATACATGGTCTAAATTTTTCACCAACTAACATGAAGAAGCGTTTATGGTATGATAATTATTACATATTATAATTTTTTTTGTTTGTTATCTGATTAATTATTTTTTTTCTTTTCAATTAAAAGTCCTCAAGGATATTTTACCAAGAGATATAGTTATAGAATGTATACCCTCATACTTTATCATGTGGAGGGCATAATTTACCCAAAGAGAAAATTATTGCAGAAAAAATTTGATGTTTTAAGAGCTAAATCGAGTAGTAGATCATATGAGGTCCATTTTGGTCCTCCATATCCCCCCACTCACCATAAAAAATAAAAAAGTGTGAGAATGAGAAAAAAATGAAAAGTTTCTTATAGATCCATTTAAATAAGAAACTTTTTGAATTGTAAGATTTTTTTTTCTTGAATGTTAATATTTTTTAAATTAATTGCATTAATATAAAATTTTAATATATTATTTCAGAATAACCTTTAGGAAAAATTGATGAAGGGGAATTTTATCCCTGAGGGTAGGATAGAAATTCTAATTATTACTTTAGGAAATCTAGAACACCCTAGCCATATAAGAGGATATGAGGTGGGTGTTAGTATTAAATTTTTTTTTGGTAATTTAAGTAGAATATTAAGGGAAGTATAAATAGATTACTTAAAAGATAAAGTTCAATTCCTAAAATAGTCTATGTAAGATCAAATTAAATCACCTATGTAGGCTATCTTTGAACAAATGACAAGATAATCATAGCCTATTCAACTTTCCTACTCTGATCTTCTCGCTCCTCATTTAGACTCAACCTTATACTGTGAGTTTTATACATCCTTATGTACATATTGTAGCATACCATGTAGTACATATTTTGGGGGATTAAATAAATCACCACCCTATACAGTTAGTTCAGGTAAGAGTAATGATACATGATATTATTTTCTACTCTATCCAACTAGCCTTCTCTATCAACTAACATATGATGTATGTGTTTTTTTTTTAAATTTTATTTACTTTTTATTGATTAATTATAATTATTTCTTATATTTAATTTATATAGGGGTGTTTAAAATCAAAATAATTAATGTAAAAGAAACAAAAGGTTTAAGAACCAACACCTTTTTATACTTCTAAAATTTCTGATGGGCTAAAAATATTATTATATATTTCTTCTTTCATGGAGAATTTTATGAATTTTCAATGATGTTAGATATATGTATAAGATACTATACATTAATAATATTCAAAAAAATCTCATGTATCTTGTTATTTTTTATTCACTCACTATACCTGTGTTGCAGTTGTTTTTCATGCAAGTATATTTTAATTTTAGTTTATGTTTATTTAAATAAACATGAATTATAGTGACTTGATTTACTAATTATCTAATTAGGAATATCAATGCACTTTTAATTCAAAATGAGATAACTTCCAATTATGATTTTATGGATCTAAAATATATTTAAATGACTATACTAAATTTAAATGATAATTCTTGAGTTACATATATATATATGAAATATTAGAAAATATAGATATTAGGTGTTGGGTTTTTTTTCCATTCCTTGGTGGGTAAGAATAATCATATAATTATGAACTAATAATCATTATAATTTATTTAATTTTAAACTTTTTATATTGTAGTGGTCATTGGATGTTATTATTCCCTCTTGTTTTTATTGTATATTGGTTTTTCTCATTACTTGGAGGGGTTCATAAAACTTTTGGAAAATTGTTAAAAAAGTACATTTCATACATTTAATACATTCTTTAATATTAAATTTTTTTTATATATGTTTTTATATTAATATATTAAAATGTAGGTCATGATTTTTTTAATGATGTTCAATTATTGATACATAAGAAAAGTAAAATTAAATACATGAAATTATAAGTAAATAAATATTACATTATGTAATATTTATTTTGTCTTATATATATATAATGGTTTAATTTTTAAGGTAATGTTACATAACCACAATGTAATCATAAAAAAAGAAATATGTAATGTGGTAATTATGTTTTAAGATTAATGTTTGAGATCATCACAAATGGGATGATGAATGATTTTAATAAGGTTAGTTCTATTATGAATTTTAGGTTTTATAACAAAATATTATATTTTTTAATCTTATAACATTCATTGTTTTTTAGGTATTGAACAAAGTTGCGTCATATATAGATAAATACCTTAACCATCTTCAAAATTTATTTGAAACTATTTTTAGTTATGGTTAATTTGTAGATTGAGTATCATGTATGTCGTTTTCTTTTGATTAAAGTTTAAACAATGAATATTTATAAAATCATTTGCTGGTTTATGTTGTATTTTTCTATTTTTTGTATTTGAAATATTTTCAATAGTTTTTGGGGAATTTATTTATCTATATATATATTTTAAAAAATTCATATTTTATACGTCAGTTTATACTAAAACCGACATGGAAAGTAATTCTTTTTATGTTGGTTTTGGGTAAAAATCAACATTAAAATCTCTTTCCACGTCATTTTTTCCAAAAAACCCAATGTGGAAATCATGATATTTTTTAAGATATTTCAACATAATTTTTTTTATCAAAAATAAACATTTAAAGAACCATTCAATGATGGTTTTTCTTAAAAACCAATATAAAAAGAATGATAAATTTTTAAGTCCTTTTGACTTAGGTTTTTACTAAAAACCGCGTTGAAGTCACTTTTCCACATCAAGTTTTTTTAAGAAACTAATGTGGAAAGTTAGTATTTTTTTAAGAGTTTTCAATGTTGGTTTTAAAACAAAACCAACATCAAAATAATATTTCTATGTTAATTTTTGGGAAAACCGATGTGAAAAGATAAATAAATTTGGTTTTTTAAAGATTTAGACATTGGTTATTTGGAAAAACCAACAAGGAAAGGACAAATAATTTTTTTAAAGTTTTGATGTTGGTTTAAAAAAACTAGCATCTAAACTATTATTTTTAACATCTCCTATATATATCAGTTAAAAACCAATGTTCAAAAATAAAAAAATGGATATTAAAATTTTATAAACCATATGTGAACACAATGTTTAGATGGTTCACACTTAATCTAAGATCTATGTCTATGAAATGATAAAATTTATCCTTATCACACAATTAACTTTTATTATCAATAAAATAGAATGATAATATTCTTGAATTATTCCTCCATGATCAAGTATGATTACCCCTTGATCTATTACAAATGGTATCCCATTATATTCCAATTAACAATGGTTACACATTTTTTTTATTTTAGTACACAAAAATATATACACATGATTATACAAGTAAACAATGATAACTTAATATTATTCTTTAAGATATCCAAATTTTTGATATATACAACTTCCTTAGTATATTTTTTATCCTATCCCCTCACACACTTTTCTTAATATCACAAATTTTATATATCCATTTTGAAAATTTCTCTATCTAAATATTATTCTCATTTGTCTTTTTGTATAACCTAAAAAATTGTTATTATAGGAGTTAATTTCTTTATAGGACATGCGACATATCAACAAAAATAAATAATCAGCACTTTGGATGATACTAGTAGTTTATGAGTAAGTTGGAGACTATTAAATCATTATAAATACTCTATCACAATCAAGTACAAAATACACTAAGTAATTAATTTTGTGAGTCATCTTCTTTTCATAAATCCTCATCCTATTATTAGTTATCATATATGTATCAATTATATTCTTATCACTACCCCTTTCATTTAAATTTTTCTAATCCTTTTCTTTTCATTTATCACTCCATTTATTTTTTTCAACATTTATCTTTATTTAAGATTAATATAATCAAATATCTTATAAATCCCCTCTATTATAAGTAATAAATGATAAAAATAACATTTTCACTAACTAAATATTATATAACAGTAACCTTTTCTCATAAGTTACTCAATATTTTTAAAAGCCTCTACAATTATCTTCCACTACAAAAAACATTTACAAATAACTTCAATGATAAATGGACCTTTTTAAAACACTCTCAACTTCCAAAAATAACATTTTCATCATTAATAAACTTATTATCTTCGAGTAATTTTCCAAAGATCTTTTTCATTAGTGAACAAATTGATATCAATGAACTCCGTATAAACTTTTATCTTAAGTTATTACTCAATTTAAAACTTTTTTAGAAGATTAACCACTAGTAATATATTTAATAGTTTATTTTTTTGGTGTATAAAACAAAAATCCTTAAAACCAATAAAATTATCCTTCACATTTGTTGGTGACCATAATTCTATAAAATGAACACATTTTTACAAAATATAGACTCATCAATTACACCATCATAAAGTGATAATGAAAAAAACACGAGATGATACTTTTCCAGTATCTCTAAGAATTTGCGGGAGAACTTTGTATACGAATCAAAATTTTGTCTGAAATGATAACTCAAGCACTCAAAACAATGCCACTTCCTACACTTTTTTAGATATAATATTTAGTTATTTTTAGGATTCTTCAATTATTATAACTCCATTTTTAGGTATTTATAAACTTATAATTGTTTTACCCCTTTTATAACTAACTTTCTTCAATGCTCCTCTTTTTCATTTATATCTATCATAATTTTTTTGTTCAGGTTTCTAGTAGTTTATCCCTATCTTTATACACACCCACTATAAATTTTAAATTTTATCCTCAAAACCTTTAACAAATAAATCTATAAATAATAATAATTAATGAAATAATTAATGGGTAAATAAAACGTTTCTACCTTTTAAATTTTTCTCAATGTTAGAAATATGCACTAAAACCCGTAAATCATGGTGAGATATGTGTTACGAATGTGTTTCCTACTTGAGTTATATTTTATTTTCACTATAAGGATAATATCTAGAAGATGGAATGACCTTGGGGTTCATGTAATGGCAACAAAATATCTCTGTTGGATGATGGTTTGATTGGGAGGTACCATCTGTTGATGGGTATACAATGTTCTATTCATCAGTAGATATTCAATAGAATCTATGGAGCACATCCTCAATTTTTTTTAGTAAAGTGTTGAGTAACTTTAATTGTTCACTAGATGATAATAGTCATAGTCTTATTACTACATCTGATTGGTAGTCATCATGGTCCAATGGTGGGATTCTTGAAAGGATTGGAGGTAAGTGCAACCAAGTGACTAGCTTGGACCCACTTTAAAGGTGGGGTTAGAAAACTTGTATATATGTGAGGTGACTCAGATTCTAAGGTTGTATTATATTAGTAATTATCTATTTTGATCATAATTCCTTGTATCTTTCAATAATAATGGGATGATATTAGTGTTTCTCCCATGGATATAGGACTCATGTGTGAACAAATTAAACCAAAGTATTCAACATTTCTTATTTGTTTAATTTTCATTTGTCTTGAATTTTGTGTGGGATTTGTTCTAGTTTTTTTTTCATTTTAGTGTGTGTGAGGTTGACTTGGTGGGTGATTTATCATGTGATATCTTCATATGTTTTGATACACAAATCTCAAGGGAGTCCTTCTAAAAAACCAGATTTCCAGAGGATCACTTTATATTGTGTAGATTTGTTTAATATATAACTTCTAGTAGATAAGTGTTTTGTAAGATTAACAACAACTGATATTGAATTTTGTGGTTATTTTATCTAGCTTACCAACACACTGAAAAGTTTCTCAAATTACACTCACTTTCTTTCCTTGATACTACTTTGATTTCACTAGAAGTTTACTGTCATTAGAAGGTATGACATTATAACAAGGTAAGTCCTGAATATATAAGTGTTATAGAATGGATTTTAGGTTATAGAGAATTTATATAGAGGAAAATTTCATTCATAATGATTTGGAAGTTCCATTGGTTTTAATCAAACTAGAGAAGATGGATTAGGTAGAATAGGAATGGTTATACATAAAAATACTTGGGTTGGTTTGGATGTCATTGGCTTGAAATATATCCTTTAATATCTTGAAAATGAAGACCATGGTGGAGTTGATGTAGGCCCTAACTAAAGTGTATGAGAATATGGAGATACATAACAAAATGTTGATGATTAATAGGTTTTTCAACAAGAGGATATCAAAATGTTGACCTATGGTAGATCACATAAATGAATTCAACATGATCTGAGGGTAGCTCAAATCAGTGAAGGTGAAGTTTACAGATGATGTTTGGGCCTTTATATTATATTCATTACTACGAAGGTCATGATATGTGATGTTAATTCTAGATATAAATTCATATGGAAAAACCAATTTGGTGTTTGAGGATGTTAGTAATCTCATCATGAATAAATAAATCATATGGAGGGAGGTTCAAGTACCTTCAAAAATGTGATAAATTTTGAAAAAAGGGAGCACTCTTCTCAATAGGGAAGTTGTATAATATCTAAATATAAGAAATGGGAATTTATATGAGGAAAATCAATTGGTCTTGACCCCAGATCATGTAAGTTTTGGAAGATAATACGAGTTAGAAAGGATTACAGATATCATAGTGAAAATTCCGATAGATCAATATCTAGATGTTCAAATTCTAGTAATTTAGATAAGGTAAGTAACAAATTGTTAATGAGTGTGATAAGTTCATTGGTGTCATGGGTGATTGATTCTAGATCATTGTTTTACTCAATATTAGGGTAGGGATTAATAATAAACTATGTGTTTGGAAAATTTAAAAAAGTGAATTTAGTGGATGATGAGGCTCTTCAAGTCACGTTGAAAGGAAATGTTGACATTCTGATGAATAATGGGATCTCTTTGATGTTGAAAGAAGTTAGAAACATACCTAGGATACTGAATAAATTATTTCATATTAGACATATTGATGAGGTAGGAAATGGTACCATTTTCACCAATAGTGATTGGAAGGTGCTCAAGGATCCCAGGTGGTGGTTTGAGGGGGTCAAGGATAAAAACTTATATATAGAAAAAAGATCACATGGGGTGGTAATTACTAGAGAAACAACTTCCAAAAGTCTGTAGTTATGGAATTGTTGGAATGAACACCTTAGTGAGAAAGAAAGGAATGTTCTAATGAAAAAGGAATGATGAATCTTGATCACATTGAGTTCATAAGTTGTGTGAGATGTTTGATTGAGAAGAATAAGAGGGTATCATTTAACTTGGAAGTTTAGAATCCTAGATTCTAGAAATTAATACTTTTTTCACTCTGATTTTTGGGGTCCATCTATAGTCTAATTTCATAGAGGGTCACTATAATTTGTGATTTTTATTAATGATGTGATAGGAAAGTATAGGTTTAATTTTTGAAGCACATATATAATATCTTTAGATATTTTGTTTAATACAATTCCATGGTGGAGAGGGAAACTAATAAAAATTTAAAATACATAAGATACTATACTGGAAATTAGTACGATGAAATGTACTTTTGAAATATCTATCAGAAGAAAGGGATCAGGCTGGAGCAAACTGTTACTAGTACACCTCAATAGAATAGTGTAGTAGAGAAAATGAATTATAAATTTATATAGAAATCACGAAGAATGAGGATATAATTATAAATTCCCAAGGACGTTTGGGTGAAATTTGTGAGCACAACAATATAGTTGGTCACTATAAGTCAATCTATTCTATTGAGACAAGAAATTAAGAGCATATATAGTCTGATAAATCTTCAAAAGTTGTCCACTTAATTTTTTTATAGCCACTACTACATCCATACACATTCCAAGGATAGAGATAAATTTTAGGAAAAGTCAAAGAAATGTTTAAATGTGGGGTATGGTGATGAAAATTTGGGATTCTAACTATGAAATGATGATAAGTGACAATTCATCAGGAGTCAGGATGCTCTATTTAATGAGAAGGTCATATAGAAGGACCAAAACATGGATGAATCAAAATTTGAGTGAAATGGAATAACTAACAAAGTCAAAATTGAACTGAATAAGGATTCTAGAAAGTAAAAAGTCCTTAATGGTTTATATGTAAGCATAAGTATTCTTGATGTGAGACCAATGGAAGATGTGACTAAATAATCTAGATCTAATGATTCTTGGAGTGAAGGTTCAAAAATTGTGTACATGGCTGATAGCACACTGGAAGATGTACTATTAGAATGGTTAAAGTAAAAATCATAATCATTAATATATTCTAGAGTTAAATGATTAATATAGAGGTTTATGGATGATACAAAATTTCAACTCCTAATAGATGGATGATAACCTAAAATCCATGATGAATCATCCAATCTTAGTGACTCTAAAAAGTGAGAGACAATGATAAATGGAGAAATGTTTACATTGGATTCCAATGGAACATGGTAGCTGAGTAATTTACCTTAAGGGTAAAATCACTTATGAATAAGTGGGCATTCCATTTGAAAGAGGAAGTTGAAAAAATAAAGTAGAACAAGGAAAAAATAGTGGTAAATAGATTATAATGGAAGGATGGGATTTATTTATTTGAAATATTCTCACAATTAGTTAAGAAAACTACCATCTGGATAGTTCTGCGTTTGATAGCTATCGATAATATGCACTTGGAGTAGATGGATATAAAAAAACTTTCTTCATGGTGACTTATAGGTGTAAATTTAAATAAAGTTAATAGTGAGTTTTAAGGATAATAAAAATGATATATTGGTGTACAAAATAACGAGGACCCTATATATCTTGAAACATGCCCCAAGGTAGTGGAATTGTAAATTTGATAATTTAATGGCTGAGGATCGTTTTAATCAGAGTAATATAGATCATTGTTCAAAAAGGTATGGACTAATGGGATATTCATTATAATTCTCTTGCATGTGGATGATATATTTCTATATTATCTAAAAATTACAAGGATTTAAGAGTTGAAGTATAATTTTTCTAGAAAATATAAGATGAAAGATCATGGTTTGGGCAAAAATATTTTTTTGGAATGAAGATTAAGAGAGAT
The DNA here is from genome assembly GCA_963277665.1 of Viscum album. NCBI lineage: Eukaryota > Viridiplantae > Streptophyta > Magnoliopsida > Santalales > Viscaceae > Viscum > Viscum album. The sequence continues at coordinate 1,325,321,024 of OY728142.1, read as the reverse complement.
AAAATGGTCGGAACTTTGATTCTATCTCAAAGGGACAACATCTGAAAGGCCATTAAAAGGTTCAAAACGGCTATATGTAATCTAGTCTCAACCCCATTGGACAGACACTTCAAATTATCTATAAAGAAGGAACTTAAAATATAATATGAGGTCATGCACACCATGAAATTTTGGTTTTCATCTACATTAGGTAGCCTAATGTACTCCATGATATATAATTTATTGGACATTGAATTCATAGTGAGAGTGGTGGGATGATTCATGTTGAATCCACGATGAGAGCACAAGTAGGATATGAAATGGATCATTTAGTACATTAAGGAATCTAAATATACAACCTTTTACTTTGGGAAGATGATTTATTGAAAGTTTATATTAATACAGACTTTTCTAGGGATTCAGATACTTTAAAGAGAACCATATGATTTTTTTCACCTATAAAGGTATAAAAATTAGTTGTATGTTAGGATACAACTAGTAGTCACTTTGACTGTAACATAATTTGAGTGCATATCAGCAATGTAAGAGGGAAATGAACTAATATGGTTCTTGTTGAAGGAACTTGAAAGATGTTAGGAAGATGTAATGTTATTCAATGATAGTCCAAGTGTAACTCACTTTTCTTGAAATATAATGCTTCATGAAAGGATAGAAAACATTGGCTTGAAATATCACTTTATCCAAAATTTATTGGAGACTAAGGTGTTAGAGTTATGAAAGATAGTCAGTAAGTAGAATCCAATGGACATGTTCACCATGGATTTATTCTAGAAAATTTTGAGGCAATATTATATCATAGTGGGACTTGGGTGAATAGAAAGTTAAAGAAAGCACTATTTGTTATTTATATGGAGGATTTTTTAATATGCCTAAGTATTGGAGAGTTTATATGGTTTACTTGAATCCAAAATTAAGTGTTATATTGTTAAGAATTTTATATATTCTTATATTCTATTATGGTTTGATTGTAATGAGAAAATCCAGAATATGGATCAACCTTAAGGTTCAACCAATATTTGTAGAATCTCTCTAGTGGAAAACAAGTTGATTAGAAAGTACCATCTTCTGATGGGTGGGAAATGGAAGGTTCATTGATATATGATCAGTGGAAGTTATGAAGTGGTTTATCATGTTTTTTCATCAAAGGGTCAAATAACTTGGTTTAATAACTAGATATCAATAGTCATGGTATGATTTCTACAGTCGATTGGCAGTCACTATGGTTTAATGGTGGGATGCCTGTAAAGATCAGAGGTTGGTGAAACTGGATGACTGTATGGGACCTACTATAAATGCGGGGTGATACCACTTGTACATGTGTGTGATGACTTAGATTCTAAGGTTATTTGATATTTATAATTATTTATTGTGATTGTAATTTCTTATATCTTCCTATAGCAATTAAATGGAATCAATATTTCTTCTATGGATATTGGAATTATGTCCGAGATACATAAACTAAAGTGATCAAATTTCCTTGTTTGTTTAATTTACATTTTCCCTAAATGTTGTATGATATTTTTGTGAGGTTTTTTACTTGAGTGTGTGAAAAGTTGAATTTTGGGGTGATATAGGGTGAAAGGTGTTCTTATTTTCTGATGCACCAATCTTTAGGAAGAGGATCAATTTTTAACATGTGGAATCTTTTGATGGATAAATTCCAATAGATCAGTGTTATAGTGGATTCCAAAAAATATGGACTATATTGATGATTTACATAGGTTTTTAGTGATAATTTTTATATCGCATGATGTGATATACATGAATGAAATATACGATATTCCATGGGTAATATATATGCAGTATTTCTACATATATTATCAAGTGATGATGTATATAAGAATATTTTAACATTTCATAATAAACATTCAAATTATTATTAATATATATGCATCATTTAAGAATATTATGTAAAACATGTAAGGTATTGAAATTATTTAATTAAGTGTATGTGAAATGTTTATATTGAGGTTCATACCTTCCTTGGTCCTATATTATTTGGTTTGATGATGTTGATGGTATTGGAGTTGAGCTAGGAGATATTTTGATGATGGAGAGTTGATGTTTTTGATTCCTCAGGGCTAAATCACCTATTTTGAGAAGCCTTATTCCATTTCAGATGTCATGGTCTAGATGTGAGTGTATTGGTCTAGATGGTTTGATGAGTTTGTGAAATTAGGGTTTGAAATGTCATTTTTGTATTGGGTTATGTAATGGAGGTCATTTGAGGCATGAAATTGGAATTTTAGAGAGTGTGATCTATTGGTAGAGTCCCTATAAGAAATATGAAGGATGAAACACTAATTTTGGAGGCTTTTATTTTATTTTTTTAAAGAAGTTTTTGTGACATGGTTGAGTTTTAGAGGGTGTGTGGAAATAGGAAGGGTCATCTAGCTATGTCATGGTGGTTCTTAGATGGAGTTGGGGGGTCAAGGAAAAAATAGACATTTTTGGAATTTCTCTATTATAATGGATGTCAAACCTATTTTTAGAAATGATTTAAGTGGCCATGATAATCAGGAAAGTTTCCATTTTAAATTTATGAGATTTTAGATCTCCATTGGCCAACCCCCATCATGTCGTTTTTGTGTCTTCACCACATCATGGTGGGTTCAGCCAAGCCTATTTTAAAATTCAATAATCCCTTTTATCTTGATAATATTTACTCCTTCTATTTAAAATCATATGTAACCTTAGGATATATTTTGGTGTACCTTAGATATCTTCTTATTGATATAAGTCTTATGATTTACATGGTTGTTACCATTATATCTAAGGTACCTTCTCTACCTTATCTCTTAAATCTCTTTATTTATTTTGTCATTATTCTATTATTTCCTTTAATTAGAAAATGTAATGGGTTGTGGATATATTTTAATTTTAAATACCCCCAACCTTGTTAATTTTAATTTTGAGAAAACTTATTTTGAGATTATGGGGGAATTTGAATTTTTATCTCTGAAGAGGGGGTCATTTGTTATTATAGAATTCGGTCATTGGAATTAGAGTTTTATTATGAAATTTTAGATGTTCTCGAATGTGGTTTTAGCTACAGTATGTGGTTTTGGGGTTTAAGTAGCCTAAAAGGTGGTGCCATATGCATTCCTAGGATTGTAAGTGGCTCCAGGTTCCCAGTGGTGGATCACCAGGTACCTAATGAGCTTAATAGAGGGGAACATGGGGGTACTACTAGGTACATGATAGACCTATCCTTTATTTTTTTTATTGGGTATATTTTTCTTTTTCCCATTAATCATTCTTATCACCCTCTCCCCTCTCCCTCAACCCTAATTTCTCTCAACTGAATAGAAGCTTCCCCAAGGGCTTCTCCTTAACTTCACTGTCCCCTATTCTATACCTCTTAATCCAAGGCGATTCCATGGTGTTATCATAAAAAATACAAGTTTTTCTCTCATAACTTCACTCATATATCTTCATATCATGCCTCTTATTCTTATCCTTTACTGTAAATGGATTCTATGATATGGGATTTCACTAAAGGAATAGTGAAATCCATTAAAAAGCCACGCCTCTCCCATATTTGAGTTAAGGGTGATTTAAGAGGGTGATTTCACAACACTTGATCATTTTTTGATCAAGTTATTTTTTTAGAAATTTAATTAGGACTTTTCATGAATTGGGGCATTGAGTTAGGTTTATTTTCATCTATTTTAATTTGGAATTTATATTAATTTCTGATTAACATGATTCTTATTGTATTGTACCTAGGTTTCATCTAGATTTCATTTGAGTTTTGACATAGTGATTTTGGTTTCTTGGGTAATTTCTTTTGAATTATTAGGGATTATGATTCAGTGATTATTAGGTGTCACTATGGTTTTTTTGAAGTATTAGGGACATATATTCAAGGTTAAGTGAATGGTAGGTTCATTTGAGCCATATGAAAACTATTGGGACTTTCTTTGGATTCATATTAAAATATTTTTCTTAAAGTTAATGAATGAAAATTTTCTTACTTTATAATGATATAAATTAAATTTTTTCAAAGAACACCTAAAATTATATATTCAAATACGAAAACCATATTGCATGCTCAGACATATTGTTAAATTATACACTTTTGATCTTAAATTTTGCTTACATCTTAAAAGTATGAATTAATGGGTCTCTTTATGTATTTTTTAAATCCATTGATGTTAATAATGACTTTACTATGTTTGAACTCTTTACAAAAGAATGATATTTTAAGTAGACATTTCATTTATTTATTCATTAAATAAGAAAAAATAACAGGCCCTATGGTTTAATTTATTGGGCATGAAAAATAAAGATCATTCTTGTTCTTAAATAAAAATAGTAAACCAATAATTTAGTACATAGATTTACAATAAATTTTTAAGACATTTCAACCTTTATAAACCTTTAATTTGGTTATTAAAGTGTCACTTTTAGTCCAAGGAGTGTGAATAATTTATTTTTAAGTTTTAACTTAGCTTGTGTTAGTGGGTATAACTCATTTCACAACCTTAAATTATTTAGTTGGAAATATTATAGACTTATAATGTAAATGGTAGTTATTAAATTAGTTTAGAATGAAACATGAAGTATGGGTAGTGTGATTACATTTAATTTTAATCCTTGTTTCTTGATTCATTAAATATATTATTAAAGTGATCATTAATTTCCACCTTAGAATGTTTGAGTAACTAGTTAGTGATATATACTTAACTAGAGTTAAGAGGTATCATCAATAGAGAGGTGATGAATAAATTAATTATAAAGGAGGAAATGATATTCATTCAAATACTTTTAGTTTTTATAACTCAATTATCACCCAACTGAATCAAAATTTTCAAATAAAACCCTCTTTGGCTTGTTTTTATAATGCACGAGATGTTTTAATTAATTAATTTATAAAACCAATTCATTGTAATTTGGTTATATTAAACTTATTATTTTTTAAACCATATGATATGTTTTTAGAATGTACATTTTTCAATACAAAAATTCATTGGATGTTAAATCTTTACTTGAACACATGTTATCTTTAAAATATTAAGTTAAAAACTTTTTGAACGAAACTCTATTATTAAATTTGTATTATAATTTAACATTGATTCCTTGTTTAATTATTTATCCAGGACACCATGGGATTGTTTTGGTTATGATCAATGCAATAATTAGTCTTTTACATACTATTTGTAAGTGTACACTAGTTATTATGTACTGACTATGACCCAAATATCTAGGATATACCCAAATCCTAATTTCAAAATACCTTAAGTGCACCTCTCAGTCACCATAGGTTAACATAAACATCAAGGGTATAATTACACTAAAGTGAAAGGTTATTTACTTCTTAAGAATCATAAATAATCAAGACAAGATCCTATAAATGTTTTTCTATGACCTGTGAGTCCATTGGACATATAGACTAAAACACAATTTCTTTCCAATGAAATACCAATTTAATGAACCATAAGTAAAATAATAGTGTAATAACTATACAATATATATAACAATATATATTATCCTAATAATTCACATGATTTCTACAATATGAGTGAAACAAATCATATTCCACAGCACACAAATAAAGAAAACCAAATGTATCCTTAAGGACCAGAAGGAGGAGACCCATATGTGAAAACCTGATAAAAGAAATTATGTACATATCTTGTGTATCCTCTCCATAAGACAACCAAATACTCCAAAATAATGATCCTACCATACTCCAAACTCCAAAAGGATCTGGCTATTATGTTACCCCATACTAATATAGCCTTGAATATATCACTGCAAACAAGGTACTTGAAAAGAAGTATACAAAGTTTCATGTCCACCAAAGTGTCTATACAGGGTGAGAACATATACATACTCATTAGGTAACCAAAAAAATGTCCCAAAACAATAAAGAATACCTAGGTGTATGCGTAAACATGTCTACTAATTTACTTAAAAATATTAGAAAAATTTTCAAATAAACATCAGCCAAATAAGGCATTAATAACACATAGGTAGTGGGTAGATGAACAAAGAGTTATAAAAAAATTAAAATACCAAGAGGGTCTATAACTGTGCTCATATGATTTATATCTATCCTAATATCAATAACATGGATTGGGGAAGGGTATTCTTGAATCCATTTCCCACCAAAATTAGTATATACCAGGTTTAGGGCACAAGATCATCCTTATAAAATGGGAATATATATATAAGTATCATGCCTATATCCCATCCAATGGAATAAGGGAAGATGTATATAGTAGTCAGGGTGTAACACCCATCCCATTCAACCTTTACATCATTGGATGAAATTATTTCTTATAGTTTATATATGAATAATATATATACACATACCCCTTATATCATGATCATAGATATATAAATCATGCTATGAGTGTAAGTTAAACATAATAATCATCATTATTATCAACATGAAAGGTAAAAATTCTTATCTATGATATAAAAGATGTTATATCAACATGGAATGTTTTAATGTTTCATATTTACATGGTATAAATAATTCATATTATTAGAATACTATATCAAAAATACCAAACAATTTTATGAGATACTTATCAAGGATGGAATAAGAAACTAATCATAATAAGGGAGTAAAAAATATCAAACATAAACTAAGGCATGATTGATATTCAATATTGTATTTCATCCTTGAGTAATAGGGCACTTGATATCATAATGAATTCATAAGTCTACACTAGGGAATAAATAAACTATGGGATTAGTTATGAAATTGATCATAACCTATGATTACTTCGAATAATCCTATTATATGGTGGAAAATGTTATAATAGTTGAGTTAAAACATTATTTCAAAATAATTTTTCTTTATAAAATAGGGTTTCTATATTTGAAACCTATGTTTAATAAAGATGACAATTTCAAACATAAATATTAATCCTAATTTATAGTTTTAAATCATATACTTCATCACTTAAAATATGACCATTCTTTATAATATTGAAATTTTAATTGGTAAAAACATTGCCTTTACTGATTATTAATTAAATGAAATTACACCTAGTTATCATTGAAAATAGTGATTTACTTAAAATGGTGAAAAGTTAAGCCTTTAAAAGTATGGATTTTGTTTAAATCCAATACAATATTTATAGAATTTGAATAAACTGGTATAATTTATATTACATTAAAGAAAATAGTCATTTATTAATTATTGAAAAAATAGGTCTTGTTTAGGTAAAAACCTGGTTAAGGGAACAAAGAGTGTATAAGAGTGGGACACTTCTTTCCACCTAAATAGCCCAGTTTCTACCTTTCCACCAATGTAACTCTTAACTAAGGTTATGTTTGGATCATTGAATTATAGCTTATTTAGTCTATGGTAAAAAACCACCTTAGAGAGCCATGAAGAAAGAACAAAAATGTATTCTAGAGTAAAACATGGATAAGTTATTCACGATTTAATGAAAAAGGACTATTATATTTAAAATTAGATACATATGAGGGTATATCTTGGTCATATACATTTATTTAACAATACCCACATGATTTTTATAACACCTCTAGATATGAATACATTTTAATGAAAGAATGAAAAGTTATAACAATAATAAAAAAGGTTCCTCGGTACATGAAAATTTCAAAAAAAGCTATGAAAATTATTTACTTACTTTATAATTGGATTTAAAAACATCACTAAATATAATAAATTATGGACTACACAATTTAAGACTTATCAAAACCCATTCATTCATAAATATATGAATCATTAGTTTGAATAATGGATTGAAAACATTTCCACAAAATTACTTGTAATTTAATAAAGGTATTTCATTTTATGTATAGAAATATCCTGATAAACTATAAATTCACAATTCCAAACTAATATTTAGGATTTAATAATAACTTTAGATAAAATAGTGGTAGACATATCTCAAGTATAGCCCAAAAAATCATTAAAGGTATAATAACCCATGGATATATTCATAGGTGAGCTTTAGAAACATAAAAATACTTAATTTATTCTCTAATAGAAACTAAAAAACCCTATCATAAATTTAGAAATAATGCATAAATTTGGAATCCAAATTATACATCCATTATAATTAAGAAATTTCTAAATCCTATGAGAACCTAGAAAGATATCTCCACAAATAAATATAACACCATCACTATCAAAATCCACAAATAACCACACATTAACATCCCTCAATTAAATTTTAAAATTAGTTAATAACTAGAGAAAATAACACCCTAACTTTTTTCATCAAAATAATAATAAAAATTAAGTATCTAACTAAGTAGGGATTATTTTAAACAAGGGACAATGAAGCCCTATGATTATAGGAGATTCACCATGTTTGGTAAAATAATACTCAAAAAATTCATAAAAAATATAATAAAACTAATTAAAAGGAAAAATATGGAGCGATGAGATGATAGGGTAAGGACCACCTTGAATTTTTATTGGAATACACCCTTGAATCCACCTTGACTCATGGGGCATTAAAGAATGGAGGAGAAGAACAAAAGGGATCCAATGAAAGCCTCTAAATTTACTAGAAAAAAATGAGTCAAAGTAACTAAAAGTATAAATTAATGGGTGAAGTAAAAGTAATTAAAATTACCTATTTTTAATAGAAATTCATATTGGGCATAATGAGTACCTGATGTGATGACACTGGGTACTCGGTGGCAAACCCGGTTTACCCTATCAACTAACCACCTCAGTGGGTACCTGGTGAGCTCCCAATTTGGTATATGATGTCACATATTGTCTTAAAAATATAGTTGGAACCCCCTCTTAGTTAAGAAACACCATATCCTTTGATCAAACTTCAAACTATATATAAAAACACCCAAGATTCCATCCTAACACTTTAAAATTTTAATTTAAACACCAGATTAGAAGAGGACCAGTCATCTGAAACTAAAAATTGAAACAACCCTTCACATTAATCATGAAAATACCTCAATTAAATAAATATTTATTAAATAAAAATCATCATTGAATCAATTCCATTTCAAACACCCCAACATAAAAATTTTCATCCCCAAAATTTAAACATACCATTCACTAGAAGACCTACCATCAATTTATGACCGAATCTCTAATACAGATCCCAAAGAATACATGAATATTCTAATATAAATCCTCCAAAATAAAAAAAAAATTACTAAAAATAATGAAATTATAATACCATAATTTCACATTCACAGATAATTTGACTATAAATACTGCAAATCACTCATCATGGATCCAATACCTGACTTATGATTCAAACTCAAATCATCAAAATATTAAAAAATATAATAACCATGACTCTAATATAAACCAAACATTAACACAAATATATAAATTACAAAACATATTTACATATCCTATACAAGATTTCCATAGAACTAATATAAACCACTAAATTCTAGGTAACTCTAACACCAAAATGATACAATAACCACAATTGACAAAAAAATTCTAAACAATTATCCAAATTATGATAAAAAAATATCTAAAGTTAATATAACCCACTATATAGAGTAAAATTTTTAGGAATCCAAAGGCTTTTTAGGATTTCAAAAATTATTAAAACATAACTAAATGAACTACTCCCATATTAATGGCTCCCCACCATATGAATTATCCAAATTTAATCATGCTTTGCCTTATACCAAGTTTCAATTTATTAAAATTTCCACATATAAAAAAAATATGTATTATAAAATAATTTTATTACATTTCCCATATAAAATTTCATACATATTTATAAAAACACTAAAATTTAAAAAACCAATCCAGTTTGAAAATCGAAATTGAAAAAAAATCACCCTATTTTTACTTTTAAAAAATTAATTTTTTTCTAAAACCCTTGATTTCTACCAAATCACATGGTTTACAAGTTCAATTTAAGAGATTAATTCTAGCTTATTTTACTAGAAGATAATTATTTATGAAAAATCATCACTTTTAAAAGACCTACATTCCAATTAAAATAAAAATTATAAAATAAATTTTCCCTATTTTTAAAACACCAATTGGTTTTAAAAAAATACATATGAATAATAAAAATATAACATAAAAACAATTTATAACATGCTCAAAAGAATAAATAAAATTAATTAATACACACATTTATAGGAATAGAACACATAACATGATCAATAGTAGGATACCAACTAGGAAACAAGAAACATTCTTAACAAGGTAATGCTAATCATGGGGAAACTAACATGTTTAAATTCCAATCATAAGAAAATTATACCATTATATCACTAAATAGGAAACAAGTAGCATGCTCAAGAGTAAAGCCTAATTAAGAAACAGACATCATGCTTACAAATTCAAGTCAAACTATATTTCTATAATTCATATATGTGAGTGAATTTAACATAATTAGATAATACCTAATAAAGTATATAAGAAAAAACTTTCTAATTTATTAGATATTATTTAACTAATTAAGTCTATTTACATATATTAGTTATAATAGCACACATGAAATTTGCATGTCCTAATGTGATAATAGATCATATAATACATGAACCAATACATGGAGTGGTTCCTAGTCAAGCCCCATAACCTTCATCCCATGTTTTCTCAATTTTCTTCAATGATTCATAAGATAATACCTCACTAATACATATGGTTCCCAAAATAAACACATAGAAACCCTTGGTAATATAGGTTTATAGCATATCCATGTTATCCAGTCTTGCACATGGTGTACCTTCTAAGTCCCAATAGTCCCGCCTTCTTTATAAACCTTGAAATACCAAATCCTAGATAATATTAAACACCACTTTGTTACCATTTTATAATGATCATGACCCAAATACGCAGTCTATACCAAAATGATAGTGCCACAAGACCTTAATAACACCTCCTAGTCAACATAGGATGGAATATACACCGAGGGTTTAATAACACGCAAGCAGAAAGAAATCTACTTCTTAAGAATCAGAATTAATCAAGATAAGAGCCAATGGGAATTTTGGTATGACCCATGGGGTCATCAAGCATATGGACCAAAAACATCATTTTTTACCAATGAAGAACCAATTCAATGAACCAAAAGGACAATAATATAGAAAAAATTGTATAAGACATATAATCAAAACAACCAATACATGGATTCACATGAAGACTATAAGATGAGTGAAAAAAAACCATAATACACTAAACATAAATAAGGAAAATCAAATGCAGCCTTAATGAACCAGAGAAGGAGTTCCATGTTTAAAAACCTTAAGAAAATAACTAAATACGTCCCTTGAATATCTATTCCACAATCCCATTAACTAATCTTAAATAATGGTCCTCCCATACATTAAACACTAAAAGGATCTAACATCTATGTTTCCCCATAATAATATTTCCATGAATATCTCATCACTAACAAGGTACCTAAAATGCAACACAAAAAAAATAAATTTACACTAAAGTTTCCTTATAGGGTGTGAGCACATAACTACTTAGTAGGGTACAAATGATGTGTATCCACACAATAATAAATAACCAGGCGAATGTGTGAACATATCTAATCATTTACATAAAAATATAGTAAAATAGTTTTATAAATTAGACATCATTTAAACATGGAATTAATAAAACAAAATTATTATAAAGATACAAAAAAATTTATAACAAAATGAATCCCAATACTATGAGGGTCCATGATAGTTCTCATATACATTGGGTAAAGCTCAGTGTTGATAACATGACTTGGGGAGAGATAATCTTACAATCAATTAAAAAAAGAATAAGTATATACTAGAGTCAAGGCACATGATCATCCCCTAGAAAGGGTAAGTTACATATAAAAATTAGGGTCAAATTCTATACCATGGAATAAGGGAAGTGGAATATAGAAGGGAGGGTGTATCACCCATCCCATTCAACTTGATACGTAATTGGATGACATACCTAATGATAGTTTATATAATTATATTAGATATAACCATACCCCTTCTAGTATTTGTATAAACATAATAATGAGGCTATGAGTGTAATTCAAACACAATAATCCTCCTACTTATCAATATTAAAGGTAGACACAATTCTCTATGCTATAATACCTATCATATCAACAAGGAATGTTTTCAAGTTGTATATTTACTTGGTATAAAGAACCTTAATTCCAAGAATACTAAATCATAAATTCCAAAAAGTAAAAAAGATACAACTCAATCATGGTGAAAATTAATAAGAATAATAAGGGACTTACAAATATAAAATACAAATAAAGTAATGACAAATATTCTATATGTTATTTCCTCCTTGAAAAACAAGGAAATATGTATCATAATGAATTTATAAGTGTGAAATATGGAATAAATCAAGTATAGGATTAGTTATAACATTGGTTATAACCCATGGCTACTCAGAATCACCATAATATATGGTGTAACATTGTATAATACTTGAGTTAAAAAATTAATTCAAAATTAATTTTATTTGAAAAATAATCTTTCTATAATTGAAATTACCTTTTATGAAATTTTACCACTTCCAAGGAAAATACTAATTATGAATAAGGTTCTAAATCTTATACTTTACCTCTTAAAATAGGAATATTATTTAGAGAAATGCATTTTTAATTGTTAAAAACCATACCCTTAAATTTTATTAAGTCAATGGAATTACACTTAGTTATCATTGAAAATAGTTATTTGTTTAAAATAGAGAAGAGTTCATATTTTTAAATTTATAAAATAGGTTTTGAAGCTAACAATCTAGTTATAGAATTCGAATCAACCATTAAAAATTTTATTACTTTAAGGAAAAGTGAAATTTATTAATTATTATAAAAATTATGTTTTCTTTTTGATATAACCTGGTTTATGGAACCAAGAGTTTATAAGAGTTAGTCAATAATTCCCCCTAACTAGCTCAACCATCACCTCAACACTGATTAATGTTTTAATTGGAGTGAATTTTGAAATATTGACTTATAAATCATTTAGGCTATGGTGAAAATAATTTACCACCTTTGGGAGAAATGATGAAGGCCCATGGATGTATGCCTGAATAAAACATGGTTAAGATGTTTTAATTTTAATGAAAAAGGAATATTATATTCATAGATGGAGACATATAAGGGTATATCTTGGTTATCACTATTTTGGTAATGATACCCACAGGAATTTTTATAATAAATTTAGGTATGGATACATTTGAAAGGAAGAATGAAAATTTATAGCAACAAAAAAGTAGGTTCTATAGTACATAAAACATTAAAAAAATTTAATGAAACATGATTAATAATTTTTAATGGGATAAAAGTATATTAATCCATGTAAACAAGTATATATTACATAATTATGACTTTATCAATACCTTCTCCTTGATGGATCTATGAATCATCAATTTTACAAATGGATTGAAAAAATATTCATGACATCATTTGTAATTCAAAAAAGTGTCATTCTCTTAACATGTAAAAATAGCTTAAGAAAAAATAAATTCTTTATTCTAAAATAATATTTATGATTTATTATAAAATTTATATAAATTGGTAACAAACATGTCCCAAAAATAGCTCATAAATTCATTAAAGGGTTGAGAAACCCATATATTATTCATATGGGAGCTATAAAAACCAAAAAATACTCAAGGAATACTAAAAAAAACTAAAAATATACTAATTACCATTATAAAATAATATATCAAAAATGAATACAAAATATGCATCCACTATAATTAAATAACCACAAAATTTAATGAAAACTTATACTAATAACTCCAAAAATAAATGTAACACCATTATTATCAAAATCTTTAAATAATCACACCATAAAAATCATCAGTTTATTTCTAAAATCATGTAATACCTTGGGAAAATCACACCATAACTATCTCGTATCAAAATAGTGAAAAAATAAGTTGTTAACTCACTAGGGCTTCCATTACACAAAGGAAGAGGAAACCCTATTATTAGAGGAGATTTCAAAATTTCATCATGAAATCATAATAAAAATACCTATAAAAAATATAAAAAACAAATAAAAAGTAATTATATGGAGATATAAGATGAGAGGGGAAATACTACCTTGGATTTGGATTGAAAAACACCCTTGAATCTACCTTGAACCATGAGGAATGAAAGAGGATAAGATAAGAAAAAATCTATCCAAGGAAGAACTCCCAATTATTTGGAGATAAATGAGTTTAATGGAAGTAAATAGGGGAATAAAAGGGTAAATTATAAATAAAAAAATGAATAAAATTTTAATAGAAATCCAGTTTGGGCCCACTCAATACCTGGATGAATCTTCGAGTTCCCTCTCCACTGTCTAATTCACCATGTGCCCAAATACCATTGGGTACCCAGTGTCACATGTAGTCTTAAGAATACAAGTGGAACCAAATAATAGTTACTAAAACCCCAAACCATTTATCGAACCTCAAACCATATCTAAAAACACTCAAGATTCCATCCCAACACTTTAGAGTTTTAATTTGAATTCAAAAATTTAAAGATAATCAAACATTCAGAACTAAAAATTTAAAAAATCCCTTATATTAATCTATGAAATACCATAATTCACCCATGAATTTTTAAATAAAAACCATCAAATAGTCATATCCATTGTGTACTACACATACATGAATTAAATCCCTGATCGAAAATATTTGTAATAAACCATGAAATGTTGCTTAACCTATATTATGAAGTTGGTGTAATATGACTTTAGAGTAATGTGAAATTAAATACCATCTCATGAATTATGTATTAATAAACTTAATTATTTTTTCACTTGTTTGATTTGAATAATTCAATAATCCTAGATTTCTCACTCTTGTGTTATGTTCATATGTTAATTTGAGGTAAGCTTTATTGACATGGTAATGAATGTAGCGTGTGCAAGAATGTTTATCTTTTGTTGTATTGATCATGCTGATAGATATGGTTGAATTAAAACTTGATCAGGTCTATTTTTTTAATTATTATTATTCTAATAGAGATATATTGTTGTCATGTAAACAATGGGTAGGTATTCCAATTATTAAAATATAGTCTATTTGTGTTGGGATGTATGATTACCCGTATGCTAGTGTGGGATGAGCTCGAGATTCCCTTGTTATACCCATTCCCTTATTCCTTGGGATGGGATGAAATATTAACCTGATTGGCTATAAATGAAATTCATTGGGATAGGTCTCGAGAAACCTAAATTATTATATATATATATACTCATATGTGTGGGTATAAATTTATACATGTGTGAGCCATTATAGGTCATGGTATTGCCTCCTATAGGTGAAGGATCTGTATCATCTTCTTAGATTCGAAGCACTAAGATCAAAGTAGGTATATCAAGTATGGATCTTCCAAGTATATAGGGTTATGTATTTAAACTAAATATTATATTTTCTTTCTACTATTTTTTTTGTGAATTATTAAGTTAAAATGATTTGTTTTATATTCATGTAAATGAGTATATTCATCTATCATATAAACCTAATTTTATATTATGAGTGTTAGAATCATGGTGATTTCCTACTAAGTATTATATTCTAACAACCTACATGTTCACTTCAATGTATATATATATTTAATGATTTTTTTGTAGGAACCTTTATATACTAGTAGATGTTTGGAGTTTGTTCTTGCGACACAAGGACGTTGTTGGTATGGGTTGAGTTACTCTATATAGTTAAAGCTATATTTCATAGGTTGTGATTAGAAAATAACTATAAATATTGTGTGGTTGGTGATAATGTTTCATATTTAATCTTTAGGGTCTGTTTTTGACTGTTCCGTGACACATTGACACATTCATATTAGTATTTGTTCATTCTCATTACCTTCATTATTGTGTTAGAATTTTTTTTCTATATAATAAGAAAATCATTCCCCAATGATGAATAAAAACCCTTAATGCTATTCACAATCCTATAAGGATAAGGAGACACCCTTAGGGTCATGTGGAAATCTATCCCGGTTCTGTTAGGGTGAATTAAGTCATGGTCGCTATAAAGTTATATCATAGTAGGTGAATCATATCATCACACATTTATAGATTTCAAGGTAGCCAATTTTGAGTGTAGAAAAAATATAATATAGTCAAAACTTGATAAGTAACCCATAAAAAATATTTCAAACCTATTTATGGTGGAAGCTCATGTTACAAGGGGTGTATGAGTAGTTAGGCAGGAACCACCAATGTAGATGAGGTATTAGATCTAGTACCTCAGTTATAGGTAAGTGAGAATCTATAAAGTTTTATAGGGATCATACGGGATCCAACCTCTCTAGGTTTCATGTATCATAATTAGATTTCATTAGGTAGGCATAATAGGGTAACATTATATAACACATTCTTTCTTGTTATTTCTTACAATGTATCAGGAATCATTGGGGGGGGGGGTGGGTGGGTTTCATTAACTAAAACATCAATAATATATATTTTTATATATTTATATAATATTTTTCTATATACATATATTGGTGATGATTAAATCCCTAATTAGTTACTTTAATTGAGATATTATTACTTATTTTTGTCAATAAATAGTCTTTTGTTAAATGTTTCATGAGTAAGCATGTTTTTTTACTTTTTTTCTTGGTTATTTTTTTAAATCATAAATATTAATGTGTTTCTACCGTGATAGTGTTATTTATTAGAGAGAATTACCTTGTTTATTTATTAATATATGAATGATATTTTAGTAGTCAGCATTGGTCAGAGCATACATGCACCGCTTTTTTATATACAGTTAGGTTATATATACAGTAAGTGTAATAATTGATTAAAACATGCCTTATTTTTCATCTTGAAATATAATTTCCATGATATTAGTCATTAATTATCCTATCATGCTTCTATTAAAATGCTTTTTTTCTTTTCCATGGTTTGTTCTATAATTGACATGAGCATAATGTAATGCTATTTTTAACTAGAACGATTATGTGAAACCGTGGATATTGATTTCAAAAGTGGTAAGGTATATTTTTTTTCAAATAAAGTATTTTATATAAATAATTTTTTTTAATTTTAGTATAATTTAAAAGTCTTTTTCATTTAACTAGATGACACTAAGAACTTTTTTTCAAAGCTAGTTTTTTGTAAAATGAGTTTTCAAATGGGATTTTGAAATACAATTTAAAAATTGGTTTTATTATTAAATAGTTTTAATTTATTGAAATAGGTGGAAGATAAAAAAATTAATCATTGATAAGTCTTATAGTGGCAAGCACTAAAAGATGAAGGGTATTTTGAGTATTGAAATATAAGGAATCCTGTGATGGATATAATTATATGATACTTTATACTGTGTATTGTGGATCATAATTTCGATCTGTATTTTGGATAATTCTAAGAAAATGCATTTTTTTGGTAGCAGAATTATGAGAATTTAAATAATGGTTATTTTAGTAAAATGTGGTATTATAGGGAGGGGGAGGCTGGTGCGCCACCTTTAGATTCGTCTCCTCCATCTTCCTCCATCCTTCTTTCTCCCTCACCCTTTTCTCCCTTCCCCTAGTTCTCCTCACTCACTTCTGTCTTCCCTTCTTCTTCTCTACCACTTGGATTTATGGCCTTTCCCTCTGTTTAATCCCTCATTACTTTTCTCCTACTCGTTTTCCCCTATAGCTATGTTTCTAACCCCACAATGGTCTGGTGTGCTGAGTTTCTCGGGGAGATTTGGGATGTGTGGGTTTATTGACATCAACTTCCTAGGTTCTCAGCTTTCCCTCTCTTGGTTATTTAAACTTAGAGGTGCAGTTACTTGGTTTTTTAGTTGTAATTTTCATAAGGTAGTGGATTCAATGCTCTAGGTTGACAGTCCAACCGTGATGAGATTCTTTGGTGATGTACTTGATCGATTCAAACGTTGCTCTAGCTTCTGGTTCCTTTGTCATTTTCCATGTTAATATGCTATGGTGGATTTCTAGAGGCTTTGGGATGTGTGGGGTTTTTAGTCATTGGTGCTCAAGGAGGTGTGTTGAAAGTTGGTTTTCTTACAAGTTATAGTGGTCCTCTCTTGATTCTTACTATGTGTACGAATCATGGGTTCTGATTCTTGTTTCTTACTTGCTGTTGGTGATCCTAGAAGGAAGGGGTGTTCTGTTGTTGGTTTATTTTCTCTCAATAGTTTCCAGTGAACATGTTTCCATTATATTTGTGAATCATTTTAGTGATACTATTGATGTTCTTTTCCAGTTACATGGTTGGGATAATGATGATGGTGATTGGGGACTGGTCTATTGGGTGCACTGCTTGAGGGTCTCTTTGTCCATGATGACGCTGACATGTGTTGGTTTGATTTTTTTTTGAATTTTCTTTTGCATGTTCTACCCTTTGGTTTGGAACCACCTAGTTTTTATATGGTTTAATGTTTGTTTTGGATGGTGTTATGTGTTTTTGGCATGGTGGAAGTTGTGAGGTTCCCACTTATCCATAAAAGTGATTTTTTATTCTAAAAATGAAAAAAACAAAGATATTTAGAGGTATTATAGTATACTAATTTAGGTATCATGATTTGGTGAGGAATGTGGATATGTGTATTTTAGAGTTAATTCTTTGAGTTTTTAATGAGCACCTAAGGTTATAGAATAGGGTGATCCTAGTACACATAATGTTTTAAAAAATTAGAGATTATAGGTTAATGATTTATTTTATTTTTTGAGGATGAAAAATACCATGGAAGAGAGTTTTTAATGACCCTAAACCTGGTTATTACATTTTTGAAGAAATTTTGTTATGAAATTATGGAGAAATTTTAAATCTTTTACTTAGGTAAGGGGTTGTTTTTTATTGTGGAATTAATTATTTATAATTGGAGTTTTAAGATGATATTTTGGTTTTTCTTAGATGTGGTTTGAGTTTTGATAGCATATTTGGGGGTTTAAGTAGCTTAGTAAGTGATACCACATGAAACACTAAAACTATAAGTGGAACTAGGTACTTGGTGGGGGCACACTGGGCACCCAATGAGCTAAATAATAGAGGGTTGAGGGATTTATTGGTTCCATTGGGTACCTTGTGGCACCATACCAGGTACCCGATAGCCCATCCAATTTTTTTCATTATGGATGTTTTTATATTTTCACCTTAACCCCTCATATCTCCCTATCACCTATCCCTTGGTCATAATTTCTTCTATCCAAATGAGAGATTTTCTAAGGGTTCCTCCTTGTCTTTAACTTCCCCTCAACTTTTCCTCTTAATCCCAAGTGATTCCATGGTGTTCTTATGCCAAATCAAAGGTTAGATCTCCATTATTTCCTCTTATCTATTCTTCTCACATCTCTTATTTTTATCCTTTACTGTAAATAGATTTTTTGATTTGGGATTTCACCAAATTCATGGTGAAATCCATTCAAAATATTTATCTCTTTCTTGTTTGAGTTAGGGATAATATAAGAGGGTGATTTATCAACACTTTATCATTATTTTGGTCATTTTATTTTATGAAATGATTTAATTCATGATTCGGGGCTTTAATATAGGTATTTTTTGATAATTTTAATTAGTTATTTATATCAATTAGATATTAATATGATTATTTTGGTATTATTCTTGGGTTTTGAATAGGTTTCACTTTAGTTTCAATAAGGTGAATTTGGTTTCTTGGGTAATTTATTATAAATGATTTTGAATCCTAATTTGGTGATTATCAAGCGCTACTATAGTTCCATTAAAATATAGAGGATGACTCATTAAGGATAAGTGATTGGTGGGTCACTACTGGAAATCATTCTTTTCCCAACACTCGTATACCAACGATTCTTTTGAACTGTTGGTATAGGTGTTCTTTACCAATGGTTTTCATGAACTATTGGTAAATATGGAGTTTAGATGGAGTTTTTCCAACGGTTTGATGAAACCGTTGGGAAATATAGAGTTTAGATGGAGTTTTCCCAATGGTTTGATAAAACCATTGGGAAAACAATGATTTACCAATGGTTTTTATTAATCATTGGAAAAATATTCCCCAAATTCGAACTAAGGTAGGCTACCCCCCCGATTCCAGAAGCAGATCGCGACTCCCAAAAGCGCTTCCCGACTCTTATAAGTCCTTGAGAAGCCCCAACACAGGTGTACCTCTTCCATCCGATCTGCTGCCAAGTTAGACTCCTTCCATATCTTATCAAGGATATCCTTACAGCTCTTCTCAAGGATATCCTTCTATTCTCAAGGATATCGTTATTCTATTTTTCTAGGGATTTTGAAAAATTTTACGATTCACTACTCCACGAATTGTGTACTCAAATCACTACATTCACAAACTGTGTACTCAAATCACTACATCAGTGTACACATTTTCCAATTAATGTTTTCATTACACATATACATTTATAAGGGAATGGTGTCTCTTTCTTGTGTTCTAATTTTAAATATTCATAGTTTTTTTAATCTCAATGCTTCAAATATTATAGCTTCATGTATATGAACTCATAAGAAATTGTTTGTAATATTTATTCATAGTATTTCATGAAAATAAATCCTTTAATTAAGATCATGTCAAACATGAAGACCTTATTCATATTAATTTTTTTACACTATGTGTATTACATAACAATTATTTATCATGTTTCTATCAAAATCTATATATATATATATAAAATGACACACTGTTCACTTATCCATTGCACAATAGAACATATGAAGTATCTTCTTGAACTTTGAAAAATATTATGTGGTCCCTAATTATTCTTTATAGAAGAAATAAGAAATACTTAACCATACAATCCAATGTTCTTTATGAATAAAATATCTACAAAGGGAACTCTCGGTGGTACCTCTCCTTTTCCCATGTAGTACTTCTTTCTTCTTCATGAAACTAATTCACAGAATGTAAAATTCGCAATATTAATGAATATTTGTTTTCCTAATATAACCATTAATCATTCTGCCTTCAACATTATACATGATTGATTCAATCACCTTTTTAAAACATAATTAACATTTTCACTAATTTGGGGTTCCTCAAAATGCTTGGGAAAATCAGAAAAACACATGTATTGAATCGTGCTTCTCATATGGTTTCATGGAAACAAGTTCATATCGAAAATTGTGACTACATGGTTCAAATATCAAGAGGACCATGGGATTATTATTCTTCACACAAATGAAGTTATTTTTATCTCTTCCTTTTGTGAACAAATTCTCATGATCCACTCTATTTCACACCTAAAAATCATTATTTGTATGTGAGATAAAACACAATAGAACTTGTATGGAATGGACAAATATGGTACTTTCTATGGGATAGGTGGTTTTCCTTTTTTTAGTGGGGTGATATAGTACTTTCTATGGACTTTAGTGTGGGTTTTATGAAATGTAATAACTTTTCAAAATATTTCCATTTTTTAGCATCAATAACTTATTTAAAAAACTCTCTTTACATGGTTGTGGGTGGTTATTTAGGATGTAAGATAGCATGAATTCATTTTACTTAATATATCCAATATTATTATTGATTTATGTTCAATTTGATTATCTTTTAAAAGTGATGTTGTTTAATAAGTTGTTATTAATGGTTGTAATAATGAAAATATGGTATAAGGGTTCACATGGTGTGTATAACGGTTGACATGGTGTCTACAATAATCTAGTGTCCTGGGAATGTACATGGGAATGTACACATAGTACATGACTTGGATATCCATGTAAATATACATGGCCTATACCTTATGGTGAAAAGTATGTTTGTCCAAATGGGGTGTTGAAAACATCCCATTTACACATGGATTTGTTTCATGGGTATGCCCACATGATGTGTTGGCCAAACTATAGAGTAGGTAGTAATTAGCTTAGTCAAAACACTTTCATCCCTAAAATTCAAGACTACATGGTTAAATGGAAGAACCCAAGTTCTAATGACGTGCCTAAAATGGTTTCTAACTCACCTCACCTAAAAATAAACTAGAACACTGGTTAAATGCATGAATTCATCCTAAACATACACTATAATGGACCCCGGACAGCCCCCCACCCACCTTTCCAGACCCAGGACAGCCCCCCCTCCTTCCTAGAACCTGGACAGCCCCCCACCCTCCTCCTTGAACCCTGGACAACCCACCACCCACCACCCTCCTCCCTAGACCCCGGACAACCCAAAAATCATTATTCGTATGTGAGATAAAACACAATAGAACTTGAATGTCCCTCTCCAATGAGTGGCCATCTGGTTTCGGGTCACTAATGAGTGGAATCCTAGTTTGGGGCGTCACAATTCCTATATATCCTTTTTATAGGTGTTTTTAATCAAATCCATACCTATAACTATTGAAGGTCCCTCTCCAAAATCAATTGGGACATGATTCAATGAATACACCCTACCAACCTATGATCTATGGACCCAAACCTAGGATCCTTTAATCTATGGTTAAGGTGAAACTTGATGAGGCCATAACTACTTTTGATGTGATCCTAATCCTACTCCTCATCCTGATCTCCCTGAAGAAGTTAAAGTATAAAACTCATGTACTCCCAATGAGACCCTTAAGGATTATGTATTCCTTGATCCACTTCCAATATCTTACTGGGAAATCCTTGAATATAGGCATTAGAAATTCTGTATCTTATTTTCTTATATACACTGTATTTTGTTGTATTTATTAATATGATTCTCATATAGAGTAATGTGTCAGTTATGATTTTATTTAAAGTAAATAATTTTCATTTACCTAAATATTTTTTTGATTGAACTTTAATATTATTGAATTGCTTTGAAATGACTTATTGCAACTTTTTTACAGAATGGATAGAAGTTGGATGTATGAAACTGATCGTATTTCAACCAATTTTCAAAATAATTTGAACATATTTTTAAATTTTTCATTTGACAAGGCTTCAGATAGTGGTCGCATACATTGCTCATGTTCCAATTGTGTTGGAAGACCTTGGTTGAGTTGTGAAGCAGTTAGCTATCATATAACCAAATATGGTTTCTAAACAAACTATTATGTGTGGTATCACAATGGATAGAAAATTGAATCTAAAAATATTCATGATCCAAATGATAGGACTGAATTGGAGAGTTTGATACATGATTGGTTTCCATTTATTCAGCATTAGGAGAAAGAAAGGATGTCCAAACAACAAGATTTCGATACAAGCACACATGATCCGTCCAATGAAACATGTTCAAAAGAGGGAGAAAGAATTTATGAAACTAATCAAAGCTTTATATTCATCACTTCTACCAAAGGCCAGTGCAGCTTGTTAGACATATATGTCATCGATGGGTGCATTATCTAATGCCCCAAGAAGCAGTTCTAATGGTGGTCGAGATGATGACATTCCTGGTGATGATGAGGATGCTGAAGAGGACGAGGTCGAGGATGAGGATGAGGACGGGGGCGAGGATGGGGCTGAGGGAAAGGATGGGGCTAAGGGTGAGGATGGGGCCAAGGATGAGCATGGGTATGATAATGAGGATGGCGACGAGGACAGAGATGGCGGCGAGGATGAGGCTGATGATGATAGTGGTGATGGTGACTAGGGGAAGATTGATCCATTACATTTTTGAATTTTGTATAACTCTTTATTTTTGAACCTGATTTTCCACTCTGGTATAGATATTTTTTAATTTAGTATAACTGGTTTTTCACTCTGGTATGGATATTTTGGAATTTAGTATAACCTGGTTTTTCACTCTGTCTTTTCACTCTGGTATGGATATTTTTGAAATGGACAACATTTTAAGTGAAAACAACAACTGATATACGGAAAACCAACCAAACACATCCAGATTCTATTGATACTATAGGAAAATTATGCATGGGTCATTTGTGATGTGTACGAGTCAACCCCGACTCAATATGAGGCACGGTGTGGCCCATATCACTCTACGTGTCTGTCTTTTGTTTAAAATGGACACTATTTTAAGTAAAAACAACATACATATTGAAAACCGACCAAATGTATTCTAATTGTGTTGATACTTTAGCACAACGATATATGAGTCATTTGTGACATGTATGAGTCAACCACACCTCAATCCGAGGCACGGTTTGGCTGGTACCACTCAAAGTGTCTCACATTTATTTGAAATGGACAACATTTTAAGTGAAAAAAACAACTGGCATATGGAAAAATGAACAAACGCATTCGGATTCTATTTATACTTCAGGAAAACGATCCATGGGTCATTTTTGACATGTACGAGTCAACCTCGCCTCAATCCGAGGCACAATGTGGCCGGTACCACTCGAAGTGTATGTATTTTGTTTAAAATGGAGACCATTTTAAGTAAAAACAACAACCGACATATGGAAAGCTGAACAAATGCATTAAAATTCTGTTGAAACTTTTGAAAAATGATCCATGGGTCATTTTTGATGTGTATGAGTCAACCCCGACTCAATCTGAGACACACTGTGGCGGTTATTACTTGAAGTGTCTGTCTTTTGTTTAAAATGGACACTATTTTAAGTAAAAACAACATCCATATGGAAAACCAACCAAACATATTCTGATTGTGTTAATACTTTAGAACAACGATACATGGGTTATTTGTGACATTTATGAGTCAATCGCACCTCAATCCGAGGCACGGTTTGGCTGGTACCACTCAAAGTGTCTCACTTTTATTTGAAATGGACAACATTTTAAGTGAAAACAACAAATGGCATACGGAAAAGTGACCAAAGGTATTCATATTCTGTTGATACTTTATGAAAATGATCCATGGGTCATTTGTGACATGTACAAGTCAACCAATCCTCAATCCAAGGCATGGTGTGGCCGGTACCACTTGAAGTGTCTCACTTTTGTTTGAAATGAACAAAATTTTAAGTGAAAACAAAAACTGGCATACGGAAAACCGACCAAACACATTCAAATTTTGTTGATACTTAAAGACAATGATCCATGGGTTATTTATGACGTGTACGAGTCAACCCTGACTCAATACAAGGCATGATGTAGTGGGTATCACTCGAAGTTTCTGTCTTTTTTTTAAAACGGACACTGTTTTAAGTAAAAACAATAGCCATAAGGAAAACCAACCAAATGCATTCAAATTCTATTGATACTTTAGAACAAAGATTCATAGGTCATTTGTGACATGTAAGAGTCAAACACGCCTCAATTTGAGGCATGATTTTTCCGTTACCACTCAAAGTGTCTCAATTTTATGTGAAATGGACAATATTTTAAGTGAAAACAACAACTAGCATATGGAAAACCGACCAAACGTATTCATATTCTTTTGATACTTGAGAAAAATGATCCATGGGTCATTTTTCATGTGTAAGAGTCAACCCTGCCTCAATATGAGGCATAGTGTGGCCGGTACCACTCATAGTGTCTCACTTTTGTTTGAAATGGACAACATTTTAAGTGAAAACAACAACTGGCATACAGAAAACTGACCAAACGCATTCAGATTCTATTTATAATTTAGGAAAATGATACATGCATCATTTGTGATGTGTATGAGTCAACCTCGCCTCAATCCGATGTACAGTGTGGCCCATATCACTCGAAGTATCTATCTTTTTTTTTAAAATGGATATCATTTTAAGTAAAAACAACTGGCATACAGAAAACTGACCAAACACATTCAGATTCTATTGATACTTTAGGAAAAATATCCATGGGTCATTTGTGATGTGAACAAGTCAACCCTGACTCAATCTGAGGCACAGTGTGGTGGGTATCACTCAAAGTGTCTGTCTTTTGTTGAAAATGGACACTGTTTTAAGTAAAAACAACAGCCATACAGAAAACTTACCAAACATATTATGATTGTGTTGATACTTTAGAAAAATGATCCATAGGTCATTTTTGATGTGTACAAGTCAACCGTTCCTCAATAAAAGGCATGTTGTGGATGGTACCACTCAAAGTGTCTCACTTTTGTTTGAAATGAACAACATTTTAAGTGAAAACAACAACTGGCATACAAAAAATCGACCAAACACATTTGTATTCTATTGATACTTTAGAAAAATGATCCATGGGTCATTTATGACATGTATGAGTCAACCTCGACTCAATCTAATGCACGATATGGCCTGTATCACTCGAAGTGTCCGTCTTTTGTTTAAAATGGACACTATTTTAAGTAAAAAAAATAACTGGCATATGGAAAACAGACCAAAAATATTATGATTTTGTTGATACTTTAGGACAACGATCCATGGGTCATTTTCGACCTGTATGAGTAAACCGTGCCTCAATTCGAGCCACGGTTTGGCTGGTACCACTCAAAGTGTCTCACTTTTATTGGCAATGGACAACATTTTAAGTGAAAACAACAACTGACATACGGAAAACTGACCAAACACAATTGGATTCTGTTGATACTTTAGGAAAACAATCCATGGGTCATTTTTGACATGTTCAAGTCAACCCCGACTCAATCTGAGGCACGGTGTGGCCTGTATCACTCGAAGTGTCTGTCTTTTGTTTAAAATGGACACTATTTTAAGTAAAAACAACAACTAGCATACAGAAAACCAACCAAACATATTCTGATTGTGTTGATACTTTAGTAAAAAAATCCATGGGTTATATTTGACCTTTATGGGTAATATGAGTCTCAATATGAGGCACATTTTGGCCGATACCACTCAAAGTGTCTCAATTTTATTTGAAATGGACAACATTTTAAGTGAAAACAACAACTAGCATACGGAAAACCAACCAAACTCTTTCGGATTCTATTGATACTTTAGTAAAACCATCCATGGGTCATTTGTGATGTTTAAGAGTAAACCCCGACTCAATCTGAGGCACAATGTGGCGGGTATCACTTGAAGTGTCTGTCTTTTGTTTAAAATGGACACTATTTTAAGTAAAAACAACAGCCATATGGAAAACCAACAAAACTTATTCTGATTATGTTGATACTTTATAAAAACAATCCATAGTTCATTTGTGATGAGTACGAGTCAACCATGCCTCAATCCGAGGAATGGTTTGTCTGGTACCACTCAAAGTGTCTCACTTTTATTTGAAATGGACAACATTTTAAGTGAAAAAAATAACTGCCATATAGAAAACCAACAAAATACATTATTATTATATTGATACTTTAGAAAAATGATCCATGGGTCATTTGTGACATGTACAAGTCAACTCCGTCTCAATCTAAGGCACGGTGTGGCCGGTACCACTCAAAGTGTCTCACTTTTGTTTGAAATGAACAACATTTTAAGTGAAAACAACAACTGGCATACGGAAAACTGACCAAACACATTCATATTTTGTTGATACTTTAGGACAACGATCCATGGGTCATTTGTGATGTGTACGAGTCAACCCTGATTCAATCTGAGGCATGGTGTGGCCCGTATCACTCGAAGTGTCTGTATTTTATTTAAAATGGACACTGTTTTAAGTAAAAACAACAACCATACGGAAAAAAGACCAAACATATTCTGATTGTGTTGATAATTTAGCACAACGATCCATGGGTCATTTGTGATGTGTACGAGTCAACCGAACCTCAATCCGAGGCATGGTTTGGCTGGTACCACTCAAAGTGTCTCACTTTTATTTGAAATTGACAACATTTTAAGTGAAAACAACAACTAGAATATGAAAAACTGACCAAACACATTCGGGTTATCTAACTAATGATAGCCCCACATGCCAACACATGTCCTTTCTAGTGTGTTTTTTCCTCACTCACACACACCCTGGGAAACATCATATAAGTTCACTCATCCTGATTACTACTCCAAGTCAAACACGCTTAACTGTGGAGTTCTAATCAGGTAGGATTTTAAAAAGGAAGGTGTACCTTGTTGACATGAGTCATATCATTAAGCCATTTAACCCTTTATCATTCTAGGGTGTTACAATTACTCCCCTTTAGAGCACAACTTCCTCGTTTTGGGCCCTACGTCTCAACCCAGGGGCCCATCCCCATACTTGAATTGTTTATCTAACTAATGACAGCCCCACAGGCCAACACATGTCCTTTATAGTGTGTTTTTTCCTCACTCACACACACCCTAAGAAACTTCCTAGAAGGTCACCCATCATGATCACTACTCAAATCCAAGCACACTTAACTTTGGAGTTCTAATTAGGTAGGCTCCTGAAAAGGAAGGCACACCTTATTGACACAAGTCATATAATTTTGTCATTTAACCCTTTATCATTCTGGGGTTTTGCAATCACCCCCTTTAGATCACAACTTCCTCATTTTGGGCCCTACATCTCAACCTAGGGGCCCATCCACGTGACTGAACGAGTTACCTAACTAATGAAAACCCCACAGGCCAATACATGTCCTTTCTAGTGTGTTTTTTCCTCACTCACACACACCCTAAGAAACTTCATAGAAGGTCACCCATCCTGATCACTACTCCAAGACAAGCACGCTTAATCATGGAGTTCTAATGAAGTAGGCTTTTGAAAAAAAAGGTGCACCTTGTTGACATGAGTCATATCATTTAGTAATTTAACCCTTTATCATTCTAGGGTGTTACAATCACCCCCATCCACATGCCTGAATGGCTTATCTAACTAATGAAGGCCCCACAGGCCAACACATGTCCTTTCTAATGTGTTTTTTCCTCACTCACACACACCCTAGGAAACTTCCTAAAAGGTTACCCATAATGATCACTACTCCAAGCCAAGCACACTTAACTGTAGAGTTCTAATCAGGTAGGCTCCCGAAAAGGAAGGTGCACATTGTTGACATGAGTCATATCATTTAGTCATTTAACCCTTTATCATTCTAGAGTGTTACAATCACCCCCCCTTTAGAGCACAACTTCCTTGTTATGAGCCCTACATCTCAATCTAGGGGCCCATCCACGTGCCTGAATGGGTTATCCAACTAATGACAACCCCACAGGCTAACACATGTACTTTCTAGTGTGTTTTTCCTCACTCACACACACCCTAGGAAACTTCCTAGAAGGTCACCCATCCTGATCACTACTTCAAGACAAGCACGCTTAATTGTGGAGTTCTTATCAGGTAGGCTCCCGAAAATGAAGGTGAACCTTGTTGACATGAGTCATACCATTTAGTCATTTAACCCTTTATCATTCTAGGGTGTTACAATCACCCACCATCCATGTGCCTGAATGGGTTATCTAACTAATGAAATCCCCACAGGCTAACACATGTCCTTTCTAGTGTGTTTTTCCCCACTCACACACACCCTATGAAAATTCCTAGAAGGTCACCCATACTGATCACTACTCCAAGACAAGCATGCTTAATTGTGGAGTTCTAATCAGGTAGGCTCCTGAAAAGAAAGGTGCACCTTTTTGACATTAGTCATATCATTTAGTCATTTAACCCTTTATCATTCTGGGGTATTACAATCACCCCCAATCCATGTGCCTGAATGGGTTATCTAACCAATGAAATCCCCACAGGCTAACACATGTCCTTTCTAGTGTGTTTTTCCCCACTCACACACACTCTTGGAAACCCATTCAGGCACATGGATGGGGAGTGATTGTAACACCCTAGAATGATAAAGGGTTAAATGATTAAATGATATGACTCATGTCAACAAGGTGAACCTTCCTTTTTGGGAGCCTACTCTAAGCCAAGAACTCTTAACTATGGAGTTCTAATCAGGTAGGATCCTGAAAAGGAAGGTGCACCTTGTTGACATGAGTCATATAATTTAGTCATTTAACCCTTTATCATTATAGGGTGTGTGTGAGTGGGGAAAAAACACACTAGAAAGGACATGTGTTAGCCTGTGGGGCTTTCATTAGTTAGATAACCCATTCAGGCACGTGGATGGGGGGTTATTGTAACACCCTAGAATGATAAAGGGTTAAATGACTAAATGATATGACTCATGTCAATAATGTGAACCTTCCTTTTCGAGAACCTACTCCAAGCCAATCACGCTTAACTGTGGAGTTATAATCAGGTAGGATCTTGAAAAGGAAGTTGCACCTTTTTGACATGAGTCAATCATTTAGTCATTTAACCCTTTATTATTCTAGGGTGTTACAATCACCCACCATCCACGTGCCTGAATGGGTTATCTAACTAATTAAAGCCCCACAGGCTAACACAAGTCCTTTCTAGTGTGTTTTTCCCCACTCACACACACTCTAGGAAACCCATTCAGGCACATGGATGGGGGGTGATTGTAACACCCTAGAATGATAAAGGGTTAAATGATTAAATGATATGACTCATGGAAACAAGGTTCACCTTCCTTTTTGGGAGCCTACTCCAAGCCAAGCACTCTTAACTATGGAGTTCTAATCAGGTAGGATCCTGAAAAGGAAGGTGCACCTTGTTGACATGAGTCATATTATTTAGTCATTTAACCCTTTATCATTCTGGGGTGTGTGTGAGTGGGGAAAAAACACACTAGAAAGGACATGTGTTAGCCTGTGGGGATTTCATTAGTTAGATAACCCATTCAGGCACGTGGATGGGGGGTTATTGTAACACCCTATAATGATAAAGGGTTAAATGACTAAATGATATGACTCATGTCAACAATGTGAACCTTCCTTTTCGGGAACCTACTCCAAGCCAAGCACGCTTAACTGTGGAGTTATAATCAGGTAGGATCTTGAAAAGGAAGGTTCACCTTATTGAAATTAGTCATATCATTTAGTTATTTAACACTTTATCATTCTGGGGTGTTACAATCACCCCCCCCCTTTAGAGAACAACTTCCTCGTTGTGGGCCCCCCATCTCAACCCAAGTAGTGCGTTGCACTTAAGGCTGGGTACCACCTTTGATAACAAATGTGACAACTGGGCCCTAGTGACAGCACAGACACCCCGCATTAACATTTCTGTCGGGTCCTAGCTTTCCAGGCACCACTAGTTGCTCTACAGATACATGGTCTCCACCCTGGGCCCCACCCACTTGCCTGAACAAGTTATCTAACTAATGAAAGCCCCACAGGCCAACACATGTCCTTTCTAGTGTGTTTTTTCCTCACTCACACACACCGTAGGAAACTTAGGTCACCCATCCTGATCACTACTCCAATCCAAGCACGCTTAACTATGGAGTTCTAATCAGGTAGGCTTCTGAAAAGGAAGGTGCACCTTGTTAACATGAGTCATATCATTTATTCATTTAACCCTTTATCATTCTGGGGTGTTACAAACTTCTTCTCAAATGTTTCAATTGTGGTGGAATTAGACACTTTTCTATGAATTTCCCCAAGAATAAAGATGGTTAATATCAAGAATATTCTAATGAGAAACCTTAATGTAAAATGTGAAAAAAATGAAAAAGAAGAAAATTCATCCAAAAAATATAAGAAGAAGTTTATTGGAAATAAGAGAATTTATTGAGTAAGAAATCTGAATTCAAATCAACTAAAAACCATTCTTTATATGTTGAATGTTCATAAAATGTTAGAACATTCATTTCAAAAGTATATAAAGTTGAAGACTCTTCAAATAGTGAAAAAGATGGTGAAGAATCTTATAGAGAGTATCAACTTAGAACAAAACTTCTTGCATGTATTAAATAAAAAAAAATATCTTAGAAAAGAAATATGAGTAATAAATAAATATTATGAATAATTTTTTGAAGGAATAAAAGATGTCATCAAGTAGGAGGAAGAATACATTCAAGAGATATTTAGTTACAAACTTAGAATTGCTGAATAAGGAAAGATGGTTGAAGATCTCAGTAAGAAGATGACAACTAAGGAAGAAGAAGTTAACAAGTTTCAATCAAAACTTATTTATTCATAAAATAAATTGAGGAATATGAATAAAAAATTCAAAAATACTTATAAGTAAAATATGATACTTCTAAAGTAGCTAAGAAATCTCAAATCAAGAATTAGGTGGAATCCTCACCCACCAGAAATAATGTTTCATCTATTTTTCTAACATTCCAGGTTTCAGAAAAATTATTAGGAAATATTATGTGGAAAAGGTGTGAGAAACCAATTTCATCTAAAAATGATGAAAAAAAACTTATGAGGAAATATGATCCACATCTAGATATTTTTAAAGAAGAAAGAAGTTATCAACCTCAATAAAGTTTCTATATAGAAAGATCTTACTTCAATAAAAAATCAAGATTTTATGGATATTACTGGTGTTATAGAATCTATGGGAATAAGGATTATAATTGTTGGCACAAATTTTATCTACCCAAAATAAGGTTTGAACAAAGTGAAAGAAATAGTGGAATAAGTATGATTAACTTTCCTAACCCAGAGAAAGTTAAATAAAAAAAATCTCAAGATGTTAGAAACATTAAAAAAAAATCAATTTGAATGTTTAGAAGAAGTTTTTGGAAGATGTGATCAAGCTGGTCATCATACTAAAATATGTATGAAACTCCTTCTAAAATAGGTTTCTTTTGGTAGAAAAGAAAAGGAAGTTGGAAAGCAGGAAGTTTAGGAAAGAGATTTTATTATTGAGACAACTTTAAAAATAAGTAAAATAAAAAACCCATGGGTACTTAATAGTGTATATTCTTCACATATGAAAGGTGATATAAAAATATTTAAACATGTTGATTGTCATGATGAAGGATCAATTACTTTTGGTAATGATAGTTCCTTAAAAATAAAAGGAATCATAATGGTTGAGATTGAAGTAGAGAATTTTAAATACAATGAAGTTTTATTTGTTGATGAGCTAAAACATAACTTACTTAGTGAATGTCAACTTTGTGATAATGGAAAAGAAATGTTCTTCAGAAAAGATTCTTGTGTTATCAAAAGTGTGAAAGATGGAAAATTTATTACAAAAGGAGAAAGAAAAAGTAAGAATCTATTTCAGATTGGTAGTCTTAACAACTCATGTTATCTAAGTGTTGGAGATGAGAATAAGTTGTGGCATCAAAGACTTAGCCACCTTAAGAATAAAAACATGAAAAAATTTCTAAAGTTGATGCTGCCTATTATTTTATAGAATTTAAAATAATAGATAAATATGTTTGTGTTACTTGTCAGAAAGGCAAGATGCCTAAAAAAAGTTATAATAGAGTTTAGATTCAGTCTACCATACCTCTTGAACTTATTCATTCTAATTTATGTGGGATGATGATACATTAGTCAAAAAAGGAGATATATAATTTATCACTTTTATTGATGATTTCACTCAGATAAAAAAACATGTTTATGTAACAAAAGTCATAGGCTGTGGAAATGTTTAGGTTTTTCAAAAAAGAAGTTGAAAAATAAACGGGGGCTTATATAAAGAAGTTGAGAACAGATAATGGTACCAAATTCACAAGAA
This sequence comes from Viscum album, assembly GCA_963277665.1. Classification (NCBI taxonomy): domain Eukaryota; kingdom Viridiplantae; phylum Streptophyta; class Magnoliopsida; order Santalales; family Viscaceae; genus Viscum; species Viscum album. The sequence continues at coordinate 1,325,287,949 of OY728142.1, read as the reverse complement.
ACACTTTTGAAACTTATCTAAGAAATAATAATATCAAACATCAGTATAGTGCTCCCTATACTCCACACCAAAATGGAGTAATATAAAGAAAAAATAGAAGTTTGGTGGAAATGAGAAGAATCTTGTTAGTAGAATACAAACTTTTAAATTTATATTAGAGATAAGTTGTTAGTAAAAATTTACATTTTCAGAACATATATTTGTTGTGACCAAAAACCAACATGACTTATTATGAAATATGGTATAATAAAAAACCTTTGTTGAAGTACTTAAAAGTTTTTGGAAGACCATGTTTTCCTAAAATAAAAAATCTGGATCTAGTAAAGTTTGATGTGAAATATGAGGAAGAAACTTTTACAGGTTATTCACCGAAAGGAAGAAGTTAAAAATGTTGGAAAAAATGTTTAAAAAATACGATGGACTCAGATGAGGTAAAATCAATTAAAAATAAAAATTTCTTAACAAAAGTTGTTTAGAATATTGAGGAGGATAAACTAGATATTTCCAATAATATTGAAGGAAATTCAAAACAACCTTATCAAGATTCATATTAGTCATGTGATGAGGAAAGTGAAGTTGGGAGAGAAACTCTGAAATTTCATACCTTATAACAACATGTTGAGTTTGAAAACATTATTTGAAATCAGAAGTCTCTAGTTCAAACAAGAAGAAAGTTGAGATTAGAAAATCAGACTTTACTTATCTCAAAAGTTGAACCGAAATTAGTTTCAGAAGCTATTGAACACAAATAATGTGTGGATTCTATTAATTAAGAGTTGGATTAGATTGAGAAAAATGAAACATTGGAACTTGTTACACTACCAAAAAATAAAAATTTTATAAAAAAAATTGGGATTATAGAAATAAGTTGAATAAAAATGGATAATTTTCAAGAAACAAATCTAGGATTGTTTATAAAGACTATGAATAGGAAAATAGTGTGGATTTTGAATAAATGTTTTCCCCAGTTACAAGATTAGAAACTATTAGAATGTTTCTATCAGTGGCTGTACATAAAAATTAAAAAGCTTATAAGATGTATTTAAAGTCATCCTTATTAAATGGTGAGATTGAGGAATAAGTTTACATTGAACAACCTTATGGGTTTCTACTTGATGAGGATGAAAACAATGTTTGTAAACTAAAGAAAGATTTGAATGTGATGAAACAATCTCCATATGCTTGGTATTCAAAACTTGAAAATTATTTGATAATGCTAAATTTTACTAAATGAAAAGTTAATATAAACTTATATATGAAAGATATTGACACTAGAACTCTAATTTTAATTGTTTATATAGATTATATAATTTTTTATAGGGGCATAGAAGATGTTTTTAAAAAATTTGTTGAAGAAATGAAGAATAATTATTAAATTTCAATGTTGAGAGAATTAACTTTCTTTCTTGAATTATTAGTTCAACAAAAAGAAAAATACATTTTATTATCTCATGAAAAGTATGATAGGGAATTGTTAAATAATCTTGGAATGAAAAAAAATCCAAAGTAGTTACTACTTCTATATGTATGAGCACAAAATTTAGTAAAGATGAGTCCAAAAAAATTATCAATTAGAAAGATTTTTGAAAGCTGATAGGAAGTATACTTTAACTTATATCCTCAAGACCTGATATTATTTATTCTATGACTTTGTGTTACAGGTTTCAAAGTAATCAAAATAAGCACATATGTTAGAAACAAAAAGAATTTTGTGATATGCCAAAGTAACAACTTCACATGGGTTGTTATAAAAAAGAAACAGTTATATGAATTTTCTTGGTTGTAATAATTCCAATTGGGCTAGAGATTGTAATGATAAAAAATCAACCTTAGGAGAAACATTTTTCTTGGATAAATGTTGTGTGAGTTGGAATTGTAAGAAAAAAAGTTTAGTAACTTTAAGCACAATTGAATCTGAATATGTTGCAGCTACCCAAGCTCATACTCAAATATTATGGATGAAAGTTCAACTAAAGCACTTGAAAGTAAAAGTTTCTAAACCATTGAAGATACATTGTGATAATAAAAGTATAATTGATCTTTCTAAAAATCCTATCTAACATTCAAGATCAAAACACATTGATATAGAGTTTTACTTTATAAAATAAAAAGTTGTTGCTAGAGATATTATACTAGAATATATCTCAAGAAAGTATCAAATTGTTGATATTTTCACAAAAACCATGCCGAAAAACAGATTTGTGGAATTGAGTCTGAATATTCAAGTTTAGTCTCATACCATGACTTCCTAAACCTTATTAGTAAGCAACCACACCATGCTTTAGATTATGTTGAAAAATGGTAAGAGAAAGTAACAACCTTCTACTTTGTAATAAGTTTTTTACTTATATTTCTCTATGAATCTAAACCTATGGTTTTCATAAAAATGGGGAGATAAAAAAAAGAAAAGTGAGAGGAAAATTTAAAAGTGAGGAAGAGTTTATCTTTACATGGATGAAAACTTATCTTTCCACTGAGGTATGTAATTACTTCAAAATCATTAATTTATCCAGTAGTGTGGTGTTAGGACACTCTTTTTAATAAAGGCTATGTTTTGATAAAACTCAAAAAAATTGAGTTTATTACAAAAGTTGAGTTGTGAAAATTTTCTATGTTGAAAAATTTGTTAACAAGGTTTATCAAAAAATAAAAAGGAGGAGATTGAAGAACCTTTGTGAGAAATTATTTTAACAAAGTTTTTATATTTGTTAAAAGCTAAACTTTTTTTGTATAAGAATGTTTTTGTTATTCAGGAATTGGATCTAGTCTATCATAATGAGTTTTTTAAGAAATCTTAAAGTTGCTGAATGTTCAAAACCAAACATAAAGGGGGAGAAAAGTTTTTTTATGAAATATGTTTTATAGAATCATAAAATCAGACCGAGCGACACCAGATGCAGAGGTTTTCAGAAAGATAAAGTTGTTCATCAAACATACCATTAGATTCAGATATATCAGCATGGGGATAAAGATTCATTAGACTCAAATTTTTTATGAAATTTATAAGTGTTTTAGTGAATAATTCATATTTTTGTTGAAGAGTTTTTGAAAGAAGATAGAGAATTCAGGAGTTAGAAAGTTTTCATACTTTTCAAACTAAACCAGATGATGTTTTTCTAATCACAGATTCTAAAAAATCATTAAAACTATCATGATAAAATCTTTTTAAGAAATGGAGGAATCATAATGATTATATCGAATCTAGAAGTACTGGACTCATAAGTTTTTAGAAATTAGAATTTGTAAAACTAATGAAATTTGAAGAATGTAAAAGTTCCAGAGTTGAATTTCCATCATAAAGAAAATTTCATCCTAATTAGTTGAGGAAAAGAGTTAGATTGTAATGAGATGAGAAAGAAATACAAATCATAACAAGATGAGAAATAAAGACAGATCATAATGAACTTAAAAGTAAAGCCAAATCATAATGATCTATGAAAGAAAGGAAGATTGTAATGAGCTTTCAAAGAAACATATATCATAATGAGATGAGAAATAAAGGCATATTTAACTGAGATTTAAAATAAAGGTAGATCATAATGAGATGAGAAATAAAGTAAGATTGTAATGAGATGAAAAATAAAGCTAGATCATAATGAGATGAAAAAAATATAGATCATAATGAGTTGAGAAAGAAAGACAGATCATAATGATATTTGAAATAAAGACATATCATAATGAGCTAAGGAAGGTATATCATAATATGTTGAGAAATAAAGGAAGATCATAATAAGAATAGGATGCTAAATCTAATTACAATTTATTTTAATGAGTTGAATAGGTTTCATCGTACTAAAGAAAATATAATAAATTCAATAAGGATGATTATGGAGAAGAAGATATGTGAAGATTTGAAGTGGTAAAACTTGATATTCAATTTAGCATAAATCTTGAAGAAATCTGAGATGGTTTGAAGAATTCAAATTTGAAGTTTAAATGTGAGTAATTTTTGGAGTTTTTGAAATTTGAGGAAGTGGGGAAAGTTTTCATGTTCCCCCATTTCTCTTTTTTGAGTAACTTATAAGTAGTGGTACACTTAATTCACATTTTGTAACTTTTTCTTGTGAGTGGAAAAGGTGAAGCACTACGCAATTCGTAAAATTTAATTATTTATAGACTAATATCTCTAAATAAAATTAGACATTGAAAAGTTTTTTTCTTAATAAAGGAAGATTGTATTGAGAATTTGAGCATATTTTGAGTTTTGAATATTGATAATGGGTTCGTCATATTGAGTCCATCGAATTGATTCGACAGAAATGAGGAATATCTAACCGAGTGTTTTACTAGAGGTTGATAAGTGAATATTGAGTAAGTGAGAATCATATTAACCTCATCGGATTGAGAGATTTAGATCTAGCCAAATCAGACTAAGGATCCAGACTGTGATTTTGTGGAGAAAATTAAAAAAAATATATATTCATTTGTTTTGGATCAATTGTTTTGTAAGAAAAGTTATAAAATGATGGGAGATAGTATGATCTTTCCTATCAAATATAAAAGGTTTCTAATGGGAGTTGGCATAAGTTTTATTAACTTCTTTATAATAGTTAATTTCCATAAACCCACGAGAGTGGCTATGGCAGGGATGTAGGTTCCCACACTAAGGCTAAACCTTGTAAATCTTATGTGATTCACTTTATTTTGAACTTTTTAATGCATAAGTATTTACAAAAATATGATAAGGAAATAAATCTAAACCGGTTGTAGGGGTAAATTTTTAAAAATCATTGAAACTTATAAAAGTTAACAGTTGATTTAACCCCCCTTCTCAGTTGTTATTCGATCCTTTGAAACTTTAGTGATAATGTTATATATTTAGCCTTTTGTTTCCATTTTGAACTATGGTGTGACACATTAACACATTCATATAGGCAGTTATTCTTTATATCAATTTCATTATTGTTATAGTATTTTTTTTGTCTCTAGTGGGAAAATCATTCCCAAATTATGAATCAGAACCTGCAATGCTAATCTCCAGCCCCTGGGGAGACTGGAACACATTTGAGATTATGTGGTAACCTAGATCAGTTATGTTAGGTTGAATCAATTTGTAATCACAATGTTAATGGTTATATATTGATGTATTGATTATAGGATGATGTCTATAGGTTTTTTGGAGTTATTATTGTAAATCCTCATTAGTGTGATCATAATTCTTTCATTCATTCAAGAACAACATTATTTATTTCTTCAATTTAAGGTAAGGGATTCAAAATAAATTTTCTATTTAATATGTGTTAAATATGGAATTGTCTTGAATTTATTTTCCTTTTGTAAATTATTTGAATTTAACTAAATAATATAATTAATAAAACTAATGAAATTGGAAAGGGTAAAAGAAATCACATGGGTTTTATAGGTTTTTAATGATACTAATCTTATGTTTCATAGGTTGTGGTGTAGATCATCTTACTAGAAGTTATATATATATTTTAAAAATATATAGTATGTTTAAATCAATTAAATAAATCAAAATGGAAATATAATATAGAATATATAATTCATGAATTATGTCTTGAATAATTATTAGTAATTAAAGAATAAATTATTATTAAAGGAATTCTCATTGATTATATGATTATATATTTCTTTTGTTGTTGAAATCATGATATTTTAAAATGGTGATATATTACTTTTTTATTGACGCTATATTTATTTAATTGTATTGTTGTAATTAATACAAGTATTAATACACTTGTCAACTTATGTGTAAGATCCCATATTTTCTAGGTCTGTCTTTCTAAATTTTGATTAAACTTCCTTGTGTTTGTTGACTTCTATCTTAGACCTTAGTAATAAACCCTTTATGTTGGTTGGGAAATATATGCAGAGGAAGCTGAAAGGGGATAAAGTTTGGAATTAGAACAAATTCATGCCATGAATTCTCAATTCACTTAATGAATTAGTTTGTGCAGACCCCATGAAATCCATGCAAGGCATGAAAGGTTCAAGGCAATTCGTGAAATGAAAAACCACATAAAGAGAATGGTTCATGATGTGAAATGGATTTTTATGAGGTTTTAAGTCAACATGGTTGAATTCTCAGTGTGTGTGGGATCTGAGGAATTTACAACATTAATACCCTATTCAAGCTATTAATATGCCTCACCCAATGTACTTTTAATTCTCTAACACCATGAGTTTCTAATTATCACGCACCTCCTATCTCTCTCTCAAAATGATTCCCTTCCATTGAAGATATCTAAACCCCCCTTTGAACCTGAAGAAATACCCATTAAATATTGGTGTTCTGAACCTTGATATTAAAGATAATATTTCCATTCATTATTCTCCATCTCTATTATGGCATCTCACCTTTTTATAACATAACTTTTCATTACATTCTACAAAACCGAGGGTCTTTAAGGTTTAGTGTATTGGAAACCAGGAACTTAATACATGAGGACATAAAACATTCTTCTTAAACATTTGAAAGGCTTATTATTTATTAATAATAAGTTCATTACAACATCTCATAACCTGGGATCATACATCAAAGGAAAGGGTGAGCAGAATGCCCAATAAGGGAAACAAGAGAAACATTTTACATGTGAACTTGAGATACAACAATAAAGTTGTGATAAATAATTTTCAGGCATGAGAAAGATATCATGAGGCATATCATAATAAAAATAACGTGTTTCATAACTTGAAGATGTGTCTATAACATTTAACTTAGACAATCATTTCTGTATCACCAAGGTCAATCCCCAAGGTGTCATTAAAAAATTACCAAGGTTATTCACCAATGTATCATTAAAATGGTCATCTCTAGAGATTAAGTCTTTACCCAATGCATTGGACCTCTATCAAGGAACACCCTTAATTTGTCTTTATTATCATGTGAACCACATATATCATCATCAATAATTTCTTAAACAACCCATATAGCATAAAAGAAATGGGTTTCATTTCATAGTCATAACATTTTAAAAACCTCTTTAAAGACGTGATCTTTATGTCACTTTAAACCCACGGAAAAGGAAAGTGGGTATTATGTATGTAAATCACAGAATTTAAAATAGAAAATTTTGATATATATGTGAATACCCCTATATAATAAAGAGTTTTGATTATTTACTTAATAAAATAAAAGAATTTGAGAATAAGAGAGAGACATTTTGAGACGCAAATTCGGCAGCATAACAGCTATATAACATGGTTTTAGAAAACAATAAAAAGATAGGGGAAATGGGTCACCCACTAATAAATGATCCATAAAATATTAGAGGGACAAAATATAAATGATATAAGAACATGGTAATGAAATTTTAAGGGCATACCATATGAATTGAAAAACTTGAAAGGAAGACAAGAATAAGATTTCTCTTACAAAGAATTCGGCAGCCTAACGACGTCACTTAAAACTTCAAAAAAATGAATTGATGAGATTAAATAGGGTCTCTCATAATGTTAAATTAAAATGAAAGTATTATGAATATAGATATAATACCCCAACATGGAAAAAAGGAACTTGAAAGACTTGACATGAAAGTAGAACTTTGAAAATGGGAAGAGTGAAAGAATCCCTTACCTTGAAGAGTAACTTTGAAATCTTGAAGTGTGGGACCTTGGGAGGCTTGAGGGAACCTTGGGAGGAATATTTGGGAGATAAGGAGACCAGAACTTCATTGAGGAGGATTTTGGAATGGAAAGGATGAGAGAATGGCTTGGTGTTTATAGGGGAAGTGAGGGGACAAGGCATTAATGGCCAAGGGACACCTCATTGGTGGTATTGGAAAAACCATGGGATTTACCATGGTATTTGACCATGGTATTGGAAACTTGGGACACATCATACGTTACCTTACTATTAATAAGTCGACCATAATTATTACATAATTATTACATCCTTAATGATGTCATTAAACACCCGAAACTCTAAATTGAAAATTCACTATTCACCGGAAATTCAACTTTTTTAGAAAAATCCCAAAAATTCACCTTAACATAATATCGATGCTAGGAATTAAAAAATGAACTCCATTATATAAAAATAATTTTCTAAATATTTTTAATTTAATTTTTAAATAAAAAACACTATTCACCCGAAAAAACTAATACTTAACTAATAATTTCTTAAACAGTTATTTACCTATTTTATTGAATCACATTACTTAATCAAGGTTCCTAAATTATATTAATACTTTCTTTAAGTGAGATTACTAATAAATTTGGTCACATTACTAATCCTAAGCATAAAATAACTATTCATAATTTACTATTCACTAAAAATTAAGTTGATCTTATTAGACTCTAAATTTCTTACTGAACACATTTGCAGAAGGCCATTTTTAGAAAATCCTTACACATCATTAATTATTTAAGGATTACATAAATATTTTAAAATATCTTTTTTTTTTTCAAAATTCATCCATAAGATACATCCTATTTTTATCCGTACATCTGAAAATTCACAACTTCACCATTGGAAAAAATCACAATTTTATTTATCTCAAAGGATTACACAAAGTAGCTACAGTCTCGTTACATAGCCCCTCATAACACCATCATATGACTTAAGTGTAAGGTGTGCTAAGGTGAGAGAATCTGAGGGAGGCTCGGATAAAATTTCCCTCATAGTAATCTCCACTAACTTGAACTTCTCCCATAGGTGATTCCGTTCAAGCTTGACACACTGGAGTTCGACTTGGGATTGGTCCAAAGTGAAGCCCAAAGATGCCACCTCCTTACCAAGCTCTGATAAGTGGGATTCATATTGTTTGAGTCTACTGATCGACTATTCTTTCTATATTAACCATTAACATCTCTATTAAATTTTTGAGAGTAAATTAATGTACCATTCAAAAAGTTGGGTCATTACATTATTCCTCCCTTAAGAAATTTCATCCTTGAAATTTTAAACTAAAGGCCTAGTCGAAAAGGTGAGGGTACTTTTGCTTCATTGTTTCCTCAGGCTCCCATGTCAATTCTTCAAACTTATGATTACTCTACAACACTTTTACAAGGTGGGTAGTCTTTTTGCATAGAACCTTGTCTCTACGGTCTAAGATCTCTACTGGATGCTCCTCATAAGAGAGTTCATGTTCCAGTTGTACCACCTCTGGGTTTAGTACATGCGAAGGGTTGGGTATGTACTTTCTCAAGAGAGATACATGGAAGACATCTTGAACTTGATCTAGGTTCGGTGGAAGTTCTAGATGATAGGCCACTGCTCCTATGCGATCAAGGATTTCATAGGGGCCAATGTACCTAGGGCTGAGCTTCCCTTTCTTCCCAAACCGCATGAATCTCTTCCATAGAGAAATTCAAAGGAAGACTTTGTCTCCAACACCATACTCCAAGTCCCTTCGATGGTTGTCAGCATAACTCTTCTACCAACTCTGAGCAGCCTTTATGTGTTGTTGGATGACATGAACCTTTTCTATCATCTCTTACACAAGATCAGGACCAAGAAGCTTTCTCTCACAAGCTTCATCCCAACAAGTTGGAGTTCTACATAGCTTTCCATACAGAGATTCATAGGGTGCCATATGAATACTTGAATAGAAGTTGTTTTTGTATAATAACTCAACTAATGGGAGGTATTGATCCCATCCACCTTTAAATTGCATTGAGCATAATCTCAACATGTCCTCAAGTGTCTGAATAGTCCTTTCAGATTGGCCATCAGTTTGAGGATTATAGGCCGTACTAAAATTCAATTTAGTATTCATAAAATGTTGAAGACTTCTCTAGAATTTTGATGTGAATCTTGGATCACGATCAGATACGATGGATAGTGGTACCCCATGCATCCTTACCACTTACTTTATATATATCTTGGCAAGTTGGTCTATAGAGAAATCTTCCCGAAAAGAGATAAAATGGGCTGTCTTGGTGAGACGGTCCACTATAACCCATATCACATTGTTCCCTTTGGATGTTTTCGGGAGACCAGTGACAAAGTCCATAGTGATATTATCCCACTTCCATGCCATAATGGGTAGCAGTTGTAATACCCCCTTAGGAAGTTGTCGTTCTTCCTTTACTTGTTGACACACCAGGCACCTTGTAGTGTAATCAGCAATCTCCCTCTTCATGTTATCCCACCAATAATGATCACAAAGGTCTCTATACATTTTAGTTCTTCCCAGATGTATAGAGAAAGTAGATCTATGAGCTTCATCCATCAGTTCTTCCTTTATCTCCAGAATAGATGGAACACATAGTCTTGTACGAAATTTTTATACACCTTATTGATCAATATTGAAATCAAGAAACTTCCCATCCTTTACAGCCTCAAACTTCTCCTGCAACAAAAGATCTTATTTTTGAGCCTTCTTGATCTTCTCTAGTAATGAAGTTTGAGAAATCATTTAGGATAGGGTTGATGATGTCCCTTCCCTTACAATTCCCATGTCCAGTTTTACTAGATCCTTAATCAAGGGATCTCCTAGGATCCTCATTGTTGCTATAACAATAGGGTATTTTCTGTTTAACGCATCCATGACTTTGTTTGCTCTTCCAAGGTGATAATTAATTGAACAATCATAGTCTTTAATAAGCTCCAATCATCTCCTTTGTCTTATATTCAATTCTTTCCACATGAAAATATACTTTAAACTTTGGTGGTCGGTGTATATATCACATTTCTCCCCATAAAGATAGTGCCTCCATATCTTTAGAGAAAAAACAACTGCCACCAGATCTAGATCATGCGTATGATAATTTTGCTCATGTTTTTTCAGATGACGAGATGCATAAGAAATTACCTTTTCATTTTGCATAATGATGCACCCAAGCCCTTTCAGAGATGCATCGCTAAAAATAACAAATCCTTCTTCGATAGAAGGTAGTGTTAACACAGGTGCAGTAACCAATCTCTTCTTCAGCTCTTGGAAACTTTCCTCGCATTCCTTTTTCCAGATGAACTTAACCCCTTTTCGAGTCAACTTGGTTAGTGTATTAGAAATCTGTGAAAAGTTTTTCACAAACCTCCTATAATATCCTTCTAAACCAAAGAAACTATGAATCTCAGTTACTGTTATGGGTTGAGGCCACTCCTCCACAACCATTGTCTTTTCAGGGTCAACCGAGATTCATTCATTGGCTATGATGTGCCCCAAGAAATCCACTTGTTGTAACCAAAACTCACACTTGCTGAACTTTCCAAAGAGCCTATCCTTCTGCAGAGTTTGTAAAATAACCCTAAGATGATCTTCATGCTCCTCACGACTTTTTGAATATATCAAAATATCATCAATAAAAACTATCACAAAGTTATCAAGGTAGTCCTTAAAGACTCTATTCATCAAGTCCATGAAAATATTAGGAGAATTAGTCAAGCCGAAGGGCATAACAATAAACTCATAATGCCCATATCTTGATCGGAAGGTAGTCTTTGGAATATATTCCTTCTTCACCCTCAGTTGATGATAACCAGATCGAAGATCAATCTTGGAGAAGAATTGAGCCCCCCTAATTTGGTCAAATAAATCATCAATTCTAGGAAGATGGTATTTTTTCTTTACTGTGATCCCGTTCAGTTCTTTATAATCAATTCATAGCCACATTTATCCATCATTCTTCTTCACAAAGAGAACTGGTGCTCCCCAAGGAGACAGACTTGGTCGGATAAACCCCTTCTCCAACAAGTCTTGGAGTTGTTTCTTTAACTCCTATAGCTCTACATTTTCCATTCTATATGGGGTCTTTGATATCGGTTGAGATCTAGGTACAAGTTCAATGGAGAACTCTACCTCTCTTTCTGGGGGAGGTCCAAGTAACTCCCCAGGAAATACATCCAGGTATTCTTGAAAAATCGGAACATATTCTATTTGTATACTCCCTTTTCCTTCTTCATCCTCACCAATTAACTCCATAAATAAGGCTATAGGAGGTGCCTCTAGACATGGATCAGGTCAGGATATCTCTCCTTGGAAGATAATTGTAGGTCATTCATTCAAGACTACTAAGATTTCCTTACTTCTGCATTTGATCTTAGCATTATACTTTGAGATACAGTCCATCCCTAGTATAACATCGAATTCCATCATCGGAATGACTAATAGATTTGCGATAAGATTATTCTCACTAAATTAAACCCTAGAGTCTCTAAGAATTGTTGATGCATGGATAATCCCACTTGGAGTCTTGACTGACAAATCTACCTCTAGAAGTTTGGGGATTTATTCTATATTCTTTGCAAACTTGGAGGAAATAAAGGAATGTGTAGAACCAGAATCAAACAAAGTACTTGATACTTTTGAGAGGACAACAAGAGTACCTGCTACCACATCATTCAGAGCTTCAACTTCAGTTATTGTGATAGAAAAAGCACGACCTTTCTCCCTTGGACTTTTTTGAGGTTGATGGTGATTTCCCTCCACTACCCACAGATTTGGACAGTGATTAGCAAAGTACCCAAGCTGTCCAAACTTGAATAATTGGACTTCAGGTAGGGCCAGAACCATCTTTCCTCTGTCGTTAGTGTTGGGAAGTTGAGGCTTCACCTTACTACGACAATTCAGAGCAATATGGACTTCTTTTCCACACTTGTAGCACTTGACACTTCAGATCAAGTAGTTCCCCGAATGCTTCTTCCCACATTTATTGCATGTGGAAAGTTGCATTTTCTTTCCACCTCTTTCCTGATCAAAGCTTCTTCCCAGGCTTGGTTCTTGAGCTCTCTTCTTCTCATTAGATTTGTGAGACCACTGTGTCTCACTAAACTCCAGTTCGACTTTCATAGCACTTTGAACTATTTCTTCGTAGCTATCATAGTCCCTGTTGTCTAGATTCTTCCAAAGATGAGGTCGTAATCCACCAAAGAATCTCTCAAACTTCCCATTAGGGTCCATGAAAAAGCTTGAGTTATAACAAGAAAGCCTTGTGAATTTTATCTCGTAGATTCCAATAGATTCATTATCCTTCTGCTTCAGCTTGAGAAATTCTTTCTCCATTCTCGTTCTCATCGAACAAGGGAAATACTTATTGAAGAATATTACCCTAAACTCTTCCCACTACATAGCTTCTATCTCTCCTATTGGCTTCGTGTTTTTGATCAGTGACCCCCACTGATCAGCTTCGCCCTCTAGGTGGTAAACAGAAATGGTGACTTTTTCTTATTCCGAACAATGAAGTACAGAAAAGATCTTCTCTATAGAGCTGATCCATTTCTCAAAAATCAATGGGTCAGTTGATCCCCTGAAGGTTGGTGGTCATTGGCACATAAAGGACTCAACAGAATCTTGTTCCCTTCTTGGAGAGATCGTCCTCTCAGCTTGATTCAAGTTATTACTCATAACTTGTGTCAGTTGGTTCATCATTCACATGAATGTTTCCATTCCGACTTCCATCGGAGGGCCGTCAGCGCATGGTCCATTGCAGTCACCATTGGCACGGTTCCTCCTATTTCCCTCCATTTTCTAAACGAATAAAATCTTATTGAGAAACTTGTTTCATTTATGAATATTTTAACTATAAAGGACTCTACATCTTAAAACTCCATTCTTAAACAATTATATTTCTCTATAATTCCTCCATAATGATTCATAAAAAGCTTGTGATTAACCAAACATATCCCCTGAGAGTGTTGTAACCAATAGTTCAGCAAAGATCATAGTCGTGCACTAGTTCCCATTCGAGTCTAGCTCAAAGCAGTGTTTTCGTGTTTTACCCCTATGTACATCTGTGCCATATCCACATCTACCTGCTTGTATTGAGACATGGATGTATTTATTTGATAAACCACTTACTCAATACTCACCCAAATACCAGGAAGTCTTACCTATATTTAAACTTTTCTTTAGGGTTATTCCTAAAGTTTTCATAGCCTAATTTCCATAAATAACTAAATCGTCCTTTGATACCAACTATGGAATCCCACCTTTTTATAACATAACTCTTCATTACATTTTACAAAACCGAGGATCTTTAAGGTTTAGTGTCTTGGAAACAAGGAAATTAATACATGAAGACATAAAAAATTATTCTTAAACACTTTAAAGGATTATTCATTGTTTATCCTAGGTTTATTACAGCATCTCATAACCTGAGATCATACATCAAAGGAAAGGGTGAGCAGAAGGCCCAGTAAGGGAAACAAGAGAAACATTTTACATGTGAACTTGAGATACATTAATAAAGTCATGATAAATAACTTTAAGGCATGAGAAAGAGATCATGAGGAATATAATAATAAAAATAATGTGTTTCATAACTTGAATATATGGCTAAAACATTTAACTTATACAATCATTTTCGTATCATCAAGGTCCATCCCCAAGGTGTCATTAAAAAATTTCCAAGGTTATTCACCAAGGTATCATTAAAATGGTCATCTCTAGAGATTAAGTCTTTACCCATGGCATTGGAGCGCTATCATGGAACACCCTTAATTTGTATTTATTATCATATTATCCAAATATATCATCATCAATCATTTCATAAACAACCCATATAGCATAAAAGAAACGGGTTTCATTTCATAGTCACAGCATTTTAAAAACTTCTTTAAAGACATGATCTTTATGTCACTTTAAACCCACGAAAAAGGAAAGCGGGTATCATGTATGTAAATACCAGAATTTAAAATATAAAATTTTGATATATATGTGAATACCCCTATAGAATAAAGAGTTTTGAGTATTCACTTAATAAAATAAAATAATTTGAGAAAAAGAGAGAGACATTTTGAGATGAAAATTCGGCAGCATAACGGCTATATAACATGGTTTTAGAAAACATTGAAAAGAGAGAGGACATGGGTAAACCACTAATAAATGATCCATAAAATAGTATAGGTACATAATATAAAGGTTATAAGAACATGGTAATGAAATTTGAAGGACATAACATATGAAATGAAAAACTTGAAAGGAAGACAAGAATACGATTTCTCTTATGAAGAATTCGGCAGCCTAACAACATTACTTAAAACTTCAAAAAAATGAATTGATGAGATTAAATAGGGTCTATAATCATGTGAACATAAAATAAAATTATGATTAATATAGATATCATACCCCAACATGGAAAAAAAGAATTTGAAATACTTGACATGAAAGTAGAACTTTGAAAATGGGAAGAGTGAAAGAATCCATTACCTTGAAGAGTAACTTCAAAATATTGAAGTTTGGGACCTTTGGAGTCTTCAGGGAAACTTGGGAGGACTCCTTGGGAGGTAATAAGACTATAAATTTGTTGATTAGGATTTTGGAATGGAAAGGATGATAGAATGGCTTGGTATTTATAGGGGAAGTGAGTGGACAAGGCATTAATGTCCAAGGGACACCTCATTGGTGGTATTGGAAAAACCATGGGCTTGCCCATGGTATTGGGCACTTGGGAAACCTCATACCATATCTTAATATTAATAAGTCTACCAAAATTATTACATAATTATTACATCCTTAATGATGTCATTAAACACCCGAAACTCTAAACTGAAAATTCACCATTCAATGAAAATTCAACTTTTTAAGAAAAATTCCAAAAATCCAACTTAACATAATATCGATGCTCTGAATTCAAAAATGAACTCCATTTTATAAAAATAATTTTCTAAATATTTTTAATTTAATTTTTAAATAAAAAAAACTATTCACCCAAAAAAACTAATACTTAACTAATAATTTCTGAAACAGTTATTTACCTATTTTATTGAATCACATTACTTAATCAAAGTGCATAAATTATATTAATACTTTCTTTAAGTTAGATTACTAATACATTTGGTCACATTACTAATCCTAAGCATAAAATCACTATTCCTAATTTACTATTCACCAAAAATTAAGTTGATCTTATTAGACTCTAAATTTCTTACTGAACACATTTGCAGAAGACCATTTTTTGAAAATCCTTACACAACATTAATTATTTAAGGTTTACATAAATATTTTAAAATATCATTTTTTTTCCAAATTCATCCATAAGATACATCCTATTTTTCTCCAGACATCTGAAAATTCACAACTTCACCATAGGATGAAATCACAATTTTATTTATCTCAAAGTATTACACAAAGTAGCTATGGTCTTGTTACATATCCCCTTATAAAAACAGCACATGACCTAAGTGTAAGGTGTTCTAAGGTGAGAGAATCTGAGGGAGGCTCAGATAACATTTACCTAGTAGTTATCTCCACTAACTTGAAATTCTCCCGTAGGCGATTCCGTTCAAGTTTGACACGCTGGAGCTCAGCTTGGGCTTGGTCCAAAGCGAAGCCCAAAGATGCCACCTCCTTCCCAAGCTCTGATAAGTGGGATTCATATGGTTTGAGTCTACTTGATGAATCCATCGACACTTCTTTTTTTCATTAACCATTAACATCTCTATTAAATTGTTGAGAGTAAATTAATATACTATTCAAAAAGTTTGGGTCGTTACATCTATCTATTGGTCTACCCTTATAGTGAGCCCTAGTTCAGAACATCAAACCTGGATCTAAATATGATATCTTGTGGTGATTAGTATATTTGTATTAATTGGAGGTAAGGAAGGAGGATCCCTAATATACCGTGGATGTTGAGGACTTTTCTACATCTTCTCTTCCTTTTAGGTGGGTGGTCTAGAACAACTCTCCAATATCTAAATCATTTTCTCTATTATGTGTAATAATGGATACCATGTTGGCATACCATACACACAACCTAACTAGATTGGTAATCCAATTATTTGATATAAATTCATAAGTAATGACCATACAAGGGCCCATTAGTTTTCTTGGAGTTGTGACCAGGACTTTCGACCACTCGAGAGGTGTTCCAACCCTTGATTAAATTGAAATTTTTAGAATTGGATTAACTTTATGATGTTGGAATAACTTGTGATATGTGATAAATGGTAACCTGGAATGATGTGAACTTAGTGATTCATCCTTGATAGGAGAATCCACCCATTGAGAATAAATGACTTGATAATTGGTAATTGGATGAATTGACCATTATGGATTATGAGAACATGCGGCTTGTTTGATGTTTGATTATATGACACATACTGATAGTGATTCTTCCAAGATAGGATAATCCACCATTTAATAGCAATGTGCATTTGTCCTATTGTATTTATTGTTTTTGACCTAAGGACCAAGGGATTGATTCACTATTTAATGAGACATGGTACCTGTGATTCATCCTATGCATGATAATCCTCCAATTGATATGAGATGGTTACTTTCCCCTTAGCGATGTGCACCATGGGAAGATATAAGAAACTCTAGCATAGGGTTATATGAATGGAGCCCTGTGAGATTGTTACTTTCCCCTTGGTGATGTGCACCATGGAAAGATGTAAATGCCTCCAACATGGGGATATAAACATGGTTCCCAACAAGATAGTTACTTTACCTTTGCCAAAGTGCGCCATGGGTAGATGCAATCCACTCCAACATAAAGATGTATGCATGGAGCCTAGTTTTCTTACTTGAAACATGATACTTGTGTTTTTTTCTTAATATAGGAAAATCCACAAATGATTTGGGTGAGTCATTCTATATATGAGGATACACCACTTGAAAGAGATATTTGATATAGAGCCAAAGTAGGTTCAACTAACCCTCTTTTTCAACCTAGAGCTTAGGGTTCAGTAGGGTTATTTGATACACTGTGTTAATTTATGAATTAATACCCCTATTTATCATATTATTTAATGCACTATATATTAATTCTAGATTGTTTAAACACTGTGGGTGTTGGCCTACTGAGTTGTACTCACACCCTGTTCAAGCCTACATTTGGTATCTGGGTAGTTTTCATGGACACGGGTTTGGAAAAAGGTAAGAGGCCATACATTGATTTATTTATTACTAGATGGGTTATAGTTTAGTGACAAGTAAAATGTGGGGTTTGGGATAATGGTTTTGGATCCTTTTATTAAGTTTGTTTAGTATTTTACTTGTATGAATTTTTATCTAGAACTTTATTTACATTCTACATGTCGTAACATGGTATCTATTGAAAATGGGTGCCCAAGAACCAACTTTTTTATATACTTTAATTACCATAACATGTATAAAATTTGGTATATACATGTATTTATCTTTTCATAATAGTGTTTATACTTCTGTTTCCATTATATTTATGGTAATTTCCTTAGATTACATGTCATATCAAAAGATTATAAAAACTCCCAAACAATAATGAGAACCCATAGATACCATGAAAATAATCTTAAACTTATATTCTATAGTACATATACATAACAATGACAGGATACAAATAATGTGTTAACATCAGGTAATGGGGGATCATAAGAATTGAGACATCTTCTCAAAAAGTTCACACTTGGTGATCTTGAGTATATGAGATCACAAGGACAAACCTGCCAATAGAAACACCACATGTTTCAAGTGTCATTGGTTGTTCCTATCTATAAACATGTTTACTAGTATCCAAACTTGATACCATTATCAATGTATGAAATTTGATCATGTAATTTGATGTAAGGGAAAAAAACAACATTAAAGTCATGGTGAGGTAGCTTGTATTGGGTTCTTATTTGGTAGTATGGCATTGGTTTAATGGTTAAGATATAATTTCTTTCTTCCGAGTTGAGGTAGAGACATCTCTAGATAAGTTGATCAATATGGTAGTACCTTCAATAAATCCATGGCCCTGGTATAGGAAGGTATGTCTATCTAGTAAAGTAAACAAACAATAAAGCAAGGAAGAATGATGATACAAGTGTGTGCCCTTCTGTATGAGATACCATGATACAATGAGATAATATGACACAATGTGTGTTCATAGGATGGTTTTCATTGATCTGACTATTACTTATATCATTAGGGGCCAATATGGGTTTCTATAATCCACTCTTCGTATGTGAATAGTATTCACTGCTATTTATATAAGGTCCTAGAGGGACAAACACAATAGCTTATTCAAGATTCTACCCTATTCTGGTGAATAGGTACATAGGACATGGTGTGACCCACCATGGGGCCCAAGGGTTATTAATATTTTATCAACCAGTAATGAATAAATAAATAAATTATTATTCAAGTATATAATAAATGGGTTGAATTTATTTATTAAATTTATTCACAAGGTATTAAGTAAATACGTGGAAAAATTTTAGAAGGACGAATATTATTTTAATATTCAAGGTTCATTTAATATTAATGGGAGTTATGAGTCGATTTAATGACTAGGGTTTATCACATAATATATTTAATATATATTACAAGTATGTGATAAAATATAAATAATATTTATGATACAATTAATTTTTCATAACTCTTTATTAATTTATTATTTAGTAGATGTTAAATATATGGGGATAAGGAACCCAATTTGGGAATTTTGGACACCCACTATATAAGTAAGGAGGAGATAATTTTCATTAGATGATTCATCCCAATGGATTTAAACTTCTTCTATAGTCCCAAATCCTATAGAGATAAAGGATATATACTAGATAGTGATCTGAGAACCCTTTTCTGATCAAAGGCATGAGATTGATGTGATCATCATGATGTTGAAGGAATCATCAGAGCTTTGTTCTAGCATCTGGAATTTGATAAACAACATACATTTAGATTCTTATAGCATGTGTGGATGATTTAGAGGGTTTTGACCTTTGATCCTTCAAGCAACGGTCACTAGTGACGTGTGAAAAATGAGTGCATTTCGATTCGAACAAGGTAATTTTTTGGTTTAAATACTTTGTAATTTAATTATCCACATGAGATACTTAGACTCTATTTGGGATCATATCACCAGATATGATGAAGTTTCATCACTCTAGTGATGAAATATTTTGAATCCTTAACCCATCATCTTCCGCTGTGAAACCCGGTACCATCGATATCTATTATTACTTTAATTGATTAGTCTTTCCATTATTTATACTTGGTTTCATGTTTGATTATTTATATTATTTTCACTTTTATTGAAACTTTGTACTAGAGGGTATAGTTTCCCCACCATATTCCTTACACCCTCACCACTAATCGGCATCCTCTGGCATAAAAGGAGGCACTCCTAGGGTCAAGTGGTGACATAACTCAGTAACACGAGGGAGAACTTGGATGTGGTTGTTACATTATGGTAATGAATGAATTTTTATTAAATTTAATAAAAAAATGAATTTTATAAATGAGATAATAAGGTATGTAATCTGAAAATGGTGGATGGTTAAATAATATAGTGAAGTTTGAGAATAATATAGTCAATATTTTTGTTGTTCTCATGTGGTAATATTTCTAAAATAATGGGTTAAGTGTGTAGTGGAGTTATTGCAGTAAGGAAGAGATGATATCTATTATTGTGATGATACTTGTTATGATTGAAATGGGATTTTTCAACTATCATTATAAATGTTTTAAAGGTAATATTATAGGTTATTATAAAGGTTAATAACAAATAATAAATCATGATATTTTTTTAATTGATGTAATTGTTACTCGGGATGTATATAAAGTAATTGAAAAATAAAATATTTAGAAAACCAATTGGGAATAGGTTTAAATTAATTATGATTCTTTTAATGTAAAGTGAATAATGATGAATAGAAAGAATTGATGGATACAGGATAAAGGGATGTTTAAGAAAAGTTAACCATTGAATTGAAGTGAAAAAATAAATTGTGGTGGAGTAACTGTCACGCCCAGACCCCATACTTCCCTGAAGATGGTGAATTTAATAAAACATGGTATGTAATATTTTTATAAAATAAAAATAAGAATAATTACTCATCACGTTCCACCACAAAAGATCTTTACGGTTTAGGTTCTGGAAAACCAGATACAAATATCACAATCTTTCAACACTGAATGGAAAAGACTCCACAAAGCTACCACCAATCAGTGTAACTCAAATCTACTAAACCCGTGACATTTAAAATGAAACATAGTGTGAGCATAAGAATTCCCATTAATGGGGTTTTAAAATAAAATAATATTGAATTAAAACCTTTTAAAAACATACCTTTAAAATATTAATAAAAATTTTCTTAAATAAAGCTACAATACATAAAGCATAACATAACAGTTTTTCCAAGAATTACCAGTGAACATTTTAAGGAACATTAAATGGGATACAATAAAACATGTTCCAATCATAAGAATGATTATAAAAATTATTTGGTGTGCATCATATAAATCAAGATTTATTCTAACTATATTGAGTGTGACATGAAAAAGTGTATGTAAAAAATTTACAAATGAAAGTAATACATGATCATAGTTCCGCATAAAATAATAAAATTAATTCCTTTCCTTACTAAGTATAAATCATAAATTGGCAGATAAATTTTTGAGTGCTGAATAAACATTATTCCATGAACATTTACATCTTCTGATACTCATAAATATATGCTCTTAACCAAGCATATTCTCTAGTTTAATACACACTTGGTCAATTAAATACTATAAAGCTCTTAACCAAGAATATTCTCTAGTTGAATGGACACTTGGTCAATTAAATACTATAAACATAAAGAGGGAATTTATAATGCTAGACTGTGTTAAGGCCTCATTCAATGACTTGATTTGTCTCATGAGAACTACTAATGCATCATGGGGCTTTCATTAACCGGTCCCTAACCCATAGGGATTTCATTAACCAGTCCCCATCCCATTATATACTGAGTCAAATATATTCCTATTATGTCTACTAAGGTTATATATTCAAAGTGTCCCATACCACTTTGAATATTTAAGTTATTTATCTTATTCAAAGTGTCCCATATCACTTTGAATAATTAAAATAATAAATAAGTGATAAATAAATAATAGAAAAGAATGATACTCTTAAGAAACCCTTTCTCCATGATAGTTAACATTCAAAGCATAAGAGTATATGTGTATGACTTCATGATAAACAATACATGGTCAAATCATGGAAATGATAAATGAACTTAAATAAGAAAAAACATGAATAATAACAATTCATCATGTATTGAATACATAATTAGTTTAAACATAAACAAAATATTTCTTGTGAGGTATTGAACTCATGATTGATTAAACACCCATTACTTTCATTTTTATGTATAAAAATAACACAAGGGTAGTTCCAACTATTTAACCCAAAGTTTTAAATTAAAAAGCATGAAAATCAACCACACAACTTTATAACATATCCAAAACCATTTAAACTTATGGAAATAAGTGTGAAATCTGTATATTCATAAAGTTATTATAAAGGGTTTGTATTACTAAAACAAATTCCAAATTTATCCTTGAAAACCTTTGCACTTCAAAACACTTGTTATAACTTCCAATCAACCCTTTGAGAACACATATTAATATTAGGATCAAAGCATATATATAACCATATGTACTTAAGGGGTTTTCATTAAAATTTAAGAATCCAATACAGAATTTACATATAATAAAAGAAAAATAATTTAAACCAAATTTCAATATTTGAAAACCATAATGTAAAATCAAGGGTTTTGTTTCACAAATAAATACCTAAACACACACACATATATACCCATAAGAATACCTACATATTTATAATTACATCAACATAACACACCACAAAACCTAGCATGGTTCACTTTTCATATGAATGTCATTAACGTAGAAGTTCTTATTCCATAAATAAAAGAAACCGATATGGTTTAATTAAGAACATATATACTCATATTTGTATATATTTAGTGAAATTAATTTAGGTAGAAGAAACATAAACCCTTGTATAATTTTCAACCAAGAATTAAAACCATACAAGAAAAATCAGTAGGATTTAAGAACAACCGTATATATATATATCCATATATATATATATAAACTATAAATATAAAAGCAATATAATAACTAGGACCCTCACATGGTTTAAAGAAGAAGAAAAAGTTGAGTGAAGGTTGATGGAGGTGCTGGAAGGAGAAAACCCATAAGGTTCTTGGTGTAAAATGGTTCTATATATAAACTGTTTATATCATATATTTTAAAAACAACATGAAAGGGATTCGAGGTGGTTTTGTTTAAAATAATATCAAGTGCGTCGGTCCTATGAAAGATGAGAAAGAGAAGGGGATAACGGGTGTCATGGGAGTGGACAAAATGAAGAAAGTGGTGCAGCAAAAGCTACTGATGTGGTGCAAGGTAGGAGGAAAAAGAAGTAAATAGAGAAGAAGTAGTGAAAAAAGAGGACGGTCGCAATCATCCAGAGTCTGATCGGATGGTCATGAGCGAAGCGATTAACATTGGTTCAGCTTAAACTATATGAATGACTATGATGGCGCGTGACTAGATTGAACGGATGATAAAAATACAGAGAAAAACTATGGTGATGAGGATTCGAAGGCCAATAGGAATGAACGACTGAGATTACATCGTGGATCAGATCGAACGGTCATGGCGGAACATATGATTTAAAATGGATCGAGCAGCCAAGATTAGATCCGGCCTTGATCAAATAATACATATTACGTTTTACTAAAAAAACTCATCCCACATCGAAATGGGATGAGTTTCTTAGCTCCTTTATAAGACTCGATGTCCCAACCATTTTCCAGATTACTCCCCTCATGGTACCACCCCATATCGATTCACTGCAGGCATGCTCTGCACCCACCCCTACAGCCGTTCCATCCCACATGGGGGTGCGATACTTGGTTCCTTCATGTGTGCTTGTAGGCATGCACACACACACCCGTGGGCTGGCCTATGCTGAGACCGAAGTGTCTAGGCTCAGCCGCGTACTCCCGTAATAGCATGAGTTTCCTTCTTCAGCCTAGCTAGAGGGATGGACCTATGGTATTTTTTTATTAAGGTAATAATTAACTTCTATAAAATATAATGGTACAATTAAATATAAATATCTTTAAAAACCAATGAACATAAATTTATTCTTATGGTTATTAAAAACCTTCAAAACTATTATTTACATTATTTTTCTAAACATTTGAGTTTTATAAAAAAACATCAAACATCAAAATCTAAAATCAAAGTTTAATATGTCATAAAAGAAACCCCATATTAGTATTATATTTATAATCCAAAATATATTTTTAATTAAAACCTTGTTTTTATTCATCCATGGATGAAAACATCTAAAGGGAACTATTTAAAACATTTGAAATAATTAAATACCTAATTCACTAAGTATATATAAAATACCAAAAACAACCATAATCATCAATTTTATTTTCCCAAAGTATGATTTGAAAATCAAAAACATATTTCTTTGTACCAAAAACCAATAAGTAACAAGTGTGTACTTCTCTTGTTATTTTCATTAAAACACAGGGGTTACGATTTCAAATCAATTTTAAACTTTAAAACATTATCATTTCAAAATCTAAATAATATTTGATTACAAAAATGTTTAAAGATATAACTTTAATTCATACTTAAAACACTTAGAAATTTCAATATACTTAAATACTTCAAATAAAAATCAGAATACCCAATGGCTATAAGGTCTTATAACCATTACAGATTGAATGGTCACATAAAGGAGGAAATGGTTGAATTGACTTTAAGGCCTTATAAAAACATGATTAGGGTGTTCCAACTTCAAAAACTGAGATAAAGAAGATGGTGCTCTTTGTTCCTATAATGATTAGAATGATTGTTATGGTTCTGGCTATACTATTCTTCATCATAAAGAATCCAAAGGACACCCATTATTTTATTTGTCTTTTTGTTGTATTCTGTGATCTCTTAGTGATCTTGATAGGTCTCCTAGTAGGTATCCTAGGGTAGTAAGGTTCTTTTTATCTTGTTGTAATGCAATCGTTTTTGGTATTTAATTGAATAAAACATGCCTTGTTTTTTATTTTGAAAACATTGTTTGGATATCATGAAAATTAAATGAAGTAAAACCATATGACATTATTATTACACATGAAATAGGTTCAGGGTGTCACACTACCCCCTTCAAAGAATTGTGCCCTCTCAATTCTAAAACACTCATACACATCCACCAGTAAAACCAGTCAGAAAAAATCCTGACATCCCTCACAAAGTCCGCCATCATGGAAGATCCACTATCATCCTCAAGTGGATTCCTAGATTAGTTTCTAGTTCTTAAAAATATTTGGTTCATATACACTGTGATCAGTAAGGATTAACCTTATGCATAAATCATTCCGGTTTCCAGAGGGAGGCTTAATCGGTGTAGAGATTATAGATTTGAGAGTGGACTAGTTCCCTATAAATCCCTCAAACTACATCGTGCTTGAAAACATTGATATCATAGAGAATACCATACATAGTAAAACTTAGGACTTGGAATAGATAGGCCTCTCAAATGTCACCCTCAAATATAGCTTCTCGAAACTTTTCCAAAGCCAGGTAGTTCTTGGATAAGGTGAAACATAGAAAGATACCTTTTTGGTACTTACCTCTCCACCTATACTCTGAAAATTGTGTATTTTCCATGTAGTGATAAACATAATGGTCTCCCTGATAGGTCCATAGGACATTTGAGATAAGGGACACTTTATAGAGGTGTTTTCAAGATAATCATAGGTTTGAAAAAGGGTCATAGTCTACTGAACATGACTTAATGATTATGGAATCTATTAATTTGGTAGGGAGTGATTAGAGGTTTGTTGGTAATACCATGTCTTCCATATGAAAATTTTAAGGGACATGTTTTACTCAGTAAGGCATAACCATATTAAAAAAGAGACATTATTCTTACAAGAATATTAAAATAAAAAATCATAAAATATAAAATTATTCATTGAAAAAAAAGTTCATGAAACTCAACAGGGTGATACATATTTATTTTTTCCCTCTCATAATCTCACCGCCACAGACTTCCTCACATCCACCATGATGTCTCTTCGTAGGTTCCACTAATGTCAAAAATTTCCCTAGTTCCTGGTTAAGTGGATCCCTAAAGCGGTTCCAAACTCTTTGATATCTTTGGTACAGATGCAACATGAGAAACTTGGATCAATAAGGAGTGGACATATAAAGTTCCAAGAGAGAAAATCATGAAGTTTATGAAGTTGGGAGACATCATCCTGAATTTTATGTCTATAATGTAAATGAGTAGACTCATCCTTAAGAATTTAAAAGTCCATAACTTGACCAGAAAGACCATAGGTCAAGATTTGACAAAGGAAGCCGCTTGGAGTTAACCCTCCTATGTAGCCACTTAGAAGTACTCTAGGGATGAAACATTACCTACTAGGGTAAATAATTTAAATAAACCCTCAAAATATATTCCTTTATGTGTAGAAAATAGAAATTGTGCATGCATAATAAGGAAGTGGTCAAGGCCTGATACTCGGTGGTGTTGAAGTATACAAGGAGAGTTGGATACATGGTATAGGTGTTTACATGGAAAATGAATGTTTAAAAATTCTCGTAGCCTTATAAAGCTAACTTAGCCACTATAGTCTCTAATATTTTAGTTGGAAGAGATAGAAGGCTTGTTTCATCTTCCATATGAAACTTTTAAGAAGAGTTATACTTAGTAAGACATAATCAAGTTTTTAACGTTGTTCTAATTTTCCAAGGTTGTCTAAACTGAACCTCTGATACCAACTATCATGTCCTGGCCCTAGACTGCCCCATAGCTGGTGCATTTAATAAAACATGGTGTGTAATTTTGTTTTATAAAAGAAAAATGTGAATAATTACACATCATGTTACACCACAGAATATCTTTATGGTTTAGGTTCTAGAATACCAGATACAAATACTACAATCTTTCAACACCGAATGGAAAAGACTCCATAGAGCTGCCACCAATCAGTGTAACTCAAATATACTAAACCTGTAACATTTAAAATGAAATGTAGGGTGACCATAAGAATGCCCAGTAAGGGGTTTTTAAAATAAAATAATATTTTAATTAAATCCTTTTAAAAAAATCCCTTTAAAATATTCATAAAACATTTTATTAAAGAAAGATCCAATACATGAAACATAACATAATAGTTTTTCCAAGAATTACCAGTGAAAATTTAAAGGAACATTAAGAGGGCTACAATAAAACATGTTCTAATAATAATAATTCTTATAAAAACTATATGGTGTGCCTCATATAAATCAAGAGTTATTTTAACTATACTGAGTGTTACATGTCAAAGTGAAAGTACAAAATTTACAAATGAAATTAATACATGATCTAAGTTGCACATAAAATAATAACATTAATTCCTTTTCTTACTAACTATAAATCATAAATTGGAAGATAAATTTCTGAGTACTGAATAAACATTATTCCATGCACATTTACTTCTTCTAATACTCATAAGTATAGGCTCTTAACTAAGAATATTCTCTAGTAGAATAGATACTTTGTCAATTAAATACTATAAATATATTAACCAAGCATATTATCCAGTTGAATACACACTTGGTAAATTAAATACTATAAACACAAAGAGGGAATTCATAATGCTAGACTATGTCAAGGCCTCATTCCATGACTTGATTTTTCTCATGAGAACTACTAATGCATCATTGGGCTTTCATTAACCACCCCCAACCCATAGGGTTTTCATTAACCGGTCCCCAACCTGTTATATACTGATTCCAATACATTCCTCTTATGTCTAGTAAGGTTATATATTCAAAGTGTCCCATACCACTTTGAATATTTAAGTTATTTCTCTTATTAAAAGTGTTCTATACCATTTTGAATAATTAAATTTATAAATAAGTGATAAATAAATAATAATAAAATGATAATTTTAAGAAATCCCTTTCTCCATAATTGTTAACATTCAAAGCATAAGAGTATATGTTTATGAATTCATGATAAACATTACATGCTCAAATCATGGAAATGATAAATGAACTTAAATAAGAAAAAGTATGCATAATTAAAATTCATCATGGATTGAATACATAATTAGTTAAAACGTAAAAAAAAATATTTCTGGTGAGGTATTTAATGCAAGATTTACTAAACAACCATTACATGCATGTTTATGTATAAACATAACACAAGGTTACTTACAACTATTTAACCCAAAGTTTTAAATTGAAAATAATGAAAATCAACCACACAACTTACTAACATAACCAAAACCATTTAAACTTATCAAAATAAATATGAAATCTTTATATTCATAAAATTATTATAAAGGGTTTGTATTACTAAAAAAAATTCCAAATTGATCCTTGAAAACCTTTCACACTTCAAAACACTTATTATAAAATTCTATCAAACCTTTGAGAACTAATTTTAATTTTAGGATCAAATCATATACATATATATATATATATATATATAACCATATATACTTAAGGGTTCTTCATTAAAACTTAAGAATCTAATACATAATTTACATATAATAAAAAAACATAATTTAAACAAAAGTTTAATTTTTGAAAACCATAATGTAAAACCGAGGGTTTTGTTTTATAAATAAAAACCTATATATTTATATATATATATATGTAAGAATACCTACATATTTATAATTTCATCAACATAAAACACCACAAAATCTAGCATGTTTCACATTCAATATGAAAGTCTTTAAAGTTGAAGTTATTATTCCTTAAATAAAAGAAACCAGAATAGTTTAATAAAGAACATATGTACTCATATTTGTATATATGTTGTGAAATTAATTTAGGTAGAAGAAACATAAACACTTGTATGATTTGAAAACAAGAATTAAAACCATCCAAGAAAAATCAGTAGGATTTAAGAACAACTGTATATATATATATATATATTAATGTGTATATATATATATATATATATATATATATATATAAACTGTAAAGATCAAATCAAGACAACACCTGGGACCCTCAACTGGTTCGAAGAAGAAGAAGATGTTGAGCGGAGGTTGATGGAGGAACTGGAAGGAGAAAACCCATAGGGTTCTCAGTAAAAAATGGTTGTATATACAAACTATTTATAGCATATATTTTAAGGACAAATTGTAAGGGTTATGAGGAAGTTAAGTTTAAAATAAGACCAAGTATGTCGGTCCTATGGAAGATGAGAAAGAGAAGGGGCCACCGGGAGTCATGGGAGTTGAAAAAAATAAAGAAAGTGGTGTAGAGAAAGCTATTGGTGCGGTGTGAGGTAGGAGGAAGAAGAAGGTGATAGAAAATTAGTGAAAAAGGGAATGATTGCGATCATCTAGAGTCTGATCGGACAATCGTGACCAACGCAGTTAACATTAGTTCAACTTAAATGGGATGAACGACTGTGATGGCCTGCAGCTGGATCGAATGGATGATAAAAATTTGGAGAAAAACCACAGCAGTGAGGATTAGAAGGCCATGAGGAATAGAGAACTGATATTGCATCGTGGATCAGATCAGACAGTCATGACAGAACACAAGATTTTAAATGGATCGAGTGGACGAGATTAGATCCGGCCTTGATCAATTATCCCATATTACATTTTGATAAAAAAATCACCTCACATCTAAATGGAATGAGTTTCTAGGATCCTTTATAAGACTTAATGTCCCAGCCATTCGCTAGATTACTGCCTCCCTCCCCCCCAGTACCGCCCTGTACTGGTTCACTGTGGGCACGCTCTATGCCCACCCCTTCCGCCGTTCCACCCTGCACGGTGGTGCACTGCTTGGTTCCTCTGTGCGTGCTTATAGACACGCACAAAAAAACACCCATGGGATGGCCTGTGATGAGGCTGAATGGTCTAGGCTCGACCTCCAACTCTCGTATTAGCACGAGCTACCACCTTATGCCCAGCTAGAGGGATGGCACTAGGGTTTTTTATTAAGGTAAGAATTCCCTTCTATAAAATATAATGACACAATTAAATATAAAGATGTTTAAAAACCAATGAATACATATTTCTTCTTATGGTTATTCAAAACCTTCAAAAATATTATCTACATTATTTTTCTAATTATTTGAGTTAAAAAAAAACATCAAACATCAAAATCTAAAATCAAAGTTTAACATGTCATAAAATAAATACCATACTAGTATTATATTTAGAATCCAAAAAATATTTTTAATTAAAACCTTGTTTTCATTCATCCAAGGATGAAAACATCTAAAGGGAACTTTTTAAAACATTTTAAATACTTAAATACTTAATTCACTAAGTATAGATAAAATACTAAAAACAACCATAGTCTTCAATTTCATTTTCACAAAGTATGATTTCAAACTCAAAAACATATTTCTTTGTACCAAAAACCAAGATGTAACAAGTGTTTACTTCTCTGGGTATTTTCTTTAAAACACAAGGGTTAAGATTTAAAATCCATTTTAAACTTTAAAAAATTATCCTTTCAGAATCTAAATAAGAGTTATTTACAAACATGTTTAAATATATAACTTTAATTCATACTTAAAACACTTATAAATCTTAATATACTTAAATAATTAAAATAAAATCTAGAATACCCAATGACTATAAGGTATTATAACCGTTATAGATTCAATGGTCACCTAAAGGAGGAAATGGTCAAATTAACTTTAAGGCCTTATAAAAACATTATTATGGTGTTTCAACTTCAGAAACTTAGACAAAGAAGATGGTGCTCTTAATTCCTCTGATGCTTAGCATGATTGCTATGGTTTTGGCTCTACCGCTCTTCATCATGATGAATTCAAAGGACATCCACTATTTTCTTGGTCTTTTGTTGTATTTGGTGGTCTCCTGGTGATATTTATAGGTCTACTAGTAGGTATCCTAGGGTAGTAAGGTTATTTTTATCTTGTTGTAATGTAATAATTTTCAATATTTAATTGAATAAAATATGCCTTGTTTTTATTTTGAAAACATTGTTTGGATATCATGAAAATTAGACAAAGTAAAACCATACAATATTATTATCACACATGAAATAGGTTCAGGGTGTCACAATAACCGATTCAAAGAAGAGGTGGTTTTGTAATGATTTAATTGATGGATTTAATATGGTTAATTAATTTATGTAACTAAATATGAAATACTGGGAGAGTAAAATAATAATAAAATGATATAGATTGATTTGGAAATTATATGTAAATGTGGTAAATGATTGAAATGGAATTTATTAATTTTAAGTTAATAAGTAATATTTGTGTAATGAATATAAAAGATTTATGATTGAATAATGTAAAGAGTATAGATATGACATGGGATGAAGAATATTTTTTGTGAAAGTGTTGTTGTGGTGTAGTTGTAGAGTTGGTTAGAGGTGGTAGTGATAATGATATGAAATAAATATGAATTTGGACATATTATCATAGTATTAGTTTTTAGAACCTTATGTTGGGTATATGTTCCACTATATATTCTTTTTAGTTTATGTTATTTATTATAAACCACCACTCAATTCATGCAATGAAACTAAAACCCAAACAATGTTTTGGATTCTAGGTGTTTTCCCCAACATCATGGTTGTAGAGGATACATATGGCAGAATACTCCCTCTTCTCCACTATCCCTTATAGATGTATAATATCTAGTAATTAATTAAGGTTATGAAACAAACACATATATATACACAATCTATAATGGATTAATCTCATGGAACACACACACACAAATGATGTGATAGCTTTGTGGGTATAGTATTGTGATGTAGGTGCATGGAACTAGAATATATAGAAGGAAGAGGTCAAGTGAGAGCAGGCCATTACTAGGATAAGGTGAGGGTGAATTAGTGGTAACCAAAACACCAACTCTCAACTCATTTTCCCCATATTGGTTACTTTGATGGGATCTCAACAAAAAAATATGATGATGAGAGATAAAGTGAGAAATAAAAAACATAGCACAAGGTCTTTTACAAGGTTCACCACCCTAATTATCAAGTGTATAATACCTGGTGATTTATTATTGTGATCCCACTATACATATTCTTATCTTACCATCAACAATAATAAGTAATGTAGTTGTAAGTATAAGAAATAAAGACAAGAACCAACAATTTAGAGCAATCTTTGCTTCCCGAACTCAAATTCCACCCATATTTTGATTAGTGTGCACTCTTTGACACAACCCAACCCACAACTTTGGATGGTATGGTGTTGAGTTTTTCACCCCAAGAGTACCTCAAATAGGTAGGGGTACCACCAAGTAGGCATATCACACAATATGGGAGGCCTTATATTAATTCACCAGTACACAAACATACACCTCCACATAAAATATTTATTAATGTAGGGTAGAAAAGAAATACTATGTATAATATATAGAATGCATGAAGTGAATAATAACTATACCAAGAGTATGGAAAAGTGAAATAAAATAAAGAAAAGGGGTGAAACAAAGGCCCAATATACCAAAGTTAAATACAAACCCAACACAACTAAAAAGTGAATGTGACTCCCAGACACATAGTTCTCTAAAGGAAATCTGCCTATGCTTGTCACTTCTAGGTACCACTAAGATCTTACTCTACCGAAATCATATCCACTTAGATCACTTAAAAATTATCTAAAATTTTTATAAGACTTGAAAAAAGTTATATAATAAACATATAGGGGTTATTATATACATACCCACTAGGATAACACAAAAACTACAAAGTATAGATAAGAATAATGATTAGATAAAAACCTAAAAGGCAAGAGGAAACCTAGATATTCTTTAAAGGAAAAGAACCTGAGACATAAATGTGAATCCCACTCTATATATAATAGCTATAGAGGAATTATACTTAGTAAAAAACCCAAGAACCTAGACTACCCAACTTCACAACCCACTCCACCTCTCAAAAACTGAAATGGGGAACCCACACCTCACTAAGGTAAGTATCAATTAACAAAGTAACCTACCCGGGTGGAGTACTCATTCCCCATAAAGTAAAACATGATCTATGGGGGAGTGATTTTCTCCATGGATAATGGATTTGTTCCCCAAGAATATAAGGAAGTAAAACACTACATAAAGAATTTGGGGGACCCATACCTTATGACTAGCTCACCACCATGGGAGATCCTAACCCAGTTTATACTATGATTATCTTCCCTGGTCCCCATCAATGGTCCTAATAAGATAAGGTAATTTTTTTTTCAAAACAAACTTGTACACCATATCTGATTCCAAAGAGGGATGTATCATTACATTGTACATGAAAAAATGATTAGGATAAACTACTCATTAACTTAAATTTAAGTCCTATAAAATAAAATTTAAATTTCTCCAAGTTTAAAAAAAGTAAAAAACTTTTACTTTGGGGGTACATGACATGTACCCTCTCAACCAAGGTTTTTTTATATATTGATGTACAAATGGAATATATGGGTCAATCTACACTGCATGTTTGATAGTGTACTGGTGTGGGATCAGTGGAGGTACTCAACTTATACCTCCACATCCCAATTCCGGTGGAGTTCAAAGTAAATAACATGTAAGCTTTCTACACATAGTGTGTTGGTCCAAATGGCCTCTTGGGAATACACTCATTGTACATTCCAAGATGGAAAACCTAGGACCACACAGAGTGTACTTATAAAGTATACCCCATGTGATATTTAACTTAGAATGAAACCCTACATACCACTATAAGGGAGATTCATGACATGCAGATCAAAAGTACACATTGTGTGATTTTTTATTTGAACTAAAGTTCTATAACTCATGTGAAATATTGTTTTATTTTTCAATTTCACCTTAAAATGTGCATGAAATGTCATCTTCGACTCACATCAGCCCTATTAGTTCTATAAGACCCCTTTTCAATCATTCTTTACTAAAAAAACACCAAGAAACGGAATCAAACAACTCTAGGATGCCTCATACATTTATTCCATTCAAGATTCCACACCAATGCACCTCATGATGATCCACCATTACCCTCTTAATATCTCACACTCCTTGATCTCCATTTTCATGTCTATAGAGGCTTATCGCAAATTTGAATGCTGATTTTTCATTGATACAGGTCAAGATTCATCAAACCATTCACCATGGCGAAGGATAATAGTGAATACATTATTAAAACGAGGAAAAAATTAAATAAATCTATAGAAAGAATTTTTGGGGCCTTGTGAGATGGTAAAAACACCAATTTCTAGGAAATAATATTGAAATGATGAATAATATAGGAAAACATCATAAATTTAAGACAGATAAAGAACAAAACAAAATCACATGGATTCAAAATTGAAAAAAATTAAAATATAATAAATCTAGAATTGGAATTGATAAAATAATTATAAGGATCATAGAAAAATCCAAATTAATAAGTCTTTACTTGATTTATGATTTTTCTTTGGTGAAGATTCTATCTATACTGAATTCTATTAGTGATTCTTGATGAAGATCATGTACATTGGCCTTCTAGATCCATGATTCTCTAAACTTACATACTATATAATTTATTGTTTATAGAGAATGTGGATAATTACCTAATTATGGAGTTAGGGATGAATAAATAGATAATTTTAAATTTAGTGGATATAAATGATTAATTAATTTAATTAAATAATTACACCCATGATGGACCTGAAAGAAGGCTTGAATGTGAACCATAATCATATCATCCATAGGGGTAAACCCCTTATTCCTGATATAAGTATGCAGCCAATTTTCCCATATGCAGCCCTATTTAAGAGGAAATAATATTTTACAATGATTATTCTTATCGAGAATAAAAATAATAAAATATATTTATTATATTATATTTGGGTATCCAAAACAATAATATGAAAAACATTTCTTAGTGTCCCATCCATAAAATGTCATGTAAAGCATTATAGAGATTTACACCATATAAATATTATCCTCAAAATACTCCCCACCTTTAGTGATTTTCACCCATAAAAAACAAAACCAACTCAAAAAGGTGAGAGAACTAAGTCTGTATTTGAATTTCACACTACTACGAGCTCTACTGAAGGTTCCCATGCTTCCATAGAACACACACTAGTGGTATATACCATACTTAAAGAGTCCTCTACTACCAGTCCTAAATTTCCCAATGGGTACTTCGATACGTTAACATTTTTCTTGATATATAGTTATCCCTAGTCGATGGAATATAACAGGTCATGCATGTATCCCCTTAACAATGATAGATGAAATATGTTTTTCACCTAGTTAAACTATAGGTGAAATGGTAGGTAGTATTCAAACTCCCCCACTCTACACAAGATCTGGAATGGAATGAAAGTCCTGAGGGATAAGTTTTTCCCTCGACCAAACCACTATAAACCACATCATGGAAAGATCTTTTGGAACACATTATCTTCCTCCTAAGACTCCAAAGGCCTATATCATTGGTTAGTGTTAGAATTTGGATATATATGATCTATTCTCATCCACTCTTGTATCACCTACATCTTCTTTATCATCAAGAACAAAATCTATAGCCCCACAAGTTACATCTATCCTATAACAACCCAAAATTTTCATACATAGATATTACATTTTAATAGATAAAAATTCATTACATAACATAATGATCCACTCTATAATTGTATAAGCATAGTGTCTTTGGAAACTTGGTAACATAAAAAACTGGTTCATAATAGTTCTACATTATCTCTCACTTATATATTTATAACTATCACCCTTATTAGTAATATCATACATAAAACATTTCTTTATAACTTGGTAAAGGAAACATAAGAAATTTTGAGCTCTAATTTCTCAATAAGGGGAAATAAGGTAGATATCAATGATCATATAATAATAACATGAGAAAAAGTGTATGAGAAAATGATCTTAAAATTTGTAAATTATACCATGATTATCATAGATCATAATCTTAAGTCATAGAATAAATCCTAACAATCCATAAGACATGAACCATAAAAAATAAAAGAACATAAGCCATGAGTTCATATCATTGTCAAAAGACATATAATTGTGGTATACACATAAGCATAGAAAATAATTTCATTAATAGCTAAGGATATTTTCCAGGACTATCATAGTGGAATTATTTCATTTCCCAAGACATCCTAGTTGTAAAGATTCACTCCCAATACTATCATAGTGGAAAAATTCCCTTACTAAAATGGGTTCAATCCCCATTCTATTCCTATTTATCTCTTGAGATTCCAATATTTACCCAATGCATTGGAGGTAGATACAGGTCCCACCCATCACATAATGAAAATGAAAGATATGTGCACTATAATATCATAAAGAATTCATCATATCATAAACCATGAAAATAAAATGGTTTCATAATCATTTCATTATAGAATAACCCATGTAAAAATAAATGGGTTTCATAAAAATTTAATCATTTAATCAAAACATAACCCATGGAAAAGAAATGAGTTTCATAAACATTACGTAATTATATTCATAAACCATCCCTAGAAAGAATAAGGATGTAATCCATGGATCATATCCCTAAAAAATAATAAATGAAATCTGGGGTTGTTGTATTTGATGAATGTAAATACCATTAAAATATCATGAAAACCTTCTTGAGGAAAGTAACCTTTCCATTTTAAAACCAATTAATAAGAAAACTACTAAAATATAAAGGAAAAAATTTTATTTTAAAAGAACCATGTAAAATTATAAATTAATCTTAAAAAAAAATATTCAGGATGGTGAGAAAATTTATTCATACCATAAAATTTAGAAAAACATTTTGTCCATACTTTTGTTAGAAAAGTCACAAAGTGACTCATTTAGAAAATGAAAAAAGATAATATAAAAATGATTTGTAAAAGGTAAAAAAAGGTTAAAAATGAATTAAAATAATAATAATAATATAATAATAATAACCTTATTTAAAATATTCTTGGAAAACCTAGATATAGAAGAAAATGGTTTTTTGATCGAAGAAAGAAATGAATTCGATTTTACTTAAAAATATATTTTCAGCATCTTTAGTATATAAGATGAATAAAATGGAAGGAAAATGTGTATTTTAAAGAAATAAACATAGGATAATAAAATTAATAAGTTTCTTGGGACATAGATCATAATATTTCAGAATCAAAGATATAGTCATAATCAATCCTCATAAACAATGATATTGTGATATAAAACCCTTACCTCAAGTTCGTCTTTCATTGAAAGCAATATAAAATCCTGTATAATGAATTTAAATTTATTATAATTCTATAAAAAAGTCATTTTAATACTTATAATATCATATAAAATCCCCTTATAACATTTCAACACCCCTTTTATCAATAATTGTATATTAAAATCGACATTTCAGGGTGTTAACTGTTTCGTTTATCATGAGTATTTCATCTCAGTAGTTCCAATCCTTGTGCATTTAAATTTGTTACATAATCTATATAATATTAATCCTGATATAAATATTATATATATTAATTATACACATATATATGTATATATATATATTTATAGTTGTCTATAAAAGTTATAGATAGAAAACTAAATTACATCGTTCATGGAGATGGTAGGCTGTAAGTACACATGAATGTTGTTTTCATTTTTTAAAAGAGGAATGAAATTAATATTAATATTTATTAACATTTATAGGATTATTTTTATATTATATATAGCATATATATTGATCAAATTCCTCCTAATTACCATCAAAGTAAAATATAAATGAAAAACAAATCACATCTCTTCGTGGAGGTGGAAGTCCACACGTTCACACGAGCATCATTATCATTTCCCAAAGGATTGGGAAACAAAAAGGTAGATAAGATATTATCATTAAATAATTATAATTGATTCATAAATATCATATATAAATTTTAAATTCATCATAATACCCATCCATAAAATATGGTGATGAAAAATGAATTGTATTGCTATGTGGAGATGGAAAACTCTATGTACATACAAACGATACTTTCACTTATCATTTGATGGAAAAGAGGGTGTATAATGGTGTTTTAAAAATAATAATTACATTTAATAATATTTATAATACTCAAATTATTATTTTATGATAAATACCATATATTTATAGGAGGTAAATAAGAGTAGAAAAGATAGTGATCGATTAAGGTGATTACATCTTCTCTGAAATGAATCCTTTATATATTCTATAAATGGATCTATGATTGGTATTGTGGGAATACCATAACCTATATAATTAATCTAGGTAAGTTTATAAGTGAAATTTATAGATTTAAGTTGATCTATAAGGCTAAAATTAGTGTAAATAAGCGAGGTATGAGGTTTCTTTTTGCAATTGAGGTGAGGGACACTTTTGGAATTTTTCAAAATATTAAATTATAATAAATTAATTCTAAAAGAAAATGCCTCTAAATGGATATGTATTAAAAGATACAGTAGTGTAGGGTTTTAATTACATCAATTAATATAATTTAGACAAGTTTTTTGTGTCATTTTAAACCTTATTATTTTGATTAACCGTTAGTTAACCAATTTTAATTTTAACTACGAGAATAACTTTTTCAATATTAAAGGGTTGTAATTTTTACTTATTTGGTGAAAATTATACTACAAATAGAGAATTTGTGATATTATAGAACATATAATACCTAAAATTTCCTATTTAAATATTTTCATGATTTTTAAATAATTTAATAATATATTATTTTGATAAATATCACTATTGTCAATTTTGACACTATTCATTTAATTTGACTTAAAAGACAAAAATAAATAGTTGGAATTAGAATATAATCTTTTAACTCAATAATAATATTTCATATTTACTTATAAAATTCATGGAATGCTATAAATTACTCAAATTATATGTCTTTTTATATTTTAAAAATAATTTATTTTATTTTTCTATTAATCGAATAAATACTATTTTGACATTGTGTAAGAATTTAAGGTAATTATATAATACCTAAAAATTTTAAAAAAAATTACTAGAATGAATATAATTTTATTATTCAAAAAATTACTATTAATATTCATCCATAAATATTTTTTTCCTATGTGAACACTTAAAGGATATTTAAAACTAAGAGTGAAATTTTATAACTTTATATCATTTAAATAATATATAAATCATTTATATGGAAAAGTGTCCATTAAACCAATAAATTTAGATAGTAAGTTTATTTTTATTATCTTCATCCAATAAGAATTTTTATGAAAAATTATGGACTTATCACTTATTGTTAATCTAGATTAACCCAATTTACCCTTTACTAAGGTGATAAATTTTAACATAGTTACTATTCATATTGACCCAATATAAAAGGTCCTATTTAAATTTTTTTAACCTTTTGATTATAATTATATAATTAATTTTATATAATTCAATACCTATAAATGAATGAAATTAATTTTAGAGTAATTACAGAAAATGCGACAAAAACTTGTTTTTAGGAAAAAAACATTTTTAAGCATAAAACTGGATTTATTATTATCCCATTCCTAGATAAATTTATGTTGAATGTTTAAAAAATTTAATCAAGTAAATAATATATAAATTTAATTAAAATAATTTAAAAATAGTTATAAATATAATTTATTAATATAAAAATACATTACACACACAAAACCATTTTTTAAGAAAAAACATCACTTTAATATTCAAATAATTTTTTTTTATTTTTAATTCTAATGATTTTGTAATTAATGATTATTTTTATAAAATTTTAAGCCATATATTTTTATTATCTAGTTATTAATATTAATACCCACCAATTCAACAACTACATGATAATGGAAACATAATATTTTAATAATGTTATATAGTTCTTTTAAACTCTATTTTTCATGTAATACAAACTATTGAAGAAATAAAATTATTTAAAGATATTTTTTCAAAAAAAAAAAAATTCAAGGTGTTATATTCTACCCCCCTTAAAATGTTTTTTCCCTCAAAATTCTTAACTATAATATAAACAGATGAGGATACTTTTTCCTCATTACATCCTTAGGTTCCCACATAGCTTCCTCAAATTGGTGGTTTTACCACAAAACATCAGCCAAGTGAGTGGTATTATTTAATAACACAATCTAGCTATGATCTATAATCTATACCCGTTTTTTTTCATAAGAAGGATATTTCCCTAGTAGCATGACCTCTAAGTCTAGTAAATGTGAAGGATCATGTATGTAATTTCTTTGGAGCGATACATAAAACACATAATTAACTTGAGATAGATTTTGTGAAAGCACTAATCAATAAGATATTGTACCAATACAATCAAGAATTTCAAAAGGATCAATATACCCATGTATTATATTTTCCTTCTTTCCAAATCTCATAAAGTCTTCTAGGGAGATATTCATAGGACTACCAAATCACTAACTTCAAACTTTATATCTTTATGATGACTTTCAATATAACATTTTTGTCAGCTATGAGATGAAATTATGTGATGTTGAATGGATGTAACCATTTATAATATTTCTTTAGGTAAATCAAGTCAAGATATCTTTCTTTCTCTAACTTTATTTCAATATGTTAGAGTCCCACAATTCCTACTATAAAGGGATTCATAAGGAGGAATCTGAATGCTAAAGCTAAATATATTGTTGTAAGAAAATTTCACAAAAGGAATGTGTTTACCCCAAGAATAGTTAAAATACATAGAGAAATCTATAAATATTTCTTCTAGAGTTTGAATGTTCCTCTCAGATAGACCATCTATTTAAGGATGATAAGAAGTGCTGAAGTTTGCGGATATTGTGAAGGAGGGATCTGGGCCAGCTTTCTCCTTTGATGCACCTCCAATTGGTTGGGTGATTAAAAAGAGGAGGGTTGCTCATGTGTTGGACAACCAGGAGGCAGTTAAAGAGAGGGCTTACTTATGTCGGTACTCAATCATTGCCAGTGTTCTGATCCCCAAGGGTGAGAGCCTCTGGAAATTCAACGATTTGACTAAAAGGATTGCGGAGGTGTGGGGTTTTGAGTATTGGAGTATGACTGCAATGGGAAGGGGGTATTATCATGTTGTTTTCCCTTTGTATGAGTGTAAAAGAAGGGTGTGGAGTAAGGGTTCCATCTCGCTGAAGCCTGGTTTTTTGAATATTTAAGAGTGGTATCGCAAAATTGACCCCATGACTATCCGGAACACGTATGCTCAAATATGGATTCAAGTATGTAGACTGAATTGGTTCTATTAGCACCCAAGGATTTTATGGGACATTGCCTCTACTGTTGGTAATCCAATTTGACTGGATCTACAGACAATCAACCTGAGGTTTGGGCATTTTGCTCGGGTATTGGTGGAAGTGGATATGTCGTCCACTCTTGTGGAAGAGGTTGTTCTCACTACACATGATGATAATATGAAGCTGGAAATTATATATGAACGAAAGCCTAAATTCTTCTCAGGGTTCTTACTATCTGGTCATCTAATGGTTGAATGAAAAAGGAATAAGGAATTCCGTGTGTGTAAATTGAAGGGGCATGATGATACCACATGTAGAAGGAGGAAAGGCAAGGAGAAGGCTTTACATGACTCCCAGGATGAAGAAGATGTAAATCTGAGGGTGATGGTGAGGACTGCCTCTCTTGTGCACTCAGACCAGCCTGTGAAGGATGGGACTACTTATGGTCAACCTTCTGAACCTCCTGAAGGGAAGGAATCGGTTGTTATCCAGGTTACAGGTGTGGTGGAAAGGCCTGCGATGGTTGCTGGGGCTCTCAGTGATGCTGCACTTGGTGATACTGCTACACGGGATGCTACTATGGTGAAAGTACACCTTAGGCAGTAGAGGGTGTGGTGACCTCTTATATGGAAGGGCCTGCATTGGAGGCTGGGGTGCTCAGTGTTGCGGATGTTATACAGAATGCTTCAGTGGCACATGTTACAACTCAAATTGTTGAGGCTGTTACAAGTCTGTCACCTCCTGTTAATAATGGTAGTGGGCATGATGAGGTCTTTGCTGTCTCAAATCTGGGGGGGGGGAATTTCATTGAGACATTTCCATCCAAAGAAGCCAGAAGGAAATAAAAAACGTGTAGTGACCCTTCTCACCAGAAAGATCACAATAAATTCACACCCTTGAATGGTATTTTTTGGTCTGATGATGTTGATTGACCTCAATCCTTTGACCCAGGTGTTACCACTCCTGGTATTGTAGCTGTTTCCCTTGTGGCTAGTTCACATGTGCAAGCTGTGCCTCATAGAACCGGGGCTTCCATTGATCAAGGGACTCAACAAGCTGGGGACACTATGCATGTTGTGGCTGGATCACCTGGGAAAGATGGCCCTTCCACTACAGGGGATTAAACCTCTTTCCAGGCACCTCAACACATTGGGGACACTGGGGATGTTGACACTGCTGTTGTGCAGGGTGCTGGGGATTTGATCAGCAAGCCTGGAGCTGTTTCTAATCCGCAGGGTCCAGGGAAGAAGGGAAAGGTTAGGAAAGGGAAATGTAGCATACCTTTGGTGATACAGGGTGGCCCCTAGACAAGGGGAAGGGCTCATCCTCAATGAAGTTTTTTTTATGGAATTGTCAAGGGATGGGGAATCCTCAAATGGCCAGAGCCCTTAGACACTATATTATGGCCCATAAGCCTATTCTAGTTAGAATTGATGAAACAAAGTTTCTCTTTGACAATTGGATTGGTTTTAAATGGGATTCCATGGGATACAAGTTTGTGGCACATGAAATGCATGAAATTGGGATGGATCATTTGTGGGTGTTTCGACATGAGTCCATCTGTATTAATTTCTTCTTGGAAAAGTCTCAAAGTATTTTTCTTTCTTGCAGTGTTGAGGATTATGTTTTTTCAGTATCATTTGTGTATGCCTCCAATTCATATATCAGGAGAAGGGAATTATGGGAAGATCTCAAGGTGACTTCTAGGAAAATGGTTCATCAGTGTCTTTCTGTCAGAGACTTTAACACGGTATTGAGCCTTGAGGAAAAAACTGGTGGGCACTTCAACAGGATTTCTGCTACTGATTTTTCTATTTTCATTGATCAGTGTAATCTTATTGAGGTCCTGATTGCTAGAGTTGACTTTACATGTTGTAGATACATGTGGAGTGGGATGCAAGCTAGCAAGATTGATAGATGCTTTGTTCAGATGTGTGATCAGGATGCTTCTAATGGGATTTCTGGATTTACACTCCCTAAACATCACTCGGATCATAACTCGATTGTGGTTGAAATTAACACACAAGTTTCAAGGTCAGGTCCTTTTCCT
This sequence comes from Viscum album, assembly GCA_963277665.1. NCBI lineage: Eukaryota > Viridiplantae > Streptophyta > Magnoliopsida > Santalales > Viscaceae > Viscum > Viscum album. Next base: position 1,325,245,143 of record OY728142.1, on the reverse strand, counting down.
TTTTGGTTTAATAATGGGTGGATCATGGATCCTGGATGCAGGGAAAGGGTTTTAGAAGCTTGGAGGACTTAACCAATTCGAATTCCTCTTCAGAGGTTTTCTGAAAATTGAAATATCTTAAAGCTAGTATTAAGGAATGGAGTAGAAAGTCCTTCTCTAAAATTGATTCTAATATAAAGGCTACTGAGGAGGAACTATCAAGTGTTCATAATCACAACTAGCATCAGGCTAGCCCTACCCGAGGGGAAGTTTTGGCACATAACAAACTGGATGATCTTCTAAAAATCAAGGAGAGATTGATTAGAAATCAATTGAATGTTAGATGGTTACGGGATGGAGATAGGAACTCTAAGTTTTTCAATAGGCTGCATTAGGAGAAAAGATCACGAACAAGGGATAAAGAAATCATCATTAATGGTCATTTATATACTTCTTAAAATGATATTGCTTTGGCAGTTGTGGAGCACTTCAAGGGGCTATATTCTAATGATGGATAGGTTAATACACATAGAATGGTGGGGAACATCAACTCGTGCATTGGAGATTATGACAATCAGTTTCTTGTCACCCCCCTCTCAAGGAGGAAATTCGAACAGATCTCTTATCATTAAATGTTGAGAGTGCGCCTGGTCCAGATGGGTTTACTAATAAATTTTTTGTGTCTTACTGGGATGTCTTGCAGGATGATCTTACCCTAGCCATCAAGTATTTTTTTACTCATTATTTCTTTCCATATGGGATGAATTCTTGATTCATTGCCCTTTTACCTAAGAAAGGTAATGACGTTGACATAAAGGACTTTAGGCCAGTGGCTATGGGAAATACTATCCCTAAGATGATTAGTAATATCCTTATGAACAGGATGGGTCATGTGTTTGGTGAGCTGATTCTGCAAATAAATTTGGTTTTATTTCTGGAAGGAATATTCAGGAGTGTCTTTTCACTACCTCTGAAAGTGTCAATCTCATGAGAAAGAAGGAAAAGAAGGGAACTTTTCATTGAAAATTGATATCTCAAAGGCCTTTGACACACTTAAATGGAGATTTATTTTGGAGGTCCTTAAGAGATATGGTTTCTCCGATGAGTTTATCAAATTAATCCGCACCATCCTTTGCTCATCAAGGCTGTCCATTCTGATTAATGGTACACCTAGGGGATTTTTCCTGTGTACCAGAGGTGTGTGACAAGGGGACCCAATCTCCGGTCTCTTATTTTCTATTGTTGAGGATTATCTTAGAATATGTATTAATGACCTTGAACACATGGGCATGTATAAGAGAATTCAGGCCGGTATGAATGACTTTTCTCCATCTCATTTTTTGTATGATGATTACATTCTATTGTTTGGGCAAGCCTCAAGAAAAACTATTTCCTCCATTAAGGCCCTTTTTCAACATTATGAGGAAGTGGATGGTCAAGCGATAAGCTGGGATAAATCATTTTTTTTGTTCAGAAATGGTGTTATGACTGGGAAGCAGAACATGACAACTAGAGTCCTTGGGGTTAAAAAGTGGTCTTTTCCCTTTCAATACCTTGTTGTTCCCTTATTTTGAGGAAAGTTTAAGAGGCAATACTTGGAGGGGATTTATTCTAGTATCCTAAATCAACTTTCCGACTAGAAAGGGAAGGTGATGTCAATGTCTGGGAGGGTATTCCTTGTAAATTCAGTGATAACATCTAAATTTTTTTACTCCTTCTTTCTCTATCGGTGGCCCAGGGGACTCATCAGGGAGATCCAAGGTCTGGTCCGAAACTTTATCAGGACAGGGTCAATCCATGAGTGCAAGCTCATTACTGTTTCTTGGAAGGAGTGTATCAAGCCTGTTGAATTTGGGTGTCTTGGTGTTAAGGATCTCAGGAGTTTTAATGATGGGCTCATTGGGAAGTTCACTTGGGGTCTGATCTCTAAAGATACTTCTGGTGATTTTTTAGTTAACTGATTCAAAGGTAGGTTAATTAATGGATATAAATACTACCTTGCATCATCTGTATGGGATGATCTCAAATGATTCTTCATGCAGATCATGAATGACACAAAGTGGTTGGTTTGTCGTGACTCTACCCTTAATTGTTGGAGCATGACTTGGCTTGATCGGCCGCTTCAGGACAGTATGGACATTCCCTCTAGTGTTGGACAGTTATCTATTGCTGAGTTTGTAACGTATAAACATCTATTTGATAGCATGATACCCCCTCAGGTGGAGCTGGAATTTCAATCCTATGTTTTTATGGATTGTGACACTCTAACATGGAAGCATAATAGGAATGGTCAATTTAATATTAGGGATCATTATCAGTTGGTTTGTGGGGGTTCTTGTAGTTCACCTGCATGGCTCAAGAAATACAGGTCCTTGTTCATTCAGCCCTCTCGCTACTATTTTATATGGAAACTTTGGATGAACTGTGTTCCCACTCATGATCAGCTTAAGAGGTCTAGTTTTATGTTTGCATCAGCATGTCACCTATGTATGCGAGCTGAAGAAGATATTCAACACCTATTAGTGGAGTTTTCATATGCCAGGAAACTGTGGGTGTATGTTGGTCATTTGTTCGGACTGCAGGTGAACCAGTTCCCGATTCTAGACCTGCTTGCAAGGATTTTCAGGTTCTACTGTAGCGAATAAGTGTAGAATTTCCTCCTGGTGGCTGCTATGGCAGTGATTGCAGCCATCAGGGATGCTCAGAATGTTGCATCATTTGAAGATAGGAAGGTACCCATTCAGGCTGGAATACTGAAAATTAACCAGGAGGTTTATGCTGCTTCCAAGGTACAATCTGATGTGATGGATAACAGTGTTTCGGACTTGCAGATTTTGCGTTTACTTGGTGTTTCTAGACAGCCTTAGAAGCCAAAGATGACCAGGTACATTTGCTGGATTCCCCCGATCAGTCCATGGCTTAAAGTCAATGTGGATGGTGCTGCTTCCAGTGCACCAGGCCCATTGGGGTTTGGTGGTGTTTTTCACACGTACCATGGCTTTATGAAAGGATGTGTTTATCAATTCACTAGCGTTGTGTTGCTTTTGAAGTAGGGATTTGGGTGATTATTCACGCAATCAGGTATGTTGTTTTGTATAATTGGAACATGCTATAGATTGAATCAGATTCGTAACTTGCAGTCCAAGCCTTACAAACAAGAACATGGAATGTGCCTTAGCGGATACTTTCAAAGTGGGTTGAATTCCTAAATCAGGTTCGTCAGCTAAACTTGATTGTCTCTCATGCTTTTAGAGAGGTCAATCAGCTGGTAGATGCTTTTTCCAAGAAAGTAATCATGGCGATGGATATGGCATGGTTGTTTACAGTCCCTAATTACTTCTCTTCAATGGTGGATTCAGATATGCATGAGGTTTTTTATTCTCGGTCTTGTAATACTCCTTTTGTTGCCTGACTCTCTTTTCTTTTTCTTAATAAATTTTTCTTGGGACCAATTTTTATCGAATCTTAGACTTTCTTGGTATAACTGAGTAAGTTGATTAATAGATAATTATTCTCTAATGGAAATAAATTTTACTGTCTTTATAAGACGATCAAATACAACCCAAATAACATTATTCCCTTTAGATGTTCTGGGGAGTCTGATGATAAAATCCATGGTGATGTTTTCTTATTTATATTCAGGTATAGGTAATGGTTTTAACATCCCCTTAAACTTCTATCTCTTAGAATTAACTTTCTGAAATACTAATCACCAAGAAAAATTCTCATCAAAATTTATCTTCATTCCATCTCACCATAAATACTATTTCAAATATCTATACATCTTCATACTTCTTGGATGAATAAAGAATTAATAACTATGAGATTCATCTGTTAAATCCTTCTTAAAATATGATACTAAAGGTACACATACATAGTTACTATACATCATTATTCTATCACAATCATGGTTGAACTCTAGAACATTTCTCACCTTTTTTTCAGCTCTACATATTCCTTTCATGTATCTTTAATTTTAACTTGGATAGATGGTTGAAAAATAATTCTAGAAAGATAATATTTCTCCCATTACTTCATGATTTTCAGTTCCATAATTTGAAAGTTTAGAAATACTAGATATTTTATGATTCTTATAGTAGATAAGATAGCATGATGATTTCTGATCAGAGCATCTTCCTCCTTGTTTACTTTCCTAGGGGGTAATGTATTGAGAAGTTATAATATTTAATAAGATCCAACTATCTTCTTTGGTGCACGTTAAACTCTTTTGAGTGAAGATAGTATTTAAACTTTTTTGATTAGTATATATGTTACACCTTTCTATATAGAGATAATGACTTCTTATTTTTAATTAAAAACTCACTATAGCTAACTCCAAATCACGAGTTGGATAATTTTGGCCATGGACCTTAAATTATCATGAGGCATAAGTAATAACCATTTCATTATATATGAGGATGCATCCCAATACTTTATTTGATTCATCACTATAAATTACAAACCCTTGTCCACAGTAGGGTAGTGAAGGCACAGGTGCATTGACCATCCTTATCTCTAGTTCCTTAAAACATACCATATATCCATGCATCCAAATAAACTTATTTACCTTATTATTTAACTTAGTGATTGGATTTGATAACAATGAAACATTATCCACAATATGCTAATAATATCTAGAAAAACAAAGAAAACTATGCATTTCAGTCACAGTGGTTGTTCTGGGATAATGTTCAATAACTTCTATCTTTGAAGGGTCTAATGATTTACCCTCACTTGATATTATTTGACCTAGGAATGAAACTTTCTAATGCCAAAATTCATAATTGGTAAATTTTTTATAAATCTTATCCCTCCTCATGGTATTTCACATAATCCTTAAGTGATCTTTATGATATTTATTACTCTTTGAATATATAAAAATATCATCTATAATGGTTACCAAAAACTGATAAAGAAAATCCCTAAAGATACTATTCATTAAATCGATGAATATGGTAAGGGAATTAGTAAGACAAAATGGAATCACTATAAATTCATAGTGTCTATACCTTGTATGAAATGATCTCTTGGGTATATCCACATTCTTGAACATCAATTTTTGATGTTTATAATGAATATAAATATTATAAAAGTATTGATATCCATGAAGTTGATCAAAAAAATCATCAATATGGGGTAGAGGATACTTGTGTTTGATAGGGATCTTGTTAAGTTCTCTATAATCAATGTAGATTTACATGTATCCATCTTTCTTCTTAACAAGCATGTCAGGTGTACCCTAAGGTGCCACACTTGTTCAATTGAATCCCTTTTAAATATTCTCCTAGAGTTTATTCTTCAATTATCACAACTTAATTGGAGCCATTATATATAGAGTCTTGGAAATAGGTGTAGCACCAGGTATGAGTTCTATTGAGAACTCAACTTCATAATTTTTTGTAAGACCAGGAAAGTTTTCAAAAAATACAACAATAAACTCCTACACAATAGGAATGTATTTGATGTTTAGTTTCACCCCAACCATTTGGGATAAATTAACCTTTTGAATTGGAATCATGACCCATACGATGAATGAAATTTCCATCAGAAGTTCATTTTTTTCATCACATTAATAGGGGGTCAAAGGTTGGTTTAGAATATAAAAGGTAACTTCATTTACTTGATAATTGATATGGTATTTATGTGATGAAATAAAATCCATGTCCAAAATAACATCAAATTCAACTAGAGAAATAATGATAAGATTTTCAGAAAACATATTCCAAAAAACTTCAATTGAATAAGAATCATAGACTTCAGATTTGACCATCATACCATTAGGGGTTTTTATTACTAACTCAACATCTAATCTGTGAGGTGGTACTATGAAAACCTTAGAAAAGTATTTAGATATAAAATTGTGGGTAGATCCATAATCAAATAAGACATTAGCAATTTTAGAGTGGATGGTAAGTGTACCTTTCACTATCATACCCCTCATCAGAAATAATTATTGTATAAGATTTCCCTTTATCTATGAGTTTAATAGGTTTTTTATGTTTATCATCATTATTAATATTTTTATTTATGGACTAGTTAGCATAATTACCATACTACATGCATTTAAAACACTAGAGTGTGGGTGGTTCATTCTATGGTTTTTTCTATATATTTATATCATTATCTATCTTCTTCCCATCAATTCAGTATTCAATTGCCTGATGACCTTGTTTTCCACACTTGAATCATTTACTAGTTTTCTTAAGACAATTTCCCCCATGTTTCATTACACACTTCAAGTATAAAGGAAGGATCATCTTATTCTCTCTTTGTTTTTTATAATTGCATTTGAAATCCATTTTTATTTTCTTATCAAAACTATGAGATTTATGGGAGACTCTAATTTATATCTCCACCTTGAGGGAACATAAAAAAATTTATTAATAGATTCAAAATTAACTTATGGTTAATTCTCTTTAGAGGCTTGGTTTTAATAAAATTAAGTATTTATCTACCTTACTTTTAGGTTGGATGATAATTCCAAAATCATACTTTGTAAGTATTGTGGAAGTTTTCTCAAAAGTACCAACTGACTCATCATTATTCTAATTAAACTCAAGGAATTATTTCGAGATTTTAATATGAATAATATGAGTAAAGTACTTATTTAAAAATAATCTTTTAAATTCATCCCACTCCATTGATTCAATTCCTTCTTGTTATATCATATTCTTGATAAGAGTCCTCCATTGATCTTCTTCACCTTCCAAATTGTAAACAACCAGAATACATTTCTCATGATCAGAACACTGAAGAATAGAAAATATATATTAAATGGTACAAATCCATTACTTAGTGAATAGTAGGTTAATGTACCCATTAAAATAATTTATATGTTGCCTCATTAATGACTCAAAAAACACTGTTTCATACTTTTCTTATTTGGAATTCATAATGATTAATAGCTTGAGAAATTTTTGTGAGATTTTCAATAATATCTTTCATTCTTGATCCCATAACAATTGGTTACTCAGAAGGAAAATCATTACATTGTCTATCACATTCACTATTAACATGGTTCCTTTAAATTATATCCATTGGTTAATTTAAAAATTAGTAGTGTGAGAAATAGTAATCATAGAAGAAAAACACATAATCCTGAAAAATAATTTATAGGTTTCTAAATCATGAAATCTTATTCTATAGAACCTTAGGTTTAGCCTAGGTCATTCATGATCATTACCAAAACTTTATGATTTTATCCTATACTTAGACTTATCCCTAGGTTTCTTTCTAAAGTTTTCTAATCCTTTTTTACAAATGTTATCTAAACATTTATATGATATCAATTATAGGGACCCATAATTTTCCTATAAAGATATTTCATCTTAATAGAGAGATATTTATAACATAACATAACATAATGATCCACACCATAATTGTTTTGGTCTAGTATCTTTGGAAACTTGGTAACATAAACAATTGGTTCATAATAGTTTTGCATCATCTACCACTTATATATTCATAAATATCACCCCTATTAGATATATTATACTTAAAATCTTTATTCATAACCTGGGAAGAAAAACATAAGAAAGGGTGAGCTACGATGCCCAGCAAGGTTAAAAAAGGGAGATATCAATGATTATATAACCTAACATGAGAAAAGGGCATGAGAGCATGATATTAACATTTGAGAATTTTACCCTACATGTAATGGATCATAATATTGGGTTATGACAAATATCTTTATGGTTCATAAGACATAAATAATAAGGTAATCAAATAAAATGATCCATGTGATCATAACATTGGCATATGAAATGGATTTTTTGCATAGACATAAGAATATAAAATAATTTCATTAGTAGTAAAGGATCATTTAAAAGACTATAACAGTGGAATAGGTTCAATTACTAAACAATTTTAGTAGTCAAGGTTCACTCCCAAGACTATCATAGTGAACAAAGTCCCTTATTGAACTCGGTTTACTCCCCATTACAATTCTGTTTATCTTATGAGATATCAATATTTACCCAATGCATTAGAAGGAGATATAGGTCCCAACCATCACATAATGAAAATCATATATATGTGTGCCAAAATATCATAAATAATTCATCATATCATAACCAATCAAAATAAATGGGTTTCATAAACATTTTATTGTAGCAAAACCCATGGAAAATAAATGGGTTTGATAAGCATTTCATAATTTCATCATTTCATCATTTCATCATAGCATAACCCATGGAAAAGAAATAGGTTTTATAAATATTGTGTCATCATATTTATAAAACATCAAGATAAATAATAAGGATGACATCCTTGGATAATATCCATAGTAAATAATAGGTGAAATCAAGGGTTTTTATCTTTGATGAATTAAAATACCATTAAAAGATCATTAAATCCCACTTGAGAAAAATATCCCCTCCATTTTAAAATCACTTATTTAAAAAAACTACACTAATATAATGGAAAATATTTTATTTTAAAAGAACCATATAAACATGAAAAGTATTATTTAAATAAAAATACTATTCATGATTGAAATAAAATCTGTTCATGCTGTATAGTGTTAAAAAAACATTCATCCATATTTTTTTTGGAAAAATCAGAAAGTTTTTAATTTGGAAAAGGAAAAAAATTCCTTTAATTTTTTTTTGTAAAAATTAAAAAATGGGTAAAAATGAATTTTAAAAATTTCAATATAACATTAAAAACCTTATTTAAATAATTTTTAGAAAACATGGATATTGAAAAAAAATATTTTTTTTACTGAAGATAGAAATGTAGTTGATTTTATTTAAAAAATATTTTATGTCTCTTGAGTATATAAGATGATGAAAATGAAAGGAAATAATTTATTTTAAACAAATAAAAAAATAATAAGAAAATTAATATGTTTCTTGATAGGTAAATCATAATATTTCATAATTAGAGGCATAATGATAATCAATCTTGATAGATTGTGACATAAAGCCCTTACCTTGAGTTCAACTTGCTTATAAAGCACTATAACCTACAGTATAATAAATTTAAATTTATTATAATTCTATACCAAATTAATTTTTATACTTTTAATATCATACATGATTCCTTTATAATATTTTATCATCCCTTTTATCAATAATTCCTTATTAAAATCATTATTTCTGAGTGTTAACTATTTTGTTTATAATGAGTATTTCGGCTTAGTAGTTATGGTAATTTTAAATTTATCTTAGTTACACCATATATAGAATATTAATCATGATATAAATATAATATATATTTATTATATTCATATTTATAATCATCTATAAAAGTTATTTATAGAAAAATGTATTATATCATTCATAGAGATGGTAGGTCGTACGTACGCATGAACACTGTTTTCATTTTTCAAAGGTTGGAAAAAAGAAAGGTAAATATTAATTCAAATTTATATAATTATTTTTATATCACATATATCATATATATCCATCAAATTTTCCTCATTATCATCTATGTAAAATATAAATGAAAAAAATCACATCGCTTCATGGAGGTGGTAATCCACACGTATTCACAAGTAGAGTTATTGTTTCCCAAAGGATTTAATGGTAAGAAGGTAGACATTATATTGTAATTATATAAATATAATTATGTCACAAATATCATATTTAAATATTTAAATAATCATAATACCCATCCATAAAATATGGTGATGAAAAATAAATTGTATCGCTACGTGGAGAGTGTAAGCCGTACATATGCACAAGCTATGCTTTCAATTTTCATTTGATGGGAAGGAGAGTGTATAATTGTGTTTTAATAATCATAATAATATTTCATCATATTTATGATAATTAATATATTATTTTATGATAAATACTATAGGTTTAGATGTGGTAAAGAAGAGTATAAAAGAGAGTGATCGGTTAAGGCAATTACATATTCTTTGAAACAACTCCTCTAAATATCCTATAAAGGGCTATAGGGTTTGTCGTTGGGGAATACCAAAACCTCAAAAATTTGGATAATTAAGTTTATAAGATAAATTAATATATTTTAGTTGATATATCAGGATCAAAGTGGTATAAATAAGTGATGTAGGAGGCTCCCTTTTATAATTGAGGTGAGGGTCACTTTTGGAATTTCCCAAAATATCAAATTATAATAAACTAATTCTCAATAAAAATTCCTAAAATTTTATAGGTATTTAAATATAATGGAGTAATTTGTTTTAATAAAATCAAAAAATTTAATTTATAAAGGTTTTTTTGTTATTTTAAGCCTTATCATTTTGATTAACACTTAGTTAAACAATTTTATTTTTTACCCTGGTAACAAATTTGTCAATATTAAAGGGTTGTAATTTTTACTTATAAGGTAAAAATTGGACCATAAATGGAAAATTTAAAATATTTTCGACCATATCATATAAAACTTTTCTTATTTCAATATTTTAATGTTTTTAAATAATTAATTAAAATATTATTTTGATAAAATATCATTATTATCAATTTTGATACGATTCATTTAATTTGACTTAAAAGACATAAATAAAAAGTTAGAACTTCAATATAATATTTTAAAACAAAACTTATTTTTCATATGTACCTAATTCATGTAACACTATATATTAATCAAATTGTATTGCTTTTAATATTTTCAAAATCATTTATATTTTTACATTAATTTAATAAATAATGTTTTGGATTTTTGTAAGAATTTAAGGTAATTGCATAATAATTAAAACATATAAATAAATTACCATAATGAATGTAATTTTATAATTCAAAACATTACTATTAGTATTTATTTATAAATATTTTTTGTTCCAATGTGAACATATAAAAGATATTTAAAACCGAGAGATTGATATTTTGTAACTTTCCTAGATTTAAATAATATAAAAATATTTTTCCTGGAAAAGTTTCCACTAAAGTATAAATTTAGAGACTAAGGAAATAAGGGTAAAAATTGTTTCATCCGAACATAATTTGTATGAAAACTTATTTCCTTATCACTTATTTTTAATCTAGATTAACCCGATTTACCCTTTATTTGACATGATAAATTTTACCACGGTTACTATTCATATTGAAAAAATATAAGGGTCCTATTTACCAAATTTGAAACAAATGATTCTAAATATGTAATTAGTTTTATCTTATTCAATAACTATAAATGGTATAAATTAATTTTAAATTTAGTGCACAAAATGTGATAAAAACTATTTTTTAGAAAAAAATATATTTTTAAGCATAAAACTAGATTTATTCTTATCCTATGACTAGGAAAATATTTTTTGAGTGTTTAAAACATTTTATAAATTAAATAATATATAAATTTTATTAAAATTATTCAATAATATGGATTAATTTATTTTATTAATATAAAAAATACATTACGTGCATAAAAAAAACTTTCAGAAAAAACATCACTTTTATTTTCAAATAATTTTTTATTTTTAAATATAATAATTCAGTAACTAATGAATTATTTTATAAATTTATAGACCATATAATTTCCATAATTTAGTTATTTCTATTCATACTCACTAATCCAATAATTAATTGATAACAAGCATATAATATTTGAATAATGTTAGACAATTCATCTAAACTCAATTTTCATGATACACAAGGTGTCGAAAAATAAAATTATTTAAAGAGTAATATTTATTAAAAATCTTGAGGTGTTATGTCTCTAACCACTATATAGTATAAAAAGATAACTTCAAGGTCTTCTATATATTTCCTAAAAATTTTCAATGTTAATAAAGGATTGGTATCTATTATTGTATTCTAAATATACTATAGGCAAGTGATACTCTTAGATCTAGTAAAAATGTAGTACACAATCCCTCAACGTATCCTTAAAAAACTAACTTCTTTGTTAAAATTTCATATCTATCTGAGTGTGAAATTATATAATCAACTACAAATGAATCCCAAATGATCCTATAATATTATCTATAATTGGGACACTAATTGGGTGCCTAAAAAAATGATCATCAAAGGTATTTCATAAATCCAGACGATGTCCTCTACATACATCTATCCCAAAATCTCCATTTCATTATACTCTTAAATAGAAAGTTAGTGGGATGAATTAGTTATTTATTTTATGGATAATTGAATAAAATCATGGCCTATTGCTCATTGTGGAAGTATTATCACAAAATACATTGATATTCCATCCCACTTCCACCCTATAACCGTAATGGGTTAATCCAAAACTACTAGGACTTTTTGTTCTGCCTTCACCCATTAACTTGTGACACATCATGAGATCAACTCATAAACACTCCTCTTTATACCTATCCACTAAAACTGATTTATATGTTCTTAGTACATTATTATCACAACTAATTGTACTACTAAGGGGGAAGTGTTGAACTCCTTCAACACCTTCTCACATAGTGTGATTGGAACAACTATCTACCCTAAAAGAGTATAACATGCTCTCTATATTATAAAGATCCATATGGTGTATTTCATGAGGATATCTAGTTATATTGGAAATTATAATTGATATATCCCAACTAGTTTTCTTATACATGCTAAATAAGTAAAGGGGTCACCACCATTAATCATAGATAACTGGAATTTCACTCATTTACTAATGATAACAACATTGAGGATAGTTACCTAGATGCCTACTCAATTAGGAAATCATAATACATCATGATAAGAGATTCCACCACCATATTTTCCTTCGGTTGATTATATAAAATCTAAAAGTAATAGTCTGATAAGAATTCCAACAAATGAATCTACCTCTAGTTAAGATATCTCTAAGTGAATATGTGTATGAGGATATTATGGTTTGTTTAGAATATAAAACAATCACTGAGAGGGTATTTACTCTAAATATGTAAGGTGAAAAATATCACTAAATTCTCTAAATAATGGGTCTCATAGTTTTTATCATGAGGTATCAAATTTTGATACCCATAAATAGTCACTACTTTCCTTTTCACTAACACCAAACCAATCCTATCTACAGAGGCATTGAAAAAAAATTCACACTCGAATCATTCCTCTGGTAGCCATAGAATATAAGAACACATCAATCTTTACTTCAACTCCTTTGAAACTCTTTGACATCATTGAGACCAAAGGAAGGGATTCACCTTTTGAGTAAGGGTAGTCTAGGGAGATGCAATCATAAATAAGTTCACCAAAAATCTCTAGTAGTAACCTACAAAACTAAGGAAAATATGCACCTAAAACACACTCTTGAGTTGATCCTAAGAAATAAAAGTATTGATTTTATCTAGGTACACTACTATTACACCCTAATCGTAGACAATCCTTAAGAACCATACCACTAAAATCCAAAACTGAAACTTTTAAAGATTACTATAGAGATATTTACTTTGAAGAAAGTCCAAAAAAAATCCTCAGATGCCCCTTTCACTCATCCTATGATACTGAATAGTATAAGATTTCAGTGATGAAGAAAACCAAAAACCTATCCACAAAAGGATACATTATACATTTCCTAAGGACCAGAAACACATTTAGGAAATTATTTATACTAAAAGTAATAACCAGTAACTCATAATTTCCATAATGGCACCTAAATATCATCTTGGAGGATATCTTCCTCACAAACCTAAGTCTGGTGATAGAAACCTAAAATTGTTCTTTGGGAACCACTTTTATCCATTTAAACAATCAAAGAAGTCATTAAAACTTGATAGAGGGTGTGTTTTCTTGGTTTTCACTGGATTTAGGTGTAGATAATCAATATAAAGCCTCAAGATTCTATATGCCTTCTTGGAAAACAAACCTAGAGCTACTAGAGGGAAAATTAGGTCTAATGAAATCCTTATCCATAAGTTCCTCCAGTTACACCATCCACTCCTTGAGCTCAGCTGGGGTAATTTTATAATCCATTAAAGATAACGTAGTGCTCTTTGGGTAAAGATAAATGCATAAATTGATCTCCCTATGGGGGAGAAATTTAGGAACATCCTTAGGAAAAATGTCTATATACTCCACTATAACTATAGTAAGTTGATCGTATGAAGTATCCACTACTAATAGATCCAAATTAACCAAATAATAGGTTATCATATATAAATTTCCATTTACATACCTCAATATCCTCAACTAATGTTCCTACTTGTCCATGAAGGAAAGAAATGATCTGTACGTTCGACAACACACCAATATTTGATGGTATTAGTCTATATGATCATGGAATAAGGATAGATAATTTATTCCAAGGATGATGTTGTAGGGTTCTATTCCAACTACTACGAGGTCCCATAAAAACCTTTCCCTACTAAGCATAAGATCACATCATCAAAAGACATGGGTGAGAATGTGATTGCTTTCAGTGGGAGTTTCTAGCTACATAGTTCATCCTTATGGCTCCACTAAGATTTATAGTTCTAGGAAATAGAACAAAATAATAAATGAATAGATAATTCTAGTTTCTATAAGTATGGTTTATAGTATATAGAATATATAGGCTATAACTCAAATCAAGTTTATCATTTTCTAGTTATATCCCTCTATTGGTTGAGTTTGGTCATGCCCTTTGACACTTGTTCCATGAGCCTGACATAGAATACATGTGGGTGATGATGGTGGAAGTAGGTCATAGAGAATTCCACATATAACTACTCTTCCTGGTGCAACTCCTGCTCCTATACCAGTTTTTCCTCTCTATGGTCCTCCCTATCCCCCTTAGGGTGGTCTCTGATCACATCCCCTTTATTGACATAGAGGTTTATCTACCACCTAAATTCCCTATACTACATATCAGGTTGGGTAGTCTTGAGAAATATAACCTCATAATCCATAGGAATATAAAATCATATATCCTAAATCATAGGATTTAGTCTGTGGCTCATGATATACTAATACTTGATAATAAGATCGAACATGTGCATACCTCTGTCATTATATTCATGATGCTTTCCATTGGCCATCTATATATAAAGACTCATCTCTTGGATAAATTTCAATAACACCTAATAACTACTATCCCTTTAACATGAATCTCTTAATCAATAAATCTATCTTCATTACCCTAGTGTAGGTAGAGATATAGAGGGGAAAACATCTTTTTAAATGTGTTTCTAATGGTCACTCTCAATAATTTGTACTCAAAGGAATTCATCATGAATAATGTGAAGGGACTAAATCCTAAGGTTAGTGAACCATGATGCATAATTCGAGACATACATGCAACCATTTTGAAAATACAACAACTTTTTAATGCATACATCCCTCAATTTAGATAAGTAATACTCCTTATGAAAGAGGTTTAAGAACACTAACCATGGAAGAGTCACCTCATCATGGGTATAAATGATCAAGGTCCACCAAAGATTCACCACACCATAGAGAAGGATAGATTCTAGAACCACCATCTGATTAGAATGTTTTTAGACTATGTATAATACCTTATTCACGACCTCATGCGAGTTATTGGTTTCTTGAGGGTCATGCTCTCCTTAGAACCTGAGTTTCCACTATTACTGGATATTATGAAGCTAACTCAACCTATGTGTATCCTCATCCTATCCCTTTAGAAATATTTTATACTTCACTAGTGGGGTAATGTTTTCCTACATGAAATATGGTGGGTCTACTCACTACACCA
This sequence comes from Viscum album, assembly GCA_963277665.1. NCBI lineage: Eukaryota > Viridiplantae > Streptophyta > Magnoliopsida > Santalales > Viscaceae > Viscum > Viscum album. The sequence goes on along the minus strand of OY728142.1, from coordinate 1,325,229,627 downwards.
TGAGTATAGGATCTACTCCTTAGTTTCCTAGTGGAATCAACTCAGGATATGATCTCTTAATAGAATCCATTCTGATCAGTTTTTTGAAAATAGAAGGATTAATAACCATTACTATCACATCATGAACATAACTCAAGATCCTTTCTAGCTATCTTTATGGTGATATCACATAGCTAACAAGATAAACCATAATAATTGAATCATATATAGGGATCTAACTTAAGAATGATATGAAAATAAATGATCAATTTATATATGATGCATTTACCATTTAATTATTCCATATAATAGGCACCTTAGAGTTTTGAGTCCATAATCATGTTTTCAATGTCATGGTGAATATATACATCACCCGCTACACTAACACAGAGTTCCTTAGCCTAAAATCTAAACTCGTAACCCCATAATACTTTTTCGATAAATTCCCAAACCAATCCTCACATGACACGTGACTTTGAACTTTGTAGCTATGACTGACCATATCTAATATGAATATGATATGAATTTAATCATCAAGACCCAACCCGGGTTAGTAGTGAGCCGAATGTGCCACCCCAAGACAACCACTAATAGACTAGGGGCTAGTTGTAAAGACCCACAACTCTATCAATGAAATTTACCTTCTTATGTTTATTTCATATAGCATAGTTCACATAATATCACTTAGAGAATATAATACAAACATCATAAATGAATAATGAATGAAATAATAGGTATTTCCCGAAGTTAAGGAACATATACCAATGAAATAGTAACTTGACCTTAGGAATAGTAATATGACCCTTATGAATAGTTTATTAGCTAAATGAATAGTGACCTCACCCATGTTTGTATAAATAAAATTTAGGCATCTTATAAATGAAAGTATGATATAATTATATCATAGTATAAGTAAATGGATATTTTAAAAATTATTAATTAAGTGTTGGTATTTTTATGAGTCATAAATATTTAATTAGAATTTTATAATTAATAAAAAAATTTAAAAGAAAATTAATTTTCATACAATGTATTCATAAATTAATATTTTTTCATCTTATTATCTTAGGATAATTTTATGAGACCTTTATTATTTTTTGAAATTGTCATAAAATTAGTTATAGATTAAAAATTTATATTTTTCGAGTAAATGATGGTTTTAATTAAAAATTAAATTTATCATATTTAGAAAATTATTTTCATAAAATCTATTTTATTTTTTAATTATACACATTGAAAAATGGTTAGGATTTTTTTTTTGGGATTTTTGTAAAATACTTGATTTTTTGGTGAATAGTAAATTACGATAATTTATGATAAAGGATAAATACATGATTTATTGGGTCATAGGTGATGTTTGGATGATGTAATCACCCTTGTTTCTGACTCACATACACTTATTACTATATTTTTTCACAATAATCTACACTATTTCTTGTATTGAGAAAATAATAAAATAATGAATTAAATAATGAGAAATCACCCCTCTCCTCCACAATAAATAACACCACTCACCACCCCTTATCTTCACACCTTCCAAGATTTGAGCCTTGTAAAATTTCTTACCAATATTATCGCCCAGGTCCAAGAAGCTCTTGGTCTCATAAAAATACAAAAAACAATCCATTTAAGGAGGTTCTCAAGGATGATTATTTAATAGGTAAAATCGTCTTCCTTCTCATTTTAATTTTTTTGAGTTATTTTTCCTTCCTTATTCTCTCCCCATATCCTCTATAAAAATAATAATGATAACTCAAATAAAATCTATATAATGTAATTATACCATTTTAATGTTATATCCTTCATCGAACTCTTTTATCTATCTCTTTTATTTTAAAAATGAAATCATCGTATGTGAGGTGCTAATTTACAACCTTTGTGGATGACATATTTCCATTCTTCAATTTCTCCTCCAAGGATGGTAATGAAACCATTTTTATGGTTAAAACAGACTGAAATATATGTATTAAAATATTTATTATTTCTTTGAAGTAACATATTTACCTAATACTAAATGATTAAACAAAATGAGTTCATTATGATCAATAACTGTCATAACAATGAAAATGATTATCAATAAATGTCTCATATAATGATTCATCCTAATAACATATAAAAAATGATATATATAAGAATTTAAATTTATTTATGTTCATTAAATTTATATAAATTTAATTCTATATAATTATACCCATTCTGCATGAACTTCCCCGCATGAACTTCTATACTCATATACAAGTAGACTAATCGTGAAAACTAAGGAAACAAACGCTCCCAATCAATAAAATTGTATGTTATAACTCATAAAGAAGGACATAAATGAATTTAATAAAATTATAATAAATAAAATACATGTATATAAGGTTAGTAATTAATTAATTAATGGATTTAATTTTATTATCTTGCCTATTAAGGTCAAGTACAAAACACATTTGGACATAAGGTAAGGGTTTCTTCCCAAACCTCTAATTTATTTCGGGTTATGATTTCTCCCTCTATACACCCATGTAATTCTTAATTTTTTATATAATTATAGTAAATTCTATGTATAAATTACAAAATCATGTATCTAGATCAGTGCATATTTCTTTTATGTGTAATACCTGTTTTACAAGGTTCCCTTTTCAATTATTCCCGATACGCAAGCCTCATTTAAGGGAACAACTAGAATTCTTACCCATTTTCAAATAAACTATATAATTTGTTTTAATCTAAATTAATTTTATAAAATAAATATTTTATTATTGAAAAATATCTTATTTCACTTATGGTTTTATAGAAATATTTTTCCAAAACAACTCTTTGAAAAAATAAGAGTATTTCTTTCAAGAATTCATCGAAGATTTTATAAGAGTATTTTAATCTATTTCAACACCCTTTTTGATTTTTATGTTTAGTTGGGATTAATAATTTATGATATCATCTACTCTATTTTATTGAAATTTTTATGATTACTTTGACTGTGTATGTGCTATCTCGATACCGTTCACTATATTAATCAGAATGGTTACTGATTATGTTTACGAATTGGGGAAAGTCATTTGTATTTTATATGTTAGTTTCAATATGAATGCATATATTGATTATGTTTAACCACTTTCATATGAGGAATGTATTGGATTTATTAAGTGTTGGGTGGGGCCTGTTATATTCCCCTGGTGCATCAGTAGGTCTCATGAGACAAACTATTTTGGGTATGGGCCAATGTCTTACCTAATTATGTATGGTGTCTTGGATGAAGCCTTGATGGTATATTTATGATAGCCCACATTATGAATCCCCTCATTATGAGATTAATATTTTATATTCCATGCAATTATTCTACTATTAGAATATCAATGGTTATGTTTAATTATCCTATGATCACTTATATAGATTTATTTAATTAGTTTTTATTCCGGCCATATTTTGCACATGTTTTTGTTTTAATAACAAGTGTTTTTAGTTATTCACATTTTCTTATTTTTATTTTTTATGATTCCACTATATTATTTACCCTTATTAAGTATTCAATATCACCCCTTTGTTATGTTTATTTTTCCCCATGATGCATATATGTATATTATGAATGACTTGTAAAGATAATATAGAAGTTTATGGGTGTTTCCAATATAGTTACTATTTTGTAATTAATTTCAAGTTATAATGTTGAACTTATGTATGTATATTGTTCTCAAAATATACTAAACAATTTTTTTCCTTTGGGATACATATTCATTATTTATTATTCCAATGTAATGAAGTAAGGCATCGACTCTAGGAAACTGGGGTCGGGCTATTTATAATTGGCATAAGAGTAATTTTAGTAGGAAACTTGGAAACTAGATTTAGAAAACATAGATTATGGAACATAACACTAAGATAGAATTTTAGGATATTAATAAGATAACATCCTAGAATTTTGGTAAGTAGATATTATTTGAAACTTCCTAGAAATACATACCTCTTTGGATACTACAAGTGGATGTGGTTCTAGCACATATGTACCAAGGGGTAACAACCCCGACAAGGTGTCCTAGGCTTTACTCGGGGTAACTTGGTACAAGACAACATGCCTTACTACACACCTGGTTTGACACTCCCATGGGATATGCTTAAGACAAGTCATATTTTATTTAAAAACCATTATGGAGGATTTAAAATTAAATATTCCCATAACAAAACTATGTTTATGATTATGAGAATAAATATACATAGAATTTCAATTTATGTTAAGTGGTTTTCTATTTGGAGATTACACATTAAGATTCATAATCTAATCTAGTGTATTCTATTATTTTGAAATTGTGCCTATTGGAAGGAATGAAAACCCTATCAACACAAGTATCCCATATAGGGTTTTCCCTCCTATGTAAGATAATGATGTCGATATTGGAGATTTGTATTATCACTTGACAATTTTTTCTAAAATTTATATGGTATAAAATGTGTTACACATATCCTTGTTAAGAAAATTTATGCTAGAACCAACATATTTACTCACTTATGAAGTAATATAATTAGAACCTGACTTATCTTACTATGAAGAGCCTATCTAGATTCTGGACACTAAAGAATAAGTGTTGAGGAATCAGATGACTTTACTGGTAAAGGTACTTTGTAAAAATCAGAAAATTTAATAGTTGATGCAGGAGCATAAGAATAATATGATGAAGAACTACCTAAATCTTTTTGTGGGGTTGAAAATATGAAGATTTTGAGGATGAAAGTTTTGTAGGAGGGGAGATTGTAACGACTCAAAACTATTTCAATAAAATTTATATTCTAATATTTATTTAATATATTATAGATCACATAATATCACTTAGAGAACATAATAAAAACATCATAAATGAATAATTAATTAAATAATAGGTAGATCTATAAGTTATGGTTCCTATACTGATGAAATAGTAACTTGAACTTAGAAATCATAATATGACCCTTATAAATAGTAAATTAGATGAATACATGATTTATTGAGTCATAGGTGATGTTTGGATGATGTAATCACCCTTGTTTCTAAATCACATGAACTTATTACTATAGTTTATCATAATATTCAACAATATTTCTTGTCTTGAGCAAAATAATAAAATAAGGAATAAAATAATGAGAAATCACCCCTCTCCTCCACTATTAATACCACCCCTCACAAACCCTTCTCCTCATACCTTCCAAGATTTGAGACTTGTCAAATTTATGCCTAATATTATTTCCAAGACTCTCCCCCACATCCCATAGATCTTGGTCTCATTAAACGACCAAAAATAATTCCCTTAAGGAGGTTCTCAAGGAGGAGTATTCAAGAGGTAAAATCTTATTACTTTTCCATTTAATATTTTTAAGTTCTTTTATTTTATTATTATCTCCCCACATCCTCTGTAAAAATTATCACAATAACTCCAATATAATCTATATACTGAAATTATATCATTTTAATGGAATATAATTCATCAAATGCATTTCTATCTCTCTTTTATTTTAAAAACGAAATCATCGTCCATGAGGTGCCAATTTACAACCTTTATGGACAACGAATTTTCATTCTTAAATTTATCCTTTAAGGATTGTAGTTAAACAATTTTTAATATTAAAACAGAATGTAGTATATTTATTACAACCTTTATTATATTATTGAAGTAACATATTTACATAATACTAAATGACAAAACAAAATGAGTTCATTATGATCAATAACTATCGTAATAATGTAAACAATTATCACTAAATTTATTATCTAATGATTCATACTAATACCATATAATAAAATGATATATATAAAAATTTACAATTATGTATTTTAATTAAAATCATATAAATTCTATTCTTTATAATTACACCCATTCTGCATGAACTTCAATACTCATATACAAGTATACCGATCGTGAAAACCAAGGAAATAAACACTTCTGATCAATAAAATTGTATCTTATAACTCATCAAAAAGGTCATAAATGAACTTAAATAAATTATAATAAATATGATACATGTATATAGGGTTATTAATTAATTAGTTAATGGATTTAATTTTATTATCCCGGATATTAAGGTCAAGTGAAAAACACATTCAGACATAAGGTAAGGGGTTTTTCCTCAACCTCCAATTTCTTTAGGGTTATGATTTATACCTCTATAAACCTATTAAATTATTCATTATTTTTATATAATTCTTATAAATTATTTTTATAAATTTAAAAATCATATATCCAGACCAGTGCATCTTTTATTATGGGTAATACTTGTTTTACAAGGTTCCCTTTTCAATTCTTCCTAATACACAAGACTAATTAAAGGGAGCGACTTGAATTCTTACCCCTTTTCAAGTGAACTATATAAAATATATTAAGGAACCATTATTTTTAAAAAATAAACCATTATATTATTAAAAAAATATCTTAGTTCACTTATAATTTTATACAAATATTTTTCCAAAATAAATCTTCTTTGTAAAGTAAAAGAGTATTTTTCTCAAGAATTCCTCGATGATTTTTTAAGAGTATTTTAATCTATTTTAACAACCTTGTTTATTATTATGTTTAATTGGGATTAATAATTTAAGGTTTATGATTATTTTAACTATGATTGTGCTATATTGATACCATTCACCATATTACTCTGAATGGTTAGTGATTATGTTTACTGATTGGGGAAAATTATTTACATTTCATATGTTAGTTTCAATATGAATGTATATGTTGATTATATTTCACCCCTTTCATATGATTAATGAATTGTACTTAGTAAGTGTTAGTTGGGGCCTACTATATCCCCTCAATGCATCAGTAGGTCTCAGGAGACAAAATATTTTGGGTATGGGCTAACGTCTTACCCGATTATGTATGGTGTCTTGGACAAAGCCTTAACGGTATATTTATGATGTCATGAATTATGCATTCTATTATTTTGTGATTAGTATTTGATATTATATGTGATTATTTTACTTGTATAATATCCATGGTTATGTTTCATTCTTATATGATCATATATATGGCTTGATTTAATCAATTTTTATTCCTATCATATTATGCTCAAGTTTTTTGTTTTAACAACAAGTGTTTTTAGTTATTCACTTTGCCTTATGGTTTATTTTTTTGCTTCTGCTATATTACTTACCCTTACCGAGCATATTATATGACCCCTTTCCTATGTTTATTTTTACCTAGGATATGAAGATATATATTATGAATGACTTGCAAGGATAATCTAGATGTTTATGGGTGTTTTCAATATAGTTACTATGTTGTAATTAATTTAAAGTTGTAATGTTGAACTTATGGATGTATCTTGTTTTCAAAATATACTAAACTATTTGTTTCTTCAGAATAAAAGTTCCTTTTTTATTATGAAAATTTAATTAAGTAAGGCACCAGTTCCGAAAACTAAGGTTGAGGTCTTTACACTAGTGACTAGCTTCGAGATGGCATATCACACCACATGGGATGCGTTATCATAAGGCACCTATAAATAAGCACACACCTCAACATAAGATATATATTTATGAAATATAGATAATAATACCAACTAAAATATATAAAATTCATTAAATGGACACTAACTGTCACGACCCATCCCCCGGGGCCCATGCCATGACTACCCTAAGCCCGCCTTCCATAGGCCAGGGGCTGGCGACTAGCACCGAAAGAAGTATTCCCTAAACCGGGAAGGAATTACCTTTGTATCCTATAAATACACACAACCAAGCACAAGATAAGATACAAACACAAGTAAACTGTATATTAAAAAGAGTGTGTACAGTAAGAAAAAGGGGCCATAATACAAGCCCAACTGGAAAGTACAAGAAAACTAGAATGTACAAGTAAGCTGAACAGATCTGGTGAACACCCACCAAGGATCCTACCTGATGGGTAGGTACAACTCTTGAATGGTTGTCTCTATAGTAAGACTCAACTAAGGTCCACCTATGAGCTACCTCCAGTCCTGGTACTCTTATCCTTAGTCAGCACTATTTGTCGTCTGCACCAAACACAACAAGGTACGGGCGTAGCCTGTGCAGGAGTGAGTATAACGATACTCAATAGGGACCCTGAGACCCCCAAAGGTCTCACAAAAACCACAAAGGATAAAACACAAAGAAATGAATCAACTGAAAACCCTACTTATGTATATGCTCAAACATATACATAAGTTATCAAGTATACCCATCTCATCATGAGGAAACACAGGGTCCAACTCAAAAGCCCAAAGCTCAACAGTTCCACAAAAGAAGAAATACCACGAAGGTAAGTACCACCAAGGTATGCCACATAGAAGAATACCACAAAGGTATCACCATGAAGGTAAGTACCAAAAAGGTACATCACACAAAATATTACCACAAAGGTATCACCACAAAGGTAAGTACCACAAAGGTATGCCACACAAAAGATTACCACAAAGGTATCTCCACGGAGGTAAGTACCACAAAGGTACGCCAAACGGAAGATTAAAACAAAGATAAAGACTTAGGCCACCCCAGGTATAACTTAGGTATGGTATTAAAGATGATTATATGTAACTACTGAATCATCTTACTCTGTTAAGTGGCAGACCCTCGTAGGATCCTAAATCATCAGACCCATAAAGGATCCTAAATGATCAGACCCATATAATATCCTAGTATATCATCAGACCCACCTAGGATCCTAGTACAACAGAACAATGTAGGATCTTAGAGTAGTCCCATTTGGATTCCTAGAGTGTATCCAAGTGATACTCTCGAACATAGACCCATAAAGGATCTCAAAGCACAGACGCACATAGGATCCCTTTGTCATGTTACAGCCAGATACAGGGTTCCTGCACTAAGCTCACTTGATTCCGGAAGAATACACTTCTCAAGACATAGTTAGATACTCTAAATACCATGAAGACTCACAAAGAAGTATACCAAAGGACCACCATGTGACAGGGGTCTCAACGCAACAGACAGTGCGTCAATTGGATGCCCAGTCTGTAAGTTATTGTCCTTTTAGTCCCGAGGGCCCAGTTGGATTAATTTTCGATCCAACCCAGCCATTCCACAACCTTATAAAAAACTCAAGTGGGATATACCAAAAGGAATATCTCTATCCAAGGTTTCTGGTGCGATAGACGGTTTATCAAACAGACGCCCGTAGCTCAAGATATGGTCGAAAGAACGAAAAGGGGTCAAAGTTGGTCTAGGTCTGGTCTAACCCTGCCCGACCCAACCTAGTTCAGGTCAACTCAGCCCAAACCGGATTTGGACCTGGGTCGGACCCGACCCGTGGGATCTGACCCGGCCTGTTGGGTCCAGCCTGGCCCACGCTGGGCAGCCCACGGTGTGGACCACTGTGCGGCGTCCGCTTAGCACGCGGCGAGCCGGTCGGCCAACCATCATCCTCCACATGACGTGATCACACGCCGCGCCTTCACCGGCGGCTGGCACTGAGCCGACTGTACCTCCCCTCACCGCGACTCTTCTCCACCAGGAAGCACAGGCGTGCACCGCCACCCCTTCGTGCAACCGGCCACCGCCGCCCGCTGCCGCTTGTCGCCGTCCTCTGCCCTTACTCCGCCACGGCTGATGGGCCGCGGCTCTTCTCCGGCGGCACGGTCACACCACCACCTTCGTCATAGCTGGGAAGAGTTCTGGACACCGCTCTCGAGTCCCACTGGTGCCAAACGCCAACACCGGTCACTGTCCTCCTCCATCACGAAGATCGCATCAAAACCACATAGGTTGCAAAGAGGTCGGGCCATGTTTGTTTGGCCCACACCCTCCGCGTTAGAATGGTAACAAGAAGCTTGTTTATTCTTGAATTATAAAGAATGTCCAGAATGAGGTATGGGGTATACAAATAAAAAACCCTACCTCAAAGGTTCCTTTGGAGATCGTCCACGGTTGAAGATGGATTAACGTTTGTCGATCCCGAAGCAACCCTCCTCCAACGATGCCACTTGTTTGACAATCCTCCGTTCTTTGGTTCCTCCTTAGTGAGAATTGTTCTTCCTCAAGAGGCTCCTCCAAGAATACCCTTTTCCAACAATTCCCCCCAAAAACCAAGTGGTGAAATGAAAACTTAAATTAAAATAGTTTTTTTACAATTAATTTACGTTGGCACAATAATTAAATGGCTCAATTGATTAATTAGAGAGTTGGCACAATTAATTGGGGAATTCTAAGGGTCTTCCCCCACATTAATGAAGGGTTTGGGTGGTCCCCAACATTGAATTCCAATTGGTAGGATTAAAGATATTGTGGTCCCACCTCCATAAATCAAAAGTAGGTTAAAATAAAAATAAAAATGTTAAATATGTTTTTTTCTATTCTTCCACAAAAAGGTGAAAAACTAACTTCAACCCTCAACCTACTACAGTCGAGGTGAATGTCTCCTTAATCGAATACCAGCACTGCGAATTCAATGGTGCCCTCAGATTTCAATTCCGAGCACTGGTTTGAAAGTTACAAAAACCCACTCGCACGTTTATTGAACATACCTAAAAAAAGTTCATAAATTCAATCCAGGCACACCGGGCCTCGAAATCACATGTTGTCAATTTTTGCGGACTCGTAAAATTCCCATATAATTAAAAAAAATTTATATGGAATTTCTGGGTCTTTACACTAACCATCTAAAGATTATGAAAAAGTGAAATGAAATAATGAAATGGGGGAGAAACAAAGGCCTAATATCCTAAAGTTAAAGACTAACGTAACACAACTATAAGGTAAATATGGATCCCTAATTCACAGATCCCATCATGAGCTATGCCTACACATATCACCTCCAAGTAACATTAATCTCCCTCTCTATTAACATCATGTCCTCTGAGATAACTACCAAAATATCTATCATCTATGTAAGACATGACACATGTAGGTGAAATTCCCATATATGAGTGTGTACATATATACCAAGTAGGATTACCCCATACCAAAAAAGGATAGATAATAAGACAATCTAGCTCAAAACCACTAAAGCAAGAATAAACACATATATACTTTAATGTCATGGAACTCAAGACATAAATGTGATTCCTTATTTACAAAGACCATCTATATAATAATTATCCCCAAAAATTAAACCAATAATCTAAACTACCTAACTTTATAACCCATCACACCTCTCAAAAACTATAATGGGGGACCCATGCCTCGTTATAGTAAGTATTGGTCAAGGGTGTAACCTACTCTGATGGAGAAATTACACCCCATATAATATAACATGTTAGATGAGTGAGTACCTATCTCCATAGATATAAGACCCATACCATGAGAATATGGGGGTGTACTGAACTCCAGGAAGAATGTGGGTGACCCATGCACTGACACTAGATCACCGTAAAGGGAGTTCCTAATATCAAGTATTATTTGATAACAATTATTGATTCCCGTCATAAAATCCAAAAAGTTAAAGAAATAAAATTATCCAAATCACCTAATGTATCCCCAATTATAATAAATAAGTATGTGCTTCCTCATTATACGTGAAAAAAAGTCATGCTGGACTAATCTAGTACACAAATCCAGGTCCTAAGAAAGAAATTATGATTTTATATAGGTATAGGAAAATTATAGGGAATGAAAGTTTGGGGTACATGATGTGTTTCCCATTATAAAAAGTCTGATTATATACTTCAATCCACATGGATTTTATAGGTAAACTTACACCATGTGTTTGATAGTGTACACAATGTGTGGGATTCACATATATAATCAATGTATACCATCTTATCATGATTCATGTACTGAAAAAGGTGAACAAAAAGTACCATTTATACACACAACATATGGGGATGCCTCATGATTTTTTACTCCCTATAAACATTAATTTTCATGACCGAACTCCATACAAATTTTACTTTTGAAGTATACTCTATATGATATTTAACTAAAACCGAAACCCTAGCCACCACTGCTTGGGTGACACATGGTGTGTAGATAAGAAGTATATACATTAGGATCATGTATTAGAACTCCCATTTTGAAACTCACCTAGAATCACGTATTTTTTTTCCAATTTCCCTCTGATCATTCTTGAAACATCATTTTCGACCTGTAGTGCACCCATCATATCTATGAGATCCTTTTATAGTAACCCTTTATTGAAAAAATTCCCAAAAACAAACTATTATAACTCCTAGATTCCTTGAATGTAAATTCCATTAATGATATCATGCCATCATGCTACTCAACAGTCCACTATATCCTTTTGAAAATCCTATACAACCTAATCTCTACTACCATTTCCAAGTCATTTGGTTGCATACTCTAATTTTGATTTTTCCTCAATGCATGCTATGATTTGTTAAACTACTAGTTATGGAGAAGGTAGGTAGTGAAAATTATTAGAACGGGGAGAATAAAAATTAATGAAATACAAATTTGGGATTTTTGGTGGTTAGTACGAAGGTTCTACCACTAATCATCGAGCATGGGTATGAAAACAATGACGAATATAGAAAATTAGTGTAGATTTTGGGAAGATAAAGAACAAACCAAAATCATGGGGATTTAAAATTTCCAAAAATTCAAATACAATATATCTATAAATATAATTATTAAAATAATAATAAATAATAAATAATAAATGTACTATAATGATATCTTCCTTGATCAAATGATCATTTTTTGGTGATGATTCCATTTTCACTGGGTTTCATTACCGATCACCGTCAAAGATAGAATTTTTTGGATTCATGGATCCCCAATTTTATCAAGACCCTTAATATCTTTATTTTAGGGTTAATGGTAAATGTGGTAAATTCCCTTATTATAAATTCAAGGATGAATAAATTTGTAATTATATGTTTAGAGTATATAATTAATTGATTTATTTATTTAATTAAACCCACAAGGGACCTAATATGGGGGCCTAAATGTGAACCAAAACCACACCACCCCTAGGGTTAAACACTTATTCAAAATGTAATCATGATAATGGTTTTACCACTTGAGTCCCAATTTAGAAAGAAATGGTACTTTCCCATGATCAATCATGTTCAAACTGAAAATAATATATTATATTCATGCATATATAATATTAATATGATGAAAATGACTCAATGAACCATCCATAAACTATTCTAAAGGTACAAAGAAAAAAATCAAGAAACTAAATTATTATTATCCTTAGTAATAGCTAAAATTCTCCTAGAATAATCCCTAGAATGAGAAGTTACTTATCTTAGAGTTTCATCTTAATTTGTATCACTCTTTGATCTGAGCGAGACTCCACATATCCATAGCCTTATCTTGCCTTGTGGAATGACATCCATAGATAAACAATTGAAATTAAACTTGAAATATATGTAAAATACATATTTTCTAATATTTTATAATATCTATAAAGTCTATAAAAACATTTTTTCATGACCATCATAATTTCATCATGATCTTTTAATCTTCTCAAATCCAGTGAATAATCAATTTTCTATGACCTAGAACATTGAATCATGAACACTAAATCGGTAGCGTGGTGTGTAATATACCAAATTGAGGCCCTCTTTGTCCCTTAGGTAGAACCAAACTGAGATTTAATAGGGTTTTACATGGAATAATTCTTATTCCCACAACTCTTAAGGAACAATTTTATAGCATAACACTTAATACTATATGATGGTGGTTTTATCATAAATGTAACGTGTTCTACAGTATTCAACGAATCACTAAAAAATAAAAGGTTCTGTGGAATAATATTCTATATAAGTGTAAATACTCCTTATACTCAATTGTTCATGGAAAAATGCTCTCCATTATATCATGGTGTCCTTTTACTCAAAGAATCCTTCATTCCTTTATATCCAACTCTACCAAAAATGGATTCCAACTCACCCATGAGATTGTTTTCAATGAATACACTAAGAAAACACTTTCAATAATCATGAATGGATTTCTCAAAGAAATAAATCACTATAAACATATAATGTAAATGTTATATAAACACCATAAAATAGGATATAATGGTACATTTGAGAGTTCTCCAATATCTTGGTGTAAATACCAATACTATATTGACTATGTCTTAATTGAGATCAACTCAAACCCCCTTAATAATTCACTTTATAAAGGGAATCCATTAATTAATATCAATCACCTTAAGGTAACTTTAGTATTCCTATATTTTTTTTGTAAATTTAAGTATTAATGAGTAAGATATTCTCAAATTTTTATCTACCAACTCCTCATGTATCCCTGTATTAGGAAAATGTGTGTTCACTTCTTGCTTTTTCATCACCTAAAAAAATAATCAAGAGTCATCCCTTTGTAAGAATATCTCCTTTATATTCAATCCATTTAAAAATTAATGACATGGAATGAAAGAGGGAAAATAAACTAGAAAACCAATAGAGTTTTTAGTGAGAATGAACTCCCAACAACACTATTAAGTACTAGAATACATCCTTTATTATGCACTTCTTAAAGATATTCATAAATTGATATTAATTTGAAACATACTATAATACAATGGATATATTCTACACCTTATCATTTATGTATTGGAAATTAATATTAATTTTCACCAACCTTGAATATGAAAACATATTCAAGATTATTTCACTTTGATTGTCACACCCAATCACCAATGGATATGAGACATCTACCCTCATGTCATCAAGTTGTGAATTTATATAAATCATTTAAGTTATGGTATGTTATTATATAATCCACTCAGTCACTAATAAGCTTAGAGTTACTGATTTTTTCTTCTTAGAGTACCATCCAACACATCTTTCCCTAACATAGAATGCATATCTAGAAGTATACTTGTAATCACAACCATCACCTTCCCAATATACATCAGAATAATTATATAGATGAAAATATATAACTTTGTTATACCTCAAGCCATAATGAAGAGTTAATTTAAGATAGAATAAGATCTTTTTCACTGCTATAAGATGTGATTTCTTATTATTTATTTGGAATAAATCACATAGAGTAATGAAAAATACAATGTTTAGTATAGATGATATTAATTAGATTAGGCTTATAATAAGACTTCAAGACTCTATTGGATAAATACTCATTATTTCTTAATTAGTGGATAATTTATTTTTAAGCTAATTAGGATAAATAACTACTCTTTATTCCTACATACCAAAATTCATCAAAAACTCATGAGGATACTTATCTTTTGAGATAAAAATATAAATTTCTATGTTCATAACTTATAATCCAAAAAAATGTCATCTCACTGATCATTGACACCACAAAGTGTTTATTCATTTGGGTAGTAAAGTCCTCACAAGTTTGTTCTTTATTTTTGGTAGAAATAATTTTATCAACATATACAATAATAACGAATAAGTTTGTTTCATCTCCCTAAACATAGAGATTAGAACTCACATTTATGTTTATGAACTCCTTGCTACTTAAGCTACTTTAAAACTTTGAATTACATGCTTGAGGATCTTATTTAATCCCATATAAATCATTATTCATCTTGTAGAACTGCGAATCATCACCGTTAACGATAAACCCTTTTGGTTATTCAATGAATACCTCTTTCTAAATTTCACTATTTAGGATTTATGAATTCAAATCTATATATAAAACTTTATAATATCTTTATTTACACATCAAAAGAAAGATTAAAATAATTTTGAGCCTTGTGACTAAATAACATGCCTCATAATTGTCTATACAATCAATTTAGGTGTATCCCTTATATAAAATATGATATTTAGTCCATGGTAATTATCCTTTATCATTGAGTTTACACTAGGAGAGAAAAGAATCTATGACTATGAGTGAAGATTGTGGTTATAGATCTAATGACTATGTTTATAGGTTGTGAACATAGCCAAGTAGGCCATAGGGTCTATTGGAATAATATTAAAACCTTGGTCTATTACCATAGTCATGTTTCTATGGATATAAAGCTATTATCACAAACCATGTTTTCCCATGGGAACCATCACCCATGGCTGGTTATTGGCATCACAATAGACCCTCATTTTACTTCTATGAGAACCTACTTGTGACTATAAAGCTATTTTGATGGGACATATTTAGTATTGAGAAACATTTCCCATAAAAATAGATTTATATCCATAGGTGATGCCCATGGCCTTTGATATTGGGAAACTTTAAAAAAACCTTTGAGTTTCTATCCCAAAACCTCTGCATTATACAATATAAGGCACTCTACCACTCTCTTACATTGTGTTACACACACACACATAAATATAAATATAAATATAAATATAAATATAAATATAAATATAAATATAAATATAAATATAAATATAAATATAAATATAAATATAAATATAAATATAAATATAAATATAAATATAAATATAAATATAAATATAAATATAAATATAAATATAAATATAAATATAAATATAAATATAAATATAAATATAAATATATATATATATATATATATATATAGTAATATTTAAATGTATATTATTATAATCAATATAATAATTTTAATTATTATTTTCTACATTCCTAGTTTCTATGGATACGATCCACTGAAATGTGGGGGAATTCTCCCACCACATGTACATACCACCATGGATAGTGTGACCCATGAATGTAATCCCCCACCCCATGGAGATACCCCTATGGGTAGTGTAGCCTATAGTGGTAGTCCACTTCCATATGGACCTATCCACATGTGTAGTTTAACCCATGGTGGTTGTACCCCTCCACATGGAACTATCACCATGGGTGGTGTGGCCCATGGTAGTCATCCCTTACTACATGGGTCTACTAACATGGGTGGTGTGGCCTATGGTGGTTATCCTCCACTATATGGCCCTACCACCATATGTAGTGCGAGCTATGAAAATCATCCCTCACCACATAGTCCTATCACTATAGGTGGTGTGGCCCATGGTGGTAGTCCATCACCAAATGGACCTACCACCATAGGCCATACCATCAAAGGTTTTAATTCTATATGGGAATGAACTATAGATATGTGCACTAGTGCCTGTGGAAGTATACTATTCTCAAACCATTCTCCCACACTCCCCACACTAGACACATCAGTCCCGCATATCCCTATGACTACAAGGTATGTTGCGCCTGGTTATAATCCATTCCCATGTTGAATTATATCCATGAGTGTCTTGGCCTATGGTGGTAAGGACCCTATGGCCACACGATTTTTTTCCCATGATAATAAATCAACCTGTGGCCATGGTTCTTATAATTTTTATTATAGATATGTAACCATATGTTATTTTTATAGTAGTGTTATTTAGAAAAATAACATCATCTCAACAAAATTATTATCATTGGGACATGAATCTAGTTCCAATGTTTCATTATTTTCCATTTAATTCATCTCTTCTTTTGTTATTGTAATATAATACTCATATTTTAATTCTCTTTCCACATATTTTTGTTTAAATTGAAAAACAAAGCCTATATTATTGGAATCCCTCAATTTCCTTAAGGATGGAAAACCCTTTCCACTGTCTCCTAGATTTTTTTTAGTTTCCACATGCTTTCTATGTCTTATGAATTTAGTTACTTGTTTCATGGGTAGTTATTATGAGGATGAATATTGTTGTTCCTCAAGTATTTGTGATTTGAGCTGAAAGTTATTTTGATTATAGGACAGGTATTTCTAGGCCTATAGAAATTGGACTTTGACACGATGTGTTCTTATGAGTAGGTGTGTAGAGACCCAAAGCTTGACGTACATGGACATTACATTACTTTTTAGAAATACTTAATACATAACAAAAATAGACACACAAGGACCGTAATACTTTAGTGTCTTTGGAAACTCGGAATAAAATCTTCTAATAATGGTGAAAGATCTTCAACATCTCCCATAAAGATCTTCTTTTTTTTACCTAAAACCTTTCTTTATATCCTGGGGAAAAGAAGACATAAAAGGGTGAGATCAAATTCTCAGTAAGGGTAAACAAAAGAAATATCAATCACATCATATTCATAGGAACATAACATTTTGGAAATCTTAACCTGCAAAAGAGATCATAATTTCATAACATGGGATAAATCATAGTAGTCAAATGAAATCCCAATAATCATAACTTAAAACATGAAACTTTTTGGCATACACACATAATAATATAGAATCATTTATTATTAGTCAAGAATCATTTCCAAGACTATCTTAGTGGACAAAGCCCATTTCTGAACCGAGTTCACTCCTCGTTTCAGTCCTGTTTCACTGAACCGGTTTAACCTGTTGTTCCAGCCATGTCTATCTCATGATATATAAAATCTTTACCCAATGCATTGGAGGGAGATATAGGTCCCACCCATCTCATAATGATACCATTCTTATGTGTTCCAAAACATCATAAATCATACATCATTGCATAACCCATGTAATAAAAATGGGATTCTTAAACATCGGGACATCATAAAACA
Organism: Viscum album; assembly: GCA_963277665.1. Classification (NCBI taxonomy): domain Eukaryota; kingdom Viridiplantae; phylum Streptophyta; class Magnoliopsida; order Santalales; family Viscaceae; genus Viscum; species Viscum album. The sequence continues at coordinate 1,325,211,335 of OY728142.1, read as the reverse complement.
ATTCATATAAGATAAAGGAATTCATAGAAATAATTCCATGACAACATAATAAAATCAATGTAATAATAAGGATAAAAACAGAACCCTTTATTATCTTAGATGGAAAATAATTTTGATAAAACACTTGAACACCATTCCTGAGGAAAATATCCTTTCTAGTTCAAAAACACTTTTCCTTTCTTAACATGTCATACAATTCTAAACTAAAAGAAGTTGATTAAAAATAAACTTTAAAAATTGTAAAGTAAGCTTCTTGGAAATAATGTTTTAAAAATCCATTCATGCCATATAAGTTAAAAAAACATTCTTCTCGTACTTTTGTTGGAAAAGTCAAAAAAAGTACCTTGTACGAAAAACGACAAAAGATTCCTTTCAAATCTTTTACTAAAAACTCACCGAAGGGTAAAATTGGATTTAAAAAATTATAGGTGGATAGAAATAATATTACATATTGAGGAAAAATGGATGTGGATGATAAATTACACCCCAATAAATACCAAAGTATAAACAATCTCGGATAAAATGAGATTGTGATATTTTCCCTTACCTTAGGTCTGATTTGCTTCGTAAGTGTCCGAACCTCCTGTATAATGATTTCAATAATGTCATTGACTTATTCCAGAATCATAATCATTGTTATGATATTATATATGGTTCACTTATGATTTTATATTACCTGTTCTTTTGTAAATTCCATGTTAAAGCAGCGTTTTGGGTAAAATCATTATATTTATCGTATATGTTTCGACTTGTATTTCTTGATATTATTACTTATATCCTAATTTACATAATTCCAGAATAAAAAAAATGATTTATATATAATATATATTCATCATATACATATATATTATAGATCGATAAAAGGAATGAAATACACTGTTCATGGAGACGGTAGGCCGTACGTACGCATGAACGCTGTTTTCGTTTCCCTTTTGAATTGAATGGAATTAAGAAAATCATATACATATATATATATATATATATACATAAATCCAGTATCATTATTATTTCATATATTTAATTATTATTCATTATATATACTTTATAATCACTCATGAATGGTTAACATGGAGAGTGAATCTCATCGCGTCGTGGAGACGGTAGTCCATACGTACGCACGAGCGATGATATCATTCCCAAGATCACAGAATTGTATTAAAGTGTATGTATAATATTAAATAATCAATATCACTTTACAATAATCATACATATATTCATTACTTTCACCCTTATACCAATCCAAGTAAGGTGGTGGTGGAAAATAGATTACACCACGCCGTGGAGACGGTATTCCGTACGTACGCACGCGCGGTGATTTCATTTTCTGTACGATGGATAGATGGTGAAATAGGGTTGTTTCATACATATAATAAAATATCAGTATATTATTGATACTGATGTTATTACTTCATAATGAAACAACTAAAGAAGAAGATGTGGAAGAAGAAATAAAGATGAAAGAATCGGTAACGGACATTACCTCTTCTTTGAAGTGCTTCTTTGAGACTTCCTTTTAGGGCACTAAAATTGGTCTTTTAAGATGACCAGGACCTCTAGGATGTCTTTAGGGAATTTTAGAGGAGAAATTTTCAGGGGTTGTCCGAGCTTGAAGGCTCAATGTGGTGTGAGGAAGAGAGGGAGGAGGTGCCCTTTTATAAGGGAGGGGAGGGGCACCTTTGGAATAACTAAAAATATTATTTAATTATAAAGTCATATTCGGTTTTTAATAGCTCCAAATTGATTTATTTAGAATCTAATGTGGGGATGGGTCGAAATCCTCTCATCCAATAGAATTTAGTCAAGTTTAGGTTCCTATTTTAACCTTATCATTTAGATTTAACATTAAGTTAAATAATTTTACTTTTACCGTGTCTTCTTGTGTTCTTACACTATAAGGTTAATAAACTTACTATAACAAGACAAAATAACCCTAAGTTGTTTATTATTAATATATATAACCTTATCTAAGTCATTTGGCTGATAATTAGATTTTTATGAATAAAATAACAATTAATAATATAATATATTTTTTAAAAACTATTTTATGTCAATTTTGACACTATTTAGTAATTGATTTTTATGAAACTCATAACAGAATGATTAGTTCGAACGAAGTTAATTAAATAAATACTAACATGTAATATTAACCTTTAAAATTAGTTTAATTTATAAAAATACTCAAATTATATTTATTTGGGTATTTATAATATCAATTATTCTAATTTTTCACTATTATGGTAATTAATGCATCATCATTGTGTAATAAATAAATTTATTTATTTAATGTTTAAAAATTATAAAAAAAATATAATTATGTAGGAAAGCTTATTATATTTCTAATTAATATTTACAATCGAATTTATCTTATGTATAACCCCATATTAAAAATGTTTGATTAAATAAACTTTGATTTTAACTCTTTTAACTCTTCTTTGAATTAAATAATAATAAATGTCCTAATCTAATCCAAGTGGGCCTAAATGGTCATATTTTATTCCTAAGGTTGTTTGTGGTCGAATTAAACTTATCCAATAGAATTAGGACATATGTTAGGGTAATAATATTATCATTTTTACCCTTAATTACCCTATTTACTTTTAACCGTGGTAAAAAAAAGTAAAAAGTTACTATTCAACAAAAATTATTTTCATCTCATTGAACCACATTTTACTTACTGACATCAACCGTGTCTCTAGAATTTTTGAAATTCCACTCACAGAAGCGGTAAAATTAAGTTGTATGAAAAATTCAATTTTTTTAACTACCACTTAGTGGTTTCACTATTCATAAAAAAATTAAAGTTTCCAGAAAAATACCAAAAATTAGGCCTAAGCTATATTTGATATTATGAACTCAAAAATGATGTCTATTTTACCAAATTCAAAACATTTCATTAGAATTAATTAATTTAAAAATTAATTCCCATCGTCAAAACAAATAGCGTGTTCTTAAGAGATAATAACTATCAAAAGATTGACACTTGTTTATGTCTGGTTTAAATGGGAAATTACATCCAATGACCAAAATTGTATTAAATTGTAAAAATATATTCGAAATATACTTTAAAAACACAAAACTTAATAATTTATCACTATTAAATATTTCGATTAAAAAGGTTGTTTTTAATTAAAATTTATTATTTTTCACTATTCATCAGAAAATGAAAGTTATCTAAAAAGTACCAAAATTTCACCCTAAGCTAATTACGATATTCCGAATCCAAAAATGAAGTCCGTTTTGAAAAAGAAAATTTTAAAAATTTTAAAAAGTTGTTATTGCTATTCGTAACGGCTAGTTTTAATAATATTTTAATAGCATATCGCTGTTTAGTGAAACTTGGTATTGCGTACTACACACGCTATCGAGGAATGTCTTGATTGCATGTAATGAAAGGAAATTCAAGGATTTGTGTTGTGCAAGATCCTTTTGGTGTAGCGTATAACACAAGACATCAATAAAATTAAAAAGAATATTTTTCATAAAATCTCGGGGTGTTACATTCTACCCCCCTTAAAATGAATTTTGCCCTCAAAATTCGTCAGGGTTGTAAATGGTTTACTACTCGAATGTTTCTTTAACAGAAACCCACATCATAAAAAGGAATACCAAAACATGGATTTAAAAACTAGAGTATCAAATGTAACGGTTACCCAAATTAACTCATCACTGGGTTTCCACGTAGGAGAACATAGGTAAAAATATGGATATGGAAGAAAAATCTGACCATCATGTTCTGATGGAGAGTGGTAGAGAACATGGATATGAAAAAGCCATCAATCACAAACCCATAAATTTGTGATTATCTAAGGTACCATTTTATTCATCGGATATAAGAGCATTATGACAACATTTTTGGTTTTCAAGATCATTTCCCTAAAGTTGATGAAATTGGAATTAGAAGAAATACATTCATGATTTTGGTATAGTCTCACCATTGGTCATTCTTTGGACAATTTCCACTTCATCTCTTAAAGAAATGAAGTTGAATTTGTCATTCGTGATGTGTTAGCAGATCATGTGATAGAATGATGGGTCATTCCATCTGTCTCAAACAAAAGGTTAGAAAAGTTATCAAAAAATAAAAAAGTCCATCTATAGTGAGATTAATCATATATTGTTCCTAAAATGGACTTATACTTCATATATCATACTGATTAATATAATAAAACTAGTTTCTACTAAATAGGGACTTCCTGTAGGCCAGTGGTAGGCGATAAAGGCCAGTCGCACTTCGGTTGTGGGTTCGATTCCCACAGCCTTGTCCGACGCGATGGGCTGTCACCCGTCCTGCAGGTTGTCCTTTTTCTAAAGCTATATTACTATAACATCCCATCAATAATATCGAAAAAAATTTCTATCCATAAACAATACTAACTTATTTCTAACATAATCCATTCCAATGTTTTGTCTTATCTAAAATACTTCGGTCCAAGCTCATAGTATAAAGAAAACGATTACTTGAAATGTCATCAACCAAGCATGTGAATACCATCATTTATCCCCCATATATCTTGTTGGTCACATTCCAATCACGTGAATACCTTAATCATGTATTCTCTTGAAAAATGAATACCCATTAATCCTTAGTGAAAACATGAATGCTCTTAAAAGTTATCTCTTTCCACATACCAAAATCGTCAATATTCTATATACTCAAACCATGATATCACTTAGTCCTTATATCAATCATGAGCTCATGAATACTGTCAAACATTTCATTTTCTCGCATATCATATTTTTTTCCAAAAATATCTCAATCAGTTTCCATGGTTACCAGTACCATTGAAAACCACAATAGACCAATACATAAATATTCCAATATTCCACGATACTATATACAACATTATTTTGGAATCCCCTTACATAAACACTTAATCATTCTACCACATCGTTGTCATATTCAACATCACCAATAGTGATCGCATGTGACTTCCCTTTGTCCTTTTCCATAAGTGGTTGCTCATGTCGATTATCACTAACCCTTGGATTAGGGAATTTATTACTATAATGTTCCATTTCCTTGCACTTGAAGCATTGAAGTGTTGGTGGTGCGTTCTCTGCAGTCTTTTCTTTATTCACATCATTAAAAACCCTTTTTCCATTACTTCAACACACAACTGCTCGATGACCTTCTTTTTGACACTTAAAACATCTTCTATTACCTTTAAGACAATATCCACCATGCTTCTTTCCACACTTTGAGCATAAGGAAACATTCATCTTCTTTTCACCATTATTATAAGATTTCTCCTTGAAATCCATCTTTCGTTTCTTGTCAAAACAATGAGATGGATAAGTAACACCAACTTCCATTTCTACCTTGATAGCACAACGCGCAATTTCTTCATAGATACTGAAGTCTCTTATAGCTAATTCCCTTCGAATATTTGGTTTTAAGCCACTGAAGAATCGATCAACTTTACTTTCGGGTTGGATGAGAAATCCAGATGCATACCTTGCAAGCCTTGTAAAATTATCTTCATATATACCAACATATTCATCATCCTTTTTCTTTAGTTCAAGAAAATACTTCTCCATCTTTGTTCGAAGAATACGAGGGAAGTACTTATTGAAAAATAAGTTCGTGAACTCGTCCCATTCCATGGACTCAATTTCATCTCTTGGCATCGTATTCTTGATAAGATTCCACCATTGATCAGCATCACCTTCCAAACGATACACTATTAAGATGACTTTATCATGTTCAGAACATTGAAGAACTGAAAATATCTCTTCAGTAGTACTGATCCATTGTTTTGCAACAAGTGGATTAGAAGACCCACTGAAAGAAGGTGGACGTTGCCTCATGAAGGACTCAACAGAATATTGTTCCCTTCTCTGCTCATTTGGAAGTCTAGAATGATTCATAGCTTGTGTAAGTATAGCAATAAGATTTTTCACTCCATCTCCCATAACATTTGTTTGTTCAGGAGGACAATCATTACACTGTCCTTTACATTGATCAACACAGTTCCTTCGGGTTCCATCCATTGTCTAAAACCCAAAAAGAATAGTGTGAGAGGCAAAAATCATGCTAGGGAAAACAACATAATAAAGGGGGAGTACCTTCAATATCTAACATCTTAGGTTTAATTATAAGATCGTTAGTGCAATTCCAGGACTATAACCTATACTTATACTTTTCCTTAGGGACATCCCTAGACATACCTTAGAAATATCTCTAGGGATCTCACTAAAGTTCTCGCATCCTAGTTTCCAAAGGTTGACTAAACCTTTCCTCTGATACCAACTATAGAGACTCAAAGCTTGACGTACATGGATATTACATTACTTTTGCGGAATACTTAATACATAACAAAAATAGACACACAAGGACTGTAATAGTTTAGTGTCTTTGGAAACTCGGAATAAAATCTTCTAATCATGGGGAAAGATCTTCAACATCTCCCATAAAGATCTTTTTTTTTATTACCTAAAACCTTTTTTATATCCTGGGGAAAAGAAAACATAAAAGGGTGAGCTCAAATTCTCAGTAAGGGTAAACAAAAGAAATATCAGTGACATTATATTCATAAGAACATAACATTGTGGAAATCTTAACCTGGAAAAGAGATCATAATTTCATAACATGGGATAAATCATAGTAGTAAAATGAAATCCCAATAATCATAACTTAAAACATGAAACTTTGTGGCATACACACATAATCATAGAGAATCATTTCTTATTAGTCAAGACTCATTGCCAATACTATCTTAGTGGACAAAGTCCATTTCTGAACCGAGTTCACTCCTCGTTTCAGTCCTGTTTCACTGAACCGGTTTAACCTGCCGTTCTAGCCATGTCTATCTCATGAGATATAAAATCTTTACCCAATTCATTGGAGGGAGATATAGGTCCCACCCATCTCATAATGATACCATTCTTATGTGTTCCACAAAATCATAAATCATACATCATTTCATAACCCATGTAATAAAAATGGGATTCTTAAACATCGTGACATCATAAAACAATTCATATAAGATAAAGGAATTCATAAAAATAATTCCATCACAACATAATCAAATAAATGTAATAATAGGGATAAAAACATAACCCTTTATTATCTTATATGGAAAATAATTTTGATAAAACACTTGAACTCCATTCTTGAGGAAAATATCCTTTCTACTTCAAAAACACTTTTCCTTTCTTAACATGTCATACAATTCTAAACTAAAAGATGTTGATTAAAAATAAACTTGAAAACTTGTAAAGGAAGATTCTTGGAAATAATGTTTTAAAAATCCATTCATGCCGTATAAGTTAAAAAAACATTCTTCTCGTACTTTTGTCGGAAAAGTCAAAAAAATTACCTTGTACGAAAAATGACAAAAGATTCCTTTCATATCTTTTACTAAAAACTCACCAAAGGGTAAAATTGGCTTTAAACAAGTGTAGGTGGATGGAAATAATATTAAATATTGAGGAAACATGGATGTGGATGATAAAATACACCCCAGTAAATACCAAAGTATAAACAATCTCGGATAAAATGAGATTGTGATATTTTCCCTTACCTTAGGTCCGATTTGCTTCATAAGTGTCCGAACCTCCTGTATAATGATTTAAATTATGTCATTGACTTATTAAAGAATCATACTCATTGTTATGATATTATATATGGTTAAATTATGACTTTAAATTACCTGTTCTTTTGTAAATTCCATGTTAAAGCAGCGTTTTGGGTAAAATCATTATATTTATCGTATGTGTTTCGACTTGTCTTTCTTGATATTATTACATATATCATGATTTACATAATTCCAGAATGTAAAACATGATTTATATATAATATATATTCATCATATACATATATATTATAGATCTATAAAAGGAATGAAATACACTGTTCATGGAGACAGTAGGTCGTATGTACGCATGAACGCTGTTTTCGTTTCCCTTTTGAATTGAATGGAATTAAGTAAATGATTTACATATATATATATACATAAATCCAGTATCATTATTATGTAATATATTTCATTATTATTAATTATATATACTTTATAATCATTCATGAATGGTTAACATGGAGAGTGAATCTATCCCGTCGTGGAGACGGTAGTCCGTATGTACGCACGAGCGATGATATCATTCCCAAGATCATGGAATTGTATTAAATTTTCTGTATAATATTATAGAATCAATATCACTTTAAAATAATCATACATATATTCATTACTTTCACCCTTATACCCATCCAAGTAAGGTGGTGGTGGAAAATAGATTACACCACGGCGTGGAGACGGTATTCCGTACGTACGCACGCGCGGTGATTTCATTTTCCGTAGGATGGATAGATGTTGAAATAGGGTTGTTCCATACTTATAATAACATATCAGTATATGAGTGATACTTATTTTATTACTTCATAATGAAACAACTAAAGAAGAAGATGTGGAAGAAGAAATAAAGATGAAAGAATCGTTAACGGACATTACCTCTTCTTTGAAGTGCTTCTTTGAGACTTCCTTTTAGGGCACTAAAATTGGTATTTTAAGAAGACCAAGACCTCTAGGATGTCTCTAGGGAAGTGGAGAGGAGAAATTGGCAGGGGTTGGCCGATCTTGAAGGCTCAAAGTGGTGTGAGGAAGAGAGGGAGGAGGTGCCCTTTTATAAGGGAGGAGAGGGGCACCTTTGGAATAACTAAAAATATTATTCTATTATAAAGTCATATTCGTTTTTTAATAGCTCCAAACTGAGTTATTTAGAAGCTAAGTTGGGTATGGGTCGAAATACTCTCATACAATAGAATTTAGAAAAGTTTAGGTTCCTATTTTAACCTTATCATTTAGATTTAACATTAAGTTAAATAATTTTACTTTTACCGTGTCTTCTTGTGTTCTTAACAATAAGGTTAATAAACTTACTATAATATGCCAAAAGAACCCCAAGTTTTTTATTATTAATATATATAACATTATCTAAGTAATTTGGCCGAACCTTGGATTTTTAGGAATAAAATAACAATTAATAATATAATATTTGTTTTAAAAACTATTTTATGTCAATTTTGACACTATTTAGTAATTTATTTTTTTGAAACTCATAAAAGAATGATTAGTTCGAACCAAGTTAATTAAATCAATACTAACATGTCATATTAACCTAAAAAATTATGATAATTCATAAAAAGTCTCAAATTATATTTATTTTTGTATTTATAATATCAATTATTCTAATTTTTCACTATTGTGGTAATTACTGCATCATCATTGTGTAATAAATAAATTAATTTATATAATTTTTAAAAATTATAACTAAAATATCATTATGTAGGAAATCTTATTATCTTTCTAATGAATATTTACAATCGAATTTAGCTTATGTATAACCCTATATTAAAAATGTTTTAGTAAATAAACTTTTATTTTAACTCTTTTAACTCTTCTTTGAATTAAATAATAATAAATGTCCTAATCTAATCCAAGTGGGTCTAAATGGTAATATTTTATTCCTAAGGTTGTTTTTGGTTGAATTAAACTTATCCAATAGAATTATGACATGTGTTAGGATAATAATAATATCATTTTTACCCTTAATTACCCTATTTACTTTTAACCGTGGTAAAAAAAAGAAAAAAGTTACTATTCACCAAAAATTATTTTCATCTCATTGAACCACATTTTACTTACTGACATCAACCGTATCTCTTGGATTTTTGAAATTCCACTCATAGGAGCGGTAAAATTATGTTTTATGAAAAATTCATTTTTTTAACTACCACTTAGTGGTTTCACTATTCATCAAAAAAATGAAAGTTTCCTGAAAAATACCGAAAATTAGGCCAAAGCTATATTTGATATTATGAACTCAAAAATGATGTCTATTTTACCAAATTCAAAACATATCAGTTTCATTAATTAATTTAAAAATTAATTCCCGTCATCAAAACAAATAGCGTGTTCTTAAGAGATAATAACTATCAAAAGATTGACACTTGTTTATGTCTGGATTAAATGTGAAATTACATCCAATGACCAACATTGTATTAAATTGTAAAAATATATTATAAATATACATTAAAACCACTAAAATTAATAATTTATCATTATTAATTATTTCTATTTAAAAGGTTGTTTTAAATTAAAATTTAGTAATTTTCACTATTCATCAGAAAATGAAAGTTATCCGAAAAGTACCAAAATATCACCCTAAGATAATTTCAATATTCTGAATCCAAAAATGAAGTCCATTTTGAAAAATAAAATTTAAAAAATTTCAAAAAGTGGTTATTACTATTCATAACGGCTAGTTTTAATAATATTTTAATAGCATATCGTTGTTTAGTGAAACTCGGTATTACGTACTACACACGCTATCAAGGAAGGTCACGATTGTGTGTAATGCAAGGGAAGTCAAGGATGTGTGTTGTGTAAGCTCCTTTTGGTGTAGCGTACAACACATGACATCAATAAAATTAAAAAGAATATTTTTCAAAAAATCTCGAGGTGTTACAAGGGGTCTGAGTGACTAGTGTTACTTCTACACTAAAATTTCATTCAGACACTAGTGATTTTTTTAAGACACAAGGTTTCATGAAGCACAATGTGCCAAATTATTGATATTGAGTTGGAACATGAGGGTTCACCTAGGTTGTTGTACATCAGGGGATACCACAAGCCATGGGAGAAGGATCCTCTCCTCTCATCTTCGGTGATTCCTGCCTTGGTCGACGCGAGTAATAGCTTCTTGGAGGATTTTGAGAAATTGGGAATATTTTTGAAAATGAATTAAATTATGAAGAATTGATTTATTTTTATATAACTCCTGCTTAAACACTTATGTTATATATGGAACCTTGGGTGGTATCTAACTAAGAAACATTTTAACCCTCTACATTGGCCCTTTAGAATGCGAATAAAATTTATGTTTTTGTAATTAGGTAATGGATCAGCCTTAGGAGCTGGATCATTGTGCATGATTATCATGGGATGTTGCAATGGGACTTTGAGGTCTGGTGTTAGCTATGGTTTTTTCTATTTTGCTAATCCATTGGTATATGCATGCTTTATATATATGTATTATTCTGTGGTTATCTATTGGTGACCCTCCTCCTTATTCATATGTATGACCTTATATGAATAGTTGGTTTTAGTAGTTATAGGTTTTATGTTTGGCATATTCCATTATATATGCTGCTTTATTCAATTAAGCATCCACTATTTATTTTTACATGTTTGAGTCTTTTTTGTCTTTCCTTAGTAGCAACATGTTATATAAATGTATTGGGACCATTATTTTATAATCACCTGAGGGTATATTATCCCCAATATTCCTCTTTACAGCCTCACTACTAGTCAATAGCCTTTTTTATTTGGGGAGGTGCACTTACGGCCAGTGGCACTCGACCCGATAGTAATGTTTGGGTGGCTAGTTAGGTAATGGATGCTATATTAAACATCAATTTAGTTTTAAACTACATTTTAAAAATTTCATATTTCTTTATAAAATAAAACATTCATTAGAAATATAATTTATAGACAATAAAATAAATCAAAATTGATACAAAAGTTTCAATATATCATATATAGGAAAAAACATCACATAAAAAACAAAAAGACATGTAAAAAATAATTATTTTGGTAACATAGAAACATTACATAGAAATAAATTGGGGTTTGATAACAATGGAATTCCAACAAAAAACCCATTAAATAAATAAAATCAAATTAAATCCCCAAAATATATTTTTAGAATAATTTCAAAATCAAATTGAACATTGAATCCCAACATTGAATAAAAATTGTAAAAACCTATTAGGCATTTTATAAAACATATTGAGTATTCATGAAATTTTATTAAATGTTTAAAACATATAAAACAATATTGAAATGATTTATATTATGATTGAAAAAAATAGAGTAATTTAAACCAAATTAACAACATGAATATTGGAATATATAAGTTGATATTTAATAAAAGGTGAGTTTTAGAAAACAAAAGCATCCAAGGAATTTCAAATAACTATATTTTATAAAATTATGTACTTTAATGTGATTTAATAATCCTACGTTTGATGAGGAACACTATATTAGTCCAAGAATAGGAATTTATTAACACTATACATCATTAATATCTTGATTAAATGTAACTTAGATAAGCACTTGACCACAATGGCCACTAGTTTTTAAAAATGGAGAAGAAAGAAAGAAGAGAAAATGAGGAGTAAAAAGAAGATAAAAGAGATGATTAAATTGCGTGACTAAAAGGAAAGAATGAATGGGATATTAAATTAATGTTTTAGGAAGAGGGGAACAACCATATGGCTCCCCATCGATAATAATTAATTAATATCATGAGAATGTGGCCTAAAAGTTGTATTAAATTAAAAGAGTTGTTGGAAGATTAAAACAAATTTTTTGGTGAATTACTAAGTAGAAGTTAAAAATAAATATATCTCATAAATTGATGAAAGAGACTATATACTTTTAAAAATATTAAGAGTTGAAATTTCAAGAAGGATCACTAAAACAAATCAAAACCTAAAGAGCTTATGAATGATGATAATAATGTAAATTTCAAAAGAAAACATACAAAATAAACAAAGAATATAGATTTCCTAAAATGTATTTGAATTATAGATATCCCATACCTCAAACCAAAATAAGGTTTCTCATCCACCATATCAATGTTAGTCTATACTGAGTTTAATTACAAATCACCATAATTGAATCAAATGGAAACACAATTCAGTACTCGATGAACTACGATCATCACTGTTTCATCCTCCTTATCCACTCCTTCTTACAGACTCATATATAAAAATTTTCATGAAAATTTAATAGTTTTTTATATTTATAATTAAAATTAAAAATTAAAAATTTATTTTTAATAAATTATTATGATGTTGTGTGATTTTCCTTCTCAATTAAACTATCCTTCAAAACAATATCAACGAAGAAAAATTCAATAATCATCTAGTATATATCAAATCATGATTTCTACAGAGAAATTACCGTTAAATATTGCATCCTTATGTTATCCCCATGTTTCTGGATTATGATCCCCTATTGGTGAAATATTATTTTCAGTGAGATAAACTCCCTATGGTAATCTCATGGTTGGGAGTAACTATAACAATGAGTAGATGCTAATTCAATCTGTAGTGACCTACGAATGTCCTCATATGGTAATGGTCCCAAACCCATCCCAACATAACCAAGAAGATCCTATGAAATGACTTGTCTAACTGGATTATCGTATGATATAGAGAAGGACATCATGGGATTATAATTCCATAGTTCCTTTATTTTTTCCTATAATTAAAATATTGGTCATATTTATATAAATACATATTAATAATGTGATAACTAACTATGTGTTATTTCAGTGAAAAATGAATTCATACCCAAAATTATTTGGAAGGATAATTCACATAACTCCCATCGGGGTTTATATGAACATTTAACCAAAGTTATATTTGGGTGAATTCATGACCTAAATTCATTGAATCCATTAAATAAAGATAAATCAACAATTTAATATATAAAAAATAAAATTTATTCTTATATATATTTTGACATATGAAAATGTTAACATATTATGAGTGTTTCTTGATTAATATTTTGTACCAGTAGTGTGGGGGATGACTATTTTAGCTTGTGCTAATACATTTTCCTTAAATAATACTGACATACATAACATGAACATTTATAGTATTTTATTTTATTTAATATTATTTTCATATTCATTTAAATATATAAAATGAGATTAAAATAAAAAAAGATTTTCAATACCATGTTATTCTCATGGAGTTGGCTATCCACATACACCTTCCAATGATCATTAAAAGCCCCTTTAAGTACCTTATCAGAATCCTACCACGTGTTCAATGATGAATCATTTAATTTATTCCAGAATCTTCTTTTAAAATCCTTCATTTTCCTTCCCAAATACTTCAATTTCTACTTTTGTGCAACAAGTTCACCAATGGTAATGTGTAATAACTTATGTACAAAGAGATCAAATTTAAAAATATTATAATTTTATAATATAATGATATTTAGTTGATCCATAGGTATTGAAATTAACATTATATTGGAAAAATGAAATTATCTCTACCATATTGAGGCATACATGTCCAATAAAAATGCTTAATCTAAAGGGAAATATGCTTCTTTTGTAAATGGTGTAGAACTCGGAAAAATTAACCCTCAACATCATCCATGGGGACCCCATAACAATAAAATGGGACAAGTAAATTAAATCCATTTAGACTCCAAAAATCTAAACTATTCATATTTTTTTGGAAGTAACATTGTTTACATGTATATTGGGAAACATTTATCTATATAAAAGGGTGAAAAAAACATTATTCACGTTGATATTTCTAATTATAAACACCACCATCAAATATCCTCACAAGGAAACAAGAGTGGTGATCAGTTACCACACCATAGAGTCATTGCATTCTAAATATGATGAATGGGGATGTAATTTAATATATGTTTATGGGATAGGGAAGGAGAGTGTGTTACACAGTAACTTAAGGGAGAAGAAGTGAATTAAAGATGTTAAAGAGGGGTATAAAGTGGGATTCCTTGATGTTGTAGGGTGGGAGCCCAATGAATCATATGGTGTCTGTCTGGTTGATGGAACATCAACTATAAGTCAGCTAGGATTAATTAAACATTGCTCTATTAGAATATGACTCATTTAAACTATAACAGTTATCCTCAGATCAAATAATTTAAAACATCCATATTGGGAAACAAATTTAGAAATTATAATAGATGCATAGTACAAAAAAATATACATTGGTTGATAATGAATGACATCACATAAAAATAGATATAACATTTAATTTTTTAAAAATAAACTACCCCTGCATAAAAATAAATTTAATTATGATAATAGATTCATAGTACTAGAAATTAATTCCATATAATATAGGCGGTTGATAAGTTAATTATTGATTAAACATACAATTATTTGGTCCTTAAATCATGTTTTTATCTAATTCCATCATTACTTCATTTACATATTCAATCCTTGAAAGAATAATATTATCCATATCATGTTGGAAAAATAATTTTGTTTCTTACTGTTGATGAAATTCAATGTTAGATGTTAATTCTTCCACTTAAACACCATATCATACAAGTCTCATTTTTTTATGTGAATAGCAACACTCCACCCTTTTACTATGAAATATTCCATATAATATACAATTTTTCTAGTGATGATAAGATATATGGATCATGAAATCCTTGTCAATATACATCCATCAAGCAAGATAATTCCATAGAAGTAACTTACAAGGAATATATTCTAATACCACTTGTAAAATCACCCCAATTTCATTTGAATAAATTAACAAAAAAATAATCATTGTAGTTTAATTTAATAATATTAGTTAACATCACATAGAATCTCAATTCATCAATTATAAATATATAATTATTTTATGTTTTTAAACCCTCTTTCTAATCAACTATATGAAATTTAAATCCATTAACATTTTAAGCAATTGAATTTATATCTTATTTTAGAGGACCTTGAGTAGAAAACTCTAAATATTTTGAGAAATAATTCTAAGAATCAGTAATCATGATCTAAAAACTGTAATATAAAGTATTATACTTACAAAATATATGTGACAACCTAGTATTCATATTTCAAGAAATATTTATGAAAATACACAATGTGGAACCCATTATATATTCTATTTATTAATAGATTTAATAATACATTTCTCTTTTTTTGTTTGGATTATCATTCATCTCATCAGTTATATCCTGAATATTTAATAAATGGATTTAAGTTCCATTATTCACTAGCACATATCTATGTCTCAGTAAAAATTTCATTATTATCAGTGTAATATTTGTGAGCTTCCCAACTAATCATCTAATAGTGTGAATTATTTTTTATTTCAAACGTAGTTGAGGCTGAGTTGATGTGCCATCAACACATCCAACTCAAATGACTCTTCTCTATATATCATCCATGTATATAGAAAAAAGGTAATATATTCCTCTTTTAAATATCCTTCAAATAATAGATTCATCATGTTGAGGTATATTTTTCACACATGATCTCTAACAACCACAATATTTTTGAAATAAAATAAATAAAACATAATTACGTATTTAATGAAGTTCCAAGAAATTTTTACATAAGGTAAAAAACATATAAATAAATTATCTCTCTATTTTATACAACAATAGATAATGTATGGGACCACCTAATTTAGTGTCCCTTATAAAATGCGTAGTTAAATGAATCTTAACTATGAAAAATGATAGAGGAATAACCTTATCCATTGAACAAATTGTCATTAAAAATCTCTATTGAACCATTTCATGATTAGATATTTATATAAATTTGTCACTTAATTTTCGAAAGAATGTTAAATTTTTTTATAACGATAGAATACATTTTAGTAAACAATATACTCAATAAAAATAATAGTAACTACTGTAACCAAATATGTGGATCATTAATTTCCAATCCATGAAACCTATGATTCTTTAAGTCCACACACCTAGAGATGTTACTTGAATAACCCCATACACCTTCAAATGTTTCCAAATTTGAAGGAATTTATCTTTAGAAATATTTTTCATTTTAAAAATTCCTAGAACATACATTCCATTCTCATATATCCATATATCACAATTTATATTAATTGTTGGTAATCCCTTCTGAGCATTGAGATATTCCTTTGATTTACAATGATTATTAAGAATCACCAAAATATCAAATTGTCATAATCATTCTTCTCAGGATGCACGCCATCAATATTATGAGGCACAATGTAAAATTCCTAATATATTAGATTGAAGAGTAAACTTTTTTATTTTGTTTTTTTATTCCTATTTCAATTGGTGATCAACATAAAAATTGTTACCCACTTTCATTTAAATGTTGCACCTTCCAAAATTATGCTTCAACATTTACAATATGCGGTAATATTTCAGAACCTTTTTATATCATTGAATTTGGTACATGATCCATAGAACAATTTAATTCTAAATTGTTCAATATAAATCTATGTGATTCATCACAAAATTTGCGTTGAAACAAGAGGAATAATTTTTTACTTTCAGGTTGTCATATAGGGTGAAAATAAAAGTTATGAATAGGATAAGAAAACCCATTTTATGTATTCGAACCAGATATTTTTCCAAGTAAAGGGAGGTCAATAATGGTCCACATAAGAGAACTATTAATTTTGAACATTGTTCAATAAGATACATCATATGTAACAACATAATTTTTCCATAAATCATATAACTCATCAATTAGAGGTATAAAGCATACATCAATATCATTTCTGCTAATGTTTTCCTGGAATATTAAAAAAAATGATAAAATATATTTTTTTCATACTCATACATGGAGTGATATTATGAGAGATAAAAATAAATGGCCAAATGAAATAACTGGTACTCAATGACACTAATGGGTTGAATCCCTCAGCAGCTAAATAAAATCACACATTCTAAAGATTAGATGAGAAATATGGATGTAATTAATCAAACAAATTCTTTTATGTTTAGTATCTTGGATTTTACATTAAACCGTCATTTTTTTTTATCTATATAATTTCACTTCATGTGGTTGGGAGTTTTCATTGAATGGAATAATCTACGAAACTGAGGTTTAAAAGTGAAGTTACACATAAAAATTAAATGTATTTTCGTTTCATTATTTTTCATAGTAGTATGTTGATTCTGATTTCCAACGTTACCCATTGACTATAGTCTAGAAGAAATTCAGTTTTTTCAAACCTTTCAACTTTAATCCTCTCCCCACTAAAGCATATAATTCATGGAACAAGACTATATTTTTTTACAACTCATACCAAGATTGGTAATAAATTTTTTTATATAGAAAGGACCCATGGGGTCTTGACTTCGTGAAATTTCTCATGAATTAATTATAATATCATGGACATCACCTTATATTTAATTTAGTACTTCCATTGTATATCGAACAACTTGATTAAAAAAATGTTTTTGAATATTTATGATATCTACAATAAAACTCTTGATTTACATTATCTACTAAATCATGAAACATGTTTTTATTATAATTTATGTTAATTATAACTTTAATCTCAGCAGAATTAGAAGGTGGATCCAATGATATTTTATTATTATGATTTGGGTTTTAAATATTCCCAAGACACCATTTTTTAAGTTACTATTTGTATCAACCATAACTGGTTATTCAGATATGTTTTGATTTTAATTTTTTTCCTTGAAAAGTTGAAATCATTATTTATATGGTTGTTCATTTCATTATATGTTGTCGATGAGGTTTTCATATAAATTTATTGAATGATATTTGTGCTCAATAGTTCTGTAATGTTTGTTTCTCCATTCCAAATCTTGAGGAAATATTGAGTGTGGAATGATTTTAATATTAAGTGTTCATAAACTTCCCATACATTCAAACATTCCGTAAATTTACATATAGGGAATTGAAATATTATTCTACTATTTTTTTATTGATTGGAAATTGAAAAACAAAAAACACTACCAAACCCATATCATACTTAGGTGTGTTCCTCAATAATGTGATCTAACTTCTATCGATATATCACTAACTAACTACACTTAATTAATGAATATTTAACCATATAATAAAGCTCCATTAAAGTTTCCATTTTTTTAATAAAAAAACTCAATAAATAATAGTTTAAAATAATTTATTTAAAATTTTATTTTAAGTAAAATTTTAGAAAAACAATCCTTGGGATTTCCTTTAAAAATAATTTTAGAAACTAAAACTTTTGAATAGAGTCCTTTGATTTTATTTATATATCATTGATTGATTTATTATATAATAATATTTAAATGATACTCAACACACCTAGATAAATCATTAAAAGAATTCATATTACAAAGTATGAAAGTGGATAAATGTAAGTGAAAAAACAACCTAAATAGTTATAAGAATTTATATATAATTTAATCTATTTTAAAATTAAAAATGGAAACTAAAATTGGATACTACAACATAAAATAAAATCAATAGATAATATAAAAAATCATTTATTTATAATATATATCATGGGAGTAACACAATAGGGTCAATAAGTCTCTGTGAATATAGTAATTATATGTCCCCCTAGGAGAGGATATAAAATTTTAACACATCTCTAGTTGGATGGGGTATCACATAATACTTCACTAGAATTGCTAGTGGTTTAGAAACCCTTTTTGTCTATGTTAACATATACAATAACCCTATGTTTCTCCTAATGTTTAATAAATAATAATAATAAATAAAATAATATTAAATTAATCAATATATGAAAAAGTACCTTTACCAAACGCATATCAAGGTATTTGAACTATCTAACTAAAATAATTTTATGAGAAACACATTCTATTTTAAAACAATCAGTCACTAAACAATTAAAATTCCCATAAAATAGTATTTAAATCATTTTAAAAATAAATTCATTTGTATGTTACCTTCTAAAATTCCAAATGTACCATTATAAACATTTTAAAAGTCCCTTAGAAAATTTATTTTGAGAAAAAAAATTCAAAATTCAAATTTTAACATCAATCATTCCTTTATCATTATACACATATGTATATATATAAAAATATTCCTATACTAATGAACATATTCACTTATTATCAATTGAATTTTTATATATTTACATATACATATACAAAAACATTCACAAATGGGTATAAAAATTTAGAAAATGAAACACTCACACTACATTCACATTTGAATAACACAAGGATAAAATATTTCAACATAAAAAATATAACAAGTAGGAAAAAAACGGACAAATAAGCTCTTAAGATTATAGTATAATACTAAAAAAAATTCAAACAATAACAAATTTATATACTTATATAAATAATACAAAATAAATATTTTATAGTAAAAAAATATTTATTCATTATGTTCAGATAAAAAAAGGAGGAAATCCATAAAATCCTACAAAAAAGTCAACTATAATTTCTTATGAACATTATCCAATAAATATTTTTAAATTCACATAACACAATAACACACTTAATTTGAATAAAAACATACTTCTGATACCCTGGAAGGTGATCTACTCTATATAAAATCAAAATCATGGAAATATATAATTTTGCAGTAGAATATATATTGTGAAAACCAAAATATGTAGAGAGGTGGGTCTTGAGGGATGATCACACACCCTAAAAATCGAAACTATAATTTTTCACAAACCTAATCCCACCTAGGGTTTTTATTAGAGAGAAATACACCATGATGGTGAAGGAAAATATGAGTGAAGTGAAGGTAAGTTGGAAGAAGAATGTAAAAAACTATAACTAAGACATATTCATGTATAAATTGTAAGAGAAGAGACCACATATCAGAAGAGTTAAAGTGATGGTTTAATATAGGGGTTTATATGGGATGGGAGCTATGTGTGTTAGAATGATAGAAGATGGAGGGATCTAGTTAGGGGTTAAGGGGTGGCAGTTAGGGCCTAGGGGAGAAGGGGATCAATGGTGGAGAAGAATAAGATAACAACAAATGGGATCAAGAAATGGTGGGGTGGTGAGGGGGAGTAGCACCAGTGAGAGTTTTTGGGATAAAGGGGGTGATTATGAGGGATCAACGATGAGTGTTTGAGGGAGAGGGGGGACTGTGGTGAGGGATTGGGCTTGAGATGGGGGAGTGGATCACGAGAGAAATGGTTTCTTATGAAATGAAAAGAAATTTTCAGTTTTTTTTAGAAACCATCACAAAATTATATTGAATTTATTATGTATTTATTAAGAATATATCACTATAAACCGACCACTAAATACAAAATTTTATGTTTTGGTACTACCTTCCTTGAATAAAAAAACATTGTATAAAGGCTCACTTCTTGAAAAAAAGCTGTAGTTTATTGTATACCTCCATATTTTTGTGATATTATTGTAAAAATAATCAATATTTGTGATATTTTATGTTAAATTAAACACTTATTTTAGCTTTTATAATACTAAAGACTAATTTTGACTTCTGGTCTACAAAATTCTAAGTAAATCTAGTGTCATACGCAAAATCCTGTTTAAGTCATACATGAAAAACTATTAAAATATTATTATTTGATATAATAGGAATAAACTATCCATTTGTGTCATGAGTTTGAATATGATTAAATATATTATGAATTTATTATTTAAAAATATTTTCACAGTTTTTAGTGAACAATTAATAAGATATGAATATAAAATAAAATCATTTTTAGAAATAAAACCTATTTTTATGTACATAAGTGTGTTTTATATTATTAAATTTACCAAATAAAATTATTTTAATGATTTTAATGAAATATATATATTGTATATTCAATAATTCTTATAAATTCATCTTATACATCTTTTAGAATATAGATAATAACAAATCCATTGTTACACTAAAAAATATTATTTTTACAAAAATAGAGTTTTTTCTAACTTTTTTATGGCCTATTTGTTTAAAAAAATAAATGTTTACATTCATAGAAAATGATTTTTTAGAAAAGAAAGGTTATTTTCTAATTAATAATTATATATTTTATTAGGGTTAATTTTCTATATTTTTTTTGAAAAGATTTAATTTTTTGATGAATTGTGTAAAATATTGAATTTTAATTGAAAACTATAATTTAATTTAATTTATCTTTCTATATAAAATATATTTTAATATTTTTTTTAAAAAAATTATTTAAATTTTGAGTAAATTAATGAAATTTAGTTCATTTAAATAAATTTAATGTTGAAATTGAATATACAAACTTTATAAACATTTGAAAATTATCACATGAAAAACATGCTTTCAAATTACCCCTCTAAGATTAATTTTAATGTAAATTATCAGAATATGTGAATTGAATAAGGAATTTTTTTCGTATATGGTAAAATAATATGTTTTAATGTGAAATAAGCCAAACTTAATAGTTTTCCTAAATGATTAGTTAATGAATTAAAAATTATTTACCACAGTTAAATTAAAAATTATTTTACTGAGGGTTATACTAGAATAATAAGAGAAAAATGTCCATATATAATATATTTATTTTATTTTATGAGATTATTTTGGAATTTTACAAAAAAAAAATCTGAAATATGGATATTCTGTTCAATTTTTATTTGAAAATGACCCATATGATGAATAAAGTAAAGATAAAAGAAAAAAAAGATACTTTTATACCTTTTTATATCTATAAAGCTTTTAAATAGAGATAAGATCAACATTTTTTAGTTATAAATATTATTTTGAAATATAAAAGAATGTTTATTTTAATAATAATTTATTGTGATTTTATAGAGATTAAATTCAAACATTAAATTCTTAATAAATTATAACATTAATTTTTTTTTAAAAATAAATTAAAATAAATAAGAATAAAAATGATAAGGTAAATTGAAATGATTATTATGTTACATTTTTTTAGAAAAATATACAATTATATAAAATTATTTGATAATTTTTTTTAATTCCATAATTGTATTTATATTTTTTAAATTATTATTAAAAATATAATATCAAAATTGAATTAATGTTATTTTGTAATAAATGATATTTTATTAGATGATTACAAAATACTTAAAATACAAAATTCCTCCAAGTGACTTAAAAATATAAATAAATTAAAATTATATCCCATTCATGGAACTATTAATATATTATAATTATTTTATAGGACCATATAGTGTCAAAAACATGTTTGTGTCGTATGGATTAAAGCGATGTTTTTTCATGTTACATGTGCTTATGTTAAAATTAATTTCCAGAAAAAATAGGATTATTATTTCACAAATTTGATACCAAATTTATAATTATTTGTTAAAAGTTTTTAAACTATTGCATCTCTAATTTATTCCAAATGAAAAAATTAGCATAGTTAGAAAACCACTTACTATATTGAAAGAGAAAAATGGTAAAAATAAGGATATTTTGAAGTTAAGGAACAAAATTTTAAAATTTCTTATATTTGGAATTGGATGTTTTTTATGAACATATGAGGCATATTACCCACCAATTATCATCTATGGACCCAGTTCAGTTCAAATAGTCCTCTTAATAGTTAACATTTTTGAGTATTTACAAGAATATCGCTCCTCCCAAACTATACAATGGTACTCACTCTTCTAGGTTATCATACCTCTTAGGCCATTTTTAATTACCAATATATTATAAAATAACTTCTAAAATTATATCCTACCATCCCATAAGACTTATTTTGGGCTGAAGTTTATCTTAGGTTTGATTTAGTGAAAATCTACATAGGATACCCAAAGAAGTGTCAGTGTTTATCATTGAATGTATTTTTTTATTTGTTTCTCCACCATATTAAATTAATATTATACAATGATTAAATAATAACCAACTTTTATTCCATATAATTATTTTTTTAAGTTCTATATAATACCAATAACCACACATAGTTCAATCAAAATGGTTACGTAATCGTTATTCATGTCTATGGCTGACTACCTCTTCCTGAATCGATGTCGTTCATTTTTCCATTACTACCTCACAAGGTTCAAAATAATGATTTAAATTTATTTTATATATTATATTAATTATTTTATTATGCTTATATATTTTTATATCATACGTAACTTCTTCTAATTTTATGGGAATATGATAAATTCATTCATGTGTACGTCAGACTACTGCCTAGTGAGGTGATGTGATTCGTTCATGATTTACATGTAATGTATTAAGATCGGATTTCAAAAAAAAAAGTGATATATGTACAATAATTTTTTTCATATAATGATAATATATATATATATATATATATCAGTATTTATTTATATCATTTATTTTCTTTCTATATAATAAAAAAATTGATACATCGTTCCAGAATACGTAGAACCTACCCTCCCCATTAACGTCGTAATTCATTTGTTGTCAATAAATATAATGGATTACAATAAATAAGTATAACATAAATATGTGAGATATTTATATCATTTATATCATTCTAGAAATGATTAAATCATTACAAATGTATGATAAAAAAATAAAACATGTCTAAAACATTTAATAAAAATAAATCAGTTGTTACACGAATCATAACATTAACATGGATTCATTAATAAAAAGTTGATAAATGATAATTAAAATAATAATATATAATATGATATATGTGAATATTTTTATTTTATGTATATATAATAATCTTACATATATTATACAAGATGTTTTAATTGGTAGGGTGGAAGTCAAGACTTATATTAAGGTATTATTTTCTCCCTTTTACTTTTCTATTAGACACATGCCACATTGAACATCTATTTATTTTATGCAGTGAGTATAATTACCATGATTTTTATATAATTATTATAATGAGAAATATTGTTATTTACATAACAATTTTAGTATCTATATTTCATGGAGTTTACGGTTAAAACGCTACCAATGGGGTAGGGGATTTTTTCTCTACTTTCCTATTATGAGATACATGTTAAGTTGTGCACCAATATTCGTTCATGAGGGTATTATAAAAGTACATGGTAATGTAATATCATTAATTTACTAATAGTAATTATATTATATGTTATATTTTATTTTAATCATTCATGGGGATATTAATTCCATGTTTTCAAAGTTCTAATGATTTTATGATACAATCTCACCATTTATCCGGAATGTTTCGGATTATGTCTCCAATGTTGAAATATCAGTTTCTACCTCTTTATAATTCTCATTATATTTTTTATAAATTGGTTATTAATTATATATTCTTGGAATGGTACCAATTTTTCACTCTTTGGTACTTATTATAATAAAGATAATGTCTTTAAAAAAATATGACATTTATCACTCATCGTTCAGAAATCAATTTTATTCCAAAATCATATTTTCTAAAAATTATTTCAATTTTTATAAATTCTATTTGAAGATAATTTTTAGGGAAAAGAAAATAAAACATATTTTATATTTTTAAATGTTTTTTATAATATTTTAAATGGTTCCTTTATATGTTTTCAACATTATTTTATAAGGAAAATAATTTTTTAATGGTTTTAATTTTTATTAAAAATTGAATTAGAAATGGTATTTTTCTAAATAAAAGTTATAATTGTTTTCAATTATTTAATTTATAGTATTTATGAGTTTTTTACAAATAAATTCATTATAAAATATTTATTATGTTTTTCAAAGTGATTTTCATTGAAAGGTTATTTTTCTGAAGATATTTTCCAAGGATCATTCAGAATTGTTCTCCATATAAGATGAAATAATTGGGTAATTTATTTTCATTATTGAGGATATGAACCAAGGAAACCATTATTATTATTTCATTGAATGGTTTTGGTTTATGGTGAATGTTTTTTCTGAAAAATTATTCTCTTCCATTTTATATACTATAATATAATGCTTATAAAAGCCTCTTCTTTGAATGGGTTCTGATATGGTGAAATGATTGTGAAACCGATATATTTGAAACATATTATCATATAATGAAAATTTTATGATACCCATTTAATTTAATTAGTTATCAGATGATCAATTTTTATTTTAACATCCCCCCTTCTCATTGGCATGAGTAGAGGGGGATGTGCTACTTGGCCTTAAGCGACATCCCCAAGACACCAGTGATAAGAAATAAATGCCAAGGGATTTAGGAACTGTGGATCATGATTTTAAATTTTAAATGAAAAAACAACCAAACATAAAATTACTCAAAATAAATATATTTTTCATGTCAACAATTTTCTCTAAATAATCTACATGCCAACAATAGAAATACAAACAATAAAGATACCAAATCATAGTACCAAGGGGATGACTAAAACAAAAGACAACTCATGAAACCATGATGAGACACTACATCCCATTACTAAACTCCATGATTCAACTCCAAAAATACACAAACATCCCGATGTAACACTTTAGAAATGAGATGATTTCCCCTTACCTCATTCCTGGAATACAACATCTGCAGAACTAACCAAGTTCCAAATAAAGGGGTGAACAACAATACTCAGTTGGAATTCAACAAATAACATCTATACTCATGCTATTATGATATAAAAATTTAACATATTAATATAAAATAATTTATATTAAACCATTAAAAATTCCAAATAATAATAATAATCCAAACACAGCACTATCAACATAGTTCACCCAAGTAAAACATAATTCCAAGGAATAAAAATCCAAATTCATTAACCAATATTCTCATTAAATGTTTTCTTAATTCATTTAATTCCTCATGACCCAAAACATTCAAATCATCACAAAAATGTAAAAACATCCATGTATTGTGTTACCATTAATGATATAACATCACACCATACCCTGTCCCCTTTTTTGATGTGATACTTGGAAACCACATTCTAATAATTGCATGGTGGTATATCACGACCACTAACCATCCCTATTCCAACTCATACATAACTATTTAATTCCCAAAATCATTTCAATTAACATACAAAAAAATCATATCAACCAAAAATTTCCAAACCAAATCAACCATCTAAGACAAAGAAAATTCCAATAAACCATTTTTATTGAAAATCAATATAATAAAATTTTACATAAACCAAACCAAAACAAATTCCAAATTATTATTTTAATATCTATCAACAATGAATATTTCAAAACAATATCATTTTCCAAAAAATCCAAAAAATCAAAAGTAATGGGGGTTCACACAAGCTTCATTCAATAATTTCAAAACCAAATATAAGGGAAAATATTAATTTTAGATTAAGCATTCTAGTTTTAGTATGGGTAGTAGAGATTGAATCCACTGACCATTAGGGTTTTGTCTAAAAAAACAAACACTCACCCTATCCATGTGAAAAATCCAAAAAAATGCCTTAAATTATTTCCCTTAACATAAACAAATACAAATATAACCATGATTAGAAATTAGAACCCTAGAAAAATCATGAAAAAAATAGATCTTCAAAAATAGTAGAGAGAGAAGAGTATACCTATTAATTCCCATATAATTACCAATATAGTAGACTTTTGTTTCATGAAAAACCTTAAAAAGGGTTGTAGAATGTGTTGGAGAGGTTCCCTAACAATAGAGAGGAGGAAATCACGAGTGAAGGTTGAAGTGGGGATAAAATGGGGTTTCTGAGTTAAAAATGAATAATGTCTATTTTTTAAAAACCAATTTTTTATACTACACATGAGTTTCCTACATAGATATATAGACTTTTCACAAACCATGTATAAGTCCCCAATCATCAACATTACTTAATCTTTAGAAAATTAAATAATTTGATTTTATTTCACTTTGAAGAACTTTTCATGTTTATAGATTCAAATAATTAGGCCATAAATCATATATAAAAACTCAAATAATACAAATTGGACAGTTCTACTCAGTATCAATTTTTTCATAAACAAATTTTTTTTAAAAAGAAACATGGTTTCATATCATAGCATATCTTTTCCGTCATCCCATCCTGAACTCTATTCGTCTTTATGTCTTGTATAAAACATTTCAAAACATGGGATGAGCATAGAATCCTTAGTAAGGGATACATAAATGAGAAAAACTATTAGTCTTGATAAAACATGTAATCCATGAATACTTTATCATAATGTAATATTTTTCACCTTTAAAAATTAATAAATACACTTCACTAAATATAATCTCATTATGTAACATATTTTAAATAAAAGTATTCCCATAAAACCCATATAATGAATCATATAACATATAAAGGTAACCAGGGACATAATCATACCTTAATGGAATAAACATAAAGTCGAATTTCACACCTACCATTCTTACAAATAAACTTTTCATACAACCGACTTACATATCAAATGCATTAGAGGTTATAATGTTACCACCCATCCTCTGTTTATCATGGAACCACCTATAATTGGTTTTTCATATAAACACTAACCATTGGTTTTTCACAGAACCACCCTTCATTGGTTTGTCATATAACCACCCATCAAATGTCTATGTACAATTATATAATCATACAACATAAAGATTAAAATTGTAAGAATTTCACTCTTAACATTTCACTTGAAAGCACATGAAATCATAACAAGGTATTTAAATAGTATATCAACTCTCACAACCATTTTCAATACCAACACACCAAATAAATGGAATAAGGGATTTAATTTCCTTTAAATAAAAAATTTAAGGATATAAAGGATATTAAATATCAAATAACAGTTATGGTAGAAGATAAGTTTTTGACATCACATGCATTAAAAAACATATTTTATTTTAGTATAATTATTCCTAGAAAATATAAGTTCCTTTGAATTAAAATAATTAGGGGTTTATTATACATTTTATAAAATAAGGTGGTTTATATTATCAAAATATGCCTCAATGAAAGGAGATTAAGACGAATTCATTTAAAAAGAATATATCACCAGATTATTGATAAATAAATGACATAAATAGGTGAGAAAAATATAAATAAACAAAATATAAATGGATATTAAGTGTAAAAAATCAGTTTTCTTTCACAAATATTCTTGAAAAAACAAAACCAATGGCATGGATATTTAAGTCAATAAATGGAAATTGAGTTACGATTTCCCTTACATTGAGTCCAGCTTGTCTTGTACATTCGTTATTTTCATGAATAATAAACTTAGGTTAATTTATTATTTCTTGATAAACTTTTCATGATTATTATTCATTTTATTTTACTTATTACCATGTTATTATAATTATATAACTATTTCTGTTCATATTGGATGGTTTGCCGATATTCAGTACTTGAGTAAAAAATGAACATGTTTTCATATAAATTATCAATGTGTTAAAAATTCCAACATATACAGAATATCATTCATGATTTAAATTTCATATATATCTATTATATATGTATTTATAATATCCATAATATTTGGAGATAAGAAATTAAATTCACCATTTCTGGAGACGGTATGTCGTACGTATGCATGAATACTACTTTTATTTTTTTCACATATTAAAAGATAAATAATTAAATTATATAAATGTATATTGAAATAAATATATTATATTAATTTCATTTATGTGTCATAGATCTAATAAACTCATCTTTAATACATTCCATGTATATTGGGAACGAGTCATATCACTTTCATGGTGTGCTAATCCACACTTCCTCACACAAAATTATCATATTTACACTAAAATGAAGAATAAAGGTATGTAATAAATAAAAATTACATAATAATAGAGAAAATATATATAATATATATCATATATTAAATATTTTCCATTTTAATGGGCACCATGTGAGGTGGTGGGAAAAAATTGAACAATCATCATTTCGTCAGGCAATTGTTCATCATACACAGAAACAATTTGTTTTTAACCCATTAAATGATGGTGTTTGTATGTTTATAATAAAAACATAGAATATAAAAGTCCAAGTATATTTATGATATAGGTTTTTTTATGTAATCATATAAGAAGATGTGTTTATGGAGTGTAGAATGGGAATCAAACTAAAAATCATGATAGAAGGTGTTACCTATTAATCAGATATCATTGTTTGGTTTATACAAAGAAGATTCATTGGGACGATTTCTACCATAATTAAGGCTTTTATAATGAGTGGAGGGATTCGAGGAATATTTTTTGGGCTGGTATTGGATTAAAAAAAGGGTTCTTGAAGTGTGAGTATCAGATAGTAGAAGGTACCATTTTCTAGGAGTGGGAAGGGCACCCTTAGAAACTCTAAATTTACTAAATTTATATAAATTTATTATTTAATTAAAAATGTTCAAAAATGATACATACAAAATATAATATGATTATATGTCTAACTCCTCTCTTACAATAATTATTATATAATTATTGATATTAGTTTTATCCTTACCTTTTCGGTTTACTATTAATTATTCTCCTTTAATTTTAATTGTAGTAATCACAATTTAATTATTAAGAAGATATGAATTACATGTATATGGGGAAAATTTACCATAATTGGATAATTAATGAACTTTTAGACATTATAATATATGCATTGTTATTTTAGAATATTTTTACGATATTTAAATAATTTAAAAATTACTATTTTTATAAAACATTAATTATGTCAATTTTTAAACTATTTATTTTATTTAATTTTAAAAAATCCAAATAGAGAGATAATATATAAAAAATAAATTAACAGATTTATATAATCTCATATTCACCTATAAAAATCATTTATGACCTTTATTATTTCAAAGGCTATTTATGTTAATATTTATAATATCATCTACTTGATTCCTTCATTAATAAAGCAATCAATTCATCATCATTATGTCATAATTAAAAATTGTTATTTAATGTATAAAAATTATAAATAAAATAAAATGATGTATAAATTATTTTTATATTTATAATGAGTAATTAAAGTAAAATACATCATTTATATAAACCTATATTACTATTGTTTTATTATTTTTATATTTTTTTTATGAGTAATTAAAAGTTATATGTGTCATAATCTCTCTCAAGTGGATTATAAAGGACAAATTTTTATCCCAAGGGTCGTATCGGTAGACCATAACTCAAACAATAGGATTTGGATACATGTTAGGGTAGTTTTATATTATTATAACATTATTTTTACGCTTATTTACCTGATTTACCCTTTAAATGTGCTAAATAAAAATAATTACTAAATTTATTATTCATTTCATAAAAAAGAATATTTAAATAATTTAGTTCTTATGATTTAAAATATAGAATCAATTTTTAAAAATTAAAAACATTGAATACTTATAAATTAATATAAAATTAATTTCTGTTGTCAAAAAGAGAGAACATGTTTTTAAAAAGTTAAAATCATTAAATGAATAACGTGCATTTATATATAATTTTGATGTGAAATTACTTCCAATGAACTATATTGGATTAAATAATAAAAAAATAATATAATTATAAATTAAATCTAATTAAATATATAATCTAAAAATACAAATAACTTAGATGAACAAGCATTATTGAATTAAAATGTAGTATCTTTCTATATTTATTAATATATGAATTTTATTAGAAAAATACCAAAATTTAAAAAAATGTTAATGCAACACATCCAAATAATATGTTTATTTGGTTAAATATAACATATTAATGTTTAAAAAAAATTAAAATGGGTTCTCCATCAATAGGTGGTAAAATGCATTTTGACAAAATACTTCTTTTATGCTTAAAATTGATTTTGTTCTTAAATATTCTCTATAAAACATATAATATCAATCTTAAATATTAAATCGAATATAAAAATTATATATTTAATTGATAAAATCCATCAATATTGATTTTATTAGTTTATAAACCCACTTATTTCCATTTAAATAGTTTTTTTGGAAAAACATCTCATTTAAATAAAGAAATGTTTTTTTATAAATAGTATCTCAAAAAAAAGTTATTATATACATGTGTAAAACCGTTATTAAAATTCTACTAATACTTTTCATTTCTACCATTCCAATGGAAAGGTTATAACGATAACATTTAAAAAAAATATATATCTATTCAATTAACCTTATTGTAATGTATCATGTACGATATTGAATATTGTTTTTATTTCTTAAAACATGGGATGTGACACCATGCACCTACTACTGTCTCAAGATGGTGCCTCTCAAGGTTGGCTTGCATAGTTATAAAAACAATGCGCCAACTATGAAGAAGCTCTCAGTCCCATGTTTCATAGTTACTAGGGGAGGCAGCACAGTTTGAAAAACAATGCACTATTATTGTGAACCAACACCATTGCCTCTACCTCAACTTACATGGTTTCCTTCAAGTGATTTATGGTTTTCACAAACCATGATAAACTCCTCCACCCTTATAAATCCTGAAAAAATTGAAAAACCCTTCCCAAATCACCCAAAATCCACCCAAAACAATATATAAATATACAGAAATAAATAAGGGTTACATACCTCAAACTAGATGTGGTACATTCCAATCACCATTGGCCTTTCCGTCCTTCAATGTAGAATACCACCTCCTTCTTGAATGATCTGAGGCCACGGCATAATGATTTATTTTTCCCATTCTGACCATGTTTCCACAAAAAATAAACTATCCAAATTCTTTTACATTGAATGAATTTCTCTTGCCTATCTACAATCCTTACTGGTATGTTCACCAATGAAGAATCCAGCTCTAGCTCAATATTATCCCGTCGAATTAAATGGTCAAGATCCTACTAATACTTATTCAACTAAGATATATGAAATAAATTATGCACCGCACTAGACCATGGTGGCTTGGAAAACCGATATGCCAACTCTCCATCCTACTCATGTATCTCAAAAGCCCCAATATAACACAGAGAGAACTTGATTTTATTTCAAAAAAAATGATTTCCAATCCTAGGAGAGATTCTCAATAATACAAGATTACCCACCATGAACAACAACAAACATCGATGATAGTCTACATATAATGTATGATAAATATAGTCTATATCTATTTTTTCTGATCAATTTAATATTCTCAATTTTCTCTTTGACAAGGCTGAACACAACCAACGAAGTCTCACATATTTCCACCTAATAAAGTGGAGAACAAAAATGACTCCAATACAAT
This sequence comes from Viscum album, assembly GCA_963277665.1. Classification (NCBI taxonomy): domain Eukaryota; kingdom Viridiplantae; phylum Streptophyta; class Magnoliopsida; order Santalales; family Viscaceae; genus Viscum; species Viscum album. Next base: position 1,325,178,856 of record OY728142.1, on the reverse strand, counting down.
GATTCAAATAGATCCCTGTGTATTAAGGACTCATAAATATTTTTATATAAAATTCCACTGATGATATGTACTCCTACCATGATCCTCCAAAATCTGTTACACAAGCCCTTAATATGACTTCCAATGTTTTCATCATCCTCTCGGGTTTCCCATTCATATGAGGGTGATATGACGTACTAATTTTTAACTATATCCCGAGGGATTGTTGAAAATATTTCTAGAAAAAATAAATGGACAATAGATATCTATATGATACAATCAAAACTATAACACCATTCATCTTTACATCCTCCCTAATATAGATTTTGGACAGATTTTCCACATTATAAGATTCACAAATAGGGATGAAATGGGCCGACATTGTGTGTCAGTCCAAAATCACCAACATGAAATAATACTTCTAATCCATTATTGGAAGACATGTATCAAAATCCATATCTATCTTCTCCCATTTCCAAATAGGGATAGGTAAAGAAAACAAGATAAGTGATGGTCATTATTTCTACACCTTGAATTGCTGAATAGTTAAGCATCTTGATTCGAACTCATCCACTTTATTTTCTATATATTCTCCCCAAAATTGTCCTTTCAAGGACTTATATATTTTCTAAATTCATGGATGGATTATCCATATCTAATGATGGTACGCACTAAGAAGTTTTTTAAAAAATCCATAGTTACAACAATACGAGTCTTAACAAAAACACATAATTCCCATATAGTTGTTATTACTCAACGATCTTCCCACCTTTGATTTTAGACCTCATAGAAACACATATTTAATTAAATGTTTACACATATCTAACCAATCCAATGAAATTATGAACCAATGAAACAAAAAATAAAACATCTACATTACCTCAGTCTCCATATTCCAAATTCATTTCAGCTATAACCGACATCAAATACCACTGATATGATGTTTCTTTAACCACATTAACATATGACTTTATTCTTAATTCTCCCACCACTGAATATCCTTTAAACGTTGTGTACATCATGTAAATGTCAATAAAATTGAGATAATCCATCTATATATTTTTCCTTAGGTTCAAATCAATTTGTGAGAAAATATTTTTTAAACTCTTATGAATAGTGAAAACCATGAATTTCTCACTAAATAGATAATTACACAATTATTTCAAAGCATGAACCACATAAAAATCTCTAAATAATGAATTTATTAAATCCTTTCATGAATCCTAAAATTTTATGATCTGTACCCAAACTCACTATCCCATTTCAGGAGAACTCACCCAAGCTCTACTTCTGATGCATCAAAATATAACATGCATCAATTCCATAGTTCTAGAAAAACCAGGATTGGTGATGATTTAAGGGGACCCTTATTCTATTCTAAAGAGATTTGATGTTGGTCACTCTATTAAAATGGAACACTCTTCCTTTCCAAAGGTTTAATTAGTGAATCCTTTCCTGAGAAGTTAGAAAAAAAGTTTCGGTAGTAACTAGCTAGACCCAGTAAGCTTCATATCTCAACAACATTCTTTGGTTGTTACTGAGAGATAACCACCTCTATTTGTTTAGGATCCACTAAAACACTATTCTCATAAATAACATGGCCAAGGTAACCTAGCTCTTGTATCCAAAATTCACATTTTGATCATTTGGCTTACAACCGATGGTTTTTCATAATTCCCATCACTATTTCCAAGTGTTTCCCATTCTTAAGCCCTGTCCTTGATTACAACAATATATCATCAACAAAACCCATAAAAGAATGATATAGAATGCTATAAAATATCTCATTCATCTATTCAATGAAAATTTTTAGATAATTTTTATGACCAGAGGTCATACCATATATATATAATGGCCATATCTAATCTTTAAGGATATTTTCAAAATATCCCCCTTCCACACCCGTAATTAATAAAATCCTAATTGGAAATAAATTTTGGAAAACCAATGATCCCACCACAATTGATTGAATAGGTCATCAATGAATTAGAGTGGATATCAATTTATTTTCATGTATTAGTTTAGTATACAATAATCAACACATAGACGAAGAGTTCCATCCTCATTTTAACAAATAACACTGGTGCTTCCCACATGGATGTACTAGGTAGGATGGACCCTTTCTTTTCCATCTATTCTAACAACACCTTCAATTCCCTCAATTATACTAGTTATACAAGATAATAATAAAGTGAGATATTACTAGTCCCTAAAAGGATATCAATCCTAAACATCACTTATCTTCTCGGTGTAAACCCAGAAATTTTTTTGGGAAATATAACTAGAAACTGATCAATAACTGTCAAAAAATTAACTTCTCGATTTCTTCCATAGATGATAATGAAAAAACATATAATTGATACAATATTTTCTCGACTATTGGTGATAAAAAGCATATTTCCACCACCTTTACCCGCTCTCCTAAAAAGAGGTGCTCGATGCCATCATCGGTCATGAAACTAACCGTTTTCACATAATAGTCGATATGGGCCTTAAACATTGCCAAACAGTCCATTCTTAGGATAGCATCATACAAATCATTTTTATGAACCGAGAACTCCCATATCAACCCCACCCAATTTGTAGTTATATGACACACTCTACACAAAAATCATCTACACTCTCTTTGTCCCAGATGAGTTTGATGTTTCAAAACAAAAGGCAACATTTTTACATTTTAACAAAAATATTCTAAGACATGAAATGAAATGAAAATTGAGATTCAATCATATCAAACAACACATTAATAAAGGTATAATTCAAATAAATCATATCTCTCAATAGGGATGGTCCCAACTTATCATTCAACATAAGTAGCTCAGCTCTAAAAACCTTTTTACTAGCCACACTTTCTATTTATTACCTTCTTGAAAAAACCCCTACTATATAGTCTTTGTTTCCATAGAATCACTATGGATAACTCGACTATAATAATGAGTGTTATGCTGCTGCACTTTTCCTATGGAAGCATAAGATTCCAATGACCCCTGAGAAGTGTCAGGAATTACTATCATCAGAGCGTTGCAATAGCAACACGGAAAATTTCCCAATAGGTGGAAATTATGACATGCTCTAGGATTTTATTTACATTCTCTATTTATGTGGATTAGATATCCAAATTAGAAACATCCCTATAAACTCTTAGGATTCATAGTAAGATTCATCAATCCTATATAATGATTTTGATCTATACTCCAACTTTGAAATATGTTTCCCTCTTCCTCTTACTTACAGAGTTAGAGTTATGACTATTTCATGTGGATATCAGCATCCCTACTCCAATTTTGGGAAAAAAGATATCTCTTTGAGCTACTATAACACTATTTTCCATCTCATTATAATAATTTATACATAACACTGCAATCTTAAAATATATTTCCTACCTCAATCCTATATAAAAAATGTCCACCTATTAGTGTTCACTAGCCACAACCCCTGGTAAAAACCAAACCATGTTCATGAACATACTCACATATTCTATCACCAAAATATTAACCAATTTCAACCTCAATAAATCTACTTTTCACTGAATTTTTAATGTGTGAGGATACTATTTTTTATTAAAAAAATTATTCAAAATACCCCATGTTATACCTTGGTCCGATTTAGCTTGGACAACTAACTCCCACCACTAAAACACAAGATCTTGCAACATATATTTTTCTAATATAACATTTAACTCCAATGATGTTCTTAGGAAATCAAAAATTCAATTTATCATATTCATTAATTCCTCCACCTTTTACGGATTCAAATCACCCTGAAATGTTGGTGGATTCTGTTTATAAAACTAAATAGAATGACCCATGTGTCTTAGATCACCTTTTGGGTTCCCTTTATCTACCACATGAAAAGATTTTACTATTCTTTGAACCAGCTAGTGGTTCACTTGTGGTTCAGGTGATACCACAATTTATATAGCTCCCTCTGGTTGGCATCTACAACACATACCCAGTGCCATTCTAACAAGACAACCAAACCATAAGTGTCCCCCTCTAAAAAATAAATGCATACAATCTAAAATTTTCTCACATTTCTACTCTCACAAATATGATTTCAAAATTTAAAAATTTCCGTTGTTCAATAATTTTTGAAAATTCCACCATTATTTTAAAAATCAACCCATTATTAAAATACCACAACCATTCCCTTTTCAAAATCACATATTTAAAATTTATCCATATTTTTCAAAATTAAATACATTAATATCCCAAAATAAATAATTACTAAAATTAGATATGAAATTCTAGTGGGAACTCATATTTTCCATGAACTCCATATTCTACAAATCGCCTAAATCAACAACAATGATATCACACTCCTATATGTGTTTCTAAATAGTTGTGTAACCAACTACATTACAACCACAATTTAAGCATAAAAGGTAAGATACATAGTTTTTTCTATAAATTTTATATTTAGAAAAGAATACTCCTTGAAAACATCCCAACTCAAATAATAAACAATGAATGAATGCTAACTAAATGACTAACAACCTATGACAAAATGTCCAACCAAATGATACAATGTATAACATCTCGCCCTTCCTTATTGGTTTCAATTGATGTAGAAGGGATACTTAGCATTACGATATATATTCAAGGTTCCCAATGCTAGTAAAAACTTTCGAGGGATTCATGAATAGTCTAAGTGGGTGGGGGGAATTTAATTTGAAATTAAAATAAACCCACCAAAAATACCATTACGAAAAAGAACTATGTGATGAATTCCAATAATGTACTAAAAATAAAAGGCAATCTAATAATTGAAATTAAATACATTAAAATATGAATCCAGAGTACCAATAAAAAGAATTAAATATCAAAATTCAAGACACCATGAAGAGACACTACAAACCCATGCTAAGATCCATGCTCTATCTCAATAATTTCCAAAGAATCATGATGTACCACTATAGAATTGAGATTATTCTCTTTTACCCATTTCCTAGAATATAAAATTTGAAAAATCAAAAAAGTGCAAAAGTTAGGGGTGAATAATAAAACTCATTAGGATTTCTAGAAATCGCATCCCTAATCGCACCATTATGATAGATAATGTTATCAAATTAATATAAATAAATTTATATTAAATTATTAAAATAGTCCAAAAAATTACAAAAAGTCAAACACAACTCAAAAATCATAGTTTACCCAATTAAAAAATCCAAGGAAAGTAAACAAAAAATTAATCACCCAATATTTATATTTTATGTTGGAATAATTGATTTAATTCTTCATGACCCACAACATTGAACTCATCACACACATAATACAACCACCCAAGATTTGTGTTACGATTGTTGGTTGAACTTCACGTCCAACCATGTCCCCATTTTATTATATTACTTCACAACCACATTCCAATTATTTTATTGTTGAAATTGAAAACCACTAACCATTACCATTATAACACATAAATAACTATTCAATCCAAACAATCATGATAATTAACATATACAAAAATCATATCAACCAATAATTTCCAAACCAAATCAACCCTTTAAGACAAATAACATTCAAATAAAACAATATTTTTAATGAAAACCATTTTCCAAAAATTCTCCACAAGCTAAACCATGGAATCAATATTGAAATAATCATCTCAAAATCCAAAATCAAGGTTTATTACAGAAATATGTCATGATTTCCCAAATATCCACAAATCAACATCAATGGGGATTCACACAAGATTCCCACATAAAGTTCAAAAAACAATTTGATGAAAAAAATTATTTTAGATTAATCCATTTAATTATATCAATTGGAGTAAAGAGTTTTTCCCCCTACCTTTAAGGATTTGGAAAAATTATCAACAACACAAATTCTCCCCAAATCTTGATGAAGAATCCATAAAACTGCCTTATATTCCATCCCATAACATTAAAAAATCTAAATATTTCCTTGATTGGAAACAAAATGCATGGATATTTCCACAATAGAAAATGATCTAGAAATATTTGAGAGGGGGAAGATTAGATTAATGAAAAACGAAAAAAACATCCAATATAGGATAATTATAAAGGGATATCTCCCATTGAAATTTACATAGAACCCTTCAAAATGCTCCCAAAATGAGTAGAGAGGTTTTATAACCCTAGAGTGGAGAAAATATTGAGTGAGATTCTAAGTGGGGCTCAAATGGGGTGTTTAGTGATAAAAACACATGAGGTATATTTTTTAATAACCCAATTTTTAGGCCGCACATTATTAGCATGCACGGTTAGAAAAACCCAGTGCTAACAATGCACAAACTATAGTCTCAGATGGGTGACTCACTCGGTTGTCCAAAATGGATAGAAAAACCATGTGTGAACTATGAAGAAGATCCAAATCCCATGTTTCATGATTAGCTAGTGAGGTTGCATAGTTTGATTTACTATGCGCCTTAACCACACATCATCACCCATGCTTCTTCCTCAACTTCAATGTTTTCTCCAAGTGTTTCATGATTTTAAATAACCATTATAAAACCTTGTAGCTTCAGAATTGTCCAAAAACCATCCAAACTTTCTGAAACTTTAACTGAAAACATTATATACATATAAAGGCTTAAATAAGGGTTTGAATCATCAATACTTGGGTTTTATATTTATGATCTTTTGTCACAAATAATTATAGTTTTCATTATGTGATTAGTGGGACCGGTATCTCCCTCTAATTGATTGTGTAAATATCTACATCTCATGACATAGAAGATATTGGAATTATAATTAAAGAGGGGGCATCAATACATTAATGTAATGGGAGTGAACCTATTTCATTAATATATGGCTAGAAAGTGAGAGAACCTGGTTAAATTTTAAACTACTAGAATAGAGTGTTATCCTAGTTCAGTAAAGGACTTTTTCTTCTATGATGGTCTTGGGAGTGAGCCTTGAGTAAAATGAAAATTATTTTATATGATTATTTTTCTTTTAAAAATCTATGTTTTATTTCATTTTTATGCTCTCATGGCTAATTTTCTTTGATTACCATATGATTCATGTATCATAAACAACCAATATTTATGACATGAATCAGGATAATGATCTTTTACATATATGGCTTGGGTTTTATATTTAATACTCAGAACCTTTTTTAATTTTATTCTTATATATATATCCCATATTTACCCTTATTAATAATTTTAGCTGACCATTTCAAATATTTTACTTCTCTTTGTTATGATGAAAGATTTTATTTAGGGAATTTCTATGGAGATTACTAAAAGGGGAAGATATTTTTTGGAAAAAATAAATATATTTCACCAAATTAGAATATTGTGTTATAATTTTCCAAATATACTGAATTATTATAATCCATAGGAATGTGTTTGGGTAATTCAATGATCAATCATTAAAAAAGATTTAATTTGATTGTTTAAATATACTTAGTCTTTATTTTTGGTATGAAAGGAAATATAATTTTAAACATTGGAAGCTTGGATGGGAAAAATTATCTGAAATACCTAGGGAATTTATGAAGGATATATCTATGTATATCTCTATAGATAAGTCTAATGATTAATTAAAGAATAATAAAATGTCCAACAGTTTTGGTAAAGGATATAGTGAGTGGTTTCCAAAAAATTATATCTATTTCTGGATACTATAAGTGGATTTGACCCTGGAAAAGATATACCCTATGTAACAACCATGAAAACATCATATTAAGAAATAGTCAATTTGAGAACGGTGAATGAAAATTGGAAATTATTATTACTTGGTTTGACACTCTCGAGGGATATTCTTTGGAAATTCATGAATAGTTAATGAACCATAATGAAGGAATTGAGCAGATTATGAAAATTAATGTCCTAGGATGAATACAAGGTGTCATTTATTAAATAAAGTGTCAAGATAATAGAGATTTTATAAGTTATTTTTAATAACTATGATGTTTTACACTATTATTAGTATTTCTCACACTATTATTCTTATTTTTATTCAATGTTTGGGAGACTGATGAAACTTAGTTAACATTTAATGTGATTGTAAATTTTCAAATGAATAGTTAAAATGGATAATTACCACTATAAAGTATTTATTTTATTTCGACTAATGAGTTTTACTCTAATATAATTGAGGATGTCTACCTTAATATACTGTTATACTCTCAAAAGACTAGAATGAAAGATTTCATTGAGAGTTTTTGTGATGTTAACCACGGAATAAAGAAGATTAATTTTCCAATGTGTTTAAAATTTGGCAAAAAACACACATGTCGAATTATTATAGGAAAAATAGGATGTTTTCACTCTAGAAATGAATGAATCCAAACCAGTAACTACAATTGAAAAATGAAGAGTCTATTTAACACAATTGATGGGAATATTGGCCTACCTTTGATTTCATCAACTATTGAATTCATTAAATGTGGACTTCATGGAATTATGTAAATTTATATGCTAAAGGGATATCTTATGAAGATAATCATCCTAGATGTATGATAAATGGACCTATTTCTAATAAAAAAGAGACTAAAAATGGCATGCAAAGGGAATTAAGTGTTAAATAATTAAACGAAAAAACTCAGTTAATTAGTATGAGAAGGAAGTTAGATAAATGAAGTATTAAGTTTTAAAATTAAATGATTATGTTATCTAAATTATGAAATATATTGGGGGGTTTCGGTATATGTTTTTTAATGATTTTATAGATAATGTTAAATTATTTTGATGAACTATAAAAGATATTTAAATGAATGGTTTTACTATTTGTAAAAGACATGATCAAGGGACGGTAACCCTTAATATGTTCCTGATGTTGAGAAAATGTTGTCTCGTTTGGATAATGATATTTTGGATAAGTGTAAAATAAAATATATAACACTGATTTCCTTTGAAATAGATTATTTTCTTTATTAAAAATGTGTTATAATTGATGGAGATTACAACATTTTTTGAAATATGGAATATATCAAATAATCTTTGATTTATTTAAGGAATAAGGAAGAATTCATGTTTTCAATAACGTTTTTTGGTAATTCAAATTATTACCATGTTTCAAGGGAATACATGACAAATTTATTTACATGTTATGTATGCGATAATCATGAAAACGTTTATGATATATTGTGGATCAATGTTAAGGTGATTTTGAGAGATTTGGGAAAATTCTTTCTAAATTATTGAATTTTCATCTTTTGGTAGGACTAAAAGATTCACTATTTAGGAAATGTATTTTGTTGAGAATTGGGTGTGGGTTTAGAGATTAATGCAATGCATCACAATATTATGATTTATGCATATTAGATAGCATGTGCTAACCATGTTGTGGTGACTATAGACAAGATAAATTCTCATTCTATTTATAGATCTTACGATATGATTAGGGTGTTAGTGATAAAAAATTCAAATTAATTCCTTTGAGTAAGAGATTAAGTTAAAATTGAACATGGCATGATCCAAGGGTTAAGTTATCCTTATGAAATGAAACGTAATCAATTATGTATATGAAAATTATTTAGAAATATGAAAGGATTTTGGAAAATAATAATATCCCAATACCTTAATTTATGATTAATCTAATGTTACCATAAATCCTCATGAATATTTGGTTTTTTGGATTTAAAAATTCTCTTGATCACCCACTTTCACGTGATCAGTGATCATTATTTAGTCTTTTATACCCCGAACAAATAGTCATGTTGTACCTACGCTCTCAAACTTAGTAATGAGTTAATTTGGGTAACCACTATATTTCAAACATTAAATTTTTAAAGGCAGTTTCATTATTCATTTGTAATATGTTTTTTGTTTAATGAGATGAATTTTGATGGAGAAATTCATTTTATGGTGCAGTAAAATGAAACACTATGATATTTTGTGATATTTTATGTTACATTATGAATTATTTTTATCTTGTGTAACATGAAATATTATTTTTATCTTTTGTTTCATACAATTCTGAGTTTAGTTTGCATTATAGGACACACTGAGTTCAAACCAAACGTGACATATTATTTAAATATTATTATTTAAAATGGAAGTTATAACTAGTAATTTTAAATATTTGTATTAATATGATTAAATAAATTATGAAAATATGGTTTATGTATGATTGTATAATTATTTTATGACCAATTAATTAAAATCAAAATAAAACCCTTTTTCAAATAAAAGGATATATTTTTCTTGAATTACTATTTTAATGCGTACTACTATGTTTTATATTAGAAAATTATGAAAAACAATTTTGGTTGATTATTCTAATTAAAATTATATATTATATATTTAAAAATGTTTTTAACATCAATATAATATTTTTTCTATACAATATATAAGAATAATTCATAGATTATGTTTAAAATCTGTATTTTTCTAAAAATTGTTTTTGCACTTTTATGGAACTTGTATTTTAAAACTAAAATTTTTTAATTATAGAAAATTTGTTTGAAAATATAAACATAGTTTTTAAAATTATTTTCTAAAAATCAACTTACTGTGAAATTTCATGGTTTTTCTTAAATGATTAATTATTTTGATGAATGGTGAAAAATTCTAAATTTTAATTGAAAATAAACATTGAATATAATTTATTTATAATGATAAATTATTTTTTAAAATTATTATTAATGTAAAATTATTTCAATTTTATATCTATTAAATCAATCTAGGTAATTGGAATGAATTTAATATTGAAATTATATATAAAAACTTTATAAATGTTTCACAATTTCTTCCGTAAAAACCTGCATTCTTGTCACTTCTATGAGATTAATTTTAAATTAATTTTTTCAAATTTTGAGAATTGAATTTGGGAAAATGTATTTTGTATTTTTTATTAGCATAATTTTAAATTTATAATTCGGTCTACTAAATTTTTACAATAATTAATAGCGAACTCAATAAACCTTATTTACCGCAGTTATAGTAGAATTGAGTTTATTTGGGGGGGGGGGGTAAAAGTAAATGATAAGAGTATAAAGACCAAAAATATCACATTAATTTTATTTTAAGAATTTTATATATTGGAAATAATATTATGTGAAAGATGGAAATATCTTTCAACTTTTCTTTGAATATGATCCGTATAATAAGTTGGGTAGATAAAAATACAAAAAATAATTTTTTTAGTTTAATTAATATAATAATTTGGGTTAGGTGAAAAAATAACATTTGAATTATTATAAAGAATATTATGAAATATATATGTTTTTTACCATAATACTTTACTTATAATTTTTTAGATGAAATAATAAGTTTAAATGCTTCAGAGACTCCCACAGAGTAATTATTTTTTTAAAAATTAAATAAAATAACATTTATTGAAATTATTAAATGTATATTAAATAGAATGGATAATTGTGTTCAATTATTAATGTTTTTGAATATATTATTTTAGCCAATTATGGAAAAATTATTCCAATTCAATACTTTCATTCATATTTTTGAAATTAAAATCAAATGATTAATGTAAAAATTGACATTGATGTTATTTGTTTGACCAATGATATTTTATTAAATGATTAAAAAATTATAAAAAATTGTTCCTAGTTATTTTTAAATGTTATTTAATATATAATATGTTCCATTCTTGGATAAATTTAACTTTTATAATGAATATATTGACTCTTAAATAGTCAAAAAACATATTTGTGTGGTTAAGGTTAAAGTTGTATTTTTTCATGTCACATGCGATTATGTTAAAATTAATTTCAAAAAACATAGTATTATTATTTTATAAATTAGGTATAATATTAATAATTACTAGGTCTAAATTATCTTCTAATTATGTGTATAATACTATCTTAAAGGATAAGTTAAAAAAGTTAAAAAACTAATTACCATATTGAATAACCAAAAATCTAAAAAAAAGTTAAACATATAAAGTAATAAAAAAATGTTAAAAAATGAATTAAATTGTGTGGTGGAGGTCTGGATAAACTATATGAACCCACCAAACCATTAATTATCAATATGGGATCCACTTTAAATAATAATTCCCCCCTAATAATGAATTTTTTTGAGTATTTTCAAAAATATCACATCTACTCTTCTTTAAAAGGGGACTCAATATCCATTGTTATTCACAACTATCAAGACATTAATATCAGGAAAAATATGGAAACGTCACCTAAAAATTTCTATAATGTCATCTTAGAAGCCATATTTTTGAAACAAATCCATCCTAAGAATGATTTAGTTGAATCCAAAGGAGGATACCTAAAGAATAAGCAATGTTCTCTAATGAGTGTATTTATTTTACTTCATTCTCCACCCAATTAAATCCTTATTATAGAATTATTCTATAATAACCCCAATATATTAAATTTAATGATTATTTTTTATATTATTGGTATTACTAACAAATAGAAACACTTATATGAAATGAGATATGAAATCATCATTAATGTGAACAATAGACTACCACCTCGCGAATCGATGTGGTTCATATTTCTCATTACCACCTCTCACGGTTAGGAATAATAAATGATTTTTTTTATATATGATATTTATGATACATGTAATTTTATTACTTTTATATATTTATTATATCATGCATACAATCATGCTTTCCACTTTGTGGGAATACTATAATCTTGTTTGTATGTACAGAGGGCTACTGCCTCACGAAGCAATGTGATCCCATCACACATTTCAGGAAATTTATTAAGGATGTGATTAATAAACCTATGTGTTTTATATGACATAAAAATTCTGTTAGAATAATCTTATAAATATCATTTATTTTTCTTTCAATACGATAAGAAAATGAAAATAACATTCACGTGTACGTGAAACCTACCATCTTTATGAATGATGTTTTTCATTTTACGTCACCAAATGTTATGGATTCCTATAAGTAATTATTTTATAAATATATATTATATTTATATAATGTTTATCACTATATATATTATAAAATAATTATTAAATACAGAGGTGAAAAATAATGGCAATTCAAAACCATTTACAAAAAACATGGCAGTTATTAACTGAAACATAACTATAATGTGGAATCATTAATAAAAAGGTAAAAATAGTCCTTAGAAAATATTTTATGGTATGATATATATAAATTTTACTCTCTATATTATTAATTAAAATCATCAATTTTTTATATAATAGTTTTAAATGGGTACAAACTCACTCAATACTTATTTCCCATTCACTTTTAATTTTCTATAGGACACATGCCTTGTCCACTACCTATTTATTTTATGTGTAATGTTTAATTATCATGAATATATATTATTAATTATATAATTATAAATATTTATATTTATAAATATCTATTTTATGTTTAGTCATTAATTTGGGTTACTGCTAAAATATTACCAATGTGGTAAATGATTTTTGTCTCAATTTTCTTTCTTTGACAATTACGTTATGTCAAGCACATATATTATTTCATGATTTATATTAAAAATGGTTTTAAATATAAAATCATGAATTTATTAATCCTCATTATATTTTATTTTCCATGTTAGATAATTACTTCATGGATATTTCAATTAAATGTATCAAAATTGGTAAATATTTTGTGTCATAATCTCATCATTTTTTGAGTTTGTTTATGATTAAGTATCCAATGTAGAAATATCATGTTCTTACTCTAATTAATTCTCATTATTTTTAATGTCCTCTATTTATTCATTATATATTACTGTAATGGTTTCATTTTCTTCTCTTTTGTACATAATTTAATTAATATAATGTTTTCAAGAAAATCTGACTTTATTTCACTCATCGGTGAGAAATATTTCTTTTCCGAAACAATGTTTTTTAAATGATATTTTAATATTATTTTCATTAGAATGTATATATGAATTTTTTTTAAGAAAACTTGATTGAAAATATCTTAAAGGGTTCCTTTATAAATTTTAATGTTATTTTCAATGAAAAAACATTTATAAAATGCTTTAATTTTTGAAAATATTTTTTCAAAGTGGAAATCATATCTTACTAAATTATTGTTTTAAATCATTTTTAAATTGCTGATATATTTGTTTTAAAAAAATTTCAATGAAAATTATTATTAAACAAAATTAATGTGTTAAAATGTGATTTAAAATTAAAAGTTATTTTTCTTAATAATTGTTCAAATTGATTATTCAAAATTTTTCTCCATATAAGATGACATCCACTAAAATCTTTTATACTTTACTAGAGATCTGATCAAAAGTCACAATTCATATTCTTTCATTTAATGGTTAAATTTTATGAGGAAAAGTTTTTTATAAAACTAGTTTATCTTCCATAATATATACCATGATAAAATGATTATGAATCCCGCTTCTTTTCATAAGTTATTCAATAATTAAATGATTATAAATCCTATCTATTTTTCATAGGTTTTGATATGATGAAATTTATAAGATACCCATTTCAATACAATTTTTATGATATGATTAATTTTCATGATATTTTTTCAAACATAGGTATGGGTTTTATAATTTCACTGGTGGGATCTATGTCTCCATTTAATGCTTTGGGTAAAGATCTATATCTCATGAGATAGACAAGTCTAAAATGGTAAGTGAACCCGGTTCACAAATACATGATTGAGTGGGAGTAAACATAGTTTAGTAACACATGGATAGAATGAAAGTGAACACAATTAAGTAATTCATGGCTTGAACATATAGTAAGATTGGTTCCATAAAGTAATTTTTTCATTATAATGGTCTTAGAAATAGTACATTAGTAAGAAGGAAATGATTTTCTATACATATGTGTATGATAAAAAACTATTTTCTATGCTAATTTTATGCACTCATGGCATAGATTATTTGATTCTATTATGAATCATGTCTTATGAACATCAAATATTTATGCAGTGAATCATTTTTATTATCTTTAACATGTTGAGTATGGTATTCATATATTATGATCATATGCTTATGTTCATGTTATACATAAATATGTCCCTTTTTAACCATTATAAGCATATGAGCCCATTCAATATTATGATTCCTTTCTCTACGTTATAAATAAATGTTTTATGTATGTTATTCTTATAAATAATACCAAATATGAAGATCTTTATTGGACACATGGAAGATATTTCACTAGATAAGAATATATTGTTTTATTTTTGTAAAGGGATAACAAAATACCATCCTTGGTTGTGTGTTTGTGTAATTTAATGAACATTATTCTATAAATATGTAATATACTTTATTGGAAATCTTGTGTCACTATAGTTTCACACAATACATATAGTACCTAAAGCAGACATTGTAGTAATCAAATTGATGTATCCTTTGTGAAGTGAGATTCCATAAATGTTAATGGAACATTGGCCTCATATCTAAAAAATGAAAAACCATTTATGAAATATTTTTATGGAAAATTATAAGTGTGGCCTTTCACCTTTTATCTCTTTAAATAATTAAATGATTTGGTTGTATTTTTATAATCCCCACACATATCCTTGTTTCATGTACTAGTGTTTCTGAAAACTAATTCATAAGACCTACACATATCCTTGGAACTTTTTAGAATGTTGTATCAATAAGATAGTGTATTATAAAACCAATATATTATTTTAACCCCTTTTATAAAAGAAGAGTACTTTTCTCATGACATTTAATTGCACGAATTCTTTCTATCATATGACTCTAAATTGGGAAACCAGAAATACATGGGTTTTGATTCATGTTTGATAGTTATATATAATAATCCCACCTGAGAATCAATATCAAAACCATTAATATACCATAAGAATATTAATATTTCATAACCTATTGATATAAACAAATCATAGGGAGAACCATGTCTCCCATTATTCCAATATATGAGGTTTCAATACTTAGAGTGTCCCCATTGAATATTAAATTGTGTGTGTCCCCATATGAATCTAAATCATGAGTCTCCCCTTTTCACTCTAACACATAACCACCT
Source organism: Viscum album (assembly GCA_963277665.1). Lineage (NCBI taxonomy): Eukaryota > Viridiplantae > Streptophyta > Magnoliopsida > Santalales > Viscaceae > Viscum > Viscum album. The sequence goes on along the minus strand of OY728142.1, from coordinate 1,325,163,046 downwards.
ATATTTATATCATTAAAATAATTTAACAGTCATTCCCAATTATAAGTGTATAGGATTCCCTATTTTATGAGAATAATAAGGTCCATCTTGTTCTATCTGATGACCATACAATACCTTTTGTGATGATCATAGGATTACTTAAGTGATGATATTAGGATGCCAATGTGACAAGTATATGACACCATTTGTGATGAATATAGGATGTGTTATGAGAAGGGTATACCATTATTTGTGCAACAACTTTCAAATTCCATATGCAATGTAAAAAAGTCCATCATTCTCTTATACGAGTAAGACAAAAACTACCTTACTTAATTTATTTAAAATTTCTGAACCATCCCTAAGTTTTACATATGTTGGGAAAATAATTTACCCATAAACATGTATAAGTAAGATAATGTTTTGATTAGTATAGTATATAAATAACAAATTCATCATCTATGAATGAAATATTTTCTCTTTCCATGGAATTATGTTTTTTAATTAATCTATCTCTATAATGATGGTACGAAGAACGTGATTAACAAAAATGTAATATATTTCTGAAGGATTATTGTAATTGGAATCATGATTCATATTTTTATGAGTCTAACACCCATTATTTTTTCTACTAAAATGTTCCATCATAGTCACCCTTGTGGTGGAATGCCAATCAAAATTAGAACGTAGAAAAATAGAACACAAATCCTAACCATCATAGAATATCCCACACATTGGTATTGAATTTAAAATATCAAAAAATATCTGGTGAACCAAACATGAATCCCATATCCATATATTGTGAGATGACAAGTAAAATTTAGAAAAATCCAACACTGAGAATATATTTATAGTCGGTTACAAATATTATAAAATTTAAACCACTTGGAATTAATTGAAAGGTTCCCTTGAAACTACTAAAATGTTCTAGGGTAGGATGGATTATAATGATACTTATACTATGTAGGATATCCACATGCATAAATTTAGTATACTTATTCTGGTGAACTCACTCACATATATTTCATAGTCATGGGCACCCTCAACCAATTCCCTAATAGCAAAATAAAATAGTGGGTAATCATTTCCCCTTTTTACCAAAACTTGAAGAATAATATCACTCCCACATAAAAGATGAATCATGATTATCTTGAATCCATGGAACCATGTTAATTACCATTGTATTATGGATACCTCTGGGGGAATATATCTTCTATCACTATTGTCAACCACTTTAGTTGTCTGCCCTCATAGGACGTTAATGCCACATACCGATAAATAAAGGAGGTATGAGATATACTTGGTGTGGTGACCTCATTTTTCCCCTAGGTTTCTCCAAGTAGGGATCCATCTTACAATATATTTATAAACACTGAGAAACCAAATTAGTGGTATAAAAATTTGAGGGAAATATATTTTAGATCACCTATGTCAAAACTATATATTGAAAACATTGGGTGGAAGACCAACATCATTTCTCAATGAGAGGTATCTTCCATTACTTCTATAGAAACTAGAATTATCCCTATTGTCTCAAATAAAATTCCAGGGGGGGGGGAAATCATGTGAGGCCAGGATTCAGACCCCAAAGTCCTAATAGGTAGGCTCAGTATACTTTACCAGCCTAATATGCCACTAGAAGATATCATGAAACCCACCCAATTATTAAATGTATCACCACTATTGTCCTCCCCTAGGAAAAATGAATACCTAAAACTAAAATGGCCCACTTGGAAACACCGACAATAATTCACATGGGATGGTACTTATGATATAGTCAAATGAACTCTTTGGGAACATTTACTCTAACATCAAAAGGAACATAATGAAATTATTAACATAACTCTCCAATCATTTAGAATCCAAAATAATTGGGGAATAAAAGGATATGATTGATCCACAACCACCACAATGATAATGTGAAATAACTCAGATATTACAGATGCTTATTTAAATTATAGATATACCTAAGGTTCTAAAATTCCTCTTAATGTAGAAATTTATTGAGGAAATGAAATTTTATTTTCATGAGAAGTCCATGAACTTATTCCCATCACCATCAAAATTATCCCCCTATACCTATAAACATAAGGTGGGGTATGTTTAGGTTTTGTCAATGGTTTATGGATATAGAATAATAACTAGAAGAGCCATATATATTTGGAATGTTCTAGATAGATGAGAATATGTAGTTTTATTCAAATTTAGACATGTTGATAAGGATTATTATTCATCTATAAGGAATCTCTTAAATTCTTGATAGTATGTATCAGATCATTTAACATCCACCTAATGGTATGTACCAATTTATATCTTCATAATTTCTTCCAATGAATCCTTACCAACCATTAAAAATATTCCAATGTTGTTGAGGGTAGGTCAAACATTTTGAAAAAGATGAAGAGGATGGTGAGAACCTATGGGAGGGCCTACCAGCTAACAAAATTTATGTGATGAGGAAGCCATATGTGGCCCCACACTTCTCTATCATAATGTTTTTTCATAAAAAACCCCATAGAACACTTCTTACTGAATTTGTGAGTGATATTTGAAAACCTCTACAATTAAAATAATTCACATCACTAAATATCTACCCACATTAAATTATTCAAGATGTAATGATGAAAGGTATACCCTATAGTCCTACCAATGGATCAACATCCTTAATCTCATATATTGCATCACTAATATAGACAACTATGTATTGAATCAAATTCAGTATGACACCATACCAATGAAAAAGTATCTCCCCATGTGCATATTATATATTATTGGTAGTATACGTCATTAATGTTTTATCATCTTTTATGACGAATAAAGGTTCATAATGTAGTTAAAAACAAAATTTTAGGAAAAAATTAATACTAACCACCATGGTGAAAGTCATCACATTGAATCCCCAGGATAATCTAGAGTGTGAAAATAATGATAAATTAGTTGGGGAAAGTTTTCCTTTAAAGGAAAAATAGAGAAACAGAACACGTCTAAAAGTTTCTATATTTTTTTTACATAGGTTGGCCATGGTACATGTGTGTATTCTGATCATAATACAAAAAAAACACTAACAAATGTCTAAAAATACAATGGGTTCGTCCAAGCCTTCAATTGTGTGTGAGGCCACCTAGATACTCTATATGGATTTTTAGATATCCCTTTTACTATTAATGCTCATGGTTGATAGAGTTTTAAAAGTCTATCCTTTTAGGGGATACCATTATGAATGGTATTTTTTATAAAAAAACCTTTTTTCATCTCCCATTGAATTATATCAAGTTGAAAACCTAAAATTATAAACACTAACTTTGGATGGGTTGTCTACCAACTCTTTGTAGATCCCAAAAACCCTTATGGATACCTCTCTAGTTTATCACAATGACATAACACTGATAGAACATGATTAATCTAAATCATGACCGATCAATCATGAAAGGTGATACAGATGAAAGGAAGTATCCAATGATGAGACGGTTAGTTCCCTCACCACTCGCATGAAGGCTATAGGGATAAAACATGACTTAATATAGTATAAATGGATTCTTTACCCAGAGTGAGTGGACCATTTACCTATGCCAATTTTCTTCTTCTAAATATGATCTTTTATTCCCTAAATGGCATACATGACCCATAGAATCAGCTTTCAAACTATTACTCATGGTGTATCCTATTGTGAGAAATCCCAAAGAACAATGAAATGGATAAGATCTATTACTTCATTCTAATAATGGATAGTCTATCTTTTGTTTGGTATAAAAATCATCAACTATAATTCCTCTCTTTTTAGGTGGATCTTCAACAATAATACCTCCTCCATTTCAATATAACTATTTATAGGACGAGGCACATACCTCTATAAGTTCAAAAAGTAAAATAATGAACATAAATTTAATAAATTTATTGGTATAAACACTTTATGTACTCCCCTTAGATTCAATTCCCATAGGAAAGTTCTGTAGGGATGTATGTGTGGAGAATATCATCGATGAGTTCGACTCAAATATGGTTTCAATGAATTACCGTTGTGGATTTATAATGTTTTAAGGGTAGAAAAAATGTTTATTGGATTATATATAGTATTCCTAGAAAAGGTAATATCTACCAACACCCTAAACTACCCAAATTTATGGTATTGTAGATATAGATTCTCTATATCATACTCTTTCCACTATGATTATTCGATAATAGTTGGACCTATAGGACAACCCTTATTTTGAATAGGCTCTGGGTTGAAATGTTTTTCAAGATTCTTGACTAGGTTTGGAAACTATACCCTTTGATAATCAGATGATCATGGTATTATCCTTCAATAAGGATCAAGTACCTAGACCCTTTATTTCATTCATGTAAGAGAACATTCTCAAATATTAAAAAAACAAGAGTCCATGTAAAGACTAGTTAAAAAACCACCCCAACTATTTCCTCCGTTGCATGCTCCTTGGAAACACAATCAATGAATTCATAATTTTCATGGTTTGTATTTAGAGCATGCTAAATTAAGGAATAATATAATTAGAAAATCCTCATGTTTTAGTTACATGTATTTTCACCACTATCAATTATTATAAAGGTTCATAGGAATAACAATATGTTTCAAGTTTATATATAGACAATTTTAATGATTAGAAAGCCTAAGACTACCGATGACTATGGTATAATTTTTACGTAGTATAATTATCAAAATACCTCCCCAAAAAGTGCATCCACTATAATGAATCTATCAAATTATAAAAAACATTATGATATATAGAGATAGCACAAGTGTCAAAAGGATTATCAAGAGCTCCTATTATATCTAAAGATGGTCTAAACCCCAATGAATATCAGGAACCATTAATTGGGAGGGAATTCCATGTTTCATCATGTGTTATAGTAATCCATTGATGTGGAATAACACTATTCCTCTATAAATTTGATTAGATTTCAAGATTATTATGACAAGTCTCGGGATGAAACACACATACTAGATCATCCTAAATACCCTCACCAACACCCTTAGTCCAAGTGAAGGCATTACTTTGGAACACAAAAAATCCAAGGTTTTATCCTTGAAAACACTTTCAATGGTATTAGGAGAAGAATATCACTGATTCTCTCCCCATAGAAAGAATTTCCATCTAATGAAAAATTATCTAGTGTATATATATGACCTATTTTTCTTATTGAAAACCTATCTCAAAAAAATAATCAAGTAATTGAATGGATTGGATTAGTTCCAACCACAGTCATATTTCATAGATAGAAGATCTCTTCACACATCTTGTAATAGTTTGGAATATTGAGAGTAAAAACAACTCCCAAACATGAAATTATAAATTGATCTATCACCTAATTGGTATTATGTAATTGAAGTAAATAATAAACACACCATTATTCATAAGAACTATTTGAGGCACCCATTGAGGCCTTTAAGATCCTTTTGGAATTTAAAAATGAAGTGGATACTAGTAATTCCTACCATAGAATAATACAAAAAGTAATAGGAGAGATACACCATCATCGTATTTTCAAGTGATGATGAGGGTTATGTTAGTAAATATCACAAAAAACCCAATTATATCTCAAGAAATGTATATTTAATTGATTTATATCAGTGCATAGTAGATTATAGATATAGTATAAATCTAATCCTTTCCAAAATAAACCAAAATATGTGATACAAAAAGATTATTTGGAAAAATTAAAACAAAAAATTAGGGATATGATAAGGGGGAGAAAAAGAGATTCAAAATGATCCCCTTGAATACCCAATTAGGTGATTTGGTATAAAATAACATATTCATCTTAGTCATAGAAGACTTTACATTCAACACTTGACTAGTGTGGACTTGGTTATATCTATATGTATTTCCCCCCTCTTTATATCTTTAGTTATTAAAATACTCTATCAATTGTCGAATAAAGGTTCTCTTGGGAAATGACACACCGTTTAACTCATGTGAAACCCATTACATTGACATCAATTATTGTAAGAGGTGTGTAATGAAGCCTCAATTAGAATGAATAAGCAAATTCAATTTCTTTAATGATATAGAAAATTACTTTGTAATTATATGGTATTACTTAATGATAAATTTTCAACAAAAAATCCTATATAAGGAAGAATAAAATCTTGATCTGATAAACCAATGCATTGTTCCTAAGATACAAGAGTTATCCTAGGTCATGTTTTACTCAAATGAACAAAAAATATTCTAGAAGTATTAAATAACATCTAATAGAATATTTTTAAAAAATGTCCCTATTCTCAGCAATTAGTGTCTCCACTTTGTAGATTTTAGAGTATGTTAGATTGATTATTTGTTAATTGACATGATTTTATTATACAAACTTAGCATATTAGATGGGGAATGATAATAAGGTTTGGTAATCATGTCACCCAAGAACATGATTTCCATGGAACTAGAATTTTAGATTATATATTATAAAGATTATCCCCATTTTTAAGAAGTTGATTTCCACTAAAATTAACATATTCACATAGAGTTTTATTTTTCATATACCCCTCATGATTTTGTTGATTAAGAGATAGATGAATCCCCACTTTCTTTTGATGAAAATGTTTCAAACATGGTGGATGAGATGATATATTTGAACCTATGTATTGTGTAAGATTTTGGTTTAATGATTTTTTTTTCTATCGTTCCTATTTATGAATAGGATAAGAATATTTTATTCATATATCATGATCATGATTCATTTTCATAGAGATTCATGGATAGAGAAGGGATCAATTTTCTAGTCAGCATCCATCATCTATTCCTTATAATTGAATATATTGGATGTAAAAAATTTAACCATGAAAATACAACCCTTATATAGTTTATGTGTCATTATTGTAGTTTAAAATCTTATAAAATCCATCTTTTTAGTTCATTACAATTACATAAGTGGCATATCATCTGACTCGAGGAGAAGAAAAATAATGTAAGAGTTTATATTGACATATGAGATAAAAACTACCCTAAACCAAATGAAAAAATCCCCATCCATGACATAGTGTTTTTTATTGAATTAACTTATGATGTATAAACTCTCCCATTTAATTATTTATATTATTTATATAATAAAATTCAGATGGGATTTAATAATAAAGAGGGAACTAGATTTAGGGAAGCATAGAGAATATTCTTTTACCAGGTGATTTCCTTTTACTAGAAGAATTACAAAGCAACCTATCAGTATTTTATTAATCATGCCTTTACACCCTTTATGAGAATAAATTTGGAGTTCTATATATATTATTTGGTAGTCAAATAATATCAATGTTAAAATCCTTCAATGACCTTGAGAAATTGTTTTGTATACCTAGTGATCACAATATAAATACAAACCCTTTGATTTTTATCATATGGAGAAACTTTTAGAAAAAAATTTCATTTTAGTTTTATCATATATATTTATTGAAATAAATTTGGAAGAGTTTAATTATATCATAGATATTCATCCCTCTTCACAATGTGTTGCAGTAGAGTGGATTCTATAGTAATCAGGATTACACCTGAAATTTTTCACAAACCAAGTAGTTAATGTATTTCATTATCAATACTTATCAAGGATTTCTCAATGAACTAGTGGGATGGATGATACCATAATTAATTCATAAAAATCAAGTAGTAGATACTACATTCTTTAATTTTGAATCTTCTGACATGAGAAAAATGTTTGATCTTCTATGTCACACCCCAATAGTGATCACATAGAAAACACATAGATTAGAAGAGTAGTGTGGGTAAAAAGAATATTATACCCTCGATAAATTATATAATTATAGACAGTGGGTTTAGGTATTATACTATACAAAAGATTTTATCTGACTTGCTATTTACTATTCTGAATATAAATTATTATATTGAACATCATAATGGATAAATGATATCCTATGTTAGCTTGTTGAAGGACATAATCTATCATCCTATATTGACTAGATGATAGGAATGATGTGAATTGATTAGAATGTAATTCAACATTATGTTTATTCCATTGAACAATGTCAAAGGGAAAGCATTTTTAATTTTATATGTTACACAAACATCCCTAGAGAAGTTTCCCATGGATGTCTAGTTTTTTAATGCTTCCATTATCCAAATTGATTATGTAGTGACATAATAATATATAAACTCTCATGGTTCCCTCAAAATTCACACTAGAAAGAGGATGAATAACCCTAAACTCAATAGTCTTGTTCATGGACTAATCCAAATCACTCCCTCAATATCCATTATTTCATACTCATTCATCATTTCAAAGGGGTGAATAAATTATGATTCATTATAACAAGACCAATTTATTAGTGTTTAAATTTTACCCATGATTTGGGTGCCCCTACTGTATGTGAAGGTTGAATATGAAATAATTATTTATAAAATTAATGGTGAGTATGATATCATTAATAAGATTCTCATCATCTATCTATATAACACCCATGAGATAATAGCTAGATTCTTCTTCTATACAATAGTGTTTCATGTCCCATGGTCTAAAAATGTTTAGGATTATTCCCATTGATTCTTTGATTTGTCCCATTATGATTTAGAATAACTCAAGATGATATTTTGTGTGGAGAACTAGAGAGTAATCTCTCCTACCCATGATGATGAATATTAAAAAATGTAAGAACTTGACATTAAATCTTCTATTGAGTGACCCAAAATTTATCCTATGATTGAATAAATAAATTATTGGAAAACTATAATAACTGAGTTATTTTATCATGACATGTTTCCCCCATTTCGGGCTTTTTTGGAATATACTTATAGGTGAGAAAAGTGTTTCACCCTCCATAATGAACCCACCTCAGAGTAAGTTTTATATAAGTATAATTTTATAGAATCATTCTCCACTGCATTAAGGGGTAAAATATTCCTTTGGTTTTCTAGGTTTTTCTATTGAGGTCATGTAGATCTCATCAAATTATATTAAAACTCTCCCATATCAAAGGCAGAAGAACATTTGACCCATTATAGATACTTAATGCATGAAATTAACTAATAAGATTAATTTATGATAGGTTCATGATTTCAAAATGCCTTTTAATGCATAAATATTTCAATATAGGTATTTTACATCAATATACAATGTGTTCGATCACTTTATTCACATGAAATAAGGATCTAAAATGAAAATGTGATATATTTAGATAAAAAAAGTTAAAGTATTCTGGCTTAAAAAAGTCATTGATTTAGAATGAACGAGTAAGGTAAACTAATTTTTAAAATATTTATATTAATAAAATAATTGATACTTTCATTATGAATTATATATTTAATTAGTTTATCAAAAATTATAAATTATACAAATTGATTTTCAAAAAATTATTTTTATTAAATTGTTCTTTTTTTGTGATATGAATTTATATTTCAACTAACATATTATTAATAATAAAAAAAATACATTCTATCTGATTAATTGGTCAATAATAAAGTAGTTAATAAATAATAATAAATAGTAATGATAATATACTATATTCCAAAAAATCTATTTCCATAAATAAAATTGGGGTTTAATTAAGTTTTATGATTATAGTAAAGAAATTGATGTTACAAAATTTTGAAATTTAGATTAAAAAAACTAACATCAATTTATTTATTTATAATAATATTATTATATCTTGATTAATTTTGGTTATTTTTCTATAATAATCTGGTTTTTGGTGAATAACATATGAATATCAATATTGCTGAAATAATCACTTTTCTGACATTATAATTATACCATAATAACATAAAATATTGGTAATCCATTTTTTATAATTTAAATATATATATTTACATTTTTAATAAAAATAAATCTTTTAAAAAGTACAATTTTTAGGTTATTACCCCATGTGTAATTTTTTGAAAATGTAAATAATATTTTACTCAAAAAAATATTTTATGTCACTTATATTAAAAAACAATTCCCATAAATTGTAAAATTTTTATCTATAAAAATGGATTTTATTTTTAAGGTCAATTTTTTCTAGTTAATTAATAAAGTGAATTTAAATTTTTACAAAAATGTATTATTGCCATTTTTAATATTAATGACCATAATATTGGACAAAATATTATTTTCAAATAATTATTTTATTAATGATGTGTAATTATTATCTAATAATTTAAATTAATATATTTTAAATTATGAATATAATATTAGTTTTATATAAACCTATAAATGACAAAAAACGCATTTAATTGGTAACTAATGATAAATAATTTTAAAAACATATAATTTTGAAACACTATTTTTCAATAAAAAATAATTTCCAATATATAAAATATTTCATTCTAGTTGTAATTTTACATTATTTATAAATAAAAATATGTTAAACAGAGATTAAATTTATGTTCACCATAATAAAATTTAGAATTAGTGGTTATTTTATATTTTGAAATAAAATATAAATTACTAATTTAAAAATAATTTACCAAAGTAAAAAATAAAAATATTTTAATATAAAAATATATTTTAAAAGTATCGAGACATATTTAAAACATTTGTAAAATGCCTTGGTTAAGGATTTATCAACCCTATTCCACTCAAAAAAAAATTAATATTAAATTTGCATGTTGTTGACCATTGAATAGTGTTATGATATAATGGATGTTTAGAAGGTATTTCCAAAAGGGAAATTTTCTTCAAATATAAAAGGGTATCAATTCTACCCCTCCATGGTTACACATACAATTTTAAATTCCTTATATAATCTAGCTGAATTACCACCCCTATATTTCATTTTTTTCAACCATCGACTGCATGTCTCGATAATTTATCTTATGTTCTTATTTTCAAAGAAGTTCTATCAAAGAAGAACTATCCTCCATAGTAAGTATTACCTTATTCCTAATCTTATCTACATAACCTTAAATTCCATACATCTTATATCCATAAAAATTTAAGTAAATTAGTGTCATTAATGTAATTATATTTTATTATATTAATTTAATGAGCATTATATATGGCTCTCCATCCAATAAGAAAAACCTGTGTGTCATTAGTGTGTTGCACAGAATACCATCACTACAAAGAGATTTTGTTCATTTCTCATAGAATATTTTATTGGTGTCTCTAAGGTGTTGTTTGGATCGACCCAATGTTTTTATTATGGGGTTTTTTGTGTTCCAAAATCCTAAACTTCTGGTTAAAATTTTTTCTCTTCAAAGATACTCCCAATGGCTCCCCTATCCATATCACTTTACATATCATCTTTCCATGACCAGTGGTTATTTAGGTTTTTAGGCCTACCAACTCATGGGGATTCACATCAGTTGAGAGGATGGGACGTCAAGTGCATCACACCTTTTTATGTGTAAATTATTACCTACTCCAAGACTCTATTATAGAAATAAGATATGTTCTCCAATCTCTTCAAAATCCTGATACAAGGTCAATTACCCTAAAAAACAATCATGTGTTAATTATATTTCATTAAAAATGGTCTTGGGACTCTTTAGTGAATCCAAACATATGTATCCTAGTTTCTCCATCATTTCCCTATAATGGGTGTTTTCTTATGTGCTGAAGTCGTATAACCATAAGCTTTAGAATGTTCTTCCATATAAGGAGAAATCTAATATTCTGATGAGGGGTTTGAGAATTTATATGGAATCCTATATATCCTATTTATTGGAGGATTCAAAACCCACAAAATTCATTAGACCCATTCAGTTTATCATAATATGGAGAGGAAATATATGGGTGTTTCATGATATTAGGTGTTGAAGCTCAAATCCTAGAAGAACTTCTTATATATTCCAAATATGCTGAGAAATAGATTTTTCAATGTTCATTGGATTGGTTTACACACTCTAAGGATTCTATTATCATTTTAGAGACTTATGGTGAAAATTATTTGATCATTGTAGTTCCCCAAGACCACATGAGCAATGCTCAATGTGAGAAACATGGGATGTCATATGATAAAATTATGTTCTTAGTATATTTGACTTTTTGATTGGAATAACTTGAGATGATTCATTTATAGAGATAAATAATCAGGGAGTTGTCCTATATATCTTGGTTATTTTAGGAAATAGAGTTCTCATTGTTTAGTTTATATCGTTGTATGCTGATGGATTTGGTAGGGTGATCATCCCATGAGAATGAATGTGTCCTAATGGTTGAAATATCATTTAAATGAGGATTACATTGAAGTGGTTGTTTATTTGAGACCTATCCATAAGAATTAGTTATATGTATTAAAGTTATTTAAGGATTCATAGTTATCATAGTTTAGTCATTCAGGGCATACACACCGACGTTTCCCTTGACGGTGGATACTTTTAATGTGAATGATATGACTACTCCAACTCCCTAATCCCACATGGTCTATGCTCAGTGTGAGAAAAAAGTGATATAATGTAACTAATATCATTCCATAGAAGTAGAGGTATTATTAATTTTGGTATCTCATGAGATGTTTAATATGTAGCTCGAACGATAAAGGGGTGTCCTATGTGTACTTAATATAATAGGAATCAAAATTTTCATAGTACCCTCGGTCGGGGATTACATAATGGGTTTTCCCTATTGATCAATATGAGGATCAAAAATTGAAGAGGTGTCTTACATATTTTGAATATTGGGAGAATTAGACATTCATAGTTCCCATGTTTGGGGATTACAATTTGAGGTTTCCATAGTGATCTGAACCATTTTGCTATCTTACATGCACTGATTGTACTCTTGTCCTAATATGAAAAAGTGTATCTACCTGGAATATCATAAGAAAAATAAATGATCCATTTAGTCTTTATAAAGAAAATTTCATAACATAGAGAGAATATCAAAAGGTTATCATATGATCCAAGATTACAAGTTAAGGGTATATTGAAAAATCAACATGGTTTATCCTGCAAGACATCGTATGACCTAGAAACCTTGTCCAGAGGGCATCACATGATCGAGTTAACTAACCTTGGTATCATTCATAGGTGTTTATAGAAACATATAGAGGGTATAATTAGAGTCAATAGGACATACCTCAGAGGGCATTTCAAGTCTTTTCTAACACTCCTTGAGGTCATCATGAGTTTTGGTTGGCTAGCTCAGGGGGTATCATAAGAGATGATTTCACATGACTAGATGAAACTGTGAGACATGTATGACATGATCAAGATCCATTATATGAGACATCTGATGTTTCTGAATGATTTCACAATTATTGGGAGAGATGTGTATGGTTTTTTCATGAGACTAAGGTGGAATTTATGTGAGGACTGTATGACTTTCTCTGACATGTATATAAGATTTCACATGACCAAAATACTATGTCAATGTAACATCAAGAGATTTGGGTGACATATCTTGGTGTTGTCATGTTTCATGGATGGTTCACGTGAAGATCATGAGGATCGAAGAAAATGTTTTTTGGTTTCAATAGTCAACCTTCAGTCTTTGTTCTAGCTCTTCTATTATGAATTCAATATATTTTTCTATATCAATTTATTTTGAGTCATTCATGATCTAAAATCCACGAAACATATTTTTTACATGTGCTTATAGAGGTTCATTTCATGAAATATAAATAATCAGATGAAGTGATTTATGCATGGTGCATGATTACTCTTGTTTCTAACTAGTATATTACCTGATGTAAGAATTTTCAGTCATGAGTTCAGCTGCTTTGATAAATTCACATTGGTTGTTTGGTGTGTTGATGTGCATGGATGTGAAAAACCCACCTTTGAACTCGAGAGTCCTTCCCTTTTTTGAGGTTTTGGTGGGGAATTTGTAGGCCTCGAAACATTGATATTCCACTGCCATCCCCTGTGTGTCTGGCATGGATACGTGTTGGAGTTGGAAAAGGTTCATAGCCCCACAATTTTTCAAGTGTCTTTTCTATGGATGGATCTGAGTGAATTGTCTAATTTTTTTGTGTTCATGAGTCCCAGCCATCAATGCTTCCATTATTTGATAATTTCCAATAAATGAATACATTTTTGACTAATGTGGCCATGTCGAAGTGTTGCCAATTTTTAATTTTAACAAGTCCGAAGGCCATCATGATATATAAGTGACAGTCGTAAGGCATCCTTGAGATTCATGATGCCTTTCCTATGATATATCATGAGGCAATGATGGATTTTTCATGGTTCTCATGAGACCCTGATGTAGGGTTCCTTAGTGAATCATAAGTGTTTTATGACTTTATGAAGCTTCTACATCCTCCATATTTTATTCCGTTTTTTTTATATTATAATTTTTGGGGTGTCATGTGGGATCAAATGAGTAATGTTGAAGGATATTACACTATTACATGATGATGTGCCGTGTGGCAAACATGGGATATATGGAATTGTGAGACCATTTTGTTGACAAATCCATCTATTTTCCTTTGGGATGAATTTTTTTTTGCATTGTTGTGTGGACATGTCCAATGAACTTCATGTAGTGAGGATGAAAAGCTAAAAGGAATTTATCATATAAGGAGAGAATGTCACTTGGATCTTGTAGAGACTTGAGAACAACCAATGGCGTGTCAAATGTCTTTCAATGAAAATTATTAGATTTCTCCTACTCCATTTTTATCTCATTTGATTATTTTAAAAAAGTTTATAAGTCATGTGAATTCTCCTTAATATGTTCAATAGAAATCACCCTTTATTTTGTTGGCGAGCCTCATGATTTTATTGACTGGAAGGGGCATCTATCTTTGTATATATTTCCACCCATTTCAAAGTTTATTTGGTTAGATCCTTGGGAGCTCCCAACTGACAACCTGCATGGCCAGGTGGGTCATATATGTTTATCGCCACATGACTACTGGGAGTCCAAGAGCCTCTGTGAGATCACAAAGACTTGTCAAGAGGGGCTTCATGAGATCTATTGTAGGCTACCCACTATAAATTGTTCCTTCATGCGAACCATTGATAGTCATGTGATCTAAAGACTTCTAGGGGATTACGAAATCCATGGGAATTGGACACATTATATTTCTATTGCTTTTATAGGGAAAATAATACCCATATTCTATTATTCCTTGCTTTGGAACTTTTAATGTTTCTCATTTGGTAGTAACAAATAATTTCCTACCTTATTAGAGATGTCTTCGGGGACAAGTGATCGATTATGGAAAAATTAAATGACCAAATGCATCATTGGTGTTGTTTTGAATTACAATATAAGGTGATGTTTGGTTGAGAAACATCGTGCTAGACTAGATGATGAAGAAGTGGGGTTAACATCAATTCAGAGTTCCATTGACACTACCAATAAGACCCTTACATACCTTGCTAGCACAACTGATATAATATTATCTTATATCAACCTACGTAAGTAATTCTATTTTGAAATTTCTTAGAGACTCTAAAATGTGTATATTCTTACATCTTTTTTCCCACTATGAATGGATAAATTTTCTAAACATTTTATATTACTATCTAGTTATCCATCAATCCTGATGTGAATGAAATTCTATTGCTCAGATATTATGAGAATCACCAATGTTTCCAATCTTTTGGATGTCATCAAGTAAACCTGAAGGTATGTATTTGAATATTTAAATAATAACTGGTTCTTTTTGAGAAGTAATGATAAATTCCCACCAACATGAGACTCTCTAAAGATGATCTATTCTATTTATAACGAGATCACATGATTTTTAAAAGGATTACATGGGTAGGAACCATATTCTAAAAGGATATTTCTCTATCGTCTTCCAATGATGATAGGTTTGGGTAGAGAAGCTCAATTGTGCTAATTCTATTTTGCAGGACTTATAATTTGTTTTCCAAAATAAATATATTCCATGATTTAAATTATGATATTTTTACCTCAGACATTATATAACTTTAGTTTCGAGCCGTTTAGCTCATACCAAATGTTGTTTTATTTTATGGTCTTTTAGATCAGACATGATATCAGTTTAGTTTAGGGCCTTTTTTAACTCTGACCTGAAATCACATTAGGTTCGTTTATCTTGGACCAGATATTTATTTAGTATAGTTAATTTTATACCAGACCAGATATTACTTTAGTTTTGGTTCTTTAGCTTGAATATGGTATTACATTAGTTTAGGTTCTATAGATCGAACGTGATACTACTTTAGTTCAGGGTCATTTAGATCAGACTGGATATCGATGACCATGGAAGATGGTGCAGACATGCTAGGAATGACCCAAATCATAGAGAGAAGATGGTTTCATATTTAGTGTTTCAAGAGCTCACAAGGATTATAAATCACTTTTTGTAGAGTGATTCATTTTTTATGGCCATAAGATCATATAAATGAGGCATACAAATTCATGAATAGTCATTAAAAGGGACCTTGATGTAGGGAATCTGTTACAGGTGTTAAGGAAGGATTATCAAGGAAATATCAATTAAGGGTTAAATAATAGGGATTATAGGTCCATCTTTGTAGTCAGACAAAAGATGATGTAAATCATTAACCAAATTATAGATTCTATGAATATGGTATGGGGTAGACATGTTGGGGATGAACTATAACACTCTAGGGTAACATGTTTTACTGTGGTATAGTGAGGGATCAAAAGGATAAGAGATCCTTTCTTGAAACGAGGGTATTTATTTATTTGGTGGGTCATGTCCCATTTACATCAGTATCATAGACAAGAATAATTTGATCTCCACTTCTTTTTTAGGGCTATAAAATTTTTAAGAAGGCGAAAACATCTAGATGATGAATTTGGGTATGAAAATAACACTACAAACCAAGGGTTTTCGAATCCTAGGTAAATTTACGTTCTAATTTGAAGTTTGATCCCAACACCATGTGGGTTCGAATAGAAATTTGTGGTCCATAAAGGGTTTAAGAATAGAGCGTCTCATTATAGCCTTATAAAAGGGGACAAAATAGGGTTAAATAACATCGAGAATGATAGACCTACTCGAATAGTTTGGTATGGGTACTGTAAATCATGATCCAAATTACTCGGATCCGGAGGATTATACAGGAAAATCAAATAGATTATTTTTTTCAAACTAAGGTGTTGAGTTCTCCCATGATGATTCCAGGGATCATATGGATTGGAATGTACTTATATAGAGTGAACCATTAGGTTAATGGCCATAGGTGCATATGCAGGAGCCATAGGCTTGCATACATAGTCAAACAAAGGGTCCCTTAAAGTAAAATAATATTTTTACTTGATGTGAACAGTTTAAGGTGATCAAAGGTATCCAAATATTGATTTTGTATTTTTGAAACTTAAAATATCCAGGAAGTGTTTGAACACGGAAATGTTTGTGTCACCTCCTAGAGATCTTATTCTCCCGGAGAGAACAAGTGATAAATTATTACACTAACATTTCCCTGTACTAGTGGGTCAAATGGTCATAGAATTAATTTTATTATTACCCCAAACTATAACCTATGATCTTTATAACTAAAATTTTTTTATCCTATTTTTTTCCAAAACTCTAGATATGATGAGTTTAACGAGTGAAGACTTATCATTTTCTTAGATCTCGTTTATGGGGTTTTATACTAACATGTTTTTGAACTCTCTCACTAGAAGTATAAGGTCTGATGATTTGGACCACTATAAGATAGAATTTATGTTTATATATATTTGAATAAAGTAAATGTAGTTTAAGACATGAATCTTATGGACCTAATATGTGAGTAGTTATACAAGAGATTAATTTGGATACCTAGGGTCAAGAGAACTCCAAAAACCTTAAGATCAGGATATGGAAATGTTTTAAATCATGGATACTATTTCTCAGGTCATGATTAAAGATATTGGATAGTCATAAGTAGAGAGTTTCAAATCACATTGATTAGTTGAGTTCTTATATGGTAAATTCAAGGCTCACAAGGACTAGAATATCCTCCTTATAGAGTGAAAAGTTAGGTTGAAGACCATATGGGAATATGAAGGAGCCATATGCATTCATTCATAGCCATTAAAAAGGTCCCTTAGAGCTAGATATTTCTAATATGGACAATGGATGGTTTTTAGACACCCTAATTACACAAAGTAAGATGTTTGGCTTCTGGATTGAGGTATTATAAAATATAGATGAATAACCCCACAATCTTGTTGAATATGGAAAGTTTCATGTGTTCCTTGGATAAGGGATGAAAAATGGTTTATGTCATGCACAAATTATCATCCTATAGTGTATATGTTTTATGTGTATTTTAACACCACACGATAAGGAAAATTTTCATGTTGTGTATTGTCGTGTGGTGAGTACATTTTTGTTGTGATGTTTTAATTACATGAAACCATGAATTTTTCATTATAGATTAAGTTAAAATAGTATTGATTTAATTCCATGCAGTTTAACGTTAGGTAGTTTGGACATGAGATCCGACTTGAATGGATGAAAACATTGCGGTTGGGTATAAGAGAGGAAGTCATGGTGTCACAACATATCTCATAAAAATGAGAATCAAACCACATGTTGTTATGAATAGTCATGTAGTTTAACATCAAATAGGGATGATATAGATCCCCCGATGTGAACTAATGGTATTGTGGCTGGGCGCATGGATGTAATTATTGGTGTCACTACATATCTCATGGTGATGGTAATTAAGCCACATGTAGTACTAAATGAAATAAACTATGCAGATCTATCCCATAATTGAAGAGGGGGGATGTTTATATTTTTTCCTGAATTTTCATAGATTTTTGAATTTAGGAATCCCTACTTATCCTGTGAGGGAAGGAATCAAGTCACACGTTGATCATGAATGTGAAATACTCTATGAAGGGAAAACCCATACATATAAGTGGGAATTATATCCATTTATTTTTTTAGCTGAGAGCAGAAATATATATCCATGCATTAGTACATGTCATTTGATGATAGAAATCAAGACACACATTGTTCTTATGAAACCATGTTTTTTAACATCAAGACAAAAGGATGACGATATACCAATGTTGAAAAGTGGTGATGTTGCAGTTAGGCTGAAGGATGGAAGTATGAATGTCGCTACATACCTCCTCAAAATGAAAATCGAGCCACATGTAGTTCTTTAAGAACTATAAAATTTAATGTCATATGTAAAAGAAATATGATCTCTGATGTGTAGTGGGATATAATGGATGGAGGTATAGTTGAATATGAAAACCAACTATATTGGGCCTCTCAGAGTGGTCCATAAGATTATACAATTCCATGTCATTCAGGGGAAATTAAATATTCTATTTAATGTCATGTAGCAAGGAATCGTGGGATTCCTTTTATAATCTTGAATTTAGGACAAAGATGCACTTGTTGAAAGCTGTTATGCCCGGTTTGTGTGGGGAAGCACTTACTGAGATTCCAATGGTCATGTGTGCTATGATCACTATCAGAAATATGGAGTGGTAGGGGTTCCCCTCCCCATAAAGAAGAATTTAAGTGAAATATAGTGTAATTTGGTACCATGTTGAAGTTGGACTAGTATATAATATTGATGTGTCCCTGTGTATCTCATTAAAAATTATAATCCTTTCATATATAGTTCTTGAATAATTGTGCAGTTTAACATCAAAAAATAATAACACGGGTGACTTGGTGTGAATAAAGATGGATTTTATAGATATGTTTTGTTTTACATAATGTGGTAAAGATGTTAAAATTTCAGATTAATTTCCATTAGTAAAGACATTGATATACCAATGTGAAGGAGAAGGAATTTTATGGATCAGTGTAGTTTTATATAATGCATTTTCTTCATTTTCCTATAGTTTAGTTTCATATGATAAAAAACATTAGATCACCCGATGTGAATGGAAAAAAAATCCTATGGTTGGACCCCAGAACATAGGTTTTGTCATCACTACATATCATCTGATAGAAGATATAAATCTATCCATAGTTCACAAGGAACCGAGAATTTTAACATCATACACCTAAGATGAACTTCCTACAATTTATCATCAAGTGGTTAGGAAGAACTCCACATTGTTAAACGTAAAGTGGTCAGGATGTGCCCCGTAATGTTTAATGTTATTTGGTCAGGATGAATGAATAGGATTTATTTAACGTAGATGTGCTAGATGATAAAATATATGGATATTATTTCTTTATAAATCCTACATTGATGGGTGTCTTGAAACACTTCCCAATCCATTGTTTCCAATAAATATGATCCATTATGATAAACCATATGTATGAAATAACGTCATTCCCACTTGGGTTTCAATTTTGGGGGATTCTTTCTTTGTATCATTGGGGTTAGGAGTTATTGAATGAGTTCTCCTTAGAGGGATGAATAAATAAGAACCTTTTTATCCAGGTCTTGTGCAAACTGATTCTGATGGACATTATGGTTGTGTAGTTTTCAAAAATAGTTCTCATTTATAAATTCCAATTCTTCCACCCAGTTTTGTGATAGTTCATAATTTAATAGATATTAAAAAATGAATATTAAGAGTGAATGAAGTTGTATCTCTCTGGGTAACACTTCACTGGTCCCGTAAAACAGTGAGTATGGTGTTTCTTGTGCGGCAATACATGTGGTGGTACGATAGGCCCATAAATCATGGAGAAGTTTTCCAATACAAGAATTCTTATCCGTATTCGCTGTCTATTGGTGTATATTCTATAGAGTATTATTTAATGCCTCTATATATCCATTTTCTACTACATGATAGAAATATTAGTTATTAGGATGATTATTATACTCATGGTATAGTCTCTTTAATTTTTTAGAACATAAACTGGTGTCATTGACCATAAATATTTAATGAGGGACTCCAAACCTAGTGATTACATGAGATTTCATGATGTTGATAATATTCATCATCTTGACATCCTTGAGGTGTTTTACCCCATCCCATTTGTAAAATATGTCGGTAGATATAAGTATGTACTTGAACTGCTTATCTATAGATGGGGGGATATAGTCCCAGAACATTCATTCACCAAACATGAATGGCCAGTAATATTTAGATATATTAGTCATTTCCAAGGGCTGATGGAAGTTGTTTTCATGAAAATGGAACACATGAAATTTCTTTGTGAATTCCGCATAGTCATGTATCATTGTTTTCAAGTAATATCCAAACCTCATGGTTTGGTGGGAGAGCATGGTCCCAGTTTGATGTCCGTTGTAGAAGCCTGAATGAAATTCTTCCATGAGAGTAGAAATATACTTTTCAGCAATGCCCCTAAGGGGTATTATATTGATAACACTATTTTATAGGTCTTTACTCTCATTTGGACCATCACGTTGAGTGAAATTTTCTACATGGTGTCAAATCTATTCCCTCCTAGATCGACCTATTGAGAGAGTTCAATTTTGGAAATAACTGATTATGGGTCCATCCATCTAGGGGTGTTCATTGGCTCATCACACTCGAGGGGTAGTGCTAAACTAATTAATTTTTTTCCATATCACATACAATGATTAACAAAACCATCATTCAATATGTGATTTGGTATATTGGTTCCTCTTGACTAGGTTTGGCCAGGATATTCGCTGTATTGGTTAGTGAATTGGCAAGAACATCATGTGGTGGGTAAACATGATGTAATGTGGGATCAAAAGGGAACACTACCACCAATAACTGGATGTAGCTAGAGAGGGGATCCACCTATTCCCTTTCAATGGCATATTCAACATTGATATTCTTTATAACCAATTCCGAGTCCCCTTTGATATTGAGGTAGGCTATGCATAACTGTATGAAAAGTTCCATTCCAATGATGAGGGATTTATATTCAGCCTCATTATTTGTACCACCTTCATATATTGATTATGATTAGGAAGAACCAATAATTTTTTTAGGAACAAATACAATCTATAGACAAATCTACTTGAGATATGAGTTATTGATTATTTTACTAAACGAAATTCGATAAGAACCATCAGAGTACATGTGCTATGTCTAGGGAGTGTCATGGTCCTAGAATATCTATTCATATATGAGTTAGGAGTCTTTTGGATTATTTTTTTGGGACATTATGTGAATCAAGGAAATTAACCTAGTCTTGTCCTTTCACTAACTTCTATGATATGAATAGAATGTCATATTGCTGTAAAAAGTGACCCATTGGGCCAAGTTCCCAGTGAACATAAGTAGGATAAGTATATACATGAGAGGATCAATATGAGAGACTATATGTACATCATTGTGATTCCTATAATTCCTCATCTTATTCAAAACAAAGATGAGTGCATGAGATTTATCCATGACATTAGAATATCTGGTTTTAGTAACTAGCATCACTGGGCTGAGGTACTGAAGACTATCCTCACTTATGGCATCATTTTTCTATTTGAGGAGCATTAATAGTGAGTGTTACATGGTGTCCACTTATAAGAAGAGTGGCCTTCTTACATTGGAGGTGTCATATTTAGTGGGTATATTAGGTACATGTTGATACTTTCAAAGGATTTTTTTCAGTAATCATCCCAATAATAGGAGATCCCTTTATTCATTATCTAAGTGAATTTACTAGAAAGGTTGGCCAAGAATAGATTAATATATGATAGGCTCCCTGGGAGTCCACTTAATATATTTATATTTCTATGAGGTGAAAATTTTAAGATATTATTAATCTTTTCTGGGTGATCCTTGATGTGGCAGTGGCATACCACGAAGCCAAGAAACATCCCTCGCATCACCAAGAAAGTACATTTAAATGGACTCAACTTGAGAGTGTGCTATCATAGATTGTGTAAGATTGTTCAATGGTCCAGGAATTGACTAGATCACTATCATGATTTTACAACGTTTTCATTTATATGACACTCACCTATCAATCTTAGTAAACACTAGTGGAAATACAGGATTTAATGTTGACATAATAACGTCGGTTTTTTAAAAAACGACGTGAATAGTATGTGAGGGAAATTTATGGCGTCGGTTTTTAGTAAAACTGATGCCAAAAACAATTATCCAATGATATTTTGCGTCGGTTTTCAAGACTTCAATGTAGAAAATTAAAAAAAATGTTTTGGAGTCTTTTTTGAAGAAAACCAATGCCGATAATAATAATGCAAAATTCAGCGTCGGATTTGAGGAAAACGGACGCCAAAAATTTAAAAAAATTTGCATCGGTTTCCCTAAAAACCGACACCATAAGAATTATTTTAAGTTTCAGTTTTCTCAAACACCAATTCCAAAACTAAAAAAAGTATTATCGGCATCGGTTTTGAAAATAATCAAAGCCGAATGTTTTTTTAAATTATAGACATCTGTTTTCTCTGAAATGGACGCCGAATGTCATTTAAAATTATTCAGGGTTCGAAAGCCTCATTTTGTTCGATCCATGAAATCGAGTTCCGTTGTGGTGCTTTGGAATCCCGATGACCTTTGAAGCTCATTTGTTATATTGGAAGGCCATTGTTGATGTTTTTGTGCCGTTTGCACGATTTCAGGTATGCATTCTTCCTTTTTATCTCTTGTTTCATCTTCCATTGTTTATTTCTTCTTCAATAACCCTAAATTACTTGATTTTCAATATTGGATCGATTTTAGTTGTTGTTTATCATTATTTTTTGTTTGTATTATCATTGTTGGTATATATTTTTTAGTGTTTTATTTTCAAAGTCATTATACTGAGCACAGTTTGGATTGAACATCTCCATTTAGGTTGAAATTAAAATTTTGTAAGATTTTTTTTAATTTTGTAGATAAATCATTTATCATTCAATTTTGTTAGTGATTTTCTTTAATTATTAGTTTACATTTTGTATTAAATGTTTTAGGACATGTTTAAATATTCTTTCAACAAACATTCTTAAATATCCTATCAACAAATTTTATTTTTTACATTGACTCCAATCAAATTTCACCCAATACATTTATTGCATCATTTAAATTAATGCACTCTTCAATATTTTTTACACATTCAACATCAAAATATTGCAACTATGTAAAATGAACAAATAAATTTTAAAATAATGATATTATAATTAAATTATAATGTCTATATAACACACATGTATATAATATGAAAATAAACTATTTACTCTATTTGTAAACGTGTTTCATATCTGGTGTATTTTATCTGATTATCAATAGATTTTATTAAATAAGTTCTTGTTTACAATTTATCTGATAGATATTTAAATTTTTATATGTTTTAATATATTCATCAATTATATTGTGATATAAGGTATTGATGGATCATAATTGGATTCATTTACAAATAACCACTAGTGAATATGAAAAAAGAGTAGATAGTTTTTTGGAATTTGATAAATGACTTCTTCAAAATATTGAATTTAATTTCTACCCATGTGTGAAGTGTGTAAATATGAGAAAGTTAAACTCTATAGAAATCAAGGATCATCTCATTTGTTAAGGTTTTATACTAAGTTATACACGTTGGATCTTTCATGGTGAAAGAACTGAAAATTCAACATCCAATATTGATGACGCTATTCATAATGAGGAAGGGGATCATATTTAAGAATAAATTCATTATTTAGGTGTTGAAACCATCGAAAAAACACCAAAATTTTAATGATTTTATGGATTTTTTGAGAAACCATTATTCCCAGGTTGCAGTAAATATATAGTGTTATCAACAGTTTTAGGATTAGTTAACATAAAAGAAAAAAATGGGTGGAGTGATAAAAGTTTCTCCAGTTTACTTGAGCTTCTAAAAGAGCTACATCAAGAAGGCAATGGGATTCTAGATTCCAATTATGATGCGATGAAAATATTATGCCCAATGGGATTGGGGTATAAAAAGATACATGTTTTCCCCAATGACTGTGTACTGTATAAAAAAGAAAATGAACATTTATCAAGTTGTCCTACATGTGGGAAATCGCTCTATAAGATGAATGAGATAGTCAACTCAGATTCATTCTCTGGTGATATCATGTAACATTATGAAAAATCGAATTTTTACTTTCTAATGATATCATCCAATATTTTTTGCATAAAATTATAATAATTCAATTCTGATTTATTTTTATGTACCAGTATCAAAACTTCAGTGAAAGAAATTTGGTACCTTCCAATAATTCCTCATTTAAAGCGTCTATTTGCAAATTCAATTGATGAAAAAAGGTTAAGATGACAATTAGATGAGCACATCTCTGATGCTAACTTACGTCACCCTGCCGATTCACCACAGTGGAAGAGTTTTGAAAAAAATCCATGATTTTGGTTGTGAATTTAGAAATCTCATAATGGGATTCTGTACTGGTGCAATGCATCCATATCGAAGCCTCAGTAGCCAACATAGTTCATGGCATGTTTTGCTGGTACTTTAAAACATGTCCCCACATCTATGTATGAAGAAAAAATATGTTATGACGAGCTTGATGATTTCTGGACGAAAACAACTGGCAAATGATATTGATGTACATCTTACACCATTGTTTGATGATTCGAAACTACTATGCGAGGAAGGTGATAATGTTTTTGATGCATACAAGAAAGAGTATTTTCTTTTGCATGCTTTGATAATTTTCACTATAAATGACATTCCCTCAAATGGAAACTTATCTGGATATAGTGTTAAGGGACATAAAGCATGTCCAATTTTTGAAGAACAAACTTCATATTATTAATTGTAGAATGGAAGAAAGATAGTGTACATGGGACAAAAAATATTTTTTCGAATTGATCATCCTTATCTTAGATTGAAAAAAGCATTTAATGGTGTACAAGAATACAACCTCCCCCCTAGACCATTGTCAGCTGAAGAATATTATGACAGGGTGAAAGATATTGATTCGACATTTGGAAAGAGAAAAAGTTCTTTTTTTCAAAAACCTATCTAGAAGAATCAGACTATTTTTTTCGAATAACCTTATTAGTGATTTTTAGAGATAAAACATAACATTGATGTTATGCATGTTGAGAAAAACATATGTGACAATTTGATTGGAAATTTGTTAGACATAAAAGGAAATAAGAAAGATGGATTACATGCTAG
This sequence comes from Viscum album, assembly GCA_963277665.1. NCBI lineage: Eukaryota > Viridiplantae > Streptophyta > Magnoliopsida > Santalales > Viscaceae > Viscum > Viscum album. The sequence goes on along the minus strand of OY728142.1, from coordinate 1,325,137,278 downwards.
ATTGGACTTAATATTAATCAGAATACGTTTGGAGTTAGCTCCTACTGCGAAAGGAAATAGAACATATTTACCTCCATCTTGTCACACATTAAATAAGATTGAAAAGATGAAATTTTTTCAGTGTCTTCATGGTATTAAAGTACCCATTGGTTTTTCTTCAAATGTGAATAATTTTGTGTCATTAAAGGATTGTAGAATAATAGGTATGAAATATCATGATTTCCATGTGTTGATGCAACCAATTTTACCAGTAGCAGTGCATGGTATTTTAGCGAAAGTTGTCAGAAAGGAAATCATCAGTTTATGTAATTTCATTAAATCCATTTGTAGAAAAGTCGTTGATCAATATTTTTTTAGATGTGTTGGAGAATGAAGAAAATTATATTCTTTGTCAAATAGAAATGTATTTCCCACCCACATTTCATGATATAATGGTTCATCTATTGATTCATTTAGTGCATGAGATAAGAAAATGTGGGCCTGTTTATTTATGAGGAATGTATCCTTTTAAAATATATATGAAAAGTTTGAAATGATATGTTAAAAATATTTATTGACTAGAGGCCTCTATTGTTCAAAAATATGTATTAGAAGAGGTGATTGAGTTCTGTACTGATTATTTGAATGAGGTGGAGCATATTAGTCTCCCTGTATCTCGACATATGACAGTTGATAGAGAAGGTAGAGGGGTTTGAGGCTTAAAGGTAAAGTTCATTCCATGTGATGAAGTGATGGAAGCAAATTTATACATTTTGAACATCACAGATGAGGTTTAACCATACATACCCTCACATATTGCTGAATTAAAGTTTTGATATCAGAAAAGAAATGAAAAGTGGATGATGATTGAGCATAAGAAGACATTTGTTTCATGGTTTAAAGAGAAATTCACCCCAGATATATCTGTATCAGAAACATTGTAGTGGTTAGCATGGGGACCATATCTTAATGTGATCACATGGTCTAGTTTTGTATCAATGGCTACACATTTTACACAAAAAAACTGGACGACAAGTGTACTGTTCAGAATAGTAGTGTGATGGTTTTCGCTGAAGTAGTTAATTTTTCGAGTGCCAAAGATAAAAACCCAATTTCTGCATCAACGTCATATTTTGGAGTTATTGAAGACATATGAGAAATTGATTATATTAAATTTAGAGTCACTGTTTTTAAGTGTAATTGAGTTGATGGTAATAGTTGCGTGAAACATGATGAATATGGGTATAAACTAGTGTATTTGAAAATATTTAATCACAATGAGGAACCATTTATCATGGAGACACATTAAAAAAAGTATTTTATGTCATTGATCTATCAAATGATCAGTGGTCAGTTGTTTTTCAAGGAATAAGATACCATTTGGGTGATAAGGATGATTCTGATGATGCTAGTGATTTACATGAGCCTTATTCATCTATTACGCAATTTCCGGATGATTAAAATGAGTATAAGACAGACATAGTGCATGCATTACGTACCGATCATGATGAAGGCATGTGGGAAAACACTAAATTAGTCTCCTAATTTTTCTGGTAAATATTTATATTTTGTGTTTATTTTTGAAACTTACAAATGCATGCCTCTATTTTTACATACATATTTTTTTCTTCCTTGTTTCTAATTATTCAATTTTCTAATGATATGCAGGTACACAAAATTTCATTACACTTTCTAGTAGAAATGTCATATTTAGATAGAGATGAGCAGTTACCGAGGCATATCTATTTTGAAATATTATTAAATATTCTGTAATATTCTTATTTAAGGAAATAAAATTGTTAATTTACAAAAAAAATTGTAGGACTACTGATGCAGCCTTGGCAGAGGGGACCTCTCTTATTACTACTCAAAAATCAAGTTATCAAGTTGGCAAACATGGTATTACATGTTTACCAAAACTATCACTTGATCGTGATGATAACAAAGTACACATCCGTTTTGATGATAATAACAATGTAGTTGTCCCAAATTCAGTTCAGTTTTTCATTTATATAGCGATGCAGATTCATTGTAGGATTATTATTTTATATATTGATTGGAAGTCAGTGGACAGGACGGTGAAGCAACAGCTTTGGGAGGCTGTGATGGTAAAATATATTACTTTATTTCTTTTATCTCATTTTTTAAAAATTATATATTTTAAATGATAGATTTAATTTATTCAATTATAGATGACATTCAATTTTGAGGAAACCCTAGAAATTAAGAAAAGACATCTCTCTTTAGCGGTAGTTCGATGGAGAGATTTTAAAAACAAAATGAAAAAAATTATGTTTTTTTAAAGATAAGGATTGAAACCCCCTGTCTTATTTATCCATATATAGATGAAGTAACATGGAAGTGATTTTTTGATAGTCGTCAGGAAGAGAAATTTCAGGTATGGTAATTTTTTTATATTTTAATATTTATGCTATATTTTTCTTATTAATTATTAGTTTATTTTTATATAACACGCCTCCAAGAGATCTTATCAGGAGATCCAGTTCAAAACGTATACCCTCATACTTTATCAGGTGGAGGGTATTTGTATTTGGAGGAGAAAATGATTGATGAAAAATTTGAAGCATTAAGAGCTCGATCAAGTAGTGGTTCAGAAGAGGTCTAGTTTGGTCCTCCATCTCCTCCCACTCTCCATGAGAAATGGAAATGAGAAAGAAGAAGAAAAAATGGACAATATCTTATAGAGGAAGCACATCAATTGGCTAATAAAATTGTAAGTAAATATTATTTATTTGTTAAGAATTTTTCAATTTTATAATTTATAAACACAAATATAACCTTTTTATTTTTAATTTCAAGATAAACTTCAGGATAAAGAGACATAGGGCTCTTTTACCCCTAAGGGTAGGATGGACATCCTAGCTACTGCTTTGGGAATGGTAGAACACCCTGGCCGTGTTAGAGGATATTAGGTGGGTGTTAGTATTCAGAAGGTTTTTGGTAAGAGTAAGCAATCAAAAGACCCAGAAATAGAATCCTTAAAAGAAGATTTGAAAGATATGAAACAGTCTATGGGTGATAAAATTCAAGCAGCAGTGCAAAAGGATTTATTAGAACACTTGGAAATACAATCATAGTCTGCGCAACCTTCCCAGCTATATAATTTATTTCTCGTCAATTTTATTATTTTATAAATTATAATCACTAATATATTTTTTTCATTTTTCATCCTTCCCAGTCTGCTCACCCGGACTACCCTACCCCATCTGCTTACCCTTCCCCATCTACGCAGCCTTCCAAGGTATATTATTTATTTTTCATCAATTTTTTTGTTTTATAAATTATAAACACTAATATAAGTTTTTCATTTTTCAGCATTCTCAGCCTACTCACCCGGACTACCCCGCCCCATCTGCTTACCCTTCCCCATCTGCGTAACCTTTCAGGGAATATTATTTTATTTTAATTTATTTTTCTATTTTATAAATTTTAAAAACTAATATTAATTTTTTATTTTTCAGAATTCTCATCCTCCTCACCCAGACTACCCTACCCCATCAGCTTACCCTTCCCCACCTGCTTACTTTGAGCCTCCACCTCCTCCCTCGGATCAAGCCTTATATTGTGAGATATTTTTGGGAGATCCTCATGTACATATTGTTGCGTTAGGACAAGTGCATTTTTTGGGGGACTCGGTACATCATCAACCTATGCAGATGGGTTAGGATAGAGTATCAGTACTTGTTATTATAGATCCTACTGATCTACTACCATTTCCTATTGTAGAGATCACCAGTGTTGGAGAATGTACATGCCATTTTTTACTTTGTCCAACTTCCCTTCTTTGTTATATTTCACTTGAGGTATGAGTTTTTTAAATATTAATTACAAATGATTCAAAATTACTTATAATTTTTTCTAACATTTAACTTATATAGAAATATCTGAAAGCAAAAGAAACTGCACAAATGAAACAAAATGTTCAGGAAGATTTGGCTGTAGATAGTTCTAATATTTCTTATGGGTTAAAAAGATTATCTGAGTCCTTTTCTTCCTTGAATTTTATCTATGAGTTTCGAATGACGCCCAATATATGTGGAAGAAATTATGGATTGAAATTATTGAAAGAAGATATCATGAATTTAGTTAATTTTGATGAGATCACGCATAGTGTGGTGGAGTTGTTTATCATGTATGTAAATTGTTGTTTGAATTGCTATTTTATTAATAAAATATTATTATGTCATTGACTAACTATATTTTCTTTCTAAATTATGTATCTACACAAAATTCTTTTAATAAAGTAAAAAAAATACATTTACAACTTTATAGATCTAGAGTACATTTCCTCGGAAGCCAAATATGTGAAGAATCATGAAAGAGTTCAATATATATCCGAGAGATTAACACAGAAAAATATTCAGGGCTGGTTTTTTCCATTTCTTGATAAGTAAGAACATCAAAATTTTTATGAACTAATGATCATTATAATTTCATTAATTTGGAAATTTTTGTATTGTAGGGGGCATTGGATGTTAGGAGTATTTTTCCCAAGTGAATGCACCTTATATTGGTTTTTCTCTTTATTAGGAGTAGTGCAAAACCATTTCTCACCTTATTAAACATGTATGTTTTTTTTATTTTTTATAAGCTCATTATGTTTAATTTTCATTATTTAGACAAGTATTATTAGTTCATATATAAAAAAATGCAGATCATGGAAACATTTTAACAAGGAATAAAAGTCAGAAAATAATCCAACAGAAATCAAATATGTGGAAGTACAGGTAATTAGTTTTTATATTTTTGTAATATATTGTTTTTTTAATTAAATGTTTTATAACTGCAGTGTCATCGTCAACATGGACATGTTGAATGTGGTTATTATATTCAATGATTCATGTATGAGATAATCACAACTGGTTAAACTACTAATTTTTATATGGTTAGTTGTATTAATTTTTTATATATTTTTTCCCATATTATTCTATTTTTTAATTTCATATCATTCAATATTATTTTAGGCATTCAATGATTCACAGCCTTATTCCGAATTTAATCTGACCCATATTCAATCTACTTTTTCTAACTATTTTTTAAGTCTAATTAAGATTTGAGGTATGTATATTCTAATATTTATATATAATAATACATATGGGTAAAAAAACCTAACTCTTTTAATATATTAGGTGATTGAACCTACTAATAATCAAATGAATTCTTCAATAATAACCAACAATGAGAATGTCGTAAATGCTGGAGTCGTGGGACTTGTAAATGTCACAAAATTTCTTGAAGTCATTGATTACAGGTTTGTGTATTTTAATTTTACTTTATAATAAAAATGTATAGATAATTTTTTTGATTAACTTGATATAATAATTTAAGTTATACGAGACATTGGATTATAAATAGTATTTAATTATTTTTGTATATTGTGTTATTTTTATAGGGGTTTTGAATTTTTTGGGAATTGTAATTGGAAATATTTTATAAAAAAAATTTATTTATGGCGTCAGCTATTTAAATAACCGATGCCGAAAGAATAAAAAAATTATTTATGGCTTCAGTTATTTAAATAACTGATACCGAAAGATTAAAAAAATTAACTTCGGCATTGTTTTTAAGTAAAAACGATGCCGAATGCTGGTTCGACCGGGTCTTTGACATCGGTTTTAGATAAAACCGATGCCCAAGACCAGGTCCAACCATATTTCAGTGTCGGTTTTAGATAAAACCGATGCCGAAAATCCTGTCAAAAATTAGTTTTGGCTTCGGTTTTATGTAAAACTGACGCCGAAACAGTTACCGAAATTATATTCAGCGTCGGTTTTTGAAAAATGGACACCAAAAACTATATTTCTTACGTCTCCTTTATAGATGTCAGTTTAAAACCGGTGTCAAAAATTAAAAAAACCCGATGTTAAAATATGTCTTTCCACTAGTGAAAAGATCAAATTTGTGATGCATGGTGCGCTGATATATAGTGCCATCATTCTTTAATAAAGAGGCCTACCCCAATTGAAAAAGATCAATTACAATTCTCATTAGGTATTGTCTTCTTCATCTTTTGGGATCATCTTGATCTTATTATACCCCAAGAATCCATCTATAAAAGAAAGGTATTATAAGCCAACACTTGAATCGATCAACATTTATGTGATTAGAAATCAGAAGTCATCCTTTGGGAAATTCATATCATGGCCTCTAATTTCCACACTTACCCTTATATAACTATTATTTTTTTATTGGGAAATATGTTGGAAGCACATTTTAGGTATTTCACTAATCCAAATAACTTATATTTGATCAACTAGTCAAATTACGCCTCTATATTTGTGGTATGAGTGGGGTGCTTCCCCTTGGTTACCTGTTTGAAGCCTCAATTATCATCAGGTAGTCTGAGATGGTGTGTATACCCTTATGGATTCATTCCAAGAATTTACAAATAGTTCTAATAACAACACATATTGATGATGCTTCCAAAATTTAATGTACATTACTTTCTATCTGAGGGGCATGGAGGCACTAATCATTGTTGGTCACGTGTCGTCTTTAGTTCTCTGATTTATCAGCCTACACTCATTTATTGTGGTGGAGAAACCTTCCTCAATTACTGGATGGTTATCCCAAAGATCATACTTATCTTACTATAATTTTGATCAAGTGGAAGAATTTTCATACAAAAATGGTAATCTGGGGTCATTTACATCACTATCGGTCTAAAATATGATATGAGAAGAGACATCATCATCCCTTTCTATAGGAGTTGTCATAGAGAGATTAAAAATATGATTATTTATATACTATCACTAAGTATAGGAGGATCATGGACCTCTAAGATTTTATTTTCTGCATCTTCTAGATTTATGGGGAGAACATAGTGAATGTTAAGAATACTATAAGGATTCACATGGGAAGTTCTAAAGCCATTGGGAGCTCGAACCTATATATCATCATCTTTCATCAGTTTATTACCTCCCTTCTTATAGAAATATACATCACCATATGTGTCTCCACATGTCTTGAAGGGGAAATTATCACCACATAGAATTCTATCTTTTTCATCAATGAAATACATACAACACTGATGGAATTTTTAAGGTGCCACCTTGTGGATATGAAGCCCAATGTACCCAAGAATGACTTTATATACATTGTCTTACTGGATAACCATGAACTCAGTATCAGATGTGAGTTCCCCAAAATGGGTTTCATGTTTGATCTTGCCAACAGTGCAATGATAATTCCTATCATACCCTTGAATGGTCAGCCTTATGGGAGATATTATTCCCTTTATATATACCAAATGTTAGATTGTTTTATCATTGATGCGACTAATCCTAGAAAAATTATCAATCAGATCACTTTAGAAATAGGTAGTAATGAATCTGTGTGAGACATATTGGGGTATGATGTTCCCTTGGAAGACCTTTCCTGATTCTGTTTAGTGAATGAGATGACATCATGACACTTCGAGGACAAGGTCTCCACTCGATAGACCTCATCCGCATAGAATTTTTTATCAATATATTTTAGGATCTAGAGGGATTAAAAAATTTCCTCCCTGGGTTATTTTGAAAGGTGGAGTGCATTGTGGATTAAGATATTGGAAATGATTACAACTTTATATTTTAAAATGTTGTACATCTATGTCAAATATCAGTGCTTCCCAATATAGGGACTTTTCTGGGCTTGTGTTTTAGGAGTCAAGGAATATGAGGTAGATGGGCATGATACCTGTGAATGAGTTGAGAGAATATTTATTACTATCAATGCATGTGGTTTTGGCCTTCACCATTTCATGGGTTGATTGGATTGAACCACCACTTGTTAGTCATGCATTTCAATTGGGTGTGGGAAACTAATGTAATTCTTTGTGACACATCTTAGTAACTATTGGTAATTTTGGAGAACTCTCCCATATGTTTCAGCTTCGAATAGGTCCTCCATGGGGAGATGGTCAACATATTGGGTCTGACCACATGCATCCTATGTTTTGAATCCTTAGGTTCGGCAGATGAAACCATTTGTTCCCTTGTTTTTGTGATAAATTCATATTCGAGAACATACTCATCATAAAATAAGGGTCCTTCTATGTGCATCACATTAAAAAAACAAAAAAAAAAGATCTTCATATGATTGGGATTCCATTTGGTGGGGTGATGCATGTACTGTGGATATTGTTGGGAAGAAATCGATAAAAGTTAGCGCTTACATTAGAGTAGAATATGATTTTGTGTCTTTGGTCTCTTCCTACTTCTGGTGGTCACAAAAAACTTTGGTTGTTACTTATGACATCTCATTCTATGGTTGTTGAGTTTTTATAAGTCTTCACATCTATAATTTTAGGGGGAGGGGGCAAGAGATCGATCCACAATTTTTAAATTCATATAGTTTCCAAATGTCTTCACACACATGGCTAGTACATTATTCCCTCCATCCCCTTCTTCTTACAAGAAAATGGTAATGCATTCCACCTGCTCTAGACATTCATTTATCCCCATATATCTAAAATTGACCATTCCGTGATGGAAAACTTTGAAGATGACGTAGTTCTAGATATTAATACCCATCCTTCAATAGTAAGGGTAGTAGTCAGGATGTTTGGTGAGGTTAACATCATCAAGCTTCCGATGATATGAAATCTTGAGTAGGTTATTATCCATGGAATCCATGAAATAACATATAACTTTTTCATTTTAGATGGAGTATTCATTTTCCATCCATTCCTCAAATATCAGGTGACCTTTATTTCTATATGCTTCTATACGAGGGAGATTTTTTGGTTTCCACCATTAGATATGAGGTGTTCGATGATTTGGATCCTAACTTGGTTCTTGGATGGGAATTGCTTCTAGATTGAAACTAAAAACTCCAAAATCTTCTCTTACTATTTTTTTCCCTTGAATCATGGTAATGAGTTTAGTTTTAGATCAGTTTCCCTAAATAGCCTCCAAAATACGTCGTTCAATTTCAACAAACTCTTGGAACCCACTCAGAAAATTCATAAGGATGAGAGGTTTTCACAACTCATCCATGATATTTTTAGAAAAGAGTTCTAACAGTTTATCCTATGATAGAGGGATGCTAATCAAATTGGTTAAACCTTTACACCTCACTATAAAATCACAAACCCTATAATTTATTATTCTTAGGAGTTATTCACGTAGATGATCAAATTTTTCTTATTGTGGAGATGAACTAGTAATTTAAAAGATGATGAAGGGTTTACTATCCTATAACTGTTCTTATTGGATGTCTGTTGTACCAAACAAAGGTTATTGCTATTAAAGTGTAAATAAAACACATCAGCTTTTTGGCCTCAAGGTGGTCTTAACAGACCATCATTTGACTGAACTATGATATGAAGGGTGTTAGAGTTTGTTCAGGGTCACCTACTCGATCAAATGTAAAGAATATAGGATTGGAAATGTTGGGTGGAGGCAAAAAATGTCCACAAATTTGGGATATGGATTTCACATAGGCTAAAAAGTTGCATGTCTCCCTTCCATGGAATTTTTTAATGTATCTAGGGACATGATGATTTTCGGAAACTAGGGGTGAACAATTGTCAGATCTATATCCAACCCACAGGGAGCCAGTGGGGTTGATGTGGTGGACCCACTTTTATCTCTCACTAATTATAAATTCTTTTTAATACTAAATTATTTCCCTTGTATGGGAGAGGCTTTCACTACAACAAAGCGAAGTCATGATTATTTGTGACTTCTTTATTTATGTAGACTAGATTTCTATATCTAAAGCCAAATTGATGCTCATATGATTTTCTTATAATGGGATTAACCATATGTGGGAGAATATTTTTCTCTTACATAAGATGATACCCAGTAAGGATATTTCCCTTTAGTAGATCCATATTGAGTTGTCATAGAGTTTTTATCTCACTCTCAAATAATGAAAATTATTCCTCTAGAGAAGGAATATCGATTATTCTTGGTGGTGATCAGGATGTCTCCTTATATTCCCACTTTTAAATGATCCATCTTGGAGGTGGATAATCATTATTCTATGGTTCCATATTTAGAGCCTTCTTTGGTTTCAGGTGTATGAAGAGTAATTTGGTGCATCTAATACACCCTCCTCTCAGGGTCGATTCTCTATGTTGTGTCCCTATGTATTTGTGTCATGATTAATTCTTATCATGTTGATAGGCAGGAAATTAACATATAAATATCAGTTAATGGTGGATGTTCCATTACCGTCCATTCAACAAGTTGATTCTCCACAACATTCATTGGGTTTGTTTTTTTAACCCTTTTCGACATTGGACCTCATTGGATTCCAAACCCAGTGATATCTAATTTCCATGTACATATGTTCATTCTATCATGGCCTATGAGTAATGACCATATGGGAGTTTCTAGTTAGGATTTCAAATTGTCCCAGGCTAGAAGAGGATTTTCTCGCGATGGGATGGATAGGTGGGAAACTAGTTATTTATCTCTAAACCAAGATAAGACTATTTTTCTTTGAGGTAATGATGACGATGATAATTATCCCAGACCTATGGGTTAGAGGTCTTACATGGTCATAATTGAAACTGATTGTTCCCTTTATTAATGATCCAAGGACACTAATTGTGGATTTGATCATTCCTAGGATGGAAATGAAGCTATAAATGTACCCATCATTGTGGGGTGGGGTGGTATTTAATTGGTTTTGATTCTTACAGGACCTTCATATGGGATAATTAATATAGTTACATAGGTTGAGATATAATCTCCCCCATACCAACGTGTTGGGGTCCACTTATAGCTGCTGAGGAGATGTCTTGAATCCTATCAAGATTTTACGATCAGAGGTGTGGAGGTAGTGGTTGATATTCCATTGGCCTAAGATGCCGTGTCTACTCATGGGTGACTTCTATAGCATCTGCTGTTATGAATTGTTATATGTGGAATAGTTGTGCTCATGTGGGAGCTTGGTGTGATGGAATCACAAGATGAGAAACATTATTTCGAAATGTTTCCCCGATGGTTTCATATTTGGTATCCATTGCTGAAATGAATTCACATTTCTTCGAAGGGATGAGTTTTATTCCATGATAGATATTATATCCTTTTTTATGATGTATGGTAATATTTGATGTGGGGAAATTATTCTATAGTTACCATGTTTCCCAAGCCTTACTAGATTTCCAAATTTTATAGACAATATAACATTATAGGGTGTCGAATATTAGGGGTTCTGTTGTTCTAGGGGGAAATAAATCGTAATGCTCTGTACTATCTCCATCCTTGAATACTGATGCATGACATGGATTTAAAGATTTGATGATGATGTGTCATGATGCAATACCAGTAATCTTGTTTCATTTAAGCGATTTTATCTTCCGAGTTTGGATCCCAAGGCATGAAGATAACAACTAGGTCCTGATGTCTATAAAGTGTTATGATAGTCTGAAGATGGAACTCATATCCTTGATAAGGGATATTTTGAACCTTAAATCATTAATTAGTATCCCATATATTTTGGTGTAGATATAGAATGAACTTATTCTATAGCTGATCTGTGATCTCATAATCGAAAGTAAAGCATGGCTTGAACATGATGGGGAGGTTGTGTTTAGCTATCTTTATCCATATATTAATGTCAGAATCTTCCCGATTAGTCTTACATTCCCCCATCTAGTTAGCCATAGAAGAAGGATTTGATGGTCACCTACTGATGGGGGTGGAGTGCTTATGGGTGTCGATGGGGAATCATATACAGTTGACATGGATGTTTCGATAATCTATCTATACAAATGTTTCTGAGTTATGAACACAACTCTATATAGTGGGTTATAGGAAAGGGGATGGTTTCCTAATCTATTAGAGATTCACTATTGGGAGGTTGACCACAATGGATTTTAGGATTAGGGTCTATGTGATCCATATTCACACTATTGCGAGGAGGAAATTCATAGTAAATAACTCTTTCTGATTCCAATTCAATGGAACAAGTAATGAACCCTCATGGTATTAATAATGTGTCTTGAAAAACATCAAGGATATTGTTACTGAAAAGATAAGGAATAAGGGTCATGTTCTGTTTCATGGTTATAATATGCTGACATACCTTTCGTAATTTTTGTGGGTTATGAGCCGGTTGTGCGACGGTTTCCATAACTTGTATATAACGAGCCGGTGTTGTTGGAATATGCACCCTGTTCTATGAAGCTACTAGAATATGTCTATGTGCTATCTCTTATTGGTAGGAATATGATCCAATACTGAGGAATGTTCCATTATCACATGGTAAACCTCAGTAATAAGAGGATTATGAGCCCCATCCTGAGCCTTTAGGATATGCCACTAGTCTTTCTTTGTAGAAGTATCATCCTCTAATGATGCATGTTCCACTATCACCTTGTTATCCCAAATAGAAATATGATAATAAGCCTAGTAGATATATGAATATAAGTCTAGTATAAATATGAATTCCCCATTGGAATATAATTATGGACCTCTGGAATGGAATAAGGGATAAGATGCTCCTCCTTTATTGCCTTGTAATGTTGCTGGTTCAATCATTCATCGACTGAAGTAGGAATAAGTCCCTACCATTAGTGACCTATAAGAATATGCTAATCAGGTTTATTGATAGAAATATATGTATGTCCTGAGGCTTATTACATTATCACATGGTTAAACCCAAATAGAATAGGGATATATGACCAATCAGGGGATTTTGATGTATGCCTATGGACTTCTTTGATAGGAATATGATCTTGTCCTGAGGCTTGTATCCCTCTCACATGGTGAGCCCTGGTTAGAATGAGGATACGATCTTGATCCATGGCCTTTAGAATATTTCACCAATATTGTTTGATAGAAATGTTCCCCTAACATGAATAATGCTTCACTCCCACTTCGTGAGCCCCGGATGGAACAAAAATATGGGACTGGTCGGATTTTTTATCCATTAACAAAATATACTTATATTCCACTTGGAGGGGAGAAATAATGTATGATATCTCTAGTACAACCGCCTTTTTTTGATGATCAGAGTTTTGAGTTTACATGTCTGTAGGGATATATATATATGTGTCTATAGATTTATCTGGAATACTAGAATATGTTGGTAGAGATCATCATCTATTACTGAATTGTATTTGAATTTCAAAAACGTATGTCTAGAAATATAAGATTGTACATTTTTATCTCCATTATTACCATGCATATTTATTTTATTGTAGCAGGGATACACACCCAATTTTTTTCTCCTTGTTCCATCAAAATATGATGATGGGATTTATGCATGTGGTTAAGGATAAACACCTTACCCATACTTTCTGCTAGAATTTGCTAATAGAATTGTTTCTTGTCAAAAGGGATATAAGGAAGGTTAATATTTTCTTCTTGAGTACACTGGTAGGAATCATCGATATGAGTTGGGATATGATCCATATCCTAGATATCATTCACTTTCCTCTTCCGATGAGCCTTACTTGTTTCCCATGCAAGGCCATCAGATGCGAAATATGTCATATGGTTCCCTCACCTGGTGACTAGTGGGTATCAACAAAATAATGTTTGTGATTGCGGTTGACAAAGTAGCTCTTTAGTGGAACCTAAAATAGAAGTGATATGTATATGGATTCCTGATATACCTTCATCAGAGTTTGAAGCTGAATATTTTTTTTCTCTGGGGATATGTTAAGGAAGCGGTTGGTTGAATTAATAAGGGATGTTGGCTTAGCATCATCATTTCCTAGGCAATGAAGAATGAATAGATGTTTTTTTAGGATAACCTAAGGAGTAGCTTCTAGGTTGGGGATCACCCCATGCCCATTGTAGTCCAAGAACATTGTGTTTTCCACAGGTCATTATAGTTGTTGAGTAGGTGGAATTGATTTATAGCCCATGGGGGTTGCAACCATAAATGATTTACTATAGCGAACACTAGATGATGGAGACATCATCTCAATCCGAGACAATTAAAGTAGTATCTATTTTTGCGATGATGAAACTGAAAAATATTTTTTATTAATGCAATATCATTGGAATAATATGATCAATCAGATATGCATGGTTAATAAAAGTTTTATTATATTCATGATTTGACCATTGTGATCATTTATAATTTTTGAAATGAGGATGGACATAGGAAAAACCTGGTTATAGAAGGTCATCTATATGATCATGCTTGTCCTACTACATTGTTTGTATTACAAATGAAAAAAAGTAGTATAAAACATGATCATTCAATCATTTGAGATATTAATGTCATGATTATTAGTGTTGTTTTCATATGAGGTGAAAACAAAATATCTTGATTGATTATAACCCGATCATTAGTTGTTATAGAAATTGAAATCGGGTAGACATATTTTTTATTGTCATGATATATAAGTCATAGATGTGATCCACCTGATAGTTAGATTTTTAGGGGGAGTTTGTTGTACAGAAATGTAATTATCGGGTTTCCATTGTCTCTCTCACCAGAAACTCCTAGTGCTCCCCCATATGTTGCTGGGTAAAGAACTATTTTATGATGGGTTATGGTAAATCATTTTTTATTCCAAATGACTCTTGGGGACTCACATTGGTCGAGAGGATGAGGGTTGGGCTCATCACACTCTTTTGGGATGTAATTATTACCTTCATCAAAAATACCTTTTAGATTTATGATATTTTTATCCGTCACATCAAAATCCCGATATGAGACCAGTTACCCTAACAAAATGATAATGGGTTAATTCTCTTTCATGTGAAAATTTCCAAGTTCTCTATAGTGAATTGATATATATGTATATGAGTTCATCTATAATTTTCCAATAATGGGTGGTTTCTTATGTGTTGATTTAATAAGACCACAGCCATCAGAATGTGTGCCCATGCAAGGAGTCTTTTCATATTCCAAGTAAGTTATTAATCCATTATGAAGAATCATACATATTATGGAAATGGATAGTGTGAAAACAAACATACTTTTTTAGACCTATGTTGTTTAATATCATGTGGAGAGGACATAAATGGGTGTTTTAAGACATCAGGTGTTTAGTCTCAAGTCCTGGAGGGACTACCTATGTATCCCAATTATAGAGAGAACTATAATTTTCCTTGTTCACTTGATCTGGGAACACACTCTGATGTTTCCATTGTCAATTTATAGACTTATGGTGTAGATGACATGACAATTACTATTCCCTATGCCCACATGATCTATTCTCAATGTGAGAAACATGTGTTGACATATGATAATCTTCATTACTCATGATGAGGTACTTATGTGCTGGGACTACCTTGAGAGGATTAATTTAAAGAGATCTAGCCTCAAGAAAATGTTCTATGTATCCTGATTATTATAGGAATAAGAGTTATTATAGTTTACTTTATATCTCATTATGCTAATGGATTAGGTAGAGTGATCAGCCAATAGAAATGATTGAATCCCGATAGATGAATTGTTTTTTAGAAGAGGATTACATCGAAGGGGATATATATTTCATATTGGGCCTTAGGATAGAACCCTATATATCCACTTTGTTGTACAAATCTGAGTTATCATAGTTTAGTTGTCTAAGGCATACACACTGAGGTTTCCTCGGCTAGTGGGTATCCGTGATGTGAATGATAGGACTATCACAACTCCCTAATCCCATGTGTTCTATTATTAGTGTGAGAAACATGGGAAAAAAGTAAATAATATCATCGAATACAAATATATGGTATATTCACTTTGGAATCTTTTGAGTTATTTAATATAGAGTTCAAACCATGAAGAGGTGGAACACATATCCTGAATATGAATGGAATTAGAGTCTCCATAGTTCCATTTGTCGGGGCTCACTCAATAGGGATTTCTTATTAATCAATTTAGAGATACAAACTTGAAGAGGTGGATGACATATCCTGAATATTATAGGAATCCGAGTTTTTTTAGTTACCATATTTGGGGCCTAAACACTAAGGATTCTTTGGTGATTTGACCTACTTGGCTGTATGACATGCACTGATTGTTTGATTGTCCTGATACATAAGAGAGTATCTTCCGGGAATATCTGAAGACAACTATATGATATAGAATACAATTCTAATGGTATTAATATTACATGGGTGGTATATTTGATTTTTTTCACTAGATCAAGGATGACCTGTATTGAGGACATCACATGATCAAAATTATTTGTCCATGAAAATATGGCACGAGTTCGACGGCTTGTCTAGATAGTGTCACAATATTCAGTTAACATTCCTTTGGAATCATTAAAAATATATGAATAAAACAAATGGAGGGTTTATCGAGATTCAATATGATATGTCTCGGAGGTTTTCACATGTCATGGATGACACTCATAGAGGTCATCACAAGATTCAGTAGTCTCCCCTAGAGGTTATTGTGAGAGATGATTTAGAAAGCCCAGATGTAACCTTGATATATGGATGAAATGATCATGCTCCATTATATGAGTCAGACAATGTATCCGAAGGATGGTAGGAATTTGGTTAAAAATAAATGGGGACTTCATGAGAATAAGGTGGCACGGCCAAGATGACCTTATGACATTATCTAACATGTTAAAAAGATTTCACATTACCTAAATAGTATTCCGAAGAAACGTCTTGAGATCTGCATGATATATCATGGTGAATTCATGTGTCTTAAATGGTGTACATGATCTGGATGAAAAGAATCCAGATTTTTTTCTTCGGTTTACTTCCCCCACCATTTTTCTATTTTATAGATCCTATTTTGTGAATGTTTTATATTTATTTAGTGTCCATTTATTTTGAGTCTCACATGATCTATTAGAAAAGTGGGTGATTCATTACATGATCTACTGGAGGATCTTCATGTGATATATGAATGATAATATAATGTGATTTATGCATGATGCATTATTACTCATGATTTTAGCTAGTATATTACATTGGAGAAGACTTCTTAGTCATTAGATCATCTACATGAAGAAATATGCTCTAGATCTTGGGTTTTCTGATGCATCTAGATTCAAAAAATCAAAACATTGTGCTCGACATTCCAACCCACACATTGAGGTTCGTGTGAGGAATTTATAGGCATCACCACCCTAAAATTTCATTATTTTATGTGGTGTATCTAGCATAGATCAGGGATGTCGTCTATGAAGGGGAATGTTCTATGCATTTTTTTGATCCTTTAATATGGATTTATCTGAGGGCGTCACCTTATTTTTATCAGTCAAGAGTCCCTCACGTTAACACTTCATTTATTGTATTATTTTCAATAAATTAATTCTTTTGATTCAAATGGGAAAGATGATAATCATCCATTATTATCATATTTACATGTATAAGGGACTTTATAAGTTCTACATGACTGTTGAATGGTGTTCATGATATGCTCGATGCCTTTCCTAGGGCATTTCATGTGGTAATGATGGATTATCCAAGGGTCTCACGAGACCATTCTACAGATATACTTAGTGCATAATAATTGTTTCAAGACTATGATATGCTTCTATATACTACCAATTTTATTCACTTTGATTTCTTTTACAATGGTTTGGGAGCCATGTGAGATCACATGAGTAATTTCAAAGGCATTTACTATATTTTTTTATGCTATTTCATATGACCAACCATGGTTATATAGAGGTGTGCAAGCTCTTTGGGGATAAATTCATCAGTTTTTCAATAGTGATCCAAAGGGGGAGTGCATGGATTCTATGAAATGAGAGAGGTGATCATGTAGTGATTATGTAATTCCAATGGATTTAGAATTAAGATTTGAGCATGTAAATAGGATCTTGTGATGTATTTCAGTCCATTAGGGGTGTGTTGTATGTATTTTAGAAACCATGAGTATCTCGCACCTCTTCCCTTTTTATATATATTTTTTAATTTTATAATGGTTTTAGATTCATGAAAATTTTCCCTAATATTGTGAGGGGAAACCATCCTTCCCATTTGTGATGAACCATAAGATCTTTCTGACCTCTACTGTCCTCTAACATTGGAAATATTTCCATTCATTTTGACTGATTTTTGGTTGGATCATCTAGAAATCACCACTGACAACCCGTTGGCCTGAGGGAGCACATCATGTTGTCACCACATGACCACTGGCGTCCAAGGTTCCTTTATGAGAGTATAAGGACTTGTCAAAAGGGGCATCAAGGGACTTACTATAAGATATCCACTGTACCGATTTAATTTACATGACTATTTAATAGTCACACAATTTCAATTCTATACGAGGCATATGCGATCCATGTGCTTTGGTCATATTCCCCTTCCTTTTATTTTATTGGGAAAATAATACCCATATTTAGGTATTCCTTCCTTTATGACTTTTGCTAATGATCTTTGGGTGGGTGTCAATAGACACCTATTCTAGTTATTCTTATTAGTTGTATTAATGGATAAAAATTATAACTAAAAACTATGATTCTAAAATGTAAAATTATCATATAATTTATTTCCCTACCACTTGATGAGAAATGGAATCATTCATTATGTGTACATGTGGACTTCCTCCTCTAAAAGAAATGAGTTTAATTTATCATTACCTCTCACCATGGTAGGATTTAAAAATATATTTAATATATAAAAATTATATCCATAAAACAATTAATATTATCTAAACTATGAAAATATTTTATAACTCTTTCTACCATGGTCATCATCTATAAAGAGTTATTGGAAAATAGACCAAATAACTTCCCGTAACCAACACTAGAAAAAAACTATACAATAAATAAATAGATTATGATAATAAATGTTACATATTAAATAAAATAATAAAGACTAAATTTAAATATAATATTTATAATAATATTTATTTTATTTCTAAGGATGTTAGGTGAATGCACAAAATGATTTGGGATCAAGGTAATGGTTTTTCATAAAAAATTCTTCACTTTCAAACATGTTTTGTATTATGAAACTAATTTAAATTTAGTGGTTTAAAAAATTAAAAATTAAAATTTTATATCACTAAATATCCTGTATTCATTTTATTTTCAGTACAAGTTAAATAAGTCTATCTTTAAATAAGTGTTTTTAAATGATTCTCATGTTGGAATGGTTTTTGTTAACTCAATTATCATAAAATGAGTTATTATTATTTTTCTAGAACATATTTCATATAATTTTTTAATTTATACCACATGAATTTATTATGTTGTATTTTCTCTTAAATTATAAACATTTTCATTTTTACCACAAGTCTTCTTTTTCAATATTTTCTTACTTCATTCAATATGTTACCCAAAAAAGACATGCGTAAGTAAAATCTATCTCTTTGAGTTATATAGTTTCTTGAAAACATTTACCTTACGAATTATCATTATTAATTTATTTCCCATTTTATATAATGATATATTTTATCATTTTCATGGAATTTATATTTTGATTTAAATCTTTCAACATGACTGTTTGTTAAACTGAAATATAAAATTTTCAAAAAAATCATTTCTTAATTTGAAAATTGTTTTAAATTTTTTATTTCCTTACCACCAATCTAATTATCTATTTTTGGTAAAGGTAATTTGGAATATTTTATATAATGATAATAAAAACCATTTTTACTGATTTTATAATATGAAACTATAACACTAGTATTTATATGTGGGTTTTCAAACAGAGTTATTTCAATATATTTTCCACCCCACATTTATTTTGATAAATTTTATGATCCTTAATGAAATAATTTATAGAATTTACTTATTCAAAGTTAATTTTCATTTTCAAAATTTTCACCTCACCACTTTTAAAATATCTTTTAAAAGTTACAAGTGACATCATAATTATACAAGTATGTTGAAAATGATCTCTTTTATCATTTTCTATTTTAACAAATATTTCATCCAACTTTTTCATTTTTTGAAACACTTTATCTATATTATCTTGTTTTAAAAAAATTATTATTTATATATATTTGAAAAATATAAATTAAAAAATTATATCTCTTATTTGTAACATGAATTTTTTCGTTAAAATCATCCAAAATTTGTAGTTATCTGAGTCATTTTTCATTGACATATATTATGACTGAAAAATAAATTTTTTAAATGTAACTATGCACATTATTTTTCTAGATGTTTTATGCAATGTCCATATATATGTCAGAAATGATCTATTACGTGTGTTGTCTTTCCTAATCATTTTAATTATATAATAGTAATTTCAATTCCCAGAAATTTATTTTATAAGGAGTATATTTTTATTTATTTTATCTAATTATTATAACCTAGATACCATAAATCAATTGGTTGTGTGAATTATCTTTTTAAAGAATTTACCATTTTCTATACAATGTAAACATTGCATTCTTTATTATGTTTTTTAATAGAATTTACCTATAATTTATGTGATGACATTGGATAGAAATTTATTTTCAATTGGTTTATCTTTTTATAATTATTGATGTAATTATGAGAGACTTATTTATGTGATTCCATTTGAAAAGGATATAAAAACCATTTTATTTCAATGGGTGATTGATTATGTACTGAAGAAGACCCATTTTCTTTCCAGATATACATTATTATATGGTTAATTATTGATTTATTATTATACTCATATATATGGATAAATATGGGTGGGGTCCTATATCACCATCCAATTCATTAGGTAAGAGGTTATATCTGATTAGATTGGTCTTTACGAGTGTGTTTTAGTTTCTCATAACCATTTGGATTAATTTTCCAGACCAGGAGATATATGTTCCCAATACTAATGTATATTTCAAATTTAAAATATTCATAATAGTTTTATGCTTATTATCATGACTATAATATGATTTCATGGCGCATGTTAATTGAACAACAATTCTATTCATGTATTATTCTATATCAAGCTTTATTCCACGATTACAACATATGATTTTATGGGTATGATATTCTTAATTATCTTTAGTATACCCCTATTCTATTATTATTTTCATTAATGAACATAAATTGTTTCCAGTTATTTATACACTTATTGAAAAACTGAGATATCCCTTTTTTAAGATTTCTGATCCCAAGGTTATAAAACATTAACATAACTGGTGGAACCTAAGAAGGGAGTCAAAAGGAATTCATTTATAGAAAAATGATTACAAAATAAGATTCTTATATAACTATTATCCAAAAAACTAAACCTTTATGTCCTAGGGTTGGGGGACTATTTGTGATATGTATTTGTATATCACGATATTGATGTACTATTGATGTTATAATTTTATTGGGTCTATTTAGTTTGTATTAGATAATGATTTAGTAAATTTTAGATATTATTTTTGAAAAAATAATTTAAAATTGTTTCGAAAATTCTATGAGCTGATTGTATGTACCAGATAAAATCATGGTTTTGGGTAAAGTAGATATTGTGTGGTTCCCCATTCAATTACATCAATGTCTAGATAAAAAAAGTGGATCTAGTAACTAGCATAGATTTACGTAGTATAAATAACACCGAAGAGAATGTCTTGGATATAAAATAAATCATGTCCTAGTGAATGAAAAATAGTCCTAAATACACAAATGTTTTGAAACACATATAGGACTTCATTTGGTTAATAAATTCTCTCCACAAGATTCTATAATGGAAATGTTTCCTAATATCATTTTTTGATTAGGATAAGAAGTACTAGAGAACCTAAATAGAGGAAAATTATATTGAAAAAAATTTATCAATGTATTAAATGAATATTTCATTAGAGAAGTAATCTTATGATTGAGTTTTCATATTAATAAGACATTCTACTCTATTTTTTAAAACCATTTTTGGTTTTAATGTTTTGTTAAAACTATATCATGAAAATAATGTTGATATATTTATGTATCTAGAAACCATAATGAGTAGTAATTGAATAATGTAGAATACTTTAAAAAATTGTAATATTAATATATTATAATTATGATCGAAGAATGGATTATCTTAGCCTTACCTATGGTATGTTGGATGACATATTAATAAAACAATCAACACTTTTATCTATTTTCATTAATGAGTGATATTGATCAATGAAATTATAGTTATTTGAGAAGTTATTAGGATTATTTGGCATCTATTTCGATTTATATTTAGTCACTATACTTTATTTGTTTTAAATAATATATTAAATTATATTAATAACCATGAAATGATTTTTTTATGACAATATTATATTTTTGTTGATAACAGTTGGGAAAAATTTATTGATTTATGGAGTACACTTAGTTTTAAGATATTATTAATATAATGTTTATAAAGGGATTATTGAAGCTTATAATAATGTGTTAGATAGATTTTATATCCCTAGAATTGATTATTGATTAAAGGAGAAAGTGATATTTAATTTTTTGGTGAATTTTTATTCATGTCGTGGATCCTGATATATGTAGAATAGTGTGAGACTTTATGAACCAATGGTTGTGGATAATTAATAATTTTTAAAGCAATGTATGATTTTTTATGTTATAATGTCTTATAAATTCAAATATTTTGGGGATATAAATGTAATGGAGAATATATGAATAGAGTAAATATATTCTAGTGTATAATTTCATGTGAACAACTAATTTTTTTAGGTAGGATAAATAACTTTTTATAATCTAGGAGATAAATTTTGAAGCCATATTAGAGGTCATGTCCTGAATTAGGGATATGTTAAGTATACACAAACCTACCATTTTAATAGAATAATAATTGAAATTATGGGGTCTGAATTTATTTAGGGGGTTTTTGAAATAACATGAGATCTCAGTGTAAATTTTTTTTCGAAAAAAATAAATTGTTTGATAGACTTATTCTCATTAAAAACCAAACCAAACCTAAATTTTGAAATTTTTTGATTAAATATAAATATTTACACATGACCTATAAAAACTTTCCATTGAGTTACGAATTAATATGAGTAACCACTCAATGAAGAATGTGAATAATTAAATTAAAGGATAATTTTAATATACAAGAAATTTAATTAGTTTACCTTAAATGAATAGTATGATCATTTATTATTTAGAAAAGATTATTTTACAAAAAATATAATTTTTTCAATATGAAATTATATTTCAAGAAAATTTGGTTTTCTGATTATGAAAAAACTAGATAAATAATTGGTTAATATTTTTTTATTTGGAAATAATAATAAATATTAATGAGAATGGGAAATACTCCAGGAAATCTATTTTCCTATAAAAATCATTTTTCCATCATATTTGATGATTTTATTAAAAAAATGAATTTAAAATTTTTAGAAATTCAATATTTAGAAACCACTATTATTTTTTTATTTAGAATAAGATTATAATCTCAGGATGAACCTTTAGTATTTTTCTGAAATAATTGGTTTTTAGGTGAATAATGAAACAGATGCAAATTTGTGTAAAATCATTATTTTTTGAAATTATCATAATACAAGAAGGAATATTTTTTTGAAATATTTTTAAAAAAACAATTAATATATAAGTGATATAAATATTTTAAAATTTATATATTGATGTTTTTAATCCCATTTGTAATGTTTTGAACACTAATGTAATATTTTCCTCTAGATAATATTATATTTTACCTTTATTGAAAATTAATATCTATTTATAATAGATATTAAAAATAGAAAAATGGATTTCAAATTTATATATACATGATCATATTAGTTAATAATGTGGATTTAAATTTTGGAAAAAAGTATGATTACTATGATTAATCTTAATGATCATGATAATGGTAAGGATATTATTTTCAAAGAATTTTTTTATTAATATTCCATAATTTTTATTTAATTAAATAAATAAATATAGTTTAAATTTATACTATAATATTATGTTTTAAAAAATATATAGGTTATATTAAAAAACATATAATTGGTACAAATTATAAATAAGATTAAGTGATCATTAAGGTTAAACCACCATATTTACAGTATTCCTATATATAATATGTTATAATATTAAAGTTAAATTTATAATATTTAGAAATTTTATTAATTAAATTGCATTTAAATTTATTTTTAGCAAAACCAAGTTTGTTAAGAAGGGATATATTATATTTTTAAATAAAATATAAATTTATTAGTTAAAAACTTGTTACCAAGGTAAAATTCAGTATGATAAAATATAAATACCTGTGGTAAAAGACATGAAAAATGTTTAAAACCTATGTCTAATGTTTTGGTTGAGAAAATATAGAAAAAATAATTCAAAAATAAAATAACAATAAATTTTGGACTTGATGACCTAAGAATTGTGTAATGATATCAAGGATGTGTAAAAGTTATCCTCAAAATCGTATGCTACTTCACCTATAAATAGTTGTCACACCCAATCCTCGATGGTTACACGTCACATTTTAATTTATTTTAAATTTATATAAAATTTATCAATAAAATTTTTCCATTTTAAATCCATAATCCTCTATTCCTTTGACGCTATCTTAATACTTTTATTTCTAATAATATCTTTAATAGAATACCAGACATCCAATATAAGTATTACATTCTTCGAAATAATTTAACCTTAATATTTTTGATCCAAATATATTATTTGTATAAAAATACATTTATATATATATATAATTAATAAAATAATATTATATTATTTTAATTAAATAATCATTATATATTCCTCTCCATCTGATAAGAAAAAATCTTTGTTCGTGTATTGCGCGAAGTACCACCTTCCTTCTATGATTTTGTTCTTCATTCATTACATCCGCCCGTGGTTAATTTTAATGATGATATTGGTCAATAATTTAATTATTTACAATATTAATATTATTATAAAATGTATCTTAATAATATAATTTTATCCAACACATTCTTTGAGAAATGTAGTAATTAATTGTGTGTACATCCGGATTACTACATCCACAAGTAGTAAGTTTAATTTTTCATCACCAACCACCATGGAGTGATTTAAAAATTTATTTAATATATAAACAATATTTATCTAAATCTATTAATATTCTGGACACCATGAAACTATTTTTTATGACACCATGACCAACATTTATAAGGTGTTATGAATGTATTGATCAAATAACCACAAGTAACTGACTTAGGTAAGAAAACAATATAATAGATACATAGAATATGATAATAAAATATCCATGTTAAATTAAATTAATAATTTTATTATTCATATAATTTTATATAATAAACATAATTTCATTATACTATATATTAGGCATCTGTTCTGAACAAATTGGGAACCATTTAAGGGGGTTTCCCCTTAAATTACACTATTTGAGGAATTTTTTTATTAGGTACCTAATTTAATTAATGGGTTGTATATTCTTCTTAATTGATATTCATTGTCCTTTAGTAACATTTATTAATATAAAATAGAGATCAATTTAATTCAATGAATATTTTCTAAAAGTTTTTTTTAATTTCCCCCCATGTTTTATGGGTTTTTATCATCTCAATTATCATTCATGAGTTAAAATTATTATGCATCAACATAATTCATATAATGGGTAATTTCTTACATATTATTTTAATATGAATTATTTTTGTTTAATTATTTGGGGTTTCATTTTTACCACATAAACATCTTCTTTAAATGTTTTTTACTTAGTGAACTTTTTTACACCAAGGAATTTGGTAACTCAAATATTAGTCCTTGAGTTATATGTTTTATTTTGAACGTAAAACATCAACATTCAATTTTTCAAATTATTTCCAATTTTTAACTATCATTTAATGTTTATTTCAATGGGAAATTTATCCATTTAAAAATTTGAAGTCGATGGTTCCTTATTGTAAAGGTGTAATTCTATTGAGAAAAAAATATATCTCTAAATTGTAAATTTGTTTCTTATCCATATAATATTTCATCCAAATGATATAATATATTTTTGGGATAGATAATAATGATTATTTAATATTTTTATAACAATTATTATTTCCCCTTTTAAAGAATATAAATAAAATTATTTTTTTCGAATTTGTATTTTGAAATAGTTCAATTTCAAAATATTTCCAACCCCACAATTATTTCGATAATCTTAAGATGTTTCAAAGATTCATTTATTGATGTTTATTTTTGAAAGGTTAATATTTTACCAAGTTCTTAGTTACCATTTCTAAAAATAAATTTTCATATTTACAACCAACATCATCATTTTATGAGTATGTTTAGATTGAAATATTATATCATTTTCCATGAGAATGAATCTATATACTACCTTTATTGTTTTTTATAAAAATTTATCTCAACATTATCATGATTTAAAATTTAAAATTATTTTCATCCTTGATTTAAAAAATATCACTTTCGATGTAATCTAAAATGTTTTCATTGAGACTGGATGAAATAAGACTCTCAATATAGGGTGGGGTGAATTTATTTCTTTGAAATATTCTTTCATTAAGAATATTCTTCCACTATTGATTAATATTGACATCAATATTGATATTTAATAAAAAATTCAGTGAAATGAAAAGCATAAAAGAAACATAATCATAGAGATTTATAGTAGAAGTACCATATTTCACTCTACCCACACTCTTATCAATGAGTGTGATGATTTCAAATATTTTGATCCATTTACTAAGTACTACCTTTCCTTTTCCTAGGGACTTCATGGATGAGTAAAATCCTTCATCTCCTGGTATAATAATATGGGATTTTAACCGCGATCTAGATTATTTTAACATGAAAAATGTTTTTATGTTTAATATAATAGGGATATTTACAATGAAATATAAAAAATGAAGAATTTATATACTTCATATCATAGATATAAGATAAAAAATAAAAAAATAAATTTCCAAGAGAATTATTGTAGAGGTTATGTAGCTTAATGAGTGTCTTATTCTTGTAGAAAATATTGTCAAAAATCATGGTTGATATATTGAGGATTATTATTCATTATTCGTATAGAAAAAAATATTTTCATTTCAAATATTGAAGAAAATAATTCTATATATATTCTTGTTCACTTAATGTTTCATCTATAATACTACGCTCTCAAGCCACTTCCTTTGCGACTTGTTTTAAATATGCACACTACCTATTATTTTAGCACACTTTATATGATTAGTAGAAAATAAGGATTAATTTAAAGTATTTATTTTTTTAAAATACACAACAATAATAGATATAAAAAAAATATTTCATCCTTTTTGTTCAGTCTCGGTACATGGTTCTTATTATAATTTATTTCATCTTAAATATAAAATTGAGTAATTTTTAATTACACTACAGCATTATAAACATGAATTGAGTGATTCAATGGTAATAATTCAAACTATCTACAAGATGTAGTAATTTTGAATAATTGTATCTATATATATAAATTGATTAACCAAACCCACAAATCTTATTTGAATATATGATTCCACATAGCTTATTTCACTTTACATACCCAAATTACATCATATAAGAATTTTATTCACATATCAGAATTTATTGTAGTCAATTTAAACTGACACAGAAATTTTATTTATTTAGTTGACTCACAAAAAAACCATATATAATTGAAATGACACAACATTTTTCACCATGTAGAGGTTCACATACCTGATATCTTTAGGAAACAAATTTACATATCCAATTACTCACCAAGAAATTCCATATATAGGTGATCATGTCAACATAAGGAATTTCCACATAAGTGATTTCATAATGTATCTGATATACATATTAATTTCATTCATGTAGTTCAATTTACCAAACTTAGTCAACTTTCAGTCAAAACATAATGAATCCACACATAGAGGAATTTACAACTAAACACATAATAATAAAATGAAACCTGATAGACACACATATGACCTAATATTTTTTTTGTAAAGAATGAATTGAATATGAGATCATAAAAACCTAATGTACATGGTATATGTTGTATCATAATTAGTAGTCCAACAACCAGTCCCTTTTGCTGTTAAAAAATTAGTAAAACCTGTAAATAAGCTTATATTTTATATCTTGTATTAAATATTTTTTTTAAAAAATGGTAATCATAAAATTAATGAAATCATGTTAAAATTTAGTGTTCTTTCCCACAGTTACTTAATTATTTACTTTAATAAAGGTATAAACTAATCCCTTATTAAAATAAGTCTCCCCTTTTTATTTTAATATAATTTTGGTATAGAATATTTCTCCCCATTTTTTAAAGGTGGGAAATAAATCACCATTATTTTGTAATAAAAGAGAAATGTTAAGAGAGATAGAAGACATGTTAATATAGCACTTAGAAGTATGAACACTATAATTGTTGTTATCTTACTAAATAATGGATCTTTGTTAAAATTTGGTTCCATTAAATAAAATGAAGAGATAGATAACTTCAAATGAAAATAATCAATATGAAACAAATAAGAAAAAAAGTAAAGAATAAAATTAATAATTAATTACTTTTAAATATTGACGTACATCCCACAATAGAACTAATAACATAATTCAAATAATCTATTTTGGATTTTTTTGATCTGTGGTTGTGATTGAGCTGGGTTTAGAGGTTGATGCTTGTGTGGAGGTTCAGGGTTGTTACAGAAAATGCACTAATGTATCATAAATAATTTATATAATTTTTCTGATTTTTTGAAATGTAGTGGATGCATCTAGAATAATAATTGTTCTTCAACACATCTGATACAAGGCTTTAACACACATGCCAATCCATTGAACAACATTGGACAAAAAACTATGAATCAATAGAGAGGTTTACTTAGGTATCTAAGTAACTATTTATATAAAATTATTTATGAATTCTTTCAGATGATAAAATTTTACTAATGTGATGTTTGATGATTCACTGATATTTTCAGTTAATTGTAATTGGAAAATGTTTTCAATTTAAATTCTAGAAGTCATATCTACAAGGTATTTCTTCATTTTCAGGTTTATAGTGGAAAACACAACTATCAACCTACTAGTAAGTGAATATACATTCCATTGTGTGGTATTTAATTTTACTACTTTCTAATAACATGTATAGATATTTTTTAGATGAAAAAATAAATAGAGAACTAAAATAATTATCATTTTCAATCGGTCTGACAATGATAGAGGGTTTTTACACAGCTAAATCCATACTCATAATGGGAAGTGATTGTTATGAATATTCCACAATTGATTGTTTTGAAGATGTATCTGAATTAGAATATGATTTTATCATATCACACAAACCCCGGATCTTTAGGTCAAATAACATCATATATTTTTAAATAATTCTATTTTATAATCTATATGTTAATGGGGGGATGATATTTTATATCTCCCATAGTTGGACACATCAGGATTTTCCTTATACATATATCCAACAAATTTATCATGATTACCAACATGGTCATTCATGGACCTATATAAGATAATAATAATATTCTTAATGGATTATTATATATTTTGAGAATTAAAACCAAGATCTTTTTTTACTTAATAGGTTAATAATTGAGAGAGATTGTTATTTTAGAGACACTGAATCCTACATGAAAGAGAACTAATTTCTAACGAATATGATCAACATAATTTTGACAATCAAGAAGAAATAGAAATACCATAGGATAAAAATATGAGGTTTTAAAATTCATCATTAATTCAATCTAACTTAACAAAAAACCTTTCAATGATTAAAAATTATCATTTATTTCATCTCAAAAAGAATTTATTTCATCAAACACTTCTATGAGGAAAACAATATTAACTGCATGTGGAATCAAGAAACACATATATTGAAGATGAACTAAATGAATGAATATATCCAAAC
The DNA here is from genome assembly GCA_963277665.1 of Viscum album. Classification (NCBI taxonomy): domain Eukaryota; kingdom Viridiplantae; phylum Streptophyta; class Magnoliopsida; order Santalales; family Viscaceae; genus Viscum; species Viscum album. The sequence goes on along the minus strand of OY728142.1, from coordinate 1,325,107,723 downwards.
TAAACATTTTTATTGAAAAAATTATTTAGGCCAGAAAACATAGCATTTATTACCTCTTGTTTCTTATAACATATACTGAAAATAGGTTATGGTACATATGGATCTTTTTAAAGAATGTTGATTAAATCATATTGAGAAACCAATATTATAAATTATTTATTAAAAACTAACATGGATATATAGGAATGTTCAATATCTATTATATCATAATTTAACACATGTTTCTCCCCTACCAAAACATAAAAATATACTCTTATCTTGCCAAAAATCATAGCTACTTCATTAGTAAACACTTCATTTTCAAAGATTTCTAGAATATCCATAACTAAAGGAGATTCTTCATGAATATTTAAGGGTGAAGATGGTAACAAATTTTTATGGGATCTCTTATTAGACTATATAAATACATGAACATCCCTTATTTTATATATTGGAGATCCATGAAGGATTGGATCAAATCCTTCATGAACTTTTAATTAATCTGAATTTGACTAAAATCTAGAGCTTATAGGGTCAATATAAGAATATATTTCTTAATAAAAATTATTATTTGTATCAATAATGGTCTCCATACACTGCAATTTAGTAGCTGATATAGTATTTCCACCAGTAGTTTTATTTGATGCAGGAACATACTCTTCAATCCAAATAGTCTCATCAAATATAGTACTGATTACTAGAATAAAAAAGTTAGTTCTTTTTGATGATGTCACATCTACTCCCAAAGAACTCACCATATTATTTTGTGTTGAATCCTTTTGTAGTGAGGTATGAGATTAATCCCCCTAATTTACACACTCCGGAACAACTATCTTCAATGAGATTGAAGTAGAATCCAAGAAATTTCAAATTTTATTCAAGAGACTTGATCATATTGTATAATTATTTTTCATTTGAAAAAATCATATTATTTTAAATATAATTTTTTTCTTCTTCAACATTAATGAATTTAATCTATAATAAGAATAATAGATTGAATTTCCTTTTCCATCATAATATTGATTTAGAAGTCTTACCTTGTATATTGGAAAACATTATTTCATATTGTGAATAAAAAAATATATTATATAAATATATTGAAAGACATCCTTCTCGATTTTTTCAGCTCTTTGATCTATAAAATTTAAGAAACATTATATAATATTGTTTGTTTTGTAGGAAAATATTTCGCATTTTCTTTTCAAAAATAGAGGCTCCAAACATAATGTTGAACACATCTGTTGACCATAATGATCTTGTTTGAATATGTGTCTAACTGAAAGAGAAATCCACCTCATTGGGACAACGAAAAACCTCGCCATCTCAATAGAAGAAACATCCACTATATGTCCTATTATAACTTACAATATCACTTTATTTTTCTGAACTAAAAAATTTAAATCATCAAGAACTCATTAACTTCTTCCTTAAAAATAAATCATGGCTGCATATCTTTAAACACCAAAACCCAACATTGATGATCACTCACATACTTTATCATTATTTTGGTCTTCATTAACCACACAATATTTATTGGTTTTCATGAATTATCACTTCATTAACATCCTTTGAATTGATTTGATGATATTGAGATTCCATCATCACCTCACTATGTGTTTCCCATTCAGAACAAGTAAGTTGATGATTAATCATAGATATATAGTTTAGCTAAGAAGGTTTGGATTAAAAGTTAAGTTACTTATGAAAATGGAAAGAGGATCATGATCCAATTTTGTAATTTGTCGTGTACTCAAATCCTATAGTTTTTATGTAATATATTTAGGTTTAGAGTTACTCTTGAATGACATATAAATAACATAAAATAGTGAACGAAAATAAAAGAAATAAATTTCAACATCCAATGTTCAAATAAATTGATAAAATGAATATGAGTAATTTTCATATAATCATTAAACTAAATTAAATAATAGAACATTAAATTTGGACTTCACCAAAAATAATAAGAATAAATAAATTAAATTCATTTAAATACAACTAAATTTAAATAAATAAAATCTATTAAAAAACCCCTTTATATTTTTAAAAAATTTAAAATGATCACATTTAAGGGACTTAGGAAAACTATCGTCTAAATAATTTTTTATAGGGACAATTTCAATCAATATATCACCTATTTGAGTGTCATATCTTAGAAAATGACTCTTTAAGACTACGAGATTTTTATTTTAAAGATTTATCAGATTATTAAATTTTTTGACAAAACTTGTGTTATCTCATATAATTAAAACATTATTATTATAGATTCCAAAATCCATTAAAATGTGTTTCATCTATAGAAATTTAACCAAACTACAACCATATTCAATATATTATTTCTTGTTTTGTAGATAATACAATAGATTCATACTTTTTACTACACCAGGATACTAATGACTTACCTTGAAAATGTAATGTTATTGATGTACTCTTCATTTATAGACTTCAACAACAAAAATTTGGTGTTTGAATGTGATATAAAATAAAAATATTACATTTTTGGAAAAATTATTGAAAGAGAAATTATTCCATTTAAATTTCATAAAATTATTTCCTTAGCATTCAAATGTGATTTAATACGATTAGTATTAATGTGAACTCAAAGGCAGGTTTCATACATAATATATAGTCTAATATTAGTCAAATGTAATAAAATCCCATTTATTTCTCAGAAAATATTATTGTTAATCGATTTCATAGCTTTATCGAAGTCATGTTTTTCATTAGAACTTTTAAGTGTATATTTTATTTTATAACTTTTATGTCCACAAATTTATATAAGTATACTATGAATTTTATCTGATTTAGAACCTTCACATTATATTTTTGATAAATTCAAAAACCTGCAAAATAAATTAGCTCACATAATAAAATTATTTCAACTTATTTTTTTAAGAGTTTAAAAAAACTATTACATTTATATTTATCACAATAAAGGGGTTTGTTATGTTTTAAAAATTAATTCATAAAATAGAGACTTTAAAAACGAAGAGTTTTCTCAACAAAAATTTACCCTACTAGAAAATAATTTATAAAATAAGAGTTTACTTCAATATGATATTAATTAAAATCCAGAAATAATGCATATGAAAAAATAATCCAAATGAATTCTATTCCAAAAAACATAGTAAAATTTCTCCAAAAGTCTATACCTTCTTCATAATTATAACATTTAGGTACATGTATAGTTTTATCCAAAATTATTAAACTAAGACCATCATTCTTATTATTAAAACATGTTTTTTCCATTAATAGGTTCGTCAATGGGACTATCATGTAACAAAACATTTATTTTTCTCATGAACTCTTTTAATTCCCCATTTATAGCTATAAAAAAACATTCATCTCCAAAGGCTTCTTCTATAGGATTAAGTTATTCGTAATATAAAAAGGAAGAAAACACTAATAGGTTTCCTAAAATCCTTTAAAATATAATTCATTCATATAAACTTGCCATCATAGTTTCTAAATAATGGTACTTATTGGTTATCAGTTATTTTGGAAGCATGGTTTCAATATCACTAAAATCCTACCTTTATAGTTTTTTTTATATACTAATTCATTATCCTTTTTGTTATCAAAAATAGTTTTAGATATAATGTTTTATAAAGAGTAACTTTTTTCATCAATTAAAATTGATATTCAACTAAAAGGATCAAATTCAAAAAATATTACATGAGTTGATTCTTTAAAAATTATTTCCCAGTCATTGAAAATTATATATGTTTTGAAATTTGATGAATATCCTAGAAATGATCTTTCATCAAATTTACGATTAGAAAATCCAAGATCATCTATGGTGTTTAAAATATCACCTTTACATCCAAAACCATAATGTATATAACTTATGTATTTCTATTATTACATAGCTCATATAGTTTTTTAATAGGTCTAATTAGAACTATATTCTTTAAATAAAATGTTGTATTCACTACATTTCCTAGAATTAGTATGTATGTTATAGTCACATAACATTGTCCTAGAAATTTCATTCAATGAAATACTCCTCCTTTCAACAACATCATTCCATTATGGTTTCCCAGGGGTAGAAAATGTATGAACGATATCCTATTTTGAACAATAATAGTTGAAATCATAGATTTAAAATTATCCTCAATGGTAAATTCTTAAAGAAAACAATTATGATATTTATCTTATTGAGAAACTTCTCCAAAAATTATAAAAAAAAGAATCACACATAACTCTTAATAAGAAAACCCATGTAAATCCAGAATAACTATCAACTGAAGAATAAATTGAATATTTTCCTCTAAATCCAGAAACTGTATATTTCTTAAAACAACCATGTGTAATATTTCTAGTGGACTATAATTATAAACCACTTTAATTAGATTAAAAGAAGAATTCAATAGATTTATCATTGGAAATGCATCACATAACTTATTTTTATTCAATATATGTTGAGTAAAATATAAAACTAAATTGACTTTAAAAAAATTTCACAAAGAATATACATATTAATGTTCTATTTTCTTATACCAAATCTATGAATAATATGTTTTAGTATTTTAACAGTTCAACATTTTAATACTCTAATAATTAAGATATAGTGTATAAATGTAAGCACCCAGACCTTCTTTTCAGGTATGCTTTTCCAATTTCTGGAGTTTTTTAGAAAATAGGAGTTTCTGGAAATTTTTGAATTACACGCCATTTACTTTATGAGTACACGTCGTGTATTCCATTGCCGCATGAGATCATGTGCTGGCCACGTCCGGGCTACACACACAGTTGTGTGGGGTGATGTGGAGGCCACTTAATGTGGAGTATTGAAAAGCCTAGTACTCATCGTGTACTTTATTTTTTTCATTAAACAGACCGGGCTCGTTTATGTGCACCATAATCGTCTACATCTAGGTCTTGTTTGACTAAGAGAAGCAATACATCCCTAGAACTTCTTCGAGCCCTCGAGCCTCTATCCGTTCTCTGAATCGACCGCCGTCAATTGCGTTGGAACCACATTGGTAAGCTCTTACTTCTTATAGATCATCGTTTCCCAATTCTTCATCTTTTCCATGTTATCGTGGGTTGATTATTTTTTTTGTGTTTCTTTAGATCTACAATGTTCTTTGGGGATTCAAGTCTTGTTGTTCAAGTATATTGATCTCCATACATCAAGGTAGGTGGTTTGTGCCTTTCCATTCAAATTATTTGAGTATTATGTGCAAATTCCACCAATACCCCTGAACAGGGTATTGCGTGTTTACTGTTTTCCCCTGTTTTTTTCAATCCATGGTTGTATGCTTGTGTATAGGTAATTTGGCTGTGTATAAGGATATTTTCTATGCTTGGATGTTTTTCCCTTGCCTTGTTCGGTTTACGACCTTTTGGTCTTGTTTATCCTTTTTGGTCGTTTACCTGTTTCCATGCCTTGTGATTGTAGGGTGGGGTGTTGTTTATTGACATGAATGTGATGTTGTAGACTGGTTATCCAAGAAGTTCCATAGGGTTACTTTGGCCATATAGCATTATAATTCATTGACCTACCCGGGGCTGTGAGAACTCGATGCAATAGACTAAAAGGGGATAGACCGAGTGAGCTTCATCAGAGAGTCGTTGAGATTTAGGCTATATGAGGATTGACTGAGTGAGAATACTAAGAGAAACTAGGATTACTTTAGGCTATAAGGGGATATACCGTGAGAGCTTCCTCAGAGAGTCCCTAACTGTTTCATACTATACGAGGATGGACTGTGTGATCTTCCCCATAGAGTCTCTGTTTTGTTTGTTTGAATCACATGATTAGCATAGGCTATAGGATTGATTGACTGTGTCAGCTTCCTCAGAGATTCTGTGAACAACCTGGTCTATAAGGGGAATTGACCATGCATGCTTCCTCAGAGATCCCCTTACCTTGGGTGTATAAGGGGAATTTATTGTGCAAGATTCCTTAGAGAGTTCCTGACTACCCAAGACTATTAGGGGAATTGACTGTGTGTGCTTCCTCAGAGAGTCTTTATAATTCCATATGACTAAACCATTGGGGTTATGTTGATTGCACTTCCGATAGGGTTGTTGGTTTTTTCAAGTTAGAACCAGAGGGTTACCTTTTCTACTTTTCTGCTTGTTAGTTGTTTCTTGACATTGGAAATGTAGATTGTTTATTGTTCAGCATGTTCCTATTTACTATTTTTCTATACTTTTAACTTATATATATTCATTTACTATTAGGTACAGATCTTCAGGTGGTTTCCTACTAGGATTTAGTCTCACACCCTATTTTATTCACGCTTTTGGGCCCAAAAAGACTATATTGTTGTAGGTATAGACAAGGGAAAGTGCACTTCGACTTTAGGTACTTGACTTGCTGTGGAGCTAGAGAGCATGGGACCAAGCTTAGGATTGTGATGCTGAGGAGGTGTTATCTTTATTTTGTACTTATTTTTATTAATATTTATATTTCTAGCATTGTGACTTGATTGGAAAATTTCCTAGACATATATATCAATCATCATATATATATATGTGTGTGTGTGCTCCTGCTATTTATCAAATTTAGTCTTCCACTGTTCACTTGTGTATGGATTGTTTTCTGCTGCCGCTATTGTTTATTATTTTCTCTTCCCCTGTGTACTATGTCAAATATGACATAGTTTCCCCACTATCACACCCAAGGCCCTCACTATTAGTCGGCAGCCTCTGTTGTTCGGGGAAATGTGTTTGAGGCAATGTGACCAACTGGGTACGGGGTGCCTCTGGCTGGATTCTGAAACAAGGGCATTACAAATTGGTATCAGAGAAGTTTCTTTTCACTTGACTTACAGTTTGGAGCCTATAGCCATGGATAGGATGGAATATGTACTTGGTAATAAGTTGTACCTGGGAGTAGCTAACCCATGTACAAGGAAAATCCATACTACCTCGTTTATTGCAATTTTATTGGTTTTCAAATTTTACAGTAGATTTGATTTCACCATTGGGTGATTCACATGCATTGTGATGTTACCAAAGTTGTTATTTTTGTTTTATTTCTATTTCAACTCGATGAGGTGAGGGTATGTCATCTCATGCATCATATAGGCACATTTTAGAAATCGCATGCCATGCATGTCATCTAGGATGCATTAGAAATTGCATGTTATTGTGATAGACGATGTATAGATTATGCATGTTTTTGTGATAGATGCATTGATAGAATATCTCCTATTTGATATAGAAATATTTTTGTATAGAACCATTCTTTGATGGATGCCAAACATTGGTTCTTGAGGTGTTATGAGCCCTCATGGACCGGAATTTGGTAGATCATTTCCTATTTGCCTTGTTATAACATGTATAGGATTCCATGCTTGGATTCACAGGGTGTATGGGCCATCACGGTTCAGAATTCTGCATCATAACGTTTGTTTTCTGTGTTTTTTGGGCTATTGAGTTATTTCTGAGGCTGCTTCACAAAAAAACCCAGTATACACGACGTGTACTTTTAAGAATACATGTCATGTAGTTTTTAGCTGTGTCACTGAATGTGTGGGTAGGGACATAAGGTTATGAAAAATCTCTCAAGAACATGTTGTGTATGGTACATACACGATGTGTTGTAGTGACCATGTGTCTACCCGTGTGACTAACGAAACAGATGGATGAATGTTTTACTATACACACTGTGCCTTGCTTTCACATGTCATGCCATGTAAACTAGGTTCCTAGCCTTGTCACGAGAAACATGGGTCAAGGAAATTTTTCAAGTACAGGCCATGTGCACATGGAGCACGCCGTGTAGAGTGAACCATGTAGTTGGCCGTGTAACTAGAAACACGAGTCGTTTGGGACTTTGGTGTAGATGTTGTGTCCATCTGGAACATGTCGTGTAGTCTTGTCTTAGGAGATTCATGTGTCTTGAACCTATAGAAGGACCTGGGTAGGGGACGAGGATTCAAGTACATGCCATGTGTTAGGATAACACACCATGTGTTTTGGGTGTTACATGACTAGTTTTGGCAAGATACACGCCCATGAAAAAGGCTTAAGGGAACACATTCGGTAGTCTTTAAACATGTTGTGTAGTCATGTTTTGTAAATTTTTAATGATTTCCTTCCCTTGTTCTCATCTTACGCTCCTAGTTTTTTGTCCCTGACAATGTGATCTAAGTTTGAATTTACCCTTACAGAGTCATGGCACCGAGACATCCTCCAGTTGCATGACAGTTGTTAGGCAGTGATCAGACGCCAGATATGGCTAATCATGGACTTCCTGCAGATCATTCTATTGTTCTTACCTTGGATCCAGAAGTGATACTGGTTTCAGGCACCGATGCACAGTTTAGACAATGTTTTCGGAGGATGATGAAGACCTTCTAGGGAGATCAGCCTCCTACCCCATCAATAGAGGATTTGACATAGATTTTCCAGTAGCAGCATCCTCTCACCTTCTTAGGGGAAAGAGGACCTTAGGGTTTATAGTCATGGCTCGTAGCCACATAAAAGATCTTCAAGCATCTTGAGGTACCACTAGAGAGGAGGGTGAAGCTTACAAACTACATGTGCCGAGACTCCTCTATGAGGTGGTGGGATGTCATCTCTCAGGCAGGACTCCCCCATAATATGTCTTGGGAGGAGTTTCAGTGTCTCTTTTATGATTACTTCTACCAGGAGACCTTAAGGGCCGACCGAGCCTGGGAGTTCATGAGCATAGAGAAGGGTACTCTTTATATGATGGAGTACTCCTCTAGTTTCACAGAGCTTCAGAGTTTCATGCCTATCTGAGTAGGTTATGAGTTGTTCCTCTCTAGGATGTTTGAGTGCGGTCTTAGTCAAGAGATCCATTCCTAGGTTAACATCTTCAGGTTGACTTCGATATACTCTATCATCAACTAGGAGTTGATCATTTCATGCAATTTGAGGGATTCTGGAGCAGTGAGCTAGGGCGGTTTGACATCAAGAGGTAGTGTTCATCCTATTGATAGCAGGAAGCTTTGTAGAGAGATTTCTCGAGGAGATCAGAGTAGGAGAGGATGAGATATTGTGGTTCCAAGGACGCATATGGGTGTCGGCAGATATACGTGAGGAGTTGGTGTGGGATATTAATTCCCTAGTTTTGGTAGTTTATCATGGCTTCACCAAGATGTGTCGTGATCTACACCACTAGTATTTGTGGCCAGGTATGCAGAGAACTGTTTGCTGGTTTTTTCATGAGGTGTTCCACTTGTTAGCTGGTGAAAGCGAAGCATCAGTGACCATCGGGTCTTTTGCAGTAGTTACCCATTACAGAGTGGAAGTTTAACTATGTAGAGATGGACATCATGGCCGGTTTTTTGAGGTAACCTTGAGGGATGGATGCTATTTGGGTTGTCATCAACAGTCTTACGAAGGTTGCTCACTTCATTTCTATCAAAAAGACCTTCAATGTTGATGAGATGGGACAGTTGTACATTGGATAGATTTTACTTCTACAAGAAGTTCCACGCTACATTGTATCAGACAGAGATGCACGTTTTACTTCTTGGGTCTGGCAGGGGATTCAGAAGGCTTTCGGTACATAGGTTCTTTTGCGTACTGCATACCATCCCCAGACAGATGGTCAGTCCAAGCGTACTATTCAGGTGCTTGAGGATATACTCTGAGCTTGCATTCTAGACATTGGAGGTTCATGGGAGAATCATATCCCTCTTGTGGAGTTTTCCTAAAATAATAGTTTTCAAATTACTATTCAGATGGAACCTTATGAGGATTTGTATGGTAGTCCATGCTGATCACCCATATATTGGCTGGAGGCTGGGGAGGCTGCTCTACTAGGACCTCGTCTTGTTCAGGAGACCTCAGAGCAGATTGAGTTGATTCAAAATAATATGGTTGTGGAACAGTCTCAACATAAGTCTTATGCTGATCAGTGGAGATGAACTCTAGAGTTTGAGGTCTTGGATCAGGTTTTCTTGCATGTTGCACCGAGGTTGGGACACAAGAGAATTTAGATACATGGTTAGATTTCACTGAGGTACTTTGGGTCATTTGAGGTGTTGGAGAGAGTTGGGCCAGTTTCTTATTAGTTGCAGTTACCTCTGAGGTACCAGGATATGAACAACATCTTCCATGTTTCTAAGCTCCAACATTACTTTTCAGACCCCTCTCATGTCTTTAAACGTTAAGAGGTTGATCTCAAAGTGGTTGCATCATTTGAGGAGAATCCTACATGGATTTTCGATCATAGTATGAAGGTTCTCCGTGGACAGTCTGTTTCTCTGGTGCGGGTTCTATGGAAACACGAGTGAGTATAGAGTGAGACTTGATAGAGGGAGGTTGATGTATGAAAGTTCTTCCCCCAACCCCCCGGACACCCCACCCCCATAGACAGCCCCCACCCCTTGGACAACCCCCCTTGGACACCCCTTACCCCATGGACATCCCCCCACCACACCTAGACTGCCCCAACTCTTGGACACCCCCAACCCCCTGGATAGCCCCCACCCCTCCCCAGGATAGCCCCCACACCCCTTGACACCCACTACCCCCTTGGACAACCCATGCCCCCCTAGACAGCTCCCCACCCCCTATAATCCATGTACCCCCATGGATAGACCCCACACCCTATACAACCCCCTCCCACCCCCTAGAAACCCCACCCCCATTGAGAGATTCCCACCCCCTGGATAGGCCCCATCCCCCCTGGACATCACTACCCCCATGGACAGGACCCCACCCCCATTGAAATCCCCACCCCTTATACACCCACACCCCTAAACACCCCTACCCCCATGGATCCCCCCCAACCCATAGACAGCCCCACCCCCTGGACACCCCTACCCCTGGACATCCCCACCCACGTAGACAGCCCCAACCCCCTAGAAACACACTTACCCAATTGAACAACCCCACCCCCTAGACAACCCCCTATCCACCAAGACAACCCTACCCCCATGGATAACCCCACCCCTTGGATAGCCCCCATCCCCTAGGACACCCCCCACCCCCTAGACAACCCCCGCCCTCTGGACACCCCCAACCCCACATGGACAACCCCACCCCTGGACAGCCCCCCCCCACTCCAAACCACCCCTAGATGGACCCCACACCTAGACATCCTACCCCCACCCCCTATACACCCACCCCCATGACTCCCCCCTGGACACCCCCACCCCCTATACACCCAATGTACACCCCCACCCCCTAGACACCCATAACCCCCTTGTACAACCCCCACCCCCTTGGAATCCCCCGCCCCAAGACACCCCCACCCCCTGTACAGCCCCCCCACTTACCTCCCCCCCCAAACACCCGCCCACCACCCGGGACACCCCACCCCTGGAAATCCCCTACCTCTAGACATCACCCTACCCCCTAGGCACCCCCACCCCCTTTATAGGTTCTAGATGTCATGTATACAAGTTTTGGAACTCATGAAGAGGATGATGGGTATGATACTTTATGGATTCTAGGTGAAGAACACACACTACTGGTTGCTAGGTGAAGAAGATATACCAATGTTTTCATAAATCATTGGAATAGATTATATAGTAGAGAGTGTATTCCAATGGTTCTTGAATCATTGGTATACATATATCCCAATGGTTTCCATTAAACCATTGGAATAGATTATATGATGGAAAACATGTATACCAACATTTCTTAAACCATTTTCATATTTATATACCAATGGTTTCCTTGAATCCATTGGCATATATTAACTTCAGATAGTCTATATGGGTTTCAAATTCCTTCACTTCATCTTATTTGTATATTACATCTTCAGGGGAATACAAGTTCTTCTTTCTAAAGGATTTCCATTATTAATTTCTCTATCTTCTCACACCCTTTGAAAAAAATTTCATGGGGTTTTTTATCATCATCATATAATAATTTCATTGTAAAATTTTCGATGAGATGACTCATTTTTCTATATCCATAGAAATAAAGTAGAATCATTCCTTTGAATGTTTCTCAATTTCTTATTACTAACACATCTATTCCAAAATCTTTTTTATAACCTTTTCTACATTCAGATTATGTATTTTTTCATATAAATAAATAACAACAAGAACAAACTAGATTTTCTTTTTACATTTATTTCTATGCATATCATTTTCAAATATGAAAATTATTGTTTTTTATTTCAAAATTGTTTTAAATTCAAATTATGATATTGATCATATAAATAGAAAATTCGCATATCTTAACAAGATGTATAATTTGGATATTTGTTATAGGTTATAATGAGTTGAAGTCAGATTATGTCACATCGACTGAGTAATGAATATGTGGAAGGTGATGTGGAATTTTTGGAATTTTCTAAACAAAATGTTCTGAGCAATGACATTTTTCATATCCATGCCTGAAATGATAGAATATGATGAAGTTCATAAGTAGATAGATCAAGGATCATCTAATTTTTAATGGTTTTAATCCATGTTACAGCCGATGGATTCAGCATGGTGAAACTAGATAGAATGCTAGATCTATTGATGATGATGAGTTGCAAGGATATAACTCCAATGGAATTTATGAAATGATTTGTGATATTGTAGTAGAACACATTGAGATAGAACCGCTAGTTTCACATCTATATGGTGATGCTATAAAACCATTGTATCCTAGTTGTAAAGATTTTATATTTTTTCATCAGTGTTAATATTGATTAACCTAAAAGAGAAACATAGATTCCATGGGACAAGTTTTACAAAACAAATACAATTGTTGAAAGACATTCATCCAAAATAAAAGTATCTTCTAGATTCACATTACAAGGAGAATAAAATATTATGCCAAATGGGATTGGTATATAAAAAAATACATGCTTGTCCGAATGACTATATGATATATAGGATGGACTATGAATTTATATCAGAGTTTCATATATGTGGGAAATCACAGAATATGTTGAAAAACAAATCCCAGGATGATGTAGAGATTACAGAGATCCATGCCAAGGTATTTTGGTATATTCCTGTAATTCATTTTTGTAAATGATTAATTGATAATTCACATGATGAAAAAAGGTTAAGATGGCATGCTAATTAGAGGATATGTGATGGAAAAAAACATCTTCCAACTGATTGTCCACAATGGAAAAAAATATGAGTAGTATCCTACATTTGGAAAGGAAATTAAAAATATCAAACATGGGTTGTTTACAGATGGAATGAATCCATATCAAGGCCTCAATTGCACAGATAGTTAATGGCTTGTTTTATTGGTAATTTAAAACCTGTCTCTTGATGTTTTTACGAGGCGCAAATATGTCATGTTGAGTATACTGATATATGATCTGAAGTAACCTATAAATGATATTAATGTTTTATTGTAACCATGGATTGATGATTTGAATATTTTCTGGGAGGATGGTATTAGGGTCTCTGATTCATTATAAAAAGAAATATTTTTAACTATATGTTGTCGTTATGTTAACTATAAATGAATTATCAACGTATATAAATTTTACTGGATATAGTTTTAAGGGTCATAAAGAATGTCAAATTTTCGAACACTAGAATTCATATTTCCAAATGCATCATGCGAGGAAAACAATATACATTTTTCATCAAAAGAATTTTCTTGTGGATTTATCTTATAGAATATTAAAATGATATTGAATGACTCACAAGATTTTGATATTTCTTCAAATCCTTTCTCCCAAGATGTGTATTTTGAGAGGGTGAAAAACATTGATGTGACATTAGGAAAGACACATAAATCTGGTAATGATAGACATATTTAGATTAAATGGTCAATATTTTTTGAGCTGCACTATTGCAGATATTATGATGTGAAACATAATCTTGATGTCCATCACGTGGAGAATAATATATTGGACTATTTGATTAGAACATTATTAGAAATTAAAATAAATATTAAATATGGGTTTAATTAAATATTAGACATAAAATTAATGGGAATACATTGGGAGTTAGATCTCACTCATAATGGGAGATGCACATTTTATCCCCTGGCTTGTCATACATTATCCAAGTGGGAGAAAATTAGCTTTGGTCATTATCTTCCTGATATCAATGTTCTTCAAGGTTATTCTTCAAATGTAAAAACTTTTTTCTCTTTGAAGGATTTTAATTTCATAGGAATAAAATCTCATGATTTTCACATCTTGATGCAACAACATCTACTAGTTTCATTTCATGGAATATTGCACATCTTTCTCAAAAATACTATAATGATGGTGTGTTATTTTTCCACTAAAATTTGTAAGAAGGTTATTGATGTGAATTCTTCAAATATTTTGGAAGAGGATTCAATTTCAAAATACATTGTGAATTGGAAATGTATTTTCCTCATTCTTTTTTTTTGATATAACGGAGCGTTTAATGGTTCACCTAGTTCAAGAAATACGGCTTTCAGGACCAGTATATAATCATTAGACGCATCATTTTGTAAGGTATATGTAAATATTATAGGGGTATGTTAATAATCTATATCAACCTAAATCCTAAAATATTCAAAAGTTTATTTTTGAGGAGGATTCTTATTTTTATAAGATAGTTAGTGGGTGGTCCGAGTTTAAATGTGAAACATGGTCATGGTATGACATTAATGACAATACATTTCATACGAAAGATCTAGAAAATAGGGGTGTAGTTCAAAATAGTGATGTATTTCTGTTTGTAGAAGCAATTCATTTTTCAATTTATAAAGAAAAAAACTCAATTTATGAATCAAGTGCATATTATTGAGTCATTGAAGAAATATGGGAGATTGATTACATTAAAATTAATGTTCTTGTTTCTAACTACAAATAGTTTATCAGTAACAAAAATGTTAGACACAATGAATTTAGAATAATAGCAGTTAATCTAAATAGATTAGTAGACACAGAAGATTCTTTTATAATAGAAATACATGAAAAACAGATTTTTTATGTTATTAATCTATCAAATAAGAAGTGGTCAATTTTTTTACAAGGGAAAACATATTTTTGGTGAGGATCAACTTCATGAAGATGCTGATTTATGTGATATACCTACTTCCATGGAATGATTAGCTGAAAACAATTATGAGCATGTTGAAGACATGGATTGTTCCATAATGAATGATCAAGATGAAGTAATTTGGAAAAAGAATCCATTTATACATTAATAATATTTTAGGTAACATATTTTTATTTCTTGTTTAAATTTAGTTTCATAAAATGTTAGATATTTTAATTGTTTTTATTAAAACACGTATTAAAACTAAATAAGTTTAAATGTTTGTTTATTTAATTTAATTTAATTTAGTTTATCATGTTTGACATTACATAACTTATATATCTATTGATTATGTTCAATTACTATTACATTATAATGTCTACAATGTTTACCATGTATACCATGTTTACGATGTTTACCATTTTTTACCATTATGTAACTTATAATTTATTGATTTTGTTGAAAGAAAATTACATTAACATGTTAACATTTTTACAATTGTTTAACATTATTACCATATTTACCATGTTTACTATTATGTAACTTAGTTCAGTTTATCCATTTTTCATTATATTAGTATTGTAATATTTTAATTTGTATATTTTTAATATAATGATTTCTTTTTTGATTTGAAGGATAATGGTAGATCAATCAGTTGATCAACCACAAGATTCTAGAGATGAGCATCGTGAATATAACTCTGGGGATGAACATTCACATTCTCTTGATGTTCCCCAATCTTTCTCATGTGTTCCCATAACAACAAATAATAGTTCATGAGTTGTTAAACGTGTTTCCCCATATTTAGAAAAATTATTACATGCTTTTAGCTTGGACGAATGGATAATCCTTGAGTTTGATGACAATGATATTCCTACAGGTCCAAAGGAAAAATATTTTAAGAGATTTGTATCAACTTAGGGTAAACGAAAAATACTCATTTTTTATGATGAATGAAATTGGGTGGAAAAAGTGATAATATCTCAGTTATGGGAGACAATTTTTGAACGATATTTTGATATTTTTTTACTCATCTTTAAATGTTTATAGTATAATATGTTTTATATCTTTTTTATTAGATGAAATTTGATATTCCTAACAATAAAAGAGTTAGGAGGAAAGGTTTATCGATGGCTGCTAGGAGATGGAGGGATTTTATATCAACCCTCACATTTGATTTCATTTTTGGTCCTAGGAAACATGATAATCCATGTCATATGTATCCTTTCATAGATGAAGACACAAGGAAACAATTTATTGATAGTAAAAGAAAAGATTTGTTTTTATAAGGGAAATTTATTCTTTTATACGTTATTATACACTATTAATCTTATTTATGTTTTCTTAATGATTTATTATTTTTAATTTACAGCAAACAAGGGCATCCCATCTGAGTATCCAATCTAAAAATATATACTCACATATTTTATCTTAGGGAGGTTATAATTTATTAGAAGAAAAAATTATGTAGGAAAAATTAAAAAAACATCGAGTTGAGTCTTCATGTTCTGGAGTGGTTTCCCCTCTATCAACTCCATCTAGACATGAAAAATGGAAGAGATATCAGATGGGCACAAAGGGGAAATATCTTTCGGAAGAATCGAGAATCGTAGCTAAAAGGATTGTAAGATATTAATTTTATTTAATTAATTAAATTATATTATTTAAATACTTTCATGCATTAAATAAATGATCAATTAATTAATATAGGATTCTCTTGAGGTGAAAAGAACACAAAGGTATTTACTGCTTCTGGCAGGCTGGATATTTTATCTGCAACATTGGGAAAGCTCGAACACCTTGGTCGTGTGCGGGGATACCTGATGAGTGTATCAATAATAAAAAGGTTTCCACATACTTCAAATTCTTCCATTAATGGTGATTATAAAAAATATAATCCTTGGAGGCCAATGTTCACAATATCAATGTGATGATGGAGGAATAGATTGGAGTGTTAGTACAGTCTATGTTTGAAGACATTTAAAGACAATTTTAGACTGTAGCTCCCACTCCACCCCCTCCCCCAGTAGACCAAATTATTTATCCTCCACATTCACCCACATCTTCCACTCCCCCATCTCCAAACCCCATTATTTATCAAGCACCTCAGCATGCAGGATCGATTTTTTATCCTACTCCTCTGACACAACTTCCAACTTAATGTGAGTTGTATGTTGATGATCCACACAATCATATTTTTTCATATGGGCTAGTATATTGTATAAGAGATATAGTTCATTATAAAATGTTAGAGGTAGAGAATAATATGGTCACTATATAAAATATTATAGATAGATCAGCTAGAGTACCATTACCAATAGATGAGGTGACAATAGTTGGATATAGTATTGATCACTTTTTAGTTTGGTTGTCCAGACCTCTGTGAGTCATTACCATAGGGATATGTATGTTATATCTTTTAATTTATTTTTTTATTAATTTTTTTATCATTTTAAAACTAGTATATTTTTCTATTTATTTATTTGAATACTTCAAATGTAATGTAATATTGTATAGAAAACAACAAAGACAATTGGGTTTGACATTAGATACATATTCTAGTAGTCCCGACAGATTGTAAAGATATTCAAATTTTTTGGCAGATCATTATTCATTTCCAATGGATGCTAATGATTTTGGACATGAAATAACTGTTGGGATTTTGAAAAATGATATCATTGAGCTAGTTACTAGAGATAAGTTGGGCAACAATGTGGTGCATATTTTTTCCATTTTAGTATTAACACCTTTTTCGGCATTATATTTGTTAAAAATGTATACATATGTCTATTTTATATTATGTATATTTATAACATATGTGAGAAGAATGATCAGATAGATGTATATTGATTCATGGACCCACATTTTATTTCCCCCAAAGCACATTCATTGGATGAAGGACAAAGAACACATTATATTGATGAAATATTTGAATAGAATATAATCACATAGTGTTGGACGATGCCTTCTTGTGAGAGGTATGAACCATGTATCTGTAAATGTGTTCATTATATATTAAGATAAGAAACACTAACCTTAAATTTTCTTTTATATTCTTGATCATTGGATGTTCGGTTTATTTTATCCAAGGGAGAAAACACTTTGTTAGATATGATCTATACATAGCGATTTGTGGGAATATTTTAAGAATTTGTTGGAAAAGTATGTTTCAATTTCTTAATATTAATTTATATTTTAATTAATTTTAAATTTCTCCCATTCATATTATTTTCTAACAGGGGATGGGCCTACTTTCAAAAAATCAAAAGAAAAAGAGTTCCAAGATCAAATATTTAAAATTAAAGGTAAATATCCATTTATAATTTGTACTTTTTGATGTATTTCATAAAAATTATATTTCTAATTGTAACTCATTTAAACATAATTTTAATGAAAAAATGTCATCATCGAAAACAGATATTATATTATAAGATTTATGTATGTAATAATTACAACTGTAACATTAGTGAAGTTTGACGTCATAAGATTTCCTTATAACCATTTCCATAATATTTCATTTGATTTATTCATTATAATTGTAAACTACTTTAATTTTAATTTTTACTTATTTTGATGACCCTAAAACCTATAGTGATGAAGAGTTAAAACAATTAAATGTGGAATGGTCAAATTATTTTATAGGTTTGATTGTATTTTAGTTTTTTTGGTAGTGTAAAATGTAATTTTGAATATTGTAATTATAATTGTGTATTTTGTAGTTGTTTTGGTTGGATTTAGGTATTTTAGTTGAAATTTCATGTTTGGAATATCATATATATGAATATTTAATTTTTCTCAAGTTATTCTTATATTGGTCTAGTTCCAATGTATTTCTGGTATAGATTATGGTCTGATTTTGTTCTTTTTCAGATTGTTTCATACTATGGCATAACATAGTTATGGTTTCATGGGGGATGGGGGGTGTCTTGGCGATGGGGGCTACCGAAGGGGTAGGGGCTGTCCAGGGGGTGAAGGTGTTTAGGGGGTGGGGGTTTTCTGGGGGTGGGGGGCTGTATCGGGGGGGTGGGGGTGTTCAGGGGGTTGGGGTGTCCTGGGGGGAGGCTGTCCATGGGGTTAGAGTGTTTTTTGGGGTGTGGGGGAATATCCAATTGGATGGGGGTGGGGGGGGGGTCCATGGGGTGGGGTGTTTAGGGGGTGGGAGGGTATCCAAGGGAGGTGGGGGCTATCCAGTGGGGTGGGGTGGTGTCTAGGGGTGGGAGGGTGTCCAGGGGGTGGGGGTTGTCCAGGGGATGGAAGGGTGTCTAGCGGGTAGGGGCACCTAGGGGGTGGGGGTGTCCATGAGGGTGGGGTTGTCCAGGGGGTGGGAGGGTGTCTAGTGGGGTAGGGGTGTCGGGGTGGGGGTGATGTCCAGTGTGGTGTGGTGGTGTCCAGGGGGTGGGAGGGTGTATGAGGGGGGGGGGGGGGGCTGTCAAGGTGGTGTTAGGGTGTTTAAGGGGAAGGTGTTTCTAGGGGGTCTGGGTGGTGGGGGTGTCCATGAGGTAGGGGGTTTCCAAGGGGGGTGTCCAGTGGGGTGGGAGCTGTCTAGGGGGTGGGGATGTCCAAGGGGGTAGGGGGTGTCCACGGCTTGGGAGGGTGTCAATGGGGGTGGGGGTGCTGTCCAGTGGGGTGGGGTTGTGTCCAAAGGGTGGGAGGGGGTTTAGGGGTGAGGGGTGGTCCAGGGGGTGGGAGATTGTCAGGGGGTAGGGGTGTCCAAGGGGGAAGTCCAAGGGGGTTGGGGTGGGCTGTCAGGTGGTGTCCATGGGGGTGGGGGTGTCCACGGTGGTTGTGGCTATCCATCATTGTTGGGGGTGTCCATGGGTGTAGGGGTGTCTAGGGGGTGGGTGGGTGTCTAAGGGGGTAGGGGTTGGGAGGGTGTCTAGGGGTGGGGGTGTCCAGGGGTGGGGGTTTTCCAAGGGGTTGGGGGTGTCCAGGTGGTGGGAGGGTGTCCAAGGGTGTATGGGGTTGGAGTGTGTTAAGGGGGAGGAGGGGATGTCCAGTGGGATGGGGTGGTGTCTAGGGGTTGTGGGATGTCCAGGGGTTGGGGTGTCCATGGGGCGGGTAGGATTCCTAGGGAGTGGGGGGTTTTCAGGGATGTGTGAGGGTGTCTAGGGGTGAGGAATATTCAGGGGGTGAGGGTGTCCAGGGGGTGGGTGGGTATCCAGGGGGTGTGGGGGGGTTGTAGGGGGGTCTAGTGGGGTGGTTGTGTGTCCCGCGTGTGGGGGTGAGGGGCATTGTCCAATGCAGTGGGGTGGTGTCTAGAGGGTGGGGGTTGTCTAGGCAGTGGGGGCTGTCAAGGGGATAAGGGTTGTCTAGGGGGTGGCGGTGTCTAGGGGGTTGGGAGAAATCTAGGGGGTGGGGGTTTCCAGGGGTGTCCAGGGGGTTGGGGTGTCTAGTTGGGTGGGGGTGTATAAGGGGGCTGTCTAGGGGGGTCTAGGTGTTGGGAGGGTGTCCAGGGGGTGGGGGCTATCTAGTGGGGTGGTGGGTTGTCCATGGGGGTAGGGGATATCCAAGGGTTTTAGGTTTTTTAGTTGAAATTTCAAGTTTTTAATATTATGTATTTGAATGTTAGTTTTGATTTAGTTCTTCTTGTTTTGGTCCAGTTATGATGTTTTTCTAGTATGGATTCATGTCTAGTTTTATTCTGGTTTTGGAATTTAATCTACTTGTTTTAGGTTTTCTTTTGTAGAGAATTGTAATTGTTTAATGGTTTCATTTAGAAAAATTTGTTATTACGTTGGTTATTTTTTAAACAACATAGTTTATCTATTTTCACGTTGTTTATTATTTAATCGACGTAAAAAATGCTTCGAAAACTGGTTTATCACGTCGGTTGTCAGAATAAACAACGTGAAAAATGCTTTGAAGGCTTAGTTTTTTATGTCGGTTATCACATAGATGATATAATAGGCTATATACCATGTCTGTTTTTAAATATCTAACAAAATACATCACTACTCTGTATTTTTTTTGACAGGGTTAATTTAAATACCTATGTGAAAAATGTTTCAGATTTATGTTTTTTACATCGTTTTTAAAATAACCGATGTAAAAAACCACATTTATAACTTCTCCTTTAATAACATAAGCCAAAAAATGACATAAAAATATAAAATAACCGATGTAAAAAACATTTTTTATACTTGTGATTTTTAAACATCATATAAACTAAAATACATGAATTTTATAGATATTGAAACACTACTATGAAACATTTCTTTAGATAAGAAATTAACATCCTCACATCACCAAATCTATAATACCCATACCAACATCAACCAAATTTTAAAAAATCTAACACACAACATCTTGATTGAAATGTTCCCCCACATTTATTTTTGATGAAAATACTTCCATAAATTATTACCGTACATTTTATTCCATGAATACTAGAATATTATATAAATTTATAGTTCATTCTACTCACTTATTGTTTTTCAGTAAAATGTTAATTGTACTTGGTATCCAAAATGTAACATCATGATTTCTCCCTTAAATGGAGTTTCCTTAGTTCTACCTTAACTCCACATTTTTCATTAACATGCGTGAATTTAATATATTATAAGTATTAAATATACTTCCTCTAATAATCTTGTAAAGGAGATAATATTCAGCATCAATTAGAAATATTCACCTAAGGTAATAAATCTAACTATACTCCTCTATGAGGAGTGATCTTGGAACTAAAAATAATTATTTTGAATCATCGATTTTCACTCCTAGTGTGGAACTGAGTGTTTCCACTAGAATATTATACTCTGAATTTCATTAAGTCACTCTTCACTTTTCCCACACTTTATTTACAAAAGAAAAGATCAACTGTCCTCATAACATGAATAGTTGATCTAATTTTCTTCAAATATATCTTCATGTTATTCCAAAAATGTAAATTTATATATTACATTATTTAAATTAAAACACCATTATTATATTATTTCACTTTATAACTATATAGTTAGTGATTGAATCTACAACATGGAAAATGAGTCAAACATATATCCTATGTAATGTCCCAACCCGATGTACCACTAAACTGATAACTGGACTGGTTGGGCACATAATCTCAAGCACATTTCCCCAAATTCCAGAGGCCGCAGTCTAGAAGTGAGGGCCTAGGGGTGATAGTGGGGAAACTATGCCCACATTGGCAGAGTATAACATAGTGGAATAAAATAATAATTCAGTTTTAGAAGAAGTAAATAGTATACGACCTAAACAAAATAGTAGAAGTTTGATATATAAATATCAAAGTCTCAAATCATACCAATGATAATGAAGAATATTATATATTCTATGAAATAATCCAAAACAAGATACATTGCAATTAGATACAAATAAAATACAAGTACAAAAACAAAAATAATACTCAGAAGCCTCCCAAGCCTTGGCTTGGGCCCATGCTCTCCTACTCCCAAGTAGTAATGAAGTACCTATATAAGGGAGCTTGTCCTTGTCTACACCTGTAATCATATAATCTTTTTAGGTCCAAAAGAATGAACCAAAAATGGTTTGAGACTAATCCTAGTAGGAAACCACTAAATATCCATGACTAACAATCACTGAGTATATGTAACAACTGTAAGGGAAAACAGTAACTATGAAGTACGCTAGTTAACTATCAATTTATTCTTCTTATGTTCTTTATCAGTTCGATTTAAATTAAATAAAACAATCTCAAGATCTGCCCCTATCATGATAATCCCCCATATATAAGTAAACACAACAAATGACTCATAAGATCATCTATATTAAAAAGTTAAGACCGAATCCAAGCATGTGCTTTGGCATGACAGATGCATCATAAGTCTTTCCATATCATTTAACAAGTTCTATGAACATTGGTCTCAAAGTCTGGCCTTGGCCCGTCTACCCACCATAACAATGCAACCATCAATTCATGACATAACCATTTCTCAATTAATCATATCAACAATTCAGCATTTAATCATCTATCCAGATTCCAATAGAGCTCATCCTAGGTATACCTCAATGGTCCAAGGATTCGCTCACCATTTTCCAGGAATACATAGTAAGCCCGACCAGCAGAACTATGGATCACTCATGGCCCTTAAGTAATTAACCTCTTTAGTCCCCCCATTCATTTTAACTGGGACAATGGTTAACCCAAAGTATGCATGGTGTAATTAGTCACATGAGCCCAAACTTTTCTTTTAGATGAGAGTATATCTCACCCATGACTAATTACCTCTTTTTATTGTTTATCATTTAATTTCAAAATAGACACATGTGAATTAAAATATCACATGGATTTAAAATTAACAACTCACAGTGGAAATTCATATAGTATCAAACACATGAAAATTAAACTATTACATGGTTTTAATCATAAAAACTCACATGGGTATTTCATATAAAAATATATGATTAAAATCAACCCCCAAAATGGAAATCATTCACAATCCTCAAAGACTTTCTTTCCAAAAGGCTAACCATGGGAAACACATCCATGTTGTTTCCCTAAATCAAAAAATAGAAATTACATGCCTCAATTTATCATAATCAAAGGCCTAAACATCATTAGGTATCAACATGTTCAAATTATTGAGAAAAACAATACCTAATGATGGTCTCGTGACTTTTCGATAGATATAATCAACTCGATATTTAATTAAAGGCATGAAACAACCTTCCTCAATGTCATATAAGAGATTTAATCCAATTATGGCCCCTGAATTGGCCTATAACGGCAAAGATCTAATAAAATAAGTAAATCATTCAACCTTTAATAACTTCCTCAATTACAAAAATCACCAATAATGGCTAATATAGAAAAAATCTATTACTGAGAGGGGTCCAACGGGACCAACGACAATTGAATCGGTTTCCAAACAATGAAACGGGAGAAGAAAACATTCCCGCGACTCCTTCTTCTTCACCTATTAGTTCCTCTATCCAAAAGAAGTGAAAATGAGGCTACTTCCCATTTTAAGCTGAATTTTGGTAGTACATGGCATGTGCATCATTTTACTATTCATCAATTCACTAACATACATTACACGTCCCTCACTGAACTTGCCAACATGACTACATGGCATGTACTATGATGTAAAAGGTGTGTAGTGGATTTTTCATAACATATTGGGCAATAAAAGCACACACTTTGTATACCTATCGTACACAGACAGACTACACGGAGTGTACATAAAATTACACAATGTGTACTACTATGACTTAACATTGTTCATTTTTTCTGTATTTTATGAAAAATAAATCAAATGAAAAAAATATGAAACCCATAACTCATAAGAAGAACCAGGTTTTACGTCTTATGAGCCTATATATTAAAAACACAGTATAGGAAACATGTGTCAAAAGTAACAATCTCAAAGATATCCATGTCACACATATACATAAATCAAATCTATTATCCTGACATTTTTGATTTTCAAGAACATATTATTAAACTAATTAGGCAAAGGAACACTTTTTAATGAATAAGAAATAAAAAATAAGTGTGTGATACATACCATAAGTAAGATCACATAATACCACTCCCTTTTTGATAAAATCTTGATATTTTTTGATGAATGTGTAACTTCTTCTAATGGAAAATAATTTTGTCCAATTATAGATGAAAAACCATTAATTACTAAACAAAAACTATCTTTAAATGTATTTATCATTTTTATCTATCTTTTGAGTTAATATTTCATCAAGGAGATAAATTTGACCAAAAAATCATCTTATTTTGAAAAAAACATTTATTATATATATTCATCTAATACGAATGTTTAAAATATAATATATAAACATCAAATAATAAATACTTCTTCCCTTTATTCCAATTTTTTCCTTCACCTGCTTTTAGTGGTCTTGTTCCACTTATGAAATAAATATCTCTCACTTGATTAAATTTTTTTAGTATAATTCTGCTAATTTCTTATATTGAGGCTTTCCTACTATTTTTCTTTATATTACTCAGTATATTATTTAAACTACATCCTTTCAACCTATGACATTCATATTTGGAATAATGAAATGTTTTCTCAAACCATTGACTATGTATTATAATATATTTACAACAATTTCTCAAATATGATAACAATACATTATTTTAGTAAATTTGGAATATTATTTAATAATTTCAACATTTCTGACACACTTGATTAGATTTTATTTTATCATAATCTCATGTAAATTATCTACAACATACCTCCCTTTCATCTCATACATAATTGAAACAATATCATATACACCTCATGAATCATATCTCCCACTTTGTCATGTACCAATTGAG
Source organism: Viscum album (assembly GCA_963277665.1). Lineage (NCBI taxonomy): Eukaryota > Viridiplantae > Streptophyta > Magnoliopsida > Santalales > Viscaceae > Viscum > Viscum album. The sequence goes on along the minus strand of OY728142.1, from coordinate 1,325,082,625 downwards.
AAAGATATTAAAAATATTTTACACCTGGGGAGGTGGTGGTGCCAAGTGCCACAAGCAGAGGACTATTTTTGGCATTTTATACCAACCATTATATCAAGTTATCATCTATGTCTTAAATTAATTTATTCCCCAAATAAAAATATATATTCTTGGATGTAATGATATTATCCAAATAAATTTTAATTGGAGAATTTTCATGGATATAAATCCCAAAAAATAGAAGGGTATATATTTATTAGGCATACTTTTATTCTAATTATCCATATTCATGTCATTATTCATAAGAAATTATTCATAAACTATGCTCATTGAATTCTTATATTGACCTGTTTTGTATCCTTCTCTCAAGTTAGACAAATAAAACACCTTCTACACTATATATTTTTTGTAAAATTTTTATTTTGTATTCCATTTTTTTAATGGAGTGGCATACTATAATGTATTCTTCCAATTAATATTCAATAATGATCATATGATATTTTATCAATGCATTTCCATTTTTTCACTATGATTTTTAGATACATATCTATTCTAATGGACACCATAACCTCTTTAAAATATTCTTTTAAGAACATAATAATAATTTTAGATAAATATAAAATTAGATTAAGACTTATCTTTTTTAATATTCTTGAATTCATAAATATATGGTAGTCAGAATTTTTGCACTCTGCTTCATAAATTCCAGAGGAAAAAAAAACTATATGACATTTGAGTTGAGTATATTTATTTCATGTTATCTTAATTAAAGAAACATCTCTATTATAATTAGGATAATTTCAAATTTGGATCACCTTTTCACATTTCTCCACTTCAACCATTATATGTTTCAATCGAGTTATTCTTTTGAATATCCTTCTTCTCCTTAGTAAAATTGATTATCCCTGTATTGTCTAATGTCCACCTTGATCCCCAATATATCCACTTGATATATTTGTATGTAAATATATTCTTGACATTTCCTTATATTAAGATACAATATAATTCATTGTTTACCATGTAATCACCTCATGGACAACATACTTTGTAACACCCTAATATTTTTATGCAATGGATATTCAAATAATTTGATTGACTTCAAAGCCCATGTTGAACATAAAGAGAATTATATTTTCATTAAAACCTAGATGTTAAATTGATGGGAATATATATGAATAAATAAATTCTGAATAACTAATTTATGAAATAATATAATGTACTAACTCTTTATTAATGTAATGGTGTGTTTACTGAAAATGATAAGATGGTTTTTTAGTAAAGTCACTTCATTATTCTTATTAAATGAGTTATAATTTTTTTAAGTGTGAATATTATTTTTTAAAGTTTCCAAAAAATTATTAGAAATATAAAATTACTTTTTAAATTTTACATGTTAAAATTATCTTAAAATTCATTTTTATATAATTTTTGTAATAATTTATTTTTATGAATATCAGAAATACTGGATTATATTTAAAAATTTATTTTATATTAAATTATTTACAATGTATAATTATGTTTGGGAATATTTTTAAATTTTAATAAACCAATTATTTTTTTTAAAGGATTTTATACACTAATTCATTAAAAAAATATTTTCTTTATAATAAGGGAATTTTCTAAAAAAATAGTTTTTCAGTATTTGACCAGTTTTTTTATATTAAATTCTTAAACATCTATATTTTTAAATTTTTAAAATGGATTAAAAAATTGAAATATTATGTTGAAAATTATGTATATAGGCCCCTTTTATTTTTTCCAATATAAGTATCAACCGTGGTAAATTTTTTTACCACTGAAAAGGTTAATAGGGTAATTTATGATGAAAATAAATTTATAAGGAATATATAATGAAATTAAAATTTCCCAAAAACTTGTTGGATGAAGAAAATTATACACTTTACAAATAATGATTTAATTTATGTTTTCAAATGGATATTGTACCATGAAAATTATTTATATACAATTTAAATCAAATAAGGTCATAATATGTCACTTTATTTATCGTAAATATCAATTGTGTATCCACATGGGAACCAAGGTAGGTTATGAATGATTATAAATGTCTATATTAAAATTTAATAAAAATATTTTCATAATAAAAATTTATTTTTGACTTTTTTGGATAGACAGGTGATATTATGATATTTATAATAATTTTTTAATAAAAATTCAATGATGTAATAATGATGTCGTAAATATTATATCATTTTTAATATTTGGTTATACTAGATATATTTTCAATTATAAATTTTATTTTTAAACATAAAATATTTACTATGCATCAGGGAAATTTATTTATAAATTTTATTGAATAAATAATTAAATTAAATTATTACACAAAACTAATCCAGTAATTATATTATTAGAAAAAATATCAAAAAAAGTTTACTAAAAATATTAATGAAATATAATTTGAGATAATTTATGTGATTTGATATTTTTATATATGATAAAAACCTCAAAGAGATATGATGATATATTATTTATGGTAACTCGTTATACAGATATTTTTAAAATTCCAGGTAGTAAATAGTGTCAAAACATTCGCTAATGACATTTTATCAAAATAAGTTTTTATTAAATTATTTAAATGTAATAAAATAGAAATAAAAATATATAATAATTTTAATTAGGTATAAAATTTTATAAATATATCATTTATGGTTCAATAGACATCACATTAGTGATAATTACAATCTTATAATACTGAAAAATTGGTTATCTTAATTAAAAGTAGAATAGGTTAATTAAGGATTAATCAAAATAATATGGTTTAAGATAGACACAAAACATGTCTGAAATAGATTTTTTAGGATATTATAGATTATTATCATCTTATATTTTAATAAATTAATTACTTGAGTTATTTATAATGACATCGAATTTATTATAAATTATTAATTTGGGAAATTCCAAAAGTGCCCCTCACCTCAGTTATAAAAGGTAACCTCCCCTCACTCTTTCACATCAATTTGTGTCTTAAATATAGACCAACACATATTAATTACTCCTATCAAATTACCTAACCAAATATTAGAGGTTCTGGTCATCATTTCCAACCCTTTTATAATTATTTGTTCTTCTAATTCCACTTTTTCTGTTGATTCAATTATAATGTAATATATACAGTATACAAAATATTTTTATTAGTTAATAATATTATGGAATAATCCCATTCAAGTTTTTATCCTTCCCATGAAAAACACAAGAACCACCCGTGTAAACATACGACTTACTGTCTCCATGTTGTGGTTTAATCTGTTTTTCATAACCTCAATTTATGGATGGGTATATTGATGAAAATAATAGATATATATGAAAATTATAACAATATATTTATTCTGGAAAAAATTAATATTCAACCAATTATTTTACCATTTCACCATTAAGGGAATGATATCATCGCTCATGCGTACGTACGACCTATAATCTCTATGATGCAATATGATTGACTTTCCATGATCACAATTCGTGAATTACTATATGAAGGTGTATAATAAATAAATATGAAATATATTACCCTAGTATCATTATTTATATGAAATAACTATATCCTCTACAAAATAAGTGGGACTTATATGTCAAAACATGCAAAAGAAATGAAGCAATTAACGCACGAAAGAAGCATAATAATGCAATATTATTGAAAAATGTGTGATAAGATGATATAATAGGATTATATATGATATGTTAAAAATAAATATGTTTCAATAATAAGTCTATAAAATTTTATTAAGAATTATATAGGAGTTTTAGATATCTATAAATGAAATCCTACACAAGTGGTAAACGCTCTTTCTTGGCATCCGAAAGACCCAGGATCAAATCCGGGTAGGGACGAATTCATGGGGGTAACATAGTAGTACTGTAGTAGTGGAAACACTATAAAAGCAGAAGCACTATAGTGCTAGAATTACTATAGCATCATGGGTACTGGAGGAGTGTTGTTCACTGAGGGGTCCTTTTGGCCAAAACATGGGCTTTCATGCCTTGTATCCAGGCCACGTGGACTTGTGATTTCATGCTATGTAATGGGTCTCCCTTTACCCATCCTCAAAGATGTATTTTCTTTAAATAAAAAATTTGGACTTTGAACCCATACTTTTAAAAATAATATTAGCCATTATAGTGTGTATAAGGTAATTGTTTAGTTATCATTTGAAAATGTGGATGAGAAAACATTAGTAATAAATAAATGGAAAAGTCTATGTATAGGATAAAATCCTACAGTTTTGGTGAAAATAATAAATAAAATATGATATAATAAAAGGTTTTATCAGTTAAAATTTTACAAGCAGTTTCCCATGATTATGTTGTTTCCCAATTTTGATTAGTGTTTCTCATACTATTTTTTTGTTTTATTCAATGGATGGATCCCAAAGGAATAATGTTAATGCGAAATGATTGGGGAAATGTCGCTACTTTCCTGCATATAAATTTAATGTTATGGGAGTCATAATGAATATTTTTTTTATTCTCACATAACATTCACAAGATGTGAATCATATAGATATTCGAAATATGAAAAAGAGGGCACAACATTTTGTTGATTCATTCATGAGTCAATTTTCAACCTTATGTAAATGAGTATTCTAATACATTAATGGTTAAAAAATGGATCCATACAACTAAAAAGGTATTTTCTATTCTCCATGGTTTAGAATATGAGAAATTAACATTTTTCACTCTATTGTTTGGAAGGTTATGGGAATCAATCATGGAATATCATCAAGAAAATGTGGAAAAAAATGAAAATTACTCCATCTAATGGGATGAGTTCAAGAACATATTTATTTAATAATTTCATTCCAAATATTATTCGAATGAAGGTGATGAATAAGTATCTTTGGAATTACCAAAAGGATGATGAATTATTTTGGTACCTATGATGCTAATTTTATAGGTCTTGTGAGGTACACTTATTGAATTATCATCAAACCTAAAAGTAAGTTTATTGATTATTCTATATCTGAAAAAATCTATCAAAAGGGTGTTATTTATAAGGGAATTCAATATCTATAAAAAAAATCTAATGTCCCATCATGGTTGAAATGTATGTGTGAGATATATATCAGTCTCAAGGTAATGATAAGAAAAGGAATATCTATTTTAAAAGAAAAATATTAAAACCATGGTGAAATGAGGATTATATTTTCTTTATGATCAATGTGTGGAAAGAAACATAGTGGAAAATCTCTTAAGGGGACTAATAAATGTTTTATGTTTGGGAAATAAGTTCATCAATGAATTGAATATCTAAGTGAAGGGATAAAACATAGCTAATAATCAGAATAGAGAAAAGGTTGTACATAATGCACCTCCCACACATTAATGATTAAAGTGGAAGGAAAATGTGAATTATGTTAACAAATTCAAAAATAAAAGGGTGAAAGATGGTGATCGATGTCATAAACCTCTTATGTCTATATAGAATGGGAATTATCATGTGGAAACTATTGGAAATATGGAGTAATGACAATAAAGTGATGAAATGATTGAGTGTTTTGTAATCTAGGAATATTTTTGTTGAATTACATTCATGGTAGTATGGAATAAAAATATATATAAAGATGGGTCCATGGTAGTGTTTCCTTAAATATTTTAAATAATATTATGAATTATTCTAGTATTTATAAAATGTGTTGTAGGTGGTATGGTAATATTGGTAGGGAAGGAAAACCATAAATATGTGCATGAATTTTGGATAATGGTAAAAAAGAGATGTCTTATTGTGATAAATTAAATATGAATGTCTTAATGACCTTGAAAATGATAAGTAATATAATGGAAATATGGTTTATGATATCAGGGATTAAACTTATATAGTTTTTTTATTTATGGTGTGATAAAAGATTAAATTTTGAAATCATATTTTTTTCACTATGGTTTTAGGTATTTTATGTTATTACCATGTCTCAAGAGAATACCTGAAAACGGTCTTAACATATTCATTGTATAGAAACTGAGAGATATGTTAAGATATTTATAGAAAAAATGATATGTTGATTTTATAATTTGGAGAAATTGTTTCAAAAGATTTGGATTTTATTCTTTTGGAATGTTCATATGTGTATCCATTTATTGGTTAATTTTAATTTTGGTTGTGGTTTTGGAGACTACTGCATATTTATTTAATTGTAATAAGAATTTTGATATATGATATCAAAAGACTTGAGGAATGACCTATCATCCCATAATAGATCTCATTATATACTAGTTGTTCCGGAATTTCAATTTTTGTTTCATTTTATACAGTATGATATGATATGGAAACTGATCAACATACAACCAAGGGGTGGGATTGTACTTATGAAATGAAATCAAATAATTAAATATTCTCAAAGTATTTTAAAATTAAATGTTATCCTATTATCATTATTTAGGATGATATAAATGATATTTTTAAAATCAATCTAGTCTATGATTTTTTAGTCACTAACCATCTAAATAAAATTTTCTTTATCCTTATCCATCATAAAATTTTGTTATATTTCTCGTCCATCTATAGGTGTTCACATACCACCAATGTTATCCTATTCAAAATACAAATTTTGTGGTAAACATGTCATTTCTTTTTCTCTCTTGTTAATAGCATGTTTAATCATCCCTATTTATGTTGCGTGTTTTAAAAATTTTTATTAATAAATACCTTGTTTTTTTATGTTCATTTTTAAATTGTGAGGATGCTAATTATTGAGTTTTTTATCACATCATGATTTTGACTTTCTAATTGGTGCTTCCAAAAAAATATGTCATATTCTTAATGTTTTCCATGTATCTCCCTTTAGGAATTATATATATGAACCATCCCATGTACTAAACTTATAGGTTGTATCGATGGGGCCTGATCATTCTAATAAAGAGAAATTGGTAGATATTTTGAATCATAGAGAACAAGTTCTAAAAAACAAGACCCCTCACCTAGTTAAAGATTTGTGGAAAACCCCAAAATTTAAAGAACCAACATGGGAACCTACAGATATAATTTGGAATATTCATCCTCAGTTTTTTATAATGAAGTGATGAATTATAAAGAAGTAATTAATTTTATGTGGTGTTTAATATAACACAATTAGATCTTTATAAAATGGTTCTTTAAATAATTTATCTTCTTTAAAATCCTATGTTTTATGAATAGTGAAAGAGTTTACGTATATTATTACCTTTATACTAAATTTATCAGAATATAAAGGAATAATTAATTTATGAAATAACAAAAAATTTCAACATAATATAAATGTATTGGTTAGTGCTTAGAAAACAAATAGATTTTATTATTAATGTATCCTTATTATTCTGTAAAAAAAATTCTTCATTATATGAGTGAATATTAATTACTATAAGTTATATAAAATGTATTGGAAGAAAACTAATTCTTGATTTATGAATTCCAAAATTATCTTAAAAATATTTTTTAATATATTTCTAAAAACATTTATTTTCAAGGAATAGTGAAAATATAGATTTCTATTAAAAACAATATTTTCATTCAAATTATAGAAAATTTAAATTTTGTTGAATAGTATTAAATATTAAAAATCCATTTGTGGTTTTTGAAATGTATTTTATAAAATAATTCATTATGGAAGTATTTTATGTTTAAAAATATAATTTTCCCATAAAAAATGTTTTAATAGTGTTTTATCGATTTTATTTTTAATTAAATATTTATGATTAATTTTTTAATAATTAAAAAAGGAATCTAAAATTTAATTTATAACATATAATTTTATATAATATGTCCCAATTATATTTTCCCAATGTTAATAGCAATCTTGGTAAATTTTATAACCATAATAAAGGGTAAATTTGGAAATTTTAGTTAATTTCAAATTATAAGGACTATAAAACGCAGCTAAAACATTCTTAAACCTTATTAAAAGAATATAATTTGACCCTTAACACAAAATTATAGAACTTATGTTGTTTAAATGACACTTTTCAATGAAAATGACTTATATAATATTTAAATGAAACCGAGTCACAAAATGTCACTTTTTTTGACCATAATATTCCTTATCTGTCTATATGAAAAAATGGTAGGTTATGAAAAAAAATTCCAATTTTTAACTTCATAAACATATTTCCATGATATAAATTAATTTTTCACTTTTTGGGCCACATGGTTGAGATTATAATATTCATATTATTTTATTTAATAAATACTCAAAGATGTCACATTCATGTTTTACATATTATATATTTTCTTATAAAGGGATTTACTTCAGATATATTTGATGATAAAAGGTATTTTTAAAGATAAAATATTTATCTACATAATTGTAATTTATTTTCAATTTTCTGTGAATAAATAATTAACTTAAATTCTTACACAATGCTGATGTAATAATTATTTTATTAATGGAAATATAAAATAAATGCTATTAATAATATTTAAATAAAATAAATTTGAGATAATTTATGCAACAAACTAATTTTATAGGATAAATTTAACCCTTATGGATATTATAAAATATATTTTTTAGTTATCTTTATATATTGATATTTTTATAAGTCTGATTATAAAATAATGTCAAAATTGAAACAAGTAATATTTTATCAAAATAATATTTTAACAAATTATTAAAAAATAATAATAAAAAATTAAAAAATTCAAAAAAATATAATATGGTTTAAAATATTGAAATTTTTTATTTAGGGTCAAATTTAAATCAAATAAGTTAAAAATGAAACCTTTTAATATTGAAAAATTTGTTACCGTAGTTAAAATTTAAATAGGTCATCTAAGGGTTAATCACAAGGATAAGGATTAAAATAATATCAAAACAACTCTAAAATGTACTGGATGATGTGATTATAACCTCATCACATATTATCTTAGAAACCATGTATTTTATAAGGTATTTTTATAGGATTTAACTTTTTATAAATTATTTTTTTTAATTATAAAAGTGCCCCTAACCTCAATTATATATGAGAACCACCTACCTCACTTTTTCACATCAATTTGATCCTTCTTTATCAACCAAAATCTTCAAATTTATCTTATAAACTTACCTAGACACTTTTTATAGGTTCTAGTATTATTAATGTACCAACCCAAATTTCCATAAATCAATATCTAAAGGATGTTCTCAAAATAAAAGATAATCACATTTACCAACTCTTTCAAGATTATTTCTTCTTATATATCTATTTCTTGTGTTTTTTTCATTATAAAGTTATAAATATTGTATCACATATATTTTTAGATTAAATTATTATTATATAACAACCATAGTCTACATTTTATCCATCCCATGAAATACAGAAGTACTATATGTTCGTACATAAGGAATACCTTCTCCACGACATAGTGTAATCTATTTTTTTCACCAATTTACTTGAATCGGTATAATTATAGAAATAATAGATATATATGAGAACAATAAAACTATATTAAATATATAAAAAACATAATATAAAATCCATTTCCTTATTATTTATCCATTATGGGAATGATATCATTTCTCGTGCGTATGTACGACCTACCATCTCCAAGAAGTGTAGCGATTAATTTTACATGTTCACCATTAATTAATGATTATATAAATGTAAATAATGAATATATATGATATATATTCACTAACTATAATTATGTATATGAAATAGATATATCCTATTCACATGAACTAGTTCTTATATGACAAATCATGCATATAAAAATGAAGCAGTTAACAGCTAAAAGAAGAGTAATAATGAATTATTATTAACAAACAGGTGATAATATGACAAAATATGATCATATATAATAGAATAAATATTAATATACTTCTATAATAAGTTAATAAAATATATTAAACCATTATATATGAGTTCCAGATATGTATGAATGAAATCATACTTAACGTAATGGTTAATTTTACAATCTCATTAGTATTTAAGATTATTTATATGTATGTATCTTCTCGGGAATATTTATCATCCATGTTCATGTTTTAATAAAAAAATTTTCCAAAAGATTTTTACTATTAATCTAAAAAATTTCAATTTCATTATTATTCATGTTTAAATTTCTATAAAATAGATTGAAAAAATATGATTGTTATTTTCCAATCAAGGTACTTTTTGACTTTTCCAAAAAAAAAATTGAAAATGTATTTTTTTAACTAATACATAAGGGGTGTATCTTGAAAAATTTATGATACCAAGATTCTTTCAATATTATCTAACATTCTAATAATTTTATTTTTAAATAAGTTTTCTTTTAAAATTTCAATGCATTTTAAGAAAACATTGTTTTCAAAATTAGAAGGATATTGCCTTAAAAAATGATCTCAAGTTCTCTCTTAAAAATATTTTCCATAAAATAATTTTTTTTCATGTTACTTATACTTTAATAGTGATGTTTATCAATGATTATTTTCATATTATATCTTTTATTTTTTATATTGTTATGATTAATTGATGTTTATAACACCCATTTATTTTCTATGGGTATTGTAATGATGAACTGATGTTTATAAAATCATTTTATTTTTTTGGTTATGATATAATGAATTAATTATTCTATAATTTCTCACCTATATTTTTTTCATTATGTGATTGTTAGGACCTATTTATACCTCAAATTCATCAATAAAATATTTATACCTCTTGAGATATACATTATTGGAATAATGAGGGAACCTCATTCAAAAATACATAGGTGTGACAGAGAGTGTATCCAGTTTAGTAAAGGAATTTGTCCACTATGAAGGTCTTGGAAATTATCCTTGAATAATATGGAAATTATTTTTTATAGTTATATGTATTCAAAAACTCTTTGTCTTATGTTATTCCCTCATGAAATCTGATCATTTATTTCTTTTTAACTTATTTGATTTAACCCATGACATGAGAAATGATTCTTTGGCATGAAATATATAATTTTTAAATGTTTTATGTTCTTATTTATTGGGATTTTGATATGATTGATATATCCATTTTTAGCTTTACATAGAATCTTATATAAACCATTATTATGTTTATTTTCCCCAAGATATGAATAATGGTATTATATAATATTGTCAAAAGGGATTCTAGTTATGAAGGAATAAGTTGGAGATGATATAGATTCAATATGATTCTTTTGTTTTTGTTTCCACATTTAAAAATACACAAAAACCTATATGATTTTGTCATGATTTTGTCATTTTATGTAATGAATATTCATCTATATAGATATACTTTCTATATATACAATGTATGGGATATTATATACTACACCTCATGGAAAGAACAAGGTACTTCATTGAACATCTCTGTGGGGTTTCATGACCTCACCCACTCCTCTTATATATAATTAACTTGTGAAATAACTCTATGAGATTAATTTAGGGATCACCATCCCTTTATGATATATCCTTTCGTAATCCCCATTGTGTGACATCCGTTATATTTCCCATAATCATTTGTAGTGATGTGTTTTCTTCATAAACTGATATCATGGTACAATCCATGTGTACTGCCTTTTTTTATTACCACTCTTGATCACCCTTAATTTAAAATTCGTCAATAAACTATATTTTTCATTATAATTCATTCAATTATACTACACATTATAGCACATAAAAATATTATTTTAATATTCTTTTAAAGAAGGATATTCCTTTTCCAATTCATTATCCTATAACATAATCAATACCATAATTTTTTCATTAATTTATAATTATTTAAATATATTGGACATTATAGGAATATCCAAAAAAATATATCCATAAAATGATAAATTAAAAAAAACTGATAATTTTTCTTCTTGTACTCCATTCTTCATGATCCCACTTTAAACCGCCTTCAATTATTTTCCCTTGATGACCACCATGGTGAAACATGTACATATTGTGTAGTTGATTAAAAACATCCTCCTTATAACCATGTACTCCATCAGATCATATCTTGAATAAGTCATGATCATCATGAAACAAACATGTTGTATACGTACATGGAGTGTGAGAATACATATAAATAACATGATATATTTCTCAGGAACTTGACTATGTAAACCACATACTATTTGAATGTTAACTCTAAAATTCTCAGCCTTCCAACCACTTAGTGTATTTTTTATCACATTATTCCTTAGGCTATCGCGTAATAACATTCAAGAACATTATTCAATGATTCCATGATTCCATGATGAGCTAACTGGCCTGACACATACTAAAATTCCCAAACCACATACCTTCTATGTTGAAAAGATTTATTCAACATGAGTAATCATTGAATCATCTAAAAAACACTATATTTTCATGCCCAAAATTGTGGGTAAAATTTGGAAACCACCCTATTAAGAATAGTCATTTGTAATATCTAATCCTTTAAATTTTCATGAAAATATCCTTGATCATAGAAATATTTTTTTACCACCCATTCTCATTTATCAAAATTAATTTCTTTATATCATCCCATCATTAACACCTAGAATAATAAATATAATTAAATAGATCTGTTATGAAAGTCTTTTTGGTATCTTAAATGAACATCCTCACATCACACGAGCTATAACGTCAATACATAATTCAGCCACATTTTCCAAATAATCAAACCCAATAACTCATGGTTTGAATAGTAATAATATTATATTTCATATTTTTAATATGAATGTATTTTTATCTTTAATGATTAGCTCTAGGAACATTTACTTTTAATCATATCCTGGTTCTTAATTTTACCAATTCATGATTTTTATGTGAAGAAAAAATTCCCCTACACCAATAATTTCAAGGAAAAATTCATTAGATTCCAATGAAAAATCTCATAAAATTAATATAAAATAATTTCCAAATTTTTAATGTTTAGGTGATAGTGTTTTTAGTATAAAAAATATTTAACTTTAGAAATAGTTTTTATTGAAAAATAAGAATAATCTAAAGTAACTTTTAGTTTAAATTTAATTCCATTCCTTGATAAAAATATAGAATTATTGACATTGAAATATCATATAATTATCATGTATGATACATTTTTTTCTTTAAAAAATATTTCACATATTAAAATACTAGCACCAAAATTATGTAGTCATCCATTTTAAGATAATGTGCATTGAAGAAGATAAAATTGTATAAATTCTTTCACTAAATTGTTATAATGTATATACCATGTATATGAAGAAATAAATTTTAAGATAAAATAAATATTTTTAAAATAAAAATATCAATAATACACAATAAACTATGATGGGGAAATCCAATAGCTAAATGGTGTTATAAACCATCTACTAACTGGGGTCCTCCTACAATATAGATATAATAGTGGGTAACAAAATTTTAGTAAAATAATACTCACACAATAACCAAATAAATTGTTTCTTCAATTAATACTCCCTTCTATAATAGATTACTTTTTTAAGGGTGTATAATATCTAAATTTGGGATTTAGTCGAAATTTCGTATATAGTACCACATGAAGTACTAATCGGAGACAATGTGGGTTGTAGCTACTTTTTATATGGTTTTCCTCAGGAAATAACTGAATCAGAATCCCAAAAGGCTAATAGTGGATTATAATACTCATTTTCTAACGTAGGATGTCATTATTCCCTATCACATTTAATTCTAAATATGTGTAGGTGGGTAACCTTGAGGTGAAACCATAAAATATAAACATACAAACAATTTCTAACTACGAGATACATTTATAGTAGTTGTGTTAGCATAAATTATAAGTTTGTGTTCACTCCCTTGAGTTGGTGTTTCTATTATAAACAGTATAGTCATAAGGATATAAAATAAATCTACAACGTAAACCACAATTGGGGCCTCATTCATCATTCCCCTCCCCTTCTACTAAGAATTAAAATCAAAATTTAATCCATCATGGGGATCTGTTGTGAATATATTTATCAAAACTAGAGTATTTGTAGGATAGTAATCTTAACATTTCCAAAAAACTCCATCAAGGGTGAGATGATATAAAAGTAATTATGAATGAGAGATTGTGATAGAAGTGTTTATTGGATATGAACATAGATGAATATCCCAATCACGAATGTGATGGAGAAGATGTGGATGGAAAATGATTATGTGGTGGTACATATAGTAGATCAAATAGATACTCCATTATCTCACTAATGTTATTCAAGATCATAATGATATACTAATTGAATCATATAAATGATGGCTCCACTATCCATAATGAATGTAGGATGGTAGTTCTGGAGGTTTCACAGTTGGTATCTATCCACATAATGATTACGTAGAATGGGATATATAAGAACCCTATGATTTCAACATATTTTAATCAACCTTATATCTGAAATAAACACAATCACAATGATGACCCAGACCCGGATGACACTTAATAGGACCCCTGAGCCTGGTTGGCTGCATGGCTTCAAGTTCAACCCCCAAACGCCAAAGGCTACTTACTAGCAGTGAGGGCCTAGGGTTTTTTAGTGGAGAGACTATGACCTACTAAGGAACGTGTAGCACAATGGAATGAATATAAATGAAAGATAAATAGTATAATCAATATAAATAATAAATGAAAATAGCGGAAGAAAACTGATGTAATAGGTAAACGAGAATAATAATAACTGTATAAACTGGAACAATGATGATGTAATGTCATGTTACTAGAAAAATTTAAATCACGGATGAAGGAAAATAGGAATAGCATGTCTAACATTGTCAAATATAATGTAGTCTACTCCATACATCCCAAGATCCAACTTAGTTATCTGTTGTCAAGCTCCATCCAAAACAGTAGGCAATCAAGTGTTTAAATCCATATGCTTTGCTTTGTCAACACCTACAACCATGTAATCAACTCCGAGTTCCAAATGGCTCCCAGAGAGGGTGTGAGATAAATATTTGTGGGCTACCACCAACAGTGTCTATTACATCCATCCCATGTAATGTATTATAGATTCCTGTAGGCATGAATATACAAAGTATAGAAAGAAGTACAAAACAACTAAATACCCATATACCTGCTTCTGCCCTCATTTGGTGTTTGAACATGTAGCCAATTAATAAATTAAGAAGTAACCATTTAGTTTTAATATGTCATGTGATGTATAACCAACACTAACATCACCTTGTGATAGTATAAGTAGCGAAGGTCCCCAGACATGACAAGGCTACTTGAAAATGATATCTAGTGAGGGAGTTCTAGGGTAATAACAAAGGATACATAGATCTCATGAATTAATAACTTAGTAGTATTTTAGACTAGCTACGGGTTAATAGTATAATATAAGGAGAATAATCCAATACATTCCACAATTAGGGTCCTACTGAGTCCATGGTGATCGACAAAGATAATATAGGGCTGGGAAAAGATAGGGCCTGATGGGTTGTAACTGTGGCACCCACTAGTCAATACTGGGTCAAAGGAGTGTATCTAAGGTATCATGTAATATTGAAAAGTACCCTATGGTAGTATATGATGCATCTGAGGAATATGAAAAAACTCGTGTCTAGGTGGGTGTTAACCTAATAAAACTACATCCTTGAATCAAAATGGGGTTGCTGAGACCCAAGGTATTCTACTCTCAAAATCCAAGGATAGCATGAGTCAGTCCATTCCTATTTGATATTATAGTCATGTAGTGATTCATTTTTTTTTCATGTCTTTCCTTCCCTTAGTTTGGATAGGTCATGTAGAGTTTCAAACATTTATTTATTATTCCAAGCCTTGTATTCCATTAGTGTGTACAATCCATGTACTTTTTCAACAATTTAGCCAAGTCTTAATTAACCATTAAGGCATATTCAATCAGAGAAGTTCACTCCACCCCCATCTATTAATAGATAAAGGGGTTCTATAGATATGTAACATTTATTCAATATCATTTGTTATGGCCATGTTATAAACATATTATAATTTCCATTTCACATTTCACATTTAATAATCATTTGTACGAACATACCTTTGACGGGTCAAGTGGTTATCATACATGGAACATTTCATTATTAAATTATCATTAATAACAATACAGTTATTATAAGAAGACTCACCTTAAGAATGGTCAAGAAAAGGAACACTAGAACAATGGATCAAATGTGATGAATGAAAAAAAACCAATTGTGGCATATCATTCAACATGAGGTAGATTGAGTTATGGTTGTAACAACTAACAACTAATCAAATATTTGGAAAAAGCATAATCATTTGATTCTAACAAGTATAATCATGGTATGAATATTTATGAAATGGCCTCTCATGAAATCAGTGGGCCCCTCAGGAATATTCCAAAATAAAAAAACTGTAGGTATGTGTTATAGATAACAGACCTCAGTGTTTTAATAATCTCTTCCTCTTGTATCATCCCTTGATTTTCCTTAGATCGAATTATGTCGAAGAAAAGGTGAAAAATATCACATGGTGATATATTGGTTGATAGAAAAAGAGAAGAAGAATAGTTAAATTGGACATGAGTACTTATATTTGTGCATCCATCATGATTAATGGTTGCTTGATCAAATGTCGGATGAAGGAGATCTCTAGATCCCAAGATTTGGCCTTCCAATAACTCCAAATTTATAATAAAGGGGGTCAATACCACTGATTCTCAGATTTGGAGGAAGGAGGAGGATTAATAGACCATTAAGGGAAAAATTGGAAATTTACCAAGAAAAATTTCCTTTGCATGGTTTTTCCTCACGGTTTGTCAAACTGTGTACAAACTGTTCGATATTGCTCTACCCGAATGGTTTCGCCGCATGATTTGATAAAAACGCATGCAAGAAATGCACAGATACCTGGGGAAGCAGGGGGGGTTCGTACAGTTTGGAACCACTACCATTCTCCAACCGAGTGAGATGGTTCTACCTAAAAAAACCATCCACACAATCAGAAAAACCATGATGAATTCCACACAATTTACTCTAAATTGTTCACAAAGTATGTTTCCTAAAAATATAAGGGTTCCTAGCTCCTAACAAGCCCTAGACCCCCTCAAAACTTTTACTAACTCATTAGGCATCAATATTAGATCCAAAGTAAATATTTAAACAAAAATTAAACGATTAATACCTGAGTGAAAAAAGGTTCATAAAGCCCCCCCAAGAGAACTCACCCTGATTTCCCCTTTCAAATGGTAATGAAACACTACCTGAGAACAACTTTGGAAATTGGCACATATGTTGGCTTCCCTCTCCCAAGTATCATCTTGTACTTAGAAGTGTTGTTATAGCACCCATACGAGAGTGATAGACTTTCCTCATAGATCCTTTATTCTTCATTCAATGATGCATACTAGATATTCCTCAACGGTAGCATCGACATATAACTCAACTTCCTCAGGATCAATGGTATGAGACAGGTCAACATGATATTGGAGAAGATCTGACACATGGATGACGTCATGCATGGAACTATACAACATAAGTAACAACAACTGATATGCTACCATCCTAACTCTCTCTAGAGTCCAAAATAACCCAATAAAATGAGACAAAAAATTTTTGTGCATCCATAACCATATATTCCCTAGCATAGGTGATACCAATAGAAAATCAAAATCCCCATCCACAATCTTTAGAGGTCTTTGATGAATATCTGAAAAAGATTTTTGTCTAGGATGAGAATTTGTTATGCATCATGATTAGATGAACCTATTATGAAGTCTCTTGAATGAGATGAGAACCTAGCAGGTCCTCATCACCTGCCTCTTCCTAGAAGAATGGTGAACAACATGACCAACCATATAAGGACTCAAAATGAGACATCTGAATTGTTGCATGAAAAAATTTATTATAAGAGAACTCAAAGAGAGTAATTTACTTCTCACATGAACCACCTAATTCACGGACACAAACTCAGAGAATGTCGTCTAGAACCGATGTGGTCTATTCTAATTTTTCATCGGTCTAAGGGGGAAAAGCTTTTCTTATAATCACATGAGTCCCTATAGCTTTCTATAAGCCTTGCCAGAACTGTAAAGCAAAACAAGAATCCCTATCTGAAATGATAGTATGTGGAACCCTTTCTAGTCATATTATCTCATATACATATAGTCTATCTAACTCCTCAATAGAGAAATACTCCCATTTAAGAATAAAGTGGGATGATTTCAATAGTTGGGCAATGAATACCTAGATAGCATCACTACCCCTCAAAGACCTATGCAAGCCAACTAAAAAATCCATAGTAACATTATCTTATTTCTATTCTGGGATGGGAATTGGTTGTAACAAGAATCTAGGTCTATGGGTCTCTATCTTCGCATGATGATAGGTGGAACACATAGTGATTGATCCAACAATTTGATGTTTCATTCTAGTCCACCAATAGTGGTGTCGCATATCCTAATACATCTTTGAGATTCCTCGATGAACTACACACCGAGAATTGTGGGGATCATTAATCAACTCCTCTCTCATATCTACGAGAAACCAAATACATCCACATAGGCAAAAAACATTATCTCTGTCTATAGACCAGTCTGGAGGTTGTTTATCTCTTAATAGAATCTCATACTTAACCAATTCATCAGGATTTGAAAACCGACTACTCTTCACCTTCACAAGGAAGGAAGGGGTAACTGTTACAGATGAGAGGTAAGACTTTTTATGAAAATCATGAAACCCTAGATGAAGTCAAAAAAGAGTGCCATTGATATCCATTGATCACTGGCTTCTCGTATGGCCTGAATTTGTGTTTTCTAACTCAATACATCAGCAACCACATTTCCCTTTCCAAGAAAATAGGAAAGCTCAAAATCAATGGATTGTAGATATTCGACCCATCTACATTTTTGGAGGTACATGTAATGAAAAGAAAAGTTATTTTTGAAGATTTTGTGAGCTGTTTACAACACAACGTTCTCACCTAATTGATAGTGTCTCCAGTAATGTATGTTATTAATAAATTATTCTTGATCAAGGTCGTGCGTTGTGTAATTTCTATTGTAAGGCCTCAACTACTGAGATATGTACACAATGAATTTTTCATTCTATATAAATAGTGATCCTAGTATAATTCCTGATGTATTATAGAAGATGAAGTAACCTTTTCATTGTTCTAGAAGAATCATAATCTGTTTCGAGACAAGTCTCCCCTTCAGTTACTAAATGGATTTCTCGCATGCTTATGACCATAGGAACTTAACACCCATATTTGTAAGTATGGTAAGAGGTGAATAAAGACTTGAGAAGTCTTGTATAAAATTACTATTATATCCAACGGTCCCTAAGAAACTATGGATATCAAACACATTATTGGGTTTCTCTAAAGAAACTATAGCACTATCCTTTTTAGGGTTAATATATTCTTCTAATTCTGGCATAATATATCCCATGTAGTGGACCTTGTCCATCCAGAAGTTTTATTTAGCAAGCATGAAATAAATATGAGTATCAATTAGTGTACATATAATGATCTCAAGATGTTTTCCATGATCATTAAAAGTGTGTGAATGCACCAAGAAGTCATCCACATTTACCTTGATAAAAGAGTCCAAATAAGGGTGAATAACCCTATTCATCATGTCCATCAAAATGGCAGGCGTGTTTGTAATACCGAACAACATAAAAAGATACTCATACCAAAAATACCTAAAATGGAATGCTATATGAGGTATGTGTGATCATTTGAATCACAACTAATGAAAACTCGATCTCAGGTCGATCTTAGAGAACACCTTTTCTCCCTAGAGCGGGTCAGAGATATAATATATTTGAGTATGTGGATATTGATTCTTTACCGTATGATTTTTCAACCAACTATATTCCATGAATAGATGTAAGTTTATATCTTCTTTTCTAGTAAAAATCATTGGTGAACCCTAAGAAGATGCACTAGGACTTATAAATCCTTTGGAATTTAGGTATTATATCATCCACTTGATCTCCTGATGCTTAGTATGTTCCATAATGTATGGAAGAATGGACAGTGAAGATTCTCCTGTAACAAGATCAATTATAAACTATAACTCTCTCTTAGGAGGTATGACAAGATGTAAAAAAAGGAAAGACTTCCCTGAAAAAATCAACTACTAGTGGAAAATCAATTTGAAGAAAACCCTTATCATTCTTTAAAATATTTTGCATATGCACAGTCAGTTCACCTAGCCTATGATGCTTCGTTCCAGCTCTCCTGGTAAGGAAATCCCCATCACCCTGAATAATTTTCTCCTACCTTCTGGTGATGTAAAAAAACCTACAGTGATATCAGTATACAATGGTCTATTAGTGGACTAACCAGTCCATCCCGAGATTAACATCGAATCCCATCATCTCCAGAATAATGAGATACTTCAATGAAGGGTAATTATGAACCTTATTAATATAGTCCCTTCAATAGAATATGACATCTTTCTGTATTCCCAACGGTTAATTTGGGTCATTGCACCATTGTGATACTATATCTTAAGTCTGAGACATTCCACAACAGATACATAAATAAAAGAGTTTGAAGCACCTGTATCCAACAATATAGGGACAACAGTAGAGGATACTATAATAGTACCTTGTACTATAGATGGTCCAATAGTCTAGTCCTCAGGTATCATCTATTAAGAATTCAACTAACCTGATCCATGAAATTTTTCAATAGATAGACAAACAAGATAAAGTTTTCTCTTCTGGAACTACTGGTGATCAAGGGTCAGACAACCACATCCACAACCTCCTCCTCAGCCAGGCCTACTGGTGCTACTCAAACTCCCCACCCAACACAGTGAAAACAAACTCACTCCTTTATGTGGAGTAGATGCTGATCCTTTTCTACTAGAAACTAGTGGAATGATCTTGCAGAAAAAATGAAGATGACCCATAAGGCCTCAATCCCAACACCCCATAGAGTAACTATCACATTTTATCTTCTTACGCCCTATTCTTCCACACTGATTACACACCACATAGATGTCGAACTGGATACTCTGGCAGCCACAACTGTGAAAACAAAACCTTAAGGGAACTTTTCCATCCTTTAGAAGAACTATTGGCCTAATGCAGCACGGATCCTTGAAACCTGGTACTTATG
The DNA here is from genome assembly GCA_963277665.1 of Viscum album. Lineage (NCBI taxonomy): Eukaryota > Viridiplantae > Streptophyta > Magnoliopsida > Santalales > Viscaceae > Viscum > Viscum album. The sequence continues at coordinate 1,325,061,733 of OY728142.1, read as the reverse complement.
CCATCCCTAAGGTTATGCTCAACGATAATGGCCTAATAAACTATTTGAGAAAATTAAGTAAGGTGAAAAAAATTAACCTGAGTTTGGATGTCAGAAGGAATACAATCTTCAAAACATCCAGCACACAAAAGATCATCACTGGTTAGAAGTGGTGAAATGCACTGTAAATCAGTGAAATATGATGAATATTCCATAACTGACATAGAACCCTACTCGATATTCATGAAATCTAAGGATTTGTAAGCTCCTAATGACTGAGGAAATAATTGACCATTAAATGTAGTATAAAAGTCAACCCATAACATGCCCTGATGATGACTGGCCTAGGTAACCAAATCCCACCAACGCTTAGCCAAATCATGAAGAGTGTTTGTAGAAATCTTGAATCTATTATCTAGAGGCCTTTTTAGATGATCATATATAGACATCATAGTATATAACCAAGACTTAACAAACTTTTAACTAACATCTACTTAAAAAGAAGGAGGATGATGCTGATGGAACCAGCGTGTCAGATCATTCATCATAGGTGTAGCCCATCGAGTACACCCAATGCAAGAAACTATCACAGACTTGGGAATCAGTTCCCATATCAAATATAACTGCCAAAAACTCAAGTTGAAATCTTGGAGGAAGAGTGGCGGCTTAGGTCCCACCATTTCTGGAGCAACATCATCACCACCCTCCAAGAAAATGACACAAGGATTTTGTCATGGCATTGGTATAAAATTTCCAATGATAACACCTCTGAACATGATTAGGAGAATAATATAGTATCACTATTGGAATCTAAATGTAAAAAACTCACTAAGGCATACTACCCAAACTACCTACTTAGAAGGCCATGTATTGGTAAGTTCCCAAGTTCATGTTTCATGTGATTTTGGAGTTATTTTCCAGGTTCACTTCTTTACCTTTCATAGACATGACAAAGTGGGATAAGGAAGTGCAACCAAATAATTTTATATTTTTGGATTCAATTTATAATGGATATCCATTTCCCATTAATCAGTTCCCATACACCTACCACCAGAAATGATTTCCACTTAATTATAATATAATGGATTGACTCAGTAAATTACTCATCCAATCAATGGGGGCCTATACACCTCAAGAATTGAGAAACAAATAACTAAATAAAATAAAATTTAATATAACTAAAAGTAAAATATCACAACATTACTCATTAATCACAAGCATTTCAATCTATAAAAAGTAGTGAAATACATTTATATGGCACAGAAATATATATTCAAGGTAAACTCTAAGCATCTATAATGATTCATGTAATAGTTCTCTTATCCCTAATATCATCAGGCTAAGGTTGAAATAAATTATCATAATAAATTAATAATAAAAAAAACCAAAAAAACATGTGTATCACCCAATGGTGAAATAATATCAACTATAATAGGTAAAATAGAACAAAAAATTCTTTTCGGTAACATGTATTTTACCAAAAAATGGATTCACGATGCCCAAGCATGTCTTATGACCATGTACCATGAATTTTAATTCTCCAATATGTTTTCCCCAAATAGTAATAAAAGAAAAGAAACCTCATGTGATACGACTCTGTGATGACCTAGACCCGGATTCCACTTAATGGGTGCCCTGATCCCAGTGCGCCACATGGCCTCAAGAACATCCACCCAAATTCTAGAGGCTCTAGACTAGTAGAGAGTGCCTATGGTGTTTCTTTGGGGAGAATATTCCCCCATTAGTAGATTACAGCACAGAAGAAGGAATATAAATGAATTATAAACAAAGGAATCAATATAAATAATATTAATAAACAGAAGAATAAAATTGGCACACAGTTAAATTGGAATAATAATAACTGAATGAAATGGAACAATGTTGATTTAATTTAATATCACTATAAAAATGGAAAACATGGATATAAGGAAATAGGCATAAAATGTTCCACAATGTAAAAGAAAAAAAAATTTAGTCCAAGAATCATGAGATCTAACTTGGTCTTCTGCTATCAAGCTCCACCCTAAAAAGTAAGCAATGAAGTGTCTGAAGCCTTGATCTTCCCTTTGTCAACATTTTAATTATGTAATCTACCATGGATATAAAACGGTGCCTAGAGAGGGTTTGAGATAAATCTTAGTGGGCCACCACCAGTAGTGTCTATATCGTCTGACCCATCTAATAGAATACAGTAGTGTGCATGCATGCTCAAATAACGTAAAGAAAGTAGTACAATATAAATAAATACCCTAGTACCTACTTAATCTCTCATCAAGTGTCTAAACTTGTTACTGGTTCATTAATAAATAAGTAACCATTTAATTTTAATTTTTCACGTGAGGCATAGCTAACACTGACATCACCTTGAGGTAGTATAAGTAGTTAAGGTCCCAAGACATGACAATGAAACCTGAAAATGATATCTAGTGTAAGGATTCTAGGGTAATAACCAAGGTAACATATATATGACTGAATGCTAACTCTATGGTACTTATGTCTACATAAGGGGTTTGAGTTTAGTCAAAGGAGAGTAATCCAAGGTATTCTATAACAAGGAACCTTCTAAGTTTAAGTGATAGAACACGGTGATATGGGGATAAGAAAAGACAGGGCCTAATGGGATGTTACCATGGAACCTAATAGTCAATAATAGATCCAAGGAGTGTATTTGAGGGATACTGTAAAAATGAAAAGGACCCTACAGATATGTACCAGGAATTCAAGGAACAGACAAGAACCAGAGTCTAGGTTGGTATCAACCTAAGAAACCCACATCCTTGAATTGGAATGAGGTTCCCGACACCCAAGCTATTCTCTTATCAGAATCCAAGGAGAGATCAAGTCAGTCCAATCCTATTTGGTATTGAAATCCTATAGTAATTCAATTGGTTCACGTCCTACCGTCCAATAGTTTGGATAGGTCATGAAGGGTCATAGCCATTTATTTATTAGTCTAGACATTGTCGTCCATTAGTGTGGATAGGCTAAGTAGTGTTGCAACCATTTAAACAAGTATTAATTTACCATTAAGGTGTATTCGATTAAAGAGGTTCACTCTACTACCCTCTATTAATATGGAAAGTGTTGATACAAACACATAACCTTTATTCAATATCATTTTGTAAGGCCATGATATATAATTATTATACATGCCATTCGACATTTCACATTTAACATTTAATTTCAATTTTTAAGCTCTTACCATTAGAGGGTCAAGTGGTGAGAATGCATGTTATATGCTATTATGAAATTTTCATTAATAAGATGCCATTTATTATAATAAGAATCGCCTTTAAAGAGGACAAGAAAAGGCACACCCGAACGGTTTCTCAAACATACTGAAACACTAAAACACAATTATGGAATAACCTTGACATGAGGTGGATTGAGTTGTGGGTGTAACCACTAAAAAAATAACATATTTGAATAGAGCATAATGATAAAATTCTAAAAAGTATAATCATGTCTTGTAAATTTTAGAGACAACCTCTGATGAAATCGATGGGCCCCCCAAAAATATTCCAAAATCAACGAACATTAGGAATGAGTTATAGACCACCCACCTTAGGGTTGTACGAATCTCCTTCTTTAGTTTCATCCCTTGATTTGATTTGAATCGGAGTCGACTTATGAATTGATTGAAAATGCTCAGAAGAAAATATCGATGATGAGATAAGAAGAGAAGAAGAATGACTAAAGAGGACTTAGGTACTTACCATTGTGCATCCAACATATTGAACAATGGATCGAAAAGATACTGGATGTAAAAGATATCTTGATCCTTAGATTTGGACATCAAAAATCTCCAAATTGAGAGGAAATATGGATAATCCTTCTGGTTCTCAGATTAGGATTAAGATTGAGGATTAATTGATAATTATTGGAAAAAAATTTAAATTTACATAGAAAATTATCATGCGCATGTTTTTTCGCAAGGTTTGTCAATCTGTTCATTAACCGTGTGACACGACTCTACCTGAATGGTTTGGCCAAATGGTTTTATAAAATCGTGTGCAATCCATGCCTGGGTACCTAGGGGAAAAGATTGTTTTCATATTTATGCCACACAACTGTGTGCCAACTGTGCGTGTAGGTTCTATCCAAAAAAAATCATCTGCACGGTTAGGAAAACTGTGTAGAATGCCACACGATTTACTCTAAACAGTACACAAAGTCCGTTTACTCCAAAATGATGGGATCTAGGCTATGAACAAGCCCTAGACACCCTAATAACCTTTAATAACTCATTGGGCAACCATATTAGGTCAAAATTAATGATTTAGATAAAAAATTAAAGGATACATACCAGAGTGGGAAACCTGGTTCTTACAATCACCATCCCATTCATATTTCTTATTCTCCTTCTAATGTATGGCCATTTTGACTAATAACATGAGGTAAAGTTGTTGAACCTCACACAATGAATTTAATGGTAGAGATGAAGAAAATAATACCAAATAATTTTCTAGATGTGTAAAGAAACTCCCTCCCACAGGTATACAAATGGTATTATTTATCTATAACATATAATATGATGAAAATATATTTCCCATTTCGATTCCCACCCTCTTCTGAATGTTGTGGAAATAATAAGAACATCAAATTGTCTTATTGATCCTAGTATGTCTCCCTTGTATAACTAACCACTTCTTATGTTTAGATGTATAATATTTGACACATCGTTTCTTATTTTAGTGATATTGATTTTTGTGGAGTCAATCAGAAAAATTGGATCAATGACTATGACCATCGACCAATGATGGGTAGTTTCCTTATTGGTCTCCAATATAAGATCAATATAGGCTATATGATAATGAAAATTAAGGTTATAGATTCATAATCCCACATTAAAATTTTACTTGTAAATTGATCTAATACCATTTTATTTCTATAATTTAATATGATTTAATGTTTTCCATAATATCAATAAATAACCCATGTAAAATTCCAAAAATACCACCCATTTGACCTTAAAATTTTAATGTAGATATATAAAATTCATTGTTTTAATAACCAGACAAGTTAATTAGTTATATATCATGCATATCAAGCTTATTTTTGGGGAAAATTATCTTGACATCTATTATCTCTTACAAATGTTAATTTATAGGTGTAGTGAACTAGTAGAATTGATGAAGTTTGTGTTGGGAGGAATCCCCAATCAGAGATGAGATAAGGGTAATTTTTTGTATTAGAATGTTACAGATTTCATAAATCAAGAAATAAAAAGTGTATTAATTGAGAAAGATCTAGGTGGTTGTGTAGGTAATGTGTTCTTTTGTTTTTTTGGTCTCACTTGTATCTTCATATCTGTTTTGACATGTTATAATTTCTATTTTGATATGGTGTTAATGGTCTTTGTTTTAGACCTGGATAGAGGGATGGTGATTCATAGATTTATTTGTTGGTTATGGGATATAAGGTTTTGTAAATGGGTTTTAGTAAGGACATGGATGATGAGATTAAAGTGCACATGTGTATGGTAAAATTTCAGGATCTTAGTTGTATAACAGAGTAGTTGGTAGATTGGAATGAATACAAAGAGGTACATAAATCATGTAATACAGGATATTTAACTGTTTATTTACCTCTTAATTGTGATCATAATAGGATTTGGTGTAAAATATATTTAGACAATGGGAACATCATGAGATGTTGAGTTGATGAGTCATATTATGGTGTATGATTTTTATGTGTAAGTATTTAAAATATTAAAATGCAATATGGTGTTACCCTAATCACATAATCATTATGTGTCATGTTCATAAACTACATGATTTTATAACAGATCCTCTTGGTGTTTATTAACAATAGTAAAATCCACCATGACAAGGAAAAATGTTTTTTTTACATCGGTGAACTATTGTGGGGTGTAATAAAGGACTAATTCCTACAATAAGAGAATTAATATTTCCTATATATTTTAAACTAAAATTATTTAAACATGATAAATTACTACTAATATTCCTTTTGATATGTCTTCTATTCTTTATATTTTATAGGTTTTGAATATAGCATGGGAATATCTCATGAAAACAAATCTTTTATTTATTACATGATCCTTTATGGTTCCCATATTATAACTTTATCCCAAATTAAATAATTTTGTGATATATCTTTTTTTAATTTGTGGATGATTTCTTTGATCATTTTTTTATTAATCCTCTCATAATATATTTTCTCTCCTTTTAATCTATAATAAGAGTTATGGAGTGAGAATAATGGATTCTATAAAATAAAATATCCTATGAATATATAATATATTCTATATTAGAGTGAATAATTTAATAAAGGAGTCATACATGTGTTTTTTATCATTTAATTCTTCATTTTTGAGTCTCAACAAAGGGTTGTTTTTGGGACATTTTTAATATTATAGATAGAATACATCTGTCTTCGAATTTTTCCATGTATATTTTCAAGAATTATTTATTGAACATGATCAATAGTTTGTTCACTCCTTGTATTATAATGGAACTATGTGAAAATAATTTGATTATAATGTATAATACTTACTAATATGACTTCAATTTTCGTATAATTATTCTGATATATGAGTTAAAATAGTATATTTTCTTCTATTATGAATCTTTATATATAGATTCATCGACCATGTGACATATTTTTTTCTATTTATAAATAATGGAATTAATATAAATGTATTTATATATATATATCTATTTATTCTTTCATGACCTAGACAAATTGGGCTAAATCCACAAATACCCCAAACCTACCTCTAAAGCTCATTGGTTGGTGACAAGCGCTAAAGGGCATAACTAATATGAGAGACATTTTCTTAAACAATGCTACAAAAAAAAACAAAATAATCCATATATAATTATAGAGTAATAATAATTAAAGATTAAAAATCTAAAGTACAATCTATGCTTGAAAAATATATTGGGAGTATAATAGTATGACAATGTAAGTTGAAAAGAAAAGGAGAAAATGCACACCCAACGAGATAGATGTCCCATCTTGACAAAACAAGAAATGTAAATGTTGAGAGCCCAGTACCAAATATCCATGAAATGACCAATGTACATGGTCCAATGCACTGGGTATCCTTATGAACATCTTTAATCTTGTATGAACTCCCCATTTTCTGTATAAGACACAAACCATGTATGAAAATCCCATGTATTAGAGGTTATATACATAACCATTAAAGAGACATGAATGTGGAATGAGAAGCAAGAAACACAATAGAAATAGGTATATCAACCCATAGAAAGAGAATAAAAAAAATCTAACAACACGGATATATATATATATATATATATTCTCAACAAAAGAAGCCCAAATGGGAGAAAAAATTGGATATCTATCTCACCACCATGCCTAAGAAAGAGTGCAAATAGTTCAAATGGTATATCTATGATTCCCAAATTCTTGTGCATCGGTATAGTATAAACATCTATGTCATGTAATACCAATTCACTATGTTATATTGTCAACAGGAGATAGTCTGTAGTTAAAGGTCACATCCCCTAGTATAACAAGAGGGTGGCCTTAAATATATAGGGGACCCATGCAATGGATCGACATGAAGGTGCCACTCTGATATTTGATATCGGACACATACCTTTCCCATTAGTATAGTGTGACACTAGTAGTCTTAGACCCTTACCATGATACTAGAGGAGGGTTCCACTAGGATAACAGATACAAAATCCATTCCCTACCAAGATGATGGGTAACACTGTAATGGTCAAGAACCCATTTCATGTTTCTATAGGTGGGTTCCAATCTTATAGTAGGATGTTGACCCATTTTATAATTAGTAGGAGGGTTTTACTAATATAGTTTATTAATGACCCATTCACTACCCAACATGACGGTTCCACTCTAGTATCTAAAGACAAAATCTCTGATAATTTTTAAGGGTACCACTCCGATATATGATATAGGACTAATTCCTTTCCCAGCATGAGGGTGCCACTCTATTGGTCGAGGACCCATGCTTTGTTTATATGGGGGTGCCACTTTGATGGTACATAAAGTACCCATTCCCTTGCCATGAGGAGGGATCCACTCTCATTGTTCATAAAGGGCCCATTCTCTTCCCAACAATAGGTTTCCACTCTAATAGTAGATAATGTACCCAAGTCATTCCATATAGGACGATGCCACTCCAATCTCTATGATGATCCTACATAATCACTATCATCATCATGTGTTTTTTCTAATGAAATTTCATGCCTAGAACATTGGGAATCTTATCTTAAAATATAGTATGAAGTCAATCATCATGTTTTATGTGAAACAAATTGGTGTAGGATACATTCGTGCCCAAATACGTTTTGAAAAAATATTGATATGAGAATTATAAGTTCCCTCAAAAAGAGAGTTGGAGAATATGGTGTCTACGAGGTCCCTCACAACATGTGGTCACACTATTATACCTAGAATTTTCACTTTTGGTACATATCTTACATACCATATATACATACATTGAAGTTAAGGGGACTACATGTTGGGCCTCATCCACCCGGGGCCCTTCCCGTTCTCAAGTCCATGCCTGTGTAACATTGCTTGTTCTCATGTACTTTAGTCCATTGTGTGTGCTCTTGAACAATTTTTATCCAATGTCCATTAAGTTGTTACTATGTAACATGGTCATGTTACCCTACAAGACATGTTCAAAGTCATTCCCTTGTCCGTGTACTCCTAGAGTAAATTCATGGTTTCCCACATGGTGTCACACAACATGTGGGGTTCCACCACATCATTCGATATTTAACATATCTGAATCCCTAGTCTGCATAGCTAAGAGATACACACCAAGTGTTCATCATAATACATGGAATGTGGCCATTTTTTAATGAAATCCAAGATTTTATTCAAGGGATCATGATTCAGAACCTTTGCACCTAGATATTCTGCATGATAGCAAAAAAAGTGTATTTTTCCACCATTAAATGATTTTATTGCTCTGATGGTTAGAAATCAAAACTCTAGCACTTCCCACAATAATTCATACACACCATCATCACTCAAAATGCATCTCATTATTTATACAGATCTCTAATTCCATGGTGTAATCTCCCACATCCCAAAATCTACCCAAATCCATTCCAGATTCATTAAAATTTTAGTCACATGTGAATCCATCATGAAATGAGGGATTTGAAAGAGTTTGATCCCACCCAAAATTTTTGAACCTTGACCCTAATACCCAACTATTTTGAGAATGAAGAACATATGGGAAAAATATATAATACTATTATATTCAATTATTACTTTCCAATGAATATGATTGGGTACATCCATGTTGACGAACATGGTGCCCCAACAATAAATTGAATGAAGGAGTTGAATATGATTCCTGTGTGATTGAAATGGATCAAAATTGATGCACATAATAGGAGTAATAATTATAATGCTCAATAATTTAATCCTAAGTGAAAAATTCCACATATTAAGAGTCTTACACTTAGATTGTATCATTCTTTAATGAATGACTCACTTACCAATAAAGAAGAGAATTCGATGTTTTCATTGCACCTCAATTTTCCATGATCTAAGGGTTTTTTCATCTAAATTATATTTTCAATTGATAAGTGGAAGAACATTCCTCTCATGGATCTGAGGGTTATGCATATAACCCTGTAGATCCTTCATAATGGTTTAATTATAGAAGAAACTGGATTACTTCATTCAAATTAATTAATTAAATTGGTTAAATCATTTAATTTAATTAAACTTTCTAATGGGTTTCATATCTGAATTCCCATTTATGGTCATAGTTAGGTTATATAGAGGGTAAAACTCACATTCCATATTCCACTGTTGTCGTAGATTTTCAATTTTAGACTCATTTTAAGAGATATTCCACTTTAATTTAAAATCAATTCTCAAATGATGTAAAATATTTTTTATATTTTCCTAAAATAAAATTCATTGCACATTGTGAATATAAATCACACATAGTATTTGATACTATCTATAAAAACATATTAGGATATATTTTAATATCATATAAGGAAAAAATAGCATCATTGAATTATTCAATCCTTCATGATTTCCATTTAGGAAATGAAAAAACTACAAAAATGATCAGGACAATGAGCCTATATCTAGATAGCCCACTCCTAGAAGATCTCTTGTGTGATTTCATGCTACAAAAACACAAGAACCAACTGAATGTTCCTCTAAAAAAGGATCCACTCCAATCAATACGTGATCTCTACCCGGTGCTCCATGAATGTGGGCCCATCAATGATATCTAGCTTGACATAGTCAATAAAATGAGTGAGGTCATGCATGTATCCCCTTAGATATGACACATGGAAGACATCATAAAACATCACCAACTTTGGGGTTACTCCAAGGGTGTAATAAAATTAAAAACCCTTTCCAAGATCTTGAATTGACTAATGAATCTTGGGGATTTCATGCCTCTATGGATAAATCTAAAATAAATTTATCATAAGAAAATGATCATTAAAACATCATATCCTCACTCTGAATAACTATGATTTTGATATATATAATATTTCTTCCAACTTTGTGCAATCATTTTCTAATCACGAATGATGAAGACCATATATATATTCACATGCTCTATATTTTTCCAACAAGAGTTTCCTCTACAATCTCAGTCCAGCATAAGGGTGAAAATAGGGTATACTATACATATCCTCAAAAGGTTCTATGTAAATAGAATATTGTTATCTATTATTTAACGTGACCAATACCAAGGGGAAGTGATCCTCCTAACATTGGAAGAAGTCCAACATTGATTCCCTTGACATATCCTCTAGCTCTTAGATATTGCGCTTGGTCTTCCTATCTATGTGACAGTGAGTGGTTGTACTCATATTCATCTAAGTATAGAATTCCACATATAGTCATGTCAAAACTGTGACATGATCTATGCACCATAGTCAAAGACAGTCATCCAGGGAACACCATAATGAAGGAAAATCATTTGTATGTAAAAAAATCTCAGACTATTCACTGAACTATAGTCCAGGATAGCATGGAAGTGTTCCAGCATTGTGGGTTGGTCAAATATCACCCATATAAAATCATGGATTCTCTCTCTATATAGAATCCCTATAATGAAGTCAATATATATTTCTTACAATTTCCACTTAGGGATCTCAAATGGCTATAACAAAGCATCCAGTAATAAGTGATCAATGTTCACCTGCTGATTAGTGAGGAACTTTGAGATAAAATCAGCCATGATCTTCCTCATGAAAGACTTCCAAAAATACCATTAAATGTGTCTGTACATACTCCCCACACCAGTATGTACAAAAAAGGATAAGTGTGGACCTATCTCATGACATCTTCCCAAGTCATGAATAGAACCACCATCCATTCCTAAAAAGGATGACATGATTCCCTCCTATAGAAATCCATTTGGTGAAACTATCCAGAATATCTGGTCACATAATTATTCACAGTCTATGCATCCAAACTTCGACTCTATCACATTTTTAAGGAGTGGATAATTCCACAACATCAACCAATGCAATATTTCACCCCAGGATCAACAAGGGTCATATGCAAGGTATAAAACAGCTCAAATGCCTCCAGTAATAAATACACCCATGAATTCCTACTAAGGGAATATGCCCCTTCATTGACTTTCTCTAGAGTATATGCTATGTCCAAATAAAAGTTTCATTGGAAATATTAACAAAAACCCATTCTCAGGTTAAAGTCTCTTTATATGATGACATATATGAGACTCATATTGTTTGAGTAAAAACAATTACTCTCCAAGATGATTGTGCATCCACACCCTTTGGGAGAAGACTACCAATGGCTGCACCGGGTCATGAGTTTCAAAGTTCTTCTCATGGGGTGTCCATTTCCTCAACTCATATGAGATAACAACCAAATGATCCATTTACATGTAGTCGAGACCAAGTCCTAAGGAATCATAATAAACTAGTTACTCCACACCCTCATCTAGATGTCTAAAAACGGATCACTCCTTATGCTTTGCCTCAACTACTCGAATTCTATCTTTCACTACTAATTCAAGGTAAAATGATTGAATTTATGTAGTAGGGTGGTCATTGGGGAAATGGTTTAAGGTACGTAATCTAGGAACCTATGGTGGTACCTCACTAATCCAAGGAAAATATACACCTTCCACAACCTATTATGTAGTTCCCAAGAAATAACTACATCAATATTCAATAGGTACATAGCTAACTGATGCTCATAAATGATATTCTGTAGAAAGTGAACCTCATGGATCAATAATTGTAAATTCATGATATTTCTATAAAGATGATTCTCTTAATGAAAATCTAGGTCCATACTCAAGTTGTTATAATACTACTCCTATGATGTATAGTATATAAGAATGTTATCAATAATGAAATCTAAAAATCAATCTACCTATGACTAGATGATTCAGTTCATCAAATCCATAATCAAATATATGGAATTCATCACACAAAAGGGAAAACATAAGAATTAAAAGTACACATAGAGGTATTGGAATGTCAAATATAGAATATGAGACTAAAAAACTCTCAACTCGTGGTAGCAAAAAATGAGATCGATCTTCGGGGACTATATCATGGCATGAAACTGGTCAAAGAGGTTATTAACAATAAAAATTTTGTACTTTTTATTTATCATGTCTTGGTTTAGGTGATGATAATCCAAAAAATCCATAATTTCTCCTATACATTATTTCATGAACAACACTAGAGATACCAAGGTGGATACACTAGTTTTGATAAAAAAAATCTCTATGTTCCTATATTTATAACCAAATATCTTAGAGGTTGGTAGGGGCATTTGATATGTTGTAGAATATAGCAGAGTGGTCTTGAGGTTATTTTCAATGAAAAATAATACTTCTCCCACCTCAAAGGTATTGTTGGACTATCCATGGGAAATACACCCATAAAACCCTCCATGACCATGAAAATCCATATGCCTAATGATTTTACTACGCCGAGGACTATATAATCCAACTTATGCTTGAGGGACTATATCACCCTTCTCAAAAATCCACTTGTCCCTCTATAAGATATTTCACACTCAAAAAAGTGAATATTGTCCCATCAGTGTGAAGGCATCTGAATAATCTATAATGACAGTCAATCACAAATTATATTATTTACAACCAATACATTCCCAAGATAATGTCATAATGTTCATTATGATGAACCTAAGGTCCCATGAGAAACCTTCTCCACCACCCCTTATCTTGCACTCTCAATTAATCAAATATAAGGAAGAAGCATTCCTTGTTGGATCCTGATGAAAAATGAAACTTGGAAAACGTCTCAATGGGGATATCCATATATCACAATAGGAGTAAATAGATGAAGGAATGACTCAGTCCAATATCAAATAATTCAAAAAAAAGTTTAGATTAAGAACCAATCATACCGTTATTCATCTTGTGTGCCACTAGGTCATAAACCTCGATAGCCTGAAGTTTTCTGTAGACTCAAACTCAAACTCCCTACATCTAACGTGGTTTTCCTAGTGTTATTGGTGGATGCCTTTGATATAATTTTCCACCACCCCCAACTCATCATACTAGAACCCCGCCTGATCTTCTTTATGATCATCCTCCGTAGGGCCCACCCTATCCCCATATGGGTTATCCTTGATCATGATGTTGCATCTATTGGGGTAGTATATCGTCTAAGTCTTTATTCTCCTTTGCACACTAGGTCATGAAATCACATTTCATGTGATCTATCTCATCACATGTATAGTACATACACTCTATTGGATGACCTGGCCCACTTTACTATCCTAGACCATGGTTATCAGTTTTATATGGGGAAGATATCCATAACTGAGATCCTAATGACTGGTACATACTAGCCAATGAATATAACTAAGCACAATAATTACTACTAATATCTAAATTTATATATAATCTCACTGATTGGAATCTCTCATCTTCTATATCTCATTCCAACACGCTGTCATATGTGGGATTGGACAAGGTTTCTACACATGAATGAATATACACACCGATGCCACTTTCAAACTTTCATGATCAGATGTATCCATCCCAATGAAAATGAAGGGAGTACCTTGTAAATTATATGAATCTCAAATAATACTAATCCAATTTCATCCTTCCTAACTAAATCTCGAGAAACTCTTGAATCTAAACTGAGTGAATTCACAAGGTGAAGTACTCCTCAAAACACAGATACATAGAGATGGACCATGAGAGTGTTGACATGTCATTCATGCATATAACTATACTCCACTAGCACCAAACTACTTCATAGAAAATGATGTTTGCTCCACAACCACCCAATTATTTGGTTTATGGATAATACAAAAATCATAGATCACCCAACCTAGATAATCATCTACTACATGAGGATTTATCTCACCACATAACCTTAGTATCCTCTGACACTAAAACTCAAGTTGTGCACTAGGTCTATACAAATCTACATCATGGTATGCTAGTATGATCCACTGGTCAATAGGTGTTGGTGCTTCTACCTATCTTCCTGGAGTAAGAATCTCAAGGGTTAGCCCATATTCTAAGGCCTCATCACTCTTACAATCATCTTATTAAACCAGAATTTGTAACCGGGTTGGATGTCTTCATGGAGGAATCTTGAAAAATTAATCAAGACATACCATGTTCAGATGTTCACATATATATGGGTATCTAACTCAATATGGATTTGAAAAGAATCAATCCTAATAGATGCATGCACCACTGATCTCTTCAACCAATGTATTAGTATGTCGAGTTGATAAGTAGGTAGTTAGAGTCATGGTGAATGGGTATTCCCACTACCTATAACAATACTCCGTTCTCTAGCATGAGATCCACACTCAGGTCTAATTGACACTATTTCCCTAAATACCAACCATATCCTCATTAGAGGAAAACAACAAAAACATTCCAAAATAATGAACTATTGTGTAAGCAATCTTTCAAGACCCAACCCAAAGTGGCTTAAGCCATTATGACTCTATTCCTCCCTCCATAAGCCATTGGTTGGCAACAAGATCCTACTGTCTTACCTAATATTGGAGGCCTATTTCAATGTACCTATATGCTTACACACAATCCTATCCAGGTATAAATATAGGGAAATAATAATAAAATATGGAACATATATTGTATAAACCATGCATGTAAAAACTCTAAGGAGATTAAGAGTATGATTGAGTAAAATGAAATGTAAAGGGTGAAAATACCTAACCAACATGATAAATGTTCCAAATATGAAAATATAGTGAATTCAATGATGGGACATTCTGACTCTAAATCTCTACGATCGAACCACCGTACATGTTCTTATTCATTAGGTATCTCTATCTTCAACTGTACTCACCGTCGACCTTTCTGTCATTAAAATAAGACATGACACAAGAATGAAAATACCATATTGGGGTGAGTATATAGATACCCAGTAGGGAACCCTCAAAGATGATTCTTGACCATTAAGAGGCACAACAAGAATATACAGTTCAACCAATACTAAGATAAGAACAACAATCCCACAACATAGATATATATTTATGTATGTTTGTTTATGTGGTCAATATTTGAAGCCCAAATGAGAGAGAAATGGGAATCCCCATCTCACTGCCGATACTATAAAAGAGTTACAATGTTCAAAAGGCCAATCAATGGTTCCCATTATCCCTCACATGAGTCCAATAGAAACATAAAATTCAAGCCACACCTCATCACCATGTTTTATAGTCGAGGGGCCACAATTTATAGGAGAATGACTCCTGAATGGGTACAACATTGGGGTTCCAATCATTAGATAGTTGACACATGACCTAGATCCATCACAAGATTCAAATAAGATAGTTGGCAGAGGACCTATACCCTACCCAGTACGAGGGTGAAACTATAGTAGTTGAGGATGCATAACTTGATACTATAAAAGGGTTCCACTTAAATAACATAGAGATGACCCATGCCCAAGATAGAAATAGTATTTCACTGTAATTTAAAAGTACCCCGGCCCTATTTATATAGGAGGGTTCCACTCTTATGGTAGATATAAGATCATGCACCACATAATAAGAGGTCTCTAATTTAATAGTCAATCAGGGACCTGTTCCCTTCCCAGTAGGAGGTCACTAGAATAGTAGTCATGAACCCATACCCTGATATAGAAGGTCGGTTCCACTCATATATCATATTGATGTCCCATTACTTACCCACCAGGAGGGTTACACTCTAATGGCCAGGGACCCATGCCCAGTTTTGCTAGAGGATTCCACTCTCATACTAGATAGAAGACCCATGTGTTTACTAATTGGAGGGTTCTTGTCAAATAGTAAATCGAGGACCCATGACCTACCCAAAAGAAGGTTGCACATAGATAATAGATAAAGGACCCATTCCCTTCCTAGCTAGTGGGTGACACACTAATCTCTCTGATGATCTTAGTCGATCACTTCCATCATCAAGTGTCACCTAAATAGGTTCTTTCCAGAAACATCACATATCATATCTCAAAATACACTACGAATGAAAATGCCCAATTTGAAGTGAAAAACACTTAGGATATGATATTCATAGGCCAAAATCAAATCCCTAATGAAGAAGATACTAGAGGTATAATTTCACTAGAAAAGGATGTTAGGAAACACAATGTGTAAGGGGACCCATATATCCTATGATGTCACTCTTCTCTCATGAAGTATCCCTTTCATTAGATGTATTACTACCCATCTAGACCTACATTGTGTGTAATATTAATACACAACATGAATCATCCACTAGAGGCCCTTCCCATGCTATTATTCCCTCCCATATGAGGGTCTGATCAAGTCTTTCTCACCATGTCTATTTACCCTGTTCATGTTCTGGTTCATGGAATATTCTTGATCATGCACCTATATGTGCACTATTAGAAAATATACCAAGTTTCAACCACCAAGTCACATGGTGTGTGGGAGTCTCTAACAACATGTGACATTTAACCTACTAGTAACACTAACTACTGTGTCCATGGGGCTTCACAAAATGTGTTCTTCTGGCCAAATGGTGTGTAGTAAAATTATTTTAAAATAAATTATTGATCTGATTTTGATATTATATATCCAAAACATCTACCTCTGAATATTCTACTTAACCACCCACTAATGGTGTAACCATCCTCTGGCCAGTATTTCCATCTCTTTGGAGACTAGAAATTAGGACCTGACCTTCCCCAAACAATTTCGTATAAACCATCTCTACTTAGGGTGCCTCTCATCACCTCAACATATCTCCAAATCCATGTTGTAGTCACATGAATCATTCGATATACTATAATTGGTCACCAATTCATCAATATATTTGTTTAACGCAAATACATCGTGATTATAGGGGTATGATTGAGCTTGATTCTATCTAGAAATGTCAAATCATGACATTGTGGGCAGATAAAGATTAATTATAAGAACAAAGATGGAATACATAGGAAACATATATATTACAATATTTGGATATTAATTATTGTAAAATTAATACATTTGATGATATATGGGGTGAGAAAAATGGTGCATGAGAGATTAATTGAATGAAGTATTTGAATATGATACATGGGAACATACAAAAGCTTATAATTGATGTAGATCGAAGGAATAAAAATGATGATTGTCAATTATTTAATCGAAAGGGTATTAATACACATATGAAGATTCCTACCTCATCAGTGGATCATTATTATATGAATAATGTTCTCTCCAATGAATAAGTGATGTTGTTGCATTCATTGTGCCTCAATTCACAAAGATATAGTGTCTTGTTGTTGTATGATTTTTATTCACCAACATGAGGTGGTTGGAGTCTCCTATCAATGATCCCAAGGTAATTTTAATAAACCTAGTGAACCATCATAGTAGAATACATATATTGGATAATGTTTTGTTATTTGAATTAAATATGGAAATTCATCAAGTCATTCAATTTTAATGCACCCATGAATGGTCACTCTATTGGAAAAAAACATGCCAAACAACTTTATGTTTTGTCTATGGGAAAACTCAAATTCTATATTATAATGTGGTATTAGTTTTTTCATATAATTATATATTTATTTGATATATTGTTTTATATAGAAACCACATGCATGTGATATAAAATATATTTAATATTTTTATGAAAATTAATTTTTGGAAAAGCGGTTATCCAAATCATGTTCCGTATCTAATCATTTATTATAAAATATTTATATATTTATTACAGAGTTTTACAAGGATAAAGGGTCTCTAGAAATTCATTCATAAACATTAGTATTTTATTCTTGACCTCATGTAAGTAAATTTTTACTTTCTTGAAACAAAATATGTGGTATTTTTGAGCTCTATCGATAAATTGAATGGCCGCAAATAAATTATCTTGATTGGGGTCACATAAATTTTTAATTCAAAATCATTAATTTACATAAATAATGTATCATCAATCATTTAATTTAAATTGTTCTAGAATTAAATCGATGTTTTCTTGAATATTATCATGATCTCTTGGTTGGATAATTCATTTTTCTTATGGGTTTCAAGTAATAAGGGTTGTTGGGATAATAAAAAAATACATAATATTTTGGAAACACACCATTATTTGATTTTTAAAATTGTTACATCAATCACAACTCATAAATAATGGAATTTTAATTTGATAACAAAACATGTTCGACATTAATTTAATCAACATAATGACTACATTACTCAACCATCCATCAAATTTAACTTATTTTTACCTGGAATTTGATATAAAATAAATATATATTTTTAAAAATTATTTTAGTAAGAATGATATGAAATCAATTCCATATATATCTAATACTTAGTCATCTAGAATTGGGTATTTTTAAATCTCTTTTAATTTTTGATGTATTTTCAACACAATGTGAATGATAAAAAGTTTTAACAAAATATCATGTATCTTTGTGGAGTAAGAGATATAAAGAAATTTTTTTTCTTATCTCTTACATTGATCTATTACATTTATGGTGTCCTTTACCGGGTGATGAATGATATAATTACATAATTCTGAACCTTATAGGCGTACAAAAAATTTCTAAATTAATCAATCTCTATATTGTTTAAATAATAGTGTATCATTAAATAAATAATTATCTATTTCATATAATAATAACTTCCATTTGATACATAATGTGGAGAAGGATGGATGTAATTATCATTTAATTTTATATGTCAATAACTCGTTGGTGAAATCATAATAAATATAAAATAGTTTCTTTTATAGTAACTTATCATCAATATCTGTTTCCTCTTCTTCTTCCATATTCTTCAACAACAATCATGATAAATGAGTATACTTAGCATTATCTAAAACAATTTATATTTGGATATTATTTCAAACTAATGAATAACACAATCCATCAAATTAGACATAACATAACTTCCTTTATTCAAGAAGAATATCAATTTGATGTGATCAGTGTTGAAAATTACTTTGTAAAGAATAAAATATGACTGAAACATATTAAATGAAAATGACACTGTAAGAGGTTACATATAAATGCTATTGTTGGTTATTTTTTATTTATTGAGTGTGAGTCATTATTATTAAATTGGTAAAAATATTTGATCAATCAATTATTATAGCTTTTATCCTAAAATGGTATCCCTTTTGTCATATATCACCACAGAATAATTCTCCCAAACTATGAGAGATAATGATATGTGTGGCCATAAAATTAGTATATAGATAAATGAATAATTCCATGACTGACTTATCAATATTCAATAAAAAATACTTCAAAAATAAAATATTAAGTTAACTAGATATCCTAGAGATGTATTTTAAAATGTGGATATATAATCCTATGTATGAAATCATGATTTTAATCTTTATAACAAAAATATGATCGAGTAGTTTTTATATCAGTTTCATTTTTTTAACATAAATTAATTACTTGTATATCCTACGAAAATGTAGAATACATTATTGGATCATAAATTATAACTTTTAACAATTTATAACTTTTCACTTTTCTTCACAGAATTTAAATACCATAAAAATATTATATAAAAAAATTTGAAAAGAATCTTCTATATATTGAGAATTCATCCATAAAATTTTCAATAAATTCTAAATAAATTAAATGAAAAATAATTTTCATGAAACATGAAAAAGTTACCTATAGATTTCACATGACATATCAATTGAGATGATAAACAAAATTACTATAAATAAAACTGAATTTACCATTACATATTCATCCAAATAAACTGGTACTTGTCATTAATAAGAGTTTCCATCTAAAAATAAATAGACTTTATGTTCATGATTTTAATTAGTAATTTGATCCATGAATTTTAATGGATAGTGATCATACTGTAACTCTATGATAATATTATATAAATCCACACAAACAATAAATAATTTGATAGTTCATCTAAAAATGACCCTGATTTCTTCATTATTTATCATAATCATTCTCCCAGTCTAGGGAATGATTTTAAATGGGCCACCCATTCAGATTATGATGTTGAAATGTTGATACCTACATCAAGGAGTTTGAGAATGTATTTCATAACCAACTCTTCCATTAGTGAGGTGTGTACACATTGTTATATTAGACCCATAATACATCCTTATTCCAAAAATAATATATGTATTCCATCATTCTAGATAAATAAATTAATTTCAATTGTGCCTTCTGTGATAAATAATAGTCACTATATTGAAAATTATAATAGTTTATCCCCTATTTTTTTCATGTCTACATAAATAATTATTTTTATTGTGTCTTAATATCTTATAGATAAATACCTTTATGTTTTTATAAATGTCATCAGCACCTATATTGGTGGCTTAATGTTTTAAGGGATAAATTCTAGGTAAGAATTCCATAAAATTTATTTTATCCAACATATTTTTTTCAAATTTATACTCATTTTCAAATATTCTATTCTTCTAATATATCTGTTACCTCATAGGCAAAATATATTAGCATTTCCTTATATTTTCATTATAATATTATGTTGATTGGGTTGTATTTAATAGGAAAAGTAATATGTTGATCCACTACCCAGGTTACATGCTTCACATATTTTATGAGTTCGAATGTCACTTTTTCATCACCAACACTGAAAAAAATATTTACTTGTTTGATATAGTGTAAATATTTTCATGTTTATAGAAAGGGTCTCACAAGTATTATGGAAACATATTCTTTTTCAATTATTTCATGGATCTATTTTTTAGTAGGGAATATGAATTATTCAATCTTGGTAAGAATAACATAAAAAATTCCATGGTGATATTTAACAAATATAATAGCATGTTTATAAAATAACAATGTTGTATTTTACCCATATGACCCCAAAATTGAACACACATAAGGGAAATATATTTAGTATTTATCAAAAACCATAATGTTAAATTCAAAATTTTCATAAACATATATTGCATGGGATGGAAAAGATACCTATATATCAAATCATTAGAGTGACCTTACATTTAAATACTACTGATTTAGTGAATATAATAACTCTATAACCACAAATCAAAATAATTTTAAAATTATATTCATTAAATGTTTAATGTAAGATGATATTTTATTGTAAAGTTTTTTAAAATTCATATTGATATGAAATAATTTCATCAATTCTTAAAAGGTTTTGTATTATTTATCCACTATTATATACCTAAAAAATCATGGAACTTTAGATTGGTCTATAAGATATCATAATTTTGTGTTCCTATTTATTATTTTCTTAGACTCTTTTTAGATTTTTGAAAATTATCTCCCACCTTTTTATCATGCATCTTCTCCACTAACATCGTCCTCTTACCCATCATTCTTATTATTTACCTACTATTTCATTATTGATTCATGCACATTCCCATACTGATGTATTATAGTCTACATTAATCCATTGTTTTTCCTCCATATTAAATATAAATGTACTAGATGTGGTAAATAATAAAATTTAAGTTATCTTCACCATTTTATATTTGAAGTTTTGGAGATATTGTTTCTGATTCATGATAGAGTTCTCTTTGTCTGTCATATGTTGAAATTATTTTTTAATGAAGAAATTATCCATGATCTAAATAGAATATTTGAATTATTGGTAGGATGTTAATGGAAGAAATTTTTTTGATGACAGATTCAATTGGGATCAAGGGTTGGGAATGGTTAGAATGTACTTATGTTTTGTAGTCAGTGTGAAAATATAGGATATTTAAAGTTTCTATTGTAATTTAAGTCTATTTGTTATTGTTTTAATACTCTATTTTATTCTATATTATGTTAAATTTATATTACATTATTGTACACATTTTTTGTAGTTAAGTGGATCAACTAAAATTTATATAGTTTCAATACAGTCACTAATTTCCCATTAATCTATCCTCAAATTCATTATAAAAATTATTTTACCAACAAATATAAAATTTTCATGAAACATGCTTTGGAAATTGATGTTCTGGATCCTAGTGTTGTGTTAGTGAAATCACGAAATAAAATATTTCCAATTTGATGGTGAATTCTGTCAATTGGGAATATATGTGTGTAGTTTTACCCACTCGATGGACTCATCCCCTGGGTATACCCAAATCACATTTCTATAAGCTTGAATAATGATATCTTATGTTAGTTACCAATTCAATAACATGAAATAATATAAAATATTACATTATAATACATTCCCAATACATTTTATGTTTTTATTTTTTAGTAAATTAATAAAAAACAGCAACTATCAATCCCATTTCTTTTTGAACTAAAATAAATTTCTTACAATGTATGTTACATCCTAATCCATTAAAAGTATTCATTATCTCCCACAAATTTTGTACATTAGATATTCATCTAGACATGATGTCCATATTACTTTTCTTCAAAAACTATATAGATAGAATCATAAGAACGAGTTGAGATTATATTCTATAAAAGGTTAAACATAATTGGTGAAATTAAAATATCATATAATACCATATGATGAGAATATTTATTTAATCATGATATATAATAAAATAATTCCCAATTTTTTTAGACCATAAAACATGAGTCATGGCCAACTATATTACATAAAATAAGAAATTAATCAAGATAGTGTGGAAACATGAGTTGATAAAACTAATCCTTGGGATCACAATAAATTCAAAAGGATAAGCATAATATTGTTTCCCAAACATAATCATTACATATCAGCATATTATGAAAATATCATATAAGTGACATGATTAATTTTTTATAAATGTCCAAGAAGGCCCATACATTAGTATATTAGTATATCCTAAAAGTTTGAACCACTAGTTTGGGATCAAATCCAAGAAATCCCATAATTTAGTTTTTAATATTATATAATAAGGCTCACACTACAATATCTAATGGGAAAAAAACATTATCCAATTCATTTTGAGGGTGATATAGGACCTCACCCATCATTGTCGATACATATGAGTTCCAAATGAAGTCATTTTTCTAAAACAAATCTTACTAAACCCATTGTAATATAATGGGTTTCATTGATCACAAAATATTGATACTATAGAAATAATATGATACTCACATCAATATAAAATTGATCATTGAAATTAAATAATTTATAAATCCATAAAAAATCATATCATGGTAAACCATTGTAAAAAATTTAGTTTCCAAATATGTTAATTTTCATTTCATAAAAATCACATTCCATCGTGATAATAAAGAATACAGTATATATAATATATATATAAATGGTATACGGTTAATTCAATATTTTCTCTAATCTATAAATATGTGGAATCTGGGTGAATGCCCTTCAAATAGAGGAATAAAATAAAGATTAACCATAGAGGAAATCCATTAGAAAAAGATTTAAGGATACACACTAAATATGAATTGGAAACACATAGGTAGTGATAAATCATTTCTCTAATATAAATGTAAGGTTTTCTTTTTTGAAAACATAAGTAAATAATCTAGCAGTTGATGATGAATAATTATAAATGAATGGTATAATTTTATTTTAAAAGGAATGATGAAAAAATTCATTTTCCATGAAATCCATTTTAATTTCAACTCATTGAAAATTGGTAAAATATATTTTTCACTAAACCATTAAATATAGAAATGAATATTCAATGTTATGGGAAATTTATTCTTTTGAAAATATTTAAAATTGAGTTTATTTTTTATTTTTATATATAAATTCTATGAAAAAATAAACATTTAATTTTGTAAAATTATTTTTATATAAGTATTGATGGAAAAAAGTAGATATATATTATAACCATAAATTTTATTAAATATCTAATAATGAAGACTTGAAAATGTAATAAAATTATTATAGAGAAAATGTGGAGTGATTGATAACAAATATATCCATGATATTATAAAATATTTTAAATATTGAAACACATTTACGGAAACCCCACATCATAAGTTGGGAAACACTACCCCCTTTTGATATTTATTGATTAAAATTAATAGTATCACATGAATTAATCCATATTTGAGTTCAAAAAAAAGGAAAGCACTGGTGGGATGGAAAATAAATTATTTCTAGAAAAACAAATATTATCAATAAGGAGTGTTATTCTTATCAAAATTATAATTTTATTTCAGAAAAAAATATTGTAATATAAGTGGTTACTAAGGGAAACGAGTAATTTTATAATAAAAAAGAAGAAAACCAATAAAAATAGATGAAATTATAGGGTCAAATAAATCATAAAATTTATATTCAAGAAATAAATAATGTAACTATATGTATTTTAATTTGAGTCAATCAAACCCTTTCAACTATAGGAACATTCAAATAAATTATCATTGAAGGATATGATTTCAAATTAAAAGTTATATTCCATGAGTAATGAGAGGATAATGATAAAAAAACAATTTTGGGGAAATAGAAACACTATTCCAATGAAAACATACTATATAAATAGAAGTATGTCTCATGAAATTAAATTTGAGACAATAAACACTTACATTTTATTATAGATTATAGGAACATACCATAATATCCTATATAATAAACATAACTATTTTAATAATCAATTTTATAACCTTATTCATTTATATAAACTATTATAAACTAAATTTATAATTGTTCTAGGAATGTATATTAGATAGTTATTGCCTATTTTCAATATCTTATGTGAGTAATATTGATCATTTCAAACTAGTCTCATAATAATGGTTTTGTTATTAATACATATTTCAAATTTTCTCATTGATAAATTATTAATTAGAGAAAAATTATACATAAAAAATGATTTATTGTGTCCCATTTCATTATTTTAAGGATATTAATATGGGGTATTAAAAAGTAAATTGAGATGAACTAGATCTAAGTGTTTAAAAATAGAAAGGTGGGATAATAATAAATTTATAACATATTAGTCAAATATATCGAAATTCATCAAAAAAATTAATTTATTTGAAATGATAGTACAATTATATAATAATCCTTAATCATTATTGATTTAAATATTATACCAATATTCACATAGGTTGTGAAAAATAGCCCAAAATGAGAGTGTGTTATAATGATTTTACAAGTAAGGATATATTTTTTACATAATGTTACTATACATTTTATAAAAGAATAAATGGGGTATAAATATCAATTATAATGATTATATTAATTCTAAAAACCAAATGTGTGGGGTGGAGATGAAAAACTAAATTCATTTTTGTGAAGGCGACAGTTCATCGTATGCATAATTAATGATTCCATTTCTCAACAAATTGGATAGAAAAAATGTATATTAAAAATAATTATATCCAAATTATAATTATAAAATAGTATTATTATTTTTCTATTAAATATTTCCTTACTACTAAAAATGAATATATGCGAGTATTAATAACAGCATCTTTTTGTGGTTGCATAAGTCTACATTTATATATAATATATATCATGTTATTTTTCCTAGTGGATAGAAAGTATTTAATAATGGTTTCACCATGAATATAATAAAATAAAATCATTTTCATTATACTATATAAATTATAATAGAGTGAAAATATCTCATTATATAGAGGTAGACTAATAATAAAAGGCAAAAGTGTATGAAAAACATATATAGATAAAAATATATTTCATCTGGAAATCTCCAAGTACATGAAGGCCTTGGTCTATCTAATTGAGTCTTCTATCATATAAATGTGACACAAGATTCGTTGAGGGAAAAAATGTAATATTTTTCCCATGAAATTTGATGGTATGGGTTTATAATGTAGTAGAGAAATATTTCCATTTATAAGTGAAGAAAATGAAATTTGTTTGAATACCCTTTATATTTAAATGATATCATAAAATATTCCAGGATAAAAGTATTAATAATTTATAAATAATTTTATTCGAGGTTTTATAATTTATTGGAAGCCTTTACCAATCATTTTACCACATTATTTAATATTGTTTAACGTAATTTTCTATTAGGTATTTACATTTTACTATTATTGTTTTAATATAAGTAATTATTTTTAACTATGTATTATATGTTTTACAAAAAATTACAAATATTATAAAATTTGGGTTTTAAAAACCTATAATTTTAATTTATTTAATCCAATTCAACTCTAAAAAATATATAATTAATTATTAAATTAAAAAAATATATAGAAAAATTACATTATTAAAAAATGATGTGTTTACCTTAACATGTTCTCAATGTTATTTTGTGTTATATAAAAATTAAAAGAGTGATAATATAATTATATATGGGATTAAAAATATATAATATTTATTTTTTGATGAAGGATTAATTTATTTACTATAAATAATATAAAAAATATTAATAAATCAATTATTTAAAAATATTGGTTTTACCAATATCGTTGTCAATGGGATTAATTTTAGTGATAATAAATTTATGAAAAATAAATAAATTTAACATACTATATAACATGAAATTTTATAATATAGTACATGAAAATAATTTTATCGTATAAAATTTATAAAATAGAGGAATGTAAATTTTAATATTAGTGCACATAACACATAAATATTTGTTTTTGAAAATTGTTTGTTTTATGCCTAAAAATTATATATTGTATAAATTTATCAATATAATTTAATTTCATGATAAAAAATGGATTATTATTAAAAAAAATAGTAACGTGGATTCAAAATAAATCCCAAACATAATATTACAATTAAAATTTATCATTTTTAGAGAAGAGTAAACCATGTTTTTAAATTTGAATGATATGATATTTATATTAAAAATGATGAATAAAAGTTATATAAGTTCAATGTGATATTATAAAACAAATATTTAATAAATTAGAATGTTTTATAAGCTTCTATATAATTATCGTATATTGATAATTCAATAAAAGTTTCAAGTTTATTAAAAATTTATTTGTCTATATTAGTTTGAAAATAATTTATTTAATAAAAATTCCAAAAATTCATCATAAAATAATATTAATTTTTTTAATTCAAATATTAAAATAATTTAAAAAATTTTCAATTTTAAAATTCATAAATTTAGATTTTAAATTATATAGAAATGAATTTAAATGAAAAATCCCTTTTAAAACATTATGTACCCTCTGTCCTATTTGGTTTTTCTTCTAGTTTACTAAAATATTTTAATTTACTATGGGTTTTACTATTTTTGAATTTTCTTAAAAATATTCATTTAATATATTGTTTCCCATTTAACATTATTGTTACTTTTGGATAAATCTATCAAACTAAGAATTTATTAAGAAAAATGTATACCATAATCTTAAGATGTTATTCTAAATTACATCCTTAACATTTTAATTTTGAAAAATAAATTGAAATTGGTATGGGTGTTTAAAATATAAACATGAGTGATTGTATAATATATTGAGAGTTTTTAGCATTTCAAAATTAGAAACATTTCATTTTTTCTTGGACCATTCATAACTATAATATTGAAATTCTCATTAACAATTTTAGTCATGAGTCTATCAATAAAAACATTGCATAATTTCATTCTATATAATGTTCACAATCACTATATAATTGATAAAATTCAATCAATTGATATGAAATTTGATCCCATTATTCAATAAAAAACTTCTAACTTGAGAGAACTAATCCCATATATTTACCTAAAGGATGTTTATTTGATTTACACAAAGAACATTACTATAAATATAAACATGACATACAATAATCATATAAATAGAATTTTTTATTAAAATTCCAACAGAATGTCATCCAGATATACATTTTATGTTCTTAGATAACATACAATGTTAACAAAGTCCATTTTAAACAAGTATATAATACTAAAATCAATTTTCTTATGTGGGTTATTAGGGTTTCCCAGTCTAAAACATTCCCAAAACACAATATAGTATTTTTGGTTACATAGGATTTCTATAGGTCTGTTGGTCAGAGAGTTATTTTACTCCCATAATCCTTATTATATTTGGGATCTGTGAATTGATTTGGGTAATGAATATGTTCTCCACATTTAAGACATTGAATTGTAGGTGGTACATTAGGTTGAAATCATTTTTTCATTCACTATTTCCTCTGATATCATTAGATTTACTCTATATTTGGTTACTCTATTCCCTCATTTCCAATACATAAAACATCAATAGGTTCCATTAATACATATTCTATGGAAATTAGTAACACATTATCAACATGATAAAAATTGAACATTATTTACATCATTACATTGATCACAATAACATCCACAAGACCCTTTAATTCTTCTCATCAATTTGTCTATAAAATCAACTATATTATCATAGTTAATCATAAATCATGATCATTTACTCGAAATAATCATATTGTATCTCAAATTATTTTTGATCATACTATGGTTGTCATTGGTTTAATAAAAAAATTTTCTATTGAAACTAATGTTAACTTGGATGGAAAAAATGGGTCGGCTAGATAGGTTCTCTCTCTATTGAAATTGTGTTTAGGGTTTTGCGGAAATATCCTCGGTCGACTACTTCAACCCAGCTGATGTTTTTTTGTCCCTATAAGGAAGATAGATAGAAGCTCTAGTTTGAAGTTTCCTCAATCACAAGAGGGTTCTGATTTGGATAGGGTTTCTCAGATGACTGCATTATTGGTAAGGGGACCTAAAAGTTTTTTCTCTGATTCTCGATTTGGTGAGTCTACTTCTAATAATCACAATTTGAGTAATGGTGTGATTGTGGTTGTTGAAGAGAATACCAGATTATTTCAAGAGAAAATTGATGCTTGAAAATATTCAATTATTACAAGGCTAAGTTTGATTCAATATTCATGGAATGTTGAAGACCTTAAGAAATTTATCCATGAGGTTAGGGGTTTTAGTGACTGGAATATGGTTTCAATTGGTATGAATTTCTAACATTTTACTTTCTGATCCAATGATCTGAAAATGAGGGTTTGGAGTCCCGGGTCTGTGAACCTCAAGTCAGGGATTCTGAGGTTTCGAGACTGAGACCCCTGGTTCGATCTCTTTAAGGTCAAAAATATAGTATCTCAATCCTAGATCCATATCAAAGGGTTGAGCTGGGTATTATGGAATCTGAGTATCCTTTAGGAAGTTTCATTTGCAATATGAACTTCTATTGAACATGATAAGGAGACTAGACCAGTTCGGTAAGTCTACTTTCTCACAATCTAGTTGAGTTTGACATGACTTTTCCCCTGGTTGAGACAGTTCTTTTGATTGCTGGTGATTTTTAGTTGGAGCTTGAGATAGAGTTTGAACGTGTCCCTGTTCTCTATATAAATTGTTCAACTATAGGATATGTAAAAGAAACTGTAATAGAGGTCTGTGATGTTCCAAATGTAGATGGGATGGCCACCTTTTTGAAATCTTTAAATTCAATGTTCCATGTGTTCCTGCTCTATTAATTGGGATAGAGGGGACGCATGATGGGGGGAAGGGTGTCACTAATGGTTCACCATTGCATTTATCTACCTTTGATGGTGTGAAGGGTTTCTCACCTTTGATCATCATGTTGGATTTGGTGAAAAATACATTATTTCCTTCTAGGGAAGGGGTCTTCGTTTCTTTTATAGATGTTTTAGCTGGTAAGAATCTCACCGATGGGACTATGATTGATCAGCAAGGCAGGGGTGTGCTGTCTAATCCATCGGGTGATGGAAAATTCCGTGTTTACAGACTACCTACAACTAAACATAGAGAACACTCTAAATGAGGTGATATTTTTTTTGTTAGTGATGATAGTGATAAAGAGTTGGATCATTCTGTGTTGTTGGAGGATCAATTCTTCGATAAAGGTAAGTTGGATAGTTTTCCTTCTAGTGGGAGAGGAACTAATGTTACTAATTCTTTTGATCATTTTTCTGCCCAAATGGGTGTGCAAGGATATAATCTCATGCAGGCTGCTGCTTCTCATGCTGATACTCACACAGTAAGGGCCTCAGAGGCCTTTTGTTCACCTACTACTAGACTCACAACATGTATTGGGTCATATGGGCACATGGGGTATGTGAATGCTAGGAAGACCTATAATAATAATATTCAATCATCTCTTGAGTCCCCCACTAGGGATGTTTCTGTTTCTTATGGTGAACCTGCTAACATTATAACGGCCTCACTTGAGGCCTCTCCTATGTCAGAATCTTCCCTACCCTCTTTAGATGCCAAGTACATTCATTCCTTGGATGAAGGTGTTTCATCACTTGATCTCCATGTGCCTTTGGATGAATCTGCCATAAAAAAAGGCAGTAACTTCTAAAGTTGGTGTTGCAACTGTGACTGCTAACAATGGTACCAAAGATTTCTTTTCCATACTAGATTCAATGAATTCCCATGATTTTGATCTGCTCTATATGGAGATCTGTGAAATGAAATCTAAGGTCACCATGAAAAGTCAGGTTTCTGATACCCCTTCTTTGGATGCACAGGCTAGTGCTCGGCAGGTAGGATATCCCTATATTGAGGAGCATCTCGAAGATGGGGCTCAAGGTGCTACTAAAATGATCATGATTTTATACATGTTGACACTATGGATAATCAATTTGATGTCCATCATTATGATCATGAATTTGATGATGGTTGAGCAGATGAATAGGATGATGCACTGAAGATTCTGAATCAATGGAAAAGAGGTAGGAACCCAAGAAGAGGTATTGGTCATCGTGGAAGGGGTGAGAGAGGAGGATGGAATAGAGGCTGATTATGTTTGGATAACATTGTCTTTCATCACTTGTACCCTTAATCTTTATCCTTATTGTATTTTTACACTTTATTTTAATAATATTTTTCTGGATCACCGATTCATCTCGATGATTGCACTGTTATGGTAATGTTAACGTTGTTACATTAGGAATCAACCATCATTAAATCTTAAAAGATTTCACATGGGTGATGAACAAAAATGGTAATTAATGTAAAATATTTACATGAAAGACTTGAAATCAAAATGTATTCCTCATTGAAATTATTATAATAACATTTATTTAAACACAAATCACTCTCAATTCAATCTATGATTATTTTTAATGGGTTCTCTTATAATTCATATCCAATTTCAATAACACAAGTAATATTTTCCTAGTGGGTTGTAATTAGAATGTGATTCAAAAAATAATACCCCTTAGGAGTGTGAAAAAGGTATATAGATAGCCCATTTTTTTCACTAGATTAAAATCACATTAATATACAATTCACCCTTTCTAGGGTTATTACACCCAGGCATGTTTATTATAGACATGTATCCACTTATATAATCTAGAATGGGATGTTATTTATGGTAAAATGTAATAATATAAACTTTTACAAAACTCTAAGTTATTATTTTGTATATTAAACTATCCCTTAGAGTTATGTCTAGGTTTCTTACACTATATATATTATCCCCATAACTAAAACATTTATTACATAAAATAACTCAATGGGTTATCGATGCCTTTAAAATTGTGATCCACCATAATTTATAAACACCTAAATTGTTTTCAACTAACATTATAACCTCCATTTCTATCAAAAATTTCCATGGATACTGCCTTTCAAATCCCATAGATGAGATTTACTCAATTACATGACTTATTAGGGAATATTAGGTTAAACTACAATTTGAAAACTATTTTGTTTAAGGTTCCAGTGAACTTTAATGAAACATAATATATCGATCAAAAGTATTTTAAAATTGAGGAACATTTTATCACAATATAATGAACTACATAATCTATGTAAATTATTCATCATATCCCACAAGTTCTTCATAATTGATACACTTTTAGAAACATTATACATATTAATTTTCTTCCATACCAAGGGAAATAGAAACCTGTGACAGTGGTTGTCTCAAATTCTCAATAACGGAAAACTTAATTGATGATTATAAAATATCATATGTGATAAATATATTAGTGTATAAATATGAGAAAGCAAGAGAAGCAAAATACCCAAAAAATCATATGTCATAAAAAAAGATTCATGTCTTGTGATATGGAATTGTCATGACTCGACCCACTAGGGCCCACCTGGATAATGGTAAGAGTATTATGATATCCCAATCACATATTTAAAATTCCAAGGGTTTCAATTATGTGTTGAGTATGCATCTCTCACACATGGGAGGCATTATCTTAAGGTACATTTATTTGTACACACATCTCAAAAATCCCATATAATGTTAAACGATAAAAATATATAATACTGAGAGATATATATATATGAATCACAAAATCATAGCTAAAAAATACTACTAGAAAGCATAAAGGGTCCAATAAAACCCAAAAAACTAAAAAATAAGTTCCACCTACATGAATGAGGGAATTGTTGTCCAATGCGTCACCTTGTATGAGCCATGGCCTATTTCACTCAACAATTCCTTTCTTTACCAACACCTCCATGAACCCCATCAAACAATATAACTTCCACATATGATCAGACTTGTGCAGACAAAGACCATGAAAGGGAGACTTTAACAATACTTAGTAGGACACCCCCAAAATCACTAATCATAAAGAATCAAGAGAGTATTATGCTCTTCTAAAGGGAATTCCAATTACAATACAAGGAATATTATTATAATATCTAGATATAATCAAAATAGATATAATGTCTTAAGGTAAGATCATAATTGCATTAGAATCCATGGATTTCTGTTATGCTAAAAGACAACACTCTTCCATGGGAACACATTCCAAGAGTTTGGTAACACAGATGGTTCTCATCCAAGAGGTCGTGATCGTTTGGTCTCACCAAAAAAACAGAATACCATGGAAGTAACTTGGGATAAATACATATATAGGTATCCAACCCATGTCCATGGGGACCCCAAAAGTTTTAAATAGATTAACATTATATATAGTGGACCAATTCGGGTTTTTTTAGTCACACTGATAATTTCTACCCCACATAAGGTAGTAGAGATGACAGAGGATCAGACTTGGGGCCTCATGTTGGATTTGTAAAACACTGTCTGGGATATATATTATATTAGGGATAAAATCCCATGCTCAAAGAATGATGTTTTACTCTACCCTCATGGGAAATAAACAGATAGAATTCACCCTATGGAAATTGGTCCACACATATGATTTCAAGGGCATCAATCCATCCAGAATTAAGTACATGATATTTAATGGTAGTACATGATGAGTTTTTACTACTCTACATATACCCATTTCTCAAAACCATATCTTGTTTTCCAAAAGTTGTTCCTATGAACTTTGGACATTCATGTATTCCAGGACATGTCTGGGTATCTATCATTTATCAAGTACTAGGTCATGACTCCGTACCATGGTCATGACCATGTACGTGGTCATGTTTGTGTCCAAGTACCCCAATGGTAATAAATTATTTACCAGTTTGTGTCTTGTATAATGTTATATTTTATTTCATGTATAAACCCCAGAACTACATAATGGGGACTACAAGACTTTTGAACTACATATTACACACCATGTAGTAAAGAATTTACAAAAATTTCGAGGCTATTCTATGGATCTTCATCCATTCCTCCAGACTTTGATCCAGCTATGAATCCCACAAATGATCATGGATATGGCATACTGCTCTTACCTATGTATTTTTTGTTAGATTACAAATATCAAAACAGATCAGGAATTAGTTCTATCATACCACATTGAATATCGCATGTCAAACGAAAGAATAAGAACATTCCATCGGATCCTAATGTAGAACATTTCATCTTCCATTGTTTCTACACCCTGACCCCTCACTCAATCTTAAACCCAAACCCAATATACTAATATATTTCATTGATTAATGGTTTCAAAATTATTTAATAATATTTATTGTTCGAACTACCAACCAATGAAATACCATTGATGAATAATGTGAATAAAAGGGGGATAAAACCATAAAACCAAAAATAGTAATGAACCTAGAATTTTTTTAGGTTTTAAATTATTTCATTCCATTGGAACAATGAATGATGAGAAATAAGATACAAAAAAATATTAATTCCCAATTATCCTTGGTATGTAAACCCTCACTCATAACACAATCAACCCAAAAATGAATACGTATGTTGATTTGATTTGTTACTTTCATGGAATAACCAAATGAGGAAATGATCCTCTAAAAGAATTATCTAGAATGGGATAGGATCAATACTTGAGGAATAATTAATAAACATTTTTGTTGTTGGAATGATCCATAAAACCCATTTTTTGGCAATTCATGTGGTATTTCAATGATCAAACCATGACCATGATATCCACCAATGATCTTCCTTTATATCCTCATAAATCTCAAGGATATGTGCATATCCCTATTAACTCACTATAAAAATATATTTATATATGGTATTAGTTTAGTATTATAAATTAATATAATTAAATAAACATAATTTCTATATTTAGTTATCTATCCTATGGTGGAATTCAGGCCAATCACCCCATGTTGACATTTATAATGTATTTCATAATGTAAAAACCACAATCCAAATTCAATGGAATTCTTATATTCTCACTCTGTGATTTTATTTAGGAATTATTACATTATTTCTAAAAAACTATTCATGCATGATATTAATATATTTAATGTTTAACTAATATAATAATTGTGCCTCTCTAGGCCTCGAAATCCAAGGATGACAGAGATCCTGGATCCCAAAATATTATTAAATATAGTTAAATGATTTAAATTGGAAAAAATTATAATTAAATTATCCCATCATTAAAGATTTTGATCTGCTAAAGGAAAAAAAATACCAAAAGAGATATGAGTGTCTAGCTTCAATCTGTGTCTCCTGGTCCTAGCTGCTCTCAGGTAGAATCTCATGCTACCAATAGAGACTCAAAATGGTAATCACTCCCCTATTAATGATCATCCTATACTTATCCTTGGCGTATAATGGGTACCCTCATATGGAAATTAGATCATTAATGACTAACATTCCCTAGTTGATAACATTTGATGGGTTTTGTACATTCCTCCTTCGCTATTACACATTGAATAAATCATGTTAATAGTTTGACTTTGGTGGTAGGTACATGTGGTATTCCACCTTGATTATGCCGTTTTGTATCTAATAAAGCATAATGAATCATGGAGATAACTTTATAACATATAAAAATATCCACAACACACATCGAGGTGATTCCCTCTTGAAAACATGGTTCCCTATTCAAAATCTAAAGGCCTCTATTGTATGTCCATGTATGAATTATGATTGTTATAAACTTCCTATGTCCACTCTATGATGATCCAAAAATTATCTTTCATAGATCACACCATAACTGGGATGTAACACCCCGACCACAGAATCCCAAATCTGATGAATTATTTTAATACATTGGCATTATTACAAGGAATCAAGTCCTGAAGGACCGATCTGTTTAGTATTCTTGGAAACAAGAAATATACATAAGTTCAACATTGCAACTTGAGAAGAAATACAACACTAATTTATTCCATTAGAAACATTCAAGCCTCCTAGATATGCCTAGAAGTCACACATAACTAACTTCTTCATACCCTAGGAAAAAGAAACATCAGAAAGGGGTGAGGGAAAATTCTTAGTAAGGGTAAGCAATACAATGGAAGTTAACATAAACATTAGACATGGTGAATAATTTAAAACACATTCCTTTACAAATAATAAACATTAATAATTTATGGAAGGAATATGAGTTGAGTAAATAAATCCATAATAATACATATTCATGGGTATTATACTAGTCGAATAACCATAGGATCCATTAATAATGTTTTCATAATGAGGGAATGTATAATGCCGAACATTATGAAACATCTTGTCAAGCCCTCATCCAAGACGTCTAAAAATGATTTAGGCCTCAACCAAAACCATATAACAAATTGGGAAGGGCCTCAGCCAATTCAACATCTAATTTTCTCATGAGACCTACCAATGCATTGAGGAACTATATCGGGCTCCACCTATCACTTACTAAGTCCAATTCCTTCCTCATACGAAAATGTTGAAACATAATATAAACCTTCGTATTAAAACATGCAAATGAAATGTCAATACATAAACCATAAACCATGAATGGTATAAAAATAACACATCCACATTCAAATATATCACAAAAAATTCTATACAATATAGAATATTTGTATCATAATTAATCAACTTCAACCAAGTTTAAAATCCATCAAAGGATGTTGATATAGATTAAAATAATTTGAAAAACTCTTTGAGAGAAATATTCCTTTCTCATTAAAATATTTGAAAGACACACATTTAAAAAGGGTTTAATTTATAATAGATTATTGAATCAAAGTTTCCTATAACACATTGAATCTTTTGAAAATAATTATTATTTCAAAAAATTCATGTCCATATAAATAAATCATTTAAATCAATTTGAAAAAATGGACATTAATAAAAAGGATTTAGAGAGATAAATCTTTAAAACATATAAAATTATGATATAGTTAAATAAAACCTATAATAAAACCTTAAAATATTCCCCTTTAAAAAATTTGTATTAAATATGGGTATCGATGATAAATATGTCCCAGTAAATACTCACACATAAACAGTCTTAGATAACAATGAGATTGATGAAATAACCCTTACCTTGCACATTTTTGTCAAGGGTACCTTTAACCTTATGTATAAATACCATAGTATGTTATTAAATTATAATAGAACCATATTCATATTTATCATATAATACATGATTCATTTATGACTTTATACTAACAATTTAATAAAGATTTCCATGTTAAATTAACATTTTGGGAAATAATTGCTTTCTTTATCGTACATGTATTAACTTTTTATTCTTGATTGTATAATTTAGATCATGATTTATATACTTCTAAAATATAAAACATTATTTATATATCATATATATTTAGAATATAAATATTTATAACATATAAATATATGAAATGGAAGTCACCAATTAAGTCAACGGTAGACCGTGCATACGCATAAACGTTGTTTCCGTTTTCATATCGTATTGAAAAGAAGTAAGTGAATAGGATATAAGTAACTAGATACATATACATATATATATATATATAAATATCTCAAGTATCATTTTTATTTCATATATTACATACTTATTAATAATATATATTTTTATAATCATCGTTGAGTTGTGAACGTGGGAACGAATCTCATCGCGTCGTAGAGACGGTAATCCGTACGTACACACGAGTGAAAATATCATTATATTTATGGTGAAATAGAAAGTAATTTGATGGTATTAAATATATAAAAAATAATTAAAATGTTATATTTATTATTTAAATCAGTTATACTCATGATTATACCCATCCAAATAATGATGTGTTTGAAAAATAGACGACACCACAACGTGGAGACAATAAGTTGTTCGTACGCACATATGGTGACTTTTCCATTTATAGGATGGATAGAATAACGTATAAGGATGTAGAATATTTATAATAACATCACAGTATTTTGGAGGTACTGGTGTTATTGTTTTGGTAAGTAAACTACAAAGAAATAGGTAGTGGAAGAAGAAAATAACATGAAAGAGGGTGGTGAAATTATTACCTCTTCTTCAGGTGTTTAATTTAGATTTGATCAAAAGAGATCTATAGGTTGGATTTATGATCAAATAAAGGATTCTACATTTATTTGATGGAATTTGGGTGGATATTTGTGCTGGTTTTGGCTGAGCCAAATGGCTTTGGATGTGTGATTTTAAGAGAAGAAGAAGGGCCCTTTTATAAGAGGGATTAGGAGAACCTTAGGAAAATATTGAAATATTATTTTAAAATTATAATAATTTTCATTTTTTAATGGTTAAAAAATGATTTATTTCGTTGATAAGGAGTGGATGGGTCGAAATACTCTAAACAAATAGGTTTCATACTAGTTTGGGTCACCATGTTAACCTTATCTTTGAGATTTAACTCTTAGATAAATAGTTTAACTTTTACCATGTATTCTTGTATTATTATAATAATTGGATAATAAACATACAATAAAATGAATAGGGAACCTCATGTGGTTATGTAATGACATAAATATCACTATAGAAGTTATTTGATAGAACCATATATTTTTAATACTATTATATAATTTAATAATTTAATATTTGTTTTAAAAAAACTCATATATGTCAATTTTGACACTATTTAGTATTTTGTTTTTGTGAAAGTAATAACAACTCTATTACTTCGAACCAAAAACATTGAATAAATCCTAACATGTCACATTCCCCTAGAAAATTAGTGTATGTCAAAAATAATTTGAAATTATATTTATTTTAATATTTATAATACTATTTATTTGATTCCTTCATTAATAAGGTAATTACTGTATCATCATTGCATCATAAATAAATTTTATTATTTAATGTCCAAAAATAATAAATAAAATAACCTTATTTAGGAAATATTTTTAAATTTCTAGTAAAAAAATTAGTCGGAATGATAACTTATATAACGCTTTGTAAAAATTGTTTAACTAAAAGATACATGTTTATGTTATTTTTGTCTTTACTTTAGATTAATTAATATAAAGTGTCATTATTAATCTCAAGTGGCACCATGTGGTCCCAAAATCGACCCAAGGATGGCTATGGTCGGACATGTATCAACCAATTGGAATAGGACACATATTAGGGTAATTTATTATTATTATTATTATAATATTTTTACCCTTATTTACCAGTTTTACCCTTTAACCATGGTAAATAAAATATTTACTAAAATAAATATTCATAAAGTCTAATAACAAAGTTACCTTTTTACAAAATTTTGACCTCCTGATTCTGAATATGAAATTATTTTTTCCTTATTAAAAACTCTGTAGTGTTAGTAATTAATTTAAAATTAATTTTGGTTGTCAAAATAAAAGGTTTGTTTCTATGAAATAATAACTATCAAAATATTGACACTACTTTATGTCTAGTTTAAATGTGAAATTACATAAAATGACATAAATTATATTAGATTATAAAAATATAATGTAATGATACTTTTAAAGCACTCAAATGTTTAATTTAACAATATAAATTAATTTGATTAAAAAAGTTGTTTTTAATTAATATTTAGTATCTTTTCCTATTCATCAAAATATGAATGATATCAGAAAAATACCAAAATGTTTTCTAAACTAAATTTTTAACTCCCGATTATAAAGAAGAAGTTTATTTTTTCAAATTTAATATAAAAATTGTTTCAAATATTGTATTTAAAAAGGGTTCTCCATTAAATGGCTGTAAAATTGTATTTTTTGAAAAATACTTCTTTTATCTGAAAAAATTAATTTTTTCTTATATTATGTCTAAAAAACATAATATGGAAGTTAAAATTATATAGAGTATATAAAATTCAAAATTTAGTTAATAGTATTCAAAATTTCTTTTTGAAGGACTAGTTTGGTAAGTCATAGTGTGCTCAAACTCATTGTTGGGTTTAATGAAAGTTATTGAATCTAATTGAAGAGATAATGTACTATGAAATCTTGGGGTGTTAAATTCTCCCATGCTTCAATAAATTTCAATCTCACAATTTGAAAGTTTTCATCAAAAATAAAATGTTATAAAAAGAAAAATACCATTGTGGAAAACCCACATCAAAAACTGGATTAATAAAATTTAGCCTTAAAAAAAGAGAAAGGGAAATAAAAATCCACCACCATATTATGATCATGATTAATAGAACATCAGTGGAAATTAGAGACACATAATTAGAGGGAAAATTTAAATATTTATAGGGAGTTATTGAGGTCATCAATCACAAACAATTTTAAAATTGAGGGCCTCAAATCAATCAATCTATGATGATTTAAAATATCATTGGTTTAACAAAACATAAGGTATTAGGATAGCATATTTTTGGTTTTATGATCCCTTAACTATGATTAATAATTAATTAATTCATAGAATAAGAGGAAAAAATATATTTTACAAGTATAGTTACATCCTGCAACTAATTCCTACCACAAACTCATCTTTCACTCTAAAAGATAATTGAATTCAAAAATATTCTATTTATCATAATCATATAGGGTTCCAAAAATAAGGAATTTAAAATTAATTTGTCAGACTATTAAAAAAAATACATTATAATAACTAGGAAATCATGTATTCAAGTGGTAGATGATCCATCCTTATCTCCCTTTGGTTGCGGGTTCAAATCTTGCGGCCTTGCTGGAAACGACGGGTTGTCGCCCGTCCTTCGGGTTACCCTTTTTTATGACAATCCAAAAAAAATCTCAATAAATTATTTATCCTTAAAAATAGTATCCAATGGAAATCATAATTGATTCCAACCTTTAGACTTATACAAAATACTTCTGTCCAAACTGACAATCCAAAATTAATAAAGAAGGTACACATAATAAAGATCCTTTTTTCCATGTAATAACATGTGAATGCCTTCATCGTGTATTCATTTAATACACTATAACACCATGAATTTCCATAAAACCTTATTGATTAAATTTATGACCCCTTATTCATTGTAGAATATTGTATACACTCTTTCTACCCAAAAATATTGTAAAAACCATCAATTATGTATTATAAAAATCATTAATTAGTTTCTTGGTAGTCAAGAATATCCAATATAATTTATCAAAATCAATAATATATTATTCCTAAATCACTACCTCAGTATCGAACCATATTATGGTTTATCTTTCTCTCAACAATATATTTTCCAAAAAAATTAACCTACTATTGTTTCACTTTTCTTGCTTCCACAGAATCTCAAGTCCTTAATGAAATAGTACTACAGTACAATCCTCTTATAAACTATAATTCTTATAAAATGTACAACATTAATACAAAAAACAAATTACACAATACTTTAATAACAACATAAGAAATATAATCATTCCTCTTCACATTCAATATTATCATAACATAATTATTATCCAATAGCAGCATTTGGAGTATACTCTGATGATTTGGGCATTACATCGCGTAGTGTCTCAACTCCTTGTAGATGAAGAATTGTACATTTGAATCCTTTTTCTAACCCTTGATATCACGTAATTGGTGTCCTTTTTCTCCAGACTTATAACAAACTCACATTCCCTTTGATAATTTACCAAGGTGATTCTTTCCACATTTATCACATATGAGAAAATACTTATTTCCCCTCTTCCCATTATCAATATTTCTCACTTCCATCCTTTTCTTATCTTTATTCACATCAAAGCCACAGGACTCAGAAAAATTCATTAAATATCATATTAACAAATGATATTATTTCTTTATATGATGAGAATACATGGGAGACTATTTCTCTTTTAAATGTTGGATTAATACCATGAAAGATATGATCCTTCTTAATCTTTTGATCATGTGTATTGCTGAAATTATCATTTCTTCTACTAGGCTGCATTTCTAAACAATGACATACACTAGGATAGTTTATGAATCACAATGCGTAATTCCAAAATTGTAAAATACCTAACATAAATTGAAATGATTATTTATATAATCTATAATCATAAAATGTTTTCTTTGAGAATGTATTTACTCTTAAATCATTCATAATGGATTGTAATAGAAATATGTATTATCCTAAGAAAATCCCCCAGGAGTGTCCTAACCAAGAGTGTATCAAGGCCCATTATCGTGCACCAGGATACTATGGGTCAATCCTGAAACTCCTTTCGGAGTTTTTACTCCTAGGTACATATGTTCTGGAACTTCCTCTCCCTGCTCCTATCCAGAAAAAGATGTATTTCTTGGAGAATACACAAAATCTAATTATTACTAAGATTCTAGGAAGTTATTCTATACTTAGTTTGAAAGTCTATCTTTGGTTATTGTGCTCTAATCTTAGATTATCTAAATCTAGTTTCCAAGGTTTGTATTAAACTTCATCTGATACCAACTATAACGCCTGGACCGTAGAAGCCCAAAGACGATGCATTACTTTAATACATTGGCCTGATTACAAGGAATCAAGTCCTGAAGGACTAATCAGTTTTTTATTCTTGGAAACAAGATACATATATAAGTTCATCATTACAACTTGTATGTAATTACAACACAAATTTATTTCATTAAAAACATCCAAGATTCCAAGATGTTCCTGAAAGTCGCTCATAACTAATTTATTCATATCCTAGGAAAATGAATCATATGAAAGAGGTGATCTTAAATGCTCAGTAAGAGTAA
Source organism: Viscum album (assembly GCA_963277665.1). Classification (NCBI taxonomy): domain Eukaryota; kingdom Viridiplantae; phylum Streptophyta; class Magnoliopsida; order Santalales; family Viscaceae; genus Viscum; species Viscum album. The sequence goes on along the minus strand of OY728142.1, from coordinate 1,325,019,313 downwards.
GAAATACAATGGAACATAACATAAACATTAGGCATGATGAATAATTTAAGACACTTTCCTTTACAAATAATAAACATGATTACTTTATGGTAGGCATATGAGATGAGTAAATAATGACATAATAAACCATAGTCATGGTTATTCTTCTAGAGGAATAAAAACATGAACCATCAATAATATTTTCATAATAACGGAATGTATAATGCCTGATATTCCAAAACATCTTTTCAAGGCCTCGACCAAGGCGTCTAAAAATGATTTAGGCCTCGGCCTAAACCATATATCAAATTTGGAAAGGACTTTTCAAATTATAGATCTAATTGTCTCATGATACATACTGATGCATAGAGGATCTATAGAGGGATCCACCCATCACTTACAAAGTCCAATACAATCCTCATGTGAAAAGGATAAAACTTAACATAAACGTTTTTTTAAAAACTAGCAAATAAAATTTCAATACATTAACCATAAACAATGAATGGTATAAAAATTACACATCCACAGTAAAATATATCACAAAAAATTCAATGGAACATGGATTATTTTTATCATAACAAATCAACTTCAAATAAGTTTAAAATCAAAGGATGCTTACATATATGAAAATGATTTGTAAAACTCTTGGAGAGAAATATCCTTTTTTCAGGAAAAAAATTTAAAAGCCGCACATTTACAAAGGAAGTAATTTAAAAGATATTTTTTAATCAAAGTTTCCAATAACAATTTTAATCTGTTTAAAATAATTATCATTTTAAAACATTCATGACCATATAAATAAATCCTTAAAATCAATTTGAAAACATGGACATTAATTGAAAGGAGTTAGAAAGTTAAATCATTAAAACATACAAAATAATTGTATAGATAAATAACCCTCCCATAAAACCTTAAAAGATTCTTTTTTAAATCATCTTTAGGAAATATGGGTATCTATTGTAAATATGTCCCAGTAAATACTTACATGTAAAAAATCTCATATAACAATGAGATTGAGGAAATAACCCTTACCATGCACTTTCTTTTGGTCGAGGGTATGTTTAACCACCTATATAATGACCATAGTATGTTATTAAATTATACTAGAACCATATTCATAATTATTATATCATACATGATTCATTTATGACTTTATACTACCCATTAAATAATGATTTCCATGTTAAATTAACATTTTGGGTAATAATCGCTTTCTTTATCGTACGTGTTTTAACTAGTTATTTTAGATTGTATCATTTAGATCAGGATTTAAATACTTACAGAATATAATCAATGATTTATATATCATATATATTTCGAATATAAATTTTTATAATATATAGATATATGAAATTGAAGTCGCCATTTATGGAGACGGTAGGTCGTACGTACACATAAATGTTGTTTCCCTTTTTTATATCGTTTTGAATGGAACTAAGTGAATAAGATATATGTAAGTACATACATATACATACATATATATATATAAATATATCTAAAGTAGAATTATTATGTCATATATTCATTACTTATTAATAATATATATATTTTTAGTCATCGTTGAGTGGCAAACGTGGGAATGAATCTAATCCCGTCATTGAGACGGTAATCCGTACATACGTATGAGTGACAGTATCATTATATTGATGGTTAAATCGTATGTAATTTGATGTTATGTAATATATACAGAATCATTAGCATTATATATTTATTATTTATATCAGTTATACTCATTATTACACCCATCCAAATAATGAATTTTTTGAATATAAAACGACACCACGATGTGGAGACTGCAAGCTGTACGTATGCAAATATGGTGACTCTATAATTTATAGGATGAATAGAATAAAGAATATGGTTATAAAATATTTATAATAGAATAAAAATATTTATTAGGTACTGAAGTTATTATTTTGGTATGGAAAAAACCAAGAAAGAGGATGTGGAAGAAGAAATGAACTTGAAAGAGGGTGGTGAAATTATTACATGTTCTTCGGGTGTTTCCTTTGGAGATGATCAAAAGGGCTCCATAGGATAGATTTTTGGTTGAATTAAGGACAATAGGTTTATGTTAGGGAAGTCGGGAGGATATTTTTGCCGGGTTTGGCTGAGCCAAATGGCTTTAGAGGTGTGATTTTGAGAGAAGATGTAGTGACCTTTTATAAGAGAGGTGAGGGGCACCTTAGGAAAATGATTGAAATATAATTTTATATTAAAAATAATTTTGGGTTTTTAATGGCTACAAAATGATTTACTTAGATGATAAGGTGGGTATGGGTTGAAAAAATCTCAACCAATTGGTTTTATATATGTTTGGTTCAACATATTAACCTTATCTTTTAGATTTTACAGTTAGCTAAATAGTTTAACTTTTACCGTCTATTCTTGTATTATTATAATAATTTGTCAATAAATGTACTATATACTTCCAATTGAACCTAAAGTGGTTAATTAATGACATAAATATAATTATATTAGATCATTTGTAGAACCTTCGGTTTTTTAGGACTGTTATATAATTTAATAATATAATATTTGTTTTAAAAAACTTATTTATGACAATTTTGATACTATTTAGTATTTGGTTTTTATGAAAGTCATCACAACATTATTAAATCGAACAAATGCATTTCAAGACTCCTAATAGGTCATATTCACATAGAAAATTCTGTTATGTAATAAAAACATTGAAATTATATTTATTTTAATATTTATATTACAATTTAATTATTCTGATCATTAATTAGGTAATTACTGCATCATCATTATGTCAGAAATAAATTTAATTATTTAATGTCTAAATATTATAAATAAAATTCCATTATGTAGGAAATATTTTTATCTTTTTAATTAATATTTATTACCCCAATGATAACTTATATAACACCTTATAAAAACTATTTTACGAAAAGATATATGTTTATGTCATTTTTCACTTTACTTTAAATTAATTAATATAAAGTGTCATTATCAATCTCAAGTGGATTAATGTGGTCTCAAAATAGACCCAAGGATGCCCTTGAACGAACATGTATCAACCAATATTAATAGGATACATTTTAGGGCAATTTAATATTATTATAATAATATTTGTTTACCCTTATTTATTAGATTTAACTTTTAACCATGGTAAATAAAATATTTACTGAAATAAATATTCATTATGTCTAAAAATAAAAGTTACCTAATTAAAAAAATTAGATCTCATGATTCCAAATATAGAAACAGTTTTTCCAAATTCAAAACATGGAAGTGGCCGAAATTAATAAAAAATTAATTCCAGTTGACAAAATAAAAAGCATATTTTGATGAAATATTAACTATAAAAAGATTGATAGTTGTTTATGTCCAGTTCAAATGTGAGATTACATCCAATGATATTAATTATATTAAATGATAAAAATATAATCTAATTATACTTTAAAAATAATCAAATATATAATTTAACACAATAATTTATTTCGATTAAAAAGTTGTATTTAATTATAATTTAGTATTTTTCATTATTCATCAAAATATGAAAGTTATCATAAAGACACCAAAATTTTATCCAAACTAAATTTAAATGTACCAATTCTAAATAAGAAGATTATTTTGTAAAATTGAATATAAAAAAGTGTCAAATATTATATTTAAAAAGGGTTTGCCATTAAAAGGCAGCAAAATTTCATTTTTTTTTAAAATACTTATTTTACCTGAAAAATTGAATTTGTTCTTATATTATGTATGAAAAACATAATATGGATGTTTAAATTATATGGTCCATATAAAATTCAATATTCCGTTAATACTATTTATAACTGCTTTTTGGACGACTAATTTGGTATGTTGTGGTGCGCTCGAACATGTTGTTTCCTGTAGTGCAAGTTATTGAAATTCTTTGAAGATATATCATACTATGAAATATTGGTGTGTTGAATGGGTCATTGGTGTTGATATACCTAGGTGAGTTAAACATAGTGGTCACCTATGGTGTTGCCCATAAAATTCCTCGAATGGTGACATATAGATGGTGTATTGCTAGCTATTTTTCTATGAAAATTTTAGTAACAGAACGTGATAATCCAAACTAGGAACCAAAGTTCAACAAACAAGCCTGAAAAATTTCCTCAATAATCTGAATGGTCTACTTAGTTTGGTTGTTAGACTAGGGATGAATAGCCATGCTCAAACACAACTGATTCCCAAAATAATAATATAATTCTTTCCATAATCATGATTTGAAGGGATCATAAATGTTTTAAATTATTTTCTAGGGGACTCAATGAATCTTAACTATATAATACATGTAATGGAATATCATGTTCTCTACTAAACACGATTCATTGATTGATACGAAGTGGGATGGCTTGGTGAGTAAGTCTATGATATCCTCAAAGCAATAATGTCCTATAGAAGTCTATAATATAACATTCATAATTTATATAGATTTACCATATCACATCCACTCTGACACATCAAGGGGTTGAGATAATCGTATTGGAACTTGGTTCTCAGCCTTCTCGTACTGATAGTTGAATAATCGAGAGATGAACCCCAAGACACACATTTTCATACAAGGACAACAAAATAGACATTTAAATTCATGATAAATATTTTCCACAACTAGATATACTACCATGGGAGATGTATGATGATCTCATAGAAACTCCTCATATATCTTAACATATACCATCAACCATTATCTAAAAATATTACCCCACCACAAGAAAACCCATACAGAGCACATCTTGTGTATATATGAGTATTTAAGTTCCCAAAATTATTATATCCTTGTTGAGCCTCCCTAAAATTATGCAGAAGTATTGGGATAATAACTATTGACTTTAGATATGTCTCAAGTGCCTCATCTACTATAGACAATTTTAATGAGGCTAAAATCCCAAATGCATCGCTCAGGAATTGTGAACATGTTCTCTAACTAAGAGCAACTTCCTCAAAATTTACCTTCCTAAGAATATATACTATCTCAAGGTCATAATATTTGAATAACAATGTCCATCACTCCTACCTCAAGTTAGGATACTTCTAAAAAAGATATATTTAAGTCTCTTGTGTATGAATATTTGATAAATTACTCACCCATAAGAAAGTGTATCTAAATTTTCAGAGAAAATACCCCTTCTCCAAACTCTAGATCATGGGTCACTTATATATTCTTCAGATATCTCAATATATGGAACCCATATTATATCTAATCCTATATTTTATTTATAAAAAAAATCCAATTTCTAGTCCACCATTTATCATTGAACACTGCTTTATTGACACTCTCCTCTAGAAATCCCAATATGGGAGTCCACATAAACCTTTGTTGAAACTATCAAAAATCATTCCAGGATGTTTAATTTCCCATAATATATTTCCATTATAGGTAATATATATCTATGTTTCTGATATCTGGGATAAAAAAATATCTCTTATACTTTCCGGCCAAAGAAATGAGCTCCTCACATCAGTCACAAACTTTGGTGTATCCCAAACTGACACTGCCTTGACCTTTACATGGTCTACTATAAGCCCCTCTTCTAAAATAGAATCTACCAAGAAATGGAATCCTTGATTCCCAAACTGAAACTTTGATCTCTTACCACAATTTTAGTACTATCATAATATGTCTTGGCCATCCTCAATCATCTCATGTGATCATCCTAGGATGTTAAGTACACTCAGATGTCGTTATAAAAGTCCATTGAAATATAGTATAAGAAAGAATACAAGATCTGATTAGTGATTAAAATTAACACTGTTGACGAATTACTCACAAACAATGGAATTATCAATTACATAAAATGATCATAGTGGCATTAGAAGGTCATCTATGGTATATCCACTTCTCAAACTTAATGTAGATGACAAATTGAACTGAGCTATATCTTCATGAATGATCTCGATCTTATCTATTGTTTTAAGAGGTAATCAATACATTATACAAGATATTTAGTCTTTGTAGTTACCTTTAATTAGGTGATGGTAATCCACACATATCCTCATTCTACAAAAAAACTTCTGAGAGTACAACATTGGGGCTACCTAGGGTTATATACGTGGTCTGATAAAACCCTTCCTCTAGAATTAATCCAAATTCATCGTCATCTCATGATGCACTATGGGAGCTATATGATATATTGGAGTGGATATTTAGATATTAACTTAGGGTATTTAAATGATAAATTCCATCTCTTGGTAGGGAGGTAATCTTGACATGCCCTCAAAAAAGGTATCCTCGTACTCTGTCACCACTAGAAGATGCTAAAAGGTCATAACATACCAAACTGAATAAGTAATACATGAAAAATAGTGACTAATTGGTTTTACCAAACTATTAATGACCGTGTAATTATCATCATATTTTTGTTTCCCACCCACAAAGAGAAACCTCATTTCATCATAATGGATTCCAAACATCTTCTACCAGAAAAATTCAACATTGAAATGATCTATGGATATCCACTTCATACCCAAGATGAGATGAAAGGCCTCATTACTTCCCAAAATACTCACATATGTATCTCTCCCCTCAATGATTTGGTAACATTATTAGATGTACTATTTTAGCACTGAACCCCCTCTGGTAAAAGTCTCTACGTGTAAGGGTTGAGCTAATGTCACAACTAGAATATCTAGGTCTCAAACATGGGATGTTTTATGAAAATAGAGGATCACACATGTGTCGATTAATACTATATATTATATATAGAGGACATATACCAAACCTATAACGATCCATGTAGCATAAAGGTCATTGACCTCCGTAAAATAAAAATATCTTCATCCCTGACCACCAGTTCACATAGTCCAGCAAGATACAATAAAGGTGTGGTAATTTGTCAAACTATTTTCCACCTCCTACTAGTATCCTTAATCATTTTATTGGTATTATATCATACAGAACTTCTAGTTTCCACTATTTCCTCTTATTATTGGTCACATCAACTATTTATCTATCAACTATATAACTGGTAAGACGATATCACACATGATTTCACCTACTAAAAAAAGAGCATCTCTCCCTCTCTATAGGATGATTAGAACCATCTTGAGAAACCTAAACCAAAACATATGTATCCTAAGATCAACTCTTGAAATGCATCACACATAAAGATCGTTTCATTTTTTCATTAAATACTTACTTCTAAAGTCTCATTTCTTATGTGCCCACCACTATCACCCTAATCTGTATCTTCTCAAATACCAAAGCCCGATCAAGAATACAATAATAAGCCATAATAAAAATTCATATCATCCAATAATTAATATATTTTCATGTTCCCAAATTAATGTTCCAATCCCAGATTAATAGATACCAAAACATATCCATCAAGCATCACGAGAGGTTAGTGTACCTCAATGATTACTCAACCTCAGTCATGATACATTGATAAAGCTACAAAAACATCTTGATGCACACTGGACTCAACATAACTGTAGAATAATCCTCTTGGAAATGGATATCAAAATCCATCAATAAAATATTCATGCTGTCATATGATTGAGTCACTAGGCCAAATCATTCCCTTGAATAGCCTTCAATAAGACGAATCTCATGGACTACAATCTAGTATGTAGGTTACTTGATGAGGGAATAGACTTATGTAGCTTTTGTGAGATAGTCCTCAGCTTCCTGGGGTTCATGAACACCACAAAACCTGAGGATTTACTATTGCTGAATCTCATGAAGTGTATACATCATACAAACCATGTCCATGCATAATATTGGAATAATATGATACTTGATGGTTCAATGTATTGATGGAAACCCCATTAAAATTTACACCACAAAAAATGTTTCTTATATAGATTATTCATCACTAAGTGTATCATACTCATGATCCTTCTATAGATTCCTTTATGGAAAATGTCTTGGTTGAATCCTTAAATAGGCAAGATGAACCACATTCGACAATATATCTAGAGAGTTGATACAATAATTATATGAATCCACAACCCATTCATATATCATTTGTGTTAAAATGTATTATATTCAATTAGTTCCTACATGTATCGATTCAACAAGTAGTTCATTGGTGTCCTGATGAATAGATACATTGGCGACCACACCAACACCTGATAGAATGAGATAAAATCAAGAAAGACATTTTCATTTTTGGTAAAAATACAAAACTAAAAAAGAATATCAAGGAAATAATTAAACTCAAGTCTAAAGATGGAACCAACCTAGTACCAAATTATCACATCTAAACCCACTAGAGATTGACAAGTTAGTGGTAAGTTAGGTGTGACACCCAATTCTCACCATTAATAGGATACGTGTAACACCCGGATATTTAAAAAGATGATGGCCATGTTTTGTAGTGTATATGACATGAAACACCACAAATAGAAGGGAATGTAAAACACAAAAAAATTATGATAGATATCTTTTTATATAAATTTAGTCTAATTGATAGCTTTCTAAGTATGTAATACCTGGTTTCAATGAAACATGATACTTGATTTGATATAATATTATTTAAATATGACCGTAATTATGTATCCATTAATTTAGGGTTTTTAATAGGATTAAATGAATTTGGAAAACTATATTTTTTTAGACATGTATAAATTAAATTCAACACTTATCAATTTATTTTAAATAGAAATAGAATCATTTGAATGAAATAAGTAATTATTTTTAAAAACAATATTTTTCTAAAAATACGTCTGTTAATTATTTTTTTCACATAATTTTAAAATAATTTTTAACTGTTTTAAAATATTTATCAGAATAAATAAAAATATATTTTCAAATATACACGCATTTATTATTTGTGGGAGTTTTTTTAGATGTTTCTAAAAATACTATTCTTTTAAGAATAGTTAAAAATACCTATTTTTATATTAAACAAACTTTTCATTTAAATTATTTACAAAGATAAGTTATAATGTAAATTTTTTATAAGATAAAATTTGTCCAATTATATTACATTTAACTAATTTAAGTCATATGATTAATTTTCTAATTTAATTTTCTTATACAATCATGTTCAAATTTTGTATGTTTTTCTTTAGAGAAAATATTTTTCAAATTTTCTATGAGTTTAATTTTAAAATTGATTCATCCTCTTCCATGAATTTAATTTGAAAACATTTATCCAATATTTTGAATCATCATAATTTATGTAATATAATAATTACATCTAAAATTTTTACCATAATCTATAGTTTTAACAGAATAAATTAATTTGTGTAGTAATGTTGAAAATGTGTTTATGAGGGTTAAACTAAGAAGATAATGATTTAAATGACCTATAATGTTTTCAAATTCCACTTATTTTTATCCATATATAGACATTATCACTACTAAGGTTTCATATTAACCTATTTTGAGCCTTTTTTATGTCAATAACATGGGTACACTATATAAAAGTACACTAAATATCCTCTCCTATTCATAATTCCTAAGGCCATTGGTTTGGCCAGGCCCTACCAAAATGCATTACTAAATCCAACTGTGAAATCATAGAGGCCTTGGTTTAATCATAAATACAATCGTGGAAGGATTTTTGATGAAAAATAAATGTGTTTTCTGATTAATATGTTACATTCATAAATAATGATTTTTGTTTTATTTCTTCTTTCGCCACCATAAATTATAATGAAATCATAGCAATTTAAGAAAAACATTATATCATATATTATAAAATTTTATTATGGTAATTTAATTTCATATAAATCTATAATATACAATAAATTTGGAAACCAAATATTTGATTGTGTTTTTGGAGGATAACCACCTAGTGAACCTATGTAGATCCTTTTCCATTACAACTTCTCATAGTTGGATGTCATAATGGATTTAACAGATTTATGTGATATATTTTAAATTCATATACATATGTAATAATAATAAAATATCAACATTCTTACCTTATAAGACATTGGAAATTAATAATTTTGCTCGTGTGTATGATAGAATATCACCTCGTGAACTGATGGGATGTGTTTTTATCATTTCCATTTTACATGGATGGTAATAATGATAGATTAAATAAATATATATTTTCTTATAAATAAATTTTTGTAATTATTATATCACATATACTTACATATATTGCATTGTAGGAGGGGAAATGATAATTTCACTCATATGTATGGTAGACTACCATCTCACAAATCGAGATGACTCATTTTCATTAGTGTGTTTCATTGAAAGTAACAAGGTAAGATTTAATTAATTTTTTCCATATTTGAGAAATAATAATGACTCTGAAAGAGGTGATATATTATTTAACTTCTTTTCATATTATTCTTCTTGAATAATGGAAAGGATATTCCTGTGTATATACAGCCTACTGTCTCCTTGAATAGTGTAATATATTTTATATCTCTATCTTTAATAGATTTAAATAAATAAATATACAATTATTTTTTATAATATATATATATATATATATATATATATATCATTTTTTTATTATTTATTTCATTTTACCAGGATCAATTTAAGTGGAACAAAATTGTAAAACCAAAACAAACTTGAAAAAAAAGAAATTATCACATTAAATAGTGATTATAATGAAGAATTGTAAATAAATATGACATAAAATAATTCAGTTATATCATATAAGGTAGTGTATATGTGATTATTTTTTATTATTATTGGTATCATAATCCTATATTTATTAAATTGGATTTTCATCCATGTATGATGGATGTTGAGAATGTAGTAAGGGATTTTGTCTCAATTTCCTTTTATTAAGTGATATAACATTGTTAAAACCCTTATTTATTTTATATGAAATATTTACATCCCATTTGATATATAATATCCTGAATCATTCATACTTCATGGAATTTTAATATTAAATTTGAAGTGGAAAAGAATTTAATAATTCTGTTTCTTTTATTTATGTTTTATTACTACATTAGTGTCTTTGATATTACATGATTTGTGCGTGCAATGAACATTTGTGATTTTATTTATTATTTAAATTAATTATTTGGATTTTTATTTTAAAATAATAATATTATTCTATATTAATTATTACATGATCGTATTATGTCTTACTATAAATCTATTTAACAATATCATTTTAATGGATACTATTTATACTTGAAATTCCTTTGAAGAAAATTATTTTTCAATTTTCAATGAAACAAAATATTTCTATTCCTCTTTTTCTTTAATTATTTTTCATCTAATAGTAGTGTATTTATCTATTTGGTAGTTAAAATTATGGAGAAAATATATTTAATAGAATATATCTTCATTAATCTCATCAAATGAATATAATTTTCTTCTAAATCATGGTTTTCCATTTTATTTTAAAAAATGATTTTATCTGATTTTAAAGTTATTTTTAACCATATTTTTATTTAAATAAATTAAAATAAATCATCCTATCATTTTACAAACAGGGTACTTTTTTATTTTCATACAAAAATGCAAATGAAATATTTACATTAATATAATCAGGATTAATTTTATTTCCCACCAACATGACTAGTCATTTCTTTGAATATTACATTACATGTTTATAAAGTTCTTTTTTTAAATAATTTTTTACCTGATATTTTATATGTGTTTAGTTTTTAAAAGTTATTTATAAATTAAAAAGGTATTTTTTTTAAAATGTTTTAAATGATAATTTCATGGAATTTATATCCATCGATGTAAGCGACCATTTCTTTTACATATACTCCACTGGGGATATTTTGTAATGACAAAATAATTATTAAATATATGAATGTAATTTGGTTATTTTGACCAGGGTAAGTACTAAATTTATCTTTCTTGATTATTTTATTTAATCATTTACTTTCCCCATGAAATATTCAATTTCTTATGATCATTAATTATACATTTCCCATAAATATCTATATCATTTATCATCAATATTATTATTAAATAAATTATATTTCATTTCTACCTATGGAGTTTTGCATTGAATGTAATTTGATTTACTAGGGAAATATTGAAATTACCTATCATTATTCAATATATAAATTTATTGATAAATCATATTATTCATTAATGAAATCCACCATTCAATATATGATTTATGTTATAGAGATGCAGTCATAGGTGGGTACTAGTTATAGATAACCCCTCAATGCATCAGTAGTATCATGAGATGAATTAGTTGGTGAGCCTTATCTAAATGGGGTTCGAGTGTCGACCTACCCATTAATGTTAAATCATATTGTACATGGTCTTTATAGAATATGTATCTTGATATAAAAAATCATGCATTAAAATAATTATGTATTTATTAGTGTAGAATTTATTTATTATTCTTATCAACTACATTTTCACATTGATATTATATTTGGACTCATTTTATTCTCAATTTATTATATAAATGGGTTGTGTTTTCAGTTAGTTACCATTACGTATTGATTATTCCTTTTCAAATCATGTTGTTTGGGTTATTGATTAAAAGGAATGTGTTTACATATATTTACCTTTCGATATTGTTTAATCCTTATCGATTATTCTTCATTCAACAGTGATAGATTTTGATTTATGTAACTATTACTGAGTATATGAGATCACCGTTATTTGGTTTCTATTCCCATGGATCTGAAGAAAGAATATTTGAATGAGTTAATGGATATAATATTTATACATTCAACATGTTGTATTTCATGATTGAAAATGTATTTTAAGTTTGTTCTCATATCTATTTTACCTAGAATATTAAACCATTTTGACTTTCGGGATTTTATCACATGTATCGTATGATAATGTATTAAAAAACCACTGGATCTTGGATACTGGGGTTAGGGTATTTAATGTTGGTATTACTAGAGGTATAGTTGAATACATGGTGATTATATATAGGAAATAAAATCATAGGAAATATAACTATATTTTATAAATAGATGAAATATATATAACAATATCCTAAAGAATTTAAATGGAAGTGGTTCTGTAGTCTTTTCCAAAAATGCATCCATTTATAGATACTACAAGTGGATGTGGTTCATAACCTAAAGTAAATATGGGAAATAACTCTAAAAAATTAATTTCAGGATTAGCTCGATCATTTACTAGTATATAATAAGTGTCCTTAGTGTACACCTAGTTTCACAAAACAAGGGTGTAAACTTATAATAATTCACATTCTCTTTATCTACCATTTTGAATGATTTGTATAGATAAAAACCATGAGTGAACATGGGTAAGCCTAAATTTCATAGGTACATAAGATTAAGGTTTTTCATAAATTTAATGGAATAAATACCCATTTTTATGTTTTATGTAATTGGAGTTTAAGATGAATAAGGATATTCAGGGAACCGTTTGTTAGAATAATACCACATGATAGAGTATATTTTTTAGTGAAATATTTATTTATGGGATAATTATAATACATTTTTTGGACATAAGATTAAATATATTGATGACCATTATATTTTAGATAATCATTAATGATATGATAAAAATATTCAATTATTTTTTTTAATTATAGTGAAAACATAAGTCATTAAATGGCCCTTGGTGTTATAATGAGATTTTATGACCAATGGAAATTTTGAGGGATATTTGAAAATATGGTTATTGATTTTTGGAATAATACAAGGTGGAAATTTGGTAAAAGTATTTATATAATATATATATTTTATTCATATTAATGTTTATAGATTTTTTATAATCTTTAATTATGTTATCCATTTCAATTTCGGTTAATATTTAATGATAAGTGGAATAACTTATTATCCTTTTATGGATCTTTAATTCCACTAAAAGTTAATTTATATGATTCAGTCAAAATAATTTTAATTTTATTCTCATTCCTTGAAGTCAAACATGATTGAAGAATAATCAATGAATGAAATTTGACTTATGAAACAAAAATATATCAAGTAAGTATATTTAATTATATTCATATATAGGTAAATTATCCATGAAATCTAGTAATAGGATATTTAAATAATAATGTTATCCTATAATGATCATACTCAATGGATCAACGGGATTCTAAATAATCACTTATTTATGGATTTTTTGTTGACAAATTATCTAGATAATTCACATTATTGCGATTACTGATCTCTATCACTCTCCAAAATTACTTACGCTTTCCTCCTATATCCATAACATCACTTCCTGCTAATGTTTTATAACATGGAATCATGGTTATGTGTTATTATAGATGAAATTCATCTTTAATTTTAACTATTATTAAGAGATTGTATTTTTAACCCTTTATATAATGTAGGTTTTCAACATAGATTACATCGATGATGGCTAATATTGAATTTTGTGGGAGAAATGTATTTAATGGGGTAAAATATAACACATTGAGAATTTGAAAAAGGAGAATTATGTATCTAGCCTATCTGACACAGTTCACTAGTCTTCTAGGATAATTTATCACCTTAAAAATTTATAATATATTTGTTTTTAAATAAATTTGATCTATTCAATTTATTATGATTCACACACTACTGGGTTGAAATGAAGAGTGATAAGCTATAAAAATGGCATTTAAAGATGACCATCATAACATTGCTATGATGTGTGAGTGTATTGATAGGACTAACTAAATTATGAAAATTATATTGTCCACACTTTTATAGAAGAAATTCAATGGTTATATATTTATTATAAATAAAATATGTATCTTTTTAAAGATAAAAGAAATGTTTTTTGAAAAAAATTATTTTTCTAAAAGGTAGTTTAGTCATGCTTTGCGCACATAAATTAATTTTTTCCCATTTTAAGAAATTTTATATTATAAAATAAAATTAATTTTTTAAATATACGTTTAAAAATTATATTTTTTGTGATTTTTTTGATTTTATGGAAAATATTAAATTATAAGACTAATAGTGGAAAATAATTTTTTTTATTGATAACTATTTTTAGTTAAATTATTTTTAAAAGTAAATTATATATTTCATTTTTTTCAAGTAAATGTATTTAACAAAAAAATATTTAACTAATGTTAAAAATTGTAATAATATTCTTTTAAAATTATCATATAATTATTTTTGAGTTTTGAATGTTTTCTATAAAGAAACCTCTTTTCAACATGTCTGCAGGTTTAATTCAAAATGTGATGGTACAACTTATGTGATTTGAATTTAGAAAAATTAATTTTACTCTCAGAACAATCAAAATTTATATTACAGAATATGTAAAACTTATTTATTCTCATATATAATATCAAAAATAGTAATTATTAATTACCATGGTTAGGGTGAAAATGGGCTTACCACAAGTTCTACTAAGAAGACAGGGGTTTAAATGGCATAAAAACTTCCCAATTAATATATTATGATAATATTTAGAACATACAAAATATAATTTTTGAGAATGAACAAGTTTTTTATCCTTTTGGTGTGTGGAAAATATTGTTACACTTAATTCTTTTTATAAATTCAATGTTTGTCATCTCCACTACATATAGAATGCCACCCCTCTTCTCTCTTATCCCCACTAGAAAAAAATAATTTTTAGAAAATAAATACCAAAGTACTTTTGTTTCTTATATTAATATATCCTATATTCCATTTTTGGATAATAAATACTACTGAGGAATGCTTTTGGTGAAAAGAAAAAGAAGTTGTCTGTTAAAGAGGTAACATTGTTTAACATCTGTTTATTTTTTTTCTTATTCCACCTACATTAAATATTACTAAATAATCATTATATATTGAAACTAGTTTATCACTTATAATAATATTTTATTACATTTATATAATGACCAACATCCATTTATCCTTCCATCAAATAGGAAACAAAATCATTGATCGAGTGCACAAAATACTACGACATCATGAACTGATGTGGTTTATTTTCTATAAATATAATTCATAGATTGATATAATGATAAATTTAGTAAATGTATATTAGTTTTATGAAATTAATATAATTATTTAATTATAATATATCATCTACCTTCTCACCCTAAAACATGTTGGAAAATAATATTGTTTCTCTTATGTATAGACGACTACTTCATCCTGAACCGATGTGGGGTGTTTTACCATTTCCATTTTAATTAGAATTAAATTAAGAAAAATTAAATTAACATATATATATATTTATTAAAATATTCCTCTTTGAATATCATATGATATGTAACTTTTTAGTATTCATTCTATGTTGGATACGATAACATCACTTCTGTGTATGGTAGACTACCGCATCGTGAAGTGATGTGAATCTTTTTTCACTAACTCCTTACATGAAAGGTAATAAGGAGAGATTTATTTAATATATGTGATATCTAAGAAATCATAATGAATCTTTAAAATTTTATATATATTATTTTCATTATTTTTGGTCTATTTATCATGAAAAATGGGAACCACTTTCATGCATACGTACGGCCTACAGTCTCACTGAATGATGTAATCTAATTTCTATCTCTATATTTTATAGATTATTCTAAATCAATATATAATGAATATATATGATATTTATATCATGGTTTAAATTTTATATATTATTTTAACATGATCAAATGAAATTTAATGAGATGAACTTTCTAAAAAATTAATCAAAACTGAAGCAATTATCAATTAAAGTAGTGTTTTAATAGATAATTATTAATTAATGGGTGTTAAAAGTCTATAAGTAAATAAATAATTAGATGGGATATTCGATTATAGTTTAGTAATATATTTATAATAATCCTATATTTATTATATTGTATTTTTAGACACATACAAAGGTATTCGAACAAATAGCAAGGGATTTCTTCTCAATTTATATTCAGTAAGTCATATTATAATGTTATACACCTAGTTTTGTTTATATGTTTAATATAATTCCACATTAATATTGATAATATTGAATCCATCATACATCATGGAATTTTATTTTTTTATTGGGAAGATTTCATCAATGGGGATTTGAATTGAATGTTACAAAGGGGTAAATATTTTCAAAACTTTATTTTATTCAATGGGTTATATTACATCTTCAAAGTCTATGATATTATAATATTATGTGCGTATAAAATATTGATAATTTTATTATATATCTCCACATGTATTATTTGGATTTAAAATTCACACAAATATTCACTTTTTTGATTAATTATCACATCAATATATAATAAATTTTATGTGTTTTTTAATATTATCATTTTAATCAAGATAGATTAGCTTGAATTTCCATTTAAGGAATTTATTTGACCCTTTTTTAATTAACAATTTTAAAATTTCACATCCTCTCGTTATTCATGAATTTTTAATGTAATAGTATAATAGTTCACTCATTGATACATAAAATTATTTTTCAAATTATTCTAACAAAATATGGATTTATTTCTCTATTTGGTCGAAAATCATTTTCTTCCAAGTTCAGGTTTTATAATTCTATTTTAAAAACTTTTTTACACTTACTGTTCAAATTCAATTATATCATTATTTCAAATTTTAAAAAAATTAAATGGAATATTCCTATCATTTACCAAACAAGTAAACTTTATAATTTTATTATAAAAATGTGAATGGAAACTTCAAATTAACATGCTTTGAATGAATAATATTTCTCACCCGCATGAACACTCATTAATTTGAAACATAGTTTTATGTTTCCACAGTTCATTTAAATTTACAATTTTTCATAATATTTTTGAAATTTCTTGTTTTTATTGTGATTTTTATATTGAAATAGTAATTTTATACAATTTTAGTGGTCTTTTTATTGTATTTGTGTTCATCAATAGAAACCGACCATTATTTTACCAATACTCCACTGAGGAAATATAATAATGATACCATCCTTATTCTATATCTTTATTTTTTAGGATTAATTTTACCAAGAAATTATTTAGGTTCTCTCTCTTGATTAATTTCTGTTATAAATAACTTCCTCCTTGAAATAATGACTTTGTCTTGATAATTAGACATACATTTCCCCTAAATATCAATATTATTTGTCATGGATATGCTTACTTATTAAATTATATATCATTTCTAGATTGTGGTTTTTACTATCAATGTTATTTGATTGTCCAGTGAAATTTTTATTTTCTTGTGTACTTTATTAAATACATACATTTTGGGATAAGGCATATTTTTAATGAATTAAATTAATCATTTGATATATAAGAAATTTTTTGGACATGCAGTTATGGTTAGTACCCAGTTATAAAAAACCATTGATGCATCGATAGTATAATGAGATTAATTATTTATATAGCATTATTTGAAATAGTTTTCTAGTATGTGCTTACACATTAGTTTAAAAATGGATTTTTAATGGTCTTGAGGGTATAGGTATAATGATTTCTAATATCCGGGCATCAAATAAATAATAATTTACTTCATTTAGAATTCATTTAATATTATTATACATTATACTTTCACATATTTATTATATCTTGATGCATTTCATTATCGGATTATTGAAAAATGTCACATGTCTTCAACTATGTAAATATCCTTTTAATTATACCTTAACTAATCATATTTTTTCTAATTATTGATTAAAAGTCACATGTATAGATATATTTATCATTCCCTATGGTTTATTTATTATTAAATATAGTTTATTTATTCACAATAACATCCACATTACATAAATCTTGCTTTGTGTCTAAGATAGGCAGTATTTTATTTTTGTTCCATAAGATGTGAATAAGGAATCACTGAATGAGTTTAGGGATAGAATTTTTTTAACTTCAATATGTTGTATCTCATGTTTTCTAGTATAATTGAAATTCACGTATATATCTGGTTTCGAAGTTATACAAAAATATTAAGTATTTTAGGATATAATCACTTTTATTTTATGGAAAATTATAAAATTAACTAACAGATCCATGATACAGGGGCTAGTGTCATTATACTAGTGTTTTTTGACAGGCACTGAGTTTGTAAATTACACAAACAGGAGGACATAGCCTATGTTACTTTAATAAAAAACCCATATTCAAATTCATATACAATGTTAACAAATTAAAATAATTGATACTAATGAATAAATATATATAAAACGGAAAATAAGATTATGAAAATAAAAATGAAAACCATAAAAGGGGAAATATAGGCCCACAAAAACCATAAATAAATTCCAACCCTCTATAAGGAGGGGACTGTAGTCAAATGTGACAACAAGTATAGACCATGGTCTGTATCAACCATCTATACCCCATATACTCTTGTTCCTTCAAGGACCCCTTCAAACATACTATCATTTTGTATAAGATATGATATGTTCAGGTATAGCCCATGCATGGGTGAGTATAAAAATACATAGTAGCAATCTTTGAAATCCCAAAACAGAAATCCTTTTTGGAGTATCCGTATCTTCATAAGCGCATGTATATATGAATACAATACATAAAATAATTACATTCATACATACAAATTATAAATGATAATTTTATGGGTATGGTCACTACTGGAAGTCAAGCCTAGAATTTTCATGTGGAAAAATAAGTCTTATTTGAGAGAAATCACACCCTGAGTCTAGAAACATTGATTGTGCTCATCTTAGATTTCAAGACCCATCCCTTGGGTCCTATGCCGTGACTACCCCAAGCCCGCCTTCCATAGGCTAGGGCCAGGAAACTAGCACCGATAGCGTTCTCCCAAAAACTAGGAAGGAATTGCCTTTATAACCTGTAAGAAAACACAACCAAGCTCACAGAAAGATACGAACTCATGTAAAATGAATAGTGAATATAGTTAGTACAATAAATACAGTTGACAGAATACAAGCCCAACTAGAATGTACAAGAAACTTAAAGTGCAAGTAAACAGTAATAAATCATGTGATCAACCACCAAGGATCCTACCTGAAGGGTAGGTACATCTCTCGAATGGTCATCTCAGCGATATGCCTCATATAATGTACACCTCTGAGCTACCTATAGTCTAGGTACTTTTGTCCTTAGTCAGCACAATACTTCATCTACACCAAACACTATGAGGTGCAGGCAGAGACCGTGTAGCGGTGAGTATAACGACACTCAGTAGAGACCCTGCGACCCTCAGGGTCTCAAAAAATCCAAAAAGGATAATCCAGAAATCATAAAATCAACTGACAACCCTACTTAGGTATATTCCCATACATATACATAAGTTATCATGTATACCCATATCAATCATGAGGAAAACATATTGTCCAACTGAAATCCCAAAGGTCTACTATTCCAAAAATTAAGGAATACCACAAAGGAAAGTACAACATAGGTACACCACATAGAATATTACCACTAATTATTACCCCAAAAGAAATTACCATAAGGTACAGACTCAGATCACACCATAAGAGGCAAATGCATGAAGGATCACTAATCATCATCAGACCCGCAGAGGGTTGTAGTACATCGTCTGACCCTCATAGGATCTCTAGGTGCTGACCCACACATGATCGCTCAACGCTTACCAATAAAGGATCTCTCGGTACTAACCCACACAAGATATCTTTGTGCTGACCCACACAGGATCACTTGGTGCTGACCCCCACAAGATTGCTAGAGTTGAACCACAGAGGATCGCTTAGTGCTGACCCACAGAAGATATCTAGTTGCTGACCCACACAGGATGGCTAGGTGTTGAACCACACAGGATTGCTCAGTGCTGACACACACAGGATGGCTAGGTGCTGAACCACACATGAACACTTGGTGCTGACCCCCATAGGATCGCTCAATGTTGACCCCCACATGATCGCTCGGTGCTGATCCACACAAGATTTTTAGGGGCTAACCCACACATGATCACTAGGTTTCGACCCCTACAGGATCACTAGGTGCTAT
This sequence comes from Viscum album, assembly GCA_963277665.1. Classification (NCBI taxonomy): domain Eukaryota; kingdom Viridiplantae; phylum Streptophyta; class Magnoliopsida; order Santalales; family Viscaceae; genus Viscum; species Viscum album. The sequence continues at coordinate 1,324,998,656 of OY728142.1, read as the reverse complement.
CCCACACAATATCAGTAGGTGGTGACCCACACAGGATCACTAGGTGCTGACCCACATAGGATAGCTCTTCAATTTTCACGTCACAGCCAGCTACTGGGTTCCCGCACTAGGCTTGACCGTCTATCGGAGGGTCCACTCTTCAAACCACTAGTTGATACTCTAACTCCCAAAAAGTCCCATGAAAACGTATCTCAAAGGACCTCCATGCCATAGGGGTCTCAACTCAAAAGACAGTGCGTCCATCAGACGCCCGGTCTATGAGTTATTAACCTTTTAGTCCCAAGGGCCCGGTTGGATTCGTGCTCGATCCAACCTGATTATACTCCAACATTTTCTAAAACCCAAGTGTGGTATACTCAAAGGGATGGTTTCGCTCTATGGTTTCCAGTTCTGCTGACGGTTCATTAAATAGATGGTCGATGCCAAAGTTACGACCAAAAAGAGCGTATAGGGTCGACACTGCTCTGGGACCGGTTTAACCAGGCCAGACTGACCTGGCCCAACCCACGCTGGGTGGCCTGGCTTGCTCTGAGCGGCCTATCCTGGCATCCCATCTAGGGTGGTACGGTGGGGCCATGATGCCGTAGAGGGCCATGGAGTATTGTAGAGGGCTACGAGGTCACAGGGCGGCACGACGTGGCTACGGGACGGTGCAACGAGGCTGCGGGATGGTGACAGCCATGGGGCGGTGCGGCGAGGCCACCGGATGGCGGGAGATGAAATACGGTTCTGCAAGGCCGTGGGGAGGCGGTGGCTGCGAGGCGTCACAGTGAGACCACACAGTGGTGATTACCGAGGGGCGGTACGGGGTGTGGAGGTCGTGGGTGCCATGGGGTGGCAGAGGCCGTAGGAACCGCGGGGTGACGGAGGCCATGGGTGGCAGAGTGCAGTGGGGTGTAGAGGCCCCAGGTCGGTAGAGCGTGATGCCTATGATGGCAGCTAACATGACTGTCTTCCCTTAATTTATCACCTTCTTCATGGTTCTTGAGTTCCACCATTGCCAACTGTTGGCACCAGTTGCCATCACCATCACAAAGATCACTCAAAAGATACACAATATTTTCGGAGGGTTTAGGAAATGTTTGTTTGGAATGTACCCTATGCATTAGTACGGTAGCATAAATCTCAAGGAATATGATTCAATGTGAGAGGTAATTTAATATTGATCAAATTAAAACACACCCCTACTTATATTTCTTGTTCAGGTCAATGAGGAGGGAAGAACGAATGTTGGTAGCATCAGTGATTCCTTGATTGTTGGTTCATTGTCTTCGAAGACATCATACATTGGTTGCCTCCACAAGGTGCTTCCGATCCATCTTGGGGTCAATTTCCTGATTCTACAACCTCCATTGGTCGTTCTTCGTTGGGAGGTGCATTTCTTCATTGGAGATGAATTTTTCCAAGCTCTCCCAATCACTTTTCCAACCCTCTTCCCAAAAAAAGAATAGCCAACATAATAGTATATTTTTTCTATTTTGTTTGTAGGTATAATTTCAAATTGGATTAATTAATAAATTGAGTTGGCATAAATAATTAAATGAGAGTTGGAATAATTAATGTGGGAAGATACCAAAGGTTATATCCCATTAATGGGGAGTTCAGGAGGTTTCTCCCATTATGGGTGTTCGGGTGGTCCCCCCCTTAAGGATTAAAAAATTGGGATTTTTAATCTCAGGTGGTCACCACCACCATAACCTATGTGGGAGGTGATAGTTCAGGTAGTCCCCAACTGTGAAACATCCACATAGGAGTTTTCAAAATCAAAATATTATTTCATTTTATTTTATTTTATATTTATTCCCACAGAAAACCCAGATTCTATCTTTCACCCTTGACCTACTACGGTTGAGGGGAAGGTTCCCTTATGTGAATACTAGCACTATGAGTTCAACGGTGCCCTCCGATTTCAATTCCGATCACTGGTTCAAATGTTACAAAAACCCACCCGTACGTTTACCTAACGTACCAAAACAAAGTTCATAAATTCATTTCAAGCACTCCATGCCTCATAATGACACACCAACAATTTTTTCGTACTCTAAAAATTCCCTTATAATTAAAAAAAAGTACATGTAAATTTCAGGCCTTTACATTCTCCACACCTCAAATCTTTACATCCCCATAATCCATATCACAAACGAGGAAAACAGGTGGGGGTACTGAGCACGTATCTAAGCCTCCTGCTCCAATGTGCTCTCTTGGAGGTTCTCGTGTTGACAAATAATGTGCTCCAGAGTTATCGACCACCCATGAAGGAACCAATCCCATCAATCCTCAATCTCTATTGGAACCTCTGTAAAATTCACCCCATTGTCGATGTCCGTCTCATCGTAGTCGATGATGTGAGAAGGGTCATGCATGTATCTCCTCGGCTGGGATACGTGGAAGATGTCATCCAACCTGTGCAACTGAGGTAGAAGAGCTAAGCAGTAAGACACCTCGCCAACTCTATTGAGAACCTACAAGGGTCCAATGACCCTTGGAGATAACTTGCTGCCATGGCCAAATCGTTGCAAACATGTCAAGGTGAGACCTGTAGAAGGATGTGGTCACCATCAGTGAACTCCAGAGGTATCCATCTCCCATGGGCATATGAATTATACCTACTCTGTGTAGTCTTCATCTATTCCTGGATAATTTGCACCTTCTCTGTGGTATCCCTTACCACTTATGGGCCCATGAGTACAGACCCCCTGGGTCAGTCCTGCACAAAGGTGATCTGAAAGGTCACCCGTACAATAACTCAAAAGGTTCCAACCTAGTGGTGGAGTGTTTTATGTTATTGTATGAAAACTCCAACAAAGGCAAGTGATCCTCCTAGCTTTGACTGAGGTCGAGGATGCAAGCACACAGCATGTCCTCAAGGGTCAGAATGGTCCGCTCAGTCTGGCCATCCGTCTGAGGATGGAAGGTGGTTCTCAAATGAAGTTGCGTCCAGAAAGCCTCCTACAACCCCTTTCATAGCTGAGAATTATATCATAAATCTTGATCAGAGAGAATTTTCAAGGGTACTCCATGTAGCCCCACAATCTCATTCACATATAGGAGTCCTAATATCTCCACTAAACCCTACTCTCTGATCGGTTGGATGTGGGTTGACTTGGTGAGTCGGTTGAAAATCACCCAAATAGATTCATGTACCCTAAATTTACATGGATTTCCTGTCACGAGGTCCTTGGATACCCCATACCACTTCCACTATGATAGTTCTAAAGGATGAACCAATCCAGCTGGTACCTGATTCTCTGCATTCACTTGATGAAAAGTGAGATACTGAGAGACAAACATTGCTACTTCTTTCTTCATTCCTGACTGCCAGTTCTATCGTTGGAGATCCTGGTACATCTTCACCACTCTTGTTGGTATAGATAGAGAGGATGAGTATAAATCTCTCATAACTGACTCCAGAAGCGATACTTATTCCAAGGTACATCCTCTGAAGAGGATGACGTTCTCCACACCTTCAAAATATCCATTAGGTCCCTGCCCTATCGATATTTGAGAATGTCGAGCCTCGCAGTCAGCGTCCCCATGCTAAGTGTCCCTAACTCACTGAAGAAGTGGGGGAGTGACTGTAAGAGACTGAAGAAAAGCTTCTCCATCACGTTCTATAAAGGATATCTTCAAATAAACCAGCCTCTTCATTTCCTTTCCTTGCAGCTGTATACTGGATCTCCTACAAAGTGCATCTGCTACAATGTTCCCCTTCCCAGGAGTATATACTTTCACAAAGTCATCGTCATAGAGGAACTAAAGAAAACTTCATTGTCTTAGGTTCATATCCTTCTGAGATAAGATATACATGAGACTCTTGTGATTAGAGTAAACTATAAAATGCTCATTCATCAAGTAATGTCACCACATCTTCAAGGAGAAGACCACTACTGCTAACTCCAGGTCATGGGTACCATAGTTCTACTCATGATGTCTCATTTGACAAGAACCATATGTGATCACAACTCGCTACTACATCAATACACATCCATGTTTGGTCCCTAACGTGTCGCTGTAGACCATGTACCCTACGCCCTCCTACGGTAGCCTCAAGACAGGTTCACTAGTCAGCCTCAGCCTCTGCCCCTGAAAACTCTGTTGGCATCTCTCTGACCACATGATGGGTTTCCCCTTCTTCGTCAATGCAGGTATAAGTGTTCCTACTCTGTAGAAATCTACCACCAATCTATGGTAGTATCCAGCCAAACCCCGGAAACTCTGTACCTCCGTCACACTCCTGGGTGGCTCCTAAGAATGTACCGCCTCAGTCTTATTTTTATCAACTACAAAACCTTCCTCCAATATGACATGTCCGGGAACGTTAACCTCATAGATTTAGAACTTGAACTTCGAGATCTTTTCATAAAGATGGTGATCTCAAAGTGTGTCCAGTACTACCTGTAAATTATAGGCTTTCTCCTCCTCAGTTGACGAGTAGATCAAAATGTCAACGGTGAAGACTACTACAAAGCAATCAAGGTATGGCAGAAAAATCATGTTCATGAGTCCCATAAACACTACTGGAGCATTAGTTTAACCGAATGGAAAAACCAAGATCTCATAATGGCCATACCAACATCTAAAATCTATCTTCTACACATCATCATCTCGTACTCTGAGCTGCTGATAGCCTGATCTGAGGTCTATCGTTTAGAACCACTATGCTCCCTTCAACTGATCAAAGAGTTCATCAATCCTTGTAAGTGGGTACTTGTTCTTCACGGTCACCTAATTGAGCCGCCGATAGTCAACACAAAGCCTCAAGCTCCCATATTCCTTCTTGTAAAACAATATCGGGTCTTCCCATGGAGAAACACTGGGCCAAATGAATCCCTTACCTTGCAAGTCCTATAGTTTTAGTTTCATCTCACGAAGCTCTTCGGGAACCATCCGATATGCTGGTTTATATATCGGTGTCGTCTCGGGGTACAAGTCAATGTAAAAGTCCACATATCTATGAAAAGGTAGACCAGAACATCATCGGGGAAGACATCCACATACTGGTCCACCACTATAGGATAACTCAGACTCTCGACATCAACTGCTCTGAGGGTAAGGCTATATAACAGATGAGTGATCCGTGGCACTCTTCTCTTTGTAAGTCCATCCTGGGCTACAAAGGCACACTTTTCGGCCGTGAAGGTAAAACTCATCCCATCTGTACGGACCCACCACAATTTTTACCTAATACAGTCAATCTGAGCATGGATTGTAGATAACCAGTCCATACCCAAGATGATGTATTAAGGCCTCGACGCTTCTACCAGGAGACCTCAGCCGAAGCTCTCACCTCCAAGTGTAAGCTCGCACTGTCAGCACCAGTGTGTAATAGTTGAATCCGCTCATGTAGGAGTCTCTAGCCATAATAATCGAGCTAACGGCTCCATCAGAATCTCCGAGCTCTGAATGAGGGTAGTGACAATTAAAGAATGAGTGTCACTTGTGTCTATAAGTACCACAACTATAGTGGATTAGACACAGATCGTACCACGTATCATCTCTGGAGTTCCATGATCATTGGCTTCAGCTCCCTAGAGTTGGGCTCTCCCTTGTCCACCTACTCCCTATAGTCGGGGTGGACCTCCTGGTGGTGGTGGTGGTAACATCTCGAATTGTCACCCACCACTAGCTACATAGCCAGCTCCTCTTCCATGTCTGCCTACTCCCTAAGGACCTCCTCGTTCGAATCTATGTATCTACCTGGGTCGTCCATTGACCATATCTTGATCATCTGTATGGAGGGTAAGATAGTCAGGAGCCATGTGACCCTACCCCCCGCATTCATAACACCGCTTGCTCCTGGCATGACTGGCTCTACGTCGGGTGCCCTACACAATCGACCTTGAATCATGCGGTCTTCCACCTATAGGTCTGGTCCTCTTGGACCTCCGCAACATCTATCTACTGCCAGCTGCAGAAGAATTTTCTATGTGACCTCTGGTGGTGGGTCTCACTACTGGTGACTGCTCATCAAGAATACTATCAACTAAGATGGCTCTCTCTAACACCCCCACCAGCATGAGGTTTCTTAGAGAAATCATCGAAGCCCTGATCTATCAACTGAGACCCTGCTTGAATGTATGGGACCTGAAGAATGGGTCATGAACAATATCTTTGGAGTATCATGAGAGGTCAGTGAACCTCATGGAGTACTGAGCCACAGTCATTCAACCCTATTGTATATGAACAAGCTCCTCTATGAGCACAGCGTGAAGAGTCGTTGGGACAAACTCTGCCTGAAATAGGCTCTCGAAGTCTGCCTAGAGAAGTGTCACATCATCTTGAATGTAGATTATCATGCTCCACCATCTACCTGCTTCTTCTTGTAGATGACTGGAGGCAAGGATCACTATGAAACCGGCTGGTGTCCCTACTAGTCAGAAGACTCTCACCACGACCTCTAGCCAATCCTCAGCCATCTGCGAGTCCATATATCCCCTGAATCTAGGTGGCCTCTAGCGCTAGAACTCATGAAATGATCTCATGCAATATGAACTCTCTGCTACTGGGGCCGGTGGTGTCGGTCGCCCAACGTTTAATGGTACGGCTGGTGACTATACTGGAAGAGAGACCTGTTTCTAGGCCACATAACTTGTTGGGCTGTCAGTGCATACTATATTCAGAACCATAACTAGTTGTATGCGTGTAGGAATCCTAAAAAAATAGCTACACCATGGTCAAAAATTTATACCTGGTGAGCTAAATCAAGAGATCAAAAAGAAGACTCCGGAAAACACACACAGAATCAATGTTTTCATGCACTGAGTCAGAATTCAAAAGTCAGGGTCCTGGTGTATGTATACATCTACTACCACACCAACACTGGATTCCCTAAAATGATAACCACACTCACTACACATAATAGTATTGCTGTTAAAAAGATCATAGTCCGATGTTCTATTGTATAACTGACTCCTCTGATACCAATTTTTCATGACCCATCCCCGAGGGCCTTTTCTGTGACTACCCCAAGCCCGCCTTCCATAAGTTAGGGGCTGGTGACTAGCATTGAAGGCGTTTTCCCTCAAACTGGGGAGGCATTTCCTTTATAACCTATATGAAAACTCAAGCAAGAACACAATAAGATATGAACTCAAGTAAAATGAATAGTGAACAGACTGTTTACAGTAAGTAAAAGGGGCAAGAATACAAGCCCAACTAGAAAGTACGAGAAACTGAATGTACAAGTAAACTGGAACAGCTCCTGCGATCACATGCCAATGATTCTACCTAAAGGGTAGGTACAAATATCGAATGGTCGTATCTGCGGTATGCCTCGTTGAAGGTCCACATATGAGCTACCTCCAGTCCTAGTACTCTCTTCTTCAGTTAGCGATGTCTATCGTCTACACTAAACACAACGAGGGGTGGGAATTTCCCATTGACGGGTGGGTATAACAATACTCAGTAGGGACCCTGAGACCCTCATGGTCTCAAAAAATCCACAAAGGATGATTCACAAAACCAGAAATCAATTGAAAACCATACATAGGTATATGCCCACACATATACCTAAGTTATCAAGTATACCCATCTTAATCATGAGGAAAACACAAAGTCTAACTCAAAGCCCAAAGAATAACTGTTCCACAAAGGAAGGAATACCATGAAGTTAGGTACCACACTGGTATGCCACATAGAAAAATACCCCCAATATATTACCACGATGGAAAATACCATAAGGTACAGATTCAGCTCACACTCGATATTTCATAGGTACAGAAGTAGAGATGTTTAGATGTAACTAATGAATCATCTTTCTCTATTAAGAGGTAGACCCATGAAGGAACTCTAATCATTATAATTCCCACATAGGGTTGTAGTTTATCTTCTAACCCCCATAGGATCTCTAGGTGCAAACCCACAATGGATCACTCAGTGCTGACCCACACAGGATCACTTGGTGGTCACCCACACAGGATTGCATAGTGCTGACCCACACTTGATCCCCCAGTACTGACCCACACAGGATTTCTATGTGATGACCCACACAGGATCGCTCAGTGATGACCTATAGAGGATTGTTAGGTGCTGACCCACACACGATTTCTAGGTGCTGACTCAGGCAGGATTGCTCGGTGCTGACCCACACTGGATCCCTAGGTGCTGACCCACACATGATCTATAGGAGCTTACCCACATAGAATTTCTAGGTGTTGACCCACAAAAAACTTCTAGGTGCTGAACCACACAGGATCACTAGGTGCTGACCCACACATGATCGCTCTTCATTTTCACATCACAGCCAGCTACTGGTTTCCCGAACTAGGCTTTCTAATCTCCGGGAGGGTCCAATCCTTAAGCCATTTGTTGATACTCCATCTTCCTCTAAGTACCATGAATAAGTACTAAAACGGACCCCCATTCCATAGGGGTATCAACACAACAGATGGTACGTTAATCGGATGCCTAGTATGTGAGTTGTTATCCTTTTAGTACCGAGGGCCCGGTTAGATTTGTGTTGATCCAACCCGACTATACTCCAACTTTATCCAAAACCCCAGTGGGGTATACTCAAAAGGATCATCTTGCTCTATGTTTTCCAGCGCGGATGATGGTTCATCAAACGGATGCTCGGTGCCAAAGTTATTTCCAAAATAGAGTGTAGGGTCGAAACTGGTCCGGGTCCGGTCCGACCCGATCGGTCCGACCCGGCCCGACCCGGTCTAGTTCGACCCAGTTCAGATCGACCCGGCCCACTGGGCCGCCCATCTCATGGTGTCTGGTTCGACCTGCGTTGGGTGGCCTGGCCTGGTGGCCCAGCCTGGGTGGCACGGTTGGGCCACGAGGCCGCGGAAGGCCACAGAGGGCCGAAGAGGACCACAGAGGGCTGTGAGGTCTCGGGGTGGTGCGGCGAGGCCCCGGGGCAGCGCAGGGTGCAAAGGCCTTGGGGAAGCAGAGCGTCATGCCTTTACCAGCAGCTGGCTTGACCGACCGCCCATGGTTCATTCACATCGTCATGGTTCTCGAGTTCCACCAGTGCCAAATGTCGGCCCTGATCATCATCACCATCGCAAAGGTCACACAAAAGATCCATAAGATTAGCGGATGGGTCAGGCCATGTTTGTTTGGCCCATACCCTTCACATTAGGATGGTAGCATATGACTCATGGAAGATGATTCAATGTGTGAGTGAATTTAACATGGATAAAATTCAAACACACCCCTAACTTGATTTCTCATCGATGTCAAAGAGGCGGGAAGAATGAATGTCAGTAGCGTCGGCATTTCCTCAATCTTTGGTTCATTGTCATCGAAGACATCCTATGTTGGTTTCCTCCACAAGGTGCTTACAATATGGCTTGGGGTCTCTTTCCTCATTCTATGATCTCCAATGGTTTTTCTTCATTGGGAGGTGATGTTCTTAATTGGAGATGAATTTCTCCACGCTCTCGCAAGCGCTTTTCCAACCCTCTTTACAACTAAAGAATAACCAACTTAATAGAATATGTTGCCTATTTAGTTTTTTTGGAATAATTTTAAATTGGATTAATTAATTAATTAAAATTTAATAATTAATTAAAGGAGTTTTGGCATAATTAAAGTGAGAGGATTCCAAAGGTTATCTCCCATTAATGGGGAGTTAAAGAGGTTTCTCCCATAATGTGGGTTCGGGAGGTCCCCACATTTAGGATTCTGAAACTTTGGGGTTCTGATCTCGGGTGTTCCCCACCACCATAACCCATGTGGGAGGTTTTAGTTCAGGTAGTCCCCACCTATGAAACATCCACATGGGTGGTTTTAACAAGAAAATTAAAAAAAAATATTATTATTTTTATTTCTATTCCCACAGAAAACTGAAATTCTATCTTTCACCATCGACCTACTTTGGTCAAGGGGAAGGTCCCCTTATTCCAATACCGGTGTTGTGAGTTCAATGGTTCCCTCAAATTTAAATTGCATGTAGTGTTACAAAAGTTACAAAAACCTTCTCATACATTTAATAAACATATGAGAAAAAATGTTTAGAAATTGATTCCGGGCTCTCCAGGCCTCATAATCATGCACCGAAAATTTTCACGCACTCGTAAAATTCTCAAATTAGTAAAAAATAACATGGAATTTTTGGGTATTTACACTAGAGTTCACAATAATTCAGGTTTTCATTGAAATTGTACATAGTGGAAATTGGAAAAGTTCAATTTATAAAGGGGTCACACCAAAGGCTATAGAGAATACTATAGACCCTAACTAGATTTACCACTATATATGGAATCAACACTTGTGTATGATGGTCATGTGAATACCTAAAACCATACCTAGGTAGGATTATATGATATCGTCTCACACCACGGTCCTAATGGGGGAATCCTAGAACTCTATCTATGATTTGACCCGTAGAGGGGATAATATCCAATTCATAGGACATTAAGCCTCACTCAGCCCTTATAATGAATGAACCAATGGTGTATGGCCAAAATATAATAGATCATAATAATAATTAAAAAGATCCTCAAGCCATCCTAGAGAATGTAAATGGTGTGTATTAGTATTATAGAGTATTCCATTCTTTCCTCGGGCCTTCCAATGTCCTCTATCCTATTCCTATGTAACCCAAACCGTGCATGTAAACTTTTGGCGTACCCTTATATCGAGATGTGTTCGGGAATCTATTCACGTCTGAGTGTAATAACATAAAATTTTATCAATGGAAATTCAATTTTTATAATTATTAAATATAATATAAATCACATAAAATCACATATAAAATACTATACCAACATTATAATTTAAAACTGAATGAAAAGAGATTTTTTTTTAAAAAATAAACCTCTTCCAAATAAATTGTAACTTGACCGTTGTTACAATAATGTGATAATTATAAATAGTAATCTGTTTAATATAATTGTAAATTTTCCCATGAAAACATAAACAATATTTAGTTATCTTATGAATCAATTTATTATATATTTATATCATTGTATAATTAAATATATGTTCTAAAAATGATAAATTAAGTGTCAGCATTTTAACAAGTCCTAAATATTTTATTAAAATTTATAATTAAAATAATTATTTCAAAGAAAATATATTTTCATTATACAGATTATTAAATTAATATTTTTCTATAAAATAATTATTAAATAATATTACAAGGCATTAATCAATTTTTAAAAGTGTCATACAATGAGTTATAATTTAAAAATATGTATTTTTGGAATAAATGATGGGTTTGATAAAAAATTAAATTCATCTCATTTTGAAAATTGTTTTCATATATTTAATTCTATTTTGTAGTTATATATTTCAAAAAAATCTATGGTGGGGTTTTCTTATTTTTCAAAAAATTTATAATTTATGGTGAATAGTGAAATACAATAATTTGTGGTATTAAAAAATACAGGAATTATTGAGTTATGCATAATATATATATGATTTAATCCCATATTAGGGAAATATCATTAATTATTTAACAATTATTTTTATAATGATGAAAATAAATAACACTATTATTCTATAATTATAATATAATGAATATATTAATCAAGAATACTCCTCTCGTCCCCCTACAAGTACAACCTATCACCACCTACTATCCTCAAACGTTCTGAGTCATGAAGCTTGTAAACATTTTTCCACAGAACTTTTAATGTCTTTATCCCCCTTATCAGAGTATTTGGTATCAAAAATAGGCCAAAATCAATTTCCCTAAGGGGGACCTCAAGGATAATAAGTTTATGTGGTAAAATCCTCTTTTGTTTTCTTTTAATTTAATTTATTTTATTTTAATTTATATCTCTCCCCTCACCTCTACTTAACCAAGTAAAATCCTAAATCCAATATCTTATTTATGCAATAATTTAATTATGTTAATATAATATTAGTCATCAATCCTCTTCTCCTCTCCCTTTTATTCTAGAAATGAAAACATCATCTATGATGTGTCGAATTACCTCTATCGTGGACAATGAATTTTAATTTTTTATTACTCCATCAATGATGGACATAAAAACATTTTTATCAATAAACTAGATATTAATTTATATTTAAAATCTATTTTTATGTTATAGGGATGATATAAATAAATAATTAAACAAAACTACTTTGAGATAATAAAAAATTTAGTAAAATGATCTAACATTGATAATTAACTTTTTATTTAATGAATCATTCCCATATTTTTGAAAAAAATGGTATATAAAACCATCTAAACATCTAGATTTGAATAAATATCATATAATTCAACTTTTTTGTACTTCTTCTATTTGACAAGAGAAACACTAATTTAATTAAATGGGACCAATAACAAAATCATGAAAGAAATGCTCCTGGAATGAAAAAATTGAACATTATAACCTATAATAAATGCAATAAATGAACATAATAACATTTCCACAAATCAAATACACGTATAATAGGTTTTGAATTAATTAATTAATGGATTTAATTTTATTATATAGGACTTTAAGTTCAAGGGCATAACACTTTCGGAAAAAATGTATGGAATTATCTTCGAACCTTCTATTTATATTTGGATTATGAATTCTCATTATTTACAGCAATGTACATATTAATTGTTCATATATAATTCTTTTTTATTTTGTATATTTTTAAAATTAGGTATCAAGATCCAGTAACATCTCTTTTATAGAGAAATACATGCTTTAAATGGTTCCCTTATTGATTCTACCCGATGAGAATGCTCGATTAAAGGTAACTTCCCAATTTCTTACCGATTTTTGTGTACCATCCATAATTATTTTCATCCATAAATATTATTTTAAAAAGGAACTATTTTATGAATGAAAAAGTATAAATGTTCATTTATTTTCATACAAATATTTATTCCTTTTCCTGCTTTAAATAAATTATTTATTTTACATTAAACCATAATAAAGAGGTGCATTTATAATGTTTCAAACACACCTTTTAACAGTATTCATTTCTATTGAAAATTATTTATCATTATCAATGAATATTTTTTCATAAGAATTTCCTGTTATGATTTATATCTATTCATTCATGAACACCTCTACGAAATTATGATTTTTAAGGATTTAAGACATGATTATGATACCCATTTATTTCTTTAAGTTACCCTTATGTTTAATTGTTAAGTATGATCCTTAATGTGGAACAGATTTTCATGAACGTGTTTTTTGGTGTTCTTAGATATTTTTCCAATTCATTAGGTAATGTTTAGTCTCATGAGATGTCTTATTGGGACCTCGAGGGAACCTGAATCCTTTATGTTGAGTCAAAATACCTCTTTTGATTTTTATGTTATGTTTTGGAAATCACAAATATATTCATATATGTTTATCATACTAACAATTACTATCGTACATATTATGTCAATCGTACTAACTATGTCAATGGTACTGACTCTGTCAATCGTACTGACTCTGTCAATCGTACTGACTCTGTCAATCGCACTGACTCTTTCATTCATACTGACGCTGTCAATAGTACCGACCTTGCAATCGTACTGACTCTCTCAATCCTACTGACTTGTTTAGTCGTACTAACACTTTCAATCATACTGTCTCTATTAATCATATAGTCTTTTGTTCAGCATACTCTCTTTGCACCATTTCATTACATTGCACTAATTAATACTAATAGTACTCATATTTTAATTTTATCACATGATTGTTTTTATTCTTTATCAAAGTACATGTTTTATATCAATCGTACTCATGATTATCATTTTCATATATCATTTTTTTAACCGAAATGATTTCATGGAGTTAGTTATAAATGAATCAAAATGATGTCATTCTTTCTATTTCAATATGACCATTATAATGCCAGGTGTTCAAATCCCTCCATGATTTCCAAAGAAATATGACTGTTGGAGAAAATATGACCATTGGAACATTAGGCCTATGAATAGGAGGTCATTTGAAACTGTGAAGTACAACTGAGAGACTTTGATCATTATTTTCTACTAACAAGTTCTAGAGAGAGATGTTGTGACTTCTCTCTTGCTTCGTGCGAAAGCATTGAGATTACAAAATGTGAATGTATCATTCTTAGTTTTTGTAATTCATTAAGTGCTTTGATTTAATTTGTGCGACCGATCAGGTGATAACGATTGAGGGCTACTAAGGATAGGTAGACGGTGGTACCGATCATCGTATCGAGGGATTTCATGTTTTTGAAAGACAAAGGTGCCGATTACCTGAAAAATCGAGGGCTTGTAGGGATATCAAGACAGACGTACCTATAATCATATCGAGGGCTTGCATGGATAGCAATAAACACATACCAATCATCGTATCAAGGGATTACCAAGGGGATAGTAAGACATACCTCTTATCCTAGGTGAAATGATACCCTTCTCTTTGTGATAAAAGAATTGTAATACTTTTACATTTCTACTATTGTTTTTTTGAAAGGGAATTTTATTGTTTCCTTCCTTTATTTCATATTCATTTGTAATTGTTTTAATTACAATTATACTGTTACATATTTTATTGATATATTCTATATGCTTTATGGTTGAATCCTTCACTATTGTATAAGTCTGATTATTATATTCATTTTGAAAACAATTACTTTACATTTCTTATAGTATTACATCATATCATACTTTTTTATTCAATAAAATTGTGGTTATTTGTAATTTGTGTGAATTATATTAGTTTAAGATCATTTAATCTAACTTCTTAAGTATTTAAACACAATGTTTTTAAACCTACAATTCACCCCCCTCTTGTATTGTTTAATCTAATATACATATCCATCTATATTTTGATCCAACACATTATGGGACTTAGCCCACCATGTGTAATATGCTTGGTAGTTATCCTTGATTCATGCTTATGTAATGTTCTATGTTCTTTCCAAATTCCAATGATTCCATAATTACATTATCCCATGTTATACATGTTATGGTATATATGATTACTTGTGTTCCATGTCATTAATGTCATCATGTAATGCTTTATAACCCTTGTGATATGCTTTATTCATTAGTTTATTCCCTTATTGGTCTTTTAGGTCATCCATTTTGTTCATGTATTCACTTTTTTATCTTATAAATATGTATAAGATCAGAGGAATATAAGATATATTTATGTATAATAAAAAAATATTTTTTTATTTCAGCTTCACGGATTCAAATTATGTACCTAATATTCATAATACATTAGGCATTATGATCATTGGTTTTTATTTCATATTAATTTATGCATTAAATATTGTAATAATATATGTAAAAGGCTATAGTCATTATACTTGGTATTAGAGTACACTCTTTTTATTTATTGGGATTATTATCAGAAAACATAGAATGAACTGAATGGATAATTATTTCACCACGGATAACCTAGATTGGAAATTAATTATTCACATGTAATAAAATACCTTCCTTTTATAAGTTTATCATTCTACATTCAATGTTTTATTTTTAAATGTTTATTATCCAATTATTGAAGCCCACAAATTTTTCCATTTTTTTATTACATATGGGAGGGAAATATGAGAAACTGAGTTAACAGTCAATGTAATATTAAATTTGATAATTAACGAAATGAAATTCCAAATATGGTGGAAACTGGTTCTAAAATTTTTTGTTGTACTTTCTCGATTAGATCAAGTTATGAATAATAACATGATTTGTGGGGAAATCCCTCCTTATTCTAGGAAAGATAATTTTTTGGTTGAATACTTTAGTTGAAAATACCTCCCATATTTAGTGGATCATCTAATCCCATCCCCATAGAAAATGTGTTAATATCATGTAGAATATATCCTCTATCCCTCATTTATTAGACGAATAGTATGTCATGTTGTCGGTCTATCATTTTGATAGGGAAGATTATAATATAGGGAACTTGTTAAAAATAAAAAATTCTATGTTGGAATTTTGATTCTATGGTATGGGATGACTTCGGGATAATATTTTTCAATAGCACATTTCCTCAAACTCTCAGTCTTATGATTGAACTGAAGTTCCTCAAACTAAAGTATAAGAGTAAAAAGTCAATCATGGCATATGAGGAATACATTACAAGGATTTCACTACACACCTCTAGAATTTTCATGGACACTAAATGCTATGTGGATTGTTTATTTTTTGTTCTAAAGAATATTCTATGAAAATCCTTTCTAATCTCATACTTTGATAGCTTTGACGAGATTTTATGTTGTTCTCTTAAGGTTAAAATAGCGATCATATACTCTTCAATCGTCACATGGTCACAAAGATAAAAAACATATAATAGAGTTTAATATGGGACAATTAATAGATAATTCCCATAATGGAATGAAAACCCCGCATATGATGTGTCAAAAGTGTTGGAAGAAGCGTCCTACAAAATATATAAGGGGAACCAAGAGATGCTTCAAATATGGAAAAGAGGGGTGTCAAGATAATAATTTATGAAGGGATGTGATGAATCCCACAAATTTGGAGGACTAATGGAAGGTTCATTTTAATACTCAGTACAGAGTGTCGTGTATCAATTGCATGTAGCATGGTAATTATTCAAGCCATTTCTCTAACCCTTGATTTGTTGGATGAAATCAACCTCAACCTCCAAGTAAAAAATGAAGGGAATATGCTACCACTATAACTAAGGTGGAACGTGATATTGATTTAGTGACAGATACAATGATTATTCATTCATAAAATTTTAATGTACTATTTTATTATGGTTATATTCATTCTTTCATATGTTTCATGTTTATTACAACTATTAAATCACTACCTCAAAATATGGAGGTTGATTTATTTGTGAGAACATAAAATTTGGAAATTATTGCATTCTATTTATATAAATCATCCCTCATTAATTATGGTGGGTGAAACATCCTAGATAATCTTGTATAATTTATTTAGTTGTATTTTTTGTCTATATTGGCCAAGTATTTTCTATATTTTCAAAAATCTAACATCAATTTCCAATAGAGGGAGATCAATCTTCATATCTTAAAGCATCCTCAAATTGTGTACAAGTGTAAGGAAGAGAATGAACCACCTTCAGAATCATCATCCTAATTGTGGATAATATTTCCTTCTGATCAAGAATATCTAGCTCAAATTATTGATAAAAATGATAGGATCATGATTCTAGACATTCCCATTATTAGGGACTAAACCGATGTGTTCCCTAAAGAATTTCCCATTATTCCTTCTGACAGAGGGTTTAAATTCCTAATTGATCCTATTCATATATCTTATGATATATCAAATTCATCTTATAAAATTTCTACTATATACTTAAAGGAACATAAGAACTAGTTACAAGATAATATGGATAAGTGTTTTATATGCTTGACTATTTCAGTATGGGGTGTGTTGACCCTCTTCGTCAGAAATAAGGGCAGATCTATGTGCCATTACATTGATTATCATGATCTCAAAAAAATAAATCTAAATGACCAGTATCCCCTAACATGGATAGATTAATTGTTTAATAATATACATGGGGCCACATATTTCCTGAAGGTGGACCTTCAGTTGAGATATCACCAATTAAATGTAATGAAGGAAGATATTTCCAAGACTACCATTTGAACAAGGTATGTGCATTTTGGGTTCATGGTGATTCAATTTGGACTCACTAATACATCCCCAAATTTCATGCACATAATTAACAGATACTTTAGATATTACCATGAAAATATATTGGCAGTCTTTATAAATAATATTCTTATATACTCCAATTGAAGTTAGGAGAATGAGGAACATTTGAATATTATTTTTAAGATAACGCGAAGAGAGAAACTATATGTTATGTATAGTAAATTTATTTTTTAGATTGAGGATATATTATTCTTTTGGAATATAACCACTAGAAAAGGGATATCTATGGACCCATATAGGACAATGGAAATCAGAGAGTCTCCTAGGAAAACATCTGTAATGTAGATTAGCACTTTCTAATGTCTAACTGTGTATTATTGGCCTTTTTTAAGAACCTAAGATGATATTAAAACCTATTAAACAATCTGAATATAAAGAGTGAAAATATTTTCTTGAATAGATATTATGAATAATTATTGAATGAGTTAAAAATATTTTTATCCTGGAGCCAATACATACTCTAAAAACTTGTGTGGAACACTATGTGGTATAAAGTGGTTCCTAAAAGAGGGGATTAGGCTGTTACTAATTAAAATGATAAAATTATGGAATAATCTTCATGGATGTTGAAAATTTATAAGAAAAACTATACTATTCTTGATGAGGAGATGAAAGTTGTGATCATCACAGTGAAATGTTAGTGGTGTTATCTCTTGGGGGAGAAATGTGAAATATATACTGATCATAAGCACCTAAAATATATATTCCCATTGGATCATTATATTTACCAAAGAATATGGTTACATCTCCTCAATTATTATGACTTATTAATCCACTAGAGTCCTTATAATGAAAAAAATATTGAACATGCCCTATATGGAAAGCGTCATGCAACATTATCCACAATGAGAATTGAGAAGCATCTAATCTTTTGAGATTTTCAAAATATGAACATGGGAGTCATTAATGAAGTAAAATAATCAATCATTTCATAAATGATATATCAAAATTTTTTTATTAATAACATAAAGGGTGTTCAAATAAATAATGTGGAAATATTTAAACTTGTGGAATCTATTAGAAACACGAAATTCTCCAAGTTCAAAATTATTGTAGAAGGATTAGTATGATTTGGGGCATGACTGTGTAAACCATCCAATCCAATATAATGAATGATCAAATTAATTATGAAACCTGATCAAGCTTATCTACTCAAATAGGAAGATCTAAGATGTATTGTGATCTTTATGAAAAGTATTGGAGAGATAATATGATGAAAGATATCACTTAATATACATCAAATTGACTAGTGTGTTAGCAAGTGGAGGCTAAAAAGAAAAATTACAAGGTATGATAAAACCACTACCCATAACAACATGTAAATGGTGAAACAACCACAAGGACTTCTTCATGGGTATTCTGAAGAGATAAAGAGGGAAAATTCTTATTTGGTTTTAAAAAAATATTCGAAAACATATTCCAGGGGATTAAACTCACCACAACTATAAATACCCACCCCTATTCTCATCTACCATTCACCTCAATTGTATTATAGATTTTTATAAATATCAAGTATTATGTCCCATATATCTAAATTTATTTTTGAAATTGTTAGGTGGTTTGGGGTATTGACTCAAAACAATGAATCTTATGTGAAATAAGGATTGCTAATTGCCTTTTTTTGCTTTTCAAAATGTAATTTTTTAGAATTAAATTATTCAAAACTCCCACATTTTGTGATTGAATTCCTATAAATCTATGTTATTTCCTTAAATATGATCATTTACCATTGAAATATTATCTTACCCCTCTTATATTACCATTTCAATAATATGTTACCATTCCAAATATACGGTTCCAATTTATCCCTCTTCAATTACGATTTGAAATGATTTTTTACAATATAAATTAAAATCCCGTGTCATATTATAAAATTATTTTATATAAATTCTATTATATCCCTTTTAATCTATTTTTAATTTTATATTACCCAAATATCTCTCACATTATCAATATCATAAGCCAATTCCGTACGAAAGCAAGGGTCCATTTTCCACTATTTTCAATTCCAATTTTAATTTCAATTATTGTATCCATTAAAATCATTAACCTATTCTTGGAATATTGTAAAACTATAATATTATTTCTAGTTCTTATGATATCGTATACATGAGACACCATGTTTCACACACATTATATTTAATCCATAAGATGTTATAATGGTGAAATCCACCCAAAAGGTATGCGATTCTACAAAAGTCTCTATATAGGCCTTGTATTTCTAGTATTATGGATTTATTATTTTTAAAAGAGGAATATTATAAGGAATGACTAAAATGATTCTGTAGGTGAATCATATTCCATTCCCTAAGGATATTAAAATATATATTGGAATAATATCACAATTTATATGAAAAAATTTAGACTTAATGATTGGCCATTAAGGAAATTTTATATCGCAAATGAATAAAAGGTATTTGAGATCACAAAATAATAATAATATGGGGTATTTATAAATAATTTATTTGGTCTCCTACCATTTATAATACATTTATTAAATAATGCAATCACATTGAACCAATTAATATTTATAAGTGCATGAATACTATAAATACCTATTTTTAAATTATTAAGTATAATTATCTTTACATTTTGAATCCCTAATGATTCCTAATGAGATTGAATTAACTTTTGTTAGATTTAAATAAAAATTAATACTCTAGACAATTAATTATACATAAATTTATATCATTTTATTATATACATTATGCATACCCAATACATGAAAAAAATCACCATTTAAAAAATAAAATGAGTTATTTTGGAAATGACAAAAATTTACCATAAAAGTGGTTGAAGTGATCTCGTACACTCTTTGGGAACAATACATACCCAATGGAACTACCTGGGATCCATCACCTATACCATGATCAAAGTGTTCTAAGAAAAAAACCTCCAGGTACCTAGTAACACATGTTCACTGCATGTGTTACCACCTACTAACTACACTAAATCCCATAAATCATCTAACCAAACCACTAACCATACTTAATAAAAATTTAATATCAATTAACAATATAAATAATTTCACAAATTAATCTTATTATGTCTTACAATCACTTATTAGATATAGAAAATCCAAAAATCTCATGTTTTTTTCAAAAAACAATCCCACAGATAATGAAAAATTCATTTGATTTAAATAACTAATTACACAGTTAAAAAAATAATATCACCACCTAAATATTATCATCCAAATGAATGGAAAAGGTTGACTAAAGAACACCACCAAAAGAAGATTATTATTTTTATTTACTGATATTAGATAAAACCAATTCAGCATAAATGTGAGAGTTTGTATGTAGGTTGTAGTCTAATTCAATGTAAGATTCCCCTAAGAACCGGTTAAATGTTTTAAACTAAATCGTATGTTCATGTTTTGGATAAAATTTTAAAAATAAATTATTGACTTTTTATAATATGTAAAACCATTGAAAATATGTATATAGTTCAAAATCATCTCCTCCTAAATGATGGTGGGATGTAAAAAGTGATTAGACAAAAATATAAGAGAGTAACCTAAATATATAGAATAAGATAAAAAACATCATAAATGAAATCACATCATTAACATATTCCCAACATTTGATTAAAAGTTTGATTATACTAAAAAAACATTGGAATTCTCTTGGAGGAACCAAAAACAATATTCAATTACATCCTATAGAAGAAAACCCCATCATTACCGCAATGTAATAACCAGACTGAAATTCTCAGATTGGATTTGAACTAAACTGGGGGTACTAGATAGAGTGTGATCATAACTAGTTTATCAAGCCTCTTTACTTTTCCACATTTGGACATAAGGTTCCTATGTAAACTGAACCAGTTTTACATTGAAAATTTCTACGTGTGTAATCAAAATAAACTCACGTTTTATATCCAAAACACCCTTCATATAAGAGAACAATCGTAAATTACTTAACACTATGGTCACCACGTAAACATTAATTATTGTATCAAAAACAATAAAGTGAATATATAAAAGGATATAAAAATAAAATTAAGAATATCTACCATTCCAAAAAACCTTTATATTTTATATAATAAGAAAAATCCTTGAAATTATATATAGATATATTAATAACCATAAAAACAAAAAATTAGAAATCAATTTTAAATGAGATATGTCTTCAACAAATTTTGTTAAAACCTAATGTTCTTGAAATGACGTTTTTGAAATATAACACATGAAAACCACTACAACCTATTTATATCAAAATCAAATGTCAGGAATGATTTAGAGAATTATTTTATTTCAATTATAAATAGTTTAAAGAGGAATTAATTTAATAATTGACACTTATAAATCAAAATAGATAATAGTTTGTCAAAAAAAGTATAATATAGAAACAAATTCCATAATTTGTATGGATTTATTTTTGTAGTTCAACAGGTGTTCAATGAGGTGTGTATGTTTTTAATCCAATTTAATTTCATCATTTTGAACTAATGTGAATTTCTAATGAGGTCATGAGAGGTGTGTTGGTGTTTGGGGATTATTCAGAGCTCTAATTCATAATTATTTGAAATTATAGTGGGGTATCATAGTTAATAATCCATGTACCGAGTATTCATGGTTATTACTAATCATACGAGGTGTCTTAGAGAGCATAGATGGGATGTACTATTTGAGGAAACCATACTGCCCAAGACACACTCCCATGGGAGACTATTGTATTTTTTATAAAAGAAGAAAAGAATTGTTTCAGAATTGTTTCACAAACCATAACCCTAAAACATTCATGGGGGTTCTTAGATAGATATGTTTGTACAATTGGGGTATAATTTTTACAATTTTTCATCCAACCTATGTGTCCCAGTTATAAAATATTAAAATTACTCATTTACCCTTAATTCGTTAAATCACTTTCCCTCATATTATTTTATTCACTCAATCATAAACAAGGGATTATTTTCTGTTATTTAATCTCAAAACCTAGGATTTGGTTTCAATTCATGATTTAGACATTGATTCAGGAGAAGTTCATCTTATTAGATCTATGTTGGTGCGTTATTAATTCCTTTTGTGACTTTCTTCATTGGTGTAAATGTCAATAGTGTTTTTTAGGCAGAGATAATATGTGATATTGCAATGCTTTTATTATCTTCTTCATTTTCCCCTTATCCAGAAAAAATCAAAGGCTTCGATTGGATGACTATTATACCATGGGTATACGGTAGTTCATCTAAACCTTTTAAAAAATGAGTAGTTTTCTATAGCTAGTTTTTGATGTGCCACGTGTTGGGTATTTCAAGAATTGTTTCTAAATTAATTAAAATTGTTGATTAAATGGTTGAATCCTTTATAAGTTTCCCACTTAGTACCATTATATGGTTATAGGCTCTCAACCATAACCTGGACAACACATTGGGTGTAATTTTGTATCTACCACGTGCATCCACACCTCCATGGGTTCATGTATTCGATCTACACCTTTGTGGGATCCTTGATATATTTATTTGGAAATTAACTAGTGGTTTATGCCTCTATTTACATGTTTTTACACAAAATGAATTTGATTATGTTATTACATGGAAATGTCAATTAGGTGGGATGGACTCATTTATTTTGTATCATTGGGATCTGGTTTATGATTTAAGGTAATTGATAATTGGAATAGCTAAAGAATGACCCTTTATTACTTTATGAGACCATGCTGATAATGGATGGTATATCAAATTACATCAAAATATATACTAAATCGATTCTAGATTATATATCATTTCATGGAAATTTACAATCCATGGATCTGGATTATGTGGGATGCATCAAAAATTACTTCCCCTTTGATATTTTTATGGCCCTCACACTTGATTTTACAAGAAATAACATTGAATATACATTGGTCTTTAGAGATTGTATTTTTGCCTTGTGGCCTAACATTGGATTACTTGCCAAAGGAAATAGTGGCTGTTTATTTTGATTTATAGATTTCTATGATTTGGGGAATTGAATAAAGTTAATTGACTGGATAGTATGAAATATAAATTATCATTGTTTAGAGTTATACCATGGTTATGTTTTCTTGTTAATGGTGCTCCTTGTTGGATGTATTGTATCGCACCTATCTATTAATTTATTGTACTTTTATATATCATTCATTATGCCTTTACTTATATAACATATACTGAATAATGTATAGACACTTTTCATGATGTCCTACTAAGTATTATTAGACACCCCATTCATGTCACCATTTTGTACCCTAACAAACATCAGAGAAACAGGTTGGGACCATGGAAATATCTCACTTCATAATGCTTGATTGGTTATTCTTATTGATAAGGGAGCACAGGACAAAGATAGAATCATAATGATATCTAGAGATACATCATTTGGATTTTCCCCAAACTTTCATACATGTATTATACTAATAGTTTATTATCATGTGTTGTATAACTTTTTTATAGACACATGACATGATCATATTGTATATGATATTGCCTTTTTATTATTTTAATTTTTACTACTTCCTTATATTATGTATATGTTATGTCAATGATTTATATTATGGTTCTACTAATTTACTTACTTGGGATGCAACTATGTTACATTAATAATGAGGTTTTAGTACCCCTATAGTACCATCACTGACCCTTGATTCTAGTTAGTAACATCTATCATATAAAGAGGCACAAAATATTCCCTATGACCCACAAGTTCAGGGCATCGTTAGTTGGCTCCAAATTCAGGATGTTACAAAGTGGTATCAGTGCAATTTTTTATTATCATTTTTTTTATTTTTCTACCCTACTATTTGGGTTGGTAGAATGGATAAATTATATTATGTTGGAATTTTATAATGATTTTTTCCTAGGGGTACGTAACCAACATACAAGAAAAATCCAAATTGCTTGCGATGAGACATGATTTTGGGATTTTTTCCTTTTACAGTTGATTTGATTCCAGAACAGGGTGATGCACAAGAAATATGATATTATTATTTATTTAATATATAATTTCATGTGATCCTTGGAAAGATATATTGAGGAATCGTTTTAATTCATCATTTAAGGAACCTTACAAGATTTACATACCATGCATATTCCATGCCCTATAGTGAATATTTCCTAACTACATGATATATATTATGTTTGATTTGTGAAATGAAATTATTATTGTCTAACGTTTATTCAATGAGACTAAGAAACAAAATTTATACACAGAGTGCCTAACATAACCTAAATATTGGTTTCCTACAAAATCATTGAAATAAACCCCAGGTAGTCAAATATAGAACATTGATTTATCCACGTTTGGTCACATGGGATGAAATATGTTATGGCTGTGATTGATTGGACATTACATTTAAATCTATGAGGTGTATGGAACCTTATATGTTGGAATTAATGAACCATTTGATTCAGATATTTAATAAAAATTGAAATATAAATATAAATTTAAATTAAATTTTAACTCTAAAATGGGAATTTTACCTTTGAATATAGTTCCCAATTAATATTAACAATGTACTCATAAATATAGAGAATGAACAAGACCCATCATTTAGAGTTGTAAATAAGAAGTTACTTTGGTGTGAATTATGATCATTTTTCTTATCCAGTCCAAGATTTAAGAGAAGAAAATGGGTCATGGATTGTTCATATGAATGTTTTAACCTGTTCTATGATTTTATATATGATCATGACTTCAATACCTCTTTTTTAAGAGGGTCCGTGGAATTATTAATGCAAGCCACCATGAAAGACTCTATTCATGTTCTTGGAGAGTTGATATGAAAACTCCCAAGAGGTGGTGGGAATTGAGCAACTAGTATATCCTTTAATAGTTCCTCTTATAGAGCCATAGGTTGTATCAAATACTAAAGACAATGCTTAGTTTCATAATGGTTTCTTACACTTTATACAGACCGATCTAGGAGCTCTGTAACCTAACTAATATATGGGAGACCTGAAACATGTGTTCCAAAAACATAATTCATTCACATTTTTGGGGATGGCATCCATGGGAGTTTGATCTATCGGTTGAAACTATACATTCAATTTTTGAGCATCGTGGGGAACCTCTAGAGAGAAGAGTGATGCTATTGAAAAATATTATTGGAGGAGGTTCTAAGAGGTGGAATGTTCAAAACCATGTTTTTATTATTTTGTATATTTTTAGAGTGATTTAAATTTATCATTTATGATTAATTCACTCCAAATATTCTACGAGCTGATCGGTTCCATGAGTTTCTACACCTGGAGTACAGTATGATGACCTTTGTGGATAATTTAGCAAGTTTTACAAAAATTCAATGCATTTTTCTTGTATACATATTGATAATTTTTCTATGGAAATTTTTTTGGATGTTAAAATCATTCCATTAAGTCATAGACATAGATATTATATCATGCTACTATATCAGAAATAATAAATCATCCATTGATTTCTAAACAAAACATGAGGGATGTTAGGGGTGCAGAGTAGGGTAGATCCTGTTTCTGACCCATGATTCTATGTAATGCAGTAGGAAGATATTCTTTAAGATCTTTCATGAGAGGATTATAAAAATAATGTATGAGTTATGGTATTTATGTCTTCTTTTATATTTGTAAATGGTGGAGACACAAGTGGATTCAGTGCGATAATGACCCATTAGAGTGCCAATATTTTTTGCAAGATGTGACATCTATAAATAATTTTAGTACAATCCCATCATTTGTCAATGAGAGGGGGTTGAAATCAACTCTATATTTAGGAGATGGTTTCACTACTAATAGTGTTTCTAGGTTCTAGAGTACTTCCATTCATTTTGGACAAGGACATTTTTTTGGTCAAGGGATCTAGACAACAGTTTATACTCAATTGTAGATTAGACAATCACCTGGTAGTCAATTTATTCATAAAGGTGATGAATTAGGATAGATATATTTTTCACACTGCACACCTATAGAGAAGAGTGACATTATTTATATAGTGAGAGTTAATGCATTTTAATCCAATAATTTAGTATCTTCTCTTTTTTATGTTGGTGGTTATGATAGATTTATGTCATTATCTATTGTGGAGACACTCATGCTCACTGTTTAGTTTTATAATAGTGTTATGATTCCCAATAAAACATTAGGTTTTTGATCCAAGAGTGTACACAAGGGCATGTAGTTCCCCCTTGTGATAGTTTTGTGTCACTTTGTGTGGGATCTCTCCATCCTTGAGATGATAGGATTTGATGTCATACATGTGATGGATTTTCTAGTATATTATCAATCCCATATCAACAATTATCACTGATGGGTGACCTCAGTATCACCATAGGGTATATGTTTTTATTTACAAGGGTAAATACATATATTTATATATTATAGATTTTAAATCAATGGTCAGACCAAACAAACATACCTCTAGTGGTTGATCATTTCAGGGAAATTTAATGACATGACTTTTCTATACTACCTATAGAGAGAATAATATAGTTTTCCATTGAGCTACTACAAGGAGCTGTATCAATTTATGATTCTCCTTATTGGATTAATTCTACATAAATTATAGTGTTTGAGAAGAAGCTATATGTTTTGGATGTGAATTGAATTATACGACCAAGTAATTCTATTTGGGTTTTGTTGGAACTCATTTTGAAAAGGGGGTCAAAACCCTTATGCTATGTGTGAATTATTGAAAATTGAACTAAATTATGTTTAATAACTGATATAACTATCCTCGAATAGATGAAATATTTCTACAGAGCTCAAGAGCTTAGGTATTCTTACAAATAGATCTGTGATTAGGTTATCACAGAGTACGTGTTTGACTAATATATATTCCTCATATAGATTTTCATAGTTGGTATGTTTTATACTCATTTCTTGTAATTCCATTTGGTCTAATGTATGCACTAGATACTTTAATATACTACTATAGATGAGTTTTATTTTCTTGTATGTGTTTATTTTTGGTGGTATTCATTGAAAATATCATTAACTTTTCTAACACTCAGAATGACCATGCCGAATGCCTCGAGATAATTTTTGGTCCACCAAGAAATAATATATTATATGCGAAGATAATAAAGTGATATTTTTGGATTGATAATATTAACATTAGGGGTCATATTTTTTCTAAGATAAGAGTATTTATAGACCTATAGAAGGTGAGAGCTATATTTTTCTAGGAGATTCCCAAGAACGTCCTTAATATATAGAGTTTCTTAGGGATATCTTATTCTTACAAGAATTTCATACATGTATTATCATGCTTATGAGCACCTATTATGTGATTTAATTATAAGGGAGTGATGTTATTATAGTAAAATACATCTGACATATCCTTTTTAAAGATTTTCAGGATATTGACTTCAACACTAGTCAGCATTATTCAAAATTATGGTAGAATCTACACATTGTATTGTGATTAATTAGGTATTGAGATAGGAGTAGTTTTGATGTAGTGGGATTGATTGATTGTGTAATTATCTCATTAGTTGGTATCAAAAGAGTGGAACTATATAACACATGATCACATGTTCGATGTTTTTGTACATTCCTTTCGCTGTTGGGGGAATTATTTACTGGGATGCCATTTTTGCTGTATACAGGCCACAAAAGTCTCAAGTACATATTTTCATGGAATGAATTGAATATTTTGAACCAAAGGTCTTTTTAACACCTATAGTCTTTTTAAATTTATCTTTATTATATTCCCTAAAATGTAAATATAGTTTCTTATGCACTGAGTAGGAGGACTCAGATATGTGCTCTTCCAGAGTCTAGTAGTGAGCTGCCACTTCTGGTGTTATTATTAGAAATGGACAGGGATGTGAATAATTTTCATGGTATGAATTATCCATCATAAATAGTGGTGAAATAAACTCTTTTAGAAATGGTGAGGATGAGATGGATTTGAAATTTTATGTGATTTTTCCTATATGAGAACATGGATGGTGAGGTCATACCTCCAGGTTGTACTATTTTTGAGGATGAAATTATATATATACATGTTTTAATTTAGGTTTTAGATGTCATACATGATGAGATTATGTGAGAGTTTCATATGTTATCATGGTAAATACATCCTAGATCCACCAAAATGTATTGAGAGATACATCCCTCGTATTGGTGGTCCGGTGCAAAATGAGAGGTACTTGGGTTTTTTACAAAGTGTGGCACCTATAACTAGGTTATGGTAGAACCCTAGTAAATAGAAATCCATTTGTAATAGATTCCCATTCCAATGTGGAAATGGGATGATGTTGCAAAGGATTTCATGACCGGATCACCGATGTTTCCACAAGGTTGGGAGTTCGTATGGGTTTATGTTGGGAGGCTCATGCAGGTATCCCATTTAATATGAATCGGGGAAACATTATCAATAAATTTTATATTGGGATACATTATATTCATGATATTTTTAATCTTCATGCGTTTCCTCATATCAGTTTATCATATTGGGATTACAGGATTACATCATTATTTTGGGAAGGAATACTGAGGGATTTGGGTAAACTTGTTCATCTGAGAAAAACATAACACCTAGAAACTTATCACTTATCAAAGAAAAAAATAAATTTTATAGAAGTCATTTATAGAGATTGAATTCTCAATTTGGGAGATCCAGATAGTGGAAAAAACCTCTATTTGAATTTAGCTATAATAATAGAAATGTAGACACCATACAGATGAAACCTTTTGAGGTTTGGTAAGGTAGTCCATGTCAATATCCTCTATACTGGTTAGTGTTAAAGGAATTAGAACTACTAGGTCTACACATCATTTTGGAGACTTCAGAGTGTTGAGTCAACATGGTTTTCCTTATGACTTTTAACTTTCCTTTATTCAAGGGGGAGAATGTTCAGTCATTAAGGATTTCCTTATGACTTTACCATTCCTCTTATTTTGAAAATCACAAACACCTTATTTTAAGGAAAATATTATTTTACCCCTATTTTACTTCTATAAGGAAAATTTCAATTCCCAAGGAAATTTACCCTTTCCTATATTTCATTATTCATATAATAAATTTTATAAGTATAAAATTTAGTTTCATGTCTAAAACCTCAGAATCACATAATACTAAGATATGAAGCATTTTGTTTTTGGATTATGAAATCTCATTATGAATTCTAGTGCAGAATTATCATTACGAATTCTAGTAGAGAATTCTCGTTACGAATTCTAGTGCAGAATTACAATTACAAATTCTAGAGAAAAATTCCCATTACGAATTCTAGTGCAGAATTCTCATTATGAATTCTAGTGCAGAATTCTCATTACGAATTCTATTACAGAATTCTCATTATGAATTCTGGTGTAGAATTCTCATGAAGAATTCTTGAGCAGAATTATCATTATGAATTCTGGTGGCGAATTCTCATTACGAATTCTGGTGCAGAATTCTCATTACGAATTCTGGTATAGAATTCTCATTACGAATTCCAGTGTAGAATTCTCATTACTAATTCTAGTGCAGAATTATCATAATGAATTCTAGAGAAGAATTCTAATTACAAATTCTAGTGTAGAATTATCATTACAAATTCTGGTGCAGATTTCTCATTATGATTTCTGGTGTAGAATTCTCATAACGAATTCTGTTGCAGAATTCTAATTACGAATTCTGTTAGAGAATTCTCATTACGAATTCTTGTGCAGAATTATTATTATGAATTCTAGTGCAAGATTCTCATTAAAAATTCAAGTCCAGAATTCTCATTGCTAATTCTAGAGAAGAATTCCCATTATGAATTTTGGTGTGGAATTCTCATTACGAATTCTGGTTCAAATTTCTCATTATAAATTCTGGTGCAGAATTCTCATTACAAATTCTGGTGCAGAATTCTCATTACGAATTCTCATGCAGAATTATCATTACACATTCCATAGAAAAACAGAATCTGAATATCCTTTTATTATATACTGCTAATACATTTTTCATTAGAATCTGAATATTTAATTACTTTTATTAGAAACTTTCATATTTACTTATATTCTGAATATCAGTTTTTGGTTATGCTTACACTGGTTCTATTATAAAATGATGTTGTGCCTTCAATTATTAACTAACCATTGTTTGAGTGACACAGGTACAGGTCCCTCCTAAATTCAAGTAAAACTATGATTTTTGGAGAAGGGAGCTGACCATTGGAGCTTTACCTATAAATAGGAGATCATTTGAATGTGCTCAGGACTTTTGGAATTTTGATGCTCAGAACTTCATGAAGTGATTTCTAGAGAGAGAGAGAGGCTCTTATCAACTCTTCAGATTCATGCAGAAAGTTTGAACAACTTTTTCAAACTTTTCCTTGTGCAGATTTGCATCGTACGGCTCTGATTATTATTGTATTCAATCGACGGCTTCCAAGGATAGGACAGAGTTTCCAAAACCTTGAAGTTGAGGGATTCCTTGTTGAGGAAGACAGAGGTGTCGACTACCTGATAGGTGATGGCTTGTGGGGATAGCAAGATAGATTCCGATATTAATATCAAGGGATTACCCTGGTGTGGGTATGATAGAATTTCTTGAATGTACAAGTCAAGGGACCTTTATTCAAGGTTTTTGGATACCCTTTTCTTTGGGTTAAATGATTTATTGTTTGTTACTTGTAGTTTTACTACATTGTTTTTCGCTGTGAATTTTTATTATTGAGGAAAGTATACTATCTAATAATTCCTCACCCTTGTACGCTGATATAGTTAGATTCAATATGCTTTATGGTAGAATCTTAATCTTTTTAACTTTTGTTACATTTCATTTTCAGAATTACTTTTCCAGAATCAAGCAGGTCTTTAGAACTTATAATGGTATTTTGAATTATCTTTTTTAACATTGTTAAACATAAAAGTCCTCAAAATTTCCTATGAGAATTTTTAAAAGGTACAATTCACCCCCCACTTGCATCTGATAATATCATTCTTATTTCGATCCTACATTTGGTATTATAGAGTATATCATACTCAAGCATGTCATACATACAATTGGTATCAGAGGATTTGGTTCAATCTGAATTAATCTCATTATTAGATTCAGAAGAGAATTCTTAGAATTGAATTATCATATTCACACTTCTGGATTCATATTTTTTAGAATCTGTTTTTCAGACTCATAGTTGGATTCACTTTTTCGTAGAGATACTTTATCTCTATATTTTCTTGCATAGAATATTTTACTTGTTTACAAACTTTTTCTACTAACAAGTTCTCGTGTAAAGGCTTTTCTTAAAGATAGTAGGAATCAATGTTGGTTCCATAAACAATCTTAATCCAACCAGACCACCAATCTTTGATGGTAATGATTAAGAATATTGGATATATCGTATGAAGACTTTCATTATCAACACTGGGGTTGAAAATTTTGTTATGCTTACCGGTGGATACAAAATTACTGATAAAGAAGTATGTACATTTACAAATCTAGATAATCATGATTATAAACTTAATTATATGGTACACAATACTTTACATTGTTCAATGACTAGAAATATATATAGCCATGTTTCATCTTTTGAAGCAGTAAATTCTATATGGAAAACACATGATGTTACTCACTTTGGAACTTCCAATGTAATTGAGACCACAAGAGACATTCTTAGAGTTCAATATAATGGTTTTAGTTTTCCTTATGATGAACACATATGCTAGGCGCAACAGAGATTCATGACTATTGTGAATAGTTTATAGAAAATGGGTGAAAAAGATTTTGATGATGAAGCTCTTGTTGACATGATCATCGACATCATGCCAAATGAGTGGGATTCCAAAAGGACTACAATTGATGAGAATTAAGAGGTTACTCAGATTACCCTTGATTAGCTATTTGGAACTCTTCTTTAACATGAGACTATAATGAAGAGAGATTCTAATATTGGGAAGAAGAAGAATGGAAATGGTTGTGTAGCTTTTACTACTACTTCCAATCACATGAAAGCCAAGACTCCTGAGGGAGTTACTAGATCTAGATCTAAGAAAGTTGTTATCCATTCTGAATCTAGTAGAAGTGAATCCTCATAAAATGAATTAGAAAATCTTTCTCGAAGGATGAACAAGATAGCTGGATAGATGAACTTTCAATCCAAATATAAGAAGAAGGAAAGTAAAGACAAGAAAGATTCTGAAGTTACATGCTATGAATGCAAGAGAGCTAGACACATAAGACCTGACTACCCTATGCTCAAGAGAAAAGAAAGGAATGGAATTTTGAGAAAAACAAAAGGAATTATTACAAGTCCAAAGCTAAGAAAGTGTTGAAAGCCAATGACACATGGAGTGCCAGTGGTGGAGATTCTTCAAATGACTCTTCAGATTATGAATCATCTGGGCAGAAGAATCTTTGTCATTTAGTTAGGCTGCCTATTGAAAATCATTGCTTGATGTTTAAGGTACACAATTCTGAATCAATGACCAATGTTTATTTAAATGATAATGATAGTAAATATTATAACTCTTCATATGAAGAATATTCTTCTGATGAAGATAATACTTTACCTACCTATGAACATGTTTCTAGGTTTTCCAAACTTTTTGAGAATGAGAATTCAAAACTCATGAAAAAACACGATAAGGCAAATTCTAGGAATATTATTCTCACTAAGTAAATATAATATCTTTCAAAATATCTTGATATGAAAAATGATTATTTTGAATGTATTTCAAAAAATCTTGAGAAAGTATGTTTTGAGAGAAATAAACTTTATAATGAACTTGAAAACGTAATTTCTAAGAAAAATGTTTTTGAGCCTAGATCTAGTTCAAATGTTTTTGAAGACAAGAACTTAGTTATAAAACTCAAATACGAAATATTATCCTTGAGGAATTGTTTTTCAAACATTACCCCAGTTAAATAAAATTTTGATAAAATGTATTCACAAATACAACCTCGAAGGAATACTTCTGGTTTCAGTTACAAAAGTTCTAAACAGATTTTTAGAAACAATTACTTTGTTCCTCAAAGTGCCCCATTCTGCTCTAAGTGTCAATATGGTGGTCATGGGGGATATAATTGTTCATTAAAAAGCCTAATCCTTTGGATTTCATAATTCTTATTTTTCTAAGAGGATTTGGGTTCCCAAAATTTGGCATTCTGAAATTTCTAGATCCAAGCAAGTCTGGATTCTAAAAGCCTAACTTTTTTATATTTTCAGGAATATAGGGAATGTACCTAAATCAATACATGGTACATGGATAGTGGATGTTTCAGGAATATTAATGGTAATAAAAACCATTTTGAAAAGATTATCAAGACAATAGGAGGAAAAGTAACTTTTGGAGATAATGAACAGGGAGAAATTATTGGTATAGGTAACATCATTCTTCATGGAAAAACATTAATTTCAAATGTTTTAGTTGTTAAGGGTCTTAGAAACAACCTCATAAGCATAATACAATTATGTGATGAAAGCTACATTGGGAATTTTAGGAATGATAAGTGTTTAGTAGACAATTCCGAGGAAGATTTTATTCATTCTTCCCATGGGAAAGAGAATGTTTACACAGTAAACTTAGATGGCCTTAGGAGCCAAGACTTATCTTACCTTAGTGCAATGGAAGATCATTCTTCGTTATGTCATAAAAGGTTAGAACACTGTAAAAACCCCACACATCACTCTCATGAAAATCACATATATAGTAGGCATCACTTTCTTAGGGATTACACACTAAAAAGAGATATCATTCTTAAATTAATCGGAACGCAAGATCAACTTGCTGATATTTCCCCAAAATATATACCCACAAATAGATTTGAATACATTAAATAGAAGTTAGGAATGATAATCATGAGGTAATATTCCTTTATTAACTTCCTATTGAATCCATCTATTTACACTAATAAACCCATTTTCATAGGGGGAGTACATTTGGTATTGAAGGTTTTTTGAATTTTTGAAAACAAAATTTTTGCAGTTGGTTTTTCAAAATTTTTCATAATAAAACTTTTCGTAGTCTGTTTTTCAAAATTTTCGTAATAAAAATTTTCATAGTTAGTTTTTCAAATATTTAGTAATAAAATTTTCATAGTTGGTTTTTGAAATTTTCGTAATGGAATATTTTGTAATGGAAATTTTCAAAATAAAAATTTTCACACTATAAATTTTAGTACTGAAAATTTTCGTACTGGAAATTTTCGTAATCGAAATTTTCATAATAGAAATTCTCAAACTGGGAATTTTAGTACTGGAAATTTTTGTAGTGGAAATTTTCATAATGTAAATTTTTGTAATGGGAATTTTCATACTCATAATTTTTGTAATCGAGTTTTGGTACTCAATGCATTTTCAATAAAACATTTCGATTGTAGGTATTCGTAGTCAGTTTTTCATAGTGGAAACTTTCTTAGTGAGTTTTTCATAGTCAAATTTTATTCAAGAAGAATATCACCTATTACAAATAAACATACTAGCCAATCTGAAAGGTATCATTTCCTTACTTAAGTTTTCGTAGTCATTTTTACTTGTTGGTATTATATTTTAATATTTCTGATTCGTTTTTTCTTAAATCTGAATGTTTTTCTTAAAACCTCAAAAGATCATATTCAAGATTTCCTTGTGGGTATGTTTTCAACCATCAGATCAGATCAGTGATTTTTTCAACTATTTTATTGGTTTTTGAAGATGAAAGGTCACCACCATCACCTATATAAAGGGGACCCCCAATGGTGTCCAACATCGGTTTCCAAGCTCTCGCGTCTCGAAGCTCTACTTCAGTTCTAAAGCCCATTCCGAATCTTCCGAAGTGCTCAGTATGAATGTTTGTAGAAGCCCCTTCTCAGGATATGTCTTCAATCAAGCCAATATTAGAGTGGCTGATTTATAAGTAAAGTTTGGTACACCCAAACGTTTTCAATAAGTATGGCTCTCTAATTTCCAAAAACATCAAGCTAAATATATGGGAAGATGTATCCATTTATAAGAATGGAGCTCAAGATGTGGTCTATCCAGATTTTCTCATAGAGTTTTATGGGTCAACCACATTTTTAGAAGAAGATATAAGGGAGATGTTCTCCTACAAAAGCTATGGGAAGACATATTCATTATCTTACACCAAGGCCGAAAGATTGGTTGTGCTATTATATGATGGGGAGGCAAAACAAATTTCTCACATGTTGCAGGATGTAGAAAGATGTTTCATCAAGGTAAATTCTATGGAGTGCCTTGGTCTTTCTGATATCAAGACTACAAAGTAGATCACCCATCTTTCAACCAATAATCAGATTCTACAGCTCTGTGTACAAGGATTCATTGTTCTAAGGAAGGGAGACAAGGATAACCTCAAGAATAGTGATATGTGTATTCTAGATTTTTTGGTTAATCTAAAAAGGTTAATCTCATGTGGTATATCCTCATTATGATTCAGAACATAAAGAATGGAAATCATAGAGCTCAGATCATTATGTATCCTGCATTGCTTTCTAAGTTGATAGTTCGGTGTCTTGAATCTTTCAAGATCGCATGCAGCTCCAAGCCGAGAAATTGTAAGGTGATGCTGATCAGTGATGACACTATTAAGAGGATGAAGGTTTGTTTCTCAAAGAAATCAGTTCAGTTCTATGATATACTTGAGGAAGAGGTAGAAGCCAATCCGAAAATCATTGAAAAAGCTGAACCATCCAAGAAGGCCGAGAATAAATGGAAGCTGATGGATGTGCAAACTAAAGATAAAACCCCAAAAATTAAAGGAAGTCCTATCCACACCTCCAAAACCCAAAAAGAAAAAATCCTACCTAGATAAGGTGGTAGAAAAGTGGAAGGAGCCCAAGGAAAAGAGGAAAAAAGGGGAGCCACAGTTAGGCTCGGACCCTGCTGAGGCTAAGGCCTTAAAAGAAAAAGCTAATGATGAGCTAGAGAAGAAATCAAAGGATAAAAAGCAGAAGAAGAAAATGACAGAGGCCGATATTTTCCAATCTCTTCTATGGGATGCTGAAATCGCATCTAAGGACTCCAAGTGCCAAAATATTTTCTGATTGAATAGTTTCCTGAGACTCCATGTAAGAACACTCCAGAAAACCCCAAGGTGAAGGAAGTTGAGAAATAAGTGATGGAGAATGTTCAGAAAGTTGTGGAGGAAATTCAACAAGCAGAGATGAGTGGTGGTTCAGATGATATAATTATGAAAATTGAAGAATATCAAGATAAGGGAAACCCATCTGAGAATTTTTAAATCCAAACTTCTCAAGCTAGATCCTCAAAATTGGCTACACTTTCAGAAGATGAATAGGGTGAAGTGGAAGTGAACAAGCTATCTGAAGAAGAAAATCATTATCATGACTTTATCATCCCTAAAGATGTTGAAGCTTGAGTAGGAAAAGATAAAGTGGATGAAGATAATGTTGTCCAACTTTCTGGAAGTGAACATGAATCTCTTGATGAAGAGGTCGTTCTGAATATCAGCAAGGGTAAGAAAGTTCTTATTGACACTCCAACGAAAGTTATTATAAAGAGGAAGGAAGTTCAAGGCTCTTCTAAAAGGAAGATGGTGGAAATAGAAGAAGAAAAATCTCCAAGAAAGTTGTATGATTCAGAGTCGTCTTCATTGGGAAACAATTTTTTTGTTGAATTCTTGAAGAAGTTGCTAAATAAAATTCTGATCTTTCCTACAATAGACTCAAGATTCCAGATGCTTCATCACAACATGAATTAGAAGTCAAAATCTGTATCCCTAGTGATGGATAAATGTGTGAAAATTGAGGCAGATCATAAAAATGTTCTTATAAATTATGAGGTCCATAGAAAGTCTTGCAGCAAAATGATTTTATG
The DNA here is from genome assembly GCA_963277665.1 of Viscum album. NCBI lineage: Eukaryota > Viridiplantae > Streptophyta > Magnoliopsida > Santalales > Viscaceae > Viscum > Viscum album. The sequence continues at coordinate 1,324,961,438 of OY728142.1, read as the reverse complement.
GGCAAAGAAAATCAATGATGATTTGGCAGTGCTTGATCAGTTTCAAGAAGATTTTAAGGAAGCCTTTGGGACTGAGGATGTCAAAATCAAAAATCTTTTACGCATTTTTAAGGATAAGATATCCATAGAGAGAAATACTCGGACTCAATAAGTGAGAGATCTGAATGGGAAGCTTAACTCCGTTGCTCAAATATATAAGGGGGAATTAGTTCTCTAGATTGAGATCAAAGAGAAGCTTGTAAAGAAGGATGAATTTTTGAAGGATTAGGAAGTGGCCATGAAGGATCGGGCAGAGGTCCTGAAGGCTCAAGAAGAAAGGATAAAAGCCTTAGAGAAGCAAGTAAAAGAGGACCACAAAGAAATGAAGAAGTTGAAGACAATTTTCATGATACTAATGCCCAAGGAAAAAAGAAACAAAATAGAGCACTTTGTTCTTTGTTTGCATGTTTTTCCTTGTACTAATATTTCCAATCATAATGAAATTGTCTATGCTTGTCTTGGTTGTATGTCATTAATGTTTTAGCTACCATATTTCTTTTCCATTTGCTCAAACTATTTTTTAAAATCACAATTGGGGAGAAGGATAATGAACTCAAATAAGAGATGAATAAATATAAAACGGAGAAGGAAAAATTTCTAAGTATAAGATGAACTATCCCTAAGTAAGGGGGAGTTTATCTAAGGGGGAGTGATCATTACGAAGATTTTTCCATTCCAAAAATCTATAATATGATCCTTAGAGTTCCAAATACTAAGGGGGAGTTAGTCATATTTACCATTGTTAATAAACAAAGGGAGATAAGATTTATTTTCAAAGTCTAGAAATTTATTCCATTACATTCTTTTTTGTAAGGATGTTTGTGATTTCCAAAAAGGGGGATATTGTTGAGTCAATAAGGTTTTCATTATTAATTTTTCCATTCCTTCATTCAAGGGGGAGATTGTTATGTCATTAAGGATTTCTTTATAACTTTACCATTCCTCTTGTTTTGAAAATCATAAACACCTTATTTTAAGGCAAATCTTATTTTACCGCTGTTTTACATCTATATGAAAAATTTCCTTTCCCAAAGAAATTTACCCTTGCCTATATTTCATTATTCATATCATAAATATTCTAAGTATAAAATTCGGTTCAGGTCTAAATCCTTGGAATCACATAATACTTAGATATGAAGCATTTTGTTTTCTGATTATGAATTCTCATTACAAATTCTAGTGCAGAATTCCCATTACAAATTGTAGTGTAGAATTCTCATTACGAATTATAGTGAAGAATTCTCACTACGAACTCCAGAGCAAAATTATCATTACGAATTCTAGTACAAAATTCTCATTACGAATTCTACTGCAAAATTCTCATTACGAATTCTAGTGGAGAATTCTCATTAGAAGTTCTGGTGCAGATCTCTCATTACGAAATCTTGAGCAGAATTCTCATTACGAATTCTAGGGAAGAATTCACATTATGAATTCTAGTGTAGAATTCTCATTACGAATTATAGTGTAAAATTCTCATTACGAATTATAGTGTAGAATCCTCAATAAAAATTCTGCTGCAGAATTCTCATTACGAATTCTCATGTAGAATTCTCATTAATAATTCTAGAGAAGAATTCTCATTATGAATTCTGTAGAAAAATTCTCATTACGAATTTTGGTGTAGAATTCTCATTATGAATTCTAGTGCACAATTATCATTACGAATTCTCGTTCAGAATTGTCATTACGAATTCTAGTGCAGAATTATCATTATAAATTCTAGTGCATAATTTTCATTAAGAATTCTAGAGTAGAATTCTCATTACGAATTCTAGCGAATAATTATCATTACAGATTCTCATGTAGAATTCTCAGTATGAATTCTGGTGAATAATTCTCATTATGAATTCTGGTGCAGAATTCTTATTAAGAATTCTCATGCAGAATTCTTATTAGGAATTCTGGTGCATAATTCTCATTACGAATTCTCATGCAGAATTCAAATTACGAATTCTAGTGTAGAATTATCATTAAGAATTCCATAGAAAAATATAATCTGAATATCCTTGTATTATAGAGTCCTAATAAATTTTTCATTAGACTCAGAACTTTTATTTACTTTCATTCTGATCATTCATATTTTCATACATTCAAAATATTAGTTTTTGGTTATTCTTACACTTATTCTATTACAAAATGATGTCGTGCCTTCAGTTATTAACTAATCTTTGTTTGAGTGACACATGTACAGGTCCCTTCGAAATTCAAGGAATAATATGACCGTTGGAGGAGGGAGCCAACCGTTAGAGCTTCACCTATAAATAGGATCTCATTTGAACGTGCTCTGGACTTTTAGAATTTTGATGCTCAGAACATCTTGATGTGATTTCTAGAAAGAGAGGTCGTTATCAACTCCCAAGATTTGTGTAGATTGTTTGAATGGCTTTTTCAAACATATCCTTGTTTAGATTTTCTTCGTGAGACTTTTATTATTGCTGTGTACAATCGAGGGCTTCCGGGGATAGGAAGACAGAGGTTCCAATACCTTGAAGTTGAGGGATTACTTGCTGAGGAAGACAGAGGTGCCGACTACCTGATGGTTGAGGGCTTGCAAGGATAGCAATACAGACTCTGATCTTCATATAGATGGCTTACCCTAGTGTGGGTAAGATAGAATTTCTTGAATGTATAAATCAAGGGTCCTTTATCCAAGGTTTTTAGATACCCTTCTCTTTGGGTCAAAAGAGTTATTGTTTGTTACTTGTAGTTTTACTACATTGTTTTTCTACTGTTCATTTGTATTGTTGAGTAATTTATACTATCTTATACTACCTCACCCTTGTACTCTGATATAGTTAGATTCTATACGTTTTAATGTAGAATCTTAATCTTTGTAACTTTTTTTAAGTTTCATTTTCAAAAATACTTTTCCAGAACCTAGAAGGTCTTTAGAACTTATAGAGGTCTTGTGAATTATATTGTTTTACCTTTCTAAACATAACCTTCCTCAAAATTTCTTAAGGGAATTTTTAAAAGGTACAATTCACCCCGCCCCCTCTTGTATATAAGAATCTCATTATTATTTAGATCCTAAGTTTTGTATTATAGAGTATATCATACTCAAGAATACCATCCTAACATAGAGTAGGTCATGTTGATTAGAAATGGAATGGTTACTACATATTTTTTAATGAAATCCTACAATGATCGTAATCGAAAAACTCTAGTGTTTGAGGTCAGTTTACAATTCTTATTTCTAATATCTATGAGGTTAGGACACAAAATGATTGTGAGACATGGTATCAATTCACAATGATATGTGAGGCCATTTAAAATATTGGGGTATAGATATGATGGTTTCTAATAAGATAAATTTACCTTTGAGGTACCTAACAATACATGACATCTTCCATGTATCTCAGCTTCATTTTTATCATTTAGACCAATCTAACAATGTTTCTCTGGATGAGGATGACTTATAGGTAGATGGATACATGAAAGATAATCCTATAGAAATCATTGATCATAGAACAAAATATTTTTGAGTTTGATAAATTACTCTAGTATTATTACTATGGCGGTATGACCATGTACTGGATGAGACATGGGATTGGGAAGCTGGCATATGTGATCAGTGGGCACAGTTGTTCATAGGTGATGCTTGACCTAATTTGAAGGTAGTATCATGGATTAATTTCATTGATATATGAATATTTTATGAACATGTCATTTTCTATGATCTGTTGATATTTTGAATTCGATTTTGACTGATTTTATTTGGATTAATGTGAATTCTTAATGAGGTCATGAGAGATTTAGAGGAGTATAGTTCTTGTAAAAAACTGAAAGTCTCAGTTTTTGAATGAAAAATGTGGGATGATTCTTAATTAGAAATTATATTTCCTACTCTACATGGTTAAAAAATATCCATCTTAGGGTGTTTCATAGATAAGAGAAGAGACACATCATTTGACGAAAAAACGTAACACATGTTTCTTGCCTATATGCACCACCTACATTTTTTAGAAGTGGGGAAAAGAATTTTTTTTCACATGTGATTACCAACTCTGAGAATTAACCATGGATGGGGTATCTTGGATAAGGAAGAATACATTGTTGGCACACAATTTGTCCAATGACATGTCCAAATTGTTCAAACCAAATTTTGAAGGTGAAATATTGCGGACATGACATTAATGCCATAATCCCCTTACCCACTTCTTTGTTTCATCATTATAGTTGATAAAGTTGTTTAATTTCCCCCATTGAAGCTCTAAACCTTGTATTTGTTGTCAATTATCAATCTGGACCCTCATTGAAAATCGGTTTTGTCTCTTTGCATAAGTGTTGTTGAGTTCATCATTCCATATGCTCGTTTCATTATTTTTATTTGTCTCAATAAAGTTATTTTGGTGTAGGTTGATATGGACTATTTTAGGGGTTTTTTCAATGATGATTTTTTATCTTGATCTAGATCAAATCATAGGTTGATATTGGTTTAGTGTTCTACCATGAGTATATGTTAAGTGGTTTATAAATATTTTCATAATGTCTAGTTATTTTATATCTTGTAAAATATGTGCAGTACACTGGGTATTTAGGGAATTGCTATTATATTAGTTAAATTCATTGAATAATGTTGTTAATAATTGATATATTTCTCACTTAGTTCCATTATATAGTTGGTGGTTTTTACCCTCAACCTAGACCAACCATGTGGTCTAATTTACCATCTACCCCATGAGTTACCACCCTAATGGGTGAATGTTTTTTCTCTACATCATACTGGGATCCTTTATAAATTTAATGGGACATTATGAAAGGTTCTGTACCACTTTTCTATTTTTTAAAAGAAATTAAATTTATAAAATTATTCAATGGAATTGTGGAATGATTTGTGTATGCTAATGTACTGGTTTATGAATTAAGATAATTGAAAAAGAGAATAATTATAGAATGAAATTTTTTTCATTTATGAGATCATGGTGATGAAGGATTATTTGTTATAACATTATGGATTGTATCAAATCCCAATGAAATTTGAACCCCATGGATTCAGGATTATGGAGGATGTCATAGAAATTTCTACTCCAAGGATCCAGATGGCATGGGATGCCATGGACCTTACTACTCCTTGGATCCTATTGTGGTCCTGACACATGATTTCATAGAGTAGACCATTTTGGATTCCATGATAATTTTACAGTGGATCCATCCATTGGGGTCTATCACTGGATTTCTCATTATAGGCCACATTGGATGTTGACCATTCATTATAAATGGCCCTAGTATGGGTATTTAATTATAGTTGATAGACAAGATAATATCATTACTACTTTATCATGATTTATAGTTATAATGCATTTAATATTGGTGGTGCAGGGTGAGAATTGTTTTTTGTATTATATCACACCTTCTGACTCATTCATATTAATGTTATATATATTTCACACTACTACAACTTTTATAACACATACAAGATTAGTTATCGAAATTGTTGGTGGTGGAATACTATCTGTAATCTCACACCCTACTGGGGTCATCATTGGTTACCTAAATAAAATTTATGGATGAAGATAGAAAGCTAGGAATGTACCAGCTTCATGATGCTTGATTAGTAATTCTTAGGATCAGGGTAGCATGTGACAGATCTAGTATGATGGTCTATATAGAGATAGTTTTGTTTGGTTTCTCTTTATTTTTAGACATATATTTTGCATATTGTATGTTTTCATGGGTTTCCTACCTATTTGTATATATACATGGGATACTCATCATGTATATAATATTTAATTTTGAATCATTTACCTTTTACTAATAATATATTTATATTTATCTTTTTTCATTGATTTATATAATGATTCGAGTGATTTATTTATTTGTGATACTTTTGTTTTACTCTGATCACTAGGTTATAGCCTCTTTATCATACCTTCATAGAAATTATTTCTAGTATTCAGTATCTTGTATACGAGGAGTCTCACTTGATTCCATGTGACCCAATCACATGGGGTACCATTTAGTGGTACCAGATTTGTGAAATTTTAGATTTTGCATTTTCAGGTGACATTATATTTGGACAAGAGAGGATCCCTGCAATCCCTATAATGTAAGAACCCCACGATATATATATATATATATATATACTTCTTCTATGGATTCACCCACTATAGATTGCTATGGAATGGTACATGGAAGAATGTAGAAAAAGAAAATATGATGAGAAATGTTAAACAATAAATTAAGAGAGAAATTGGAATTGCCTTAGAAAGTCACATGACAATAAATAGAAGAGCACTATGGATTTATGTGGAAGTAATATTTAATGGATGGTAAATCTCCTTAGAAGAGATATTAATTGGTGGTGGGGGATGTTAGGCCCACAAGGCTGAATACCCTGAGAGGGGGGGGGGGGGTGAATCAGGGTATGAAATATTTAAAATTAAAGCCCATTCTGATCTTGTTTCGCTGTTAAGAAAAACACTCTTATATCTCTTTCCTGTTAAACAATATAATCAGAAAGTAAAGCAAGCACATGACCCAAAAATTTTACATGGTTCACCACTAAGGGCTATATCCAGGGAGCATACGCCGACAGGTTTCCGGTCATACCAAATTCCACTATACTTCACTAGCTGTGGATTATAATGTTCGGGCATAGTCACTCTGTCTCAGGCTCACTGCCTTTACAAGTTTTAGGGTCATCTCATTGCTTTCCCAAGGGTCACTCCCTATTTACCTCTCTCTGGATCACTGCCGGTGGAGAGGATCACCTTCTTCCTCTTCCTTTTATCACTACTCTGGAGGGAATCCACTCACAGTTTATAGACCTGTAGGTCTCTTTATTTGCATGAAGGAATGCATCTTCCTCGGTATGTAGATGTTCTGTTGAAGTCCAACTTTCACCCGTAGATGAATATATCTTTCCACCGAAGGTATCGGGAAATCCCCCAGCTCCAACACAGCCTGGATTCACTCCTAGAAATAAACCTTACATGGCGCCCTTCTCTAAGGTGGCGTGCAAGTCTTGGCATGCAAGACAACACTGGACCGCAAGTATTTCATATCACTTGCACGACTCAAGCTTAATCTCCTCCAAACTTGTGCGACACACTTCCTTTGATGCCCAAGCCACTTTAGGTGCATAAAAAATAGATGGCGCGCAACTTCAACCCTGGAACGCAAGTCCCTACTTATGAGACCACACACCACATGCACGACTTCCACAACTACGCAACAAGAGCTCTAATTTTTCTAAGTATTTAACTCCTTGAAAAATGAGGAAGGGTGGTCCCGTATTTATAGGAATTTGAACTACCTACGTGACGGAATGAAAGTCCCCCTACGACACGCACGTCTTGGCGCACAGCTCAACCGCCCTGGCTTCTTTCACACCACTCACTTGTGCGACTAAACCAATACTTGCACGACCCACCTTCTTTTGCCGTATTTGGAAGTTCTGATCCTGAAAAACAATAGGTGCGCAAGTTCCCAAGCCTCTTAAGCATCGGAGCCCAAGTCTCTTCACGGCACGGAAGTCACTTGCGCGACCCTTATCCCTATTCCATATTTTTATGTTCTTATCTTGAAAAACATTAGTCATGCAACTTTCCAATCCTCCAATCATGTGGTGCGCAAGTCCTTTGCCAAAAATCACTTTTATCTTTCTATTGATTTTCAGGCCCAAAAATTTGGCAAACACTAGAAAACGGCACCACCTTGTATCTATTCTTTTTGTTCCGCCTTCATATCATTCATTCATTTTTCCACATTCTTGAATCAAATTTTTATCAAAAACCACATCTCTTGAACTTGATATGTCCTCAAGAAATCCCCTTTGTCAACAAATTTTGTATGTCATTGTTTTGAATTGTCAACAATCACCACATAGATGTCCACTTTCTAAACAATCAAAATCACCTCAAAAATGATTCAATGATACCTTGAGGTATTTTTTCCCAACAGGGGAAAATTAATGAATACAAATAAAAGAGTTTAAAAAATTTAAAAATTCACTAATCTTGGAAGAGAACTGGTATGACCACATAGTAAGATAAATCATGTTCTAGATATGCATTAACATATAGATAAAAAAACACTAACCACAAGAGTTGAATGAATTTTTACTCTAAGGAATGTGTTGAAAAAACATTCTATAATGACTTCCATATTTTTATATTTTACAATTTAGAGATAAAAAATCAAAAAAAAGTAAAAAATCTATATAAATATACACACATGACATTATAGAAGTCCAAACTCTACCAACTATTTCACTTAATCCACATATAAATAATAGGTTCTACTAAATCAAAAATTAATGAGTCCATTTATCTGACACGAAAAACTCATGATCATCTGAATCATGGATATTCATAACATGTTATCATAGGGAATGATATAGAGGGATGTATTGACCACAAAATACTTCATTATGATAATAAAAAATATAAATGAGTATTTCCACCGCTGAGGAATCCATTTTCAATCCATTATCCCCTCATTCACCTATATTATATTGATTGAGATTTTATTTTTTTCAACCGTGATATTTAAAACAAATTATCACCCTAAAATGAGTAGATATAGCCTACTAGTATTCCATAAATAATTTTTATTATTATCTTTTAATTTTTTCAACATAATATGGTATTAAGTTACAAATGTTTTTCATATACTATGATGTACTAATTTGGTATATAATTTATGAAACACTTAATAAACAACTACAGACTCTAGGGGGAGATGATTATGTTTTAGATATGATTTGTGATAACATTAGGCCACTATCAATCATTTATGAACCAATTTAACCATACATATCATCTTATGAATTATTATCATTCTTAATAATGAGCGTTCATCCACATTCAAAAAATAGAGAGGGGAAAATGGGTGATCATAAATATCTTTAAACACATATATTTTTATTAATGATTAAATATTATTATAATAAAATTTAATAAATAATAAAGTCTTCTCTCATAAATCTCTAAAGTCTAGAAACTCTAAATTAATATTATCATTTAGGAAAAAATAGATTACTACATTTTTATATTAGTCCATAGATGATATATCATGCTCAATTTGAATAGATAAATTTTTTCTTCATGTATAACATTGAAAAATATTGAATTTATTTGTTGTTTTGATTAGAAAAATTGAGTTAGATCTCCATATAAATTCAAAATCTCTAAAACATAATGATTTCCATGATTTTATATCATTATACTGTCATATATGTGGTGTAATTTCTATAAATTCACCAAGTACTCCGTAATGATCCATATAAATTTCCTCCATTGAGGGAACTAAGGAAACAAATTCATTGTCTTAGCAAACCGAGACAACCTAAATTAGAAGGGGTGGATTAGTGTTTTTCCAAATTAACCTTTTTTCAATTTAGAGATTATTATCATATTATTAGGAACATTGTACAATGAATTAATGAATGTATTTCTCCACAAACTCAACAAATCCCAAGAATTTAAAAAATATGTTATACACAATATATAGGAATTTTATGTGGTTCATCACTGAGGAATAATCCATAGAGAATACCAATACATGTTGTTTACATTCCCAGAGGTAGAACTACTCACAGAAATTATTTATTTTTTTTATAAAATTTACACTTATAATCTATGGGCTACTCCACATTTTTTCCACTTGGATCTACATCAAATAAGGGTTATACTTTTTATATAAATTTCAGTCTTAGTCAATAATTAATAAACATGAGTGTCGATTGTTGGTTAGAATAGATTTTCAATAATCCTTGCAACATCATGTTTTGAATTGATGTAAACATATACTTAAAAAAATATTTTTCTTTATATTCATGAATTAACGATATTAACTCCTTATATGGTGTTGATTCTTGTGCCTTCCTCTTTCAAAATAATATGAATAAATTAAAAATCTATGAGTAATCACTCTTTATATTGTAAAGACGAACACAATACTAATACTCCTCCCCTAGATAAACACAATACCTAAACTATAATTATCTTTTCAAGCTCACCTTCTTCCAAAATTTGATATCATAATGAAATTGTAACTCATTCTTCCCAAAATCCATACGTAGAACGGAACTTGATATTGAAATGTAGTTAACTTTTTTATTATTCATGAAATTATGATATTTCAATATTTTAAGAAGTTTATTTATTAAATTTTTTATTATATTTTAAATAATATGTCATTTCCTATTTTTTTAGATCATTTAGAGTAGTTATGTTGATTTCAATCAACCAATACCATTATCTGAGAATTGGTGTTTATTTTACTTCTGTAAATTTTCAACAATAATTCATGTTTCCTCACCAGAATTTGTTGTTTCCAATATGTACTAATTAATTACAAATTAATCCTTAAAATATCATGTTAATACACAATATTAAAATATTATAATTTAATCTTCAGGGTAATTTTTAAATTGCCTATCAATGTTGTGGTATCTCCTTCCACACTATGTTTTTCTCCTTCTTCATCTCCACCATGACATATGATCATCATCTATGTAATTTTATTCCTACTAACTCAATATTATTGTGTTTTTTAATTTATTAGAGTCATGTATCAATTATATAATGACATCATCTAATTTAGGTCAAAATAAATCTCTTTTAATTATCTCAAACATCAATTCATGGATCATCAATTTCCATGAATTATAGGATGCTATAATGTTTTCAACTACTGAACAACATGGATTCCTATAGAATATGAATAAAAAATTATTTTGTCAAAAAAGATTAGTCCTCTATAGTGTAACATTTCCCTTAGTTTGTATCATTTTTTAGATTCATCATGATAATGGTTTTGTTATAATCTATAGTATAAATGTCTTCATACATCTAGTGTGACATAAAATATTTTTAAATATCTTAATGATGTGTAGGAATTATCTACAATGTAGACAATGTTGGTTCAATCCCACATCATATCTATAGTCCATAAGATTCTTTTTTATTACTAAGGACGTATTTTCACACTCCTATTCATCTTTAATGGCATTTTCCCGAACTATTTACACTTCAATGGAACTACCCCAGGGTGTGGCTATCGTCTCTTGACATTCATTGACTTGTTTCATTCATGATTCTAAGCCACTCCATGTTAGGGCTAGTTATAGATATTATTGCACATAGTATATAATTTTATATAGTATTAAAAATAGGGGTTTTACCATTTATTTTAATTTTATTATTCCACATTTGAATTACACCATTATCTTTACTCACCACAAAATACACAACCTTCAATATTTACTATATGTTTGTATCAAATAAAATTTTTACCCACCATAACATGTCTATACTTAAAATTTTTAATTTTAATCCTTAAAAGTTATCATGTAATTAAAAACACCAATGTCATCCTCATTTTATCCAAATCCATTCTGACTACTATAAATAAAATTTTTCCAAGGTGTAGTGAATTTCATGGTTATGGAATTTTTCACCAACCATGTTATATTCTTATCCAATCCATTATAATTATGATAAACCTCTTCCAAAACATTCCACCTAAATCCCTATATTACAATTTCATGCCCATGGAATATAGAGATTTCAATTTGTCTATATGATTCTCTCCAGTAATTCATTGTAAACATTCCAATGTAATTCATTCAATAACTTCATTTGATATTGTACCACTAAATGTTTTCATGAGCCCTCTTTTTGAGTCAATTATATCCATATAATGTAATCCATTGCGTGCTACACCATGTTACTATTTCATTTTAATCTATTCAATGTTAATTTTACGCTACATGCCAAACCATTTTAGATTTAATTACACACCGCACTGAGTTTCTATATAACCACATTTAATTATTATAACTATTCAAACACGAATGTTATAAAATCATCGTTAAAATTTGTATTACAAAAAGTAATAAGATCTTTGAAAATAACATTTATAATTTTTTAAAATAAATAAAACATGTTGACTGTGAAATATAATTTTTTTAGAAATGTCTACATGTTTTGAAAAAAAATTCTCAAAAGAACTCATTTTTATATATATCTATGAATAATAATAAAAATTCTATTATAAATTTAGATTTATATTATAAAATTCTTTTTTTAATTTTTAATTTCAGAATTTTCATAGGGTGATGTTTTAGGGTTTTTTTATCAACATCATTTCTTGATGAATTGTGAGAAATATTGAATTTAAATTTAATTTTTTTTCATAAAAAATAATTTAAACAGTTAAATTATATATTATTTTGGATTAAATGTGAAATTAGATCAATAATACAATGAACTATACAAATTATTTCATTTAAAGCACTGTAACAATGAATTTTTATATAAAATCATTTCAAACTCTTAAACATATTTTCTTTAAAAATCCACATTTGAGTCACTTCGATGGAATTAAAGTAAAATAAATTTATACCACTAATGAGATTATAATTTTCAAAATGGATTAAATATTTGGACTAAAAATAATATATAATGTCAAATAATTTCAACATAGTTTTGACTAAAATTATTAGTGAAAGAGACTACAATTAATTACAAGGATTACAGAAAAAACATGAATACTTTGTGGTTAAACATAAATTATAATGTATAAAAATGTCACAAAACAAATATGAAAACAATTTTATAAACTTATTTATACGAAAAACATTCATAGATAATATTTTTTGTAATCCACTTTATAGTAAAAAACATGTGTTAGAAAAAAATTCTTTTCAAAAATGCGAAGTGTGCCCTCTTCAGCCACTCATAAAATAGAATTGACCACCTCAATTATTCACGCATAAAAATCCATTTGGATCATGAAAAAACTATCCAATTTTCCTCCAAAATTACCTTCTTTCATCCAATAAAACTCTATTTTTGCATAAATCCAACCGAGGAAGCAACTTATTAAAAACCAAAAGGAGTTACCCAAAGAAGTTGTAATATCCTTCAACCATAACATTGGTTTTATATCATTCTAAACCCCCTAAATTATTCACATTCCATTAATATATAATAAACATATTATCATAAATATAATAATTTCTTATTTTTTATGTTAATACCTACACTCTCACACACATCTATCTAATGTGATATACAATCATGGTTCACATGTATGGTGGACTACCACCTCCCTAACCTATGTCATTCATTCTTCCACTACAACCTATCAAGGATGTAAATAATTATGGAATTTATATTATATAAATATATATATTATTTTATTTTTATTTAATATTATGGAATTATTATATAATACATACCTTCATTCATTCAATGTTTTGGGAATATCATAACGTCATTTTTTGAAGTGTGGACTACCACCTCCTCAATGTGATGCCACTCAGTCAAGCATTAAATGGAACATAATAAGTCTACGTTTAATAAAAATATATTTTATATATGGAATAATAATTATCATGGTATTAATATATATATATATCATTCAATTTTATTTTTTCAACACAATTGGAAAATCAAAACATCGTTCACGTATGCATACGACAAACCATCATCATGAACAATGTATTTCATTTTATATTTCAATCTTTTAGATTTTATTATAAATAAAATTATAATGAATATATATTATATTAAATCATTGTTATAATTCCAGATATGTTGAAATCAGTATTTATATAAGACGAATGAAATATGTAAAAATCAAAACACAAACGAAATAAAAATTGTTATTTCATGAAATGAAAATTTAACATAGAATTGTTAATAAATGTGTAATATAAGTTCAAAAGAAAATAATATATTGTATAGTATAATTATATGTTATTCTATAATATATTTATGATTAATTAATATTTATGTTACATTAGGTTCGCATGAGTATGATGAGAGTCGAGACATTATGTAAGGGAATTTCATCTCACTTTCTTATATCCGTGTGATAAATCCCATACTCACCACCCATTTGTGTTGTGTGGTTTATATAAATTACAATAATGTAGTATATTATTATTATAAATAAATTTATGGGTATTTCTATATTTATTATATGATATCAATTTCATGTGGTTATACAGTTGAAAAGTATCCAAATCATTAAGGAAATTTTGTCACAATTTTATTTATTTGAGCGCATGTTTTTTTATGAACATATATTCTTTCAAGAGGTTTATTTACCATTATTTGAAATTTTATATCATGAATTAAATTTATATAGTGATATTTTATGTTTCTTTTAGTTTCATTCTATCATGGGGGTTTACATTTAATGTCACCAAAGTGTTTCATGTTTATTTCTAAAATCTCTTCATTTATTAAGGATTGTATATGATTATGCTTCCTCTAATAAAATATTAGCTTCCTTATCTCATGTTTTTTCTCCTCTATGTTTTAATGATATATTCATGTATTCTTATAATATTTCCATTCTTTGGATCTTAAAAAAATAAACACTATGTTTTTAATAAAATTTAACCTTATTTCTCTCTTTCGTCATAATTTTTTTTATTATAAAATGATGAATTTTTCTTTTTAAAAAAATGTTTTTTGAAATGATATTTTATGATGATTTTCAAGGAAAACGTGTTTTACGTTTTTTCAAATATTTTTTGAATTTTTTCATATATAATTCAATAGAAAATTATTTTAATATTTTTTTTGGTTTTAAAAATATAATTTCAAATAAGATATGATATTTTCAAAAAGAAATGTTTTCCAAAGATATTGATAATATATGTTTCATATAAAATTAATTTTTTTGGTGTTAATCATGGTTTTTTGAGGATTTGACCAAGGATAAAATTCATATTGTTTCTTCTAATTCTTTAGTTTTGATGGCATTATATTAATGAAATATGTTTCTCATACATGGTTTATACACTTTTGAAACATTATTCTTTTCCCGTGTTATTATTTGATGGAATGATTATGAAAACCATATCTTTTCCATATTTTATGGTATGATGACATTTTTATGATATTCATTTCCTTTCATTAGTTATGATATTATTATTTTATGATCTTGTGGAACACAAATGAATGATTTTATTTTGAGATGTGTGAGACCTAAATCACCATTATATGAATTTGGTGATGATTTATATCTCATGAGGATGAAATGGCTATAATGGGTAGTGAACTATATTTTTTTAAAGGAATTATTCTACTAATATGGTCTTGATAGTGAATCTCGGCTACTAAGATGGTTTGGGGAGTGAGTCCATTCTACTAACATGTCCATGGAATAATGACATGACTACTTAGAAATATTTTTTAGGTATATATCGGTGACTTAATACCATATCTTATGACAATGTTATGATTTCGTGCCTTATTCTGTTGAGTCCTTATAATTAATTTTCTTTTAATGGAAAAATTAATTCCATGAATCTTGATAATTATCATTGATATGAACTGTATGATATTCTAATGTTATATACATGTTATCATATATTTATGGTAATGACTATGTTGACATATGTCCCTTGTTTACCCATATTGAGTATATGTGATCCCCCTTTTTATATTTCCTTTCCCCGTGTTATTGGATATGTATTATGTGTGGTGTTTTTAAGAAGGTTGAAAATCATGGAGTACCTAGTGTGAGATAATGTAGATCACTTATTTACCACTAATTATGTTTGCATGTCTCTAAAGAACTTGACTAATAAGGTCCTTAGGAGTTTTTTTAGTAATGTATTGTTTATTATACAAAAAATGATTTTACATCAATTTATGAGAAGATATGGTCAAAATATTTGAATTAGATAAATATTATATTTATATTTGGAAAATAGGATGTGAAACCCAGAGTGAGAACCATAAGGACATGTGTAATCATATGTCTAGAAATAAGTAAAGGTATAAGAAATTTTACTAAAATTTAAGAAAATGATAGAGTGATTGGATTCTTAGCAATACATACTACTATATGAAATACAAGTGGATGTGGATATGGAATTGAAGTCCTTTGGTTTAACATACATGAAAAAATTTAGAGAGCTAGACTTGGTCAAGAACTGGTGTTTGAATGTGTGCATTACTACTCATGTAGTTTCACACTTCTAGAGGATATACATTGGGGATTCTCAAACACATTAGGAATCTTCTTTATGTATTTAAATATATGATGTATATGAATAAACTATGTTTAATATAATTTTTCCTTGTTTAAAGATGTTGTCATTATCTAGACATTTTATAAGTAATTTTTTGATAATGGGGTCTCCCAATATGATTTTTTTATTACTCGATGTTTTTAATTTTAGGAAATGGATGTAACCCAAAAGAACCATGTTTATATTGACTGAGATGGTCAATGTAATTAACTTTATCCTAGGAATCCAAATGTTCTGTGATCTGGAATTAAAATCCTCATTACACTTCATATATAATTTAGTCACTCTACGAATCATGATGGACTTACAATCAAGAAAATAAGGAAAAAAATATTCTATTGAGGTCACCACGAGGGAGCATCCATATTCATTTAGTGGGTATTCTTATCCAATTATTTCTAAACCATGGATCAATACTATGAAAAAATATTTTCCATTCTCTGATATTCAGAACATGAGAAGGTCATTATGGATATTTATCATTTATAAGGTGAATAAGTCCATTAGCGGACTCTAATAATGAATACAAAGAAACAAGATGAAATTGAATCCATTGACTGGAATGATTTATAAATATACTTTTCAATAAGGAGTTTTCCATTTATATATTTATGAATAAGGTAAAATATTTTCTTGAGTTGATACCAAGAGATGGAGAATATGTTGGTAGATATGAGTCTAATATTACATTAATTTTCAAGTATACATCATGTATTATCATCCAACCAAAATGTAGGATTCAAAAATTCATTGGTGGATTAAACACATTTACCATAAAGTAATTATCAATATGAAACTTCAGTATCTATGAAGATACTATGGATTATGTAATCAATGTTGAAATGGAGGTTGGAGCTAGATATCTGTCTCACGGTTTTGGAAATAAAAGTAGGATGGATTTCAACAGAAGAACAGAAAACCTAGGATAGAATAATATGAGATTTCATTTATGCTCTAGGTGTGTGAAGAAGAATAGAGGAAATTTTATTAAAGGATTCATTAAACTTTTAATTTGAAGAAGAGAAGCTCCTAAGGAATTTTATTCCTAGTGTGATGGAAGGAAGTCTCCTAATAAGGGAAATAAAGAAAAAATATACCCAAACACACCATCAACATTTTAGGGCTTCGTGATTAAAGATAATTACCATTATTCTCACTAGTTTCAATAGAATAATTTTATTGATCATGATCTCTGACAAAAACATCTTAAGTTGAGGGAAAATTGAATGTCTCATGTGATCACTAATTTTGACGATGGGTATATGAATGATGTTGTGAAAGGAACACATTACATTCACTCTTGAACTATAAATATTATAGTGTATTCTAGATATTATCACTATATAATATCTAAAAAATTATCTAAGGGTTATAGGATTTCATGAAAATGATTATATGTGGAATTTTAAGTGAAAACTCTTAATGGATTGATGATGTCAAATAAACTCTATGATTCTTATTTAGTTGATATTGGTGGGAATTTTTTCATGCTAAAACCTCTATTATTCCTTAGGATTAATTTGTGGCCTTTTTAGACGTGGATTGGATTTATCTATATAAATCCCACATCTATTTTTGAGAAAGTAAGCATCATTTAATTTTTCAAACCATCATATGATCATCCTTCAATGTGAAAATTTTTATTAAATTAATATTGAGATTACATCCAGTATATGGGTATTAATTCAAATTCAGAGGGAATTTTGATCCCAAATGGTGGGGAAAAAGTTTTATATTGATTAAGTTCCAATTTTTCGTGAGTTTGTGGATGCCTTTCTGAAATATTTTTCTAGACCTACACTAAGATGGGATGTCAGGTTATCAATAGAACTCATACCTTGTTCTAGATCAATTTCAAGGACTCCCTATATAATGTCCCTGGTTATCTTTTAGGAATTGAAGATGAAAATCAAATAAATCATTGACATGGGATTCATATGGCCATGTTTGTCACCTTGGTGTGCACCAGATCAATTTATGAATAAGCAATATAGTTCAATGTGACTATGCATTGATTTTAAAGAGATAAAAAATATCACAACTAATAACAAGTATCATCTTCTCTATATTGATGATTTGTTTTATAAACTTCATATATCTTAATAAATTCCCAAGATTTAACTTCACTGTGGATATCATCATTTGAGGTTTATGAAAGAGGATAAATACAATATAGAGTTTCAATCATGGTATGGACATTATGAATATATACTGATAATTTTTGTTCATACTAAGCCTCCTTATACATTTATAGCTTTTATGAATAGATTCTTTATATATTATATTTATTTTTTATTAGTATTTATATTTGATAGTATTATCTATTCTAATATAATTAAAGACCATTAATATCACTTGAGAATTATACTAAACACCTTAGGGAAGGAGAAAATGATTGAAAATTTTATAGAGTCCAAATTTAGTAGGAAAAATGTTTAAATTGCATGTCATATAATCTCAAGAGAGGGTATAACAGAATATTCTTCAAAGGAGGAGGCTATTGAATGTTGTCCTCGGAAAACTAGGTTCATAGAGACCCATTGTTTTTTGGTTTAGATAGTTATTATCAAATGGTTGTGGAGGATTCCTTCTAACATTCCAATATGTATACAGAGTTAAATTGAATGGGTACCAATATCCTATATAAAAAATATTGTGATGAAGATTTAAAAGAATCGAAGATAAGGTTAGTTATTTCAACCATTCATATATTACCCTATGGTGGATAAGGGATTTTAATATGTAGAGATACATCTAATAAAGGATTGGGATGTCTTTATTTTCAAATTAATAGGGTTGTAGCCTAGGACTTGTTCAAATTAAAGAATAATGATGAAAATAATGAAAATAATGATTTGTAGTTATGTGTGGCAATTCAAATATTAATGCTATGGTGGAATTCTATTTACCTAATAATTTTTGCAATATATATACAAATCATAAATATTTTAAGTATATATTCAAAAAGAAAGAGTTAAACATGTTCTAATTAAAATAGTTTGAAATGATAAATGATTATTACTAATAATTAAATAACCACTCTGGGAATGAGAAGAACATGGTCAAGGATTTTAGTTTAATAGATCATTCTATCCTATCAATGATGATGATAAAAAAGATCAAATAATTCTGTATCTGAAATTGGTGAACCATGTATTCCTAAAGGAAGGGGGAAATATTATCTATATTAATTGAATGTTCAACCCTCTATCTATGTAAATATTAATGAGGTATAAAAGGAATATGTATAACAGTAGAAGAAAGTTATAAATGATCTTGAGTTTAACCTTGATTAGGATAGAATGAAAATGTTCCAGAACTGGGTATGTCTTCCTCCCAATAAAAATTGGAAGAAGGAGTTGTTAGAGAAACCTCTTATAAATTCAATATATTTTCAACATCAATGTATGAATATGTATATATATTTGAAATAATAATTAGGGTGATATGTAATGAAGAGATATATCACATAGTGTGTATATTGTAGCTTAGTTTTCATGCATGTTGAGGCTGGGATACAAAAGTATAAGGGGATGATACATTGATTAACCATAACAGAAAAAATGGGGGAACATCACTATGGATTTTATCATTGGAATCCATTAAATCACTAATTTTAATAATTTTATATGGGTGATATTTGATTTAATTACTATGTCAACACACTTTATCTCTAATAGAAAAGACTTCCTCAAGACCATCATGCTTGGATATACATTAAAGAAGTAGTCAGGTTGCATGGATTACAACATTATATAATATATGATTAGGAAATGAGGTTTACCTAAATGTTATAGAGATGTATTTAGCATGACCCTAATATAGAATTGATTTTTGGAACTACTTATCATCTTAATATGATTTTTTAGTTTCGAAGAACGATTCAGACTCTATAGGATATGTTGAGATCCTATTAGTTGGGTTTAAAAAGTTGTTTAGATCAACAGATTCCTAAAAGTGATTTTTTATAACAATATATTTCACCCCCTGAATTTATATTGATCCTTTTGAATACTTCTATGGATGAACATTTTGTTATAACGTTTTCTTGAATGATGTTAGAAAATGAAAGATATTGGAACCTATGATATATGGAGAAATGGTTTAGAAGTTTAGAACTATTCATCACTATATAAAAGAAGAAAAAAGTTGGCAGAAAAGTTATGCTGATAAACATAGATGTGATCATATAATTAAATATGGGAGAATTTGTTTCTATGAATTTATCTATATAATAAGGTTTTGGGATTTAGGAAGAAAGGGAAACTAATCCCTAGGTTTTTCAGTCCCTTTGAGATTCATGATCATATTGGGATGGTAGTCTAACACATAGAACTTCTTCAAAATATCTGTCAAGTTTGTGATGCCTTCCATGTATCTATTAGATGAATTTACATACCAGATCCTCAACATGTACTAAAATCATGGGTCATACTATTGGAGTGGAATCTTTCTTATGAGAAAAACTAGTTGAAATTAATAACCACACAGAGAAAGATCTGTGAAACAAGACCACTCAAAATTTTACTGATTTATGAAAAAATAACCAATTAAAAGAAGCTACATTATAACTTCAGGATACAATGTGGTAGAATTATACTCATTTTTGGTAGCAAAATGAATAATTTAGCGACTGAAATTCATTTTATAGGGGGAAAATGTATCACCTCATGTTTTTATAAACCATTTATTTCAAATAAAATAAATTTATTTAATTTCATGAAATATATGATACACCAAGTTAAAAAATATTCTTAAAATTCTACATCTTAATTATGGGAAACACGAAACACTGAATTAACTTTCACTACACGGGAAACTATGTTTCTAT
This sequence comes from Viscum album, assembly GCA_963277665.1. Classification (NCBI taxonomy): domain Eukaryota; kingdom Viridiplantae; phylum Streptophyta; class Magnoliopsida; order Santalales; family Viscaceae; genus Viscum; species Viscum album. Next base: position 1,324,940,559 of record OY728142.1, on the reverse strand, counting down.
GGATTTTTTTATTATAATTATTTAGAAAAGAAACTTATAGCATTTTACATAAAAATAGTAATATGAATTGTAATAAATAAGATTTAAATATTATTCATAATGGTTTTATATAAATAAAATTAATTTATATATAAATATATAATATTTGGTAATTTTTATATGTTTTAAAAAAGATAATTTCTAAAAAAGTATTCTTTTTATACTCTTCTATGAAAAATAATTAAATTAATTATGGAAATTTTTAGAAATATATGTTTTCAAAATAATTTTATTTTTTGAATTTAGAATTTCAAAATAATCCCAGGGTGTGTTTTTTGTATTTTTTTGGAAAAAAATTATTTCTCGAAGAATTAAATATACAAAATTTTAATAGAAAACTAATTTTTCATCTAAACATACAATATAGTAAAATTTTATTTTCAGTTTGTTTTAAATTATTATATAAATTATAGATAAATTTATGAAATTTAATTCATTGGAATAAATCTCAAATTGAAATTTGATACAAAAAAATTTCAATAATTTATACATTCTCTCTTTAAAAAATGTTCTTCATGCAACAACTACTTGAATAATTTTAATTTAATTTCTACCTTTTCTTGGATTATGATTTTTTCAAAATGGATTCCATATTTAAAAATAAAAATAATAATAATGTCTATAAGGTCAAAATATTACTTTTCTAAAAAATATTAGTCCTATTGATAAAAATTAATTACAACAATTATGGTAAAAACAAGATTACAAAGTGGTTAAAATTAAATATTAAGTTATAGAAATGTCTCTACACTTTTCCAACATTCATTGGATGTCCATATTTCACCCTCATTAATTAATTTTAAAAATTGGGTGTGTTATGTGATCCTTTTGGTAGGTCAAAATGTGGGGAGCACCCAATTCATTTAAAAAATTCCATGTGTGTTCTCTCCCTCCACATATAAAATGGCACTCACAACCCTCATCTATTCATACTTCTCAATCCCTTTAGCTATGATAACCCCTATCATAATTTCCTATTAAATTCCATACATAAATCCTAGAAGTATACCATTGGGATGAAATCCATCCAAGGAGTCCCATTTGTACAACAAAAAAGGATTTACCCAATCAAAAGTTAACATCCATAAAAAAGAACATTTGTTTTATTTATATCTCCACCCCATCAATTCTTATTTTTAAATTATTAAATAATAAAATAATAATAATATATATATTTATATTTTCCATTATTATTGTTTATGTCTTAGACTAACAAAATTTCCTTCAAATGGGATACACAATCATTGTTCGAGTGTATAGTGGACAACCATTTCATGAGTCGACAAAATTTGTTCTTCCATTATAAACTCTCAAAGGTATGGAATAATTATATAATTAAAAATTTTATATTGTATTTATGATTAATTTATTAATATTAAATAATTATATAAAACATAACTTCATGAGTTATATTTTTTAAGAATATGTTGACATCATTTTCGGCTGTGTGGACTTCCACCTCCTTAAAGCGAAGTGATTCTTTCAAACCTTACAAGGAAAATATTAATCATGGGTTTATTAAAAATAATTTTTATACTTTAAAATATAATACCACTCTATTTATTTATATATATCTATCATTTTATTTTCATTCTTTTAATATAATAAAAAATGGAAATGTAGTATAGGCATATGTACAACCTACTGCCTCTATGAGCGGTGTATTTAATTTTTAATATCTATTATTTATTTATTTTTATACATATGTATATATTGAATATATATTACATTAATATCATGGTTATAATTATGGATATAATAAAATAATGATATATTTACAGGGAATAAAAATATAAGAAATAAAAAAACTTGCAAAAAACATAATAGTTATTACCTAAAACGTAAATTTACTAATAAGATGATAACCAATGGGGAATAAAAGGTCATAAAAAATCCTATAGGGAATGATATAATTTTATATGGTTCTTTATATGTATAATACATGTATGTTTTTTATAATAGGTTTTAATTAGTATGATGAAATTCAAGACATATAGTAAGATAATTCTATCTCACTTTCTTATATTCCTTTGATACAAGCAATGTTCACCACCCTGTTCATTTACATGGGGTATTTACATTTCAAGAATAATTTTATGATTCTTATCCTTAAATTTATTTTTATTTAAAATTAAATTTTATGATGTCTATTTCATTGGGTTATATTATTTTAATGTTTCTAAATCTGTAAGGTAATTTTTCGTGAATTTAACTGTTTTGATACACATGTTTTCCTTTTAACCTATATTATTTTATAAGGTTTATATATTTCTATTTAAATTTATTTTTATACTCAATAAAATTAATTATAATGTTATTTTAATATTTATTTAATTGCATTCTCATGTGGGGATTATTATTCAATTTTAACAATGATGTGGAGTTTATTTCTATAATCTCACCATTTATTACTATTTTTTATGAATATTCATCAATTTATGAAATATTATGATCCATATCTCAATAATTATCATTATTTTATTATAATATATTTTTTTCATGATATATACATGTATTGGTACCATTTATCCAATCATTTTTACATAAGATATGAAAGAATTTTTTTTATGAAATTCTGACAATATTTTTATCTTTGGTCAGAAATATGTTTTATTCAAAAACCATGTTTAAAAAAAATCAATTTTTTTTTGAAAAGGATATTTTTTTATTATTTTCATGGAAAAATTCCATTAAAAATATTTTTTTATTTTCAACAATTCCTTATATGTTTCAAAAAATATTTTCAATGAATATTTTTTCTAACTGTTTTTATGTTTTCAGAATCGTTTTTCAAAGAAGGAATGATATTTTCCTTGAGAATTGTTTTCAAAATATTTTCCAAAATTATTCTACATATTATATGAAATTCATTGGTATTACTCATGACTTTTTTGGAATATTACCTATATTACCATTCATATTTTTTTATTAGTGGTATAGGTTTTGATGGCATGATGTTTATGAAAACGTTTTCTCTTCCACAAGTTATATGCTTTTGAAACCAGTTAATTTATTATAGTTATTCCTTGATTAAATGATTATGAAACATTTAAATTTTCCTTAGTTTATGATATGATGACATTTTGAATATGCCTTTTTCAATTCACAGTTTATGATAGGATTGTCTATGATATTGTTTCACATGTATTAATGATTTAATTATAAGATGGGTGAGACCTATATGACACCCCAATTCATTGGTTAATGATTAATATACACTTAGATAGAAATAGATGTAATCTGGCGGGAAATTTCATAGTTAATGAACATCTTCCACAATGATGGCCTTGGGAGTGAACCTTGAATCAAAATTTTGTTTAGGGAGTGAACCCATTCCACTAATATTGCATTGGCATTAAACCTTTACTACTATGAAATTCATTTTTATACGATTCTTTGTTTACCCTATTTTTATGTGTTTTTTATGTTATGATTTCATGGTTATTTTATTTATTCCATTACGATTCAATTCATATGAACTACAAATAGTTATGACTTGAATATTTATTATGATATTTTATATATAGTTTATGAAAAGATAATGTTACGATCATTTTCTCATAGCCATATTCTCATTATTATGCCTATATATATCTACCATGTTTTCCATTTCTGAGAATATTAGATCACCATTTTTTTTACTTTCCCAAAGTTATAATAATTTGTATTATATAAGATGTTTTTAAGATGGGTTATAGTCATAGAGAACCTTGTATAAGATAATTTATCTCACTTAGGTACTAGAGTTAATGATTCATTGTTTCTAAAGGAATTAAAATGATATAGTGTTTGGGCATGTGTTCTTGTTATCTATTATGTTTTTTGAAAAATTATGTAATTTATAACTATGAGAATAGAGGTTTTCTATACTTATTAGGGAAAAAATTAATATATAAACTTGTGCTTTTTATATCCCCCTTTTTTATTTTATATACAAGCTTCCATAAATTCAATAATCAATGTAGCGATTTAAATAATATTTTCACCTTGTCTAATTAATCCAGAATCCTCATTATATTGAGAGTTTATAGTTTTATTTTCTCCCCCGTTTTCAATAAAATGAATGTAATAATCATAATTATATATTATATTTTTCTCACTCCCAATATCAAATAGAATATCATATGTAAAACCCTCATTTTTCTTCCCACAATTCATAAAAGAGATACATCATATTTTAAATAGTATTTTTGGATTTTGGATGTAGTGTGATGATTCTCTTCAACTTATATAAATGAAAATAAATATAGAGTTTTATCCCCTCTTTTCCATCCATTCCCTATCATACCATTTGACACCTCATGTTTACAACTAAAAAAACATGATTCATCAACCATTTTAATACCAACCGTAAAAAATTGGAATGTCTTTTCTATGTATTAAATACCTCCATAGAAATATTTTTAATTAAAACATCAATACCATTTATTGAATAAAAATACTTTAATATTTTCATTTCATCATATTAACTACAAACATAATAAAATTATTTAAAATTTAATATATTTTAATACTAGATTCACTTATTTTCATCTAGTTAATTCCCCACATTATTTTCTAGTATTCTAGGAATACTATAACCCTAATAAATTATTTCATCATGTAAGAAAGACTATTTTAATTTTACAATATCAAATTATTCCATGTCACTAAATGAAATATTGAAAACATAAGTAGCTTTATCTTTTACAACATTTAACACGTCTCCGGATCAAACTAAAAATTAAACTTAACTATTCTTTAATAATCACTAATGTAGAATATTTTTGAGACATAAAACATATAGGATCAGTTCGTAAAAATATTATTTTATACAGGTGATATATCACATGATGTTCATATATCATATAAATATATCTTCAATTCCTATTAAACTATATATAAGGATTTAAATTAATTTTCTACTTCATTCCACAGTGATACATTCTAATTTAGCATCATGATTAAATGATCTTTCTTAAAAAAAATAATTGAGTCAAATTAGGCCTTGATATCTTCTTTTTAGTCCCAATAACATAATAAAAATTCTAATAATTCTGAATAAACTTGTTTCATTCATCTCCTCTTGGAATTTTCACATTAATCCCCCTTTAAACAAATGTAACCCCATGTATCATATATCCCAATAGATTTTATACTACATATTTTTTTAAAACATAAATTCATTGGTAGAGGGGTACTTCTAAATAAATGAATTTAGGACTTTTGTTATCCATAAGAGGACAACACATTAATTTTTTACATTCTTTGATTCTATTCTTTGGAAAAATTATTTTGTTAAAAATTCTCTATATATGTTTGAAACTAAAATATTCTCCTCCCACTAAACAATATTCAACTCATTAATGAGGATATTATCTGTAGTATAACTCCCTTTATTTAATTCAATATTTATGCATTCAATCCCAGGTTCCTTATATATTCAATTGAAATTCCAACTGTTTTTTGTTATTACCTATTACCACTTCATGTGGAACAACTTAATAACAACTATTTATTTACCTGAAGAATTTTAATGATGTAATACTCTTCAATCATCCTTTCTCTCTAAACATGAATTTTTTATTTATGGGATTTTCATTGTAAATAATCCATCACTGAAACATGTCAAATTCAAATTTCCATTCATAGTCCTTGATTATTGAACATTTTTAGTATGATTTTAAATGAAATGTATTTTCATTTACCACATATTTCCCCTTCTATCGTTGGAGTAGAATATACCATCTTGGTATTTGTGTCACTTATTTCATACAATTCTACACCCAATGGTCATGGTTAACACAAATATAATATCTAACAATATAATTTGACCACATGTATTTGTTTTGAAAATATATGTCATTTCAGAAAAATCTTCCACAATTATTGAGCCTCTTAGAATCTAGACACCCACATTGACAAATAGTGTGCCATAGACTTCCAAAAAATGTAATAGTTCTTCTATTTTCTTCTGAGTTCCATTTAAAAATAATTAATGGGACTATAATTACTTTTCCCAAATTTAATATTCAGTACATATTACTACTTACTAAAGTAATCATGTGATAATATTTACTATTTCACTTCTTTTATGAAATGTAATTAACTCCCATGATTTTTCCCTCTGAATTATTCTCCTTAAATTAATGTTCTATGTTATCAAAGTGATAAAATTTTTAAACCTATATAAACATCATATGTTATTTCTACATAAATCTCATAGAAAATATTGATAATATATTTATTTTACCCTTTTCTACTATGAATACTATCTCATGAATATTATTATAAAATTTATCACTAAGATCAGTTATTTTTATATTATTCTTTTGATGTTATAGAATGATTTCACTCCTTCCATTTACAACATACTACTCAATTCATAATATTATTTTATATAGGAACATTTCTTTTCACACTCATCCATCAAAAATTTCACTTCACTCATCATGGATGGAAACTCATATTACATAAATAATCAATAGATATACCACATGATGTTGTTTCTCATTTTCTATCAACATACCCTGAATCTCCGATTAATGTTAAATTTGAATTTGTAATTATAAATATTTTGGAATCCATATTATTTTTCCTATTCTTCTAAACTAATTATAAATAAAATATTTGTACAATTTAATTCATAAAAAAACCTTTAATTGAGTCATATTTTTAAATTATAGAAGAAACCAAATTTTCTTATTTCAAGTCAAGATCTTTACCATACGAATCTTATAATATTATCCATATATAATTTTATATTTTACATTAATATATATTATATTTAACATCTAATTATATTCCATATGTTAATAAATTATTGAAACAATAATCATTCACTACTCATCATTGATCTATATGGTACATAATTCAACACTAAATTTGAAAAAAAAATCTTGTTAGCAGAACATTGAAAGAGATTGAAATAAGTAGTTTATAAATTTATTATAAACCCCTATTAAATTAGTAAAAATTATTTTAAAAAAATAAATGAAATATCATTGTTGGATCTATATAATTTAATGTCTTCATATCCAAATATTAAAAGTTGGACCAATATAAAAATTTATCAGATCATATACCACACATAGAAAATTGAGATTTTCTATGGGCTGAATTAGGGTGGTTCCTAATTTACTTTTTTCTTTTGGGATATTTTCCTTATATTTTCAAGAATATTATTCGGCCTATTCATTAATAAATTTTTAAAAAAATCTCAATATATTTCATAATCTAATTATAAATGAAAAACATTTATAGGATTCAAATATTATACTTGTTATTCCCCAAAAAGATAATATAAGGAGTATACACTTATAAGTTAAAAATTATAACACCATCGTCGTAGTTACCCAGTGTATGTGCATTATAACATAACATTGGCATGATCTCAAGAGAACATTTCTTGAAATTCCGATTAGTTTTCTAGCCTTTGAAGTACTATATACATTTATAAGTTATACATTACATCATGAAATAAAGAAAAATAAAATCGTGTCCCCTTTAAACACACTCATATCCTTTGGCCTATCCCAATAGGTTAATCATAATATTCTAATTCACACACTGGGAAAAATAAAACATAAGAAAGTGGTGAAATCATATGCTAAGTTGGGATATAAATATAACAGAAACTATTTTAAATAAGCATAAACATTTAAGGCAATGTATAAGACTAAAAGAAAAGAATTTAAAACATAAAAATCAGCACAATATAGAAAAGATAAATCAAATAATTCCATTTACATATTCACATAGATATTATACTAATCAAATAATCAAATATAATATCAATAACTAATTTTATAATGACAGAATGTATAATGCGGGACATCATAACCACGTAGTCAAGGACTCATGGAAAGACTTCAAATAAATATTTTGTCAAGGCCTTAGGCCAAGACACTATTTTGTCTCATGAGACCTACCAATGCATTGAGAAGCTATAGTGGGTTCCACCCGTCACATACTATGTATAATTCATTCCTTGGATTAAAAGGTTGAAACATAACAAAATCATTAGTATTAATACTTTCCTACAAAATGTAAATACTTTAACCATAAACCATGAATGGAATAAAAATAACACATCCTCATTAAAACATAACTAATTAAATAAAATATGGAAGATTTCATTATAATAAATCAACCTAAATCAAGAATAAAATACAATGATAGAAATATACATAGATTAAAATATCTAGTAAATCTATTTGAGGGATACATCTCCTTTTTCTTGAAAACATTTAAAAGTCACAGTATTTATCCAATAAGTCATTTTAAAAAGATTTTTGAATAAAAGTGTCCCATAACACATTGAAACTTTTGAAATAATTTTTAATTTCAAGACATTCTTGTATATATAAATAAATCCGTAATACAAATTTTAAAACGTGGATTTTAATGAGAATGATTTAGAAGAATAAATCGTGAAAACATTTTAAAAACAATATTTTTCTTAAAGACTTCCTAACCAAATGAGAGATGATTGAATACAAATAATTGAGGAATAAAAATAATCAAAAATTTATAACATAATGGGGAAAATGGATTCATGAAATACTATTTAAAAGTAAAGTATATACACCATATAAAAGTGAATTGGGGTATAACAACAAAGAAATTTCAATTTAATGTAAATTGAAATGAAATATATTATAAAGAATGTATCCATAGGTTAATGATAAAACAATGAAATAATTATGTGTGAAAAATATAAATACACTCACTATTATTGGATATTTAGTTTAAATCAATCATAGTACATTCACACATATTCTTGTAAAAACAAAACTAATGGCTTGTATGTTTAACTCAATGAATGGAAATTGAGTTATGATTAAATTTATCAAGTTCATATCACTTACATGAAAATTTATGAATGGAGTGATAATGTGTACAAAAAGTATATCTATATAAATGTGAGATTAAATTACTACATAAATAAATAATTTTCTATTCCACAAAAAATCGTGGGGTAAAATAATCAATGAAGCATGCGTAAAACCCAATGAGTAGAAATTGAAATTAGAAATTCACTTACCGATTTGGTAACTTAAAAAAAATACATCTTATGTGATGACAGTCATAAAATAAAGATTTAAATTCCCATAAATTAATGTATATTACACAAAAAATTCAATCATGGTTACTAAATTAACCACATAAAAGAAAATAGTGGAAAATATAGCATGAATATCACAAGAATAAAAGTGAGACGAAAATTTCATACCTTTTACTCTTACTTAATAGAGGGTAGTTTAACATCATGTATAATGGTGAAATGATTTTTATAAAATTATACAATAACCACATACATAAATATGATATCATATATGATATTTTAATATATATTTGTTAATGACATTTTAGTAGTATCATTGTTTTGGGTGTTAACAGATCATTTTCCATTATATGTTTTGTTAAGTAAGCCATGTTTGTTATGTATAGGATGTATTTAATTCATATATAAATTGATATTATATTCTTATATATTATTTTTTATAATAAAAATAAAATTATTATTTAACGATCAAGATGGATAATTAAATCTCATCGTGTTGTGGAGACGGATAAGTTGTACATACGCACGACCAACAATATCATTATATTAGTGGTGAAATCATATTTAATTTGATCATATATTATATATAATGAATAATTTAATTGTTATATTATTTATTTAAATCATTTACCCTCATTATTATACCCATCTAAATAGTGAAGTGTTGAATAACAAACTACACTACGACATGGAGACAGTAAACCGTTCTTACGCAGATATGGTGACTTTGTCATTAATCAGATGGATAGAATAATTAATATAGTAGTACAATATTTATAATAAAATCATAGATTGGAGAAGGTACTGGGGTTATTATTTTATTATGGAATAAAACAATGAATGAGGAAGTGGAAGAAGAAAAGAACTTTTAAAGAGTTGATGAAATTATTATCTCTTCATCGAGTACTTCATTTTGATTTGATGAAAAGGGCTCCATAGAAAAGGTTTTAGATAAATGTATATACTATAGGTTCAAATGAGGGTAGTTTGCAGGACATTTGAGAAGGTTTTGGACCATCAAAAGGGCCTTGGATGTGTGATTTTGAGAGAATGGGAAGTACCCTTTTATAAGAGAGGTGGAGTCACTTTAGGAAAAGTGTGAAATATTATTTATTTATAAAACAATTCTTAGTTTATAATGGCTCAAAATGGATTTATTTCGAGGATATGGGGGTTAAGGGTCAAAATACTCTCAACCAATTGGTTTTAGATAAGTATAGGTCACCATATTAACCTTATCTTTTATATTTAATTCTTAGTTAAATAGTTTATCTTTTACTATGTTTCTATGTATTTTTATATTACATGGTTAATAAACATACAACAAAATTCCAAAAGAACCTCATGTAATTAATTAATGTCATATATATCATTATAAAAGTTCTTTTTCCAAGCCTCATATTTTTATAAATATTATATCATTTAATAATATAGTATTTGTTTTAAATAATCATTTATGTCAATTTTGACACTATTGTGTATTTGGTTTTTTTAAGTCAATAAAATGTGATTACTTAGAAATAAGTAAACTAAATCAACCCTATCATGTAATATTATCCTATAAAATTCTTGGAGTTCATCAAAAGATTGAATTTAAATTTTTTTATATTCATAATATCAATTATTATAATCTATCATTAATAAGGTTATTACTACATCATTATTATGCCAGAAATAAATTTCATTATTTAATGTCTAAAACTTTTTAATAAAATATAAAAATGTTGGAAATATTTTTATCTTTATAAAGATTATTTATAGTTTTATTTATCTTTTGTATAACCCTATATTAAAAATATTTAAGTTATTAAACATTGAATTTAATACTTTTAACTATTCTTTAAATAAAATAATAATAACATCCTAATCTAATAAAAGTGGATAAAAAGGACAATATTTTATTCTTAACGTTAATTTTTGTCGAAATACACTTATCAAAAAGAATTAGGACATGTGTTAGGGAAATTATAATATCATTTTTACCTGTAATTACCCTATTTAATTTTAACTGGGGTAAATAGAATTTGAAAGTTAATATTTACAAAAAAATTATATTTATCCTATTGAACCACATTTTAATTACTAATTTCAACCATGTCTCTCATTTTTTTATGAAATTAAATACATATAAGTTGTAAAATTATGTTTTATGCAAGTTTTCAAATGTTCCTTGAAGATTAGTAAAAGACATTTAAAAGATCAATAACATTTTATGTCTAATAATTTTATAAAATGACTTCATTAAATTTAATTGAACTAATATTGTTACTATGTATATATTTTGACATTAAAATAAATTTAAATAAAAAATATTTATTTAAATAAAAAGTCATTTTTAAACAATAACACAGTGTTTTCACTATTTATAAAAAATTGAATGTTTTTAGAAAAATACAAAAAATTCACCCAAAGATAATATTAACATTCCAAATTCAATTATGATTTTTATTTTACCATATTAAATACATATAAGTGGTATTAATTAATTTTAAAAAATATTACTGTGGTCAAAAACATAAACCGAGTTTTTGAGAAGTAAAAACTATCAAAATATTTATACGTGTTTAAGTTAAATTTAAATTTAAAAAAACATACAATGACCAAAATTGGATTAAATGATAAAAATATAATCTAATTATACTTAAAAACCATTGAAATTTATATTTTTTCACTATATGTGATTTTTATTAAAAATGTTTTTTTCAAATCATCAAAAAATGAAAGTTATCATATAGAACCAAAAATCTATCCAAACTATATTTTTATGTCACTATTCTAATGAAGAATTTTATTTTTTCCAATTAAATATATCAATGTGTCAAATATTGGATTTATAAAAGGGTTCTCCATTAAAAGATGGTAAAATTGCTTTTTTGAAAAATAATTCTTTTATCTGAAAAATTGAATTTGTTATTATATTATGTCTAAGAAACAATTAATATGGATGTTAAAATTATATGGAGTATATAAAATTCAAAATATATTTTATACTATTTATAACAGTTTTTTGAATAGCTAGTTTGGTATGTCATGGTGTGCATGAACTCGGTGTTGCGATTTGCGCAATCTATTTAATTATATTAAAGAAAATAACTAAATATGAAATCATGGGGTGTTAAATTCTTACCCCTATGGGAAATTACATCCTCGTAATTTTAAAATTGGGATTGGGAACATCATTAAAAGTCCCCCATCGAAAAAAGAGTCAATAAAAATATTATTGTAAAAGAAAGAATGTTTAGTACAATGGTCACCTGAGATAACCTATACTGGGAATCCATGTAGGAAAACATGGATATGGGAAATAAATTAAGTGTCACGTTCTAATAGAGAGTGATAGAAAACATGACCAGGAGAAAGTTAACAATAAGAAAACCAAAAACATAAGATGGGTTAAATAGTAATCAGTTTCTCAGTAGTAAAAGTAAATAGACAACATTGTTTTTGTTTTAAGTTCCATTTCATAAAGTCGGGGAATTCATTTATGTGATTGAATAAGAACATAAATAGATATACTTTCTTTTAAGTATAATTTCATCCATTAATAAATTTCTACCACTAAGTTACCTTTTCTCCACATGATAATTATTTAAGATGTCTTGGTCACACTTGATGCAATAGAATCATATTCCAGAGAATTACATATTACAGAAAGGATAAAATATATATTTCACTTTTCTATAGAGATTAACAAAAAACAAATGGTTAGTACTAGAATAGATTATCCCCAAAATGTATAATCCTTTGTAGAAATTAATACTAATCTATATATCCAAAATTAAACTAATGATACCAAAAGTTCAATGAAGACTAATCAATTAACAATTTTCCTTAAAATCCATCAATATAATCCAAACTAAGAATGAAAACCCAAACTCAAAAGAATTTAATATTATAGTCATTCATTGTAAATCATAATATTTATCTCCAAATAACATCAACTACTCTTAATGTCTCATACATAAGTGTAATTAACCAAATCAGATATTTTCAATGAAAAGTTAATCATTTACAATAGTTACTTGAATCTCTATAAAAACAAAGATTCATCCAAAATAAAAAAATCATTACTCTTAAAATGAAATCCCATATTATTCTATTTTCATTAGTCATATAGTGTTCCCAATAGATCAAATGTCTTAAAAAATAACAATTATGACTTAATCTGCAAATCATTTTCCTAAAGTAAGGATATCCATTTGATAAAACATAAGATCCCAAATAAACATAATATAGATCAATCAAAAAATTATTTAAAAATAATTTTTCACACTAACTAGGGACTTCATGTAGTCCAGTGGTAGGCTATAAATCCAAGTCACAATTTTGTTGTGGATTTGATTCCTTCAGTGTTTCTGATGTGATGGGTTGTCACATAGTATGCATGTTTTCCTTTTTCAAAAACTATATTTTATAAAATTACCAAAATTAGATAAATTTCTCAAAATAACCATAAAATAATATAACAACAAATGTTATCTCATACCTCACATTTCATCCAAAAAATTAATAACTTGTAATTTCATCAAATTAAAGGATCATATAAACCCAAATGTTTCTTTATAACTATATTCACAAAAGAAAATATAATTCATCCTAAAATAACATTTTGACATAAAAAATTTATGGGTTACACATTGAAGAGAAAGGACATCCAAATTAATCCCATCAATTAAAAGAATTAAAGGTTTTAAATGTTTCTCCATCCGTTTATTTCAACTTAGGTTTTTCCTTGACCAATTGGTTATCTTATAGAATAGAGAATTGACTCGGGTAATGGCAAGGTCCCCTATATTTACTGAAAATGACAGTAAATGGATTCTTAATATCATTTTTATTTTCTTCTGCAGTTTCCTTATGAAATTATTTACTTTATTCCTTCTTTCCCACACATAAATAATTTCTTTATTGCATTGAGACACTTTCTTATGTGTCTTCTACCACATTTTTGGCATGATGGAAATTGAGTTTTCTTTTCCCCATGGTTTCCACAGCTAGAGATCTTATGATTATTTTCCTTTATCTTCCTTGTTGTGTTTGGGAGTTGGTTAATGAATATATTATTGATGATATTTTGGGAAACCTAATTTTGGATGATCATGACATCATTTTCACCTATCAACATTCCATTTAGTTTCTCTTTTCCACTATTGTGCCCACCTTGTACATCATGTTCAATGTTACTATTACTTCTATGTATTTCATCCATTCACTAAAACCAAAAAGCATAGTGTGAGATAAAATAGTCATAAAATCATTTACAGAATATCATGAACTTTTATTTTCAATCTAAAACACCTTTTAATTAACCATGTTTATTTATTCTCATTTTATATTAAAATCCTTAAAATCGGTTTCTAAAGGTGATGTGAATTACCCAACGCATATCCCCCAAAAGTGTCGTAACCAAGAGTGCTTCATGGCTTATTATAATGCACCAGTTCCCATTCAAGTCTAGATCAATGCGGTGTTTCTAGGTTTTACCCCTACATACAACTATGCTAGATCCGCCTCTACCTGCTCATATCCAAACAGGGATGTATTTCTTGTAAATCCCACATTATATTTACATTAAATTTTTTTTTGATGTTCTTATATACTAATACTTATTGTCTATCTTACATTAGTGTTTTCAAATCAAAGTTTTTCTAAATATAGTTTCCAAATTTTATACTAGAGTTCCTCTAATACCAACTGTAACACCCTGATCCTGGTTACCTAGAGTCATTTCCTTATTACATAACATTTACATGATCATAAGAGATCAATTATAGAAAGACTAATCATTTTATTAGCCTCAAAAATACTAGATACATATATAAGTTTACATTAAATCCTGAAATAAAGAAAAATAATATTGTGTCCCCTTTGAACACACTAATATCCTTTGGCCTATACCTACAGGTTAATCATAATATACCTTTTCACATCCTAGGAAAATGAAAACCTAAGAAAGGGGTGATCTTAGATGCCCACTATTGATAACAATAAAGTTAAAAATATCATAAATAATCATAAAGATTTAGGGTAATGTATAAGACTATAACACAAGCCTTTTAACCTTAAAATTCAGCATACTATAGAAAAGATAAATAAAATAATTCCATTTAATTATTCAGATGGATATTAAACTAATATAATAATCACATGAAATATCAATAGATAATTTGATAATGATGGAATGCATAATGCATGACATCATAACCACATAGTCAAGGCCTCATTCCAAGACTAAAAATAAAGATTTTGTCAAGACCTTGTTCCGAGACACTAGATTGACTCATGAGACATGCTGATGCATTAAGGTGATATAGTGGGCTACACTCGTCACTTACTATGTCAAATTCATTCCTCGTATGAAAAAGTTGAAACATAACAAAAATATTCGTATTAAAACTAGCATAAGAAATGTAAATAATATAACCATAAACCATGAATGGTATAAAAATAACACATCCATATTCAAACATAACTCATTAAATATAATATCATGGATTTCATTATAATAAATCAACCTTAATCAAGAAAAAATACAATGAATGATATTGAAAGGGATGAAGATAACCAGTAAAACTATTTGAGAGAAATATCCCGTTTTTCATGAAACCATTTAAATGTCCCACTATTTATCGAATAACTCATTTAAAAGATATTTTTTTAATCAATGTTTCCCATACCACTTTTAATATTTTGAAATGAATTTTAATTTAAAAAAAATAATTTACATATAAAAAAATCCATAAAAATATTTTTAAAACGAGGACATTAATGATAATGATTTAGAAGAGTAAATATTAAAAACATTATAAAATGATATTTTAGTTAAAGAGTTCATAACCAAATGAGAGACACTCGAATACAAATAATTGAGGAATAACATTAATAAAAACATTATAATATAATGATAATAAAGGGATTCATGATATACCATGTCAAAGTACAGTATATACACCACATATAAGTGAATTGGTGCATAACAACAAAGAAGTATCAAATGGAATGTAAATTGAGATGAAATACATTATAAAGACTGTATCCATAGGTTAAGGATTGATTAATGACATAATTATGTGTAAAAAATATAAATACACTCAATAGGATTGGATATTCGGAGTAAATCTAATAGAGGACATTCACAAATATTCATGTAAAAACAAAACTAATGACTTGGATGTTTAAATCATTAAATTGAAATTGAGTTAACATTACACTTATCAAGATCATATAAATGAAATGAGAATTTATCAAAGGAGTTATTTTGTGTATCAAAAATATATCCACACAAAGGTGAGTGGAAATTAATACATAAGTAAATAAATAATTATTCCGCACATAATCTCGGAGTAAAATAATCAATGAAGTATGCATCAAACCCAATGAGTGGTAATTGAAATTTGAAATCCCCTTACCGATTTGGTAACATAAGAATCATACACCCCATGAGAGATGCATCATAAAATGAAAATCTAAATACCCGTAAATTAATGTATATTACAAAAATAATACAATCATGGAAAGTACATACCCCACACAAAAGGAAATAGTGGAAAATATAGTATGAATATCAGGGGAATAAATGTGAGACAAAAACCTAATACCTTGTACTTTTCTATAGTAAAGGGTAGGTTAAACTCTTGTATAATGGTTAAATCATTGTTATTAATTTATAAAAGAACCAAAAAAATAAATAGGATATCATATATGATCTTCTAATATTTATTTATTAATGATATTTCTGTAGTATCATTGTTTTGGGTGTTAACTGATTTGTCTTCCATTATATGTATTGTTACATAATCCATGTTTTTATGGATAATATGTATTAGATCAATATTATGAATCATATGACGTTCTTAAACATTATTTTTAGTAATCAAATGAATATTATTTTTGAACTGTTATGATGGAGAACGAAATCTTATCACGTCGTGGAGATTGTAAGCCGTACGTACACACGAGGGACAATATCATTCTATTAGTGTATAAATCATATGTAATTGGATTGTATATTAAATATATAGAATCATTAAAATGTTATATTAATTATTTACAGCAGTTATACTCATTATTATACCCATCTAAATAGTGATGTGTTGAATAAAAAACTACACACCAACTTGGTTATAGTAAGATGTACTTTCGCACATATGGTCACATTGTAATTAATATAATGGATAAAATAAGGGATATGGTTGTACCATATTTATAATTAGGCCATATTATATTGAAGGTACTGGAGTTATTATTATTCATTGGAAGCAACAATGAAAGTGGAAGTTGAAGGAGAAAAGAACATTGAAAGAGGTGATTAAATTATTACCTCCTCTAGGAGTGATTCTTTTTTATTTGATCAAAAAGGAACTTTAGGATGACTTTTGGATCAATGTAAGGAATCTAGGATGAATTGAGGGTATATGGGATGATATTTGGGATGGGGTTTCTAGAGCCAAATGGATTTGGAGGAGTGTGTTTGCGAAAAGGGTAAGTACCCTTTTACAATAGAGTTGAAGGTCACTTTTTAAAAATATTGAAATATTATTTTATTATAAAACCATTTTTGGTTTATAATGGCTCCAAAAGGATTTATTTCTAGGATAATGTGGTAATGGGATGAAATACTCTCAACCAATTGGTTTTAGACATGTTTAGGTCATCATTATAACCTTATCTTTAAGATTTAATTCTTCGTTAAATTGTTTAACATTTTCCATGTTTTCTTGTATTTTTATATAACATGGTTAATAATCATACCAAAAAATTCCCAGAGAATCTAATGTGGTTCATTAAAAACATAAATATCATCATATATGTCCTTTTCCAAACCTTATATTTTAAGGAATATTATATCATCCAATAATATAATATTATTTTAAATACTCGTCTATGTCAATTTTGACACTATTGTGTATTTGGTTTTTGTGAATGTTATAAAACATGATTACATGGAAAAAAATAAACTAAATCAACCCTATCATGTCATATTTACCTATTAATTTTTTAATTCATCAAAAGTCTCAATTAAAATTTATATTGATATTTACAATATCAATTATTTTAATCTTTTATTAATAAGTTAACTACTACATGATCATTGTGTCATAAATAAATTTAATTATATAAGGTCAAAAAATTATAAATAAAATACCATGATTTTGGAAATATTTTTTTATTTCGAATAAATATTTATAGTGTAATTTATATTGTCTATAACATTTTATTAAAAAAATAAAATAAAAATAAATGTCCTAATCTAATTAAATTTAATGAAAAGGATCATATTTTATTCCTAATCTTGATTTTGGATGAAATAAACTTATCTAATATAATTAGGACAAGTTTTAGGGGAATTATAATATCATTTTTACATTTATTTTCACTATATACTTTTAACCGTGGTAAATTAAAATAAAAAATTACTAATCACAAAAATTTATTTTTATCCTATTGAACCACATATTTATTATTTATGTTAACCTTATCTCTCAAATTTTTTAAATTAAATTCCCAGAAGTGGTAAAATTATGCTTTATGAAAGTTTTCAAATGTTTCTAGAAGTTGAGTAAAAAACTGTAAAAAGTGCAATAAAATTTTATTTCTAATATTTTTAAAAAATGAATTTAGTGATTTAAATTGTAATAATACCGGTATAATTTACCTATTTTGACATTAAAATAAATCTAAATAAGAAATATTTATTTAAATAAAAAGTCAACTTTAAAATATAATGCAGTGTTTTCCCTATTCATCAAAAAAATTGAATGTTTTTTAAAAAATACAAAAAATTCACCCAAAACTAATTTTGATATTTCAAATTCAAAAATTATGTCTATTTTACCAAATTAAAAACATAGAAGTTGTATTAATCAATTTTAGAAAAATATTCTAGTTATCAAAACCAAAAAGCAGGTTTTTGAGAAGTAAAAACTATTAGAAGATTAATATGTGTTTATGTAAACTTTAATTGTAAAAAAACATACAATGACCAACAATGGATTTAATTATAAAAATATAATCTAATTATACTTATAGAAAATTTAAATATATAATGTAACACTATAAATTTTTTTGATTAAAAAAATTGTTTTCAATTAAAATTTAGTATTTTACAATATTAGTCAAAATATTAAAGTTATAGGAAATTCAATGAAAATTTATCTGAACTAAACTTTTATATCCTGCTTCTAAAGAAGCTATTTATTTTGTCAAATTTTATATATAAAAGTTTGAAATATTGGATGTAAAAAAGGGTTCCTTATTAAAAGGTGGTCAAATTGCATTTTTTAAAAAATACTTTTTTTATTTGAAAAATTAAATTTGGTCGTATATTATGTCTAAGAAACACATAGTATGGATGTTAAAATTATATTGAGTTTATAAAATTCAAAATATAGTTAATACTATTCATAAATGTTTTTTGAAGGTCTAGTTTGGTAAGTCATAGTGTGCTTGAACTCGGTGTTTCGTGTAGCGCAATCTATTTTATTATTTTAACAAAAATAATTTAATATGAAATCTTGGTGGGTTAAATTCTTACCCCCTTTTAGAAATTGCTTCCTCTCAATTTTAAAATTTGTCTTGGGATCTTTATTGAATTTCCCACATCAGAAAAAGAGTCTATAAAACTATCACTTTAAATAAAAGAAATATAATTAAAAAGGTCACTCGAGATAACCCATAATAGGATTCCATGTTAGAAAACATTGATAAGGAAGATAAACTAAGTGTCACCTTATAAATGAGGGTGATTAGGAACATGATTAGAGTAATGTCAACAATAAAATTACCACAAACATGTAATGGGTTTAACGATCATTAGTTTCCCAGTAGGAAAAGTAAACAAACAAAATTTTTCTGTTTAATGTTCCATTTCATAATGTCGACGAATTTATTTATCCGATTGAATAATAACATAAAGATATATAATTAATTTTTATATATAGTTTTATCCTTTAATAAATTTTTACCACTAACTCATCTTTCTTCCAAACGACGTGTATTTAAGATGACTTGGTCACACCTGAAGTTCTAAAATCTACTTCAAGAGAATAAATTAATTTAGAATGGATGAACTATATATTTCCCCTATCCTTAAAGAATATCCCAAAACAGATGGTTGTTAAAAGATAATACAATCCCCAAAATTGATAATCCTTAAAAAAAATACTAATCTAAATTTCCTAAATTAAACAAAAAAAACAAAATATTAATGAAGACCAATCAATTAATAATTGTCTTTAAAATCCTTCAATATAATTCAAATTAAGATTGAAATCTGAGACCAATAATAATTTCATCTTATAGTCTTTCATAATAAATATTAACATTTATCTCCAAATAACTCGAACAACTTTTAATGTCTCATATAGATGAGTAATTAACCAAATCACATATTCTCTATGATAGGTTAATTATTTATATTAATAACCTGAATCTCTATAAAAAACATAGATTATTACAAAATAAAAAAAATCCACCATTACTCATCAAATTAAATCCCATATAATTCTATTTTCCTTAGTCATATAGTGTTCCCAACAGAGAGAACATCTTCCAAAATAACATTTATCACATAATCACCAAATTATTTTCCTAAAGTAAGGAAATCCGTTTGATAAAACAAAAGATACCAAATCAACTTATTATTTATCAATAAATTTATATAACTAAAAATAATTAGTCTCACTAACCGGGGACTTCACATATTCCAAGGGAAGTTGATAAATCCCAGTCGCACTTTGGTTGTTGGTTCGATTCCCACAGCTTTGTCTAACATGATGGGTTGCCACACTATCTGTGTGTTATACTTTTTCAAAAACTATATTTTATAACATTAAAAAAATGAGATAAATTCTTCAAAATAAACATATCATAATTTAACAACAAATGATATTTCATTCCTCGCATTTTCATCCAAAAAATTAATAACCTATAATTGCCTCAAAATCTAGGATCATGTAAACCCAAGTAATTATTTTATAACTATATCCAAAAAACAAAACATAATTCTACCTCAAATAGAATTTTGACATAACAAATTGAAGGGTTACATATACAAGATAAAAGTATTCAAAATT
The DNA here is from genome assembly GCA_963277665.1 of Viscum album. Taxonomy (NCBI): domain Eukaryota; kingdom Viridiplantae; phylum Streptophyta; class Magnoliopsida; order Santalales; family Viscaceae; genus Viscum; species Viscum album. The sequence goes on along the minus strand of OY728142.1, from coordinate 1,324,919,400 downwards.
AATCCCATAAAAAATAACATTATTTAAACATTTTTCCATCCATTTATTTCTACATATGTTCTTTCTTGACCTAATGGTTATCCTATAGAATAGGGCATTGACTCGACTAATTCCCATGTCCCCTATTTTTTAAAAAATGGCTATAAATGGATTCTTAGGATCATTTTTATTTTCTTCTATATTTTCCCTATGTAATTATTTAGTTTTTCCTTATATCCCACACATAAATCATTTCTTTGTTCCATTGAGACACTTTCATGGGGGTCTCCTTCCACATTTTGGGCATGATGGAAATTGAGAATTCTTTTCACTATGGTCTCCACTGATGGTGCTCTTATCATTCTCAACCTTTTTCTTACTGGTTGAGTTGGGGATTTGGTTAATGTATTTATTATTGATCATATTTTTGGAAACCAACATTGGCATGATCATGATATCTTTTACACCTATCGGCATTCCATTTAGTTTCTCATTTCCACCATTGTTCCCACCTTTTACATTAGGTTCAATATTACTATGGATTCCTAGGAATCTAATCACTGACTAAAACTAGAAATAATAGTGTGCATACCAATAGTCATTAAATCATTTTGAGAATATCATGACACTTTACTTTCAATACAAAAAACTTTAGGATTAACCAATGTTATTTGTTTTTATCTTATATTACATTCCATCAAATCAGTTTGTAAAGATGATGTTAATTATCCTAAGAATATACCCTGGGATTTTCATATCCTAGAGTGTAGTATGTACCATTTTCATGATCCAGTTCTCGTTTGAGTCTATCTTAAAGATGTATTTTCAGGTTTTACCCCAAGGTAAATTTGTTATAGGGATGATTCTACCTGCTTGTATCCAAACAAGGATGTATTTCATTGAAATACCACATAACATTTACATTACCAAAAATTGTGGATGTTCTTCTATAAAAATCCTCAATTTCTTTCTTAGATTAGTGTTTCCAAATTATAGTTTTTATAAATCAAGTTTCCAAGGTTTTTACTAAACATCCTCAGTAACCAACTATAACACCCCTAACCTAGTTACCCCATAGTCAATGCATTATAACATAACATTGGCATGATCACAAGAGATCATGTCTCAAAATACTGATTAGTTTATTAGCTTTGTATGTACTAGAAAAACACATAAGTTTTACATTAAATCAAGAAATTAAGAAAAAAACATAGTGGCCCCTTTGAACACACTCATATAATTTGGCCTATCCCTACTTGTTAATCATAATATACTTCATTAAATCCTCGAAAAAGAGAATATAAGAATGGGGTGAGAACAAATGATTAGTAGGGATAACAATATAATAGAAACTATCATTAATAAGAATAAAGATTTAAGGCTATGTATAATACTAAAACACAATGATGTTAAACTTAAACTTCAGCATAATATGGATAAGACAAATCAAATAATTCCATTTAATTATTCTCTTACATATTATACTAATTGATTAATTACATGTAATATAAATAGAGAAATTCATTATTAAGTAATTCATAATGTCGTACATCATTACCACATAGTCAATGACTAATGCCAAGACTACAAATAAGGATTTTGTTAAGGCCTTTTTCCAAGACACTAGTTTGACTCATGAGATCTACGGATGAATCAAGGAGCTATAGCAGACTCCACCCGTCATGTACTTTTTCTAATGCATTCCTCATATGAAATGGTTGAAACATAACATAAAAATTTGTGTTAAAACTTCCATATGAATGTTAATAATTTTACCTTAAACCAGGAATGGTAAAAAAAATAACACATCCATAGTCAAATATAACAAATTGAATACAATATTAAATATTGAATTATAATAAATAATCATAAATAAATAATAAATAACAATGAATTATATTGACATAGATAAAAATAATAGGTAAAAAAGTTTGGTAGAAATATCCCCTTTTTGTGAAACCATTTAAAAGTCGCACTATTTTTCAAACAAGTCATTTAAAAATAGATTTTTTATAAATTTTTCCCATACAACATTGAAACATTTTAAATTAATTTTAATTTCAAAACATTCATGTCTATATATATAAAACCTTAAAACCATTTTTTAAACAAGTATATTAATGTGAATGATTTACAAGAATCAATCTTTAAAACATTTTAAAATGATATTTTAGTTGAAGAGTTACTAGCCAAATGAGAGATGCTTGAATACAGATAATTGAGGAATGAAATTAATGAATACATTATAATATCATGAGAATAAAGGGATTCATGATATAGTATGTCAAAGTACATTATATACAACATAAAAAATTGTATTGGCGCATAACAACAAAGAAGTCTCAATGGAATGTAAATTGAGATAAAATCCTTATAAATATGGGATCATTAGGTTTAGGATAGATTAATGAAATTATTATGGGTGGAAATAAATATAAACATAATATTATTGGATATTCAGTGTAAATAAATCAGAGTACATTGACACATATTCATGTAAAATCAAAACTAATTACTTGGATATTTAACTCAATGAATAGAAATTGAGTTAACTTTACCCATATCAAGTTCATATCCATTAAATGAGAATTTATTAATGGATTTATTATGTGTATAAAAATTATATCCACATAAAGGGGAGTGTAAATTAGTACATGAATAAATAAATAGTGATTCCACACATAATCTTGGAGGAAAATAATCAATGATATATGAAAAAAACCCAATGTGTGGAAATTGAAATTAGAAATTCCCATAACGATTTGGTAACATAAAAAACATACACCCCATGAGGTAAGGATCATAAAATTAAGATGTATATACCCATAAATTAAATTATATTACCCAAATGAACAATCATGGGTAGTACATACACAACAAAAAGGAAATAGTGGAAAATATAGCATGAATCTCATGGGAAAAAAGTGAGATGAAAACCCCATACCTTGTACTTTTCTATAGTAGAGGGTAGGTTAACCTCCTATATAATGATGAACAAATTATTATTAAATTATACAATAATAAAATTCATAAATATGATATCATATATGATCTTATAATATTTCTTTGTTAATAACATTTCAGTAGTGTCATTGTTTTTTGTAATAAAAAATTCATTTTTCTATATTTTTTGTTACATAATTCATGTTTCTTTTGGATATGATGTATTTGACTCATATTCATAATGATATTATGTTCATAAAAATTATTTCTAATAATATAATGAAAATTATTCTTGAATGTTTGCGATGGACAATGAAATCTCATCGCATCATGGAGACTGTAAGTCGTACGTACACACAAGCGAAAATATAATTCTATTAGTGGTGAAACCATATATAATTGGATGATATATTATATATAAAAATCATTAAAATTTTATTTTTATTATTTTCATCATTTATTCTCATTGTTATACCAATCAAAATTGTGAAGTTTTGAATAACGAACTACACCACAACTTGGAGATGGTAAACCATACGTACGCACGTATGGTGACTTTGTCATTAATATGCTGGAAAGAATAATTAATATTGACATACCATATTTATAATACCATCATATTATTTAGAAGGTATTGGAATTATTTTTTTTATGGAAATAGTAATGAAAGAGGAAGTGGAAGATGAAAAGCACTTTGAAAGAGGTGATGAAATTTTTACCTATTCTTCGAGTACTTCCTTTTGACTTGGTCAAAATGTCTCCTTAAGTTGGCTTCCGGATCCATGTAAGTATTTTAGGTTCATTTGAGGGTTGGGAAGATATTTGAGAATGTTTTGGCTGAGAAAATGTCTTTGGAGGTGTGATTTTGAGAGAAGGGTAAGCACCCTTTTTTAAGAGAGGTGAGGGTCACTTTAGGAATATATTGAAATATTGTTTTATTATAAAATTATTTTCCATTTATAATAGCTAAAAATTGATTTATTTTGATTGTAAGTTGGGGATGTGTATAAATAATCTCATCCAATAGGTTTTAGACTAGTTTAGGTTACCATATTAACCTTTTCTTTTGGATTTAAATCATAGTTAAATTATTTAACTTTTACCATGTCTTCATGTATTTTAAAATTACATTATTAGTAAACATAATATAATATTCTGGGAGAACTTATTGTGGTTAATTAATTAAATATATATCATTATATAAGTCTATTTTCGGAGCCTTATATTTTTAGGAATATTACATCATTTAATAATATAGTATTTGTTTTAAATAATCATATATGTCAATTTTGACAGTATTGTGTATTTGGTTTTTGTGAAAGTAAAAAAAACTTGATTACTTTGAACAAAATAGATTAACTCTACCCTAAAATTTCTTATTAACCAATAATAATCATGGAATGCATCCAAAGTCTAATTTACATTTATTTTGTTATTTATAATATCAATTATTTTAATCTTCTATCAATAAGTTAATTACTACACCATCAATGTGTCCAAAATAAATTTAACTATTTAATGTCTAAAAATAATAAATAAAATACCATGATTTAGGAAATATTTTTAGCTTTTTAATTAATATTTATAGTCGAATTTATCATTCGGATAAACCTATATTAAAAAATGTTTTGTTATTAAACATTGAATTTAACACTTTTAACTATTCTTTAAATAAAATAATATTAAATGTTCAAATCGAATCCAAGGGGATTCAAAGGATCATTTTTTTCTTAAGTTTGATTTGGGTGGAAATAAATTTATCCAATAGAATTGGGAAGTGTTTTTGGGTAATTATAATATAATTTTTACCTTTAATTATACTATTTACTTTTAACCGTGGTAAATAAAATTCAAAAGTTACTATTGAAAAAAGTTATTTTTATCCTATTGAATCTCATTTTACTTATAGATTCCAACCATTTCTCTCATATTTTTTCAATTAAATTCACAAAAGTAGTAATATTATATTTTATGCAAATTTGAAAATGTTCCTAGAAGGTGAGTAAAAGTCGGTAAAAAGATCAATAAATTTTTATATGTCTAGTATTTTTATAAAATAACTTTAATAGATTAAACTAAACTAATATAGGTATTATGCATCTATTTTGATATTTAAATAAATTTAAATTGAAAATAATTTTTTAATTAAAAATTCAACTTTAAACAATAACACTGTGTATTTCACTATTCGTCAATATTTGAATGGTTTTAGAAAAATACCAAAATTCACCTGAAGAAAATATTGATATACCAGACTAAATATTTATGTCTTGCTTATAAAGAATATGTTTATTTGATCAAATTAAATATATTAAAGTGTCAAATAATTGATTTAAAAGAAGGGGTTTCCATTAAAAGGCGATAAATTTTAATTTTTTGAAAAATACTTCATTTATCTGAAAAATTGAATTTTTTATTATATTATGTCTAGGAAACACATAATATGAATGTTATAATTATATGGATTGCAAAAAATTCAAAATTATTTTATTACTATTCATAACCATTTTTTTAATGGATAGTTTGATAAGTTGTGGTGCGCTTGAACTCAGTGTTGTGTATAACACAAGCTATTTAATTACATTAAAGAAAATAAGTTACTATCAAATAATGGGGTGTTACAATAATTCACCAAGATGTAATACAAATAAATACTATTATTAACATGGTTTAATAATGAAACACTATTAATCCATTGGTCATTACCACTTCCTCTCTCAGTGTACTACATTAGTGATATCTTATAATGTTTTCATACTCATAATACGTCTTCAAAAAATTTTTGGATATGAGGGTATATTATTCCTCACCTAAGGTTTAATGTAAACATTTCAGGATAAATGTCTAAATTTATGTTCTATTATTCTTCTATTCACTAAACTTTCCTTCCTCTGTGATGGATGAGATCCACTCCTTAATGGGTGTTATGTCTTCTTATTGATATTTGAATAAAAGTTGAGAGAATGAACATAATATAAGGTTAACATATTTTTCTTTCAAATATGAAAATTATAGTAGTAATTATCTTCATGATTAAGTAAATTCAAAAAAAATATCCTTTTTTACTCTAATTGTTTCAAATTATGAAATAGTAATGATATTTCATCTCCTTTATCTCTAGATCATTATATTGCATTAAAACATATATTGTAATAGAATTATCTTTAATCATTTTAATAGAGTCTAGATATTTTAATATTTTAATACCATTTATTCATTGACATACGAATCATATTTTAAATATGATCACCACTCCATTTTCAATGGATTTACTAAAAGTAATTATATATTATTTTTGAAACTGGTCCCTTAATCTATTTTCTTGAATTTATTTTCATTTTTCTTTATTTAAATATAATTTCTAGGATTCTGACAAGATTTAATGTGGTCCTGAATTTCCAGTTAAATTTATATTAATTATTATGTTTTAAAGATAATAAAATTATATTTAAATTTCAAATTTTGTGTTCTAGGTAATCTATAGACTACATTTCCATAGAATTATCTCTACTTCCAATGAAATCTATATATTATCCCATATATTCACCATGATATTCTCACTTCTGTGTTATTCTCTATCCACTAACTTCCAATTTTCGCATGGCTAAAATTATAATAACTACATTTTAATTCACTTAGAAACTATTTTGTGGATCATTAATTTTCCACAAATACATTTGTTTTTTGAATTCTCTATTATTCCTTTAGATAGAGTCTTATTTACCTAGAATAACTCATTTCATTAAATATTCCAAAAATAAAACCACATTGATAATATATTTTCATTACATCACGGTCCTTATTTTGCCTCTAATATGTCATGGAATGGTAATACACTATATTTTGGAGGCCTGAAAATATATATTGTGATATAAATTATTCTTAACAAGCTTTATGGATTATAATAATCCTATGCGGAAGGGACATGATAGTGAAATTCCATATAACAACCCTACTCTATATTATACTCCTAGACATGATTTATTACAAAAAAATTTACATATGAAAACTTTGAGGATCAAGAGGTCTTGTGTATTGGGAAATTAGGATCATTACATGAAAACGTAAAACATGAAATACTACATGTTTCTTTCAAACTTCTTTGACATAACCAAATATTTCCTTCATACATAACACTGTATGGGATAACCTGGGGAAAACATACGAATGGGGTGATCTATAAAGCCCAGTAAGTGGGTAAAAAATGGAAAAACATGAATAATTAAAAAAATGTTATAAAATATTCAAAACAATGGATCATAAGAGAAACATTAACATATAGGCATGATATAAGATGATCATCCTAACTTGGAAATGTGGAAACAAAAAACAATATGATATTAGCATAACCCAAGCCTCATTGCACATGGATTAGAATGGGTAAAACCAAATTTCACCTGAATTAGATAGAGTAAACCTACATTTTACATGGAATATCATGATACAATACATTACCCAATGTGTTGGATCACTATCAAGGCGCAACCTTCATAAAAATTTCCATTTAATTGTTAAGTCTACTACATAGATCATATAACATTGATTCATTAAACATCATAACTTATTACAAGATAAATTAATGTGTAATAAATTACTGAAACTCTATAATCAATAAGTTTATGTTCATAATGTTGAATACCCTTGATAGAGAAATGTGCATGGTATGAACTACATGATGATTTTGTTACGTAAAATCAAGGTAAAATTTCGGAAGCCAAATAACAGGTCATAAAAATTCCTAAAAATGGTTGATTAGATAGAACAAGTTATATAATCATATATACATGAAATATAATGTAATGTGGTCATTAAAAAATATGTCCCAACATAAGGAACATGGAAATAGAATGTGTAACATAATAGAGAAACATGGAGAAATAAGAGAAATGGAATAACTCTTACGAAATTTCGATATGGTAACAGATATACATGGGTGGGATTAACGGGATAGAAATAAGTATCCCATTATAAAAACATAATAAGTGATGTGTTTGGGAGGTAAAAAAACGTACCCTGTAATTTTTAATTGAAAATAAAATTGTGTAACAATATAAATAAACATTCATAAAAATGAGAAATGAAGGAAGCCATTACATGGGTGTGTGACTTCAAAAGAATGAAGAAGGGTATATAGACAGATTGGGGAAACATGGTTTGATTATAGATAGTGGATGGAAGATTAGGGACATTATTAAAGAAATTTTAGTGAAGATAAGTTGGAACATTGGTGGGTTTATATAGTAACTGGGAGGGAAATTCATTAATATTTCACAAACATAGGTTTTGGAATCTATATAATTATATATTCAAAACAAAAAATCACCCCATGGGTTTTCCAATTTTTTTTTTATCACAATTGGAGTGGAAAAAATAATTTAGTAATTAAAAGGGCCAATGTTATTAAAATATTTCCCTAACTTAAGTTGAGGTGAGTCATTATTTCAAGGAAATGATTTTAAAATCGTAAAATATTGTATATGTATTCAAGGTTAAATAAGGATTAATAAAATTAAAAAAAAAATCACATTATTTTAATTTGAAAACATATATTTGTCTAAGAATTCCCATTTTAGTATTTATAACATCATTTTTTTGTCATTATTATGTTATAAAACACATATTTTATTCATGTCGTATTAAATTTTTTCACAAAAATTAGACTGTATCAAAAAATACTGAACAATTCACTTTTAGATAATTTCAACATCCTAATTCCAAAAATAATATTAATTTTATCTATATAATTTTATATATATGTGAATTTTTACATTTAAAATAAAAACTGACATTTATTGAAAATTCACAGGTTTTGATAAAAATAGTTTCCAGATATTAATAGAAATTACTTTTGACACCATAAAAATTATATAATCATTTATTATTCATAAAAGGACATTGATAATAGTATTTTATTAAAATAATAATAATTTTTGAAAATTCATTAATTCCCTAAAATATATTCTCTAAAAATAAACTTGATATTTTATCATATAAAAATATAAATCTTATCATAATTATTACCTAATCGTTCCCAAATAAGAGATTGATACAATCATCATTTATAAGAATTTATTATATATTATTATTAATAAAAACCATAGTTTAATATAATAATGTATATATTTCTCAAAAATTAACTTTTTTACCCAAAGAATCAATTTATCAATTTATCATTTTTATGAAATATTATTCTCAAAAAGGAATTGATGGAAGAAAACATTAAATTATAAAAAGTTATTACAAAATAAGTAACTAATACATTATTACATAACCTCTTATAGTACCCGCATAAGACATAATTGAAAGGTTTGTGATAATGACAAATTCTTGGGGTGGCTCAGATAACATCACATGAGTGGTAGTCTATATTAACATGAACTTCTCCCACATGAAATTTCTTTTAAGCTATTGTGTTAATGTTTGGCTTGGTATTTCTCAAGAGCGGATATCATTAATGCTACCTCCTTTCAGAGCTCCAAAAAAAATGAGCATTGTACGGTCTAGGCCTACTGGATGAGGTGATCCTCTCCTTTTTCTGTTTCGAATGAATTTGTCTAAAAAAACCCTTATATTTTTTTTATACATGTGATCACTGTTCAATGACTATATTAAAAATTATAATGGAACTAAATGGATATTTAAACCTTATAAAAAAAGACTGCAAGTGTTTTCTATATCCATAATTCACTATAATAAAGGAATTTTTTCTCATAACAGATCCAGTCGTTAACAAATTCCATAATAAAAGAAATTTTTCCCATGAAATTTCATTTTTAGACACTAAAATATATGATGGTAGTTCTGTCTCATCAGTTCTTCTGATTCCCATGTTGCTTCTTCAAAATTGTGGTTTCACCACAACACATTGATGTGGGTCATCGTCTAATTTTGTAGTATTTTTCCCTATAATATAATATCTTCAACATATTCTCTTCATAGTAGAGGTAATTATCCAAGGGTACCACCTTTGGATTTAAATCATGTGACCGGTTATGTATTTACTTTTTCATGAGTGATACATGGAATAAATCATCTACATGAAAGCGGTTTGGTGGGAGTTCTATTCAATAGGCCATTGCTCCGATGTGATCAAGGATCTCAAAAGTGAGATGTAACTTGGACCAATATTTACCTTCTTCACAAAACACATAACTCTCTTTAGTTGAGAAATGTAGAAGAAAACAATACATCTAACCGCATACTCTAGTCCTTGTTGATGGTTGTTAGCATTGATCTTTTTTTGACATTAAGCAGATTTTATGTGTTGTTGGATTTTTGTAACCTTATCCAAAGCTTCTTCGACCATGTTCGGACCATGATTTTTTCACTACCCGACTTCATCCCAATATGTTGTTGTTCTTCACCACATAAAATAATGGACTTAATAATGATCCATTTAGAGGCTTTAGTGGGAACTGTTGTTATAATATAAATAACTAGAGGAATATGTTGATACCATCATCATTTGTAGTCCATTGAACATAAACTCAATATGTCCCCAGGTGATTGGATATTTCACTCAAAATAGCCATCATTTGGGGTATAATAAGTCATACTGAAGTTCGACTATGTATTAATATCATGTTGGAGACTCTTCTAGATCATAGAGGTGAATCCTGGATCTCGATCGAATACAATGGATAGTGGTACTCCATGTAGACTTACCACTTCTATGATGTATACCTATGCCAGTTGATCCAATGAAAAATCCCCACTAATTTCGATGATGTGTGCATAGTTTTTAAGATAATCCAAAGTAACCCAGATAGCATTGCTTCCATTTCTTTCCCTCAGAAGTCCGGTAATAAATTCTATGGAGATCTTCTCCCATTTATAGGATTGTATTGGTCATGGTTCCTTCATACCATTATACATCTTCCTTTCAGAATTCACTTACTAACATAGCAACAAATTTGATGTGTATACTGAGATCTCCTCATTTATGTTATCTAACAAGTAATTCTCTCGAAGATCATGATTTATCTTTTTCTTTCTTGGTTGAATGGAGAAATTAAAACTACATGCATCATCAAAAAGTTCATTCATTAACTCCATATTTGATGTAACATGTAGTCTTGACCCAAATATCACAATTCATTATTCTTTAACTCTTATCTCTAATGATTTCCATTCTCTGATAGTTTCCACTTTTTTTGGAATTCCCACATCATCATTTAGAGCATCGTGTGACCATTTTAAAAGAGACGATTGAGAAATAATCTGTGAAAGGATTAATGATTTCTCATTATTTATGATTTTCATGTACATATTTATCAAATACATGATTATTGGATCCTTTTCAATTTTCTCAAATGAAGGTGTGGCTAAATCCTTTCTCATAGAGTGTCTTCCACTTTATTGACATCCCCAAATGGTAGTGAATTGAGTAGTTATATCCATTTATCTCTTATAACCTTCATCATAGGTGCATGTTTATCTCTTTCTATATGAATATATACTTGAAGTTTTTTTAAACCATATATATTTCACACTTTTACCCAAATGGGTAATGTCAGTAGATTTTCAAATCGAAGATCACTGTAGCTAACTTTATATCATGCGATGGATAGTTCTACTCATATACATTCATTTTTTATGAATCCTAGGCATTGAATTTTTCATTTTGTAAAAACTCACAACATAGTTCCATCTTCTAAGAATCACTAAATACCCTGAAAATTTCTCCAGTTGTCGGTAGTGTGATCACAAGCACAATGATAAGCCTCCTTTTCAACTCCTTGGTATTATCTTCACAATAATCATTCTATAAAAACATTAATCTCTTCCGAGTAATCTTGTTATGAGGGATTGAAAATCATATAAAATTTATCACAAATTGGTGATAATATCCAGTTGTCCAAATGAATCTATAGATATTTTTCAGAGATGTGGGCCTTGACCATCCCTCAACTGATTTTTTCTTAGAGGGATCAATATGTATCTCATTACTTATGATGATATTCCCCATGTATGATACATCATTTAACCTGAAGTCACACTTTTTGTACATTACATAGATATTCTCCTTTCGCAAGGTCTCTAGTTCAATGCTTATGTTATCCTCATGATCCACCTTAGTTTTGGAGTATATTAGAATATTTTATATAAAGACTACCACAAATTTTTTGTGGAAATCTATAAATACTATATTCATTAAGTCCATAAATATTGTCAAAGATTTAGTGACTCTGAAAGTCATTACTCTAAATTCACAGTGCACGTACGTTGTACGAAAATAAGTCTTTGGGAAACCATTATTCTTCATATTTATTGGTAATATTTTCTGTAACACCCCAACCCTAGTTACCAAGAGTTGGGGAATTATTACATAGAATTGGCATCATACAAGGAATCATGTCCCCAAAGACCTATCAATTTAGTATTATTATAAACAAGATACATACATAAGTTCAACATTACAAATTGAAAATAAATACAACACTATTTTATTCAATTAAAAACATCCAAGCCTACTATATTATGCCTTCAAGTCACTCATAACTAACTTTTTCATATCCTGGGAATATGAAAATAAGAAAGGGGTGAGCTCAAACTCACAGTAATGGTAAGAAATAAAGTGGAAGATAACATAAACATGATGCATAATGAATAATTCAAAACACATACCTTTACAAATAATAAACATGAACACTTTATGGTAGGAATATAAGCTGAGTAAATAATTCCATAATAAAACATAGTCATGTGTATTATACAAGTCGAATAACCACATGAAATATCATTAATATTTTCATAATGAGAGAACATGTAGTGTCTGTCATTATGAAACATCTTTTCAAGGATTTGGCCAAGATTTCTAAAAATGATTTAGGCCTCTACCAAAACAACATATCATATTGGGAAAGGAATCGGCCAATTACATGTCTAATTATCTCATGATACCTAACGATGCATCAAAGAGAGAGATTGGGTTCCACCCGTCACATACTAAGTCCAATAGATTCCTCATATGAAAAGGTTGGTATATAACAAAAACATTCATATTAAAAATAGCATACAAAAGGTCAATACTTTAACCATAATCCATAAATGGTATAAAATAACACATCCATGGTCAAACATATCACAAAATCTTCAATAAAATATGGAATACATGTGTCATAATAAATCAACATCAAACAAGTTTAAAATCCATTAATGGATGTTGACATAGATGAAATGAAAATTATTAGAAAGAAATAACTCTTTCTATTTTGAAACCATTTAAGAGTCAAATAATTATAAAATAAAACATTTAATTTGAAAATATTCTTATAATCTTGTATGGGAAGCTTCAATGATGTTATAATGGTATAAAATAGATACACCGATCATATAAGTAAAAAAAACATTCGTACCATAATGTTGTCGAAAATTCCATAATGTACCTTATGTGGAAAATGACGAAAAGATTCCTTTCAACACATATAAAGCAAAATATGGTTATAAATGAATTTAACCCATAGTCTATTTAATATTAAAAATGTTTTGAAATTAATTTTAGAGAAATCACGGATGTGGATGATAAAGAGGTCTCAGTAGATTCATACGTAATAACATCTTCAGATAATAAAGAGATCATGAAATTAACCCTCGACTTGTAGTTTTCCATAGTTTATGGTATGTTGATATCTTTTATAATAGAAAAACCAATGTTATTAAATTATAAAATAACTTATACATAAACATGATATCATATATGATCCTTTAATATTGTTTTGTTAATAATATTTCAGCAGTATCATCGTTTCAGGTGTTAACTGATTCATTTTACTTTATATTCTTGGTTATGTAAACCATGTTCTTTATAGATCAGATGTATTTTATTCATATATACAATGATATTATGTTTATAAACAATATTTTTAATCCTACAGTAAAAATTATTCTTGAATGATTACGATGGGGAGTGAATCTAATCGCGTTCATGGAGACGGTAATCCGTACGTACGAACGAGGGAAAATATCATTATATTGATGGTGAAATCATTTTTAATCAGATGGTATATCATCTGTATATAATCAATAACATGTTATATTTATTATTTATATCATTTATTCTCATTATTATACTTATCCAAATAATGAAGTGTTTGCATAACAAACTACACTATGACGTGGAGACGGTAAGTTGTACGTATGCGCGAATGGTGGATTTGTCATTCATATGATGGATAGAATAATGAATATGGTTGTACAATTTTTATTAAAAAATAAAAAATATATATAATAAAATGGAGTTATTATTGTCGAATGGAAACAATAAAGAAATACGAACTGGATGAAGAAAAGAACGTGAAAGAGGTGATGAAATATTTATCTCTTCTACAAGTTCTTCGTTTTGATTTAATCAAAAGGCCTTCATAGGTTGTATTTATGACCATTGTAAAGCCTCTAGGATGAAGGGAGGAAATATGGGAGGATATTTTGGTATGGTCTTTTCTATCCAAATGTCTTTGGTGGTGTGAAATTAAGAGAAGGGGAAGTACCCTTTTATAAGAGAGTTTCGGGTCACATTAGGAAAAACTTGAAATATTAATTTATAATAGAATCATTTTCGGTTTTTAATGGTTCCAAAATGATTTATTTAGAGCCTAAGGTGGGGATGGGTCGAAAACTGCTCAACCAATAGGTTTTAGACCGGTTTAGGTCATCATATTAACATTATATTTTAGATTTAACTCTTAGTTAAATAGTTCGACATTTACCATGACTCTTTATATTTTTATATTATATGGTCAATAAACATACTATAAACTTTCAAGTGAACCCCAAGTGAACCCCAAGTGATTCATTATTAATATATATAGACTTATTTAAGTATTTTTTCCAATCGTTATATTTTTATGAATATTATATCAATTAATAATAATGTATATGTTTTAAAATTCAATTATGTCTATTTGGACACTATTTAGTATTTGGTTTTGGTGATAATAATAACAGAATTATTAAAACAAAAAAAATTATTTAATCAACCCTTAAATGTCATATTAATATATAAAATTAGTTCAATTCATCAAAAGTATCTAATTACATTTTTTTGGACATTTATAATATCAATTATTTTAATCATTCATTAATTAGGTAATTACTTCATCATCATTGGGTCATAAATAAATTAAATTATATAATGTATAAAATTTATAAATAAAATACCATTATGTAAGAAATCTTTTTATCTTTATAATGAATATTTATAGTTGAATTTATCTCATGTATAACTCTATATTAAATTTTCTTTAGTTATTAAACATTGAATTCAACTATTTTAATTCTTCATTAAATAAAATAATAATAAATGTATTAATCTAATAAAAGTGGAAAAGGGGGATTATATTTTATTCCTAATGTTTTTTTGGTCAAATTACACTTATAAAATCGAATTAGGACATGTTTTAGGGTAATTTTGATTTCATTTTTACCCTTAATTACCCTATTTACTTTTAAGCATGGTAAATAAATATCAAAAGTTACTATTCACAAAAAATTATTTTCATCTTACTGAACAAAATTTTGCTTATTGATATTAAGTGTTTCTCTTGGATTTTTTAAATTCAACTCACATAAGTGGAAAAATTATTTTTTATGCAAAGTTATAAATTCTCCTTTGATGTGGGTAAAGGACGGTAAAAAGGTCAAAAAGCATTTATATATCTAAATATATTATAAAATGAATCCAATGAATTATATTTAACTTATATAAGTATTATGTATCTATATTGACCTAAAATAAATTTAAATAAAATAAATAATTATTTAAATAAAAATTCAGTTTTATCCAATAACGTAGTGTTTTTGACTACTCATCTAAAATTGAATGTTTTCAGAAAAATACCAAAAATTCACCCTAAGCTATTTTTGATATTCCAAATTCAAAAATGAAGTCTGTTTTGAAACATAAAGGTTATAAAATTTCAGAAAGTGTGTATTACTATTCAAAATGGCTAGTTTAATTGGTCTCGATGTGTTAGAATCTTGAAGTAGCATACAATTCAAGCTATTGCATTATTCAAAGGGAAATGTACCGTGGAAGCTTTAGGTGTTACATTATTCCCTCCTTCAAATAATTTAATCCTTTAAATTTCTAGAGTACTAAAGCACTAAAAGATTCAGGTGGTTCTTCGTCATAAGTTCTTCTGGTTCCCATGTTCCCTCTTCAATCTTATGATTTATCTATAGAACTCTTACTAGACATGTCGTCCGGTTTCCCAACAGTTGTTCTCTCGTATCATGAATCTTGAAAGGCTCTTCACAATAAGAAAAATTGAGTTCCAGTTCAATTTCCTCATAGGTGACTACATGTGTTGGGTCAATCATGTCTTTTCTCAATAGTGATATATGGAACACATCGTGAACATTAAAGAGACTTTATGACATTGAAAAATGATAAGCTACAACCCCAATTCATTCTAGAATTTAAAAACTTCCGATGACCTTGGGACATAATTTACCATTCTTAATGAATGGTATAACTCCATTCAATGGAGGTACCTTCAGGAAAACTTGATCTCATACATGAAATTCCTAACCCTTCCTTCATTCATCAACATATCTCTTCTACCTACATTGAGATACATTGATGTGGGTTGGATAACCTTCACTTTTTCCATTGTTTCTTCAACAATATATTTTCCTAAGAGTTTTATTTCACCTACATCATCCCAACAAGTTGGTGTGCGGCATATCTTTCTACATAACACATCATATGGTGCCATCTGAATACTTGAATGGAAGAAATTGTTAATGGATAATTATACCAGAGGTAAATATTGATCCCACATAATTTTAAAGTCAAGTGACAAAGATCTCAACATGTCTTCTAAGGTTTGAGTAGTTCGTTCTGATTGTACATCAGTTTGAGGGATGTAGGAAGTCCTGAAATGAAGTTTAGTATTCAATGAATTCTAAATAACTTTCCAGAATCATGATGTAAAATGTGGATCATGATCAGAAAAAATAGATAGTGGTTCTCCATGAGGTCTAACTACATCATTAATATACAGTCTTTCTAAATGTTCAAGTGGTAAATCTTCTTTTATAGCAAGAAAATATGCTGACTTGGTAAGATGATCAACAATGACCCATATTGCAGTATTTCTTCCAAGATTCTTATGTCGTCCCATGAAAAAGTCCATTGTAATATCATCCCATTTCCACTAAGGTATGGGAAGAGGTTCCATGACTATTTTAAGATGTTGTCTTCTAGCATTCACTTGCTGGAAAACCATACATCTTGACACAAAATCACCAATCTCTCTCATCATGTTGTCCCACCAAAATTGTTATTTCAAATATCTATACATCTTGGCGGTCCCAAGGTGTACAGAGAAATTAGAGCTATGAGCCTAATCCAACAATTCCCTTTTTAGATCAGGTATATCGAGAACACAAAGTCTCTTCCCAAATTTCAAAATTTCATCTCCATATACGAAGTTACTCAATCCCCCATCATTTATAGCTATAATCTTCATATGAAACTCCTCATCATCAGTTTGAGAACACTTTATCCTTTATAGTAAATATTGTTTGGCAACAATTTGAAATTTTTTTGATGTGTCACCTTCCCAAGTTATTCCCATATCCATATTTACTAGATTCATGAAAATAGGAAACCTTTCAACGCTCATCTAGTTCAAACCTCCATGGTCCTTTCTACACAAAGCAACTTCTACCTTATTTTACATCCTTGGGTGGTAGTGTATTATAAAATCATAATTCATGAGTATTTCAAGATATCTCTTTTGCCTCATGTTTAGTTCTTTTATGAGAAAATATACTTCAAACTCTTGTGATTAATATAAATCTCTCATTTTTTACCATAGAGATAGTGTCTCCATATCTTTAGAGTGAAGATTACAACTACTAACCCAATATTGTGAGTGGGATAGTTTTACTCATAAATTTTTAGATGTCTTTATGCATAGGTAATAACTCTATCATTTTTCAAAAGGACACAACCAAGTCCTTTCATTGAAGATTCACAATAAATAACAAACCCATCGTTCCCTAGTGGTAGAGTCAGGATAAGTTTTTTGACTAATATTGTCTTCAGTTATTTAAATAATTATTCAACCTCTTTTTTCCAATCAAATTTAACCCCTTTATGTGTGATATTGGTTAATGGGATATCCCACTGGGAAATATTCTGGACAAAATGTCAATAATAACCTACTAAACCAATAAAACTACATACTGCAGGTATACTCATTGGTGCTGGCCATTCATGGATTTCCATGGTCTTTGAAGGATCAACATATATTCTATTCTTAGAGACTGTATATCCATGAAAATAAATCTCTTGAATCTATAATTCACACATGCTAAACATTCCATATAATTAAATTCTATTAAGTTTCATTAGAATAACACGCAAGTGATTTTCATGATCTTCATAGATTTTGGATTATACCAAGATGTCATCAAGAAATAAAACTACAAAGTAATCAAGATACTCCTTGAATAATATATTCATTAAATCCATGAATACATAGGGTGAATTAGTCAATCCAAAAGGTATTACTGTAAACTCGTAATGCCCGTACCTAGTTCGAAATAATGTTTTCAGAATGTCTTCCTTCTTCACACACAACTGATGATATCCAAATAGAAGGTAAATCTTATAAAAATATTGTTCTCTATGATGTTTCTTGAATAAATAATCAATTAGAGTCTGGGTATTGTTTTCCTATATTGTCATATCATTGATCTCTTTATAGTCAATGCACAACCTCATAGACCCATCTTTGTTCTTAACAAAAAGGACATGGGTTCACCATGTAGAAAAACTAGGGTGAATAAATACATTATTACTCAATTCCACAATTTTTTTCTTTGGTTCCACTAATTCCATAGTGGCCATTCTCTAAGGGGTCTTCGATATGGGCCTTGAACAAGGAATTAAATCAATAGAAAACTCAATTTCTCATTTTGGAGGATGTCCAAGTAAATCCTTTGAAAACACATCAATATATTCTATCAAAATAGGTATGACCTATATTTAAAATTTCCTTTCCTCACCCACAATTACTTCATTCTCATATCCCCAATGATTGTATATAGTAAAGCTACTGGGTTTGGTTATATATAAGAATCTGATGGTGATGTTTCAGATCTAAAGATAAGGTACACCTGATCATCATTGAGAATTGTAACCTCCCTCTTCTTACAATAAATTTTCACATCATGGTTTAAAAGCTAATCTAATACAGAGATTATATCTAATTCAATCATGGGTATGATGATTATATCAGTGGATAAATATCTTTTATATTTCTTAATGGGGACTGATTCACAAAAAATTGTTACAATTATACTTCCCTTAAGATTTTTGACAGATAACTCCCTTGTTAAATCAAATTGTAAATATGTAATTATCATAGAAAACTAGGAAGATATGACAAAATTTGATGGTTTAGAATCAAGTAAATCATTGTATAAACTTGAAGAAACTATTAAATTACCTTCCACCATGTCTTTTGGAGCTTCAACCTCTACAGTAGTGATCACATAAGCTTGGCCTTGATCACTTGACCTTTTCTGAGGTAAGTTTCCCTGATGTATAGAACATTTATTTGCATAATGTCCCATATCTCTACAATTGTAGCATTGAACATTGGTATCTTTCTTCTTCCTCTTACAATCACTAGTAATATAGCCTTTCCATACTCATTTTTAGCTTACATATTTTTCTTTTAGATAGGCACCAGGGTGATTCCTTCAACAATTATCATAGGGTAGAAATTTAACTCTTCCCTTCTTCCTTTTTTCATTATTTCCTTTACTAGAGTGTTCATAAGATCTATTCTTCTCTTGATTTGATTTAAAGTCGTAAGACTTAGAGAATTCCTTTTCTATCTTAATAGCACATGTGGAAATATTTTTATACGATGAGAAGGATTGTGAGAATAATGCTCGAAAGAGAAATAGTTTTAACATGTCAAATAAATGATCTATCTTAATTCTTAGGTTATGTATATAATTTCTAGCATTCCTTGTTAACCTTGTAAAGTTATCTTCATACTTTGTGACATTCTTATCCTCCTTTTGTCTCACACAAAAAAATTTTCCTTTACATATATACTCGATGGTCATGAGGAAATTATTTTTCTAATAAAATATCTTTAAAGTCCCTTCATTAAATACTTGATACTTATTCATCCTCCTTGGTGTTTTGAAATAATAACCACCATTGATATGCATCTTCGGTGAGGGGATAAACTGCCATGACCACTTTTTCCCTTTCGCTACACCCTAAAGCAAGAAATATATTCTCTAAGGAACTTATCATTTGTTTAGCTAAAAATGGATTTGTAGACACATTGATTTTTGTTTGTTATTTCCTCATGAAGCGATCTAACATCGATCCTCCACGTTCTGGATTAGGGTGCTCCATACGGGTAAGGTTATTATTCATAACCTAAGTGAGTTGTCCCAGATGGTGATAAGATGATCCGCACTAGTTGCATCCCCAAGTCCACTATAATTATCTTCAGCAGGAGGGAAATCCCTCCATGTATTACGAGCATTGATACTGTTTCTATTCCTTCCACTAGGAGCCATTTATAAACAATGTCATATAGTAGATTAGTTTATGAACCACAATACATAATTCCAATCTTGTAAAATAGTTAACATAAATTTAACTGTTTATGGATATAATCCATAATTATAAAAAAATTATTTGAGGAGGTATATACTCATAAATACTTCATAATGGTTTGTAATGAAAATGAAAATTATTTTAAGCATACCCCCTCAGAGTATCATAACCAAGAGTGCGGCAAGGCCAGTAGTCGGGCACCAGTTCCCGTTTGAGTCTAGCTCAAAGCGGTGTTTTCAGGTTTTATCCATAGGTACATCTGTGCCAGAGCAACCACTAACTGCACTTTTCTAGAAAGAGATTTATTTCATGGAAAACTCACGAAACCTATACAGTACCGAAATTCTAGGAATTTCTTCTATTCTAATCCTCATTGTCTATCTTAGGGTAATGTTCTCTAGTCATAGTTTTTATAAATCTAGTTTCCAAGGTGTGTACTAAACTTCATATAATTCAAATTGAAACTCCCCAACCCCAGTTACCCAGAGTCAGTGTTTATTACATAACATTGGAATGATACAATGAATCATGTCCCGAAAGACATCTTAGTTTAGTATTAATGGAAACAAGATACATACATAAGTTCAACATTACAACTTGAAAAGAAATGAAATAGTAATTTATTCCATTAGAAACATCCAAAACACCTATATTATGCCTATAAGTCAGTCATAGCTAACTTCTTGATATCCTGGGAAAATGAAACATATTAAAGGGGTGAACGTAAGCACTCAATAAGGCTAATAAATATAGCGGATGATAACATAAACATTAGGCATGATGAATAATTAAAAACACATGCCTTTAAAAATAATAAAAAGGAACACATATGGAATGAATATGAGCGAAGTAAATAATGCCATAATAAAACATAGTCATGGTTATTCTACTATTCAACTAACCACAGGAACCATCCTTATTATTTTCATAATAAAGGAATGCATAATGTCGTACATTCTGAATCATCTTGTGAATGCCTCAGCCAAGACATCTAAAATGATTTAGGCCTAGGAAAAACCCATATATCAAATTGGGAAAGACCTCAGCCAATTCCACATCTAATTGTCTCATGAGACCTACTAATGCATCAAGGATCTTTAGCTGGCTCCACCTGTCACATACTGAGTCCAATAAATTCCTCATATTAAAAGGTTGAAACATAACATAAACATACATATTAAAACTAGAATACGAAATGTCTATTCTTTATCCATAAACCATGAATGGTATAAAAGAACACATCCAGAATCATACATATCACAAAACCTTCAATAGAACATTAAAAATTTATATTATAAAAACCCAACTATAAACATGTTTTAAATTCATCAAAGGATGTGGACATAGATGAAAGGAAAACTATTTGAATGAAATACCTCTTTTTATTTTGAAACCATTTAAGAGTAAAATCATTTTAAAAGAAAACATTTATTTTTAAAATATTATTATATACTTGTAAGGGAATCTTCGATGATGTTATAATGGAAAAAATAGCCGCACTCACTGTATAAGTTAAAAAAACATTCTTACTGTAATTTTAGTTGAAAAGGTCATAATGTTCCTTGTTTGAAAAACGACAGAAAAATTCCTTTCAAAACAATATAAGGCCAAATATGGGTTTAAATGAAATTAACCCATATTCTATTAAATAGGAAAAATGTTTTGAAATAAATTTTTAAGAAAACACATATGTGGATGATAAAGATTTGACAGTATATACATACGTAAAAACAACCTCAGATAATAATGAGATTGTGAAATTAACCCTTACATTGTACTTTTCCATAGTCGATGGTATGTTAAACTCTTGTGTAATATTTAAAACATTGTTATTAATTTATAAAATAACTATAAACATAAATATGTTATCATATATGATTCTCTAATATTGCATTGTTAACAATATTCCAGTAGTATCATCATTTCGGGTGTTAATTGATTCATTTTCTTTTATATGCTTGGTAACATAAGACATTTTTGTTATGGATAGGATATATTTCATTAATATACAAAATGATATAATGTTCATAAATATTATTTGTATTTATAAAATGAAAATTATTTTTTGACTGATTATGATGGGAAATGAATCTCATCACGTTCGTGGAGATGGTAATCCGTACGAACACACGAGTGACAATATCATTATATTGATGTTGAAATCATTTGTAATTGGATGTTATATCATATATACAGAATCAATAGAATTTTATATTTATTATTTACATCAGTTATACTCATTATCATACCCATCCAAATAATAAAGTGTTTGAATAACAAACTACACCATGACATGGAGACGTTAAGCTGTATGTACGCACGTATGGTGACTTTTTCATTCATATGATGGAGAGAATAATGAATATGGTTGTACAATTTTTATAATAACATAAAACTATATATAAGATACTAGAGTTATTATTTTAGAATAGAAACAACAAATAAAGAGGAAGTGGAAGAAGAAAAGAACATGAAAGTGGTGATTATTATTTACCTCTTCTGCGGGTTCTTCCTTTGGATTTGATCAAAAGGGATCCATAAGATGGATTTATGACAAAATAAAGGCCCCTAGGATGAAGGGGGGAATTTGGTGAGGATATTTGGGTAAAGAATGGCTGATCCAAATGGATTTGGATGTTTGAAGTTAATAGAAGATTAAGTACCCATTTATAAGAGAGGTGAGGGTCACTTTAGGAAAATATTGAAATATTATTTTATAATAAAATCAATTTCAGTTTATAATGGCATAAAATGAGTTATTTAGAGTCTAAGGTGGGGATAGGTCAAAATAATCTCAACCAATAGGTTTTAGACAGGTTTTGGGAACCATGTTAACATTATCTTCTAGATTTAACTCTGAGTTAAAAAGTTTGACATTTACCATGTATCATTGTATTTTTATATTATATGGTTAATAAACCTACTATAAACATACAAGAGAACCCCAAGTGGTTCATTAGTAATATATATAACCTTATCTATGTATTTTTACAGATACATTCATTTTAATGAATATTATATCAATTAATAATATAGTATTTGTTTTAAAAACTCAATTATATAAATTTTGAAACTATTTAGTATTTGATTTTTGTGATAATTATAACAATTATTTTAATCTTTCATTAGTAAGGTAATTACTCCATCATCATTGTCTCATAAATAAATAAAATTATTTAATGTATAAAAATTATAAATAAAATACCATTATGTTGGAAAGATTTTTATCTCTCTAATGAATATATATAGTCGAATTTATCTAATATATAACCCCATATTTAATATAGTTTATTTACAAAACATTGAATTTAACTCTTTTAACACTTCTTTAAATAAAATAATAATAAATGTCCTAATCTAATCCAGGTGAACCAAAATGTGTAATATGTTATTCCGAATGTTGTTTCTGGTCGAATTACACTTATCCAATAGAAGTATGACATGTGTTAGGTAATTATGATATCATTTTTACCCTTAATTACCCTATTTACTTTTAATCGTGGTAAATAAATGTCAAAAGTTACTATTCATCAAAAAATATTATCATCATATTAAACCTTATTTTACATAATATTATTAATTATGTGTCTCAAATTTTTGAAATTCAACTCATAGAAGCGGTAAAATTATGTTTTATGAAAATTTTCAAATGCTTATAGGAGGTGGGTAAATGGCTGCAAAAAGTTAAAAAAATTCATATATCTAAACTTATTATAAAATGACTCCAATGAATTAAATTTAACTTATATAGGTATTATGTATCTATTTTGACCTAAAATAAATTTAAATAATATTAATAATTATTTGAATAATAAGATGGTTTTAACCAATAATAAAGTGTTTTCACTATTCATCGAAAATTGAATGTTTTCATAAAAATAACATAAAATCCCCGTTAGCTAATTTCAATAATTAAATTCAAAAATGAAGTAAATTTTGAAAAATAGAATTTATAAATTTTAAAAAAGTGGGTATTACTAATCATAACATCTTGTTTGATTGGTCACGGTGTGTTGGAATCTCGATGTTGCGTACAATGCAAGCTACTGCATTATTCAAAGTGAAATGTACTGTTGAAGCTTGGGGTATTACATTCTGACAATAGATCCACCTTGGAAAATTATTGTACTCCACTTCATTTATTGAATAGTTAATCAATTTTTGGTACCAGATACTTGTTCATTATTGTGATTTTATTGAGCCTAGGATTATCAATGAAAAGGTGCATTGACCCATCCATCTTCTAGATGAAGTGGACTGGTGGACCCCATAGTGAAGCAGTTAGGCATATAAACACTTTATCTATATTCACCTATAGTTGTTTCTTTATCTACTCAAGCTCTGTGACTGCCATTCTATATAGAGTCTTGAAATTTTTTTAATGCCTCAGGTATAAGATCAATCGATAATTTAATATCTCTTCTAGGAGGAAGACCATGAAATACCTTAGAAAAAACATCAGAAAATTCCCTCAAAATTGGCATGTATTCAAGGATGGTTCATTGGTTAGACTCAGTCATCTTAGAAAGATACATATTCTCATAGGGATGCAATATCTATTCTTAACATGATGTCTCTTAAGAAGATTCATCCACCCCTTTCTCCTGTATGGAATTGGGGTTCGATTCTCCGTACAGAGATTTACTTCCCACTCATGGAAATTTATGTTGGTTCTATATAGGGAATGTCAATACATGACAATAATTTCATAAATTTCCACCAAATAATTTTTTACAAAGTTCAGTGGGAAGTTCAATCACCAAATTGTGTTGTGGGAGGAGTTATATTCAAAGAATGCATTAATTTACCCATTTCTTGTTCTCACCAATATACATACTTCTATAATTTGTGGTGGTGTTTGGACTATTTTACTAAACATTAATGATATAAAAGAATTTATATAACTATAATAAAAAAGAATGTTCACTATTCATGAATGAATAACTAGCGTACCAATCACCACTTAATTTTTGGGATTTTTATTTTTAGTAGAGGTGGAAAAATCTCCCCCTTATTGCCTTGGAGGTTCTTGGTTTCCACCAAGAACCCTGTTCCTATGGTACTCATTTTAAAAGTGACCTAGATCTTGGAAGTTTTTGCAATGAAAAATGTGTTGTGGGTCGAACAAAGAGTTCTTCTCCTCTATCACAGAAGTATGTTATTCATGTCCGGAAACATTTGCCTCATGCCCATCTCATCCACACATAAAGCATTTCCTGTCCCCATTCAGGAATATTCTTGAGGTGTTTCTTTCAGAGCCTTTGGAAAGTGGGTTTCTAGAATTCCATTTCACCATTGGATATATTCATTAGACCACAATAATTAATTTCAAAGTACCACATCTTATCCCCATGATACCCAAGAGATTTTCTGATCTCCATTTTGAATTTGAGGGCACATCGGTAAATTTTCTCATATCTATAGATATCACTTATCTCTACAGCTTTCTGTAGGCCAGGTTTTATCCCACCAAAGATTAGGTAAACCTTGAATTTGGGTTTAACAATAAAGACGAAGTCATATTGTGAAAGCCTTGCGAATTTTTCCTCGTACGCTCTGATGAATTTGATTTAGATTTTTTCTTAATGGAAAATAAGTCCCTTTCTATCTTAAGTCAGTGGTAACAGGGAAAATAATTATCAAAAAACATTTTCTATGAATCCTTCCATTCCAATGCCATGATCACTTCCCCAGGCACCGAATTTTTGATCAATGTCCACCATTGATTAAATCCACCATTTCTATGATAAGAATCCAGAAGAACCTTCTCTTGTTCATAACATTGGAGGATGGATAATATATTCTCAATGGATTTGATCCAATATTCATATATTGATGGATCTGATGGTCCATTAAAAATAAGATTCGTTCATCTCATTAATTTCTCGATTATATCTTGTTCTTTCTTGGGGGGGGGGTGGAAATTTTGGTTGACCCATTATAATATACAAAACATGAGTTAACTGAGAGAGTATCATGAAATGTTTTGGGATTCCCACTCCCATCGGATTGGTCATCTCATTAGGAAAGCCAGCACATTGATCTCTACAATGGTTGTTAGCCTGATTCCTCCAATTACTGACCATTGGATACAATAAATAGAAAATTAGTGGTAATTAATTTAAATTTTTAAACAGATAAGGGGGATATAAGGAAAAAAATTCTAACTTATAAATTACATTTATTTTATTAACTTGTGGATTTATAGTATTTAATCTATGTTATCCATGATCTATTTCCAAACATATATTCTTAAGGGATTTTATTTACAACTCCCATAATAATGGTTCATATAAATATTATGAATTTACCAAATAATATTACATGGATGTGTCAACAAAAGATTGCAATAAGGCCCCTTATTGTGTACCCATTCCCATTTGAGTCTATCTCAAAGCGTTGTTTTCAAGTTTCACCCATAGATACAACTTTTATAGAGAAACCTCTACATGTCTATATCCTGATAGGAATATATTTTCTTGATAAAAAACTTATTCTATACTCAAAAAAGTATAGAAATTATTTTATTATGATTATTATTATCCCTTAATAATTCTCTAGAGTTTCATAACCCTAATCCCCAAAATAATTGAACACATCCTTTGATACCAACTATAACAACATTCCTCTTTACTACATAGTTAAAAATGATTTATTACATAAAAATTCACATAAGAAAAATCTGAGGATTGATATGTCTAGTGTATTTTTGAAATTAGGAACATTAAATAACTACTTAAAAACTGAAAAATAACTTATTTATTTAAAACTTCTTTGACATGACCAAATCAATAATTTATACATTACACTACATGGGATAACTTGAGTAAATACATAAGAATGAGGTGAGATATAAATCTCGGTAAGTGAGTAGAAAAGGAATAACGTGAACAATACAATACATGTTATGAAATAGATATATCAATGGATTTTAAGAGAAATGTGAATATAATGGAAGAATATAACATGTTCATCATAACATGAAAATGTTGAAACAACATACTAGATGATATTTTCCTGAGCCAAGGATCATTGAACATGAATTATAATGATTATTCCCTAATTTTTCATGAATTATCATCATTAAACCATCATTACCCATGGAATATCATGAAACTAAAAATTCCCAATTTATTTGGAGTGTTATAATGGTGAACCCTTCATAATCATTTCAATATCATGCTTAAGTGTGCGACATAGATCATATAACATGGATTCATTCAACGTCAACATTTATTCCATGATAAAGGAATGTTAAATACATACAAGAGAGTCTATAATAAATATGTATATGTGCTTAAAGGTGAATAACCTTTATTGATAAATGGGTATGGTATTCACTATGCGATGATTTGGAATGGATAACTGCGGTACAATAAAAATAGCCTAACAACAAGACCCAAAAATTCATAAAAATGTTCAATGGGAAAGAAATGGGTATATCGTCATATATATATATGAAATGGAAAGTAAGTCGGTCATATAAATAGACGTCTCAACATAAGGAATTTTGATGTAGAGGGTGCAACATAATAGAGAAACTTATAGATAGAAGGGAAATGTAATAACTCCTATGAAATTTCAGCATGGAAATAGGTGTAAATGGGAGAGATTAATGAATGATAAAGATGTATCCCATCATAAAAACACAATAATGGAAGTATGGGGGAGTTTATAAAACACATCCCATCATTTTTAAATGAAAATAAAAGGGCCTATCAACATAAGGAAATATTTATAAAAATGTCAAAATAAGGAAACCCTTACTTGATTGTGTGACTTAAAAAGAATGAAGATGAGATTATTGAGTGATTGGCATGCTATGTGTGGATTATATAGAAGGGATGGAAGAATAGGGACGTTTTAAAATGATTTTTATTGAATATAAGTGGGATATTGAGTGGGTTTATTTTGGAAATAATAGGGGAATTATTTAATAATCCACAAACATAGGTTTTGGAATCTATATAAATAAATATTCAAACCCACAAAAAATCCAGTGATTATTTCCAATGGTTTTTCCCAAATATAATTGGAAGAAAATATTTCATATTTAAATGGATGATGATATTAAAATATTTTCCTTTCTTATGTGGAGGTGATTCACATTTTCAAGGAAATGATTTTAAAATCATAAAATTTTATACATGTATTGGAGGACTCTCTAAAGATTTAAAAAATAAATAAATAAATATAAAATACCATTATTTTAATGGGAAAACATATATTGGTCCATGATTACCCATTATTGTATTTATTACATTTTTTGGGGTCATTATGATATCATAAAACACATATTTTATTCATACGGTATTTAATTTTTACCTAAAAATTCGACTATCTCAGATAATTATGAAAAATTCCACATTGGATAATTTTTACATCATGTTTCCAAAAATTATATTAATTTTATGAATTTTTTTGAAAAAATTGGAATTCTTAGTTTTAAAAATAAAACAGATATTTATTTGAAATCCATGGGTTTTGACAAAAACTGTTTTCAAACCTTAATAAAAATTACATCTGAATTCAGAAACATTACATACATATTTATAATTTCTATAAATAATTTTATAATATTTATTCATTAAAAATGTATTTTTTTCAATAATTTATTAATTAATTATAAAAAATTCATTAAAAATACACTTTTTGTTTCATCATTTTAATAACATAACACTTATCCAATTGATTACCTAATCGTTTTTAGATAATGAATTGATATAATAATCATTTTTAATATTTGTTTTTATAGTATTATTAAGAATCACCATAGATTTATATAATAATTTATATATTTCTCAAAAGTTCCATTTTTACCTAAGGAATCAATTTATCAACTCTATCATTTTTTAAGAAAGACTTTTCTCATAATGGAATTGATTGAGTAAGACATTTATTTATAAAAAGGGGTTACAAAATAAGTTACTAATATCATAATACATAACCCCTTATAACACATGAACAAGACCTAAGAGTAAGGTGTGTGATGATGACAGACTCTTGGGGTGGCTCAGATAACATCGCTCGTGTAACACCCCAACCCTAGAAGCCCATATTCGGTGCATTATTTTAATACATTTGCATTATTTCAAGGAATCAAGTCCCAAAGGACGGACCAGTTTAGCAATCTTGGAAAATAGATTACATACATGAACAATACATTAAACTTTCTAACATAAACCATAGTAGAAATAATCCTTTGATAAGTCCATTATTCCCTTAGCTCAACACTGCATGTCAATAGTAATGCACTTCTTGGCATCTTGGGAAAATAAATCACAAGAAATATGTAATCTCAGATGTTGAATATGGGTAAATAATTTAGCAGAATCTGTGAACATTTATGTCAAGATGTGTAATAAAAACAACATCCTTTTTAAAAATAATATTGAAACTAATATGGAAAAAATAAATCAAACATTAACTTATAAATATACACATAGATATTTTAGTATTTGAATAATCACTTGAAATAACTAATTTCATAACGATGGAATGCATAATGTTGGAGATCAAAACCATATAGTAAAGGCCTTATGCCTAGACTACAAATAATGTTTTTTAAGGACTTATTCCAAGACAATAATTTTTCTCATGATACCTACCAATTCATAGAGAGGCTACAGTGGGCCCCACCCATCACTTATGAAGTTCAATTAATTTCTCATATTAAAATGTTGAAACATAACATAAACATTCATATTAAAACTATCATGCGAAATGTCAATACTTTAACCATAAACCCTGAATAGTATAAAATAGAACACCAACAATAAAACATATCATAAATTTTTCAATATAGTATGGTAGATTGTATTATAAAAAATCAACCTCAATCAAGAATAATATCCAGTAAAAGAGGTTGATATAGTTGAAATTCACCTGTAAAACTCTACGAGAGAAATAACCCTTTTCATGAAATTATTTAGAAATCTCACAATCTATAAAGGAAAACATTTAAAATATATTTTTTAATAAAAATTTTCCGTACCAAATTTAATCTTCTGAAAATAATTAACATTTTAAAACATTCATGTCCATAAAAATAAATCCTTAAACCCATTTTGAAAATATGCACTTTAATCAAAATGAATTAGAAGAATAAATATTTAAAATATTTGAAATTATGTTTTAGTGAAAAGTTACCGTAAAATAATCATTTTTATAAATATTTTATGAAACATGTACATGGATAATAAATATGTACCTATAAATACATACACATAAACAATCTCAGATAATAAAAAGACTGAGAAATTAACCCTTATATTTTACTTTCCTTTAGGTGTGGGTACATTTAACCTCTTCTATAATGACCATAGAATGTTATTAAGTTATAATAAAACAATATTAATATTTATTATATCATACATGATTCATTTATGACTTTATACAACCCATTTAATAATTATTTCCTTGTTAAATTAACATTTCAGGTAATAATTGCTTTTTTATCGTACGTGTTTTAACTTGTTATTCTTGATCATATCACTTAGATCATGGTCTAAATAATTCAAGAATATAAAACATGATTTATATATATTAAATATTTAGAAAATAAATTTTTATAATTTACAGATATATGGAATGGAAAACACCATTTATGGTGACTGTAGGTTGTACGTATGAATAAATGTTGTTTCTGTTTTCATATCGTATTGAACAGAAGTAGGTGAATAAGACATATGTAAAAAAAACACACACACACACACAAATATATATATCCATATATTTCAAGTAACATTATTATGTCATATATTACATACTTATTAATAATATATATTTTTATAATTGTTGTTGAATGGTGAACATGGAAATGAATCTCATCGCATCATGGAGACAATAAGCTATACAAACACACAAGCGCCGATATCATTCTGTTGATGGTGAAATCATGTATTATTGGATGGTATATTATATATAAATAATCATCACAATTTTATATTTATTATTTAAATCAATTACACTTATTATTATACCCATATATACAATGATGAGTTGAATAACAAACTACACGCTGGCATGGAGACGGTGAGTTGTACATACGCAAGTATGGTGACATTGTACATCATATAATAGATAAAATAATGAATATGGTTGTATGATATTTATAATAAAATCTCATTATTTATAAGAGACTGGAATAATTATTTTTGTATGAATACAACAAATAAAGAGTAAGTGGAGAAGAAAATAACATTGAATGTGGTGATAAAAAAATTACCTCTTCATCGGGTGATTTTTTTGATTTGATCAAAATGGTTCTTTAGGATGTCTTTATGATCAATATACTTCTTATATCCAAATATTTTGTAAAATCCAACAATGATAGAAATAAGATACAATTAATTTGTTTCATTTTAGTCAGGAATGTCCAATATAATTTATTAAAATCAATCATATCTTATTCCGAAATCATTATCTCAGTTTCAGAAATACATTATGTCTTATATTTCCTCAACCATATATATTCCAAAAATTTTAAATTGAAACTATGTCACATTACATAGTACCATAAAATCTAAAATACTTAATGAAATCATACTGTATTACAATCATTATATACACTATAATTTTCATTACTTGTACATCATTAAAACAATACTCAAATAACACAATTAAATAATAAAATCATAAGAAATCTAATCATTCAATTTCAAATGTGGTAGTATGATAACATGATTATTATCCAATAGTATCATTTGGGGTATAACCTGAGGATTAGAACATTGATTCACATTGTGTCCCAACTCCTTCAAGGTGAAGAATTATATATTTGATACCTTTTTGACCCATTCAATCACAAACGTTGTGTCCCTTTTCTTCACACTTATAAAAAACTCACATTCCTTTCACACACTTCCCATGGTGATTCTTTCCATAGTTATCACCTATGGGAATATTTTTCTTTCCCTTCTTCCCTTCATCCATCATTCTATCTACCATACTTTTCTTCTCTATCATTCCTTCAAATCCATATGACTCAAATAATTATTTATTTATCAAATTAACACATGAAACGATTTATTCATATGTTGATAATACATGGGAGACTATTTGCCACATAAATGTTCATTTAAGACCATGAAACAAATGATCTTTTTTACCCTTTGGATCATTTGTATTTCTGGAGTTCTTATTCCTTCTACTAATTAGCATTTATTATTAAAGAAATACACTATGTTAGAACATATCATAAGGTATAATAAAAAAACTAGGAATATTATCCACATTAAATAAAGATGTTTACCCATATAGTCTCATCATTATGTAAATTGTTTCTTTTTTGACATATTTAATCATAAATCCTTCATAATTGTTTGTAATGAAAATTTGAATTATCCTAAGAATATCCCCCAGGATTGTCAAACATGGTGCACAGTAAGGCTCGTTGTCGTGTACCAGGATACCCAAGGTCAACCCAAATCTCTGGGTCAAAGTTTTCACTCTTAGTACATCTATGCTAGAACCACATCCACTTGTAGTATCCAGATAGAGATGTATTGCTCGGAAAACTCAAAAAAACACAACATTACCAAAAGTCAAGGAAATTATTCTACAGTAATCCTAAATCTCTATCTTAGGGTAATGCTCTCAAATTAGAGTTTTTCTAAATCTAGTTTTTAAGGGTTGTACTAAACATCCTCTAATACCAATTATAACACCCTGACCCTAGAAGGTTACAGCCTGTGCATTTTTTTAATATATTGGCATGATTATAAGGATTCATGTTTTGAAAGACCGATTAATTTAACGGTCTTGGAAAATAGATTATATACCTGAACGATACATTACAATTTCTAACATAAAAAACATAAATAATCATTTTAGAACAACATTATTCCCTTAGATTAACCTTACATATCAATCATATTACACTTCTTGGCATCCTGGGAAAATATAACATAAGAAAGGGGTGAGCATAGATGATCAGTATTGGTAAATAATTTTTGGGAAATCTATAATCTTTTAAGGAAAGATGTGTAATAAAAGAGACATCCTTTTTAAACATATTCGTGAATATAATATAGGAAAAATAAGTCAAAAATTACCAAATAAACATTTATATGGATATTCTACTACTCAAATAATCACATGTAATAACTATTTTCATAACGAGGGAATGAATAATGTTGGACATCATAACCATATAGTCAAGCCCTCATGTCAAGACTAAAAATAATTTTTTAAAGGCCTAGTGTCAAGACACTAATTTGTCTCATTAGACCTACCGATTCATCGAGAGTCTATAGCATGCCCCACCCATTGCTTACTATGTCCAATGAATTCCTCATATTAAAATGTAGTAACATAACATAAACATTCGTATTAAATATATCACATGAAATGTCAATAACTTTAACAATAAACCATGAATGGTATAAAAAAGCTCATCTACAGTAAAACATATCAAATCACATTCAATACAATATGGAAGATTTTATTATAATAAATCAACCTCAATCAAGAATAATATCCAATAAAGGATTTTGTCTTAATTGAAAATGGTCAGTAAAACTCTTTGAGAGAAATATCCCATTTCCATAAAATAATTTAAATGTCTCAAAATTTATAAAGGAAAACATTTAAAAGATATTTTTTAATAAAATTTTCTCATTCCACTTTTATAAATTTTAAAATAATTAACATTTTAAAACATTCATGTACATATTAATAAATCCTTAAAACCATTTTGAAAACATGGATATTAATGAGAATGAAATTAATGAATAAATATTTAAAATATTTACAATGATGATTTAGTTATTGTTTCATTAAAAAGAATCTTTTTTAAAACTATTTTATGAAACATGGACATGTATTATAAATATTTCCTATTGAATACATACACATAAAAAATCTCAAATAATAATGGCATTGAGGAATTAATCATTACCTAGAACTTTCCTTTAGTCGAGGGTAAATTTAACCTCCTATATAATGACCATAGTATTTTATTAAATTATTACAAGAAAATATTAATATTTATGATATCATACATGATTAATTTATGACATTATACTACCCATTTATTAATAATTTACATGTTAAATTAATATTTCAGGTAATAATCACTTTCTTCAACGTATATGTGTTAACATTTTATTCATGATCATATCAATAAGATTGAGATTTAAATACTTCAGGAATGTAAGACATTATTTATATAAAATATATATATAGAATATAAAAATGTATAATAGATAGATATATAAAATGGAACACACTGTTTATGGAGATGGTAGGTCATATGTATTCATAAAATATGTTTCGGTTTTCATATCATATTAAACAGAAGTAAGTGAATAAGATATGTATATATATATATATATATTTCTAGTATAATTATTAATTAATATATTAAATATTTGTTAATATATATATTTTTATAATCATCGTTTAATGGTGAATGTGGAAATGAATCTCATCGCGTCGTTGAGACGGTAAGTCATACGTACACACGAGTGACGATGTAATTGTACTTATAGTGATGTAGTATTTAATTGGATAGAATATTATATATTCAGAACCATTAACATGTAATATTTATTATTTAAATCAATTATTATCATTATTATACCCATCCAAATAATGAATCATTGAATAACTAACTACACCCTAACATAAATAAGGTAATCTGTAAATACGCACCTATGGGGACATAGTCATTCATATGAGGGATAGAATAAAGAATATGGTTGCACCATATTTTAATAAAATCATTTTATATAGAAGGTTCTTTATTTATTAATTTGGTATTGAAACAAAAAAACAAAGTTGAAGTGGAATTAGTAAAGAACTTTAAAAGATGTGGTGAAATAATTACTTCTTCTTCGGATGCTTCCTTTTGATTTGATCAAAATGGATCCTTGGGATTGTTTTATGATCAAGGTAAGGCCTATATGTTTAATTGAGGGTAGTTGAGAGGATATTTCAGAAGATTTGGTCGAGCCAAATGTATTTGAGGTGTGAATTAGAGAGAAGGGGTTGCACCTAGTAATAAGAGTGGTGAGGGGGACATTAATAAAATATTGAAATATTGTTTTATTATCAAATAATTTTCAGTTTCTGTTGGATCCAAATTGAATTATTTTGAGGATAAGGTGGGTAAGGGTCTAAAACCTCTAAACCAATTGGTTTCAGACAGTGTAGGTCACCATATTAACCTTATCTTTTAGATTTAACACTTAGTAAAATAGTTTAACATTTATCATGTCTACTTTATATCAATTAATAAAAGAGTATTTATTTTAAAAAATACATTTAGGTAAATTTTGACACCATTTAGTATTTGGTTATTGTGAAAGTCATAACAACGTGATTAATTAAAAAAAATTATTGAATCAACCCAAACTGGTCATATTCAATAATAATATTCTTGTATGCCATAAAAACATTCAAATTATATTTATTTTAATATTTATAATATTTTTTATTTGATTCTTTCATTAATAAGGAAAATACTAAATCATTATTGTTTTATAAATAAATATTTATATTTTATGTCTAAAAATGTAAATAAAATACCATGATGTTGGAAATTTATTTATCTTTATAACAACTACTTATAGTTGAAAATATGACTTATATAACTCTATATTATATTTTTACTAAAAGTTACATGATTATGTTACATTTTACAAACGTTAAAATAATATTTATTAAGTGCCATTTTCACTTAGAATTCGTTCCATGGAGTCCCAAAATTGGCCCAAGGATTCCCATGGTAAGACCTATATTATCTAATAGGGTTAGAACACGTGTTAGGGTAATTTAATATTATTATAATGTTATTTTATACTATTATTTACCAGATTTATCCTTTAACCATGGTAAAAAAATTGTTTACTGATGTTACTATTCATAATGTCTAAAAATAAATTATTCCTATTTATACATTTTTGACCAATTGATTCCAAATATGGAATCCATTTTTTCAAATTCAAAACACAGAAGTTGCAGAAATTAATTTTAAATTAATTTCTACCATGAAAACAAAAAAGTTGGTTTTTAAGAAGTAAAAACTATCAAAAGATTGGCATGTGTTTATGTACAATTAAAAGTGAAATTAAATCAAATGACATAAATTATATTAAATGATATAAATATAATCTAGTGATACTTTAAAATGACCCAAATGTATAATTTAACACTACAAAATTTTCAGTTAAAAATGTTTTTTTAATTATATTTTAGTATTTTTCACTATTCATGAAAGTTTGAAAGTTATCAAAAAAGTACCAAAAATTTACCCTAATCAAAGTTTTGATATCCCAAAATCAATAATGAAGTCTATTTTACAAAATTCAATTTTTTAGGAGTGTCTAAATTTAATTTTTTTTATTTTTCAAAAAAAGAACATAAAAAGTAGTTCATTTAAGAAAATTATTTTTCTAAATATATAACTGTTTTAACAAAACATATTATTTTAATTATAAATAAGTTTTCATTATGTGAAAAAACTATAAATAAAATTTAAAAATTATTTTTTACTATTCTTATTACAATATTTAATTGATAAATAAATATATCATTTAAATAATTGAAATACTAATGTGTTGTTTTTGAGAAACTCAATCTTGCATAAAACGAAATCCATTTTGGTGTTTAGTGAAATATAACTTATTAAATTTCATTAAATAGATTAAATACTATGAAATATTGGGGTATTATATCTCGGGTTGTAATATCTATTAACATGAACTTCTCTTATAGGCGATTCTGTTCTAGCTCAATGTGTTGAAGCCCATCATCGGATTGGTCAAGAGTGAAGCACAGTGACACTACCTGTATTCTGAGCTACTAAAAAGAGCTTCATACAACCCGTGTCTATTGGATGAGGCCATTCTATCCTTTTTCTTGGTCTAATGTATTTTTTTAAAGAAACCTTATATTTATATTAGTCATTTGATAACTATTGAATGACTATATTATCAATAGTAATGATAGTTAGTAGTTATTTATACCTAATAACAAAAAATATTTCTTGTGTTTTCTATATCCATAAGTCATTAACAGAATGATAATATTATTTATTAATGATCGGGTTATTATATTCCACATCAGTTTCCTCGAAGATATTATTTCTTCATTAATTGTAAGGACATGTCTCTGCACTCTCATTGATATCCTAAGGTTCTACCCTGAATTATAACTACTCCTATAGTGTCACCAAACATTGTGTATCTCAT
Organism: Viscum album; assembly: GCA_963277665.1. Lineage (NCBI taxonomy): Eukaryota > Viridiplantae > Streptophyta > Magnoliopsida > Santalales > Viscaceae > Viscum > Viscum album. Next base: position 1,324,881,681 of record OY728142.1, on the reverse strand, counting down.
TTAATACATTTCATTGGCCCACACAACCTATTATTCTATGCCCCACCATGAATGGCCTGACCATAGAGCTTGTTGGAACTTATTTCATAACTTACTCTATTATTCCCAATATGATTTGACCCTTTTTTTATCCTTTTTAGATTTACTCCATCTTCTTCACTCATCATGGAATATGTATGATTAATAATATATTAGTGTAAATGTTTATATATGGAAAATCTTATAAAATAATATTTCTATGTGGATCATTTTGACCCCCAATCCAACTAGTTTGTAATGGAAGAAAACATCCACACACAATATAAATGAATACCCTTTCGACATAAACTACGGATAATCTAGATTCCTTATGTTCTGTTGAATTCCATGGTGACGTTTTTCTTCATGACCCTTATTTAATTCATGAATAGATCATTCATAGAATGTTGCAACTCTTTCAAAACATTCCACCCCAATCTCAATCTTCTAAATCATAGTCCTTAATATATAATGATATCAATGTGTCTACATGTATCTATTAAAACATTCTTTAAAATAATCACTAAACAACCACTTTGATAATAAATTTAAAATATTTTAATTTTCATCTATATTATCGATAAAAATTTATAAAGATAGGTCATAAAATTTCTAAACCAAAATAGAATTAATTTTCAATAACACAATAAGATTTTGTTTCATTCCCACAACATTTTAAAGGTAATAAAATTATACAAATGCATAGAAATCGTAATATTATTATTTGAAAAACAATATTGATTAATGAATTCATATAAAATATTCTGAAACTTTACTGAGTTTCGAAGCATGAATAATAACCATTCTTTCTCACCTTCTCATACAAAGAAAAAGGATCCATCATAGTATTCTAGAATCACATAATTATTTCTACATATCAAGACCAATCATCCAAGGTCTTCGTAAAATTTAAAATTCCATGTTTACATAGATAATTTAGATCAGATACATGCTCCCAGTGAATTATATCATATATTGAAGGTGTGGCCAAAACACATATTAGAAATTCTTGATCTCCATCTTCCATTCCATCCATGTAAATTTCAGAAAAAAATATATGAAAAACAATTTCTAATGATATTCATTAACAACATGATTCCAAAACATCATTCAAAGTAAATTTGGGACACCATTAATATTACATAAGGAATTTATAAAATTAAAATTGAAATTATAAGGGAATTAAAACCATCCTAAAAGGATTAGGTTCATATATATTTTATGGATGATATAAATTAAGATATTCTAATTTGTATATAAAAACAATTTCTCTAAAAAGTGTAATTTTGACCACATATATATTGAATTCATAATGGAATCAATATCATGACCGCAGTATGGTGTTTCCCCTTAAGAGTTTGAACCTGGTGGGTGTCACAAACAACTTTAATGTCATCCAACATCAAAACACACCCTAAAACCATACAAATGTAATCATATTATATCATATAATCATAACTAGGAATTAAATAATTAATACATGATTTTATATCAAAGTTTTTTAACTAAAAAATTATTTCTGTTATTTTTCAAACCATCAAAACATTACTCCCTTTCAATTTAATGTACTCAAGGGAAATTCAAACATTTTTAAACCCAAATAAAACTAACTAAAAAATTTATCAATTCCTCGGAAATTTCTAATTTGGAAAAAATTAATAGAGTTTCTAAAATAAATCACAAACCAGATCATACTAGGGTCTAAAGAATTTTTCAATTAGATACAAAAATACCCTGAAATTTTGCTTCATGAATTGAAATATAACATTTAAAAAATATAGCATAAAAAATAATGATCGTTAAAAGTTATATAGAAAAAAATAATGATTCTTAGGGTTCTATATATTCATAAAATAAACTATTATAGACACTATAAATACATCCTTACTCATATAGACGTTCCCATAAAATATGTAGTTCATTTTTTTATAAATAAGAAAACATCATCAATAAGCACAAAATTCATCACAAGATATTCATCATAGAATAATATAATTTTTTATGATCCTAGATGAATATAGTCTTATATTACTCTATGATGATGGTTTCTTAAAATGTGTTAAATTTTTAAAAAATATATTACTCCCCTAAAATAATTACATTGATCCTCATCTTGGGGTAATAGTTTTTTATTATTTATACCACATACCTGAGATCCATATAATAGATAATTAATTATACACTTAAATAAAACCTCTTTTAAAATAGGACCAATGATTCCAAAAATGACATTCTTAGTGGTATAAAATCCATTATCTCAAGATCATTGAGAAAAATATTTAGTCCCTTTTGTTTAAACAAGCCCACTAAATACATTGATATGATGTATGGAATTTTATTTAGAATTATATTGATAGGGAAACAAACCTTCCACCATGTATCCATCTAGTGAAATAATCAAAAAAATATTTTTTATATCTTCCTATTGACATTTTATTTTTACCACTAACATTTTATTGTATAAAATATATTGGAAATATCGAAATTTAAAATAATATAGAACTAATATTTTGATTAATATTTCCTTTTTTGTCTGATTATGGATCTAAATTACCTTGGTAGACAATATTTCACTCATTTGAAGAATAAAAAATGACCTTATAATGATAATATATTATATTATATTTGGTACTATTCATCTAATTAATATTAAGGGCGAGTTGAAGGACACTGAAATCAAAAACAAATAAATCATATATGACCGCCACATTTGTTATTACAAGTAGAAAAAAATAGAATTTGTATCCTTTAATGTTCATCCATCCCAAAATATTGGTGATATTCATTTTGAAAGGAATAATCCTTTACGCATATACTCAATTGATTAATTGCATTGACAAATATTGAATGATATAATGTTTTTGTTGTGGACTTTTCATTGTGTGTACTTACGCATCATTTTTAATGAACAATTTTATTAATGTTAAAATAATTATTTTTTTGACAATTTTCTAGTAGTGGTTTATTGGATGTTTAAAAATTTTATTTATGAATTAATAGTTCTGTTTGGTAGTTATATTATATTTTTAATTATTTTATTCGTTGATTATATTAAATTATATTTTTTATTTTATAAAATTTCAAATTGGTTTTTTTACTTTTTTTAATATTATTCTTTCATTTATTTATTTTTTTGATCATTTTAATTATTAATATTTTAAATTTTTATATCAATTTTTCATTTTAATAATTCATGGAATGTACAAATATTAATTTACTCTATTAATATATTAGTATTTTTTTATTTTATTTAGCCTTTTCAATTTTAATTCCATAAATATTTATTTTTATATAATGTGGTGTATGGTGTGAAATAATTTAAGAATATTTCACCCACAAAAGATTTTAAACTCCATTTTTAATATTATTATTTAATATAAATATATAAGAGTATCATATTATAAGATAATTCGTGAATTTTACGAAAATACAATTTGAGGAAACCCATATAAGATAACATTTCCTACCGCATAAGTGAAATGTATCTAAATGAACCTATTTTATATTTGGAGTTTTGGTGAACTTAAAATAATATCTATGAAGAATTTTATTCCCTACATTGTTCCCTTCCAATTTGTTTTTGTCCTAAAACATGATGATATCGAGAATCTGAATTAGATTGCTGATGACAGAACTGAGCATAGATAGCTAATCATAAAGATACATGATCAAATGTGGATTCATTTTCAAGGAGGATTAATTTTCTATATTATGTGGTATATATTTTGACACATTCTCCACTGTCGCTAATCAAAAATGGGGAATAGGTGAGAGAGAAGATGAAAAATATCTTTTTAATTACTTTTGAAGTTTAGCTAATGAAGATATCATGATGCCACCATGATTGGAGATAATTGAATCTAAGAATTTAAACTATAGTAAGCATAAAACATCTTGAGCTTGGATTGTTATTTACACTTAGTGAACATTGAGAATGATGCAGTTTAATCTACTAATGGAAATAAAATGAGAATACATTATATTTAAAATTAAAAGTTTGAAAAATAAATTATTATTCATTGGCACATTTAATGCTAACCTGCTATTGGGTTGAGGATGATATATAGAATTACTATGGAATCATGGAAATTGACTAAAATGATAGGTATTTATTGTCCCATATTAAGGTCATAATTAAAATTCATTATTTTAATATATTTATATGTATAAAAAATAAAAAGGGGGATTTCTTCTAGAATATAGGGAACAAGATGATATCATAGAGTGACAACAGTGTTGTATCCAATATCACAATTGAAGTAGAAACCAATGCTGCTATATATAGGGAAAGATAAAAATTATATAGATAAATCTTTTCCCACCCAATCTTTCTATATTATTGTTTTGAGATTCATTTTATTGAACATTTTTTACTTACATTTTTAAACATGCATAAATAATTTTTTCTAGGGAAATCATGTTGGAAAATATTTATACATTCATGATGTTTTTTTATCGTTTTTATAATTTTTTTAGTAGGATTTAGTATATTGGGATGTTTAATTCATTCTTAGTTTTTATAATTTATACACAATTACAGGTAATGATTAATGATCATTTCCATCTTTAATCCTTTGAACATTATTTAATGTACCAAAAATTGTAAAGGGATGATTTTTCATTTAACAATTAATGGAAAAAAAATCATGAATATTGATCTTCTAATTAAAAATTTTAGGGCAACCCATTGTACAATGGATATCACTTAACAATAGTTATCTCCATTAAAACACAACATTCACAGGAACTGAAATTATTTTTCATTGTTGAATATAGAATATAAATAACATTTTAATAAATTATTTCCTATCTAATACACATAAATCCATCAACAATCATCATCTCTCTCTCTTTCTCCCCCCCTCTATCTCTCTCTCTCCCTAAGTCTATCAATTATTTTATTTATACTTGCACAAATATCACTTCAACATTACATTCAGTATTTTTATTTTTTTAATTTGTTTTTTGGTTTACTATGATCAAACAGTTCCATTTCATCTTCTATAAGGATATATACATATGTTCTTTACAACAGTAATTTTATAAGGTTTTAAATAAATAAATTTTATATTGTTTTAGTGACCACATTCGATCTAATTTTTATACATAATTATTGAAGAAATAAATAAGCATATATTATAACAAATAAAAAATATGAATATTCAAAAAAATTAAAAATATATATATATTTAGAAAATATGAAAATATTTAAAAAATAATATTTTTTCTCACCTTTGTGAGTAATGTTTTTAACTATTAAAAAAATCATTTCATGCACACATGGGATACTATATCTAAATATAATATTGTATTTTTTATTCTAGAAATTAACAAACATTATAGAACTGATAAAAAATAAAAAACAAAACAAATAAAAAATCAAGAATTTATTAAAGATTCTAATTTAAACCAAAACAATAATTTCCTACATCCCAATATTCATTCCCCTAAGTGGTTGAGACTTATGAAATTCATTTATATTCTTTATTCATATAATCCATTATGTATAAGCCCCTCTATGTTTCTAGTATATATGAGATCTTGTAATCATATCAACCAATGGTTCCATCCTTTAGTGTTCTTCCCATAGAGGAACTATTAGATTTCATTATAGTCATATATAGCTCAATTAAAAAACTAACATGGTGAGGGATGAATGAGGAGCCAATGTTGAGGTTATTTCCTTTTTTATTAATGATAGGTATAGGACTTGGTTTCTGAACCATGATGATGAGAAAATAGATAATAATAAGTGAGTATTAAATAAATTTTCACTGTTTTTATCCAAATAATACCATAATTAATTCCAGATATAATATTACATTTTGTTTTAGGATAAGTTATAATAATTTCAGGAGAATTTAGATAGATTTGTAGCCATAACAAGATAGTTACACATTCACCAATTTGGGCCCTATATTTTGATGGAGACCTTCAACAATTCTCTTATACCATATAATCGAAATCTCATTGGTCATTCATATCGTGGTGATTTAAATTATTTCATTTATAATGACCTAAAATAGATTTTCAATAAACTCATTAAAATTAATAACAAATTTTGGCTAGTAATAATTTCATTCATAGAGCTGGAACAAACACTCATGTTGTTATAGTTGATGATATAGTTTTTATGGAATAGTGTTGTCACAATTAGATATTTTTTTACACTAAACCTTGTTGTCCCAATATTTATATACCCATTAAATTATAGGAGAGATCCCATGTTGTGTAATATAGAGATAGTAATAATGTCTGTATTAACCCATATTCAAAAAGAGTTAGATATAAAAATCACAAATATTTATATGGAGACATAAATGATAGAATAAACTATGTATTACCCATTGTTACTAATTATAGAATAAAAATATTTCTAAATTAAATATTGGAATGTTTTATAAAATTATAAAGGGAGATAAATGTTTTGTTTCAGAAGGTTTAGGGTGGGAAATATCATTAAAAAGATATATATTACAGGATTTATAGTTTGGAACACAAAATGTGGTTAATTTCTAAAGATCTTGGTAATAGATACAAGTGTAGAAATACCAACACAATAGAACCTAATCTGAGAGATATTCTAAATGTTGTAAGCATTAGACTAGGACTTAAAGCGAATGAACAAGTTATGTAATGAAAAAGGGAATATAAGAATGACAAAAATCTGAATCCAAAAATAAAAACCATTAAAAATCCAAAACTATAAATATGGAAAATAGTTTATAGCATTAAAAAAAGGGGAATTATAAATTCAAAAATATAAATTAAAAATTTGAAAAATTATTAATGATGAAAATAAGATGGTGTGGTTTTTGTATGAGTAGAATAATCATCCTTTTTTAAAATTTTATGTTCCCCCATTCCCTTTTCCAAAATTAGTTAATAATATTTCTTGACATGATTATAAATAATTCATTCACATTTTTGGTGCATTATCATCAATATTCATTTTGTGGAGCTCTTCAACAAAATTCTTGAAAATGTTAAATTTATTAAAATGTTCTTACACAACTAGATATATTGGGGAGGTTAAAAAACTATTATTATCATTAATAATTGTAATTAAATAGATAAAAAAATAGTTACATCAAAAAATTTAATACCGTGGAAGCCTATTCATTTTTGGGATAATAGGATAAATCTCATGAAAAAATACATTTTTTATATTAGACATAGAATAAAACTTATTCCTTATTTTATGTTTCAAAATTTATCTTATTAAATAATAAAACATATTATTTTCTTTAATGTTGTTCAATAACTCATATTCTTGTACTTATAGAATAGTATAATATCTATTAGTCAATGTATGAATGTTCATATATCCTACAGATCTTCATATTGTTTAAATGAAAAATTAAACGAATTTTAAATAATTATATGGATACATTTCATATACACTTATTGGGTTATTATATATGTTTAAAGGTAAATATAAAAAAATAATATGGAAAGATCAATAGGTTTTTAATTTATTTAATGAATCTCTTTTGGGGTTAGGTTAAAATGGATAAATATTCTTTGTTATTTATTTACAGCTGACGTGAGGATGTAAAGTCAACATATTTATAATGATTTAATAAGATAATTAGTTATTGAACATTTTGAAGTGATTTTTATTTAATCTATGTCAACTAGAGTTCTATAAAGGATATCGATATGTGATATAATGATATGGAAAATTGTTTCTAATAATCATGAAGTGATCAAACGTCAATGAAACTATTAGCTAGTGAGAATCACTCAGAGCCTCAGACCAACTCCTGAGACACCCATTAATAAGGAAATATCTTCTCACAAGCCTCCCCTTGAGACATAGTAAAATTTTCTTACTCTTAATTTGTGTGATCTATAACATTATTATTTCACATATGATTTTGATATTCTTGATGTATCTAAAAAATGGGAAAATTATGGGTTAAACCAAATTGAAACATTTGAAAAATATTGTTTATAAAGAGTTTTAAAAAAACTATATTTGACTCTATCCATGATGATTACCAACCTATTTTAGTGAAGTAAAATTGTCATGATTCTTTTACTGAATCTCAAAAATATATTTTCTATACAGAAATTGAACCTAATAGTTTGGATAAATTTGATATGCATTTTTCAAAAGATTTTTTTATATTTTTCTCAGTGGTTCCAAACAGGTTCTATTTAGGGTTTTCATGAGACTTTTTTGTTCCAAAGCTACATGTGTATGGATAACCGTGATAACATTGATAATTTTACTATAAATTTGTGTTGAAATATTTATTCAAATTTTGGTATTCATTTCAGAAATATAGATACATTAAAAATATTGAAATACAACCATAGTTATTTATTTTAAATTGAACTTGGGAATAATTTTCTTGAAGTTAGAGATATTAATATATTTAAGGATCTTAAATATGTTTATTATTAAATAATTATTTATAATTTGACAATGCAACATTTTCTCCAAATGATCATAGTATTAAATTTTAGTGGGTATTCCTATTGAAGATATAAAATTTAGCATTTTATGGAATGAAATCTACTTTTTTTTAATTTTTTCTCTATATTTTCATTTATAAATAAATGAATCTAAATCTATTACCCTCTAAATATACATATTCATTAAATTCCTTTTATGTTTTTTAATGATGAGTTCTTTTGTACAAAATTTATAAATATTATTCACTACCATAAAGAGTGACAAATATAGAACAATAAAAATTATGCTACCTTTTCATTATCATTGGTTACATTCATTAATGAAAATATATTCCTTGATTCATATAATTTATATTTTATTATTTATGTACTAAATTTTGGTGTCTATAAGAATTATTTATAATGAAAAGGAGTGATTATTTATAATTTTAAGCAATGAGAATAGCTGATACATAAAAGGATAGAAAATGATTTATTTTCATTTTTTTCTAATTCACCCATGAATAAATGTAAATTCTGCCTTTTTTATGTATCTAATGACTAAATATTATCTTTTAGTCTATTTTTATTTATTCTTTAATCCTTGTAAATTATCATGGTCTCTAGTTCAATTTACTGTTCAGTATATTATAATAGTTCATGTTCTTGTTGTTTGTTGTTCTCCATTTTAAATCATTATTGAATGAAAAACATGTTAGCATACATGCTTTTATAATTTCATTTACTATATTAAACTATTTTTATATTTCCAATGGAATAATTGTTCATATTGAAATTGTATTTATCTGTGAAAATTTTGTTCTTAAACATAATTATAACCCACAATTACATGAATCAACCAATTCTAAATTGAATTTTTTTAATTTAAAGTATTTAAATTTATTTCTTCCATGTTTTGATTTATAATTGGTAATAGTTATTGGTTTTCTGTGTGGCGGGGTATATAAATGTTCTTAACAACATTCCATCATTGAACCCATAAAACACCCTTAATTGTTTTTTTAATTTTCCAACATATATTTTTCACTTAGCTATTTTTAATGGTTCAATAATTTTCCGAAATATGATGTTGTATGTTTCACTTTAAGAATATTTATCTTTATTACCATAGGGTACTGATATTTGAATGAATTTTTCTTTTCCACTTGTGAAATTATATTTCAGTAATGTTGTCTAAGAATTTTATATAATAACCATTGACTATAAACACTATAATTTTAATTAAACACATACCATATAAATCCAAATTCATAGTGAAAAAGAACATATAATCCAGGTTGAACACCTTATTCTCTTATCGTTTTGTTATTTATTCATCAACTATTTTATGAGTTATTTGTTACAGCAATAAATTTGTATTCCACCCAATCCAATGCTATTTAATTTTATTATGAGATTTTAATTTATTTTTATTTGTTTCCTTAGGTAATGAAATGGTTTCTATTTTTTTAGATTCAAGTTGAAGTTATTTGAAATAACTTATATAGTTTTATATTTTATAATTTTTATAAAAAAACATTAATTTACATTACATTGTGGAAATTATTATAAGATAGGTTTTTAACAATTTTCTTCTTAGGTAAAATATTATAGAGAATCAGATATTATTTACCTATCAATTTTTCATTTTTGAGATTAGTTCTGTTCAACTGAGTTTTAAAAATAGACTTATTGGTGGTAAAAAAATTCTATATATTGGGGGTATATAATGTGGATTTTATTTTGTGTATTTACATCCATAATTTTTTTGTATAAAATATTTATTCAATGATAAATTGTGTCATTTTGTTGGTATATTTCCATATAGTTGTTTAAATATTTACTTTATGAATAATCTATTTAAATGTGAGTTTTTAAATTTAAATTGTTATTAGACTCATTAATAGATTTTCTTTTATTTTATTTTTAATTTTCATTTAAAATATTTTTTTTAGTGTATTTTTCTTTTTTATTAGTGTTTGGTGAGAGAAAATTCTAGTAAATTCATCAAATAATATATTTTACTATATAACTACATAGTATTATTTTGTAAAGGAACAATGTAATATGATCATATGATAATATAATTCTAGGATTCTTCAAAAATATCATTTAAGATAAATTCCCTAACTATATTTGAAAAATATCACCTATAAATATCATAATTTGTTGGAAGTAGGGGTGAGTATAAGATAATAATAATGTAGTATAATTTTTTATACATTTTTCATGCCTAATTATTTTTTTAAATACTAGATGAAGTCTAGAATCAATATTGAATATTTCATGGTAGAACATATAGTTGAATACCGAGAATATGGATTTTTATTGAAGTATGAATCAATTTCATAAGTGAAGAAAATATTATATTATTATCTTGAGATGTTGACACATGATTAAGGATACTCGACTTAATCTTAGGGAGAGTTTGGACATAAGAACCTCAATACCCTCTGATCATAACAGAAAATTGACAGAGGATTGAGTAACTATGTGACCACTATTACTTGTATTTGGATAAGAGATTGGGAATCGAAGAAAGATTAATACTTTATAAGCCCATATTGTTGTTGGAACTATTAGAAGACTAATACTAACACATTTATAAATGTTTAATATAATGAAAATAGAAACTACTATAATATAAAATTTAAAAAAATGATTTTTAAATGATTTTTCTCTAGATCATTTAGTGCTCACGTGAAAGTGGGGTGATGATGTTAAAGATATTGTGTATATTGTCGGGGAATGTTACACAGAGACTAGATTTGTCCTCCCAAAGGAATCTCTTAAAATAAGAGGTGTTTATAATAAGTCACCTAGTGTGAAAAAATAAAATGTTGGATTGATTCTAGTATAAAAAGAAATAGAGTTTATTTTAGAGATAAAATAGTGTTGAAGGTAAGAGAACTCATATAATTTTCTGAACATAAAACATTACTTATTATTCATTCATTTGTATATGATTAACATTTGTAAATTTTAAAACATAATTTAGGATTCGAGTATTTTTAAAGAAGGGAATAAATATTACATATATAATTATTTCATTACATATGGGACATATATACTTTTTTCCATTTTTCATAAAATATAAAATAATAACATAAGACACCTTTTTGTGTAAAATTATTAATGAATTTAAACCTGAATAATTAATTTTTATTAAAAATCCATGAACCCTATGAAAATAATTTCGAAATGTAGTATGTTCATAGAAAAGATCAATAATTTTCATGATAGAAAGAAATCCATTAGTCCAGTGAAAAGCATAAACACTCATATAATGTCAAAATTTTCTACGTTATTATTTAGGAATATAAAATAATTAATATATCAATATGAAAAAATTGTTTTATAATATGAATTCCATTAAACCAATTGAAAAAAAAGAAACCCTTTTAGGAAACAATGAGCTTCATATTTATAACCCTTTCTCACTCGTGTTGTAAATTTTTAGAGACTAGACAAATGGATTGGAGACACCACCCTTGTTAAATCCCTCTAATGATTTGAAGCCATGTAATGTTACCCATTGTATTTGAGATCTATAACATACTCACCCATTATATGATCTCTATCGATATCACCTGTAATATAAGATATATAGAGACTACTCATCATATATGTTGTATCAGGCTCACCTATCATCATCTATAATGACAATGTGTCTTACCATGGATAAAATATTTTTTGATTTATCCTTTTCATCATAAAACCCACAAAAAAGTATTTTCAAACAATATAAGAAAAATTATACCAAAATACCATATCCTTTTAAAACACATATTTAAAATGAAAATATGAAAACAAATGGAAATTATGTTTTTTGTTGGAGAAAACAATGATGTTCGAAATGGAATCTTAAAATAATAAATAATTATTATAGAGTTGGGAAAATTTAATGATATCAAATAAATTAAAATGGAAGACTGCATTTTTTCATTTTTAATTTTTTTTTAAATATTTGAAATTAAATACACCAAATGATTATTTTTTTAAAACCATTGAATTAAATGGATGAAAAGATAAAATCTCCTTCATAACTAATATCACTTCCATATAAATACACCCATAAGATAATATTAAGAATATGAACATGTAAAAATACTATTTAAAATATAAATTATTAAAATAGTTCAAAATGATGTTTAAATGTAAAATTATTGATACAGTGATTATAAATTCTAACATGCGTTCTGTATCTTCCTCTTCTCTAAGAAAACACATTTGTTAAATACCATAAGACCTATAAGTTTGGTATTATTCTTAAAATATGATATATAGGTAATAGGGAGATATTTTTGGAATTTATTTCGTTTATAATTATATAACTCAAAAGACTCTTGATGTACGGAGATTAAAGGAGAGGGTCACCCTTTTATAATTGGGGAGAGGACACACATTATATTTTTGAAAATAATAAAGTATATTAATTTATTACTCAATCAAAATGGAACAAAAATAGAAACATTAAAAATATTATATGGTATATGTTCTATATAATTCCTCACATTATGATTTAGACATGTTCTTATGTCATTTTAGAAGATATCACTTCAGGTGAACCCCAAGAAAACCTATTTTTCCTTAAGTGTGGGTGTTGAATTTTATTATATTTAATATTATTTATGAACAAAAAATTTGTTTAACAAATTACCTATTATTAATCATGATTAATATAAATAAGAAATCCATTTTTTTATATTTAATTAACAAAATTGGAATATATTTTTTATTTCAACTCGCAAAACTTAATTAAAGTGAATTCTCAGAAAAATTTCTTCATAAAAAATAATGTCTTTATATCAAAAAGAAGGAAGAAATTGATTATGATGACCATAATTTTATTATTATTAAGATACATGAACTAATTTTACATTGAAACATTTTATAACCAAATTTAACTTTGTAATTTGATGAAACGAAAAGGTTAATTTTCAATAAAAACTAGTATTTTTCACTATTCTTCTAGGAAACCAAAAAAATGGATAATTCTCAAAAATAAATCTGAAAATAATTTTTACATAATTAATTAAAAACTTCAGTTCATTTTTTCATGTTAAAATTATAATAATTTTAAATATATCTCTTAAATAAAACCATATAAAATATTTAATAATATTTAGTAAAATATATCCATTTAATTTTTTATTATAAAGTTAATGAATATTCATATTGTGAACATGAATCTATAAAATAGTGTTAATTACTATTAAAATTGAATGAAATATATTATATATTAAGTCATAAAGTGTTTCTACATTCATTCGTAATTTTTAAAAAGCATTTTTTACAATTTTTTTCATTATTTGGATAATTGGTGATATTTTTCATTCATTAAATTTTTTAATTACCTTGTTTTTTATTCAAATATATAGTTTTCTATAAATACATAAATTGAAAAAATTCTTATTACAAAATATTTATATTTATGGTCACGGATATTTACAAGTTATTATTCAAAATAATGTTTTCTTCCTAATAAACTCCATAGCTCAAGACATGAGATGCACCCAGTGTATTTTTTAATTCAAGTGAAATGTGAATTATGTTATGAAAAATAAATAAACTATGAGGAAATTTTAATCAATAGGAAATTTATCCAACCTTATATTGTAGTTCATAAGGTGTAATTTACAACAAACTAAGCTTCATTTTTTAATAAAATGCATATAACATTACCATGGAGAAAATTACAAAAAAAATAATTGCACACATTGAATGAATAATATTTCCTTTGGTTACCTTCAAAACATTCCTTCCTTACAAAATAAATATTAATAAGTATTTGGATTTTTTTTTCACATTCTCAACCATTTAATTATCTAACTATGTTACCAAAAACATAATTTTACTAATTTAATCCCTATAATTTGGAGTCCAAAATCACCATTTCATATTATTCCTCAAAATTTACATCTGGATAGTGGAATTAAAACTCTTATTATAAAAACACACAAATATTTATTGATATTGTTCCACACATAACAAGTAATCCATTGAAAGATTTTACTCTAATTAAATTAAGTACCAATTATCATTTAAATTATTTTCCAAAAAATAAAGGCATATCTGGGGGTAAGAAACATATACAATAGAAATATGAACTCTATGTAACCTATGTATCTCCTTGATATATAATTAAGAAAAAAATTATAAAGAAATAGTATATCAAATACTATGATAATGAATAGATTTAGTTAATTGGACAAAAATAGAAGACATCATTAGTTTTTAATGATATATTTTGCAATACCACTATGGAATATATGAATATATTTTTCAATTTACAGTATAGAGAAAGAAAATTATGATGAATAACTATTAGTATTTTTTATTCCTCTATAATCTATTTACAGTTTAAATATTTCATTGTAAAATATATAATATATTTAATCATATCACCCATTTTTAATACTATTGATGTTCACTATACATTTTAGTGTTATTAGGATAAAGAGAAAATACATATTTTGAATCTTCCTTCAACATTTATTTCTTTAATTGGGAGATAGTGGGAACACATAAAATATTTCTAAACCAAAAAACAAATTCTATAAAAAAAATTATATTAGATAACTAAAATTTATTTACCAGTCCCATTATTTATTTAAAAAATAGTCCACATTTTTCTATTTCTTAATATAATCTAATAATGAATACATCACAAAAACCTGAATTAAAGTATTAAAAATTTAAATATAAACAATTTCGGACTGATCAATACATAAATAATTTTCCCAAGAGTCATGTTTAAAATATAAAAATTTTAATGATGAAATATTTTTTCCACTCAAAGTATCATCTAATTTTTTTTTCATTTCATAGATAGTAATGAATCATGTAGTCATGTTCCTTTATCAATTCCATATATCTTCCTTGCCTCATGTCAAAATCCTTCTCAGAGATTTTAATCTATAAATATGTATGAACTATGTATATTTTATACATTAATACATATAAATGGCGTGTCTATATTTATAATGTAAAAAAAGCAGATTAGCGAATTCAAGATCATGTGTCAGATAATTTTTCTAATGACGTTTCAATTGAAATAAAGTGTAATAAATTACCTAATAAGTATACTTCACAACACAAATATTTCCTATAAAAGAATAATTTTTTAAGATTAGAACTTCACCATTCCTTGAGGGAAGAGCCCAAAATGGAGTATTAATCAGTCTTATATTTAGTTTCTATAGATATTAATCACATTAATAAAAACAAGACAATTTATATTATTTTCAAATAAACATATTTAGATGGATATATTATTAAGAATTGTGAAAAAATATTGATATTAACTAAAAAAGCTACGAAACAATATTACTATCTATGACATCTCAAGGTTTTATAAATTATTCAACAATATTAGTTTTATTAGGGTAAACATTAATGATATCATTATATACAATATACCTCAGAAAAAAATTAATGGAACAAAAATTCATATTGAATTAATTTTTCATATATCCTTTTTTTATTTAATGTTTAAAAAAATACTATATTTTTTTCATAATCCTAATTACTTATATAATATACCAAAATATAATAAAAAAACAACAAAATTAACCAAATTATAGTGGAAAAAATAACATAAGATCCATGAATGTATATTGAGAATTAGAAAACCCAAATAACATTAATATAAATTCAAAATTTTCATATATATTATGAAACATAATTTGAAGAATTTATTCCACCTTTAGCGTCTCCTAATTGAATCATGACCTAATATCATACAATAATATATTATTTACTCCCTCGATTTGATAAGTCGAATAATTGATAAAAGGTAACGATAATTATTCATGAATGTGATTTTACTGAAGGAGAAATATTGAATATAATGTCTCATTGATATATATTTTATTTTTAAAAAAAATACTTGAACACCCCATGGTGAAAATTTATGATGGTTGAACCCTTTATCTAGAAACACATACATCTAATTTTTCAATTCTAAAAGTTTTATTTGATCAATATAATATAGGGTTTTTGAAATTGAATTAGAATATAAAACTAATATTCTAGTAAACAAAACCTCTCGATCAAGAATAAAACAATGAAAACGATTAATAAATACATTCATATATCAATTCACTAATGACACATCACTAATTTAAATAGTTTCATTCTTTCCATAACATTATCTATGTAATATACACTACTAATTCGAATACAATTTTTTATATAATTGATATTTTATAAAAGCTATGAAATAATTGTATATAAAATTTTTAGCATTGAAATATATATTAACATGATAACAAAACCAACCCATACACATAATAATATTGAACTCTACTATGTGTATTCTAGAAATATTTTTTCAAAAAAATCCAAAAAATTATAACATGAACAATCTTATAAATCAAGATAACTTTAATACATCCACTATAAATTAAAAAAAAATAATTATATATTTTTTTATGAGATGATACTTTCATTTTTTAAAATACATGTTCCCTATTACATAAATTACATCACAAATAATACTTTCAAGATCAAATCAAATATTTCTTGAATTTTTTTCACCCCATATAGAACATGGTGTGGGCTTACCACGATATTTGTTCGTTGAATTATTCTCTATATAATTCCACCATTACTGTATATTACACTTTTCAAATTGCTCAAAAGAAGTATCAACGAAGCCTATATAAAAATTCTCTTTACAAATAAAATATTATCATTGATATAAATTTCTCAAGTGGTCAATTGTCATTGTACAAATAGTTTAAATCTTGAGTAAAATTTATTAAGTTTACTATCAAGGTCCCAAATTAAATTTAGTACATTCCTAGGAAATCATGTAAAATATTTTGTATATGATGCTATTGAGACTTTAGAATTTACCTCAGTTACATGAACATACTTTATGTCCTAATTCAAACAACCATATGAAAATATTTGATTCCATGAACATATTCATAATTGTGTCCCATTTCATAGAATCAATATCATATCTATTCCTCTATTTGATATTCTTAATCATTAACCACAAAAAACTAGCTTTACCTTTACTATAGTAAATATCATGAATTATCATTCAACATATTCAAAATCTGAAAATGTGAAATAAATTTTCTTTAAATAGATCTATTGGTCATCTACCACATGAACATATTTCAAACAAAAATATAGATGATGATATTTTGTGAAAAGATTAATTAAAAATAATTTATAGTGTGTAAAATCAAGTAGATCTCTAACATGGATTCCACCGCCATTGATAAAATGTGTCAACTAGTCCATCGGTTAAAAAAATACTCCATTATAATTCCAAAATATTCAGGCTACTAATTTGAAAGGATATTTTCCTATTAATACCCTCCTACCATAGATTCCCGATTTTACATGTGGAAAACCATTATGAACTGATAGATATTAGAATAAGCACTATGTTAATCATAAGATTCCATATCAGTTCATATTAATCATAATTTATAATATCACGAGGTTCTTATTATTAAATTTTTATAACCTCTAAAGTTATATGAACCTAATATCTTATAATAGAAATAATTACGCATCCTTAAAAAAATTTATATGTAGTGGTTTTATAATATAATTCACTTTCATTATTTCCCAAAGATCATTTAGATTTTGAGTTTTACAGAATTAGGTAACAACTATTGTATAAAAAATACATATATTATAGTATTAATACATCCACTCAGTATCCATGTTTCACAAGCATTAAATTTTAAAACAAAACTCATTTTTATATCATGAAAACTATTAATGAATTCAAATTTGAATTATTTTTTTTCGTAATCATCATTAAAACCCGTAAAAAATATTTGAAATCGAGGGATGAGGATATAAAAGATATTAAAGTTCAAAAAAGTATGAAATATGTTATTTTAGTAAGAAACATTAAAATAAATTAATTGTTTAATTTTTCCACATTATTAATTTTAGAATATTAATGTTTTCATATTCACATGGAGAAAAAATATTCTTTTAGAAAAACAATGAACCCCATAAAGATCATATAGAATCCTATTCAAGAAACTTAGAGTATCATATTAAATATTAGTTCTTTCTATTGTTAGAAATAATTAGAGAATTGGAAAATCCATAAGAGAAACTACACTATTAAACTCTCTCCTTATTAGTGTGAAAGAAAATAATCACAATATAATTCATTAGAGTCATATAATGGGCTTAACCATCATATAAACTATATTGGACTCACCCAAAAAATAAACTATATTGCGCTCACCTATTATATAAGTTGTATCAGTCTCACCTATCATCATCTATAATGATCATGTAAAAAATTAGGAATAAAATTTTTTAATCCCACACCATTTGAATATAAAACCATTGAAAAAATATTATTAATCAATATGGAAAAAAGTTTTTGATATAAAAATACCATTTCCATTATAAAATATTTGATAATATAATTACCAAAATAAAGGGAAAAAATTGGTTTATGAGGATAAAATAAAAGCTTATAATCAATTCCAAATAGTGAATAATTGTCATGGAATTGAAAAAAAACATCAACAAGGAATATTTTTAAATGTAAACTTAGTTATTCCATTATTATGGAATTAAAAAATATTGAATATAAAATACATAAATTGATTCCATTTGAATACCTTTGAATGAATTTAAAAAGATAGATAATATGTCCTTTATATTTCATTTATGTATTTATAGATACATCCATAAAAATAATATTAAGGAAATTGTAATGGAAGAAAGATATTTTAAAAAATAAATGATTTAAACACATTACAGTGTGGTTTAAAGTTAAATTTCCCCTTACCTTAAGTCTTAATCATCACTTATATTCCATTTCTTTCTCTTCATCTTATGTCCTATTTTACAGAATACCTTAATCCATATATAGATATTAGTATTCCAAAAATATACCTATATAATAGGGGTAGGTATGTTTTCAATGCATATTGGATGGGCACGACCAATTAAAAATTCTCTTATAGTGTGGAGATAGTGTGCCGTTCTTATATGGTATAGAGGTAACACTTTGTAATTTTTTTTGAATATTAATATATATTAATAACTTACCAAACAAAACATTCTCCAAACTAGACCATTTATGAATATGAGATAATATAGGGTCAATATATTGTCATCAAATAATATTTAGAAAATTGTTTAGGTCATTTTAAAATACATAACATATGTTTAGACCCCTGATAATACTGTTTATACTATATACTTAGTAAAATATTTTAAATGATTTTATCATCCATTATGACCATAAATTATTTAATCCTTATTAGAAAACTTAATTCTTTATACTCCAAATAAGGAATCCACATTATCAAATTCAATAAAAAAAAGTTAAAAAAAATAAATTTAATATTAATTCCACAAAATATGTCGAAAAATGTTTTTTCAATGAAAAAATTCCTTCTTAAGTATAAATTTATTTATATTAAAATAAAAAAACATTGATACTAATGAACTTAATTGAATTAAAAATAATATAAATTAATTTATTTTACATTGAAAATATTTTATAAAATGATGGAGATTTTAATTTTCTAGTAACGACATGACTAATTAAAATAAAAACCATTCATTTTATTATTCATTTGAAAAATAAACCATTACAAAAAATTTCCCATAATTCAACCGCATATATTTTAGAAATGAAAAATTCAAAAATTAAGTTCATTTTTTAAAATTAAAATTATTAAATTAGGGAATATTTATTCAAAAAGTAATATTATTATATGTACAAATAATTATTAAAAGAAAAACTGATTCTTTTTTATCATTAAATTTCCTAATATTTTTATAATGAATATAAATATATAAAATAAATTATTTAATATAATGAAGGAATTTTCTAATAAATATTCTTGCGATGTTCTCATTGTAGAAACCTGTAGAGCTAGAGTAAGGATAAGATAGTGACTTCAATAGAGACACTTCCTCTCCCTCTATCTATCCAATTTATTTATTCCTAATTTGAGATAAATTTTCAGGAATATATTTCTCTCCCAAATTTTATAACATTTAGAATTTAATTCAGTTTGGGGAATTATATTGGGACATATTTTTATTTTAATCTAATTTTGTCTCATTTACATAGTGGTGTATTTTCTATTTTTGGTATAATGATCTTCATTTTGTTAAGAGTGAGTATCATTTATGTGATATTATCAATACTTAAAGGTGGTGATAGTGATCATTTGAACATTGACCATCATCTAACATAGAAAAATAAAGAAAAGTATGATGTCTCCCTTCTCTATTAATGAAAAAACATTTTCTGGAACTCAAGAATTTTTCCACAGAGTTCATTTTATTTTGGATATCACTTAATGATAGTTCATTACATCAACACACTTACTTCATAGGCACTAACCCAATTGTTAATAGCTGATTATTGAGTAAAAATATCATTTTTAATCAATTCAATCCAATCATATCCCCATGATTTCCTCAACTATCAACCCTCTCTTTCTCCCTCTATATTTCTCAGTTCTTTTGTTTCACATCACAAAAACATAACCATAACAACACTTTCAATGTTTTTAGATATTTTTTTTTTTTATAGCTTATTTTGGACATACAGTTAAATTTTTCATTCTCCATAAAAAGTATACTATCACTCTATACTATACTTTTCTTAATTGGTTTTAAATTATTAAATTTTATAGAGCATCAATGGACATTCCTGGTCTATTGACATGTTAAAAAAACCACATAACCATAAAATAAATAATGAGTATTATTCCTCTAATAATAAATATTTAAACATAATATTTTATATTTTCATGCTTTAATTTATATAAACACCCATTTTCAATGCTTCTTTTTGTCCTCCTATATGGAGGAGATTCATTCTTCAAATGATATTTTTAAATGCTCAAATAATGATTCCTTTCACTCTTATAAATTTCAAATTGAAATTGAGAGAAATTGGTAAATGATTAACAATCTCATATTTCTTGAAGAATAAAATTCATATGAAATAAATGGATGTCATGAACCCTTCCAAGCTGATTGAAATATTTTATAGTATCATCAAAATCTATCTTAGAATTCTTTGAGTTACCTTTATTAATACACATCAACTGTTTATTCACATCTAAATCATATTGATCAAGGGTACATATTTTTTTAATACTTGTGATACTTCCCCTTCAATACTACTCGTATTTCAACATTTTATAGGGAAAAATAATATAGATCTTACCTGATCAACCTAATACTCATTAAATAATCCCAACCATATCAAATTATTATATTGTTTATTTATTAATGGATTCAACATATTAAAATAAAAATAAGAGAATGTCCTAGGATCCTGTATAGGGACACTATATAATAACAAATGATTAATATTTCATAGTATCATATGATATTGATTCAAAATAAAATATAATAAACTCATCAAAATTAATGTCATAATCTATAATACAGAGATTACATTAATAAATATTCTTTAAAAATATATCTTTTTTTATATACACGTTTTTAGGATATAATTATTTATAGATCATTTTATTTGAAAATTTACTTGCATATTCCTTATACAACATGTATTTTAGTAAAAATCACTCACAATATTTACATCTTGGGAACACCATCATGTATAAAAATAATTTGAATTTAAAATTCCTAGGTTTTTAGGAAAAAATAACATATGTTCAATTCTCTTATGCATATACCAATATTCTTAAAACCCTCTTTCACTATGTGGGGAATATTGATTTTCCTAATTAATTTCTACCCTAGATCCTCTACTTATGCTTATTCTCTAACACATTCTATAACCAAGGTCTTAAATTTAAAAATAACTCACTCAATAAGTTTTTGATCTTTATGAGGGTTTTATCATGTAAAATTATCTACAAATACCACTTTAAGGTTAGCTAGTTTCCTTTTAAGAGGGATTTTAAAAAAAATCAAAAAACACTATAAAAATCAATTAGTATTAAGAATTAAATGAAAATAATTTATAAACTGATTAAATTATATCAATGTATCTTAAAATTTACATTTATTTCATATACAAAATTTCATAATTGAAAACTAAACTCATTAGTGTGATATCCCAGTCCATCACACATTCATGATATTGTCCTATTTGGGCATATTTCACATGGTTTTTCATTCACTGGGCTTTGGAAATTAGGAATCCCTAAGGAAAAGGCCTCATGATGGGAGAGGTATCAAAAATAATTTATAAAGGGGTGTTTCGTGCTCTTCATCCTTTGGATTGGGATTTCCATTTGATGGAAATCCCACATGAAGAAGGTAGAGCATGAAGCAACCATTTATAAGGGTGTGTGGATATGTTTCCCATCCTAATCCCTTTTCATGGGGAATTATTATGTGGTGTAGCATATGGAATGAAAAAACATTGGGAGGTTGGCCCAAATTAGACAATATCATTACAGTGGGATCGAACGGTCCATAACAAATGGTATCCGATCTAGTGTCCATTTGATGTGTTAGTAAGGAAACTAGCCACATATTGGGGGGTAGATTTTAGAAATCCTAGATCCAAGGAGTGGGATCAGGAGGCACCCATTTATAATGTTGTGTGAATAACTCTCCCACCATGTGGCCTTGTCTTAGGTAATTCCTGAGGACAAGATCCTAGGGAATGAAACTCATAAGGGCTAGGCCCAAAGCGAACAATATCATGATTGTGGGCTAGACTAGGCCATCATAATTATGAACTTTTTTGAAATATAAAATATTAAAAAACATGAAGTTTTACATTTATAAATACATGAAATAAAACTTTTCTAAACCATAAAACAATAAACAAAAACCCTACTAAATATATCTAGAACAAGTATTGGCGTTTTATTATAGTCTACTAAGAAATAGAAATAAGTGTGTACCCTATTGTTCATCCAATTTTAACTCTAGAACAAAAATATTTCCCAAAATAATTCATATAATATTTATCTAAACTATAATAACATGTAATTAGAATAAAAAACCAAAAAAATGGAACAAATTCTAAAATCTGATAAGAATATCCCAAAAAAGCATGTTAACACATGGATCATCATGAGAAATATTTTGTCAGAAAATCACATATGTTTAATTATAGATTTCCAACAATCACATATTTGGTATACCATTACTTTAAAAATATTAATAGGGATTTGAATCTATTTTTAATGTAATATACAATTCCATATGATTTAGAAATTGAATCCATCCAATCAAAAGGCCCAAAGAAGATTTCCAATTTCCATTGGCTAGAAAAAGTTATTAATGTTATCAAACCTATACTATTGATATTATTTCACATTATAAATATAATAAATAAAAAATTAGTCTCTTACATAGTTTTTTTTGTTTATTGAATATTTACATTAAACCACCATTCAGTCAAGAAAACAGTTTAAAAATAATCATTCCAATAGAAAAAATAATAAGAGATTTTTAAAAAAAAATAAAATTCAATAAATGCATTACTAAAAAATGTAAAAAAATGATTTATAATATTTTATTTTAAAAAAGTGACGAAATATTATGGGAATGATTATTGGATTGAATAAATGATAAATATCATCCATAAAAATATCCCAAAATCCTACAAGAGAATCTATATATGATTCAAATTTTATATGCTAGATTCTTGATTCTTATACTGATATGTTTTCATTAGTAAATATATAGATGATTTGAAATATATTTTGTATTCTAGTTAAATGCACCATTATATCCTTTTCAGTATTTTTTGGATTTCACTATTTAATTTACATATTGTAATTGTTTTGGGTGTCATTATAATATAACGTAGAAAGAAATTTAGTTTCACATGTCATGTATGTTGGGAAGTACATGATTTAATAAGTAAAATTATACTCATATATACATGCCAAATTATTGGGTTCCATGTAAAGTATAATTAATTCCTTTTTTGTTATTATAGAACCAAAAAACAAGTAATTTAGGTTATGGTCTATTTACACCCCAACCACACACCATTTTCACCACTAATCGAGAATCAACATGTTAATTTAATTGGAGGTCAACTAGGTCAATCACCAAGGTGGAGAAAAACTAGGCACTGATGATTTATGTATATATATATATATATATTATTTTATTATGTAAATATTATGAAAATGATGTTACTTATACACATCAGATTGATATCAATTTTTTTATCTATTAACACTTTGGTAAGGTGTTGCAACTTTACTGACCTCCCATGAAGATTGTATATGTTATTAAATTTTTTCATTATCCCCACACCATTATTCCAGTCTCTCTCAATATGATTACTCTTTTATACCTTGTGGGGTTGAATTCCTTCTCAAATGTTTCTTCCATACTATGGTCACAAGGGGTTATGGTGTGGTATGTTTGGGTTGAAAAAATAATGATGAAGTCATTGTAATAAATATTTTAATTTTCCATCATTTATCTAATGATTTTTAATTTATAATTCACTTAATTATATACCCCACAAATTCACTGATTGTGACATGTCATATTAAGTATAATATAAATAATGAAAAACAAATAGATTATAATGAGTTTACCCAGAAAAGTTATATAATCTCATTTTCAATACATTAGTGGTTTTCTAATAACATATTATTAATGAAAAAATTATTAAACTATGTAATTAAATATTAATAAACTCATTTATTTATTTTCAAAAGAAGAAATAGACATATAATTACATGCATGTGAGAAATGAATTTTTAAAATTATTTCTTATATCTAATAAAAAAATTATAACACCCTAATTGAAATCTAATCTCTGGGCCATTTTTATTTTATTTTCATTGTTTTACTTATTTTATATAATTTTTTAATTTTTTTATTATTTTCCAAAAATCATATATATTTAATAGATAATAAGCTACCATTTTTACTAACACATGTTTACTGCTTAAATTTTCAATGGATTTCCCGGATACTTGACTAAAATATTGAATATAGGGATAAAAATTAGTGAATCATGTGATGGACAGGTGAAAATTTTGTGCCATCTATAGGGAATGGAAAAATATACAACATGATATATAATTTATGGTTAGTAAGTTAATGAATTTCATTTATTCCTATTTTTATTCAACTCATACATCTTCTTGTATTCATTAAACTCTATATTCTCTCTATAAATGGATATATACTCCAAAAGATGTTAGTATGAATCACATGGATTGGTTTTCTATCAATATAGTATTGAAATAAACTTCTAAACCCCTGGGATGTACCAACCATATATAGTTTTAAATTTTCAATTTACGGATTAAACAGGTACATTTTATGACTAAACATCACTCATTTAATTATCTTAATGTATTTAAAATCTAATTGAAATAATTTTATTAATGTTTAAATCCTTATTGAATACTAGTTGGAGAAAACTGAATGGTTTGAATGACATGAGACTATATTCAGAAATATTTCTAAGATAAAAATTAATAAATGTGATATAGATTATAATAAAACACAAAATTCCATTTATGAATTGTCTAAAGAAGTATTCTATTTTTTCACAAATATCATGGTATTAAAATCTTGAAAATATAATTTTCACATATTTAATTTTAAAAAATTGAAGTCTCGTGTTATGATAATAATTAAAAATATAATCTTAATAAAAACCCAACATAAATATCTACTCGTTAAAAAGAATTTTTCGAATAGTCATAATTATTTTGAATTTTGATTAGATAAACACACAAATAGGCTTTCATGATGACTATTTAAGAATCATGTGAAAACTAAAGTCTTTTAAATATGGAATGAGGAAACTATATATTTCCAACTCTCTATCCTAATAAATAATTAATTTCCATAAAAGATGATGTCATGGGTAATATATGGTTGTTATTGGAGAAGAAGCCACACCAAAAATTATACTACTGATATATGTTTTCTCATAGGTAGATAAGAAGACTATAAACAATAGTGCTTTCTATAGGGTAGCCAAACAGATTCTATTTTCATATTATTTTTTATTTTGGATAATTACCGGATAAGGGATTATATTTTCTGAAAAAATGTACTTTTATTTTTCTCTCACCCCACTATGATTTATGTAATGAAGTTTAATTATATTATTTCAATTGTGCGGACTGTTTTCTTATTGATAATTTGTTACTGTACAATGTTATGTTTATCACTTATATTCTTTGTTTTATTTGGTACATATTTTATTGTTTATGTGTTACACACACACATTTATATATATGAGTTATTCGTCATAATTTATTGATTATATTTATAAAAACGACAATAAATTTTATAATACTAGAAAACAAACTATATAACTAAATAAGAATGTGGTCTATGATGATGGCACAATCACTTAAGGGAAAACAATCAATAATCAATTTGAATCCATCAACTGTGGTTTTTAGTAAGTGAATTTTTTCTTTTTTCTTCTATTTCTCTTGATATGATGCGGTACTCTTTAATAAATATAAATTATTATAAATTATTAAAATAAAATTGATGATTCATTTTGATTAGTTAGTGTGAAATTAATATAATCCCAAAATAGCTTATTCTGAGCCCTCCAAACTCTCCCAATTTGACCATATTTTCCCTATGTAAGATCCAATACCATTTACATAATAGTGTATGTAGTGTATATATATAATATTTTAAATAGAAAAAATATATAAACAAAAAATATAACTATTATAATATAAAATTTTTATTATTTATTAAAACAATTATAAATACATTTGAGTTTAAATAATGATAAATTTTATTTAGTTTCATTTGAAAAATCCTAAAACGCATCCATTAAACTAGATATTGTGTAATTGCTAACCACCATACAATAATTTAATCTCCGGAAAGCCTTAGGATATCTATCATTGAAAGTTTTTATAATATTCTGATCTATTATATTATATTCATTGACCCAGTACCCCTTGAACCAATATTTCATAGATTTTGTTACGTGTTATGTATTTTAGGGGGTTGATTTCATTTTTAGTTGAATATCACTACACATGGGAACACACAATGGAATAACAATTTTTAGTATATAAATACCGACAGATATTAAATAAAAGTATATTATGGAATGTGAATTCGGTATACATCATGTAATTTTTGTGGCAGCCTGAATAGACACTTGTCCGAAGCCTCTATTTCATGATCAGATCCCCACACCCAATACCTAGTATTTAACTCATTTCAAATTAATTTCAGTATTTTAATACATATTAAAAAATGGAAGAGAAATGGAAATTGAGCTCATAGACTAATACCGACTATTAAATGAAATTAAATGTTCTTTATATTCACTTTCTGTATAGTTTGGAAAATATAATTTGTTTTATTTACATTTATAAATTCTATTTTCTTTCTTCCCTTTTCATAGTTCCATGGAAAAAAGAAGATATATACTTCTAGAATAATGTTTCAAACCTCATCAATAGATTAGAAGAATCCACATCAATGGTTGGTTTGTATTGAGGTACTGTAGGAGTTTGTAACTAAGAAACTATTGACCCCATATTCATGAGAATAGTGTTGATTTTTATTAATGAAAAATTATTGAATATTCCCCCTATATCCTTTATATGAATCATATAGTTTCATAGTATCCTGATAACCTCCTCCAATAGATGATTTATAACCCTCTCCATCATTTCCATCACTATCTAAACCATGTTCATAGAATCCTTTTATAACTCATTACCCTTAGTAATACGCTGACTTTTTATTTGATTTTTAAATACCATTCACTGGATATGAATTAATATGTTCATGATGTGCTGATCATATGAGTTGTAGTGTATATATTGTGACCACTTGAAAAAACCATGGACATCTATATGGGATGGAAGACTAATTATCCTTCCATTTTATACATACAACAAATATATCATAATTTCACTGAAATGTCCCATATAGATTCATGTAATTTAATTGGAAAATGATTACCACAATTTTTCATATCCTCTATATTGATGATAATATTTTTTATATTTCATTTCGATCAATTTTATATTAAAATTTTCTCATTACTACCCTTGTTCCAAGTCAAGTGGAATCTACAATCTCCACGTCTATGTTGTAAATGGGGTACCATATGAAGTATTATGTGTGGTGGGTGGTACTTTTCTATTACACTAGTTTGTTTTCCACACTATAGGACAAGGATAATGTTTTTATGCAGTTAAATTGATTCCTCATTTTGAAGATATTTCATTTTTTATATCTAATTAAATAAGGTTGGGTGAATTAACATGTGAACTATAAACTATTTACATCTAATTTTTTGGTTAATTTCGATATAAATTTCCGGAAAATATTTCTAAAATTTAAAGCCAAGTATTTAAGTCCTATAAGAGGTATCCCTCTATGTTTTTCAAAAATTAATAAACTTTAGATTTTGAGATAATTAAATAGTATTTAGAAATGATTATTTGGTAAATTTTATAGTTTTAATCCTAGTAAATAAATATTCATAATTTTATTACCATATGATCTATTTATTATAAAAAAGTAGATCATAATTATTTGAACTTTTGGAATTCAAAAACCATTGTATCTCACAAAATGAAAAATATGATATATCAAATATCTTTCCCAAAATGAAAATATTCCACTTTTTCTCAATTTAAAACCACAAAATTATTATATGACCTATTAAATTAATTACACCACATTTGTATTGGAACTGATCATTTTATTTTTTTAAATATATGCGTGAATTGAAATTGGGGAAGGGAGTTATTTAATAATGAATAAATAGTGTAATGACCCAAACATTCATTACTGGAAATTTATCTTGATCTAATTAAATGTCTTTTTATGGTTATATAAAATGTGCACTTCCTTGGTTTTACATTTCTGGATATTAAAATACCATTATGAATTGTTTCCATTGTTAATATAGTTGTTGAATAATGATCACATCATTAGAATAAATAGATGGTTTTAACATATCAAATTTACTCAGACAAAGGAAGTGATGGCCTCATCTTGTAGTCTTGTTTCGTACGAATCCCTTTTGTTTGTCCTTGGAATGGAGGTGGAATCATTGGGCTTCCCTCTTGACCAAGCCCAAGCTGATCTTGAACACATTAATCTTGAACAGAACTGACTACGAGAGAAGTGTAATTTAATAGAGATTACCACCCGAGCAATGTTATACGAGCCACCCCAAGAGTCTTTCGCCATCACACACCTTACCCTTTGGTCTTATGCGGTTGTTATAAGGGGTTATGTAACAATACCCTAGCACTATAACTATGTAAATTATTTTCGTACAAAAAACGTGCATTCATTTTATTATTGTAACATTCTAAATAGTTATTAAAGCACAAATAGTATTTTTAGATAATATTCAGTGAAGAAATATATTTTGATGAATTAATGGATTTTTGAATTAATTATTATATTAATAATATATTATTATAATTAAATTACTTTTTATTAAATATAAATGTTCATATAATTTTATGAATACAATTGTAATTTTTTTAAAGGTTTGAATGTTTTTTTGTCAAATCCCATGAATTTTTGGTAAATGATGATTTTTATTTTAAAAGTAATAATTCACATATTTATAAATTTAATTATATAAAATGAATATTTTTTTTATCAGGACGTAGAAATTATCCAATAGTTAAATTTTCATAATTTTCTTAGTTAGTTGAATTTTTGGGTAAAAATTAAATATACTTTAAATATATAATGTGTTTTATGACATCATAATGACCCCATCATGATTTAATAAAATAATATAAACATAATTTTTGGCCAATATATGTTTTACCATTAATATAATTTTATTTTTGGTTTTTTATTTTTATTTTACAATGCTTTCGTGGACCCTTGAAGGCTTATAAAACATTTTGTCTTTTTAAATTATTTTCCTTGAGAGTGTGACTCACCTCCACATATGAAAAAATATTTTTTTAAGAAGTTTTGAAATTGGCCTTATAATTTTTTTTTCAATCCCCATTTAATAAAACCATGGGATGGTTTTTTGTTTTGATTAGATTAATGTGAGGTGTCCCAAACCGAAAAATTAATGAATTCCCTCTCCTTTCCTATATAAACCCACCCAAGCTCCCACATACCCTTCACTCAAAGCCTTTAGAGTTCATACAACCTCTGACCTATTCTATATATAATCATCTTAAGGTGTCCCATGCTCCCATGAATCCTCTCTTAAGCCTCTCCCAATCCTTTGGGATCACACTTCCATGTAAAGAATTATTTCCTTTCTCATTTTTTGTCTATTTTTCATTAAGTTGTTATAAACTTTTTTTAATTAAAAATTTTGGGGTATGATTTCACACATACCACATAATATCATCTTTATTTTTGGATAGTGGGAGACAACTTTTTCTCTCATTAATGCCTCCCATGAACACCTGTTACCATGCCTAAATTCCCTGAGGGATTTCTCACCCCTCTTTTACATCCAAGTAATTATTTAGTATTATGCATCTAAATTCCATTACATTTGTTGGTAAATGAATATATATGACCACAAATACTTTATACTTCATGTATATATGATGATACACCCTTTAATCTCTCATCAATGATTTTCATGAGTCCATATGTCATGTCGTTATGCTGCCGAAATTACACCGTAATTGTGCAAGCCAAAATCATTGTGTAGTGAATACCATGCCCATTTCTCTGTCAAATATATTCACCTTTATACTGATTTAACTATTTATGTAAGAGTTTCAGGTTTGAATTCAACATTCCTTAATTGTGGATTAAATTATTACATTTTATGAATTCATGTTCTGTGATCTTATGGCACACTTATGCTTGAAATGAAATGTTTAAGAAGGGTGTGCCCTTATAGTGCTCCAATTCATTGGGTAAAGTATAGTAGTGTGATACATCATGTGAAATGGGTGTTGACTCATTCTAATTTAAATTCAATGAGGTTTTACTCATGCTTCATGTGCATTGAGGGTTTACTCATGCTCTATGTGCAATGAGCCTTATTTCATGCTAATTTTATGTTAAGTGTTGTTGCGACATTCCCATGTTATGATTATCATGTTTAATCGCGAATTTTTTTCAAGTTTCATTTGTGATCTATTAATATGCATATTTTCTAACATTTATTTTATTCCTCATGTTATTACATGTTTATTACCTTATCGGGACTTATAGCTCACCCTTTTCTTATGAATGTCCTCGGGTTATCCCATGCAATGCTAAGTACGAGGGAATATAGTGGTCATGTAAAGAATGTTTTAAATAAAGATGCTTTGTGTTTTTTGATCTAAGATATAATGTAATGTTCATAAGCCCTAAAGACACCAGACCTCTGGATCTTCTATGCTCTATCAAGTGAATATTTTAGGTAATAATTCAGGTTTTAGTTTGTCATAAAAAGAAGGGTTGTTATAGTTGGAATCAGGGGATAGGTATAGTTATTTTTGGGATTAGGATTAAAAAACCCTATTGAAGACTTATAGACAAGAATAATTATAATAAAAACATCCCAAAGTATTTGTGATTATTTAGTAAGTGATTTATCAAGAAAATACATCCCTGTCTGGATACGAGCAGGAAGAGGTGGCTCTAGTGCAGATGTATTCTTGGGGTAAAACCCTGAAAACACCTCTTGGGGCTAGAAATGAATAGGAACTAGTGCACGACAATTGGCCTTGCTTAACTCTTGGTTACGACACTCCTGGGGGATATGATTTGGTAAAATCAAAAGCTTTATATGACCCTTATTATGGGGATGAAAAAATTCCCCTAAAAATAAATGTTAGAAAGTAGATCATGAATAGAATAGATTGAATCTTATTGATTCATAAGTTAAGGACTAAAAGTTATTTATAAGTCATCCATTTTTTTCCTTGGATTACCCATTATGTGTTACCCCTAACTCGATTTTATTCCATCCAATGGATGAGAATAGTAGGACTCGGGCTAAAAACTGATGTGAAGATCAATGTGATGATTGTGCTGTAGAGATGCCCAATCCGATGGGAGCAGGAATTGTAAACTTTGCCATGCTTCTCTCTCAGTTAACTCTAGCAATGAATAGAACCACGGGCCAAGAGGAATTTTTAACCCCCCCCCCCCCAATGAATGAACATTTCTCTATTAAGATATTCCTGAGACAAAGGCCTCCTAATTTTAATGGATCATCTAATCCTTCAATTTCCGAACAATGGATCAACTCCGTTGAAATGATCTTTCTTATCCCTCAATGTTCTGAATGCAGATAAGGTTCTCTTTGCCGCTTATCGTATGGATGGTGAAGCTGATAAATGGTGAAAGATGATCAAAAATATGACGCATAAGGAGGAGATCGAGGCATTGGAATGGAAGGACTTCAAAAAGATGTTTTTGATAAATATTTTCCCAAACCCTCCGACTTATAATAGAAAGGAAATTCCATGCCATCAAGAAAAGAAGTCAAAGAATTTTTCTGATCGTATGTGGAAAACATCATAATTCTTGCACGATACACATCTGAATTTTTCATTGCCCTCGAATTCAATGTTGACCGCTACTTTGTTGGGCTGAAAGCTAGCCTGTAGAACGCCTTAGGGATCCGTAACTTCGACAGCTTTGAGGAAATTGTCCAATGTTCCCTCAAGGTCGAAATGGTGATCCGAGAATCTCAGGGGAATCCTGAGGATAAGAAGCATAAGGTGGACTTCAATGCTAGAAGTCCGAAGGATAAATCCAACAATGCTAAGAAGATCTAGTACCCCACTTGCCAAAGGTGTGGAAAGAAGCACCCTAGAAATTTCTTAAAGGAGACGTGGAAATGATATATGTGTGGAAGAGAAGGGAATTGAGCTGTTAACTGGTGATAAGAAAAACTCGTAGCTGCAATAGAGGAAAGGAACGCTTTGTTTGAACATCAACACATTGTTCATTGCTAAAACTACAAAGAACCAGGGAATTTGCAAATCATTGCCCTAAGCTGAGGGTTTTCAGAGGCAACCAACAACCGCCAAGGCAGCAAGGGAGATCTTTTTCCAACACTACTGCCGAAGTGAACCCCAGAATCGAAGAAATGATAGTTATGCTAGTTATCTATTGAAGAATAGCGAACATAATTTTTGATTCAATATCTACACATTCTTATATATCCCAAAACTTTAGTAGAACAATCCCAGCACCAAAAAAACATGGAAGGAAAGATGTTGATGAGTACGGAAAATGGGGAAATCATTGCATCCCATGAATATAACTCCTCCCCTATCATAATCTGTGGATTGAATTTCTCAATGAATCTCATCATACTCCATCTGGTGTAATTTTATGAAATTCATGGCATGGATTGGATTTCCTTATATAGAGGAAACAAATATTCACATAAGAGGGAAATAACTATTCATGTGGAGAATTAACCCCCGATTATATACAAGTGAAAAGAGGAAGATGAATCATCTTTAGATCCATCATCTCAGTAATGGATGTTACTTCCCTATTATAATTCATATCTCGTTTAGACGATTGAGTCTAAGGATACAACCATCCTTGAAGACCTACCTATTGTGAGGGAATTGGCTGAAGTGCTTCCCAAGGAATTTCCTGGTCTTCCTCGTATAAGAGATGTGGAATTCTCAAATGATCTTATACCTGGTGAGTTTCTAATATCCAATAGTCTATATATAATGGAGTTTGTGGATCTTGAGGTGCTAAAGAAACAACTATAAGAGAGATAATCGAGATAAAGGGTTTATACACCCAAGTGCTTTACCATGGGGTGTGCCAGTCCTCTTCGTCAAGAAGAACAATGGGTCAATACTCCTTTGTATAGATTATCTTCAGCATAAGAATATCAGGATAAAGAACAAGTATCCACTCCTACAAATAAATGACAAGTTTGATTAGCTGCATGGAGCACAATACTTCGTCAAGGTGGATTTTTGGTCGAGATATTATCAAGTAAGGGTGAAGAGGGAAGATATTCGAATACTATTTTTTGTACAAGATACAGACATTATGAATTCATAGTAATGTATTTTGGACTCACTAATGCTCCCACAATATTTATGGAATTGATGAATATAGTATTTAGGGATCACGATGACAAAATTATGGTAGTCTGTATAGATGATATTCTAAAATACTCCTAAACCAAGGAGGATCATGGGGAGCATCTAAGAACTATACTTGAGACCTTGTGGAAGAAGATGCTCTATGAAAAGTACAACAAGTGTGAGTTCTGGTTTAAGGAGGTCTCATTCATGGGCCATATCATCAAAAACCATGGGATATATTTGGATACCTCTAAGATAGATAAAATAATGAAATGGTATATTCCAACGTTGGTAATGAATATCCGTAGCTTTTTGGGATTAGCTGGATATTATAGTTGATTTTTGAGAAATTTCTCACAATTTTCCAACCCTCGTACCAAGCTAACTCGGAAGGGAGTAAAGTTGTCTTGGATTGATGAATACGAATAAAGAATTAAGGAGTTGAAAAGGAGGATTATCACTTTTCCAGTTCTCATTTACCCACTATTGGATAACTTTTTGTGTTATTTACTGATACTTTAAAGAAGATCCTAGGACGTGTGTTGATGAAAAATGAAAAAGTCATTGCCTATGCATCAAGGAAATTGAAAGATCCTGAGAATAATTGTCCAAAATATTATCTAGGGTTGGTTGCAGTGATCTTCACATTAAAATTTTGGAAGCATTATCTCTTTGGGGAGAAGTGTGAAATATATACGGACCACAAAATCCTCAAGTATATATTCCCACAGAAAGAGCTGAACAAGCTCCAATGAAGAAGGTTAGAGCTGATCAAAGACTATGACTTCTCAATACATTACCACCCTTGGAAAGCGAACAAGGTGGTAGATGCTCTAAATAGAAGGGACCCAAATATTCTATCATTGATGAGAATTGATACGGATCCAATCTTCTAAAACTTGATGAATATGGACAAGGGAATCATAAAGAAGGGAACATCATCAATTCTTTCACAAATGTTTTCTCAACCGTCTCTTTTGGAAGGGTTAAAAGATGCCCAAACAGATGACGTGTGAATTTAGAAGATATTGGAAGCTATCAGAAAAGGGAAATCCTTGGGGTTCAATATTAATGAAGAAGGAATTGTGAGATTTCTGTAAAGCCTATGTGTTTAATCATGTCCGGAGCTGAAGAAAGAACTTTTGGATGATGCACATAGTTCAAATTTCTCTATTCACCCACAAAACACAATGATGTATCAAGATCTCTGAGCACATTATTGGTGGGATAATTTGAAGAAGGATATTGTTGAGTGTACATCATAGTGCATGGTGTGTCAGTAAGTGAAGGAAAAGTGGCAGAAGTCTAAGGGGATGATACCACCATTTCCCATAACAGCATGAAAATAGAAGAATATCACTCTGGAGTTTTTCACCGGACTTCCAAAAACATCCATAGGAAATAATGCAACCTGGGTTGTTTGGGATAATCTTACAAAGTCTACACACTTCATTTCAATTTAGGATGATTTTTCATGGGATCAGCTGGCACGAATATATATTAGGGTAGTGGTAAGGTTTTATAGAGTACCACCCTCTATTGTGTCTGATAGAGATCCAAGATTCACCTGTATGTTTTAGAAGAATCATCAACATGTTTTGGATACTGAACTAAACTTTTTTATGTCTTTTCATCCTAAAAATTATGGCCAATCTAAGCGAACTATTTAGACACTAGAGGATATGTCAAGATCATGTTCTATGGATTTCAAAGGATGATGGGACCAACATCTTCCACTGGTTGAATTCTCCTATAATAACAGTTTTCACCTGAGCATCAAAATGACACCTTATGAAGCCCTATGGGAGAAGAGGTGTAGAACACTGGCATGTTGGGATGTTATTGGTGAATGTATGCTTCTTGGACAAGAAATGGTCGAAGAAATGGTTGATAATTTGAAAACCATTCAATTGCATATCAAGGTTGCCCAGACACGATAGAAGAGTTATGCAGTTAACCGTTGATGAGACCTTGAGTTAAAATATGGAGGCATGGTATTTCTATGAATATCTCCATGGAAGAAGTTCATGTGGTTTGGAAGTAAAGGGAAGTTAAGTCCTAGGTACATCAGTCACTTTGTTATTCTTGATCGTATTGGGCCTATGGCCAATAGACTAGCACTTCCACCTACCATATCCAAAGTACATGATTTATTTCATGTATTCCTCTTAAAAAAGTACATACTAGACCATTCACATGTATTCTCTTTAAAGGTAGTACAACTATAGGATGATCATTCTTACAAGGAGAAACCAGTGATGATCTTTGACCGTTGAGAAGAAGTTCTACGATATAAAATAATTCACCTCATAATGGTGTTATTGTGAAGCCACATGTTTGAAGAAGTGACATGGGAATCAGAGGAAGTGATGAATCAGAGTTACCTGCATTTGTTTTAGAGTGGGAAAAATAAATTTTGAGGTTGAAACTTATTAAGGGGGTAAGATTGTAATGACCCCAACTTTCATTAATGAAAATTCCTCTTGATCTAATTAAATGTATTATTATGGTTATATTAAATGTGAACTTCCTTGGTTTTATATTTCTCGATTTTAAAATACCGTTATGAATTGTGGTTGTTGCTAATATATCCATTAAATAGTGATCACATGATTAGTATAAATATAGGTATTTAACAATCACAATTATTCAAACAAAGGAAGTGATGGCCTCATCACATAGACTTTACCCGTATGAAGCCCATTTATTGGATCTTGGAATGGAGGTGGCATCATTATGCTTCTCTCTTGACCAAGCCCAAGTTGAGCTTAAACACGTTACGCTTGAGCAGAACTGAATACGGTTTTAGTGGAAGTAAATAGAGATTACCACCCGAGCAATGTTATACGAGCCACCCCAAGAGTCTATCAACATCGCACACCTTACCCTACGGTCTTATGTGGGTGTTATAATGGGTTATGTAACAATACTCTATCACTATGACTATGTACATAATTTTTTATAAATAATGTGCATTCATTTTATTATTATAACTTTTTAAATATTTTTTAATGGACAAATAGTATTTATAGTTAATATTAAAATAAAAAATGTATTGTGATGAATTAATGGATTTCTGAATTAAATATTATTAAAATAATATATTATTATAATTAAATTAATTTTTATTATATATAAATGATCATATAATTTTATGAATGCAATTGTAATTTTTATGATGGTTTGAAAGCTGTTTTTGTCAAAACCCATGAATTTTCAGTAAATTTCAGTTTTTATTTTAAAGGAAAAAGTTCAAATATTTATAAAATTATTTATATAAAAATAAACTTATTATTTTAATCAGGACGTCAAAATTATCCAATAGTGAATTTGTCATAATTTTCTGTGACAGTCAAATTGTTTGGTAAAAATTAAATACCGTTTAAATATATAATGACTTTTATGAAATCATAATGACCCAATAGCAATGTAATAATATAATATAAACATTATGTTCCGATAATATATGTTTTACCATTTAAATTATGTGATTTTTGGTTTGTTTGTTTTATTTTACAATGCATTAGTGGACCATTAAAGGCATATAAAACATTTTGTCTTTTTAAGGTATTTTCCTTTAGAGTGTGAGTCACCTCAACATAAGAAACACTATTATTTTAAGATGTTCAGCCATTGGAATTATAAAATATTGTTTCCACTACCCTTTGGAAAAAAAATGGGAAAAACCATCAGCATGTTTGTGTTTCTAATTAGTTTGATGTGAGGTTCCCCAACCCTAAATAATAAAGAATTCACTCTCCATTTCTATATAAACCCTCCCAAGATCCCACTTTCTCTTCACTCAAAGACATTGGAGTTCATAAAAACTCTTAAATTATCTCTCTGAATCCTCCCAAGTCTCCCTAATCTCCTAATAATCCTCTCTCAAGCCTCTCTCAAGCCTTTGGGATCACACATCCAAGTAAGTGATTTCTTTCTTTCTCATTTTTTGTCTAATTTTATTTAAGTAGTTATGACCTTTTTCGACTAAAAATGATTGAATAGGATTTTTAACCTCCCCTATACTATCCTTTTTATGTTTGAATAATAGGATACCCATTTCTCTTTCATTAATTCCTCCCATGTACACTTGTTACCATGCCAAAACTTCTTGAAGGATTTCTCTCGCCTCTTTTACATCCACGTAATTCATTTGTATTATGCATCTAAATTCCATTATGTTTGTTGGGAAATGTATATAAATGAACCTTAGTTATATCTATTTCATTAATATATGATGAGACACCCTTTTTTCTCTCATCAACCATTTTCATGAATCCTTATGTCACGCTATTATGCTTTTGAAATTGCACCACAATTGTCCTAGCCAAAATTAGTGTGTAGTGAATACCATGCCAATTTCTCTATCAAGGGTATTCACCTTTATGGTAATTTACCAATTGATGTAAGAGTTTTATGTTTTAATTCCACATTCCTTAATCACCAATTAAATTATTATTTTTTATGAATTCATGTTCTATGATCTTATGGCACACTTATGAATGGAATGAAATGTTTAGGAAGGGTGCACCCTTATTGCGCTCCAATGAATTGGGTAAAGTATAGTATCATGATAAATCAAGTGAAATGGGTGTTGACTCATGCTGATTCATGTGAAAAGAGGTTTTACTAATGCTTAATGTGCAATGAGGTTTTAATCATGCTCCATGTGCAATGAGCCTTGGATCATGCATATTCCATGTTAAGTTTTGTTGCCAAATTTTGCATGTCATTATTATCATGATTTATCATATGTTTATTTTAATGTTTCTCTTATTCTACATTGATATTCC
Organism: Viscum album; assembly: GCA_963277665.1. NCBI lineage: Eukaryota > Viridiplantae > Streptophyta > Magnoliopsida > Santalales > Viscaceae > Viscum > Viscum album. The sequence continues at coordinate 1,324,842,512 of OY728142.1, read as the reverse complement.
TATTTTCTAACAATTATTTTATTACTCATGTTATTCTATTTTTATTCCCTAACTGGGCTTTATAGCTCACCCTTTTCTTATGCAAGTCCTCAGGTTATCCCATGCATTCCTAAGTACGAGGGACCATAGTGCTCATGTAAAGGAAGTTTTCAATAAAGATGTTGTGTGTTTTATATTCTAAGATTTAATGTATGGATCCTAAGACCCAAATACACTAGACCTTTAAATCTTATATGTTGTATCATGTGAAGTTTTTATGTAATAAATAAGGTTTTAGAGTGTAATAAAAAAAGAGTTGTTATAAATAGAATGTTGGTATATGATAATAACATTTTAATTATAGAATTTACAATTAAATTACACAAATAGTACTCCATAATTTACCTTTTAAATATATAATCATGAAGATTATATTATTCATTTTAAGGAAGTTCTAAAAATGTTATTATCTACATAATGTGTTGTGTGATAATGATTATGATTTTACACTTCTTATTTCTTAAAGAAATTTTTTATGTTTTTCATGAGAATAAGAAATTGGAAGTGCCTTTGGTATTTCATAAACCTTATTCTTTCATGATATTTTTATGTTCATTTCGTGTGAAAAACAGTTAGATAATACTGAATATATGTTTTTCTTAAAATAAAACACTATATTTTTGTGTTTTTTAAAATTTTATTGTTTATCAAGGATTATTGTAGGGATTTCCCAGGATTTTGGAATAATTCAAAAACTAAAAATTGTGTAACTAAATTTGACACACAATTTACATTGAGAAAAATATAACATAACGAGTAGAGGAACATGCATAAATAACCACTCATGAATTACAAGTCATGTGGTAGATAATACATGTCAGGTATTTCCATCTAGATGTTGATGTTTAGAGTAATTATTGTTACACAACTTGTACACCACTACCTCACATTTTGGTGTCTACCAAGCTATATTTTACATTTCAATTTAATAAGTTTCTGAGTAGAATATTCTCCAGTGTAAAGATAATTAGAATATCAAGCTTCCATTAGGTACATGTACTTTATTAATACACATTGTTTGACTTATTATTCCTATAAAAAATGAGTTGAAATCATATTTTGGGACTTTGGATTCATTATTAGAGTGCATCTACATTACAATCGTAGAACTCTAATGAATTTGGTGTTTTTATTAAAAAAAAATCACCCCTAGCTCTAAAATTATTTATCTAAATTCCTATTCTTTCCTAGGAGAGATTATGATATTTCTTAATATTGAATATCCATAACTTATCCTAATGAAGAGATTAATTGGATTTATTTTTTCAAAATATAAACATAGATAAAATAAATTATATATTTCCTTATATAAATTTGGAATAACCAACTAAATTTGAGTAAGTTATTTTCAATATGGGTGAATTCAAAAGATTATAGAATCGAAGCATCTATATAGAAAATTGATATGAACAAATTAAAGGTATTATTATTTACCAGTGATGATTAAAAATACATTTATTTAATAATTAATAATATATAGATATTATTCTACAAGAACTACATATAAAAATTTGAGAAGGTTTGTGAAGATGGATATTAAATGGACTACTTTAGAACTATCTGTATAATTGTATAATATGGATGTTGTTTTCAAAATCCATTAATTAATTTTTTATCAAGAATTATTCTATGTAAAATTATGAATATCTATTAAATATTTTTTTAAATAAGGTAAAATTATATATCTATTGAATGAGGGGTTGGGTGTCTTTAATGTAATCAAAATTGTGTACTTGTATGCTGAAAAAGAATTAGAGTGGTTTTGAAGAGAACTCTAAATGTTTTCATATATTTTAATTTCATATTATGTCATTTTTGATTGATTAATTTGGTTGGTGTTTCCTTGCGTTTAATTTTTATTTTTTGAGTAGATTTTATTTTTTTCAATATTCACATGTAAGAAATTGGTGTTTGGTGCACAACAAAATTAAATGAAAAGTATTTTGATATATAATATATTTATAAGAAATTTGGTAATATCCTAGAGAGGATCAATTTGTTAAAATTATTTCATTTGGTATGTATGTTTTTAAGTGTAGGTATAATAAATGTTTTTATAAATAATATATTTGTTAAAGATAATTGTAAAATTCAAAAAAAGGCATTGGACATGAAGAATGTGTTATATTCCTTGATTCATTTGTATCATACTTTGTGTAATGGATACTATAATATGGAAAATAGAGGAACCTACCAAAATTGAGAAATATAATTCTCAATATGAGAAATAAATAAAGGAAAATTATAGGTAATTTTTTTTAGAATAAATCGTATTCTCATAAATATTAAAAAATATATTTTCTAGATTGTTTATAGGTGTTGAGAATGAAATGATTCACCCTTATATATACCATTTTTTTATATTGTGTATGTTTCTTATTGGATATAATTATATAATAAAACATCATATTCTATTCAAATGGTATTAAATTTCCACATAAGGATTTGTTTATAAGGTGTATTTTTTCTGAGTTTTATACATTTTTCAGAGTTTCTTATTGTAAAATTTCTATGAAAGAATTATAATTCCAATGATGTGTAATGTGTTCATTTCTAGAATAATTATCATAATATTAAACATAATTTATTATTAAATATGAAGTATTTAAATGATTATGTTTCATCTATAAAAAACAACCATCGAATAAATCATTATAATAATGAAGAAAATGATGAATCTTGTTTTGTCAAAAATTATGTCGGATTGCCGTACAACCTAACACCTGACCGATTTCATGGAATAGACTTAGGGGTGTTTTTGATCTCCATGTAATGACAACCCTTTTTGGGTACCCACCATATTATCTAGGGATGATTTCACCCATTTTCATAAGAATAAATAACCAGTAGAAATAAATAACAAAATAATAAATAACCAAAGCTGAAAAAGGAATAAAAACATACTGATTTAACAGTTTATAATTTTAGAAAAAATAAAAATGAACTACAATAAAATAGAACAATGAAACTATTACAAAACTCTACATGCAATAAAAGAAGCATCATCCCTAGTCCACCACCACCAACACATGCCAGATAAGACCACAAGAATCCTAAATTTCCATGGTAAACCCCTTGCATTTACCAACGTCAAACATAACAAGGTCTACATAAAACCAAATGTGTATGTAGGGCGTCAGCCAAAGCCTTATTGGAATCTACCTAATAAATATATTCCTTGCAAATAATTTTATAAGACAATTTAGATGGAAGCTATATAAATAGTGATTATAACCATTTTAAAAAAATAATATTATTAACTTCCATTATTAATGGAAAACAATTTTAATGAATATCCATTTTTATGATTTGATTGTTTTAAAATGATGTATGTGAAAGTTGGAGCCTCGTATCTTAGAAAAATACGTCATAGAAACCATAACCCACAACCTCTCCATGTACGATCCACTAGACAAGAATCCATCTAATGTTCTAGTGGTTTAAAATCACAATCATAATTTTTTTAGTGTTGTAATCTCCCATCTTGGTTGATGAATCTACGGAAAGACACTTCTAATTCAACTAGTGTACTAGTCCAAGTCCCCAACCAGGAAACCATGGTTTCCCATTAGGCTCAACTTTCATTTTACATATCTCATCGATAACTACATTAAAAACATAGAAGAGAAAGGTAAATACCCATATGAAATCACTATTTCATATGCGAATACCCTATTTTAAATTCACATGAACACTAAATACGTATAAAAATTGTTTTCTCACTATATCCACAATTTATTAAACAACTTGAACACTTTATAAAACACAATTATGAGGCATAACATGGGTCCACACATGAATCACCACCCATTTCCATTGAAAACCCATTTTCAACAAAAAAACGTTAAATCCTTTTAAAATTACATTTATCACATCATGAAAAATACATAAATTATAATAAAAAAGTAAGAAAATAATATTAAAATTACAAAATAATGTTTATTCCAGGAACCACCTACCTCATGTGAAGAAACTTTTAGAAAACAATGAAGAGCCACAAAATCACCTCAAACAAAGCTTATAAAGAAATTATTAAACAATTAACATAAATATTAATCACTAAAAAAAGATCTAATCCAAAAATTTCACCACAGTATATTGAAATAAGAAACCCCAAGAACGTAGAATAATGTACCATAGTAAGAGGTATAAACCAAGGTGAAAAGGCATATCCTTAAAGAATCATTGTGAGATATGACCAAAAAGACACATAAAAGGGAGTCCTAAGGGTGACAATGGGATACAGAGAAGCTCCTAGGTTGAGTAATACTCAATTGGGATGAGCATAATGGATTTGAGGTAAAAATTGAAAGTGGTAAAAGTTAAAAACCCAAATTTTAGGGACCTGAAAAGGCCAAACATTTTTCCCACATAGTTTTCTAAACATACGAAAAATGTGTAGTCTTCAATGTCAACAAGAGATATGTATCTAGGTTATTTAAATAATTTAAAATACAATGTCTTAATCATGTCATTTTTCTCTATCCCAATATTAATCCTAGAACAAGGTTTCCCAGGTAAGGAAAATGGTTACCTCTAACTACGTGCTTACTGTGCACCACCTGTAGTTCACCCAAAAACCATCATTTTATCTCTAAAACCCCAAGGAAAATTCGAGGATAAATTTAATAACAAAAGAAATAGAAATATACCTGGTAATGAAATAATTTATGTGATATGTTTTTTGAAATGATATATAGTCCTGCAATAAGGAAGATATCATGGAAAATTTATTAGTGAAGAAGAATTTTTTAGAGTTATTTACACTCATGAAAATGATTCCAAACCATGAAAAAATATTCCATGAAGCCATATTAGGAAAGAAGAAGTTAAATTGTATTGTAGATCTTGTTGATGGTGTGGATAAAATAAACCAATGACTCCATGATAATAATTAGTAATATATCGAACAAGACTTGAATAAAAATAATCGAAAATTATATTTTGAGGTTTTTTTGTCCTGTGTTAAATTGAAATGATTTATTTTTCAAAATATTAGTGAAAATTTTCATTTCCAAATATGGAGATTATTACTAATTATATTTTTCTAATAAGAATGAAGTAGAAGAAAATGAGTTGAATGAGGTTAATGGGATCTGATATAGCTAATAATGATTGATTTCAAAGTATAAAATAAAGAAGAGAATTTTTACCTTTTGGGAAGAATTTAATATCTATAGATTTTATGGGAATACTATGTTTGATATCATTAAAATACACAACAATGAGATTAAATGATTAATGAAGTGTTATTATCTAAATATTATTAATTTAATATATTCATTGAATTTGTAGGTTGAATAGTATTAACCACATTATGAAATGTATATAAATTCCTTGCTAAATGAAATTTTTTTGAAAAATTCTTAATAATTAAATAATACTTTTTGTGAAGTTTTTTATTCTTCAAAAATAATATTTTAATTCAAAAAGGATTCAATTCCTTTTTGTTAAATTTTATTTTAATTGTCTTTTTGTAATTTTGTAATTTTTTGTAATTTTTTTATCATTTTCTAAATATTAATATCAAAATTCTCATTGGTTGAAATTTTGTAATTTTTTTTGAAATGATTTATTTTTCAGTTAATATTGAAATTTTTCAGTTAATATTAAAAAACAATGAATTTGGTAAAAAATTCATTTCATTTAATAAAAAATCTGCATTATGATTTGAATTTGGTCTCAGTGTTATATAAGAGTTATTACATTATAATTTTTCTAATTAATTATATTTTAATTACTATTATATCATATAATGTTTTAAGTACATTTTTGGATTAAACCCCATTTCTCAAAAAAAAGTTCTTTATTTTGATTTAAATATTTAGATTAAAATTTATTTCAACCACTTCTCGTAGTTGAATCGTGAGATTTATTAATCTTATACAGAATAAATAAGATAAAATTTATTAAATAATATCCTTTGATGTCTTTTTCAATATGAATAGTATTTATAGTAAACTTTTTTTACCACAATAAAGATTAAATGGGTGAGTTTGAGTTAAATCTAATGTAATAAATCTATTAATTCATTAAAAAACATTCATTAATCTAAATTTATGAGTCTGTTTCATACATAATCCTCAAATAATTATAAAATATGACCCTTCATTTTTTTTATCATTGATTTCATGATTTATAAAATTTAAGTACAACATAAATTAAAAAATGTCACTTTCTTGATTTTAATATATATAATATCTTTTAATTGGGATAAAAAAGATATGTTCAGTTATAAATGATTATTATAATAAAATATATGTTTTATCATGGTGATTTATATTTAATTTTTTGTGATGAAATAATTAAATTAAATTCTTAGATATCACCAATGTACTGGTTGCAAAAGTAGCAGAAAAATCATGTAAATTATTTTGAAAAATGGAAAACAATTAATTTTTTATGGAGATAAAGTGTCCCATGAATTTTAATGAAAAATATAACATATTATATATTGTTTTTTGTTTTATATTCATATTTATTATCTTTATTTTATTTCAATTTAAACATATGTGAATTTCATTTAAAGTGACATTAATATTTTTTTATATTAAATAATATTTTATTGAATTATTTAAAATTTATAAAAAACATAAAAGAGTACAAATAAGATGAAATTTGGTAAAAAAAATTAATATATGGGCTTTTATTACATAGTTTTAAACTTATATGTAATAATATTAACTATTAATATAGCCAATGTCATTATTGTAGTTAATGTTAAATTTTTTTAACCATGGGGTTAAATGAGATGTTAAGTTTTAGAATCATATAAAGACCTATATAAAATTTGTTTTATTATTATATTAACACAATACAATCCATATCTTATAACCAATGTCGTTTTATCCATTTTCATGTGATAGAAACATATTATATTATTATATTAATGTGTTTCCAAAATTTGTCAATTATCTTATTTTATAATAAACTATATTTTATTAAATGACATAGAATTAGTAAAACTTAAATATCCACACTATAGAATATGATAGGGTTGATAATAACCACCATGGCCCATTTATGGGTTATTTATCCTTTCCTAATAACATTTATAACCAATATAGATTAAAAAACTTTGTTATCATGATAATTTCTAAAAGGATTAATGAGGGGTTAATGCATAACGATAATGCCAAAAAAAACAATCAAAACATTTTGAAATTTTATTGGATGAGATAATTTCAACCCACATTCTTCATATATTTTAATTATATAAATTTGGATCCAATTTAAAATTTTAATTAATTTTAATTAATTTAATAATTTATAAAATTCGATGAATTCCCTATCCCACACTTATATAAGTGAACTGTCTCTCCTCTCTTACTCAATCAATTTGAGCGCTATATCCCAGAAAATAAAGACCCAAATATCATCCTATAATTATTATCCATGTTTTATATGGATTATATTTGGCCTAATAATAACTATATAGAGATTAATTTGAAAATAGAAATATGTTTTTAGAGAATAGGTATAGATTTAAACCAAATGTTTCAGCTTTATTTCTTCTTATACATCATTAAAACCACAAAAAAACTACCGAATAAGAAATCAAGTATGTTTCATATACAATGATTTATTTTACATTAATGTAAAATCCAATATGAATTTCGTTTTCCATTAAATTGGAAATGAAATCATCACTCATATGTATACAGGAGAAATGCCTCATGAACCAATGTAATTAATTTTCCATCACCTCCTCTCATAGATGGTTATTATAATGTGTTTAATGTGTAATTATATGATATTTATGAAATATTTATCTTTTTAAAAATACACTAAGATATCTACTATCATATATTTTCATTAATTGAAACATTGAAACATCGTTCTTCCGTATGTGTGGATTACCACCATTATGTAGCGATGTGTTTTGTTTGTGATCATCACATAACATAGACAAAATATATTATGTTTTTAATTATATAAAACTATATTTATGATATAATAATAATTTATTAAGATAATATATTACTTACCTTAATTCCATTATAATAATTTAAAAAAGATACATCACTCATGTATACAAATGACCTATAGTCTCCATGAATATAAGGAAGTTTGTTTTTTAAAAATGATCATCATGGTTGGTTTTAAAATAATAATCAGTGTATAAAACTGATTATTATGTTAGTAATATTAATTTTGGATAATATGGAATAATTAACACTTTGATCACGACCAATACACCAATGTCCTATTGAAATTTTAAGCAGAGCTCCCTCAAAACCCCAAAAGTAGAATTAAATAATTCATTAATTCATTCAATCATTTAAATAAATGAAAGAAATGGTTTAATTATAATTTAATAATATCATTAAATGTTATTAATAATGTTAATAATTGATATGTTGTTTTATATATACTATTTAAGTTACATATGTGGGATGTCTATACATAAGTCTAGTGATTCCTTCACAATACCCATTAATTTAGGAATGTTATAATGTTATGCACATAATTTATTTTATATATTGTATATAATAACTATTTTATATTTATTAAATGAATAATGAATAATTAATAATGAATAATGAATAGTTTTTGTCAATTTATTTTTTTAATAAGTATTATTTCATCAATGATAATTTGACCTGAATATTCTCAAGTTGTGAAGAGTTTCTTATCCCAATTTACATTAATTGGGTTATAATTGTACTTTACTAACTCTGTTCTTCCATTATAATGATTGAATCAGTCTTCAAATTGTTTTATTGAATTTTTTATATTTTTTTACTTATATTTAAATATTATCTCATATTAATTTAATAGAGTTATTATTTCTTTGAATATTGTGATATTTTTATGGGTTTTTATTGTCTTAAAATCATTTTCTTAAAACATGTTTCATGTCAAGCACCATGATTTCATATAATGCTACACATATTTCATCATGAATTAATTTTTCTTTATTTATTAATTTTATTAATGGAATTCATTTATCTATATCTTGTTCAATTTTTTAAAGACTTTTTATTTCTATTGTTACAAAAATAGCGTATGTTTTATGTGACAATGTCTTTTCTTTTTGGGAATGATTATCTTTAAGGTTACTTTTTCAGAAATCATGTTCTCATATTTTGTTGAATTCTTTTTATTAATGTATTTTTTTAATGTGTATTACATTTTAATTATCCATATCCCCTCTTAGTTATTAAATAATCATCCAGAATGATATTTGATAGAGACACTAATCTTGTATCATAATTTAGATCATTTAAATTCTTTTTCCACATGCATGAATTATAAATAAATTTTCAATAATGTATCATTATAAACATAAATTATTTACTAAAATAATTTTCATTTATAATTGAAATCTCCTTAAAAAGTTTAGAAAGAAATTTATTATAACATTTCATATAGTTCACTTCGTAAAATATTTATAAAAGGTTAAAAAATAAATTGTTTAATGTTTATAATATGGGCATGATTTTCATTTGTCATAAAAATTAATTTCATTGAATGTACCTTTATAAGTACCTAAATTTTATTTAAAATGAAACTAATTTCCATAATATTGTGTGCATTTTTATTTTGAAAAAATATTATTTTCAACGTAGAAATATTATTTTCGTAATGTATGTTTTTAATTTATTTTTTATGGTATATATATTAATCAATGATAATAAACCTAAATGTTACTTATTCTTCTAGGATAAATATTTTAATCACACCATTCTTATGATTTCTGTAGATGGATTCTTATTTCATCAGTGATATTTAACTTGAATCAATTTCTTATCAACGAGTAAATAAATTCATTAAAGAATAATGTTTATTATTATATTAAAAATTGAATGAATATAAATTATTTATTTATGAATGATACTTAGAATATAATAATTATTATAGGTGATCCATATATATATAATATAATGTGTGATCATGATATATCTCCCAAATTAATTAGTTAATTTACCTTTCCTTCAAATATATGAATGAGAGAGTTAACTGGGGATTTTTGTCTTATGGATTTTCCTAGGATCCCGTTAATTATGAAACATTATATGAATGTAATGTTCCAAGATATAATCATAATTTATTTAATATATTAATTCATTTTAATTGTTTATTTTGATCAATATTTATATTAAATGCCTCATGATTGATTATTTCTGCAACCATTTCCATTAAAAATATTTATTATAAGTTTCATGATAGATGATATAGAAGTTAGTGGTTATGAATAATCATCTATTATACTCTGGTACTTGAATTATTTCATCATAAACATGTTTTCATCTTATTCCCATAGATTCAATTCAATTGTTAATACTTATGTTTACCCCTTCTGATTTTTTGCACTCACACTTCTTATATTTCCTTTTACCAATTATCTGAAGAATGATATTAAATGAAATGTGTATATAATGGATTAATGTGGGGAGAATTTTATAGAAGATGTTGAAGAATAATGTTTAAAAATTAAAAAACATGGTTGTTTTTTAAAAAATGATCATATGAGGGAATGGTGATCATTATAAACATTGTAAGTAGTAATTATTTAAAACTCTAAACATTAGGGGTCCTTGGGTATATATGAAATCAAATATGTTCATTTTATGTTTTCTGTTTTTAGGAATACAATTTGGTTATATTTACCTTTTTCATTCCAAAAATATAAATATATTATTTTTAGCACCAAATCTAAGAGTTTGGGTTTGATTCTGTTATAGTCACTATCCCAATAGGGTTTATAAGTATTCAAATATTAGGATGATTTCATATGAGGTTATCATCACAGATTTAAAATATTAAGGATTAAAATATCTCTAAAGTATTTTAATCCCAATTTAATGATTTATGTGATGGGACTTTGATATTATTAATGACATTTTGGGAGGCATTTTATTTTTCTATGTATATTCATCCCTTTGGATAAATGTGAATTATAGTTTTAGAAGAATGTTATAAAATTTTGTGAGATATAAGATTAATGGTAATAGATAACCATTTAGGATAATACATTATTTAATGTTGAGGATATTATAGTTATTGGGTATATAGGTTCCATATTTTTTGGAATGATCTATAATGAAACTTTTAGGTTTTTGTTGAAAATTAGAGAATAGTTTATTATTTATTCATATGATGGTTTATATAATATGGATATTTTCATTCCTTGTGCTTTCCATATCAATATTTTTAAAATATACTGATTGGTGGACTAGATTTCTATCCTTTTTTAGATTATTATATCAGATTGATGTTGATTTTAGGTCATTAGGCATGTAAAACAACTTGTCATGAATACTCATCATTTAGAGAAAATGAATATTTTTTGTTGTAAATTGATTAAAGGATTAAAATCTACTTGATAATTATGTATATTTGATTATGTTTTGAGTATATATGGTATACAAATTCTTCAACTCTATGAATAGGATATTGATGAATTTTTTCCCAATTACAATAATTTTTTATCAACTGAAAGTCCAATTAATTCATTATTTTTTTGGGTTTGTTGTCATTAAATTTCCCATGACCATATTCTCTACTAATTAATATCATATAGAAAATACATTTTATCCATTTACATATCATTAAATCCCACTAATTATATTTTAATTGGAATCCAATTATGTGTTTTTAACATAAAAGTTTTATTTCATTTCCCCCCTTTTAAAAATTATGTTTCATTAACACTTTTTATTATGTTTGTTTTTAATAAAGGTATTCTAAAATTTAAAACCCTCAATTACTATTCTTGAGTGTAACATCCCAAGTTAATAAAGAATATAACATTTTCCTATTTTTTAAAATTTTTTAATTAAATATTAATTTTACTGTAAAGGGGATGTTATGTTTGATGGCATACCCGATATGCAACAGCAAGTTTCTTGGAAATCCTATGTTGCACAAACTGGTGAGTCATACTAAAAAATTATAATATAATATTATTTTAAATATTAGTTAATTCCTAGCCATTGAATTGGTGGGATTGGATAGAACTAACTAAAATATGAATATACATGTGTGTAAAATGTTTTTACATTATTTAATAAATTTTTGAGGTTTAAATAAGAATTAATATGATTTTGAGCATAAATACTCTAATATTCATTAAATGATCGATTTATCACCTTCTGATAGAAAACCCAAAGTATATATATAGTTTTGGTCACTCTTATATGTTCTATTTGACAAAATAAAATTATTCTTCAGAAAGAGGACACCAAAATTTACATTGGGTATATTATGGTTATTTTTCCGAAAAAAATCATTTTTAATGAATATTAAAAAATACTGTATTTTAATTAAAAACATCCTTTTAGTCTAATTTATTCATAATTATAGATTATCTTTTTAATTGGATATAATTTTTATTTATATTATGTTTTTTCTATTGAATCCTTTTATTGTACATGGATGTAATTTCACTTTGAAATTTGACATAAATAAGTGTCAATCTTGTGATAGTTATTATTTATTAAAAACACTCTCTTTGTTTTGAAAATGGGAATTAATTTTAAATTAATTTCTGACACTTATATGTATTGAATTGGAAAAAATGGATTCCATATTTTGAATCAGGATGTCCACATTCTATAAATATGTAACTTTTATTTTTAGACATATGAATATCTATTTTAGTAATACTTTTATTTACCATAGTTAAAGAGTAAATCCGGTAAATAAGGGTAAAAAATATTTTTATAATAATTTTATATTACCCTAAAAAGTCTTATATTTCTATTGGTTGATAAATTTAAGACCTTGGGCATCCTTGGGATGATTTTGGCACCCCATGGAGCCACTTGGAATTGATAATGACACTATATATTAATTAATTTAAAGTAAAGAAAAATACGACTTAAACATATGTCGTTCTGTAAACTAATTCTTACATTGGTTTATATAAGTTATCACTTTGACTATAAATATTAATTTGAAAGATAAAAATATTTCTACATCATGTTTTTTTATTTTTAGACGTCAAATAAATAATATTATTTATGGACCGAAAATGATGAAGTGTTTACCTAATTAATGAATGATTTGAATAAATAAGATTATAAATATTAAAAAAATATCAAAAACCCATCCAATTAATATAGGATGATTTTATTTATAATATATGTCAACTTATCTTCAACTTTAATGATTTTTTTACCTTTTGATACCAAAGTTATGTTTATAATAAAATTATATTTTCAAACATCTTTAAAGATCCCATCCCCTCCTTATAAAAGTCCCTCACTTCTAACCCATTCCACACACTTCTCAATCCCCTTGGCTCATATACCTATAGCCTAATTAATCTCCTTACATCTCTATTCTACTTATATAATCCTTCCCATTGACAGAAAGAAATTCAATAAAACCTTTTGGTTTAAACCAAAGGGAGCTACCCTATTTAAAGGTAACGTCTTCTCTTAAGTTCTTCTATTTTCTTTTACTTATCCAAACCCATTAACACTATTAATACCTTATTTTATAACAAAAATAGTATACTCAATATACTATTCTGTTGTTATGATAAGTATTCAAACTACACACACACAAACCTCTATCTATTGGGTAAAGAATATACTGTTTCTGTGGATGACAAACTACTGCCTCATGAAACGATGATTGTTCAATCTTCTCCTACCACCTATCATAGTGGACAATATGATGGAACAATATTTATATAAGATATATATTATTATTTTGTTTTCTCTATTCTTCTTTAATTTTTTTTTACAATCATACCTTTATTATTTCCAATATTTGTAAATACGATAATTTCATTTGAGGAAGTGAGAACTACCACCCCCTCTAGGTGATATGATTCGTTCATAACATACATGGAATGTATATGGGATTATGTTAATGAAATTATGTAACATATATATCATATTATATTATACTATAATTATATTATTCCAATGTATCATAAATTTTTCATTCCAATAAATATGAAATATAAATGAAAGTATCGTTTAAGCATACGTACATCTTACCATCTCCATGAACTGTGTATTTAATTTCTTATCCCCAAATGTAATGTAATATTATAAATACATAAATATATTGGATATATATGAAATATATGATAAATAAATCATTAATATCATTCTGGAGATAATGGAATTTTTAGAACATGAACAAATTGTAATTATAAGAATTTTATTTTTGACTCAAGTACCAAATATCGACAAAACAACTACTATTAACATAAATGATTACATAATGTTTATAACCTAGTAATAAGTGAAATAAAAGAAGTAATGAACATAAAAAAAGTTCTTAAGCATGTATAAATTAAAATTGTATTATTATTCAATATATTATAGAACAAACGGGTCAAGTCGGACGCAAGGTAAGGGATTTCTTATCTCACTTTTAATTTCATGATAATTTCATTGTTTGACATTTATTTATTACATGTGGTGTATTGTATACTACCATTTGATATATATTATCAGGATTCTATTTATACTCATGATATTATGTGATTCATTTAGTGGTTATATTCTTTTAGTCATACGACTCAATTGATTGCTACGTGGTAAGGACTTTTCATCTCACATTTTATTCCGTGAGATTCAGGATATATTTTCCACTATTTCCTTTCTTGTGGAGTATTTACTTCCCATGATTGTATTATTTGTGTAATATACTTTAATTTATTGGTATTTACATCTTCATCATATCATTCTTGTTTCATGTGGTGTATGTTTCGTAAGTAACCAAATCGGTGGGGGAATCTTTCACCCACTTCATTTTAAAATACTTCATTTATGTAATGTCTTTTAATATCCACTTTCATATGTTGGTATATGTTATTATCTTTCCTTAGTGTTGTAAATTTTGTGTCCAAGTAATGATGGAACCTTTTGTTCTCTCATCAGACTCATTTTATCAATTTTAAAGTGACTCTGTTAGGCTGTCGAATTTCTATAAGAGAACTTCTTTACCCAATTTCAATTCATTGGGTTAAACTTATACTTCTTTATTATGTCATGCTATGAAAATGTGTGAATTTCCTATTATTGCTTTAAACTTCATATACAATTATATAGGGTTTATTCTTATTTTTCACTAATAATTATGTCATTTAATTTCCCTTAATCTAAAGATTTGATCTTTGCAAGGGATCTCGTCTCAATTTATAGTCCATTGTGACTTCCTTGTGGTTATGATTAATTTCACATTTACATGGAGTATATACTATCCTTTGTCATATTATATAATTAATACATTTATTCTCATGATATTGTAATGTTTTAATAAATTTTATTCCTCAATTATTTGTATTCAAGCCTCTCTCATTTGGTTAATAACTCGATAACTAAAATATTGTTTTAAATATTTATTCTTCTAAATAATTATCATGAATGTCCATGTCTTAAAAATAGTTTTAAGGATTTATTTATATATTCATTAGTGTTTTAAAATGCTAATTTATTTAAAAGCATCAATATGGTATGAGACACTTTGATTCTGAAATCTCATCATTAAATGTTTTATATGGTTTTGAAAATTGTCTGATAAAGTATTGATTATGTCAATACCATGAAATGATATATTAGGATTGAAATGTGTAAATGTTATCATTCCTTTATTCTTTTTTATGTGTTATGAATATGTTATGGTTACTGTTCATTGTTTACTTATATGGGTGGTTCAGTGATAAACCTTGGGAGGGTGAGCCTGAGATAGCTCTCAAATGCATTGGGTAACGTGATAGAGATAAATGTTAATGTTTCTCCAAGGAGATTTAGGGATTAAACTATGATGGGTATTCCAAAATAACTCCCAACATAGCTGTGATAGCTACAATGTAAGTATGTTTTTAATGCCACAAGTAACATTTCTGATTTATGATTTCAAGGTGTTATTCAAAATCGTATGATTTCTTGAGGTATGTTATGATCAAAAAGTATGGTTTCATTTATTTGTATTAATTGATGGGTTGATGTTTCCTTTCATTATTTTATAACCCTTACTGAGATTTTTATTCTCATACCATGTTTTTTGGAATGATTTCCATAGGAGTTAAAGATGAATACAGTCAAGGATGAGATCAAAGAAAAGTAATGTTATCCAAAATTTGGAAATAGACAAGTGTTTTTTTTAATTTTTTTTATTATATGAAAAAATGTATACTGGGTAGTACTGTCAACATGTAATTTTCTTGTTCATATTTTATAGTTATGGCATAATTATCTAAAACTTAAATCCTGAAAAGATCCTTATTGGGAATTATTCATTTAATTCAAGATTATGTAATGTTTTAAGGTCGGGTCCTTATAGTAGGTATCTGAGGTCGGTTTAGACAACATTAGAGGTTAGGGTGTTATTTAAGAATAAGTGACATAACCATTATGGTTATTATATTTTAAAGAGTAGACATTATTTTGGAGGTGATAAATTGTTTTTACATTTTGGCGTGCAAAATGAATGGTATTATATAACCTTTGAGGTTAACATATGTTATCATTATTTTTGAAGAATGTTTCTCTTTTTTTTCATTTTTATGAAATATTATAGTTTTTTAAAAAGGAAAACCCGCAGACCATGTGACAACCCATCACGTCAGACAAAGTTGTGGGAATCGAACCCACAACCCAAGTGGATTGGAATTTAATTCCTACCACTGGAATATGGAAGTCCCTAGTTAGTATGAATTATGATTTTAAGTTAAATGATTTTATTGATCAATAATATATTTATTTTGGGAACTTAGGTTTTATCAAATAGATATCCATAATATAGGAAATTTATTTTGTGATTATGTGATAAATATTATTTTATAAGATGTTTTCTCTTTTGGAAACAATATATTCTTAAGAGAAATAGAATACTATGGGATATCATTAGTGAAGTAATGATTGAAATTTTATTTTGGAGGAATCTATACTTTTAATCTGAACATATAGTGATTTGGTTTATTTATGAAAATGATTAAACAATTGTAGAGAATATGTGATTAGGTTAATTACGTTTTAGTATGAGACTTTAAGAGTAAATGATGTTATTCGAAGACAAATGTTAAGATTTATCATGGAATACTATGTGATTAAATCCTTCTGAGATTTGTGATTCAATCTCAGTTTATATTATGTTTAATAATTTTATAGAATATTTGTTATGGAATAGTCTATGTTGAACTTTGTGTGTTGTTTGAAAAATGTTAGAGATTATGTGTAATTTTTCTTTTTTTTAATGATTATCAATTTTTAGGATTATCTTATCTTGTACTAACCATTTTGGTTTCAGTTAATGTCTAAAGAAATGGAACAAATATAGTTCATCTTTTGTGGATTACATGAATCTCTAGAAGTTTATTATAGAGCCTTCAATGAGAACAAGTAATCTTGAATACTCATCGTTTAGAGAGGAGATGAGTTTTTGGTATAAATCAATTAAAGGATGAAAGTGTACATGAAAATTAAGTATGTTTCCAAATATTCTTATTCAATATCTTAAATATATTACTCAACATTATGAAAAGAACATTTAAACAAAATAATATTCCATTATATTTTTATACTAGGGAATCAAAGACAGTTTAAACAATCACATGTATTGGATTTTGTGGTGGTTAAATTTCTCCTAATCATGTTTCTATCACACTCCATCAAACCTTGATTGTTTTTTTTCTCTTATATATCCATGTTTTCCAACATGGAATCCTAGTATGGGTTATCTCAAGTGACCATTGAATTTCCCTTTCATTCTTTTAAAATTATATTTTTATTGACTCTTTTTCTGATGTGAGACTTTCTCTGACATTTCCTAGCCCAGTTTTAAAATTTCAAGGACATAATTCCCAAAAGGGGGAAAATATAAAACTTGGAAAGTAAATAAATAATATAAAATTTTCATATTTATTAAAATTTTGGAATTAAATATTAATTTTACATTAATGGGGATGATATGTTCGGTGGCTTACCTGATACATAATGACGTGTTTCATTGAAATCTTATGTTGCACACAATACGGAGTCATACTAAAACATAATAATATAATATTATTTTAAATGATAGTTAACGCCTAGAAATTTTATTAGGGGGAATGTATAGAACTAAATACAATATGAATATTCATTTTTGTAAAATGTTTTTACATTTTCTGATAAACTTTAGAGGCCTAAAATAAGAAAAAATATGATTTTATGCATAAATATTCTGATATTCATTAAAAGGTCGATTTACCACATTTTGAATGAGAACCCTCCTTAAATATAGTTTTGGTCACATTAATTTGTTATATTTGAAAAATTAAATTATTCATCAGAATCCGGACATCAAAATTTACTTTGGGTATTTTTTTGGTATTTTTATGATAAAATTCAATTTTTAATGAATAATGAAAAATACTGTATTTTAATTCTAAACTAAATTTTAATCTAATTTTTTATAAGGACAGATTATATTTTTAATTGGTTTTAAAGCGTAATTACATTATGTTTTTACTATTAATTTCAATTACGGTCATTTTAGGTAGTTTCTTTTTTATATTGGACATAAATATGTTTCAATTTTTTGATTGTTATTATTTCTTAAAAAGATGCTTTTTGTTTTGACAGTGGAAATTAATTTTCAATTAATTCTTTCCAATTCTATGTTTTGAATTTGGAAAAATAGATAAAATATTTTGATTCATGATTTCCAAATTGTGTAAATAGGAAACTATTATTTTTATACATTATGAATATTTATTTTAGTTAAAATTTTATTTACCACAGTTAATGAGTAAATCCAGTAAATAAGCGTAACAAAATATTATTATCATAATATTAAATTACACTAACATATGTCCTAATTCTATTGGTTGATACATTTATTACCATCGGCATCCATGGGTAGATTTTGGGACCCCATGGAGCCACTTAATAGTGTTAATGACACTTTATATTAATTAATTTAAAGTAAAGACAAAAATGACTTATACATATATCTTTTAGTAAACCAATTCTTTCGGGGGTTATATAAGTTATATCATCATCTATAAATATAAATTTTAAATCTAAAAATATTCCCTACATCATCATATATTTTTTATAATTTTTAGACATCAAATAAATAAAATTATTTATGACACAATAATGGTAGAGTGTGTAACTCATTAAAGAATGATTTAAATAAATAAGATTATAAATATTAAAACAATATCCAAAACCTTCCCAATTATTATTGTAAGATTTTATTTCTAATATGAGTAAAATTATCTTATACTTTAATGTGTTTTGGACCTTCTGAAACTGACTTTAGGTTTATAACAATATAATATTTTCTCACATTGCTAAAGAGCCCGTAATCCCCCTCATAAAAACCATCACATCTATCTCATTCCACACACTTCTCAATCCCCTTGGTTTGTCTAAACACTGCCCAATTATTCTCCCTACATACCTATCCTCCTCCTAGAATCCTTACCATAGGATGAAGGCAATTCATGTAAACCATTAGGTTCAAACCCAAGAGAGATACACAATTTAAAGGTAATGTCTTCTCTTAAGTTATTTTATTTTATTTTAATTCTATAGAACGACCCATACTTTACATACATTGTTATTACTTCATAATTTAATCATACTTATTACAACAGATAACAAATCCATGGTAGGACCGTATAGTTATAGTGTCATTAAAAACGGAGAAATATAAACAACTATTTCATAAAGCATCTACATTGTCTCCCGTTTATTTCATCATATCTAGAGTCCTTTTTGGCATATCATACTTAATAACATTCTTCCTAACCTGAGAAAATAAAACTTACAAAAGGGTGAGCTCAAATGCTCAGTAAGGTTAAACAATAGAACTATCATATTCATAAGAAAATATCATTTCGAAAATATTGACCTGCAAAAGAGATCATAATATCATAACATGGGATAAATAATAGTAGTGAAATTTAATCCCAATAATCATAACATAAAACATGAAACTTTGTGTCATACACACATAATCATATAGAATCATTTCTTAGCTGTCAAGTCTCATTTCCAAGACTATCTTAGCAGACAAAGTCCATTTTGGGACCGATTTCGCTCCTTGTTTCAGTCCTGTTTCACTGAACCGGATTTACCTGCCATTCTAGCCATGTCTATCTCATGAGATATAAATATTTACCCAATGCATTGGAGGGAGATATAGGTCCCTCCCATCCCAATGTGATACCATTCTTATGTGTTCCACAAGATCATAAATCATACGTCATAGCATAACCCATGTAATGAAAATGGGATTCTTAAACATCATGCCATCATAAAATAATCCATATAAGATAAAAGGAACTCATAAAAATAATTCCACTAGAAGTTAATCAAATAAATGTAAAAATAGGGATAGAAACAGAACCCTATATTATCTTATATGGAAAATAATTTTGATAAAACACTTGAACTTCATTCTTGAGGAAAATATCCTTTCTACTTCAAAAACATTTTTCCTTTCTTAACATGTCATACAATTTTAAACTAAAAGAAGTTGATTAAAAATAAACTTCAAAACATGTAAAGTAATATTCATGGAAATAATGTTCTAAAAATCCATTCATGTCATATTACTAAATAAAACATTCTTCTCGTACTTTGGCCGGAAAAGTCAAAAAAGTACCTCGTAGTAAAAACGACAAAAATATTTCTTTATATCTTTTACTAAAAACTCACTGAAGGGTAAAATTATATTTAAATAATTTTAGGTGGATAGAAACAATATTACATATTGAGAAAACATGGATGTGGATGATAAATATTCCCTAGTAAATTCTGAAGTATAAACAATCTCATATAAAAATGAAAATTGTGAGATTTTCCCTTACCTTAGGTCTGATTTTCTTCGTTCATGTCCGAACCACATGTATAATGATTTAAATAATGTTATTGACTTATTCTAGAATCTTACTCATTGTTATGATATCATATATGGTCATATTATTAGCTTCTTATTAGTAATATTTCATTGTTAATTGTTATTCGGGTGTTTATTGAATTTTGTTCTTATGCGTGTTTTGTCGAATAAATTATTATTATTCTTTTTAGGTTATAGATACCTCATTTCCATAATGGTATTAGTGTAATATATATCATATTTATTCATTAAATTAATTTATATAATCATTGTGTGATGAATATCATGCAAAACAAGTCGCATCACATCGTGGAGACGGTAGGCAGTACGTACGCACGAGCGATGATATCGTTCCCATGATCGTGGAATTGTATTGAAGTGTATGAATACTATTTCAGAATCAATATCAATTTAAAATAATAATATATAGTTATTCATTACACCATTATACCTATCCAAGTGAGGTGGTGGTGGAAACAGATTACACCACGGCGTGGAGACGATATTCCTTACATACGCACGCACGATGATTTCATTTTTCGTAGGATAGATAGAAGGTGAAATAGGGTTGTTTCATATTTATAATAAACTATCAGTGTATGAGTGATAATTATGTTATCACTTCATAATGAAACAACTAATGAAGAATTAGTAGAAGAAGAAATAAAGTTGAAAGAATCGGTAACGGACATTACCTCTTCTTTGAAGCTCCTCTACTTAACCTCCTCCTAGGCACTAAATATGGTCATTTAAGAAGACCAAGAGTACTAGGATGTTTCTAGGAAAGTTGAGAAGATAAATCGGTAGGGGTTGGCCAAGCATGAAAGCTCAAAGTGGTGTGATGAGGAGACGGAGGAGGTGCCCTTTTATAAGGGAATAGAGGGGCACTTTAGAAAAAACCTAAAATATTATTTTATTATAAAGTCATATTCGGTTTTCAATAGCTCAAAATTGATTTATTTATAATATAAGGTATGTATGGGTCTAAATACTCTCAACCAATATATTTTAAACAAGTTTAGGTTACTATTTTAACCTTATAATTTAGATTTAACTCTAAGTTAATTAATATAACTTTTACCGTGTCTTCTTGTTTTCTTACACTATGTGGTTAATTAACATACTATGACAAGCCAAGAGAACCCCAAATGGGTCATTATTAATATATATATCCTTATCTAAGTCATTTTTCTGAAGCTTTTATTTTTAGTCATAAAATAACAATTAATAATATAATATTTTTTTAAAAAATTATTTTATGTCAATTTTGACACTATTTGGTATTTTATTTTTGTGAAAATCATAACAGAATTATTAGTTCAATTAAAGTTAGTTAAATAAATAATAATATGGAATATTAACACATAAAATTAGTTTTATTTATAAAAAGTCTCAAATTACATTTATTTGGGTATTTATAATATCAATTATGTTAATATTTCCTTAATAAGGTAATTACTGCATCATATTTGTGTCATGAATAAATTAAATTATATAAAGTCTAAAAATTATAAATAAAATACCATTATTTATGTAATCTTTTTATCTTTCTAATTAATATTTATAGCCAAATTTATCTTATTTATAAGCCTATATTAAAAATGTTTTAGTTATTAAACATTTATTTTAACTATTTTAACTCTTCTTTAAATAAAATACTAACAAATGTATTAATCTAATCCAAGTGTCCCTAAATGGTCATATATTATTCCTAAGGTTTTTTTTGGTCGACTTATATGTATCCAATAGAATTAGGACATGTGTTAGGGTAATAATAATATCATTTTGACCCTTAATTACCCTATTTACTTTTAACCATGGTAAAAAAGTAAAAAGTTATTATTCACTAAAAAAAATTAGCTTATTGAACCATATTTTACACCTTGATATTAACTGTGTCTCTTGGATTTTTTAAATTCCATTCACAGAAGCGGTAAAATTAAGTTTTATTTAAGTTTTCAAATTCTTCTAGGTGGTGGGTAAAAGATGGTGAAAAGTTCAATAAAATTTTTATATATCTAATTTTTTTTTAAAATGACTTCAATGAATTACATAGAACATATATAGGTATTTTGTATCAATTTGGACCTAAATAAATTTAAATAAAATAAATTTTTATTTAAATAAAATGTCTGTTTTTAAATAGTAACCCAGTGTTTTCAGTATTCATCAAAAATTGAAAGTTTTCAGAAATATACCAAAAATTCACCCTAGGATAATTTCAATATTCAGAATCCAAAAACGAAGTCCATTTTGAAAGATAAAATATATAAAATTTCAAATATTTGGTATTAATATTAATAATTGATAGTTTATATAATATTCTAATAACATATCGTTGTTTAGTGAAACTCGGTATTGCGTACAACGCAAGCTATCGAGGAAGGTCACGATTGCGTGTGAAGCAAGCCAAGCTAGTTTTGTGTGTAGTGAAAGATTCCTTTGATGATGTATATAACATAAATACAAAATATTTCTCATAAAAATCTCATGTGTTACATTGTACCCCCCTTAAAATGAATTTCGTCCTCGAAATTCATCACTTTGTAACAAATAGATGAGGATACCTCTTGCTCATCATATCCTCAAGCTCCCAAGTAGCTTCTTCTAATTGGTGGTTCCTCCATAAAACATTCACCAAGTTAGTGGGCTTGTACCATAGGACTTTTTCGCTACTATCCCAAATCTCTATTGGATATTCTTCATAATAATGATCTTGCTCCAATAGTACAACTTCTGAGCTAAGTACATGTGAAGGATCGGGTATGTGCTTTCTCAGGAGAGATACATGGAACACATCGTGAACTTGAGAGAGATTCGGTGGAAGCTCCAATTAGTAAGATACATTACCAACGTGATCTAGTATTTTGAAAGGACTGATATACCCAGGGCTCAGCATTCCCTTCATTCCAAATCTCATTACTCTCTTCCAAGGAGATATTCATAAGAACACTTTATCCCCCACTTAAAACTCGAGGTTTTTTCTTTGGTTATCGGCATAACTTTTGTGTCGACTCTGAGCTGCTCTTATGTGTTGTTTAATAGATCTAACCTTTTCTTCCATCTCATCAACAAGATCAGGTCCTAATAGCTTTCTTTCTCCAACATCATCCGAAAAAGTTGGAGTTCCGCATTTCTTTCCATAGAGAGCTTCATAAGGATCCATCCGAATACTGTAGTGAAATCTATTATTATAAAAAACTTCCACCAAAGGTAGGTTTTGATACCAACCACCTTTGAAATATATAGAACAAGATCTTAACATATCTTCTAGAGTTTGAATTTTTCTCTTAGACTGACTGTCTATCTGAGGATGATAAGCATTGCTGGAACTCAACTCTGTATCAACAGTATGCTGATGAATTCACCAAAACATCAAGGTAAACCTCGGATCCCGATCAGGTATAATGTAAAATAGTACTCCATGCAATCTTACCACTTCTTTCACATATATCCTGGCAAGCTAATCCAGAGAGAAATCTTCTCTAATAGAAATGAAGTGTGCCGAATTCGTAAGGCGATCAACTATGACCCAGATAAAATTATTTCCTTTGGATGTTTTAGGAAGTCCATTGACAAAGTCCATAGTGATGTTTTCCCATTTCTATTCCGGTATGGGTAATTTTTGTAACATCCCCTTAGACTTTTGTCTCTCAGCTTTAACTTGCTGATAATCCAAGCCTCAAGTGACATATTTAGTAACATCTCTTTTGATGCCATCCCACAAAAAGTATTCTTTCAGGTCCCTATACAACTTCGTGCTTCTAGGATGAATGGAAAATGAAGAACTATGAGCCTCATCCAGTATCTCCTTGTTTAATTCTGGGATGTGAGGAACACAAACCCAATTCCTGAACATTATTATCTCATCACAATCAAGGTTGAATTCAGGAACATTTCTCACCTTCTTTTGTAACTCTACATCTTCTTTTTGTGCCTCTTTAATCTTCACATGTATAAATGGTTGAACATTCATTTGAGAAAGATAAGATTTATCCCCTTCCATTAGAATTCGACGATCCATCCTTTTTAAATCCATAAATATTGGATCTTTTGTGATCTTTATCATGGATATGATAGCATGGTCTTGTAGACTTAATGCGTTTTCCACCTTATTTTCTTTCCCATGGTGATAATGGATTTAGCAGTCATAGTCCTTAATCAACTCCAACCGTCTTCTTTGGTGCATATTAAGATCCTTTTGTGTGAAAATATACATTAAACTTTTATGATCAGTATAAATATCACACCTTTCACCATAAAGATAATTCCTCCAAATCTTTAATGAAAAGATTACCACAACAAACTCTAAATCCTGAGTTGGGTAATTTTGCTCATGGATTTTCAATTGTCATGAGGCATAAGCTATCACCATATCATTTTGCATGAGAACACACCCCAATCCCTTCTTGAATGCATCACTGTAGATCACAAACCTTTCTCCACTACAAGGCAGTGTGAGCATAGGTGCACTGGAAAACCTTCTTTTTAACACCTTCAAATTCTCTCCACACTCCTCCGTCGATACGAACATAACTCTTTTTTGAGTCAACCTAGTGAGTGGATTAGATAATTGGTAAAAATCGTTCACAAAACTTTGATAATATCCATCCAAACCATGAAATAATTGGATCTTAGTTACTGTTGTTGGTCTCAACCAACTTTCAATAACCTCTGTTTTTTTGGATCCATAGATATCCCCTCTTTTGAGATTATGTGACCCAAAAATGAATCTCTTTGAAGTCAAAATTCAAACTTGGTAAATTTGGCATAATGCTTTTCCTTTCTCAGGGTCTTCAATATAATTCTCATGTGATCATCATGTTATTCCTTTATCTTTGAATAGACAAGAATATCGTCTATAAATACTACCACAAATTGATCAAGACAGTCTCTAAAGACTCTATTCATCAGATCCATGAAGATCACAAGGGAAATAGTAAGACCAAATGGCATCACTATAAATTCATAGTGTCCATACCTTGTATGGAAAGCATTTTTTGGTATATCCTCCCTTCTGACCCTTAATTAATGATACCCTGAATGAAGATCAATATTGGAAAAGTATTTAGCTCCATGTAGTTGGTTAAATAAGTTATCAATACATGGGAGAGGATATTTGTTATTGATAGTGATCTTGTTAAGTTCTCGATAATCAATGCAGATTATCATTGATCCATCATTCTACTTAACAAACAGAACAGAAGCTCCCAAGGTGATGCACTTGGGCATATGAATCCCTTATCAAGATTCTCTTGGAGCTGCTTCTTCAATTCTTGCAACTCAATTGGGGTCATTCTATACAGTGTCTTTGAAATAGGAAAAGAACCCGGTATGAGTTCTATTGAAAACTCAACTTCACGATTTGGTGGAAGACCCGACAATTCCTCTGGAAAGATATCATCAAACCCCCATACAATGGGCATATTCATAATCATGAGTTTCTCACCAACCATTTGGGAAAAATAACCTCCATTTAGTGGAATCAAGACCCATAAGATGGATGAAATTTCCACTTGAAGGTTATGTTCATCCTTTAATCGATAGACGATCATAGATTGATCTGGAATATGAAATGTGACTTCCCTTATTTGGAAATTGATATGAGCTCCATATAAAGAAATCCAATCCATGCCAAGAATCACATCAAATTATACTATAGGAAGGATCACAAGATTTTCAGTAAGTACTTTCCCAAAAACTTCAATCGGAGAAGAATTATAAACTTTTGATGCGACTGTTGTGCCATTAGGGTTTGTCATAGCTAAATCAACATATAATTGTTGGGGTAATACGGAGATACCCTTAGAAAATTCATCAGAAATAAAAGAGTAGGTGGATCCAGAATCAAATTAAGCATTTTCTACTTTATAGTGGATGGTAAGTGTACCTTTCACCACTTTGCCATCATACAACACGTCATGGATAGAAATTGGATGTAACGTTCATTTGTCTTTAGCCTTAAGAGTTAGTCGACATCAATCATCATCAAAAACCCTTGGATTAGGGAATTCATTAGCAAAATTCCCCATTTCCTTGCACTTGTAACATTGAAGTGTAGGAGGTGCACTCTGTGTAGCCTTTTCTTTGTTCGTATCACTAGACATCTTTTTCCCATCATTGCGGAATTCAAATGCCTGATGGCCTTTCTTTCCACATTTGAAACATTTACTTGTCCCTTTAAGACAACACCCTCCATGTTTCTTTCCAAACTTTGAGCATAAGGGAAAACTTATCTTCTTTTCAGTGTGGTATTTAGATTTTCCTTTGAATTCCATTTTCCTCTTCTTATCAAATGCATATGACTGATGGGTTAATCCAATCTCCATCTCAACCTTTAGAGCACATTGAATGATTTCCTCATAGATATTGAAGTCCCTTATGGCTAATTCCCCTCGAAGACTTGGTTTTAATCCACTAAAGAATCGATCGATCTTACTCTCAGGTTGGGTAATAATCCCAGAAGCGTACATTGCATGTCTTGTAAAATTTTCTTTGTATGTACCAACAGATTCATCATCCTTTTTCTTCAGTTCAAGAAACTCCTACAACATCTTTGTTCGAAGAATACGAGGGAAGTACTTATTGAAAAATAAGTTCTTGAACTCATCCCATTCCATGGATTCAATTTCATCCCTTTGCCTCGTATTCTTGATAAGATTCCACAATTGATCAGCTTTGCCTTCCAAACAATATACTGATAAGATGACTTTATCATGTTCAAAACATTGAATAACTGAAAATATATTTTTAGTGGTACTGATCCACTGTTCAGCCACTATTGGAACAGTAGACCCGCTGAATGGGGGTGGACGCTGCCTCATGAAGGATTCAATAGAATGTTGCTCCTTCCTTTGCTCATTTGGAAGTCCTGCATGATTCATAGCTTGTGAATGTTGTGTGATCATGGATACAAGATTTTTCATTCCAACTCCCATAACGTCTGGTTGATCAGGGGGGAAATCATTGCATTGCCCATTGCATTCCTCATTAATAAGGTTCCTTCAGGTTCTAGCCATTGACTAAATCCAAGAAGAATAGTGTGAGCTACACTAATTATAATAGAAAAAACACATAATCAAGAATAAAATTTCACACTCAAGGTATTATCATAGGTTTTTCATGGCCATTTCTAATACACTAAGATTGTGTTCTATGTTTAGATATATCCTTAGGGTTCTTACTAAGGATTTCACATCCTAGATTCCAACGGTTGACTATACCCTTCCTATGATACCACCTATAACAACCCATACTTTACACACATTTTTATTACTTCAGAATTGAAGCATACTTATTATAACATATAACAAAACCATGGTAGGATTGTATAGGTATAGTGTCTTTAGAAACTGGGAAACATAAAAAACCAGTTCATAAAGCATCTACATTGTCTCCCGTTTATTTCATCATATCTAGAGTCCCTTTTGGCATATCCTACTTAATAACCTTCTTCTTGACCGGAGGAAAGAAAACATACAAAAGGGTCAGCTCAAAAGCTCAGTAAGGGTAACAAAAGGAAATATAATATTCATAAGAACATAGCATATTGAAAATCTTGACCTGCAAAAGAGATCATAATATCATAACATGGGATAAATTATATTAGTGAAATGTAATCCCAATAATCATAACATAAAACATGAAACTTTGTGGAATACACACATAATCATAGAGAATCATTTCATATTAGTCAAGACTCATTTCCAAGACTATCTTAGAAGACAAAGTCCATTTCTGAACCAAGTTCACTCCTCATTTCAGTCATGTTTCACTGAACCAGATTAACCTGTCGTTTCATCCATGTCTATCTCATGAGATATAAATCATTACCCAATTCATTGGAGGGAGATATAGGTCTAACCCATCTCATAACGATACCATTATTATGTTTTCCACAAGATCATAAATCATACATCATAGCACAGCCCATGTAATAAAAATGGGATTCTTAAACATCATGCTATCATAACATAATCCATATATGATTAAAGAACCTCATAAAAATATTTCAACTAGAAAATAATCAAATCAATGTCAAAATTGGGATATAACAGAACCCTATATTATCTTATATAGAAAATAATTTTGATAAAACACTTGAACTTCATTCTGGCGGAAAATATCCTTTCTACTTAAAAAACATTTTTCCTTTCGTAACATGTCACAAAATTTTAAACCAAAAGAAGTTGATTAAAAATAAAATTTAAAACTTGTAAAATAAGCTTCCTAGAAATAATTTTCTAAAAATTCATTCATGCCGTACAAGTAAAAAATATTCTTCTCATACTTTGGCCGGAAAAGTCAAAAAAGTAACTCGTACTAAAAATGACAGAATATTCCTTTCATATCATTTACTAAAAACTCATAGAAGGGTAAAATTGGATTTAAAAAATTGTATGAGGATAGAAATAATATTACATATAGAGGAAATATGGATTTGGATGATAAATATTCCCCAATAAATTCTGAAGTATAAACAATCTCGTATAAAAATGAGATTGTGAGATTTTCCCTTACCTTAGGTCCGATTTTCTTTGTTTGTGTCCGAACCTCCTATATAATGATTTAAATAATGTTATTTACTTATTATATAATCTTAATAATTGTTATTATATCATATATGGTCATATTCTCAGCTTCATATTAGTAATATTTCATTGCTACTTGTCATTCAGGTGTTTATTACATTTTGTTCTTATGCATGTTTTGTCGAATAAGTTCTTATTCTTATTTATAGGTTATAGATAACTCATTTACATAATTGTATTAGTGTAATATATATCATATTTATTCATTCAATTCATTTATATGATCATTATGCAATGAAGATCATGTAGAACGACTCGCATCACATCGTGGAGATGGTAGGTCGTACGTACGCACGAGCGATGATATCGTTCCCATGATCGTGGAATTGTATTGAATTGTATGTATACAATTTCAGAATCAATTTCAATATAAAATAATCATATATAGTTATTATTTACACCATTATACCCATCCAAGTATGTTCGTGGTTTAAAACAGATTACACCACGGCGTGGAGACGGTATTCCGTACGTATACACGCGTGGTGATTTCGTTTTCCGTATGATGGATAGAAGGTGAAATAGGGTTTTTTATTATTTATAATAATATATAAGTATATGAGTGATACTTATGTTGTTACTTCCTAAGGAAACAACTAAATAAGAAGAAGTATAAAAAGAAATAAAGTTGAAATAATCGGTAACAGACATTACCTCTTCTTTGAAGCACCTCTTCTTAACCTACTCTTAGGGCACTAAAGATGGCCTTTTAAGAATACCAGGACCTCTAGTATGTTTCAAGGGAAGAGTAGAAAAGAAATTGATATGGTTTTTCCAATATTTAAGGCTCAATGTGGTGTGAGGAGGAGAGGGAGGAGGTTCCCTTTTATAAGGGAGGAGAGGGGCACTCTAGAAAAAACATAAAATATTATTTTATTATAAAGTCGTATTCGGTTTTCAATATCTCCAAATTGATTTATTTCAAAGATAAGGTTTGGATGTGTCGAAATACTCTCAGCAAATATATTTTTTACATGTTTAGGTTACTAGTTTAACCTTATCATTTAGATATAATTCTACGTTAAATAATTTAACTTTTACCATGTCTTCTTGTTTTATTACACTATGTGGTTAATAAACATACTATAACAAGCCAAACGAACCCCAAGTGGTTCATTATTAATATATATAACTTTATATAAGTCATTTGGCTTATCCTTAGATTTTTAGGAATAAACTAAAAAATTAATAATAAAATAGTGTTTTAAAAAACTATTTTATGTCAATTTTGACAATATTTGGTAATTGATTTTTGTGAAACTCATAACAGCATTATTATTTAGAAAAACATTAATTAAATAAATACTAGTATTTCCTATTAATCTATAAAATTAGTGTGATTCATAAAAGGTTTCAAATTAAATTTATTAGGGTATTTATAATATCAATTATGTTAATATTTCCTTAATAAGGGAATTACTGCATCATCATTATGTCATAAATAAATTAAATTATTTAAAGTCTAAAAATTATAAATAAAATATCATTATGTAGGAAAAAAATTTATCTTTATAATTAATATTTATAGTAGAATTTATCTTATTTAAAACCCTATATTAAAAATGTTTTAGTTATTAAACATTGATTTTAACAATTTTAACTCTTCTTTAAATAAAATAATAATAAATGTATTTATCTAATCCAAGTTGAACTAAATGGTCATATTTTATTCCGAAGGATGTTTTTGGTAGAAATAAACTTATCCAGTAGAATTTGGACATGTGTTAGGTAATAATAATATCATTTTTACCCTTAATTACCCGCTTTACTTTTAACCGTGGTAAAAAGAAGTAAAAAGTTACTATTCACCAATAATTATTTTTATCTTATTGAACCAGATTCTACTCTTTGATATTAAATGTGTCTCTCATATTTTTGAAATTCCACTCAGAGAAGTGGTAAAATTATGTTTTATGTAAGTATGCAAATTCTCTAAGGAGGTGGGTAAAAGACTGTGAAAAGTTCAAAATAAATTTTATATATCTAAAATTATTATAAAATGACTCCAATGAATTACATAGAAATTATATAGGTATTATGTTTCAATTTTGACCTAAAATAAATTTAAATAAAATAAATAATTATTTAAATGAAAAGTCAGTTTTTAAATAGTAACCCAGTGTTTTCACTATTCATCAAAAATTTAATGTTTTCAGAAAAATTCCAAAAATTCACCCTAGGATAATTTCGATATTCTGAATCCAAAAATGAAGTCCATTTTGAAAGATAAAATTTATAAAATTTCAAAAAGTGGGTATTACTATTCATAATAGCTTGTTTATATAATATTTTAACAATATATCATTGTTTATTGAAACTCGGTATTGCATACAACGCAAGCTATCGAGGAAGGTCGCGATTGCGTGTAAAAAAAGCCAAGATAATTTGGTGTGTAGTGAAGGATTCCTTTGATGATGTATATAACATAAAAACAAAATATTTCTCATTAAAATCTTGGGTGTTACATTCTACAACCCAAGAAACCCTTTTTTCCGTTATTTAATAACAAAAACAGTATCCTCAACATAATAGGTAATTTTTATGAGATGGATTTGAACTACACTTACAAACACCTTCATCTAATGGGTAAAGAACATACTGTTTTTGTGGATAGAAAACTACTTCCTTACGAAACGATGATTGTTCAATATTCTCCCACCACCTCTCGTGGTGGACATTATGATGACAATGTATTTATATATTATATCAATTATGTTTACATTTTATCTATTCTTATGTAATTTTTATATTAAAACATACCTTTATTATTTCCAATATGTGTAAATACGATAATTTCATTTGAGGAAGTGCGGACTACCGCCCCCTTGAGGTGATATGATTCGTTCATAAAATAAATTTAACATATAAAGGATATAATTAATTAATTTATGTAAAATATATACCATATTATATTATACTGTAATTATAATATACCATTGTATCAGTATTTTTTCATTCCATTAAATATGAAATAAAACTGAAAGTAGCGTTAATTCGTATGTATAGCATACCGTCTCCATGAACGGTGCATTTCATTTCTTATCTCAAAATGTTATGTAAGATTATAAATACATACATATAATGAATATATACGATATATATGATATCATAATAATGAATATAATTCTACAGATAATGGACATTTGACCACATGAACAAACTATGATTTTAAGAAGTTCATTTTTGACTCAAGTACCAAATATCGACAAAACAACCATTATTAACATAAATGATTGAATAATGTTTATATCATGGTAATAAGAGATTATAAAGAAATAATATACTTGAAAAAGGTTTTTGTGCAGTATAAATTAATAATATATTATTATTAAGGAGATTAAAGAATGAACGGATCATGTCGGACACGAGGTAAGGGATTTATAATCTCACATTTAATTCCTTGATAATTTCATTGTTCACCACTTATTTCATTCATGTGGTGTATTTTATACATCCATTTGATATATATTATCATTATTCTCTTTAAATTTATGCTATTATATGATTCATTTTGTGGTTAAGAACTTTTGGTTATACGACTCAATTGATTGCTACATGGTAAGGAGTTTTCAACTCACTTTTTATTCCCTTGAGATTCATGCTATATATGCCACTATTTACTTTTATGTGGTGTATTTATAGACCATGATTATATTATTTTTGTAATTTACATTAATTTTTTATTATTCACATCTTCATCGTACGATCCTTCTTTCATGTGTTGTATGTTTCGTATGTTACCAAATCAGTGAGGTAATCTTTCTCCCTCCCCCTTATAAAAGACTTCATTTATGTTATGTCTTCTAATTTCCACTTTCTTATGTTAGGATATGTTATTATACATCCTTATTCCTCTACATTTTGGTTCCATGTGATGATAGAACCTTTTATCCATCTTTAACTAATTTTCTCAATTTTAAAGTGATGCCTTTAGGCTGTCGAATTTCGGCAAGAGAACTTCCTAAACCAATTATAATTCTTTGGGTCAAATATATTGTAACACCCCAAACCCAGTCACCAAGAGCTGGTGCATTATTTTAATACACACACATGATTATAAGTAATTATTTCTCTAAAGTCCGATCACTTTAGTAGTCGTGGAAAACAGATTAGATACATGAACGATACATTACACATTAGAAAATAAAACACAACATAAATTAATCATTGAGAACGCCATTAATCCCTTTTCTTAACCCTGATTATCAATCATAATACAATTATTGAAATCATGGTAAAATCAAATATAATAAAGGGGTGAGATCAAATGATCATTAAGTGTAAGAAATACAGAAGAAGATAACATAAACATTTGGCATCATGAATAATTGAAAACACATGCCTTTACAAATAGAAAAACATGAATACATTATGGTAGGAATATGTGATGAGTAAATAATGCCATAATAAATCCAAATTAAGGGTATTATACTAGTTTAATAACCACATGATCCATTAATATTATTTTATAATGAGGGAATATATAATGCTAGTCATTCTGAAACATTTTGTCAAGGCCTCGGCCAAGATGTCTAAAGATGATTAAGTCCTCGGCCAAAACCATAAATCAAATTGGGAAAGGCCTCAGCCAATTCCACATCTAATTAACTCATGAGACATACTGATGCACCGAGGAGCTATATCGGGATCCACCTATCATTTTCTAAGTCCAATACGTTTCTCAAATGAAAAGGGTGAAACATAACATAAATATTCGTATTAAAACTAGCATATGAAATGTCAATACTTTAAAAATAAACCATGAATGGTATAATAATTACACATCCAATGAAAAATATATCACAAATATTTAAATATAATTTGGAATATTTGTATCATAATAAATCAACTTCAAACAAGTCTAAAATCCATCAAAGGATGTTGACATAGATGAAAATGATTTGGAAAACTCATTGAGAGAAATATCCCTTTTCTTGAAAACATTTAAAAATCACACATTTATAAAGAAATTATTTTAAAAGATATTTTTGAATAAAATTTTCCCATAACACTTTGACTCTTTTGAAAAGAATTATCATTTCATAAAATTCATGTCTATATAAATAAATATTTAAAATCATTTTGAAAAGACGAACATTAATTAAGATGATTTAGAAAGATAAATATTTAAAAAATTTAAAATGATGATCTATTGAAATATACCCTACCATAAAACTTTTAAATATTCCTTTTTATTTTTTTTAAATATGGTTATCGATGATAAATATTTCCCAGTAAATACTTACACATTAACAATCTTGGATAATAATGAGATTGGTGATATAACCCTTACCTTGCACTTTACATTGGTCGAGGGTACATTTAACCTCATGTATAATAACCCTAGTAAGTTATTAAATTATAAAATAACCATATTTATATTTATTATATAATACATGATTCATTTATGACTTTATACTACCCATTTAATAATGATTTCTATGTAAAATAAATATTTCAGGTAATAATCGCTTTCTTTATCGTATGTGTTTTAACTTGTTATTCTTGATCATATCATTTAGATCATGATTTACATATTTCCAGAATCTAACACATGATTTATCATATATATTTAGAAAATAAATATCTTTAATAAAAAGATATATTAAATGGAAACAACATTTATGGAGATGCTAGGCCGTACGTACGCATAAACGCAGTTTCTATTTTCATATCATATTGAATGGAAGTAAGTGAATAGGATATATGTATGTACATATATATATATATATTCAGTGTCATTATTATGTTATATATTACATACTTGTTAATAATATATATTTTTATAATCATCATTGAATGGTGAACGTGGAAATGAATATCATCATGTTGTGGAGACGGTAAGCCGTACGTATGCACGAGCGACGGTATCATTCTATTGATAGTGAAATAAAATGTAATTTGATGGTATATTATATATAAATAATCATTTAATTGTTATATTTTTTATTTAGATCAATTATACTAATTATTATACTCATCTAAATAATGAGGTGTTGAATAACAAACTTCACCATGGTGTAGAGACGGTAAGCCGAACGTACGCACGCATGGTGACATTATCATTCATAGGATGGATAAAATAATGAATATGGTTGTACCATATTTATAATAAATAATAGTGTGTATAAGTTACTGTATTTATTATATTGGTATGGAAATAACAGATACTGAGAAAGTCGAAGAAGAATAGAAATTTGAAACAGGTGATAAAATAATTACCTCTTTTTGGGTGTTTCCTTTTGATTTGAACAAAATGTAACCATAGATTGGATTTATTTTCAAAGGGAGTACACTAGGTTTGTTTGAGGGATTTTTGGAGGATATTTGGGTAGGTTTTTTCTGTGCCAATTGGATTTGGAGTTGTGATTTTGAGATAAGGGAAACTTCCCTTGTATAAGATAGGTGAGGGTCACTTTAGGAAAAGATTGAAATATTATTTTATAATATCAAAATTTTCGGTTTTTAATGGCTAAAAAATGATTTATTTCGAGGATAATGTGGGTATGCGTCACAAAACAATCATCCAATAGGTTTTAGACAGTTTTAGGTCACCATATTAACCATATATTTTAGATTTAACTTTTAGATAAATAGATTAACTATTATCGTGTCTTCTTGTATTATTACACTATATGGTTAATAAACATAATCTAAACTTCCAAGTGAACCTCAAGTTGTTTATTAATGAAATATATAACATTATATAATCCCTTTTTCCTAGATTTAGATTTTTTGAAATATTATATAATTTAATAATATAATATTTGTATTAGAAAATAATTTATGTCAATTTGAACACTATTAAGTATTTGGTTTCTGTGAAAGACATCACAACTTTATTACTTCTAACAAGATATATTTAATCAATCATAACCTACCATATTCACCTTGAAAGTTCATTTATGTCATAATAACATTTAAATTATTGTTATTTTAATATTTACAATACCATTTATTTGATTCTTTCATTAATATGGTAATTACTCCATCATCATTGTGTCGTAATTGAATTTAAATAATTAATGTATAAAAAATGTAAATAAAATATCATTATTTAGGAAATATTTTTAGATTTATAATAAATATTTATAGTGGCAAATATAGCTGATATAACACCTTATCAATTTTTTTTAATTTTAAGATATATGTTTATGTCATTTTTTCATTACTTTAAATTAATTAATATAAAGTGTCGTTATCACTATCAAGAGGATCTAGGTGGTACCAAAATCAACCTAAAGATGACCATGGTTGGACATGAATCATCCAGTATTCATAAGACACATTTTAGAGTAATTTAGTACTATTAAAATAATATTTGATTACCCTTATTTAACAGATTTCCCCTTTAACCATGGAAAATAAAATATTTACAAAAGTAAATAATCATAATGTCTATAACTAAAAGTTACCAATTTAAAAAATTTATACCTCCTGATTCCAAATATTGAATCCATTTTTCCAAATTCTAAGCATCGAAGTGGCAGAAATTAATTTAAAATTAATTTTCATTGTCAAAGCCAAAAAGTGGGTTTTTAAAAAGTAAAAGCTATCAAAAGATTGAAATGTGTTCATGTCAAATTCAAATGTAAAATTACTTATAATGACATAAATTTTATTAAATGATAAAAATAATATCTAATTATTTCTAAATTAATTCAAATTCACAATTTAACACTATAAAGTGTTTCGATTAAAAATGTTGTTTTCAATTAAAACTTAGTATTTTTCACTAGTCAAATAAATATGAATGTTGTTAAAAATGTACCTAAAATTTATCCAAACAAAATAATTATGTCCCACTTATAAAAATAATTTATTTTCATTAAATTGAATATATAAAAGTGTCAAATATTGGTTTTAAAAAGGGTTCTCCATTAAATGGTGGTAAAATTGCATTTTTTTTTAAAATACATATTTTATCTGAATAAATTAATTTTTCTTATATAATTTTTATGAAACACTTAATATTGATTTTAATATTATATAGAGTATATAATATTCAAAATTCATTTTATAATATTTATAATCACTTTTTGAAGGGCTAGTTTGGTAAGTTGTAGTTCCCTCGAACTCGGTGTTGCGTGTAGCATAAGCTATTGAATTACTTTAAAATGTTGACGTACTATGAAATCATGGGATGTTACATTGTCCCCATGTTAAATAAATTTAGGCCTCAAACTTTGAAATTGTTCTATGAGAATAAAAGGTTAAAAATAGAAAAATATTTTTGTGGAAAACCCACATCAGATATTGGGTTAATAAAATTTAGTCTTAAAAAGAGGGAAAGGGGAATGAAAAAGTTACAAGAAAAATTATGATACTGATTAGAAGAACATTTTTGGAAATTAAAGACACATAATTTGATGGAAAACATAAATATTTATTGGGAGTGATTGAGGTCATCAATCACAAACAAGTGTAAAATTGAGGGCCTCAAAGCCATCAATCTATGTTTATTTAAAATATCATCGGTTCAACAAAAAAATAATGTGTTAAGATATCACATTTTTGGTTTTAAGAATCCTTACCTAATGTTTATGAATTAATTTCTTCATAGAATAAGATTCATAATAAACATGACAATTATAGGTTCGTCTTTTAACTAATTTCTACCACAAACTCATCTTTCACTCTGTTTCCGATGCATTTTTCGGGGCATGTGCATCCGTCTGTGGTGAATGCGTAGCTGTTTCCCTACATTCCCACTTTCCAAAGGTAGGATACATCTTCTATTTATTCAGGGATGTTTGCTCCTTGATAGAAATGGGATGATGGGTTGTTAGTTCTTCCTCCCTTTGATTCCTCCTCGGAACACATCACCTAGTCCAGGTCTCCCTCAGAGACATAAGACATTTATAGTAAAACTCTTCCTGGCGCCATATCATCCATGATTCTAGTTAATTACACCGATTCTGTCAATACATTCCAAGGGGTCCGGTTAGGGCAACAACCTTTGGTTTGGGGAGTAGTCACGTAGGGAATCACTAGCGTGTCTGGACATGGGGGATTGGTGTGTCCGTCTTATGTCCCTTATTGTAGGGCCTCTCGAGGCCACGGAAGCCCGAGGAATCCCACATAGAATGCGGGGAATCATATTCCATGGGCCTGTATTTGAGGTTGTCCTCACCTTCCCATGTTTAAAACAAGGTATGCCACAAGTTTAACATCTTGTAGAGACTGATTGGGATGATTAGAAAACTGACGAGAGGGGATCAGATGGAGGAACCCCCTGGAGGGAACACTGATATTGGGGACATCGTGTGGGTGGCCTCCCGAAGGCTGTTAGTTGGAATGGGGAATAGGGTGGCATGATCCCACCAGGATGTGGCTGCCTGGGTAAGAATCGGGATGGATGATGGAAGGTTTTGTGAGGGGGTGATGAATGGGATGGATCCATCTTGATGATGACGATGGTTTTGCACTTGAGCCTCGAAGAGGCTTCCTAGATATCATCAGAGTAGGGATTCAATGTCCACATAGTTCATCTGATGATATCTTGTCGCCGATTAGCGGTCACAAAGGCTTACCGCTGGATGGAGTCATAGAGGCTTACCAATGGATGGGGTCCACAATTTAACGTCATGCAGGATGGAGGTGAACCGACGTGAAGATGGTCGGAACGACCAATGAATGGTGGGTTTGACCCTCAGGGAGGCATCCTACATACCTTTCTATTGCAAGGATCAAAGTCCTCATAGTTCAGGATGTGTTTGGTGAACCGACGAGAAGGGGGTCGGTGCAACCAATGGGGTGTTGGGCTTCAACCTCATGGAGGCTTCCTATGTACACTACCTTGGAAGAGATCAAAGACCTCATAGTTCATGGATGGGGAAAGATTCGATGAACCGACATGAATAAGGACCTCGTGTCTAGGTGGATGGTGGTCTTGAACCTCAGGAAGGCTTCTTACATACCCTGCATTAGAAAGTATCAAAGACCACATAGATCAGGATGGGGCATGGAACCGAATGGTTGGAACCGATGGGTGTTGGTCTTGAACCACATGGAAGCTTCATATGTACCCTACCTTGGTAGGGATCAATGTCCTCTTAGTTCAGGATCGGTGTGGGGCTTATAATCTAGGCTGCCCATGGTGTTGGTGAACTGACGTGAAGATGGTTGGAAAGACTGGGTGTTGGGCTTGAACCTCAGGGAGGTTCCCAACGTACCCCACCTTGGCAGGGATCAAAGTCTGCGTAGTTCGAGAGGGGTGTGGTACCGAATGGTCGAAACCAATGGGTTTTGGGCTTAAACCTCATGGATTCATCCTATGCACCCTACCATGATAGGGATAAAAGTCTTTATAGTTCGGGATGGGTGTGGGGCATACACTCTAGGCTACCCATGGTGTTGGTGAACCGAAGTGAAGATGGTTGGAATGATCGGGTGTTGGGATTGAACCTTAGGGAGGCTTCATATGTACCCCA
Source organism: Viscum album (assembly GCA_963277665.1). Lineage (NCBI taxonomy): Eukaryota > Viridiplantae > Streptophyta > Magnoliopsida > Santalales > Viscaceae > Viscum > Viscum album. The sequence continues at coordinate 1,324,802,647 of OY728142.1, read as the reverse complement.
CCTTGGAAAGGATCAAAGTCCGAATATTTCGGGAGAGTGTTTCATGTTCGATGCTTAATCTAATCCCATTTGAGTCAAGCTTGGTGTGAGAAACAAGAGGCACTAAAGGCCAAACGATCACAGCGTGGAAGGTGCGTCTGTCGGAAGTGGAGTGGGGATTACACATGATCACCGCCCAACGGGGAACCAGGGGCTTATGAATGGTTAGAAGCCCAAGGGGGATGGAACATACTCTAGGATGGACGCCCATTGGCGACAAAGAATAGCAGGAGAGGGATTTGGGACCGAATAAAGCAGAAGCACCGTTCCCCACCACACCCTTTGCTGGCCCTGGGGAACAAAGAAGAAAGGAGGACTAGGGATGCTACCTCCTACAAGAAAGATAGGGGATTACACCGAGATGGTTTCCCTTTACCTGTGGAAAAACATCACCCCCATAAAGAGTATATCATCCACTATGGAGACAAGTGGGAATGGAGAATGTCCAAGGTGGGGGTAACCCATGTGCGAGGCACGGGGCGAGGTCACACTTTAACATCTTGTGCTGAGGATGAAGGTTCATTGGCAGTTTAACATCCTTCATCTCGGATGAGGTGGGTTTGCTCTGCACCCCTAGGACATACATAATACGTACCCTCTGCACATTGGGGAAGATAGGGTACATGCAAATCTATAGATAGGGGGTGTCATGGAGCGACCCATCAGGGGGTACACGTTAGCGTAGCTATGAGAAGAAGCAATAGTCATTAGCGTTCCTATGATAAGAAGAATGAGCGAAGCAATGCAAGGGGTGGTATTGTCTAGGGGAATTTGAAATCACGTCGTTCAAACATGGAGGGCCACATTGGAAAAGGAATCAAAAAGCAGAGGGGGTCATAAGAAGGGTCCTTGTGAAGCTCTGCCGCTCCGCATGGTAGAGGGTACTTGTGATGGGGTGTGCTTCACGAAATAGTGTGCCTCATCCTATGTATAGGGTAGAGGTGCATATGGGAGGTGCATAATGATGTGGAAGGGCATTTGCAGGGAACTGCATTGTGAAGCAATGGTGCCTCACGAAGCAAGGTTTTGTGATGAAATGTGCTTCGCAAATTACAATGACCCTGCCTTGTAATGTAGATCATGTGTACATGAAGGGTGTTTCACGAATCATAAATACTTGGCACCAACAGGGTCCCCTTGGGGATTCCCTTCCTTTTTGGAGGCCCTTAGGCTCCGTGAAAGGCATCCCTCTCGGAAGATGGGATCAGAACAAGACAAAGGTGAGGCACTTCGTAGAGTATAAGTATATTACATAGCTCATGGTTCGTAGAGTAGAAGGGTGCTTCATGATTCGGGAGAAAGGAAGTCAAATGGTCATATTGTCTTTCTATTGAACTTGGAGGGAGGCCGGTATTTATAGGGGAGTGGCTCTGCAAAGCATAGATTACTTGGTGCGAAGAGGAAATGCATTGCTCTGCGGAGCGTCACGAACGTCAAATGCATTCGTGGAGCATTACCGCCTCCTTTCTCCACGGTGGGTCGCGAACGTCAAATGTGTTTACCAAGCATTACTGCCTCCTTGCTCTGTGGTGGGTCGTGAACGTCAAGGGTGGTCATGGAACATTACCTTCTACATGCTTTGCGGCGGATCTCGAACATCATGGGTGGCCGTGGAGCACTACCGCCTCTCGCCTCCTTGCATCGTGGTGAGTCACGAACATCAAGGGTGGTTGTGGAGCATTACTGACTCTTTTCATTGCAGCGGATCGCAGACGTCTATTTCGGCCGTAGAGCGTTACTGCCTCCTTGCTTCACAGTAGATCACGAACGTCAAGTTCAGTCACAAAGCATAACAGCCACCTTGATTCGCGGTGGGCGTGGGGCTACCAGGGCTTCGTGAATGGTCTTCAAGTGGAATCCTTTGGAGGCATTCTGTTTTTTTACTTCTACCCACATTTTGGCCCTGAAAAATGCCCCCCCTAGACTTGGAGCAATGGAGAAATCATTGGTAAAAGTTTGAAGGTCAATCACGAAAATCCTCAGTTGTTCGGGAATTAATGTCATGAAGGGTGCTCGTGAGGCAGATAGGGGATGCGCAGGCCGACCATGCCATGAAGCTCGGCGTGTAATACCCCAAGCTTCCATGGTACACTTCACTTTAACTAGAACAGTAGCGTGTGTTGTACGCAACTTCGAGTACTAACACACATAACAATAAATCAAACTAGCCATTATGAATAGTAATACCCACATTTTTAAATTTTATAAATTTTATCTTTCAAAATGAACTTCATTTTTGGATTTGGAATATCGAAATTATCCTAGGGTGATTTTTTGGAATTTTTCTGAAAACATTCAATTTTTGATGAATAGTGAAAAAACAATGAGTTGTAGTTTAAACCAGATTTTTTATTTAAATAATTATTTATTTTATTTAAATTAATTTTAGGTAAAAGTAATTACAAATTACCTATATAAGTTCAATTTATTTCATTGGTGTATGTTTAGAATAATTTTAGATATATAAAAAATTTATTTAACTTTTCACCGTCTTTTACCCACCTCCTAGGAGAATTTGGAAATTCCCATAAAACAAAATTTTACCACATCTATGAGTGGAATTTATAAAATCCGAGAGACATGGTTAATATCAAGGTTTAAAATGTGGTTCAATGAGATGAAAATAATTTCTAGTGAATAGTAACTTTTTACTTTTATTTACCACGATTAAAAGTAAATAGGGTTATTAAGAGTAAAAATGATATTAATATTACCCTAACACATGTCCTAATTCTATTGGGCAAGTGTATCTCGAGAGAAAACAACCATATTAATAAAATATTATCATTTAGTTAATCTTGGATTAGATTAGGCCATTTATTATTATTTAATTCAAAGAAGAGTTAAAAGAGTTAAAATCAATGTTCAATAACTAAATCATTTTTAATATAGGTTTATACATAAGATAAATTAGATTATAAATATTAATTAGAAATATAAAAATATATCCTACATAATGGTATATTATTTATAATTTTAATAAATTAAATAGTTTAATTTATTTATGACACAATGGTTATGCAGTAATTACCTAATTAATGAAATATTAAAATAATTGATATTATAAAAATAAAAAAAATGTAATTTTAGACTTATTAGGAATTAAACTAATTTTCTAGTTTAATATAACATATTATTTTTGGTTAGATTAATTATTTTTGAAGTAATAATGTTGTTATGAATTTAGCAAAAACAAAATACAAAATAGTGTCAAAATTGACATAAAAGAATTTTTAAAACAAATATTATATTATGAATTCATATTCTATTGCTAAAAATATATGTTTCAGCCAAAGGATTTATATAATGTTAATTTAATCATTAATGTACCACTTGGGGGTCTCTGGGAAGTTTATAGTAAGTTCATTAACAATATACTAGAAAAATACAAAGAGGCATGGTAAATGTCAAACTAATTAATTAAGAGTTAAAACTGAAATATAATGTTAATAAAGTGACCCAAAATTGTCTAAAACATATTGGTTGAGTTGTTTACTTCCCATACCCACCTTATCCTAGAAATAAATCAGTTTGGATCCATTATAAACTGAATATGAATTTATTATAAAATAATATTTCCAGTTTTTCCAAAGGTTCCCCTCACCCCTCTTATAAAAGGGCACTCCCCCTTCTCTCTAATTCACACCTTAAATGCCCTTTGGCTCAGCCAACCCCTACCCAAATATTCTTTAACATTACTTCACTTCAATCTAGAGGCCTTAGTTAGATAAAAAACCCAACCAAATGAGTTCTTTTGATCAAATCAAAAGGAAGAACTTGAAGAAGAGGTATTGTTTTCACCACCCTCTTTCAAATTCCTTCTTTCTTCAACTTCTTCTTTGATTTTTATTTCGATTATAAAATAATTACTGCAGTATCATATATATAATGTGATGTTATTATAAATATGTTACAACCATATTTAGTATTCTATCCATCCTTTTAATGACATGTCACCATACGTGTGTACGTACGGCTTACCATCTCCACGTCGTGGTGTAATTGTTATTCAATACACTATTATTTGGATGGGTAAAATAATGATGTGTAATTAATGTAAATAATAAATATAACATTATAATTATTCTTTATATATGATATACCATCCAATTATGTATTATTTTAATATCAAAAGAATGATATTATCGCTCATGCGTACGTACAGACTACCGTCTCCACAAACCCGATGAGATTCATTCTCCATTGTATCAATTCAAGTATAATTATTATTTGATGATTAGAAATAATGTTTAAGGATTGGATATCATTCTAGATATGAATAAGATAAAACCTATCCATAACAAATATGACTTATGTAACAAAACATATAAAAGAAAACGAGTAAGTTAACACCCAAAATGACGATAATACTAAGATATTATTAACAAAGCAATGTTAAAAGATCATATATGATATCATATTATTGTATATTATTATTGTATAATTGAATAACAATTATTTCACCATTATACAGGAGGGTAACCTACCATCCACCAATGGAAAGTACAAGGTAAGGGTTTATTTCACAATCACTTCATTATCCAAGGTTGTTTATACATAATTATCTACTGGGACCTCTTTATCATCCACGTCCATGTTTCTTAAAAATGTATTTCAAATCCTTCTTACTATTTTAAAGAATATGGATCAAATTTAGTTATTCCCTTGTTTGAATTTTTATAAGATGTTTATAATGGAATCCTTTTGTTGTTTTCAAGACAAGGTCATTTTTATCCTTTTCGACAGAATTAAGGTAAGAATGTCTTTTTTAACTTATATGGCGGGTGAGGCTATTTTCCGCCATTATAAAATCTTCAAGATTCCATTACAAGATTATAAGAATATTTTCAAAGTAAATGTTTTATTTTATAATTATGCAACTTTTGAATGATTTCAAATAAATAGATATTTCTCTCAAACAGTTTTGATTTCATCAATGTCAACTTATTTGAAGTTGATTTATTATGATACAAAACTTCCATATTGTATTGAAGGTTTTGTGATATGTTTGACTATGGATGTGTTATTTTTATACCATTCATGGTTTATGGAGAAAGTATAGACATTTCTTATTCTAGTTTCAATATGAATGTGTATGTTATGATTAAACCTGTTCATATGAGGAATGCATTGGACTTAATAAGTGACGGGTGGAGCCCACTATAGCTCCTTGAAGAATCGGTAGGTATCCTGAGACAAACTAGTGTCTTGGAAGAGGCCTTGATAAAATCTAATTTGTAGTCGTGGCACGAGGCATTGGATACATGGTTATGATGGTTTGAAATTATTCATTCCATCATTAGGAAAGTGGTTATTGATATTGCATGTCATTATTCGACTAGTATAATATCCATGTGAATAAGTAAATGGCACTATGTCATTTTATCTTTTCCATATTATACCGATGTTCATGTTTAAAAGACTTTTGTTTTAGTTATACATTTCCTTAAATGTTTATGTATATTTATGAATGTTTCCTCTATATTGTTATCCTTACTGATCGTCTGAGCTCAACCCTTTCAATGTTTTATTTTTCCTAGGATGTGAAGAAGTAATTTATGAATGACCTACAAGGACAGTATGAGGTGATATAAAGACAGTATGTTGTTGTAGTTTTTTTCTTTATGATGTAATGTAAGACTTTTGTATATATCTAGTGTTTTCAATACTACTAAACTAATCAGTCTTTCGAGACTTGATCTTTTGTGATCATGCCAATGTTATGTAATAATGCACCGACTCTGGGTAATGAGGCTGAGGGCGTTACAGTTTCTATTAGAGGATGTTTTGTACAAACCTTGGAAACTAGATTTAGATAAATTCTTATTAGAGAACATAACACTAAGATATACTTTGAGGATTAGCATAGAAGAACTTCCTTGAATATTAGTAATATATAGATTTTGTGAGTTTTCCATGCAATACATCCCTGTCTAGATACGAGCAGGTAGAGGCAGTTCTGGAATAGAAGTACCTAGGGGGAAAACTCGAAAAAACCACTGTGAGCTAGACTCAAACGGGAACTGGTGCATGACAACGGGCCTTGCTGCACTCTTGGTTACAACACTCCTGGGGGATATGCTTAGGATAATTCAAATTTTCTTTAAAAACCAATATGAAGGGTTTATGAGAATATACTTCCTCAAAGAAAACATTTTTTTTATGATTATGGATTATATCCATAAATAGTTCAATTTATGTTAAGTGTTTTACAAGTATGTAATTATGTATTTTGATTCATAAAAAGATCTAGTTTATTTCGTTGTTTAGAAATGGCTCCTAGTGGAAGGAATGGAAACCGTATCAATTTACTCATGCCATGTAGATATTGCCCTCCAACTCAAGATAATTATGGTGGATATGGTGATGCAACTGGTGCTGATCAGCTAATCACCATACTGGGACAACTCACTCAGGTTATGTATAATAACCTTACCCATATAGAGCATCCTGATCCGCAGCGTGGAGGATCAGTGTTAGATTTCTTCATGAGGAAACAACCACTGACATTAAATGGGAGTACAAATCCATTAGAATCTTAGTAATGGATAAATTCCTTAGAGAGAATATTCCATGTCTTGGGGAGTAGTGAAAGGGAAAAAGTTATCATGGCAGTTTACCGCCTCACTGGAGATGCTAATAAATGGTGGTCATTGATTCAAAACATGAAGGAAGATAATGAGGTATCAAATATGGAATGGAGGGAGTTCATGAATCTTTTCTTAGAAAAATACTTTCCTCGTGACCATCGAGTAGATATGGAAAGGCAATTTCTGCGTCCGAGGAAAAAGGAGGATGATAATGTCACAAAGTATGAGGTTATCTTTACATGGATAGCAAGGCATGCAAAAAATTATATACATAACCCAAAGAGTAATATTGATCGTTTCTTTGATGGGTTAAAACCATTTCTTCATTGAGCATTATCCTCACAATCCTTCTCGTCGTACGAATATATTGTCTCATGTTCTATGATGACTAAAAACGAATTCTCTAAGTAATATCACTTTAAAGAAAATCAAGAGAATAAGAGTTCTGTTGATCACTTTGGAAATGGAAATAATGGGAAGAACGGAAAAGTTGAATATCAATCCTACATTAAATGTGGGAAGAAACACCCCGGTACTTTCTTGAAGGGAATGGGAGTCTGTTACAAGTGTGGTGAAAAATTCCACCAAGCGCATGATTGCAAGGGAAAGAGAGTTTCTATCAATGTGGAATCCTATAATTGTAAAGAAATGGGGAATTATTCAAATTAATGTCCTAAGCATCAAGGAAATGTACCTTAGAAAAGTCCAAGGGATCAAGGCCAAGTTTATGATATCACTACTACTGAGGTAGAAGCTCTGAAAGATGTGGTGGCATGTAATTTAATGGTTTCATCAAGTTTAGCAAATGAATAGTTTGATTCTGGATCATATCATCGTTTCATATCTTCCCAGTTTCCTAAGAAAATTAGATATTTCAAATTTGATTTAACAAGGGAGTTGTCAGTTTAAACTCCTAAGGGATGTATCATTGCTACAAAGTTCTGTGGATCAGTTCCCATTAGGGCATATAAATGTTCTTTATCTACTGATCTCATAGTTATACCTATGATTGAGTTTGATATAATCCTCGGTATAGATTGTCTTTTAGACCATGATGAGAAGATTTATTCTAAGAAGAAGGAGGTTACGATTTTGGATGATGGTGATAAAGAACACCTTATCTTTAGAGAAGAATCATCACCACATAATTCTTACCTAGATCCACCCCCAGTAGATCAACTAAATTCAATTATCAAGGAGGAAGAGAATTAAATAACTATGGGTGAGGAAAGGAAAGTTTAAATAGAGGATGTACCTATTGTGAAAGAATATGTAGATGTGTTTCCAGAAGATTTACTTGGACATCCTCCAGAACGAGAAATTGAGTTTTCCATTGATTTAATTCCTGGTTCAAGGCCCATATCAAAGACCCCTTATAGAATGGCCACTGCAGAATTAGTGGAACTAAAGAAACAACTAGAGGAATTGAGTAATATGGTATTTATTCACCCTAGTGTTTATCCATAGGGATCCCCTGTCCTTTTTGTTAAGAATAAAGATGGATCTATGAGATTATGTATCGACTACAGGGAAATCAATTCTATAACAATAAAGAACAAGTATCCCCTACCTCGCATTGATGATTTGTTTGAACATCTTCATGGAGCTCAATAATTTTCAAAGATTGTCCTTTGATCTGGATACCATAAGTTGTGTGTGAAGAAGGAAGACATTTCTAAGATAGCATTTCGAACCAGGTATGGGCATTATGAGTTTACAGTAATGCCTTTTGGATCGACTAATGCACCCTCTCTCTTCATGGATCTAATGAATAGGGTTTTCAAGGAATACCTTGATGATTTTGTAGTGGTATTTATTGATGATATCTTGGTATACTCCAAAATCCACAGAGATCATGAAAATCACTTGCGCATTATTCTGAAGACTCTTAGAAGACATGAATTATATGGGAAGTTTAGCAAGTCTGAATTCTGGTTTCAGGAGATTTCATTTCTTGACAATATTATCTCCAAATATGGAATCTCTGTTGATCCTTCTAAGACAAGAGAAATCCAAGAATGGCCAGCACTAACAAGTATAATTAAGGTATGCAGTTTCGATGGTTTAGCAGAGACGTTTCGTCCAGAATTTTGCCCGATTGGCTAACCCATTAACGAAGCTCATACATAAAGGGGTTAATTTTTTTTGGATAAAATATTATGAATAAGCTTTTGAATAACTTAAGAGAAGATTAGTCAATTCCACTATATTGACTCTACCATTAGGGAATGATGGGTCGTTATTTATAGTGATGCATCGAAGAAAGGACTTGGTTGTGTCCTTATTCAGAATGATAGGGTTATTGCCTATGCATCACGACAGCTGAAAATTCATGAAAAAACTATCCTACTCATTATCTTGAGTTAGCTGTTGTAATATTTTCTTTGATGACATGAAGACATTATATCTATGGTGAAAAATGTGATATATATACTGATCACAAGAGTGTGAAGTATATTTTCTCACAGAAAGAACTCAACATGAGGAAAAGAAGATGGCTTGTATTACAAAAAGATTATGATTTCACGATACACTACCACCTGTGGAAGGAAAATAAGGTGGCAGATGATTTGATCAGAAAGGATCATGGAGTTTTGAACATGATGAGAATTGAAAGGGATCCTGTTTTCATGGATCTAGTGAAGTTGGATATGTGAATCACCATGGATGGTGAAACATCAATAGTTTTTCAAATGGTTCCCAAACCATCTTTACTATAAAGGATAAACAGTTCTCAAACCGATGATGAATAGTTTCAAAAAAAGATTAAAGTTGTGAATGATGGGAGATTGAGAGACTTTTTGTATGAAGATAGAATTTTGAAATTTGCAAGGAGACTTTGTGTTCCCGATATACCAGATCTTAAAAGGTAATTGTTGGATGATGATCATAGTTTTAATTTCTATTTACACCCTAGGAGCACCAAAATGTATAGATATTTGAAGGAACATTTTTGTTAGGACAACATGAAGTGGGATATTTCTGATTTTGTGTCAAGATGTATGGTTTTTTAATAAGTGAAAGCTGGAAGGCAATAGCCTGGTGGAGTATTTCAACCTCTTCCCATACCTGAGTGCAAATGGGATAATATTATGATGGAATTCTTCATGGGGCTTCCAAAGACTCCTACAAGGAATGATGTAATATGGGTCATTGTTGATCATCTTACCAAGTCATCACATTTTCATGCAATAAGGGAAGATTTACCACTCAAAAGTCTAGAGAAACTATATATTAATGAAGTTGTGAGACATCATGGAGTACCCCTATCGATTGTTTCTGATCGTGATCCTCATTTTACTTCATGATTCTAGAAGAGTCTTCAGAAATCCCTGGATCGTGAACTTCATTTGAGCACTGCCTACCACCCTCAAACAGATGGACAATCAGAACGGACTATTCAAACCTTAGAAGACATGTTGAGATCCTTCTCACTTGACTTTCAAGGTATTTTTGATCAATATTTACCTTTGGAAGAATTTTACTATAACAACAGCTTCCATTCAAGCATTCACATGGCGCAATATGAAGCGTTATACCGAAAGAGATGGCGCACAACATCCTGTTTGGATAATGTGGGTGAAAGAAAACTCGTAGGCCCATAATTATAGGAGGAAATGATGGAAATTGTGAAGGTAATCCAAAACCACATCAATAAAGCTCAAAGTAGGCAGAAGAGCTATGCTGACAACCGAAGGATTGATTTCAAATTTCAGGTAAGAGATCAAGTTTTCATGATGGTATCTTCATGGTTGGGAGTTATACGTTTTGGTAAGAAGGGTAAATTGAGTCCCATATACATCGGACAATTCGAAGATCTAGAACAAATTTTGGTTGTAGCTTACCATTTGGTAATTCCATCAAGTCTCTCCAAAGTTCACGATGTGTTCCACGTATCACTGTTGAGAAAATACATGCATGACCCAGCGCATGTACTCACCTATGGGGAAGTAGAACTTGAACCCAATCTATCTTATTGAGAAGATCCCGTTAGGATTCTTGATACAAGAGAACAAGTGATGAGAAACAGTAAGACTCGTCTGGTAAAAGTTCGTTGGAGAAACCATAAGAAGGAAGAGGCAACGTGGGAACCCGAGGAACATATTATGAAGAACCACCCGAATCTTTTCGTGCGGTAGTATTCTAGAAATTTAAAGGACAAAATTATTTTGTGGAGGGGATAATGTAACAACCCAAACTTCCATGGTACACTTCACTTTGAATAATACAGTAGCGTGTGTTGTACGCAATATCGATTTCTAACACACACCACAATCAATCAAACCAGCTGTGATGAATAGTAATACCCAATTTTGGTAATTTTATAAATTTTATATTTTAAAATGAACTTCATTTTTTGATTTGGAATATTGAAATTATCCTAGGTTGAATTTTTAGTATCTTTCTGAAAACATTCAATTTTTGAGATATAGTGAAAAAACACACAGTTATAGTTTAAAACAAAATTTTTATTTAAATAATTATTTATTTTATTTAAATTAATTTTAGGACAAAATAGATACATAATACATATATAAGTTCAATAAAATTCATTTGAGTTATTTTAGAATAATTTTAGATATATAAAAATTTTATTGAACTTTTCACCCTCTTTTACCCACCTCCTAGAAGAATTTGTAAATTCAAAAAAACATAATTTTACCACTTATTTGAGTGGAATTTCTAAAATCCAAGAGACATGGTTAATATCAATGAGTAAAATGTGATTTAATGAGATGAAAATAATTTTGGATGAATAGTAACTTTTTTCTTTTATTTACCACGGTAAAAAGTAATATGGTAATTAGGGGTAAAAATGATCTTAATATTATCCTAACACATGTACTAATTATACTGAACAAGTTTATCTCGACCAAACACAACCTTAGGAATAAAATATTATCATTTAGGTCCACTTGTATTAGATTAGGAAATTTATTATTATTTAATTCGAAGAAGATTTAAAAGAGTTAAAATCAATGTTTAATAACTAAATTATTTTTAATACAGGGTTATACATAAGATAAATTCTATTATAAATATACATTAGAAATATAAAAATATTTCCTACATAATGGTATTTTATTTAAAAAAATTAGACATTAAAAATTTAAATTTATTTATGACACAATGGTGATGCAGTAATTAACTACTTAATGAAATATTAAAATAATTGATATTATAAATATCAAAATAAATTTAATTTGAAACTTTTTATAAATTACAATTATCTTATAGGTTAAAATAAAATATTATTTTTTGTTATATTAATTTTATTTGAGGTAATAATGATGTTATGAAATTAGCAAAAACAAAATACCAAATAGTGTCAAAATTGACATATAAGAATTTTTAAAACAAATATTACATTATTAATACATATTATATTCCTAAAAATATAATGTTCAACCAAAAGACTGATATAATGATAGGTGTATCATTAATGGACCACTTGGGGGTCTCTTGTAAGTTTATAGTATGTTTATTAACCATATAATATAAAAATATAAAGAGACAGTGTAAATGTAAAACTAATTAACTAAGAGTTAAAACTAAAAGATAAGGTTAATAAAGTGACCCAAACCTGTCTAAAATCTATTTGTTGAGTTTTCTTCGACCCATCCCCACCCTATTCTAGAAATAAATTAGTTTGGATCTATTGAAAACCAAATATGAATTTATTATAAGATAATATTTCTAACTTTTCCAATGGTGCCCCTCACCCCTCTTTTAAAAGGGAACTCCCCCTTCTCTCTAATTCACACCTTCAAAGCCTTTTGGATCCGCCAAACCCTGCCCAAATATTTTCTCAACTTCCCTCTCTTCAACCTAGAGGCCTTAGTTTGATCAGAAAGCCAACATGTGGAGCCCTTTTGATCAAATCAAAAAGAAGAACCCGAAGAAGAGGTAATGTGTTCACCACCCTCTTTCAAGTTCCTTTCTTCTTCAACTTCTTCTTTCACTGTTATTTCCATTATAAAATAATAATTCCAGTATCTTATATATACTGTTATGTTATTATAAATATGGTACAACCATATTTAGTATTCTATCCATCCTTTGAATGACATGTCACCAAACGTGCGTACGTATGGCTTACCATCTCCACGTCGTGGTGTAATTGTTATTCGATACACTATTATTTGGATGGTTATAATAATGATATTAAATTAATTTAAATAATAAATATAACATTATAAGGATTCTTTATATATGATATAAAATCTAATTATATGTTATTTACATATCAAAAGAATGATATTATCACTCGTGCGTACGTACGGACTACCGTCTCCATGAACGCGATGAGATTCATTCTCCATCGTATCCATTCAAGTATAATTCTCATTTGGTGATTAAAAATAATGTTTATGGACTTGATATAATTATTTATATGAATAAGATACAACCTATCCATAACAAACACGACTTTTGTAAAAAAACATATAAAAGAAAATGAGTAAGTTTACACCCAAAATGATGATAATACTAAGATATTATTTACAAAGCAATGTTAAAAGATCATATATGATATCATATTAATGTATATGATTATTTTATAATTTAATAACAATTATTTCACCATTATACAGGAGGTTAACCTACCCTCGACCAAGGAAAAGTACAAGGTAAGGGTTTATTTCACAATCTCTTCATTATTAAAGGTTGTTTACACATAATTATCTACTGGGACCTCTTTGTCATCCTCATCCATGTTTCTTAAAAATGTATTTCGAATCATTCTTAATATTTTAAAGAATATGGTTTATAGTTAGTTATAACCTTGTTTGACTTTTTATAAGAATTTTATAAAGGAATATTTCTATCATTTTCCAAACAAGGTCCTTTTTTACATTTTTGACAGAATTAAGGTAAGAATGTCTTTTTTAACTTATACGGCGAGTGCATCTATTTTCCACCATTATAAAATCTTCAAGCATCCCTTACAAGCTTATAATTATATTTTCAAAGTAAATGTTTTATTTTATAATTATGTGACTATTAAATGATTTAAAAAAGAGATATTTCTCTTAGATAGTTTTGATTTCATCTATGTCAACATATTTGAAGTTGAATTATTATAATAAAAAACTTCCATATTGTATTAAAGGTTTTTTGGTATGTTTGACTGTGAATGTGTTATTTTTATACCATTAATGTTTTATGGAGAAAGTATTGACATTTTGTATGCTAGTTTTAATACGAATGTTTATGTTATGTTTAAACCTGTTCATATGAGTAATGCATTGGACTTAATAAGTGACCGGTGGAGCCCTCTATAGCTCCTCGATGCATTGGTAGGTCTCATGGGAAAACTAGTGTCTTGGCACAAGGCCTTGAAAAAATATTATTTGTAGTCTTGGCACGAGTCCTTGGCTACATTGTTATGATAGTATGGAATTATGCATTCCATTATTATGAAAGTGGTTATTAATATTGCATTTGATTATTCGACTAGTAGAATATCCATGTCAATAAGTAAATGGAATTATTTCATTTTAACTTTTCCATATTATTCTAAAGTTCATGTTTAAATGGATTTTGTTTTAGTTATACATTTCCTTAAATGTTTATGTTTATTTATGAAAGTTTATGCTATATTTTTATCCTTACTAAGCATTTGAGCTCACCCCTTTCAATGTTTCATATTTCCTAGGATGTGAAGAAGTAATTTATAAATGACCCGCAGGGATAGTATGAGGGGATATTAAGACAATATGTTGTTGCAGTTTTTTTAATTTATGATGTAATGTAAGACTTATGAATATATCTAGTATTTCCAAGACTACTAAACGAATCGTTCATTTGAGACTTGATCTTTTGTGATCATGCCAATGTTATGTAATAATGCACCGACATTGGTAACTGGGGTCAGGGAGTTACACGGTGCGCATTGGATGCACCACAATGCTCTTAAGTCCATCACCTATAAATAGAGGACCTAAAGTATTTTTTTCCTTTCCCTTCTTTGTGATTTTTTCCTTTTACGCTCTCGATTCGTGATGCTCCGCGTTATAACGATCCATACATTATATAAATTGTTAAGTACACTTATTACGACATATAAGAAAACCATGAAAGGACCGAATAGGTATAGTGTCTTTATAAACTAGGAAACATAAACAACTAGTTCATAAAGAATCTATATTGTCTCCCATTTATTTCATCATATCTAGAGTCCCTTTTGGCATATCCTACTTAATAACATTATTCCTGACCTTGGGAAAGAAAACATACAAAAGGGTGAGCTCAAATGCTCAGTAAGGGTAAACAAAAGAAATATCAATCACATAATATTCATAAGAACATAACATTTTGGAAATCTTAACCAGAAAAAGAGATCATAATTTCATAACATGGGATAAATCATAGTAGTGAAATGTAATCCCAATATTTATAAAATAAGACATGAAAATTTGTGGAATACACACATAATCTTAGAAAATCATTTCTTAGTAGTCAAGAATCATTGCCAAGACTATCTTAGCGGAAAAAGTCCATTTCTGAACTGAGTTCACTCCTCATTTCAGTCCCGTATCACTGAACCAGTTTATCTTCCCGTTCCAGCCATGTCAATATCATGAGATATAAAATCTTTTCCCAATGCATTGGAGGGAGATATAGGTCCAAACCATCTCATAATGAAACCATTCTTATGTGTGACACAAAATCATAAATCATAAATCATAGCATAACCCATGTAATAAAAAATGGGATTCTAAATCATCGTGCCATCATAACACAATCCATATAAGATAAAAGGACATCATAAAAATAAATCCATCATAACAGAATCAAAAAAATGTAATAATAGGGTTAGAAAGAGAACCCTATGTTATCTTAGATGGAAAATAATTTTTTATAAAAAACTTGAACTCCATTCTTGAGGAAAATATCCTTTCTACTTCGAAAATATTTTCCTTTCTTAACATGTAATATAATTTTAAACATCAAGATGTTGATTAAAAATTTACTTGAAAAGTTTTAAATGAAGCTTCATGGAAATAATTTTCTAAAGATCCATTCATGTCGTATAAGTTAAAAAAACATTCTTCTCGTACTTTGGCCGGAAAAGTCAAAAAGTACCTCGTACGAAAAACGACAAAAGATTCATTTCATATATTTTACTAAAAACTCACTGAAGGGTTAAATTAGATTTAAAAAATTTTAGTAGGATAGAAAGAATATTACATATTGAGGAAACATAGACGTGGATGATAAATATTCCCCAGTAAATTCTAAAGTATTAACAATCTCGGATAAAAATTGAGATTGTGAGATTGTCCCTTAACTTAGGTCTGATTTGCTTCATAAGTATCTGAACCTCTTGTATAATGATTTAAATAATGTCATTTACTTATTCCAGAATCATACTCATTGTTATGATATCACATATGGTCATATTCTTAGCTGCTTATTAGTAATATTTTATTGCTACTTGTTATTCGGGTGTTTATTACTTTTTGTTCTTTTTCATGTTTTGTCGCATAAATTCTTATTATTCTATTTAGGATATAGATAACTCATTTCCAGAATTCTATTAGTGTAATATATATCATATTTATTCATTTAATTCATTTATATAATCATTATTCAATGAAGATCATGTAGAACGAGTCGCATCACATCGTGGAGACGGTATTCCATACGTACGCACGAGCGATGATATCGTTCCCATGATTGTGGAATTGTATTGAGTGTATGTATACTATTTCAGAATCAATTTCACTTTACAATAATCATATATAGTCATTATTTACACAATTATACCCATCCAAGTAAGGTGGTGGTGGAAAATAGATTACACAGCGGCGAGGAGACGGTATTCCGTACGTACGCACGCGTGGTGATTTCGTTTTCCGTAGGATGGATAGATGGTGAAATAGGTTTGTTTCATAATTATAATAACATATCATTATATTATTTACACTGATGTTATTACTTCATAGTGAAACAATTAAATAAGAAGAAGTGAAAGAACAAATAAAGTTGAGAGAATAGGTAACAAACATTACCTCTTCTTTGAAGCGCCTCTTTGAGATCTCTTTTTAGCGCACTGAAACTGGTCTTTGAAGAAGACCAGGACCTCTAGGATGTTTCCAGGGAAGTGGATAAGAGAATATTTCAGGGGTTGGCCGAGATTGAAGGTTCAAAGTGGTGTGAGGAAGAGAGGATGTGCCCTTTTATAAGGGAGGAGAGGGGCACCTTAGGAAAAACTAAAAATATTATTTTATTATAAAGTCATATTCGGTTTCTAATAGCTCGAAATTGATTTATATCGTATCTAAGGTGGGGATGGGTCGAAATCCTCTCATACAATAGAATTTAGTCAAGTTTAGGTATCTATTGTAACCTTATAATTTAGATTTAACTTTAAGTTAGATAATTTAACTTTTACCGTGTCTTCTTGTTTTCTTACACTATAAGGTTAATAAAATTACCATAACAAGCCAAAAGAACCCCAATATGTTTATTATTAATATATATAACCTTATCTAAGTCATTTGGCCGAACCATAGATTTTTAGAAATAAAATAACAAATAATAATATAATATTTGGTTTAAAACTATTTTATGTCAATTTTGACACTATTTGGTAATTGATTTTTGTAAAAATCATAACAGAATGATTAGTTCAAACAAAGTTAATTAAATCAATAATAACATGTCTTATTAACCTAGAAAATTATTTTAATTCATAAAAAGTCTCAAATTACATTTATTTGGGTATTTATAACATCAATTGTGTCAATATTTCATTAATAAGATAATTACTGCATCATCATTGTGTCATAAATAAATTAAATTATTTAATTTCTAAAAATACAAATTCATAATAATTATGTATTAAATCTTTTTATCTTTCTAATTAATATTTATAGTCTAATTTATCTTATGTATAATATTATATTAAAAATGTTTTAGTTATAAAACATTGATTTTAACTATTTTAGCTATTCTTTAAATAAAATAATATTAAATGTCCTAATCTACTCCAAGTGGACCTAAATGGTAATATTTTATTCATAAGGTTTCTTTTGGTAGAATTATACTTATCCAATAGAATTAAGACATGTGTTAGGGTAATAATAATATCATTTTTACCCCTAATTATCCTATTTACTTTTAATCGTGGTAAAAAAAGAAAAAAGTTACTATACACTAAAAATTATTTTCGTCTCATTGAACCACATTATACTTACTGAAATCAACCATGTCTTTCAGATTTTTGAAATTCCATTCACAAAAGCAGTAAAATTATGTTTTATGTAAATTTGCAAATTCTCCTAGGAGGTGGGTAAAAGACGGTCAAAAGTTCAATAAAATTTTTATATATCTAAAATTATTATAAAATGACTCCAATAAATTAAATTGAACTTATATAGGTATTATGTATCAATTTTGTCCTAAAATAAATATAAAATAAATAATTATTTAAATAAAAAGTCAGTTTTTAAATAGTAACCCACTGTTTTCACTATTCATCAAAAATTGAAAGTTTTCCGAAAAATACCAAAATTTCACCCTAAGCTAATTTTAATATTCCAAATCCAAAAATGAAGCCCATTTTGAAAAATAAAAAATACTAAATTTCAAAAAGTGGGTATTACTATTCATAACGGCTATTTTTAATAATATTTTAATAGTATATCGTTGTTTAGTGAAACTCGGTATTACGTACAACACACGCTATCGAGGAAGGTCATGATTGCGTGTAACGCAAGAAAAGCTAGTGTTGTGTGCCGTGAAAGATTCCTTTGATGATGTATGTAACATAAAAACAAAATATTTCTCATAAAAGTCTCGGGTGTTACATTCTACCCCCTTAAAATGAATTTCGCCCTCAAAATTTGTCACTTTGTAACAAACAGATGAGGATACCTCTCCCTCATCATATCCTCAAGCTCCCATGTTGCTTCTTCTAATGGGTGGTTCCTCCATAAAACTTTCACTAAGCCTGTGGTATTGTTCGGTAGGAATTTTTCATTATGATCAAGAATCTCTATCGGCTGTTCTTCATAAGAAAGCTCTTGTTCCAGCAGTACAACTTCTTAGCTGAGTACATGTGAAGGATCAGGTATGTACTTTCTCAGGAGAGATTCATGGAATGCATCGTGAACTTGAGAAAGATTCGGTGGAAGTTCCAATTAGTAAGCTACCTTCCCAACATGATCTAGTATTTCGAAAGGACTGATATATCTAGGGCTCATCTTTCCCTTCTTTCCAAATCTCATTACTCTCTTCTAAGGAGATATTCGTAAGAATACATTATCACCCACTTCAAACTCTTGGTTTTTTCTTCAGTTGTCGGCATATATTTTTTGTCGACTCTGAGCAGCTCTGATGTGTTGTTGAATAGATCTGACCTTCTCTTCCATCTCATCAACAAGATCAGTTCCTAATAGCTTTCTTTCCCCAACATCATCCCAGCAAGTTGGAAACCTTCATTTATTTCCATAGAGAGCTTCATAAGGAGCAATCTGAATACTGGAGTGAAAGCAATTATTTTAAGAAAATTCCACTAGAGGTAGGTGTTGATCCCAACCACCTTTGAAATCCATAGAGCAAGTTCTCAACATATCTTCTAGAGTTTGAATTGTCCTCTCAGACTGACTGTCTGTCAGAGGATGATAAGTAGCACTGAAACTCTACTCTGTATCTAGAGTATGCTGGAGACTTCGCCAGAATTTCGAGGTAAACCTCGAATCCCGATCAAATATAATGGAAAGAGGTACTATATGAAATCTTACCACTTTCTTTACATATATCCTGGCAAGCTGATCAAGGGAAAAATCTTCTCTAATAGCAATGAAGTGTGCCGACTTCGTAAGATGATCAACTATAACCCAGATAACATTATTCCCTTTGGATGTTTTAGGAAGTCTAGTGACGAAGTCCATAGTGATGTTTTCCAATTTCAATTCTGGTATGGGTAATGGTTGTAACATACCCTTAGGCTTCTGTCTCTCAGCTTTAACTTGCTGACAAACCAATCATCGAGAGACATATTCAGCAACATCTCTTTTCATTCCATCACACCAAAAGTACTCTTTCAGGTCCCTATACATCTTCGTGCTTCCAGGATGAATAGAGAATGAAGAACTATGAGCCTCATCCAGTAGCACCTTCTTTAATTCTGGGATTGGAGGAACACAAACCCGATTCCTGACCCTTATTATCCCATCACAATCAAGGTTGAATTTAGGAACATTTCTCACGTTCTTTTGTAACTCTACATCTTCTTTCTGTGTCTCTTTAATCTTCACATGTATAGATGGTTGAACATTCATTTGAGAAAGATAATAATTTTCCCTTTCCATTATAATTCCATGATCCATCCTTTGTAAATCTATAAATATTGGATCTTTTGTGATCCTCATCATGGATAAACTGGCACGGTCTTGTTGACTTAATGCATCCGCCAACTTGTTTTCTTTCCCAGGGTGATAATGAATTGTGCAGTCGTAATCCTTAATAAGCTCCAACCATCTTATTTGATGCATATTCAGCTCCTTTTGTGTGAAAATATAATTTAATCTTTTATGATTAGTATAAATATCACACCTTTCACCATAAAGGTAATGCCTCCAAATCAGTAATGCAATGAATACCGTATCTAACTCCAAATCACGAGTTGGGTAATTTTTCTCATGGATTTTCAACTGTCGTGAGGCATAATCTATCACCATATCATTTTTCATGAGAACACACCACAGTCCCTTCTTGGATGCATCACTGTAGATCACAAACCTTTCTCCAATACAAGGAAGTGTGAGTACAGGTGCACTGGATAACCATCTTTTTAGCTCTTTGAAATTCTCTTCACATTCCTCCATCCAAACAAACTTAACTCCTTTTCGAGTCAACCTGGTGAGTGGATTGGATATTCATGAAAAATCTTTCACAAAACGTCGATAATATCCATCCAAACCAAGAAAACATCGAATCTCAGTTACTGTTGTTGGTCTCGACCATCTTTCGATAACCTTTATTTTTGCTGGATCCACAGATATCCCCTCTTTTGAGATTATGTGACCCAAAAATGTATCTTTTTGAAGCCAAAATTCACACTTGGTAAATTTGGCATAAAGCTTCTTCTTTCATAGGGTCTTTAATATAATTCTCAAGTGATCTTAATGTTCTTCCATTCTCTTTGAATAGACAAGAATATCATCTATAAAGACAACCACAAACTGATCAAGATTGTCTCTAAAGACTCTATTCATCATATCCATGAAGATAGCAGGGGAATTAGTAAGACTAAATGTCATCACTATAAATTAATAGTGTCCATACATTGTACGAAAAGCCGTCTTTGGTATATCCTCTCTTTTGACCCTTAATTGATGATACCCTGAACGAAGAACAATCTTGAAAAAGTATTGAGCTCCGCATAGTTAGTCAAATATTCCATCAATGCGTGGGAGGGGATATTTGTTCTTGATAGTGATCTTGTTAAGTTCTCGATAATCAATACAGAGTCTCATCGATCCATCTTTCTTCTTAACAAACAGAATAGGTGCTCCCAAGGTTATGCACTAGGGCGTATGAATACCTTATCAAGATTCTCTTGGAGCTGCTTCTTCAATTCCTGCAACTCAATTGGGGCCATTCTATAAGGTTTCTTTGAAATAGGAAAAGAACCCAGTACGAGTTCTATTGAAAACTCGACTTCACGATTTAGTGGAAGACCCAGAAATTCCTCTGGAAAGACATCATCAAACTCCCATACAATGGGAATATTCTTAATCGAGAGTTTCTCACCAACCCTTTGAGATAAATAACCTTCATTTAGTGGAATCAAGACCCATAGGATGGATGAAATTTCCACTGGAAGGTTATGTTCATCCTTTCATCGATAGACGATCAAAGATTGATCTGGAATATTAATTGTGATTTCCCTTCTTTGGAAATTGATATGATCTCCCTATAAAGAAATCCAATTCATACCAAGAATCACATCAAATTCCACTATAGGAAGGATCACAAGATTTGCAGGAAGCACTTTACCACAAACTTCAATC
This sequence comes from Viscum album, assembly GCA_963277665.1. Classification (NCBI taxonomy): domain Eukaryota; kingdom Viridiplantae; phylum Streptophyta; class Magnoliopsida; order Santalales; family Viscaceae; genus Viscum; species Viscum album. Next base: position 1,324,780,992 of record OY728142.1, on the reverse strand, counting down.
AGAGAGGAATTGTAAACTTTTGATGCAACCATTGTTCCATTAGGGGTTGTCACAGCTAACTCAACATCTAATTGTTGAGGTGATACGGTGATACCCTTAGAAAATTCTTCAGAAATAAAAGAGTGGTTGGATCTAGAATCAAATAAAACATTTCCTACTTTAGAGTGGATGGTAAGTGTACCTTTCACCACTTCGTTATCGTACTCTACATCGCTAATAGAAATTGCATGTGAATTTTCTTTGTCTTTAGCCTTAAGAGTTTGTTGACGTCGATCATCATAAACAACCCTTGGATTAGGGAATTGATTGGCATAATTCCCCATTTCCTTGCACTTGTAACATTGAAGTGTAGGAGGTGCACTCTGTGTAGCCTTTTCTTTGTTCGCATCACTAGACATCTTCTTCCCATCATTGCGGCATTCAAATTCCCGATGACATTCCTTTCCACATTTGAAACATTTACTTGTCCCATTAAGACAATTACCTCCATGTTTCTTTCCACACTTTGAGCATAAGGGAAAACTCATCTTCTTTTCAGTGTTCTCTTTAGATTTTCCTTTGAATTCTATTTTCCTCTTCTTATCAAACCCATATGACTGATGGGTTACTCCAATCACCATCTCAACCTTGAGAGAACATCGAATGATTTCCTCATAGCTATTGAAGTCCTTTATGGCTAACCCCCATAGAAGACTTGTTTTTAAGCCACTAAAGAATCGATCGATCTTACTCTCATGTTGGATAATAATACCAGAAGCGTACCTTGTATGTCTTGTAAAATTTTCTTCGTAGGTACCAACAGATTCATCATCCTTTTCCTTTATTTCAAGAAACTCCTTCTCCATATTTGTTCTAAGAATAAGAGGGAAGTACATATTGAAAAATAAGTTCTTGAACTTGTCCCATTCCATGGACTCAATTTCATATCTTGTCCAGGTATTCTTGATAAGATTCCACCATTGATCAGATTCACCTTCCAAACGACAAAATGCTAATATGACTTTATCATGTTCAGAACATTGAAGAACTGAAAATATTTTTCAGTGGTATTGATCCATTGTTCAGCCACTAATGGATCAGTAGACTTGCTGAATGAGGGTGGACACTTCCTCATGAAGGATTCAACAAATGTTGCTCCTTCCTTTTCTCGTTTGGAAGTCCTGCATGATTCGTAGCTTGAGAAAGTTGTGTGAGCATGGCTACAAGATTTTTCATTCCATCTCCCATAACGTTTGGTTGCTCAGGGGGACAATCATTGCATAGCCTGTCACATTCCGCACTAACTCGTTTCATTCGGGTTCCAGAAATTGACTAAAAACAAGAAGAATAGTGTGAGAAACACTAATTATAATAGGAAAAACACATAATCAAGAATAAAATTTCACACTTAAGGTCTTATCATAGGTTATCCATGGCCATTTATAAAACACTAAGATTGTGTTCTACACTTAGACTTATCCTTAGGGTTCTTACAAAGGCTTTCACTTCCTAGTTTCCAAAGGTTGACTATACCTTTCCTATGATACCAACTATAATGACCCATACATTACATACATTGTTAAGTACAGTTATTACAACATATAACAAAACCATGAGAGGACCGAATAGGTATAGTGTCTTTAGAAACTGGGAAACATAAACAACTGGTTCATAAAGTATCTACATTGTCTCCCATTTATTTCATCATATCTAGAGTCCCTTTTAGAATATCCTACTTAATAACGTTATTTCTGACCTAGGGAAATAAAACATACAAAAGTGTGAGCTCAAATGCTCAGTAAGGGTAAAAAAAATAAAAATCAATCATGTCATATTCATAAGAACATAACATTTTGGAAATCTTACCTTGTAAAAGAGATCATAATTTTATAACATGGGATAAATCATAGTAGTGAAATGTAATCCCAATATTCATAAAATAATACATGAAACATTTTGTCATACACACATAATCATAGAGAATAATTTCTTAGTAGTCAAGACTCATTTCCAAGACTATCTTAGTGGACAAAGTTCATTTCTGAACCGAGTTCACTCCTCATTTCAGTCATATATCACTGAACCGGTTTATCTTGCCATTCCAGCCATGTCTATCTCATGAGATATAAAATCTTCACCCAATGCATTGGAGGTAGATATAGGTCCCACCCATCTCATAATGAATCCATTCTTATGTGTTCCACAAAATCATAAATCATAAATCATAGCATAACCCATGTAATAAAAAATGGGATTCTTAATCATCATGCCATCATAACACAATCCATATTAGATAAAAGGAAATCATAAAAATAATTACATCATAACATAATCAAAACAATGTAAAAATAGGGATATAAATAGAACCCTATATTATATTAGATGGAAAATAATTTTTTATAAAACACTTGAACTCCATTCTTGAGGAAAATATCCTTTCTACGTCAAAAATATTTTCCTTTCTTAACATGTCATATAATTTTAAACTTAAAGAAGTTGAATAAAAATATACTTGAAAACTATTAAAGGAATCTTCATGGAAATTATGTTCTAAAGATCCATTCATATTGTATATGTTAAAAAAACATTCTTCTCGTACTTTGGCCAGAAAAGTCAAAAAGTACCTCGTACGAAAAATGATAGACGATTCCTTTCATATCTTTTACTAAAAACTCACTGAAGGGTAAAATTATATTTAAACAATTGTAGTAGGATAGAAATAATATTACATATGGAGGAAACATGGATGTGGATGATAAATATTCCCCAGTAAATTCTAATGTATAAACAATCTCGGATAAAAATTGAGATTGCGAGATTGTCCCTTACCATAGGTCTGATTTGCTTCGTAAGTGTATGAACCTCCTGTATAATGATTTAAATAATGTCATTGAATTATTACAGAATCATACTCATTGTTATGATATCATATATGGTTGTATTGTTATATGCTTAGTATTAATATTTTATTGCTACTTGTTATTCGGGTGTTTATTACTTTTTGTTCTTATGCGTGTTTTGTAGAATAAAATCTTATTATTCTCTTTAGGTTATAAATACCTCCTTTCCAGAATGGTATTAGTGTAATATATATCATATTTATTCATTCAATTCATTTATATAATAATTATTCAATGAATATCATGTAGAACGAGTCACATCACATCGTGGAGACGGTATTCCATACATACACACGAGTGATGATATCATTCCCATTATTATGGAATTGTATTGGAGTATATGTATACTATTTCAGAATCAATATCACTTTGCAATATTAATATATAGTCATTACTTACACCATTATACCCATCCAATTAAGGTGGTGGTGGAAAATAGATTACACCAAGGCATGTAGACGGTATTCCATATGTACGCACGCACGGTGATTTCGTTTTCTGTAGGATGGATAGATGGCGAAATAGGGTTGTTTCATAAATATAATAACATATTAGTAAATTATTTATACTGATGTTATTACTTCATAATGAAACAAAAAAATATGAAGAAGTGAAAGAAGAAATAAAGTTGAAAGAATCGGTAACGGGCATTACCTCTTCTTTGAAGCGCCTCTTTGAGATCTCCTTTTAGGGCACTAACATTGGTCTTCAAAGAATACCAAGACATCTAAGATGTTTCTAGGGAAGTGTATAAGAGAATTTGGCAGGGTTTGGCAGAGCCTGAAGGCTCAATGTGGTGTGAGGAAGAGAGGGAGGATGTGCCCTTTTATAAGGGAGGAGAGGGGCACCTTAGGAAAAACTAAAAATATTATTTTATTATAAAGTCATATTCAGTTTTTAATAGCTCCAAATTGATTTATTTCAAATATAAGGTGGGGATGGGTCTAAAGACTCTCATCTAATATAATTTAGACATGTTTAGGTATCTATTTTAACCTTATCATTTAGATTTGACTTTAAGTTAGATAATTTAACTTTCACAGTGTCTTCTTGTTTTCTTACACTATAAGGTTAATAAACATACCATAACAAGCCAAAGGAACCCCAAAGTGTTTATTATTAATATATATAACCTTAGATAAGTCATTTTGACCAAACATAGATTTTTAGAAATAAAATAACAGTTAATAATATAATATTTGTTTTAAAAACTATTTTATGTCAATTTTGACACTATTTGGTAATTAATTTTTGCGAAAATCATAAAAGAATGATTAGTTAAAAAAAGTTAATTAAATCAATACTTACATGTCTTATTAACCTATAAAATTGTTTTAATTCATAAAAAGTCTCAAATTACATTTATTTGGGTATTTATAAAATCAATTATGTCAATATTTCATTAATAAGATAATTATTGTATCATCATTGTGTCATAAATAAATTAAATTATATAATGTCTAAAAATTACAAATAAAATATAATTATGTAGGAAATCATTTTAGATTTCTAATTAATAATTATACTCTAATTTATTCTATGTATAACCCTATATTAAAAATGTTTTAGTTATAAAAGGTTGATTTTAACTATTTTAACTATTTTTTAAATAAAATAATAGTAAATGTCCTAATCTAATCCATGTGGACCTAAATGGTCATATTTTATCCCTAAGGTTGTTTTTGGTCGAATTAAACTTATCCAATAGAATTATAACATGTGTTAAGGTAATAATAATATCATTTTTACCCCTAATTACCCTATTTACTTTTAACCGTGATAAAAAAGTAAAATGTTATTATTCACCAAAAATTATTTTCATCTCATTGAACCGCATTTTACTTATTGACATCAACCGTGTCTCTTGGATTTTTTAAATTCCATTCACAAAAGTGGTAAAATTATGTTTTATGTAAATTTGCAAATTCTCCAAGGAGGTGGGTAAAAGATGGTCAAAAGTTCAATAAAATTTTTATATATCTAAAATTATTATAAAATGACTCCAATGAATTAAATTGAACTTATATAAGTATTATGTATCAATTTTTACATAAAATAAAAATAAAATAAATAATTATTTAAATAAAAAAGTCAGTTTTTAAATAGTAACCCAGTGTTTTCACTATTCATCAAAAATTGAATGTTTTCCGAAAAATACCAATATTTCACCCGAAGCTAATTTCGATATTTGGAATCCAAAAATGAAGTCAGTTTTAAAAAATAAAAATTACAAAATTTCAAAAAGTGGGTATTATAATTCATAACGGCTAGTTTTAATAATATTTTAATAGTATATCGTTGTTTTGTGAAACTCAGTATTGTGTACAACACACGCTATCGAGGAAGGTCATGATTGAGTGTAACGCAAGATAAGCTAGTGTTGTGTGCCGTGAAAGATTCCTTTGATGATGTATATAACATAAAAAAAATTCTCATAAAATTCTCGGGTGTTACATGCGTACTTTGCAAGTGTTCTCTATGAATCAGAACTTTTACATCATGGCGCTACAGCGAGTCTTTGACTTCGGGTCTCAGCACTTCATGACTATGTGCTTGAACGCCTAGGCAGGGCTCTGCGAACAGTCTTCATGAGCAGTCTTCATGAACGAACATTGTGAACGAACTTCGCAATCCATCCCTATAGTCTTCCAAGCTCCAGAATTGAATGGCTCTTCAAGAAGCTTCCCAAGGGGTCCCTACGGATGCCACCCAGAGGGATGAGATGGTGAATTGTCTTGGTCTGGGGAAGTTGGTACGGAGCAACTCAGACCATAGTTTATTGGTGGAGCTTCTATCAGAGAGACAAAATAACTACCCATAGTGCAAGAGGTTGAAATTGTACAGCTTCAGGCTGAGGGATGATGTATTTATCCCAGAAGGGAGTTTTGATGAACCAACTAACTAGTTCAAGGGCATGTCATACCAGCGCTGATGGTTCAGGGCGGCTGATGGGATTGCCCGGGAGGATTTCACACCCGTTAATGCTGATTTCTTATACAACCACCTTAGTAAGATCGATGGGAAGGCACTTTAGCCAGATACGTCTCCTCCTCTATACCACACGATACTGATGGAATCTTTAAGGAACCCAAGGAATGGGTGGTCTGAAGAATGGGACTTCCGCCCGGGTGGAAACTTCACAGACGATTGGGCCTGGGTCTTCAGGGTAGGCGGCTCGTGTGAGGAGTTTAAGGCTGAGATGATTAGAGTGGGTTTGAAAAAGGCGTCTTGGGCCTCTCAATTCCACATATATCAACCAAAATTGATGATGCCAAATCATTTGAGTATATGGTCTTCAAGGACCAATACCTTCCACTTACACCATGGAGATGTATATATCAGCATTTGGGACATCCACCAGATCTCGAGGGTCCGAATATTGGGGGTGATGTATGACGAATTCCTCCCCTTCATGAGTGCATGGGAGGATCTAGAGAAAATTCCACCACTGTTTATGGAGATGATAGAGCTTGTACTCGGGGAGGACCGGGAGGCAGTAAGGGATGTCCACTTTAGGCGGTGGTTCAAAAAATTCCTAAAATTCCTAGAAAATAGGTAGTTTCGGGTGAGGCCTCAGACATACCTGAAAGGGTCTCGGAGTAAGGAGCACTAGTGCTGGTGACTTTTGGAGGATAGCCAGTGGAAGACCTACGGGTTCAACGTCAACACCGAGAAGCAACCAATAGTCAGCCTCGTAGCGTTCATCACAGATATGATCTGTGGTTGGATCCTTCTGGTGAGGGAAAACAACATGGGAGTACACCCCAGCACATTCATCATGGCATCCACATTGGCTACAGGAGGGTGGATCAACCTGGAAATCTCGATGATCACCAAGCTGTATATGGTGTTGTGGAATATCAGTGAGTGGAAAAGGCCATAGATGGTATGTGGGCCATTCCACCTCCTGTAATGGTGGATAGCAGCACATATCAGGGGGATTACAAATACCCAAACCCTATCTCTCTTCTAGGCTTGAACATCTACCCATCGATCCTGAATTACGTGGGGAGGATTTTGAAAAAATGGACCACATCGTTGGTTCAAAGCCAGTTGTGGAGGGTGGTGGAATTCAATTTCCACCCGTTCCCATTGCTGAAGGGGATATTTACTGATGACGACCGGGGAACGGAAGAGCACTGGGCCTATCTCATTTCCTTACATAGTGGAGTTCTGGTGGCGAGGGGGGACCGTGATCCCCTCTGCAACCCATATACCCCACACTAGTATGTAAGGAAATTATAGTGTATGCAGAGGCTGACCCCACAGGTCAATTTAGAGGTGCGCTATGAAGAAAACCCGTGCATGATGAGGACGATGTGGCTCATGTTCACATGAGAAGATGGGAAAATTCAGAATGAGTTTCCTCTGTCGACTTCTATACTTGGGATGGTAAAGGAATATACCCAGAGTTGGGAGGTGGCCTACCCTATAGAGATGCTGAAGCGGCCAACCATTTGAGTTGCTGATGGTGAGCTTCCCAGACCTCAGGGCCGGAAGGCTGTAAGGGTATCCCGTGGTGGTAGGGCTGCAATGGCGGGGAGGCCCGCACCAGTTGAGGGTGAGGAAGCATCCATAAGTCCAGTAGTGGTAGCAGACATTATGGTTCTGGAATAATAGAGCCATCTGTAGGGGAGGATATTGAGAGGATTCCACAAGATACCCACCCAGGCTCTAGGTAAGCGACTGCGCCATATCAACATGCCGGAGGATGTCGTATTCCCAGTGGCTTGGAACATCTAGGAAGTCAACAGGGAATTCCTCAGCCTCGCCAAGTTGTGGCAGCACTTGAACCATCATGGGATAGATTTACCGGGGATAGGCCTTATTTTGGACAGCATTGTGGTGCCCCAGGTGGAGGCAGAGTGGTACCTGGCAGAGCTGGAGGACATTGTTCATTCTCGGGGTGCTCCATGTCCAATGACAGATCGAGTATTGGTGTTTATCGACTTCACTACTCCCCCAAAGCTGTCATCCACTGATTTGAGAGAGCACTTTCCCATGCCAGAAGAATCAGAAGAGTCCTCCTAGGGAGATGAGGCTAGGAGAGGGAGCCTGTTGGAGGAGGGCGAAGTGGGAGATCCAAACTCAGATCATGAAGAGTTTACAAAGGCCCTTGAGGTAACAATCAAGAACCCATTTTTCTGAGACTTGCTTTGAGGTAATTCTGGAATCCTTTTAAACATATGAACTATGCAGGAGAGTATTATACATAGAACTCATTATTTTCCCTTAGTGGATGGTGAGACGGGGTCCTTGAGATCTATTCCCTCTGCCACATGTGATGCTACCTCTAGCGGGGATAGGATACCTAAGGTGACCCCTCCAAAGCATTTAGTCCTTCCGATAATATATGGGGGGGCCATGCTTTATGGTCCTGATGGAATCAACCTAAGAGCGAGACCAATGATTCCATATCTGTAAGTCCCCCCACCAATTTCATGACTTCCATCCCCTAACCATTTTTTACTGACGTCCATGTCCCTTTTGGCACGTATAGTTCTTCAAATGGTGTGGGTCTCATTGTAATGGTTGGATGGGGCTTCTGGTGGCATCCTTCCTAGGGGAATACCGGCTGTCGTGGAGGCAGAGGCTCCATCCAACCCAATTGTGGCGCTCTCAATCACTAGTGGAACTGTCAGCGGGGTTGTGCCTGAGATCTTTGATGTGGGATCCAATGATGAGCACAAGTCGGATGGACCCAGTCCTGCCACGCCTGATCAAACACAAGTCATGGACCCTGATGAAGAGTTCCTGTAGGTGTCCTCCATGTATGATCCTACAAACCATGCCAACTAGGATGAGATAGCCTCTAATGAAGAGGATAGCAAGATTGACCATTGCCGATCATGGAAGGTGATCATTCACTTCATCAATGACACCTCCCAAGCTCTATGGTTGGATGAGATGGACAGACATTGCTCGTGGCTGTGCACAATCTGTGCTAGGAAAGTGTATGTCCAATGTCCTCACATGATCTTTTGAAATCTTATGGCAGAAATGATTTGGTAGTATGATCGTGGCCTCATTGTGGGATGGAACTGGAGGAAGGCGGTAAGAATAATGAGGTTCTAGGAGGATTAAGATGAGGTCCAGTAGCTGTAGAATCGGGAAAACGAGCACTTGACCTCCCTCAACCTGAAGTCAGAGCTAATACTGCAATTGAAGACCCAGCTGGAAGAATATGATGAGGGCATGAAGCGAGCCTCTGAGGAGATGACCGCCATATGGACCGACATGGAGAAGTCCCTGATTGTGGAAAACGAATTGTGTCCACTCACTACTGAGGAGGAGCGGGAGATGAACAGGCTACAGAAACTCCAATATTCCACCATCCAGAGTGTGGAAAATTTGTTACACTATTTTGATGAGGTCAACCCATCCATGGGGGGAGACGAACCTTGGGTACATTAATGATCAGCAAACCCTCAAAAGTAATTTCATTATTTGATTGTTTTATGCCACAACATGCATGAGTTTCGTTGTTTACATTACCTCATTGCATTCTCGTGGTTTTGGTAGGAAATCTAGTGATAATTCCCTAAGCTCATGTGGGTTGGGCCCGATGTGAGAAACAAGGGATGACCACCTTATCACCCCATCCAAACGTATGATTGAAAACCATGTTTCGGCCATCCAGGGCATTGAACAACCGAAATGGATTTCCAGGGGGAATGGGAGAGACCTGAATGGAGAATAAATCTCTCAGAATAGCCGAATTACTATTTTCCTAGAGTGCTCTTGTGCATAAAAAGGGTAACTCCATGGGCGCTGGAATAAATCTGAATACATGGGAATGGGAGGTGTGAATCACGATACCTAGGATTTGGAACATTGTGCGGGGTGGTGTGAAATAAATGATTTTTTTTACCATATTCAAAACACAATACCCTTATTGTGTTATCCTGGAATAGGGATAGAAAATTAGGGCCGACCACTGACCATGTTCGAAACACAGGGCCTGACTCCAAATTTCATTTGTTGGTCTTCCGAAACGTTGGCCCAAGATAATAGGCGGGCCATAGGATGAGCATCCGTACTGTTAGGAGGTTTCCTTAGACATGAAAGAGGATGAGGGTCTGAATTAGGGGTACCCATAACATGAAATGTGGAGTGAAGGGTTATTCTAACGGAATCCAACACTCAAAATTATGGCACTATTGTAGGAGCACATTAGATGGGCGCATCGGTCTGATCATGGGTCATTCCTTCTTTTAGACAAGACCTCCCTGGTGAGGGAATTGTTGCTCCCCAATGTCATCATGGAGCATACCAAACTTGTTCAGGTAAAATCAACAGTTTCATGATTCCCCACATGGGGTCAGGCCAGGGGGCCAGAATTGAGGAGGAATAGGATTTATAGTTCATGGGGATAGACCCAAGGTGAAATTCCTAAGAGTCTATATGTATCCCTTGAGGGTGAGAATCAAGCCATATATAGTTCTAGAAGATGTCGTGTTGATCGCCACTAGAAAAATTCTACACTTGGATTCTGTGATGCAATGAAAAACTGCACCATAACGTGATCAAGAATATCAATGAAGAAAGAACACCAAAAAGATACATCTTGTCAATTATTTAAATTAATTATAATCAACCTGTGACGATCCACTTTTGTGGTTCCAGGACCTTTCTTATTCTTTGTCTATTTCTGTGAATCGATCTGTGGAAACTGGCATTTATGATCATATTGATCCAGGATTGTTCATTGCAAATGACAAAAATCCAAGTGGGCACATCCACCCAAGAGCATCCATTGTGCCTGAAACCATCAACTGGTATCAGAGCAAGTATACAATGTTGATTATAGTTATTTTATTTTCATTGATAATTTACTCATTTATATTTGATTCAATTCAAGATTAGCCATTCTATAAAACTAAATGAATGAGATCTTTTCTTCCTCCTTCATGTCTCGATTAATATCACAGAACAGACCTTTTAATTTTAATATTTATTAATATAAAAAACAAGGAACTCATCCAGAGGAGCCGCTCTTTCTGCCCGTACAACACAAGAATACATAGCATGTAGTGAAAACTACACACCGTGTACCTAGGTTCAACGAACCAGTTCTGGTCCTACAAACCACGCCATGTGAATTTAGTATACCCGAGTTGTATTACATTGTGTTGACCAGGATAGAATGGCACATGGATACTAGAATACCCGGCGTGTCTGTTGAATCAAAACATCATGTAGTCCGATTTGGTACTGGTGAAACCGTGTTCAAGGAGAAGCCGTGTTCCGTGTACACGAGATTTTCAGGTCGGTAACCGTGTAACAAGAAAGTACACGTCATGTTAGGTTAATCTACATGTCGTGTACTCCAAAATTTCTAAGTACAAAAAAACGCCAAAGACCCCGTCATGTACTTTGGATAAAGTGTGGAAAATACATGCTGTGTATTATATCTTACATGCCACGTACTTTCTAGAAATGGGATTTCATCAGGATTTCTCCAAAAGTACAAAGACCTGTACAAGGAATATGGATGAGAAGAATCTCAAGGAATTTCAGAAAGGAATTTAAGATAAAGAAATTATTAACAATAAGAACATAATTAATTGAATTCAAGCGCGACTTATCTTGAATAAATAAAATGATTAAAATAATTTGATTGCTAAATATGAATAAATGTCGTTGCATGCTATGGATGATCATGTGCTAGAACAAATACCATTTTTTTGTGAGTATGGTTTCATTTAAATTTGTTTAATTTAAATTTGTTGGTCTGTGAGCCTTCATCCAATAAAATTTAGTTCTTGTGTGCCCATAGTTTCATTATTGTAAACCCCTTGTAATGGAGGATCCCCCAATCTAGAGGAGATAGGTCAAAACCCGAAGCTGAGGCGAAACCAACCCAAGAAGATACAATGGTGGACAGGTGGGAGCTGCAACACATGAACCATTTGTTCAAGGTGTTTTACCTAGGTCCGGGATAAATTATTAGATAGCTAGATGAGATAACCAATAGAATCTCTTGTTCATGCCATATTATTTTATTTTTATCTAATTGCATGGTTTATTTATTATGTATTTGTTGTCATGATCACATAATTAATGAAATAAACAAGCATGCAAAGATGTAATATAATAAAATTCGGACTATGCTTAAACATTATCAGAACATGGTTAATAACTTAACAAAGAATCACTTAATATTAACAAGCATGTTATAATGAAAAAATAAAAATAAAGAATAAAATCCCTAAAATACCATTTTAATTCAGACCAAGCCTTGTATTACTTGATTAAGGGAACAACTCAATAAAACTATCTGTGTGACCAAACCTTGTTGGGACACTTACTTTTATAAAGGAATATCTTATGAATGTTTCGGGTTAACTTAAACATTTTCCATCAAGAGAAGTAGCCCATGCTGGACTTGTTGTAAAATGGAGGTAAGTGTTGTGGAAATCCAAGTCAGGATTTTTGGATTGGGGAGTCCACTCAACATATCATGGTACGTTAATCTCATAGTTGGAAAAGACCTGCCTACCTAAATACCTTCAAATAGCATGACCAACCATTATTGGGGTTATGCGTTGGGGAATATGGATCTTTTCCACTAGAATGTCAATGAAACTGGACATTTGGAGCTCAATAGTGAGGGCCATTGGAAATTGATAATATAATGGGATACTTAATAAATTCATTTATTATTTTTTTATAAAATATAATCAAATGGTACTGATAAATATATTCTTTTAATTTGTAGAATCTATATGACAAGCTTTTCAACCACATATTCTCTGCGATCATTTCTGGATAAAGACAATATCCTCACCGGTAGTAATTTTCAGAAATTGTTAAGGAACCTTCAGGTTATCCAATGCCATGAAATTTTTTTTATGTGCTGGAGTCCTCACATCCTGATTCACCTCCCCAATGGGAAAGTGATGAATATTTCCTGGTCTATGATCACCTTTTAAATGATGCACTCGATGTTCAACGTTTGATGTTGTCTTCAATGTCATGTTATCTCATGAAGTCTCATGAATACATGGATTCCTATAGAATGCTCGAGCACCTACATGGTCTATACTGGGAGAGAGCAAGCCATAAAAGGTTTGAGACTTATAAGGCTCTATTTCAGAGCAAGCTTGGAGAGGGTGCCCCAGCAGGGCCTCATGTAGTCAAGATCATTGGCTACATTGAGCACATGGAGGTTCTAGGGTTTAAACTCCCTGAAGAATTGGGTATCGATCTCATTTTTGCATCACTTCCCCAGAGCTTCTCTAACTTTGTTGTAAATTTCAACAAGAACAACATTGAGAATTCTCTATCTGATATTCTCATCCTTATTCTCAAAGTGGGCAATGACATGAAGTGTGAAAAGCCTTATGTCTTTATGGTGAATAAAAGGAAAGGGAAAGAGAAGGTATTTAATACCAAATCTTCTTCAAGGACTTCCAAGAAAATTATGATCAAAGGGGAGGCATGAGAATAGGAGGTTTTTTGTTTCGCATGTGGCAAGAAGGGCCACTGGAAGAAAACCTACACCCAGCCAAGGAAGAAAGGGGAAGCTTCAGGTGCATTTTTTATCGAATTCAATATATATACTTCTACTAATTAGTTATTAGATACTACTTGTGGTGTTTACATATGTATCCAAATACAGGAACCAAGTAGATTCAGAAAGACTGAACGAGGTAAGGTGGATCTGCAAGTAGCCAACGGAGCCAGACTCATTGTTGTAGCTTTCAGAGACTACCACCTCACATTTCCTTCTCAAATGGTCTTGGTTCTGAAAGGATGATTTTATGTACCCTTTATAACAAAAAAAATTATTTCAGTATCTAGATTAGATACATATGGATTCATATTCACGTTTTTATTTGTATGTTTCTACTTTTATAAAGACAACATTTGTTTTGGTAGGGCACATTTATATAACAAGGTTTATGTGTTAGACTACACAAACCAGGTAATGGAAATCGATGACAAAATTAATTCACATGACTCATACCATACCCAACTTTGGTATCCCTAGGTAGGTCATGTCAATGAGAAACGTTAGAAAAAAGTACATCAAGATGGGTATTTAGAGTCTTTCGAACTAAAACCACTTGGTGTTTGTCATGCGTGTCTACATGTAAAAATGACCAAATCTCTATTTAGTGGGAAAGGTGAAAGGGCTAAAGAGCATCTATAATTAGTTCACATAGATCTTTCTGGACCATTTCATGTTAATTCAAGGGGTGGGTTCTTGGACTTCATAACTTTTAATGTTGATTTCAGTAGTTATGTATATATTTACATTATGAGGTATAAGTCAGATTATTTTGATTGGATTAATGAATACAAGAATAAAGATGCACCATCTTGGTAAGAAGATTAAGAAACACCACTTAGATAGTGGAGGAGAATATCTTAATCAGGACTTCATTGATTTCTTACGAGATTTTGGGATTCTATCTTAACTCGCTCCTCCTTACATGCCTCAGTGGAATGGTGTGAGTGAAAGGAGGAACCACACCCTGTTGAACATGGTGAGATCAATGATGAGTCATGAGAGTATTCCATTATCCTTTTGGGGACATTCATTACAAATAGAAACACACATACTAAACCAAGTACCAACTAAATTGATAAATGGTAGTCCGTACGAGTTATGGAGTGGATGCAAAGCCATGTTATAAAATTTACATGTGTGGGGTAGTGAAGCATTTGTTAAGGCCTCTTCAGGTAAAAAAATAGCACCCCAATGCACAAACTATATCTTTATGGGATGTCCTAAGTAAAAATAGGGATATTAACTATACAACCCCCAAATAAAACAGTTACAGTGGAAAGACATGCCATATTCCTTGAGAGGGAGAACATTTCCAAAAGAGATAGTGGGAGTAAAATATACTTCGATGAATTAGAGGCTCAAGATACACAAGAGTTGGTACAAGAATAGATTCCACAAAGCCCCATGGAAGAACAATCTATTCCAGAGACACACACTATGGGAAAAATCGATTATTGCGATGTGGTATTTGCGACAGACTTTATTCCCGTCACAAAAACTCCGATGAAAAGCGTATTTGCGACGGGAATATATGCCCATCGCAAATGGTCTGTTATTTGTGACGGGAACACATGCCCCATCGCAATAGATATGGCGCGGTTTGTGTGCCAAAACGCTGGAAGACTATTTGCGAAGGTGTCCTTCGTCCCATCGCAAGTACCCAGAGGTGGTAAATACTATTTGTGACGGGTAATTGTCCCGTCGCAAAACACTATTTAGCAGGTGTTATTTGTGATGAGTCCCGTCACCAATACCGGCGGCAGTAAATAGGCTTTTGCAACAGGGATATCCGCACATCGCTAATGGTATGTCGGCCTGCAGTTATTTGCGATGGGCCCATCGCAAAAACCCTTTTAACCACCGCCTGTATTAAATACGGGCGATGGTATTTGCTATGGGGCCCGTTTCCAATACCCGTGGTGGTAAATAGAAATTTGCGACGGGGATATCCACCCGTCCCTAATGGTATGTTGGCAGGCAGCTATTTGCGACGGGCCCATTGTAAAAACCCTTTTAACCGCTGCCCGTAATTAAAGCGGGCGAAGGTATTTGCGATGGTAAACCGTCGCAAAGAAGACCGTCAAAAATATTCTAACCTATATATACCACCATCTATTTTTTTTCAAATCATTCATATCTCTCTTCCTTTTTTTCCTTTCTCTCTTTAATTTCCTGTTTTAATTAGAATTTTTTTATTTTAATTTTTCTAATGTGAAGAGAAGAGAAGGAGTTGGAGGCGCAAACTACTTCCAAATATCAAAGGTATTTATAGTTTTTTTAATTGTAAAATTATTTTTAATTGTTAATTTTATTTTTAATTGTAAATTTTAATTTTTTTAATAAAATTTTTAGTATCTATATAGTATAATTAGATTAAGTGGTTGTACCAAATAATCCTTGTCTGGATACGAACAAGTAGAGGTGGCTTTGGCACAGATGTTCCTAGGAGTGAAAACTCTAACAAGGTGTTTAGAGCTTGACTCTGGGTAACCTGGTACACGACAATGGGTCTTGTTGCACTCTTGGTTCGACACTCTCGAAGGATGTTTTGGTAATAATTAGAAATAAATATATTTAATTAGAAATAATTATAAATAGTTATATTTAATTAGGAATAATTATATAATTGTTATATAATTAAAAAATAATTAGATTAAGTTAAAATAATCATCAAATAATTAGTAAATAATTAGATTTAATTAATTAGAAATAATTAGGAAATAATTGAAAATAATTTGAAAACAATTTAAAATAATTAGAAAATAAACATAAATAATTAATAAATAATTAAAAATAATTAGGAAACAATAAAAAATAATTAAGAAACAATTATGAATAATTAAGAAACAATTAAAAATAATTAGGAAACAATTAAAAATAATTAGGAAACAATTAAAAATAATTAAGAATCAATTAAAAATAATTAGGAAAAAATTAAAAATAATTAGGAAAGAATTAAAAACTGAGACACGGCCCATACTCCTACGGGAGGCAGCAGTGGGGAATTTTCTGTAATGGGCGAAATCCTGACGGAGCAATGCCACGTGGAGGAGGTAGAAGGCCCATGGGTCGTGAACTTCTTTTCCCGGAGAAGAAGCAATAACGGTATTTGGGGAATAAGCATAGACTAACTCTAAAAATAAAAAAAAAGGAAACAATTGAAATAAAAATAATTAGGAAACAATTTAAATAAAAATAATTAGGATACAATTGAAATAAAATTAATTAGGAAACAATTGAAATAAAAATAATTAGTAAATAATTGAAATAAAAATAATTAGGAAACAATTGAAATAAAAATAATTAGAAAATAATTAAAATAAAAATAATTAGGAAACAATTGAAATAAAAATAATTAAGAAAAAATTGAAATAAAAATAATTAGGAAATAATTAAAATAAAAATTATTAGGAAACAATTGAAATAAAAATAATTAAGAAATAATTGAAATAAAAATAAATAGGAAAAAATTGAAATAAAAATAATTAGGAAAATTAGCAAGAGTGATTGACCGCTTATCTACCTCAATTTTCTTTTCATTTCTGTGTTGATTCTTGATAGGAAACTTCCTCCTACACATGTAATATTTTTTTTTACTGTTAAAATTATCAATATCATTGCCAGCATAGAGCTGATAAGGTTTATAATTTTGATAGTAAAAGAAAATATTACATGCGGAGGTAGAAATTTCCAATCAAGCTCAACACACAAATGAAAAGAAAATTGAGGTAGATGAGAGTTCAATAATGTTTGTTTTTCTATTCAATGATGGATTAACCACCCGACCTATATGCATATCTTCTCATTAATAATTAGTAACATAATTAGTAATATAATTAGTATCATAAATAGTAACATAATATAAAATACTATATTACTATAATATTAATAGTTAAATAATACTAATAATATAATTATTTTATTATTATATGTTTAATATTTATAAAAAATATTAATATTATTAAAATTATAAATAATTTATAAAATATTACAATTATCAATATTTTCAACAAGTTTTTCTCTATTTTTAACATGTTCAAATCATAAAGGGTCGCCAATTTTCAAGTCATTCCCAAAAAAAAGGTTTTGTCAACCATGTCTATTGTAAACTCTATAATTTTTCTTAGTTGGTTGATCACCTCGCAAGTAGCATTGTAATAGGACAACCCAAGTCATGTCTTTCTCATATATGTGAATCATATCACATTACTTTTTATATAGATCATTCTTTCTTGAAAAATTAAGGAAAGATACTGAAGTTCTCTTAATTTTTCAATTAAGAATGATCAATGTAAAGGGTCATGCGAAATGATTCTTAAAGGCAAGAATGACATTACTTGTGTCGTCTTGTTGCAACACTACTTGCGAGTTGATCAACCATGTAAGAACAATTATAGAGTTTACATTGGACATGGCTGATGCAAACATTTTATTGGGCATGACCTGAAACTTGATGACCCTTAAAGATTTGAACATGTTATGAATAGGGAAAAATCTATTGGAAATATTGAGATTTGTAATAATTAGTAATAATTAATCAAAAATCAAATAAATTTGAGTACATGGTTATAAATTGACACAATTTCAAGAGGATTGATGACTACCTTTTGTTCGACGTCTCATATCTTTACTAATTTCTCCCACTAAAATCAGTATAAAAAATGTGCTCTCACATATGTCAGATCCAATTTTTCATACTGATTTCAGTCGAGGGATAGTTAAAAAGAGACGAGTCATTAGACAAATGAGGCTTTTTTTGCCGACGACTCATCTCCTTGCAAGGAGATGAGTCCTCAGGAAAAAGTGATGCCGCTAATCTGCTGGAAATTACTAAGAAATAACTGTAATTATGTATCTTCTCTTTTTAGGATATTGTTTTTCTTATATAAAATTATTTAACAACATCAATGGTTTTCAATTTTTTGGAATCATATATATGAATATGGATCAAGGAAATCAACATCAATCATTATTAAATGATCGTTCTTGGATAAATCAGCACAGAAATCCAAAAGGTTCTAGTTTAAATCCTATATTTGTTGATGTTGTTGAAGCTTTCTTATCATTTGCATCATCAAACCCGGGATTTGTTTCGAAAGGGAAAATTAAGTGTCCTTGTAAAAAATGTACTCTGAGAACGTTTGAGGCATTTGACATCATTGGGAAACATCTCTTGCGTTATGGTTTTCAATCAGATTATATTTTTTGGTATCAACACGGTGAACGCAGTCTAGAGAAGATACTAATAATTTGATTCCGGATCCATCATGGTTTCAGAATTTAGTACATGATGTTGCAGGGTCATCCATTTAACAAAAGAAAATTGAGGATGATGTTGATTTACCTCCCGAGTTGGCACCATCTGAATTTTCTGAGTTGTTCAGGTCTACTGAGGATGCATTATATCCTGGTTGTAAGATAATAAAATTAGAACAGTTGCAAAATTTATGGCTATTTAATCAGATAATGGAATGTCAAATAACTATTTTGATCAGATATTTTTTTTGGTTAATGCACTATTACCTGAAAGAAATATGCTTCCTGCTAATTATTATGAGAGCAAGAGACTGGTATGTAATCCGGGCCATAGTTATCAGAAGATCTAGGCATGTTAAAAGGATTGCATCTTATATTATGGTGAAAACGAGTCCTTGGATAGTTTTCCCACATGTGTACAATCAAGGTATAAAGAATTTAAATTAGGGGAGTCTGGATTGATTCCTGTAAAATAGTTGAGATATTTCCCGCTTACACCCAGGTTGAAACGTTTATTTATGTCTCAGAACATAACGAGAATGATGTCATGGCATAAAACCAATATTTCAAATGTTAAAAGCTTGATTCATCCATCTGATGGTGATTCATGGAAATATTTTGATCAAGTGCATCCGTCTTTTGCTTTAGAATCCTGGAACGTGTGATTGGGTCTTTCTACTGACGGTTTTTGTCCATTTGGATCTTTTGGTAGTGAGTATTCGTATTGGACTTTCTTTATAACTCCATACAATTTGCCTCCATGGATGTTGATGAATGATCCTT
Source organism: Viscum album (assembly GCA_963277665.1). Taxonomy (NCBI): domain Eukaryota; kingdom Viridiplantae; phylum Streptophyta; class Magnoliopsida; order Santalales; family Viscaceae; genus Viscum; species Viscum album. The sequence continues at coordinate 1,324,761,555 of OY728142.1, read as the reverse complement.
ATATCTTTTTGACATTATTAATCCTAGGAAATCCAAAAAATAATATTGATGTTTATTTGAAACCATTGATTGATGAGTTAAATTTATTGTGGAGTCATGGTGTTGGTGCATATGATGCTGCTGTGAAACAGAATTTTGTAATGAAAGCTGCGTTGATGTGGACAATTAGTGACTTCTCGGCATATGGCATGTTATCTGGCTGGGGTACACATGGTCCAAAATCATGTTCTTACTGTATGGGAGACAACAAAGCATTTATGATCATGAATGGAAAAAACCTTTCTATTTTGACTGTCATCACAGATTTCTTCCAATTGATCATCCTTTTCAAAGGAATAAATCTCATTTCAGAAAAGGCAGAATTGAAAGAGATGAACCTCAATGAATTATCTCAGGCACAGAGTTACAATCATTTGCATTTTCATTACCTTCCATCACTTTTGGACAGACAATAAACCAACAGAAAATTCATGGCTTTGGGAAAAAACACAATTGGACAAAATGGAGCATTTTTTGGAATCTTCCATACTGGTCTGATTTGTTGGTCCGGCACATGTTGGATGTCATGCATATTGAGATGAACTGTTTTGATAATTTATTTCATTTAGTTTTGGATACACCAGGAAAAACCAAAGATAATGTAAAGGCACAATTAGATCTTGCCCAAATTTGCAGGCGATAAGAACTTGAATTGTTTTAAAGTGTCAGATTATAGAGATTAATGAAGCCAAAAGAAGCTTATACACTGACCAAAGAGATTCGCTTATTATTTTGTCAGTGGATTGCAGATTTGAGACTTCCAGATGGCTATGCTTCTAACTTGGGCAGATGTGTTAAAAATGGTCATATTACCGGATAACAAAGTCATGACTGTCATGTTATAATGGAAATACTTATGCCTATTGGATTAAGAGGTTTGTTGAATTCTATGATTTGGGATTTGATAACAGATATATCATATTTTTTCCGAGACATGTGTGGGGAAACAACATACTATGATACACTAAGAAAACTGGAGGAAGCTGTTGTTGTAATTATATGCAAACTAGAAAAAATATTTTCACCGACATTCTTTGACTCAATGGAACATTTGATATTAAATTTTCCACAATAATCAAAATGTGGAGTTCTGGTTCAGTTTCGATGAATGTACCCATTTGAGAGATTCATGAAGAAATTAAAGAAAAAAGTACGTAACAAATCATCAGTTGAAGGCTCAATTTCTGAAGCTTATTTGGAAGAAGAAATTTCTTTATTCTGCTCTAATTATTTTGAATCTGAATATCCCTCAAAATTTAACCGCATGAGCCGGAACCATGGGAATGTTGATGATGATATGAAAAATCAATTATCAGTTGTCAATCAGCCCGAACGTGGCTTTGGTGGAGTTCATGATAGATGGCTTTCAGATGATGAATATCATAGAGCTCATACATATGTTCTACTCAACTGTGAAGAAATGTCACCAATTGTATAGTGAGTGCTCCTATCCCTTATTCTATATATTATTTTACTGTAAATTAATCATATTTTATTTGTAGGTTATATGATGATCATATCAAAAACAATTTCCTCAAATTATAGCAGCTGGCTTAGAAGAACGTCAGAAAAAAAAATTTGCCTCCTAGTTTCAAAAACTGGTAACATACACTCTTTTTTAGTTTTACATATAAAATCAATTTATTACTTTTAGTAGTGATAAATGTTTTATAAATTTTCAGGTGTCTGTACATGCTGATAATATTGATAGTCGATTGCGTATATTGAGTATCCCACCATCCAAAATGGATAAATCTTATAATTCATATGTATTGAATGGTTATCGCTTTCATACACGTGCATATGGGGAATCAAAGAAAACAATGAACAGTGGTGTTTGTTTTAAGGGATAACATCACAAAGATATTGAATTTAACTTTTACATCATGCTTGAAGAAATTATTGAACTGTGTTATTTGGGACAGAATTATCTAACAATGTTTAAATGTCGATGGATGGATACTGAGAGAGGCTTGCGTATTCATCTGACTCATGGAATTTTTTATATTAAACATAAAATTCTTCTTGCAGTAAATGAACCATTTTTATTGTCTCATAAGGAACATCAAATTTATAATGCAAAATACTGTGCTACTGCAAAAGATTTGGATGATTGGTGGAGTATAATAAAAGTTAAATCTTGAGAAAATCAGCTTAGTCAAACTGAATGTGGTTCCACTGATGTTCAAGGAAATGCAATTTTTCTGCACACTCCTCAAAACACATCTTTTTCACATAGAGACATGAATATCAAGGATGAAACCCCACAGTTATGGGTCGATGGTGAAGATGTTGTCAATGATGTTACAACTGAATTTGAAATGACAAGAGATGATGAAAGTGAAACTAATATGGAAATTGATGATTTTGATGAGGAATATGTAGACATTGACGTTGACAACTATGAAGATGATGATGAAGATGAACATTGACACAGTAAAATGCTATTTAGAATCATAACAAATATATATCTATACATAATAGTTATTTTCAAATATTTTCTTATAACAATCATTTCATATTTCAGATGGACTCAAAAACGTTTTGTCAGTTGCTAGAGGCTGATCTACCTATGGATGATGAGGTTCTTGAGTCATCTGACCCTCAGGCTATTGGCACTACAGGGAGCACTCAGAGGGGGCGTGGTCTTGCCAGACTGATGATTTCAGATCCTATCCCGGAGTGAAGTCCACCTCTTGGATTCGATGCGCACATGCGGTGGTATGGTAACCTATGTATTTTAGTTATCTTTCATTAAAATTTATTTATATTCTAATTGTTTTGTTATTTGTTGTTTTGCCACATATTTATGGATATAACTATTGGACAGGGGAGTGCTATCATGCACAATTATTTTTCTTTGCCCTGTCTCACATGGGATCAGATTCCCGCTGATGTGTAGGCCGCCATGTTCAATCACTGGCTGGTACGTAATTAAATATTATTTATTTTGAAATCTAATTCATTAATAACACTATATTAGGGTTTATGGTTTCCCATTGACGAGAGCATGCGTGCCACTATCCACGCGGCATGGGTGTTGTCTATGCGTGACTGTTTCTGTCAGTTTTTGCATAATTTGAGAAAGATGGCTGTGAGGAAAGCCGGAGTGACAGAATTTAATGAGTCCTGTAGAGCCCACCGACCAGAGTACATTTCATCTCACATTTTGGATAGAATATTTACACACTAGTTGGGTGGTGGGTTTCAGAGGAGATCTGCATCAGGTCAACAGAATCGGGGGAGACAAGAGGTGAAACATCGAGCCGGTAGTCATACATTCAGTGCGCATAGAGACCATCTGGTAAGTACTTTTTTTTAATATTTTATACAACATTAAATATAAACAGTTTATTTTATATTCATATTGGAAGCCGAGAAGCCCGGTATTATGACGTACAACGTTTAACAGAGGATGTACACTGATCCGGCTACTGGAGAGATTAGAGGTGACCGCCAGCGTCAGATTGTGGTCAGTAATATATTCTCTTCAGTTTTAAAATTAAATGTATATAATATTTTCCATATTTTATTTTCTAATTGGAACTTAAGGAGTCATATAAGGCCACAACCTCTCAGACACTGGCTGAGAGTCAAGACGAGACGAGAGATCAGAGTAGTGCCCACCATTTTGATGAGGCGACATGGATACAGGCGACCTAGTATGGCTTCGAAAAGGGCCGAGTAGTTGGTATCAGATCTCATTTGACTCCTGCAGATTATTATGGTACTGTTGCGATGTCGGTGTCCAGCTTGAGAGGAGCTCGTGGAGAGACATCATCTTCTATCTCACAGTATCAGGAGTAGCTGCGTGCTCAAAGTCAGTTTATAGAGGATTTGCGTTAGGGGCAAGAGCAGATGTGTTAGCAGCACTATGAGGAGATGCATCGATGGTAGGAGCAGATGTATTAGCAGTAGGATGAGGAGAGGCATCGATATGAGAAGCAACATCATGAGAAGATGGAGTATATGCGTCGTCTGACTCATAGTTTAGGGATGGAGTTTCCTCCACCACCTCCTCCAAGTCCTCCACATTATCCACCCCCAGTGATTTTTTTACATATAATAAACATTTGAGTTCATAGTTTATTGTCATATTGACTATTTACAATTCCTCTTTCATATTGGTATGAATATTGCATGATTTAATTTGTTTTTATTTTTTAAATATTTTATTACTTGATAGTATTATTTTTAATGTCTGCTTATTTTAGTAATATTTCTTTTAATATTTTATATTTATTGTTAACATTGAGAAATTTATAATTTTATAATTTTATTAATATTAATATTATTAATATTATTTTTTCATAAATATGTATGTTTATTTTAATAATAATAATATTATATTAATTTTTGATATTATTAATATTAGTACTATTATTATTTTTTGATATTAATATTTCATAATATATAATATTTTATTATTTATATTCATATTATTATTATTTTGTTATAGTAATATTTCATAATTATATTATATATATTTTTTATTATTAATATTATAATAATATAATTTCTTAATATTATCAATATTATTATTATTATATACAACATTTAATAATAATAATAATAATTTATTAATTTTTTATATTATTAAAATTAGTATTATTATATTATATTATATTATTTATATTCATATTATTATTATTTTATATTAATATTTCATAATTATATTTTATATATTTTTTTATTTATATTATAATAATAGATTTTTTTTATATTATTAATATAATTATTATTTTTATATAATATTATACGATTTGTATTAATTATTTAATTTTATTTTTATTTTATTTTTATTTTATTTTTAGTATTTGCGACGGGGTGTCCAGTTGTAAAAATGATTTTACGGTAACATTTGCGATGGGAAGAATACTTGTCGTAAAAACATTTCTGTGACGGTCCGTCGCAAACACCTTTGTTGCAAATATTTTTTAAATTTCCCATTTGCGATGGTTCAGAAACCCGTCGCAACTAATATATCTACGACGGCCCGTCGCAAATACCTTTTTTATATATAAAAGAAAACCCATTCGCGACAGGGGGAAAAATAACGTCAAAAATACACTTTTTTTGCGACGGGACCGCCACAAAAAACCTATTTGCAACGCCGTTTTTGGCAACGGGCGATTTGTGACGGAGCCCCGTCTCAAAGGACCTTTTGCGATGGGATCTCGTCGCAAATTGCCCATCGCAAATCTATCATTTTCCTGTAGTGACAAGAACTGTATAGGAGAATGAGATAGGTGCGAGAACCAGAACGATATGGTTTTCTTGTCACAAAGAATGTTGAATCATTATTGGTTGACAATGAGGATCCTCCTACCTACAATGAAGCAGTTAAAGGCACAAATGTTTCCAAGTTGAAGGAATAAATGAATTCTGAAATGGATTTCATGTACTGAAACCAAGTCTGGATTTTGGTAGATCTTCCAGTTGATGTAAAGCCTATTGGTAATAAATGGGTATTCAAGATGAAACTGGACATGGAGGGGCAAGTCGGCACCTATAAGGCATGACTGGTTGTAAAAGGTTTTTGATAGCATCAAGGAATTGACTATGATGAAACCTTTTCACTGGTTGCGATACTGAAATCCATCAGAATCCTGTTGTCCATTATAGCTTACCATGAATATGAAATTTGGAAAATGGATGTCAAAATAGCATTCCATAATGGGAACCTCTAATAAGATGTCTACATGACACAACCTGAATGGATTGTGACTCCAATGGATACCAACAAAGGTATAAAAGTTTTTGAAATCCATTTATGGATTAAAGAAAGCATTAAGGTCATGGAACAATCATTTTGATGAAGCCTTAATGGAATTTGGATTTGTTAAGAATGAATGTGAGCCTTGTGTCTACAAAAATGTTTAGTGGAAGTGAAGTCGTTTTTCTAATAGTATATGTTGATGAAATATTACTAATTAGAAATGAAGTACCTATCTTACAGTCAGTTAAGGCATGGTCAGGTAAATTCTTCTCCATGAAAGACTTGGGTGAGTATGCATATATTCTTGGGATCAAGATCTATCTTGCTAGATCCAAGATAATGTTGGCCCTGAGTCAAAGTACATACATTGATAAGATACTGAAAAGATACAATATGGAACAGTCCAATAGGGGATTGTTTCCAGTGTCACATGGAATTCAACTTTACACGAAAATGTGTCCTTAGACACATAAGGAAACAAAGAAAATGGTAAGGATCCCTTACTTATCTGATATTTGGTCAGTCATGTATGCTATTCTATGTATAAGGCTAGATGTTTCTTACGCATTTGGTGTGGTAGGAAGATATCAAGCTGATCCAGGAGACCACCATTGGATGGCAGTCAAGACTATCCTTAAGTATCTGATGCGTACTAAGGATATGTTCCTGGTTTATGGATGAGATGAGGAACTAGTTATCAGAGGACGTGTAAATGATAGTTTCCAGGAATATCAAGATGATTTGAAGTCACAAAACAGATACATCTTTAGTTTTAATGGAGGTTCAGTGAGCTGTAAGAGCACAAAGAAATGTGTGGTCGTAAATTCTATAGCAGAGTCGGAGTATATCGCAGCTTCTGAGATAGCTAAAGAAACAGTATGGATGCAAATCTTTTTCTAAGAGATGGATTTAGTTCTCGATAGTAATGATCCTATCACAATCTATTATGATAATATTTTAGTGGTGGAAATTACAAAATATCCAAGGTCACCTCAGCGGAAAAAGCACATACTACAGAATTATCATCTCTTGAGTGATTTTTCTCAAAGACGTAATGTTGCAGTGAGCAGCATTTTCACGGAAGACAATGTAGAGGACCCCTAGACTAAATCCTTAACTCTGCAAAAAAATGATCATCATCTGAGGTCTAGAGGACTAAAAGTCATAGGAAGTTGGCTCTAGTCCAAGTGGGACTTTATTAGAGTTTGTGTCTTGAAACCAACTATTTTTACTTTGATTACATGAATGTACACTTATTATATATTTTTCATTGTTCTGCATGACTATAATATAGTAATTTCCTGGAATATTTGTTGCATTAATAAGGTCATGAAAGATCCCCACTTTTATGAGAACCTAGAAATTCTATAACAATATTATTAAATAAAGTTCTAATGTTGGATGACATACTATGATAGGAAACATAGTATACAGACTGTCATGTGCGAGTACTGGTAAGAAAACGAGACTCTCTATCATGGAGTTCGCAATTGGTAATCTCCTAGATGGGAGATTATTAGAACAGACCCACCAGTAGCAATTCCTCATGTCTTGGTGTTATCAGATCTTGCTATCTGCAAGCATGTGTAATGGTCCTTATACTAGAAGATTATTATTAACTCATGTCATTACTCACGCACTTAGATTTGCTGACAAAAACCATCACGTAGACATTTGGCGGGAAGTAGGGTACATTGTGTGCATCACAAATGACATCTTGTTAATGGATAAGTCAATGAAGGATTTGTAACTTCCCTATTAATGGAAGTAGATATCTCGGGCCCTTTCATTGAAATAGAACTGTCACCCAAATTCCATGGCCATGGTGTAACGACGAGTTTATTTCTGGAAGTCAAAGAATGACATATCAAGAATATAGCTTTTTGATAATGCCATGAAACCTTCTTGATGAGATATTGAGACAAAGGGATTAAATTACATAGTAATCATTCAAATGAGGTGACATGTCAATGCGGCATCATCTTCTTTCTATTGGTTTCCTTGACCCATTTCTAGACAGTAATCTTAGACTTTAGGCAAGCCCACCTAATGCCAATGGGAAAGAGGCCTATAGGGTCACACAATATGTGTATCCAAGTATCTCAAGTAAAATAAATATTATTACCATACATGGATTAATAATTATTCATGGAAGACTAATTTTTTTTTAATGTTGTAGGATGAATAAAATGAAAACTGTAGATGTCATGTATTACACACCGTGTAGTATTTATTTTGAAAACAAGTACACACCATGTATTATTGAATGTACATGCCATGTAGTTTTCATTTTGGAAAGGAAATGAATAAATGAAAACAAGATTTACACACTCTGTGCATTGAATGTACACGTTGTGTAGTTTTCAATGAAAAACAAGTACATGCCATGTATTTATTATTACACACCATGTAGTTTTTCCAGTCGGGATTTTGAGGAAATAATATCTTATTTTAATGATATTTATTATAATTAGTGTGGGCGCATGTTAAGAAATTAATGACATGACATGGGGTTTTAAAAAGAGTTAATGAAACAAATAAAATGTGTAATTAATTTATTTATTGTCATAAATTTACAATTTTAAACCTGATTATAAATATCCTCACAACCCCGACTCTTTTCCTAAGAGACTCATTGTGCAGAACAATTCTAGAGAATTATCTCAGGGCTGAATGTAACTCTTCCTCCAAGAATTCTCTCAAGACCCAGAGATATCCTCTTCCATCGAATCAAGACGATCTATGTTGGAAAATTCAATAAAAGGTTTCTTCATGCTAGCACCCAGAGACTCCATTAGCGACATCCACAAATATGAGGTGCGCATGTGGATCACCTCTAGAGGAATTATACTCATTGCTTCTACGACGCAATGATGAATCACATTAAAATGTGATCAATAATATCAATGAAAAAAGAACACCCAAACGATACTTCTTTTCAATTAATTGAATTAATTATAATCAACCTGTGACTATCCACTTTTGTGGTTCCAGGACCTTTCTTATTCTTAGACTATTTCTGGGAATCGATCAGTGGAGACTGGTGTTTATCGTCTTATTGATCCTGGATTGATCATTGCTAATGAAAAAAATCCAAGTTGGAACATCCACCCACGAGCTTCCGCTGTGCCCAGAACCTTCAGCACCATCATGGGGAAGACCCTCATTTGGGTTGAGGGTGGCACGGGGCGGACCTCCATACCATACCATAAAGTGGGGAAGGCCCGCACATTCCATGATAGTGGTAAGGGGAGGACCTCCGTACTGTGTGTAATCACTATGGGTTGGCTCGTGGTGGCCACTACTTGTGCCAGAAACCGAGAGAGTTGGCCTAGCCTGCCCGTGGGGTGGTTGGGGTCTCGATCCCGGTCAGGCGTATAAGTGACACTGCTTAATGTAGGTAGGGTATTGATGGTATGCATCGATGGTGGCTAGGGTCATAGTAACCATTGACGTTGATGCCACCTAGCAGGCGTCCTCGGCTTATGCCCGACGCTGGCGCCAGGTCAGACGAACTGGGGCCAGTGGTACAGGTGCATAGCTTACCTGCTCCTCATCCAGCAAGACCGGGTGGTGGCACTGCCACGACCAAGTGGGAGCCCTCACTAGGATACCCTGGATTGGGACCCTGACTAGGCTGATCTAGACATCACCTACCTCATATGCATAATGCAGGGAGTTATCAAAGCATTCCAGGGAGAGGCTCCCAAAATGGTTGTATGTCGGGGTGGGGAGCAATGGCTCCCTACGTGGCCCCCGAGGGTGGCATTGATGGTGGGGCGTAGATGCCACTAAATCGATACGGGCCATATTTTGGGTTGGGATTATTCCCTCCTTCTCATACCAGCATACGAGGTCATTGATTACCCTCCGTTGAATGACCTCGGATGGGGATAGGGGGCGTGGATGCCCCGGGGCCATAGTTGTAGAGGCCATTGCAAAATCGGTGGAACCACATGGGACTTCCGCGTTCGTGTTGGCCCTGCCCCGGTGCTAGTGTGTAGGAGGTGATTGCATTCCAGATGTAGCAACCTGATTCCTAAGAGTAGGGAGATTAACTCATCAGTGCTGAATAAAAAAGGAGTTGACTACCAATTCCCCGACACCATCCCATATTCCATGGTCAGTAAGAGGGATCCACACTGAAAACATCACAGAACGGGATGTCTAACTTTATATTGCTCAAACTTATAGTTATTTTCACGCCAGGTCCGCTATTTACTTGGTGGGACATGGCACTAGATAACTGGATCTAGTGACATGTTAATCTGTTGAGTCCCCAAGCACTACTAATCTACATATTGAGAAGAAGATAATTCACGTCGGGTTCGCCATTTCTGTTTTTGATACATTCTCTGGGGAATGTGCATTCATCTCTAGAGGATGCGCAGCTATTTCCCTGCATTCCAGATTTATAAAGGCGGGTGACATCTGCTCCATATTTAGGGACTTCTACTACATGATCGAAACATGATGAGGGATGTCGGTTCTTCCTTCCTTGGATTCCTCCTCGGAACTCATCCCCTAGTCTGAGTCTCCCTCATAGAGTTAAGACGTTGTTCATGAAACTCTTCCTGGCACCACATCTTCATGGATTCCAGTTAATTAAACTACTTTGGTCAGGACATTCCAAAGGGTTCGGTCAGGAAATCAACCTTTGGTTAGGGGAGTAGTCACTTTGGGTATCACTGGCATGTCTAGACACTGGGGGATTGGTGCGTTAGTCTATAGTCTATTATTATAGGGATCCACAAGGGTTCGGAATGCCGAGGAATCCCACATAGAATGCGGGGAATCATATTCCATGGACATGTATCTGAGGTTCTCCTCAGCTTCCCATGTTTAACACAGGGTATGCCTCATGATTAACATCCAGTAGAGATAGATCAGGATGATCAGAACACTGACGAGAGTGGATCAGATGGTGGAACCCCTAGAGGGAACACTGATACTGGGGCCAACATGTGGGTGGCCTCTCGAATGCTGTTATTTGGAATAGGGAATGGGGTGGCATGATCCCACCGGTATGTGGTAGCACAAGTTAGAATCAGGATGGATGACGGATGGTTTTTTGAGGGGGGTGATGAATGGGATGGAACCCTCATGAGGATGATGATGGTTTTGGTCTTCAGCCTCGACGAGGCTTCCTACGTACCCCTGTGGTAGAGAATCAAAGTCCACGTAGTTCATCTGATGACGACTTTCTTCCAATTGGGGGTCACAATGGCTTACTACTGGATGGAGTCATTGAGACTAACCACTGGATGGGGTCCACAGTTTAACGTCATGCGAGACATGGGCGAATAGACTTGAAGACGGTCAGAATGACCAAAGGATGGTGTGTTTGAACCTCAGGTAGGCTTCTACATACCTTTTCATGGTTAGGATCAATGACCTCGTACTTCATTATGGGTTTGGTTAACCGACGTGAAGGGGGTCAGAGCAGCCAATGGGGTGTTGGGCTTGAACCTCAAGGAGGCTTCCTACACACCCTACCTTGGAAGGGATCAAAGACCACATAGTTCATGTATGGTGAAAGAGTCAGTGAACTGACATGAAGAAGGACCTGGGTTCCGATAGGATGGTGGGGTTAAACCTCAAGAAGTCTTCTTACGTACACTTCTATATAAAGGATCAAAGACCATGCAGTTCAGGATGGGGCATCGAACCGAATGGTCAGAACCAATGGGTGTTGCACTTGAACCTCTTGGAAGCTTCCTACATACTCTACATTGGTAGGGATCAATGTCTATGTAGTTCGAGATGGGTGTGGGACTTACACACTAGGATGCCCATGGTGTTGGTCAATCGATGTGAAGATGGTCGGAACAACCGGGTGTTGGGCTTGAACCTCAGGGAGGCATCCTATGTACCCCACCTTGGCAAGGATCAATGTCCACGTAGTTCGGGAGGGGTGTGGAACTGAATGGTCGGAGCCAATGGGTGTTGTGCATGAACCTCGTGGAGGATCCCTACGTACCCTACCTTGGTAGGGATCAAAGTCCACATAGTTTGGTATCGGTGTGGGGCTTACACTATAGGATTTCCATGGTGTTGTTGAACCGAAGTGAAGATGGTCGGAATGATCAAATGTTGGGATTGAACCTCAGGGAGGATTCTTATGTACCCCACCATGGATGGGATCAAAGTCCGCGTATTTCCGGAGTGTGTGTCATGGTTGATTTTTAATCTAGGCCCACATGATTCATGCTCAGTGTGAGAAACAAGAGGCAGCAAAGTCCCATCGTTCACGTTGAGGAAGGTGCGTCTCTAGGAAGTGGAGTGGGGATTACACATGATCACACCCCAAAGGGAAAATAGGGGCTTATGGGTGGTTAGTATCCAAGATAGGTTGAGACTTACTCAAGGATGGGGGCACGTTGGCAACAAAGCACAGCGGGAGAGGGATTTGGTACCGAAGAAAGGAGAAGCATCATTCCCCACCATGCCCTTTACTATCCCTAGGGACCGAAGAAGAAAGGAGGAGTAAAGATGCTGCCTCCTACAAGAAATATAGGGGCTTACACAGAGATGGTTTCTATTTCCCCACGGACCAACGCCACTCCAATAATGGGGATATCATCACCTGTGGAGACTAGTAGGTGTGGAGAATGTCCAAGGTGGTGGTACCCCATGTGCGAGGCACGGGGCGAGGTCACTGTTTAACGTCATGGGATAAAGACGAAGGTTCTTGGGAGTTTAACGTCAAGCATCTCAGACAAGGTGGGTTTTCTCCTCACCCCAAGGACTTACATAATTGGTACCCTCTACTCCTTGGTGCAGAGAGGGGTCAAGTAAAGTCATGGATAGGGGGTGTCATTGAGCGAACCATCGAGGGGTCCACGTTAGCATGGCTATGAGAAGAAGAAATAAATGTTAGTGTGCCTATTCAAAGAAGCATGAGGCAAAGCAAAAAAACAGGCAGTATCATCCAGGGGACATTGAAATCACATTGTGGAAACCAGGAGGGCCACACGGGAAAAGGAATCGCAAAGAAGAGGGTGTTACAGGCAGGGGCCTTATGATGCTCTGCTGCTCTGCATGGCAGATGGTACTTGAAAAGGGGTGTGCTTCACAAAGGGGGGCACCTAAGCCTATGTATAGGGTAGAGCTGCATTTGGTAGGTGCTTCACGAAGTGGAAAGGCATTCACGGAGCACTTCCTCACATAGTAAAGGTGCCTTGTGAAGCAAGGTGTCAGAAGAAATGTGCATCGTGAAATATAATGACCCTGCCTTGGCATGTAGATCATGTGTACATGAAGGAAGTTTTATTATGCATAAACGCTCCGAACCAACCCAGGTCCCCTTGTTGATCCCCTTCCTTCGTAGAGGCCCTTAGGCTCCACGAAAGGTATCCCTCTTCGAATAGGGGATCAAAACAAGACAAAGGGGAGGGACTTCATAGAGTAGAAGTACCTCGCAGAGCTCATGGTTTGCAGAGTTGAATGGTGCTTCACGATTCAGGAGATAGGATGTCGAAAGGTCGTATTGTCTGTCTATTGAACATAGATGGAGGCCAGTATTTATAGAGGATAGGTGTCACGAAGTAGAGATTTATCACCTCAAAAAGGAAATTGTTTGCTCTGTGACGCTTCATGAACGTTAAATGTGTTCACACATCTTTACCTCCACCTTGCTCTGAGGCACGTTGCGAACGTCAAATGCATTCATGAAGCGTTACCGCCTCTTTTCTCAGTGGTGGTCCGTGAACATCGAGTGTAGTCATAGGGCTTTCTTGCCTCCTTGCTTCGTGGAGGATCGCGAAAATCATGGGCGGTCTCAGAGTGTTACCTCCCCCTTGCTTCATGATGGATTGTGAACGTCATGGGCGGTCGCAGAGTGTTACCTCCACCTGGCTTCGTGGCTGGCGTGGGGCTACCGGGGCTCCGAGAGTGGTCTTCATGAGGTATCCTTTGGAGGCCTTCTATTTATTATCCCTTATTCCCATATTTTGATGACAACACACTCTAAAAAATAATAAAACTTAAAAAATATTCTATTTATCCTAATATTATACGGTTACAAAAATAATTAATTAATAATTTATTTTTATAACTATTTAGAAAAGATACATTATACAAACTAGGACATCACATAGGCTAGTGGTAGATAATGTACCCCTGTCGCCATTCATTTGTAGGTTCTATTCTCATGGCCTTGCTAGATGTGATAGGTTGTTTCCTTACCTCACAGTTGTCTTTTTTATGAATATCCAAAAATAATCCCATGAAATGATTTAACCGTAACAATAGTGTCCAATGTCAAACATAATCGATTCTAACCTTTAGACTAATCCAAAATACTTATTTCCAGACTCACAGTCCAAAATTTATAAGGTAAAAACAATAAAAATCCATTTTCCCATGTAATAAAATATGAATACCTTCATCATGTATTCTTTTAAAACACATTAACACCTAGAATTACAATAAAACCATATTGATTGCATTCATGCTCCCTTATTACTTATAGAACACTGTATATACTCTTTCTATCCAAAAAGGCTGTAAACTCCAACAATTATGGAATATACAAATCATTAATCAGTTTCAAGGTAATCAAGAATATATAATATATTTTATCCAAACCAATCATACATTATTCCGGAATCAATACCTCAATATTAGTATCATATTATGGTTTATCATTCTCTCAACCATATATTTTTCAAAAAAATTGACCTGCTATTGAGTAACATTTCTTGGTTCCACACAATCTAAAGTCCTTAATGATATAGTACTTCATTACAATCCTTATATAATCTATAAATCTAATAACATGTACATAATTAATACAATACTCGAATGACACAATACATTAATAACAACATAAGAACACTAGTCATTACTCTTTGTCTGTGGTATATCATAAATTGATTATTGTTCAACAGCATCATTTTTCGTATAGTATGATGATTTGGACATTGATTCGCGTAGTGTCCCAACTCCTTGCAGATAAAGCATTGTATATTTGAAACTTTTAACTTACCCCTGCAATCACGTACTTAGTGTCCTTTTTCATTACATTTATAACAAACTCCCATTCCCTTCAAGTATTTACTAAGGTGATTATTTCCATAGTTATCACATATGGGAAAATACTTCTTTCCCTAATTCACTTTATCCATGTTTCTCTCTACAATCCTTTTCTTTTCTAGAACCCCTTCAAATCCATATGACTCATTGTATTCATTGTCTATCATATTATCACATGATACTATTTCTTCATATCATGATAATACATGGGAGACAATTTACATTCTAAATATTGTCGTAATAATTTGAAATTTATGATCCTTCTTAATCTTTAGATCATGATTATTGCTGGAGTTCTCATTAAATCTACTGGGAGCCATTTCTAAACAATGGAATACAGTAGGTTAGATTTATGAATCACAATACGTAATTCCAAACATGAAAATACCAAATATAAATTGAAAATATTATGAATATAATATATAATCATAATATGTTTTCTTTTAAGAAGTATTTACTCCAAAATATTTAATAATGGATTGTAATGAAAATGTGAATTATCTTACGAATTTCCCCCAGGAGTTTAGTAACCAAGAGTGAAGCAAGGCCTGTTGTCGTGCAACTATTCCCGTTCGAGTAAAGCTCAATGTTGTGTTTTCAGGTTTTAACCCTAGGTACATCTGTGCTAGATCAGCCTCTACATGTTCATATCCAAATTGAGATGTATTTCATGGAAAACTCACAAAATCTATATACTACCAAATTTCTATGAAGTTATTATTTACTAATATTAAAAGTATATCTTAGGGTAATGTTATCTAATTAAGGTTTATCCAAATTTATTTCCAAGGTTGTTGTTAAACATCCATTGATACCAACTATAAAACCCCAACCCAAATTACCCAGAGTCAGTACATTATTTTAATACAGTGGCATGATTACAAGGAATCATGTCTTGAAATACTGATCAGTTTAGCAGTCTTGGAAAATAGATTACATACATTAACGTGAAATTACACAATAAAAAATAAAACACAACATAAAATATACTTTGAAAACGCCATTAATCCCCAAGCTTAAACCTACTTATCAATAATAATACACTTCTTGGAATCCCGGTAAAATAAAATATATGAAAGGGGTGAGCGCAAACAATCAGTAAGAGTAAGAAATACCGTGGAAGATAACATAAAAATTAGGCATGGTGAATAATTGATAAAAAATTCCTTTACAAATAACAAACATTAATACTTTATGGCATGACTATTAGATGAGTAAATAATTCCATAATAATACATAGTGTTTGGTATTCTACTAGTGGAATAACCACACGATCCATCAATATTATTTTTATAATGATGGAATTTATAATGTCGGACATTCTAAAATATTTTTTAAATGCCTCAACCATGATGTCTAAAAATGATTAAGGCCTCGTCCAAAACCATAAATCAAATTGGGAAAGGTCTTGACCAATTCCATGTCTAATTGTCTCATGAGACCTACTGCTACACCGAGGGGTATGGAGGGATCCACCCATCACTTACTAAGTCCAATACATTCCTCATATGAAAAGGTTGAAATATAGCATAAAAATTCGTAATAAAACCAGCATTCAAAATTTCAATACTTTAACCATGAACCATGAATGTATAAAAATAACACATCCACAGTCAAATATATCACAAAATATTCTATAAAATATGGAGGATTTGTATCATTATAAATTGATTTCAAACTAGTTTAAAATCCATCAAAATTTGTTAACGAAGATGAAAATTATTTGTAAAAATCTTTGAGAGAAATATCTCATTTTCATGAAAACATGTAAAAGTCACACATTTATAAAGGAAGTAATTTAAAATATGTTTTTTCATTAATCTTCCCCATACCACTTTGAAAATTTTGAAAACAATATTCATTTCAAAAAATTCATGTCCATATAAATAAATCCTTAAAATAATTTTGAAAACATTGACATTAATTAAAAGGATTTTGAATGATAAATCTTTAAAAAATTTAAAATAACGATTTGGTTAAATAGACCCTCTCATAAAACCATAAAATATTTTTTAAAAAAAATTTATTTTTCGAAATATGGGTATCAATGATAAATATGTCCTATTAAGTACTTACATATGAAAAATATAGGAAAATAATGAGATTGAGGAAATAACCCTTACTTTGCACATTCCTTTGACCAAGGGTGTGTTTAACCTATTTTATAATGAAAATAGTATTTTATTAAATTATACCTGAACCATATTCATATTTATTATATCATTAATGATTCATTTATGACTTTATACTGCCTATTTAATAACGATTTCCTTGTTAAATTAACATTTCGGGTAATATTTGCTTTCTTTATCGTACATTTTTTAACTTGTTATTCTTGATCGTATAATTTAGATAATAATTTACATAACTCAAGAATATTAAAAATTATTCATCATATATATTTAGAATATATATATATATATAATAGATAGATATATGAAATTGAAAACACCATTTATAGAGACGGTAGGTCGTACGTACGCATAAACGTTGTTTTTGTTTTCATATCGCATTGAATAGAAGTAAGTGAATAAGATATATTTAGGTATAAATATATATCTATTTTGTAGCATTATTAAGTCATATATTACATAATTTTTTAATAATATATATTTTTATAATCATCTTTGAATGGTGAACCTGAAAATGAATCGCATCACGTCCTTGAGACGGTAAGCTGTACGTATGCATGAGTGACGATACCATTCTATTGATTGGGAAATAATATTTATTTTGTTGGTATATTATATATAAAAAAAATATTAAAATGTAATATTTATTGTTTAAAACAATTATACTCATTATTATACTCATCCAAATAATGAAGTGTCGAATAAAAAACTACACCACGACATGGAGACGGTAAGTCGTACGTACGCACACATGGTGGCATTATAGTTCATAGGATGGATGGAATAATGAATATGGTTATATATTATTTATAATAAAATTAATTTATTTATATGGTACTGGGTTTATTATATTGGTATGGAAATAACATTGAAAGAGAAAGTGGAAGAAGAATAGAACTTTGAAAGAGGTGATAAAATGATTACTTATTTTCGGGGGTATCCTTTTGATTTAAACAAAAAGGATCCATAAGATGGATTTATTCTTAAGGTAAGGCCTCTAGGATGTTTTGAGGGATGTTGAAATTCTATTTGGGTGGGTTATGTCTGATCCAAATGGAGTTTAGTATTTATTTTGAGAGAAGGGGAAGTGCCATTTTATAAGAGAGGTAATGGTCATTTTAGGAAAGGACTCTAATATTATTTTATAATAAAATTATATTAGTGTTATAATGGAACACAAATGATTTAACTCAAGGATAAGGTATGGATGTGTTGAAAACCACTCAAAAATAGGCTTTAGATAGGTTTACTTCACCATATTAACCTTATCATTTAGATTTAACACTTAGTTAAATAGCTTAAATTTTACCATGTCTAATTGTATTATTACACTATATGGTTAATAAAGATACACTAAAAATACAAGAGAAACTCATGTGGTTCATTAATGACATATATAATATTATTTAATCCCTTTGTCCTAACCATATATTTTTAGGAATTTTATATAATTTAATAATATAATATTTTTTTAAAAAATTCATTTATGTCAATGTTTACACTATTTAGTATTTGGATTATGTGAAAGTCATAAAAACTTGATTAATTCTAAAAAGATACATTTAATCAATCCAAAAATGTCATATTCACCTAAAAAATTCATTTATGTCATAAAAACTTTAAAATTATATTTATTTTAATATTTATAATCCCATTTATTCTATTCTTTCATTAATAAGGTAATTACTGCATTGTCATTGTGTCGTTAATAAATGTAATAATTTAATTTCTAAAAATTATAAATACAATACCATTATGTAGTAAATATTTTAATATTTCTAATTAATATTTATAGTCGAGATGATAGATTATATAACACCTTGTAATTTTTTTTTCAAAATGATATATGTTTATATCATTTTTATCTTTAATTCAAATTAATTTATATAAATTTTCATTATGACTCTCAAGTGGCTTTATGTGGTCCCAAAATCGACCCAAGGATGACCATGGTCAGAAATATATCAAAAAATAGGAATATGTCAAATTCTAGTGTAATTTAATAGTATTATAATAATATTTGTTAACACTTATTTACTAGATTTATCCTTTAACCATTGTAAATAAAAAATTTACTGAAGTAAATATTAATAATGTCTCAAAATGAAAGTGGCCTATTTACGCAATTTTGACCTCATAATTTCAAATATGGAATCCATTTTTCAGAATTCAAAACACCAAAGTGAAAGAAATTAATTTAAAAATAATTCACATTGTCAAATCCAAAAAGTGTTTTTTTAAAGTAAAAAATATCAAACGATTGACTTGTATTTATATCAAATTTAAATGTGAAATTACTTATAATTACATACATTGTATTGAATGAAAAACATATAATATAATTATATATAAAAAATTTCAAATACCTAATTTAACGTAATAAATTATTTTGATTTAAAAAGTTGTTTTCAATTAAAACATAGTTTTTTTCAATATTCTTCAAAATATGAATGTAAAAAAAAGTACCAAAAATTTATCCAAACTAAATATTTATGTACCACTTGTAAATAATAATTTAATTTCATTAAAGTTAATATATAAAATTTTCAAATATTGGTTTTTAATAGGGTTATCCATTAAAAGGTGTTAAAATTGCTTTTTTAAAAAATACTTCTTTAATCTAAATATTTGAATTTGTACTTATATTTTGACTAAGAAACACATAATATGGATGTTAAAATTATATAATGTATATAACATTCTAAATGTTTTTATTATAATTCATTATATCTTTTTTAATGGCATGTTTGGAAAGTTGTGGTGTGCTCGAACTCAGTGTTTCCTGTAGCGTGAGCTATTGAATTACTTTAATGAAATGACGTACTATGAAATCTTGAGGTGTTACACATATAATTATAGATTATGTCATTATATGAATATGTTTGAATGTCCTCTGATCTTTTTACACATAATATCCACATATATTGGGTGTATTAATATTTTTCACACATAATTATGTCACTGATTTGTCCTTAATATAAGGATATGATCTTCGCATGGGATTTCATCTCAATTTACTGTCCATTGAGAATTTATTGTTGTAATGTACCATTTCACTTTTATATGGTGTATATATTGTCATTTGGCATATTATATCATGAATATCCTTATTCTCATGGTATTATAATGTTTTGATAAAATTTTATTCCTCAATTATTTGTATTCAATCATCTCTAATTTGGTTAATAAATCCTTAACTAAAATAATTTTTTAATGATTTATTCTTATAAATATTTCTTATTAAGATCTATGTTTAAAAATTGATTTTACGGATTTATTTATATGTACATTAATGTTTTAAAATTTTTATTACTTTAAAATCTTCGTAGTGGTATGAGACACTTTCATTAAAAAATATCTTCATTAAATGTTTTAAATGGTTTGATAAAGCAATGATTATGTTAATATCTTTAAAAGATATATTTTGATTGCAATGTAGAAATTTTATATTTCTATTATTCATGTTTTATGCTTTATGAATATGTTATTATTATTGGAAATTTTTTACACATATGGGTGGTTCTGGGATAAACCATGGGCGGGTAAACCTGAGATAGCTCTCCAAAGCATTGGGTAACATGATAGAGGTAAACATTAATGTTTCTCCAAAAAGATTTAAGTAATATAAGGTGCTGGGTATTCCAACATAACTCCCAACATTCATGTGATAGCTACAATGTAAGTATGTTTTTATTCCATAAGTTACCTTTATTATTTATGATTTCTATGTGTTATTCATAAATCATTTGATTTCATGAGGTATGTTATGATCGAAAATTATGGTTTCATTGATTCTATTTATTTATGGGTTAAAGATTCCTTTCCTTATTTTCTAACCCTTGATGATCTAATTTATGCTCATCCAATGTTTTTTGAAATGTTCTCTACAAAACATAAAGATGAATAGGGTAAAGGATGGGATCAAGGAAAAGTAGTGTTGTCTAAAAGATGGAACTCTACATGTTTCTTTTTAAATGTTTTTATTTTATGAGAAATGGATACTGAGTAGAAGTGCCTACATGTAATTTTCAAGTTGATATGTAACAGTTATGGACTAATTCACAAAAACACTAAACCTAAAAGAATCCTCAATGTGAATTATTCATTTAATTCATGATTGTGAAATGTTTTAAGGCTTGGTCCTTATATTGGGTTCGAACTGTATGAATTTAATTTATTAAAGGATTGGATATAATTTAATATCCCTTTTTTTAATGAAAACTATGTTCGATGACATTTACCACACTTAATGATGATCTTAAACAAAGTATCAATTTTTTTTATAATTGTGTAGTCTTAAACTAATAATTTAATTAATTTATACTAACAGGATTAAAAACATTACAATATATATATAAATTACTTAGTCAAAATAATTTATTGGTGTATTCTTATTTAATAATCCCTCAATTTTTAGTAAAATAATTTTCTTCACTAAAAGAATATTTCACTCAAATATTGGGTTTATTGATTTTTATGATAAACGATTATAAATAATATCTAATACATTTAGTTATTGTATTTGATAAGAATATTATCATTTCTTAAATAATAATATAAAAACTATTTTACATTGATTGTTTAGTTTTTTGGGAAAATGTTGAATTTTATGTGAATACTGATTAATAATGATTTTGGTAAAAAATTGATTTCATATAATTAAAAACACCCAATGTTATTTAAATATGATCTCAAAGTAACAGAAGTTAATTTAGGAACAAAATTTTTATTTAATAAAATTTGATTCAATATTATACTTTATTTAGATATAATTTCACTTTCGGTTTAAAAATACATTTTTCTAAAAAAAATCATTTTCTTTTAAGAATTTTTATTAAAAATGATATCTTTGACTTGAAGTAAATTAATAATAGAAACATAATCCCATATTTGAATTCCTTATTTCTATATTTTGTAAATCACAACCTTTTAGGTTTGGGGAGATATTAATATTTTAAGCATAGTAAAAAAATACACAGTAAAAGTAAAATGGATTAATTAGGGTTAAAACTAACCTGAAAAGGATTAAAATTACTTCAAAAACATTATTTAATTTAATTGGTTAATTATAAATAATATATATTCATCCAAAATTATAAAATAAAAGATTATATATATATATAGATGTTACTATGACCTATTTAATACATAAGTAAATGTTAAAGTTAGCAAGGTTACTTATGTCATTTTTATTAACTATAATATTTTGTGATAGATATAATAAAACATTATGATTAGTTTTAAAATAATTTTCCAAAAATAAATGATTTTTATCCTGTCAATTTATATTTTATTTTTAGTGGTAAAATAATTATCCCCAAATCCTTTATCAATACTGATGCAGTGCAGGTCCCCGATGTAGAAAAGTAAAGTAAATTATCTTAAAAACATCAATGATAGTATTATTTGAGTGATTTATAATTCCAAAAAAATAGTGGATAAATGTAACATATTATGATATTATTTTTGGTTTATATTATAATTAATTTTCATAAAAAAATTTCAATGTCAAACTATGTTAATAGTTCTTAAAATTAAATTAATAGTAATTTATGTTCTCTACTATTTTAATATATTATGTGAATATAATTAATATATTTAAAGACAGAAACTAGGATGTTATCCTTATTCAAATATCGTACCATTTATATTTATTTTCCAACAGTGAATTTATACGTAATATTAAAACCAATTAATTTTGGCGAGTTCATTAATACAGTGAAGGTTATAATTGGTAACCAATGGTTTAAACTAAAATATAATGTGTAAAATGACATATAAACTAGTAAAGATATGCATTTATGATCATATTTAGACCATATAATATTTATAATATAATTAATGTCATTTTGGAACCATTTTAAAGGAGATATACTGATATTATATTTTAATACATCATATAGTCCCAAAAACGAAAATAAAGGTATTTTACAATAAAAAATATGTTATTAAATTATTTTAATTCATAATAAACATATATTCATCCTTATGAATGAGATGTGGATGAAAATATGACTAATGTATCATTTATGGGTCACTAGTCCTTCGATAGTATCGTTCACGACCTTTGAAGTGTAAAAATAATTGTTATTGCAGTAATTTTCAAAAGGGTAAATGTGAGTTAATAAAAGGTGAGAAGCGAAAAATCATAATATAAATATATATAATATTTAGTAAAATATATTATTTTGATAAAAAATCAAAATATATTTTAATTATATAAATTTTAATCAGCTTACGAATTAAAATTATTTTATATTACTTTAATACTATAAGAAATTACCGGAATGTCCCTCCCCACAATTATAAAGGGTCCAAACACACCTCTATTCCTCAAATAATTTGAGAAATATAGGTTGAAAAAATACCTTTTAAAATTAATTCAAACCACCCCTTTTCATATTTTATAGGAGTCATTTGGAGAACAATTCAAACCTCACAGGTTATAAGATGTTGTAGAAACGTGGATTCTTGTTGAAGAGGAATGACTATTAACTGAATGTTTTGGTTTAATTTTATTATTCAGTCCATAAAATCCTCATAAAAAATTCTTAAAAAAATACATTATTTTATATATACATTTATAATGATATTTAAATTTAAGAACCTATATCTATCTTACCTTCTATCAAATGGGAAATAAAACTACCATTTGTGTGTGTGACGAACTACCAACTCATGAACCGATGTAATTATTTTCGCATCACCACTGATCGTAACAGGATATAATGATGTATTTAATGTATATATATATAAAATTAATGAAATATGATTCTTTTTTTAATACATGTTATCATATATTTAAATAACATTCCCTCCATGGAAAATTGATAACATAATTATAGTGTTCATGTGGATTACCAGATCTACAAAGCGATGTGATTCATTTTTCATTTCAAAATCACATGGATGATATATATAATGTATTTAAATATATAATTTTTATATATAGGATATAATAATAAATATAGGATGTTAAAATGATACTTACCTTATTTCCATCATGATAATTGAAAAATGGAAACATTACTCATGCATATATACAGTCTACCATTTCCTTGATGGTAATGTAGTGCATTTTTCATAACCTTTCTGTATGTTTTGTTTTAGAATTATTTTTTTATAAAAATAATAGTAATATATTGATTATAATTTTGGATAAAATGAGAAAATTTACTCATTGTACACTGTTAACATACCTGTGTTGTCTTTTAAATTTTGATCTAAACAACCTTAAATCACCTGAAGTGGATTTAACAGAAAAATTAATTAATTGTGTCATTAGAATAAATGAATTAATTTATTTAAGGATTAGTTAATAAACATAAAAAAATTTATAAATCAATTAATTAATTTATAAAATATATTATATATGAGTAAAATGATATTCATGGAATGTATGGACTAATCGTGAGGTATTTCATCTCAATTTCCCTTCTTTAGGGCATGTTTTAATGTTTTACCCCAAATTTATTTTATATGATGTATATACTGAACATTTAACATTTCATATGATTAATAATTCATACTTCATAGTATATTATATTTTAATAAAAAATATTTCATCCAATTAGATTTGTATTGAATGTTATAAACTGGGAAGGGGATTCATAACTCAATTTCCATTCATTGGATAATACATCTACATAAATAAAATTATTGTTCCATTATTATGATCGATTTTATATAAAAATTAATTTAATATATATTTCAATTTTCTATTTATGGATTGGGATATTTACACATTATCACTTCATGTAATAAATAAAATCTCAAAAAATATGAAAATTGAAAGGGTTTTCTTAGTCTCAATATCATTTTAGTTAGACATGTTTCATATAGAGCCCCCATGTTTTATTTTAATGGTTTAAATATTTACTAATTAAAGAATATTTAAATATAAACTGATCGATGATCATGGTATCAAAGAGAATGAATTCTCTTCAATTATTTTCAAGTACATTTACTACATCATCGTACACTTATATTAACATTATTCTCAAGAAGGACTTTCAAATATAAAATATTATGTTTATCCTTATTTGGAATTTTAGTTAACCCTTATTATATTTCATTATAATAAGGTTATAAATAATTATTTTAAACTATTATTTATCTAATAATGCTTTATGTATGCATTATTTTATAAGAGATGATGAATACATATTGTAAAATAAACAAAATATGGGTATAGTATTTAAAATTATCACTTGTGGACATGGGTATTTTCATGTAAAGTGTTGGTCCTTCTCTAAAAATTACTAAACGTAAAGTTATTGGGGTATATAAGTTATCTTTTATTCCATTTTGATGATTTATGATTTGAATATCTAAAATTGTGTCTTGTTTATCATTATCATTCCAAAAATAAAAATAAAAAAAATTTAGAGTTGGATCTGGGAGTATACAAATGATGTTTTGATACGAAACATGTTATTCATGATAGAATAAGAAAAAAGTTGATAATCTAGAAAATCCCCCATCCTGTGATATTCATATATCAATTTGATTGAAGCATTCAGTGTTGGAAGAAACAAATTGAGTTTGGGAGTGGGGAAGGCATATATTCCTCATTTCTAAGAGGATTCTAAATGAGGATTCTTATAGAGAATATACAACATGTGGTTACACCATAAGATTAGTGCAGTAATTTAACTCTACATGGTTTTCTTGAAATACCATTTTAACACTGGTTAGATCTAGTCTAATTAAGTAGATGAAAGATTTCAAATTGGTGAGGTCCACTATGAAGAACCCATTAAGGGAATTTAATTGGTTTTATATAATTCCCTTACTACATTTTATAATGTTCATGTTTTTTGGGGATAGTCTATAGTTCAATAAAATGAGTCATATAGTGAAAAATTTGTGTCTTAAACTTGAAATGAAAATAATAATGAGTATGTATTTACATTATGAATAATCCATAAAAAATTACTCATCTACTTTATTTTCATTTTCCGTTATCTGGGAAAGGGTGGAAATTTTGGAATGATGTAATTTTTTCATTTAGTATTCAATGATGATTATTTAAAAATAAATAATAAAATTCTTTATCTAAAAATCAAAAAAAACTTTAAGATACTCCCATATTCCTTGGAATATAAATTTTTTTCTAAGCACATCCAGGTTCCTGCTAAATTATTCAAACAATCTAATAATTGAAAATGGGGAGTTTGAATTTTAAAAATATCATTTACATTAAAAAATTAAATTTAAAGAACTAAAATTTTAGGATGAATGTGATTGTTATATTTATTCTCTCTCAAATCCAAGAAGTTATTGATTCTTCCCTGGTATGTTTTCCTCCTTTTGAGAATGATCAGAAAATGATTTTTTTAAATAAGAGAAACTCTTTTCTTTTTATAAAATCAGAATATTCTATCCTTATTATCCTTATAGTTAGAGTCTATATAAATATGATGTAACTTCAATTTGTTAACATGATCTTTGATAATATTGAATACTTGAAGAGAAAAATTGATGGAAAAGTGAGAATCCCATAAGAAAATCATAAGAAATGGCTTTTATGATATGGGGAAGGAAAAATTATTAATAAATGTTGAATCAATTCCAAGAGTAAATGAGTTATTAAACAATAGTATAAGAATTGATGAATTTTTAGAAGAATAAACTATTTTTTATAATAACAAGGAATATCCAAGATTGGTTTAATGCTTATGTTACTACACTAGAAGATATAGAATATTTATATCTAAATTATTAGGATAATATACAAATTTATTCTGAGAGAAGTAAATCAACAGTATTAAAAAATTATTTCATGGATAAGATAGAATTTATATATTAATGGTTTTAAGAACAAATAAGAGTGTGATGAATCATCCACCCACACTAATAATGTTTCATATTGAAATAAGAAGAATAAGTGACTCAAAATCCATATTTCAGAAAACAACGGTTTTGGAAGAGAGAAATAAAACGTTTTGATTCCTATGGTGTAAATTAATAGGGTAGAATTTTTAGTTTCACACTTTATTTTTAAATAAATTACTAGTTGAAACAAAAATGATAAAAAAGGTGAATAATTCCCTAAGCCAAATCCATAAAAAATACAAAAGGGTGGTCTTGGGAAAATTATCTCTTCATGAAGGTTAAGGATGAATCAAATATGTAATGGATAAGAATATGATGATTCAAATTAAATTAGAAAGTCCAAATTGATAGTCCATATTCAAAATAACAAAACCTTCATGGATCATGTTAAACGGAATGAATTATTTCATCATATTAATGATGAGATTAATGAAAGATACACTAAATAAATAATAAAAGATATGAATATAGTGTGTGTTTAGAGAAACACCAAACTCTTCTAAATAATCAAATAACTAGAGAAATATAAATGATGGTAAATTATTTAATGAATGATAACAGTTTGTAGATTAATAATATCAATGCATTGATTATAGAATATTAATAGATATTAAAATATATTGATGGAAATATTACTGTAGTAGAATTATAGATGAACCAGTTAGTTTTTATGTGTCATAAAGAATAAAATTTCATATATATGATGATAAAAAAATGAGGAAAATCAATGTTTTTTTTGGATATCTCATCAGAACTATTTGATAAGTATAGAAAAAAATTGTTGATATTTGTTTAGTTTTTTCAAATGGAACTAAATTTTTTTCATATGATAGTATTGGTTTCATGTGAAATATTGAATATATATATATATTTATATAGGTTAACATAAAATAAAAATATGTAATACAACAAGGTTGGATAGGTTTTTTTACGTATCTTGTGTGACATGCATCACCAAAAATGTAGGGGAATATAATATCTTGAGAATTTATAATATCTTTATTATTTTAAAACATTAAATATATATTTATATTTAAATTAATTAGGCACTTGGTAAGCATGAAAAACATGCAATAACAAGTTTCTTCATTGTCTTACTTTACACGCAAGATGTAGTCTTTCCGAATAATGATATATCAGTAAAACATTATTATTTGTTATAATAATACATAAATGAGTAGACTAGTGGGTTTGAATATTTTCAAATAACTAATAAAAATATGTGGTTTAAAAAAAATTTAAAATGAATTAAATGGTTACAAATTAATTGGAAATGGATGTAAAATCTAATTGAATATAACTCGAATGTTTTTCTAGAAAACAATTTTTATGTTTAGAAAATTTGTTTCCCCATAATAAATTAAATTAATTATAATTATTTGGTATCATTATTGATATATATATATATTATAATTAATCATATATTTTGGATAATTTTCCAATAGTTTCGATAGATCTAAGATATAAACAAGCACATTATTACACCTAAAATACTACATTTTTATTAATTATTTTTTATCACCTTTTCATGGAGAACATATATTACATCATGTGTTTAGAACTATAATATTTTATCTATTTATAAATAAAATTCATATTTTAAAGAGAAACAAAAATATTAAGTTAGATTATGTTGTTCGTATTTTTTTGCAAAGTATCAATTTTTACTAAAAGTGAAAATACAAAATTTTAGTTCAAAAATTATTTTCATCTATTTTATAAAGTCTTATTATATTTTATATATGTTTTAATTATTAGTTAGATCACATTTATATCAATTAATAATAGTTTGGTGATTAATTTCAATTTCACATTGAAACTGACTAAAAAACATACTAATATTTCAAACGCATTTACTTTAAGAACTGTCATTGTCATCCCATGGGAAAAATTTAAATTCATTTTTAAAACTTCATTGTTTTGAAATTGGAAAAAATGGATTCACTATTTGGAATTAGAATAACTTATAATGTCTAATATGTTTAATTCTCAATTTGACCAAAAATATTAGTGAATGTATTTAAAATTAATTACAACCATTAAGGTAAAATTATGTATAATAAGTGACTAAACCTTAATCTTAAGGGCTCAAAAGACCTAGAGAATTATCTAATAGAAATTTTATGGAAATATATATGAACTATCCTACCTTTTCTCTATTTTATCCAATATGGGATCTACTTTTCATGGGAAAATGTTGGTCGAATTCCTTTTCCCAAAATTTACAAGAGTGCCCCACCTCCATCATAAATAAATTAAACTTCTCCCCTAACTTTCTCACACATCTCAAGCCACGTTGGATCAAAAATATCTACCCAAAGAGATCCTCAACATCTATACCATCAAAATAGAAGCATTTCCTTAGTATGAAGTAATTCCAAGGACACAATTCAGTTCAAACCAAATTAAGTTACCTGATTAAGAAGAAACATTTTTCCTCAGGCAATTTATTTTATTTTAAATATCCACACATTAATTTTTTATAATTAAATAAAAATATAAAAAGTTTTTTTTATTCTATGATTCATACCGACACATGAACATTAATCTAATGGGTAACGAACATAACGTTTATGTGTACATCGAACTACATCCTCACAAAGTAAAGTTGTTCATTTTTACATTACCACCATTCATGATTTGAAATACTGACAGAAACTCTACTTAAATAAGTTATATATGATATTTATTATATATTAGATCTTATTTAATTCTTTTATAAAATATATCTTGATACTATCCATTTTGTTAAAAATTTATTACATCATATGGGGAGGTGTGGACTACTGCCTTCTCAAAGAATTGTGCTTCTTTCACATGATACATGGAATGTATAAACGATGAATTTCATTAAACATATGTGAAATTTATATGATATTAATGAGTTAATTACATTTATATAAATAATATATATATATATATATAATTTTCTTAACTACCCTTCCACACAATTAAAAATTGATATTATCCTTTGTGGTTGTATGGACTACCACCACAGCACCAAGATGTGATTCCTTTTACATCACAATAATTTTATATATAAGTACATTTGATTATATAATATATTATTTATGATTGAATGAAAATTATGAAAATATATATTTTTTCTTTCCTTATTTACATAACGATCGTTGAAAAATGGGAATATTACTCATGCGTATGTATGACCTAGCTTATCCAAGATTTTAATGTTTGTTCATTTATCATAACCACATTTAATGATTTATTTTAAAATTATAATTGGTGAATAAATATTATTTTTTTTTCAAAATTATTTTTATTTAAATTATATTAAGTAAACCTTTGACCATAGTTGACATTCTAATGTTATTCCAGCACATAAACTGAATTTAGTCAAAACATCCGATGTGAAATAAATTGTTTAAGTATTTGAATAAAACATGGTAATAATTGAAATAAATGTAATGATAAAATTGATAAAAGTTTATGAATATTGTAGATAAGTAACGAAAGTTTATTATATAGGAATTTAAATGTTTTCACCTGATATGAAATGCATGTTAAGTGATTCTGGTTTTGATTTTCCATTAATGTGGTGTACACCATTAACACTACTTAATTTTTATATGTGGTGTACCTACTGCATGTTTTGAAATAATATATCCTTAATTATTTTATATTCATGGTATTTAAATGATTAATTTATATATTTTTACTTTTTTTCTTCCAATACATATTTTACCATAGGTCTAAGGGATTTTGACACAATTTACATTCTTTTGATACTTATTTGTTGTTATTCACCAACTCAATTTTATATGGATTATATACTACCATATTACACGTAATATCATGAATATAATTATTCTCATGATATTAGATGTTTAATTTAATTTTGATACCTTCTTGGGGATTATGATTTAAAATTTTCAAAGTTGTAAGAGACACTTTAGAATGTTTAAATACTATTATCCTCTAGAATGTTGATAATGATTAGTAATATCACTTCTTTTTGTGATTTTTAACATTATCAAGAAAAAATAAATTTACTTTAATCATTTTTAATTGTAAATATAAATAAATTTCCATATTATCATATAATGGGTTTTATTTTTTCCTAAACCATACAACATTTTACATATGGTGACTACTTTGACAGTTATTAGATTATTTACGGAAATATTGATAATGTCATATTCATTATTTAATATGGATTTCTGAGAAGACATATTTCTAATTTATACTATTCAATATATGGAATAATTTTGAAAGGAAATTAATGGAGGATCCGAAACTTTATATATATATTTTTTATGCATCAATAAGTTCACATGAGACAAATAAGTTGCATAAATTAAACATGTTTCTATCCATAGTTTTAAACCACATCATAAGAGGTGTTGATAGTATTGTTTTTCATGTGACATAGACATGACATAAAATAATTAATAATTAAATTCATTTAGTTGTTGTTATTATTCATCTATTATATTTTACATTGAAATATCTCTGTATTCATTTAATTTTGGGTTAGTTGATTAAAATTAATGTTTTTCAACATCATATATTTCCATATTTATTTTTCTGTATCTAGTTATTTTGATGGAATGTGGTTCCATCCATTACCTTAAAATATTTTATATGATGTTCCATATCAGGTTTTTTATTATAAGTTATGTCTATTTAGTTATTTAACATTATATAATTATTATTCTCATTGATCCATTTTTTCTTCTACAAAACTATAACTTTTCTGATAATTTTTTCTCAACCTTATTTTTAATCATTTTTTCAAGAACTCAATAAGTATACTTTGAATTATTTGAAAGGATACACTAAATGGAATATATTTATTATCCTTAAAGATATATTTAATTAATAAAAAATTAATGTGATAATTCAGGTATTTAGTTTTAATTAAGAATAATGTCTGTATCTAGTTTAGAAAAAATACTAAAGTCTTTGGTCCTTTGGGAAATCTAAATTAATATTATGCCAATGTAATTGATAGAAGTCACTAGATATAAGCTTTTTAGGTTCAGGCAGCTACTGATAGTGTTAGAGATAATTTAGTATCAACTCTAGGAACTATATTTAGAAAAACATATATTATTGAACATACCCTAAAGGTTGAATTTGAGGATAAGTATAGAAGAACACCCAAGAATTTTGGTAAATTAGAAATTAAGTGGGTATTCCAAGAAATAAATCAATATATGGATACTAAAAGTTGATACAGTTGTTAAAGATATCTACATTGAAGTAACTACTCAGACAATGTGTGTTGGCCCTAACTTAGTGTAACCCTTTACATGACAATGTACCTTAACGAACACCTTGTTTTCCACTCTCTGTAGATATTCTTAGGATAATTCACATTTTCATCACATACCACTATAACAAGTTTTTATTGTGAAAAACCTGTGTTAAACCATCATTTCATGATTTCTAAATCTAACTAATGATATTATTTATAATCATTATGCAAAGGAATGAAATATGAGGAAATAAAAGGATGAAGTGTTTATGGATTGATGTTATATTAAAATCATTAGTTAAAATTATATTTAGTGAATAACCTAAATTAATTTATATCCATCATATTTAATCCATTAATTATTTTAAAAAAAATTAGAAGAGGATAACCTAATATCTGTATAAAAACCTATCAAATCCAGCAAGGCTACAGGACTTGAACCACTAACATAATGATGATAAGTGTTTAACTCCAACTACTAAACAGCACAATGCCCTGGTTAACATTTAATTTTTTTTAGTTAAAAAAATTCGGAAAAAACATTAATTATAACTCATTAGTATTTATTTTTAGATTTAGATATTAATTTCATTATCATATTAGTTTCAGAAAATAGGCAGAGGCAAATAGTTATACATCTCTGTCTTTTATTGTCCTTATGATCCTATAGAAACATATTTCAATTCTTCTTGAATGAAAAATAATATTAGGAAGAATTAGAAATTATTCTATTCACATAAAAATGATGAAATTTTGTTTATATAAATATACCATTTAAGTGAATTTTATTCTATCCTTAGGCACTAAATTAATTTCCCATCATTAAAAAAATGAACTAAAAATAAAATGTTGTCCTAATACCTTAATTTCTGTTGAATCAAAAATTTTATAAATTATCAATGATTTATGGATTTGAGGACCTTAACTATCAATTGATAATTCATTTGGGTTTGATCAATGACCTAAATACCCCTAAAAATATTTATTATTTTCCTCCAATTATGTATATCTAATTTCAACAGATTTTCTCCTACTTAGAGATCCAGTTATATTTTTGCTAATGTGACATTTGTACATCCCATAATCCTTTTTTTATATTAACATTTACAAAACCTTATCAAAATGTTAGAATCAAAAATAGAATTAATCAATCAATATATTACTGAGAATGAGTTTAAATTTTGTGGAATCAATTTAATTAATTTGGGGATAATGTAATTCCCCAAACAAATTATGTATGAAAATTATTTTTGATAGCATGCATGACACACAATACCAAGACCATAAGGTAATATAATATCTTCATAATTTTTATTAAATTAAATATTTTAAATATATTATATATATTTTATATACTTCAGTAACATGACATTGAGATAGCATGTGACCCATGAACCAACAATTTTCTTCAAAATCTTGTGTTACATGCAATACTGACTCTTTCCGAACAATGAGATATTAATAAAAAATATTTATTTTAATATAATAACATATAATCTACGAGTTAAATTAGTTGTTATAAATATAATAAACAAACATTTGAAAATATTTGGTTTAAAAAAATATAAAATTAGTTCATTTATTATAAATTAATTTGAAATGGTTATAACAACCAATTTAATATAAAGAGAATATTTTTCTACAAAAATATTTTTATGCTCACAAAGATATTCTAACCTAATAAATTAAATTATTTATAATTATTTAGTAATATTAATGTAATATATATATGGATATATATATATTATTCAATCAAATATTTTTTCTAATAATCCAATAGATTTTACAAACATAAGATTTGAAAAACCCAATATTACACATAAAATACTCTATTTTTATTAAGGTGTTTTCTCACCTCTTAATAGAGAACCTTTTTGAAATAGATTTTTTTGACCTTTTAAAGATTATATATTTCAAAATAAAATTCATATTTTATATAGAACCATAAAAATTATTTTAAGGTAAATTTTTGATATTTCTCTATGATGTTTCATTTTTAATGAATAATGAAAATTTCTGAATTTCATTTCAAAACTACTTTTTTATCTCATTTTTTATAACGATAAATAATATTTAAAATTTGTTTTAATTTTATTAATATAAATTTTTTATAAATTTAAAAAATTTATGTCATTAAAATCAATTTCACTTTGGAATTTAATATAAAAACATATCAAACATTCAGATACTTTTAATTTAAAAACACTCATTTTCATCCTGTTTACATGATTAAATTTAAATTATATTATTCCAAGTCATTGATTTGATTTTTAATTTTGTTCCAATACTTTGAATCATCATTGTTTTTAATTTCTAATATGGTCAACTTAATTTTTTTTCAATAAATTTTAGTGAATGTAATTACAATTAATTGAAAAAAATTATGTAATATTAATAATAATAAAGGATTAAAAACTATTCATTATGGATCATGTGATCTAGAATATTTTCCAAGAGTCATTATATGCCTATATTTATACCATATTATTAATTTTAATGAAATGGGACCACTATGGGAGCTACTTTCTTGGGAAAAATTGTGGGTGTAATTCCCTTTCCCAAAATCTACAAGATTATCACTACTCCTTCACTATAAATGGCCTCTTGTCCTACCACTTCCAAACACATATAAAGAAATATTTCCAAAAAAATTTATTCCAAAATAGATCATAAGAATCCCTCCTTTTAACAAATAAGTCTCACCTTGGGTATAATCCAATATAAGGAAGCCCTTCAGTTCAAAAAAAAAGAAGTTACCTGCTTAAGATGTAAAATTTATCATCAATATATTTATTTTTATTTTATTTCTCCACGACATATTATTTTATAATACACTACTTAATATACTAATATTTTATTAGGATAAGTTTTTTAAATACAGTTACACACTTTTCCAAGTAATGTTTAATGAACATACTATTTATGTGTACGGAGAAATAGCGAATCACAATGCGAAGCTCTTGTTTTTATGTTACCACAATTCATGGTAGGAAATTATGAGGTATTGTCTAAAGAGGGTTTTAATTAAACAAATGTAACATATATATATATATATGATATTAATGAAATAATTAACTTTCTATAAATATAATATATATCTTCTTATTTAATATCCTTTCAAAGAATTAAAAAGTTATAACGTCATTCATGGATGTGTGGACTACCACAGCCCTAGTATGAAGTGATTTATTTTACATAACAATAATTATAAATATAAATATATATGATTAAATATTATTCTATTTTTTGTATAATTTTCATTTTGAAAATATATATTGTTAATTACTTTTTTCCCATTATGATGATTGTAATGTTGTTTCATTATTCATAACCATATATAAGTATTAATATAAAAACAATAATTTATGTATTAATATGATAGTTATTTAATTATTATTATTCTTGATATGTTATATATTAATACCTTTAACAGTAGTTTACCTACCAATGTACTTTTTTACACATAAACCAACTTTGGTAAAAACACTCTACATTAACCTAATTGTTTATATAGTTGTACACAACAATGTAATAAATTATGTTAAATTAGTGATAAATATTTAAATAATTATAAAGAAATCATATAATTAATATATTTTTATTATAGTGGAAATTAAATGATGTTCACCCGAAAGGAAATGCATGGTAAGGGTTTCTTGTCCAGTATTTCTTTTCCTTAGGTGTATGATATTAACACCACTAACTTATTTTTTGTGGTTTACCTAATGACCCTTTTGATATAATATATTATAAATTCATTTATCAAAATTTATTTAAATGATTCATTTAAATATTATTACATTTGGTCTTATGATTCATATGTTATAATAGTTATAAGGTATTTTATCTCAATTTACATTCAATTGGGACTTATTTGTTGTTATGCACCAAATCACTTTAATATGCCATAGATACTACAATTAGACACTTAAAATCATCAATATTCTAATTCTCATGTTATTCAATGTTTTATTTAATGTAATAAATTCATTGGGGTTATTAATTAATTGTTTTAATGTTGTATGGTAATCTTTGTAATGTTTAAATATTATTCTCCTCGTAAATTTTCTTAATGATTATTTATGTAATATCACTTAGTTTTCAAATTAATAACATTATTTTGAAACAATATATTTATTAAAATGATTTTTCATTTTAAATTTAATTTAAGTTCCATATTCTCATGAAATGGGTATAAGTATTTCCTAAACAATATACCATTTAAAAAAAGGTTAGTAATTTTATAGTTATTTGATTTTTTGGGGATGTGTTGATAATTTTTTATTCATTTTTAACAGGGATATTTGATAAGGCATATTATTTATTTAGACTATTATATATGAGTAATTAATTGGATAATAAATAACCAGACATTCCCAGACATTATATAGCTCCTCGATGCATCGACAAGTTATCATGAGACAAATATGTTACCCAAATTAAACAGGTTTATATTTGTAGTTTTAAACCATCATGTTAATGGTGTTAACAGAATATGTTTTAAAGTTACTTATATGTTTTCTAATATCCCAGACCCTCCTGTACCCCCTTCCATTGACAATTTTTCAGTGAAACCGATCGGCACGACCGATTGGTGTCACCCAGCCTTGGTGGGCTTTTCTTCTGCAGCCTCTCCCGTAACACCACTTTTAGGCCTTTTTAACCATTGGAAGCAGTTCAAGGCCGTTTTTAAGCCCTCAATCAATGTTTTTAAAAATCATGAGGGTGGAGCGACCCTCCCCAATGGATCTAGCTTTGTGTTCTCATATAATGACCCTCCGTTTTATTAAATCCTTTAAAATCATAGTTGTTGCCACCTTTCTAGTGAGATCGTTAAATAACAATTAATCCCATCATGTGTAACCACTCAAAAGCATGGGGAATCACGATCTGAATTTAAAGTGTTCAATTTCTCATATCCCGTAACAACGAGATTTTATCTATATATCGCATAAGAATTTCTTCTTCTTCCTTCTTCCTTTTCGACCATCTTCTCTCTTTTTCCTAGTGTGCTTGAAGTCCCTCATTCCCAAGACTTGTGGTGCGCCTAGGCAGAAGTTGTATGCTCGTCCTTGGAGTTCCCAATGTACCTCCCCTGCAAATCATGCATCCCATATTCTTGGCGCGTGGAGAAAAATGTTGATCCCTGATCAATCAAGTAGGGATTTTCACCGTCATTTCTCCTTTCTATGTAACATGCTGGATGGGCATTCTTTTGCCTCTGTGGAAATTGATGAAACCAAAATTAATTAAGATAATTAACAAAACCTTAAAGAATGAAAAGGGGGTGTGATCGATGTTCTGTTACTCTCTTGTGTTATTGTGTGTTGTGAATTGTAAGGGCCTATTCTCACTGAAAATCATGGTCGTTGGTGGTCATTCTTTTGCACACTAATGAACCTCGGTGCCCCTAGATTTTTAAATAACTGTATTGTGGAATTGGTTAATTATGTATACTCGGTTAAATAAATTGAAGGCACCAAGATCAACCCATTTCTATGATAACCCCAGTTAAAGCACAATATAATTGAAACCATGGAGTGTGTTAAATCTTTTAAATCTAAAAATACCTGCTTGGGACTGCCTTGTGTTGGTGGTAGCGGTTTGGTTGTTTCGTTCACTTGCTGATTTCTGGAGTGATATGGTGGGGATGGGATCCCCTGTTGTTGTACTTTATCTGGTTGTGAATTTTAGGTTGTGTGGATATTCTGCTTATATCACGAATTGGGGTGAATCCCCTATTGTTGAGAAAACTGTTGGCTCCTAGATTTTGGGAACATGGGGCTGTATCTTGGGGTTTTCCTTGGTTTTAGTACTTCAAGGGATCACACTTATCCCTTTGATGTTGTGAATTTTCAAGGGAACTGAGTGTGAATGCTTAAATTGCTATTCTCTATAACTTTTTCCCTTGGTTTGTGCATATGCTGTTAGTTTCTGAGTAGTGCATAACATTATTTAAATGAGATTACTTGAACATGAAATAAAGAATATCTTAAACATAAATTAGTTAGGGAATGAGATGTGACTTGGCCACGAGTTCCATGACTTCTTTTCTGAATGAATAGTAACAAGGGTTTTGTGCTTAGGTTTTATAACCCCTGGGTTGGGATGAGTGTTTGTTACCTATACATATATTTGTAGTTCTTATGTTTCCTATTCTTGCCCCACCCAAGTTGAGCACGTAGTTCCAAACACCCCCATTTCATGGGGGAGGGTGTTTTTTCCAACACTCCTATGAGTGGCTGGTTATTAGCTCCTTTTTTCTCCCATTCATGAATATCCCAAGACTCTTCAGGAAGCTTATGATGGCATGAAGTCCATTATTATCCCAAGAATCTTTGGGAGGGGTAGTTGTGGTGGTTGGCCTAGGTGTTTGCAGGTAGTTTGTTTCCCAAGTGTCTTCGGGATGAGGCTCAGGTGTCTTCGGGCGTCGCAGTGGTTGTTCTGACCTAGGTGTTTGCGGGTATGGTTATGCATGGTAGTTGTGTCCTAGGTGTCTATGGGTGGAATGTGTAATTGTGTCCCAGGTGTGTGTGGGCGTGGTTGGCAGTGGGACTACATGAGGATATGGACCAGGTGTGTGCGGGCAGGGTTTGGCAGTGGGACTGTAGTGAGAATGGAGGGATTGGGTTGATGCGTAGGAATATCTCCAATAACTAGTCGTAAAGAGGCATGTGGTACCCAAATATCTATGTGCTATTACTATACTTAACTTGCCTTGTGTTTTTTTAGGAGTGTTCCTTAGTGAGATTTGGGTGGATAGCTTTTCCATTTTGGGTGTTTGGTTATCTATTTTTCCACGGGACATTAGAATGTCTCCTCACTTGTGCACGAGAGTCTTGGGTTTTCCCTATTGAGTATACTTGTATGCTCACCCTACGTATATAAAACTTCTTTCAGTTTTCCAGGAGGACTTCAGGGATCGTGAGGGACCGTACTAGCTTAGACCTTTGGGGAATTTTATATTTTTGTTTTTCTTTTCATTTTATCTTTTACCTTTGGTGTTTTGTGACTTGTATTTGTTACCTTTGAACATGCATATGGGAATGGTTTACTTTCAAATGTAATTGCATTTTCAGTTTTGGTGTTGTGGGATTTACTATCTTATCTCCCGATCCTATTAAAAGAAAAAGGGTAATGCCTTCCATTTAGTGAATGATTCTATACCCTTGGTGATTTTCTCCACTCCAGGACCTATTGAAGGTGGGTTTCGGGGGTCATTATCTCTCCTCCAACTTAAAAAAGAAAGGGCCTGACAATCTGCTGACCCTTCCCTCCTTTTGGTGAAGGTGGGTCGTGACAGAATGGTATCAGAGGTACGAGTTGAGAGGTAAGATGGATTCTGGAGTTAAGCATAGTGAGGATTGCATGGGATGGTAGGGAAATAGTGTTGGGTGACCTTCGTGTGTGAATTAGGCCAGGGAAGACCGGCTAGGACACAGGATTTTAGGGCCCCCGTAATCTGATGTAAGGACTCTAGACCTACCAAACGACTAAGTGAGACTACACTTATTGTAGGGTAGAGATGCTAAGAAAGGTACATGCATCATAATGACTTGTGTTCTTGTGTTTCATGGGTGTTTTGGGGATTGAAATAAATAAGATGTTTAAGAAATTTTAAGAATAATAATCTACACTACTTGG
This sequence comes from Viscum album, assembly GCA_963277665.1. Classification (NCBI taxonomy): domain Eukaryota; kingdom Viridiplantae; phylum Streptophyta; class Magnoliopsida; order Santalales; family Viscaceae; genus Viscum; species Viscum album. The sequence goes on along the minus strand of OY728142.1, from coordinate 1,324,721,930 downwards.
CCATAGGCATTCCTCGTTTACCTTGCCGCTATGGAACCTGGGAGACGACCACATGTTGTGCGGGTGATCGAGGCCCAGGAAGTTGACTTGGCTGACATGCAGAGGGTCGACCGAGAGGAGGAGGATGATCAGTGGTAGAAGATGCTTCGAGCCTTCCAGCGACAGTCCATCGAGAAGTATGAGGGCATCACCTTCAACAAGAAGTTGGAGAGCTGGCTAGAGGAGCTGGGCGTGGGCAGTTGCACACCATGGAGGAAACAGTTCTTGCAGGACTGAAGGACGTCCGAGGTACGATCAGTTTGTTCAATACCCTTGCATATGCCATGTTCGATACCGAAGCTTTACACTCCTTTGTCGCACCCGGTCTGGCCCATGCTCTGGGTCTAGATGCCAAGAGACTTCCAGTTCCCATGATATTGTGCACACAAGTCGGAGGTCAGACCGACTTGTTATATGTTTTTCGAGGATGAAGTCTTATGATAGGGCCACATCAGTCGGTCAGGGATCTACTACTGCTATAGATACAGCCATACGATGTCATCCTAGGCATCGACTGGTTGTTCTCTGTGTGTGTCGTCATTGACTGCTTCCGAGATTGGGATGGGTTCTCAGACATGGGTGGATGACGTGTTACATTCACCGGTGAGTGGAGTGGCTAGAAGGGCAGCAGGTGAGAGGAACCCCTCCTCTTCTTTTTAGCTAAGCTGTCAGTAGAGTCAGTAGATGCTGAGATGGTGGAGGTACCACGAATCATGAGTGAGTTTATGGACATCTTCCCTGAGGAGGTGACGACTCTACCCACTCAACAAGTTATATCATGTTTGGAATAGACTTGAAGCCTGGTTCTCATTTGATTTCGATGGGTCCCTTTTGGATGGAACCTTCTTAGCTTTAGGAGTTGTGGATTTAGATTGAAAAATTGATGAAGAGTGTTTATGTTTGACCCAGTGCATCTCCGGGGGCTGCTCCAGTCTTGTTCCCAAAGAAGTAAGATGGTGGTCTCAGGTTGTGCATAGAGTAAAGGAGGATATATCAGGTAATGATCAAGAATCGTTACCCTCTTCCATGGATAGATGATCTTTTTGACCAGCTGAAAGGGGCATGATGGTTATCAAAGATCGACCTACGGTCTGGGTAGCACCATTTGAGGGTGAAGGAGGGAGACATCTCAAAGACGGCCTTTAGGGGCAGATATGGGAACTTCGAGTTTTTAGTCATGCCTTTCGGTGTTATGAATGCTCTGGCTATGTTCATGGGGATTATGAACTCCCTCTTACAGGATTATCTGGATCGGTTCGTAGTTGTGTTCATCGATAACATCCTGATCTATTCAAGATCAGAGGAGGACCACGCGGAGCACCTAAGGACGGTTTTGGAGGTCCTCTGACAGCACCAGCTCTATGAGAAGTTGTCTAAGTGGAAGTTCTGGATGCGGGAAGTACACTTTCTTGGGCACGTAGTGTCTAAGAAGGGGGTAGCAGTGGACCCATCAAAGGTTGAGGCAGTTGTTTCTTGTGTGGCACCCAAGAACGTGGCAGATGTTTGTAGTTTCCTTGGGATAGCAGGCTACTATCAGAGGTTCATATCCAACATCTCCCAAGTGGCAGACCCTTTGACTGCCTTGACCATGATGGCCCAGGATTTCAAGTGGAGTGAACTGTGCGAGGAATCGTTCATCTATCTAAAGTAGAAGATGGTTAGTGCCCCCCGTACTGAGACTACCAAAAGAAGGGGTGGCGTATCAGGCGATGGCCTCAGATGTGTGTTGATGCAGCGACAAGGGGTGATATCTTATGGGTCTAGGAAGCTATGCCCTCATGAGCGTAATTATTCTACCCATGATATAGAGCTTGCAGTGGTGGTTTTTTCACTAAATTTGTCACGGAATTACATCATCAGAGAATGCTTTGTGGTCTTCATGGATGAATAAATATTGAGTTATATCTTCTCCCAGCGGGACCTAATCTTCCGGCAGTGAAGGTGGATGGAGTTCCTCCAGGATTACGACTTCGATATTTCCTAAAATTCAGGAAAAAGGAATGTAGTGGTCAATGCTTTGAGCAGGAGGTCGCAGAAGGACGTAGTCCGGGAGTCGGCAGACGCTTGTAAGGCAATGGAGGAGTTGACTGCCCTACACCTGGATGCGAGGATAGATAGTGGTAGAGGATTCCTGTATCAGATGAACGTACAGTCTTCTCTGTTACGTTAGGTGGAGGAGTCTCAGTGGGGAGACTCAGAGAGTGAAGTGATGCGTGACCGGGTTATCCAAGACGATGCTCTAGAAGGGTGGACAGAGGATGGTCAGAATCAGATGTTTTTCCGTTGGAAGTTGTTCGTTCAGGAGGCAATGCATGATAGAGTCCTTGGTGAATTCCACAGTTCACCCCTTGCAGTACACCCAGGAGTTTCCAAGATGTACCAAGGCCTGAGGAGACAGTTCTGGTGGCCCAACTTAAAGGGGGTGGTGGCAGAGTTTGTGTACAAGTTCCAAGTATGTTAGAAGGTGAAGGATGAACACCGTGTTCCATGGGGGTTGTTGCAACCTTTAGATGTCCCCAAGTGGAAGTGGGATGACATCTCGATGGATTTCATCATGGGACTACCCAAGGTGCAAGGAGGTTGCGACGCCATCTGGGTAATGGTGGACCAGTTAACGAAATCGGCTCACTTTCTGGTGATCAAGGAGTCGAGTGTAGTGGACTCTCTATCACAGATGTATGTGGATGAGGTAGTGAGGTTGCATGGAGTTCCGAGTTCCATAGTCTCAGATAGGGATGCATGATTTACCTCACGAGTCTGGAGGGGTTTGCAGCATGCTTTTGGCACCCAACTGCACCTTAGCACTGCCTTCCACCCCTAGACTTATGGACAGAAAGAACTCACCATCTGAACTTAGGAATATATGCTCCGAGCATGCGTTTTGGACTTTGGGGGATCATGGGTGTGACACTTGACTCTGGTAGAGTTCGCCTACAATAATAGCTATCACTCAACCATTGGAATTGCTCCGTTTGAATCCCTGTACAGAAGGCCGTGTCGGTCACCCGTGTACTGGACTGAGGTTGGGGAAGCCGGTGTTCTTGTCCGGAGGTGGTGTAGAGAACGATAGAGAAGGTTCAGCTTATACGAGAGAGGATGAAGGTGGCCTAAGACTGGAATAAGTCATATTCTGATAGCAGGAGGAGGACCTTAGAGTTTAAGGTTGGAGACCACGTGTTCTTGAAGGTCTCCCCTTAGCTTGGAAAGCAGATGTTCGATAGGGGGAGTAAGCTTTCTCCCAGGGTCATCGGACACTTCGAAGTGTTGTGACAGTTCGGTGAGGTGTCCTATCCACTAGAGCTACCACCACTGCTTATGAGGATACATGATGTATTCCATGTGTCCTAGCTCCGACGATATCTGCACAATGATTCACAGGTCCTCGACTGGGGAGGGAGAGATATCGAAGACAATGTAACCTTTGTGGAATAACCAGTGATGATCGAGGGTCGTGAGGAGAAGGTGCTTTGTGGACGAACCATACTGTTGGTTCGCGTTTTATGGAGGCATGGTGGGCTTGAGGAGAGTACCTGGGAGAGGAAAGTGCAGATGCATGCCCGGTAACAAGAGATTATTTTAGTTTTATCCCGTTTTTTCAGTGCTTGGTTACTGTTTAATGCTTTACTTTGTCGGCTATGGATGTGCAGTTCCTTTTCTGTTGATGTTTGTGAGAAGTGTCTTAAAGAATGGGGAGGGGAGGACCTGATCCCTAGTTAAGATGCATTAAAGTGGATGAGCCTAAACCCGTGTGGGCAAGTCAGTACCGCCCAAAGCGGATAGTATCTTAACATGGAGGAAGGGAGACCCCTCTCCCACTGGACAGGGTGGTTTGGCCGTTATTTTTCATTTTTGTATGGGGAAAGGAGCAGTAGGGCATTTGTGTTTATTCAGGAGGAAAGGTGTTCCTATTTGGGAGAGGTTCACTCCTGAGAGGTATCTTCAGGGGTGGTTGTTCGGACCCCCCCCCCCCTCTTCCCTCCAGATATGGTATTGATTCTCAAGGGAGAGAACAGTTTAAGAGGTATCTGATGTAATGGCCCAGACTCTCATGACCCCCTTCATTTTCCAATTTATCGGCGAGACTGATCGGTGCGACCGATCGGCGATACCAATCGACGCGACCAATCGGTGAGACCGATCGGGGAGACCGATCGGGGAGACTGATCGGCACAACCGATCAGCACGACCGATCGGGGAGACGGATCTGGGAGACCAATGGGTGAGACCGATTTTCGTGACCGATAATGGAGACCGATTGGCACGACCGATCGGTGCGACCAATTGGTGAGACCGATCGGCGAGACTGATCGGTAAGACAGATCGGTGTCACACAGCCTTTGTGGTCTTTTCTTCTACACCCTCCCCCATAACCCCACTTTAGGCATCTTTAACCATTGGAAGTAGTTCAAGGCCATTTTTAAGCCCTCAATCAATGTTTTTAAAAATACTGAGGGTGGAGCGACCCTCCCCAATGGGGCTAGTTGTGTGTTCTCATATAATAAACCTACATTTTATTAAATCCTTTAAAATCACAGCTATTTCCACCTTTCAGGTGAGATCGTTAAATAAAAATTAATCTCATCATGTGTAACCACCCAACTGTGTGGGGAATCACGATCCGAATTTATACTGTTCAATTTCTCATATCCCGTAACAACATCATTTTATCTATATATCGTAGAAGAATTTCTTCTTCCCCCTTCTTCCTTTTTTGCTGGCTTCTCTCTTCTCACTGGTGCGTTTGAAGACTCTCTTTCCCGAGACTTGTGGTACGCCTAGGATGAAGTTGTCTGCTCATCATTGGAGTTCCCGACGTCCCTCCCCTACAAATCATGCATCCTTTGTTCTTGGCGCATGGAGAAAAGTGTTGATCCTTGATCAATAAAGTATGTATTTTCTCCTTCGTCTCTTCTTTCTGTGTAACATGCGAGGTGGGCATGCTTTTGGCTCTGTGGAAATTGATGAATGAAAACATAAAGAAGATAATGAACAAACCCTTAAAGAATGAAAGGGGGTGTGGTAGATGTTCTTCTACTCTCTTATGTTGTTGTGTGTTGTGAATTGTACGGGCTTATGATCACTAAAAATCATGGCCATTGGGGGTCTTTATTTTCACACTAATGAACCTCAATGCCCCATGATGTTTAAATAACCATAACATGGAATTGGTTAATTACTTATACTCGGTTAAATTAATTGAAGGCACCAGGATCAACCCTTTTCTGTGATAACCCCGGTTAAAGCACAGTGGAATTGAAACCATGGAGTGTGTTAAATCTTTTAAATCTGAACATACCTGCTTGGGCCTGCCTTGTGTTGGTGGTAGAGGTTTGGTTGTTTCGTTCACTGGCCGATTGCTGGAGTGATATGGCTGGGGATGGGATCCCCTGTTGTTGTACTTTAGCTGGTTGTGAATTTGAGGTTGTGTGGATAGCTACTTATATCACGAATTGGGGTGAAATCCTCTGTTGTTGAGAAACTGTTGGATCCAGGATTTTGGGAACATGGGGCTGTATCTCAGTGTTTTACTTGGTTCCAGTACTTCAAAGGATCTCACTTATCCATTTGTTGTTTTGACTTTGCTAGTGAACTGGGTGTGAATGCTTAAATGTATGTTGGCTATAAGTTTTTCCCTTGGTCTGTGCTTATTATATTAGCTTCCCAGTAGTGAAGAACTTTATTTAAATGAGATTACTTGAACATGGAAGCAATAATTTCTTAAACGGTAATTAGTTTGGGAATGAGCTGTGACTTGGCCGCGAGTGCCATGACTTCTTTTGCGAATTAATAGTAACAAGGGTGTTTGTTCTTAGGTTTTGGAACCCCTGGGTTGGTATGAGTGTTTTTTACCTATATATATATTTGTAGTTCTTATGTTTCTTATTCGCGCCCCACCCAAGTTGATCACTTAGTGCCGAACACCCCCATTTCATGGGGGAGGGTATTTTTCCCAACACTCCTATTAGTGGATGGTTATTAACTCTATTCTTTCTCCCTTTCCTGAATATCCCAATACTCTTAGGGTAGGTTGTGATGACCTGAAGTCCATTATTAGCCCAAGAATCTTTGGGTGGGGTAGTTGTGGTGGTTGGCCCAGGTGTTTGCACGCTGGTTGTTTCCCAATTGTCTTCAGGATGAGGCCTAGTTGTCTTCGGGCGTGGCAGTGGTTGTTATGACCTAGGGGTTTGCGGGTATGGTTATGCGTGGTGGTTGTGGCCGAGGTGTCTACAAGAGGAATGTGCGGTTGTGGCTCAGCTGTCTGCGGTCTGGGTATGGTAGTGTGACTGCATGAGGATATAGCCCAGGTGTGTGTGGTTGGGGTTTGGCAGTGGGACTACAGTGGGAATGAAGGGATTCGTTCGATGCATAGGATGTCTCCAATGACCAGTGGGAAAGTGGAATGGGGTACCCAAATATTGATGTGCTATTACTATACTGTACTTTCCATGCATTATTTGGGGAGTGTGCCTTGGTGAGATTTGGGTGGATAGCTTTTCCTTGTTGGGTGTTTGGTTATCTCTTTTTCCACGGGACATTAGAATGTCTCCTCACTTGTGCACGAGAGTCTTGGGTTTTCCATACTGATTATACTTGTATGATCACCCTACATACATAAAACTACTTTTAGGTTTCCTAGAGGACTTCAGGGATCGTGCGGGATAGTACTAGCTTGGACCTTTGGGGCAGTTGATGTTTTTGTTTCCCTTTTCTTGGTATCTTTTACCTATAGAGTTTTGTGACTTGTATTTGTTACCTTTGAACATGCATATGGGAATGGTTTACTTTCAGCTGTACTCACATTTTTAGTTTTGGTGTTGTGGGATTTACTATCTTATCTCTTGACCCAATTAAAATAAAAAGGGTAATGCCTTCCGTTTAGTTAGTGATTCTATACCCTTGGTGTTGGTCTCCACTCCGGGACCTATTGAAGGCGGGTTTTGGGGGACATTATCTCTCCTTCAACTTAAAGAAGGAAGGGCCTGGAAATATGCTGACCCTTCCATCATTTTGGTGAAGGCAGTTCGTGATATGTTTCATAAAATAATTAACTAATACCATCATTTAATTTTAGTTATTATCCATCCATGAGATTTTTCATTGACATATCTATGGATATGTTTCACTTTCAGTTCATTGATTAAATCGAATGTGTTTCTGTTTCATTCTTTCACATGTTTATTTTTTACATATTTAGTTATTTGGATGGAATGGGTTTTCATTAATTAACTTGTAATATTTTTTATGCACATCTTTCTTAGTTTTTCGATTATATGGTATGTGTGTTTTGTTATTTACTTTTCCATGCCTATTATTCTCACTGTTTCATTATTTTTTCAGCAATACAATAACCTTACTGATAATTTGGTCTCAAAAATTTATGATTCATTTCTCAATGAAATCAAGAAGTGTAATATGAAATATATTCAAGGATATACTATAATAAATATAGTTATTATCCTCTATGTTATTTAGAAAGAATAATAATTATTTTGTATCTAGAGTATTCAGTTTGACTATAAGACTCATGTATATATCCAGTTTACCAAGACTAATAAATTAATTGGCTCTTTGGGGGTGTGACCTGTATCATATGTCAATGTAATTGATATAAGGAACCCCATATAGGTTTTCTAGGGTGGAACGCTAGGCCCATGATAGAATAGATAGAGAAAACAGAAATGTTTTCACTAACAGAATATTATAAATTCTAGAATACATGGATTCCAATATAAGTGTTGATATTTTAGATCCTTTTCGAATAAATTCAATATTTTATGTTATAAAATTTCACCATGTTAGTGTTTCTGTAAATAAAGGGGGAGATTATCTTGAAAATTAATAATAAATATTGTTTGTAGGAGAAAATCTATCCAGATAGAAAAATTTGTAGCTGGGAAATAAAAATGTCTATATAACTAAAATAAAAATTCATGCATGTAGGAATTATAAGTATGTTTTGACCATTAGAGTCACTATACTGAATATGTCATTAAATAACTTCTATGAAAAATCCTACTGGGTTCAGATGTTATGAACTTTCCGTGAAGAGAAAATAGTATAAATTATTTGTATCATGTTAATTATTTTTTAAAAAGTAAATGTGATTAATGAAACAAGATGTTTTTATTTAAATGGAAAAAATTAGGTTGATAAACTAAATTTCCTGAGAGGTTATCAAAATATAATAACTGATAATTTCATGATATGTTGTGTGGGATGTGTAAAAAGCTAGGAAATGGCTAAAAATACTATCTAAAAATGATCCCACATAAGTGTAACATCTGTATAAAATGAAGAAAATGAAAATAAAATTCATGTGAATTTATGTATCATTTTTAGAAGGATTTCAAATTCAATGAGACTATTGAAAAGATGAATATGACCATCTAGCCTATGAGGAAAACCTATGTATAATACATAAAAGGATGTATGAATACTTCTTCAAATATTTATATTTGAAATAAATTTTAAGATTGATTGAAATACAACTCCCGAAAATGATTTTCCCACTATGGAACAGTGTATTTTTATCTTCTTCACATATATATGTGTCTCTCTTCATTCTTATGTTGGTGAATTAGGGTGATGAATTTAGTGGTGTACCTAGGCTAATGATATAATATTTCATGTAAAATCTAATGGAATAACACTTTAATATAGAATTTCGTATTCATAACTTATTATATCAATTTTATGGATAACATTAATGCCACAATCAACGACAACTTTTTGTATTAAGAATATATAACATTGATAAAAGTTAGGACACTTTTAGGTCATTTATAAATTAGATTACATTTCATCAATTTATAAAAGGAATAATAATTGGATGAATGGTATATTCAATTAATGTTGAATGTTTTGTTTTATTGATAATAATATGTGGAAAATATTGAATTTTAAATTAACATGGTTTTTAGACAACAATCCAATGGGAATGAATGAATTAAAAATTTAGATTATGATGAAGTTATTATTTGGTTTTAATTGTTTTTAATATTTCATTGAGGAGAAATTTCAATATATAGACTCTTTAATAATGAATGAATATCCCAATAATGATTAGTATGTTGTTTCCACCATAGATGAATAAGGAAAGTTATGTGATTGAGAATGATTCATGGAATTATCTTATAAAATGATTCCATAGCATATCATTTATATAAGATGATTTTTAGTTGGTTTTTATAAAATTAATGATAGGTGTATATGAACATAAATGAATTCCATGTCAAAATATTTATACGGAGGGTGAATCATGGAATTAAATGAATAACTTGAGGGAAATTATTAGGGAACTAAAACCTCCATGTAATGATAAGTATCCATTAATGGATTTTTATTCATGAACTCTACGATATAAATTCAATGATATCTCTTAAATACAGTTTGGAATAAGGATGAATTATATTTAGAGTAAATATGGTAGTGCGATTTCATTAATTAATTAATATCAAGTCTTCATTTGTCTCAAATTTCATAGTATTTTTATTTAAGATAATTGGATGTGATTATATATTTTCAAAAGACATTTAAAACGTTTTTATATGATTTATAATGAATTTAAATGCATTGAGGGAAGAATATGTTGTTTTAAAATGATTTGATTTTTCGTAGATTCATATGTTCGAAATTGGTAATTATTCAAAAACTAAATAAATTTATATATAATTAGATGAATATTTTTTATGGAAATGTGATTATTAAAATATTTTGGGAGGTTAACTAAATTCATAAAATTGTATACTTGGTACACATATTTATTAGGGTATTGTGCATTATATTTATCATTATATTGTGTATTAGTTGAATAGAATTATGAAATTTTTTGAAGGCTTAAAATCACATGTTATTCACAATCTTTTTTGATGCATATATAATATATTTTTGAAAATTTATAATAGAAGGTGGAAAAGTTAAGAAACAAATGAAGATGCATAATATAATTATAGGAGGAGTATTCATAAATATAGAAAAGGGAACCTGATCATTATATATTTTATAAAAAAAATCTTACCACAAATTTTAAATAAGGTATTTTTAACTATGCATTGAAATGCATAACATGAATTGAGTGGCTAGGAAATAGAACACTTTGTTGATGTTGTTATAGGTTTTTGATGAACATCAACTTTAAATTAACAATTCCATTTTATTGTAGGGATTATTCCGTAGATTTTATGATTTTTTAGAATGGTATATTAGTATGATTTCAATAATGAAAGATTCTATAGAAGAACATCGACCATTGCTAAAACATTTCTCAATGGATTAAAAATCAAAATTATCAATTGGTATTGTGATTACAGATTGGATATTGAGAATCGGATCATTGATATATTAAGAATATAACTTCACCATAATTAATGGTGAAGATTAAGAACAAACTAACACTTCTTCTATGAAAAGAGATATAGTAATTACCAAAATAACATATCACTCTTTATTGTGTTATCAAACAATATTTATGAATTGTTATCTAAGAAACAAAAATGATTCTATGGCCAAGAAAAAATCCACTATATGAAAATAGGTAGACTTGGATAAAATTAGTGGTTATCATATTTTATCAAAGGATTATTTTAAATAATATCATTTATCATCAAAAATATATAGAATTATTCATTTTTAAATGAAGTAAAATAAAATAAAATAAAAACAATGATGCAATTCCTTACCAATTTAAAGTTGATATGATTATTCTACCATATTGTAAAAGATAATATCTATATTATGAGATAGAATCTATTAATAATGATATTATTTTAATAAGAATAAAGAATAAGTATATGATATGAAAGAGATGAATATGATTAAATACTATAACACTGAAAGATTTATATGTATTTAAGAAAGAAATCATAAACCTCTAATAGAGGGAAACTAGTGAATCAATGAAAATTAAGATTAATGATGATAAGTAGCAGAAAAATATACCCAAAAATATTCTTATATCATAGATGTTAATGAATTGAGAAGGTAAATTAAAAAAATTATTTGTTGGTGTGATTATGGATTTTGATCCCAAATATAAATAATCATTGGACATTAAGATTCCTTAGAGAAATTTTTATATATATCTACATCATAGAATTGAAGATATCAAATGCCTATTCATGGGTTTTGGGTATTTTATTTTGAACACTAGTTGGATCCAATATAAAAAACATATTTTGAGACTATAAACTCATGGGATGAAAAATAATAGACCAATTGGGGGAAAAATGGAATTTTTGGATATATACCACAATTTATTCACTATTGTTGAATATTTTCAGTAGATAGTTAATATTTTAATCCCTTTAGTTATATATAGTGGAAATATTAGTTTTATACATGACCTAAATATAGTAACGAGTAGGTACCCATATCTAAAAGAAACAAAATATAAATATCCCTAGGTACACTTTTATTCTATAATATGGTTTTATATAGGAAATGTTTATTATTTATGGAATGTTAAGATTGAGAATTCCATAATCTATAATGGTTGATTTTAAAATAAATAAATAAAAAAATTATCTTTGATTTTTCCCCACACCATTATTGACACACAATAAAATTCTGGAACCTAAAAAAAGTATATATCGCATGTTCTAGAGAGGTTATGGAGGGACATTTCATGGTTATAATATACAAGAATTATTTAATGTATAAAACAACCTATTTTGTATATATTTTTTTATCATATGATTTTTCTTTTAAAATCCATTTGTTTATTCAGCTTCAAATTTATTGGGTATATCATGTCCAATAAAGAATGATGGTATAATTTAGGACCTATGATATTATAATAATTCAAAAAAAATACCATTATATGATTTATTTTTCAATATATTGGGTTCTGATTAAAAAAATTAGTTTAAAGGAATTAATTTAGACACCATGGATTTAAACCATAATCAATATTTTTTTATCATTTGGCTAAAAATAGTATAAATAATTAATCTTCTTGATAAATGAATTTCAGATATAATTTAAGAAAATCATTTTATAATTTATTGAACATTAAAATTTGAATTATAACCCTTCCACTGTGAAAATTATTTTATTTCATTTTTTCCTCTATTTTAATAATAATTCATATTTTTCCCCATATAATTTTTTTTCAAGAATTATCAATTTTTATTTTCAATAACTCATGATTTTTCTAATAATTTTTATATGTATTTACCATTATTCTCTTCTATTATAGTATATTTATGGGTAACTGGTATTATTGTCTCATGGTAAGAGTTATATAAGTCACTACCAAAACATTTTTATGATATTGTCACGAGGAAGAAGATTAAGAAACACCTTAGAAATAGGATAATCACATTTTTATAAAAAAAATAATAAAAAACCACATCAATTTAAATCAAAGAATATAGATTTACTGTGTGAGATAATTCTTAGTAGGATTCCAAAAGAATATATGTAATTAATTATAATCAAATCTCTAAATTAAAGATTTAATAAAAATTAGAAATAATATTATTATTATTTAACTATTATAAAAACATGTCAAAATTTATATCATTTTCAAAAAAAAAACAATTATAAATACAAGATTATTTATAATGGAATTAAAAAACAAAGGAAACACATAAATATATAACATAAGTTAAATCTTAACAAAAATTTATATCAAAACATTAAATAAAGAATAACATGGTATAAAAACCTTGTGTCTACCTAGATAATTGAGGACCTCACTAGGCAAAACCTTCTATTATCCAATTATATGATCCTAAAAAATATATTCTCACTTCCCATATTGGCCTCCATATGTGATGATTCCCTAATTATGGAAAAAAATCAGGGGACAACTTTTCAGTCATAATAATAAGTAGCGCTTCAGCCACCCTTTATTTTACATATAACCAAGTCAAAGATCCCATGTGAATAAAAATATCTTCCAAAATAAACATAATATTTATGTTCATAATCAAAATAAATTCCAATATCACATCCCAAACAACTTCTAAGTAATAACCCCATATAGAATATTCTAACAAAATGCTTCATGCATAAACTACAATAATATAACAGCAACCCATTAGGGAATATGTGATAGAGGGTATTTATGATCAATAATAAAATGAAACATGCCAAATAATATTGTTAATATTTTATCATAATATAAAAACATGAATTTCCTACTATATAAATAAACATTATACTAATAAGCTATTTTAAATCTTTTTAAGACAAGTTAATTCTAAAAAAAATACATACAACATACATGGATTTTTTTTTTTCAAAAAGTAATACTACAACTATTAAAACAATTTTATGTAAATCTTATATGACCTGATTTCTATATAGAACACTAATAATTTAATTATAATAAATATATATTAGTAAAAATTTGACATTTTTTAAAAAAATGATCACAAAGCAGATAAAAAAAATAAATAATTACAGGTAATTTATTTCTCTAATCCATTACAATCAATTAAATATCATCATATAACACTATATTTGGATAATAGAGTATCAATATAATGAAAAAAATTTGATACCCTGTGATTTAGATGTTCTTGTTGCATGGATTCAAATTCCAATACCCGATAAGTTGAAAAATACGAGATAACTTGGGAAAAGTGTATGGGAGAAGAATGAATGATTAGTGAAGCTTGGATTACATATGAAGAATAATTTAGAATCAATCTGCTTGAACTAAGTGATATAGAGAAGAAAATGAATATTGGAAGGTCTCGAGGATGAATCTTGGATGGATGAGGGGATGAAATGGGAGACTGTAAATATAAATGTATAAATTTTAAAAAAAATATAGAATGTATTCATATTCATTGTTTTTATACTTGGAAATGGAAACCATGAATGAAACATTAATTCTCAATTAGATATAAATCCCACCACTTTCATTGTATTTTAATTATATAACAGTAATTTATTCTATATTTCCTTCCTAATATGTAGGTTTTCCAATTTACAACTCAAATAAAATAATGTAATAAATAATTTATTAATTATACACATACAAATGAAATTGTGACTGTCATAATAACACATTATGAGGGAGTTATTTAAATTTTATGTTTTTATCTATCAAATAGATCTTTACATAATAAAATAAAGGAATCCAAAACTTTTTAATTCAAGTAAAGGAAGAAGTCAAGCCAAATATATGAAATTTAATTATAAAAATAAGATTTTTGTTATCTCAAAATAGGCTATATCCATCAACCATATATTGTAAATGTGTAGATGTAACAAAAAATTAGTATTATATAATTTTCGGACTAGTTAATTTAGAATAATTAAGTCTAATATCTAATTATTTATCTCGACATATTTCTTAATAATAGATAAAAATATATATGACACATGTGATTTTGATAAGGATAATTTTAGTAGATAATCTATGAATTATAAAATATTTATTTATTCAATTAATTTTCTTAAATAATTAGATTTAATATTCAAGTATGTTGAATTTATTCAATAGTTGATCTATTACTATAATTTTTATGTATATGTGTTCACTTTATAAGATGTTTCAAATTTTATATTCATAATTTTTTTCAATCTATTTAAATAGATTTTCAAATTCACTTATCTATAAAAAAAATTATTATTTCACTGGACATTAAAAATGTTTTTAAATATTGAAATAACATTTTCATTAACAATGTCAACCTTCACACATAAAAATATTATAATAAATATGGATTTTCCATTTTTCTACCAATTCATGAAATAATGTGTACAACACTATTTTATAGGCATTCAATTACCAAATCATTCCAAATTACATTGATTTTTATTATTCTGATCTCCTAAAATCAAGGGGTCCAAAAAACAAGATATTCCCCAGATATAGACATTAAGGGATAATCTATATCATTATGATCAAATTGTAAAATCATTCTTATATTAGTGCCTAAATTTTTATTGTCGATCCTGACCAATAATCCACTACCCTATAAATTTATTACAAAACTACTCATTTACAATTTATAAGGTAACATTATTATGTGATTCCGATCAATAATCAAGCATTATAATTAATATCCAAATTATATCTCAGAATTTTAGTTTAACAAGTCTATTATAATACCCAATATTACATATTTTATCCATCCTTCATCCCCGTAATGGAATAGTTATACCCATATAGAAATAATATTTACTCTACTATTAGCAACATAAACTATTTAATTGTTGTTATGCTTCCATAATAATTGATGTTTTTCTATTTCCATCTACAAAATATTCTTTTAAACTTCCATAAAAATACTATAAGTTCCATAAAAAATTAATTATTCATAAATGATGTCCTCTTATAATCAATAATTATCCTAAGGAATAGCCTTAGTTAGGAAATTATCTAATTTTGTATTTTTTAAATAATATTTCAAATCAATGATTCTACCAATATGAGAAATTCAAATACAAAACAAAATATCTCAAATAAAATTCATACTCTATGTGATGAATTATTAACATCAAAAAAATTTAGAGAGTCATTTTGATGCATACCATGGTTCTTCTATTCAATCAAAAACTAAATTTTATATGAATCCCATTATGTTCATAAATATTTTATATTAGTCCAAATAATTTATATATCTTGATACACCTTCTCTAAAAATGGATCCCCATTAAGAAAATATTTCTTTATGGTGATATAAGAGTTATTTTTGTCTTTCACTTATTGAACACTGAAAATATTTTTATTCATTCTCCCCCTCTATATATAATCCCATGTTGTAGGATATCATTTGATAACATTATATGGTCGGGGATGCCCCAAGATATTTTAAACATTGGGAGATGGTTGAAAATCAATATTATGATGTTTTACAAATGATCTTATAGAGAATAATTTCATGAATATTTCTACGAATTTCAGATTTAATGTATTGTTACATATATGAAAAACTACTTGTTTTACCTTTTGTTGAATAATATTTTAAATAAATTTATTACACACGAAACATGAACATCACACAACATTATTCTCAAGATCAATAGAATAATTAATTTCATTTTTAATCAATATATAAAACCAAAAATACATACTAATATAAAATAGTTGTTTGTTTATAAAAAAAATTGAGTATAAGTCTTTACTTCCATGAGGTATTCCACTTTATTTATTCCAAGAAAAGTGGTTTTTTACTTTTAACTAATACTGATCACACATTTACCCTAGATAAAAAATTATCCTCTTCTTATGATTTTTTTTCAAAAAAATCTATATCTGAATTCATATCAAAATGTTCCAAAAAATGAGGACAATTCCCTATATCAATATCCTTTAATAAGGATTGTTAGAAAATATATATATATCAAGATTCATTTTATTATATAGATAAGTTCAAAATTTAAAATTTCATTGAATCCTTATGGCTATTCATGTTTAATATTCAATTCCCAACATTGATACTGCTAAGTACAGTATGATTACATTTATTATTCATTACAAATTATGTCATATAAACATCTTATTTTTATGATTAAAAAATTTTCATCCAAAAATTGTTGGACATGAAACCATTTTTAATTTTTCATGACAATCTTCAATAATAGATCCATAATTTTTATAAAGATAAAAGTATACACATTAATTTTATTATCTTGGAATCTAGAATGTGATTGGTTTCACAAATAATGAAAATCCTAAAATCTGATTACTATATATTTCTAATTTCCCCTATTGATTCTTTGTTTATTTCACCAATGATGGCATCACCGACATTGTAATATACTAAAAATATAACTTCATTTGATGAATTTATATAGTGGTAATAATTTATAACACCTATATTTAATTATATATTCTTTGTGAATAAACTAAAATGAGTGTAACAAGTTTATAATGGTTATATTTGTCTATATAAATAATTTTTTTAAAAGAATACAATCCCATCCTCACAACATAATTAGAATCCAATATATTACTTAATATAAATTTATTCTTAAAAAAACTAAATAGAAAATGAAATATTCTCATCTATTTGATATATTTTAGAACTAAATTGAACAGTAACCACCATTAATTCCTTAATGTACCCATGTATATCTACTATAGTAAATTTTTTCCCATTATCATTTCCATCATATAGATCGTAGTTTTTTCAATCCAACCTATCCTTATTCCAAATTTTTTTTAGTGAAATTTTGGACTTCTTTCCTCCACATAAGATTTTATGTTTTATTTTTATCTTTTGGTCCAATCTCTTTATTCACTTTCTTCACCCATGGTTTATATTTCACTACATTAATAATTTTTTTGGCTCTATATATGATAATAATGTAATATGATCGAATATATATATTTAGTGAGTTGTTCTCAAATATACCTTATCTTAGATGATGTTGGACTTGTCAATTTAATATCTTATTTTTTTATTTGTGTTTATAATATACTCTCCTCACCACATATTTCTTATTTTGATTAACCATAAAATATTTTATATGTGATAGATTTTCAGACTCTATATAATTTGAATCATGATCCAATTTTTCATCAAAACTCTCTTAGAAAATGAAATTTTAGAATTATTTTTATATTTTTAGAAAATAAATTTTACATCATATCTTTTAAAAAACTATTTGTGTTGGTTTTTAAGGTAATTTAATGTTGAGATATTATTATAATAACAATGAATCAATCATTTACCTATTTTATCTCTATATTATCTATTATTCATTTATTCATATAAATAAAAAAATTATCATAAAAGAGTGAAAAAATTTAAAAATATTTTACTTCCAATACACATATTGTATCACATTTTATTCTTTATAAAATAATTTAAATTGTAGTTTTTTGGTTTAATCTGCCACATAGATGACTTAATTTAAAAATTCAATGAGATATTGTGCTCATTTAGTTGTGGGTATTTTTTATTTTCCACTTATGGTCTCACTGACCAACCACTATATGTTTTTGGAGTTCATACTGCTGACACACTATGTTTTACTCTTTGGATCTCTAAATAATTCTAGGAATCGATAGAAGTTTCTTCTATAAAATTTTCAGAATAATAAATTTTCATTTTCATTACAAATTTTAAGGTCACTATTAACAGTTTGAAATCATTCCATCATGTTATTCTTAATTTTTATGAACATTATACGACTCATATTATAAAAATAGTTAAAAAAATATTTGAAATATTTTTATCCCCTTGTTTTATCATGTATCATAGGACCAATTACATTAGAGTTAAAAAAATTCAATGAGTTTATCTATAAATAATTCATTATATTATAGGGTGTTTAAACCATTTTTTTATTAGGAATATATCAAAAAAATCCCTATATTAATATTTTTTATAATATTTTTCATATCATTTATATTTAAATTTATTCCATTATTTATTGATATTTTTTTATAATTAACCCATGATACAAAGTGTTTACCTTTTTTACCATGAGAAAATTTGTGTTATTATTTCTATCCACATGACAAATATTAAAATTTGTTATCTATACCTATAGAAATAAATTACCATGCTTTATTATGATAAGAAAACCCTTTTCATTGAATGATAGTTAAAAAATAAATTCAGAGCATTGATTTATGATCATGATACAATATAAAATCTTATCAATGTTTTCAAATACTGTGTTTTTTAAAATAATTTTTATTAAGTATCATTTAATAACATCTATTTAATTTAAGGATCCACTATTTCAAAACTAAATCATTATATATATATATAAATGTCCCTATATATTAATTAACAATATCTAATATTTAAATATGTAGGATGAATACACACTATTTAGAGTCTATTTACACCTTTTCAATGTCACATTAGGAATGATATTACCGAATATAACCTTATCATTATACATATATTCCTTCCATGAAACTAAATAGTTGAGTTGATAGATTTGTGAGTATTTCATTATTATTTTAACTATAATAAGTTCTAACATTTTATGATTCTTCTACATAATAAATTTATTTCTCTTATGTGATAAATTACATTTTTTGCCTCTATATTTTCTCAGATTCTCTAATGGATTTTATTTAATTTGAAATTTTTCTAAAGTCATAACCATTATAACATAAGCTAAAACAATAAGATAAATTCCTTTTAAAATAATATCAACAAAAAGGATATCCACTTTGAGATGAATATTATCATTAGTTAACTTATGATTTATTTACCTTGAAATAATCTATATACATCATATCAATTGATCATATAGATAACCAATTAAACATAAAATTAGATTCTATTGTTACGAAATTTTCAAATTCCCTCAATATTTATAATGAAACAATGTTCATTTAAGATTAAAAAAAACTCTCATTGATCGAGAGTTGACTCCAGAACATTTATTCCCATTTTCTAGTGATTTATTTTTACACATTTTATATGGTTTAAAATCTAACCAAGTTATAATATTATCTATGTTATTGGAATTGTGAACGATAATAAACTCTTTAAAACTCAATGTTTTCCTTTATTCAAATTCCATAAATTATTCTTCTAAATACATCATGAATAGGTGTTTCTTAATGGAACATCTATGTATTAAATTATAATAAAAATTTATATTCTAGCTAGTTACTACTTCTTTTTGTGACTTATTTTTTTAATTATTATATTAAAATAAATAAGTTCTCTCTAAATTATCTTTTGTGGGAATTTGATAATCGATAACCTTCAGTAACTGAGAAATTTTGGACTTGAGATAATAAAAATATTATTAGTACTCCCATAATAGTCCACCAATAATTTTATTATTCTTTTTTGGATATTCTGGTTCTTCAAACAAATATGATGATCTACTATGATATTTACCACAATTTATGTTTGATTTTATTCCTCATTTTATTGAAAAATATTATTTTCTACAACCACCGTCATAGTTTCTTATGAAATATATTTATATTCTATTTTACATTTATCAAGATAAATATAATCTCTTTATTCATCCTTAAAATATAAACATTTATTTCAAACCATGTCTTATGATGGTTTCTAAATGTGAAATTTCATCTATTTAGAAACATTATTTCCAGATTATACAAGTATTAAACCTCTGATTTATAACTATCATCCCCGCTTTGAATCATAAATTCCATGTTTCATACCTTTCAATTCAATAAAATAATATAGTATTCTTTATCAGACCTTACATTCCCTTACATAAACATTATAGCATGGAATGATAGATCATATTCACTAACATTACCAAATTTATATCATGATTTTCCAATATATTGAATATCATAAACATGTATAAAAAAATATTCATCTTATTTAGTTTTATATAAAAATTTTATGAAAACAATATAATTTATAAGTCATTTTGTAAAAAAATGGAAATTCTTTTTCTTAATGTTCCATAGCATTTAGGACAGGTAAGAATACAAATCTGCTAATATTTTGTTTCACAATTTTATTGGGTTTTATTTACTCACCATTTACATGAATATATCCAATAAGTTCAATAATGTTTTTAAAAAATCATTCAGTTTTTTCCATTCACTTATAACGTATTTTTTGTAAAAGTATTTTTCGAGGCATTTAACTTCACAAACATATATTATAAATCCACTTCATATATATTTTATAATTTTTTCCATTATATTATGTGGAAACATAACATATTAATAATTTTTTTATTCAATTTAAAAGATGTATAATTTTTTTACTTTATTGGTTTTTATTATCTTTGATAGGTTTCTTATCTATTTTGGTAAAATATAACTATATAAGATTACATAAATTGAAATCATTGTATTTGGGTAGATAATACATAATACCATGATATCATGGATGAGATATCATATAATTCTTTAATATTTTTACTATAAAAATTGAAAATAAAAAATCACTTATAATTAATATTATTTTCAAAATAAAAAATCAACTAAAGATATATATTACATGAAATACTACTATTAATATAACAAAAATTATTAAAACTACTTAGAAAATAATATAAAAATTGGGTCATTGAATTATGTTTTCATTAAAATAGATATAATCATATTATTAATTGGATAACACGAACCTAAAAATTCAAATCAAGAAATATTAGTATCCTAATAAAATGGTAAAGTGTAATAATAGGATGATTATTCTTGGTTAATCCAAATTAGGATAAATCCATGCCATATATATTGATTATTTTTAGTGTATAAATAAACCATTAAAGCACTATTATGATTAAATTTTTTTTATTCAAATCACTACCATTACCAGGTTTAAATCCTTTTTTAACATCTTTATATAAGAAATAAAGCGATTCAATAAATATTAGATAACAGATAGGTCACTCATAATAAATCATTCAAGAAAAAATCAATGGATAATATTATATTTTGGGTTTCACTTATACCCCTTTCAATAATTTGGGAATATCATTATTAAAATTTAAAATATTTCAAAATATGTCTCTTCCTCTAAAATTCCCATTTTATATAATTTCTCTAAATGTACTCCTAGAACTTCTCTATTATTGAATTACTATTTTTTTGAATCAATTTAGATACCCTTTATATTTATTTCTCAGTTTGTATTCCAAATTCCACTATCCGATTACCAATTAAAAATTTCCTTATTGATAAAATTTCTCAATATCACTTTTTGTAAAAAAGTATTAGTAAAAAATTATCAAATTATTAAAAAAACAATGTCTTTAATCATCCACGTGCAAAAAAATTTTATAATTACATGTAATGCTCAAAACAAAAAGATATAACTAAACTTGTTATGTGTCCAACCTATTGATATCACGAAATAAATAATTATTTTATAATCCCCCATTCTGGGAAGGGCATTTTCATCCTCATAATTACAAGAATATAAATTTGAAATAAAAAAAAAATAGATCCTAGGGTAGATTCTAGTATATTAAGCACATAAAAGTTGTTGTGCAGTATACCACTCTACAATTTAGGATTATAACATATATTCGGAATATGTAATGAGCCATGATAAGAGATTTTCTTTATCACACTAAACAGTTCCATAGAAAAATGGTGATAGAAAGGTAAAAAATAAATCCCATATATAGTATCAAACCACTCCTATACCAACTATAAAACAATTAACACATGTGATCTTTGTGTTTGATATAAGTCCTTTGATATATAGGTTCTAGAGAAACAATAATTTTATGGAGGAACTATTTTTTTTAATGGGTATATAACTTTATTCATAGTGAATACAGTAGTTATTGTCATCTATTCTAATTACAGTGGTGGTCCCAATAATAAATTTAGATATTTTTTCCCCTTAAGAGAGACATGTATAAAAGTTAATAGAGATAAAAAAATATAATCATTTTTCATATTAAAAATATTTAATTGGATAAAATAAAAACTAACAGTACTATAATTTCTTCTATAATATTCTACCATGATGTGTGTGAAATGTGTATATATAATATGATTAATGATATGATATTAGTTATAATTTCAATGGTTATATAAATATTGATCTAAAGGGATGATGGATTTCAAGTTTCTATGAATTATCCAGAGATGGAAAATTAATTTCGTATAATTTAATTATTATAAATTTATCCAGTGTGGATCAACATTTTTTAAATTATCTGTCTATAAAAATAGATCTCATTTGGAATTAAAAAATGAGGAGCATAAATTTACTAGGGATATAGTTTTTCTAGATAATGTGTTCAAAAATTTAACATGTTGTGAAGTGTAATGAAATTTACAAAAGAATTCCATAAATTATTTTCATCTATAAGTAACAATAGGTAATAAATGTTCTACCTCAGTAGAAATGTCAGTATACCTTATGATTTTTATTTATTAATAATCCAAATATGTCACTCAGTTTATCCTATGTCACCAAACATATTGAACATTTTTAATAGGATTTGGGTAACTGGGGAAGGAGATAATATTGAAAATGAAATTTCAAATGAATAATTATATTTTATGCACCCCAATAATCAGTCTTATATTCTCTAGGACAACCAAGAAAAGTTAAAACTCTATATTTATAGGAATGTTAACACTTGGGGGACAATCCATTATTAACAACATTCAATTAATGACCATATATGGTCCTTATATATGGGATCCACAACGAAAAACCTTCCATTATTGACCATGTGATTTTACCTTGGATGAAATTCATGGGTTTTGAAAAGATGTGTATATAAAATTCTTCTTTTTTGTAGGGAATCTGATACATTTTAAACCACAATGTGATGAAGATGTTTATAACAGGGTTCCAAAAGAATATTCCTAAAAAACAAACTTTTTGTGTTGATCACATAAATAGAACATGAACAAGGGAAAGAATATCTGTATGTATAAAAAACACATTCTGGATCTGTATAATATTTCCACCAAAATATAGATTATTTTAATAATTTTTAATATGATCTAATTTTTTTTGAAATGGTTGAATAAATGTGGAATATTCATATACACAAAAATTAAAGGTCATGCGGGAGACATTAAAAAACCATTTCATTTTTAATCTAGAACACCATTCATTAAGTTCAACCATTCACGATGGTATTTATATAGATATTTTTAGACTAATTTTTATGAATTTGAAAGATTTTATGCGTCACATAATTACTTGGATCACTAAATAATCAGTAACTAGACTGGTTGGAGGCAAGGCCACAAGTACACCTCCCCGTATTCTAGATGTTGTTGATGAGAAGTGAGGGTCTAAAGGGGGTACTATGTAGAGAATATACCCTCAGGATAAGTGCATAAAATATTAAAATAATAAATATATTAAATGTAATGTAACATAAAAATAACTAATAAATAATATTATACAGATAACCCAAAAATATTCTTAACAATTCAACCATGAATGGGAATGAAAATACATAGATACAATGTTGTCCACATACAGTAGGTATAACACAAAAGATGGATATAATGAATGAATAATAAACAAATAAAATACGGATATATTATGGTATCAATATAACATGCTCATTATGAATCTCCCATTCCATGTTTAAGCCCTTGATAAGTAACAACAAGTAGAATAAGTTATGTACTAACATTCATCCATGAGATCTATGAAGGAAAGAAATGGTAGCCCGAATAGGGTGTGATTAAAACTGAATAGGACACTAATAACTATTTCTAATATAAATCCAATATACGAGTATAAAATCTTATAGTTTTCTTATATAATAAATAAATATATTTGAGAATTTTTGTATAAATAATCACATTGATTTCAGATTCCTCATTGGACAACTGGCTAACCATACTAGCATTGTCTTGTATTAGAATGTCTTTGAGAATTTTAAATTTTTTATAAATACCTATGACCTATGGTTTATATTAGTGTAATACATGTACGAAGATAAAAAAATAATGGATATTATATTTAAATAATTACATCATCCCAAGTATCCTACAAAATGAACATTGAACTTCATATACAATAAATATAGATAAATAAAATTGAGCATCATATATATTAATGATAAATTAATAATAAGAAACATCATGTAAGTAGATTCCAAATAAATAATATGGAATATCATTTACATCAATTCAATATAAAAAAATGATCATCATATCCATTATGTTCAACAAAACAATAGGGTACAACAATTCCATTAATTCCTAATTAATAATATGGAACATCATGCCTAAAAATTTCAATATATTATAAGGAATTACATTTCCAATACCATCACTAAATAATGATAAATTTCATGTCAAATAATTTCAAATAAATTATTAGGAGGATCATGTCCATCACCACTTAATAATTCTTAATTATCTGATTTTAATATTCCATAGAATTTTATAGATGGAATTTTTTAGTAGAATACAAGTGTATTTTAATACGTAAATAATAATAAGGAATTTTAAATTTAATAATTAAACATAGGCCATGAGAAATATCATCTCTAAATTTAGTACTAAAAAATTATATTAATCATTTAATTCAATAAGTTCCTAATAGGTGATGTGACATGGTATTACCTTTGACAGTACATTTGATTCAAAATATTAATTTAATAATTTGAGCTAATTTAATACCTTAAGAGGGTTTCTCATTACATAGTAATGGCATGTTCTCATGAACCATTTAATATCACACACCCTTAGGGATAGTTCAAACTAAGGGAATCAGCCAATGATGGTGTAAAAGCACTCAGATTCATAATTTTATTGTTTAATGATATGATCCTCACATCACATTAAATTCAATTTTTATCCAAAGGCATACTCCATAATAGAACATGGGAAAAGTAATTATTCATTCCCTATTTTAATTCAGACAATTAATTTTTTACTATTAGTTCAATTCATGATTTAAGAGTCAACAGTAACACACATATATTTTAATTTGGTAAATTAAAAATAATGGCCAATTATGGTAAGAAATATTACATAACTAAAGGATCATACCAATTTGAGGTCACAAACCTTAAACCATATGTTTGGTCCTTAAGAACATCAATTCCACGATCTAGATAATCAATTTAATAATTTCATTATTTTAGAAACAACATAAAGAATGTGTGGCTTTTGAAATAATGGAATAAATGTATGAAAAACGAAACATTAATGAAAAATAATCTTGGTAATGTTCCCTTTAAAAAGGAAGATTTTATCTTCCTTTATTTGGAATTTATTTGATATGAATCATGACTAAACAGATAACTAGAAAAACATCCTAAAATAAGAAATATTTTCTCACATAATGATACAATTTAAGAGGGAGATGGAAATAAAGAATGGCAAAAAGACTATATATAGGGTCACCATTAGGATTATAATGCATATGATAATGGTAAAATCTGACAATGAATGAGGGATACCAATACATAAAAGAGTGAGTAATGATATGGCATATGCGGTGGGACTCTGTGCATGAACGAGAAGGAGATGTAGTAAAAACCCCATTATATTTTTGGGTTGAAAATGTTTAATTTTACCCAACTTAAAAGGAATTTTGTTAGGTAGTGGTGTAAGGAAAACCGTACGCCCATTGTACATGCATCACTGCCCCACAACCACTACGACACAAGAATTCCTCACACTATTTACATAACCATGTTTTGAAAACTTTTCTTTATTAGTCCCAATACAGAATATATATCTCCCATTGGATAGTCACTTATATAATATGAAGGTGCATGGGACTCATCAAAAACCTTAAAAACATCATATGTACATGTAAAATGGTATCAAGTTTATGCACAATATTGTTTCCAATGAAATCCAAGGAGAATGACCTACTTTCTTCTCATCTATGAAAACCTTTAGTCCCAAAGTAGTGAATCTATTAAGGTGGGATTCCCTCAGGAATTATTATTTCAATCCTCTATAACCCTAAGTAATTTCTATTCATTCATAGTTTTTATTTTTATCTTCTCTAAAATTAGTAAAATAATTATGATAATGGAACCCAACCCTATTAAAACTCATCTAGATATTCAAGTAACCTATTGGGCCCCAAATACTATCCAAATACAACACTTTTATGTGATTCTACTCAAATAATTCAATTACAAATATTGGTTTGTCATTTTTACCATTTTTGAATGGACAATGTCAAATTTCATTAAAAAAATCCATCCAATTCAGAATAGATGATCTTACAACCACCCCACATTATCACTTCAAATCATTTTGAATCCCTAATGGAAAACTAAAATAACACCAATAAAACATAGGCCATGAAATAAAAAGTCCAATGGATATTTTCATTTTTAGAATCCCAATGTGACTCCAAGACCCATGTTAAGAATATGGCATTTATGTCACAAAATTCAAGCCCAGACAAGTAATACCTAGTGAAAAACTAATACAACATCTACCAGAGAACATCTAAAACTGATAAATGATAACATCATAATATACTTCATCCAACAGCCTATAGAACTTCCCATAATATATTGTATCCTTTAATATCCAATTGGGATTAATAACCCTCCCACCATTGTAATTTTTCATTAAATACCATCTGTAAAGTCCTAGTAACACTATTCGAATGTTCTATAATTGATTAGATGCACAATTTTCAATCGATATAATATAGTATGGTCAAGGTAACTTTTCCTTGAAAATATTGAATGACCCTTACAATGCATCATTCTCATCCAAATGGTATAACTAATGTGGTTCCTCATTGACCACATCCAACTACTAGGGTAAAATAATATCAAACCAACTCGAACTGACTACATTTGAGAACACTCATCCTCAAAAACAAACACACTACCAAAATCAATTTCCCTTAGCCCTTATTCTAAGGCTTACCAAAATTATTTTGATCATTCTCATACTATATCATACCCCAGTTCTGGTGACATTTAAAGGATGAACCATTCCATACTCAAAACTCTCATCACGGAATAGCTCTATCATTGAAATATACCCAATCTAAATCCATTGGATAATTTCAATCCATCCTAATCCTAATGCCCACATTCAGACTTCATCAAAGCATATACTCAAACATGTGCAAGAAAATCATCACGAAATATAGTCATGCATTATTCCCTTTATCCAATGGTATATTAGAGGAAAAATAATCATCTCACAATCGGTGTGAAGGTCCATTATCAATTATTACATTAGGGTCACCCACCAATGACATACATCTGGATCCCCAGATTAAAAGAAATCTAGATCTCACACCATCTAAATGTTTTCTAAACTACCAAAACCCATGCTCCAGATATACTATGTCATAATAACTACCATATATAGAACCTCACTCACTTCAAAGCATGAAAATAATCATGACCAATCACACTTTATACTTTTTTCTAATAGTTTCCATGGAATTCATCAAGTTTACAAAAAAATATTAGGGTCACCAATCTGAATGTCTAATGATTTACTCCCCACCCTATGGATTACCCAATGCTAATACTCGACCACAATTCCCAAGAAATCCTCTTTCTAATCATGGAATATTTTTTAATTATCTCATCAAATAGATGAAACTGTCTCATCATACACAATATAATTTTATGATATTAGTCATGATAATATATAACCTAAGAGTACAATATGATTCAACTGTTAAGAGTTTTTCAATCTCATGGGACAGGCACACATAAACCAAGACGGTCATTCCATTAATTAACTCATGACACCTTGTCACCAAACAATGTGTATCTGGGTGTACCCACATGTCAACCATATCATGGAAGCCAATATATTTTCAAAATTTTCCCACATCGTGGTTCTTAATTAAGTTTACCTAGGGATCTTTCTCACCTTTAGCTTAAGAATAATTTAAAAAACACGGATAATAATCCATTACTTTGACACCCGTCAATGTTCCCCATCAAACTGTTCTCTCACACCACAGACATAAACTAAACTCACATTACAAAGTGGTTGTACAACCAATTCCACATGTCTTGAGACCTAAACCATGCTCCTTTGATTCTCGACATGTAAGTCTTGGTTGAACCTTCTTCATGAAAAATCAATTTCTAACACACTAGGAACTCCCATTGAACTACTCTTCAAAATCGATCATATAAAAATTCCATGCTTCATCAAAGGATTTCCTACCACATGACATTTATTTTATAAATTAAGGTGTCAATGCACAACCACTAGTCAAAACAACTAAGACACCATGAAATCATTCATATCCCAAACGACATCATTATCAAATCAACCGATGTTATTTTTTCAAAAACCAAAAGCCCCATGTTGCTAATATCACAATACACAATTAGATTTCATGTACCGATCTCAAACTAAGGGTAAAAAATATTTATTTTACATTATGGAAACCATAAATTTTTTCCAACATCTCTTATAGGTGATCATTTTTCAATCTGAAGGATTTCTCTATATGTTATTATTTAATACAATGGTAATTTTCTTTTCTCACATATCCCTATAATTAAAAAAATAAAAATAGGCCACTGGTAGTTTCCACCGAGCCTTTAGGTCTCTCATATGAGAAATAGGTATCAATTATTAGAATTAATTAAATGGTGTGTAAAACACCTATAAATCCACAATAAAAACATTGAAACTTGTTGTGGGAAAAAAATATCCTCAACTCAAAAGTTTAAAAAACAATCCACAGAGAAATATCAAAATAATATTGAATGAATTTTTATAATAGGAAATGATTCTTTATGAGAATCCTCATTGCAGAGTGAGTCTTAGAGGGCCACAATGGAAATGTAAAAAAGATAAAAAAAATAACGCTCACTAGGTACGCTTATAGATTAATTCCAAATTCAGGTTCTACTAATTATAAAACCATCAACATAATTGGGGGTGTCTTTTCGACAACTATGAGTCATACCTAACTCATTAAGTAAATAATGTCACTAAAAAATAAAATATTTTAGTGGAATATTGGTGTTCATTAGTTTTGTATCAGTTTTAAATACTAAAAATAGTTTTCATGATAGTTTTGTAAAACCTCCGCTAATGATGATGTCGTCAATTAGTGAGCATATTTTTTTACCCATATAATGGTTTTTTTAGGAAGTGTCATGAAATTTTGTTTTGAAATAGTTGTTTTAATATTTAGTGGTGGGTTTTTAGGGAAAAACTATTGAGTGCTTTGTGGATATTAAAAATTACACTATAATTAATAATATATATCATTTCTCTAATCAATCCTTACAAATATTTTTACCATATATATTGGTTGTTTAAACTGATTCTATATATTTCCGTCAAAATAATAAAATCTGTGGGAGTTTGAATCCCCATAAGAAATTATTACAATAGTCCTAAACAAATCATTCTGGTAGTAACTAATACATGGAAACTAAATAAATTATATTTATATTTAAAATTTCATAATAGGCCAACTATAATTTGATATTCATCTAAAACATATAACTAACATGAGAAAATTTTATAGATGGATTAAATATATATACATTTTCAGGAATGATAATGACATCTTGTGTATAAAAATTTATAATAGAAAGTGATAATGTACAATATGAAATTGAAGAGTTTTAACATTAGCTTAACCAATTATATGATATCTACAATCACAATCCCAATTTTAAAATGATATAAACCTAAATAAAATAATGATAAACTGAAATTTAATAAAGGTTAAAACAATTCAGGGATAATAATAAAATATAAAATTAGTGGACATGAAATATCATAAATGAAGATAAAAAAATGAATAAAATTCATCATCAAATCACTAAAATCCACTACACAAAACAATAAAAAATAATTTCCAATAAAATTTTCACACAAACACTGCATCATCATTCCACATCATCCCACCTTAGATGTAAAAAAGTTCCACAATATTACCACATCCTTGTATACCACCAAATAATCACATAACCCCAATGTATATATAAACCCCCAAACTTCATTTTCAACATCACCACTAATGAAAATCCATTGATCACCTCTTTTATATCACCACAATAAATGCTTATAAATCATCACTATAATATTACCAAAAAATATCCAACAAACCATAAATCAGAAAAATATAATTAAATAAATTACTATAATAATTTAACCATAACATGAAATCCACCTAAAAAGACAAAAATGAACTATTTCTCTATAATCTCATCGACTATTCCCCTATATATCGCTAAATGATTCTACACCTCAGTATAAGATAATTAAATTTTTACCACAAACCAACTATGATTCTAGAAATTACAAAATTCCCCAAGCCAACAAGAACAATAACGTTATTTGTAGAAACAATGGATAAAACAAAAAAACGTACACAATCTTGACTTACTTATTACTTCCTCATTTTATGGGTCTTCTTAACTATCTCTCATAATACAAGCCTACAAAAATCCACTTTTCCTACACAATAATCATACACTACACATCCCCACTAAAGTATAATATATAAGAATATTTTAGAATGATTGCACCTTCCTATACATCCCCCATCAGCAGACACAACCATTAGAATGTAACGACATCACATTATTAGGGTACCAAACATGCCATATTTCACTATTTGACCACATTTTCTCCAAATAATAAGATATCAAAAAAAACATAAATTAATTGAATTAATAATAATATAATTATTGAAAGAAAAGAAATTCCCCCCCAAAGAAGTGTTACCCACCATCCATTAATAATTCCACACAAACTCTAACCTTCTTAAGACTATTATATTCTATTTACTATACCAAAAGAAATAAAAAAAATAGTTAAAGCTATAATGGAAGACATAACAAGTAATTATATAAATATAATTTCCCAAAATAGTATTAGAATGATGAATATAATGGAATATTCATAAAAGTCAAATAAAATAATCTATTCCTATAGACATCATGTGATTTTAGAGAAATTTAGTTATCCCCTAGGAAATAACCCAACATGGTTTCTCAATCATCATGTAATTTTTTGTTCTATAATGAGTTTTGTTAAAAAATAATATCTCTCAATAACAACTCTAGTGTCATCGTTAGGTGATGAATAAGAATGACACCATCACTATATTTGTCCACATATTCACTCCCTTAAACTGTCATATATATGAAAAATTAGTTGAAAATTATATTATGGTGTATATATAAATAAAAAATTAAATCCAATAAAAGTTTTTGAGCTAAATGATTATGAAATTGTGTGATTTACCAACTCTGTCAAACCAACCATCGATGCAGTTTCACTAGGGACCCATCCAGACAACTTATGATTTAAATAAACCACTTCTTTCTGTAGATAAATGAACATTGTATTATATATTTTAAAAGAGGCTTCTATTCCTAAATTGTTCTACCAAATTGATAAACAAATTTCATTACACGACAATTCATCTAAGAATTTCAAGGTAGGAAGTGACTGTAAACAAGAGTAAATGTTGCTAAAAACCCCATTGAACATCCAATTACCTCAGATAGTAATGGTCTTGAACCCATCCCACACATGTTAAGGACCTGACCAATTGGACCATTATGGGAGATGTAGAAGAACAATGTGAGATTGAAATCCCATAATAATTTTATTTTATCATACACGTAAAATATCATTCCAATTTAATGGAATGCATACTAACACATTGAAAAGGGACGACAATCCATTGTATTGAAAAATTAATTCATACCCCAATATCATGGTCATGATCATTCACATTACACCAATAATATTTTCTATAAACATCCAACAAAATTTCAATTTGGGTGACTTTTTCCCTATTTTTTCAACATTAAACAATTATAAAAAAATTAAAATATTAAATAGGTAATATTAACATATTAGGATTGAAACTAATGAAAATATTACCATAGTCCTTAGGTTTTATGATATAATATTTTAAATAACAGTGTTGGGCTTGAATTTTTTGCTCAACTTGATACATTTTTTTATTACGACATCTTGGAATAAATAACATGTAATTTTATATTAATTTATGAAATGTATTATTCTTTTCATATGCATATATATATATATAATTAGATTAATATAATAATATTTTCTTCAATTCCATGTTCTTCACATGGATATGGCTATCAAAAAACAATTCCCACTTCTATCTAGGTACAACTCCATGTACATTATCATGCTAAAACTAAATGGTCAACAACAAACGATTGAATTAATTCCATAGAATAAAATTATATCCATTCCATTTCTTACCCAAATTTTTCATATTCCACATTCATGTTGTTATATTAGAAAATGTAAAGTTGAGTAAAATATATACAAACTGATTCAATTTTAAAATATTACAATTTGATCATGTAAAGATATTTAATTGAGACGTAATGTATTAACATTACTTTTATCTTGGAATCAAATACTTAATTATAAAAAGGACAAGCCATGTCCCTTAAATAATAATTTGTAATTAGAAGGGTAATCAATTCATATAAAAATAGCATAGAATCTATCCAAATAATCCTACAAGATCATCTGTGGTGACTCTATCACTTTTAAATGGGATGCGTATCTTCAATCGATAAGAATTTTAGACATATAAACATTAAAAGTTGTCATATTACTATTATCATTTATATATTTTATGAAAAAAATACATGATGAAAAAAATGATAAATAAATTAATTCGCATTAAAATTTGGACATATAATCATAACCCTTCGATATCCTTATAAATAAATATGAGTGGGCACTTATTCTCTTATTATAGTTTCTCCATCTTCTAGGCCTACGGAATTGGGTAGAAATGTTAAATATTTTGGTGAGATGGTGGAGGTGTTCTAGATGCTAATCAGAGAGAGACGAAGGGTTTAGATGATGCTAGATGGCGAAGAAGGATCAGACACTAGTTTCTATATAGTGGGATCCTGAAGGATCATTTTGTAACACTAATTACATATTTATGGTCGAAAAGATGTCAACATGTAGTCCACTGGGATAATTGAATCCCTTCTTCAATGGCATTCATTCCATTAAAATAATTAAAAATAACATCATAACATAAATCCAAAAATATTCATGAATATAAAAGAAATTAAAAATGGTAACAGGTGGATGGTTCTAAAAACCATAATATAAATACGAATCGTAATGAATAACTTCTCATAAAAGAAAATATAACATTTACATTTTCAAAACTAAATAAATCATTCATAAAAATAAATTCAAATATGATAACATATCCAGAGTACAATACTTGAATAATATATTACATATGGGGTTGATAAGTTAATGGATGACTACACATACAATCATTTTTTCCTTTAATAATTCCATTATCATTCTCCATCATTACCTTATTTACATTATCAACCCATTTAAGCCTATTGTTCTCTATATCATGATGAAAAAACATGTGTGTTTCTCTTTATTTATGGGATTCAATGTCACAGGTAAAATCATTCACTTCATGACCCATATAATATTATTATTATTAGTTTACATTGCAAATTAAAATCCACCATTCATGCTTGAAATCTTCCACCCAATATACCATTTTTTCTTAGGATGATAATATATATAGAATATGTAATTCAATGAAACTGACATTTATCGAGTTATATAAGTTCAAAAAAGTAAATTTAGAGGTATCTATTTGAAGACCCATGGTTATATAGACCCACTCACCATAAATCATTTTATAAATTATATCAATGAATGAGGAGAAAATGGAGCATTTGATAGAAATAATGGGAAAATTGAGAAACTATGGTTGATAAAATAGTGAAAACCAAGAGTATTTTACCTCTAATATTTGCATAAAATGACTAAATTGAGTGGGGTTTTTTAATTTGATATTATGAGTCAGAATTCCATATTATACCAATACAGAAACTATAAATAATACTTTTTTATATGTTTCTATGCACTCTTCCAAGTAAAATTTATAAAATTTGAATCCATTCACATTGTAATTTTTAATCTTTCTAGACTGTTTTAGAGAAACTCAAAATAAAAACATCAACTATTAAAAAATATCATCCCATGAATCAGTATTAATGATCTATAAAAATTAATATACATTTTTAAAATTATAAAATATCATTCTCAATGTAATATACCTGTTTATTTCAATATTAATGAACTTATATTATGGTCAAACCATTCTACAATCTATTTATTAATAGATTTTTTTATATCCTTCTCATTTTTTTGAATTCTCAAATATATCATTATTTGCATGATGATAACTTCAATAAATGAATCTAAAATTACACTATTCTTTAGCATATAAATATTTTCTTCTAATAATTTAATTTATGTTAGTGTAGTATTTGAGACACTCACAACTGATCAGACAATAATATGAATGAATTTTTATTTCTTGTGTTATTGAAATTGAGTTTTTGTTTCATCATCACATCCACTTCAACTGATTCACATCTCAATATAACCCAATTATATAGAACCATAGGTGAGACACCCCAAATATAAATAGTCTTTAGAAATAGATCGTTTAGGTTCAGATTTATTTTTCACATTGGATTTCAAATTGACAAGGAATATGTTAAATAAAATTTTAAAAAATAGCTACATATCCAATAATGTTTCAAGAATATATTAAATAATATCACAATAATATAAAAAAATTACCTCTCAATTTGATACATCCTTTTATAATGTATGATACAGCCTAATTTAATTTCCAAATCCAAATTCATAGTTAAATATTCCATTACAATAAAATATAATGGATTAATTATTGTATCTATTGCATAATGTGTCTGTAAAATATGTTATGAGGCTTTTCAAACTCAACTCTTTAGATTTTACTCACTTATTTTTATGATTAATGTGTAGAATTGGAGTTCAACAATAGTAACACATTCAATTAGAATTTATAAAATTTTAATGGTAGTAACTTATATAATGGAATATTTGAATCATGAATTTTCAATCCATGTAACATTGATGTTTTATGTAGAAATATCTTGAGATATTATTGGAATACCCATCATATACTTTCATATTTTTTAATATTAGATGAAATATTTACTTATCCATATTAGTCAATAAAAAAAATTTATCATACTTTTGGTGCTCTTTAGGCCATAGATTACTATTTATATGCATTGATTTAATATTATTTCAAGGATTGAGAAGGTATTTGTACTTTCAATTTTCATTTATTATTATAAAGAACAAATTATTTTAAAAATTATTCTGAATATTCATATAAAAATGATTATGAGCTAAAAAATTAAATTCCCAATATGGATGTTTTAAGAATATATTTTCTTTTTCAATTATTTCATTCTTATTTCAATTAATGACAAACTCAGTACTGGTTTCCCTATATCAATAAAATGAGGCACCTCCCAAAATTAAATATCAACATTCACTAGTTGTTCCAATATTTTAGGACCTTTCAAAAACATTATAGGTCCTCTCTAATCAATAGAACTATTGGATTTTGGATTCTTAAACCAAAATATATGAGATGAATGGATAAATATTCAATGATAGTATGAGTATAATATTTTAAAATATAGTTTTCATTCATGATGTAAATCAGTATGACAAAAAGGGAATTACAAACACATATCATTTTTTCAACAAGATAACTTTCCAAATCGTAGGAATTATGAAATCATCCACATTAGTGAAGTGTAGATTTTGAAATTTTTTCTAAAAGAATCAACACTTATACCAACAACAATTTCCCATTACTCCAATAATTCATAAATTATATTTTTCATGTATACATGAAAATAACTGCAAGGAATGTTTTTTTAATAATCATTGAAATGTTAGAATACATTTATTTCATACACATCCCTATATATAGATGATATGAGATAAAAACTATTTTACATATGGTACAATATGTTCTCAAAGTCCCAATTGGGTTGAACTAATCGAAAATCAATCCCAATCGAACATTACTACAATAAGATATGAAATATGGAGGTAATTAATTAAATGTGCTTATCAATTTAGAATCTCTTGTATGTATCAGTAACCCATCATTGTTGTCATCTATATAATGCCACTTCAAATTTCCATGGGTTATCGATGACATGAATAATATTTTTATTAGAGGTTTTAATGGGAACTAACAGAAACCCTATGAATTTCTGTTATTTTTCTTCTTATTTATTGTATAATTTTGATATAGAATTTTATCATCACCCACTGATTGATATATAAAAGAATATATTTTTATATCTTATATACTAGTAGTATCTCCCTATTAAATCATTAAATAATTTGGGAAAGAATGTATTTTTTAATAATTTCTAACAATATTGTTAAAAAAATTCTCATATAATAAAATTATTAAGTTTTTTAACTTAAGGAAATGGATCATGAAACAATTCTAATATAATGTACATCACCTTGTTTTTTATTTTACCAAGGCATTTTATAAAGTACACCTTTAATAGAAAAAATTAATGAATTTATAAAACATACAGTATATAGTTCTTGATTTCTATATTGAATTGATCATGAAAAGTTTTATCATTGTAAATGATTTTCTCTCTTACATTAGTCCCCACAACATTAAAAGGAGGATCCAATGATATGTTATGATATTGATATGGTTTTCTTATATTCCCAAAATATAATTTAGATGTTACTATTTGTAGCACAATCAACTGGTTTAATGGATTATTTTTTATTCCAAAATTGTATCACTGAATTTATAAAATAATAGTTTATAAAAATTTTCATTTCATTATCCATTGTCAATGGATTTGAGAGCTCATTTTACTGACTGATATTGTTATCAAACTTTCTTTAACATTAAATTCTCCATGAAAACTAAAACAAAAATATTAATTAGTGAATTGCTTCAATAATAAGTGTTCATAAAAATATTATTTGTTTATTTATATTCAAAATTATCATTTGGTGCATGCACATATTATTTTATAACTAATTAATTTATTGGAAATTGAAAAATCAAAAAAAATTATCCAACCCCTTAATATACCGAGGTGTGTTCCTCAGTAATTTTATAAAACTATTACCCGTATATAAGATATTTCCTATATTTTTTTAATTAAATATAAAAACATAAGAAATATTATTTCATTTATAAAATAATTAATAATCTAATCAAAATAAATCACATAAAAATCCATAATGTGTTATAATTTGATCAAATTTTTGAAAATCAACATTTTCAGAGATTTTAATTTTAATTATATTATATATTACAAAATTATGTCTTATATATAATTCTTTTTAATGATTATGAAATTTAAAATGTATTTTATTGTATTATGTTAAATAATTATCAAATAATTAATTAACCGTATAATCTACACTCAAATATAAATATAAAATATAGTTATTTTTAAATAAAACCATCTTTCAATATTGTTCCTTTAATAAATAATATCAATAATGGTCAAAATATTCTCTCTTTATAGAATTTTAAGAAGGATTAAAAATTGGAGAATAAAGACAAAAATTTCTTTAATATAAAAAATATTAAACTAAAATAGAGGGATTATGAAAATCACCCATGGAAAGTGAGAAAGGGGGACAAGAAATTGATGTGAAGGCATGGGTTTGGAGATATAAAAATAAAATGGTATCATGAAAAACCATGAGATAAAAGGAGATGGATAAGGAGTGGAAAATGTTGATTAACGGATTGGTATTGAGGGCTTCGTAGTGAGGGTTGGGTGGAGGTTATGACTCCTTGGAAGGGGTTGAAGGATCAGATGCGAGATTGGGAATAGGGAATACTATGAGGTTGAGGAAGATGTTCAAGGAGAGTGTTGATGTGTCATGCGCTCAGTGTCTCAATTGAATGGGGGAAAGGTAAGGGTATAAACAATGTGTTCTAGGGGATGGGAAGTAAGTGCTTTCGGAGTTGCATTATTATCATGGGGAGTGGTGGTAGCTTACGGACTGGAGGCTTAGAGATGGCCAATGAAGGATTTGAAAGAGGTAGCCTGTGGGAAATGGGGGTAATGGTGAGATATCTAGGTGAAGGGTATGATTGGGGGTGGACAGTTTAATTAATAGTATGGTGAGCATTTTTAATATGTAAAATTAATATATAAATTGATTTAAAAATACCACCCTTAATATATTGAAATTTTATTAGCGGTGGTTTCATAAAATATTTATAAATAAAATTTTTTGTGTAGTTTATGTTTACTAGGAACACAACTTAAAATTATACCAATCTCATATTTCATATAGGGATTCTACAATCGGATAAAACCTCATGTAAACATAAGGTGTCAACAAAAACCTATTGTCATGCATAATAGTTCACTAGGATCCACTAGAAAAACTATATGTTCATGAAATAGTAGAAAATATTCCCAATGAGAGTCATAGGAAACATCTATATACCAATTCATGACATATCTCAAGGAAACATTAGAACTATTTCCTATAAGAGGGTTCTTCAATATCTACAACCCTAAAATATATTCCATTAAAAACATTGAATTTTTTATCCATATTATGGTTTTTCAAAGATATGCAGTTTCATGTACATGTAATAGAGAAAAATGTACTCATTTCTCTATTAGGATAATATCTTGTAACATTCTAGTCATATTATCTCATAATTTCGTTTTAAACAATTATTTATCCAAAATTAACACAACTGGGATCAATTAAATAAAATTTCAATTCTAATATATAGTGAAAACATTATTTATTTTGAATCATGATTTTTATTTAACGGATTCCTCATAAAAAATTCAAAAACATCTAACAAAGGTTCTTTTATAAATATATTGGGATTAGTCATGTAACATGCCACCAAATATTTATAAGAAACTCCATATGATTTGTAGTTGAAAAATTAAATAATCATCCCAATTATAATTAATATACCACCCTAAGGTTTAGTATCAAGGCACATAATA
Organism: Viscum album; assembly: GCA_963277665.1. Lineage (NCBI taxonomy): Eukaryota > Viridiplantae > Streptophyta > Magnoliopsida > Santalales > Viscaceae > Viscum > Viscum album. The sequence continues at coordinate 1,324,682,699 of OY728142.1, read as the reverse complement.
TGTAATGGAAACCTATTATTGTAATTTAATGTCAATCTATGTTGAATTATATGGGAAATGATTATGAATTCATCAACTTAATGATCTATAATTATAAACAGAATCCAATTTTAGTGAAATCCAATAAAATATGAATTTTTAAATATTAAAAAAACCATTAGTGGATTCATCATAGAATAATACAATATAAAAAATATCCTACAAGGGTTAAATCAATTTCAACCCATAACCATGACATGATAAGATAGAATTACTCAGGTTGAGTCAATCATTTAAGGATTCAGTTATGTGGGTAATGAATCGAGTTTTATGATGGTTAATGACTATAAGTTTTAATTAGGACACATTTAAACTAACAATCATAAGAAATAAAATTATACTATTAAAAGAAAACATTCCCATGCAATTTAAAATTTTCATCCATTTTATATCACTATCAAATTAAAAAAAATCATTTCCTTAACAAATTTAGGAATATTTAATAGAATAAAACCATCTAGATATAATGGGAAAATGCATTTAGGTTGATTAAAACAATTTATCTGACCATCAACCAACCATAATAAGGGAATCTATCACATTGGTAAAGATTACAAGAATATAAACAAGAAAACACATAGTTATTGTACATAGATAAGCATGGTTATGACATTTGAATCCTATGTTCCTCAAAAATGATCCATAAAAACACCCCATCTTTCACCAAACCAAGTCAAGAGGTAGATCTCATAAGTTAGTAAACAATATAAATTCATTAATCATATTTAAAATAATAATGAACTATACTAATGAAAAGTATAAACTCTAGTCTAATAATTGGATTCATGATCTACCACCCCTAACATGGGTTGCCTAGTAGTATAAATGAACTATTTACCAAGTGAAACAAATTCCTAGGATCCTGTATAATATCCCAAAATAGTATGAAAAATAGAAAAATATGTTTTATAATATTTTTATATACTCACATAGTTATCTTGACAATAATTACCATATTGGTTGGGGAAAGGCCTCAAAATTGTTTACAGGTATACAAGAGGCCTCCACCTAACAATGAGGGTCCAAAGGTCGAAGTGTTGAGAGATTATACCATTTGGACTTTTACTAAACATAGTGGATGAAGAAATTAATGAATAATGTCTTAATATTAATAGAACTAAAAAGTAATAATATATAGATAACTCAAAATGTTCACAATAATACAGCCATGCATAAACATATTTATCAATAAATATAATGAACTAAACATAAAATAGGTAATTGTTTCAATATAGATATATAGAGAAACGAACATACAAATAAAAGAATCATATTCTATGGAAACCCAAGTACATACTCTTTCTATATCTACAACATGATTTCCTATCCCCTAATAAGTAACAGCAAGTGGAACAAGCCAAGTGCTAACTTTTATAGATGAGATCAGTTTATATACCCAATAGTGGCTTGAATAGGGTATGATTAATACTCAATAGGCTTCCATTAATGCTTTCTAATTCTATTCCAGTATGTGAATATAAAATATAATAGTGTGCATGTAAAATAAAAAAACATGTATTGTAATTCTAAATAAAAAACAAATTTTATACTAGGTTACTCATGGGACACCTATCTGGCCATACCTGCATTTTCCTACACTGTCATGTATTTGATCATTCTGAATTTCATATAAAGAAGCATGAAATATGTCATATAATCAAGTCATATATGTACAATTGTAAAAAAAATTGACATTTCATATTTAAATAATGGCATCATCCTGATTATCTAACTAAATGAATCTAGAATGTGATGACAAACAATTCAAAATAAATATTATAGAATGTCATGTCCATTGATTGAGAATAAACTATAAGGAATATATTTTCTACAAAATCTATATTAATGATATAGAACGTTATTTCAATAAATTCAAGAATGAAAATATGTGGCCTAATATCCGTTTATATCAATTAAATAACAATGACCATCATGTTTGTTGATTCCAAAATAATAATAAGGAATATCTTGTTTGACGAATTTAATAAATAATGATGATAATCTTTACCAATAATTTTAATAAACTATCAATAATATCTTTTCCAATTCATTTAGAAAAACAATTATGAGAATCAAGTCGAATATTTCTTTATCATTCATGATATACTTCTTTCAATATATTTTACATGCTCGATTAAAAAATTCCAAATCGGAATCAACATTTCACACAAGGGACAAATAATAAGTAGGAACATAACTTTTAACTTTAAAAAATATGCAATGATATATATAGATAAAAAATTACAATTTAAAACATGAATTTAACTACTTCATTTTGTATATTCTAAAAATTCTATGTGACATGGTAATATCATCAAAACATTGTTTAATTCTAATTAGTTTTTCATTAGTTAGTGATAATCCAACTCTTGAGTATGATGTTTTGTTACATTGGGAAAGCATTGTCTTCTGAAGAATTAAATAACCCACACAATTAGGGGTGGTTCAAACTAATTTCATCATCCACTTGTGACATAAAGAGACTTAGAGTCATGGCCGGTTCTATTAAATTATATGAATCTCACATATCATTCAATTATATTATTATCCAAGTTAATACCCCATAACTCAACATGATCCTAGAATTTATGTATTCCAAATTTTAATTCAAGAAAAAAAATTATTACCATTTGATCAATTACCGATTCATGACTCAACATGAATAAACCTTAGTGGTGTTTTAGCGAATTAGAATCAATAAAAAATGATGGAAGTAAAAAAGAAAAACCTAAAAGGGTTCCCCAAGTTGTGTACACAACCCTCCAATCATATCAAAGGGACTAAATAATATCATATACATGGTCTAGACATTCAATTTAATGATTTTTTAATTTTAGAAGCAGCACATGGAAATCATGGCATGCATCATAAAAAATGTTAACACACAAAAAATGAGAGAGGGTTAAATTACTAAATGATATAAATCATGTCAACAAGGTGCACCTTCCTTTTTGGGAGCCTGTCTGATTAGAACTCCACAATTAAGCATGCTTGTCTTGGAGTAGTGACCACGATCGGTGACCTTTTGGGAAGTTTCCCCGGGTGTGTTTGAGTGAGGAAAAATACACTGGAAAGGAAAAGTGTTGTCCTGTGGGGACTATCATTAATCAGATGACTGTTCGGGCATGTGGGTGAGCCCCAGGGTGGAGACCACGTGTCTTTGGCGCAACTGGTGGAACTTGGTGGGCCAAAACCCGTTGGACATAATATGGTGGGGTGGTTGTGCGGTCACAGGGACCCAGTTGTTACACTAGGTATCAAATGAGGTACCCAGCCATAAGTGTGGTGCATTGCCTGGGTTGAGATGTATGGCCCACAATGAGTACGTTGTGCTCTAAAGGGGGGGGGGTGATTGGAACACCAAAAAAATGATAGATGGTTAAATTACTAAATTATATGACTCATGTCAATAAGGTGCACCTTTTTTTGGGTGCCTTCCTAATTAGAATGCCACAGTTAAGTGTGCTTGGCCTGGAGTAGTGATTAGGATGGGCGACCTTCTAGTAATATTTATAGAGTGTGTGTGATTGAGGACAAAACATACTAGAAAATACACGTGTTGGCATGTGTTCACTATCATTAATGAGATGACCCGTTCTGGTACGTGGGAGGGCCCCAAGGTGATGACCATGTGTCTGCGGGGCAACTGGTGGTACCTGGCGGGCCAGGACACGATGACCATGTTAAGGCGGGTGGGTTGTGGAGTCACCAGGACTTAGTTATTACAAAAAAAAAATTTATAAAAAAATGAAACAATAAGGGAAAATAATATAGACCCCCTAACTTATATATTTGAATAATCTTTAGACGATTATCAAGATTTAATTTTATCTAAAATGAAATAAAATAAATAATTTTAAAAATTCTATAAAATACGGAATACTATCTTGAAAAATGATATCACTTAAGAGGGAAAGGGAAATAAGGAAAGGAATAAATATGATTAATAGATTCACCATTAGGATTCCAATCCATCTGAAGGAGATCAATATGGACTATGAAAAAAAAATTCCACCTATAGAAGAGGGAGGAATGAGAGAGCATGTCTGGTGGGATAATGGATGTGTGATCGAAATGGGTGACCTTCTGGGAAGTTTCCTAGGGTGTGTGTGAGTGAGTAAAAGACATACTGGAAAGGACAACTATTGGCCTGTGGGCACTATTTTTAATGAGATGACCTATTCGGGCATGTGGGTGGGCCATAGGGTGTGGACCATGTGTCTGCGTGGCAACTGGTGGTATCTGGTAGGCCAGGACCCGACGACAATGTTATAGAGGGGTGTTTGTGCTATCACCGGGACCCAGTTATTACAACAACAATTTATAAACAATTAAAAATTAAGGGAAAAGAATATAATCCACCTAACTTATACTGAGGAAGAACTTATAGCCTATTATCAGGATTTGATTTTATCTAAAATGAAACAAAATACATAATTTTAAAATTTAATAAAAATATGGAATACAATCTTGAAAAATGATATCATTTAAGAGGGAACGGGAAACACACAGTGGAAGGAAGATGATTTATAGACTCACTATTAGGATTCCAATCCATCTAAAGGATATCAAATTAGACAATGAAAAAAAATCTACTAATGGAGGAGGGAGGAAGGAGAGAGCATGTGTGGAGGGATAATGGATGTGAATGAGAATGAAATGGGGTTATACCCCAATTTATGTTAGGGGGAAAATTATAATTTCCCCTTTATTAGTGGTGCATGGTTTGGCTGAACATTTTGGAAAACTATGTGCTAATCACATGGGATTCACATTAGAAGAACCACCCTTCCATATGAATTCCTTTCACGGTTTACATACCAGTGCACCAACTATATGATGATACAATCCTAGACACCCCAATCTCATATAGTTGCGAATAGTGGTTAGAAAAACCATACACCAACAATTCTAGGTCCATTGTACCTCTTCACTAAGCTACATGAATTTTTGGACATTCATATGGTTAAAATCATATTATCCTATAAAATATAGGTCTCACTGTTGGACCACATGGCTAGTACTAACCATGCACCTTCCATTACCCCAAGGCCATCTCGCCAAAAATGAGATTTCAAAACCCAATTCTTATAAAACACACTTAGACATCTCAAAAACCTATTATACATAAAAATCTATCCAATAAAAACATATTTATATTCTTAAATACTTTACATTCTAAATAAGATTTTATCATTTGGATGATTCCCCAATGAAATATAATAATTCTTTGATAAATTTCTTCACATTCAAAACATGAGATCTTATAGGATTCTACATTTTATACATTAGGAGTTATTTTTTATAAGTTAAATGACATGTATTTATTTATAATTAATAAAAACAGTCATTACATTATAGAAATGAATGTCCAAGCTTCTAGGATATCCATTAATATCTCTAAAATATCCCATCTCGATAGTTTCCTTGATATTTTTGTAATGTATACAACATACATCTTGGGAGATTATGAAATATCATAAAAAAATTTTGTATCCCTTTTGATGTACCCATGAAAAATTGAATGAATTAAAACTATTACCCATGAGGGGGATTGATAAATTAGTACAAGATAATCATATAGTTGGTAGGTAAATACCAAAGGCCACCTTGTTATATTTTAGAAAAACTAAAGATGTGGTTTTTTTTGTTTTCTCTCAAACCGTGGAGTAATGGGAACCATTGTAGTACAATGATCCCCAATCATAAAATCAATTTGAAAATCATAAAGAAATTTTATTTTTATCTCCTAAAAACATGGGGTAGAAAACAATATATTCTATAAATCTACATATTGTAATATAATAAGTGTCATTATGATATAAATGTGATATCTTGATGACACTCCAACCACGAATTTTGGAATGAAAAATATGTTTAAAGATACAAACATGAAGATTTCTTCATGAATAAACCCATCATCATGAATCATGTGGTTATATTAAATAATGATTCCCAACCATAATAAAAAGTAATTTTGATATTCTGGATAAAAATTGTAATGTAATTATTCATTAAAAATACCAAGGGCAGAAAAAAATCATGAACTTTTAACCTCAACATGTCATATTAGTTTCCATTGATGGAATAATATTTACAAAAATATTATACACACACCCAGATTTTTAATTATAACATGACCATAGTAATGTTTCTATAAAAGAAAAAATTGAAATATGATTTTTTGTTTCTTTACAAATTTTACAGCAAGTCTCCGGTAAAACTTTTCAAAAATATTATGATATTATTCATAATATAATCCATCTCATAATATATATATATATATATAATAAATATAGAGAGCATGTGTAGTACTTAAAAAATTATCATTTGAAGTAATAAACTTCTATTAAATAACTAAGGGTCTAACAAATCTCAATTATACTTATGACTTATTTAGGTCAACTATGATTTGGGATATTATATCATTCCTATGGTATCTCAATATATCATATGTATGGTTTGGGTGTAGCTTTAATGAGGAAATATTCCACAACTCCATGAAAATGTGGAGAATTTTTAATGTATTGGGGAATCACGGTGGGTTTAGAGTTCATCCTACACCAAATTATATATGGTATCAATGCACACCATTTACACAACACCCATGTGAAACTTCATCATATCATCCTGACACGTATCACACATAGACCTTATCAATTCCCAATTCATGTACCACAACTAAATAATGCAGTGCACCCAAAGTGAAAGATGACATCACTTAGTAAATTAACTTCTAATTCTTGTATAAATATTGTTGAACCGTTATTTTGACTAAAAGTACTAGGGAGAGAGAATATATCACCATGAAAAAGCTCCAAAAACAACTATGAACTATAAATACATGATCATTTTCTATAAAATGTCTTAACTGTGAGTTTTGAAACAAATCCAGGGAAAAATAAAATCATTAAAAAACAGCATCCTTAAATAGATGTAACAATTCTGAGAAAACATCTATTAGGTCAACATCATTACCCAAGTATAAGAACATGACCATGTGATTAATTTAAAGCACCAGGGAATTCCATAAACGTTCCCTATCATTCCAATATTAGGTTTTCCTAGGTCTTTAGTAATAGTTCACACACAGATCCCAAAGGATATCTATTTGAGTTTCTATTTTATTAGGCCTATATAGAAAAATGGGAGTCAATTTTTTATTTTTCCTCTACAAAGAGACCACATTTTCCAAATAAAGTCCCTTCCATAGCCACCCTAATGTTGTTACACTCATGTTACAAACCTAGGTGATACATTGCTCAAGTCACATACCCAAGCACACCCATTTCTAATGTCACAAACCTAGGAACCCCATTCACCCATTTCATTTACCTTATAACCTACTCTTCCAAGCCATTAGGACCTCATAAAATCTGTGATAAATGGATGAATGTATAGTTCAACCCTTAAATAATGTATTCCATTTATATAAAGTCTTTACCACATTTCATCTTTAACTAACTAGGAATTCACTCATATAAAAACACTTATTCACATGATTGTGAGGGTCCTTATCATTAAAATTCTTGCAGGGTACCCCTTAGCTAGTGATGTTGACCCACATTATCCCTTATTAAGAATACTATAGGCCCTATCATCTTTTAATGCTATTTTATATAATTAAATATACAAGGATCTATATATTTGTGTTCTCCTTGGAATAAGATCGTACACATCCCCATTGGCCCTTCTTTTAGGTGTAATTCCCACATCCATCATTACTATATGAAATCCCCCCTGAGTTAATACATATTTTTTATATCATTATCAAATAAAAGAAAGTGAAAAAATATAGTCTTAAATCTTTGTAAATGTCCCATTAATTTAACCATTAATGACACAATTACTATGACATATTAATAAGATATACAAATATGGGTAACTCATGCATAATACCCACCTACTTCCTCAATTTTACATAACTCCTATGAGGTAACAATTTCTCATTATACCATATCCATTATACCCCTAAATCTTTCATGATATGCTATATTATCGATGAGATAACCATTCCACAAAATCTCATATCCATTGATAGTTAACCATTATTTAATAGAACATATCCCTTACGAGTAAATAATTCATGAATAGGCCATATCTATAATGATCTAATCATTTTTCAATTGTCTATAATGATTATAATTTATTAATTTCTAAAGGAGACATATCCAATATAGGTCATTCAATCATCTATGGGATATATCCTTGATGATCTGATTAGTTTTCAAAGAAACATCTCCCATATGGATTAGTCATTCCAAAATTGTCCATATAACATTAAAATTCAATCATTCATCAATGTACTATATTCTTAGTGAGTCAATAATTCTCAATCTTCCATATCACCAGGGATCTAATCATTTCTAAATGTGCCATGTCCATTGAATCTCTCTCTTATATAAGGGAAATACTCAATTTTAGTTAATCATTCCTCAATGATATATTACCCCTATGAGTCCCTCCTAATCAATGAGAAATATCACCAATGATTAAATAATCACAAAATTATATATGAATCATTCAAGTCCAATTATATCCCTTCCTATATAATTATCTATAAACAAGATGAAATAAAACAACTTCCTTCATGCATAAGCCCTTTCAGTCTCTTATTTTCACCAATTTCATAACAAATACATCCTTACCACATCATGTCAAACTTCATATGTATTTCCTTCCATTTGACTATTAGAACTCCCTTTTCATGAAATATGGGATTGAAAATATAAGGTTAAGTGTTCAATGGGGTCACTAGGCCTACATTTCCTAGTGCACCATCTAATCATCACGTATTCCCCACCTAGGAGGACCCTTGTCACTCATTCTACCTTGGTCAAGTCTCTTTAGTTTCCCATCATGTGTCACCCATCTCACATGTGTGCACCACCTTACATGTTTAGGCTTGTTTTCTGAATCCACCATTACATCTTAAAAATATACGCCAAAGTCTTTTTATAACACATTTGTTTTCTAATTTTGTAATATAAAGGGATATTCCTAGACACATATATCTCTAGTTTCTATAACATACCAAAGGTATAATGTTCAATATAAAAACTATGAAAAATGACTTATATAGTAGTAGGGGTGCCTTAAAATTGAGAAAACCACTATAGACTCATCACATGGGAGACTAACTATTTAAGAACCCTCAGACAAGTTTCTAACCACATGAGGACCCTCACATTGGAGATAAACCACCCATGGCCCCTTACATTGGTCATCAACATCACATGTCTTCTCACCTAGGCAGAAAACCACGTAGGGTTCGACACCTAAGAGACTGACCACAAAATGTTCCGCACATGGGTGAATCGGTAAACCACATCGTTAATGCAAATGATATACTTAAAAATGATATCTAAACCTATATAAATTTTATAAGACCTTTATAGTAGGACTATATCCTCCTTATTATTTAATAAAAAAACATTTGTAAACAATTTAACATGAGTGAAACACATATAATATTGTAAAGCTTCATTAATTTCCAAAAGTTCCCCTCCCCTCACATTTAAAAGCACACCCATTCCCTCTCTTCATTACACCACTTTCATCCATCATGTTCAACAAAACCATACCAAATTACCTTCTAAAAATAAAATTAAAAAATTTATATGTTTTTTAATTTTTAAATTACTATTTCAATATTCTTTATTATGATATATATAGTAGTTTTTTTAAATATTAGGGGATTTGAATTTATACAATGAAATATTAAACATTACGTAAGGGATTTATGTTTCAAACCCAATTTAATAGGGACCTTTTATGATTGAATTTCAATAAAAAAACCCATTGATCCATATCCTAAAAAATACATTTCTTTGTCTTATAATCATGTTATTCATGTAATTTTATATAATAGTACCTCTTTAAACACTTTGGTATTACAATCATTGGGAAATTATTTTTAAGGATCAAAGAATTTACTTCCTCCTTGGTGTATAACAATATACTTCTTTTATTTTTTTAAAAAATAATATCAATAATATTTGTAATATTATCCTATGATGTTTTAAAAGTCATTTTAACTAATGTATAACTATATATAGAAATATTTCAATTGAATCTTTTTTTCTTTTTATGAGTGATGTATAATTGACTTTTTGCTGAAAATGTGAAAGAAATATTTTTTTAGGATTACGTAAATGAAAAGGTAATTTTGTTATCATTAAAAATTATTATTTGACTATTCATTTATAATTATTCATGGTAATTTTAAAATTTTTATTTCTCATAATATTTTATAAATATTTAGATATGAAATAATTTATTTCAAAATGAAAGGGTGTTTTCATTAAAAAATATTTTAGTTATCTTTTAATGAAAATTTCATCTAAGATAGAATCCGTTGATTCCAATTATTATTTTTTTCTATATGATCTAGTGATACCATCCACATTATTTTTAAAGATGTTCTATGATTATGATTATGAGATGTTTAGGAAACCTGTTTATTTTCACGACATATTCTATGATTATATGATGAATGTTATAGAATATTATGGAAGTTATACGAATTTATGGTAATAATGTGACAGTTAGTTATTTTATAGCCATCAATTTCATTGGATAAATTGATATTCATATCTCATGATATGATGATGATAATCATGGACCTGATTATAAATAGTTTTGTTTACATATTTATTCTGTAGTACTACTGCTTCTAGTTATGCTCACAGAAATATGCATAAACTTGACAGTGAATATAATTTTTAACATTTTGTGGTGTAACTATTATCACATTCCATATATATTCAAAAAATAATATGTCGTCATGAATTTAATTTTCTATTTTTTTAATAGTATGATTTCATATTCTTTTGATTCCACATACATATATAATGAATCTTGAATTATGATTATTTATTTGACATTGTGGTTGATTATTGTTCTAAATATGAATTAATTTTGGAGCTTATGACCTCAAATTTTAGAGGTATGGATATTTTATATTGTGAACATGATATTGAATATGTTTTAATTCAAGTATTATTATCATAGTGTCTAATGAATGACATATACCTGATTACCTTACGGAACATCTAATTCCACCCTTTTATAAGTTTTCCTTCACCTAGTATTGATGAATTTTTATAAGATTGACTATTCTATAAGGGTATCATATAAAAACAATGTAGTGTGAAATATTAATGATTTTAATTAAATAAAATCATTTTGTATCTAGTCTCTAATGACACAAAACCATTATGGTCATTAATTGAGAATTGTTGGGACATGTATTGGATAATCATCTAAAAATATGTAATATTTATTTATGTTGTTCCTAGTTTATTCCATTAGGGTTGGGAAACATTCCTTTAATAATGGAAAATACTTTTTATCATATATTAGTAAAAACATGAGAGTTACAATGGTGGGATCCCATACATGAATGTGATTATTCAAAACATGAAACTCCATGCAGCTGATGGAGAAAATATTAGAATAAGTATAACCTTGGAAAATCTAAAGTCAAGAAGTTCGAGGACATATTTGATCAACTTGATACTGGTGTTCTTGTAGTGAATTTTTTTTTAATGATGTAATATGATCCTACTAAGAAATATTCAGGACAATTAATTAGTAGTTTTAGTTGTGGACATCCTCCCCACAATTTTTCTTCTAATATCTATATTGATAGTCCCTATAATGCCCCGACCCAAAAGCCTAGAGTCGGTGCATTATTACATATCATTCGCATGATCACAAAAGATCAAGTCTCAAAAGGCTCATTAGTTTAGTATCCTTGTAAGTAATTGATATATTCATAAGGTTTACATTACATTATAAAATGGAAAACTACAATAACATTGTTTCCATATACAACACTGAGATCCCATAGACTATCCCTACAAGTCATTCATAATATACTTCTTTTCATACAAGGAAAAATAAAAGATAGAAAGGCGTTATCTCATATTCCCAATAATAACAACAATAAAGTGGAAACTTTCATAAATAAGAATGAACATTTAAGGAAATGTATAAGACAAAAACCAAACCCTTTTAAACATGAACTTCAGCATAATATGGAAAAGATAAAATCAGAAAAATTCAATTTAATTATTCACATGGATATTCTACTAGTTAAATAATCACATGAAATATCAATATAAACATTCATAATAATGGAATGCATAATGTTAGACTTCATAACCACATAGTCAAGGCCTTGTGCCAAGACTACAAATAATATGTTTCAAGGCCTTGGGCCAAGACACTAGTCTGTCTCATGAGACCTACCGATTCATTGAGGAGCTATTGTGGGCTCCACACATCACTTACTAAGTCTAATTAATTCCTCATATGAAAAGTTTGAAACATAACATAAACATTTGTGTTAAAACTAGCATACAAAATGTCAATACTCTATCCACAGGCCATGAATGGTATAAAAATAGCACATCCTCAGTCAAGAATAACTCATTCAATACAATATGGAAGATTTTATTGTAACAGATTAACCTCAATTGAGAATAATGATGTATATTTACATTTTTGAAAATAATCATCAAAACTATTTGAGAGAAATATCCCATTTTTTCTTGAAAACATTTAAAAGTCACACTATTTGTTAAGAAGCAGTTTAAAAATAGATTTTTGATTCAAAGTGTCCTAAATCACCTTGAAACTTTTAATAGGAATTTTAATTTAGAATCATTAATATCTATATAAATAATTCCTTAGAACCATTTTTAAAACATTGGCATTAATGAGAAATATTTATAAGAATAAAGTTTCAAAACATTTAAAATAGTATTTTAGTTCAAGTTACTATCCAAATGAGAGAGGCTTGAATACAAAAAATTGAGGTAAAAAAAATATTATAATACCATTAGAATAACTTATTTTATTATATACTATGTCAAAGGACATTATATACCCCATTTAATAGTGAATTGGAGCATAAAAACAAATAATTCTAAAATTAATGTAAATTGAGATGAAATACATTATAAAGACAGTATACTTTGTTAACGGAAAAATAAATGACATAATTATGTGTGAAAAATATATATACACTCAATATGATTTGATATTCAGTGTAAATCAATCAGAGGACATTCAAACAAATTCTTGTAAAAACAACACCAATGACTTGGATGTTTAACTCAATGAATGGAAATTGAGTTAAGATCAAGTTTATATCAATGACTCCTGAAATTATCAATAGCGTGATTATGTGTATCAAATGTATATCCACACAAAGGGGACTGGAAATTAATAAATAAATAATAATTAATTAATATGTAAATAATCATAAATTAAAATATATTACACCAATAATACAATCATGGATAGTATATACGCCACACAAAATGAAATAGTGGCCAATATAGCATGAATCTCAAGGGGATAAAAAGTGAATGAAAAACCCAAATTTCATTGTAATCAATCGAGTAAAATGACCAAAAGTTAATAACCACCAAATTAATCCCATAATACCTTGAATATAAAGATAATCATGATTATATATATCAAATGGCGGTACACAATACACCACATGCAATAAATATGTGGCGAGCAATGAGAATCTCACAGAATTAAATATGAGGTAAGAAACCCCCAGCCTTGTACTTTTCCTTGGTCAAGGGTACATTAATATATTGAACAATGGTGAAATAATATTTATTAAATTATAAAGTAACCATATAAATTAATATGATATCATATATGATCTTCAAATATTGATTTTTTAGTATTATCGTTGTTTCGGGTGTTAACTGATTCGTTCTCCTTTATATGACTGGTTACGTAAGCCATCTTTGTTATGAATGGGATGTCTCTTATTAATATTCAGAATTATATAAATTCTTTAAACATTATATTTAATCATAAAATGAAAATTATTCTTGAATGGATACGATGGTGAATGAATCTCATCGCGTTCGTGGAGACGGTAATCCGTACATATGCATGAGCAACAATAAAATTCTTTTGATATTAAAATAATATATAATTGGATATTATATCATATATAAATAATCATTATCATGTTATATTTATTATTTATTCCAATTGTACATCATTATTTTACCCATACAAATAATAATGTATTGAATAACAACTACACCACGACGTGGAGACGGTAAGCCGTACGTACGCACGTATGGTGACATGTCATTCAATGGATGGATAGAATAATTAATATGGTAGTGAAATATTTATAATAACGTCATAGTATATAGAATATATTGGAGTTGTTATTTTATAATCGAAAAAACAATGAAAGAGGAAGCAGAAAAAGAAAGGAACTTTAAAGAGGTGATGAAATATTTATCTCTTCTTTGGGTTCTTCCTTTTGATTTGATCAAAAGGGCTCCTTAGGTCGGCTTTTTGACTAAATTAATGCTTCTAGGATGAAGGGAGGAGAGTTGGGAGGATATTTGGGTAGGTTTTGGCTGATACTAAAGGCTTTTATGGTGTGAATTATAGAGAAGGGGGAGTTCCCTTTTATAAGAGGGGTGAGGGGCACCTTATGAAAAGAAAGAAATAGTATTTTATAATAGAACTAATTTTTTGTTTCTAATGGATAAAAAATGAATTATTTAAAATATGTGGTGGGGATGGGTGGAAAACCACTCAACCAATAGGTTTTAGATAGGTTTGGGTCACTATATTATCTTTTTAATTTAGATTTAAATCTTAGTAAAATAGTTTGACCTTTACCATGTCTCTTTGTATTTTTGTATTATATAGTTAATAAACTTACTATAAACATCTAAGAGAACCCCAAGTGGATAATTAATGATAGAGATATCATTATAAACACCTTTTTTTCGAACCTTAATTTTTAGGAATAAAATATCAATTAATAATATAATATTTTTTTAAAAACTCTTTTATGTCAATTTTGACACTATTTGGTATTTTGTTTTTTCTAAATTCATAACAGCATTATTACATCAAAAACTATTCATATAACCAACCAAAAATTCCATAGTATCCTAGAATATTATTTTAATTCTTAAAAAGTCTCAAATTACACTTATTTGGATATCTATAATGTCAATTATTTTAATATTTCATTAATTGGGTAATTAATGCATCATCATTGTGTCATAAGTAAATTTAATTATTTAATGTATAAAAATTATAAATAAAATAACACAATGTAGTAAATATATTTATATTTCTAATGAAAAAGTTATAGTTAAATTTATCTTATGTTTCACCCTATATTAAAAATGTTTTAGTTATTAAACTTTGAATATAACACTATTAACTCCTTTTGAATTAAATAATAATAAATGTCCTAATCTAATCAAAATGGACCTAAAAGATCATATTTTATTTATAAGGTTATTTATGGTCGAATTAAACATATCCAATAGAATTTTGAGAAGTGTTATGGTAATAATAATATCATTTTTACCCTTAATTACCCTATTTACTTTTAACCGTGGAAAATAAAAGTAAAAAGTTATTATTCAAAAAAAATTATTTTCATTTTATTGAACCAAATTTTACATACCGATATCAATCGTGTGTGTTAGATTTTTTAAATTTAACTCACAAAATTAGTAAAATTATGTTTTATGTAAATTTGCAAATGCTTCTATGAGGTGGGTAAAAGACGGTAAAAAGTTCAATAAACTTTTATACATCTAATTTTATTACAAATGACTCTAGGAAATTATATTTAACTTATATATGTATTTTAAATCTATTTTTACTTAAAATAAATTTAAATATAATAAACAATTATTTAAATAAAATGTATGTTTTAAACTATAACGTAGTGTTGTTCACTATTCATCAAAAATTGAATGTTTTCAGAAAAATACCAAACATTTACTCTAAGATAATTATGATATTTTGAATTCCAAAATGAATTATATTTTACCATATTTAAAACATATAAGTTGAATTAATTAATTTAAAATTAATTCCCATTGTCAAAACCGAAAAGTGGGTTTTTGAAATGTAAAAACTATCAAAAGATTGACATGCGTTTATGTCAAATTATTAAGTGAAATTACTTATAATCACTAAAAATTTTATGAAATGATGAGAAAATAATCTAATTATACTTCTAAACCATTCAAAATTATAATTTAACATTATGAATTATTTCGATTAAAAAAAATTTCCACTAAAATTTAGTATTTTTAGTAATTATCAAAATATGAAAATTGTTAGAAATGTAGAAAAGATATATCCCAAATAAATTTATATGTCCTGATTCTAAATAAGAATTTAATTTCATTAAATTGAATATATAAAAGTGTCAAATATTGGTTTTTAAAAGGTTTTTCCATTAAAAGGTGGTAAATTTTAATTTTTTTGAAAAATACTTTTTCTATATGAAAATATGAATTTGTTCTCATATTATGTCTATAAGACACATAATATGGATTCCAAAATTATATGGAGTATATAAAATTCAAAATTCAATCAATACTATTAATAATTGCTTTTGAACGGCTATTTTGGTAAATCGTGGTGCACTCGAACTCGGTGTTATGTGTACCGCAAGCTATTGAATTAAAGAAAATAACTTACTATGAAATATTGGGGTGTTACATTCTTCCCCATTTTGGAAATTATGTCCTTGCAATTTTAAAATTGGGCTTGGTAACTTCATTTAATGTACCACATTGGAAAAAGAGTCAATATAACTATATTTTTTAAAGAAAGAAACAGAAGTAAAAATGTCATCTGAGATAACCCACACTAGTATTCAATGTAGGAAAACAATGATATGTAAGATAAAATAAGTGTCATGTTCTAGTGGAGAGTGATAGAAAACATGATTAGGAGAATGTTAACAACAAGAAAACCACAAACTTATCATGAGATAAATGTTCATTATTTTCTTAGTAGCAAAATTAAAAAGAAAATGTCTTTTGTTTTAAGTTACATTTCATAAATTTGAGGAATTTCTTTATGTGATTGACTAAGAACATAAAGAGATATACTTACTTTTTAAGTAGAGTTTCATACTTTAATAAATATTTACCACTAACTCATCTTTTTTTTCAAACGAGGAGTATTCAAGATGACTTGGTCACACCTGAATCGCTAGAATCAGCTTCTAGAGAATCACATAATCCACAAAGTATAAACTATATATATTTTCCTTGTCTTTAGATATTAACCAAAACCAAAATGTTTAGTACAAGATCAGATGATCCCCAAAAAGGATAATCCTTTAGGGAAGGAAATACTTTTCTTAATTTATAAAATTAAACCAACAATACCTAAAGTTCAATAAGCACCATTCAATAAAAATTTATCCTTAAAATTCATTAATATAATCCAAACTAATAATGAAACCCAAAATATAGAAGAATTTGATTACGCAGTCTTCCATGTTAATTTTTTTTTCCAAATAACATTGACTGCTCTTAAAGTCGCTTACTTAAAAGTAATTAAACTAATCACATATTCTCCATCATAGGTTAATAATTTCCCTAAATAATCAAAATCTCTATAAATCAACAATAAAAACGTAGATAAAAATCCACCATTACTCTTCAAATGAAATACCATAGTATTCTTTTTTCTTTAGGCATATAGTATTCCCAACAGAGCAAATGTCTTCCAAAATAACATTTATCACTTATTCCTCAAATAATTTTCCTATACTAAGGATATCCATTTGATAAGACATAATATACGAAATGAAAGTATTGTTGATCAGTAAAATCATTTAACTAAAAAGAACTAGGCACACTAACCAGGGACATCATGTAGTCCAGTGGTAGGTGATAAATCTTAATCGCACTATGGTTGTGGTTTCGATTCTAGTAGCTTTGTCTGATATGATGTGTTGTCACATGGTCTGAATGTTCTCCTTTTGAAAAAAAAATATTTTATAATGTTCCCAAAATGAGATAAATTCCTCAAAACAACTATAACATAATTTCACCAGAAATGTTATCTCATACCTCACATTTTCAATCCAAAATTTAATAACATGTAATTTCCAGAAATTCAAGGATCGTATAAACCCAAATGGTTATTTATAACTACATAAACAATAGAAACACAATTCTTCCTAAAATAGCATTTTTCACATAATAAACTATAGGTTTACACATAAGATAAAAGTCTTCCAATGTAATCCCATTAACAAAGAGAACTAATACTTTTAAACATTTGATCATCCATTTATTTCCACATAGGTTCTTCCATGACCAAGGGGTTATCCAATTGAATAGGGTATTCACTCTGGAAATGCCCAAGACCCATACATTAATGGAAAATTCCTATAAATGGATTCTTGGGATCATTTTTATTTTCTTCCATAGTAATCTTCATTTTTCCTCAGCAATTATTTAATTTATGTCCTTATTCCCACACATAATGAATTTATTTGTTCCATTAAGAAACTTCCCTAGCTGTCTCCTTCCTCATTTCCTACACGATGGAAATTGAGCTTCCTTTTCACCATGGTCTCCACTGTTGGAGCTCTTATCATTCACAGCCTTTCTCTTCTTTTTTGATTCTAGGAGTTGGTTAATATATTTGATGTTGGTCATATTTTTGGAAAACTGATTCGGCATGAACATGATATCATTTACACCTATCAAAATTCCATTTAGTTCCTCATTTCCTCCATCGTGCCCACCTTATACACAATGTTCAATGTTACAGTGACTTACTTGGAATCCATCTATTGACTAACACAAGAAATCATAGAGTGAATCATAAAATATTTTATAGAATATCATAACACATTATTTTCAATCTAAAACACCTTAGTATTAATGATGGTTATTTATTCTCATCTTATATTAAAATAATTCAAATTAGTTTGTAAAGAAAATGTAAATTTTCCCATGAATATCCCCCAAGAGATTCGTAACCAAGAGTGCGGAAAAGCCCATTATTGTGTACCAAGATACCCTGGGTCATGCTCGAAACTCCTTGTCAGAGTTGTCACTCCTAGGTACTTCAATGCTAGAGCCGCCTCTACCTAATCATATCCAGACTGGGATTTATTGTTTTGAAAACCCATATAATCTCTACAATACCAAAATTCGAAAAACTTATTCTATACAAATCATCAATGTCTATCTTTGGGTAATGCACTCTAATCAGAGTTTATCTATATCTAGATTCCAAGGTTTGTACTAAACTTATTCTAATACCAACAACAACACCCCGACCATAGAATAGTAGAGTCAGTGTATTATTACATATCGTTGGCATGATCACAAAAGACAAAGCCTCGAAATGATTATTAGTTTAGTAGATTTTTAATTACTAGATACATTCATAAGGTTTATATTACATCATAAAAAGGAAAACTACAACAACATTATTTCCATATACAACTTTTAGATCCGATAGACAATCTATGAAAGTCATTCATAATATACTTCTTCGTATCCTAAGAAAAATAAACATAGAAAGGGGTGTGCTCAGATGCTGAGTAAGGATAACAATAACGCAGAAACTTTCATAAATAAGTATAAACATTTAAGGAAACATATAAGACTAAAACGAAAGCCTTTTAAACTTGATCATAAGCATAATATGAAAAAATTAACATCAAATAATTGCATTTACATATTAACATGGATATTCAACTAGTCGAATAATCACATGAAATATCAATAGCCACTTTTATAATGATGGAATGCATAATGCCAGACATCATAACCACATAGTCAAGGACTTGTACCAAGAATAAAAATACAATTTTGTCAAGGACTTGTTCCAAGACACTATTTTGTCTCATGAGACCTAATAATGAATCGAGGAGCTATAGCGGGCTCCACACATCACTTACTAAGTCCAATGCATTTCTTATATGAAATTCTTGAAACATAGCATAAACATTCATGTTAAAACTAGCATAAGAAATGTTAATTCTTTATCCAAAAACTAAGAATGGTATAAAAATAGCACATCCACAGTCAAACATAACTCATTCAATACAATATGGATTATTTTATTGTAATAGATTAACCTCAATCGAGAATAATGAAAGATATTTACAGAGATGAAAATAATCATCAAAACTATTTGAGAGAAATATCCCCCTTTTTCTTGAAAACATTTAAAAGTCACACTATTTGTCAAGAAGCCGTTTAAAAATAGATTTTTGAACCAAAGTTCTCATACCACTTTGAATCAATTAAAAGTAATTTTAATTTGAAAACATTAATATCTATATAAATAAAACCTTAAAACCATTTTTAAAACATGGACATTAATGAGATTGATTTAGAAGAATAAAATTTTGAAACATTTAAAATTGTATTTTCGTTAGAGTTACTATCAAAATGATAGATGCTTGAATACAAAAAATTAAGGTAATCAATAATGTATAATACCATGAGAATAAAGTATTTCATTATATACTATGTCAAAGGATAGTATATACACCATATAAAAGTGAATTGGTGCATAATAACAAAAAAGTCTCAAAGGAATGTAAATTGAGATGAAATCCCTTATAAAGATACTATCCTTAGGTAAAGGATAAATAAATGACATAATTATGTGTGAAAAATATAAATACCATCAATATGATTGGATATTTAGTGTAAATCAATCAAAGAAAATTCACACATATTCTTAAAAAACTACACCAATGACTTGGATGTTTAACTCAATGAATGGAAACTGAGTTAAGATCAAGTTTATATCAATGACTTGAGAAATTATAAATGGATTTATTATGTGTATCAAAAGTATGTTCAGACAAAGGGGAGTGGAAATTACTAAATCAATAATAAATAGTGATTCCACACATAATCTTGGAGTAAAATAATCAATGATGTATGCGCAAAGCCCACTGAGTAGAAATTGAAATTGGAAATTCCCTTACCGATTTGGTAACATATGAAACAAACAACCCATGAAAGAAGGATCATACACTGAAGATGTAGATACTCATAAATTAAAGTGTGTTACACTATGAATTCAATCATGGAGATTACATAGACCACACAAAAGAAAATTGTGGCAAATATAGCATGAATCTCATGGGAATAAAAATTTAGATGAAAAACCCGTACATTGTTGTAATCAATCGAGTATTTTAACAAAAAGTTAATAAACACCAAATGAATCACTGAATTCCATGAATATAAATATAATAATGATAATATATATTAAATGGCATTACATAATAAACCACATGGAATAAATAAGTGGTGAGGAATGGAAATATCACTAAATTAAATGTGAGATAAGAAATCCCTTACCTTGTACTTTTCTTTGGTCGAAGGTACATTAATATCATTTATAATGGAGAAATAATTGTTATTAAATTATAAAATAACCATATACATTAATATGATATCATATATGA
Organism: Viscum album; assembly: GCA_963277665.1. Lineage (NCBI taxonomy): Eukaryota > Viridiplantae > Streptophyta > Magnoliopsida > Santalales > Viscaceae > Viscum > Viscum album. Next base: position 1,324,661,374 of record OY728142.1, on the reverse strand, counting down.
TCTTCTAATATTGATATTTTAGTATTATCGTCATTTCGGGTGTTAACTGATTTGTTCTCCATTATATTCTTGGTTACATAAGCCATTTTTGTTTTGGATTGGATGTATATTATTAATATTAAGAATGATATTAAATCTCAAAAAAGTTTTTTTAATCATAAAATGAAAATTATTCTTGAATGGATACAATGGGGAATGAATCTCATCGCGTTCGTGGAGACGGTAATCCATACGTACGCACGAGTGACTATATCATTATTTTGATATTAAATCATATATAATTTGATAGTATATCATATATATAGAATGATTATCATGTTATATTTTTTATTTACACTAATTATACATAATTATTATACCCATCCAAATAATAATTTATTGAATAACAACTACACCACAAGGTGGAGACGGTAATCCATACGTACGCACGTATGCTGACATGTCATTCAAATGATGGATAGAATAATGAATATGGTTGTACCATATTTATAATAAAATAATATTATACAGAAGATACTGGAGTTTTTATTTTATAATGGAAACAAAAAGGAAATAGGAAGTGTAAGAAGAAAAGAACATGAAAGAGGTGATGAAATATTTACCTCTTTTCATGTTCTTCCTTTTGATTTGATCAAAAGGGCTCCTTAAGTTGGATTTCTAACAAAAGTATAGCCTCTAGGATTAATGGAGGAGAGTTTGGAGGATATTTGGGCAGGGTTTGGCCGAGCCTAATGGTTTGAAGCTGTGAGTTAGAGAGAATGGGGAGTGCCCTTTTATAAGAGGGGTGTGGGGCACCTTAGGAAAAAATAGAAATATTATTTTATAATAAAAATAATTTTCGGTTTCTAATGGATCCAAAATGAATTATTTAATGTTTAAGGAGGGTATGTGTCAAAAGAACTCAACTAGTTGGTTTTAAATAGGTTTGGTTCAATATATTAACTTTATCTTTTAGATTTAAATATTAGTTAAATAGTTTGACATTTACCATGTCTTTTTTATTTTTATATTATATGGTTAAAAACATACTATAAACTTCCAAGAAAAACCCAAGTGGTTCATTAATGATAAATATATAATTATATAAGTCTTATGGTAGATACTTAGATTTTTAGGAAAATAAGATCAATTAATTATATAATATTTTTATAAAAAACTCTTTTATGTCAATCTTGACACTATTTGGTCTTTTGTTTTTTCTAAATTCATTACAACATTATTACTTAGAATAAAATTAATCTATCCAACCCTAACATGTCATATTGACCGAGATAATTATTGGAATTCTTATAAAGTCTAAAATTACATTTATTTGGATATTTATAATATCAATTATTTTAATATTTCATTAATTAGGTTATTACTACATCATCATTGTGTCATAAATAAATATATTTATTTAATGTATAAAAATTAGCCCTAAAATTCAATTATGTAGGAATTATTTTTCTCTTTATAATGAATATTTATAGTTGAATTTATATTATTTGTATCCCTATGTTAAAAATGGTTTAGTTATTAAACTTTGAATTTAACACTTTTGACTCATATTTAAATTAAATAATAATAAATTTACTAATCTAATCCAGTGAACATAAGGAACATATTTTATTCCTCAAGATTTTTTGGTTGAATTACACATATCCAAAAAAATTATTACATGTGTTTGGATAATAATAATAACATTTTTACCCTTAATTACCATATTTACTTTTAACTGTGGTAAATAAAAGCTAAAAGTTACTATTCACCCAAAATTATTTTCATCTTATTGAACCACATTTTAAATACTGATATCAATAGTGTCTCTTTGATTTTTGAAATTCAACTCATAGAAGCAGTAAAATTATGTTTTATTTAAATTTTGAAAATGCTCCTTGGAGGTTGGTAAAACACGATAAAAAGTTCAATAAAATTTTATACATCTGATTTTATTATAAAATTACTCTAATTAGTTATATTGAACATATATATGTATTATATATCTATTTTTATTTAAATAAATTTTAAAAAAATAAATAATTATGTGAATAAAATGTCAGTTCTATACTATAACAAAGTGTTTTTCACTATTCATCAAAAATTTAATGTTCTCAGAAAAATACCAAAAATTTTCCCTAAGATAATTATGATATTCGGAATTCAAAACTGAATTAAATTGTACCAAATTCAAAAAATTGAATTTTCTTTAATTATTTTAAAATTAATTCCCATTTTCAAAACAGAAAAGTGGGTTTTCAAAAAGTAAAAACTATCAATAGATTGTCATGGGTTTATGTCAATTTTTAATGTGAAATTACTTATAATCACCTACATTGTATTAAATTATGAAAATATAATCTAATTATAGTTTTAAACCATTCAAATGCATAATTTAGCACTATAAATTATTTGTATTAAAAAAGGTGTTTTCAACTAAAATTTAGTATTTTTCAGTATTCCTCAATGTATAAAAGTTATTAGAAAAGTACCAAAAAATTATTCAAAATAGATTATTATGTCTTGATTCTAAAGTAGAATTTAATTTCATTAAATTCAATATATAAAAGTTTCAAATATTTGTTTTAAAAAGGGTTTTACATTAAATTTTTTTAAAATTTCATTTTTTTGAAAAATACTTCTTTTATCTGAAAAAATGAATTTCTTCTTATATTATGTCTAAAAACAATATGGATTCTAAAATTATATGGAGTATATAAAATTCAGAAATTCAGTTAACACTATTCATAACTTCATTCGAATGACTAGTTTGGTAAGTTGTGGTGCGCTCGAACTCGGTGTTGCATGTAGCGCAAGCTATTGAATTAAAAAAAATAACGTACTATGAAATATTGGGGTGTTACACTCCCCATAGTGTTTAACATGATGGACCTATTCATGTGCTTACTAATATTGATCAATGGAAATTTTCTCTTGATCTTCACTATATAATTCATATTTATGATAAGAATATCAAATGGAAAGAAGTTCCACCCCTTCCCAAAATCAACCATTATAGTCCACCCCATAGAATACACCGTAGGGTTCCTCAATGTTATTAGATTTTGATCCATGGTGGTAGTCTTTACTGTGATGATATTTATTAAAAATTTCCTCTAATTAGAGATATATTATTTCTGTAAGAAGTTACTCACCATTATAAAATATCTGTAATAAAACACTAATATCAAGACGTACATGAATGGAAACTAGTAGATACACATGATTCCTTGTATGCGAAAAGTGTATTCTTTCTCTCTAGTAAGACATGTTGATGTAACAGTTGTTGTCTAAAACACTAGAGGAAATCATATCTTTCATTATAGTAGAGGATATTCCAATAAACCAGACTCACTGTAAAAAGGAATCTGATACATGACCACTCTGATGATAATAGTTAAAATAATCTCTCATGAAAGAAAAATTCATGTCTTTGATTAAGAATAAAAAATTGTTCAAATATAATATATCAATCATGTTCTAGCCTCGGACCACCCCTTGTATAGAATTTGGTAAACTTTGGAAGAGAAATGTATACATGATATTCATATAAATAATTGAATGTTTCTTTTCTACATGAATATTAAATTTCACCATAATGAATTACATAAAAATATCAGCATGTCAATATAATATATTTTTTGAATGATTGAACTCAACACCAATTCAGTCATTTGATTTCCAAAATTATTGAAACATTATGAAAATATTCTTTGTTCATACCATGATGATTTGAGAAACATATATTAGTAAAATATGAATCAGTTGATTATTATCACATCTGAAACATATTCACTCTATAGAATAAAGGATGTTGAATATAAGAATGGTTCTAATGGTGGTATAATTGGAGACTATTCCATCAGGATTAGTATGAAATATATATAAAAATATAAATTAAATTAGAAAATATAAATTACATTAAATTAATAATAAATGATTAGACTAAAAATATCCAAACAATACAACCATACATGAACAGGTTAATCCATTAATACCAGTATTCAATGCATAATAGTTAATAGATTCAATATGTAGAGATTAAAAAAGTAATATATTAAAAAAAACAAACACATATTGTATCCCAATTCCAAACTACTTTTTTATCTCTCATTTCATGTGATAACCATAGATAATTAACATCATGTTGCATATGACAAGTCCTACTTTATACCCATGAAATCCTCCTCACTACCAAACAACATCCTTAACAAGGTGTGACTATAACTCGTTTGGACACCACCAATATCATATAATGAAAAAATAGTCTATTAATATAATTTCCAATAGTATGTAGGTATACTAAAAAAATTTATAAAGATTTTTTATATATTTACATGTTCATATCAAGATCCTCATGGGACACTTGGTCAGCCAAACCTACTTCATCCATGCTGGAATGTATATGAGAATTTTCTTATTCATATAAAAAAACTGGACTTCGCGTATATAACTAAGTCATTCATCTACAATGATAAACTTATTAAGGTTTCATATTTGATTATGGGAATCAACCTAAGAAGCTTTCCAATGGATCAATGATTTTCATAAGAAACAATTCCAAATAATAAATGTGGAACATCATTTTCATTAATTCTAAATTAACAATAAAGAAAATTATCCTAGTAGAATTTTAAATAAATGGTAAAGAACACATTTCCATCAATTATAGATTAAAAATAAGAAATATCATGTTTATTAATTTGAGTTAAATAAAATGGAATGCATTGTCTGGATAATTTAATAAATACTCAAGAACACTATGTACACTGATTCCAAAATGTAATGAGGAATATCATGTATAACTCCTCCACATAAACAATTTATAGTATCATGTACATCATCACTTAATCGTTCATAATCTAATCATTTTCATAAGCCTTATGATATCATCCAAGTAGTTTCATATTACAACCCAAGTATCACATAGGGCATATAATATCAATATTTCACATTTCATTTAGTAATTAAATAATGTCAATGAGAAATATCCCTACCAAATTATCTATAAAAACATATCTTTATTAATTTCTTTAATATGTTACCAAAAAAGAAAACATACCAGGTAATTCCATAAAAATATAATTTAATTCCAATTAGTAATTTTATCATTAAGGATAAGACAACACTCCATATGATGTTTCATGTTAACATAGTCTTGGAATTATCCTATAAATCATTTTATGTTACAAACATTAAGGGGTGGATCAAACAGAGTTCATCAACATCAAATGGTGTTATGGGACCCATAGTCAGGGTCAAATAAATTTAATAAATAGAGTCTCAAATTTCTTTCAATTTCCTTTTTATAAAATGAAATAATCTATATATCGACATGGGAAAAGAAGGTATACATGATCTAATGTAATATTAAAAATTCATTAGAAATCACTTAATCTATTACAACATTATGTGTTAACAAAACTGACCTAAGTGGCATTTTTTAAATTGTAAGCAATGGCCAATGAAGAAATAATAATAGCACTACCCTAAATGGGTGCTCCAAGAAGAGGCCACAAATATCCAAAAATTCACATAATTGTAAGAACATCAAGGTTATGGACTATGCATTTACTTTAATGTATTTCATTTTTAGGATCAATGCATAGAATGTCTAGCATGAGGGAAAATGGAAACGTATAATTAAAATAATTGTCTAATGTAAAATCCACTATAACACCTACATCATCTTTAGGTTTCTTCACACATCCAATATCAAAAATGTTTTTTAGATGTATCCAAAGAGATCCACGAACATGAAAAATGACCTAAAAATAGGTCATTTAACACATAAAACAATTTCTCAAAATTACAATTGAAAAATTAAAGAAGGAAACTAGAGTTGTAGACATACTGATAGGATTTTGACTCAACTGATGGTGTTAAATTCCAATGAGGAATTAAGGAGAACCACTGATGGGGGAGGAAAAAGGGGAAGACACATAGTATTTTTGTGCATGAATGAGAAAGAAATAGGTAAACCACCACTTATGGTTGGATGAGGAAATGGTAATCTATCCCTCTTCTAAGAGGAATATAATTAATAAAAATGTGATTTAAACATGTGTATCTCACTTCTAGTTCACCCTCAACTCACATAGTTAAGTTACACATTTAAGAAGACTTTCCACCAACCATGCGGGCTCTACGATACAGACACAGTAACCTCCTATGGTTACAATGTCAGAAAAACCATGTTCTTACTATGTGATTCCCTTTGTTCTTCTACACAACAACACATGGATTTCATGAGACATAACAATGTTTAAAACCTATTACCATTTAAAAACATGTTTTCCTAATTTTACTGCACGGTTCGTACTAACAATAGGCTAATTTTTTTACAATGTGTTTTCTTGAAAAACTAAATTCTCAAAGAATGACACTTTAAGGGCACATCTATGATTTAGTAACACAATTTTCTTCTTTAACCCCATCTAAAAACAAAAATTTTAAAATTTATTAATAACATAATTCCATTCAAAATCTATTTTAATATTTGGCTTGTCGACTCAATGAAAATATTCGACTTCTATTAAAATTTCTCAACCAATTCAATGAATAGGATCTTACAACCACCACACCATAGAATATATTTCCCTGGAGATTCCTCTATGTATAAGAAAAATATCACCTGACCTACTTGGGTGATGAATAACATAAAAAATATCCATGATGAATTTTAAAACACCCAATGTCCCTCCATGATTCACATTTAACATACAAATCTGAAATGGATATGACTTACACCAATGTATATATCTATGGATGAAATAATAAGATAAAAACCCCAATATTTTTTGAACTGGTAGATGATCACATCATAATCTCTTTCAGTATAGTCCCTATAGTACTCCCGACTATTTGTTTTACTCTTAACCATCCAATTTTGAGTCCTGATATTCCATAATTGAAATTTCTTATTAAATAACATCGTTACCATCCAAATAGAACTCCCAAAAAGTTTCACATTTTAATTGAGTCAAATTCTAATTGACCCAAATAATTATGGTCACATCAACATTCCATATAAAATCCTATATAACCCTTATACTACATTCATCATATCCCAATGGCATAATAGATGTAGTTACTCATGGAAAACATTAAACAATATGAGGAAACTCAATTGGACCCACCTCCATTTGACCGGTTTTGAAGATGATTAGCTTTAACCTCAAATTAAGCACCAAAAAACATGATCCAACTTCCATTATCCCAATGTGTGACGAGAACATTTTGCGAATGCTCATTGAATCCCAAATCCAATAATAAGGGAAGTCTTATAGTATAACTGTATCGTACTCACAATCATTGGAATGATATAGAACAAGCATCGACATATACCATACTGAAAACCCTTTAATGGTCACAAGCCATCTTGGACCTAACATCAACACTATTACATCACTCGTGTCTTTACTAAACAATGTACTTAGTATTCACTAAGAATACCAGACGTACATTATTCTATTTACTCAATGGAATAAATGATTCAAAATCGGCATCACACAACAGATCTTAAAGTCCCACAACACATTTCACTTGAAGGATTCCCATCAATGGCCTAAATCCCACTCCCCACCATAGAATAATTCCCAACATGACACCAACTAAATGTGTTTTGAATTTCCATAATTCATACTCAATTCATCCCATCACATAATGTCTGACCTGGCTATGAAACTGCTAATTCCCACTAACCAGTTTAAACATCATCCATCACTCATCCAAACAACCTAATAATGGTTCCCATATAATTCATAAATATTCAATAATAGTTACTTAAACCACAATCATATCCAATGATGTACTACCCAAACTATTTATTACATTATACCACTATATAAGTGTAGCAACCAAGGACTCCTCTATCTTATTCAAAAATTATTTTTGATTGGATCTTAATTTATTTGATTATCTATCAAATAACTTGGGATGATATCAAGATCTTGATCATGATTGTCACTAACCATGAGTACTCTAAGATTACATTACTAGGTCTATATCACACATTAGATCCATTCTCACATCTACCAGCCTATACATACTTTAACAAACCCCTGAAAACTCTTCTCTAAATAATTCATTAAAAGGTCGACCCATGGATCATCTATCTCATGACACCCTAATTGTTTTATAATTATCCCTCATCATAGGGAATTTACAATATTTTACTCAAATATCCAGGACTCCATGCCTAAAAGTGATATATTTAATGTTTGTTGATCATCAACCTACACCAGTCCACTCACCCAATTTCATTATCAACCTATTCCCACTCAAAACTAGTGTAAAATATTTAAATAATGAACAAAATAGTTTGTGTACACACCCATTCCCCCCAATCCAAGACCTGACTCATGATCCCGTGATACATCCATAAATAATACAATGCTATCTTTTCAACAAGGAATGTTGCTTTTTAAAACACGAAGAACTCTATTGTAAATCATCTCTAATGATATGCATGTACATATTACCGGATTCATCAAATGACCACCAACATCATGATGTAATTTATGGAATTATATGGTTAGTGTGGAACCACTAGTCACAAGAGGAATAACCCTAAATAGACATGAATGTCCAGACTAGTCTTGAGACTAAATCCCATAATGTTGTTTTTCCAAGAAGAAAATGTATCATCATTCCTATATCCTAAAACCCAAGAATCATTCGTGTATTGATATCTAAATTAGATTAAAACCATTCTAATTTCCATTATGAAAAATGTAAATATCATACCAACATATCTCATAGGTTTTTCTCGATAAAACCAATGGTCACCACAAAAATGTCTAAGAAAAGACTGTGTTATTCTAGTTCTCCCAGCAACACTTACTAGTTAAAAGTCAAAACAATGCCACTAGGTACATCTACTAATCCCTAAATTCACTTTAATGAAAACAAAATACCAAATTATAGAAATAATTACATTTAATATAAGACCCATATAGACCCACCCTAATATGGTAAGGAATGAAAAATGAAAAATGATTATTTAACCATGAGGAACAAAACTACTCAACATAAATGTAACTCTATTATTTTGAAATCATTGGACTTATAGGCCATGATACTCTCTACGAATCCTTATAGTGGAATGATTTGTGGAGGGAAAAAACTCCAGAAAATAAAGGATATTTAGTTAAAACTCACCAAGTATCCACATATGGTAATTCCCCCATAATGGTAAACTTACCCAATAACAACTCTCCAACTTGGGGGGTTTCATTTCTACAATAAGTTTCCAACTGCACTAAAATGACAAGATGAACAACACTTTTTAGGAACAGGAAGTTATCAAAAAATCCATTCAGTTTCCAATATCCAAAGGTGAAAACACTACATAAGTGTTTCAATTAATGGAGATTGGTTTAGTAATATTCCACCATTCCATTATACAAAAAACTACATAAGTGGATGAAAATATTTTAAGTAGTAAACTCAATTATCAGGAATATACTGCAATGTGGTTGAGTTCCAATACACAAAAAAATTAAAGGACACCTATGAGAGTCTCGTCATTCCAATCTAGGATTAGTTATACATGAATCTATAAAGAATTTATGGATTCAATGATCAATAAATTAAAACTGGAATCTAATTTAAGAGAAAACAATAAAAATTTAATCATTACTGACTAATCACACAATCAATGGGTTTATCTTCTTATGAATATGGTGTAAAAAAATCCATAAGGGCTGAATCATGTTCATCTCATAATAATTACATTCGAAAACTCGCCTTCTCAGGTCAACTCAAACATATAATGATTTATTTGTATGGGCTTCAATTCACATGTTATACTCGTACAGACCATTATAATATGAAATTGGAAATCTATTTAACTAAAATTCATAATAAATAACATTAATTTATTTAAACCAACAAATGACCTTATAATTAAAAGTTTCCATTGAATATAATTTATGAACAAATAAATATTCATTTCATATTATTAATTATATAAGGATGATTACATATAATCCCACAAAAAAATATATATCAGAAAACAACATTTAGGATATTACTGACACGTTTATTAACTCAAACAAAAACATATTTATATCCATAAAGGATATCAAAGAAGAAAAAATACTGACATGTAATCAGGAAAAATATTCAATTATTTTATATAAATATGAATGAAAATGACATGTGAAACATATATTTCGAACAACATAATTGAATACAACTAGTCTCTTCGAATACCAGGCCAAGATGTAATTCTTATAAATCAATAAACAACAATAATACATCAATCACTCAAGGTGAAATAATAATCAAATATAATAAAAATAGGATGAAAACCCATTCCATATCTAGAAACTTGATCATACTGCCCATGTATTGGTTGGCTAGTCCGAAACAAGATCAATATACAAGGTGTTGACACATTCCATGTATACATTATACCAACCCAAAAGAATAATATAAAGGAATAAAGAAGGAAATGATACATGTTTTTCACTTATTTAACCATTCAGTCAATAAATAGTAAGAATATAGACTAAATAAAAGGCCTAAATCCCCCCCCCCACATTGTATACCAAAGGCTTCCAAATAGCACTAAGGGTCTAATAGTGGTACAGTGGGGAGACTATACGATATGAATTAGTAAAAAATATTTAGTTTGAATTAATATAAGAAAATAAGTTAATGATGATGATAATAAAAATAATAAAAATAAATATATAACCTATCATGTTTTAAAAATTATACAATTCATGAACATGTTGATCCATTATTATAATTAGTAATAATACACAAGGTTATACACAAAACATGGTTCTACTAATAAAATAAAGAATACATAAAACACCACACTTGTATAGAATCTGGATTATATGCTCAGTTGACATCTCCCACATGAAGTCTTCCATATGATATTTAATAGAAAGATGAAAAATCATATTCGTAACCTATAACTATGAGACCTGTCTAGGAACAAACCCACATCCAGAATAGGGTTTCTGTAAAACTATGTAGGCCACCACCAATGGTGTCTAATTAAAATCTATTATTTGAATATAATATATATTCGTGTGAAAGTATAATATATAATTTTATTAGAGAAATGATTTATATATTACCAAGATGTGATTTGGCCCCTTGTGGGTCACCTGGCTAGACATACCAACATCGGCCAAGGGCATATTGTCCTTGAACATTTATCATTTCATAAAAAAATTTGATCAGATGGTATATATCCCTTGGAATTATTGTAAAATTAATAACATTTAGATATTTCGTAATTAAATATGGGAATCTTCTCAAGAATCTTACAAAAAAAACAAAGAATTCCATAACCAACAATTATTAATGAATTATATGGAACATCATACCCAATAATTATGAATAAACTGTAAGGAATTTTAGGTTATGAAATATAAAATAAATGATACAGAATGTCAGGTGCATCAATTGTGCATTAAGAATAAGGAACTTCATATATATTAATTTCAATTAACTAATGAGTAATACCATGTCCATTGTATTAAATAAATTATTAGTAAAACCACATCTAGTGTAATGACATAGGTTTTGACTCAGAAGACATTAGAATATTGCATAGAATATTTCTAATGTTGGGCGCTAATTCAGCGCATGATGTTGGGGCACAAGGGTCTCAGTTTGGCGTTATTAAAAATATTCAATTTATTTTTTTGTGTGTGTAATAAATCTCATAATTAATGTATATAACTTTAATTTAGTGCCTCATATCTGATTTATGATACTATGGTTGACTCTATAACATCATGTTTACCCTAGGTGCGACCTAAGGTAATCCATGCTGAGAGTTTTGGTCAGAGCGGAGTTGGAAGTTAGTTAATTGTTGGATTATTTAATAATTAAATTAATTAAATAAAACTAAACCTAAATCTATCCCTCCCCATTTTCTTTGGAAAAAAACAAACCTGAGAGGAGTGCCTCCTCCCCCCTCTCTCGCATTCTCTGTACGATGGATAGAATCAAAAATCAAAGGGATAAAGTGCTGACAATCTCTGTTTTGGACACAGATCGTCATCAGATCATAGAGTAACATGATATAGGTGTCCTTATTCATCCAAATCTTCATTTTTCCCCCTTTATGGTGGGAGGATTTTATTTTTTGGTCATCATCCTTTTCACTATGCATTTATTTATATTTCTAGATCCTAAATACAATTACTATTTATGCCTTCTTGGTAGATTTGCATGTTTTTTAGAAAAACAGGTAGAATTACAGTGTTTTGTTGATAATTATTTACTGCAATTACCATAAACATTGAATTTAGTTCATTGAGACACATCATGTAGCTCTTCTTGTTAAGTTAAGATAAATATTTGGGACTACAAACCGTTTATGGGTGTTACAAGTCATGTTGTACCCAAAATTGTGTGACCATAGGACATGGTTTTGGTTTGTCATTTGAAAATACATGGTCATGTACTAACAAACAACCATGATGCATGGAAATGGGGTTCAGACCATGGACACAAGGTTTGACACATGGACATGAGAAAACTACATTGGAAGGTGGCCATCTAGTTTGAACAAACCATGATGTATAGGATGCAGAGTGTGTAAGGTACATAGTTGGTCGACCCGTGTAGAAGCAGAACACTTCTAGGGGCCGAGTGATGACGTACATGGTGTGTACCTCATATACATTTCATGTTACCCTACATGGGTTGGTAGACTATGTAGAAATAATACACAACCAGATACTCATGTGGGCTCACACGTCCTGTCTACCTCAGTGCACATCGTGTACTCCTAGGAGATCTATGCAAGATCATCTGCCTTCCATATGAGCTAATCCAAGATTCATATTTAGGCATGTGGGTAGAATATCCTGTGTTTTTTTCCATGTAGAATGTAATGATGAACTCTTTTATGGATTACAATATATGAGGTGATTTAAATAGAAAATGATTGTTGTGAATTTGTATTAAGCAGATGTTAGAGATTGATGTGGTACATGTAGAGAGATGCTAGGACTGGTACAACCCTGATGGGTTAGGGTGTGGGTTTCAATACCTATGTAATTAGGTTGATACATGACTCACCACATCGTGTGTGTGGGTTGGATACCTTTAATTAGTTTCCCCTTGGGGTGACAATCCCTTAATGGACAATGGTGTGGGTTTCCTCGTGATGTTCATAATATTTGTAACACTCATCTGTTGAACTATGTTGTGGTTCCTATATATATAATTTATAGGTAGAGTCAATATTCCCCTATAATGTAAGGGTGCGGTTCCTCTATTCTAGGATTTGGTACACAGCTATCATTCCCAAGCATGGGTCCTCCATATGTGTTATTCCAATAGTGTCGGTGCTCCCCTACTATGTGAGGGAGTTGGTCCTCTATCCTAGGGTCTTCACACCCATTTCATATCCAGGTGATGGTCCCCCATAGTGAATGATTGGATGAGTTGGTACTCCCGTGTACCATAATTTTGTGGGTCCTCTAGCCACTGGGTGGTACTCCTCTACCGGGATAGGGTGTGGGTACTTGATCCACAGTGTGGTACACCCCTTTTTCATAATGGTGTGAGTTCTCCATTCTATGATTAGTAATCCCATGTTGGATAAGACTGTGGCACCATGTTTTCTAAGTGTTACTCCCATGTCATTGAGTATCAGTGGTGAATGAGTCTTACATTAGAGTTGGAGCTTCTTTGGTTGTACGATAATGCTAAGAGGGGTGGGACCCTTCACATGGTATGAATGGTGTCTAAATATGATTTAGTGATCCCATAATGGGATAAGGTATGAGCCAGTACATACATGAGTGAAAGAGGTTTCATGGGTTAGTTAGGATCATTAATCCTTCATCTTTGGGAAAGTGGAGAGGTGTGGGTACCTCAGTATTATCTCTCATTATAGAGGATGAACATGGTGAATAGTTTGGATATGTTCTCCCTCAACTATGGGTAGTGGTGAGGGGAAGACCCCTTCTCATAGGTCTCATTATCTTGTGATATTCTCACGGTGGTGATGACAGGACCTTAGGAGCTGGGCACTAGAGATGGAACTAGTATGGCACCCCTGATGGAGAATGTTCTCTCAGACGTACCATTTAGAATGGGAGACTTGTTCCTAATGATGTAAATCTCTCGGATGGGTTCCATCTATGATGATTGAGCTCTTTGGGTTTACTCTCCTAGTTTTTTGTTATTGATAGAGGCTTCAAATGGAATCCTATTATTAGTTAAGAGGTTGTAACCTCAGGAAACTTATTGTTTGTGATGAGTAAATCTGGATTATTTATGTGATTCCTTATAATGTGGTCACATTTATGGGTCCACACCACTTTTAGACTGAACTAAATTGTCATGCACATTCGATGATGGTTCGATATGGAGTTTCTCTCACAATATGGGTTCCTTCTTTCTAGGTTGAGTGGACTATTTCCTTTCAGTTTATCCATTTTTATTTTTTGATTTTTGGGGATCCAATTGAGTATTCTTATACTCTTCCCTTAAATGGATTTACCCACCCATGTTTTTCCCTTTTTTAGACCAGAAGAAATTTTTTGGAGTCCAGGGAGGACTCTAGTAAGGCAGATCGTAGTGAGCTAGACAGACCATGGTGTTTACTAGAGATTGGCCAAGTATATTTCCAACAGTTACAGTTGATGGATATCCCCTCTTTATTATGATGTTGGATGCTTTTATAATGTACTTTAGTGGGAATTATTTTTCCCTTGTTTCACTTTCAACACTTCTATTGTAATTCGGTTTTCGGATATTTAAGTATGCATGAATTCATTACTTTTGGTTTTTACATTTCAACATTTTTTGAGCATGGATATGGGTTTATGCATACATGTACATATGAAATCCCAACATGTTCATGAATTTCCTACTCGACACTAGTCAGCAGACCCTAGCCTATTGGGGTTGTGCTTTGGGATTTGTATTTTTAGCCCCATCTGGTTGGGTCCTGACCGATAGGTATCAAAGGTGGTTTGTTCCAAAATGGTACCATAGTGTCGTGAGCTTGGTTTCAGTTGCATAACGATAGTTTTTGGATGTTTTGAGATCAAATCATGGGATTGATGTTATAGTTCTCTTAGGGAGACCGACATGTCCATTCACTAGAACTCTGAAAACCTACTTTTCGACTCGGTAGATCAGGATTAGGGTCGCTAGAAAATAAATTGTACAGGATTCATATATGAATGGGTTTTAGTTATTCTTATCTATTTTTATTAAACATCCCAGATACACTCTTTGAACATGGTACATCCGGATTCTATTTCAGGATGCCTTTGGAAAGATATTCATATAGTACTGTACAATGTGATTGGGATTAAGTCTGCCATGTGTTATGGATTCAGTGCAGGGCACGGATTCTGAGGCATTGCCTCCGGGTGGTATGCTGGTGGTTCTACCAACTATTGAGTATCTAGGTTTACTAGTAGTATAGGCCAAGGATGCAAGAAGGATGACTGTGCGACCTATATTCTAGATGTAGTGACCTCTATGGTATTATGGTGATAAAGTCCCCAAGGCATCAGATGATTGGCTCAAGGTAGTCTAGCTAGATTTCCTCTTAGTGGGAACACCTCCAAATCAAATGGTGAACCTAGAAGTGATCCTTATGTTGGGTTTATTCGGGCGATGGGGGAGTTTAATGATATAGTTTTACAACGAGTTGAAGGTCATTTGGGATGAGTTCTTGTAATTCCCCAACCCTAGATACCAAGAGTTGGTGTTTTATTATATAACATTGGCATGAGACAAGGAATCATGTCCAGAAATACTAATCAGTTTAGTATTAATGGAAATAATATATATATATAAGTTCAACATTACAACTTGAAAAGACATAAAAAACTAATTTATTCCATTAGAAACATCTAAGCCTCCTAGATTATGCTTGCAAGTTACTCATAACTAACTTCTTCATTTCCTGGGAAAATGAAACATAAGAAAGGGGTGATCTCAAATGCTCTATAAGGGTAATAAATACAATGGAAGATAACATAAACATTAGGCACGGTGAATAATTAAAAACACATGCCTTTAAAAATAATAAACATGATCACTTTATGGCAGGAATATGAGATGAGAAAATAATGCCATATTAAAACATAGTAATGGGTATTCTACTAATCTAATAACCACCCGAACCATCATTATTATTTTCATAATGAGGGTATTTATAATGTTGGAAATTCTAAAACATGTTGTCAAGGCCTGAGCCAAGTCAACTAAAAATGATTTAGGCCTCAGCCAAAACCATATATCAAATTGGGAAAGGCCTTGGCCAACTCAATGTATAATTGTATCATGAGACCTAATGCTGCATCGAGGAGCTATAGCGGGCTCCACCCATAACATACTATGTCTAATACATTCCTCATATGCAAAGGTTGAAACATAACATAAATATACATATTAAAACAAGAATAAGAAATGTAAATAAATTATCAATAAACCATGAATGGTATAAAAATAACACATCCACAATCAAACATATCACAAAACTTTCAATAGAATATGGATGATTTGTATCAGAATAAATAATCTTCAAAAAAGTTTAATATCCAAAAAAGGATCTTGATAGAGAAGAAATGAAAACAATTTGAAGGAAATACCACGTTCTATTTTGAAAACTTTTAGGAGTCTCATAATTATGGAAGAAAAAATTTATTTTGAAAATATTCATATAAGATTGTAAAGAATGCTTCGAAGATGTCATAATAGTGGAAAAATAGATGCACCCACTGTATATGTTAAAAAGACATTCATACCTTAATTTTGTCAAACTGGTGATAATGTACCTTGTTTGGAAAACTACGAAAAGATTTCATTCAAAACATATAAGCTCAGATAAGGGTATAAATGACTTTAAACCATATTCTAGTAAATAGTCAAAATGTTTTGAAATACATTTTTAAGAAAACAATTATGTTGATGATAAAGAGGCCAAAATAGATACTTACGTAAAAACAACCTCGTATAATAAAAAGATTGTGAAATTGAACCTTATACTATAATTTTCCGTGGTTGATGGTATGTTAACCTCTTGTATAATAGATAAATAATTTTTATTAAATTATACATGAACTATATACATAATTATGATATCATATATGATCATCTAGTATTGCTTTGTTAATTATATTTTAGTAGTATCATCGTTTCGCATGTTAACCAATTCATTTTCTGTTATATGCTTGGTTAAGTAAGACTTGTTTGTTATTGATAGGATTTATTTTATTCATATATAGAATGATATTATTTTCACAAAAATAATTTTTATTCATCAAATGATAGTTGTTCATGAATGGTTATAATGGAGAAATGAGTCTTGTCGCGTTCGTGGAGATGGAAATCCGTACACATGAGTGATAATATCATTATATTGATGGTGTAATCGTTTGTAATTGAATGGTATATAATATATAAATAATCATTAACATGCTATATTCATTATTTACATTAGTTATACTCATTTTTATACTCATCCAAATAATGAAGTGTTTTAATAACAAACTACACCATGACGTGGAGATTGTAAGTCGTACGTACGCACATATGATGACTTTTTTATTTATAGGGTGGATAGAATAATGAATAAGGTTATACCATATTTATAATAATGGCATAGTATGTATAAGGTACTAGATTTATTATTTTGTCATGGAAACAACAGAGAAAGATGAAGTGTAAGTAGAAAAGAACTTGAAAGTGGTGATGACATATTTTCCTCTTCTTTGGGTTCTTCTTTTTGATTTGATCAAAAGGGCCCCTTAGGATGGCTTTATGACATAAGTAAGTCCTATAGAATTAAGGGAATAAATTTGGGAGGATATTTGGGCAGATTTTGGCCGATCCAAATGGATTTGGAGTTGTAATTTGGAAATAAGGGGAAGTTCTCTTTTATAAGATATGTGAGGGTCACTTTAGTAAAAGATTGAAATATTATTTTATAATAAAATAATTTAATGTTTTTAATGGATAGAAAAATATTTCATTATAGGATAAGGTGGGTATGGGTTTAAAAACTTTCAAAAAATTGGTTTTAGAGAGGTTTATGTCACCATATTAACATTATCCTTTAAGTTTAACTCTTAGTTAAATAGTTTGACATTTACCATGTCTCTTTGTGTTTTTATATTATATGGATAATAAAATAACTATAAACTACCAAGAGATTATAATGTGGTCCATTATTAATATATATAATATTATATAAGTCTTTTATCAGATACTTATATTTTTAGGAATATTATATAAATTAATAATATAGTATTGGTTTTAAAAACTCAAATATGTCAATTTTGACACTATTTAGTATTTGATTTTTTTGAAAGCCATTAAACCTTCATCACTTTGAATAAAATTTATTTAACCAACCATAACATGTCATATTGACCCCAAAAAATTAGTGTAATTAATTATAAGTCTCAATTTACATTTATTTGGATATTTATAATATCAATTATTTTAATATTTCATTAAAAAGGTAATTAATGCATCTTCATTGTGCCAGAAATAAATTAAATTATTTAATGTCTAAAAATTATAAATAAAATAGATTATGTTGGAAATATACTTATATTTCTAATGAAAAGTTATAGATGAATTTATATTATGTGTTACCCTATATTAAAAAACATTTTTTATTGGACTTTGAATTAAACTCTTTTAACTCTTCATTAAATAAAATAATAATAAATTTCCTAATCTGATCTATGTGGAAAAAAGGGGGTCATATTTTATTCCTAAGGTATTTTTAGGTCAAATTATACTTATACAATAGAATTATGACAGGTTTTAGGTTAATTATGAAATCATTTTAACTCATAATTTCCCAATTTACTTTTAACTGTGGTAAATAAAAGTCAAAAGTTGCTATTCACCAAAAATTATTTTCATCTTATTTAACAACATTTTACGTACTAATATTAACCGTGACTCTCAAATTTTTTAAATTAATCTTATAGAAGTGGGAAAATTATCTTTTAGAAAAAAATTGCAAATGCTCCTATGAGGTGGGTAAAAGAGGGTAAAAAGTTCAATAAAATTTTAATATATCTAAAAATATTATAAAATGAATCCAATGAATTACATTGAACTTGTATAGGTATTATGTATGTATTTTTACCTGAAATAAATATATTTAAAATAAAAAATTATTTAAATAAAAAGTTGGTTTTAACCAACAACGCAGTTTTTTCACTATTCATCGAAAATTTAATATTTTCTGAAAAATACCAAAAATTCTCCCTGATCTAATTTTGATATTCCGAATTCAAAAATGAATTCCATTTTGAAAAATAAAATTTAAAAAATTTAAAAAAGTACATATTACTATTCATAATATCTAGTTCGATTGGTCACGGTGTGTTAGAACATCGTAGTTGCGTATAATGCAAGCTATTTCGTTATTCAAAGGGAAACATACAATAGAATCATGGGGTGTTACATTATTACCTCCTTAATATAATTTCATCCTCGAAATTTCTAGAATACTACTACTCAAAATGATTCAGGTGGTTATTCATTATATGTTCCTCTGGATCCCATGTTGCCTCTTTCATCGTATGGTCTCTCTATAGAACTTTTACCAGATGAGTCCTCCGTTTTCTCAGCACTTGTTCCCTAGTATCAATAATTTTAATAGTCTCTTCACAATAAGACAGATTGAGTTCTAGTTCAATTTCCTCATTGGTGAGTACAATCATTAGGTCAGACATATATTTTTTTCAACAGTAATTCGTGGAACACATCAGAACATTGGAGAGACTTGGAGGCATTCCAAACGATCAGCTACAACTCCAATTCATTCTAGAATTTCAAAATTTATGATGTACCTACGACTCAATTTACCCTTCTTACTAAAACATATAATACTCTTCTAGGGAGATACCTTCAAGAAAACATGGTTTCCTACATGAAATTCCAAATCCCTCCTTCGGTTATTGGCATAGATCTTTTGCCTACATTGGGATGCTTTGAGGCGGGTTTGGATAATATTCTCTTTTTCCACTGTTTCCTTAACATGTTCTAGGCCTACGAGTTTTCTTTTACCAATATCATCCCAACATGTTGGTGTGCGACATCTCTTTCCATATAACGCTTCATATGATTCCATCTAAATACATGAATGGAACATATTTTTATACAAATGTTATACCAGAGGTAAATATTAATCCCACATACCCTGAAAGTCATGTGTGAAACATCCCAACATGTCTTCTATAGTTGGAATGGTCTGTTTTTATTGTCTATCAGTTTGAGTTTGGTAGGCAGAGCTTAATAAAATTGCATTAAATAAGGCTTTCTAAATACTTTTCCAGGATCTTGATGTAAAATGGGGATCACGATTAGAAAAAATCATTAGAGTTACTCCATGAAGTCTTAAAAGTTCATTAATATGCAGTCTTGTTACATGTTTAAGTGGAAAATATTCTCTTATAGAAAGAAAATGTACTGACATGGTAATATGATCATCAATAACCCATTTTGCGTCATTACTTCTAGAAGTATTTGGTAGCCCCATGACAAAGTCCATCATAATATCATCCCACTTCCACTATCATATGGGAAGAGGTTGCATAACTCATCTAGGATTTTTTATTTCTTCCTTTCACTTGTTGACAAACCATACATCTTGACACAAAATCAGAAATCTCCCTCTTCATGTTATACCACCAAAAATGTTCCTTCAAATCTATATACATCTTGGTGCTCCCCAAGTGTATAGAGAAATTGGAGCTATGAGAATCATCCCACAATTTCGTTTTTAGATCAGGTATATTGGAAACAGAATGTCTCTTCCCAAAATTAAAAAATCATTTTTCATATATGAAGTCACTCAATATTCCATAATTTACAGCTTTAATCTTTTTTTGAAACTCCTCGTCATTAGTCTGAGAACAGATTATCCTTTCTAGTAAAGATGGTTTTGCAACCATTTGAAAATGTATTTATGTTTCACCTTTCGTGGTTATTCCCATATCCATCTTTACTAGATCCATGAAAATAGGATCCCTTTTAACTCTCATATTGTTCAATAATCCATGGCCCTTTCTACTAAAAGAATCTATCACCTTATTTACCTTCCCCGGGTGGTAGTGTATAGTGAAATCATAATCCTTGAGTAGTTCAAGCTGTTGTCTTTGCCTCATGTTTAGTTTTTTCTGTGAGAAAATATACTTCAAACTCTTGTTATTAGTATAAATATCACATTTTTCACTATAGAGATAGTGTCTCCATATGTTTCGATCAAATATTACTACTGCTAACTCAAGATCATGGGTAGGATATTTTTACTCATGAATTTATAGCTATTGTGATGCATAAGCAATAACTTTGTCATTATATATAAGAACATAACCAAGTAATTTCTTTGATGCATTACTATAAATAGAAAACCCCTCATTCCCTGATGGTAGAGTCAAGATAAGAGAATTAACTAATCTTCTCTTGAGTTCTTCACAACATTATTCACACTGTTTTGTCCAAACAAATTTAACCCCTTTATATGTTATCCTGGTTAATGGGTTAGACAACCGGGAAATCTTATGGATGAAATGTCGATAATAACCTGCTAAAACAATAAAACTACGTAACTTAGTTATACTAGTTAGTGCGGGCCATTCATGGATTGCCTTGGTCTTTGAAGGATCACCTGAGATTCCATCCTTGGAGATAATATAGCCCTAAAAAGAAATCTCCAATATCTAGAATTCACACTTTCTAAACTTACCATATAATTCATTTCTTCTAGGACTCTTTAGAATAATGCGCAATTGATTTTCATGATCTTCATAGCTTTTGATTATACCAAGAAATCATCAATAGATACCACTACAAAGTCATCACGATATTCCTTCAAAACTCTATTCATTAGATCCATAAAGATTGAGGTTGTATTAGTCAATCCAAAAGGAATTACTGTAAACTAGTAATCCCATACATGGTTCGAAATGTTGTTTTCAGAATGTATTCCTTCTTCACACATAATTGATGATATCCAGATCGAAGGTAAATCTTTGAAAAATAGTGAGCTCCATGAATTTGGTTGAATAAATCATTAATGTGAGTTAGGGGATACTTATTCTTTATTTTTATATCATAGAATCCATATATTCAATGAACAACCTCATAGATCCATTTTTCATTTTAACAAAAAAAAAGAGGGGATACCCATATAGAAACACTAGGTAGAATAAATCCCTTATTACTTAATTCCTTTTGTTGTTTCTTTACATCCACTAATTCTATAGTGTTCATTTTATAAAGAGTCTTCGATATGGGCCTTGAACTAGGAATTAAATCAATAGAAAACTCAATTTCTCATTCTGGATGATGCGACGGTAAATCCTCTGGAAACACATCAACATATTCTTGCACAATAGGTACGTCCTCTATTCAAACATTATTTTCATCACACATAATTATTTCATTCTCATCCTCCCTAATAATTTAATTTATAAGAGCTATTGGGGGTGGATCTAGATAAGAATCAGATGGTGATGTTTCTACTCTATAGATAAGGTACTCCTTATCATCATTGATAATTGTAACCTCATTTTTCTTATAATAAATTTTCGCATCATGGTCTAAAAGCCAATCCATACTGAGCATTATATCAAAATAAATCATGGGTATGATGATTAGATCAGCAGATAAATATCGTTCATATTCCTTAATGGGGATTGATTCACAAAACATTATTTCAATGATACTTCCCATGGGATTTTTTGACTGAAAACTCACTTGTTAAATCGAATTGTAAATATATAATTTTAATAGAAAACTGGGAAGATATGAAAAAATGCGATGATCCAGAATTAAATAAATCATTGGATAAACTTGAAAAAACCATCAAATTACCTACCACCTCATCTTTTGGAGCTTCATCCTCAGCAGTAGTGATCACATAAGCTTTTCCTTGATCCCTTGGCCTTTTTCTAAGATATGTTTCACTGATTCTTAGGACATTCATTTTCATAAAGTCCCATCTCTTAGCATATTATAGCATTGATCATCAATAGCTTCTTTCTTCCCCTTACTATTACTAGTAAGATGGCCTTTCTGTCCACATTTGTAGCATACTCCTTTTTATTTTAGAGAGGCACCAGGGTTCTTCCTTCAAAATTTATCATAGGGTGGAAATTCAACTCTTATCTTCTTCCATGATTCATTATTTCCTTTCCTAGAGTGTTCAGATGACCTCTTCTTCTCTAACATTGCTTTCAATTTGTATGACTTAAAGAATTCCTTTTTTGTCTTGATTGCACATGAGAATATATCTTCATATGATGAGAAGGATTGTGAGACCAATGTTTGAAGGAGATATGGTTTTAACCAATCAATGAAACAATCAATTACACTTCTTGGGTTATGTATATAATCTGTAGCATACCTTGATAACTTTGTAAAGTTATCCTCATACTTTGCAACATTCTCATCCTCCTTTTTCCTCAGTCTCAAAAATTGTCTTTCCATATCCGCTCGATGGTCACAAAGAAAGTAGTTTTATATGAAAATATCTTTAAACTCTCTCCATTACATGTTTGATACTTCTTCATCTTCCTTTGTGTCTTGAATCAATGACCACCATTGATTTTCATCTCCCTCGAGGCGATAAACTGCCATGACAACTTTTTCCCTTTCGCTACTCCCCAAAGCATGAAATATTTTCTCTATGGAAATTAACAATTTCTTAGCTACTAAAGTATTTTTACTCCCATTGAATATTGGTGATTTTTACCTCATGAATCAGTCTAACATTGATCCTCCACGTTGCGGATCAGGGTGATCCATACAGGTAATGTTATTATTCATAACCTAAGTGAGTTGTCTTAGTATGGTGATAGGATAATCAGCCCCAGTAGCATCACCAGCTCCACTATAATTATCATGAGTATGAGGGAAATCCCAACATGGATTTCATGCATTTATATGATTTCCATTTATTCCACTAGGCACAATTTCTAAACAATGGCATATAGTATATTAGTTTATTAATCAAAATACATAATTCTGAACATGTAAAACACATAACATAAATTTATCAATTTATTGATATAATCCTTAATCAAAAAATGTTTTATTTGAAAAGGTTTATACTAATAAATCCTTCATAATGGTTAGTAAAGAAAATGATAATTGTCCTAAGAATATCCACATGGAGTTTTGTAACCAAGAATATAGCAAGTCCCGTTATCATGCACCAGTTCCCGTTTGAGCCGAGATCAAAGTGGTGTTTTCTTGTTTTACCCATTGGTACATATGTTCCAGAGCCACCTCTACCTACTCATATCCATATTGGGATGTATTGGTTTGAAAACTCAAAAAATAAATATAGTAAAAAAATTCTAGGATGTTCTTCTATACTAATCCACAAAATCTATCTCAGGGAAATGTTCACTAATCAAAGTTTTTCTAAATCTAGATTCCAAGGTTTGTACTAAAATTCCTTGGATACAAACTGTAATGCCCTGACCCCAGTAACCCAGAGTTGGTGAATTATTTAATAAAATTGGCATGATACAAGGAATCATATCTTGAAATACCGATCGGTTTAGTATTATTGGAAACAAAATACATACATAAGTTTAACATTACAACTTGAAAAGAAATACAACACTAATTTATTCCATTAGAAACATCAAAGACTCCTAGATTATGCCTGAAAGTCACTCATAACTAACTTCTTCATATACTAGGAAAATGAAACATAAGAAAGGGGTAAGCTCAAATTCTTAGTAATGGTAAGCAATATAGCAAAAGATAACATAATCATTAGGCATGGTGAATATTTAAAAACACATGCCTTTACAAATAATAAACATGAACACGTTATAGTGGGAATATGAGATAAGTAAATAATGCCATAATAAAACATAGTCATGGGTATTCTATTAGTAGAATAACAACATGATCCATTATTAATATTATCATAATGAGGGAATGTATAATGCCAGACATTTTGAAGCATCTTCTCAAGTCCTAATACAAGATGTCTAAAAATGATTTTGGCCTCGGCCAAAACTATATATTAAATTGGGAAATTCCTTAGCCAATTCCACATATAATTGTCTCATGAGACCTACCGATGCACCGAGGAGCTATAGCAGGCTCCACCCATCTCATACTACGTTCAATACATTCCTAATATAAAAAGGTTGAAACAAAACATAAACATTCGTATTAAAACTAGTATATAAAATGTCAATACTTTAACCATAAACCATGAATGGTATTAAAATAACACATACACAGTCAAACATATAAAAAAACCTTCAATAAAATATGGAATATTTTTATCATAATAAATCAACTTCAAAAATGTTTAAAATTCATTAAAGGATGTTTACACAGATGAAATGAAAACTATTTGAAAGAAATACATCTTTCAATTTTGAAACCATTTAAGAGTCACATAATTATAAAATAAAACATTTATTTTAAAAATATTCTTATAATCTAGTAAGGGAAGCTTCGATGATGTTATAATGGTGGAAAAATAGCTGCACCCAATGAATAAGTTAAAAAAAAATTCTTACCATAATTTTATCAAAATGCCATAAAGTACCTTGTTTGGAAAACGATGAAAAGATTCCTTTCAAAACATATAAGATCAAATAATTGTATAAATGACTTTATCCCATAGTCTAGTAAATAGTAAAAAAAATTGAAATGAATTTTTAAGAAAACATGTATGTGGATGATAAATAGGTCTCAATAGATACTTACATAAAAATAACCTCAGATGATAAAGAGATTGTGAAATTAGTCATTACCTTGTAAATTTCCTGGGTTGAGGGTATGTTAACATCCTGTATAATAGTTAAATAATTGTTATTAAATTATAAAAGAACTGTATATATAAATATGATATCACATATAATCCTTTAATATTTCTTTGTTAATATTATTTTAGTAGTATCATCATTTCGGGTGTTAACTGATACATTTTCCTTTATACGCTTGGTTACGTAAGCCATGTTTTTTGGGGATAGGATGTATTTTGGTTCATATGAGGAATTATACTTTGTTAATTAGCATTAGTTTTAGTCAAAAAAATTATTCTTGAATGGTTATGAAGGGGAAATGAAACTCATCTTGTTAGTGGAGACGGTAGTCTGTACGTACGCACGAGCGACAATATCATTATATTGATGGAGAAATCGCAATTAATTGGATGTTATATCATATATAAAGAATCATTACCATTTTATATTTACAATTAAGATTTATTATAGCCATTATTATACCCATCCAAATAATTAAGTGTCTGAATAATAAACCACACCACGACATGGAGATGGTAAGTTGTATGTACGAACGTATGGTGACTTTGTCATTTATAGGATTGATAGAATAATGAATATGTTTGTAACATATTTATAATAACATCATAGTCTATAGAGGGTACTGGATTTATTATTTTGGTATCGAAACAACAAATAAATAAGAAGTGGAAGAAGAAAAAACATGAAATGGGTGATGAGATATTTACCTTCTCTTCGGGTTGTTCATTTTGATTTGACCAAAAGGACTCTATAAGATGGCTTTATGACGAACAGAAGGCCTCTAGAATGAAGGTAATAAAGTTTTAATGATATTTGGGTAGAGGATGGATGAGCCAAATGTCTTGGGAGGTGTTATTTTGAGAGAAGGGGATGTGCCCTTTTATAAGAGAGGTGAGGGTCACTTTAGGAAAAGCTTAAAATATTTTTTTATAATAAAATAATTTTTGGTTTCTAATGGCACAAAAATGATTTATTTAAGGGATAAGGTGTTTATGGGTTGAAAAAATCTCAACCAGTAGGTTTTATACTGGATTAGGTAACCATATTAACATTATCTTTTAGATTTAACTCTTAGTTAAATAGTTTGACATTTACCATGTCTCTTTTTATTTTTATATTATATGGTTAATAAACATACAATAAACTACCAATAGAACCCCAAGTCGTTAATTTTTAATATATATAACCTTATCTAAGTATTTTGGCTGAACCTTATATTTTTATTAATATTATATCAATTAATAATATTGTATTTGTTTTGAAAACTCAATTAGGTCAATTTTGACACTATTTAGTATTTGAATTTTTTTGAAAGCCATTAAAATATTTTCACTTGGAATAAAATTTATTTTAAAAACCCTAACATGTCATATTAACCATGAAAATTATTTTAACTCATCAGAAGTCTCAATTTACATTTATTTGGATATTTATAATATCAATTATTTTAATATTTCATTAATAAATTTATTACCTCGTCATCATTTTATCATTAATAAATTAGATTATTGAATGTATAAAAATTATAAATAAAATACAATTATGTAGGAAATATTTTTATCTTTCTAATGAATATTTATAGTAGAATTTATATTGTGTGTAACTCTATATTTAAATTTATTTATTTATTAAACTTTTAATTAACCTCTTTTAACTCTTCTTTAAATAAAACAGTTATAAATGTCATAATCTAATCCATGTGGGACAAATGGGGTCATGTTTTATTCCAAATATTTTTTGGTCAAATTATACTTATCCAAAAGAATTTGAACTTGTGTTAAGGTAATTATGATATCATTTTTACCCTTAATTACCCTATTTACTTTTAATCGTGGTAAATAAAATTCAAAAGTGACTATTCACCAAAAATTATTTTCACCTTATTGAACCACATTTTACTTAATGATATTAACCATTTCTCTTAGATTTTTAAAATTCAACTCACAGATGTAGTAAAATTATATTTTATGTAAATTTTAAAATGCTCCTAGGAGGTGTGTAAAAGACGGTAAAAAGTTCACTAAAATTTTTATATATCTAAAAATTTTATAAAATGACTCCAACAAATTAAATTGATCTTACATAAGTATTGTGTATCTATTTTGACCTAAAATAAATTTAAATAAAATAAATAATTATTTAAATATAATGTTGATTTTTAACCAATAAGGCAGTGTTTTTCACTATTCATAAAAAATTAAATGTTATTTGAAAAATACCAAAAATTTACCCTAAGATAATTACCATATTATGAATTCATAAATGATGTCAATTTTGAAAAATAAAATATATAAAATTTCAAAAATTTGGTATTACTATTCATAATAGCTAGTTTGATTATTCATGGTGTGTTAGAACCTCGAAGTTGCATACAAAGCAAGTTATTGTGTTATTCAAAGGAAAACGTACCGAGAAATATTGGGCTGTTACAGTTCAAGTAACAATTATGAGAAAAAATTTATCTATCCATGGTAAGATCAGTGCGTATCTGGGAGCTTCTATATCATCGGTAGGGTAGCATGGAAGAAGAAGAGATTTAAGTGAGGTTCAAATAATTATCATGATACTCCCTAGAAATGGTTTTGGAACAATTCTTTAGAGCATAGTCGTTCGATTAGATATTGTGGAAGAAGATTGGGGAATCTTTTATTCAATTGTGCATTACCCCCTACACTCGAGTATTGGAGATTTCTTTGGTGGTGGATATTTTCTTTATTGAAGAAGAGGTGGAGGTGACCAGCAGTAGTGGAAAAGTGGCTGAGGCATCTAAAGGATATAATTAATGATAGTTATTATGATCATAGGGCAAGAGGTATACACATGCCCCAACACAAATGCATGGTATTGTAGTTCAGGAACATTACCGAGGATCATATCATCCATAATATAGGTGGTGTTACACCTGCAAAGGCTAGGGGCATATCACTAGAGATTTTATGACCTTTCATGCTATTGAGATGGAGCAAAATGATGAGATGACATAACAGAGACATTTCATAGATCATGGATTTCTATAAGGTGACTGATGAGGCAAATGATATAGAAAGGTGGAAGAAGATAGCAGGTAGTTCAGGGTGTTTCCACCACCACCCCCATGTGGTCAACACTAGGCTCAGGGAGTTGTAGGATGTGGGGAACGACAATTGTATGCCATGGTGGCCTTTGTTTTTTATTATTCAAGGATTAATTAAGGTCGATATTGTGTATATTCTAATTTCTATAGTTTAAATTGTTAGAAACTATTATGAGTACTCGTATCTTTCAACTTATTTCTCGGGGTTTAACTAGGGTGATGTCGGGCATCGATATAACCTTGCGTTCTTAGTTTAGATACATGGCCTAGTAAGACCCAGTATGTGGTTGGGCAGCCCTTTTTTCCATTAATACCCTTGGGTTTTTGTCTTTATCTTCTCACATGACACACCTGAGGAGTATGTGGTGCAATTTGACTTATCTTCAATCACACAAGGGAGAAAGGGAAGATTTCCCCACCAGGACATATTTTTGTGATGAAACCAAAACCATGTTGGTGGATCAATGCCACTAAAACTAGATATTATTTCAGTGTCGTATATTCATTTCATAGACTTGGGGGTTTATGGTGAGGTCACGTGATAGAGTGTCGTGGAACATCATGGCCTCACCAGTAGAGTTTCCCTACTCGACCCCTTTAGCTTGGTGTCCATGGGAGAGGTAGATCCTTGCTTAGATTCATTATGTTGTGGAATAGTTTGGCCCTATGATTTATCCATTGTGTGGGATTGTTTCCTACCATGCACCCTCAGTTGGGATGCCACTAGTGGGTGTGGGATATTATTCTATTTTGGATAGGTGTGTGGCAGTTGGAGTTTCATTGAAGAAGGGCCTGGTAAGAACCAATGTTCACTCTTGGAAATACCTATTCTATTATTAAATACCCTCATGTGATCATTGTGAACCTTTAATGAAAAACACTTGAGAGGATGTTATACAGTCCATCCAGGGTTGGATGAGGATTATGGAGTTCTATCAGTGTCTATGTCAGGTTAGCGAGGTGGTGTATAGTTAGGCCCCCAAGATAGCAAATTGAACATGGTGCATTCCCACCTATCACAACTATAGAGAAATGTTCCTATTTGTTGCATGATGATGTCCTGGTGTAATCTACACATTCATGTGGATTGATCTTGGTGGTTCCACTATTTTCATGGTTTTATAAAGCACATGAACATGTGGTGATCTCACTAGTTTGTGAGTCCAGTAGGGAGCTCAGTTTCTTCCCTTGTGTTCAAAATACAACTTTATTAGGATGAAAGTCCGTTGGGTGGGGATAGTGTAATTAATTTCATTGACCAGTAAGAATTTAAAATATTCCAAAGAATATTTTTGAATTCATACGCTGATTCAACATGGGAAGTTTGGGCATGGGGAGCCTTGCTATAGTGATATTTAATATATTTTTTTGCACACATGTAGTTGCTATTGAAATGTAAAAAAACACTGATTTAGAGACGTAGAGAAGAATTTGGAGACCGTGGTTGAGTCAATAATGTCGTGTTTATCCTAGGCGTGACCTATGGTTTTTCACGCTGGAAGGTTAGGTTTGAGGCGAGTTGATAGGTCATTTAGTGGTGGATTAATTAATAATTATATTAATTAAATAAACATAAACCTAAACCCCTCCACTCCCTTCACATTGGAACATGACACTCCCAAGAGGAGCCCCTCCACTCCCCTCCCCTTCTCGATTTGGACGATTAATGGAATCAATCAAAAAATCTAAGTAACAATGTGCAACTGATCTCCATTTCTGATGCAGATCGTCATCATACCAAGGTTCAACAAAATCCAATCCTTTTTCTTAAACCAATGGTTTAGTGTTTCTCCAATGAGGTAGGTGAATTTATTTTTTGGTCTTCTTACCTTTCATAATGAATTGTTTTAAAGTTCAAGATCTCAAATACAATTGCTATTTATCCTTTCTCGGTAGATCTGTGATTTTTGTGGATGAAAGGGTTGAATCAATGTGTTTTGAACAAAATTCATGACTGGAATTAACATCTACATGGTGTGTAGTTCAGTGACACACACCATGTAGTGCTTCTTCCTTAGGGAAGATGAACATTTGAGACTATATGTCGTGTATGGGTATTATATGTCTTGCAGTTCCCAAAATCGTGTGACCATGGGATATGGATTGGGTTAGCCATGTGAAAGTACATGGTCATGTACTAACACATGACCCTGATATATGGACCCAAGATCTAGTACACAGACACATGGTCTAGTACATGGACATGGAAAAACTATAAAGGCATGTGGTTGTCTAGCCAGAACACATTGTGTAGTATGGGATGCATGACATGTAAGGGACATGGTTGGTTGGTCCATGTTGAAGGGGAACACTTCCAAGGGCCTAGTGATAAGGGTTTTGAAATGTACCTCATCTATACACAATATACCCATGCATGGGTTGGTATACATTGTGGAAAAGATACATGGTCAGGTGATCGGGCGGGCTCACTTGTTGTGTGTACCCTGATGCACACTATGTACCCTTATGTGATCCTCCTTGGATATTCCACCTTCTGTATCTTCATCTTTGAAATTTATATTCAGGATTAGGGGTAGCCTATCCAAATTTTTTCTAGTACAGAATTTGATGGTGGACTCTGTTATGGATTACGAGATACAAGGTGTAATAAATCAAGTAAGATGCTTATGAAGCTGTACTGAGAGGATGTTGGAGATCAGTGTGGTACATATAGAGAGAAAAGATTACTTGTACTCCCTTAATTGGTTAGGGCATGGGTTTCCCATACCTCTCTTCTTAGGTAGATAAATGACTCCCTACATCATGGTTATGGGCTTGTTACCTTTGGTTAGTATCCTCCAGTGGTGTTACTCCCTTGATGGAAGAGGGTGTTGGTTTCCCCATGATGTTTGTGAAGATGGAAAATACTCTCATGTTGGATCAGGGTGTCATTCCTCCATATATGATGTATAGGTAGATTAATTAATCCTCAACCATGTTCGGGTGCGGGTCCTCTATCAAAGGAGTTGGTACGACCCTATCGTTCCAGGGTGCGGGTACTCTATACGTACTATTTTGGTAATGTCGGTACTCCCCTTCCGTGTCAGGGAGAGAGTACAAAAGCCTTGGGGTTGTACTCCCTTATTGTATCTGGGTGTGGGTTCCCCATAGTGAATTATCATTCAAATTTGGCACTTTTTTATCCCATCAGGGTGTGGGTCCTCTAGCCACTGAGTGGTACTCCCTACTAGGTATGGGTTCAGGTCCTTGATCCACAGAGTAGTACTCCCCTATCACATCACTGTGTGGGTGATCCATTCTCTTACTAGAACACCCCTTTTTGATAAAGGTGTGGGTCCTTGATTTTGGATTAATACCCCCACCCCCCCCCCCCCCCCTCGCGTCTTCGAGTTGTAGTAGTGAAAGGGTCCTCTATTAGAGTAGGATTTCCCTTGGTTTGGGGATAATGTTATGAGGAGGGGGCCTCTCAACATGATATAGACGATGCCTAGATAGAAGTTAGTGGTCCCTCAATGGACTGA
Organism: Viscum album; assembly: GCA_963277665.1. NCBI lineage: Eukaryota > Viridiplantae > Streptophyta > Magnoliopsida > Santalales > Viscaceae > Viscum > Viscum album. The sequence goes on along the minus strand of OY728142.1, from coordinate 1,324,629,059 downwards.
GGTGTAGGCCACTCCATACAGTAGTGATAGAGGTTTCACAAGATAGTTAGGGGAAGTACACTATCAACTATAGGGAAATGAAGAAGTATGGGTCCCTCCATTCTCTCTCTCATTAGAGAGTATGCACATGGTATGTAGTATAGGGCAGTGATCCCTCAACTATGGGTAGTAGTGATGGGTGATCCTCTTCACCTGGTATTTTTTAGCATGCGCTAGGTGTAAGGTAATGATGACATTATCTCTATTGATGTGAACTATATTTGGACCCAGTAAGATATCCCTGATGAAGCATGTTCTCTTGGAAATATCATTTGTAATGGTAGATTTATTTATAATTGAATGTTTCTCAGAAATGATTTCCATATGGGATGGATGAGCCCATGGAGTTTGTTATCGTGGTTTTATTTTATGGTTACAGCCTACGATGTGAATCTTCTTACTAGTTGTGAGGTTAGAACCTCCTGAGACTTAGTGTCTGAGACATGTACATATGGGTGATTTATTGGAGTCTATGTAGTGCTGTCACAGGTTAGGGTTGAGAACCCTTATATTGTATGCCAAATTATCATGTACAACCAAGGATTTTCTGATATGGATTTTCCCTCTTGATTGGGGTTCCCAATGTCTTGGTAATTCAAATTGTTTCCTTTCCATTTCTCTATTATGAAATTGTATTATTTGGGGGCCCAACTGAGTATTCTTATACTCACACATGCATGTTCTTTTACCTCACATGTTATTGGCCATTTTTAGATCATAACCATTTCAATGGAGTCTATGGAGGAACAGATGTAGGCTGATCTTATAGATCTAGATAGATCAAGGTATTCTTCATAGCATGGCAGAGAAGCCTTCTAGGATTTATAGTTGACAAAAATACCCTACATCTTAGAAGTTTGGAAACTTTTATAGTTTTCATTGGTGGGTGTTTATTTACATTATTTCACAATAATAATTATGTTGTACTATGGTTGTGGGAAATAGATGTATAAATGCATTGGTTACTTTTGGTTTTTAAATTATAGCATCTTCTAAGCATTGGTATGAGTGTGTACATACGGGTACATAGGACATTCATCACATGTTACTTTTATGCATACAGTGTTCTAGTCTCTAGCCCCTAGCCTATTAGAGGAAGACTTGGGGAGTGGTGGCCCAGACCACATCATGTCGAGTCATGACATCCAATGATTCCATGAAATATGGAGGAACCTCATTTCCAATATTTAAAAATAAAAAAATTGTTGAATTAGGTCCACTATATCTTAATGATTCATAACTCACTCATTTCAATATTCCTTAAGAACCCATGGATGGACTTCCATATCAGAACCCAAGTATCACTCAAGGTGTACAATAATTAAGATAAACATTTTATTTAATAATTATTCATATTCCTTGATGTTATTCATTTATTCATAACCTTTTGTCTAATCCCTATAGTAAATTTTGTGTAAACATGCATAATTGGTGTGAGATACTAATGTTTTAATACTAAAAATAATTTAAAAGCATTATTAAAAGTAGTGAAATTTAGTCAGTTTTCTATTTTAAATATAAATCTCACCGTTCTTATCCAAATTTCAAGGTTCATTTTTTTAGGATTCCACATACAATATTCAATATATTATTATAAGTGATCTTGGTCCAATTTTAATATTTTAAGTGGCACAAGATTCAAAAAAAAGGCTCAAATAATCTATGAAGAAACCGGAGCATCATCGAAAATAGAATACCGAGCTCACTCCCAAAGTCTAAATCATTTAATTCTCCCCCAATGATTGGGAGACGATTCTGAAGGACCCCGGGACACCCTGAGAGGGGAGGCGTGAATCAGGGTGTCAACATTTTCTTTTAAACTGACGGATCTTGTTCCCACATTGGTAGAAACTAGTTTAGCCTGTAAGAAGGATATAAGAATAACTAAAACATTCACATGCAAAGAAATGACATGAAATTTTTTTACTTGGTTCACCACTAAGGGCTACGTCCAAGGAGAAAACACTGATAGGTTGTCGGTCATACCAAAATCCATTATTATTTAATTGTTATGGATTAAAAAGTTTGGGAACAATCACTCTGTCCTAGGCTCACTTCCTATACAACTGTTTAGGGATAGCCTACTGCATCCCTCGTGTCACTCTCGTTGACTCCCTTTGGCTCACTGCCTTTGGTGAAGTCCCACTCAGTTTATAGATGTGAAGGTCTCTTCATCATCGCTAATGAATACATCCTCTATTGTATGTAGATTCTCTTTTTAATTCCAACGTCTACTACATGTGTGACACTTTATTTTTCAACCTCAAACATGTGCGACTCACATTCTTTTCCACCCAAACTGGTTTTGTCATGAAATTGTCAACTTTCACACTTCTCTAAATCCTGGAATTCAAGTGTCACTAAACCACCTACAGGACACCTCTTTCGCCAACTCCAAACATGGACCAGTTACCCCCTTTCCCACCCAAACCACCTTGGATACATAGCAAACAACTGTCACACAACTTATACATGCACGACCCACAACCACTTGTGCGACCACTACATGTGTGCGATGGGAGCTCTGATTTTCTCTATGTCTGAAATTCATGTGGTATGAGGATGGTTCGACCTCTATTTATAGAAATTTGGATACCCTGTGTGACGGCGCACAAGTCTTCCCTTGGAGCACAAGTTTCGGCGCGTAAGTCTCTATCGCGCAAGTCACATGCACGACCAACCCCAAAACTTGGGCGCCCCATATTCCTTTCCATATATTTATGATATAATATTGAAAATGATATGGCTTGAAAGTTTCCAATCCTCCAAGTCTTCAGTGCGCAAGTCCCTTTTCCAAAAACACTTTTCATCATTTGTCAATTTTGAGGTCCAGAAAATTTGGAAAACACTGGAAAACGATGCCACCTTCAATATTGTAATCTGCTTGTTTTGTATGATCACTTTGCTGGAATAAATTCTGAAATTTTTCTAGGGATTGACAACAAACACAAACCATACCATACTCCAATTCATGCATAGAATGACCATGGTTCCAACAATCTCTCCCTTTGGTTTTGTTTTCAATCAGTAAATAAATTCAATAGAGCAACAGCCATAGGAAAACCATGAATGCAAGAATCAACTCAGCAAACAATCTAAGTCTACATGAGCAATTATGGATGTAGAAAACAATAGGGGAAGCTCAAATTGGGCTCTCATGTTTTGGAATTCACAATGACGCCAAATAAATTCTCTTACAGTGTCACAAAAGCATTAAATTTTCAATGTATTCCTTCCCATCCTCTCATCGAAACTATATTCTCAATGTGTCTGAAAATCATTACATGCCTATTTTTTTTCTCCCCCATTAACAATAAACCCAAATACCATTAATTGTTCACTGTTTATCTCAAACCACACTCCCCCACAAAGCTGCATCGCATCCATAAACAGATTAAAAACAATTAACATAACTGGGGAGAGGGAAATTCGTTATCCTCCTTATGCACAGGGAGGTGGCTGAATACCGAGATTCAACCGATGCTTCTCAAAAACAACCACTGACAGTGGCTTGGTCAGGATATCAGATACTTTCTCATTAGTACCCACATGATCCATTCTAATCACGCGTTGTTCAAGTTTCTCCGTGATAAAGTGATGCCTAATTTCAATATGTTTTGTACGAGAATGCAGAACTGGATTCTTTGAAAGATCAATTACACTCTTATTATCACAGTAAATCACCATTGGTTTCTTCACCTCATCACCAATATCAATTAATTGTTTCTTTATCCATAGCAGTTGAGTGCATGACTTTGTGGTGGATATATACTCAGATTCAGCAGTACTAATAGAAGTACTTTCTTGTTTATTTCTTAACTAACCAACACATTTATTCCCAATATAGTATACTCCACCACTGGTTGAATTTATGTCCACTACATAAATAGCCCAATCAGCATTAGATTATGTTGATAATTCATTTTAACTTCCTACAGAAAATTATAAGACACAATTGTGAGTACCTTGAATATACCTCATGATTCTTTTTACTACAGTCATATGTTCCTCCATTGGATTACTTTGAAATAGGGCCACTAGATAGGTTGCAAAGAAAATATCTGGTTGTGTCGCTGTCAGGTACAATAGGCTCCCAATTATACTCCTGTACATAGTGGGGTCTACAAATTCCCCATCCCCATGCTTTCCATGTTTGGTTCCAACTGCATTCAGAGTTGATATTGGTTTGGTGTCAGGCATATTAAACTTCTTCAGCAGCCCTCTTGCATACATTTCATGGGAAATGAATGTGTAATCCTACCTTTGAATCACCTGCAGACCCAAGAAATATGTGAGCTCCCCAATCATAGACATTTCAAATTTTTCTTTCATTTGATTGGAAAATTCATCCACTGATTTCTACCTTCTGCCTCCAAATATAATGTCATCAACGTAGACAAGAACTATGAACTGATATTTTGGATAATTCTTCACATATATATTGATGTCTACTCCTCCTCTTTGGAATTCCAGCTTTTTGAGGTACGAGTCCAGCCAGGAATACCATGCTCGTGGTTCCTACTTCCAACCATATAGAGATTTCTTCAATTTGCAGACCTTTGTTTCATCATTACCAAGAATAAAAACCACTGGTTGGTCAATGTAGACTTCTTCTTTGAGTACACCATTCAATATTGTTATATTTAAATCCATTTGATATACTTTATATCCTATTTGGAGTTCCATGGCAAGGAAAAGCCTGATTGACTCTAGTCTAGCCATTGGATAAATGGTTTCTTCAACATCAACACCTTTAATCTGAGAGTATCCATTACATACTTGTAATTCCTTATTCCTAATGACACTTCAATGCACATCAAACATGTTCTTGAAGATCCATTTTGTACCAATCACATTGTGACCTTCGGGTCTCTGGACAAGATCCCATGTTTTATTCTTTTCAATCTGATCTAACTCTTCATTCATGGCTTTCACCCATGATTCATCCTTTGTAGCTTCTTAAAATGAGGATGGCTCCAAAACTGATAGAAATGTAGATTGCGTGTTATTCCTCATACTCCTTGTTTGAGTGGGTGAACTCTTGTCCCCAATTATGTTAGATGGATGAATCTCATCTCTACAATTTCTCCTGTGCGGTTCAGATGCATTCTCTCTAGCCATTGTTTCTTGTTCAGATTCTTCTTCTGAGTCACCATCATGATGTGACTGTAGAGTGTTTTGTATAGCTTTCTCAATTTTTGTATTTGTATTTTCTCCACATTCACTTTCTTTCTCACTTTCTATCACATCAGCATATGATTTCCTTGAAGCATTTGTGGTTTTCTCTTCAATTATCTTCACATCACTGCTTTCCACAATCCTTCCTAATTGCCTGTTCAAATACTTATAGGCTTTTCTATTCATTAAGTATCCAAGTAAAATTCCTTCTTCTACATTGTCACCATACTTCCATTGATTTCCTTCTTTGTTCCTAATGAGACATTTACTTCCAAAAAACACAAAAGTATTTCAAAGAGGGTTTCCATCCATGCCACAATTCATATGGTGTCTTCGTCTCACCCATATAAAGTCCAGTTTAATTTTGAATATATACTGCAACTTGAATAGCCTCTTTCTAGTAATGTCGTGGAATATAACTCTCAATAAGCATAGTTCGGGCCATGTTGTTCACTTGTCGATTCCTACGTTCAACAACTCCATTTTGTTGTGGAGTTCTCACAGCATCTACCTAATGTTGTATCCCATGCTTCTCCATGTAATTTTAAAATTCAAAGGACATGTATTCCCCTCCTTTGTCAGATCGCAACACATTGATTGTTCATCCAGGATCATTCTCGACGATTCACTGATATGTTTTAATGCAGTCAAGAACTTGTCGTATCATGTGAATGACCATTACACATTCCATTCTACTTTAATAATCTATGAAAAGGACAAAGTACCTTTCTCCATGAGTTTCGTCAACATTTATCAGCCTGTATAATTATGTAAGAATTAGATCAAGAATATGGGATGCCCTTTTCTTGTTTGGCTGATATGAACTACAGACCAGCTTCCAATAAATGCAAGCTTCACAAGAATTTTCACGCTCACGCTTCAGGTTGGGAATGTCTAAGACAATCCCCAATTTTGATATTCTCTCCATATCTTGTTGATTGATGTGTCCCAGTCTGTGATGCCACAATTTATTTTTCTTCAATAGTCATGTAACAAACATTTTCATTACTATCAAGCTGACACAAGTTTCCTTCTGTTCTGAATCCCTTCATAAGTGAATTGCATGACTTTCTCTTGATAGTGAATCCTTTATGATTAAAAGTAACTATATGTCCTCAGTCACAGAGTTGACTCACGCTGAGTAGATTATGTCATAGGCCATCTACATAAAGGACTTCAGTCTTCTTTAGCTCTCCATTAGCTAATTCAGTACTTCCACTACCTTGGATTTTTAGGGCTCCATCATTATTAAATCGTATTGTTCAATCAACCTTCCTTTTGATATCTATTAATAGGCCAACATTACCTATCATATGAGATGAAAAACCTCTATCCAGAATCCATGTACTGTTTCTTTTTGTAGCTTTGATGGCCACCTCCTCAAGGATGGATTTCTCAATTTTCTTCTTTTAATTTCATGAGAATTTTGATTAAAAATAGAGCACTTATGGACTTTCAATTATCTCTTCCATGTACCTAGGTTCTACATAGTCGAAATCTTCATTGAGAGGAGAAAAATTGTTTCAATGAGAAACATTGTCTTGCTGAAGAGACTTCATTTGTCTCGTACTTCGGTATGAGGTGTCCATGTCTATTCTCTACCAGAAATTAACAGCCTTATGACCAAAGTTATAACAACAAAAACAATATCCATAGAAATTGTTTCTTCAATAAGAATTAGGATATGAATTTTTTCTCCTCTGTTGAACTCCTATATCTACTTCATTCAGATAGCTTCTTGCCTCTTTGCAATAAGACATGGTGTGGCCCAAATATCCACAGAACTGACACTTCATGAGAGGAAATGTCTTATCACTCATATTTATCCGCATTTATTCTTCTATTGGATAATAGCACGAGGGATCCTTTTTCCATGAGGATCAAGGATAATCTTCTTTTCTTATTTCATATTGAATAGGGGGTTTCTATTTCATCACTTCAGAAGACTTTCCCATATGACCCACTTTCATCTTGCCTTTATTTTGGTCACCATTATTTGCAGCATTGGACGATTCTACCTCACAACCAATTTCACTATTTCCCATGTAGGCATGTCATTGATCATTTAAAATCTTTTCAACTCCATTAGAGCCACGTTTTTCTATCTCCAACAGCTCAGTGTCTGAGAACCTTCTAAATAGTATATTCTTCCTTGATTATTTTGAAATTGATTCAGTCTCATGTTTACTACTAAAAGTAAAAACATCCTCCTCAAGACCCTAAACAACCTTGTTATTTTATTCTAGTCTGGATGTGATGCCATTGATGACCTTTCCCTGCTCTTCAATTCTCAGCATCAAATTCACAACATCATCATTGCTTTCAAGGAAATTAGATTGTAATTTCACAAATTTTTCTAGTCCTTCAATTTCAGCTTCAAGCTGATCAATATATTTTGTTGATTCCTCTACAATTGTTTTCCACTTATTGCAACTCTTACATTTCATCTTAAGATTGAAAAAAACATCCTTAAGTTGAAACTCTGGATTTCCACTAGTTATTAACTTATTGTCTCCACCATTACCTCCTGATTTTTCAATAGTGGCCATCATGGAAGAATGGTTTCTAGTTTTAAACTTTGGTTCTTCTTCTTCACAGAATTCATTATTATCATCTTCTTCTTCATAGAAAAAATTCTTCATCAGAACATTCTTTCTATATTTGAAGTCTCCTTTCATAAAAAACCTTTTCTAAGGCTTCTCAATGTTTTCAGCATCGCTATCATCATCATAGAACTTTCTTAAGCACTGGGAAGCAATGGACCTCACTTTCACACAATGAAATCAAGATAGAGGTAACTTCCCTTTGAATTTCCCATTTCCCTTCTAGAAATTTGTGGAAATGAGAGAAAAAATTTATTTTTCCTCATCGTATTCACCACTACTATCTTTTGAGATTTTTAGTTTCTCCATGGATTTGAATGCCAATTCCTTACTTACTTGTGTAGTAGCATCTTCTGGTTTGACTCTCATTTCATATGCCACTAGGCTGCTCAACAGATCAACCAAAGAAAGTTTGGAATGATCTCATTCCTCAAGTTTTGAAACCTTTGCATTGTAAAGGGGTTGAAGTCTTCTTAATATTTTCTTCACAATGTCAACATCTTTGATTTATTCACCTTGACCCCGAATTTCTCCAACCAATTCAATAATTTGATTGAATATGGAATCTACATTCTCATCAGGATGCATCTTCAGATCATCGAACATATTATGCAGGACTAGTAGTATCACCTCTTTCACTTTTCTATATCCTTCATAGATATTTTCAATTTTATCCCACATGGACTTTGCTGAGTTGCAACTCATCACTTTTAAATAGATCTGATCTGAAAGTGTTGTGGTGAGAGCATTTTGTTCTTTAGCATCTGCATCAAGAATTTTCCTATCTGCATTAGTCATAGCCAGCCCTGTTGGATCAGTTACATGTATACCCTGAATAGTGGAAAATAGAACATCCATTACAAGGGATCTTAGATGAGATCTCATTCTGTTATTAGAAATCTGAAAATTACTTCATCAAAGAGGGGAACTCCCCTAACAGTGGCTGAATTTTCCATGATGGTATAAAATAGATCAAACTCCAGAAACCTTCCTTTGATACCACATGAAGGACCCTGTGACACCCTGAGAGGGGAGGGGTGAAGCAAGGTGTCATCTTTTTCTTTTAAACTGATGGATCTTATTCCCACGTTGGTAGAAACCAATTAAACTTGTAAGATGGATATGAGAATAACTAAAACATTCACGTGTAAAGAAATAACACAACACTTTTTTACTTGGTTCACCACTAAGGGAAAAATCCAACGAGCATACACTGATAGGTTTTCGGTCATACAAAAATCCACTATTCTTCACTCATTATGGATTACAAAGGTTTGGGAACAGTCACTCTATCCCGGGATCACTGCCTTTACAACTGTTCAGGTATAGCCTACTGTGTCCATCAGGTCACTACCGTTGACTCACCCTGGATCACTGTCTTTGGTGAAGTCCCACTCATTTTACATATGTGAAGGTCTCTTCATCATTTTTAATGAATGCATCCTCTGTTGTATGTAGATTCTCTATTGAAGTCCAACTTCCACCTGTATACTAAACTCACTTTACACCAAAGTGGCCGAGAAAACTTCCAGATTTTATGCAGCCCCAAAAATACTGGTGAGCTTCAATCCACACCTGGCGCGCTTCTCCATGCCGGCGCACAAGTTTTATTGATGACGCACAAGGTAACCTCTACTACTTGAGTGACACTTTATTTTTCGACCTTAAACTTGTGTGACTCACATTATTTTCCACCCAAACCGGTTTTGGCGTGCAATTGTCAACTGTCACGCTTCTCCAAATCCTGGAGCACAAGTGTCACCAAACCACCTGCACAACACCTCCTTCGCCAACATAAATCTTGGGAGACTCACCCTTTTTCTCACCCAGACCACCTTGTACACACAGCAAACAATTTTCGTGCAACATCTACTTGCGCGACCCACAACCACTTGCACAACCACTACACCTGCGTGATGGGAGTTCTGATTTTCTCTAAGTCTAAACTTCATGTGGAATGAGGTGGGGTCAACCTCTATTTATAGGCAATTGGATACCATGCGCGATGGCATTCAAGTCTTCCCTCGGCGTTCATGTTTCAGCATTCAAGTCTCTACCTCACAAGTCACTTTCTTGACCAACCCCAAAATTCGGGCGCCCCTTCTTCAATTTCCATATTTTGATGATTGGATCCTGAAAAACATATAGAGTGCAAGTTTCCAAGACTCCAAGTATTCAGTGCGCAAGTCCCATTTCCAAAAACACTTTTATTAATTTGTCCATTTTGAGGTCCAGAAATTTGGAAAACACTGGAAATTGATGCCACCTTCAATACTGTTATCTTCTTGTTTTGTATGATCACTTTTCTGGCACACATTCGGAACTTTTTCTAAGGATTCACAACAAACACAAACCATACCATACTCCAATTCATGTAATGAACGACCATGGTTCCAAAAAATTCAATTCATCATTGATAAAAAATTCAATTTTAAACTCTAAAAACAATGGGGCCAACTGATGAATTTAAATCCATCCCACCATTCACTCTGGGAATTAAAAATAACCCGCATTTATTTACTTTTATTCAGATTTAGACATCCATGAAAGCTGATATTTTTCAGTATGAAAGGTAAGATATATAATTATTTTTCTGAATAATGTGTTTTAATTTGGGGACATATTCCTGATTAAAAACCCATTCACATTATGACCTTTGAAAAGTTTTGATAAAAAAAGGACAGGTTCATCCTATTCAGGAAAATAACCATATATTTTTCCTCTAAAAGAACAATGGACAAATAATGACGAGGGATGAAAGTAAACCATAATAAATATGGCTTGGAAGAAAAGAATATCTCAATATTCAGCTCTCAGGATGACCAAATTGTAGATGTATGTGGAGGGGCAGATTTGGAATGAAAATAACCCACCACGTCGGGCTAGAAATACAACCCCAAAGTCTCCTTGCATAGAGTTTGAAATTTTTTCACTTGAGAAACTATTCATCCTTGCTTCTTTTCATTTACATTCGTGTTGTTCTTAATTTACAATAGTGTAAGTGTTTGCTTTTGTAAGTATGTTTCAATTCATGTTTCTTTCTCATTTAATATTTTAATCATATACCCTATGTTCTTAAACAATATTAATGGTATTAAAATAGTTTAAATATAGTTGATTCCCATTCCCCTCTTGGGCTTCTTCATTCAATCAAAAATATGTTTTTAAATCTCATCAATTCTCAAATGTGTGTGTGTTGGACATACAAATCATTCCATATACTATTGTTTTCATTATATTTATAATTAATCCCCATAAACAGATATTTCCTAATTAATAAATATATTAATGGCTGAGTAAATCTACCATTTTGGTGTTTCAATTTTTTTTGATGTTATGTGATTGAGAGTATTTTATCAATGAATATTCTTTGAATTAACATTGTTTATGTTGGACTTGACATGTCATGGATTAATTACTTGTTTTGTTTAACATGTGGTTTCCATAAATTATTGGAACCATAAATATACTACCATAAATATGTTATGATTGATATTAGAACCCTATGTTATGTTAACGCATGGATAATGTCTATAACACATATGAATTACAATCAACTTCATCTTGTGAGGTGGCTGATAATTTAATGAAATATAAAGTAAACCTCACGAATATCACAAGAATAAATCATTAATAATAAACTAACCCAAATATTTATCAAATTGTGAAATCAAGCACCAACCATTAATCACATCAGTTAATCTCTACACACAAACCTCCAATCAAAATAAAATCTATTAAAAATAATTGACTATTACAATTTATCATCATCGAGGATTTGACCTGAGTGCTCCTCTACACATTAGAAGAGCATCGGAACCTTGAACGGTAGATAGGTGAAAAATATCCACACTTTAAAATGGAACTATTTCCACAGATTTTTCATTAAGTAGTCATTCATTTTTTTATTGTAAAAAAACAAAAAAAACAAAACTTAAAAAATACACACAAATAAAAAACCACCTTCTCATAAAAATCATAAATAAAAAAACAATCAATGAAAAACACACCTTTAACATCGTTTCCAAACTTCTATGAATTCCCCATAGCCTTCCAAGAAATCCATCATATTTTATTGACTCATAAATTAAGGGAACTATTTTCCCAATTAAAAGGAACATTAGGGATAATCAAATAATTCAAGAACCAGTCCATGTACAACCAATTGAATTAGATATGTAAAATCCTAGGGAACTAACACATAAATGATTTGCTACCCCTAATATGAATTTGGAATCGCTTGGTATTCAATATCCAATCACAGAGGCTGACTTTATACTGCAATATGGTTTGATTCATCTTCTTCCTCATTTCAATGGGCTAGTCAATGAGGATCCACATATGCACCATAATGTGTTCTATGTGGTGTGATCTACCATGAATCTTCAAAGGGTTTATGGGGAACAAATAAAACACCAAGCATTCCCTTTCAAACTACCTAAAACGGATAAGTCATGGATTTACTTCCTCTTTACTGGTTCCATAAACAATTGGATTGACATGAAGTGAATTATCTTGGAGAAATTCTATCTATCTTCTCGTACTGCTTACATCTAAAATGAAATTAGTGGTATTAATCAATTCAATAATTAATCACTCCATGAGTATTAATAGAGGTTCAAAAAACGTGTTGAAATCTATTTACACTACCAAATCATTAGCCAGCTCTTGATCCAATACATTTATTTGGGGTTATTGACTATGGATAGAACATTCATTGATGTCTCATGTGGTATTACTCTTATTGATAAAACTCTTACATCTACAGAAGATCTCAAAAGAAACATGGTAGAAAACACACACCAATTCCATAATCTATCACATTCTCAAGTAAAAATTGTCCAAGAGAATAAATCCATAGATCTATGAAAGATTACCTAGTGAATGAGTGAACACACTGATATTTTGTGAAAACTAGTTATGGATTCTAAATCCCCAACCTCATCTTTTCCATAATCAATGTTTCCTAGACCTATCCAAATCTATGGAATCTGCAACTCACCTACTCATCCAATATACACCTACCCATAACATTAAGATAAAACATCTAATTTATCTAGACCAATGGAAATCAATAAATGTAATGCTCTGCAGAACACCAACCCTCAACAATCAGTCCAGTTTGATAGAAACATCAACCAACCCGACTTTGAGACCTTCCCTTCTACCTTCAACCAAGGCTTGAGGTATGGTAATCCCATTTTTCATCCCCCTAAATTCCATCCTCAAAACCCAAAACAATTCTAATATAGTCCAACTATTGGTAACTTCCTAAAACCTTAGCCTTTTTTCCTCATCATCAAAGGATCAATCATCCTCTTTCTCCTCCTAGATTCCACTATCCTAGTGAGCCTTCCAAATTCTATAACCAATACAATCGCTTTCCCAAGAACCTAAATCATGTTAATCCCATTCCAAGACAAGACACGTATTTGAATAAACTATGGGAAAGTTCAATGTAATATCTTTCCCCCTTCACTCATTCCATCCTTAAAAATATTGAAAACCTAATTGGTCAACCTTCATCCCACCTGATCAAGCAACAATAATCAAATTCTTCCAAACTCTCAATACAACAATTTCCCAACCCCAATGGTAATGTAAGTGCATTTTAACTTATATTAGGAAAGAAATTTTCTAGGCCTAATGATGAGTCCTCAAACTCCCCTTTAAATGATGACTTACAAAATGAGAAGAAAAAGAAACTTGAAAAATAATCTGAATCCATTCCCTCACTTCCTTCCATTCTATTTAGGAATCTGATTCCTTTTCCTCAATCTATATATAAACCATGGAAGTCATTTGATCTTGATCCTGAAAAACATGACAGGTTTAGACGTGTTGATGTATACATACCCCTCTTATATGCCATAAAACAAATACCTATGTATACTATGCTTCTTAAGGTATTTTGCACCGACAAGAGGAAACAGCAGACCTTTGAAAGCATTTCCACCCATCAATCTATTCCCATAAAGTGAAAATATCCAAGGACATTCTGGGTTCCCTAACAAATTGGAAATTCTAACATCGAAGATGCACTAATAGACCAAGTACCCTTGATAAATTTCATGTCAAAATCAATATTCTACATCCTTGGTATAGATCCCTTCCATAGAACAGGTGGCGTTATCCAGTTATCCTATCGAAGAACATCCCTTCAGGAGAGAATAATTGAGAATGTCCTTATCTATGTTAATTATCTTATCTTCCAAGCTAACATCTATGTCCATGACGTGAAAGGTGAGAAAACATATTTCCAATTTCGTATGATTCTAGTAAGATATTTCTTTATGACATTTAAATCAGAAATTGAGGTCCATGCTGGAATCTTATCAATGGAATTTGTTGACCAACTAGTCAAGTTCAATATTTTTCAATCCATGTGATACCCATCAGAGAATCAATTTGTATTCTCTATCAATTCTTCTAGAAGTCTCTAAGTGTGTGTTGAATTAGAAGTCATCATTTTATTCCTATTCAACTGATAAAGGTGTTTGTGAATACTTTATTCTCATTAACAAAGTCATTATTGGGGAAGTTGTTGTTGACATTAAAATTAAAAACTCCATTGATATAAAGGATCTTGAAAACTCTTTGGAATCCCATCTCACCTCTAATATCAAATACACCATCATGGATGGTAATGGGGAAAATAACAATAATGTTAATTTTTTAATTCAAATTAGATTATCCAACTTTCATTATTTCCTATCGATGATTATGAAAAAAAATTTATATGTGGGGTGAACCTTGAAACAATGGGTTTATCTTATCTAGATGGGAGTGAAGGTTGTGATATTTGTTCCATAATTAATAAATAGGTCACTAGGGAGGTTGAAATTGATAATTATTTGGAAAAAACATTGATATAAAGGATATTTAGAAACATATTTGGTCTTATGAATCCATTAATACTCATTACTCAACATTGGTAAGTAGTGAAATAAATGAGTCAACAAAAATTTTGATCATGTACTCTGGTTTTGTGTTATCTGAACGTTAAATAAATGAACAATCATAATTGAGACCACATCCGGAATTTCAAATCATAGAAAACAGTCATTGTGTGGACAAAATCATTCCTCACGTTGAAGACCAAGGAGAGGATAGTATTATTCTCTTCCCACCCCCATTGAATAGCAAGAACACAATCAAGGAAGGGGATATATTATCCAATGAACAATTAGGCATCCCATAGAAGAATTTTTTTGGATGAATATTGGAGTTGAGAAAATATGGTCGCCACCATCAGACTATGGGTAGTCCGAAAAAATTTTCTATCTTTAGACAAATAAACTTAGTGCTTATTGGGAGGCAACCCAAGTATTATTTTACTTTCATGAAATTTTAATTTATTTTTATTTTTTATTAAATCAATATTTTTTCTTATTTTTATAGTATTTCAGGTAATTGAAATCTTCCAAAGCCTCACTAGATAAGACAAATTCCCCCCTAAAGCCATAGAATTCCATAGACTCACCATTAAATGGTGATGACAACCCACCAAATCCAATCCAGGGGAACCTCTTTCCCTTTACCTCCCTCTTTCTCTATTCTTCTACCTTCTCTATGTCTCCCGTTTTCTTCTTCATCCTTTGTTTTTCATTTTTATCACATTAATTATCAATAATTTTTTCTTTCTCTATTTATCTTCTATGAGGGTGTGTAATTTAAAAAACTACTAAAAACATAAAAAACTAAAGAAAAAGATTCATACTTACTCCCTGTCCAATTTTGAAATTTTGACCAACCATTTTGGGTTTTCAAAAGACATGTTTTCATATCAATTTTTTTATTTTCATGATAAATTTAGATAAATAATATTATGTCAAAAACAACAAATTTTGAATGATTGATTTTAGATTTGGAAAATGATACTACCCCAAATGTGAGGAACACAATTAGCTTTCATGCCACAACCACCTATGTCCTTCTTTTCAAAATGTGTGTTTTCACCAATGATTATGAGTCTTCAGTTTTTGAACCTTCAAGATGAATTTCCCACCTTTTGTGAATTAATACAACAGAGGCATTTTCTGAACCCCATGACTATCTCAATAACCAAATAGCATCCCATTACCGTTACATTAATTTTAATTCTAAAATCCCCTCCAAACCAATGAAAACCTTTTCTTTCATAGCGACATTACAAGTCCAATACCATATCCCACCAAACAACTACATGGATTTACATTTAGTTATTAATTAAAATTTAAATTTGGGGGGAATGTATTTCATTTTTTGGAGCCTTTTTTGATTCTCAATATGTTGTTATATTCTTGAGGAAAAACATCCATTTTAGTGTGGGGGTGAGGTTTTAGAGTGTTTCATTCAGGGAGTTTTTGAGAATGTATTTTAATTTATGTAATTTTGAATATTTTATTGAAAAGTGTTAAAAAATTTGAAAAAAATCAAAAAAACATAAAATATGGATTATATCTTGAGCAGGTCAAAAATCACTATTTATTAGCCTTGGATATTGTTATTGATTTTATAATTAGTCTAGTGATGATAAAAATCATGGGTTGAAAGATGAGTGTAATATTTATTTCATGTTCAACATTTTAAAAAAACAAAAAAACAAAAACAAAATAAAAAAATATCACTTTTTGCATTGGGAGAAGTTTTGTGTTTTATAAATATTTCATCATCTCATCCCCTTCAAATTTTCTTTTTCCTTTTTTCATTCTTCACATAATAATTCCCTTATAAATATGTATTTCCATTTGCTTCCATGTTTCATTTCAAAAAACAATGCACATTGTTTTACCAATGCTTATGTTTTACCCCTCTTATCCTCTCTATTGGACATTATACATCTACTGTCCCATAATCTCATAAAACCACCTTAAAATAACTATTGATTCTTGTGAAATTTAAGATATGTAATGGAGGTTAAGATCAATTTAAAACACTAATATTTTCACTTTGGGTTGGTGAATAACTGAACCTCTAGAAATAAAATTTTAACATCTTGAGAAGAGTGTGTTTTGAGTGCCTAAATTTTCCATTTATAAATTTTATCATGAAAAATGAATTATTTTTGAAATATTATTTAGGTCAAAAAAAATTTTGGAATTCAATATGGATTAGTAAATCATCAAAACCTCCATTGATTGGGGAAAACAAAATTTTAATGTTAATTGGTTAGTGAGAATGATTTAGTTATGTTTTCTATTTCACATGAGGACATGTGGAATACTGTGTGTTTGGGAGTTTATGTTATTCATTTATTCATAACATTTTTTATAATCCCACTAGTAAATTTCATATAAATGTTCATAATTGTTGTGAGCTACTCATGTTTTAATACTAAATATATTTTTTGAGCATTATTTGATGTAGTCCAATTTAGTTAGTTTACTATTTTAAATATAAATTGAAACCTGATTACCCAAATTCAATGGTTCATGTTTTGTAGGATTTTTCATTCAATATAAAACTTTTTAATACATGGGATCTTGGGCAAATTATATCATTTGAAGGGTCATATGATCCACACAAAATGTCTCAATTAATTTGTGAAGAAACTAGACCATTCATGAAAATAGAATTATTGGGCCCACTCTAGAAGTAGAAATCCTTTAAATATACAATAAAAGTTGGGGGATAGTTCAACTCATCTGGGATGAAAATTTCAATCCATAAAATCAAAAACAAGGCGCCCAACTGATGAATTTAAATCCACACCACCATTTAATCTTTGAATTAAAACCATCAGAAATGTATTGGTGTTTATCCTGATATAGACATCCATGCAAGATGCTATTTTTTAATTTGAATTCTGAGATATAGGATGAAATATTTGTTGAATAATGTTTTCTAATTTGAGGGCATCATCTTGTTTAAAATCCCATTCACATTATGACTTCTGAAAAAGTGTAGATAAAATGTACAGGTGAAAACTGTTTAGTAAAAAACCCATATCACTGCCTCCAAATGTATAATAGATGGAAAATTTTGAGGGATTACATTGAACATAAATATATAAAATTTTAAAGAATATAATATCGTGATATTCAGCTGTTTGGATGGCCAAATTGGTGATGCAAGTGGAGGGGTAGATTTTAAATATTAAGAGTCCACCTTTTGGGCTATAAATACAACCCCCTCTTCTCCTTGCATGGAGTTGGCATTTTAGTGAAACGAAGGATAGGTCGGAATGGCCAAGGCTCTACCAAAAGCATGGGAGGATATTCCATTCCCATGTTTTCACTAGATAAACTATCCCTCCTTTCTTCCATTCATTTACTTTTGTGTGGTCGTTCATTTATAATCATATCGGTGTTTTTTTTTTGAAATTATACTTTAATGCATGTTTATTTCTAATTCACTCTTTTATTCCTCCACACTATGTTCTTAAATAATATTAATGGTCTTAAAATAGTCCAAATATAGTTTGATCCCCTTCCCATGTTTTTCATCCTTATTTAATTGAAAATCTGTTTTTAATTATCATCATTGTTTTTGTGTGTGTGTGTTCAACAAAAAACTCCTTTTCTTATCATATTCTTTTCATTTTATTAATTATTAATCACCATAAATGAACACTTCTAGATTAATAACTATCACATTATATGAGTATATCTACCATTGGGGTGAGTCAAAATTTAGGGATGTTAAGTGATTGAGAGTATCTTCCTGATGAATATTATTCAAATTAACATTGTGTATGTTGGACTTTACATGTCATGAATTAATGAATTGATTTTTTTAATGTGTGGTTTACATGGATTGTTGGAACAATTAATACCATACCATCAACATGTACTTTTTGAGATTATAAACCAAAGTTATGTTAAGTCTTTGATTAAATTCTTAACACTTATGAATTTCAATCAATGTCATCTTGTGATGTGGGTGTTAATTTAATGAAATATATAGCAAAGATCAAGGATATCACAAGATTAACTCCCTAATAATGTACACACCCCATTATTTATCAAATTATTAATTCAAACCCCAACCATTAATCACATTATTTAAGATATGAAAACTACCCCTCACCCCCAATCAAAATACAATCAATTAAAAAAAATTGACAATTAAATATTATCATTGCTAAGGATTCAACCCAAGTGTTGCTATACACATTAATAGAGCATTGAAACCATGAATGGTCGATAGGTGACAATTGTCTGCACTTTCAGTACATTATAAATATGATTTCCTAATTTATAATGAAAACATACACCTTTAATAATTCCATTAGTATGTTCCCAGATGTCTAAAAGACATGGTAATTCTATCTACACTTTATTTAATTCCAATTAGAATTCAATGATTTGTGATAATCAAAAAAACTATGGGGTGTTTGGTTAAATATAAAAAAATGATCCTATAAATCACTTAATCTAACCCACCAATATTGGTGGATCAAATGGTGGTCATCAACCTTTAATCAAGTTCATGGACTCATAGTCTTGGTCAACGAAATTTATTTATAGTTTTCTTAAATCTCAATCAATTCACATATTTTCTAAGTCCACCCTACATAACTCAACATTGGACATGTATGTATACATTCCATATTGTATTTGAAATAACTCATTTATGATCACATAATCCATTCCCACATTAAGAGAAAACCAAACATACCTAAGGGGTGTTCTAGTCAGTTTTAAGAAATGGAATATACAGAAATAATTGTAGGGCATGCCCTAAATGGTGTTGCAAGACAAGGTCATAAACATCCATCAATTTCTATGGATCCAAAGAACATCATGTAATTTTCTAGGTATTTAATTTAAGGCATAGAATATTTAATGAATAAGAAAACTCCATCATGCAGAATGGTGGAGACATATCATAAATTTTGAGGCATTAAAGGAAATGAATCGAGGCTATCTACTTCATGACTATGAAACTTTACTTTTCCAATATCATCCTTCGGTTTAGGCAAGAATGGGTTAATCAGAGAACTAAGGAAAGGCCCTAAAAATTGATAATATTAGATCACACAATGATCATGCTGAAAATAATTATAAAAATGGATAAAATATGAAGTAGGAGGCAAGGAATTTAATCTAGGATTACATTGCATTGGGAAAAATTCAATTCTGACCAATAAAAAGGGGGAACCACCCATGGAAGGGAGGGGTGGAGAGGGAAAATGATGGGGGGGTACATGGAATGAATCAAAAGGAAGTCGTGTAAAATTCCAGTTAACATTGGTGTAAAAATATTGCTAGTTTCCTGTTTTTGAGACCATTATTGTTTTTTCGCATAGTAAGGTAAACAATACAGCACACCACATAGCATGATAGAGACATTTCATGGTTTAAAAAATGGTCCCCTATAAAATTCCATCCATTCGTTTACCCCACACATTTAGTATTAATCATTATCTAACCATTTTACAAAATATGACATTCTAGAAACTGAACATTTGAAGCATGATGATTGTGACACCCATCCTAGAATATGAGACACATATTGGATTATAAACCCATTTTAATATTTTTTTTTATTTTCTATAACTTTAGGAAATCAATTTTGAATCCCATTTTATGATTTTTCCAATTCTCCAAATGAAATTTTTTAATTCTTCTAGAAATTATCAACTATTTAAAAATGTGTGAGATTAAATTTTATGATGCCCCATCTAGTTTACATATCAGATGACTGGGTGAACATATTTTATGGCATTTCTCCTCACTCCCCATCTTGAAAATATCACAAAATGGGCATCATTAAATTTCATTAATTTGGGCCAACACATAGAACTAGGCTCTTCACATGATAACTGGTATGCCCAATAAGAATCTCCCTAGACTAAATCCCATAAAAATTAAACCTTACAAGGTAATTTCCTAAAGAGTATCCTAAATTGTGAAACTAAAAACATTGATCAAAACATTCATTTGAGGAAAAAAATCTGATGTTGAATTATTTCTTCCAATATTAATTATCCAAAATTAAGCACATGCACAACATCAAGCTCAAACCAAAAAAATTTTTGCAAGATTAAAATGCTGGTACTGACATTCAGTGTTGCAATTTTCTAGAAACATCCCCATCCTATTGTGAAGGGGGGATTTTTAATGCCACCTATCTCCTCATGGTTATCAAATCCCCAATATGTCAAAAATATCATAAAAGTTAATCCTGATTTTCCAAGAACACATGGGGAAGGAATGTTTACTTCAACCTCCTCCTACCATATTGTAGTCATAGTTTTCCTAATTTTATGGGGTATCATAAGATATGTATTTATAATTTTTCATATCTCATACCCCATATTTCTCATTGGGAATATTTATGAAAATATACTCCAAGTACTCTGACTAGATTACCCTTCACAAAGTATCTCCAGGAGAATCAGGGAAGGAGATGGAGAAGCCTCATAGAGGATGAAAATTAAATTATCCCCCTAAGAGGATGACCACTCAAGGGGATTTAAATATACAGAATGATACATACACTCTGGTAAATGATTATTATTATTATTTCAATGGATATATGACATCGAATGTATATTCAGTATCTCTAAATACCATCAACAATGGCCATGATGATTATATAAATCAGGATACCTGTTAATTGGAAAAAGAGGTGGATGTTTCTATACAGAATATGGTTTGAACTACAATTTTTGAAGAAGGATTGTGCCTGAGAAACCAAAGGAATGATAAAAAAATTTTCCGATCCCTCAATGACTCAACCTTCAACACTCTAGTAGGCTTTAAATAACGAAAAATCAAAATTGTGGAAAGAACCCACCTGTTACCCAAATAAATTATACCCCTATAATTGAGGAAAGACTTAGTTACTATTAGGTGAAAATGTTGGAGTTGAGGAGACTCAATACTGAGTTACTCATGGTAATCATTCTTTTGGGTATATTTTATAGGAATAGTCTCAAGTCAATTTATCAATGAAACACCACCAACAAGAAGACATTCTCAAACATAAAAGAGAAAATACAATACATACACATAATGTAGGATCTCAATAATAGATTTAGGTATAACTAATTATTGAAGAATGTCAGGAAATCCCTATATTAGGTAAAAATCAAAGACCATGAAAATTGATCATCCTAAATTCAACCCAAGTTGAAAATTATCTGTTAACATATAATGTCTGACCATGTTAAGGTACATCCATTACTACCTCTAATCCAATTAAATAACAACTAGCCATCCCATTATATCTCAATGATACCACTGAGTTTCTGGCAGTGTCACTAGAGATAATAGAAGTTTTTCATGGACCATTTTATCTTAAGATAATTGCCTAACATAAATCAGTGGATAAATATATTCCCCCACCAAAATTTTTGAATCATAAATTATTTATGTAATATTTAATGGGGGATGGGGTGTGAAGAAGTACATTATTCCATTCAAGTTATTGTGTGGTCCCATGATTTTCTCTTTTGATAAAAAAAGTATTCATACTCTCATGCTTTGTATAATCATTATAGGGACCATCTTTTTTCTAGTATAGCAGTTTTATAGAGTGGTTAATCACTAAATTGAAATACCAATTCATGGAATTAAGTGATCAATTTGGCTATAAATTATGAAATAAATATACCCTTGATCATGAAAATTGTAAAAAATTTGATAATGAGGGGGTATCATTATTTATTGTCAAGTGGAAGCTTTTTATGTAATCCTTGATTGGAAACTCTCCTATGAAGATCAATTCACACTTTTTATAGGGAAACACAATGTTGTAATGCAAGTACACTTATTCAAAATAAATAACTAATTATATTCCATGAATATTACGTAGTTTCAAAAGGACCAAAAGATTATATTTTTTGAAACCAATCCATGTCTCAAAAATGATTTTACCCGTGGTAAAAAGAATTGGTAAAATGGAAAATATAACTATCACACTTAATTCAACTCTAGTACTAGAAAATAACACATTCCCATAAAATATCATTCAAAAAATCCTCTTTAGTGGAAAATATATATAAGCATCCCTTATAGGATGTGGGAAAATTATAATCACCCACATTATGGGGATCAAGTTAATAAATATTCTATGATCATAAGTTCCACGGATACTTCATATATACCATTTCTATTGACTTTTTGAGGGTTACATAGTTTAGGATACATGACCAAGTCGTCCTTATTAATCACTATAATTATTTCCCCTTCCACTGGACAATTTAACCCACTTTTTAAGAGTCCATGGTTTTTAATGACATTCTCAAAAATGTGGTTCATTATAGACAAGTAAAATAGGTGAAGCCACCAACATATGTATCATGTGTTTCTAAAACTATAGAGTAATACATTGAAATGGAATATGTTCAATGTATGATTTTATATATATTTTAAAACATGATGACCATGAATAAGGTCAACCGAGGACATGAAATCCTCAGAACAATGGAGAAATAGCCTGTGATAATTAACATTTCTTCTAATATGGTGTGACCTACATCATTGGAACTAAAATATTATAAAAATATTATTCTATTATACGAATCAACTAGTATATGAATAGAATTAAATTCAAAAATAACAATTATTAATTCCCATGATTGTCCATAACACTTAGATTTTAGGAATTTAGTACTAAGAGAATAAGAACCACCACACCAAATGGATACCTCATCACATTGATAGATAATATTAAGTTATATTATTATTATTAATTTCACTGAACCCTTCTATGATGATTATTCATAATAATATGAGTTCATCCAACCAAACATGGGAGTCAATGGAAGAGGCCACATAAGCTATGGAAATCAGGGATGAGATAATCACGGTTTTTCCATGTATAACCTCAAAATTACCATCCAAAGATGTATATATTACTGTTAACCATGGGAATGAACATCAATAAGCTGAACAGGACAATGGATATATCTTTTAATAATCAAAGATTCATCCATAACATATTATTTTTGAATACTTACTTGTGAGTGTAAAATAGTTCGACAAGCCAATATAAGTTAGTCGAGTAGTTCAAATAAATCCATCAGCAACAGGTGTTCCATAAGATTATACTCAAGAATAGAATCCATCTACCTCAAACACATAATGTCATAAGGAACATTCAAATGAGAAACCTCATGTTGGTATCTTTAGACATTTGGCTCATAATTATGATATATTAAATTTTTTTTGTTATGGTTCAATCCATTTTCTCAATCTTAAAAGCCATTAATTTATAAAAAATGACATAACACATACTTTTAGAGGCACTATTATGCACACAAGTGTTGGAAGGTTATGTTATTTAGACTATTTTATATTTGAAGATATGGTTACCATTGAATTTAACGCAATCATCTCTTTCACGGACCATACAGGGAAACAGTCACACACATACACATTAAAATCTTTTATGTGTGTGGATAATTGGATGACTTTGATATCCAATAATATTTCATTGAAAAGGTCTTATGACTCAACAATATTCTAGATAAGATGATTCATAGATTGGGTTTTAATAGAATATTTTTTTCTCCATCTATTTTAACACATTAGGGCTATAGAAATGGTGAGAAAAAAACACATAACTGGGTTAAGATCAATGATCATTTTAGGGACCTCATATCTAACTCAGAATTCTTCATTGTTGTATTGGATACGTATTTCAATCTTTTATAAGGGATACTCTCTTTGTATTATCATATAAAGGTTCCATCAAAATACCATTAATGTCTCAAATAATGTGTTCATAGAAAAATAAAAACATTAAATGGTGATTAGTGTCCATTTGAATCTTGAAATTCCCAATATGTCAATATAAGGTTCAACTAATGATGAGGAAAAAATCCCATTAATGATCATGATGCTTGGATTACAACTCCAAATGGTTTGTAAATGAATCTGATTAGCACATTTAAAAATTATGGAAATGAATATATATTACCCATAAATGAAATAGAGTTTAAATTTTTAAATTTAGGAATTAATTTATCTTCATTCATGATTCTAATAACATTAATCAAACTCATTAACCTGGAATAAGGGTCTGAAACCCAAATAAGTGGAAGCACCCATGGTGGAAATTCCCATGCATCATCCTAATAATTTAAAGATATCCCCACATTGATAAGTGAATATAAAGGGGTGATAATATCAGTTGTAGAAAGTGATAATTCCCCTATATCATTTCTCGAATCATAAAATACAAAAACCTCTTATTCTACAAATGAATTATAAAGGGAGGGAGAAGGGTAGATCAACCAGAATAACAAGGATTATTCTACTCATATAGTTACACCCATAGAATACAAGAAAACCTCCTTGATACCTACACAAAAAAAATATGTACACATCAAATTTCCTATCCCATAAGATATCACTTCATCATCTATTTGAAAGTAGATTGATGAAGATGGTGAAGGAGAGAAGGATCTCAGAGATGTCCATTGATCATTTTAAAGAGGTGTATCCATAACTATTTATGATCAATGGAAAATAAATCCATGTATTGGTGAAGATCTAGGACACACATTGATTAGTGCTACAATGTATTTCAATGATAATATGTGTATACCTATTTTCTACAAAAACAAAGTAATTTTTTTCATATAATTATAATTAATTTCCTAGTCTAAATCCTAACGTGGACACGCACCACTTGGAATTTACATAGGGTAACCATGGTTATAATAAGGCATCTAGTACAACGAATATAACTCTTATGGGTATGGTTGAATTTGGGGATTATAATCATATCAAAGGTAACTTCATTCAGGATGTTAAATAACTAAATGATTTCTCCAAAATTTTCCCAGTTAAAAAGTGGAATAGGTATATCAAATTTTTCATTGGCCTCATGGTTCTCAACAAAAAAATTTCAAAAGATCATTTATTTATCCACATTAATGAAATACATATTGATGAAACTAATTTTTTCAATCCCTTTCCATATGGATGTATTTTTCGGATTCAAATAAATTTAAATGGATCATAGAGATGAATTAACTAATTCATTTTTAGAACCCCATAGAATATATTGTTGATGAGTAATTACTTTGAGGGTAGAGAAAACTAGCACTGCATATCAACATTCAATGCACTATATTTCCAAAAACATATTGGAAATGTTCAATGAATGTTATGTTGATGATATGAAGGTATAATATAAAATTTTTCCAAATCATATTTTCAATCATGTTATTTTTTTCAAAAATTTATGACTATATAGACTAAAGATAAAATGTTTGAAATGTTCTTTTGGGGTTATATCCAGAAACAACCTTATCATCATAGTATTTTATCACAGAATTGAAGTATATTATATTAATACCACTTTTATCATTGATGTCTTTCCTCCTAAAAACCTTAATCAATTTCTAGGATGTTAGGGATGCCTCACCTAAACCAGATGAGTCTTATAAAATCATTTTTGAAAGTGTTTCCTCTCCACTAATTTTATGATGATGGGATTCTATTATCATTGGTCTGGTGATTATAATGATTATTTTTATAGTCTCAATAAATACCTTTCATGCATAAAATTACTAATGCCTGATGTTTAATGGAAACCAGTCCTTTTAAAAGTGTAATCCATGGTGAAAATACTTGGTTTATTTGATATCCCAACTAGGATAAATATCGTAAGAGGGGGGATCATGGTATTCTAGATCAAAATAAATTATCCTTTTAGACCATGTATCATCTTTAATAAGAACAAACTTATCAACCTTTCATGTAGAAATGTAGGAGTATAATTAAAATAATACATGAGAAAAATCCATTTTACTTGTCTCCCCCACACTAGAATATTTCCAAGGAAGAAAAATAAATTATTCCTTTGTACCAAATCATAAAAAGTTCATTACTATTACAAATTTTTGAGAAAACTCACTACCAACTGGTTTTTAACAGATCTCATTTTTAAGCCAACTTCTTTATCAATCGAAATAAGCTCAGTGATCCTCCAAAATAATATTCTATTTTTATGAATCAAATTATAATTTTTACATGCATATATGATTTATCCATGACGTAATATTTTCATCTAGTAGATTATATAAAAATCACCACATGATGTTTTCTATATGGATATAAATTTTGTGATGTTTTTTGATGCTTCATGTTCTAAAATAAAACTATCATGGTAAATTAGGAACTTTATAGTGTAAGTGCTTCACGAATGGCCCTCACATCACAATTTACCTTTTCATTGTGCATGAACTTCATATCATGAATGTCCTCCTCTTTGTAGAAAACTTTTTCTTATTAATAGATTTTCTTTTTTAAGGAATAGGTACACAAAAACAACTCTATAGTGATCTATCATAACACATTACCTACTTAGTGAACTAAATCTTCACAGACAGTAATGGAACCTACACTTTCTTTCATGGAATGTCTCCCTTAGGAACCACTCTAGAATTTGTCAAATTCACCCTCTGATAATGTTGTCTAACAGTGATTTAAATGGGATATTATGTGATTAGGATCCATTATATAGGAAAATAAATCTCCTGAAATTCTATAATAAGAATAACACAAAACTATTACAGATTAGTTTCCTCCATGAACTGAAGATTCCATGCAGTATGCAGAGAAAAAACCCTTTTATTCATATTTAGTTTACCACCTTCATCCCCAAATGACGTGCCTCCTATGAACTTATCTCACTATGTGATTTTGATAGGGAATAAATTTATTTAGTAGCTTCAAATCCCAACCATCCTCTAAAATATGTTCTGCCCCTTTACAATTAAAATAGTGTGTTATGTTGTCTGAATAGTTCTTCTATGTAGAGAAAGTATATTGAATAATTATTCTTCCCCATTCTCTATTCCTTATATTGAGTATATATGTCACATCCACTCTACAATTTTCATACATTACACTTCACTCTCCATGAACTATAGTCCATTAACACCTTAATATGATTTTCGGTTGATCAATATTTCTATTTGGAAAAAAATTTATCAGTATAAAAAAATATTCTTTTAGGGAAAAATATATCAAAAACACATTGAAATTATGCCACCATAAACAAATCATCTTTGAAAACAACAACCATGTTGAAATTTTGTTCTCTTTCTTTATTAATAAATATAATAAACTTGAATATATTGAGATAGAACACTGAGGTATTTATTCCCAAGAATCTCCCATTTAGGTATGTTGAATACACTTAAAAACAATGATTTGAGATCTAATATTTACTCAACACACACTCTATGACCAAATGTGTCATGCCCAATATGATAACCAAAGTTAACATGAAAATTTCATCAACGAATCACTTCATTCAATAACCATTCAACTAATTTCAACATGAAAGGAATTGGCCTTTATTTATAAACATTGATCAAACTTCATTATCATCATAGGATTTTGAACTCCCCTCAATTAAATTCTCTCCATTTTTTATCAAGAATCATTCCATCATTTTTTCAATGAACTAAAAGGTGGATCCATTATTGTTGATATATTATAATAGAAAATCTCATCTCATAAGGGAAACCACACGATACATTCGGGAGTGGGGGTACTATATCCACACTCATTCATGTGTGGGGATTTGAATGGACTCTAATATATTGTACATGCATCTCAAATGCCTCTTTGTTTAAGGCCTTCATAACAATATCCAATGCCTATATTTCTATAGGTAGATACTGAAACATCAAAATCCTGTGATCCACCTTCTTCATGATAAAATGTTATTTGATTTTAATTTTTTTAATACTTTAGTGTTGGATAGTAATTCTACTATGAATTATATAACGTGAATTATTGTAGTATATTTTGATCAGAGACTACATGTTTACAATTATATAATGAAGCTACTACTTAATCGACAACAATGTCATGAAAGCATGAGTAGCCTCAATATAGTTATCATTTTCCTTTCTCAATGAAAAGAAACCCTATTTCATTCATAGATAGTAAATACACTATCCACCATGATAGAAGGAACAAATCAACATTGATTTTCTCTCATCAACATATCCGGATCATTCTTCATCTTTATTTCCCAATAACACATAATATAATTTTCTGTTGTAGATCGAACTGGAATTTATTTTTCCCTTGATATACAAAAGATTTATTTTTTATGAATTTTTTTATGTTTATTTTGATTTTCATGATACAGTACAACTTAGAATGTGTAATCATAATATGGTCATGATATTATTTAATACAATATATTTCCCTAAACTTATTATATTCTATGTCACTAACCTCTTCAAATTCCCCGTCTCATTATAGTTTCATCTGGTTATACACTGTTTTTTTATCTCATTGTAATTATACAATCTATATATTCTCATAACATCAGTGGTGTATTCTTATTGTGAAATAAATATTACAATCATTTCTAGTGTCAACTGCAAACAAAGGGAAAAGGTATGTTCAAAAATCATTAATATTTTAAACTCACTTTTCATGAATTCGGTGAACTAGTTTCACTATGCTTCATCTGATCGTTGGAAAATTATATCATTAGCGTATACTAGCATAAAAAACCTTTAATTACTTCAATTGTTGACAATGATACTGTAATACACTCTACAAAATTAAAAACCAAGATTCATAAAAAACTAATCCAGGCATAAATACCACACTCCTAGTGATTTCTTTAGAGAATATAACTCCTTTCTCACCCGAAAAACTCCATTATCACTATCTTTAATGAGAAAAACACATGGCTACTTGATATAATATTCTTCTCCTAGAACCCCAATTTGAAAAACTGACTTGACATCAATATGTAAAACATTAAATCTTCATTTCACTATTATCGTAAAAAATAATATGATTTTCAATATCCCCAAAAAAAAGAAAATGTTTCATAGACATTGAGACTAACTATCTGGGAGTATCATTCACAAACCAACCATTTATTATTTTGGATCAATATCCTATATGTAGTCATCTTGTTATAGAAGAACCACATTCTACTAATGAAATTATTTTATTTTGGTCTGTAATATTTTCCCCATTTTTGATTCATCTCAATTTAGTCATGTCCTTCACACATATCAAAAAATCGGTTCTTAACACTAGATATTTATTTAAAACAATTAGGTTTAACCTGGTGGAGGAAGGATTCCCACTACAAAGATTCCATACTTTATGTTCGAAATGGTGTTGCCTTTTCACCAATGATATTTTTCATTTCAATTTATGCTTGATTCTTAAAAATATATATATATACCAATTTTACATCAGCCAAATCATCACCATTATCTATATCTTAATTAGAGTATTCCACATTGCTTAGCTTGAGCATTGTTCCTCGTTATCACTCTCATCAGGGAATAGTTCATTGTGTTCTTAAATATTCTATTAATTTTCTAAAATAGTGACTTAATTTCATTTAACTGTCTACCAAATCTCATATAATTTCTTTTATTATTTGGAATACAATAGGCCCATATTTTATATATATATCTATTTGAATATTTCTTCCTTCCATAATTTATCTTGTATTTTCTTTTCAACAAAAAATTTTTGTCCAGATTGGTTTCGATCTAATTTCTCTTATCAACCACTCCATTGTGATGAGGATTTATTATATAACGACTGATTTTAACCTATAAATCATTCATGTTTATTGTTCTCTACTAATGTTTATATCATCACTTGGGTTGAATCGTCAGTGATGACACTTTTTTAATAATTAGTTGTTTTCATTGATTGTATTTTGGTTGGGGGATTTGATTGCAAAGCATAAATGAAGTGATTTATTTTTTATTATTAATTTATAAATTTAATAGATATTATGGAGATTCTATTATTAAGGATTCAATATTTTGATATCCTCGAGATTTTTTTTTATATTTCATTAAATTAACACCCACTTCGCAAGATAACATTGATTGGAATTCCCAAGTGTTAACACTTTTATCCAAGCTTTAACAAAGCATAAGGTTATAATCATAATCAAATATTTTTTTATGTTAGTGTATTTTTTGTTCAAATAATCCATATAAACCTCATGTTAGGTAGAGGATGTCATTAATACATGACTTTAAATTTTAACATACACGTTGTTAGTTTAAATAATATTCATTGAGAAAAACTCCCAATCACTAAAACCCCAAATTTTAACTCACCCCAACGATAGATTTACTCATCCATTTGATTTGTTAATAATCTTGTTTAAATTATTATTTTGGTGTATTGAAATTAAAATAAAATCAATGGAACAAAAAAAGTGTGGGGTGACGAACAGACACATGAATGATGATGAGAATTAAAAATGGAATTTCGATTGAATTAGGAAGAAAATAAGGGAATGAGATTCAAAATTATTTAAACTATTTTAAGATAAATTTTATTTAAAAAAATTTTGTATAATAAAAATGTAAAATTTGAAAGAAACATTCAATAAACCATAATTACTACACAAAAGATTATGATATTTTAAACAATGAATAACAAAATTTTAAATGAAAACATGGAGAGGGGGAAGAGTATCACAAGTGAAAACCTGAATATGGACTGAACTCCTAGACTTTTTCAAGGCTTTGTTCATGCCAATATATCCTTATAGCTTCTTAGATTCCATTACCATGTAAGGAGAAGAGGTGGTTGTATTTATATCCCATAGAGGTATACATTTTTTCATTCTAAATCTACCCTCAACTTGTATCACCAATTTGATAAATTATACTACCAAATCAAGAGAAATATTATTATTAAAAGTTGTAGATACTATTGTTAAAACTTTACTCCAAATATTAAGTGTTATTTGGACTTATTAGGAAAATGTAATGGGATTTTTAATAAATAATTCTAATTTTTATATTTCTATCCCTTCTTTTTAAAGGCCAAAATATGAATTGGTTTTTGAATAGAATTATGCCCGGAAATATGAACACTTTCATCAATAAATATAAATACCTATATATTAGATTTCACACTAAAAAATCTCAGCTTTAATGGTTGTCTAGATCAGGGTACAATGCATGGTTTGTGTGATGATTTCATTTTTCAGACAGAATAGTGGGATGGACTTAATAAAATCATTTGGGCCCATTTTTAGTGGAATTGGGACTTTTTATTTCTTAAAATTAGGAATGGAATTATTCCACGTATTTTGGTGGTGAATCAATGATTTTGGACTTCTATATTGAGCACAACAATTCAATATTCATTGATGGTCCATTTTTATCACAGATTTTGTGGGCCGTATTGTGTGGTCTATTTTACCATTCAAGTTTCAGAATTGGACACTGATTCTCCCTAATTATAAATTGAAAATGGAATATGAAATCATACAGAATAAGAACCATGAAATTTTGATAATCATTGTAAGAGATATAATTAAAATAGCAAACTGACTCAATTGGACTACTTTAAATAATGCTCAAAAATTATATTTTTTATTAAAACAAGAGCATATCACACCAATTATGAACATTAAAATAAAATTTATTAAAGTGAGTATACAAATATTTGTTAATAATTGAATAACATAAACTCTCCCACACATATGCTTGTTCATTTCATCATGTGAAAAAATATAAATACATTACAAACTCATTCTCACTCACCAACAAATATAAATATTTTGTATTACCTAATCAGGGGAGGTTTAGACCGTTTTACTCATCCATATTAAACAACACAAAAAATATTTATAGAAACAATGTTGAAAATAACTCAATTTTCATGATCAAAATATAAATGGAAAATGTAGACTTTCAAAACATACTCTTCTCAAGATGATAAAAATTTCTTTCTAGAGTTTCACTCATTCACCTACCAAATATGAAAATATTAGAGCTTGAAAGAGCTCTAAGCTTCCATTTCTTATACTAAAGTGAACAAGAATAAAAATTTCTTTCTAAGGGTTTTTTGGGGATATGGGAAAATATGATTTAATTTACCAGGGAGAGACGAAGAGGGGTAAAACATCATCATAGGAAAACCAATGCACAAATTGTTTTTGAAATGAAACATGGAAGGAAATGGAAAAAAATATTTATTAGGGAATTATTGTGTGAAGAAATAATCAATGGTGGAATACTATTAGAAGGGTATTATATGATTAAATATTCCCAAAACACAAAACTTCTCCCAATGGTCTAATAATATATAATGCATGTGTTCCTTTTTTTATCTTCATCTTTTTTTTGAATATTGAACTTGAAAAAAATATAAAACTCATATACCAATCCTTGATTGATCTATTCATAACAATAATTTTTATAGTTATAACAAGATTAATGGTTTATGAAGAGTAATTTTTGACATTCCCAAGAAACAACCCACTCTTTTTTTCATTAATTTTTTACTTTTTTCATTTTTTGATCATATGTTAGTAAATTTTTTATACGATTTCATTAACATATATACATTATAGAAACTAAATGAATGAAAACCTCCCCCCCATACTAAAATTTATTCTTTCCTTCAATCATATAATGACATAATGAAAATTAATAAAAGGTTTCCCAAAATGAAATCCATTCCCCCCAAACATAAATTTCAATAAACTTTTCAATGTAAATCCATGTTGATGTTGGGTGGGACTATGTATTGTCCTCGTAATGTGTCTATCTAAGAAATGGTTTTCATACTCTCAAAGGGGATTTGAAAAGGAGGATTAATATATGAGAAATGGGAGGATATTTGGCTATTGTTATTCTTATGTGGTTCAAAAAAATTCTCTATAATATAAATGCACACTAAAGTAGGAAATTCACAATTGAGGTCCACAAAATAAAGACTCACAAACAAGGGTTAAAAACACTCCATTTGAAAATATTTCCATATGTTTCCTTGGAATGAAAGATAATGTGGTTCCTCATAATTGGTGAAATTAATTTTCCATATTGAAAATTGACTATTCAATTTTTTTTTGTTTTGATATAATATTATTTATCAAAATTTATGATGAAAATAAAAAGAAATCGAGATTAAAACATGTCTTTTGACTCCCCAAAATGGTTGGAAAATTTTACAAAATTTTATAGTATTTATGACTATTTTTGTTTTTTTATATTATTAGATTTTTAGTGTCTTTAAAATAGACACCCAAAAAAAGATAAAGAGAGAAAGAAAAGAAAATTATGATGATGAAAGTGGTAAAAATGAAAAATAGAGGAAGAAGATGAAAATTGGATAGAGAGAGAGAGAGAGCATGACAAAGAAGAGAGAAAGAGGGTGTTCAAAGGAAATAAGTGCCCCTAGATTGGATTTAGTGGGTTTTTTTCTCTATGTAGTGGTGGGTCAGTATATTTTTTGGATCTAGTTGATGCCGAGGTGGTTCCCGGGATATGTTTCCTTTAATAGTAATGCTTTAGAATATTTCCATCAACTAAAAGATAATATTAAAAAGAAACATTATTAATTTAAAAAAACATAAATAAAATTAAAATTTCATAATATTAAAAGAAAACATAGGTTTCCTTTTATGTAGCACTACATTTATTTTTTCAACAGCTGGACAGTTATATTGGACTACACATTGTTCTATGGTGGCCATCATATTTTCTCAATAGTAGTGTTCTTCTAATAAACATTCTCCTTTGGGATTCCTGATTGTTCATTGTATAATTTCTCCCCATCCCTAATTTTGTGCATTAAATTAAATGGTGGTGGAATGGGAATATGACTATACTATCTTTGGTCTCCAACTTGAGGTATTATATAGACTACTGAGTGTTGGTTTTATATGATTTTATGTTCAAGAAGATGTTTCCATTCTGAGGGAGCAATGATGTAAGGTTCAAATAATATAAAATTAGAGTATGACATCCCAATTGTTTTTAACTCATTTATTTCATGACTTACTGAAGTACATTAATGAGGATCAGTGGAGTAATAAGACTAAATAAAATTTTCAATATCCTTTATATCAATGTTGTTTGTGACGAATTGTCAATTTCAGTCTCACTGGTGATCAATTTATTAATTATGGAACAAATCACCCAACCTTAACTCCCATCTGGAAAGATAAACAAATTGGTTCAAGGTTCAAGTCACATATAACATATTTTTCAAAATCGTGGATAGGAAATGAGGAATGTTGGAAAATTTAATTTGAATCAACAAATGAGCATCCTATTTTATTTTATTTATTACCATCCATGATGGAGTAATAGAGTTCAATGGGGAGATGTGATTCTAGAGATTTTTCATGATAATTTATGTCAATAGAGATTGTATTAGTAATGTCAACATCAACTTATCCTTTTATGAATTGGTTAATGGGGATTAAATATTCACAAACACCACAATGAGTAAAACTAGAAAAACATGATGGATTTGGATTCAACACACTCTCAGAGGGACTTTCAATACCATGGATAAAGAATAAGAATTTATTATCTGATGTGTATTCCATGGATTGGAAAATATTGAACATGACTAGTTGGTTACCAAATTACATATATTAGATGCCAGGATGGACATCAGTATTGTTTTTAGATGTCATGAGCAATGATCATCCAAGAATCAGAAGATATTGGAATGAATTTGTACCACCATTCATGTCATGGACATAGAAGTAGGTTGAGAAGATAAGATCATTGACCCAGACAAGGACATCCTCAATTATTCCCTCAGGACTAGCAATGCCTCGATTGGATAACTAGATGAAAACACATGTTGGGTGTAAGGTACCTATACCAACATTGGAGAAGATGGATTTAGGAATAAAATTTATCGAGGATACTAGCTATATGAGTGCATCATTGACATTGAAACAATGTTATGGAATAGAACTATAAAGGTCCCTAGATCATTGTACATTATGGTTATAGAATGCTCGGTGGAAACATTTTCAAAGGTCCTAAGTGGCCTCTTAAGAGTTAAAAATTACTTAGGAAACATGGTGAACATGAGTATTTGTTTTATGGAGTCCAAGAGAGGAATGTGGAATTCAAGAAGTCTAAACATGTTGAACATTTCCGGATCAGGTTCAAGGGTCTTACATGCCTTTGGAACAGCTTGAGGAAAGGAATTGGGATCCATAGTGGATTGAAGGATGTGAGGGAATTTATTTAGTTTCCTTATCTAATTTATTTTTATTTTCAATTTTTAGGTCAACATTTATTGGGGTATTAGAGGAATCATCATGACACAATGAAATTTTCCTTCCTGATCTAAGTGAAGTATTTCTTACATTAGCCATGGGGTTGGGTAATGGTTGAGTTTGGAGTTGGGAAAAATTTTATTATTGTTGTCGGCTCAGGTGGGATAGAAGTTTACTAATTTGGGTTTCAATATTTTTAAGGCTGCAATGGGTGAAAGAGTAAAGATATTCCAATTCACTTTCCCATGGTTTCTTGGAAGAAGTGGCTTGTCCCGAAATGGGATTACATTGATTTTGGTTCTTGGGAAAGCAATTGTTTTGGTTAGGTAATTATGAAGGCTCATTAGTGTAGTGGAATCCTGGAGGAGCTAGTGGAGGATTTATCCTTTGAGGATGAGGAACCAAAATGCATGGTTGTTGGATGTTACCAACACCTTGACCATATTGGCATTGGATTGGGTTTTGAGGAGGGAATTTAGGGGATAAGAAATGGGATTAACATACCACAATCCTTAGTTGAAGTTAGAAGAGATGGAGCATAGTAGGGTTGGTAGAGGTTTCTAATGAATTGACATGATTGTTGAGGGTTGGTGTTCCTCTGAGCATTTTCTCCATTGAGCTCTATTGGAGTGTTTGAATCAGTGGGGTCCTATTGAAGTTTCCAAGATGTGTGCGTTAGATGAGATAAGGAGCTACAAATTCCACAATTCATGATAGGACTAGGGAATAGAGATTGTGGAGAATTTGAGGTTGGGGATTTGCTTCTAGAACAAGTTGGAACACAAGACCTATAAGTACACTCATCTAATCAGTCATCTTATTTGACACTATCAATTGACTATTTTTGTCATTTTTTTCTTGAGTATGTTCTCGATTATGGAATTATAGAGTGTTTTTAGCCATGTTTATTATGATATCTCCTATTATTACATAGTTTTATCAAAAAGATCACCACTGCATGATGAATTAAAGATATATGGCTCCTTTACCAATAAAACATTATAGATGTATTTTATAAAGAGTTGTTCATGGATTTGGTTATGTTGGAAAGTTGCCACACACTTTTCAAACCTCTCCTAGTATTCTTGGAGTGACTCCTTTGGGAATTGTCAGATACCACTAATTTCCTTTCGTATTGATGTAGTACAAGGAGAAAGAAAGAAGTTTTCTATTAAAATTCACTTCACATCATTCCATGAGGTTATGAAACCAAGAGGTAGGTAGTAATTCTAATACATAGTAGTGTGAATTTTTCTCGATGAATATTCATTATCTAGTGTTTCTCAAGATAATTTCCCACTTGACTATTTGTGAATTCCATACCATTATATGTACAAAACATTTAAATCATCTTTTAAAACATCATTTCAGATTCATTTTGACATTATTTTAGGCCACTGAACATGTCATAATTATAAGAAATGAAAATTATACATTTCATCCTACTAAAATCATCAAAAAAATGATCACACTACCTCTTTCCATTAATAGATTTTGGTGATACGGTTCCACACACATCTTCAACCACCAATTCAAGTATAGTGGTTTACTAATATTCTTTCACCATGAACATTTATCTAAAATTCAACCCCTGTTTACAAGTGTCACACATGTGAGTACAACAACATTATAGTTTGGGGGGATCTCGTTCTGCATCAAATATTTCTAGATATTTCGGGGATGGTTGACATTAATGACCAAGATGTTTATTCCACAACCTATTTTCTTCCTATTGTGATTTAATGCACATATCATCTTCTCCACTCATATGGTATATACTATACTCAGTTATTTTTTCCAAAAAAACATCATCATCAATTCCCCTGATGATACACATATTCTTAGTAAAGATTATATCATTCCCTGAGTCACATAGTTCACTAACACAGGGCAATTTGTGACTGATACCTTTTATAACCAAGATGTTAGGATATATCATGTCATTGCCCCGATGTGAATACTATTGTTTTCTAATATCTTCACATAGCTCAAAAATATCTTCTTTCTACCACTACATATTATGCCTAGAATCATGGTCCACTCTATTGGTTTTCTTCATTCCATCTCTCCAAACATCTATCTACTCAAGAGAATATTCTAATTCATCCTCCATATAAATTATTCCATTGTCTTCTTTTTTATCATTATCATAATCATAAATTTTCATGGCACTACCTAGATATTCCACCATTTCATTTTCTATACATTATTTTCATTTATAAATATTTTAAACCATAGATTATTCGAATATGTTATTTTCATGCAAATGAAGATTCTTCTTTTAGAGGAAAATTCCCTTTATCTTTTTCTTACCTTTACTATAATCTTGAAACTACTTCATTGGAAATTCAAATTTATTCACATAATATTAATGAAACTTCTTAGATAACATTTGTATATAAATTCAAATTATTCCCTATTAAAAACATGAAATTGGGAGTTTCCCTATGAACACTAATTTTTGTATTTGTATATTTGAGGAAATTAATAACATCACCTCATCCATATTTTAGTATTCCCATCTATATCCAATGGAATGTTTTTTCATGGACTTGAATTCCACCTATTTATAAATATATT
Organism: Viscum album; assembly: GCA_963277665.1. Taxonomy (NCBI): domain Eukaryota; kingdom Viridiplantae; phylum Streptophyta; class Magnoliopsida; order Santalales; family Viscaceae; genus Viscum; species Viscum album. The sequence goes on along the minus strand of OY728142.1, from coordinate 1,324,590,708 downwards.
TTTTCATAGACTCATCATCATAATTTTTATCCAGTTTGTGAAAAGGGTATTATGTAATCTATCCAATGTTATCTCCTTTGGATCTTCATCTTCAAGAACATAATCATTCTCATTGAACACGGGTTGAAGTTGTATCAATATTAAATTAATAATATATATGTTTTCAATAATTATTATAAGGCCATGAATTAATTCCACTATAAAATTCTTCCAATCATTGTATATATCTATAGACTCATTTGGGCACATTATTAGATGCTCATTCTTGTTCCATATAACCTAATTATTTACTTCTCTAACTTTAGATTTTAACTACTAAATATTTAAAAAAATTACTACATAGAATGTGATGTTTTATAAGACAACACCTTTATAGATATTGAATTTTATAGGGATCACCCTAATGTATAAGTTTTTTTATATTCGGTATCCAATTCCCTTCAGCTAGCTTCTTGTATTGCACCAATGTCAACATTTTACGAAATAACATGCCTTGCTTCTATAAAGACATGGATTACTAAATATAGGAAGTAACACTACATCAAATTCCTCCAAAATTTAAAATTATATCCATTTAATATAAGAATCCCAATTATTATTGAAAGTCTATATTGAATCCCATCATAGGGAAACACTAAAAATAACCTCTGGCTCTAATACCAATTGATTGGATAACTATGTTAGGGTGGAAAATCATGGAATAATATATTAAAATAACCCCAAAATCAAATATTTTTTCCATTAAAAAACTCTATTCTATCATTTTCTCATATTGATGTGTGTTCGGAATTAAAATCATGCATAAGGCACATCAATTTTACTAGGTTCATGCACATTGGGATAGTTTTAAGGAGAATACATAGAAAATGTTATTGTGTACAACATATAATAAATAACACTATTTTTACAATGTTTATAGTGGACTCATTTTATATCCATGTTTATATCCAACTACAATTTGAATGTTTACTACTCCCTCAAATTATATGTTCTCAGTGCTCTTCCAAAATAATCTTTTTTTTGTTCTGAATCACCTCAAAATTGTCTCACACTTATATGATTTTTCTATAAATTCATGTTTTCATCTGCTTGATAAAGTTTATTTAACCATATGTAGTTTTCCTTATATATAGACCATTCAAAGCTATTATTGATCCATCATGTAAATCCTCAAACCCATCATCGATGCTTTTCACCGTATAGTGCAAGTGATTTATGAATGGATTTTACTTCATGGATGAACTTCTCTTCATGAAAATCACTTGGTTCATGGATGTATTACTCTTTGTAGATTCCCTTTTCTTCATGAAAACATTTCTTTTATAATAAACAAATCCTCAAAAATTCCTTTTGAAAAATTTCTTTGTGAACTACCACCTGTGTGACCTGACCCGTCATAGAAAACATCATGAATCTTCTCCTTCCATCACAGAATGACTCCCTTGTGAACCACGTCAACCATTGAAAAATTAAAAATTAAAATATATTATCTAATTTAATTTTCCTTGAGTAATTATTTGATTATGATACATTATATATAATAATTAACCATAGATAACCCACTAATCACAAATACTAAAAACTTTAGTATGGACTAGACATGGACCCAACATAAAAATGAATATTAGTCCCCATATGGAAAACCATTTTAGGGGGAGTCAATGTTATGACTTCATTTGTGAATGTTATTCCTCCCATGAACAGATCCAACTACTAATTCTTTATAGAATATAACAATATGTGGTTTCTTGAAATCACTTCCCTCGTCTGAATAATTTAAGGACCCTTTATGGTACACATCACCTATTATGTTGTCTATATAGTGATCCTATGTGGAAAATTATATTTTATTATTTTCCTACACTATTCTACATACCTCCTTTGTAATTATCATAGAATAATTGTGCTACAATGCTGTTTGTGATCTCCACACATCCTGATTGGTGAACTATGGTCTAAGAACTCATTTAGATTCTCTATAGTTCAAATAAAAGTTATTCATTGATCCTTACTTTTCCATAAAATATATCACAATCATGATTCCAATTTTTTTGTGAACACTCAAAAACCAATACACCTTAATCTAATCTTCTTCTAAAAACCAACAAAACTGAAATGTGGTAATCTGTTTTTCTCAATAAATGAAATTGACCAAGAAACATTAAGAAGGCACATTGACAGATTTTTTCCCAACATCCTTTCTTCCATAGTAGAATGACATAGTGTTTTAAAAAAGTATCTATTATCTCAATAGAACCATGCATAATACTGAGACATGATATTCACATATCAATAATAATCACATGTTAGTTCTTGAACAAGGTTTATAATCTTTGGTTTCAGAAATTACAACTCATATTTTTTAAAATAAACTATTAATTATAAATAAATACTAAGTTATGGAACTTATTTTACTTGTTTATTAATTTTGTTAATGTTTGTATTTTTTAATCACTTTATCCTATGGAAATATAATTTTATAGATTACATACATATTTTTATCTTGTTCATATATCATATGAGATAATTATTTTATTTATAAAAGTTTTTACTATTTTTTTTAAATAATTGTATTGGGAATAATTATTCTCCAAATATTTTTCATTTACCTCTATTATTATATAGTCACTTATATTTGGTTTAAAATTATGAACAATGATTTTTATATTTATATTTTTTACCCTTATATAACATGTGATAATTATTCATTACTGTTAAATATTTATTTTATACCCTTACATACATTAATAATAGCCTTATGCATGCTATAATAATTTTAAATTGTCCTTATGTATGAAATGTTTATATTTACACACACAAATATAATCTATTTCAACCTTGACAAGTGATTTTAATTACCTTCAAGAATCATGGATAATAATTTATTTACCTTTATATGGAGTTTTGAAAACATTTAAATGGGTTGTGTATTCTTCTATTTACTGTTACATAGATTTTTTTATTCTATGTTCTATAATTATGTAATCCCCTATTCTATCCCTTCATAAACTACATAAAAAATTTTCCACCTTTATAAAGATTCATTACTTTTTGGAATGTGTTGTAATGAGGATGTTTACATGTACACAATGCTAAATTTATAATTTATGTGATATAAACTATCATTACAATGATTAATTATTAATTTTATGCAACTAATATTTAACTATAAGTAGCTTTTTTGGAACCATCACATAAAATATGTAATCAATTTTTTACCTATATGGATGTTTTTCATTACCCTTACGCAATGAAAACTACTTTTCAGAATGTGTTATGAAACTATTACATGATTAGTGTAAAATCATGTTTACCCTAATGAAGGTTAAGTGGAAACCATTAAGAAAATTATTTTTACATGAAATGTACCGTTTTGTGGGTTATGTACCGTTCCATATCATGTATAAAAACTTTTTGTATCATGGTTAATTCTTATACAAATTCCTCTTAAATCATTTCAAAACATAACTCTATGTACAGAATTACTTTATTTTTCCAATATAGGGAAAAATCCATCCTAATACAACAAAAAATGAATAAACAACAAGGGTAAAAAAATGGATTCGAGAATAATATCTAATATAATGTTAATGAATGTTTTCAAATTTAATTTCTAACCATTTGGATTAAAAATATGTGACTAAATAAGTAGGAACATAGATAGAGGAATATTCACAAGATTTATTCTAAGAATATGAGTTGTTATGTTTTTATTATAAATATTGACCTTGTAAAATCAGTGAAGTGGTACAAGATACATTGTGAACCAAAATCCATTTCTATTGAAACATTGATGGACTGCTGGTTTCCCAAATGTTTAACTAGTTCAACATCAATTATATAGTAGATAGTATTTTATTACAAACCATATCCATCTTTGATATCTTTTATAGAGTCTGATAAGTTTTACTTTTTATGTGAATATTTCATAATTAATATTTTCATACATGTTTATTCCTCCAATTAAATGGTAGGAGTATTTATGTACACCATATCAAAATAAAATTAAATATGAAGTGTATTCACCTAAAAATATGATGTTATAGGTAAATGATGCTCTATATAAATATTGGGTTTTTTTAAAACACAAAAATGGGGAATGTTTGGGTATCTCTTCTATAATAAAATTTTTTGTGTATGCACCTGTAAAATATTCTTCTTCTCTTATTTTAGTATGTAATATTCTCTCAATGAGATAGATGTAATTGAATAGTGTATAAGGTTAACATATATTGAACTGAACAAATCCAAAAATTATGATGTTTTTTTATTTATTTTTATTCAACTAATAATTTTATTGAACAATAAAATCCCATCCATAAAATAAAACTGTAGTATAATAATTTTAAAATAAAGATTTAAAAAGATTAAAATAATTATATCCCACACAAAAGAACATTGTTCCACAAAAATGTTACTTAATATTTAGTATCATAGAACATTCCCTAAAAAGGTAGTATTCACTATGTATCTTATTCATGTTTTTTAACAACGACCTTGACATAATAATGTTATGGAATGGTCATTTTAATTTTTCAATGTAGATTTAAGAAATTAAAGTCAAAAATCCTCTATGCCCCCATACATCAATGTATGTCATTATTCATATTTGAAAGATCATAGGGATTTAATTTTATAGGATATTAGAATTTAATATTTGATTTTTATAATCAAACCATATAAACTAACCAATGTTGATTTGAATATATTACCTAAAAATGATGATTGAAATTATGTATTAAATTATATAATAATTTATATACTATATTTTACTTTAAATAAAAACATTTATTATCATAGTTAATCATGAAAAACAACTTATTAAATTTAAATGGATTTAAAAGGAACTCATCAAGGAAATAATAAGTTGATATGAACCATGTTAGAAATACATCATGAACAATTTAATGAATTCAGAATGTATGATAATGAGAGAATTTTTTATATGTAAAAGTGGTTTACTAAAATATTGAATGGAATGGTTTCTCTTGTGGATACTATGAATAATAAAGTAATTGTTGAAAAAATAAGTTAAGAATTACTAAATATGTTGCACTCAAATAAGGCTACAATTGAAAAAAGAAATAGTTTAAACCAATATAACATTGATGAATTAATTATATGTCCACTTCAATATGGTATTAAATTAAAGATAAATGATAGTTATATTTTGGGAAAAATAAATATTACTATATAAAATGTTATACTACTTCTAAACTGAGATTTTCTTAATGTAATAAATATGTGTACATCAAATTCCATTATCTTTAACTAAAATAAAAAAAAGAAGATACAAGATACATAAGAATTAATTAAATCACATTTATCATGTTAGGGAGAGTGTTATATAGGATTCAATATCTATAGGTTAATATTGATGTGAAAAACATATATCTTACATATGAACAAAGGAAATTCTAGAAAATGTTGTCACAAATAAATATAATTATTTTTCTGTTGATGAAAATGTTTCTAATTAGTTTGATGAAATAACTAATGAAGATGAAATGATAAAAAGGGATATTTTAATGTATTTAAAATTACGATAGATCAAAATGGAGATAATAGAATACAAAATATGAAAATAAATAGTTGGACGAATAAAAAAAATTATAATAATTATGGTGCATATTCTCAGTGTAAATATCCAAAAATCATGAAAAATTAGAATCATGTAAATAACAATGAAATAACTAAAATTTTTCATTATATAAGTATTTAGGATCGTCTAATAAAATTTTATAATGTAATGGTAGAATTAATAAATGAGGAAATTATGTATAAGAATTATATGATTGAGAATACCAAATAGAAAAACTTGTTGTCAACCATAAAAATTAAAAACTTCAATGATCCAGAAAATTCTGAAAAAGTTAATCAAAAAAATATAAAACCTTTGATAATTTAAAATCAAATATTTTTAATTTTTTTACCAGGAATAAATTTTTGCAAAATACGATGTCCATGAATAAAATAAATAAGGATAGGTATGTTTTTTATTATAATAAAGAGATTCGAAAAATTAATAATACTTGTTTTGTTAATGTAATAATTCTAAAACGCCCACTACAACTTGTTTGAAGTATTTTATAAATGATAATTATGCCAAATTATATTCTCCTCAATTTAAAAAATCTTGATGTTTTATTAAAATAATTATTTAAAACTATTTTAATTTTAGATTACCATTCAATAATTTTCTTAATCATGCATGGTTACCGAGGATTTTTGTGCAAATCTAATTTTACCCAAAGTATATTGAGAAATAAAACAACTATATATTTTATTTTATTTCATGGAAAATTCAATATAAATCTTTTTGAAATATAGTAAATAGATAGAAGATTCTGACATCACATGACTATAGATTCATTGATATTTAAATCTTTAAATTATTTTGACAATGGATATATCACTTTTAGAGAGAACAATAATGGAATTATTAAATAGTATACTGGGGTCAATGTTTATAAATATGTTATAATACATAATATTTTTTTGTTAAAGGACTTAGAAATATTTAAATTACTATGTCATAATATCTTAAAAATAAATTCAATGTTATGTTTGATCATAATAGATGTATTTGTTTGAGATAATTTTTTTATTTTATTGAAATAATAAAGATATAATTTACAAAATAATTTTTTTATGATCTAGATAAGATAATTTTTTATAAATAAATATTTTAGGAATGTAAGAAATTCTCTAGAATATGAGACTTAGCCATACACATTATAAACTACTACACATATTAAGTAAGAATGGACAGATTCATGATCATTCCATGTTTATGTTCATAAAATATTATGTATGTGATTTTACTATAAAAGGAAAGAAACATAAAGTAACATTTTTATATATTAATAATGTTAGTAATTCTAGAAATATATACTTATTTCTTCTTGATTTTTTGGAGCTATAAGAAATAATTGTTTATGATATAACACATTACGAAAACATTATGTTTTATTAGATTTACATAATGGTTCATAAGAATGAAACTTTTTATAAATTCATTAAATTATGATAAGTAAATTAAAATAGTTAATAAAATTATTTCAATTAGAACTGATAAAAGTAGTGAATTATATTAAATGGATTTTAAAATTTTTTTAGAAGAAAACACATACTCTCATAATTTCTCATCATCAAGATGATCATAATGAAAAAGGTGTTGATGATTGAAAGAATAAGAAAATTTATGAAATGTCTCATAAAAATCCATATTACCATAATATATTAAATTTTTCTAAGTTCAATTTATTCATATTGGATGTTATATCCTAAATAGATTCATATTAGATAATTTTTTTAAAAACATCATATGAATTTCCTAGGGAGAAAATCCCATAGTAGGTTACTTTATGTTGTTTTGATGTAATGTTTTAATTTTCGTTACTAAAGGAAGATTGGATAAATTGTACATGAGAAGTGTTAAAGGATTTTTTATATAATATTATAAATTATTTCGAGGCATATAGAGTGTATAAAAAGTAGAAAATAAATGTATAATTATATGTTCATGTAAAATTTAATTGAAGTATTGATAATAAAATATAATATTATGAAAATATAGAAGAAAAATATTTATAATTTATCTTTTGTAGTGATTAAATATATATATATAATAATTAAAAAAATAGGGGTAACATGTCCCTAATCCATATGTTCCTAATTCTCACCAGACTCATAAGCATAATCTAATATAGATTTTCAATGGAAATTAAATTCTATAAACAAAACAAGAAAATCTATTTGAAATTTATTCCTAAATTATTTTATTTTATAGTAACTAATAATATCATTGAAGCTGTCAAATATGTTGGTTGTATTATAGAAATGGTTGATTAACTAAATAAATTTGTGAGGTATTATGTTCGGAATCTATTCATACATTTAAATAAAAATTAGAAATAGGAAATAAATTTATTTTTAATTATAAGATAGAAGAAACTTTATAGATAGTTAATAATAGGGATAGGCTTTTGGATTAAAGAAATTCACAAAAGAAAGGAATATATTTTAAAGTTTATTTTTCTCTAATTTATATAATTTATGAAAGTAGGATTTTATTAATGAATTCATTTTTTAATTATTATATATTATTGTAAATATACATTAAAAATTTAAATTCTTTAATGGATATATTTCTGATAATGTACATGTACATCAACACCCTGGATTTGAATATGAGAATTTTCCAAAACATGTGTCTAAAATTAACCTTGATCAATCATTATAGTATGGAATATAACAATGTTCTTTTCTAGAAAATGGTTTTAATAATGAAAAAGATGATCCAAAATTATTCATTATTAAAATTTACCATGATAAAATGATTATTCAAATATATATCAATAATATAGTGTTTGGATCTTCATGTGGATCCATCTTAGAAAAAGTACGTAATATTTTCAAATGATCATAGTAGGAGAGATAATTTTTTTATAGTTTAGAAATTTTTTCAATAGAATGATAGGATATTTATTAATCAATCTAAATATGTTAGAGCTATATTTAAGATTTTTGGATTTGATTTTAGTAAAATTTTGAGAACAACCATTATTAATAATTCAAAATTGAATTAGGATGAATTTAGTAAATTTATTGAGTAAATATTATATAAAATAATGATAGGTAGTCTACTTTAAATAACATATTCTAAGTTAGATATATTTTCTAATGTGTGTTTATGTACAAGGATTCAAGAAAATCTTAAGTATATTCCTCGTAAATTGGTTTAAAGAATTATTATATACATAAAAGGAATAGTTATTTCTAATCTAACTCATTCAAATTAGTTGTTCAATAATTATTTAGTAACTCTAATTCTAAATTTGGATGTCATATAATTGAAATGATATACAAACAAGGTACGTGTCATTTCACTGGTAAAATTTTATTTTCAGGGAGTAAAAAAGAAATAATTTTAGTATTTTATCTATCAGTGATGCTCAATATATTATCACTGCTAATTTTATTATTAATTTTCATTAGAATAATAAAACATTTTTTTCAAGTTTTTTTTGATAAAATATATATTCATTGTGATAATTCAATTGGAATTTAAATTTCTCAAAATACTTTAAAATATTCTCAAACAAATCATATAGACATATTATTTTATTTAATTCAAGATCATGCAAATAAATGATACATTTTTAATAATTTTTTTCCATAAAATATAAATTATCTCACATATTTATTATACCTATATTTTAATCTAGTATTAAAAGAATAATGTTTGAAGTTGGAATAATTGAATTATATGCGTTTTCTTTATTTTTTATTGGAAACTATTTTTCAAAACATAATACAATTTTATTTTATAAGATATCATTTCTAAATAAGTATAAAATTAGGGGGGTAAATTTTTTATGTGATTTATAGTTTGTTAAGAAAAATATTATTTCAAAATTTATTAATAAGGAATTGAATTTAGACATTTTTTAAAATATGATATTATATTATATTTTGAAATTCTAAAAATGAATGTTTTTGTCATTTATAAAAAGAGAGATATTTTTTTTGTGTTTGAACATGGGTTATAATATATATTTTTATAAATTACAATTCAAATCCTTTTTAAATTAATTAAATATTACAAATATTTACTATGTTTTATATCTTATTTCACTTCTTTATTACATGTTCTAATGATTGGATGGTTTAATCAATTTTTCCGATGAAAATACATTATTATACATTATTATACATTACATACATATTTTAATCATGTTCATATGTCATAAGATATAATTGTTTTTTTTAATTATAGATTATTTTTGTCCCAACTCAACCCACTAGAGCCCCACCTAGGATAGTAGAAATCTGAGAGTGACACCTTAAGCCTTCCATTATTGGGCCTGAGGTTGGGGACAAGCCCCAGGTAAGGAACTCTAAAATGTGAGGGCTTATCATAATTTTCTTATACTCATTCAAACATACTACTCCCTGAAAAAATTCAAATATATAATAAAATTTAAACATTAAGAGAGTAATAAATTAATGAAATAACGAAAAATAAAGATTCAAACCAAAAACAGAGTAGTATAAAATATTTTATGGGTGAAATAAACACCCTACTAGAAATGAGCTATCAACCATTCAACTACTAGAAATTGTGAAAAACTAAATAAATACCAGCTAAAAATTTCTAGGTATGACCACTCTACATAATATAGTTATCCTTTGATAAAATGTTCATTAATTACAAGGTTGTTTGGAATTTCATCTGCATACGAATTAACATGTGTCAGAATATCCAACACAAGGGTGGGTATATTCATGGCCAATATGATTCCCCAAAAACCATGAGGAAACCAATTGCATAAGATAGATAACTCTACCCATCAGGTAATGGGGTAAATAAATAGAATAATACATATTCTAAAAAATAATCCCATGTGAAAAGTGAAAGGGTATATCCATCAACATAGCCTACTAAAAATGTTGAAAACCATGCCTATAACTCTAAATGTCCCATCTTGAATTCTTATAACAACATAAAATATCTCAATAATCAATGAAAATGCCCTAAACCTTTCTAATAATCACCAAAGTAAAGGTAAAAATAAATCTTGTTAAGGGAACAAAACCTTCTTGAGATTGAGGAAAATAGAGTACGAATCTATAGAAATAGGAATTGTACCATCAGTAATGGGGGGTGTACTGAATGTAGTTGCATGATGTGTATTATTTTCCCACACCCTGATGAGATTGGGGAGTACCAACCACAACATCTCTCTAATGACCAATCCTTATTACAATCATAGCCAGGAACTGTTACATGAAGAGTATAACTTGTAATCCTGTGAATTATATATTAAATTCCAAATAAAATGTACTTCTTTACGTACCACATTGAAAATTACTTAGGATAGAATAATCACAGGACTAAATCTACATCTTGAAGAATGAGACATCTAGGGTATATGGTTTTTAGGGGAATGTGTGGTGTATCCTACTAGGGTATACATAAAGTCTAATGAACTTCAACCCTATTCATATCTTGTCACAAAACACTTAGAATGTAAAAGAAAAATAAATTTTGTCTACTTATTGTCCCAAGGAATGTGACCTCACCCAAATATATGAGTGTCTACACCCATAGACATGGATTGTAAACCCATGTGGTCACCCATGATGATTCATTATGGGATACATGTCATGTATGTCCACCTAGGGTCCTGGGAATGTTCTCTCATAAAATGTATAAGGACCCAGCCTTTAACATTACATAATCTTGAATTTGTTAATAATCTACATGGAGGATATTTTCATGTTTCGATCTCTAGAAAATATGATCAAAATATGTATATAAAAACATGAATATTTCATGTATACACTTTTACACATTATCAATTTTTTCATAAAATAAAAACTCTTTAGAAAAAGAGTGAGGTCTAGTTCCATGTTTTATACTACATGAATTTTCCTTGATCCCAACCTTGACCCTATTCATCATTATTTCTTGTGAACAGGATTTCAAAAAAATAAGGTATGAGCATAAAAATCCCACTAAGAGTTATAAAACTATGAAAGAAAACATTTTTCCATTAATACATACAAGTCAATGGAATAATACTTTTCATTTTTAACATACCACAGAAGATCAAAATATTTATGAGTAACACCTTGAATTCATAGATCATAAAGGTAACTTATGGAAGACATAACATGCTTGCATTGTAGCCTCTATATCTACATAGGGAGTTACATTTGGAATACTCATCATAGTATATTCCTTAAATATCTAAATAGAAACATTAATGTTTACCTCCATCGTGTTAACAAATGCATTGAAGACCTATCTCGGGCTCACCTGCCCTCAGTTTATAATGGAACCACCCGTATACATAAACAATTCCCCAGAACCAAAACATATTCACAACACATAAAAAAATAAAGGAAAGATAAAATTTCCACATTGAAATTAAAAAATATCATTTAAATATATTGACATAATAAATCCATTATCAAAACCATTTTCAATACCAAAACATGTAAAAGGAGTATATGGTATTTATTTTTCATTTAAAAATTCATTACGATATGTTAAGGATTCCAAAGATCAAATAATTCTCAAGGGGGCCGAAAGTTCATTTTCACCATGAATGTTAAAAATAAATATTTCATTTTCCATTTAGAAAAACCCTACAATGAAAAATATTCCCTTTGAAGGAAATGTAAATTCAAATGGTTCGTGCATAAATGAAAATACGCCTCAATTAAAAGAGATTGAGACGTAGTCCCTTACCTCGTGTTAGGAATGACTCGTTCATTATATAATATTCTGAATCATAAACTAAATTTAATTTTAAAAAATTTAATATCCCTTTTCAAGTTTATTATTCCTTTCATATCACTTATTACAATGTTATAAATCTTATGTAATCATTTAAGTTAAAAACGGTCGTTTTGTCAATATTTGGTTCTTCAGTCAAAAATGAACTTCTAATAATAACAAGTTGTTCATGTGGTCAAAATTACCTGATATATAGAATGATATTCCTGATTTAGATATCATATATATCTTATATATCATGTATATATATGTATTTATAATAGTACATAACATTTGGAGGTATGAAATTAAATATATCGTTAATGGAGACAGTAGGTTGTACCTAAGCATGAATGCTACATTCATTTCTATTTTGTATTTAATGTAATGATATCTTAGTGATATATATTTATATTATAATTCCAGTATAATATAATAAATATAATTTCAAAAGCTTCATTCTTTATACATTCCACATATGGCATGAGAGACTCATATAACATTGAGGGGGCGGTAGTCTACACCTCCTCAGATGAAATTATCACATTTTCCAATTATGGAAACCATAAAAGTGTGATATAAATGAGAAATAAAAAATTATTGAGACAATATAAATATAATATATATCACATTAAACTATAGTGCCATCATAATGGCCAGCATGAGAGGCAGTTGGAGAAATTTCAACAATCATCTTCTTGTGAGGCTGTAGTTCATCCTCTACAGAAACAGTATGTGCATATCCATTAGATAAAGGTGTCCGAAAGTGTAGTGAAAATAATTCTCAAAAAAACTATATTTTAGGATACTGGGTTATTTATAAAATAAATTAATAAAATGTTTATAGGGGGTTGATGAAGTAAAATAATAGAAAATAACTTAAGACAAGAAATAACTTTTAAATCAGGTATGTCCCTTTGGTTTGAACCAAATCATTTACTTGAATTACCTTCTGACAAGGGGAAGGATTATAGGAGGAAGATAGGGATATTGGGAGCATAATTGGGAAGATATTTGAGGAGCCAGGGGGCTTGAGATGTGTGAGTAACGGGTTAGAGGTGATGGATTTTTTAAGGGGAAGATGTTATATTTAGGAATGTTTGAAAATATTATTTTATTTTATAATTATTATAAGATTAAAAAGGTCCAAAAATTATTTATTGAATTGATAATTTGTATATATGTCGATATAAATTCATTCAATAAGAATTGGACAGGTTTGGGAAGTTTTTTAAATATTATAATCTCATTTATTTAAATCAACCATTAATATGGTAATCAAAGCATCATCATTGTGTCATAAATAATTTGAGTTATATGATGTATAAAAATTATAATTAAATAACCATGATGTTGGAAACATTTTAATCATTCAAATTAATTTTTATAGTCAATGAAAGAACTTATATTACCCCATGTAAAAAATTTATTTACAAAAACATATGTGTTTATGTCATTTTTGTCTTTACTTTAAATTAATTAATATAATGTGTCATTATCACTCCTATGTGGCTCCATGTGGTCCCCAAATTGACCGAGATATGACCATGTTCATAAATGTATCCACCAATAGGATTTTGAAACATGTTATAGTAATTTAATATTATTATAATAATATTTATTCGCACTTATTTACCAGATTTACCGTTTAACCATTGTAAATAAAATATTTACTGAAGTAAATTTTCATAATGTCTATAAATAAAAGTTACCTATTTATATAATTTAAATATCCTAATTGAATATATGGAATCTATTTTTCCAAATTCAAAACACAGAAGTGGAAAGAATTAATTTAAAATTAATCATCATTATAAAAATAAAAAAGGTGTTTTTATGAAATAATAATTATCAAAAAATTGACACATGTTTATGTCCAATTTCAAAGTGAAACTATTTACAATGAACAGAAATAGATTAAATGGTCAAAATATAATATAATTAAACATTTAAAAAAACTAAAAAGATATTCTATCTATACAAATAAATTAGATTAAAAGAGAGTTTTGGATTAAAATGCAATATTTTCACTATTTCATTAAAAAATGATCATTATAAGAAAAAAAAATATCCAATGAAAATTTTGATGTCACAATTCTATAAAAAATATTATTTTTTGAAATAGAACATATAAAAGTGTAAAAACTAGATTAAAAATGGTTCGACATCAAAAAAGGGGTAAATAGAACCCTTAAAAATATTAAAGTATTTATGCTTATAATTCGTTTTATTTATATTTTAAGCCTCAAAAATTTATTCGATAAATGTAAAGACATATAAAAAAATGTATAATAACATTGTAGTTAGTTCTATTCATTCCCAAAAATACAACATCTATGAGTTAACTACTATTTAAAATAATATTATATTATTATTTTTCAATATAACTCAGCCTTGTGTGCAACATATGATATCAAAGAAACTCGTTCTTTCATGTCGGGTATGCCATTGAACATAGAATCACCTTCAAAGTAAAATTAACATTTAATTCAAAAATAATAATAAATATTAAAATTTCCTATTCTATATTTACCGGGTATGTTACATCCCTTCCCCCTTTTGGAAATTTTATCCTCGCAATTTTATTCACCTATCAAATAAATGGGGGTATTTATCCTCATATCATTATCAGATCCCATATTTCTCCTTCAACCATATGATTTTCCACAAAACTTTTACCTATTGAATTACTTTATTCTTCAACACATCCTCTCTTTAGTTAAGAATCTAGACTAGTTGTTCCTCATAAGAGAGATTCTCTTCTAAAAAAATCTACCTCAGGACTCAAAAAATGAGTTTGATCTGGAAAATACTCTATCAACATTGAAACATAAAATAAATTGTGTACTTTGGGTAAACATTGAGGTAAAGCCACTCTGTAAGAAACTGATCCATCATTCTATAGGATTTGATAGGGTCCAATAAACCTTAGACCCAATTTTCTCTTAATTCCTAAATGAATAACACTTTACCAAAGAGAATCTTTGAGAAAGACATGATCACCTACATCAAATGAAAGATCCTTCCTCCGGTTACCCATATATCATTTCTTCATGCTCTGAGTTTTTCTCATATGATTTTGAATCAACTAAACCTTTTTTTATATCTCTTCAACCAATTATGGTCCCATCAAATTTATTTCACATAACTCATCCCAAAAAGCAGGAGTTAGACACTGCTTCCTATATAATGCCTCAAGTGGATCCATCTGTATACCGGAATGAAAAATGTTATTATAATAAAACTAAACCATAGAAATACATAGGTCCCAACATCCCAGGTATTCTAGTGAATAAGAACTTATATATCCTCTAAGTTCTAAATTGTTCATTCTTGACTACCCATCCCATTGAGGATGAAATGCTATAAAAAATTCTAATGGCCTTTTAAAAAGTAAGAAGTAAACCTCAGATCATGATCAAATACAATGGATACGAGAACTCAATGCCAGCTGAATATATCTTTAACAGATAACTAAGAAAGTTCGCTTGGAGGAAAAGTAACTACAATAGGAAGGAATTGATCAGATTTAGTCAATCGATCAATAATAACCCATATTTCATTATTACCACGATATGTCTTTGGTAATCCCACAATGAATTCCTTGGATATATTTACCCATTTCCACTCTGGCACTAGTAAAATATTAATCTTTCCTTTCTGTAACTTCCCCTCTTATTTAAACTATTGACAAGTCAATAACTTCATAGTAATGTTCGCAGTATCTCCTTTCATTCCATCTAACCAATAATACTCCTGACGATCTCTATACATCTTAGTACTGCAAGGATGAAATGAAAACGGAGAACTATGAGCTTCAAATAACAACTATTTCTTTAAATGTGAATCCCAAGGAACACATAATCTCTTTCCAAATAAAAAAAATACAATCATTATCAATGTTTAATTTAGGTAACATACCCTTTTGAACCTAATCTACCGTTTTCTATACTCACTGTCTTCATTCTGCGCTTTCTTAATTCCATCTGAGATAGAGATTTCACTGACACTTGAAATAAAACATAGAAATTTCCTACACCAACAACATTTATTCCGAAGTTCATCGAATCATTAACAAAAGATCATATTCCAAATATAACAAGGTTAATGTATCATTACCTTTTCGACTCAAAGAATCAACCACTTTATTTTCCTTTCCAAGATGTTAATGAATCATGTAAACAAAATCCTTGATTAATTCTAGCCATATCCTCTATCTCTTTATCAATTCATTTTGAGTGAAAATATACATCAAACATTTTTTGATGGTATATATTTCACATTTTAGTCCATACCGATGATGCATCCCAAATTTTAAAGCAAAAAACAATAGCATCTAATTCAAAATCATGTGTAGGGTAGTTCAACTCCTAAGGTTTTAACTGATGTGAAGCATAAGAAATTACATGATAATTTTAAATTAGTACACATCCAAGTCCTTTCAATGAAGCGTAAATATGGATAATAAATCAACATTTCTAGAAGGTAGTGCCAAAACTAGAGCATTCACAAATCCTTTTTCAATTCCTTAAAACAATCATCACATTATTTTTTCCAAATTAACTTAGCACCTTTTCGATTTAATATAGTCATTATGCTAGATAACCATGAAATATTTTCAAAAACCTATTGGTAAAAATCTGGAAAACAATGAAAAATATGTATCAAAGTAATATTTGTGTGTCTTCGACATTCTTTAACATCTTTTGTTTTATTAGGATCAACTGTAATACCATTTTTTGAGACAATGTAACCAAGGAAATACATTTTTTGGATCCAAAACTCACCCTTTATAAATTTCACATATAGTTTCTTTTCCTTTATGGTTTTCAATAGAACCCTTAAATGACATTAATATTCCTCTTAACATTTTAAATAAACAAGAATATCATTAATGAAAACAGCCACAAACGTATCCAGGAACTCATTGAAAATTCTATTCATTAGATCCCTGAATATAGCAGCTTCATTTCATAACCCAAAAGGTATAACCAAAAATACATAATGGCCATATCTAGTATGAAATGAGGTCTTCAGAATGTATGATTACTTTACTTTCAATGGATGGTTCCCCAATCTCAAGTCAATCTTCGTAAAATACAGAGCTCCCTAGAGCTGACTAAATGTATCACTGATACGAGGAAAATGATACTTGTTCATAATAGTGATGTTATTCAAGACTCTATAATCAATTCAAAGTCTCATTGAACCATATTTATTTTTAACATAAAAGGAAAGATCACCCCATAGTGATGTTCTAGGTCTAATGAAAACATTATCTAATAACACCTAAAATTGATTCTCTAACTCTAAAAGTTCAATTTGATCCATTATATAAGGAGGTTTTGAAATTGTCTTAGAATCAGGAACTAAGTCAACTGTAAATTAAAATTCTCGACCTGGTATTATACTAGGAAAATCATTAGGTAAATCATCAAGATAATCATTTACTACTGGCACATCATTAATCTAAATAGTTCCATTGTTTTCAAAAATATGTGCAAGGTAAAATTCATTTCTATCTTTTATTAGTTTCTCAGCTTCCTGATATGTTATCAAAAGTGAGATTTCATTCTTGTACACAAACAGAAATTCTTTCAGAAAAATAAACCTCTTTATCTATGTAGTCAATCTTACCATGTAAAATTAAAATTCAATCCATACCCAAAATAACATCAAACTATACTAGAGGAAAAACAATAAGCTTTGTAGGTATATTCTTTCCCCACAAAAGGACGAGAAGGTTCTTATAATTTATTTTTCTCTCAACAATTACTCCCAGTTTTTTACCATAAGTTTAGTATTCATATATTGAGATTTAATTCCCAATATACTAGAAAAAGTCTCAGAAATGAAATATTATGTAGACCCTAAATCAAACAACACATTGGCATAATCTGAATTAACAAACAGTGTACCTGATAGTACTTTATTCGATGGCCAAACATCTGTTGAAGTTGTTGCAAAGGATTTCACCACCTCTTTCTATTTGTATTCCAGTTACTCTCCCTCATATGAGTTCTTCATTGGACACTCATTTGAATAATCACCCATTTCATTTCACTTAAAAAAATTTACTCACTATAAATCAGATTTTGTCTTACAATTACCTTACTCATTCATAGTGAAATTACGAGCCTTTTGTCCCATTTTTCAACAATGGTAGAACTTACTAGAATTCAAAATACATTCCCCGGAGTGATTTTTACAACAATTTTCACAAACTATAAACTTATGTTTCTTCCCATAAAAAATTTTGGAAGAGTTCTTCCATTTTGTATGCCACCTCGACCTCTTATTCTGTTTTCTGCAAAAGAATACATGATAATTAGAAAACTCCACTTCCACCTTCTCTGCGCATCGATCATGTTTTTCATAACTTTTTTACTCATAAGAAGCTATGTCCATTCAATAATTTTGATTTAATCTTGAGTAAAAATGATTAATTTTACTATTAAGATCTTGTATGAAATTTGGAGCATACATTTCCAGTCGAGTGAATTTTTCTCCATAAGTATCCACTAAGTAATCTTCCTACCTCAATTAAAAGATATTTTTCAACGTAAGATAAACCACCTTAGGAAAATATTTCTCAAGAAATATACCTTTGAATTCATTCCAATCATGATCATGAATCTCCTCACTATCCCAGATATTTTTCACCATCGACCACCACTGATTGACTTAACCTTGAAAATGGAAAAGAAAAAGACTAACAATTTTATGTTCTGAAACCCCCATGAAATAAAAAATATTCTCCTTTTATTTACTCGACCCTTATTCTAGAACAGGGTCAGATGATCCTCTAAATGATGGGGGATATTGCCTCATGAAATGCTCCACTATTGACATCTTCATTTGTGGATTATTTGGATGATCTCATACATGGTTACCACCACCATTTGCAGCCTATTTCAACTGTTCCATCAGTGAAACAAACTATTCAGTTCTGATTTCAACCATCTCAGGTTGATGGTTTGGAATCTTGTCTTCCTCCAGATGTCATCACATCATAGCTGCCATGTTTCCTCTATGTAAAACAAATCTGAACACAGAAATATCTTAGGCGAAGAAACATGGCAATTTGTAAATTCTATATCATTAACTTAAATTAATCTAGTCATATTAATTTATCAATATTATAACTCCTAACATTATCTAAACCACCCTATGATACCAACAATAAGACCTCATCCTTATACATTACATAATCCTCAATTAATTTAATAATTCACATTGAGGATTATTTCAATTTTAGGGCTTTAGAGAATCAGGTCATAACATATATATAACAACTTGAATATTACATGTAGACTCTTCAACACATTATCCATTTTCTCATAAAATAAAAACTCTTGAAAAAAATATCCATGACTCGTTCCATGTTTTAGACAACATGAATTTTCCTTGATCCCAACATTGACCCTATTCATCATTAAGTTTGGTGAAAAAAATTTCAAAAAAACATGGTATTAGCATAAAAATATCAGTAAGTGTAATAAAATAAATAAAGAAAACAATAGTCCATTATTATATACAAGTAAATTAAATCATAATTTTTAATCTTTAACACACCACACAAGATCATAATATTTATGACTAACACATGAAAATCATAAATCATACATTTAACTTGTTGAATACATATCATACTTACATTATAGCCTTCATAGCTACATAATGAGTTTCAATTGTAATACCCATCACATTATATTCCTTAAGTATCTTAGAAAAAACATTAACGTTTACCTTTATCACATTAACCATTGCATTAGAGATATATCTAAGGCACACCCACCCTTTGTTTATCATGGAATCACCCATATACGTAATCAATTACCAAGAACCATAACATATTCATAACACATAAAAAACATAAAGGAAAGGTAACATTTCCATGTTAAAATCATAATATATAATTTTAATATTATTATATAAAAAATACATTATCAAAACCATTTTCAATAAAAAAAAGTACGTACAAAGATTATATGGTATTTATTTTCCTTTAAAAAATCTTTATTTCTTATTAAGGAAGCCAAAGATCAAATAATGCTCACGGTGGCGGAAAGGTCATTGTTACTGCGTACGTTAAAAAGAAAAACTCCCCTTATCATTTAGTAAAATGATACGTAGAAAAATAGTCCCGTTGAATGAAATGAAAATTCAATGGGTTTTATACATCGTATAAAATAAAGTCGTGTATAAATCAAAATATGCCTCAGTGAAAGTAGATTGAGATGAAGTCCCTTACATCATGTCTGACTTGACTCATTCATTCATTAATCTCCTGAATAATAAACTAAAGTTAATTTATACTTACCTAAAAACCTTTTCCAAGTTTATTATTCCTTTTATATTACTTATTACAATGTTATAAATTTTATGTAATCATATAAGTTAATAATGTTCATTTTGTCGATATTTGGTACTTGAGTCAAAAATGAACTTCTTATAATTACAAGTTGTTCATATAGTCAAAATTACATTATATATTAAATGATATTCATGATTTAGATATCATATATATAATTAATATCTAGTATATATATGTATTTATAATATTATATAACATTTAGAGGTAAGAAATAAAATGCATAGTTCATCGAGACGGTAAGTCGTACGTATGCATGAACACTACATTCATTTATATTTCCTATTTAATGGAATGAAAAATTAATGATACATAGGTATATTATAATCCTATTTTAATATCATATATATAATTTCATTAACTCCATCTTTTATACTTTCTACGTATGGCATGAATGATTCATATCACATTGAGGGGGCGGTAGTCCGCACTTTCTTAAATGAAATTATCGATTTTACCCATTATGGAAACCATAAATGTATTTTATAATTGAAAAAACACAGTATAGAGATAATAAAAATAAATCGTATATCACAAAAAATTATAGTTCCATCATAATGTCCACTATTAGATTCAGTTGGAGAAATTTGAACAATCATCATTTCGTGAGATAGTAGTTTGTTGTCCACAGAAACAGTAAGTTTGTATTCATTAGATGGAGGTGTGTGTAAGTGTAGTGTGTGTATTTCACAAAACAACAACATATTATATTGAGGATAATTATTTTGTTATAAAATAATAGAAAAAATTGATTTTAGGGGGCTAGAGAAGTAAAATAAAAGAAAATAACTTAAGGGAATATGTTACCTTTAAATAGGGTGTCTCCCTTTGGTTTGAACCAAAAAATTTACTTGAATTGCCATTTTCCTTTGTTAAGGATTATTGGAGGTATAGAGGGATGTAGGGAGCTTAATAGGGAATATATTGGATAGTCCAATGGGCTTGAGATGTGTGAATAGTGAGTTATAGGTGATGGATTTTTGAAGGGGGAGGAGGGACTCTTTAGGAATGTTTGAAAATATTATTTCATTATATAATAATTTTCGGTTAATAGTGGTCCAAATATTATTTAATTATAATATAATTTGTCTATAAGTCTAAAAAAATCATCCATTAATAATTGTATAGGTTTTAGATATTTTTTAAAATATTATAATATCATTTATTTAAATCTTTCATTAATAAGGTAATGACTACATCATCATTGTGTCATAAATAATTTTATTTATTGGATGTCTAGCAATTATAAATAAAATACCATGATCTATAAATTATGTTTATATATAAAATGAGTATTTATAGAAGATAAGATAACTCATATAAAACCATGTAAAAATTTATTTACTAAAAGATATATGATTATTTCATTTTTGTCTTTACATTAAATTAATTAATATAAAGTGTCATTATCACTTCTAAGTTTCTCCATGGGGTCCCAAAATTGAACCAAGGATGCCCCTAGTCAAACATTTATCAACCAATAGAATTTTGAAACATTTATGGTAATTTAATATATTAATAATAATATTATATTACCCTTATTTTCCAAATTTAGCCTTTAACGATGTAAAATAAAATATTTAGTGAATTAAATGTTCATTATGTCTAATAATGAAAGATAACTATTTACCCAATTTGGACCACTTGATTCCAAATATGGAATCCATTTTTCCTATTTTGAAACACATAAGTGGCAGAAATTAATTTAAAATTAATTCTCGTTATCCAAACAAAAAGTGTGTTTTTAGGAAATAATAACAATCAAAAGATAGACACTAGTTTATGTCCAATTTCAAAGTGAAATAACTTTAAATGATCAATATTGGATTAAATGGTAAAATTTTAATCTAAATAGACATTAAAAATAATTATAAAGATAATCCATCCTTATAAATAAATTTGATTAAAAGTCAGTTTTGAATTAAAATACAGTATTTTTCACAATTTCATTAAAAATGATCATTATTATAAACACAAAAAAAAAATCATCCAAAGTAAATTTTGTTGATCTTATTCTATGGAAGAATATTTTTTTGTATATATATAATATATAAAAGTTACAAAAACTAGATTTAAAATCGGTTCTCCATCAAAAGGTTGTAAATCGACCCCTTAACGAATATTACATTATTTATGCTTAAAATTGGATCCGTTCATATTTTACGCCTCTAAATTGTTTTGGATAAATGTAAAAACATTTAAAAAAATTTATAATTAGATTTTAGTTAGATCTATTCATTCCCACCAATAAAATTTCATTGAGTTAACTACCATTTAAAATAATATTATATTATTATTTTTTAATATGACTTAGCCTTGTGTGCAACATGATATTTCAAATACTCCCATTGTAGCATGTTAGGTATTCCATCAAACATATCATCCCCTTTAAAGTAAAATAAATTTTTAATTCAAAAATATTAATAAATATGAAAATTTCATATTCTTTATTTACCTAGTATGTTACATCCTTTCCCCCTTTTGTAAATCGCGTCCTTGCAATTTTATTCACATATAAAATAAATGGGTGGTATTTATCCCCCCTAGAATTCTCAGATTCACATGATGCCTCTTCAACCATATGGTTTTTCAGCAAAACCCTTACCTAATAAATTACTTTATTCTTCAACACATTCTCTCTTCGGTAAATAATATGGACCTGTTCTTCCACTTAAGAGATATTCTCTTCCAACGGAACTACGTCTATGCTCAAAACATGAGATGGATCTGGAGAATAAATTCTCAATATTGAAACATGATTAACATTGTGTAACTGGTATAAACTTGGAGGTAAAGCCACTCTTTAGGAAACTAATCTAGCTTTCTCCAGGATTTCATAGGGTCCAATGAACCTTGGACTCAACATTCCCTTCTTTCCAAAAGGAATCACTCATTTCCATGGAGAAACTTTGAGAAAGATATGATCACCTACCTCAAATGAAAGATCCTTGATCTGGTTATCTGAATAAATTTTCTACCTGCTCTAAGCTGCTCACATGTGCTTCTAAATCAACTAAACCTTTTCTACCATCTCTTCTACCAATTCTGGTCCCATCAACTTCCTTTCACCTATTTCATCCCTAAAAGCGGGTGTTCGACACCACTTCCCATATAATGCCTCAAATGGATCCATCTGTATACTGAATGTATATTATTATTATAGAAAAATCAACCAAAAAAAGATGTTGGTCCCAACTTACCTGGTAATCCAGTGAATAAGAACATAACATATCATCAAAGGTCTAAATTGTTCGTTCTGACTGCCCATCTAATTGAGGATGAAAATTTGTACTAAAATTTAATTCAGTACCCAATGACTTATGAAAGCCTTTTTGAAAATTTATAAATAAACCTGGGATCGCGATCAGATACAATGGATATGGGAACTCCGTGAAACCTAACTATCTCTTTAACATACACCCAAGAAAGATGATCTAGAGGAAATGTATCTCAAATAGGAATTAAATGGGAATATTTATTCATTAGATCATCAATAACCTAGATTGGATTATTACCTCGAGATGTCTTCAGTAATCCCATAACAAAGTCCATAGATATATTTTCCTATTATCACGCTAGAACCGGTAAGGGATGAAGCATACCTTTCGGAAACTGTTGCTCTGCCTTAACCTATTTTCAAGTCTATCACCTCATAGTATAGTCAACAATATCTCCTTTCATTCCATCCCACCAGTAATACTATCAAAGATCTCTATACATCTTAGGACTGCTAGGATGAATGAAAAACGAAGAAATATGACATTCACATAACAACTCATTCATTAACTGTGAATCACAAGGAACCCATAATCTCTTTCCAAGTCTCAAAATATAATCATTATCGATGTTAAATTCTGGTAACATACCATTCTGAACCAACTCTAACTTTTTCTACAACCCACTATCTTCTTTCTGCACTTGATTAATTCTATTTTATAGGGATTATTTCAATGACATTTGAAACAAAACAGGGGAATTTCTTGCACAAACAAATTCTATGCCAATGTTCATCAAATCATTAATCAAAATATATTATTCCAAATGTATCAAGTTTAATATAGCATTAATTTTTCAACTCAAACCATCAACCACTTCATTATCCTTTCCTGGATGGTAATTAATCATGTAATCATAATCCTTGATTAATTGTAGTCATCTCCTTTGTCTTAAGTTTAATTATTTCAGAGTGAAAATATAAGTCAAACATTTTTGGTTGTTATATAATTCATGTTTTACTCCATAAAGATGTTGCCTCCAAATATAGAAATAAAAAAAACAATAACATCTAATTCCAAATCATGTGTAGGGTATTTTAACTCATGAGGTTTAAACTGACATGAAGCACAAGAAATTACATGATCATTGTTCATTAGGACACAACCATGTCCTTTCAATGAAGAATCACTATAAATAACAAAATCACCATTTCTGGAAGGTTGTTCCAACACTAGAGAATTCACCCATCTTCTTTTAAATTCCTGAATTCAATCATCACATTCTTTTGTCCAAATGAACATAACACCTTATCTCATTAACTTAGTCATTGTTCTAGATAACCATAAATTATTTTCAACAAACCTCATCTAGTAACTTACCAAACCAAGAATACTATAGATCTCAGAAATAGTTGTGATTCTGGTCCATTTTTCAACTACTTTTTTTTACTTAGGTTAAATTGTTAGCAATGTTTCGAAACAATTTGACCAGGGGAAGATATTTTTTGTATCCAAAAATCACACTTTTTTAATTTCCCATATAGTTTCTTTTCATTTAGAGACTGAAAGAAAACCCTTAATTGACTTTCATGTTCTTATTTAATTTTGGAATAAACCAAAATATCATCAATGAAAACAACCGAAAATATATCCAGGAACTCATGGAAAATTCAATTCATAAGATCCATGAATATAACAGGTGCATTGGTTATCCCAGCAGGAATAAACATATATTCATAATGCCCATATCTAGTATGAAATGCAGTCATCAAAATGTCTATTTCCTTTAAATTCAAATGAAGGTACCCTGATCTCAAGTCAATATTCAAAAAATATTGATCTCTCTAGAGCTGATCAAATAAATCATCGATATGAGGAACTGGATACTTGTTCTTAATAGTGATGTTATTCAAGGCTCTATTATCAATGAAAATTCTCATTGAACCATTTTTATTTTTAACAAAAAAACAGAATCACCCTATGGTGATGTGCTAGGTTGAATGAAACCTTTATCTAATAACTGTTGAAATTGATTCTTTCACTCTTCAAGTTCAATTTGATCCATTTCATAAGGAGGTTTTGAAATTTGAATAACATCAGGAACTATTTACACAGTAAATTAAACTTCCTTATCAGGTATTATACCAAAAAACTCATCAAGAAAAACATGAAGATACTTATATACCACTGGCACATCATTAATCTAAACAGTTCCTTTGTTTTCAACAATATGTGCAAAGTAACACTCATTTCCATCTTTTTCTTGGTAATCACCATCCAGATATGTTATCAAATGTATGAGTTCATTCTTATACCCAAATAGAAGTTCTTTCTGAAAAGAAACCGCTTTATCTCTACAATCAATCTTAGCATGTAAATGGACTGTCAATCCATACATAAAATAACATCAAACTCTACTATAGGAAAAACAATATGGTTTGCGGGTATATTGTTTCCACACAAAAGGACATGAAGGTTATTAAAATTTCTTTTTGTCTCAACATTTCCTCTTTGGTGTTTTTACCCTATATTCAGGATTTATATCCAGGGATGGAGTTCCCAATTAACTATAAAACTTATCAGAAATGAATGAGTGCGTAGAAACTAATTTAAACAACACATTGGCATAATATGAATGAACAATCATTTTACCTGATAATACTTAATTTGATGGCCCAACATCTACTAACGTATTTTCAAAGGATTTAACAACCCCTTTATGCTTGTAGTCTAGATTATTTCCCTTATTTGAGTTCTTTGTTAGACACTCATTTTTATAATGACCCATTTTATTTCACTTAAAACATTTTACTGACTGTAAATCAGATTTGGTGTTACCATTACCCTGATCTTTTTTAGTGTAATTACGAGCCTTATGTCCCATTTTACCATATCATTAGAACTTACTAGAATTGAAAATTCATTCCCCAACATTATTTTTATAGTAATTTTAACAAACTATAATCTTAATTTTTATACCATCAATTTTTTGAAGAGTTATTTCCTTTCTTCTATCACCTCGACCTCTTATTCTTTTGTTTGTCAAAGAACACCTGATCATCAGAAAACTCTAGTTCTACCTTCTCCGCACATTGCACAATTGTTTCATAACTTTTTAACTCATGATAAGCTAAATACCTATTATAATTTGTCATTAATCCAAAATAAAAACAGTTGATTTTACTATTAAGATCTTGTATGAAATTATGATCTTACCTTTCCAGTCTAGTGAATTTTTCTTCATAAGTAGACACTGAATCATTTTCCAACCTCAATTAAATGAATTGTTTTTTCATCCTAATATTAACCACCTTAGGAAAATATTTCTCAAGAAACATACCTTTTAATTCCTTTCAATCAATAGAATCAATATCCTCACTATCCCGGATTTTTTTCACCATCAACCACCACTAATCGACTTCACTTTAAAAATGGTAAATAGAAAGACTAAGCCATTGATGTTCTGAACACCCCATGTCATAAAAGATATTCTCTAGTTGTTTAATCGAACCTTTAGCGAGCTTAGGGTTAGATGATTCTCTAAATTATGGGGGATGTTGCCTCAGAAAATGATACACTACTGACATGTTCCTATGTGGTTGATCTAGATGATCTCGTGCATTGATACAACCATCATTCATATCCTAATTCAATTGTTTCATCACTGAAACAAACTCTTAGTACTGATTCCAACCATCTCAGGCTACTTATTTGGAAGGATATATTTTTCCTAATGTCATCCCATCATATCTATCATGTTTCCTCTGCAGAAAACCATTCAGAACACAAAAATATCATAGGTGAAGCAACATGGTAATTTGTAAATCCTATACCATATACATAAATTAATTTATGAATATAAATTTAACTATGTACTAACTCTTATAGTTATCCATACCTCCCTCTAATAACAACTATAAGGAACCGACATTAAAAATTACCTAATCTTGAATTAGGTTAATAATTCACACCGAGGATCTTTTCATGTTCAGAACTTTTGATAATTAGGTCATAACATATTTATAACAACTAGAATATTACTTGCAGACATTTCTACACAGTATCCATTTTTTCATAAAATAAAAACCCTTGAAAAGAAGAGCCATGTCTAATTCTATGTTTTAGACAGCATAATGCTTCCTTGATCCCATCCCTGACCATATTCATCCTTATGTCCTATGAAAAACATTTCAAAAAAACATGTGATGGGCATAAAAAGCTCAAAAATAATTATTAAACATGGAAAGAAAAAATTAGTCCATTAACACATACAAGTAAATGAAAACGTACTTTTCAATCATTAACATACCACATAAGATCCTATGATTTATGAATAACAGCTGAAAATCATAAATCATAAAGGTAACTTGTGGTGTACATAACACACGTTCATTATAGCCTTCACATCTATATATGGACTTACGTTTGGAATACCCATCACACTTTATTCCATAAATCTATTAGGAGAAAAATTAAAATTTACCTCTGTCACATTACCCAATGCATTGGGGAGCTCTCTAGGGTTCACCTACCCTTATCACCGAACCACCCGTATACAAAAGCAATTCCCAAAAACCATGACATATTCATAACACATAAAACAAATATAAAGGAAAGATAACATTTCCATATCGAAATTAGAATATGTCATTAAAATATTTTGACATAATAAAAACATTTTCAATACAAAAATTTGTATGAAGATTATATGGAATTTATTTTTCTGTTAAAAAAACATTATGACTTGTTAAGGAAGCCAAATATCAAATAATGCTCATGGATACCGAAAGTCCATTGTCACAATGTATGTTAAAAAGAAACATTCCCTTTTTAATTTATTAAAATGATACATATTAAAAAATTCAATTTGAATGAAATTACAATTCAAATGGTTTTATACATTGTATAAATGAATGTATTGTATAAATCAAAATATACCTCAATGAAAGGAGATTGAGTTGAAGTCCATTGCCTCATGTCTGACATGACTCGTCCGTTCTTTAATATTCTGAATAATAAACTAAAGATAATTTATACTTTCTTAAGAAACTTTATGAAGTTTATTATTCCTTTTATATCACTTATTACCATGTTATAAACATTATGTAATCATTTAAGTTAATAACGGTCGTTTTGTTGATATTTGGTACTTGAGTCAAAAAATAAGTTCTTATAATTACAAGTTGTTCATGTGGTCAAAGGTCCATTATATACAGAATAATATACATGTTATAGATATCGTACATATCCTGTATATCTATTATATATATGTATTTATAAAACTATATAACATTTAGAGGTAAGAAATTAAATACACCATTCATTGAGACGGTAATCTATACATACCCATGAATGATACTTTCATTTCTATTTCATGTTTAATGGAATGAAAACATAATGGTTCATAGGAAAATTATAATTCCAGTATAATATCATATATATAATTTTAGTAAATCCATCCTTATACATTCCACGTATGGCATCAATGAGTCATATCACTTTGAGGGGGCGTTAGTCCGCACTTTCTTAATTTAAATTAACGCATTTATCCATTATGGAAACTACAATGGTATGATATGAATGATAAATATAGAAGTATAGAGACAAAATAAATATAATATATATCACATGTAAATATAGTTACATAATAATGGCCACCATGAGAGGCATTTTGAGAAATTTGAACAATCATCATTTTGTGAGGAAGTAGTTTGTCGTCTATAGAAACTGTATGCTCGTATCCATTAAATGGTGGTGTGTGGGAGTGTAGTAAAAATTAATCTAATAATAAACCCAGTATATTTAAGATACTGGTGTTGTTATAAAATAAACAAATAATATGATTTTATGGGGTTGGAGAAGTAAAATAAATGAAAAGAACTTAAGAGAAGACGTTATCTATAAATCGAGTATGCCCCATTGGTTTGAACCAAAAGGTTTCCTTGAATTGTCTACCGCATATGGGAAGGCTTATAAGAGGAATATAGTGATGTAGTGAGATTAATGGGGCCTAGTTTGGATGAGCCAAAGGACTTGAGACATGTAAGTAATGGTTTAGAGGTGATGTCATTTTATAAGGGGGGAGGGGATCTTTAGGAAAGTTTGAAAATATTATTTTATTATATAAATATTTTTTGTTTCTAAAGTCCCGAAATTTTTTAATAAAAATATAATGTCCATATAAGTCTTCATAAAATAATCCAATAAAAATTGGACAGGTTTTTGATATTTTTTTTAAATTTTAAAATCTCATTTATTTAAATCATTCAAAAATAAGGTAATCACTGCATCATCCATGGGACATAAATAATATTACTTATTTGATGTATAAAAATTATAAATAAAATACCATGATGTATTAAGTCCTTTTATATTTCAAATGAATATTAATATTTGAATATATGACTTATATAACCCCATTTAAAGTTGATTTACTAAAATATATATGTTTATGTCATTTTTTTCATTACATTAAATTAATTAATATAAATTGTCATTATCTCATCTAAGTGGCTTCAGGGGGTATCCAAATCGACCCAAGGATGACCATGGTCGGATATATATCAACCAATAGGATTAGGACACATGTTAGTGTAATTTAATATTATTATTATAATATTTCATTACCCTTATTTACCAGATTTAACCTTTAACCATGCTAAATAAAAATTTTATTAAAGTAAGTATTCATAATTTCTTAAAATAAAAGTAAACTATTTACACAATTTAAACCTCTGGATTCAAAATATAGAATCCAATTTTCAAAATTCATAATACATAAGTGGAAGAAAGTAGTTTATAATTAATTTCTGTTATCAAAACAAATAACGTGTTTTTAGGAAATATTAACTATCCAAGGATTGACACTTGTTTATGTCCAATTTCATAGTGAAACTACTTCCAATGACCAAAATTGGATTAAATGGTTAAAAATAATATAATTAAACTTTTAGACCAATTAA
Source organism: Viscum album (assembly GCA_963277665.1). Taxonomy (NCBI): domain Eukaryota; kingdom Viridiplantae; phylum Streptophyta; class Magnoliopsida; order Santalales; family Viscaceae; genus Viscum; species Viscum album. The sequence continues at coordinate 1,324,559,868 of OY728142.1, read as the reverse complement.
AAATATAATCTAACCATATAAATAAATTAGATATAAAGGTATTTTTGAAATAAAATATAGTATTCCTCACCATTTCATTAAAATTTGATCATTATCCAAAAAATACCATAATTTCATCCAAATAAATTCCGATGCCCCGATTTTAAAGAATAATATTTTTTTTTAAATAGAACTTATAAAAGTGGCAAAATCTAGATTTAAATATGGTTCACCATCAAAATTTGGTAAATCAACACCTTAAAGAATATTAGATTATTTATTCTAAAATTGGATTCTTTATTATTATAAGAAACTAAAATTTATTGGATAAATTTAAAACATTTAACAAAATGTATAATCACGTTTTAGTTAGTTTTAATCAATCCTTCAAATAAAATGGATATGAGTTAAATACCATTTAAATAATATTATATTTTTATTTTTCAATATCACCCAGCCTTGTGTAAAACATGATACTTAGAAGAAATCGGTTGTTGCGTGTTGGGTACGCCATAGAATATAGCATCATCTTTATAGTAAAATTAATATTTAATTCACAAATATTAATAAATATGAAAATGTAATATTCCTTATATACCTTGGATGTTACAATATATCTTGGCTACCCTAGTCAGAGCAGATCGTGCATGTTCTTCTCTACGTGTTTTCTGATACATAACTCCCATGAAACCCAAAATTCTATGAGATTTAAAGTAACATAGCAATTTTTACTCCAGATAAAACAACAAGCACTAAAATTTTTCATATAATGTCAAGATTTCTTTCATAAAGATTCCAAATCCACAAAAACCTCTACCATTCATAGCTGTTGAGTCACCTGAATCAATTGAAAACAAAGGGTAATTTACCTATTAATTGATTCTTTTATTATTATTTTTTTAAATCGTAACTCTGATCATTTGATCAATTTTTTCCGCACATATCATCCATGTTTCAGTGTCCCATCTTGGAATCCATCGCCATCATCCCAAATCAAAACATAATCTATCTAAAAAGTGATCCTTCTATCATTCCGGAAACCTCCATGAATCTGATTATGTGATTGTTATCCAATCCCTTTGAAAATTTTGAATTGTGATATCATTTTCAAACACTAAATAACATGAAGAAAAATGGTGGGAAAAGAAAAAAATGAAGATATATCATCATTCGGTGATACGATATTCGCGAAATATTAAGAGATTTGAATGAAAATGGGGATGAAAATTTGGCCCAATAAATGTAAATTATTGGGTATAGGTACACTAACTAAATCCTGTCCAATTAAAAGAACATTAATTTTAGAATTAAAATGGATTTAAAACTAATTCATTAAAATTATTTCAAAGGGGTAAAATCCAAAAAATCATGATCCATTTATTAATATCATATCAGTAATTTATAAATAAAATTTCTTTCAGTGAAAAATGTGAAGATTTTTCAATGTTCATTGTTAATCCCATAGTTCACCCTTATCATTATTGGTAATCTATATTCCAGGAATGATAACAGCAATGAATATCTTTACCTATAGGGCTCTAATATCTTGGGTTTATACACATAACCCTAGAGATTCTAAAAAACATAATATTTAAATATGGAGGTTATGTTTTTTAATATTGAGGTGACTAATTAAATAAAATATTTAATTAACTAACACATCTACCAATAACCGCCAACCATATAATATTTGACACAATATTACATAATGTTGTTTATAGGGTAAACCCCTTATTTGGTAAACAATAGTGGTCCCAAATTTTCTATCTAGGGTACTGATTAATGAGAAAACCATTTTTTAAATGTATTCACTTTAGATAATATATATTAATATTTTTCAAATATTAATTTAGGGGTCTTATATCACCAAAATAATAGTTTTGATTAAGGATAAAAATCAAGATGTATTTATTGAAATATTCAAATTATCATACAAAAACTACAAATTCTTAAATTTTCATCTCTTTCAAGGACTGTCACCTCAAAATTAACAAGCTACAAAAGAAGTTGGGGTAATGATAATGCATCTTTCTATAAAGATACAAAGAGATTTCATGTACACTACATTGCTACCAAATCACTCAAAACAGAGTAATGATCCACCTATGGAGGATTTTATCATACTAATACTCTATTTACACTAGATATGCCATTAATTTGGATCCATCCTTCATGTCCAGCTTTCCCCACTCAATAACATGTGATGGGTTGCACATGTATCTCCCCAACTATGAAACATGTAAGAATTCATTCACTTGATCTAACTTTGATGGTAAGGATAAGTAGTAATCAACTTATCCAACCCAATGATGGATCGAAAATGGACCAACAAACCTCGAGGGTGGCTTCATTACCTAGAAAAATATATTCAATCACTATCAAGGGGAGAATCTATGGAAAATCTTGTATGCCTAAATGTACACTAAATGGATAGATATCAGTCCAGAGGACATTTTTTTTCTTTGGGAAATCTTCATATGTTGCTGGATCACATGAATATTCTATGTCATTCCATGCACTAGTTCTAGAAAAACAAGATATATATGTCTAATATCAATCCTATTTAATGGTGGCCTATATGGTAGATGTCCAGTAAGAGCCCCAAAAGACACTATTTTCTTTGATTGATTTCTATCTAGGTGAATATTCACTTTATACTCTTATGGTCTGAGTAAAAAAATAAATTCTCAACCAAAATAGAATTCTTCATTACAATCAAAAAATGGAATACTGCTTCCTACTACATTTCTGGGCTCACAATGTTCAACTCAATTTTTCACAAATACCTTCACCCGTAATGGGCCACATACTACCTTAACATCAATAAGCATCTGATTCAACATATAGAGGCATCAGAAAACAACACATACTCATCTCTCTCCTCTGGACATCTCAAAATAGGAGCACTAGTTATCCTAAACCTAAAATCCTTCAAGGATATCAGAAACTTCTCATTCCAAAAAAATAGTATCCCTTTCAACATTAAGATAGTCAAAGAGGACCCAATGTTACCACAAACATCACGTATTATCATATAAAATCATGGAAACTCTAGACCACTAACTCACTATTGGTTCATTCCCAAACATGCACCAAATCAATCTTTCTTCATCCACTGCTACACCATACACAAATATGGAATTACCAAGAAATTAAACCTCTTGAGTCAAAAAAATGACACTATCTAAGATTAATATATAGATATTTCTTCCACATTAATTCTTATTCCATACCAATGGGTAATATATTCTCCTCATCATAAAAAGAGTATATGATAATTTCCATGAAAATAAAAATGTTGAATTGTTCTATGTAGGGATGAATGATTTTCTTCATGACTTCCATAAAGACAGGTGGTGATTAGTAACATAAAAATTCATCATTAGGAACTAAAAATTTATATTATGACATTGAAAAGTATTCTTCAAAATAAAATATTCTTGAAACATCATATGTGGTTTTTCAAACATGTGATCAATCATTGAAAAAAAACCCACACCGTTCAATAGATTGAAATGGTTTCTAGGCCTCATAAATGGGTACTTGAACATGATCTTTATGTTATTTAAGTGATGACAATCAAAAAAAATCCCCATGAACCCCTATTCATTTTTAATGAACTATTCCATATATGCCCATATGTACATACATGTTCTGATTAAAATAATTCTATCTAATTTCTTATAATTGCACCTCATCCATCATAGATTGGTATTAGTCATATGATATGTTGTAGAAGATATAAGTGCATCAAAGGTGTGAAATTCACTGTAATATTCAATATCACATTACATTGGTAGTATCAAAAGAATTTATAGATTGATTTATATATATTATTTTACTACTGAGACAAGAATGATTCTACAAGATCCAACTAAACCAGTGGCTGAACTGACCAAATAATGGGTGATATTTTTTACCTACCTCCATTCTGGCACAACAAGATCATTCATAAGGTTCCTATATCCCAAGAAGTATAATTTTATCCCGTATATTCAAAGGAACCAAACTCTCTTATATTTATTTTCTATCTATGTGTACAACCCAACCAACAAGTCTACACCTAGAAAAACCTCATAAGGTTTTATCATAATGACCATGAGGCCCCATGAAAAAAAATTATCTATTAAGTGCAAACTCCCATGGATAGAAGATGTGAAATATTGAATAATCCCTCTATGTATGAACATCAAGACATAGATTATAGGACAAGTACTCACAAATAATATCTAACTCTCGCACATTATATATGAATATGAAGGAATGAATAACAACTATGTTTACATGTACTTGATAAAATGTAGCGAAAAAAATATTGTAGCTAAAATCATCTCATGAGTAGTTTGATAAAATCCATACATAGAATAAAACTACCAATACCCCCCTTACTTCTATCCACATGAGCCTAATATGGGACCCTAGTTCGGTTGGTGGGTTAGTTTATATGTTCATCCTCTACAAACATATCCTCCCAATATAGATCTACATTCTCCTATTTTAGTACACCATCCTAGGGTGTCTCCCTAAAAATTTTGGGTTTATCCTTAATAATGTGGATGTCTCTTACAAGGTGTTCTATCCACTACTTATCCACCATTAGTAGCAGGTGATTCAGGTTGTCATAAACCCTATGACCTCGCACATCACAAGACTAATACTACCCCTCTCTAGGATGACTGGATCATATGAACAAACATTATCATTCACATCCACATGTCTATTTCTTAGAAAATGTATTCCTACCATGCTAATACTTTTGTGTATGATTCCAATTATGTAATATAGATACTTAACCCCACGATTTCTATTCCTGGCTTCAACTGCCCATCACCCCTCTTCTATAATGTTCATGGTTACCAAATCCAACTACAAGACTCCAACATAAGTGGGATTTCATAATAAGTACCTTCTAATATATAGGTATGTATGAAGACCCTTCTCATACTACCATGCCTGGTAGTATCCTTCCCACACCATATTGAGATGATATAATGTGAGATTGGAAATCTTCTAGGATCTCTTGAAAACATACATGTCACTCAACTACAATTAAATAATCACCTAGATACTCATAAATCACAATATAAAATGGTAATAATCATAACAGAACAATTATTAAACATTTTAATATGGAAGAATCATCACATCATGAGTTAGAGTAATTAGACCCCATAGTACCCTAGTTCAACAAGAAGAAGACTTATTGCAATTGAGATAGTCTTATCTTTCAGGGTCTAAAACAAGATGGAAAACATAGACCACTACCTCAATTCAATCCTCTATTGCATGAGGGAATATTTCACCATGAAAACTAAATATTCAATATTAATTAATCTCTTGAAATACTATAATCCCACATTCATAATCATCATAATGATATAGAGCTATTATTTCCAAACATGTAGTTGATATTAAACCTAGATCACTAGAGGTTGATCCATGTATATACCAATGGGTGGAAGCACAACTCAATACTCATGTGGAGAATAAAAAAATGAAGAAGACACTGAACTGAGAAATTTTAATTCAACTAGTAATATTCATGACACTATATTAATATCCCTACAGGAATTCATCAGGGAGGAATCCTAAAAGATAATAAAACATGCTATATTTTTATGTCTATATCTAGGGAGATTTCCCAAGAGGTATATGAAATTGAAATGAATCAATCACATATGAATCATGTACCTTAGGTTTCCCTACAAAAAATATATCTGTATAATGATTTATAAATAGTTAATAATTATCCTAATGTATGGATACATCAATCACCACAATGCCCCTAGGTTACCTAGAATTAGTCCTGAACGCGAGATAGTATACCATCATCTCCCTATGTTCCTAAAAAATTACTCACATCATGTGAAATTCCCAACACTAACCTCTGGAAAAATATCCTTAATACCACTCAGTCACTATCAATCCCATCGAGCACCCACTCGGGATGGCATTAATATGATAGTAAAAAAACAAGCACACCACCATCAAGAATGGTATTGTACAAATTGCCAAGTAGGGCATATTAAAATGGGAGAAATTATCTAAATGTACCTATATTAATGTAGAAAAATAAATCCATGAAATGGTTCATTTATATAAGGAAGCTAAAATATATTGATAGTAATCGAAGTATACAAAATTTTATAGGAAAAATAATATAATTATGATAATTAATAAAAAACATATAAAGGTAAATAATACATGTGCAGCCAAAAAAACGGCCCCTACCAGAAAAAAAACTCGAAAAGGTTAAAAAACTAAAGATATTTTCACTTAGAATATATATGGAAAATCACCAAACAATTTCAACTCTTCTTACTACCACTATGTTTTTCTAATACCTGGTCCACCGATTTCACTACCATTCAAATTATTATCTATAAAAGACACAAAATGTGTGGGGATATCCCATGTAGGGGTTATTATATACACACTCAACGTGATTATATACACAATAATGGAGAAATATAATAACATAGAAAACACTACCCATAAGGACAGAGATTTATGAAACTAAAAATATATATTCTCAAAAATAAACCCCGTAAAAGAGGGAAAGGGGGTCTCCATATTCATATTCTGCTAAGAATAATGTTGTGTCTTAATGTTACTCCTTTTATCTTATATCTAATTAATTTCACCATGTAAATATCCACATGAATTTCTTTTAAGATCCTTCACTTCTCCACTATTCTTCATAGTTGAAGGAGCACTAAATTCATTGGATGACTTTCTCCTAGATGAAGCTAAAATTTATGAGAGTAAATTACCATCGATAGAAGAATCATTCCATCTATAGCATGGGGGAGTATGGGTTCTACTTGTATGAAAGGTATAGTGGACACATTCTCTCATGTGACAGGGGAGTACCAGCACTAAAATTAATATGATGACTAAGCTCGATCACTATTATCCTTCAAACATATATGGTAGAAACATTTTAATCATAACACCATATGTCATATGTAAAATTCCAAATTTAATTCATACATCATGTCCCTTATGGAAAAATACTCATATTGGTCTATTGAAGGGTCCAAATGGATTTCATGAAGAATGAGATATATAAGGTATATGACTTTGAGGGGTGTATAAAGTGTTTCCTATTGGGGTATATGGTGTTTTTATGTCTCATCCCTATATTTCTCATGGAAATTAAATGTACATTCCATATACATATGGTCACATAGTGTGTGAGCATGCCCAAAATAATAGTATTTTTCTACCCTTAACATAGATAGGAAAGCCATGTGGCTCCATAATATGTGTCTTTATGGGGTAGATTGCATGTAGACATTAGCTCTTCTATCTTTGTTTTTGTCACATTAAATAGATACTATGGTAGGATCACATGGTGTGTGGGTCCATGAACATGTCTTTAGATACCTAACTCAGGTGAAAGATTGTCTTCTATGAGATTCTGAGGAACATGACATGTGTTCTTTGGGAGTAAAAATCTCATACTCATATTTTTCACTGAAAGTGAAGATTTTCATCATACAGATACCAAATTACCCAAAACCACCATCCTTAATGCATCTTAACACACAAGAATTAACCGAGAAAAAAAATGAAGTACTCTTTTAAATAGTTCCTAGAATCTGATGGCCAGAAATCATAACTCTAATAATCATAGCTATAGTCATCATAACTCTTTTTTTTATTTGGGTTACAAACCCATTGAGATATCACCTAAATCCCATAAAATTTCTAGATCCATATTTAAAACCTTTATCCCCATGTAGTTTATACATATTTCATGAATTTATGGGTTTGATCATTATAAAATACATATTGACAATATAGAATCATGAAGCTATGGTCCAACAATGCATAATACAAAGAATGGTGGTGGTGAAATAATATGAAGAAACAGATATCATCATTGGAAAATGTGAACAATGTCATTGATTTCATATTTAAAAAATATATGTAGTTTAAATTACAAACAAGAAATATAAGTAATTAAGTTCAATAATAGTAATTAAATATAGTCTTATGTGATGAATAGAAATGGAAGACACCAATACGATATAATACTCAGCATTAAAATTAAATCAATAAGTATAAATTCAAAAACAATAATTATACCTAACTCAATAATAGGATGAAAATATTTGTCGAATATGTATGATAGTGAAAAAGTAAATATTATTCTATGTTCTTTTTTTGTCTCATTGATCTCCTCACTCACTTTCGTAGATCCTTGTTATGGACTTTTTAATGGAAAATAATACCCCCCCTACAACACTTTATTCTCCCACGGTTATAGAGATATCCCTAATGATTTTATATAATAGTGTATTTAATGAGAGATATTAAGTTTTATTATATTTAAATAAATAATATAACTAAAATTAATAATATCTTAATAAAACTTCCAATGACCACAATACATGGAACATCTAACACCACTGATATTTATGTCATGCTAGAAACAATTAGGGTATTAAATTATCCATCCAATGACCTGATCTGTGGGGAAAATTTTAATTCAAAAATGATGTGTTCCTGTGCTTCAATATAAATCACTATTTTTTAAATATTATTTTTTTGGTCCTATAGTATACCAAACATAGTTCCAACTCTATATTAAAAATGTATTGATATGTATATAAATATTAAAATGATTAAATTACTGATGTTAGAGTCATTACAACTAGGTTTTAATAATGTTTTTGAATTTATTTATTATTTAAATATTGATCATTTATCTTTATTACTCTACATATTTTTTTGGTTTAAAACTAGTTAAATTGGAAATCTGTATGTATATATTATACCCGTATATAATAAGTGGTAATTATTATCTTCTTTTGAATAATAATTATTTTTCCTTATGTAAATTATAATTTAACCATATACCATTCATGGCAATTTTAATTTACCTTTACATATATTAATTTTGCAGTTATTCATACATATATAAACACTTTTATACTATTACATGAGTTTTCAATTACCTTTACAAATCAAGGGTAATCTTCTACATACCATTATATATAATTATTAATGCCCTTATGTGGGTAGGGTATTATTATTTTATGATTTACTTAGGTAGTTTCATTTATTATTATACCCATATGAAATTCCCAGTTCTATAAATATTTAAACTTGATAAAATATTGATTAACTTTAGGTAGATTCAATACCTTTATGAATGTGACTTGATGAAAACTTTTTCCATTATATTATGCAAAATTATTCATACATGAGATAAAAAATAATTTTATCAAACATTTTTTTTTCTTCAATTGAACTAATGTATACCCTCATATAGTGTTTCAGTTATGTTTACATAGAATTTGTAAACTATTATTATCCATTATGAAATTGTTTCGTTACCCTTACACAATGAAAGTTACTTTTGGGAAGGTGCTAGGACACATTACTTGGGAAGTGTAAAATATAATTTTCCATTACATTAGTTAAGATGTTACTGGTCCCAAATTATTAAAAGTCAATATTCTCTTTAAATGAGATTGGTACCTTTATATATAATTTATAATACCATAATGTACCATGACTACTTTAATTACACATTCCATTTAAATAGTTTTAAAATCTGATGTTAGGTATAGAATTATATTCTTTTTATTAAACATAATATATACATCATTAATCAAAAGACACCATCAATAATGAATTAAGAATATAAGATGGATTAGATAATGATTTTCAATATACATGATGTTTCTAAATTTATTTTCTAACCAATTGACTTTAAATATGTGATTTGATGGGTAGAAAATACTATGGGAAGAGGATTCCTAGGATTTTGTTGAAGAACCAGACCTTTTATGTTATTTTATAAATAGTGATGGAGGGAAAGTAATGAATGAGTGTGAGAGAAATTTAGATCCATTGTCCATTATATAGAAATAATAAAATAGAACTAGTTTCCTGAAGCGTTAAATTTTTCAACATTAATTCTTTAAGGGATTAAGTACACTATTTCACACCAACTAATTATTTTAAGTCATCTAGAAAGACTATTTATTTTTATTTTTTCATTAAATATTCTACTATTCATTTTTTTCATAAACAGTTTTACCTCCTATTAAATGGTACATAAAATTTTGACTACTTGACAATAAGTTAAACTTATATGTTAGATCTACAATTATAGAATAATGTTTGATAGGTCAGGGTTGCTTTTTTGAACACTTGGATTTTTTATTAAACCCATTACCAGAAATTTTTTTGGTGTTTCTAGTGTAACATAATTGAATTAACTCAATAAGTAAAAAATATTCCTATTATTTTTTAGTATGTTCCAAAAAAAATACCATGATTTTATTATATGTATAATTTTAATTTTAATCACATAGATATCTTACATTTCACAAAACACTAGGTTTAATCAAACCATGATATACTAATAAATATTATATAACAGTATATAGTAAGTTAGAAGTTATGAATAGTATTTAATAAATTATGAAAATATATTTTACACAAGTTTATAAAATTAATTCTTTGATTACCAAATAATTGGAAATGAGAATTAAAACCAATTGAATATAAATGATATGTTTTTATTATACAATTGTTTTTTCGCTAATAATGGAATGTAATAAAAATAACTTAAGACTATAATTATTAATGACATATATTAATATATTGGTTATAAATTAACTAAAAAATTATATTCTTTTAATAAGTTTTATTGGAATAATAGATGAATAAAACAAATTTTAAGTATAAGGTGTTATATTTTTTTAATAAAATGTATATTTACAACATTTTAATGGAGAACTTATTTTAAATCCAATTTATCAATTATTTAAATATTATATCTGAAAAATTAATCTTCTTATTTTAAATTATAATATAAAACATTAATTTCATTTAATTTTCTGTATATTACTGATAAGTCTTGTGTTTTGATGAATAATGATAAAATATATCATTTTAATTGAAATCATCATTTTCATTTTAGTATTTTATATTTCTAAATTAAATTTCTAATAGGTTTTAATGTATAATTAGTTTATTTTTATTTCATTTTATATATTTTATAAAATTGGAATCAATTTTATAATAAATATAAATATAAAAACCCTAAAATCTTTTGTACTTTTTCACTTTAGTAACTTGTTTCCTCATTCAGTCAACGTGATTAATTTTAAAGTAATTAATGAAAATTATTTGTTTTTAATTTTAAAAAATATATACCATATTTTATATTATTGGATCAAAATTATTTAAATTAGTTTCATTTATTCTTGGGCATATGAATAGTAAATTTTCAAATATTTTAATTGTAATGGTTAATGTTAAACTAAGTAATTATTTTCAAAATTAATATTATAAATACTATAAAATTACCATTATACAAGCCATAATTTAATTTTATGAGTGTATTTCAACCAAAATAAGCACTGGGAATAAATTATGACCCTTTGGTGACTCTTTTTTGGGAGTATTAGATTTATAATATTATATTCAATGAAAATCCAATTTTTTCACACAATTTTCTTCAACAAGTGAAATATTTTTAATAATTGGTTATATAGGGGATATATTCGACTATAAATAGTTCATTGATATTTAAAATTTTTATCATTACCATGAGTTTTTTTTAAAAAAAAATTAGAGAAGAAATAATTAAATTATAGTCCAGCATAATGATGATGTAGTAATTGTATAATTAAAGGAAATATCAAATAAATTATATTAAAAATACTAACATAAATATAATATGAGATTATTAATTTCATACATTATTTTTTTTGATTAATTTGGAATGTTAGTCATGTTTTAAAAGTATTATTATGAATTTATATTTTTTTATTTTATTTTTCAAAAGTCTTTTTTTAAATATTATCTAAATTGACCGTATTTATATTTTTAAATATATAATATTTTATTAAATGATATAATAATTCAGAAAATATCAATTCCATCCAACTGATTGGGGTATGTCTAAAAAATTCATCAATTAATCATTTACTTTCCACCTATAATTTTATTATAAAAATATTTTCTCTCACAGTTTAATTTATATAATATCATCGTAAGAGTTAAATTGGGTGACTAAATTTTAAAACATGATGACAAGGGTAATAATTTAACATAACGTTTTCTATAAATTATTTTATGAGATTTATTAGGTTCATCCTTATATTATATTTGATATTAACCACTTTCAAACCATTTTTAATTGAAAATTAATTTATATTAATTTTAATTTTTGAGATTTTACAAAAGTGACCCTCGCTTAAATTATAAGAGGAAACATCCTACCTTAATTCCTCACACCACATTAAAACATCTAACTCAACCAAACCCTACCAATTTTTCCTATTTAAATCTTTATCCAACTTTTGGGGAACATTTTATTCTACAAATACCCACCTTTTATCTTATGAAAAGGGACCTAAAAGGGGTTCCCTAAAGAAGAGGACTTCACTTTTACCAACTCATCCAACTTAATTTCTTATCATAATTTTTAATCATGTGTTTTTTATATGAAAATTTAATAAATAAATTATCATATATATGGTTATATTTTATTATGATTATAGGAAATCCATATTCCATGATTTATCCATCCTATGACAAATGAGAACATAGTGCATGGGTACGTACAACTTATCGTCTCCATCTCTTGGTGTAATATTTTTTTCATCACCACTTATCAAGGATAAGTATAATGATAGATACAATGGATATATATGATAATTATTAAATGATTCATATGTTGAAAAAATTAATATACCATCCACTTACCCATTTTGCATTAATTGTTTGACATTTTCACTCAGGCTTTCGTAATGATTACCCTCTTCATGATGCAGTGTGGTTCATTTCCCAGGTTTACCATTCCGGAATGATAATATAAATGTATTTAATGATCAAATATGATTTTAAAAACATTAATATTAGTATGGGGATGTTGTAACTATATTCTATTAAAATGAACTGACCCATTTAAGTTAAAATAAGTATAAGAAAATGAACCAGTTGACACTTGAAATAAGGTAAATACCAATATATTATTACCAAAATGATATAAAAATATCACATATGATATAATAAATATGGTTCTAGTTATGGTATACATTAATAACTAGATTTAATCCTTTATAATTGAGGTTTAATAAAATTCTATTAAATGAAGTGTAAGGTAAGGGACTTCATCTTAATCACCATTCATTGAGACATAGTTTGATGTAATACACCCATCATCATTTATAAGGTGTATAAAAACCCACTTTTAAATATCATGCCATTAAATTATTTTTTATCATGATATTTAATGTTTAAAAATTTTATTTTATCTGTTTGATTATGATATAAATATTAAAAGTGGTATGGGACACCTTAAAGGTTTAAATATTAAATTATTTTCATCATTTTCCCCATGTACATTTTTTCTAAAAATGTATTCAAAAATATTTTTAATATTTTCCAATTGTTCTATAATGTTGTTTTAACCCTTTTTTCCTTCTTAAATATTCTTAAAATTCTATATTTTATCCTTTCCTAATCATGGTACTTTATGTATTTTCCTAAAAAATATGGAAGGAATGTTTTTTAACATATAAATGAATTGGCCCAATTTCCACCATCATGCCACCTTAATTTTTTAAAGTTTCTGTAACCTATTTAAAAAATATTCTCAATGAAAACGTTTTCTTTTAAAATGTTGTGGCATTTTAAATGAATGTTTTGAAATTTTGAAAGGTATATTTCTAAAAATAAATTCTTAATTATTTTATTAGATTAAATTATACTATGTTAATATCATATGTTAAATCTTATTTTTAATTGAATTTGATATCTTATATTATCATTTACCATATAGCATTGATTGGTTTATTCTTTTGTTTGACTGTGGATGTGTTATTATAATTACTTTCATGGTTTATGGATAAATTTTTTACATTTTGTATGATATTTTTTCCATGGGAAATTTTATGTTGATTATATTTTAACATTTTCATATAAAGAATTAATTAGAATTACTAAGAGATGATATGGGTGCATTATAGCCACACGATTCAGCAATAGGACACCTAAGACAAATTTTTTAGGGTATTGGTTGATGCCTTTCAAATTTATGTTTGTAATCTTGGCTGAATCCTCGATGTTATGTTGATTATTTCCAACATTAAACATTCCCTAATTATAATATTATTTATTGATATTATAAGTGATTATTGGATTAGTACAATATCAATGTGATTATTTATGTTAAATTACTAAATCCTAATTTATTCTTTCCATATTATGCACAATATTATTTTAAAATCTATTGCATCTTTGTAATAAGTATTATATTAATTTCTATGTAAATTTTTATAATATCTTCTATTATATGATTACCCTTACTGAGCATTTGATCTCACCCCTTTCTTAGGGTTTATTTTTTCCAAGATTCAAAAATGTATATTATGAATCATATGTTTAGTTAATCTATTGGAATATTGGTGTTCTAAAAGAATTATTTATATTTCAGTTTATATTTTGAATTTTAATAGAAGTTTCATGTATTTAATCTGGTTTCCTAAACTACTAAACTTATATATACTTTGGGATTTGAATCATGTATTTATGTCAACGTAAAAAAGCAAGGCACTGGCTACAAGCTACTAGAGTCGGGGTTGTTATAGATAGTATCTGAGAATTTTTAGTAGAAAACATAGAAACTATATTATGAAATATTCCATTAGTTAACATAACCCTATGATAGACATTGACGATATGTATAGAACAACATCCTATAATTTTGGTAAGGTAGAGATTATGTGGGTCTTCCTAGAAATACATCCACGTCTAGATACTATAAGTTGATGTGGTTTTGGAACAGATATACATTAGGGTAAAAACTCTAACAAGGTATTTAAAAACCCATTCTTAATGTATATAGGGATCACAACATATTTGGGGAATACCTAAAACATTAAAATTAAAAAATCCCACTAACTATATTATTTTAGTTCCTTTTGAAAATTGAAACCAAAATTTTATATCTTAGTGAGATTTCAACAATGTTTTCCAAAAATATCTTCCACATAGTAATTCAATATAAAAATACCCCTTCATAACATGGGGAATAAAAAAACATAAGAAAGGGGAGAGCTTATAATCTCAGAATGTGTAAATAATTGAAATTTTTGAGCATATAATCAACATTAGGATATGAAAACATTATCATGATCATTAGAAGATCATGACCTTCATAACATATATAAAAAACATGAATCATGAAATATTTATTTTTAGTTTATAATACATGAATCCTAAGTAAATAATTTGAAACATCCATGAATATATAACATAGTAAAAATACATGGAATTGTTGAACACACATAAACATGTAATATCATTCCTTATAATTCAAGAAAAATTGTTATTACTTTTTATGGAACTTCATGGGGACTATACCTAATGTGTAAAACAAATCACTATATCATGTGGTAGTCCTTCCATTATAAGGGATCGAGTTTTACCATTTTTCTACAGTGGATTAGGTTTCACCATCATCCAATAGTGGGTCGGGTATCCCCATATTCCCATAGTGGATCATGCTCGTCTACATGATCCCCATAATAATATCATGAGATATAAATAACTACCCATTTCATTGGAGGATGATATTGGTCACACATATAACATAATTAAAACCATACATTTTTTTCCACATGAACATAAATCATTCATCATACCATAACCCATGGAAGGAAATGGGTTTCAAAAACATCATTTAGTCATAACATAACCCATTGAAAAGAAATGTGTTTCATAAATATAATTAAATTTATAAACAAATATCAAAAAGAATAATAATGGAAGAACTAAAACATGTCCCATGTATAATATATAATGCATAAAATAATGTATTATTTTATGTAATATTATTTTGAGAGATCACATAAAAACAATTTTTGAGGAAAATATCCTTTCAACTTTTAAAACATTGTATTTTCCCAAAATTCCATTAAATTTTCAAAGATACAATTTTCATTGAAAATAATTTCAAAATATTTTATTGAAATATTCATATCATTAAGGCTTCATGATATTGGAAATTTAATTTCATCACTTATATGTTAATAAAAAACATTCCTTTCATTCTTTTTGTCGACGAGGTCACTAAGTACCTCGTTTGGAAGACAACCAAAACATTCCTTTCAAACCAGTTAGTAAAAAGTAAAAAATGGGTAAAAAAGGCATAGAATTACATAGTATAAACATTTCCTAAAACATTTTATGAAAAAATGGATATGAATGATATATATTCTCCAATCCAGTCTGAAAAAGAAAAAAATCAAAAGTATAGATGAGATTCTGAAATAAATACTCATTTATTTATAATCAGTAGAATATTATTCCCCATGAATTCTATAAAACTATATGGAAATTAAAATATCCTATTATTATGGGTAATAATCATAAAATACATTAATGGGTATTATATACACCATGTAGAAAAAACTAATATTGTATATGGCATGTGTCCCACAGAAACAAAAGTGAAACATAAATCTCAGGCAACTTTCGTAACATTAGATTAGTGAATACCAAAAAATAATCATCATTTCAAGATTTTAATATCATTATAATGTAAATATATTATATAAATTTTCACAGGTCATTATATAAATGAAATAAAGCAAATGAGTGGTGAATACAACATATATCTCACAAAAATAAAAAGTTACATGAAATTCTCTTACCTTATGTCTTTATTCTTATTGTGCTCATGAAAACCTCTTTTATAATAATTATAAATCTATTATAAATCTATTATAAAACCATATTCATATATATAATACCATATATAACTTACTTGTTACTTTATATTACTATTCTATTAATAATTCCATGATTATGTTATGTGTCGGGTAATAACCGCTTTGTTTCTCATACAAGTTTTAAATTTTTATTCTTGGTCGTCATTCTTAGATCATGATTTAATTATCTCCAAAATTATAACCATGATAAAAATACCATATATTTTTATTATACATGTTTTTATAATTATCTATATAATATAGAAGTTGCAAATAAAATACACAGTTCTAATAGATAGTAAGCCGTACTAATGCATGAACACTTTTTTCATTTGGTTTTCATATGAAAATAAAGAAAATTTTAGGATATATTATAATTAAAAATAATTATCTTGTTATATAAATCATATATATTTCTAAAATTCATCCATATTAACAACCATGTGAAATATAGTTTTAAATAGTTCAAATCATGTCACGATGACTGGAATTCATACGTATTCACGAGAGACGTTATCATTTCCTAATAGATTAGGTGTTAAAAATGTAGATATAATAGGATAATTATATTTTTATTATAATTTTAAAAATATGATATTTACCACAAAAAAAATCCATTAAAATTACAACCAGTATAGGAGGTAAAAGAAAAAATGAACAATCATACTTTCACGAGGTGGTAGTGTTCCATACAAACGAACTGTAAGTTCGTCACCCATTATAAAAAAGTTTCTAAAAGTTTAGGTTGAACCATTAATATAAAAACTTATCTAATAATTTTTTATATTGAATTTTTATGTAAAAATGAAATATTAAAAATTTATGTGGTTTAAGTAAATTAAAAAACAAAAACACTTGTTGATGAATGGTACCTCTTCTTTGGGTATCTGTTTTGGATTTTTACAAAAGGACTTCATTGGATTGATTTATGTGGAAAAAAATGCCTATAGAATGAGGTTAAGGATTGATGAATTATATATGGGCATATTTTTTCCAAGCCAATGGGATTTAGAGGTTTGAATAAAATAGGATAAGTGACCTTTTATAAGAGAGGGGAGGGACACTTTTTGAAACTCTAAGAAATTTTAAATTTATAATAAATGAAAAATCCATCCATATGGATCCAAAAGGACATTTATTCCAATATAATATGAGATAATGTTTTAATTTCATAAAAAATAATTTTTAGACCAGTTTGGATGTCATTTTAAACCTCGTTGTTTTATTAACCCTCATTTAACCTATTTTAATTTTATATATGGTAACAATGATTTTAATATTTAGAGGATGTAATTTTTACATATAAAGTATAAATTGATCAAAAAAATTCACATTTATGTTAGACCATATATCAACTCCTAGTCCTTATTTAATATTTTTTGGATTTTAAAATAATTTAAAAATATATTATTTCAAAAACATCATTAGTATCAATTTGGTCACTATTCATAACATTGACTTTAAGAAAATACATAAAACAAGATATCATAAAACTAGTTCCCTAAAAACCTCAAATATGTTATATCCACCAAAAAATTCATGGATCACAATTAATAAGCTAAATTAAATTTATTTTAACATTTATAATATCATTTAATTGATTGTTTCATTAATTGAATCACTAATTCATCATCAAATTGTAATTATTTATGACAGTTATTTATTTAACAAATATTAAACATAAAATTATATAATGTAAATATTACTTTTATATTTATGAATAATATATATAGTATATAATATCTTAAATAAACCCCCATATTAAAAATAGTATACATAATTGAATTAAGAGTGTGAATTTTTGTCACTTCCTTTGAGTTTAATAAAACTTATGTATTTTTAATAGATAAGTGTCCATTAAATTATTAAATTTCCATATTTATGTGTTAAGATTCAAATTTTATTCATCTAATTTCATTTGGGCATTTGCTAACATAATTTTATAATTTCTATTATATTTTTTTATCATAATTAACCCAATTTTCCCTTAACTGCTGTATTAAAAATTACTAAATTGATTATTCATATTGTCCAAAAATAGAGGGGACCTATTTAATTAATTTGGAACTTCTGATTTAAAATATGAAATCAATTTTCCAAAATTAAAAATTCATAATTTCATATTATTAATTTAAAATTATTCCCATTGAGGGAATGAGAAAAGAGATTTTTAAAGTGAAGTCATCTAGAAGATTGACACATTTTTATATCTAAATTCAATGTGAAAATTATTATAATGGGCTATATTAGATTAAATGGAAATAATTAGATCTAATTATACTTTAAATTTATTCAATTATTTAAAAAATCATATAAATTACTTCAATGAAACAACTATTTTCAATTAAAATTCAATATTTTTTCTAGTTCATCAAAACATGAAACTTATCATAAAATTACAAAAAAAAATAAATAAAAATAGATTTTGATATCCAAATTTAAATTGAGAATATTATTTTCATATAAAAATTCTAAAACAATCAAAAATTGGACATAAAATTCTTACTATGTTAAAATTAGGTAAAATTACCCTTAAAATGAATTTATGCAAAAACAGATTTAAGTTGTTATGATCTGATACTTATAAATTCTATTCAATTAATATAAATAATATTTTATTGAATATATATAATATATATTTAATTAATATCATTAATTAATTTTAATTAATTTAATTTATTAAAAGAGAACAACTTTCAGAGTATAAAAATAAAACAATTTGATTCATAATCAATTTGTTTATATTTTCATTTCTAATTAATTTGTATGCAATGAATTCATATTATAAAACTAATATAATAATATGTCAGTTAATAATATTAATAAATTATAATATAATAGGTAAGTAATAACATATTATATTAAATAATTATATTTTTATAATATAATATTTCTCGGTAAAACTCAGTCCGGCTTGTTATACAGGCTATCAAAAGAACTCAGCATTGTGTATAACATAAGACAAGAATAGTATTACAAATACTATAATCTATCCAATGTGTTTTTGTATTGAAATATTGAATTGGGGTTTCATAAAACGCAAGCTAGTAATAATGTTTTATATATCACAAAATATACATTCACCATTATGTGAAATGAAAAATATAGAAATGATTATATTAAATTTAAAAAATATATTACAGAAAATTTCTGGGTAATACATTATTTCAATAATGAATAAATTTATCCATTGAAACTATTCTTGGTTATCAATGTTTTAATACTTTAATGTTCCATTCCAAGAATCCCACATCATAAAAATGAATACAAAAACTCCATTTTAAAAAATAAAAGTTAAAAACATAAAAATTACCCATAGTAATGAATAACTACGTTTCCACATAGAAGAACATAGGTGGGAACTGAAAACATAGAAAAGGAATAGAAATATATCCATCATGTTCTAATAAATAGTAATAGAGAACATGTTTAGGAGAATGTTAAAAATCACAAATCCATAAATCTATGATGATCTTAGGGGACATTTAATCCATTGCAAAATAATGTACTAGGATATCCAATTAGGTTTTGAGATCCTTTCCCTAGTGTTAAATAATTTTCATGAGTGTAAATACTTACTTGATTTTAAGAAAACCTCTCCCATTTTTGTGCCCTGATAAATTTTCACTAAAGGTGAATTTTTAATTTTCTCATGGGTTTGCAGATCTTGAGATCCATAAATAGTATGGTTGATCCTTCCATCTATCATTATCACAAAACAAATGTCAGAACATGTTATACTATATGCATAAATCCTCATGTGATAATATAATAATTTAGTCACAAAAACCTCTTTTGATTCTTAACATAATGCATCCCACAAATAGTTATTCTTATAACCAAGGTGAAAAAAGAATGTCCAAAACAATGGAATGGAGTAAGATATATAAACTTTTAATTTATCCCCAATATATCATATGGTAGCACTTGATTTTCACATTCCAAACATGTTAATACCGTCATCAATTATTATTGAAATATATAAAATAACATAAATAATTTTTGAAAACATGCGTAATTTTTTATTTACAAGAATATTGGATATTTTTATTAATTATACAATGTGGTAAACATCATCCATCATAACATAAAAAACTATTCAAAAAAATCTTAATCAGTTATAATGAAATCAGTCAAATCCAATTTACATATTCATATCTAACATATCTTTCTCCAAATATCATTATCTTGATGTCAAGAACATTTTGAGGGTTATCCTTCCTTTAATCTTGTTTTTTTCAAAAATGTAACCTTATTACATCAATCACTCTTCCTGCTTTCTAGAACCATTTAGCATATGATCTTAAATCTGAATGGAAATTATATAGTGGATCAATAAATAGATGTTTCATTATTCCATGATACCATGATTGTACTTATACAACAGTATTCTAGAATTCCATGACATAATTACTCGATCATTCCTTAATTTCACTATCATAACCCACATTTCCAATAGTGATCACATTATATTTCACATTGTCTCTATATATGAGAGGTTACTAATGGTGATCATCATCAGTAACCATAGGACATGGGAACTTATTATCAAAATGTCAATTCTCCTTACACTTGAAGCACCAACCTGTGGGTGGTTCATACTGTGGGGATGTCCCTATATTTTCATCAATTTTTAACTTAATATTCTTATAAATTTGTAAATAAATGTTCTGATGTCCTTTCCTTCTATACACAAAATACTTATAAGTCCAAATAAGAAAATCTCCAACATGCTACTTTCCACACATAGTGAATAAATAAAGGCTCATCCTTTTAGGTCAATAGAGTATAGATGTTCCTTTTAAATTCATATTCTTTTTCATGGTAAACCCATGAGATATATATATAACATTAATCTCCATTTCAAATTTGATTTCACAATGAAAAACCTATGTACGGATTCAATAGTATTTTATGGATAACTACCTAATGAGACTAGGAGTTAAGACGTTGAATACCCTTTAAAATTTTCTTTCGATTTGGATGATAATACCATAATATTAATTAAAATGTATTGGAAAATTAGCCTTGTAGGTACGGAAATATTCATTATCTTTTTTATTGAACTAAAGGAACTCATATTACATATTCTAACAAATAACGTAGTAAAAAAATTATTGAAGAATAATTTATTAAACTCATCTCAATCCAATGATTAATTTTCAGATTTCATCCCTATATTCTTGATTAGAGTCCACCACTGGTATTTTTCACCTTTAAATCAAAAAACATTAAGAATGAATTTATCATGTTCCAAAATTTGTAGAATAGAGAATATCATTTCATTAATGTTGATCTAGTGTTCTGAAAAAAGTGGATCAAAAGTCCCACTAAATGATGGTTTACATTGCCTAATGAATGACTCAATACAATGTTGTTACCTCCTTTGTTCATTTAGAAGCTCTACATGATTTAGATCTTGAGAAAACTGGGTCTGCATAGTAATGAGGGTTTTCATTCCAACTCCCATGTCATTTGGATTTCTAGGAGAATGATCAATTCATTTTCTATTGAAATTACCATTGACACGATGCCATCTTGTCTCTATCATGTACTAAAACCAAAAAACCAAGATTAAGAAACAATTATCATAGTGAAGAAATACATAATCAAAAGAACCCACTTAAGGGATGTATAACTTATGAAACATTACTTAATTTATGACACATTAGGTATATCATAGGTTATTCATATACAACATAAATTTAAATACATCACAATGGTTCCAAAGTGTTTGTGTATTTTTTATAGAATACCCACAGGGAGTGTCAAACCAGGTTTGTAGTAAGGTATGTTTTCTTGTACACTACAACAAAATAGAATGTTAATAGTGATAAAAAAGTACAAACTACTGGAGCATGGATAAAATCCTGGGGATTTTATCTATGCTAAAAATCATTTTAAGGGTACCCATTAATAGTTATTGAAAAGGTTGTTAAAAGGGACCTTTAAGAGTGAAATTTTAGCATAGTTAAAGTGCCCTTTTAACAACTCATTTTTAGATGTGATATAGGCAGTGCTATTAAGGGGGTAAATTTTTTTGGACCTCCATGAGCAAGACCCCTTTATCAGCACTTCTATGACACATTTAATACTGCTCCCCCACCTTTATTAGTGCTTTTCACCCAACCATCCATTTTATTAGCACTATTCAAATTATTTGTCTCATGTTTTCCCACTTTGACTTGAACTCTACTCATATACATTTAAGATGGAATGCATTTACCACTACACCATGTTTTTTTCAGGTCAATTTAATGATATTTCATTATATGTATATATATACATATATCTACATATATATTTTTTATTCATATATTTATATATTTAATTTTAAATACATTTATAAAATATATGTGTGTTTGATATATATATACTTATATTTATATCTTTATTTTTAAATACATTTATAATATATATGAATATATTACACTTTTAAATATATATTTATAATGTAAAAAATGGATAGATATTATTTTAAATACATTTTAAAATATGTATTTATTTAAATACAATAGTATATAAATTTTTAAGTGAATATATTGAGATCTATATTTATATAAGTTTTTTATGATAAATAAATTTTAGAAAATGTGCATATATTTAATAATAAATAAATGTATATAATAAAAATGATAAAATTATAAAACAATAATAACAATATGAATGTAATAACCAAGAATAAATTTAGTTTCCACTAAAAAGTGAATGAGTAACCTCTTAATCATGGGTAAAAATCCATCGTATGTCAAAACATTAGACACCCCTGACTAAAAATCCATTTTTGAGGACTTTTGGGTCTTTTTTGTCCTTTAAAATGTGACAAAGGGTTTCCCACTGTCACTGGGGAATATATATCATTGTAGGATTACCTTTTATATATTGTAGAGTTTAAATGAACACCCTTATCAGAAGTTATGGTCATTTGAGGTTCAAGTTTAATTTCCAACTTATTTTTGATCATTTATCTACTTTTTTAAAAATTGATTTTAAATTACTCTTACTTGGTAGTAATATTATGTGTACTAATTAAAAATATCTTTTTTTATTTTATAAGTAATATTTACTAAATATCATATATATCAAGTTTAAATGCATGTTTACCTTCTCTAAATCAAATTTAGAAAAATATATATTATATTTATAACAATACAAATATATTTATATATTAATATATTATTTTTAATGATATATATATATATTGAAATATATGCTTTTATCAGCCCTAGTAAAAAGAGCTGAAAAAAGTCCCCCCTTTAACATCACATTTTTTAGCAATGTTAATGTCCCTATTTCAAAGATTTAAAAAAGTGTTGTTAAAAATCCCCTTTAATACCACATTTTTAGTGCTGAAAACGGTGTCTTTAATATAACTTTTAGCTAGAAAATTTAAATCCTTAGTGCTCAGTAAACCCTATTTTGTAGTAGGGGAACCCTATAATGCTTGAGTCAGGTTAGACGCAACTTTTCGGAGTTGATACACCTAGGTACATCTATGTTAAAGCCACATTCACTTGTAGTGTCCAAAAAGATATGTAATTCTAGGAAACCTCCCAATCTATCCTTTTCAAAATTCAAAGACATATTCCAAAATATTAAGTCATCCTTAGACTTACCTCATTGACACACCTAAACCTATAATTTTAAATATCCTTAGGGATCTCACTAATGTTTTCTCAACCTATTTTCGAGAGGATTACTAAACCTCTTATATGATACCAACTATAACAACCCATTCTTGACGTACAAAGTCATTACTTCACTTTTGAAGAATACTTACAACATTACTGTAACAAACACCCCAAGACTGTATTAGTTCAGTGCCAACGGAATATTTAAACTTAGACCTTCTAATTTAGTCAAATATATTCATTTTTTCCCGTAAATAACTTCCACATTAGTAATTATACATAAAAACCTATCATCATTACATGGGTTTGGAAATACTAAGAAATGGGTGATCTCAAATTATCTATAAGGGTTAATAATGGGAATGCGTAAGAATTCCATGAACACAATGTTATGATAATGTGATCATACTCACTAGATTACCATAACATAAATATCAATGATCATAAAAATGAATCAGGGCACAATTATATTCATTTAATAAGACGTAAATGATAAGGAAATAAAGAGCATAATCCATGAAATTATAAAATAGGAATAAGACATGGAATTGTGGCATACACATAAACATGTAATATCATTCCGT
The DNA here is from genome assembly GCA_963277665.1 of Viscum album. Lineage (NCBI taxonomy): Eukaryota > Viridiplantae > Streptophyta > Magnoliopsida > Santalales > Viscaceae > Viscum > Viscum album. The sequence continues at coordinate 1,324,534,926 of OY728142.1, read as the reverse complement.
ATAAGTCAGGATACAATTTTATTACATTTTATGGAACCTAAAGGTGTCTATAACAACTAGGTGGGATAGAACAACATCCCCAATCATAGTCTTCTCCATGTAGGTGATTGATTTTTCCAATCATCCCATTGTGGATCGAGTTTCCCCATCTTCTCATAGTAGATCAGGTTTCCCCATCTTCTCATAGTGGGTTAATCCCATAAACATGATTCCCATCATTATCAAATGACATATTAATCATTATAGAGGGAATTGGAGGGAGAGATAGGTTTCATTAATCACATAATGAATACCGCTCATATGTCTTCCATAATAAAATAAATCATTCATCATATTGGACCCCATGAATGGAAATGGGTTTCCTAAACATCATTAAATTATAACATAACCGGGGGAAAATAAATGGTATTTATAAATATCAGTACATCATAGAAATAAACCATAATATAAAATAATTATAAATTTATCTTTGAATTGCTGTAACCCTCTCTCTTGGATTTTAATGATCACAATCACTCTCATAGTGTTCTAACTTGTTTTCAAGTTTTTTTGATGATAGGAAAAAGGTTTCCAAAGAGTTGGCCCAAGAAGACTGGAAATGGACTCTCTGAGTCCACCGGCCAACCGGTGGATTACCGCCGGCCAGCCAGTGGTCTCTGGCAGGAGCAATGCTCTCTGCCAGGTTCCACCAGTCAGCCGGTGGAACCAGACAGTAGGCCTTGCCCACTTCCAGGTGCCACCGGCCTACCAGTGTCTGAATCACCGGCCCGCCGGTGGACCCAGATAGAAAGCTTTGCCTTCTGTCTGGAGCACCGGCCAGCCGATGGCCAAGCACCGGTCAGCCGGTAAGCCCAGTCAAACTAGCCATTGGGCTTTGACCGGACTTGTACTTTTGACCCCCAACGGCTCTGGAAGCCCTCCAATGGCTATATTGAAGTATTTGGGGATATTTATCCTATAAATAGACGAGGATAGATGCCGGGAACACCCCCGATACATTGGAATGATATTTTGATCCCTTGAAGCTCTAAACGAAAAATCTCTAAGGCTACTTGTGATCCATCTCCATCCTTGAAGCTTGGGATGCCTCTACATCAACTACTCTCACACTCATGGCGCTCAAGGCTTCCTCTAGTTTGTTATAATTTATTTATTTCAATTGCTTAGTTCTTTATTGGGTTTGTATTAAAACAAACCATCCTTTTCTTCCTCACTTTCATTTTGGGTTTCTTGCTACAACCATAATAAAAAGCAAGCTGTACGAAGGTGATCTAGCCTACCTTAAAACGGCTAGTGGGTTTCTTGCTACAACCATTAAAAAGCAAGCTGAAGTATAAATCTCTCAATGGTTGATTTGGGAGCGGAGACGTAGGCTTTGGTTTAAGCCGAACTCCGTTATCAAATTGTGTCTTTCCCCTTTTTATTTCCACTGCATTTATAAATTGATTTTAAGTTGTTAATTATTTTTTAAAAGGCAATTCAACCCCCCTCTTGCCATCACTCTCCAATAAACATTTGGTATCAAAGGGTAGTTTGTGTAATACCTTAACCGGTTACAAACCTAAAATCCATAGTGATGGCTTCTTCCTCACAAGCACCCGAAGGGTATTCCATGACTCGGGCTCCATTCTTTGATGGAACCGATTACACTTATTGGAAAACTCGCATGATTACTTTTCTTAGAAGTATTGGCTATCCTATATATAGAATTGTTATGCAAGGTTACACTCTCTCTAACAAAGATGAGTCTAAATGGACCCCCGAAGACATTGCTAATTTTGAGCTTGATGGCAAAGCCATGAATGCTCTTCATTGTGGGTTAGACCGTAATGAATTTAATCATATTTGTAATTGCACCACTTCTCAAGAAATTTGGAAGCTTTTGGAAGTGACCCATCAGGGCACTAACAAAGTCAAAGACACTAGATTAGATATGTATCGTCATGACTTTGAAAGTTTCACCATGCACCCACACGAATCTATTACGGAAATGTTTACTCACTTTACTGATGTGTGTAATGGGAGAAAGTCTCTTGGAGATGATGTTTCTGCAGAGATGATGGTCAAGAAGATTCTTTGGCTCCTACCAAGCTCATGGGCTCCAAAGGTGACGGCAATCCAAGAAGCGAAAGATGTCAAGAAAATTCCGGTTGAAGAACTCATTGGATCACTTATGACCTATGAGATTACCATGAAGAGGCAAGCCGATAAAGAAGGTAAAATCTTCAAGGAGAAAAAGAAAATAGCATTCAAAGCAAAGCAAGAAAGCTCCTCCGATGATAGCGACTCCGAGATTGCTCAACTTGCAAGAAAAATGAGCAAGTTCATGAAGAAAAAGAATAATTTTCAAAGGACACGAAAGGAAGAGCCAAAAGCAGAAAAAGAAGTTACATTCTTTGAATGTGGAAAGAAAGGCCACATCAAACCGGAGTGCTCTATTTTCAAGAAAAGGTTAAAGGAAAAGAAAAACAAGAAGGCTTTCAAAGCGTCAACATGGAGTGCAAGCGATGACTCCATGTCTTCAAGCGACTCAAGCGATGAAGGTGGAAAATGCCTAATGGCACTTGATGGGGTATCTTCTTCCAACTCCTCTTCCTCATCTTCTTCTTTTAATAATGACATGTCTTATGAAGATCTCCAAAATGCGAGAGATCAATTAGAAGAAGGTTTTCACGAACTTACCTCTAAATTTTTGGCCTTAAAAAGAAACACAAAATTCTAATTTCTGAAAAAGATCAACTTCTCAAAAAGAATGAGGAACTTGCCCTTAAGGTCCAAGATATTCCAAATGTTGATTCTTTGAATTAAACTATTAAAGATTTAAGGGAATCTCTTGCCAAGTTCACCCAAGGTGAACAAAATTTGACCAAGTTGCTAGGTTCTCAACGTTCGGCTAGAACCACACATGGACTTGGCTTTAACAAGCAAGCCACTTCTTCTAGAGCACCCACTACTTTTGTAAGGGGGGGCTCTCAAAATAAATTTTGTAATTATTGTAGAAAAACCGGACATATGATTTATGAATGCGATTGTAAAAATGCTAGATATGGCCGCCCCAAAATCATTACCTACTCGGATGAATATCTTAGGATGTATCCCTCTAGACAAGTATGGGTTCAAAAGTCTCTTTTAGCTAATCTTTCCGGACCCAAACTTATATGGGTACCAAAATCTATTCTTTCTTGATTTTGTAGGATAAACACCAAAGACGTAGGACTTCGAAAGGCTCGTGGTATCTCGACAGCGGATGCTCGAGGCACATGTGTGGCGATCCCTCTGAGTTCAACTCCCTTGAAGAATTCGATGGAGGATACGTCACCTTCGGTGACAATTTAAAAAGAAAGATCGTCGGAATAGGTACCATTGGTTTTGGTAGCACCTCCTTAATTAAAGAAGTTTTATTCGTTAAAGGTTTAAAGCATAATTTAATTAGCATTAGTCAACTTTGTGATAGTGGTTTTTCGGTGAATTTTCAAAATGATTTATGCAATGTGTTTGATTTTCAAAACAAATTGATATTTTCTGCTTCCCATTTTCAAAATGTTTACATTATTGATTTAAAGTCTTTAGCTAGCCAAAATGTTAAATGTTTAAGTGCTCTTGACAATGAGTCTTGTCTTTGGCATAGAAGGTTGGGGCATTGTAGATCTCATTCACTTCGAAAGATTAATAAGAACAAGCTCATCTGTGACCTTCCTAAACTAAAGTTTAACAAAGATTTGATTTGTGAGCCATGCCAACTTGGCAAGCAACACAAATCTTCTTTCAAATCTAAGAAGGAAGTGTCCACTTCAAAATCTATTGAGCTCCTTCATCTTGATATTTTTGGTCCTACACCTGTAGCAAGTCTAGGTGGAAAATCCTATACCTTTTTCCTTGTATATGACTTTTCTCGTTTCACTTGGGTTTTCTTTTTAGCTCATAAAAATGATGCTTGTATGACCTTTTTGAAATTCTATAGGAAAGTAGAAAACGAAAAAGGATATAAAATTATATCACTCTGTAGTGACCATGGAGGTGAATTCGAGAACAAAGAATTCGATGAATTGTGTTCCTCTCAAGGATACAATCACACCATCTCTGCCCCTAGGACTCCACAACAAAATGGAGTGGTTGAAAGGAGAAACCGAACTCTCTAAGAAATTGCTCGAACCCTCCTTAGTGAATTCAACCTCCCTCAATATTTTTGGGCCGAGGCAGTAAACACTGCTTGTTATACTATCAATAGAGTCCTTGTAAGACCCCTTCTTAAGAAAACCCCCTATGAACTTTGGAAAGGCAAATTGCCCAAAGTTGGTTATTTTAAAGTGTTTGGTTGTAAATTCTTTATCCTTAACACAAAATATAACCTAGGGAAATTTGATTCCAAATCTGATGAAGTTATTTTTTTGGGTACTCCAACTCAAGCAAAGCCTATCGTGTCTTCAATAAACGTTCAAAAACCATCGAAGAATCATCTCATGTCAAATTTGATGAAACTCTTCCAAAACCTCACCCGGTCATTGAAGATGTTGAAGATAATCTTGATAAGCTTCATTTGAATGATTCCTCTTCTCCTCCCAAGGAGGATGACCATCAAGAACCCTCTTCACCTTCTTCATCTTCCACCTTTCCTAAGGTTTGGAAACCTTCTAGAGACCATCCTTTAGAAAATGTTATAGGTGATCTTCAAGCCGGTACTCGAACTAGAATATCAATCCTCAACGAGGTTGAACATCAAGCCTTTCTTTCTCAACTAGAGCCTCAAACCGTTAATGATGCCATTCATGATGAGAATTGGGTTCTTGCAATGTAAGAGGAACTAAATCAATTCTCTAGAAATAATGTTTGGACTCTTGTTGAAAGACCCAATGATCATCCAATTATTGGCACTAAATGGGTTTTTAGGAACAAACTTGATGATCAAGGAAATATAACCCGGAACAAGGCTCGCCTAGTAGCTAAGGGCTATAATCAAGAAGAAGGAATTGATTATGGTGAAACCTTTGCGCCCGTTGATAGATTGGAATCCATTAGGATCTTTTTGGCATTCGCCGCTCACTTAAATTTCATACTTTTTCAAATGGATGTTAAAAGTGCTTTTTTAAATGGTTTTATTTCAGAAAAAAACTTTGTTGAACAACCCCCTGGTTTTGAAGATCCCAAATATCCAAATCATGTTTTTAAGTTAACCAAGGCTCTATATGGCTTAAAACAAGCCCCTCGGGCTTGGTATGAGCGGTTAACAAAATTTCTTTTAGAAAATGATTTTAAAATGGGTCAAGTTGATTGTACCCTTTTTTTAAAACACACTTCCAAAGATCTTTTAATTGTCCAAATTTACGTTGATGACGTTATCTTTGGTTCAACCAAAGAATAACTTTGTACTGATTTTTCAGATTTAATGAGAAAAGAATTTGAAATGAGATTTATGGGGGAATTAAAATTTTTTCTTGGTTTTCAAATCTTTCAAAATTCAAATGGTATTTTTCTAAGCCAAGGAAAATACACAAATGAACTTTTAAGTCGTTTTGGTATGGATCAAGTAAAGGAAATTAGTAACCCCATGAGTACTTCTTGTAAACTTACGTTAGATGAAGCCGGGAAACCGGTGGATAACAAGATTTATAGGAGTATGATCGGGAGTCTACTTTACCTAACTACGACCCGTCCTGACATCATGTTCAGTGTTTGCCTTTGTGCTCGTTTTCAAGACAATCCCAAAGAATCTCATTTTAAATCGGTCAAAAGAATTTTTAAGTCTTTAAAAGGATCCAAAAACATTGGTTTGTTTTATCCCTCTAATACTTCTTTCGAACTTTCTTCATATTCGGATGCTGATTTTGGCGGATGTCAATTAGATCGTAAGAGTACTAGTGGAACCTGTCATCTGCTAGGCAAGTCCCTTGTTTCATGGAGTAGCAAAAAGCAAAACTGTGTTTCTCTTTCTACTGCCGAGGCCGAGTACGTAGCAGCTGGTAATTGTTGTGCCCAAATTATTTGGATGTAGCACACTCTCTTGGATTATGGCCTTTCCTACGATCATGTCCCTATAAGGTGTGACAACACTAGTTCCATTAGTATTTCTAAGAATCCAATACAACATTCTAGGACAAAGCATATATATTTAAGGCATCATTTCCTTCGTGACCATTTTCAAAAAGGGGATATCACTTTAGACTTCATTTCTACTGATTTCCAATTAGCTGATATTTTTACCAAACCGCTCCCGGTTGAACGTTTTGATTTTATTAAGGGGGAGTTAGGAATGATTCGTCAATGAGCACTCTTAAATATTTGACTCTTTTGGCTTGCTTATTCTTTTTTTAAGTTATTTAAACTCTTTTTTATTTTATTTTAATTTTTTAGGAATTTTAATACCACCGGTCAACCGGTGGTACATCACCGGTTAATCGGTGGTGTCGGGTTTTTCTTTTTTGGGCCGGCCGGAGGAAGGGTTAAAATTAAAACCCTTCCCCTTTCTTTCCTCTCTCTCTCGTGCGCCCCCTACAGACTCGCGGCTCCTCCTTGCCCTAGCCTCCCTTCTTCCTCTTTGCCCTCTCAAACTCCTTCTTCTCTCAATATCTCTCAATTTTTTTTCCTTTTGCCATCATGGGTCCTCGCTCTTCACGCAAAGGAAAGGGTATCGCTCAAGAAGCACCTCCTCCTCCTTCAATCCCTCAACTTCCGGACATTTGGCATGACAAAGTCATTCTGCCTGGTAGAGTGATTGACTATCCTTGGATTTCTTCTGCTCGTCTTGAGCTTTTCTCCATTATTGAATATCAACACTGGCATTCTTTTTTTGAACCTCCTAAGAAGGATGTTATTTATCCCCTTCTTGTCAAATAATTTTATGCTCACCTGACGTGGTCGGTTTCTGACGACGTCGATACCATTTCCACCACCATTCTTGGGCAACCCATCACTTTCACTTCATTGGAGATTTCCAGGATTCTATGGGTTCCTCATGTTGGACCTCATGCATTTGCTCAGGGGGAGTTTCCTCGGGACCCTGATTTTGATCTTGTTGTCGCTCTTGAGCATCTCACAGGGCAGCCCAACGATCCAATTGTCAAGCTATCCCAGCTCACCCCTAACCATCGCATCATTGAGCGCCTCATTCAGAACACCCTTGCACCCTGTATCGGTGATCACGGTACGGTGAAATTTATTGATATTTATCTTCTTTCTTATATCACCAGAGGCATTCATTTCAATTTGGTCCGGTTCCTGTTTCGGGCCATGTCTTATGTGGCTGAGCACCCGCGCCGGTCCAAAACTCTACCTCACGGGCGCTTGTTGACCAAAATCTTTACCTTTCTTGATGTCCCTCTCCGTGCTACCACCTTTGAGCAGCCAAAGAAGGATAGCATCATCAATTTTATGATGGTGCAACGGATGAACATTCGTTGGCATCCTTGGTGTCAGGAGTGGATTACTGACAAGGAGGGCCTTCTCAAGGCTTACTCCCCTCAGACACATTCACACCCTCCTTCCCATGCCATGCCTCCTGCTATTTCCGCTGCCTATCCTCTTTCAGATAGTGAGGACAGTGATGCTGATGAAGAGGAAGGGAGTGGTGACAGCGAAGGTGAGGCTGCTGCTGCTGCTGCTGATGAGGAAGATTAAGCGGGTGATGATGCACCGGAGCCTGCTGAGGCTGTTCCCCCTCCCGCTGATACTGGTTGCTTGTCGGTGACGGCTGATCAATTCCTTCACTTCCAGGATCAAATTGAGACCCAGCTCGACTTGCAGTTATCTTACTTCAGCTCTCAGTTTGATCATCTCCACTCTCGGATCGATTCTCTTGATCGTCGCTTTGAGGCGGTCCAGGCTCCTCCAGCTCCTCCGACCTTCAGGCGTCGTCGTCACTCTCGGCCCTCTAGGAGTGAATAGCGCCTTTCCTGTTTTTTGACTTGTCTTTGTATTTGTATTTTGAACATCCTATGTAACGTTTCATCTTTTATAAAATTCAAGTTGTCTTATCTATCAATCCTTTTTGTCATTGCTTACTTCTTTATTATTGTTTTTCTAATACTTTTCCTCTTATTTTGATAATCCCAAAGGGGGAGAAAAACTCTCTATTACATAGTTACTTATTTCATTTAATTAAGTGCTCTCTTTAAAAGTTCAATTTTAAGTTATGACTTTCATCAAAATCTGTTTTTAAATGGTTAAGTTATTGATTTCAGTTGTTTCTTTTAAATGACCTATGGTTACAATTTCAAAATGAACCATTCTCTTTATTTCAATCCTTTCAAGATTAATATCTTTTTCAATACATGATACATCTATGAAATTCTTGTATGATCTCTAAAATTTTCCATGTCCAAGTTTCTTATTTCTATTTTACTTGGCATATCCTTTTTAAAAGCTTTCTCATTTTTGATTGTGATCATCAAAATAGGGGGAGATTGTTTTACCCCTCTCTCTTGTATTTTAATGATCACAATCACTCTCATCGTGTTCTAACTTGTTTTCAAGTTTTTTTGATGATAGGAAAAAGGTTGCCAAAGAGTTGGCCCAAGAAGACTGGAAAAGGACTCTCTGAGTCCACCGGCCCACCGGTGGATTACCACCGGCCAGCTGGTGGAACCAGACAGTAGGCCTTGCCCACTGCCAGGTGCCACCGGCCAACCGGTGTCTGAATCACCGGCCAGCCGGTGGAACCAGACAGAGAGCTTGATCTCTGTCTGGACCACCGGCCCGTCGGTGGACCCAGACAGAAAGCTCTACCTTCTGTCTGGAGCACCGGCCCGCCGGTGGCCAAGCACCGGTCAGCCGGTAAGCCCAGTCAAACTAGCCGTTGGGCTTTGACCGGACTTGTACTTTTGACCCCCAACAGCTCCGGAAGCCCTCCAACGGCTATATTGAAGTATTTGGGGATATTTCTCCTATAAATAGACGAGGATGGATGCCGGGAACACCCCCGATACATTGGAATTATATTTTGATCCCTTGAAGCTCTAAACGACAAATCTCTAAGGCTACTTGTGATCCATCTCCATCCTTGAAGCTTGGGCTGCCTCTACATCAACTACTCTCACACTCTTGGAGCTCAAGGCTTCCTCTAGTTTGTTATAATTTATTTATTTCAATTGTTTTGTTCTTCATTGGGTTTGTATTAAAACAAACCATCCTTTTCTTCCTCACTTTCATTTTGGGTTTCTTGCTACAACCATAATAAAAAGCAAGTTGTACGAAGGTGATCTAGCCTACCATAAAACGGCTAGTGGGTTTCTTGCTACAACCATTAAAAATCAAGCTGAAGTATAAATCTCTCAACGGTTGAGTTGGGAGCGGAGACGTAGGCTTTGGTTTAAGTCGAACTCCGTTATCAAATTGTGTCTTGCCCCTTTTTATTTCCGCTACATTTATAAATTGTTTTTAAGTTGTTAATTATTTTTTAAAAGGAAATTCACCACCCCTCTTTCCACCACTCTCCGACCAACATGAATCATATCCCTAGTAAATCATAAATAACCTAAAATAATGTAATATTAGATTGAAAATAATATTTAGAGTCCCGTTGAAAACAATTCTGGTGGAAAATATCATTTTTGTATTGAACACGTTTTATATTCATAAAATTTTGTGTATTTTTTAATGAAACAAATTAGAATAAAATTTTAATATTTTAAGGGAATTTTAAAAAAAAATATTGAAAAATTATGGTGTAAAATTAAATTCATGTCATATAAGTCAAGAAAAACATTCCTTTCATAATTCTTTTTGGAAAATTTACAAAGTACCTCATTTGGAAAAAAAACTTTTAAAACATGTAGTAAAAAAAGTCAAAAATGAATAAAAATGAAATTAAATATCCATAAAAAACATTTTTGAGATCATTTATAGAAAACATAAACATGGGAGATATATATTATCCCACAGAGATAGAAAATAAAACAATCCAAAATATTTACGTGATTATGAAATAAATATACTTTTATTTACAATCGATATTATTTTATTCCCCATTAAGTAACAAAAAAATATATGGATATTAAAATAAAATAATTAACTATATAAGACTCATCAAAAACATTCATATGAATTATATACACCGCTAAGAACAAACATATTGTGTATAAATCATGTGTCCCACATAAATAAAAGTGAGACATAAATACCTTACTACTTGAGTAACATTAGATTCGTGGATACCATAAAAGAAAAAATGTTTATAGATTTAATATCATTATTTAAAGAGAATTAATGTTATAAAATATCATAGGTAAGTATATACTACATAAAAATGAATCAAGTGGGCAATATAGCACGTATCTCATAGAAATAAAAAGTGAGATGAAATTCCCTTACGTTTTTTATTGAATCTCATCAAACCCAAAAAAACATCTTGTATAAAAAATTTCATTTGTTATACATATATTACAGAACCATATTCATATATGTAATATCATATATTACTTACTTATGACTTGATATTACCCTTTTATTAACAATACCATGTTTAAATTATGATTTGGTTAAATACTACATTGTTTCCCATGCATTTTTTGGACTTTTTATTATTGGACATCATAATTAGATCATGATTTCATTATAAAAATAATTATAACCATGATAAAAATATATTTTATATAAATTATACATTGATTTATGGTTATCTATAAATGATATAAGTTGAAAATTAAATACAGTGTTCATGGAGATGATAAGCGATACGTACACATGAACGCTGCTTTCATTTTCTTTTCATATAAATAAATGGAGACATATTTGATATAATATAATTCCATAATAATTTTAATATTATATAAATTAAATTTATTCATAAAATTCATCCTTATTACCACCTATGATAAATATAGTTGAAATGTGAATGACATCGTGTCGTGGAAATGGTAAGACATATGTACGCACAAGCAAACTAATCATTCCCAAAATAATAGTCGGTAAAATGGAAGATATGATACTCTTATAAAAAATTTATAATAAGTTAATATATGTTATATATATCACATGAAATAGTTTCCATCATAATTCCCACCATGGTTGGAGGTAAAGGAAAAAAATCATCGTTTCATGAGGCGGCAATCCACTATTCACATGAATGATAAGTATGATACCCATTATATGTAAGTGAGTGAATTTGTAGTACAAAACCATAATATAAAAACATCTCAGTATATTTATGATATTTATGTTATCATATAAATATGAAAGAAAAAGTATTTTGGTGTTTTATGGAATAAATAAAATAAAAAAGTTTGTTGATGAACATTACCTTTTCTATGGGAATCTCCATTTGATTTTCACAAAAGGACTTCATTGGATTTATTTATTCATAATGGAGGGAATATTTGAATAATTAATGGATTTTGGGAGGAAACATTGATATAGTTTGGCTGATCCAATGTCTTTATATGTGTGAATAAAATAAAAGGTTATTTTCCCTTTTAAAAGAGGGACGGGGGAACTTTTGCAAACTCTCAAAAATATTAATTTATAATAAATACAAAATCAATAAATCTACATCCGAAAGGTCATATATTATAATATAAATTTTTATTAGGATTTAATATCATAGTAAAATAAATTTTAGACATGTAATTATGTAATTTTAATGATTATCTTTTTTATTAACCCTTAGTTAACCTATTTTAATTTTACTATTGTAACAATTTTTATAAAAATAAGATGTTAGAATTTTTACATATAAACTACCAATTGGACCATAAATTAAAAATTTTGGATATTTTAGATCATATATAATAAAATTGACCTAATTTTATACTTTAATGAATTTTAAATAATTTAATAAAATATTCTTTTCATAAAATATAACAAGTGTCAATTTAAACACAATTCAAAATGTTGACTTAAAAAATTACATACATCCAGAAAATTTGATCAAAATAAATTTACCCACCCATAACATGTCATATACACCCATAAAATTAGTGTATCAACTGTATTTTGTAAAATTATATTTCATTTAATATATATAACATTATTTAATTAATTGATTCATTAACTTAGTAATTACTACATCATGATTCGGTAATTATGTATGATAAATACTTTTTAAATAAAAAATAAAATTAAAATAATATGAAGTATATAAATGTTTTATGTTTTTAATAAGAAATATAGTCTATTATATCTTCAATTTATCCCCATATTAAAAATATTATACATAATTAATGTAATATTTTGACATTTTGTCAATCCATTTGAGTTTAATAATACAGAATGATTTTTTTATAGAAAATTGTCCATTAAAATATTAAATATAGATTTTTATGTGTTAATATTAAAATTTTCATAATCAAATATATTTTTAAAGAAAATTAGAGTAGTTTTCTAATTTTTATTATATTATTTTTACCCTTAATTATCTTATTAACCCTTTACCGTGATATTAAAAATTACATAATCTATTTTTGAAATTATCTTAGATTAAAGGTGGCCAATTTTTATATTTTTCATATTTCTATTCAAAATATGAAATCAATTATTCATAATTAAAAATAAATAATTTCATAAAATCAATATTAATGTAATCCCTGTCATGGAAATATAAAATAGGTTTTTAATGTAAAAACAACTTCTAAACGATTGATATCACTTTATATCCAAATAAAATGTAAAATTGAGTCCAATAACCTAAATTGTATTAACAAATAAAAAATTGATATAATTATACTTTATATAAGTCAAAAAATATAATTAAACTCAAAATATAATTTCAATAAAAATGCTGTTTTCAATTATAATTCACTATTTTTCACTATTATCCAAATAAGAATCTTATCTGAAAAATAACCAAATAAAAAAATTGATATCTTATATTTAATATAGACTTTAATTATTTCACCTAAAATTTCAAAATGTTTTGAAACATATATTTAAAATAGTTTTTCCATTAAAATATTGTAAAATTAACATTTTTTAAAATAAAGGGTTTTACGCATAAAATTGGGTTTATTCTTATCATATGCAAAGACAATATATTAGATGAATCTAAACAATAAATTATTGAATATATAACATATATATTTAATTAATACCTTTAAATCATTTTAATAAATTAAATTTATTAAGACAAAATTACTTTCAAAGAATAAAAATAAATCTATATCCTTTATAATCAATTGGTTTATATTTTCATTTCTAATTAATTAGAATCTAATGAATTCATATTCTAAACCCTATATTTTTATACGTTAGTTAATAATATTTTTAATTTCTAATTTAATGGATAGGTTATATATTATTATATAAAATAATAATATTCTATTAATATATTATTGTTTGGTAAAACTCAGTCGTGCGTGTTATGCAAGCTATCAAAATAATTACACGTTGTGTGTAACACAATCCATGAAATGTGTTACATATACTGTATAATAATACAAGTGTTGTGTGTAGTGCAATCTCAACATGGTTTCGTGAATAATTTAGTCTAGATATAGTTTTTTTATATAAAAAAAATTATATTCATTATTGTGTGAAAAGAAAAATATATAAAAGATTAAATTAAATTGAAAAAAATATTTCACCAAATCCCATGGTGTTAAAATGTGTTTCAATCCAGACTCAATGTAACCTAGTGCAAAAAATTGTTGCTTTTTCACCTAGTATGACACTCTCATGGGATATGCAGAGGATAATTTATATTTTAATTAAACCCCATTATAAAGGGTTCAAATGTAATTATTTTTCCAAAGAATCCATGTTTACGATTAGGAGACTAGCTATGCACAAATTTGTCAATTTATATTAACTATTTTACTAGTTCAGTATTATGAATTGTGTTTCATATAATGATTTAGTTTAGTAAATTATATATAAATGGATCCTAGTGGAATGAATAGAAACATCACATATGCAAATGATCCAATTAAGTAGGTCGATCATATCTTTTATAGTCTTACAATAATATTTCCAAGGGAACTAGTCTCCCAAATATTATCATTATATGAGAACATGGTATATTATGATAATAAGAGAGATAATGAATTTTAGAGGTATTATGGTTCTGGGCAGAATCATCAAAATAAGAGTACAATATGTAAAAATATGTATTAAAGAAAGATTAAAAAGTTGTATTTTACAACATGTGATAAATGTGGAATGAATCACCCTATGAAATGATTAAAATGATTGAGAGTATATTATATGTTTATAGAAAAGTGTCACCTAGAAAAATAATATAATTAGATGAATGAAAAAAACTCATATTTAGTGTTTCAAACAAAGCGATGTGGGCCACTACACAAATAAATACTCCAATAATCACCTGAATATATCATAAGAGAAGATAATTAATCATCTAAAATATTATAATATTACCACAGGTTAACAGAAAAGATTAATTTAATTATAATTGGATTAAAAACATTTCATTTCATTATTTTATCAATCATTTATTAGTTATATTAATTATGTAAATAAATCAAGCTTGTACAGTAGTAATGTTTCTTTAATGATTTGGAAGCATGAACATTTTCATTATGGGATTTAAGGTGATAAAATACTTTTAATTGGAAAATAAGATCTTCATTACATTTTTGGAGAAAATGATTGATTTTTTAAATTTATAGATCTTTTTGGATAGTTAATTTTGAGAGGAGTGTTTTGGATGAGTCATATGTTTGGAATAGTTTATGTTGATCATTGGATATTATTGTTTGAGGTTAAATTTTTATTAATCCTATTGGATTACCTATGTTAACCATTTCAATTTAAGTAAAAATGTAAAATCTAATGTAATAACTAAGGGATATTATAATTGATTAATTTTATTCATGAATGAAAAATTATACATGAATATTTATTTCCTAGAATAGGATTTGAAGTGAAAATAGATCTAACTGCAATCAAATTATAAGATCATGGAATGAAATCAATATGATTATTTTTTCATATTATTATATACATAGTAAAACAATCCCTTAACTATAGAAAAATAATTTTGAATGAAAATACTATTCTTTTAGATTTCTTACAGAAAAAAGAAACAGCATCATTAACCTATAAGAGATTAATGATTTTTTTGTGGTATACTTTTGATGACCATAGTCTCTAACACTCTCTATAAGAACATGGTGGTTTGATATCTCTTACATGTTATAGTTTTCACTATCCACTAATTTTCCCCTATTCTAAATCTTAATTTTTTGTCCTTCTCATTTCCCTATCCTACTTATTAAGAAGATGTTTCATTAACCCCATTAGTGATGTGGGTTTCCCTCAATGTAATTTTACAATACCAACATTAATTTTTAAAAAAGATAAAAAAAATTGGGAAAAATTAAAGTAATTACATGAGAATATGACACCCCAAAATTTTATGGAGTTTATTTTTTTATATTTAATCCCTTCGATAGGTTGCATTGCAAGAAACATTGGGCTTAATCAAACCACGATATACTATTAAATATTATTATTTTAACCTTAGACACTAATTTGTTATTTATGAAATGGATTAAATAAATTATAAAACAATAGTTTACACATGTGAATAACATGAATTAATTTATTGTAAATTAGTTAGAAATTAAAATAAAAACCAATTGAATATAATGAATGTGTTCTTATTAAAAAACTATTTGTATGCACACAGTGGAATTTTTTCATAATAAATTAAATTAATAACTATTAGTGAAATATATTAATATATATGTTATATATTAAAATAATTGTTTTGAAATTCATCCAAAAATTCGGATAAGATTAATATGAGAATAATACTAATTTAATGCTTATAAGGTTATAATTTTTTATGGTAGTGTTACTGAATTTTAATGGAGAACCTATTTTAGGTATAATATTTGACACTTTTATTAATATTATTTTAAAAAATAAACTTTCTATATTAAATTGGAATAAAAAAATTTACTTCGGTTGAATTTTTCATATTTTTTTGATAAGATTTGTTTTTTGATGAATAGTGATAAAATATTGCCTATAAATTTGAAGTATCTTTTTCATATAATCAAGTTATAATTCTAAATTATATTTTCATTTGATTTTAATGGATTATTAGAATAATTTTATATTACTTAATACAATTTACTCCATTGAAATAAATTTGATATTTAATATGAATATAAAAAAAATACAATCTTTTATAAATTGTGACATTACTAATTTTTTTCTCATTCCGTCAACATGATCAATTTTAAATTAATTATAAAAAATATGGGTATCAAATTTTGAAAAATAAATTCCATATTTGGAATTAATGGGTTCAAATTATTTAAGTAGGTTTTTTTATTTTTGATTATATCAACAATAAATTGATTATAATTTTTCTTATTGTGGTTAAGGGTATGTCAAGTAATTTTGTCTAAATGTAATATCCTAGAGACTATAAAATTACCCTACCACTTATCATAAATTTATTGAATGAGTGTCTATATACCTTAATAATTAATGGGACAAAATTATATCCTATTCAAACCACTTAGATGATAGTATATCATTTATAATATTATATTAAGAGAAAAGTTAATTTTGTAACACTATTATTATTAAGAAGTGAAATAAAGAAAAAATGGGGTCAAATAGGGGATATGTTGGACTATAAACATTTTTTTGAAAAAACATATATATTTATCATTATAATTTGTTTTAATTTTTAATGATGGAATAATTAAATTAATGGATTTTCCAATGATTATGTAGTAATAGTTTAATTAAAGAAAATATCAATTTAATATTATTAAATATAATATAATAAATATAATATTTGATTATTAATGTAATATACTAATTTTTTTGATTCATTTGACATGTTATTGAGGTTTCATAAGTCTTGGTTATAATTTATCTCATTGTTATGAAATTTTTAAGAAGTCAAGTAATTAATAGTATCAAAATTGTCATTATTAATATTTTAAAATAAATAATTTTTTATAAAATGGTATATTTTTTTTTTTGAAAATATCAATTTTGGCCAATGTATTTTGAAAATACATTCATTTTCTAAATAAATCATTTTTGCTCTTTTTTAATTTTTTTATAATTATGTTAACTCTCAATGTGTAAATTATATAATATCACGATAACAGTTAAAAGGGTTAACTAAGGGTTAAACCAAAAATATTAGGGTATGAATGTGACCGAAACTTGTCTACAAATTATAGGGTAAGATTATTTGGACACATAATCATATTTGAGTCGATTTAATTCACTTTAAATCCATTTTTAATTAGATATTAATTAATATTAACATAATATTACGATAATTTCCAAAAGTGACCCTCACCACATTTATAAATGGGGACCTCCTCCCACACATTCTCAAAAAACATTTATCCTTCTAGATCAACCAAAACCTTACTATTTATCCAAATTACAATCATATCCAACATTTTTATGTCATTTTATTCCAGTAATACAATCCTCGGATCCCTCGATATAAGATCTAAAGGGAGTTTGCAGAAGAAGATGTAATCATTTTTACCAACAATTCCAAGTTTATGTCATTATATACATCCAATTCATGAATTTTTACCATGAAAGAATAATTACATCAATATCATATATATTTTTATGACTATGGGAAACCATATTCCATGATTTACTAATCCTAGGAAAAATGAAAACACAATGCGTGCATACATATGGCTTCTCATCTCCACCATGTGGTGTAATCTATTTTTCATCATCACTATACTTGGATGGGTATAATGACAGAAATAATTGATATATATTATAATAATTACATGATATTTATTATGTAAAAGTAATATACCATCCACTTCTTTAATATTTCACTATTAAGGGAATGATATAGTTGCTCATGCATACGTACGACCAATGTCTCCAAGGTACCTTATTATTCATTTCCCATATTTAGCATTAAAGAAAGATAATTTTAATTTATTTAATGATTAAATATTATATTTAGAAAATTTATATCATTATAGATATTTTTGATCAATACACTATGCAAATGAATAAACATCTACGACATAACATACATAAAAAAATGAAGGAGTTAACAACGAAAATAAGTTTAATAATGAAATATTATTAAAAAAATGATATAAGAATATCATATATGATATCATAAATATGGGATGGGTTTTGGTATAATATACTAATGTTATTTTAACCATTATAAAGGAGGTTTAAAAAAATTACTAATGTAAGTGTAAGGTAAGGTACTTCCTCTCAATCTCAATTCACTATGGTATGGTTTGATGCTATAAACACACCATAGTTTATATGGTGTCTACAAAACCTCCATGATATATCATGTAATTATTTTATTTATTATAATATGTTTTATTGTTTTGGTAAAAGTTTTTATTTCATTGGACTTGTGATTTAATTATTCAAGGTGGTTTGAGAAACCATTAATGATTACCAATTTAATTACCACATATTTTTATCTTCTTCCTTGTTTTCTAAAAATTATTCCAAAAATGTTTTTATTATTTATTAATGATATTTTAATATCATCTTTTACCATTTTTATAATTTTTTATAAATTTTATAATTAATATTTTATCACTTTCTAAATATGGATTTTCAAGGCTTTTCTGACAATAAACATAGAAGAAATGTTTTCTAAATTATTTAATGAGGGTATTTTTCTATTGTCATGTTGACGTAATTTTTTTAGGTTTCCATTATAATATTATAAAATAATATTCAATGAAAATGTATTATTTTAAAAAAAATTCTCATTTTAACAAAATGTTTTCAATGTAAAAGGGGTATTTATCTTACGGAATTTTTAATGATTTCATTTGAGTATTTTAATATATTTTAATATCCTATTTTGAATATTATGCTTAATTGAGTTTGATTTAATATTATATAATTTACCATATTTAATTGAATTTTTTATGATTTAGTTTTACTATGGATGTTCAATTTTGATACCATTAATGGTTTGTTGATAAATTATTCACATTTCATATTCTAGTTTTGTAATATGAATGATTATGCTGTTTATGATTCAAAATTTTCACAAGATGAATTCATTGGATTTTTTATGTGATGGGATATTCCTTCAATAGAACCTCGATGCATCAATATATCTCAAGATAAAATACTATTTTTGATATGTTTTGATGTCTTACTCATTTATGTATGGTGTCCTAGATAAAGGCTAGATGGTATTTTTATGATGTTTGGAATTATGAATTATTTAATTATGAGATTACTTAATGATATTCAATATGATTATTAGATTAGTCAAATATCCATGTCATTATTTAAGTGTAATTATTTTATTTTCATTTATTATTTCCATATTGGGCTCAATAGTATGTTTAAATGGGTTGTGTTTTAGTTATAAACTTTTCATTAATTTTTATGCTCATTATTCAAAATAGCATTCATTGTATGCCTACCCTTACAGAGCATCTAATATGACCCCTTTCTTTTGATTTATTTTTTAAAATATTCCATGATGTATATTATGACTGATATGAATGGTTAATATTTGATAATATTAGTGTTATGAAATGATTATATATATTATATTTTGTACGTAAAATTTTAATGTAAGATTCATGTATATAATCTAGTTTCTGAAAATGATAGGCTAATCATCCTTTTGGGATTAAAATCTTTTATCAATTCCAATGTAATAAAGTGGGGAATTGGTGTAGTGATACTAGGGTCAGGGTCATTATAGTACATGTCCTCACATAGATTTAGAGGGGATTTAATGGTATAATATGTTCTTATGTGGGAACTGAACTACTATAAAATTTCTTTTGTTCTTAATATTTAATTTATTTTTATACACAATTCATTGAACACTAATATAACATCTATATAACATTGATAATTTTAAAATAATTTTATAATAATTTTTTTATAAGTTTAGAAGGACTATCCAAAACCTCTAATTCATCATACCATATAAATTTGTGTCAACTTTTCCTTACACTAATCATTCCAGTCCATAAATAATGCCTCTAATTACATAATTATGTGGTCTATTTGATCTCTTATAATTATACCTCTTGTATATCCTTGATCATCACAAGAATACAGTATTTTTTCATGATGGGTGGTTATATTTCAGTAGTATGAGATTAGAATTTTACTATAAATGATAGTGAAGACTCATCCATTTGTTGAATTTATTATGGAACATCCTCTAGAAGAAGACACTCGATCTAACACTATGTTTATTTTTAATATTTCTTTTATATTTTAAAATTATCTTACAAATATGAGATTTACTTTGATGTAACTTCATGAATTCAAGTAAAGAAAATAATGGAAAACCCAAACTAAACCATGTCTGTTTAGGAGTAATCCTATTATCTCTAGTTAATGATGTTTTTCTATATTCATTCCTGATATCAGGAGGTTACACTAACAATGAGCCATAATATAAATCCCCCACCACTGTACTAGAATTTTTGTTGAAGATACTAGTAAACTACCTAAAAATCCAAGGTGATTCAGAGTTGGTAATGACAGAGACTAATAGATTGTATTATATTAAAAATGAAGAGTTTGTTATAATTATTTACTTTCAAAAAGGGTTGATGGAATAATTACCTTCTGAGAAAACACAGAACCATGTCTCATAATCATATAAATCATGAGTAGATGCATTGGATAATTCGGTAAAAAACCATGGCATATGTAAACTAGGGTGAAAGATTCCTCAGCATTGCACATCACAGGGTGGTGTGACCATTTATTAGTAACGATTAAAGGATATCAATGAGGTTTTGTCCATAATTAAATAATATAATTCTATGAATGAATAGATTTCCCACATATTGTAATATATCCAAAAGTTAAATTTTCTATCAAATGGAAAAAATAAAAGATAGAATCATATGATAGTATGTCATCTTAACCCTTTATGGAAGCTATAATTCTAACAAAATCTTCTATAAATTATGATTTCAAATTGTAATCCTCTAATTAATTAAATGAGGGGAACAAACACTATCATGTTGGGATTATATTTATGTTACTCTAGTGCACATTAATTGTGTACCAAGATTTCCCATCATATTATTAGGATTGGATATTTATGAACCTGAATGAAACATGATTGTATGAAGTTCACTAAGTGATTTCATGCAAGTTAGATGGATTCTATAATTTTTCATCAACCCCCATAATTTCTTCATAATTCAAAATATTCATGGAATTTTTATATATGGTGATTATATTTCATGAGTAAATGTTACCCCATTAATAGTTTGTTGGTTCAGGTTCATCCTTTTTTCCCTAATATCGTCTCTATGGAGCCATGTCTATATCCCACCAAGAATTTGGGACAAAGGCTATCATTAGTTCTTTGATGAAATACACTATTACAATATTTGGTTCCCATCATTAAATATTAATGGATAATAGAACCAAATTATACTCTTCCTAAATGGAAACAATGTATATGAATTATGAAATTTATTCCAAGAACTAATCCCACTACCAAAAAGAGGAAAATTGATAGATTATGACCTTTCAAAAAAACCTACTAAGCATACTAAGAAATATAATTGACAAAGGAAAGAAACTTTATCCAAAAATTATAAAAGTTTTTTAGTTTTATCGCATCACAACCCATAAATTTATAGAAGGAGCCATCTATTCAATTTTTTATGGGACAAAAGTAATTCTACACATCTAGTTACAATTACCATCATTCCAAATTAACGTTTTCAATCAGATTTCTAGGTATGAGAAATCCCAAAAGATGTTGGATGAGTTATAATGACTCGATGAGAAATGTTTGTGTACCCTAGAAAACCGGTAATTTCATCAAAATAAATAGAATGAACATTTAAATACTTTTTTCCGTATTCATTATTCAATGGGGATTTGGTAAAATATCATGATCTCTAATGTTATAAGGGAAGAATCCTCAAATAAATTAACCAATGTGTAAATGAGCTTATTCCATACACAAGGAATGTTATAATGGCACATATTCCTTGGTAACCTTGGATAGAGATAGTTTCACTCCCCCGACCAGTACAAGGTTTCTCATGAAATACCATAAATAATTCCCATGTCGATGGCCATGTCCTGGCAGCTAGAGATTAAACTACATATCAACATCACCACTACAGTATGACATTAAGGTGTATGTCCATCATCTTTGTAGTATGATGCTAAACTATATAGTACAATCCTTAAAACATTATGTAGAACTACACAGTTACCATCCCTGTATCAATATAATATGTTGTTATTTGGAAGTCCATCTTTCATGAAAATAAATATCTAGGGGTGTACCATTTTTTCCTTAGAGTATTAATTCTACCTTATTGACATGAGATATAACTATATACCTGAACTTATCTAAAATAACATGGTGTAGCTTTATTCATTTCAATACATGATACATAGAAATGTATGGAACACCTATCCAGAGCCCGTCCAAAACATCTAAAAAATAAATCACCTTGATTATTATTTAGCATTATGTATGGAAATTCATTTAAATAACAACATGTATCTAGATACCTTCCAATATGAGACACGTAACGACGTCTAGATACCATATTCTAATCCTAACCACAATGTCTAAAAAACCCATTCTTGTGTGTTAGATTTATGAAATATAAATCTTTTCATAAAAAATAATAGATTGATTCCATCTATTTCAAGAAACATAGTGATGTCAAGGTCTTTTACCTCATTCCCAATTTCATATTGCATCATATCATTTGGATTGCATGAATTTCAACTTCATATAAAATTTATTAGTCACATGATATAAAGATTCATGGTAATTTCCTTACCATGTAATATTTAACTATTCGGTCACCATCCATACTGTATGAAATAAATGTACAAGATGTCTATGTTCTAGTCTCATGGAATCAAACTACTAAACAACATCCACACCACAAAATGATAGATCAAGATATTTTTTTAGAAATACCCATGACTTTCATCTTTGTGTGATTTTCATAATCTTTCAATTCAATCTTATTTATCCCACCAAGAATGAATCAAGTTATATTAGAGGTTTGAGATGATTGATCCAATTGGCACACCTAAGCTACACTACATCCTTGATTAATGTAAACCTAGCTTATCATGCATGGCCCTAAATTTTTTTGAGAGAACAATTTTTCATGTCTTTCTTCTTTAAGAGAAGTTCTCGATCTATATAAATATTTTTAGCATAAGACATTATTTTTTATGACAATAAGAAAATGATCTTTAACATTATTTAATTGTATGATCTATATAAGTGAATTTAATATATTGACCAACATGTGGCTAGATTCTCATGTTGATGATATATGTAGTGACACTCAGTTCCCATACCCCAAAACCGACCAAAAAATTCCCATTATCTTTTATATAAGATATATCTATGCATGGAAAGCATTATCAAAGCCATATGGGGTTTATTATTTACCCATTAATATGAAAAAAAATTAAACATTCATGAAAATAACAAGAGCATTCGACTCAAAAGGACACTTTTTTTAACATGAATACTACATCCTCGACATGGCACTATTTATTTTCCAATAACATAGAATTTAACTATGAATCATCTATGGCATTGGCAGAAGATCCACTAATCCATGTATGTTCAGATATTATCTCAATGAATCCTTATTTTAAATATGGTCTATTGTCATCCCTTTAATAACTATTCCATGACACTAATCCATAACTTATAGATTTAACTTATGATTTATAATTTCTCTTCCATTTATAAAAATATTTTTGTGAACATTATTTTCTTGTGAGCCACATTCAAGTCAAAACTCCCATATCGTTGGAATGATCCCCATAACCTTAAACAATGTGAAAACCATCATGAAAATGGTTATATACGACATCTTCTCAACATAAATATCTTTCACATTCATGTTGATATGATTAGCATGGGGATTTTAACTTTCTAGAATATCCATTTATTTATAAATCTAAATCACAAATCAAATTATTAAATCCTCAAAAAAACATCACTACTATCAGTTATAATAATATTCGACACTAAGGGACACCTGAGGTTTTACTATTCATTCAAAACTGTCAATATGGATCTATATATTCACCCTGACATAGCCCGCCAACCATATATATTTCTTCCATAAGGAGGATTTCCTCTATACCTTGTATTCCAAGAAACCATTGAAGTTTAATCCTTCTTTTGGACATATTTTATGGGCATCCCTAGCATATGCGTCCTAATCTAACCCTCCAAATTCAAAATTCATGAGTTTTCATTTACATATTCTAAAATAAAACTCTTCAATAAGGTTTAACACCCTTTATGTGACAAAATTTAGTATCATACACATTTTAGGATAAAAATATGTTTTTCCATATGATGACTTTAACATGCCCTCATCACTTTACCATTAACCATATGAAAAAATGGTATGAAATTCAAAACACAAAAATGAATGATTCTTTCTCATTTATTGATCATCTCTAGATCATTTCTACCAACTATGATTAAATTATCATGCAATGGAATATTATTTTAGAATAATTTATTTTCATCATTAAAGGTGAAAATTACTATAATTTTGGAATCATGCCCATGAATTATATATATCAATTGTGAAGTTTCTCCATTAACAAATTTATGTTTTATAAGACTAAAAATTAAAATTTATTTTAATTTCATTTATGGTATTAATAATTTTATTTTTTCACTAATTATAGTATGCTTAATCTTAATCATATTGTTTTATTCATTGATTAAAATATATTTAGTTTTCATGGTTTGATTGTTCATAACATTTTTTATAAGTTTTATATTGATTTACAAAGCTAAATATGTCATTTCATAGGTTAAATTTTCTTTTGAACATTTATTTCATTTTCCCATACGAGAAATATATTTTTTCACTGGTTTCCAATTCATAATCCACTTGGTCAATTATTAATTCATGTAGCAATTTTGAAATTCACATAGCTACTTGTCTAGAATTGGTTAACCTACTTATTTGTATCATATCATTTAATAAATAACACCAAATTTTACTATTATTTTCATAAAAAAAGTAATCTGAATATATAGATTTCATTAGAATATATCAAATTCTAAATCAATATCTATCATATCTAAAATTATTTTTAAATTCACTATATAAATTTCACTTTGATTTCTTTTGTTTTTTGTAACTATTTTGATACTTTTTTATATATGATAACTTGTGTTATAGAAATATGAAAATTCTTATTCATGATTATATGAAATATAATAAGTTTTTATAAACCTAATTCAAAATAAACCAATTCTAATTCTATTTTTATGAACGTTTGTTTTAATTCTGAAATTTAAAAAGTAAATCTATTTCCAGTTGTTTCATCGAGTTTTTGAGGCATGAAATGGGTTTCTCTCATCAACATAAAACTTTCCATTTTCCCAAAACTCCAAATGGATCCCCCATCTATTTCTTTGTATAACCTTCATTCCCAAGTCCATTAGTCATCTGGGTTTCTAGGCCCAACGGCTTTTGGGGGCTTGCCTTGTTTGAGTTCATGGGAGTTCAGGCTCATCACACTATTTTGGGGGAAACATTTTCCCACTCTAGGAAACTCTTATAGATTTATTATAACTTTGTGAAACACTTTTTAATACTGATACAATACTAGTTACCCTGAAAAAATTATTCATTGGTTATTTATCTCATTAAACAATGAAAGGGAGTCACATTGATGAACTAAGTGGAGTGAAGTATCATTGGTTAATCCATTTGTATGAATACAAGGTTCTTTATCAATGTTCTTAATGTTGAATGACTTATTTTTCTGTTGAATCTGTATATACAAATGCTTTGGATTGTTTTATCGGGCAAGGTGGCGATTAATATTTCGATGAGGGGATTGTGCAATTATGAGGTGTCCAACATATCATGGATATCGTAGAAATAAAAACCCTTGTAGTTCAATAATCTCATGTAATTTATCATAATACAGAGATGACATATGTGTGGGTACAATGACACTAAAAGTTTGAGCTCAGGTCCTAGGGAGACATCCTACATATCCTGATTATTGTAGGATTTAGAGTAATCGTAGTTAGATCACATCCTTGGGACTATTCCCATGGTGTATTCCCTTATATGAGGTGTGTTCATACCATACCACTCATCAGTGCATACATACTGGGATTGCCTTGGTTAGTTGAGATTCATGATGCCTAATGAGGTGTTCATTTCATCTCCCTAATCCCACATGAGTTGTGTTCAGTGTGAGGAACAATGGGGGAACATATGACTAGCCTCATGATGTTTATATATAGGACATAGATACTTTAATAGTTCATTGGGTGTTTGGTATAGTGCTTGGGCCTTGATGGTTCATCCTATGTATCCACATTATAGAAGGAATCAGATTCATCGTGGTCCATTTATCCAGTATCCAGGTGATAAGATAAGGAATATGATCACACTCGAATACATTATAACCATCCTTGAAGTTTCAGGAATATTAGGGGATCATAACAATATGGATTTCTTATTGATATGGAACAAACTATATGATATAGGTATTTGGGGATTATGCACTGAGGTTCCCATTGTAACCCTAGGATGTATAGTGTAGATGACAGGATTTTTGAAACTCACTAAGCCATTGTGAGATGTGATTACTGTGGGAAACAAGGTTTAGAAATGATCGATGTAATTACATTTCATTTGGGGCTTGGATATTGGGATTTCCCTGAATGATAAATATGGATATCATACCTTGAAGACGTACCCTATGTACCCTGAATATGGTAGGAATTAGAGTTATCGTAGTTCCCTTGATCTAGAATCTAAGGATTTTCTTATATTCAAGGATTACACACTGAGGAAAGATATAGATATCATATCTCAACATTCCCTTGTGACCTTACCTTCTTCTCTAGAAGGTATCTCAAGACCCAATTTAAATTTTTGAAGGACAATTCATGATCCAGATAGTTTTTTTTGAGAGCCATCACCTAACCTGGATGGTTTACCCAGATGGGGTCACAAGATCTAGTTGTCATTCCTCGGTGTCATTCACAAGAATTGTTCTGACATGTATGGATGTTGTTGGATGTTTATGTACATCAAGATATGGGGATATCACATATCTTTTCTAACATCCTTGGTGGTCATCATGAGACCAACCCATATTGTCTGGTGGTGTCACGGGTCTCGAATAACATGTCCAGAGGGTATAGTTAGAGCTCGTGTTTCATGCCCCGGTGCAGTCATGATACATGACTAATATGAGAATCTACCATTATATGAGTAATGTGATGCATCAAAAGGACACTGCAAGGTTTAGGTTATTGGTATAAGTGATTTCGTGAGACCAATGTGATATTCCCAATGGGGTTTTATGACTTTATTTAACATTCATGAAGGATTTCACATGTCCTAAATATCACAATGATGGATCATAACAAGATCTTGGTCATTTTTCATGGTACCATCACATGAATTTTGATGAATAACTTGAATCACATGAGGACTAGAGATCATGGATTATTCTTATGTCCTCCCCTTATAATCTCAACTCTAGCCCATGCATTGTGAATTCCTTATGTTTGTTCAATATCAGTTTATCTTGAGTGTTTCATGATCTAGAGAATATGCAGTATGTACTTCTCACACCATTGCATCAGTTCGTCATGTGCTCTATGAATGATCTTGTGAAGTACCTTATGAGTTGTGTGTGACTGCTTTGACTCCATGGCCATCTAATAACTTATGAAAGACTTTCCGATCTCGACATTATACACTCCAAAAACTCCACTCAATACCTCATGCCTATGAGTATAGAGGAAGATAGTAAGATCATCTAGAGTCCCACCTTTTTCATGTAGACGTTGAGAATTTATATTCATCAACACCCTAGTTGTATGGTGATTTCTAAGGTATATCTAGAGAGAATCTATGATGGAGTCGGCGAAGGGATCTAGCACCATACAACAATGAGAATCTCTATCGTAGACCATTCCAAGTGAATCACCTGATTTTCTATAATTATGATTATCCTCCATCAATGGTTCCACGCAATATTTGAGAGGTCTGTTTGAATTTTTAGGATTTCCCATATGGCCTCATTGTGGCAGCCCTAGGTGGGTGACATGTCTTTCAGGGAACGGGAGAGCTCTCTCCACCATTATTGTTTTCCCCTTTGTTTTATCTTATAGCGTTGATGGATTATGTGAATTTTCATGACTAATGTAAATGACATTTACTCTATTATTTTATGATGATTCTTGTGACAAATATGTGTCATATGGGGGTGTGCAAGTTTCTCTTAGGAAATTCTATCAATTTTTCCATATAATTCCAAAGGGGAAGTTCATAGTTACTTAGAAATACCCAAAAAAATATGTGTGGAGAAGATGAAAATCAAAAGGTCCTTCAAGAGATGAGGATGACATGTCTGTGAGGTCTTTTAGTGTCTTCATGATCACCTGGGTCATGTCACATGTCTTTCAGTGACCATGAGTACCTATCAAATCCTCTCTTTTCTTTTATCTATTTTATTCTAAAAAATATTATGGGGACACTTGAGTTAACATGTATATAATAAAGGAAATTTATTTATTCGAATTATTATATGGCGCATGATATTTATTACCACTGGGTGTTTCTCACTTTTTTCATACATATTTTTTGGAGGAATTTCGTATGGTTTTCATGAAATTTCAAATCAAAAATCATTTTTCTAGGTGGCACTTATTTAGTTGTGACCACATTCCCATTGGTTTTCTATAGAGCCTTCATTATAGAATGAAGGTTCATTGAAGGGAGATCTTGGGGATTCAACAAAAATTTATGCACTACACATGGATTTTTCTCATAGACTTCAAATGGTCATACAATCGTGATTACCTTAGAGGATCATGTGATCTGAAAAACATTGTTACATTATCATTCACTTTCTTCTATAGGGAAGGTAATACAATCATTCAAGTATATCTTCCACTGTGTTATTTTATGCTCATTTGGTAGGCATCAACATATTCCACCCCCAACACTCGGGAGTGACATGTGTGTAGATGATGGCTTAGTTCTGAGGAAAACAATGCATGCCAAAGTCTTTGGCAGTGTCACATACTAGTATCTCAAGTGATTTTTGGTCTATCGGATGGTGTTCGGAATTAGATGAAATGTATTATATATAAGGGGGTAGAGGACGATACATTTTATCAGTTATCCAATCTCTAGAGTACTCCCTCCTTTTCCTCCATCGTGTACCTCCATCGTAAGGCCATGAAAAAAACCCTAATCATGATCTCCATTCTTGAGTATGTGCTGCAAGTCTATTTTTTCTTAGCTCTCCCAGAATACAATCACTTTCTCAAGAACTAGTCTGATCTAATCATGGACTATACTCTAGTCATTTTTGGGCTTCAGATATGAGTAATGTGGTTTTCTTAAGGACTTCATGAGATCCATTGTCCCAATCATCTGATTTATTATGACTCAGATGACCATGTTTAGAAAACGGAATCATGTGTCTCAAAGTGGGTCATGTGGTTCATGTTATCTCATATAGGGTTATGTTACCCTTGTGTCCTCTAGAGGTCAATTAATCCATGAATCCCTTACTATATCATGCAACACGCCTGATTCCACTATTCCACGTCATGATTTAGAAATATTAATTTTATTCATCGAATATGTTCCTTTAACTAGTTTTTAGATGGATTTTGGTTTTCATTAAGGTTTCATAATGGCGTCCAATCAATGGTCCCTGATTATTATAAATTGTAATGTTGGTCCAAACTACTGTGTGTATACTCTTAATGAGAGTCTTATTCGATTCCTATCACATAGTTTATGAGATTAACCATTTTATCATAGAATCCCTCTATACAAGCCTAATTTACTAGATTAAATGTCTATACCTCCCCCAAAAATTAATCTAACATCTCACTGGGTCTCTAGTTCTCTTGACATTGTTCAAAAAACAGTTACTAGGGATGATAAGCAAGTTATAGATCAATCCCAGGGTCAATCTTATCTTTTGGACAAATCCCTTTTGAGACTGGATTATCATTACGTCACCCTACAACATATTTCCCAAAGTCATTCGAGTGTACTCACCTTTTCTCTAGACACTTAAAAAATTGGATGGTATTCAAAATTGGATCTCCTACCTATCAGAAATTTTTTTAATAAATGGGCATAGCCATTTTTGGGGTGGAAAAGTTGTTTGGAGTTTTTTGATGAATTATACAGAGTTTATCTTATAGAATTTATGTTGATATCTTACTTCATCATTTACTGCTAGCCCAACCTTCTCTCGTAAAGGATTAGTAGTTGATATATTGGGACCAAAAGATTCCATATTCCTCATGGTGATGTGGGTATCATCTTATGGTATATTCATCAACATGGTGGTATTACTTCTCTTATTGAGATGTATGATAAATTCTTTCATGATGTGGATATTTGTGATGATCCATTATAGAAATCCATTTTTTGGGGTAGATTCTTGTTATCATCATAGAGAAATTAAATATATGTCTGACGGTGCACTCTATTATTTATTTATCGGATTGGATTGATATTTGTTTGTGGTAATGTGAATAAACCATCTACTATTTTTCCTTATAGGGTCCCTTACCAAAAATTCTATGATAGTGTCATCTCATATTGGTCCACTGTCAATGCTAGGTACTACTGCTCATGGGGTATTAAGATAACCAATGTGCTAACACAGATTCTTGAGAGAAGTGTTTATGGAGCTTCCTCTCATGAATTTTCATTGGTTTTTCTGTTTAACCCTCCATGCATCCTACCTAATCCTTTTGTTGTGGGGGCTAAGGTAATACATTGGTTGATCTGAAAATGGACTCATGCTTTTATTACTGAAATCCCCTTGGAGGAATTCAATGATCAAGGGGGAAAACATTCATAAATTATTTCTTGACTTGTGGGAGGATGGTTTTTACCATCAACCTTGGTGTGAAATTATGATGAAAATTGTTTTCAAACAGTGAGATCTGGTTTGGATTTAATATCATCATGAATTTGTGGTTGAGGATCCCCTTAACTAGATGATGAGGGGACATTAGAGGCATTAGAGAAGGGACGTCAGTTGATATCTGAACTGAAAAATAAAATGGACATGTGTACAAAGAAAACATAGAGGTATGAGGAGATCATTTTTCATTTGAAGTATATTCTTTTGATATCATTATACTAGTTGGTTTTTTCTAAAAATAGGGTTGATAATCTGACTTCCTTGGTTGTGATTATTCATCCCCACACATAACTTTAAGTAGTGGGGAGAGTGGCTCTCCAACATTCTATCGATACATCTCGTCAGAGTCTTTCTGACCTTGTTGATGTAGCCTATCTATTTTTATTATAGTTTGACCCTTGTTATGCATCCAATATTTTTTGAATAATTTGTGAGACTCCAAATAGTATAGATGTCTCCCCCCTTTTTTAACAATACAAATGGACCTTCTTAAATTTTCAATTTTCTATCCAGGTTCTCTTTGTCTATGATATTCTTATTATCCTGTTATTCCGATATTATGTGAATTACTCACGATACCCATCCATTACATAATTTCAAGAAAATATGAATTTATGAATTTGGATATTTATTAGGAAATTATCAAAAATTACCACTTAACATGGAATCCATAACTAATTAGTTTATTCTACTTATCTTGTAAAATATTTGTCTTAGAGAGAGAGTTGGACATTATTTTCCCCATCTGATGGGCTTGGTGAGCAAAGCATGATTTTTCTATGACCATATGGAGTTATTTAAAATCTCTTGAATACTAGATTTTTTATTGTTCTTTAGTTTATAGTCTTGTATCTCAGACTGAATTTTTCTTTTAGTTTCATGTATTTTAGCTCGGAACTAAGGTTTCTTTTCATTTAAGGTATTTTAGCTCAGACATAATTTTTATTTTAGTTTATGTTATTTTATCTCACATGTAATGTTTATTTTAGTTTAAGAACTCTTAGATTAAAACTAATGATTATTTTATTTTAAGGTCTATTATCTTTAACCTAATGTTGCTTTTAGTTTAAGGTCTTTTAGATCAGGACTAATGTTGCTTTTAGTTTAAGGTATTTTAGCTCAAACGTAATGTTAATATAATTATATGGTCTTTTATCTTGGAAATAATTTAATATGGGATTGGAAGACCCAGAATGACTCAAAACACTACAGGGTTTTGAGCTTCACCTTGGTATTTCTAGGGAACCCAAGGATTGGACCATTTATCCTGAAGGAGAATATTCTTTTAGTTGATGGTTCAAATCCCTTATGCATCGATATCATGTCCATGTAAAGTTAATACCCCCAATTTTCCAAGGAATTATTGAAAATTTTGGTGGTGAATATGGTTGAGGGGAAAATAATAGAAAATGTAAGCCTACTTGTTGTAACACCCCAGGTAAATAAAGAATATGTCATCTTTATATTTATCCATATTTGTGAATCAAATATTAATCTTACTTTAAAGGGGATGCTATGCTCGATGGCGTACCCAACACGCAACAACGAGTTTCTTGGAAATCTTACGTTGCACTCTAATAATAAAATAATATTATTTTAAATGTTAGTTAACATGTAGCCGTTGTATTGGCGGGAATGGATATAAATAACTAAAATATGATTATATATGTTTTTAAATGTTTTTACATTTATCCAATAAAAGATAAAGGATTAAAATAGAGAAAGAATTCAATTTTAGGCGTATATGCCTCAGTTTTCACTAAAGGTTCACTTATCGCCTTTTAATGGAGAACTGTCATTAAATATAGTTTTTATCACTATTATACATTCTTTTGGACCAAATAACTCTTATTAAGAATCGAGACATAAAATTTTACTTTGTGTAATTTTTTGGTATTTTTTTCGATAACGTTCATTTTTTAATGAATAGTGTAAAATGTTGTGTTTTAATTCAAAACATCTTTTTAATATAATTTACCTATATGATTAGATAATATTTTGAATTGGTTTTAAAGTGAAATTAGAAAATATTTTTACCATTAAATCCAATAGTGGTCGTTGGAATTAATTTCACTTTGAAATCAGACTTAAACTAGTGTCAATCTTTGAATACTTATTGTTTTATAAAAACACGCTATTTGCTCTGACAGCAGGAATTAATTATTAAATTAATTAATGTGATTAATATGTTTTGAATTTTGTAAAACGGACTTCATTTTCTAATTTGGAATATCAAATATATCTTATGGTGAATTTTTGGTAATTTTCTGAAAAACTTCAATTTTTGATGAATAGTGAAACCACTAAGTGGTACTTATAAAGACTGATTTTCCGTTTAAATGAAATTTTTCCATCATTGTGTTTTGAATTTCAAAAATCCGACATACATGGTTGTCATTAAGAAGTAAAATGTGGTTCAATGAGATTATAATAATTTTTTGGTGAATAGTAACTTATTAAGTTCTTAATCGTGATTAGAGGTAATTAGTGTAATTTAAGGTAAAAATGATATTATAAGAATGTGAAAACACCATGACACTTGTCCTACACCTATTGGGTGAATCATGGCCGACCATGACAAGCCATGGTCCAACTTGGCGACCACATGGAGACACATTGGTTGGGAAATGACATAAATAACTTTTTATTTAATGTTAAAATTAAATTGACACAAACATGAGTTGTTTTACTAAAACAATTGTTAAGTAGGGTTACACAGGTCCGAATTTTGATTATAAATAGTCATTGGAAAGATAAAACAATTTCCTACATCATAGTATTTTTTTTATAATTTTTAGACATTAAATAAATGAAATTATTTATGACATAATAATGATGCAGTGATGACATCATTATTTAACGATTAAAATAAAATGGAAAGATAATGTAAAATCTATGAACTACACATGTCCAAAACTTATTGTATGGGTGTATTTATAACCTTTATAACCTTATACACGAATTATATCAATGTGGGACCTTTTAAAACCGAAACACATTTTCAAATAATGTAATATTTCTTTACTTTCCAAAAGTGCCCCTCCTCTCCTCTTATAAAAGGCCCCCACCTCTACCTCATTTCACACACTCCTCAAGACTTTGGATCGGCCAAACCCTGCCCATTTACTCTCTCCACATCCCTCTCCTCACCCTAGAGGATTACCTTTGGGCAGAATCCTTTCAAAGGAAGCCTTTAGGCTCAAATCAAAAGGAGTTACACTTTTAAAGGTAATTCATTCTCTCTTGTTCATATTTTTTATTTTGTTTCTCCAACCCCCTAAACTCTTTTTATTTACTTATTTTGTAACAACACAAGTATCTTAAATATACTAGGATGTTGTTATATGATTTATTCGAGCTACACTCTCACACAACTACATCAAATGGTTAAAGAACATACGGTTTCCGTGGATGGTGAAATTCTGCCTCCCGAAACGATGATTGGTCAATACTCATTTAACACCTTCAAAGGTGGCCATTATGAAGTCACTATTTTTATATATGATATATAATATGTTCATTTTTTTCTTTAAGCTTCTGTATTTTTCATTTTGGGCATACCTTTATGGTTTCCATTGTGGGTAAACACGATATCTTCATTTAAGGAAGTGCAGACTACCGCCCCCTCAAAGTGATGTGATTCGTTAATGCCATATGTGGGACGTGTAAAGGATGGATTTAAAGTTATTATATATGATGTTATATTGGAATTATAATATACCTCTATATAATTATTATTTCTTTCCATTAAAGTATGAGATAGAAATGAAAGTAGCGTTCATGCGTACGTACGGCTTACCGTCTCCATGAACGGTGCATTTCATTTCTTATCCGCAAATGTAATGTACTATTATAAGTACACATATATAATGGATATATATGATGTATGATACATCTAAATGATTAATATAATTCTGTAATTAAAATATAAATACCTCTCATATAGTTTTAATTCCATTAATACGACATAGAAATGAAAGTAGCGTTCATGCGTACGTACGGCTTACCGTCTCCATGAACGGTGCATTTCATTTCTTTCCTCTAAATGATTATGTGATTTTATAAATACATGTATATTATGGATATATATGATATATATGATATCCAAATCAGGAATGTCATTTTTGTATATGAAGAACCTTTGACCACACGAACAACATGTAATTGTAAGAAGTCCACTTTCGACTTAAGAACCAAATATCGACAAAACAAACATGATTAACTTAAATGATTAAATAATGTTTATAACATGGTAATAAGTGATATAAAAGAAATAATGAACTTTAAAAAGGTTCTTAATCAAGTAGAAATTAACTCAAGTTTATTATTCAGGAGATTAAAGAACGATCGAGTCAAGTCGGACCCGAGGTAAGGGATCCTACACCTCTCTTTCTTTTTAAGTACACTCTTTTATGTCATTCCTTTTAAAGCTCATCTTTATTGTTATTGGGATGTTCTTTTATATTAATCTTAATGTAATTTTTATGTTCATGTGATGAGAGACCCTATTCTCTCTCATCAATCCATTTTGGAAGTTTTGAGTGGCGCTGTTAGGCTGCCGAATTTTCGAAAGGGATTTTTCATCTCACTTTTATTCCCGTGAGATTTATGCTACATTTGCCACAAATTCCTTTGAGTGGTGTATGTACTGCCCATTATTCTACTATTTGTGTAATATAATTTCGTTTATGAGTATTTACATCAATGATCTATTGTCCTTCTTTCATGGGGTGTATGTTTTGAAAGATACCCAAGTCGGTAAGGGAACCTTTCACCCTCCTCCTTTTTAAAAGACTTCTTTTGTTTGGTCTTTTAATTTACATATTGTTATGTTGGGATATGTTCTCATATATCCTTATTGATGTAAATTTTATGTCCAAGTGATGAGATACACTTTTTATCTCTCATCAACTCATTTTGATGTGATGCCGTTAGGCTGTCAAGGGAACTTTTTAACCCAATTTTGATTTCTTCGGGTTCAACATGTAGTCATTGAATATGTCATCCATTGAATATGAGTGAATGTCCTTTTATTGTTTTACACTTAATATCTTCTTATATTGGGTGTATTTATATTTGTCACACATATTTTTGAGATTGATTTGTCCTTAATTTAAGGATACCTTCTTTATAAGGGATTTCATCACATTTGACATTTCTATTGAGGGTTCATTGTTGTTATGCATCAATTCACTCTTATATGGTGTATATACTGTCCTTTGGAGAATTATATCATTAATCCATTTATTCTCATGATATTATAAAGTTCTGAATAAATGTTACTCCTCAATTATTGTATTCAAGTTTCTCTAATTTTGGTAAAACTCCTTTAACCAAAATATCGTTTTAAATGTTTTAATTATTTGTTCTTATTAATATCCATGTTTTCAAAATGGTTTTAAGGATTTATTTATATGGATATTGATGGTTTAAAATTTTATGCTTCAAGGTGGTATGGGACACTTTGATTCAAAAATCTCTTTATTAAATGTTTTAAATAGTTTTGAATATGGTTTTGATAAAGGATTCTTTTATGATATATTGTGATGTGGAAATGTTATCATTCCTTTATATTGGTTTTATGTTTTATGATTTAATATTGGTACTTGGACATTTTAAAGGGTGGTTACGTTATAAACCATATAACGGGTGGTTCCGTGAATACCAGGACGGGTGGTTACGTTATAACCTCCAATGCATTGGGTATGGAAGTCGGCCGTATGGCTATTCCATTAAGTATGTATGGAAATTGGCCGTATGGCTATTCCATTAAGTGATATGTGTGGTAGTCGACCGTATGGTTATTCCACTTAAGTATGTTTATGTCCCAAGTTACCTTTATATATGTTATGTGTTCTTTATATGGGTTTTATGGTAATACTTTGGTTACAAAAAGGTAAGTAATGATATTTTATTCAGTGAAGATTTTTTACTACTTCATAAAGGTGAAAAGTATTACTTTGATAAATTATACATGGTTTACTTTTTGTTTTGATAAACTAACAGTTTTTATTCTTTGTGTATCCCTTACTGAGTTTTTATGCTCATCCCATGTTTTTGAAATGTTTTTCACAGGACTTAGCGTGGAATAGGGTCAAGGATGGGATCAAGGGAAAGTCATGCTACCTAAAACATGAAACTAGACATGTTTCTTTTTAAGAGTTTTTATTTTATGAAAATTTAGTATAAGCGACTACTTTGTAATCTTTTGAGACGTAATAGTTATGTCATAATTCTCTAAAACTCTAAACCTGAAAAGATCCTCAATGTGAATTACTCATTTAATTCAATATTAAGTAAGGTTTAAGGCTGGGGCCTTATAGTTGGTATCAGAGGTCGGTTTAGATAACTTTAGAGGTTAGGGTATTCTTTAAGCATAAGTGACATTACCATAATGGTTAGGATTTCAGAAAGAGTCCTAGATTTAGATAAAGTGAATGAGTAAGTGTATCTTAGTGTTTACCTTCCTCATTAGTAAATGATGGTTTTTTTGATATACTCACACTGACATTTCTATTTTTAGTGAATGGATGGATCTAGCAGGCACCAAAGAGACAACAGGTTTGAAGGAAACTGTGGTGGTTCTCTGATTAAGATACTAGATAAAATGGAGGATTCAATGAGGAAACTCGTGTTTGTTCTAAACCAAATATCAAGGAGTCATGATCAACCACTTCAACCTTGGTGAGTTCTCTAATGCAACATGTACGAGATGGCCAACCCGATGTGGAAATTCAGGTAATAATTATTAAGGTAACCATTAGGGTTTATATGATCCTTACTTTTTAGGTAATTATGGGTTACTCTATGATATGATGGAAAATGAAAGGAATGAGATAAATTTGAGGTTAAAATATGTTATGATTATTCTTGAAGATTTTATCTCATTTTGGGGAATGTTTTAAGAATTATATAGTTTTGGAAAAAGGACAACACGTAGACCGTGTGACATCCCGTTGTGTCGGACAAAGCTGCGGGAATCGAACCCACAACCAATGTGCGACTGGTATTTATCGCCTACCACTGGACTACGTGAAGTCCCTGGTTAGTTTGACTGATTCATTCTAGTTATATGATTTTATGAATTAAGAGTAAGTTGATTTTGGGTTATTTATGAAAATGATTAACCTATCATGGAGGATATGTGATTAGGTTAATTACTTTTCAAAACGAGACTTTAGGAGCAACTGATATTGTTTGGAGATAAATGTTACGATTTATCTTGGAAGACTATGCGACTAAATCCTTAAAATATTTGGGTTTCAATCTTATATTGGTTTACTTTGAAGAATTTTATGGACAAATTGATTATAGAATGGTCCTCGTTGAACTTTGGGTTTTGTTGGACAAATTTTGGAGATTAAGAATAGATTTTCTTTTTATAAAGGGTTATCTTTTTATGGATTATATGATCTTGTACTAACCTTTTGGTTTTGATTTTGGTTAAAGCCTAAAGAAATGGGAAGTATATAGTTCTCTTTTTTGGATTAGGTGATTCTCTAGAAGTTGATTATAGTACTCTTAATGTGAACAAGTCTTCCTAAATACTCGTCTTTTGGAGAAAATATGAGTTTGTGTAAGGAATCTAATAAAAGTTGAAAGTCAATATGATAAGTGATTATGTTTCCTTATGAATAAATTCCTCAATAAATAGTAACTTAAAACAAAAATGTTGTCTATTAACTTTTCCTACTGGGGAATCGAATACCGTTTAACCCATCACAAGTTTGTGATTTTCTCATTGTTAACTTTCTCTTAAACATGTTTTCTATCACTCTCCATAAGAACATGACCCTATGTTTTCTCCTCCATGTCCATGTTTTCCTACATGGAGTCCTAGTATGGGTTAACTCGGGTGACCTTTGTACTTATCTTTCTTTATTTTAAAGTGATTGTTTTACCGACTCTTCTTCCGATGTGGGACTTTCAAGGATGTTTCCAAGCCCAATTTTAAAATTGCGAGGACGCAATTCCCAAAAGGGGGGAAGGATGTAACACCCCAGGTAAATAAAGAATATGTCATCTTTATATTTATCCATATTTGTGAATCAAATATTAATATTACTTTAAAGGGGATGCTATGCTCGATGGCGTACCCAACACGCAACAACGAGTTTCTTGGAAATCTTACGTTGCACTCTAATAATAAAATAATATTATTTTAAATGTTAGTTAACATGTAGCCGTTGTATTGGCGGGAATGGATATAAATAACTAAAATATGATTATATATGTTTTTAAATGTTTTTACATTTATCCAATTAAAGATAAAGGCTTAAAATACATAAAGAATTCAATTTTAGGCGTATATGCCCCAGTTTTCACTAAAGGTTCACTTATCGCCTTTTAATGGAGAACTGTCATTAAATATAGTTTTTATCACTCTTATACATTCTTTTGGACCAAATAAAACTCTTATTAAGAATCGGGACATCAAATTTTACTTTTTGTAATTTTTTGGTATTTTTTTCGATAAAGTTCATTTTTTTAATGAATAGTGTAAAATGTTGTGTTTTAATTCAAAACCTCCTTTTAATATAATTTATTTATATGATTAGATAATATTTTGAATTGGTTTTAAAGTGAAATTAGAAAATATTTTTACCATTAAATCCAATAGTGGTTGTTGGAATTAATTTCACTTTGAAATCAGACTTAAACTAATGTCAATCTTTTGATACTTATTGTTTTATAAAAACACGCTATTTGCTCTGACAGCGGGAATTAATTATTAAATTAATTAATGTGATTAATATGTTTTGAATTTTTTAAAACGGACTTCATTTTTGAATTCGGAATATCAAATATAGCTTATGGTGAATTTTTGGTAATTTTCTGAAAAACTTCAATTTTTGATGAATAGTGAAACCACTAAGTGGTACTTATAAAGACTGATTTTCCGTTTAAATGAAAATTTTCCATCATTGTGTTTCGAATTTCAAAAATCCAACATACATGGTTGTCATTAAGAT
The DNA here is from genome assembly GCA_963277665.1 of Viscum album. NCBI lineage: Eukaryota > Viridiplantae > Streptophyta > Magnoliopsida > Santalales > Viscaceae > Viscum > Viscum album. The sequence continues at coordinate 1,324,495,096 of OY728142.1, read as the reverse complement.
GTAAAATGTGGTTCAATGAGATTATAATTATTTTTTGGTGAATAGTAAATTATTAAGTTCTTAATCGTGATTAGAGGTAATTAGTGTAATTTAAGGTAAAAATGATATTATAAGAATGTGAAAACACCATGACACTTGTCCTACACCTATTGGGTGAATCATGGCCGACCAAGACAAGCCATGGGCCAACTTGGGGACCCCATGGAGACACTTTGGTTGGGAAATGACATAAATAACTTTTTATTTAATGTTAAAATTAAATTGACACAAACATGAGTTGTTTTACTAAAACAATTTTTAAGTAGGGTTACACAGGTCCAAATTTTGATTATAAATATTAATTGGAAAGATAAAACAATTTCCTACATCATAGTAGTTTTTTTTATAATTTTTAGACATTAAATAAATTAAATTATTTTTGACATAATAATGATGCAGTGATGACATCATTATTTAACGATTAAAATAAAATGGAAAGATAATGTAAATTATATGAACTACACATGTCCAAAACATATTGGATGGGTGGATTTCTAACCTTTATAACCTTATCCACGAATTATATCAAGGTGGGACCTTTTAAAACCGAAACACATTTTCAAATAATGTAATATTTCTTTACTTTCCAAAAGTGCCCCTCCTCTCCTCTTATAAAAGGCCCCCGCCTCTACCTCATTTCACACACTCCTCAAGCCTTTGGATCGGCCAAGCCCTGCCCATTTACTCTCTCCACATACCTCTCCTCATCCTAGAGGATTCCCTTTGGGCAGAATCCTTTCAAAGGAAGCCTTTAGGCTCAAATCAAAAGGAGTTACACTTTTAAAGGTAATTCATTCTCTCTTGTTCATTTGTTTTATTTTGTTTCTCCAACCCCCTAAACTCTTTTTATTTACTTATTTTGTAACAAAATCAGTATCTTCAATATAATAGGATGTTGTTATATGATTTATTCGAGCTACACTCTCACACAACTACATCAAATGGTTAAAGAAAATACGGTTTCCGTGGATGGTGAAATTCTGCCTCCCGAAACGATGATTGTTCAATACTCCTTTAACACCTTCAAAGGTGGCCATTATGATGTCACTATTTTTATATATGATATATAATATGTTTATTGTTTACTTTATGCTTCTTTATTTTTCATTTTGGGCATACCTTTATGGTTTCCATTGTGGGTAAACACGATATCTTCATTTAAGGAAGTGCGGACTACCGCCCCCTCAAAGTGATGTGATTTGTTAATGCCATATGTGGGACGTGTAAAGGATGGATTTAAAGTTATTATATATGATTTTATACTGGAATTATAATATACCTCTATATCATTATTATTTCTTTCCATTAAAGTATGAGATAGAAATGAAAGTAGCGTTCATGCGTACGTATGGCTTACCGTCTCCATGAACGGTGCATTTCATTTCTTATCCCCAAATGTAATGTACTATTATAAGTACACATATATAATGGATATATATGATTTATGATACATATAAATGATTAATATAATTCTGTAATTAAAATATAAATACCTCTCATATAGTTTTAATTCCATTAATACGACATAGAAATGAAAGTAGCGTTCATGCGTACGTACGGCTTACCGTCTCCATGAACGGTGCATTTCATTTCTTTCATCTAAATGATTATGTGATTTTATAAATACATGTATATGCTGGATATATATGATATATATGATATCCAAATCAGGAATGTCATTTTTGGATATGAAGAACCTTTGACCACACGAACAACATGTAATTGTAAGAAGTCCACTTTCGACTTAAGAACCAAATATCGACAAAACAAACATGATTAACTTAAATGATTAAATAATGTTTATAACATGGTAATAAGTGATATAAAAGGAATAATGAACTTTAAAAAGGTTCTTAATCAAGTAGAAACTAACTCAAGTTTATTTTTCAGGAGATTAAAGAACGATCGAGTCAAGTCGGACCCGTAGTAAGGGATCCTACACCTCTCTTTCTTTTTAAGTACACTCTTTTATGTCATTCCTTTTAAAGCTCATATTTATTGTTATTGGGATGTTCTTTTATATTAATCTTACTGTAATTTTTATGTTCATGTGATGAGAGACCCTATTCTCTCTCATCAATCCATTTTGGAAGTTTTGAGTGGCGCCGTTAGGCTGCCGAATTTTCGTAAGGGATTTTTCATCTCACTTTTATTCCCATGAGATTTATGATACATTTGCCAAAAATTCCTTTGAGTGGTGTATGTACTGCCCATTATTATACTCTTTGTGTAATATAATTTCGTTTATGAGTATTTACATCAATGATGTATTGTCCTTCTTTCATGGGGTGTATGTTTTGAAAGATACCCAAGTCAGTAAGGGAACCTTTCACCCTCCTCCTTTTTAAAAGACTTATTTTGTTTGGTCTTTTAATTTACATATTGTTATGTTGGGATATGTTCTCATATATCCTTATTGATGTAAATTTTATGTCCAAGTGATGATATACACTTTTTATCTCTCATCAACTCATTTTGATGTGATGTCGTTAGGCTGTCAAGGGAACTTTTTAACCCAATTTTGATTTCTTTGGGTTCAACATGTAGTCATTGAATATGTCATCCATTGAATATGTGTGAATGACCTTTTATTGTTTTACACTTAATATCCACTTATATTGGGTGTATTTATATTTGTCACACATATTTTTGAGATTGATTTGTCCTTAATTTAAGGATACCTTCTTTATAAGGGATTTCATCACATTTGACATTTCTATTGAGGGTTCATTGTTGTTATGCACCAATTCACTCTTATATGGTGTATATACTGTCCTTTGGAGAATTATATCATGAATCCATTTATTCTCATGATATTATAAAGTTCTGAATAAATGTTACTCCTCAATTATTGTATTCAAGTGTCTCTAATTTTGGTAAAACCCCTTTAACCAAAATATCGTTTTAAATGTTTTAATTATTTGTTCTTATTAATATCCATGTTTTCAAAATGGTTTTAAGGATTTATTTATATGGATATTAATGGTTTAAAATTTTAAGCTTCAAGGTGGTATGGGACACTTTGATTCAAAAATCCCTTTATTAAATGTTTTAAATAGTTTTAAAAATGGTTTTGATAAAGGATTCTTTTATGATATATTGTGATTTGGAAATGTTATCATTCCTTTATATTGGTTTTATGTTTTATGATTTAATATTGGTACTTGGACATTTTAACGGGTGGTTACGTTATAAATCATATGACGGGTGGTTTCGTGAATACCAGGACGTGTGGTTACGTTATAACCTCCAATGCATTGGGTATGGAAGTCGGTCGTATGGCTATTCCATTAAGTATGTATGGAAATTGGCCGTATGGCTATTCCATTAAGTGATATGTGTGGGAGTTGACCGTATGGTTATTCCACTTAAGTATGTTTATGTCCCAAGTTACCTTTATATATGTTATGTGTTCTTTATATGGGTTTTATGGTAATACTTTGGTTACAAAAAGGTAAGTAATGATATTTTATTCAGTGAAGATTTTTTACTACTTCATAAAGGTGAAAAGTATTGCTTTGATAAAGTATACATGGTTTACTTTTTGTTTTGATAAACTAACAGTTTTTATTCTTTGTGTATCCCTTACTGAGTTTTTATGCTCATCCCAAGTTTTTGAAATGTTTTTCACAGGACTTAGCGTGGAATAGGGTCAAGGATGGGATCAAGGGAAAGTCATGCTACCTAAAACATGAAACTAGACATGTTTCTTTTTAAGAGTTTTTATTTTATGAAAATTTAGTAGAAGCGACTACTTTCTAATCTTTTGAGATGTAATAGTTATGTCCTAATTCTCTAAAACTCTAAACCTGAAAAGATCCTCAATGTGAATTACTCATTTAATTCAATATTAAGTAAGGTTTAAGGCTGGGGCCTTATACTTGTATAGTTGTAATGTAGGTATTGTAAGTAATAATAATAAAGTCTGAGCCATGTAATGTGGAATGGGGTAGATATTCCGGGTATGTTTATTAATGTTATGTGGTTTCATGTTCCACCATAGTGTCATTAAGGCTACTAAGGATTAGGATTCCCTTTATATTGGGCCAATACATCTTTTTTCGGTGGTTCTGATCCCCTCTATGCTAATAGCATGACCAAACTAAAAGATCAATTATTCTTTCCTAGGGGATTTAAAATATTTTTGAAGACCCGATCATCTAAAAGATAAAGTTGGGTATGGAAAAAAGGCTATCTGGGAAGTGTTCTGGATCCTTAGGGAAACATATCTATCATTGAATAGAAATAACCCAATGCCTTGTGGTTTTAAATCACATGGTGTGGTCCATCAAATGGTTCAAGAATGAAGGGTCACATTCCAGCCTAGAGAAAGGGTACAAAACATGGTGATGCATGGTTTAAAATATCATATCCACTCAAATAGTCTGATAATATGATTTTACATCATATTCCATAGTTCTCAGGTCTTGAGGTAGGTATGAGATAGTCATTCCATGGATATCTTAAAACTCAATGGGGTGAAAAGTTCCACCATGATGATTCTAGGATCAAAAGAATAAGAAATCCTTTCATACTAGGAAAATATGCCTCTAGTCAATGGGTCTGAGCCCTTATATGTTAGTAGCATGGAAAAACTAAGAGATATATTTTATTTTAGGGGTAAGGAATGTTTTTTTATGACCATATACACTTTAGATCATTTAGTTGGATTAATGGAAAATGTAAGATCCATAATGTTTTCGAACACCCTAAAAGCTGTGTATCCACCTGTTTAACATATTATAAAAATGAGAAAATGTCAATAATCATTTCTATAATTTTTTCCTAAACCATGAAATCTAATGAGAATAGTCTATATTTTACTAGGGATATAGAGTAGACCCTATGAGTTATATTCATCCTTTATTTAAACCCAATTATTTGTCTAAGCACAAGAGATGAAAATTTTAGCAAGAAAAGACGGTAATTTTTCATAGGCTCCCCTTCACGGGTTTTCAACATGAAAAGTATTCTGTTTCATTCTCTTGAATTTTATTGTCTTGTGATTTGGACTATATAGGCTATATTTTTAAGGATGTGCAACTTTAAATAATGTGCAAGCAGTTTCTAGTCTAGATGCACATGGACTTAATATGGGAAATGTTACACACGTACCTAATTAGGATGCTTTGGGACAATTATAGTAATACATCATTATGAGTGAGAGGTGAAAGTGTTGTAAATAATGGATCATGGTTTTGAGATCATGTGTGATGATATGGGAAAATCATTCCAGGGATAACCTAAAACACAATTGGGTGATAGGCTCTACCATAGTGATTTCAAGCTCATGAGAATAAAAAATCTCTTCATAGTAGGCCAATATGTCTTTGGCTAGTGGGTCTAATACCCTATGCATTAGTAGCATGGTAAAAATAGAGATCACAATTTTTTTTCATGGGAAATTCAAGGTTGGTGATGAACCAAGAGCCTGAGATAGGAAGTGTAGCATATGGATTGAGCTAAATTAAATGATGATGGAAGAACCCCATTCAACGGTTGGTTTAGGTAAGGATCTTGTTGTCCTTTGATAAGTAAGGATGATGAGTGATGGTCTTCCCAGTTTAACATCATTTATTAGAGACCTACTAGCCTATATTCAGTTTTACAATATTGTTGTAAGGAAGTACTTCCATTACGTTTAACATCATGCGGTGTGTACATACATCCATGTAGTTTAACATCACATGATAAGAACGTACTTCCATATAGTTTAACATCATATAGTAAGGATGTGGGAACTGATGTGAAGGTGTGGAAATGGTTTGGTTGTGCCTAAATAAAGATACTTGTGTATCAGTATATATCTCATAAGGATAAGAATAAAGACACACTAAGTTCTAAATAAAGTCTCTTCCATGAGTCTATCCTATACGCATGGAGGGTGAATTTTTATATCTTTTTGTTGTTACTAGGAGTATAGTTGGAAAATTAGGAGTCAGTATATATCCTACGAGGGAATTAATAAAGTCACATGAAGTTCTTTAATGGTAAATACTCTACACAGTTTGAACAAATATGTAGAGGTGGGCATTATTTCTATATTTCATTGCAGGTTGTCCAATGATGGGAGGTTCAAGCATCACTATGTATTCTTTGGTGACAGGAATTGAGTGACAAATAGTTGTTCATGTTTCATTCTGTTTAATTTCATGTGTTGAGGAAGATGGTGAATTTACATGAATAAATGAAAATGTTGCAGTTCGGCCAAAATATGGAATTACAGGTTTCACTGTGTATCTTATGTGAATGAGAATAAAAGAACCCATTGTTCATGAAGAACCAAGGAGTTTGACATCACAAGGATAAGGCATTGACAGTGTAGTTTAATTTAATGTGGTACAACCTCATCATATGCCTTTTATAGTCATGGATTCTAGATTTTAATGAACCTATTATGTACTTTTATTCCCTGCTTTTTTGGGTAAGACCTTGCAACAATTCATAATCCCATGTGAGCTATGATTGGTGTGAGAAACAAGGAAATGAAAGGGTTTCCCAGCAATATTGAGACAATTGAGGCTACAAAAAGATAATTGTGTATCATATATACATTGAACCAAGATATTGGATTAATTAGTCCCTATGTGTCTCATTGTAAATGAGAATCATTCCATGCATAGTTCTAGAAGAATCATGTAGTTTAACATCATGTTTCAAGGACATAGGTGACTCGATGTGAATAGAGATGGATATCATTGATCCATGCAATTTAATGTTATGTGCTATGGACATTGGCCAAGAAGTTTAACATCTTTTGGTTTGGATGAATTTCGTACAGTTAAACTTTATTTGGTTAGGAATAATGATTGGATTTACATTGATTTGGATTCCCTTGAACTGAAAACTTTGGAATGTATTTCATGATAAATATTGCATAACTGGGATGTGTGACCTGCTCCACATCCATTATGGACAATGAGTAAGCCCCTCTATGGTTGGACATTTTTATAATGTATGGTCCATCCGATATGGGTTCTAGAATTTGAGTATTCCTACCTGGTATCATTGGGGTTTTGAGGACCAACATTGTTCCCCCTAGAGGAATGCGAATAAGAGAACAATTTTATTTAAAGTTGATGAAATCTGATTTGAGTGGACCTCAAGGTTGGGAAGTGTTGGAAACCTATTCTCATCAAGATATTCTAATTCATCTTTCCACTCTTTAGATTGATCAAAATCAGATATTTTCATTTAGACAGCATCTCAAAGAGTGGGATGCTAGAAATCCATGGGTAACTGTAGACACTGAAAAACACTCAAGTGATGAAGAAGGATTCCGAATGACAGTACGAAGTCATTTTTGGACCCGAGAACCCCGTCCAGCGATCCCAGAGGGGCCACATGAAAACAATTCATAGGTTCATGAAAAAATATGCCCCTGTGTTGAATTTTTTGAGATTCTCGAAGGTTCAGCGGGGTGGGCACGAAATATTTCGCACCCCACCCCGTGCGGTGGGATTTTCGCACCACCAACCTCATCGCGCAGTTATTTCACAACAACCCAGTTTATGTTCCGCTAGATGCCTATAAATAGAAGGTGACCCATTCCACTTCAGTGTTGTAGAATCTGAATCAACACTCTTGCATGAAATTCTCCTTCCGCGCACACAAAGATGGACTTCAGGTACGGTTCATTTCGTGCCAAGCCACCCCAGGGTCCACCTTCATGCGATATCCCCTCGGTTTAGGATAGAATTCCAATCCCTTCGGTGTTCTCCCCTGGTGGGAAGTCCCTTCCAATTACGCACAAATTGGCCAATTGAAAACAATCCCCTTCCATTGTATGCACCCCCCGTCATTGTTTGCAATCGCCTTCAATTGCGTGAAACCCATGCATTGCGCGTAGTCCCCTTCAATTCTGTGCACTTCGTACTCCTTGAGCGCAATCATTTCTATATTGCGCACAAAGCCTAAACTCCATTTTCACACAATCATCATTGATTTCATTCCAACCTATTGTTTTTCATGTAGGGCTACTAGTTTCACGTGAAATCCTCAGAGGCTGCATGCAATTTCTTGGGACCCCTCACTTCAGTGCTCCCCAGGCGTCCCGTTGCGCGAGTTCCCAATGCTCTTCTTACGGATGCCATTCACGATTGCCTCTCACGCCTCAGTAATCCACATCATGCACCATTTTCCCATGCGAACTTCAAGGCTCATACGAAGTAACTTCAAAGTCCCATGGACGATACCACCCATTACGTTTCTTTGCCTCATGCTTCCTCGCATAGGCATGCAAACGGCTATTGATTATTCACATAGCCAAGCTAACGTGGACCCCTCAATGGTACTCCCTAACAAACCCCCTCGCTATGGTGTTGCCGATGCCTTCCCTTCCACAAGGAGCAGAGGGTACCGATTATGTAAGTCCTATGGGTGTGGAGAGAACCCACCTCATCTGAGCTGCTGGATGTTGAACTACCAAGAACTATCATCCTTAGCACATGACGTTAAACTGTGACCTGGCCCCATGCCTCGCACAAAGGGTCCCCCCGCCTTGGACATTCTCCACGGCCACACCCCTTTATGGGGATTAGATCACCCCTCATAGGGGATTATATATTCTTTATTGAAGTGGTGTTTTTTTGTGGTAAAGGGCAGCCACCTTTTTGTAAGCCCCTAGATTTTCTTGCAGGAGAAAACATACTTTCTTTTCCATTCATCTTCGGTCCCTAGGGCCTATGAAGGGTGTGGTAGGTAAATTGGATCCTCCTTTATTCGGTCCCAAATCCCTCTCCTATTGCGCTTTGTCACCTCGGGCCTCCATCCGGGAGTAACCCCTGACTTCTTGGGCCACCTCAAAGAGTAAGCCCCACCCGATTTCCCACGGACGCACCTTTCACGATGTGATCGTTGGGTCTCTGCTATATCTTGTTTCTCACACCAAGAATGACTCACATGGTCTTAGAGTGAGCACAGACCATGGTACGTAGGAATCCTACACAAGGATCAAGCCACAAACACCATGGGCCACCTTAGAGTGCAAGCCCCAATCCATCCCATACTATAGGGACTTTGATCCAGGTCATGGTTTAGTACATAGGAAGCCTCCATGATGTTAAATCCCAAAACACCTTGGGCCGCCTCAGATTGTAAGCCCCAATGCATCTCGAACTACGGGTACTTTGATCCATTTCAAGACATGGTACGAAGGAAGCCTCCACGAGGTTCAAGCCCCAACACCTTAGGCCGCCTCAGAGTGTAAGCCCCAATCCCTCTCGAACTACAGGGACTTTGATCTATCTAAAGGAATGGTACGTAGGAAGCCTCCATGAGGTTCAAGCCCCAAACACCATGGACCGCCTCAGATTGTAATCCCCAATCCATCCCAAACTATGAATAATTTGATCCATGTCAAGGCATGGTACGTAGAAATACATCACGAGGTTCAAGCCCCAACACATTGTGCCTCCTCAGAGTGTAATCCCGAATCCATCCCAAACTAAGGGGAATTTGATCCATTTCAAGGCATGGTATGTAGGAAGCCTCCATGAGGTTCAATCCCAAAACCCCAAAACACCTTGGGACACCTCAGAGTGTATGCCCCAATACATCTCTAACTAAGGGAAGTTTGATCCATGTTAAGGTATCGTACGTAGGAAGCCTCAATGAGGTTCAAGCCCCAAACCCGCATACACCTTGGGCCGCCTCAGAGTGTAAGCCCCAATCCATCTTGAACTACGGGGTCTTTAATCCATGTTAAGGCATGGTACGTACGAAGCCTCCATGAGGTTCAATCACCAAACCCCCAAACACCTTGGGCCGCCTCATAGTGTAATCCCCAATCAATCCCAAACTATGGGGACTTTGATCCATGTCAAGGCATGGTACGTTGGAAGTCTCTACGAGGTTCAAGCCCCAAACCCCCAAACACCTTGGGCTGCCTCAAAGTGTAAGCCCCAATATATCCCGAACTATGGGGACTTTGATCCATGTTAAGGCATGGTACGTAGGAAGCCTCCATGAGTTTCAAGCCCACCACCCAGTTATTCTGACCCCCTATACGTCGGTTCCCCCATCCCGCATGATGTTAAACTATATTCACCATCTGAACTACGAGGTCTTTGATCATTTCCAAGGTAAGGTACATAGGAAGCCTCTACGAGGTTCATGCCCCATCACTCATGTCTCATCCTAACCTCTCCCTCGAGCCTATGTGTCTTGGGAAGGTCATACCCTAACCTATAGGTTCCACTTCCTCTAGGTCCCATCCATGCATCCATTCACATGGGCTGCCTCCTCAGGTGTCCCATCATCCCACTGAACTACGCAGACTTTGATTCCCTACCACAGGGATACTTAGGAAGTCTCTTCATGGCTCAGGACCAACAAAATTGTCACCTTCACAATGGTCCCATCTCATTCCCCCTCCACTCCATTCAAACTCTCCATCATTCATCCTAATTCTTACCCAGGACACTACATCCTAGTGAGATCATGTCATCCCATTCCCCGTTCTGTTTGACATCATTCGGAAAGCCACCCACATGTCGGCCCTAGTATCGATGTTCCCTCTAGGGGTTCCTCCATCTTATCGACTCTAATTAGTGTTTTAATTAGTCTGATCCATCTCCACTGGACGTTAAGCTTGTGGCATACCCTGCACTAAGCATAGGAAGTTGTGGAAAACCACAGATACATTCCCATGGCATACGATACCCCGCGTTCGATGCGGTATTCCTCAGGTTTCTGTTCCGTTGAGAAGTCCTATAATATTGGAATTAAGAAAAATATGTCAATTCCCCAGCGTCCAGACTTGCCAGTGATTCCCAATGTGACTACTCCCTTAAACGAAGTTTTTTTCCTTGACCGGACCCCTTACAATGTCCTGAAAGAAGCAGTGTAATTAAATGGTGTCCATGAAGATATGGCATCGGGAAGAGTATCACGAACAATTTCTATGCCTATAATAGAGACCTGGACTAGGTGACGAGCTCCGAGAAGGAATCCCTCTAAGAAAGAACTGACATCCCATCATACCATTTCAATCAAGGAGAAGATGTCCCTTAATAAGGTGTGGATTCTGCCCGCCTTTGGATAGTGGGAATGTGGTGCAATAACTGTGTGTCCACTACATGACAGATGTGCATGCCCCAGTGAAAGTGTCCGAAATAGAAATGGTGAATCGGATGTGAAGATCTTCTCCTCAGCATAGAGAATAGTAGCATTTGAATAATCAGTGGTTTAGTATGTAATCTGACACCCTCATCCGATACCAGGTCCCACCAAGAAGGCCTAACATGAAACTCACTAGAAGTTGGGATAGTCAGGATGTTCTGAATTCTGTTCTGCGACGTTGTCAATGTGGATCCCTCTTATCGGCCACAGAAGACGGAACAGAACTAGGGAACTGGTTGTCGATTTATTTTCCTATCAGTATTAATGAGTTCATCTCCCTACTTTCAGGAACCACGTTCTTTCATCCAGAGCTCAATCACCTGCCCGCCGGTGCAGGGGCGGGGGAAATATCGACGTAGCTACCCCGCATAATTCTGCCTCTTCCTTGACAACCTCAATCAGCACGACTGCTGTGCACCCATTCTTCCTCTCCCTGTCGTAAATTATCCAGAAAACGGTAATTAATGACCTTTTATGCAGGTACAAGGTGGAGGGGATCACCCCCACTAGGTATATGGCCTGCCTAGATCTCAAGGCAGCTACACCTCACCGTCAACGCCGCCCCTGAGGGTCGTGCAGGGAGCCACTGCTCCCCACGCCAACATTCAATTGTTTTGAGATCTTGTCCCCAAAACATCTTGGCAGTGCCATGTCATATGCCGAAGAGGTAGGGGATGTCCTGGTCAGCCCAATCAGAGTCCCATTCCAAGGGCTCCTGGTGAGGGCTCTCGCCGGGCTGCGTCAGCGCCGTCGTCCGGTTCCCCAAGCCACGGAGTAGGAAAGCAACACGCCTGCACCACCGACTCCAGTTCATCTGACCCAGTTCCAGCGTTAGGCACAAATGGAAGAGGGCGCCAACCTTGGGGCACTAACTTCAGTGGCTACTGTGGCCCGTGCCACCGCTGACTCATACCCCCAAATCTCGACATACGTCGAGCGGGGAAAGTTATATGTCCGACTTGGATCAATGCCCCAACCACCAAACGGGAAAGCTGGGTCGACTATCTCAATCGTCGGCACAGGTGATGGCCGCTGTGGACCAATCCGCTACAATTCCACCCAGTGTGGAGGCTTACTCTGTACCGCCACTATGGAAGGTGTGGGCCCTCCCTACTTCTGACCTCGACTTGGAGGTCTAACCCGTGCCACATTCAACCCAAGCGAGGATCTTCCCCATGATAGAAACACTCCGTATGGGGGTCTCTATCGCACGCAAAACACTGGGTACGGGGTCACTCCCCCTACCACATACCACAGATATGGAGACATTGCATGTCTAGTCACCCACCAGCACGGAGGTCCTCCCCAGGTCCCTTTAGAAATTTGTCCCAGTGCTCCTCGCACTATGGATTTCTTGGGAGAAAACCCTCTCCACCCCAGCTCTAGTGTAGCCAGAGGACCCCAGGTCGGAAATCACCCATGTCCCAAGGAGCCACCCAAGGGTAGGAAGGTGGGTCGTCGCTGCCAAAGAGAAATTTTGTGGAGGGATGGATAGGAATCAGTCCATTCTGCTTCTCAGACTCTATGGAGGAGTACGACTCGGTGCTGGATCCCTCCCCTTAGTCCTTTGAGTCAACGGATGGGGCAATAACGAGGTGCATCAGCCTCGTACTCTCAGAATGTGAGGTCTATAGGATCCCTGCCTCCCTCCGAAAGTATATCCAAGAGGATGAGAACCTGGCATGTTTCCAGGGACTGACCACACAGTCGCCACCATCATCTTCGGAAGTGCCCCTATCTTGGCTAGAGACTGGGGAGAGATATTTTGGGGGCTCATGGTAGGAGATTCATGGCATAGCCCACCCTCGGCAGATGCCAATGTTGTGTTAGGAGCATTGATATTTGGTCCATCCTGTCATGATATAGTGTCCAGGTCGCTACAATCCTTGGTGAACAGCCCATTGTTCGGTGGCTAGTCAGCCCCTTCGTTGTATTCACCAACAGCCAGCCCACCGTCCCAGCAATCTGCCTCAGTGCCGCTACCACTTCCTTAGCCACCATAATTGAAGAGTGGGGAAATCAATGGCCAGACCCTGAATCTGATTCATGGACCTTCTGGACCATTATTGTAGTGGACCACTTCCCTGAGATGTTTTGGCCGGTCGCAAGACCAAATTTTTATATGCCGGAATCTCTCAACCTAGAGGAGTTTGAATTTTTCCGTCAGACCCTCTGGGAAACTCACTTCCATATTCTCCACCAGTGAGTGACTTATCTTGAGATCCAAGTTCACCTTGAAGATATCGGCAAACAATGCCGTCTGGTTGACCTGGCCACGTTTCCTATGGTCTTGCACCCCGAGTCACCTGGTCACCACAGGGTCTTCCAACTACAATGCATTCAGAGTTTTCAAGTACTCAACAATGTTGTTAAGGAGGCTACCCCCTATGTGAAATTTCATGGATGGTGTCAATATGATTGCCTCCACTTCAGTGCTAATTTCCTACAGCCTGACTCACTAGGCGACATTGAATACATGTTCCTGAGAAGAGTTGTGGTCAACAAGACCGATCTGTCAGGAGGGTAAAATGAGATGGAACATCTTGATGGGAACCTTCTCCATGAGGAAGTTCCACCACTACTGGACCCATTGTGGTGCACTAATCATTAGTAGAGGAACCTCCATGGACTCCCTACGCCCACCGAGGAAATAGTTCTGAGCCGGAATCTAGGTAAAGGAAAAGGGAACTTCGGAGCTATCAAGCACTCTGACCTGTCCTCTTTAGTGCAAAAGATGGAAGAGGACCCCTGAGAAGGCCATGTTGCAGTAGCAATTTACTGAGCAGAAGAAGTTGGTTGATGAGATAATGGATGAATGCATTGAAGAGTGATGACCCGACTATGGTGATCCTTGGCTAGGGCAGTAGGGGCCGGAACAACTACTCCTCGGCGAGTTTCCCCCAGACAACCCTGATCATGTCGCACCTACGGACAGGTCTGAATCTAGAGATCACGAAAATAGGGCACAGTATGTCTCACCAAACTCTCATGAATGGCGTGACTATCCAAGGAACCCCGCTCAGGCTCCCCTGTCTACCCCAGGGATCACTCCCCCAGCCGCTCCAAAAGCTGCTAAGCTTTCCTACCGCATTGAAGAACCTACCAATACGCTCATGGTTAGGGATCCCTGTCAAGGTAGGGACCCCCACCCAGATGATCCAATGGCGTCACTCATCACCTGCATAGAGGCATTGAAAATGTGAAAAGTGCCCATCCCACCTGATGGCAAGCCATACCTGGCATGGGTGGATGATATGCCTGCACCCCCGGGATTCGGGAATCCCACATTCTCCCCCATTAACGGGAGGGGGTACCCATAACAACACTTGGACCACTACAACTAATGGTTTGGGCCTATGCTAGGGACTCCAGCGTAGTAGGAGTCCACCAAGCGCCATTGTTTTGTTAAAACACTTTAGGGTCTGGCATTTGTCTGGTACTGCCATCTCCCCATCTGATTCGTGACCAGTTGGGAGGACATTCGCAAGAAATTCCTTTACCAGTTCATCTTTACTACCCAGAAGATGAGTATCCTAGACCACTTTAAGTTAATACAAAGGCTTGATGAGTGAGTCGTGGACTTTATCGCCCAGTGGAATGGGCTCAAATACTATCTTGACATGCCACTAACTCAGGAACAATTACTGATGATGTGAGTGGGGAATATCATGATGGAGCTGGTTCCCTCCCTGATCACTCAAAACTATCCTGGAGGGTTATAATATTTCTCAGATAAGGCCCAGCGCCTCGAAGAAGCCCTGCAACAGGCCAGCTAGGAATGTCCATTGCCAACTCGTAATCCCAGCAAGGAGGACTGCCAGAGCCGATCCCACCGTGGTGGCCCTGATAGAGGCCCCTAGGAAGCTATAATTACTACCAGTAGCACCAGAACCACAGCCTCGCAGAGACTCTCCACTTCAGGCATAGCCTCCGGTTCAGCAGCGTCCTCAGAATTAGCAAGCACCTCCGCGTAACACGCAGCCACCGCCCAGGCGGGACAATCAGGGTCCGCCTTCTCGGCAGGCTCCCATGGCCCCTCGTCAGGCCCAAGCTCCCATAGCCCACTTTCCATATAGAAGAAATCAGACCTACTCGTTCAGTGGGGCTCAAGTCCCTGGTTACTTCTACAGCGCCTTATAGCAGGGAATTCTACGCTTTCATAAGTGCAGAAATCCAGAGGAGGAAAATCTCACTTATCACCCAAACTACTGCCCTTATAAATGGATCTTGGGGCACACCCTCAGGAAATGTTATGTGTTCAAGGACTAGCTCTAAGACCAGATTGACAAAAACATAGTTAGTTTGGCCCCATAGATGGCACAAGTGGCAGGTGTGTCTGTGAGGTCAGATAGTGGTAGCGACAGAAAAGGTGGGTTCCAGTAGGTTTTTGACAATGGGTCTCAGAAGTATAATGATTGGATGGCCCGAAAAGTGGTCGCCTACACCCATGGAATTATCTGTGCATGCCTAAGTTAGCTAAATACTTTAGAAGCTATGGACACCACTTCTGCATCATCATCTCAATCGGCCTCTTCCCAGAAGAGCAAGCATCAGCGGTTCAAGAAGAAGCAATGGGCCCTGCCAATTCCATCTTCATCCCACAATTTCGGTGACTTTATGCCCCCAGAGATGGGTATTCCCCCTAGAATCCTCCCGATAGTGGTTGATGCATCATGTGATGGTCAAGGGTATGTTTCGATTAACACCGTTGAGTTGGTAAACCCTTATATAACTCCCGACGAGGGGAAGCACCAGGTGAACCTCCTCAACATCCCCATCCAACGCCAATATTGGCAGATATGTGGTCATATGGGTCATCGGGGTGCATCAATTGGCACCTATAGCCAGGTCGTGCATGCCACCGAGACTAGGAAATAGGCCCAGTGTAGAGCTCAACACTCACAACCTCTTCATCCGGTGTCGTCAGGACCGCCTACACCACCGTTTGTGGTAATGGATCAGGAAGAACCACATCGGTCATTCCACGACTAGCTTCACCCTTCCACATGCCGGTCTCAGCTGTCTGGTCCTAATCCGGATGCTACTCTCTAGGCTTTGACTAGTGAGAATCGGGATATTCCCAGTACCAGTTAGCCAACGGTCCGGCCGGTAGGGCCTGCCAAGCCATCTATCACATAGCGGCTTTCCGCAAATAGAAGTTCACACCTGGTGTAGAAGTATGCTATTCTCAAGAACCTCTCCAGCATCCCAGCGAGGCTTACCATCCTTGAAACCCTTCTCTAGTCACTAGATATTCATGAGGCCCTCACTAAGGCTTTAAAGAGCCCCCTCTAGTTTGAGATGTATGTAGCAGATGCAGAAACTTTCAATGATGAAACAATTGAGGATGTCGAATTCCAGGACATCATTTTGTTCTCGGGATAGGATGATGGATCCCCCATACAGGGTTACATCTACCCACTGTATATCACATGCCAATTTAATAGTTTGGTGGTTCACCACTATCTCATTGACACCGTCTCCAGGATTAACCTTATCCTGACACATAAATTGTGGAAGCTGGGGTTATCCAAAGATGTCATGACTCCCTCTGATTTAAGAATCCAGGGATATGACAGGACAGAGTAGACTGTGGTGTGAAATATCTGTTTTAAGACCTAGTTCAGTGGAATATTTTCCAACACCGAGTTTATGGTTATCTCCAAGGACACCGCGTACAATGCATTGAAGGGTAGACCATGGCTCCACCTGCACGTGTTGGTCCCCCCATCATATCACCAATACCTCAAGTACTGCCATAATGGTTGAGTAGGAGTACTCCAAGGGGATTCATCTCCCTTTGCCTCTTGTGAAGCCTTCTATTTAAACGTTGACTACTACAACAGCAAGGATAATAAAGTACATGTAAGTGAGGTTGAGCCTATCATCGCTATGGCCAACTCTTGGTCAGGCCTGAATAACCCTTACATCTTCCCGATCCATCAGTTGGAGGCCACCACCCCTGACATGGGGCAATGTTTTGTCAGTTCCGAAATAGGGGAGAACCATGCTCACAAATCCAGGTGGCTTCAAAAGATCACTTAATATTCTTATACAAATCAGGCCTTAGTGATCCCGGAGCCTCCAACTCCCATCATGTATTGAGGTGTCCAGCTCATGGAAATGGCAGTACGTCATACTTATCTGTTTCACTAGGCTGGAATAAGATGGCTCTGGCTAACGCGCCACTACTTCTTTGATATTATAATGTGTGGCCCCATGGGCCGGAGGCTAGATGGGATTAGGTCGATATTCATCATAGCTATAGTCTCGGTAGTGCTAGAGTTCCCCAATGCAATAACCATTGCCGCTCAAGCTGGTACCTGCCTCCCATCAGGGTCTATTAACTCAGAATCAACTTCCTCCTTAGAAGATCCCTCTATAAGTGGATAAGAGGTAATAGAGGACTACCCACACCTTTGAGGAAGGCATCTCCACCATGGTCAACGAGTTGGTACAGGTGAACCTCAGAAGCGAGGCAGACCCGATACCCACATTGATCAGTGCTGCTATGTCCCCCGAGGAGCAGCAACGGTATGTAGGCTTTCATAAACAGCACCGCGATGTATTTTCTGGGAGCTACGGCGAGATTCCAGGACTAGATCCTCAAGTAGCGGTCCACCACCTTGGTCTTCTGAAAAATCATCATGGGTTCATACAACCTCTCATAAAGATGAATCTGTCTCACATTGCCATGGTCAAGGCCGAAGTTGACAAGCTCATCAGGGCCAACTTCATTAAGGAGGTCTAGTACCCCAATTGGCTGGCCAATATTGTACCAGTCAAGAAGAAGAACGGAAAGATCAGAGTTTGTATCGACTTCTGATATCTCAATTTTCATTGTCTGAAGGATGATTTTCCCCTTCCAGTGACAAAATTGTTGATCTATTCAACGGCTGGATTCCAAGCCTTCTTTTTCATGGATGGTTACTCTGGATATAATCAGATCTAGATGGCCCATGAGGATGAAGATTCCACCACTTTCAGGGTACCCAAAGGTACCTTCTGTTACCAGGTTATGCCCTTCATCCTGAAGAATGCAGGTGCCACCTATCAGCGAGCCATTCATCACATCTTCAATCCAATCCTTAGGACATTGGTTGAATGCTATGTGGATGATCTGGTGGTCATGTCCTTCCAGCCCCAAGACCATCTCAAGGACCTTCAGAAAGTGTTCAGCTTCCTCCACTCCTACCACATGAAGATGAACCCATTGAAGTGAGCCTTTGGGGTCACTTTTGGGATGTTCCTTGGCTTTATTGTCAGGTATCGGGGCATCGAGATTAACCCGGAGAAGATCAAGTCAATTAGTCAGATGCCCCCCCTAAGAAATATTCTATAGCTTCAAGGTTTCCAAGGCTACATGGCCTACATACGCTGATTCATTGTGAATTTGGATGGAATGTGTAAGAATTTTTCTCAGCTTATAAAGAAGGACACTGCTTATGAGTGGGACGAAGAGTTCCAGACTACCTTTGTGGAAATCAAGGAGTATTTGCTTCATCCTCTAGTCTTGATGTGACCTGTCTCTGGGAAGCCGCTAATCCTATATTTGACCACCTTAGAATGGACCTTCAGTACCCATCTCGCCCATAAGAACAATGAGGGGACAGAGAACAACCTCTATTACCTTAGCTGTATGCTCCTCGATACGGAGACCAGATACTCCTCCATTAAGAAGAGCTTCCTTACCCTCGTGTTTATCGTATAGAAATTGTGACATTACCTGCAGCACCATGAGGTACAGATGGTGTCTCGATTAGACCCATTGAAGTACATCCTTGTCCATCCCATGTTGGCAATACGACTAGCACGGTGGGCGGTAATCCTTGATCATTTCGACATACGGTCCGTGCCTTAGAAGGCTATCAAGGGACAGGCATTGGCCGATTTCCTTTCTTCCCATACAACCTTCACGTACTAGTACCTAGACATGGATTTTCCTGATGAGGCAATCCACTTAGTCAATCGAACCATCCCATGTTGGCAGATGCACTTCGACGGTGCCTCTCAGACCCCCACCGGTAGAAGGATCAATGATTATAGACTCAATAGAGTAGGCCTAGGTATTGTTTTTATCACCCTGAAGTAGGCCATTCTACCATATTCGTTCTGGATATCGGAAGGTTGCACCAACAATGGGGTGGAGTATCAGGCTTTCATTACTAGCCTTGAGCAATCCATTAAGATCAATGTGCCTCATTTTCATGTGAAAGGGGATTCTGAGTTGGTCATTAAGCAGGTCAACGACAGCTATATTTCCAGAAAGCTAGAGCTCGTACCATTTTTAGAGCACACCCTCCAGCTAATGGCCCAGATCCCTTCTCATCTAGAGGTTACCCATGTCCCTTGGTCATAGAACGTTTGAGTGGATGCGTTTTCCAGCTTAGCTACATCACTTGCAGAGCCCGAACAGGATGATCTGATCATCCATGTGGCACATTAGAGAATCATAGCTCTTGTTACCCCGGATGACGATAATGGCCCACAAGTAAGCCACCTTACCATCGATGCCTCCACATCAGGACCCTCAGTTTGTTCGGATGCAGTGATTGAAATGATTGCTGATTGGAGGATACCCTTGGTCGAATAACTCCAACATGGTAATCTCCCTGCTGATCGGGCCAAGCGCAAGCGAATCCGACACCGCGCATTGCAGTTTACCCTCCAGAGTGGTCCCAGTCTTGAGTAGATCCTCTATAAGTGCGGGTTTGATGGTGTTCTCCCCCATTGCATTTATGGGGTTGAGATTACACATTTCATGCAAGAGGTTTACATTGGTTCTTGTGGTGCCCATCAAGATGGGCCAAAACTATCTCACCAAATCTGGAGACTAGTGTATTTTTGGGCCTCCATGATCCACAACTACATCGAGTTCTCCAAGAGGATCCATGCATTCCATGTTCACAATAACTTTTCACTTTGGCCACTAGAGATTCTCCACACTAGCAAGTACCCTCGGACCTTTGCAGTGTGGGGACTCGATGTCATGGGACCATACCCACCGGCAACGGCTCACCAATGCCGATTCATTCTGACCGCTAAATATTTCATTTCCAAGTGGGTAGAGAGAATTACGCTCTAGGATTTCATGCCCATTCTATCGTAGAATTAGTGATTTCCAATATCATCCATTGGTATGGTGTTCCTCACGCTATCCTCACCGCTAACGACACCAAATTCTGAGCAGTGGAGTAGAAAAAGTTGTACGCCAACTACGACATCTGATCTAACCATACATCCCACTATCATGAGCAGGAAAATGGACATATTGAGGCGTTCAATAAAACCATCTCTAACATTCTGCAGAAAATGGTTGGTCAGAACAAGATGAGTTGGCCGGATATACTCCCCAATGCCCTTTGGGCTTATCAGATGACGACTCGTAATTCCACCCAGGTGACCCCACATTTTCTTGTGTACGGAATTGAGGTCGTCTTGCCCATTGAGATTCAGTTTCCCTCATTACGCACAGTGGTCTATGACCATCAAGCGTAGGATAAGTTAGTTGAAATCCATCTAGATGAATTGGAAGTAGTTGATGAGAATAGGCTTCGTGCCCTGCACAGCCTAGAAAGGCATTAGAGAAAGATGGCTCGAGATTTCATCAAGAAGGTTTGCCTCTGCTGTTTCCTACAATGATACTTGGTATTGGACCTCAGGGTGCGAAAGATCCCCAGCAAGAAAACCACCCAAGGTGGGGCCCAAGTGGGAAAGACCTTTCATTGTTCATAAGGTTTATACCAATGGAGCATACTCCCTAGTGACCATGGAAAGTGAGCATATAAATCCTCCCACTAATTCCATGTTCCTCAAGTAATACATTGCCTGAGCCTTATGGTCCCGAACGACCTTAAACTGTCGGTCCTGCATGAGCCTAAACTATACACGGGTCCTGCATGACTATAAGCTGGATTATGGTCCTACACGACCTTAAACCGCTCATCCCGCATGACATTAAACTGTATGTCATCCAGTATGACATTAAACTGTATGACGTCCCGCATGAAATTAAACTGTATGTCGTCTCGCATGACGTTAAACTGTAAGTCATCCCCCATGAAAATAAATTGTATGTCGTCCTGCATGACGTTAAAATACATCTTCAAGTACTATGTGTGGCTTGATTCCAATCCTTATGGGATATATAGGACCACCTAAACATTTATATTTCAGGTCCATCCCCATCTATTAGAAATCTCTCGATCACCTCGGTCACCTATGCCCCTTGGCCTGTTCCATTCCATGAGTAGGATGTGTTGGTGTGGTATGGGGTTATGCCCTTCTTTGCATTGGATTTGTGACAACTGTTCCATGACTCGTTTTTCTCCATCTATGAGAACCATCCCCTCGAAGGGTTGAGCCCCTCGACCCTTTACAATAGGTTCGCCGATGCATCTAGGAGTACTCTGTTTTAAGACCTGGAGTGTCAGATTCAACTTGGGCAAGTTCCCTTCACTTGTCAAGCTTCGTTTTTCCCTTCATTTGGGCCCCCATTATCTTTCACACCTAAAGGAACCCCCAAAATGGCATGAATACTTGGCCTAAGGTCTCTCCTACCATTATGGGCCAACACTCCCGAGGGTTTCAGACAATAAATTGATACAAATCCCCTATTGAGAACATGGTCATAGGTTGATTCTCATTTGTTTGTCCCCATTTCAAGCTAACCCGACAGGATGCTATGTTGTGAACATGGTCAGTAGTAATCCTCCATCGTCACGCCAACCCCTTTAGGCCTTGAATGTTGGTTACATGATTCACATTATGTTCCACACCATCATGTTCAGGTGGAATCTCATCACTCTTCGCACTATCCCCCAGTGGACCTCTGTACGTCAGGGGAAAAAGCTACAATACGGTGTCCTTGGGGGCTCCCATGATCCGAGTGGTAATACCATAAACTCATATATCTTCTAAGAGATATTTGTGGTTTGATCGTCATCCTCATGGGATATGTGGGATCACCCAGACATTGTGCTGGGTCCAGCTCAACTAGAAGCTAGCATCCCCTACCCCTTATCCTTTGACCCTCATTGGCCTCTTGGCCCGAGGATCCTTTCACAGAGTTGCACACGGTGATGATTTGGACTTCTTTCCTCATTCACGTTGGGTATGATTTATCATGTCGTGAACATTCCTTTATGTCCAAGCCATATGAATTTAAACTATGTTTTTTGGTCCTATCACATGACCCCAAACTGTGATAATATCGTCTCAGCTGCATGACAATAAACGGCACTGCATTGTGATAACCTCGTCATAGGGGTCATCACGTTGGGTATCAGTCATCCACCACACCATTTTCAATGCATGTATACGGATTGATTTTTGTGGTGATGCCAGGAATTATCTACCCTAGGCATGTTTCTTCACACACAAAAACCATTCACCTTAAAGGACAAATAAGATACATCAAATATTACTTCTTTTGGTGTGTGGTCTAGACCCACACCCCCCTTTCATCCTTTAAATTGGTACCTTACCGTGCTACCACCCTTAACTATGTATTTCTTGATTCCTATCCTTATTGGATATGTAGGAATTCCCAGGCACTGCCCCACAGGCCCAACACATCTTTTGTGTTCGGTCCCTTGACCTAAACACTTCCCCAAGGAATACCTGGTAATCTGGACTTATGTCCTCATTCACACCGGATTTCATAACCTTACCATGTTTCCCCTACATTCCTAACCAATCCCAGGTCTGAGTTCTAAGACCTAAACTAAGACCCTTTCCAGAACTACGTATGGATTGATTCCCATTCTTATGGGATACGTAAAAATGCCTAGACATTTTTTCTTGGGTCCAGCCCCAGGAATCACAAATCCCTTTCTTTCCCCACCATCTGCCTCTTGGACTGACCCTTCAGGGATTTGTGTAACTACAACATTTACCCTGAACATGTTTCGGATTCCCTATAATGACATTGGGAAGAGACAGTTCTCTAACTTGAGAGGTCCTGTCTAAAATAAGGGATGATCCATGATTATATTAATGTGCCTACCTAATGTGATTCCCCCACAGTGGCATACATTCAGGATTTTTAGATTCTATTCAAACAAACCACCACTTCACCTTCCACGCATTGGGTACCCTTTATTCAGACCCTCATCCTATTTCACGTCTGGAGGGACCCCCTAACAGTTTGGATGCTCAACCTATGGTCAACCTGCTTTCCTGGGCCAATGTTCCAGAAGACTGATGGAGGATATTTGACTTAGGTCTCATGTTGCAAACAAGGTTAGTCGTCGACCCTCGTTTGTTGTCCCCATTTCAGGAAAATGCAATAGAGATGCTTTGTTTCCAACACGGTCAATAGTTGTCCTTTATTTCCATGCCCCTCCCATAGTGTTCCAAATTTGGGTAATGTGATTCAATTTTTCTTTCACCTATGTTTGGACTAATTCCAATTCCTCTAGAATTTCCCCACTCGTGTGCTAGATCACATTGAAGAGAAAATGCATCGATCGATCTGAGTTCCTCTTCTTTTGATTGTTCCTCCCTCTTCTCCTCAGTAATCCAAAATTGAATCACGGATGCATGAAGCTTGGTTGACGGTCCCATGTTTAAATGATGTGATAGTGTGAGCATCCCTTGTTTCTCCCATCAGGTATGGCCCGCGTGGCATTAGGAA
Organism: Viscum album; assembly: GCA_963277665.1. NCBI lineage: Eukaryota > Viridiplantae > Streptophyta > Magnoliopsida > Santalales > Viscaceae > Viscum > Viscum album. The sequence goes on along the minus strand of OY728142.1, from coordinate 1,324,471,299 downwards.
TGGATTGATATTTATTTTGAGATTATGGTTGAGCACGTCAAAACAAAGACACAAGTAAATAAATTTATCCATACATACAGTTCAAAATAAGAAGCAGTAAGGTGAAATAAGTTTATCTATTTGGACAAAATAGTTCCCTTATGGGTTGTCTTCTTGGATGGATCTTTCCAACACCGCTACCTTTTGGCTGGTGGCCTTCAGGACTACTTCCCTCCCCCTGAGGACTCTCTCTTCCTCAGTGGCCATGGAGCACAAATCACTGACCCTAGACCGTGACCACACCTATTCATTTTGGAGCTCAGTCAACTAGTGGCTCACTTCCACTAGTTGCTCATGGGTGTCATCTAAATGGGATCTCAACTACTCCATGAGATCATAATAGTTTGTGATGAATATCTTCTTTTTTTCCTGTTCTTCATGGAATCAGACCTCCTTCTGCGCATTCAGGAATGCTCGTGTACTCCCTGACTCCTCTAGACACTGGGTGACGTCGGAGCGCCACCTACTCTCATGCATCTTCTCATCCATGTAATCATAGACCTTTGAGTGAAGGCATTGAGCATATGCCCCTCCCACACACAAGAAACGCAGCCAGGTGTGGGGTGATCCCATCCGCTTCAGCCATTCCATCTGAGGCTGACTGAGAAAACACCGGATGCACTTCCACCCTTTGCATTGCATCATCCGGCTCTCCTCGGCCACTTATGAGTCTGAATCATCAATTTACTTGGGATTAGTAGGCCGGTAGATAGGAAAAATAGCCAAAAGGCTAGCATCAGGGTCTTCTTCAGAGATTCCTCCCAAGCGAATTGGCTCTTTAGCGTCTGAGAAACCTTCATCTCTCACCTCAACCCTAGTGGCACCATTGTCAACATCTGGCCCTGCCCCGACAACAACACCACTGATATCCACCACTCTTTGCTCACCAATTTTCGGTGCTGACTCTGTTTTTGAGGCATGTTCTGGATAGGGAAGTACATTTTCCATTGACGTGCTTGCGAATAGTCCAGGCCCAGCAACCTGATGAACCTTCAATGTCAGGATCACTTTACAGGCAACAAGCACACTAATCAATTGAGGCCTTTGACAGTAAGTACCTGTATCGAAGCATGGAACTTATAGGAACCTAAGTAATTCTCCTACAGTGTTCTAGCCGCTACAAGTGTTGTTATAGCAGGATACCCCTCTGTGCTTTTCAATTCAATAATGGGCGTCATCTCCCCACCTTGTTTCATTGGCATTTCTCCCCCTCCTTCGAATGGAGATGCTTGATTAGCACCAATATGCTCTAGAGTAAGTCAATGAGGGTGGATTAAGTATTGGAAAGAATATAGGATACAGGAGAAGGACAAATAAGTGTTGAATCATACCTTGAGTAGTTCAGTCACATCTATATTGGAGTAGATGATCTCTCCTCTCTCACGGAGACTCCCTTGTTGGGACGCCCCCTGAGACCCTCCATCTTCGGGTTCCTCTTCACCATCACCTTATCCTTCACCTTCTCCTTCTGCCTTCTCCACTTCGGTCTTTCCGCCCTCCGACTCTTCATTGCTATCATCATCACCCAGCAGCATCATTTTCGGATCATGCTCCTGGTCGAGCATCACTTTCACCAAGAAACGTGGATCCACACGCCGACCTCTTTGGCATGTGTACATGTACATGGACATCAGATATACATTTCAATAATGGAATATCACTCTATCGACAATCCTGACAAGCCTGACTTCTAGCACCTGGATCCCGTCTTGCACTATCTTTTACCAGAGGGAATCAGTACTCACTGACTACTGCAAGGTTAGCCAGGCCAACCACAGTGCAGGGAAGATTGCGTCATGAGAAGGTTGAAGAAAATATCTTTTTTGCTTCTCGGTAAGTTCTCTAGGCACTATGTGGGACCCTCCTCTAGACGATGATGTCATGGCCACTCCATGCGACGTCCCCGCTGCTGATGTCCTGGCCTGTGCAGGCCCTGTTTTCTGACGTTCTTCTGATCTTCCCACACTAGCGGCACTCTTCCTACTCTCTTGCCACCCAGGTTCCACATTGGTGACCTTATGTTTCCAAACTCACTTCTGCACAAGACCCTTAGGGTATTCTATGGCACAATGTTTTGAATACTCGGTTGAGAGGCCATCATCAACACCAGTGGGGGGAAAGGTGATGACGTTGCCAGAGCCATGGGTCGTGAACATCAGCCACATTTGGCGAAGAACGCAGGGATGCCTTTCTTCCCATAAATATGTGTGTACTTTTTTCGGCATCTACTGGAGGCACCAATACTACTTGGTGAACCTGGATGGAACATAAGGCTCACAGTAGATCTTCCCATCAATCTGGGCCACAAGCACCCCGCCTTTGATGCTCTGAAAGTACTCATTCTACTCCAGTGAGCCTTTCCCATTGTCTATAATCTGGCCAGTTGGGTGGGGAATGGGCAGAAGGCGAAGTTGGCATGGTTTCCAATTTTGATCTTTACACCTTCCTCATTAAGCATCAGCGGCATGACCCCAACAATGTTCAACAGGGAAGGTCGCAGGGAATTTCCTGGAGGACGGATTGTCTTCGGGAAGGTATATCCACCACAATGAGCTACAACCAAACCATATAAGATCTGGAAGGGGCCATAGAATATCCTAGGTGACCCCCCTCTCAAGATGTGTCACAAAATGACATACAGATGAGCCAGGATGGGGTTCCCCAGTTTGAATCTTTTGTGGGAAACCATGACGCCAGCCAACACGAGGGTTGCTGGACAGATGCACATCCTTGCGTCCCTCACTGGTAAGATCCTCCCACTCCGGAATGTGGAGAGGAATCCGGCATACCAAACATTCAAGTCCAGAATCTCATTTATGTTGTATCCCCATTACTGATAGTGCCCCACCTCCATGATCCTCCAGTATGATCCGCTCTTGCTCCTCTGTGCCATGGTGGGACACTATCTTCGTCGCCCTGGCATCTTGACTTCTGGATCCCTCTCCAAGAACACGATAAAATATTCCTTCTAGGCGATGTACTTCAGGAATTCCTTGACCCTTAGACTCTTATTCACCATATTGAGAAGGTGCCACATCTGTATGGGGGTTCGTGATCTATCGCCCCAAGTTCTCATCAGCGGAAGGAATTCATCATATTGGTGGCCCTCCAAAGAGATACCCTTGAGGTATTTAATGTCCTAGAGACTAATATTGACTTCCCCATGATGGAGATAGAAGGTATTGGTATCAGGTTACCTCCATTTGAATAGCTCTAGCCCGATCTCATGTTGGCAGTAGAAGTGAAATTATGATGTCCACATCGCCTCGAATAAGACAATATACCACAGATCTACCCCAAATTGGTCACATAAATGGCGAACCAAGTTTTCCCAGGCCCATTCACTGGTGAAGTTGCCTCCGAACCACAGATCCGAGTCCTACAGCCAGCCTTTAGCCTCTTCAATGACGCTATGACGAATGGTGCTTGTGTAGAGGGCCGAGGAGCACTCTACAATAGGGTCACTCCCAGCGATGGTCCTAATCCTTGGATTCAGGACGTAAACGTCCATGTGTCTAGTTTTTCTAGTCGGATGACTATTTTTGGTGATGTTGTATCAAGGGAGGTCATCCTCACAGGTCACCCATGATCGCGATGTATCCACCTCAAAACACGGCAAAGGGACCTCCTCTAGAATACCAAAGTCCCACAGTGGTAGATTTTTGGACAAGGCATACTCCGTTTGGGCAGGGGTTAGAAGATTGAAAAGGGTATGGTTATTTTAGACAATCCTTTTGGTTCCATAAACCTCTGGGTTGGCAACCATTTTAGCCCTTCGAGCAATGGCTTCTCTCTCTTCAACTTGGTTTGTGTCTATCTTCTTCACACAATTACTCGGGTATATGGAGTGGGATATGAGAGGAAGACGTGAAATTTCAGCGGCTGTCACGAAATATCAGGCAACAACATGAAAAATATCAGGTCCACATTTAAAAAAACACATGATCTTAGTGGAATTATGCAAGCCAAAGTGTTTTTTTGCATGGGGCCAGAGGAATTTTCGTGCACGAGATCTTGGAGCTTATCACGCGAGGAAATTCGTATGGAGCATGGGACCTGTGACAGCTTTTATAGGCCTAGAATGGTTTCCAGGCGCACACAAAAGACAGATTCCATGCCTTCATAAGTTTTCCACGCTACTTCAGGTTTTTGTGCGCATGGGCCCCGCGGAGCCCTGCATTTCATCATTTCCCTCAGAATCCGACCGTTGCGACCCCTCACCGATCCAATTCCGAGGGGGGCATTTATAGACGCCAAAAAATTCTGAAGTGCTGAAGAAGGTTTCTAAATGACAAAGAGAAGGCATTTTTGTACCCGGGGACCCCTTCCGGGGGGCCCGGAGGGGTGGCACAAAAAAATTCATTGGTGCCTGAAAATATATGCCCTTCGGTGGAATCTTTCGGGATTCGTGAGTTTTATGAGGGGTGGGCGTGACATATTTCGTGCCCCGACCTGCGCGTTGGGAATTTCATGTGGCCAACCTCATCATGCAATTATTTCGCGCCATCTTGGATTCCACTTTGTTGCCCACCTATAAATAGAATGAGACCCCCTTCCATTTCGGGGCTGAAGAATCCGAATTGGATCTCGTGCATGAAATTCACCTTCCGCATGCGCAAAGATGGCCTTCAGGTACGGTTATTTTCACGCCAAGTTTCCCCAAGGTCCACCTTCACGTCAGATCCCCTTGGATTAAGACTGAATTACAATCCCTACAAGGTATTCCCCTGATGCGCAATCCCTTCCACTTGCATGCAGGCCGACCAATTGCACGCAATCCCCTTCCATTGTGGACACCCCCTATCATTGCATGCAATCCCCTTCAATTGCGCGCAACCCTGGCATTGTACGCAATCTCCTTCAATTGCATGCACTTCGTACTCCATGCACAAAATCCTTTATATTTTGTGTGCAAATTCTCAACACCATTTTCACACAATCATCATTGATTTCATGCCAACCCAGTGTTTTTCATGTAGGGCTACTGGTTTCGCACGCAATCCTTTGAGGTTGCGCGCAATTTCATGGGACCCCTCATCTCAGTGATCCCTAGGCTTACCCATACATGAGTGCCTGATGCTCTACTTATGGATTCCATTCATGGGTGTCTCTCATGCCCTGGACATCCACATCATGCACCGTTTTTTCGAGAAACCTTCTGGGATCGTACGTAGTAACTTTAAAGTCCCCTGGACGATACCACCCATTGTGTTGCTTTGCCTCATTCTTACTCGCATAGGCACGCTAACAGCTATTGCTTCTTCGCATAGACATGCTAACGTGGACCCCTCGATGGTTCTCCCTAACAAACCCCCTCACTAAGGATTTTCCGATGCCTTCGCTCCCACAAGGAGTAGAGGGTACCGGTCATGTATGTTCTATGGGTGTGGAGCGAACCCACCTCGTCCGAGCTATAGGACGTTAAACTACCAAGCACTATCATCCTCAGCACATGACGTTAAACTGTGACTTGGCCCCGTGCCTCACATGCAGGGACCCCTTCCTTGGACATTATCCATGCCCACTCATCACAATGGGGATGGTATCACCTCTTACATGAGATGATATATTCTTTATTGGAGTGGAATTTGTCCGTGGGATAGGGCAGCCACCTTGGTGTAAGCCCCTAGCTTTTCTTGCAGGAGGCATCATCCTTGCTCCTACTTTAATCTTCAGTCCCCTGGGCTAGAGAAGGGTGTGGTAGGGAAAGGATATCTTCTGTTTTTCAGTCCAAAATCCCCCTCGCACAGCTCTTTGTCGCCTCGGGGCTCCATCCTAGAGTAAGCCCCGATTTCTTGGGCCGCCTCAGAGTGTAAGTCCCACCCCATTTCCCACGGATTCACCTTTTATGAAGTGATCGTCGGGTCTCTGTTATCTATTGTTTCTCACACCGAGCATGACTCACATGATCATTGGGTCTCTATGGGGAAACAGCTCCACGTCCTCTACATGATGGATGTGTGCGCCCTGGCAAAAGCGTTGGAAATAGTAACACTACCTCGATCATGTACACCAGTGAGTATGGTGTTGGTTGTGTATCAATATTTGTGGAAGTATGGTAGGACCATAAATATTGATGGATTTTGATTGAACTATAAATTTTATAAAAATTCACCATCTTCTAGAGTATATTTGATTGAGTTATATTTAAGGCCTCTATTTGTCCATTTGCTGTAGTATGATAGTGAGATGAGTGATTTCCCTAAATATTTTTTCCCTGGAGTAGATTCTTCGACACCATGAAATAAAAATTTGAGTTTTTGTCTATCAATATTGTGTGTGGGACCTTGAACATAGTTATGATATAGTACTTCACTAAGTTGATGACGTTCTTGATCCAAACTTGTTTGAGTGGTATCACCTCAACCCATTTTGGAAAACAATCGATAACTATAATGATGTACTTCAACTTCTTAGCTATGACTGGGGGATATATTCTTATAACCTCCATCCCCCCCCCCAAAATATGGATGTTTATATTTAGCTATATGTAGCTATTATAGAGTTTCAAGGATGAAAATTTCATGGTTTAGGAACACATGACATTTATTGTTGAATTCCAAATAGTTGTGTATCATGCTCTGCTAGTAATATCATAACCTCCTCATCTAGTTAGTGTTCCTAGTACCATATTTTTGGGTGATGCAAGAGACCACATGGACTTCTTACATGATAGTATAAATCTCTCATTACACAATGCATTGGATGAGGATCCCATCAACGTAATATATATAAAGGTTTTGGTTCTCCTTAGGTCCATCATGAGAGGTAATCTTCACTACACAACACTGAATCTATTCCCATCGAGCTCTATCCATTTAGAGAGATCCATTTTGGATATAGTAGATTATGGGCTCCTTCCATCTAGATATGGTCATTTTTGAATCATGCTTAGAGGTGGTTTTGATCTAATTAATCTCTTTCATATCATAGACAATGATTTCTATTACCTTTTTAGAAAGTGTTGTATGGATGATTTATTCTTCCTCCTTGAGATCAGGCAATATGTTGTCCACATTTTCCAATGCATTAGTTCAATCATTCTATGATCGGGGAATATAATGCAATGTAGTATTGAAATAGATTTTCGCCATTAGACCCTACACATAACCTGTGAGAGGGTAGAGATATTTTTTTGTTTGGATATTTACCATTAATATGATTTATCACTAAATCTAAATCCACATAGATGTTCACGTAAGCTATTTTCAATTATAAGTCCAGTTCCAAGATAGTGATGATGGATTGTTATTCTACCACATTATTTGTGCACCATTATATAGTGAATAAAAGTATAGAAAACATGCATTATTAGGAGAGACAAATACAAACCCCAGGAAAACCCAGTTATGCTTTGGGTTTTCCTTCGTTGATCTAATATTACATAGTTTGGAAGCATAAAAATACATCTCCCATATCATTATAGTTTCATGGGAATTGAGAACCTCTTCATCTAGAAGATCATTGTCTTCTTGGGTATTCGTTGGGAAAGGATGTGTTACGAAGAAATATTCTAGGGCTTGCCCATTCACTAACATCTATTACACAATCTGAAAGTCATATTGAAAAAGAATGAACACCCATTATTACAATCACTCTATCTGTATTGAACGATCAAGGATGTACTTGAGAGAATCAATACAAGAGACCAATTGGACATCGTGGTGTAGAAAATAATTCTTCTAATTTTTCAATATGTAGATGAGTGTAGTGATGTTATTCTTCATCTCATAGTTTTGGGTTGTAGTACGTAGAATAGTCCATCTGAAGTAATAGAGACTATTCTGATTTTGAATTTCCGTCTTTTGTGGGAGGAGGGTTCCTAATGAGCGATCCATGATGGCCACCTATATGAAGAGTGTCCTACCTTCCACCAGAGGAATCAAAATCAGTGGGGGAAACATTTATTTATTGATACTTTCGAAGAATTTTTAAAAATAATCATCCCATTGATAGCTAATTCCCTTACCCATTTGCATGGTTACAAGAAGAGATTTTCCTACCTGGTTGGAAATGAATCATTGAATGCAAACAAAGGGCCCTTTTATCCCCCCCTTAATTAATTTGGAATTATGGTGGTGAAAATTTTAAGATAGCACTATCTTCTCTGGTTTGACCTCAATATCATGGTGGTATACCATAAAACAAAGGTATTTCCCTTACATTGCCTCAAATTTGAATTTCTTCAGATTCATCTCTAGACAAGGTTGTTCTAGCTTGTTGAAAATCATTTGAAGGTTTGTGAAGTGATAACACAACTATCGGGATTTAACCACCATGTCATAAACATAACAGTTGCCTATCATTCCTAAAATTCAATTAATGATATGGTTCATGAAATGTTCATTTGTGGCACTACAATTCATCGTGCCAAAGGGAAGGAAAAAATTGAAAAATATCGTCTAAGGCACTCTAAAAGTAGTGGATTCTTTATCAACTGAGGTCATCTTTATCTGATAAAACCCCAAGTACCCAAACATGAATGAAAGGGATTCAGAACTAATAATATCATTGATAAAGAGTTTTGTGATTGGCAGTGGGAAGTTATCCATTAGGAAATACTGATTAAGGTTTCTAAATCAATTTAAAACCTAATCTTACCATTCCACTTCATTAAAGGGACAATGTTGTCAAACAACTTCAGGAATATAACTTCTAAAACCATGTTGGATTAGATTTACATGTTGACATCTACCTCTATATTGGTGGAATATGAGGGTTGTGTCCTCCTAGTTGCCTACAGGAAGCCTCAATTGTCATCTAGTAGACTGAGATGGGGAATAGCCACATCTAGGTTCAGTCCAAGTATTATTATGTGGTTCCACATGAACACATATCGATGCTACTTTATAAATTCAATGTAGAACTCTTTCTCTTTTATGGGCATGGAGAAACAAATCATTGAAGGCCACAAGTCTTGCTATGTTCCCATAATTATCTTTCCGAGTTTATCAATGTTGGTGAAGACACCATCCTCAAATTCAAGAGGGATATTCCTAATCCTCCTCATTTTCAATATCAGAATATGTGGAGGAATTTTCTGAAGGTGAATGAAATATGCAGGCTTCACTTTTTTTATCAGGGTGAGAGAGGCCATGATAAGAGATATTATCATCCCTAGTTGATTGAGTCGTTGTAGAGAGATATCAGAGATGATATTAAATGATGCTATAAATGGGGACATGAAATGCTTGTACCTATGTTATTATATCTATGACCTCAACCAGGTTTATGGGGAGCACAAAATCATCATCGAGCATACTCCAGGGATTCACAGGGGTAGTCCCCAAACCATTGGGAGAGGAAACATACATATCATCATCTATAATTGGTTGTTTTCCTCCCTTTTATAGAAAACTTTTTCCAAAAATGTATCCTGAAAAGTCTCAAAGGGATAAAAATCAACATTTAGTATTAAAAATTATCCATTAATGGGATACTTTCAATACTTGGGGAGTTTTTAACATATCTCCAGGCGGCTATGAAGTTAGGGCCTTCTGAGTAGGATGTTATCTATGGGGTCTTACAAATTTACCAAAATCATAGAATTATATGTATGATCCCCAAAATAGGCATCAATAATGATCTTCCCAAGAGGTATATTCTCAGGCTTATCATACTCTTGGATGGTTAGCCTAGTGGGAGAAAAATCCCCTTCTCCATTTCCCAAATTTCATAGGGTTTGTACTAGGATAAGAATGATCAAAGAAATTTTATCAATCATAATACTTTTGAAGATGACATTATTGAGTCATCCTAAGACATTAATGTGTCTTATGTGCCCTTGACTGAAATCTTTTGGATCATGATCTGTGAATGAAATGGTGACAAGACATTCTGATACCATGTTCTCCAATGAGTAAACCTCATCTATAATGAATTATTTATTGAAATCTTATGTGATATGTAGGGCTTCAACAAGTGCCTCCCTGAGTCCTTTGAAACATGGATCACATCTATGATTGATAGCTTGGTTGGTACAGTAAGAATATATTTCGAAATGTGTTAATTCATTCTAGAGGTTAGTGTTTACTAATATGGGGTTTCTCCTAGTATTGAAGATGAGAAGGCAACACATTTGGGGTCGACCAACCAGGTGCTTACATGAAGTTCATTGAGAGAATATTCTACTAGTGACACTGGTCAGAATAGCTTTCCCTTTTGTCTGGGTTGATTGGGATGGACTCCTTATGGGTGTTAATACAAGATGATCAGGTGCAGAAATCTACTAGTGGATTTTAAGATGCATCTCTACCCTTATTGTGATCATTGGAATGGTATCCCATTTGTATCAGCTACATAAGACTTTTCCATAGGGATTTGAACGGAATATTAGGTCTGAACATGCTAATGTTTTCCTCTATAATGTCAGTTCCTGTGCATTTGGCCTCTAGTTCCCATGTTATCTGAATAAAACTCTTTCTATGAGGAAGAAACATCATCAGAGAAGGGGTATGACAAGTGTATTGTGATTACATAACCAAATTGGAGTTCTTCTTCTATTGATAGTTCTATTTATTGGGGTGGTTCTCATTCCTTTGATACTATAGGGATGAATTTTTTAGAGATAGTTCTCACTTTGGAGGAGAGTATGACTCTTCCTCATTCATTTCTTCCTAATTTTGGTGGTCACTCCCACCTTTTGGAGGCACATCTGACGTCTCCATAAGTGGTGGAACTATTTAGGGTCAGCACAACTATTCTTTAGAGTGACATGGGCTCTATACAATGTCATTCAAGTCATCCAGTGGTCGACGTTTCACAAAGTATGGGATGGTACCTTCTCCCTATCACCCTCTTATTTAGGTCCTGTCATGGTTATGCAAACCACCTGCTCTGGGGAGTTAACTAGAACCACTTTTCTAGAACACAATCATTTTGTGAAGGATGTCTTTGAAGTTAAAGATGTTATGGATATTGTGAACCGTCCTTCTAGGGAAAGGGTAGTAATCAGGATGGTCAATGAGGTCAAACTCATCAGTCTTCCTGCGTTTTGAAAGTGTTAGAAGTTTATTTTCCATGGATTCCCTGAAATTAATGGGTACTAGTACATTCTTGGAGGTGTATTCCATATTGATCCATTCTTAAAATCCTATATAACAATGATTTCTATGTGCCTTCATCTGAGGTAAATCCTGTGGTTATCACCACTCAAAAGGTGGTTCTAGGCAGTTTGGGGCCTACCTAGAGATTTCTATAGGCACTACTTCTAGTTTGATAGTGAAAACTGGAGGTTCTTCTCAAGATGGCCTTCTCTTCCTTATGTGGAGGACATGAGTTGAATTTCAGATTAGGTTCACAGAATGGAATATTCTAAAAATCGGTTCATTTATGCAAACTCATAGATTCAACCTCGATATTTCTCTAGAATTGGATTCTTATTCCACTCAACTATAATATTTTCAACCTAGAATTTTAGTTGTTTCTCTTATGATAGAGGGATGTTGAGTGAGTAGGTGAAACCCTTCCACCTTGCAATGAATTCAAAAACCCTCTTATTCTCGCATTGTATGATTTTTTTTAGTTCGACAATCATTATCTTCCTCAATGTGGAAATGAATTGATAAGGTAATTTAAGGCGAAGGTCTTCTAATCCTATCACAGATCATCCTATTAGAATATTATACAAAACAATGTTTGGCCCTGTCAGAGCCTATACAAAACACCTCATCTTTGTTGCCTCCTTGTAGCCTCAAGGGTCCATCATCAGCCCACATTTGGATACAATTTGTGTGGGATGTTTTTCAAGTTCCCTTGCATTGTAAAATATAAAAAAAGAATTATTTGTACAATTTGGTAGAGGCAATGTGTCATCCACCCAATCTGGATATGTATTCCTCTCAAGCTACATAGGTGCAAATATCCCTTCCCTGAATTCGATTAGATTTTCTGGGGACTAGATGACATAAAGTATTTCCAAGGTAATAGCTGCATGTGTTGTCTCACATCCATAGGGATTTGGTGTGGTTGATGAGGGGGCCTCACTTTTAAATCCTTTTGATTTTTGATTCGTATTAGGATTGAATGTTTGTCTTAGCGAGTGAGAAGAGGCTATCTCAATTGAAGGTATACATGATCATTTTCAACATCCTCATTTATGTAGACTGGCTATTTATATCTAGAGACAATTTGATGCTCATATACCACTCTTGTTGGTGGATTGGCCATGGGTGGGAGAACATTTTCCTCTACCTGAATACGATACCCAGTGAGAATATTACCTCTATGTAGCACCTCATTGATTTTTTATCGAGTTTTTATTTTTATATCATATTGCCACTATTGTTCAACTAGGGATGGAACCCTGCATCTCATGGGAGGTGATTGGGATGTGTTCATACCCTTTCCCTTGGAATATTCCATCATGGAGGTGGAAACTTAATATATGGAGGTTCCACATTTTGGAGAAATCATTGGATTCTAGTATTTGTAACCTCACTGGGTGCATCCAAGTCACCTTCCTCCTGAGGTTGGATTTCTATGTAATGGCCTTCTATACATTCATCTTGATTAACATAATCCATAGTGATAGTGAAAAAACTCGTAGGGGTATATCGAGAAATGGTGGTTGTTCCATTACTTTTGATGCAACATATTGATCATGTGTTATCATCATTATGGTCTTCATTTTAACCCTTGGCCATATTGGTTCAACTTAGATTGAAGCCCCGATAGGGTCTAGTAGTCTTCATAGTACAGACCTCCCATTTTGGTCTATGAACAATGAATTTGAGGGAGTTCTTGTTCATGGTCTTCAAACGTTCCCTAACCAACTGAGGTTTGTCTTATGGTAGGAGGAGCTGGTGGAATTCCAACCATTGATTGATTACTCCCAACCTGGAGAGGAGCGATTCACTCTATAGTGGTGATGATGATGAAAAATCCCAGAAACCTATAGTGTAGGGATCATATGGGGATATAAATGGAATTTATTGGTTCTATTGTTGAGGATCCAATGGATTTGGTGGGGGATGTGACCACTCTCGGGATGGATATGTATGAATAAATACCCCCATACATGTAGAGTGAAATTGAACTGGGATCACCACTAATTAATATAAGGTCCTATCAGGGGATGATATACCTTGTGATGGTGATTAAGAAATAAATATCCCCATCCCACTGGGATGGGGTTCACTTGAAGCTGCTATCGATGTATCCCAAATCCTCTCGGCATTTGATGATCCTATACTTGGAGACAGTGGTACATATTCCCTTAGTCCTGAGGGCCGTGATCCCTCATGGATGACTAATACATAGGCTTCAATTGTGGCCTGTTTGAAGTTGTTTAGTCTTACTCACAGAGGATCTGGGTGTAATGTCAACCCGTCATAGGAACTATTTTTTATGGGAAGTGGTCCAGGTGATTGAATCTTCAGTCATTTTTGTTTCATATACAATCATATGACATTGAGGGTCCTATTTCAAAGAAATATTGGCCATCCTTTCTCTCCATCTGTAATATTTGGGCATTGTTGGAGCAGAGGAATTCTATTGTAGTGAACAACAAGCTCGAGCATTACGCAGTCCCTTGATCTCGCTAAAACCTATAACATTACAAGATCCCGCAATGGAGGGTATTCTCTATTCAAAGGGAGTATAAAATTGTAATACTTCATAGCATCCCCATATTTGAATATGGATAAAGGGTATAGATTTGGAGATCAGCTACCAAATAGTTGTGAGGTAATGGTGACAAGCATGTTGCAGATTTGCACGGTGCTTTTCTGGTTTGGGATCCGGGTCAATGGAGATAGTAGCGAGGACTAAATGACAATAGATTAAATTGATTGTCTGAAGGTGAAACATGTATTATGAATAATGGAGATGTTGAACCTTCAGTTACTAATGATTATCCCACATATTCTGTAATATGTAAAGAATGCACTCTTTTTCTATATCAACTGGAATCCCACATTCATTATTATTAAAGAGACAAAACTTGTGGGGGTTTGTTTCCATCTAACTCTCTTCATATGTCAATATCATTCTCCTCTCCTTCAGTCATATACACCTTCATTTGGTTATAACATAGAAGATGGATCTGATGGTTTCTTTACAACTGGAGTAGAGTGCTACCGGAATTTGATGGGGTAACCATATAATGATTCCCCCAATTATTCGAGGACCTCCATATATGAAGTTGTAGGAATTTTTAACACATATTCATACAGAGGTTTCTAGGAATGGGTAGCATTACCTTGCCCATGGAATATATCATTATGGGGAGGTTGACAATGGTGGAAGCTAGGAGTATATTCCCTACGATCCATCTATACACTTCCATGAGGAGGACTGTTGGGGTAAAGAACATCTTCAGTTTCCACTAAAATAAAGAGTTGATAGACCCTTTTGAAGTTGATAATGTGTCTCAAAAAAAACTCAATGATAGTGGTATTGAACATATTAAGAACACAGACCATGTTTAGAATCATGGTTTGAATATTCCAACCTTCATTGGGATATTTTATAGGTATGATCCTACGCAATGATTGTTGTTGAAACATGTATATAAATGTTTGCTGCTTTCAGTGTATGAGCTTGCTTCTAAGATGATGATTGAATATTCTAATGATCATTCTTATTATTCATATTAATGTGGCCCTATCTTGAGGCATGTTTCATTCCCAGTTGTTGAGACTTGTTCAGTATGGGAATATTATATTGATCTTGAGATTTTGGAATATATCGATTGTATTTCATGGTAGGGAAATCAACCTTCCATGAGGCATGTTCTAATATCTCATGGTGGGCCCCGATTGGATCAATAATATGATCCCAGTCCGAATATGCATCCCCCATCAGAATATATCTATGGACATACAGAATGGGATGAGGAATATGAGCCTCACCCTATATTTCACGGAATTATTTTGGTGAAATCATCATTCATGGAAGTAGGATTATTTTCATGGATTCTATTTTCTTCCAGAATATTCTATACATATTCATTGACCGGAATGTGACCATATCCTAAGGCTTGTGACAATATCAGATGGCTTTCCTCAACTAGAATGGGGATATGTGCCTAATCCTTAGCCTTTAGAGTACGCTGATGGACTTCTTTGAAAAGAATATAATCTTGTCCTGAGGAATGTGCCCCTCTCACATGGTGAACCCTAGACAGAACAAGGATGTGAGTTCAATCGTGGGCCTTTGGAATATGTTACTAGACTTTTTTAATAGGCATGTGACCTTATCCCGGGGCATGTGCTGCTATCACCTAGTCATCACTAGTTGCAATGGGAATATATTCCCAATCTAATTCCTCACCAATCATTAGAATATGTAGATAATCCTCCCAGGTTGGATTAGGAGTGCGCACATTATATATTATAGCCACATGTTCACAATGAGTAGAGATTTGAGTTGTTCTATATGTAGGTATAAGATTATTATCTTATCACTTCATCTGAAACAGTTTCAGAACATGCTGGTGGAGCTATTCAGCAGTTTGTAAAATATATTGTCATCTCAAAAAAGTGTTTCCATGAATATAAATTGGCATGTTTTCTATATCAAATATATCCTGGAAGATGTCTTTAATTGAAGTTGGGATATGTTCCCACTTTTAACCTCCTTATGCCACCATAATATACAGATGGGTTTCATGCATGGGGTTAAGAGTGACATGAACCATCATTGAAGTTGGTCAATGTTTAAAATTTATAATCTTTCTAACTACTGTATATTTGGAAACTAGGGTTGAACCCACAGGGAAGGAAATTTTGACAACTATTCTTTTAAAAACCATCAAAAACTCCACCGTTGTGAAGAGTGGAGTTTATTCTCTCTCTGGTTTACCTTCTTTCAATTTTTTAATCATCAAGTAGTAATGATACTGAACAGTTTTTTGGTGTTTTTTTAAATGAAAACTATGAACAACTAAAATATAGAGCACTGATAAACAAACCATCCGAGTAAACGCCCAGGGAAAAATTTCCGTACAACTAGTTTTAGAGGTATTTTAATTCACATATAAGATATCTCAGAGTGCCACCATAAGAGTATGAGTTATCTCCCTTTCCAGGTGTTATGTCACACAAGCCAATCTATTCTAGAGTTCGCCACTCGAAAATAAATCAACTGTGAACATTTTGAAAATTGACAATAGGATGAACACACTGTAAGTCCTAATGTCTTAAGAATTTATTATCTTTTAAAAGGTGTTCTCACGACCAATCTTTCCAATTGATCATGAAATTCTGAAGTTATGTTCTAGTGCTACATGCAATTGGATGAATTTAGCATTGATCTCATCAATCAATACTGAATACATCAAAATGATAATGTGAAAAGAGAATTAAAAGATAACTGGTGGAACATCAATTTATCCCCGAACTATATGATTTAGCTAGAAATTATATCTATTATTAACACAACATCTTGTAACATACTAAACAGAGTACTAATTCTAGAATTAAGAAAGAAGATAAACTCCTGAGATAAAGCTATGCTCCTGAACTCCTTCAGCTCCAGGAAGTGGTTCCAGAGTCACCCTCTACATTTCAGCTTCTTAGAACAGGATCCTTGAATTTTTTTAATGAATGTCCCCCTTTTTTTATCCTCTTTTGAATCTGCTACTACTCTACACTTCCATTGTCATCCGCTTCATGTCACCACTCAGTTTCCACCGACTTAAAGTGTCCGTCATGTGTTCATCGCACATGTGCATTTTTTCGTGACTAACATGTCACGCTTGCTTTTCCCACATAACTAACTCTGAGTGAGTTAGTTAAGTGAATCAAGATGTATTCTCATCTCTTGAATGAACCAACCCAATTAGAAAATAAATAAATGAAAATGCAAATAAAGTAAAATAGTTATTTTTAGCTAAATGTTATATTACATATTAAAAAGAAAAATTAAAGTTAATGGATAAATAATTATATGATAATTATTAAATATTAATTATTTATTAGTAATATAGTTATTAATTTATTATTTAATCTTTCATTCAATACAATTATTATGTATTTAATTTATTATTGACTATTTGGTTAATTAAACAAATGTTGGTATTATTAGTAATTAATTATAACTTAATGAAAATATTTGGATAAGTAATTATTAAATAAATATATTATTTTATATACAAATTATATGAGGATTAAAATTTATTTATAGAGTTTTTTTATGTTAATTTATTATTTTTAAAGAGTGAATAAGTTCTATTTAATTAATTGATCTAACATCTTAATTTAATTATATGATTAGTTATTAATTATAATTATTTTTATATTATAATTATTATTAATATTTTATTTTTATTATCGAATTGGCATTATATTTAATTAGGTTAAACCCTCCCCTTCTCATATACTACGCTGCACGGTGGGGAGAAAATTTATGCATATTCTTCAAGAAGAAACTGACCCACAACAATACACGGTTCGTTGGCACCAGCTCGGACGACTTCCTCCACAGCAGTGACATGGCCTCCTTTTCTCCTTCCGGCGTCATACTCCAGCCGATGCAGCGACATGATCCTACTCAGATTTTCTACAGCAATTTAGTTCCACGGCTTTGATAGCTTGACATCGGATCTCCTGCGGCTCACCTTCCACCTTAGGCAACCTCTACTGAAGTGGCGACAAGATTGGGTCCAGCGGTGGGTTATATACGAGGGGCTTGGGTGATTTCCGGTCCAGAAAGCACAGCAGTTGTGCTCCTGTTCATGGCCACCACCCTCAGATTAGCTGCGGATGATGAAGCCCTTCTCAAACAGCAACCTCAAGATCTGCATATAAAATTTAGGAAGTTGAATCTTTGTTCTATCTGCCCACCGACCTGAGAATGAGCTTCAAATTTGATTTAGTTTTGTCCGGGTATCTAATTCTGGTTTGGTTGAATACCATGTATGTTTGTGGTGAAAGAAGAATGGTCGATCAATGGATGTGCGGTTCGCTAGCGGATAATGGAGGAAATGAGGAGATTTGTTGTTGTGGTGTAGAAAAGGGAAGCCGCGTGAGTGGAGCAGTAGCAAAAAAAAAAAAAATTTACAGTCTGATTAATTAAACAACTATTTGAATACTTAACATTAAAAACGAACTATTTTAGCAGGATGATAAAACATATTCATTAATGAAGTTCATATATTTTAAGGAAAATAAATTAAAGGAAAAAGTATTAAAATAAAGATTATGTTAATTAGTAGAAAAATAAGGACATTACATGACTATTTATTATTAGAGTCAATTTATTAAGAGGCAAGTAGAAAAAAAATTACCAAGACCAATTAGCGATTAATTAAACTAGAAAAGTGATGTAAAATTAATTTAATTATTTTAAAGACTAAAAACACATATTTAATTATAAAAATGATTAAATAACAATATTGGTTATAAAAATACAAACGTACAATTATTTAGTATAAAGTGATTAAATAATTATTTAAATCATTAAAAATCATGTAAAAAGAAATGGAAAAAATAACTAAAAATAGAGCCAAATCAAATTCCCCCACACTTAAGCGTTGTCTGTTCTCAAACAATTTCTTGTATTTATAATTCAGCTCCAAAATTAACATGTCCAACACTTAAGAAAAAAGGACAGAACATGAAAACAGGCTTTTGAAAAGGTATCTTCAAATAATGTCTTTCCTCGAACAAGTACTCAATAGATGATCAAGATAGCTATGATTCAACCATCAATGAAAGTTTCATGCCTCGTACGCAACTCTGCTTAGTGATCATTTCAATCCAAACTCAAGTTCTAATCTTAAGAGTGAGAAGAGGTAAATTTAATGTGGAATTAAAAACATAACCAGTGGAACTTTGTACATTGATTTTTCACCTAAGTTTCAAAAATAATAATTATGTTTTTATTGATCACATTAATAATACAACCTAAATGACTCCTATATAAACCAATTGACAGCTACTTCATTTGGCGTTCATCATTTCCCTAGCCTTAATAAATTCGTTTTGACCCTAGGTACTTTATTTAATTTTTCCCAAGCCATGTATCATGTGCTAAGTACCGTGAAATTGAACTTATTCAAGGTGTACAGAGGGCTTAGAGTAAACAGAAATGCACCCAGCATCTGAGCTCTCAGAGATCCACTGTGGGATCTTAGATGCCCATACTACTCCAGTTCCAAAATATTTACATCAAAAATCATATATATATTGCCTCATTAATGAGATTACTTTAACAAATTAACGGAAAATGAATCCCCGGGGATAAATTCAAGATTTTAGTTCCAAAGGTAATGATCATTATTCCATTAAAAGGGTACCCATATCACTCTCAAAAATAGTTTTTAAATCAAATTTCCATAAAACCATTAAGGAAGATCACTCAGCAATCATCCACCCACAATAATATTAGATTTAGAGTAGTTCTTAACTACCAATTAAAAAATTGTTCAATGGCAGTAACAAATTGAGTATAGTGTAAAACATAAAATTATGACAGAATTTTGAAAATAAATTAAAGATTTTTTTTACAAGAAATTTTGAGTTGTAAATTTTGAGTTATAGTGGGAATTAATGGGCTTTGAATTAAACATAGTTTAGCACAGTCAAAAATTGACCCCCTCCCCAAACATAAAACCCAAATTTGTCCCCATAGTTGAAATATAAACATGGAAAAGAACAATTAATCAATTAAGATTCAACACAAACATTCAATTAAGTACATTTATGACATGAATAAAGGGTCTCTTTGAAGTTTAAAATTGTTGATTGCCACAATGAATAAATTATTAGTAGGTTCATTAGCAAATACATGCCCTAAAATTTATGTCCAATGAATATTTTCAATACAGCTCAAGGAATAACATGTGAGGTGTAGGTACACAGTCAATAGGGTGCATGAATTTTAACAGATTTAGTTCCAATGGATGTTCAATTAAGCAAAAAATATAATGTTAAAACACTCCATCCTAATGTAGATTCAATACAAATTTTTTTAGCTGGCATGTACCCCCAAATATAGTTCAAAGTAGCGAGAATATTTTAAAAACAATGGAATCCAGTTTCCAGCAGTGATGTACATGATGATTTTTATTAACACAGTGACATACAGTAGATTTTCATTCTAATATGAGCAGAATTTTAAACACATGCAGAATTGTTTTAGTAGAAAAACATGCAGCATAATTTTCAACAAATATGTAGAAGATTTTCTAAAACAAGGAGATTTTTTAAGTCAACAATCACTGTCTCACCGATGGTTGTTACTATGAATTACTAGTGAATTATATTAAGGTAAAAAGGGAGAAGAAAAATGAATGAAAAATAAAGAATAAAATACTTCCCTAAATAGGTTTATCATTATTCCTCAGATTGTGAATTCCACTCCCTTAATGAAACAATACCAGCAATTAATATCCTTGAACCAAAACTATATGACCATGAACAAGCAGTAACAAGGAATTCCCAAAAAAAAAGAACAAAAAGAGTGCATTATTCAAGCGTAAAAATCAAACATAGTAAATACCAAAAGAACCATGGGTTGCCTCCCATGCAACGCTATGTTTTAATGTCTTTATCCAAACATTATTTAAAATTTGTTTTCAGGCACTATGAAGGCAGCCAAGCCCTTCAGCTATCCCTCAAAATACAACTTCACTCTCTTCCCATTAACTAACATGGGTTTGTTCTCTTCACCTATAATATATAGAGCTCCATTCTTCAGCACTCTCACTATAGTAAATGGTCTAGACCACTTGAACTTCAGCTTCCTAGGAAAGAGTTTCTGTCGAGAGTGGAAGTGAATGAACTTCTGTATGGGTTTAAACTCTTTAGTTTGAATGATAGAATCATGAAATATTTTAGTCCTCTCTTTATAAATCCTTGAATTATTATTACTTTCTCTCTTAATCTCATCATGTTCACTCAGCCCGAGTAATATCCTCTCACCAGTACACTTAAAATCAATGTTTAGAGCCTTAAATTCCCAATAAGTCTTATGTTGCAACTCCATAGATTAATGACAACATTTCCCAAACAATAGCCTATGAGGAGACATACCTATTGGGGTCTTGAAATTAGTTTTTATACCCATAAAGGTTCATCCAGTTTAAGAGACCATTCTTTCCTAGAATTTGACCCAATTTTTTCAACTATTTGTTTCAGTTCCTTACTTGAAATTTCCACCTGTCCACTAGAATGTGGATGATAAGGAGTACCAGTTTTAATAACACAACCATATTTCTCCATCAAATCATTAAACATATAGTTCTTAAAATGTGTTCCATTTTCACTGATAAAGGATTTGGGAACAATAAATCTTGAATAGATGATATTTTTCACAAATTTATTTATAGAATTGGCTTGATTGTTGGGTAGTGCCACTACTGCAACCCATTTTGACACATAATCAACAACAACAAGAATATAGGCATTCACATGAGATTATGGTAATGGACCCATGAAATATAAACCCCAAACATAAAAAATCTCATCCTCTAGAATTACTTTTTGATGTATCTCTTGATTCCTGCCAAAATTTTCTATCCTCTAACATCTATCAAATCCCACCAAAAATCTTCTATCATCCTAGAAATGAGTCGGCCAATAGAACCCAGATTGTAAGACTTTTTGAGAAATCCTCTCACCACTATGGTGATCTCCCCAAGGTGAGGAGTGACAGTTCTCTAAGACAGGAATCATTTCTTTTTCAGGCACACACCTCCTAAGGATACCATCATCACAAATTTTAAATAACAAAGGATCATCCTAAAGGTAGTATTTATGTTCTGAAATTAATTTATTTCTTCTGTTATTAGACCTATTTTTGGGAGATATACCAGCTGCCAAGAAGTTAGAAAACTATACAAACCAAGAAAATTGTGTGATTGACATAGTAAGAAGCTTTTCATCAAGAAAAAAGAGTTTATCTCCCAAGGATCTTCAGAATGACTATGAGTAAGAGGAATCCTAGAAAGATGGTCAGCAACTAAATTTGTAGCTCACTGATTATCCCTAATCTCTAAATCATCTTGTGGCATAAGAAACCATCTAATTAGCCTAGGATTAGATTATTTTGTAGACAACAAGTACTTCAATGTAGAATGATTAGTGAAAATGATAACTTTTGAACCTAAAAAATACTGTATAAACATCTCTAGGGCAAACCCAATAGCTAACATATCTTTTTTAGTAGTAGTATAATTCTTTTGAGCCTCATCTAACAGTATACTGGCATAATAAACCACATGTAACTTCCTATCTTTTCTCTTTCCAAGGACAACACCTATAACCATATCACTAGATTCACAAATAAGTTCTAAAGGTAGTTTCCAGTCATGTGCAATGATGATGGGTTAGGTAGTGAGTTTTCCTTTTAACAGATTAAATCCTTTCAAATAGTTTACATCAAAATTGAAAGGTAAATCCTTGACCAACATGGAACACAAAAACATTTTTATTTTGGAAAAATCTTTTATGAATCTCTGGTAGAAACTGGAATTCCCTATGAATATTCTAACACCTTTAAAATTTCCGAGAGGTGGCAATTTTTGAACGACTTCAATCTTAGTAGTATCAACTTCTAGACCTCTCTTGGACACCTTATGAATAATCACTATTCCCTCTATGACTATAAATTGACACTTCTCCCAATTAAGAACGAGGTTGGTTTCAATGCATCTTTCTAGAACTAACTCAATATTTCCAAGACATGTATCAAAAGTACTTCCCCAAATGGAAAAACCATACATGAAGACATCAATAATTATTACAATCATATCTGAAAGAATTTCCAGCATACACCTTTGAATGGTGGCTGGAGCACCACACAACCCAAAGGGAATCTGCCTATAGGAAATTGTTCCAGAGGGGCATGTGAAAGTCATCATTTCATAATCATCTTGATCATTAAGAATATGGTTGTAACCAGAATACACATCCAAGGAATAGAAAAATTCATTTCCAGCAAGCCTCTTATGAATTTGATCCAGGAAGGGAATTGGAAAATGATTCTTCCATGTGATTTCATTAAGATTCCTGTAATCAATACAGACTCTCCATTTGGTGGCTTTCTTTACTTGGATTTCTTAATTTATACATTTTTAACTACAGTGAAACCTCCCTTTCTAGGGACAACCGGAACAGGGCTAACCGAAGAACTATCTGAAATGGGATGTATCATTCCAATGTCCAGCAACTTAATCACTTCCTCTATCACAACTTCTATCATGTTTGGAATAAATATTCTTTGACACTCTAACCTAGGATTATAGTCAGGCTATTCTTTGACACTCTACCCTAGGATTATAGTCAGGCTCCATTGGTATTTTAACCGTATAGAGTGAGGGACTAATACCATTGATATCAGCTATTGTCCGACCTATGGAAGATTTAAATATCTTCGACACACTTAACAATCCTTCCTCTTTATTTTCAATAGGTTCAGTAGAAATTATGACAGGAAAAGTTTAATTCTCACACAAAATGAATATTTAAGATGAGTAGGGATTTGTTTCTGTTCAATAGTGGGTGGTTCTACACTCGAAGAAAGACTCTTAGGCCAGGGAGGTGAAATATCTTAAACATATCTCATGTAAAAAGTATTGAATAATGAAAGATTTCCAATTTCATGATCAGTTTGAAAATTAACTATGTTACTATTTAAAGTGGGCAACATACTGTCTAGACTTTCTAGATCCGAATTTAACTAGTTTATCGAAGAAGAAGAATCATGTTGTCTTATAAGTTCTCCCCCCAAAATCATCAATGTTCTTAGAATGGATAGTGTTAATAGAAACACCCTAATATTCACTCAAAAAACTATTAAGTTCAGAAATATAGGACCCTTCTACAGCAGAAACTGAAGAGTTTTCCAGTTCTGGAAATTTTTAATGAATTTGTATTCGAGCAGAATATTTAATTTCAATGACATATTGAACAGTATATCCATCTTCTAAATCATTTCCTTTAGTAGAGGATTTATTTCAGATTCTTCAGAGTTTATAGTTGATTTCTCATAATCTAAGGACTCTTCCATTGAACAGATATAAAAAAAAGTTAGTCGTTTAACATTTTAAAGAAATTGAACTCTTATTATTTTTATCCAATTTTAAAAATTAATTAACCATTTGAGACATCAATTATAGCCCCACATGTGTACAAGAAGGGCCTACCCAAGATGATGGGAATCTCTTGATCACATTCCATGTCTATGACTAATTAGTTAGTAGGTAGAAACAGTTTCCTAACCTGAATAGCAAATCATATATCCTTCCCACAAGATGAGTGAAAGATAAATCAGCTAACTGTAGAATGAATGTGGTGTGTTAATGGTCACCCAACCTCAACAGATGAAACATTGAGTATAGGAGAAGATTAATGCTAGCACCTAGATCTCACAAACAGTTGAGTTGATCATGATTTCCTAGTGTGCAGGGTATGACAATGCTAACTGGGTCTTTCAGTTTAGGTAATATTTTCTTTAGAAGAACAACACTACACTCTTTAGTGAGGCTGTAACTAGAGAATTCTTCCAGGGTCTTCTTGTTTGAAATAATTTTCATTAGAGATTTTAAATAATATTGGATATGTATTAAATATTGAATGAAAGTAATGTTTACATAATGTTTGTAAAGGAGGCCATGAAACTAAAGAATTATTTCCCTGGTGTTACGTTAAGGTTTTAGCTTCTCAAGGAAAGGAATGAGTGGGGAAATATTTTTAAGGACAGTGGGTATATCTCTCACCTCTTCTTCAAATTTTTATTTTCCTTTATTCTTTTGATTTTTAGGTGAAGTTTCAGCTTCATTTTCATATGATATGTTCATATTTTTATCATTTTCAAGACTTTTCTGTAAATTTCCATCATGGGTAAAAAGCTAATATTTATTACTATATTGAAGCATATTTTCATTTTGGGCATTCTCATGGAATTTTTAGCAACATTTTGAGGATTAATCCCACTTCTAGGGACAAAATACATGGAATTAACTCTAGGATTAAGCTCAGTGGTACAAGGAAGTGTACCTTCTTTCCTAGATTAAAAATCTCTAGAATGTTGTCCGAGTTGTGTTTCTATGTTTTTCATTCTCACATCAGTTTTCATTTTATCTGAATCATATTGATTTTGATGTCTAGTTAGCTAAGTCATGTATATTTCCTCTTGAGAATTAATTCTGCTCAAGAGTAGATCAAGATTAGAAGACATTTGATTATCATTGTTTCCTTGTGCATTTGAAGACTCACCCCTTTGTCGATTTTGGAAATTTGGTCTTTGTTGGTTAGAGTAATTAGGGTTAGTATATTTTTTAATTAAGCCTTGATCTTTCTAGGACAGTTTAGGAAGGATCTAATAGCTTAGGTTGTAGTTGTTTGAAAATGGATCTTTTTTAAGAGGTATTCTAGAACCATAGTAAACAATGTTTGTGTTCTTCAGTTGTTGGGATGACATATCAAAATTAGGATGGAAGTTTTCAACATGCCCAAACATTCCCCAATGGACACACTGCACTCTTAAATATTGGTTGGTGTTTTGATGGCTATGTGGATTAATAGATTGTTTTCAATTTTGGTTCATTAAGGATTGAAGTTGGTTAGTGATTACAACAAGTTGAGCCTAAGTTTCATCCATTGAACCAGTGTATGAATTAACATTTCTATTGACTCTTTTTCTTCCTGAATTTTTATATAGTGAATTCAGTGCATGATTGTTAAATATTTTCCTATGTTCATAATCTGTCTTATCATTGTAATTTCCCCCAGTAGCTTGATTAACTAGGTTCTATCCAGAGGAGGACAACACATCATAGAAGGTGTCCATAAGAAGGTGATATGGGAGTTGATGATGTGGAAACTGCCTATGAAAATTCCTAAATCTATCACAAGATTTAGAAAAATATTCTCCGTCCTCTTGATAAAAACTATTGATTTTTGTTTTAATTACACCCTAAAGTCATTGACGATAATATTTCATTATGAAAGAATTGAACAGATGATCCCAGTTTTAAAAAATGTTCTCATCTAGACTCATGAAACTAATTCCCATCAATCCCTTTAAGTAAAATGGGAAAGAATCTCATTACTATAAAATTTTATATGAGTCCATGAAGAGGTAATTTTTTCATTGTATTGTAGAAATCTCTAATGAAGGAAATAGAGTCCTCATTATAAAGTATTCTAAAAGAAGACAATATTGAAATGTGGGATTGTTTCAATTCATAGATTCATGCCCTATGAGATGACCTAATGGAAGATAGATTGCTTGAAACTTGATGGAGTTGGAATTCCCTCATCATAGGCCTGTCATTTTCATCTATGTGTTATAGATGGTTTTGAAAGTTGTTATTAGGAACATTATTATCTAGGTTTTCTATTTTTATTTTGTTTTTCTTTCTTAGAGTAGTTAAGTGTTTATCTAATCCAGGTTTTAGAGGCTCTAATCTAACACCTGATGTGATTGTGCTCATGGAAACAATAGTAAATAGTATTTAGTCGTAAAGTGAACTTTAATAGTTTACCAAGGAATTAATCATATTTTTACAGTTTTGATTTTTTTATTCTTTTAGATTTATTTATATATGTGATTTTTTTAGTTTTTAGAAAAATAATGGCTTGTGACTTCCCTGGATATTGAGCCAAAAACTTCACCAGAACCATCATTGAAGTTGGTTAATGTTTAAAATTTATAATCCTTCAAACTACAGTATATGTGGCAGGTAGGGTTGAACCCCTAGGGATGGAAATTCTGTCCACTATTCCTCTAAAAACCTTAAAAAAATCCACTGTTGTTAGCTGTGGTGTAGATTCTCTATCTTCTTTACTTTTTTTATAATTATCAAGCAATAAAGATACTGCACATTTTTTGGTGTTTATTTATCTTGACTAAGACGAAATAGAAAAAAAATTGAAAACTATGAATAAATGAAATATAGAGTGATGATAAATGAACTATAAGAGTAAAAGCCCGGGAAAAAATATCCATACTACTAGTTTTACATGTATTTGTAGGCATTTTGAAGACTTTTTCACCACACTTTCATGCCATTTTAGGACTTGAGCGCCTGTTTCTTTCCTTTGTGATATTTTGAGATGATGATCTTGAAATATTACTTGCACTCCACAGTTTCACGCCATAATTGGGCAGCATACTTGTGCGCCACTTTAGGACTTGCGCACCACACATTCACATCACTTTTGGACTTGTACACCACACATGTTCGCCACTTTTGGACTTGCGTGCCACTTTTGGACTTGCGCGCCACTTTTCCTTTGCCAAAATTTTGATGTTCTGAATTCGAAAAATTCTAGGCATACAACATTAGAAACCTCCTTCACACAAGATCACAACTCCTTCTGCCAAAAACACTTTTCCCCATTCTCTGGGAAAACCCCCTTTGTCAATAGTTTGAGTCATTGAGACTCGCTTTGTCATCAAACACAACATGGAGTCCTGCATTGTCAACAAACACTATCATCTCAAAAATTCTTCAATGATACCTTGATGGATTTTTCCCCAAAAATCTCCCCCTTTGGATTTGTTGAAAACTTTTCTCAAAATAATTATTTAATCTCAAATACCTCATTAAGGATTCATTCATCTTTAGCCACCATTCGCCTCTTGTGATACTGATTGAGATCAAAGATTTACTCTACACATACTCTAAGCCCCCAAAAGCAATGCTTGTAGTGACAAACAAGAGTATCATGAAATGTTCATCTATGATTCACTTCATTTCTAACACTACTGTTGATACCAACCTGATAGCAATTGAAATTTTCTTACCAACCAGATACAAACCACACTTCTGCTTTTATCGCGATCTTCATCTTGTCATGTTATCTATTCTTTGATCGATCACATCTAGCATCGGCTGACTTAAAATGATACATTTTCCCCCTTCCTTAGCCACAGTTTCTCCCCCTTGAGGAGTCACTATATCCCCCCCCCCCCATGTCAACGAACCCAAAGGTAACCCCTTTGCAGTCTGCAACATTGTAAAGAACACATATTAGCACATTAGAGAAAAAAATGCAATAATTCCGGGAGAGGGGCTTCCACATCCACACTCTTTTAAGTGCAGAGAGTCGGCTGAACTCTCACAGCTAGTTGACGCCTTTCAAACACTTCCTTGGGAAAGGCCTTCGTCTGAATGTATGCAACCTGTAGTTCTGTAGGCACATACTCCGACTTCACAATTACTTGATCAACCTTATCCTTCATAAAATGATACTTTATCTCAATGTTCTTTTTCCATGAGTGAGGGAAGTTTTTTTTACAGAGATTTATAGCACTTGAGTTATCACACTAGATTCTGACTGGAGACTTCACTTCAATGCCCATATCATCAAGCTGCCGCTTCATCCAGAATAACTGTGTGAAAGCTTGAGTGGAATAAATATATTCATCTTCTGTAGTGCTCAATGAAAAGTAATCTTACTTCTTTCTTAGCCAAGAAACACACAAACCACCAAGATAGAATGCACTTACTGATGTTGACTTCCAATAATTCACTGAACCAGCCCAATCTATATCAGTATATCCCAATAACTATGTCTGAGATTTTCCATTATACATGAAGCTGAAGTCTACTGTGCCCTTGATATACCGAAGTATTCTTTTCACAGACATCATGTGGATTTCCTTGGGATCACTTTGATATTGTGCTACTTGGCAGGTGGAGAAAACAATATCAGGTCTCATCGCTGTCAGGTACAGTAAACTCCCAATAATCTTTCTATATTCTATGAAATTAACTACCTCACCATTATCATCTTTCGATAATTTCATCCGGCTAGCAACCAGAGTCTTCATCTCCTTGCAATTTTCTATTCCAAATCTTTTCAAAACATCCCTAGCATATTAGGATTGAGAAATGAATATTCTATTCCTTCCTTGTGTCAGCTATAGACCAAGGAAAAATTTTAACTCTCCAATCATTGACATTTCAAATTCACTTTTCATGAATTTGGAAAACTGTCTGCATTGAGCTTCATCTGATCTGTCAAATATTATGTCATCGACATAAACTAGGACCAGCATCCTTTGACTACTATTGTAGTTGAAATAGATATTATAATCAACTCCCCCACACTGAAAACCAAGATTCTTCAAGTACTGATCAAGCCTTGAGTACCATGCTCTTGGTGCTTGTTTCATCCCATAAAATGCCTTCTTCAGTCTGCAAACCTTGTTCTCATCCTCATGAATGAGAAAACCATTTGGCTTCACAATATACACCTCTTCCTCTAGAACCCCGTTCAAAAATGCAGATTTGACATCCATATGGAAAACATTAAACTTATGTTGGACTACAGTGGATAGAAGTAATCTGATTGTCTCTAGTCTCGCAACTGGTGAAAATGTCACATCAACATCTGTTCCCTCTATCTAGGAGTACCCCTTGCACACTAGTCATGCTTTATTCCAAAAACTATGCCATCTTTAGTCATCTTGTGGAGATAGACCCATTTAGTCCCGATGTCATTCTTATCTGATGGCTTCAAAACAATCTCCCACGATTGATTCTTCTCAATCTGATCTAGCTCTTTATTCATTGCCTGAATCCAGTTTTCATCTTCAGCTGCATCCGCGATGCATTTCAGCTCAACCTGTGATAGTAAAGATGTCTGCTGTAGTGATTTCATTCTTCTTTTTTGAAATAGATCTGATTGATCACCAATGATATTTTCCCTATCAATTTTAGCTCGACTCCTTGGCTTTTGTGCAGATACGTATTTTACTTCCTCATTCTCATCATTAGTATCTTCTTCTGAATCAACATCATCCACTTTTTCTCCCCCTGTGTTTCTTTCTTCCTCATCACTCTCATAAAGAAATTGATCACTGCACTATTGAATGATCTCCTCATTCTCTGCTATAGTGACATCATTGCTCTCAACTACTTTCCCAGGTTTTTTTTAAAGAATTTATATACCTTACTTTTTACTGAGTATCCAAGGAATATCCCTTCATCTTCTCGTGACTCATATTTCCTATGTTTTTCCTTATTAAGGATAAAACACTTACTTCCAAATATTCAAATGTATTTCACCATTGGATTATTTCCATACCACATCTCGTATGGAGTCTTCCCTTCCTTCGGACACAATGAAGCCCTGTTAGAAATGTAGACTGATGTCAAAACTGCTTCCTTCCAAAATTTCCCTGGTAGGTCTTTTTCAATGGGCATCATTATGTCCATGTTATTGATGATCCGATTTCTCCTTTTAACCACTCCATTATATTGGGGAGTTCTTGTTGAGGAAAATTGATGTATTATCCCATGTCTCTCGAGATAGCCTTCCAATTGATTGTTTATGAATTCTGTACCATTGTCTGTACGAAGCTTCAAAATTTTCTGTCCAAGAATCCTTTTACACTCCCTCCGGTACTGTTTTAAGTTGCTAAACACATCCGATATATGGGAAATAACAAATAACCATTCCATTATGCTATAGTCATCAATTAAAAGAACATAGTACCTCTTTCCATCAATTTATCTGGGTGTGATAGGACCAAAAACATCAGCATGCACCAATTTGAGCACTTTTGTTGACTTCTTTTCCTTTACCTTATACGTCATTCTGATAATCTTCCATTGTTGTCATGCATTGCATGTGTGAGTACGATAACATGATAGCTTAGGGAGGTCTCTTGCTACATAACACTTCACCAGATCTTCCATGGATGGTTGGAAAAGATGACCAAGTCATTTATGCCACAACTTGTTTTCTTCCTCTCTAGATAGAAACCACATATCTTCTTCTCCACTTACCAGGTAGAGATTTCCCTTTGTTCATTTTCCCATTAGAACTACTTACCTATCTTTTCCTTTGATGACACACATCTTCTTAGAAATCCTTACAGAATGTATTGAGTCCCATAGTTGACTGACGCTGTGGAAATTGTGACTGAGGCCTTCTACTACTAATACATCAGTATGTCTCATTTCTTTTCCCCTATATTTGGCCATTACTGTGCCAATAATATTCTGGCCTTCATCATTTCCAAACATGAAAAATCCTTCTTTAACATATTTTATGCCTATAACGAGATCCTTATTACCTGTCATGTGAGATGTGTAACCCCTATCAAGGATCCACACACCTGAGAGATCTGATGCTTTAAGGAAAATTTCTACAACCATGTCCTTCTAATCCTTCTTCATTTTGGTCTATATTTTTGCCTTTCACATTCGGCATGGATATAGAATTCTATTATTTCTCAGTGTATGATGGACCAACTTTATCTTGCAAAGCTGCATATCTATTTTGTATTTTAAATTCACCTGTTGGTTTATTGATCTACTGCTTGAGAACATTTTGATTCTGCATTTACAGATTCCTCTCTATGGTCGAAGTGCAGTACCTAGCCTTGTGCCCAAATCCTCCACACCAAGAATAGTGTCCTTCGAAATATGTTCTGGAGAATCGTTCTTTGTTTGGCTGCCACCTTTTTTCTTGTTCCCTTCGATATCTCTTGGCTATGGAACACACATACTGTGAATGTCTTGTCTTTCCTCAATAGTAACACCTGATATAAGGTGCATTCCTTTGTGTTACATCTGAAATACGAGTTTCCCATTTGGATATCTAAATATTCTGATTATTCTTTGTGCCTAAATCAACCTTCAATCTCTATATGGTTTCTTGAGGCCTAACTTCAACTTTTACAGATTTTTGTTTCTGATCAATCCTTGAATCAGCCTTAACATCTGAGCTCAATTGCTGCTTCTTTCCAAGAGAACTACTAGGATCCTCTTTCATCTTTTCAGTCTTCAAAATGACCCGATTTCCAATGAATGTGTTGGGAATCAAAGGTTTTTCCTAGTCTTTAGCTATTATTCACAGACTGAAAACTTCCTCTTCAAGCTCTTTGATATGCTTGACATGATATTTCCTTGTGTTTTACAAGCCATTGATGTCCCTTTTCAGTTCTTTAATCTTGATTTTATAATCACTATCTGATTTTGAGTTCTCTGGTGTGGATGACTTGAGTTTCTCAATTTCTTCAATTAACTCAAACATCTCTTCATCCCACTAATGCATATATATTTTTTGCATCACGAACAAGTTTGTTAGCTTTCTTTGTTTTGGATCTCCAAACATCAATATCCTCAAGGGCATCCTCTAACTCAGCTTTCATATCTATTCTACCATCAACTTCTTCTTATTCATTATCACCTTCAGTTTCATTCTTATCCTGAGAACTACCGACAACTACCAGCATAGCATTTTCTCTATGATCTTTGAAGTTTTCTATCTCTTCAACCTCCTCAGCATCAGACTCATCCTAACTGTCACATTATTTTGAAAAGAGATTTTTTCTTCTTAATGAAATTTCTCTTGAAATGTTTCTTGCCTTTCCCAAAGGCTGATGAATTCTTCTTTGGAATTTCAACTTCATCGACATCATTATCTTATTGGAACTTTTTCAGACACCTTGCTTCAAGATAGCCAACCTTTCCTCATTAAAAACAGGCCAGTGGAAGTTTCCCTTTAAACGTTTCTTTTCCTCTTTGAATATTTGATGAGTGGAATGACATCAACTAATGAGTCTCTTCTTCTTCCTGAGAATCTTCAATGGTGAGCTTCTTCATGGCCTTGAATGCCAATTATTTTGATTTCCTCTATTACAAAGCCTCATTATCATCGTTTCACATTTCATATGCAACAAGGGTACTATCCAAATTGTCCAATGTTAGAACCTTTAGATCATTATCTTCTAGTACTGAAACCTTCAGATTGAACCAAGGTGGAAGTTTCCTCAAGATGCGCTTTACAATCTTTATGTCTTCAATGACTTCTCCCAGACCTTGCATATCTTCCACAACAACATTTACCCTGTCAA
This sequence comes from Viscum album, assembly GCA_963277665.1. NCBI lineage: Eukaryota > Viridiplantae > Streptophyta > Magnoliopsida > Santalales > Viscaceae > Viscum > Viscum album. The sequence continues at coordinate 1,324,438,494 of OY728142.1, read as the reverse complement.
AAAATCCATCAATAGACTCATTCGGGTCCATTCTTAGATCTTAATACTTGTTCCATAATACCTGTAGCTTCGCTTCTCTGACCATTGTATCTCCTTCATATATGTTCAAAAACTTTTCCCACATAGCATGTGATATTTTGCATGACATCACCTTGGTATATATAGCATTGGATAGAGCTCCTCCCAAATCCTTGATTCCCTTTGCATCATCATCCAATTATCTTTTCTCAGCTTCTGGTAATGCACCGCTATTATCATCAGCTGTGATACCGTGAATTGCTACTATAAACACATCCATTCCCAAAGATCAGAAGTAGTGTTTCATTATATTCTTCCATAGTTGAAAATGGTTCCCGTTGAATATTGGAATCCCTTTATGATTAGTGACCTCCAATTGAAATAGAAACACTAATATTAACCTTTCGCTCTGATATCAATTGTTAGATCCACTAGGCTAGATAACCTAAGAGGGGGGAGAGGTAGGGTATGAAAGAAAAAAATCAAATTCCCCTTTTGATCTTGTTTTACTATTAGACAAAACACTCTTCTCTCTCCATCCTGATGCAGAGTATGAATAAAAAATAAGTCATGCACATGACACAATGATTTTTTATCGGTTCACCCTCACTGGGCTACGTCCAAGGATCATACACCGACAGTGTGCCGAAGTACCAATTCCACTATAATCATACTGTTGTTTACAAGTTCCAAGTGGACTCAATGTCCCTCCTGGCTTAAAACCACCCACAATTTGAGAACTCACTGCTCTCTCAACTAAAGTGAGATCACTGTTTTTTCAGAAGATCCACTCATAGTTTATAGACCCGTAGGTCTCTTCATTATCACTAATTAATGCATCCTCCACTATATGTAGATGCTCTGTTCAAGTCCAAATTTCTTCCACTAATGAATACCTCTTTAACACATATTTTTACGGCAATTTCTTACTTTCATGCAACCCTAGGGTGACTTTTCTGCCCCTTTAACTAGTGCACAACCTTGGCCTTCATTGTGGAAAATCCAACTTGCGCGCCACACATGCGGGCCTCACTAGCATGCCAAACTAGCACTCCAAACTACTTGCATGACACAATTGCATAGTATAATCGCATAGTACACTTGCGCGGTACACTTCCGTGGTACACTTGCACATCACACTTTCCCTATACACATGCACGCCCTGCTTGCACGTACACTGAACTTGTACGTCACTTCCACATGCGTGGTCAGATCTTGGATTTTTTCTATGTGTTGAGCTCATTGAAAAATGAGGAGAGTAGCCATATATTTATTGGAATTTTGAGAACTTGCACACCATAATTGCACAAAACACTTGCACGCCACACTTGCGCGCCATTTTAGGACTTGTGTGCCTTTTTCTTTCTTTTGTCATATTTTGATATGATTATCTTGAAATATGACTTTCGCACCACACTTTCACTCCATACTTGAATGGAATACTTGCGCGCCACTTTAGGATGGGTGCGCCACACTTTCACACCACTTTTGGACTTGCGCGCCACACTTGTGCGCCACTTTTGGACTTGCGCGCCACTTTTCCTTTGCCAAAATTTTGATGTTCTAAATTCAAAAAATTCTTGGCGTACAAAATTAGAAACCTCCTTAGTACAAGAACACAACTCCTTTTTCCAAAAACACTTTTCCACATTCTCCTGGAGAACGCCCTTTGTCAACAGTTTGAGTCATTTAGACTCGCTTTGTAAATAACGACAACATGGAGTCCTTCATTGTCAACAAACACAATCATCTCAAAAATGATTCACTGATACATTGATGGATTTGTGCCCAAAAAGTACCTTTTAAAAATTAGATAAAAACACAATTTATCCCTAAATGATCTACGTCACCCTCAAAATTTATTCATAGATATTACCAATCTAAAATATATCATACATAATACATTTCCTCATAACCTATAAAAGGAAACATAGGAAAGGGGGATCTTAGATACTTATTTAAGGTAAACACGTGAGATATAAAAATTACATGGGAATAAGGGTATGATAACATGAGAATAGAATTTCAAAAACCATAAAACAAATATTATAGAAAAAACATGATTCCAAGAATAAATATTATCATTTTATAAGACATGAATCATAATGTAATCAACGAACACAATCCATGAGATCATAGAATTTTCATATGAAATAGATTTGTGGAAGAAAACAAGGAAAATAAAATCATTTGTCATGGATACCCACCAACACATTCATAACATGGTAGGATTTGGATAAATACTTTTGTACACGATTTAGGCTTGGGATAACATCAGGTATACCCTCTACTAGGATTGGGATAACCTCTTTCGTATGCTATTTCTAGATTGGGAAAGCCTCCCATGTATGCTTTGAGATCTTATAACATAATCATTCCCCTATCTATTAGAGGTTGATATAGGTCCCACCATTGACATAAACCCTATAATTGTATTTGAAAATAGTATAAATGATTCATCATATCACAACACATAAAATGAAATTGTTTTAATAATGATATTTTCATAATGGACATAAACTACCTAGGGAAATAACATGTTTGGTAAAATTTGACAACATTCCCATTAAAGCTTATGTAAAATCAAAAGGATTTCTTCTTATAAGTAATAGGATTTTGAAATATCAGAAGGGACATTTCTTGAGAAAAATAAAAATCATTATTTTAAAAAAACTTTTTTAATACTAAAAGTTCAGAAAATATTAGGAAAATAATTTTCCCTGAAGATAAGCTTTGAATCATATATAATAATCTTTTCAAAAAATTGGTCATCGGGATGGTTGGAAAATTTGTTCTTTTCTTACATGATAAAATAATGATTCCTTTCATATATTCAATCAAATCCAAATGCCGATTGTTTTTAAAATTACATGATGATTCCTTTAAAACCATATTTTTTATAACTTGATCATGGGTAAAAATTTATTTAATCATTCATTGTATAATAAAAAAAATCATTAAATTGTTTTTGAAAACAAAGATATAGAAGTAAATGTGGTTTTTTTAATAGAAAGAAGTAAAGTTAGACTTTACTAATTTTTTTGAATCATGGGTACATAAAGAGAGTAAAATGTTGGGATCAATAAAATTATAATGAAATAAACAAATTTGAAGATATTTCATGTTGTTATTAAGAAATAAATCATAATATTTAATTATTGAAATAATGATCATAAATGATATTAATAAACAATGATTATGTAAAATCAAACCATTAAAACTTTGGTAACATTTGAATCATAAGACCAATAAAGGAATAAATTCTATTGAAATATTTTGTATCATTAAAATAAATGGTTCTATGATTTAAAATACCAAATTGATAGAACATACATCTCATAAAAGAATATTGATGCATAAATTCTATCTTAATCAAGGTAATTTGGGACATAAATCTCTTAACATAGGTATGAGGTTCATTAATACACATTCCAACCTCCTATTTAATTAATATTGTTCTATTATTGACATATTTTTTAATCATAATAATATTTATCTTACCCTATATTATTTTCTTTTGAAAATTTATTACTTGTTTAATAATAATTTCATTTTAAAATCACGTATTGGGTAATAAATGCTTCATTTTTCGTGTATGTTTTGATTTGGTATCTTTGGTTATTTCATCTAAATAAATGTTTAGTAATCCCAAGAATTTTAAACATAATTTTAATTCAATACATATTCATTATATTAGTATTTATAGTAATCCATTTAATTCAGATATGAAAAAATTATTCTATCTCCCATGGAGATGTTAGGTCATATGTACATATTTTTCTTGAAGGATGAATAATTTGGAAGGTAAATAATATATTACCATTCAAGAAAATATTTTAGAATATATATATTTCATATTAATTAAATCTAACCTCACCACCATCCATTTAAAGTGTTTGTGGAGAATTAATCACATCGCTTCATGCGGTCGTAGTCTGTCATAGACTTTTTCGATGTCATCATATTCCCATAGAATTAAAAGTAAGATGATATATGTGATGTTATAATTATAAAAGTATAATAGTGTCATAATAAAATATTAAAAAATAATATCCATCATTTTATACTCCCTTTGGAGGTGGTGGTGGAAAAATAATTACATTTGTTCACGTTGTACAAACACGATCGATAGTTTTGTTTCCAATTCAATAGAAGAGTAGATATATATAAGTAATTACACTAAAATATAATCATATAGTTATATAATAGATACTATTTTTTATATTATCATATTTGACTAATATTTCAAAGATATGGAATAATAAATAAAAGAAAAATTGATGTTTATGAATTTCCCTGCTTTTTCGAAGAATTTATTTTGGTTTCTACATAAAGACTTCATAAGATAGTTTGACAATCCAAAGAAGATCTCTAATATTGGGAAGAAAACATGGGAATATATATGTGAAAGTACATGTAGAATCATAGGTTTTTGGAAATATGAATTTGAGAGGAGAGTAGGTGGTATTTTATAAGTGAGGCTAAGGGCACACATGAAATTTGAAAAAAGAATTAAGTCTACCCATGTTCTTCGCATAATACAAGGATAAAAAATTATAAACTATTCAACCATAAAGGTCATATGGCCTTAATAATCCATAAAATGGGATTTTTTAAACTATTATGATAATTTATCACTTATATTTTTAGTTTAAGCCCTATCAAGCTCATTTTAACCTTAGCATATGTAATTAATTTATATTTCCTTCAATATTCATTTAAAAAAACAACTAATTTTAAATTATCATATTATATTAATTATATGTATTCCAAATATTTAATTCATTTTTTCAAATTCCATTAAAATAATTGTTATAATTTAATTAAAAATTAGACCCAAAAACATGAAGAATGCATCTTTTTCAAAATAATATTTCAAAAGTTTAAAGTGTTTGTATATCAAAAAAATTAATTCTAATACACAATATTTGAATAATAATAATATAGCTGAGATAAATTTATTTTTAAATAATTTTAATAAAAATTGGATCCTTATAAATTCTATAAATGAAAAAGGCTGTTTTGATTGATAACCGGTATTTTTTACCATTCATTGAAAAATTAATTTTTTTCATGAAAATTCGAAAAATTCACCCTAATATAATTTTGAAATGTCTATGAAAAAATAGTGTTTTTAAAAAAATTAAATTTTATAAATGTTTCTAAATTTAATTTTATTTATTTATCAATAAAACAATACAAATCGTTTTTCATAAAAAATTATTATTTTTTGTAATATACATGCATTACAAAAAGATAAGTACTTTTTCATCACTATGATTTCATTATACAAAACCATTATACAGAATTTTTAAAACATGGTTATTTCTATTGATTTAATTGATTTTAATAGCTTTGTAATAATGGTTATTCATAAAGAATAATATTAATAGTTCTTCACAGTTCGTTAACATAAATTCCTGTGTGTAACATAACCTTGTAAAGAAATTAAATTTATTCAACGACATGTATTTCATAAATTCATGAGGTGTTACAATATATCCCAATAAAAATTATTTTTTTCCTAAAAATTATAATTATTTAGTACAAAAAACACAATATAGTTCATCACCTTTACATTAATCAATTCCCATATAGCTTCCTCAATCATGTGGATTTTCCATAATATTTTCCCCATGCGATTGACTGTGTTTCATAGAAATTTATTTGTATGATCCATAATCTCCTTTAGATGTTCCTCATAAGAAATATTATTCTCCATTGGTATGAATGTAGATATTATTATGTGTGATTGTTAGGTATGAACCTCTATAGGAGAGATACAAGGAACACATCATGAACCTAAGAGTGATTTGGTTGAATTTGAAAAAGTATGCCATGGAATAGATATGATCAATAATATCAAAGGGAATGGTATAAAAATGGGGTTCTTTACCTTATTTTAAACTATTGTTATCTTCTTCCATGGATAAATTCATATAAACATTTTTTCAGTAGCATTAAATTCATGATCCCACTGGAGATCGTCAGGATAAATTTTCTTCTAACATTGTATTTCCCGTTTGTGTTTTTGAAAATCATTAACATTATATACTATTTCATCATCATGATAAGGTCTCAATAGCTATATTTATAAAACTAAATTATATTATGTTGTATTTATAAACATTATTCAATAGAAGGATTCATAAGGATCTATTAAATTCTTCGAGTGAATGTCATTTTTTGTAATATAACTCACCTACCGGAATGTGTTTATCCCAATCACAATTTAAATACAATAAATATTATATCAAAATATCATCTATGTTTTGAATTATTTCACTAAATGAAATTTTTTTAAGGATGATATGCAGTTTTGAAACTCAACTTTGTACCAAGTGTTTTCTGGAAACATTATAAAAACATCATGGTAATTCTCAGATCATAATAAAATAAATTTATATATAGTTATCCATGTAATATTACCACATTTTAATCTATATAATGTAAATAAAAACTGAAAATAAATTTTATATTATTGTGATAATGTGTTCTGACTTAGTAATGTGATGGAATATAAACCATATAGAATCGTCCCCTTTATACATTTTGGGGAGTCCAATTTAAAAGTCAATGTTGATGTTTTACAATTTCAAGTTTTGTGGGTAATTGTTTTGAAATATAATTATATTTTCATATATAAACATTTACTTGTTGACATTCATAGAACTGAGATATGAAATCTATTATATCTCTCTTTGTTTCATCTCACTAGAAAAACTCTATCAAATTTCTATACATATTTTTACTTCCATGATGAATAAGAATTGAAGAATTGTGAACCCCTCTAATAACTCCTTCAAGTTGGTTCTGGATCAAAATCATACAAGGTTCATTATGCTTATCATTGTATCCTAATCAATGTTAAATATAGGATCATTTCACTATTTATTCATTAGCTCCACATCTTCATTATACACCTCTTTAATCATCATTTGGATAGTTGGTTGAATACACATTTGAGAATGAAAATTTTATTCCCCTTCCATAAATATTTCAAGACCTATACATGATGAATTAATAAATGTTTTATGTTTTTTATCCTCATCACAAATATGCTATAATGACCATTTCATCATAAAGAATCATCCAACTTGTTCACTTTCCTCGGGTGGTAATGTCTTGATCAGTCATAATGATTAATCCTCTATAACTATCTTGTATGGAACAAGTTAAAGCCCTTAATTAAAAATATATATTGTAAAATTTTGTGATCAGTATATACAACTCACTTATCTCCATAATGATAATTCCTCTATATCATTAATGAAAAATTTTCCATAGCTAACTAAAAATTAAGAGTTGGGTAATTTTGTTCATGAACCATCAAATTTTTTGATAGATAATATATAATCATGTCATTATGCATAATAATGTATCCTAATCAATACTTGGATGCCCCAATATCGATTGAAAACTCATCTCCCATGGAAGTCGATATAAAAATCTGGGAATTGATTAATATTTTATTTAGTTCCTTGAAAATTCACTCACTTCCATCCATATAAAAAACATGACTTCCTTACAAGTTTACTTTGTATGTGGATTGGAGAATCAAGTGATATTATAAATAAACCATCAATAATAACTAGTTATACCAAGAGAAATACGAGTCTTATTCACTGTGGTTGGTCTGAGCTAATCCTCAATTGCATCTTTACTTGTTGGATCATCATATATACTCTCTCTTGATATTATACGACCATAAAATGAAACCTTATACATCAAAAATTAACTCATTGTAAAATTTTTATATAATTTATCCTCAAAAAGTGTTTTTAGTACAATTCTAGAGTGTAATTCATGACCTTCATTGATCTTTGAACAAATGGTAATATACAAAATAAAGATGACATCAAATTGATCACCGTATTTTTGGAAAAGTCTATTCATTAAATAATTGAAGTAGGTGTTAAAATTGGTATGAACCGGTGGGATAAATATATAAAATAGTGTTTATAAATTTTATAGAATATTTTATTGGGAATATCCTCCTCATTGACCCTCATGTGATGATATATTGAATGGCAGTCAGTCTTCGATAAGTATTGTTCTTCAAATAAGTTGATTAAAAAAGTATTCAATAAGGTCTAGAGGATAGTTGTTCTTTATTTTCATCCTTATCATTTTCAAATAATAAATGTAGAGTTGTGTCAGCCCCTCTTTCTTTTTAATAAAAAGAAAAGGTGAACCCTAAGGTTACAAAATTGGATGAATAAATCCAGTTGCAAGGTTCTCCTGGGGTTGATTCATAAATTCCTACCATTAAATAGGGCCCATTCTATAGGGAGTTTTTGAAATCGGTATGGAAACCAGTATGAGTTCTATTGAGATCACAACATCACATTTAAATTAGATACTTGAAAAACATTGTGGAATTATGTCATTAAACTCACATGTAATAAGAATATAATTGATGTTGAGTTTCCCCCAAACCATATAAGATAAAAACTCTTTTTGAATTAGAATAAAGACCCATATAGTGGACTTAACCTATATTGGTTATTAAAATCTACTTTAATAGTGATAAATGATCCTACGTTATTTCATAATATCAAATTTTCCATCCATTCCATGAATATTAATGATGTATTTTTGAATATAAATCAATGTTATGCCAAATATAACATTAAATTAAACTAGATAAAGAATAAAAAGTTTTGTAGGAAGTAGATTCCCAATTAATTCTGTGAAATTACAATCACAAAACAGATAAGTGATCATTTTACCCTTATAATATTTCAAATATAATTCAACATCTAGTCCTTTGGGTGTAATATTTATTCCCATATATATATATTAATATATAATAGAGTTTTTATATCTATATTCAAATATGAAATTAGTAATTCTAGATTTCATGGTATGTATACCTTTCAACATCCCTTCGTCATTCCCCCCATCAAAATCAATGATCTCATGTGACTTCCACTTATTTTTTATCTTTATATGTTATAGTTGATGATCATCATCATTATACTTTGTATTTGAGATCATGTTAGAATTATAAAGAAAACCGAAAATTTAAAACACTGATGTGTGGGAGGTGTATTCTTGAGAAATTTTTCATTATTCATATCATTAGTCAGATTCTTCGCATAACATTTACATTTATCTTCTTGATGAACTTCTTTTATATAAAAGTAAAATTTAATAGTCCCATTAATGAAAATATCATCTATTTTTCCATCAAAAAGTCAATAATGATGGAAATATCACCTTAACCTCTCCATGGTTTTTAGAGTTTCCTTTTATTTCCATCTTTATTTTCTTATCAAAATGTTGAGATTGATGGGTAAATCTAATATAAATTTCCACCTTGATAGCATGTCAAATTCTTTCATCAATTCTATAGAAGCCCCTTATTTCTAATTCCATTTTTAATCTTTTTTAAGACATTAAAGAAAAAATAAACCTTACTATATGGTGGTATGATAATACCAAATGTATACCATAAAAGTATTGTAAAATATTTCTTATATTTAACAATATATTCATCATCCAGTAGTTTTTTCTCAAGGAATTGCATTGAAATTTCATATGAATAAATAGATAGAAGTACTTGTTGAAAAAATAGGATTCTAAACACATCCAACTCTATTGAGTCAATTTCATATTTTTTTCTTTTATTATTGAATAAGAGAACCTCATTGATATACTTCTTCTTCAAGACATTATATGGCTAAAATAACTTTTCTATGATCCGAATATTAGGAAATGGAATATATCTTTTCAATGGTACATATCTATTTATTAAAAAGTAATGGATTAGTGAAACCATTAAAATAAGGTGTTTTTCCCTCATGAAGGACTCAATATAACAATGTTCTCTCATTTTTTCATTTGTATGTTCATCATGATTGATGTCTTGATAAATTTGTGTGATATAACAATAAGATTTTGAAATCCATATCCAAAAACATTATGTTGTTTAGGAGAATAATCATTTCATTTTCCTTCACATTCAGAGTTAAAAAAATTTTATTTAGCCTCCAACCACTGAATAAAACTAAAATGAATAATATATGAAATAATAATCATAGTTGTAAACCACATAATCATGAAAAATCACATATAGGAAATATAAATCATGAAACATTCCTTTTCATTTATAACCCTCTATAATTAACCTAGGACATTAATGGTCATTATTTAAATCCATCATGATGCTTTGTAATGAATTTTGAAATTTATAAATCATATATACCAAGATTATCAAACTATGAGCATAGTACAAACCATTTTATTTTACTCGGAAATTATAGATTCACATTGAGAGTGACTTTTTTAATGTTATTACCCAAATGTATATCAGCGCTAAAACCACACTACATATAGTATCTGGAAAAAGATATAATGGCTTGGGATCCACTAACTCTATCCTTCACCAATATTCCATGATATTTTTCTATACTTATAATTATCCTTATACATACACTTATATATATCTATAGGGATCTAAATAAATTTTTGTCATCCTAGTTTCCAAAGGATAACTGAAAATTTCTCTAATACCAAATCCCCGATTGCATCATCTCATAAGTATATATTATATATTAATATATTAATATTCCTTACAAAACACAATTATCAAGAACAAAATCATTTTGGTCTAGTTCTTTGGAAATGTGGCCTCATTTACAACATTTATATAAGTTAACTACATCATCTCCCAATAATTTATTCAAAACATTAACCCTTCTAGAAATATCATACATAATAAATTTATATGTATACCTGGAAATTGAAATATAATAAATATTGATACTCGATTCATTTTAATGGTAAAAAAAGATATCAATCTAATATGAGTACAAAGGTATAAGAAAATGAGTATAACATTTTAAAAACCATACCCTTTATATCATAGAACATAAATTTGATTCATGGAATAAATCATGGTAGTTCATTAGACATGAATCCTAATGGAATAAAAGACAATGATCTATGAGAAAAATTCTTTTTAATAAGGTATTTTTTTATATAAACATAATTATATAAAATATTTTTCAAGGATAGCCACAAAGACATTCATAATATGTTAGGACTAGGAAAACCACCCATATATTTTCATTGGGCTTCAAATAACCTTCCATTTACCATTATATTGGAATGGTAAAACCTATCATCTACCATTTTATGATCATATATGATTAATCAAAACCCGATTTATTGGATAGAGATATACATCTCACCTTTCACCTAAATCATACATCAGTTTGGCTAATTATTATAAAACTTTCATCATATTCTAACCTTTGAAATGAAATGGGCTTCAGAAGAATCTATTAATCATTGAAAAAAACCATCCAAAAAATGAAAAAGGATTGTGAAATGTTCTCATATCCTCTGTAAATATTATGTAACATCATATGATTTCATCTTAGATAGAAATTGTATTTTATATATCACTAGGGTAATTTATTGATGAAAAAACCAATCCCTTTGAGAATTGTATTTTTAAATATTAATGTTAAAAAATAATAATGAAAATTAGTTTCATTTAAATAAACATTGAATCATATAATGTGATCATTAAAAGATGTACTATTCATGACGGTTAGAAAATATATTCATGTTTTAAATGCTAGAAATACGATTCATTAAACATTTTCTATTGAAGCCAAATGGGCCATGTTTGCAAAAAACATGAAGATTCCTTTAAAAAAAATTGGGGAATGTAAAAACTGAGAAAAGTTTTTAGATATAACATTGTCAAATAGTAAAAACATTATATAATTTTTTTTCATTGAAAACATCGATATGAAATAAAAATTACTTTCATACTAAGGGTGGAATAAACATAGTTTTCCTAAAAAATATTTTTTTGGAATCTTGAGTGCATAATGGTTGAAAAATTATATGAAAAAAAATATCATTAATAACTACAAAATTGGTAAAAATTCATGAATTTCTTGACAAATATATCATTATATTTATTTATCTAATTCATAATCCGAAACAATCCTGTTAAATAATGTGATTGTAATATCAAACCCATTCCATGTTTGGTAGCTTTTGAATCTTAATACCCATGAATTAATAATAAGAAATTAAATTTTTGGTATCATGATATTAATTAAATTCATGATATTAATTTTGGATGGTTTATTATATACTTCACAAATATGAATATAGTTGAATAACATAACATATGTGTCAAATTGGGAAATTTGAGAAGTAAATCCCTTATCGTAAGTCATAGATTTAATATAATATTTAAATAAATCTATTATAAAATGATACTACTTTGTTCATACCATATATTATTTACTTATGACCTTTTATTACACGTTTAATATCATTTTCTTTTTAATAACGTGTTTAGCGTAATAAATGACTGTTTTTCATATATGTTTTCATCTTGTATCTTTGTTACAGTTATTTTAATCATGTTTACATAATCTATATTTTTGAATAAATTTATAAATATATTTTCTATTATTTACATAAGTATTTATATTATTCCCTTAAATGTATGGAGTGAAAATGGATTACATTGATAATAGAAAAGGTAAGCTGTACGTACTCATGAACGTTGTTTCCATTTTTTCAGAATGATGAAATGAAGTGAATGTAAATGATATGTTATATTATAAAGAATAATTTTTATTTCGTATATATAACTTATATTTATTTAATTTACCATTATTCCCATCCATGTAGAAATAAGTGGAATGAGAATCACATAAATTCAAAAGGAGGTTGTTCACTACACACACAAGTATTATTCTTTATTCCCAAGGAATGGGACGTAAGAAGTTATAAGTGAATTTATAATTAATGATGTATTATAATATCATAAATATCATAATATAACATTAAATAAATCATTATATCCATAATTAAATGGCGGTGATATAAAAAAATTAGTTCACGAGGCGATAACCCAATGTATGCATGAACGATGGTTCTATTTTTCATTTAATGATAAAGGAGATATATGTGGGTCATGACCTTAAAATAATAACATATAAGTATATATCATATTAAAGTGTAATTTTATTATCATAGTTGAGTAATATTTTAAGGTTTTGGAGTAAATTAAAGAAACACACAACTTTCATAATTTTTCATCTTCTTCTTAAAACATTATTAGGATTATACATAAATCAGTATTTGGAGAGTGTCATAATAAAAATAAAGAATATAGGATTTAATTATGTACATAATAAATATATATCGTGGGTTCTTGGTATAACCAAATTGTTTCAAAATTTTAAAGAGTGGGGGAGAGTGGGTGGAATTTTATTAGTGGGAGAGGGGACATACATGGAATTCTGGGAATGAATAATGTGTAAAATTTCTTTTATATTCCAAAAAGATAAAAAATTTGATATAATAGAACCTTAAAGGAGATAATATAAAAATATTTATATAATAGTGGACTTGGACATGGTTATAGGGCAACATACATTATATTTTTTTAGTTTAACCAAGGTATACTTATTTTAATCTTTACGATGATAAATACTTTTTACTTTTTAAATATTAATTTTCATAAAAAATAAATTTTACATTATTATATATTATTTATTATGAAGATTCCAAATATAGTACCATTTTTTATAAATTCTAATTAATTAATTAGAGAACGTTTATTTATTATTAAAACCACAACCAAAATGAAAAAGAGATTTTCCAAAGAGAAAATTTTAAAAAGACATAAAAGTTCTTATCTTATCATTAAATATGAAATTGACTCCAAGGACCTATATTGGATTAATAAAATAAAATCAAGTAAATTTTATTTTTAAATTTTTATAAAAAAAGATTCATCTCAAAAAATATAAATAATAATGTAGTTTTCAATATAAACTATGATTTTTCACTATTCAACAAAAAATGAATCTATTTAGAAAAATATCACATAATCACAATATGCTTATTATAAAATTTTTATTCAAAATTTAAGTTCATTTTTTCAAATATATTTTCTAAAAGAGTCAGAATTTACTTTTTTTATTTGTTCCCAAAATACAATTCATTTCATTTTTGGTGAAAATTGATTTTTTCAAATCATATAAAGACATTTATAAAAAAATATGTACTTATTATCGATAACATTTTTTTATATAAGAAAATTTTAAATATTTTTTGAAAACAAATATTCCAATTAATACTTTCATGTTTAATTAATAGATACTAAGGATAGTGTTTAAATAAAAATACAAATAATTTGCAGTGGTTCGTTAAAAATCGGTGTTGTGTGTAGCGTGACCAATTGAACAAATTAAATTTATTTAAAAAATATATTTAGAAATGTCTCTAGATGTTATAAATAGAATGTTGGAAAAGGTAATACCCTTATGGAGTGTTTCCCTAGGCTTTAATGTATGATTCCATATCCCTTCCCTTAACTAACAATGGACATAGTGTAGATTCATTTATGGAATCCATATATACACAAGCCCCTTTAAATTCCATTGTTAATCCCTATGAAATGAACATATTCTTGTAGTATATGTGGTTTCATACTCAATGACATAATCAGGTGGGATTAAGGATCTGAGTTGATCACATAATTTGAATAAAGTATCTCTCAAACAACCCCCCCTCCTTATGTATAATCCCTAAGCATATTATTTCCTACTCAATGGTCCACACTCTCTGAAAGGAATTTCATCAAACAGGAATATACAAAAGAAATAATATGAGGGAAACATAAATCCACAAACCCTAACAAATACTTTTTTTCTCATCTTTTACAATACAAACATCCCAAAAACACTATGGTAAACTAAGTCACGTGAAATCCTATCACATGACCTTAAACAGTGTCACCCAATCTAGCTAGATTTGATTCAAGTATTATATGGATATTAAGGATGCCTCATTAATTTTTAAACAAAACATCTCCAATATCCTACCCACCTATACTAGTTCCATATTTCATGGTGGTCACCTCACTATCATGCCGCATTCATGATAAAATCATAAACCCACCCATAGTCCTGTACTTCTCTTAGGACCTATCATCTCATAGACATTTGTCTATACTCATAGTGTGAATCATTTTTATAGGTCCATATTCATTTTAATATCATCCCAATATTATAGTGACATATTCCCTTTAAAGCATACTATAATGTGATGCTCATGCTTAATTCCCACACTAAACATTTATGAGTATATTTCTTCTTGTATTCCATCCAGTATTCTATTAAACCACATGGACTGGTCCTTTCTACACAAAAATAAAAGGCATTATATGTCTTATTAAGCGTAATAAAAAAATATTTAATTTGTTTCCTTTTATAAGGATAATTATTTATCCTATTTAACATTCCCAATTACAATATCATAACCTATTACCACCTTCCTAGATGGAAATAATGTTATGAGTTCACAGATATGTGGCTTTAAACTATAGTTCTTCACAACTTGGAGTGACCATGAAATAATGAAACAAATATAGAGAACCTTTTATACATACATATGGTGTCATTGTTGGAAAACCTATGATACATATAGTTTTTTAGGTCGATGATATAACAAAAACATGTATAGATGTTTTTTTCAATGCATTCAAATAACTAATTTATTAAATGGGGGTAATTAGACCCATGAAGAGATTTATAATGGATTTATAAAAATAACATAAATCTATAAGAGTTCCCTATAGTATGAAATAATTCCCCTTAATAGTATGTGATGATATGGACCTCCCATCTGATTGATCAACGTGAGTTCTTAAGTGTCATCATTGAGAAAAATAAATGATGGCCATTCATTGGAAACTATGTCTGATGAAACAAATCAATCATGGATGTAAAATTCAGTAGGGTATTCTGGTTTCATTAATAATTCCCATTGGAAAACACTTTAAAAATTAATAATTCCTCCAAGGTGAATGATTTGGAATTCATCATGTTTGACTTAAGAACCACAAACTATGAATCTCAAACTATGTAATAATTCATTTATAATAAATATATTACATTATAAGAAACCATAAGGTCCCATAACACCATCCAATAAGACCAAGATGCATGAATCCAAATGAAACATCAATACATCCTACAAAATTGACTTTAAGTGGCACAAAACTAGGTCATGTATGCATGACCTTAAATGGTATATGATTTTTTCAGGGTAAAACATCCCTATAAGTCACTACATTGGTTGTTATTAAAAAATATTACAAGGTATGATGTGTTATGTTATGTGGTACCAAACTAAATAGTTTAAATTACCTTTAAAGAGATAGATTGGAAGAACCTTTAAGGGTCCCCTTCCTCGATCCAGTAAACTTATCACCTTCTCAAAAAGAAATAAATTTGAATTCACCCTACAAGGTGTATTAAATGCACACTATAATCATATGTAAAATAATGATGAATGACCTATAATATTAATATGTTCACAATATTTCATCATTTTGTTTAATCACTATCATATTGGTAACATGTAGGGGCACTACAACTAAGAATTATTCACTAACATGACATTAATATTTATGACAGTCATAAACAATTAATAAAAACACATATAGTATGATCCAACACCCCATCATCTTGGAAAATTTACAACTAAGATTTTCACAAGTAATGTCATAATGTACACCTACATTTATGATATTGGTCTACCTTAACTCAAATCCCACAACCATATGGTAAAATTAAAAGCATAATATTGAATTTTATGTGAATTATTTTACAATAAAAGTGATAAATATATCAAATAATTTATTATGATTATAAATTAATAGTTTTTATGGATCTTTAATCCTATAAGAACTCCCATTTTTTTTATTGGAATTATAAAAAACACCGTGTAATGTTATGAACATTTGAAAATATAGTAGTTTTTCTAGGGAACCATATGCCATGACGTACATCCAACTGATACACTGGAAATATACCTTATATTTCATTATTTACGTTGACTCATAGCCCCAATATATGTTGTAACCAACTTAGTATCTTTAATTTAATTTGGTGAACACTCTACTCTAAGATTATTCCTACAAATTATCTATAGAGAATATGAAAGTAGATCATGAAAGACAATTATACCCCAGTTGATATTAAATCAATGATTGTTCATCTAAATCTCATGACATACTATTCCATTTTAATAAATTATGATATCTTATCCCAAAAATGAAATAAGACTTCCATAACATATCTTAGGGATATAGAATTGGTTTTTAACTACATCACATTAGTTATTCAGAAGGTTCTAAGTATGGATCCTTCCCCCAAATGGCATTTCCAATTTCGTAACTCCCCTATCTCTCATGAATAGTCTGTGTAGGACACCAGAAATATATAAGACATAGTTACCTAGTAGATGGTATCTAGGAGGAGGTATCTACATGGGTTATAGAATGACCAAAATCAGGATATGTCCCACATCATGATTCCAATTTATACCATCAAATCCCAGTATTAAATTACACTAACAACCCAAAGAAGTATTATAAATATACAACATAGTGATTGCTATAATTTTAGACATTATCCCTCATGTGGTCCCTTTGAAAATTAATAGGGCACTTTTGAAGTATTTAGATGTGTAGACAGTTAAATGATAGTCACAAGACATTACTTCAAGTTTTCTCCTAGGACAGATGGATTTCATGGATCATTAAATATTGAATGAGAATGTGGAATCTGATGTTGTAAGGGGGAGATCTTATGAGTAAGGTTCATTAATAGAATTTATAGGGCTCAGTTTGATGTATCTGGTGAATTCTATTTCATGATAAGGGACTATTCCCACTAACACACCCTCATTCTACAACAACATTAGATATGAATGTTAGGGCGGGATGAATCAAATTACGGAATGATAATTAGGTAATGAATATCTTTTATTTTTTTGGATTCTTGATTCCCAATCTTTCTTTCCTCAATTTTTCTCAACTTCCTTCATTCACCAAAGTTAATCTCAACCTTGGGAAAAAGGAAATGGTCCATGGTATTACTAAAATAAAATAATTATATATACTTCTGTTCACAAGTTCATAGACTAGTATTTTCTCTTCAAAGGTTTATCAAAGTGTTCTATAAAAAGACACTGGCCACGATGTATGGGGTGGAATTATATGGAGTAGTGACATACCATCCCAATGTTACTTCCACATCTATAATATATTAAACCATGACCATCCCATTTATGAGGGGTATGTAAAAAGGGGGTTTCAATTGTTTTTGAATGTGATTACTATCATGTCCCCAAGTAAGAGATTATCAATTTTATATTCTTTGTTATTGAATGAGCATCCATGATCTAGAAATATTTTAGACGTTGTAGAGGGTAGAATGTCCAAGGTATTTCAAGTGACTCACTACTCGACTAATGGTTCCAAATATTGTATTAAATGATGCACAAGAATAAGTTGATGTAGATTTTACATGAGGAAGGTTATTGGAGATTAGAGAACACATATAATAGGGAAATAAATGATGGTTTTATTAGTTCTTAGAAGACTATAAATGTTAATGAAATAATATTTGTGATGGAGATGGTTCCATAACTCATCTAGGGAAATCTCTCATCTTCCCTACAGAGTATTATGGTAGGATGGGATATTCATGACAAGTAATGATCAATTATCTTTCATTTTAGTGTTTGTTATGTACATTATGACTCACTCGTAGAAAATTCCACTTCTATTCTCAAAGGGATATATTTTAGCCACTGACTTGGTATTATTCTTCATCATGTGGAAGAATTTTATAAGATTATCCATAGATCAATCGATGGGGTGTACACTATTCCTTGGCCTATCACAAATCTAATTCTTAAATTCTTGATCATTTTATAACTATCCCATTTTTCATACGCAGAAATGGAAAGAAGGTAACACAATTTATGAATTTTTGGATTCATGGGATATACTCGATAACATGTATATACTATTAGTAGTACAAGATTACTCCCCCTAAGTGTGTTAACCATGTATGGGATGATTCATTGGGACTTCATTGCATTATATTCCCATGACTTGTTTGGGATCCCTCCCAGAGTTTTTCAATAAAAAATCTTAATGATGGATGGTAAGATAATATCCATTATCACACACATAAAATTTAATTGTATATCCTAATAGATTCCATAGAGATTCTATATATTCTTTCACACAACGAAACTCATATATATTATCAAAAATTCAAAGAGATATCATTTTCACTGTAACATGATCACAATTCGGCAACCGTCAATGTATATGAGGTACATCAACAAATTCTAGCATCCACTCTCAAAAATGACAATATTTTAATCAGTTTTTAGATGTTTATCAATAGATTCCAGTGGAAACCATAATGTAGGACCATAAGAATTCCCTCTATAAAGAATCCCATCAATTTATCCCAGCGGTAGTCAAGGAGTAAGTGTATATTCTTACATGATGGGTGATCATCTGTATATTCTGGTGGTGACTATACATCATGACCATATCATTGGATGATATCAAGAAGAACATTGTTAAATTCTATATAAACTATTGAAATAGTCTCAAATCCATACCCCATTCAATAAACAGTAGAGGGATCATATACTGAATCCCATTCAATAATTTTAGTAACACATTACAACAACAACAACGTTTTATCCCATGAGGGATCTCACTCATTTTGGCCACTGTCCACACATCGTGGCCTGAATTAGGATATGGGATCGAACTTTTTTCACTCAAAAAAGGACTTATATAAAGAGTCCCCAACAAGTAAAATATGAATTACATAATTAGGAATATATACCATACCTTATTTAAGATGATATTATTTAGGCTATGACATATTTTTTAGTAGTAAAATAATATAACAGCTCTTGATCAATAGGATAAGGAATCCATGGCATTTAATGTTCACATTGTTGTATTGTATTCAATAAATTGATAGATCCAAGCTAGAGTACACATTATATAGTTCCTCCACATAGTCATTTGAAGATTCAACACAAAGTTACTCCTCGTGAAACAAATTATATATGTCCTCCCTATAGAATTATGATTAACTGGAAAAGAAGTACTCCTCATTCCAAGTCATAAAAAACTAGTAATCACATAGGCCCAACCCATAGAAGGAATGATGATATCCATATAGGTATTCCATATGGTATATTTTGATAAATTACCCCATAAGATTAGGTAAACAATTGAAGTGTCTGTCTTCTTTATAATATTGAGTTTGGTATCACATACAGATATACCCTATGATATTTGATAAAAAGTTTAACTCTAGTTTAATAATAATTATTTCTTCCAAACATAATGAGAGGAATTTGATAAATCAAGGATAACTACATCAAGTGCTTCATTGTTAATTGATGACATCTCATCCTAGTAAAGATATAGGTTTTGTTGATGTACATCATCTTCTCCTCCCCTAGACCACATAATATTCCAATTAGCTAATGATATTTAAATTCCCCCACTCATTTTTAATAAGATGTGGAGAATCATCCTTTCTAGTAAGATCAATTTATTTAATCACTCATAGTAGATTAGTATAAATCCATTATTTTGTGAAAGTAGTTGGATGTGTAAAATATCAGTCATATACTATCCCATCAGCACTCCCAAATAATATATTCTAATTAAATTAAAATAAGATTCAATATCCATAATTTTTAGTAACCTTTGGATGAACCTCCATTATCTCAAGACAAAATATATGTCTTATGAGTTGTATGATATCTATATCAAGTTAATAAATGATCTCTTCCACAATGTTGACATGGCTACCCATTCCATATCATTGAAAAATGATGTTTGGGAATTGTGTGAGGGTTTTCTACATACGTACCTAAATATTATGAGGGAACTTTGAAAAATAATCACTAATAACCCACTTGGAATGTGAGTTTGTGGGTGAGTTGAATATAGAGCTTTTTGCTCACACCACTCACAATACATCAATGTTTATTGAGGAAGGTATCATGAAAAATCATTTATTTAGGCATAATTTGAAGCCTTAGGTTTACATATATAAACTATTCCATCCAATGAATCCTTATCATTCCTAAAAAAATAATAATTTAAAAATATTTGAGATATCAATTGATATGATCCTACATCAGGAAAACAAGGAGGATAAGATGGATTCCTAAAATCGAAAGGAAAAGTAAGAAACTACATAACATACCTCAACAATAAGAATCTATCACTTTGAAGAGAAAATAAATCAATATCATTCATGAATAGTGGATAAAAATTTTAAAAATGTATGAGGTAACATTTTTCACAATGAAATTACAAGTACAACCCTTAAACAAAGGTTATGTGAATTTTTTCCACCACTAATGCTAAATGGATCATCAAATACATAGATGATCTAGAACATAAAAGTGTTGAAAATACCAAAACATTTCCACATGTTTGGGGTCATTATTATTTCCCATTCTCTAAGAAATTCAACCTTTTCAATATTAGGAGTTTTATTTTCAAAATCACCCTAACAGTTCCTTCAAATATTTTATCCATCCACTTCAATAAACCCATAATTAGTGATATATATTCAAGATTACTTTAAAACTGTCATCCATAAGTAACTTATCAAGAAACATGAGGGAGAGAGGCTAATCCTCACAAGGGTTGTAAACCAAAATAGTCTTTCCATGGGGACATAATAAAATATGAATATTATTAGTTACTCAATCGATACTTAGGGAATGATCTAGAAACAACACTATTAAAGATATTATTTATTATAAATGATTCATGTTGATGAATAATATAAATTTCAGACATGAATACTATATGGATTATGAAACTAATGTAATGAATTTGATGAAGAGGAAACTATATAAAACAACATTGACACTAATATCCACAAAGATATTTTGTGCAATCAAAATTATATGCAGACTCATGAGGTTGGAGCTCCTCAAAATATTCATCTAACATAAAATTTGTTAGCCTTATCTAATGATAATGTGAATTGTATTTTTATATCCCACTCACCCTTAGAAGAAATTGATAATCTATCCAAAGAAGGGATGAATTCTAAATTTTAAATTTAGATAGAAATTTTAATTAGTTTAAACACCAAGACACTTAATGGAAATATCTCTACTAATTAAAACTCTGATGTCATGGCCAATAAATATTATTAATCAAACAACTATTGGTATGATGTAATGGATTGACCATCAAAGGAATATTTTGGAAATTCGGCCAAATTAGGGACCTTTAACAACATTATCTATCATTTTTAGATAAAGAAAATCATGAATTTTCCCAACTGGGGTAAAAACTACTATAATTTCATTATATCTACACTATGACAACATGAGAAGTCCATAAATTGTAAATATAGCTGTGTCAACCATTTACAGAACCAAACTCAATATCTACTTGAGTTTCAACCTAAGAAACACTTCCATTATAAATGTTTGACTCTAATGAGTGCCGTTCTACTCATATGGGATCCATGAATGTAAAAAATGCACTGATGTATCAAGTAATGAATCTATTTCCAAAATTATTGGAATTAAAACCTCCTCTAAAAATATTTTGGAATCCTAATTTTATATTTTTAAAAGGAACAGATTATAAAAAATATTATATCATTCACATAAAAACTCTTTGTTTCCATATGATGGGGATTCCAATGTGACAATAGTTTGAAAATCCAAGATACTTCACATACACACTAGAGGGACCCACATTAATATGGTATTAAAATTTACCAATTGGATATATAACCAATACGTTGTATCTTTGGTGATAGTTCCCTTATTAGTTAATCTCTAAATATGGAAGTACATTTTCCTTGAACTATTGAATTGCATGATGTGAAAAAATAAGTGTGTTTTAGACATTATTATTTAAGGAAATTTTATAAATTTCTCCATAAATATATAGATTCCACAAGAGAAACTATTGGAGATCTTCATATAAAATCAATAGTATTTTGTGAAAACACTAATAACTTCTTTGTGGTATATTGGAGGCTTCCTCAATTTTTTAGCAGTCACATAGTGCTTTGATGATTTTATTTTGCTCTCTAAAGGTTTATCTTAGAATAAATTGTATGTACTATGCAATATTATTGGAAGAGTCTTTATATTTATTATCATGGTAAAAACATTATCAATACCATATCCAAACCCACGATATATCATTCAGTATCACCTATTGAACAAAAAAGACAACAACAACTCCCTTATTATGAAGAGACGTGGGATCCAAATCATCTAATATTCAAAATCATTAAGAATATATTCAATTATATATTAAAAGAAAAAATCATAGGTTTTATCAGTAAATCACTAGAAAATACATTACTAAACGATCAATGAGTGGAAGTCCAAAAAAATCATAATAGAATGGTCATTAAAACTACTACTCATTTCATTGGATTTTCAGAAATAATATCAAGGAATGATTCATCTTTAATGATATACACTAGAATATGGTTGACTTCAGACAGGTCATGTTGATTAAAACACAATTGAAGGTGTCATATTTTTCATCTACTTTTCTAGAAGAATAAATAGATTACTAAAAAGTATCTACTATTATGGTATAGAAATTTGATGAATAGATGACTAGGATATCAATCAACTTGGTGTACACTATAACAAGGTTACAACTAAATCATCCAGTTCTGACCCTAGGTTCATAAAAATTACTAGAGAAATATATTCATAAATTGACAATATTATATAAGGTGGTATAAAGTCAAATAATGTGATCATGATCATAGTGTTCTATTTTCTCTCTAACCTGTTTGTTGAAGAGGGAATTGGTGCAGTCATAGAGTCTTTCTAATACTAAAGGCATTAAAATTGAGTATTAACATTTGATAGATAATTCCTCTTAATATGAATTGATAGGGAGACCATTCTCTATGATGGAATCCCCTCTATTTTTTTTTAATTTGGTAAAGTGAGGACCGTCACCATTTTCAAATCATTATAATTAGAGGTTAGAATATCATCATTAGGTAAACCCTCTTCATCATTTTTTACCAATTGTTTGGGTTTCCCTAAAATTTTGTAAAATAAAATGTGGAATAATTTTTCTATGGAAACTAAATTTTAATGTATTTATTTATAGGATTATTAATTTTATCTACACCAATTATTAGAGGTGAATTAGTATCATTATAGTGAATTAATAAAAACTTTGATTGAAATGATGAGAAAATATGCTTCATGATTATATTAAATGTCCAAAAAATCTATAAACAATTCTTACTCAATCACTATTAGTTACTCTAAATTATTCATGAAAACCTCTGCAAATAAGGTGTCCAACATGGTAACTGTGGATTCAGTTTGAGAAACAAGAATAACTTTGTTTATGGCGAGGGGTTCACTTGGGACTCTTTCTCATCTTATTGTTGTGGGGCCTTACACATCACCTAGGAGTTTCAAGTTGTCATGCTTCTCCTACTGATTTTAATGATCATAACTCAATTCATAATCAACAAATATATGAACTGAAAACTTCTTTGATTTTATAGAGAATATAAAGAAGAACATGGTAAGTGTTGAGAATCCAGTTCACTAGAGGTGAAATCATTATCAGGAGGCACATATACCACCACCCTATCATCTTGAATTAGTTTATTTGGATCCCCAAATTAGAATGAATATTATTTAATAACTAAGAGATGTTATATTTTCCACTAGGGGAGGATGAAATTAATAAAATATGGACTTGGATAATGACAACATTCACTGGTCAAAATGTTCTTGGCCAATATATTTCCATTACATATTTTAATTAATAGTGTTTGAGTCATATCTAGGTTCCCTTATGGGTGGGAAGACCCCAAAATAAGGAATGTGTAAAGTGGATCTCATACCACTTCCTCTAGAATCATTCTATGGGTATGAAAAACATAATCATCTATTATTGGGGCCAAACCCACAATACTACAATTTTAGGTACCACCTAGAGTATTATTAAGGGACACTATTGGTGTATACACCATATTCACCCACTAAAATTATTAAAATGATTCAAATGATAGAAATTATATGATTATAATTTAAATTTGTTACTGAGTATCTTTATCATACACCATTATGTTCAAATTTATAATTTAACTATTCAAAAATGGATAGGATGATTCCCCAATATATATTTCTATTTTCTAGAATCTCTCTCACTTTCTTATTAGTCCTAATCTAATAATATATATTTTTTAACCAGAATTTAAAACTCACTAACATACAAGTTAAAAGATACTGTATTATTTTAATGTTTGAATTATTCATGGAATTATAAATTCATAATATGTTGGATACACTTTCCACCTTGAGTTACAACCCATTTGTTCTCAACCTCAATGTTTTTTTGAACTCCATAAATCTAGTGCCAATATATATATATATAGCTTATAGAAAACTAAAACTATTTTATATTTGATTTCTTATTAGTAATTTGACCATCCAAATGGAAATTTTTGTCAAGAATAATAGTGTTTTCCCACCTTAGGAAGCCCTATATCATCAAAAATGAGCTCAAATGTGACAGAGTATGACAACGTATGTAACAACCAAACACGTAAATAACAGACTTCCTATTTTATGGATTTCAAGTCTCACTATAACCATTTTCTATAAAACTAGATTCCTTGTCACTAAATTTTTTTGGATAACATATTTAGAAGAGAAGATTAAATCTTCGCATAAAAAAATCAAATACCATCCCAATACACATATCTAGGGAAGGAATACTAAATTTGGCATGTGTGACATAATGAATATTCATTGACCAGAGCTACCTTATAACCATGGGACACAACACCATTCAAACATGTAAAAATTCATTGGTAACTATCACTACATTGACAAAAAATTGGATTAAAATCCTAAGAGGCACATAAACCATGTTGGTGATTTTACAAATAATGGGTGATAATAAAATTTTGACCCAAATGGCCTTGAAAAACAGTATATTATTGTATCCCCAGAACCATTTTCAATAAATACTATCCTCAAATAATCACTATACGGAATTATGTTAAAATCATGGTATATACTATGATACATGATTACCATCGTATTATCCATCTATAGAACCCAAAATCCATAGACTTCCTAAATAAAAGGCCTTAAATACACCACGTAATCTTGATCATGTTATGATGTTTCTTCATCTCTCTTTGAGACATTTTCCACCATTATATTACATAAAATGTCCAAATATTTAGAAATATGTATATCCCTTAGTATAATTATAGTAGGAATTGGAATACAATAACCACCATTATCACCACTATGCTGATAGGACTCGGTTTCTCGTATACTGACATCACCTCTATTAAAAATTTTCTTGGTATCAATCCCATGTTCAAGTCATAAAAATGTTTTATATAACTGCTATGAAACTTTTCCAAGAAGCCTGAAAGAGTGATCAATGGATTTATATCGAAGTGGAATCTATATCCTCACCATGTATATCATTCTATATCCATTTTTGGTTTGTATGTACCCATAATTCCACTCTATAATTTCATGGGACATATGATGGGGGGATTCATATTTGGTTCATAAATATGATAAAATAAGAATATTTTAATCCACCCCTTAATCATTATATCACTTTTGTGGTGAGGATCATCCTTGATAGAGTACTCAAATTCCTTTAGTAGTGTCTAAGATAAAAGTGTAATCTAGTAAAAATCCCCCTATAAAACAATTGATTGGATTAATTCATGATAAATCACTCCAAGGATTGGTGTCTTAGAGAGTTTTTACTCATCCAAGTAGGTAATTTCTACCTCCACATATGAAAAATAAATGATGTTATTCCATGGGATCTATAAGATGACAAGGATTGAGAGGTTGTTTACGTTCTTGGAAATGAAAAAAATTTGATAATAACACATCAACATATTTAATAGCTTCTCAGATATGATTCTTATATTTCTTTTATATGATTTTTCTCAAATAGAAATATCACTTGCATTTGAGTAAGAAGAAACCACAATTGAAAATTTCTCAACCATTCCACCCATAGAGTTGGTTTATCACTATATTATGATATAAAAATGGGTAGTAGTGAGTATGGGGCTTTGGTTTATGTTTTAAACATCTATGAGTGTCCATCCTATACCACATGATGTATGTAAAATTCAAATAATACTTCATGATCAATATTTCATTCATTAAGTTATTTAATTTTTTCAAACTGAAATGTCAATACAGTTTTATAACACTGGTATAAGGAAATGATTTGAGATAGAAGCATAAAATAATAGATCATGGGCATAAAAAATTAGGATGTTTGATCAAATAATGTCTAAGTATTGGATCGATAAAATCTATGAATGACCTAAAATATATAAGAGACATTTTTAGATTTCATTTGAATGAATGTCCTGACCCATTTCTAATAGGAATTGTATTTTGTATTTATCAAGATTTATTTTTTAGATTAATTTCATTTCCTAGAAAATAATTTATTTTGATTTAACACTGTAAAGGTGTGAGTATAGTCATAAGGTGGTGGGGGGGGAATGTGATAGAAATAGAATGAGATGAGGCATAAAAATAAGAAGGTGAAAATTTCACCATGTTTATATTTTTAAAAAAATATTAAAATTAAAATTATGATGCTCGATTAACGTAAAATAGTTTCTCACACCTTGATAAAAGAATCCAAGATGTCGTTATTTGTAATATTTTCATATATCACCATAATTTTAATCACACGTTGTGTTATGCATTCTCTATCACTATCTCTCTAATATTACACTAAATTAATCAATCCCATAATTAAAATGATGTTTTTATAGAACTAAAAAACTGTTCATTTCATGAATTGAGTGAATATGAGTATTATAGTTACATATTCACCCTTGAAAATACTCATTATTGATAAATTCCACCATATTTATAGGTGATTGATCATGTTTCACATCAGATAGATAGTTCTGTTCTTCACTAACCTAAGTGAGTGTATTAATCCATTGGATTTATCATATGAAATATAAATAATATAATCCCATATACTATTATTATATCCAATAAGAGTGATATTTGTATTAATCATTTTTGGAAATGTAATATTTCCTCCAGTCCTTGAAAAGGATAAAAAATTTCAAATCAAAGGGAAAGTAAAATGGGAACATAGATAATTTACCACAAAACCCTATAAGAGTACTATATACACAATTTATGTTTTACACACCAACATATTTATCATCATATCTATATTGTTCTACATGATTAACCATTATTTTTGTTTTGTTCATCTCCCCTAATCTTTGAAATTCAGGTTTCTATAATCGAATGGGTGCCCATATCGTTATTACTATAAAAGAACATCATAAGACCGAATTTCGAAATGATGTAGGTGGGAGAGAAATATATGTTTCATTTTATTTCACCAAAAATAAGCAAGAACATTTAATCCACACCCTTCCCCTCAATGCATCATAGTATAAGAATTCGAGCACTAAACCAAGGATAAATGGAAAAAAATGAATGAAAACTATGTATTTTAATTGATAGGAATATTAAAAGACTAGTTTTACTAGATCATCATCAATAATAGGGTACAATAAACTAAACTTATGGAGAATATGAGGAATCATGGTGCATTATTTTGGCACCATGTCATTATCATAAGGGGGTTGACCAGGTATTAGCTGATAGGCCACACTCAGCTCCGAAAGGATACCTAATTTAACACATGTTTACCCTAGAGTCTAAGGTGAAATGGACCTCAACTTATGATACATTCTTCTTATAGAATCCATGTAGCCCATTAATTTTAACTTAAGTCCCCCAAATGAGATTGTACCCATGTCACCTACCACGAAACCAATTCACCTAGGTCACCAACCCGTGCATCCCATGTTCCCAGGACACCTACATAGTCATTTATTTTTCCTTGGATGTCTACATGAATACCTTCTTATAATGGTGTCACAAATTTATTCCGAAGATATTTTCGAATCCCTGCATTCTGTCATTATCCCCACTGATTAATTATTCAATTGAGAGTCATTCTTTCCTAGTTTTCCACAGTAAAAAGTAGGCCCCTCATGGTGTTTATAATAAAGTGCTTCCTTGATATTGAGGGTCCCTAGTATTAGGATATCATTAAAACCTTTATTGGTCTAATATTCTCAACATAGATATCCCATATTAATAAATTTTTTATCTATTACATTTTTAATACCTCATTCATCCAATAAATGAGCCAATGATATATATGTATATATATATATATATAATCCCTATAAAAATCCTCAAAATACCAATATTTTCCTTTTATTGTGTTATTCCCCTCCACTATTCTCATAGGTCCATTTTACCCATGAGGTTATTTGTCCATATATGGTTCATTATCAATAAATATGAGGTGTTCTATTATTCCCCTTAAATCTGGTGAAATATCAAATCATTTACACATTAATTATAACATCCCTATGATATATTAATAAGATAATCAGACACGAGATTCCTACCCATAAACCTCAATTATTTTCTTGTGCTACATATCCACCATGATTTGAAACCATCTTAAATATACAATATCATAATTTATCCAATAATTCCGGAATTTTTTATATATCATATAAGAAAATATTTTCATATTTCCCCATATACATTTCATATAAATCATCGTTCAATGATCTATATCTTAAATGTGCCGATCATTCTTCAATGGTCCAAATAATATATGAGTTAATAATTTCTCATAATCCATATAACATATGAGTTAATAATTTTGAAAAGTGACATATCCGGGGTGATTTATTAATTCATCAATAGATTAGATACCTAATGAGTTAATAATTCATTAATTGTCCATAACCCTTATAGACCAATTATTTATCCATGGTCCATATCCCTAGAGAATTGATCAATCCACAATTGGATATATCCCGGATGAGAAAAATATTCTTACATGGTTTATATGGTTTTGGATTACATCACTACTAATGATAAATATACCATGTGATTCAATCATTCATCAATGTGACTAGACCCTTGGGAGTCCCATATCCTAAATGTGATACATCCCTAGTGAGAACATGATTCCTTTATTGGATGTATCCCATACATGTCCAATCATATAATTTACTGTATAATCATTAATGGATTTAATATAATAGAGTAAAGAAATCTTGTGTACGCCCCACTCAGTCTCCCATGGTATCCCTTAAAATGGCACATATGTTCTTTTCTCATCATGTGAATCATCATAGGATGTTCTAACAAAAAACCTTATACTATGAAACTTAAAATACATTTCATTTCATTCAATTTATGTATGATATATATAGAAAAAAATTGAGTTTCAGTGCCAAAAACCCGTTGGTTTTGGATTCATGCCCTAAAATTTCAATTCAATAGGTCTAAGATTAACAACATTAAAATCCACATTTCATGGACCCAAATTCAGGACCATAACATGAAAACAAATTTTCTAATGTTACATAACCATAAATGGAACAACACTGGTCCTTGTCACATTACCTTAAATTTCATCACATATTCTATTAAGGGGAACTATGCTATGTAGGTTTTAATTATTTTTATAGGGATATAGATAAATCCCCTTCAATGGGAATTATGATGACTCCACGAGAGATATTTCCTCCTTACATAGTGACTAATTATATAGCACCAAACTCTAAATATTTAAAATAATGTATAAATAAAAGTAAAATAAATATATAAATTTACTGATAATGTTAGATATTAACATTGATACAGAGTTCTATTCAATATTCAGAATAGTGGTAACTAGTAGCTATACTATTACTATGAGCGATTTTTTACTAATAATTTAATCATTAATATAACATTTATAAGGCATAAAAAATTTAATTGATCCAATGGAATATCCTCTTGGCCAATTCAGAGCATATTGGGTGACTTGTTCATTATGTCCACCTACCATTGGAAATATGGTACACAAAAACTCGAAATGCATGGGTTCATGGGAATACAAAAATAGGGTAACTCATGTATTTTTAATGAACCAAATTCATTATCAAATAATTTTACTAAGATGTAGGAAACTACACCAAATCCCAATATCTCTTTAATTAGAAAGGACCATTAAGACATGGATTCGAAAATTGGTTTTAAACCATCCCTCAACTTATCCATTGAATAAATATTTTATAGGGATTAAAATAAATTATTATAGAATACAATTAATGGACCACCAATCCTTATAAAGAGGGATGAAAATGTGAAAGTACATCGTGGACATATAGGATTATACAAAATACATGTGTCTGTGTGAAGGGTTATACAATGTTAAAACTATGTTGCAAAGAAGGAATTACCCAACTCCTATAAATAGTTATGAGGATCAAATAACATAAACTATAATGATGCCTGTAAGGATTTCCAAAATCCATCACTCCATAATATCCTTGAATTGATACTATATGTAACATCTAAATTTTATATTTAACAACAAAATAAATCAAGTTGATTATATATATGTAGAACTAATGCTAAGAAATTTAAAATAATTGGATATCACACATTAACTAATTTATAATGACATAACATGTGGTTGATATCCAACCAATGGTAAAATGTTTTCATATCATAACATCATTATCTCCATGGAAATATCTATGCCTTTTTGGATATAGGTTCATGGAATGTCATGTAGTTAACCTTTTCATTGAACGTAATTTCATTATAGATCAAACTAACTATATAATCTCATATTTTAAATTAAAAATTTTTATATAATGAAAAATAACTTCTGTTTTGTTCATAATTTGTTATTTTGACATGGTTGCGTAGAAAAAAAATTAGACAACTCTTACTATCCCTAATGTTTAAAACTATTCACACTACCTTACTATTAGAGATAATAACTAGAATTATGAGAATTATGTGATTTAATGTCCATTTCAATTCAAAAATGTATCATATAATTTCAAAAAAATATATTTATCCAATCAAACTCATTTAAATATTAAAGAACAAAAAGAACTATATATTTTTTATTGATAGTTGACACACATAATTCTATTAAATCCTTATGTTTTCATTTATTTTTGAAGGATATGATCCTCCAGTTTAAAAATATTGGAGTAGGTTATAACAATATCACCTTAGGTTTCCATAGATCTATAACTACCACTAGACTTTCTATTATCATATCCATAATAAATATTTCTTTAAGAAAAAATATTACTTTTAAAGCATAAATTATCCTAATGGAAGACACCAATGTGATTAACATGATAAAACTAGTTTAATGGTACTCTTATAATCTTCCAAGATAATTTCATCATAAATTTGGTTTAAAAAATAATAAAAATTCTAAATACATTAAAACAATTAATTTTAGATTCCATAAAAAATACTTAAATTTAGACCATGCGGTAAAACTAGAAAAATGGAATTTAAATATACCCCATTTGGAAAAAATAAAATATTTTATAATTTTATTGTGTTTCATATAGAAAATTGTCTATTAATAAAATATGAACGATGGTGCATGACATGTTTCTACTCCACTATTAAACATGATAACTTTAGATAAACTTGGATCACAATTCTTGTTCAAGATGAGATAAGTAGAACTACCTGTATTAGTTGACCCCTTAATGGAATGTGTCTTTAAATTTACCCCATTCAATCAAGATTACATGTTTTTTATTATGAATTGTTATAACTCTAAGGGTAACAAAAAATCATGTGTTTAGGGTCACCATGTACTTATTTCAGTTCTTTACTCCTCACAAAGCCAAAACCATATACTACCTTATTTTACACACTAACACTCACCATTGAAAATTGAAATTCATTATCTAAATAATACTACCAAGGTTCCACTATGTAAATCCCATTCACCATTTCTAATATTAGGTATTACGATGAAATTATTCCTCCCCATAACCTTTTATATGTTATGAAAATGGATGTTTATTTCATTAAGGTATATAGTATTCTATGAATAGTGTATCAGTGAAAAGGAGAATAATTTTATTAATGTTCTTTGGTTTGTGTTGGTACAAAATTCATTGAGGGGATGCCAAATAGCAACTCTTTTTTATAAAAGAATTCATCTAGAAACGGATTTGTGAAACTAATAAGAGAACCAATAAATCTTTATGAGTATTTAACCCAATATTGACTTGGTGTTGGTGATAAAATCAATCACATGGCATTTTATCATTTAATATTATATGGTCTCATTCTTTGTACGTATAAAATTATTTTCATAAAAAGAAAAAAAATAAAAATAGATGATAACTATAGTGAAATTTCTCAACCTGAAGACATGGATATGATTTATGAAGACAAAATTAATGCCACATATTTTTCTTTTAGAAAAAATTTCTTTCTACAAGAAATGATTTCTTCTATCAACTCTTACTAGTGCACTACTCCATTGGATGTGAATCAATTCATAATTTGTGAAATAAGAGGTAATGGGATATGGGATCAAAGATCCTCCATATTTCATAATTATTCCTCTGTCGGAAAAATAGGGGTTCTACTCTCATTAAATAATATGAATTAATCACACTCATAAACAAAACATGCAAAAAAATAATTACTGTAATGAAAATGGATAGTTATTTTGTGGTGAAGGCCAGAAACAATATGTGTAGATGAATGTGATTTAATATGTTATTTGATAAATAAAACCACATAACAAATTTCAGTTCATGAAATATAATATAATAGGTTATAAAACAAAACCATGGAACAACCCGCCCTACGAGAGAGAAGATACCCACCATAGAATAACAATTAAGGACACATGAAACAATTTTTTCAAAATGATTTTTATACTGTGCTAAATCAGGATGCTGCTTAAGAAATATCTATTACCAACATATATATAATATTACATGATAGAGAAAAACAAAATGACCAAAACATAAAAAAGGACAAACACATAAATCCTTACAAAATTTAGAATATTATCACATGTATAATAATTATATCATTATGAATAATTTAATTTTAATTTAATTCAGATAATATATATCACAAATCTCTACCATAAAATAAATGGTTTTTTGGATGATGGATTTCTCATAACCTATGTTATTGCACTTTGAAAAAATTTATCAATCCTAAGAAATGAAAATACATGGATAATGGAATTTATTTTCTAAAAAAACTATTGGGTTATTATATGTATGTATGTTTCTAAAACCCACTATCCTAGTATTAAAAACAAGCCTAAAAATTAATTTTATTGTCTATATTATTTGACATATCCTGGGAGAAATTATTTTTATAAAAATGGATAACTAACTATAATAATTCTCATATATTTTAATAGTACATAAATGTAGTTCACTTTTAAATCCATTTAACAAAGTGGACTATTTAATAAATTCAGTTAAATATATTTATTCGGTGTCAGTGATAGAAAATGAAAAAATATACACTCAACCCTCCCAAAGAACAACACGGGTCCGCCACATACAAGAAACAAATAACGATTAATTGATTTAAATGTGTTTACTTTTGGAATATAATTATAATCAATAATCCTGACAACCTCATTATTTTAAATAAAATTTCCTACATAATTAATTCATAAATTAGAGACATAAATATGTACCTAAGGATCTATTTCAGAGAATTCATGTGCTGTTTTATAGGTTTTGCAATGAACCCCCCTAGAGTACTAATTATTAAGGGAATATCTAGTTTACAATATACCATATCATAAATAATAATGTCACCAATATTTTTTTGTTGGTTTTTTCCCAACACCCAACAATATATTCAATGTTAGGGTATTGGAAAAGGGATATATTGCTGTTTTGACACAATTGAATACTACCAGGTTTTTGATGCTCCAATTGATTCCACATTAAAACATTCCTAACATAAAAATTTTGAGATAGATACATGTGTTTAATATATATTTTTAATGATTTATATACAAATAATATATTCTTCCTTACCAAAATATTTCATCTTGGAAACCTAAATAATTTGAATTTTTGCACAAATAATCAACAACCTCTTTTTAAAAATAAAAAACATTTCATATACATATA
The DNA here is from genome assembly GCA_963277665.1 of Viscum album. Classification (NCBI taxonomy): domain Eukaryota; kingdom Viridiplantae; phylum Streptophyta; class Magnoliopsida; order Santalales; family Viscaceae; genus Viscum; species Viscum album. The sequence goes on along the minus strand of OY728142.1, from coordinate 1,324,403,536 downwards.
AATTAAAAAATATATTTCTTAATTAATAGTCAATAAATAAAAACATAAAATATAATTTTTTCTATAAAGATAAATTTCAAACATACTAGAGTCAAATGAGTTATATAATTGTCTCGAATAATATTTAAGTAGTTACAATTATTAATGTGAATGAAAAATTAGATATGATTTTAAAACATTTTAAAATCCATTTTGAGCCTTTAAATAATTTTTCTCATCCATTTTACCATGAAAAAAGATATTTTAACATATAAAACTTCTATATAGATATCATAGTGATTTTAAATATCAAACATAATACAAATAGTGAAAGTTTCCAAGATGGAAAAAAAATTTCAATATAATAAATCCCATCCGATAAATATAACCACATTGAAATTATCCAATATTTATATATGATTTATAATTCCCTTCAGTTACCATCCTTCCAATTAAAAGTAAATTTCTAACCAATTAACTTTCCATTTTTTTTGGTTACAATGTTCTTGGTCTGATTTTTGAGAAGTTAAATCATTTCAATTTTCATAGTCTAAAACCACTAATTAAATACTTTTTATATCAATGATTTATTAAAAGAATTTTTCTAATACTATTTATATAATGAGAAAAATTGTATTCTTAAGATTACATGTTATTATGACTAAATCAGAAACAAGGTAATATAGTCCCGCTAACTATATCTTGGGATAACCGGTAATACATATGGTCATCATAACCTTCTATATTGTATTTTGTATCAAATTTAGAATGACATTAAAACTGATGGGGAGAATATATAGAGATGGATTCTTATCAGGGTTGATATTGAGACTCTAAAGGGACCTCAACACCAAATTGTGTGCTGTTATAATTTTTACTAGAAAAATATAACATTTTTAGGGAAAAAATTCATGGATTAACACATCATGACTTTTGTATAAATTTTTATTAACTGGTTAATCTATACAAACCTAAAACTCTAAACATCTTAAAGATAAAAAAACAAGATAACCCTGACCAACCAAGAATCCAAAATATCATTATTTTACATAGAATTATCTATACATCAAAAAAAAATATAGATTCATTTACTAGGTGGTCAATAGTCCAAAATATTTATGGTGTCTTAATGAAATTAACTATAAAGGGTATGGATTAAAGAGATATATCTTCATTGGGGTAACTTATCCTATAAAGTCTTAAAGAAACATGAGTGTGAGATAATTCATATTACTATCTCTAGGATAATCCTATTTATATATTAAAAAATTTCATTCTATTTAGGGGGTTGAGTAATATTTAAGGGAATTGCATAAATTCATTCCATAGATACTATAACCAGTTATTAGCATTAAGTATCCTCATAGTGTTTCTTGTTTGATTTACATTCCATTTATAAAATTATTAATGGTATGAAAAGTTTGAGACATATATTTTAGTATATAAATTAGAACCATTATTTGGTGTTCATCAATAAAGATATCTAAGTAATAGCCTCAATCATTAGAGCCAATCTTTGTTGATCCCTATATGTTAGAGTGGACTTAAAAAAGTGGGTTTATAGATTTTTATGCACCACTATTAAAACATGGATATTTTTATCTACCATAAAAATAATCCTTATAAAATTTAACATTTATAAAATTTATATTAGTTAAGAGAACATCTTTATTCAGTTCATCTATGTTCTTCTGTCTCACTATCTCAATTTATCTATGTCATAAGATAATGTTATCAGATAGAAGAAGATGAGAGAAATTGAATTTAATTAAGTGTGTTTCAACTTAGGAAACATATAATAATCTTTAGAGAGTTTCATTTATCAATGTAATGGAGCCATGATTAATTCATAATCTATATGATTTAGGAATAAAATTGTAACCATTCTGGTCAAGATCGTCGAGTGAAATATTTTTTCATTTAGTTTTGTCACACATCTAATCTCTTCCAATGTTTTCGCCATCACTTAATATTGATATAATGAGACATAATATATACTCATTATATGGAAACCCGTGTTTTATTATAATTAAACATCAATATAGTCTACCTATCACATATATGTGAAGTAGTCTCTATTAGGACACATGTGAACCTATAATCTTGAATCAAGGATCTATAATTTATTAATGGGGCAAACAAATACAATAATAACTTTAGTAATTTTAAATCATTAGTCACTGATCATGTAATTATAATTATGTTCGTTATAATTTTTTCTTATGAATAAAATTAATTTTTGTTTTCCTAGGTTTTTTACAGTCATAAAATTTTATGACCATATTCTTATACGTATATTATCTTTTCATAGACTCATTTTTATCTCTCAACCAATCCAAATGTTCATTCCCTAAACTAAAATGTATTCCAGAAAAAAATTCACTAATTGACTTTTCTTCTAAATTTCATTTGATATAAAATAATATTTATCCTCCTAAAGTATTATGTTTTCACTATCATACATTGTAGTGAGTTTTACAGAAATAAAGGCTCATCAAAGAATGTAAATAGAGTAATAGGCTGACTTTCATCACTTATCATGGAATATATGTTTAAGTTCTCCATATATATTCTATTAAAATCATCTAAATAATCATTTACTATAGTTATGGGGAATATTTTAAAAGTATATATTCTCATATTGTTTTGTTATATTATAACTGAATAATTATTCATGTTAAATTATTCAAAATTAAACTAAATTTTATCACAAGTTTACTCATACAATGCCACTTGAAGAACCTCATCATCTTAAGAAAACTACATAATTCTACAATATTTAGAATGGTCATAGTTAAATACATCAATATTAGTAACAATTGATGTCCATGAATAAGATGGTTGTAACAGTATTTTGGAAACCAGATATAGAATCAATATGTTCTTCATGAACAAAATGTTTTGTTATATTAATTATCTAATGGTTAAATCATTTTAACTATAAAATTTATCTTTCTAAAATTTGAAAGAAATTATTATTATGAATCTTAGGGATCTTATACGATTTTTTTTGTGTAGCAGTTTGTGGTTGTCCATTGGAATTTCATAGGAGACATTTATTTATATCATTTTTAATATTCATATTGGTATATTGTATTAATAATAAATAGTCAACAAAAATTATTAAAGAAATGGAGTGAGTGTTTAAAAAAAATAATTAACATTTGATTTTAGAATTATTTGGTTTTTGTAGCTCGTACATTCATGGTTAGAATACTACTGCCTAAATATTTATAACACATGAATGAATCCAAATACAAGGGTCTAAAAAGTAGTAATAGGAATAGAGAAGACATGCAAGGATGAAGGACCTATTGAACAAGTAAGTGGGAATCAACATTTTCATATACTATTATCACATTTGATCATAGAAATACTAATTATATTAGATCAAATAAAAAATTATTGAAAAATATAAATAGAAAATGCCTATAATCCTCCTATATAGCATATAATCAAAATCAATACAAGTTTATTACTACTACAAATGAATTTTTATCCTATGTATTACATTTTTCAAAAGAACATATAACCCTGAAAATATATTTCCCCCTATTATATCCACCAGTTCACCCCTCCAACAACAGGATATTAGTGTATTAAAAATTAAAAAAGAAGCAACAAGGTCCCAGGTCAAATCTCATCCTCTAACTTTACTCTCAATTTCTATATCATTAAACAAGGGTTTCCTCTCGTTGGGAAGAATAATAATAAATCTCACCAATAAATCAAAGGAGATGGAGGAATTATTAGAAGAATATGAAATAATATAGGTGTAACATCCCGTTACCCTGAATATGTACGTTTTTTTCTCTCTCCAAGTTTCATTTTGGCCTAATGTCTATATAGGTGTTTTTCTGAACATTTTGCACGTTTTAGAGTATGTAAAACCCATTTACATCAGGTACACATCGTGTAATGGTGTATGGATTCATGTCGTGAAGGGGTAGATCATGAAGTGAGAAGGTAAACATCATGTTCCTGAGGTACACATCGTGTAGGGTTTAAATATTAGATTTTTAACCTAAGATGATGTGTTTTTCAATGTACATATACAGTAGGGGCTACACACTATGACCAAGGGGTACACATTTTGACTCTTCCTGCACCCATATTAATGTTACACATTTGGCTATTTTACCCAAACCATTCTTCCCAAATACCAGGGCTCTCAAACTAGAACCTTTCCATGAAAATTTTCAATGGTTCCCTCCCTTATATATTGATTATATCTTGTTCGGAACCTTGTTCTGTATATGGTGAGTCTCTCCAGATCCATTGAGAGATCTCATTCTAGAGGCCATTTCAATTTTTATTTCTGGTGCAACAGACATCTGTCCTTGAGGTATATGGATTTTCTTCTATATGTTGAGAACTTACATTCTAAATTAGATCAGTCTTGATGTTTACTTGATTCTAGGGCCTTCATTGATGGTGTTGGTTTTATTTTTTTTAGATTCATGTTACTGGAATATATGAACCAAACAGTGAGATATGTGGTTCTATATCTAGCCTATGATAATTATCCTAATGAATATCTCATCAAAAATTGATTTATTAAATTGACATGATTGTCAGTTTGTGTGAAAAATGGTTTTGAAAGAGAAACGGTTCTGCACTAGCTTTTTATAAATGGATTTTGATTGGTATTGAGTAATTTTACATGCATTGAAATGATTCTTGAAACATAGAAGATGGGTTGCCTTGGGTAATTAGGTCAAATGATTAGCTTGAGGCCATCATACCTTGTTTTGTGATTATCAAGGAGGTTTGTTTTGGGGATTTTCTCTGTTTCTTAGGCCTATTGTTTTAGGGGACTTTTATGGAAATTTTTGGGGGTTTACCTTGGGGTATTTCTCTACTTCTTAATCATATTTTCTAGGTTCAGTTTCTGTGCAGTTTATTATTATGGTATGAGTAGTTTTCTTCCTTTTCCTATAGTTTGCTTTGGTGTTGTGATACTTTTTCTTATGTTTTGTACTGCTTGGATTTCTGAGTTAGTGTTGACATACATGTTTATTCTTGTGAAAATTTACATGGGAAATGTGATTTTAAACTGATTTTATTAGAACTATGGAAAAGGAAAATGTTTACCAAGTTTTCTATAAAACTATATTACTTATATCATTCCATGATTTATTTTAAAATGAGAATACATGATTTGTTATATATAGAATTATTATGGAACACCTGGGTGAGATCCTACCAATCCTATTATCTCACACCCAGCACACCTCGTCGGTGTTTCACAAACCATTGTTTTCCTTCCATTGTAATGATACAAAATGTGCCACATTATGGCGGTGAGGTTTTTGTCAGCTTGTTGGGTATCTGGTGGTGTTATGGTGGGAGTTCGTCCATGAAATCTTTAGGAGTAGCTGTTTGGATTATAGTCATTTGATATTGGACTTGTATTGGAGTTTTAGATAGTTTTTTTGTCTATATATATTGTTTTCATAGAGATATGGAATATATATTTCTTAATCTTTCAGTTTTTATTTCTTTATATATATATATGTATGACATGTGGTTGTTCAGGTTAGGTAAAAATATTCCTTTGGTTTTGTTACCCTCATTTTCTATTTGTTCCATGGGTTCATGTATCCATATCATGGGGATTAGGATTTTACATAAGGTATGTGACAGATCTGGTCAGGTGACATTTTTGAGGGAAACCAGGTTTGGAACGTCATAATTTGGTATCAATAGAGGTCTATACTCAAAAATCCTTTTCTTTGGATTTTTTTTAGACATTAGAAAGGATATTTGAGACTTGAGAGCTATGTTGCGATATGATCATGGATCAAACTTATCACAACGAGACTCAAGTTTCAATGGTATGTTTTGATGTGTGTCTCTAGTATTGGTTTTTTTTTACAAAATCTATGTTTTTCTTATGGGTGTTCTTGTTTGAACTGTGATTTATTCTATTGTCTGATCATTATTATGCTTTGGTGTGCAACTTTATGCCTCTGAGACGTCTTCCACGAGTTCTCAAGAAGGTGTCGCTAAAGATCCTCAAGCGAACCCACCTAGAGATTAGAATCTAATTGAGAGAATAATATAAGTAGTGTATTCTATCGATTAGGATGTGCCACATGTTCAGAATGATGTAATTAAGGTACAATCATGGGATAATGGAGAGAGAGATAGATTTTAAGAGTTTTTTTGTGAGAAGCCTACATTCATTAAGGGTACGAATGAACCTCAAGAGGTGAAATATTTTTTTGGATAAGATCGATAATATCATAGAATTCTCGAAGACACCTCAGAATATATTGGTATAGTTTGGAATGTTATGGATCTAGGGTTCCGATAACTATAGGTGGGACTCTATAGTCCAGGAAGATAGACATGTGGGATTGAGATGAAAATGTTTCAGAATCCTGTTCTTTCATCTATTTCTTCCATAGTTTTTGATGGAGATGAAGTATCTAGAGTTCATCTCACTATAGTAGGGAGAGCATTCAGTGTTATCATACACCAACTGCATTACTAAGCCTTTTCATTTTGTTCTAGACATGGAAAAGAATAACCATCTGAAGGCATAGAAGAACCTGTATGGTTTGAGACCAGATAACAGATCATAGGATTTCATGATAATAAATTCTTCTTATGTGAAGATGGTAGAGATATCTATGATAGATGAAATGAACATGGATATAAAGGTAGATGTTGCCACACTTTTTATCTATCTGGTGATAACTTTAGTGGTGTGAATGAGAAGAATAAGAAGTGGTGGGATCTTCATAGAAGAGGTGGAGGTTGGTCTCCGTAGCAAGCGTCCTCTTCACAAACTTTTATAGTGGGTAATGTTCTTCTTACATGATTTTAGTATAAGAAGAGAGATACCATTTGATGTTTATGTCCTATGCCAAAATAATTTTAATAGATGTGGATGTGTTGGTCATCTACACCTCTTTTTTTCAGGATATGAATATGGCTCTTTATGGTCGTGGTTCATCATCTCCAAGGGCTACTACGGTGAAATCATAAGCTTCAAAGACAACATAGTTCCAACCATAGGCCTCAAGAGTAAAGTATTTACAAAAATTAGATGAGTTTCCAATGCATGTTGATGCAAGTCCAACTATAATGAATGGTACACTTCTTATTGTATATTTATAAGTAATTATATTGTTTGATACTGGTTCCACCCACATGTTTATTTCAACACACTTTGTTGATGCTCTTATACTTCTAATGGACATATTTCCTTTACAATTGAGATATTAAAATATCATGGTAAAGGAAGGAGTATGGGTTTTGGTGTCCTTATTGTTCATTAACAATAGATGATATAGAGTTTTTATGGGATTTTCTCATTTTAATTTGGATATGTTTGACACCTTTGGGTTTATGTTGCATTTTATCCTGATGATGTTTTGTCTATTGGGGACCTTCCGATTATTGTTGGAAATTTCCTTTATTTTTCTCAAAAACATTCTCCATTATTCCATTAGATAGAGAGGTAGATTTTATGATTTACTTGGTTCCTGGTACACAATCGAAATCAATTACATCATTTTGTGTAGCACTAGTGGAGCTGAAAGAGAACATGATTTTATTGGATGACCTGTTAGAAAAAGGGTTTGGTCGCCCTACTATTTCGAATTCGGCAGCCCATGAGATACTCCCCAAGAAACAAATGGTTCACTATAGTTATGCGTGAGCTACCAGAAGTTGAATAGGTTAATAGTTAAGAATAATTATCCTTTGCTATATTTGGATAGTTTTTGATAAATTCAAGGGTTAAAGTTGATCTTAAAGATTGATCTTCATTCGGTTTATCATCATCTTAGAGTTTGAGAGTTTGATATACCAAAGACAAACTTCAAGAGAATGTATATCCATTATGAATATCTTTTAATGCCTTTTGGTATGACTAACACTCTTACAGTTTTTATGGCTTTGACAAATTGAATATTTCAACAACATCTTGATACTTTTGTGGTAGTATTCACGGAAAATATTCTGGTTATTCAATGTCTGAGAGTGAGAAAGATCAGTAAATACGTTTGGTTATGGAAATTGTGAGATATATTCATTTGTATTAAAGTCATAAAAAATGTTAATTATGGATTTGAGAAATTATATTTTTAGGAACAATATTTTTTTCAAGGATTATCAGCTGATATAATGAAGAAAAATGTTGTTATGCATTTGAAGGAACCGCTGAATATCATGAAAATTCAAATCGTCCATGATCTTTCTGGGAAGTACATATGGTTTGTTAAGGATTTATATAATCTAGCATCACCATTGAATCTATTACTAGAAAAAAGATGAAATTCACATGTGATGTGAAGTGTCAATCTACATTTGCTGAACTGAAATTATCTATGACATTGTCTCTTATTCTGATCTTACTAAATCCAGGAAATGGGTACGTGGTGTTTTGTGATGAATATTGATTTGGTTATGGATACATGATAATGGAATATGATCATGTAGTATCTTATGGATCTCTTTAGCTCTACCCACATGAGAAGAACTACCCCACTAATGATTTAGATCTTGATGTATTCATGAATGATCTTAAATGTTAGTGGCCCAATATCTTTAGGGAGAAGGTCACAGTCTAATCTTATCATAATAGTATGAGCTATATAATTTCTCATAAATGTTAGAATATCATTACCGAGTTGATGGATAGAATACTGTCATACATTTGAGATTGACATTGCATACACTCCAGGGATAGGGAATGCTGTTGCATATTCTCTAAGAAGTAAGGTACCTTCACAGGTTGTTTTGGAATCGAAGGAGGAGTAGAATCATATGAGGATTTTTGATCAGATGCACTTTGATGCTTATGATATTGTTTTGGGTATGGTTCTACCCAGTTCTCAATTTTCATCATTTATTCAAGAGTCTATCTTGAATTTTCAAAAAAAATGATGATGTGTTTCAGAGGACTTGGGAAAGGATTTATGGTGGGGAGACCATTTTTTGTTGGTGTCTATCTTCAGGTGGAATAACTAACTTCAGGAAGCGAGTTGTCATTCCAAAACCTGTGAGACATTCAATATTGTTTGATTGTCATAGATCTTCATGGGTAATTCATCTAGGTGCATTGAAGATGTATTATTACAAGAGAAAAATATTCTTGTGGCCATGTATAAACTATGAAATTACATAATATGTGTCATGCTATTACACTATCCAATAGATAAATGTAGATCACTTGAAACCCTCTAGTTTATTGTAGCCTCATCCAGTTCCAATTTGGAAATCAGATGATGTATCCGTGGAATTTATTTGGGTTTCCATGAACACCCTTGGTAAAAATTCTATCTGGGTGGTTATTGATAGGTTGACGAAGTCTTCTCATTTGATTCCTATCAAAGACCACACTAAAGTAAAAGATCATAGTTTTTTGTAAATATAAGAGATCGTGCAGTAACATTGGAGTCCTTATCCATTATTTTAGACCAGGATATGAGGTTTACCTCATTGTTTTGAAGGAGTCTTAAAGATACAATGGTATCTTAGATCAAGTTAAGCTAAACTTACGATGCACATACAGACGGTCAGAAGGAGCATGTAATTTAGATCATGGATGATATGCTTCGTTGATGCGTCTTGGATTTCAGTGAATCATGGGATAGATATATGGGACTAGTAATGCTTTTTTATAACAATAATTATCATCCATCGATAATAATGGACCCTTTTGAATAATTTTATGGTCACCCATAGAGATCACCACTTTTTGGGGAAGAGGTGGGAAATGTAGATTTGGATGGACCAAGTTCTATTCAGGAAACATCTGTGAAGATTCCAGATATATGAAGACATCTAGTTACATATAATTTTTGAATGAAATCATATGATGATCAAAGATGTCATACTTTGGAGTTTTCTATAGGTGAATGAGTTTTCTAGAAATTGTATCATTATTTTGGCCATCGTTAGCTTGGATAAAAGGGAATGTTGGATCGTATATTTGATGGACTTTTTGAGATCATTGAATATCTCAGAACTGTTTCTTATCAATTCGCATTTTCAATTTAGTTGTTGAGAATTCATGATGTTTTCCACATATCTTACCTCAAGAAGTATCTCCTTGGTCCCACTCAAATTTTGTTTTTGGAATAATGTTCGTTAGAGAAAGATGCTTCTATCATGGAGAAACTAGTTGAGATCATTTAATCTCATATGAATGCCTTGCATGGGAAGTTAACTCTGTTGGTTAGACTTCTATGGACACAAGGAGCTGATCCTCAAGAGGCTTGGGCACCTGAGATATTGATGAGAGTGTAGTGGCATCATATTTTTTCAGGAGTTACATCTTCCACATGACTTCCCAGGGATGAAAATTCTTTATGATGGGGATTCTGAAACACCCTGTTACCCGGAACATGTATGTTTTTTCCTCTCTCCATGTTCCCTTTTTCTCTAAAATACATAGAGGTTTTCTTGGACATTCAACAGGCTGCTGAGCAGGGATATGCTATGTACTGGTGGCTAGATTCAAGTCATTAAAGGGGAGATCATGTTGTGAGTAGGTACACACCATGTACATGAGTTCCACATCTTTTAGGGTTTAAATATTAGATTTTTAACATGAGATGATAGGTTTTTCAGAAAACATATCCAACATGGACGACATTCCATGGCCAAGGGGTATATATCATGACTCATCCAACACCTAGATTAAACTCATGTGTTTCGATGCTTCACTTGATTGTTTCAATACAAACACCATGAATCTCGAACCAAAACCCTTCATAGGATATTTTTAGAGGCACCCTTCTTTTTGGATTGATCTAATCTAGTATGGATATTCGTTGTATCTGTGTTGAGTCTCTCTAGATCTGTAGTGACATATCATTTTAGACGCCATTTCCATCTTTAGTTATGGTGCGTTGGACATCTGTTCTTGAGGTACATGGATTTTGATTTATCTGCTGACCCCTTTTTTGAAAATATAATCAATCTCAACGTCGATTTGATTCTAGAGATTTCATTTATGGTGGTGGGTTTTATTACATTTGGATTATCGTTGTGGGTGGTTGGGACCTAAACCTTGAGGTAGGTGGTTCCATCTCTAGCCTATGATAATGGGCCTAATCTATATTTCTCAATAAAATGATTTGTTAAATAGGAATGATTGGTTGTGTGTGTGAAAAAATTATTTGAAGGAGAAATGTTTTTTCACTGGCTTTTGATAAATTGATTGTGAATGTATTTTCAATCTTTTCAAAGCATTGAAATGAATTGTGAAAAAGATCACATTGGTTACCTTGGTTACTTATGTAACACCCCAGGTAAATAAAGAGTATGAAATTTTCATATTTATCTATATTTGAGAATAAAATATTAATATAACGTTAAAGGGGACGCTATGCTCAATGGCATACCCAACACGCAACAATGAGTTTCTTGGGAATCTTACGTTGCACTCTAATAATAAAATAATATTATTTTAAATGGTAGTTAACTCCTAACTGTTGTGATGGCGGGAATGAATATAACTAACCACAAAATTATTATATATGTTTGTCAAATATTTTTACTTTTTACAATAAAAGTTAGAGGATTAAAAATGCGAATGAATCCAATTTTAAGCGTAAACATTCTAATATTCATTAAAAGGTCGATTAACCGCCCTTTGATGGCAAACCGCTTTTAAATAAACCTTTTGAAAATTTTATGTGTTATATTTGAAAAAATAAAATTCTTCTTTATAATCAGGACATCAAAATTTACTTTGTGAAAATTTTTGGTATTTTTCTGAAAAAAGGTCAATTTTTAATGAATATTGAAAAATGTTGTATTTTAATTCAAAACCCCCTTTTAATCTAATTTATTTATATGATTAGATTATCTTTTGAATTGTTTTTAATGTTAAATTAGAATATATTTTTCCCATTTAATCCAATAGTGTTCGTTGGAATTAATTTCACTTTGAAATTGGACTTAAACCAGTGTCAATCTTTTGATACTTTTTGTTTCATAAAAACACGCTATTTGTTTTGACAGTGGAAAGTAATTATTAAATTAATTAATGAAACTTATATGTTTTTAATTTTTTAAAATAGACATCATTTTTGAATTCGGAATATCAAATATAGCTTAGGGTGAATTTTTTGTAATTTTCTGAAAAACATCAATTTTAGATGAATAGTGAAACCACGAAGTAGTACTTATAAAAACTGATTTTCCGTTTAAATAAAAATTTTCCACCTTTGTATTTTTAATTTCAAAAATATGACATTCATTGTTGTCATTAAGATGTAAAATGGGGTTAAATGGTATTAAAATAATTTTTTAGTGAATAGTAACTTTTAAGTTTTTAATCGCGATTAGAGGTAATTAGTGTAGTTTAAGTTAAGAATAATGTTTTAATAAAATTTAATGACATAGACACATGTCCTACCCTCATTGGATGAGTCATGGACGACCAATAAAATCCATAGGTCAACTTGGGGACCCCATTGAGCCACTTTGGTTGGAAAATGACATTAATACCTTTTTATTTAATGTTAAAATTAAAATGACACAAACATGAGTTGTTTTACTAAAACAGTTTTTACATGGGGTTATACAAGTCATATATTTGACTATAAATAGTAATTGGAAAGATAAAACTATTTCCTACATCATATTATTTTATTTATAATTTTTAAACATTAAATAAATTAAATTATTTATGACATCATGATGATGCAGCGATGACCTCATTATTTAACAATTTAAATAAAATAGAAAGATAATGTAAAATCTAAGACCTACACATGTCCAAAACCTATTGTATGGGTGGATTTATAATCCTTATCACCTTATCCTTGAAACAAATCAATGTGGGACCATTAAAATAAGAAACTCATTCCAAAATAAAGTAACATTTCTTTACTTTCCAAGAGTTCCCCTCCTCTCCTCTTATAAAAGGCCCCCACCTCAACCTCCTTACCCACACTTCCAAAGCCTTTGGATCGGCCAAACCCTACCCATTTTGTCTCTCCAAATCCATCTCTAACTTCTTGAAGCCTCACTTTGGGCAGAAGTCTTCCAAAGGAAGCCTTTGAGATCAAACCAAAGGGAGTTACCCGATTTTAAGGTAATGTCTTCACTTGAGTCCTTTTGTTTTATTTTGCTTCTCCAACCCCATAAAATATTTTTATTCATTTATTTTGTAACAAATAAAGTATAATAAATATACTAGGATGTTGTTATAATAAGGATTCTAGCTACACTTACACACACCTTCGTCTAATGGTTAAAGAACATATTGTTTCTGTGGTTGGCGATTTTCTGCCTCGCGAAACGATGATTGCTCAATATTCTTTTAACACCTTTAAATGTGGCCATTATGATGTCACTGTATTTTATATATGATATATATAGTATTTATGTTTACTATATGCTTCTGTATTTTATATTTAAAACATACCTTTATTCTTTTCATGTTGTGTAAATGCGATAATTTCATATGAGGAAGTGTGGACTACCGCCCCCTCAAGTGGTGTGACTCGTTCATGCAATACATGGAATATATAAAGAATGAAATTAATGAAAATATTTGACCTATATAACATATATATTATACTGGAATTATAATATATATATATATATCATTTATTTTTAATTCCATTAATATGACAAAAAAATGAAAGTAGTGTTCATGCGTACGTACGACCTACTGTCTCCATGAACAGTGCTTTTTGTTTTTTATCTCCAAATGATATGGAATAGTATAAAATGAATATTTAATGTATATATATGATATTTTAATCATTAATACTATTCTAGAAATTATTTACTTATAACTAAATGGGCAATCATTTTTCAAACAAGTTCATTTTTTACTCATGTACCAAACATCGGCAAAAACGTCTGATATGAACTAACATTATTAAACAATTATTATAACATTATAATATGTAATATGAACTGAATAATGATATTTAAAGTAGTTACTTAGGAAATTATAAATTGACCAAAGTTTATTATTCAGAAATATAAAGAAACAAACAAGACAAGTCAGACTTGAGGTAAGGGATCCTACTCCTCTCTTTCTTTTTAAGTACACTCTTTTATGTCATTCCTTTTAATGCTCATATTTCTTGTTATTGGGAAGTTATTTTATATTAATATTACTGTAATTTTTATGTTCATATGATGAGATACCATATTCTCTCTCATAAATCCATTTTGGAAGTTTTGAGTGGCGCGGTTAGGCTGCCGAATTTTCATAAGAGATCTGACCTCTCTTTTTTTAAGTACTCTCCTTTATGTCACTTCTTTTAACCAACTATTTTTTATGTTTGGGGATGTTATTTTACATTCATATTTCTATAAATTTTATGATAATATGATGAGATACCCTATTTGATCTCATCAATCCATTTTTGTATGTTTTAAGTGGCGCTGTTAGGCTGCCGAGTTTTCGTAAGGGATTTTTCATCTCACTTTTATTCCCGTGAGATTTATGATAAATTTTCCACAATTTCCTTTGAGTGGTATATGTACTGCCCATTATTTTACTCATTGTGTAATATACATTCATTTATGAGTATTTACATCAATTTTTTATTGTCCTTCTTTCACGGGGTGTATGTTTCGAAAGATACCCATGTCGGTAAGGGAACCTTTCACCCACCTCTTTTTAAAAGACTTATTTTGTTATGTCTTTTAATTTACATAATATTATGTTGGAATATGTTCTTCTATATCCTTATTGATTTAAATTTTATTTCCATGTGATGAGATACCCTTTTTATCTCTCATCAACTCATTTTCTGAATTTTGTAGTGATGCCATTAGGATGTCAAATTTTTTCAAGGGAACTTCTTAATCCAAATTTGATTCTTTGGGATAAACTTGTACTCCATGAATATATAGTTCTATGAATATGTGTGAATAACCTCTGATTGTTTTACACTTAATATCCACTTATATTTGGTTTATTCTTTTGTCACACATAATTATGTAATTGATTTATCCTTAAACCAAGGATACCGTCTTTGTAAGGGACTTCGTCTCAAGCTCCTTTCATTGAGGAATGTTTCGTTTTATACACTACTTTCTTTTATACGGTGTATAAAACCCTTTGACTTTTACTTTTATACAAAAGGAATCTTTTTCTATGAATATTTTTACTAAATGAAAAAAAATAATATTTCTTTTAACGTAGGCGGTGACAACGACCTTTTCCGCCGCTGCGAGTATTATTTGATCTTTGACTTCCTCAACAAGCCGTAATGTTTTTAAAATAAAATAAATACCATGTACTATTTAATGTATTTTGGTATTGAAAATGGTTTTGATAAAGGATTCTATTATGTCAATATATTTAAATGATATATTGTGATTGAAATGTGGAAATGTTATCATTCATTTATATTGGTTTTATGTGTTATAATTATATAATGGTAATTGGACATTTTACGGGTGGTTACGTGATAAACCATATGACAGGTGGTGCCGTGAATACCAGGATGGGTGGTTACGTTATAACCTCCATTGCATTAGGTATGAAAGTCGGCCGTATGGCTATTTAATTAAGTATGTATGGAAGTTGGCTGAATGTGTATTCCATTAAGTGATATGCGTTGAAGTCGACCGTATGGTTATTCCACTTAAGTATGTTTATGTCCCAAGTTTCCTTTATATGTATTGTGTTATTTATATGGGTTTTATGGTAATATTTTGGTTATAAAAGGGTAAGTAATGATATTTTATTCAGTGAAGAGTTTTTACTACTTCATAAAGGTGAAGGTATTAATTTGATAAAGTATACATGGTTTACTTGTTGTTTTAAAAACTAACAGTTTCCTTTCCTTGTGTATCCCTTACTAAGATTTTTATGCTCATCCCAAGTTTTTTTTTGAAATGTTTTTCACAGGACTTAATGTGGAATTGGGTCATGGATTGGATCAAGGTAAAGTCATGCTATCTAAAACATGGAACTAGACATGTTTCTTTTTAAGAGTTTTTATTTTATGGAAACTTAGTAGAAGTGTCTACTTTGTAATCTTTTGAGATGTAATAGTTATGTCCTAATTCTCTAAAACTCTAAACATGAAAAGATCCCCAATGTGTAATCTTGTAATAACTCAAGATTAAGTAAGGTTTAAGGCTGGGGCCTTATAGTTGGTATTAAAGGTCGGTTTAGACAACTTTAGGGATTATGAGTTTTTGTTAGACACATAATTAGTCGCTATATCTATTATTTCAGTTAAATCCTTATTTTATAACTTTTTTCAGGTCATGTAAAGTAGGTTACGAATGGAAGGAGAAGGATCTCAAACAACATTCCTATCTCTTCCTGATGACATGCTTGCAATAATTATTGCAAATTCATGTACGGATGATTGTGAAACTTTTTCTAGCATACACCTCACTTGCAAGCAGTTGTTTGAGATATCAAACACCTCCACTATACCTCATTATCATCGTAGATCATGGATTGTTTTTAGACAAATACTATTTTCACAATATTCTCATATTTTCAAGGAAGGTAAATATTATAAAGGCATTTTCAAATATTTTACCTTATCACAAGAATTTGATGCATATTATTATTTTAAAAATGGTGCTGAGGAAGGAGACCCTTCCGCAAACTATTTATATTTGCTTTTAAAATATAGTCTCTCAGCACATACTTATGGTATTTTAAAAAGACCAATAATAGAAAGTTTCAACTCAAATTCTGTCTGACTATTTTATAGAAATCATGTTTTATCTGATGTTTTGGAATTATATTCCATACATGATTATTTTCCAAAACTGTTTTTCTATGAACACCCATATGACCCATGTAGTACAAGGTGTATTTGGATGGAGGAAGCAAATGATTTTGAAAGATCTCTAAAACATTGTTGTAATGCATGGGACTTCTACCTACGTGATCAAGATGACGATGAAACCAAGTGGACGCCATGATCAAGGTATGATGTTATTCATTTTGGGAATCATTTTATTTTATCTTATGGTGGTGAAATAAGACTTCAAGAAATAAGATGTTGAGATCGTAAAGAATTTGGATGAAAATGAGAGTTATAAGGAATCTATTGATGTTAAAACATGTTAGGGTTATTTTTAGAGTTTTATAAAAAGGACAACATGCAGACCGTGTGACAACTCGTCGCGTCGGACAAAGCTGCGGGAATCGAACCCACAACCAAATTACGACTAGTGTTTATCACCTATCACTAGACTACGTGAAGTCCTTGGTTAGTTTGACTGATTCTTTTTAGTTAGATGATTTTATGAATCAAGAGTAAGTTGATTTTGGGTTATCTATGGAAATTTATTAACCTATCATGGAGGATATGTGATTAGGTTAATTACTTTTCAATACAAGACATTAAGAGCAATTGATGTTGTTTGGAGATAAATGTTACGATTTAACTTGGAAGAATATGTGACTAAATCCTTCAAATATTTGGGTTTCAATCCTAGTTTGGTTTACTTTGAAGAATTTTATGGACAAATTGTTTATCGAATGGTCCTCGTTGAACTTTGGGTTTCGTTGGACAAATTTTGGAGATTAAGAATAGATTTTATTTTTATAAAGGGTAATACTTTTCTGGATTATCTGATCTTGTACTAACATTTTTGGTTTTAGTTTTGGTTAAATTCTAAAGACATGGGAAGTATGTAGTTCTCTTTTGTGGATTAAGTGATTCTCTAGAAGTTGATTATAGTTCTCTTAATATGGACAAGTCTTCCTAAATACTCGTCTTTTGGAGAAAATATGAGTTTTGGTAAGGAATCTAATAAAAGTTGAAATTCAACATGATAAGTGATTATGTTTCCTTATGAATAAATTACTCAATAAAAAGTAACTTAAAACAAAAATGTTGTTTATTAAATTTTTCTATTGGGGAATCAAATACCGTTTAACCCATCACAAGTTTGTGATTTTCTTGTGGTTAACTTTCTTCTAAACATGTTTTCTATCACTCTCCATCAGAACATGACCCTATGTTTTCTCCTCCATGTCCATGTTTTCCTACATGGAATCCTAGTATGGGTTAACTTGGGTGACCTCTGTACTTATCTTTCTTTATTTTAATGTGATTGTCTCACTGACTCTTGTTCCGATGTGAGATTTTTAATGAAGTTTCCAAGCCCAATTTTAAAATTGCGAGGACGCAATCCCAAAAGGGGGGAAGGATGTAACACCCTAGGTAAATAAAGAGTTTGACAGTTTACCATTTATCTATATTTGTGAGTAAAATATTAATATATCTTTAAAGGGGACGCTATGCTCAATGGCATACCCAACACGCAACAACGAGTTTCTTGGGAATCTTATGTTGCACTCTAATAATAAAATAATATTATTTTAAATGGTAGTTAATGCCTAGATGTTGTGATGGCGGGAATGAATAGAACTAACTACAAAATGATTATATATGTTTTTCAAATATTTTTACTTTTTACAATAAAAGTTAGAGGATTAAAAAAGCGAATGAATCCAATTTTAAGCGTAAATATTCTAATATTCTTTAAAAGGCCGATTAACCGCTTTTTGATGGAGAACCTCTTTTAAAACAACCTTTTGACAATTTTATGTGTTATATTTGACAAAATAAAATTCTTCTTTAGAATTGGGACATCAAAATTTACTTTGTGTAAATTTTTGGTATTTTTCCGAAAAAGTTCAATTTTTAATGAACAGTGAAAATGTTGTATTTTAATTCAAAACCTCCTTTTAATCTAATTTATTTATATGATTAGATTATCTTTTGAATTGGTTTTAAAGTGAAATTAGAATATATTTTTACCATTTAATCCAATAGTGGTTGTTGGAATTAATTTCACTTTGAAATTGGACTTAAACTAGTGTCATTCTTTTGATACATTTTGTTTCATAAAAACACGCTATTTGTTTTGATAGCGGCAATTAATTATTAAATTAATTAATGAAACTTATATATTTTGAGTTTTTTAAAATATACATAATTTTTGAATTCGTAATATCAAATATAGCTTAGGGTGAATTTTTTGTAATTTTCTGAAAAACTTCAATTTTTGATGAATAGTGAAACCACTAAGTGGTACTTATAAAAACTGATTTTCCGTTTAAATGAAATTTTGCCACCTTTGTGTTTTGAATTTCAAAAATCCGACATACATGGTTTTCATTAAGAAGTAAAATGGGGTTCAATGAGATTAAAATAATTTTTTGGTGAATAGTAACTTTTAAGTTTTTAAACGCGATTAGAGGTAATTAGCGTAGTTTAAGGTAAGAATTATGTTTTAATAAAATGAAATTACCTAGACACATGTCCTACCCTCATTGGATGAGTCATGGAAGACCAATAAAATCCATGGGTCAACTTGGGGACCCCATGGAGCCACTTTGGTTGGAAAATGACATTAATACCTTTTTATTTAATGTTAAAATTAAAATGACACAAACATGAGTTGTTTTACTAAAACAATTTTTACATGGAGTTATACAAGTCATATTTTTGGATATAAATAGTAATTAGAAAGATAAATATAGTTCCTACATCATAGTATATTTTTTATAATATTTAGACATTAAATAAATTAAATTATTCAGGACATCATGATGATGCAGTGATGACCTCATTATTTAACGATTGAAATAAAATGGAAAGATAATGTAAAATCTAAGACTTAAACATGTCCAAAACCTACTGGATGGGTTTATTTCGAACCCTTATCACCTTATACTTAAAACACATCAATTTGGGACCATTAAAATAAGAAACACATTCTAAAATAAAGTAACATTTCTTTACTTTCCAAGTGTGTCCCCCCTCTCCTCTTATAAAAGGCCCCCACCTCTACCTCCTTACCCACAATTAAAAATCCTTTGGCTCGGCCAAACCCTGCCCATTTTTTCTATCCACATCTCTATATAACTCCTTGAAGCCTCACTTTGGTCAGAAGTCTTCCAATGGAAGCCTTTGAGATCAAATCAAAGGGAGTTACCCGATTTTAAGGTAATGTCTCCACTTGAGTCTTTTTGTTTTATTTTGCATCTCCAACCCCCTAAAATCTTTTTATTCATTTCTTTTGTAACAAATACCGTATCTTAAATATATTAGGATTTTTTTATATGAAGTATTCATGCTACACATACACACACCTTCGTCTAATGGTTAAAGAACATACTGTTTCTGTGGTTGCCGATTTTCTGCCTCACGAAACGATGATTGTTCAATATTCTTTTAACACCATTAAAGGTGGCCATTATGATGTCACTGTATTTTATATATGATATATATGGTATTTATGTTTACTATATGCTTATGTATTTTATATTTAAAACATACCTTTATTCTTTACATGTTGTGTAAATGCGATAATAACATATGAGGAAGTGTGGACTACCGCCCCCTCAAGTGATGTGACTCGTACATGCAATACATGGAATGTATAAAGAATGAAATTAATGAACTTATGTGAACTATATAACATATATATTATACTGTAATTATAATATATATATATATATCATTTATTTTTAATTCCATTAATATGAAAAAAAATGAAAGTAGCGTTCATGCGTACGTACGGCCTACCGTCTCCATGAACAGTGCTTTTCGTTTTTATCTACAAATGATATGGAAGAGTATAAAATGAATATGTACTGGATATATATGATATTTTAATCATTAATACTATTCTGGAAATTATTTACTTATAACTACATGGGCAATCATTTTTCAAACAAGTTCATTTTTGACTCATTTACCATACATCGGCAAAAACATCTGATATGAACTAACATTATTAAAAAATTATTAAATCATTTTAATATGTGATATGACCGAATAATAATATTTAAATGAGTTCCTTAGGAAATTATAAATTTACCAAAGTATATTATTCAGGAATATAAAGAAACGAACAAGACAAGTCGGACTTGAGGTAAGGGATCCTACTCCTCTCTTTCTTTTTAAGTACACTCTTTTATGTCATTACTTTTAAAGCTCTTATTTCTTGTTATTGGGATGTTATTTTATATTAATCATACTTTAATTTTTATTTTCATATGATGAGAGACCCTATTCTCTCTCATCAATCCATTTTGGAAGTTTTGAGTGGCGCCGTTAGGCTGCCGAATTATCGTAAGAGATCTAACCTCTCTTTTTTTTAAGTACTCTCCTTTATGTCACTTATTTAAAGATCATCTTTGTTATGTTGGGGGATGTTCTTTTACATTCATCTTTCTATAAAGTTTATGTTAATATGATGAGAGACCCTATTTGATCTCATCAATCCATTTTTGTATGTTTTAAGTGGCGTTGTTAGGCTATCGAGTTTTCATAATGGATTTTTCATCTCACTTTTATTCCCGTAAGATTTATGCTACATTTGCCACAATTACCTTTGAGTGGTGTATGTAATGCCCATTATTTTACTCATTGTGTAATATAATTTCATTTATGAGTATTTAAATCAATGTTTTATTATCCTTCTTTCACGGGGTGTATGTTTCGAAAGATACCCATGTCAGTAAGGGAACCTTTCACCCTCCTCTTTTTAAAAGACTTCTTTTGTCATGTCTTTTAATTCACAAAATATTATGTTGGGATATGTTATTCTATATACTTATTGATTTAAATTTTATTTCCATGTGATGAGATACCTTTTTTATCTCTCATCAACTCGTTTTCTGAATTTTTTTAGTAACCCCATTAGGCTGTCAAATTTTTGCAAGGGAACTTCTTAATCTAAATTTGATTCTTTGGGATAAACCTGTACTCCATGAATATGTCGTTCAATGAATATTTGTGAATAACCTCTGATTGTTTTACACTTAATATCCACTTATATTTGGTGCATTCTTTTGTCACACATAATTATGTAATTGATTTATCTTTAAACCAAGGATACCGTCTTTGTAAGGGACTTCGTCTCAATCTCCTTTCAGTGAGGCATATTTCGTTTTATACACAACATTCTTTTATACGGTGTATAAAACCCTTTGACTTTTAATTTTATACAAAAGGAATATTTTTCTACGAACCATTTTACTAAATGACAAAAAGGAATGTTTCTTTTAACGTACGCGGTGACAACAACCTTTTCTGCCGCCACATGTATTATTTGATCTTTGGCTTACTCAACAAGCTGTAATGTTTTTAAAATAAAATAAATACCATGTACTATTTTATGTATTTTGGTATTGAAAATGGTTTTGATAAAGGATTATATTATGTCAATATATTTAAATGATATATTGTAATTAAAATGTGGAAATGTTATCATTTATTTATATTGGTTTTATGTGTTATAATGTTATAATGGTACTTGGACATTTTATAGGTGGTTACGTGATAAACCATATGACAGGTGGTGCCGTGAATACCAGGACGGGTGGTTGCGTTATAACCTCCAATGCATTGGGTATAAAGGTCGGCCGTATCTCTATTCCATTAAGTATGTATGGAAGTTGACCGAATGGCGATTCCATTAAGTGATATTTGTGGAAGTCGACCGTATGGTTATTCCACTTAAGTATGTTTATTTCCCAAGTTTCCTTTATATGTATTGTGTTATTTATATGGGTTTTATGGTAATCATTTGGTTACAAAAGGGTAAGTAATGATATTTTATTCAGTGAAGAGTTTTTACTACTTCATAAAGGTGAAGGTATTACTTCGATAAAGTATACATGGTTTACTTGTTGTTTTAAAAACTAAAAGTTTCCTTTCTTTGTGTATCCCTTACTGAGCTTTTTATGCTCACCCCAAGTTTTTTTTGAAATGTTTTTCATAGGACTTAATGTGGAATTGAGTCAAGGATGGGATCAAGGGAATGTCATGCTATCTAAAACATGGTACTAGACATGTTTCTTTTTAAGAGTTATTATTTTTTGGAAACTTAGTAGAAGTGTCTACTTTGTAATATTTTGAGATATAATAGTTATGTACTAATTCGCTAAAACTCTAAACCTAAAAAGTTCCCCAATGTTTAATCTTGTAATAACTCACGATTAAGTATGGTTTAAGGTTGGGGCCTTATAACTTAGGTGGATCATTCTGCTTCAGGCCATAGTCCATTATTTTGGGATTATAAAGGAGGTTTGTCTTTTTTATTTCCTTTATTTCTTTTTTACTATTGTTCTAGGGGACTCATATTGAAATTTTTAGGGGTTTAATCATGTGGTATTACCTTACATAATATCCATGTGTTCTAGGATCATTTTTTTGTGAACTTTGTAATTGTGGTATGAGTGGTCTGCAGCCTGGACCTGTAGTATTCTTTTTTCTAAAGGTGATGCCTTGGCCCAGAACGACCAATGAATAAATATTATTAAAATCAAGTTTACAAGATTAAAAAATAAGAGGTCATTTTACAATCTTTTTCATGAATGAAAATGAGCTTAGCGAGCATGTCTGCAATCCAATAAATGTCTTGATCTACTCCCTTGTTGGCCAGTCCATCTGAAACCGTGTTTTCTTATAGATAAACATGTGTGATGATATAGTTAATATTGATGAGTGAATGATTTCAATACATCCAATTCAAAGTGATCGACCATGCATGATGAGTTACTCCATTCCAGATCGCTTGAACAATGGTTTTCAAGTCAGTTTCAATCCAAATTTTGTTCCATACAATGCACTTGGAAAAAGAAATGGCATGTATCAAACATAGAATCTCATCTTTAAGGGTAGTGGTGATGCCATAATTACCCCTAAAACAACCAAGAACCTGACCGAAGTAATTCCTCATGACAGATCCACACCCTGAAGGGGACCTATTTCCCTTGGAGGTGCAATCAATATTGATTTTGATCTATCCTGGCAGAGGGCTCTCTAGAACCCCTCATGTTTGCGATGCAGTTTAGTAGAAATTTGCTTTAGTCGATAGACGATTCTAGATACCAATGTCATGAATAGTGTTTTGGAAATATCTATTTTTCAACAAAGCAGCGTCATGTATGGAAATAATGATCCGCATAAGACATGAATTAATATTAAGTGATTAATTATTATGAATAATAGCATTCTGGACATATAAGATAACATGGTGGAGTTTAGCAACTACAACTTGTAAAGGCTTCTTGATTTTTTGAGATCCTTCCATTTCTACACATCTCTTTAGTTGAGTATTGACAGAATCATAAAACAACCATATACAAATAAAAATGTCAAGAATATTGTTCTAAAGTGTAGAAGCATCAGCACAAGAAAGGAAGAGGTGATTAACATATTCTATGTGTTGGTTAAATATTTTACAATTATAGCAAAGCTAAATTCCAACAGATTGGAGGAAAATATTAGTGGGAACTCTGTTGTGAGCGAGACACCAGATGAGAGTAATTCTCAAAGATTTTTTTCAAGGTTTGATAACATGTTTTAGCTAGTTTTAATCACTCTTAGTGTTATTGAAATAATGATTATAGAAATTTTTTTAGTTAAGGATACCATTCTGAGATGGTTCATAGATTTGGAAGTCATTAGTGTAAATGAAAGAGTAGTTTTCAAGGAAATTTAGAATAGTATCAAGGAGGTGGTCAGGTTGAGAGCTTAAGATTTATCAAATGGTGTTGTTGAAATTTTCCAGAATTTTATCATAAGATTCCATAGGAATTAAATGTGTGCTCATCTAGTTATCCAACTAGAATTTCATGAAAGTGATTCTAGAGACCATCCATCTATAATTATTCATAATATTGATGAATGTTGGTTTGATGGAAGGTCAAATGGAAGAACTAATGTAGTTCGAGTTTCCCTATTTATGTTTATTAAAGAATCTATTTTTGATAAAAGTAATAAAATCAGAAGTATTATATAGAGGGTTCCAAGTGAACATAGCCTGATGAGACTCATTAAAGAATTTTAATTTTTTTATACCAATACCACCATTCTCAATGGGCTTGCAATAGGTTGACCAGAGAATAGTTACATGTTCTCTTTCCAAAGTACAACCCGTCCTGATGAAATTTTTAATAGAAATGTTTATCTTTTTAATAATTCCAACATGACATTTCTAGTCCATTATGGAGTAAACCGTCATGGAGATAGTAGAAGATTTAATAAGGCAATACCTACCTGCCATAGGGAGAGGATTATGATTCCAAGTGGAATGATGATTTATAATTTGGACAACAATTGGTGAAAAGTGATAAGACATAGGTCTGACCTAAATGATACGAACACCATGATTAGTGAAAGGGATTGTTCCTAAATTCAGCCCAAGGTCATTGATGACGTTACATTCTTTGGTGGGGGAATGTTCTCCCCGAAGAAAATGAAATATTTGTTCCAACTAATGGTTTTTCTAGAAACCTCATCATAGTTTGAGAGCACAATTTTGAGATTAAGAATTTCTCTTTTATCACCGTGAAATAATGGAATGATTTCATCAGCATAAAAAAGGTTAGTATGTCCATTCACATTCCTAGAGACCTGGATGAGTTTTAGCTTATTTTGGACCACCATAATTTTGATCAAATGACTAAGATATTCCACTATTATCGAGAAAAGGATGACTAAAAGAGGATCACATTGTTTGACACCTTTGGTTGAATTAAAGTAGCCCCTAAAAAAGCCATTGATCGAAATAGATATTTATTCTGATGTAAAAATAGTTATGATTGTAGTTATGAAAGAATCATGGTAACCAAAACCTTACAGGACATTGAAGATAAAGCTCCAGTCCATAGTGTTGAATGATTTTCTGATATCAATTTTAATTGCTATGTTTCATCTGGTTTTTTTGTTCAAGTTATTGACACATTCAGAGTCAAGATAGATATAGTCTTGAATGGATAAACTTTTTATAAATTCAAATTGGATTCACAAGACAATTTTATCTATGATAGTTGAAAGTCCATTAGAAATGATTTTTTTGATGATTCTATATTGAGTATTGATAAGTGCAATAGAGTGAAAAGTAGAAAGATGTTGTCCTCATCAGGGACCACTAAAGGAATGACCTCTGAAAGGAGGTCTTTGTTTATATCAGGACCATTGAAGATGGATTTATAGTAGGAGACATTATGATGAGATATATCTTCTTCATTATCAAGTTGGTTTTCCCCATCCTTTAGAAAGGTTAAAGGTCTGAAATCCCTCTTAATTCTTTGAAGAGAGATATAGAATTTGGAATTTCTATCACTGTCACTTAACCATTTAACATTAAATGCTTTTTTTATCATATTATATTTAGACGTGAGTAATGAGTATAGTTTGACTACTATGTTTTGATCTTGAGTAGGGTCAGCGTTGAGGACAGAGGTGGTGTTATTGTTTTGAATATCATTCAGATATTTTTCAAGGATCATGATGTCATTGTTAACTTGTTTAGCTTTATAGCTACACAATGATTTTAGAGTCTTTTTCAGATGTTTTAATTTAATTTTATAGGTAGTGGAATCATTGTAGTGATACATTGAGAACCAAATGTTTTGGATGATATTGGTGTACTCATCATCAGAGAACCACACATTGTTAAATATGAAAGGCACCCAGGTTTCATCCCTTTAGTAGAGACATTGAATAGAATGGGGTGATGATCAGAGCATAGCCTATGAAGAGTGGTGGAAGAAATAGTGTCCCGATTATCTAATGTAGGGTCATCTGTGAAGATTCAATCCAATTTGGAGCCCACCACTTTGTTATAATGTCTCTTATACCTTGTGTATTTCACACTAGAGAGGTTAATTTCAAAGAGATTGTTGTCTTCAATTGAGGATTTAAATTCTCTCATGGAAATAGAATCATGATCTAGTCAAATTTTTTTACTTGATTTAAGAATGGAATTAAAGTCACCAATTCTAAACCAGGGGAATTAATGTTGGTGCCTATAAATGAGAGATAATTACAAAGAGTTCTTTTTTCTTGATATATGTTTTTAGCATAAAAAAGGAGCAGAAAGAGTCTGTGCATTCAATATTAAAAGTGAAAATAAGAATTTCATCAGAGATATTTAAAAAAAAGTATTCAATAAAGAAGAGTGTTAAAGAAACCATACTGAATCAGCATTAAGATAAATGTTGATAGCATCGGTAAACCCATAAATTTTTTGATATAAGTATTATTATATGGAAGAAAATATAATTTTATGTTCAGTAATAGAAAATAACATTGGATGATTGGTTTTAATCATTCTTCTTAGAATAATGAACGTGTCAGTGTTAGAGATGCCCTAAAAATTCCAAAAGTGTATCTTCATTTAGACCTGAATTTAGTGTTAGAACTCCCCTTTTTTTCCAAAACCTCTATTTTTAGTAGACCTTCATACCTATTGTGTGTTAGTGGCTTGTTTGTTTTCATTACTAAATGTGAAACGATTCTTCGTTGTAGGTTCTTTTATTAGGTTATTCATAGTGGAGTCTGTAGAAATCTTAGAACATAGGAACAATGGATTGATGATTTTTTTAGAATCAGACTTCATAGAGAAATCATCTCTAACTATAGTTAGGGGAATAAGAGTACCTAAAAACTTTGAAGGAGTTGTGGAATGCTGTTGGAAAATGTCCAGTTTTGAAATCTAGCATTACATCTACACTAAGGTTTCATTATATTCCTAAAAAGTATTAGTGTCCAAAATAGAGTGTGCAATAACAAGTATATTTGTCCTTGTCACGGTTTGAATAGACATAGGACCCGGGCCACCAGTATTTTTAAGAGGTTTGATGAGTGTAGTGGGAAAAGAAACTTGTTCATTATCTAATGTTTTGGTTACATTGTTACTTTATAAAATAAAATAAATGTTGTTAATGGTAGAAGTACTTTTATTATCAAGAATAGATTTCATAGTAGGTTGAGTTAAAGAAATAGAAATGGTTGGTTTGGGTTTCTACACCCTAGAGTTCTCTATTGGCTGAGGCTATTTGGTGGAGCCTTTGAGGTCTGGTATTTTATGATTCTGCACCATGTGTGCACTTAATGAATTGGAAGTTTCCAATTCCTTAGAAATAGTTTCAGTCACCTTAGTAATAATAGTTTTTGTAGTGTCTTGCACTGTTTTCTAGTTGGATAGTTTATTCTCAGATATTATAGCATGGCCAGTGGAATTCTGTGTTTGGGAACCATTAACAAAAATGTTGTTAACATGGGGAAGGGTGCCTAGGTCATTTGAGCTGTTGTTGATTATATTCTTAGATAATAAAGAATAATTGTTGGCTAAGAGGGAGGGGTCCTGGGATTGTTCATTACCCCAAGATGGGGAGTGCTCATTCTTGACTTCAGTAGAGTTAGCCCCAAGAAAAATGTGATGGGAATAGTTCAGACATTTAATACAATGTGTTTCAAAATTTAATCCCACCTATCTAGGGTATGTTCAGAATTTTTTATGTGACATGAGTCCTATCAGCAGGATATGTATTGGGTTTTTCTTTTAGGTATAACCAAATTATTTCTAAAACCAATATTTCAATTTCATCTAAAATTCCATCATCAATAATGGAATTTTCATCCTTCTCAGCAAAATATTTTCACAATTAGTACCTGATGGCTCCACTATTTGTGCCAAATTGTTCGATTTATTCAACCATGTTTCTAATTTCATTTTGGTGGGTTTAGGTATTTACATTAAGGGAGATTTATCTTTCCTATTTATATTTATTTCCTTCCAATCATTTTCAATTTGTTGAATTACCTGTTTTCTAATCACTATATAGTTGTAGATTATATGACCAATGATCTTGCAATAGTGACAAAAGGGGGGTCTCCTCTCACATTCAATTATTATTTCAGTTTTTTTGTTGTTATCATTGAAATTAATAGTGTTGGGAATCTTGGAGACAGGGTTGATTTCCACTATAACACTAGAGAAGAGTCCTAAATTTGCATTTAAGGTTTGATGGTCAATTTAAAGGGGAGATCCTTTGCAGGAAACAATATCATTCAGAATATTTGGGTTCCAAAAGAACGAGTTAAGTCTATGTAATTTGATCCAGACCTGTGCCATTGTGTTTCTATAAGTATGTGGATTGAAAGTAGAATCCTAGTAAGAAAGTCTAAGAAAACCTAGGTTTAAATTATGGTTTCGTATCTTCCAAACTCTGTTTATATCTTATCATGTTTTCAACAGAATATGAAAAATTAATTTTCCTAAAACGATTAGTTTCCAGTTCAATGCATGCTATCAGTGTGCAATTCAAGTATGTAATTTAGATAATGGCTAAGGTCAGTTACCTTTTAGGTTGGATATGCAGCCCATGACAGAAAATTTGCACAATTTCTTGCATTCATTAGTAGCATCCCAGTCCACTTCCACAAATAACCCACAAAAAACAAGACTTTTGACAAGGGGAGGCTTTTTTGGGGTTTATTTTCATAGATTTGTTCTCTACACTACATTCAAGAATGAGATCCCTCGAGATCTACCAAGGAAGGAATGAAGGCATCAAATTTCTTCAAGAGGTCTTAGTTGTGTTTTTCCATGATCGAGATAGGAACATTGGGCACTTGCTTCATCCGAGGAGTCGGAAAGTGGTGGGAATGAAATCTTCTAGGCACAAAGAAATAATCCATGTTCGGGGAAGCAGGTATGGAAATCCAAATCACTCAATGATTTTCGAGAGCTCAAACCCATATTTTTTGGTGTGGTTATACATGTTATTATGTTTTGTACTGATTGGATTTCGATGTTATACATGATATGCATGTCTATGCTTATTAAAACTAACATATAAAATATTCTTTGAAACTGATATACCTATATTTGTTTATAACATTGGAAAAGGGAAATGTTCACAATATTTTCTATAAAATTTCATCACTTTTTATAATTCCTTGTTGAATTTTAAAATGACCATATTTGATTTGTTATAAAGGAAATTTTTGTGGAACACCTGGGTGGGATCCTACGAAGCCTATTAGCTCAAACCATGTGCACCTCTTTGGTGGTTTGTTGACCATAGTATGCCTTCTAGTGCAGGGAAAGATGAGGAACCATAGTGAGGTTGTGAGGTTCATCTCAACCTATTTTGTTTTTGGTTTTGAGATGGTGGGAGTTCGTTCATGCCATCATTTAGAGTAGCTGTTAGGTTATTAGTCCTTTAATGTTAGACTTATCTTGGAGTTTTAGATACTTTGAATTTGTGTGTTTCCAATATTTTTCTTACTGTTATAGAAGAAATATTTCTTAGTCTTCCACTATATTTTTATAGATATATATATATATATTCTAGTTGGTTGTTCAGGTTGGTCAAAATCTATTCCCTGGTTTTGTCATTAAATGTCTGGGTTATTGCCTCTAGCCCATGGGGATCAGGAATAACCCTTGAGTATGTGTCATATCGGCTCAAGTGCTGGGCTTAAGGGAAACCTGGGTCCGTTTGTTACAATAGGAATATAAAACCAGAGTCTAATGATAAATTCAATGATGGTTGTGATCAAATAGAGTTTCTAAAAACTAAAATCCATAACAGATCATTGGATATGTGGAATCATATAAAAGTTTATAAAATAATATAATAGCTTAACTAGTCTTATAAGTTGAAATAACCATGAAAAATCATAAAAATGTACAAACAATGCCGTATGATCAGAATGATCAGTTGTGTACATCCCTATCATGATGATGCTCAAGGAAAACCAAATAAAAAATATAATCAATATAAATATGAAATGTTAAGACATCTGTATAATTCGATTTGTATGGAATAATACTAGAATATATAAAAGAAATATACCATCTTGGTAAATTTAATTTTACTACATGCATGAAATGTATATCACATAAATATCTATACATTTATCACATTCAAGGATAAAATTCCGGAGTGAATCATTCAAAAAATATAATATTTAAATTATTGAACCATTCAGAATAAAAAATAAATTTATTTTGGAAATATATCTAAATAATTAATATAAAAATACAATATCAACTATGATATCCCAAAATTGAAATATATTGAGTATATATTAGCAGAGGATGAAAACAAATCTAACATATACTATGTAACCCAACATCATTATTTAAAATTATATTATTTACTCTTTTTTATTAATTCCATATTATGGGTGTAAATATTATATCCCCCACTGGTTGAGGTCAGTGGATCCAAAGAATAACTTATCTTTAATTGATGTTGAGTTAAGGAGAAGATTATTTTTTTTGTTTTTTTATTAAAAATTAGAGATTATGAAAAAAAATTAAATGATTAATGGGATGTTATGTAGTATATAATATAACCAAAATCATAAAGGGAACTATAGATATTTATTAGAGTAATATTTTGATGAGGGTGGCTATGGTTTTCATTGGGTGCTCATTTGATGACATTAGTTAGCCAATGAAGAAACGCTGAGATTTATCGACTTATTTTGCCTCTATGTGACTATTATATGAACATCAGTAATTTATTAGACCATTCTAATGAAAATTTAATTTTTTACAGGTAATGTTTTCCAGTCCCAAACTTTTATTCACATTTATGGTTTTCTCCACCCTTGTATCAAATCAATAGAGAAAATCCCTATATTCTTCCTCCATCACACACACTGGAAACACAAATCAATATAGCATAATTTTTATAGATAATGGCTATTTTATTATTAAAAATAGTATAAAATGGTGGGAAAGTGATTCATGTGGGTATAACATTATATTTATTTTGATTCTGCTTAATATTAGCATCTTATTCTTAAGTACACAGATTGTTTGAAAAAATGTGTTCTAATAATTTATGTTCAATCCATTAATAATTTATATGATAATGAGATTATGGAAAACTAAGATTTAATTAGTATTTATATACTTATGATACTACATGTGTTTCCTTTTTTGGGTTTATTTTTTACCCCATGGATTCCTAGGATTGGTATTTATGTAGAATATAACGTCATGGGTGAACAACCATGATTGATTTATAACGTGTCTTAGTGAGGTATCACATGGGGTGAAACAATGTGTAATAATGAGTTGTGTACTAGAATGACCCTCGTAAAGAATGTTTTACGAAACGTTATGGGAACTATATTATCAAAGTGATTTAAACTATGAAATTGGATTGTGATTTTAAAAAAGGCTTGTAATCGAAGAATGATTGGCAAAGTGAGTTCATTGAAGGATGGGCAAGTAAGTATATTACTAGTAACCATTATCCCTTGGGATAGGTTGTGAGTGGGGATTATGAAAAGTGGTTGGGAAAATTCATCCTATTAGTTGTGTCTACATTGAATTTTTTCTAATAGATTCTATAAATATGGTGGATAATATAACTAGAGAAACAAGAGCACGATGAGATACATAGTTATGTAATTTTTTAGATGGAACCTATTTTCCACCTATGATAAAGAAATATGTCACATAGTATAGGAAATGATTTCTATATGTGTTCTGTAGATGCTATATGGAAAACGAGACATGTTAATTCCAAGGATATCAAGGCATGTATTATCGGGGATTTAATTCTTCACCAAACATTGGTATGAAATAATGTACACAAGTTTAATTGCTTCATCAATGAGGGTTGTGATATGAGATTTCTTAAACCAGATGATTTTCCTCATTTTTTTTAATATTTTCAAAATCATTCCAATGGAGAGATGAATTCCAAGAATCAGTTAGGAATTATTCCAACAATGATATTGGTTCATTGAAATCGGTTTCATTTGTTTTCATTTGAGAGGATATTCTCCCTATGAATGGATTTCATGTTATACGAACCAAATTTGATTCGTCTAATCTTTTTTATTCCAATACCAACTAATAATGATTATCAGGATTAGATTCATGTTATTGCAACCAATACTGATTTTAGTGATCCACATGGATGGTATAAGAACCATGTTTAAATTTAATGAGCATGTCATACGATATTACAACTAAGTGTTTTGGTTTTCATTTTTTCATGGGACATGTCTTTAATATATTTAAATATGATTTTTGACTAGTTTGGTGTAATTATAATAGACTCCCTTATTTTAATATTTCTTATACATCTGTCTAGATCTTTTCGCATCCAAAAATCTTTATGGGTAATTAAATAACTTGGTTATAACATAATATAAATAAATATTATGTTGAAATTTTGGTGGATGCTTGAATATCCATTTGGTTGTTTAGTATATGCATCTGGTGTTTATTGATTAAATTTCACTGATTAGATAAATGTAAATGTATAATTGTTATTAATTAGAAATAATTGGTCATGTATTATTGGGTGTTATGCTTACACCATATATGTATAACATTGTGTATATAAATAATTACTAATTACAGTAACTCAAACATTATACATATATTATTTTATGATTTTTATCATAGAATTACATATAATAGAACCCAAGGATTTAGAGGTTCATTATCTATGAAGTATTAAGGATAGAAATACAGAAAATAAACATAAAAACATATTTATTTTTATGAATTCTAAAATGGACCCCTAACCCCAAATATAATGTATTAATACACAAGATGACTTGGTAATATACATATTGAAAGGGTTTGTCTATAAATCCCAGTATGTTAATACTCAATATTAGCATGATACATATTAGAAAAAAGGAATATATTGATAAAAAATAATAAAATGAAATAAAAAATATGATAAAATAAAAGATCATATCATGAATGGAATGTAGAAATAAAATTTTATATGAAAAAAAATCTTAATTCATGGTTTTCATCTCAGAAAACATAACATATTGTGGTAAGGTAACTGCCTATACATGATTATTTTTCTATTATCAAAAGAAAATAATAAAAAATTCATTGTGGGGATATCAAATTGCCCCATTAATATTCATATCATATAAGATATATCGTTTTCCATATATGTAAATCAAACATAGGTCATAAGCATAACAAAACCCTAATAAAAATGGAATTTCTTTGAATAATATATGTCTTAGAGAAAAATAAAATGGAATAAAATAATGATTACCAATAGTAAATGAATTAATAAATTCCTGGAAGTTCATAATTGAAATGGAAAGCATAGGGTCTAAAAATTATATTCAATTGTTTAGAAAAAATAAAAATGAGTTGTGATGAGTTTTATAAATGGATTTTTAAGAGTGTTTTTAAGAAATGGGTAAAGGTATTTCAAGAAGGAAAGAGAATAATATATTCATAAAATAAAAAAAGAACTAGAATAGCTTAATATTTTAAAATTAGTTTTTTAGAAACAAATATAATGTTAAAATCATTTAAGTTAGTGGTACATGTAAATATGTACAATGTCACGACCCGTCCTCAGGGCTTGTGCAGTGACTACCCCAAGCCTACCTTCCATAGGCCAGGGGCAGACGACTAGCACCAAAGGCATAAATACCTAAAACTGAGAAGGCATTGTATTTAAAAAATGAAAACACACAAAACCAGAGTACAAGTGGAAGAAAACACTAAATTAAAACTGAATATTAAGTATACTGAATGTAATGGGGATCTAAAATACAAGACCAACATTAAAGTACAATGGAAGGACAAATAGGTATAGCTAAAAGACAAACAGCTGGAAGGTGACTAGCAGCTCCTGGATCATACACCACACATCCTACCTAAAGGGTAGGTACAAAAAGCCACCTCAGTGCTCCACGCCTGTCCATCTCCTCTAGGTATTGTCTTGTTTTGAGGACTACCTCTGGGTATTATCCAGTCCTGGCTTGCTCTCAGCCTCTGTCATTGTTGTCCGTCGTCTGCATCCAACACAACGAGGTGCGGGCATAGCCCGTGTAGGGGTGTGTATAACGATACTCAGTAGGGACCCCGAGACCCTCAAGGTCTCACAAAACCCAATAAGGATAAACCAAAAAGTATGAAATGAATAGTTAACCGTTAATTATGTATATTCCCATACATATAACTAAGTTATCAAGCAACCCATTTCAATCATGAGGAAAAAAAAGGTCATTCACTCAGCTCAAACTAGGATTTTCATTCACGATGTCGAAACCATGGCTACTGGATAACTCATACTCTATCGAGTACAGTGGGCCTGCCACTATAACCAAGCATTTTCCACTAACGTTGGACTGCTGAAGTAGTCCACCTGTCGAGTATTGTGGGCCTGATGTTACAACCATGTGATTCCCACCATGGGTCTGCCCCTACAACCAAGCACTCCCCCTCTTAGCCTATAGAGGTACTCTTTCTGTCAAGTACAGTGGGTCTGCTGCTACAACCAAGCACTCCCCGTCTGTGGGTCTGCTGCTACAATCATGAGCTCCCCATTAGGACATCCGAATCACTCCGAGTCGATCGGTCAACAGTCATAAGTCTCAGCCAGCTACTAGATCTCTACAATCTTCTCGCTCGTCACTGGTACGGTCCGCTCCACATTCCCCAATATGATACTCAAAGTGTCATGAAGCCTCATGTTGAACTATCTTAAAGGACATCCTCGTCATAGGGGTCTCAATGCAACAGATGGTGCGTCAATCAGACGCCCGTTCTGTGAGTTATTATCATTTTAGTCCCAGGGGCCCGATTGGTTTTGTGTACGAAACAACCCAACTGTAACATAACTATACTCAGAACCCCAATGGGTTGTACTCACGGGACCGTTTCTCAATTGGATTACCAACACCACTGACGGTTTTTCAAACGGACGTCCGGTCTGAGAGTTACTGGATTTTCTGTTCTAGGGGCCTGGTTGGATTTACACTCGATCCAAACCCGGCCATTTTATAAAGTCGTCCAAAACTCACTAAGAGTATCACAAAAGGACAGCCTCGTCATAAGGGTCCCAGTGTCGTAGACGACGTGTCAGTCGGACGCAAAATCGTGAAGTTATTTTCATTTAAGCGAAACGGGCCTAGCCCGTCAAGCCCAGTGGGCTTTCGGTTCAGCCCATCCTTGCTCGGCGGGTCCAACCCGTGAAATGGGTTGTCCCGGCTTGATAATGAGAATCCCAACATTGTGGGGCATGGCCTGGCCCATGGTAGGTGGCCCGGCCCGGTGGGGCACCGCCCGAACCGGCATGTGCGGCACGACACAGCCCGCGGAGGACCGCGGCTTGGCCGGCTAGCCTAGCTGGTGCAAGGGGAACCCCCCCCCCCACCGACATCCCAAACCGGCAGCACCAGGCAGTGCCGCCCTCTTATCTGGCCGTCCGAAGCCTTCCGATCTTCCCAGTGCAAGCGTCCCACACGGGCATGCCGCTGTCCTCCCTCATGACACTTGTGGGTGCCACAACCTCCTCCAACCTGGATAGCTAACGATCCAGCCGGTTAGCCCACTGAAGCAGCCCACAGAGCACGGGCCGCAGTCCTCTACAGCACGGTGCCGCGGTTCAACAAGCTCGGCCAGCTACGGCCAGCCAGTTCTTCTTCAGTAGAGCGGCCTTCGGTTGTGGGTCACGGTCTTTCCCTCTCCACGTGGCACCCGGTGTCGTGGTCCTCTTCGGGCCGGCGCGCAGCCACTGCTGCCTTCAGTCGTCGCCTCCCCCGATCGTCACCAACTCTTCCAACACAGTCTCCATTGTGAAAAAAAAGAAACCACAGAGGGTCATCGGGCCGTGTTCATTCGGCTCGTGCCCTCTACGTTAGGTGGTATCAATTGGCGATAGACGATCACTTTCATTCAAGAAGAACGAAAGTAAAATTTACTCAAATTAAATTATTCAAACACCCTACCTTGATTTTAAGAGAGGAGCACATCAACGAGTCGTGGAAGACAAGTGTCAGAGAGGTCGAGCATCACAGAAAACGGATATCGATTCTATTGACGTCGAGGTGCCTCCGAAAGGAAGTATCGATGGAGAAGTCCTTCGCCTTCTTCATCGGAGTTGTTCTCTAAATAATGGTGTTCTTTGTTGGAGAGGAAAACTTCATTCTAAATCCTCTCAAGTACCATCAAATCATGTTTATGCCAACCCCATAAAATGAAAGAAAAACCTTATTTTAATGTTGGCAAAACGATTTTACATTCATTTATAAAGTTAATTCAATTAATTAATGAAGTAATTAATTAGATGTGTTGGCATAATCAAAGGGTGGGAGGTGGAGAGGCTCCTCATAATAAATAAGAGGTGTTGTCAGAATTAGTGGAGGGGAGTTAATGGGGAGGCGAAAGGGTTTGGGTTTTTGTGGGCCCCAATACACTAAATCATATCATGGGAGGATATGTGGGTGTGGGCCCCACCTATAACATCCCCATGTAGGAAATAACCAACTCCTAAACAATAAAATTATGTACAAATTTTTTATTTAATTTAATATAAATCCCCAAAATTAACTTCTCATCCTGAGCAAATGCAACTGCGGTAAAGGTCCCCTTAAGCGAATACTAGAACTAAAAGTTCATCGGTGCCCTCAGATTTCAATTCCAAGCACCGATTCAAAAGATAGAAAAACCCACACATACGTTTAATGAACGCACCCGAACAATACATCAATGATTGATTCTAGGCACACCGGCCTCAGAATAAGGTGTCGTCAAAAACCATAGACTCGTAAAATTCCAAAGTATTTAGGAAAAAAATTTCCTTGAGAATTTTGGGTCTTTACATTACACCCACCTTAGGGATTTACATCCCTGTAAAGATACAACACACAATAGGGAAACAAATGGGGATACTGAGCACATATCTGAGCCTCTCGCTCCCATGGGCCCTCCTACAGGTTCCCATGCTGCCACTGAATGCACAAAAGAGGAATTGACCGTCCATGTAGGATTAGATCTTGTCAATTATTGATCTCTACTGGGACCTCCGTGAATGTCTCCTTGTCATCGATGATGTGGGATGGGACGTGAACGTATCTCCTCTGCTGAGATATGTGGAAGACTTCATGCACCAGGTGAAACTGAGGTGTAAGGGCCAGGCTGTAAGCCACCTCGCCTACTCTGCTGAGGACCTGGAAATGTCCGATGAATCCGGGAGATAACTTTCCACCCCGGCCAAATCTCCATAGACCCCATCAAGGTGAGACCCATAAGGAAACATGGTCTCCATCCTCGAATTCTAGTGGTCTCCATCTCCTATCGGCATAGGACTTCTATCTACTCTGTTTAGTCTTCTTCCGTTCTTGGATGATCTGCACCTTCTCTATTGAATCATGAACCATCTTTGGTTGTACAAGAGATGACTCCCTACCATCAGAAAACCCATCAGGTGTCTGCCCTATGGATATCCTAGCACATCACGTATCACAGTCAACGCCTTTATGTTGCGCCTCCCTAACTCACGGAAGAAGTGGTGAAGTGACTATAAAGTGTTCGACCAACGAACTATGGATGAGACTAGCGAATTAAAAATATCTCGTATACACCTTTCATTGCCTAGGATTTACAATAGCTTTTATGATTTCTCCTCTGCCGAAAAGAGAAGTCCGTTCTCATCCCCTGGATGAACCACATCCTTTTCCTAATATAGTCAATCCTGACATGAACGATACAAATTCATGTCATGGATGACATCGTACGGCCTCAATTCTATTACAAAGAGATCCAACCTTTACTCTCACCTCCAAGGGATGAGTCACACTGTCAGCATCAGGGTGTGGTCACTAGGTCTCCTCCAGTATGAATCTCGAAAGTTAGGGTCAAGTTAGTAGTTTTTACCGAAACCTACTAGTAATAACCACACAAAAAGGAAGGAAAGAAAACGTCACAAGGACAAGTGTCTTTTATTACTATAGCTCTAAGTACAAAGACACAAAAACCACAACAACGACATTAACGAGGCTAGAACACCAAGAAAAAAGGCCTCCATGCATGGAACTTGTCCTGCTCCTGTACACCTACTTCCGGAGCACCATAGTCATATGCTTCAGCTACCTGAAGATGTGCTCTCAGCTGTCCACCCATTCCCTATGGTCATGGTGGACCTCCTCATGGTGGTGGTGGAAACTCCTCGAAGCGTCGTCCACCACTAGCTGCACGACCATCTCCTCTGCCTCGGTCTCCTACTCCTTGCGGTCCGCCTCGATCGAACCTCTGCCTTTTCCTGGGAGGTCCCTCATCTATCTGCTGATCATCTGTATGGCAGGTCAGACAGTCACAGGCCATGTGACCAAGCCTACCGCAAGAGTAACAATGTCGGCTTCTGTTAAGTTATTCTCTACCCCGGGTTCCTCACACACACGATCCTGAGTCATACGGTCAACCACCTTTGGGTCTGGTTCTCTTGGAACACTGCGTCATCTTTCTACTAACAGCTACAGAAGATTCCGTTGCATGTCTACTAGTAGTGGGTCCTGCTGATGGAGACATCTCAACAAGGAAATTATCCACTATGAGGGATTGCTCCAACACCCCTATCTACATCAAGATGCTGTTGGAGATAACTAAATCTCTAATCTCTTACTTGAGTCCCAGATCAAAGGTCCGTGCCCTAAAGAAAGGGTCCCGTATCATATCTGTGGAGTAGTGCGAGAGTTCGGTGAACCTCGCTGAGTACTAAAATAAAATCATGCTTCCCTTTTGCAGATGAAGTATTTCCTGTATCCGCATTGCTGGAAGGGTGGCTGGGAAAAACTCCGCCCAGAACAGGCTCTTGAAATCTTCCAAGAGAAGTGTCACCTCATCGTGGACCTAGAGCATCAGGATCCACCATCTGCCTGTTGCTGCCTGAAGGAGGATGGTAGCAGGTATCACCATGTGGTCTGCTAGTGTCCCTAATAGCTTGAAAACTCTCATAATAGCCTCCAGCCAATCCTCAACCACCTGTGGGTAAGTCTCTTCCCGAAACCTGGGTGGCCTCTGGCACAGGAACTCATACAACATGCTCAAGAGGCATGCATCTTCTACTGCTGGGGCTGGTAGCATCGGTTGCAGAATGGGGGGGTGGGGGGTAGTACCGCTGGTGCCTCCACTAGTGCCTCAACTAGAATAGTTCCCTGTACTGAGGCCTCGTCACTCGATGGGCTGTCATCACGCACAACTCTCGGGGCTCTAAATGGTCATCTGTGGGGAGGTATCCTGAAAGAATAGATGCGACATGGTCAAAAGACTATACCTGGTGAGATGACCTAGTTTGAGAAAACATAATGAAATACTTTTTGAAAACACACACGCAATCAGTGTTTTCATGCACTGAGTCAAAAGTCAGAAGTAAGGGTCCTGATGTATGGATACGTCAGCCACCTGCACCAACACTAGACTCCCTGATCTGAAAACCACAATTTGTACCATTAACACTATTGCTTCACAAAAAAGAAATATCAGAGTCATAAGTTCTATGGTAGAACTGACTCCTTTGATACCAATTTGTCATGACCCGTCCTCAGGGCCCGTTCTGTGACTACCCCAAGGCCGCCTTCCATAGGCCAGGGGCTGGAGACTAGTACCAAAGGTGTAAATCCCTAAAACTAGAAAGGCATTTCCTTTATAAAATGAAAATACACACAAAAAGAGTACAAGAGGAAGAAAACACTAAGTAAAAACTAAATATCAAGTATACTAAATGTACAGGGGGATAGAATACAGGCCCAACTGTAAAGTACAAAGGAAGGACAAACAAGTACAACTAAAAGACAAATAGCTGGAAGGTGACTAGAAGCTCCTGGATCATCCACAATAAATCCTACAAGAAGGGTAGGTACAGAAATCCTCTTCAGTTCTCTATGCCTGTCCGTCTCCTCCGGGTACCGTCTCATCGTGAGGTCCACCTCGGGGTACCATCCAGTCCTGGCTCACTCTCAGCCTCTGTCAGTGCTGTCTGTCATCTGCATCCAACACAACGAGGGGTGGGAACAGCCCATGTAGGGGTGAGTATAATGATACTCAGTAGGGACCCTGAGACCCTAAAGGTCTCAAAAAATCCGACAAGGATAAACCACAAACTATGAAATCAATTGTTAACAATTACTTAGTTATATACCCATACATATACCTAAGTTATCAAGTAACCCATATTAATCATGAGGAAAACACAAAGGTCATTGAATCAGCTCAAACCAGGATTTTCATTCATGATGTCGAAACCACGGCTACAGGAGAACTCTTTCTCTTTCGAGTACAGTGGGCATGCCGCTACAACAAAGCACTTCTCACTAACGTTGGACTGCTAAAGTACTACACCTGTCGAGTACTATGGGCCTGCTGCTATAACCAAGTGCTTCCCACCATGGGTCATCTTCTACTACCAAGTGCTCCCCCTCATAGCCTACAAAGGTACTCCTTCATTCAAGTATCGTGGATCTCCCACAACAACCAAGCGCTCCTCTATCGTGGGTCTGCTGCTACAAGCATGCACTCCCCCCTGGGCCATCCGAATCACTCTGAGTCGATCGGTCTGCAGTAATCAAGTCTCAGCCAGCTACTGGGTCTCTGCACTCTGCTCACTCATCACTGGGAGGGCCCTCTCTACTTGCCACAATTTGATACTCCAAGTGACATGAAGTCTCACATTGATGTATCTCAGACGGCTGCCTCATCATTGGGGTCTCAACGTAATAGAAGACATGTCAATCAGACGCTAGAACTGTGAGTTATTAGCATTTTAGACTCGGGGGACCAGTTGGTTTTGTGCACGAACTAACCCAACCGTAACTCTAATATACCCCAAAATCTCATTGGGTGTACTCAAGGGACCGTTTCTCAATGATATTACCAACGCCCCTTATGGTTCTTCAAAAGGATGTCTGATCTGAGAGATATTGTCTTTTCTGTTCTTGGGGCCCGGTTGGATTTACGCTCGATCCATACTCATTCATTTTCTAAATTCGTCCAAAACACACTGAGATTATCGCAAAAGGACCACCTCATCGCAAGGTTCCTAGTGCCATAGATGACGCATCAATCAGATTCCCGATCGTGAAGTTATTTGCATTTAAGCGAAACGGGCCCAGCCCGTCAATCCTGTTGGGCTTGCCGGTCAGCCCTTCGTCGATCGTTGGGTCTAACCCTGTTAAGGGTCGGCCCGACCCAATAATGCCTGACCTGGCCCAATGGGGAATAGCCCAACCCATGTTAGGCGACCTGGCACGAAATCCGCGACGCGACCTGGCCAGCCGGCCGGGCCGGTGCGGACCCCCCACCCCCCACCCCCGACTTCCCGAAACAGCAGATGGCCGAAGCCGGCCGCTGTTCCCGGCGCGAGCAACCCACATGGGTGGGCCACTATCCTCCCACGCAGTACCTGCAGGTGACACGACCTCCTAAACCCGGCCGGCTAACAAGCCGGCTGGTTCACCCGCCGAAGCCACCCACGGAGTGCTGGCCGCGGTCCTCTGTTGCATAGCGCCATGGGGCGCCACAGTTCCACCTGCCCCTCCGGCTATGTCTGACCAATTCTTCTTCGGCCGAGAAACCCGTAGTTGTGGGTCACAGTCTTTCCCTCTCCGTACGGCACCCTGTGCCGTGGTCCTCTTTGGGCTGGCGAGCGGCGGCGGCGGCGGCCGCCACCTTCGGTTGTCACCGCCCCCAATCGTCACCAACTCTTCCGTCATGGTCTCTATCATGAATAAAAAAGAAACTATGGAGGGTCGTTGGGCTGTGTTCGTTTGGTCCACGCCCTCCACGTTAGGCGGTATCAATTGGCCATAGACGATCACTTTCATTGAACACAAATGAAGGTATAATTTCCTCAAATTAAATTATACAAACACCCTCCCTCGATTTCAAGATCAGAGCAAACCAATGAGTTGTGGAAGACAAGCATCACGGAGGAAAAGATTCGCAGAGGTCGGGCGTCGCAGAAAATGGGCGTTGATTCCATTTATGTAGCGGTACGTCTGATTGGAAGCGTCGATGGAGAAGTCCTTCATGTTCATCGTCAGAGTTGTTCTTTGAAGAACGATATTTTTCGTCGGAGAGGAACACTTCCTTATAAATCCTCTCAAGTCCCAACAAAACTCGTTTATGCCAACGCCATGAAATGAAGGAAAAACCTTCTTTTAAAGTTGGAAAAACAATTTCAGATTCATTTAAAAAGTTAAGCCAATTAGTTAATGAAGTAAAAGGGTGGGAGGTGGAGAGGCTCCTTATAAAAAATGAGAGATGTTGTCAATATTAATGAAGGGGGGTTAATTGGGGGGTGAAAGGGTTTGGGATTGTGTGGGCCCTACCACACTAAATCCTCTCATGGGAGGTTATGTGGGTGTGGGCCCCACCTCTAACTTCTCCATGTAGGAAATAAAAAACTCTTAAACAATAAAATTGTGTACAACCATTTTATTTATTTTAATATAAATCCCCAAAATTAACTTCTCCTCCTGAGCAAACACAACTACAGTAATGGCCCCCTTAAGTGAATATTGGCGCTGTGAGTTCATTGATGCCATCAGATTTCAATTCCATGCACCAATTCAAAAGATAGGAAA
The DNA here is from genome assembly GCA_963277665.1 of Viscum album. Lineage (NCBI taxonomy): Eukaryota > Viridiplantae > Streptophyta > Magnoliopsida > Santalales > Viscaceae > Viscum > Viscum album. The sequence continues at coordinate 1,324,360,439 of OY728142.1, read as the reverse complement.
ACCCGAACGTACGTTTACTGAACATACATGAACAATACTTCAGAGATTGATTCTAGACACACCAACCTCGGAATCAGGTGCCGTCAGAAACCGTAGACTTGTAAAATTACAAAGTAGTTATGAAAAACTTTTCCTTGTAAATTCTGAGTCCTTACATACAAAATAGTGAACTTCCATTTATTATGGTTTTCCTAAAGAATGAATTTGATAACTGATCCTTTAATGGTTGTATTTTTCATATAAGGATATATATGATAAACTAGTTATTTATGTGAAGAGACATATATAAAGAATATAAAATAAATACAAGACAATAATAATACTGTGATAAAAAGAGTTTTATAGAGATAAGAAATACCTCATTGTAGAAGTGAGTCTTTTGGAATTTCCCGTACCTACCGTCCTTCATATATTTGGTATGGTCAACTAATTTACTATATAATAAAATTAAATTTATTAAATAAATGATTATAAAAGTTTTTCAAAATATTTTAATTTATTAATATTACTTTATGCTATTTTGAAAGTAATTTATTAGAATAACTTTTTTATTTTAATGCTTAAGGGTGATCATTTCACGATTCCCATGCCACATTCATATATAGATAATTATGGTTTTTATTTAAAAAGGGACAAATATATTTAAAATAAAAATTAATTGTTATCAATTTAATTTTAATAGTATAAATGGAACCATATGTCTATGTGTGTTCTATCATATATATTATTTAATTAGTTCAAATGTTTTAATTACATTGTTAATTCAATTAGATGACTTTATCAGCCATCATGGAAAATATTATTTTTATTTATGTTAATTCTTATTAAGATATTGAATAAAATAAATTATGTTTTAATATGAATATTATCATAATATTTTACTATAATAATACATCTATTACAATCTATGAAGGATGTAGTGAAAATGAAACATGTAATTTGTTGATATGGTGAACCAACCAGAATGTGGGTGATATTTTAATTTTTTAAAAGCTTAAATGAAGATACATTATGTATATTTCATTTTTATAATACAAAATTGTGTAAATAAATAGGTGTAATTTTATTATTAAATAATTCAGAGAATATATTTGATTAGGTATAGGAATTGAAAAATTTAAGAGAATTTAGTTGAGAGTACTGCCTCTTATTTTGATAGTAAGTCTTATGCTATCCCTTAAGGATCCCTGGAATTTTATTTTGGTAATAAAAGAGCACCTCAATCATGATAAGGATGGTTATAATGAGATTTTGAAAGATATTTGTCTTGTTAAAAAACATAGAGTGTGAGGAGAAGAGGGTTAGTGAAGTTTAAATTTACTAAGGGAGGACAAAGATGTTTTTAACATACAAATCCTTAGTTTATTAATTTCTCTCATGACAAAAAAATTGAAATGATTTATTTGACTATATATGGTAATTATGTCATCTAATTGAAAAATATTGGTTTAATAAATAATCCCATATTTAATTATCCATGCATTTACTTATAATATATAATACCTATTTTATGATATTTCATTATTCATAAAAAAAGATTATATAAAATACCAAAAAATAGATATAATTTGGATTTTTTGCTTCTAATTTTTCATATTTTTTCAGCATAATATTCTAAATATTTAAAATGAAACGTTTATATAAAATATTTATTTATTAAAAAATATTAGTTTTAATGACAAACCCAATCTTGTGACTCGATTAAAAGTTACAAGGGACTTCATAAAATTATAATTTAACTTATAAAAAAATGAAAGTGTCTTATAAAAACTTTTTGTGAAAAAAATTATTTTTCTAAATTCTAAATTTTTTATTGAAAATGATTTTAAAGTAAAATAAAATATAAATATTTCATTAAAAATTAAAATTATGTTTCCCTTGTGTAAAACATTTATTTTACCATGATAACTATTTTCTTTAATTTTCATGTGATATAATATTCCCTTTTCATAAAATACCCTATTAGTATTATATTAATCCAAAAATCTAATTATTATACTAATAATTAGGTTACTATTCTAATCTATCATATTCCATTTTTCATATTGGTTTTACAATCTCTAAATGTACATCCAATTTAATTTATACATAAACTAATTCAATTATATCAAATATCAATATTATTCATGCTCAAATTGCATATATCATTATTAACATTAGTTCTTATTTTTATAGTTTTTCACATGAGTGATATAATCATTGGACATCGATATAGTCCAAATTATACTATTCAAGTTATTTTATTTTTTCTGTTCATTTTCACATTATAATATTCATTATTATAATAATATTAATTTTTGATTTTGTATAATATTCCCAATTAATGTAGTAAATTATTATCATTTTTTAATATAAGGAAATACATTTATAAATATTCCATTAATATATATATAAAAGGTAAATTATATATATAAATATTTATGGGTCATTAAGTTCTTACCATTTTATGAAATTCGACACATGGAATTCCATTTATTATACTAAAAAAATAGGATTCTTCTATTTTACTACTTCATTAGATTCCAATGTTTCCTCTTCAATATATGGTACTACCATAGTACATTAACTAGATGATTTTTCCTTTTTCATAGATCAATTTTTCTATAACCATATATCTTCACTAGATTATCCTCGAATGAATGATTATTCTAAAATGATATTTCATTATGGATTAGTACATGGAAGGGATCCAGTATGTTCTACAATAAGATGGATTAATGGAACAAAACATATAATATAGAAATTTTAGGTGGAAGTTTTAGTTGATAAGTCAAAGCTCTATTTAGATCATGAATCTCAAAGTTGTCGATTTATCAATAATTATACATTTAAAATCACAAATCCAATAGCCATTCCTCCATGGATATGTATGATGGAATAGTTTATCTACAAACTAAAAATATAAGTCTCATAAAATATTTTTAGTGTATATTTTCAATTTATTGGGTGGTGATTTCATATTTCATTTAATAGTATCAATCATACTAGTTATTTCTCAGACAAGATCAGGTATTATGAGTGTCACTTATCTAATATCATGAAATCATCTTAGTTCCAACACCTCTTCCCATATGGATCCTCATATGGTTCCATAGTAAATATAGAATGGAAATTGTAATTATATGTGAACTCTACAATAGGAATATGTTAATAAAAAAAATATTCATAAATCCATAGAAAATTATTCGAAAATATACTATAGAGTTTTAATGATTATTTTATATTAACTATATATCTAATAAAATGTAATAAAATATCTCTCTATATCCAATTGTTTCTTAATTCTTCTCCTGAACCGAATGGTAAAGCACATATTTCTCTTAGATACAGTGGATAGTGGTACACAATATAACCTTACCACTTTTCCTATTTATACCTGAGTGAGTTGGTCTTGATTAAAATCCTTCTCGATGATAATTAATTGTGATGAATTTTTTAGGAGATTAACAATAACAGAAAAGTAATTATATACAGTATATGTCTAATGGAGTCATATAACAAAATATATAGTGATATTTTTACATTTCCATATTGGAATGGGTAATGGTAGAATCATAATAACAAAATTCATTTTTAAAGCCTTACTGGTTGGAATATCAGGAAATCAAATATAAACTCTGTAATATCTATCTTAATATTTTATAAATATACATTTTTCTTCATATATATGTACATGTTTAAGTTCTCCAGAACAAAAAACATGGATATGGTGTGTTAATTATCCAAAATCCATGACTTTTATTTTTATTTTGATGGGACACCTATCTAGATTTTAAACTTAAGAATTATATCTTTATAAATGCTTAAATATAGAATATTACATACCTTTCTATGTATCTCCAATTTTTTTCTTTTAGCCTCTTTGATCTTCACATGGACAAATGGTTGATCAGTCATATTAAGAATGTATTATTGTATCATTTCATTTATGATCACCATATACCTTCTTTTCATGTCTAATATGAATATATACCATATAATCCTCATTAGGGATATGGTTGTAAAATCATTTTTACAAATATAATCCCCCATATTATCTACATTCAATATTTTGTAATAGAATAAATAGTAATAATCATTAATTAGATAGAACGTGATTCATTAGTTTTTGTTGAGATCCAATTGTGATAATATATAATTTTTGTTCTTTTTGACAAATATGTATGTAACTCTATACTCTATAGAAATAATTCCACGAAATATTCAATGTGAATAATAATATAGCAAACTCCATATCATCAGTTGGATGATTATGCGAATGGATATTCAACATTCAAGAGGCATATTTTATCACTATATAATTATTCATAGGGGTATATAGAAATCCATTCTTTGGGGAATCAGTACTAATCCTTCACTATAGTTGGGTAGTGTGATTACAAGAGTGTGAGCAGACTCTTATTAATCTCTAGGAATCTATTCTCACATTTATGAGTCCATATGAAATTTTCACATATTAGAGTATTCTTAATGAGTGGTTTTCACTGTATTGAAAGGTTTCTCCGAAATTTTTGATACTACCTAGATCATTCAAGGAATCATAAAATCTTTTTTATTAATTTTAGTCTATTTTTTAATAAATCATATTTATTTTTACAGTTTTTCTTGTTATACACTCACATGGGATTATATGATCCATGAAGGATGATATTTTTAGGAAAAGTGAACACTTCCAGAACATAGCTTACAAAATATCCTTTATTAAATTCATTATCAACATAATCAAATTCCCATACTGTACCTCTTTGCCTTTTGATTATATTATAATATTATCTATAAAACCACCAATTTTTTTAATGTAATCTCTACAGAAAGAGCACATAAATTCCATAAATATTTTTAAGGAATTAGTGAGTTTCCTAGAAAACTTCAGTATATTCAATTATAATGGGAATGCCTTCATTATTGGTCTCCCCACATGCCTCACTCATTGGATATAGAAATTATTTCTCAAAAGTTAATATTATCAAATCAATATAACCATTTTATAAAGGATATTTATCATCATCATTACACATGTATTTAATTTTATTTTCATTTGAAATATGGAAAATTATTCCCTTCACATGATAATTAAATTGAATATAATATAATGATTTCTAGTGTATGCCCCATATCACATTGAATTCCATAATGGAAATTTGACAAGTTTTTTTGGGTGGTTTACCATTAATGTATTGAATGGGGAGGATATATAATTTTGATATTAATAAAATAATCTTTTTATTGTTTTGAATAACAATTCAACCTCAATGTTTTGAGGCTGTTTTTGAATAATGCTACTCAACATGAATTACACGAAAGAATGTATATAACTAGAATTAAACTGTTGGTTCTTAATTTTTGACTAAATAACCTATGTATCAAACATCACTTTTTTACTACATCCACCTATATAGTAATGATAACATGATCTCTTCAGTTCTCTCCAGAAATTATATTTCTTTATTATTGCTTATATTAAGTAATCATTGCCTTTAGTCAATGACTTCAATAGTGGACACATTTATTATAGATAAAACATTATAATATAGGAAGAGTAATGGTGAGAAATTTTTTACTTCCATAATAATTTAAGGATTATTACTATACATTCCAAATTTATTATCTTGATTCCATTTCCTTCTATACTTTAAACATATATTTCTCACCCTAAGACAGTTTCCAAGATGACTTTTTTAACACATTTGAAAAACAATAAGTGAGATCCTCTTTTGAAAAAGAGGACTATTAAAAAGTCCAATAGAATTAAACTTTATTATATAATACTTATCACAAATATCTCAAGACTATAGGGAATCACTATTATTTATCTCAAATTTGTGTTCATAATAGAAAATTTCATCACAGCAATCAAACTCCCGAATTTAATAATATTTTTAATGAATAAAATATATCGCCCTAATGGAATAGTTATCCTTACTTTTATGTCCAATGAATAATTTGGAGGCATACCCTGAAAAACTTATGATGTATCCATCATAACACCCAATTGATCTATCCCCCTATTGACTGAGTTTATGGAACACCCTCCTCATTTTAAGATAGTTAGTAGGGGAATAATAATTAACAAAACACTTCATGAATAGTTTTTATTCCATGGATTTAAGGTCTTACATGGCCTTCTTAATCTTGATTAATTTACCACAAAGATCATGTTATCCCTCTACATAACAAACAAGTGGTGTAAAATTATAATTCTTGGAGCATTTAAGGATATTGAATATCTTCACAATTGATTTTGTCTGTTATTATATGATTAGGGAATCAACATGTCTATTATGAATTGGAGGAAATATTCATATAAATTACTCAAACAAAAAATTTTATTTCTGGGGAGAGGGAGGGTGTTCGATATGATTAATGTTATTATTCAAACCATCTGTTAGTTATACAATTATTTCTCTTAATTTATCAACCCATGAGCCAACAAAATTCTATATTTCATTAATTACATTGTCATATTTCCCATAACATGTTTTTAATAGAATTTATTTTATTTCCACCAATTTCTTAAAATAAACCAAATATTGGGATAATGATTCCGGATTAAATAAACATATGAAATAGAAAACTACATAGCTTCAACATAATAATGAATATACACCAATTTATGAAACTCCATGATTCTATATAGGTTAAACATTACAAAACCATTAGATTTTATATAAATTTACATTGAAAGAAAAATTGAATTATTTAATTACATTCCTTATGATCAACCACTTTGTTTATGTGAAGAACAATATAGTAAACTATTATAACTTATATATTATATTGGGAGGTATTAATATTAATAACCACTTTATGAAAAGTATGTATAAAATATTTTTATTAATGAAGATGTATTTATTAATTCACAAAAATAAGAACACAATTTTAACTACAGTCATTTTCTGTTTCAAAAATATGATTTCTTTAAAGACAATTTTTACCTCATTTTATGAAAAAATTATTATTAATTTGCACCATGTTTAAAAATTTTATTTATCAAAATTAATATCATTTCTAAAATCATAATTCCTATAGAGACCTTGACCCTATTATCTTGGATCCAATATGTGCATTATTAAATTGGTATAAGATGTTTGGAATCAAATCTTGTAGCTATGAATCGTTTAGTTTTCTAAGTAAACTAGATATATACTTTATTCTTTCATTTTATTTGAGAAAAATATTTACTACATAATTTTTTCTTGAATATATCTCTTAAATATAAAATATTATTACACATCATTTGTAGTACACATACTAGATTGTTGGGAAAAGAATAAAATTAATCATGAGCACAAATTCTCAATAAATATTAAGTATAGTTGAAGCTATCATGAATAAATAATAATAAACTATACGGAATGGTGAATAACTAAACAAAAATTATAATTAAATCATTAGACTATCATTATTAGATAATAAAAAATTATTATATCAAGGTTTTTAACCAAAAAATAGAAGACATTTTACAAAAATTTACACTCATTATTAGATAAGACATTATCAATATGGAAAGGTATATAATTGAACATAGATGCCAATTAATCAATATAATATGAATGAAATTCATCAATAGATAATATAATTATAAATATAACATGGATAATAATAAATGAATTATCATTGAAGGAAAATTTTAATTCTTTGATTCCATTATCTCATGCATTATTATACTCCTATTGTCAATGTTCTTCCTCATGATAATTCTAAACTGATGGGTAGAAAATCATTTATCTAAGGCCTTCTAGCTGATTCATCTTTTTATAATAATGATGAATCGAGGGGCTATATATCACTGAGCCCCACTCATGTTTGTATGTCTATTTTATTCCTCTATATTGAATAATTGATTTAATTTTTGAATAATTATTCTTATCATTTTATATTTGTATATATAAACAATATGGAGTTATCAAAATTTACCCAGACAAAAATATAACATTAAATGTAAAACAATGTATGTAGAAATGATATTTGGTTTAATTAATAAGTATATCAATGATAAATAATATGCATACTAAGGGTAAATTTAACTTCCAATGGTCATTTGAAGGTGAATATCTACAGGGAATGTTAATTACTAAATATGAATCTAGAAAGTGAATATCAATATGTTCTATAGTAAAAATGATATTAAAACCATCCATATAAAAAATAACTATAGTATTAGTACAATATATCCCCATCTGAGTAATAATGAATGGTTTTTGTCATTGATGAATATGAATACCATAAATATATCATTAAAAATATTTATGAGTAAATATCATTCTCATTTTCAGAAGAACATTCTTAAAAAAAATGTTCAAAAAACATTTTGAAAATTATTGATTAAAAAATAATAATTTAATATTTTAAGGGAATATTAAAAAACATGGATGGGTTATGATTGTAAGAATTTTTTTTACATACCATGTACGTTAAAATCAAATTTCCCTTCCATTTTCATGAAAAATCTAAACTTGTGTTGTATTGAAACCTACATGAAAAATCCATCCAATTTGTTTTAAAGGAATCATTGGGTAAAAAATTATTTACTAAATCATTTGGAAATGTTTAAAAGTATTTCTGAAAATATATTGGGAAAACATGGTTTCTAAAGAAAAAAGATTTATTAATGAAGAGAGAAGGGATGTAGAATTTTCTTGAAAAAAATTATAAATAATTTTAAGTACTAGAGAGTGTAAAAATGATAATATTACATTATTAAATCATTAATAAATAGTTTATAAAAAATTTAAGGGTTTTTGAAATAATGATCATATAATTTCTTTTAAATTAAATACAATTATAAACATTCTCTATTGATATGAGATTGTAAAATAATATCTTGAAAAGATCATAATATCTAAGTCAGAATTAATAAATATTTCCATTATGTGTATAAAATTTAAATCCTCATGAATTAATATAAACACAACATAAGATAACCATAATTCAATAAAAACATAAACACAGAATATCACATACAATGATGATGTAATATAGCATAATGAGATGTTTTTTTTGAAATTCCTTACCACTTAACATTGTTTAATTAAAATTAAAATGGATGAAATAATTTAAATTGAAACAAATAATATCATGAATTATTAATTAACTATGATATTACATGTAAATTGGTAGTATATACACCATATAAACGAAATTTGGTTACTAACATCACCATACGCCTTAATAAATGGAAATTGAGATGAAATCCCTTACAACATGGGTAACAATAAAATTATAAACCCTTTAAAGAATAAACATTAATTAAATTTTAAAAATAATTAATAAATACATATTCATGTAAAATAATTAAAAGTTCTAGTATATACACCATATAGATGTTAATTTTTGTATAACACCAAATATATCTCAAGGGAATGTGAATTTTATTAAAATCCAGTACCTCACACTTCTTATTTGTCTAACATGACATAATATCCTGTATAAGGATTTTAAGAAATTTACTTTTTTAAATAAGTACCTTGAAAATATTTCTAAAATTATATATCATTCTATTATAAAATTTTACAACCATTTTTAAAGACAAATTCTATTTTTGTCATTATTTTGGGTCTCAATTACCCTGTTTTTTCATGCCTATTTTATAAGGAATAATCTAGTTTTTTGTAAATAGTATATATTTACTAGAATTAAATAGATATAATATTTTTATAAATATAATTTTTACCTTGTTTATAGATTATTATAACCACTATTATAATTTGGGCATGGAAAATGAATCGTATATCTTCTTAGAGACGGTAAGTCATATATACACATGAATTGCAATATCATTCCCATAATGGGTGATAGATTAAAAAAGAGGGGGACATATTATTTTTTAATAATAAATATGACCTTTCATATAAAAATTATATTCATTAATTTTATACTTATTACATACCATTTAAATCATATGTAAAAAAAAGAATAATATCTCTTTACGAGGCGGTAGTCCTCCATACAAAGAAGCATTGTTATTGTATTTGAAATGTAGTGGAATGTAAAATGGTAGATTTAATACTAGAATTAAATAGTTATAATAATATTTTAAATATCATATACATTTAGTAATTCCATCATTATATCCACCCTTTAATGGTGGTGATGGAAAATAAACTACATCAGTTCACGAGGTAGAAGTCCTTTATACCGATGATCGGTAATTATGTTTCCCATTTTTTCAAAGGTGGAGAAAGATAATTATTCGGAAATAAAAATAAAAATATGTAATTATATTTGTTATAATTATTTTATTATATTATTTTTTATATAATAATGTAATGTGGAAAATTAATAATAAAAATAACATTAATTTTTTAACATAATTACCTTTTCTAAGAGAAACCACATCTGCTTCTCCTATTTAGGACCCTAGGGATGGAATTATGGGAGGACCATCAACTAAATAATGACACTAATGATGTTTAGGAGTGATATTTTCTGGTTTTGGACTGAAAAATTGTTTGGTATGTGTGATGCTTTTAAAGAAGTGAGTTCACTTTTATAAGTGGAGAATGCGTATCCTGTAAGAAATTTCAAGGAAATTTACCAAAAAAATAAAAATGTGTAAAGTAATTCGCATTCAAAAACCATCCATGTCACCATATATTCTAAATTTGGAATTATAATGTGAAAAAATAACCATAATATAATATTTTTCCATGTTTATAGGCCATTTAAACCATTATATTATTCGATTAACCAACCCTGTTAAATCCATATTTAACATTATGACGGTAATAAATTATTACTAATTTCATGATTAATTTTGGTTTAAAATTTAGTCAAAATTATTATATTATATAAATTATTATGATTCAAAATATGAAATAAATCATTAAAAATTTGATTAATATAGGTGGTAAATTTTCATGTAAAATTAATCATGTAGATTTGATGAGAAATCATGTTTTCAAACAAAAAATATTCAAAACAATTATTGTGTTTATATTCAAATTATGTACGAAGTTGATTAAAGTGACATAAGTTGAAGATTAGATATCTATTTTAAATGATTTTAATTTAAAAACAAATCAATATAAAATTTAAATTTATAAATAATTTAAATCAAAATGTGGTTTTCAATTGAAAGTCAATATTTTTCATTATTCATCAAAAAATTAAATATTATAGAAACACAAAAAAAATTAGAATAACATAAGTTTTTTATAATGATTTCAAAAGTAAATTTTCTTTTATAAAATATATTTTCTAATATTGGAATAAATGAAAATTATATTATGTGAACAAAAATCTGGTAAACCATCTTTTAAAAAACATAATAGTTTTCATAAATCATTTATTTTTCTTTGAATTAAATGTTTTTATTTTATAATAAATAGGTAATGGGAATTTTCATAATTTAGTTATTTTTACTCATACGAAAAAAATTAATTGTTATTTTTGAATTATAAAATATATTATCATTCATTTTGACATAAGGCCGTGTGTTCTGTAACTAATCAAAGTGAATTTATTTAAAGAAATATATTTTCTCAGTTTTTTAAGCTTAGTGTTTCATGTCGAATATGCTATCGAATAAAATTTAATTATATTATATGTTTTGGAGGTTACAATTAAAATATTATATTGGGGTTAATTTTTATAATTTTTCTTAAATGAATTATTTTTCAGTGAATAGTGAAAATGTGCAATTTTTTAAACAATTATCATTTCATTTCAATTATATGTTCGATTATGTCATGAATTTCAATTTAAAGTAACATAATAACCATTTAATTATAAATAATATATTAAATTACATAATAATCATCCTAATACATTATTTTTGTATAAGTTAATTTTTGGGTATAAAGATAATATTTTCTAAAAAACTGTTTTTATGCGCAAAAGATGTTTTTATCTTAATAAATTAAATTAATAAATATATATTAATTGTTTTAAATAAATTTATATATTATATTGTTAATATAATATTTTAATATTTTGTTTAGTGGTGTTACATGGAAATAACTAGAATTAAATTAACTTTAATGCTAAAAACTCATTTTTCAAAAGTTGGTTTTCATTGTACATTTCCCATTTAATTAAAATTAAATTATTTACATTATAGATATTTAAACATTAAAAATTGGTCACATATTTATAAAAACAATTATTTTAATTTATTACGTTCAACGATTTTTTTCACAGTAAATATTATAAACATTAAAATTTGGTTACTACGGTTAAGGTTACAATGGGTTTTCATTGAAGTTTAAACCATGAGATAAAAAAAGTATTATCACCCAAACATATGAAATTTTTATTTATAAAATATGATAAAATATTTAATTCAGTAAATTATTATAAATATCCATTTTAATCTAATTTATCAAGAATTTGACCTTAAATAGTTGAGATATTCAATAAAATTTCATATATGTATCTCCCCTCAATTATAAAAGGGTGCCTCTCCCACTCCTGTATTCAAAATTTTCAATTATTTATCTAGAAATTATTATTAAAAATACTTTCTATAATAGTTTCCTTAATCCTAAATATTTTCTTCTAACCCTAATACTAATCCTTCGTGGATTTAGGAGCAAGGAAAATGATGTCATACGAAGAAGAGGTATAAATCTAAACTAAGTTCATTAAATTTTATTGATCCTTTATAATTAATATAAACTTGATATATAAAAAATTAAATTTCAAATAATATATTGTAAATATATTTAAATTTTATTATGATTATTTTAAAACCATTTACCACCTCTCCTCAATCTAATTGGAGATGAAATTTTTTAGCGTGACTACGTGTGGACTGCTACCTCCATGCTGTGATATGACTCATTTTCCACCACCATCATTCATTATTGGAATTATTGTATATTTTAGGATTATAAGTGATATTTATTTTTTATAAATAATTCCAAAAATATGAATTTGTAATTACATTCCTTTTATAACATCCATTGAAAAATAAAAACATTGATCGTGCATACGTACAAACTACCATTTCCAAAAAGTGATATAATTCATTTTTTGTCACTCCATTATAATAGTGGTTATATATATTTATATAATTAATAACTATTTTATATATATCCAGATATTGATTTTTGAGAAGAAGGAACTATGATAAATTTTCATGTACATGATCCGTTAATCCTAAATATATATATAAAAAATGATGTAATTAACACCTTAAATGAAAATGCTAATGAAATATTTTTAATGAATGGGTGATAAGATGTTATAAGAAAACAATATATAGTATTATAGGTCTTATTATTTAACTTTTATATGATGATATTAATTTTTTATTATGTTATTGTATGTTAGAGAAATTATTAAGAAATATAGACATGGTGTAATGGTTTTATGTTATAATCTAATTTTTATCAAGATTTTTTATGCATTAATTTCCTGAAAAGGATTTTATTCAACAAATTTTCCTAAATTCATATTCGAATTTTATTAAATTTATATATCATGGTATTTTAGTTTTCATTTCATTTTAAACTCTTTAAGTAATAAATATACTAAATTAATGTTTTTAATGGAAATTGACTATGTTTTTAACTTAGGTCGGGAATCCTTTCATTCATATCCATATTTTCCTTAAAAGTTTTTCTAGAATATTTTTAATAATGTCGACATATTTATTATATTTATTTTACCCCCATTTTACATAGTAATTGTTTTAAATGAATCTTCTTTTCGCCTTATGAAAAAGGCGTTGCTTACTTTTTACCAACAATGGTGAATGAATTTTTATTTTTACATAATTTTTTTGAAGATATTTTTCTTCTACAATGAATAATATTTTCATTGATTTTATATTTATAATTTTATGTTTCTCTTTTAAAAAATTTTAAATAATATTTATGAATTTTACACATTCTAAATATTTTAATTAAAATAAAAATTTGATTATCCTCTACAAATGTTATAGTGATCTTTCAAAGGTAGTTTTTGAAATGATAAAAACCATTGTTGCATTACATGATTTTCTGGGATATTAACCAATGATAAATTCATTAACATTTTTTATTATTACTTTATTATTATTATTATGAAATATTTATGAAATTAATATCACTTCCATGAGTTATAACATGATAATATGATTAAGGTTTTTATCTTATGTAACACATATGTATTGTTCTAATTATGTTATGGGTTTTTATTGAATTATAACACCTACTAATGAATTGGGTAAAAAAAATTATTGTGATATAATAATAAATGAAATGGGGTGTGATCCCTATTTAGTATGGGAAATTTTTGAATAAGATAGTATTGGGAGTGAACCATGACTATGGAATGTTGGAATAAGGAGTGAACCCAATATTCTATGATTACCAGGGTAGTGATACTTCATGAAGGAAATTATTTTATATGACTGTGTGTATTCTAAGAACTTATGATTTTTTATTATGATATATTATAATGGAATTTGAATGATTATTGATGATTACACAATCTGATATATTATTCCACTTAAAAAATTACTCCATATTTCTTGATTAATAAAAATTAACTGATTGGATGTAATTATTCTAATTCTAGATTGTGTTTTCATGACATAATTTTTTTCTTACACTCACTTATGATCCTTAATTAATATCAATTATATTTACCCTTACAAAGCATATGAGATCATCGAATATAATTTTTCATTTCCTATATATATAGATAATTTTTATAAGTATGATAGGTCTAAGATGGTTTCTTGTTGTGAGGAACAAAATAAGAAATTTTGAATATGTTTTATGTATGTGTTTTTTACATACCAAAATTTTCACATACAACAAAACACTATTTTACATGGGTATTTATTATTGTGAAATATATTAGATAATAATCTGAAATGAGTTAATATTTTTTTATGGAAACTATGGTAACCTATAGTTGGTATTAGAGGAAATGTATAGTATGATTTTGAAAGTGGGATGTGGAATCATTAGTGATTACCCCTAATGATATTCCTATGTATATGATAATATCTTAACATTATGGTAAGAATTTTGTTTTTATTCCCAAATAAAATTAATCCCAGCCAATATATTACATGCGTATTTGATTTTTTCATAGATTCAATGGTGGGTAATGAAATCAAAAAGAGTTTATTGAGTATATCTTAGACACTATTTTGGTGAATGGTGAATGGAACATTAATGCACACTTTGTTTGGCACTTTTGGGGATATGACTAGGTTAATTCAAATTTTATTTAATATACATTATGTAGGATTTCAACAGAAAAATGGCACGGATGACCTAGGTTAAATATAAGATAAAATATATTGAATAAAATGTGTCTTTATTTTGTCATCATATAATTGATTTTTTATAATTGATCACTCTAATTGAATAATCTTGATATTCATTTTAACAATTTTTCATTTAGTAAGGTATTTAAGATAGATTGATAATGTTTATGTGGTAATAGGTATGATCATATATTGAAGTACCATATTCAATATGAGTAATATGTGTTCATATATATCATGAATATTCCACAAGTAATTTTAATTTATATCTGCAATGACTGTATTATGAATTACCAATAGAAAATCTTGATGGTATGATGATCACATTATCTGTCTATAAATCATCCCATGATGAAGTTTAAGAGAATTTTCTCCCCAGAAATATTTATTCCTCCACTTGTTTAATTTTATTTGATTTTGGGAATGGAATTTATTTGTTTATATTAATCCCAAATCAATTTACAAGGAAGGGAAATCTCACTTGATATTCCAAACTGACCAACGATTTTATATCAGGGTGAAGATATATATGATCAACCCCATGTAAATTACATCTATTTGATGGGTATATAATCATATAAACTATTTTAATTATCCAATATAGTTTTGTATTTACTCAATACAAAATATATTCTTATTATACTGGATTTTTTAAATGTCTATATAGATGAGTTACCTAGTATTCCTCTAAACCATGGTGTTGTGTTTTCAATAGAACTCATTCCTAGTGATACAAATATTTCATAGAGTACATATAGATAGGGGATGATTCAGTTAAGAGAATTGAGGAAATCCCTCCTAGAGAATCATAATAACATATTCATTCAGATATGCACATCACTACGTGGAGTACCAATTCATTTTTCAAGAAGAAATATTGACCAATGTGAATCAGTATTGATTATTAAGAACATAATTGGATTGTGGTCGATAATAAGTACCCTACACCCAGTATTGATGATTTTATTGATCAATTATAAGGATATAAAATTTTTACAAGACTGAAACATTATATTATTATTTACTATAGAGAGTCAAAAGTGAATACATACATAAGATTAATATTTATTTGTTGTATGGACATTAGAAATTTATATTCATTCCAGTTTTTATTTTTTATTTCACTTCCACCTTTATTTAATTAGTTTATATATTCCTTATATATTACCTTAATCATTTAATGGTAGTATTTTTAGAAAATATAATTATA
Organism: Viscum album; assembly: GCA_963277665.1. Taxonomy (NCBI): domain Eukaryota; kingdom Viridiplantae; phylum Streptophyta; class Magnoliopsida; order Santalales; family Viscaceae; genus Viscum; species Viscum album. The sequence continues at coordinate 1,324,344,021 of OY728142.1, read as the reverse complement.
TATTTCAAGGGAATGTAAGATCAGAAAGATTATAAGAGGATTCTTCTAAAGACACTATGGAAGGTGAAGTTGTATGATTGATTTTACAACCTATAAATTTTTAATCATAATGGTTTATGTTGAGTTCATATAATGTTACGTTAGGGTATATATAGGGATCTATCAAAGATATGAGTTATTGAAAATTATCCAAAAACAATAACTACTACTCAAATATATTGTATTCTTTGATTGGATGGATATTAGAAACACTTTGTAAACTATTTATCATGGATATCGAATCCAGTAAACAATTTAACTCATAAGGGAGTTATGTTCCTTTAGACTAATGAGTTTTGAAATATTTTGAGAAAATAAAGAGAATGTTGATATTAATAAAATTTCAAACCCTACTCTATAATAGAGAAGGGTTAATATTGTATAGTGATTTATGAGAATGGTAACCTATATATTGATTTAAAGTTAGAATTTGTAATATTGACTTTAAATATATTATGGAATTGTCATTATGAGAAAAACTTTGATATTTATACTCACCATAAAAATTAAAATTAGATATTCATCTTGAAGGATTTGAATATGTCCCAAAAAAAGATATATAGATTTCATTAATGATTATTATTGATCACTACACTAACTCTTTATGAAATCAAACATTGTGGGTGAGACATTGAGTTAAAAGGATTATAATATATTATATATGTTGAGGATAAAAAATATTCATTATTTATTTATTTTTAGAGGACAGGCCTTGAAATCTTGAAGGAAAGGTAGAAATATTTTATTTCTCAAATGATTTTTCAACCATCTATTCATTTTACGATTAATGAGGTGTATAAGGAGAATGTTGACCACTAAACGAATATGAGAAATGTTTCTAATTTAATTATAAATAATGATGGGATGATAAGGTTTGGGTATGGAGTACATTTACCAGCAATACTTGACTTGAAGAAGGAACCATTTGTAGAATACCATTGAACATCATTCAATATTTGTCCATGAAGTTGTAATATGTATAAAGATATGAATGATTATTTTTGGTGGATAACATGAAGATATATATTGTGTGGTATATATCTTGGATGATGCAATTTTAACAAGTTAAAGTAGAAATTCATAAGTCTAATGGTATCAAGTATCTAATACCCACACCCGAAAGGAAATGGGAAAACATCACTTTATATTTCATCATTAAACTACCCGAAACATATCTATGATATAATTTAATTTGGTTTCTATTTAAACACAATATGATGTCAACAAACATCATTTATATTTTAGATGTTTATATCATGATTTTATTTCTAGTATATAAATTAAGGAAGTTGTAAGATTACATGGGGTACCAAATTATATTAAATATTTTCAGGACATGACGTTGACTATGAATTTATATAGAATTATTCACTAATATCTAGATATAGATTGACGTTTTAGTAATAATTATTTTCCTCATAGATATTTTTATTCTATAAATACCATTCAAACACTAGAGGATATTTTGACATCCTACTCTCTATATTTCAAAATGATTATGATCAACAACTTTATTAAGTCGATTTTTGTTAAAAAAGTAGCTTTTACTTGGGAATTAAATGTATCCTTTTGAATCCCACCATTGAAATAAGTGTTTAAATATGATATATTTGTATAAAAATAGATAAATAATTCTACAAGGACTGGATATAGTTAAGTAAATCGTGGAGAATATTAGATCCATTCAAAAACATATTAAGGCACCTCAGATTCGATATAATAATTATGAAGATAATCATCAATGAGATTAGGAATTTGATATTAGTGAGATGGTTTTCCATGTAATTTACCTATGGATAATATTTTTTATTTTCATAATGAAGGGAAATAAAATTCATAGGTATATTTGCTCCATTGAAATTATTTATTGAGTTAGGATGATACTTTATTACTATGAACTCCCACTAAACCTATGATAAGTAAACAATGTGTTCAATGTATCTCTTTTGAGGAAGTATATACCGAATACATGACATGTACTGAAATACCAAGTTATAATAAAAGGTCTTGATGTTTCAAATTATGAACAACTAATAAAAATATTGTATCATATAGTTAAATTTCTATAGTGCAAGAATGCTCATTGAATAAATGTCTTTGGTGGAATTAGAGATTTGAGGAAACAAATGGGATCCCAACGATTTGATGTGGTTGATATATCCTCAATTTTATGCTAGAGTGATAGAATTTTGATATATAAACTCATTTATGTGGGGTATAATTTTCTGACCCTAGATCTTCAATGTAATTAATTTCGAATAAATATTTTAGTACATTATGTCTTTCCTTAAATGCAACCATAAATTTATATGAAAAAAGACATAATAAACCATTAAAACATAGATAGGAAATTTTTAGGTGAAAATAATATTAACCAATATATGAAAAGTTTTGAATAATATTTTTTGTAAATTAAAATTTATTTATTCATTTAAAAAAAATAATTTATACATTTTTATTATATACATTTTACTCTTGAATAATTTATTTTCTTTATAAATGGTTTATTCATATTTTTCAATATAGAATTTATAAATAATTTTTTACATTTTTTGACCTTTTATTATATTAAATTTATTTAATTATTGAAATCATCATTATAATATTATCTTAGGGAACATTTTAATATTTTTCTAAAAAGATTTATTTTTCATTAAATAGTAAAAAATACAGATTTTGAATATGTTGTCTTTTATTTTGAAGTTAACAACACATTATATTTTGAGTTTTATCATAAAATAACATGGGAATCCATTAATTATAGATAATATAATTAATTTAATAGGAATTATTACTATACATAATATTGGTATATGTTATTTTTGGGGCTTCAAAAATATTTTCCTCAAAAAATATTTTTATGCATGTAATGTGTTTTTATATTAAAAAATTAATTAAATCACTATTGGTTTATAGTTTAAATAAATTTATATATTTCATATTTTATTAAATATTTTAAAATTCATTTTATGGTTTTTTGTAATTCACAAAATTGAAGAAAATTTAGTTATATACTTAAAATTTTATTTTTCTAAAAATAATTTATCATTGTTGTTTCTAAAAGTATATAATATTAAATTATTAAAATAATACAAATTTAATCTTTTTAATTAGATTCTATATTTAGAGTAAACATAATTAATATAGTGTAGTAGTTTTAATTCATTTCATTATCATATTGAATATTAAAAATAATAAAATTTTGTTACCACATTTAAGGTTAAATTAAGTTTACTTGGGTTTAAATCTGGAGATAAGTGTAGGATTTCCACCCACACCTACAAAATATTTATTGCTTGATTATATTTCAATATTATATTTTCCAAAAATCAAATATTAGGAAATTTGGGACCAATTTTACAAAAAAGTGACCTTAAATCATAAAAATGTTTTAATATATTTCATGTATGTCTCTCCCCTCACTTATCAAAGGCAACCTATCCATCTTTGTTATTCACACAACTTTATCCTTATTGAGTATCCATGCTATGAAAACACAAATTTTTTACAAACATTATTCTATGATTTATTACCTAAAAACACAGTTAGTACAACATAAATTATTTGGAAAACTATTGACTATGATTTATTCAGTATTTAACATATCAACATCACACATGGATACAACAAAATTATTTAAAGAATCCCTAAAACTATTCTAAAATTACATTGCCTTTATAATTGAATCGGATAACCTAGGGACATTCATAATAATGTGGTGAGCCATAAGGTTTAGTATGGTAATAAATAAATAATAACATGAAGATTCTATTACATGTTAGTCAATAGTAATTTTAATGATAGAAAAAACTATGAGAATCATAACATTAAAATTGACTCATTGTATATGATGAAAACATCAACCTAACAATGGAATGTGGAAACAACATAAAACATAACATAATAAGTTTAAGTCATGGATAAATTTGAATACAAAAAATAATGTAAATGGTCCCAAAATGTGTTAATATTATTCCATATTTTTCATTTATTATTTCTAAATAGTATAAAAAATTTCCCAATGTAATATATCACTATATAATCAAGGGTGCACTTATCAGTGACGTATTGTGTACATCCATAAGTGTTACATAGAGAAAAGTAAACAAATGATTATATCTCATAAAATTTAATCCCACTATTAATGAGTGTGGTATAAACATATGGATTTCCAAAATAAAATAATGATATTTATGTCCAATTGAATACCCCTGAGTGGAAATGGAAATAGTATTCAAAATTAAAAAGTTTGGAATGAAATAATCACTGGAAAATATCAATGTCATAACAGGGGTACACAAAGAATCATAGAAATAAATAACTTTATTCAAATGGGTATCTAATCACATGGATATAATAGGGGAAGTAAACGGGATATATATGTAAATAATCCTACATTGACAATTGGGAATTAAAATTCATAATACCAAAGAGTTCTTGAATAATTGTTTTTCATAGAAAATCTCAAGAGAATTTCTGAAGTATATCTGGCGTACATAATGAAAAGTCAGAGGGTTTATTGAATGTTATTAGGTAATTTCATAACATGGAAATAATAAGGTAAGCAATAGGTATGTAAAACATCATATCCCATCAATAGGTATTGGAATATAAGTGGAATTATGTAAAGATGTTTCTTTAATAAAAAAGAGATGGGGAGGATTTCTTATCTTAAGGTCAAGACTCCCAAATCATTGGTGGAGATTTTTGAGAGCTCAGGGAAACTTTGGGAGGAATACATAGAGCTAGGGGAAATGTACATGAATTCTAAAGGTTTTGTGAGTGAATCCTAATGGATGTTTTGGCAGGTTTTTATAGGAAAATAGAGTAGAGATCTTTATTATTTTCCAAAATTGTGTTTTCTACTCTATATTATAAAGTAATATAAACCAAAAACCTTCCCATGATTTTAACCCATTAGTTCTACCAAATAAGAGTGGTTTTATTTTTCTAATTAGTTAATTAACCAATAACATTAAAATATTAACATTATTAAAGTGTTATTGAGTCATGTATACAAAGATATGTTTTTAAAATATTATAATATTATATAGGTTTTTAAGGATTAATACAATAATAATAAAATTTAATTAATAACATAAAAACAATTTTTTTTAAATTTGAAACATATATTTTTAAGGGATAACTTTTATGGTATATATTAAAAATCTTTTTTGTCATTATGATGTTACATTGATTATCGCATATTCATATCGTGTTTAATTTTTACCTGAAAAGTTGACTATGATAGAAAAATATGAAAAATTAAAGATTGGAAAATTTCAATATTATGAATTAAAAAATAATATTATTCTTTATTATATAATATAAAATTTTAAAAATTTAAAACTTTAAAAGAAATCTACATGTATAATAAAAATACTAGTTTCTTGATAATAAAAAATTTCATAACCAAGTTAAAATTTGTTATTCTTTCTAAAATTATATTATAAATTATATTTAATAATAATTATTTAATAATAATGTTTAATTAAAATATAAAATATTGTAAAAATTATTTAATTTATCAGAATTAATGTCTTAATTATAATTTCATATTAACCAAAAAATAAAATTTTCTTATTTTATTACTAAAATTTAATTTTAATCAAACTCATTACAGAGTAATTTATAAGGTAAAAATATAATAAATTCATATAATAATTCATTAATAAAATTATAATATTAATATTAATAATATTATAGTCGATATACATATCACGTTAATACACCAATGAGCATTATAAAGGTGAGGCATGTGATTGTGAGATTTTCTATAGGGTGGATCGAAGAATGTGGTTTGGATTGTGATCTCGATGAGCTCTTCCATTCCCCATAAATGGGGTTTCTCATTATTTAGTTATGGAATATCATATCGGGTTTCATTAAAGAAAAATACTAATTATGATATCTCCCTTTGGAGCTACAATATATGGGCTTTAAATGGTCCAATCCTACTCTTCAGGGCCATCACTTTTTTATTATGTATCAATTTGAGTTTATGAAAACCCTATATATAAAAATATATATACACTAATCATATGATCCCTATTCGATTGATACATTATCAATGGCTATGATTCTTAACTGTATATTTATTCCAATATGATATAAATTATAAAAGTCCAATATAACCAAATTACTACATTTGTTATCCATATTTTCAATACCTAAATATGGACATTATTAGTTTTATAAGGGTATTTCATTTGTAAATGTTTGGTTTGTAACATCATTCCACCCTTCCAAAATGTCACCTTCAAAATTTTCATTTTAGAAACTAAAAAAGATGAGGGTGCTTTGGATTCATAACCACAACTGGTGTCGATGTTTCTTCATTAGTGTTGAAGTTCTACTAAAACACTTTGACTATGTGAGTTTCAGTGTTTTATAACACTTTTTCTCTACAATATATGATATTCAATGACTACTCCTCATATAAATGATCATTATCCAATGGTACAACCTCTAGATTTTGAAAATGTGGACGTTCGGGTAATTACATCCTGAAAGGGATACATGGAACACATAATGTACTTGAGATAAGTTAGCTTGGAGTGCCAGAGGATAGGCCACCATTTTTATGTGATCAATGATATCAAAGGTTAGGACGTATCTATTAATAGGATTTACCATCTTTAGAATACTCATATATGAAGGAAAACCTTATCACCAACCTCAAACTCTAGGTCTCATTGAAAAATATATGAAAATATATTCTACTTATTTTCTAAATATTTCATGTGATATTGATTGGATTGAACTTTTTGTGTCATCTCTTCAATAAGATGAGGTCAAATAACCTTCTGATAACCAACTTAATTCCAGAATGTTATATTATAAAACATATTCACATTCAAATCATTGTAAGATACCCTTTGAATTCATGTTTGGAATATATTGTTATATGAGAACTCAAATAGGAGAAGGTGTTGTTACAAAAATATTTAGAAATCCATTATCCAAAATCTCATCATAAATTCTATAAATCAGTGTAATCATAGGACCCAGATTATATAAAATAGAGTGTGGAACTGATTGCCACCTTGTAACTTCTCTCATGTATATCAAGGAAATTTATTCAAGATAGAAATCTTTCGTGGTGGAAATGAAATGCACAAATGTGGAATGCCAATTTACTACTACCAAGATCACATTATTTCCTTTAGGTTTCCCTGGAAGTCTAATGATGAAATCCATTGTTTTCTTTTCTCATTTCCATATTGTATGGGAAATGTTTGAATCATACCCGTATACCATTGTCAATATGCAATGAATTTCAAGCATAACAAACATTGAGATACACACTCTTCAATATCTCTATTCAAGTTTTCCTACCAAATATTTATATCCAAATATTTATACATCATGGTTCTTCCACGATGAATATAGTAGGATGATTTATGAACATAACAAAACTTTTCCCTCATTATTTATGATTTTCTTGGGTGACATATCTATGTTTCAAACCCTATAACTCAAACATAAAAAATTAGATCTCTATATTATTCATGACAATCTTCAGTGGAAATTAATTATCTTTTTAGAACATTGTGATTCTATCATGAATGAATTATTGATCAGTTATATTAATAATTTTGGATGAATATCCTTTTATTATTCACATAGATTTCATATTTATGTCTATGAATAATGGATCCTTTGTAATCCTTATCAAGGATATAGTTGTAGGATCATTTCTATAATGATAATATGCCACTATCTTTTCTTTCACATGATGAAATGGAATGTAAAATTCAAATCCTTAATGAGATATAACAACCTTTGTTGGCTCATAATATGATCCTTTTGTGTGAATATATACTTGCAGATTTTATGGTTTGTTCATATATCACACATATCCCAACATTGATAATGTCTCTAAATCATTAATGTTTACATCAGTGCAACCAATTCTAAGTCATGAGTTGGGTAGTTCATCATAAAGATAATTTGTTGGTGGGAGGCATGGGATATCACTTTTTCATTTTTATTGAGAAATAACCCCAATCCTTTTAAGGATTCATCACTATAAATAATAAAACCTTCACCACTATATGGTAATATGAGTACATTTACATTTATTATCCTCTATGTCATGTAAATAAAATGTTCCTCGCATTCACCATTCAATTAAAATTTGACTCCTTTCCATGTTAGCTTGGATATGGGGCTTGAAAATCATGGTTTTTTTCTTAGAAATCAATTCTAATAACCATATAATCCATGGAAAATATGTATTTACATAATAGTAGAAAGTTTATCCCACACTTCAATCATTTCTGTTTTGTAAGGCTCCACTGATATCCTTTTTTTGTGATGAAATTCCCTATAAATTTCAATTTTACCGACTAGAACTTTCATTTACTATACTTTTCATTCATATTTTAAATGTATAAGATCCTATGTACATTATTTAAATGCATCTCATGTTACTAATTTATTTTCAATTAGTGAAAAATATCATGAATAAATACCACCAAAAATGTGTAAATGAAATCACTAAATATTATATTCTTCGAATCAATTAATATTTCTAGAGTATTATTGTGTCCAAATGGTATAAATTTGAACACATAGTGCCTATAAATTGTATGAAATGTTCCCATGGGGATTTTCACTTTCTTAAACTTTACATGATAATATACCAACCATATATATACCTTATAGAAATACTGGGCCTCCTATAGATGATTGAAAAATTAATTGATCAGTGGTATAGGATAATTGTACTTTACCGTGATCTTTTTTAGATTGTGATAATAAATTTAGTAGAACAATGTTAAATCTTTATTATAGATTAATATGACTAATCCACCACATGATGAATAAATTGGGCATATGAACCATTTATTCAGATACAAATGTAGTTGCTTCTTTATCACTTCATGTTTAACAAAACCTATTCTTTACAGAGTCAAGGGTATTGGAAAACAATAGGGAATATGTATTCTTGAAAATCAAACCTTTAGATTGGGAGGAAGACCAGGAAATTATTCAAGAATCACATTAGCTTGTTCCCACACAATGGTAATATATTAAATAATTGTCAATTACTTAGTCTTAATAATTTGATCTAAATATGATTTACCCCAAGGTAATAATATTCATGATATTGATGATGCTACAAAAGTGGATTCATTATCCTTCTTGCACATGTATCGAATCAGATTTTGTTTCACAATAAATAGAGTTATAATTTCTCTCATAAAATTATCCCTTATATATATAAGTACAACCAATACTACCAATAATTTCATTGAATTTCTGTAAAGGACGTATGATAATTGTTTATAGGTTTTCAAACCATACGTTTTGATAGGGGAAAAGTTATATACTGGGGATGTAATAATTGACCAATTTAAATAGCCATCAACTTCTCCACTTCCAATAATATTAATGGTTTTTAAATAGTTCAACTAAAACAATTGGATATGAATAAAATGTGTAGAAAAAAATAAAAAATCAAATTCACTATTCATTAATTAATAACTAATTTCCCTAACAACAATTCATTAATTGGATCCACATCTATAGTTTTGGTGCAATAAGCTCAACCTGGATCTCTATAAATTGAACGTTTTTATTAGCATCAGTCATCGTAAACCCTTGGATTAGTGTATTGTATTGAATAGTGTCCATTTTTATTGTATTTGAATCATTTTACAATGTGATGATGGTTTACCAGTTCATTCCTTTCATAGATCACATTGGTGGAATCCTTGTGCCAGTAATCAATAGATAAGTTCCATTTCTTCTATCACCTAACTAATTTTCATGTACCATTTTTATAAATATCTTGGGTGCATCATCCCAAAACATTGACAATTGGTATGTTAAAATTTATTCCACCATTAAATGTTACATCTCACCATTATAATTAAAATAAACCTTCCATACCTTATCCACATGAGACGCATGACATTCACTGATCTCCACTTCATTTTTCAGGGAACATTAGACAATTGCTTCTTAACATTCAAAGTCCTGAATAGTTAAGGATTTTAATATAATCATATTTATTACAATAAATATTCATTCAAAATTAAATTTTGGATGATGAAGAAGTTATAGGTGTGTCATGCCAGTCTTGTGATGTTTTCACCATACACCATGATTGATATGTTGTCTTTTTTCTTGATGCTAAGGAATTCCCTTTCTAATTTCAATCGATGAGTGTCTGGAAAATAATTATCTGGAAAAATTTGAATTCCTTCAACTCCATTTCTTTTAAATCCTTCTTAGGATTTTTATTATTTACCATAACCCACCATTTATTAGCTTTTACTTCCTTATGATACACTGTGGGCATGACATTCTCTTCCCGAGATCATTTAAATATGGAGAATATCTTTTCAACGGAATTGATCCATTGTCTCACAATCAAGGGTTCAACAGATCCAATTAATGATGGAGGCCTTTCCCCATAAATGAATCAATTTTTAATTTATCATTCTTAGGTGGGTTAAGGTTTTACTCCTGATTTAGTTTTTAGTTAAATGATTATTTTAATTGAGAATGTATAACAATAAAGTATATGATTCATACTCCCAATAGGTTTGGAATCTCATTTGGGATGTCATCAAATTTCCCCTCATATTTATTATGACTCAGTTCCTCTAATTTCTATTTGTTTAAATAAATAAAGGGAAAATTAGTGATGATAATTTTAAATTTATTTAACACATAAAATAGAGACTATAGACATTAGAGGGATAACTCATAAATGATATGTATTTTTTAACCTATACATTTCATGTTTTCTAACATAGTTTATCCGTGATCTAATTCATAATATAAAATATTATAGAAATTTATTCCCCATTAAAATGGTTTATAATCAGATTGAAAATTTTCAAAAGATACCCCATGGGAGTGACAATCTAGGATTACAGTAGGGTCATTTTTCATGCACCGATTCCTAGTCAGTTCTAGCTTCATACGTTTTTTTTGGGGTTCTTACTCCAAGGTACATCTCTGAAAGAGTTACATCCACTTACAATATCCAAACAAGGATATATTTTTAATGAATCATATTACTCTATACTTACCAAAATTTTGGGATATCTACCTATTTTTAGTATTATCCCAAAATAATCTTTAATTTTTTATATTCCTAATAACAAAAATATCCACACCATCCTTTGAAACGAACTACTATAACATTTATCATTAATATACTTAATTTTCCTGATTTATTACCTAAAAACACATATAGTACAACCTATAATATCATTAAGCCTTGTTACTATGGGAAATTATGGACATAACATATCAATAGGATACATGAATACAGATAAAGTACTAAAACATCCTTAAAATGCTTATAATATTATATTGGTTTTAAAACTAAATCGGTTTAAATGGGGATATACCTAAGAAAAGGGTGAGCTATGAAGGCCATTAAGGGAATAAAAGTAGTATAAATTTAATGAGTTACATTTTTATAAAAAGTAATTTCAATGGTACCTAAATGTTGTTATAATCAAAAAATGAACATCAGAGAAGGGTAAATGATTATAACAAAAAGGAAGCATAAGAATATGAAAACAACATAAAAGATGACATTATAAAAAAAGTTCAAGAATAACTACCATGGAATCATATCATGGTAGAGAAATTTGTAGGACCGAAATGATGAATGTAGATGATCAAAATACATGAGGGGGGGGGGGTGATTTGTATACTTTAAAAAATTCCTTTGGACCTTTTAATGATGTTAATGTTTAAAAATGTTGAATAGGTTGAATTCACAAGACCTCCTAGTTCTACAAACTTTCTTGATTCTAGAAATGTGGTTCTGAAAATGAAACGTAATAAATGTTTACAAAAATATAGACACTAAATTAAAGCGTTTGAATCTTACTAATCAAAGTATAAGTACATGAAAGTATATGATAGTTATAATTTCCATATTAATCCAAATGCAGCAGAAAAAACATGAAACAATACAAGAAACAAGTAATAAATATTTTAACCCAATGAGATGGGTATCCAACAAACTTGGATAAAGGTCCCTTTATTTATACTTTCAAGAAAGTTTTCATTACCCACTCTAGGTTAAGCCCTTGATATGAATATAGGAGTATATCTTGCTATCCCCGTAAGCCCTCGAACTTCATGGTAGTCAACACCTCTTTATTCCTATCTCCTAAAGCCCTCAAATGTACTCAGCAATATTCGGAGTAGCACGGAGCAATTCTAAACAAGTTATTCAGTACACACAAAGAATGAGAGTCTCTCTCTAGAAATAATTTAATCATGTAATATCTAGAGTTGTAGAATAGTGTTTTGCTTTTTTGAATGAGATATAATTTGTAGGCGTATTTCCAATGGTCAGCTCCCTCCTCCAATGGGGAAATTTTTCCTTGAATTTCGGAGGGACTAGTACACATGTCACTCAAACAATGGTTAGTTAGTAACAAAATGGACAACATCATTTTATAACTCAAACAAGAATAAGTAAAATATGGTCACTCAACAACATTCAATTTTTTAGGGTCTATGGAAAAAATAGAATTTGGAGTCTAAGGAAAATTTAGAATAAAGAGTCTAAGAATGTAAAACTTTATAGTCTATATTACAAGGATATTTAGATTCTGTTTCTAAAAAAATTCAGAATCAGAATTCTATAGTTTTTGGAGTTAGAATTCTAAGGAATTAAGAGTTTGAATTCTGAGGAATTTAGAATCTGAATTCTAAGGAATTCAGAGTCTAAATTCTATAGAATTCAGAGTCTGAATTCTATGTAATTTGAAACCTGAATTTTGGAGAATTCAAATTCTTTATTTTCGAGAATTTGTTGTTCGGATTTTAGAGAATTTGGAGTCTGAATTTCAGAGAATTTGGAGTCGAAATTTCAGAGAATTTGGAGTCTGAATTTCATTGAATTAGGAGTCAGAATTCCGATCAAAAAAATAGAATACTCTATATCTATGAATTTATAGAATTCCAAGGTTTTAGATGTGAAATCAAATTTTACCCTTATAAATAAACAGCGTTAGATTTAGAGAGACTAAAAAAATGACAATGAAAACAAGGTAAGGATAAATTTCCTTGGGGATGGAAAATTTTCCTTATCAAGATAAAACGTATAGAAAATTGAATTTTATATAAAATATTTTTTGTGATTTTCAAAACATAAAGGAATGGAAAAGTCATAAGGAAACCTTATTGACTCAATAATCTCCCACTTTTTGGAAATCCCAAACATCCTTACTAAAAAGAAAAAAATAATGTAAGGACTTAAAAATTTTATGGAATTCTAAACAAAAATTATCTCCATTTACTTATGGATCAAAGTTAACAAGACCTACTCCCCCTTAGGACTTGGAAACCCTAAGGATCGTATTTTGAATTTCCAGAATGATATTTTTCATTTTATTGCATATGAAATTCTTCAGGATGAAAACTTCCCCTTAGATGAACTCCCCCTAACTTAGGGAAATTTATACATTTCTAAGTATTCTTCTTTTACATTCCTTTCTCCCCATTTGTGATTTTCAAACATACATATAGATAATGAAAAATAAAATATGGTACCTGAAATATTAGTACAAGACAACCAAAAATAAAGAACCTCCAAAAATTTCATTATGATTGGAAGAATATGTACCATAAGGAAAATACAACAAAAGATCAGATTTAGAATGATATTGTCCTTCATTATCCTTCGGTATCAGCTTCTTCACTATGGTTTTGAGCATCTTGAGTTCCTTGTGATACTCTTCTGCATTTTTGAGAAGCTGATCTTGATCTTCTGTTTTCTTCTCTAAGGCTTTGATTTTTTCTTCCTTAGCCATAAGAGATTATTCCTGAACCTTCAGAACTCATTCTTGCATAACTAGCTTCACTTCTATAACAATTCCGAGATCCCTTTCTCTCTTCCAACTCTGAGAAACTAAATTCAATTTCCCATTCAGATATACCACTTCTTGATTTCGAAAAGTCTGTTCCAGAGTTAGTATTTCCTCAAAACTATTAGTGTGATCCTTGATTTTCACATCTTCAGTGTCAAAAGCATCCTTGAGACTTTATTGGAATTAATCAAGGATTCTTATCTCTTCAAATGTCTTCTTTAACTATCTTGTCATCTTTTTTCATGATTTTTTATGAGTCTCATAGCTAATAAGAAAAGTCTTGATGTCTGCCTCGAGTTTGACACACTTATCCATCCCCATGGATACTGAATCTGATTTTTAATGTAATGAATGCTGAAACATCTGGAATCTCAAGTCTATACTAGGGAATAATAGAATAGTCCCAAAAAATTTTAAAAAAAACTAAACTATAAAGTCTTGTCTGAGAGAGGACGATTCCAAATCTGATACTTTGGTTGGTGAGGATTATTTTTCTAACATAGCATGTTTCCTCATTGATGAAGTACCAACTACTGTCTTTTTCACTATAAATTTTCTAGGTGTATCAACTACCACCTGTTTTCCATTATCAGCTTTCAGAATGACTTCCTCCTAAAAAGGTGATTCATGTTCACAATCAGAGAGCTGAAATTTTTTGTCTTCATCAATTTCTTATTTTTCAGCTCTTGCCTCTACATCCACTAGGTGAATGAAATCCTTATTGATACTTTCATCCCTAGATAGTTTATTTATTTCATTTTCATCCTTCTATTAATCCGTCCAAGGAGTATAAAGCTTTGATGATTGATCTTGAGATGTTCGAAATGATAATTTATCATAAGGGATTTTGTTCTCATGATATTCCTCTACTTTCTTTAAAATATCCTCAGAGTGACCACTACCTTCTTTGTCCTCTTATTCTACTTCTTACTCTTCAACTACTTAATCTTGATGTTTTTTTGGAATTAAAAACATATTTCTTAGAGTTTCAGGAAGTGGCTATTGAGGAAGGGACTCAGGTACCTGAATATTCTCGGAGGATTTCTCAGCAACCTTTAGAAGGGATTACACTATTTTTGCTTCAGACAACATCTTCCTTTGTATCTTTTATTTTTCTTCATTTTCTAGATTCTCAGTAGTCTTTTCCTGAAATTATTTTTCCTCAGTAGTGTCGAGGCCAAACAAAGTTTCCCCTTCCTTCATGTTCTTCTTATCATCCATCCACTTTTCTACTACCTCGTCAGGATATGATTTTTTTTATTTGGCTTCCGTGGTGTGGATTGAGTTTCCATAGCCTCTGGGTTTTTTCCTTTGTCTTCAACTTCCTTCACCATTATCTTCCTTCCACCATTTTAGAGGTCACAACCACTTCCTGCTTAATTGATATTTCTTCTACATCCTCTTATGGAAAATCATAAAATTATTCGAATTCTTTAGAAAACCCAACATCCATCCTTCTTAAGGTGTCATCACTCAAAAACATGAAATTGTAATTTCTTGACATAGATCTGCAAGGCATTTTGATGGATTCTAATCACTGAATAATAATTTTTAGCAGAATGGCTGGATACATTATAATTTGTGATTTCAAATATCCATTTTTAATTTCTCAATCATAACCAAAATGTACTTAACCAAATTTATCATTCTTAAATTCACCAATAAATCCAAAATACACATATCACTTTTCTTCAATGTATCCTTGTCTTCTTTTCTCGGAATGATAAAACCTTGAACCTGTAGTTCAATAATCCTTATGTTCATAGATAGAGGAAGAATCTTCGGAGTCATTACTTCTAAAAGACCATGGAAATACCTATCCTTCACCTTATCAAAACTTCCTTGAACATTAGGTATCCCGTGAGTATAGAACTCTGCTTCCCCTTCATACGGTATTCCAATCCAACTAGCAGCCTTTGTGTAAGAATGGGAATATGTCTTTCTATAACACTTGAATGGGAACCTGTGTTTGTCATCTTCATTGAAGAAAGTTACTCTCTCATATAACTCTACTAACAACTCCAAATGGACCAAATCATGTGCTTTTGGTTTCAAAATGCATACACTCTCCCAGCAATTGATCTTGATATTCATAGAGATAATTGAATCATGCTTAGAAAATAAATTCAGAAGAACCGACCTTTTTTCTGTAAATATACCATTAAAATATTTCCTTTAAATACAACATTTCTTTTTGAGACGAATATTCAATAGATATTCAGAAATGAGGAACCCTTGATGATCCAAAAAAAGCTTATGTAGGAGGGGAAGAGCTTCAGCACGCGAAGGATTGAGTTCGATGTGGGACAACCATTGGGGGAGTCCATTATATAGAAAATCGATGTGATGGTTCAACTTACCTGATTTATCAAACAGTTTATAACTTTCTAATCATATCTGATGGTTGAAAAGATAGTTGTAGAAGAAAATTTGAAAGATTATGATCTTTTGAGGTTTTTAGGACAAAGAATTCGAATTTAATGAAAAGTAAATCTGAAGAATATAAAAAAAATAGCCAGGAAAAATGTTGATAAAGAAAACTTCTAGAAAGAAATCATACATTTTGGATTGCTTAGGGAAAATATTCTTAATAAGGAAAATTAATCTTGATGAATATTTAGATACATAAATTTTTATACAACAAAAATTACGATTACGAATAATTTAAATTATGAAATTTTTTTACTATGAATATTTTTCTACGAAAATTTTGATTATGAAAATTTTAACCATGAAAATATTGACTACGTAAAATTTAACTACAAATATTTTGACTAAAAAAATTTCAAGTACAAAAAATTGGTCTACAAAAAATACAACTAAGAAAATTTTGACTAACAAAATTTTAACTACGAAAAATCTTGACAAAGAAAATTTAAAAATTATGAAAGAATTTTGTAATGAAATATTTCTATTATGAAAAATTTTAATTATGGAAAAATTTTATTAAAAAATAATTTTTATTACGAAAATAGTCATTAATTTTTTTTTCGTTCTATCTATCAAGTAGATGTACTCCCCCTATGAAAAAGAGTTTTTGTATTGTAAGGATATAGGTTTCAAAAAGAAGTTAATGTATAGGATTACCTTATGGTATGCATTCCTAAATTTTGTTTAATGTATTCAAATCTATCATATGGTAAAGATTTTGTGAAACTATCAGCATGTTGATCTTGCATTCTGATAAATTGAAGAATGATATCTTTTTTTGTGTGTGATCCCTAAGAAAGTGATGCATAATATCTATGTGTTTTTCACAAGAGTGATGTGCATGGTTTTTACTTAAGGAAATGGTAGTAGTATTATCACACAATATTTGTGTTTTGGTAAAACTCATACCATAATCTGTGAGTGTGTGTTGCATCCACAACACATGAGCACAACAACTTCTAACTGCTACATATTCAAATTCAGCAGTGGAAAGTGATACTGAGTGTTTCTTTTTCCATGAAGAAGAAACTAATGAATCTCCTATGAAATTAAATGTTCCAAATGTACCTTTCCTATCCATTCTACATCCACCAAAGTCAGCATAAAAAAAATTTATAAAACAAAATCATTTCCAAAAGTATAAAAGAGTCCTATATCAATGGTTCCCTTTATGCAGCGAAAAATCCTTTCCACTACCTTTAAATGAGATTCTTTAGAATTGGATTGATATATTGCATATAATCATATTGAAAAAATTATTTCTGGATGACTAGCTGTCATGTAAAGTATAATTCCTATCATACCCCTAAAAGATTTTTGATATTCTGACTTCCTAGCTTCATCAGGATCAAGTGAATCTGTGGTACCAATGTAAGTACATATACTCTTAGTATTGTCATATCCATAATTTTTATGAATATATTTAATATACGTATGTTGGGATATATATATTCCTTCTATTTTTTGAGAAATTTGAAAACCAATGAAAAATGTTAACTCACCCATCATACTCATTTCATACTCAGATTTCATTAGATTCGCAAAAGAACCAGTAAAAGATTGAGGAGTTGAACCAAATATAATGTCATCAATATAAATTTGAGAAATCAAAACATTTTTAAAGTCTTTATTTATAAAAAGGATTGGATCAACATTTCCCTTAACATAATTATTTTAAAGAAAAAATCTTGTAATCCTATCATATCAGGTTCTATGGGCTTGTTTGAGTCCATACAATGATTTGGTATGTTTGAAATCATGTTCAAGATGTTTTATATCATCAAGACCAGGAGTTTGTTCAATAAAAAACATCCTCATGAAAAAAACCATTAAAGAAATCTCATTTAACATCCATTTGAAAAAGTTTGAAATTGAAAAATGCTGTAAAGGCAAGTAGAATATAAATAGATTCAAGTCTAGATACTAGAGCATAGGTTTCTTCATAGTCCATTCCATCTTGTTGATTATAGCCTTTAACAACCAATATTTCATTATTTCTTATTATGATTCCAGTTTCATCTCATTTATTTTTGAAGACCCATTTTACTCTAATAACATAAGTTTCCATAGGTCATTCAACAAAATTCCTGACTTTATTTCCTTCAAATTCATTTATCTCATCTTGCATAGCTTTTTTCTAATCATCCTCACCTAAAGCATCATCAGTACTTTTTTGTTCTAATTAGGAAGGGAATGCTAGATGTTATACATCATTAATTAAATAACGTATAGTCCTTATTGGTTGATTTACATCATTAATGATACTATCATTGGGATGATTCTTAATAAACAACTGATTTGGATTTTGTAAAATAGGTTCATCAACATAGGGTAAGAAGTATTATAGGGAAAATAATTCAAAAACATTTTCTTGAACATTTTCCTTATCTAAAGGAAATTCTATCAATAGTTGATAATTAGTTTTTGAAAACACATCTGATGATGTAGGATGAGTTTGTTTGAAAACAAAATGATCAGTTTCATAAACATTGATATGTACTCTTCCTTCAACAATACATGCATTTTTATTGAAAACATTATAAGCCTTAGAAGTCATGGAGTTGCCTAAGAAAATTACTTCATCATATTTTGGTGCAAATTTGTGTAGATTATCTTTTGTATTCAAAATGAATACCTTACAACGAAAAACCTTGAAGTAGGAATGTCTAGGATTCCTACCATTCCATAACTCATAAGGTGTTTTATATAGAAAATTTCTAATCAAAACACAATTTATAGTATAGAAAGTAGTACATACAGCTTCTTCTTAGAAAATTTTGGTACTGAATATTAACTCAACATGGTTCTTGTAATCTCTTGAAGAATCTTATTTCTTCTTTTCATAACACTTTTTTTGGGGTTCTTGGTGATGAAAAGTTATGAGTAATGCCTTTTCTACTATAAAAGGTTTCAAAATCAG
The DNA here is from genome assembly GCA_963277665.1 of Viscum album. Lineage (NCBI taxonomy): Eukaryota > Viridiplantae > Streptophyta > Magnoliopsida > Santalales > Viscaceae > Viscum > Viscum album. Next base: position 1,324,324,773 of record OY728142.1, on the reverse strand, counting down.
AATTTTGAAATTCACCTCCATGATCACTATGAATATTTTTCAATGGAATGATTTTCTCATTTTTAACCTGGGCTCTAAATGTTTTGAAATAAGAAAAAGGTTCAGATTTCATTTCTCGAAAATAGACCCCTGTAAATTGAGTGTAATCATATAATAAAAACAATATATAATATTTTCCTCTAATGCTTCCAGTTTGTGTGGGACCAAAAAGATCCATATGCACTAACTGTAATGCATTAGTAGTTGAGACTTCACCGACTGATTTAATACATGATTTATGTTTATGGTCAAGTTGAAAAGGATCACAATCTTTTGAAGAATGAAATCTATGCTCTAGTAGATCCTTAACTAGTCTTTTCATAGAGAGTTTTCATAGGTTCTTAAGGTCATAGTGTCTTAACCTTCTATACCACAACCAAGAATGATCTTCCATTGCACTAAGACAAGATTGGTCTTGGCTTATAAGATCTTCTATGTTTAATGTGTTAACTCTCTCTTTCCTATTGGCAGAAAGAATAAACTCTTCCTTTGAACTATGTATTAATCACTTGTCATTCCTAAAATTCAAAAGGTAACCATCATCACATAATTAACTTATGTTAATGAGGTTGTGCTTTATACCCTTAATAAATAAAACATTTGAAATAAATGTTTTCCAAGAAAAACAATGTTACCTATACCAATAATTTCTCCCTTTTCATTATCTCTAAAAGATACTTTCCCTCTTTTTATCTGGATAATATTTTCAGAAATGTTTTTGTTACCAGTCATATGCCAGGAACATACACTATCCATGTACCATGTATTACGGTTGGTAATATATTTATTTTCTAAAAATAAGAGTGTTAGATTTTCGGAACACAAAATTTCTTGGATTCAGAAACTTCTGAAATAAAAATGTTAGGAATCCACATTTCCATTAAAAATATTCTTTATGAAAACCTAAAGATTGAGTTTTGTTCAAGGAACTATTTTTTTCCCAATTACCACAACACTAACACATACTGTATAATGTATCACTTTGTGAAACAAAATAATTATTATTAAAAATTGGTTTTGAAATAGTATAACCAAAACTGGAATTATTCTTTAAAGGTCAAATTTGGGAATACATCTTATCAAAATTTTCCATTCGTATGGTAAAGTTTGAAAAACACTACCTCAAAGAAAATATTTCTGACTTTAATCTAATAACTAAGTTCTTATCCTTAAAAACATCATTTTTAGAAACATTGTTAGGCTCTAAAACATTTTTCTTAGAAATTACTTTTTTTAGATCCTTTGAAAGTTTATCTTTCTTATAATTAACTTCCTAAAGGGTTTTTGAAATACTTTCAAAATCAAGTTTTTTTTATTATCTAGAACTTTAGAAAGATCAAATATTTCCATAGTAAAAATAGGAATCCTAGAATTTTTCTTATCAGGATTTTTCTTGAAATCATAAATTTTATTCTGAAGGAGATCATCAAACCTAGAATCTTCTTTATAAGGAGGTAATGTATTATCTTCATCATGAAAAGATTATTCATACGAGGATTCATAGTATTTACTATCAATACAATTTGTATTTAAGGATACATTAATTATGGATTCAACATTATATACTTTAGCTATTACACAATGATTTTTAATAGGTAACATGGAATGTAAACCAAGATTCTTCGGTCCAGAAGGTTCATAATATGAGGATTCATCAGAACAGTCTCCACCACTGGCACTCTAGGTGTCATTATCTTTGAAAACATTCTTAGAATTAGATTTTTAGTACTTATTTATATTCTTTTTAGAATTATTTTCCTCTCTATCATTTCTGCTATGAAAAGCACAATCTTGCCTTATATATCCATCTCTTTTGCATTCATAACAAGTGACTTCAGAGTCTTTATTACCCTTTCTTCATTTATTCTTACATCAATTCTGAAAGTCTTTCATCCCAACTATCTTGTTCATCCTTTTAGAAAGATTAGCTAGTTTATTCATAGAATGTTCACATTAAATTGATTCAGATAAAATAGTGTCCTTCTCAGATTTCGATCTCGTAACTCTCTCAGGAGTCTTGGATTTCATATGATTTGAAGCAATTGTAATAGAAGCACATCAATTCCCATTATTTATCTTAGCATTGTCATCATCTCTCATCATTATAGTATAATGTTGAAGAAGAGTTCCAGAAATCTCATCTAATGCAATCGTTGAGACTTTCCTATTCTCATCTTTAGTTGTCCTCTGGGGTTTCCACTCGTTAAGCACGATGTATATAATCTTGTCTACATGTGCCTCATCATTTATATGTTTTCACCCATAGACTGTAATCTATTGACAATAGTCATAAATCACTATTGTACCATACATATAGGTTCTCCATAAGGGAAGAAAAAACCATCGTACTCAGCTCTAAGAATATCTCTACTAGGTTCAATAACATTAGAAGTTCCAAAATTAGTTACATCAAGATTGTTACACATAATATTTGCAACTTTACAAGAATAAATTAGGCTATATATATTCCTAGTCATGGAACACAACAAAGTATTGTGTACCTTATAGTTTATTTGATATTCTGACTTCACTTGATTAGTAAATGTTCTTGACTTCCTTATCAATAATCTTGTACTCTCTAATAAGCATAACAAAGTTGCCCACTCCAGTATTAATGAAAAAAAGTCTTCATATAATCTCTCCAATTTTCATAATCATTCCAATAAAAAATAGGTGTTCTAGTAGGATTAAGATTGTCAATTGAACCAACATTCATTCCTAACATCTCAAATAAAAAATATATCTACACAAACTAGTTTGTAATAAAAGTTTTTAAACAAGAATAAAAATATCGTAAGAAAGAAAAATATAGAACAATGAAAACTGGGGAAAGAAAACTTATAGGTTAATATAAGTATTTCAGAGACCTCCATTGATACCAATTTTAGGATAAAAAAGATGAATGAAGATGATCAATATACAAGGTGGGGGGGGGGGTGAATTGTATAATTTTAAAAATTCGTTTGGAACCCTTAATGATGACAATGTTTAACGATGTTAAAAAAGGTAAATTCACAAGACCTCTTATTTCAACAAACTTGATTGATTTCAAAAATGTGGTTCCAGAAATGAAACTTATGAAAATGTTACAAAGATATAGATTTCATCGTAAAGCGTATAAAATCTTACTAATCAGAGTGTAAGTAAAAGAATGTATTAGATATTTATACATACCTTGTTAATCACAATGCAGTAGAAAACCAACTAGAAATAATACAAGTAACAAATATGAAATCATTTAACCCAAAGAGAAATTTACCCAAAAATATTTTTTAAAGGTTCCTTGATTTATAATTTCAAGAAAGTCTATCATACCCACACCTGGGTAAGCCCTCGATACGAATATTGTAGTCTATATTGCTATCTATGCATGCCATCAAACTTCATGGTAGTTATCAACTCTGTCTTCCTATCCCATGAATCCCTCAAATGTCCTCAACAACATTCGGTGTCCCATGAAGAAATTAAGAACAAGATGTTCAGTACGCAAAATTTATGAGAGTCACTCTCTAGAAATCACTTCAGCATGTAATCTTTAGAGTTATAGAACAGTGTTGATCTTGTTTAAATGAGCTATTATTTATAGGAACATTTCCAATGGTCAGCTCCCTCCTCCAATGGTCATATTTTTCCTTGAATTTAGGTGGGAACTGTAAATGTCTTACTCAAACAATGGTTAGTTAGTAACAGAATGCATAACATTATTTTATAACACAATCAAGAATAAGTAAAATATGGTTGCGCAACCTAATTTTATTATTCAGAGTCTAAGAAAAAAAAATTTAATTTAGAGTCTTGGGAAAAAATATAATCCAGAGTCTAAGAAAGTTATCCGTAGGATTCTATATTACTATGATATTCAAATTATATTTCGCAGGGAATTCAGAATCAGAATTCTATAGTTCTCGAAGACAAAATTCTATGTAATTCTGAGTCTAAATTCTGAAGAATTCAAAGTCTGAATTATGTAAAATTCAGAATCTATATTCTAAGGAATTTGGACTCTGAATTTTGAGAAATTAGGATCTTGAATTTTAGATAATTCGGATTCTGAATATTGTAGAATTAAGAATCACATTTTTAGAGAATTCAGAGTTTGAATTTCATAGAATTTGGAGTCCAAATTTCAGAGAATTCGGATTCTGAATTTCAGAGAATTCAGAGTCTGAATTTGGATCTGTAAAACAAAATACTCTATATCTAAGAATTTATTGAATTCCTAGGTATTATATGTTAAACCAAATTTTAAACATAGAAATAAAAAGATTTATATTTAGAGAGACTAAAAAATGAACCATGAAAACAAGGTAAGGTTAAATTTCCATGGTGAAGGAAAAGTTTCCTTATCAAGATGAAACTTATGGAAAATGAAATTTGCCTTAAGATAGAGTGTTTGTGATTTTCAAAACATAATTGAATGGAAAAGTCATAAAGAAACCTTATTATATCAATGAAAATTTCATAATTAATTATATTTATCTCTTAATAGTATATAATACATCTCATGAGACTAAACATTTACCCAATGCATTGGTGCCCAATTTATTTCATGGTTCACCCGTCACATTCATAACATGTTCAAGCATTAGTGTTCTACATAGTTCATTCAATATAGGATAATATTTCATTACATATAACGCCTTGATTAAGGAGTGTATTATAAATTCAAGTAATTACACAATAAAATATCTATTCTAAATTCAATGTGAATACCCTTGAGTGAAAAAAGAGATGGTATTCATGATATTAAGGTTTGGCATGGAAAAAATAAAGGATAATTTCGGCAGCATAACAGGGTACAGAATTAATCTTGTAAGGGAAAATTGATAGTTATAGGGGTATCTGATAACATGGGTGTAATAAGGTATGTAATACGTACATGTAATACAACATAAAAAATAATTAAGAGGCTTAATAAAAATGTTTTCTTGAAGAAACAAAATTGCATGAAAAAATCATAGGATAATTTCATCCACATAATGGGGGTACATGATGAATCAAGTGATGGATGAATCAATGATAAAGAGGATTACTATCACTAAAAGATCATATGTTAAGTAAGATTAATGTGAAAAATTATATCCCATCAGTAGGAATGGGAAAATAAAAAGTCATTACATAAGGATGGTTCTTTAATGAACAGAATGGGAGGATTCTTTACATTGAGATGGTGATTCAAAATAATTTGGATGAGCTTCTTCAGAGATTAAAAAAACCTTCTGATGAATCTAGAGTGGAAATGGGGATTATGATCTCGATCCATGGGTTTTTAGTGAAATAAAATCATATTTTTGGATGGATTTTATAGGAAACATTAATGATTTGTTTTTTATTTTATATACATAGGCATTGGACTATAAACCATAAAGTAATCAAAACCATAACACTTAGCATTATTATTTACCATTTTCTTTATATAATAGGGAAGGTTTTAGTTATTTTACAAGACCATGATCTGAAAACATTACAATATTTCCCTTGGTGATGTCCAAGTGATTGATGTTTTTTAGGGAGAAGGATTCATGAAGGCTTTATAAAAATAATAAAAAATTAAACAACAATATTTTAATGAAGAAACATATACTTGGATGTGGAAATATTATATTGTATATGTTACATCACCTTTTTAACTTTATTATATCATAATACATACAATATATTTATACTATATTTAATTTTAACTTGAAAAATCGAATGGATTAGAAAATTATGAAAGATTAACCATTGGATAATTTGAACATGGTGATATAAAGAATAATATTTATTTTTTCCGAAGAAATCCATAATTATAATAATTTACACATTAAAAAACAATTTTTGTTGTAAAAATACAAGGGGGTTTGACAATAACAGCTTTCTATCCCTTATAAAAATTATTTTTGAATTCATAAGAATATATTGTCATCTAAATTTATTAAAAATTATATAATAATAATATTTTATCAATCTTATAAAAACATATTTCTTATTTGATATGAAATATTACATGAAATGTAATTTGATTTGTATCTTATAAATTTATAATTTCTTTAAAAATCATTAATTATTCATTTTTAATGTCAAAAAATAAAGATTAAATATAATTAATAATTTATTGGAAATAAAAAATAAATATTTCTACTATCATGGAAAACATAAATATATATTTATTAAACTAGTGAATTTTATATACATATGGTGTGTAGCTGTGAGAGTTTCTTAGAGTGGTTTTGGTGAACATAGTTTGGTTCGTGATCTTGATGAGCTTGAACTACTCGTATACATGGTTTTTCTCATGATTTAGTTATAAAATATCAAATTTGGATTAGTTAAGGGTAAATCTCTATGATTTTGTGTCCCTAAAAATCTCTACTAAAATGGATTCATAAGGCATGATCATATAAGTACAGTATGTCTATTATTTCATCTATATCGATTTGAGTTTATCATAACCCAATATATATACTAATCATATGATCACTATTCGATTAATGTTTTATCCATGGTTATGATTCCTGACTGTATTTTGAATTCAATAAGATATAACCAGTAATAGTCTGATATAACCAAATTATTTCATGTGTTTTCTATATATACAATATATAAATAATGAACTTATTTTCTTAAAATGGATATTTTATTTATAAAATATTGTTTTGTTACAAAAAATACCAAACAAAAAATTTATTTAGCGATTTCAATTATTCTATAATTTCCGGTCATTTCTAAATACAAATATTTCAAGGCATAAGCAGTAAGGAAAAAGAGGACTCTTAATAATAAGTAAAAATCATAACCATTATTTTAAATTTTATTTTATGTTATACATTCTATAAACATGATGTATCCATAAGAACATGATGACACAAAAATTACAAATACAATTCATTTATATTTGGACTATGTATCAACTATTTACTGAATCTTCTCAATCTAATGGAATATAAAATTATTTCTCATGCATTCATGTATACTGCAACCTCCATATAAAGATACCACTCATTTTCCACCACCATAATTCATGGTTGGTTATTATGATAGAATTAATGTTCATATATAATATCTATGTTATCATAATTATTTCGAGGTGATGAATTAATATTTACTATTATTTGATTCTAGTAATTTTAGAATTGATAGTTTCACTCATCCATATGTGCTGACAACTGTCCTCTTGTGAATATATAATTCATTTTTCTTCATATATTTATATTAATGGTTATATATTTGTATTTAATAAATATACATGTTATTTATATCATTATTACAAATATAGTGATAAATTATCATCCACAACCTTAGAATTAATTATTAATTATTACTAATTATTTATTTATAATTTTTTGCCTCATTTTTTGAGTTCTGATTCGAACTAGTTTTTTAAATAAAATAAAATATTTTATTTTTATGAATTGTTTCACAGTTATTATTAACCATGTTGGAGGACATATAGTTTTTATAGAGCTAACTAGATGGCCAACACATGGTTTCACTAACCGTGAACCCAAAATATGTGTGGGGGCCAAGAGCATTAAGTACATAGTACATATATTTTCAAACCGTGAGAAAAAACCATATGTGGTATCTATATCTAAAAAATTTAAAATAATGTAACAATAATAATAATAATAACAACAATAAAAATAGTAAATCTAATTCTAATACCCCCATACCTAATTCCTGGAATACTCCTCTCCCTCATGCACTCATTCGATGTCATGCAAAGGGAGATCTTGAATATAGACATTCTCCACCCATATTCATTATTCATTGGCTATTTTCCCTTTAGATTCTTGATGTGATTTTCTTAGTTTAGAATTTTGGCCCCTTCTTCACCATCTTCCTCCTTTTTTCTCTTCATATCTTTAGTTTGAGGTTGACTGAAAAATTGTGTTTCCTTATGATTTTTTTTTTGTATTTTTTATGATTAGGTGTTTTAATATTATTCTATGGATCATTGTGCTTGATTGATATTGGAATAGTCCTCTCGTATCATTGGTAGTAATTTCTTCTTTAGTTCATGATTGGTTACCCTATGTTCAAGATTTTAAATTTAAATCTATAAATTTATAATTATTTTTTCTTGTGTTTTTATAATATTATTCTATAAATAAATTATATAAACATGTTTTGATTACTAGATTATATTTTTCTCAGTATTTTTATAATTTCTTTTTATTTTCGGAATGATATCTTGTATTAAATAAGGTTTTTGTGTTTTTTTAATGTACTAAACATCTAAAATTATATATCAGTTTCTAAATTGATTTTAATAATTTAAAATTTAAATTTATAAAGATAGTTTGGTCATTAAACTAGTTTCCATAAAGGATGGATGGATGTTTTTGGTTTCCATGTGATCTTGTAATTGATTTTCATTCCATGAATTTTTTAATTATTTCTTGACCATATATGCATATATATAGATAAATATATAGTTTAAATAATTCTTTATATTCACTATTAGTGATTAGAACATGTAAATTTGTACAAGGGGTCAAAATATATATCAATATATATTAATATTTATGTTTGAAGTGTGGTTTTAGAACATGAAAGACTTGGGAAAAGCTATTTTCCCCATAAATGGATTTCCCTTTTATATGATGTTCCCCAATTAGAAATGTGAAATTTTTAATGGAAATGAAAACCCCTCCTAAGGGATTCACATTATATTGGAAAATTATAATGAGCTAAATGTTTGAAATCTGATGTAATCCCAAAAAGGGTATTGTAAATTATTGATGTTGCTAAAAAAGGGCTAGACTTGAGGGTGGTTGAAGGTGAGGAAATGATTTATCATTTTTTTTGAAAGGTTATAACAAGTTTATATGCTCCATATTTATATAAAATCATCTATATATATATGTCATGGGAATCCTTGGGTGGTTCAGTGGGATCCTAATAGCCGTACAAGGCATCGTTAGTTTCTAACTGTGCTGTGAAAAAAGATATTTATAAAACAAAAACTATAATACTAAATTAATTAGATTGTAATATAAGGAATTTTTAGGTGTTGAACCCATAGTGTTAATGTGTATCTTTGAAATTAATTAAGAAAATAAGAATTGATAATTTTTGGTTTATTGGAGAAATAGAAACAATGAAGTAGGGGTTGGGATTTAAATCAATATGGGGGACATGCTAGGTTCAGTGATTTCCGGTTTTTGTTCTAGAAATTTGATCATAATTGATTAACTCATTTTTGGTGAAGGATTTGGGTCATTAGGGATACTTGTTCTTGATATACAGTTCTATTTATACAATTATTCCTTTATAATGGTCATATACTTAGTGTAATCAAAGAAATAGGTGACCTGAAACCTTGTTTAAATATAAATGACATAGATATCATAATTTTCATAAAAAATCTAATCCGATTGATTGATTCGATAAAAAGATAACATTTATAATGTAGTAATGGTCTTCCAATATGAAAATAAAGATATTTTGTATTTAATAAAAACACTGAATCAATATAAAAAATGAATTGAATGTTAAAAAATCATCCTTAAGAACATATCCCTCTATAATCATGTCACCAACCACTATGCGACTACACGCTCATGATGAGAGCGAGTGACATGGGTACCCAAAGAGGAATGGTGGAGAAGAGAATCTCTGTATCATCACTCAGGGTTTTGTAGACATCCATTGATGTTACTCAATATCCTCCTTAATTTAGTGACTTGGAATTGTTGTTAGGGGTCTTATTTATAGGCGAATATCATCGAATCCCACGGCCCACATCATATGATTTTTCACTATGTGTCATCGTGGTCATGATGTGTACATCAGATCTAGTTTTTCCTCTAATACATAAAATCTATGGATTCAAAATTGACAAATGACTTTCATCCTGACATGTTTTGATAGTACAAGGTGTGTAATTTTCTATCATGTTGTGTTTTCCCATCATGACTTGTCTAGTGCATATATTTTTCACATAAAATGGTCATGTTGTGTACATGTGGTAAAAGATGTGTAATATTTTTTTTATGGTTTCCGGCCCCTCTTTATCCCCAAGAAAACTGATGCCACACCCCTTCACATCACTCGTGGGATGAAAAACCATTGGGCTCATATTTCCTCCTATTTTTATTCATTTTTTACACATCCATTATTTGTTACAAAAAACTAGAAAACCAATAAAAGTATTCCAAAATTGGAAAGATTAATAATTTTAATACATAATTAAATATAAAAACCAATTGAAATATATAATCATGAAATACACATATCAAATCATTAGGTACACATGCTTCACCAGTTGATATTACACATAGACTAGTCGCCCTGAGTATATTACAAAAATTCCCATGGGACATGCCCCTCAGTGAAACTACGGAGCATGTTGTTGTGTTTTTGGGAAGTTATTGATGATATATAGTGTTGATATAAAATGATCATCTGCATATTTATATCTTATCCTCAGGCTATCTGAACAAACACATGAGATCCCTTGGCACTTACATTACAAATATATTACATGTCTTTATTTTCCCTATGATTTTTAAAGTGGTTCCCCTATTATGAATTTTTATTAAAAATATTATTTAATCATGGGAAACTCTTGTAATTATTTAATAGAATGTATTTTATGATTTTGAAACTATTTTTTTAACGTGAGTTAGAAAATTGTTCCTAATAAAATGATCATTTTTACATGTTCTTGAAAGGAATTTTCTCCCCTATTTTTATATTTTTTTAATTTTAAATAGGATTGAATGGTTTTCACCTATAGGGTAAGGAATAGGGTGTCATTTCACTTTAGGAATCCTTAATAGGAAAACATATTCTCAAAACAATGTCAAATTCACTTCTCAATTGTATGTTTTGGTTTAAAATTTAATATCACCCATGAAGGCTCATGGTTTTCATTTATTAGGTAGTTAATCATATAGTACCAAAGTGGAAGTCATGTTTATTATTAGTTTAAATTTAAACTTATCATAACTCATTATGTAAATAGGACTTTACAGATTCCTTTTAATGGAGGGTAACTATAGTTATTGGTCAGTGATACAGATCCATTGAAGGTGGGGTTATTTTTCATGTAGGAATGATTTTTTATAGGGTGAGGGAGTTATTTGGAGTTCTCTATTATTTCTATAATTTTCTAATATTGATATCATGTTGAAGGTTTTTATTTTTCTCTAGAGTGGAAATATAATTTATGTATTGGTTATGATAAAATCTGGATTTATTTTCTTTTTATACTTATTTAATTAATATAAAGTGGTATAAATTATTCTGAAATGGTGATTCCATTATTCTAAGGATCATTTTCATATCTTTGAGGATCAGGAATTCCCCTAGGGACTTGTCACGATACGGGTTGGGTATCCAATTGACGGATGGATTGGGATTGTTTAAGAAATAATAATGTCAGATAATTAGGGGGGTTTCATTATAAGATCCCCCCATCTCTAATATGTAGCACTTTTTTTGGGATCTCTGATATATATAGATAGCATCATCAGGGTATAGAAGTTTGTTTATTGGTTAGTTCATGATCACCACTGCTCATGGAAAAACCAAAGTTACCAGGATATGTTGGGGTTTTTTTTTAAATTTATATTGGGATGAAATGGGTGTTGAAGAACTTGTATATGGTGAGATGATGTGGATTTTTAACTAATGGGAATCATTTGTACATGATTCAATATTTCTATTGATTATTGTAGTGTGGATGAGACATGGTCCACAATGATATGTTGTAAATTAATTGATTTCCTCTAGTATCTTTAGGGATGGTTTATGTTGTATGTTATTGGTAAATTGAATTTTGGTTAAAGTTTTATAATGGTTTCCTGATTTTAATGTGGTTTTAATGTAAAATTTTATGATAAAAAATGAAACTAAGTGTATTGAAGTATTTTTATATGGTTTAAAATTGATAATAATTTAAAACGGGGACTTTTTTAGTATAAAGTGTTTAAAAAAGGGTATTTATAGCCTTTGTTTTTATACAGTTCTTTAAAATTATATTGAAACTCAATTATGAAAATATGTGATTTATAATGTGTTCCAAAATGAAATTATTTTTTTGGAAAATTTTTTGAGAGGTCAATTTTTCAAAAAATTATATTAATTTGGGTTTCTATTTTCCCTACGTTGGATTTAAAAATTTTATATTTCTCATCTTTTTAAAACTGAATTTTCTAAAATGAATCTAAATAAATATTGTTGTAATTATCAATGGGAGATGATTTTATTTCGGATATATTTTTCTAAATTGGTTTTTACCTTTCAAATCAATGTTGTTCATTTTAAAAAATAAAAGTGGAAAATTTTTATAGGGAATCTAATTTTGGTGAGTTTTTTTTTCTAATTCATTTTTGAATATTTTATTTGTATTTGGAAGCATGAATCAATAGATTCATGTCTCATATTATTTTAATATTCCATATAAAATCAAAACAAATAGTGGATGGTTCAAATATATTACATATCCCAATATTTATAGGTGGATATTGGTTATAAAGATTCATATTGGAAATTATTTTGAGGTCTCAGGTTGGCTATTTTGAGGGAAATGAGATCTTGAAGAAGTTATGAATTAGTGATTCCCTAGGAATCCTAGTGTATTACTTCTTTTAATGGAATTTTATTGAGTGATTATTTGTTACGACTAGTAAAGATATATATTTTTATACTACGTTAGGTTCACTGAGGGTTAGTGTTCATTGTGTTTGTACAAGGATGTCATTTATTGACACGAGACTGGAGCCTATGTTGATTTTATTAAGGCCAGATTTTTGGCAAAAATATTTTTTGTTGGAATTCTAATCTATGTCTTATATTTCTATTCCGATCATTTGGTTCTATTTATCATTATAGTGGATATTATTCCTTTGATTTTTTTGTTTTACCATGTTTTTAATGATCTCGGGTGAAGGCACTTTTGAGATGTCATGATTATTTTAATTGGTTTTGAGGAATGATGGTTGTCGTTGCTATCTCTTATAATCCATTTGTTATTTTTGGACCATCCTTTATCATTTGATTTTTTTATTAAGTTCTCTATATAAATATTCTCTCTTCATGATATCAATTTATGGCCTTATGGACTCCCTCTAATCTACTTCTGTTTAGAAGTTTTGGTTCCAACAAAAGTAGCCATTTTGGAAATTATAAAATTATTTTATGGTGAAGTGGTGGGGTTAAACATTCCATACAATATTTCTCATAGTATTTTGAACTTTTTTTGACTTGTGATTTTTATTTCATATATGGATATCAACTTTTCAGCAGAGACTTAAAATTGTGTGGAGGGAACCACAGAAGGATCTCATGGTAAACTAGGTTCTTAATATTTATCAATGGGGAAGTCAACTAATCTCACCCACCTTACCCAAATTATTGTATTTAGGTTATCCAAGACCATCATTTGTATGATGGATTCTCATAGAGATCTCTATAAAACCATTACGATTTTGTTTTTTCATTTCTATATTAGTGGCCAGGGTGTTTATAGTTTTGAGTTGTGTTTAGAGATATGAGATTCCCTTTATCTTTTCATTATTTCGTTTAATGATTTAGTTACTTGGTATTGTTGTCCACCTCTTTTGATTTTTGGTTTGATTGTTAAGGTTGATATATTAGTCTTTTTTAGGATTGTTTAGTTTTTGTTTTATAATGGAAATTGATTTTTTTTCTTTTTTATCACCTTATGGGAGTCCTATCTTCGGTGATAGAAAATATATGTCTTTTTCTGGATCAATCGAGTCTCTTTAAACATTCTTGGGGTATAAAGTGTCATGGTGGGGATAATTGTTATACCTTGACAATGATTAATTAATTATTCTTAATTATTTTTATTAAATTTTCATTAATTAATTATATTGGTCCTTTTTTTAGAAATTTGGTATGAATCTCTTTCTTAAAAATAAATTCAAATTTTGTTTTTACTATAAGGGCGCACAATAGACTCATGGTTATTAAAAATAATTCTTAAAATATTCAGTTGGATTTTAGTTTTTACAGATCCAACCACATAGATCATATAAGGTTTCCCTAACCACTCATCCTTTCTATAAATTCTTCCCTATAATAAATTGTATAGGGCGCATGGTTGGTGCATGATTTGCAAAACCATGAAGACAAATCATGTCAACTATCCATAAAAAATATAATTAATAACAATAATATTCTAATTATTATTTACCTAATTATAATAATACATCACCCATTTATCTAATTTCTATAAGTCTCATCCCCCTATCCCACTAAGTCTATATATTCCAAAGGGGTCTCCCAGCCATGCACTTCACTCATCCCTTCTCCCTCCATCACCATCCATTTTTATCCCAATTCGTGGTGTGATTGTATCAGGTAGGTATTTTTTCCCAACTATCAACTTCATCATCCTCATTTTTATCTCCCTGTATATGGTGTGATTTTAACCAAACAATATTGTTCCCCTATGTGTTTTTTTGGTTTTCCTTGTGTCTAGGGTTTCCTCACTTTTGACTTCATTCCTTGGACTCAATTGGGACATTATTGTTCCTCACACATAAAAGGCATCGAGTTCTTATTTCATTTGAGGTATATTAAACAATCTATGATAATTTTAATTGAAATCCATCTATTTGTGATTTTATTAAAATTTATTTATATTATATTATTAAAGAAATAAATTATTGAATGGTGTTTTGATGAAATGGATGGTTTTGTTTCATTATTTTTACAATTTCATTACATTTGTGGAATGGGTTCCTTTATTAAAACTTGTTTTCTAATTTTTTTTAATTATCAAACATCTTAATTTCATGTTTGGTTTTTGAAAAGGGTTTGATCATATTGATTGGAAATGACAAAAAATATATTGTTCTTTTTACTAGTTTTCCTTAAAGTCCTAATTCAAATTTTTTCCTTGGGTTCTTATAACTTATTAAAAATATTTTATGCATTTATATTTTAATTAACCATATATTCACATATAAAAACATATATCGGTGACCTATTTTTTACATATTAACTAATAGAAATGGGAAAAAATATATTGAGGACATGGTTTATTATATAAATATATTTATATGTGTATATAGTTTTCTTTTTGATGTGTAGCTTTATAAAATTGAATCATTGGGAAAATTTGGTCTTCCAAATAAATTGTTTTCCAATTTAAATGATGAGGCCTAACTATAAAATTGAAAATTTTTATGGAGATGAGGTCTAATTTTAATAAATTACACTTGTATTTGAAATGTATAATTTTATTTGTTTTTGAAATGTGATTTATAAATGATAAGGGGCTTGTGATTACTTGATGAATCATAGAAAGGGGCTGCGCTTAAAGTTGGAGGCCGATGTGAGAAATTAAATGGTGGATATTTGAAAAAACTACGTGATATTTAGTTATATTATATATTTTTTAAAAATATCCATTTATATGTTATGGTAACCATTGATTTTTATGTAGAAGACCTAGCTACACGTGATTCACTAGTTGATACTACACACTAACAAATGTCATAGAGTTGTTATCCCATCATCCCATGGTATGTGTCCCTGAGTAAAACCAAGAATATTTTCATCAAGTGTTTAGAATGTGAATAATTATATTTGATGATGGTAGAGATTAATTATCGGAATATTTATAGCTTAGTCTTATGAAATTTCTTCCATTACCGGATATCATATGATACCTATATTTTATATAATATACTTTTCTCTATTATTATAGTTCTTTCACAAAGTGCAACCCTTTTTTTTGAATTACTACTAAAAATATGTTATAGCATGATTTAATAAATAAAGGCTTTAGTAGAATGCAATTTATGCATTATAATATATTTTTTATGTGAGTTGGAAATTTTTACTTCCTAAATTGACCACTTGTTGGTTGCTTATTAATTGAATAGAAACCCTCATTTTTATATATTTTAAATTTTCAAAATTTATTGAATGATTTTATCTTTAATGGTATGTAATAGGGAATGATTTCCATTTTAAAATACCTAAGAGGAATTATTATTCTCACACCTATATGTATATAATTTTTAGTTGGTGGTTTTGACTTATCTTTCAGTCATGCCCATGGGGCATAATGGTTCTTGTCGGTTCGGTGGTGACTCGTACAATCACAAGGAATAAAGAATTCTCATAGATTTTTTTTATTTTTTTTAAAATCATAACATTATTTCATTATGATTTTAGGAAAATCTAGATATGGAGGTTAAACATAGTTTCTGGTAGGTGGAGTGATGAAATTGGAGGTGGGAGTCATTGCTTTATATGAGAGGGTGTCAGGATGGAGAGGGATGTTTTTTTATCATTGTTATTTCAATGATTCCCTCATTTTCATGTTATATTATTGTTTATTTCTTTTTTTTATTGAGTGGATGTCTGATGTGTAGATAGTTCATGTCTAAGATTGATTTATTTTCCAATGATTCTTAATTAAATAATGTTTAATAGAATACATTGTTTCCAATATGTGATTCCAAGATGGCTAGAAACCTATGCCAGTTCATGGGGATCAAGATCACCCACCAGGAATTGTTGCAAAATGATTTAGTGTTCTTATACAGTGATTTATTGTGATTTTTCATGACAAGATCCACGTTCTATGTTTAAGGACTATAATCACTAAACCAAGAAATATGAGAAAATCAAATCAGTTTACATCTTAAATTTGGATGATAAAGAAATATCATTAGTGAACCCATGACAAGATGTCATAAGTAAACCTTATATGGTATTATATGAATGATTATGGATCTATTATAGAATTATAATAAATTTAAATTTATTTTTAAATATTTTATAAAACATATGAGGAAAAATAAAATTGGGGTCAGGGTTTTATGTTACAATCTAATTTTTATTGGGAATATTTATGTTTCAATTTTATAATGACATAATTGTATAATATAACTCTCCGAAATCATATGTATTTTATTCTAATCTAGTTATTATTATATAATTCATACTTTCATTTTATTTTGCTCTATTAGGTACTCAATATACAAAAATTACATTTTTAAGGAAAATCGAACTTTTTTTCTCTTTAGTTGGTGTAATTTTATTCTCTACTCGTATTTTATTTAAAATATACTCAAGAATATTTTTAATATTCTCAAAATATTTTTTATGATGTTTTTTCACATGTTTTTTTTTCTGTGTCAAGAATTTAAATAAATATTCTTGTTACCTTATGTACAAGGTGCATCTGACTTTATACCAACAAAAAGAAAGGGGTTTTATTTTAATAAACACTCCATAAAGAATTTTATATATAATCATGTATACCATTTTTATTTAAGATTACATTATAATTTTCCATTATTGATTTGAAATAAAATATTATACATAATATTTTTAAAAAATTTAGAATATAAATTAGGGATATCAAATAAAAAGGGTATTTTCCTCAAGAAATGTTTTGATGGTCTTTTTTTTAATTTTTATCTATAACAATATCCTTGGATGTTTCTAATGATTTATTTGTGATATGATCTTGTGTTACCATATTATTAATTTCTATATATTATTTATGACTATGAAGATAACATGGTTATAAATCTTGTATTCTTTTCAAAGATTTTGATTTGATGATCTATGAATGTTTTATGTTATTGTGGCGTACATATGTTTGGTTTCCCGTTTTTGATTGGTGGATCTAGTGTTATGTAGACCTGAAATGCTCTGGGTAAATAAATATATATCGTGATAAAATAAGTAAAATAAGGAGAATTGATCCTAATTAATTAATTTTATTTTTCTAATAAGATAGTTCTAGGAGTTTACATTATCTACAAAATGATGGAATGATATGGGAAATCGGTCCATAATGATAGGATTTGCAGTGAAAATTTCTAGATTAAATTAATTTTTATACTTATTTGTATGTCGAAAAATTATTTTTTATTCTTATGACATGTTCTCATGGCTCAAGATTTATTAATTGGGATTCTACACTCTAAATTTATTAAATCATTTGTTTGAAGAACATTTCTACTAGTTTCATGAATAATGATCTTTAATGTATTGGGAATGATTATTCTATTCCTTGATCATGTTATCATTTGAATAACCTTATCTTATTCTCACTTATTATCATTTATTGACATCTATTATGTTTATTCTTAAAAATAATATGATATTAATATTTGTTATATTTCTCGTCGTTAGGTTATAATGAATATTAATTGTTTTATATGTCTAAGAAGGGTGATAGTTGTCAAGAACGTAATTATCAATGATATTTATATTTTATGCACGAGTTGATTTTTATCCATGTTTCAAAATAAATTAGATCACCATAGTTAAAAAAAGTGTTATATTATGAGATGTATTGATAATTCATATATAATTATGTAATATTAATTTATAGAAAGTATGGGATGATATAAAAATAGTAAATTTACTATAATGATTCCATAACCACACTTTATAATGTTTTGTAATGATTAGGTGTATATATAAAATAATTTTCTTCAGGAATGTGAAATCATGTGTAAAATAGGGCATACTACTCATGCCTAGAGTTAATATCAATTTAATAACTAACTATCCATTTTAGGGTAATTACCCCTCAATTCACCTAAAATAGAACCATATCTACATCTAGTGTATTGATAGGGATACCATTTCATAGAGACCACAAACTCCTTTATTTAATTATATTTTTAGTTTTTCTTATACATGAAATTTCACTTATGGTTTCCACTAATGAAGTAATATACTAATCCCCAAAAATAAACAAACACTTATTTTATACATAGTATAGAGATCCAAAGAATATATATATATATATATATATATATTATTTCAATATTTATAACATATAATTTCATAAAATTATAACCATTGATCATGAGGTATACTAACATCAGAGTATTCAGCCCATTAATACAAACATATGATCATTAAATACATATTTATTATTTAGTTCTCTAAAATTGGATCCCAAATCAATATAATATTATAATACTCTTTATGATAACATTATGTTAAACATAAAAAAGGGGTGATCTTTAAACCCTAGTAAGGGAATAATAAATGTAGGAAAAAAATGTGAGGAAAAAAGACTATATTGAAAAAATAAACTACAATGTTAACATGGATTCATGGAATAAAAGAAATTAAATCATAACATCATAGAAAAATGTAATCTAGAAATAATATCAAATAATAAACCATAAGAATAATTCAATCAACTCTGCAAATACAATATGATATAATGTTCTAAGTGATAAACTCATTCACCATAATTGGTATTTCATAAGATAAAAATATTACCCATTTCATTGGTTTACTTTTAAGGAATTCCATTCATATTCATATCCTTTATATGTATATGTGTTCTAGATAAGCAAATCCACTATAGCGAATAAATATAATAAAATCCCGAGAAAAAGGTAATAGGTTACAAAATCATATCTTAGATTGTAATCAAATAGAATAAAACAAATATCCCTATCATGGAATTAATTGCATCACTCATGGAAATTTAAAACTAAAATGAGAGTAAAAGTTCATTAATATTAAATTCAATTGAATTGATTAAAATATATTTGATAATTTATTTTGGAAATTAATTTATTAAGAGGGGTTTTATGAAATAAATGAAACATTTATCACGAGGCTAAGATCATTATATTTCCATAAATAGAGAAATGAATTTAAATGGTTTAAATTTTGTAAATGAGTGTTATTATAAAGAATATAAGGTTGAAATTATTAAATGTAATGGTAAATAAGTTTGGGAAATAATATTGAAGTTTCTTTTAATTGGGTTTACTTAAAGAATGAACTTAAGAAGGTAAACATAAAATATTAAATACCCACAATAGAAACATATATGATATACAAGATATATATGTCATAATCACATATATAGATAATATTAAATAAATAATTGATAATAATAGAGTAATAAATTAATTTTTATATAGACAGGGAATAACCTGATGTAAGATTGGGTTGTTTGTTTTACCTATCCTTAGGTGCTTTACTCGTTCAGTATTATCATTCAATTTCATGAATAAGAAAAATTAATTTATTAAATAAGTTATTAATAAATGTTTTGAAATATAATTTATTTATTAATATTATTTTATGTCCTTTTAAATTTTTTTAAGGCATCATTTTTCTCCCAACTCTTAAGGGTGTTCATTACATGATTCAAAGGACGCTTTAGTATGTGGATAGTTATAGAAGTTCCTATCAAATATGAATACAAAGATATATTTAAATTAAATTATATTCAATTAATTAAATATTTTTAAATATTACCAAATATCAATAATTTTTCACATAGGCATAATATATTGAGTATAAATGATGTCATAACATGATTTGTTCATATAGTCGGCTTTACAGACCCTCATGAAATGGATTATTTATATTTAATTTAATTTTGTCAGAAAATTAGGAACATTAATTATGTTAAGATTTAATCATTAATATAATATTTAAATTTTTTTTTATTACTATCCATGAATGTAGTGGAGTGAACATGAAACATCATCCATGGAGGTGGTTAACAAACCAAAAATTGTCTAGTCCTTATAATTTATAAAAGATGAAAGGGGGTGAGATTGTAGATATTACATTAATATAAAAAATAGTATAAAAATAATATTATGGTAATTATAAGTACTATTCTATTTTATATTTGAGGAGGTATAAGAGTTAAGGGATTTAATAGACTCTCGTGGGGAGTATTTCTTTTTTTTCCTTTACATTTTAAATATTACGATACCCCTTAAGTATACACAGAGTGGTTGTTTTTTACGAAAGAACACAATAAAGATGGAATTATTTTTTGGTATATTTTTAGGAATATATTTTCCTTATTATAGAACATTGAGTTTGTGGATAAGAGGTATAGTGAAGTAATGTATTTATAGAGGAATGAGAGGGGTGATTTTGAATGTTTGACTTATTAGATTTTTTTCAATATTACCAATTCTGATAAATCTTGTGACTATATAAAAAAATTCATCTGGGTTATAAATAACTATTACATAAATAATCCCATAACTGAATAATTATGTATTTACATACACTATAAACTCTTGTATTTCATCATATTTCATTATTAAAAAATTATTTAATTTAAAAAATACAAAAAAAACATCTTAAGAATATATTAATGTGATGATTCAAAAAATAGTATATATTTTTCAACAAAATCAAAATTTGATAAAAATAAATTTTAAATAAATTTTTTTAATACATAAAAAATGTTTTTAGAAAAAATATTCTTTTGGAACATTTAAAAATTATGTGGGACATTATAAAAATATATTTTAATTTATTTAGAATCAAATATTATTTTATAATACCATTTTTTAGAAAAAAATTATTTCAAAAATTATAAATTATTATAATATTGTACTTTAATGAAAAAAACATATACTTTTTAATAAAATATAAAATTATGCTTTCTTTATGAAAAAAGTATGTTATTATTTAAATGAAATTAATTAATTTACATGTGATATAAATATCTTATACTTCTATTTTATAAAATGGAAAACAATAATATTACAACAATAATGGTATTATTACTATTCAAGTCATTTGGTTCTTATTTCTGAGCATTATAATTGAATGTTTATATATGTTTTGGACTCCTAATAAATAAACCCAATTTAATTCATTCATAAATTACTAAAATTTATTTCATGGTTTGATATTCTTCATTCTAAAAAGGATTATTACTTTTCAAATATACTATATCGCTTTTAATGTGTCCTTCACAAGTGTGATTATCATAGGAGAATAAGAATATTCAAATTTATATTTTCTATTATAATTTTTAATGATTATTTTTCTAATGTAATACTATAAATTTTACTAGGTTCAATTTTGTAGTTAATATAATGTTCTCAATTAAGTAAATAAATTGTTATAATTGAATATTATGAAATTACACATTTCTAAATATATCACACATTCATAAATAGAGGGGATAATATATATATATATATATATATATATATACCATTATGGGTTGTTACATTCCTCCACCATTTAAAATGTTCTCCTTCAAAAATTATTTTCATTCCCTAAAATAGATAATGGTACTTTGGATTCATCGCTTCATTAGGTTCGCATGTTTCCTATTAAAATTTATGGTTCCCACATATTACATTGAATTTTTGAGTTTTATTGTTATAGAATAATTTTTTATATGATACAATAACAAAACCAACTACTCCTCATTTGAAATATAATTTTTTAACAGTACCATTTCTAAACATAGTACATGTGAGGGAACATGTATGTACATTCACAAGAGTAATATATGGAACAATTCTTATATCTTATAAAGGTAAGGTGGAAGTCCACGTCGATGTACCACTACTCTATTATATAGAAGAATATCAAAGGATATAATGCATCTTAGACTTAGATTTACATTTATCACAAAATTCATTTAATTATTCCACAATGATATTCAATGGAACAATTAATCTTTGAAATAAATATATGGGCATCATAGATGATTCTTAGTGTGTCATTTCAATAAAATAATTTATTTAATATGATTCATATTGGATTGAATATTCTATATAATATATCAAATAAGATAAATTCCTATCATATTCATTTTATAATCTTCATCCAAACATGTAGTTCTCCTACACCACTAACCATATATCTCCTCATAACATTCAATTTCAATGATGGAATGAAAAAAATCGTTTTAGGAGAAGTCTACTAGTGGAATGTATTGATCCTAAAATCATTGGAAATTTATTGACCATGATATTCTAATATCCTCCATTGCTTTAATGGTTCTTTATACTGACCATCTATATAATGTTGGTAATCAATAATAAAATTATTCTTTATATCCAATACATGGTGAAGACTTCTCAAAAACATTGAGGAAAACCTCATGTCTTGATTATATACAATTGATTTTCATAATCCATGCATATTCACCACTTTTATGACATGTATCCATTTTATAAGGTTATTAAGGAAATAATACTTGATTTTAATGAAATATACTGAATTTTTTATGTTATAGACTACTAAAAAAATGGTTTTTTGGCCAGTATATATCATGGTAATTCCTAGGAAATAATATAAGGAGATAATTTTCTGTTTCCTATAGGTAAGTGTAATGGTTTCATCATGCACATAGAATTATATTCTCTAGACTTAACATGGTTGAATATCAAGCATCAGGATGAAAAATGAAAAATATCCCTCTTCATGTTGTCCATCCAAAAATTTGAAATTAAATCTATATACATCATAGTTATTTATAGTTAAATAGAGAATAATGAGATAAATTCATCATAAAAAATTCACTTATTTCACCATGGTTTTAATTGAAAATACATCATATGGCCTAAAATTATTATACCATTATTATCAATATTAAACCCTAGAATATTATCTACCTTCCTCTGTGTCTCCTCATAATCTTTACAAGGATCATTGGTCTTTACATGGATGGATATTTGGATAGTTATTTGAAATATTTATGTTTGTATTCCATACATTATTATACCCATGTCAAATATTTTCATGTTTATGAAGATTATATCATACTCAATATTCATAATTTAAAAAAAAAATCAATGATCCTACCTTCTTATATCATATTCCACTTTATTGGCCTTCGCAGAGGTATTTTATTAGAAGTTCGTAAGCCTTGATCATCTCAAACCATATTCATCAATCTATATTGAGATTCTTTTATAGGAATATATAATCGAGGATATTATGATATATATATATATATGTCTCACTTTACTGAATTTAGATAATTATTCCAAATCTTCAATGTGAAAATAATTGAAACCTACTTCGTACCATGTGTGTGGTAATTGGACTCATTGATCAACAATTATTTAGTGAAAAATACAGTCACTTTATAATTTTTAATGATTACATAACCTATTCCCATATTTAATTAATTTATATAGATTAAAAATCCGTATCCATATCTGGGTAGTGTGGGTATAGTAGTATTCATTATCTTATTATTCTACTATTTTAAGATATCTTCACCGTCATTAGTCCAGAAAAAATTTCACCCATAAAAGATATCCTAGTTAGTGGGTTTTATAATCATGAAATTTTTATAAAAAATCTTCAATAATTCCCAGTTAAACTAAGGAAACAACAACTAATTATTAAATATTTATCTCTTGTCCATTTTTTAATCACATGTGTTCTTGTAAGATCAATTAAACACCCCCACTTGTGAATACATGACTTTTGAAGGAATATTTTGTAGAAAAAAAAATAAAACATCCTAACCATTGTATAAAATTTATGTTTTTTTCAATATCATTATCATTTTACTCAGTTTTTTCTCATATTATTCATTTATTTTAGTGTATATAAAAATATCATTTAATAGGACTATATAAAATTTTTCAAGGTAATTTATAAAGACTCTATTTATCATGTTGATAAACATTAATGGTGGATTTGTGAGTCTGAAGGTAACTAAACTGAATTCATTACATTTTCACCATGGAAGAAAAATAGTTTTATCTATATCCCCCTTACTCACCTTTTATTGACTTTTCCTTGAATGGATGTCCACTTTAGAGAATTATTTTCAATCATGTACCTGATCAAACAATTCATCGATCTATGGGGTTAGATAATTATTATTTATTATGATTTTTTGAGATCATGATAGTTAATAAAAACTTGGAATGGACTATCTTTATTCATAATAGTGAGGATTGGTGTACCGTATTGTAAATCAATAGGGTGTATGTATAAATTTTCAAATTATCTTGATGATACTTATTTGGTTCTTCCAATTAAATAGGGTCACACTTTATAGGTAGTATTTTATATTGACAGAGGTCCTAGTACAAATAAAAGTGAGATCTCAAACTCTTGATTAAGAGTAAGAACATGAAATTATTCATTTAATACAACAACATATTACATTAAAATCCAAATTTCTTCATGTGTGTTCCATTAATTTTACATAATCATTTGAACTAGAAATTCTTTAAGAAAATGGAATAATAACAAAGCTTGAGAATATTTCTTAAAAAGTGATTCAATAACATCATTATATGTTAATGGGAAAATATGAAAATTTGGGACATGGAATTTGAATTACATCACATGATAGTTTTTTTTGGATTTGTACAATGATAAAAATATATGGGAAATATAGCATTGAATTACAATAAAGGTAGTATGACAAGGTTTACTGTGAAATCCCTCCATGAAATATAGACAAAGAAGTATTTAAATGCCTAATATACAATAATTAATTCATTTTTTTAGTTGTACCTCAAACTCCTTGCTTGTAGGTGGTGATTGAGTAGTTCTACTAAACATAATTAATATTAATGAATGTATAGAACTATATTCAAAGAGTGTGTTCATTATTATTGAATGAGTTTCTAGTTTACTTAACACTACATCACTAAGAGACACCTATTCTTAAGATATAATATAAACCTATCACTACAATCTTTGCTTTATAGGTTGTTATCATCGGTTATCATTGAAAAACCTTGGACATTGGAAATTTTTTGCATAGTATTTTTATTCATTATTATTGTAACTTTCAATCATTATAAGAAGAAGGGTTAAAAAATTATTTTCATCCTTCACATTTTTTGGATTTTTCGTATCCCTTGAACAATTATTATCATTATTCCCATCTATTTAACACTTAAATCACTTCATTATTTACTTATGGTAGTTTCTAGGATACTTCATCGCACCCTTATTACATGCATGATGATGAATTACATTTAAAAAATAATTATCATCATATGATCTTCCTGATATTAAATCCATTATCAATTTCTTAACTCCATTTCATCATGTCCACTGAGAATCACCAATAATAATCTTAACATTAAGGGAACATATCAAAATTTAATTATATCGAACAAAGCATTGAATTTTAATGTCATTTTAATGATTCTCCGTTCTCCCACTAATGAAATGGTAAACTTTACATTTTGGTGCACCGATAAACTCATTGGAAAACTTTTAAATACTTGTGAATTTTTAATCATAAAATACAATTGATGCATCCATCTATTTTTTTATGATTTAACTCCCTCTTAAATTTAATAAGGATACAATAGGGAAAAATATATTGAAAATATTCTTTATGAATCTATCTCATTCCATATGTTTGGTGTCTTCTGTGGCATTTGTATTCTTGACTAGTGTCCACCACTGATCAACTTATCCTTAAGTTGATAAACATCGAATATGAATTTCTCTACTTCAGATCACAACATGACATAAAATATATTCTCTTTGGAATTTTTCCAATATTCCATGATTAGGTGATCATAATATCTACTATAAACTGGAGTAATTTTTACATAAACAACTAAACTATGACATGTTTTCTTATTAGGATATGCGTGGAGTTTTTACATGATTCACGTTATTACACATAACAAGAGTAACATTTTCTATTAATTCCATCAATTTCTTAACTCCAACACCCATAATATTTATAATTAAATTAGGTAAATAATTACATCATCATTGTATGTGTTTTTGACATATCTCCTTTATATAGCGATTTTCTAAAATAATTTCAAATTTTGAGATATGGATGAATTATTAAATAATTACATTAAAAGGGAAATAAATTAATATTTATGGATTTTGAAATATACCCAAAAATATAAATCTATAGTTTTCCATTATGGTTTACCAATTTTATTTTCCATTTAAGATTACATAACAATAAATCATAATGGTATATAAGGATCACCTAAATCTACTAAATAATAATTCATTGCTTTAAAAAAATAGTTTTGATATATGTTCCACTATTTTGACACCTCGATATTTTATAATAACACTATGCTCGATAGAATATTCAACACCCAACTCTTAATATAAATAGACCTCTATAAAATATTAAATTAATATTATTTAAATGTGTCCTATATAACATAGCAATGAAATTAAAGGGTATGAATAGTATTACATAAATTATGAAATATAATTAAACATCCAACTAAATGTAAATGTTTTTACAATATATAGATAAATAAGTTCTCAACCTAAATAAATATTTCTTATTCTAAAAAAGAATGTGTTTCTTTCAAAAATCATTTCTTATGAAATTTTTGGGAAAATATTATAAATAATTTTCTGAAAGTTTTGAAAATTTATTTTAAAAAATAGATATCATTAATTAAATTTTCATGTCAATATTAATATATTGTTATATTTTTATATTTTTTGGAAAATATTTACTTATTATAAAATACTAAAAACTGATTTTTTGGAAAACAATCATTTCTTTTGAATAAATTATGTAATTGAAAAGTACAATTTCCATATTAATTTGATATAACATTACATGAGTGTGATTTATTTAGATTTCACCCATTTAATTTCCTACAAAATTTTCACTATACATAAATTTTTTAGACATTAAACACATTTTTCTCAAAAAAATGTTTTAATGTTCATAGTATTTCTCTATAAAAAATAATAAAAATAACCAATAAAAATGAATTATATTAATTAAATTAATATATTATATATCTATAAATATTATTTTTAATTTATTTATATATTTTTACTTTACATTTATTTATTATAGTCCCATTTTATGCTTAGAATTATATTGCTTGAAAATAGATTTTTTCAACAATCTGGAGGTTTTATTTTATATCAAATTAAAACAATTATTTTAATTTAATATGATAAAATATAGTCAATATTTTTTTATTATAATAATTACTATTATATAATATGTTTAAATTAATTTTCATCGTATTTCATTGTATTTCTTTTAACAAAAGTTTTCATGGTGAAAAAATAAAAAGGGTAGAAGTTAGAGTTGTTAGAGGTAATGAAGATATAATTTTTTAAAAAATTTTTTTTTTGACTATTATAGGTTTTTATTAGAATATTCTCATAAAAAATCCTTTATTTTTCAATTTTTGAGTCACTTGGAATTAGTGTGACTTCCCATTATTAAGTATTTTTTAGTATTTACAAGAATGCCACTCCTCCTCCCATATAAAAGGTAACCACCTCTTAACTCATATTCACACTACCAATGCCTTTTGGATTATCCAATATCTACAAAAATTCCTTTTTAAATTACAAAAAATCATTCTAGATTAATTGGTCAGATCATAAAAATAACCTATAAAGGCTTCGGGTGCAAACCCTAAAAAATTGTCCGAAGAAGTGGTATCATTCTTAAATATGTGTCTTGTTTTATTTCATTATACAACTCCATAAAATAATAATAAACCATATTAATATAATGAATTCTGTATATTCTATATAATTTGTTTTCTTATGTCATTTTCATGACCTATATCGATCTATCGCTCTCTAAAATATTAAATAATACTATGGATCGAGGATACATAGGACTATAGACTCATGGACCAACCAATTTTTTTCATTAACAACATATCATAGATGGAAAAAATGATTTATTTAAAATATATATATTATAATAATGAAATAATTATTGTTCTAGAATTAAAATATCACATATATATTATTACTTTACATTCCATAGAGAATACAAATATTTCACTTGTTTCTATGGTGGACTACCACATCGCAAATCGATGTGATCCATTTTTCTTGTTGTATATACTTGGAAGGTAATATGAATTAATTTTAAATTCATGTATGATACTAATTAAATATAAATAATTCAGTAAAATTAATATATATCAAATAATTTATTACATTACTATAAATTTAATAATTGATTATATTGTTCACGTGTATGGAAGACTACCACCTCATGAAGTAATGTGATTCATTTTTATTACAACATAACATGGATGGTATATATAAGTGTTTTTAATGAAATAATATTATATTTATGATATTATTATTATTTTTAAATAATAAATAAAACTTATATTAGATGCACCATGATCATTGTAGAAATAGATATCAATCAAAAGTGTACGTATGACGTACCGTCTCCATGATTTAACATAAGTCATTTATCCCCAGGATTCTTAGATATTATTAAATGTATAATTTTTCTATAAAAATGATAATTATGATATTATTATTATTTTTATAATAATGAAACAATTAACCCTTTGACAATATTCGACACACTGATGATGTTTTCAAATAATGAGCTGAGCACCCCTTAAACAACTAATGTTGACATAAATGGCTATGTAATTAATAACATCATTAAATTTTCAGATGAAAATGTTTTATGTATAATTCAATAAATCAAAAAAAAAAATTAATAAAAAAATTAATATATGTTTATTATATAGTAGATAGAAACATTTAATATAAGCATGGACTTGAGGTGAGTGTTTTTGTCCCAAAACATCATTCTTTGAACAATATAGTCTATATAAACCAAATTTTTTTTATATCGTTTATATAGATCCCACATTAAACATTATATCATGATTATTATGCACATTATTTTGTTTTATTCTATAAATCAATTAATTTATTTATAGTGCTTATGATTATAAAGATACCAAATAATCAAGGGTTAAAGCTTAAATCTCATTTTAATAGAGACTATTTATTCTTGATTTTTCATTGAAGAAAATTATTTGATATTATTATAAAAAAAATATTAATTATTTCCACTTATAAATATTTAACAAAATTTCATGTAATATTACCATTTCCCTCAAAATATATTATATAATGGTTGTGAAAAAGTTTTTATGAAAATCTAACTTCATTTACCTCTTCGGTCAAATATTCTTCTCCTTCTAAATCATATTTTTCTAAATAAAATTTAAAATATATTATTATATATTATAAAATACTTTATTAAATAAATTTTTACCAATATTATACTGTTAAAAAATTGTTTAAAAGGAATATTTCTATCATTTTCCTAATGAATAACTTTATTACTTTTCATTAAAAATGCGAAAGGAATATTTTATTAACTTATATAGGAAGTACATAATTTCCCACCATCACCTTATTTGAATATTCAATTAAAATGTTGAATGGATAATTTCAAATTAATTTATTTTCTCAATATATTGTAAATTTTAATTTTATGTATGTTATTTTAATAGTGTAAAGCTTACAATCCTCATGATTGTTTTTTCTCACTTTAAAAATATTTTTGTTCGTCAAAAAAATAACCATTAATGTTTTGGAATTATTCTATAGTACATATATATGTATCTTACAAATATAATTTCCAGGAACTCCCTTACATTGATTGGGTAATACATTCTTTACTATCATTTCAAAAATTATATTATTATAAAATTTACTTTATTATTATTTCAGGAAATATTGTGTAACCTGTTATATTTCCTTGGGCAATTATTATTTTTCCAAATTATAATGGATTTCCTTATATGGAAAACATATGCATGTACATGAAATGAATTCGAAGTGTTGTCCTAGAATTATATCTCCCACCAATGAATTTGGTAATGTTTTAGTCTAATGGGACATTATATATATGTTTAGTGAGTGAAACTAATACCTTACAGGACTAGTCTCAGCACATGATATTGTATCTATAATTTGTTATGACTTATAATCATGTCAGGTTTTTGGATTCTACAAAATTTCATTTGATTCCATTATCTTATTATATCATGTTATTTAAACTATGTTTCAATGTGATTACTATTCTTCCTTTTACTTCATTATATCATTTTATACCTTGGACTCACGTGTTAGGATTTATTATTATGTTTATTTATATACAATCCTTTTTTAGATTGGTACTTTTGAAAAAAAAATAATTATCAAAATTTTCTTCCAAATATATTATGCCTAATGAGATTTTGGTTTTTATTAATTTATGTTTATATTAAAAATTATGCACTGATACGTGTAAAAGTATTTGGTCACATTTTTTGGTAATAAGAAATGGAATTTTTATCCTTTGAAAACTAGGATGAAAAAATATTAGTGAGAACCCTTGGTATAAGTATAAGAATAGGACTATTTAAATTAATATATCATGGAATATATTTGATGTATAGAGAAATTCATTTCATATGAATTTCATTACTTTTTGAAAACAATAAGTGGGTGAGGTCAGAAAATAGATGCACCTAGGGGTAATAACTCTGAAAAAATGTTTTAGGGATTACATGTGATTTACCTAGTACATGAAAATAGGCCTTACAATAGTTATGGTTTGACACTCTATTAATATATGTTTTGTAAATTCATAAACTCTTTAATAACCATTATGAATGACAAAAAATTGTTAGGTTTGAAAACATAATAAGAATTTCAACAATGGATAACCTATATTGATACCACAAACCACATAATTTTGGATATAATTATCATTTTTTATTTTTTTCCTTTAATATTTATTAGTTTTCATTTTTTATGTTAAAATATTTTAATCTTGTATTTATTTCTTCTTTTACATAATGGAGGGAAATATGATTTTGATTTCCAATAAACAATGTGATGTGAAATGTTTTAATTTCCCTAATGAGATGCCAAAAGTAATGGGAATATAAGTTATACATATTGGGATCTCTCCAAAAGAGTTTTATCAAATTTTTGATAATAACTTGAACAATGTAGAGTTTCTAAGCACACCAAACAATTGAAGGATGGTGTCTCATTGAAGATAAAGTTCTAAAGATGATAAATAAAAACAATAATAATTTTACAAAATATCAGAATTGTGTTAATACACAATATAATAATGCATTAAAGAAACCAAAAGATGATAGATCAGTGGAAATAGAAGAAACATGGTATATGAGATCGGAAAAAAAAATGTTTCAGCTTAACAAGAGGCGTCGAAATAAAGATAAACCTAAGGCACCAATAGTGGATTAATATTGTAAATGTGGGAAAGTTGTTTATTATCTATGTTAATTCTATAGTAGAAATATTATTTAATAAGGTACTACACTAGGAAGATCATTGATTTGGAATTATTAAAGTGCACAAGGATTAAAACATACAAATCATGTCATTAGAGTATTATTTATCAATATTATTATAGGTACAAGAACCAACAATCCTATAAATATTGTTACATAGTTTATTTCCATAAGTATTTTTAAGAATATTTTTTATTGTATTAATGAAATATAAATGTGATAATTTTTTACGGTGATATTTTATTAAAAACACACTATTAAAGATAAGTTAATCATTGACATGTAATTGAGGTTGAATTATTTTTGGTAATTAATAATACATGACCATTTGGATAAAATAGATGCAATATAGAATACATTATTTGTTAAAATTTTTCTAATATGAATATTACTTTTCAGATTTCCATTATATTTTGGAAAACATTTTTTTGGGTTGAAATGAATATAACCTTTATGTTTAATGTTATGGAATATTTAGGAAGAATGCTATTATGTTTTTGGAGATGTCAGATGAAGTGTGTGAGATAACCAATAAGGTTAAAAAATTCTTACAAGATGAGGTTATTGAGGCTATTTTGGATATAGTATTAGTTATATAAGGAAATATATATGGTAATACTTTAGTATTATTATTAAAATTAGAATATTAATATATTCATTTTGGGTATTATATTACCTTTTTCACCATTTGGGTTTCAATAATTATAGGCGGAAGAAATTATTATTTGTTTTTAAAATTATTATATGTTAACATTTAATTTTAGTTCTTCCTATGAATAAAAAATTCATATTGGATTGTCATTCAATAAGGTAAGAGCTGATGTGGAAATTGATCAAAACACAATGAAAGGTTAAAATAATGTTAATGAAATTAAAATTTTTCATGTAAGTACATATTATATTGTGGTCTATATAGTTATAGAATGTATCAATCAGATCTATAAAAGGATATTGAAACAAAAAACATTCCCAATTACATTCATATTCGATGAATAAATGTTTTTTAATTCATTAGAGATTTATGGTTTAATGATTTCTCACTTTCTCTTAATCATTCACTATCTTGTGGACAATGATATATACCACTCTCCATAATTATATACCATTTTCTTTCTTGTCCATATTTTCACATCCCACTAATGTTATCCTACTTGGAAATATATTCATCGGTTACTTAGATGACCATCATGTTTCTGTTTCCTTTTTTTAAAAAAGATTTTTTATTAACCTCTTTTAGTATGTGGATATTCCAGAACAAAATTGTTGAATGACATTCCATTCATCACTATGAACAAATTTTAATTGATAGAAAACAATTTTTTAGCGGTAAAATATAAATCTAAAATATTTTAAAATTACACTATTCTCAACAGTTTATTCAACACACATCACTTAGTTTAAAAGATCTATGATACAATATTAAAGTATTATTAATTATACATAAATCAAATAAAAAAATATTTATTATATTTAGGGGTATAAATAGTATTAAATAATATATTTATATTTATTTATATTTCTTACTCAATATAAATACAAATAAAATTTCTCAATAAATAAGCACTTAACAGTAATAATGATATTTATTTCAATAAAACAATTTGATAACTTTAAAGATGAATTTTATATAATTTTTTGGGAAAATATTATAATATAATCTAAAAACAAATTAAAATTTTATTTTATGAAATTATCATCAATTTTTAAATTACAATTACTATATTATCTTTTGATGATATTTTGGGATTTTTTGAAAATATTGATTTTTAGTGAATTGTGAAAAATACTGATTTGTAGTAAAATTGTCATTTGTTTTTAACAAATTATGTAATTTAAAAGTAAACCTTTTTATTTTAATTTTATTTCATGTTAACAATTAAAATATTAATTACATTCATTTCTAATAATTACATTTAAATTATATTTATAATTTATTTTAATATAAGTTTATTTTTAGGATTTAAAGCACATTTTCATGAAAACTCTTTACAAGTGTATAATGTTTCTCTATTTTAACTAATTAAAATATCCCATAATGATGAAATATTTATATGATATTTATATATTAAATATATATCTAAATATTAATTTAAATTTATTTAATTATAATTACTTTTCACACAGTTATTTTGAGATCATCTTATGCTTAAAAATGAATTTCATTGTAAACTAATTGATAGTCACATATAAGAGTTTTATCAGTTCGGTTTGTCTTGATTGACCATCAGGATGTGATATGTCCTTTTTCTATGATGTCTATTAGGGTTCCCCCCTTCTTCCCTTAAAATGGGGCATTGTTTAAAATAAAAAATTAAAGGCCTTCGTGTTGTTGGATGACATATCTGAGTTTATATTAAATGAAATTCTATCACTTATTTTAATTTTAATTTTATAAAATATATTATATATTATTAATAAAAATATTTAACATTATATAATATGTTCAAATTAAATTTTTTATAATAGTTATTAGTAAAAATTGTAAAAAAATAATTTTAGTGGTAATGGAATTAAAAGGGTAAAAATGGGCAACCCTAGAATTAGGGAAGATAAAATGTTTAATAAATAACTCAATTAATTGTTAAATGTTTTTATAAGGTATATAACTCTTTCAATCCTTTATTTTTTAATTTTAGAGGCACTTTGATAGAGAGTGACTTCCCATTATTGAATATTTTTTTCACCTACTTATGAATTCTCTCCTTTTCCCTTATAAATGGATACCGCCTATAATATTCCTTTAAAAATATAATATCATTGATGATCTGTAAATACCTACCCAAATTAAATACTTTATTCTATTACAACATCATAGAATCCTTTTTTATTTATAAATCCAACATAAGAAGGCTTTTAGTAGAAACATAAATAAGTTTTCCAAAGAAGAGGTTTCATTCTTAATCGATCATTTTATTTTATGTCATCTTTCACAACATTAATATATTATTAAAAAATATTTATATAAAAAATTACAATCTTACACGTACTTATATATTGTCATATTAACATTTTTACCCATAACAATCTCCTTCGACATCAAATGGGACGTGAAATTGTTGACTATGTGTATAAAGTATTATCACCATGAGAACCGATGTGATTTGATTTCAATAAAATATTCCAATAGATTAATATAATAATTTATTTAATGTTAATAAATAATATTTATGGTATAATTATATCTATATAATTGTAATAGATGGTACACCTTCTTACTTTCCATTTTATAGAGAATATGATAACGTCGCTCGAGAGTATGGTGGACTATCGCCTCACAAAGTGATGTGATTTTGTTTCCACATACACATTTTATAGAATGTAATAATTATTAATATTATATTTATATATTATATTAATAATATATTAATAATCATTTAAAATAAATATATCATATAACATCTTACCTTACCATATGATGAATATATGATAATGTTTCTTGTGTGTATGGAGGACTACTACCATGTGAAGTGATGTGATTAATAT
This sequence comes from Viscum album, assembly GCA_963277665.1. Lineage (NCBI taxonomy): Eukaryota > Viridiplantae > Streptophyta > Magnoliopsida > Santalales > Viscaceae > Viscum > Viscum album. The sequence goes on along the minus strand of OY728142.1, from coordinate 1,324,289,473 downwards.
TTTATCAATACAATACATGGATCATATATGTAACTATATTTGAAGAAATAATAATATATTATATTATGATATTAATATAAATTAAAAATAAAACATAACTTTTATATATCATGATCCTTGAAAAATGAATAAGTTATACACGTGTACATACGACGTATAATCTCCACGATTATAACATATCTGATATTTCATAACAAAAATTCATAGTTTTTTTAAATATATAATTTTTTTAAAAAATTATATTAATTTCATGAATGTCCTCTTTTACTATGGTCAAGACACCAACCCTATTTTGAAATAATGAATTATGTATCCACAAACACATAACTTAGACATAATAAATTTAGTAATTCAATATGTCATTAAAATAAATGAATTATAAGGATTAATTATATGTTTTATACACATATTAGTTAGTTATGAAAACAAATAATTGTTATAAGATTGTTATATAAGAGATAAAAATACATACATGACAAGACTGGGCTCGAGGTGAGGGTTTTTGTCTTAAAACATACCTCTTTGAGACACAAGTTCTTTTAAACATATAATTTAATTTAAATGGCATATATACTTCCCAAATTACATAATAAATCATTTATTTTTTATACTCAATGTCATTATAGGTCACAATTTACTTACTTTATCCATTGGTTTTATGATTCAAATGTTACCAAAGAGGCATGCATTTATGCTTCAATCTCATTTAATCAGGATTCATTATGCTTGAATATACATTAAATGAAATTATTTGACTCTTTTCGAGAAAAATATTTTCATTTTCATAGAATATATTTATTCATAAAATATTGAATTAAATTTATAATTTCCCTCACTTAGGTACACAGAATGATTTATACAATATTTTAAATAAAATCCAACCTCATTTCTATCTTTGGTCAAAAATCACGTTTCTTCAAAATCCATGTTTTCTAAAAAATTAAATGAATTATTTTAAAATTTTATAATGATTTATTTAATATATTTCGAATTATTTTTTACATTTAAAATATTTTTTCAAAAGGAATCATCCCATTATTTTCTGAACAATTCACTTTTTGGAGACTAATACAAAATGTATAAGGAGTGTTTTTTAACTTATACTGTATATATGAAATTACCTACCATAACATTAATTAAAGATTAATTTGTAATTTAAAAATTATATTCCAAATAAAATTGTTTCCATGAAATTTTTTAAATTTCAACTTTCTGGAAATTAATTTTCAATGGATCAATGCTATTTTCCTCAAGAATTATTTTTTGTATTTTTAAAATAAATTCTATTTATAAATTAAAAACCCATTAATGTCATATAATGATTAAAAAATATGCATACATGTATTTTTCAACAAAAATATTCAAATTTATCACTAAAATTAAATTGTTAATACACACCTTATGCTTATTCTTGAAAAGTAATAATTATGAAATTTCTATTGATTATAATGTGAGGCAAAACTATGCAACTCATTTTATTTCCATGGATAATTAATATGTATATTCATTATTATTTACATTATTTCTTGGAACACATATTCATGTACGTATAATATATGTGATGGGTGGGAACAGAATAAAATAGTCCTCCAATGCATTGCATAGTGTTTGGGTCTCACGAGACGGCATGTGTAGGATTTTGGAGTGATCCAAATCCATTATGGGACTCTATCCATCATGATATTTTGTCTGTACATTTAGCTTTTACTTGTGTTAATGTAATTTTTTATATGGTTGGAAAATTTCCAATGATCTAATGATCTTATGAGATCATTTTATTTTTGTTATTCTTCAATTAGAGTTGTATAATATCTTTTATGATATATTTTAATACATATGACTTACATTTTATTATTTCTTTTCATGTTTATTTCTATTTCAGTTTTTTCTGGATCGTCACATTGGTCTATGAATTCCAAAGTTTATCAGATTTAGTTTTAAGAAATCTAAAGTACTTTGTTTCAAATTATGGATAATAAAAAAAGAAGTTTTATTTTATCTTTACTTTGATGCATTATTAAGATAGTCTTTTAAAGACACTATGCCTCATGGTTTTTGGGTTGTTATTAATAGATATTTATGTTAAAAATCATGTGAGGACATGTATGCAAGGATTGGGATGTAATAAATACACTTTCTATGGTGAAGATATGATTAATACTAAATTAGAACACTTAGGGGTTTTACCCATATGTTCATCAATTCAATAATAACATCAACATTTAGTATCCTAGTTGGGATGTCATTTTTTTAGAGGAAACACTTCTTGCATTACCAATATTTATTATTTTTCTTATACATATACCTTTACATAGGGTTTTCATTAATTATTTCCAATACCAATCTCCCAAATTACTAAACATTTCCCTAAATTAAACAATAGAAACCCAAACTATATACAAATTTTATTTCATTACTTTAATTATAAAATTTCATAAATTAAAAAATAGGGATCTAGAGATCTAGTGACTTTGGAATATTGGAAACATAAATAAAAAAATATGAACATAAACTACATATTTTTTATTCTATAATCTAAATGGGGACTCTAAATCCGTGTAATCATATAATTCTACACTTGATAAATGTGGTTTATATATTAATAAAGGTGTCATATGTAATTTCTAGTAATAGATTCTTCAATATAAACATGATAAATATGAGTTAGAAATAATATCATGATAACACAAACTAAAATAATTTCATTGAATAATGTAATGAAAAAGGTGATTCCAGATGATCATAATATAAATGGAATGTGGATATAACATAAAACATGAAATCAAACAGATAAGTCAGTTTTTGCCTCCATAACAACATAACATTATGTTCTAGCCTAACCATATGTAAACTATACATTGTATCTAATGAGATGAAAACATTAAAAAATGTATTTTATTTCTATTAGAGATTCAATTTTATAAACAGACATATAAATGCAAATGTGATTTGTATAAACAAATTAAATAGAGGGTATAATCATAAAAACCCCAATAAAAAGTCACTGGGTTTCATAATCTTGTTCCAAAGCATAATCAAATGAAATAAAATAATGATTCCCTTGAAAAAATTAGATAAATTAATATTGGAATTAAATAAATGACATAATAAGCATATATTGGGAAAATAAATTTCAACAAAACTAATGATATAAAAATAATTGAGATGTATGTTTGGTAATGAATCACTTAAGGGGGGTTTTAAAAAGATTGTAAGTATATTTAAAGTGATTAAGATCATAATTTTTCCATAAACCTTTAAATTAACAATTCTCGTTTTGTATTTTGATAAAGGTCTTATAAGAATTAATTTATGGATAAAATCAATTACATTAGTTGTACATGAATTAAGTAAAGAAATAGATAAGTTACCTTCTTTCATGCATAATTAACAAATTAATTTGTGAAGGTAACCATAAAATAATGTATATATCAGACAAGAAATGGTAGGTTAAACTAGAATTATATATGAGGGTAAAATATATGGAGAATATAAAATAAATATAAAAAATTAATAGAGTGCTAATGTTGTTTTTATAGAGAGAAGGCATAACTGGAATAGAAGTGTGTAGTTTAGAATTTCCTTAATCTCAGGCCCTTAACAGGTTTTATATGATCATATAATTTTCCAAAAATATATATGAAATACTCTTATAAGAAACTTTTAAAATATATTTAATTTATTACTATTATTTGATTCTTTATTTAAATCATTTTCTTAAAAACCCATGTTTATACCAAATCTCATGGGTCTCCATTTCACAATTCCAAAACTACATTAGTTTATAGATAATTATAGAATTTTTTTCAATTAGAAAAAAATGAAATAATTTAAATGAAATGATATTAATGTCACTAAAAAAATTTAAAATGGTTTTAAATATCCACATGTGTACTCATATTGTGATGATTCATTTAGTACAAATGTCATCATTTTCCAATTATATGATTTATGGAAATTACCGACCATCCTGAACTAGATTATTTACATTTTGTTTAATGATTATTAATAAAATATAGAAAATTAAACAAGATATATAATACTTATTAGAATAATATTAAATAATAATAATATTTTTATAGAAATATATAATGGTAGTGGTGAAAATGGGACACGTCGACCATGGAGATTGTGAACCCAACAAAATGTGGGTGATGTTTAAATTTTATAAAAATATGAAAGGAGGATAAATTTAGGATATTAAATTTATTATGTCTCAGAACCGGATGCCTCATAACCCGTGTACTAAGACTGGTTGGCCACATGAACCTTGGTGAATCTCCCCATAATCTAGGGGCCACCAATTAGTAGTGAGAGTCGGTAGGGAGTATGGTGGGGAGACTATACCCCCATTTCACATTAACACAATGGATAATAAAAACAATAACAGTAGTGTAAGCGTAGTCAATCATATAGAAACAGCAAATCTAAGAATCCAATCATATAACTAAATAACCTAGATGTAGAAGTAATATATAAATGAATACAGAAAAATTCTCATAGGTAATGTCTGATAAAAATGTATGAATAGAATACTACTACAATGGAAATAGGAAACAAAAAATAGCCATGATAAACAATAGGAAAAAAGTGAATAAATTCCAAACTTTTCTCCAAATAATCTCAAACCTAAGCTTGATACTCTTTCATAAGCTTCAACTATGATGTCAGAATCAATTGCTTTATGAGTGGTGCTTTACCCAATCAAAATTTACTATAGAATAGTCTTCTTAGGTGACAAATGTTTCTTGAGTAGGTTGTGAGATAAAAATCATAGTAGACCCCACCAACGATGTATAGGTTCATTCTAAGTAGGCTTTCATAAGTGAATAGTTTGCAACTAACAACAAGAAAATAAAATAATGTTTAATAATTAAACAACCTCCAACAAAAGTTCATTAAAGAAACCTTATGTCATCTACCTACTTCATCCCATGGATGGTATGTCTGATCATGTAACAATTTATATATATATAAATATATTATAATTACATATATATAAATATTATTTTGGTAAGGATCATGATGTAACTCTCAGACTTCCAATTCTAGGGAATCTCTGACGGTATAACCCTAGGCCCATCTTGAAGAGCTCTCCCTGTTTTTATTCAATACTCAGGGGAACCCTGATAGTCTTCCCTACCTCAAGTCTCTCACAATATTTGGGTGTTTAGATAAAATATCACACAGTCCCCCCACAATAGCTCACATGGTCCCTTATCTCCACAGTTATATGGCATGACATTTATAAATACACTGGGCATGAGGCATACACCTCTCAAGCCCTCATCAAATTCATAACCATATAAGAAGAAAATTCCATATAAAAATTTAAATACATAAGTCATAACATCTTAATCATTCAGATTTAAAACATGAACAAGGATTGGACACATATGAATGTCAAGGCTTGAGGAATAGACACTCATGAATGTCATAGTACTTATACAATTTTAATTATACATTCCAATTGACATAATGAAACAATTAGTCATAAGAATAATTCATGATCCGAAAAAAACCTATAAAAGTCCAATTAATTTAATTCATTTCAAGTAAAACCATTCATTACATATGATTTAATTTAATCAAGGAATCATATTTTGTTTTCCTTACAAGGAAAACTCATTTACAAGAGCACAAGCCTAGGAAAAGTTCGTATCGCATATTCACATACCCATTTTGGAAATTAAAATCCTAATTAGTATAAAATCCAATGGGGGTGTCTTTGGATAATGATAAGTATAAATTTTATATATATAAATATATATATAAATATATATATTTCTCTCTCACTTTTTTATTTTTTCATCCATTTACTAGATAATGCTCGTGGCAGTCTTCAAATATTGCTAGATATAGATCTTCAAAATATTATAAGGATGAAAGGTAGAAATTCTATATAAATGGACAAGATCATGTCATGTACTTGATGATCACATCCTACATCAAGCGAGAGAAATTTTCAGTCCACGTCATGAAGCCCTCCTACACATCATGACTCAAGTAAAACTAGATGCTGAGAAAGCCACAAGGATTAAATGAAAAAAACCTATTTTCCATGGGGTACATATTGTGAACCACCTGTACATGATGTAACCATGGTCAAACATCATTAATCCATAGAAGATATTTGTGCCACACTGAATTTCTTGGTCTAAATAATGTGTACCAAGGTTTCATGATGTGATCACTAAGTACATGTCATGACGAATTCCACCTATTTATAGAGCCTCTGAGTGAAACATTTGAGGTGACATGGATTCACTCTCTCTCCCTTTTGGAATCCCTTAAAATTTTCCTTTTCTTTTCCCTCATAAAACACTTTATTTATTTTTAACTCCTTTTCATTTTCAATCAAAGAGTCATGGATTCATTTTCTTCAATGACTTCAATTCCCATGTCTTCTCTTTTCCATTTCATTCCTTTCATGTAATTTTTGTGATTTCTTGTTTATTTCATATCATTACATGATTATTCAATTCTACTCCCCTATCATAGTTATTATGATTTATAATTTTCTTTTTATTACTTAAATTACCCTCATGAGTATATAAACACATCAGGGGTGGGGATCAAGATTTGATTTATTGACATGTTTAATTTGACCTATAGTTCTAAAAATGGAAATCCTAATTGGATTAGTAATTAGGATATAAACCAAGTTTGAAAGCACATTTTTTTGACTGTACTATGACCATAAGATAGTTAAACAAATGAACCTATCCTAATTAGAGGAAACTAAGATTGTTACACTTAGCTTAGGAAACATTCTGTAATAGATTATGAACTTAATGCATATAATAGTTTAACAAGCCTCCTAGCCATGAAATAATTACATCATAGGTATAACTAGAAGACTAGACCAAGGTTAACTAGAAACTACCATTTGTTTCTCAGACTAAGTAGTTATGAACTTTCCAATATTAGAATTTGGATCACCATTATCTAGATACTCTAACTTGATCTCTACCCTACTTTAATCAATTAAATTAGACCCCAAAATAGTTAGAAAACTCCAAAACATTAGTCAAACTAGTACAGAATCCTGCAAAGGATTCAAGACTAATTTTCTTCTCCATAGAGAACATCGTACTCCACGTGGGTTCAACCCCAGACTTATATTATAATACACAATAAAATTTAGTGAGGTTTGGGAAAAAAATAAATTTCTAATAAGATGCGCTAGTGAAGTTATAAATGACATGCGTACCTCATGCTCGTTAAATTTTGGTGCCTTTGACGGGGAGGCAGAACTGCTCTCTGTGTTAGGACTCTGATAATGATCATGTATTACCATTACCTCACCCCATTTCCATCTCTTTTAGAAACATTTACTCTTCACATCGCTCATAAGTGATGGCTAAGTAGTTTCACCCTATGGGACCCAACCTTCCAAACCCCAACTATCAAGTAATTTGGGAAGGACACCCAATAATAGTCTAGGAGAAGATGATAATGGATTACGGAATTCCATCAATCCATGGTATGATCCCTATAATTTTTCTACCACCTATCTAAGCCCATAATTAATAAATAAAAAATGGAATAATTAATATGATCCAAAACATGGGGAAATGAAGTGGTCTTCAATGCAAATATCTTCATGAACATATTTCCAACTTCTAAGAGGTATTTGATACCTTTCACAACTAGGTTGTTTCTTCTGATGCAATAAGACTCTGTGTCATCTTATTCTCTTTATAATGAATATTCATAGGCTGGATAAAGAGTCATACTCCCAAGTTAATTACGACTTGGGATGGACTGGCCAAGATGTTTCTGAACCTGTACTTCCCACCCATATGGACCTGGAAGCTCTAGATGGACATTTAAAATTTCAACCAAATTGATGGAAAACCCACTTGGGATCTAGGGGACCCCTTTAAAGAATTTATGAGGAAGTGTCCACATTATTGACTTGATATGTGGATTGAACTCTAAACCATCTATAAAAAACTCTAGCTAGTGGCATGTAATGTTGTCGATGAAGCCGCTGATGGAGGCCTCATGTTCATGATGCTCAAAGCTGGAATAGCCATTCTGGATAAATTTTCTAACAATGATAGTATTTCATAGAGTGACTGTGGACTACCACGACATGGTATCCACCAGATTTATGAGACCATAAGGCCAACAGCACATGTGTTAGTGCTCACTAAAAAGATATAATCATTTCAAATACCAACTAATCAACCACCTCATGCCCTTATAATTAAATTTAAACCATGCAATATGTGTGGTGGAACAAATGTATGTCAAGACTACAAATATAGATATGAAGGATCACAACAAGATAGTAATTACATCAATTACAATCAGAATAACCAGAAATTCTAGCTGTAATAGTATTATTAGTAGTGTCATGCTTAGAAGAAACCTTAAAACAAACAAGGTTATTTTCAACCAAGAGGTGGAGAGAACCAATTTAGAGCTCAAGTACCTCTTGGGTATCATCTGATGAACCTTGTAACAAGACTAGAATATAAACAAAAATACATCCCTCAAATATTAAAACAATTCCAGCCACCTCATCCAATACCTCATCAAGATCCTATGAAAAAAATAAGGAAAACCTCCTAGCATCATTTGTGAAAATTACTAATCAATGAATGATGACACATGAGATAGGTATGAAAATCTAGAAAGCATCTATGATGAATCTTGAAGTACAAATTGGTCAAATCACAAAGGCCTTATTTGAGAGATTTCTAAGTAATCTACCTCGTAACACTGAAACATACCCATGAGAGGAGGCTAAAACAGTAGTGCTAAGGAGAAGAATGATTCTGGACATTCAAATACACAAATAAGCGAGGCTGCAAGAATAATAGCATAGAAAACAACCAGTACCTAATTTAAATATGATAAGGTATCTCCAACATTACATCATGAATTTGTACTAGTGGATAAGTAACATATACCTGATAAATAGTAGGAACCTATGTATCTTGACCCACCTCCATAATAGCCCCCACTTCCATATCTGGAAAGAGAGAGACAAACTGGGTAGGAGGTACAATACAAGAAGTTCCAAGATATGTTACAACAATTATAAATCAACATCCCTTTTTACAAAGCTATTTGTAACACCCCGAGCTTCCACGATACGCTTCTCATTCAATAATGCAATAGCTTGCATTGTACGCAACTTCGAGTTCTAAAACACCGCGACTAATCAAAGTAGCCATTATGAATAGTAATAACCACTTTTTAAAATTATAGAAATTTTATATTTCAAAATGGACTTCATTTTTGTATTCGTAATATCGAAATTAGCCTATGTTGAATTTTTGGTATTTTTCTGAGAACTTCTAATTTTTTATGAATAGTGAAAATTACTTAAAAAAAACTTTTTTAATCAAAATAATTTATAGTGATAAATTATACTATTTAGTGGTTTTAAAGTAAAATTCGAATATATTTTTACCATTTTATCCAATGGTGGTCATTAGAATTAATTTAACATTGAAAATAGACATAAACAATTGCCAATCTTTTGATATAAATTGTTTCTTAAAAACACGCTATTTGTTGTAACAGTGGTAATTAATTATAAAATTAATTAATTCAACTTATATGTTTGGAATTTTGTAAAATAGACGTCATTTTTGAATTCGGAATATCAATTATAGCTTAGGGTGAAATTTTGGCATTATTCTGAAAAACTTCAATTTTTGATGAATAGTGAAACCACTAAGTGGTAGTTAAAAAACTGATTTTTCATTAAAATGAAATATTACCACTTCTGTAATTTGATTTTCAAAAATCTGACATACATGGTTGTCATTAAGAAGTAAAATGTGGTTCAATGAGATTAAAATAATTTTTTGGTGAATAGTTACTTTTAAGTTCTTAATCGCGATTAGAGGTAATTAGTGTAGTTTAAGGTACAAATAATGTTTTAATAATATGAGATGAGCATGACACTTGTCCTACTCCTATTGGATGAGTCATGGGCGACCAAGACAACCCATGGGACAACTTGGGGACCCCATGGAGCCACTTTAGTTGGAAAATGACATTAATATATATTTATTTAATGTTAAAATTAAATTGACACAAACATGAGTTATTTTACTAAAATAGTTTTTAAGTGGGGTTACACAAGTCCATATTTTGACTATAAATATTCATTAGAAAGATAAAAAGATTTCTTACATCATAGTATTTTTTTTTATAATTTTTAGACATTAGATAAATTAAATTATTTATGACATCATTATGATGCAGCGATGACCTCATTATTTAACGATTTTAATAAAATGAAAAGATAATGTAAAATCCAAGGCTTACACTTGTCCAAAGACTATTTTATGGGTATATTTCGAACCCTTATCACCTTAGCCACGAATTATATAAGTGTGGGACCTTTAGAATCCGAAAAGCATTGTGTAATAATGTAACATTTCAATCTTTCCAAAAGAGCCCCTCCTCTCCACTTATAAAAGGCCCCCACCTCTCCCACCTTATTCACACATTCAAGCCATTTGGATCGGCCAACCTCTGCCCAGATACTCTCCCAACTTCCCCCTATTACTCCTAGAAGCCTTACTTTGGGCATAACTCTTCTCAAGGAAGCCTTTGGCTCAAATCAAAAAGAGTTACCCGATTTTGAGGCAATGTCTTCTCTAATGTTGTTTTGGTTTATTTTTCTTCTCCAACCCCCTAAACTCTTTTTATTCATTTATTTTTTTAACAAAAACAGTATCCTAAATATACTAGGATGTTGTTATAAGAAGTATTCGAGCTACACTTACACACACCTACATCTAATGGTTAAGGAACATACGGTTTCTGTGGATGGCGAATTTCTGCCTCACGAAACGATGATTGTTCAACACTCATATAACACCTTAAAAGGTGGCAATTAAGATGTCACTATTTTTATATATGATATATAATATGTTTATGTTTTACTTATGCTTCTGTATTTCTCATTTATGGCATACTTTATGATTTCCATTATGGGTAAAACGAGATAATTTCATTTTAGGAAGTGCGGACTACCGCCCCCTCAAAGTGATGTGAATCGTTAAGGCCATATGTGGGATGTATAAAGGATGGAGTAAATGATATTATATATGATATTATACTGGAACTATATTATACCTTTATATAATTATGATTTCATTCCATTAAATACGAAATATAAATGAAAGTAGCGTTCATGCGTACGTACGGCTTACCGTCCCCATGAACGGTGCATTTCATTTCTTACCTCTAAATGTTACGTAATATTATAAATGAATGTATATACTGGATATATAAGATATATATGACATCTAAATCATGAATATAATTCTGGATATAATGTATATTCTACCACATAAACAACTTGTAATTATAAGAAGTTTATTGTTGACTCAAGTACCAAAGATCGACAAAACGACCGTTATTAACTTAAATAATTACATAATGTTAATATCATTGTAATAAGTGATATAAAAAGGATAATTAAATTGAAAATGGTTCTTAATAAGGTATATATTAACTCTAGTTTATTATTCAGGGGGTTAAAGAACGGTTGAGTCAAGTCAGACACAAGGTAAGGGAACTTCTTAACCCAACTTCCATTCTTTGGGTTAATCTCCTACTTTCAAATTATGTCATGATATTATTATGTCCTATATTGTATTTTTACATTATTTATGTGTACTTATAGTGAATACACATTATAGATGTACTTTATTTAAAAAAAATGATCTTTTTAAGGACTTAGTCTCAATCCCCTTTCATTGAGGCATATTTGGTTTTATACACAACTTTCTTTTATACGGTGTATAAACCCCGTTGACTTTTACGTTTATTGAAAAGGAATCTTTTTTTATAAGAAGCGTTTTGCTAAACGAAAAAAGGGAATGTTTTTATTTCCGTACTTATGCAGCGACAATGACTTCTCCGCCGCCGTGACCATTATTTGAGTTCCGGCTTCCTCTACAAGCCATCATTTTTTTAATGAAAAAAAATACAAAGTTATAACTTTATTTTATTTTGGTATTGAAAATGGTTTTGAAAGCGTTTTTATTATATCAATGTGTTGTATTGATATCTTGTGATTGAAATGTGGAAATGTTATGTTTCCTTTATGCATGTTCTATGAGATACGATTATGTTATGGTTTATGATATGTTTAAACCTATTCATATGAGGAAAGTATTGGACTTAATAAGTGACGGGTGGAGCCCGCAATAGCTCCTCGATGTATCGGTAGGTCTCATGAGACAACTAGACGTGGAATTGGCCGAGGCCCTTTCCCAATTTGATTTATGGTTTTGGCTAACCGAGGCCTTGACAAAATGTTTCAGAATGTCTGGCATTATGCATTCCCACATTATTAAAGTGGTTATTGATATTTCATGTGATTATTCGACCAGTAGAATATCCATGTGAAGAAGTGAATGGAATTATCTCATTTTACTTTTGCCATATTATGTTGATGTTCAAGTTTAAAAGGCTTTTGTTTTAGTTATACATTACCTTAAATTTCTATGTTTATTTATGAAAGCTTCCGCAATATTGTTATCCTTACTGAGCATCTGAGCTCACCCCTTTCAATGTTTTAATATTTTTCAGGATGTGAAGAAGTATTTTATGAATGACCTGCAGGGATAGTCAGAAGAGGGTATGAGTGTGGACTATGGAGACTTTGTTATTGTAGTTTTTCACTTTATGATGTAAAGTAACGTTTATGAATGTATCTAGTGTTTCCAAGGCTACTAAACTAATCGGTCTTTCGAGACTTGATCTTTTGTGATCATGCCAATGTTACGAAGTAATGCACCGACTCTGGGTAGCTGGGGTCGGGGCGTTACAGTTGGTATCAGAGGTAGTTTAGTACTAACCTTGGAAGCTAGATTTAGATAAACTCTGATTAGAGCACATAGCCCGGAGATAGACTTTGAGGATTATTATAGAAGAACTTCCTAGAATTTTGGTATTATAGAGATGTTATGAGTTTTCCGAGCAATACATCCCTGTCTAGATACGAGCAGGTAGAGGCGGCTCTGGCACAGATGTACCTAGGGGTAAAATCGAAAACACTGCTTTGAGCTAGACTCGAACGGGAACTGGTGCACGACAACGGGCTTTGCTGCACTCTTGGTTACGACACTCCCGGGGGATATGCTTAGGATAATTCTCGTTTTCTTTACAAACCACTATGAACGGTTATGAGTATATACTTCATCAAAGAAAACCTTTTTATGATTATGGATTATATCCATAAATAGTTCAATTTATGTTAAGTGTTTTATAAGTATGGGATTATGTATTTTGATTCATAAACTGATCTAGTTTATGCCATTGTATAGAAATGGCGCCCAGTAGAAGGAAGGTGAACTCCATCAAGATGTATGATCCAAAGAGTAAGAAGGATCATATCTTTCATGGTATTAAGCCAACATTTGGAAGGAAAATATTCTCCCATGTGTTATCAACATATGAAGAAATAGTATCATGTGTTAATAAGATAAGTAGAGAATTCTCTGAGTCTTATGGATTTGAAGGGATGAAAGAGAAGAAAAGGATGGAAGAGAGAATGATGGATAAAGGGACGAGGGAAAAGAATAATTTTCCAATATGTGATAACTGTGGGAAGAAACACCTTGGAATTTGCCTGAAGGGAATGGGAGTTTGTTATAAGTGTGGAGAAAAAGGACACCGAGTGCGTGACTACAAGGGTAAGAAAAAGGTTTCAAATGTACAATGCTTCATCTGCAAGGAGTGGGGACACTACGAAAACCAATGTTCAAATCATCAGAGTATGTCTCAAATGATGTTATTGGATAATAATCAAGTTATGATACTACCACATATGAGGAGGAATGATTAGAGTTCTTATGTTGTTATTAATGAATTCTGTAATTTGAGTGTTGTATCAATGATGTACTTGTTATAATAATTATGGAGTATATAAGGATTGTACTGCAGTACTTTTTGATTAAGGTAATATGATTAAGGTAATCATATTTTTAGTATGTGACAATAAGGGAAACATTTCTTTGTTTGGGGAATCTGATGTTACAATTGATTTTGGAATTTAGAGACCTTTTAGAGAAAGTCTGGACGGAGGTATTTTGGATAACTATTAAGGTTGGAATGGATTAAGTTGTACCATGGATAGTATTGTTTAATGTTAAATCATTTATTAAGATTATTTTTGGAATATTATGATACTATAGTTTTAGGAAAAGGACAACCTGCAGGGTGGGGCATAACCCGTCGCGTCGAACAAAGCAGCAGGAATCGAACCCACAACCATAGTGCGACAAGCCTTTATTTCCTACCACTAGCCTACAGGAAGTCCCTGGTTATTAAAAAATAATTTTACTAATCTAAATGGTATATGTTAACATTTTAAACCTTATACAATTAGGATAAATAGAATATTTTTGAGTTCCGTTACCATTTGGAGTAAAAGTTGGGTTTGTGGTAAAAATTTATTAACGAATGAAAGTATACATAACAAGTATGTATATTCCCTTACGTTCTTAGTAAATCTCCTAAATAAATTCATCAACATTATAAAAGGTAACTTAATACAAAAATGTTGTCGGTTAACTTTTCCAACTGGGGATTCAATAACCGTTTAACCAATCACAAGTTTGTGATTTTCTTGTGGCTAAAATTTATCCTAATCCTGTTTTCTATAACTCTCCATCAGAACTTGACGGTTTGTTTCTCCTCCATATCCATATTTTCATAGAATCCTAGAATGGGCTATATCGGGTGACCTTTGTACTTATCTTGCTTTCTTTTAATGTTATATATTTATTAACCTTATTTCCGATGTGGGTTTTCCTCAAAGGTATTTTCTCTTTTCAAACTTTTATTTTCAAAGAAAAATTTCAAATTTCGAGGATGAAATTTATTGAAGGAGGGGAGAATGTAACACCCCAAGCTTCCACGATACGCTTCTCATTCAATAATGCAATAGCTTGCATTGTACGCAACTTCGAGTTCTAAAACACCGCGACTAATCAAAGTAGCCGTTATGAATAGTAATAACCACTTTTTAAAATTATAGAAATTTTATATTTCAAAATGGACTTCATTTTTGTATTCGTAATATCGAAATTAGCCTATGTTGAATTTTTGGTATTTTTCTGAGAACTTCTAATTTTTATGAATAGTGAAAATTACTTAAAAACAACTTTTTTAATCAAAATAATTTATAGTGATAAATTATACTATTTAGTGGTTTTAAAGTATAATTAGAATATATTTTTACCATTTTATCCAATGGTGGTCATTAGAATTAATTTAACATTGAAAATAGACATAAACAATTGCGAATCTTTTGATATAAATTGTTTCTTAAAAACACGCTATTTGTTGTAACAGTGGGAATTAATTATAAAATTAATTAATGCAACTTATATATTTGGAATTTTGTAAAATAGACATCATTTTTGAATTCGGAATATCAATTATAGCTTAGGGTGAAATTTTGGCATTATTCTGAAAAACTTCAATTTTTGATGAATAGTGAAACCACTAAGTGGTAGTTAAAAAACTGATTTTTCGTTAAAATGAAATATTACCACTTCTGTAATTTGATTTTCAAAAATCCGACATACATGGTTGTCATTAAGAAGTAAAATGTGGTTCAATGAGATTAAAATAATTTTTTGGTGAATAGTAACTTTTAAGTTCTTAATCGCGATTAGAGGTAATTAGTGTAGTTTAAGGTACAAATAATGTTTTAATAATATGAGATGAGCATGACACTTGTCCTAATCCAATTGGATGAGTCATGGCCGACCAAGACAACCCATGGGTCAACTTGGGGACCCCATGGAGCCACTTTAGTTGTAAAATGACATTAATATATATTTATTTAATGTTAAAATTAAATTGACACAAACATGAGTTATTTTACTAAAATAGTTTTTAAGTGTGGTTACACAAGTCCATATTTTGACTATAAATATTCATTAGAAAGCTAAAAAGATTTAATACATCATAGTATTTTTTTTATAATTTTTAGACATTAGATAAATTAAATTATTTATGACATCATTATGATGCAGCGATGACCTCATTATTTAACGATTTTAATAAAATGAAAAGATAATGTAAAATCCAAGGCTTACACTTGTCCAAAGACTATTGGATGGGTATATTTAGAACCCTTATCACCTTATCCACGAATTATATAAGTGTGGGACCTTTAGAATCCGAAAAGCATTATGTAATAATGTAACATTTCAATCTTTCCAAAAGAGCCCCTCCTCTCCACTTATAAAAGGCCCCCACCTCTCCCACCTTATTCACACTTTCAAGCCATTTGGATCGGCCAACCTCTGCCCAAATACTCTCCCAACTTCCCCCTCTTACTCCTAGAAGCCTCACTTTGGGCAGAACTCTTCTCAAGGAAGCCTTTGGCTCAAATCAAAAAGAGTTACCCGATTTTGAGGTAATGTCTTCTCTAATGTTGTTTTGGTTTATTTTTCTTCTCCAACCCCATAAACTCTTTTTATTCATTTATTTTTTAACAACAACAGTATCCTAAATATACTAGGATGTTGTTATAAGAAGGATTCGAGCTACACTTACACACACCTACATCTAATGGTTAATGAACATACGGTTTCTGTGGATGGCGAATTTCTGCCTCACGAAACGATGATTGTTCAACACTCATATAACACCTTCAAAGGTGGCAATTAAGATGTAACTATTTTTATATATGATATATAATATGTTTATGTTTTACTTATGCTTCTGTATTTCTCATTTATGGCATACTTTATGATTTCCATTATGGGTAAAACGCGATAATTTCATTTTAGGAAGTGCGGACTACCGCCCCCTCAAAGTGATGTGAATCGTTAATGCCATATGTGGGATGTATAAAGGATGGAGTAGATGATATTATATATGATATTATACTGGAACTATATTATACCTTTATATAATTATGATTTCATTCCATTAAATACGAAATAGAAATGAAATTAGCGTTCATGCGTACGTACGGCTTACCGTCTCCATGAACGGTGCATTTCATTTCATACCTCTAAATGTTACGTAATATTATAAATGAATGTATATACTGGATATATAATATATATATGACATCTAAATCATGAATATAATTCTGTAGATAATGGATATTCTACTACATAAACAACTTGTAATTATAAGAAGTTTATTGTTGACTCAAGTACCAAAGATCGACAAAACGACCGTTATTAACTTAAATAATTACATAATGTTCATATCATTGTAATAAGTGATATAAAAAGGATAATTAAATTGAAAATGGTTCTTAATAAGGTATATATTAACTCTAGTTTATTATTCAGGGGGTTAAAGAACGGTTGAGTCAAGTCAGACACATGTTAAGGGAACTTCTTAACCCAACTTCCATTCTTTGGGTTAATCTCCTACTTTCAAATTATGTCATGATATTATTATGCCCTATATTGTATTTTTACATTATTTATGTGTACTTATAGTGAATACACATTATAGATGTACTTTATTTAAAAAAATGATCTTTTTAAGGACTTAGTCTCAATCCCCTTTCATTGACGCATATTTGGTTTGATACACAACTTTCTTTTATACGGTGTATAAACCCCTTTGACTTTTACGTTTATTCAAAAGGAATCTTTTTTATACGAAGTGTTTTGCTAAATGACAAAAGGGAATGTTTTTCTTTCCGTACTTATGCGGCGACAATGACTTCTCCGCCACCGTGACCATTATTTGAGTTTCGACTTCCTCTACAAGCCATCATTTTTTTTAATGAAAAATAAATACAAAGTTATAACTTTCTTTTATTTTGGTATTGAAAATGGTTTTGAAAGCATTTTTATTATATCAATGTGTTGTATTGATATCTTATGATTGAAATGTGGAAATGTTATGTTTCCTTTATGCATGTTTTATGAGATACGATTATGTTATGGTTTATGATATATTTAAACCTATTCATATGAGGAAAGTATTGGACTTAATAAGTGACGGGTGGAGCCCGCAATAGCTCCTCGATGCATCGGTAGGTCTCATGAGACAACTAGACGTGGAATTGGCCGAGGCCCTTTCCCAATTTGATTTATGGTTTTGGCCGAGGCCTGAATCATTTTAGACGTCTTGGCCGAGGCCTTGACAAAATGTTTCAGAATGTCTGGCATTATGCATTCCCACATTATGAAAGTGGTTATTGATATTTCATGTGATTATTCGACCAGTAGAATATCCATGTGAAGAAGTGAATGGCATTATCTCATTTTACTTTTGCCATATTATGTTGATGTTCAAGTTTAAAAGGCTTTTGTTTTAGTTATACATTACCTTAAATTTCTATGTTTATTTATGAAAGCTTCCGCAATATTTTTATCCTTACTGAGCATCTGAGCTCAACCCTTTCAATGTTTTAATATTTTTCAGGATGTGAAGAAGTATTTTTTGAATGACCTGCAGGGATAGTCAGAAGAGGGTATGAGTGTGGACTATGGAGACTTTGTTATTGTAGTTTTTCACTTTATTATGTAAAGTAACGTTTATGAATGTATCTAGTGTTTCCAAGGCTACTAAACTAATCGGTCTTTCGAGACTTGATCTTTTGTGATCATGCCAATGTTACGAAGTAATGCACCGACTCTGGGTAGCTGGGGTCAGGGCGTTACACTATTTCCTAGATTCCTATTTATTAAAGGTTAATAAAACACTTTTTATCAAAAAATAAAGGAAAATAGAAGAGCTAGGAGCCATCTTATTAAATGAAGAAACCCCTGTTATTGTACATCAGAGAATTCCACCAAATATGAAAGACCATGGTAGCTTTTAAATCCCCTTTGAGATAGGCATGTGAATATTTCATAGAGCACTCTATGATCTTGGAGAAAGCATCAACCTTAGGCCAATGATTACTTTTCAAATGCACGGACTCAAAAAGTTCAAAGAAACAATTATATATTTTCAATTAGTTGATCTCTCAATCAAGTACCCTTTAGGTATTCTGGAAGATCTTCTAATAAAGGTTTTCAAGTTCATTTTCCCTGTTGATTTCCTAGAGCTGTACATGGAAGAAGATTGATAGGTCCTTATTAACCTTGGAAGACCATTTCTAGCAATAGTAAAGTCAATGATTGATGTGAACCATGGAGGTATCATATTTAGAGTGGGAAAAGAACAAGTTGTGCTCATCTTGATTAGATCTATGAAACACTTAGATGACATTATGGACTATCACACAATTTATATTACCTATAATGGAGAACATTACATGGATATCGACAATGAAAGTGGGGACTCTTTTACAGAAAAAGTAGACTGTGAATTCGAGGAATACAACTTTAGCGAACCACTCACTAGAGATTGCGTGCCATTATTTATCCCATCCATCATTCACCCCCCCTAAATTAGACATTAAACCACTTCCTAGTACATTAAAGTACTCATTTCTAAGGAAATCTTCTTATTTTCATGTTATCATCAACTCTGAACTATCCTAGGATGAAGAAGAAAAGTTGGTTGATGTCCTCAAACCACACAACCAACCTATCACCTGGGGATTGGAAAACATTAAAGTGATAAATCCCAGTGAATGATCTCATAGAATCTTACTCAAAAGAATAAAAATCCAAAATGAAAACCTCATGGGCGGCTCACGCAACCCATTAAGGATTTTGTCAATAAAGAGGCATTAAAACTCATGGATTCCTGAATATTCTCTCATATCTTAGATAGTGAATGGGTGACCCCCCTCCATGTCATTCCCATGAAAGGAGGACTCACAGTAATAAGAACAGATGCTGATGAACTCATTTCCACACACACCATCACTATGTAGATATTTTTCAAGGAATATAGATATATGAACTCGACCAGAAGAAAAAATCATTTTACATTACCCAGTATAGAACAAATGTTAGAATGATTTTGGGGAATGATATCTATTATTTCATTGAGGTCTATTCAAGATACGATGAAGTTAATGTTGACCCCACTGAGTGGATAAACCACCTTCACCTATCCTTTTGGTACTTTTGCATATAAACACATGTCTTTTGGAATTTGTAACCCACCAATGACTTTAAAAAGTTGTATAAAACACATATTTCATGTTATGTTTGATGAATTTATCAATATTTTCATGGATTATTTCTTTGTTTATGGGTGATCATTTCATAGCCTATCTTATCAAATTGAAAATCATCCAATAATGTTTTAAAAAAAATTCGTGGTGCAAAATTAAGAAAAATTTCACTTAATTTCGCATGGAGGAATTGTACACAGCCACAAAATATCTAAAGAAGGAATCAAAGAAGATCTAGAAATGATCAAAGTTATCATTGATCTACCTGATCCATCCACCATTAAAGGTATCAGATGATTCTTTAGGAATGATGGATTCTATAGATGCTTGGTAAAATTTTTGTCTAAAGTCTCACATCCTTGGACACAATTGTTGTCAAAATATATTCCTTTTGAATTCAATTAGGACTTCCAAAAATCTCTCAATACATTGAAAATCGGCCCGATGACATCTTTAGTTATCATTGTACCGAAATGGGAAAAATATTTTGAGCTTATATGTGATGTGTGTGACCTTGTTGTAGGATCTGTTCTCTGAAAATATACAAATAACATCTTTATCCCAATTTATTATAAAATTCATTACAAAAAATAAGCTCAGATTAATAATATGAACAAAGAGAAGGATCTTATAGTCATCTTGTATGCCATTAAAAAATTTTGTTCATACGTTGTTCTGTCAAATTTTAATTTTCATACTGATAATGTTTTCCTTCAATACTTGGTGACCATAAAAGAATCAAAAACAAGTTTGATACACTGGATTCATTTGCTACATGAATTTGACAAAATAATAAAATAAAAGAAAGAAACATAAATTGTCATTACAGACCACCTCTCCAAACAACCAGTTACCATCATCAAAGGCAACGTGGATGATATTGAGGTAGATTTTCCTGATGAGACATTATTTAATATCAATACACAATCCTTGTTCTCTAACAAAGCAATTTTCTTGCAACAAGATTCCCCCCGCAAGATTTATCTTATTTGTAGTAGAAAATGTTGTTTTCAAATAGAAAGAAATACTTTATGGATGAGAATCCACTTTTATATAATTATGATAATGGACTTTTATTATGTTTCATTCCAAAAAAGAGGTGTAAAATGTAATCAAAATATGCACACATCGCCTATTGGTGACAATCTTTGACCTAAGTGCATAGTGGATAAAATACTACAGTGTATTTTTATTTCCTTCATTGCATCATGATATCAATAGATTCTTCCAAAACAATGAAAAATTCCATAGGATAGGGAATATCAAAAAAAGGAATGATATAACATAGAACCCCATGATAGAAGTTGATGTTTTCGATGTTTGGGGCATCAACATTTGGGGACCATTCCCCACATCACATTATAAGAAATGCATTCTGGTTGCGGTGGACACTGTATCTAAATAGGTCAAAGCCAAAACAACAGCTCATGAAACCTCCAATGTAGTATTAAATTTCTCCTGAAGAATTGTTTATTCACATTTTATATTTACATAACACCTCATTATCATTTGTGGAACACATTTCTATAATCAACTAGTGAGAAAAATGATTCAATGATATGTGATATGCTACAATACTAGAACCCATTATCACCCTCAAACGACTGGGAAATTTGAACTGCCAAATAGAGATGTAAAGAATATCCTAGAAAAAATAGTCAATATAATAAGAAATTATTGGATTCAAAATCTCGATGTGGATTTATGGGCATATAGAGTGTCTTATAAAACACCCTTTAGAACTACCCTAGTTAGAGATGTTTATAGCTTACCATGCCATCTTCTATTGGAACTTGAGCATTGATTATGTTGTGAAATAAAAAAAACACCATTTGGATTTAGACAAGTATGGAGAGGAGAAGTTTTTACATTTAACTATGTTGTAAGAATTAAGGAAAGATGCGTACGATAAAGCATGAATTTACAAGGGAAAAAACATGGAATGGAACAACCGATAGATTGAAAGACGCACCTTCATCCCAAGAAATATTGTTTTCTATTCAACTCAAGATTAAAATTTTTCCTGGGGAAGCTGAAATCTGGATGGTCTGGTCCTTATGATGTTATCCATGTTTTTTCATATGGAGAAATTGAAATTCAATGAGATGGAGATTCACCATTCAAATTGAATGGTCACCAAATAAATATTTTTCAAGAACTATTCCATCAGGGATATGTCTTAAACCTCACCTTCTACTCGGCTCTAATGATGTCAAGCTCTTAACATTAAATTAATCTCTTTGTTTTATGCATCCCATATTTGTTTTTTAGTTTTGTTTTGAGTCTCATATTTTTCAGTTTTTCATTGTAGTAGTTTGTAAAAACTTTTATTCAGTAAAAAACATGGTTACCATTATTCATTAATTTAACACCTTCCTGATTTCCCCTTATTAAAATATTTAAACATTTGAATTAATGTTTTTTCTATAGTGATTTATTTTTCTACTAACATCTTTTTCATGTGTAAAAAAGATCATTTTTAGGATAGCTCATACACCCCCATGGCCCACCACTTCATCTTTGTGAGAACTTGATTCCCACTTTTTAAATTATGCCATCACTACCATGTCAATTAAATTATAAAAATTCAATACCACATCACTCCCATCTATTTTTTCAAAGAAAGTGAGTACACCATATTCTTTTATATGGGGGGGGGGGTGCTCATGATTTTTCTAGTGATACACTTGGTTTTGGCCTTTTCTCACTGTTCTATGAGACATTTTCCAAATTGATATGCATGATGTAAATTTGAAAACCATTATGACAAAGTTAAAGACAAAGTTAAAATGAAAATGTTAAGAACCATGTATTACACTTTTTTATAATTTTAGAAATATTTTTGAGTTAAATAATTTAATTTAGATATAAAATAATTGAAATTATGATTAATTGACTCACTACATAGGATTTATGCCTTTTGTAATTTCCAGTTTTTATTTTAATCCCATTAACTATGAGAATTATAATACTTCAATATCATTTTCTTTTCGAAGAATATTTCTTGCGATATACCCGAGACTTGTAAACCTACTATAAAATGCATTGATATCTTATCAAAATGATTACTGAACAAGTGTAATTTTAAAAAGACTCAGGAAACCTTTGATAGCCAATTTACCTGAGACCAACCTGCCATTTATCCATCATTTAACCCATATTTCCCATGAATGACCTGTTAGAAGAAATTCTATTTCAAGACTTTTTCCCTTCCTACCCAGTTCCTTGAACAATTTTAGAAGATTATTTTTGAATAAGTGTGGGGGAGGAATTCAGACAGCAAGTGATGCTATCACATTTAGAGAAGTACAATGTTGTCACCTGACTGTTTTCTTAGGATCCATACAACTTTTTTTGTATCTCATTCGTATTTTATTCCTTTATAATATTTTTTATAAAGGAAACAAAATTGATACGGGTTTGGTATTAGAAGGGTCAAAAATCACAATCTTCCAGATCAATGAATCCCTCGAAGGATCATAAGTGTTTAGGTGATAGATGTGAGATATATGCTCAGGATAACATTTAAAAAATAAAAATGAAATTGAAAAATGAAATCATTCAAATAATTTCATTGTATAGAAACTTATTATACATATGGATCCAACCTGTGATGATGTGGTATAGACCTAACTTGAGCCTAATTTTCAAATTCAACCTACCTACCTATAGCTTCAGATTCATCAGAACCCTATTGCTAAAAGTATTCAAGATTATTTTTATACTTCTCTTTACACAGAGGAGTATATAAAAAAAGTGAAAGCCTATGGTTAGTAACATGGAATCAGGGTATGATAATACTATACTAGCATTTTACTCTGAGTGATGAGAGAAAATCTTGGTTAGGTAAATTAAAAATAGGCATATAGATTAAGGAACAGTTAAAAGATTATGATTAAAATAATAGTATTTGTATGGAAAATATGAACTATGGGGAATGACTAATTTATGTGGAAAGATTAAAACTATAACTTGCCTACTTTTTCAATATAAACATAATTTAATTTCTTGTATATAATGTACATTTCATGCTGTAAAAATTCCACATCCTTTTGATATATTTGTTGATGTATTTTTCTTGAGGACATGAAATGATTCAATTGTAAGGGGATTTTATAAGCAAAAATATTATATATATATATATATATTATTGTCACTTTTCAATTATTTTTCATTCATTTATTGGATAATGCACATGGTAGATACCCAATTTTCCATGAAATAGAAATTCACAAGATTCCAAGGAATAAAGGTAGAACAACTATAAAAATGGCCAAGTACACGTCGTTATGGCCAAGTTCACATCGTGTACTTGGTGATCATAGCCTGCATCAAGCTGAATAATTTTCTAGTTCTAGTTGTGAAGCCCTCCTACACATCGTGACTCAAGTCAAACCAGAAGCTGAAAGATCTATGAGGATTCAATGCAAAAAGCTAGTGGGCCATGGGGTACACATCATGAACCACCTATACACAACGTGACCATGGTCAAACTTCATTAATATATGGAAGATCTGCATGCCACACTGAAGATCATGGTTGAAATAACGAGAATCAAGGGGTCATGACATGATGAATAAGTACACTTCATGACCATTTCCACCTACTTAAAGACCATCAAAATAGCACATTTGAGGAGACTTGGATTATCTATCTCTCCCATTTAGACTCCCTTAAAAATTTCTTTCTCTTTTCCCTCTGAAAACACATTAGTTCTTTTTAATTCCTTTATGTTTTTAATCCAAGAGTCATGGATTCATTTTCTTCAATTCCATCAATTCCCATGTTGTTCTATTTCCATTTAATTCATTTCATGTATGGTTCTTTGGAATTTTTATTTCATAGAGTTATATGTTTATTCAATTAAATTCCATTTGCATAATTATTATGATTTCCCTTATCCCTTTTATTACATTAATTACCATCATGAGTAGCTAAACCCATGAGGGTAAGGGATAAAGATTCGATGTATCTACACGTTTAATTCGACCTCTAGTTCTAATCTTGTGAAACCTAATTGGATTCCTAATTAGTATATAAACCAATGGTCCAACACCATTTTTGAAATTGTACCATGACCATTATATAGTAAAACAAACAACCTTATCCTAATTGGAGAAGACCATGACTATTACCATTAGCATTGGGTACATTCTGCAGTAGAAGCTGAACATAACACATCTAAGGTTGTATCTAGCCTCCTGAACAAGGAATAATTACATACTATATAGAAATGGAATATTGGACCAAGGATAACTAGAGATCACAGATTATATCGCAGACTAACCAGTTTGGACCATGCCAATATTTGAATTAGGATTGCCCTTATCTAGATACTCAGACATGATCCGAACACCTCTTTCATTAGTTAAATAAAAACCAAAAAATATTTAGAAAACTTCCAAACATTAGCCAGACTAGTAAGGACTCCTATAATTGATTGAATACCATATTTCTTCTCCATATAGAACAATGTCCTTCTTATGGGAAAAACCATGGACTTTTACTATAATACTCCCTCATAGTTAGATATGTTTTGGACATATATAATTTTCTAATCTAATGTGCATGTGAGGAAACAAATGACCCTCAGGGCTCAAACCTGTCATTTCATCAAAATACCCATGAGAAAAGGGTCATTTTATATTAGACTCAATCCGGGTGATTCAAAAAAGATTAGGTCATCTTGGGAAATTGTCCTAAAATGGCCAATTTGAATGTCACACTACTTAGGTGTCCTTATAGAGAATATGTGACATCGAAACACCTAAAACTGATTAAATTATACTATGTCAAAATACTAGGATCAATTATAAATGAAATAATCAACACAAAAAGGAATCTCAAAAAAGGTAGGCTCATTGAAAGACGAAATAAATAAAAAATGACTACAACTCAAATAAAAAATTGTTTCACCATCGACCATAGGGCTATAGATGAATCCTCGCTTCATATCAACCTCATATTTGAAGAAGGTTGGATGATATCTGAGTTTCATTCCAATTACATGAAAATATTGAATATGATACTGTATCTATATAGCACAATAAACGGTGATATTTTATAAAAAATAAGGGCCATTGGGGTTAGACTTGCCTTATGATATCCAAATACTTTGACAGAATTGGTATCAGGCACTTGACGAAGGAGTAGCAAGAGATCCAAGGAGGAGGGTTTTAGTTCAAAAGGGGAGGATACCCCTATATATGTCATCAAGAAGAAAATTGAATGATGGATGCAGGTTAAAGGTTTTTGTGGGGGAAAATGGTAATTTTTCTGAGACCCACTATGCACGGTTTATGAAAATAGTTTACAAAATGTGCATTAAGGATATATCCCCCTTCTGAAGTAGGACACATGGTTATACACCATATCCACATGGTTACAGACAAACCATGCAGACTTGCATGTGCCTCTGTCTGTAATCCCACGGTTAACAAAATCATTGTGGCCTAGGCCGCACAGCTTTCAATAACCATGCGACCCAGCCTGTACCCTACTTTTATGGACCTCTAGGCACAAAACAGCCAATGAATCTCCTTGGGCCTTCCCTGGGTTGTATTATACCTTTACCATGAATTATTTAAAGACACTAAATAAAAACCCAATGACCTATACCTTCACTAAATGTTTGGGTTGGTACAACCTCCCTTCTATATAATAACCCATCCTCGAGTTGTTCTTATTATGGTAATGAGGTTCTATCAAAAACGATTTATATCCAATAATATTCTATGGTAGCTTTGTATTCCCATGTCTACTCATGTACATAGTCGTTCATCCATTTAACCCATATAAGAGGAACAGTCATACCTCAGAGAGTATTCATGTTCAAATCAATTATACACACCAGATACTCCTCATAGGATGCATGAATATCCTACGCAACCATATCCAAATGACAGATGTGTGATGGGTTTGGATAATACATGATATGTTAAAGTACATGAAATATATCTTGCACGGACTAGTATCTTTGAAAAAGTGCCAATCTGTAATCCACGGGTATGATCTACTTCACAATGACGAGGGGTCCAATAAATTTTAGTGATAGATTACCCATACATATGAATACATATATACCCCAAACTAGGTGAGACATTCAGGAAAAACCAGTCTCTAACATCGAACTCAAGGGGTTTATGGTGTCTACATACATAAGACAATTGTCTAGATTGAGCTATCAAAATTTTCTTCCTGGTCATCTAGACTTTCTTTGATGCTTCTAGACATGATGATTCCCATTCAATGCTTCTTCCCTAACCTCTAACCACCATAGAGGAAATAGGAAATTCTAACCATACAAGGCTTCATAAGGAGCCATCTAAACGGTAGAATGAAAGATTTTTTTATGAGAAAACTCAAAAATGGTAAAATTTTTCTCCCATGAATCGCAAAGTAAAGAGCACACACATGTATCATGTATTTAATATATAAATTGTGTGATAAATCTATCCATCCCTCTGAGGGTGATAGGTCATGCTGAAAATTACCTTTTTTCCATGGCCTTCTACAACTCCTTCCCGAACCATGACGTGAAATGATCATCTCTTTTAGAAACAACAGAATGAGTTGCTCCAGAAATTTTTATTGCCTTCTTGATGTATGACGTTCCCAACACATTTACCAAGAACACATTTCACATAATAAAAAAGTTTTTAACCTTCTTCTGATGAACAACAACAACCCCCACTAGTTCATTTACACAATGTAATCCGAGTAGACTAGTCACTAATTCCATCAAAACGTCACCATATTTCCACTCAAGAATGGGAAAAGGATGAATAATACCTTTTGGACACTGATGTTCCTCCTTTACCAACTAATTGGAAGAACACTGAGTGATAATATTGGGTATCCCATGTTTCATATTTGTCCTCTAATATTAGTGTGGTAAATCTCAACACATTTTAGTTATAGTAGAGTGAACATACAATGTTGAGGGTTGTAAACCACTTATCTCTTCTCTAAAATTAATTTTGGGACCCATATGTGCCAAAAAAACAATAGAGTATCATCCACATTGACCGTTGAACATGAAACATTATTATCATCTGAAATACTTTCCCAAAGGATAATCGCTTCATAGTTGGATAGCTATATTGACCTTACTCATTCCCGAATAGTAGTTGTCTTAACTAAGGGTAAGAGAATTGGCTGACCATGGACCTCATGGACCCCAAAATGAATCTCCAAGAATAAGGAAAAAAGCCTCAATTCATCACTAGAATCTTGGACCGCCTATGATTGAATGTTTTAGCTCAAATAATCAACTACAAAATTTTCATTCCATGGTTTGTAGGCATGTTTGAAATTCAAATATTCTAGGTACTATACCCAATTATATTGTTTGAGATCCTTATCCCACTGAATGAAGATGTACATGGGGATTTTTTGGTCTTTTAGCACCACAAAATGCTCTCCAAATAGGTATTGTCTCTAGTCTCTCCAAAATTTACCCAAGTTCAAAGGGTTAATTGGTTGCATGTAGTGTAGCTTGGGTTGTTGAATCCTTAGATACCCAATAAGAAGCTATTGACACAAATTATCAAAATCTATTCATGCAAAATTATTTGGTATCAAATTTAAAAAATTTAAATATCTATTATCATATTCAAGATTAAATAATTTTTTTTAATCCACACTTTTTTATGCACATAATCACAATTTTTTTTATTTCGTCTCTCCCATCATTGAATAATTCTGTCCCCAGTGCATAACAAAATGAAAACGTAGAAGGGGTAAAGGATTGTAGTTCAAAGAGAAAATTGAAAATAAGAATCATGGGATGAAGTAACATGGTGTTTGAAGTTGATGTTTGTGTTCCTCTAATTTAATCCTTTTACATCCATGTCACTCACAGAGTTCCGCAGTATAACAAGGGAAAAAACCATTATAAATAAAAAAAATATAAAAGTACATGGGAAATTAGTGATTGTTTATTTTATTATTTTTATAAGCACCAAAAAATAAAATAAACTAATGATACATTGTCTTCATTTTATATTTATGGGAGATGTATTTCTTAGGGATCACAACACACGACATATATGAATCTAGCACTCCCCTTTCATACCTATACGTAAAAACAATAGAATAAAAGTTCAATAGTCTAAGGTACTATCATATTCATATTTTTTTTATAATTAATATTTTTTTTATTTTTCTTTTAATATTGAAACACATAAAAAATAAAATATACTGATGATACAATGTCTTTTTTGTAAATTTTTGGGTAAGGTGTCACTCAGGGATCACACCACATGACATAGACGAATATTCCTCTCCTCTTTAATACACATCCATACACATAATATACAAATTGGTAACAAGTCTAAGGTACTATCATATTTAGATTATATATATATTTTTTGTATTTTCCTATTAAACTAGAATCCAAAAAAAATAGACTGATGTTACATTGTTTATTTTTAAATTTCTGGGTAAGGTAATGGTCAGGGATCACACCATGTGAGATGAATGAATATGGTGCTCTCTATTCATACCCATCCATACTCACAATAGATAAATAGGTCAATATATTAAGGTATTAATTTTCTTTAAAATAAATAAATATCAAAAGGATTCATTAATCCTATTTAAAAATAAGGATGATTTATAATGATTAGAAACATGAAAACTGTGGGTTGCCTCCCATGAAACTCTTTTTTTAACATCTCTAGCTCAATATAGACAGTTAATTATTTAAGTAATTTCCCCATATAAGGTTAGTTCACACAATTATTCATCGACTTCCTATTTTTGGAATTGTTCAATAAATGGTTTGACTCTATGGACATTAACTTTTAAAGGTTTGACCAGTTGTGGGATCTTGATTTTATATAGCCCCATGGGGGTACACCTTATGCACTATGTATGGACCTGAATATCTAGATTTCAACTTTCCTAGGTATAAATAATGTTTAGAACTATACGATAGAATAGGTTTACCCAGAAAATGTGTTTGGTTTTATGATTACATGATCGGTATGATTGTACATTAGATTTATTGATCCTAGAATTTTCATATGCCTTCATTTGAAGTTCCTCAAGTTCATTGAGATATAATTTCATTTTTTTTCTGGCAATAAGTCGTCATAATTCATTTTCTTTATTATCCAAAATTCCTTATGGTCAATCTCCTCTAGAAAATGACATGCTTTACCACAAATCTACCAATATAGAGACATTCCTAAAATTATTTTAAATGTTTTTCGGTAGGCCTAAAGAGCATCTATGAGTTTTCTCTACCAATATATCCTATAAAGATATTCTATTTTATCATGAATTTGTTTGATTTATAATTTGGCTAACTCAGCTTGACCATTGGTAAGGGGGTGGTAAGCAGTTGACACTTTGTGAAAAATTCCATATTTTTTCATGAGTACTAATAATGGATGATTTAAAAAACGAGCACCACAATCACTAATGATAGACCTATTAATTCAAAATCTGAAGAGGATGTATTCCATGGGAAATTTAATAATAGTTTGATGATCATTGGTTTTTTTATGAATTTCCTCAACCCATTTTGAGAAATA
This sequence comes from Viscum album, assembly GCA_963277665.1. Lineage (NCBI taxonomy): Eukaryota > Viridiplantae > Streptophyta > Magnoliopsida > Santalales > Viscaceae > Viscum > Viscum album. The sequence goes on along the minus strand of OY728142.1, from coordinate 1,324,258,879 downwards.
ATTGATAGCTAAATTAATTTATGAGTATCTCCTACAGTTTGGGAAGTGACCCATGAGATTGATTCCCTAGTAGTCAAATATTTAAATCACTATGTTGGTAGTGAGTGGAATTTTACATTTTTTGTGATGAAATCTACATGTTGACACCTAGTACATCTTTCAACAAATTTGAAGGAGTCACATGAAGGGGTAGGCTAGAATAGACCACTCTGAAGAACCTCAACAAAAGATTTCTTAGTGGAATAGAGACATCATCATTCCTCACTATGATAGAATTTAAGGATGGAATATTGTTCATATTATAGGAAACACCTCTTAATGAATTTGTTAGGAAAGAAAATATTGTGGTATGGAACATCCAACACATAGTTCCTAACATCAAAATAGGAATTTCCTTCTATATTGAGTCCCTAATTATTTTTTAATGACTTCTGTAACTAAGAAGTTGGCTCTGTCAACATACCAAGGGAAGTCAGTCACAAAGTATAGGTGTTCATTAGGCAATGAATCAGACACATAATCAGGAGATAATTTTTCATTAAATTATATCCTAGAGAGATGATCTGCTACAATATTTTCCACACCCATGATGTCCTAGATCAGGAAATCAATTTTCAATTCGAGAAAGAGAAACCTAATCATTCTATCCTTAGCATAATTTTTCTAGAAGAGGTATTTCATTCTAGAATGGTTAGTGAACACAGTGATGGGGGATCCTAAGTGGTAAGAGATAAAATTCTATAAGGTAAACAAAACATCAAGTAACTTCTTCTTAGTGGTGGTGTAGTTAATTTGGGAATCATTTAAGGATTTTCTTTTATAAGAAATTACATAAGGATTTTTATGACAACATTTTCCCAACACATATCCTAGAGAAACATCATTTTTATCACAAATGAGTTTGAAAGAAAGGTTCAAATATGGGGATTTAATGATGGTAGGAGACGTGAGATATGATTTGGGGGTTGAGAAAAAACCCTCATAGCTTTCTGTCTAAACAAATGGAGCATCCTGTACTAGAATACCATAAAGTGGACGGGTGATTGAACTAACGTTCGTAATGAATCATCTATAAAAATAATCATTCCATATAAAAGGACTCACTTTCATGAATGTTTTGGGTTATGGAAGGTGATGAATTATGTCAACCTTGGCTTTATTAACCCCAATCCCCCTACTTGACATTATATGGACAAGGATTAGTCCCTCTTTAACCATGAAATGACATTTATCCCAGTTTAGGACCAGATTCTGTTCTTCATATCATGATAAAACTCTCTACAAATTCCTTATAAATCCATTGAATGTATTCTGAAACATAATAAATTCATCCATGAAGACCTCTAGAAAATCCCTTAACTTGTCGGAGAATATTGACATCATGCACCACTGGAAGGTTCTTAGGGAATTGCATAACCCTAAGGGCATGCTTTTAAAGGCAAAGGTGCTGAATGGATCGGTAATTGTAGTCTTGTTTTTATCCTCTAGAGAGACCTCAATATGATTGTACCCTGAGTACCCATTTCAGAAACATTAGAAGGCATGACCTTAAACTCTCTCAATGATATGGTCAATCAATAGTAAGTGAAATGGTCCTTCATGGTAAATGAGTTGAGCTTCCTATAGTCTATGTAGACTCTCTAGCCACTACTCACCTAATTTGGAAGAATATATCCATCATTATGGGTTATCACTATGATTCCATACTTCTTTAAGACCACATGGATTGGGTAGGCCCACTCACTCTTAGCTATGGGATAGATGATAATAGCTTTTAACAATTTCATATGTTCTTTTCTCACTGCTTCTATGAGATTATAATTGAGTCACCAGTAATTTTTAGGACCATGCCTTGAATTAGATTCGAGAACAATCCATTAAGTCCTAATAAGTGGGATAATACCATTAATTTTAGATAGGGACCATCCAATGACTTTCTTGCGTCTCTTAAGAACATCTATAAGAAACCTCTCTTGATCACCTAGAAGAGAAGAAGAAATTACAATAGGATGTGTCCCATTTTATCCTAGGAAGGCATACTTATGTGAAGTAGTGTGTTCTTTAAATTCAAGATCCATTTGGTTCAAAAATTATGTCAAACATTGGGACACTAGCTCAAGATCAATTTTATTTTTTAGAATTTCGGATAAGATTGATTCCTCATGTGTAGAAGTTTTACATTCTAGATTTGTTTGACCAGTTATTGTGAAGGGAGTTGTACTAGTCTCCATGAATTTGGATTCTTGGAAGATTTCACGAATTTATGGTCTTAATAATTCATCATAGGATGAAAATGAAAGTGATTTAGACAAGGAGATAAATATACTTCATGTGAAAAAGGAAATTAATATCTTCTTGATGTAAACATTCGTCAAATATTTATTTATGTTCTATGGATTCATTATCAACATGTCCTGTCATGTTTACTACATGAATAACCTCATCATACCATATTTGTGAGCTTGCATTATAAATGTTAATGTCTATACTTATGTTTCCAAAGGTGATGGTGATGTTCTCATTTTAACTTAGATAATAGAGTTGATTGTTGCATGGAAGGGGTGACCAAGGATGATTGGCGGTTTCTCCTTATTTCATATGTTTTGATTGTATTAAAGGATAATAAAGTCTCTAGGTAGATGCTGTTTTTAACTATACTAGAATATATTTAAAAACCCCCTTTAGAACTACAAAGCTATTATTAGCAAGTTAAACTACAAACTATGTGGATTGGAGACCTTCCAATACTAACTGGTAGTACTCAACATATGGAACAAGATTGACATTGGCATCTAGTTCACACAAGTCTTTGAAAATATTGTTCTCTCTTAGTTTAACATTTCTGTAAGGGTATATTAGGACATTCATCTTTAGTGGAAGGGTTCCTTGGTTTGATGTGATAACATTTGTTTCTAGAAGGACATGGTTCATATGTGATAATTTCCTCTTACATGTAAAGAATTAATTTTTGTAATTTGAGTATGTAAGAATTGTTTGAATAGAATCTTAGAGTGTAATGTTCAACTTGACTTGTGATAATATTTCCCTCAATTTTTCACTCAATTCATGCTTAGTTTCCACCTCAGGCGTTAAGGAAATTGTGTTGGTTGTGGTATTGTTTGTTGATGAGTTTTTTATTTCAAATTGTTTTCAGTTTTCATAGTTTGATCATGTGGTTAATTTTAATTTTAATTATAGATTGAATTCTTAGATGGGTTCTGAATTAGTTTTTCATGTTTCCCAATTGATTTACCACTTCTTAAAACCATCACAACTTTTAGTGGTTCATGAGTGGCTGTAGTGAAAAATGACTCTCCCCTTGATGTTTGTTGTGGAACATCTTATGTAGTCATGGATGACTTTCATATTTTTATGGTTTGAAGTTCTTGTTTAAGGGAAGAAACTTCTGATGTCATTTTCTACATTTCATTAAACAACTATTCAAGGACTAGGAGAGGGAAAAATTGGGAGGGGGAATGTGTTGGTTGGTATATCCCAAGAGGATGCATCGGTAATTGGATGGGTTCAATTATGCGTTATTGGTATTGGATATAAAGATGTTGGTATTGGACTAGTTGAGGTTGGAATTGATTGTGGTTTTGAAAATTTAGTTTAGGGTAGGGGTTTAGTCCTTGTGGTTGGGTAGGTTGTATGTTATCATTCTTGCAGATTCCTGGGTGGTCATTATACCTTGGGTTGAATGTGTTTTGGTATTAAGGATTTTGGATTTTTAGGACACTGACATTAATAAATGTTCCTCCTATAACAACATCCATGATGAATGGAATGGTTGGGAATTTATCTGTTTTGTGGCCATGTTTGTCATAAATTACAGTTTGGATTTCATATATTTTATTAAGGTCAATATTTTCATCCATCCTAGTGTGTACTGTGAGTTTAGCCCTATAGATTTCCTTATATCTATGTTTTTGAATTCTAGTAGTTCCATGTGGCTTTTTAGAATAAGGTTTTGTTCCCCATGATTAATTTTGTTCCACAAGGATTTCTGGATACTTGTAACCATCATTTGGGGATTTGTTTTTAAAAGTCCCATTACACATCATGTCAAGGAATTTTTTGATACCCAAGCCCAACCCATTATAGAAAATTATCACTTGTTCAGGAATAGAAAAACCATTATGTGGAACCATGTTTTGGGTGACTTTGAACCTGTCCCGTGTTTCGTAGAATGACTCTCCCCCTTTTTCAAATTTTTTTGGATGATTCTTTTATGTGAAATAGATTTGTTGTAGGGAACATAGTTTTTATATAATTCTCGTTGTAATTGGTTCCAATAGGTGATTGATGATGATATCAATTTTCCTATAAAATTTTTAGCTGCATCCTTTAATGAAAAAGGAGGGAGCCTCTTCTAAGGAGATTCTTTTTGATGTATGGGACTCATGGTTTCTACAATGTCTTTGATCTCCTTAATGTAAAGGCAGGGCATCTCAGACACCATTCCATGGAATGGGGGAAGGTCGTTTCAGATATAGGGTTTAAATATATAGCTATCATCTCTTATGGAATTGTGTCTAATGCATGAGGGGACATTGGTTCATCCTAGAGTGAGGAAGTCATTCATTGTTTGATCAACTGCATTCCTTATGTTTGTAGCATCTTGTTTTGGGTGTCTGATTTGATCCCTCACAGGTTATACCATTTGATTTTCTGGAAGACCCTCCATTGGACTTGTTTTAAATGGTGAATTTGGATTTTCAAAAAAATTTGGATGAAATTTAAACATTTTCTTAGATTCACTGGGGTCAACTATCTAAGGATATTCCTTCTTAACTAATCTATTTGAGTTATCATGGGTGTAGGACGTCATGGGACAAAAGTAAAAAAGCAATAAAGGTAAAAGATAAGGGAATTTGGGTGATAATAGAATAATGGGGGTCTGGAAATAAGGTTTTTTGTCTAAGGAACATACTTTCTCCCCAATAACATTGCCAAAAATTGGCCTCACTCAAATTTACCATTGTTCTATAGGTTAAAAAGTCTCTTGCAGTGTAGCTTGGGTTGTTGAATCCTCAAAAATATATGAAGAACCTATAGTCACTCAATATAAAGAGATGTATTTTTGGATACAAAGTGTCCGAAATGGGTTGATTTTATATGGATTTTGAAAGAGTATAAAGAGATATACGTGAATTCAAATTATGAGAAAATATGTAGATCCAAAGTTATTTCTTGAAGTGGATTTGAAGAATACCTTTTTTAACTATTTCTATTTCATTAAGCCGAGACAGATTCATGAAATGAATTCAAACAAACCTCACCACTTACTAGTTTAAAACCTTCCCAAATACATTCTAATCACCTATACAATTGTAGGATCATTTTCAGGAGCACTCCATGATGAAGTATCTTATTAGTATTTAAAAGTGGGGTAAATAAATTTAATAAGGATTAGGAAGAGAGGAAAACATTGAATAAAATAAACTCAAATAATAGAAATTAATAACATTTGAAGAGTGAGAAATCAAATACAATCTCTCCCCTTGACAATCCCGTGGATCAACCTATAAATGATCTAGCCCTCCATTGATGACATGATCTCAACAGAATCAGGATATAGACTCATAAGGGCCGAATTGAAGAAGTCAAAACAATAAAATATTTATCACTCCACCGTTGTGTGAAGAGTATCACATTTTTTGTGTGAATAAGTTCACACCATGATGCATTGGTATCAAAATTATATGAAGAAAAATATAATAAGAGAAGAAGAAGAAGTACTTTTATTAAAAAAAGGTTATTTGAATAACTTAGATGATAATGAAAAAAATTACAGAGAACATTTAGCATAATAACATTATAGTGGAAAAAAGATCAAAGATCCATAAATACTCCACCACTACAGCCTTAAATAGGAATTTTGGAGGCCATTAGTTGAGTCCCCATTATTCCAAGTCTCATTAAATATTTTTTTAGGCCAAGGTTAGTGGAATTAACAGAGATAAGACTTTATTATTCTAGAACCAAAATTTCCAGCCATTTTACATCCACTGAAAAAGAGATGCTACAACGACCTTCAAGATGGAAAAATTATAGTTGTCCATAAAAGGATAAAATGTATCCCCAGATACACCATAATATCCTAAAATTCATTTTCAAAAAATCATTCATTGTTTCTAAGAAAGGATTTAAATGGTGGAATGTTTCTTTAGGACACAGAATCTGGCCCAAAATTTCATTTTCAACTTGGGCCACCTAGAACTCTATTAAAATATCTAAATTATCTTGGGTATATGTTTAATGAAATGTTCCCCATGATATCCTATATATTCTATTACATTTTTAGAATAATTGGGATTTAATCTTGTCCTCTATATTACTTTTAGTGGAATGATATCTAGTTCACTTTTCCCAGAATGTTGTTTATTCAAGGCCCACTTAGGTGGTCTTCTAATGAGAATTTTCCAATGCTCCAAAAGCATGAATTGTTACTTATAGGATAAGAGACCTGATAATAAAATATGAAAATTAAATCAATAACATTTTGTGTTTTATTAGATGTCCATGAATGTAACATGTAATAGTGTATTTTAAGATGGAATTACAATCCTGATGTTAAATAATGTTCAAAGTGTAAAATGCACTAAAAATGGAATTTATGATTAATAAAGAACATGAATAATATATTATAAAAAATTAATATTAGCTTTATTAATGTGATAATAAGTCTCCAAAAGTGTAAAGAATGTACAACAACAGTGATATCGAGGTTGTGGTTAGATAATTCTGCTTTTGAGGTATCACCTAGCAATAACCATATCTAATGACTCACTCGTCCTACATAAAAAAACTCCAAAAAAACACCTAATGCATCATAGTAAATGGTAAAATATCTTATTGTCTCATGTAGAATCAATATTAGTACTAATGTCATACTTCCCTTTTTCTCCTGAAATGATTCTTTATAAGTTTCAGACCATACGAATATCACACCCTTCTTTGTCATGCCCATAAGCGGTGATTCTAGTAATGTGAAATACTAAATTAAGCTTGTTTAGTATCCAATATGGCCTATGAAACTCCTAATATGAATGACGTTCTTGGGATTCTACCTATAAACTACATCTATCACATTATATGGGTCAACATAAATTCCAGACTCTACAATGAAATGACCTAGGAAGTGGACGTAATCAATCATGATGTGGAATTTAATGAGCTTATCATAGAGTCGATGATCTCTCAGTGGATTTAAGATGATCTAAATATGGGTTGAATGTTCATGTATTGAGTGTCAATACACCAAGGCATGTTCCTCTAATACAACCAAAAAATTATCATTTAATTTGTGTAAAACCTAATTCATAAGAGACTAGAAGATAATAGTTGTGTTAGTGAGTCTAAATGGAATAGTTAAGTACACATAGAGACCATACTTACTCTTGAAAGTCGTAAGAGTGGTGTTTGAAGTAATGAAACACACATGACAGTATCCCAAACTCATATCTATCTTTGAAAACTCTTTCGTTCCTCATATCTGATCAAAGTGGTCATCTTTTCAAGGAAGTGGATGTAGGTTCTTGATGGTCAATTGATGAAAACAACAACAATTCCCAGAATATCCAAGGGAACCATCCTCCTTTTTGTAAGAGAGGACATGTGAACCCTAATGATAATTGATGTGGAATTTAAAACCTTTGGCCTCTAGATCCTATAACTGATTCTTGAAATCTAGATTCTCTTTAGGTACCATCTTATAAGTAGGATTGGCTAGAGGTGCTTTTCCTGGCACAAGATCAATAATAAAATCTACCTCTCAAACTAGAAATGGAAAATTTATGTCATTTGGGAAATGTTAACCGAATTTATCCACTCTAAGAATAATGAAATTTGGTTGCAACCCCTGATCCTGAAGATAATGATGGGTGACATATTCCATAACACTACTCAACCTCTACTACTCGAGTCTCGCTCTGGTCTCACAATCTTCCCATTCTCCATTATACATGGGTGTAATTTAATCTTCTCATGTAAATATTACCCTCCATTAACAATAGTCAATATGGGATATATAGGGAATTAACTAGTTAATTCCAATGATTACTTCGAATCATGTCATGTCGAGGAAATACAGGTTCCATACGAAATTGTAACCACCTTTCTCAAGGGGAAAATTATGGAATAGGTGAGCAATCTCTAAAAGGTAACCTAAAGATGTAACTAGCATCGTAACTCCATAATAATATTCGATATCGAGACCCAAACTCTCATTGATTTCCTCATATATAAAGGAGTAAGATTATACTATATCAAACAAGTTAGACACTAAGGGAGAGGTTATTAGAATATTATCTTGTACAGTAGGTGGTCTGGTGCTATAATCCAATGCCATAGGTTGGACATCATGTAGCTGGCATGTATCACATTTCTGATGCACTTCCCAACATCCTTAAGGAGGCCCTCTATGCCAGCACTAGGAATCATATTCCTAGAGCCTTTCCCTCAACAACCACCTTAGTATGATCATCCAATGGAATTCCAGATTCCTGGATTTCATGATCTTTCCATCCCCACTCCTAATTGTGGAGTAGGTGAAGATCCATACTTTCTAAGAACTTGAGGGATGGTCCTGTATAAATGCTTCATGCTCCAATCCTTCCGTAGCTCGTACATACCACTAGATCTCACAGAAACTGCACTTTGATGTGGCCTAATTTTTAACACTGGTGATAGCGAAGAGAACTATCAGTGTTAGAAGACTTAATATTGAATCCACCATAATAAACCCAAAGTACCTCATTCTCCCAAAAGAATATCTAGTGGAATCGTTAGTTTCTGGACCACCCTAGATCGCACCATATGCATCTCTCAAATTTGACTCTATAATTAGGTTACGATTTCCTATCACAAAAATTGTCTTTAACCTAAACACATTGACGAATGATTGGACAACGTAACACATTCCACCCTTAAATAACATAGAAACCATTAAATCAACAAAAACCAGAGAGGGACCAAAATTCTATATCTTAGTGAAATAGGATAAATATTCCATAACTAAAATGGTCCCCTACTACAGGTTCATAAACACTCCAGTTATATCATACCCCAGATTCTAGGGAAGGAAGTAGTTGTAGAAGATATTATGGGTGTCAGCCCAGACTATATCCCCATAAAATCCTACCAGGGTGATGAAACCCCATCACCTGTTAGAAAAAAACACATAGCATATAAGGCTATAGCTTGATTCTACACTCTATAGGTGTATCTCTAGGTGCTTGAAGATAGACAGGATCTGCTCAATCCAAGACTCTGAAGCATCTGGTTCTCCATACCCTGTGAAAGTAGGTGCATTCTACTACTAATAATTTCTAGTTAACACTACCATGTTTTGGGTAGGTCTTACTCTTCCTTTCCCCAACTACATCATATCTGAGCACCCCTCCCAGAACTAGACAAATTCACCAAAATCAAGAATATGAGGAAGATCCGTAGGTGACTGGACTGGAATAACAACTGGTATCTTGAGGCCCACCTCCTCAATAACATGATTATCACTAACTTTAGGGTGCGTGCATCGAGGATGTTGTGTCATCATAATGCTAAAATTCCATAAAAACCTCTCATAATATATTTAAGAAACTCTAAATATGTCATTCAAGAAGATAGGGCAGCTACTAAATCCTTTCTATGAAAATGAACATGCATCCCCACGTGCTCCTAAAGTGAGGTATATATATTTGAATAGATCAAAATAGACCATAAGAATTGATAAAAACCCACTTATATAGTCATGTTCAGTTCTTTATTCTATTTCAGTAATGTGAAATATGGTTGTTCTGACTTTATAAATAATTTCCCAACTAATAACTTGTCCAATTAAACATTTAAACCATTTTAAATCAGCTGAATGAAATTATATTCCACTTTCTGGCCCATAAGCACCCATACTCATTATAAACCAGAATTTGGAACACACTTAAATGTAAATTTCCTTTGAGTTGTTCTTTAAGGTGTAATTATACCATTTTCAAATGGTTTAGTAAGGTGATAATCTATTTTTCAATCCACAAGTTCCCATACAACTTATGAATCAAATAGTGGAACCCATATAACTCACACCATAGTAAAATACATGTTCTTTAATAAGGTTTAGAAGAATTGAATATATATATATAAGGAAAGAAATGATTAATATGTAGTAGGAAATGATTTCTAGAAATAAAACATGACATAGAAAAATGCAAGACCTTTTCATATTAGGCATATGATGATGCAAGTTCTACTATGTAAACATCATTTCATCTGGTCGGGCACTGAAATTAGAATCCCAATATCATAAACATAAATAACATCACAAAACATGTGTATCACCCTACAATGAAATGATAATAACTAAAAAAATTGTATAATTAATAACAATCTCTTGTATGGAAACTTGAACTTTACCCCATACATGGGTTTATGATGCCCAAGAATAGCTTATGATATAGTACCATAATATTCCAAACACCCAATATATTGTAGAAAAATATTAAAGCAAGAATGGAACCCATTTGATACTACATTGCAACATCCTAGACCTAGATGCCACTTAACCTGCACTATGAGCCTAGTTTCCCACATGCCCCTATCATGTATCCCCACAATCTAGGGGTTACCGACTAGCAGTAGGGGAGTATAAGTATTATTATCGAGAGACTATAACCCCATATTAGAGTAACAAAGTGGATACCACAAATAGTAATAGTAGTGGAAGTATAGTCAATTAGATAGGAAAATATACAATGGAATCATAACATAAAACTAAATAACCAAGAAGCAAAAGAAATAGAAAACTTAATATAAAAAAGGCCACATATAAATTGTATAATACAAAAAATTTATGTTTGGTATGATAGAATAGTGGAAATTAGAAATTGGAAACATGCATGCTAAGAAAAATTGAAAAAGTGAACAAAATCTAGAAGTTTCTCAAAATTATCTAAAGCCTAACCATGTTCCTATACGCTTCATCATCAACTAAGATGTAATAATCAATAACCTAAATAGTGTTTCTTGTCCCTATCCATACCTATAAGCAAAAAATCTTATTGGGTGCTAAATATGTCTTGAGTAGTTTTTGAGATAAAAAAATCTCAGTTGGCCACCACCGGTGGTGACTATTTCAAATCCACATAGCTGTTCATATGTAAGTAGTGTGCAACTGACATCAGAAAAGTAAAACAATGTAGAATAATTAAAAGACCTCTCAATCAGGTTCATAATGGACACGTGGCAGGTCTACAAGCTTCATCCCATGGATGGTATGTCTGATCTTGTCATAATTTTTATATCTATTGTGTACTTATATATATATATATATCTATATATATATCTGACTACGTGTGTTGGGAAGGATTGGGATGTCACTCTCATACATCAATTTCAAAGGAAGCTCTCATAGTCTAACCCCTAGCCCAACTCCAAGATCTCCCCTAGTCTTTTTTTAATACTCCAGGGATTTCTCATGATATTCCCTACCACAAGGATCTCAAGGTCCTTCTATCCCCAAATAAAGTCTCACATGATCATCTCATTAGGGATCACATGGTACCTATGTTCCACAGCCATTAAGTATCACATTTATAAATACACTGGGTATGAGGCATACACTAATCATACCCTCATTGTACCCATAAGCATATAAGAGGCACATTCATTGTCACAATTGAAATAATTAAGGTATTTTGTCTTAAGCATTTATATTTAAAAATTAAAACGGTCTTGTTCACATATTCATTTCAAGGAATGAGGAAAATCCTATCATTCAATTCATTAGCATTATACAATTCCAATTAGACATCCCAATTGTCATAAGGAAACTATTTGTCATAATTATGAGGCATGATCCAAAACCACCTTCTATAACTCCAATTCATTTAATTTTCTTCAAAGGAAACCTTTAATTATATGTGATCAAATTTAATCAAGGCATATGAGTTGATTTTCCTAACATAGAAACCCCATTTACAAGAGCACAAACCTTGGAAAGATCGTATCAAATAGTCACATACCCATTATGGTAATTATAATAATATGATGTTCAAACACACATGGGGTGTATTTGGTTCATCATAATACACACGATAAATGGGTAAATTCACTTTAGACTCAATCCGTGTGATTTACAATGGATTTGGTCATCATGGGAAATTGTCCTAAAATGTCCAATTTTGTTTTCACATTCCCTGGGTGTGGTTATTGAGCACAATTGACATCGAAACCCTTAACCATGATTATATAATCCTATGTCAACACAGTGGATCAATTACACAAGAATAAATCAACACAATAAGAGAGATCGGTAAAGGCCTACTCATGACACAAAATAAAAAATAGAAAAATAGGAAAAACTCAAATGAAAAACTATGTGACCACCTACGATAGGGTCATTGATGAACCCTCCCTTTATACTGATCTCAGATATGAAGTAGGATTAAAGAGATATGAGTTTCAGTCTAATTCACTAAAAATAGGTCATACAAGACTGTATCGAAATGGTGAAATAAAAATAAATATTCCCTATGTAAACATGGTCACGTCAGGTTTACCTTATCATGGGATATTCAACACCTTCACGAAATTGGAATCGGACTCCAGAGGAAGGATTATAAAGAGATCCAAGGAGGAGGAGGGTTTGAGTTCCAAAGAGGAGGATACCCATAGTTTTGTCTAATGAAAAAATTTGATAGGAGGAAATATGATAACAGTTTATGTGGGCAGAAATGATGTATTTTACCCAAGTCCCACTATGCACATTTTAAAAACCATGCGACGATCGTGCGTTATGGATTCATTCCCCAATTTAGTAGGTCACACAGTTGTGCACTTGGTCTAACCAATGCAGAAAAACCATGTAGACATGTAGGTTCATCTGTCTACAAATGGATATTTTACACAAACTATACATCCTGGGTCAAAAGACATTCACATACAGTGTGACTAAGCATATAACCCTATTTTTCTGACCTCTGGGCTCCAAACCAGCACCAGAAGCTCCTCAATACTTCTATGGGCCGTAGTATACCATTACCACGAGTAATGTAAAGTTAATAAATTAAAAACCAACAATCCATACATTGGAAAAGAATCAGGTTGTTACGAAAATAATACAATAAAAATTTAGTAGAGAAAAATTAGTTATGTTATTATAACAACATGTATAGAATAAATATTCAGATGCATAGTATGAATGGAAATTGAGAGAATCAATTTGAGAGTGTAAACTCTTCCATTGGATGTAGACTCATGGGCTACATCTTAAGACTCTTTACAATGGTATATTAGTAAGACCAGAAATCCATGGACATGGTAATGAGGATTATGGAGATATTTAGTTAGTTATTTTGAAATTAAAGTAAGATAGTGTGTGGAGGGAAGTGGTTTAGTGAATGGTTGTATTTATAAGGGGATGGGAGGGGTGTTTTTTAATATAATACTAATTTTTTTATTTTTTTCTCAAGACTACAAATAGTGAAAATTATGAGGAATATAAATAATTTTTTTTTCATGTTTCCTTGATACAATGGTTTCCTACCTCATCTAATTGGTAAATAATCATGTATTTTTATATGACGTAAAATCGTGTATTTAATTTTATTTCACTCTTCACCAAAAAATCAACTATTTTAGAAAAATTACATCAATTTAAAAAAAAATAATATTAAAATGGTGCATAAAAGATTATAAACATTTTTTTCAAAATATTTTTTATAATTTGACAAATTTATCTTTTAAATATTGATATTATTTAATGAAAAATTATTTTTTAATGAAAATATTATTATTTCAACCCACTAAAAAATAAAGTGGGACATCAATAAATTATATAAAAATATATAGTGTTTTAGAAGATGATTTTATGAAAATTAAATTTAGATTAAAAAAATAAATTTACTAAAAAATGAATTTCATTGAGAATAATAATAATAATATATATATAAATCAAAATAAATAATGAATTTATTCTTTCTTATAGATTTTTTTAATTTTATCATGTTAAAACTCTTATTTAATTTTATTAAGTTATAAATGTAATATATTCCTATTTTTTAAAAGTACCCAATTTTTTTACAATTTCCACATTCTAGTTATTATTATAACAGTCATTTTACTACTCCTAATGATCATATTCCAATTGTCTTATAGTATTTATACTCCCTAAAAATACATAAAATTTACTTCATTCATTTATTAATTTAATTTCAATTATGGGTCAACATAATACATTCTCAAATTTAAAATTACATTACTAATTTTATCGTTCAATTTTATAGTTTTTTTCTCTAGCAGGAAAATCCTTGGTTATGTATATTATATAAATTTTCTTATTTTTGTTATTTTATTAATTTTTTATTTATTATCCCACTATAATATTGTTCATTTTATTGGGATCACTTTTTAACTAATGTGATGTTCTCAAATAGTGAAATAAAATTTCATCATTGTGATTTATACTATACTAAATTACTAAATATGTAAAACATACATATATATTAGGTAAATTTTATATTTAAATTTCTAGGTTGTTATAATATTTCACATGAATTTAAAATAATGAAACATATTATAGGTTGTTGGGTTGGTGAATCTCAATTGAGATATAGAGGCTGGTCTGAGGTGAGGCTGAATATAGTTGTTGGGTAACCAGTTCATATTATATTCTATTTTTTATTTCTTTTTTATGATTGACCTATAGGGATATCAATTTTGGGATTCATGATTGTATTATCTACCTAGGTTCTATTATTTTATTATTTTATTTTATTTTTTATCAAATTATATATTTTTCTATAATTCTTTACTTATATATTTTAATGTTTTGTAATTCATATTTATGTTTTATTTATTTATTTTTATTTTTATGTGATAATATTTAGGGTATTATCACTCCATATAATTTTATAAGACCCCTACTACTAATTTGAAAGCATAATCATGTATGGAGTCTCACATAAATTATACAGCAAGCTACTTTTGATTATGTTGATGGAATCTGTTATAAAGATATTGTTAGGTCCTCAAGGCTGAATACACTGAGAGGGGGGCTGAATCAGGGTATGAATTATTTAAAATTAAATCCCGTTCTGATCTTGTTTTGTTGTTAAGAAAAGCACTCTTCTCTCTCTTTCCTGTTGCACAATATAAATATAAAGTAAAGAATGCACATGAGACATCAATTTTTACTTGGTTCACCATCACTGGGCTACGTCCAAGGAGCATACACCAATAATGTGTTGATGTACCAAATCTACTATAAGCACACTTTTGTTTACATGGTTCGGGCTAGATCACATTATGCCAAGGATCAATGCCTTTACATGATTTAGCGTTATCTTACTTCCTTCCCAAGGGTCACTCCCTATTTCTCTCTCTCTGGCACACTGCCGATGGAGAGGATCACCTTCTTCCTCTTCCTCCGCTCACTACTCTAGAAAGGTTCCACTCACAGTTCAAATAGAGCAGGCCCCAGATGAGGATCAGAGCTCCTGTTGCAGTCACCAGAATTAGAGCTAACTGGATAGGAAGAATGAGAGGGTATGGAAACTGGCATTAGGACCAGGCACCATGTATCTTTGTACGAGACAATTCTAGCCGATCAGAAATTAAAATGGGGAGCTAAAGGCAATCAATGATGCAGAAGCTAGGGAGGGGTAGTTCTAGTGGGCGGGGCCTACGGGTCAGGTATTGGGCATAGTATGCCTCTGGGACTTCGAGTCATGTATTACAGGTCATGTCAGGCCTTGTGCTTTAGGCCTATGGGTCATGTACGGGTTCACCTACAACCCTTAAAGGGGGATTATCTATAATAAAATAATGAAAGAAGGCCTTTGGGCCATTCAGGCTAAGTCGGCATGCATGTCTCGACGCACAATTCAAAACTGGCATGCAATTCCAACTTAACCACTTTCGTGAAACAAGCTTCTGCAACTCCAAATGTGAGAGACACACAACCTTTTTCGCCCAAACAAATATTGGCATGCAACCAAAAACATTCACACTTCTTCAAAATCTGGCACGAAAGTGTCACCAAACCACCTATGCGATTCCTTCTTCTACAACTCAAAACATGCGTGACTCATTTCCTTTCTCACCCATGCCACCTTAGGTATGAATCTATCACTTGGGGCACAACTTATACTTGCGTGACCACACACCACTTGCACAACCACCACACATGGATGATGGGAGCTATGATGTTTCTATGTGTTGAAATATACTATGATTGAGGAGGGGTCAACCTATATTTATAGGCAATTGGACACCCTACGCGACGGCGTGCAAGTCTACCATTGGCACACAAGTTTCGACGCCCATGTCTCGGTCGCGCAAATCACTTGCCCAGTCAACTCTAAAACGTGGTTTCCCCTTATCCCTTTGCCATTTTTTAATGTTCTGATCTTGAAAAAAATTATGGGCACAAGTTTCTTCTCCTTAATGTACACAGTGTGCAAGTCACTTTTCCAAAAACCACTTTTCTATATTTGTTGATTTTCATGCAAAAAATTTGGGAAACACTGGAAAATGGAACCACCTTGTATCTTCTCTTTTTTTACCACCTCCAATTCATCCATTCCTTTGTCGACGTTCTTGAATCAAACATAGATCGTTAACTATAGCCCTTGAACTCGACATGCCATTATAAAATCTCAATTGTCAAAAAATTTGAATCTCATGGTTTTCATTGTCAACAATCACAACATAGATGTCCACTTTGTCAACAAACACAATTACCTTAAAAATGCTTCAATGATGCATTGAGGGATTTTTTACCAACAGATATTATAATGTGGTATTAGAGGATAAACTAATTCTATTTATTTAGGTCATTAAAGATATAGATATTAATCATGAAAATATTTTATGGAAGTAAGACTCATGAATATCCTATGCACATATTGGTGAAAATACAAGTTTTGAAGGAGTTATAAATTTTTTCATGTCTTTCATTGTTAAAATTTGATTTCATAGAATTATAATGGTTATGGTTGTGATTCATTGGTTTATCACTTAGGAAGAAATGAAAATATGTGTGTTTTTGGGAATCAAACATTGAATATTGGTTGAAATAACACGTTTATATTTCTCTATTATCTTGAAATTAAATAAAATTAATAAAAATAGGCTACAATTATTTAAAATTACAAAAATAACTATTTTTAAATTTTTTAAAAAATATACTAGATATTATTTACTCAAATAAATTGATCATTGAAGACTAACAAATATGAATTTTTTAAGAGAAATATCAATGAGATTTATTTTATTGTTATGATGTTTACACTATTGTGGGTGGTATAAAAAATGGAATACGAGTGATAATGAGATCCATGAATTGTGTATGATGGAATATGAGTTTCTTATATATATTTTTTGAAATTTTTTCATGTTGATTCCTAGTATATTAACACTATGGAATATAGTACATTGACATGTTGGTTCTGCCACGTATTTTTGATATACGACTCTGTATATTGGAGACTTGATTGTTTTGGCGATGGAGTAGGTCGAAATTCATGTTATTTTTAATATGAATTATGATGTTAGAGATCATTCCTATAATGATCAGTAATACTAGAAAATTTTAAATTATTAATAATGGGAAGCGTGGGTAGAAGTTTCAGGTGATAGGAATGAGATATGGTGGAAAATTATTATGATATAGAAACAAAAATATGTAAAAACATGGACACATATAGATTGGGAATTATATATTGTTACCTATGAGGATTGTGTATGATAAGAAATAGATGAATGGTCTGTATATTTATTAGGAAAGTGATCCTATAATAAATTAGAGAAAAATCATTGATCCATGAGCAAAGATGTATAATAGGGGTAGTTCTTGGGATATTTTTAAATTTTAGTTGTATATTTGATATAAGAATGGTAGTATGCTAGAATGGTAGAGTAATCCTCTTATTTAAATCCAATTAAACGTGATATATATTTCCATCATTATGTGTTTTGTTTCATTTTGCATTCATATCAGGAAAGAAAAGTGTGATCTAATATAAGACATACTAGATATAAGGGTTGTTATAAAATAATATTTCCCTTTTGATAGTGAGTATAATGATTAATTAATAATGTTAAGAATTGAGAACCATGTTGATCATATTGATAAAGGATTAAAAAAAAACTCTTCTACATACTGAGGTTGAGTATGAGGGTCATCTGACTCCTAATGAAGGTTCTAATGATAATGAAAAATAGTGATTTAATTTGAAACAATTATAATATGGGGTTAGGTTGACATGTTATTTTATTTAATTCTCTTACGAACCATCTGAGATATATGATCTTCAATGGATGATATATGTTTTGGGGAACACTAAAACTCATATTTTTTAACAAAAATATTTTGAGAAAATCCATAATCTTTCATGTGTTTCTATGAATTTTTAAAATTATGGTGGAATCAATAGTAAAATAATCAAGAAATAAATGTGATGAATGATCCAGATGTAGTGGAAGCTTGGCGGTTGGGAGGGACCAGCTTTTCTTTTGCTGTAATTGATAACCAAGCCGAGGTCAATATGAAGATGTATGCCAGTATCCACATATTAAAATAAACGATTTAGATAAAGATAAGAAAATTTCCTGATCAGAGGATGAGTATCTTTCACATCATGTTTATAATTAATTTATTCATTTCTGAAGCAAATAAAAACCTAGGTTTTTAGAATATTCTTCATTGACGATCATTGATGGTCTAGAATGACCCCTCTAGATTGTCTTCATTACACTCACGAGAATAAAAATTAGAATCCCTCTAGTGGAAATCCACACTTTCTCTAATGGTCTCCAAACAACGCCACTCGTTCTCCAAATGCTAGTGCATAGAAATGAATATATTTCTCCGGTAATTATTCATCGTGTGTTCTTAAATCGTGAAAAACATATCTTGTTCTTGATATGGAGAGATGAGATGATTTGAGATAGAAAATGTGTGTCTCAAAATTACTCAATTCACCAGGGGTTGGAATAATAGACGCACCTACCTATTATTTGAAATGGGGTTTCAATTAATATTTTTAATTCTAAAACAACAATTAAATTTAATTATATCTATTATAGAAAAAATATACCACACAATAATAGCACTATTATTTGTGGTAAGCCAACTTGTGAAAAATAGAACAATAATTGAAATCTCATGTGACATAATGATACATTATTTTTATTATTTGTTATGCTCAATGGAGAAGAATTATTTCATGACATGTAAATAATTTGTTTATCATGGGAAATGGTCTTTGTCCATATAAACTACACTTACATTTAATGAACACATGAATAAAATATTTTATTTGTTGAATTAATTATTTTTATTTTAAATCTATTAAAGAAATATTTATTAAATGTTCTATAAAATAAATACAAATATTTTACTCCAAATCCAGTGAAGAAATATTTATTTAATTTATTAGAATATTTTAACATAAATAAATTTATTCCCCGATCTTGAGAATAATATTTACTCAATTAATTAAATTCAAATAAAATTTAATAGAGACCACCATAAACACTTAGTTTGTTAACCAATATGATTCTTTATCATTAGAATTTGGTGGGATTGCCTAAAGTCCAAGATTACAATCTATAAATGGGTCAATGAACCATGATAAAAAACAAAATTTCATAATGATAACATCCACGCATGAATGCTAACTATGTAATATAATCCCAATGTCACAATACCTCAACATGTTGGTATCAAGACAGTTTTATCAACATACAGTCTTGATATTTCATTATTTGACTTCCTAAAATTTCCTCATATTTACACTATGAAAAATGAATTTTCGATAAAGGGTCTATTTCAATTAAAGGGTCGAGATATCAACTTCCATAAATGGAAGGGGAAAATACATCCTCGATTTAATCATTAATAAAATGTCTATCATGATGCACCCAACATACCCTACTTCCCTTAGACATATGGCATGGAAAGTCTCATTAGTAAATCAATGTGTTTGAGTCATGACATGTTTTAATGATAATATTGATGTATAAGGACCATTACACATGCTCACTGATAGAAATATCCAATGACACCAAAACATTAAAAATTCCTACTAGTAGGTCTATTCTCATAATCTCATTTCATAGAGATTACCAAGTGTGAACTTCATGAGAAGGTGTCTCGTCTTATTATTACTACTCACAACTAATGGTATATATACTATGTGTCTCATCATAGTATTCCATCCAACTACAGAACTGTATTTGAGAATATTGTTATAGCAATTCAAGGTTCTCATCATAGAAGGGAACTACTATGACCTTATTAATTTGAAAAATAAACTAGGAAAATGTTACATTATATCCATACATAATAATTAATAATATGTAATAAGATGTTAAATATTTAAATACATTAAATATTCTTGTAATCAATGTACAAATAATTGGTTCTAGGAAACCAACTCCATCATACTCTTACATATACTAGGTCCAACTACCAAAAAAAATTTATTCCAATAGACCTCACATGATGATCGTGTGTCTAATGAGTCAAGGCTATAGTAAAGATGTCAACAAAGTTTCTTCCATTTAAATACATCCCACTATAACATCAGCTCTCTGAGAAAAATTACTCAAGAGATGATATTTTTGTAGTATGTGCTTCATCCCCTGATGCGACCTTGGATCTTTTTCAAGTACCACCACTACTATATTATCATAATAGAGTGTAATGGGATCATTAAATCCTGGAACCACTTCAATATATTAAATGATGCTCCAAATCCAAACTAAATTTTAGCTTTCTCAAAAGCATTGATATACTTGGACTCTGCAGCAAAATTTTTGACCGCACATTTATTTAATCTCTTCTAGATCATTACACCTCCATTCAAAGAGAAAATATATCTCATTTGTGACATCATTCCATCTTGATCATTCAGGAAACAATAATCTTTATATCCTATGATGACTTCATCCTCTTATCCCTCTTAAACATTGAACATATCCTTAGTACACATTAGATACTTGAGGGTAGTCTTGACTACCATCCAATGGTATTCACCTTGATAATCTGGATATCATCCTAACTCACTCAATACATAGGTGAGGTATGGAATAGTATATAGAGTAACATACATGGCTTAACCAATCACTAATGGGTATAGAATATTTCTCATTCTCTTTTATTTCTCATGCATCTGAGGATAAATTTTCCTGTAAAAATGAATTCCATTTGATGCTCATAACCAACCCCTATTGGATTGTTCCGTACTAAATCTCTTCAATATCATGTCAATGTATGTAGTTTGATATAGGCCTAGTAATCTCTTGGATCTGTCATGATGGATCTTGATCCAATGAATGTATACTTCCTCGCCCAAGCCCTTCATAGAGAAGAATTTATTCAACCATGCCTTAATAGACTATAAGACCGGTATTTCGTTTCTAATAAAAAACATGTCATCAACGTATACTATTAGGAAAACTACTTCAATCCCACTAAACCATTTATCGAAAAAATAATAACATTCATTCCATATACAAACTAATTCCATTCTTTCATAATCAAAATAAATGTTTCATGACCTAGATTCTTTCTTTAATCTAGAAATGGATTTTTATTACTTGAATATCATAGTGGAATCCTTTGGAGTTACAAACCCCTTAACTTGTGTCATGTAGAAATCTTCCTAAAGGTTCCAATTAAGGAAATATATTCAAACATCTATTTTTTAAATCTCATTTCCATGGTAAGTGTAAATGGAAAACAAAATTCTGATGGATTTTATCATAGAAACTAGTGAAAATGTTTCGTCATAGTCAATTCCTTAACACTATTTAACCCCTTTTCAGCCATTCCTACCTTATAGGTACTGAATTATCCTTCCATGTCTAGTTTCTTCTTGAATGTCCATTTTCAACCTACAACCTTTACACATATAGGAGGATCAACCAAAATCTGTATATTGTTTTGGTATAGGGTGTCTATTTCAGAATTCATGGCTTCTTTCCAATTGGAATTGTCTGTTCCACTTACTACATCCTTGTAGGTTTGGGGATCATTATTATCAACTAACAATTATTAAAAATCCTCAATAAGTAAAAAAACACATTCTTCTAGTTCCCTAACCTCTATTGTAATCCTACATAGTAGTTGTTTCTCTGGAGAAGATCCCTCTTCCACAAGGTCTTGTGGAATATACTCCTATACCAACTCATGTGTACCTTAAGCCTCAAATTAATATAAGTCTATCTCACTCCCACTATATATTTTGTAGATGTTCTCCCCCCAAATAATACGGAATTTAAATCCACTGTAACTATTTTATCTAAGGGGTCATATAGGTTATATTCCCTTGTTTCCTTGGGGTATCCTATAAAGATATGTGTTGGGCCTCAGGTTGCGAGTTTGAAAAATAGATTTAGTATGGGTGTCACATTTTATAACAAATATCCCAAAAAGGAAAATCAAATACTTGAAGGACTCATCTTTTATCTCACCATGTCCAATATGGTGTGGTTCCTCCTTTCACTTACACCATTCCACTAGGGTGTATAAGGATGTGTGAGTTGGGATAGATCTCAAACTCTTGTAAGTGATCAATGAAGTCTTGATTAAGATATTATCCACCTTAGTTTGAGTATAGTTTCTCAATCTTCTTACCATGTTGGTTGTCAACTCAAATTTTTTATTCCTCAAACTTATCAAAATATTCTAACATATACCACATTAATTATATATATCCATATCTATTATTATCATAAAATCATCAATAAAAGTTATGACGTATGAATACCCACCCCTTTCTGAAACTGGAAATGGTCAACACACATCGATATGAACCAATTGAAGAAGCTCTTTATCACTATAACCATTCCAACCAAATGGGGATTTGGTCATTTTTCCTAGTAAACATGCATGACATATGTGGAGTGGTTTTAGTTCAAACGAATCTAAATATTCATCTTGATGTAATTTGTTAAGGTGATTCTTATATACATGACCTATGCTATGATTCCAAAGTTGAATGTGGTATGAGTCATGTTATGTAATTTTGTTACTAATCTCTGTTACATGGTTTTTGTAATCCAACATGTAAAGACCGATATATAAATGTGCCCTGCCCAAACATATACTATCATTATAAAAAAAGAAACACCCATTTTCTAACATGAAAATAAATCCATATGTACCTAGTATGGATATAGAAATAATGTTTTTATTTATATAAAGAACATATTAAAAAACCTTCAACACTAACATCATCCTAGTCAATAACTTGAGTTTGTAGTCTCTAGCAACTACATCATAAATTATACCTCTATTGGGTACTCGTAGATCTACCACCCCTCAGTCAATTTTCTTGTATATAAATTGTTCCTATATTTGGATACATATGTTAGAACCACAATATATATCTCATAATATATTTGTTGAAATATATAAATTTCACTAAATAATAAACATATCTTATGGTTCCCCTTGCTTCTTTGTATGGGTGTAGTTTCTCTTTCGGTGGCCCTTCTTTCCCCATGTGCATCAAATAATTTCAATTTCCCTTGCCTCCCCTTTGATCATACAATGCATTGAAGGTCACAAAGAATAATTGGGCTTTAAGCTATCTACTTTCCCTTTCTTCTTCTTCACCAAAAGAACATAAGGTTTTTTGTGCTTCATGTCTTTTTTCACATGTTGAAGGAGGATAAGAAGATATGGTAGAGACCTTTAAATGTTGTTAATATTGAAATTTACAAAAAAATAGGAGAATCTCACAGGGACTCATGTGATTATGAGATTAGTACATAGTTATTTAGGGAGTTTAAACCCTTGAAACTCTAGGCTCTCAATGTAGACAACGAGCTTGACTACATGAAGCCTAGCTTTGGAACCCTCTCCATTATTACTCTAAAAGAGTTCCTTGGGGATCCCACATTGTTCCAATATTACTCTCTCCTAGTAATGACCACAAAGGTTCTCAATAATGCTATATGAATCCATTTTTTCTTGGGACTTTGTGAGTTAACTAGACCTTGATGATATTATAAAACATTTAATGTTGACCGTGTCATTAATATGTTTCTCATAGACCATGAACACTTAGTCACTGTTCTCTTGGGAAGGAGGATTAAGTAATGAGGAATACATCATATGAGATTTCCATTCATGGAATAGAATGACCTGAAGGTGTCTAAACCATTCTTGGATGTTACATTCAGTGATTATGTTGTCTTTATATAGTATTGATCATATATATAGTGTTGTTGATGAGATTTTCATTTATATTCAAAAATTAAAAGGGTTAATAATTTGAACTATATTGACTACATTTTATGATAAATAATATATTAATTTTATTTGGCATCCGACTAATTTATCAATTCCCAATGTCCCTCACCATTGAACTCATAATGTCTAGTTTCTAGGACATTCTAGTGGAAGGTATCCATATTTACATTTATATAAATATAACAAGGTTCGGTCATTCTATTTGAGTATATGTAGGTAGGTAGATATTTTACAACCAAGGGATTGGAGATCCTTGTTCCATTGAGTGGAATCCTCAATCCTGAAAGTCTGAATATGATTTTCTCAACACATGCAATAAAATTTACACCATGCCAAGAAAGGGAGACTCTTTATGATGTAAAATGGTTTAGTCAACCTGAAACTTTGATAAGATATTCATGTATATAAGTATATTCCCCAACAATTGTTGGTAAAACATACAGTTTTATATAGTCGTTCCCTTAATCATGTAACAGAAGGCCTGTTATGATTTAATATTTTAATGTGGTATTTTTATCTCTTATTCATAAATTTCCATGTTTTCTTTATCAAATTCTTGTTAATATTAAGTGGAACTTACTTAATTGACTAACCATATCTCGATAATATTTAGGCACAAGAATAATTTATTTTATTTCCATCTATCATGCTTGTTAATTCATAAATTATGTAGTCACAACAATACGTCCATAATGAAAAACCATGATACTAACAGAAATAAAATAATGAAAAGGGCATGATCATGAGCTCTTATAATGGTTAGTTTTTCAAGAAGTTGATAAAATAACTGTTTACCTATGTGAGAAACACCTTGAACCATTTATGGTTCGACTCTACATATTTCTACCTATCAACCATTGTATCTCCTTGGATTGTTTTTGCCTTATCTCATGACTTAAACTGCCTACACAAGGTTTGGAATTCCATCGATTAGATATTATTTTTAACTCACACATTGGTGAGGGGTAGAAATGGTATTTTCATAAAAGAAACCTTGGGCACACAATCCCTACAGTTTAATGAGAGGAGATGATATGCATGTAAACAATTTTATTTATAATAAATTAAAAGGAATCCAATCACATACAAAGTTCTGGTCTATCTCATGATCATCCAAATACATATAATGATTTATAAATTTAATAAATATAGCATTAAATTCTATTATCATTATTATTAAGGTATGTCATGTCTAATTGATTAATTTCTATCTTTAATTAATAAATTCTTTTATCTTAACTCTTTTCTAAATTTTCATTAGATTCTCATCCATAACCTTAGAGGTTGCCTAGAGAATACCAATTTGAATCTACATGATATGTAATTCTAAACATTACACAAACATTTAAGTTTAAATTTTGTTTAATTTGGTAAATTACATGACGTGTAGTTCTAGATACATGGTGTGTACTACATTCACCATATTACTAGAAGTTCATGGCTTGGGACTTAGTGTGTGAGGCATACTTTATATTAATCGAAATGAGATTTCAATTAAAATATTTAATTTTAATAAATTTATTAAATGTAATTATAACTATTAAATAAAACTCATGCCACACAATAATAACATTTTATGCCAACATGCACAAAATAGAACAATAAATGAAATCATATTCCACATAATGATAACAGTATTATTATTATTTTCTACACCAACTCAATATACCTTTTTTTACCAACATTTAAATAATTAATTTCTCAAAGGAAACGTTCTTGGTCCATTCAAACTCCCCTTATATTTATTGGAAACATGAATAGAATATTTTATTCTATTAAATAAATAAATATATATTTACAAAATAATTAATAACTATTTACTAAATTCTAAATAAAAAATTAAATTTTTTATTTAAAATTCAGTGAATAAATTTTCACTTAATTTGATGGATCATTTTATCATTAATAAAATTCTTCTATAGTATTGAAAATAATATTTATTTCATTAATTCAATTTAAATTGAATTTAATAGAGACCACCAGTAAAACATAGTGTGTGACCCACTTGGATTCTTTCTCGTTGGCATTAGGTTTTCTTGCTTAAAGTCCATGATTACTGTCTAGCAAAGGGTCAAGGAACCCAAGAGGAATAAATTATTGTCGCAATAATGACAACCACTTACAAATGCTCATTCTGCAAGATAATCCATTTTTTCACAAAATCTCATCAGGTAGGTTTCATGAAAGTATCATCAACCTATATGCATGATACATCATTCTCTAACTACATAAAATAAAATAATCATTACACCATGAAAATGGTATTTAGGATGAATGTTATGTGTCAATCAAAGGTTCTAGATATCATCTTTCATAAATGGAAGGGACAAATCCTTTCTCTACTTATCCATTAATAACATGACATTTGAGACGCACGAAATGTACCTTAATTCCCAGCAATATATGACATAACATTTCCCATTAGTAAAGCAAATTGAGTGAGTCGTGATATGTTTTATTGATAATATTAAAGTCTGAGGACCATTACACACACTCATAGATTTGAATATATGATGAAAAAACATATTGAATTCTTACTGGCGGCTCTGTTCTCATAATATACCATCTTGGAAATTACAAGGTGTGAAGTTCACGAGAAAAAGTTTCATCCACTTACGAGTACTCATATTTAGAAGTCTGTATAGTATATATCCCATTATAGTATTACATCCAACCATATAACTATATTTAAGAATATTTTCCAAGCACTTCTGGGTTCTCATCATAAAGGGGAACAACTATGACCTTATTAATTCGAAAAATACCCTAGGACATTATAGCATTATAGTTATATAGAACAATGAAAAATCTGAAAAAAGATGTTTAATATATAAATACATTAAATATGTATGAAATCAATGTGCAAACAATTTTTCCTAATACATCGTCTCCAAAATTTGACACCTTGTGTATAAATATATTTCATTAAGAGAGGAAGACTCTCAATACAACATCATGTATTAATAAGAGAATATTGTTTATTTAACATGATTAGGTGAATATTTACTGGTGTGAATTGGTTGTTTAGGTGTGACATCTAAATAATATGATGTATAAATAGCGTGTTGCTTAAATGGAAGAGGGTCATGAATATTTTATTAGGTTAGGTTGGTTAAATTTTATGGGTGATGATATGCAGTCTCCAAATTAATATGAAGATAAAGAGATTAATTATGAATGTTTGGAATGTTAATGATTGGTATTATGTGTCATGATTGTAAATAATTCAAAAAATTCATAAATATAGATTTTGGAACTGGTGAAATTTCAAAACTGCAAGAAATTTTATTGGATTCTGAAGTATGTTAGAATATAAGAGTTATGTGATAATTAGTAGGATTATTGATTAAAAGGAATACCCATTATTTTTAGGCATTGTGGTGATGGTAATTTTTTAAATTTGTATCCATATAATGGGGTATAAAACAATTATAAACTCTAGATAAGGTTTTATGTGATGGGAAGAAGCTAGAAATATTGATAATGGATCGTGAGAATCAATATGTTATTGATTTTTTAATCTAGGTAGTTGGTAATTATTGATTCTGGCTAAGTGAAATCCTATGGTAAAACCACACAATCGATGGAATATGGTTAGGAACCTTGTCTTATGAGTGTAAATTTTAGTATTATTTTTGTAATTCATGATCAATGAAACCAAGGAGGGGTGACTATTTAATTTTGGTTCATGAATTCATTTTTCCTGGATATATCTAGATAGTGGGAAATGGCCTGTCTGTTTCTACAAGGATTGACCAGAGAAGGTTAGTTGGTTTGGTAATATATCAGGATCTAAATCCATGGTATAGAATGGGTAATAATAATCTTATGTAACATTAGTACTTGTAGGAGTGAATAAAAATTGGTTAAATGGATAATGTATTTGTGTAATAGATTTTGACATGAGTAGGAGATAGTGGATGTTTATATGGATGGTTAGGATATACTGTAAAGTAAAACACAACTAAAAGTGGTCAAATACATATTAACGATATTGACTTGTTTTATTAAATATCCATAATTACAAATTTAGTAAATTAAACTAAGATTGTGAAACTTTTATAGTGTTTTTTGATTTAATTTCATTTATTTTGTTTGATCTATACAGTTTTCATTGGTAATCAAGGATGTGGGGAAATGGTTAATAATATTAACTCATGAAAAATTGAGATTGAATATAGATTTATATCTAAATTTCTATTAAGGATTGAAATGTATATATATTGGAAGATAGTTTAATGTTGATAGATAATAATTAGTTAACATTCTTGGTCATGATGTTAGATTGACTATTAATAGTTTCTTAATTAGATTAAGAGCATGTATTAAATATCAATGACTACTATATATCAATGAAGCTATCTGGGGATGATTATTAAAGATTAGAAGTTGTATGATGGGGAGTTTTTGATAACCCAATTTTATTAAGGTTTCTAGAAAATGAGATAAATAATCCTCTAATGGAACTAAAGTTGTGAAGAATTTGTAATTTGAAATTTCAATCATAAATTAGATTTCTTGATTATTATATAAATGAAAAAAATAAATTAATGGAAATATAATTTCATGTGTAAATTTTATTATGAAAATTTTGGTGTTTTTGGAATATTAAACAGAACACGACAGAGGTTGTTATAGAAATTAGTTAGTTGGTATGATTCAAACTATCACTTTTTAGAGAATCATTATTTCCCCTATTTTGGACACCAATAAGGTTGTTTCCTTAAATGAGGAACCCTGTGGTTACCCGTGGGCCTAGTGATTTTGTATTAGTTGCCCATTGGTACTTTTTTCTATTTTATATTGGTGGAATATGTTTCATTTATGGAACCTCTCATTGTATTCCACTTTTAGATCTCCTCAACCTATGTCCTATATTTAATGGAGAAATAGTTCATCCACCTTCCTTTTCATCATCAGTCCCCCCCAACAATCCTTATGGATTTAGGATTTTTCTTTGTGGAAAATCAATTTATGGACTCATCTTTATCTACCAAAATCATTATTATCTCTTTAATTTCAAATTTCATTTAGGTTGATTTTGTAATTTATCATTGACTTCATCACAAAATGTGTGAATATAAAAAATGATAGGATTATTTTTCATATGAGTAATTAATAGGATACATGGGATAGAAGAACACATGTAATTTTATTCCATTTCACTAGATATAAACTATGTTTATGACCACACTTGTGTATTGATTTCTTATATAAAAATATATTGAAGAATTCCATATAAAATTATTTGATTCTATGTTCCTTGGATCCAAATTCATATCAAGGATGTTTTTTGATTTGTTATGGGTGGTTTAAATGAGTGGGAACTCCACACTGTGTTTTATCATGTGTACAAATAATAGAATAAATTGGGATTTATTTGTGAGATTAATTATAAATTCTATATAATTACTTTATGTGATTCAATTGTTGTGATAAGTAATCATAGAGTTAGATTACTATTGTTTTATAATTATAGATATTTGAAAATTAGTGGTGGTCATCGCTTAGGGTGGTAACTTTATTTAATGGTAGGTTTTTCTAAATATTATATTACTTTATATGAATGTACATGAATTGAATATCATTTATTTAGATTAAGAATTGATGTATGAAATTTGAATTATTCTAGGGGGTTAACAATTTTATAAGATGTACATATGGTCCTAATAGTGTCATAATAGTTATATAACAGTTATTTACATGATTTTTTGTGTTACTATACTATATTGTTTGATAGTGGTCTTGGGTTTTGTAGCGAGGATCACCACAGGTGTGATTGGTGATAAGTGATGTCTTGACATATGTGAATATATATCATGTGAGGTGACTCGACGAACCATTTAGAGTGATTAGATAGGTTTATTCGTGTAATCATTTTTTTTAAACCCTGATTTAATTGAGCTATCCATGATGTAAATCCATTGATATTGGACTGAGTTTTCATAGATCATACTTATATGTCTCGTCTGACATTTAAAGAGAGTTCCAATAATTTTTAAAAATAGAGAGTAAACCTCTATAAAATATCTCAGTTTGGGTTTAGTGTATTATATTGGATTTTTGATATCCATTGGGATATTTCATGCTATGAGGGATTAATTGGTGGATTGGAAGGGTTACATAGTGTAAACCAAATACGGTTTAGAAATATTTGTGTGTATGATATACCAATGTGTAGTGTTTTTTATGTTGGTGTTTGGTCCAAATTATTTGTATTTATATGTGGAATGGAAACATGATAAAATTTGTGCATGTTGGGACTATTATTCAAAATTTTAAAGGATAGTAAACATTTTTTGACAATGATAAAGAGAGATAACACTTAAGAAAGATCGGGTCTCCCACCTAGATACTCTATATGTTATATCTAATACAAGAAACTTTGATGTCTATATAGAGGAAAACATTTTCCTATACATATCTCTATATTAAAATGGGTATTATTTCAAGTAGTTGGGATTAATTATATTATATTAAGAAATAGATTATTAGATATTTTGTTTAGTATTCATTAATATCCAATAAGGAATGTTTTAAAATTTATACAAACATGGGTATAAATCTATTTAAATGTCCAGATGTTATGAAAAACAAGATATTGGTTCAAATGAATGGGTTGGGAATTAATTAAAACAAGAGGATGAAATACTTGTTAATAGGATTGATTTTATATGAATGAAAAATGATTTTTGTAATTGGGTTTGATGTTATTTTAAACTAATGAGGATTCCAATGATAGGGTTGGATGTTATACCAACTAAAAGTAATTCTTTTGAATTGGTTAGATGCCTTTCAAACAAAATTTGATTGATGGGAATGCCATGGAAAATATTTAAACCATATGTTTTATTAATCATCAGTGATTGGGATGATATTATATTAATGGGGTGTTTTATAATTTCATTACATAGTGGTTTTCCAAAAGAGGCCTTTTTTCATGGATATGTAAACATGGGGACTGTTTTCAAAACTCACCATCCACTTGTGTTATTATTCAAACTCAACTAGATTACTGGAAAACGTTTTTATGAGTTTACAATTAGGGAAGATTTTGGAGAACCCAATAGTTCAACAAGTGTATAAAAGTGATTCTTGTGGTTTTCATTTCATTATATTCATTAATGAACATATATATCATTCATTATTTGGGATACCATTAGTTTATTCTTATTTAATTATATCCTCACACCCTAAATATGTATTGTTGTGGATGTGAAAATATTATGGATCTCATGTTGTCATATCCATTTAAAATGACATAATGATAGAAGGATTTAAAGGATAAACATTACTACCCATGTGTAAAATGTGAATCATTACTTTTTGAAGCCAAAAATATTAGTTTTATATATTTAAATTGGGATTTCTTGGAGTAATTATTGGTTTGTATGTCATACTATGAATTTTATCAAGGGATGAGAGTGAGGAAAAAACACACTCAAAAGAACATGTGTTGGATGATGGGAATAGTTATTAGTCATAAAGACCATTTAAAACAAGGGTAGACCATATGGTGGGGAAATTGTTTGTGTGATAATTAGGGATCCTACAGTCCCCAATAGTTACATTTGTATTAGAGGAAGAACCCATAAGGAACTGTCAGGGAACTTACTGGGCTGAGATATCTGATCCACAACGAAAATATTATTCTCTAATAGGATGGGTTAATGTTATACCCATGAATTTTTAAAGGGTTAAAATAATAAATATTACTTAAAATGTAAAAAATTGGATCTTTTATTTTTAGGGGTCTACCTAATTAGAACTCTACAGTTAAAGATGTTGGGCATGTAGTACTGACCATGATGGGTGGAAACACCCTGACCCATCTAGACCAGGGTCATTGCATTAATTTTTATATTGAAATGTTTAGAAAGAATGAAAATCATGAAGGAATTATCAGAATTGAATTATAGAAGAAACTAGATACACAAATGTAAATAAAATTAAAATGGAAAAGGTTACAAAATATGATATGTAAACAAAATAAAGACTGCATCCACAAGATCTCAATTAATGATCTCCTCTTCATCACCAGTTGAAGAGAAACAAAGGGATGAGCTCCAACACTAAATAAGGCTTACAAATAGCAAAAGCAGAAATCCATAATAACCAAATTATAAACAATTTTACATACAAAAAAAAGGAATGGTGAATAAATAAAAAACACAAACCACTAATAAATTGAAAATGAAAATGTGTCCATAGATTTTGTCATTGTCAAAACCTCATGGATAGTAATAACTGATAATGAATAAAGATAATTCTTATTAATTTTTCTTCTTGTATCTGGAACATAGCACTGTAATACTGTTAAAAACGGTTCAGTTCAATGGGCAGAAACCCCTCTGATTTTTGGAATCAAACTTGAAGGGTTTGTCACCCAACTGATTGTCTTATGAGACCAACAGATCCATCGATGGGCTGTAGCAGGGAACAACCACCTCTACATCCAAATAATTATTTATACATATATTCCACACAATAGAAATATGACTTTACATTATCCAAATAGAATAGATGATATGGATTTATATATAATTCCACAGTCAAAACAGCATTTAAAATAAATACCGTATGTAAGATAGTATACAGCTTAGACAATAATAATATCCATGATAGGAGAATATGGAAATTTAAATGTAATATAATATAAATTGAAATGTTTCCTCAAATGGATAGTAAGTACACTACATAGGAAATATTAAGTGCAAAGTACTATGCAAATCACAACGAATTGAAAATTGAATCAAAGCTCGTTACCACGTTGTTTTCAATTGAGTCTTATGACCGAAGTTACCAACCACCAAAATAATCACAGATTTCCATGAATATAAATAAAATCATGATAACATATATCCAATGGTACTACACCTATATTACTTATTAGAAATAATAGGCGAACAATGGGAATCCCACAGAATTGAATGTGAGATTATAAAAACCCTTACAAACATTTTGGCATGGTAATGAGTGTTCTTGTGAGGGATTAATGAGAGGTAAAGGGGTATACATTTATTTATATGTCATAAGTGTAGTATGGGGGAGTTTCAGAAACCTACCTCATCATTAGGTATTAAAATAATGATGCAACATAGGGAAGATCCTCGAATAAAATGGATAGAGAGGATCCCTTACCTTATGCTCGAAGGTGTTCTTGATTGTTCTTAATGACCTGAATAATCAAATTCAGATTCACTAATTAATAAGTACAGAACCTCATCATCATTTAATTTATATGGTATATCCATATTAGGTTCATTAATGATATTTTCGATGGGTTTAATATATTCAAATTTATAGTTTTGGAAACATTTTCATCCTTTGTATTCATGATTCGTTTACATGCATTCACAAATGGATGTTCGTTTGAAATGTGGTTAAACATCATGAATTGTTAATATATATTATTAGTGAAATAAAAGAGATATAAATGATCATATAATGATTCTGGGTTATATAATTGAGTATGAATCATAAGTTAAAAGTTATTTATAAACACTTGGATTTAGCTCGGTAGTTTTATGCACAATAAACTTATTTTGTATTATTGTTCCATATTATGAGTGTGTAATGATTACAAAATATTAAACAAGATAAAATAAATACATTATTATTTGGTTCAAGTATTGAAAAAGGTTTTATGACTAGTATTAAAGATAGTAATGAAAATTGAAAATGTGTCTTCCTTGAGTGTGATAAATTAACACATCTCGGATGGTGTTTGAATTTTTTGTATGAAAGGAAAGGACAAAAATAGATTCTGATGAAATATTCCATTAGAATAATGAAAACCCAATACATGAATGGTCATAGAATTATAAAGGAATTTGGATGAGGTTAGGTGAGAAGAGAGAACAACATAATGGAACTTTTAAAAAGAATTGAAAGAAAAAGGAAGAGAGGTTCACCTCTTGAGTACTCCTCCTTGAGAAACTTCTTAAAGTATTTTATTATGGAATTTTTGGGAGACCCGATGATCTTGGACGTGGGGAGAGGGCTTGGGACGATTATTTGGATGAATTTGGGAAAGTCATAAAGCTTGAGTGGTGTGGGAGGAAGACAGGGTGAGGGGTGGTCTATATAGTGGATGTGAGAGGAGTTTTCTTGAGATTATAATCATTAATTTATTATTTCCTCTCAAGACAAGAAATATCGAGTATTCCATGACCATGAACAGTAATATATTCATGTGAGTTCGTGATTTTTGTGTTTACATCACTCATGATGCTTTGAATAGTTAATTTAAATTATGATGTATTTATACGGTAAGTTAATGTATTTTACTATTCACCAAAAATTCAAGTATTGTAGAAAAATCCCAAAATTTAACCCTAACCATTTTCAACATGTAAAATCCACAAATGAAGTCCACTTTTCAAAAATTAATTTCTAAATATGATTAATTAAATATTTAATTAAATCATTATTTAATAGAAATATATAAACACTTAAGATATTCATCTTCATTTTTAATGTTTCTAAATTCATTTATACACTCAAGGGTATGGATACCAATCAGAAGGGTCATATTAATATTCCTATGGTTAAGTTACTATTTATAAGGCTATGTTACTATTCATAAGGGTAGGTTACTATTCACTGATAATTATGTTAATTCTACCAGACTATAAATAATCTTGAACATAACTCTATATGTTAGATTTTTAAAATTTAAATCATAGAGTAGGGAAAATTTATGTATAATGGCTGGTTATGGCTATCTCCTAAAAGTAACCTTTTTTTGTTCCATAGAGGCTCTGTGATTCATAAAATATAGGGTATCTAATGAATACAACTTATTTAAGAGAAACATACCATAAAATGTTTGGGGTGCTACATTATTCCCTCATTCAAAAATTTCATCCTCGAAATTTTATGTATAAAACCAACGAAAAAGATGTAGGATCTAAATAATGATGTAGATGCTCAATATACAAGAGGAGGGGTGAATTGTACACTCTAAAAATTTCCTTAAATAAGGAATGTTCTATGTTTAACAATGTTAAACTAAGGAAATTCACAACACCTATAACACCAATTTCAATTTTGGGACAAAGTATGAAGTTACAAACTCCATGTTCTATACACTTGCTTAAATCTGGAAAGTGATTCTGAAAAACAGGTTCCGGAAATATTGATCTAGAAGTTGAAACTTAACAAAAGTTTAGAATATGAGATTATAGATTAAAGCATGTAGAATCTAACTAAATCAGAGTACAAGTGTAAGAAAATATAAGAATATTATACTTTCCTTACAGTCTAGAATGTAGCGGAAAAACATGTAACAAAAACAAGTAACAAGATATGAATCTTTTAACCCAAAGAGAAGGGTATCCAACAAACATGGATAAAGGACCCTTGATTTATGCTTTCATGAAAGCCTATCTTACCCACACCCAGGTAAGCCCTTGATATGAAGATTGGAGTCTCTATCTTTCTATCCCCGCAAGCCCTCACCTTGAAGGTTGTTGGGACCTCTATCTTCCTCAACAAGGAATCCCTCAAACTTCAAGGTAGTTATCACCTCTGTCTTCCTATCCCCAATGGCCCTCAAATGTAATCACTAACACAGAGTTGCACGAAGCAATCTAAATGAGTAGTTCAGTACGCACAAGGCATGAAAAGACTCTCTCTCTAGAAATCACCTTGACAGCGTGTGGTATCTAGAGTGATCAACATATTCATTATTGAGCTCATTCAAATGAGCTCCTATTTATAGGATTTTAAGCAAAGGTCGGATCCCTCCTCCAATGGTCATATTTTGCTTAAATTTCAGAGGGACCTATACACGTGTCACTCAAACAATAGTTAGTCAAAACCAGAATGGGTGACATCATTTTATAACAAAACATGTGTAACTAAAAGAACGACATCGTTTTATAATAACCTTAACAAATCTGAGTGTGATTAAAAAGTTTTTAGTCTAACCAAAAATTATTTTCGGAGTCTATATTACAATGATATTATGATTCTGTTTATTAGAAGAATTCAGAGTCGAACTTAACTAATGTTCGTATCCATTTTTCGTAATCAGAATTCACAATATGAATTTGCAATGAGAATTCTGCACTAGAATTCATAATGGGAATTCATCATTAGAATTCATAATGAAAATTCATCACAGAATTCGTAATGAGAATTCATCACAAAATTCATAATGAGAATTCATCACATAAATCGTAATGAGAATTCATCACAGAATTCATAATTATAATTCATCTCAGAATTTGTAATGAGAATTCCTCATAGAATTCATAATGAGAATTCCTCACAGAATTTGTAATGAGAATTCCTCACAGAATTCAGAATGAGAATTCGGATCCTGAAATAGAATTCTTCATATATAAGTTTTATATGATTATGAGAATATAGATATGAATCCAATTCTTATACTTAAGAAAAATATTGATATGAACAACGAAAATAAGATAGAGATAAATTTCCTTAAGGAATTTTTTTTAACGGTAAAACAAGGGTAAAACCATATTTTCTTTAAGATAAGGTGTTTATGATTTCAAAACAAGAAGGAATGAAATAGTTATAAGGAAAACCTTATTGACTCAACAATCTCCCCCTTTTTGGAAAGCACAAACATCCTTACGAAAAAGAACACAATATCTTAGAATAAATTTCTAGACATTGAAATTAATGTTTATCTCCCATTGATTATGAGTGATTGTGAATACAACTAACTCCCCCTTAGGCTTTGGGACTC
The DNA here is from genome assembly GCA_963277665.1 of Viscum album. Lineage (NCBI taxonomy): Eukaryota > Viridiplantae > Streptophyta > Magnoliopsida > Santalales > Viscaceae > Viscum > Viscum album. The sequence continues at coordinate 1,324,221,896 of OY728142.1, read as the reverse complement.
TAAGGATTGTATTCAAGATTTCCAGAATGGTATTTTCATTATCAAAAGAATTAAGAACTTCTTAATGAGAAACTCTTCCTAAAATAAGCTCCGTGTTACATAGGGATAGTTCTTCTTTAATTAGAAAATTTTCCTCCCTTTTAGATTCTTCCTTCTCCCCCTGTTGAGTAATTATTTTTCCTTCTCCCCCTTTGTGATTTTCAAAAAGAATTTAGGGAATGGAAAAGATAATAAAGTACCTAAATTATTAGTTCATGCAACCAACCAAAAGACAAGTAACCAAAATATCATTACCATTGGAAAGAATTAGTATAAGGAGAACAGTACAACAAAAGATCAGAGTGGTCTATTTTGATTCTTTTTCCTTGGACATAAGCATTTTGAGAATTGTTTTTAGAATATTCATTTCTCTGTGGTCCTCATACACTTGCTTCTCTAAAGCAATGATTCTTGCATCTTGACCTCCATTGACACTCCCTGAGATTTAAGAGCTTCATATTTCTTTACAACCTTTTCTTGCAACTGAGTCTGAAGATCCTTTTCTTCCCTGTAGTACTGGACATGAGAACATAGCTTCCCATTCAGATCTTTGACATACAGTATCCGAACATCCTACTCAAGAATTTACTTCTTCTCAAAAGAACATGTATGATCCTTGATTTTAGAGTCTTCGGTTTCAAAAGCATCTTTAACATCTACTTGGAATTGATCAAGCTCTGCCATCTCTTGAACAACTTTCATAGACCACTTGGTTATATTCTTGAAAGAAAATCTATGTGCATCATAATAGATAAGAATTATTTTATGATCAGCTTCAAGCTTAGCACACATATCCATCACCATGGATACAGAGTCTGAATTATGATTTATACTATGTTGAATCATCTAGCATCTGGATTCTATTGCTGGAAAAATTGCAATGATGTCCACCAGCTTCATTAGGGATTTCTCAACAAAGTCATGTCTAAAGACAAATGACTCTGAATCTGATATTCTGGTTGGAGATGATTATTCTTCTAACTTTATCAACATCTTTTTGTATGATCCTCCATCTTCTTTTCTTCTTATATTATCTTTCGTTGGAGTGTCAGTAACCACTTGCTTGATTTTATAAGCTTTCAGAATGGTCTGTTCATCAGAAGATTCTTGTTCACTTTCTAATATCTGAACAATCTCATCTCCATCAATTTTCTCCTTCTCTGCTCCAGCTTCAACATCCTTAGTTTGTATAAAGTCATGATTGTGACTTTCTTCCTCAGATAGCTTTTTCACTTTCTCTTCACCTTTCTCATCAGCTGTAGGTGTAGGAATTTTTAAAGATCCGACTTGGGAAGTTCGGAGTGAAAACTTCTGAGAACCACTATCCTTGTCATGATTGTCTTCAAGTTGTTTTATTACATCACCGGAGCCACCACTGCTTTCTTCTTGCTGAATTTCTCCCACAACTTGCTAAACTGTCAGTATCAATTCCTTCTCAGCTTTCTTCTTTCTAGAATTTTCCGGTGTCTTCTCTCTCGGAGTTTTAGGCAAACCTTCAACCAAAAATGATTTCGTAATGGGTAAATTATCAGATGCTACTTCAGTGGCTTTCAGAAGATATTGAAAAATCTTTTCCTCTGACATTTTTTTCTTCATATTCTTCTCCTTGGCTTGATTTTATAATTCATCAACTGCTTTCTCTTTTAAGGATATAGCCTCAGTAGGGTCCAATATGAATTGAGGATCCACTTATTTTCTCTTTTCTTTTTCTTTCCTCCACTTAGAAACCACAAAATATGTATAATCCTTTTTCCTTGGGTTTGGGAGGTGCAGATTGAGTTTCCTTGGACATAGGGGTATTCTCAGCAGCTTCTACTTCCTTCAATTTCTTTTGTTTCACAGCTTTCATTGATGGTTCCAAAGTTTGTTGATCTTTTTGAGCTGCCTCATCATCTTCCTCTAATAAAGAATTGAATTCTCCGAATTCAACAGAAAAGTCCATTTTCATCCTCTTCAATGTATCATCACTAACCAGCATTACCTTGCAATTCTATGGTGTGGAAGTGAAAGAAACTTTAAAAGAATCAAGACACCTAGTAATAGGCTTGGAAAGCAAGACTGGATACATTATAATATGAACTTTCAGATTCTCTTCATTAATATTCTTTACTGTAATCAAAACATGCCACATCAAATTTAACTTCCATAGATTTACTAAAAATCTAGGATATAAATGTCACTTTTCTTGAGGTTATCCTTATCACCCCTTCTCGGTATGAAAAAACCTTGTACCCACAACTGAAGAATCTGATTATTAGGAGAGAGATGAGCAATCTTAGTGGTCTTAACATATTTAAGTCCAAGTCATTCCTTATCCTTGACTTTATTGAAACTTCCTTGCTCATTCGGCAGCTTGTGTGAGTAAAATTAAGCTTCACCTTCATATGATAGACCCACCAAGTTTGCATAATTAATGTAGGATAATTTGTAAGTCTTCCCATAATACTTGAAAGAAAAATTGTCTCTACCATCTTCTTCATAGAAGGAAACATACTCATAAATCTCTATAAGAAAATCTGAATAAACAGGATCCTGATTTGCTGGATTTTATAAGAGAACATCCTCCCAGCCATTGAGATTCATGTTCGCAGATATAAGAGAATCATACTTGTAAAAATTAGGATACACCATCCTCTCCCTGTAAATCAACCACTTAGAAATGGGCTTCATAGTTGACATATCTTGAGAAGTGGCTTCTATAGACATTCAGAACTGAACACTTCTGAAGAAATCGTAACGGACATGGGAAAGATCAGAACGGCCTTATGTAAGGATGACAGAGCTTCGAGAGGAAAAAGCTTGATATCCGATGTGGGACATCTTTTGGGGGGTCCCCTTTATATAGGCATTGCGATGGCGGTTCAGATTTCATGATTGATCGAATGATTGAGATACATTAAGATTTGATCTGATGGTTGAGATACATTGAGATTTGATCTGATGGTTGAGATCCAATCCCCAAAGAAAACTTGACTCCGATCTTTTGAGGTTTTAAGAAAAACATTTGGATTTAAGAAAACTTGAATCCTAAAAATTTAAAACACATAAGAAAATACCAGAAAGTAAAATATTATTACAAATACTAACGTAAGTAAATCATACCTTTCGTATTGGCTAGAAGGATCGTTCGTAATAGGTGACATTCTTCATGAGGAAAATTTTACTACGATAATATTACTATGAAAAATTAAAAAAAATATGAGTATGAAAACATTCATTATGAAAAAAACACAGTAAAAAAATTTCATAATGAAAATTCTAGTACGAAAATTTCATTACGAAAGTTCCTGTACGAAAATTTCATTACGAAAGTTCCATTATGAAAATTTCATTATGAAAGTTCCAGTATGAAAATTTCATTACGAATATTCCAATACGGAATTTTCATTACGAATGTTCTAGTTCGAAAATTTCATTATGAAAGTTCTAGTACAGAAATTTCATTACGAAAGTTCCAGTATGGACATTTCATTATGAAAGTTCCAATAAAATAATTTAATTATGAAGGTTCCTGTACAAAAATTTAGAAAGACTCATTATGAAAAATTTAGAAAGAATAATTACAAAAAACTTAGAAAGACTCATTACGAAAAATTTAGAAAGATTCATTACAAAAAATTTAGAATGACTCATTATGAAAAATTTAGAAAGGCTCATTATTAAAAATTTATAAAGACTAATAGACAATTTTTTTTTAAAGACTCACATACAAAATTATTTTTGAATGACTCACATACAAATTTACTCCACCAATAAAAAAGAGTTTATTTCTATAATGAAAATTTCATTACGAATGTTCCAGTACGGAATTTTCATTACAAATGTTCCAGTACAAAATTTTCATTACGAATGTTCTAGTACGAAAATTTCATTATGAAAGTTCTAGTACAAAAATTTCATTACGAAAGTTCTATTATGGGCATTTCATTATGAAAGTTCCAATAAAATAATTTCATTACAAAGGTTCCAGTATGAAAATTTAGAAAGACTCATTATGAAAAATTTAGAAAAAATCATTACAAAAAATTTAGTAAGACTCATTACGAAAAATTTAAAAATACTCATTACAAAAAATTTAGAAAGACTCATTATGAAAAATTTAGAAAGGCTCATTATTAAAAATTTATAAAGACTAATTCACAATTTTGTTTGAAATACTCACATACAAATTAATTTTTGAATGACTCACATACAAATGTACTCCACCAATAAAAACAAGTTTATTTCTATAAGGAGATTGTTTCAACAGAACGTTAATGAGGAAATATTACCTTCCAGTTATCATTCCTAACTTCTGTTTAAGATATTAAAATCTATCAGAAAATAATGATTTTTTGAAAATATCATCATGTTGATCATGCGTTCAGATAAAGTGAAGAATGATATCTCTTTTTAGTGTGTGATCCCTAAAAAAGAGATGCCTAATATCTATGTGCTTTTTGCGAGAGTGATGTGTAGGGTTTTTACTAAGGGAAATGGAAATTGAGTTATCACACAAAATTTGAGTCTTATTAAAACTCAACCCATAGTCTGTGAGTGTGTGTTGTATCCACAACACTTGAGCATAACAACTTCCAGCTGCTACATATTCAGCTTCAGCAGTGGAAAGTGCTACAGAATGTTTCTTCATTCATGACCATGAAACTAATGAATATCCTATGAAATGACAAGTTTCAGATGTACCTTTTCTATCCATTCTACATCCACCAAAGTCATCATCTGAAAAGCTATTTAAAAAAAATCATTTCCATAAGTATAAAATGGTCGTAGATCCATGGTACCCTTTAAGTAGCGAAAAATTACTTTCACTGCCATTAAATGGGATTCCTTAGGATTGGATTGATATCTTGCAGACAAGCATACTGAAAACATCAAGTCTGGTCAACTAGCTGTCATGTAAAGTAGACTTCCTATCATACCTCTAAAAGATGTTTTATCTACTGGTTCCCCAGCTTCATCAAGATCAAGTGTGTTTGAGGTACCAATAGGAGTACTTATACTATTAGTGTTGTCATACCAATACTTTTTAAGAATATCTTTAATATACTTATGTTGGGATATGTAGATTCATTCTGTGTTTTGAGAAATTTGAAAACCATGGAAAAATGTTAACTCTCTAATCATACTCATTTCAAACTAAGATTTCATTAGATCCGCAAAGGAATAAGTTATAGATTTCTGAGTTGAACCAAATATAATGTCATCAGTAAAAATTTGAACAATTAAAACATTATTATTATCTTTCATTATAAAAAGGGTTGGATCTATATTTCCCTTAACATAGTTATTTTGAAGCAAAAATCTTGTAAGTCTATCATACCAATCTTGTGGGGCTTTTTTAAATCCATACAAAGCATTGGTAAGTCCAAAAACATGATCAAGATGTTTTGTATCTTCGATGCTAGGAGGTTGTTCACCAAAAACATTCTCTTGAACATAACCATTAAGGAAAGAACATTTTACATCCATTTGAAAAAGTTTAAAACTGAAGAATGCTGCAAAGGAAAGTAAGATACGAATAGATTCAAGTCTAGCTACTGGAGCATAGGTTTCTTCATATTCCATTCCCTCTTGTTGATTACAGCCTTTAGAAACTAGTCTATATTTATTTCTAACAATGACTCCATTATCATCAAACTTATTTCTGAAGACCCACATTACTCTATTAACTGAAGTTTCCTTAGGTATTTCAACTAAGGTCCAGACTTTATTCCTTTCGAATTCATTTAGTTCAACTTTCATGGCTTTGGTCCAATAATCATCACCTAAATCTTCATCAGTGCTTTTTTGTTTCAATTGGGAAAGGATTTATAGATGCTCTACTTCATTTCATAAGGAACTTCTAGTCCTTATTTGTTAATTCCCATGAACAATGATACTATCACTGGGATGATTCTTTATAAATGACTGATTTGTGTTTTTCAAAACTTGTTCATCAACATAAGGTAGGAAATATTCTGGGGTAAATGTTTCAGAAGTATCTTCTAGAATATTTTCCTTATTAGAAGGATCATCTAACAAAGGTTGATAATCAGTTTTTAAAATCACATCTGAGGATGTAGGTTGGGATGGTTTAAAAAAAAGTATCTGTTTTATCAAATTTGACATCCATTGTTTCTTCAATAGTATAAGTATTTTTGTTGAAATCGTTATAAGCCTTAGAAGTTGTGGAGTATCCTTAGAAAATTCCTTCATTAGAATTTGGTGCGAATTTCTGTAAATTATATTTAATATTCAGAATGAAAACCTTGCAACCAAAAACCTTGATGTAGGAAAGTCTAGGTTTTCTACCATTTCATAACTCATAATGAGTTTTATTAAGAAAAGGTCTAATAAAAACTCGATTTATAATATAACAAGCAATACTTATATCTTCGGCCCAGAAATGTCTAGCTATAGAATATTCACTCAACATGGTTCTATTTATCTCTTGATGAATTCTATTTCTTCTTTCAATTACACCATTTTGTTGAGGAGTTCTTGGTGCAGAAAAGTTTTGAGTAATACCTTTTCTACTACAAAAAGTTTCAAAATCAGAATTTTAAAATTATTCTCCATGAACACTATGAATATTTTTCAGTGGAAGGGTTTTCTCCCTTTTAACATGGTCTCTAAAACATTTGAAATAAGAAAAAGCATCAGACTTCTTTTCTAGAAAATATACCTATGTAAATATAGTGTAATCATCAACTAGAACAAAAGCATAGTATTTTCCTCCAATGCTTTAAGTTTGTGTTGGACCAAAAACAACCATGTGCACCAACTATAATGCATCAGTTGTTGAGAATTCACCGATTGATTTAAAACTAAATTTATGTTGATTTCCATATTGACCAGGATCACAAACTTTAGAAGAATCAAATCTAAGCTCCAGTAGATCCTTAACTAGTTTCTTCATAGAGAGGGTACATAAGTTTCTATAGTTATAGTGTCCTAACCTTCTATTCCATAACCATGAATGATCTTCCATTTCACTTCGGCTAGGTATGTCAGGTTCCTAAGGTCTTTTTAGTTCAAGGTGTAAACATTCTCTTCCTTATGGGTAGAGAGAATAAATTCTTCCTTGGAATTGTGTACTAAGCACTTATCAATCCTAAAATTCACAAGGTATCCTTCATCACGTAGTTGACTTATTCTAATGAAGTTGTGCTTAAGATCCTTAACAAACAACACATTTGAAATTAATGTTTTTACAAGAAGAACAATGTTACATATACAAACAATTTCCCCCTAAGCATTGTCTCCAAAAGTTACTTTTCCTCCTTTATTATTGATAATCTTTTCAAAATAGTTTTTGTTACCAGTCATATGCCTGGAACATCCACTATCTATGTAACATGTATTGTTGTTGGTACTTCCTTTATATTCTTGAAAGTAAGAAAAGAATTAGACTTTCAGAATCCAAACATTTTTGGATCTGATGTTTTAAGATAAAAAAATTTTGGGCACCCACATCTTATTAGAAAAATAATCCTTATGAAAATATAAAGATTAAGTTTTGTTTAATGAAAAATTCTTTTCCTAGTGACCACCACATTGACACTTGGTACAAAATGGGGAACTTTGAGGAACAAAATAATTGTTACTAAAAGTTGGTTTTTCTTGGGTATAACCAAATCCGGTTTTGTTTCTTAAAGGTGGTATTTGTGGATACATCTTATAAAAATTTTCTTTACCTAAGGTAAAGTTTGAAAAGCACTTATTTAATGAAACTATTTCAAACATGAGTTTTATAACCAAGTTTTTATCTTCAAAATCATTAGATTTGGAGCTAGACCTAGGCTCGAAAACACTTTTCTTAGAAATTACTTTTCTAGATATTTAGAAAATTTATTCTTTTCAGAATTTAGTTTCCTATGACTTTTTTAAATACTTATTAAATCATAATTTTTCTTATCATGATCTTTAGAAAGATATGATAATTCTTTAGTAAGAATAGTATTCCTAGAATTTTCCTTTTCAAGTTTTTTATTGAGTTTTGAATTCTCAATCTCAAGAAGTTCAACAAACATGGAAACTTCTTCATAGGTAGGTAAAGTATTTTCTTCATCTGAAGAGGATTTTTCATCCAATGTGCTATAATATTTACTATCATTTTCAATTAATGAATCATTGGTCAATGATTCGGCATTGTGTACCTTATCCATAAAGCAATGATTGATAATAGGTAATCAGGCTATAAGACTAAAATTATTTTGTCCAGAAGATTTATAATCTAAAGATTCATCTAAAGAGTCACCACCACTAGCACTCCAAGTATCATTATCTTTCATAAAATTCTTAGATTTAGTTTTATAATACTTATTTCTATTCCTTTCAGATGTCTCTATTTTCTTTCTTTCTTCTTGTGAAAAGGACAATCAGGACTTATGTGTACAACTCTCTTGAATTCATAGCATGTGACTTCTGAATCATTCTTATCTTTCCTTTCCTTCTTCACATATTTATATTGGAAATTTCTTTGTCCAGATATCTTGTTCATCCTTTGAGAAAGATTTGAAAACTCATTCTCTGAGACTTCACTCTCACTAGATTTGGATTAGATAATAACCTTCATATATTTGGATATAGTTACTCTCTCAGGTGTCTTAGCTTTCATGTGACATGATTATGTAGTAAAAGCTACAATACCATTCCCATTCTTCTTTTTGATGTTGTTAGCATCTCTCTTCATCTTAGTTTCATATTGTAGAAGAGTTCTGAATAGTTCATCTAAGGAAATTTGAGTAACCATACTATTCTCATCAATAGAAGTTCTCCTTGATTCCCACTCAATGGGAAAAATATCTATAATCTTATCCACAAGAGCTTCAACATCTTGACTGTTCTCTCCCATAGATTATAAGATATTCAATATAGTCATAAACCTTTGTTGCACCTTAAATATTTTTTCTCCATAAGGAATGTTAAAACCATGATACTCATCTCTAAGCATAGCTCTTCTTGTCTCAATCACTTTGGATGTACCAAAATGTGTAACTTCGAGTTTCTTCCATGTACAATTAGCGGCTTCACAAGAAAAATTTTGGCTATATATATTCCTAGTCATTGAACATAGTAAAGTATTGCGTACCTTATTGTTTAATTGATAATCATGATTATCTTTGTTTATGATTGTACTAACTTCATTATCATGAATTTGATAACCTCCAGAAAGCATAACAAAATTTTCTACTCCAGTATTGATAATGAATGTCTTCATTCGATCTCTCCAATAATCATAATCATTTCCATAAAAAATTAGTGGTTTTGTAGTATTTAGTTTGTCGATGGAACCAACATTGATTCCTACCATTTTAAAAAACATTCTACAAAAAAACTTGTCAATAACAAAAGTTCAGATTCAAGGAGAATATTCCAAAGCAAGGAAAATATAGAATAATGAAAACTGAGCAATAAAAACTTATACGTAAGTATAAGTATTTTATAGACCTTCTCTAAAACCAATTATAGGATGGAAATAACTATTTAGATGCTCAATTTACAAGAGGGGGGGGGTGAATTTTACACTTTAAAAATTTCCTTAAACAAGGATAGCTCTAAGTTTAACAAAGTTAATATAAGAAAATTCACAACGCCACTAACACCAATTGAATGATTGGAACAAAGTATGAAGTTACAAACTTCAAGTTCTATACACATGCTTAAATATGGAATGTGATTCCAAAAAACAGGTCCTGGAAATATGGATCCAGAAATTGAAACATAACAAATGTTTACAATATGAGATTCTACCTTAAAGCGTCTTGAATCTAACTAAATTAGAGTACAAGTTTAATGAAATATAAGAAGATTATACATTCATTAAAATGCATAATGTAGTGGGAAAACTTGTAACAAAAACAAGTTATAGGATATAAATATTTTAACCCAAAGAGAAGGGTATCCAACAACCTTGGATAAAGGTCAATTGATTTATACTTTCAAGAAAGTTTGTCTTACCCACACTCGGGTAATCCCTGGATACAAAGATCAGAGTCTCTGTATTTCTCTCCCCGCAAGCCCTCAATTTCAAGGTATTTGGAACCTCTGTCTTCCTCAATAAGGAATCCCTCAAACTTCAAGTTAGTCAGCACCTCTATCTTCCTATCCCCTGAAACCCTCGAATGTAATCACTAACATTCGGAGTCGCACGAAGAAACCTGAATGAGAAGATCAGTATGCACAAGTCATTAAAATCTTCCCTCTCTAGAAATCACCTTGACAGTGTGTGGTCTCTAGAGTGATCAACTTATTCATTATTGAGCTCTTTCAAATATTCTCCTATTTATAGGCTCAATAGTAACGATCGGCTCTGTCCTCCAATGGTCATAATTTCCTTAAATATCAGAGGGACCTATACACATGTCACTCAAAAAATGGTTAGTCAAAAATAGAATGGACGAAATCGTTTTATAACAAAACATGTGTAACTAAAAGCACGACATCGTTTTATAACGAGCTTAACAAATAGGAGTGTAAGTAAAAAGTTCGGAGTCTACCAAACATTATATTCATAGTCTATATTAAAATGTTATTTGGATTTTGTTTACCAAAAGAATTCAGAGTCAAACTTAACAAAAGTTCATATCCATAATTTGTAACTATAATTCACAATCTGAATCCGTGATGAGAATTTTTCACTGTAATTCGTAATGAGAATTAATCATTAGAATTTGTAATGAGAATTTATAATATAGTTCATAATTAGAATTCATCACATAATTCGTAATGAGAATTCATCAAAGAATTCGTAATGAGAATTCATCACAGAATTCTTAATGAGAATTCATCACACAATTCGTAATGAGAATTCCTCACAGAATTCATAATGAGAATTCATCACAGAATTCGTAATGAGAATTCATCATAGAATTCGTAATAAGATTTCTTCACAGAATTCAGAATTAGAATTCAGATCCTAAAATAGAATTATTCATATCTAAGTAGTATACGATTTCGAGAATATAGATATGAATCCAATTTTTATACTTATGAAAAATATTGATATGAACAATGAAAACACGATAGAGAAGAATTTCCTAAGGAAATTTTCCTTATAAAAGTAAATCAAGGGTAAAAACATATCTCCTTAAAGATAAGGTATTTGTGATTTTAAAAACAAGAAGGAATGGAAAAGTCATAAGGAAACCCATATTGACTCAAAAAAATATGTGGGTGGTTCTTCTTTATAACATCCTAAGGTTCCCATGTTGCTTCATCCAAATTCTGGTTTCTCCAAAGATCATTTACTAAACAAGTTTTCCAATTTCTCAATACATGCTCCCCTGTGTCAAGGTTCCCGATAAACTTTTCATAGTATGAAAAGTATGGTTCTAGTTTTATTTCTTCATAGGTGAGTACATGTGTTTTTTCTGCCATGTATTTCTTTAATAATAAAATATGGAAGACATAATAAACTCTAGGGAGATTTCCCAGCATCAATAAATTTTAAGCTAGAACTCCAATTATTTCCTGAATATCAATTGGTCCGATGTACCTGGGGCTCAGTTTCCCTTTCTTACTAATCCTTAAGACACCCTTTCATGGACATAATTTCAAAAATACATGATCTCCTACATTGAATTACAAATCTTTTCGCTGGTTGTCAACATAACTCTTCAACCAACTTTGGGCTGATTTAATATGGGCTTGAATTGTCTTCACCTTTGTCGTGGTATCATAAATATGTTCTGTTCCAATAAGATTCCTCCCACCAACATCATCCCAACAAGTTGGGGTTCGACATCTCATTCTATATAACGCTTCATGTGGAGCCATTTAAATACTAAAATAGAAATTATTGTTTTAGGAAAATTCCAACAAAGGCAACTATTGATCTCATATACCTTGGAAGTAAAGACAGCATGACCTTGGCATGTCTATTAGAGTTTAAATAGTCCTTTCAGACTGTCTATCAGTTTGGGGGTGATAAATAGTACTCATAGGAAGATTAGTATTCAAATCATTATAGAGAATTATCCAGAATTTTGATATAAACTGAGGATCTCAATCTAACACAATAAATAAATACATACCATGAAGTCTTACAACTTCATTAATATAAAGTCTTTCCAGGAACTCAAGTTGTAAATTCTCTCTTACAGGAAGGAAATTTTTGGATTTTGTGAGATGATTAACAATTACCCATATTTCATCGTTCCTTCTAGGTGTCCTATGTAGTCTAGTGAAACAATCCATCATAAGTTTATCCCACTTCCACATAGGAATAGGTAGAGGTTGCATCACTCCTCTAGGATGTTGTCTCTCTGCATTCAGTTGTTGAAAAACTGAACAACTTGACACATAGTCAGCAATTTTCAGCGTCATATTATCTAACCAGAAATATTCTTTCGGATCTCTATACATCTTTGTGCTTCTTGGTTGTATAGAGAAATTTGAGCTATGATCGTCGTCTAATATTTCCCTTTTTATCTTAGGTACTGATGGAATGCATATCCTCTTCCCAAATTTCAAAACTCTTCCCTCATACATGTTGTATGCCAGTCTCCCATCCTTGAGAGCATTAATTTTTTTTTGGAGATTCTCATCATAAAATTGAGGGATTTTTATATTCTCTAATAAATGTAGTTTAACAATCATTTTAAAGAACAATGATGTTTCCCCTTCCTTAACAATTCTCATATCCATCTCTAGTAGATCCAAAAAATATAGCATCTCTTTAATACACATTTGAGTAAGAAGTCTGCGATTTATCCTTCATAATGAATCTGCCAACTTATTCACCTTTTATGAGTGGTAGTGTATTGAAAAATTGAAATATTGGATTATCTCGATCCATCTCCATTGCCTCATGTTGAGTGGTTTTTGTGTGAAAATGTATTTCAAACTCTTGTGGTCCACATATATCTCACATCTTTCTCTATAGAGATCATGCATGTATATTTTTAGAGCAATGATTACGGCTGCTAACTCTTGATCATGAGTTGTATAATTTTACTCACGAGTCTTCAATGGTCTTGATGCATAATCAATAACATTATCATTTCTCATAAGGACGCAACCCAAAGCATTCTTTTATGCATCTATATATATTAAAAATCTATAAATTCTCGATGGAAGATTCAAAATTGGAGCATTGACTAATATTCTTTTCAATTCCAGGGAGAAATATATATTCTTCTTTCCACACAAACATAACTCCTTTACGTGTGAGCTTGGTTAGAGGGTTCTCTAGTTGGGAGAATTTCTGAACGAAATGCCGGTAGTAACCAGTTAAGCCAACAAAACTACGTACCTCAGTTATGTTTGTTGGCATGAGCCAATCTTGTATTACCTTTGTCTTCACAGGATCAACTAGAATTCCCTCAATAAAGACAATATTGACTAGAAATGAAACTGATTTACGCCAAAATTCACACTTGCTAATCCTCCCATATAATTCATTTCATGTAATAGTTTTCAAAATAATCCTCAGGTGATTCTCATTATGTTCATTGCATTTTGAGTATACCAAAATATCATCGATGAATACCATAACAATTTTAGCAAGATATTCCTTGAAAACACTATTCATTAAATCCATGAAAAAAGAGGGTGAATTTTATCATTCCAAAAGGCATCACTATAAACTCATAATGACCATTACAGGTTCAAAATTATGTTTTAGGAATATCTTTCTTCCTCACACATAGCTGATGATATCTGGATCGATGGTCAATCATAAAAAAGTAATGAAATCCATGAACTTGATCAAATAAATCATCTATTTTGGGTAGAGGATACTTATTATTTATCATATTAGAATTTGTTTCCCTGTATTCAATGCAGAGGTTCATGCATCAATTTTCTTCCTAACAAAGAGGATAAGGGCTCCCCATGGAGAAACACTAGGATGAATAAATAAATTTTCACTAAATTCTTATAGTTTTTTAGAATCACTAATTCCATAGTATCCATTCAATTGGGAGTCTTTGATATAGGCGTTGCACTAGGATTTAAATCAATATTGAACTCAACTTCCCGCACTGGGGGGTGTCTATGTACATCCTATGGAAATTCATCATTGTATTCTTGCACAATGTTAAAATCTTCAATTTGATGATTTCTTTCCTCACCCATAGATATGGGGTTCTCATCCTCTTCAATAATTACATTTAAAAGAGCTACTTGCAGTGGGTCTAGATAAGAATCAGATTTCAAAGTCTCTACTCAAAAGATAACAGATTATACACCATTTTAAAAAATTGTAACTTCCTTTTTCATCCAATATATCTTTGCATCAAAATTTAATAGCCAATTCATATTGAGAATTATATCAAATTAATTAATTGGTATGATGATATGGTTAGCAACTGAAGCACATTTATGTGTCATGAGGGGGACTAGTCGACATGCCTTTATTGCAATGATGCATCCCCTATGAGTTTTGACTGATAACTCCTTTATTAAAATAAAATAGAAATGTCTAACTTTATTGGAAAATTGGGAAGATATAAATGAATATGATGATCCCGAATCAAATAAAGTGTTGGATATTTTATAGGAAATAATTAATGAACTTTCCACCACATCATTAGGAACTTCAACTTCTATGGTTGTAATTAGATAAGATCTCCATTTCTCTCTTTGATTTTTATAGGAATGTTTTCATGGTTCTTAGGAAACTCATTTGCATAGTACCCCCTCTCTCTAAAATTGTAGCATTAAACATCATCAAATTGTTTCTTTATATTACATTCATGAGATAGATGACCCTTTTCTCCACACATATTTCAAACCCCCTACCTTTCAAGAAATTCTTGAGATGATTCTTTCCATAGTTATAGCATAATGGAAATTTCTTCATTACCTTGTTCATATTTGGTGCTTCACCATTCCCTTGGTTATCAGATTACTGCATTTTTATCTAGGTTTCCCTTGGAAAAACTTGATCTTGAAAATTCCATCTCTATTCTTTATGTCATTTGATACAATTTCATTATATGATGATAATGATTGAGAAACCAGTGCACATTGGGGACATGGATTAAGACCTTCAATGAAATGATCAATCTTCTCTTTCGAGTCACGTACATAATCTACAGTATACCTGGATAGCCTTGTGAAGGTAGCCTCTTACTCTTCAATATTGTCTTCTTCTATTTTCTTTAATCCAAGGAATTTCCACTTTATTTCAGTTAGTTAATGATGAGGGAAATATTTTTCGAAGAATATTTCCTTAAAAGTCCTCCATTCCATATCTTATATCTCTTCTTCCTCTATGGTATTTTAAATCAAGGACCACCATTGATCAGGGTCTCCCTTGAGAAAGTATACTTATAGTACTACCTTTTCATTTTCATTACATCTTAATGCCATGAATATCATTTCAAGGGAAATGATACATTACTCCGAAACCACTGGATTAGTAGTCCCGCTGAAAGATGGGGTCTTCTGCCACATGAAATAATGCAACACCGGTGTGGAATGGTTATTTGTTACAACCTGATTAAATTTTCCCAATATGGTCATGATCTGATCTTCTCCAAAATTGACTATGTTGACTAGCTCAGTGGGGATATCCCTACAATTAACACGAGTATTGATTCCCCTTCTTCTATTGGACTCCATTTCTAAATAATGGAACACACTAGATTAGGGTATGAATCATAATGTATAATCATAATTTAATAAAATACTTTTCATAAATTGAAATATAACGCAAGGAAGAATCCATAATCAGAAAAATGGTTTCTTGGAGGAATAATTCACATTTCAATCCTTCATAATGGCTTGTAATGAAAATATGAGTTATCCATAGAATATCCCCGTGGATTGTCATAACTAAGAGTGGAACAAGGATTGTTGTTTTGTACTAGGATAAACTGGTTCAATCCCGAAACTCCTGGCCAAAGATTTCACTCCTAGGTACATCTGCGCCAGAGAAACCTCTACCTGCTCGTATCCAGATAGGGATGTATTTCTCAAAAGATTCATATAAACTATTACTTACCAAAATATCAGGATGTTCTTGTATGTTTTCCTCAAATACTACCATAATCCTTTGTTCCCTAATCTAATATTTCTAATCTAGTCTCCAAGTTTTCTACAAAACATCCTCTGATACCAATTGTAACACCCCGACCCCTCTAGAACAGAGTCGGTGCATTAATTGTTATATATTCATGGTTAGAAGGAATGAAAATCTTGAAAGAAATATCAGTTTAGTAGTATTGAAGAAACTTGATACATAAATTTCACTCAAATTACAATGGAAAAGGTTAAAAAATATGATACATAACAAAAACTAAACACTACATCCCAAGGAACTCAATAAATGATCTCCTCTTCCTCACCTATTAAAAGTAAAAAATGAAAGGGGTGCTCTCAAATGCATGGTAAGGGTTACAAAAAGTGGAATCATGAATCGGTAATAACAGAACTGTAAACAATTTAACATAATCAAAATGGCATGGTTAACAAATGCAAAAACTCAAGCCATTAATAAACTGATAATGAAAGTGCATCAATAGATTTTGTCATAGTCAAAACCTTATGGATAGTAATAACTGATAATGAATAAATAGAATTATTATTAAATGGTCTTCATCTACCTGGCACATGATACCATAATACCATTAAAAATGGTTTAGTTCTATGGGTAGAAACCCATCTGATTTTTGGAAACAAACTCCAAGGGTTTGTCACCAAACTAATTGTCTCATGAGACCTACCGATGCATCGAGGGGATTTAGTGGGGCCCACCAACATCTGCATCAAAAGAATTATTTATACATAGATAACACAATATAAATATTACTTTAAATTATCCCAATTTAATAGAGGATATGGATTCATAAATAATTCCATAGTCAAAACAACATTAAAAATAAATACCGTATGTATGATGATATACATCTTATATAATGACAATATCCATGATATGAGAATATGGAAATTAAAACAAAATATAATTTTCGTTTAAAATTTTAGTCAAATTGGTAGTAAGTACACTACATAAGAATGTGTAGGTTCACAATACTAAGCAAATCACAACGAAGTGAAAATTGAAACAAAGATCGTTACCACGTTGTATTCAATTGAGAATAATGACCAAAAGTTAATAACCACCAAATGAATCACATAATAAAATTAATATAAATAGAATCATGATAAAATATATCCAATGTACGTACACCTATACCATGTATAACAAATAAGAGGCAAACTTTTGAAATCCCACAGAATTGAATGTGAGATGAGAGAACCCCTTACAAACATTTCAGCATGGTGACAAGTGTTCTTGCGAGGGATTAATGAAAGGTAAAGGAGTATCCCATTATTTATATGTCATAATTTCAATATGGGGGAGGTTATAAAACATACCTAATCATTAGGTATTAAAAATAAAAGGGTGCAATATAGGTAAGATGCTTGAATAAAAGGGAGAGAGAGGATCCCTTCCCTTCTGAACGATGGTGTTCTTGATTGTTCTTAGAAACCTGAATAATCAAATTTAAAATAATTAATTAATAAGTATAGAACCTCATAATCATGTAATTTTGAATGTATAACCTTATTAGATTCATTAATGGTATTGTTTTTGGGATTAAGATATTATATTTTATTGTTTTTGAAGCATTTTCTTCCTTGTTTTTCCTGATTCATTTACTTGCAATCATGAATGGATGTTCATTTGAAATGTGGTTAAACATATGGAATTGTTAATATATATTATTAGTGAAATTTAAGAGATATAAATTATCTTATAATTATTATGGTTTATATAATTGATGAGGAATCATTAGTTAAAATATATTGATAAATGCTTGGATTTAGCTCGGCGGTTTTGTGCACAATAAACTAGTTTTGTGTTATTATTCCATATTATGAGTGTGTAAGGATTTCAGAACATTAAACAAGATAAAATAAATATATAATGATCAGGTTAAATCATTTAAAAAATTTTCATGGCTAGTATTAAAGATTGTTATGCAAATTGAAAACACATCTTCCTTGAGTGTGATAAATTAACACATCTCGGACAGTGATTGCATTAATTGTATAAAAGGAAATGAAGAAAATGGATTATGATGAAATATTCCATTAGCATAATGAAAACACAGTACATGTATGGTACTATAATTATCCTGGAATTTGGATGAGGTGTGGTGAGAGGAGAGATAAAATAATGGAACATGTAGAAAGAATTGCTAGAAAAAGGAACACAGGTTCACCTCCTGAGTAATCCTCCTTGAGAAACTCCTTAAGGCCTTTGTTTTTGGACTTTATGTGAGAATAGAAGGTCTTGGACGTGGGGATAGGGCTTGGGAAGATTATTTAGCATAATTTAGACATGTATTAAATATTTAGTGGTGTTGCAGGAAGAGGGGGTGAGGGGTGGTGTATATAGTGGAGGGGAGAGGAGTTTTCATAATATTATAATCATTAATTTATTATTTCCTCTCAAGATAATAAATATTGAGTATTCCATGACCAAGAATAGTAATATATGCATTTGTGTTCTATATTTTGTTTCTTTCATCATTCATGATGCTAGGAATAGTTAATTTAAATTATAATGCATTTATTTGGTAAATTAATGTATTTTTCTATTCAAAAAAATTAAAGTATTTTAGAAAAATCCTAAACATTCACCCTAACCATTTTTTAATGTGTAGAATCCAAAAAAATGAAGTCCATTTTTTAGAAATAATTTTCTAAATATTTTTAAATATATATTTAATTAAATCATTATTTAATAGAAATATATAAAAATTTAAAATATGCATCTTAATTTTTAAAGATCCTAAATTCATTTATACAGTCAAGGGTCTGGATACCATTAATAAGAGTCATATTAATATTTATAAGGGTACATTACTATTCATAAGGGCGGGATACTATTCATAAGGGTAGGTTACTATTCATAATGGTAGACTACTATTCACTGAAAATTAAGTTAATTCAATCAGACTCTAAATATCATATTGAACACTACCGTGTATATAGGATTTTTAAAATTCCAATCCCTGATCTAGAAAATTTATGTTTAATGGCTAGGTTATTGATATCTATTATATGTAACCATATTTGTTTCCATAGAGGCTCAATGATTCATGAAATATAGGCTATCAAATGAATACAATGTATTTAAGATAAATATACCATAAAATGTTTGGGGTGCTACATGGGTGACCTCCAAGGAATTTTCATAGTGTGTTTTAAACTGAGGGAAAACACACTGGAAACAAATTGTATTGTTCTATTTGGATATACATTAGTATGATGGCCCATTCAGGCACATTGGTGGGCCCATATGAGTTTACAACACGTGTTTGTGTGGCAATAGGGTTATTTACGGGGCCATGTTATTAAACCCCAGTAGAAATAAGAGGGTGATAAGAACATAGTATGTATAAAAGAAGATTAACAATGTGAGGAAAAGGATATTGGGTGGGTCTTTTAGAAACATGTTTTCATTTTGTCTTGTGTTTTATGTGATTGTAAAATCAGGTTATTTTTAATGTAATAAATGACAGTATGATTTTAATGGGTTTCACTGTATTATTCCATAGTGTTGTTATTTATAATGCTATACCTTTCACTGTAATTCCATATGTTCATCATTATTTTATTTTATGGATATATATCATTTAGTAATGTTTCCATTATTTTATGTTTTAATATTAATTTCATAGTATACCGAAATGTTTTTGTTAAACAAACACCGCTAGGTGTTCCATATTAAAATAATTGTTCAATACACAAGGGTGGTATCTGGTACTAGCACATTATAATGTGGTATTTGAGGATTAATACTTTATTTTAAAATTAGGGACTATGTTGATAGAGTATGTAATGTTAAAATTTGGGGTCAAATTCATATTCATTAAAAATAAATATAGGTGAAAAACATCAATTTTACTAGAATTTGGAATTACGATTCATAATTTTCAATATTATAGTAGTGTAATTTTTTAAAACATTATGATTATGGTGATGGTTTTTGTCTTTTTATCAAATTTAATGTAGGAAGGAGGGGTGTTTTATTTCATTAAAAATGGAACATCGGTTGATATAACATGTAAACACTTATGGGTCATCAGAAAATTTCTATTAATGAATGTAATGATGCTTCACATATTTCAATCTGGAATAATAAAAAATGTTTCATTTCGAAAAATAACATATTTTTGATCTCTAATTAACTAGACACATATATAATGAACCAATATTAAAAATATACTAGGATTGATATTGTTGAGAAGTCTTGGTGGTGGTGATGTTTACAATATCAATGATTTTATGTGTATAGAAACACACAATATGTTGATATCCTTATAGGGGTATGATTTAATCTAAAATTAATTATGATATTTTTATATGTAATCATTCAAATTCATTATGTTATATGTACATTATGGGATATTTTTATAGATTTAGTGAGAGATCCAAGAATTAAAGGGACATAAGTAAAGATATTGGTGTCCCAAGTGCATTATAATATGATGTGAGAACTTTTTGTATTCTACTTCAGATGGGTTGTGATGTGTGGGGATACCCTAGGAGTTAGAGTTTTTAAATTAATGTTGGATCATTCATTAATGGAATACACACAATTATACATTGTATGAAATTCATGTTATATGTTGGGTTATGATATTGATACCATGGTGGAATGATCTGATGGGAACATACAATTAATATGAACGTGAGAGGTGTTTTATAGTGATTTGGATCATAGATTTTGAGGCATAACCCTCGTCACTAGGTATTGTGGTTTCAAATGATCGATATATAATTTATGGTAGTAAATAATTAAAAAATGTTATATTCTCCTAATGGAGTCAGATAGAATGATTTATGAAGATATAGAGAGTGTGTCCAATGAGTATTAATGTTTTACTGATAATGAAATTTTAGCAGTATGCTAATTTTTTAGCAAGTTTATGGGAAATTATACAATGGGTTGTACTCCATAAATAATCTAAGGTAAAGACACACTTTTACAAATAATCATAATGAGTATTTAGGGTGAAATTAATGATGATAAAAAATAAGTTTTTATGATATTTTTAATAAGTTGTTACGTGAAATTGTAATGTATATATCTTTTGAGATGAAAATATCAGAATTAGGTATCAATTTATATTAACTATATAGGTTAGTAGGATAGTGACATAGTGGGTGTGAGATTCACGATATGAACCTGATAATGATCATGTGAATATTAGTACCCATGGGATAGAATGAAATTTTTTTAAATTACATTATTGGTCATGTGATGGATTGAGTCTTTAGTGATATGTAGGGAAAGCTACTGTGAACGATCAAAATATAATGTGATGAAACAAAGTGTGGGGGATAGTCAGATAAATACTAGTGATAAAAACTAAAGGATAATGATGTATACATTTTTTATTTAGAAAATATTTTTCGGATCATGATATCCTAATATATTTGGTGAATCTAATTGGTTCGATAGTGTGTGATCCATTATGATTTTAGGGGATTTGGGAAAATGGGGTACCAAATGACACCTATCTTTTAAAATTAGTTTTAATAGCATGGATATGGATTTAGAGGTATTATTCATGGAACACCTCCTATTTATATTATATTATATATTGTGGATTCTATATATTGTATATTTTTTTTTGTTTATGTGTGCAGTGTATATGATCATATAAATTGTATGTTTGCATTTTCTGGGGTCATAAAATCTTGGTGAGCAATTTAGATCACCAAAGATGCCCATTGACTATTCTTTAAGACTAAAATCTATTTGAAGTGGAGTTTATAATGGCTCACGTGAACGCTGTTTTGTAGAACTATAGAAGAACTAATCTTTAGTGAAACATATTCTAGTGAATTTTTTTTATTTTTTTATTTTTAATAGAAATTAGTGATTTTATAGATGTTTAAAATGATTAAATAGAAGATATGGATGATTAAATTTTGATGTAAAACACCAAAATATAATTTTATAGTGTTTAGTATCTGAATAGTATAAAGAGGATCTCTATTGTTTTCAAAAGGCACTTTTATTTTTCTGCTGTGAAACTAAGGGATAAAACTAATTAGGTTTCCTATAGTTCAGAAATTCCATTTTGACAGCCCCAACCGTTTTACAATAGGGCCTTTTAGCCATTATTTTTGTGAGAAAATAAGGGTTATTTTTGGAACCTCCCTTTTGTTCTCCACATCAGGCTCTCCTTCTCTTTGACATCATATTCAAGGTCTGGATACCTATCCCTATTCTCTATTTTGAATTTTAATCTCACATCAATCTAGCTGTATTGTGGCCTATTATTTGTATACTATGAATTTATTCTCTCTAATTTATTCCAATTCATCTTCATTGTATTTTTTCTTCAATTTTGGATTTAATCTATGATTCCACTGAATTGTGATGTATTATTAATTTTATTCTGGTCTTTTGAGGTAGTAATCTAATAGAAGTTTATTTTCATATAAATGCTATGGTTTCACCTAGTTTATCCAGTGAAAAAATGTATTAATGTATATTCAAAAATTTCAATCAATTATCGATGAAATTATTTGATGACTTTGTAATTTTGTTATTTCACGTTTCCTTGCATGAATGAATGTAGTGGAAGGATTTAACTCCATTGCATCTCATTTTAGTCTTTTGGTGTCACCTAATGAGTTTTATCATGAATATACCTAATTTAATAAATTATTAAATAATGTGGAATAATTATAAATTTATTTATATTAATTTTTCTATCCCCTTTAATTAGTTTTATCTTAGTAGAAAAGGAGGAAATCTTGTTCGGAATGGTAGTTATTAATGTTTTGTGTGAGCAATCACATGGGGGTAATGTTATTTCAAGGTATATTATACATATTATTACCTTATTATTTTTTGAAACATGAATTTTCTGAAATGATAGATTGGTAAGAATGGGTTGTTGACTAACTATTTATTTGACAGAGAAAATATTGTTATTAGAGACAAGGATTGATATATTAGTTCAGTTATGGTGATCCCAAATGAATTTTAAGAGATATTTAGGTTATTATAGTATATATTGGGTGATATGATAGTGTTCTATAGTGATTGGAACCTTAGATGTTTTCTCCCATGGGTGATTTATGATAAAAACATATCACAAGGCTCAAATAATTCAAAATTTTAAGAATAGATGAATATAATACAATGATTGACTAGGGTCATTTCCAAAAGATTTTTTCCACCAACTCAAAAATTTAATTCTTATTTATATTTTTAATTTTTCTAATATTATATAATTATTAATAATGTTGTTATTTAATGGGTTATTAGAATAAAAATAAATAAATGATATAAAATATTAACTAAGTGCTAGTGTGTAAAGGGGACTTCCCTATTTTAGAAGAAAACAAGTCATCAACTATCTATATTAATTGGATAATATACACTTATAATATAATAAAATTCATTTCTCATATCACCAAAATTAACTAATTTTATTGTGACTAGTGCACCTTCCATAACCTCATAAGTTAATACTGTGTCACCTCCCCTATAATATCAAATGGTGGTCATAACACATCTTTTAACAAGTCACCACCCCTCATTAGTTTCTAATATACTAAATTTATAACATAATACACACAGCCCCACCCAGATAAAATGATTTTTAATATGGAGAAAGACAATTTGGTTGATTTTGGAATGAGTCAATGTCGATTACACAGAGAAATTGAGAAACCACTAAAAATTCCCCTTTAAAACACACTACACCGTGGAAAATAGATGTGAAATGTGAGGGAGATAACGATAAGGGGATTGGAAGCCCCATAAGACCCCTACAATGACTTAAAAATTGGTTGTCTTACCATAACCATGATATTTAAAGAGTTGAGATGGGGAAGAAATAATAAAATCATAAGATGAAATGTTTTAAAAAGATACATCAATTGTTATATTAAAATTCATAAATATTAATTATGAAAAGAATAAAAACCTATGATATAGAATTTTGGTCAAAAACCCTAGTCATAAAAAACTAAAATTTAGGATTTAAAAGGAAATTTTATGGAGTGGAGGTAAGATCGACAAACACGGGTCATTTACAAGTGTCACCGAGAAATGATGGGTTACTTACATGAACATGGCTTTATGATTCTTCTCCCAAATTGATAATTCTCCACAAGATTGATGATATCCATGGGTAACATTTGAAATTTATGTATTGGTGTTATTATTTACATTCTCAATTTGTCCATAAATTATAATGAGGAATATTAATTATTTCTAATGGTTTCATTCATGTTTATTATGTGCAATGTGATTTCATTAAATACCATAGGAAATTATTTGGGAATGGTTTGAATTATATAAGATATTAATATTTTGTTGTTGGATAAAATATTATACACCAGGGCTCTAGGGTGAAGAATATATAGAAAAAATATAACTTTAATTGTTGGGGTTCTATTTTTTTGGATCTATGGTTCATCACAAAGGTGGATGGTTGTTGACATAGGCGCCCATGGTGGTACACCTAGGTACACGTATCCCATTGTTTGTTTTTACATGGGTGATCAATGGTGGGGTTATTAATATGGAATTGGTAGTATTTCTGAGTAATTATTAATGAATCTAATGAACATAAAATTTATTCTCATATAGTGAATAGAGGACGGTTGATTTTGAAACAATATGATTCTCTATGATAATCAGCTTAGGTATCATATAATCATGGCCAATTTTTCATATATAATCACTTCAGTTTATCAGTTCTATTTATGATATTATATTAATTGAAGTTAAATAAATCCTAAGATCCTCATGGAAAATGATTTTGGCACAACCAGTTCCCCATAAAAATGATTTTTATGTAGAGAATACAATCAAATGTTAATTTTACCCAATGGTAGTGGTTTCCATTTAATGGTATTTTTACATTGTATTCTGGTGTTAAATAAAACATATCATCTCCAAGATCAATTTTAATCACATTCAAGGGATTGAAATGACAATTTCACCCCACACTAAAAATATAAAAATTGTATTCAAATTAAAAAATATAAATATATTAATTAAAATATATAATAATATAAAATTATTAAATCCCCATTTTAACCAATTATCAAATTAGAAGATAATTTACCTAAATTAAAAAAATGTATTTATTAAAAATATGATAATGTATTATTTATTTTAATAATACTAATACGGATTATAAAATTGTATTAAAGTTATGGATTTATCACTCCTTGTCATTTTAATCACTACTTACTTTCATGGATTTACTCCAAATAAAAATAACCACATAAAATACACTTTATTTCATATTCAATTATTTTCCAATGAATTTGTAGTTGTTAAAGATTTATTTAAACCTCAATTTCGTCTCACAATACCCATTTCAATTACCTTTTATTCATGTTTCTTATTCATTAACAATTTTCTCACTCCCTTTATTCCTCTAAAGTGAATTTTATTTCATTTTCCCTTCACCTTTTGAGATTAATATTCACCCTCCCCTCCATTCCTATCATATAAAAAACTTATTACCATTTATCAATTTTTTCATGTAATACATTATTCAAATAAATTATTAGAGTAGTGAAAATCCATAACTGGAATCCCATATAAAATTTTTTATCGTTAAGGCTATTTTTTATAATTGATGCATCAAAAAATTGTATAAAAAAACTCTCCCAGAATGCAATAAATATTTTTAATGTATTTTTATTTACTCAGATAGACTGTAATTTTATAAATATTGATGAATTTTAGTATGGATTCCAATTTCTCTTATTATGTTTGTTCAAATTTCATATAGAATCTCTATTTAATCAGATTCCCTCTGATTTTATTTTTTATTTTATGAAAATTCACCCAAATTTTTTTTAATTGATTATGCTCATGTTATTTAAAATATAGAACACTTATGTCCTTTTTCAATTCCATATTTATTTTCTAATTTTTAAACAAGTGATTCCATGGTTTCTTAAATTAATCATATCTTCTATGGAACTAAATGACAAGAAGAACTCAAATGGAAATAATAGACAAATCACTATATCATACAAAAATTGAAAAAAAGGAAAACAAAAATAAAAACTACAAATAGATGAATTCCACTACACATAGATTAATCTACACTCTTTAGTGTCATAATTTCAAAATATCAATTATGAAAATCTATAGAGATAAAGATAGATTACCTTTTTATTATTTTCTTTCTAGTCGATAAAGTTAATATCGTGGTCAAAAAATTTCTATAATTTATAAAAGTAAAAAATGAAAATATTTTTTATTTTATTCAAAGTAATAAAAAATTATAAAGAGGGAAATAAACCTGATATTAATTTATTTACCCCTCATGTTATTTCTCTATTTATAAGGACTTTATTTAGGAAAAAATTATTTATTATATCTAAAATGATAGTGCATGATATATATGTAATATAAACCAACAAATTTTATTTCTCTAGGTGTCTTTGAGTTGACAGTAAGAGTGTGGAACCTCAATATAAAATATAAAACATGTCCCAACCCCGCAAAGTAAAAATAGAGGGAAATAGGATTGAAAAGGATGAGGTAATATTAAGAGAGGGAAATCTAAATTAATTGATTCAACCAATAGTGGATGATCTTAAAATTATTAAAGAGGTTAAAGAATTGATTTATACTCTGAGATTTATTATTCTTCTACCATCATCTTGGGGTGTTTTAATGAAATTATCATTCTAATGTCTCCTTAGTGGTATTATCTTTTTTATAATCATCTTCTTCTATGACATGTTCTAAGTGCGATGTATCAAAATAATCAAATTTGGGAATATTATTTTTTAAATTAACCTAAAAATGTAATTAAATGAGAATATGAGTTCCTATTATATCTATATAATGTTATAACATTCCTATATATTTCACCATATAGTTCCTATGGATGATTTGTAGTAGCATACAGGAGAGAAGTGTTATGAATTATTTATTACACCTTCATAAAATCATTAAAGATAAGAAGTATGATATTATTAAGTGTCATCCATTTTATTTAGAAAACTTTATGTTGTACTCTTGGAGTTCAACAAGATCATTGACTAAGGATTTTGAAATTATTTTTTTGACATCCTCTTTAAAGGACTTTATGATGTTCTTTAACTCATAATATCCATAACACAACCTATATTCTCTTATCACATGTTTATAAAACAATAGAAAAATATTTCTTAATATAGAGGGTGATTCAATAATTTATTCTAATTTTTTAGACATTTAAATTAAACTAAATATAATAAAATATTTCAAAAGTGAAATTGAAAATGATTTAATGATAAAGATTTCATGAAATTTTTCAATATTGATAATTTCTTGTTTTATTTCTCAAATAAATATAACTTTTATGTACTCCAAATGTAATATTGTAGATATATAAAAATATTTTTCATATATTTTTGGATTGTTAATCAAAAATCTATAAATCAATTATTATTTTATATTTTTAATTTTATAAGTATACAGATGGAAATGAGGTTTCAGGATTTGTGTGATTAATTAAATAAAATGAAAAAATGTATATATTTATTAGTGGGTAAAGGGGTCAATCCTTGGTCTAGAAAGGATTGGTCATTAATTTTACACATTGGTTTTTTATGATCCATTTACAATATAATAAATACAATTTATTAGATCATCATATTTAAAATAATTTTAAATGATTATTGTGCCTTTTAAAACTTTCTAATTCACCATTATTTATTTCTTACTTACTGTCAAGTGGATTACATGCCATTACTATAGAAAATATATCACCCTTCACTCATTTAAAATTTTAAATATCCATCCCTAAATCATAATAACTCTACCTATATGAAATATATATGGAAATAAAGAAAGAAGAATAATTTGGTTGATATTGGAATGAGTCTGTGGGAATTATCAAGAGAATGTGGGGAAGCTCCACACAATTATCTAAAAGGATACTTCCCCATTATAAAAAAATAAAAATATAATGAAATAAAGGAAAAAGGACTTATCATAATCATGAAACCTCACTTAAAAACTTTACCATAGATTAGCTATCCATAACCATGGTCTTTAAATAGGCATAGTGATAAATAATTACAAAATAATTTGAATAACGCATAAAAGAAGCGAGATACATTATTATATTAAATTCCCTAAAAATTTTCTTGAAAAAAATAAAAACCTACACTATGATATATTCTCTAATGACCCAGGTTATGAACTAATATAATAGAGGAGATCAAGGGGATTTATAAACAGTATAGGTGAGATTATATTCCATGGATCCTTCACAATTTCTTGTATGATTAGTGGGGTTCTTCAAGAAAGAAAAATTTTCATATGCTTCCCCTAGTTCAATAATTTTCCACTTAATTTATTGTCACATTATTATTGATGCATTCCATATAGAAAAGATATTTTATCCTTTCCATATTTTCCAATGTTATACAATCTATATTTTTTATAATGGTTGTATGCATAGAGGTTATGTCTTGCTAATTGTGGTTACTATATTAGTTTTTATACAATTAAATCTTTCTCATTAATTTATGATTACATCCATAAAAAACTATTCATTTTTTATTCAGTATGATCAAAATATTAAGTTATAAATATTTATTTACTTATATGGTTTTGTATTCCCTTAGTTGGGCTTCTCTATGGGACTTTAACTTATGACACTTATTCATCCCACCACTAATTTTATTTGACAAACACTCTAGTTGGAATTTATTTGGGAAAATATATTTTTGAATTCCTCTATTTCATCAATCACTATATTCAACCCTTTAATTTATGTTGTCGACATTTTTCATGTTTGGAACTCAGGTTGAAAAATTTATTCGTTAGGGGATACATGACATCATTTCATCTGGATTGGTCATTCTAACTTCTTGTGGTATGTCAGGGGTTTTGATCACCCCAATAATACACATCATCAATAAATTAAATCAGCCATATATATTTCAGAGTAGGGTAAAAGAATAAATAATATGTTTCATTCCCTTTAAAAATAATATAAGGAAATAATAAAATATATAAGAAATAAAACCTCTTTTCTAAAGAAAAAAAATCCTAAACATGAAAAAAATAATGAAATTAAAATTACATTGATATAATGATATAAGTTTTCAAAAGTGGATGAATAAAATAATGACTGATTTTTAGTTGATGTTAGTATGTGAATTAATGTATTCAATTAGATGATTAACTGAACTAGGGATGATGATAAAAAAAGAAAAAAATTGGAAGTTAATATGGCACAATATTAGGTAAAGAATATCAAATATATATATATATTTATATATATAGTATAACCTATTTCTACAGCCACTATCACATTAGGATTTAATATATTATTTGTTTTGGAATTAAGAGAAGCCTAGATACCAAAAATCCATTTCGTTTTTATGTTATGGCAAGAAAATCAAAATATAATATACACAAACTTTTTAATAAGTATATATAAAAATATTAAAGATAAAAGATAAATTATTTTCAATCGTTGTGGAATATAAAATAGACTCCATCTCTTAGTGAACACTAATAATATAAGTATGGGGGAGGGGGTTTTTCTTTGATAAAATCATGGTTTAATACATTCCTAATTATCATTAATGAATATGAAGAATAATTAGGAGAAAAAGATAAATATGATGAGAGTGGTAGGATAATAAATTTTTTAGACACTCTATATTACAATATAGACAAATAAGAAATGATAGCACCTGAGTATATATTTTTTGATCCTAGCACATTGGTGATGGAGATTGGATGACAAGTTATGTAACTAAGGACACCATGGGGTTTATTACTAGTCTATATAACCATTCATAATGTTCATTAATTTTTTTGGTGTCATGAATATATTCAATTGATTTTTAAATAAGTTTTTAAAATAATAAATAGTTCCGACAAATCAAATTTTACAACATCATCGGTTACCCAATAACATCAACTATGTAGTCGATGGACTAAATTTTTTTGCACTTCTTTTTTTTCTACCATCAGTTAGACAATGCTCCTCCATTTGATGGATGATGGAATGATTATACATGAGGAGGATACTACCTTTACCACTTATTGTCCTATCAGACTCTATTAGTAGGTGTTTGTGTCTTCTAAAAAATAGGACCTACTGAATAATGTCAATTATTAGTCAGTGCACATCTCCAACTAGATTTTGGTAACTATTATTGTCAAAAATTCTTAAATTTATACCTTTATTCCTTTCAACCCTTGAAAATGATTGGTAAATGCACTCACTAACTTTAAAAAGACCAATAAGATATCAGAATAGGTTTATTCAAAGATTTTAAAATGATATAGCCACAAAACAATTAGAAGAAAATATACAACACTATATAGAGTGAATGTGATTAATAAAATAAAATATATTGAGATGCACATTAATGTGCCAATTTATTATGATCACAAACACTAGATACATTTGTGAATAAATCAATTATTTAACATGGAATGGATTGAAAATATTTTTTTAACAGTGTAAATATAAATACATGAGATTACTCAGCCTTTGAAATCTATAAGAAAAAATTATACTGGAAATATAAAACTTCTCCACCATATAAAATTTTCTCCCATTGAATAAAATGATCACACGAAACTATAAAAATGATTGATATATGTGGTTGGAGAGAAATAATAGAAAAATAATTCAAAATTATGTTTATCATAATAAATTTTCTATCGAAGGAGATGAAAATATTATTTTATAATTTGAAAATAAAATCTTATTTTTAAAAAGAAATATTTTTAATAAAGTCCAACATAAAAAAACAAGTATTTTTCATTTTAAAAATATGTATCATGAGAAAAATGTTACTTTTCATTAAAAATGGTTTTGAAAATAATTAATGATTTAAAAAATATTAAAAAAACATAAAATAAATTGTATCTTCTGTGATTATTTCAATATTAACAAATATTTTATCCCCTGATAATAATGTATAAGATAAGATAATGGTATCATATCCAAAATAAGAAACAAAAAATAATGAATATTTTAATTTTAAAATGATAAAATTCTAAATATAATTCCATGATTATAGATTTTAAAATATTGTGCTAATAATCCATAGAAAATTATATAGTAGTGTAAAACTAGGAGTGATATAAATTATGTATCACCATGACAATGGTGAAGATAATGTTAAAATTTAATCAACTTTTTTAGCATAAATCTATGTAGTCATCTTCACCCAAATGACATCCAAATGTTTTTATCTAGATATGAATGTTTCCACAACAACATTATACTCACATTCATGTTCCAAAATAATGAAAATAATTGAAACATTTTCAAAAAGGTGTACTCATTAATGCTCCCGGTCCGCTGATAAGCCTGTGGTCGCCAGTTTGAGTTGTGAGGGAGGAAAATTAAATCCCCGTTAGGCAGGGGACAGTTCCTGCCACTTGTTATCTCGGCCAGTATGAGGTGGGGTCTAGTTAATGTAAATATTTGAGAAAAAATTAATAAAAAAAATATAATATTATCAATATTTTTGTGATGACTAGAAAAGTATCCCAATTTATTCATACCCAATTTTCCATTAAATATTTTAAAACAATTATGATAAATGGTTTTAGTGAAGATATTGTAATTTTTAGGGTTGGTGTAAAAAATATAACAATGATATCACAGTTTTGATAGTGATCTCATTGAAAATCTTTTCTCATACCAATGTGGTTAGTGTGAGGGTTCCAGATATAATTTTTAGGGACTCTAGTCACACTTTTTTTATAACAATTTATTGGGATATTAGAATATGTCATCCTAATGTTTAAGAGAGTGTGTTTCATTGATATCATTAGAGAAAAAACTTCTAATTGCTATATATTCTATTTTTAATATAGAAAGATAATCATGGTTCATCATGTTTCCACTTCCTGAGATGATGTATTTTCTTATTATATGGAAACATCCATTAGTACTTTTCCATTCATTGTGGAATCTGCTAAAATTAGCATGACGAAAAAAATAAATTTCAATATTTTTTTCTAATGATAAAATAAAAAATGGTATTTATATAGTTTAAAATAAGTAAAAACTATTTTTAGGAAATTTTAATGAGTTTAATTTGTATATGATTGAAAATGATAACAATGGAATACACTAAACATTATTTATGGATGATATATTGTATGGTGACATATGATTCCAATAATACTTTAGAAAATTTTATTATTAAACAACATTAAATTTTCAACCAATGTTTGTATAAAATTTTTGGGAATGGAAGTTATAATTTATTTATAATTATTCATAAAAAAATTATTTTAATTTTATTAGTGTATTTACTTGTGTTTTAATAGGTTCCATCTCAATTCTAGGAAGTTTGAAAACTATGAAAGAAATTGATTTCACATTTTAAAATCATTTCAAATTATCTATTCATTAATTAATAAAATTAATTATAAAGATCTTAATTAGTTGATCCCTAATTACATAATCATCAAAACATTTAATTATTAACTATCCACTATAAATTGTATTGAGAAAAAGAGTGGAATTAGTGCATCCAATTTAAAAATCATTTATTAAAAGGAATTCTGTTACCCTTGAATACCAACCTTGAAGAGATTATATGAAAATGTATATATATATATATATTACATGGAAAAAATATTTCAAAAACTATGATTTTCAAAACCATGTTATTGATCTAAAAATATAGTTTCGGTGATAAAACCATTTAGAAACCCACTTTTGACATCCAAATGAAAATTTTAAAATTCAAATTAGTGTTGAATTAAAAAATAGTTCTTGTGGATTCATATTTAAAAATAGGATAAAATTATAGAATATAAACAATACCATATTCTTGTTTATATACTATATAAAAAATTAAAGCCTTATTAAAATTGATGCTTTATTGGTCTTCATGTTTTTTGGATAACCCACTTAGTTTCCAAAATAAGATAATTATAAAAATGTTCCAAAACATACGAATCATGTTTCATTGAAATTTAATTAACACCTCTTGTATGGTGAGTATCCTATTCTCACTATTAATAGAGTATTTAAGGAAATTAGGTTCTTAGTGAGGGATAAAATCACTATTGTTAAAACTTATTTTTGATTGGCCTTCATGTCGGACTTCCAAATTGTAATTCATCAATAATATTCTCAAGGGGTGGTATTGGGATTGAAACCATGTTCTATCTAAATTAGTAGAAGAGGTTATTGAATAAAACTATTTAAAAACTCATTTTAATGTTTAGGTAGAGTAAATATATGAAGGTTAACATCATCATCAATCTGAGGATGTGATTTAAGATTATTTTGATCATATTTTCTTGTGAATTAACTATTATAAGTTATGGGTCTTTTATTGAAGTCTTAGGAGGGTTTAGATGAGTTTTAGTACCAAATAATGATTCCTTAATTTAATTAAGGGGAAAACATTAATATAATATCCTTATTATTACTAAAACCCCATTTATAACTGATGAGATTAAAGAATCCAAAATTTATAATTTTACCATTCCATAAATCACATTGGGGTTTCCCTAAGTCGAGCCTTACAAGGAAATGGATCAGAATAATTGAAATGATTAGAAATCAACAGTACAAAATTATTGATGATGATTGAACATATTCAAGAGACTCATATACATTTCTTGGGGTCCTATTTCACCTTTTAATATCCCATTTTATTGAGGTCTTCCTAGAGATAATGATTGATGGTAACCATGAGTAGAAAAAACTCATGAATGTTTTTGTTATCAAATTCTCCACCATGGTTACTTATATGAAAAAATGGTTTATAAATTTATTTTTTTGTAATACCATTGAAATTATGAAACACAAATTAAATGTCTGATTCCTTCAGTCTAATAATTAAACCCATGTAGATATATTATTTTCCATTATAATTACAAATGTGTGGTTTTTACCTCTAATACTATAAACATGAATTTTCCAGAAAAGGTAAATATATAATAGTTATAAGGATTTATAAGAGGAAAAGAAATTATATTTGAAAATGAAATTTTCTCTTTCTAATATGTGATATATCTGAAAAAAGAAGCATTTGAATGAATATTTTTGAAAATCTAGTACTAGAAAATTATTATAGATCATAACAATGTATGGAATATTTAATTGACCCTGGTTCCAATTCAATATCATATATTCAATATATTAGGCACTAAAAAACTTTATATTCTTAATTGTTAGATATTTAAATTCATTGATATCAAAATATTGAAAATTGAATGTGGTAAGTAAAATAACAACATTAGCATTAAAAAAATTATGAAAATAATTTTTAAATTTGATTCAAAAACTTTTATCACATAATTGAATAATAAATTGAGAATTAATCTTCCATACATTTAAAAATAAAACATAATTAATTATATTATATTTGGACAAATAAATATTATATCTTTCATTAATTCTATATTTTAAGTCATCTCCAAGTGTGATATGCCTTTCAAGAAATTCTTCAAGATGATTGAATTTAAAATAATCACGACACATATATGTCCATAAAACTCTATCTTAGACGAATTAACTTCTTAGGTTTTACCTACATGTCCCTTTTACAAAAACAATTTATGAGATTAATGTTTTTGGTACCCAAAACTAGGGTCCAATTAAGTTATAAAATAAAAAATATGGTATAAAAAATGTATGGTAAAATTTTTACCATTTAAAAATAAGAATAGGGAAATATTATTTTTTCCAAAATATTTATTTATTTTTATGAGTTTAATTCATAAATAAGATAAAAGAATATAAAAATTTCCTAAAATATCATGATAAATTCCATTATAAAATGTAATAATTTGGTAATTTTTGGGAAAACAAAACTATTTTGAAAAAATAATCTTGGAATTACAGTCAATATTATATTGAGATCCCAAATTTATATTCAAAGTTACATAACATTTGGTAAAATGAGAATTATTTTTTTAATATCATTAATATAATGTTTAATAATTATTATAATTATTTTTTCATTTTATTTTCAATCTATTTTTTATTTTTCTTTTAGATTTATGTCTTTTTCAAAAATAATTTCAATGTAATAATTTCAAAAAAAATTAAACATTAAAATATGTTAATAATTGTCATCATTAAATTGAAATATTTTATAAAATATTTAATCATATCTTAATGAATCTATTCATGATGAAAAAAAGTTATAAATATAACAAGGAAAATTTACATCATCATATACCTCAATAGTGGCCATGAAACACTTAGGTATTTTGATGCTTTATTCATATGTTTGTTTTAAGACTTTTCTAGTGATCAATGTTGAAAAATATTACTCATTATTCCTTTAAATCACCTTTTTAAGGTAAGATATGGTTTTATGTGGACCTTCTTTTTCTAATTGAAGATAGAAACTTCTATTTCTTGATTTGCATTTTTTGAGTGTTCATTTGATACTTTACTTTTCATGTACATCATCAAAATTCTGAGATTTTTCCAATCTAAAATTGGATTTCAAATATATAATAATTGATTATCATGGAAGATATTTATTTTCAATTTTATATAGCCAACGTTTTCCCCTTTTCATATTTCCTTTACATTTTTATCTCACATGTCATGAGAGAACTGATTATTTCTTTAACTAACATATGCATTATGTCTTTAGATTCATAGATCATAGTGAATTTAGGAACCCAATTTCTATGTAAAATAAATTGTATTTTTCTGAATAAATATTATACAGAAAGAAAATGACCTTGATCCTTTTAATCATTAAATATATCAGTAAATAATGTAATTATTTTGGTGATATATTTTATAAGATGCATATATTTACTTTCAATGTCCTGTCAAAAAATATCTAAAAAATTAGCTTTTTCTTTGGTTGTTCCTTCTTGGGAAAATTCAATGAGTATTTAAATTTTATGAGCCATTTTTATATAGAAACTACAGTAATTTCAATTTGATATAAAATACAATAAAAAGAATTAATATATTTAAAAGTTAATTCCAATGTTGAAATATAATAAGGGTCCCGTTTATCATCATTTTCACTTTTTGGAAAATTGATATACATAAAAATTTCCAATACAAGAAAACCAATAGATATTTGAAAAGTAGACATGTGGGGTTTTATAATAAGAATAATTATTTCCAAAAGAAAGGATAACACAACCATAGAGAATACATCATGTCCACCATGTTTGTTTCTAAATCAATTTTGAAAAATAATATCACTTACAACAATATATTAATGATATGGAAAGAAACTAATATTTTTAGGAATTTTTTTTTTAAAAAAAGATATCTTTGATAAAATATGTTCTGTTGAGTATGGTAAAATGAAAAGAGAATGGGTGAATTTCCTCTAAAAACGATATAATGAAATAATTAAGAAATATAACATATTTTTGAATGAAAAAATCTTTTTAAATAGATAAAAAATAACAATAGTAAAAATGAAATGATATAAAAATAATAATTTATAATAGACAATGAATAAAATTAATTCATAATTTAAATAAAGCGATTAATTGAATTGATGTACTTAAACAAATTATAAATTAAATTTATAAAAAAAATAAATTAATTAAATTGGTGATTGAAAATCAGGAACTATAATTGGTTCTAGAGTTTGGAATTAAATCTAAAATAGCCCCTACATATTCCATAATAATATCTAGAAGATTATATTTATTATACCATTAGATTTAAAATTATCCCTTATTCTGAAACCCAATTAATTTTTAGTTTATATAATGAAATTGTAATTACAATGGAAACTTGATTTTTAATGGTTGTAGCTATAAAACTGAATGTTAATTGTTAATATCATTTTTATTTTTATATAAAGTAATCCTAATACCATCACAAGAAAGATAGTGGGAACCAATAATATATGAAATATGTTGAAGGGAGGACATCAAAGAATAAGTCTTGTTTTTGAATAGTCTCAATTATCTTTAATGACTATAAATAACAACAAAAAGAGAATGATAAATATGATGAGAGAGAGTAGATAATACAATTTAGACACACTATATATTATAAGAGATGAATTAGAAATTAGAGAACATTTAGAGAGAGTTTATCATTATTGCAAAGTGGCATTGGATATTAGACAAGAAGGATGGTTTTTGTGGCCCCCAAGAGGATTTTTATATCCACTAGAAACAATAAGATTGTTTTGGATTTATTTGGATGTGATGAGGACGATCAGAGATAGATTCGATTAATTTTTTACCATTATAAATTTTGTACCAGGAGATTTAGTGGTACCTCCAGTGCGAACCTGAAGCCTCTAAGGGTAGCCAGTTGACTACCTTCTACTAAATTACTCATATCTGATACCATATGCTAGTGATTTATCCTGTAATAATTGGTTAGTGAAAAATATTGCTAGAGTTGGCAAATTATCTAACTATTAGTTATCTAGTGGATCATAATATTAGAACATACTACCTCACGTCACCAGTAGGACGATGCCCTACACCAAAAGGATGGTGCTTCATGATGTTGATCAAACAATGCCAAGGACCTCCTAACTATGTATTATTACTTATATAGGATTAAGATTTTTAATCCATGACTTTAAAATGTCTAATAAGATATCAATAGGGTTAGTAAATTTTTTAAAATTAATCTAGATTCACAAAACATAAAATTAGAAATTTAACATATTAAAGAGTGTTTGGGAACAGTAAAAAAAAGATAGTGTAAAGCACAAGACCTTCATGATTTTATCTTTCTCACATTTTATTTGAGAGAATCTAGCTTATCGGATGGAGTTTTTTGCTTCATGCATTGGAAAAATATAGAACCTATCATCTTCTATCTTCATCAATGGGAATCCATTTGGGGTGGAGCTTGAAAATAGCACTTATAGGGAAAATCTGTATTTCCTTTCTCTTCATCTCATAGATCTGGTGGAGAACTAGATAAAGAGTGTTGTGGTGTATGGGTATAAATTCATAAAGGAATAATTTATTCAATATATATAAGGCATCCACTGAAAACATTTAAACTACATGTGCTTATAATCTCCCTGATCTTCATTTTTTAAATTTCATATATTTATGTCATGTTTCATTCATATTACTTTTATTTCTATTTTTGGATTGTTTCTTCAATTGATTTATTTTTTATCATAATAAAATATGGGTGGGTGGGTGGGTGGTGTTTTTCAATTCGTGTAGGTCCAAAAAGGAAAAAAGCACATTAAGTTGTATCTATAATCATTACTTATTTCTTGTTCATTAATATCAATAAATATTTTTTTATATAAAAATTTTATAATAACAATAAATAATCCCATTTCTTGTTTATTTATAACTAGAATAAATTTTTCCATGATAATTCTATAAATTCCAAATATATAATTGATCATGGGTGCATATCATTGATATTTGAAATTTATTTGGGGTGTATGACTCAATAGTCTTCGAAAAAAGTTGTATAAGAGTAATTGGATAAACAATGGCTCAAAAATATGTACCAAATAAAAAAAATTGTTGGTATCAATGATTTTAGTTAGTGAAAAATAAAAATGAGGTCTCAGCTTGTAATAAATGTCATATAGATTCTTTTCATAGGAACAAAAAAATATATTTTTACCCATTATTATTATGGTCAGTCTTCCACTAGTTTTGAGGATGTCCCGACTGATATCATGGTTAATTCCCATATATTATTGTTATTTTCCTTATTTAAAATAGTCTTTAGTGATGTTTCTTATGTGTCGACTGCTACAGGAATATGGATTAATCTAGAAAATCATTACATGAAAGATTAATTATTTGGTAGATTTCACAAGAAACATAGAATTTTTACAAACAAAATAAATTCACTAATTTCTATTAATGCTAACATATATGACATTAAAAAATATCAATTATTAATTTTTCAAATATTGATTTTCACGTTGAGGATGATTATCAATTGATGATCCTCCACATTTCTACTGATAATTATTATAGAACATTAGTGTAAACTATTATGTATGGTCATGAATCAATGGATAATGAATAATTAAAATTCTCTTTACTCTTTAAAAAATGAAAT
Source organism: Viscum album (assembly GCA_963277665.1). Taxonomy (NCBI): domain Eukaryota; kingdom Viridiplantae; phylum Streptophyta; class Magnoliopsida; order Santalales; family Viscaceae; genus Viscum; species Viscum album. The sequence continues at coordinate 1,324,182,906 of OY728142.1, read as the reverse complement.
TCTATACAATGAATTAGGGTTGATGTTGTGAGTCTATTTAATATTGGTGGGACTTGTAAAATGAGTTTTAATAAATAATTTAGTAAATATAATATTAAGAACACTACGAAACAAAAAAAGTGGTCAATGTCTATGGGTCTGACGGTTTCCTACTATAAATTTTTTAAACTCGAGCTTATTAGAACTGAGTGTCGGAAACTTTGGTAGCATCACCCACATTATAAATCTACTTAAATGTACTTTTTAGCTGATTATAGTTATGATACTACAAAAGTCATAAATATGTATAAGAATTTGATAAATGATGAGTAGAAAATAGATTATACTTGTTTTTTCATATGTGTCCATTTTTAGAATCAATCATTGAGTTAGTTGAAAAGGTATAAGGAGAATTAATCTTTAAAAATAGAATGATATTTGAGGTCTTTGGTACATGATATGTTTTTATAGAAATGTATGGTCATCACGTCCTAGAATTTATATGTGTTAGGTGGTCCCCTTAGAATTATCAGAATTTTGATCTTTATAGGTGTTTAAGGCCCAAAAGTGTTCTTCATCAGGTCTAAATTAGGATTAATTAATATATCATAATTTTCTTGGAAAGTTATCAAAAGATATATGTATATATTGTTTCTATCTTGAATGGAAAATGAAATTATAGGAAATTGTGTAGTTTGTATATCATGAATACAGATACTTCTTTGTTGTAGCATAATTTATTGGAGTAATTAATCACTAAGGGTTTTGGTGAACATAATAAAATGGGTTAATAAATGATATCAAATCATGTAATCTCCAATTTTAAATACTAATTAATTAGTAATTATAAGAGGGTTAGTTTCAGTGTGTCCTCTAATAGATCCAGTCATCCTTTAGAGTATATAGATTATAACCTTTAGAAACTTACTAGACCTACCCATATAGTAGAGGATCTTATTTTATTATTTTTCTTGATGTCTACTCCTATATGTTGTGTCAATATATCTATAAAAATGTATGATATTTTTTCGACATTTATAACATAGAAAATACTTTTTGAAAATCAATTGGGAAATAGAATCAATGTTATGATAACAGATAATAGTCATAAATAAAAATCTATTGAATTTATCCATATCTATGAATCGAATAAATTTTTTAATCACTTGACCATTTGGGAAACAACCCAATATAATGGGATGGATGAGAATATTAAATTCACAATTTTTTAGTGGGGTTAATGCATTCCTACGAGCATAGTCCTAACAAAATCCTTTTAGGTTGAGCTTTAACCAATAAATTATTCCAAATTAATAGGTTCCTCTCTATTGTCAATAAATTTAAACCTCTATAATAACTAGGTAATAACTAACCTCCATCACATAACCATCTTTAATTATTTTTTCATAACTCATATTCCTATTTTGAAATGGGAAAACATGATCATAGGTCTCTTATGAGGGTGTTTGTGGGATACCCTGAGGGATTTAAAGGTACAAACTTTGGGTTAATAAGCCGAGATATTAAAATTTCATAATCAGTGGATATTTTTATGTTTCATGAGGCCTATTCTCATATGGTCAAATTGGATAGTAATGAAACTATTCATACACTTCATAGTAGATTAGTTCCACAAGGACCATGAGTCAAATTTTTAGTCTGTATATAACCAACTAACCCTAAACCAAAAACTATCAGATGAGCTTATTATACATCAAATTAGTAATTGAATTTTGAAACATATAATGAAAATAGTGACTATCAGAAAACCTAAGATAGATCCTAAATGGTCACTTGATCCCCTTACTCGGTTTTTTCTTATATGAGTAGTTTTTGTTTTATTTTAACATATCCCACAATCTTGTAGAATATGATCGAAAAATTTATAATAAAGCCTTAAATTATATAGATTCTATATTTTGGATCTCTTAAATGGGTGAAGAAAATAACTCCTTAAAGAATTATTAATCTTGGTTTATTATTGATATAACTTTTAATTAGAAAATCAATGGCTATAAGTGTATTTATAAAAGAAATGAAGAAACTAATGATGAAAAAACAATCTAATGAATGGATACATTTGGGGAAAAGGACATCCTTCATAGGGAATAAATTAATGATACTAAGTTATTTTCACCTTTTATTAAGCATTCATCTATTTGGGTGACACTTGGTTCTTATGCTTACTAATGTCATCACATTGGTCAATTAGATGTAAAAACCTCAATCTATAATGTTGACATTGATTAGAAAAATTTAATGATACCTACTCATAATTAATTAAACGAAATTAAACTGAACATGGTATGAATTTGTAATATGTATTTTTTGAGAATAAAAATAATCTATGTAATGATATAGGAATTTTGAATCATTCATTCTTAATATCTATTTTTATAGTAATAACATGAAGTCTGTCTCATGTTTAAAACTGCTAAAAATATCAACCTATACAAACTACAATATGTGAATGATATGTTGGTCATATAAATTAATATAGAGATCATTATTTTAGTAAATTCCCAAATGATGAATGGATTTGAAATAAGCAACACAACTGAAACGAATTAAATATTGGTTATGTATATAATAATAAATACGAGTAAAAAAATGGTGGATCTGTCTATGAATGCTTACATACTTAATGTTCATAAAAAAGACATACTTTAATCACATAATCCAATAAATATTCATTTTTTAAAATAATATAGACATTCATTCAATCATGTTCCTACTGATGTTATAGATTATGAGCATATGGCCAAAATTCCTTATGTTAGTATAGTTAGTATCATAATGTACGATATGTTGTGTTGAAAAAAATAAGAATTTACCTTTTAATTCCATTAGCCTTGGAAATCAAAAACACCATCTCAAAACCATGTTTACTAACATTTTATATTCAATGTTTTTTAGCATGCTTTTATAAAAATTTTATTTATCACATATTGAAATGTTTCTAATGCACTGTGAATATAAACATTTATTAATCAATTTAATCCATTAAACTGAAGGTACATCGGATTAATCGGAATATCCTTTGTTATGACAAATAGTTTGACTTATAAATTCACAATTATACTAAAAGAGTCAAGAAACTTGTGAAAAACCTGGTACTGATACCATATATTGATAATAAATAAGGATCCATCGAACTTTAAAATGATTATAATCAGAATATGATGATATTTTATTATCAGACTGAATACATAACATCATTGTAACTATGCTAAGAAAACCAAGTCATATATTCATTTAATCTAGATCCCTATGAGTTTCAAATTTCATTTTCTCAGAGCCTATTGAAATTATCACTAAAATATTACCATGGAAGTTTTTTCAATAAAAATAAGTTCAAATAATAATTTTAAAAATGATGTGACTCATAACTCATATCATATAGGTATTACTCTGTGTGAACATCCTGTTCTTATTATTTCTAATAAGTAAGATATTTTATGTTCGAATTAATCCTTATATGGAAAATAATTATTTAAGAAAAATTTTCTTTTTTATTTGGTTTTCGATCATAGGAGAGATCACTGGATTCAAGTGATAGGAAGATAGTGAATATGATCCATTAGATCGAGAGCTTCTTGGTCAAGGAAGACCGAGAATCTTTGTTGTAATGGTGGAATCCAATTGATTTTAATAATGAGATATAGATCATCATATTTAGGGATTTCCTTCGTATGGAAAGAGTTAAAATATAGTAGGTACATAACTATGGATATTTATACTCACAATGTTTTTGACTACCTTTAATCTTAATGTTAAAGATTACTTTCTTTTAGTATAAATTTTAATAATTCAAACATTTACAATCTTTATATTAGATGTTTTTTAAATATTTAAAATTACACGTTTCTTATATATAATTTTAGTTTTTATACATATCTATTCTAAACATATTGTTCTATTAGTGTGTATGTGATACTGATAAAAAGTAATCTGTTATAATTGGACAGTTTCTAATTCTGATTTTTCTACTATGATCATCTGATGATCATTATATCTAATAATTTTATACATTAATTGGGTTATGTATTTATTCTAGAACAATTTTAAAAACACAAATTCACCGCACTTTTGTATCAATTTTAACTATTTTGATACAATAATTGGTATCATAAAACGTTTTACTTCTTATTCCTTATGATTTTTTATTTCTTTCAATAAATGTATGTTTCATTAATTTCATTATAAATATTTTTTATAAAACAATTATAGTAACATGTTTTTATAAAATTATTTTTACATTATTTATGAGATGGCTGGGCTAAATGAAGGTTCCATTGAAAATCTTCATCCATGAAGACCACATCTCATATATGGAGCGTATTATGAATATTGGAGATATAGGATGAAAAAATTACTTATTAATACTGGAGTATAAAATTGTAGGATTCTTACCAGTAATTACATGATTTTTGATAAGGATGTTACAACCATTCATATTAATGAAATTTGGTGTATTGGCTAAATTATACAGTAAAGAACATTCTATATTGTTCTATGACTTGAAACAAATATAATACGATTTCATAAAGAGAAGATTCAAATAGTATTTAGAAAAAACATTATGTAACACTTTTTGGAACTTCTGAAGTTATCTATAGAATATGATTCATGATTCGTGCAGATTTCTTAGCCTTCTATTTTCATAATGGAGCGACTGTTTCCAAGATAACCAATAACTTATGACTATTATAAATAGTATATATTCACTTGGAGAGAAATTTATTGATGATTGTACATTGGTTGGTAATATTATAGAGGTCGGTCCAAATGAGTGGGAATCCAAGACAATAGCCTTGAAAGATACAAGGGAGATTACAAATCTAATAGTTGATGATGTTATTAGAACTCTCATGCAATATGAAGAAAAATTAAAGAGTGATGTTTAGAGACCAAAAAATAATAATGGATAGGTTTCCTTTGTAAAAACATATATTATTCCTTCAAGAGTTCAGTGATCTAATAATGTTATGAAATTTACAAAAAAGAAGAAATATGTTGGTCATTCCAATTCTCGTATGTCAAAAAATAATGAGAATTATTTGGTAAATATTTCTAGAGTAATGAATAAGGTAGTGGAAATGAGGGATTTTAAATAGAGATATGAAAATGTTTCATAAGGATAAAAATAAAAAATACTATTCTAAATTTATTTTTTATAAATGAAAGAATATATGACATATTCGACTAGATTTTCCTATTAATAAAAGGGAAAGAATGAAATAGAGAAATTCATAGTAAAATTATAATAATTTTTAGAATTGAAAGAGAAAAATAATTATTAAAGCTTATGACACTTGGAGTATCAATACTGGAGATAGTTATTCACAAAATTAATCCGATAATTAATATTACATACATTGGAACATTGGATAATTAATTAAAATACCTTTCATAAACAGATTGTATATGTCTAAGGTATAGTGTGTTGAATACCTAAACAATTTATATTTAAATATAAAATACCCTAAAATTAAAAATGAAAAAAATATAAATATTCACATGAAGATTATTTCACAACTAAATATGATAATATCTTACCTAGTTGTGAGGAGATATTCAAATTTTCTAAAAATATATTAATAAAAAATTATAAAATTTGTAAAGAAAATTTGATAATGCCCAAGAAAAACATGTGAATAAATATTCGAGAATAACTATTGTAACAATAGATATATCAAATCATTATAATTATCATGAAAAAACATATTTTAAAAATTAATATCATTATAATGATATTTCTTAAAATAATATGAATAAAATTTATTTACAAAATGATTTTTAAAAGCTAGTTCTAATATTATTTTTAATACAGATAAGAATTTACTTGTAAAAATAATGTTGGATATTTATAGATTAATGACACATTTATCAATTATTAACATGAGAATGAAAAACTATAATAATGTGTATACGAAAATAATCCCTTTTAGTGATAATGTTGGTATGGATTTTAATAATGAAAAACTATTTTTCAGTAACAACAATTTTATTCGAAAATGTGCTCTATTTTGAAGAATGTGTCAAAGTATAGGACATTGGAAGAGTAAATTATATTTATATAGAATTCTGTCTCTCAGTTTTTATAAAGAATATATTTCTAACGAAATTAAATTTCCTCAAAATAAAATTGGTAAAATGTGGTTAGATAAATTTTTTTTTCTAATAATACCAGACCTAATAAGGTTTGGGTTTTGAAAAACAAATTTAATTATTTTTCATAGAATAGATTATTTCCCAACAAGAAATAATTTGGTATATGGATAGTGGTTTCTGCCAAAATATGACCCCAAAAAATGACTTCATTAAAAATATTATACATCTTAAAGGTAGAAAATTCACTTTTAATGATAATGCTCAAGGAGATATTATTCGAATATGTAACATTTTAATTTTTGAAAAATCCTTACTTTCAAATTTTTGATTTGTTTTAGGACTTAATAAAACCACATAACCATATATCAATTATTTTATTACTTTTATCTTGTAAAAATCAAGTTTGAAAATTTTATTATACATTGTTCAAAATAAAATTTTATTATTTCTGCCAGTTATAGTATAAGGAACCAGTCTTAAAAATTACTTAATCTTGAGTTACTTCAAGAATACACGTTTAGGATCTTTTCAGGTTTAGAGTTTTAGAGAATTAGATCATAAAACATGCATTACATTCCACATTTAAACAAATTAGGTTACATAAAACATAGTATTCATTATTCCCATCAATGAAATCATATTTAAAATAAATCATGGATTCTTTCTTGACACATCCTTGACACTATCATCATATCAAGTACCTTTCCTTTAACCTGTGGAAAACATTTTGAAAACATGGTATGAGCATAAAAAATCAGTATGGGATATAAAAGTACGAAATGAAAACATTAGTCCATATATGATATCATACTTTACCAATAAAACATATGTATTTTAACATGCCTCGTCAAATCATGAATAAATCATAGTAATCATAAGCCATAAAGGTGTCTTGAGGTATTCATAACATTCATACGTAGGGAGTAACCCTCATGGTAATGTTTGGAATACCCATCACAGTATATTCCCTAAATCTCTTAGGAGAAACCTTAACTTTTCACTCCTTCATGTTACCCAATGCATTGGAGAGCTATAATGGGCTCACTCGCCCTTAGTTTATCACAGAACCACCCATCTTCATAAACAATTCCCATGAACCATAACATAAATCGTATGACATAAAACATGAATAAAGGAAACATAACATTTCCACATTTCAATCACAAGATATCAATAAAACATTGATATAATAAAAAAATTATCAAAAAAATTTTCAATACCAAATGAAAAGAAAAGTAAAACATGGTATTTATTTTTCATTTAAAAAAAGTTATGGCTTTTAGAGGAAGCTGAAACTCAAATAATGGTCACGGTGGTAGAGAAGTCGTTGTCGCCGCATACATACGACAAAAAAACATTCCCTTTTGTCCTTTAGTAAAACGCTTCGTATAAAAAAGATTCATTTTGAATAATTGTAAAATTCAAATGGTTTTATACACCGTATAAAATAAAGATGTGTATAAAACAAAATATTCCTCAGTGAAAGGTGATTGTGATGATGTCCCATACGTTGGGTATGACTTGACCCGATCGTTCTTTAATGTCCTTTTAATCGGGTAACTCTCTTTGGTTTGAACCAAAAGGGGTTCTTGAAGAGATTCATGCCTAAGGTAAGGATTCTAGGTTGAGGAGAGGGATGTGAAGAGACAAAATTAGCAGGTCTTGGCTGATCCAAATGTTGGAGATGTGTGGGTAAGGAGGTACAGTTTGGGGCCTTTTATAAGAGGAGAAAAGGGGCACTCTTTGAATGTTACAAAATGATACTTTATTTTCAAATGTGTTTCGGATTTTAAAAGTCCAACATTGATGTATTTCTAGGATAAGGTGATAATTGTTCGAAATATACTCATCCAATAGGTCTTTGACAAGTTTAGGTCTTATATTTTACATTATATTTTTATTTTATTTAAATTGCTAAATAATGAGGTATTCGCTACACCATCATGATGTCATAAATAATTTAATTTATTAAATGTATAAAAATTATAAATAAATTCTATGATGTAGGAAATCTTTTTAGCTTTCCGATGAATATTTATAGTCCATGATATCATTTATTTAGACAAAATTAAAAATTTTTACTCATGTGATACATACTTTATTATATTTAACTTTCTTTAAAAATAAAACGATAAAAAGTCACTTTCACACAAAAGTGATTCCATGGGGTCCCCAATTTTGGAACAAGGTATCCCATGGTCGGCCATGATACAACCAGTAGCATTAGGAAACATTTTGTAGTCATTTTTTATTATTATGATATTATTTTATTATCCTTAACTACCCGATTACTCATTAATCAAGATATTTAAAGATAATTACCATCATTACTATTCATAATGTCCAAAAACAAAAGAGTCTTAATTACATAATTTGGACCTTCTGATTCCAAATATGGAATCCATTTTACCAAATTCCAAACATAGAAATTTCAATAATTAATTTAAATATAATTCCCGTTGTCAAAACAAATAGCGGGTTTTTTTGAGACAATATCTACGAAATGTTTGGCACCTGTTTATGCCCAATTACAAAGTGAAATTAATCCCAAAAACCACCCTTGGATTACATGGTAAAAATATATTCTATTTAAACAATAAGACCAATTAAAAATATAATCTATCCATATAATTAAATTATATGAAAAAGAAGTTTTGATGTAAAATGCAGTATTTTTCACTAATAATTAAAAAAATGAACATTGTTAGAAAAATACAAAAAAATTATCCAATGTTAATATCAATGTCCCAATAATAAATAATAAGTTTATTTTGACAAATAGAGATTATAAAACTATCAAATGGGTGATTTAAAAGTGTTTTTCCATCAAATGGTAGTAAAATAATCTTTTAAAAATATTAGTGTATTCTATGCTAAAGATTGGAGTTATTCTCATTTAATCCTCTAAAACACTATCTAATTCATAAATAGATATAGATAAGAATATCTATTACTCATTACTTACTTGGGATGTTACATCCTTCCCCCCTTTAGAAAATTGCGTCCTCGTAATTTATTTACTTATCGAATAAGTGGGGGTATTTATCCCTCATTACATTTTCAGATTCCCATGTTGCCTCCTAAATCATGTGGTTTTTCCACAAAACCTTTACCTGATGAATCACCTTATTCCATAACACTTGATCCCTTTTGTCAAGAATCTGGACCAGTTGTTCCTCATATGATAGTTTCTCTTCCAGCTGAACTACCTCTGGACTCAAATCATGAGATGGATCAGGCATGTACTTCCTTAACATTGAAACATGAAAAACATTGTGTACCTGAGATAAAATCGGAGGTAAAGCCACTCGGTATGCAACTGATCTAACTCTCTCTAGAATTTCATATGGTCCAATGAACCTTGGACTCAACTTTCCTTTCTTACCAAATTGCATCACACTTTTTCATGGTGAGACTTTGAGAAAAACATGATCACCTACCTCAAAATAGAGATCCTTCCTCCTATTGTCGGCATAACTCTTATGCCTACTTTGAGCTGTTCACATGTATTTCTATATCAGCTGAACTTTTTCTACCAACTCTTCTACCCATTATGGTCCCATCAACTTCTTTTCACCCACTTCATCCTAGAATGCTGGAGTTCAACACCGCTTCCCATATAATGCCTCAAACTGATCCATCTGTATACTGGAATGAAAATTGTTATTATATGAAAATTCAACCAAAGAAAGATGTTGGTCCCAACTTCCCTAATAATCCATCAAACAAGCATGTAACATATCCTCCAAAGTCTAAATTGTTCGTTATGACTACCCATTTGACTACAGATGAAAAGTTGTACTAAAATTTAATTCAATACCCAACGACTTCTGAAGGCCATTCCAAAAGTTAGAAGTGAACATGGGATCACGTACAAATACTATGGAGAGAAGAACTCCATGTAACCTTGAAATGTCTTTAAGATTCAAATGGGAATGTTGATCAAGGGAAAAAGTATCTCGTATATCAATGAAATGAGAATATTTAGTCAAGTGATCAACAATAACCCAGATTGAATTATTACCTCGAGGTGTCTTCGGCAATCCTACAAATAAGTCCATGGATATGTTTTCCCATTTCCACTTTGGAACTGGTAACGGTTGAAGTATCCCTTTCTGTAACTGCCACTCTACTTTAACTTGCTGACAAGTCAAATACTTCACAGTAAAATCTACAATATCCCTTTTCATTCCGTCCCACCAGTAATACTCCCGAAGATCTCTATACATCTTAGTACTGCCAGGTTGAACTGAAAATGGAGAACTATGAGCTTCACATAACAAATCTATCTTCAATTATAAATCACACGGAATACACAATCTCTTCCCAAATCTCAAAACACAATCAGTATTAATGTTGAATTCAGGCAATTTACCCTTCTGAACCAACTCTACCATTTTCTGCAACTAACTGTCTTACTTATGTGCTTGCTTGATTCTGTCTGATAGAGAAGATTTCAATGATACCTAAAATAAAACAAAAGGACATCCATCACCATCAACTTCTATGCAAAAGTTCATCATGTCCTTAACCAAAGGATCACGTTCCAAACGAAACATTGTTAATAAAGCATTACTTTTTCGACACATAGCATCAGCCACTTTATTTTCTTTTCCCAGATGGTAGTGAATTGTACAATCATAATCCTTGACTAATTCTAGCCATATCCTCTATCCCATTTTCAGTTCTTTATAAGTGAATATATACTTTAAACTTTTGTGATCGGTATATATTTCACACTTTACTTTAAACAAATGATGCCTCCAAATTTTTAAAGCAAAAACAATAGTAGCTAATTCCAAATCATGTGTGGGGTAATTTACCTCATGTGTTTTCAACTGACGTGAAGCATAAGAAATTACCTGATCATTCTGTATTAGGACTCAACCAAGTCCTTTCAATGATGCATCACTATTGATAACAAACTCCCCATTCCTGGAAGGTAGTGCCAATACTAGAGCATTTACCAATCTTCTTTTCAGTTCTTGAAAACAATCATCACATTATTTTGTCTTGATAAACATAACACCCTTCCGAGTTATCTTAGTCATTGGACTCGATAACTGTGAAAAATTTATAACAAACCTTCAGTAATAGCCTTCCAAACAAAGAAAACTATGGATCTCGGTTATATTTGTGGGTCTTGGGAATTCTTCCACAACCTTTGTTTTTGCAGGATCAATAGTTATTCCATCTTTAAAAAAAATATGACCAAATAATGAAATTTTTTGCAACCAAAACTCACACTTGCTGAATTTCCCATAAAATTTCTTTTCTTTTATGGTTTGTAAAATAACCCTTAAATTTCATTCATGCTCGTCTTTACTTTTAGAGAACACCAAAATATCATTAATGAAAACGACCAAAAAAATATCCAAGAAATCATGGAATATTCTATTCATAAGGTCCATGAATACAGCAGGTGCATTGGTTAGCCCCAAAGGTATAAATACAAATTCATAATGGCTATATCTTGTTCGAAACGCAGTCTTCGGAACATTTGCTTCCTCTAACTTCAACAGATGGTACCCTGATCTTAAGTCATCTTTGAAAAAAACCGATCTCCCTGGAGCTGATCAAACAAATCATAAATATAAGGAAAAGGATATTTGTTCTTAATAGTGATGTTATTCAAGGCTCTATAATCAATTCAAAGTCTCATAAAACTATCTTTCATTTTAAAAAATAAAATAGGAGCACGCCATGGTGATGTGCTAGGCCGAATGAAACCTTTCTCTAATAAATATTTCAATTTCTCCTTCAACTCTAAAAGATCAATTTGAGCCATTCGATAAGGGGGTTTTGAAATTGGCTCTGCATCAGGAACTAAGTCAACAGTAAACTCAACTTCTTGATCTGGTATTATTCCTGGAAACTCATCAGGAAAAACATTAGGATACTCATTTACCATTGGTACATCATTAATCTGAATAGTTACCTTGTTTTCGAAAATATGTGCAAGGTAACATTAATTTCCATCTTTTACAAGTTTCTCAGCCTCTAGATATGTTATCAACAGTAAGGGTTCATTCTTTTACACAAACTGAAAGTCATTCTGAAAAGAAACATCTTTAGCTCTACAGTCAATCTTAGGATGGTAAATAGAGATCCAATCCATACCCAGGATAAGATCAAACTCTACTAGAGGTAGAATAATTAAGTTTGCAAGTAGGTTCTTTCCACGGATAAGGATAGGAAGATTCTTATAATTTATTTTTGCCTCAACATTTCCCGTAGTTCTTTTTACCACAAGTTCAGGAGTCATTTCTTGAGATGGTATTCTCATTTTTCAAGAAACGTTTTCAGAGATAAAAGAATGTGTAGACCCCGAATCAAACAACACACTGGCATAATTGGAAAAAACCAACAATGTACCTGATACAACTTCATTTGATGGCCCGACATCTTCTGAAGTAGTTGCAATGGATTTCACCACCCCTTTTTGCTTGTAGTCTAAATGCTTCCCATCACTCATGCTCTTTGTTGGACACTCTTTTGCATTGTGACCCATCTCATTACACTTAAAACATTTCACTAACTGTAAATAAAATTTGGAATTACCATCACCGTGATCTTTTTCAGTGCAATCACGAGCCTTATGTCCCATCTTTCCACATCGATAGCACTTTCCAGAATTTAGAAGACATTCCCCGACATGAATTTTTCAATATTTATCACAAACTGGAAACTCAGTTTTCTTACCATCAGAACTTTTTGAAGAATTCTTCCCTTTCTCCTGCCACCTCAGTCTCTTCTTTTGTTGGTTGTTATAGAACACTTGATCATAATAAAACTCCATTTCCACCTTCTCATAACAACATACAAGCTTTTCATAACTTTTTAACTCACGAGAAGATAAATCCCCTTGATATTTTGGATTTAATCCTGAGTAAAAATGATTGATTTTACTATCAAGGTCTCAGATTAAATTTGGAGCATACCTTGACAATCGAGTGAATGTTTCTTCATAAGCAGCCACAGAGTCTTCCTCTTGCCTCAGTTCCAAGAATTTTTTTTCCATCCTAAGTCGAACAGCCTTAGGAAAATTCTTCTCAAGAAACATACCTTTGAATTCATCCCAATCGAGAGCATCAATCTCATCTGCATCCCTGATATTTATAACCATCGACCACCACTGATCTGCTTCACCTCCAAATGGTAAATAGAAAGACTAACCTTTTGATTTTCTGAACACCCCATGAAATCGAAAATCTTCTCCAGTGCTTTAATCCACCCTTCAGCTTGCACATGGTCAGATGATCCTTTGAATGATGGGGGATGTTGCCTCATGAAATGTTCCACCACTGACATGTTCCTCTGTGGTTGATTTGGTTGATCTCATGCATGGATACCACCGCCATTTATCACTTGGGTCAACTGCACCATTAATGCATCAAACTGTTCATTTCCAATTCTGACCATCTCAGAATGCTGATTCGGAAGGTTATTTCCTTCTGTATGCCTTCCTAGCACTGCTTCCCTGTTTTCTCTACAGAAACCCATTCTGAACAAACATGTCTTAGATGAAGCAACATGGTAATCTTCAAATGATGTATCATTTTCAATTTGGCAAAAAAAATATTTTTGGATAATCATTTAATAAAATTGTAACTTTTAAAGTTATCTAAACTGACCTCTGATACCAACCATAAGGCCCCAACCTTAAACATTAATTACTCTTGTGTTACTTCAAGAATACACATTAAGGATCTTTTCAGGTTTAGAGTTTTAGAGAATTAGATCATAAAACATGCATTACATTCCACATTTAAACAAAGTGGTTACATAAAAGATATTATTCATTTTTCCAATCAATGGAATCATATTTCAAATAAATCATGGATTCTTTATTGAAACATCCTTGACACTATCATCATATCATGTACATTTCCTTTGATCTGTGAAAAACATTACGAAAACTTGGGATGAGCATAAAAACTCAATATGGGATATAAAAGTACGAAATGAAAACATTAGTCTATGTATGATATCATACTTTACACATAAAACATAATAATTTTAACATGCCTCCTCAAATCATGAAGAAATAATAGGAATCATAAGACAAAAAGGTAACTTGAGGCATTAATAACATTCGTACGTAGGGAGTAACCCTCATGGTTACGTTTGGAATACCCATCATTTAATATTCCCTAAATCTCTTTGGAGAAACCTTAATTTTTCAATCCTTCGCGTTACCCAATGCATTGGAGATCTATAATGGGCTCACCTACCCTTAGTTTATCACGGAACCACCCATATTCATAAACAATTCCCAAGAACCATAACATAAATCGTATCATATAAAACATGCATAATGGAAACATAACATTTCCACATTAAAATCACAAGATATCAATAACACATTGATATAATAAAAAAAATTATCAAAACCATTTTCAATACAAAAACAAAAGAAAAGTAAAACATGGTATTTATTTTTCATTTAAAAAAATATTATGGCTTGTAGAGGAAGCCAAAACTCAAATAGTGGTCACGGCGGTGGAGAAGTACTTGTCGCCACATACATACGACAAAAAAAATCATTCCCTTTTGTCGTTTAGTAAAATGCTTCATATAAAAACGATTCCTTTTGAATAAGTGTAAAATTAAATGGGTTTATACACTATATAAAAAAATTTGTGTATAAAACAAAATATTCCTCAATGAAAGGAGATTGAGACGAAGTCCGATACCTCGGGTCCGACTTGACTCGATCGTTCTTCAATGTCCTTTTAATCGGGTAACTCCCTTTGGTTTGAACCAAAAGGGTTTCTTGAAGAGCTTCATACCTAAGGTAAGGCTTATAGGGTGAGGATAGGGATTTGGAGAGACAAAATGAGTAGGGATTATCTGAACCAAAGGCTGGAGAAGTGTGGGTAAGGAGGTAGAGGTGGGGGCCTTTTATAATAGGAGAGGAGGGGTACTCTTGGAATGTTACAAAATGTTACTTTATTTTCAAATGAGTTTCAGATTTTAAAAGTCCCACATTGATGTATTTCGAGGATAAGGTTATAAGGCTTCAAAATATACTCTTCCAATAGGTATTTCAAAAGTGTAGTTCTTAGATTTTACATTATCTTTTTATTTTATTTAAATCGTTAAATAATGAGGTAATGACTACATCATCATGATGTCATAAATAATTTAATTTATTTAATGTATAAAAATTATAAAAAAATACCACGATGTAGGAAATTTTTTTAGCTTTCCAATGTTTATTTATAGTCCAAGAGATCATTTATGTAGACGAAATTAAAAATGTTTTACTCATGTGACACATTCTTTGTTATATTTAACTTTCTTTAAAAATAAAAAGATAAAAAGTCACTTTCACAAAAAAGTGATTCCATGGGGTCCCAAAGTTTGGCACAAGGCATCCCATGGTCGGACATGAGACAACCAGTATCATTAGGACACATGTTTTAGTCATTTTTTATTATTATGTTATTATTTATTATCCTTAACTACCCGATTACTAATTAATCAAGATAATTAAAGATAATTACCGTCGTTACTATTCATAATGTCCAAAAACAAAAGAGTCTTAATTACATAATTTGGACCATTTGATTCCAAATTTGGAATCGATTTTACCAAATTCCAAACATAGAAATTGCAATAATTAATTTAAATATAATTCCCGTTGTCAAAACAAATAGCGGGTTTTTTTGAAACAATATCTATGAAAAGTTTGGCACCTGTTTATGCCCAATTACAAAGTGAAATTAATCCCAATGACCACCATTGGATTACATGGTAAAAATATATTCTATTTAAACTTTAAAACCAATTGAAAAGATAATCTAACCATATAATTAAATTAGATGAAAATGCAATTTTGATGTAATATGTAGTATTTTTCACTATTCATTAAAAAATGAACATTGTCAGAAAAATACCAAAAAATTATCCAATGTAAATTTCAATGTCCCAATAATTAATAATAAGCTTATTTTGACAAATAGAGCTTATAAAATTGTCGAAATTTTGATTTAAAAATGGTTTTCCATCAAAAGGTAGTAAAACAATCTTTTAAAAATAATAGAGTATTCCATACTTAAGATTAGATTTATTCTCATTTAAGCCACTAAAACACTATATAATTCATAAATAGACATAGATAAGAATATCTATTACTCATTACTTACTTGGGATGTTACATATAGATAGAATTTTTATACCTTAAAAATATAATACAATAGATACAACTTCTATCTTTCCTTAGTGCAATAAAAGATCAATCGTGGTGATGTAATAAAAGTTTTGGAACATTAAACCATAGATATTTAGATTAGTTGGATAGTAAATTAATTTTTTAGGATCTACATGAATATTGGTTTGATTATTCAAAGTATTCTTATCCTTGTAAAATTTTCAAGCTATATAAGTTCTAATTTAAATCTATTACAGATGTTTTATACTTTAATGATTTACTGTTAGTACATCTCTACATATTTAGTCCTAAAAAGACTGGAATTATTGATGGAAAATAATATATATATTTTTTATTGTATGATTAAACTATACACACATAAGTCTATTTTCTAACAAAAATAATTGAAAACATTAGTTATATTAAGAATTTTATAGCCATAAAAAATAGGAAAACCCTTCCATTGATAAGTATTCATAGTGATCATGGTGTATAATTTTAAGGTACTAATTTTGAATATTCTAATAATAATGTTATTATAAACTTATTTCCAGTACCTAGAACTTCTCTAAATTTTTTTTGTAGAAAGGAATAATATATTTCTCCAAGAGATTACTAGAACCATTTTGAGTGAATACTATGTTACTAAAAAAAATTTGGATGAAGTTGTTAATTTTCCTAATTATACAAAAAATTTATTTTTAATTAGATCAGTTATTAATAAAACTATTTATGAGTTGTTTATTGGAAGAAAACCAAAATATTATTTCTTCATTATATTTGGATACGAAATATTCATATTTAATAATAAAGATTACATGCCTAAATGTTCTCTAAATGATGATGAATGAATATTTTTAGGTTACTTCACTAATAGTAAGGCTTACAGATTTTTTTCTAAAAAAATAAATGTTTCATTAAAGAAATATTACTTGTAAATTTTGATGAAATGACCCCCTTTGTTTTCAAACAACCCTAACTGACATCTAAAGATGTTAATTATAAAACTAGTTTCAAACCTGTAGTAAAGAGTTCATAACATAATTATGTAACTCAAAATTATGGTTCTAAAGTTATTACCCAATAATACTTTTTAACTTTTATTTAGGAACTTAATTTTTATAAACAAATAATTTATTTTTTTATAAGTAATATTCATATTGATAATATCATTAGTGTTGTAGTTCAACCAGTTAAGACTAATTGTTCTTCGAGAAATGAAATTGAAAATCTTCTATATTTATCTCACTTTGAACCTAAGAATTCTAATGATACAAGATGAAATCAATTATTTTGAAAGGAACCATGCTTTGAATATAGTTTAAAGTCCTAAATAAACATCTTAATTCAAGTAAAATTGGTTTTCAGAATAAATATGATGAAAATGGAATAATTGTTATAAATAAAGCTAGATTTTTTCTAAGGGTTATAATCAAAAAGTGGGAATAGA
Source organism: Viscum album (assembly GCA_963277665.1). Classification (NCBI taxonomy): domain Eukaryota; kingdom Viridiplantae; phylum Streptophyta; class Magnoliopsida; order Santalales; family Viscaceae; genus Viscum; species Viscum album. The sequence continues at coordinate 1,324,165,207 of OY728142.1, read as the reverse complement.
ATATGAATAAAACCAAGACATGGAATTAATACATGAATCTATTCAAATATTTTTATCCTTTTCATCATTTAAATATTTCAAATTTTCTCAAATGGATGTGAAGTATTATTTTTTTAATGAACATTTTTTGGGGGATGTTTATAAATACCAACCACATGGTTTTGATTATCAAAAAAATTAGAACAAGTTTATAATCATACCAAAGCACATTATGTACTTTAATAATTTCCTAGAGATTGTTAAGATATGTAAACTAAATTTCTGTTTCCATTGTTTTTTGGAGTTATAGATCCAACTATTTTTATAAAATATGATAATAAAAACATATGATTGTAAAAATATATTATGATGAAATTACATTTTCTTTAACCCAATAATCCTTAACTAAATTATTTATAAATTTTATGATTTCTATGTTTGGAATGTGTATGATGGGTGAGTCAACAAAAATTCTAGGATTTCAAATTTCAAAATGACTTGAAGGAAATTTTATATCGTAACATAAGTATATAAAACATATTTCTAATAAGTTTGTGTATGGAAACACTAAATATATTAGTACTCCTAGCAGAACCTCCAATGCATTATATCATGATGATTTTGGGAAATCAGTGGATCAAAATAAATTTAGAGTTACGATTTTAATTTTAGTATACATAACACCCAATCTTTTAGATTTAATATTTTTAGTTTGATTATATTCCAGATATGAACCTAAAAAATGACATCTAAAATCTGTAAAATTAATTTTTCATTAACGTAAGGTAACAATGGATTTAGGTTTATTACATTTTTTCAGAAATTATAGAAACTAAAAATATTTTAGTAGAAGACTTTGGTGGATGTAAAATGGTTAGATAAAGTGGATATGTAACATTTCATTTAATTGGAGAAGAACTAGTTTCTTGGGTATGTATGAAATAACACTCAGTAACACTTTCTATTGCTGAAGTCAAATATGTGAAGTTGGATATTGTTATTCTCATGTTTTGTGAATTAAGCACACACTAAGTGATTATGGCATGAGTTTTACTAAAACAAAAATATTTTGTGATAACAAAAGTTCTTCAATTTCTATATGTACAAACTCCACACAATGCTCACTTACTGAGAACATTTATTTTAGACGTCATTTCCTTCAAGATCATACACAAAAAGGGGAACTCATTTTACAATTCATTCAAATGCAAGAATATATTTTTTATATTTATAAAATGATTCATAGTTCCTATATATCTTATTACATTAAATAGAATCTAGGAAGGATAAATATTATGTTATTATTATTATCTACTTCTTTTTTACCAAAATTATTACAATAATAAACTATATTATTTAGGGGTAGTATTTATATTTTTAGTTTTCAATAAATTATTTAATTTTCATAAAGTATATAGTTTTATAAATACATTATTTTTTAATATTTTATATTTTATATAAATTTAAATTTTAACAACTACATTTTTCATAATCAAAAAATTAAATTTTGAAAAAAAATTTCGAGTCAAATTTCCTTATAACTTATGGACTCAAAATGTTTTATAATATTATCTAGACTCAAAATTTCTCAGAAAATATTCTATGAAATATTTTTTGTATATAAATAATATCTAAAAATAATAATTTTCCATACTAAAAATTTATTAAAAAAATTATTGCCAATTTTATTTGGTCATGAACTGTTGTAATAATTTTAAATAATAAAAAAATTGGTAACTCATACCGATGAAACTTTCTACTCTAAAAGTTATTATTCTTTTATTTTTTCAAATTAACCACTACATTAGTTTAGACATGTTTTTTTTAACACTTATTCTTATAGTTTCAATAATTTTGTTGTGTTTTCAATAATATAAGTTACCATGTAAGTGTATTCTATACTCTGATAAAACAATTTCTCAAAACATTGAGAATTCAAATATACACTTCAAAAATTAAACAATTAAATTTTGGCCATCAGCCCGGTTAAGAATTTTAACTACAACCATTGACTATTTTTAAATTAGAATCATTTCCTTTATGATCCTACATAATGGTGGGAAATCCCATGTCCTACATCGATACTCGTGTTTTTTCACACTAACACTGAACACCCCTTGAGAACCCTAGTCCGATTTTTATGAAATTAATAAAATTAGAATAACACCTCTCATTGTGATTTCCATTAATGAATATTTTCCAAAAAAAATCATGTTCTTAGATTAAGTCTTATGGGGTATTCATGGTATAATAAATATGATTCTATTACCAACATAAGATTCACTATTTTTGTATGAAATATAATATTTCATTTAAAACAAAATCATAATTTGTTGTAAATACTTTTAATGATAAATCTTATCTACCCTTTTATAAATTCTCTAATAGTCTTGGTTCATTTGAAAAATGTAGGGTAGAAGCATGTTTATTTCTAAGTCAAAAAATTCATAAAATCCATACAACTATAAATAGTTATAAGATTCATAGCATTATGGATTCAAGGGTATCTAATGATAATGAAATGTAATAGGGACAACCTAATGTTTTATGATATGTATTTTTAATTATTTGATAAACGGGTGGTAAGTTAACCTAAAAAATATTTTCATCATTAGGTATAAGTAATCAATAATTAATTGATAAATTTGAATGTCATTATATTACATTCTATCAATAACATGCTGCTTTTGAAATGTATATATCATTTAAATTTTGACAATACAAAATATCTGATGATGGAAAATGATTCCCTCATTAATGAGAATAAAATATCAATAATTAATCTAGTTTTCTATTATAATTAATTGATGTTTATAAAGAAGGATAATGGTTTTTGGTCTGAAGAAAAACATTCGAATAAGGGAGATGATCATAAAATTAAAATAAATGTCATATATTAAACAGTGAAGAAGGAAAAAAATGAAAAGAAATTGAATATTTTTTAAATATTTCATGAATCAGAAGGCTATAAAGAAACTGGGAGATCAAATATTTTTTTATGATAAGGATGGGTTTTAGTCCCTAAACGTTTGGATAGTAGATGAGTTTACTGAAGAGTAGAAAATTAAAAATCAAAAAAATAGATTATAAGAGGCCAATGTGGCTGAAATTTCATTGAATGGCCTTTAGAAGACAAATTTATTATATCTAATACAATATTAGGTGCAATTCCATCAATTCTAATTTGAAAATTTTCCATTTACAATCATTCACATTCTAAAAGTGTACTTGAATTTATTGAAACATCATTTCTATATACAATGCTTCCTTTAGTAGATGATAATGGGAAAAGGGAAATGGGTAGTGGAAAAAGAAAAATAATCAAATACAAAGAAATTTGGTAAAGGATATCACCAAACTATGTGGATATTAATAAAATAAATTATGTAGAAGTGGAATAAAAATAAGAAGATGATGTAGAATATAATGAAGGGAAAGAATAAATACAAGAAGAAGAAAAATAATAGAAATAATATGTGGAGGTTGAATAAGAAGAGTTTGCTGATGAAAAAAATGAGAATGTTGAGAAAGAAAAGAGAATAAAGATCTTGAATAATCATCATCATAATCATCGTTATCTTCATACACTAAAAAGGATGATAACATTGAAGGGTCAAATTAAGATAAATCATCATCAAGGGAATAGAAATAATCAACAAAAGAAGATGGAAAGTATTATTTTAAATATGAAGAGGAAGATTAACAATTGCACCAAAATGTTTCTCAAAAAGTATAATCTAATAAAAATGGGGAAATTATAAAATATTCCAAATATAATAATGTTTTTAATAAAGAAAAAAAATGTTATTGAGTAAAAATAACATGATGTCGAATCTTTAAGACAGACACCTACTGAATTTTTACTAGGAACCTTGGAATATGAAGCTAAAATATCTCAAAAACAATTTTTTTTCATATCCTTTAGATGGGTAAGTGTCTCAATTAATTATATTACAAATATTGATGTGAGATGTAATTCGATTCGGATTACTCTTAATGAATAGTTGGAATCTCAAAAAAATTTGGCTGAATCAGTAGTGAACATCGATGAAAAATTGATTTTTTTTGAAGAAAATTACAAAGCTAAAAATAATTCATATAATCATATGGTAAAGTGTTCGAATCTAGTTGATAGTGATATAAAGTATCATGATGACCAATTAATTATTGTAATGAATGATTCAATTTAGTTTACTAATTATTTTAATAAATTTTCAGTAGATGTATCAGATCATGTAAATTTTTTGGAAGAGTTCAATGATGAAACTAATGAATGGTCTGAGGAAGTGAATGTTCTTAAAGAACATGATCGCAGTTTGAAGATTGAATAATTCCATATCTTGATATGTGAAGATGATGTTTTTTATTAAATAATAGTATAATAATATTCATAAATAATTTGGGACACTTAAATCAGATGTTTAGAATCTCACCATGATGGTTGATTGTATTATAAAGATTCACAATTTAGTGGTAGAGTGTCAGAAGAACCATACTGAAATAAAGGAGGAATAAATTATGAAGAATATAATGATTAAAGAATAAATATTTTTACCTTTCAACACCTGATGTAATAATTTCAATCGTTGTAAATGTCTTTAATGTTAAAATTTTTAAATCCATATACATTGTGTTTTAGTATTTCTCAGTTAACATTTAAAGTATGTTCATTCATTACATTCTGGAATGATTAGTTATTTCATTTAAAAAAAATTATTTTATATATTAATAAAATTTCATGTTACATACATTATTAATCAACTATTAAAAACAAAATTAAAAAAATATTTTGTGAAATTAATAAAGTGGATTAGTTATAGTAATGGAGAAAGTATTGAATAAATTTCAAGAGACATGTTTAAGTGGTAGTATTCTCAAAGGGAGATAAATCTCTATTAATGATTTTTATCTGAGGGGGAAACCAAAGATATAATACCTCTTATTAGATCAGTATGTAGTTATAAACTCAATGGGAGTTGTTTTATGATGTTTATCTTAAAATTAATTAAAAATAAAAAGTGTTGTAAGTATTCCAATGTTATTATATTTAATTAAGTATTTTTTGTTTTACATTCCAAATAGGGAGGCATTGTTGATTTTATGGTATTAAATTCTACTATTCCATTCCATTAGTTTTGGAAATCAAAAACACTTTATTAAAACCATGTTTTCTATGATTTTAATATCCAAAGTGTTTTAGAATTTATCAGTTGAAAGAATTATTTGTTTGTACAGAAACATGTTTCAAATATAAAATTTTATTATTCAATATGATCCATCAGACTAAATATGATTTTGATTATTAGAAGTAGCCTTTTTATAACTAATGGTTATAATTATGTCTTGTATACTAGACTGGAACATTTTGTGACCATCAAACTAAACATGGTATAAATAAATTTGACTGACCCTCATTCATTTTATTGAATTGAAAATAAATAAAGAATTCCATGGGACTATCCAATGTTCAGAATCATAATATATATATTTCTTTTTATCATGTGGAATGAAAAATATAATTTTATTCTCTATAAAAAATGATGTCGGACATTTGGTTAAAAAAATCACTATGAGTTGTCATGTGCATGATTTCTGAAGTCATTGCAACTAATTATATAATATGACCATATGTGTTTCACCTAGAAATAAATTGTTATTTAAAAATTTGGATGATATTTTTTTCAATAACATAATAATCAAAGGAATTATCATTACTAAAATCTCATTCCAATTATTTTTAATACTTTATAGAGCTGATGTTCTATGGAATTATTATAAAGACTTTAATTAATAAATAACATTTTTTCTTATGTATTTATTATTGGAATGTGGTACTAATAAAGTTATTACATGGATTTTAAAAAATTATCTAAACCATAATATTGGGGTCTTCATGGTTTATTATTATTGTTACTGAATGTTGTATCGAGCATTTATATGGGATTCGAAGACAGAGCTCCTAATCATCATATCAAGATATTTATTGATAATGAAATACACGACAAGTAGGAGGTGTAAAACAATTGATATTTTCATTCAGGTAGTGTATCACTACCATTCCTAATAAGGACAAAGATAAATATATTTTTTAATATTTTATGTAATTACAACTTTTCTAAGTGTTGTATTTCTTGTTTCTTCAAGATTTAAATTTCCACTATGCATATCTTAGAATGTTAGTCTATATACATATCTTACCAAAATTATTATTTTATTTTTTTGTTTTTATACTGATTAAAAGAAATCTAATATAATATAATTTTTTTTTATTTTGAATTTTTACTTTGATCATTGGATGAAATTTGTGTCCCATAATTTTTTACATAAAGAGGTATAGTGATATTTTTTTGTTTTTAAACCACAATTCACCCCCTTTCATATTGTATCCATAATAACTATTTCGATCCAACACATTATGGTACTTATAGGCCCTATTTATACTTCTCTATTTATACTCTTCCTAGGCACCTGACCAATCTGGGAAATCCCCATTGGTAGGACATGTAATAGTTTCTTTCGTATATATCGCACATAGCATATTTGTCTATATGTTATCATAACAATGTGGATACTAATTAGATAGTGGTTGGATATGTTGACTCTAAATATATAAGAAATTTTGACACTAGAAATTCCATTACATTATATCCATTAAAATATTCTCTGGGACCCATATCATGGAAAAGTAATATACAGTAGGTTGTTACTCTTTCAACCACATAAGTAGAGTACATTTCCTTGAATGAGGCCTTCGTGGAAGAAATATGGTTGAGTGGTTTTATTTCTAAACTCAACTAGTATATTATTATAATTATTTAATATTATGATATAAAATCAACCATATTAATGTATATATATTTAGTATATCATGGAAAATATAAACACATATAAATTTTTTACACTTAAAATGATAATTCATATTTTTTGGAATCATATGTTTTTGTAAGACACATAATAATAATTATGTAGATTATAGTTATCCTAATGTTGTGGAATTATTTAAATTCAATAACTTCTTAGATAGGATTAATTATTTACATTCCAATTACATTTGGTGCAATAAAATCACCATTTTTTATGATAATTATGGAGTTTTTTTATTTTTGGATTTCAATTTGATATTCCTTTGTTTAGTTTTTTTCTAGAAAGTATGATTACATCAATGTAAAATTTTTATATTATTTTTTATTAATTATTCTCAAAATTATATGTTATATCCATTTATCTATTGTGTTGTTTCTTGTATTCTCATGGATGGGCTTCCAAATCTGACTTTACCTTTGGCCACTGATTTGGCTCGCCTTCTGTATTCTTCAGCACACACATTACATTTATTTCCTTTTCAGCAATCCAATGTTGTATTTATTATGTTTGTAAATCACCTTCACTTCCGTATTGATATGTGTTTTACAAAATTTTAATTTTTGAATCTTTAGTTGTTTGATTCATTTAGTGAGGGTTGCCTTGAATCCTCCATGTTCGTCTAATCATTTTGGCGTACTACAATTTGTAATGGAATTTGATCACCCTTTTTCCTAATTTCATTAGTGGATTCACTACCCTTTACTCCATCTATTTGGATCATCTTCTACTAGAGAATATTGACCTTATCTGAGAGAGTTTTTGCTTCTTGTATGGTCAAAATCACGATATTTTCATCATTTATGTACACTATTTTTATGCCATTTATTATGGAGGTTGATAATTTCCCTTCTTGGTGAACAATTATTTCTTTCTCCATGATCAATAACTTAATATGGATAACACAAAAAATTATGTGATGATGCATGTGTATAAGCCCATATAGGCATCCTCGACTAAGTATATTGAATGTAGGACCATCATAAAGGTATAATATGTCTATCCTTGAATTTTCCTTATATTTAATTTTTTATATTGCAAATATTATTCTCTAGTTTTATTCATATTTTTTTCTTGTTTCGAAATATTCACTTGTATGGTATTAGTTTTGATCATTACAGAACTTGTAGGCGGTGTTCTTACCATGAACATATGTTTAAAATAGACATAATCACATAAGATTTTTAATCTGATATTTACTATTTTATGGTCCTTTTTGATAAATATTGTTTCTATTAATATTTGGATATTCAAAAATGTCTTGAATTTTATCATTCCTTGTCTTTTTATGAATAGAATTTGTACTACCAAGATAAATCCATTGATTTAAAATACATAATGGAACCTTATATCATATACTTTTATCTTGTCCATTTCCTGGAGGCATAATCTTCAATGTAGTCAATGATATGTCTAATATTATTTGATAAATAACCCGAAGAACGTATTTTAAAATCTTTTGATTAAGGAAGGAGATTAATATTATGTTGTTGGAAAAATGACTTTTTCATCTTGGATTAATGGTACATCAGAGGTAGAACACATGATGCAGTGATGGATAATGTGTTTGCGGGTGGACACAGGTTGTTGTTCCAATTGTGGAAGCTGATTAATAATTGTTCACATAGAGGAACTCCTAGGTAGTGCTTATCCATGAATGATTCTTAAAAGATATTTTAGTGATGGGGTTATTCATACATAATATTATAGGAGGGGAAATCATTCTTATTTGAATTAGAGGTGATGTTTTTCAATTGAATTATCTCTTTAGGATAATATTCTCATATATCATGAATATAACCTATTTCTTCATAAACTAGAATGTAAATTTTTTGGATCACCTTATTTAGGCCTGTAAATTTAGATATTTATAAATATAGTTTTTAAAAAAAATTATTTTGTTTATATAATTTAGGGTTTTATATATTTTTTAATATATGATTGAGGATGCATGAATCTCATTCTTGATTCTTTATTTTTAGACGAAGCAAGAATGATTTTCATGAATCCACCGCCATCATAATGAAAGTGTTAACCCATTCATGCTTCATGTGCTACTCACAATTAAGAGCCGTGAATGGGGTTCATGCATCCCTCTAGATATATTTTATTAAAAGGAGACCCCCACCCCTTCATTTATCCCATTCTCCCATCCGAATATTAAGTGAATATCTAGAGAATCGGTTTCTATCATTCTAAATTTTTAATTTATATCCATTAGTGTGGAAAAAATTCCTTTTTAATTTTTTTTAGTATTTGTATTTTTTTGATTATTTTTATTTGAAATGCATGATTAAATGAATGTATGATTTAATGTTTGTAGTATTTATATGATTTACATTATGTTGAATGATTTATGAAATTGAACTATAATTTATAGATAAATTATATTATGTTGAACTATATTCAATTATGTATAATATAATATTATTTATAGTTAGTAAAATATAACTATTAACAGTAATGAATTAATAAAATTGTTCTTACTAATATATTTTCAAAAAATAATTATAAAAAATTATTATTATGGATAATTATGTTTAAACTGAATATATTCATATTTTGGGAAATAAAATTACATTAAAACGTATATATATAAAATTTATTTATAATAATTAAATTAAAATAAAGTGAGGGTGTTTTATTAGTTATATAAATTTAAATAATTTAATTTTATTTAATTACATTAAATTTTTATAATTCAAAATATTTTTCTTAAAAAATCATTATATTCATATAATATAATGATTAATTATGTAAAAAATTAAATTATTTATTATTAAGAAACAATAATTTTTTAAAAATTCTATTTGTATTACTATAATTTAGAATATTAATATTTATGGATGATAATATTTATATGCCTATATAATATTATAATTTATATTTAAATTAAAACAAATTCACAATATATTATTAGATAAATAGATAAAAAAAATAAATCTAACTAAAATATATGTATATTTTATAAAATTTATCATATTTAAATTTAAAATTGTATATTAATTAGATAATTTAAATATATATATAATTAATTTCATAATTAATTAGTAACATATATAATTATATTTACAAATAATGTTACAAAATATTCACTATATACAGTACTATCATAAAAAATACTCAGTAAGAGCATTGAGTGATGACTGATTTTGATATGATCAATCAATATACAATTATAATTGTATGTCTTAATTATTCTGTATTAGGTTATATATTTATTGATAATTTAATTTTTTTCTTTATTTATGACATTTTTGTGATATCTCCATCTATGAATGTGATAGATTGTGTATCCATAGTAAAATATTATGTAAATCAAACCCCTAGAACCCCTCACTTGCATGTCAATATTATTGTCATAAAAATAGGATATATTAGAGGTTTCAATGTTCGATAATGAATTTATACACTGTGATTGAAAGGAAGTTTGCAGCTACTTAAATCTGAGGCACTAGTTGTTCCAAGCGATTCCCCTTAGATTTTGGTTGGTTTATTGATTAATGATAAAATAATCCATAAAATATATCTAAATATCTAGTCACAATTATTTAAAAATAATAATATATATACATTATTCATCAAATTCAATTTTATGTAAAGTCATAATATATTGTTATAATTAATAAATAAAAGTAAAAAAAAAATATTATTTTTAAAACATTAACTATATAAATGGGAATACATTATTATTATAATTATGAGAAGAAATTTTTTTACAATTAACTTATACCATTCAAAACATACATATTTATAAATATAAAGAGGAATATTATTACTAAATATTTACTCTATGGAAAACATAATGACTAAACTAAAAAACTTGACAAAATTATTGACTGACAACTGATATTGAGATGACCAACCTTTCTATGATTTTACTTAAAATTTTAATTATTTTGAATGTTGTTATATGATTTGTAATAATTGCATAATTTTCTTTAATGACCCATTTTTCATCCCAATCTATAAGAATGTAAGGTCCTGTTTGATCATAGTAAAATATTATATATCTCAAACCCCTAGAACCCATAACTTTCACATCTGTATTATTGTAATAAAAATATGCATAGTGGGAGGAGTTGATATTTGATGCTAAAGTTATATAGAATCACTAAATGGTGATTAAACTTTTCTAAAATATTAGATAATTGAGTCTCTAAGAGTCCCCCCTTTATTTCATTTGTTTTATCGATAAATGGTAATCCAATTACTAGAAAAGCCATAAATATTAAGTCATCAGTTTTTAAAAGTTTTTTTATTAAATTTTTTAACCATTTCATGATTCTCCAAAGATATATATTATGATTTACCAAATTTTCTTTTTAGTTAATCATGTATGCATATATATAATACAATATTGAATCCATTTATAAAAATCATGTATTCTTCTATTGTTTTCCACAAACAAAAATGGTTAAACGTCATGAATGTGTGGCATTAAAATACATTCATTATATGATTGGAAGTTCGTTAAATATAAGGGATTGTCATGTAATTACATGAATAAAATATCAACATATTCAATATGGTTATATTTTATGGAACATTGAATTTCTTTTCATTAATGATGTGGATTGGGTGTTGGAATCATTGATTTTATAAAACAATGTTGTAATGGTATAACGGAATTATATGTTGATATTTTTTTATTGATGGGGTTGAATCTTCTACTAAAGAACCCAATTATGGTAAATCAAATGAAGTTGGTCCTTTAAAACATTACCATTCATTATCTCCCCATGTGAGTTCAAAAATAAAAAATACTTATCAATTAGATGATCAAAATATGATTATAACCATAGAAGACATCCCAATTTGTTTCTAATTTAATGAAGGAGATGTTTCTAATGAAGAAGTATCTGATGAGGTGAATGGAGATAATATGGGTTAATTATATGTGGTCGATGATAATTATTAGATTACACTAAAATATTGGCATGAACCATTAAGTTCTAACCAACCTTATTAACATCCTTAGTAGAGAAAATATTGTTTTCACGTAAGTTTTATTGGTGTTTTATTACACCGTGTATTAAATTACATAGAAATCTAGGTAACACATTCATTGAAACTAGTAAGATCCTTAATATTTGACTAGAATTTAAAACTAAATGTTTGTTAAAGAATTTTTATTATAAATACGACATAGAGTGTCATTTTTTATTTATGGATTATGAATCTATTATGAGAAAATGTATCATTTACAATGAAAATATTGGTTTGAATGTAAATTGAAATGTGTATAATATGTGAAAAAATATATTCATTTTTGAGAATAACATTTTTGGAAGTTCCAAATACTTTTGTAAACCAAACACTATCATAGGATAATTCTGTCATAGATATGGTATTTGTATCATGTATTATTATTTGGATGATAAGAACATATTACGTTATTCTTCTATCACTAGTTTAAGAATGATTACACCTATTATTCAAATATAGGATTTCTTATGTCAAACCATGGATGAAGAAAGATTTTTTAATGTATATGTTGATTGTGGATAATCATATAATTTGTGTCCATAAATATTTGGATTGTTGTCTCCCAACATTCATTTAATTTTTCATCTTAACACTATTGAGTATGTCTCACATAATAATAGGGATGATCAAATATTGTTGAATATCCATAGGATATTCTTAGTATTCATACCATGTTTCATAGTATTACAATATTACAAAAAATTAATTCAAGTTGATATAACTAGTGATTCTATAAATTATTCTAGTGTATTACTCATTTTTTCATCATAGGATGGTAATTATTCCCCTCTCCCACTAGTATTCTCTATTGATGAGGAGATCATAAAATCTTGTTGTTGGTTATTGTAATGCATATGCATGAATTTAACGCAAATCTATGCAACTTTCAATGATTTTAGATCCTTATATAGTGAAAAAAACTATTGTAAATAGTTTATTATTTTCATGTTAATAACCTAATGGTTATCATTTATATTTCAATAGACACATTATCACTAATTTTCTTAATAATTTCAAATATGTTGAAATAGTAATGTGGCAATATAGTTGACGAATCTTTTTTTTGTTTGTACTGTATTTTTTTCAATGTGTTATTTAATGTTGAATCCCATTATGACACATATAATTTATAAAATAAGAGAATTTTGGACATTTATTGGTTTACAAAAGCATGTTTTTTGAAGATTGATGTGATGTTATTCTTTAGAAATGTATAGTAAGTTGATAATTACATGGTGAATCTAAATGTTTTATTAAACAATATTTGTTGTTCTTTACTAAAAAGAATGAAATTTCATAGAATATATCTTTATTTTTAGAAAAGATATATTTTATTTAGTAAAATTATTGAATAAATTCCTTCAATTTTATTTTTAAAAAACATATATTATACTTTGGATGAAATTGAATTAATTATATCGATTGGTGAAATATAAAAAATATCATTGACATGGGAAATATATTTTCAAGATGAGAACATTATCTAATCCAGTGAAAGAGGCTATATAATATTATATTATTTTAAGAGCACTTTTCATGAAGTTTATGCACAAATTTATTTGTATGATGATTGACGCATTATTTTTGTAAGACTCTTAAAGGTCATAAAAAAGTAAAATAATTTTTTTTCATGATTAATCCTTTGAAAGTAGGAATTTGGTTGGTATTAAAATTATATACTCTGTATATTACTATGTTCATGTTAGTGGGTGTTAAAATATAAAATATGACCACCCCTAGCCAACCTATTACCCCATTAACCACACATGTGAGGCCTAGGGGTAAACCATTTGGGAGAGGGTCGACCTAGATAGCTTCAGACAGTATGTCCTACAAGTGGCCATTCATAGCATTCACAGGGAGTTCAGGGAATGCTTACAAGTTGTAAAAGATTGCAATTTTGGTACCCCACAAGAGTTTGTCATGACCCTTGTGGGTGAGATTTTAAACTTATGATGATTTTCTAGTCATGTTTCACCTCAAAAACATGATGTAATGTTGAGTATTATGTTATGATGTTAAAAAAACAAAAGATCTATGTGGGAACTGATTAACATGTGAAACTATTCCTCCATCTTAAATGAAATTATTGTAATACTTATCTTCCAATTAAATCAATGGATGATATTTGATCATGCCACTTCATTTTCTATATCATTTTACTAATTAAGCATTCTATTCATGGGAGAGCATGATGCAACTGTATTCCACTCAACTCCCAACATTCAACTAGTCACCACACACACCTATGAAATTTGAAAATCACACAAATAGAAATATCTAGTAATCAATCCACATGAGCGATCAACCCATGTACATTTATATATTAATTTCACTGCATTCATATCATAATTTAAATAAAATTTAATTTTAAAATAATCATGCATTTATTATATCCATAGTTTTACATCCTATATCCTGTGAAACCATCTTGTGAAAAATGTCATATCATAAAAATAAATTTTCAGGAGCATCTTCTATAATTTGAAAATAATGGAATTTTTCTTTCAATTATCCAGCATGGGTTTTCTTGTAGAATAATTATATCAATTGAAGAAACATAGTGTCACATGATTGAGAAAAGGCATCATGTGATTATATAACCACTTCTTTGTTGCAAAGAGATTAAAACAAGTATATTTATAGAATTTAGATATCCAAATATCTTATGGTGTTTAGAGAATCCTTCACTAGACAAATAAAATCGAGGCCATAGTTATGAGAAACTCACCAATTAATATAGAGGCTGGGGTGAAAGATTTAGCTACTAATATGAGTGAGTGGTCTCTCATTTTTGAATAAACAGATAATATCAATACATTGATCATGTGAGGGAGATGAGGATGCATGACCCATTCACATGAAGTAGATCAACTGAGGTAATCCATATTTTTAAAATTAAAACAGTTGGCCCCATATACCTTCGATGTTTTGTGAAGAACTGGAAGAACCCATGTACTTTTTTACATAAAGGAATAGAGAATAAGCCATGAGTTCTACCTTTTTATAAATTGGGAGATCCCGTAAAGTACATTCAGTTTTTATAAAGTAAGTATTCACGAAGTATTTTACAATATGATCAATATCTCATAATGGAACTAAAATATTGAATTTACAAATTCCTATAACTCAAAGCAAGGGAACTTGGATAAGACAGATACTACATAAATGTTTTTTTTTCAGGTGAATAATATAGAGCACATGACTGGGTGTGAAACATTCTTGTACAAGCCCAATCATATACATGAATAATTGAGACTAAAATTCATGTCATTCTAAATTTAAACACATATTAATAATTAAATATAACATAAAATAATAATATTGGTATATTATTTTTTCTAGAGTTTTCCTTCATAAAAATTCCATGCCATTTATACTACAAGCATGGAGTTTATATGGATATGGTTTTTTGATGGTGCAAGGTAATTCTTATTGAAAATAATATTTAGTGTGTAGTGTGATTCAGTTGTAATATATATTATTTCCACAATGTAGAATATATTTTAATAGATAGAATTGAAATTGTTGATATCTGTATTTTTGATTTTCTAAGATTTTAGATCATATTATTGTAACTAAAAAAGAAGAAGAAGAAGCTTACTATTCATCTATATTTCTCTGATAACAAATTGAATTTTGTGTTTTAAGATTCCATTTCTATATTTGAATTCTGAGGAAGAATATTATATTCATTTAATTATATTTAATATTACTTTTTTCACTACTGATCACTTTATAATGGATAGGTTAATATCTTGTAATCTTCTTCTAAAATGTTAAAGATTTTATTATACCTAGTTACTTCTATTATAATGGGTCCATTTTTATCCCAATTCTCACGTTCTCTTTGATAATGAAATTAAAAATGAATGTGAATGGGATAATAACCACCATGTATTGATGGTAACAGTTATCCTCATTTTTAGTGAACATTGATAACAAATACTGGTGTTCTTTTTCCTTTTTCTATCAAGATTTCTAAAAATACATAAAAAATAATGCAGGATAATTCACTGAATAAGTGACATAGGTTTAGAAATTGATAAAAAATTTAGGTGATAAAAAGTTTTTATTCACTTCTCCCCCCACTAATGTTTTCATCCCATAGATATCATATCAATTTTTATAAAATAGAGGTCACACATCATAGTGGGTTCTCCAATTTAATGCATATTGATTTTTTCAACTCTATTCTAATTTTAAAATTGTGTGAAAACATAGTGGGGTCATATCTGCTATATATTATAACCTAACCTCAATAAATACATTTATGATAATAAATAATATATATTTGATAAAAATATTAAACGTGTATCATAGTTACAATGAAAGAATCATTAGTTTCCCCATGTCGTGACTCTAAGAAAGAGAAGTGTAATACTGTATCAAAGGATCTCATTATTCAGTATACTATCAAGGGGAAGGAAAATAATTCCACCATAAGTAGAACTTTATTACTACATGTGGTGGAGGGAAAAAATATCTTATTAACATTTTCCCCCCAGAGATCCAGATATTATTGGACCTGATCATATATCTAATGACTATAATGATGAATCATTGGATACATTTAAATATAAAATGTATAATTTTCCTAAAAAAAATTTGTTTTATTGATGGTTCATTTAGAGTTATTTTGGAAATGATCACTAAAATTGTATAATGATTAGAGAACTTTAGAATGATTTTTATGAAATAATTAAAACCAATATAAAGTTATCCAATAAAACTAATGATAAAAAAGTAAATATAGATGTACTAGTAAAAATATTCTACAGTTTTGAAGGTCACTGGCTAGATAAAATCAAGGAAAAAGAGTACTACATTATGTAACATAGAATTAAGTACCATAAATTAAATGAAAAATAAAAAAGACAACATATATTATAATAATTATATACATGAGATTAATGGAAATAAAATCTAGTTGATTGAATATTTATTATTAGGGAAGAGTAAAATTCATGCTACCGAGGTTGAAAGGATCAAAGAATTATTTTCAACTTAGGTTTAAATTGGTGTACAATTAGAAATTCATTATAAATATTGTATGTCTAATAAATGGAATCAAACTTTTGAATATTTAGAATAATTTACCTATGCATTACAATAATATGAATGAATAGGTGTTACTACAAGAGATTTAGATACACAACCTTATAAGTAGGATTTTTATCCGAAATTAAATTCTTCTTTTTGAAAGAAAAAATGGAAAACATCCAATGATAAATATCATGTAGTCTTAAATAAAAAGGTACCATCCATCTCAAATAATAATGTTTGTAATAATTCTTGTTCTATGTGTATTTTGGGTTTAAAAAACATGTGGAAACATGGATGAAGAAAGGAAATGTAGTTATCACTAGTACATATATATTAAAGGAAGATAGGTGTTTAAAAAATGTTACCTAATGTAGAATATAATAATTTTGAATGGAAATAGATATCATATGACATATACATATTTTTGTATTTTCTAATAACACTTTTAATTGGTAAGTTTAGACCCTCACAAAACCACCAGATTCAACCCATCACCAAAATTAAACAGGAATTACATCATGAAACATTTAAATCTCAAACAAAACCCTTCATCCAACCCCTATCAGTACCGCCATTTCCACCTTAAAGAAAAACACAACATTCAAAAAGAAAAACCCTTCCATCATTCATGATCCTTCCTCTATATCATGAAAGATCCACCTCATGTTGCGTAAACATTGATTCAGTCACCTACCTCGATTCGTCCAGACTTCTCCGTTATCATCGCTTCTCGGAACCATCACCTTCATCATCGCCGTAGTCATCGCTGGAACTTCCATCACCATTGTCTCTGTCCTCATCACTCGACATAAATGTCTAGATCATCAACGTCGACCACCAAAAACACCCTTCACCTTCAACATCCACTCGATATGCATCATATGAACATGAATTACCAGAAAAATTGCCAGAATACCCAAAAAAACACAGAAAGGAACTCCCCGATGAAAAAATAAGCCATAGATACGAATTGTCAGATGCAACACCATGGAAGCCCATCCGCTTGCATGAACACATATCAAAGTCTCCTGGGAATGAAACACACCCAACCGACCTAGGTGGGTGCAAAAGACATTGAAACCAGAGCAGAACACAAGTGAAGGGGCCTCCCACAAGCTAAACCGTGAAGCCAACACCATCAACCAACCAGGGCCTATGAAGATGAAGTCACCATGAGACACTGAACCACTAAAACTCACATCCTAGAGAACTGGGGAGACCACCGCGCAATCTGCCTAGGAGAGAACGGTGGAAACCAAGTGCCAGAGCTGAGAAGCAACCGGACGACCCCCTCGACGGAACACAACTTCAAGACCCAAATTTAAACCAAAGAAGGAACGAAGAAAACACTGAAAGAGATAATGAACGGGATTGAAAAACTAAAATAAATCCAGGATTGAGACCCTAAAAGAACCCAAAGAGAAGAAAAATCAAGTATGGAGGTCCAAATCACAGAACCAGGGAGAACAAACCAGAAGAGTAGACCCTGAGGGCGAAAAACCAAGAGGAAGAGGAAGAGAATAGAACCTAAATAGATGCGAGGCCGAAGAGATGCGTGGACGAAGAGATGTCGGAATTTCGGGCACTGTTGGGGATGGAGCAAAACCCTATTAGGGAGAGGAGAAGTCGGGAGCCCGAAGGCGGACACCAGGAGAGTGAGGCACCATTCCTAGACATAATATGCATGTTAATGTAACTACACTATTATTTGAAATAAGATATCAATATTAGTCTTCTATAGTTGGTGTCATGAATTATTCGATCACATGGAATTATATTATTGGTTTAATATATTAGTATATGAAAATAAAAGTAAGCCAACATTAAGGGGTAGAATAGTAGTCATGAATACAGTTCCATATATGAAAATAAATAATATATCTATTATAAATAGGATAAAATATTAAAACAAATCAGTAGTATTTACATTGAATGTGGTCATAATGACGAGGTATGAAATTATTATTAATTTAACAATACAACTAAAACAAGTTATAATGATATTCCACATATCTAAATTATACAGTGAAGTTATCCTTGGGTAAAAATCCAAGAAGATCAAAAGGAGTGATACACAAAAAAATAAGTTTATTTTTTGAAAATAGAGGTCACAACATGTATCTTATAAATAGACCATGGATATTTTATTAGAGGGAGGAGAAATCTAGAAAAAAGGAGAGAACACTATAATAAAAAAATGGATGATATAGTAAGAATAACACCTAAGGCTTGTGAAACTAAAAATATTTATGTATATTCAAAATGATATACTTGTATTTTGGATAGTATATTTAGTGAGAGGTTATAAAATGGAAGAAACAAGATTCAAAAAATATGATAAAATAAAATAAAATATTCAAAATGATGCAATAAAATTCCATGACATGTTTTATAACGATGGTGAGTACAAAATGTCATAATTTTTGTGTGGAAGGGGAAATAAGTATGAACACATCTCAAATACTTTTTTTCTTTGGAAATATATTTGATGAATAGATGTGTAAAAATATCTAGAAACCTACAAGTTATCAATGCTCCCTTATGTCTTAGATAAAAAACAAAAGACCAAAAAATATATTACTGATGAAATTAAAGATTACATATTTCCCTAGACTAATAATAAATCTAGTAGATTTATCCTGGGGAGTTAACTCTCACATAAATCCAAAAAGAAAGGTGTATCGTTGTTGAGATTAAATTCATAACCTTTTTTATCTAATTTAAAAGAAGGGGAGATCCATCTTATCAACATCTAAAATTATATATTCTTCAATACTCATTGTATCATGGGGGAGAACTAATTTAAAGAAATCATATTACAATATTTACAAGATGGGAAATTAGTTCCAACATTTATAGAAGTCACCATCAAACTTTTATATATATATATATATATCTTGAAGACTATTTATTAGAAAGTCAATGATCAACCATGATGATGATCATAAATCTTCCATAGTTGGGTCAAAAAATTTGGAGACACCATCATAGATGAGATCATAATAAATGGTATTCTTATTAACTTTAATTCAGAATAACAATTGATTATAATATCTATTTTGATGATGTGAATGTGAAAATAATCCAATTAGGGGTAGAATCAAAATAATTTCCATGAACATTATATTTAATGAAAATTTTATATCTTTTGTAGGTACTTATTCAAGATATCATTGATGAGGTATGTGGGCATAATATCTTATCCTTAATCAAAAAAACTGAAAGGTTGTTAGAACATATGGGGGGACATAAAAAATCAATAAAATGAACAAAATAATATTGAATATGTTCTTATACTATTTTCAAGAACATTACCTTTATATTATAATTTATTTTTTTATTATGCATGTACATATTATTGAAAAAATTTCACTTTGAATATATCAGGATAATTTTATTAATTAGTGGTATTAGAAAATTTTCACTTGCATTATACTAATTGGTTTCAACTAATTACTATCTACATAGAAATAGTTGGAAGTATCTATATAAAGAAACTAATTGTGTCCCATCAGATAAAATCATATTGGGAAATGATAATTGAAAATAGTGGTAAATCCTCTTTTTTCTACACTTATCATTTCTTAAATTGTCAATGAGTTGAATAATTGATGAAAAAATTCATAAAAATGATTCAATATGAACCTATATTTGGTAATTTTCATTTTTCATCAATATAAAGGAGAGAAGAAAATGAAAATAAGTATTAATAATAAAGAGAGGATATTGAAATTTCATTCACATACAATTTTATACATTTTTATTAATAATAAATATAAAGTGGGATATTAATGATCCTATATTTTGTTTTTGTTTTATTTGTAGTCAATGTGTTGTTAATGGAAAGAGTCACATAATGTTAATATAAATATAGTAATAAGAAGACACTAGTGGAAATATAGGATGCAATTTCATGTTCTTTACATTAGCTACATAGAAATAGATAACAAAGGTCATTGGTGGAATGTTTTGTCTTTTATTTTATATAAAAATAATGTGAAAATGACATCTGTTCCACATTTGGCGTTGGATTTTTTATTAAACATACACCAAAGGATAAAAAAACCAATTTCCATTTCTTTTTTATAAAACCATCATAAAAAAGGATTACCAAGATGTATCATGTTTCTGAATATTATCATTTATTGGTTTTGAAAACAAAATGGATTTAAGGATCAGATTTAATGGCCATCAGAAGTTGGAATTCCTTATGAAAATATTACATAAGTATAACAATAGGTAGTTATAAATTTTCACTCATTAGTATGGTTGAGCATAATAACCCATCAAATTGAATCTTACATGATGAATTACAACATGTTAATCATTTTTGACATCAGTTAATGGAATAGAATGTCAAAAAATGTATTTTTTAACTTTTGGATACATTTATTATGAAATTTGATGCGAAACATTAATAAGATGTATTTTCATATATTTTTCACAATAAACAAAATAAAAAATGATAAGTAAGCTGTTTTTTATATTCTATGATTCGATTTTACATATCATGGAAGTAAAATTGACTTATGGGTCAAAAGTAATGTCCATTGGAAGTTGTACTTCAATAGGATAATTCATCAAGAAATCCAACATTCTACGACTATATCATTGAAATGTAGGTTTGTTTCATCTCAATGACCAGTAAAAATGATTATTATAAGATAAAATACATATTGTTAATCATTTATGAAATTATTTTGGGGAAAATGATTCCAAAAGATAATTTTTTTACAATTTGAGTCTTTTTTCAAAAAAATGATGACAAAAGATAATGAAAAATTCCTTTTTCCATCAGTTTTATCCTAAAATAACCTGTGAAAAAACTACCATGTTGTATTTAATATTATAATATTATAATTTATAGGTTGTGGAACTAAAATGGAATTTTCCATCAAATGTTATGTCCAACAGATGTTGGATTTATTAAAGTGGAGTCTTAGAGAAGTTTATATTTTGATGGCTATAACATTTGATCTGTATATCTGGTGGAGCTCCTTAACCTGTCAAAAAGAATATTATGAGATAAAATAAAAACATTTAATAATTTTTATGGTTATTTTAAGGAAAATTAATGCCAAAAGTTATTTTAAATCATTTTGTGTCAGTTTTTATATAAATTGATGTGAAAATATTTTTTCTAGCTACAGAGGTTTGGAATTTCAATTATTTCCCAAATCACATATCATCCTTTGGTATCCTAATTTTTTTTATTACATTTACACTTAAAATCCATTCATTTTAAATAAAATAATTTTTATTCTCTTTATTTTATTATTTTAATCCTCTTTGATCACAACATATTAGACAAAATTCCTCAATATATGATTTAAATATAGTATGTATTCTCGTTATTAAATTGCATTATCATTGTTTTCCTTAAAAAATACCCATCTCAATGATTTTTATTTGGAGGATGATGATTTTTTCCAATCATATGACAAATATAAAACATCCCCATTAAATTTACCAATTGAAGTAGAAAACTATTTATAGATCGTTGTTCTCATTACAACATGAGATCATCCTAGTAGGGATGAAAATTAACGAAAACAACACATCCATTCAAATAGACTACCCGAAGAATTGAAATTAGATAGAATATTTATGTTTATTGATTTTATCCTTTGTTTTTGGTAAGTTTTGGTTCATTTTTTTTCTGGTTTTCTTTGAAGTGAAAAGTATTTGTCGAAACTTATTGAAGTTTAAATTTTTACAGGCATAAAATTTAATCTGTATGTTTGTTTTAGCTCAAATACTTGTCAAATCAAAGAATAAGAAACAATATATTCTACAAAATTATTATTTATTATGTTTAAAATGTATGTTTTTGTATAAATAGATGTGAAAATTTAATATTGTATATTCAATATTAGGTTTTTATAAAATCAACATGAAAACATGATTTTTAACATTAGGTTATAATAAAAACAAACATTAAAAACATTGTGGAATCCTAAATTTGATATTGTTTTTAAAAAAAATGACTTCTAAGGTAGAAACTTCTAATTATTGGCATTGGTTTATAAAAACAAACATCGAAAATACAACTTTGAATGTTGTTGAACAAATCATCATTCATAAGATAGCATTTAAACTAAAAAAGAGACTATGTTAAAGATCATTTTTAATTTTTGATAGTTTTTATGATCATTGGTGTACTAAAGAATGATTTTTTGAGATTTTAATGATGCTACCAACAGACTATGTAAGGTTAGTTGAAAATTCCTTTGTGAAGATCATAGATTGGTTAAAGAATTTCAGATGTATTGTTGGTACTATAATATTATATTAAAAAAATATCTCTTTATATTTGGAAATAAAATATTTGATGCAGTTACATATTTAAATAAGTTCCATCCATGATAATTTAAAAGGTCACATATTATGTTTTTGATGATTTATATTTAATTATGAAAATTTTGGAATTGGTACTAATATAATAGACTTTCACCAATGGAATTTTAATAATTAGAAATTTGATACATTAATGAAATAGTTCTTCTAATATTCTATTATTGAAATAAGTGTTTTTACGAACACGAGGATAATATTTATTTTTATGATGATTGATGTCAATTCAAAAAAATAATATATATAAATACATATATATATATATCATAATTGATCATTTGGATGTAGGCATTTGTTAAGCTTGAAAATAATTTATATGATAAATTACAAATTAGATTTTATTGGTCCTTAGTAGAAAATAACGGGTCTACCCTAAGCCAACCATTTACCCCATAAAATATACATATGGTACACATGGGTAAAACATGTGGGATAAGGTTTTCCTTGCCATACATATGAGGTAGGTGGTAGTAGTAGACTTGTATAACACCGATAATAGTCACATTTCATGCAAAAATTTCATATAAGAGGGTGCTCAGGGGACCATTAAAGGGTGTGGAGTGACCCATGTTTGTGAATGTTTGAAACTATGTCTGAGTTCTATCCTTTGTGTGTGATCAGAATATGGAAGGGCATAAGATTTTTATACTTTGAATGCTGACTGAATACCATATTGATGAGGTATACACTCAATGCAAGATACTGTTCTCTGACCTTAAATGATATGAATATAATGTATTCCATCTGATATAATCAACCAAATTCATCAAATAATTCAATGTAATCATATTCATCATTCATCTTTGAAAATTAATTACCATGTAAGAGATCATAATACAATCAATGTCCTATAAACTCTCAACCATTGATGAAACTACAAGTACACTCGAGACATGCAAAAATCTATAAAATTGCCATCTAAAATTGTTTTTAGAAAGTGATTTTTTTTATTTCATTTAAATATATAAATATGTTCTTATTGAGAATTTAGAATGAATATTTTCTTAGAGTTGGGTATAAAATTCCCATATAAAGGATATGCTTGTTTCCATATATGGTTTAGGAAAATTTATTTATATAATGTCAAATTATTCCTATACAAAGCCAAACGACACTATGTTGATCTTCGTGTTCCTCAAATCAAAATTTTTATTAGGATCCAAATATATTTTTTTGAAAAAATTTATAAAATTATATATGTACAATGAGGGATAATTAGAAAGTGAAATAATTATAAGAATAAGAGGAAATAGAGAGCTCGGGTTGGAGTTATTAGAGAGGCTATTTGTATGAACATGATTAATTTGATCGAAAAAAAGAAAAAGGTTATCAAAAACAAAAATAAATGTGAATGGATGGGGGTGTATAAATTAAGAGATTTTATGTTCAATGAATATATTGTATTAAGATTTATCTACAATGTTTAGATGATTAAAAATATCAAAAAATAGAAGACACTATTGGATGGAGGAATCCCATTTTGTACACAAGATAGAGATATTAGTGGGGATACAATAAATAAATGTTCATCAGATAAACACAAAAATGATCCAATGCATTTTGATTTTTTATGTTATCAGAAAATGACATGTATACATTCTCCATGAATATAGGGGAATACAAGTTGGAGATGATGTTGAATAAAATCAGATGGATAAGCTTCGAACTGAGGTTCAACGTGTTATCTAATGGAAGATCCTATAAAGATGTTCTAGTCTCTATTGATAAAGTAGAATGATCATATATATAATTTTTTTATTATTAGTCATTGGATTATTATGAAGAAAATTGTTCAAATAGAACCATGAAGATACACTATTTAGAAATATATATTTTTTACATCTAATGGTGGTTTTCTAATAGATGAAACCAAATGAAGGTCCATCGGATGATGAAATTCTTGGATTATATCCGACAGAGGATGCTAGAGTTGTTTCATTATACAGAGGAGTTCTAAGAATCATTATGGAATCTTTTTCATGTTTAAAATAATGATATTGTTTATTGGATAATTCAATTTTTTTTCAACAAGAAAGGTTAATGATGTTTTTATATGTATCTTAATGATGAGTTAAAGAATTTTATGGATTTCTATAGCACTTAAATTATTATATGAAGTATCAATATGATTTAATAATATTTGATAAGGGTCCAACATAATCAAAATGACTAGTAGAATATTAATTCAGTATTTATAAAAGTGGGAAAATACATTTTAGTTATATCACAACCATCTGAGAAGCACATAAAAAAATTGGTGTTAGGAGAGTATAATATGGTGCACTTTACCCACATATGAAGAATTAAAGAGGTTTATAGTTTATACCATGATAATATAATCAAATTTTATACCGAGTTGAAAAATATATGCATTGTTATGAGTTTCATCAGATGATGAAAAACATACATTATACCAAGATCCATCAGACAATGAGAAAATAGTGACATCAATTAAATTATTTTTTACTTAGTTGTTTAATATTAATTGTCATGGGTTTAACTGGTTAAATTATTGTTTTAATTAGAAATATATTACATAATTTGTAATAGATTAATTAAACAGATTCATCTGATGGAGGTTCATTGAACAAATCACACTACACTAAAGCTCACTTCTTACAATTGTCGAAGGGAGATATACCAGATAGAGTCATCAGATAGTGGGAATACTTGAGATATTTTATTAGATAAACAATTCTACAGATAATTTCGGAAAAAAATTAGAAAATTTTAGATTGAGAAAATATATAGTTATTCCTAAGTTCATGATGATGTTTTGAGGCCAATATACTCTTAAGAGTGTTTTGGAAGATATTGTGAATTATAAATGGGAAATAGTGTTCCAACTTACTTCTAGAGAATGAGATTATATTTATATAGTGGATCAAAAAAGACTAAATAATGATCTTTTAGTTCATTTGTATTATTAGTAACTAGAAAAACATGTGGTTAGTCTAATATCCTGAGATTTTGAAAAGGTAATACTATGTTAGATAGTATACATTGTACAACTTGTAGATATTAAATGAACAAATAAATATTATTATTTAAATGTTACATTTAAAAATTTTCTTAGAATGGTGGGAATGAATTGAATTTAATTAATTATGAACATTATTTTTATAAATTTTTATATAATTAATAATTTAGTGACCAATAGATTAGAGATTAATGTAAAACATTTAAAATAAAACGAAATTTATTTTTTCTGAAAAAACTATTTAAATGAGCACAAATGTGTTTTATACCAATAAATAATAAAATCACTCTTGTTAGATTATAATAATTTATTATATATATATATATATATATAATATTCAATATAATGTTTAAAATTCAACTTATGTGTTTTCAAGACATCATATATGAATAAATACAATTTTAGGGATAAATGAAATATTTAAAAAAAATATAGTTTTCAAACTTTTGATGACATACAAATTTTAAATCTAGATTTTGACATTTTTATAAGTCATATTTGAAAAAATAATAATATTATTCTAAATTATAGAATTCAAACTTACATTGGTTTTATTTTTCATGTTTTTCTAATAAGATTACATTTTTTATTAATAATTATTTTTTTTCATTTTTACATTAAAAAGATTTTTCATCGAAATAATTTATACCACTAAATTAAATATTTTTTGGTTCAAAATTATAATTACATCATTGATCTATCAATTAATACTATTTATGCATTGGAATAATTTTTAATTTGAAATTAGATATAAAAACATTGTGAACATTTGAACGTTTAACATTAAAACCCCCCCTTTTCATTGTGTCTACTAGATTAAATAAATATTTATTTTTACTATTAATATAAAATTAATTAGGTAAAATGGATTCAAAATTTTGAACGATAAGGTCAATATTTTTTTAAGGTTAATTGTTTTTAGGTATAAAAAAGTTCCCATGGTAAAAAAAGTATTTACCACGATATAGGTAAAAATGAAACATTTTATTGTTAAAAAGGGTAATCTAAAAAATACCTAAAAACATGTAATTTATTTGTTTTCTGAGGTTTTATTGACTCTAGACAGACCCCAAAATATTAATTGACATCCAAAATCATTGAATTTAATTCCTCCTCAAAATGGTATGCTTTAAATATAAATTATTTATTATTTAATCATTTAAAACCACAACACCTCATGTACAAATACCCCCACTCAACATCTCATTTTGTCTAATAATGCCTTGTATCTACTAAAATCACTACCCAAAACACTCCAACAAAATTCCAAATCCATTGTCCTTAAATGTCTCTCTTGGAGCTGATATTCAAAATGTATTTTTTCTATTGTACCTCTCTTAATTGTTTTTCTACTTTCCCCTAACCTCCTTCATCAATAAATTCATAATAAATCCTGAATTAGGAATATATTTTATTTTCATTTTTATAATGTAATATCTCATATCCATTTCATTTATCATCTTTACTTATTGAATAAATCAAAATTATTGTCCATCTTATGTCAGTTAATCACCTCTTTGAATAATGTTTTTTTACTTTTTTCTATTACCATATTCATGAATGTTTGTAAAACTATTTATTAGTTAAATAAGATTTTAATATTTTTATAATAAACTATTTACTATTTTGAGACAAATATATACTATTGATATTAAATAAAATGAAACTGATTCATGGTGTTCGGAAAAACCCAACAACAAAAACTTAATGTTTATCATTAACATTTTATCTATTGAACCATCATCATGTAGGAAATAAAAATGATATGTGGTAAAATTTATAATTCTAAAAGTAAATTAATAATATTTCAATCTGATTCTATTTTTTAATATTATTTTACTATAATATCTATATTTCTACATAACAGAATCGATCAGGAACCAATGAAACATACGTACCTGAAATAATGAAAATATCGAAATATTATTAATTATTGGGTCATAAGATGTTATAAAATCACTATATAAGATCCAATAAATATTAATATAGTTATATAATGTGTTAATAATTTTATTTAAATTATTATATTAGAGTTTTGAGCACATTTAAATGAATTCAATCGTGAAGTAAGTGAATATCATTACCCAATTTCCACTCCTTGGGTTGAACTTCTACTTATTGATTCTGTAATTGTACACTTACGTGTGAAATTAATTCTTTTATATTATTTTTTGTTACATAATTTTTATCCATATGTATATTATAAAAAAATATTAAATTATTTTTAATCATTTTAAC
This sequence comes from Viscum album, assembly GCA_963277665.1. Taxonomy (NCBI): domain Eukaryota; kingdom Viridiplantae; phylum Streptophyta; class Magnoliopsida; order Santalales; family Viscaceae; genus Viscum; species Viscum album. Next base: position 1,324,136,760 of record OY728142.1, on the reverse strand, counting down.
TTTAATGGTATGATATTTATAGCGACTTAATCTCAATCTTCTTTAATTGAGACATATCTTGATGTTATAAAAATTATTTTTATAAGGTTTATATACATACTATTTTAAATTATATGTGTATAATCTATTTATTATCCTGTTATCTAATGTTTTTTTAATTTTCATCTTTTATTGGTATTTTGATTTAAATTCTCAAACTAGTATGTGAGACATTGAATATTTGATGATTTGATTTAAAAATATTTTTTCTATTTCAACATTTTTCATATTATTTTACACATATATATTTATATTGATATAAAAGTTTCATAATGGAAATTTTATATCTATTTTTAATTACACTCAATGTTTTTCAAAATAATTTTTTTTGAGTATTATAATGATAATTCATACAAATGACAAAAGGAATGATCTATTTTAATTGTACCTAGATACAATGAATTTCAACCACCATGGACATTTTTTAATTTTTGGATTCCTTTTAAATAATTAATAATTAATTAAATGAAAAAAACTCTTTATATTTTTAATTTTGGTATTGATTTGGTTTTCCAAAAGAAATTTGTATTTCTTTTTGAAAATGGCTTTTTGAAAGATAATGGTATATAAAATGGATTTTCATACTAGATTAATAGTGTTTTATAAAATAGTGATTTTTTTTATTACATGTTGTGATTATTGGGAATTATAAATGATGTGTCTTCCTAGATAGTTATGTGTAATCCCATTAATGATTTAATGATCGGTGCACCGAGATAGCACTATAATGCATTGGGTACTGTAGAAATGGAAGTCGACAATATAATTATTCCATTTGTAAGGGTTCTATAAAGGTTTTGTAAATATTATATTTGATAATCTCCCAAGATACCTATATTAATTTTCTATTCCTTCTAGTTATATTTTATGTGAATCATTTTTTATTAAAAATGTAAAATAATCAATCTTTCTAATTTAATATAATTTAATTTGATGGGTAAAATATTTTGTCTCCAAGGAATCATTTTTCACATGTTTTCATGTTTTTATAGAACTATGTTTTTCCTTTATTTTTTAATCCTTTACTAAGATTTTTTTCACATCCTATGTTGTAAAAAAATGATAGGTTTTAATGAACAATTGATTAATGGATGAGATCATGGGAAAACAATGAAGAAGCATCATGAAAATAAATAATTTTTTTTTAAAAGGCTTTACATTTGTTGAAAAAGTGGATATGGTGTATAAGAGTCCACTTTTAATATAAAAGATTATTATGTTAGAGTTTTCCCTAATTCTCTAAAACTGTAGTCACAAAAAAATTAGGAAAATAATTTGATTTCTAGTTTTAAAATCACTAGAATATGTTATTTTTAAGGATAAGTCCTTATAGTTGGTATCAATAATGGTTTTAGAAAAATTTAAAGAATATGATGGTTTTATAATTGTTAGATATATCATCATTGGATTATAATTTTATGTTCGACCTTATGTTAAATTTAATATAAACCCCTTTTTATGTCTTCATGTTATGAAATTATTATGAGATAAAAGGTATTTTATGAGACTCTTATTTTTGTAGAAAATTATTGGTTATTAATTTTTGGAATAGAAAATGAATGTTAGGAGATAACATTTGGGGGAAAATATATATTAAGGTTAGTTTTTAGAATGTTTTTAAAATTAATACATTTTTATATGAGTTCTATTATTATAGTTTTAGAAAAATGACAACCCATAGGATGGGTGACAACCCACCATGTTCGGAAATGCTATGAGTTTTTCACCCACAACCAATATGTGACAAGGATGCATCACCTAGCACTAGCCTACATGTTTTTATGGTTACTATGAATTTTCCTATTTAGTTATATGATTTAATTTATAGAGAATAATTAGAATTTTTGGACATATCTTACATCTAATATGTTACTATGGGGTTGGAAAATTATTTGGTGCTTATATTTTTAATGATGTTTTGAAAGATGTACACTATTTTGGGAAACCAATATTATAAATTTGAATAGGAAATTATGGGATTTTATTTGAGAAATAATAATTGAATTATAAATTCTAATAATATTTTATTTTATTTTGTTCTAATGGTAAGTATGGTTCTTTTATTAAAATGATTAACCCATCTTTGAGAACATTTGATTAGGGTAATTTATTTTTAGTATGACCCATTAAAATTCATTAATATTTATTAGGGTTAAATGATAAAATTTTCATAGAATTATCTTTTATCAAATCCTTATGAATATTTGGTTACAATCATAGTTTTTATAATTTTGAGGAATATTTATGATACTTACTTATAAAATGGTCTAAGTTGAACTTAGGGTATTACTATTGAATATTAGAGATTAAAAGTGGTTTTTTCAACCTATAACATTTTTTTAGTATTGTATTATCTTATCCAGAACATTTTGGTTTTTTTTATTTTTGTAATAAGGGAGAAATATATAGTTAATATTTTGTAGAAAATTTTATTATCTGGAAGTTGATTCTAGTGTCTAAGACGTGAAAAATTCATCTTGAATACACAACATTTGAAAAAAATTTAGTTTTTGTGGAATTTTATTAATGGATGAAACCTAAAATGTCAAGTAAGTATACAAACTTATGTTATTATTCAATGTAGTAAAATAATTCATCAACTACCTGAATGTTATTTTTGAAACAAAAATTCTATATATTTTCTATTATTAATAAGAAATCAATTATTTTATAACCAGTCACATATTTATGGTTTTGTGATTGTTAACTTTCTCTGAACCATATATTTTATAAACATCCATCATAACATAATATTTATATTTATATTACTTGTATATGTTTTTCTATTTGTAAAACTTGAATGTGTTATCTCATGTGACCATCATAATTTATTTTATTTTATTTTAATGTGGATGTTTCATTGATCCCTTTTCTGATGTAGGATTACAATAAGTAATTTTGAAAAGTCAAACCTCTAGTTTTATATCCTTAATTAAAAATATTGAGAAAGAGTTTTCCAAATGTGAGGGTGAATATAGAATCACATGGTTAAAAAAATAAATAATGTGTCTAATAGCATACATGATACACTATATTGTACTTAATCAATCAAATAAGTATTATTATATTAATGTTACAATTAAACAAGTTGTTAGAATTGTGGAAATGAAGATTATTTACTGAATAATAAAAATATTTTATTCAAATGTTTATATAGTTAATTCTTTTATGACCACTAATTATAAATGAATTTAAAACACTTTTTAAAATAAAAGGAAATTGTTTTTTGAAAAAATTATTTAAATGTGTAGAAATTTGTTTTATAAAAATAAAGAAAAACTAAACCTCTAATGATATTAATTTTATTTAATATATATATATATATGTGTGTGTGTGTGTGTATAAAATATTTAAATTAATGTTTACAATTCAACACATGTGCTTTCCAGACATCATATATCAATAAATATAATTTTAGTTACCAAAGAAGTATTTTTCAAAAAAGGGTGTTTTGTTGCCTTCGGATGGATCCTCTATTGTAAATCTTGTTTTTAATAATTTTATATGTTTTTTTTGAAAAAACATATTACCTCTTGAATATGGAGTATCAAGTATTATTTTTGATGAATTTTTTATATTGTTTTGATATGATTTGTTTTTTATGAATAATGGAAAAACATTGTATTTATAATTGAAATAGTTCTTCCATAAAAATGATTTATTGTGATAAATTATATATTTTATTGGTTTTAAAGAATATTTATACTATTATGTGATCAATTAATCCAAATTATTTCATTGGGATCAATTTTACATAGAAATTTGATATAAAAAATTTATGATCTTTTGAGATTTTCACTTTAAAACCCCACTCATTCATTGTGTCTATGAGATTAATTTAACGTCAAAATTTTCAAATTAAATGAATTTAATTAGGTAAACTAAATTATATATTTTTAATCATATGTTAAATATTATTTTTTAAGGTCAATTTATTTTTGATCTATAAAAATGTTAATATGGTAAAACAAATTATTTATCTTGGTAGAGGTAAAATATGAAACATGTTAATGTTAAAAAGGGAAAGGATTAAAATACCTTAATACTAAACAATTTCAAGGCCTAATGAGTTGTTTATAAACCATATATAGTATAAAAATATTAATCTCTAAATAGTGTCTTTAAATATTATTCTGCCATTATTGGGTTGGCTTTAAATATAAAATAGTCAATATTATATTACATAATCCCACCTCTCATCAAGTATAAATACCACACCCACCACCCAATTTCACCCCACAAGGCCTTTTAGATCCTAAAAAATCTATCCAACTCTCTCCTTATAACTATACCGATGCCCAAGTGCTTTTTGTCTCCCCAAAATACCAAATCCATGGTCAAAAAGCGTCTCTCAAGGAGGTAATATTCAAGAGGTAATTTTTCCATAGTACCTCTCTTAATTTCGTCTCTTTTCTATATTTTACTCCACTAATTCATCCATAAATTAATTATAAATAAATAATATTGAATATACTATAGTTTTATATTTATTATGGAATATATCAAATCAATTTCAATTAACTTTTACTTGTATTCCTAGAAACAAAATCTCTATCTAAGTTAGGCTGGTTAATCACCTCTGTGAATAATGTTTTCGTTCTCTTTTTCATTAATAACTTCATGGATGGTCTTAAAATGATTTTTATTATTAAATAATATTTTTAACATTTATATTATAACCTTTTTCATATAATTTAACTATTATATACTCAAAATAGTTAATAAAATGAATATAGTTCAAGATGTTCAAAAAAACATGCCAAAATTAACTAAACATAATAACTAACAATTTAACAAATGAATCATCCTTATGAAAGAAATAAAAATTATATATTGGTACATTTACTTATATAGTTAAATTAATATTATTTCATTATAATTATGTAGTTCTAATGTCATTTTATAATAACATAAATATTTTTCTACAAATTAATCTCTCATGAATCTATAAAACAAACACACCTGAAACTCAGAATATAATGAAATAGTATTAATGAATCAGTCATAAGATGTCATAAAAATATCATATAAGGTACTAGAAATATTAATTTAGTTCTAAAATGAGATAATAAACTTTTTTAAACCATTATAAGTGATGTTTGAACATGTTTGAGGGAAGTTGAATGTGTGATAAATGAATTTCTAAAACCAATTTCCATTCTTTGGGATAAACATATACATCTTGATTATTTAGTTATACAATTATTTTTTAAATTAATTTTATAATATATTATGTTTTATGTGAAAATTTTTATACATATTTAATTTAGATACACATATTCAATTTATTTTATTAATTTCCACTGGCATAATATGATATTTGTAACGTACATTATCTCAATATCCATTCATTAAGACAAAACACGATGTTATGAACTATATTCCTTTATAATATGTATGTACATACCATTTTACAATATATTACATCAATTTATCTGTTATCATGTTATTTAATTTGTCTTTAATTGGTAATATTTTATTGGGCTAATGTTTTAAATTTTGAAAGTGTTATGAGACAGTTTGAATGTGTAAAGATTTAATTTAAAAGTCTTTTCTCATTGCCAATTTCTTGATATTATTTTAAATTTTTATTTACATGGATATAAAAGTGTTATAATTGATATATTATTTCTATTTCATGTTTCAAACATTGGTTTTCAAAATAAATATTTTTATGCATTTTATATAGAAAATTTTCATAAATGGAAAAAGGAATGTTATATTTTTAACGTACATGGGGACAATGACTTTTCCAAAACCATTGACATTATTTTATTTTTTTATTCCACTACTAGTATTAATACTTCATTAAATAAAAAAACATCTTTATATTTTAGTTGTTTTGTTTATTTTGAAAATGATATAGTTTTTCAAAATAAATATGTATTTTTTGATGAAAATGGTATTTTGGAATATAATGTTATCTGAATGTGTTTTTCATGTGAGTTTAATAGTGTGTTATAAAAATTTAATTGTTTTTTAAATTTTTTTTGTTTCAGGACATTATAAATGATGGGTATTTTCATATATCATCAGGAGATCTTGATATATATTTAATGATGGGTGTGCTTAGATAGTGCTCCAATGAATTGGATACAACAAATATAGAAGTTGACTATATGGCCATTTCATTTGAAAGAATTCTGTCTGGGTTCTATTTGATAATGTCCCAAGGTACCTATATGAATTTTCTATGATTTTTAATGTGATTTTATTGGAATCATTTATTTTAAAATGGTAAAATAAATTATCTTTCTATGAAAAGAAATTTTCTTTGATGGGTAAAGTTTTATGTTTTCGAGGATGGACTTTATCAAGGGTTTTTATGTTATCACTGAACTAATGGTTTCCTTTATTTTTATATCCCTTATAATTTTATTTCTCTAAATTGTTTTTTAAATATAATAGGGTTTAAGGAAGAATTGTTTCAAGGATGAGATCAAGAAAAAATTGTGATGATGTATCAATAAAATAAACCAAGCGTTCATTTAAAATGGTTTTCATTAGTGGAAAAAATGGATACTGATTTTAAGATTCCATCGATAATTTAAGAGTTTATTTTGTAATATTTTTTCATAAAACACTAGAGATAAAATATATTTATGGATGAATGTGCTCTTTTTTTTAAATTAACTAAAAGATGTTATCTTTATGGATTAGTCCTTACATTTTGGGTATAACTAGCTATGAAATAATTGAATATAGTTAGTGTAGTTGTTGGTATAACCAACTGTTGAAGAAGAATCGGGTTACAGGGTTAGAACTATGGTTAGTAGGAGGAATGATTATTGTGCATTGTAACTAATTTGAATATATGCCTTTTTAATCATAATATGAGATTATAACAGATAACTTTTTGGGATAATTACTAACATTGAATTTTTTAGGACATTATACGGATCCATATAAATATTGTGATTTCAACTCTCATTATATTTGTTTCATGAAATTTTTAGGATTATATTTATACTTTAGTGGGTCATTACACTATCATGTTTCTGAGGTTTGGAAATTTTTCCATACGATGTTATAAAAATTTCCTATAAAATAAAGGTGATCGTTTACCTGACCCCTCCTCTTATTAGTGATAAATAATTGATGTATGGAACTTTACTAGTGATGAATCCACAAGAATGATCGATCAAAGTAAATTCATTAAATAATTTTCTTTTATGTATATGATGAATTTAATAAAATAAATATATTGAGGAATCGTGGGAAGATTAAATTCATCACATGTTAATTTATATTACATGAATCCATCACATGAAGAATAGATTATAGAAATAATCCCCAATGATGGATAACTTCTATCATTTTAGTAGTTTTTCTTTTTTCCGTTGATATCCCAAAATGGTGTCACATGAAGAATAATTATATCATGGGAATAACTATGGTGTTTAATGATCATGGGATAACATATCCACTTCAGTGTCTCATTTATATTTAATCTTTGAGAAATACTAAGATATTCAGGAATTAAATGAAAACATTAATTGAAATAAAACCAGAGGCCATGGTAGTGATTACATCACCTATAAATTTTTAAGAATGTGAAATTTGTTCAGTCAATTTTATCGGAAAGAGTGCTATCATTTTAAAAATAAAGAGAGTATCCATATTCAATAATCATTAGAAGGAGAGGAGACTGTGTGACTCTTTCATGTTAATGATATCCCACATGGTAATCATCCTTAATCAAAGTACATATTATTTCCCATGAATTTATCTAGTTTAATAAATAAGTAGAAGATCCCAATTACATTTTTATGTGAAGGAAATGATAAGAAAACTTGACCTCTATCTAGTTTTTTGAAGGATGAGATCATGTGATGTACTTCATGTTTTTGTTAAGGTAGTAAGAATTCATGAATCATAACCTTACATGACCATTGAATCAAGAAGGTTCTAGGAAATCTCTTATAGATATTCATATTACCTAAGGTAGGTGAGCTTAGAGAAGATAGATATGACATAATTATTTTGTTTCACTAGATAATTTTTTTGCTTTCCTGAGTGTGAAGAATCAATTCAATTAAAAAACATACAAATTATTTCTTGATTCTAGAGTTCAAGGAATCCTAAATATAAAAATATAGTAAAATATAAATAGAAAAATAAATAATATTTATATTATTTTATTTTATATATAGTTTACCAAAAGTAAAATATAGTGCAATGTGTATTACAAGCATTGAGTTTATAAGAAGATTTATTTGAAAATTAAATAAAACAATATTACAAGTGTAGTGTGATTCAGTTTTAAAAATACATTTTATAAAGCAAAAAGGAAAGAGTTGAACCAATAAAATTAAATTTGATTATATTTTATTTTGAGGAATTTTGATAAATTTAGATCATATAATAGTGATGGAAAAACAATAAGAGGAATCCAAATATAAATAAATATTTTTGAGACAACCTATTGGCTGTCGTGTTTGATTATGTCCTTTTTATTTCTATATTACAAATATGTTAATCACTTGTTTTGATGTTTTTTTATGAATAATTATTATTGACTACTTATCACATTAGAAGGGATAAGACGATATCTTGTAATATTTCCATTTAATGTTAATACATATATTATACATAGTTTTTTTCTAGTAGAATGGATCCAAGTCTATCTCCATTTATATTTTTATTGGATAATAATACTGATGTTGTGTGTGAGTTGGAAAATGACCACCATACACCATGTACATTTTCATCCATATAACGGTCAACCCTCATTAAAAACTCTCCATGTTCATTTTCATGTATGGTTTTATGTACATTCTTTCTAACTACAGGTGAATAAGAAAAGAGAACTACTAATATAATAGGTAATAGATGTAAAAAAATGAAAAAAGTTTTATGTGATAAAAATTCATCCCAAAATGATTCCCCCTATCAGTGTGGTCTGGCCAATGTGATCCTAAAAAAAGTTTTGTATGTTTATTTTAAATAATTTAGATTTGAAGAATTTTATTTTTATTTAAAATTTAATTATCTATTCTTATTTATGTTTAGAAACACAACATTATTGATATGTTCATGTATGGGAGGAATTAAAAGGGATGATTTTGATTTCTACGATTACATGATTTAGATTGTAAAGGGAAAAGATTAATGAAAAATGATAATAGTAGAAGGTATTGTCGCATGACTACAAGTATTATGGAGTTCAAAAACCACATATTCAATGGTCCTCATAAACAACCAATCACAAACATAGTGCAAGAGATATTTTGTCACTATGTGGTGTCCATTTTCAAATGCTCCCAATAGGATTATCAATTGTGGAAATTGGGGATTTATATTGGTCACTAGATAAAAAGAGACATTTATAAGATATCATATGATATATCTATATTTATTAATTGAGGATTTAAACATGTATGATTCATATATGAGGTAACTGAGTGGAAAACCCCACTAAATGGGTATAATGGTTGGGTTTAATTGGTATTTATAGTGATCAGGTACGGTGAATGGGGTTTTTTCAAGGGATTGATATATCCATGTATACATTCCATTGTATATTGTGCATCAACAAATATATCATTGATACCATTTATCTATATAGTATATCTCTTGAGAACTCTAGTTTACCACTATAGTGCATCTTTGATCCAGGTTAGTAATTCTTATTATTTTACATTTCCTATTGATCATCCAAATTTGGTCCCTAAAATTACAAGGTAGCATCCCTAGTGTGGGGAAAACCATAAATTTATTAAAAAGTAAAAGGATTGGACTCAAGAACATGTATTTGGATTATTATTTATTATATGCCAAATTATGGTTAGTACTCATAATAAATATCCCTTCATGGCGGGAGGTAAATGTAACGCCCCGACCCCATTTACCTAGAGTTGATGCATTATTACATAACATTGGAATAATAACAAAAGATCAAGTCTTGAAAGATTGATTAGTTTTGTAGCCTTGGAAACACTAGATATATTTATAATGTTTACATTATATCATAAAATGAAAACTACAACAACATAGTCTCCATATTCCTCACTCATATCCCCTCATATGATCCAAGCAGGTCAATCATAAAATACTTCTTCATATCTTGGGAAAAATAAAATATAGAAAGGGGTCAGCTCAGATGCCCAGTAAGGTTAACAATATAGCGGAACCTTTCATAAATAGGAATAAACATTTAAGGCAATACATAACTAAAAAAAGCCATTTAAACTTGATCTTCAACATAATATGGCAGGAATAAAATGAAATAATGCCATTTACTTATTCACATGGATATTCTACTAATCTAATAATCACATGCAATATCAATAACCAATTTAATAATGATGGAATGCATAATTCCAGACTATCATAACAACATAGTCAAGGAATTATGCCAATACTACAAATAAGATTTTTTCAAGGTCTTATGCCAAGACACTAGTTTGTCTCATGAGACCTACCGATGCATCAAGGAGCTATAGCAGGCTCCACCCATCACTTATTAAGTCCAATGCATTCATTATATGAACAGTTTTAAACATATCATAATCATTCATATTAAAACAAGAACATGAAATGTTAATACTTTCTCTGTAAACCATGAATGGTATAGAAATAACACATCCACAGTCAGACATATCACAAAAACTTCAATACAATATGGAAGTATTGTATCATAATAAATCAACTTCAAATAATCTTAATATCCATCAAAGGATGTTGACATAGATGAAATCAAAACTATTTTAGAGAAATATCATTTTTAATCATTTAAAAGTCACATAATTATAAAATAAAACTTTTACTTTGAAATTTTTTTTATAAGCTTGTATGGGAAGCTTCGAAGATTTTATAATGGCGGAAAATAGCCGCACCCACTGTATATGTTAAAAAAATACATTCTTACCTTAATTCTGTCGAAAAGGTTAAAAGGACCTTATTTGGAAAACGATAGAAAGATTACATTATAAAATTTTTATAAAAAGTAAAAAATAGTATAAATGAATTTAACCCACAGTCTGTAAAATAGTAATAATTATTTTAAATACATTTTAAGAAACATTTATGTGGATGATAAAGTGGTCCCAGTAGATAATTATGTATAAAAAACCTTATATAATGAAGAGATTGTGAAATAAACCCTTACCTTGTACTTTTCCATGGATGAGGGTAGGTTAACCTCCTGTATAATGGTGAAATAATTGTTATTACATTATAAAAGAATCTTATACATTAATGTGGAATCATATATGATCCTTTAACATTGATTTGATAATAATATCTTAGTATTATCATCGAATCTGGTGTTAATGGATTGGTTTTCCTTAATATTCTTTGTTATATGAGCCATATTTGTTATGTATGGGATGTCTATTATTCATATCCATAATTAAATCATTACTCTATAATTATTTTTAATCATCAAATGAAATTTAGTCTTGAATCTATATGATGGGTAATGAATCTCATCGTGTTCGTGGAGACGGTAATCCGTACATTCGCACGAGCGACAATATCATTCTTTAGTAATTAAAATAATATTTAATTGGATTTTATATCATATATACAGAATCATTATCATGTTATATTTATTATTTACATGAATTACACATCATTATTATACCCATCCTAATAATAATGTATTTAATAACAATTACACCACGATGTGGAGACGGTAGGTAATATGTACGCACGTATGGTTACATGTCATTCAAAGGATGGATAGAATACTGAATATGGTTGTACCATATTTATAATAACATAAGAGTATATAAAATATACTAGATTTATTATTTTAGAATGGAAATAACAAAGAAAGAAGAAGTTGAAGAAGAAAGGAACATGAAAGAGGGTGGTGAAAACATTACATCTTCTTCGGTTTCTTCCTTTTGATTTGAAAAAAGGGCTCCTTAGGTTGGCTTTCTGATCATACTATTTCCTATAGGATGATTTGCGGGATGTTGGGAGAATATTTGAGCTGGTTTTGGCCGAGCCAAATGGTTTGATGGTGAAAATTAGAGAGAAGGGGGAGTGACCTTTTATAAGAGGGGTGAGGGGCACCTTTGTAAAAGCTAGAAATATTATTTTATAATAAATTCATATTTGGTTTCTAATGGATCAAAAGTATATTATTTAAATTTTATGGTGGGTATTGGTCGAAATACTTTCAACCAATATATTTTTGATAGGTTTGGGTCACTATATGAACTTTATCATTTATAATTAACTATTAGTTAAAAAGTTTGACATTTACCATGTCTCCTTGTATTTTTATATTTTATAGTTAACAAACTTACTATATACCTCCAAGATACCCCAAAGTGGTCCATTAATGATACAACTATAATTATATAAGTACTTCTGCTGAATCTTAGATTTTTAGGAATAAAATATTAATTAATAATATAATATTTTTTTAAAAAACTCTTTTATATCAATTTGGACACTATTTGGTATTTTGTTTTTGATAATTTCATAACAGAATTATTACATATAAAAAATGTATATACCCAATCATAATATGTCATATTAACCTACATAATTAGTGGAATACATAAAAAGACTAAAATTACATTTATTTTTATACTTATAATATAAATTATTTTAATATTTTAGTAAGTAGGTAATTACTGCATCACCATTGTTTCATAAAAAAAATTAAATTTTTTAACATCTAAAAATTATAATTAAAATACCATTTTGTTGTAAAACTTTTTATATTTCTAATTAATTTTTATAATCGAATTTATCTTCTCTATAACCATATATTAATGATGTTGTAGTTATTAAACATTGATTTTAACTCTTTTAACTTTTCTTTGATTTAAATAATAATAAATGTCCTAATCTAATCCAAGAGGACCTAAATGATAATATTTTATTCCTATGGATGTTTTTGGTCGAGATACACTTGTCCAATATAATTATGATACGTTTTAGGGTAATAATAATATCATTTTTACCCTTAATTATCCTATTTACTTTTATCCGTGGTAAATAATAGTAAAAAGTTACTATTAACAAAAAAAAATTATCTTATTGAACCACATTTTACTCCTTGATATTAACAGTGTCTCTCAAATTTTCGAAATTCCACTCATATAAGCGGTAAAATTATGTTTTATGTGAATTTCCAAATTCTCCTAGGAGGTGGGTAAAAGACGGTGAAAAGTTCAATAAATTTTTTATATATCTAAAGTTATTCTAATCTTACTCCAATGGATTACATTGAACATATATAAGTATTATGTATCTATTTTGGCGTTAAATAAATTTAAATAAAATAAATAATTAATAAATAAAAATTCAGTTTTAAACTATAACTCAGTGTTTTTTCACTATTCATCAAAAATTTAATGTTTTCAGAAAAAATACCAAAAATTCACCCTAAGCTAATTTAGATATTCCGAATCCAAAAATAAAGTCCATTTTAAAATATAAAATTTATAAAATTTCAATAAGTTGGTATTACTATTCATAACAGCTAGTTTGATTGGTTGTGGTGTGTGTTAGAACTCAAAGTTACGTACAACACAAGGTACTGTATTATTCAAAGAGAAGCGTACAGTGGAATCTTGGGGTGTTACATTCTCCCCTCCTTTAAATAATTTCATCCCTGAAATTTCTTGAATAGTACCACATGAAAAGAGTCAGGTGGTTCTTCATTATAAGTTCCTCAGGTTCCCATGTTGCCTCTTCCATCATATGGTTTCTCCATAGAACTTTTACAAGAAAAGTCGTCCAGTTTCTCAGCAATTGTTCTCTTGTATCAAGAATCATGACAGACTCTTCACAATAAGATAGATCAGGTTCCAATTCTAATTCATCATAGGTGAGTACATGCATTAGGTCAGGCATGTATTTTCTCAATAGTGATACGTGGAACACATCATGAACTTTGGCAAGACTTGGCAGAATTGTCAAATGGTATGCTACAGCCCCAATTCTTTCTAAAATTTCAAAAGGTTCGATGTACCTGGGACTCAAGTTACCTTTCTTACTGAAACGTATAACTCCTTTCCATAGAGATACCTTATAGAAAACATGATCTCTTACCTGAAATTCCAAATCCTTCCTTCTATTGTCAGCATAGATCTTCGGCCTACTTTGAGCTACTTTGATGTGGTTTTGGATTACCATTACCTTTTCCATAGTTTCCTCCACCAATTCTGGACCTATAAGTTTTCTTTCACCAACGTCATCCTAACAGGTTGGTGTGCGACATCTCTTTTCGTATATCGCTTCATATGGTGCCATCTAAATACTGGAATGGAAGCTATTCTTATAAGAAAATTCCACCAGAGGTAAATATTGAACCCAATACCCTAATAGTCATGTGATCGGGATGTTAACATGTCTTCTAAGGTTTGAATAGTCCATTCTGATTGTCCAACTGTTTGAGGGTGGTAGGCGGTGCTCAAACAAAGTTTAGTATCCAGGGCTTTCTGAAGACTTTTTCAAAATCATGAAGTAAAATGGGGATCACGATCAGAAACAATTGATAGGGGTAATCCATAAAGTCTCACAACTTTATTAATATATAGTCTTGCTAGTCATTCAAGGGGTAGATCCTCCCTTATAGCAATAAAATATGATGACTTGGTAAGATGATCAATAATGACCCATATTTCATCGTTCCTTCTAGGTGTCTTTTTTAGTCCCATGACAAATTCCATAGTGATATTATCCCATTTACACTCTAGAATGGGAAGAGGTTTCATGACTCCTCCAGGTTGTTGCCTTCCAGCATTCACTTGTTTAAAAACCATACATCGTGACACAAAATCATCTACCCTTTCATGTTGTCCCACCAAAAATGTTCCTTCAAATCTCTATATATTTTGGTGCTCCCAAGGTGTATAGAGAAATTTTAACTATGAGCATCATCCCACAATTCCCTTTTTAGATCAGGTATATTGGGAATAGAATGTCTCTTCCCAAATATCAAAATTCCATCTTCATACACAAAGTCACTCAATCTCTCATCATTCACAGCTTTAATATTCTTTTGAAACTCTTCATCATCGGTCTGAGAACCCTTTATCCTTTCTATTAAAGATGGTTTGGAAACAATTAGAAAAAGTATTGATGTTTCACCTTCCATGGTTATTCCCATATCCATCTTTACTAGATCCATGTATATAGGATCCTTTTCAACTCTGATCTTGTTCAAAACTCCATGATCCTTTGTACTAAAAGCATCTTCCACCTTATTTTTCATCCCTGGGTGGTATTGTGTAATGCAATCATAATCCTTGAGTAGTTCAAGCCATTTCCTTTTCCTTATGTTGAGTTCTTTCTGTGAGAAAATATACTTTAAACTCTTGTGATCAGTATAAATCTCACATTTTTCACCATAGAGATAATGTCTCCTTATCTTCAAAGAAAATATTACTGCAGCTAACTCAAGATCATGAGTAGGATTGTTTTGCTTATAAATTTTCTGCTATTGTAATAAATAGGCAATAACTCTATCATTCTGCATAAGGACACAACAATGTCCTTTCATCGATGCATCACTATAGATAAAAAACCCATCATTCCGTGTTGGTAGAGTAAATATAGGAGCATTGACTAATATTCTCTTCAGTTCTTCAAAACATTCTTCATAATATTTTCTCTAAAAAAATTTAACCCCATTACGTGTGAGCTTGGTTAATGGGTTAGCCAATCTAGAATAATTTAGGACAAAACGCTAATAACAACATGATAAACCAATAAAATTGTGTACCTCAGTTATACTTGTTGGTTCTGGCCATTGTTTAGGTTGCATTGGTCATAGACGGATCAACAAAGATTCCATCTTTGGAGACAATATGGCCAAGAAAAGAAATATCTTGAATCCAGACTTAACACATAGTAAACATCCCTTATAATTCATGTCTTCTAAGAATCTTCAATATAATGCGCAAGTGATTTTCATGATCTTTGTAGCTTTTAGAGTATACCAAGATATCATCAATAAATTCCACTACAAAGTCATCAAGGTATTCCTTGAAAACTCTGTTCATTAGATCTATGAAAACAGAGGGTGCATTAGTCATCCCAAAAGGCATTACTGTAAACTCGTAATTCCCATACCTAGTTCAAAATGCTATCATTAGAATTTCTTCCTACTTCACACACAACTGATGGTATCCAGATCGAAGTTCAATCTTTGAAATGTATTGATCCCCATGCAGTTGGTCAAATAAATCATCAATGTGAGGTAGGGGATACTTGTTCTTTATCATTACAGCATTGATCTCCCTATAGTCAATACATAACCTCATAGATCTATCATTCTTCTTAAAAAAAGCATAGGGGATCCCTATAGAGAAACATTAGTTAGAATAAATCACTTATTACACAATTCCTCTAGTTTTTCTTTCGTTCAAATAACTCCGCAGTGGCCATTCTATAAGGGGTCTTCGATATGGACCTTGAACCCGAAATTAAAATAATAGAAAACTCAATTTCTCATTCTGGAGGATGTTTAGGAAAATCTTCCAGAAACACATCTAGATATTATTTCACAATATGTACATACTCAATTTTAAAATTACATTCCTTACCCAAAGTTATTTTATTCTCTTCTTCCCTAATAATTGAATTTAGGTGAGCTACTAGGTGTGGCTCTAAATAAGAATCAGGTGGTTAGGATTCTTCTCTAAAGATAAGGTGTTATTTATCATCATCATCAAAAATTGTAACCTCCTTATTCCTACAATAAATATTCACATCATGGTCTAAAATCCAATCAATACCAAGGATTATATCAAACTCAATCAGAGTTTTGACGATGATATCAGCAGATAAAGAACATTTATATGAACTAATGGGAACGAATCCACAGAACATTGTAGCAATGATACTTCCCTTAAGAGTTTTAACTGACAACTCCCTTATCAAATCAAATTGGAAATATATAATTTTATAATAAAACTAGGAAGATATGAAACAATGTTATGATCCACAATCTAATAATACATTTTTAAACAAGAGGAAGCCATTAAATTACCTACCACTATATCTTTCAGAGCTTTTACCTCAGCAGTAGTGAGAGCATAAGCTTGGCCTTGATCCTTTAAAATTTTATAAGGTAAGTTCCTATAATGCTTAGGACATTCATTTTCATAATGTCCCATCTCCCTGCAGTTGTATCATTAAATGTTGGTAGCTTCTTTCTTCCCCATTCAATCATGAGCTTGGTGGCCTTTTTCTCCACACTTGTAACAGACTCCCATTCCTTTCAAGTAAGTACTGGGGTGTTTCTTCCCACATAAACTATAGGATGGATAATAAACTTTTCTCTTCATCCCTCTATTTCCATTTACAGTGTGATTATCAAATCTATTCCTCTCTTTCTTTTCTTTAAAGTCGTAAGACTTAGAGAATTCTTTTTCTGTCTTGATAGCACATGAGATAATATCTTCGTACGACGAGAAGGATTGTGACACTAATTCTCAACGAGGAAATGGTTTTAACACATTGAAAAATGATCAATATTACTTCTTCGGTTACGTATATAATATCCAGCATACCTAGCTAACCATTTAAAGTTAGCCTGATACGTTGTGACATTCTCATCCTCCTTTTGTCTCAGACTTAGAAATTACCTTTCCATATCTGCTTGATGGTCAAGAGTAAATTATTTTTCTAAAAAAAGGTCTTTTAACTCCCTTTATTATATATTTGATACTTCATCATCTTCCTTTGTGTTTTGAATCAATGAACACCATTGATCATCATTTCTAGTGAGGCGGTAAACTGCCATGATAACTTTTTTCCTTTCACTACTCCCCAAGGCAAGGAATCTTTTATCAAAGGAATTTATCCATTGCTCAGCTACCAGTGGATTTGTACTCCAATTAAATGATGGTGGTTTTTACCTTATAAATATATCTATGATTTATCCTCTACGCTGTAGATCAGGGTGCTCCATATAGGTAAAGTTATTATTCATAACCTGAGTGATTTGTCCCAGTATGGTGATTAGCTGATCAGCACCAGTTGCATCACTTGCTCCAATATATTTATCTTCAGCAAGAGGGAAATACCTACATGGAGTGTGTACATTGATACAATTTCCATTTCCTCCACTAGGTGCCATTCGATACAATGGAATACACAAGATTAGGTTATGAATCACAATACATAAATCCAAACTTGTAAAACACTTAACATAAATTGAACAGTTTATGGATATAATCCATAATCATAAATATGTTTTCTTTGAGGAAGTATACACTCATAAACCCTTCATAATGGTCTGTAAAGAAAATGATAATTATACTAAACATATCCCCTGGGAGTGTCATAACCAATAGTGCAACAAAGCCCATTTTCGTGCAGCAGTTCCTGTTTGAGTCTAGCTCAAAGCAGTGATTTTGGTTTTTACCCCTAGGTACATCTGTGCTGGAGCCGCCTCGTCCTGCTCGTATCCAGATAGGGATGTATTTCTTGGAAAACTCACAAAATCTCTACAATACCATAAATCTAGGATGTTCTTATATATTAATCCTCAAATCCCATATTAGGTCTATGTGCTCTAATCAGAGTTTATCTAAATCAAGCTCCCATGGTTGTTAGTAAACTTTCTCTGATACTAACTGTAACGCCCTGAACCCAGTTACCCAGAGTCAGTGAAATATTACATAACATTGGAACGATCATAGAAGATCATGCTTCGAATGGCCGATTAGTTTATTATCTTTTGAAACACTAGAAATATTCATAAGTTTTACATTATATCATTAAATGAAAACACCACAACGTAGTCTCCATAGTCCACACTCATATCCCCTCATAATATCCCTATATTTCAATCATAAAATACTTCTTCACATCCTGGGAAAAATAAAACATAGAAAGGGGTGAGATCAGATGCCCAGTAAGGATAACAATATAGCAGAAACTTTCATAAATAGCTATAAACATTTTAGGAAATTCATAACTAAAAAAGCCTTTTAAACTTGAACTTCAGTATAATATGGAAGAAATAAAATGAAATAATTCCATTTACTTATTCACATAGATATTATACTAATAAAATAATCACAGTAAATATCAATAACCACTTTCATAATGATGGAATGCATAATTCCAGGCTATCATAACCACATAGACAAGGCCTTGTGCCAAGACTACAAATAAGATTTTGTCATGGACTTGTGCCAAGACACTTGTTTGTCTCATGATACCTACTGACTCATCAAGGAGCTGTAGCAGGCTCCACCCGTCACTTACTAAGTCCAATGCATTCATCTTATGAACACGTTAAAACTTAACATAAACATTTATATTAAAACTCGAATACAAAATGTCAATAATTTCTCTATAAAAGATGAATGGTATAGAAATAACACATCCACAATCAAACACGTCACAAAACCTTCAATACAATATGGATGTTTTGTATCATAATAATTCAACTTAAAATAATCTTAAAACCCATCAAAGATGTTGATATAGATGAAATCAAAACTATTTGAGAGAAATATGTTTTTTTTTCAAATCATGTAAAAGTCACATAATTATAAAATAAAACATTTAAATTGGAAATACTTATATAAGATACTAAGAGAAGATTTGAAGATTTTATAATGGTGGAAAATAGCCTCACCAGCCATTTAAGTAAAAAAAAGACATTCTAACCTTAATTCTGTCGAAAAGGATAAAAAGACCTTATTTGGAAAACGACAGAATGATTCCTTTATAAAAATCTTATAAAAAGTCAACAAGGGTATAAATGACATTAACCAGTAGTCTATATAATAGTAATAATGATTTGAAATACATTTTATGAAATATGGATGTGGATGGTAAATAGGTCCTGGTAGATAATTATGTATAAACACCCTAATATAATGAAGAGATTGTGAAATGAACCCTTACCTTGTACTTTTCATTGGATGATGGTAGGTTAACCTCCTGTATAATGGTGAAATAATTTTTATTAAATTATACAAGAATCATACACATTAATATGATATCATATATAATCTTTTAACATTGATTTGTTAATAATATCTTAGTATTATCATCATTTCGAGTGTTAATGGATTCGTTTTCCTTTATATTCATTGTTTTGTGAGCCATATTTTTTATCTATGGGATGCATATTATTCATATCCAGTATGAAATCATGTCTCTAAAATTCTTTTTAATCATCAAATGAAATTTAGTCTTGAATGGATATGATGGGGAATGAATCTCATCGCGTTCTTGGAGACGGTAATCTGTACATACGCACGAGCGACAATATCATTATTTTGTTATTAAAATAATATATAATTAGATGGTATATCATATATAAAAAATCATTATCATGTTATATTTATTATTTACATGAATTACAAATCATTATTATATCCATCCGAATAATAATGTATTGAATAACAATTACACCACGACATGGAGACGGTCGGCCGTATGTACGCATGTATGATGACATGTCATTCAAAGGATGGATAAAATACTGAATATGGTTGTACCATATTTGTAATAAAATCATAGTATATAAAAGATACTGGAGTTATTATTTTATAATGTAAAGAACAAAGAAAGAAGAAGTTGAAAAAGAAATGAACGTGAAAGAGGGTGGGGAAAACATTACCTCTTCTTCGGGTTCTTCCTTTTGATTTGATCAAAAGGTCTACTTAGGTTGGCCTTATAATTAATATAAGGACACTAGGTTTAATTTAGGGATGTTGGGAGAATATATGTGCAGGTTTTGGCCGAGCCAAAAGTCTTTGAATGTGTAAATTAGAGAGAAGGGTGAGTCCCCTTTTATAAGAGGGGTGAGGGGAACCTTTGGAAAAGCTAGAAATATTATTTTACAATAAATTCATATTAGGTTTATAATGGGTCTAAAGTGGATTATTTTAATTTTAATGTGGGGATGGGTCGAAATCCTTTTAACCAATAGATTTTAGACAGATTTGGGTCACTATATTAACCTTATCATTTATATTTAACTCTTAGTTAAATAGGTTGACATTTACCATGTCTCTTTGTATTTTTATACTATATAGTTAATAAACATACTATATACCTCCAAGAGACCTGCAAGTGGTCCATTAATGATTAAAATATAATTATATAAGTCCTTTGGCTGAACCTTATCTTTTTAGGAATAGAATATCATTTAATAATATAAGATTTGTTTTGAAAACTCTTTTATGTCAATTTTGACACTATTGGGTATTTTGTTTTTGATAATTTAAGAACAGCATTATTATTTCGAAAACAATTTATATAACCAATACTAATATGTCATATTAACCTAGAAAATTAGAGGATTTCATAAAAAGTCTCAAATTACATTTATTTCTATACTTATAATATAATTTATTTTAATATTTCATTAATTAGATAATTACTGCATCACCATTGTGTCATAAATAAATTAAATTATCTAATGTCTAAAAGTTATAATTAAATTACCATTATGTAGGAAATCATTTTATCTTTATAATGAATATTTATAATCGAATTTATCTAATGTATAACCCTATATTAAAAATGTTTTATTTATTAAACATTGATTTTAACTCTTCTTTGAATTAAATAATAATAAATGTCCTAATCTAATACAAGTGGACATAAATGATAATATTTTATTCCTAAGGTTGTTTTTGGTCTATATAAACTTGTCCAATAGAATTAATACATGTGTTAGGGTAATATTAATATTATTTTTTATCCTTAATTTCCCTATTTACTTTTAACCGTGGTAAATAAAAGTAAAACAATACTATTCACAAAAAAAAATTATCTTATTAATGCACATTTGACTCCTTGATAATAACCGTGTCTCTCAGATCGTCAAAATTCCACTCACATAATCTCTAAATTTATGTTTTATGTGAATTTCTAAATTCTCGTAGGAGGTTGGTAAAAGATGTTGAAAAGTTCAATAAAAGTTTTATATATCTAAAACTATTCTAAACTAAATACAATGAATTACATTGAACTTATATAGGTATTATGTATCTTTTTTTACCTTAATTAAATTTAAATAAAATAAATTGTTATTTAAAAAAATTCAGTTTTAAACTATAACTCAGTGTTTTTTCACTATTCATCAAAAATTGATTGTTTTCAGAAAAATACCAAAAATTCACCCTAAGATAATTTCGATATTCTGAATCCAAAAATGAATTAAATTTTGAATGATAAAATTTGTAAAATTTCAAAAAGTTTGTATTACTATTAATAACGGCTAGTTTTATTGGTTGCAGTGTGTGTTAGAACTCGAAGTTGCGTACAACACACACTACTATATTATTCCAAGAGAAGTGTACCGTGGATGCTTGGGGTGTTACAGGAAATCGACTTTACATCATCACTAACTATATCTTTTTAAGTTTTCATTTTTTTGTAATGATATTTTTGAATACTAGTTTCTTCAAGTGGATTCTACCAAATAAATTATTCTATAAAATTTTATAACTAGATTTTGTCTCAATATTTCATGAAAAATTATTAGTGGAGATGATATTGAGATAATTTAGAGAAATAAATTAAAAAATATATGTTTTACTAAAACAATAAAAATATTTTAACATATCCTATATGCTTATAGTACGTCAATTTATTAAACTGTTATTAAAACAATGAACCAAAATTAATTTTTAATATATAAATAAAATTTATATATGAATATTTTTAATGATTATTTTAACACAATACATATGTTTATGCACCTTAAATGATTTAAATTGCTGGGATCTAATTATTTTTTATTTTATTTTAGGATTCTATATTTGATCAAAAACAAGCATAAAGATAATTAATTAAAAATGTAGATGATATCTCATGAAAAGGGGTACGTCAAGGCCTAATCCTATAGCTAAAAATTAAAAAACTAATATAAAAACGAAATAAATCAATTGTAATCACACAATTCACATCTTGATTCCACCATTCATGATGTAAAATCATTATTAAATTTAGATAATCAAAAGATAATATGGAAAAGGTGCATTTTTGGATAGAAACACATATGTCATGGTGTGAAACATATGGTCATGTCATGACATTCTCCAAAACTATCTAGATCACATTCATAGAATTAAATCATGTTGTGAATTTTCTAGCACAACAAAATTTCCATTATGAAAACATTATTCACAATATGAAATCATCTAATGTACCTAAAATATATAGGTTTGAGGAAAATTAGGATGGCTACTTTTTATTTGACTAGGGACCTCCAATAAAACCCTAGCCTAACCGAGAATCATTCTTTTAGAAATTACAATGTCTCATGACTATATTTTAATTATAATTAGAAGGACTATAGGGGGTTGAAATGGGATCAACTCCTATAGGGGAACAACTAGATGAGGAAACCCTACAGTTGTGCTCTTTTTCTACATTCTTATACTTCTTTTATATTCATTCATTCATGTGACGTCTACCCTCTTCCCAATCAACTCAACTAACATATCCTTTATAGGGTTGTTTTTTGTGTGGTTGGGTAGGGGATGTTATGCTAATTGCAATTTTTTATGAGTTTTTAGTCTAAAGTATTAAAGTCATTCTTTTATACATCATTCTATTACCATTGTTATATATCTTCTGTTAATACTATATTAGATTGTGTTCGGGTTGATTCTATAATTTCAACTTCCGTAGTCAACGATCCATATCTCCCTCAACCAAATTCCAATCTTTATACGATGGAATATATTAGTGTGTGGTGGGCAGTTATCAGTGATCACTTGAACAGTGTGCAAATATAGGTGCAACATTTATTAATTGGTGCATAACAATATCCTATTGAATATTTCCCATATTAATCAAGGGGATTTGTTCCCACAATAAAAATATGGGAAGGAGGGTGCACTAATATCATATTACAATATAGGAGAAGATCACTATGACCATCCATCCTAGGGAATGATATAATTTAATAGAGAAATTTTTCTCTTATCGGATATTAGGGGAAGAATTATAAATATTTGAAAAATCATAATATAATTTCACTACAAATAAGTAAGTCATATCTGATCATAATATTTTATCCATTATTTTCAACTGATCATTTAATTTGATTATCAATTTCTCAAATTACTAAAATCAAACCCAAATCAGTTTTCCTAAAATAAATATACAATAGTGAAAACACCATTTGTTCCACTCTTCATCCGGAAGCTACCTTGGGTTAACCATTAAACTATACATATATAATAATAAATTTCCTTGAACCTTAAGATGTACACATCAAACATAAAACCATTTAAATTCATATGGGGACTATGAAAAAAACACAATCATTTATGTAACATCCCAGGTAAATGAAGAACATGACATTTTTCATATTTATTAATATTTGAGAATAAAATATTACTTCTACTTTAAAGGGGACTCTATGTTCAATGGCGTACCCGATACGCAATAATGGGTTTCTTTGAAATCTAACTTTGCACACTAATAATATAATATAATTATTTTAAATGGTAGTTAACGCCTAAAAATTGTATTAGAAGCAATGAACATAACTAACTAAAATATGATTATACATTTTTGTTAGATATTTTTACATATATTCAATAAAATTAAAAGGCTTAAAATAAAAAAAGAATTTGATTTTAAGCATGAATACTCTAATATTCACTAAATGGTCGATTTACTACCTTTTGATGGCGAACACTCATTAAATTCAGTTTTGGTCAATTTTAAATGTTTCATTCGAATAATTTAAATTCTTCTCTAGAATCCGGACATCAAAATTTAATTTTGGTAAAATTTTGGTATTTTTTCTATAAAAATTATTTTTTGATGAATAGTGAAAAATACTGTATTTTAATTCAAAACTACCTTTTAATATAATTTATATATATGGTTCAATTATCTATTTAGTTTGTTTTAATTTTTAATTAGATTATATTTTTACCATTTAATTTAATGGTGTTCATTAGAATTAATTTTACTTTGAAAGTGAACATAAAGAAGAGTCAATCTTTTGACATATATTGTTTCGTAAAAACATGCTATTTCTTTTGACAACGGGAATTAATTTTAAATTAATTAATGAAACTTCTAAGTTTTTAATTTTGTAAAATAGATATCATTTTTTAATTTGGAATATGAAATTCTACTTAGGCTAAATTTTTGGTATTTTTTTGAAAAACATAAATTTGTGAAGAATAGTGAAACAACTAAGTAGTAGTTAAAAAACTGACATTTTCATTTAAATGAAATTTTACTGCTTCTATGAATTGGATTTTAAAAATTAGACATACATGGTTGATATTAGTATGTATAATATGTTTCAATAAGATGATAATAATTTTTGGTGAATTGTATCTTTTTACTTTTATTTACCGCCGTTAAAGATTAATAGGGTAATTTAAGGTAAAAAAATATTATAATAATAAAAAATTACCTTAAAACATAACCTTACCTTATTTAATGATTCATTTCTGACAATGGGTATCCATGGGTTGATTTTGGGACCCCATGGATTCACAAGGGAGTGATAATGACACTTTAAATTAATTAATTTAATGTAATGAAAAAAATGATACAAAAAAATAACTTTTAGTAAATTAAATTTTACATGGGGTTATGTACGTTATAGTTTAAAATATAAAAAATAATTGGAAATATAAAAATATTACCTACATCATGGTACTTTTTTCATATTTTTTAGACATCAAATAGATAAAATTATTTGTGAAACAAAAATGATGCAGTATTTACCTCATTAATAAATGATTTAAAAAAGATTATAAATAATATAAAAACATCCAAAACCTATCCAATTCTTAACAGATGAATTCATTTCTACCATGAGTCATCTTATATTTTACCTTAATGTGTTTTGGACTTTTATAAACCGAAATTCATTATATAATAATATAATATTTTCTCACTTTCCTAAAGAACCCCTCCCCCCTTATAAAAAGCCTTTATTCTAACCCATTCCTCACACCTCTCAAGCCCTTTGACTCATCCAACTCAAACCCAAATAATCTTTCAGGATCCCTCTTTTCCTATTATAATCTTTAACTTATGCATAAGATACTTTAATAAGTCCTTTTGGTTAAAACTAATGGGAGTTATCCGAATTAATGGTAATAGTTTCTCTCAAATTATTTTCTTTTATTTTACATCCAAATCCCCTAAACTATTTTCATTAAATTATTTTATAACAAAAACATTATCCTTAATATACTTGGATTTTATAATGATAAGGATTATAAATACACTTACACACACCTCCATCTAATGGGTAAAGAACATATTGTTTCTCTGGGTGACAAACTAACACCTCATGAAATGATGATTTTTCAATTATCTCCTACCGCATCATATAGTGGAAATTATGATGAAAATATAATAATATATGACATAAATTATTTTTTTGTTGTCTTTATGATTCTGTATTTTTAATTTATATCATACCTTTATGGTTTCCATTATGAGTAAACGTGATAATTTCATTTGAGGACGTGTGGACTACAACCACCTCAAAGTGATATGACTCATTCATACCATATGTGGGACATATAAAAAAGGATTTATTGAAATTATAAATGATATTATAATGGAATTATAATATAATTATTTATCGTTATATATTCATTCAAGTAAAATATTAAATAGAAATGAAAGTAGCATGCATGCATACGTACAGCTTACCGTCTCCATGAACGGTGCATTATATTTGTTATCTCCAAATTTTATGTACTGTAATAAATACATATATATACTGGATATATATGATATATATGATATCTAAATCATGAATATCATTATGGATATAATGGAAACTTGACCACCTGGACAACTTTTAATTATAAGTTGTTTATTTTTTACTCGAGTAACAAATATCGACAAAATGATCATTATTAACATAAATGGTAACATGATGTTTATAAAATGGTAATAAGTGATATAAAAAGAATAATAAACTTAATAAGGTTTATTAATCAAGTATAAGATAACTTAATTTTATTATTCCATAATAACAAGGGACAAACAAGGCATGTCAGACATGAGGTAAGGGGTTTCTTATCTCACATTTAATTCAGGGTGATTACAGTTGTTCACCACAAATTTATTTCATTTTATGTTTTTTGTACTTCCATTTGGTATATATTATCATTATTATCTTTATATTAATTTTATTCTTTGAATAATTAGGTTTTTATTAACTTTTGGTCATTCGACTCGATTGATTATGACGTGGTAAGGGATTTTCATCTCACTTTTTATTCATGTGATATTCATGCTATATTTTCCACTATTTATCTTTCTGTGTTGTATGTACTACCAATGACTGTATTCATTGTGTTATATAATTAAATTTATTGGTATTTAAATATTTATTTTATGATCCTTCATTCATGGGTGGTATGTTTCGTAAGTTACCAAATTGGTAAGGGATCCTTTAACCCAATTTTTATTTCTTGGGTTAATCTTCTAATTATTAATTATGTCAAGCTATAATTTTGTGTGTAATCACTCTGTATTTATTAATGTTGTAATTTCCACTCCCCTTTATGTGGATATACATTTTATACACATAATCACTCTATTGAGAAAATCTCAAGTCATCGATATGAACTTGATAAGAGTAATTTTAACTCAGTTTCCATTTGTTGAGTTACACATCCAAGTCATTGGTTTTGTATTAAAAAGAACTTCTGTGAAATTACTAAGATTTATTTACACCTAATATCCAATTATATTGAGTGTATTTTTATTTTTCACTCATTATTATGTAATTTATTTATCTTTAATCTAAGTATACTATTTTTATAAGGGATTTTGTCTAAATTTACATTCCATTGAGACTTCATTATCATTATGAACCAATTCACTTTTATACAGTGTATATAATGTCATTTGGAATATTATATCATGAATCCATTTATTCTCATGTTATTATAACCTTTTGATTAAATGTTATTCCTCAATTATTTGTATTTTAGTGTCTCTTATTTTGTTAAAAACTCTTTAACTAAAATATCGTTTTAAAGGTTTTAATGATTTATACTTCTAAATATTTATTATTAATGACCCTGCTTTAAAAATTGTTTTTAGGATTTATTTATATGGGCATTAATGTTTACAAATGATAATTCATTAAAACCTTCCAAGTGGTATGGGACACTTTGATTCAAAAATCTCCTTATTAATTGTTTTGAAGGATTTTATAAAGCATTGTTTATTTCAATTTCTTCATTTGATATATTGTGTTTGGAATGTTGTAATGTTATCTTTCCATTATGCTTGAGTTATGTATTATGAATATGTTATAGTTTTTGGGCATTGTTTACGTATAAGGCTGGTTTTTTGATAAACCTAGTGTGGATGAGCCCAATATAACTCTCCAATGCATTGGGCAATGTGACGGTGGTCAACATTAATGTTTCTCCTAAGAGATTCAGGGAATATACTGTGATGGGAATTCCTATTGTGAATCCCTATGTATCTGTGAAAGCAATAATGTAAGTATGTTATGAATTTCATAAGTTACCTTTATGATTTATGATTTGTGTGTGTTATTCAAAAATATTATTATTTTTCAAGGTATATTAGGATTGAAGAGTATGGTTTAATTGATTTGTTTTTATTAATGGGCTAACATTTCTTTTCATTATTTTATAATCCTTTACTGAGAATTTAATTCTCATCCCATCTTATCAAATTTTTTTCACAGGACATAAAGATAAATAGGGTAAAGGATGAGATCAAGGAAAAGTCATGTTGTCTAAAACATGGAACTAGACATGTCTCTTTTTTATGTGTTTTTATATTATGAAAAATTGATACTGGGTAGCAGTGTCTACATGTAATATTAATGTTGTTATGTAATATTTATGGCCTAATTCTCTAAAACTCTAAACCTAAAAATATCCTTAATGTGAATTCTTGACATTATTCAATATTATGTAATGATTATGGTCGAGTCCTTACAGTTGGTATCAGAGGGAGGTTTAAATAACTTTAGAGGTTAGGGTGTTCTTTAAGCATATGTGACATTACCATAATGGTTAGGATTTTAGAAAGAGTAATAGTTATTTTAGATTAAGTGAATGTGTTTTAGATAACATGAATAAGTATATCTTAGTATTTGACCTCCTCAAAAGATATTATATGAAGGTTTTAATGATATAATCACACTGAACATTTTGGTTTTTGTAAATGGATGGTTCTAGGAGGCACCAAAGTTACAGTCGATGTGAGATAGTTTTCTGAATGAGAAACTAAATGAAATGGGAGCTGTAATAAGAACTCTTGTGGTTATTCTCAACTAACTATCTGGAGTCATGATTGACAACCTGAACCTTGGTGATTTTTATAAGGCATCGTGTATGTGATAAAAAATACCTAAGGATGTTCAGGTAATAATCATAAAGGTAATTATGTTCAAAGACCTATGTGTTAAGGATGTGGAAATGAACACTTAGTAAAATGCTTCAAAGGGATGGGAAGATACTATAGATATGGAAATGAAGTTCATAAAGAAAAAACCTACCACGGAAAAAAGGAATCATCTTGTTGAATCTATGAATGGGAAAGAAGTTCTGTATGAGGGATAAATTGAATGTTTTAATAGTAGTGTGTGTGTTCATTATAAAAATAGATTTCCTATGAATATGTTTCAAGAATAGGATCACCAAAATCAAACAAATATACGTTTACCAATAACTAATGACATTATTATTGAGGATGAAGAAACTTTCCATAACCAATGAAAGGTATGGATTATTTCTTAACATATGTTTGAATAATATTGAATATTAAGATATGGTTCATGATTTTTTTTGTATGAAAAAATTATTTCATAATAATTTAAAAATGAATAGTTAATGGATCATGAAGAATGTTTAATGAGTATGAAGTCAACATATAATGGAT
Organism: Viscum album; assembly: GCA_963277665.1. NCBI lineage: Eukaryota > Viridiplantae > Streptophyta > Magnoliopsida > Santalales > Viscaceae > Viscum > Viscum album. Next base: position 1,324,106,895 of record OY728142.1, on the reverse strand, counting down.
TCAAGTGTTATGGTTGATTTTAGGATGGTGAAACACTTAAAAGTATTAAGGCTCTTTTGACGATGGGATTAGATTAGAAGTGTTTTTATAGTATGTATAACCCTGATGTTTGCTATATAAAAATTTTAATCAAGAAATAATTATCTTTTATTTTGTGGATATAGTTATAAAGAACCATTTGGGTATCTAAGATCCTTGAATTTGAGGAAATTACAGGTTAATACATTTTGGTATGCAAAATGAAAGTTATTAGACAACATTTGTGGTTAAAATATGTTATGGTTAATTTTGAGGAATTTAAATCTTTTTGGGAATGTTATAAAATTAAATACTTTTTGAAAATGGGAAACAAACAGACCGCGTGACAACCCATCACGTCGGAAAAAGATGCAAGAATCGAACCCTCAACAAAAGTGTGACTGGGATTTATCGCCTCCCATTAGACTACATGAAGTCCCTGGTTAGTATGACTAATTATTTTTAGTTAGATAATTTTATGAATCAAGAATAATTTTATTTTCTTTTATCAATAGAAATTATTTACCTTTCATAGAGAATATATGATTTGGTTAATTACACATCAGTATGAGACTTTAAGAGTAGTCAATGTTTTTAGAGATAAATGTTAAGATTTTAGTGGAATACTATGTGATCTAATCCTATTTAAATTTTGGGTTTCAATCATTGTATGGGTTACTTTGACGAATTTATGGAATGTTGTTTATTGAATGGTCTTTGGTGATCTTGGGGTATTATTAGACAAATTTTGGAGATTAAGCGTAGTTTTTATTTATGTAAAAGTTTATCCTTTTTGAGAATAATCTGATCTTGTACTAAATGTTTTGGTTTTGGTTGATTTCTAAAGACATGGAAAATATATATTTCATATTCTGTGGATTATGTGATACTCTTGAAGTTGATTCCAAATCTTTTAATGTGACCAAGTCATTTTGAATACTCATCTTTTGGATAAAAGTTTCATTTCTGGTAGAAATTTAGTAAAGGATAAAAGTCTACATGACATGTAAGTATGTATCCATATGTTTGTAGTTTATCTCATAAATAAATTCCTTCAATTTATGAAAATTAACTATAAAAAAACTTTTTCTATTAACTTTTCCTACTAGGGAATCAAATACTGTTTAACACATCACATTTTTGTGATTTTCGGGTGGTTAACTTTCTCCTAGTCATGTTTTCTGTCACTCTCTATTTGAACTTGACCATTTGTTCTCCCTTACAAATCCATGTTTTTCTACATGGGATCCTAGTATAGTTTATCTTGGGTTACCTTTGTACATCCCTTTCTTTATTTTAAAGTGATAGTTTTTCTAAATCTTTTCCGATGTGGGAATTTTAATGAAGATTCGAAGCCCAGTTTTAAAATTGTGAGGACACAATTCCCAAAAGGGGGGAAGGATGTAACATCCCAGGTAAACAAAGAATATGAAAGTATTCATATTTATTAATATTTGTGAATTAAATATTATTTCTACATTAATGGGGACTCCATGTTCAATGGCAGACCTGATACACAATAATGGGTTTCTTTCAAATCTTACGTTGGACACTAATAATATTATATTATTATTTTAAATAGAAGTTAATGACTAGACAATGTATTGGGAAGAATGAACAGAACAAACTATATTATTATTATAAATGTTTGTTAAATGTTTTTTACATTTATCCAATAAAATTTAGGGGCTCAAAATTAGAAAATAATTTGATTTCAAGCATGAATACTGAAATATTCACTTAAAGGTTGATTTAATGCCTTTTTATGGAAAACCCTCATTAAATCTAGTTTCAGTAAATTTTAAATGTTCCACTTGAAAAAATTAAATTCTTCTTTATAATCGTGACATCAATATTTACTTTGGATAAATTTTTTGTTTTTTTGAAATAAAATTTATGTTTTGATGAATTGTGAAAAATACTGTGTTTTAATTCACAACTAACATTAAATATAATTTATTTATATGGTTATATTATATTTTTAATTAATTTTAATGTGTAATTATGTTATATTTTAACCATTTAATTCAATGGTGGTCATTGGAATTAATATCACTTTGAAATTTGACATAAACAATTTTCAATCTTTTGACAGATATTGTTTCTTTAAAACACGCGATTCGTTTTGACAAGGGAAATCACATTTATGTTAATTAATGCTAATTATATGTTTTTAATTTTTTTTCAAATATTTCTCATTTTTTAATTTGGAATATAAAATATATCTTATGCTGAATTTTTGGTATTTTTCTAAAAAACATCAATTTTTGAAGAATAGTGAAACCACTAAGTAGTAGTTAAAAACTGACTTTTTATTTAAATGAAATTTTGACACTTCTGTGAATTTCATTATGAAAATTAGACATAAAAGGTCGTTATTATTAATTAAACTATGGTTCAATAAGATGAAAATAATTTTTTTGGTGATTAGTAACTTTTGACTTTTTATTTACTACGGTTAAAGGTAAATAGGGTAATTCAAGGTAAAAAGAATATTATAATAATAAAAATTTACCTTAAAAATTGTACTAACCTTATTTAATGGTCCATGTTCTACCCTAGGTATCCTTGGGTCGATTTTGGGGCCCTATAGAGCCACATGGGAGTGATAATGGCACTTTAACTAATTTAATGTAATGACAAAAATGACACAAAAAAATATATTTTAGTAAATTAATTTTTACATGGGGTTATATAAGTTATAGTTTCGACTATAAATATTAATTGGAAATATAATAAGATTTCCTACATCATTGTATATTTTATTTTAAATTTTTAGACATCATATAAATAAAAGTATTTATGACACAAATATGATGTAGTATTTACTTCATTAATAAGTGATTTAAATAAATAAGATTATAAATATTAAAATAACATAAAAAACATGTCGAATTATAATTGGATAAATTTATTTTGACTATGAGTCATCTTATCATTAACCGTAAATAGTTTTGGACCTTTGGGAACTGAAATTAATTATATAATAAAAAAATATTTTCACACTTTCCTATAGAACCCCTCCTCCCAATTATAAAAAGCCTTTACTTCTATCCAATTCGTCACATCTCTCAAGCCCCGTGGCTCATCCAAAACCTGCTCAAATAACCGCTTAAGATCCCTCTCTTCCTCCTAGAAGCCTTAACTTAGGCTAAAGGAACTTCAAGAAGTCATTTTGGTTCAAACCAAAGGGAGTTACCTGAATTAAAGATAACAATTTCTCCTAAATTCTTTTTGTTTATTTTACTTCTCCAACCCCTAAACTCTTTTAATTACTTTCATTTATAATAACAACAGTATCCGTAATATATTAGGATTTTTTATGGGAATGATTCAAACTAAACTTACAAACACCTCCATATAATTTGCAAAGAGCATACTGTTTTTGTGAGTGGAAAACTAACACCTCACAAAACAATGATTGTTCAATTATCACCTACAGCCTCTTACAGTAGCCATTATAATCAAAATGTATTTATATATGATATATATTATGTTTATATTTCCTTATTCTTCTGTATTTTTAATTTATATCATACCTTTTTGTTTTCCATTATGAGTAAACATGATAATTTCATTTGAGGAAGTGCGGACTAACACCCCTCAAAGTGATATGAATCCTTCATACCATACGTGGGACACATAAAAAATATTTATTGAAATTATATATGATATTATACGGGAATTATAATATAACTATTCATCAATAATTTTTCATTCAATTAAAATACAATGTTGAAATTAAAGTAGCATTCATGCGTACAAAGGACTTACCATCTCCATGAACGATGCATTTCATTTCTTATCTCTAAATGTTATGTAATATTTTAAATAAATATATATACTAGATATATATGATATATATTATATCTAAACCATGAATATAATTTTTTAGATAATGGACTCTTTATCACATCCACAACTTGTAATTATAAAGTGTTCATTTTTTACTCAAGTACCAAATATCGACATAATGACCATTATTAACTTAAATGATTACATGATGTTTATAACATGATAATAAGTGATATAAAAGAAATAATATACATAAAAAGGGGTTATTAATCAAGTATAAATTAATTTGAGGTTATTATTTATGAAGAACAAGGAACAGAAAAGTCAAGTCAAACACGAGGTAATGGGTTTCTTATCTCACTTTTAATTCAGTGAGATTTCGGTTGTTCACCACAAATTAATTGGATATGGTGTATTGTGTATTTAAATTTGGTGAATATTATCATGAGAATATTTATATTCATGTTATTCTGTGAAAAATTTTGTTGTTATTAGCTTTTGGTCGTACGACTCAATTTATTACAACGTGGTAAGGGATTTTCATCTCACTTTTTATTCTTGTGATATTCATGCTATATTAGCCACTATTTCCTTTTGTGGGGTGTATTTACTACCCATGGAAGTATTAATTTTATAATATAATTCAATTTATGGGTATTTACATTTTCATTTTATGATCCTTCTTTCATGGGTTGTATGTTTTGTAAGATACCAAATCGATATGGGAACCTTTTAACCCAATTTCCTTTCCTTGGGTTAATCTTCTAATTCATAATTATGTCATGATATGATTATGTATGGAATCACTATTTATATATTTATGTTTAAATTTACACTCCCCATTGTGTGGATATACTTTTGATACACAAAATAACTCTATTTAGAAATTTTCATGTCATCGATATGAACTTGATAATAGTAATTTTAACTCAGTTTCCATTCATTGAATTAATCATCCAAGTCATTGGTTTTATATTAAAAAGAACTTGTGTGAATGTACTTAGATTGATTTACACCTAATATCCAATCATATTGGGTGTATTAATATTTGTCACACATTTTTATTTAATTTATGTATCTTTAATCTAAGTATACTATTTTTATAAGGGATTTCCCCTCAATTTACATTCCATTGAGACATCATTATAGTTATGAACCAATTCACTTTTATACTATGTATATACTATCCATTGGAATTTATATACCGAATCCCTTTATTATCATGTTATTATAATGTTATGATTAAATGTTATTCCTCAATTTTTTATAATCAAGCGTCTCTCATTTTGTTAAAAACTCTTTAACTAAAATATTGTTTTAAATGTTTTAAATATTTATTCTTCAAAATATTTAACATTAATGTCCATGTTTTTAAAATTGTCTTTAGGATTTATTTCTATGTACATTAATGTTTTCACATGATAATTCATTAAAATCATCCTAGTGGTATGGGACACATTGGTTCAAAAATCTCATTATTAAATGTTTTAATGGGTTTTATCAACCATTGTTTATTTCAATATATTGATGTGATATATTTTGATTGGATTGTTGAAATGTTATATTTCTGTTATTATTGTGTTATATGTTATGAATATTTTATGGTTATTGGTCATTGTTTACCTATATGGGTGGTTTTGTTAAAAACCAAGTGCGGGTGAGCCCGAGATTGCTCTCCAATGCATTGTGTGATGTGATGGAGGTAATCATTAATGTTTATCCTAATAGATTTAGGGAATATACTATGATGGGTATTCCAAATGTGACTCTCTATGTATCTGTGAAAGCTACAATGTATGTATGTTATGAATGCCATCAGTTACCATTATGATTTATTATTTGTGTGGGTTATTCAAAAATCATATCATTTCACAAGGTATGTTATGATGAAAAGTATGGTTTCATTGATTTGTATTTATTTATGGGATAATGTTTCACTTTATTATTTTATAACCCTTATTGTGCTTTTTTATGATCATCCCATGTTCTGAAATGTTTTTCACAGGACATAAAGATGAATAGGGTCAAGGACGAGATCAAGAAGAAGTCATGCTATCTAAAACATTGAAATAGACATGTATTTTTTTGAGAGTATTTACTTTATGAAAAAATGGATACTAGGTAGTAGTGTATACATGTAATATTCATGTTGTTATGTAATAGTTATGGACTAATTATCTAAAAATCTAAACCTAAAAAGATCCTCAATGTGAATTCTTGACATAATTCTAGATTATGTAATATTTATGGTCGGGTCCTTAAAATTGAATAACTCATAAAAAAAACCAAATAATTGTTTTCAATCCAGAAATTGAAAGAACAATAACCCAATTAAGGAGAATAAACTCAAAGAAATATTTTAGGAAATAACACTCACATATTTATGTACAACTCTCAGTGTCCACTCTGAAACGATATATATGGCTGGCAATCCTGACAAAAACCAGAGAGACACTAGCACCCCTAAGTTAACAGATCACACTAACCAACCTGTTATCCCTTCAATAGAAAATGATTTTTAGTTACACCATAATAAGATACACGTGCTTCTAAAACTACATGATCTTTTAGTAGAAGACCCCAATAGATGGATCGAATATTTCACATGTGTATTTTAATGATCTAACCCCAATGAAATCACACAATACCTATTCAGGTGGATAGAATTCACATTTCCACTAAAAAGATATATGAAGGAATGGCTGTAAATCCTATAACAAAGATAATTAAACGACTATAAAGATATAAAAAGTCATTTATTTAGGCATTTTTTAAAAATTCAGTAGAAGGGTAATTAGAATAGATACTTATTCCTTTCAGTAGTTAATATAGATATTATTTATATTGATTTGGAGTTTTCAAGATGATCAGTGCCAACTACCCAAATCAAATAATAGAGGAACACAACATCCTTATTTTTATATTCAAATGCCTACTTATTAATGATCATAACCCACTTCATGCCTCATCAAGAGGAGAACTAAAAAACAAATCACCAGCAGATGCTAGAGTTTTATTAATATGATTACTCAGAACTCATAGAAATTTTTAACTAGAGGTATAGACATGAGGGAAATCTATGAGGTATGAACACATAATTCACCAAAATTATATGGAACCCAAATTAAAAATCTATCATGGTTAGTAAGAAAACATTATATCAACATAGTGAGAAAACAACAAGGCTCACCCTATGTATATGGTTTATACTTTTCTACAAATCATTAAACTAACTAATGTATTGAGGTATTGGAAACAAAAAATTGTGCATACACATTCTAATTGATTAAATAATGATGGAACTAGGATGGACCCCATTTTCAAAATCAATACCATTTTTAGAATCTATTATACCTATATTAATTATAAAGTCCATCACTATTTCAACAACACTACAGACATCACAAAAAATAACCATATTTTCATCTTCCACGTTTTTAGAAAAGACATATTAGAATGCGCCATCTAGTTTACAATCCTCAAATGATCATCATCCAAGATCCAATGATACTAGAAGATATGATAAGATGTATAATCTAAAAAATCAATTCGGAATAGTTATAGAATTTATAACAAATAATTCTATAAAACAACCAACATAAAAAATCAAGAATCCAACTGAGAAAATTGGAATGATTACCACTAAAAAGTACAAAATCACTACAACTACATAAAAAATTAATGACTGGTTATTCTGGGAAGAATTATCATGTCCCATAAATCAATTTGAAGGGTGTGAATAATAATCATGAAGATGTAGGGAATAGTTTTATAGAAGAGAGACTATAGAAACCAATGAATAATCAAAAATAGAAGAAGAAAAATATTCCAACACAATTCACCTATTTGTTAATTTGATATAATTATTGGGAGAAAGAAAGAAATCACTAAATATATTCAAGAGATCATAAAAAATATGAGATTAAAACATTACTCATAGAGACAGTACAAAAAATATGGAAAATTAAAAAATCTCTAAAGTTTTTGTGCTTTAAGAGAAGAGGACATTGTAGAATAAAAGCTCATCTGCCTTGGAATAAGTGTCTCAGTGCTGATATGAGAAGTGATATTAAAAAATTCAAGATCCATGGTCATTATATATTCCATGCATCATTTCCTATTTATTTTAATTTTTTTGATGATTTATATTATTTAGTTTATTCATTAAACGATATACTTCATCTAATTTTCCCACTTACATATTTGATAATTGAATCCATTACGGATGGTGGTTTAATTAGAAAATATATCCTGTGTATTCCCTACTGAAGTTATAAAACATATAATTTTTAGCTCTAAGAGGGGTTTTATTTCCAACAAACTTTCTTGTCCTTTTCGTGGAAAAAGAAAGGCCACAAAGTGAGTAGACAATCATTTTGGGTATAAATTTCATAAAAATATCCATGAAAATAATCAAAATTTATTAAAGAAAACTTATCATGGTTATTGAAGATAGTTATGTTCATTTCAACATAATTGACTTCATAGAACATCCATCAAGGTGAAATTCCAAAAAATTGATCTCCTATAAAGAAGGTACTTAAATTACTAAATAAAGTGTTATTCCTTGAAAATTTTTATACTTACAAGATCAATGTATTTGTTAAATCACAATGAATTGTGTATGATCCAAAATATTTCAAAATTATGTTTTATTAAATGAAGAAGAGATAAAATCACAATTTTATTATAGTTTTTTAAATGTGGATGAAGAATCAATTTCTAGATCAGTTGATATGATCAGGAAGTAAAAAATATTGAAGATGAAACTGGAAATATTAAACTATATCTCTAGAAGGAACTGCCTTTGATTAAAGAGGAATAGGTTAAGATGCAATTCATCTTTCTCACTCTACAACATGAATTGAAAAAGGTAATAAAAAATGTCATTAAAACTATAAATTTTTGAGGATGATATTATCAAACAAATGAGAACAAATTATGACATGTTCAATGTCAACATTAATATAATCAATTTAAAAATAGCCTTATTTTATTTAGTAGAAATTTTATGAAAACAAAATATGAGTTTATGTGGGTCAAGAATAATGTGGGTCAATATTCAATGACAAGGGATGGGAAGAATATTCCAATGGGGCATAAATCCTTTAGAACAGTGAGGTTAATATTTCAATAAAATAGTATCAATTAACTTGACATACCAAAAACCAACCAAGAAGGAAAATATTTCGAGGGGTTTGTTAATGTTATCATAAACATGCGGTCACAAAAAATTATGGTAGAATTAATATAAATTTACAACGAAAGTGGAATGAAAAATGGGGGTATTAGTTAACTATACACAAAAAGGTTTGAATGTGATGTTCTCTATGCAGTGAATGGAAGAAGGGTTCAGAAAAAATCGAATAGTAATAATTTACATAAAGTTGTTAAGTAATCTGGCCACGTTAATTTTAATTGAATATAAAAATTGGTGCAGCTAAATAAATTTATATAACCACTAAAAATTAAATTCTTTTATAAGATAACGAGACTTCAATCACTATAAATTTTCAAAGGATGAAGGGGTCCCATGGGAACCTACCTCTAGATCTAGTAAAACAGATTTTCCTATCAACCTGATTATATTTTATGCCCCACATCGTTATGCATTTCCATTACATTTTATTAAATATAGTAATTATATATTAAATATACCTTCCTGAAAATTTAATTCGAATAAACTATAAACACAATATTAATTATGTGTCTGATAAAATTCATAGTCTAGGATTTTATTAAAAAAATTCACTTTTTTAGTTGATGCAAAAAAATTAAACAGTTGTGTTTCTGAGAGGTACCCTATTTTCTTCATCAATTCACTCTTCTCCTATATCCAATTTAAGAATAATTGAAATATTATGAAATATCATTTGTAATTATTCTTATTTTGAAATCCCATTTAAATTTTACATATGTTAATCAAATTAGAGAAACTATAAAAAGATCTCATCATGAATTAATAATTCACATCATGAAAATTGAACGTATGATATGTAATGAAGAATACTCATCCTGAAAATGTTCCAGAACACATCTGAGAAATGAATATTCATGTCATGAAAATGTTGCAGAGCATATCTATTGGTAGAATACTAATGTATCCCAACCGAATAATCATTACTAAGTGGATTTTTCATTTATATTTATTATCTTTTGAACTTTCTATATTTTACATTTGATAATTTATTTTTAATCTTTAAAAAACGTTGTTTCCCATAGTTATCCTTCTATCATTACATGATTGGTCTAGATGTCATAATTTTATTAAGAATTACATTTTTATGTGTTTCATATTTCCATGTTAAAGAGATTGATTAATTTAAATGGGGATTAAACTAATTAATGAGAATCATTGGATGTTAATTTTGATTAATCATGATTTTATAGAATTATATAATTTGGTTAAATGAAATTTCCTAACCATTTTTATATATTTAATTTCTAAAATTAATAAGGATTTATTTTTAATTATATTTCAATCGATGAGTGATTAAACAAAATTTATATATTCCATCTCCGAGATTATTTGTAGTTCAAGTACTTTCTATATTATTTTGATTATATTTCTTGAGTGATCTCGAGGCATGCCACTTGCATGAATATTGACTTGATCTTATTGAATAAATGACTATCTAAAATGAAAATTTTCATGTTTGAGGAAATTATAATTATTAATCCCTTATATTTTGAAACCCCATTTTAAATAAATCATTACGTAGCAGGTAAAATTCATTAATTACCTCATTAGAAATAATCCACATTACCAGAAATTTATATACATTCCTACAATGATCTATTTATGACGATTAACATTTCAGTGTTTAAGTGTTAGGGTGTGGGAATTCATGGATGAAGGGATCTGTAACATTTTATGAAAAAGTGTGGTGGTTCTAATCAATGAATTTGGATAGGATCCTGTAACATCCATTGAAATTATTTATTCCTTTCATGATAAAAAAATTGTGCTTTATGAAAATCAAAAAAAAAATTTCTTAGAAATTTGTTCTTTTGATAATATGTTGTAAGGTGGGGGATGTGATATTTCAATAAAGAATAATTTTAAAGAAAAATATAAAAAATTGGTGAAAAATCAACCAGGTGATGTACAATCATTAGGCATACATTAATTAGGACCTCAGGCTGCGTTATAGATTGTGGGAGTATCCATTTTACTCGAAGAAATTATGTCAAACTAATTAGATATCATGCATTATAACATATAGATAGACTGTTTCCATCCTTAATATTTTAAAATAAATTACTACCAAGAATAATCCTTAAATTCATCAGAACCATTTTTTAAAACCCCTCATGACTTTATGTGAATTTTTTCTTTACCAACTGGAGAATTTTAATCCTTTTAAAGAATATGGAAAAGAATAATGTACCCTTAATAAGGACATAACTCTACTTGAATTTGTTTCATGAGTGATGAGAGAAAATAAAAAAATTTGGTGTAAGCCAAGAGTTGTTATGTTTGATGATAATGAATTATGATATTTGAATTGAATAGAGGAAAAGATCCACCATTTTTCCATGAGAAAGAGTATAATACTTGGGTTGATTAGTTTTTTTGATGTATGTGATGTTGGATTGATGTATTTATATGAAACATATAATATTGACCCTCCATTAAAAGTTATTTGATTTAATTACGTGGAAATGCTGGGGAATTAACAGGGAAAATATTTTGTGTGATTATTTTTATATAAAACACATTATATTTGAACTTTAATTGATTAAAATTTATGGGGTTTAATTATTTTATTCTTTTATGGAATGATATGGATTTTATAGAAAATAATAATAAATGTGATTTATCCAATATGTAGATGTTGTTCTATGAAAAATGATAAGTCAAGGACTGAGCCAAAAGCTAAAAATAAAATAAAATTCATAAAACTAGGAATAATATGCTATAAAATCACAAATAATGTTTTGAACCCAACATTCAAAATGTGAAATTATCCCGAAACATGATGCATAGGAAGATATAAAGCGAAAAATTTTATTTTGGGAATGAACCACATGTGTCATGTCATGACTCGTGTGGTTATGTCAGGACATTATGATAAACCATCTGGAAAAATTTTAGAGCATAAAAACATGACAAAAATTATACAGCCTTGCAACATCCACATCATAAAAACACTCATCAGGATGTGAAAATACCCAAAAAAACGAAAAATGTACTATTTTAATGAAATTTATGAAAAACACCTCATTATTTTACACAAGACCACCAAGTACACCCATGATTGACCTAGAATCATTATTTGGAAATTTATGTCACCATATACTACTTTTTATCTCTACTGAAAGACGTCATGTGTCGAATGAAAGGGGATCAACAGAATAAATAGAAGCACTGGATGTGGAAACCCTAATGTATGATTGATCTTATGCTTCCTTTTACTTTATTATATTCTCTTTCAATATTCTGATGTCTCCCCTCTATCGAATTACCTCGAATAGCCTATCCGTTGACTAGTTATTCTTCTAAGTTATCAGGAAAGGGAAAGCTTAGAATGTTTCAGATTTGTTTGGAGTTTTTGTGCCCAAATAAATAAAATATTTGTATTCCTCTCATTTCTTGTATGAATTCCCAAATTCATTTTAATAATACCTAATGTATTTCCTTATGAAATTATTATATAATTTCAATTTCATTGGTTGATTATCTAATCACCCTCCCCTTATTTTCTATATTTTTACGATGAAATAGAGTGGGTTTGGGTATTGAGTTTTCAGCAATCACCAACAAGTGTGTGGGACTGTGGTTCGAACTTTTATTAATTCGGGAATGAAAATACCTTATCAAGTATTATTCTAATTAATCTTGGGGATTCACTATATTGACATGCACATTGGTTGGGTAGATGATCTATAAATTTCAATATGGGTTAACCTATCAGTCAACATATGGACAAGGGAGAGAGATGAATCAATAGAGGGATTTCAATATAACCATATAGTAGAAGAATAATTGGTAATAATGATATCTTTGCACTAGGTCTTTACAAGTCCAATCCAATCACTGTTTCTAATCATTTTTTTTTTCAATTTGACATTTAATCCTCTTTTTAGGTTCTAAATTTCTGAAGTCTATCCCAAATTATTTTTCTGAAATTCAACTAAAAAGTAATTGAAAACAGATTTTTTCACACTCCCCTTTGAGAGACTACTTGAGGTTATCCACTAGACAATAATTAAGTGATAAATAACTGATTAACATTTCCCCATGACTGGAATTCGTTAAAGATCATTTAATGGCAGGGCATCGTTTTTGTACTGGTAAATGATAAGAATTGATAAGGTGGGTATATGTAAAATTAAATTGTTTAAAGATGAAATATTCATTCAGGATGGGGAAATATATTCACATAAAGGCTTTTCTTCTCAAATTTGAAGGCCAACTCAAGTACCGACATGGTCATGTGTACATTAAGCTTGGAAATCCCTAAAATTAATTTTTTTCCCAAAAACACTAACTGTTCCCCAAAATTAATCTCATGCACATTCATTGTTTGTTGCATTTCGAAAAGTTATAAAACTGATATAGTTTCGTTACACAAATTACAAGAATAATAAAAAATAGATCAAATTTTTATCAATTTTTATTTTTAAATTTTTTTAAATTAATTTCAATACTAATGATAACTGGGTATATAATTTTCTTACTTTTATTTACTAAAAATATATTTTATAGAAAGTATTACAATAAAATTAAATAGTAAGTATCGTATCTTATAAAGATAAGGAGGGTTATCTTTCTTTAACCTTCCAAGACAAATATAATTCTTGTATTCTCATTTTAGGGAATCCTATTATAGCAATGAGAATATGGAAATTATGCTACTTCCGTCATGTTTCACACCCTCTGAACATCATCCTGAATCTTTAACATATAGGTTTTTATGGTGTATCATTGGGTGATTTCACCTCCGTAAATCACCATCCCATTGTGAACCTTATTGAGTGATGGAATCCCCAAACACATTCATATCATCTACATGAGTGATATATTATGATAATACTCAAGGTTTTCTTCTTTATATTGGGCCATAATAAGGAAGGTGCATCTAGGAAAGAAAATTTTGTTGGCGGTTAGTTTGATTTACTTCAGAGACTACTAGTCATTGATGTCCAAGATGATGGTATATTTATTGCTAGCAGTCAGCTATGATTGAAAATGGAAATTTCATTAAATAGTAAAAGGGGGTCCAGACAACCGGATAGAAAGAAAAAGGTGATTTAAGGGTGTCTGAAAAATTGAAAAGAAAGGGAATCACTGATAATAATATTCATACACTCCAATGGGATGGAGACAATGATTGGGAATCAGATGAAAGAATCTTACCGTGAAAAAGTAGATGTAATGAAATCACCTAGTATATTCTTCTCACGACAGTAGTGAGAAATAATAGTCCTTACAACAATCTTATAGAAATTCTAATAGGATAATAAATACTTCAAAGAGAGGAGGATATCCTGGTTATTTAATTAAATAGAATATGGGAATCTACCTCAACAATAGAAAGAGAGACGTTCTTCAAGCTACACAGTTGAAGACCGGAGAGCATGTATAAGGTATCCGCCTATAAAGTGTATCCTGGTCCATAAGTAGCCAAAAAAGTAAGGATAATGGAACCTCTCTAGTCATGAAAAAGACCTGCACCCTTCATAATTCCCATGATATATGAGCCATCGATATTGAGCTTGTAATCCATGGAGGGAGGGGACCAGTTATTCCAACGACTAAGGTGTTGAACATTGGCGTGGGATGATAGTTGTCCAGATAGGATGATGAACATAAACAATGGTGCATCTCGCAAGTGATTAAGCAATAGAACCATCTCCGAAAGTGAACATTTAGTTCGAAAGATAACACCCATACGAGATCTATAAGAACCTTCCAAGCGGGCTTTATTTCAATCTTTCCAAATACACCAAAAGTATCCCCATGAATCCATATCCACTAGATATTGAAAAACCAAACGAGAATCTTTTACCGCAAGGTTTCCTAATGCAGATCCAGAAAAAACACAAAGATCTTGGTCTGATGACAGCTCTATGAGATTGAAAATGGACCGATGTTATGGTTTGAGGGTGTACTATATGGAATCTAGAAATGAGCTCACCTTCATAAATTATAGATCAAGAATCACACATCCTAAAAATCTGATTCTGTTACATTCCAAATTTTTAGGCCCAAAATAAATGTCACCGTTACCTGCAATCCAGTGCATCTGATGGTCCATGACATGAACAAGCCACGAAATCTCAAGACAAAGAGGATAGGACTTCCCATGTTGGTTATTCACATATAAAAAATACTTAGAACGTGATAATTTACCCCATTTAAAAATTCGTTCAATGGATTCCTAGGAAACTTTGGCATGCATGGCTTTTACATTTCCAGAAAGAACCACCACATTGATGCAATGCTCTTTTGTGGGTCTAGCCAGCCTCGCCCACAAAGCACAGTGATATTTTCCCTCACCCAATGAATCGTAAATGAATGTGTATATGTTTTTTTGGGGTAATATATGATAGCCTTATGAACCTTTAGGAGAGAAAGCACATGCATGGGAGTAGACCAGAGAATATGATTGACCAGTGGGACCCTTCAACTAAATGATAGATAACTGCTCTTCCAATTAGTGATGTGGTTAGATATCCTTTGATACTTTTTGTCAAAATGATGAATTTTAATCCTTTTTGAAGAGATTGTAACTCACAAATATTCCAGGGTAGATATTTTTTTTAAGAATTCCCACGTTGGATTCAATAGAGGATATCATGTTGCTCGTACACCGATTAGATAAGAAAAGGCTTCTCTTCTCCTGATTTATGATTTGTCCACCCCATTTAAAATATTCCTCAAGAGTTTGATGGACTCCACAAACCAAAAACTTGCTTCCATGGATAAATATAATTGTTTCATCCGCCAACATCAAGTGGGAGGCACTAGGGGATTGGAGTCCACACCGAAACTTCACAGTACAGCTCTCGTTAATTCCTTTATGAAGGATATTGGTAAGGGTATTTTTCATGGGAACAAACAGACATGGAGATAGAGGATATTATTATCAAAGAATGCATACTGACTTAAATAAGAACCATCTTTTTTTAGAAAACACAATTGAAATCCAATGAAACCCGTATCATATAAATAGAATGTCTATCATTTTTCTAGAAAATCCCATGGAAAAGAAAGATCTAATAATAAAGTACTATTATAAACCATCATAAGACTTTTATATTTAATTTTTGATAACCATATTCCATCCTTGTGATTTTTGGTTGATTTCATAGAAACATTTCATGAGCCACCCCTATGGCCTCTTGAATTGATCTTCCCTTGATAAAACCTTGTTGATAAATTGCATCCCACTACCTAAGGAAAGAGGAAAAACAATTGTTGATGAGACGCTCTATAATTTTTTATGGGATGTTACATAGGTTTATTGGAAAATAATTCTTGATGTGATATGGATCATTTATCTTTTGAATCATAACTAATGAAGTCACACTAGCCACTCTCAGAATGTTTCCGCCTTGAATCACATCCTTCAATACGTCAATCAGATTGATTTTGATGGTCTCCCATGAAGAGGAGAAGAAAATTCCCGGGAAACCATTCAGCCCAGGATCACATGATGAGTCCAATACATTAACAACATCTAATAGTTCTTCTTCCACTAGGAGGACTTCTAGAAGGGAGTTTTCAACATTTAAAACCACACGAGTGATAACATAAAAAATTCAATCAAAACCAAAGAGATATCCATTGAACATGAGAGGGTCAGAACATGTAAAAAGATAATGGATGAATGATTCAGCCATACCACATGATTCGCTTTGGGTTAAGGTACATGAGCCATCCTCTCATAGTATATTAGGATAGGTGGTGAACCTTCTCTCCTTAATACAATCATAAGAGTATAGAGTGTTTTTGTACCCTTATTTAAGCCATTTAACTCATACTTTCCCAAAATAAATCTCCTCATAAGCCATCAAAATGTCCTCAATATCACGTTATGTTTTAGTGATATGATTAAAAAGGATGGGGTCCCATGAGTTCTCAAGGGAGACTTCTAAACGAGACACCTCCATAGAAAAGGATTCTAAATTTTGAGGGTAGGGACATCATTTTTTGGACCGAGTCTGATGATCTTTATTGAGGCGTCTATATTTTTTATGAAGGCCCAACCAATAACGGCCCAACACCGATTTCATCAAAAAAATATTCCACTACCTGATGATAATATATATCAATTCCCAAACATTTAGGAAGGGAAAATCTATCACATGAATTAGCACTGAAGGTAAAATAAACCTAATTTTGGAAATAATCAGAAAAAAAAATCTAACTAGATGGGATAAATGATAGATGGATCGTGTAGAAATTGCTTGAAGATTCACTGAGCATCTATAAAAAAGGACACTATGTTCTATCAGATCCTATATGATTGTTGTACCACATAAAATAGACTCTAATATTTCCATGATCCAAAATCCCCAATCACGATAAGATCATTGCTAAATCATAATAGGCTTTTCATGAAAAAGAGTCTCTACTTTTCCTTTTTGAAGGGTCCAGAATAGAATTCAAATCACCTCCCACTACCTAGAGATCCTCACCTAGATCAAAGGACACTAGATCCTACCAGAAATATACACGGTCTACTACATGACATGTGGCATACATGAATGTGGAGATAATACTATGGGAACCCACATGCATTTTCATAGTAATATTCTGATCAAAGGAACTTATGAGTTCTTATGAAATAGAGTTTTTCTATAATATCAAAATATTCATGTTACAATGAGAAGTATACATCATGATTGAAATCCATAGATGAGTGGAAAATAGATAAATTTTGAAAGGGAGTTGTTTTATTTTCAAAACTACCACCGTGGGTGCATTACTATTACTAATCTCATGAGATAAAAAATTTAGTTTTAACACATGTTCATAGACCACGAGCATTCAAAATAATAAATATAATCATATATAGATGATAAACATGGATTTAGAAATTTCTGTATTAATAGAGACAGAGGAGGAATGCATGGATGCTCTGTGGAGGAGCTACAATTTGTTTCGTACTCTATTGGAAGGAGGAGAATGGGAGAAGGAATACGTTGAAGGAGTGATTAGATCATCTAAAGTGGGGGGATGATCAGAGACCTCCATGATTCATGGGACTAGAGGAGCTCATAGAGTAAGAGGAACATGATTCACATTGTCTATGCATGGAGAAAAATGGGAGAGAAAAGATGAATGTCTAAGAAATAGGGGTTCCAGCGACATTTATAGAAAATAGGAATCAATCACTAGAAGAGAAAGAGGAGTTGGGATGGAAGGAGGAAGTGAAAAAATAATGGGGCCCAATGAATATGGTATGAGGATATATTTTTAAGGATACCTAAAGGAATTACTAGGGGATCTAAGAGAAGCTTCTGGAAGAAAACCTAAAATGGAGTCTTGAGAAATAGGAAGGGGTGGGGAGGTGGAAGGAGGATGGGAGAAAGGGAGAGGAGGATAGGAAACTAGTTTCTTTAGTATTAGTATGACAGGAGGGGGAGAATGAACAACACTCTGTGGAAGAGGAAGAAACAATTAAAATATTTCTGCATGTATAAAGGGAATTCCCCTAAAGTTTTCATTTACAGTAGAACATGTTCGATATACAAGCTGAGAAATATGAGAGGAAAGAAATTGGCACAAAACACAAATGAGATTTCAAAGATTTGTATTTCATATATTTTTTAGACTACAATTGCCTATAATTTAGAGAAATTTACAACGGAATGAAATATCCAAATTAAATGGACACATTGATGAAATAAATCAGCCACATTAAATGGACACATGGGGAGAAAAACACATGGGAAAAATGCATGTTCTTAATACATGCTGCAAGTAAAACAAAATGTGGGGAAGATAAATGTGGGCTTCTTAATGCATGGGTTTTGTTTTCATTTCCAACACTACCCTTCAAACAAAAATTTTCTTCATCTAGAGTATCATTCTGAGTTTTTTGAATGCATCTTTTGGTAATGTCTTTGTGAAAATATCAGACACATGTTCTGTAGTTTGAAAATATTCCCATTTTATTGTTTTCTGTATCACACGATCTCTAAGATAATGGAATCAGGTATTAATATGTTTGCTTCTTCCATGCTGCAAGATATTTCTGCCATGTTCAATTGCCAACATGTAAACCACATATATCATTTTAGATCCATTTTGAAGATTCTTCATCTCCTTTAGCATATTTTTTTACCTGATTCTTTTACAAATAGTGGATGATGCTACGACATACTTTTATTCACATGTGGACAAAGAGACCAGATTTTCATTCTTGAATTCCTTGTGAAATCAGTCAATCCATGAAAAAATTCAAAACCAGTGGTGCTTTTTCATTCATCTTGGTCAACTCTCCAGTCACTGTCTGAGTATTTATACATATATTCTTCTTCATTGTATGGATAAAAAGTACAAAATCCATCATTACTTTAACATACCTGAGGATACTTATTTCCGCTAGCCAATGAGACTCTTTTGGGACTTCTATGTACCTACTTAGAAGCCCAATAATGTAGATAATATTAGGCCTTGTGATTGTGAGATACCTCAGGCTTCCAATCAAACTCTTGAACAAATTTGGGTCAATGTTTCTACCTTCTCCATCTTTCTTTAGTTTTAAGCTTGTTGTTATAGGTGTGTTTACAATATTTCAATTCGTCATCTTTAATTTTTTATGCAATCCCCTAGAATACCTCTACTAAGATATATAGATGCCGCTATATTGTTTCTTTACCTTTATTCCCAAAAATAAGAACATAAGACCTACATTGGTCATCTAAAACTCATTTAACATGTCCTCCAAAAATTTATCAAACATCGATCTACTGTACCATGTAAACAGTAGATCATAAACCTACAAGCATGCAATAAGTATGTCACAATATCCATTCTACTTTATCTAAACATCATGCTCATATGGACATTGTGTGAAGCTATTCCCTCAAAGATAGCTTTCAATGTGTGCATTCCAAGCATGAGGAGCCTACTTCAATCCATAAATAGCTTTATTCAGTTGATTCACTCTTCCCACCCCATGAATAATAAATCTTTCATGCTTATCAACATAGACCTCTTCCTATATAATTCCATTCAGGAATGAAGACTTCACATCGAGTTGGTAGATCATACAACTATGATGAACAACAATGAAGATAAACATCCTCATATTTTCAAGAAGAGAAATTGGAGAAAATACCTCTTCATAGTACACCATGTACTTCTATTTGTACCCCTTTTCCTTGAGCCTTTCCATGTAGCGATCTATTTCACCCTTAGTATTTCACTTGATCTTATTAACCAATTTGACACCAATGGTTTTCTGGCTATTAATAAGTGTGGTCATCTACCATGTGTCATTTTTCTCTCTGGAACAAAAATTTTCTTCCATATCAATTCTCCCAAATTTTTCCCCCATGGCTTCCTGAAATGTTAGAGGCTCATGATCTGCAAACAAGACAAAAACATTTACCTATCTGGTTTGAACATAATTGTTTCTTAAGCATTTCATTTTTATGGTCATCATGGGTGAGGATGAGCATACTAAATTTTGACTTAAAGGAGTCCTTTCATGAGTGATGGAATGTCCTCCTAGACTAATGTGTATGGACGATGCGCCTGAGGAAGGTGTTGTTATCATTTGCTACTGATGATCATTCTTTTATTTTAGATCTTTTGTTTCAACTGGAATCTCTTTGACTGATTCATCATCATTCCATAACTAATATTATTCCTCACTAAAGACTGCATCTCTACACACACAAAATTTATCGGTTAGTGGATTTTAGAGCATATAATCTATTGACTCTTCACTGTAGCCGACGAAGATGCACTTTTCACCACGATCATCAAGATTCCTAATTCTTGCTTCTGGGACTTGAGTGTAGGAAACACACCCAAAGATTCTTAGGTGTGATGTGATCAGTTTTTAGCCACTCTATGACTCTTGTGGTGTCATGTTTCTAATGCTCTTGGTTGGACCCTAATTGTGAATATAGGCAGTACATTCCAATACTTCATCCCAGAAGATCATTGACCGGTCTTTCTCCTTCAGCATGGTCCTCTTCATGTCGATGATGGTGCAGTTCTCCCTTTCTGAAATTCCTTTTTCTGTAGTGTGTAGGAAATAGTATATTGTTTCATGATACCTTCATCCTTAAAAAAATTTTGAAATTCATTTTAAGGGTATTCTCCTCCTCTGTTAGATTTAAGTACATTGATTCGGTAACCACTTTTAGCTTCAACATGAGCTTTGATCATTTTAGAGATATAAAATGATGAAGATTTTTATTTGATGTAGTACACTCATAGTTTCCCACTAAAATCATCAATGAGAGTAATAAAATACCCATTACCTTCCATTTATGGTGTTTCAAGTGGTCTACAAATATCAGTGTGAACCAACTGAAGTTGTTTATTTGCACTTTTGGACACTCCATATGGGAAGGAGTTCCTCTATTTCTTTCCAAGTGTTCATGCCACACACACATGATTTGGAACATCAATAACTGGTAATCCATGCACAATTCTTGATATAGATAGAAGTTTAATAACACTGAAATACAGATGTCCAAAGCGCAGATTCCATCTCTATGAGACATTCTTCATGAGTCCCAAGAGAAACTCCAGAGCCATTGTGTTGCTACGCAGTGGAAACATGCGATTATTTTCCATTTGGACTTGAGAAAAAAGTCTCCTATGAGCATCCCTTATAGCTAAATAATAATTCACTATGGGTATAACATACCCCTTCTCAAGGAGTTGTCTGAGACTAATGATATTGTTTTTTCATTCTAGTTACGTAATAACTATTAGATATGTAATTTTTCTCACTATTCTTCTAATAGATTTTGATTTTGCCCTTTCCAATCCTGAGTACCATTGAGGAGTCTCCAATTCTCACGTCCCATGAAAATTTTCTGTGAGTTCTTACAATAGTTATTTATTACTACCCATGTTGTTTCATGCACCCGAGTTAAGATACCACACATCAGGGAGTTGACAAGACATTTATTGTGAGAGGAGTGTGGTACCTTTTTCTTAATGATGAGATTCTTCAACATAGTTGGATCGTTCATCATGATCCACTTCTCTTCAAAAATTAGTGGCATAATATCCATATTTCTAATAGTTGTGGAATTGAATGTTCTTTGTCTTTCCACGACCACACATGAATCGACCTACACCATTCCCTCTTCCACAAATGATGGTATGATTGTGTAGTTTTTGTTGATGTCTTGGATAATATACAAGACTTATTCCTCATTCATGATAACTGCCTCATTGCATGTGTCCATTCTTCTGTTCTTATATAGTCAACATTGACTCTAAGGAATTCTATTTTGTTGAACCGAAATTCTTTGGCATTCGTTTCTCAAGAACTTCCAATGACCCCATAAGTTCTTCAATTGATATTTTCTCCAAATCTTTTTATTCTTTGATTTCCACAACAACATGCCCAATCATGGGTGTAAAGGATCGAATTTATTTTTCAATAACTCAAATGTTCTGCACTTTTCCGCATTGTTTTTATAATTGTTAACAATAACATTTAATCTTGAAAAATAATCGGAGATACACTCACATTCTTTCATGTGGACTGCATGAAAATCCACTCTAAATATTGGAAGACCTACCTACTTGACTCCATCAATGCCCTTGATGATGGTGGCAAGGGTATCCCAAGCTTTCTTGCATGATGTTTCTTCGACAATATTTTTGAATGTTGATCCATCCAACCCTCGATAGAGGAGGTAAAACGCCTTGTCTTCTTTCTTTCATTGATTTTTGTGGCCCATATTATCTTCATTTAGGAAGGCAGATTCATCCTCTATAGAGGGTACAATGTACCCATTATTGATGATCTCCCATAATTCTTATGACCAGAATAACGCCTTCACATAAATGCACTACATATTATTGCTGTCCTTAGACAGCTTCAGAACTTGTTGATGGATTGTGGACATCTTAAAAAAATTATAGGATCATTGTAACCGGTATCTGATACCAGTTTGTTGGATATACAAGATAATAAATATGAGAGGATGAAAATTGGCACACAACACAATGGTGTTTCATATCGTTGTATTTCATATATTTTTTGGACTACAATTCTCAATAATTTATATGAATTTACAAGGGAATAAAACAACAACACATTAAAAGGACACATTAATGAAATAAAACAACTATATTAAATGGACATGTGAGGAGATAAATGAACTGGGGATGTGTGTAGTTAATACATGATGGAAGGAAAATAAAACAAGGGTAAAAGAAATGTGGGAATCTTGACACATGTTTTTTTTAATTTCCAACAGAACTAAGTTGATTAAAAGGGTACTAGACGTTGCCACCAATCAAAGGTGCCTCCCACAGTTAGATGAATATATTTAGGAAGAGGGGAAGACATGTCAGCCTCTACACAAATCCTGGATACATGACAATCCTTCATTCAAACTGTGGTTTCATTCAGACAAAGAAAAGACCCTAATGTAATTACAATAGATCGATGGAATGCAAGGTTATGGAAGGTAAGTGAGATCCCTAGAAGATAAACCCATGTCGCTGTAATGGGGGATTCTATACCACCATTGAATCCAACTGACCAATAGAACAGATGAATACAACATTCCATGCAAGATCGAGATTTCTGGTACAATGTTTTTATAAATTACTCTCTTGAAACCAAGATAGCATAAATCTCCCTATGATTAAAAACTGATAACCAATCTAGAGCTTCAAGATTATAGGAGTCAACATATGATTTGAAATAATTCATTGAAAGATGATCCTGACAACTGTTCCTGACCAGGGTCAATTGATTAAGAACATACACCTCTTCAAACATATCCCAAGGAAATTCTAGTGAAATGAGGACATCCTTCAATGATTTAGCATCACTTTCTAAGGGGACCTCTGGGAATGGAGAGAAACCTGAATATAACAAAGGAGCTAGACACAAAATAATGTCTTTCAGAGAGGCACCTGCTGGTGGAGGAAAGAAATCTGGCTAAAGAAACACATTCAGAGGTTAGCATTTGTAGGAAAAGAAGATCTTTTCCCATGGAGTATCTTAGGGCACCGATTATTCCTTCTTCCATTAGGATTCATAATTTTGATATGCTCATAAGAAAAATCACAGGGGGTATCGACAATTGGATAATGGATTCTTTTCTCTTGGAGGCCGCATTACTCTAGTGAATAGTTTTCTGGTTTCAATTACCATGAACATTATTTCCACCCGGAAGGTTCCCAAGAGAGTGGTTATCAACTTGTAGAGGATTATAGTGTCTTTTATTTGGAATTAGAATATGGATGGTAGGCATCACTAGGATTTTGGAAAACATCTTGCTAGGACTCTCTCTAAATGGGGAATTAATTTGAGGTGTGTCTCCTACACCATGCAAGGGATTCATGCTAAGATTTCAATAGATGCTATGGAGGGTCACCCTCATTGGGGCTGAAAAATGCATAACATTTATGGCCTGAACACGTGTGATTTGAGAACAAGATCTTCTAGGATATTGAGCTTGGTACATTCATACATGGAGACTCTGTCGCACCACTATCAGTAGGTTGTGGGAAGGGGGTGTAAAAAATTTTGGCACCAGGGTTGGGTGTGTGAAGGTTGTGGTTAATGTACTTCCCCACACTAGACCTATCTTTTAAGGAGGCAAGTGGAAATCTCATATTCATTCAGGCCATTCTGAATGGGAGCAAACATTCCCTTTTCAACGGAACTTTTACTAGTGATGATACTAATATATTCATTTTCATGGGATCTGGTCAGGTGTATTCTCCATCAATGACTTTTCAAGTGTTACAAGGTACTTGTCGAATGATGATTTGTAGGGAGAGACTCAATGGTGAAAATATCATCCCTCTAAATTCAATTTTCTGCTATGTCATGTGAGGAATAAATTACTTCCCACTAATGAGAATTTTAAACACCTAGCTGTGAAATTGTCTTCTAGGTGTCGGTGTTGCAGGTTCTTTAACCATGAAATAGTGGGGCACCTATTATATGATATTGAATGGTTGAGAGGTATTTGGCAGGCCTTTGGTTCCTTCCTCGGTTGGGACGGGTCTAGTGGGATGCCGGAAAATTCCATATATTCATGGTTTAGAAGAGTTAGCTCGCATAGAGAAGAGAATAAAACATGGACATTCATCCTCACGCATGATTCTGGGTTTTTAGGAAGGTCATAAATGAGGTTCTCCACAACAATGTTCATAGATCTCAAACCAGTATGATTTGAAAAATGAAAAACATGTTTTTGGATCTAGTCCTATTATGTCCCAACTATCATTCTGCGCCATCAGTTAATTCTATAATTCTGAGTCTCTAAGGTGAAAACCAAGTGGGTATTACATAGGAGGGATGTTGGGTAAGATGGAGGCCTCCTTGAGAGGGCCTCAAGCTAAATATAGATCAGTCTCTACTAAGGGGGATATGCGCGTTGGTGGTGTTGTTTGAAACTAGGAGGGGTCAGTAATGGTAGTGTTTCATGCTATATATAGAAGAGGTGAGGTATTACAAGTGGAAGCTCAGGCACTGGTTTAGAGTCTAGAGATATGAAACCAAAGGAAAATTATTTTGAATATGGTGGACATAGAATCTATGATTCTTTAATAAGAACTTATAGGCAAAGGAATAAATCCCTAAAATATTGAATACATCATTTAGAAATGTAAAATCTTAATGGGAAATCATATTTAGGTCTCTCACTAATGGTTGGAGGGTAACATGGTGGGATATGTTTTTCATCTATAGACACTTTGTAGAGACCTGAAGCTTAACGTACATGGAAATTACATTACTTTTGCGGAATACTTAGTACATAACAAAAACACACACACAAGGACCATAATAGATTATTGTCTTTGGAAACTCGGAATATAATCTTCTAATCATGGTGAAACATCTTCAATGTCTCCCATAAAGATCTTCCTTTTTTTATGTAAAACCTTTCTTTATATACTGGGGAAAAGAAAACATAAAAGGGTGAGCTCAAATGCTCAGTAAGGGTAAACAAAAGAAATATCAATAACATTATATTCATAAGAACATTACATTTTGGAAATCTTAACCTGCAAAAGAGATCATAATATCATAACATGTGATAAATCATAGTAGTGAAATGTAATCCCAACAATCATAACTTAAAACATGAAACTTTGCGGCATAAACATATAATCATATAGAATCATTTCCTATTAGTCAAGACTAATTGCCAGGACTATCTTAGTGGACAATGTCCATATCGGAACAGAGTTCATTCCTCGTTTCAGTCCTATTTCACTGAACCGGTATACCCTGCCGTTCCATCCATGTCTATCTCATGTGATATAAAATCTTTACCCAATGCATATGAGGGAGATATAGGTCCCACCCATCTCATAATGGTACCCTTCTTATGTGTGCCACAAAATCATAAACCATACATCATAGCATTACCCATGTAATAAAAATGGGAATCTTAAACATCGTGACCTTATAAAACAATTCATATAAGATAAAGGAATTCATAAAAATATTTCCATCACATCATAATCAAATCCATGTAATAATAGGTATAGAAACAGAACCCTATATTATCTTAGATGGAAAATGATTTTTATAAAACTCTTGAACTCCATTCTTGAGGAAAATATCCTTTCTACTTCAAAAACATTTTCTTTTCTTAACATGTCATACAATTTTAAACTAAAAGAAGTCGATTAAAAATAAACTTGAAAACTTTAAAAGTAATATTCTTGGAAATAAAGTTTTAAAAATCTATTCATGCCGTATAGGTTAAAAAAACATTCTTCTCGTACTTTTGTCAGAAAGTCAAAAAGTACCTCATACGAAAAACGGAAAAAGATTCCTTTCATATCTTTTACTAAAAACTCACCGAAGGGTAAAATTTTATACAAACTGTTGTGGATGGATATAAATATTACATATTGAGGAAACATGGACGTGGATGATAAAATACACCCCAGTAAATACCAAAGTATAAATAATCTCGGATAAAAATGAGATTGTGATATTTTCCCTTACCTTAGGTTTGATTTGCCTTGTAAGTGTCCGAACCACCTGTATAATGATTTAAATAATGTCATTGACTTATTCCATAATCATACTCATTGTTATCATATCATATATGGTTCACTTATGACTTTATTTTACCCATTCTTTTGTAAATTCCATGTTAAAGAGTGTTTTGGTTAAAATCGTTTCATTTTTCGTCCGTGTTTTGACCTGTAATTATTCATATGATTACATAGATCATGATTAATTAATTCTAGAATATAAAAAATCATTTATATATAATATATATTCAGTATATACATATATATAATAGATCAGTAAATGGAAAGAAATACACCGTTCATGGAGACGGTAGGCCGTACGTACGCATGAACGCTGTTTTCGTTTCCTTATTGAGTTGAATGGAATTAAGTAGATGACATACATATATATATATATATACATAAATAATGTATCATTATTATGTCATATATTTCAGGATTACTTATTATATATACTTTATAATCATTCAGGAATGGTTAACGTGGAGAATGAATCTCATTGCGTCGTGGAGACGGTAGTCCGTACGTACGCACGAGCGATGATATCGTTCTCATGATCATGGAATTGTATTGGAGTGTATGTATACTATTTAAGAATCAATATCACATTACAATAATCAGATATAGTTATTATGTACCACATTATACCCATTCAAGTAAGGTGGTGGTGGAAAATAGATTACACCACGGCGTGGAGACGGTATTCTGTACGTACGCACGCACGGTGATTTCGTTTTCTGTAGGATGGATAGATGGTGAAATAGGGTTGTTTAATACTTATAATAACATATCAGTATATTATTGATACTGGTGTTATTACTTCATAATAAAACAACCTAATAAGAATAAGTATAAGAAGAAATAAAGTTGAAATAATCGGCAACGAACATTATCTCTTCTTTGAAGCGCCTCTTTGAGTCCTCCTCTTAGGGCACTAAAATTGGTCTTTGAAGAAGTCCAGGACCTCTAGGATGTTTCTGGGGAAGTGTATAAGATAGTTTGGAAGGGATTAGCCAAGCTTGAAGCCTCAAAGTGGTGTGAGGAAGGGAGAGAGGAGGTGCCCTTTTATAAGGGAGGAGAGGGGTACCTTTTGAATAACTAAAAATATTATTTTATTATAAAGCCATATTCGGTTTTAAATAGCTGAAAATTGATTTATTTTGAATATAATGTGGGGATGGGTCGAAATCCTCTCATCCAATAGAATCTTGACAAGTTTAGTTTACTATTTTAACCTTATCATTTAGTTTTAACTTTAAGTTAGATAATTTTACTTTTACCGTGTCTTTTTGTGTTTTTACACTATAAAGTTAATAAACATACTATAACAAGCCAAAGGAAACCCAAGCTGTCTATTATTAGTATATATAACCTTATCTAAATCATTTTTCCAAACCTTAGATTTTTAGGAATAAAAGAACAATTAATAATATAATATTTGTTTTAAAAACTATTTTATGTCAATTTTGACACTATTTAGTAATTGATTTTTGTGAAACTTATAACATAATGATTAGTTAGAAAAAAGTTAATTAAATCAATACTAACATGTCATATTAACCTATAAAATTAATTTAATTCATAAAAAGGCTCAAATTACATTTATTTTCGTATTTGTAACATCAATTATGTCAATATTTCATTAATAAGATAATTATTGCATCATCGTTATGTCATAAATAAATGAAATTATTTAATGTCTAAAAATTTAAAATTAAATAAAATTATGTATTAAAGCTATTTATATTTCTAAAGAATATTTATAGTCGAATTTATCTTATGTATAAACCTATATTAATAATTATCTACTTATTAAACTTTGATTTGAACTATTTTAACCATTCTTTAAATAAATTAATAATAAATGTTCTAATCTAATCCAAGTGGCCCTAAATGGTCATATTTTATTCCTAAGATTGTTTTTGGTCTAACTACACTTATCCAATAGAATTAGGACATGTGTTAGGGTAATAATAATTTCATTTTTACTCTTAATTACTCTATTTACTTTTAACCATGGTAAAAAAAGTAAAAAGTTACTATTCTCCAAAAAATATTTTCATCTCATTGAACTACATTTTACTTACTGACATCAACCGTGTCTATCAATTTTTTGAAATTCAACTCACAGAAGCGGTAAAATTATTTTTTTTGAAAAAATCGTTTTTTTAACTACCACTAAGTGGTTTCACTATTCATCAAAAAATGGAAGTTTCCAGAAAAATACCAAAAATTAGGCCTATGCTATATTTGATATTATGAACTCAAAAATGATGTCTATTTTACCAAATTCAAAACATTTTAGTTCCATTAATTAATTTAAAAATTAATTCCCGTCGTCAAAACAAATAGCGTGTTCTTAAGAGATAATAACTATCAAATGATTGACCCTTATTTATGTCTGGTTTAAATGTGAAATTACATCAAAGGACCAACATTGTATTAAATTGTAAAAAAAATATTCTAAATATACTTTAAAACCACTAAAATTAATAATTTATCACTATTAATTATTTCTATTAAAAAGGTTGTTTTTAATTAAAATTTAGTAATTTTTACTATTCATCGGAAAATGTACGTTATCTGAAAAGTACCAAAATTTCACCCTAAGATAATTTCGATATTCCGAATCCAAAAATGAAGTCCATTTTGAAAAATAAAATTTAAAAAATTTCAAAAAGTGATTAGTACTATTCATAATGGCTAGTTTTAATAATATTTTAATAGCATATCATTGTTTAGTGAAACTTGCTATTGCATACTACACACGCTATCGAAAAAGTTCGCGATTGCGTGTAATGCAAGGAAAGTCAAGGATGTGTGTTTTGAAAGCTTCTTTTGGTGTAGCGTACAACACAAGACATTAATGAAATTAAAATGAATATTTTTTCATAAAATCTGAGGGTGTTACATTCTTCCCCCCTTAAAATGAATTTCACCCTCGAAATTTGTCGGGGTTATATAAATGGTTTACTACTTGAATGTTTCTTAAATAGAAACCCATAGCGTAAAAAGGAATACCAAAACCAATATTTAAAACAAAGTATGAAACATAATGGTTACCCAAATAAACTAATCACTCAGTTTCCACATAGGTGAGAATATGGATAAGGAAGAGAAATCTAACCATCATGTTCTGATAGAGAGTGGTAGAGAACATGGCTATGGAAAATCCAGAAATCACAAAGCCAAAATTTTTTGAAGATCTAAGTTACCATCGGATTCATCAGATATAAGAGCACTAGGAAAACATTTTTGGTTTTCAAGATCATTTCCCTAAAGTTGATGAAATTGGAATTAGAAGAAATACTTTCGTGATTTTAGTATAGTATCACCATTGGTCATTCTTTGGAACATTTCCACTTCATATATTAAATAAATGAAGTTAAATTTGTCATTCGTGATGTGTTAGTAGCTCATGTGATAGAATGATGGGTCATTCCATCTGTCTCAAACAAAAGGTTAGAAAAGTTATCAAAAAAATACATAAGTCCATCTATAGTGAGATTATTCATATATTGTTCCTAAAATGGACTTATACTTCATATATCATACTTCTTAATATAATAAAACTAGTTTCTACTAAATAGGGACTTCCTGTAGGCCAGTGGTAGGCGATAAAGGCCATTTGCACTTCGGTTGTGGGTTCTATTCCCACAGCCTTGTCCGATGTGATGGGATGTTTCCCATCCTGCAGGTTGTCATTTTTTTAAAACTATATTTCTATAACGTCCCATAAATAATATCGAAAAAAGTTTTATCCTTAAACAATACTAACTTTGGTCCAACATAATCCATTCCAGTCTTTAGGGTTATCTAAAATACTTCGGTCCAAGCTCTTAGTATAAAGAAAATGATTAATTGAAATTTCACATAACAATCACATGAATGCAATCATTTATCCCCCATAAGTCATAAGATATATCTTGTTGGTCAAATAACAAACATTTTAATACCTTAATCATGAATTCTTATGAAGAATGAATACCCATTGAACCTTAGTGAAAACATGAATGCAGTTAAAAGTGAACACTTTCCACATACCAAAATCCTCAAAATTTTATATACTCGAACCATGATATCACTTAGTCCTTATATCAATCATGAGCTCATGAATACTGTCAAACATTTCATTTTCTCGTTTTCCCTTCATTATGCGCATATCATCTTTTTTTCCAAAGAATTATCTCAATCACTTTCCATGGTTACTGGTACCCTTGAAAACCACAATAGACCAATACATTAATATTCTAATATTCCACGATACTCTATACAAAATTATTTTGGAATCCAATTACATAAACACTTAATCATTCCACCACATCATTGTCATATTCAACATCGCCAATAGTGATCGCATGTGACTTCCCTTTGTCCTTTTCCTTAAGTGGTTGCTCATGTAGATCATCACTAACCCTTGGATTAGGGAATTTATTAATATAATTCCCCATTTCATTGCATTGAAGCATTGAAGTGTTGGTGGTGAGTTCTCTGCAGTCTTTTCTATATTCACATCATTAGAAACCCTTTTTCGTTTACTTTGATACTCAGCTGCTCGATGACCTTCTTTTCCACACTTAAAACATTTTCTAGTCCCCTTAAGACAATATCCACCATTCTTCTTTCCACAATTTGAGCATAAGGAAACATTCATCTTCTTTCACCATTATTCTGAGATTTCTCCTTGAACTCCATCTTTCGTTTCTTGTCAAAACTATGAGATGGATAAGTAACACCAACTTCCATTTCTACCTTGATACCACAATGCAAAATTTCTTCATAGCTACTGAAGTCTCTTATAGTTAATTCCTTTCGAAGATTTGGTTTTAAGCCACTGAAGAATCGAACAACTTTACTTTCAGGTTGGATGATAAATCTAGATGCATACCTTGCAAGGCTTGTAAAATTCCCTTCGTATATACCAACAGATTCATCATCCTTTTTCTTTAGTTCATTAAACTCCTTCTCCATATATGTTCGAAGAATACGAGGGAAGTACTTATTTAAAAATAAGTTCTTGAACTCGTCCCATTCCATGGACTCAATTTCATCTCTTGTCCTCATTTTTTTTATAAGATTCCACAATTGATTAGCATCACCTTCCAAATGATACACTGCTAAGATGACTTTATCATGTTCAGAACATTGAAGAACTGAAAATATCTTTTCAGTCGTACTGATCCATTGTTCAGCAACAAGTGGATCAGAAGACCCACTAAATGAAGGTGGATGTTTCCTCATGAAGGACTCAATAGAAAATTGTTCCCTTATCTGCTCATTTGGAAGTCTAGAATGATTCATAGCTTGTGTAACTATAGCAACAAGATTTTCTACTCCATATCCCATAACATGTGTTTGTTCAGGAGGACAATCATTTCATTGTCCATTATATTGATCAACACGGTTACTTCGGGTTCTAGCCATCGTCAAAAACCCAAAAAGAATAGCATGAGAGGAAAAAATCATGCTAGGGAAATAATATAAAAAAGGGGGAGTACCTTCAATATCTAACATCTTGGTTTACCAAAATTCTAGTACTATAACCTATACTTATACTTAACCGTAGGGACATCCCTAGACATACCTTAGAAATATCTCTAGTGGTCTCACTAATGTTCTCGCATCCTAGTTTCCAAAGGTTGACTAAACCTTTCCTCTGATACCAACTCTAGAGGCCCAAAGCTTGACGTACATGGACATTACATTACTTTTGTGTAATAATTTGTACATAAAAAAACACACACACACAAGGACCGTAATAGTTTAGTTTCTATGGAAACTCGGAATATAATCTTCTAATCGTGGTGAAGGATCTTCAACATCTCCCATAATGATCTTCGTTTTTTTACCTAAAACCTTTCTTTATATCCTGGGGAAAATAAAACATAAAAGGGTGAGCTCAAATGCCCAGTACGGGTAAACAAAAGAAATATCAATTACATCATATTCATAAGAACATAACATTTTGGAAATCTTAACCTCCAAAAGAGATCAAAATATCATAAAATTGGATAAATCATAGTAGTGAAATGTAATCCCAATAATCATAACATAAAACATGAAACTTTGTGGCATACACACACAATCATAGAGAATTATTTCTTATTAGTCAAGACTCATTTCCAAGAATATCTTAGTGGACAAAGTCCATTTCTGAACCGAGTTCACTCCTTGTTTCAGTCTTGTTTCACTGAACCGGTTTAACCTTCCTTTCCAGCCATGTCTATCTCATGAGATATAAAAGCTTTACCCAATGCATTCGAGGTAGATATAGGTCCCACCCATCTCATAATGATACCATTCTTATGTGCACCACAAAATCATAAACCATACATCATAGCATAACCCATGTAATAAAAATGGGAATCTTAAAAATCATGACATCATAAAACAATTCATATAAGATAAAGGAATTCATAAAAATATGTCCATCACAACATAATCAAATCAATGTAATAATAGGGATAGAAACAGAACCCTATATTATCTTAGATGGAAAATAATTTTGATAAAACTCTTCAACTCTATTCTTGAGGAAAATATCCTTTCTATTTAAAATACATTTTCCTTTTTAACATGTCATAAAATTTTAAACTAAAAGAATTTGACTAAAAATAATCTTGAAAACTTGTAATGGAAGCTTCTTGGAAATAATGTTTTAAAAATCCATTCATGCCGTATAAGTAAAAAAAACATTCTTCTCGTACTTCTGTCGGAAAGTCAAAAAGTACATCGTACGAAAAATGATAAAAGATTCCATTCATATCATTTACTAAAAACTCACCGAAGGGTAAATTTGGATTTAAACTATTGTTGAAGGACATAAATATTACATATTGAGGAAACATGGATGTTGATGATAAAATACAGCCCAGTAAATACCAAAGTATAAACAATCTCGGATAAAAATGAGATTGTGATATTTTCCCTTACCTTAGGTCCGATTTGCTTCGTAAGTGTCTGAAAGTCCTGTATAATGATTTAAATAATGTCATTTACTTATTCCTGAATCATACTCATTGTTATGTTATCATATGTGGTTCACTTATGACTTTATTTTACCCATTCTTTTGTAAATTCCCTGTTAAAGAGCGTTTTGGGTAAAATCGTTTCATTTGTCATCCGTGTTTTGACTTGTAATTATTCATATGATTACTTAGATCCTGATTACTTAATTCCAGAATATAAAAAATGATTTATATATAATATATATTCAGAATATACATATATATAATAGATCAGTAAATTGAAATAAATACACCGTTCATGGAGACGGTAGGCCGTACGTACGCATGAACGTTGTTTTTGTTTCCTTATTGAGTTGAATGGAATTAAGTAGATGACATACATATATATACACATAAATCCAGTATCATTAATATGTCATATATTTCATGATTACTTATTATATATACTTTATAATCATTCATGAATTGTTAATGTGGAGAATGAATCTCATCACGTCGTGGAGACGGTAGTCTGTACGTACGCACGAGCAATGATATAGTTATCATGATCGTGGAATTTTATTGGAGTGTATGTATACTATTTCTGAATCAATATCAATTTACAATAATCATATATATTTATTATGTACACCATTATACCAATACAAGTAAGGTGGTGGTGGAAAATAGATTACACCACGGCGTGGAGACGGTATTCCGTACGTACGCACGCGCAGTGATTTCATTTTCAGTAGGATAGATAGATAGTGAAATAGGGTTGTTTAATACATATAATAACATATTATTATATGAGTTATACTGATGTTATTACTTCAAAATAAAACAACCTAAGAAGAAGAAGTGGAAGAAGAAATAAAGATGAAAGAATCGGTAACGGACATTACCTCTTCTCTGAAGCACCTCTTTGAGTCATCCTCTTAGGGAACTAAAATTGGGTTTTGAAGAATACCAGGACCTCTAGGATGTTTCTAGAGAAGTGGAGAAGAGAATTTCGTTGGATTTGGCCGAGATTGAAGGCTCAATGTGTTGTGAGTAAGAGAGGGAGGAGGTTCCCTTTTATAAGGGAGGAGAGGGGCACCTTTGGAATAACTAAAAATATTATTTTATTATAACGCCATATTCAGTTTTAAATAGCTCCAAATTGATTTATTTCGAAGCTAAGGTGGTTATGGGTCTAAATTATCTCATCCAATAGAATTTGGACAAGTTTAGTTAACTATTTTAACCTTATCATTTAATTTTAACTGTAAGTTAGATAAATTTACTTTTACCATGTCTTTTTGT
Source organism: Viscum album (assembly GCA_963277665.1). Lineage (NCBI taxonomy): Eukaryota > Viridiplantae > Streptophyta > Magnoliopsida > Santalales > Viscaceae > Viscum > Viscum album. The sequence continues at coordinate 1,324,071,648 of OY728142.1, read as the reverse complement.
GTTCTTACACTATAAGGTTAATAAACATACTATAACAAGCCAAACGAACCCCAAGTTGACTATTATTAATATATATAACCTTATTTAAATCAGTTGGCCTAACCTTAGATTTTTAGGAATAAAATAACAATTAATAATATAATATTTGTTTTAAAAACAATTTTATGTCAATTTTGACACTATTTAGTAATTGATTTTTGTGAAAATTATAACATAATGATTAGTTCTAAAAAAGTTAATTAAATAAATACTAACATGTCATATTAACCTATAAAATTAGTTTAATTCATAAAATGTCTCAAATTACAATTATTTGGGTATTTATAACATCAATTATGTCAATATTTAATTAATAAAATAATTACTGCATCATCGTAATGTTATAAATAAATTAAATTATTTAATGTCTAAAAATTACAAATAAAATACCATTATGTAGGAAATATTTTTATATTTCTAATGAATATTTATAGTCTAATTTATCTTATGTATAACCCTATATTAAAAATTATCTACTTATTAAACTTTGATTTAAACTATTTTAACCATTCTTTAAATAAATTAATAATAAATGTCCTAATCTAATCCAAGTGGGCCTAAATGGTCATATTTTATTCCTAAGGTTGATTTTGGCCTAATTACACTTATCCAATAGAATTAGGACATGTTTTAGGGTAATAATAATATCATTTTTACTCTTAATTACTATATTTACTTTTAACCATGGTAAAAAAATGTAAAAAGTTACTATTCACCAAAAATTATCTTCATCTCATTGAACCAAATTTTACTTACCGACATCAACTGTGTCTCTAGGTTTTTTGAAATTCCACTCACAGAAGCGGTAAAATTAAGTTTTATGAATTTTTTTTTTTTAACTACTACTTAGTGCTTTCACTATTCATCAAAAAAACGAAAGTTTCCAGAAGAAATACCAAAAATTAGGCCTAAACTATATTTGATATTATGAACTCAAAAATGATGTCTATTTTACCAAATTCAAAACATATCAGTTGGATTAATTAATTTAAAAATTAATTCTCATCGTCAAAACAAATAGCCTGTTCTTAAGAGATAATAACTATAAAAAGATTGAAACTTGTTTATGTCTAGTTTAATTGTAAAATTACATCCAAGGACCAACATTGCATTAAATTGTAAAAATATATTCTAAATATACTTTAAAACCACTAAAATTAATAATTTATCACTATTAATTATTTCTATTAAAAAGGTTGTTTTTAATTAAAATTTAGTAATTTTCACTATTCATTAGAAAATGAAAGTTATCTAAAAAGTACCAAAATTTCACCTTAAGCTAATTTCTATATTCCTAATCCAAGAATGAAGTCCATTTTGAAAAATAAAATTTACAAAATTTCAAAAAGTGATTATTACTATTCATAATGGATAGTTTTAATAATATTTTAATAGCATATCATTGTTTAGTGAAACTCGGTATTGCATACTACACACGCTATCGAGGAAGGTTGTGATTGCGTGTAAAGAAAGGCAGGTCAAGTATGCATGTTGTGCAAGATCCTTTTGGTGTAGCGTACAAAACAAGACATTAATGAAATTAAAAAGAATATTTTTTCATAAAATCTCAGGGTGTTACATTCTACCCCCTTAAAATGAATTTCGCCCTCGAAATTCGTCGGGGGTTATAAATAGTTTACTACTCGAATGTTTCCTTAATAGAAACCCACATCGTAAAAAGGAATACCAAAACCAATCTTTAAAAAAAGTATGAATCATAATGGTTACCCAAATAAACTAATCACTGGGTTTCCACATAGGTGAAAATATGGATATGGAAGAGAAATCTAACCATCATGTTCTGATAGAGAGTGGTGGAGAACATGGCTATAGAAAATCCCGCAATAACAAAGCCATAAATTTGTGATGATCTAAGGTACCATCTGATTCATCAGATATAAGAGCTCTAGGACAACATTTTTGGTTTTCAGGATCATTTCCCAAAAGTTGATGAAATTGGAATTAGAAGAAATACTTTCGTGATTTTAGTATAGTCTCACTGTTGGTCGTTCTTTGGACAATTTCCACTTCATCTCTTAAAGAAATGAATTTGAATTTGTCATTCGTGATGTGTTAGCAGATCAAGTGAGAGAATGATGGGTCATTCCATCTGTCTCAAACAAAAGGTTAGAAAAGTTATCAAAAAAATACATAAGTCTATCTATAGTGAGATTAATCATATATGGTTCCTAAAATGGACTTATACTTCATATATCATACTGCTTAATATAATAAAACTAGTTTCTACTAAACAGGGACTTCCTGTAGGCCAGTGGTAGTCGATAAAGGTCAGTCGCACTTCGGTTGTGAGTTTGATTCCCATAGCCTTGTCTGACGCGATGGGATGTTTCCCATCCTGCAGGTTGTCCTTTTTCTAAAACTACATTACTATAACATCCCATAAATAATATCGAAAAAAGTTCTATCCATAATTAATACTAACTTATGTCCAACATAGTCCATTCCAGTCTTTAGGGTTATCTAAAATACTTCGGTCCAAGCTCATAGTATAAAGAAATTGATTACTTGAAATGTCACATAACAATCACGTGAATGCCATCATTTATCCCCCATATACCATAAGATATATCTTGTTGGTCAAATTACAAACATGTGAATACCTTAATCATGTATTCTCTTGAAGAATGAATACCCATTGAACCTTAGTGAAAACATGAATTCAGTTAAAAGCGAACTCTTTACACATACCAAAATCCTCAAAATTCAATATACTCAAACCATGATATCACTTAGTCCTTATATCAATCATGAGCTCATGAATACTGTAAAAAATTTCATTTTCTCGTTTTCCCTTCATTATGCGCATATCATCTTTTTTTCCAAGAAATGTCTCAATAACTTTCCAAGGTTATCGGTACCATTGAAAACCACAATAGACCAATACATAAATATTACAATATTCCAATATACAATATACAACATTATTTTGGAATCCCATTACATAAACACTTAATCATTCCACTACATCATTGTCATAGTCTGCATCGCCAATAGTGATCACATGTGACTTCCCTTTGTCCTTTTCCTTAAGTGGTTGCTCATGTAGATCATCACTAACCCTTGGATTAGGGCATTTATTAGCATAATGCCCCATTTCCTTGCACATGAAGCATTGAAGTGTTGGTGGTGCGTTCTCTGCAGTCTTTTCATTATTCACATCATTAGAAACCCTTTTTCCATTACTTTGACACTCAGCTACTCGGTGACCTTCTTTTCCACACTTAAAACATTTTCTAGTCTCTTTAAGAAAATCTCCACCATGCTTCTTTCCATAATTTGAGCATAAGGAAACATTCATCTTCTTTTCACCATTATTCTGATATTTCTCCTTGAACTCCATCTTCCGTTTCTTGTCAAAACTATGAGATGGATAAGTAACACCAACTTCCATTTCTACCTTGATAGCACAATGCACAATTTCTTCATAGATACTGAAGTCTCTTATAGCTAATTCCCTTCGAAGATTTGGTTTTAAGCCACTGAAGAATCGATCAACTTTACTTTCAGGTTGGATGATAAATCCAGATGCCTACCTTGAAAGCCTTCTAAAATTCTCTTCATATATACCAACAGATTCATAATCCCTTTGCTTTAGTTCAAGAAACTCTTTCTCCATCTTTGTTCAAACAATATGAGGGATGTACTTATTGAAAATTATGTTCTTGAACTCGTCCCATTCCATGGACTCAATTTTATCTATTGGCCACGTATTCTTGATAAGATTCCACCATTGATCAGTATCACCTTCCAAACGATACACTGCTAAGATGACTTTATCATGTTCAGAACATTGAAGAACTGAAAATATCTTTTCAGTAGTACTGATCCATTGTTCAGCAACAAGTGGATCAAAAAACACACTGAATGAAGGTGGATGTTGCCTCATGATGGACTCAATTGAATATTGTTCCCGTCTCTACTCATTTGGATGTCCATAATGATTCATAGCTTGTGTAAGTATAGTAATAATTTTTTGCACTCCATCTCCCAAAAAATTTATTTGTTCATGAGGACAATCATTGCATTGTACATTACATTGGTCAACATGGTTCCTTTGGGTTGCAGCCATCGTCTAAAACCCAAAAATAATAGTGTGAGAGACAAAAATCATGCTAGGGAAAATAATATAATAAAGGGGGAGTAACTTCAATATCTAACATCTTGGGTTACCATAATTCTAGTACTATAACCTATACTTATACTTAACCTTAGGGACAACCCTAGACATACCTTAGAAATATCTCTATGGATATCACTAATGTTCTCGCATCCTAGTTTCCAAAGGTTGACTAAATCGTTCTTCTGATACCAACTTTAGAGGCCCAAATCTTGGCCTACATGGACATTACATTACTTTTTCGGAATACTTAGTACATAACAAAAACACACACACAAGGACCGTAATTGTTTAGTGTCTTTGGAATCTCAGAATATAATCTTCTAATCGTGGTGAATGATCTTCAACATCTCACATAAAGATCTTCCTTTTTTTACCAAAAACCTTTCTTTATATCCTGGGGAAAAGAAAAAATAAAAGGGTGAGCTCAAATGCTCAGTAAGGGTAAACAAAATAAATATCAATCACACCATATTCATAAGAACATAAAATTTTGGAAATCATAACCTACAAAAGAGATCATAATATCATAACATGGGATAAATAATAGTAGTGAAATGTAATCCCAATAATCATAACATAAAAAATGAAACTTTTTGGCATACACACACAATCATAGAGAATCATTTCTTATTTGTCAAGACTCATTGCCAAGACTATCTTAGTGGACAAAGTCCATTTCAGAACCGAGTTCACTCCTCATTTCAGTCCTGTTTCACTGAACCTGTTTAATCTGCCGTTCCAGCCATGTCTATCTCATGAGATATAAAATCATTACCCAATGCATTGGAGGGATATATAGGTCCCACCCATCTCATAATTATACCATTCTTATGTGTTCCACAATATCATAAACCATACATCATAGCATAACCCATGTAATAAAAATGGGAATCTTAAACATCGTGACATCATAAAAAAATTCATATAAGATAAAGGAATTCATAAAAATATATCCATCTCAACATAATAAAATCCATGTAATAATAGGGTTTGAAATAGAACCCTATATTATCTTAGATGGAAAAGAATTTTGTTAAAACTCTTCAACTCCATTCTTGAGGAAAATATCCTTTCTACTTCAAAAAAAATTTCCTTTCTTAACATGTCATAAAATTTTAAACTAAAAGAAGTTGATTAAAAATAAACTTGAAAACTTGTAAATTAATCTTCTTGGAAATAATGGTTTAAAAATTCATTCATACCGTATAAGTTAAAAAAACACTCTTCTCGTACTTTTGTCACAAAGTCAAAAAGTACCTCGTATGAAAAACGACAAATGATTCCTTTCATATCTTTTACAAAAAACTCACCGAATGGTAAAATTGGATATAAACTATTTTAGAAGGATATAAATATTACATATTGAGGAAACATGGATGTGGATGATAAAATAAACCCCAATAAATACCAAAGTATAAACAATCTCGGATAAAAATGAGATTGTGATATTTTCCCTTACCTTAGATCTGATTTGCTTTATAAGTGTCCAACTTCCTATATAATTATTTAAATAATATCATTGAATTATTCCAGAATCATACTCATTGTTATGATATCATATATGGTTCACTTATGACTTTATTTTACTCGTTCTTTTTTAAATTCCATGTTAAAGAGCGTTTTGGGTAAAATCGTTTCATTTGTCGTCCGTGTTTTGACTTGTAATTATTCATATGATTACTTTGATCATGATTACTTAATTACAGAATATAAAACATGATTTATATATTATATATATTAAGAATATACATATATATAATAGATCAGTAAATGGGAAGAAATACACTGTTCATGGAGACGGTAGGTCGTACGTACGCAAGAACGTTGTTTTCGTTTCTTTATTGAGTTGAATGGAATTATGTAGATGACATACATATATATAAACATAAATCCAGTATCATTATTATGTCATATATTTAATTATTACTTATTATATATACTTTATAATCATTCATGAATGGTTATCGTGGAGAATGAATCTCATCGCGTCGAGGAGACGGTAGTCCGTACGTACGCGCAAGAGATGATATCGTTCTCATGATCATGGAATTTTATTGGAGTGTATGTATACTATTTAAGAATCAATATCTCTTTACAATAATCATATATAGTTGTTATGTACACCATTATACCCATCCAAGTAAGGTGGTGGTGGAAAATAGATTACACCAAGGCGTCGGGACGGTATTCCGTACGTACGCACGCGCAGTGATTTCGTTTTCCGTAGGATGGATAGATGGGGAAATAGGGTTGTTTCATATATATAATAAAATATCAGTATATTAGTGATAATGATGTTATTACCTCATAATAAAACAACCTAAGAAGAATAAGTGGAAGAAGAAATAAAGTTGAAAGAATCGGTAACGGACATTACCTCTTCTTTGAAGTGCGTCTTTGAGTCCTCCCCTTAGGGCACTAAAATTGGTCTTTCAAGAATACCAGTACCTCTAGGATGTTTCTAGGGAAGTGTAGAAGAGAATATGGAAGGTTTTGGCAGAGCATGGAAGCTCAAAGTGGTGTGAGGATGAGAGGGAGGAGGTGCCCTTTTATAAGGGAGGAGAGGGGCACCTTTGGAATAACTAAAAATATTATTTTATTATAAATCCATATTCGGTTTTAAATAGCTCAAAATTAATTTATTTAGAATCTAAGGTGGGTATGGGACGAAATAATCTAATCCAATAGAATTTTGACAAGTTTAGTTTACTATTTTAACATTATCATTTAGTTTTATCTTTAAGTTAGATAATTTTACACTTACTGTGTCTTTTTGTGTTCTTACACTATAAGGACAATAAACTTAATATAACAAGACAAACGAACCCCAAGTTGTCTATTATTAATATATATAACATTATCTAAGTAATTTGGGCAAATCTTAGATTTTTAGGAATAAAATAACAATTAGTAATATAATATTTGTTTTAAATACTATTTTATGTCAATTTTGACACTATTTAGTAATTGATTTTTGTAAAAATTATAACAGAATTATTAGTTCGAAAAAAGTTAATTAAATCAATAATAACATGTCATATTAACCTATAAAATTAGTGTAATTCATAAAAAGTCTGAAATTACATTTCTTTGGGTATTTATAACATCAATTATGTCAATCTTTCATTAGTAAGATAATTACTGCATCATCATTATGTCAGAAATAAATTAAATTATTTAATGTCAAAAAATTAAAAATAAAATACCATTATGTATTAAATATTTTTATATTTCTAATTAATATTTATTGTCTAATTTATCTTATGTATAGCCCTATATTAAAAATTATTTACTTATTAAACATTGATTTGAACTATTTTAACCCTTCTTTAAATAAATTATTAATAAATGTCCTAATCTAATCCAAGTGGGCCTAAATGGTCATATTTTATTCCTAAGTATGTTTTTGGTTGAATTAAACTTATCCAATAGAATTAGGACATGTGTTAGGGTAATAATAATATCATGTTTACTCTTAATTACTCTATTTACTTTTAACCGTGGTAAAAAAAGTAAAAAGTTACTATTCACCAAAAAATATTTTCATCTCATTGAACCAAATTTTACTTACTGACATCAACCGTGTCTCTAGGATTTTTGAAATTCCACTCACAGATGTGGTAAAATTATGTTTTATGAAAAATTCATTTTTTTAACTACCACTTAGTGGTTTCACTATTCATCAAAAAATGAATGTTTCCAGAAAGATACCAAAAATTAAGCTTGAGATATATTTGATATTATGAACTCAAAAATGATGTCTATTTTACCAAATTCAAAACATATCAGTTGCATTAATTAATTTAATAATTAATTCCCGTCGTCAAAACAAATAGCATGTTCTTAAGAGATAATAACTATCAATAGATTGACACTTGTTTATGTCTGGTTTAAATGTGAAATTACATCCAAGGACCAAAATTGTATTAAATTGTAAAAATATATTCTAAATATACTTTAAAACCACTCAAATTAATAATTTATCACTATTAATTATTTCAATTAAAAAGGTTGTTTTTAATTAAAATTTAGTAATTTTCACTATTCATCGGAAAATGAAAGTTATCCGAAAAGTACCAAAATTTCACCCTAAGCTAATTTCGATATTCCTAATCCAAGAAATGAAGTCCATTATGAAAAATAAAATTTAAAAACATTCAAAAAGTGATTATTACTATTCATAACAGCAAGTTTTAATAATATTTAAATAGCATATCATTGTTTAGTGAAACTCAGTATTGTGTACTACACACACTATCGAAAAAGGTCGCGATTGCGTGTAATGCAAGGCAAGTCAAGGATTCATTTTTTGCAAGATCCTTTTGGTGTAGCGTACAACACAAGACATTAATGAAAATAAAAAGAATATTTTTTCATAAAATCTCAGGATGTTACACACTTCAATTCAATGTACGTACTCATTCTTTAACCCGTGTTCTTTTCATAGTGAAGGGATGAAGTTTGTTGTTAATGATGAGATGGGAATGCATTTCATTAGACCACAGTGATGTGTTTTTTTGGTTGTTTGTGTATGGTGAATTATTCCAAATCAATAAAAATGTTAACTTTCAGTCAGTCAATTGGGGATCCACATGTTATTCCAATATTTATAGAGCTCTATTTATTGAATGTCATGTTAATAAGATTTATACTATAGGATATGTCTCTTTTTTATTAAGATGTGGTTAATGGCGTGCATCCCACACATTTCTCTAAATGTGCACAAACCATTTCTTAAAGAAATTTTATAGGATGCCATGCATGGATGATGGTATGTTTTCTAATATGTGAAAATAAAATCATAAAATTTTTATACGGAAACTATTAAAAAATTATCTTCATGTGGAGTGAGGCTCATCAGGATTTAGATACCAACAAACACGATGTCCATAGATACATCTTTTTTTTGGGATGTCTTCGGCCAGATGATGTATATAATTATTGATTAAATTTTAATAATATAGTTATGTGGTGTACGTTGACTCATTTATTAATTACCTATTCCAATTTTGATATTTTAGGTTATATGGATTCTATATGTTGGGCCAGCCATCCTTGTCTCTCATATTAATAAAAAAGGATGCTTTTTGTCAGCATGGGGGGTCATACCTCTTGTTGATTTTCACATTGTTGAGTGAAACCACATAGATAGTGTTATGGGGAAATTCAGCTTCAACTAGACCATTCCCAAACCCCCAATTTAGTTTCCTTCACATTATTCGCTAAATATGTCTCTATTGTTATTCTTCGAATGGAGGGGATATCATTCATGTTATATTGTGATATTTGTCTAAAATCTTGAGTCCCAATTATGAGGGTCATTCAATGTATTCATGAATCTATAATATCAATTTTATTATATTCCCTTGTACAACGTGACCTTCCTGATATATAGTACATGAAAATGATGTGTCTATCATCAGTTGGTAAAAACTATTTCTTCCATATTTAAACATATTTTTACTCTCTTTTGTTAACTACATAAATTTCTTTTTCAGGATTTTCACATCACAAACATGATTTACATCTCTAATCCAGTTGACAGAGGAACATGGAATCATTCATGTTTTCATAGATCAATGATAGAGTTTATTCTTCCCATGTGTGGTAATTATCATGGTATTTACATTAATTACCTATCCAATTCCATGGGTTGTGAGCATGATATAGATATTCTAGTGGGTAATGAACCTTTTAGGGATAATCCACATGATAATGTGCCACATGAGGATAACTTCCAAAATTATTAGTCGGATGATCCTCCACAACTTATCACATTCGAGCCACAACCATAGGTTATCTCTATAAAGGTCCTTGAAGAATCTAGAAGTTATTCTATTTTACTTCTCCTTATAATTCATATTATTTGTCAATGATTACTAGATACTAGAGTATCTTTCATTTGATATTTTTTTCTAGTCTCGAGATATCCATTATATTATAGTCATCTTCTTCCTATATAAGAGTGATTTCTAGCCTATAGTCACTTTTCATCTATCCATGATTGGTTTACAGTGAGGAGACTTTGGATCAACCACCTGTCTAAAATAATGTTTTGGATTCACCTACAATAGATAATAAACATGATGTGAGAATTCTAGATATTAATAGTTGATAGAAAAGGCATGGAAACATTATCTATAAAATAGGTTTTGGCACATGGGAGCATCAGAGATAGCCATGAAGACCAGAGTGATGTATTTCTTACAGTTTATAAATTTTCTACTATTATTGAATTTGTATGTTTTTAAAATTATCAACTATACATTTATCATAATTAGTTAACATAATTAATATGCAGTGGTATTATATCTGTTAATTAATAATTGATCATAAATTGAGCATTATTTAAATCCCCATAAATTAAAAATTAAATTAATTGTATTAATAATCACTAATTATATAAGACATATTAATTATTAGTTGTATAGTAGTAATTATATTATTAAATATATAATTAACCTTAAAAATTTTCAAATTATATTAATAAAATAATTAGTAATTCGTGATATAATAATATATATTTTTAATTATATTAGTACTTATATATTTAATAATTCATTATTTAGAAAATAGTTAATACTTACCTTGTTATATATTATTTAATTACTAATTATATTAATAAAAATTAAATCATAAAATATATTCAAGTAATAGTAATTAATTTTATAAAAGTAATCAAATATATTAAGATAATTAAAAAATAATAAATAAATAATAAAATTATATATTCATAGTAACTAAAAAACCATTATTAATAATATATTAATTAATATATATTAATACATCATATTTATTTATTAAGTATATTAATAATAAAATAATAATTATAAACCATAACTAATGATTTTAATGGATAATTAATAATAATTATTAGTATTATTTATTATAATTAATAAGTATTAAAAATAAATTTTTAAATAATTAATTATTTACTACTTATAGTTATGTTACTATTAGAAAATAATAATATTAAAAATATAAGCTAATTATTAATGTATTAGTTATATGTAGAAATTTATTATTTATATATTTATATTATATAAATATTTAGTTAATTAATTTTTACATAGTATATTATTAAGTAAAAAATTAATTAATTAAATTATTAATTAATTATTATTATATATATAAATAAAAAAAATAAAATAATATAAGATTAATTTTTAAAAAAAATTAAAAGGGGGGTATAAACCTTCTTCACGACTCTTGTGTAGTGAAATCAAAGGAAGTGTGAACATCACACGCTCTCCCTCACCAAAAAAATATTCATGAATGGTGTTCAAAATTATTCCAACATGCTCACATAGATAAATAATACACCATATTATTTTAAATAAATTATAATTTATAAAATATAAAAAAAATTCAAAATCTTGTGTTTAATCCTACATGAGATCCAATAAGCTAAATGATTCTAATGTATCCGCTAACTTTATCACATAATTATTATGTAGCTACTTTTATAGACAATAAAATTTATACAGGCATAATCAAATTGAATTCATTACATGTAGCCTTTTCTTTCTGACCTTGAATCATACACATTACCTCCATGGCACATTTTAATAACATTAATGACATTTAAACTATCATTTCACCTTAATCTAACATGAAAACCATCAAAAATATTTTTTGAATATATAGAAATATTCATTTATATTCATAATAATAATTAATTTATAAAGAAGATTATTTTATCCTTTTAGAAATTATAAAATTATATCCATAAATAAATGAAAATTTTATTTATTCATAGTATGCTAAAAAAATATTTATATTAAAATTTTAAAAATACATGCTAAAATGTAGGGATTTTTTGTTTTTATGAATGTATCAAGTTTCCTAGAAAGATCTCATATGGGGTGATATAACGAACAATTGAGATTGATGGGCGATGGTGGGCCATGTGATAGGATTTTTAGGAAACCTCTTGATAATTGACTTATCTAATAGGAATAACCTATTATATTGGACTGAGGATTATTAAAAATGGATTATTGGATTAGTATGTCCGGTAAAAAAGAGTTCCACTAATAGTTTTATAACCTATATACCATATTTAGTTGTTCATTCTGTGGAATAACCCATCAGATTGGATTATGTTAAGCCATTATGATACGTTATCCTCTGAGGCCAGAATTGGGATAAGTGATGCATCACTTTTTTTTGGATTTATTTTTCATGAGTATCATATTTCATATACGTGGAAGTTGATTGTTTTGTTGTGATTATTTTTCTTGTTTTTTATATTCATTTTGGGACTTTATATGTTGAGGATTGAAGATCCTTCTAGGTCTTTTATTCAATGAATACCCGAATTTGATACAAGTCTTTCCTATAATAAATAGATATGATACCTACAATGATATGTGTTTATCACATGAATTCTTGAGATGTTATAACCATGATAGAAAACATTCATTCTTTAAAAATAAAAGAATTGATTATCCTAGAATGGACACTTCATCAACAATTAGGATGATATCAGATTTTCTAGTTTAATTGATTTACCAAAAAATAGTTATAAAATGAGATTTAATTTCTTCTTTTCTTTACATATAAGTTGAAAATAGTTTATATGTGTTTCTAAACAATATAAAATATTTTGAATAGGTTTCAAGTTATGAGAACAGAGAGATTAGTCAACAGAACATGTTGGGTGAGATTCCAGCTAAGGTAAAGCGATCCATATAAATGGGTTAGATGTTATACTAAGAAAATATATTTCAAAAAATTAGGATGGATGTTACCACAATAAAATTGGATTTCAATGAATGTTTTGTATGTTAAGCCAACTGATAGTCAATTAGTTGAACTAGCTAAATGTGCTTGTTTTGAAGGTCAATCATTTGAGTGGGTTAAATGATATTATAACTATGTGTTTATGTTTTCATTAGTTTATTTTATTAGATTTATACTAACATATGTATGAATGATAACTTTTTTAATTGGTCTTAAAACCTAATATTATAGATTTCTAGACAATATACATGTAGGAACGAATTTTAACAACCCCTCATCTCAATTGATAACTATTAAAACTCAACTATTTCACTGGAATAAATAGTTAAGATATACATATTATGATTTATTTTTGAGTATCCATTGGTTTGACGGTTATATGAATTTTATGTTAGAATATTAAATTTCATTAAATATATAAATTCACAAAATTTATGGACTTGGACTTAAAAAATATGAAAATTGTATCTTTATAAAATCATTCTTTTTCTTACATTTCATATAAATCCTGTAGGTTTATATTATAAGAGAGTTAGGTCATCACCATTAAAAATAAATTATTACATTATAATGTGAACACATCAACTAATTATCAATTTTTCTCACAATAAAAAACTTTTATGATATGACATTTGTTTCCTTAACATTTCTTCCCCATCTTCATATTGACCTCATAATTGTCTGATCATATCCTTAAACCCTGTAAAAATCCTTTGAAAATGTTGGATGAGCATAAAATTTTTAGTATGGGACATATAAAATGATATAAAGAAATTCATTTTTCTATGAATGGTCATAAATTTTTACTTTTAAAAAATAAAAATTTAGCTCTAAATAAAAATTTTCATACCCAAGATATGAAATTTTTTGCTGAAATATTTTTTTAAATCATATAGAAATAAATTTTAATGTAAAAAGAAAAATCATAAGGTTTTTTCGCAGTCATGAAAAAATAATTAAATATTTTAAAAAAATTTATACATTCCACACTTAATAATTTTCATAACCATCACGTTAACCTTAAACTCATTTGATTTCTTTATCAAATCATAGTATTTATATAAAGTCACTTAGGAGGAATAGATAAATCTTGTAGTTAAATTGGGATATCATTCACATATCACACTTTAAATAACTATTATAAATGGAATAACATACCACATAAACTACAATAATCTATGTTAGGAGACAAATAATCAATTCAATTCATCTATTTTTCCATTGCATTAGTGATCAATTTTATTCTCACCCATAATCATGATCTCTATCAAGATCACTCATCATCATGAGGTATTTCAAGGTCTACTATCGATGTGAATAATTCACAAGTACCATAACATAGACATGACACATAAAAACATTCATTTTTATCATCACACTTGTTGGGATATTATTTGTAACAATATAACAAAATCATTGGATATAGTTATATCCATTCATTTAAAACCATTTTTTAAAATACCAAAAACAATGGGAAATATGTTTTTTTAAATAAAACATAAAATCATGTAATGTGATCCAATGAAAAAATAATTGTTATGAATTTTTAAAAACAATTTATATTATATATAATAAAATATAACATCCCTTTTTTGTTACATCAAAACATTCCATGTAAAATATCTAAAAATATATGTTTTAAAAACCATTGGAAGAAAGTAAAAAGTCACATAAAATGTCATTTATAATGAGTTTATTTACAAAAGATAGATCCATAAAATTATATTAATAATATGTACATGGACGAAAAATATTTATAAAATAAATATTTAGAATATTTAAAATTATGTTTTTATGGGGAAGAGTCTATTACATCAAGCCCCATATGTCAAATATGTTCTTTAACAACTCACTAAAAAAATATCAACTATTTACCTTCAATTTTATATTTTAAAGGTTTAATTAACTTTTATTAAGTCATTTAGTTATTTATTTGAATATAATATTTAATTACGTAATAGGTTAAATCCATAACTAGGTAATTTTGATGATATTCAAATCATATGTCTAAAATGAATTTGGTCAATTTACAATAGTAAAATTCTACATTATTCCATCATATCAAAAATAAAAATCATGAAGTAATTATTATTTGGGTTTATAAATTATAATTTTAAAACCATCCATGATATATGGTACTAAAAAATGAATTGCATTAAAATCTTGAAGCTGGTAGGTCATACATATGCATGAGTAACATTTTAATTTCTCAAAGAGATTGAGGGAATAAAGGTAAGATGCATTTTTACATTTATAGAATTTTCATTATAATATAAATAGGATATTATATATATAAATGAACTTATATATACCATTTATGTGTTTTGGTGATTAAAAATGAATCACGTCGCTACACGGATGTGGTAATTCACAAGTATAGACAAAGGATGTTATCCTTTTTCAATGTATGAAAATTTATGAAAATAGATGATATATTATCTCTAAAATATTATTATTATGTCATAAATTTAATATATATCCACTAAATTCATCATTATAATGATATTCTGGTGACAGTGATGGGAAATGAATTACATTATCTCATGAAGTGGTAGTCCTCCATACACACGAATGATTGTCTCGTTTCTTCTTTGATGGAAGAGGGGATGGATATAAGTAATCAAATTAATAAAATATCATATAAATATATGTAATATATTAGTGATAGTATTTTATTATTTTTGATTATATTTAATATAGGAAGAAGAATAAATAAAAATGATTCGTTTAATAACTATACCTCTTCTTTGGATATCCACTTCAAGTTTATAACTATAGTCGTCCTCGGTCAGTTTTATGATCAAAAAGAGAATTATATGATTCTAAGAGGGATTTTATGAATTATTTGGGTCATTTATTATCCAAATAAATTATCTTAATGTTGGGAGGGGAAAAGTAGGGGATTATATTTTATAGGTGGGGTAGTTAACACACTTTTAGTTTTTAAAAGATTAAAATATATTAATGTATTACACATGAAAAATGGTTCATTAATGGACAATTTTAAAATATATGATGATATATCTTCCAAATATATCCATAAAATATTATTTATATAACTTTTAGGATATTTTTGTCCTTATCTTTTTAGTTTATCCCTTGGTAAACATATTTTATCATTAACCATTGTAAATGATTTTTACTATTTTTAACATTCTATATGATAAAAAATTTCCCTAAAAATGTTACATAATATTAATTCTAAAAATTACAAATTATTAATCTATTTTATTATCTACATTTCACATATTTGGTGGAATCTAATCTAAAAATTTTCCCACAAAATGTGGCCAAAAATGGTTTTTTTGAAAAATGATTGTTCATTATAAAAAATATTATTATACCAAATTAATTTATAATACTCATTCCTTTAACATTTATTGTATCATTTATAATAAAAATTATCTTATGAAATTTTATCACTAATCAAAATTATAATATAAATTTTCAAATATTTGAATAGAAAATATAATTCTCAATAAAAATAAATATTATTCTTTATTCCTTGAAAAATCAGACCGATCAAAAATTTCTCAAATATTGATTTTAAGATAATTTTGATAGGAGGAATTAAAAATTTATATTCCTTTTTTCGATTAAAAGATCTATAATTTATAAATCATGGTTTTATATAAAACTATATATTGTATGAAAATAATATATTTTAGGACATAAAGAATTTTCAAATTAAATATAAACTTTCCATATACACATATAATTAATATAACTCTATAAAATTTAATTAATGAATATTAATAAGATATAAAAATGATTTATCATAACATTACATAGGTTTTTACATTCTTCCCCCCTTTTCCAATTGTATCTTTGAAATTTTATTCACTTCTTAAAAAAGGGGGATCTTTTTTCCATCATAGTATTTTCTGATCCCCCTGTTACTTATTATGTCATAATTGATTTTTGAAAATACTTTAACCTAGTGAATCACTTAATTCAGAAAAAATTTCTCTATATGGTTAATAATTTGTACTAATTATTCCTCGTAAGAATGGTTTCCTTCCAACTAAACTAATTCAATTCACAAAATATTATATGCATCTAACACATTTTTTTTAATAAAAAACTGTGAAATACATCATGTAATATAGATAAACATGAAGTCATGAAAAAATAAATGAAACTATTCTAATATTTTGTATAATTTTATATGGTTCATTGATACAAAAACATAACTTCCAATTTTTCCAAAATGCATCAAATTTTCCATGGATATACATTAATAAAAAAATGACCACCTACATAAAAAGAAACATCATTCTTATATTTATCTATATAACTGTTATTCCTTATATGATCCTTCCACTTGTGTTGTTTAATTATCCTATCATTTTCAACAATTTATTATTCCAATTATTTAACAAAAAACTTTATTTAACAGAATTCATCCGATCATAAGGGATTCTAAAACTACTCTCTATATAATATATCAAATGATGTCATTTGAATAATAGAATGAAAAATTTTATTATAATAAAACTCAACCAAAGTATTGTGTGGATCCAAACTTATATTAAAATAAATTGAACAATTTTATGTAATATCCTCAAAATTTTGAAACATTTACTCTGACTATCCATCCGATTTAGGATGAAAGGATATACTGAAATTTAATTCATCACCTAATGAATTATGAATTCCTATCTAGAAATTAGAGGTGAATAAGAGAACATAATAATATACAATGGAATTATGGAATCCATATAATCTAATTATATCTTTGGCTTAAATTTTGCAAAGGTTATCTAAATACATATTTTCTCAAATGGAAGGAAAATGAGAAGATTTATAACATTGATAAAAACATTACCCAAATCGCATTATTACCTCCTGATTTATTTATTAAGGCCACCTTGAAATGGATATATATATTATCCCACTTAAATTCTGTAACTCGAAAAGGTGGAAGATTATACTTTAGTAATTTTTATTTGTATTTAACATATTTACATGTGAAATATTTAATCATAAAATAAACAATATATTTATATATTTAATCCCACAAAAAATGATATTAATGTTCATTATACATTTTTGTGATTCTAGTATGGATAGAAATTTGATATCATTGTGCCACACACAAAAATTCGTTATTAAATTCAGAATAACAAGGAACAAAAAATCTCTTCCAAAATATGATGACAAATAATTCATTAACATTAAGCCCTAGAAACTTATACCTCTAGAAAAATAATACAATTTCTTATAAAACAAGATCCTCCTTTTCAGCTTTCTTAATTATATTTAAAAAAGAAATTTTCACTAACACCTAAAAAAGTACAAAGCGATTTCATGCATACACAATTTCTAGGACATCATTCACTAAATCATTAACTATTGGAGCAAGATATAGTTGCAGAATAGATAAATTATCCTTATGTATTCGACTAAAATAATCATTAACCCTATTTAATTTATTTATATTGTAATGAATTATATATTAATATTCAGTCATTAATTCTAAAAATATCATTTGTTTCATGTTCAGATATTACTATGTAAATTATCAGTTACTCCATTTATGATTAGTATGTAGTTTAATCGTTACTAATAATAAATCATTATTCCAAAACACATGATCCTATAGTTCATGATCATGTGTAGGATAATATTTATCATGAGGATTTAATAGATGTGAATTATAAGAAATTACCCGATCATTCTATATTAAAACAAAACCTTGTCCATTTAATAATGAATATTTGTAAATAACAATTTCCACATTCATTAAAGGTAAGGTATAAATTGGGAAATTCCCTAATCAAACTATCAAATCTTGGAAATATTAATCACAATACATTTTCCAGATGAACCTAACTCTTTTTCATGTTAACATGGTTAGTGGGCTAGATAACCATGAAATTTTTCAACAATGGATAAATAATAGTATACTAATCCATGTAAATTATGAATATCGATAGAATTTGTTAGTATTGTTTGTTATTTTAAAACTTATGATATATTAAGATCAATAGTATTAAAGTTTTATTTATGATATGTCAATTAAATAAAATATTGTACTTCCAAAAATTCTCATTTATTGAATTCTCCATATAACTACATTTCATTTTGGTTTTGTAGAATAATCCATAAATATTGATCATGATCCCTATAATATTATGAATAATACTAAATATAATAAAAAAACAATAAAAAAATATCTAGATATTAATGACAAACATTATTGAAAATATCCGTGAATATGGTTGGATATTTTTGTCATCTAAAAGGGAATATCGACAAATCTAGGATGTGTACACATTGTATGAAACATTATCCTAGGGATGTTCTCCTCTTTCAATTATAGTTGATGGTACCCAGACCTAATATACATATTCAAAAAATATTTAGTTCCCTAGATTTAATCAAACAATTCATATATATATGGAAATTAAAATTTATCCATAATAGTAATTTTATTCATAGTTATATAACATATAAAATCCCTAATAGAACCATATTTTTTTAACAAATTGATTATTATCACCTCATGGTGAAGTGTTAGGTTTGAATAAAACCATTATCAGGTAATTAATGAATCTAATTTTTCAATTCCTGATATTTTACATACTCCATTCAAAATTGGGGTTTTAGAATTAGTTTAGAATCATGAAAAAAGTTAATAGTATGCTCAACTACCTGATCATGTATAATACAAGGTAATTAATCAATTAAAACATCTAAATGTTAATTTAATACTTGAACATGAATAATATGAACAATTTTCTTATTTTTAACAATATATGAAATAGAAATATCATTTCCATATTTTACTGTTTCCCAACTTATTAATATGTTATCAGTAGTTTTATATTATTCATAAATAATAACATAAAATCATTTAGGAAGATTACTACATTGGATTTTTAATAGATATGAGAATTATAAACTATAAGCCAATCAATGTTCATAATAACCTATAATTCAAAAATGTGATATAAAACATGTTTTTTAGGAAAAACCCTTCCCCATATGATACAAAGATTATCTTTTCAATTTATTTTTGCATTAAAACTACACCCATATGTTTTACTAGAAATCCAGATTTCATTTAATTAAGCGAACTTTCTTATTTTATAAGAAAATATAATATAAAGGAATATATAGACGTTAAATCAAACAATATAGTATCATAATTTTAATATATAATTTATTTTCTTATTATAACTTCATTTGATGGGAATGTATCCGCTAAAGTAGGGGTTGGGGATTTCATGACACCCTTATACTTATAGTCATTTATTATCACATCATTAATGATATTCTTCTAAAATTCATCAACAAAATTACTCATCTCATAAATTTTAAGACACATTTCATCCTGTTTATCAAAATTGGTTCCACCACTACTATGATCTTTTTCTATACTATCCTGATCCATATGCGCAAAAATTATATGTTTGAAACACCTCCCATATTTGATAACAAAATTCCCTATGTGATTATTTCCACATATATCAAAAAGTAAAATTATATTATCTTACATTAACATTTCATTTATGGATTATTCCCATTAACTATGTCATATATAACTTTTTTCGGTATTTTTTAGACCCATGATCATCGAAACACTAAATTTCCACTATCATAGTACAATGAAAAAGTTTCAAAAAACATTAAAATTCAAGAGAGGCTAAATATCGATTATAAATTTTCTTTTTACTATGATAATTATTTCTTCTCCTACCTATGTCATACCACCTTTAGAAAATACTTCTAAATAAACATTGTCAAAATATAAGTCATTTCATGGCACCAAGATCACCTATTTATTTATAATTATTTTATATTGTCCACCATTTAGTAGATTCACTCACAAAATGGTAAATGGAAGGAGTTATCTTTTGATAACCTGAACAACCCATTACATCAAATATATTTTCCTTTCTTATAATTCATCCCTTTTCTAACACTGAGTCAGATGTTCTGCTCTTTTTTCCATTGTATTTTCTAATAAAATATCTATTATATGCACAATCCAATAGGGTAGATCCTAGTTCTCTCTATCACGTATGTAACCATTATTTAACACCTATGTCAAATATTCCATCATCACGAAATAAACTACTTAGTTCTAATTCCAACAATTACAGGATGATTAATTGGATGATATTTTCCACTTGTTTTCTTCCAAAATTTGTTTCCATATTGCCCCTATTGAAAACCATTATGAATAAAAAAAATTTATATGAATAATAATGGTAATCTTCAGATTTTTTATCCAAATATGCATAATTTATAATCTCCTAAGGTTATTTACATACATTATCCTAACATCTAATGATTTCTAAAACCATTCTTTGACACCAACTATAATGACCTCAACATAAACAAACCATAAATTATAACATTATAAAATAATTCTTTTACATTAATTCTTGAAGATCTATTATATTTAAAGTTCCATATAATTATTTCATCAACCTTATAAAATAAATTATTACATCATAACATAGAAACATACATTCAGTATCAAATTTTTCCACAATATAAAATATTAAATATATAACAAGCTATCTTTTCCAGATAACCTCAAAATATTCATATTGACCTAATCATTCTCTGTACCCATCCACAAAGCCCTAATTTTTTTTAATGTGGGGTGATAAAAAATTATCAAACAGGGAAATATAAAAATAATACATGAGACTCAATATTCCATTAATACTCATAAAAAGATTCTTTCCCAAAATTAACTTTTAACTCAATATAAACATTTACATGACCAAAAAATTGAATTATCTACCAAAATATTTTCTTAAAAAATTTCACAAGAAATATTAAATGAAATTAAATCTAAAAATGTATTCTTTTGAATCATTAGATATACATGAAATCTTTTCCCAATGCTAACCATTCCACTCCTAAGAAGTAGAATAAAAATTCCATTAAAATTCATATCATTAGATTTTTTTGTGGAACCATAATATTTCCATAAAACCAGAGAAAACATAGAAAAATAATGTTTTAATATTGGACATCTTTTACATTTCAATTATTAAAATTGAATGACTTACATGGTAAATTCGAAAAATCTCTTTGGAGAAACCTCCAACTGGCCAACTCTATCCATTTACCCAATATAATAAAACCCTATATTAGGCTCTCCCTTTATAATTATCAATATCAGGCTCAAACAAAATTATGAAAAGTTTAAATAACCATAAAATGATCATAACACATGAAATATTTTATTTTTACCATTGCAATTATAAAAATTGTTTTTTTCACACATATGAAAAACATTTCTAGATATCAAAATATACATTCCACTTAAAACCATTTTTAAAATGTCCCAAAAAGGGATGGAGGGTTTTTTTATGAATAAAACATGAATAATTGTAATGAAATAAAAGTATCAAATAAGGGTTAAGGTTTTTGGAAATATTATTTATGTTTTATACCTTAAAATATGACATTAATTTTTCCCCTCCAACAAAATGTTCATAAGAGAACATATAAAATGATTCCTTTTGAAAATATTTCAATGAAGTTCAAAGGTGAAATAAATTTTATTAAATAGTAATTTATTTATAGAAAAATATTTCTTTAAATATTTTTAATAATATGTAGATGGAAGAAAAATATTTTGAAAATAAATATTTCAATCATTTAAAACAATGTTATTAAGGTGAAGTGTATCTTACCTCGAGTCTGACTTGTCAAAAAAGTTCATTAACATCTATGTAATAAACATTTAAAAATTATTGATATTTTTCGGAAACATTTACATTATTAATAAATTTTCATAAAACCAGTAATTTCATTTTTCTCAATGAAATATTTAATCACATAATCATTTGAGTCCCCATTTGGTGTTTTGAGGATATTCCAATAGTGGGCCAAAAATGAAATTGGAATCTTTACTATTGTCAATAGGTCATTATTAAATAATCTCCAAACATTATAACCATGAAATAATTATCATTTCTATACATTAAATATAATTTAAAAGCAACCATGAAATATATATATATAAAATGAACAATGTTACAAGCATGGTGATGGTAGGCTGTACGTATGCTTCAGTAACGTTTTCATTCTTCAAAGAGAATGTGGGGAAGAATTTAAGTATAATTTTAACATCATAAAAATAATATAATTTCATAAATATCTTATTATATGTTTAAATAAACATATATATATACCATCTAAGTGATGTGGGGATGATAAATGAATCATATCGTTTCATGGTTGTAGTAATCCACACTTACACATGAATTCCATTATTGCTTTTCAATGGATGGAAACGTAAGAAAATAAATTATATATTATTTTTTTAAAAGATAATTATTTCATTATTATCACACATATACATTAAATACAAGATTATTATTAGTTGTGAGGGATGGTTATGGAAAATGAATTACGTTAATTCGTGTGGCGGTAGTATGTCGTTCAAACAAAAAATGGTTTCATATCTCATTTCATAGAAGATGAGAATGTTTTAGGTTATGAAATTAGCATAATAACATATAATTATATGTAATATGCATAAATTACTATCTAATTATAGGAGAATAATATTTAAAGGGGTATATGATGAACCAAAATTAAAATTCTTGGTTAATAAATATACCTTTTATTTAGACAACCTCTATAGGTTTATACATAAAAACACAATTGGTTAACTTTATGATAAAAAAGGGATAATAGGACCTATTTAGGGATGTAAAAATGTAAATTTTTATGCCTTGCATATAAAATGGATCTTTAAGTGTGGATAATATAGGGGAGGTGTTGACCTTTTATTAGTGGGGTAGAGAACATAATTAAAATTATTAAATAGATTAATATGGATTAATTCTGTACAAAAGAAAAATGAATTCAAAATGGAAATTTGATGAACATGAGATGATATAGTTTCAAAATATGTTCATCCAATATCATTTAAAAAATAATTATTGTAATTTTATCATTTATAACTTTTATTTTAACCAATTGAAAAACCAGTTTTAATCTAATTGAGGAAACTCATTTTTACAATTCATTATAACCAAATACAGAGTTAAATATTTTACATAATATTAGATATGTTCATTTTATAAATGTACTCATTTTTGTGCATTTAAATTATATGATGTTGATGAATATATTTTTAATAAAAACCAACAAAATGTGATGAAGATGGGGTTACCATAGAAATGTCTTTTAAGCATAAAAAATGTTTTTATACAAAATTTGAGTATAATTTCAATTAAAATAAAATTTATTATACTATTCTTATTAAAATTTATATATTATTAATTTATAAATAATTAAAATATATATATTAAATTTTAAATACTTTAAAATAAAATGAGTTTCGAATAAAATTCAGTATTTACAACTATTCATTAAAAAATCAAATGTTTTAAAACAATTCTCAAGAATTTATCATAATATAAATTTTTCATTACTAATTATAGAATAAAAATATCTTTTTATAATTAAATTTCATTAATATTTAAATAATTATTTTTAATGAAACAATATAGTACATGAAAATCCAATTTTGTTTAAAAGAACTTTGGATTGTAAAATGACCTAATATTCATATAATGAATATAAATATATAAAAAATCATTAAGGAATATTAATAAGACATGAAAATGATTAATATTAACATTAAATGAATTTTTATACATGTATACAAGTTATTATTAATGTTTCAATTAGTAGTTCCCTATAGTGTTTTATGCACACTATATGTACATACACCATAATGGATATGAAAACATCATGCTTAGCATGAATGTCTGGGTACATACACAACTATTGGATGGAAGGATGGAGGAAATAGATTATATATATATATATATAATTTGTCGCAATTTATTGTGTATGTGTCTCTTGGTGACATTATTTTTTTGTTTTTTTATATGTTATGTTTAATCAACATCATAGATTTTTTATATCGAGATGCTTGATTTTATGATCAGTATGGGTTCTATATGATGTATCATGGTAATGTTCATAATTATGGTATAACATTAAATATAATTATCTATGTTTACTATGATGTTATATTATTTATATATATGATTAAATTATTTATTTGTTGTAAAATGAATTAAAATAGTGGGTATATTCTACCCACATTGTTTTATTAGACCCTCTCTACATTTTGATAGCCTCTACCATATGAGGTGGCTCACTTAAGTCCTATTACAATAAGATTATGAACATGTGAGTGAGATGTATTCCTATGATATTATATTTAATGTCTTATTAAAGGTATACTCCATTTATATTTACATACAAAAAAATGGCATGGACCAATCCCAATTATTGTTATTAATTTATATCATTACAAACAAAGGTTTTCTATTGTTTTACAGCCATTCATGATCAGTCGACTTCCAATGGGGTTTGTTCAAGATATTGGAAACACCCAATCAATCTCATATCCATTATGGAACATGGGCCTACAATGGAAAGGCATGTCTTCATTGGGGAACATAACTAATTACACTGGATAACTCATATTGGTTGAGATGATGGTAAGTGAGGATCATCACAACCCTTTGAGGGAAATTATTTCATACTCCATGTCTGCCTCATAAATTTAAGAAATATTAGATAATGTGATTTAAATTCCAAATATTCAATAAGCCACCACTACGTATTAAAAATAAATTATTGAAATGCATCAATTGGAAACCATATATATATATACACACAACGTTCTCTATAGGAGGAACCATCAATATATATCTATTTTTCTCCATTAATTGAACCATATTCATTATATGTATTTTTATGATGGTTTTAATTAACAAATTTAGGTGCCCTAAAATATATCATCATCCAGGAAAATGAGAGTTGTTTCGATGTTGGTATCAAGCCCTTGATAAGGGATTCCTTTATATTTTCACAAGAGGTATCAGAGCCCACATAGTTTGGTTCTATGTAATGAAACATATCAAACATTTAAGAGTCATGTGAAAAGGTCCAAAACTTATAGTATAACATCATACATAAATGAGATCTAGGTGAAAGGTTCCTAGTAATGTATGGTGTGGAACTTATGTTGGAATAACACTTTTTGGTTGACTTGGAAGGAAATATGGCCCCATTATAAGATTATGATCATCAGGAATTTGGGATGATGAGGAAGATATTAAAAGGATCTGGAATATATATATCCTCCCAAGTGGGGGAACAGTCATACTTTAAATATGGTGTTATAAGGATAGCGATGGAGGGACCTCAAACAAATATGGCCATCTTGGGGATGTTCCCCTACTAGGAATACAGACTAGATAATATTTTAGTGTGTTTTTCATGATGGTTTTTAACTTCATAGAGGCTTCAAATGTATCCCATTTGGATACGAATCAAAGCTCACATAGTTTTAATGTGTTCAACCTTATACTTATTGAGGATGACCAGGTGGTTCCTTCATTGGGTATATGGACCGTTGAATGTTTTTTCTCGAAGGGAATATGACTTTTTGATTGTGATATAATTTTTTTCATAATTATATGAAGTATGACTCCTAGATGGTATTTTATCATACTAATTTTATTATCATCACTTACCTACAAACCCATGTGATTCATGATAAGTGTTAGAAACAAGAGGAAGTGAAATATATGGAAATACACATAATCTATTTCATCTTTTGGACGTCATGGGTGATGTTATGAATGGTGGGAGATTTCCAGTAATAAATATTATTGGCTTCCTCTAGGAGGTGATCCATGGTTAATTTTTCCCATTTTGAGAGGAGGAAGAGTGGGAATGGGAGAAGAAAGAGATAATAAAGAGAACATTCCATTTGATTCTATTCAAATTTTAGGAAACATATGATGTAACCTATCCTGAGAATCCATCATCCATTATCCCAAATGATTTGATCCTTATTTCCAAAGGGATGTATAATTAAGGTCATTTTAAGGATCCTATGTATTAGGTAGGATAAACGTGGGACTTCCATTACCACACAAATGTTTGATTGATAGGTAAAACTTGTGTACCATATCATTAGATGATGTATTTCTTGATGCTTGGAAGAGGAATTTTATTTTTCCCCTTGGATGAGGGATAATGAAATAGGGGTTCTCAGTCATCAGAGATGTAAAAATAGGTCCCAAAATTTTCTTCTCCCTGGTGACACTGGGGAGAGTTAAAGGGTGCCTCACCTAAGTGATACCTGGTTTTGCTGACTTCAGCTTCAACCATGTCATGCCTAGGTGAATTGGTTTTGGATTCACCCAAGTGATACCTATGGAATATTTCTAATGCTACTTATCCCTTGAAATGATTGGGTGGATTTACGAGGTACCTCACCCCAATTTTACTTGGAATATTTATAGGTAATAAGAAAAACTATTAATTTGCTGATCCTGAATAAAAAATAACCTTGGAATCCAAACATTGGTGAGATATATTTCAAAACTATAACGATCTCCTTATGTTCTCATCGAAGGTTATCTTACAAGCCCTTAAGCATGGAGGGAAAATTCAAACAAGTACTTTTTTACTAGTAGATGTGGCTCCACACATAGTTCCTTGATATATCAAATCATGGAAAAAATATTATCAATATACTTCCATTAATTACATATTCTTATGAGTTTTCAAGAGTTTCCATAATGGTTTTGGGGACTTGGGAAAAGGACTAGGGAAAGAAGAACATTAGACAGACTCGTCCCCTCCCATTCATCAAAAATGGGGAGCCTAAGGGTCCTTTTTTGGAAATATTGCAACCCTAGGTAAAGGGCATGTTTTAAAAAGATCTCTCACATAAGATTATAATGAAGGTATCTCACAAATATATAACCCCTATGATTTTAGTCACATGGGTTATAACTATGTGAGGACCACTCTCGCACACACATGGGACTTCCTCTAATACATGGGACGTTTTTCATTTAATTTATTTATTCTTGTGGGAAAATAGTATTTTCTACAAATCCACCCTCCCCAAACAATATTTTTCCTAGTTAGAAGAATGGGATCTGATCCTGACGTATGTAGGAAAGAGTATAGAATTTGGATAATCCATCATTCTTTGGCCATCACAAGTTCATATGAAATTATTCATAGTATGGGAGGACATTATAACTTGTGTATCTCTTAGTGGTGAAATAAATGGATGGTTTTTGCATGATGGTAGCATATGAATATCACACAGGTCTTCTATGTAGGTTGATCATTTAGATCATCTGGATTGGACGATCCTATAGGTCCTTTATAAAAGTACTCGTGCATCTAAAAATAGAGTTTTCTTTCCAATGGTGTTTCTCCTCACTCACACTATTTGGATTATTTCATGCTCTTCCCCTAATAATCATTAAATCCTTTCATTCACACACATTTTCCACATGTAACCTTGAATGAATATCACTCTCTTGAGGTCACCTAGGCGAGGAGTCCTACGTAAGTTCACCTATATGAGGAGACCTATGTGAGTTCAACTGGGTGATGTGACATACATGAGGTCACCTAGGCATGTTGACTTGTTCGTGGTCTTTTCATTGTGAAAAATTGTGTCCCTATGAATATTTCAAACTAAAACCCTTGCTCTAAAAAAATATTATATTTCATTAAATATTTTCAAAGGATTCATAAATATTTCAGTTTTCTAATACCAAGGTTTCAGTGCATATCAGGGAGATTTTGGATATAATTGGTCCAGCATACCAGAGATAATGTGATCATGTGCTACTCAATCTTGTGAATTATTTTAAGAAGAATCATTTTCAATATCCTAAGAGTGGCATACATACACTATATGACTACATACTAATGGTGGTATTATTATCATTAGGCCTATGGATTTCATGGAAAAGTCTTATTTCCTATAATACAAAAACCACACTGCTAAAAAAATTTCTTCCAGGGGAATGTATATCAATGAAGGAATAAAGACTAATGTTTTTTTGATGTGCCATAATTCCACTTTTCAAATTTTAGAATCCCATATTTCTATGCCAAAACCCCACTACTATGTATGAAATATCCAAGAATCTTTGAAATATCAATTAATGTGTTGGAAGGATGTCTGGGGATTCTAGGATGGAGGAGGGATAAATTCGGAATGATGCTGGGACTATTAGGTTCACAAGACTTGTGTGTCATTTCCCACCAAGTTGAGGGAAATAATTATTTTCTAATCCATTTTGGTGGTGCAGAAATATGTGTAAAAACTATATTACATCATCTTAGATATGATAAAATTTTGGACCCTAGAAACAAATACATTCACCCCAACTCATGGAGAGTTTGGAATCAGTTTCATGGATGTTTACATGATTTTGGAAGAACATATTATTGGAGCTATGTATGATGTATTCATCCCACAAAAGGAGACATGGGGTGAAACCAAAATGAAACCCTCACTAGCCCATGAAATATTGGAAATAGATAGGGAAGCAAAAAAGGAATACCCCCACCTTATGGGAGACATTCATCCAAAGTTATGGCTGAATTTTTTCATGGAGCTTTGGGGTGTCTTACATGTAAACACTTAACAAGATTTCTGGTAGTTTAGAATTGTGGAATCCTAGGAAAGTATTGGACTATGTTGGAGTATATTCAGTACTCCATATGAGGGTATTCCACAACACATAACATTTCTACAAATAACCTCCTCAGTAGGTTTCTAGTTATATGGATAAGAACTAACATAATTCTGGTGTTAGATTCCAATGGTGGGATAAAGATGAAATCATTTTTAACGGTGGATAAGCTGGATGAATGAGATATTTTTGGATTATAAACTCCCACTCTATATATTATCGCCTATTTTTTATATATTTGTATATAGGGAAGTCTTACTATAGTATTTTAGGGTTGTTACATGTTATATAAGGATGGATCATGGAAAATATCACTTCATAAGATGTATTTAGGGTGTTAATAGCATAGGATTTGATTTTCCACCCTTTTCCATACAGTCTCAGGTATTAGGCCCCTGGCCTTGAAATATGGGGAAACCGTGAGGTATCTAAGAATTTATAATGATTTGAATATATATTTTAGGGTGAAATACCAACCAAAAATGTTCACTAGTGATGGTAGTATTAATTATTAAATCCGATCATTATGATGGATTTTATAGACTATATTCTAGAGATGACGATTTGTGGTGAAACTATCTATGAATCCTTTGTTCCCAATATATTTAAATTCCAATTCATATGTCTACAAAAACCTAATATCTGGAAACATATGAATTATGGATCTAAAAAGTGACTTATGGAAGCTAAAAAAATATAGTTGGTCATGGGTGTTCAAAACCCTTTGGGCGCAGGTATTGTAGCAGTACTGTAGCAGCGGTGGTATTATTGATCAGAGGTACTGTAGTGGTGGGAGGATACTGTAGTGGTGGAAGGGCATCGTAGCAGTGACAGTACTACTTCAGCCTAGTTATTATTCACAGAATGGGACATAGGCCAAGAATTTGGGCCTACAGGCTATGTAATGGCCTACATGCCCACTGGGACTTCAGGTTATGTAATGGGTCTCCCTATACCCATTTAAAAGTGGTCTTATATTTTGCTTTAATATAAAATGAGGCTTTGACCCCAATATTTAAAAAAACTAAGTGAAATAGAATACTATTCATGGTATACTCTAATAAGTCCATCAAAAAAATACCACCTTCTATCAAATTTCTTATGAGTAGGAACTACAATCATTAAAAAAACATGATTAGATACTACAGATGATATAATGCCACTAGAAAATGTTTCCATGCACATGATTTTGTGTATAATTGGAGTCCACAGTTTCAATTTTATTGACATCATATAGTATATGATTCTCTTGGACCACCATTTCATATCATCATTAAAAATATCAGAAATATTTTTCATGAAATTTGTCCCCTGGGTGCATTTGTAAAACTATCCTACCACCACGTAATTGTCCCAACACCATGTTCTCTCTTAACTAGGGATATCATAATTCTTTTAACCTGAACCCACAAGAATAGTTTCAATGATATGATTATTTGTACTATTATTTTAATATGAAATAATGAAATTATATTCAAAGTAATTTAGAAATAGCATGACATAATAATATATATTAATGATAGATAACGCATGGTTTCTTATATATATGAAGTAGTCTGCCAACATGCTCTTAGTATTAATTGTAGTGTACAACATAATCCTTATTTCTTTTACTAAAATACAAAAACCAACAAAAAATTATTAACACAGAAAAAATCATATAACTATCTTTACTATTTCATTTAAAGTGGTCTGGATCTTAAAATTGACTTTAATATATGTATGAGTATGTTCTCTATCGTTATTTACTATAAATATAACATGTAAAACAATTATTTGCAATTATTAGAAAAGGAAAAACTAAAAAATGTTAATGAATGTAAATTTTGGAATATCCCCCCAAAAAAATGTTCTATATTTTAATATACCTATAATTGGACAGTTATGGCCCCTCATATATATAGAACATCAAAAAACAATATATACATATGAGTGATATAAGGCCAGTTTTTATTTCTATGAAATGGGTAGCCAACATGTTCTTAGAATCTATAATGGTGTATAGCTAATGCCATCCTTAATTACATACAAAAGAAAAATGAATCAAAACATTATTATCACAAAAAATATACCAAATTACTATCTTGATTGTTTTATTCAGAGTATAAATGTCAATTAAAGGGTCTTCAATGTATGTAAATGGATTTTTTATATCATTATTTAATGAAAATAAAATGATTAAATAAATTATTTGCAATAAATAAAGAATAAATATTAGAAAAAACAATTAAGTGAATATAAATTTTGGGATAACCCCTCAAAAATTGTGCAATATTATTAAATCTCTATAGTTTGATAGTTGTAGTCCCTCATATATATAGAAAAAAAATGAGAAAATATATATAGGGGAGATACAAGAATTGTTGGGTAGAAAGTAATGTATTTTTCTTCATTATAGTGTATAACTTCTAGTTTCCTTATTTACTTACAAAAAAACATTATTAACAGTGAAACAAAAAAAAATATCCTTATTGCTTATTTTATTTTAAAATTAAATCATATTTAAATGGTCTTCAATGTAGGTTAATTTCTATTTTATAACTATATTTACTAGAAATAAAAAATTTAAAACATTTATTTACAATGGATAAAAAAGAAGAAAACTAAAAAATGTAAAATAATATAAATCTTGGTATAACCCCCAAAAATTTTGAAACATTTTAACTATCTAAATATGGGTATTAGTACCCCCTAAGCCTCAATATAATGGGGGTAACCCATCATCTCCAATCTAATGAGGTATATTTTCTATAAATGATACCGCAAAATTTTATTTCTACAAATATTATTATTTAATAATTGATTTGAGAGGACCTTTTAAAATGTTTTCAAACATTCCCCCTCAACCTGAAAGATCTACATGTTGAATGGAGGTGGGAAGAAATCATAGTGGTTCTCTCCTATTTTATCAACATTATCCACTTATAATGTTACTAAAATAAGATATCCTTGTAGTGATCAGTTGATTTTTGGTCTCCATGTTTCATCTCCCGATGAGTTCAGGATCAAATATAAACTTTATATTACTCGAACATTACCATAAAATAGAACAGGATCCCCCAAAAGTTATTTGGTGCACTAAAATATTTTGGAACGTGACCCTCAAACACGAAATTCTATATAACACTGTTAAAAAACTATAGTTGTAACTAATTCCCTCAAACTACAATTGTACCTTACTCCATCATTCCTTCACACGGATTTATTGTGATGAATCAGCATAAAGAGTCTCATTGAATCTGAAAAAACCAATATATCAGAATTGAACCATCATTAAGGCACTTGATATCATTAGCTTCACAAAACCAAGACATATACTAATTATCCTCCAGACCAATTCTAGATGAAGGAGCTTAACTGGGTTTACTGGTTGTCAACTCAAATTCGTAATCCAATAGGCTTCATTAAAATTAAATTATTTCCTTCAAAACTATTAATATCATAACACAACTCTCTTTCCATTATTTTGATTTCTACAAATTTGATATCATGCATTGGACACTGTACATGGGGACCAAATATGAACATGTGACTATCCGGGTGAAGAATCCTATAAACTTATGAGAAATATCTTATAATATAGGGTTCAAAGGGGATCAAACATCAAGAAAAATTCACTAGGTAAAATGATGTGGAAGTAGATAGAAATATATGAGTTCCAAGAGTGGAAACAATTTTAAGCCCAATGTGTCAAATAAAAAGTTAATCATTTTACAATGGTCAAAAAAAACTAAAAAAATACATAGGAAAACAATATGTAGATAAAAAATCTTACTCAGAACAATAAAGGTGTTCTTATTAAGTCCCATTAATATATTTTAATGAAATATTTTTTAATATAATAAATTATAACATCTTCAACATCCAATGTGGACATATTTTTCTCACTATCATCAATTTACAAGATAGTTTTCAATCCACCCACTTTACGTTTGATATCAATTGAAATATTTTCAAGTGTATTATCTTCTTCCCATTTAGGTATGATATATTCATCATCAACATCCTAGAGTAAATATCATAATGAGATGAGATATCTCCAACTATTCCATGAATTATGATATATTTCCCAATATCATGCATGTATTTAGAAATATATATTTCCTGGGAAAATCCCTTGATTTGGAAATAATGCTTCACTAGGCTAATCCCACCCAACAGACCCTTCTTGACATAAACCAATTTATTCCCATAAGTAACGCCATCATATCCAAGGACAAGTCTTTATAAACCATCCCTTATTAGATAATTATACTTCCTTGAAAGAACATCTCTAATCCATTTCCCTTGGTGAAAATTTCCCATTTTCCTGTTACATGAGTAATGTCTTTCCTAGAATGAGCACCACCATACAAAACATGCTAGACATTCATGGTTGTTTCAATCATCTTATAAGGGGAACCCTATTGACTTGAAACATAATCAATGTTCTATATTATAAGATTAATTTCATAAGGTTGATAACCATTCTACATATCCTACTCAGCAACACCATCATGTTCGGGTCATCACAGATAAGAGTATCCCAGAACAAAGGGTTATCAACCTGCACCATCTCTTGGTTAATTCGAGAACATTGACCCATCACTAAAACAAAATCAATTTGAACAAGATCATCCAAATATCTACTAGCCTTGTGACCTCCAACTTCCAAAATAAGATACATTGGCCTAATAAAATAACTCATTGCTCCTTTTTCCATACGATCCATCTCATAGGTAAAACAAATAGAAATCCCTACACTACCAACGAGGTCTATCGATAGATGTGTTGAAGTGCACAATATGACTCTGAGAACCACCATCCACCTAAGGATATGGCCTATACAATGACAGCATCTGATGATTGGAGGATCTTATATTACTAGCCATGTTTCCATGCTCTAAGTACCAACTTGTAATCCCTATATAGACCAACTAATACCTTCCAGCACACAAAACTGCCATATTTTCATTCCATCACCTTGAGATGGTACTATCAACCCAACATAAATATCTCAAAATCTAGGTTCATTAATTAAAATAATGTTCTTAGTAACAAAATGTTTTCGCTAATCCACAAGAAAACTAAGAGAAACGTACTGAGATTGAAGATTTTGTTCCACTTGAGTAAAAATAAATAAATAACAACACCAAAGTTATTAATTTCATTCCTCCTTATACAACTAAATGAATCATTCCAATTTATGGAATAGTGAAAACAAATAAAATCATTGATTAAATTTTCATTATTATTCCCTACTATATATCATCCACTGTAATAAGAAAGAAAGTGGTCATATGATATATTCAAGTCAAAAACAGTTTCCCTGGTTGAAAGAACAACCATTTATATCAGATTAGAACTATTATCTTCTTGAAAAAGGATATTATAATTGTATATATATTATTATTATTATTTAGATTTATCCATCTTGATTAGAATAAAAATTTCTAAATCAATTTCAAAAAGAATTCATAGATTCTGCGTGATCCAATTCAATCAAAATTTACAGACCCATACGTGAATTCTAGAATTATGAATACAAAAAAGATTAAATTTTGGATCCCGTATATAATACATAGTGTACATGTTTTTAGATCAATGTAGGCCTACCCCTATGACACTTTCTTTATCTCATCGAAGGGGAAATTGATATGGAAACATCTGTAGGCCATGGGAATAAAAATTTATTCCTTAAAATCTGAAATTTCTAAGAGAAACGTTTTAATTCTTCAACCTTCCATAGAGAATAATTTTAAGACAAGATTTTATAAGAAAATATTGAAAACTAAATTTTTTTATTCTTGTCAGGAATGTAATCATAATTCATAAGGACTCACATAATGATTCCCTTATTGTAGATTCTATCAAGAACCCCATCCTTAGAGGATCTAAAATTTAAAATACTTGATCCTTTCATATCCATGATCATTCCCAATGATGTTGAAGAATATTTTCTAGCTTTCAACAAACTACATTGGGCTAAGGGCTAGTGAGAACCCCCCCCCCACAACCCCCCTCCAAACTCTATATGTGAGAAGGGAACCTAAAACTTTATATCACCTTCTCGATCGCCTTCGAGGATCACTCACCCTAGTACCATTCTCCTTTATCAGTTTTAGTAACATATTTTTTTTATTAAAATTGATTAAAATGTTTTTTAAAATAAAAAATATGAAAGAATTTAAAAATTGTATATATATATACTATGTTTCTCTTAATTTTCTATTAATAATTTTTTTAATGGATTATTGTATCATTCTTCATTAACATAAAAAATCTGTTCATAATTGTCTTCAATAATAATAGATTCGTGTGTTATTAAAAATAATATTTGGTTTAGTATGATAATGAAATAGATTAAACTAATTGTTAATAATGTGATTGTATTGAATGATAATTACTGATAGACATATTTGTTGGTAAAAAGGAATGTTGGTATTTTATATTAATATCATTAAAACATAATATCTATTAGAAATTTTCATTTTTTCAATAGATATATAATCTATCAAAAAAATTGTTTATATAAATATTTTTTGTTGTGTTATAATCGGATATCAAAGAATCACTAAAAATTACATAAAAATTTAAATTAATCCACATATAGTTCTGAAATAAATATGAAATAAGGAGGAAAAAACCTAGAACGGTAGTTGTCTCAATCGAGGGCTACAAAATGATTATTTTATATCATATAATAGAGATGTGAGCCATGCAGTTTAACATCTTACATTAAGGGAATCTCCCTTCACTTTATCTTCATGTTAAAAAGACATCTAATGTTCCTTTTATAGTATTTTATACAAGGCCAACCATTTCAGGGTGATCCACACAATAATGATTCATCATTATCTAGGTGTAATGAGTGAAGGTTATAAGACATGGACTTCAGGTTATTAGATCTGAAGGAGTGAGATGGGATAGTCTTTTAACGACTGACTATAGAATATGGTCAAAAAGAAGTTTCCATTAAAAATCCACCAAAGTATATGAATATAAATGTATTTTTCCGAGGGATGAAAATTACTTTAATTTATGGGCCACATTTGAATGTTTATTATGAAAATAAGTGTTTTAATGAATATTTTTCATAGTCAAAACAAAGGTTTCCATTAGAGTTAGTTTATATTATAAACATTATCCAGAGCAATCTTATGGGGATTCGAGTCTTCCAAGACATGAAGTGTGATTTTTAAAAGGAAACTTATTGTGTATATTGCAAGAATTTATGCTGGAATTGACTAGTAACAATTAGTGTGTTCACTAATATGTTTGAATCATATTTAATAAATTAATAATTTGTGAATGAACCTAGGATTTGAGATTTGGGGATCACTACAAATCAATTGGTTACATGAAATAATCCATACATAGTTCTAGAGGAATTTATATTCATAGGTATGGTTCGTATGCTGGGAGGGGCATTTTTTTAGATAGGGGTTCCTGAATGAAATGAGAACCCACCCTAGACTCACTAGTGCAGATCTTACATAAGTGAGTAGGGGGATCCTTTTTTTTAGGCTGGCCCCTAGTTGGATCGTATGGGAATCAATACGTATAATGTTGATATTATAATCAATCCAGACATAGTTCTAAGATATATTCCTCACACTTATCTTGAACTCTTTAGGGGAGGGTAATTTCTATCATATTACAGTGGGGACATGATGTATAATTTAGGAGACAGTATATACTTCATTAGTATAAGACTCAATGAACATGTAGATCCATGCTATATTTGTGGTAACGAACAAACCCCAAAAGCACTAGTTATCTCATGAGATGGATATAAAAATAGAAATTTTAACATCTTATGAAAGTGATGTCAGTCATATAGTTTAACTTCACAAGGGAAAAGATATAGGTTACCCTATGTGAAGAAGATGTATGATGTATTACATTATATAACAAACATTTTAATTAAGTACACATAGTTTAGGGCCCTGGATTGTGGACTCCAAAGTGACATAACCATCCTAGGAGGACCGTAACTAGATTATGAATCCCATGTGTTCTATACATGGTTTGAGAAAATGGAACGATGACGATTTCCATTTTTACATTGGTAAATCCAATACCATCTGGTGAACAGAATGATTATCACTGTCGGTTATGGAGTGTCTTTATCTATTGGTAAGGAGGAATCTAATGTGAAGAAGTTACATTAAGTCAAACACTAGAGAATAAAATCATTCATAGGTTTGGAATTTGGTTTTGGTCTTGATACAGAAATCTAATAAAACACTACATATCCTATAGAAATAATAATTCATCCATATATTGTTCTATATAAGGATTCTCTTTATTGATTTGACTCATATGTTGGGAATTGGGTATTTTTTATCATATTGAAGCTAGACATGGATGTTCGATTGAGGTGTGACTACATATCTTGTTAATGTCAGAATCTAGCCACATGTAGTTCTCATTATTTCATGTAGTTTAACAACATGAGGTAAAGAAATAGGATCCATGGAATGTATGGAAACAAATAACATGGGGCATACAAATTAACAATACCCTAGGAATTCATTAAATCTTATCATAAGGGTCCTCACATTCTCATATTTTGGTGTACAAAATGTATGATGTTGTATTCCCTACGGGTGATGGTTGCTGGCTACATGGGTGTCACGACATGACATATGGGTGTCATGCCAAAACACTTATTTCCTAATAAAAAATCAGTGACTAGAGGGTTTTGGAAATATTGTATAAAAAAATCTATCCACATTCCCATCATAATTCTTTTTCATAGGGTTATAGGTAGTGAGCCACCCTTGTGGTCATAGATCTATACTGAATACAAAAATTAGGAGTATGTGACCAATGTATGCAATATAATGATAGAGGATTCTATAGCCCTAATTATGATCAAAAAATCGTTATTATAAGAGGCCGGAAGACTCTAATTCATAATGAAATCATTGAGGGGGATATTTTTGGAGTCCCAAATGAAATAAAGTGTATTCTCTATGGGTCATCGCTACTAGATATAGGGGTTTCACGATATAAAATATAGGTTTCATATAGTGAAAGGACTTTTCATAGTTGGATGTGTACTGAGACACCTGACAGGCTATTAAGAACTAATAAATAACAAAAAATTGATGAAGTGACCTAAAGAAGAAAATATTGTGATGAAGGGTCATATGGACCCAATATAGATCCTACATTGTTGAATGAGGCTTCCTAGGGTTGCAACATATAACATCATATTCATAGTTGATAGGGTTAGGATACATTCTAATTTTACATACCGAATATGTTATCACGAAACATATCTTAATATGACTATAATGGTATGGATCATGCCTTTTGATTACATGAAACAACAACTGATCCATGTATTTTAGAGTAGTGGGTTGATGAAGAATGGTTTCATGTAGTTTTACAATCTTCCACTATGACCATATTGTGTAAATCACATGAAATGTTTCTTGAGAAATCATGCATTGGTAGGGGAACAATTTACGTGTTGTTTATCGTTATCAATGAATATGATTGATTAGAATAGGCCTTATGGATAGAAAAATATCTTTACCATTTGTTTAAACATCATAGGTTTCTTCCTAGGTATCATCGGAATCCTAAGTGCAAAAAATAATTCCCCTTGAAAGATAGAATGAAGGAATAATTTCTTATTGAAAGCTTAATCTATTAATTTTTCATGAACTAAAAAATAATGCATGGTATATAGTCTCTACTTAGAGGGAAATTATAATTCATCCAAATTCTTATGGGGTTACTCATCTTTGGTCATTTGTTAGAAAATAGCATTTTATTTTGATTTTAATTAGATTATTATGAGAAAAACTACTTCTATCCCATATACTAGTGAATACAGTGTCGCCTTCATAACAGTATGGGTTTTGGAATGGTAAGCCCAAAAGGAATATAGAAGTTATCAGACATGTATTTCTTGTCTACACCCTCCATTTATAAATAATGTATGATAATTTTTTATTGCTCACCTCTATCTATTCATTTTCAATTGAATGATCACAGTTTCCATGCTCGAACTCAATGTTATATTCTAGGGTAATAACATTCTATTTGGAAGAACATATTTTAGTTTAGTTTTATGTAAATATTCTATAAGGGACACCAAAACATATAATAATTTTGGAAATCATGAAAATGATAATTTATTTTCTCTAAAAATATTTTAGGGGTATTTTTTCAACTCATTTGGAGAAGTAATTGGCGTGTAATTAGAAAGGATGATACATTTTGATGAATTGTGTAAAATCGGGTGTCATCAAATGCCAGAAATAGCTGAACCTTTTGATTTGTTGAGAAATCATGGTTGTTGCCTAATGAGAACCACTTACATGAAAATATAGTTCTTGAATAATGGTGACATTATCCTCTCAGTCAATGTGTTTTTAGAAGATTCCATTAATTCCTTGCATATATAGTACCTTCTGATGACTTGGGCTATTATAGATAGAGAAATTAACACCCCAACTTATGATTTTCTCTTATCAATATTTGTCTACTTCATGGTTAAATTTTTTACATAGTCTAGGATGGAAATCATCTAACCATTAACAGGATTATCACATTCTGGAGTAAAGTTGACGTTATTGATAATGACCATGTTACTCTGAAAAAATGATACCATTTTATGATGTGAAATGTTGAGTAAAATTTCATCAATATCTAGATCAATCAATGTAATGGTAGAATTATCTAGTTCATAAACCTAATAATTTGTTGTGTACATGTTATGATTGATCATATTATTTTAGGGGAATTCATTCATAAATCCTTATATACAGTCATGTAATTCCATTAGATTTTACTTTCTAACATTTTAATAATCATTGATCAATTTGATTTCCGACACTAAATCACATTTTATGTTCATATGGGTAAATATAATTTGTAGTGAGAGTTCTAATCCTGCAAAGACAGCCTAGTACTCAATCTGATTATTGGTTAATCCATCTATAAATTAGAGGGAATAATAAAGGACTTCCTTTATTGGATGATAATAATAACCCCAACCCTATTTTATTATTCATTGGGTCTTCCATCATCATTGCTATTGGGGTCTTGGATATTCCTTCTAAATATATTTCCATTTTCTTAGGTGAGTTAAAGAAAGAGAATATTTATTCATCTATAAGCATGGTGTTTTCCCAGAGGAATACTCAAGAGGGGGGGTGAATAGATTTCCTATAAAAAAAATTCTATTTTAAATATTTATATTAAAATCCCCCAATTCATAAAACAAGTTAACATGTAGTGAATTTATAAAGATGGTAAAGGTTCAATTAGTTTCTAAAAGATTGAATAATTATCAGTTAACTTTAATCTGATGATTAAGTTTGCTTTTGAAACTAACCTACTGGTTCACAATAATTACAAAAAAATTCCAGTTTAACCATCAGAGTTACATTAAAATAGTTTTATATTTCAAAGAAGGTAGCAGCGGAATATTGAAAATAGTTTAAACTAAAATATTATGCACAATAGTTTTAACCAAGAGATTAAGTCTCAATATGAGACTTATTCCTCTCAATCAATTTATATATATAACATTGATCCACACCCTAGATTGGGGTATTCAATAGTAATCAGACTGTCCAGGTCCTCAGACCTCAACCAAAGTTCTACGTGGGAAAGCAACAACAATAGCACACGGGCTATCGAGGTCCTCAGAACACTACCACAGTTCTACATGGGATATAAAAGGGTATATAGAGTTTGGTGTGAGGATTTCAGTATCCTCTAGTTTACCATAGGATTCCATGTGTTTCCAAAAAGACATAAGCACACACACACAACTCATAATGTAATAAAAATTATCATAGCATAGCAGTAACATTGAGATGAGTTTATAATTATCTTGTGTTATGTCAATGTAGTTTTAGACTCCTTTAGATTGAGCAGATTATGCTTTGAGTCCTTCTCTAGAATTTTTCTGGAAAATAGTGTGTCGTGGTTCTGTTCCTTCACTTCTAATACAGGTGTTCAGCTTGAATGTGAGAGCATTTCTTGTTTGTACTTGAACCTCCTCTTTGAAAATCTGTTCTTGAAGTGTGTGAGTGTTCTTCAAGTTATTTGTGTGTTCTTTTCTACATGTACATGTGTATAATATTATATTTGTCTCATAGGTATCTTATTTTATTCCGTACATATATATATTTTCTCCAGTAGCCCGATATTCCTTTTATTCATTGAGCTCCGGCAATTGGAATGATTACCTTTTATAGGTACGAGGCATGGTTCCATTACACGCCAACAACCCACACTAATTAATAGTAGTTTCATAGAATTAATCAAATATGACCATTTTCTTTATATTAATAACTTTGAAAAGGTATAGAGTTTGAGTAACAGTGACTCGATAATAATCATCTTCCATTGTAGTTCTCTGTTGGTAGACATGTAACAGTATCTCTTGTAGTATTTGCCCATGTATCAATAGCTTTATTTGTAGTAGTAGCTCCTTGTATCGGTAGCTCCATCTGTCAGTAGATCTTTGTAATGGTGAACGTCTATCATTTTCTCTTCCTCGCTATTGGTAGCTATTATCATCGGTAGCAGAAGATCTCTCTATCAGTAGCTCCCTCTATCGGTAGCTCCATTCTATTGGTAGCTCCACTCTATCGGTAGCTTGTATCAGTGAACTTGTATATTAGTGACCTTGTCTATCAGTAAACTTAGTCTATCAGTGGACTTGTCAAATAGTGAACTTGTATCTGTGAGCTAGTTTGTATCTGTGGCCTTGTATCGGTGAGCTAATCTAAATCCATTAGAATTATTATTATCAATGACTTAAGAACATCAATGCTTACAAATTAACGGTTCTA
Organism: Viscum album; assembly: GCA_963277665.1. Classification (NCBI taxonomy): domain Eukaryota; kingdom Viridiplantae; phylum Streptophyta; class Magnoliopsida; order Santalales; family Viscaceae; genus Viscum; species Viscum album. Next base: position 1,324,029,388 of record OY728142.1, on the reverse strand, counting down.
TGCATATGAGTTCCAGATTGAATTAATATCATACTTCATCATTTTTAAACATAAATAAACATTGATTATTATATTCCATGATATTATATGATTATTTTCACATCCATACTAACTCTAGAACATGAAGGAAAAATTATGAAACATAATTATTATATAGATAATCTTGATTTAGGATTATTAGAACATATCTAATCATACATGAGATTATCAAAACTAGTTAGTCCAACAATCTCTCCCTTTTTGATAATCAAAAATTATGGCATTATAATCTAGAATAAACTTTAATGAATTAGTGTAAAATACATCTAATAAATTTTTTTAGTGTGTTCAGATCATAACACTCAAATGTATCAGAGCTCCTGTATAACTCTCAAAATTTGAAGATAACAATAAAATTTATTAGAGTTAAACTATTGAAAAACATAAGTGTAAAAAGATATATAATATTTATTTCCCCCAAAGTCACATATTATAATTTTATCCCCCTTAGTGTAATTTCTACCAAAATTTTATGTTATCCCCATATTATAATTTTTCTCCCCCATTGTGATTAGAAAAAAGAGAAAAAAAATGGTTTATAGTATAAATGAAGAAGAGAGAAAATTAAAATTTTCATTTCACATGACAAAGATACATGAGATAGTACAAAATAAATATAATAAGTACAATGATTCCTGTAAAATCTCTACCCCCATTAAATCAACATCCTGGATTTCCAATTTATATTTCCCTTTAGGATCAGAGGACTAGGGTTGGGTAGGTTGAGATGCAAGCTTGGGTACTCCAGAATTTATCAAAGGTTGTTCAGCTACTGAAACACTACCAGGTCTACAATGATCACTCCTCTGTGTGATCATAAGAGTCAGGCTTCTGATGGCCTGAGTAAGATTCATTTGAGGTGTGGACCACCAGAACTAGTGTTAGTTAAGGCAGGATGCACAATGATAGGTGTAATGTCCACATGTAGGAATGGTAGTAAGAGATTTCGGAAATCCATAATGATACCTTCCCCATTCTCCATGGCAGAGATGAAGTCATCCTTGCTCTCCATAAATATTTCCAGAATAGGGGTCACCTCCCTGAGCATACTAACTTGTTCTATGAAGGCTTGAGTAACTATGGGAAGTTTCAGATTCTCTAACATCAACTTGAAATGATTTGTTAGATGATTCTTGGTGTACACTCTCTACAAATAATAATAATTTTTTTCTTTGATTTCCTTCTGGGATGTATTAGCATCTCTCATATAATATTGGACAATTTTCTGATATCCCTGGTGGTAGTAATCACCTGAGAATCAGATGAGCTACTGGAACAAACTTGACCATGTTCTTATTTCATCATAGATCTAAACTGTTCCACAATAGCTGAAACATTGGATGCACCAAGAGGTGATATAGTAAAAGCTACAGTTTCTTTGAAAGACTGAGTCCAATTACTTATCAAAATTTTTACCACAAAATCCGGATTACTGACATGCTCTTTTATGGTCTTCTTAAAATATTTAAACACATCCACAAGCTGTTTCACTACAATTTGAATGTAGTTGATGTCATTATCAACTTGAGATTTAAAACTCAGGAAGGTATCAAATGAAGTAATATATTTCCTTCAAGAGTCAACAGCCTCTGATAAACTTTTAACTTTATTTTGACATTCTTTTACTTCATCCATAACTTATGTCATTGAACATTCCAAAATGCTTCTCAAAGAAGATACCAAAGAACTTTCCATCTTACATATATCTTCCACAAAATAGGTTTTCAATTCAGATTACAATGCCTCATGATCTATTTTTCTGAAAATGTCTTCTGGTAGAGCTAGACGAGCTACTGGTTGAGCAGTAACTTCCTATGAGAAAATATAATAAGACACAGTATGCCTTCCAATGGGTGTATCATCATCAAAATCAAGATAGTCTAGTCCAAATACAACAAATCCTGTATCTACAGACAAATCATCCACTTCATAGGTCATAGAAACCGATCTTATCTTTACAAGTTTCTCCCCCTCAACCTAAGCTTCCATTATAATATCTGCAGCAGCAATGATAGCCTCATTGGATACATCCTCTTCATAAGAGTCATCAAACATCATTTCTACAACATCATCAGCTTTATCAGCACTATACATAGGTATTTCTACAACTGGTTCAGGTCCTTCTATGGTAATTTCATCATCAATTGGCATAACAGAACTGCCAATAAGGGGACGGAGACTTTAACTGGTACTTCTTTCATCATCATCCGAACTAGAAGAAGATCGAGAAGCATATAAACTATCTTCTTTTTCATCACTGTTGCCACTGTTCGGAGGGGTTTTCTCATGATCTGACTTAGGCAGATCCTCCTCCTCTATACTGGTTTCATCAATTTCATTATCCCTTAACAGTTCTTCCCTCCTTGGCAAACAAACTAAAGGACTAGCTTCCTCATACGATATGGCATGAGAATCAGTGCTAGGTGGCAAGTCAGGATCACCTCTATCATCTAAAGATGTTTCCTCCTCATCAGAATCCTCATTGCTATATACAAGTTCATTTTCATCAGGTCCTAGACCTTAATATCTCACATCCTTTGGACTGGTAGGATGGTCTATAGGACTGGAGTTTTCATTCAACTTCTCTTCATCCCTGACCCATTCTCTTCTCTACAGGTTCCAGTTAATCTTCATGTATTTTCAAATGGTTTTGGTGATAAAGTAGTTTTCCTTCACAACTACAGTCTCATCTTGAGTCCCAACTATTTTCTTTACTTTAAGCATTAAATATATCAACTTAGCAAAGAAAAAGACATTTTTTTATTTCAGCCTAGTCATATATTCCATTTTTACCATTATCAATATACACAAATTTACTTTTACTCCATGTCTTATAAGATATAAGAAATAAATGTCTTGAAACCTTAGTTTTGAAAAGTCTCATCTTCATGGACTTAAAAAATGGTGGACAAACTAAAACAACAATCAGTTCTCAACATCCATTTCTCCAGCAACAACTTTTCATGTTGTACCATTTCCTGTGAGTTAACCTACGGGAACTTCATACTCAAATACGTCACTAGAAGGGGGTACATACATTGAATAAAAATTCAAGATACCTTAATGGGGTACCCTTAGACAATCATCCCATTCCACTGAGGAGAATAAAACTTCATTTCCATTATCAATTGAGAAGAACCGATTCTCATTATCATGTTTTATAAATTTTAGAAACTCATAGAAAGCTTTAACTAACTTAGGATAATATGGTCATTTGTTGTTTGAGAAGCACTCAACCCATTCCCACTCTTGAAGCACTCTTAGAATTAATTACTTACTGATTATCAACCATTCCACGCATAGAAAATTCTCAACTAATATTTCGATTTTTAAGAGATGTGGGTTTATAGGTTTATTTACTTTAATGCCACCACTAGACTCTTCTTTGAGTCTCTTGGAATTCGGCTCATCACCCTCTTCACTGACTGTCGGTCTCTTCACTCTTACCATTCTATGAATCGTGATGCTTAGGGTTTGAGAGAAACGATGGTTTGGGAGCATAGGTTTGAAGGTAAAGGGTTCAAGATGGATTTAAATGAGGTTAAGACTAATGTTTTATCATTTAGGAATCAATAAATATATAAATGAAACATAATAAATATAATACAAATGATACAGATTCCGACATTTAAAAAATAAAAAGTTTAAAACTGCAAAAAAATTGCAGTAACATATACCGATGGGGATTCATAACAGTGAGGTTATAACGGTGAGGCTCATACCAATGAGCTTTCCTAAAACTATTAGGAAAATCTTATCATTCCTAATTCATGTGTGATGTAATTTGACCTCTTTGAATTTAAAGGATTGGAAATTATATCATCCAATTGATGTTTAGTTCCAATGAATTAAAGAGTTATATCACCTTTTTGAAAATGGTATCTCAAAAGTGATGTCTTGCATTAATGTGTTTAGTCCTAGAAGGAGACAAATGATTCATGGAAATGTTGATTGCACTACTGCTATCACAGATTATGGATAGATGTCTAAATTGATATCCATAAACCAATAGAGAGTGTTTCATCCACAGAATATGTGCAGAGAAACTACCAGAAGCTTTGTATTCTTCTTTAACAATAGACAATAAAATAGAATTTTTCTTTTTTACTTCACCATTATACTATGGACTTACCTAGAATGTGACATGTTCCTGATGTACTCTTCCTATAATACCTGCAACCAGAAATGTCAGCATCTAAATAAATTATTAAATCATAATAGTTTCCTCTTGGATAAATTAATTGAAAACTAGTTGTATGTTTAAGATATTTGAAAAACCATTTAACAGTAATTAAGTTTGATTCTATTGGATAAGATTGAAATCTTGTACAGATGCACAGACTAAAAATGATATCTTGTCGAATAGAATTGTGGTAAAGTAAAGTCGCAATCACACCTCTGTAATTTGTTTGATAATATGGTTTCCTAGCCTCATCAATATTCAATTTACATGTGGTACTCATAGGTTTTTCATATACCTTATTACTATCCAGACCAAAAAAATTTATAAGATCATTTGTATTTTCTATTTGATTTAAACAGATACCATCATTATTTTGAAAAATTTAAACACCAAGAAAGTATTTGTGTTCTCCAATTAAACTCATTTAAAATTAATTTTTCATGGTTTTTAAAAAATCAATACATAAATAATTTTTAGAAGATCTAAAAATAATATCGTCAATATAGATTTTTACTATAAAAACATCTTTAGATATCCTTTTGATAAAAATTGTAGGATCAGCAATCCCTTTAGTAAAACCTTTTGAAATAAGAAAATTACTAAGACTATCATACTAGGCTCCTAAAGCTATTTTAAACAATATAAGGCTATTGAAATTTTGAAAACTCGATTTGGAAAATGAGGGTTTCCAAAACTAGGTGGTTGTTCAACAAAAACATCTCCACTTATAAACCCACTTAAAAATGCACTTTTAACATCCAATTTAAATAATTTAAAATCCAGATGGGTAGCATAGTCAAGTAGAATCCTAATGGATTCTAACCTAGATACAATTCTAAAGGTTTCCACATAACCTATTCCTTCTTCTTGATTATATCCTTGTGAAACTTGACGGGATTTGTTTCTAACAATATTTCTTGATTCAACAACTTTGTTTCTAAACACCCATTTAGTGCCTATGGTCTAGGTGTCCCTAATTCTTTCAAGTAATTCCCATAACTTGTTTCTTTCAAATTAATTTAACTCATCTTACATATCCATTACCCAAAATTCATCATTGATTGCATCATTTATATTTTTAAGTTCTAACTGTGAAATATAAGATTGATGTTCAACCTTATTTATTATATAAGCCCTATTACGAGTTCCACTATCTAAATATCCTACTACAACATCTAAATGATTGTTTTTAGGGGTCCTGGTTGGTCTAGTAAAGGTAGGATTTGAAATTTCAGATTCATTTACAGGTTCGAGTTCAATAGAAACAGGTTCTAGAAAATTTCAAAAACTAGTTTTCTTAACAATAGGTTCATTATTTTTTTCATTAAGGATTAGAATTGACAAATCATCTCGAAGATTTTCAAGAGGGGTCTTAGGTTCATGTGGATCAGTTTCATCAAATTTTATGTGTACAGATTCTTCCACACATTTGGTTCTCTTATTAAATACTCTATAATCTTTTCTAGATATAGAATAACCCTGAAATATTCATTCATCTCTTTTGGATGCAAAAGTATCAAGATTAATTTTAGTATTAATGAGGAAGACTTTGCAACCAGAAACTCTAAAGTAATTAAACATAGGATTTTGATTGTTTTATAGATCATAATGATTCCTTTTGAGAATTGTTCTAATCAAGACTCTATTTATAATATAAAAAGCTATATTGACAGATTCAACCCAAAAGTAAATAGGTATATCATTTTCATTAAGCATTGTTCTTTCAATTTCTTGAAGTTTTCTATTTATTTATTCTACTACCCCATTCAGTTGAGGTGTTCTAAGGGCATAGAAATTGTGACTATAACCATTATGCGAGCTATATGTTTCAAACCCATGATTTTCAAACTCATGACCATGGTCACTTCTTAGGGTCTTAATAATAAGTCCACATAGGTTTTCTACAGACTTGATGTATTTAATTAAATAAGAACAAGATTCACTTTTGCAAGCTAAAAGGTATACCCAAGTGTATCTAGAAAAGTCATCTACAAGGACATAGACATAGTGCTTTACATTTAAGCTAGAAAATCTAGATTGTCCATATAAATCCATATGAACCATGTTGAGAGGTTGAGAAGTTGAAACTTCTTTATTTGATTTGAATGAAACTTTATGATGTTTTCCCTTTTGACAAGGATTACAAACTTTATCTGCAGGGAATTCTAGTTTGGGAAGATCTCTAAATAATACTTTCCCTGCCAGTTTCCTGAGTGAATGAACATTGCAGTGTACTAATTTTCTGTGTCATAGCCAGGATTATTTTTGAAAAGCATTTAATCAAGTAACATATTATTTAGATAAAGAATTCAAATCTACAACATATACATTTTCATTTCTTAATGTATTAAATACAAAAACATATAATTTCAAACATTATATGAATCAGTTTCAAATTTTACATTGAATCCATCATCACACAACTGAGAATTACATAACAAATAGTATTTTAACCCATAAACATATAGTACTTAGGAAATTCAAATTGGATCAGTGATACAATTAGGCTTTATCTGATGATTTTTTATTTTGAGTTATCCCAAAAGGTGACATGTCCTCCAACAACTTTGATTAAGCTCTTGAAGAATGAGTAGTCTCCTGTCATAGTCCTTGAATATCCTCTATCCATGTACCATATCTTCCTACAAGAACTTTTCAAGCAAGTTTCCAACAAAATAGATTTAGACAGAATATAATTTTGGTACCTAGATTTTTATGGGTTCAGAAAGGTTAGCAAGTAAAACATCAGGCACCCATATTTTTCTAATGGGATTCCTATAATTAACAGATTCAAAATATTTTAATAAATAAACATTGTTTGTTCCATAAGAATTTTAATAGCTAGATGAAGAATAAGAATTTCTATAACTAGAACTACCGGCATACTATCTAGATTTTGGAATAAATCTATTTTTAAAAACATTTCTCTGTCCAAGCTGGTAACCTATACCAGTAGTATAATTTAGTGCAACTTGTTTTCCTAACATTTGATTGAGAGTGGTTTTTACATTTGTAAGCTTCTCTAAGGATTTTATAAGTTTCTCATTAGACAAATGATGTTCAGTATTCTCCATTAAAAGTTGATCATTCTTTTCCTTTTCTATACTAAAATCAGATTTAACAGTACAAGTCAAGGCATACTATTTCATTAATGATTTTTACTTACCTTTTAGCTCATTATAAGTATATTCTAACAAATTTTAGTAGTAAAGTAATTCATATTTAGAAATATTATCATCATTATTTGAATCACTTTCATTCCCAAAATAATAATCATTGTGCATTGGGGAATTGTGTGTTACCTTAGATGTTTCAATCATGAAACACATGTTGGCATGATTCATTTCCTCAGAATCAGAAGCTTCAGATCTAGTTTTGCTGTTATCATGTTCACTCCATGTATCTTTCATTTCATTATTGTATTTATTATCCTTATAGTCATACTTTTTCTTAAATTTCTATTTTGGACAGTCAGCTTTGAAATACCCTTTTCTTTTTCACTCATAGAAAAATATTCCACCATCTTTATCAGTTTTCCTCCAGTGTTTCTTCCAATTTACTCATCGATCATACTTACCCTTATAATTATATTTTCTAGATAATTTTTACTTTCTATAGAATTTCATGAATATCCTAGTTATCTGAGCCATCTCTTCATCACTGTATGAGTCAAAATTTTCACTAGTTAAGATTTCTTCGGTTACATGAACCTTCTCTTTGTCCATGCTCTTTGAAGAAGTGGACTAGAATGCAACTTATTTTTTCGTGGGTTCAAAATATTCCACATTATTCACTTTTATCTCTTCTTCTTACATCATCAATTTTCCAATTAGCTCCTTGAAAGGTTGCTTTGCAATTTCACATCATTATCATATAGAGACAAAGGTTCTTCTCCTTCTATCTAGTATGCATCTCTTTATCCTCAAGATTTTCTCTTCTGATGGTACATCTTTTATGAGTAAGATCATTGTATTAACTATCTCATCAAACCTGAGATAATAATTATAAATAGATTTATCAGATTTCATTTTAAATTTATCTTATATAATAGTGTATGTATTTAGTCTCATTTACTGATTATAGGTTGTTCCCTCATGGGAAATAGAAAAAGTATCACAAATTCCATAGGTAGTCTTACAAGCAGATATTCAAATAAATTATTCATCTCCTAAATCACAATACAAATCATTCCTTTATTTATAATTATTATTGTATGTAGCTTTCATAGGTTTATCCCAAGTAGTTCTAAAAGTTCCTGGAATCTTATACTAAGTCTCTATAGTAGTCAAGATTTCTAATCCCATACTTTCTAAATGGATTTTCATTTTTATTTTCCATTGGGAACAGTTGAAACAATTAAAGAAGTGTGTTATGTTGGTAGATACACCTTCTAATCTATTATCCATAATAACTTTGTTTTAAAATGATATATAAGGCTATAAAAATTTAGAATTAATAGAAATTTGGAGATCTTTAAGATACAACAAATATCACAGTTGAAAACATTTCACAAATAGTGTTTTTTGAAAAACTTTTATTTACTCCCACTGATACCAAATGTTGTACTAGTGGAATAATCAAGAGGAGGGTGAATTGAGTTCCTATTAAAAAATTTTGGTTTAAAATATTTATTTTGAAATCCCCCAATTCATTAAACTAATTAAACTATAGTGAATTTTTAAAGACATTAAAGGTTCATTTAGATTCCCAAAGATTGATAAGTTCTTAGATAAAATTACTCTGAAGTTTATGTTAGCCTTTGAAACTAACCTAATAGTTCAAAATAATTACAAGAACATTCTAGTTTAATTATTATAGTTACTTAAAAATAGCAGTATATTTCAAAGAAGATAGAAGCAGAATATTGAAAATAGTTTAAACTAAAATAAGATGCACATCAGTTTTAACCAAGACGATCAATCTCAAGGTGATACTTAGTCCTCTCAAAAGTTTTATATATATAAAATTAATGTGCACCCTGGATCTGGGTTTACAATAGTACTCAGACATTCCAGCTCCTCAGACCTCCACCACATTTCTACGTAGGAAAGAAACAACAACAACACACAGGTTGTCCAGTTCCTCATGCCTCTACCACTTTTCTATGTGGGATATATAATGGAATTAAGAGTTTTTTATGGATTTCAGTGTCCTCCAGTTAATATTAGGAGTCATTGTGTGTCCAAATAGGTAGAATCACACACACTGGTCGTAATGTAATAAAAATGATCACAACAGAGCAGTAATATTGAGATGTGTTTAGACTGCTCTTCTGTGATGTCGATGTAGATCTAGACTCATTTGGATTGAAGAAGAGGAAGCTTTGTGTTCTTCTCTAGAATTTTTCTGGAAAATAGTGTGTCATGGTTCTGTTCCTTCACATCTATTACACGTGTTCAGCTTGAATGTGAGAGTATTCATTGTAGCACTTAAACCTCCTCTTTGAACTTCGGTTCTGGATGTATATGAGTGTTCTTCGAGTTCTTCGTGTGTTCTTATCTGCATGTACATGTGTATCTTATTGTATGTGTCTTGTATGTATCTTCATTTCTTCCTTACATATATAAATTTTCTCCAGTAGCACGATATTCCTTTTATTCCTTGAGCTCCAACAATGTGAATGATTACCATTTACATGTACGAGGTATGGTTCCCTGACTTTACCACAACCCACATTAATTAATAGCAGTTTCATTGAATTGATAAAATATGTGTATTAGCATTATATTAATAATATTGAAAAAGTATAGAGTTTGAGTAAGAGTGACTGGTTAATATTCATCTTCTATCAGTAGCTCTCTATCGGTAGACATGTAATGACAGATCTTGTAGGAGTATCTCAAGTATCAGTATCTCCTTGTATCGGCAGCTGCATCTGTCCGTAGCTCTTTGTAATGGTGAACATCTGTCAGTAGCTCTTCCTCACTATCAGTATCTGTTATCGTCGATAGCATTATCTCTCTCTATCAGTAGCTTCCTCTATTAGTGGCTCCATTCTATCGGTAGCTCCACTCTATTAGTAGCTAGTATTAGTGGACTTGTATCGGTAAACTTGTAATACAGTGACCTTGTCTATCAATAGACTTAGTCTATCAGTGGACTTGTCTCAAAATGAACTTTCATCAGTGAGCTAGTCTATATGAGTGACCATGTATCTGTGAGCTAATCTATATCAGTCAGAATTATAACTATCAATGACATAAGAACATAAATGCTTACAAAGTAACTGTTCTTTTCATATTAGTTCCAGATTGAATTAAGATCATACATAATCATTTTTAAACATAAATAAACATTGATTATTATATTCCATGATATTATATGATTTTTTTGACATCCGTACTAACTCTATAACATGAAAGAAAAATTATGAAACATAATTATTATATAGATAAGCATGATTTATGATTATGAGAACATATCTAATCATATTTGAGATTATCATAATTAGTGAGACCAACACCTGGTATTCATAGTAACTTATTCAAAATAAGGATTCACTATGAGTAATTTTTACAAACATTTCTCATTTATTACCATCTGTTTTATGGAAAAGAAGTCAAAATATTGTTGGATGCCCATCGACAATGACAAAGGTCTAGTAAACATAGGTATTTTTAGGATGTGGTTAATCAAGTCAGTATGGGTGACCAAATAGATCTAGTTATATTTCAATTATTGCATCAAATTTTAAACTACAGATATTAATTATAAAACATCTATCTCAATACTAAAATAAGGAGTCCCAGTATTGATCCTAGCCCATACTGAGAAAAAAGAAACTATTTTTTTAGTGTCATAATTTTTTTTGATGAATGTTCCCAGTGATTAATATAATTTTTTCATATATATTATTAAAATAATTCATTTTATATGTGAATTTAGAATGGGTGAAATTAGAAAATAAATCATTGTAATGTCAAATGCTTCTTAACAGTTGTTAGTCCACTGATACATGACCCCAATTTTCCTCAACATCTTGAAGGGTATGAACATTTTTTTGCAAGATTTTATTTAAATCATCAAAAGTGTGAAATAATTACTTATCATTCTCTATACTCATTATGGTCTTTAGTAGGTAACATATCATGAATATCCCTTCACATATCAATATTGAACATGATTCCACAGTGGCATACTATGAAGTTGTGAAACATTCTGAAGGTAAAACCAATAGAAAATTTCATGGGGTTCATTTTTCAGTTCTCCCATCAATGCATATTGATAATGGTATTGTGGTCATAAAAATGGTCATAATATTACCGACATTTTACCATAAGATCATTGATATATCAGTTGATATAATTTTCTAGAATGGGTTTAAATATATTGTGCATGTCATGTTGGTATGTAGCGTGATCATTCTTTAATCAAAAGGGCATCACCGATTAGAAATATACACCTTGGGGATCCTTTAATATAGTATATTATTTATATTCAAGTACCATTATGATTTTTTTATATTGGATATCTATCATTGAAGGATATGTGATGATAAAAATCTATCACATCAATAAAAAATTCATTAATTGGAGCTGAGAAGACATCATTCAGAAAGTTCCAGTTAAGATCTCAAATGAAGATGCACACATTGATTTTCCCATTTTAATTATTTAGTGATAATATATTGATTATCGATTTTATGTATTGAACTGCTTCAAAAATGTTGGATGTAATGATCTTGTCAATATCAAATTTGACTTTGTAAGTATGTATCATATGTGTTTATTGGTTTCTTACTTCTAACAATGATGATATTTTGGTAGGCCTAGGTGGTGGGAACCCACATCATGATCAATGTCTATAGTTTTTTGTAATTATAGAAAAATAAATCATCATAATTAAAAAAAATAATGTTTATATACATAATATTATTCAATGTGAATAGCTACCATAATCAGCAGAATCCAGTAATCTTCTTTTGTTCCTAGATTTACCTGTCAAAGATCATAAAATGTGGCAGAGACTCCCGAATCAAATAATTGAGGTTTATATTTGATTTCATCTTTATATTACTCATCATATCCCGCTATTTCTTATTTCATGCCCCCATTAGGATGTCTAAATGATTAATTGGTGTATTTAGTGTCAGTGGAAGGATTGATATTATGATATTCAAATGTAATGATATGTCTATTCCCCAATGGCGATGTGAAAATTCATTCAGATTCATCTGATGACATTTTGGTCTTCGTAATTCAGGGGGATAATGTGATGGAATAGTTTCATGAAGCTTCGTTGTGGATAGGATGATCTAGGATCTCTTCATTATAGTTGGGACAATTTAACATGACTGATATCATGATGTTTGGTTTGTACATTCCCCCTTCTGAATTTACATCTTTGATCTATTTGATAGGTAGAACATATTAATATTTGATCTCCATGAATATTTTGGTTGGTATATGGGAATGAAATTTGGGGGAGTAACCTAGTGACCATCATCAGACATAGGTTTCATCACTTCTCTAAAATGAAATTTGGCATCAATGTATTAACCTTCAATATATTCATACATAGATTTATCAAACTATATTGGACAAATTTTTCTATTCACATGGTACATAAGATACTGGTGATATTATATAGTGTTTATATTATTTTTTTGCTTCCACCTCCTTCCAAAAAATTAAATTGAATGTTGTTTCTAATCAGATTACTGGGTATTTAGAATTAGAAACTATTTCCCCTAACTGAGTTCTAAGCTTGATTTGGAAAAGTTATTGTTTCTATCACTTTTTGTATCCTAGGTGTATCATAAGTTAAAGATATAGATCAGACTCAATATAAAAAAATAAATTATTGACTCATATTGTAATGAGATTGACCCCTAATGAATTATCAATAAAACATCCTCTGACATCAATGCCACGTAATCTAGATGAAAAATTCAACGGATTCATTATTCCGTGTATGACAACATTATAGTATAATTCAATAAAAGAGATGATAGACTGACATTTCATAGCGATGATCTCTATTTAGTAAACATTGGTCATAGTGAAATTGTCTTCTAACTCATTATGGATTATTGAGTTCTCTAAAAAATGTTCCTAGTGATCCATTGAGATGTTAAGAGCATCCATAATTGAATTTTTTTTTAACTATAGGAAACTGCTTTAAGACATAATAATTTTGAGTCAATGTCACATGCCATCCTGTAAGGATCAATTCTCTAGTAGTTACATTAGTGGTTTATGTTCCTTGAGTTTTTGAGTTAGGAATTTGAGTCTATATTTAGGGAACATTTTCTTTTGATGGATTATGAGGACTTATCTTGCCTACCTTCTTATGCTGGCAAGACTATTTTACCCTTTTAGTTGTTCTTTGGAAAATAATTAGTCATAGAATACTTTTAGTAAATGTAGGAATATTTTCATCTTAAACTTGTGCTTTCTGAAGGAATCTTCTATGAGTATCAATTGCGTAAATTTCATTGTAGGAGATGTGGCCTTAATATTGAATTAATCCAAGACTATGTGTTCCCTATCATATTTTTTCTATATGTCCTATAGCTATTATTCCTTAGGTTATTTAGGGAACATGAGATTTTAATATTTATCTCCCTTAAACAAGGGATCCATTAAATAAATGAAATTAATAGAATCAAAGATTAAATATTCATCTGACAGTGATTTCTTTAGGTGGGACAATTCCCATGGTACCATTCGGTGAGACTATACTGGGGACATTACTAGGGGTATTATATCTAAATGAGTTAAAACTTCTTTTGTCCCAAGTTAATGTTCATCTTCATGGACTTGTTTTTTTACTTCCATCTATATCACTTTTATCAAAATTTGATCTTATAAGACTACAATGTTCGTGATCCTAGTTGATATGCAACAAAAAATATAGGGGACACAGTTGATTGATTTAACAATGACCTGTAGATAGCATGGGTTTGGTAGATTATTTTTATGTCCATTAAGTCTATTGATTTTTTAATTATTACTCATAACTTCATTCAATTTTCCTGTTTCCTCTATAGTGATGGTGAAAATACATGTCACTAATAGTCGTGATTTATCAATATTTACGTTCTAGGAGTCAATCATCTTCATTAGGATATCATTCAATAATACATAAAATTCCTTTAATATTGTTAGAAATGGGCTTTAATAGTGCCAGAAAATCACTGACTACATGAACGATGTTAAAATATTAGGACTATTATCAATTCTAGTTAATAACTAATAAAGGAGTCATTTACCAATGCCAAAAAATTTCTCATAAATGGGAACTTTATGAGAAGTTTTAGAATTTTTGATAAATTTCCCATTTATCTACATTGTTATTGAGCACTGCTAAATGAACCCTTTATTAGTTCTTCTATTAGCAATGATAAGGGGTCCTTTCCCGACACTTTTATAAGCATGGATAAAGTATACCATTATCAATTGTTTTAGAAGAACTGATAAGTGTGTCCTTTATCAGTTCTTTTTCAAAGTGCTGATTAATGTATTCTTTATCAGTGAATCTGTAGGAACTAATAAAGGGTGCTAATGTAGTGTGTTATAACAGCACACTATAGCACCACAATAGTGTGATTTAACATCACAATAAAGTACCAGAAGCTATAAAAAGACACCATATATCATCATAAAAAAGTCCCAATATAGAATTTAAATGAAATGAAATTTACAAAAAAACACTATATTTGTCACATTTCAATCATTGGTTTATAAAATTACTTAAATAAATATTATTACATGTTTTCAAAAACATCAACGTTCCTTTGTGTTTTAATCTTGACCTGACTCACGCAATTGTTGAAAAAACCACCCCCTGTTCAAGAAACATAACACACCTTCATAAGAAAACTATTTTTATGTTAGTAATAATATGAAGAAAAAAATTAACCTAATGAGTTAATTTTTTTGAAATAAAAAGATGAACTTGGAGTCATAATAGTCACACCATGTTCCATATTACCGTTAACCGATTCCAAATCAACGCAAATGATGGAGAATAAATCTGTGGATGTTTTGGGAAAAAAAGACATCGAATAGGGATAGAAAACCCCAACATGAAAAAAATAATCCACCTGTATAAGAAAAAAAATTATGCATGTAATACAATAAATAAATAAATTTAACATAAATATGAAACAATACATTAATTCTATTGACAATGATTTTATAGTGGAAACATCAAGATTACCTAGGTAGTTGAGCAGAGGTAGTTTTAGTGCCCTTCCTACAAAGTCAGTGGAGATTACTTGAAAGAATTTTATAAACTCACCACTATAGAAGTGAAAACTTTTTGAGGGAGAAGGTGTCTATGGGATTTTTTGGTGCAGAAATCCATGAAATATAGATAAATCACTCCAACTCAAACAAAGGAATCCACCTGTATAAGAAAATGATTATTATGTGAGTGATACTAAAAATAAATAAATTAAACATAAGTATAAAACATTAAATTAATTCTATGGAAAAATATTTTACTATGAAAACATCAATATTTTCTTTATCATTGAGAAGAGGTCGCATTATTGCTCTTCCTACAATGGCTATGAAGGTAACCTTAAAGAATGTGAATAATGCACCAGTATAGGGGTGAAATGGTTCTGAGGGAGAAAAATTATATGAAATATTTTTTGCATAAAGGCATGACATATAGAAATATCACCCTAACTCGAACAAAATAATCCTCTTTTAAATGAAAATTAGTATTATTTAATCAATTATATAAATAAATTAATAAAACATAAATATGGAACAATAAATTAATTCTATGGAATATGATTTTCCTATGAAAAAAACAAGATTACCTTTATGATTCATCAGATAAAACATTGTATATCATCATCTAAATTCATAAAACATGGATATAAATCCTTTAAAATAAATTAACTCTATGTGGAATGAGAAAATTAAAATCAACATTCAATTATAAAAAAATTTCAGTAAAATAAATAACATGTACCATAAAATAATTTTTTAATCAATCCAAAGGGCATCTTTAATCACAATTTTTTCTTCCAAGGGATTGGTAACATCATTATGTGAAAAAGACACTTTGTGCATGAGTAGTCAACCATTTAATATAGATTTTGTTAATGCAGTAGAGATTGTATAATATTATGAAGAAACAAATAATATTTTTTAAAACAATTTTATACTCTCATTAAAATCTCCTTATTTTTTTAAAGGATTCAAAGATTTTGTTACTATTTCAAGAATCCAAATCCCCTCTTTGTAGTCCCCTATAATGTACCAGACATTTTCAATATTAGAAACAAAATGAAATTATTGTGTGGTCCTAATGAAATGATCAACCTCAATTAAATTTTCAACTAACTAAATATTTTTTTATTTACAAGTATGATAATCATCCTATTCATTTTTTTAGATTGGAGATATAAAATACATTCACTACATATGATTACATTATAAATGTCTCATTTTTCCTCTTCTATTCTAAAATTCACCTTCACAAAGATCATTTCATCTACAATCATTCCATTGATATTTTCAACCCATTTTCATAAAAAAAGATGCACTAGAAAGTTGTATAATCCAACATGTATATTTGTTCAGTAATGCTAAAATATGACATATTTTTCGAAATTGGATTTCTATCCTTGGATCCAGAAATGTGCAACACTTCATCCACAAGTATAACACACGTTTATAATCTTAATAAAGTCATATTGTTCTATCGTATAAAACATACAACAAATGATTACCAAACCATTGTAAGATATAAAATTTTCATTTTTTCCTCTAGAAATCCATTGAAGTAATTCGGTAATTGAATTTTGGTTTTCATTTAACTGATTATAAATTTGTTCTATGAACCATCCTATAAAATATTTATTATGTTTATTTTATATACATCCTTCATCCCTTGATGGAATCAAGTCTCAATGATTTTTTTGTGGGCCACAATGTATGGGTTAACATCGTCACTATTATACAATATATAAATATTTTCTTTCTTCAGATCTATCATAGTAATTGTAACAACATCTTTTCATGAAATCTTTTCTCCCATAAGGCATTCATTGTGATGAGACTTTAGAAGATTGGTTCTTTCAACATCTAATTGGTAGTGGGTATATAATTCAATATATTCTTCTACAATATATAGTTCTTAGATACAACCCTTTATCAAAATTTGATTATTGTTATACCATTTTAAAATCTCCATATATAGTTCAATGGAGTATATCCATATGTAACGGATAGGACCACATATTTGAACCTATCTGCCCAAGTGAACCATCAGGTGGACCATTATATCAAAGAATGATGGTGGTAAGAATATATCTTATTCAGATAATATGACTGCAATATCTTTATTCATGACGTTAAACTTCGTCTGGTCTACAACCATAATACATATGTTTTTCAGAATGATGAAGATTCTAGTTAATGTTTGTCATACATTTTGAGGAAGAATGAAATGTAAAGCAACAAGCATTAAATCATGCATCAAAACCTGACAGTAATGTGACATTAGCCATTGTAACATTAAAATAATATTTGACTTGACATTATTGATATTTGATGAATACCCCTATGGAATATTTACATTAGTAAGGAAAAGAAAACATTGTAATTCTTCCTATCTGCATAGATTGTAAGATGATGGAGGAAGAAAATTCTCCATTTTACCCTTCACTGATTCCAACTATTCCCTTATCCCCATTTATATCATTTCCAAACTTGCGTTGAGGCCATATTTGTTTCCAAGAACATTTAGTAACATTCCAATAACGTAATCAAATACATTTTTTTCTATATGTATTTAATCAAGAAACTGTCTAACATACAAACAATTCCAATAGGGTAATTAAAGGAAAATTGATCTCTTCTTTCATCCTTCTTTTTTTTTTGTTTTTTCAAGAATGGTTTACCAAAAGTAGTGTTAATATTTTTTACATTTTTGTACAGTTAATTACCCACTATTGGAAATAGTATTGTACATTGTTCGATTTTCCATTCAAATTTTGTTTTCTAGGATTGGTATTTATGTTGTCGAGGTAAAAACATTCAATTTCCTAAAAACATTTTTTTCCATAAATGTTTCAACCAAATGGATTATGTGCATTTTTCACAAATGGGACACCCCAAAATTCCTTTAATTCTATTGCCTGAAAATTTTCCATTTGCAAGAAAGTTTTTTATGATTCCATACAGCATATGTCTCAATGTGAATTTTGAACTTCTATGAGAATC
Source organism: Viscum album (assembly GCA_963277665.1). Classification (NCBI taxonomy): domain Eukaryota; kingdom Viridiplantae; phylum Streptophyta; class Magnoliopsida; order Santalales; family Viscaceae; genus Viscum; species Viscum album. The sequence goes on along the minus strand of OY728142.1, from coordinate 1,324,010,977 downwards.
ATACATTGTAACATCTGTATCCCATGTCAATTTTAGATCATCAATCAATGGATCTAAATAATCATCAAGGTCATTACAAGGTTTCTTTAATGGAGATATAAGCAGAGACACGATAATGTATTTGAACATCATGCATAACCATGGAGGGTAGTTACGATTTACCAATATGGTAGGTCATGTACTATGAGTTCTACTTTGTAAACCAAAATAATTAAATCCATCTATAGATAATGCAAGATGATTCTTTCTCAGATCATCTCGAAATTTATGAAACTCATAATAAATTTTCTTCCAATGAGGAGAATCTGTTGGATGACATTGGTTCCCATCTTTAATTATTTTATCTACATGTCATGTTAATTGTCTCATGGTTTCCAAACATCCATATATTCTTCTAAACTGTGGAAATATAAGAATGTGCCATATATATTTCAAAGGACATGAATCATTATTTCTGTGTTGATCTACACCAAACATAGGGAATTTTATTATTGATTTATGGTCCTTGAGAAACAATTCACAATCATTGGTACAAGTATGTATCTTCTTAGAAATCACTCCCATTGAATGTAACATTTATTTAGTGTTATATGTATGGCATGGTAGTTTCTTTTCTTCTAGTATCATTTCTTTCATAAGAACAAGTAGTTATGTATAGATGGTGTCACTCCATCCGCTAGTAGTTTTAAAATTATATAACTTCAATACAACTAACACTTTTTTGTATTTAGTACAAATGGTTTAAAATGGATTCCTAGAGCATCTATTTAACTCCATAAACAACTTTGGATAGTCACAAAGTCTATCTTCAATTTTCATTTTCATTTATTCAATTAAATATCAATATTTTATATAGGTATTTATATAAAATGATTCAAAAACCAAAGTATCATCCCAATCGATGTCCAGATTCAGTTTTCCCCTCTATTTATCCCATCATTTATAGATTTGACATATTGGGTGAAAAATAATATTTTCTTAAAACTCCTTCAAAATATTTTCTCATGAGAAAATAAAATTCAAACATGGAAAGTGGATTTTAGAAGGTTTTTCTGCATGATCTTTTACAAACATGAAGAACTCCTTTACTATATTATCATAATCATTTTTCAAATTATTATCATTCATACATTTTCGGTTCATATCATTACTTTTAGATATAAAAAAAATTAATTTTATAAAATATATAAATAAATACATATAATATATTCATTATCAAAAGTGAATGTTATAGAAAATTCTAAAAAGGGGAACTCAACATTTTATTGTTTTAAATAATTTCAGTATGTTGGAAAAAATGGGTAATTGAATTTAAGAAAATAATTAATCCACATCATATCATTCATAATCCCATAAAAAACTGAAAATATAATATAAGAAATTAAAAAGTAATCTGAAACTCAAATATGACAGAAAATAAAAATAAACTCTCATTCAATCAACAAGATCGGTGGTTTCATTGATCAAGGAATAAAACTAAGGATAAAAGGATGAGAACTATCATTATTTTTGTATAATATGGGTGCATTTGGAAATAAAGGAATAAATCATGATTTTAGGGAATTTATAATTCTATAAACGACATGATTTTCAATACTATATTCTTATTTATAAATTTTTTGTAAACCGTCTTGGAATGGGATATTACTCCCTCTCTCATTCACATCTTGGATATGAAAAGAGAAATATAGATCAGTTCTTATAGAATATATGAGAACCCGGATATTGAAAATAAAAAAATAGGGGATATTGGTATTTGAGAAAATATTTGGAGATACAATATAATCATTAATAACATCACAATTAGTAATCATTATAATGGAATACATATTATTTGATTTTTGTGGATAATCAAATGTTACATAACTATATAACATTCCTTGTAATCTAATTGGATAAATAAAATCGCATATCCATTGAATGTTTTTTTGAAGTAGTACAAACACTAATTCATTATTTTATACAAATAATATAAGTTAAATTTTTTGGAATACCTTATACCTTAAAATCAACCACGTACAGAGAGTGAGGGTGAGAAGGATTCCTATATAAGGCACATAGGGGATGCATCATATTTATGTGGAATAATGTTATTAGTTACATATGTTTTTTGATGATTAAATATACACACATCTATGGATGCAGTATATTAAATCAACTCAATAAATATGATAAATAGAGGGAGATAAAGGTATATAATAAATGATATTATCACTAATCTTTGTTGGTGTAAACTTGAAGATGGATAGTGTAATGACCATATCCTGAATAACCCAAAAAACAGAAGGTCAGATCATAAAATGACATCTAAAATAACTCAAATCCATTAAAGGATGGGTCAATATTTACATGTGGAAAACCATAAATGGAAGGTGTTACCCCCAAAAATAGTTTCAAATAGTACCATATGTCCATAAAAATTATAGATAACCCTCGTGGTCAATGGGAATAAAGACCCAAAATCATCATTACCTAATATAGGCATACCAATTAGAAAACCAATTATGGAAATAAATGTTTCAGTATCTATATAAACACACATACATGTCACATGAGTATAAAAACTCACTTATAGTCTATAATAAATATCAAATATATAAAAACCTGATATGCAAACATAACATGAACTAAAGACACCACAATGATTCAAAAAGTGGAGGCTTGATGAGATAAAACCTGATGTGTTTAACAGGGGATGGTTGCTTTGAATTTCCTCCATAAGAAAACTAAGGTCCATAGTGAATTATAAGAGGAACTAGATCCTATGGTACATATAACTTATAGAATATCATACATCACTCCACTAACTTGGTTCCTAAAAAATAGCATTTGAATATGCATGTCTACTGAGGTTTCCAGGAATCGTGTCAACATATTTAAATTCATTATGGAACCAACAATATGCCACAAATCAGTAGTCAATAAACAAGAATATACATGAAAAATTATACGTATTTATATATTTATATGATAAATATTATTTAGTAAGAAGATATAATACATTGTCGTAAAACAATAATGAATAAATCCAAGGTTCAGTGTTAGATATAATCAATGGATCATATATCGATACTCAATACAATCAATGAAAAATAAATCATTACCTAATCAATGGATCACAAAAAAATTGTAAAAAATTTATCATAAATAAATTATAAACAACTGATAGAATAATAAATTAAAAATGTAACAAAAAATACACACTTAAAACGAGAAATATTTCCTTGCTTGGTTGAAGAAAATCATAGACCATCTTTCAAATCCCTAATTGCAATCAAACAATGGATGTCAGATGAGATGCTTGATCATGTCGAGGTAGTTGAGTGGTGTCATTTGAGATTTCATTCAATGAGGAGAAGCTCTAGTAGTGGGTGGAATTTGTGGAAATCTTGTGATATCATGATGGGTTCACAAATTGTTACTGTTTTTAAATAGATTAGGACACTTTTATCAGTTATTACAAAAAAGCACCGATAATGGTTGGAATTTATCAGTGCTAAAAAAGAGCCGATAAAATCAATATTTATAAGTTCTAATGTTTTAGCACTAATAAATATCAATTTATCAGTTCTCTCTTTAGGTTTGATAATGCCTCATATTTATCAATGCAAAAAAATCCCAAATAAAGGGTCTTTTATCCGTGCATATTACTTAAGCAATGATAAAAGATTTATAATTATAAATATAAATGAAAATTATGAATTTTTATATATATTTAATAAATTTATAAAAATATGAATATAGTAAAGAAATTTCTTTTTAAATATATTTAATATAACATTATAATTATTTATTTATAATTATATAAATTTTATATAAAATAATAATTATATCATTATATATATTTATATAATTATGCATATATATATATATATATTTAATAAATAGATATAAAAATATATATAAGATATATTTATTATTTAAGAATTTTTTTTAATTTTAATAATTATTTAAATATATATAATTATTTATTTGTAATTATATAAATACTTTTAAACATAATTTTTTTTATTTATAATTATAAATATATAATTGTATAAATATAGTAAATGTACATCTATAAATATTGTAAATATACATTTATAAATATATTTCATTAGAGTTTTATAAAATCTAATTTTAATAATAATAATTACTATCTAATCCTATGTGCATTCATATATGTTAAAAATCATTGAAATTGCATAAATTAAGAATAAGTACACATTAATAATATTGATAAAATGGAGAGGTTTTGTGTGCCTGAATTGTATATAAAAATAAATAAATTATTAATATGTGAAATAAATAAAACAATCATTTGATCTATGTTAAATTGAAAAAAGAAAATGAAATGATAAAATGATAAGAATTATCTATATACATTAATTTATATCTATATATTAAAACAATCATTTGATCTATGTTAAAAATCAAATTTATATAAATTAATATATATCTATATATTTAATATATACAATTTAATAACAATAATTATCAGAATTATCTAAATGATAAAATGTTTAATATATAAAATTTTATAATCAAATTATTCATTTTTATCAATAATTATTTAATTAATAAAAGTTGTAATATTTTTTTAATAAAATAATTTTTTGTTTCTAGTTTATTTAATTATTTCATTTCATTTATTCAAACCATTATCATCACTAAAAAAATTCTAATGAAATATATATTTACCAATTCTAAAAATAAATAACTCATAAATTATACCCTTTATCAGGGATTTTCTGGGGCTAATAAATATACAATTTATCTCTGTTTTTTTAGTGTTACTAACAGGTGGTTTTGTAGTATTTTTTAATTGAATAATAATCTCTTAGCTTATTCCCTAATGTTTGATAATAGTTTTAATAATTTAAGGAGTAATAATTTAAAAAATGATAATGTTGCATGGTCCTTAGAATCATAAATAAATTGTTTTCCAAGGAAGTTATAATGTATCCTAGAATAGTATAATTTTATAAATAATAAACCACATTCTTTTAGGGCTAAAGTTTTTATCTTTTAGGTACTCAATTCATATCATGATGGGGGTGATATTGATGAAATTTCTATTCATGAGGTTGTGACATGTGAGGATGTGCTGGCATTGGAGCTAGAGTTAGTGTAGTGGTTGGCATTAAGGGGACCATTGCGGTTTCAAGACAACCTATTCTCTTTCCATATGTTGTTTTACTGGATGAGAATTGGCATTGGATCTCAAAATATAATCCTTTAACCTTTTCTCTAATTTTAAAATATCTCAAAAGACACATAGATATCGTACTACAAAAAGTGGACTTCATAGTTCTACATGATGATTCTCAATTAAAGAAGAAAAAATATTTTTTAGAGGAATCTGAAAATTGAAAAAGTATGTCATACTCTTCCACTTGAAAATAAAATAAAAAACCCCCCATGTTATATTGATATCTTCATATTGATATATGGAGTTCCATCATATTATCTATCATAGAGTCGATCTAATAAAGTAATTATCATTAATGAACATCCCTCCTTTTTTGATTTGGTTGGTTGAGTCATATACCTGGTGAAGTTTTGTCCCTCTAGGATCTGTATGGAACACACATATTTGGAAACCACTTGTTGTTTGAGGGTTTCCATCATGAGATAACATTGACATGAAATGTGTGTCAGATGATGTTTTAGATCTTCCAAGCTATTAAATGTTTGGAATATAGGATACCTAAAATTTGTAGGGGGAAGAGTTGAGTCCACCAATTCATGTTACAATTTTTCTTTCTGGTTTAACATTTTTACATTTTCCATCCACATCATCCAATCAAGTTGCAAACGAATCAATAGTTTCAATGAGATGGGGATGAATGACCAACATGGTAGGAGCGTGAAAAGGTATAAGGGTGTGTTCAACCTATAATAGTGGTTCTTCAGGTTCTCGTGATGGGTAACATATAGAGGATATCCTATGAGGATGCATCTAACCTATCTTTGATTTCATCCAGAATTGAGGGAAATCATAATATCTCACTACTATGGGGTCAAGTGATATTTTTTGTTGATATACAACATTGTGAGGATGTTCAAACTCTACGTCGATTATTGCAATAAATCCTATTTGGTGTGTTAAATAAGCTAGATATGCAAGATGAGGCTCTCTTTGAAAAACATATACAGTATGGAAGTTTATTTGGGTGAGTTCCACATTGATTTTTCTCTAATACATCATATCATCATCATATTGATAAATTATTTCCAGATGTTTGAGAGGTTCAATCTCTTTGTGTGTCTTGTGAGATACGATCACACCCTTGTCCTTTTCCTTAATAGATGCTTCCCATGTTTATGGTAGAAGTGAATTTAATAGAGTCCAAACATTATTATAGAAAATATGGTTATTGGTATACACACATTCCTTAGACATTTTATCATTGAATTATTGTTAGATAGAAATCCCATCTTTTGTTTCATATATATCATCTTGTGATTCTATATCATATGTTGGGATGATTAAGATGATTTTCACATATGAATAATGAATTAATTGTGTCACATTGGTATTTGAATGCAATGAAGGATGATTTCACAAAGGTTATATACTAAAAGGACTGTGCTTTTTAGTGGTGGGATTACCCAAGATAGTAAGCTCTTATTTTCATTCTATTTGAGATTTTATATTCATCTTCATTGATCCATGTGGAGACCCCTGAAAAAGGATGACTCAAAAGGAATCATCATATAGTATTTCGATGTGTCTTCTAAATGTGTAAGTTGGGAAAGAAAATGGGATAAAATAGGAGGGCATTTCATTTGAAATTCATACTAATTAGGAAAATAATAAACTCCATCAGGGAGGAGGATAGGGTAAAAATAAACCTAGACTATAGGGTTGAGGTTTCTGACTTTAAAATGTAACCCTTTTGACCATATTTTTCAGTGTTGTGGGACAACATAAAGTTTAAAATTCCCCCATACATATAGGCGGGGGATACTCATGTATCATTGTATCTTTAACTACCATGGATACAATCAAGAGAATTTGGATATTTTTTCATGCATGAGATGGGGGAATCATATTGTTTTCACATAAGTTACTTTCTTTCAATGGTATTATTTTGATTAAATGATAGGCCTTTCGTAAATGATAGACTTTTCAACCTTCTCATTTGACTCATAAAAAATAATTTCAATGGATTATTCTCATTAAGAATGTTTCTTATGAGATTTTTTTAGAGTTGATTATTTTTTAGAGTACCATTTTTTATGAGCATAGTTTTATTATGAGTTTTGGATAGAAAAAATGTAATTGCATGATTTCATTTATAGACAACCATATCAATTAAGGTGGTTGAAAAATGAAAATATCAAGTCTTTACCAATCCATTGATTCAGACACTGTTTGATGAATTGGGGATTAATTAGTGTATCTTTCTTAGAATGTTATGACAAGCATGTTGGAGACCCTATCACTATTTCTCTGGTTATGGGTTTTGCATAGTCATATAATAATCTAAATATATTTCAATGAATATATATTTTGATATCATGATATGGTATTAATATCTTCTATATAGAAATACTATATTACTTATGTGATAAAGATTAATCTATATTTTCAAGAGAACTTCATTCACACATTCTTTAAAAAATGTTTTTGAAATTTCATATTAAGGATTTTCCAATATCCACAGCATGATATGTATATTTTTATATGACAATTTTTCCAAATATAAAATGCTTTAAAATTATATTTTATTGAATATTCTGCCACCTAGTCTAATAGAAGACTGAATTTCATATCATTTTTTCTATAAGTGGTAGAGTTTGGTGGAATCTCCGCTATAATGTTGGAGGGAAGGTTATAAATGTGTGGTTTAGAGAGTGACTATTTCTTTTTATTATCTTCTAGATGATAATGAATATAAATTTTTAATGATAAAGAAATAAGAATTAATAGCCTCATTATCTCTAGTTCCTCATGATATTAGTGTTTCTTCATAATTGATTCAACAAGGCACGAACCATCTGGATTAATGAAATATTTCTATAAGGAGTACCTTCAAAAGAAAATTCATTATTGGGGAGGAATAATATAATGGTGTGATGTCTAACAATACTGGGAATTCTACTATGTATACCCATGGTATGACCTTTAGTATGGATGATGGCATGGGGCTGATCATCTTGTAATTTAATCTTCTATCCATGAGAACATTTTATATGGTATTCAACAAGAAAAGTATTCTCAAGATCGAAAATGTCATTTACATGATTAATAACTTCATTTTAGATATCATAGGGATGACCTCTAGAGTTTTTGGTACCAATTATATGAGGAGGTCATTTATAAATGTGGTTGCTAAATCCGTAATTTGCTAATAGGTAAACATGATCCTAGGTCACTGTTGAATGATGTTTGATGGCCTAAATAATTCCATCCTTAGTCATAGTTGAATCATAGATATTCTATTGGTGTTTAATTTCTATTTGGTGATACTCTTTCCTAGGGGATCTCATTTGAACTATTGGATTAGCAAGTTCGAAATGAAGTATGTATAGGATAATATTTAGGAGACCCATGTTATTTTTAGAATGTACCAAAAATCCTCTAATGGTCTCCAATTACAATTGATGTGCATTCTTGATCCTATTTTCCATATATTATAGGATTTTTCTAATGAACCATTTAAATAGAAGTAGGAATATGAATATATTATTTAGTGACCATCTTATTATGTTTATGGTCAACTCTAATTTCAAATGTGGGGTTTTATTCCGAAAATACTAACCACTACTTCTTGGATCATTATGTTTTGGTAGGCTTATAAAATGTGTGTAAGGACCAGTGTCTATCCTTCCAACATCATAAAAATATATTTATTGAATTATTCATTCAGAATAAGATTATATACCCATCATATGGTTCAATTAGGGATGTTTCCATAATTTTTCATCTATTTCTTGTCAGAATATACCAACAATAATATTGTTTGGGGGCAGAGATATGGGTGTTTTCCCTGTTTGTGGTTGGGACATGCCTATAGATTTCATTGACTATTGAAAAATTATATTGTCAGGTTTGATGTTCTTCAGTAGATATATATGTCTACTTGTGGTCTCAACCACATCTTATCATTAAGATTCTTTGATAGTCACATAGATGTGATCTAGTTCACATTTATTTTATCATTTCCCTCTGTGGGCTATCCAAGGTGCTTGGGATTGAGTGACCTTAGCGGTAGATCTTGTGGTGATATCCTCATCATGCTAAAGACAAATAATCATGTATCATAAGAGTTGGAGGTTACTATAAGGAGCCATTTTTGTGGAATCCAATATTATTGAGACAAGTCTATCACATACCTCTTGTTCTTCTTTCTTAAGATATGGAACGAACCCATTATTTTGTTCTATGAAATGGATCTTAAAATGAATTGGGATTGTTATGGGTTCCATATTCTTTTTTCCCACCATCCATCATTGTGTAGACAGATTGGGGGATTCATATATTTTAAGGTTTTTTGTACATCCTCCAAGGTCAATACAATATAGTTGTAGTGGTACCCCCAAACCAATGTGTTCAAAACACAGTTTTGATTATGCTTGGCTAGAAATAGCTTCATCTAGTTAGATAAGGAGACATATTGGGTGGATACTAATGAATACATTTATTTCAATAGGTTGGATAACATTGGATTTATGATCAATCCTATGAATGTTCCCTATATGGTTTATATGAAACACCAAAATGAAAAAAATCAGAAAATAAACATCACAATAGATGAACACATATTAAATTGATTATCTTAATAAACCCATGTTCATCCCACATTTAGTTTAAATGAGTAGAAATGAGGATAGAATAGTTGGAACCACAATTATTTTTCCAAATGAGTGGACTTATATTGTAATAACAATTTTTCACACCCTTTCCAAATTGGTAAGTTTCCAACATGGTTTTTTTGTTGAATTATAAACACCCAACATCTCTCAAATCCATGATGGCTCACGGTCCTGCTTTCTAAAAGTAGGTGGTCATGGGGAACATAACCAATGATTTATAAGAACTATCAATGATTGAATGTATGAGAGGCTAGGGTTCACAAACCCTATTAAGGGGAATTATGGCATACTTCATAAATCTCATGTAGATTTATGGAATATTTTTAATTCTATTTTAAATTCCAAATGTGGAACCAATCAACTATAAGTGTTAATAATAAATTATATACATTAATAAATAGGAAATCATCTATATGTATCTGAGGATATCCATCAATGGAACTATCTTCATATATATGATGTTATCCATCGATTAAAGCATATTAGTCAGGTTTGTTTCTTTGTGAGGTTGGTTTTGAGTCAATAAATTAGGCAATCTAGAATATATAATCATCTTTGGAAATTGGGTATTTTTTAATGTTTTTATTTGTCCGATTATAGGGTCTTCCTATATATTCTTAGGGGATGAATTGTAACCCACATAGTGTTATGACCCTTAACTGGACACGTCATACCTTTTTGGGTCATACAAAAAAAACCAAAAAATGCAATTTAATTTCATTTAGCATGTTTTTATAGGAGAAATGTTCCTAGTCCTGGATGGTGTTGGATTTATATCAAAATGAAATTTTGTGGTCGGTATTGCCAGAAATATGGCTCTGTGATCATATGACCTTACCAAGGAATTTGGGTCCATAAGGATAATAAGAAAAGTACAAAAAACAGATATAGCCTCCTAGGTGGGGCTGATAACATTAGAGATATTGCAATAATAAGTATAGTGATGGGGGAACCAAATATAATATATCCATCCATAGTATAGAACCCTACTGGGAATATATAATAGAGAGGATTATGGTGAGTTTAGGGTGTTGGGTGTGAACCTCAGGGAGGATTCAATTTTATCATATATGGATTAGAAAGGGTTGGGGCTTTCACCTATAGAGGGTAAACTTGTAGTTTATTCAATAAGAATATACCTCTTTGAAGGTTTTTTGTAGTAAATATGTCTCATTGATAGGGTAATAACATAATTTGTGGTTAAAGTATGTAGGGAACCTATGTGGTATTTGATCATACTGATGAGATAATATCCACTAACCCTTAAACCCATGTTCTTCTTGTTTAGTGTAATAAATAATTGGAAGTGGAAAAAATGGAAATCCGCTCTATCACCTTTTTCTACTGGTAGTCAATGGTTAGGGTATGGAAGCCATAAGATAACCTGCAAAAAATATTAAGGGTTTACTCATGGAGAGATGCCTTGGTGAATTATTCCCTTATTGGTAGGTGGATGAGTTGGCGAGGGAGAGTAAATAAATGATAAGTGGAGTTTTTAATCTAATTCTCTTCACATTTCAAGTAACATATTATTGTATCTCAGCTTAGGAATCCATTTACAACAGTCCCCATGTTTTGGATCGTTGTTACCATATGAATTTATGACTGTGGAAACACTAAGGATCCTACCTACTAGGCCGGATAAATGATGAAAATACATTACCATGTGAATTTATGGTTAATAGGACAATCTAGTGTTCCCTATGTTCAAATCATGAATGTATGAAAGCATTTTAGGTGGTCTTCTATTGGTCCCCCTTGGATAAAATATTGGGACATAGGGGTCCCCTATATTAGATATTTGAAAATGGGCCCATAATGTGCTTCTCCTAGGTGATATTAGGGTGAGTAAAAGGGTTCCTCACACAATTGATATTGGGATGATCAATCTTTGGCTTCACATAGGTGATACCAAGGATAATTGGGTTGGGCATCATCCAGTTGATACCTGAGTTATCTATCTTTATATACCATTCACATATAATGCTTATGAATATTTAGGTGGTACCCCACACAAATTTTACATTGCCCTATGTGAATGTACCTCACACAATTGATACTTGGGAAGTCATTGGTAAAGAACAACATGGGTGATCAAGCATGGGTGGTACATTACTCAAACCAAAAAGGGTATCATCAATTGATCATATATGGTTCTCACATAGGTCCTTATTTGGGGAGGGGGAATTCACCCTATAAATTTTTGAATACAAGGAAGAGGCCCTAACATAGGTCCATGGGGTTTTAAACCATTTAAGAACCCTAATCTCTATAAAATGGTAAATTACTTCTAATTTTGAGACTTGGAGAGATACCTTTTAGGTATTAGGGTCTTGGGAAATTGACAATAGTGACAAAAACATTCAGATATCTCTTTGACTTCCAGTAATAATAATGGGGAACCCAAGGGTATTATTTGTAAGAAATATCAAAACCTTGGGTGAATTATATGGTTCATTTTGATCTCTCATGTAGATATCTCAAATATATGGATCCTATGTGAGTCTTTTAATGTAGTTTATACATTTGTGAGGTCCACTCTGACACACATTTGGGACTACATGGATGTTTTCACCTTGCATGCATTTTCCTCGCCCCAACCCATGAGTAATTTTTATTGAAGTTCTTTATCCTTATGAGAAAACTTGACTGTCAAAAAATAAACTATGAAAAAATAAATTGATGAACTCCTTATCAAGGTTATGGTTTAAATTTTTTTTTGTTTTTCTTTTGACAGAATTTTTTATTATGAAATTTAGTAATTTGGGAATATTCTTTCTGAACATATGATAGTCTCTTATTAAACTATAAATAAGCTAAATGTAACAGAAATTGGTATCAATAAATAAAATGGGGATGAAAAAATATTCCAAAGTATAAGGATAAGCTATATCATTCTTAGTTAAACATATGTGATGTATGTGATCTGACATTGACACTTCTTTTACCTCAACAATTCCATCAACCTATAGTATTTATCACCCATAATTAATAATTATTTCTCCACAATTTATTAATTAATAAAAATAATTTAATATAGTAAACATCTTAACACCCTAAATATATATTAAATTAATCAAATGTCAACTCATTACCTCAACAAATTTTTATATCATAATAATTGAAATTAATTTATTAGAAAACATTTACCAATTTTACCTTATATATCTAACCCTATAAAAACAATATTTTTTTATTTACATTAACCAAAAAATTCAACCTAAAATTCCACCAAAATTAAAAACCCTAGATTGAAACCATAAAGAAACCTTATAAAACCATTTCCAAGAGCCTAATTATAGGAAAATCATTTCCATACAAGGAAACCAAGCCCCAAAAAATAAAAAAGTATCCCAATAACGATTCCTCACCCCCTAGGATAAATATTATTCATCTAATATTCAAAAACTATTTTATTTCTTGGTAGATCTCAATAAAAATATTATTAAATTTTTTTTTTGAAAAATAGAATATATTAAATTATTGAAACCATCAAAACAATATTGTATTAGGTTGAAGGATTAGGTTTGGTAATCCTTAATTATATTTCCTATACATTTTATATTAAAGGATATGAAGGGAAAATATCATGATAACATTGTATTCTTCCTCAATTAACTCAGTAATTCTCATAGTGGAATCTAATTTTGGAAGAGAATATGAGTATGATATGTTTATATATTCCATTTCAAAACATTTATCGTTATACAATATATGGTTTTATTGAATACAACCATGTATCTCATGTTATATCATGGGTATAAAATGGCATGTCTCTATTAATGTTGATATCCTATTTCATAGTTTCAAAGTTGTTTTTGGAATTTATATAGAACCTAAGGTAAGAAATTCATGAAAGGCCATTTTACATCATAAATGTTGATTTCAATGTGTAAATATATTATTGGAAACAGATCATGAAATTTTTTATAGAATAAAAATCATGCAATCCATAAAATTCCTTTATTATTACATAAATTTCATTTACACCATGTGTTTCAATTTTACACTATAAAATATTAAATTGTGGAATATTTTAAACGATGTGATAACCTTCTCATCATTTATCAAATGTAGTATACTTACATCATAAATGTGGAGTTTATGTAATAAATAATTAATCCATGAATGTTGTGGCAATGTTTCACAAATAATGTTTTTCACATCTGGTAGGTGTTATTCCTCCCAAGAATCCTAGATCTCATCGAGGATGTTTTGGTTGATTCCTCTTCCCTTAGATCATTTCATTTTTTTGGTCGGTCACCATTGTTTTATGTTTTATTTCCATAGGTATGTAAGATATTTCTCCCCCTACTAAAGCTTATTGATACCATTTTAGTGGTTTTATGTTATGTTCATTCATGTTATGATAATAAAGATGTGATCTTGATAGATACTTTTAATTTTTTCTTTCATGATTTGTCCTTTTGAAGTTGATCAGATCATCTTCGTTTTCATTTTTTAAGGAACCCAGTTTTCCTCCTTTCTTAAGGAAGGTCTCTACCGAAAAAGTATCAAAATATTTAATTACTATATGTTCTTATCAATTCGTTTGTTTTGTTCAATGATAATGCATGATTTTATATTGGAATTGATTTTTTGGAAGTGATTTATGTTTTTAACGGGGTTTTCATTAAAAATGAATTTTTTCACACCATGTGTTTCAGGAAATTCTATAATGGGAGGGTCTGTTTTTAAAATGGGTCTTTAAGATAGGAAGAGGGAAGAATTTCATATAATTTTTTAATAAATGTATCAAGTCATTAAAATGGACTTTGAAAAAATTATTACATTGGGTAATCTAGGGTGCAATGTGAAATAGACATTTCACTCTTTGTGTCTATGATGACACAATTAGTTTTATGTCAATTTATTGTTTGAAATTCCATTGTATATTATATTGGATGTTGTGAAATCCCATCTTTGGTGCCACAAACTATTACCCTATGATGGACCAACAAGTATCATCAAGTGCACCTCTATAATTTCATAAGCTACTGACTAGTAGTGAGTATCTAATATCGATCATGGAGAGACTATACCCTATTAATCAGTGTAATATCATAGCAGAAATAGATAATAAATAACCAATTGTTATAACATAGCTAGAATAATTCTAGTAACACATGGTGACCAAATTTGTATATAAAATTACTACACTGAACTATAGATATTCCATTCTAATATACGTTTCATGTGTCAAAATGAGAACCCAAAGGTAAAGACACTAACAACTCCAAAATGAGTCTCGAACCACATCTGGTTCCCTCATTCATACTCCATCCCAAATCACCCATCTAAGAGAATTCATTTTTCATTATCCTTTACTAGAAACATGACGTCTATTTTGGTACCAATCACGAATCTCATTTAGCGTATGAGTAGAACTTTGTACTCCACTGCCAACAATTTCTAAAACAATGTCTAGTCTATAACAATTCTATACAGTTTTATAATGAATGTATACAAATATTAAATTAAATTCTGCACACTTTCTCGATTACTATATATTTTACCACTTCACACTTGGATTCCCACGGACACCCAAACTCTCAATACCTACTTAATACCATGCTCGGATATGAACTATCCCCAAGAGATTTTGTGCTTTGGAACAACATTATCACCATTCATCGTTTGAATTCACACATGAATTCCATTGTTACAATTCATCATTTCAATACACACTTAAATTCCATTATTACAATTCATCATTTCAATTCACACATGAATGTCTTTGTTACTATTCATAATTTTAATTCACACATGATTTCCATCATTACCATTCATCATTTCCATTCACAAAGAATTCCATTTGTACCATTTATTCTCTCATTTCAAAAATTAATTCCATTATTAATATTCATCATTTAAAATCACATATATTAAAATTTCACATTAATTAATTCACAATTTATTAATCCAATTGACTAATTTTATATTTACATCATTCCATTAATTAATTAAATAATAAATTAATTATATCAATTCACTAAATTAATTAAAAAATTAATTAATTACCACAACCATCTTAATTAAATCCACAATTAATTAAAAATATCAATAAATTTCATAATCCCAGCAATATCTAATAATTAATTCAAAAATTAATTATTCCAATTCAAAAATTTCAATATAACAGAGATTAAATGAATAATTAATTATTAATTTTGAATAATCTCAATCTTTCTAAAATTTATTCCACAATTAATTATTCCAAATACACCAATTTCATAAACCCAAAAATTACCATTAATTATTGAAACAAACATTTAATCATTTTAAAAAATATCAATAACTTTTTAGTTAATTCAACAATTAATTATTCAAATTCAAGATCCTGAAATTTGAAATCTCACAATTCCCTTAATCAATCAATTCACCAAATTAATTAATTTATCCTATGAAACTCAATTGTTAATAAAATAATTATAATTAAACAATCATATACATGTAATTGAAATCAATACATTACAATTTGAATATTAGACCACCTAACTCAAAAAAGATGCAGAACACTCTCTAATCAAAATCCCTAATTTTAGTGGAATAACCATAATCACAATGATGAATGTGATATTGAATAAAATATTGGAAACAAGATAAAAAAGAACAGTATACATAAAAATTAATTCAATATCTAAAAACTTTCCAAAATTGGGTAAAACATCCTACTTTTATCTGTAAAGAGGAGTAGGAGAGAAAGAGAGAGATAGATATACTCGGGAAGAAACCACATACCCAGGGGGTATAGATCTTCAATACAGGATTCGAATCATGAATAATGGATATATGAAGGGATTAAAATCTATTGAGGAGTCTCCAATATCGTGATAATATATTTGGGGTCATGTGGGTTTGTTTTTTGGGATAATATGGGGGTTAAGTAATTTTAAAATATCATTTTTGGTTAATTAAAATCATGTGCATAGTATACATGGGAGGTGTGTGCGGTTTTCCAAAAAATGTACCTTAACTATGTGACTCTTCTAGGGGGTGTCATGTTTCTCTTATTAGGGAGAATGGTTTTAAAAACCATTAACCATCTGTGAGATCCCACTTTCTGAGGGTTTTCATAGTTCTCTGGGCTAGGTCACACCATTGGGGAAAATTTTACACCAACTCTGCACATGACCTCCTCCTTAAAAAATTCTCAATTTTTACCCAAACCCAACCCAAGATAAAACCCAAATGAAATGTAAAAAACATATGGAATGAATGTACCTAAAATGAGTTTGGGACATCTCCATAAAAGGTTTGGATATTACAATCTCAACACCTAATAATAGCACATTCTCGTGCTCAACTTTCAATCATCTCTAAGATTATGATTCAAAGATATCAGTCCATCAAGACCTCATATATATTTTTCTATCCCGTGGATACTCATGAACATATTCATTTTTAAATAATAAATAAAATATCAACATATTCTTTCCCAGAAATAATTTCTCACAACGATCCATCACATGTATCAGATGCTCCTTAAAGGATGCATTGGTCTCAAGCTCAACATCATCCTCATAGATCACATGAGAAGGGTCGGGGTGATACCATCGAAGTTGTGACACATAAAAAAGTTCTTGTATAATAGAATATCTCTATGTAAGAAACAATTAGTACTATATCTGCTTTATTCTATCCACAACCTCAAACTATCCAATGAACTCATTTGCGAGCTTTCCCAGTCATTGCATCATGTGGTGACCCAACCAAGGTGACACCCAAAGTAATACATGATCACCATATGTAAAATCTAAGGGTCTTAGACATCTATTAAAATATGAATTCTTTCTACTCTGATCCATAGCCATATGTTTCTGAATCATCTATACCTACTCTATAATCTTTGGTAAGAGACTCAGTCCCAACAACTATGACTCACCCGCCTCTTTCCAACATAGAGGTTATCTGCATAGCCTAACATAAAGAGCCTTATATGGTTTATTATTTATAGTTCCCCAATAGCTATTGTTCTATGATAACTCCACAAATCAAGGTGTTTCCCACAAGGCCCCCAATGTCTATAACACATGCTAAAATAATATCCTCGTGCACCTTCATAATAAACTTTGACTAACCATTTGTATGTGTGTGTAAATTCATACCAAGTAAAACCTTTTTTCCAAGAGACTTGTTTAAGACTGTCTATAAGCATGCTGTAAAACACAAGACATGGACTGAAACTATAGTCAATGGAACCTTGTTCTGATGGACTATGTCATGGACATATAGTTATCCAAACTGATCCACTTAGAAAGTCTCTCAAACAGGTAAGAAATGCAATGTTTTTGTCAAATGATCCAGAATAACAAGAATAACAACATTCCTCCAAGAATCCTTAGGAGACACAAAAAAACTCCATGTTAACATCTTTAAAAAAAATTATAAATATGGTAAATGGTTTTAGAAAACCAACAGGTCATGGATGCTCGAACATCTCCTATGGATAGATGCATCATCATATCACAAACCGTATTATCAAATTTTTCATATCCGACCACCAAAATGGACGATGTTGGTCATGAAAGATTTTTTCCACAGTATATACCACCCAATTTGATGCATGAAAGTAATGGATCATATTATCCTACAAAAGCATAGTCACAAATACCCAATCCCTCACATAGATGATCTCCTCATCGTAAATGGTCCAATTAGAAGGTTACTCCCCACATTCAAGGCCTTCCCTCAAGGCCAAGCACTAATAATCCTAAAAATTTATATATCTAATATGTCTCAAAAGTGAATACTATGTTGAAATAGTTATGATATTCATCTACTCATGACACTCCCAAATAAAACAATCATCTCAACGAACACGATCATCATCTTCCACTCAAAACTAGACTCTTGAACTGCCTGAGCATGAGTTTCATACTAAAATCATTAGTAACTCTGTTTACCTCTCTAGGAATATATGAAATATAAAATTTGAATGAATACATCTGTTCAACACATCAATACTACTGATGATTCAAAAATCATTAAGAGAATATCTACGTTATTCTCATGTAATTATTATACACAATAAAATTCTCACCCATTAAATAATGTCACTGAAGGTTTAAATAATAAATCATTATAGCCAAATCATTATCATGTGTATGGTATTTCTTGTCATGACCCGTCCCAGTAGGGCTCGAGCCACAACTCCCCACGCCCGCCTCCAATAGGCCATGGGCTGGTGACTAGAACCGAGTAGGCATGCTACTAACATGGGAGGCATTTCCTATAAACCTGTACGCACGCACACACATCTCCAAGCCCACAAAGCTAAAAAGTAAAAATAACTAAAAGGAAAAGATGCATGCATACACAAAATACCAACCAATAGAGTACGATAGGAATTTAATGTACAAGAAAGTAATAAACCCTTGGCCAAAAGTACAAGCCCACCAAAAGAGAGTCTGTAATGAAGTCCAACCTATAATGAAACATGTTGAGACTGTAATTGGTATCCGTAGGAACACACCTCGGCCTATCTGATCCCACAGTGTATTGTCCAGTCCTAGTCCGCCTAGAATCATGTCAAAGGCTCGCTCGTCTGCACAAGACACAACACGTGCGGGCAAAGCCCATGCAAGGGTGAGTATAACAATACCTAGTAGGAGTCCCCGAAACCACAAAGGAAATATAGTAAGGGAAATACCACAAAATAAAGATACAGTCATCTCCACACAATATATGTATACAGAACATATAAGAAGAATATCCAGATATACTCATACACGATCGACTATCGCGAAACCACCTCTATGATCCAGCTAGAGGATCCCACTAAGCACGTAACAAGGGGAACACACTCCTAGGTCTGAAGAGAGACACACTAAGTACTCGTTCTGGGAGAACGCACTCCACAAGTACATGATATCATGATGCTCAGTTGAGGATCACAACAAATAGCCATGGGGTGATTCCGAAAACACAATCTAAACTTATCTTCTAAGCAGAGGATCAGTGCCCGGGTAAATTTGGTCACGTCGATACCAAGAACTCTACCTAGGTTTTCAGGAATGAATAGATGATCCGGATCTAAGTCTCACAGAGGGAATTTCAACAACTCTATTCAGGAAGTCCTTCTGAATGGATCGTACTCTTATATTTAGGAATTGATACCAGAAACCTTCAGAAGAAAGGCAAAGCAGACGAACCCTATGGAAACTAGCCCAAGTCATAGAAGACAAGTGGCCCAAGCCATGAAGAATTTGTTACATGGTCTGTAGTATGGTTACGCACCTTGTTCCTTGACCCCGAGTACTGGCCATCTAAATGGCCCATGGCATCTGTTCAAGCTATGTAAAACTCAACTACACAACATGTAGAATAATCACATGTCATGTTCCTTGACTCTGGGTACTGCCCATGTGAACAACACATGTAATTCGACTTGTTACGTAGAAAGTAACTACATGGAGCATAAAAGAATTACACGCCGTGTATGAGAACCTAGGCTCGCTCCATGGACGCTGGTCATGTGCCCGTACACGGTCTCCGTCCGTGTCACCAGCCTGTGTTCCAGCACACGGGGTATCCCGTGTATCTGGCCGTGTCTAGTCTGGGAGGGGTATACATGCCATGTCCTTGGACGTGTACCCAACCCGTGTCTGTGTACTCCCAGAGTACACACCAGGTAAATCCATCTATGAACAAATGGCATGTAGCCCATACTATACGCCATGTAGTTAGGATTTTTTCAAAAACGCTGTCTTCCTCCTTGCTCGGCGGCTGATCCTCCAGAACCACGGTTTCTCATCTGTTCGTCCCGATACTTCAGGTGTTGGTTTGTTTCATCATATGAACACTGAAACGGGTGGTTTTAGTGCTTAAATATGATCCTAAACTTGGAATGATCCATCCAAAAAATGCCTGAAAACTCATATATCTTGATCCACTCCGAATCGTCCATCGAGACCGTCGTCGCACCTCTGTGACGTCACTCTAGGGTTGGATCTACAATCTCAGATCATTGTGCAAAGAAACAAATGTGCAACGATCAATTTCCTCCAAGAGCACGTAGAACTAAATGAAGAACGCGAGGGAGAAAAAATACAAAGAATCGAACAAGAGGGACGAACATCGATCATTGTTCTTGACGATCTGGGTTCCTCACCATTAGATAAAAACCACAACAATCAATAGATTACAATTCTTAAGTAATTTATTTCCTGATAAAAACCCAAATCACACCCACCCACAAAATGATCGAACCGTGGGCTAATCGGTTCATAAATTAGACCATGATCGTTGTAAGAACCAAGAATGGGGAACGGAAAAATCAAAACAAATATCTTACCTCGATTCTACCGCATTCGTTGGCGAAGATCTGGTCGTCGCGTCGTCGTCACCACTTCGGGATGTTTTTTCCAATGCCTCCAGAGCCGCCAAGTGTTTCAAGGTTATGAGGTTTGTTACCCTAGAACCCTGCACAAGCCTTTATTGAAAAAGGATAAAATATATCTGCTGTAATAGTTTTTAAAATGATTTCGCAGCAAAAAATAATATTTTTCTTAAATATTTTATTACTCTTACGTCCAAAAACAAGATTTCACCAACGACCTATGCCGGTCAGTGTTAGGCCTTGCCTAATGTAAAACCACTGTTCTGAATGCAACGGTGCCCTCAGATTGCGAATCTGAGCACCTGTTTGGGATTTATTCCATTTTTTCAAGAAAGCCACATGCGTGTGTAATTTAATTATTAAATTAAATTCAAACATTTGTTTCTGGTTCACTGGGCCTCGGAACTGCGTGTCGTCTCAGAGGCTGGTCTCAAAATAATTCACTTTATTTTATAAGAATAATGTATAGAAAATATGAGACATTACATCACACCCACCTTTTGGCTTTTACGTCCCTGAAAAACCAAAACTAAGGCCACTCAAAAAGGTGTGGGTGATGCAAAAGAATCTGAGGCTCCTGCTCCCACGTGCTCTCCTAGAGATTCCCATACTGCCAGCAGACACGCACAAGAGGAATTGATTGCCCACGTAGGATGTTCTCCTGCCGATCCTTGATCACCACTGGGTACTCAACCAAGGTCGCTCCTTCATCGATGTCCATCTCACCCTAGTTGATGATGTGCGATGGATCAGGCACGTACCTCCATAGCTGCAACAAATGGAAGACATTGTGTACCCGGTCCATTTGAGGAGGTAGATCCAAGTGATATACCACCTCAGTAACTCTACTTAGAATCTGAAAAGGGCTGATGAACCTCGGAGGTAGATGGACACCTTGGCCAAATATCCGCAATCCCTGTCGAGGTGAGACCCAAAAAAACACATGGTCTCCCTCCTCGAACTCCAAGGACCTCCACCTCATGTCGGAATAATACTTTTTTCGACTCTGTGTAGTCTTCATCCACTCCTGGATAACCTGCACCTTCTCTATAGTAGCTCTCACCATCAATGGGCCCATGACTGCTGACTCTCCTTGGACAGTCTAGCAAAGTGGTGACCTACAAGGTCGCCCGTACAGAGCCTCGAATGGTGCCATAGCCATAGTGGAATGATAAATATTATGATAAGAAAATTCCACCAGTGGTTGGTGATCCTACCAACTACGATCGATGTAAAGTATGAAATCTCAAAGCATATCCTCCAGAACCTGGGTGGTCCGCTCTGTCTGACAATCAGTCTGGGGATGAAATGATGTGGTAAAGCATAACTGAGTCCCAAAAGCTTCCTGCAATCCCTTCAACAACTGGTATTTGAAACGAGCATCGCAATCTGAGACGATCGTGGATGGAACTCTATGAAGTCGAACTATCTCTTGCATTTGGAGGCATCCCAAGCTCTCTACTGAACTCTGCTCCCATATGGCAAGGAAGTGGGACGACTTGGTGAGTTGATCAACGATATCCCAGATGGAATCGTGTCCCCTGGATATACGTGGTAAACCCGTCACGAAGTCCCTGGATATCCCATCCCACTTCCACTCTGGAACCTCATGCGGCTGAGTCAAACCTACTGGAACATGGTGCTCAGCCTTTAATTTCTAAGAAGTAAGCAACTGAGAAACAAACTCTACCACACTCCTCTTCATTCCTAGCCACCAGAACTAACATCAGAGGTACTGATACATTTTTTCCATGCCTGGATGCACCGCTAAAGGGGATGTATGGAAATCCCTCAGAACCTCCTCTTGCAACATTCCTAGTACTACTGGGCGCCCTTGTAAAATTACAATGTGCTCCCCACCTATTGAATATCCATCAGCTGTAACTCCTGTCGATATCTGAGCATGTAGAGCCTCACAACTAGCATCCTCATGTTGTGATCCACTGACTCACTATACGAGTGGAGGGGTAACAAACATCGATTAAAGGTAAGATCTCTCATCTCAATCCATGAAGGATAACTGTAAGGAGGCCAACTGCCTTGTCACCTCATCTAGAAATTGTGGACTGGATTTCCTTTTGAGAGCATCTGCCACAATGTTCCCCCTCCCAGGTGTGTAAAATATCTCATAGTCATAATCATGGAGGAACTCAATCCATCGTCTTTGTCTCAAATTCAGATCCTTATGAGAAAAGATATATCTGAGACTCTTGTGATCAGAGTAGTTGGTAAACTGCTCGCCCATCAGGTAGTGCCGCCACATCTTCCATGCGAAGACTATCACTGCCAACTCAAGATCATGAGTCATGTAGTTCTACTCATGGGGCCCCAATTGGTGTGAGGCATAGGTAATACCTGCTTGCCACTACATCAGGACACAACCAAGACCGATTCCTGATGTGTCGCAGAATACTACGTACTCGAAACCCTCCTCCGGTAATCTCAAAATTGGGGTCCTCGTCAGACTCTATCCCAACAGCTGGAAATTCTACAGGCATCTCTCGGTCCACAAGAAAGGCTTCCCCTTTCCCGTCAAAGCTGTCATGGGTGCTGAAATCCTAGAGAAATCAGGAATGAATCTCCATCAGTAGCTTGCCAACCCAAAGAAACTTTGCACCTCCGTCACACTCTGGGGTGGCTCTCATGCTAGTACTGCGTCCACCTTGGATGGGTCCACTGCTACACCATCTATTGAGATAACATGTCCCAGAAAGTGGATCTCTTGTATCCAGAACTGAGACTTCGAGAGTTTCCCATACAACCAGTGCTCTCAGAGTGTGTCCAGAACCATCCTTAGGTGTCTCGCGTGCTCCTCCTCGGATGCAGAGTACACAAGTTTATTATCAATGAAGACCACAATGGACAGATCTGGATAGGGATGAATGATTTGGTTCATGAGTCCCATGAACACTGTCGGGGCATTCGTCACACCGAAGGGCATCACCAAGTACTCAGAGTGACCGTAGAGACACATGAAAGCCGTATTCGGTACATCCTCATCTCATACTCGCAACTGGTGATAGCCTGATCATAGACCAACCTTCGACAACCATCGTTCCCCTCTCAACTATTTGAAGAGGCCATCAATCCTCGGTAGTGGATACCAGTTCTTCACGATCACCTAATTCAAGTGCCAGTAATCCACACACAACCTCAAGCTCTCGTCTGCCTTCTTGGAAAATAGCACTGGGGCCTCCCAGGGTGAAACACTTGGTCTCAAAAAGCCCTTATTCTGCAAGACTTCCAGCTGCACCCTCGGCTCAAGAAGCTCTGAATGAACCATCTTATATCCTGATGCTGATATTGGTGTTGTCCCGAGTTGAAACTAAATGCAGAAATCTATCTCCCGATGGGAAGGTAGTCTAGGAACATCATCTGAAAAGATTTCCTCATACGTAGCCACTACTACTAGAAACTGGAAACTAGTAACATCCACTACGCCAAGGGCTAGGCTAGCCAACTGATAGGATATCGGTTGAACCTTCCTACACATGAGTCCAACCTATGCTTCATGGGTCTCTCTTTCACCGACAAAAGTGAACCTCATTCCATCACTCCGGACACACCACACCATTTGTCTAAAACAATCGATCTGGGCATGAAATGTGGATAGACAGTCCATCCCTAAGGTCTCGACGCTACCAAAAAGAGGTTCCAACTGAAACTATCTTCTCCAAGGGTCAGGTCACACTGCCTCCAAAGGTGTGTGATCTCTGAATCTTCTCCATTCAGTGTTTCTAAGCGAAAGGGTCGAGTCAACAGCTAAACAAGAATCTCAAGGTCTCAAATGTGATTAGCATCGAGGAAGGAATTAATAGAACCTATGGCTATCAGTACGGTAGCCAAAGTAGAGAAGACACAAATTGTTCCTCTAATCATTCCAGGAGTACCTGGGTCATAAGCCTCTTCTGCCTGTAGCTGTCCCTGCCTCTGTCCACTGGCTCCCTGAACCGGTGGTGGACCTCCATGGGGTGGTGGTGGTAAAAGGTCAAAACACCGACCACCTCCAATTGCTCTCCCAACTCGCCTTAGACATCCACCACCCCACAGATCTGTCTGCTCCACACGTTTCCTTTGCCTCAGTGGTCCATCCACTGCTCCCGTGTCAGTAGTACGGCGGGTCAGACAATCTCGAGCGAGATGTCCCCTCCCATCACATGAGTAGAATAGCCTCTCTCAAGGCTGAATGGATGCTCCATACAAACCCTGTACAGAAGATCCCCTATCCGGGGATCTCCTTTGAAAATGTCTCCCACGCCTGGGTCCCTGACGTCGGCTCCCTGCTGCCATGGTCTCTGCTCCAGCTCGCTCGCTACTGATAACTGCCAGCTGCCTCTGCTATGCCAAGAATCTCTCGACCACCATAGCCTGCTCGAGCACCCCAGCATAAGTGGGAATACTCATAGGGACGATACTAGCCCTTATATCTCTATGCAAGACCTGCTCAAAAGTATAAGTACTGAATTACAAATCTCTAGCCATATCCATCGAGTACCATGGAGAGGTGGATAAACCTCGATAAATAGTCAGCCACCGTCATGGTTCCCTGCTGAAGCTGAAGAAGCTCCTGTATACATACTTCTCTCAGGGAAACCGGGGAAAACTCCTCTCTGAAGAGATTATCAAACTTCGACCATGCAAGAGTTGCCTCGTCGTGAGTCTGAACAACCAAACTACACCATCTTCCTGCTGAGCCCTGCAGAATTCTTGCTGCCAGGATCACCATCTGGTCTGCAAGTGTCCTGCCAAATGGAAGACTCGAGACACTGCCTCAAGTTAGTCATCTGCTGCCTGAGGGTTAGGCTCGCCTCGGAACCTGAGGGGTCTCTGTCTCTAAAACTCGTGGATTGCGCTCAGCCTGCGGTCCTCCTCCACTGGTACAGCAGACACTAAACACTGCTCCACAAGTGTTGGGATAACTGGAACACCACCCGATGGTAAAACAGGGGGATTTGGTCCCTATATCGAGGCTTCATCACTGAGGGGGTCATCCTCATGATCGAGATGCTGGATCCTAGTGGGTGCACGTCATGGAGGATTCCTGTAATAAAACAAGATTTATCTCTTCCAGTGAGTATATCTGGAGAGCTTACTTAAGAAGGACATGGAAACCACAACCCATTCCTATATGATGCATGTACCATTATTTTCCCCTGAAAATAGTGTTCTCATGTTCCGAGTCAAAAAGCAAGTTATTAGAGTCCTGGTGTATGGATATGTCGGCCACCCGCACCAACATTGGGGTCCCTGGCCTAAAATCCAAACTCGAAACACTTAACATTGTTACCCCAAACAAACTCACAGACTGTTGGTCTTATGGTAGAACCGACCAGCACTGATACCACTCTGCCATGTCCCTTCCCAGTGGGGCCCGAGCTGCAAATCCCCAATCCCGCCTCTAATAGTCCAGGGGGTGGTGACTAGCACCGAGCAGGCATGCTACTAACATGGGAGGAATTTCCTATAAACCTGTACGCACACACACATCTCCATGCCCACAAAGATGAAAAGTAAAAACTACTAAAAGGAAATGATTCATGCATAAACTAACACCCAACCAACAGTGTACCTTATGAACGTAAAGTACAAGAAAGTAAAAAACCATGGACCAACAGTACATGACCACCAAAAGAGAGACCATAACGAAGTACAACCTGCAATGAAAGGTGCTGGGACTGTAATCGATAGTCATAGGAACTCACCTTGGCCTCTCTGATCTCACTGAGTACCATCTGGTCCTGGTCCGCCTAGAATCATGTCAATGGAACGCTCGTCTGCACAAAACAAGACATGTATGGGCAAAGCCCGTGCATGGGTGAGTATAACAATACCTAGTAGGACACCCCAAAACCACAAAGGAAATACAACAAGGGAAATACCAAAAAGGAAAGATATAGTCATCTCCACATAGTATATTTCTACAGAACATATAACAAGAATATTCAGATATACTCATACATGATCAATTATCATGAAACCACCACTATGATCCATCTCTAAGATTCCACTAAGCACGTAACAAGGAAAACACACTTCTATGTCTGAAGAGAGAGACACAAAGTACTCATTCTGGGAGAAAAAACTCCACAGGTACTTGTGAACATGATGCTCAGATGAAGATCACAACCAATAGCAATGTGGTGATTCCAACAACTTAGTATAAACTAATCTGCTAAGAAAAGGATCGGTGCCTGGGTAATTTAAGTCATGTCGATACCAAGAACTCTACCTTGGGTTCCAGGAATGAATAGAGGATCCATCTCTAAGTCTAACAAAGGGGATTCCAACAACTCTATTCATGAAGTCCTGCTGAAGGGATCATACTCTTATATGTAGAAAATGATACAGGAAACCTTCAAGAGAAATACCAAGGGGAGGAACCCTAAGGAAACTAGCCCAAGTCACAGAAGACAGGTGGCTCAAGCCTTGAAGAATTGGTTACATGGTGTGTAGTATGGTTACATGTCGTTTTCCTTGACCCCAGGTACTACCCATGTAAATGGCCCATGTCATCTGTTCAAGCTTTGTAAAACTCAACTACACGGCATGTAGAATAATCACATGTCGTGTTCCTTGACTCTGGGTACATCTTTTTTAAATGGACTGTGTCATTTGGCTTGTTGGATAGAAAGTAACTACATGGTGAAGTTCCCAGTCAGGATCCAAGAATCACTGAGAGGGGGAGGGGGTGAATCAGTGATATCTTTTTCTTTTTATGTTTCCTTCTTTATGAAACAACCTTCGCCTCATGTTAAAGAGTGTCTTCCCTACTAAACACACACAACCACAGTAACACAAGATTTACAAGGTTCACTACTCAATAATAGTAGCTATGTCCTTGGTATGGTACAGAAATAATCTAGTACCACATAATCCACTAGAAAAAAAATACTTTGATGTGGAATACAATGAGTAGGATATACCCTTACACTCGTGTAGCACTTTGAAAACAATCCAATAGTGTGTGTGCTCTCTCTTAGCACAAATATGGTAATAAAATAATTCTGTGATTATTAATGACCATTCCTAGATTAAATCATTCCAAACAATTCTTCACTTTCCTACCGAGAAGTTGGTAGAATCCTCCTGGAGAAAACAGCTTGCACGCCTCCTTCCACTTGTGTGCCTCCTTACCACTTGCACACCTCCTTGCACTTGAGTGTCCCCTTTCAATTGCGTGCCTCCTTCCTACTTGTGTGCCTCTTTGTGGACAGAACAACACTTGAGTGCCACCCTTACCACTTGAACGTCCTATACATGCGTGACAAGACCTGCACGAAATACTTTCACAGCATACATACGCGGAAAAAATTGCACGTCAGACTTGCGTGGCGACACTTGCATGGTAGACCTACGTGTAAGCACTTTCTTGGAAGAATTCTTAGACTTGTGCACTCAGAGATCAAAATATTTCCCTAAGTATCGAGCCTTAAAAAATGAGGAGGTGAGTCGTCAATTGATAGGCATTTTGGTGACTTGCATGACCTAGACTTGTACGCCACCACCTGCGTGCCACCACATGCACACCACCACTTGTGCACCACTTTCTCTCCTTTGCCATATTTCTGAAAGAATTATTTTTGAAATATGACTTTCATTCCTCTACATCCCTTGTGCGCCGAACCTTGTGCACTACCACTTGCGCACCACCACTTGCGCGCCACCACTTGCATGCCTTCTTCTTTCCTTTGTCATTTTTTTGATATGATGATGTTGGAATATGACTTGCACGACACACTTGCGCACCAATACATGCGCGCCAAATACTTGCATTCCATTCTTTACATTCTCTCCACTCTCTTTCCTTTGCTATATTTCTAAAATAATGCTCTTTTAAAATATTACTTGCGCGCCACTTCATACTTGCACGCCTACTGCATACTTGCACGCCTACTACATACATGCGCACCTACTGCATACTTGCGCGCCTATTCATTCCTTTGCCATATTTTTGATCTGATGATATTTATGATATGACATTTCCAAAAACACTTCTTTTTCTCTCCCTTTCGTTCATAAGGCTTGCATCACATGTTATAAAAACCTATGATATTTGTAAAATACAACTCAGAAAATCATCATTTGGTTTTTCAAGACTTTTACAATGTGAATTGATTTAGCTTTTTTTCAACAAAAGATAACGCTCTATAATAGCAAATGTTTCTTACTTCCTTAGCTGTTTAACTTGGTCCCGAGACATGGTGTGTAGAAGAATCAAACTCCATGTTTGAGCACCTGGACTCGCTTCGTGTATGATGGCCATGGGGCCGTACATGGTCTACATCCGTGTCGCATGCCCGTGTACCAGCACAAGGGGTATCCTATGTATCTGGATTGGTCTTGTTGGGGAGGGGTATACACATCGTGTCCTTGGCTGTGTACCCAACTCGTGTTCGTGTAGTCCCCAAGTACACGCCTGGTAAATTCTCTGATTAACACACGCCGTGTAGCCTATTCTACACGCCTTGTAGTCAGGATTTTTCCAGAAACACCATCTTCTTCCTCGCGCTGCGGCTGATCCTTTGGATCCACGGTTTCTCATCCATTCATCCCGATACAGCTGGGGTCGGGTTGTTTCATCATACGAACACCAAAACGGGTTGTTTCGATTCTTAAATATGATCATAAGCGTGTAATGATCCATCCAAAGAGAAATACCAGAAAACTCATATCTCTCGATCCACTATGAATCGTCCACAAAAACGATCGTCGCACCTCCGTGACATCGCTCTTGGGTTGGATCTACAATCTCAGATCATTGCACCAATAAACTAATGCCCAATGATCAATTTCCTCCATGAACTTGTAGAACACAATGAAGAATGCGAGCGAGAAAAAAATATAAAGAATCGAACATGAGGGACAAAACTCGATCATTGTTCGTGACAATCCGAGTTTGTCACTGTTAGATCAAAACTACAAAAATCAACAGATTACAATTCTCAAGTAATTAATTTCCCAATAGAAACCCAAATCACACCCACTCACAAAACAATTGACCCGTGGGTGAATCGATTCACAGATTAGTCCTCATTCATCGTAGGAACCAAGAACAGGGAAAGGAAAAATCAAAACAAACATCCTACTAGGATTCCACAGTGTTCGTTGGTGATGATCCGGTCGCCACATCATCATCGCCGCTTCTGTAGGTTTTCTCTAGAGCCTCTAGAGCCGCCAAGGGATTCTGGGTTATGACGTTTGTAACCCTAGACCCCTGCACAATCCTTTATTTAAAAAGGATAAAAGATATCTATTTCAACCATTTTTAAAAATATTTCGCTGTAGAATAAAATATTTTTATTAAATATTTTATTACTCTATCATGACCCATCCCAGTGGGGCCCGAGCCGCAACTCCCCAAGCCCGCCTCCAACGGGCCAGGGTCTGGTGACTAGCATCAAGTAGGCATGCTACTAACATAGGAGGCATTGCCTATAAACATGTACGCACGCACACACATCTCCAAGACCACAAAGGTGAAAAGTAAAAACTACTAAAAGGAAAAGATTCATGCATACACTAAATCCCAACCAATAGATTACGATAGGAAAGTAAATTACAAGAAAGTAAAAACCCTAGGCCAAAAGTACAATCCCACCAAAAAAGAATCTGTAACGATGAAAAACCTGTAAAGAATGGTGTTGGGACAGAAATATGTAGGCGTAGGAACACACCTCAGCCAGTCTGATCTCACTAAGTACCGTCCGGTCCTGGTCTGCCTAGAATCCTTTCAAAGGCATGTTCATCTGCACAAGACACGACACATGCTGGAAAAGCGCATACAGGGGTGAGTATAACAATACCTAGTAGGACACCCAAAAACCACAAAAGAAATACAACATGGGAAATACTATAAAGGAAAGATACAGTCAGCTCCACATAGTATATGTCAATAGAGAATATAACCAGAATATCCAGATATACTCATACACTATCGACAATCATGAAACCACCACTAAGATCCAGCTCAAAGATTCCCCTAAGCATGCAACAAGGAGAACACACTCCTATGTCTAAAGAGAGACACACAAAGTACTCATTCTGGGAGAACATACTCCTCATGTACTTGTGAACATGATGCTCAGATGAGGATCACAACCAATAGCCATGGGGTGATTCCAACAACTCAGTCTAAACTAATCCGCTAAGTAGAGGATCAGCACATGGGTAAAGTTGGTCATGTTGATACAAAGAACTCTACTTATGGTTCCTGTAATGAATAAAGGATCCAACTATAAGTCTCAATGAGGGGATTCCAAAAACGTTATTTAGGATGTCATGCTGAAGGGATCATACTTCTATATGTAGGAAATGATTCCAGAAACCTTCAAGAGAAAGACCAAAGGGACAAACCCTAAGGAAACTAGCCTAAGTAACAAAAGAAAAGTGGCTCAAGCCATGAATAATTGGTTACATGATGTGTATTATGGTTACACACCATGTTCCATGACCCTAGGTACTTCCCGTGTAAACCGCCCATGTCATATGTTCAAGCTGTGTAACACTCAACTACACGGTGTGTAGAAAAATCACATGCCATATTCCTTGACTCCAGGTACTGCCTCTGTAAATGGCCCGTGTCATTCGTCTTGTGAGATAGGAAGAAACTACATGGAGTGTAGAAGAATCAAACACTATGTCTGAGCACCTGGGCTCGCTCCATGTACACTGGCCACGTGCCCATACACAGTCCTCGTCCGTATCGCCTGCCCGTATACCAGCACATGGGGTATCCCATGTATCTGGTCAGGTCTGGCCAGGGAGGGGTATACACGCCGTTTCCTTGGCAATGTACTGAAACCGTGTCTGTGTACTGCTGGAGTACACGGTAGTTAAATCTGCTGAAGAACACACGCCATGTAGCTCATACTACACGCCGTGTAGTCGGGATTTTTCCAAAAATGCCGTCTTCCTCCTCGCACCGCGGCTGATCCTCTGGATCCATAGTTTCTCGTCTGTTCATCCCGATAATCCAGGTTTTGGTTCGTTTCATCATACTAACACTAAAACGGGTGGTTTCGGTGATTAAATCGGATCATAAACCTAGAACGATCCATCTGAAGAAAAACGCCCAAAAACACATTTATCACGATCCGCTCCGAATATTTGGCCAAAACCAACATTGCACCTCCATGACATTGCTCCAGGGTTGGATCTACAATCTCAGATTGTTGCACCGACAAACAAATGTGTAACAAATGATTTCCTCTAAGAACCCGTAGAACGCAATGACGAACGTGATGGAGAAAAAATACAAAGAATCAAACAAGAGGGACTAACCTGGATCATTGTTCGTGACGATCTGGGTTCATCGCCATTAGATCAAAACCACAACAATCAACATATTACAATTATCCAGTAATTGATTTCCCAATAAAACCCCAAATCAAACCCGCCCAAAAAACGATCGACCCATGGGATAATCGGTTCGCAGATTAGTCCGCGTTCGTCATAGGATCCAAGAACGGGGAAAGGAAAAACCAAAACAAACATCCTACATGAATTCTGTGACATTCAATGGAGAAGATCTGGTCGTCGCGTTATCATTGCCACTTGAGGATGCTTTCTCCAGAGTCTTAGAGCTGCCAAGGGTTTCAGGGTTATGAGGTTTGTAACCTTGGACCCCTGATCAAGCCTTTATTTAAAAAGGAAAAAAGATATCTTTTTTAACAGTTTTTAAAAAGATTTTGCTGCAGAATAAAATATTTTTATTAAATATTTTATTAATCTTACATCCAAAAACAAGATTTCACCACTGACCTATGTCGGCCGATGTTAGGCCTCACCTAATGTAAAATAATTGTTCTGGACACAACGGTACAATTAGATTTCTGATCCGAGCACCCATTTGGGAGTTATTCCACTTTTTTAGGAAAGCCTCACGCGTGTGTAATTTAATTATTAAATTTAATTCAAACATTTGTTCCAGGATCACCGGGCCTCGGAACTGCACGCTGTCTCAGAGCTTGGTCTCGAAATAATTCCTTTTATTTTTTAAGAATAAATTATGGAAAATACGAGACATTACATTTCTATTCATGTGGCCTCAACGACTAAGACCCATACTCCACAAATAGATATCTATGAATCAACAAAACTCTGAGTTTGATACTAGAAACTTCTTAAATACCATATACTCTTCACCTTACTCAGGTTGGATTGAAATCAGTGTCGATGTCAACCACATATTCCACTCCATGAATGAATTGTAACACGATTATGAATATTCAACCTAATCTCCTCCTTGGTTAACCCCCAATTAGATTATACCAATCTAGAAATGTTGTGGATGAATCTTTGATAATATTTAGTTAAACCCAAAATTCTACTAAAATCAAAAAAAAATCATGGATTGGTCTCTAGAAAAAATTGCATGGACCTTCTCTAGATCCAATGAAACACCTTCCCATGAGATGACATGACCAAATAATTGTACCTAATCAATCCAAAAATAACACATAGATAACATGGACTATATATGACACTCTATCAGTGTACTTATAACAATGTTAATATGTTGATCATGATCATCATGAGACATGTAGTACTCCGTGATGTAATCCAAAAATAATACCACTACCTAATCCAGGTGAGGGTAGAAGATTTTTTAATCAAGGCCATAAACATTTTCAAGGAATTATTCAACCCAAAAGTAATGGACATACATGCTATATCAAAAAGATAATATTGGACATAAATGCTTCTGAATGATGTCCATGGTATATCAAAAGTTGGAAATTTCAATTGATGATGCCCTTATGTGAAGTCTGTCTTTGAAAATTAACAAGATCCTCACGAATGTTCAAAAATATCATTGATGCATGGAATAGGATATCGGTTCTTCATAGTCATTTGGTTAAAAATACAATCGTCAACACACTAGCATAGAGTCTCAGTATCCTATATAGGAAACAATATTTGTGAAACCCAATAAAACATACATGGATAGATAGGCCACTTATTATCCAAATCCTCTAGTTATGTCTTCAGTTATTGAAGCTTTTTTAGGTTCTATTATCTTGTGTGGATTAAAAATTGGCTCATACCCGAACATGAGATCAATAGTAAATTCCACATCTCTCTTAGGTGAAATCCCATACAAGTATTCAGAAAACATATATTGAAATCTCTTTCTTATGGGTGGAAATACATCATGATTTACATCACCATCATCTAGTTAAATACTTTAAACTTGGGTGGTTATCTCCCACAATTTCTATTTAACTAGTCCTGTAAAACCAAAATTAATATCCCATTCAAAATGATGAACATAATTTTTACCCTTATTTGACATAAAATTTACAATCATGTAGTGATAATTTATCTAGTATTGGTATGATAATAACAATTCCATACCCAAAATGATGTTAAATTTTGATATACCAAGAATATTGAGGTCCCAAAATATAGTACTCCCTGAGATTGAGAGAACACCCCTTCCACAAGAAGTTGTCTCTAAAACATACTCCTAACAGTGTATCTATCATCTACACCCCGCTCATGAACTCCATCTCCAAGATAATTTAATTCACAAGTTGTGAAGAAATAAAGGAATGACTGGTACCATTATCAAATTAGGCACTACTAAATATAGAAGCCACAAGAATAGTACCTCTTATTATTGATTATCCAACCTCAACATACAAAATTGTATGATAAATGGAATGTATCTA
Organism: Viscum album; assembly: GCA_963277665.1. Lineage (NCBI taxonomy): Eukaryota > Viridiplantae > Streptophyta > Magnoliopsida > Santalales > Viscaceae > Viscum > Viscum album. Next base: position 1,323,976,159 of record OY728142.1, on the reverse strand, counting down.
TCCTGATCCTCTTATCTATAATGTAGTTGGATCCCACTGAGCTAGACAACTCATATAATATGGGAACTCTTTACTAGACTCACCTTGTCTTCTACCTATAATGCCTTTAAAAATAAAAATCTAACTTTTAAACAGATATGGTGTAGAAGTGACACTTCTTGTACTCATGTTTCGTATACTCCTCTATCATTATCAATATGTAATGGGTTCCTATGAAACCTATTTATATGTTCCATCATTTCACAAGAACGACACACTACTGGTTTTTGGGAAAATTGTCTATGATAGTGGACCTACTTTCCATATAGGTTACAATGAACTTGGGAAAGATTTGGGGAAACTTATCCTTCCCATACCCACTCTTCCAATTACTCTACTAGATGAAATCCTCAAAGTGACGTTTCCTTCCATTGAAAGATATATCCTTCCATCATTCAGTAGTAAAAAAATTCAACACTTGAAGCCTCCTTGAGGATACTCTATGCTATGATATATTGGTCAAACACCACTTCCAACTACTTTTACCAAAACATGTTAACTTGGGATATAATGTTCCCTTTAAGTCCATCCTAGAAACACCTCACTATAGTTGTCTCATCCCTTTCCAATAAAATAGAAAATTTCTACAAGTCTATAAGAAATTGCGTGTAGTCAATCACATACTTCCTCCTAGGTGTAAACCTCAAAAATATACCTACTTCCTCCTACCTCAACATTTCTAGATAGAAGTGATCTTGGAATATCTACAGAAATGTCCTTCCGATACATCATGTTAGCCTTCTATGTCAAGACTAAACATCCCACCAATTCCTTGCTAATCCTTGTAGCAAATAATTACCCAACTTGCCACTCGTCCTAGAAAGAGTCTCTAAGTGGTTATGTATAGTCTATACATACTCAATCCCGAACTCATCTCCCTTAAGTGAACCATTTCTAGTAAATTTTTAAGGGTACTACAACTAAGACTAATTCGGCATATCATAAATTATTTTCACAACCCTCCAACAATCTGTCTGCATTAACTACATGAATTGAGTGAAGTTCTCATGGAACTACTCTTTTTCTTCCTCACCTTCCACTACCAGTGCCTCATGCTCCACTACTGGAGGAGCATCTCCATCCAAATTATAATTTCATCCTATCAAAAAGAGTCATTGTAGAAGAATTTATATAAGGACAATATCACATCTCTGTACACATAACAACACCTTATAAATTTTATTTTTGGAGAAAACACAATGAGGCATAATAGGTTTTTTTCCATGAACCTATCACTAAGGTCAAAATTGTGGTTCTATCAGTACCCTAAACTATACAATATCTAGTTCATCATTGAAATAGTGTAATCTCATTATCATATTCATGTTTCTCGTTATAAACACATTATTTTCATATTCATCATTTTATAATTGTCTATTTTATATCAGTTAAATTTTCATTTTAAACTCGCAAGCAATGAAAAATAGTACATGTTCAATAACTTACCCAAAATAAAATTTCCTCTGGGGTGACTAAAATGATTCATCCCCTAAAATCCAGAGTTCCTAGAATTATTGATGCATATTCAACTCTCATGGGATTTTGGTCCACTGGACATGTCTCAAAAATTAATAAAACAATTATCACATCACACAATAATTGAATTAGACATGGTGAAATAACATCCAACTATAACAACACACATCAATAATAGAAATCCCACCCATGGTAGTTGGGTTTTCCCCCATATATGGGTATATAAATCCAATAAATGGGCGCTTTTATATTCCAAAATCTTACAAGTATATTATCTTAATTTCCCAAATATTAAAACAGAAAAAAATAAAATAAAACTTTCTCTAATTTGACTTTGTGACATCCCAACCAGGTTCCACACATCGGAACCCCAAAACACACTAACACGTGACCACGAGCATGCCTCACCATATTATAGAAGCTTCCTAATAAGAGGAATTGGTATGATATTAATCATATAGATATTATACCTCCTTTATCATAAAAATACCATATTGGAAATAGAAAAAGAATAACCAAATGATATAACTTATCCAGAATAATACTAGTATCACAAGTTGACCAAAAAATGATATTCAATATTAATATTTAATAGTATATATTCCATTCTAAATTATTATTCATGTTTCAAAATAAAAAACCCCAAAGTAGAGACCCTAAAAATAATCAATTGGGTCTCTAACCTTGTCTGGTTCCCTCAAACACACTCCATATTAAATCATCCATCAAACACATGGAAATTTCTCGTATCTTATTCTATAAACATGAAGTCTATTTTGGTACCAATTAGAAAACACAATTAGGATGTGTGTAAAAGTCAATATTCCACCACCATAAACATCTAAAAAAACATCCAGTAAACAATAAGTTTGTATAATTGTTTAAAGAATACAAAAATCAATAATTTAATCAGTTTACACATATTTAATTACTCATTATTTTACCACATAAGACTAGGGTTCCTGAAGACACCCAAACTCTTAATACCTATTGTGGCCCATGATGGATTCTAAACTATTTACTAGGGATATCAACTATCACAATTCCATTGTTACAATTTTTCATTTCAGTTCGTATGTGATTTTTAATGTTACCATTCATCATATTAGTTCACACATGAATTCCATTATTTCCATTCTTTATTTAAATTCACACAAGAATTCCATTTTTACAATTCTTCATTTCAATTCACACATCGATTCCAATGTTACCATTCATTATTCAAATTCACAAATTAATTCCATTGTTAAAATTAAATTTCTCATTTCAAATTTGAATTCCATTATTACCATTCATAATTTCAATTAACATATATTGAAATATTATATTAATTAATCAAATTCGAAAATATATGCATCATTACCTTAGATAATATTAATTTGAATTAATTTCATCAATTCAAATAATTTAATAAAAAATTGATTTATTACCTCATACCTATTAATTAATTTAACAATGAGTCAATAATTGAAATCAATTTTAAAATCATAAAAATCTCTAATTATTAATTCAATAATTAATTTTTAAAATTAAACTATTACAATATAACAATAATGAATTCAAAAGTTAGTTATTAAATTTCAATAATCTCACTCTCCCTATAAATAATTAAAAAATTAATTATTTTAAAGATATCAATTTCATAATCCCAAACATTCCTATTAAGTAATTAAATAATATATTATTAATTACTATAAATATCAATAAATCCATTATTAATTTAATAATATATTATTCCAATTCACAATCCCAATATTCCAAATTTCATAATTCTATCAATTGAATAATTTTCCAAATTAATTAAATCTCATAAAATCAATTCATAATCATTCAAAAGAAATTATATAGTTACATACACATAATTTAAATCAATACATTGGGATTTCAATAATTAACAACATACCTCATAATTGAGGAACACATATTGAAAATGGAAATCCCCAATTTCAGTGAAATATCTATAATCAAGACGATGAACGAGATCATGAAACAAATCAATGAAACAATACAAAATGTATAAAGATCCAAAAAACATAGATATAGATCTAAAACCATGACAATGTTGGTAAAACTCCCCACTTTTGTCATGAAATAGGAGCTGTAGAGAAAGTGATGGATCTAATAAGGAAGAAACCACATTCCTTGGTGGTTCAATTCTTCAATCGTGTATTCGAATCGTGAAGGACAGAGGATAGAATAGATTTTAGTTTGTCTAGGATTCACTAAAATTGAGTGAAAATACTAGGATTTTTTGGGGGTTGATTTTTTAGTTTAATATGGGGGTTCATGTATTTAAAAATATAAATATCTAATTAATTAGAACTATTCAAATGGTTTTATGGGCATGGGCACATGGTTTGTAAAATTTAGAAACTTAAATGTGAGCCTATTCTTGGAAGTGAATAGTTTTCTACTTTATAGTCCATGGTTTGAACAATTGTGAGCTTGCCATTATACCCATATTTGGGGGGGGGAGGTGGATGGTTTTCTAGGATAGTTAAAATTATTTGAGAAAACAATGAACTAACCATACAGATTTCCTCATCAGAAAATTCTTATCTTTCACCCAAGCACACCTAATCGTAGTCCATTAAATAAATTTAAAAAATTAATGGAAAAAATTACCTATAAAATAATGAAACATATCTATCGAGGGTCATGATCATAATTTGGATCCACCATAGGTCTTTATTAGGGATTTTCTTTTTTGTCTAACTCGTATTCCCATATGTTAGAGGCGAAATGTTGTGGTTTTCCTGGTTATTTTTTCACACACATACATATTCTGTATCCTTTATTTATTATTATTATTATTTATTATATTGTATGTACATGAAATATTCCACAATTTGGTGAATTTGGAATTTTTTTATGAAAATAAAAGGATTATTTACACAAAATATTTTTTATTAAATTATTCAAAAAATATAATTTTTTAAAAGATAGAGCTAATTCATTCAAGATATTATATATTATATATATTATTTGGTGAAATACCTATAGTTATTTTTTATATGACTCAAGTAAAGTGATGTAAATTATATAGCATGTCATTTTCTATTTTGGTAATAAAATTCATAAAGGTGTGGTTTTGTGGGGAAGATGGTCCCATATGGAGACTATTTGGTCTTCTATTCTTTTAATTTTTAGGGTTAGATAAATTAAATCGTTTTTATATATCTAGTCATTATGTTTAATTTATTATTCTATGCTTCATATAGGTTTTCCTTGTTTAGTTTTCTCATGAGACATGTTTCTTCATTGTATTGTACTTCACCAAGTGTCAGACCAACTTGGTTGACTTTTTTGGTTAATATGGGTTGGTTCCTTATAAATTAGATTCAAAGGAAATACCCAACATGATTTCTTTTGAAAAATCATGGGTTTGGTTTGAGGTATCTAGTAGACTAGGGATTTGACTGTTGAAATTAAGATAAAAATATTGAGAGGGTTCCTGGGCCCCTCACTTTCATATCATAATATATATTACCGTGAGTTTTATGGTGTTTTTTCAAAGTTTCTAACATAGTTTTTGAGGTTTTTTGAATAAACTGAAATTGCTGATTAATTAAATAAAAATTATTCTTATTAAAATAATTTCATTCATTCTTAGAATTTAAATTTGTTGAGATTCTTGTTGATTTAAATAATTATTATGTATTATGGAAGATGGACTTTGGATTTTGGAATTTTATCTAAATTCAGTTGGTTATTGTATTGTGTTTATTAGATGATTCCATATACAAGAACTCTTCCAATTTTGGGAGATGATGTGAAAATAAAAAGTTTTTTAGTAAAATCCTCCAAAGGACCTCTCTTATGTGGATGTTTCAATCTAAACCATTCAGATTATGTGAATAGTGGGATCCAGGAACTTAGGATGAGTGGTAGGCCATTTCTCGGTATTTACTAAGAAGAATCCACCCATATTTTGTAGTGAAAATGGACACCCCATTTTATGAATAATAAATTTATAGATTGAGAGTATCTTCTAAATTCTGAATAATATTATTGACTATGATGTTTGTTATTCCATATACTTGTTTGTGGGATAGATAAAGGGATGGTGGGACTACACTGAGCAAGTTATGTTTCACATGGATTTTAATTAGGTTTCATTCATGAGATTTTTTATCTAGTTATTTTATCCCAAGAAATTATGTGAGGAAAATAAATGAGACTTTTTTACAAAATATCATAGGGATCATTTCATACTAGATTATTCCACCCACACTTCTAAGTTAGTACACCAAGAATCAGATCTTGTTATAAAATATTACCTGAATTTTTTTGAGGTTTTTGATGAGGATGAGCACAAATATATAGTCAATTCTTAGCCTAAATTGAATTTAGACATTTATGGAGTATTTTGATACATATTATATGGTTGTGAAATATATAGTTGGTGAGATAGGTTTTGGTGGATCTTTTATTGTTGCAGATACTGCCTCTAGTGTGTCATCTAGCAAGAAAAAGAATAACAAAGGTAGCCAGTATTATTCCAAAACAATTATCGGTGATTCATTATGAAATCAAACATTTATCAACAATTGGTGTAAAATTCATACTCATAACAATCCTATCAATACATAGGTTCCCTATATATTCCATTATTTTCAAAAATATAGTCGTATAAGACATTTCTGTTGAAGGATACCCAAAATATGAAAGGTTGGATCCACTCGTACCAAGGGGTTGTACGTTAATTTAGATATTTACAAGGGTTGTGGCACTAATTTTTATCATAAGGGGATTCACATATTTCTATAATACATTAGGAAGTATTATAGACTATAAATCATTATACAAAATAAGGTATACAAAATTTATATGATGTATGGCTAGTTACTGTTATATGTATTGTTCTTATTTCTTCTTCTATGATGATATTTTTTTTGGTATAAGTGATTCAAACACTTTTATAAAATCAACGTTAGTTTAAATTTTGGGATTATGTTTGGATCTTATTTCATTACTGTTCGGTCATTCCATAACTTTTGTAAAGAGATCTGAACAACGTTACAAGTGCCTTTCATATTGGCTGATGATAGATGGCCTTGAGGTGGAGCGGGACTTCTTGTTGCTTGATCATAAAACATACTAGTTGATTATTGGAAATTAATAGATGATAAATTTTACATCCTAGATCAGTGATTATCATTATCAAGTTGAAATTTTATTTCTTGACGGATCCCCTAATGTATTTTGAGTTGATTGGGATTTTTATTCTTGGAGAGCAGATCCATTTGCTTTATATGCTGGGGTTATATCTTAATTGTTTTAGGAGATATTATTTTATGTTTTTAATCCTTGTTTGATCAGACCACATCCTATTGGGGAGTGTGCATACCTCGAGGTCTTTCCATATTATGTTTTTGGTTTACGACACATAGTGTGTTCTAGTTTAACATTGACTTTGTACCTGGTATGATTCCTATTTCTATGTCGTCTTATCATATGGAACCTTATGTGTTTGTGGAAAAAAATTCAATCATATAGACCTCGTGTATAATTGATTTATTGATATAATCATTTTATCCTAGGCTTTTCTTTTATAATTTTCTAGTAAGGAATATAGGATCCTTATAATTTTTGTTGATTATGGAAAGTTAAACCAGGTGAATATGAATCACATGTATTCCTTGTCTAGAGGATTTATTGATCTAATAAAGTATGTAATTTCATGTTTTTGGTTAGGTATTTAGTTATCACTAACACACCCATGGTATTTATGGCATTGAGGAAATTAATCACTCCATAGTTCATAGACACTTTTGTGGTCATGATCATAGATGATATTTGGGTGTTCTTGAAGTCAGAGGAGGAGAACATTGATCAATTGAATATCATTCTTTGAACCACGATAGAGTATCCCTTGTATGATAAACATTCCAAACGTGAGTTGTGGATCCATGAGTGGTGTTTCATGGGAATTTTGCATCCGAGTGGGGAATATTTATGGATCTAGGAAAGATAGAGGCTATGCCATCTCAGATCTGGGTGCCACCCAAAGGTTCTGCATACCCAGTTGGTCACATGATCTGAAGTGCATTTCACCAAAAGCCAGAGGGTGCTGACTAGAAGCGAGGACCAAAGTCTGCTAAGGGAAAAACTATACCCTCCTTGACAGAGTATACATTTTGAAATAGAAAATAGTAAACAATAAAGGAAGCAGTAATACCATACAATAGTAGTAAATAGTATAATACTAATAGTAATATAACAATTGGAGCATATATAAATGATGCATGTCACAAGTGTCTAGGAAAGCAGCAAAAAATCACAATGCTGGAAATAAAATACTAAAAAAAATCCTAGAAAAGTAGTAAACTCCAACAACATCACTGGCCTCAGCTTGGTCCCATTCTCTCCAAATCCAACAGCAAACATGTACCTGATGAAGAATGGTTCTTGACTTTATATATAACTGCAACCATATAATATATTTGTGTACAAATGCATGAACCAAATAGGTTGTGAAATAAATCCCATTTAGAAACCACCAAATGATCTATGCCTAACTGTCAGTGAATATATATAATAGGTAATTTGAATAAATGATGAAATAAATTAGGAAGTACTCAAAATTAAACAACAATACAGTTTTCAATTACATTAATTTTCAAATATTAATTATTCAAACCATTAAATAATGAATCTGAGGATCTAGCATAATATTTATATCCCTTTTTGTAATAGTAACAACATACATCTTAGAAGACCATCTAAAAATCATGTATGGCTGAGTCCAAGCTTGTGCTTTCCCTTGGTAGACAAGTCACAATCATTCATTCATTCATAAGAAACCATCTTGGAATGTTATCACATTATAACCCATTTGGTTTAACAAATAGTAAATTAAATAGTTTATGATGATATAAGAAAGCTCTCATAGTCTAGCCTCTACAGTCCCACCTAGCACTAATCATTTTCAAACGACCACCTGTATAGCTCTCAGGGTAAATAGCCCCTTGGTATTCATATTAAAAATAAAATATAATGACCAGCAGGAAGATATCACATTAAATTCTCTAGGGCCCAACATTTACTTAATAATGACCCTCTTGGTTGCTCTCATGGTCTAACCCCTCTGGTCTATGACCACTTGGCAGCTCTCGTAGTCAATACCCTAGGTCCGATGTAAAAATAATTCATATATAAATGACTTACCTCGGTAAGCTCTCACAGTCAATTCCCCTGGTCATACATTCACAATTGGAATCACATGAATCTCATTTAGTCAGTAAATCCATCCTTACAACGGGAGGAACAGAAAACAACGAAATCATAATAGGCATTTTAGACCTAAATGTCCATATATGATCAACTGATGGAAACACACCCAAAATCAGGGTATAAAACCATAGTCATAAGCATTAACTATTTCACTATTAAATAAAACATAGAAAGTATTAAATATTGTTAATATCAAAAACACGCAACACCTCAAACATGGGTGTTTACACATTAGATATATATAATCCAAAGACAATCGAATAAAGTAACAAACCACCAACCATGATGTTGTACGATGAACAATCTTGATTTTCATCTTTTGAATCCACCTTGAACAACATAGATATATGAAATGTGTAAGAACAATCATCCTTGAAATACCCACAAGGGAGGAAAAATATGAAAGAGAGACTCTAGAGTAGGGGAGAACACATCGGTGTGAATCCAACACACACGGTGGTTCCTCAATCAAAGATCGGGGGAGAATTGGGGGGAGAGCAATGTTCTTTGGTGTTTTGTCACACTCCTATAAGAATCACAAGGAGAAGAAGGGATTTCAAGAGATGAGACATGACCTCTCTCTAACTCATCGTATAAAATTATATATACACAACATGTTTATTTGATATACACACTATGTACTAGCCTCAAACTTCCCTTGCTTTAGGTGGTCTAACAAGTCACCTACAGGGCCATGTACTATCAAATACATGACCATAACATAGATACATGTGGAAACTGGGTACACGACATGTACACAAGAGTACATGGTGTGTAGTTAGAAAATATAAATTTTTTTCCTTTTTCCCCAATACAAATAGAAATGAATATATATTCCAGAAAAGAAGATATTAGTTCTTACAAGCTCCCCATCTTAATGCAACTCATCCCCAAATTTCCCTTCCAATGGTGGTGAAGAAGAATCTTTAAACAACTCTGGACACTATTATCGAACATCGAACACCCTCTTCGAAGTCTCATCCGATACTCGTCAGTGCTACCATAACACCTATTCCAGAGGAATATACAGACCATGAAGAACATTCCTGAAATGATCCACAATCCTAATACGGATCTTCTCGAATGATGCATCCACCTCAAAATAAACCCCCTTGGGTTGAAAAACATGATATGGGTCTTAAACGTGACATCATAGCTAAGAATCATAAAGTAATTCATGCATATCCCAAAACCATTGACCTAACTACAACTGATAGGCAACTGGTCCCACTCACTCCAAACCCTCAAACTTATAGAAATATTTCACAGAAATCTTTCCTTATCTCTGGATCCTCCTGTGGCCCAACCTCACTATGAAATATAAGAAAAACTAATCTCTTACTTTGAACTCTAGATTTAATCTTCATTGATCTACATAAGATTTCTACTGAGGCTATGCAGTATCCATCCTCCTCTAAATCAACTCCATCTACTCAATGGTCTCCTAGAAAAAATGAGGTCCCATCATAAGTTCCTCTCATACCTCTAGCCAATATAAGAGTGATGAACATGGCCTATCGGACAAATCCTCATAAGGTGCCATCAGAATCGTCTCTTTTAGTCTACCATGGAGTATGGTTTCCGCCTAAAACAGTATCCTGTAGGCCTAGGCCTTTATAATCTAATTTCTTCCTCATTTTCACACGATCCATCAGTGTAGTGGGAATAACTATACAAGAAAGAAACGATATACCTAGTCTGTCATGCACCACCAAATGCTTTTCAGAGAATAGATCCATACAAATCTAGTCACTATTGGACTTTTGAACGACCTATAACTGAATCCTCATTCTCAATGTAGTAGCCATTGCATTGATTTTCCCATGCATGTAAGAATTTATAATGTCAAAAGACATAATATTCCAAACCAACCTTCATTTTCTCAAAATTAGGTCATTCTTAGTAAAGATATACATGAGGCTTTTTGGTTGGTGTATACCACAAAAATGCTCTCCCAAATGATAAATTCTCCAAGAGTGTAACACATACACAATAATAGCTAACTTTATATTGTGCATCGGGTAATTTTACTCATGTGGCATCAACTACTGAGACCCGTATGCATGGACTCTTTCACCTTGCATAAGCTCTTCTCCCATCCTAACACCTGATTCATGATAGTAAATGGTGTAAATTTTATCCGACACTTTCAAAATCAGTATTGGTGAAAAAGTAAATCTCTGTTTCTGCTTTTGAATGGATAAAACAAAAGATCCTATCCACAAGTTCTTCACACCTTTCTTAGTGAATCCCTTTAGGGGCTCTACTAATCATGAAAAGTCTAGTATAAATCACCATTAGTTAAAATACAACCCCAAAAAACACCATTCCTCAATGAAAATCTTCAACTACTCCTAGAAAACTACTACTGTCACTATCTTGGAGTATAATAATACTCAGTTATCTTAGATGACATGACCTATGAATTAAAACTTGTCCTAAAAAAGTGGCATTTTGAGATCATATAATATAACTGAAGCTCTCTTAGTGTACTCAATACGATATCTAGATGGCTGGAATAGTCATGTCGAGTATGAGAGAACACCAAGATATCATCCATGAAGACTGCCACAAAGGAATCCAAGTGAAGATAGAACACATGGTTCATTAGTTCCATGAAAACTAGAGGTGCATTCGTGAGACTGAATGACATAACCAAATACTCATATATACTATACATACTCATGAAGAGTGTAAGAGGTATATATGTTGGTCTAACATACAACTGATGATAACCAAATCTGAATTCAATATTTGAGAACACCCAGGCTCCACAGAGCTGAACAAAGAGATCATCATTCCTCATCAAGGGATATTAGTTCTTGACCTTCAACTGGTTCAGCTTCTGATAATCCACACAATGTATGAAGTTACTATCTTCCTTCTTCAAAAAATGAATAGGAAAACCCTTAGGAGATGTTCTGTGTAGGATGAAACCATTTTCATTCAGTTCCTCTAACTACTTCATGAGCTCCTGTAATTATGGATTAGACATCCTATATAGAGTAAAAGACACTGATGATGCTCCTAGAAACAACCCAATAAAGAGATAAACATCGTTGTTCTGAGGTAAACCTGAATATTCATCCATAAAAGACATCTTAAAAACTATCCACCACTAGAGGAAAGTCCAACTTTGAAGTCCCCTTGTCATCCATATATAATCAAGAAATCTAGGCTGTAATTCCTCCCAACCCATGATACTCGGGTCCATGTTTGCTATCCCGGATATCCCATTCACCATTTTGTAAAAAATTCCCTCCCTTTGGTGATGTGAAACTCACCCTATGGTGATATCTGTCAATAAGGCCATGAAAGAGATAAAATAGTTCAATTAATGAATGACATCGAATCCTGTCAAATATAAGACATGGAGGTCCCATAAGAAGTGACACCCACCAAACTCAAGAGGGAACTCCTTGATCTGATGTACACTAGACTTCCTAATACCCAAAAAGTGTCTAGTGTCATAACATCATTCGATGTAATGATACATAGCCCAAGTCCCTCAACAATGGTAATGGATATAAATTTATGGGAATCCCCTACATCAAAATGAAAAAAATATAAAATAGATGCAACTAGAATCGTACCACTAACTGTTGAGGTTTTAGGTCTTACCTCTGTTTGGTATGCTACACTATAATATTCTGACCTGTACTGCAGCTCTATGACCATGCCTAACTACCTCTATTTGATCCACCATGGCTCACAGCTCCCAGAACCATCAGGTTGTGCTCAATAATCAGCACCCATTTCAATATAGTTGTTACTGATGTTAGCATGAAGACATTCACCTATATTCTGATATCATACATAAGACCATCCTCAAATAACCTAGCCAAAGGTAAATTATAACCTCCCAAAACATGGGCAAAGAACTAAAGCTCTATGAAACAAGATGAGTAATCCATCAATGAAAGATAGCCCAGTTCCAAATTCATGGACTCTCAGGCTCGATTGGCCCTCAAGGCCTCATGATGGAAGTAATTATAGGTGGTCCTCTAAAACACATCCCAAAACAAATCTTGATGACTTACTTCTTGTGAGATAATATCCTACCTTTTTGTATAAGAATCACGTAGTATGTACATCACAAGTTTCACCCTCCTCTCAAGAGGCTTATCCAGATGATTGAAGATAGTAAGCATGGCCTCCAACCATGTATTCGTAGCATGTGGTCCTCCATCCCCTAAAAAAGAGGGAGGATACTATTATCGGAACACCTTCATCAACTCTTACATAGATGGGGTAGGATGCAGTGCTCCATGAAAAGTATTTAACATCCTCAAAAAGCCTTTAAGGAACTGTTCATTAGCACCTAAATTCGGTATAATAGTCGTTTCCATGATGGGCACGATGGGAGGATTTGCTGGTAGTCCCTGGTCTACCATTTATGGTGTCTGATCATCACCCAATTGTTAGATTACAGCTGAAGGACGTCTCAGTGGCATGACTCGGAAAGTTCAAACACACACCTCAGTTCATGATTATCAAGATCTGCAATTTATAAGTGGAAAAAACGAATATGAGAAGAAAAAATTTCATACTTCACAAGTCATGGTTACATGGAATATATAACCACGACACAACGTATTCAATTCTAGCCTTAACGTGGGTGTGTACCTCTACCAAATATTATTCTGTAACACCTCCAAACATGGCATGTTCTTCAAGAGACATGATGTGTACTTGAATTTTCCCTCCATCCCAGGTTATTTTACATTGGTAGAACTACTCGGTTCTCTCCTGGAGTAACACTACATGACGTGTTTAACCTAGAAATGGCATGTACTACTTCAGTTCTACCCACCTGTGTCGTTTGTCACACTACCAGATATAATGTTTTTATGGAAAACCATTTACTCCCCATACACGGTGTGTACTACCAAATGTTTATCATCCCCATGTCTCTAATCACACAGTCATACACACTGTCAAGTACTACATGGCACGTACATATGGTACATGACCTATACATAAGAAAAATTATTTCTTCTAGAGCATAAGAACACATGGCATGTGTCTATAACAACACACACTGTGTTTTCTGGGTTTTGGGATTGTATGCCTTTGAAAATTCTCTATAACCCATAATAAAGTTTTTTCCAAGGAATGAGAAATTCTGACCCATGGAAGTCCATACTCCCCCAAAATAATATTTTGGAATCCTTCTCACATCATAACTTGACAAAATTCAACTAATTATCAAATATGATCCACAAAATTCTGACCCAAGAGGTCCCATAACACCTCAGGGACCAATGTTTGGGAGCCATCCAAAAAAAATTTACAATTCCCAATACCATATCAAAATAGCATGTATTTTATCATAACATCTATCATAACAACATGAATATCTCCTACAACATCTATCATAATGGCTTGCAATCAGTGATGCACCCTAAATGGCATGGAAAGAATGCATTCCATGTGATCTGTATCAAGTTATTATATGATGCATGAGATGGAATACCATCATCTCATTGGGTTGAAAAAGAAATAGATCCACAATGATATAAATCATAATAGTACATAACAAGTGTGTCACCAAATGATGAAATCCAATCAACTGTAAGAATCAAAAATCAAGAAAAATTGAAACATTTGAGGTAACTTGGCTTTTCCATGTACATGGGTTTTCTAGTCCCAAGAACAAATTAGTACCAACTGTATATTCCTTCCTATCCCTATATATAGTCTCCAAACATTAAGAAAAAGTATAATGGAACCTCTGTGATACCACTTTATAACATCCAAGATCTGTGTGCCACCTAAAGGTGCCCCGTATGTGGTTGGTCACATAACCTCAAGCGTATTTTCCCTAATGACAGAGGCTACCAACTAGCAGCAAGGGCCATGGTATGATAATGGGGAAACTATGACCACATTGGAAAATTATACACTACATAATAACAAATAGTAAATAAAAGAGGAATCACTAATACCATACAACAAAAGAAAACAACAGAAGACTGATAGTAATATAAAAATAGAAGCATATAAAAATGATACATCTCACATTTTTCTAAGAAAGTAGGGAAAAAAGTTCCAATGTTTATAATACAATACTAAATTAAAACTTATAAAATCATTAAACTACAATAGGATCGTAAGCCTTGGATTAGTTACATGATCTCCAACTCAAACAATAATCAAGTACCTGATGAAGAAGGGTGATTTCCCTTATCTATACCTGCAGCCATATAATCTATTTGGGTAATACATCATGACCCAAATAGGGCATTAGATTAATCTTAGTAGGAAACCATGAAATGATCTATTCCTAACTATCAGTGAATATATATAGGAGTTAATGTGTAGAAATGAAGCAATAAACTAGGAAGTATTAAAAAGAAATCGATACTACAGTTTCCAATTAAAATCATTTTCTTTTATTATTAAGCCAAACCATTGAATAATGAATCCTAGGATCTAGCATTATCCCTATATCACTCTGTGTAATAGTAATAACAAAAGTCCCCAAAGACCATATAACAATCAAGTAAGTCCATGTCCAAGATTGTGCTTTGTCTTGATAAACTCATCACAGTCATTAATCCATTCATAAGCCAACCTATGATAAAATTCTCAAATTCTAACCCCTCTAGTTTAACATATCATAAATTCAATAATTAATCCCCCTCTAGGAATGATCACATAGTATAAACCCTTTGGTCCCACATGTCACTAATCATTTACATATAACAACCTGGATAGTTCTCTCGTTGAATACCCCTTGGTCTACATATAATAAATAAAATATAATGACAACATGTTATCTATCATAGTGAATGTCCTAGGTACCAACATTCAATTAATGACAACCCATGGGGTAGCTCTCATGGTCTGACCCTTCTGCCCTATGACCACCTAACAGCCCTCACAGTCAATGCTCTGGGTCAATTTTAACTACAATTCATACATAAATGACCATACCTAGGGATTCTCTCATAGTAAGTTATCTTTATACATTCTTTTACAATGTGAATCACATATATCTCGTATAATCAGTAACTTAGTCCTAACAACATGAGGTATAGAAAACAATTCTATCTGAACAAGCATTCTTAACCCAAATGGCTATATATGATTAAATGAGGGAAACACACCCAAAATCCAGTTATAAAACCGAATGCGTAAGAAATACCCCTTTCTCAATCAAACAAACAAAAGTAGGTATTAAAAAAGTTATAATCCAAAACAAGAAATACCCCAAACATGATTATTTGGCTCTATAGGCATATATAATCCCAATAAATTTAAATAAAGGAACAAACCACCTACCATGATGTTGTACGATGAACACTCGTGAACGTCGACCCTTTAATTGGCCTAGAATGACATAGATCTATGAAAAGGATATAAATAATCAACCATGAAATACCCATGAGGAAATAGAAATTAGGAATACAGACTCTCAGGAAGGATAGAAGTCACTGAATGGAATCAAACGAACCTTGCGGTGTCACCGTCTATGGTTGGATGGAGATATGGGAGAAGCCACAAGATCTTAAATGTTCCTTCACTCTCTTGTATGAACCAAAATAAGAAGAAGGGCATTCAGGAGATGAGACTCTACCCCTCTTTGAATCATCACTTAAAAATTATTGTACATGACATGTTATTTTAATGTACACATTATGTACATGCCTCAACCGACCCCCACATTAGGTGTTCTACTAGGTCACCTATAGAGCCATGTACTAGCCATTACACGACCAGTACAGAGCTACACTTGGCAACTGGGTACATGGTTTTTACTTAGATAATTTACAATTTTTTCCATTTTCTTAAAAAAAACCCAAAAAAAAGATCCATATCTGAAAATAAGATTTAGGTTCTTGTAGAGGAATTTTTTATTATGTGTAGGCCAGAAATATTTTGTAAATTTCAATCTTTATGGGGTTGTCTAGTTATTATAGGTGTCTCATTAAGAAATCCTCCAAGATTTCATATCTTTTGAAATATTTAACTTGTATAAGTGTAAATATTGAGTGCAATAAAAATGAGAGAGATCCATTAAATAAATGAATGTGAGGAGGAGTAAGTTCTAGTTTTATTCTTTTCGAATCAGGTTTGGGTTATGATACTTTTTATCATGCTTCTTGTACAGGTTTAGGGTGAATTTTGATGAAAGGGAAATATGTTGCGGTCTATAGAATTCACCAGTTATGCCCTCTTGAAATGAACTACCATACAAATGATCTTGAGATGGTAGTGATAATGCTTGAACTCAAAACATGGTGTCACTATCTCTTTTGTGTGGAGTTTACTATTTATTCTGATTACAAAATTTGGAAAAATATTTCACTAAGAGATATCGTAACATGCGAATATATACCAGTTTTTGTGTCTTTAGACTACTAATTTAGATAGTGTATATACATTCCATAATGAGAATGTAGTTACTTATGAATTAAATAAGAAATTACCGAGATGATATTGGGAATGTATAAAGTTGATGGGATGGTTTTCATAGCTTTAGTTATGAGTGACTCACCATTTGATGAGTGTGTTTGGCTCAAGTAGGTACCTAAAATTGAGTTCCGGAACATTAGTGGAATCCTAAAAGGTGGATATAACTCTAGTGAGTGTTCTTAGTATTATGGTGGTGCTCTATGTTTCCAAAGTTGGTGGGGTGTTTCTATTACCATGAGTTAAGAGTTTAAGGAAACTATACATCATTCATGTTGGTCTACGCACCCAAGTGCTACCCAATATGTATCATGACATGAGACATCATTATTGGTACACAAGAAATGGTGGTCGATAATAGATTTCATGTTCTGGTTCCTTACATGATAGATACTTAAAATAAAACCCTAGGGACCTTGGGGTTTTTTGTAACCCCTATCCAACCCTTACCAATCCCAGTATGAATGTGGGATGATATTTTCTTAGACTTAATCATTTTTTACCATGGAATCATGGTTGGAAGAATTTATTTTTTATGATAAGTTATTGAGTGATGAAATCAGTACAATTCATCCATACTCAGGAGATGACCAAGGTAGAAGACTTTGAAAATTTAATTTATGCAATGTCATGATAATTCATGGGGTTTCCTTTGTGAATATTTTTAAAATTTTCCCATAGTTCACATAAATTTTTATATATTATTTAAATATGAAATGATTTCTCAATTGAAATTGAGCTCAAAATATCATCTGTATAAGGATATATATACAAGAATATATATCTGGTTCCTTAAGGATATATTGATGGAACATGTGATTGATTTTGGGGGTTCTTGTGAAATTAATATTCCTCTAGTTGAGTTTTATTATAAAATTAGTTATCATACCATGATTAAGATAGCCCCTTTTGAGGCATTGTATGGGTGGCCATGTAAATCTCCCTTATGATGGGAAGTGTTGGGGGATTAGTCCTTGGTAGGGAAAGTCATGCTTAGGAAATTAATGAAAAAGTTTTAGTTGATCGTAATGAGATATTTCATGTCGTAGATTAATCATAAATTCAATGTGGGCCACCTTAATTTTCTTTTAGAGTTTTTGTTTGGTGATCGGGGTTTTCTCATGTTTCACCTCACTGAAAAAACCATCAGTTTTGGGAATGTTAGGTATGTTGGGTAATCTTGAATCAATGATTTTTGGCCCCTTTGAGATCATTGGATGAGTTGAATTTGTAGTGTATCATTTGGACTTACGACATCATTTAAATTTGATTGGAAACATAGTTCATGTTTCCCAGTTGTGGAATTTTCTAAAAGACCATTCTTATGTTATTGAGTGAGAGTATTTTTATTTTGAGTTTGAAACCACTATACATGAGAAACCAGCTCAGATTTTGGAACATTATGATAATTTACTATGTGGAAGAAAAATTCTCTTGTATCATGTACTATTTATGTACATGTCTTATAGCCAAGATATTTGCATAGATGAATTTTTTATAAGGTAGAATGGCCATCATGTTTTGTGAGTCCATGATCATGGGGACTTTATTGGGACATAAATCTTCTATGGTGTGGTTAATTGAAAAATCCTATGAGAAAAGGTATACCTATTTAAATATTAGGATCTTGTTTCTTATATTTAGAGTTGGTTTGGTAGTTATTATAGAACATATAAAGTGTCCTTTCTACAGTATCATTTTACAATGTATATGTAGAGTTTACAACATAAATATATCATTGGGTACAAGATGGGACATGATTTAGAACACAAGAATCATGTGAATCATTAAATCCTTTTTAGATAGTAAATTACTTATTAACCATAAGATCCACTTATATGCAATAAAATAATCAATTGATATAAATTTAACTCACGGGGATGTGTTTTTTTAACACATATCAATTATGGTATATTTACACCATAAAAGAGTTTTTTACACAATAAATATGTCTTCCCATCAGGTTTTTATCATGATGAACATCTAATGTTTCTGACAATGAGTTGGTTCTCTACATACCTCAAACCCTAGATCTTATTGAGGAAGTTTTTTTATTCATATTCCCCCTTATCTCTTCCCTTAATGTGACTATTATATAGTATCATTTTTGTCTTCCATTAGTTATATGTGATGTTCATCTACATGTTTAGGTTTTTTGATCTTGGTTTTCAAAAAATCATGTGTTAAACCATCAAATTATAATAATCTGGATGAGTCCTTGATCAACACTTCTAATTTATTCCTCTGTTCCATGTCATTTAGTGGTTGATCTACTCGTTTCCAATCTTTGATTTTGAAGGAGACCGTGTCTTTTCCCTTATTAAGGTATATGTATCTTTATAAGGATTATAATTCATGAAATTCAATATGTTATTTGAAAATTCTATTTTTTATTTACATTAAATGATATATTTCATATTAGTCAATAATTTTTGGAAGAAATTCATGTATTTAAATGTGTTTTCATTAAAATCATATTTGTGCACACAAAGTGTTCGACAAAATGCTTCAATGGTAGTTTTGTTTTTTAAAATGGGTACTAAAGACCATTATTTGATAGTATTTTATATGAAAATGTTTCATTAAATGTGGTCATGGTTTTTAAATTTATTTTGAAAAACATATCAATTTGGATAACCTTGGGTGTATTCGGAAATAGACTTGTCACTCTCTGTGTATAATTCTTCCAAAGGTTTTATGTCACTTTATATTGTGTAATTACACTAGAGTTTCTATTGGTTCGATCCGAAATATTTTTTTTTTGAAGATTTTATTTTATTCAAAGAGTTTTTTTATAGGTTAGAGGATAAATGGTGTTATTTTTTATTTATTATTTCTTTATCACATGATGATATATATCATAGTTATTTTTTAGCATGATTACTTATGGTGTGTCCATGGTTTTATTTAATTATACATTCTTATTATATTATATGTACTTAAAATATTCCTAGATTTTATGAATATGTTATGTTTTTAAGAAAACCATTGTATTATTTTATAAAATTATATTACTATATAAATGATTTTTTATATCGATTTATTTTAATGTTTATGCTAATGAATTCTTTATATTAGATTTTGTTTAAAATATTAGGTGAAATCCTAGTTGGATTTCTCCTCAGATCGTATGTTTTTCATTTGGGTGTTGATAAATTTTTTGATGAAATGAGATAAAGGAATGGTCATTATGCAACATATGAGTTTATTTTATTTTCATCATCTTAGTAGTGGGTTAGTTTTGTGTGGAAGGATGGTCAGATATGGAGAAATGTTGGTCTTATCATATTTGATAATTTAGTTTTAACAGGACTTGATTTATTTTTTATATCTCAGGGTTATGACCACTCACTTTCATTATGTAAATTATTTTATTTACTTATCTGGGATTAACATGATATGTTTTTCTTCATTTTATTGTAATTTCCATTGTATTGGACCATATTTGGTAACCTTTTTAGTTTTCCTAGGTTGATTTTTTACATGACAATTTTTTATATAACCCTCCAAAGGATAAAACATAATAAAAGGATGGAATATTTAAATATAACTCAAAATATTTTTAAAATATTGTAACTTACAATAGTAATAACATTGTGGATCATATGTTTAATTTAATCATTCGATGAATCTCTAAATTCATAATAAAAAACATGATTTATAGAATGGTTGACCAAAAAAATATTATAATTCTAAAATCCCTTAACCAATAATATATGAAAATAAAAACATTACTAATACATTGGAATAATTTATCGGTCATGATTAATGTATAGAGGGGGAATCAATCAAAATCAAGGAGAAGGTGACCTATTCAAAACCCAATAAAATATGGTAACTAATCAACGCACTACCCAGTCCACTTCATCATTAAAAATTTAAAATTCGGTGACTATAGAATATTTTATTTCTTATATAATAAAGAGTTCATTTATAATATTTCATAAGTTATATATCCAATTGACCAAGGATTATATTGTACAAAGTTACACTACTGCACCATGGTCTCCATATTCACCTTTATATGAACATAATTTAATTGTTGAAGTGATAGATTTATACCTACCATGTTAAACCAAAGCATATTTATTTTCCTTCAATTAGGGAAAGTTATTTATCATAGTGAAATGAGTGATAGGGTACTCTTAGAAAAGAAATTCAATAACCATTCATTGTAAATGAAACTCCGACTACTATTAAATACAAATAAACCTCAATTAAAATGGAATTTGAAAGACACCATTATTTATTTGAATAAAACCATAACAATAAATTATCTTAATTATAAAATTGAAATAAGGTTATATTTAACCACCTTATAGATTTTTTTCATTAATATGTCCATAAGATGGAACAAATATATTACTTGTATGGATTTAAAAATCACATTTAATTCACGGTTGGAGCTTCTATCATAAAACATTGGCCATTCCATTACTAAATTAAATCACTAACTTTCTTTTATCATGATTTTTTAATATGGAAGAAAGTTATATGAAAATTTATTATGTATTTAATAATAATTTCATTAAATTATTATTATTGGAAATTCTATATAAAATCTATTAAATTAAATTTCTGAAGAAGATGTGTTGATCAGATGGAAGACTGCATAACTAAGATTCTAAAAAATCTAATATTTATGTTTTATTTTTTTCTAGTCAGATTTGATTATATATTTTTTAATATTATTACAATACAAGATTTAGGATATGTCATTAATATATTTAATAAAAAAATGTGTTTATTTGTATCTAAATTGTCAATTCTTGTAAAATATATGAGTTTAGTGGTACATGATTATTTAAGTTAAAATTGTTTAAAACTAATATACTATTGAAAAATTTTAATTAATAGGTTTATTAATTTTATGTTAAAAATATTTTAGTTCTCCAATAATTACTTTTTGGTTACAAAAAATGAATCAGATGGGACAAAAAGGCGATTTCATGAAAAATAATCCATGTGTCATTGAAAAAGAGGGCACATAACCTGTTAAATTTTATTTCAATTCCTTTATTTATGTTTTATCCATTATTATATATCATTATCTCTATATTTTTATATTCCTCATAATTTATTCAGAAAAATGTTTTTGATGTTTACATTACGTGTAGGAGAGGGGTCCAGGGGCTTTACATGGATTTTTCAGGAACATGTTTCTTTATAAAGAAATTTTATTAGGAATACCAATTAATATTATTAATAATTTAAAAACTTCATGAGAATTATTTTATATATGATATATTTAACATATTTTGAAAACAGTGTTATAGATTAACCATTAATTATGTATATGAGGATAATTTTTTAATGGAATATATTTAATTATAAAGTTAATATCATTTAGGATAATATAAGTTATTAATGTAAATTTGATATTTGTATGAAATAAATTTTGTATTAAAATACCCTTATACTCATGTTAGTTATATGTATCATTCACAATGAATGTAAAAAGTAGAAAAAATAGTATTTTGTTCTTATATTTAACTAAATATTCTAAAGCTCCCATGATAATATATTATCTATAAGTAATACTTTTGAGTGGGTATTGACATTGGGGATTGAGGTTCTGATTTGTTTAAATTTTAAAAAATACACATACAAAAAATATTTATAAACATGTTAGAAAAATGACCAAACAATTTATTTATCATGATTATTTTTAAATTAAAATGTAAATCCATTTAAATGTTTTTTCAAATGAATAATTTATAATATTTATATTAATGAAATGATGTTAGAATTTATGTTCAAAAATTTCATTGATGTTTTCATCATTAAAATTGTGAACTTGAAAGGACATGTGGTTGAAGGTTTTAGAATTTAATAAAAAATTTATTTCATTCCTTATTGAGTACTGTTTTCTCCCAAAAAAACAGGTTTTCTTTTTTTTCATTGTAACGTTTTTTGCATGAGTAAATATAAACATTAAAGATTGGGGTATCTTATATTTATATTCTGTGCATGTTTTTATGAAATATTTTAATTCTATTTGAATATCATACTAACTAATTATATGTGTTATTGATCATATTTTAATGTCAACATGAAGGATAAAATTATTTTATTAGTTAAAGGAGAAGCAACCAAATATTGTCATACATGAATTTGAATTATAATCTTTGAGATGAAACAAAAAAGGCCCAAAAAATCTAAAATCAATTTTTCATTATTTTATCAAATGTATAGAAACAATTAATGAAGATGATTTAAAAAAACTAAAAATTAATTGTAAAATGAAATTTATTTTCATTTATAAAAATTTCATATTGTGATCTTTAAATGGTTTAAAAGTTCACCTTTTTATATGAACATCAATATATCATGTATTTTTTAGGACAGTAATTTTTTTTCTTGGTTACAATCAATTATTTCAATGAAAATATCCAATAAAATTGTGGTTCTATAAATGGTAATAACATCAAAGTGGTAAATATATTAAAAATAAGATGTTTATAATATTCAATTTTATAGGTAAACTAAAAATACTTAGAAACTTTTTGAAATTTATTTTCACTAGAATTTTTCTTTAAAAATTGGATAATAATGAAAGTTTATTTTAGGGCTATGTTATTTAATATTGTTTGATGTTTTGTAAGAAAGATATATTAAAATGAAAATTTTATTATTGTTTGTATTTGCCATTATTTTTTAGTAGAAAATTATTAATTTATTTTTTATTTTATATAGATAATAAAATAAAATTATTTTAATTTATTTTATTTATATAAGGTATATAGTCTTCCGAAAGATGACACAGGATCTTGAAATAGAAATTTTCTAAATTTAAATTGATATAATAATGTTATTTTCTAGATAAATTTTATTTTGAATTAAATTATATAATTAAATTTCTCAAATCAATTTTAATTATATTTAAAATTGATTTTAATTTTTTTATATCAAAAAATATCATATTGAGAAACTTAATTTTATATAATTTATTTATATAATTTCCCTAAAATTTATAAATAAGTTAGTAAACCTGATATGGCCATGTATAATTATTCTTGTGGGTGATTTTGTTTCAGATTTTCAAATAAACATTTTCATTATTTATGTTAAATTTATTTTAATTTTTTTACACTTGGATATTTAAATAATTGAAGTTATGGTTTATTCGGATATAAATATTAATAATTACAATTTAAATCAAAATCTGAAGACTATTAAATTCTATAGTGAATTTTATTTATCTGTTAAAAAAACAATTTTAAGTTAATTCTTTCAAAATTAATTTCATTAAAAGACTAAAAAATGTTTAGTTATTTTTATTATTCTTAGGACTATTAGCTTTATTACATAGTGAAATATTTAACAATTTTTATAAAATCGATTGTAGGTCATCCTCTTCTTTAGCATATCGATTCATTAATTTCACAACAATATATCATTGGTTTTTTGTTTTAGAATGGGTTTTAAAAATGTCTATATTTATTTGATATATGTATCATATGTGGAATCTAATTTCCTATATTCAATTTTCTTGATTTATAAATGATTCATATTATACTATATTGGGTAATATATGTCATTCCACCTTCGGATAATTGATCAAGGCAATTATTGATATGTATACATTAGTTGAGTTTTACATGATAAATAATATTTTTGCCTTTTGATCATTATCTATATTCATTGATAGTTTTAAATTGATACTTACTTTACAGAATTTGTTATTTTATTTCATAAAAACATTATTTAGGATTTTTATAAATTTTCCTTATATTATTTATTAACATTAATAATATAATATATATATATATATATATAATATTATTTTAATCAATAAATTAAGTTTCATGAATGGTTTTAACACGATATTTTTAATAACATTAAATAGTCATTGGGGTACTATAAAATTGGTAAAGGCTCCCAAGTAGTACTACATCAGCGAGGGTTCAAACCCTGAAACCCCCAATATTAGGATATTCCTTAGAGGTGCCATGATGCAAGTCTAATAGCAATGATTTTTGGAAGAAATCATGGAATATGATAGAGGAATATGGAACAGTTAATTTTCAATGAAATTTTATGATGAGAAGTACCACGGTGTATCATTGAGTGTAGTGATGCCAAAAGTAACACTACAATGGGGAGCTCGAGTGATGCAATATGGATTTGGTACCCCAAACATAGGAAGGCCAACCAAGGTGTATGTGGGAATTTTGGGTGTAATTTTTATTCTTTTGAGGCATAGACTAAGGTACTACAGTGTGGTATTATATACTATTGTGTAGTGATGGGGAAAATCCAATGAATTCAAGCTTTGTGCCACCAGGCCTTTGAGATACCCTAAGGGTCCTCTCCAGACTATATTTAAAATATGACTATTTAAAAATTAATGTAAAAGTGTAATCCGAAGAATTATATATTTAATGAAATTTTTTATTTTTTATTTATTTAATTGAAACATAATTAATCATATTTCTTATGAATTTATTTTCTTGGTAGAAGGATTTGGTAGAGAAAATAAATGTTTCTTAATAAGTTATAAATTAATATCAGTATTATTATATAAATTCATTCATGCATGAATGAATGTATGTATAGATGTATGGATGTATATATACATTTATGTATACACATACCTATATATATACGTAGGTACATAGGTATGTATGTTTGTATGCATGCATGTATGTATATATGTAGAAATGTATGTATGTATGTTTGTTTGTTTGTTTGTACATATGTATGTATATATGTTTGTATTTATCAATTTATATATGTATCTATATATGTATTTATCAATTTATGTTTGTATCTATGTCTCTTTGTATAACTGTATGGTGGTATGCGGGGATATGAATGTCTGTTGGTCCAACTAGGTTAAATACCATAAGGGGGTGAATCAGCGTACGACCGATTAAAATAATTACCCCTTTGGATATTTCCACATTGTAAAAAAATCTCTTATCTCTTTATTCTAATAGAAATATTTGTTAAAAAATTAAAACATGCATAGGACTGTGCAATTTTACATGGTTCTCCTACACTGGTCTATTTCAATGGAGTATACATAGGAAATATTCTTATGTACCAAATTCACTGAAGTTCCCTACATTTAAAAATATAAGAGAAAATTCAATGTCACTCATGGTATACTACCAATAATAATTGTAATGTTCACAACTCTTTCAACTGAAATGTGATGACTGGTTCTTTAGATGATTCTTATTTTGATCAATTGAATCAATATTGTATACACCTTATTGGTTGTATCATGAATCTATAATTTCATCCACATGATTAATACCTCATTAATCGATAATTTTTGTACAATGCCATATAGTTCACATATGTTTTTCTTTCACAAAAATATTTCATTACTTTTATGATCCTTCGTGAAACATCAATTTTGAGAATCCCAAAATCTTTTCATAAAATCAATAGACATTTACAAGACGTCCTTGGTTAGATTGAAAAATATTTTATCTTTATAGATTTACTATTCTTATGAATCCTTTATGCAAGAAAATACATCATGAAACTATTTCTTGAATTCTTATCCATTCGATTATTGTTATGGTTTATTATTTTAAATAGAGGGTATATGCACCTTTCTATAGATATTTCCACACCTTTAAATAATTTCTCACTACCATATTTTTTTAAACCTCCTAAATTAGTTATGAAACTCATAACCTTCATGAATACTCCTCTGTAATTTCATTACTGTCAAAACATATCTCCATTAATGAAAATTTCATCTTAAATTAGAAATATTCCATGATATAACCTATCATTTATGAATTATATTTTTTTTCGCGGGATCTCTCCATTGGTTTTGTTGAAAACTCTTAAAAAATTAATAATTTTTTTTATATTCTATCTCTATATTGTTGAAAAAGATTGGTGCTCCATTATCTATAAATAAAAATCACATCTTGTTACTCCAAATGGAGAGAAATGATTTACTCACCAAATACTAAAATCCCAAATTATCTTTGATAGAAGTGAGGAACAATAGTAACATGAAATTTTCACCAATCAGTCACTTCATTCTCAACTAATCCATTTTTCATAACAATTTAATAATCTCCAAGAGAATTATGACACTTGAAAAGACCAACTCTTCAACCCCACTATGTGACCACTTTAATCATAAACCCCCAAGACCATGGTATATAAACTTTTAAATGAACACCTTCATCATCATCAAATTTAAAACTCCCCCTACATTGACGGTCACCCTATCCACTTCTCATACAATCTTGATCCAAAACATCTCTCCCCATTTTTTAATGAATTAAAATTTCACTCCATTATGGTATGACACATTGTAAATAAAACATATCATATTTGGAGAAAATATTCCATAAATTGCAGAGAGGGGGTCCAATTTCCACACTCATTCAATTAATTGGAGTTGACTGGACTATAAGATCAAGCAATGTTGTTCAATCTCTTCTTTTGATATTTTTGTTTTCAGAATATATTGAAACTATAGTTCGATAGTAATATACTTAAAATTAATAATGCCATAATGTCATGCCCCATGACTTTATGAAATTATTTTTTTTCAAATTAATTATTCATTTCTATATTTTTAATTACACACAATATTGAATATAGATTTTTTACAAGAAAAAAATGACTGGCATTAATTATATGGAACAAAAAGTAAAAATTTCACTACATGAAACACTTAGATTTGATTTTGGTATATGATGCAGTATTTATAGCTTGTGTTACACACAATTCCATGTTATTATAATTTTTTTCATTGAGCACATGATCGAGTTCTACTAAACAATAATATATTATTAAAATATTACTCTATTAAGATGCAACCTAACTGTTAAATTAGGGGTTATGAATATAAAAAATATTAGAAAACTACCCAAACGCTAGACCAAAACATACTGGATGAATATAATTCAACCCTCAAATCATTAGAAATTAAATTGAATAATTTAATAGAAACATGATTAGGAATATGACTTAAATATTATTAAACACAAATATAGTGAAAAAAATGTCAAACTCTTACTTGTAATATTAATAATCTTTTTAAAACATTTATAAATAAAATAAATAATTTACAATATATATTCTTCTAAAATTTCAAATGTTTTTCTACAACATAGTAATTTTTTTATAATTTTTTTGTGAAAAAATAATTATCGTAAATAATTTAAAAATAATGATGCAGTGATTACTCTATCAATGAATCAATCAATTAAATGGTATTATAAATATTAATTAAATAAAATAGGACTTACATATGGTGATTTATTTATTTTATTAGAGAGAATAAAATTTATGGGTGTGTTAAGTGAATTGGATCAACGATATGTTGTTTAATGCACTTTTTAAAGTCATACTTAAAAAAGTGTCAAAATTGAATCTTATGATATTTTATGAAAATAATATTTTACTAACTTATTATAAATCATAAAATGATTAACTAATGAAACGGGTATGGGATATTATCAAAAATATCTTAAATTGTCCATTTATTTCCCATTTTACATTTTATATATAAAAATTAAATCCTATTAATATTAAATACTTTGTTTCCATAGTTATAATTAATATAGGTTTACTAAGTGTTAATAAAAACAATCAGTTTTTAAATTTCATTAAATAATATATAATATTTTTTATTTGATAATATAAAAAATAATATATATTTTCTTTGAATATATTACCTTTTGAAGGTATTAATATTTTTTTCATCTGTTATAAATTAATATTTTTTAGAGTTTCTAAAAGATCCCCTCCCCTCTCTTATAAAAGGGAACCTAACCTTCTATTTTATTTATACCTATAAATCCCTTTTTCTTAGCTATACTTTGCCCATGTCTCCACCAAACAACCTTTTTGTAAAACTAGAGTCCTTCCTCTGGGATCAAATCAAAAAAAAATATTTTATTTTGTGCAAATCAAAAAGAGATACCCAATAAAACGTTAATGGTCATCAACGAACATATTTGTTTTATTTGATAATTGAACCCCATAATTTTTTTATTTAATAACATCAATATCCTCAATATACTGATATGTTGTAATATTATGGGTTCAACATACACTATGAGACACTTTAATATAATGGGTAACAAACATATCATTCATTTGTATAACTGACTACCGCCTTGTGAAATGATGACAATTAATATTTTCCATTAACACATATAATAGTGGGTATTATGATGGAAATTTTATATATATAAGATATTTATAACATGAATATGCTTTTATAATAATAATATCATATCAAACATTTTCTGACATAATATTTTGGTAAATGATAACATCGATCCCGCATAAGTATGGCTTACCATATCCACGATGTGGTGTGATTCATTTTAAATATACATTTTACATGTGTGAAATATAAAATCAATATTATTATAAAATTATAATAAATAAATATCTCTCTTTTAATATGATAATTAAATTAAAGCATATTTCATGCGTACGTACGGCGTACCATCTCCATGAACGATGACTTTCATTTTGTATAAATATATTTTATAGATGACCATAAATACCAATATAATTATTATATATTATATATTTATAATTTTTATCATTATGGATATAATTAATTCATTATCTATGTATTAGTATCAATAACAAGTGAAAACATGTATGAGAAACAAGGTTGTGATTACCCAAAACATTACATAAACATGGAATATGTAATAAGAGAGTTATACAAATGAATAAGTAAGACATATATGGTATTATATATATTAATATAGTTCTGTAATATAATTAAAATTTTATAATAATTATACATTATGTTTTCATGAGTATGAAGGGAGTCAAGACATAAGGCTAGGTAATTTCGTCTCATATTTTATTTCAGTGAGATACATTCCCTTTTCAGTAATCACATCAATTGTGTTATGTATATACTGACCTATGAAATGATATATCATTAATTTACATTATTTAAAGACATTAAAATAAATAATTTATTTTTTTCTTTCATGGGGCTCATGATTATGTAGTTACTCAAGTATTAAGGGGCTTTTGTATCACATTTATTTCCTTAGTGCACATGCCTTATACACCAGTCGTTTCTTTTCAGGTGTTTATATACATTCCATGAATGTCCGTTAAATTTATAATTATAATAAATAATTGTTATTTTAAAATAAATTTGACGATCTCTCTTTCATGGGGTTTACAGTTACAAAATTACATTATCAGTAACGTAATTTGGTATCAATTTTCCTACACTGAGAATCGTGTTAGTTTATGATCCTGTATTATTTTATGAGGTATATATATATCCCTTTGAAATGTTGTATCATGAATCATATTATTTTTATGATATTATAATTCTCATGAAATATTATTCTCACTTCATTCAGAAAGATGTTCTCCATAAGAAAAATATATTTTAAAAAGTTTTTAAAAAAGTTTTAAATGGTCTTTTAAGTGTTCTCATGGAATAGTACTTCAATGATGATTGATGTGGTTTTAAAATATTCCATTGTAATTTTTCATGGATATTTTCAATTAAAATGGTTGGATATATGTTTTATTATTTAAAATTTATTTTTCAAATCTAAGAGGATATTTTACTCAATTAATATTTTCAAGTGATCTCTCAATATTAAATTCCATATAAGAAAATGTTATTTGATGATAGTATAGTTTAACTAAGAGAATTATTCAATTTTTTCATTCTTATTATTCATAATAATGATTTATTTTTCTGATTAGATAATATTTATGAAAACCATTTTTCTTCCATGGGGAATGTTATGATTGAATTATGATTATGAAACCCATTTTATTCCATGGGTTCTGATATAATGAATGATTTATTCATTTGAGTAATAGGTGTTTATGATTTCATTATGAGATAAGAGGGAACATTATCTCTCTCCAATGAATTGGGTAAATGTTTATATAAGTTGAGATTGACATAACATACCTTGTCCACTAAGATGGTCTTTAGAGTGAACCTTGACTACAAAGATAGTTATGGGAGTGATCTATGGTAACAAAGATGTTTATGAGAGTGAATAATGTCTACCAAGATGGTATGGGGAGTTAAACCATACTACAAATATGGTCTATAAGTGAGGCTTGGAATACTATGGAAATAATTTTTATATGATAATGTGTTTTCCACAATTCTATGTCTTATTCCGATGTTGTGATTTCCTAGATTATTATTTTGAATCCTCTATAATTCATGTATTATTAACTAAAAATATTTATACCATGCCTCATTTATATGATATTTTGATATATAGGTTATGATATTACAATTTCATGATCATCTTATCACACCCCTATGTTCATGATATACTTATATATGTCCATTGTTTACCCTTACTGAGCATTTGAGATCACATTTAAAATTTTATTACCTAGGATATAAGAAAGGTACGAAGTCTGATATATCAAAAATGGTTATAATTGTAAAGAATTAGGAAGGAGAATAAGTATATGTGTTATGAACAACATTATATTTTAGTGACATTGGAAACTTGGAAAAATTGTTTCTGTCAAAAAAATATTTCAAAGTTTCCAAAGTCACATAACTAATATGGTATTTTAGAGTGTGTTTGTGTAATGTATGAAATATTCTTAAAAAATGATGTAATTATAATGTAAATCAAGCCTCAGTTGTTATATCTTTTTCCATAGAAAATTTTTAGTTATCTATTGGAAAATAGGATTAGAAAACTACAATGATATTCCTAGAGATATTTATAAGGATATGTCCAGGTATGTTATTGTAAAAAAACATTTATATAGGTCACAATCCTAGAATTTTGTAATCACCATTGAAAAACTAGTATTACAGTTGAAATTTTATTTAATTAATTTAATTTCCCTTAATATGTGGTTTTCCAAATACTAATAATGTTACTCAAATTTTACTATTGGTTTATGTTAATGGATAGAACCCAAAGAAACCACATAAAAACTAAATATGATTGAAAATCTAACAGCTATCCTCATGAGGAAGTTAATGTTATAGGATGTGTATTGTAAAATATTGTTTATATGACCACACAACCATATTAATCCATAAATCCTATGGGGATTACAAATTAGAAAAGAGGGAACAAAGTTTTCTTAATTCCTTATTAAGGAAACATCTACTATATTTTAGTGCAACGATCAATCCACTAGTTGATGAGAAATAGATGTATACCATTTAAATGATATTTTCTTTTCTTTGTTGTTAAGAACAAGATAATGTTAAGATGGGAACATATCTCTTGGAAGGCGAATCGAATCAGTGGAAGAACACTATCAAGAAAATTATATAATTATATAAAATCAAATTCAAGTATTGGGACAAGTTAAAAGACTTATTTTTAATTATGAAACTTCCCCATATTCTTCCTACAAAAAAGGGATACTAAATATTTCCAAATGTCTCATGGTTATGATAAGAAAAGAATGATAGAGTTTAATGGAATTTCTAAAAAGAAGAAAATTAGATCTACTTTAAACTCAATGTGTGGGAGGAAACGTGGAGAAAAATGCATTATGGGGACTGATAAATGTTTTATGTGGGGGAAAGAAGGTCATCAAACATTTTTCTACTAAAGTAATGGGAATAAAAATAAAGATCCAAAGAGTGAGGCTACTACAATTCGGTGTTTCTACTTTAAGAAAGTTAGAAATTTTTCTAACCATTTCCCAAATCCAAGGGATAACGATGATGATAGAGGTTTGGAAACTTTTATGTATAAATAGAATGGGAAATTTCATGTGATCACAATTGGTGATGTGGTTTTAGACAATGATGTTCTGAAATGATTGAGAGTTTATGTATTGGAATTCAATAATAATGTTTTAGAAGTACTTTTATGGTATTAATCAATAATTAACATCTATGGGTTGGTCCAATAATGTTTTTTTCCTTCTTTAATATATATCATATGATTGAGGGTGTTTATTTTATATTTTTAGAAAATGCATGATTAAGGGAATTATAACCATTAATATGTGCATGGTTTTGGAATAATGAGATAAAGAGATGTTTTATTATAAATGGGAGAGTATTGATGACCATGGGATTGAAAACATGAAAATATGGTTTCAGATATCAAGGATTGAGTTTATAGAATTACTATATTTATAGTATATGTAAAGTGTTAATTTTTTAATGAATGAATGTTTTTATATGGGTAATATGGTAATTCAAGTTATGAACATATTTCATGAGAATAAATTATAACTGTTTTAATAGGTTTTGTATGTGTTAATTATGATCTATGTAATTTTTTGGGGGGATTAATGATATGTTTAATTTGGAAATTTGGTGATCTACTTTGGAACGTTTTGGATTTTAATATATTAATAGAATAATAAAGATTACAATTTATGGAATGTTTTGAATATTTTAAGATTGAAGCATTATCTCCCCATAAAAGAATTTATAAATATTGGATAACCTTTGTTAACATTTTTTTGTGATGTAACAAATCATTCATTAGATCTAATGATCTACTAATGATTCAAGAATAAAAAAAATCACATTTATTTTGTAGAATAAGAGATGAAGTGGAAGTCAGTAAAAGAATAATGAAAATATGAGATTATGCTTAATCATGTAAGTATTTCATCCCCTAAAAAATTTATCAAATCTATTTAAAGGATCTTTAAAACAAAAAAATGTTATCCTACTACCTTATTTTTTGATGAATAAAATGGTCCCTTAGATCATCTTTGATTTAAGGCTTTTTTATTATTATCATTTTCCTGGCCATTTTCTCTATCACTCCCCATGAAAACATGATAAATAGATTTTTCATCCATGTCTATGTTTTCAATTTAAGACAAATTTTTCCTATATAGAAACCCATTTATGTGATTCTCTGGGTAATAATTAAATTTTAAACACTCCCTTTTTAAAATGAGGATTTATTATACATTTTTACAATGTGGGTTTCTATTAAAGTGAGTTTAATGAGAAAAACCATTGATAACCTGATGAATTATGATGGTGAAATTAATTTTGTGGGGGTAGAATGTAACACCCTAGTAGTTTGTGCCATAATTTTTTTCGAATTAATTTAATCATTTTGATAGTGTTCATTTCACATAATACATAAAATAGATTTTTTATATGATAAACACTAGGATTGGCCTATATTATACAAAAAACAGGCTTATATTTCACTAAATTAAACAATTAGATTATCTCTTGGTATACAAAACACAATGGTTATCTTGTGTTACACACAATGTTGAATCCTTTTAGTGGAATTAAATACACGCATGACTATGTTTTACTAAACAATAGTATAATATTAAAATATTATTATAATAAGATATAACATAGCCAAAAAATTAGAATTAATGAATAGTATCAACTGTCTTATAAAAATACATGGTCTATAATATGAAATAATTTGTTTCCAAATAATTATAAATAATAATATATATTATTTGATTATAAAGAAAATATTTTTATTTTTATGCTCTCAAAGTTGTTTTGTCATAATAAACTAAATTAATTAAAATTATAGAATAATATTAATGAAATATTTATTGTATATATTCAATAAACTATTTTTATATTTTTCTAATATATTTTATAGGGATAAGGTACTAACAAATCTAATTTTATGTATAAAACCCTATATTTTTCAAAATCGTATTTTACCAACTTTTAAAAGGGAAACCATTTTAAATCTATTTTTGACACTTTTATTATTTTTTTATAAACAAATTTACTATATAATTTAAATCATGATATCAAAATTTAATTTGGTTGATTTTGTTTATTTTTCACAGAAGTTTCATGTCATGATGATTAGTGAAAAATACTAAATTTTAATTGAAAACTTCTTCTTCATTGAAATAATTTATCATAATTAATTACATATTTTATTGTTTTTATGGTATAATTAGATAAAATTTTAATCATTTAATACAATTTAGGTAATTATAATGAATTCAACATTGAGATTTGATATAAAAGCATGTCAATCATTTGGACATTTTTAGTTTAAAAACTAGTTTTCTAGTCCATCAATATGATTAATTTTAATTTAATTTTAGAAAATTTTGTGCTATGAAGGATTAAAAATTGATTCTATATTTTCAATCACAGTTTCAAAATTTAATAACCCCCCCCCCCTTATAGAAAATATTAATAGTAACTCTAGTAATTTTAATACCATAGTTATAGTTAAATACGGAAATGCTGGGTAAAAAAAATATAAAAAATATTAGAAACGTACTATAAAACCTGAAAAAAAGGAATATATTTGATGATTATAAATTGACCCTTAACACATAAAGATGGAAATTGAATAATTTATTGAAATTTTATCTCATAATATGAATTAAATATTATTAAACTCAATGGGTGTGACAATATGTCACACTCTTACTTCTAATATGTATAATAATTTTAATGTTGGTATAAATAAGAAATATCCTCGACTATATTTATAATTCTAAATTATATAGTATATATATAAATCATGTGATTTTTTTACAATTTTTGGGAAGATATAATTATCATAAATAATTATAAATTTATGATGCAGTAATTTATAAATTAGTGAAAAAAATCTATTAAATGATATTAGAAATATTAAATAAAGATAATTTCACTTATTTATGTTCTTCCAAGAATTTTTTGGATGAATATGACATGTTAGTGGTGTTTTATGTTTACTATTTTAATGTTATCTTTTTTTTGTATGTATATTCATAAAGGGGGTGTTATGAATAGTTTCAAAATGGAAACTTATGATATTTTTAAACAAATAATATTTTATTAAATAAAAAAATAAAAAAAATATTAACCATGGAAAAAATGGATGATATATGGTCTAAAATATCTTAATTTTTTCCATTTACAGTTCAATATACACTTTATATGTACAAATTTCATCCTCTTAATATTACGAGCTTTATTACCAT
Source organism: Viscum album (assembly GCA_963277665.1). Taxonomy (NCBI): domain Eukaryota; kingdom Viridiplantae; phylum Streptophyta; class Magnoliopsida; order Santalales; family Viscaceae; genus Viscum; species Viscum album. The sequence continues at coordinate 1,323,940,111 of OY728142.1, read as the reverse complement.
AATAAAACATATAATATGTTAACTAAGGGTTGATAAAAATGATAAGGTTTTAAATTACTTAAAAACCAATCAAAAATTTATGTTTTGAAAACATTACTGCATTATATAATCTTATATTTGAATAAATTATGTTTTGAATTTATATTTACTGAGTTTTAATTTATTAAAAATTAATATTCTTCAGAGTTTCCAAACGTGCCCATGTCTTATCTTATTAAAGGGAACATATCCTTCTATTTTAATCACACCTCTAAATCTCTTTAGATCATCCGAAATCTTCCCATGAATCCTCAAAAAATCATTCTATTCACTCTTTAGGCCTTAATTTGGGATGAAATCCAACCAATAAAGTGCTTTTGTGCAAGTCAAAAGGAGATACTCACTGAAAAGGCAACATTCATTGGTAAAAGTTTTTGTTTTATTTATTCATTGAACCCCCAAAATTATTTTTATTTCATTTTTATATAATATTATATGTATCCTCAAATTATATATATATATATATTTAAACAAGTTTTTACCTACATTTTCACACAGATCCATCTAATGTGTAATTAACTTACCATTCATGTGTATGGCAGTCTATCGCCTCATGAAACAATGATTTTTCATTTTTAAATTACACCACATCATGGTGGAAATTATGATGGAAACAAAAAAAACTATATATATTATATTTATTAAATGAATATAAATCTTTAATTATAATATCAATTCTTCCTTTTAACCATCTAATATTTTGGGAAATGATAAGGTAGCTCTTATGTAAATATGAATTACCATCTTCATGATGTGATATGATTTTTTCATCAATAATTAATATATATGGATACTAAGATTATTATTATGAATATATATGATAAATATGACATGAAAATGTTTCTTAAATTATAATATATACTTTTCGTTCTTTTAATATGATACTAAAATGAAAGCAGAGTTCATGCTTATGTATAGCCCACCATCTACGTAAATGGTGACATTCATTTTCTATTTATATACATTATAGATAACCATAAATAAATATATAATTAATATATATGATATTTATTTCATTAATATGTTTTTATAGGTAATTAAGTCATGATCTATATATGATAAATAGGACCAAAAAGTAAAAACATGTACACGAAAAAAAGTGGGTTTTACCAAAAAAAATAAATGAAACATGGAATTATTTATAAGAGGGTAATATAATGAAATTGTTACGTCATATATGGTTTTATATATATAAATATGGTTCTTTAATAGATATATACAAATTTATATTTATTATATAGTTGGTTTTCAAGAGTGCAATGAGATTCAAGACAGAAGGTAAAGGAATTATATCTCACATTTTATTTTCATCCAATACATGCCATCTTCACAATTCTCTTATTTTGTATTTTGTATATAATAAACTATGAAATTTTATACCATTAATTTCTTTTAGTTATGGATATTAAAATAATATATTTATTTTTTTCATTCATTGGGTTAACAATTCTAAACTTACTACTATTGTTTGGGACTTTTGTCTTACTTTTATTTTTAGTGGGACACATGCCTTATAAACAACTCAATTATCTTTTTTGGTGTATATTCTACGCATGGACATCATTTATTAGTTTTAATTGAAAATTTTATTGGTATTTTCATCTCCATTTGATTATCTCTCTTTTATGTGTCTTATGGATCTAAAGTAACCAAATATGTAAGGTAATTTTGCCTCAATTTTCCATCATTGAGACACATGATATGTTATTCTACGATATTCTTTTTTGAGGTGTATATACTAACCTCTCCAATTTAGTACCATTAATTTTATTGTTGTCATGAAATTATAGTTTTCATGAAATGTTATTCTCTCTTTGAATGGGAATCTATGTTTCATAAAAAAACTCTAACAAACTTTTAAAAATGTTATTAAATGATATTTTATGTATACTAAAGGAAAATAATTTCAGTGAAGTTTAAAATGGTTTTTTATGATTCCTTTAAATTTTTTAATGTTTATTTTCAAGGAAAATGTTAGGATAAATTTTTTATAATTAAAAAGGGGTTTTTAAAAGCTGAAATGAAATTTTCCTCAAGAATTATTTTTATGTGATCTCTAAAATTTATTTTCCTTATAACATAATGATATTTGTTGTTACTTATGTTTTAATAGTGGTATGATTAAATTCTACAATTATTATTATTTATAAAAATAGTTTATGATAATGAATTAATGATATTTATGGTATCTATTTCCCTCCCATGGGTTATGTTTTGATTGAATGATATTTACAAAAACTAGTCATTCCATGTGTTCTGATAAGAGGAATGATTTAATTTCATGTGGGACAAATATGTGTGATTTTAGAATGAGATGGGTTGGAACTATATCTCTCTATAATGAATTGAGTAGTGATTTATATATCATGATATAGACATAAATGAACATTTCCACTAATATGGGAGTGAGCCTTGACTACCAAGATGGTTATGGGAGTGAACCATGACAACTAATATAGTCATGCGAGTAAACCATGACTTCAAAGATGGTATAGGGAGTGAAACTACACTATTAATATGGACTTAGTAGTTATTACATGACTTCTATGGAAATAAATTTTATATTACTATGTTTCTTCAACAATAATATGACTTATTACATTGTTATGATTTCATGGATTATGATTTTGAAGCAATTATAATTCATGTCTTATGAACTTCTAATATTTTTGGCATGCCTCATGTTTATGATCTTTGATATATAGGGTATGATATTTTAATTTCATGGTCATGTTATCATGCACTTATTTTCATTATATACTTACATATGTCCATTTTTAACCCTTACTAAGCATCTAAGCTCATAATTTCTTATGTTTTTTCCCAGGATATGAAAATGTTATCATGTTTGATAAATAAAAAAGGGTTCTAGTTATTAAATAATTAGTATGAAATAATGTATATGTTTTATGAACAAGTTTTTTATGTTTACAATATTCAGATGTTAAATCCCCATGGGGAGAATTTGATTAGAGGGGATACCCTTGGCCACCATTATTTTAGGCCCCCCTAGGAATGGGTCGGCTTATCTAGTTTCGCATATTTTTGTTTATTTTATTTTCTTATACTTCCCCATATTTGAATAAAAAATTAATTTATTGAACATTCAATTGTGTCTAAACTAATATTTTCTTTTACTGTGTGTTTGTGTAATGAATGAAATATTCCAAAAAAGTTATGTATTGAAAATATACATCATGATTGAGTCGTTATACATAACAAAAATTATCCATTATAAACATATTGATAATTTTAATGTGATTCTTTTATAAGTTAGGGAATTAATTTTTTTTAGATGTACATATCATGATTTATCAAAGTGGATTCCAATAAGAGACATTAATTCAACACATAATTCTTTAACCTATTTCTTCATCCAGAATAACTTTGTACAAGATTTATTTGATGGAATATATTCTAGTTATTTTATGGTTAATGACATAAAATATTATTTATTTATTAGATAAAAAATACATAATTCACTAAGATATAAAACACCACCTGATATTGATTTTCTATCATTTTCAAAAACAGACCAATTGGTGTATATATAACCTAATAACTGATGTTGAGATTTTTCATTATAAAAAATCCAAAGTATTTTATTCATAGTAATTAATTGGGATCATTTTGGATTACATTGAAACCCCACCTCCATGAATGTGGAAAAAATTAAGGTTTTTTTCCATTATGCACAATAGAATACCATGGATTATACAATTTTCTATGACATTAAAACTTTTCATTCATCATCCGATGATAATTTCATTTGGGTTTCCACCAAAGTCATCATCTCCACAGAATTACCCATTTTAAATCTTCTTAAAAATACCTTATGATATTTATATTTTTAAATAAATTTGTCATTCCTTCCATGCATCACTTGTAAACCAAAGAAACATATCTATTTTCTAAAATTTAACATTTTTATCTCACAGTTCATGAATATTTCAATATTTTTACATTATGCTTCATCTGATCCCGAAAAGAATTTGGCATTGACACACACTAGAATCATCATTCATTGATTACTCTCATTGTTAATATAGAGATTGTAACCAACTCCTTTATATTGAAAATTGATATTTGAAAAAACGATAATTTCTTTAATACCATTCTATAAATACTTTCATCAACCAATATAGAACCTTCTTCATCAATAAAAAATTATTCTCATCTTCATGGAAAATAAAACCAATTTTTTCTATGTCAAACACTTCTTACAAAACACCATTTAAAAAATATACTTAACGTCTATTTGGAAAAAAGTGATCTTCCTTTTCACTATTATGGAAAAGTAATATAATTTTATCAATACTTAAAATATATGAAATTTTTTCATAAACATTGATTCCCTTGATCATGGAGTATATCTCCCACAACTTTCAATATTTATTTTTAATTATCATGCCACTTTAATTTTCTCTTCTAAAAGACCCATTTGATCCTAATGAAATTCATATATTCCAGAATAAAAAAAATCACCCATGTTTGATTATTTTCAATTTGATCAAGCTCTTATTTGATAAAATGAACCCAGTTTTTTACTTTAGTTGCTTCTTTGAAATATTTTGGTTCCACATGAGATTGGAAGGAATCCTTATATAAATTCATCATTCTCAATATTTGAAATAGATCTTCCTCATCACTGATGTTTTTTTGACTAGCGGTTTCATCATAAATCTTCAGCAACAAAAAATAATGATTTTAATTTATCCCAGTCATCATTAGAACCTTCTTCTGAATATTCATTTTTATCTTCTACCCCCTGCTTTTCTTACATCCCGGTCACTGTCATCTAGAAAATTTTTGTTGAATTATTGAATACTATATTAATTTCCTACTACAGTAACATCATTTCTATTGGCCACATTTTCATGCATATTCTTGAAAAATTTATATTATTTTATTTGTATTATGTAGCCAAGGAGTATCCCCATATCTCCACTAGATACAAACATCCTATGTTTCTCTTTATTTTTTATTAAAAACATACTTCTAAATTAACAATTGAATTTGAATGATGTCATTTTTCTATACCATAACTCATATGTTGGATATATAGAAAAATGTAATGATTTATTCCTTCTTAAATTTATCATGTAAGTCCTTTTCAACAATCATCATTCTGGACATGTTGTTCATGATCCTACTTTCCCTATGAATGACTCTATTTTATAAGGTGTTCTAAAGGATGAAACTCAGTTATATATCCCATTTTTATACAGTTAATCATCCATTTGGATAATTCTGAATATTGTTCCATTATCAGTTCCAAACAACTAAATCATCTATCCAACAATCATCTATTCTTATGTCTGATAAAATGTTATAAAACTGAACACCTCAAACTGGTGATAAATGAAAAATATCCACCAAATTATAATAAATCGTCATTTAAAAGTACATAAAAGTAATTCATTTTAATTTATCATAGTGCGATAAGTCCACACACATCATCATACACCAATCCAAGAACAACCGTCAACATATTATTTTTCCTTGTAGTATTTCTAATTATATTCCCTTATTGAAAAGAATTAAACATGTTTGTTTGATCATGTGATATCCTGGGGAGATTTTTAGCTATGAAACACTTCTCTAGACCCTTCATGGATGAATTACACAAATGTACAAGATGTTTATTGAAAAACCAAATTTATTTTTCATTAGATTGAAAGAATTTATATTCTTCTCTTTTTAAATGGTTGATATTCCCCTTTATTATATTTGAATAGAAAATAAATATCTTTTCTATTGTTGATACAAATCATATTGGTAAATCTAATTACATTCCTAAAATCACTTGGTTTTCTTTCACATAGAAATTTTTTATTGATAACTTCAAAAATCAAGGAACCAATACATCCCATATAGTTTCCTCTAAATATGGGGTATCCATATCCAATTATCTTCAAGACTTAATAATTACCAAATATTATGAAATATTCCTTGACATGCTCATGAAATGTTACCATATCCTTCCTTATTACATATAAAATGACCAAACACTACCAATGATCTATATTCCATTATGATTTATTTCTTTGAAGGAAGTATCTAAAACCAATTATTTCTCAAACATATTATTTTTTTATCAATGTCTTTTAATTCATACATGATGTTGAATGATTTTTTGGATCATCCACAAAATATGATGGAACAAATTTGTTTTGTAGGTGTATAACACAACTTTTCATGTTTAACTAATTTGATGATTCCTTGAGCTCTTTATTATGACCAATTTGTGAATTCTTTATCACATTCATCTATATTTTTTAGGTGAGATAACTATCCATATCTCCAAAAACTCTAAACACACAAAAATTTTCCTTAAAAATCATTCTTCAGATATTGAAATCTATATGACCACCTTTGTTTCTCTGATACCATATGGTTCCCTGTGTCTATAATATTTTGATAAAAATAACACCTAATATTAGGTGCACTACTATATTTCATTTCAACAGGACTAGTTATTCCTCGTATTTTTTAAGATTCTAATTATTATATATGCATAAATCATTTTTCCACCTTGGAAAGGGTGATTTTGACCAAGAATTAAAAAACATTATTTTATATTTGTGATCAATCACTATACCATATAGTTTAATCAGATGATTCATTTTTTTCTCCTAAATTTCTATTGACTATTCTAGTAGACCTCTAAACTCTAGTTTTCCATTATCTATCTTTAGTTCAACTTGATTTTCTAATATCATTTTAGGAGTTAAGAGTTCTTATGATATTTGACCTTTATTAATAGAGTGACAACTTCTTCTTCCAGTTATTCAATACATTGATCTGATATATTATTGTGTTATTGAAATGACTGATAACCCTAGTTCATTCATCATCTTTGATCTTGTAACCAATGAATTTTTTGAGATCAACATCTATTTGAATTTCAGTACTTCAATTTATACCTTTAGATTATAATTATCTACTTCCTTCTACTATATAGTGTGTTTGGCATCATGAACAACGTTTTCTCTTTCTTTATTTAGGATCTCTAAACATATATCTCATCCAGAGTAGCTTCTAATTCTTCTTGGGGGCCAATTCTAACATAAATTTATCCTTCATTATTTTTTTCCTTACCTTATCTAACAATTTCCCACAACTACCACAATATTATTTTCACCATGATCCTTGAATTCATCCATATTTTCTCCCTCAAATTAACAAAAACTATCATTTTATTATTAATGTGTATTATTATTTATGAATAAAATTTTCATATTATATATAAAACATTTTACTCTAGATAGATAATTATTATTTAGAGTTTCATCATTATCCTCATCCTTAAAAGGAATCATATTGGAAGGATTTTGTACAATATGTATGACCTTTCCACAATAAATGAATAAAAGACTGATTTTCCATTTAAACCTTCATTTACTCCTTTGTGTATTTGAGGAAAGAAATGACATAACCTTAGTTGCAAAATATTCTTCCTGACCATCTTTAATAGTGAGATAATTCACTGTCTTGAGTGTCAGAACTATAAATTCCCCTTCTTCCATAAACACATTGTAGTCATTTCCAATCCTTTCTATGATAAGATTAATATGTTAGATATATAATAATATATCATTTTAAAAATTATCATCCAGTACAATGAATTTTGGCTTAGAAAAGAGTGGATGTATTCTCTAGATGTTCTTAAATTCTTCAGATATTTAATAATTTCCATGAAATCATGAAAGAATTCCATGGAAACTTTCAACTAGACAAATAAATCATCTACACACTCATTATAGTACATTATCAGGTCCTTATATTTTTTTCATTGAACCCATAATTTAGCTTATTTAACTTTTGTAGCACCCCTAGTTTTTTTCCAAAGGAAGTTATCCCATTGATCTAGAAGTGATCAGAACACGTTCCGTGGTGAATCAAAGTAAAATTCTTGTTGGGAGGAGATCTTGGGTGGTTTTATGGAATCATGACCCGAATTCTTGAGCATTCATTGCATGTTGTCTGTTTTTTTTTTGAAAAAAGTGATATCGGTGCCTTCACTCTCAACTACCCTTAATAGAATTAATTTAAATTCAATAAAATTTAGTTTTTGATTCAAATTAAATTAGGTTTTTAATTATATATAATTTTTAATCCCTTTTTCGCGATAGGTGGTGGAAAACATGGAATATTCTAGGGTGTTTGAAAAACCACGATTTTTAATTTTAAATGGGGATTTCTAAATTATGGATAATTTGGAATTTTTCAGAATTGATTTATTTCGATTTATTCTTGTAGATATATGGGTTTTTTAAATGATTTAATGTTTTGAAATTGGATGGTTGTATTGTTTCCAATAATCGTTAATTTTTATTTAAAAAGGTGAAATTTTTTTAAATTGGTTTTTGTTTCTAGAAAACTTGTTGTGAATATCATGTTGAAATACAGGGCATGGTAAAAATTTGAGGAAGTTCCTGGATCTAAATATTAAATAAAATATTTTAATAATTACCATATGATTATTTGGTAGATCGATAAGAAAATGTGGATGAGTATGAAACTGTCAGAATGAGGCATGATGCTTTAGAAGTTGTTGTTGTCTGAAGTTTATTGGTTTTACAAATTATATTTTAGAAAGTGTTTGAAAGATTTATTTAATTGTTTAAACAGAGTATAAAATGTTGTATTATTATATCAGATGGTATTAGTTTATATTTATTATAAACTGTTTTAAGAAGTGTTAATATTTTGTTATAATCAATATTCATAAATTGTTTTATGTAAAATGATTTATATAAATCTGGCTAAATATTCTATCATAGTATCATGAGTAGGTAAGTCATTGGGGAAATACTATTGAGTTTTACACTCACCCATTCTTTTTTACTTTGGTTCTTTTTCAAATGTCATCATTTGGGATGTGAGAAAAGATAGGATAGAGCAGGTTTTTAGCACTACCTATTTAGTTGTTGGGTTGACTGATGGTGGTGGAGCACAAATATGATAGAGACTATAATATTTTTTGTTATTTTGGTTTATTTTTTATTTATATTGTGCTATTAGGTTTATGTATAGTTTTATTCCACTATATAACTTTTTTAAGCTCACAATAGTATAAATGTTTTACTAAATTGCCATTATTTTGTTCACGCATCATATAACAACTATGGATTGAGGTTGGTTGGATTATATTTTATATTTAAAAGTGTAAATCATCACCCAATGATCTTTTAAATGGATTTCCATTTCATTCCACCCTTTTGAATCTTGGGGATTTCAACTAAGGCCCATTAATGACTCCTTGTGTTCTCAAAACAATGAGAATGAGTGGGTCATTACCAATGGAAACAGTATGGTCCATTCTTTGTGGAACAAGTAGTCTTGAGTTTTCTTGGTCAATGAGTTGAAACCATTCTAGTCTATTAATTGGGTGGTCTTCTTAGAAAAGAGACAGATTATCAAGACTTTAAATATAAATCATAAAACTAAATAGCTTACCTTTTTATGCCAAACTTTAATTTTCTATGGTGTTGGGTACGTAAGTGTTTTTGAAACACTAGTTGGATAGTGGAGTCTTATTGTCCTGGGTTTAGTCCATGAGACAAGCATAACAGGCATTGTAGATGAAATACCTCCCAATAAGAATGAAAATATCATTCTGAGTAATGAAATATGATTCAAATCATGGTTTTGTTTTGGAAAAAAACATTAAAATTTATTTCAAATGAAAGAAAAATGGCTTCAACACTTTCAGGGCAGCGATCATTTTCAAATTTTCTGAGGCAGAAAGGCCAGTGTTGGGGAAAAAGTTACACCCCTTCTTTCTAGCCAGAGGAGGTTCTCCCATTAATATGTAAGCATTCTGAACACATTCATTAGAGAATCAAATTTAGATTCTTGTATAGAGGATATCATTGGTGGTTTCATAGAATCCTAACATAGATTATTAAGCGTTCGTTGTGAGTTGTTGGTTTTCATCAAAATGAGAATAGTGGGTGGCTTCAATATCATATCCCCTTTATATAATTGATTGATTTGAACTAAAATATAGTTTTTCATTCATATTAATTCTTTTTTATGATATACAATTGTTATGTGCTTTTTATTGATAGGTGGTGGAATACATGGAAAAGGGGGGGTTTTGGGGGAACCCATGTTTTTAAATTTTAATGGGAATTTTAAAATTATGGGTCATCTTCAATATCATAAAATTTATTTTTTTAGAATGTTTACAATAGATATATGGGTATTTTAAAAGATTTAATGTATTGAAATTGGTTGGTCGGAATGTTTTCATTAAAAAATAATTTTTCCTGAAATGAGTGAAACTGTTTTAAGTTGGTTTTAGTTTTTGGAAAACACGATTTGTATATCATGTTGCATTACTTTTAATAGTGGAAATATGACCATGTTCAGGTTTCCCAGGGATAAATATAACATGGGGAATAATTACCTAGTGATGACTTGGTAGATCATTGAGAAACCAATCATGAGTATGGAACTGTCATAATGATTGATGCATATTTTGTTGTTGTTGTGTTGTAGGGTTTATTGGTTTTAAATATTAGTTTTTAGAAAGTGTTTAAAATATTTATTTAAATGTTTACCTAGATTATATCTTGATGAAAAAACTGTTCACATGTTTTAGTTTATATTCAGTTATAAAATTATTTTAGAAGTGCTTATATTTACTCATAAACTCTTTTAAAAAATTGTTTTATGTAAAATATTTTATATAAGAGTTGATACCTCTTGTATCCTAGTGTAATTAGATGGAAATTCATTGGGGGGAAATCCTAATTATTTTTATACCCACCTCTGATATGTCACATTGGTGCTTTTTCAGATGTCATATTCCGGGTCATGTGTTAAGGGATGGTACTATAGGTTTTTAGCACTACTTCATGAGTTGTTATGTTGTTTAGTGGTTGTAGAGCATAGAGCATGTGTAGCCTGGTGTCTTTTGGTTATTTTGGGGTCTTGTTGAGTACTCTTCTTCTGTTAGGTTGATGTGTAGTTATCGTCTATTGTAGCACTTTTGTTTGGGCTCACTTTAGTATAAAAGGTTTTTAGAATTTTTATTATTTTGTTCATGAATCATATTTATTATATGGATAGTGGTTAGTTAGTTTATATCTTACCATTAAAAGGATAAATCGTCCCAAAATTTTCTTTTAAACCCATAAGTATTTATTTATAGCTTTTGGCATTGCGGGGATGTCTCCTGAGGCCCAGTAATGACTCTTTGTTTTCTCATGCCAATGAGAATGAGCGGTCATTACAAATTTTCAATCACCTTTGTGGATATTAGAATCCTTTCCCACAATGAATATCATGAATTAAATTACATCACATTAATGTATATTGTGCTATATATGGATCTTGAGAGGGAATAAGTTACATGGTTATCGACATAGAATTCACTTAGGTGTACTTTTGGTAAAATTCGAGTGTCCATCCTTGAAATAATACCATAAATCATTGATGTTAATAAAACCTTTCTAAACAATCAGAATTACTGCTTCATATGATTCTTCCATAGCTGAAATTTTTTTTCTCCTGAATATCAGTATCAATTTGTGATAAAAAATTTCCATTTCATTCACTACGATATAAAATCTATCATTAACCATTTTCTTTGATACAAATTTTTATACCTATTATTTTAAATACACTAAGATATGGTTGAATTAGGGTATGATTGAATAAAACAACTTCCCATTTAGATCTTGTTTTATCATTAAATAAAATTCACTTCTCTCTTTATTCCCATAATAATGTATGAGTAGAAATGAAAACCTGAATAATAAACAAAAAATTGTCGTTCTTTACCCAAACTATGCTACATCAATGAAGAAAAAACCATTAATCTACCAATATAACAAATCCACTAAAATGAACTCCATTTACAATATTAAAATAGGACTCATTATACCTCAGGATTCAACACTAATTAAAACGTAAAATCTCAATTCTCTCTTAGCTAAATATTTCTCACATATCCTTCATAATATTCTTCTTTTGAACACTTGAACTAATATTTTTTACACCACATTTAGTGCATAATGAAGCTCTAATTTCATCTACTTGATTAATTACTCTTTACCATATAATTTCTCGTCAAAATATTATAGTTTTCATATGTTTCACATTAATGAAATGATTTATCTACTTTTTAGAAATATCCAAATCTATTATAGAAAATCACTTTTGTGATATAAAAAACCTTTCATGAAGCCCTCTAAATATTCATGAAACAACCTTGGTCAAATTGTCACACAAAATGTCTTCACAGAACTAATGTTCTTATGAAACCATAATGAAACAAAATACATTCCAAAAATCATTCATTAATTTAGAGCATTTGGATATAAGTTAGGTCATATTATTTTCAAAGGAGGGGTTATCCATCTATTTGTAGGCATTAAATCACATTTTTAAAACATTGATTTTCACCACTATTTTATTGAAACACTTTAATCTATTTATAAAACACACTGCCATCATGAATATTCTTGGGGAATTTTCTAATTCATGAAACATAACATATTTTGTGAAACATCATTCAATGAATCAATAATATTTCAAAAAAATTCAAATCCATTATTATTTTAATTCCTTTTTAATATTTTCATGAAGTAGCTGGGAATATAAATATTTGCAGAGACATTTCCTTTCGTCCATATTTTCGGCACCAACAATTTTGAAAACACTATGAAATTATGCCATCTTGTACACACAATTCATTATAGAACATATATATCTTCCATTTCACTATCTTGGAGATTTTTTAACATACCTTTTCAACTATCATGTTGTATTTTCTCCACTAATATTTTATACCTTATTTTTCAAAAAATAATAAACTGCAAAACAATGTAGACTCACAATGAGGGTTGTTTTCCCAATAATGTCCAAAATCATTTCATGAATTAATTTATATGTATTATGTATGAATACGACCCAATAAACTACAAATTATATGATTATTAGTGGATGATTCTCTAAATTTATTCAATTGACCTTAAAATCTAGTGGAGGAACCTAATGAGCATTAAATTCACAATATTACAATTAGAAGGCATACCACCTACATTATTATGAAAAATATATGAATAATTTATTAGTTAATTTTATCATGATAATTTTCCTCTTGGTAAAAATATCACATTCCCTCTCAATGGTACAACGGTGTCTTAAAATGATGTTTTGAAAACTATAAGTTTCATATTTTTAACTTCTTTTTACATATTATTCATTTATTTTATTTTTACCCTCATCATTTTAGGAATTCAGACATTAGATATATTGTTTTTAATTTATCATTGAGTCCCATACATCCTTATTTAACTTAATATATGACTCTAAATATAGTATTAGTTTATTTTGTAGAAAAAAATTAAAATATATATGTAAATATTCTTGACTATATAAGATAACAACCAGGTGTATCTTGAAATTATTTTACTAGTGATCAAAAATGATATGCAGGTCATCCAAAAATTGATGGTCTAATATCATCATCCAAATCCATTTTTTTTATTTTAAAAACCACTTTTAGGTTAGTGGTAACCTCACATATGACCATAGATTTCAAAATACAAAACATACACAGTGCCACATTCGAAATTAAAATAAGAAACGGTTGCAAGGATAGGAATTAAATCACCGAGGCCAGAGACATCCTGGTCAAAGCCACCTACCAGTCGTCCATTCCAAATATCGTCAAGTCCACGTCGCAGCGCCACCCATTGAGCACAAATTAAAATTTTCAAATTTCAAATTACAAATAGAAATGATCATCAATGCCTTAATTGACGACTCCGACCCCAATCATACATAACGACCACACCAGAGCGCTGACAAGATCCACCCATCAGAATCCAACATCGCTGCCAAAGAAAATTCAAACAGAACACTGCAAAACATCAAGGCCACAGCTGAAGATTCTTCACAACCATGACAGGAGAATTTCAACCAAAAAAACAACACCATATTCACTGTCTCTAATAACCACAGTATATTGGAAACAAAACAGTAACCACAAACATAAATAGAAATAAGAAAAACATCACCACCGAGCACTGTGAACTCCTAAAACTCTGACATCAGCTCGAACTCACCTCCCAAGTCACCTAGAAAACCATCACGCAACTCCGACTTGGAGAAGAGTGTTGGAATCTAAAGCAATAGTAGAGACGGAGAAGATGTCATCGAGCAGGAACGTAGGAACCGAGAACATCTATTGTCATTGAGGATGAAAACCTTGAACAAATTTGAAACTTGATGAGGCCAAATATCAATCTAGACCGGAAAAGACCAGTAGCCCCAGATTGCACCAAGTGAACAAGACTCAAAACCTATGGCAGAAGAGAGACAACACAAATCGCGACTCCTATAATGCAAATGACCTATAAACCAACACATCCCCCCCCCCCCCCCCACCCACAAGAGCCACTACATCAGACCGAGATGGAGTCTAGTGTAGTATATCCAAGAGAAAGAGCAGCGATTGAGATGAACAAGGACTTGGAAGTGAGCCACGATCACGGTGAGAAAGAAAAACCAGACTGGGACGGACAGAAAAAGAGTGGAGGTGAGCATCGAAGGTTAAGCAAGTGCAGTGATGCACGAATAAATAGTATCTAAAAAAAGAGGAAAGCAACATCAATAGAATGAGAGACGAGAGAAACTCGTAAGAGGACGCTCCATTGACGGGGAAAACCCTAAACAGAGGAGAGGTGTGGTGTGCTCAGGAGAGCTATCCAGGAGAGAAGGGGGCCATCCCCTATATGGTATAATATCACATTGAAATATCAATAGCCACTAGGCATTCAAGGAACCATTTATGAGCTAACAAGGATGATTGGAAAGATACATTTACTAAATATGCACTTGTATTCATCACTTTATCACCATTTATTGTGATTTTACTTACATGAATATATATATATATATATATAATTTATTATTTTTATTTCGTTTATTTATTTTATTTATTAATATTATTTTTCTTAATTTTTTGATCATAGAATGAGTGGTAAAGAAATTTGTTAGTTTTTAATAGGGTGACAAAAAAGAATCCTTAAATTAGTGATTTTTTGTTTAAATAATCACTCATTATTAATAAATTATCCCTGTTCAAGTATACATAATTAAAAATAATTTCATGTTATAGTTTATTTATTCATCTAAAATAAAATATTAAATCATTTTTATAATTAACTGTGTTATAACTGGGAACATTTAATAAAACAATTCTTATGTTGATCTATGTTCAAATATGACCTTTTAAACCCATAAAACTCAGTTAAAATATTCTATCTTCTTAATATATATATATATAGATAACCATTTAATTTTATTTAATCATATATAATTTATTAATAATTAAAATATATTTTAATATTTTTTAAAAAATAAACAAAAATAGGACACTATAGCTTATTACCCCAACATACATAGTAATCTCATGAAAAAAATACAAATTCTGAATCATGTTCAACTGTGTCAATTCATGTCTAATCTTGTTTCATTACATCATGTTTAATCTGATCATGTAAAATTATTCAGAATGAAACTATTTATAAATAAAGATAAATGGTTCTTATTGAGAAATATTTATAGTAAATAAAAAAGGTATTTTTATATTTTTAATTTTTCATTCAAATTAGTGATGTTTTTTTTAAAAATATTTTATCCCATATTAGATAATGACTAGACTAGAACACTACCCACCAACAAGAACCCCTAATTGAGACTCAATGAAGGGACCATGGGTTTTTTGAGAAAAACATATTCACATTGTAGTACCTAGATCCGTTTATACACTTTTGAGAGGTAAGGAGAATCTGTGGTTCATTTTTTTAAATTCCATTCCCTAATGAGTTAATCCCCTATGACTTGTTATATTCATGATGAAACATCAATATATATTTCTCACATATTTGAATGAATAAATATAATCAATCATCACAAAAAAATACAACGTTTATCACCAATGTGATAGATTAATCCTTAATATGTTCAAATTGATTCCTAACCCCATGATTATCACTACTGTAAGAGTAATTAAAAAAGAGGTTGTGATTATAGGATTTATTGTTTACAAGTTTAATAATGGATAGTATAAATTAATGTCATGTGAAAATAATAAACTTGTATTTGAATAGAAAAAATGGTGTTGGTTATCCAGGAACGCCCAAAATTTGAATATAGGCTTTACATTATAGGATAAATCAGATATTCAATGTGAATCAGGATATTTCTACATCAAATGCTAGATCTTATTTTAATTTTTAATCATCATCCAGAATAAATGGAGATTAATAGTTTTAGATCATCCTTACACTCCCTGATTCATATTGAATGTCCAATAGATGGGTGCATAAATGAATAAACTAATCTTCTTCCTCTAGAGAATTAATAAACTGGATAAATTGAAGTATAATTATATATCCTTGACCTCATTAGGGACAAAAATTTAATATATCTTGAGGTTCATAAAATTATCTCTCTATGATACAATAGTGTATCAGTTTCTCTTTCACAATTTTCAAGTTTTTTTCATTTCTAATTATTATACATATATATTATCAAACTAAAAATTATTATCTTTTGGAAATATGTTTTTGGAAACTACATATTTATTGGATTCATCAAAATGATAGTTCAATTATTTTCTAAAATATAGTATAAATACATGATTAATGATTTTGAATATTTTAATATAAACTCTCCATAATGTCTACCTGATCTTCTCTTTTAATTCATTTTAAAATCCCACATCAAAAACTATAAGAAACTCAAAATAAAAATTCCCTTAAAAAGTAACTAAACATACATAAAACAAGATTCTATATCATTTATTTTTTCATTACTGGGATTTATGAACATTCTTTTCTCTTTATATCTGTTCATAAGAGTTTTCTGGTAGTTTGGTGACCTAGAATGGAATTTAAATGGTGTATGTCAATGAGATTGAATATTTTTTATTTTTATGTTTTCCTTATGTAATTAATGTACTATGTACTTACATTCCAATACATTAAACCACAAAATATAAATTAAAAGTATGATTGTAATATTTTTTAAGGAATTATGATAAACTCCTTATATTAAAAGGGTAATCCACCTTAATTTGTACCAATAATGATTAATTTATTTGTTAAAATTAGGGCTGGAAATAGTTATTATATATCTACATGGATAAGTCCAAATAAAAAAAACAACCGTAAATATGGGTTATATATAAAGAATTAAATTTCCAAGAAATGATATCCCTATCTAAATAATACATTTAGGTGTGGATATGCCATAGTTGTACCAGGGGTAATAACAAGGAAAATAGAGCGTTGGGATTTGAATCAATGGAATCTTATTGTACAATAATGAGCCCTAATTCACACATGGTTTCTCACTCTCAGGAGATTTTATTTGGTTAATAACATTTTTTACAAACCATTATAGAAGTTATATAGATAATGTAATTATGTTTTATCAAAGATAGATTATATCACCCTGGAAACATGATGTTATAAAATTTTAGGAAATTGATTTCCTTTAGAATTTTTATTATACGATTTCCAACAACAAAAATATTCATCTCTTAATTTTTATCCTTCTATAAAACGTTCATTGAAATAAATGTACACATGTAAAAAAATGGATTCCATTGAAAATGAAATGATCTTATTCCCAATATAGGAAATCTAGAGGTTAAATATTATTAATAATGAAGAATTTATAACTCATTTCATGAACAACAACCTAAATCAGGTGGATTGTTTTTCTCTAGTATGGGAAGAACAACTAGATATTAAATCCTGCATAAATCTATTACAAAAAATTTTCAATTGAACCTAGGATTCACTAATCACTGAGAAATGGGTCGTTACTATTGAGATGTTATTTTTGTATGATTTTTTATTATAAAAAAGTGATTTTGTGTTTTTATTATGTCACTTAGATGGAGAAACTAATACATTTTAGACACTAATCATGAACATGAATCCAAGGGGTGTGGTAGAAACCTAGTAATCAGGAGGCATTAAAAAATTATTGTTCAAAAATTATTTTCTATGTACCATCCAAAAAGAAATTGAGAGGGAATTCGTCATGTTTAAAAAAATTAAAAATGTATCAGTGGGGAATTATGACATGAACTATATAAGTATTTCACGTTACACTTCATGGTCTGTCATTGACTCTTATAGGAATATATATAGATTCTTTATCAGATAGAGACACAATCTATTAAAGGATTGGAAATCTATAAGCATGGTGTATTTGAAGAGACACTATGAAGTTCTGTCAATGTTTAAATAGAGTTCATAGATTCATATTGAACTAATTTATATAATTCCTTGAAGATAAGTATGGAAAAAAATTGGAATGAATCTGGATAATGAGAATGTACAACATCCCTTGTTCAATAATTTTTGGAAAAAAATCATTTAGGGAACTGCCTTTAAGAATTTGGATGGTGTTATATCTTTGTAAGAGAAGGACTTATAAATAAAAATTATCATGGTTGTTTACTAAACATCTAAATACAAATGAAAATTTAAGGATGGTCAATGAAAAACTAATTTTTCAGTTATTTATTTGTGGGGAACTTCGAAATTTTGTAAATCAAGAACCAAATTAGAAAACAATAGATATAAAATACCATCAAACCCAAATTAGTAAATGGTAGAAAGGTCTGGATATTATAAATATGATTGAAAAAGTCTAAGATATAAATTATAATGTAGTGTGTACAATCATTGTACACTCAAAGCTAGAAATAAAATAGTTTGATTCTGGTTCTATAAAATCTTTTACTTCATTTAAGTTCAAAATAAACATAAAGTTACACCCTAAATTGATAATGGTAGAGTTTTATATTAAAAACCCTAGATGAAATATTCAATTATCAAATTTATATATGTATTATGCTATAATCATTGTTGATTAAAATCATTCCATATACATAGTGGTCCTTATGATAGTGGAATTTTACATAATACATTGGCTTGATTGGGTTTCATAACATAATTCTAAGATCAACTATTCAAGAAATGGTATTTCTGTAGACTTCATGGGAAAACATTTGATCATCATAAAATGGGAGATTTCCCATCTGGAGTATTTTTAAGAACAACCTCATATTTATTTATTTATAGAAATGTTTTGTGAAGTAGAAGAAGAAAGAAAAGTTATAATGAATGGATATATTCCCATTAACCAAAAATATATTTATGTATTTCATAAATAGTAAAGGAACCTCTTCCAAAAGGATACATGGAATTATAAATTGAACTCATGCTTGTATCTAAAATAATATTTATGATCCCATATGCAATGACATATTTGGAGTTAGTTGAATTGAAGAAGAAATATGAGGAACTTTTGGATATTGGTTTTATTCGACCAGGTGTGTCTCATTTAGGGGAAACATTCTATATAAAAATAAAAATGATGGATCAATGTAGTTATGTATTGATTATATATAATATAATGGAATCATGGTGGGGAAATAATATCTGCATCCATGTATTAATGATTTATTCATCCATCTTCACGGAGATCAATTCTTCACTATGATTGACCTCTGATTATGGTACCATCAGTTGAGGGTGGGGAAATAATATATCCCAAAGACTACCTTCAGAAAAAGAGATTGGAATTAAGAATTTATTATTCTTCCATTTTCTTAGGCAAATGCATCTTCCATATTTAGGATTTCATTAATTGGGTTTTGAGGTAAAACTGTTATAAAATTAAGGTGGTCTCTTGATGATGATATTATGATATATCCCAAAATTGATCAAGATGCTGAGGATCATCTAATGGTAATATTAAAAAATATTATGAAATATAATCTTTTTGGTAAATTCAATAAATGTGATTTTTATTTAAATTAAGATGTTTTCATTGGAATAATTATGGTTGGTAATGGAATCTCAGTGAATATAACAATGAGAAAGGCCATGGATGACTGGTCATGTCATATAATTGTAATTGATAATCAAAGTCACATAGACTATAAAGATAATATATATTTTTCGTGAAAAAAACCTGTGTTTTTATAATAAACTAAACACGTTATCTTAATAGTGAGTTGTGTTTCTCTAGAAAAATTTCTATGAATAAAGTTTCAATGAATTGAAGAAGTCCTAGATTATTGAATATGGGATAAAATTACCATATAATAGAGAAATATTTGTAATTTATATTGATTAATACTTAAAGGTACATTGATATTTTCTCATGAAAAATTAAAAAGTTACTGCATATGCATCACAATAGTTAAATAATTGTGAACATAATTATCATACCCATGATTTGGAGTTAACTGTAGTTAACATTGTATTTAAAATATGGAGATATTATCTTTAGGGAATGAAGTCTAATATATACCCTACCCATAATTGTTTGAATTATGTATTCAAACAAAAAAACTGAACATAAGATAATGGATATGGTTGGGATATCTTAAATTATATGATTATTCAATTATTTATCTCCCTGGAAGGGAAAAAATTCACTGATTCATTTAGTAAAAATGATAATCATGAGTGAAGGAATATCATATTTACATTCTCAAATGATTGATCAACCATCCCCACTAGAGAATGTAAAACTTGGTCAATGATATGATGTGGAATTACTAAATAAGGTAGAATCTATAAAAAAAATTAAAATCATCATATTTCAAAATTAATAAAAAGGGATTTTTAAGATTTGGATCAATAAAATTTGTGGTAACAAATCATGTGATAAAGACGGATATATTGACTAATGAACATTTCAAAACCATCCCCATCCACCATAGGATCACAAAGATGTATTGAGATCCACGGGAGCACTAATGGATGGAAAATATAAAGAAATATATCATAGAATAGTCATCAATGTTTATAATATTTTAGTTGGTGAAAGATTAAAGAAAAAATCTATTTGTATAGTGAAACAATTATCCAAACTAATATGGAAATTGTAAAATATTACCATGGTCTTCATTAGTGGCATTCCAAATACATCTAGAGGAAATAATGCTATATGGGTTGATGTGTATCATCTTATAAAGAAAAATCACTTGATGGAAATTTGAGTGAAATTCTAAATAGATGAACTTGTAAGGATATATAGTAGATAAGTTGTGAGGAATCGTGGAACCCAAATATTAATTTTACCCAGTCAAGATCTGAGGTTTAGCTCTAGGTTCTGGAAGATTATCTAACAATATCTAAACATTTATTTATACTTTAATATGGATTGTCACCGCCAAAATGATGGAAAATGTGAGAAAATTATCCACACATTAGAATATATGTTGACATGATGCTCTATGGACTTCATAGAAGGTTGGGGAAAACATCTTCTTCTGTTGAAGTTCTTGTACAACAAAATCTTTCAATTAAGAATCCAAATTTTTCTATAAGATACCCTTTATGTAAAATGATTTTTAAAAACTAATTGACAAGATGATGTAAGAGATTGAAATTAATTGGGATATGAAATTTTTAAGGAAATGGTTGAAAAGATTATAATCAATCCATAGCACAATAATGATTCTGAGAGTCAAAAGAAGTGACATGCTGATAATTTTTGATGTGACCTAGATTTGGAAGTTAAATATAATTTTTTCCTCTATATATATCCTTGGAAGAGAGTAATGATATTTGAGACGAAGGGTAACCTATTTATTAGATGCATGAGACCCTTTGATATTCTTTATCACTTCGAACCTATAGTAGATCAACTAGCACACCCCCAACCCTATCTCAAATACACAACATGTTTCACATATACCTCTAGTTGAAATACAAATCTGATAAATCATATATAATTAATTTAGGGATGACAAAGCTGTAAAATGGTCTCTATTATGAGGAATAGTTGGGGAAGATATTTGAAGGTACAAAGAATGTTCTATGAAATGAGAGAACTCATATAGTAAAATTACTTTGGATAAACCATAAGTGTGAGGAGGAAAACTGAAAACTACAGGAATAGATGATTAAGTTCCCATGACTATTTTAAACTAATTATATAAAATTAAATTTTGAGGGATAAATTTTATTTAGTGGGTAATAAAGTAATTTCATAAAAAATTATTCATTTAAAAAGGAAACTCTTATATCTCAACAATATTTTGTTATGTTTTATAATAGAATCATGTAAGTGCGACTTTTTAGTTTCATATTATCATTATGAATCATTCTTAGATATAGGTTAATATATTATAGAATAGAACAAGTATATAAACTTGTAAGAATAATAACTTAACTAAAACGATCTCCATATGTGTTCATTCCCTTAATAAGAACACCCCTTTGATAAATATCCTAAAAAGGATTTGAATCATTTGAATAATAATTGACATTACCCAAGGATGTGTAAGAAACTTTTTAAGCAAAGTGGTGTGTGATAATGTTTTAATGATGATGTATTTATACTGAAACAGGTTCATTTTTCATTATTACTATCACCAAATATAGTTAATTTTAATTATGATTGTTTTTCAATTAAATATTTATTCATTCTTTTTTTCATTAATGTAGATGCAATTAAGTTTCTGCTGATGTTATTTTAAGGATATAATAATAATTGTATTTTGTTTGCAGTATATAAACATATTAATGCTTAATGATATGTTTCATGGTAAATATAGAATATTAAAATAAAAAAAGTTTTATGAAATAATATAATAATAATATTTTTAAATGATAATTTATTTTAATAAGGCACTAAGTAATTTTTATAATATCTCTTATGTTTACTGTGATATAATAATTTTTGATTTTAAAAAATACAGATTCTAATTTAAAAGATAATATTATCATATTGATTGGATTATTTTGATAAAATTTTTTGAAATTATTTAAGAAAAAATAAAATATAAATTAGGGAGTTTTTTTAGGAATTTTCTGACAATACTGATTTTTTGGTGAAAAAGATAAAATTGATGCTTTACAAGCACTGTGTTTTTATGACATCATTATTATATCAGCATTATTAAAAAAATTATTAAAATTTTAACTTAATATTAATTTCATTTAATAAGTTTAAAAAACTATGTAATGATGTTAATTATAATTTGTAAATTTATACAGTAGTTTTGTGGAACCCATAATTTAGTTTTTATGAAATTAATTTTTTTATTATGCGCATTGAATGGGATAGTTGGAATGTAATTTTTTATTTTGGTATGCCATTAATATCCAAAGGCCTTCAATCAATCTTTAATAATCCCAAAAAAATTTTAGAATTCAATTCACACATAGTTTATTGGTTTATATAATTAAAATCTAATATCCAATCCCTTAAATATCTCCCCTCATCAAGTATAAATACCCATCCCCTCTTCCCAATAATCTCAAATTTGAATCCATTAAAAAATTGATCATTTTCAGTATATATATAATTTCTAATATGACTCAAATTTTTCTCCAAGGTCTGATGGTTTCCCTCTCCAATGATTTAGGATGTTTCTCTTCATGCTAAGTTAACTCTACAATTCTACTTTTTTCATTAAACCACATCATTTTCTATGTCTCATTAATGATAATGATTCTTTATTTTCGAGCACATTTAATGATCCGATTGGTTTCCAAATGTTTTTTATCAATGTTATACCTTTATTATCTCTTATTATCCCTTATTCATTAATCTATGTTGTATATTATCATAATACTGAAATCATTTCTGATGCTTTTCAATTTTTTCAGGAAATATTCATTAAATGTGATAACAAAAACCTCTTCATGTCCTCAAGAACTTATTTACTCAAATGTTTTATATGAAATCCATATTATTGTCCTCATATTTTTTCTGAAATTATATGTTTTAAACTATGTAGCTCAAAGAAGATAATCTATATGAATAGTGCATCCTTATAATGATCCTACGAATTCGGTAAAAAACAAATCTATACAGATGAAATGAATTATGATACATCAGTGAATAACCTTGGAATTTAATTTTTATGACTCCTTGGTGATATGATTATAAATGTATCATTTTTTATATTGTACCCACATTTCCATGTTATGTATAAAGTACATATGATTATTCACTCATGATATGCCTCTTAATTTATCAATGATGATTGTTTAAGTTCCATTTCATTTGTTTTTTCATCATTGGAAATTATGATCATGATTTTCTATAGATTTATATCACCAGGGAACTACTTTTTGTGAGGTGACATGGGATGTAATAAAAAATAAACAATCAAAAGGACTAAATAGTTATTATGTTAACATTTAACTTATTTAATTCATGTATTATATACTTGGTTTACAAGACACTAAACCCAAAAATATCCTTCTAAGTTATTATTGTAATATTTTTTTTGGGAATTATGTGATAACTTTTTTACTAAAAAATTTGAAAACAATACATGTTTTTTCTTTTAATTTAAAATTCCTTCTACAAAAAACTAAAAGATATGTTATAATTAATATAATTCTGAGAAACCTCCTCATAATAACTAAACATATCTCTGATATCTTCAAGTGTGTCTTTATAAGAATCCATGAGAAAATTAATGTCATCAAAAAGAAAAAAATGTGAACAGTTTAAGAAAGTTCCTCCCCCGTTTATCAACTTATTGCATCAAGTGTATTCAAGATCAGTAATAAATTTAATCTAAAAGTCAATATCCATGTAAATGAGGATTAAATAAAGTGGTCCCCCTAGTCAAACACCTTTGAAACACCTAGAACCCCTATTTTTTATTATTTAATCAAAATAGAGAGCCTATAACTCTAATGGGTAACTATGATTAGTTTGATGAAGTCACTGGAGAAGCTATAATGGTTGAGTAAAATCATAATAAAATTAAATCATATCGTGTTAATGTCCATGGATATGTTTAAAGAAAAAATTTCATTATTGGACCACTTACTTATTTAATTGAAACATTCTAATGCAATAAAGAGTCAATTTTAAATGTTTTTATAGGAAAAATCAAAACTAATAAGGAGTTATATACTTTCCAATAATTTCCCAAGAATCAAATTAAAAAAAAATTATATTAATATTTGGAAACATATTCCAAATGGTAACTCAGATTATGCCCTTATTTTTAATGAAATGCTCCATCTTAGGAAATAATTTAATGAAATTGAAGTTAAAAAAATTTGGAAATGAGTAATATAAAATGAATCCCCTCAAACAATTACTTATCTCAGTGTGAATGATGTTCTAATATAACATGATTAATTTAATTCTAATACCATCTGAACCTTCAACGCTTTCCAATTTAAAATAAAAGAGTGATGATTTTTATTTATCTTTTTTATGAGCCAAATTTAATGCATGATAATAATTTTCAACAATTTTATACTGAATAAATTCAATCTACATGGGTATATAATTATTTTTCTTATCAATGTAATGTTTATGGATGAAGTCAATCATGAAATTTGTTATATATTTTAGGAGTGTCGAAGTTTATTTATCCATATAGCATTTATACCTTTACAAACCTATTTCTAGTTGTGTATAAAATGGAAAAATATAGAATTTATGTCATGACCTCATATCCATTACACATTTTGTTGAGTCTTGATAAATATTTCGTCGAGGGTAATATATTCATCATTCTTCAAGTGAAGATTGATATCTTCCAAAGAAATCACATCATGAAAATGGTAGATTATTTTGGAATATTGTATTACAATAGAAATAGTTTTTACATCATAATATATCTAAGAAAATAAAGCCTTAAATTCTCTTATAAGTGATATGATATTTTTTAGAATTCTAATTATGACATAGAGTGGGATTTTGAAACACATGGTCCTCTATCCTCCAATCACTATTTCAATACATTCATTATTGGTAAACAATTCAATATTAAATTTTAACATTAAATGGGATAACCATATTGTATTCACTTGAGCATCAACAAAAAGAGGGTTGTGATCAAAATTGATTATTTAGAGAGTGAGTATAGATGTCTCAAAAACAATTGATGTCATAAATATGATTTAATTGCATATCATGTTTGGTATTCCATTATATTCAAAATATACCTTCCTCAACTAAAATTATAACCATTAATAGGAACACCAATGAGATTACAGTGGTTAATCATGGAAGATAACTCATCATAAATAATCATAGTGAATTTGGATCCAATCCCCCAATCATCTCTTAATATTGTTTTGAAGTATTTAATAGGTATCCATATTTTTTAGTTAGATATATATCATAGAAAATAGTCACCACAAGTCCCTTATACTTATGTATGAGGTAACGAATATAGAAAAGTGAAAGAAATAATAGTTCCACATGATCCAATAAAGATACATGTTTTATGATTTCAATGAATGAATGTCTAAATATACCAGTCTACCTAAATACTCATAGGGTTTCTACTACCCAATCATAAATTTTATAGTTGGAAAATTAATATCCAAGTGAGGCCCAATTGAAGGCCTTGTAGTTTTCAAAATTTATAATGGGTTTAGCAATCCCTTCAAACAATGGTATTTGACCTCATAGAAATGCCTAAGGGTAGTGGTAGGGGTGAATTAAAAACAATAGATTGGTAAAAGGGCATCGCATGACATTATCTAAAGTATGAAAAAAATTGATAAAAGGCGGGCATTTATCAGCAATATTATTAGCACTGTCAAATTTTTTCAATAAAAAATATTATTAATTTATATAAAATTATTATATTAACATTAAAAAATAATGATTATTTATATACATTAAATAAAAAATGCATGTTTATAAATAAAATATATTTGTTAATAGTCCATATATATATATATAATATTTTAAAAAATTGATTTATAAGAATAAATGGTGGGTTACAGTACCCAACGACAATATACACGCATAAAAATAAAACATGCTAATAAACCGGCTCGGGACATGACCCCATGACCAACAACCCAAACCCTATGCCACCCTAGCCACATATGGGGTACTTTATAACATTATAATTAAAAAATTAATATTTTTAAATAATTACAAATTATAGTAAATTTTATTAAATAATTAATATAGTTATTATATTTAAAAATGTATATATGTAATTATATATTTAAAATTTTATATTTATAATTACATAATTATAATTATAAAAAATAATTTTTAAATATACATATATATATATATATTTAAATAAATATATTATATACTATGTGATTGGGGGTACAATTGAATTTAAACACACACAAACCTCCCACATAAGCTAGAAAGGCAACCATTATCCCACCTAAGGGGATAGCCAGACCATTAATCCTTATTTATTTAATACATGACATGTGGGACTTGTGGGCATAAATCCCACTACCTGGACCATAGGCCTAGTGAGCATGAATCCCATTACATGGATCGTAGGCTCAGTGGGCATGAAAGTCCACTACATGGCCCTGAAGGCCAAAATTATTAACCCAAAGGCCCTCTAGTGAATAGTGCTTCTATAGTACCCAGTCTACTATAGTACCTGTAATTGTGTTGTCACCGCTAGAGTGTCTACCACCACTATAGTTTCTCCAATCAGTAGTTACACCACTTCTATATTATGCAATAGTACTTATACCGTAACCAACACCAAATGGGTTTTGACCCCCCCCCCATTTTTGAGGAAGTGTTACTAGGTGCTTACCACTATGCCAAGCCCTAACTACAAAACATGTGTATGAGATGCACACCTTGGCCCATTGTGGGCTTCAAAGAGCCTAAATGTGTTGTACATTCCCTATTTATGAAAATGGACTTGAATATACCATCTCATAATATGAATATTGTCCATGTTTTGCGGGACTGGAGCCTGTTCCAATTCCCCCAAACAGCGAGATGGCCCAACCGGTGTACCTGTAAGGACCCGGGAATAAAACATTACATAATCTTGATTTAAATGAATAATTCACATAGAGAATCTTTTCAGGTTTATAGTTTTAGAGAATTAGGACATAACTATTACATCTCAAAAGATTTCAAAGTAGACACTTCTACTAAGTCTCCATAAAATAAAAACTCTTATGAAGACACATGTCTAGTTCCATGTTTTCAATAAAACATCTTTTTTTGATCTAATCCTTGACCCTATTAATCTTTAAGTCCTATGGAAAACATTTCAAAAACATGGGATGAGCATAAAAAGCGTAGTAAAGGATACACAAAGAATGAAAACTGTTAGTTTTTCAAAACAACAAATAACCATGAATACTTTATTAAAGTAATACCTTTCACATTTATGATGTAGTAAATAATCATCACTGACTAAAAGATCACTAATTATCCTTTGTAACCAAAATATTTCCATAAACCCATATAAAGAACACATAACATATAAAGGTAACTTGGGACATAATCGTACTTAAATGGAATAACCATATGGTCGACTTCCACACATACCACTACATGGAATAGCCATATGGCCAACATCCATATCTAATGAATTGGAGTTTATAATGTATCCATTGGTCTTGGGATTGACGACACCACATGTCATATCGTTTATCACATAACCACCTGTCAAATGTCCATGTACCATTATACAATCATAAGACATAAAACAAATATAATAGAAAGAATACATTTCCGAATTTCGATCAAAATATATAATTTAAATATATTGACTTAAAAAATCCATTATAAAACCCATTTTCAATTCCAAAATACATAAAAGTGTATATGGTATTTATTTAATTTTAAAAACATTACGGCATGTTTAGGAAGCCAAAGACCAAATAATACTCACGGCGGTGGAAAAGGTCATTGTCACTGCGTAGGTTAAAAGAAACATTACTTTTTGTTTTTCAGTAAAACACATTATAGAAAAAGATTCCATTTGAATGAAATGAAAATTCAAAGGTATTTTATACATCATATAAAATAAAGTTTTGTATTAGAACAAAATATGCCTCAATGAAAGGAGATTTAGATGAAGTCCCTTACAAATTCGGTATCCTTAGATTAAGGATAAATCAATTACATAATTATGTGTGAAAAATATAAATATACCCAATATAAGAGATAATTAAGTGTAAAACAATCAGAGATCATACACACATATTCATTGTATGAAAAAAATCAAGAATTATAGGTTTAACCTAAAGAATTGGAATCGAGTTAGGAAGTGCCCTTGCAAAAATTTGATAGCCTAACGACGTCACATCAAATTTTAGAAAAAGAGTTTATGAGAGAGATAAAGGGTATCTCATCACATGGACATAAAATTTATATCAATAAGGATATATAAGAACATATCCCAACATAATAATATGTAATTTAAAAGAAAACAAAAGAAGTATTTTAATAATAAGAGGGTGAAAGGTTTCCTTACCGACTTAGGTAACTTTCGAAACGTACAACCCATGAAAGAAGGACTATAAAACATTGATGTAAATACTCCTAAACGAAATTATATTACACAAATAGTAGAATAATGGGAATTAAATACCCCACTCAATGGAAATGGTGTCAAATGTATCATAAATCTCAGTGGAATAAAAGTGAGATGAGAAACCACTTACGAAAACTCGGCAGCCTAACAACGCCACATAAATCTTTCAAAAATGGATTTATGATATCAAATAGGGTCTCTCATAATATGAAAATAAATATTACAGAATTATGAATATAAAATCACATCCCCAAACATAAGAAAGATGAACTTAAAAGAAATGACATAAAAGAGAGTACTTAAAAAGAAAGAGATAGGTAGGATTCCTTACCTCAAGTTCGACATGTCATGTTCGTATCATCATATTCTTGAATAATAATCTTTGGTTAATTTATAATTGATTAAGGATCCACTTTAAATATTATTATTCATTTAATATCACATATTATAATGTTATATTAATTGGTTGATAATGGGAGTTAATATCAGATGCTTTTGTCAATGTTCAGTACATTAGTCAAAATTGAACTTGTTGGAAAAGAATTTTCCCTGTAGTTATAGGTACATCATCACCAAAATAGAATTAATGATTTAAATATCATATAAATCCAGTATATATTCATTTTATACTATTTCATATCATTTGGAGATGAAAAAATGAAATGCACCATTCATGGAGATGGTAGGTCGTACGTACGCATGAACGCTACTTTCGTTTCTTTATCATATTAATGGAATTAAAACTAAATGAGAGATGTATATATTGTTATTACAGAATGATATCCATAATTTATATGTAATATATGAAATATATATACATTATATATATGTACTTATAATAGTACATAACATTTGGAGATAAGAAATGAAATGTACCATTCATGGAGACGGTAAGTCGTATGTACGCATGAACGCTACTTTCATTTATATTTCATACTTTAATGGAATTAAAAAAATTAATGATACATAGTTATATTATAATTATAGTATAATATTATATATAAAATCATTAAATCCATCCTTCATACATCCCATATATGGTATTAACGATTCAAATCACTTTGAGGGGGCGGTAGTCCGCACTTCCTAAAATGAAATTATCGTGTTTACCCATTATGGAAACAATAATGGTATGGAAGAAATGTAAAATAAGGAATCATAATGAATACATAAACATAATTTATATATCATATATAAATAAAGTGACATCTTAATGGCCACCATGAGAGGTGTAAAAACAGTATTGAACATTCATCGTTTCGTGAGGCAGTAATTCACCACGCACATAAACAGTATGTTCTTTAACCATTAGATGGATGTGTGTATGAGTGTAGCTCGAATACTCATCATAATAGAATCCTATTATATTTAATATACTGGTGTTGTTACATAACAAAGGAATAAAAAGATTTAAGGGGGTTGGATAAGAAAAATAAAATAAAATAACGTAAGAGAAGACATTGCCTTCAAATCGGATAACTCTTTTTGATTTGACCTCAAATGATTCCTTGGAAAGACTTCGGCCCAATGTGTGGCTTCTAGAAGTAATAGATGTAAGTGGAGAGAAAAAAGGAGCAGAGTTTGGTCAAACCAAAGGCTTGAGAGGTGTGGGTAAGAGGGTAGAGGTGGGGGACTTTTATAAGAGGGAGGAGGGGAACTCTTGGAAGGTCTTGAAATGTTAATTTATTATAAAATAATTTTCGGATATTAAAGATCCCAAAATTATATATATATTGGATAAAGTGATAAGGGTTATAAATACACCAATCCAATAGGTTTTTGAGAAGTTTATGCCTTATATGTTACCGTATATTATCATTTTATTTAAAGCATTCATTAATGAGATAATCATTGTATCATCATGGTGTCATAAATAAATTTATTTATATAATGTATAAAAATTATAAAAAAATATCATGATGTAGGAAATATTTTTATATTTCTCATGAATATTTATAGTAAAAAATATCACTTGTATAACACCAGGTAAAAATTGTTTTAGTAAAATAATACATGTTTGTGACACTTTTATTTTTACTTTAAATAAAAAGTTATTAATGTCATTTTCATACCCATGTGGCTCCATGGGGTCCACAAGTTGACCCATGGATTTTATTGGTTAGGGATGAATTATACAATAGGTTTACAAAAAGTGTAATATTAATTTCAAATTATTATAACATTTTTTTTACCTAAAATTACAATAATTACCGTTAATCGCGATTAATAAAACATAAAAGTTACTATTCACCAAAAATTTATTTTAATCTCATTGAACCACATTTTACATCCTAATAAAAACCATGTATGATGGAATTTTGAAATTAAAATCACAGAGGTGGTAAAATTTCATTTAAAGGAAAAATCATTTTTTAACTACCTCTTAGTGGTTTCACTATTCATCAAAAATTGAGGTTTTTCAGAAAAATACCAAAAAAATACCCATAAGTTGTATTTGATATTCCAAATTAAAAAATGAAGTCTATTTTACAAAATTCAAAGCATATAAGTTGCATTAATCAATTTAATATTCAATTCCCATTGTCAAAATATATAGCATGTTTTTAAGAAACAAAATATTTCAAATGATTGACACTAGTTTAAGTCCAATTTCAAAGTGAAATTAATTCCAATGACCACCATAGGATTAAATGGTAAAAACATATTATAACTATAAATTAAACCCAATTAAAAATATAATCTATGCATATAAATAAATTATATCAAAAGGAAGGTTTGAATTAAATTACAACATTTTCACTAAGAATGATCTTTATCGGAAAAATAACAAAAATTTACACAAATTAAATTTTGATATCCCGATTCTAAAGAAGGATTTTATTTTGTCAAATATAAAATATAAAATTTTCAAAAGTATCTTCAAAAAGGGTTCACCATCAAAAGGCGGTTAATCGACCTTTTAAAAAATACTAGAAGAGTTATGCTTAAAATTGGATTCATTTTCATTTTAAACCTCTAACATTTATTTGGATAAATGAAAAAATATTTGAAAAATAATATATAATCATTTGGTAGTTAGTTATATTCATTATTTCCCTTATAATGGCTAGGCATTAAATACCAATTAAATAATATTATTATATTATTAGTGTGAAACATAAGATTTCAATGAAACCCATTGTTGTGTATTAGGTATGCCCTTGAACATAACATTCCCTTTAAAGTAATATTAATATTTAATTCCCAAATATTAATAATGATGAAAATTTCATATTCTTTATTTACCTTTAATGTTACATCCTTCCCCCATTTTGGGAATTGTGTCCTCGCAATTTTAAAATTGGGCTTAGAAACTTTATTAAAAGTCCCACATCGTAACAAGAGTTAGTAAAACAATCAAATTAATATAATGAAAGAGAAGTACCATGTTCACCCATGTAAAACCATACTAGGATTCCATGAAAGCATGGATATGGAGGAGAAAATAAATTTTCATGTTCTAAAGGAGAGTGATAGAAAACATGATTAAGAGAAAGTTAACCGCAAGAAAATCACAAACTTATGATGGGTTAAACGGTATGTGATTCCCTGTTTGGAAAAGTTATCAGAAAACATTTTTGTTTTAAGTAAATTTTCAAAAGGTAATTTATTTATGAGCTTAACTAAATCATAAGGAACCATACTCACTTGTCATGTAGACTTTCATCTTTTACTAGATTTCTAACACAAACTCATATTTTCTCCAAACGATGAGTATTTCAAGATGACTTGTTCATATTAATAGCGCTATAATCACATTCTAGAGAATATCCTAACCCACAGAAGATGGTCTATATTTTTCCCATGTCATTAAACCTTAACCAAAAAAAATGTTAGAACAAGATCAGATAATACCCAAAAAGTACAATCCTTTATAAAAAGAAA
This sequence comes from Viscum album, assembly GCA_963277665.1. Lineage (NCBI taxonomy): Eukaryota > Viridiplantae > Streptophyta > Magnoliopsida > Santalales > Viscaceae > Viscum > Viscum album. The sequence continues at coordinate 1,323,906,861 of OY728142.1, read as the reverse complement.
TTCTATTCTTAATCTCAAAAATTTGTCCAAAAAAACCAAAGTTCATTAAAGACCATTCGATAAACAACTATCCATAAAATTCATAATAGTTATCCAAACTAAGAATTAAACCCAAATCTCTAAAGGATTTAATCACATAGTCTTCCAAGATAAATCTTAACATTTATCTCCAAATAACATCAGTTACTCTTAAAGTCTCGTATTGAAATGTAACTAACCTAATCACTTATCTCCCATGATAGGAAAATCATTTCCATAGATAACCCAAAATAAACTTATTCCTTATTCATAAGATCTTCTAACTAAAAATAATTTGTCATCCTAACCAGGGACTTCACGTAGTCGAGTGGTAGGCAATAAATACCAGTTGCACATTGGTTGTGGGTTCGATTCCCACAACATTGTCCAACACGATGAGTTGTCACACGGTCTGCGTAATGTCCTTTTCCAAAAACAATATAATTTTTTAACATTTTTAAAAAGATATAAATTCATCAAAAAATAAGCATAACATAATTTAACCTCAATATTATCTCATGCCTTTCATTTTCCATCATAACATATTTTAACCCATAATTACCTCAAAAGTAAGGATCATATAAACCATAATTGTAACCTTTATAATTATTACCTGAACTTCCACATCGAGTTGGTTATCTAGTACATAATGCATTTGACAACTCAAAAATTTTCAAGTGGTTAGTCACGACTCCAGATATTTGGTTGAGGAAAACCACAAGATTTCTCATTAGATCTCCCATATCATTCAGTTGTTCTTTCCGAAAACTGTCACAGTTTTCTTCACATACACTGTCACTTTACTGCCTACTAGATCCAGTCATTTACTAAAAACAAATAGTTCAGTGTGAGTATATCATTAGAATCATAATATAATACTATGATATAATTATTCATTTTATCTTAAAATCATTCACTATATCTATAACTATGACCCTTTCTGAAATCCTAATCATTATGGTAATGTCACCTATGCTTAATGAATACCCTAACCTATAATGTTATCTAAACTGACCTCTAATACCAACTGTAAGGACCCAACCTTAAAACATTATATAATCTTGAATTAAATGAATAATCACATAGAGGATATTTTTAGGTTTATAGTTTTAGATAATTAGGACATAACTATTACATCTCAAAAGATTACAATGTAGACACTTCTACTAAGATTCCATAAAATAAAAACTCCTAAAATGAAACATGACTAGTTCCATGTTTTTGATAGCACGTTGTTCCTTGATCCCATCCTTCACCCTATTCATCTTTAAGGCCTATGGATAACATTTTAAAAACTTGGTATGAGCATAAAAATCCCATTAAAGGATACACAACGTAGGAAAACTGTTAGTTTTTCAAAACAACAATTAAATGATGAATACTTTATTAAAGTAATACTTTTAACCTTTATAAAGTAGTAAATACTCATCACTGAATAAAAGATCACTACTTATCCTTTGTAACCAATAGATTACCATAAACCCATATAAAGAACACATAACATATAAAGGTAACTTGGTACATAAACATACTTAAATGGATTAAACATACGGTCGACTTCCACACATATCACTACATGGAATAGTCATACGGCCGACTTTCATACCCAAGGCATTGGAGGTTATAACATAACCACTCGTCTTGGTATTCAGGGCACCACCTGTCATATGGTTTATCACGTAACCACCCGTCAAATGTCTAAGTACCATTATAAAATCATAAGACATAAAACTAATTTAATGGAAAGAATACGTTTCCACATTTCAATCACAATATATCATTTCAATATATTGACATAAAAAATCCATTATAAAAACCATTTTCATTACCAAAATACATAAAAATTTATATGGTATTTATTTCATTTTAAAAACATTACAGCTTGTTGAGGAAGCCATAGACCAAATAATACTCATGATGGCAGAAAAGTTCGTTGTCACCACGTACGTTAAATGAAACATTACGTTTTGTCATTTAGCAAAACACTTCATAGAAAATGATTCACATTGAATGAAATAAAAATTAAAAGGTATTTTATAAAATGTATAAAAGAAAGTCTTGTATTAGAACTAAATATGTTTCAATGAAAGGTGATTGAGACGAAGTACCTTAAAAAGTCAGTATCCTTAGATTTAGGATAAATCAATTACATAATAATGTGTGACAAATATAAATAAACCTAATATAAGAGTATATTAAGTGTAAAACAATCATAGGTCCTCCACACATATTCATATAATGACAAAAATCAAGAAGTAGAGGTTTAACCCAAATAATTGGAATTGGGTTAAGAAGTTCCCATGAAAAAATTCGATAGCCTAACGGCATCACGTAAAATTTTAGAAAAAGAGTTGATGAGAGAGATAAAGGGTATATCATCACTTTGAAATAAAATTTACAGAAATAAAGATATATAAGAACATATCCCAACAAAAGAAGATGTAATTTTAAAGACAAAACAATAATATGTCTTTTAAAAAAAAGAGGGTGAATGGTTCCCTTACTGACTTGGGTAACTTTCGAAATGTACACCCCGTGAAAGAAGGACAATACAATATTGATGTAAATACTCATAAAAGAAATTATATTACACAAAGAGTATAATAATGGGTAGTAAATACATAACCTAAAGTAAATGTTTGCAAATGTATTATAAATCTCACAGTAATAAATGTGAGATGAAAAACCCCTTACGAAAACTCGGAAGCCTAACAGCGCAACTTAAGAAATCCAAAAATGCATTTATGAGATCAAATAGGGTCTCTCATAATATTATCATAAAAATTAAAGAATGAGGAATATAAAATAACATCCCCAAACATAATAAATATGAGCTTAAAAGAAATGACATAAAAGAGAGTACATATAAAGAAAGAGAGAAGTAGGATCCCTTACCTCAAGTCTGACATGTCTTGTTCGTTTCTTTATATGACTGAATAATAAACATTGGTCAATTTATAATTGATTAAGGACCTACTTTAAAGATTATTATTCAGTTCATATCACATATTATAATGTTATAATAATAGGTTAATAACATGAATTAATATCAGACGTTTTTGTCAATGTTTGGTACATGAGTCAAAATTGAACTTGTTGGAAAAGAATTTTCCATTTAGTTATACATACATAATCTCTAGAATAGTATTAATGATTTAAATAACATATATATCCAGTAAATATTCATTTTCTACTATTCCATAACATTTGGTGATAATATAAATGAAATTCACCGTTCATGGAGACTGTATGTTGTACGTACGCTTGAACGCTACTTTGATTTATTTTTCATATTAATGGAATTACAACTAAATGAGAGAAATATATATTATAATTCCAGAATGATATCCATCATTTAGTTGTAATATATGACATATATATAATATATATATGTACTTATAATATTACATAACATTTGGAGATAAGAAATGAAATATACCGTTCATGGAGACGGTAAGTCGTACGTACGCATGAACGCTACTTTCATTTCTATTTCATACAATAATGGAATGAAAATAATAATGATACATAGTTATATTATAATTATAGTATAATATAATATATTACATCATTAAATCCATCCTTTATACATCCCACATATAGTATTAACGATTCAAATCACATTGAGGGGGCAGTGGTCCGCACTTCCTACAATGAAATTATCACGTTTACCCATTATGGAAGCAATAAAGGTATGGAATAAATGAAAAATACAGAAATATAAGGAATACATAAACATAATTTATGTATCTTATATAAATACAGTGAAAATTTAATGGCCACCACGAGAAGTGTTAAATGAAGATTGAACAATCATCGTTTCAGGAGGCAGTAATTCGCCACCCACAAAAACAATATGTTCTTTAACTATTAAATGGAGGTGTTTATGATTTCAGATCAAATACTCCTAAAAATAGCATCCTATTATATTTAATATACTATTGTTGTTACAAAGTAATGGAATAAAAAGAGTATAGTGGGTTGGAAAAGCAAAATAAAACAAAAGAACATAAGAGAAGACATTACCTTCAAATCAGATAACTCTTTTTGATTTGAGAAACAATGCTTCCTTGGAATGACTTATGCCAAAATTGAGGCTTCTAGGAGTAATAGAGGGTTGTGGAGAGGAAAAATGATTAGATTTAGGTTGATCCAATGTCTTGAGCGGTGTGGGTAAGGGGGTAGATGTGGTGGCCTTTTATAAGAGGGAGGAGGGTCACTCTTGGAAGGACTTGAAAAATAACATTATTATAAAATGATTATCAGATATTAATTGTCCCAAAATTATATATTTATAGGATAAGGTGATAAGGGTTAGAAATCAACCCATCCAATAGGTTTTTGATAGGTGTAAGTCTTATATTTTACCTTATCTTCTCATTTTATATAAATCGTTCATTAATGAGGTAATCACTGCATCATCATGGTGTCATAAATAAATTTATTTATTTAATGTCTAAAAATTTTAAAAAAAATATCATGATGTATGAAATATTATTAGTTCTATTATTAATATTTATATTGAAAAATACGACTTGTATAACCCCATGTAAAAATTGTTTTAGTAAAACTATACATGTTTGTGACACTTTTATTTTTTCTTTAAATAAAAAGTAATTAATGTCATTTTCTTACCCAAGTCGCTCCATGGGGTCCCCAAGTTGACACATGGATTTTATTGGTCGTCCATGACTTATCCAATAAGTTTATGACAAGTGTAATGTTAATTTCATATTATTATAACATTGTTTTTACATTAAATTAAACTAATTACCTTTAATCGAGATTAATAAAACGTAAAAGTTATTGTTCCCAAAAAATTATTTTAATCCCAATGAACAAAAATTTACATCCTAATGATAACCATAAATGTTGGATTGTTTTAATTCAAATCACAGAGGTGGTAAATTTTCATTTAAACAAAAAATCATTTTTTTAACTACCACTTAGTGGTTTCACTATTAATCAAAAATTGAAGTTTTTCAGAAAAATACCAAAAATTCACCATAAGATATATTTGATATTACAAATTCAAAAATGATGTCTATTTTAAGAAATTAAAATCATATAAGTTTCATTAATCAATTTAATATTTAATTCCCATTGTCAAAATAAATAGCGTGTTTTTAAGAAACCAAATATATCAAAAGATTAACACTAGTTTAAGTGCAATTTCAAAGTGAAACCAATTAAAATGACCACCATTGGATAAATGGTAAAAATATATTATAACTATAATATTAACCAATTTAAAAAGATAATATATCCATATATATAAATTAAATTCAAAGGAGGTTTTGAATTAAAATACAACATTTTCACTAAAAATGATCTTTATTAGAAAAATAACAAAAATTTACACAAAGTAAATTTTGATGTCCATATTCTAAATGAGGATTTTATTCTATATAATATAATATATAAAATTTTCAAAAGTATGTTTAAAAAGGGATCTCCATCAAAATGTGGTTAATCGACCTTTTAAAGAATATTAGAAGATTTATGCTTAAAATTGGATTCAATTTCATTTTAAACCTCTATCATTTATTTTGATAAATGAAAAAATATTTTACAAGCATATATAATAATTTGGTAGTTAGTTATATTCATTACTACCCATACAATGGATAGGAATTAACAACCATTGAAAATAATATTATTATATTATTATTGTGCAACGTAAGATTTCAAAGAAACTCATTGTTGCGTATTAGGTACGCCATTGAACATAGAATTCACTTTAAGTAAATATTAATATTTTATTCCCAAATATTAAAAAATATAAAAACATCCTATTATTTATTTACTTGGGATGTTATAGTACCGCTTTACCAATGCCTTGGGTGTGATAAAACGTGTGTATATATCACACGCTTGGGGCCATTTTGGGATCTACCATGAAGTGTGTTATGCACATTCCCCAACTAAGAAAATGACATTGAATAGCACTGTTCATAAATTAAACAGTGTCTGAGTCCAGTGGGACTCATACCTATGTCAGTTCCACCACATAGCAAGATGGCCTAACCGATGAACGACTCAACCTATGTTCATGGGGCCTTAAATGAATATATGTTTCCAATAAATTTGGTCAATAAATATATTCATTAGTGAGCATAATTGATGTGCATTTGCTCTATATTCTTCATTAATGTTAATTATATACCATACACCCTTATTATTATCCCTATTGTCCATTTATGTGATTAATCATTTTTTATGATCTATAATTTACTAGGTATAAGAATCACTCATGTTATTCCCATGAATCTATTATGTTATCATAAATAATTATAAAAAACAATAAATATAATTAAATAAACATATATCTATTATATTTATAATTATAAATTTTATTTCTATACAAATAATTTTTAAATATAATTATTTATAATTGTAATTATTGATAAATATATAAATATATATAATTATAACATTAAAAAAGATACATCTATTATATATATATTTATTTATAAATAAATATTTATAAATATATTTAGTTATACTTATTTAAATAATAATATATATATGTAAATAGATATTAAATTATAAAAAATATATTTATTATACTTATAAAGTTATAAATATATATGGTGTTTGGGGGTACAATTACATTAAATAAACACACACTACACACACAAGCTAGAAAAGGAAGTCCATATCCCCCCTCGGATTGCCCACCAATAATGCCATATTTATTCAGTACATGTCTCGAAGGCATCAGGGGCATGAATCCCATTACATGGAAAAAAGGCTGAAAAACTGGCATGAAGTCCTAATGAAACGTCATGCCTGCATCATATCTGTGTCACTGCCTGCCTGGAGAAATTCACCCCCACCCGAATTTGAGGATGGGTCTGATGCCGGAATATGGGGAGCATTTACCACTTGGGAAGCCTCCAACAACGTTAAATAAATATATTAATAAATATATACAGATATTAATAAATAAATACAAATATTTATAATTATAGATATATGAGATGCTTAGGGGTACAATTACAATTAAACACACATACACAAATCACACACAGGACAAGAAGACATGTCAAAGCCCGCCCAAGAAGAAATCCCACCCATAGTGCTTTATTTATTCATTACAAGGCCTGTAGGAATATTGGTAATGAAGCACATTACATCATCTATAGGCCCAGTGGGCATGAAATCCCATTACAAGGCCCGTAGACCCATAATTTAGACACAAAGTCCCATCAGTTAATAAGTTTTCTACAATAACCATGTAGTTATAGAACTCGCTATAGTGTTTTTGCCACTAAAATCCCTTCTAAAGGACCCACCACCACTATAGTGCCGCTATTACTACAATTTCACTACTGCAATAGTGCCACTACACCACATGCACTCCATTGGTTTTTAACCCCCTACCTCGGCATAGTATAATAGGTTACTTACCACTAAGCTGAACCCTAACTATACAAATATTTATAATTAAAATTAAAAACAAATATAGATATATTTATTAATTATAAAATTATATTACATATATTAATTATATATATTTATAAGATTATAAATAAATTTAATATATTTGTTATAATTTTACAATTTTATAAATATATATATATATATATATATAAATATAAATTTATTAAATATATTTATCTAAAAAATTAAATATTTGTTTATATTTATAATTATAAATAAATATATATAAATATTTATAAAATTATAAAAAATATATTTATTATACATATATTGTTTTAAATATATAATTAATTAAATATATTTATAAATATATAAAGATATTTAAATATAAATACAAATCATTATAATTATACTTATAAATAAATATAGATATATTAAAATAATATTAAAATTACAATAAAAATATTAATTATATATAATAATAAAATTATAAATTTAATAATTATATTTTTTATAATTTTATAATTATTTAAATAATTATATATATTTATATAATTATAAAAATATAATAAATATATTTATTATCTTATAGTGTTATAAATATATGTAATTAAACAACATATTTATAAGTACATAGAAATATTTATAATTATAATTGTAAATACATATAGATATATTAAAATAATTATTAAATTATAATAAATATATTAATTATATATATTTATAAAAGTATATGTATAATATATATATTTTCAATAATTTTATGATGATGGAGAAGGGGGCAGAGTGCACTGTGGGAAAACTCTTCGATGTATCAAGGGAAATTTTTTTCTCTAGTCCATGGAAAATATTTATTGTTATTTTGATCCTATGGAGGTATTTGTTCCTTCTTTGAAGGTTTTAGTGGGGGTTTAAAATGAGGTATAAGTGCATAAAGTCTCTCCGGGAACTGAAGTGACGAGTGAGATGAATCTGGTGTGCCTCTATGATAATCTAAATCCCAATGTTGCATATAATATGATCTTTTCATATTCTCATCATGTACCAGCATCATCAAATACAAGGATCACAACAAGTGGTTATATTTTTATTGGTGTAGAAATCCCTAAATTATTTTAAGAGTGCCCTGAGGAATGTGGATTCTCCCTTCCTCCCTGTGTATTGCTTCCTAGGTGGGTTCTTTATGTAAACTTGATGCTTTAAAAATTTTCTTAATTCAATCTTGATCATCGATTACTAGTCCCTAATTTCAAAAGGTAAGGGTCTCTACAAAACATTTTCCCTTCAGAACAGAAAAAATGTCTTTCATGGGGCATCTGACCAATCATTATTGATCCATGTTTTCTAACTGTGTATAATGGGATCCTCTTTTTGATCCACACTCATCAAAGAACACCACTACTCAATCCAATATCTGTATTATAGGATTGAATATTTTCTTAAGTAACCCTTTATTTTTTTATGTAGATTAGACTGTGGGGAAACTGATAAAATTATAAAAGGACACTAAATGAGCTCTGCCTGTCCATTTTATAGATCATTAGTTGAATTTTATAAGTCTCATGATCTAATTAAAATTGTGTCTTCGACTGTTGGGGACATCTATATAAAACTCTTAATCCAATTTGAATGGATTCCATATTTCAATGGTTTCTATTTTTGAATTGGGAATTCTGTTAAACACTATCACAAGAAAATTCAATGCACAAATTATATGAAATATGGTCATGTTTCAACGGTCTGTATACTTAACCATTCTATCGGCATGGATAAAATGAGTATCAGTATGGTCCCCTTAATGAAATAATTGTTTACCAACAAAAGTATAGTGCGATTAAGAACCAAAATGATATAAATGTTTATTTTTCTCTTATTTTCATGATGGGACTAGGATAGGGGAAATGAGTGGGTAAGGGTGTGATAATTGAATCTCCTATGATCCTGCCGCTGAACATACTAAGGACAAAAAAGGTGATTTATCTTTGGATCCTACCTCATGGGTTGAGACTACTTTGGATGAGGAATTAAACTAATATAAAGCCGAAAATCCAAGAATAAGTGGATAGGGAAATGATGAATGAAAAAAATATTAATTATAAAAGAACTTTCCAGGTCAAAGTGGTTAAAAACATAGGCATAGAATAAGTGTTTTATATTGAAAAACCTGTACCTTCTTATTTAGTGTAATATGAAATAGAATCTCCTAAAAACACACTATTTATTGAAAAAATTATCTTCAATGATTTGGCCAATGATCCAATACATGAATCAAATGTTAATGATGTTGCAAACTATAGTTATAACCATCAGATTTTGAAGGATAATTCAAGATCAACTCAATTTTCCCCCATGTTAAATATGATACAAGCAATAATGTCCAAAAAGAAAAGGAGAAAATAAATGAAAATTTGGTGAGAACATATGACATTGATCATCAGGGGATTACTCTTATTTCCAAATTTTTCACTAATTAAGAGAAGGAAGAACTAGAAGGGACATAATAGAAAAACAAAAAATGGAATTATGGTCATCATCCTTAGAGTCAAGGGTGAGGACGTGGGTGTCTGATTAAACTGTAAATAATGAAGAATTGAAAATAATGGTTGATTTTGATTATGATGAAACAAACATTGAAATCCTTCTCCAATTAGAAACATTATTAGGAGAGAGTTATTATGGATTCCACTGCCATTATTGTGGTTGTGGTATAAATGAGAATGACCTATGAGAAGAAGATATAAGGATTGGAACTAATATAAGGAAAAAACATTGCATTTGGTTTTCTGATGAGGATTGTGATACTCTATCAGACCTCATCCCATATTTATGTTTTATTATTTTCTTTCATTTTAATTTAAGGGGTTTTGACACAATGTTTTAAAAAATAAAAAATTATTAACATAATTTTATAATAATTTATATAAATGAGTAGATACTTATTTATAGTTATAATTATAATTTAATATATATTTTTTTTTAAAAAATTACAATTATACTAAAAATATTTATTATATTTATAATATTATAAATATATAAATATATATTAGGTGATTGTGGGTCTAATTACATTAAACACAAACACAAAATATAGATCACCCCATTTCTGGTATTCAACCCCTCATTTATGCTTTTCTTTTATCTAATGTATAAGGATGGAGGTTGGGAGTCTTTGGTGAACATTAAATAAATTTTTTTTGGGATAAAGGAGATGTGAAAGGGCTATTCATGGGTTTTCCAAACCATATTTAAATCCTATGAGAGATCATGCTTAGTAGTAGGTTCTAGGAAGTAGATTCAACACAATTAGTGCATAGTTAGGGTCACCATTTGAGGAGTCCATGTGAGGCTATTGTGATTCCTTTGATGTACATAGATATACTTCTCCTCTCTTCTTAGATTTTCATATATACACTCTTTATGGGTATATCTAAAATTATATATTCCAAAAATGATGATATTTGGACTTTTTCTTGTTATGGAAAGATATCTATGGTGGTTTGGTGGATAATCGAGGTAGGTAGAATCACTCTCAACACCTCTTTATAGAACTAAATGGAATGTTTTCAAATTGATTGTTTTTTTTGTATTTGATTATGATTTTTATACTTTATGATTTCTATAAACCCTCTTTGGTGATGGTAGTGAAAAAATATGGTAAATTAGTTCTTTTGATTAATGTTTTTTATTCTTCATTTTAAAATTATTATTTTAAAATGGTATTTTTCTAGAATAATGGTAAATAGATTTGATGAAAATTATTTTTAAAGAATGTAATGGTGTTTTTGAGATGGAATGGGTAATTAAAATGTTTTTAATTAGTTTATTTGAATGGTTTTGGAATATATGGGTTGGGTGACTTCATGTTAGACATTCCCCTGAATAAGTGGTATGTACCATTGTGGGAAAAGGTGCATGAAAATAGATCGGGGCATGTTTGATTGGGTGAAAGCCAATTGGATGAGAGGCCAATAATGAGTATGGAACTGTCATAACTAAGCATGCATGGTTGGGTGTTCAAGGAAGTGTAATGCATTGTTTAGGCTAAAAGGATATTGAAAATAGGATCTAAAGCCTTGTTTTGTTTTTTTATGATTTCTGACTTTCTGGAATATGGGTTAACATGGAACTTGTTTACATTGGTTTTTACATGGTTTTGGATCTTTTTTATATTTAGTTATAAACAGTTTTATAAAATTGATTATATAAACAATTTTATATAAATATTTCTAACTTTTCAATCCTAGTGGAAAGAGTAGTGAATTCATTGGGGAAAACCTAGTAGATTTTAATCTAATGCATGATTTGTGACTTTGGTGCTTTTACAGATGGTATCTTCTGAGACATGGGAAAAGGTAAGGTATCACTTGTATTTAGCAGAACCTCAAAATACTGGGGTTGTTTGGTGATATTGGAACATGGAGCTATGGAGAATTTAGTAATGTGGTCATCTTAGATCAATCCATTGTTCATACTCTATTAACCATGTTTTTTGGATTGGATTCTGTTGTAGCATACATTGGTGTGGAATTTTGATAAATATGATAGCTGAGTTGTCTTTTTTTCTTGCATTATATAATGATTGTTTGACTATGGTAGTTTGGTTAATGTTTTATTTCTTAAATGTTAAATCAACCCCACTAGAATTTGAAATCCTTATTCATTAATTCCTTTCCATTGGACTATTGGGGATGTTGATTAATTCAAAGTAATGATTCATTGTATTCTCAAGACAATGGTAATAATTGGTTCATTACAAATGGTATCAGTTTGTTTGATCCAAATGTTTCTTATAGATAAATGGTATCAGTGTTCCTTTACTTTGGAACTAGTAATAATTATTTGTCTTGTTCTTGGAGTTTAAATTCATTTTTGTCTATTCCTTGGTTAGTGATATTTGAAAGGATTATGGCTGTTGGGACATGAAATATATATATATCATAAAAAGGTGTAGCTATCATTTTTATGCACAACCTCAAGTTATCATGGAGATTGGTTCAGATGTTTTTTGGAGAAAATTATAGGATTTTGTAAATCTCATGCTCATGGGATTATCAATGATAGGAGCATGAAATTCATTGTAGAAGAAAAAAATCCTATTGGGATTGCATTTTTAATTTTGAGAAAAGATTTATTATTTTGTTCAAAGATGGATTTTTTAAAAAATTTGGAATTTTTTTCAAATGAAATATTTTGAAAAGAGCATGGTTGACACATTTTGAAAATGGTTTAAGTTTCAAATGAAAGAAATGAAATTTACCAAAGTGTTTAAACATATTAGAGGTTGTTTTGGAAAGAAATTATAAAATACCTGATGTGATAGAATTTGAAATTCTAAGGCATCAGTTCCTAGAGAGTGATACATACATAGTTTTTTCTCTATTTGACAAATAGAATTTGATCGGAATCATAGAAACCAACCAAAAGAATCCATGGAATATGTGGTTTCCCCTGAACTAAAGGTGACCAATGATATGGTTTTGAGTATCATACAAATGTTCCACTATTTGGATACAAGTAACTAGAGGGATGATCTAAGGAATGTTGATCATTCCATCCAGTTCATGAAGTAGAATCCCCCAATCGTTTGTGGTGATTATGAACCTGAAAAGGAAAATATTTGGATGAATATGATGAATTGTATCATCATTTATATCATCATACCATCAGAGATGAAATTTAGTATGGTGGATTATATGCTTGAGGATCTCACATGCTAGTGGAGGTATTTTTTGGGTGATGCAATAATGGATCACAGTCTTAGTTTGGAAGATTTAATGGGATTTTTTAATAAAAAATTATATCATCACACATTCAGGATCCAGCGAATGACATAATTATTTACTATAATGTAGAAAAATATCTCCCTCATAAAGCAAGATGCTAAATTCATGAATTTAGTACTCTTTTTACCATAGATTATGGATAGTGCATCCTTGAAGGAACATATTGTAAAATTAGTTCAATGGAAGGACATTTGATTGAATATTATGGTGCTATGCATTATAGATTATACAGAGATGATGAACATAGAGTCCTTGGATAAATGTGAAATCATAAGAGCTTTAGGAGGGGGACGTATGATGATACCTACAACAAACTATGGGAACATGATTGTTGGGACCTAGTGGAAGAGGGAATAATATTTCAAATGTGGGAGGGGAAAAAATTTGATAGTTCGATCACCGAACCTTCCTCTACAACCCAAGATGAAAGCAGACTATTTCTAATGTGGTTTGTTTGAACACTTTAAGAAAGATTGTACGAAACACTATAGATCATTCCAAAACTGCAATCTGATTGTGAATATTCATTGAAATTGTCACAATGATCATAGGTTAGTTGTTGCAAGCATCGTATGCTTTGACTGGACAAGGCCCACGGAATCAATATCATTGGAAGAATAGATCTAGTACTAGTGATACTAGGAATATAACGACTCCACAACAAGGGTGGTCTATATAATGAAAAATAAATCATAGTCTAGCGATGAAGCAGTTTAATGGAGTTGATAAGATGATGGTTTATGATTATGTTGGACCATCTATAGAGGGAGGTATGATACTTTTGAATTCTACCCTTATACAAGTGTTGTTTGATACTACTATATCATGTTTCATCATTTCTTCTAATGATATTGAAACTTGAGGTGATTCCATCCGTGTTATACCTTCAAATTCATCTATGTGAATGATAATTTCTAGGATTTGTATATAGGGATTGTTCTATATCTATTGATGGAGGTGAGCTGATGCGGGACTTATTAGTGTTGTAGAATAATGTCTGACATAATCATATGTATGGATTGGTTGAAAACATTTAAATCACAAATGAAATACTATATAAGAATGGTTAGTTTCACAATTGTGGATGGAATAGAGTATCTATTTAGAAGAGAAATGTTTATATAGACATGTTGAATGATCTTGTTGGAATTTGTAGTAGGGGTGATCTCTTACCAGTTGGTGACGTTGACTTTGGAATCGATAGAAGAGATTGAGGATAGTAGTTTTCCAAAAGTTTTGGATAAATTTCTAGATGACTTTCCCAATATTTATCAGGGTTTCCACCCATAAGTGAAGTGGAGTGTATAATTAATCTCCTTATGGGTACCATTACTATTTCCCTTCAGTCTTAAATTATATATCCAACAGAATTAATGGAATTGAATGAGTAATTGGAAGAGCTAGAATGAAAATGTTTCATTCAATTGAGCATGTCTCTGTAGGTAACACCTATCTTGTTTTTGATGAAATAGAATAAAACTATTTGGTAGTTCATTGATTATCAGATGCTAATCAAAGTTATGTTAAAGGATAGATATCCCCTTCCATGCATTGATGATATCTTTGAACAATTTAGGGGAGCCTAGTGGTTCTCAAAAATTGAATTCTGATAAGGATATCATCAATTGAGAGTTCAGAATAAATATACTCTGAAAATAGATTTTTGAGGAAGATATTGTCACTATGAATATGTAGTGATGCCTTTCAGTCTCACAAATTCACCATCAATCATTATGTAATTGATGAATAATATATTTCAATGATATATAGAATCTTTTTTATGGGGTTTCTGGATGACACACTGGTGTATTCAAGGACAATGGCTGAGCATGAGAAAAACATGGCGATAGAGTTGGGAATCTTGAGAGAAAATTTTTTGTACTCCATTATTTGAAAGTGTGATTTTATAATATAATATATAAACATTCATGTCCATGTAACTTCAGAAAAATGCGTTTTAGTGGATCCTAAAAATATAAAAGACGTTATCTCTTGGAAACCCCCAAATAATATCATTGAGGTAAGAAGTTTTCTTGATCTAGTTGGTTATTACCAACTATTTTTGAATTCATTCTCACAAATAGATTCTCCAATGATAGATTTGTCAAAGAATAATGTTTTATTCCAATTGAATGAGGAATTCTAGAAGTCTTTCCAAGAGATGAAGGTTCATCTTACTTTTTAACCTTTATATATTTTTCCAGAATTTGGATATTGTTATTTGGTGAACTTTAATGCTTTGGGATCTGGGATGCAATGTATTCTCATGAAAATAGACCATGTGGCGACATATGGTTCATGGTATTTTCGAGTGCATGAAAATATTTAACCAACACACATTTTTGAGATAGAAACATTTTTCCATTCCTTGAAGAATTGGAATCATTTTCTATTCTCTGAGAAATATACTATGATTATGGACCATAATGTATTGAAACACATTCTCTAACAACAGGGATTCAATATAATGAAAAGGAGATGGATGAACTATCATTTTATGTTTTAAATTGACATGATTTATACATCGGGAAAAGGAAATTCGGTGGCTAGTGCATTAAAAAAAATTCTTACACTCTATTAGAAAAAGAAAATTTATATTACTGGTAGTTAATGTCAGTCCTAGAAAACGTGCATGTTGAATGTAAAGACCAAGGTGATGTTTCAGTTTTATTTTTAGTCTTCATGGATTCGGATTAAGTAAATATGGTCAAATGGGAACAAAAATATGATTTGGAATGCCTGTTTATGAGTTCAAAACTCAATGGTGGGGGGACAATTAAGGGTTGGAAACTTTATGAGAGTTTATATTTGTGGTTCATAGATCGGATCATTTTACCTATAGATTATTAGGAAAAACTTCTTCATAATTTCCAACATTCGATATGAGTTGTACATCTAGGAATACATAAGATGTATAAGGCGTTGAAAGCATAATTTTGGCCTATTAGTATGAAATGGAAAGTGACTCAGTTCGTTTCAAGGTGCATAACATTTCAGAAAGTTAAGGAACAACATCAAAAACTAGGAAAGTATATTGTAGTTTTTACTTATCCCTATGTGTAAATATTCTTAGATAGCCATTGATTTTGTTATAGGTCTTCCAAGAATGGTTCGGAAACCGAATTCCTTATGGGTGATAGTAGAACGGCTAACCAAGTTGTCCCATTTCATCCCTATTCATGAAAATAAAACAATAGAAATTCCTTCCATAATCTATATCCAAGAATTGGTAAGAGACACGGTATACTTGTTCTGATAGTTTTAGATAGAGATCTGAGGTTCACATATTGTTTTTGAAAATCCTTACAAAAATACCTTGGAACTCAGTTGACTATGAGTACGACATATCATCCTTGGATTAATGGGAAATATGAAAGGATGATATGGACATTAGAAGACATGTTTCAGTCTAGGGAAACAGATTTGGGTTGCTCATAGAAGGGAAATATACCCTTATTATAGTTCTTGTTTAATAATAGCTATCATGCCTCTGTATATATTGCTCATTTTGAAGCATTCTATGGGAATCTGTGTTGTTCCCCACATTATTGGGTGGATAGAGGTGAGACATCACTAGTTGGGCTGAACCATGTCCAGGAAAAAATATAGACGATTAAATTGATCTACAAATGGACGGATATGGGTAAGAGTCATCATAAATAATACGAGAATCATTATTGAAGATAATTTTCATTTTTACTGAGTGACTATGTTTTCGTGAGGATTTATCTAACGCTTGGAAATCATGCTTTTGTGAAGCACGGTAAGATATCTCCTAGATACATTGTCCATTTAGAGATAATAGAATGATTTAGATTGATGTAATATCAGTAGGTATTTCCATCATGGTTCAGTTCGGTATATAATTTTTACGTTGTATCTCAACTAAAAAAGTATCAGTCTGATCCAGACCATATAATCCAGTGGGATCACATTGATCTATCATACTCTTCATTGGTATATATCTTGGTACACATTGTGGATAGTAAGGATAAAATCGTCTATTTAATAAAAATATCTCTCTAGTGTGTGTTTTATAGAAACATGGTATGATTTAGGAAGAGACACAGAAATGCAAGAAGTAAATGAAAGGTTGATGGCTAAACCTCTTTTAGGGAAACAACAGTTTTCTATTTTCTGAGGATGGAAAGACCAATTGTGATGAGAATGTATTACTTCGATTTTCTAGTATGCAACCCTTTATTTATTATTTCATAGTATATAAATTATAAGGGTGATGATTGGGAGAGTATATTGAACCTTCAATAAGTGTTTGGCGGCAAAGGGAGATGTTCACGGGCAGTGCACGGGTTTTCCAAACCACATAGAAATCCCTGGAGAAACCATGTGCGGTAGAAGGTATAAGGCAGTATCTTTGGCATGATTGTTATATGGTTAGGGAGACTATGTTAGGAGTCCAAGAATGGTTGTTCTCTTTGAAGTAGTTAACTCATGGTTGGAACATTTTTTTTCCTAACTATGTGACTAAATCGAGCATGTGTTAAAGACTACCTCTTTAAAAGTGGATCTAGGTCAGCCTTGCCTTTAATCAACAAATTTTATCTGAAAGCAGGTCTATCTTGGGATTTTACTTCTCCTAAGGTCAAATAAGGTTTTCCCAATTTTTATGAGGCAATTTAAAGGACTCCCATGGTGATTTGAATCTCGATTCTTGAGGTATGTTATCGTACTTCGCTGTTCTTGTCATGTTTTCTTAGATATACTAAGATATTCTTCTCTTACATTCTCAAAATATCAGATATTCAACCTTTATGTGTATATATAAGATTTTGGATGCCAAATATGTTGATATTTGGTCTCTTTTATGATAGGGGAAGATATATAAGGTGGTTTAATGGACAATTGACTCAGTTTTGTGAGCATTCTTCATCCCTTTTTGGTTTTCATGAAATCATTCAATGTAGGTGGCTTCAATCTCGACTCCTCATAGTAGAACTAAAGTTAATGGTTTCAAATTGATTTTTTTATGCAATGTTATTTTTATTTACAATCTTTATGATTTATAGAAACCCATTATGGTGATGTTTTTGGAAAATATAAAAATTTGGTACTTTTTTTAAAGGGTTTTCTTCTTGATTTTAAAATGATTATTTTAAAAACATATTTTTCTAGGATTATGGTAAATGTATTAGATCTAAAGGATTTAAAATTAAATTAATGGTTTTATTGAAATTTAATGGGTGTTTGGAATTGGTTTGTTAATTGTTTTTATTTAAATAATGTTTTTAATGAAATGGTTTGATTGGTTTGGGAATATATGGGTTCTATGAGTTCTGGTTTGACATGCCCCTGAATAAGGGATGTATACCATTGGGGTACAAGGTGTATGACCCTATATCAGGGGTTTTTTTCATTAGAATACAAGGTAATTGGATGAGAGACCTCTCATGAGTACGAAACTATCATAACAAGGCATGCATGGTTGGGTGTGTGATAAAGTGGGGTGGAATGTTTATACAAAAATGATATTGACAAATGGTTTTAAATAATTGTTTGGTTGTTTTTTTGGAATACTGACTTACTGGTAAATGGGTTAACATATAATTTATTTTCATTGAGTTATAAATATTTTTGAAACATTTTTATATTTAGTTATAAACTATTTTGGGAAATTGTTTATATAGACTATTTTATATAAACATTGCCAGCTTTTCTAACCTAGTGGCACAGAAAAGAAGTAATTGTTGAAAAATAATCAACTTTATACTCACCCATGCTTTGGAACATTGGTGCTTTTTCAGACGCTATCTTCCTAGAAAATAGAGAAGTTACACTATCACAAATATTTAGCACCAACCTATGATACATAGGCTTTAAGTGTTTTTGGAGTATGGAGTAGTAGACTATGGAGTTTTGTAGTCAACTTTATGTACTTAGTTTTTCTTCTTCTATAGCATAATTTGGTGTGGTTTTGAGGTAATGATGATGGTCGAGTTGCCTTCTTTTTATCATGCATCACATAATGTATGTTTGGTTGTTGTTTTTTGGTCAGTGGTTTATTTATTAAAGGTTAAATCAAACCCACTTGCCTTTGAAACCCTTTGGAATTTATTACTAGCCTTTGGAATTTTGGGGACATTACATAAGTACTAGTAGTGATTCATTGTATTATTAATCTAAGGGGAATATGTGGGTCATTAGACCCCACACACATAGGAATGCAATGATGTAAACATGATGCATGTAGATGGTGACGCAAATATGATGCATGCATGATGTTACACTTAGTCGTTAAGCCGGTTTTGGTCATTTTCAACATGTAATAGGCTTAATTCCCACTAGGCCATTAGACCATGTACTAAATAAATAAGACTTTATGGGTGGGATATCTGATGAGGATTTATGGCCTACCATTCTGGAATGTGTGTGTATTTAATTTAATTTTACAACCAATCACCAAACATATATAAGAATATAAGAATATATAAATATATATATTAATAATATTAAATATTTAACTGTTCTAAAAAACGATAAATGTATTTTTTATCTACACATTCTATTTTAGACTTTATAAAACATACCTTTATTAGTTCTTTTTCTGTAGCACTGATAAAATTCTATATTGATTTTATAAATAACCCTAAAAGTTGACTTCTTCTTATGCACACTTAAAGCTCTCATAGAATCAAACATAGATCATCTCATTACCATTTTTGAACCCCACTACCATCATGTGCCACTAGTTCCTTCCTTAACTGCCTCCACATCACCGTTCTTCGACACTAGCACCATATTCTCATCTCTCCCTGCCTTTTTTCCCTCTCTCCCTACCCTACCACCCTCAATCTCCTTCGCAAACACCATTGTTGTATCTTCCTACCTTGTTGTCATCTCTCCCACCACCATCATAGATATAATTTTTATAACTTTTTCTTAGCCTAATACATTCTCTATTTTGTGATGTTTCTACCTACATATTTTCATCATTTTCATCCACCAGGATGATACTTCTAACAGCTTTGATCTTCCCCCTTTGGGTTTTTTGGTTCATCTATTCATACTCTGGATTGGAAATACATGTTTTTGTAGCCATATACTACACAAAATACCAATATTCATTGTAGACCTATCATGAATATAAAATTATTCTAGAATGTATTTTTTTCTCATTATTCATAATGTTCCTCTTATATATATAACACATTTTTATGCGCAATATTATAAGAAAATAATATAAAATATTTGCCTTATTTCTTATGAATTCTCCACATGGAATTATGGGTTTTTATTCAATTACAAGTTTCTAAATGAGGCCGTTTTCACAGATTGGTTCATTGAGGTTTTTTATTAAACTATTTATGATGTGTTCTTATCATCATTACTAATAAATATATTTAATTTATCTCAGAACAAAAGTATTGGTCTATCGGTATCTACCCTCTATATATATTCCTAATATACCATATTTTCATATTTTATAGCCCATTAAAATGATCTTTGTTATTCCATTATGATAGTTAGAGGCCTCTTTTAATCATCAAAATTCAATCACAAATTTCTAACATCAATTTTGAGTTACAGTATTCTTGTTTACTAGATTATTGAATAAATTATTTTGGTTATCAATTATCCAAGACCATTCTTCCTTTAGGAGCCATTACTAAACCTCATTTCTATAATTTTTAAAATTTTTTTATTTATGTTTTCCAATATCCAGTTTTAGTATTGGGTTTTTACTATATTTTTTATTGGATAATGAACATGGATTATTTTAAAAATCCATGTTATTTCCTTATTTTTCTGACTAATATTAATTTCCTCAAAGGATACATTGAGTTAAATATAATGATCAACTATTCTCTGAATTAAAATAATATACTCAATATAGTATTCATATTTTGTCTTATCTATAACTCCCACTATCACATTTTTTCCGAGTTCATTGCATTCAACGACCTCTCGAACTATTTCCTCCGATTTTCCTAAGAACCAGTGCATGAAGTTTGTTAAAAATTTTCTTTAATCTAACTTCAGTGGATATAAAATTTAGAGAAGTATTTTATTACTAGAATACCTTGAAACTAGTTCTATTATAGTTAGTATTCCTTTTTATTCCATATTTTCATAACTTTACATACTATTCCTTTTGGATTTTACATTGATCAAGTATATCATACCTTTTTATTCATGCAAATTTTTTATTTCTCTTTAATCTTCCTTAGCAGTGATTAAGAAAAGAGAATATTTATGCTAATCTACTTGATTAAAATATTTTATCAAGACAAATTAGAATTTATCCTCTATAATTTTAAAAATCAACTATCCTAGATTAAATTTAATGAACCAGTTCCCCAAGGTTAAGAAATTTCATCCAATTATTATTAGAAATTATCATTCTTCTACAATTTCTAGAATGATAATATAAAATGAAATAATTAATATACATATATATACCTAGAGATCATCCTATATTACTATGAACTACTTGATGAATGGTTCATACTGTTAATAAATAACATCAGTTGTATTTGGATTACATTTCATGAAAATATTTAGCATCGTATGCCGGATATCCCCTATTAATAAAAAAGGGCATTATAAAATGATTATAAATTGATATTTCATGGAATAGAAAAGATATATGGATCTTTAATATTTTATTTGAATATTTCACTGGTCAATAACTATGAAATCCTCTCAAAAAATCACTCCAATATCATTTAATTTATTTTTTTATTATAAACAATTTCATTATGAACTTTCCACATGATGGAATTTGTGATATTTCAATAGAAAATGGTATATTGATGTACTATTTCTTGCCCATTTTCATTAAATTTTATACAACTCTTAATCCATTCCATGGATTATTATCTTTATAAAGGGATTATGTGTCATTTATAGATATACCTTGGTTACATTTGATGAGTATTTCCCAGTTCTTTATACATAATATTATTTTTACTATATTTCTTATATACCATGTTCTATTTATTTTTCTTTCTCCTTCATATTTTCATTATACATGAATAATTGTTTTTTGAAAAGTGTTTCATTGTTATACTTCTTCTGATATGTGTTCCTATAATTGATAAATAGTGTTTTCCAAGTTGTTTTATCCAATATTATGGAATGAAATTTGATTACGCGTGTTTTAGAAAATTCATAATTGGATTTTTTTAAAACAATAAATTAGGTACTAAATTCAGTGGTAATCAATGAATTGATGTTTTAGAAATTATTCTAGTTCTAGTTGAAATTTAAATCAAGAAGTTAGGTAATTTGAAAGTGTAAAAAATGATGGAAAATGTTGTTCTTTTTTAATGTGGTGAGTTAACACTTGTAATTTATATTTAAACCAACTTTTCTAGCCTTGGTTAATTTTTATATCAACATTTGGGGTTGCTTAAAGATTTTATGATTTCCAAATGAGATAGATTAATTCATAAGGATGTGTTTTCCTATGGGGATTGGATTTTGAAATATAATGTATATTTGACTGTATTTGAATGTCTGTTTAAAGGGCCATGTAAATTCCCATATGATTTTCCAAGGTGTTTAGAAAAAAATTTCCCCAATAATAGATTAATATGGCTTTTAAAAATGATAAATTTTCATAATATTTGAAGCATATTTTGAAAATATATGGCCAAATTGAAAACTTTTAAAAAATATTGTTCCAAAAAAATTGTGATTCCATATTAATCCCCTGTGATTTTTGTATTACAGTTGTATCATGTTATCCAATGCCTGGATGTTTATAAATTACGACCTAGTTTGTGTGAATTTATACAGTGGTGCTTCATTGTGTCATTTCTTCATTCATTGTATGGTTTTATTTTTAGATGTTTTGAAAAGGGATTGTGAAAGGTTTTTAAAAATTGAAAGAAATGGAAAGCATGATTTTGAAGTTCTTTAAAAATATTTTAATAATTAGTTTGAAAAGTGTTCTGAAATGAGAAATGTTAAAATGATTTGTAATTGAAACTCCATGGATGTGTGTATTTTGAAAATAGGGTGTTTGGGCATTGTGCCAAGTTTAATGGAAATGGTTCGTTTTCAAACATGTTTTAAAAAACTCTATGATAAATGGATTTTAGAAATTAGAATAATAGATAGAAACAACTTGGAGTTTTGAAATTTTTATTTTAAGAAAAGTGTTCTTATGGAATAGTTTAATGTTATATTTTAAAAAGGTTATTTGACCAATAGGTAATGGTAGATGGATATTCCTTCCATGTGATTGTTACCATTTAATGAAAATATTATAACTAGTGTTTTAACACACTTTTATGTGTTACTGTATTTTTGGTAAAACATTATGGATTTTTTTTTATTTTATTAATGTATTCATAACTTGATTAGTGATAATATAATACAAAATATATCTCTTATATTTGGTAGGTTATGGTGACCTATAGACTTTTAGATCATTTCTATATTTTATAGGATCATGTTTGTTCTGTCTTATGTTGCTTCCTTTGGATAACATGAGAGGTATATATGGTTGGATGGTAAACCTAGTAGAATATATTTAATGTATATATTGTGTTAAATATAAATATTAGAAAATAAAATTGGATGGATTCAAATAAATAATGTATGGATGTAAATCCTCTAACAGAATAGTATGAATATAGAGTAAAAAATCTCATCAATTTTGCAAATGATCATTCAAATGAAACTTCTAAAATCCTTTGTATGTGTTTACACTATTTTTATTCAAGAATAATTAGTCCATAATAGATGGAATGTCGCACCCTGACCACAAACACCCATGTTTTTATTTTATTTTTATTTTTTTCTATTTTTTTCGGTCCTGCGACTCTGGGTAGAGTCGAGTTTGGGTCTGGGTTTGAATTTTTGATGTTTTGATGTTTTTGGTGGATCTCATACTAGAGCGTAGTCACCCCACTGCTAGCGGTCATCGCGCATTCGGTCCGGGTAGGTGTGCGGTCTCCGCACCGCTAGCGCCGGTCATGCACTCGGTCATGGAGACTGTGCAGTTGACCGATAATAATAATTATTATTATTGGATTATTATTGATTTTATTATTATTATTATTGGATTATTATTATTGTTATTATTATTATTATTATTATTATTATTATGTATTAATAATAATATTAGTATTATTGTTATTTTTATTTATTTACTTTACTTTTATTTTATTTTATTTCATTATTCTTTCTTATTCATTATTCTTTTCTTTTCCCTCTTTCTTCTTTCTTTTTTTTCTCTCCACACATTGTCCCCTTGTCTCCCAGTCCTGCGCGTGACCAGCTCCCCTGCACCCTCTCTTCTTCGCACAGCAGCGCCAATAAGGCACCCTCTCCTGCTTCCGGCTCTGCCCTCCCTACCTTCCAGCACCCTGACCAGCCTCATCCAAGTCCTCCGCCATCCCCCTTCCCCATCGAGCCAGTGCAATGCCCGCTCCGGAGCTCTCCCTGCTGAGACAACGCCTCAGCTGCCTGCTCCCCCTGTTTCTGCGCAGGCCACACCCGAGTATTCCCTGGGTCTCGTCTTTCCCCTCATACAACTTGCATCACCCCCATGCCCTCCTCCTTGCACTGATTTGCCTGAGACCCAACGTCCCCATCTGGTTCTCCCTCAGGCCGCCGCAGCAGCAGCCAGCCCACCCGGACTGCTCCCGCCTCGCCTTGCCCCAATTGCGTCCGAGCCTGCCGATCTCGCCCAAGCAGTGTGCCAGCAGCCCGTCATTCCTCCTTCTCCCTCTTTCTATCTTGCAGAATCACCCTCCAGCAGTGCCAGTCCAGCCCCTTGGTTTTCCCTGTTGCAGCGCCCCGCTCCAGTGCACTGGGCCTCCTCCACTTACACAGTCACCGACCTCCCAGCCAGCCCATGGGTCTCTTGGCCTCCAGCGTGCACAGCCCCCAGTGGCTCCCCTTTCTCCTTCGGCATGTGACCCGGCCTAGACTTTGTTTCCTCCCCGTTGTGCCCCTCCTCTCCTCTATCCAGCACAACCAGCTCGATCCTGAGTCCCTCCTCCACTGTTCGCCACTGCAAAGCAGCCTAACTACATAGCCTACCTCCCTTTTTGTAGTATCCTTCACACTAGTCCCGACCTCACATGCGCCCAACACCTACTACCCGGTCACCCACCTCCGCTGCGCTCGAGCAGCCCGCCGATGCCTACCCCCCCTCGGACCTCCCTGCTCTTGCCGATTGGCCCTCGGCTTCCCCCTTTTTAGAGCTGCCTTGCACCCCAGCTACTCAGCACCCCTGCTCGGCCTTGGCTCCCGCCACTTCCCGCCACTGCCCATCTCACTCGCACCCTGCCCATCGGATGTCTCCCATCGCCACTATCTGGCGGCCCTTTCCGCACCCCCTGGTCAGACCGCATTCAGCCATGCGCCTTCCGCTGTTCTGGCGTGATGCCCTCTGGTGGTCCATTTCTTGTCACCGCTTCCCTAATGTGTTTACCACTTTTTCAATTCCCGTTTGATATATATACTATATATATATATTTGCCTTGGGATTATTAGAGTTTTTATTAATTAAATGATATTTGTGTCGGTTTGATGTTCAAGGACCCGCGTGGGGCGTTTCTGAGTGAGCGCCATCGCAGCGCTTTGTTTCTAAGGTTGTGTCATCATCACGCCTGTTTCTGAGCGAGCTTCGTCGTTGTGACTATTTCTGATTGAGTGTCGTTGTCGCACCTGTTTTCGAGTGAGCGTCGTCGTCACACCTGTTTCCGAGTGAGTGACGTCGTCGTGCCTGTCTCGGAGTGAGCTCCGTCATCACGCCTGTTTCTGAGTGAGTGCCATCGTCGCACCTGGTTTCCGAGCTTACACCATCGTCACTCCTTGGTCTTGAGGTAGGTTTCCCTTTGCACTGCCTTTTAAAGTTTAAGTTACATTATTTCCTGCTATCTACACTCATTAATTGTTCAATTTAGAAATTTTAATAATTTTAATAAATGTGAGATAATATAAGACAATTAATTTTTAAATGATTATTTGGTGAAAAAAGAACCGTTTATTTTATACCGAACACTTGAAAATTTTTCTTGATGAACGGACACCCAGTATCGAAATAATGCCATTTTGGCTTTTAAACATAATTCATAGAATGTGAAATGTGGTTTTGGTTTTAATGATAAAGGATTTCTTCTAAATCATGAACTAGTGTTTTGGTTTTTTTTATATTGATTTTGAAATGTGTTTAATGACCGTTTGGCACATTAAGGAAATGATAAAAATGGTTTGATGAAATGGAAATAAATGATTGAGATTTTGGGTCCTAGAAATGGCGTTCTAGACCAATTTAAAAGTTGGGTTTGGGCATGGCGTTCCTCCCCAATGGTTATCCAAGCTTGTGATATAGGGTGTTAGACATGGCAATCTATACCGAATAATTATCTAGGTGTTAGACATGGAGATCTACACCAAATATGATTCAGGGTGTTAGACATGGTGATCTACACCAAATGAGAATTGGGGGGCTTGACATGGCGTTCAACACCAAACGAATGATAATAATGATTTATAAAAAGGATGAGAGATGTGATTAAAACCTAAGTGAAATGTGATTAAATAAAGAAAGGTAAGAATGAATGGATTTCCATCCTGAGTTGAAATGATAATTGAATAAGTAGAGTAAGTGAGAAAAATGATTAAAAGTATTTTTATGCTTGAACCAAATGTAATTGTATGTATTTCTACATTTCCCCTGTTGTGTGCTTACTTTGGGCATTGTTTTTCTTGGAATGTGGTGAAATAGTTGTAACGTGGTTTTAAAATGAAAATGGTTTTCAAATGAATGCCTTTAATCCTCTTTGTACAAATTTGAGAATGTAAACACCACTTTTCCTTTGAAAATGCTAATGTCTCACTAAAGGATTTGACTTGGGTTTTTGAGAAATAAATAAGGGAAATGACTCGTACTTTTTTTTTGAGTAACATGTAGAAAACCTTTTATAAATTGTAGTTCCAACTTGAAATGGTGTTTCTTTTATTTTAAAGTTAGTTCATTGGGAATAGATATCGGGCTAGCCTACTGAGTTTTAAAACACACGACTATAGTTCTTTTCTATTTTTAGTGTCTGCGTTGGATACATATTGGGTGCATTCTCCTTGGGCGGCATTTGGTCATGAGTTGGAGAGTGAACCGGGAGGTCACACGGAGATAATGGTTGTCACTTTTGGTTAGTCTTATTTTCTTTTACTTCTTGTTAGTCTGTTTACTTAGTTTATTTTTTCTATGCTACTCTATTTAATTTCTGCTGCTTTATTTATTTATCTGGGTGAAATTGTTCCCACAACCTCTGTTGATGCCCTGGCGCTTTTCGCCACCCCAGGAGGATTGGGAATGCCTCTCTGGTGATGTCACGAACCGGCTCGGGTGAGCAGTTCAGGGTCGACTCGGGTTGGTTATTGACAAAATGGTATTAGAGAAGGTCGGCCCTTAGTGGAACTCGCTTTTCCGAGCGCCCTTTGTTATTTGGGATGTTTGGTAGATGGATATTAGGACTGTTGGGGCTCAAGAGGTAGGTTTCGGGTTTGTGCATGATCACCACCACTTGTGACGAGACCTGAGTCACCAGGGTTAGTCCGAGATTTGAGTCTTTTGTCTTTGTTTGTTTCGGATTGAGTAATGATAGTGGGGGCGAATCGGTTCACTTGGAAGCCTCACATGGGGTGGTGACCCATGTGGAGTCTGAGTGCCCAGTTTAAGGTCCTTTTAGTGATATGCCTTATTTAGGGCATGGCTCGCCACTATGTCGCTAGGTCAGACATATGAACTAGTTCCTCATTCCAGTGGGTTATTACAGCTTGGGTTCTGTTTAAATCTTGGTTTATTTGAGTGTGTGTTAAAAGGTAAATTGGCTTTGAAATGGAAAAGTGTTTCTTCTAATTATTTTTTGAAATTAAAGTGGATTTTTAAGAGAATGTGTATTAGTTTGAAAAAAAACTTGGTTTGTGTTTGGATTTGGTAATGAAAAGAAGTGTTTGAACCATGGCACTCCTTATGGAGGGTCACACGTGTGTAGGTATGTATGAAAAGTTCATGGGGGAACTTTTTCACAGAAGATGTGTTGGGATTGAATAAACACACGTGTGATGGTTCATAAGGTTCCATAAGTGTGTTTTTAAAATTTTAAAGAAATAACGGTTTTAGAAAAGTGATTTCTCCTTATGTTGTATATGTTTGGCATATCGGCCTATTTCCCTTGGTGTGTGTTGCTTATTTGATTGATTTTTGTCTTGATGCTAGTTTTGATTTTGTTTTTCATGTCATTATAAGTATGTAGCCCAAAAAGCCTCCAAATGTTGTTAATGATTTATGCCCAGTTCCCAGTTCTTTTGTGTGTTTCTTACTTATCGAGGTAATCCAGGCCTGTTAGAGGCAGCTGTGTAGTTCGGAAAGATAGCATGTCTTCAGGTTGTTGGGAACTCCCGGGGTAGTTAAGTTTCATACTTTCCTAGAGTTAGCTGAGGGTGTAGTGTTGGAGTAGTAACTGCAGGATGTATCATCGTCATTAGAGTCTGGGTGTTGTTGGTGGGGGTCAGCTCTTGTGAAGGTTCCTCATCTGGCAAGGACCTTCGTCTGTACCGACTCCCAGTTTGTTGGACCGTTCTCACGCATGCCACTAGTATGGCCGGTTTAGGAATTCTAAGTCGCCTTGTCGCATCCATCCAAAGTCTTGCTACCGTGTGGATGTTTGGGGAACCAGTGAGTGTTATGGAAGAAGTTTCATTCGGGAGGAAGGAGTTAGAGACCAGAGGATGCAAATGCTTGACTGTGAGGCAAGAGATGCTTCAAACATCAGGGCCCCAACCACCGGTCTCGGGGTGAAACTCGTGCACAGTCAGGGGTTTCCGAGGGTGTGTGGAACCTTAGTCCGGATAATTTTTTTATCCTTGGGATGAAAATATATGAAATTTCCTTATTCTATTCTAGTCATTTTTGTAAGCTCATCCTTGTTGTGGTGGTGTGATGAGTCTGTTCCACCACAATCGCAACAGTTGTATCTATCCTCAATGTAGTTTTTAAATTGTTCGGTCTCTTTGAATGGAGTGGGCTAGTGAATAAACTGACATGTTCTAGTTTGAGTTGGTCTCAGCGGTGTTCGCTTCGTGAAATTGATGGAGGTGTTGAGTTAAATTCTTATGCTCATGTTTCTGGATTATTTTGTAGAAATCTTTTCATCAAAGTATCTGGTGTGTTGTTCGGTCCATGAATGAGTTTGGTATGGGAGTTCCCGTGTTTCCCCCCCTGGGGGTGGGTTTTTTCGGGTTTTAAAGGTTTTTATATTGGTAAATTCTTGTGGTGGGGAGAACCCTCTCATGTTCTCCTCTCAATATAGGGAAGATGTTTTCCTTGAATTGGTCGGGTGTGACATTTATTGGGAATGGTCACCCTAAAGCTCTAGATTCTCTATGATTTTGTCTGGGAATAAACTCAAGTTGTGTCAACTATTGGAATCGTGACTTTCTGGGGGCATAAAGTGTTTGTGGTGGGGAGAACTGTCACACCTCGACCACGTACGACCATGTTTTTATTTTATTTTTATTTTACTCTATTTTTTTCGGTCCCGCAACTCTGGGTAGAGTCAGGTTTGGGTCCAGGTTTGAATTTTTGATGTTTTGATGTTTTCGGTGGGTCTCAGACTAGTGCGTAGTCACCCCACTGCTATCAGTCATCGCACATTCGGTATGGGTAGGTGCGCGGTCTCCGCACTGCTAGCACCGGTCTTGCGCTCAGTCCTGGAGACTGCATAGTTAACCGATAATAGTAATAATTATTATTATTATTATTATTATTGGATTATTATTGTTGTTGTTATTATTATTGTTGGATTATTATTATTATTATTATTATTATTATTATTATTATTATGTATTAATAATAATATTAGTATTTTTTTTATTTTTAATCATTTACTTTTATTTTATTTTATATTATTTCTTTATTCTTTCTTATTCGGTATTCTTTTCTTTTCCCTCTTTCTTCTTTCTTTTTTTCTCTCCACGCATTGTCCCCTTGTCTCTCGGTCCGGCATGTGACCTGCTCCCCTGCTCCCTCTCTTCTTCGCACAACAGTGTCAGTCCGGCACCCTCTCCTGATTCCGGCTCCGCCCTCCCTACATTCCAACACCCCGACTGGCCTCATCAAAGGCCTCCGCCAGCCACTTCCTCATCCAGCCAGCGCGATGCCCTCTCCGGCGCTCTCCCTACTGAGACCGCACCTCAGCTGCCTTCTCCCCCTCTTTCTACCCAGGCCACACCCGGGTCTTCCTCGGGTCTCCTCTTGCCCCTCATACCACCTGCAGCACCCCCATGCCCTCTGCCTTGCACCGAACTGCCCGCGACCCCACATCCCCGTCTGGTTCTCCCTCGGTCCGCCGCTGCAGTGGCCATCCCAACCGGACTGCTCCTGCCTCGCCATACCCAAACTGCATCTGGGACTGATGATCTCATCCCAGCCACATGCCTACATCTCGTCATTCCCCCTTCTCCCTCTTTCTATCTTACAGAAGCACCCACAAGCAGTGCCAGTCCTGCCCCTTGGTTTTCCCTATTATAGCGCCCCGCTCCAGCGCGCTCAGCCTTTTCCACCTACACGATCGCTGACCTCCCAGCCAGCCCACGGGTCTCCTGGCCTCCAGTGTGCACATCCCCCAGTGGCTCCCCTTTCCCCTTCTGCATGCGACCCGGTCTGGACTCCATTTCCTCCCCGTTGTGCCCCTCCTCTCCTCCAGCCAGCACAACCAGCCCGATCCTGAGTCCCTCCTCTACTGTCCTCTATTGCAAAGTAGCCTAACAACATAGTATACCTCCCTTTTTGCAGTATCCATCGCACTAGTCCCGACCTCACATGCGCACAACACCCGCTACCCGGTCGCTCACCTCGCATGTGCTCGAGCAGCCCGCCGACGACTTGCCCCCCCTCGGACCTCCCTGCTCTAGCCGATCGGACCGCGACCTCCCCCTTTGTAGCGCTGCCTTGCACCCCAGCTACTCGGCACCCCTGCTCGGCCCTGGCTCCTGCCACTTCCTGCCGCTACCCAGCTCACTCGCACCCTACCCATCGGCTGTCTCGCATTGCCACGATCCGGCGGCCCTTTCCGCACCCCCAGGTTGGACCATATCCAGTCGCGCACCTTCCGTTGTACTAGCGCGATGCCCTCCGGCGGTCCATTTCTTATTGATGATTCCTTGATGGGTATACAACTTTTTTTATGTCCGTTTGATATATATACTATATATATATGCATAGGGTGGATTAGAGTTTTTATTAATTAAATGTTATTTGGGTTAGTTTGACATTTAAGGACACGTGCATGGCATTTTTGAGTGACCTCCATCGCTACGCTTTGATTCTGAGGTTGCGTCATCATCGCGCCTATTTCTGAGTGAGTGTCGTCATTGCGCCTGTTTCTGAGTGAGTTCCATCGTTGCTCCTATTTCCGAGTGAGTGCCGACATCAAGCCTGTTTCCAAGTGAGCGACGTCGTCGTGCCTGTTTCTGAGTGAGCATCGTCGTCAGGCTTGTTTTTGAGTGATCACCGTCATTATGGCTGGTTTCCGAGCTTGCGGAGTCGTCATGCATTGGTCTTGATGTAGGTTCCCCTTTGCACTGCTTTTTAATGTTTAAGTTACATTATTTCCTGCTGTCTACGCACATTAATTGGTCAAATTAGATATTTTATTAATTTTAATAAATGTGAGATAATATAAGACAATTAATTTTTAAATGATTATTTGGTGTAAAATGATCCATTTATTTTATACCGAACACTTGAAACATTTTATTGACGAACAGACACCCAGTATTGAAAGAATGCCAGTTTGGCTTTTAAACATAATATATAGAATCTGAAATGTGGTTTTGGTTTTAATGAAAAAGGATTTCTTCTGAAGCACAAACAAGCATTTTGGTTTTTTTATGTTTATTTTGAAATGTGATTAATGCCTGTTTGTCAGTTTAAGTAAATGATAAAAATGTTTTGATGAAATGGAAATAAATTATTGAGATCTTGGGTCCTAGACATGGCGTTCTAGACCTATTTAAAAGTTTTGTTTGGAAATGGCGTTCCTCCCCAATGGTTATCCAATATTGTGATATAGGGTGTTAGACATAGAAATCTACACCGAATAATTATATAGGTGTTATACATGGAGATCTACACCAAATATGATTCAGGGTGTTAGACATGGCGATCTACACCAAATGAGAATTGGGGTGCTTGACATGGCGTTCAACACCAAACGAATGATAATAATGATTTATAAAAAGGATTAGTGATGTGATTAAAACCTATATGAAATGTGATCAAATAGAGAATGGTAAGAATGAATGGATTTCCAACCTGAGTTTAAATGATAAGTGAATAAGTAGAGTATGTGAGAAAAATGATTAAAAGTATTTTCATGCTTGAACCAAATGTACTTGTATGTATTTCTACATTTCCCTTGTTGTGTACTTACATTGTGCATTGTTTTTCTTGGAAAGTTGTGAACTAGTTTTTATGTGGCTTCAAAATGAAAATGGTTTTCAAATGAAAGTATTTAATCTTCTTTGTAAAAATTTGAGAATGTAAACAAAACTTTCCCTTTGAAAATGCTAATGTCTCACTGAAGGATTTGACTTGGGTTTTTGAGAAATGAATAAGGGAAATGACTCGTACTTTGTTTATGAGTAACATGTAGAAAACCTTACTTTTATAAATTGTAGTTCAAACTTGAAATGGTATTTATTTTATTTTAAGGGTAGTGCATTGG
The DNA here is from genome assembly GCA_963277665.1 of Viscum album. Classification (NCBI taxonomy): domain Eukaryota; kingdom Viridiplantae; phylum Streptophyta; class Magnoliopsida; order Santalales; family Viscaceae; genus Viscum; species Viscum album. The sequence continues at coordinate 1,323,873,962 of OY728142.1, read as the reverse complement.
GAATAGATATCGGTCTTGCTTACTGAGTTTTAATACTCAAGACTATAGTTCTATTGTTTTTTCAGTGTCTGTGAAGGATACATTTCGGGTGCATTCGCCTTGGGTGATTTTTGGTCATTAGTTGGAGAGTGACCCGGGAGGTCACACGGATATAATGGTTGTAACTTTTGGTTAGTATTATTTTCTTTTTCTTCTTGTTAGTCTTTTTACTTAGTTTATTTTTTCTGCTCTTCTCTGTTTTATTTCTACTGCTTTATTTATTTATCTGGGAGAAATTGTTCCCACAATCCCTGTTGATGCCCTAGAGCTTGTCGCCAGCCCAGGAGGATTGGGAACACGTCTCGGGTCATGCCGTGGACCGGATCGGGTGACCAGTTCAGGGTCGACCTGGGTTGGTTCGTGAAAAAATGGTATCAGAGCAGGTCGGCCCTTAGAGGACCTCTCTTTTCAGAGCTCCCTTTGTTATTTGGGATGTCTGGAAGATGAATATTAGGACTGTTGGGTCTCAAGAGGTAGGTTTCGGGTTGGTTCCTGATCACCACCACTCGTGATGAGACCTGAGTCACTAGGGTTAGTCCAGGATTTTAGTCTTTTGTCTTTGTTTTTTTATCGGATTGAGTAATGACAATGGGGGCGAATCGGTTCACTTGGAAGCCTCACATGGGTTTGTGACCCATGTGGAGTCTGAGTGCCCAGTTTAAGGTCCTTTTAGTGACATTCCTTACATGGGGAATGGCTCACCACCATGTCTCTAGGTCAGACATATGCACTTGTTCTTCATTCTAGTGGGTTATTACATCTTGTGTTTTGTTTAAATCTCGGTTGATTTGAGTGTGCGTTAAAAGTGAAATTGGTTTTGAAATGGAAAAGTGTTTCTTCTAAATTGTTTTTGAAATTAAGGTGGATTTTTAAGAGAATGTGTATTTTCTTGAACAAAACTTGGTATGTGTTTGGATTTGGTAAGGAAAAGAAGTGTTTGAACCATGGCACTCTTTATGGAGGGTCACGCGTGCATGGGTATGTATGAAAATTTCATGGGGTCACTTGTTCATAGAATATGTGATCAGGATTGAATAAATGAACATGTGATGATTCATAAGGTTCCATAATTGTGTTATTAAAATTTTAAATAAATAACGGTTTTGGAAAATTGATTTCTCCTTGTGTTGTATATGTTTGGAAAATGGGCCTATTTCCCTTGGGGTGTGTAGCTTCTTTGATTGATTTTTGGCTTGATGGCAGATTATATTGTGTTTTTCGTGTCATTACGAGTATGCATCCTAGAGAGCATCCAAATGTTTTTATTGAGTTATGCCCAATTCCCAATTCTTTTGTGTGTTGATTTCTTATTGAGGTAATCGAGTCCTGTTAGAGGCAGTTGTGTAGTTCAGAAAGATAGTGTGTCTTCAGGTTGTTGGGAACTCCCGGGGTATTTAAGGTTCTTACCGTCCCAGAGTTAGTTGAGGGTTCAGTCTTAGACTAGTAAAGGAAGGATGTATCATCGTCGTTTGAGGCTTAGTGTAGTTGTTGGGGGTCAGCTCTTGTGAAGTTTCCTCTTCTGGGAAGGACCTTCATCTGTACCGACTCCCAGTTTGTTGGACCGTTCTCACGCATGCCACTAGTGTGGCCGGTTCAGGGATTCTAAGTTGCCTTGTTGCATCCTTATGATGTCTTTCTACTATGTGGCTTTTCAGGCCACCGGTGAGAGGTCTGGAAGAAGTGTTATTCGGGAGGAAGGACTTAGGGGCCAGAGGACACAAATTCTTGACTGTGAGGCAAGAGAAGCTTCAACCATCAGGGCCCCAACCACAAGTCTCGTGGTGAAGCTCACGCACAGTCAGGGGTTGCTAAGGGTGTGTGGAACCTCGGTCCGGATAATGTTTTCATCCTTGGGATGGAAATATCTGAAATTTCCTTGTTCTTTTCTGGTCGTTTTTATAAGCTCATCCTTGTTGTGGTGGCGTGATTAGTCCATTCCACCACAATCACTGCAGTTGTCTCTGTCCTCAATGTAGTTTTTAAACTGTTCGGTCTCTTTGAATGGAGTGGGCCAATGAATAAACCGACATGTTCTAGTTTGAGTTGGTCTCAGTGGCGTTAATTTCGTAAAATTGATGGAGGTGTTGAGTTAAATTCTTATCCTCATGTTTCTGGATTGTTTTGTAGAAATCTTTCCATCAATGTCTCTGGTGTGTTGTTCAGTCCATGAATGTGTTTGGTATGGGAGTTCCCATGTTTCCCACCCTAGGGGTGGTTTTTTTCTGGATTCAATGGTTTTTGTATTGGTAAATTCTTGTGGTGGGGAGAACCCTCTCATGTTCTCTCCTCAATCTCGGGCAGTGGTTTTCCTTGAATTGGTCGGGTGTGTCTTTTATTGGGAATAGTCACCCTGAAGCTCTAGATTCTCTATGATTTTGTCTGGGAATGAACTCATGTTGTGTCAACTGTTGGCTTGGTGAATTTCTGGGGGGAAAAAGTGTTTGTGGTGGGGAAAATTGTCACGCCCGACCACGGAAGCCCATGTTTTTATTTTAATTTTATTTGATTCTATTTTTTTCTGTCCTGCGACTCTGGGTAGAGTCAGGTCTGGTTCCAAGTTTGTATTTTTTAAGTATTTATGTTTTTTGGTGGGTCTCAGACTAGTGCGTAGTAACCCCACATCTAGCGGTCATCGCGCATTCGGTCCGGGTTGGTGTGTGGTCTCCACACTGCTAGCGCCGATTGTGTGCTCGGTCCTGGAGATTTCCCAGTTGAATGTTAATAATAATAATAATAATAATTATTATTATTATTATTATTATTGGATTATTATTGTTGTTGTTATTATTATTATTGGATTATAATAATAATAATAATAATTATTATTATTATTATTATGTATTAATAATAATATTAGTATTATTGATATTTTTAATTATTTACTATTATTTTATTTTATTTCATTATTATTTCTTATTCATTATTCTTTTCTTTTCCCTCTTTCTTCTTTCTTTTTTTCCCTTCATGTGTTGTACCCTTGTCTCTGGGTCCTGCGCGTGACCTGCTCCCCTGCTCCCTCTTTTCATCTCACAGCAGTACCAGTTTGGCACCCTCTCCTGCTTCCGGCTCCACCCTCCCTACCTTCCAACACCCCGACCGGCCTTATATAAGGCCTCCGCCAGCCCCCTTCCTCGCCAGCCAGCACGATGCCCGCTCTGGTGCACTCCCTACTGAGACCGTTCCTCAGCTGCCCGCTCCCCCTATTTCTGCGTAGGCCACACCTTGGTCTTTCCTGGGTCTCCTCTTGCCCCTCATACCAGCTGCAGCACCCCCATGCCCTCTTCCTTGCACCGATCTACCCGCAACCCCACGTCCTCGTCCGGTTCTCCCTCAGTCTGCCAATGTAGCAGCTAGACCACCCAGACGGCTCCCACCTTGCCTTGCCCCAACTGCGTCTGGGCCTGCTGATCTCACCCTAGTCGCGTTCCAGCAGCCCTTCATTCCTCCTTCTCCCTCTTTCTCTCTTGCAGTAGTGCCCTACAGCATTGCCAGTCCGGCCCCTTGGTTTTCCCTGTTGTAGCGCCCCGCTCCAGTGCGCTCGGCCTCATCAACCTACACAGCCGCCGACCTCCCAGCCAGCCCACTGGTCTCCTGGCCTCTAGCGTGCACAGCCCCTAGTGGATCCCCTTTCCCCTTATGCATGCGACCCGGCCTGGACTATGTTTCCTCCCCGTTGTGCCCCTCCTCTCCTCCTATCAGCACAACCAGCCCGATCCTGAGTCCCTCCTCCGCTGTCCGCCACTGCAAAGTATCCTAACGACATATCCTACATCAATTTGTTCAGTATCCTTCACACTAGTCCCGGCCTCACATGCGCACAAACCCCGCTACCCGGTCGCCCACCACTCCTGCGCTCGAGCAGCCCGCCGACGACCTGCCCCCCCCCCCCCTCGGACCTCCACGCTCTAGCTGATCGGACCTCAGCCTCCCCCTTTGGCACGCTGCCATGCACCCCAGCTGCTCGGCACCCCTGCTCGGCCCTAGCTCCTGCACTTCCTACCGCTTCCTGGCTCACTTGCACCCTGCCCATTAGTTGTCTCGCATCACCACTGTCCAGCGGCCCTCGCCGCACCTCCTGGTCGGACCGCATCCTGCTGCGCACCTTCCTCTATTCCGGCTCGACGCCCTCCGGCGGTCCGTTTCTTGTCGCTGCTTCCCTGATGGGTATGCGACTTTTTTATATCCGTTTGATATATACACTATATATATTTGCCTTGGGTTGATTATAGTTTTTTAATTAAATGTTATTGGGGTCGGTTTGACGTTCGAGGACCCGTGCGGGGCATTTTGGATTGAGCGCCATCGCCGCGCTTTGTTTCTGAGGTTGCGTCGTCATCGCACCGGTTTCTGAGTGAGCGTCTTCAATGCGCCTGTTTCCGAGTTAGCGCTGTCGTCACGCCTGTTTCCCAGTGAGCCCCGTCGTCGCACCTGTTTCCGAGTGAGCGACGTCATCGTGCCTGTTTCCGAGTGAGCACCGTCGTCGCGCCTGTTTCTGAGTGAGCATCATCGTCGCCCCTGGTTTCCAAGCTTGCGTCATTGTCATGCCTTGGTCTTGAGGTAGGGTCCCCTTTACACTGCTTTTTATAGTTTAAGTTACATTATTTCCTACTATCTACACACATTAATTGTTCAAATTATATATATTTTTAATTTTAATAAATGTGAGATAATATAGGACAATTAATTTTTAAATAATTATTTGGTGTAAAAAGATCCGTTTATTTTATACCGAACACTTGAAACATTTTCTTAATGAACGGACACAAAATATTTAAAGAATTCCAGTTTGGATTTTAAACATAATTCATAGAATTTGAAATGTGGTTTTGGTTTTAATGATAAAGGATTTATTCTAAAGCACAAACAAGCTTTTGGTTTTTTTATGTTGATTATGAAATGTGTTTAATTCCAGTTTGGCACTTTAAGGAAATGATAATTTTTTTTGATGAAATGGAAATAAATATTTGAGATTATGTTTCCTATACATGGAATTCTAAACTAATTTAAAAGTTGGGTTTGGATATGGCGTCCCTCTCCAATGGTTATCCCAGACTGTGATATAGGGTTTCAGACATGGCGATCTACACTGAATAATTATCTTGGTGTTAGACATGGAGATCTAGACCAAATATGATTCAGGGTGTTAGACATGGCAATATACACTAAATGAGATTTGGGGTGATTGACATGGCGTTCAACACCAAACGAATGATAATAATAATTTATAAAAAGGATGAGAGATGTGATTAAAACCTAAGTGAAATGTGATCAAATAAATAAAGGTAAGAATGAATGGATTTCCAACCTGAGTTGAAATGATATGTAAATAAGTAGAGTAAGTGAGAAATATGATTAAAAGTATTTTTATGCTTGAACCAAATGTACTTTTATTTATTTCTACATTGCCTTTGTTGTGTGCTTACATTGTGCATTGTTTTTCTTGGAATGTGGTGAACTAGTTTTGACGTGGTTTCAAAATGAAAATGGTTTTCAAATGAACGTATTTAATTCTCATTGTACAAATTTGAGAATGTAAACACCACTTTCCATTTGAAAATGCTAATGTCTCACTAAGGGTTTTGACTTGGGTTTTTGAGAAATGAATAAGGGCAATGACTCATACTTTGTTTTTGAGTAACGTGTAGAAAACCATACTTTTATAAATTGTAGTTCAAACATGAAATGGTGTTTCTTTTATTTTAAGGGTAGTGCATTGGGAATACATATCGGGCTAGCCTACTCAGTTTTAATACTCACGACTATAGTTCTTTTCTGTTTTTAGAGTCTATGCTGGATACATCTTGGGTGTGTTCTCCTTGGGTGACGTTTCGTCATGAATGTGAGAGATACCCAGGAGGTCAAACTTAGATAATGGTTGTCACTTTTTTTTAGTCTTATTTTCTTTTCCTTCTTGTTAGTCTTTTTACTTTCTATACTGATCTATTTTATTTCTACTGATTTATTTATTTATCTAGGAGAAATTGTTCCCACAACCCCTGTTGATGCCCTGGTACTTGTCACCAGCCCAAGAGGATTGGGAACGTCTCTCGTGTCATGTCGCAGACTGGCTCGGGTGAGCAGTTCAGGGTTGACCCGAGTTGGTTCGTGACATGGAATAACACATGATCTTTCACAGAATAGATCGATGTTATAAATATTGGAATAAACATGCGGATAAAGTAAATGTATCTAGTCACTGGGACAAACTATGTTTTATGGATCATTTGATATGATTACACGTATGGAAAATGAAGAAGACCATATCAAGGATGTTATTAGAGATGTGAATGATGATGGAGATCATATTGAGGAAATGAAAATTACAGATGTAGATAAAATTCATGATTTCCCGTTTCTGTTTTAGAAGTTAAATAGTTGCGAAAAGATGACATTATATGATGGTTACAATAAATATACATCATTTTCAACCTTAATGAAGCTATATAATTTGAAAGCAGGAAATAGATTAAGTGACACCAGTTTTATGGAGCTACTTTCTCTCATTAATGACAAACTCTTAGAAGACAATGAGCTCAAAAACCAAACATATGACACCAAATAAATGTTACACTAAATGTGAATGATCTCTAAAATAATACACAATATCATGAATGATTGTATACTATTTTCCATGGACCAAAAATCACATAGAGAATTCCCAAAGTGAGGTAATTTTTGATACATGAAAGATGAATCTAATACCATAAAATTTATATGATAATTTCAAATCATTCCATTGATAAGGTTCCTATATGGAATTGAGGAGGCTATAAAAAATTGATGTGGAAAAAAGATACAAGAAATAATGATGGGAAAATATGTCACCTAGAAGACTCCACATTTGAAGAGAATTGATCGTGAGTATCCAGAATTTGAAAACAAGCTAAGAAACATTTCTCTCTCATTGTCTATAGACGGAGTGAATCCTTTTTCTATTCAAATATTCACTCATTATAAATGGTCAATTTTTTTGGTAAGTCATAACATTCCCATATAGTTATTCATGAAAAAAATACATCATGCTATCTATTATTATATCTGGACCAGAACAACCTAGTGATGATATTCATGTTTATTTGGATATATTGAACAATGATTTCAAATTATGATGGGATTCCGGTGTTACATTGTATGATGAATATATAAATTATGATTTCATGTTGAGTGACATGTTTTAAAAGATGATAAATGAATTTCCTACTTAACGATTTTTTTTGAGATATATTATTAATGGAACTCAATGATGTCCCGTTTGCGAACAAGGTACATAGTCAATTAGGTTGTAACATTCATAAAAAAATGTATTTCGGGGACATCGTAGATTTCTACCTGGATCATATAAGTACCAATCATGGATGAAATAATATAATATATGTTCATATGAACAAACATCATTATCTCCAAAAATAGTTGTTCAAAGTTTCGAGAAATTTGAAGATGTGTTCACTACTTTTGGTAAACCATTTTTGAAAATCATTATCAAAATAGATTTCAAAAATTGATCATTTTTTTGAAATACAGTACTAGAATTGTCTGTACATCAATCATTTTCTCGATTTTATGAATATTGATAAGATTGAATGTCATAGTGTAATCGACACGTTTCTATGTACACCTGGAAAAACAAAATATGGTATTGAGGCTTGGTTTTTACATGGTTGACATGGGAATATGAGAAGAGTTAGTGCTACTGATGGGTGAAAAAGGAACTTTTCTTCCTCCAACAACATAAAATCTTTACATGAAGGGAAGGTATCCTCAATACCACTTGTTGAATGATGTAAAGGTTTAATAAGGGTATTCATTGAATATCAAGAATGGTGTGTCAATGACTGAATTTATTTTAAGTGTTCTAAAATCACATGACTTTCATGTTTTGATGATAGATGTAATTCCTATCGTTTTACATTCACTTTTTCCAATAATTTCTATCATACATTAAATTAGATTTTTTTTCTTCTTAAAATCTATATTTAAAAATGTTATAGGCCCAAGTGAAGTTACAGACTATGGAATGAGAAATTTATGTCATATTATGTAAATTGTAAATGTTCTTCCTGCAAAAAATCAATGTTATAATGGTTCATTTGATGGTTGACTTGGTGGGAGAGATTTTACTATGTGGTCCTATATAAAATAGATGAATATACCACATTGGTTGATATCTTTTGATTTTGAAATGGAATGTCAAAAATAGAAGTCATCTAGAGGGTTGTATTGTGGAATAATATATTTTTTATAAAGTCATTGAATTCTATACCCAATACCTCTTCAATGGGGAAATTATTGGTCTACTAAAATCTTATCACAGTGGGAGGCTTGTAGATAAAGGAATGTCTAGAGGATATGTTTTCACTGTCAATAATATTGTTCAGTAGTAGGCCTACATTTTGTTTTGTGTAATATTTTGGAGATTTCCACATATGTTTATACCCATAAAAAATCTTATGTATTTGAATATATCAAGGGTTGAAATATAGATATTAAATAGACATAATCAATAGATTATTGGATGGATTTGAGACTATATTTGTAACGATTATTATGAAAATATGGAATCAATTTCAGAACGACATTGATAGATAGGTGGAGGAGAAAGTTCATATGTATTATCTTATAATTGTTATCTAATTAATGGTTATACATTCTATACAAATGAACATGATAACTATAGTACAATGAAATAATGTGGAGTTACACTTATAGTTGAATAAATTAATTTTTTATGTACTAATGATAGAAATCCAACTTACATTAATATTTCATACTTTCACATCATCAAAAAAATATAGGAGTTGGATTATACAGTATTCCATGGGAAAATTTTTCAATGCATATGGGAGGATAACCGGATTGCTGTTAAAATAGATGAATTGTGATTTGTGAAAGTTGATTATAGTAAGGAAGGGTACCGAGAAGAACCATTTATATAGAATCATAGATAGTACAAGTAGATTTTTTCCATATCCCACAATCCAAAAGTGGTAAATTGTTATATTATCATCCAAAACCAATGAAGGGACAAAGAAAAATTAAAATAAAGATGACCCTTTCATTGGGATGTTTAAATAATTTCATAGTAGTCCATATGTAGATGGTGTTTTTTATGTCATAGGAGACCACAATGAATTAATTTATATAGTTGATAGTGGGGTCAAATCCATTCATCCATTAAGAAAAATGTGACACTTCTATAATCAGTTTACATTTATCTATAATATACATCATGATACATCATTTTATTATATGTTCAAAAATGAATTTATGTACTCTAAAATAAAAGTCAAACTAATTATTTAGATAATGAATTCTTCATGTGATGGAGAACCCAATACAGATAAACAAAAAGTCTCTCATCCTGCTACTAATCGCGGTATAGAGAAACAATGAACTTCAGCATAAACTGGTTCTCTAAATCCTAAGTTCAACTGATTTCTCAACAAGTTTATAATCCTTGTGCAGAGGTACAATGACCATGTACCAATGTAGAATATACTACTCTAGAGGAACATATTGATGATTTAGAATATGAGGAAATGGTATGCGATGAAATATTGGGGACGCAAAAAATAGAAGTATCGTAGTGTGATGGTGTTAGAAAAATTACTTTAGGATAAAATCAAAGGAATTAAATATGAGGTTACATGTAATGAGCAGGGTTGACATGATAGCGCCAATAAGTACATGTTCCATAGTTATATTAGATTCATCATGTGGATATGTGTGTGTATGGATGTAGATTCATTGACCTATATTATGCTCATTCTTAGTACATTGATGTGGTAAGAGATTATGGTAAAAATATGATATCATTTCTTTATTTTACTAAAAAATGACATAATGAAACATATAATTTCTCTTCATAATACCATAGAGAGTGCATTTATAGTAGATGAATCCTATAAGAGATATGTAATAACATTTTCATGATGGATTCACAATGTTTTTCACACAATTCTAACAAGACTACATCTTAAAGATGCTAAAAGGAAAATAAACCCTTTCCCACGACTAATTTATGAACACTTGATAACACATAAAGCATGGGATAAGTTTACTGGCTATCAGGTGGATGTTTATTTCAGGTACATTATATATAGTAATACATTTTCTGAAGATATGTGTATTCTTCCCTTTTACTGAGCATTTTTTATTTATGAAACCACAAATTCGTGATTAAAATAATGAATGAGAAGAAAAACCAACATAGCCCTATTATAAAGCAAGGATGGGGTATACATCAAAAAAATGGTATGTAATTTAAATTTTCCAAAATACATTAATGTGACATGAAATAATATTAGAATTATGTTCCTATGTTTATATTGAGATTCATGAGTATAAATAAAAATCCACTTCCATATCATGACATGTTCTAGTGATGGTGGCCTGTTTACATAAATATTAGATACTAATAGATGAAAAAACCCACAAATATTAGGAATCATGAGTAAGTATTACATAATAACTTGTTTTCTGTAAATCGCTATTACATATCAAGTATTACTTATTTTCCAATATTTTCTATCCGACATAGTCACATGAATCAACATCACCTGTATAGAATTAACAACTGCTCTAAGTGTCCTTAAAGTGGCCAGAATAGTATGTCCACATCAGAGGTGTGGGTTTTGCAGTGACACCTCGATCCTATTTTGGGAAAAATTTTGATAATGATAATGAAATGAAATAGATGAAAAAATTACTAGCTACCCAGGAATAAAAATTCCAATGGTTGAGAGAGTCATTGGAAACATTAATGGGTGTAATGAAAAGAGATGAAAAAACTCAACAAAAACCATCGTATGATAATCTCCCCAACCTCCACCAGCTCTGAGGTGATCCGTTCCCCTAAAATTGTAGTCTTTCTTGAGGTAATTATAGTTCTAATATTTTTTTCGGTGAAATGTGAATCATATAGAAACTAATACATTTCATGTAGTAATATTATTCAGGGAGGTAATGGTTGTAATTTATATCTATCGACACCCACCCATTTCCCTGTAGTGAGGGATATGGTGTTAAATATCCAAAACAACAAGCTACATAGAAAACCACATACAACCGGTCATATGGGAATGTTGATCTGGGTAACATGTGATCCGATCACCAAGCTACCTATTCAAATTCACGAGGAAGATATTCATAAGGTCGAACAAGCTATTAGAACATTCATCACATGGCCACAACATCTTGTAAAAAATCATTTCAACAAGAAGGTATTCATTTCCCTTTTACTTTTTATGATAATGATATAACAATGAATGAAAATAGGTATGAATCGATGAGTTTTTTATAGATGGACAAAAGGATGGGGTGAAAGGAAAGGCCGAATCAAAACCATCTAAAGTAGAAACAAGTATGTAAAAACGGTATTATAAAAAACCCCTAAACCAGCCATAAAATTTCCATATTTACTAACATTAAAGGTTCATGTAGATAAAATGATACAATGTAGTAATAGTCACATAGTTTATTTTGAAGAAACAATATACGGAGAGGATTTAACAGACATCATGTCTTCTAATAATTTAGATTAAATCCACAATTATGAATAGCTAGTAGACTCAGTTCTAAATGTATACATGAGTCATGTGTTCATGGTTTAATTTTATAAAGATGATTTACTCTTTTCATTGTGAGTGTATATATTTCATATTTTTTATAGTCATATATATCAATACAAATTGAAGGGATTTACCCTTGAAAATATATGGTGTCATTAGTCCTCACATAACCTCTTTATACCAAAAAAAATATAATCCAAACAAATGGATGAAATAGTACCAAACCTAGCCAAATCATTTGATAGAAAACAAGGTAATTACGTAATCTTCTTAAAACCAATGATGCATGGGTAAAATGATACAATTTAATAATATCAAATATATTATCATTTCAATGATTACTTATTACTTTTAATTTTCTAGGAAACAATTTATGCTCATTATGGTCAATTTTGATACTCCAAATATTTATTTACTAGATTCAATGGGTGGATTACCCAAAAACTGACCACACATATAGCATTTTCCAATTTGTAATACACTACATATAATTTTTTAGAATTAAAATTCAAATTATATAATTAATATTATCTTTTAATGAGGATTATGTTATTATAGGGTGGGGTGTAAATATTTCCTAAATCCAGCCATGAGGGAAAACATTGTGCACAAGGAACATATCATATTCTACAACTTGATAAGTATCAAGAAATATATATTAAGATTTAAATATCCAACACAAATAAAAAATTAAGATATTTTCCTCAATTTTTCTATGGTGTCTAAAAAAATAATATAAAATATAGTTGTTATTATTTTTCATAATTTATGAGAGAGATCATATTCCATAAAAAACACATACCCTCAAAGAGGTATTTTCATAGTTAATTACTACATTACTTAAAATATTTATTAATACTCTATATTTTTATATTTTTCATTTACTTCTATGATCATTGAATAAAATTGTATTCATAAGATGATAGGAATTTTCATAGAATTTAATAGGAATCATACCTTATCGGAGAATGTAAACAAATAGGATGAATATGTGACTTCAATAAAAATAATGGATTATTTCATATTTATGTTTAATTTTTTCTTTTCAGTATTATACAGCTATGATTTTTTTCTTATTAATGTGTATTCATTTTTTCAATTTGTGGTTGTTTGTTTGAAGATGCTCAAGCTTGTGAAAGACTTGATTTAAAGGCTACAACTCAAAATTACATGAAAAGGTAATGTTTTTAATATACTATCATTTTCCTCCAAACATTATATTTTCTCTAATGCATTAATATAATCTAAATTAATTATTTTATTACTCATAATGAAAATTTATTACATATAATTATTACCCCTAAAAACCTTGTCACCCTACAATGTTGCTGTATTTCACATTCTCTCAATGATAGTAGAGGGAACATGATGGTAAGTTATAAATGTTGACACTACAATGTTTCCAGTTCAATAATGAATGAAAAAAAGAAGAAAAATAACATTGATATTAGGAATTTTTGAGGCATTTTTACATTTTTAGAATCAACCAAACCTTAATGTGATGAATGGTGTGGCCGATATAACTCAAAGTGAATTTTTTTTTTAAAATTTTCATTAATTTTAGTAAAAAGAATACGTCACATCCTAAAAACTAAGAAAACACATAATGATTATTTTTTTAATTTATAAAAATAGTACATTAGTTATTTGTGAAATGTAGGAGTTCATATCACCACAATAGGATGCACGGTGTGGCTAGTATTACTCCAAGTGTGTCTCTTTATTTAAAATCGGCATTAATTTATGTAAAAAGAACAAGTGTCATTATGAAAATAAATAAAATTCTTTTTTACTATTTTAATACTTTATAAAAATTATCAATGAGTCCTTTTTAACATGTATGACTCAACCACACCTCAATATGATGTGCAGTGTGACTGGTATCACTAAATGCATCTATTATTAGGTTAAATTTGACATTTTTATTTAACAAATGTAACTCATTAAAAATTACTAAATGTGATTTGATTGTCTATATAATTTATGAAAGTATTTAATAAGTAAAATTTGATGTGTATTAAGTATAATCACATCAAAGGGATGTACAATGAGATTGGTATGACTCAAAATGCATGTTTCTAGTTTTAAATGACATTTTATTAAAAAAATCCCTATTGGCATACTGAAAAATGTGATCACATTATGGTTGTTTTCATACATTATTAAAATGATCTATATTTCATTTCTAACATGTAGTAACAAATCTCACCTCAATATGATTCATGTTGTGGCCAATATAACTCAACATATTTCTTTTTATTTAAAATAGAATTTGGTTTTAGTAAAAAGAACATGTGACTTTTTGAAAATAGATAAAACTCATTCAGGCTATTTTAATAATTTATTTAGAATATTCTTTAGTCATTTTTGATATGTAGAAGTAATCTTAATCTCAATAAAATGCACAATGTGACCAGTATGACTCCAATTGTGACTTTTTTTGAAAATTGACAACAAATTAACTAAAAATAAAAATAACATAGAGAATACTGAAGGAACACATGTTTATTTTTCTGATACATCAGTAAAACTATATATTAGTCATTTCTTACATCTATAAATCAACCACACATTAATATAACACACTATGGGACTATTTTTAATAAAAGTTTCTGTTATTAGTTTAAAATAAACATTTTTATATAAAACATTGCACACACTAATAATAAATGAAATTACCACTGATTGTCTTGATAAGTTTGGAAAGTAATTCATAAGTCATTTTTGAAATGTATTAAGTATAAAAATATTAAAATGACCCATCATTCGATCGATATGTCTCAAAATGTGTGTTTACCATTTGAAATGACATTTTAGTAAAAAAACACATCTAGAATATTGAAATTTAGAAAACATATTCAGTTTGTTTTTATAAATTAGAAAAATTATCTATATGTCATATGTGACATATAGGTATCATCCAAATATCAATATGATTCACAGTGTGGTTGGTATAACTCAAAGTGTCTATTTTTATATAAAAATGACAATACTTTTAGTAAAAAGAATATGGGACATACTGAAAACCAAGAAAACACATCTAGATTGATTTTATTTTTTTGGAAAATGATACATGAGTAATTTATAACATATATGAGTCAATATCACCTCTATACGATGCATGGTGTGACAAGTTTGACTTCAAGTGTGTCTTTTAATTTAAAATTGACATTAATTTATGTTAAAAAGACCAAATGAGATACTAAAAACTGAGAGAAACATTTTTATTATTATGATACGTTAGTAAAATTATCAATATGTAATTAATGATGATTATAAATCAACATTACCTCTATCTAACATAAATCCAATGCACGATGTGAATCGTATGACTCAAAATGTGTATTTCTAGTTTGAAATTACATTTTAGTAAAAAAACACAACTGACATACTGAAAACCAATAAAACACATTCATATTGTTTTGATCAATTATCAAAATAAACTATATGTAATTTTTTACATGTAGGACTATTCCACAACATATTATTATGAACTATGTGGCAGGTACAAGTCAAAGTTTATTTTAAAAAAAACATTGTGCTAATTTTAGCAAAAATAATAATTGACATAATGAAAAATGATAAAATACATTCAAATTTTTTTTATACTTCAGTAATATTATCCTTGAGTAATTTTTGACATGTATAAGTCATCAAAACCGGAATATAAGGCACATTGTGACCGTTATTACATTATGTGTGTTTTTTATTTAAAATTGATATTAATTTATATAAAAAAGAACAAGTGACGTACTTAAAACTGAGAAAAATCATTAATATTATTTAAATAATTTAAGAAAATGATAAATGATTCACTTTTTATGTGTAAGAATATAACACACCTGAATTTGATTCATGGTTTGACCAATATGAATAAAAGTATCCAATATTAGTTTAAAATTAACAATTTATTTCAAAACTTGTCACTCACTTAAAATCGAGTAAACGCAATCCAATTGTCTAGATATTTTACAACCGCAATTCATATGTAATTTTTGATGTGTATGAATTTTTCTCAAATAAAAATAATATAATATGTGATTTTATTGACTCAAAATGTGTCTTTCATGTTTTAATTTACATTTTAGATAAAAAGCACAACTGACTTACTAAAAACCGATAAAATGCATTCGAATTGTTTTGATACTTTAACAAAAAGATCTATATATAATTTTTGATGTGTAGAAATAAAGTGAACCTCAACATGATATATGATGTGGTTGATATAACTCCAAATGTATCATTATTTAAAATTGAAATTAATTTTAGTAAAAGAAAAATTGATATACTCACAACTGAGAAAACACATTCATATTGGTTAGATATTTTAGGACAATTATCCATAAAAGATTTATGATGTGTAATAATCAACCTCACCTCAAATGATGCTCAGTATGACGAGTATGACTCCGAATATGTATTTTTTATTATAAAATGATATTTTATTAATCTATTCATCCATATTAATTTTTTATTTATTTTTATAGTATTACTAATATAATATTTTTTATGAAGTTTGAATCTCTTTCACAGGTTGATCTTAATTTTTTTGGCAACTGACATTGTGGGAAGATATTTTTTAGAGGTGATCATGAGCATCAATAGATAATACTTTAATGTTTATAAATAGTTTTTGTATAATTTTAAATTTAATTATATAAAACAATGTTTCAAATTTATATGAAAGTATTTTTCTTATATATTCCCTGGGAAGACATTTTTTTATAAATTATGTCACTTAAATTTATATGGGATTATTGGAAATTAATGGTGTTTTCTTGGTGTGTTGTTATATTAACAACACATTGGAGTGAGGAAGGTCATTATCAGCAGTAAAAATAGAAATGAAAAATGGTGGCATTTATTATTTTAAGTATGGATCACGAGCTCCATTTATAAATGGTTTTCTAGCACTAATAAATGGGACCCCCCTTTATAAGCACTATGATCTATAACACTTTTTTAGTGCTATTAAATTTTTTTTACATTTTTTTAAAGGTAATATGTTTAGTAGTGAATTTTCAATCCCTTTGATGTTCTAGAACAAAATATTCATTTCTTATTTGATTTTACTTTTCCACTTTTTGTGTTATGTTCTTTTCTTCTATCCCATGTAATTGGTTTTTTATTTTCAACATTACCCTTCATCCCATTTTTTCTATATTTATAACTCCCCACCAATATATTGATTTTGTCATGAACTATTGATTTTTTAATGGCCTCAAGGTTATCAATTTACTCTAGAGGATGAGATTATTCAACACAATCTTCTGAAAAATTTTCACTTAATGGATTGGATTTTATATATTTTCTTATTCTTGAAGATGTGGCCTAAAGAGAATTACTTATCATATATTTTACTAAATAGGGGGACTTATGGTGTAGAAAATTGTTCAATAGGATTGTTTTTATAGTTTTCTCCCATATTAAATATAGAAGGCCCTTTTGGAGTTTCATTCTTATCTGGAGCTGATGTATGAACACATGAAAGATCCATAGGTCCCTGATTTTTGTTATCACTTCGTATGTTTCATTTTTTGGCATGAGAGACACATGATAGGTGGGTTCCACTTTCTTGATCATCATGGTGGAATTAATTCCCATCCTATGAGTATCATCTTACAGATTTTCATCCTCCAGGATGAGGTCCTCTAGAATATTTTTTCACATAATGGATTATAGGATGACCAGGTGTGCCATCAATTTCCATAGTATGTTCATGTTCCATCATTGGGATATCAAAATGATTATCAAACTAACTAGATATGGTGGTGAATTTTAGGCCACTATTAGGCTCCTTATCCAATGTTATTTCAAGTGCTGAATTGGAGGTTCAGGTGTCTTGGGATGTTTTCTTACTCATAAAAATATTCTCTACCATATATCATTGTCATCGCCCATAGAGTTTTAATATCTTTCAAAACATGACTCTTATTCAATAAAAAGTGTTATTACCAATTATTTTATAATAATTTTAAAATTTAAGACATAATTCATATTAAATTTTCAAGGTGCTGTTGTTCTCTATGGTGGTGAGGACCACCTCCCCAAAATGAATGGATTTCCAATACACTTAAATCAGTACCATATTAAATTGATTAAATATTAGGTTTTCAATTTAACTATATTTTCTAATAAGAGTTCAAATAGTAGAAAAAATATATCATCGAATCTATTAATTCCAATACAACTAATTCATATTTAAAATGGGGATCTATACTTGGGTATTTGTACTCTTAACAATGAATGAATCAAAATCCGAAACACATTCTTCAAT
The DNA here is from genome assembly GCA_963277665.1 of Viscum album. NCBI lineage: Eukaryota > Viridiplantae > Streptophyta > Magnoliopsida > Santalales > Viscaceae > Viscum > Viscum album. Next base: position 1,323,856,079 of record OY728142.1, on the reverse strand, counting down.
TCTGATGAGGAAAAGTTTTAAACATAATGATCTGAATATCCATGAATATATTTTGTAGTAATTATAATGGATAACAATATAATAGACTCCCATACCCATCACAATCATTTTACACTCTTTGAATCCATTGATATTTGTGGCCCTACTAGACAGGTCATTAAATTTCCACCGAATATCCCCATTCCAAATAATTTCCCTAAAAATTATAGAAAACATACTATGGACCTATCTCTTCAAATTATTTTTTATTTGTACTTACATAGGCCAGAAATAACTTGCTTATATCTTTTCCTAGATAGTAAGTGTTAAAATAAATGAAAAACCAATCTCTCTACCTATTTGAAAACACCATCGATCATTTATTTAAATCAACATCGCATGAAACTATAAAAGGATTTCTTAATGAAAATTTATTAAGTGCCCTATCTTAGAAGAGTCCATTGTGACCAACAAATTCTGATTGATCTATATATGGGGATGAATAATTTCCCTTGGGATAAAAAAAAATCTATATTTTGTGCTCGATCGTCATAGTCCCCACTAGAGTTGTCATCAATTTTCTCCATTGATCCAACTTATTTTATATATATATATATAATTTTTAATGCAATTAAAATCCATGATAAAATCCTCTTCCGATTCATACCCTGAATTTAATAGTGAAATGGAATGTTTTAACCACTAGAAAAAAGGATCATAAGTTTTATAAATAGAATAAATTTTTTTTATATTTTTTAGGTAACATATAATATAAAAATAATTCTTCACTATGTATATCAAATGAAAATAAATTTTACATATTTTTGAGTTAAATAACCTATTTAATGTCAAATGAAAACTAATTTCATGATAATGATCCATCTAGTGATATAAAAATTAATAAATTATGATTTTGAATCCAAATTTTAATTTGACTACGTGTTATATTTTTTAGGAATATAATCTTAATATGCTATCAAAATTTGATCCTTTTTTTAAATGAAGTAAATTTTAATGAGAATAAAGGTGTACATAAAAGAAATTTTTTATTTAACCAAATATAAATAATATGTTTTAAATATGTTAATATTTTATGTCAATAATCTTTGTAGCATTTATTATTATGTAGTTAATCTTATTAAATCTATTCACTTAAAAATATTATTTAACATCTTGAAATTCAAATAAAAAATGATGATTTTATATTTACATGCATTATTATTTTTTTTACGTAAAAAACATTTATATGATTGTCAATTGAAGATTATAAACTATAAATGATTCAATAAACACAAAAATATTCTTTACAATCAAATAAAAAATTCAAAAAGTATAAACAATGTTTATATGTGAAAAGTGAGAATGTAATTTTTTCGAAAATATATATTAAACATGAAATAAATTAAATTGGATAGGTTAATAACAAACCATGTGGAAAATGGATTTCATGATAATAAATATGTCATAACCTATAACTTATATATAAATCATATTATGTTCATAAAAATTTATGATTTTTTATTTCAACAAGATGTGGAAATATAATCATATAACCATACTTGGTTGCCACAAACCCTTAGAATAATCAGTGTCCACATTTCCACAAAATGGAAACTCAATTTCATAGAAAATAATTTATACATTCTATAAAAATAGATGATTATAAATTATAATTTTTATTTCTTATTGGAGTTATATAACACATATTAACAATGTATTGTAAGAATATTAAAATAAGTAAATGTATTGAGTTAAAAAATATGGTTCTAGATTTTATTTTGTTTGATGACTTTGATTCTTCAAGAGTTCCTAGATTCTTGTTACCCTAAATTACTTATAACTATAAATTTGAGTATGTGATGGATTCATATAGGTTTCCTTCATAATTATCAAGATCCAACTACATGTTTATATAGTTGTTAGATTGGGACATGAGAATCATTATGACATAATTCAATGTTTTACTAATAAATTTAGATTTAATTTTTTAATGTTGTTCCACATATAATAGTATAAGGGGATGGAAAAGTAAATTTCATAAATTAGGTATTTTAAAATTTTAAATATTTAAAGAGTGTATAAGTTAGTTTATTTTCTAGGGTAATTCTTTAATGGTTAAAATATAGTATACAAAAGAGAATCATTTAAGGACTACTCTTTTCTTGTATTTTTAACAAAAAAAAGAAGTCCTAGATCCCTCCTAGAGTTTTTATCACAATGGATTGTTCCTAGACTGCTTTGTGTTGATAAAAGGAAAATAGAAGATATATTAGTTTTTTAACAATTTTTAGTTGGTTTACATATATAATTAAATAATAAATATTCTTCTATAAATTAATCATCTTATTAAATTATAATTTTGTTTTTTTGGAAATTTTTTCTACAATATATTATTTATTTATTATGATTAACAATTCTAGTAATAATTTTTTCTACTATAAATATAAAATATTACTTATATATATATTGATAATTTAATTTTGAATTATTAATTATTTTTAAATATTATTTTAATGATATTACATTTGAAAAAAATTATAAATTAAGATAAAATTTAAAAAGTTATATTTCTTCCAAAATCAATCTAGAATAATGTACCATTAAAATTATATAATTATTAATGATTATAAATATTTAATTTGAAAAATAATAATTTATTAAAAATTAATATTGTAATTTGAAAAATTGATATTAGAAATGTAGTTGATAATTTAATAAATAAAAATTGAAAATAATTAGTATAATAATTAATCAACTGATTAAAAATACATTAAATAATAATAATAATTTAATTTAATTTAATTATGAGTAATCAAGAATGACAGTGCATGGAACATGGTTTACCAATCCCCGAACCTTTTAATAAAAAAAAATGATGTAATGACGCTACAAAAAATATGGTTTTATCATTGCTAAAAAATTAATTTATCAATGCAAAAAAGGTGATGATAATCGACGCACTATTAAAAGAGGATCCATTTTATATGTTCTAGAAAAGCACTGATATAGAACCCTTTTATCATCACTGAAATAAAAATATATAAAATTGATCCTTTATTAGTGCTAAAAATGTTGATAAAAGGGTACTTTATCAACTATTTTTTAGAACTGTTAAAAGAAAACATTTTAAAAACAGTGATAAAAGACAACTTTTATCAACCCTTTCATCAAAGAACTAATAAAAGTAAAAAATAACAAATGAAAAAAATTTCTTCATATCAGAGGGTTTTAACAATGCTTAAACCCTTATATATAGTGATATTCCCCAGGCTCGCACACCCCAGCCACCCCTACCAACATGCCCAAGCCACCCCAACCATTAACAGTGCTAGCCCCAATTTCACCTACATTCCCACCCCTGTCTCCCCTGGATTCAAACTCGAGACCTCTCCCCAATCCGTGAGGACCCATTACCACTCCTCCATGTTACACTTTTCACCATTTAATGATATATCTATTTATTTCTATATATATATAGTTATATTTATTCACATATATATATATTTGTATATTTAGATTAATATATTGTTATATTGATATATTTATATTTATATTAATATATATATATATATGTATATTTATATGTTTATATATTTATTCATGTATTTATATATATTTATATCTATTTATAAATATATATTTAGATAGATTTTTTATCTATATATTTCTTTTCAAACTAATATATATTTGTAAGATCAATTTTAAAAACCATTCTAAAATATGTTTTTTGTGTTTATAAAAAAATAATTAAATACATAAATAGAGATATATATGTATATATAACACACTCACACACACATATATATATATTATATGTGTATCTGTAAGTACAATTATAAATATTTATAAATATTTACACATATTATATATTAATATGTATGTACATATGTTAAAATATATAGTAAATATATATCAGTTTGTTAATATAGACAGACACAAATACACACACACACACACAAACATTATATAGCTATATAATTTTTCATATATTTGTATTTGAAATAAAATGGAGATTATTATTTTTAGATAAGGATTATACATTAATAAATATTTTTTATTTGTAAATATGCTTAATTATTTTTAAGCAGAATTAAATTAATATGTGTGAATATATAAAAAATATGTATATATTGTTATAAATTTTAATATAAAAATAGTTCATTATAAAAAAATTAAAAAATTTCAAATCCATAATATCAATATGAATATAATATTTAGGAATAAATTCAGTCTAGACTAAAAAAGGAAAAAATAACCCCCTTAAATGAGATATAAATTTTATCAAATGTTTAAAAAAAATTGTATCCTGATTACAAAATCATTTTTTAAGGCATTTTGGGCCTTTTGTCCATGAAAAACGAGACAGAAGGTTTAGTTTTTTCACCAATCTGTAGAAATCTTTGCATTCTTTAATTTTATATATGTACAACTAAAAGTTACATCCTGATCAAAAGTTATGGTTGTTTTATGTTCGACTTATGTTTTTAAATTATTTTATATTTGTTACTATTTTTTTTTATTTTTTGTGTAGTCAAATAGTTTTTCAATTACTATTACCTGATAATAAATAGAAATTTTTTATTTAAAAAAATATTTTCTTATTTTATAATATTTTTAACTAATTATCTTATATATTATGTTTAAATGCCTATTTATAGTTATCTAAAACATATTTATAATATATATCTTGTATTTATATTAATATAAATATATGTATATATTAATGTATTATTATTTTTGAAATATATATTTTTTGGAATATACCCTTTATCCGAAATAGTAAAAAAGCACTAATAAAGACCCCCTTTAATAGCGCTATGAAAAAATGCTAATAAAGGGTTCCCCTTCAATAGTGCTAAAAAGTACAATTAATGTGGCTACCGTTATCCTCACTAATGAATTAACTGATAAAGGGGTACTATTAAAGGAATTTTTAAGCACTATTAACAGTACATTTTATCAGTGTGTTTTTGCTGATAAAGGAACCCCATTTATCAATACATGTTTTAGCATTGTTAAAGGGAGGAACTTCCAAAATACCTTTTTTGTTAATGAGAGGAGATAGTGATTATATGGAATGTTCTAAAATAATTCAAAAATGATAAAAATATAATATAATAAAGACTCTCAAACTCGATGAATGAATTATCTTTCTGTACACCCTTACTAGTATCAACCAAATCCACAAGTTAGCCTTTTTTTATCTCATGCATTTGTTGTGGGAAGAGCTCATATGAAACAGGAAGTGAACTCTTGGATAAAAAAGGCCTCTAGAAATAAAAAATTATAAATTGATATTCCACATCATCAGAAGGACCCTCAGTGCTAAACTCAATATTCTAGTCATCCAAAACCTGTATTGGGGGTTCTGTACAACTACATGCTAGACTATATACTTAATGACACTAATATTAGAAAACATGATAGATTTTCTTTCTCTATCTCAAGCACTCTAAATATACTAAATATATGATTTTGGGTTATCTTATATAATAATCTATTTAATTATAAAATAAAATTAAAAGAGATTTATTCTCCTTTCACTAAGGGAGACTCTGAACTAACTGTTTCTTTACCCATATTTGTTTTCTTATTATCAATATCATCCTATTTCATTAATGTGTTTGTAATGTCATTTTGGTAAGATTTTTTTTAAATTTTTCCATTGGGTGTTCACAATGTTGGCAGAAGATACATCTCCACATAAAGTCAACATATCCAATAAAAACAGCACATATCACCTGTTGTGACCTCCCATGAAAGGGATACCCTTCTTAGATTTTAGTATCACATGAGAATCATATCCTAGTTACTTCTTCACATTGGATTCATTTGAATCTATGATTTGGATCTCATATAATAATTTAGGTCAATATCCTCTGGCATTTCAACCTCACAATCAAACTGAACATCCTTATTTGTATCTCTACTAGAATCCACCACAATGCCTCTGGCATGTATATCCATGAATGTTACACCTCCACGAGAGATCTTCTACAAAAGAGATACATCATCTTCCTCCGCATAACTAACAATTCCATCCACCCATATAGAATCTATAATATCTAATTTTATGTGATGAGCCATATCCAAACCATCAAAGATCCTAGATATTTTAAACATGTTCGTTTGTATTATCCATCACCATCCTAGTAAATCATCCAATAGGTATCAATAATTAACTACTCCCCATCATTATTTTCTTCCAATTTAGTTACTCCACATGGATGTTTGATATTATATTATCCTTACACATCTTGTCTCAAAAGGATTTTTTTGAATTTCGATCTAATCATATTTTTAGGTCTCCTATGGTTCAGGTTCAGATATATCAATAACCCGGTCAAATAAATATTTGATAAACTCACCTGGTAATCATGAAAAGTATGCCATATTTTGATCCCCAATAGGTCTTTTATGTCCATATTTTATTCTACTATGCACAAGAATAGTAGGGATTCCATCTGTTTGATTGGAATTTATTATCTTATTGCAACAATCCATTAATTCCAGTCCTTTTAGAGAGGATTTAAAGCAGAAATTTTTTTTCGGACAATTCATATATGTGTGAACAATAATTCCCAAATACGAAACAAATGGTGCATTATTTTCATACTAAATTCTTGGTTCAACCTCAACAGTGACACCATAAATAATCAATTTCTCTGTCAATGTAGAACTAAAGTTTTACTCAGTTAATAAACATGCATAATGGTGAAATGTTTCCATTTTTTTCTTTTACAACATTAATTGGAATCCGAATCGAGGTAGCGATATCCGTAATGATTTTATGGTTCAATAACACATAATTAAAACAATAAATATGCACCCAAATATGAGTACTAGTTTCAATGTAATCAAATGGGTTAATATTAAAATTTAAATCATAGATTATTTGGGTTATGGGTTTAAAATTAATTGACCCAATTACCTAGGCCTCACAATTAAATTCTTTGGATTTTAAGAAAATATGATTGTGTCCATGACCTAAGGAAATTCATTTCCAACAATCAAATCACTAAATAGATGTAAGGAAGTATACCATATCCTTAACCTACCATGGCCTTCCACCCCTTATAAGATATACAATAGTGGTGTTAAAGTATTTCCACAGGTCCAAACATTTATAAATATGTTCATTATTTGATGAAACTTGTGTATTTCACCTTTTTTAACAATCCTCTTGGAGACTACATGTTGGAATGGTACGAAGGTTATTTCTGTGTGAAAATCCTAAATCCTCCTCCTCTAAGAAACGAAATCTTTCCAAGGACTATCACATATACTTTCTTTAACAATAACTTCTTTATCATCCATTGATTCTATAGTGATCAACATTTCATGATTGATATTATTCTATTTGGAGAATGACATCTGAATAATAAAGAAATATACACTTCCCCAATGGGCTTCTCCCCTGAGAGTGTTGAATACCCATTATCCTTATGAATAATTATCCATAATAATAATATAATTAAAAAAAATTTAGTATTAATAGAAACTTTATAGAAAATTATAACTAGTAAAACATATAATATGATAACTGATAATTTGATTTATAAATATTTATTTATTAATAAATATTAATAAATAAAATTAAAATTAAAATTAAAATATAGGCTCAACTTGTTGAAAATAACCAAAAATTAAAATATGTTTTGTAAATATAAAAAAAATATATGGAACAAAAATTATTTTTTTGAATCATTATTTAAAATTATTAATAATTAAAAACAATTTATAAAAAATTCCATTACTAATAATTATTATTGATTAAAATGTTATTTATAATTTATATATTCTAAAACAGGAAGTAGGATAGTAGTTAATGATGGATGAGAAGCATCCCTCCTTAGGGTTCTAAACTCATCGCCACCTATTATAGATGATTACTAGAAGATTCGTCTCCATATACTTTGGGGTTTTGTCATTTGGAAAATAAATTGGGTGGACTTTGGGGGCTAATTATCCTCAACTTCACAAGTAGGGTAATAAAATTTTTTACAGGTAAAGTTTCACTAGATGTTTATCTTTGTATGATAATTTATTATTAAAATTTTATCCAAAAAATTAATGTTATAGTTGTAGTGGAATCTAGATAAATATATCGGATCCTCCTTATCCTCCTCTAAATCTATTTTTCCATTTTCTAAATAAATTTATTTTTGGTATAGTGGGAACATCACAAACAAATCTTCTCAAAGGCCAGGATTCAACCCAATTGAATAACTAACATACAATGTAGGGTAAAATGAAATTCAAAAGACAACACATAATCCAAAACAAGGGGGATAGCTCACTTCCACATTCACCCTCACTTGTCCTCCAAATGAAAAGGTAGAGTGACAAAATCTTAACTGCCCCACAAAACCAAGAAAGATTCAAATTTAAAATTTTAAAATACAAACCAAGCACACACACACACCACCTTTGTAGAAGAAATCTTGTACCGTGTGAGTTAAAATAACTGTGAACCACTCATGAAGACACTAATAGAGAAAATACATTTAAGTGTAGGAAAATCCATTGACAATGCAAAAAATTATTGGGGATCAAAGTTGTGTTAATGGGGACACCCTTTAATAAGAACATGAAAAGGGTTATTAAAAGTGGAAGTTTATTAGTGATAAGAAATTTTTCTGATAAAGGTCACTTTTTATCAGTGCTAGAACTAGTGCAGAAAAAGTAAATATCGATATGGTGGGTTATTAAAATTAAATTAGACTATTGCAATAAATATATGCACCAAATATTTATATTAGAAAAAATACCGGATATGGAAAATTAATAATTTTTTGAAATGTAAATTATATAAAAAATAAAATAAGAAAATATATGATTAAAATTTCAAACACTGTGTTTTGAAATTACATTAGAAATCATAATTTTTTATAAACATTCAAAAACATCACTAGTTTCATTGTCATTGGCACCTGACCCCCTCTCAAGAAGATCAATTATAGTATAAATTCTTCAAAAAATCACTCCAAATCCATCAATATAATCCACGAGTATAATAAAAAAATTCTTTCGAAATTAACAATAAAAATTTAATTAAACATAAATATGACAAAATAAATTAATAAAATTTATAGTTTAAATTTATAATTCATACATTGTTTCTTATTAGTCACACTATGAATTTGATATAGGTGAGGCTGATTCCTACACATTGAAAATGACATATATATCATTTTTCAAATATATTAAAATAATTTGAATTTGTTTGATCATTTTTGGATTTTTTAGTTTTCTTTTTAAAAAATAATTTTAAACCAAAAATGGACACTTTGAGTCATACCTATCACATTATGGGTCAATTTGAGGCGAGACTGATTCCAACATGTAAAAATGACTTATGAATATTTTTACAACATTATAAAAATAATATGAGAATGTTTTCATAATTTTTTAGTGAGTGAAACTTTTTTTTGAAACAAATTGTCAGTTTTAGACTTATAATAGACACTTTGAGTCAGACGTGTCACACCATGAATCATATTGAGGTGATGCTGATTTTGACACATCACAAAATTCACATGGGTCATTTTCCTAATTTATCAAAATAAACCGGAGGTTTTTTCTCATTTTTGAATATATCACTTATCTTTATTTTATAAAATGACATTATTTAATAAAAATATATGCATTTAGTCATACGAGTCACATCATGTGTCAAATTGAGGTGAATTTTATTCTTAATTGTCGCAAAGAACATGTGGATCAATGTACTAAATTCCTAAAACAATCTATATTATTTTATATGTTTTTTGTACGTCATTTTTTTTACTAAAATGTCATTTTACATTGAAAATACACACATTTAGTCATACAAGTCAGATCTTGTGCCCATTTAACTTGAGATTGATTCCAAACCATAATAATTAACTTATAAATCATTTTGAAAAATTATCATGACTATATCTGTGTGTTTACTAGGTTTTTAGTGTGTGATAGGTTTTTTAACTAAATTGTAAATTTTAAGCTAATTACAAACACTTTGAGTTATACCAGGAATGACAAAAATTTTATTGAGGTGTGATTGATTCTAACATATCACAAATGACATATTGATAATTTTCATAAATTATAAAAATAATATGAAAGTGTTTTCCTAATTTTCATAATATGAAAAGTGTTTTCGACAAAAAAATCAATTTTAAATCGAAAACTTGAACATTTAGACACACCAAAAACACTGTGAATCATATAGAGGAGTGGTTGATTCGAAAATGTCAAAAATGACTTATAGATAATTTTAGAAAATTATTAAATCAAACTGAATCTGTTTTATTCTTTTAAGTATTTCATGTTTCCTTTTTACTGAAATGTTGATTTTAAATAAGAAAAACAGATATAGTCATGTCAGTAACAACATGAATTGGTTTAAGGTATTATTGATTCATATAAGTTAGAAATGACTAATGATCATAAAATATGAGAATAACCTGAATATGTTTTCACAGTTCTGAGTATGTCACATGTGCATTTTACTAAAATGTCTCTTTAAACTGAAAACATATACTTTGAGTCATATCAGACACATCATGTGTTAATTCGTTGTGAGAATGATTCTTACCCATAAAAAATGACTAGTGATTAATTTTTCAGAATTTTAAATACAATCTGAATTACTTTTCTTAGTTTTCATTGAGTGAAACATGGTTGGAAATATAATGCTAATTTTAAACTGATTATGGTCTCTTTGAGTCCCACTAGGTCTGTCGTGTATTAGATTGAGATGAAGCTTATTCATACACATCAAAAAATAACTTATGGGTCACTTTCATAATGTATCAAAATAATTTGAATTTGTTTTTGTAATTTTGTGTATACAAATTTCTTTTTTTATAAAAATATTAATTTGATATAAAAAGAAACACTTGGTTTCATATTGGTCACATTTTACATCATAATGAGGTTATGATTTTCATGAATCATCCCCCATAAAATTTTCCGTGACTACCCAATTCCCACCTTCCATAGGCCAGGGGATGAAAACTAGTACTGAAGTCATCATCATAAAAGTGAAGGAATTTTTCCTTAATTCTATACACATGAACAATGCTCAAACTGAGGAATTTAAATAGTATTTAAACCAAAACTGTCACTGAGACAACTACAGAGAGTATAGTACAAAATGAAAGTACAATGGGGCCAATATACAAGCTCAAAACCACGCAGAAAAGTACAACTGCCACGATCTGTCTGTTTGAGACCCCAACTAAATGGTAAATGAAGGGTAATTAGATGTAGGTGTAGAGGTATGATCGTTCATCCAATCTCACTGAGTACTACCTGGTCCTGGACCACCATGTTCTATATCAAAGCATGCGTATATCCCATATTACTAAACACCCCCTGGTACCGGACCACCAAGGACTCTATCAAAGATTGATCACCTACACATGACATGGAATGTCTGGGCGAATCCCACATAGGGGTGAGTACACAATATTCAGCAGGAACCCCAAACTACTATGTAAATACCACAATGGAATGTACCCCAAATGTACTGTCAGAACACCGTTGAGGAGAGTACACCAAGTTCACTAAATACACCATTGAGGAGAGTACACCAAGTACACTAAGTACACTTCTGAAGAGAGTACGTCCATTATTCTATTTAAACCACTAAGGAGAGTACAACAAGTTCACCAATTGCACCAGTAAGGAGGGTATTCCATGTACACTATTTAAAAAATGATGAGAGTATGCCACATACTCTAAGTACACCACTAAGAAGATTACAAAAAGTACACTAAGTAAACTACTTAGTATAGTAAACCATGTACTCTATGTATACCCTGAGATAACTCATGTAGGTATAGTAAAATGTATGAATGTAATATCATTATCTGTATCCCTGAACACCTTGGAATGCTGGGGTACTCCTCCCCAATAAGTACTCTTGGTATCCTGTGTCACACAGAGCTGCTCCCCATAGTGGGCTTTTCGGGTCATATAGAGATGATTCCCACTAGCCTTGGACATCTGTGACACTCATCCTTAATGATTACCATGGGTATGTTAGAAAACACATAGTCTATCCCCTCTGTGGTCCTATCGTGTCACATAGAGCCGCTTCCCTACATGGCCATCGTACTAAGGAACTCACACTGGATGAGTTTCATGGGTTATCTGGGTCACACAGAGGCACACCCCACTATGGGTCTACTAGGTCACATAGAGCCTCTTCCCACTAGGAAATTGTGGATGATCTATAAAGGGTTTCTTCTCAGCAGTCTTCAGGTCTCAGCTAGTTATAGGATTCCTTCTTGTATAGTGATTGATTCAGGGTGAAACTGATCCTCAAGACATTTATCATATTTCAACATCCTTTAAAACCAGTTTAGAGTATTCCAAAATATTTACCTATCCCCTAGGGTTCCAATGACGTAATAATTATATCAATTAGATGCCTAATTTGAGAGATATTAGCATTTTAGTTAACATGTGTCGATTGCATCTGTGACCGATCCGACCCAGTTAGAATGACCCGACCAACCTCCCCTAGGGGATCGACATGCCATAGTTTTATTAGACTATCCTGAATCAACCTATTTTGTATCTGGGCTAGCCCGGTATGGGTCTGGGCTAGCCAATTCTGGTTCAGGGCCAGCCTGGTCTGGGTCAGGGTTGGCCCAGTCATGCTTGGCTATGGGGTAGTCCCATTGGGACTTTCTCTACCCGACCCGGTTCAAATGGTGGTCTAACCCACCGGGTCTCCCAGTGACATAGTCCCATGTTGCCCATTCTAAAACCACTGCATTGTTTAATTCCCAACAAGGGCCGCCTAGCAGACCGACGTTACCTCACTGGCCTGACCTCATTTCCAGCTTGGGCTGCAATGCAACAAGGTTAAAAAACCATGGTCCTCCCTTCATCTGTTAGGCTAACTCCTACTACCTAGATTGTGAGTGTGGGCCAGGTCTCATATAGCACATATGCCTACTGGATTCTGCTTCAGTGTGTCGTGGCTGGCTAGGCTGACCACTCTAGTGTTCCGCACATGGTCCAGCACCTGCATGCTAGTAGGGTGCTATGGCCCGCGAGTGGGGCCCCCCTATCCAACGTGACCAGTTAGTTGCGTCTCCAGTCTTCCAGCCACCATCTCTTGCACCAAAGGCTCCAGGTACCTCCCTACGACCCGCACCAACCACGACTGCCACTTTCGATGCTATGTCATGCCGCTCCGCCACCAACCTGTAGCCGCCGCCGCGGGCCACCTATGGTGCATCGACGGGTTATACCGTTGACAACCTGGTCATATCCAGTTGTCCAATCATTGGTCCATCTATGAATCTAGCATCCATGGGGTGAATCCTTCTCTACTATGGCCACAAAACCTTCTTACATCCATTTCTAATGTTCATCCTTTGAGAACACACTTGGAAGGGCCTGGGCTATTTTCGTGTTGCCCTACACCCTCCGCATTAGAGTTTAAACATGTGGATTATTGGGAATAATATTTTATTGCACAAACATAACTAATCCCAATGAAAAACCCCGAAGAAATCACCACCCCACAAGAATAATTGATCCATGGATCAACCTGTTTGTCGATTGATATGCATCGATCATTTTAGAATAAATTATAACACCCGAGATTTCTATGAGAAATATTTTGTTTTTATGTTATATACATCATCAAAGGAATCATTCACCACACACAACACTATCTTGTCTTTCTTTACACGCAATCATGACCTTCCACGATAGCTTGCATTGTATGCAATACCGAGTATCACTAAACAAAAATATGCTATTAAAATATTATTATAACTAGCCGTTATGAATAGTAATACCCAATTTTTGAAATTTTATAAATTTTATCATTAAAAATGGACTTCATTTTTGGATTCGGAATATCAAAATTATCCTAAGGTGATATTTTGATATTTTTCTGAAAACAATCAATTTTTTATGAAAAGTGAAAACACTGGGTTACTATTTAAAAACCGACATTTTATTTAAATAAATTTTTATTTTAGGTAAAAATTGATACATAATACCTATATAAGATCAATGTAATTCATTGGATTCATTTTATAATAATTTTAGATATATAAAATTTTATTGAACTTTTCGTCGTCTTTTACCCACCTCCTAGGAGAATATTCAAATTTAAATAAAACATAATTTTACTACTTCTGTGAGTGGAATTTTGAAAATCCAAGAGACACGGTTAATATCAAGGAGTAAAATTTGGTTCAATGAGATGAAAATAATTTTTGGTGAATAGTAACTTTTTACTTTTATTTAGCACGGTTAAAAGGAAATAGTGTATTTAAGGGTAAAAATAATATTATTATTACCCTAACACATATCCTAATTCTATTAGATAAGTTTAATTCGACCAAAAACAACCTTAGGAATAAAATATGACCATTTAGGTCCACTTGGATGAGATTAGGAAATTTATTATTATTTTATTTAAAAAATAGTTAAAATAGTTAAAATCAATGTTTAATAACAAAAACAATTTTAATATAGAGTTATACATAAGATAATTTTGACTATAAATATTCATTAGAAATAAAAAAATATTTCATACATAATGGTATTTTATTTATAATTTTTAGATGTTAAATAATTTATGTTATTTATGACACAATGATGATACAGTAATTTACTTATTAATGAAATATTAACATAATTTATATTATAAATACACAAATAAAGGTAATTTGAGACTTTTTATTAATTTAAATAATTTTATAAGTTAATATTACATGTTAGTATTCATTTAGTTAAATTTTTTCTAACTAATCATGTTGTTATTATTATCACAAAAATGAAGTACCAAATAGTTTCAAAATTGACATAAAATAGTTTTTAAAACAAATATAATATTATTAATAGTTATTTTATTGCTAAAAATATAAGGTTCGGCCAAATGACATAGATAAGGTTATATATATTAATAATAAACATCTTGGGGTTCGTTTGGCTTGTTATAGTACCTTTAATAACCATAGAGAGTAAGAAAATAATAAGACACGGTAAAAGTTAAATTATTTAACATAGAGGTAAATATAAATGATAAGGATAAAATACTAACCTAAACATGTCTAAATTATATTGGATGAGATTATTTCGACACATCCCCACCTTAGCTTCAAAATAATGTAATTTTTAGCAATTAAAAACCGAATATGACTTTATAATAAAATAGTATTTTAGTTTTCCAAAGGTGCCCCTCATCTCGCTTATTAAAGGGCACCTCCTCCCTCTCCTCCTCACAACACTTTGAGCCATAAAGTTAGGCCAACCCCTGCCAATTACTCTTCTCCACTTCCCTAGAAACATCTCAGAGGTCCTGGTCTTCTTCAAAGACCAACCCTAGTTCCCTAAGAGGATGTTAAGAGGAGGCGCATCAAAAAAGAGGTAATATCCATTACCGATCCTTTCCAATTTCTTTCTTCTTCAACTTATTCCTCTTTAGTTGTATCATTATGAAGTAATAATTTCAGTATCACTCATATATTGATATTTTATTATAAATATGAAACAACCCTAATTTACCTTCTATCCATCCTACGGAAAACGAAATCACCACGCTTGCGTACGTACGGAATACTGTCTCCATTCCATGGTGTAATCTTTTTTCCACCACCACCTTAATTGGATGGGTATAATGGTGTAATTAATAACTATATATGATTATTTTAAAGTGATATTCATTCTGAAATAGTATATATACACTCCAATACAATTCCATGATCATGGGAACGATATCATCGCTCGTGCGTACGTACGGAATACCGTCTCCACGATGTGATGCGACTAATTCTACATGATATTCATTGCATAATGATTATATAAAAAAATTTAATGAATAAATAAGATATATATTACACTAATACCATTCTGTAAATGAGGTATCTATAGCCTCAAAAGAAGATTAAGAGTTTATTCAACAAAACACGCATAAGAACAAAAGTAATAAACACCCGAATAACAAGTAGCAATGAAATATTACTGATAAGAAGCTAAGAATATGACCATATATTATATAATAACAATGAGTATGATTCTCGAATAAGTATATAACATTATTTAAATCAATATACAGGAGGTTCAGATATGTACGAAGCAAATCAGACCTAAGATAAGGGAAAATCTCACAATCTCATTTTTATCCGAGATTGTTTATGCTTCATGATTTACTCGGGAATATTTATCATCCACATCCATGTTTCCTCAATATGTAATATTATTACTATCCTCCTGAAATTGTTTAAATCCAATTTTACCCATTGATTAGTTTTTAGTAAAAGATATGAAATGAATCTTTTGTCATTTTTAGTACGAGGTACTTTTTGACTTTTCTGGCCAAAGTACGAGAAGAATAATTTTTTAACATATACGGCATGACTGGATTTTAGAACATTATTTCCATGAAGTGTCCATTACATGTCTTCACGTTTTTTTTAATCAACCCCATTTGGATTAAAATTATATGACATGTTAGGAAAGGAAAATGTTTTTGAAGTAGAAAAGGATATTTAACTCAAGAATGAACTCCAAGTGTTTTATCAAAATTATTTTCCATATAAGATAATATACGGTTTTGTTTCGATCGCTATTTTTAAATTTATTTTATTATGTTATGATGGAATTATTTTTATGAAGTCCTTTTATCTTATATGTTTTATGTTATAATGGCATAATGTTTAATAATCCAATTATTATTACATGGGTTATGCTATGATGTATGATTGATGATCTTGTGGCACGTATAAGAATGGTATAATTATGAGATTTGTGGGACCTATATCTCCCTCCAATGCATTGGGTAAAGATTTTATATCTCATGATATAGACTTGGCTGCAAGGGAAAGTTAAATCAGTTCAGTGATACAGGACTGAAACGAGGGGTGAACTCAGTTCAGAAATGGACTTTGTCTGCTAAGATAGTCTTGTAAATGAGTCGTGACTACTATGAAATGATTCTCTATGATTATGTGCATATGCCACAAAGTTTAATGTCTTATGTTATGATTTTTGGGATTACATTTCACTACTATGATTTATCCCATTTTATGAAATTATGATATCATTTGCAGGTTATGTTTTCCAAAATGTTATGTTCTTATGAATATGTTCTGATTGATATTTCTTTTGTTTACCCTTACTGAGTATTTGAGCTCACCATTTTGTATGTTTTCTTTCCCCATGCCAGGAATAAGGTTATTAAGTATGATATGCCAAAAAGGGACTCTAGATATGATAAAATAAAAGGGAGACATTGTAGATAATTTATGAACCAATTGTTTATGTTTCCCTGTTTCTAAAGACACTATACCTATAAGGTCCTTTCATTGTTTTGTTACATGTTTTAATAAGTGTGCTTCAATTTTGAAGTATTAAAAATATATGTAAATTATGGGTCGTTAGATTTGTTATCAGAGAAAAGGTATAGTCAACCTTTGGAAACTAGGACGTGAATGCCTTAGTAAGAACCCTAAGGATAAGTCTAAGCATAGAACACAATCTTAGTGTTTTAGAAATTTCCACGAACAACCTATGATAAGACCTTAAGTGTAAAATTTTGTTCTTGACTATGTGGTTTTCCTATTATAATTAGTGTTTCTCACACTATTCTTATTTGTTTTAGTTAATGGAAGGAACCTAAATGAACCATGTTAATGGGAAATGCGATGGGCAATGCAATGATTGTCCCCCTTAGTAACCAAATGATATTGGAGCTGGAATTCAAAATATTGTAGCCATGCTCACACAACTTTCTCAAGCTATGAATCATGAAGGACTTCCCAATGGGAAAAGGAAGGAGAAACATTCTGTTGAATCCTTCATGAGACAACATCCACCCTCATTCAGCGGGTTTACTGATCCATTAGTTGGTGAACAATAGATTAGTACTACTGAAAAGATATTTTCAGTTCTTCAATGTACTGAACATGACAAATTCATCTTAGAACTGTATCATTTGGAAGGTTATGCTGATCAATGGTGGAATCTTATCAAGAATACGAGGCAAAGAGATGAAATTGAGTCCATGGAATGGGATGAGTTCAAGAACATATTTTTCAATAAGTACTTCCCTCATATTATTCGAACAAAGATAGAGAAGGAGTTTCTTGAAATGAAGCAAAAGGATGATGAATCTGTTGGTATGTAGGAAGAAAATCTTACAAGACTTGCAAGGTACGCTTCTGGAATTTTTATCCAACCTGATAGTTAGATCGATCGATTATTTAGTGGCTTAAAACCAAGTCTTCAAAGGGCGTTATCCATAAGGGACTTCAATAGCTACGAGGAAATCATTCAATGTGCTCTCAAGGTTGAGATGGAGATTGGAGTAACCCATCAGTCATATTCGTTTGATAAGAAGAGGAAAATGGAATTCAAAGGGAAATATAAAGAGCACACTGAAAAGAAGATGATTTTTCCCTTATGCTAAAAGTGTGGAATGAATCAAGGAGGGAGTTTTCTTAAAGGGACAAGTAAATGTTTCCAAAGTGGGAAAGAAGGTCATCCGGCATTTGAATGCCGCAATGATGGGAAGAAGATGTCTAGTGATGCAATCAAAGAAAAGGATACACAAAGTGCACCTCCTACACTTCAATGTTATAAGTAAAAAAGAAATGGGGTGTTATTCAAATCAATTCCCTAATCCAAGGGTTGTTGATGATGATTGATGTAAACAAACTCATAAGGCCAAAGACAAAGGAAAGTCACATGCAATTTCTATCAGCGATGTGGAGTACGATAACGATGTGGTGAAAGGTTCACTTTCCATACACTCTAAAGTAGAAAATGTTTTATTTGATATTGGATCCACCAAATCTTTTATTTCTGAAGAATTTTCTAAGGGTATCTCCATTTTACCTCAACAATTGGATGTTGAGTTAGCTGTGACAACCCCTAATAGCACAATAGTTGAATTAAAAATTTATATCTATTCTCCGATTGAAGTTTGTGGGAAAATGCTTCGTGAAACTGTTTTGATCCTTTCTATTGTAGAACTTTATGTGATTATTATAATGGATAGGCTTTTTATATATGGAGGGAATGTCAATTTACAAAGAAGGGATGTCACATATCATATTCTAGATCAATATATGATCATCTATCATTGCAAGGATGAAGATAAACTTCCAGTGGAAATTTCATCCATCTTATGGGTCTTGATTCCACTAAATGATGGTTATTTATATCAAATGGTTGGAGAGAAACTCATGATTAATAATATTCCCATTGTACGGGAGTTTGATGATGTCTTTCCGGAGGAATTTCCTGGTCTTCCACCAAATCCTGAAGTTGAGTTTTCTATTGAACTCGTACCAGGTGCTTTACCTATTTCGAAGACACCTTATAGAATGACCCCAATTGAGTTGTAGGAATTGATGAAGAAACTCCAAATGAATCTTGATACGGGATTCATACGCCCTAGTGTGTCACCTTGGGGAGCACCTGTTCTGTTTGTTAAGAAGAAAGATGGATCAATGAGACTCTGCATTGATTATCGAGAACTTAACAAGATCACTATCAAGAACAAATATCCTCTCCCACACATTGATGACTTATTTGACCAACTATGCAGAGATCAATACTTTTCAAATATTGAACATCATTCAGGGTATCATCAATTAAGGGTCAAAAGGGAGGATATACCAAAGACGGCTTTCCATACAAGTTATGGACACTATGAATTTATAGTGATGCCATTTGTTCTTACTAATGCCCCTTCTATCTTCATGGATCTAATGAATAGAGTCTTTAGAGAATATCTTTATCAGTTTGTGTTAGTCATTATAGACGATATTCTTGTCTATTTAAGGAGCAAGGAAGAACATGAAGATCACTTGAGAATTGTATTGAAGACCCTGAGAAAGGATAAGCTTTATGCCAAATTTACCAAGTGTGAATGTTGGCTTAAAAAAGACTCATTTTTTGGTCACATAATATCAAAAGAGGGGATATATGTGGATCCATCAAAAACAGAGGTTATCGAAAGATGGTCGAGACCAACAACAATAACTGAAATCCGATGTTTTCTTGGTCTCACTGGATATTATTGACGTTTTTTGAAAGATTTTTCATGATTATCCAATCCACCCACCAGGTTGACTCGAAAAGGAGTTACGTTCGCCTGGACAGAGGAGTGTGAAGAGAATTTCAAGGAGTTGAAAAGAAGGTTATCTAGTGCACCTGTGCTCACACTTCCTTGTAGTGGAGAAATATTTGTGATCTACAGTGATGCATCCAAGAAGGGGATGGGGTGTGTTCTTATGCAAAATGATATGGTGATAGCTTATGCCTCATGATAGTTAAAAATCAATGAGAAAAATTACCCAACTCATGATTTGGAGTTAGCTGCATTAATCTTTGCATTAAAGATTTGGAGGAATTATCTGTATGGAGAAAGGTGTGATATTTATATTGATCATAAATGTTTAAAGTATATTTTCACACAAAAAAAGCTGAATATGTGTCGAAGAAGATAGTTTGGGTTGATTAAGGATTAAGACTGCTCAATTCATTATCACCTTGGGAAAGCAAACAAGGTGGCAGATGCATTAAGTTGAAAAGACCATGCTAGCTTATCCATGATGAGGATCACAAAAGATCCAATATTTATGGATTTACAAAGGATGGATCTTTGAATTGTAATGGAATGAGAGAAATCTTATCTTTCCCAAATGAATGTTCAACCATCTATACATGTTAAGATTAAAGAGGCACAAAAAGAAGATGTGGAGTTACAAAAGAAGGTGATAAATGTTCTTGAATTCAACCTTGATTGTGATGGGACAATAAGGTTCAGGAATTGGTTTTGTGTTCCTCGCATCCCAGAATTAAAGAAGGAGCTGCTGGATAAGGATCATTGTTCTTCATTATCTATTCATCTTGGAATCAAGTAGATGTTAGAGACCTAAAAGAGTACTTCTAGTGGGATGTCATGAAAATAGATGTTGCTGAATATCTCTCTCGATGCTTGGTTTGTCAGTAAGTTAATGCTGAGAGACAGAAGTCTAAGGGGATGTTACAACCATTACCCATACCAGAATAGGAATGGGGAAACATCACTATAGACTTTGTCACTGTACTTCCTAAAACATCCAAAGTCAATAATTCTATCTGGGTCATAGTTGATCATCTTTCAAATTTGGCACACATCATTTATATTATAGAGGATTTCACTCTTGATCAGCTTGTGAGGATATATGTAAAGGAAGTGGTAAGATTGCATGG
The DNA here is from genome assembly GCA_963277665.1 of Viscum album. Lineage (NCBI taxonomy): Eukaryota > Viridiplantae > Streptophyta > Magnoliopsida > Santalales > Viscaceae > Viscum > Viscum album. Next base: position 1,323,834,875 of record OY728142.1, on the reverse strand, counting down.
AGTACCACTTTGCATTATATCTAATCAGGATCCAATTCTTACCTCAATATTCTAGCAAAGTCTTCAGCAGACTATAGATATAGGGTTTAGTTTCAGCACTTCTTATCATCCTCAAATAGATGGTCAGTCTGAGAGAACAATTCAAACTCTAGAAGATGTGTTAAGAGCTTGCTCTATGGATTTCAAAGGTGGCTGGGATCAACACCTACCTTTGGTGGAATTTTCGTATAATAATAGCTTTCACTCCAACATTCAGATGGCTCCTTATGAAGCTCTCTATGGAATGAAATGTTGATCTCCAACTTGCTGGGATGAAGTTGGGGAAATAAATCTATTAGGACCTGATCTTGTTGATGAGATGGAAGAAAAGGTCAGATCTATTCAACAACATAGAATAGCATCTTAGAGTCGACAAAATTGTTATGCCGATAACCGAAGAAAAGACCTAGATTTTGAAGTGGGTGATAAAGTGTTCGTGCGAATATCTCCTTGGAAGAGAGTAATGATATTTGGAAAGAAGGGCAAGTTGAGCCCTAGGTATATCGGTCCTTCCGAAATACTAGATCGTGTTGGGAAGGTTGCTTATCAATTGGTGATTCCACCAAATCTCTCTCAAGTTCATGATGTGTTCTATGTATCTCTCCTGAGAAAGTATATAACCGATCCTTCACATGTACTCAGCTCAGAAGTTTTACCATTAGAGCAAGATATTTCTTATGAAGAAGAGCCGATAGTGATTCTGGATCATAGCGAAAAAGTCATACGGAACAAAACCACTCACTTGGAAAAAGTTATATGGAGGAACCACCAATTAGAAGAATCTAAATGGGAGCTTTAGGATATGATGAGGGAGAGGTATCCTCATCTTTTTGTTACAATGTGACGAATTTCGAGGGTGAAATTCATTTTCTGTGTGTTAAAATGTAACACCCGATATTTCTATGAGAAATATTTTGTTTTTATGTTATATACATCATCAAAGGAATCTTTCACTACACACAACACTAGCATGTCTTTCTTTACACACAATCATGACCATCCTCGATAGCTTGCGTTTTACGCAATACCGAGATTCACTAAACAATGATATGCTATTAAAATATTATTATAACTAGCTGTTATGAATAGTAATACCCACTTTTTGAAATTTTATAAATTTTATCTTTCAAAATGGACTTTATTTCTGGATTCGGAATATCGAAATTAGCCTAGGGTGAAAATTTGGTATTTTTTTGAAAACTTTCAATTTTTGATGAATAGGGAAAACACTAGGTCACTATTTGAAACCCGACTTTTTATTTAAATAATTATTTATTTTATTTTAATTTATTATAGGTCACAATTGATACATAATACCTATATAAGATCAAAGTAATTCATTGGAGTCATTTTATAAAAATTTTAGATATATAAAAATTTTATTGAACTTTTCACCGTCTTTTACCCACCTTCTAGGGAATTTGTAAATTTACATAAAACATAATTTTACTGCTTCTGTGAGTGGAATTTCATAAATCTTAGAGACACATTTAATATCAAGGAGTAAAATTTTGTTCAATGGTATGAAAATAATTTTTGGTGAATAGTTACTTTTTACTTTTATTTACCACGGTTAAAAGTAAATAGGGTAATTAAGTGTAAAAATGATATTATTATTACCCTAACATATGTCCTAATTCTATTTGATAAGTTTAATTCGACCAAAAACAACCTTAGTAGTAAAATATGACCATTTAGGTCCACATGGACTAGAATAGGACATTTATTATTATTTTATTTAATGAATAGCTAACATAGTTAAAATCAAATTTTAAAAACTAAAACATTTTTAATATAGGGTTATACATTAGATAATTAAACTATAAATATTAATTATAAAGATAAAATGATTTCCTAAATAATCGTATTTTATTTATAATTTTTTGACATTAAATAATTTATGTTATTTATGACACAATGATGTTGCAATAATTTACTTATTAATGAAATACTAACATAATTGATATTATAAATACCCAAATAAATGCAATTTGAGACATTTTGTGAATTTCAATAATTTTATAGTTTAAAATTACATGTTAGTATTGATTTAATTAACATTTTTCTAACTAATCATGTTATTATGATTATCACAAAAATCAAGTACCAAATAGTGTCAAAATTGACATAAAATAGTTTTTTAAAAACAATATTATATTATTAATTGTTATTTTATTCCTAAAAATATATGGATCGTCCAAATTACTTAGATAAGGTTATATATATTAGTAATAAACAACTTGGGTTTCTTTTGGCTTGTTATAGTAAGTTTAATAACCATATAGTGTAAGAAAATAAGAAGACACGGTAAAAGTTAAATTATTTAACATAGAGTAAAATATAAATGATAAGGATAAAATATTAACTTAAACTTGTACAAATTATATTGTATGAGAGGCTTTCGACCCATACCCACCTTATATTTGAAATAAGTAAATTTGGAGCTATTAAAAACCGAATATGTCTTTATAATAATATAATATTTTTAGTTTTCCAAAGGTGCCCCTCTCCTCCCTTATAAAAGGGAACCACCTCCCTCTCCACCTCACACCACTTTGAGCCATAAAACTCGTCCAACCTCTACCAATTACTCTTCTCCACTTCCCTAGAAACATCCTAGAGGTCCCGGTCTTCTTCAAAGACCAACCTTAGTGCCGTAAGAGGAGGTTAAGAAGAGGCGCGCCAAAGAATAGGTAATATCCATTACCGATCCTTTCCAATTTCTTTCTTCTTCAACTTCTTCTTCTTTAGTTGTTTCATTATTAAGTAATGTCATTAGTATCACTCATATACTGATATGTTATTATATATATGAAACAACCCTAATTCACATTCTATCAATCCTACGGAAAACAAAATCACCGCGTGTGCGTACGTACGGAATACCATCTCCACGCCGTGGTGTAATCTGTTTTCCACCACCACCTTAATTGGATGGGTATAATTGTGTGAAGAATAACTATATATGATTATTGTAATGTGATATTTCTTATGAAATAGTATACATACACTCCAATACAATTCCACAATCATTGGAATGATATCATCGCTCGTGGGTACGTATGGAATACCGTCTCCACGATGTGATGTGAATGGTTCTACATGATCTTCATTGCATAATTATTATATAAACAAATTGAATGAATAAATATGTTGTATATTACACTAATACCATTATATAAATGAGGAATCTATAACCTAAAAATATGAATAAGAATTTATTCGACAAAACACACATCAAAACCAAAGTAATAAACACCCGAATAACAAGTAGAAATGAAATATTACTAATAAGAAGCTAAGAATATGACAATATATGATATCATAACAATGAGTAAGATTCTGGAATAAGTCAATAACATTATTTAAATCATTATACCGGAGGTTCAGACACGTACGAAGCAAATCATACCTAAGGTAAGGGAAAATCTCAAATCTCATTTTTATACGAGATTGTTTATACTTGAAGATTTACTGGGGAATATTTATCATCCACATACATATTTCCTCAATATGTAATATTATTACTAGCCTCCTACTTTTTTTAAATTCCAATTTTACCCATTGATGAGTTTTTAGTAAAAGATATGAAAGGAATCTTTTGTTGTTTTTAGTACGAGATACTTTTTGACTTTTCTGGCCAAAGTACGAGAAGAATGTTTCTTTAACTTATACGACATGAATGGGTTTTTAGAAAATTATTTCCATGAAGCTTCCTTAGCAAGTTTTCAGGTTTATTTTTAATCAAATCCTTTTGGTGTAAAATTATATGACATGTTATGAAAGGAAATTTTTTTTGAACTAGAAAGGATATGTTCTTCAAGAATGAAGTTCAAGTGTTTTATCAAAATTATTTTCCATCTAAGATAATATTGGGTTCTGTTTTGATCCCCATTTTTACATTGATTTGATTATTTTATGATGGAATTATTTTTATGAAGTCCTTTTATCTTATAAGATTTATGTTATGATGGCATGATGTTTAAGAATCCCATTTTTATTACATAGGTTATGCTATGATGTATGGTTTATGATCTTGTGGAACACATAAGAATGGTATCATTATAAGATGGGTGGGACCTATATATCCCACAAATTAATTGGGTAAATAATTTATATCTCATGAGATAGACATGGATGGAATAGAAAGTTAAACTGGTTCAGTGATACAGGACTGAAACGAGGACGAAACTCAGTTAAGAAATGGACTTTGTCTGCTAAGATTGACTTGGAAATGAGTCTTGACTACAAAGAAATGGTTCTCTATGATTATGTGTATATGACACAATGTTTCATGTCTTATGTTATGATTAATGGGATTACATTTCACTACTATTATTTATCCCATGTTATGAAATTATGATCTCTTTTGTAGGTTAATATTTCCAAAATATTATGTTCTTATTAATATGTTGTGATTGATATTTCTTTTGTTTCTCCTTACTGAGAATTTGATCTCACCCTTTTATATGTTTCCTTTCCCCAGGTCAGGAATAAGGTTATTAAGTATGATATTCCAAAAAGGGACTCGAGATATAATAAAATAAAAGGGAGACATTGTAGATGATTTATGAACCAGTTGTTTATGTTTCCCAGTTTCTAAAGAAACTATACATATACGGTCCATTCCTGGTTTTGAAAAATGTTATAATAAGTGTGCATAAATTTTTATGTTTTAACAATTTACGTAAAGTATGAGTCATTTGATAAATAATGGGTAAATTCAAACATAACAACCCCTACCACATTAGAGTCTGTCATTGATGTGATCTCTTCATGAGGATTCGAGTTCAGTTTGATGTTGTCTATTCTTGTCGCTCTCTGACCCCATTCGTCGAGGTGTGCTGACGTTGCTAGATATTTTCTAGAATTATTTGTTTGTTGTAGGAGAGGGTCTCTCATAATAGGTTTTTTAGATAAATTCCACCAATTTCTTCAAATTTCTCCAACACGTTATCCCATTAAAAAAAATGTCACAACATTTCTTTTATGCTGCATTATTATGTCATTATACTTCATTTAATGTGTCGTTACATTGCAAGTTTACAAGACACTAATGAAAATAATTTAATGTGACTCTTTATTTATTTGTCACTACACCACAACACTTCCATGCCACTACAAAAACCTTTGGAAAAATAAATAAATTTACTTTTTATGTTATTTTATTTTTTTCCTAAATATCCAATAATTAAATTTTCCGGTCGACCCTTTCCAGTCGATTTTAGGTCCATTCTAGGAGAATCTTTCCATTCTGAGTTCAATGGTTTCCTTAGATTTTTGATATGATCATCAATTTAAATATTAGAAAAACATGGATGCATGTTTATTTAAATGAATGAAGAAATGTTCAAAATTCTATTCAGGGCTTACGAGGCATCAAAAACAGTTTTTGTCAGAGCGTATAATATCGATATAATTACATATAATTAAAAATAATAACATATAATTTCTATGAAATTTAATTATCCTCAACATTAGGGCTTTACAACCATGTTGTACAAAACCAAACTAAACTAAAAAATGGAGGAACTGATCACAAATCTAAGACTCTTGCACCCATGTGATATCATGAAGATTATTGTGCTACCACCAAACACACACTAGAGAAATTGATCATCCACAAAGGACCCACTACTGTCAATCCTCTATCTCTACTGGGAACTCCACAAACATCGCCACATCTTCAATGTCCAGTTCACTCCATTCGATGACGTGCGATGTATTTTTCACATACCTTCTCAACTACAACACGTGGAAAACATCATGCACCTGGTGGATCTATGGGGGTAGAGCTAAGTGGTAGGACAAATCTCCACCTCTGCTAAGAATTTTGAAAGGTCTAATGAACCTTATAGATAACATTCCTCCCCAACCAAATATCTGTAATCGCCCTCCGGGATAGACCCAAAGGAACACATGGTATCCCTACTCAAATTACAAGGGCCTCCTTCTCCTATCAACATACACATTATGTATGCTCAGTGTTGTCCTCATCCACTCCTGGATGATATGCACCATATCAGTGGTAGCCAGTACCAACTATAGATCCATTAGTGCTATCTCCTCTAGGCCATTCTAGCATAGAGGTGATCTTCAAGACCACATCTACAATGATTCAAATGGTACCATATCAATAGTGGAGTGATAGATTTTGTTGTATGAAAACTTCACCAGTTGAAGATGGTCCTCCCAACTATGACTAAAAACCAGAAAACAAGCAAGAAGAATATCCTCTATAGTGTGTATGGTTTGTTACATCTGACCATCCGTAAGTGATAAAATGGTTTTGCTCAATCACAGATGAGTCTCAAACACCTCATGCATTCTATTCTAAAACTGTGATGTAATGGCATCGTCATGGTCTGAGATGAGAGTCAAAGGAATCTAGTGGAGTTGCACAATCTATTGGACGTAGATGCATCCCAAGACCTCTACCGATCTCTTCTCATGGATGGGTAGGAAGTGAGCCAACATGGTAATTTGATCAATGATCACCCAGATAGAATCATCACCCATAGATGTGTGTTGTAACCCCATCATGAAGTATATTAAGATATCATCCCATTTCCACTCCAGTACCTCAAGTTTTTGGGATATGACTGTTGAGACCTTGATGCTCAGTCTTCACATGCTAACAAGTGAGGCACCGTGAAAGGACGTTTTCTAATACTTTCTTCATCATTGGATACCAGAACAAACGTTTGCAGTCCTAATACACCATAATGACATCTGGATACACCGAAAAAGGGGATGTATAGAACTTACACAACACCTCCTCCGGCAACATCACTGGCACTACAGTGCGCCCTCTAAAAAGGATGACATGCTATCCACCTATAGAAAATCCATCATGTTCTTGTCTTGAGGATAACTGAGCACATCGGGCCACATGATAAATATCCACAATTTCTTCCTCAATAACTCGCTATAAGAGTGTGGGGGTGATAGTCATCGATAAAAGGTGAGATACTCCATCACTATCAAAGAAGGATACCAGCATTAGGGATAGCTTCTTTGTTGACTCACTCAACTGCTACAAACCAAATCTCTTGCTGAGTACGTCTGGAACCATGCTCCCCTTCCACGGAGAATATAATATCTCATATTCATAGTCTTGTAAAAACTACAACCATCACCACTATCTCATGTTTAGGTTCTTTTTAGGATGAGATATACCTGAGACTCTTATGGCCAAATTAGACTGTAAACCATTCACCCATTAAGTAGTTTTGATACATTTTTTGAGAAAATACCATTAATACTAACTCTAGATCATGGGTTTGTGTAATAATTGTTCATGATACCTCAATATACATGAAATCTAGTAAATAATTTCCTTCTACGATATAAATATGAAACCCAGTCCAGTCCCTGATGCATCGTAGAAAGCTATATAACCAAAACCCTCTTCTGGTAGTCTCTATATGGGGAACTTGTCAGTCTCTGCCTTAGATACTGAAATATCTACTTGCTTCCTTCCTCCAAAATGAAGTGTTTTATCTTATTCTTCAAAATTTACATGTATTCTGCAACTCTATAGTAGTAGGGTTCAAACCTATGATAGTACCCAGCCACCAAAGTAAACTTCATACCTCTATCACTCTCTTGCTTGGATCACATTCCAGAACCTCCTCAATCTTTTCTGGATCCTCTATTTCACTATCAAAACGAGGGGATGGACAATCTCATAATGATATTCCCCATAATCACTTCAAAATACTTCTTTCTAGGACAACTGGACTCACCCTATGATCTCTAACATGTAGATCCACTGTTTTGGGTCCTCATATCAGAACATCTCACACGTACAAGTCTCTATGACTGGAAATGGATTCCTACATTCCCACTAATGACATCCACTAGCTATATCTGGTCAGCCAAAGCACCTTCATCCACAAATAATCTCTCTAGCACCGTTGCATAAGTAGGAATGAACAGAGGAATAGTACTAGATCAGATGTCCCTAAACACATTTTGATCAGAGATTAGATACCTAAATCACTAATCACATTGTCTTTATTGAGTTCCTAGAAAAGTTGATACACCTTGATGAATACTCAGCTAGTAACATGTCATCATGTTGAAGTCATACAAGCTCTTGGGTATGAATATACCATAGTGTATATTTCAATATCCCCTTCACAGAGAGAGGTTCTCAGGCTCTGCCCACAGAAAATTCACCTCATCATAATATCAGGTAATATAAACCCCATCATCATCTTACTGAGATACATTGAAGGAACACAACCAGGACTGACATTTGATCTAATGGTTCCATAATTATATGGAAAACTCAGTCACATCCTCACACCATCCCTTAGTCGACTATTAGTCAGGCACATAATGGAAACTATTGGGTCTCAGTCACTAAATCTTGTGTAAGACAGTGAGCTTACATGTGTCCTCTACCAGGAGCACTAGTAGTAACTAATGAAAAACAAGCAGTGAAAAAGATGTGACACCGCCTGAAGGTGACATCTTTGGAAACTGTCCCTATACCAATGTCTCAACACTATGTGGACCAAACTAATGGTCACAAACTGGAATTTTTTCTGGTTGTCTTCATGGAGGCATCTTGAATGTGACTGAAGTTGAAACATAATTAATAGATTATACCTAGTGAGAGGTCTCTAGTACAAAAATTACATGAGAAAAAATGCAATTCCTATATGATATATGAAACCATTGCTTTATGGATAGAGCCAAAATTCAGAATTCATGGTCCTGGTGTATGGATACGCGGACTCCACACTATCACTTGAATCCTCAAATTAGAAATTCATACGCAAAGCATTTAAAACTCTTTCCAAAAAAAAAGACTCTCAGTCATTGGGGTAGAACCGACCACCTCTTATACCACATTTTCATGACCTGTACCCCAGGGCCTGTGTGGGAACTATCCCAAGCCCGCCTTCCACAGGCTAGGGGCTGGTGACTAGCACCAAAGACATATTCCCAAAAACGGAAGGAATTTTCCTTTAAAACTATACAAATACACGAATCCCAAACTATAGGAATTAAATAGGAAGTAAACGAAAACATTCACTTAGAAAATTATAGAGAGTAAATTACAAACTAAAAGTACCAAGGGGCCAAAATACATGCCAAAAACCACAAAAGAAATTACAACTACCATGGTTTGTATACACGAGACCCCACATTAAGGGTTGGTGATGGGTAAATACCAATATCAATAAAATTATGCTTTTCCATCCAATATCATTGGGAACTACATGGTCCTAGACCACCAAGGTCTCTATCAAAGCATCTATCCATCATGTCTCACTAAGAACCACCTGGTCGCGGACCAGCATGGTCTTCATCGAAGCATTGATCATCTTCATGGGACATGATATGTGTGGGTGAATCATGTTTATGGGTGAGACAATACTCAGTATGGACCCCAAACTACAAAGTAAAGGCCATAATCGAATGTACAGAAAAGGTAGTGTTAGTACACCGCTAAGGATAGTACACCATATACACTAAGTACACCACTGAGTAGGGTATTCTAACTACACTAGTTTCACCACTAAGTATAGTAAAGAAAGTACTCTATGTACATTAATAAATAGAGTAAAAAATTACACAATGTACACCACATATGAGATACGACAAGTACACTAAATACGCCACTAAGGAGAGTATGCCAAGTACTATAAGTACACCACTAATGAGAGTAATTGAAGTAGACCACTAAGGATTTTACACCATTTACTGTAAGTACACCAATAGGTAGATCATTCATGTTTAATCTAATGTAGGAATGTATGATCATCAGTCATATCACTGAACTCCATGGGTTTCTAGGGTACTCCTCCCTAATGAGTACAATGGGTATCCTGGGTTATAGAGAGCAGCACGACACCGTGGGCCTTCCGGGTCATAGAGAGCCACATCCTAATAGACTTGGACTACTGTGGAAGTCATCAAGGATGAATACCATGAGTATGCTGGCTCACATAGAGCCACTCCCAACTGTAGGCCTACTGGGTCACATAGAGCTGCTTCCCACCTTGGCCATCGTAATGAGGTTACAATCCCTAATGAGTATTGTGGGTTTGTTGGGTCACACAAATCCACACCCAACCATGGGCTAGTCATTTCAAACATATTTTATTCTCACTAGTCTATCGTCATTGATCCACATAGGGTATATTGTCAGCAGTCTTTGGGTCTCATTTAAGAGCTTGATGTCCGCACGTAGTGTGCTTGATTCAGGGAGAAACCGCTCCTCAAGACATTTTTCACAATAAAAATTACAAAAAATCCTACTTAGTATATTTCAAATGATTCACCTCTCCTTTAAGGGCATAATTATATAAATTTATCATCAATTAGATGCCCGATTTGAGAGATATTGGTGTTTTAGTAAATAAGTTCAAGTTACCTCATGGCCTGGTCCGACCTGGTTAGACCGAACCAACCAACGTGGCTCATGGGGCCCCACATGACACGGTATGATTTTACTAGTCTGACCCAATCTAGTTCAGGTCTGGTCCGGCCAAATATGGCTTGGATAGTTTTACATGGCCATTGGGATTCACTGGACCCAGTTTGGTTTGGTTGGGGGTCTAACACACCAGGTCAATCGATGACCCGGTCCCATGTGGCCCGACCTGCAAACCGAGGGCCAGTTTATTCCTTGCAAGGGATGCCTCATGACTCAATGTTACCTTGACAACCTAGAATGGAGAAGAGGGCAAGTTTCATTTCCATCTCGGGCAGCATAGCTACCCGGTTGGCGCACCCTGGCTTGGCGTGTAGCCGATAGGCCAACTCCCTCTGCCCGGACCGTGAGCATGGGCACGGTCACCTCTATTGGGGATTCATAAGGGTGTATAGTTCAATGCACCTTGTCTGGCGACATCGACTGAGTTGGGAGTCTGCGCGATGTCCAGTGACCGCATTCTAACTAGGTGTCGTAGATCGTGAGCATGGGCCACCATTTCAGACACATCTAGTTGGTCGTCTCCCAGGCCCGCTAGCTTTCGAACCAAGCACTGACAGATCCTACTGCCCCACCACAGTACAAGCCAGCCGCAACATCCACTTACAGTGCACCGGTGTAGTGTGCCACCGTCTGCCCGCAGCCACCACCACGGGCCACCGTCATCGGTCATCGATGTCCCAGAGGGTTATTCTACGTACCACCGGGTCCGCTCTGGTGGTTTGTTCTTCATGTTGATTGTATCTCCATCCTTAGTGGGGAGTCACCTTCTCTGCTAAGGTATCAAAACCTTCATTAATTCATTTCGAATGTTTGACAACAATGAATGCACATGACAGTGGGGTTTGAGCCCGGTTCATGTTGATGCACACCCTTCGCATTAGTGTTTAAACATGGTGAGGCATGGGATTGATGTTCTATCCAACAAAATTAATTAATCCCAATTAAAAACCCCAAGTAAATTACTATCCTACAAGAAAAAGTGATCAGCAGATTATCCTATTCAGGGATTGATCTGCTTTCATCATTTTATAATAAAGAACAAGGAAATTTAAAAAAAACCCTTACCTCATCTGATTTCATCGTTGAAATGATTGGTATGTAATGATTAATTTTCTGTTCAATGTCATCCGAGTTCATCTCTCTCCAGTCCTGTTCTTCGAGGTGTGTTAAAGTCGCTAATGATCCGTCGGCGTTTGTCATTCATTGTGGGAGATGGTCTCTCACCATAGGTTCGTCATAAAAAGTACACTGCTTAGTCCTCATTTCATTAAGGTGTTATCCCATTAGAATAACACATCACAACATTTTGATTACGCTGCATCATTGTGTTGTTTTGCTATTTCATTTATGAAAAATTATATCTGTTACGCTTCATTTAATTGGTCGTTACGCTGCATGCTTACGAGCCATTAATGAGATTCATTTAATGAGACTCCTCATGGCTTTATCACCGTACCAATGTACCATCATACCACATCCAAATAGTTTGGAAAAATTAATAAAATATATTTTTATGTTATTTTATTTTTTCTGAAGATTTTGGAAATTAAATTTTCGGGATGACCCTTTCTGGTCAATGATAGGTCTATTCCAGGAGAATCTCGTTGTTCTGAGTTCAAAGGTGCCCTTATATTTTTATGTAAGAGATATTTTAATAGTTAGAAAAATCAACTTTCACATTTATTTAAATGGTAAAATAAAAGGTCAAAAATCTATTCTGAGCTCACCGGGCCTAAGAATAAGGTGTTGTCATAGATTTAGATCTCAAAATAATTCCACTTAATTAAAAAAAATTACATTGAATTTCTAAGACATTACAAGGATGATTCATATACATCAAAAATGATATATGGATCACTTTAATAAGTCCTCAAAACAATTTAATTATGTTTTTTTCGTTTTGATTATCTCACTTGTCTTTTTTACTAAAATTTCATTTTAAACTAAAATTAACACTTTGAGTAATACATTTCACATCATGTGTCAATTTTATGTGAGGATGATTTATAAAAATAAAAAATTATATAAAAACAATATTCAAAATGTATCAAAGAAATTCAAGGGAATTTTCTTGGTTTTCAGTGATTGATGCATTTTTTCAATAAAAATGTCAATTTTAAATAGATAACAGACACATTTAGTCATGAAGTGTAAAAATTGTATTAGAACAAATTTTTGATAATTTATACACATCAAAAAATAAAAATGGATCATTTTCATATTGTATAAAAACATTTTGAATATGTTTTACTAGTTTCGAGTATGCCATGTGTATTATTTACTATAATGTCAACTTAAAAAAAAGACACACTTGAATTCATAATGGTTACACCATGAATTGTTTTGAAGTGAAACTAATTTTTACTCACCGAAAATTAATTAATTATAAATGTTCTAATGTATCATAAAATCTAAATGTTTTTTCAGAGTTTGGAGTATGACACATTTAGTATTCAATAAAATATCATTTTAAACTGAAAACATGCAATTTGAGTTGTATCTATCACATCCTGCATCATATTTAGGTGTTACAATTTCCGACACATCATAAATGACTTCTAGATAGTTTTTATAATGTACCAAAATATTCTAAATTTGTATTTTCAGTTTTACATAATTTGGATGTGTTTTTACAAAAATGACATTTTAAACTGAAGGAAAACACTTTGAGTAATACTGGTAACCTAGTGTGTCAATTATATTAGAGAATATTTATTACACATAAAAAATAATTATAAATCACAAAAAAAATTATCATGACCAACCGACCATGTTTTATTGGTTTGTAGTTTGTGTCAAATTTTTTTAATTAAATTGTCAATTTTAAACGGATTATAGACATTTTGAGTTAAACCGAGCACACCATGTGTCAAATTGAAGTGTAGTAGTCACAAATGAATTTCGAATTATTTTTATAAAGTATTAAAACAACTGTAATGATTTTCTCTCATTTTTTAGTATGTAATTAGTGTTTTCAACTAAAATATTTATTTTAAATTTAAAATGTGCACTTTGAGTAATAACATACATGTTGTGTACTAGATAGAGGTGTGGTTGATTCCTATATTTCAAAAGTGAATTATGGATTATTACCATAATGTATTAGAGAAAAATTAGATTAAATTTTAAAAAATTTATCTAAAATGATGAAGAAATGAACTAAATAAGTAGTAGGAAATCAAGTTTTCATGATGTCTAAATACATTCACACACTGGGCTTGAGGCCCATTCACTTCTAAAAAAATCTATTTCCAGTTGTTAATATGAGAACTAACGATAGTACAAGTTGTACTAAATAAATATAAATCAATAAAAAAATCATAATATTTTAAAATGTAATTGTAATTATCTTCGAAAATACATCCTTAGTGATGCTAGTTTGAAGTTTTCATACTATATCATTTATAAAATTTCAAACATAATAACCCAAATTTTTTCATTTGTTTGTTTCATACACTGTATAAAAATTGTCAAAAATAAGTAATTTATTTTTATATTTGTTTTGAATGTAAAATATTATTATATATACCCTAATAGAAAATAATTTAGAAGTCGATAATATCCTTGAATTCATGGACTATCCTCATGACATGATATTGAGTCATTCAAAAAACAACCTATCATAACATAATTTTAATTAAAAATTAATTAAAATTATATAACTTGTGGTTTAGTGGTAAAATGATTCATGTAGTGTATTAAAATTTGACAAACGTTTTCACATGTGATTATTTTTCTGGTTATTCATCCATTCAATCAAAAAATAGATCTTTGGTGTATTCAAATTTAATGTAATTTATAACAAATTTTTCTTAAAAAATAAAAAAGTATAAGTAATGGAATGAATGAAAATATATTTAATATGATTATGTTGTAGTGATTTGCCCCTTCATCATGGGTATTAAGTAGAGTCTATCATCTAAATGTTTTCTTTCAATCATTAGGGCCAGTTATTCCTATATTAGTTCAATTTTTTTAATTCAAATTACAACTCTAATATAAAAGATATGGGAGGACTAATGAGTCCAAATTTTTTATCATATATTGTTTCCATAAAATAATATTCATATATACTCCTACCAAAACTATGAATAGAATTCAGTCATAGTTATCATAGTAGATCACTTATTGGACAATCAAATCAAGAAAACACACCTCATGTATACATTTACAATTTAGAGTCCTCATAATTAACGTGTAAGGATTTCATTTACATTATCAAGATGAATATAGTTTGTATTTTCTGCTCCATGTATCTTGTTTTTACAATCAAATGTGGTCATATAACCATTTTATAATGTTTTATCTGATATAATATTAATGTTAGTAAATGTAGAAGTTGAATATTTGGGTTAAAGGTTCTGTGGAAAAGGCTTTTTTGATGGTTGGTTGATCCATTAGTTCGTTTTGATTGAATCTTCCATTTTACCACTTCCCTTTTTCATTATGTAATAAAATCCATTTATTCATACTTTTTTCGTTAATTATAATTGTTTTATCATGACTAATAAATTTTAAAGGAAAAAATCCTTGTTGAATAGTTTTTTTCAAAATGTAATGGTTATGAAATGAATGTTCTAGTACTATGCTCAATGTATGAATATCCAAATCATTAAGTGGAATAAGTAACTTGATACTTGTCTCTTAAACTATGTTAATAACCACTTTACCCTAACTATTAGGTCGTTATGGTAAATGGAAGATGGTGTTGAGGGGGTGAATAGAACATATTAGAGTTTCTAATAAAATGGATTGATTAATTAAACTAATTTTTAATGTTAATTAATACAGTTAATTCAAAGCTGAAGTAATGAAATAAATTTTGGTATTTTTATATTTTTTCAATATAATGTGGACCTAATACAGCCTTATAAATCTCTTCTAAATGAGAGCCACATGGGTTTTAAATTGATTTTTGAGGGGGAATCATTATCCAATTACATAATCCTTTTTAGTCGAGGGGAAAAATGGCACGTAGACTATTATATAGGTTGTCAAAACCTAAATACAACCTAAATATAAATACCATGAACCACAACATTAATGGTCTTGAATTTATAATCTAGGAGTCACAACACAAGGAAGTGATGAAGAAATTAATTTTTTTGTAAAATAATGATTTGAAAAAAAGAGTGTACATGAATGATATTATTTACTAATACAAACTCACGAATCTAGACGAAGTAGATAGAATAAGAATAGGAACAGGGGTGTTGGTTCTCAAGTATTGTATATACTTGTCTCATCATGGTATTAGAAGTCGATAACGATGTAATCTAGTAGGTGAGATATTGTCTAAATATTGAGACATGGTATTTCATAGGACATTATTTATTTTACAACATGTTTAATGTTAAAAACATTATTACTGAGGAAAAAGTAAGTATTGAGGAAGCTAACCACATTCATCCTTTACAATCATCTTGTAACCATTAAACATTATCTGCAAAAAAAACTTACAAAACCAATCTCAGGGTAATGATATTCGTGTCCAAACTAGAAAATTATCTATGAGAGAGGATAATAATGTAAATAATAATCATAAAAGTAGTCATTTTAATTAAAAATATAAATACAAATTTATACCAATTTGAATAAACTCATAAATCATTCTTGAATATTTAAATCACATTGGATATTAAGAAAAATATCATAATACAATCTGTATAAAAATAAAAGAAATACTTTTCATACATTTAATAAATTATACAATCTTGAAATTATTTATCAATATGAATAAATATTTTAGTAGCAATGAAAATTGTGACTATAGAAGATAAATATATTTAAAAACTATATTCTTTACTATAAATATTGAAATATAATTTAATACAATAAATAACATTAAATAAAATATTTTTAAAATTCTTCTCATTGAAATAATATATATGAATTTTAGAAATTAATAAAACAATTAAAAAAATTATAATATTTATATAATAATTAAAAATATTGAATTGATGAAAAAAATAGAATGGAAAAAATTATTATAATAAAATTAATTATAAGTGGCATACATTCTTAAATAGTGGTAGAAAAAATTTCATGTTATGGTACGATAAAATATGACTTGGTGGTAGCATAAATTTATTTTCGTAGTGATAGATAAAATCTGATACTATTGCGATTTTACCATTTGAGATCTACCACTATAGGCAGAGTTGAGATACCATTTTATATCTACTATCACAATTAGATCATCTATCACTGAGGTAGATCATATACTGTTACATTTAAATAATATTTATCTCTATTATTAAAAACCGTTATATCATTCGAAGAAAATGATGATCTTCCATTTCTATTATAAATCTATCATCACTATTTAAATAAATAATTGAATTTTTAAAATGTCTTCAATTTTTTATGATGTTAAAGAGATTATATTTATGAGTTAAAATGGTTAATAGTTTCAAAAACCTTCTACTATTGAGAATAAAAATGATCCACTATAGTGAACAATAATGATATTCCATGGACCTAGGAATATTATTTATAGTTTGTGTCTAGCTTGTCTACATTTTATGCTAAACTAAAAATCTAATTGTTTGAAATCTTGGATCAAAGAGGAAGCATGATTTCCTAGTATTGATGCTGGTGGTGCTACGACTATTGAATGCCTAAGTGGCCCTTCTACTATTTATGGACCTAAAATAGAGGAAGAAAAATAGTTTTATGATTAAAGACCAACCATTGGATTTAAGAGGGAAAAAACAGACAATTGGAATTAGAGAATAAGTGGGAGACTGTAACCATGGAGGAAATATGATGGAGGTAGGGGATGGTGAATAGTAATTCTTCATTTCATGTAGAATATTGACATGAAAATATTTTTGAATTTTTAAACCATATAATATATAAATTCATATTTTGGTCATGAAGACCTAAATAAATATAATTTCAACATATTTCTAATAAATCAAAATCCCCGTTAACTTATGTATTTTTATAGATATGATAAAAAAATTGTGAAATCATGATTTGAAAAATACAAATAAAAATACAATACATTGTTTTATTCTTGATGTATGTAAATAATATATAAATAAATTCATCTTGTTTAATGAAATTTAGATGGTATTTGTATATTTATTTTCCAATAAATATTGATCTATTATGATGTTAACTGAATGATATAGCATTTAAATAAAAAATATTTTTGAATTTTTGAAATTACATATAATTCTAGAATAGTTTTATAAACTATAACAATTTTTTCACCACATAAAAAACAGGTTCATACTTTCATTTTTTAAAATTAAATGTATAAATATATATTATCTATCCAATGGAACATGTTTCAATATAATATAATTATTATAAAACTTTTTATAATGTAATAATGAATGAAAATTATAAACCAATTCAAACTAAAAATTATTCTTGAAACACAAAGCATGCTGGAAATCCATATCAAGAAGAGAACATTCCAGAGATAAAATTAGATTTCATTATAGTTGAGTGAAATTAACATATGTTTCTTATATACCATATGAAAAATAAATTATAATTTCAATATCACTAAAACTCATGTTATAATAAAAATAAAGAGAGTAAGATAAAGCTAGTTTTCACATAAAATAATAAATTTTTTTGATTATTAAAAAACAAAAACTAATATATAATCAAAATAATACATTCATCCACATGCATAAACAATCGCCCCTTTTTTATTACAACCCCTATACATTTAAAACCAATTTCTCTCCCTTTCTATAATTAAACAAAAAGATAAAAAACTCCCCACATACATATTAAAAGATAAATAATTAACCTTCCAGCATCACAATCTCAAATTTAATTTTTTGAAACTAAGAAGAGTCTATAGGCTCTTTAAAAATGTCCATTGTTGGATTGTTAGTGGGGATAAATTATAAAACAATATCACCCATATTAATATAATCTATAATAATGTTAATTCTATGAACGATATTCTTTATCATATATCATGTAAAATATTTTTAATGAATATAAATTGAAAATTTAGTTTCATAATAAATAGTAAATTTATCAAGATAGATACCAAAATCACATAATGTTTTCGAAATTTATAATATTTTATCAACACTAACATCATCAAAGATATACTCATCTTTTGTTGTAGATAGAGAAATAGATATTTGATTCATCAAAGTCTAATAAATTAGATTTTTTTTCAGGAAAATAACACATACATGATGTGATTTTCTGGACAATTCTACAGCCTCCAAATTTATTGAAATAATAACATATTAAATTAAAATAGTTATATTTATGAAAAAACATATAAAAAAGTTCTTTTAAAATAGCTAATTATTATTTTTAAATATTTAAAATTGAACTCTTTAGGACCATCTTAAATTCTATAACATATATAAAAACTAAACATTATATCGGGTCAAGATATTGTTAAATAAAAGATTCTACATATCATTCATCTATAAATATTAATGTCAATATATTTATCTAATGTATCAACAACTATTATACAATTTGTATCCAAATATGTTTTCATAGATTTAGAGGAATCAAGACAAAACCTTTTAACCCACTATTTTACATACATAGATTCATTAAGATATATCCCATATTTCATTAGAGTAATTTGGAGTTCAAAAAATAATTTAATTATCCCATTAAACTCATTTAAAAAATTAATTATATCAAAGTATTAAAATCATTACAAATAAATTTATTATAAGAACAAATAATTATATCATCAACATTAATTTTTAAAATTAAAATATGGTTATTAACTATTTTAAAAAATGATTAAATCCACATTTCCTTCCTTGGAAAAATAATTTAAGAAAAAGATAAAAATCCTTTCATACCAAGAATGAGGTTCCTATGTGACACCATACAATTGATTTGATAATTTAAAAACATTATTATGAAATTTTACATTTTGAAAAATAGTGTGTGAGAAACAGAAACATCATATGTTATAAAACCATCTAAGAATGCACTTATTATATTTATTCAATATAATATTAAACCTTGAAATTAAGAAAATTCCATCATCATTTGAATATCCTATAAATTTAAAATATGTGGAAAGGAATCTTCAAACAATTTATCATCTTCTTGAGAGTATCCCTGAAAAAAAATTCTAGAATTAATTATGGAAATCATTCTAAATTCATCCATATTGTTTATAAAGGTCAACTTATTTCCAATAACCTTATTAGCCTTATGAAATTTTAATAATGACAAAAAAAATACTTCTAAAAAATTGATTAAGCTCATCGTGCCCAACATTAATGTATTTAATAAAATTTAAATCATAAATATTAATATTACCAACAAAATCAGAAACACTTTCCTATTTAGAAAAAATATTTAAAACATAATTGGTATATTTAATACCAAAATCAACATTACCAATAACATTTTCAATGAGATGACACCTATTAGTATTCCATCATCATGGATTTGGTCAAGAAGTAGTATTATCCATCTTAATTGATTCAACATTAATATATGGTAAATCTTTATAAAACATAGAATCATTGTAATCATCATTATAATGTTTGAATAAAAAATTATTTTAACATTATTTTCATCAAATATAAGATTAAATCATTCTAAAATAATTGTATTTATTCGATTATAATATTTCTATTATTTAATATTATTATAATAACAATGAAAACACCATCATCACTTCTCTAATCAAATTTATGTAAATTATACTTAGAATTTTAAATAAAAACTTTACAGATAAAACCCCTAAAATAATAAACCTTAGGTTTTTTTATAGTATTCAAAGGGAGTTTTATTTAACCTATGTCTAACAAGAATTATAATTTTAATATAACAAGAAGAAAAAATGGTATCTAGAAAAATTATCTAGGAAAATTATATTGACATAAAATAATTTTGGATATTTCAAAATGATTTCTATTATCCATTAAACAACACCATTTTTGTGGTGTTTTAAGAGGAAACAAATTATGAAAATAACCATTCTGTTCATTTTTCTTCAAATTATAAATTATGATTTTCTCTAAATTTAGAACTACAGATTGAAATTTTTGTAATTCCCTTTTAATTTTGAAATAAATTAAAATATAACTAAATCTCATTAAAATATAATTTCTATTAGAAAAAAATTATACCTATGTAAATATATTATGTTTATCAACAACAACTAAGAAATATTTATTTCAACCAATGCTATAAATTTTAGTTCTATAAAATAAATCAATAAGTACTAACTTGAATGGTCTATTAGTTCTTATCTTATTGATATGCCTAAAATAAATTTTGCGAAGTTTCCCTTTAAATAAAGCATCACAAATACAGATATATTATATATTCAAGTATGGTAATTATTGAATATTCTCATGTATAATGAGATTATGGAACAGTAAGAAATTATTAAGACCTAATTATTGATCCCAAAGGATGCTATCACTTTGTATATAATTCTAACACTAAAATATTGAATTATTTATTCAATAACATTTATAGTATAAATACTATCATATCGATTAGCATAGAAAGACATTCCTAAAAACTAAAATTTTAGAATTCTAAAATTTTACATCCATTCCACTACTAAATTATTAAGATATATTAATTAAATTATGTATTAATCCTTGTAAAATAAAACCTTAGAAATTAAAGTAGATTTTGGAATACCAACTTTTCCAAAACCATTTACCTTACCTATGGAATTGTTTCTATATGTAGCAGTTTCTCCATGGTACATGTTGTATGTTTTAAACATTAATGGGACTCCAGTCATATTCCTAGTGAATCCATTTTCCTTGTACCATATTTCATTCATAAGTCACCCATGTCATTTTTCCTAAAAAAAATAATTCACTTGATCATTGTAGTACCTAGGCTTCTTTGGAGCGAATAGGATTAGTAAATCAATTTTTAGGTTCCCACACAAAATGTAAACATGTATTATATGCTACACTAGATAAGAGAGATTTAAAAATATGATTTTCCTAATCTCAAAGACTTTGTAAATCTATGACAAAAATCATTATCTAGTGACCTTTCTAGTCACATTTAAAATAGGTAAGAGTTAATGTACAACCATTTTTACATTAAAAATGACTTTTATACATTTGAGTTAATCACTTATCCTATCCAATACCATATTTAGTTCTATGTAGTATACTCAAAAAATAATTTTTAGATAATTTTTAGGACCTTTAATAAAGGTATATAACTATTTCAGAAATTTCAAAAACCTTTTTCAATTTATAATTCAAATATTAAGAATTTTTTAAATTATCGTAAACTATACAATAAGAAGAAAAATTATTATTCCATAATTTTTTATTCTATTTTAAAATTATATTATTTTTAGAAACATATTTTTCATTATTTTTCTAAAGGCAATTATATAAATTAGTGCCTTTGTAAATATATTCTATAAATCATTTAGTTTAATCATATAATTTAATAATATTCTTATTATAAGATCTTAATCCAAATTAAAAAGTCCAAAATAAAAACATGAATGACTGACCTTATTAGTAGAATTCATGTACAACATATTAATATATTCTTCATCATTTCTATATTGTTCACAGGAATCTGATTCCATAGTAAAACTCTAACTAGTTGTAAAATCCTTCTTTCATTTATTTATAATTCTATTTATTATTTTGTTTTGGAAATTTAGGCTTCATATATTATTTTATCCAACACTCAAAACCATACATATCTAAATAATATTAATTATATCTTCCTCTATTTTTTACATTTCATTTTTCCATTTTAGGGTTTCTTCTAAATCATTTTTTCAATCCTTTATTTCTCACATTTATTGTAAGATCTAGTCACAATATAATACATTTATTATTACTCCCTATCTTTTTGAGAAGAATCACATGAATCAGAAGAAAATAATTCATATATATAAAGATATATCTTTTTTTGGTGGTCTCCTCAGCAATTATGTTTATGAGATCCAATTAATACTAAATTAGTTATATAATAAAATCACCAAGAGTATACATTTTGAAGTTATCTGTTTCTTCAATAGAAAACATAATTGAATTCAATTTTTTGGTAGTTCTCATTGGATCAGTTAAACATGTACTTGGGTTTCTAATGATTATCCTAGTAAATCCATTCCACTATTAATGCTTGTGTATCAACTGAACATTTGGTTAAAAGCTTCATCTACACCCATGTTGATGTCCAGTACTCTACTCAATGAATTATATGATTAGTTAAAATCAATTTCTCGAGGACATTTTGAGTTCTATAAAAAAAATTTCAAATCACATTATTTGTATTAAAAGAGTGTCCATGAATAAAAATACCTACATTAACAGAACAATATGAAATATTAACAACTTTTTAATTTAAAATATATCTAGTATATAAATTTCCAATACGTGTGTATGAGTAAAATTATGGTAGTGTTTACTATTTTTTAGGGATGCAATAGTGATCTAGGCTTAATTTTTTATGGTATTCCTTTATTTAGGATCTCATGTAGGGATAATCTTTTCTATAAATGTTTGGTTTCTTCTGAGGAATCCATGATATATTTATTATATTCTCCCATATTATTATTTCTTTTCCTTATAATGTGAGTTCTAGGAAGATGTTAGCATAATTAAATATAAACAATAGAGTCAGTTGAAGGAATGAGAAATTCTAAAAGAGAAAACATATAATAACAAATATTTGGAATTAGGAAATAGAATGATTGGTATATAGTATTCTTTAATATGAAAACACTTTGATAACAATTGTTAGTTTGTATTGGTTATTTGAAGATATTTTGGAGTAGGTGAATATACCTGATTAAATTTTATAATAAAAAATACTAATTAATTAAACTAATTTTTAATGTTAATTAAGTGAGTTAATTTGTAGTTGAAAAGAACAAATAAACATAGGTATATTTATACTGGTTTAGTAGAATTTTGGCCTAGATCAATCTTATACATATCTACATGATGAGAGATATTTTTTCACTAATATGGTTTTGGGGGGAATCATAACCCCGTAACTATTTCCTTTTATAGTGGAGGGATAACCAAGACAAAATAACTTTTGTATGGGGAGTCACAACCAAATTACATCCTTACATTAGATACAATGATTCACAACCCAAATCGTTCTAACATTAGATTCTTGAATTCAATCCCCAAGTATGAGAAGAATAATGTTTTATATATAATAAAATAAGTAGAAAAACAATGTCTCTTTTCAAGGTACAAAGTAGTGTTTTAGCCTAAAGTAGCTAGATGAAGTAAATAGAAGACGAATAGAAACACATGTATATGATCTCAAGTATTAGATTAGTTTTCTCATAGAAGTAGTAGATTTAAATACAAATATAATAAATCACTTAATAGATCATTCAAAAGATAAAATAGGGTATCACATAGAACATTCAAATAGTACAAATGTTTGAAATGTTAGAGCCTTATTCTACATGAAATAATAGAGTATCGAATAATTAAACAAGTGTAGTTAATGAAGTGTATCCTGGAACCATTATATAGGATCATTAAAACAAAACTAACCAAACCAATATCTAGCTAAGGAAATTACAATTAATACTTAAATGTTATCCAGGACATAGAATAATAATGTCTATAAAAATCATAATAATAATAATTTGAATTAAACACATAAAGACCAATTCAATGAAATTTTAGTAACCCCCTAAGTAATTCAAATAGTTTCCATAATAAAATGTTGAAAATAATTTCAAATAAATATTTCAAACTAAGTCAAATAATTCCATGAATATTGAAATCGTATTGACTATTAATAAAAAATCATAATAAAATTTATTTTAATATAAAAGAAAATTTTATTAATAATTTAATACTTTAAATAATTTTGATAATATTTCGAAGTATTTATAAATATTTTAAATAGAATAAAAACTATGAATAATTGATAATAAAAAATGTTTTACCCAAATGTTGTTACTATCTACAAACAATGAAGCATAATTTAAAACATACATTATCACTGATTATAGTATTTTCAAAATACTTTACATTGAATTCGAAAAATTTATATGAATTTTAGAAATTAATAAAACCCCTAAATAATTAGAATATGTATTAAGTACTTCAAAATATTAAATTGATGATAAAAAACATGGAAATAAATTTCATAATGATAAAATTAATTTGTGGTAGAATAATATTTTAATTGGATGTTACATATTTTCAACTAACGATATGATAAAATAATACAAAAAATTTGCATAATTTTTTACCAAGTAATAGAATATATCTACAACCATTGGGAAGCTACCATTATAGATCTACCATCCCAGGTTTGGTGGAGATACCATTATAGATAAAAAACTATATGAAGAACCTCTACTTTTGAGGTAGAGCATCTACAATTGGATTTAAAAATGATCTATCACTGGTGTTCAAAATAATGATCTACCATTGGAAGAAAATTATGATATACCATTGTTGTGTTAAATCTACAATTAAAGTTATTAATATATCATTGATGATTAAAAAAATAGATTGTTTTTTTAATATGATCTACCGTCGATATTTTAAATGTTCAAAATTGATATTTTCAAAAAACATATACCATTGAGAACAAATATGATCTACCATTTAGAAGAGAATTGATCTACTTTTGAGTATGGAATATAATCTATCATTAGTGTGTAAGTAATATAAATTTAAATTGAAACGGGAAATCCAATCATACTCAATTGCAGAGAAGGGAGGAAGCATAATCTCCTGGTGTTGAATCATCATGTGCTTCCATAGAGGAAATTTGTTGCAATCGTGCTACTGTGTATGAAGCTAAAATATATTAGGACCTACAATTTTAAGGTGGAGTACCAATAAATGAATTAATGAGAGAAATAACCTACCATAAGAAATGGGGATGATGTTCGATAGTGTATCCATAGAGGAAGGTTGTTTGTGGTTGGAGGTGATGTATAGTAATTCATCATTTCATGTATAAAATTGACACAAAAACATTTATTGGATTTTTAAAGCATATAAATAATATAATTATATGTTTTTTCAGAATATTTATATCAATATAATTTTTATTTTTTTCCAATTAATCAAAATGTGCTTTTTCCAAACACTTATTTTAAGATATATGATTGAAAAACAATGAAATAAACGATTTTAAAACTATGGAAAACATTATAATACCATGACATATTCTTTTTGAATGTAAAAATAATTACAACATTTTTATGTGGTTGAATTAAATTTATAAAAAAATTATTTATAAAACAAGAATTTCAAAGAGATTTAAAAGTGAATCGAATGAGATATCATTTATATAAAAAAAATTATATTCTAGAAAGTGCAGAATTCCAAAACTGTGACACAATATTTTAGAATTTTATCCACCACATAAAAAAACCAGACTTCTATTTATTCTAAATTAATATAAAAATATATATATTATATCCAACGGAACATGTTTTGTAATAATATGAGTGTAACTAAATAAGACTACAAATAAATTTAAACAAAAAATAATTATTGAAACTAGAAGAATTAAACTATTTGTTGAAAATGAAAATATGTTACAAATAGAATTAGAATTTTAAGTATTTTAATAAAATGAAGAGATAAAAAATTCATATTAAATAGTGATTATAATATTAGGACCACTATAACTTATGTTATAATAATAATATATAATGAAAATAAAAAAATTGTATTTGACATAAAATAATAAAAGGATTATATTTCATTCAAAAAAATTGACATCTAAAAACCAAAAAAATTATATGCATGCACATGAAAAAATAACCTACTAAAAGATATGTATTGTATAGAATATATCTTTAGATTTTGAACATGTTACCCCCAATTTAAAGTGATGGGTGGGTGTTTATAGGTATAAATCATAATTAATTTCCCCATATATACTATTAGTATAGGAAATATATCAGTGTTAGATTGATTTATATTTCACAGAAACAATTATAAAAATATTGACTAACCCTCTATGACAAATATTTGATGGGAATGGATACCCTCAAAAATGGTGGGGGAAATGATAATATTCACAATGTAGTTGATCTCGTGTTGTTTATTCTCTTTTATTCCTTCCCATAAAGTTTTCAAATGACTCACATATCCATTACATTTTTTTTCATGGTTAGTTAATTAAGACTAAAACTATTCCATTATATTATCTTTATCCACTTTTTCATTTCTTTTACACAAAATATGTTTGTGGTGTAACCTGAAAACCGACAACTCTAACATGACCATACTATTATAAAAATTTAAAGGCCACTAGTAGTAGGTTTTTATTAGATACAGTTGACGATGATTCTTTTCAATAATTTATATAAAAAATATAGAAACATAAGTAATTATTATTATTTAATAATTATTTAAATAGAAACAAATTTTTATTTTTTCTCACATACACATGATTCCCATACTGTTTTTGTTTCTTCATATATTTCTATCACTTCATTTTTTTCATGTTTCTGCTTCTGTAGCACATGACATGGGAAGGAACTATCTTCAGATTTGAATTCCTCAATCTGTCTATAAACATAGGAACATATTTATGTTTTTTGTAACATCATATTAAATTATTATTTATTATTTAAAATTAGTAACCTTTTTTAATGAGAAGCATACCTCATACCTACTTTATGGTTGAGGTATGTTGGTTTTTTTTCAGTTTCATATTTTCAGCATGCGGTTGAGGTTTCATATATAAAACATTCTTAATAAAAGTAATTAACATGTGAATTTTTATTAAATAAATTACAATAATAATGTATTTGAAAATATTCCTTCTCACAATGACCAATAAATATATTCTAGGATTGTTGGATTATCATGTGTGTATACATCTATGTTCAGTGAGAGTTTATTTTACCTTTAGAATCATTGAGATGAGTTTTTATTGTAATTGTGTGAAATAAATTGTGAATATTTCCAATGGTAATTAATAATAATTTCATCCAAGAATCATATATAATAAATACACTCTACTTTGGAACAATCATGATATTCATAAACCTATTGCTTCTCATCATTGGGAGAATCACCATGTAACAATGTTATTATACGAAGAAATGGTAGAAAATATAATTCTGATTATTCATATAAAACATTTATATGATAATAATATGAGGTACCACAATTTATATAATGAAAAAAATTAACTTGATTATTGAAACAAATTTTCTAAATTGTTTAAGGGACTTTACCCCTCTATCGAGTATCCAATTCCATCATTTTGGTTCCTGCTAACAAAAAATACCTCATCTACTTAGGCCATAGTGGAATTATTATAATGTCCCAAACAAATGGTTATAATCATTTGAATTATAATAAATCCCTTTATTGGTTTTGGTCAACAACATAAAAATTTACCACTTTTAGTTTATGGGATATAGAAAATAGAATACTTATATTACATGTAGGTCCATTTTTAATGGTTCTCCAATGTACCCTTCCTTATTGAAATCAACTTTCATGAATCTGAATTCATTTATTTTAAGAAAACTTAGATTATCAACCCACTTGAATTAAATAATCAATAGCTGGGTTGTTATAATATTACAATCATATTTTTTTGATGATTCCTAACTATGAAATATTCACATAAATATGATTTTTTTCCTTAAAAACAGATAGATGTATTAGTTTATCCATAAATTTCACTCATCTATTTTTCATTGAATTAAATTCATCATGTTCATTTCTATTGAATTTATAAAAATTTATTACTTAACCATTACAAGTTAATAAATGCACACTTGGTCCTCTGGTTAGCCATCATAATCATTCTGAAATTGAATATGTATTAACAGTCGACTCCTTAAATATATTGTCACAAAAACATCCTATATATTTTTTATTATGTGTATTTGATATCTATATTAAATCCCATGATGTATTTAAATGACTAATAATTAATTTTTATGAATCAATATATGGGGAAAACTCTAAAATGATGTGAAGAATCTAAATAAGGGCATGAAACTCGTCAGAAATCATGATTAAGAAAAAATGCCTTCTAGAAATTATTTCCACCATAATCCACCTAATGTGATGATATTTTAGTAAAAAAATTCATTCCTTTCCAAAAATATTGTCCTTTTATAATTCAATATCTTCCTACACAATATATCACTCCACAATAAAACCTTCAAGATGACTTATATTTTTCAAATACACTTTCAAAATATTCATATAATGTTAATGTGGGTACATCCATCTATAATGTATATTGATAAATATCTGAATCTGTCTTACCAAGTGAACCATCATGTGAACAATCATATCATATAATGTTGGTGGGAAGATCATCTCTAACCCACAAATTACGAAAATAATTTCATTTTACATTGTTGGATACTTTACAAGTTCAATAATAGTGTTGCATATAGATTTGAAAAAGAAACATAGAATAGATAATGTATGAAATTCATTGTTGGGAAAAGTGAAATGTAAATCTTCAGTCATTAGATCATTCATGATAACATGACATTCATGTGATTTCAGAGACTTTAACTTTAAATTAGTTATTACCATGATATTCATGATATTACGAAAAGGAACCTATGAAACCTTTACATCATTAAATATGATTAAAATTTGATATCTCTCATTCCACAAAAGAGTGTAAATGGATGAATAATGAATTTTTTGTATTCCAACATTCATTAGAGCAATCTCTTCAGGTATTATCATCTAAATAATGTCTAAACCATCCTTAATTACAATCTTTAATTTTCTTAATGAATTTAGTAACATCCCTTTGACACTATAACATAAATTTGTTCCCATATGCATGAAATCATGAAAATTCTTGAAATACGAACAATTACAGTATGATAATTTGGAAAAAATAACTAATATCTTTGTCCAACTAGTTTTCATTAGGTTTTTTGAAACATTTAACAAAAAGAAGTTTCTATATCCTTTACATCGTCATATTTTTTATCACCTAATAGTATGTATTGTGTTCTATGTTCTTCTAAAATCCAATCGATTTTTGTCTTTCAATATTGGTACTTATGTCACTAGGGTATAAATATATGATGTCCGAGAAATAGAGTCATTAATGATTGATTCAACCTAATGTACTATGTACCATCTTCACAAATGTGACACCCTTGAGTTCCTTTAATACTATAGGATGAAAATATTCTATAAGTAGAAAATTTATTTATTGTGCCTTATAACTAGGATCTCAAAATTAAATCTTCATTTTTGTATGAAGATTAAAACATAACCCCAAAATCCAATAATAAATTCAAATCCTCAATCAATATAGCCAAATAAAAATAAATATCATTAACTAATTGTTTTAGTATTAATATAAACAGAGTCAAAATAATGTATTTTTATTGACCATAATCCTGATGGGTACAGTCATCTATGAATGATAATTTTAAAAACAATTTGATTCACTCTATGTGAACATAGCACAGGGTGATGTTTTACCAGCTCTTTTCAAAATTTATGATAATTTTGACAAATTGTTTATCAATGAGAGTATTTTGTGTGAGATATTTTATCATATTTATTTCTCAAAACGGTGTGACATTATTTGTCTTGAAAATCCCTCAGTTATATATAAGCTCCTAAATATTGTAATTATTTTAAAGTACAACAAAACATTCATAGTACCCAATTCGTCATTCTTATATCTATAAGAACTACATTTTTATTCATTTTTAGTGATTTTTTCGTCCTTTCCAAATAGAATACATTCATTTAATAATAATTTATTCTTTCATAGATCATTCCAATTGAATGTAGTATTTTTTTAGCATCTGTAATGCCCTGACCCCAGTTACCCAGAGTCGATGCATTATTTTAATACTTTGGTATGATTACAAGAAATCTAGTCCCGAAGGACCAATCGGTTTAGCATTCTTGGAAAATAGATCACATACATGAATGTTACATTACACATTATAATATAAAGAACAACATAAATAATCCTTTATGAAAACTATTATTCCCCTAGCTTAACCCTGTATATCAATCATAATACACTTCTGGGAATCCTGGGAAAGTAAAACATAAAAAGGGGTGAGCTCAAATGCTCAGTAAGGGTAAGAAATACAGTGGAAACTTTCATAAATAAGCATAAAACAGAAGCCTTTAAAACTTGAACTTAAGCATAATATGGTAGAAATAAAATGAAATAATGTCATTTACTTATTCACATGGATATTCTACTAATCGAATAACCCCATGAAAAATCAGTAACCACTTTCATAACGTTGGAATGCATAATGCCAAACTCTAACTTTTGTGTCAAGGCCTCATGCCAAGACCTAAGTGATAACTGTAACTAGAACCCAACTAGGAGAGCCTCTGTAACCAGACTCCATCCTGGAGTGCCTCTAATAACTGGACACCAATCAAGAGTTCTCAAATAACAGGACACCAACCTGGAGTGCCTCTAATAACCATACACCAACCCGAAGTGCCTCTAATAACTGGACACCAACCCGAAGGGTCTACTATAACTGGTCCCCGTCCTGAAATATATTATACCAACACATTCCTCTTAAGAAAAGGATGAAATATAACATAAAAATTCGTATTAATACTAGTATATGGATTGTCAAAACATTAATCATAAATCATTAATGGAATAAAAATAACTCATATATTGTCAAACATATCAAAAAACCATAAATACAATATCGATGATTTGTATCATAATAAATAAACTTTAAAAAAGTGTAAAATTTATAAAAGGATGTTGACATAGATGAAATCAAAATCATTTGAGAGAAATATCTCATTTTTTAAAACCATTTAAAAGTCACATAATTAAAGAGAAAACCCTTATTTGGAAAATATTCTTATAATATTTTATGTGAATATTCGATGACTTTACAATGGTGGAAAATATCCACACCCACCGTATAAGATAAAAAACATTATTACATTAATTTTGTCGAAATTTTTAAAAAGGACCTTGTTTGGAAAATGACGAAAAGATTACATTATAAACAGCATGAAAAAATTCGAACAATGGAATAAATGAATTTAACACATATTATATAAAATAGTAAGAATTATTTGAAATACATTTTTATGAAACATGGATCTGGATGATAAAGAGGTCCCAGTAGATAATTACGTATAAACAACCTCGGATAATGAAGAGATTGTGTAATAAACCCTTACCAATGTGGTAACTTACGAAACATACAACCCATTAAAGAGGTATAATACAATGAATATGTAAATACACATAAATTAAAGTGTATTACAGAAATAATAAAATTATGGGTAGTACATACACCACACAAAAGGTAATAGTGGAAATGTGGCATAAATCTCACGGGAATAAGGAGTGAGGTGAAAACCCCTTACACTATACTTTTCCTTGATAGGGTGTAGGTTAACCTCATGTATAATAGTTAAATAATTTTTATTATGTTATACAAGAATCATATACATCAATACGATATCATATATGATCTTTTAATATTGCTTTGTAAATTATATTTTAGTATTATTGTCATTTTGGGTGTCAACTTATTTGTTTTCCATTATATGCTTCGTAACGTAAGCCGTGTTTTTTATGGATAGGTTGTATCTTATTCATATCCAGAATGATATAATTTCCTTAAACATTTCTTTTAATCATCAAACGAGAATAATTCTTGAATGGATATAATGGGGCAATGAATCTCATCACGTTCGTGGATATGGTTATCCGTATGTACGCACGAATGCTACTTCCATTTCATTTTTCATTTTAAAAGGAATAAAAACGAAATTATACATAGGTACATTATTATTCCAGTATAATATAATATCTTATATGAGTTAATTATGTTCATTAACACCATCCTTTATATGTTCCATGTATGGTATGAACGAGTCATATCACTTTGAGGGGGCGGTAGTTCACACTTTTTCAAAAGAAATTATCGTATATATATACAACGAGAAAAAAATGGAATGCTATAAAATGGAATTACAAGAAGCTTATATATAAACTTCATATCATTAATATCATATTTATTTATAGTTCCATCATTATAGCCTCAATGAGAGGTGGTAGGAGATAATTGAACAATCATCGTTTCGTGAGGCGTTTGGTTTCCATCCATAGAATCATTATGTTATTCACCCAATTGATGGAGGTGTGTGTAAGTGTAGTTTGAATACTTCTCATAACAATATCCTAGTATATTTAGGACACTAGTTTTGTTACAAAAGAAATTAATATGTAGATTTTAGGGGTTGGAGAAGTAAAATAAAATAAACGAAGCTAAGAGAAATTGTTACCTTTTATTTGGGTTACTCCCTTTGGTTTGAACCAAAAAGGACTCTTGAAAATCCTTCTACATAAGTTAAGGCTTCTAGGAGGAGGATGGGGATGTAGGGAGCTTAATTGGTCAGAGGTTTGATGAGTCAAAAGGCTTGATATGTGTGAGGATTTTGTGAGAAGTGGTGTCCTTTTATAAGGGGGGAGGGGCTCTTTAGGAAAAACTTAAAGTATTATTTAATAATAAAATTCATTTCAGTTTATAATATCTCCAAACAGGATTATTTAATGTATAAGGTGGGGATGGGTCTAAATCATTTCAACCAATAAATTTTTGACAGGTTTGGGTCATTATATTAACATTATCTTTTAGTTTTAACTCTTAGTTAATTAGTTTGACATTTACCATGCCACTATGTATTTTTATATTATTTATTTACTAAACATACTATATACATCCAAGAGACCCTGAAGTGGTCCATTAATGATATGCATATCATGATATAAGTCTTTTGTCTGATTCTTATATTTTCATGAATATAATATCAATTGTTTAAATATATTTATTTTAAAAACTCTTTTATATCAATTTTGACACTATTGGGTATTTTGTTTTTGATAAATTCATAACAGCATTATTACTTAGAATAAAATACATATAACCAATAATAATATGTCATATTAAACTATAAAATTATTTTAATTCATAAAAAGTATCAAATTAGATTTATTTGGGTATTTATAATATCAATTATTTTAATAGTTAACTAATAAGGTAATTACTGCATCATCATTGTATCAAAAATAAATTAAATTATTTAATGCTTAAAAATTATAAACAAAATATTATTATGTAGGAAATAGTTTTATATTTCTAATGAATATTTATAATCTAATTTATCTTATGTATAACCCTATATTAAAAATGTTTTAGTTAATAAACATTGATTTTAACTCTTTTATCACTTCTTTGAATTAAATAATAATAAATTTCCTAATCTAATCCAAGTGGACCTAAATGATAATATTTTATTCCTATGGTTGTTTTTGGTCGATATAAACTTGTCCAATAGAATTAGGGCATGTTTTAGGGTAATATTAAAATCATTTTTACCCTTAATTACCATATTTACTTTTAACCGTGGTAAATAAAAGTAAAAAGTTACTATTCACCAAAAAATTATTTTTATCTTATTGAACCACATTTTAATCCTTGATATTAACCGTGTCTCTCGGGTTTTCAAAATTCAACTCACGAAGGAAGTAAAATTATGTTTTATGGGAATTTTCAAATTCTCTAAGGAGGTGGGTAAAAGACTGTGAAAAGTTCGATAAAATTTTTATATATCTAAAATTATGATAAACTAACTCAAATGTATTAAAATGAACTCATATAAGTATTATGTATCTATTTTGACATAAATTAATTTAAATATAATAAAAAATTATTGAAAAAAAATCGGTTTTAACCAATAACTCATTGTTTTTCACTATTCATAAAAAATTGATGTTTCTCAGAAAAATACGAAAAATTTGGTCTAAGCTATATTTGATATTATGAATTCAAAAATGATGTCTATTTTACCAAATTAAAAACATATAAGTTTTATTAATTAATTTGAATTAATTCCTGTTGTCAAAACAAATAGCGTGTTTTTAAGAAATAAAAACTATCAAAATATTGACACTTGCTTATGTCTAGTTCAAATGTGAAATTATATCCAATGACCAACATTAGATTAAATAGTAAAAATATAATCTTATTATACTTTAAAATAACTCCATTTGATAATTTATCACTATTAATTATTTCGATTAAAAAAGTTTTTTTTAATTTAAAATTTAGTGATTTTCACTATTCATCAAAATATGAAAGTTATCAGAAAAGTTACAAAAATTTACCCAAAGGTAATTTTGATATTCAGAATACAAAATTGAAGTTCATTTTGAAATATAAAATGTATAAAATTTAAAAAAGTGTGTATTACTGTTCTTAAAAGCTAGTTTGATTGGTTGTGGTGTGTTAGAACTCAAAGTTGCATATAACACAAGAAATTGTATTTTCAAAGAGAAGCGTAATGTGAAAGCTTGGGGTGTGATATTCTACCCTCCTTCAATAAATTGTGTCCTCGCAATTTATGCTTGATGTTGGAAACTTGGGGTTGACATTTCAAAATATCATAGTTGAAATCCCACATCAAAAAATGTCTTAATGAGGCCTCTATTTAAAATAATGAGTTGTAAGTCTGAATGTTACTGAAAATAACACATCCTAGGGTTCCATGTAATAAAACGTAGATATGGAAGAGAAATATAACCATCAATATCTAATGGAGAGTTGTATAGAAAATTGATATGAAAAGGCCAACAATCACAGAGCAATAAATTTGTGATGATATAAAGCACCATCTAGGACAATGTTTTTTTTCTAATTTCCTTTTTTTAATGTTGAGGAATTTATTTATGAGATTGGATAATATCATAAGGAGATATACATACTTTATAATTATAGTTTTTCCCATTAATAAATTTCTACCACAATCTCATCTTTCACTCCAAAACATAATACAACTAAAAAATACTCTATTTATCTTAATCGTATAGGGTTCCAATTATAATGAAATTATAATTCACATATCAGACGCTTTAAAAAAAGAATATACATTATAAAATATAAGGACTTCATATAGTCTAGTGGTAGGCGATAAATCCCAATCACACTATGGTTGTGGGTTCGATTCTTGTAGCTTTGTCAGACACGATGGGTTTTCACACGGCCTGCGTGTTGTCGTTTTATAAAAATCCAAAAATAACCTTTCAAAAATAATCCATTCCAACCTTTAGACTTATCGAAGATACTACTATCCAAACTCAAAATCCAAAATTTATTTAGAAATTAAACACAAGGAAGATCCCTTTTTTCCATGTAATAACATGTGAACACCTTCATCACGTATTATTCTAAAACATGGTATCATCTTGAATTACCATAAAACCATATTGACTAGATTCCTGATCCCTTATTCTTTATAGAATACTGGGTATACTCCTTCTATACAAAAATTTTGTAAACTCCAACAATGAAAAATCATTAATCAGTTTCAAGGTAGTCAAGAATATCCAATATAATTATTCAAATCCACCATCTCTTATTTCAAAATCACTACCTCATTATTGGGACCTTATTAAAGATTACCTTTAATTAAACTGTGTATTTTCCAATAAGTATAACTTACAATTATGTCATGTTTCATAGAACCATATAATCTCAAATCCTCAAAAAATAATACTACAGTACAATCCATATTTATCTTCATAGTTTATATAACCAGTATATCGTTAATACAACACTAAAATGAAATAATTCTTTAATAACAACATAAGAACACTAGTCATTCCTCTTCATCTGTGGTAGTATCATAACATTATTATTATCCAATAGCATCCTTTGGGACATACTCTGATGATTTGAACATTGATTCGTGTAGTGTCCCCACTCCCTTCAGATGAATAATTGTATATTTGAAACCATTTTATTACCCTCGTAATCACGAACGTGGTGTCATTTTTCTCCACACTTATAACACATTCCCATTCACTTCAAGCATTTTCCAAGGTGATTCCTTCCACAGTTATCACATATGGGAAAATCCTTCTTTATGTTCTTCCCTTTATCTGTCTTACTCTCTACCATCCTTTTCTTCTGTAGCTTACCATCAAATCCATAAGACTCTGAGAACTCTTTAATTATCTTATCAACACATAATACTATTTCTTCATATGATGATAATACATGTGAGACTATTTCCCTTATAAATGTTGGCTTACTACCATGAAAGATATTATCCATCTTACTCTTTGGATTATACATATTGCTGGAGTTCACATTCCTTCAACTAGGTGCCATTTCTATTCAATGGCATACACTAGATTAGTTTATGAATAACAATACCTAATCTCATATTTTTAAAACACTTAACATATATTAAATAGTTTATGGATATAATCCATAATCATAAAATTGTTTTCTTTGAGAAATTATATACTCATAAACCCTTCATAATGGTTTGTATATAAAATGATAATTATCTTAAGCATATCCCCCGGGAGTGTCGTAACCAAGAGTGCAGCAAGGCCCGTTGTCATGCACTAGTTCCCATTAGAGTCTAGCTCAAAGCGGTGTTTTGGGGTTTTACCACTAGGTACATCTATTCCAGAGCCACCTCTACCTGGTCGTATCTAGACAGGGATGTATTTCTTAGAAAACTCACAAAATATCTACAATACCATAATTCTAGGAAGTTCTTATATAATAATTTTCAAAGTCTATCTTAGGGTAATCTACTCTAATCAGAGTTTATCTATATCTAGTTACCAAGGATATTTCTAAACTTCCTCTGATACCAACTGTAATGCCCCGACCCCAGTTACCCAGAGTCAATGCATTATTTTAATACATTGGCATGATTAAATGGAATCAAGTCCCAAAGTACCGATCGGTTTAGCAGTCTTGGAAAATAGATTACATACATGAATGTTACATTAAACGTTATAACATTCAAAACAACATAAATAATCCTTTATGAACACCATTATTCCCCTGGCTTAACCCTATATATCAATCATAATACACTTATTGGAATCCTTGGAAAATTAAACATAGAGAGGGGTGAGCACAGACGCTCAATAAGGGTAATAAATACAGTGGAAACTTTTATAAGTAAGCATATAAATTTATGTAAATGTATAAAACTAAACTAAAATCCTTTTAAACTTTAAATTAAGCATTATATGGTAGAAATAAAATAAAATAATTCCATTTACTTATTCACATGGATATTCTACTAATCGAATAATCACATGAAATATCAATAACCACTTTCATGATGATTGAATGCATAATTGTAAAGACCCGGAAATTTCAAGGAAATTTTTTTATTAATTTTCTTTGTAATTTTACAAGAACGCAGTTTCTGACGGCGCCTGATTCCGAGGCCCGGTGTGCCCGGAATTAATTTCCGAAGTTTGGCTCGGGTACGTTCAGTGAACGAGCGAGCGGGAATTTCTATCTTTTAAAACGTTGCCCGGAATCGAATTCTGAAGGCACCGATGAACTCGCAGCGCCGATATTCGCTTAAAGAGACCTTTTCCAAGGTTTCTTTTATTGCGGGTTGAGAGTTAGTTTTTGGGTTTTTAAAATAAAGTTAAATAAAATGTGGAAACACATTTTATTTTTAACTTGTTGGTTAACTCCTCCCAAAGGGAGTTAGGGGTGGGACCCACATCCACTTAACCTCCCTTGAGAGGATTAAGTGTGGTGGGGCCCACACGAACCCTAACTCTTCACCTCCTCTTTTTAAAACTCCCCTTTAACTCACTTTAATTAATGTTTGACTCTTGGAATAATTAATTGAGGTGAGATGTTTTAAATTTCAAACCTTTGAAATTATAAGAGGGAGGTTGTGTAATAAAATAAGCTTAAGCTTATTTTATCATTTTGGGGTTGGTTTGTTTTGCCACTTGAGAGGATTTGAGAAGCTCTCTCTACCATCCTCAACTTTGACGAAGAACACGAAGAACACTCAAGAACGCCGCTTCTCTCTTCTTCCTAGCCGGATTGTTTCCGAAGATCGATGACGCCTTCCGTGTCAACGAAAGGGAACGCCGCTTCCTCCTTGGACTTTCTTCGTCGGCTTACGAAGATTCACCAACGACGTACCTCTTCGGACGTACCTCTATGTAAACGGAATCGACGAACGATTACCGCAATGCCCGACCTCCGCGACGCTTGTCTTCCGCGGTTTGTTGACATGCTCCGCACTTGAATCGAGGTAGGGGTTTCTTTCAATTGTTTATATTTGTTCGAGAATTTCGACTTGAAAATTCTTCGTGGTAAATTTTTTTTTAAAGTTATGAGGAACTTTCTTCGAACTTGATTGTTTATATTTGTCGGGCCTTGATTTTCAAATCTTTTTATTTAATCTAAAAAGATTGTGAAAGTTTATTATTCGTTAAAGGCCGATTGTTATCCTTATAACGTGAGGAGTTCGGACCGTACAAACCCGGCCGATCCTCCTCTTTTACTTCGTGTTGATTATTTGGGGAATGGTTCGGAAGGGCGTGGTGTCGTCGCACCACGCGGGTTCATGCGGTTTAATGCGGAAGATACGCGCGGCGCCGTCGCGCCGCGCCGTGGAAAGATTTCAAGAACGCGACGCCGTCGCGTCGCGTTGAAGGTAGTCGACGAGACCGCGACAGAGCTGGAAGGGGCGGCCGGAAAACCGGCTGCCGGCGGTTAATGAAGAGCCGCGGCCGGCTCGGCCACGGCGGAGCAGCCAGAGGCGGCCGGCCTCACCGGCCGTCGGAGATCAGAAAAGCCGTGGCCATCGGGCCGCGGCAGAAGGGTGGAAGGCGGTCGACCGTGCCGACCGGCCGCCGGTTTTCTTAGGAGGCGGGACCCGCGGGTCCCGCGTGTGAAAGGAAAACGGCCGGCCTAAGGCCGGCCGAGATCCAAAAAACTCGGGGGGAGTTTACCCCCCGCGTGCGGCGCACGTGCGGCGCCCAGGCCACGCCCTCAAGGTACATCTTCCTTTTCGGAGGCTACGTGCTTAAAACTCCATAGTTAAGCGTGCTTGTCCTAGAGTAGTGATCAGGATGGGTGACCTCCTGGGAAGTTTCCCAGGGTGGGTGTGAGACGGAAAAGCCAATAACATCCAGACCAGGCGTCCGATTGACGCGCCGTCTATTGCGTTGCATTCCTATTGACGATACGGAACTTTTGGCATCCTTCGCCCGAGTTTTGGATTCAGTTGGATAGTGGACGGGATTGGATTGCACCCGAAATCCAACCGGGCCCCTGGAACGGAAAAGCTGATATCTTTCTGACAGAACGTCCGTTTGACGAACCGTCAGCAGTGTTGGTGATCTCGTTGAGAAACGGTCCCTATGACTATACCCTATGAGAGTTCGGGGTACAGTTGAGATACGGCCAGATATGGTTCGCTCACGAAACCAACCGGGCCCCTGGGGCGAAAAGGCTAGTAACTCACAGACCGGGCGTCCGATTGACGTGTCGTCTGTTGCGTTGAGACCTCTATGACGAGGCGGTCCTTTGAGATACTTTTACGTGGGACTTTGAGATACTTGGAGTATCGACTGGTAGCTCGTGGAGCGGACCCTCCCAGTGACGAGTGTGCGGAGTACGGAGACCGTGTAGCTGGCTGAGACCTGACGACTGCTTGACCGACTCGACTTGGAGTGAGTCGACTAGCCCAGTGGACGGAGCACTACTTTCTTGAGGTGCAAACCCATGGCGGACGGAGCACTACCTGTGTGACAGTGCAGACCCGCGGTGCTCGTCCGGAGAGTACCTCAGCAGGCTACTAGGGGGGTGTGCACTATTCTGTTTGGGTGACATACCTCGGCGGGAAGCACTACTGTGTTTGGGTAGCTGGCCCGCAGTACTCGACAGGAGGAGTACTTCAGCAGTCTTAGGTTAGTGAGCAGTACCTCAGAGTCGTGACAGGGCCACTGTACACTCCTGAGACGGAGCTCTTCAGCAGTTACGGTTTTGATAATGAAAATCCTGGTTTGAGCTGAGACCTTTGACCTTGTGTTTACCTCATGATTGAGATGGGTCACTTGCTAACTTAGGTATATGTATGGGCATTTACCCGGGTAGTGGTTATCCATTGATTTCACAATCCTTGTGTTTCCTCATGATTGAGATGGGTTACTTGATAACTTAGGTATATGTATGGGCATATACCTAAGTAGAGGTTATCTGTTGAGATCTTCTTTGTGGTTATCCTTGATGGTTTAGTGAGACCTTGAAGGTCTCGGGGTCCCTACTAAGTATCGTTATACTCACCCCTGCACGGGCTATGCCCGCACCTCGTTGTGTTGGTTGCAGACGACAGGCAGTGCTGACAGAGGCCGAGTGTTCGTGGACTGGACGGTACCTGGAGGTGGACTATACGACGAGATGGTACCTGGAGGAGGACCTCATGACGAGACGGTACCCAGAGGTGGACGTGACGACGAGGCGATACCCGAAGGTGGACCACTGGGCATACATACTCGGAGCGGACGGCGGGACCCGAGGAGCAGAGGAGCTATATGTACCCACCCTTCAGGTGGGATTTCCAGTGGACAGCTCGGCGTAGCAGCTTTACTTTTTAGTTGTTGTTTTCCCTTCGAGTTGTACTTTACAGTTGGGCTTGTATTTCCAGCCCCTTTTTACTTTCCGCACTTACTGGTGTACTCAGTTTTTACTTAGTGTTTACTTCTTCCGCTTGTACTCTGTGTGATTGTTTACTTTACAAAGGCAATGCCTTCCCTTTTTAGCGAGATTTACGCCTTGGTGCTAGTCGCCAGCCCCTGGGCTATG
Organism: Viscum album; assembly: GCA_963277665.1. NCBI lineage: Eukaryota > Viridiplantae > Streptophyta > Magnoliopsida > Santalales > Viscaceae > Viscum > Viscum album. The sequence continues at coordinate 1,323,793,782 of OY728142.1, read as the reverse complement.
GAAGGCGGGTTTAGGGTAGTAACGACACGGGCCCCGAGGACGGGTCGTGACAAATTGGTATCAGAGATGTTCGGTTCTACCGCAGAACTTATAACTCTGATGTTTCTTTCTGTGAAGCAATAGTATTGAGAGTACCGAGTGTGGTTTTCAGTTCAGGGAGTCCAGTGTTGGTGCGGGCGGCCGACGTATCCATACACCAGGACCCTGACAACTGATTTCTGACTTTGTGCATGAAAACACTAATTGCGTGTGTGTTTTCAAAGGTTTTCCCTTAAAACAGCTTGTTGACCTCACCTATTTTGATAATCTCAATCATGTACTCATATGTGTTGAAAATCCCAATTATGTTTTCATTCTCTATGATATTTTTAAGTATTATTGATCTATACTTTAATTCTTTCAAATATGTGATCAAACCAATAATAATTTTTAAAATAGTCTTTGGAATATGTTAATCCTCATTTATCCATGTTCATACAAGTTATAAATTGATTCTAACACAATCGGATGTGTTCTGTATAAAACAGATAAGTAATCTGCCTATAGCTACTGATAAAGAGCTACCGGTAACCAGTCTACCGACAGACAGCTACTGATACACTTAACACAGAGCGACCGATGTACTTATAAATACAGCTACCGATACAAACGTAGAGCTACCGGTGTAAGTATAAATAGCTACCGATGGAATAAGAGTCACCGATGGACGAAGCTACCGATAGACTCACAGACACCGATACATGGAGCTACCGATGCATGGAGCCACCGATGCATGAAGCTACCGATGCATGGAGCCACCGATGCATGAAGCTACCAACGCATGGAGCTACCGATAAACAAAGTCACTGATACAAGCATGTACCAACCGACTCATAGAGCCACCGATAGAGTCAAAGCAACTAATGACGTTGAACTACCGATGTTTGAGCTACCGATGTTCAAGCCATTGATGTTCGAGCTACCGATTTTCGAGCTACCGATGTTCGAGCTACCGATGTTCAAGCTACTGATGCTGATTACCTACCGATCACTCGACTCACTGTTCGAATTTCTTTATTTCCTATATTTAATCTATCTAACGGTCATATCATGTACATTTTAATGATTTGTCAAATATCTGATAAAGGTTGTCGGATGTCAGGAACCCGTACCTCGTACCTGCTAAAAAGAAATCTTTTCTGTCCCCTGTTGGGAGATAAATACGAGAAGACTACGCTGCCCAAGAGAGAGGAACGAACATCAACGAACAACAAACTAGAAGTAAACCAGAAAAGTGCGGTGCATGCAATATACCAAAAACACAAGAACGAGAAGAACACAGAGAAGCTCATAGACAATCAAGCATACTCGAGAAGTGTTCTATGCATACAAGAAGAACACCGAAGAACTTCAACTACTACATTTTTACTGCCTGTGAACCTGGAGCATACGACACTCTGTTTCTCAAACAAAAACGAGAAGAGGACTCAGACTCACTTCTAGTCGAATTCAAAGGAGTCCAGAGCTACACTGAAATCACCAGAACCATCTCTAAACTCTACATCTCTTATTCTGTGATTTATTATCATTCATTTCGAGCAGTGTGTGCTATCTGCTGTATCCAACACATACCCTATCTCCTGTACTCAAACTGAAGGATTCGTAAATCCTTACCAAACCTCTTCATTCTTTCTTTCCCACGAATAACAGTGGTAGAGGTCGTGTGTGACCTGGACAGCTGGTTGCTGTTGTACTGTTTCCCACGAAGAACAGTGGTAGAGGTCTTGGACCTGGACAGTTGTAAACTGTTGAACCCCGATCCAGGGTGTGGATCATTTTTATATAAAATTTTGAGAGGACTAAGTCTCGGCTTGAGACTGAACCTCTTGGTTACATAGTTGTGCCATCTCTTTCAAAGTTTTATTCCACTGCTAATCACTTTAAAACCAATACTGTTTTTAAAGTTACTTTGATAATTAAATTAGCAAGTGTTTATGTTAAGTGTAGATTAGTAAGTTAGTTTCAAAAGATAATCACACACTCCTGTGTTGATTAACTGGGAATTAATCAATCCCTTGAGAATCTAACAGAACCTCTACTTTAATATAAATTCACTACAGTTTAATTTATTATTTTATTTGGGGATCTTTAAGACACTGTTTTTAAACTCAGAAATTTGAATTGGTACTCAATTCACCCCCCCTCTTGAGTAAACCACTCCGACCAACACTTGGTATCAGAGGATTGAAAATACTTTCTAAAAGTACTCTGCTTTTGAACTGTGATTTTAGTTGTATTTTAAAGTTCTTAAAATTTCTGTTATATCTAAATTTTTATCTCTTTATAATTTTCTCATCATGGACAATAGACTTGAGGGTGCTGCTACTAACCGACCACCATTCTTCAATGGAACTAATTATGCTCAGTGGAAACTGAAAATGAAAATCCATCTAGAAAGCATAGGTTTTGATATTTGGACTGCTATTGAATCAGAATACAAAATGCCTACTACTGCTAGGTCTACTTGGTATGATCTACAAAGACTGCTTACAATAACAACTATAAAGCTATGAATGCCTTGTACTGTTCTCTAGGAGATGAAGAGTTTAATAGAATTTCTGCATGTAAAACTGCATATGAAATTTGGGATACCATAGCTGTTTCTCATGAGGGAACAACTAATGTTAAAGAAATGAGATTGAACACTTATACTATCAAGTATGATAATTTTAAAATGAAGCCTGACGAACCCATTTCTGACATGTATCTCAGGTTCCATGAAATTGTTAATACAATGATCTTTCTGGGAAAGGATGTCTCATCGAAGGAACAAATTATGAGAATTTTGAGATGTCTACCTGATAGATGGAGGGGCACATCTGTCTCAATCAGAGAATCATGTGACATTGCTGCTCTACCTGTCAAGGAACTAATTGGAAAGATGATGATGTATGAAGAAGAGCTTAAAGTGAACAAAGATGAAGAAAATGAACCTGCAAGAAAGTCTGTCACTTTCAAATCCTCAACTTTAAAGAATAAGGACAAGGAAAAGCTTCAAGCTGTAGTTGAAAGTTCAAGTTGTGAAGACAGTGGAAGTGATTCTGACAGTGATGCTGAGATGACTCACATTGCTAGAAGATTTAAGAAATTTTATAGGAAAAAGAAGTTCTTCAGAAAAACAAATTATAAGGGTAAGTATGATCACCAAGGCAAATGGAAAAAGGATTGGAAGAAGAATGACAAGTCAGATGATGTTGTCTGCTATGAGTGCAAGAGAAAAGGACATATTAAAGCCGACTGTCCAAAGCTGAAATATAAAAAGAAATATGAATATAAGGACAATAAGTTTAAGAAAGCCATGAAGGCTACTTGGAGTGCTTCAGAAGATAACACAAGTGAAGCTGAATCTTCAGACTCTGAAAGGAATCGAGCCAACATGTGTTTTATGACAAACACTTCTGAGGTAACTGCTGAAACTCCTGCTTCAAATTCATATTATTCTGGAGATGATTCTGAAGGAGATAACATGTCTAAATATGAACTGTTTGAGTACTGTGATATGCTGGAAGAGACATGTAATGAACTTAAGGATAAATACAAGTCATTAAAGAGACAGCATGCTCTCACCACTACAGTTAAAACAGAACTCACTATTGAAAAGGAGAAAACTGCTCAACTGTTAAAAGAGAACACTGAACTGAAACTATCTAATGAGCAACTCAAGAAAGACTTAGAGAAGTTCACCAATGGCAAAAATCCACTAACACAGATGCTAGGAAAGCAAGTAGCACCTAAATATACTACTGGTATAGGATACCAACCTGGACAAAGGAAAATTGCCAAGACTAGATTCATTTCTAAATCTGGACAGAATGAAGGTAATTCTGGAACTTCATATGCTTCAACCAGTTATATACATAGCTATGGATCTAATAAAGTTTATCTTTAAAAGCATGTCAATTATACAAATTATATGAGACCCATTAGACAAATATGGGTACCTAAAGTGTTATTGGCTAACCTGTCTGGACCCAAGAAAATCTGGGTACCAAAATCATCTCCCACCTGAATCTGTTTTGTAGGGAACTTGCTTAAAGAGCTCCTGTAAAGAGACCTGGTATTTGGACAGTGGACGTTCAAGACATATGTCAGGAGACTTCTCTTGTTTCAAGAGTTTAATAAAAGTTGATAGAGGCTTTGTCACCTTTGGTGATAATTCTAAAGGAATAATCCTCGGCCTAGGCCAGATTGGTAACACTGATTCAATTTTGATCTCTAAAGTTTTATTTGTTGATGGCCTTAAATACAATTTATTAAGTATTTCTCAGTTATGTGATGATGGTTTTCATGTTAAATTTGAAAATGATTCTAGCAAAGTTTTTAATTCTAAGAATGTTTTGGTATTTTCTGCCTTAAGAAATGAAAATGTTTATGCTGTTAATCTGAATTCTTTAGCTAACCAGAATATTACTTGTTTGAATGCTTTTCATAAAGAATCTTGGCTATGGCACAGAAGATTAGGACATTGCAACATTCAATCACATAGAAAACTCTCTAGAAAGAACCTAGTTAGAGACCTACCTAAATTAGAATTCTCAAATGATAGAGTGTGTAACCCCTGTCAAAAGGGAAAACAACACAAAGTTTCTTTTAAATCAAAGAAAGAAGTTTCAACTTCTCAACCACTTGAATTGGTTCACATGGATTTGTTTGGACCATCAAGAGTTTCTAGTTTAAATGGGAAGCACTATGTTTATGTTCTTGTAGATGACTTTTCTAGATATACTTGGGTATATTTTCTAGCTCACAAAAGTGAAGCTTGTTCTTACTTTGTCAAATAATCCAAGTCTGTAGAGAACCTTAGTGGACTTAAGATTAAAACTTTGAGAAGTGATCATGGTCGTGAGTTTGAAAATCAAGATTTTGAATCTTATTGCTCACACAATGGCTATACTCATAACTTTTCTGCCCCTAGAACACCTCAACAGAATGCTGTAGTAGAAAGAAGAAACCGAACCCTTCAAGAAATTGCTAGAACCATGCTCAATGAATATGACCTGCCTATTTATTTTTGGGCTGAAGCTGTAAATACAGCTTGTTATGTTATTAATAGAGTCTTAATCAGACCAGTTCTTAAGAAAACCCCTTATGAATTGTGGAACAATAGAAAGCCTAAGGTTAATTACTTTAAAGTTTTTGGTTGCAAAGTATTTATTCTGAATACTAAAGATAATCTGGATAAGTTTGCTTCCAAAAGTGATGAAGGAATTTTTCTGGGTTACTCTATTTCAAGTAAAGCCTATAGAGTATTCAATAAGAAAACCAAATGTGTGGAAGAATCTGTTCACATCAAGTTTGATGAAAATGATCCACATGAGCCTAAAACCTCTCTTGAGAATCTTGAAGAAGATTTTTCTATTCTGGACCTTAATGATAAATCTAAAGAACCTGTTATAAAAGTATCCAGTTCTGGACCTTCTCCAGAATCTGCTTCTGTAGAACCCGAACCTATAGATGAACTTGAAATTTCTAGTCCAACCTTTACTAGATCAACGAGGATTCTAAAGAATCATCCTTTAGAAGCTGTTGTTGGTAATCTTGATAGAGGAACACAAACTAGAGCTTCTCTAAGAAACCAGGTTGAACATCAAGATTTTCTTTCACAGCTAGAACCCAAAAATATCAATGATGCTATCAATGATGAATTCTGGGTAATAGCTACGCAGGAAGAATTAAATCAGTTTGAAAGAAACAAAGTCTGGGAATTAGTTGACAGACCTAAGGACACTTTGACAATAGGCACAAAATGGGTTTTTAGAAATAAAGTAGATGAATCTGGAAATATAGTTAGAAACAAAGCTAGACTAGTTGCACAAGGATGTAGTCAAGAAGAAGGCATAGACTATGAGGAAACTTTTGCACCTGTAGCTAGACTAGAAGCCATTAGAATCTTACTGGAATATGCTGCACATCTAGATTTCAAGTTATATCAAATGGATGTGAAAAGTGCATTTCTAAATGGTTTTATAATTGAAGATGTTTTTGTAGAACAACCACCTGGATTTACTAACCCCCATTTTCCAAATCATGTTTTTAAACTTTCTAAAGCTTTGTATGGTTTAAAACAAGCTCCAAGAGCTTGGTATGATAGAATTAGCAATTTCCTTATTTCAAAAGGTTTTACTAAAGGGATTGCTGATCCAACTCTTTTCATTAAAAGAATTTCTAAAGATGTTTTAGTTGTACAAATATATGTTGATGATATTATTTTTGGATCTTCTAAACACTCTTCATGTACTGATTTTTCAAAAAGTATGCAAAATGAATTTGAAATGAGCTTAATGGGAGAGCTTAAGTACTTTCTTGGATTTCAAGTATTTCAAAATGAAAATGGTATTATTTTGAATCAATGTAAATATACAAAGGATCTTTTAAAACATTTTGGTCTGGATAGTATCAAGGAAAGTGAAACTCCTATGAGTACTACCTGTAAATTGGATGCAGATGAAACTGGGAAACCAGTTGATCAAACAAATTATAGAGGTATGATTGGTAGTTTACTTTATCTTACTGCTAGTCGACCTGATATTATGTTTAGGGTGTGTATGTGTGCTAGATTTCAAGCTAATCCAAAAGAATCTCATTTGCTTGCTGTTAAAAGAATTTTTAAATATCTCAAACACACGGTTAACTTAGGTTTGTTTTACCCAAAAGGACAATCCTTTGAGTTAATGAGTTATTCAGATGCTGACTTTGCTGGTTGTAAGTTAGATAGAAAAAGCACATCAGGAACATGTCATTTTCTTGGAAAATCCTTAGTTTCTTGGTGTAGTAAGAAAGAGAACTCAGTTGCATTATCCACTGCCGAAGCAGAATATATAGCTGCTGGTAGTTGCTGTGCACAAATTCTGTGGATGAAACACACTCTTTTGGACTATGGATATGTTTTTAAACATGTTTCAATCAACTGTGATAACACCAGTGCAATAAACATCTCTAAGAATCCTGTATCTCACTCTAGAACCAAACACATAGATGTAAGACACCATTTCCTAAGAGATCACTATCAAAAAGGTGATATTTCTCTTGAATTTATTGGCACTGAACATCAATTGGCTGATATTTTCACTAAACCATTATGTTCGGATAGGCTAAGTTACATAAGACACGAACTGGGAATGTTTAATCACAACCGATGTGAAGATTCTCACTGATGTGAAATTCTCACCGACGTGAAAATTCTCACTGATGTGAAATTCTCACCGACGTGAAAATTCTCACCGATGTAAGTTTCTCACCGACGTAGAAATTCTCACCGATGTACAACTCTCACCGATTTGTTTTTCTCACTGATGATTAACTCACACCGATGCAAGGTTTTAAAACTTCTGCCTGCCGCCAAGAATACGAATCGTTTTATTTTATTTTATTACTCTATTTTAGTTGTTTATTTGGAATTCCTAAATGATAAAACTCAGTCTAAGCCACTTCTTACCTCACCAAGCTCAAAATCTCTCACCTTCGAACCTTATCTCCCAAATCGGCCAAGAACCCTAAACCCGTGATGGAAAAAACCAAGCTTCCTATCGTCAGATATGAAAGTGCAGAACCAAACGCTAAGAAGTAGAAGACACAGCATAGAGCCAGTGTTAGTGAAGTCAGAACTAGATCGGGAAAGCGACCAGTGAATCCTCACTTTCAGAATAGAGACATAGTAATCGAGAAGGAACTGTGCGTGGAATGGCTACTGCCTAGAAAATCCTTAGTACTCGAGATTCTGGAAGACCAGAAATGGGTAGATTGTTTCTCGAATAACAATGGCCCATACTACCCGAAGTTGGTAAAGCAGTTCTATGAGTTTGTAACCTTCGAGAAGTCTGAGAATGAGAATCGGGTAAGCTCTTTTGTAAATGGAAAAGAGATGTATTTTTCTTGAGTAGAGTGGGCTGAGAGTTTGAAAGTACCACATGAAGGTGTCTCTGGGAATGTATCAAGAGCAATGCCACATAGCAGTGATATCTTTGATTATGAAACCGCCTTACAAGAACTGACTGGTAATGGAAATCAAAGGCAAGTGGTTGCTGCTGAAATGGATGGAGAGAATCGACTGCTTTTCAAGTTTGTTCATCATGTGTTGATACCGAGGAGAGGAGATTTTTCAAATCTGAGATATCAAGATATCTATCTTCTTCACTTGCTAAGACATGGTGTGAAAATCAATCTGTGCAGATTGTTAATGCTTCAAATGGAAGACATGATTAGACCAAAGTCAAAGACTAATGCTTTGTTCTTTGCCAAGCTGATCTCAGTGATGATAAAAGTGAAAGGAATAGCTGAGTCTCAGGATTATACAGTTGTAGTAAAGAACAATTTCTGCATCACCTCGACTGTGTGTAAGTATATGAAAGTTAACTGGAACCCATGGAAGGGAGAATGGGTCAGTGATGATCAAAAGATATATTATAGATTTAATCCTGTGGATTATCCCTCAAGACCAAAGGATATGAGAGATCCGAGTCTGAGACCTGATGAAGAGGAACCTGTTTATAGTGATGAAACAGAAGAAGAAGAAGAAGAAACTCCTATGGATGTTGGAGGAGATCCAGACTTGCCCCCAAGTCCTGTTGCAGAATTGGTCTATTCTAGGAAATGAAAGGTAGAGGAAATTTTGTCTACTTATGAGGAAGACCAGTCTGTACCTCACCAAGAAGAAGAGGAAAAGGAGGATGCATCTGAATCGCCTGCTTCTGGTAGGTTAAGTATGAGTCCTTTGATTGGGAACTCAGCTATGCCTGCTGCTGAAGTATAAAGAGTTACAGAAGAAGCTGTACCTGTATCAGAAGATCTTCTAGATGCTGCACCTGTGGAACTTGTAGTAGAAGATTCTGATGAAGAGAATCCAGCTCTGAATGCTGTTGTGATACATGAGAATACACCCATTAAGGGGGAGCATCAGTCTGTGCTTGGAAATGTTACAGTAGCTGTTGAGCTTGGAGACTGGGTAGAAGACCCAGGGTTTATAGTCTGTGGATTGGATTATCCGGATTCTGACAATGAGGTGTCTGTGAATAGACCGAAGATCAATTATGATCTTGCCTCTGAGTTGTTGCCAGATGATGTGGTCATATTTCATGATTTGAATAAGCTGAAAGAGGATCTCAAAACCAGTTTTGTTGAAGAAGTGAAGCTAATGGAAACCTCTCTTGCATCCTCAATTAATTCAATAATGACTACTTCTGTAGTTAATTTGGCCTCAGCAAGGGGATCTGCTGCAGTTATCCCAAATGATTTTGTCTCTAAATCTGATCTTTAATCCATGAAGAATGAGCTGAAAGAATCATTCAGTGCATCAGTTGCTGAGATGAAGAAAAGCTTTTATGAAGAAATGAAAATGTTAGAGAGATCCTTCGAGCTATCTCTGGTTTGTAATTTATCTTCTTTTATGTCTAAGCTTATGGAAGAAGTGAAAGAGTGCCAGACTCAGTCTTCTAGAATCGAAGCAGATCTTGAAGCTCTCAAGACATCAGTTGTTGCTTTGGATTCCTATATGAGCTCCAAGTCTTAAGCTGACAAGGACCTAGCTTATGTGAAGAGTGTAGTAAGCCAGTTTGTCTTAGTGTTTGAAAGTTTCAAAACCTCAGTGAAGGATCATGTTCAATTACAAGACTCTCAAGTTCAAAGCCTAATCAGTGGTTTGTCTATGAGCTTTAAAGAAACTGTTTCCTTCTCTCTTGGCCCTCTCACATCCAAAACATCAGTTGATCTGAACTCAGTTCGAGCAATGTTGAAGGAGGAGATTGGTTCTATTTCAACCAGTGGCTCTGTGGACTCATCAGAGTTAAGCCTAGTGGTTCTTTCTACAAGGGATTCTTCCAGAGAAATCATGAAGATTGTTCAAGACTATATGAGAGAAGCCTCTGCCTCTCAAGAAGCCATAAAAAGCAAAGTGGGCTACTACTTCACCAAAATTTTCACCAAGCATCAACTTGAACACCACTTCAAGCTAATGTTGGAACACATGAAGCTCCCTCCAGTCACCCAAGCTTTCAGAGAACAAGTGAGCAAGCTATGCGAATTGACTCCTGCCTTCGAGAAATTCATTGAGAACAAAGATGATTTCATCTCTGCTATGGAAAGAGGAGGAGGAATTGTTATGGATTTTAGAAATCTGCTGCTGCCCTTATTGCATGTTGATGCCAGACCAGTCATCATCCCCCCTGCTTTGCCTGCTTCTGCCTCAACTGCTTCCAGAGTCCAGCTGACTCCTGCTCAAGCTATTCGAAGACTCACTCCAATGATCACCCAAAAATCTTCAACCTACAGGCCTGACTCTGTGTCAGTGGCCCAGCCTCCTTTGATCTTTTCTGGCATTCCAAAACCTTCACCTGAATCCTCACCACCCGAGCCTTCTTCTGATCCCAAAGGGAAATCTCACATTGCCGATGAGGATTGAACCAGTGGCCAGGATTTTTGATAGGAATTCATTTGTAATCTGTTTTTTGTTTTACTTTTTGACTACTCTAATACAAATTTTTTTTTACTTCTCATGTTTTCTTTGTCTCCTATATATATATATATATGCTTTCCCACTTTTTGATTATCACAAAGGGGGAGAAAAATAAGAGGGGGAGAACAAAATGAGAGAATAAGGGGGAGAAAAAAATGAGAGAATGAGAAATATTTTCAATGGAGAAAAATAAGGAATAATGGGAGACACATTACCCTTTGTTTTGTTTTCTTTTTTACCTCTGATATCTTATGTCTATATAGTACCTTATGATTGTTACATCTGATAACTTATGTCTATATCATACTATTTCTATTATCTCTGATGCTCTTTTCTCTACGAAAAGTGACTTCAATATTATACTCTTTACTATTATATTCTCACTATGTTGAATGCCCATATTACCATATCATAAATTGTGATTATCAAAAAGGGGGAGATTGTTGACCTCACCTGTTTTGATAATCTCAGTCATGTACTCATATGTGTTGAAAATCCCAATTATGTTTTCATTCTCTATGATATTTTTAAGTATTATTGATCTATACTTTAATTCTTTCAAATATGTGATCAAACCAATAATAATTTTTAAAATAGTATTTGGAATATGTTAATCCTCATTTATCCATGTTCATACAAGTTATAAATTGATTCTAACACAATCGGATGTGTTCTGCATAAAACAGATAAGTAATCTGCCTATAGCTACTGATAAAGAGCTACCGGTAACCAGTCTAGCGATAGACTTAGTCTACCGACAGACAGCTACCGATACACTTAACACAGAGCTACCGATGTACTTATAAATACAGCTACCGATACAAATGTAGAGCTACCGGTGTAAGTATAAATAGCTACCGATGGAATAAGAGTCACCGATGGACGAAGCTACCGATTGACTCATAGCCACCGATACATGGAGCTACCGATGCATGGAGCCACCGATGCATGAAGCTACCGATGCATGGAGCCACCGATGCATGAAGCTACCGACGCATGGAGCTACCGATAAACAAAGTCACTGATACAAGCATGTACCAACCGACGCATAGAGCCACCGATAGAGTCAAAGCAACTAATGACGTTGAACTACCGATGTTCGAGCTACCGATGTTCAAGCTACCGATGTTCGAGCTACCGATGTTCGAGCTACCGATGTTCGAGCTACCGATGTTCGAGCTACCGATGGTCAAGCTACAGATGCTGATTACCTACCGATCACTCGACTCAGTGTTTGAATTTCTTTATTTCCTATATTTAATCTATCTAACGGTCATATCATGTACATTTTAATGATTTGTCAAATATCTGATAAAGGTTGTCGGATGTCAGGAACCCGTACCTCGTACCTGCTGAAAAGAAATCTTTTCTGTCCCCTGTTGGGAGATAAATACGAGAAGACTACGCTGCCCAAGAGAGAGGAACGAACATCAACGAACAACAAACCAGAAGTAAACCAGAAAAGTGCGGTGCATGCAATATAACAAAAACACAAGAACGATAAGAACACAGAGAAGCTCATAGACAATCAAGCATACTCGAGAAGTGTTCTGTGCATACAAGAAGAACACCGAAGAACTTCAACTACTACATTTTTACTGCCTGTGAACCTGGAGCATACGACACTCTGTTTCTCAAACAGAAACGAGAAGAGGACTCAGACTCACTTCTAGTCGAATTCAAAGGAGTCCAGAGCTACACTGAAATCACCAGAACCATCTCTAAACTCTACATCTCTTGTTATGTGATTTATTATCATTCATTTCGAGAAGTGTGTGCTATCTGCTGTATCCAACACATACACTATCTCATGTACTCAAACTGAAGGATTCGTAAATCCTTACCAAACATTTTCATTCTTTCTTTCCCACGAATAACAGTGGTAGAGGTCGTGTGTGACCTGGACAGCTGGTTGCTGTTGTACTGTTTCCCACGAATAATAGTGGTAGAGGTCTTGGACCTGGACAGTTGTAAACTGTTGAACCCCGATCCAGGGTGTGGATCATTTTTATATAAACTATTGAGAGGACTAGGTCTCAGCTTGAGACTGAACCTCTTGGTTACATAGTTGTGCCATCTCTTTCAAAGTTTTATTCTGCTGCTAATCACTTTAAAACCAATACTGTTTTTAAAGTTACTTTGATAATTAAATTAGAAAGTGTTTATGTTAAGTGTAGATTAGTAAGTTAGTTTCAAAAGATAATCACACACTCCTGTGTTGATTAACTGGGAATTAATCAATCCCTTGAGAATCTAATAGAACCTCTACTTTAATATAAATTCACTATAGTTTAATTTATTATTTTATTTGGGGATCTTTAAGACACTGTTTTTAAACTCAGAAATTTTAATTGGTACTCAATTCACCCCCCCCCCCCCCTCTTGAGTAAACCACTCCGACCAACACAGCTCAAACCAGGTCAGCTCACCAGGTATAAACGTTTGACCGTGTCACGATGTTTCTTTCAGAATTCCTTTTCACGGACGACCAGCTAGAGCCCCGAGAGTGGTATGTACTGACAGCCCGCCGTGCGACGAGGCCTCAGTACAGGGCCCTATCCCAGTTGAGGCACCAGCGGAGGCACCAGCGGTACTGCTACCCGTTGGGCCACCGATGCCACCAACCCCAGCAGTAGGCGATGAACGACGCTTGAGCACGCTGCACGAGTTCCAACGCCAGAGGCCACCTAGGTTTCGGGGAGAGACGAACCCGTAGGCGGCTGAGGTTTGGATGGAGGCTGTGGTGAGAGTCTTCAGGCTAGTGGGGACGCCGGCAGACTTCATGGTGATCTTTGCTACCAGCCTCCTTCAGGCAGCAGCATGCAGGTGGTGGAGCCACTTGTTCCAGTTTTGTGATGAGATGAACTTCGCAAGGGAAGACTTCGAGACCTTCTTCAGGGTGGAGTTTGTGCCAGTATCTCTACACCTCGAGCGTGTACAGGAGCTTCTGCCTTTGCCACGTGCTTTTCAATCAGTAGCCGAGTCATCTGTGGGCAGTAGACAGATGATGCAGAGGTCCAGGAGGACCATACTAGCAGTTAGACGATCTCAGGTTTTAGGACCGGTGGTGCGGGGCACCCGAGGTAGGGTCAGAGCCAGGCGTGCCAGAAACAGACAATGTTACTCATGCGGCGGAAAGGGTCACCTGGCACGTGACTGTCCGAATCCTCGTACGGTTGATCAGCGGGTGTTGGAGGAGCCACCGAGACGGAAGCAGCGACTAGTGCTTGAGCAACAGCCGAGCAGTGGACAAGGCAGTAGAGCTCCGAGAGCAGGTGGGCAGGAGAGGAACTAGTGGATACGTCCTTTGTACTTCTAGTTCCATGTTGCTTTGTATTCATGTCTTTGTACTATGAGCTGCAATAATAAAAATACACTTATCTTTGTTTGCTTTCCTGTCCTTTTGTTTGGTTGATACTGAGTGGTCCCGGTTAAACTGTTGACTTGACCCTCACTTTCGAGATTTCTACTGGAGGGGACCCAGTGACCTCACACTGATGCTGAATGTGTGACTCGACCCTTGGAGGCGAGGGTGACAGTTGGATCACTTAGTAGATATGTCGAGGCCTTACGACATCATCCATGGCATGAATGCATCATTCATGTCAGGATTGACTATATTAGGCAATGAATGTGGTTCATCCAGGGGATGAGACCGGGTTTCTCTTATCGGCAAAGAAGAAATCATAGCAGCTCTTGTGAGACTAAAGGAGGTCCAAGACATCCAAGAGAGGATGAAGACTGAACAGTGCAGTAAGAAACAGGAAACCAGTGCCAGTCATAGAGACTCGGGCATGTTAAGAAGTGGAAGCTTAAAGGAGAGATGAGTCTACGAAGCAGTAGACGTGGAGGCAGAGCTAGGAGAGCAGCATGAGGTGGTGTACATCCTAACATGGTACAACCACCCGCCTTAGTTATCCCCGCCAAGCTCAGGGAGCTGGAGGGCGGTGGAAGAATGCGGTTGCATGCGGTCAAGGAGTGTGACCCAATGGCTCTAAAAATTATTCAAGGGACAGTCTGTGTCCACTACTATCTTCTGAAGTAACAGACGTCGATATGAATCATTCCTCGCATTCACAAATCTTATTCCAGACCTAGAGTTTCTGGTAAGCCGTAGACTTGACCCTCACGTCTGGAATACCTTAGGAGGAGACTCGATAATCACAATTACGCCGATGGTGTGGTCAGACCCTCGAGGCGAGAGTTTCGGTTGGAATCTCTTGGTGGCAGCGTCAAGGCCTTACGACGTTAGTTTGAGTATGGAATGGGCAATAACTGTTCATACTCGAATTGACGGTTTTAGGCAAACGTCGGGATGAGTTTTCCTTGGTCAGTGGAAAAGGAAACCCCAGGAAGCACAGGGTAACTCTTGCACAGGAGAGTGCGACCGATCACTCTTGAGTCGGTCAACCTTACCCTCGTGGCAACAACCTTTCGAGTTCTAGTTCTAACAGATAATGGAGACCTCTGGAGTTCGAGGATGACGATCACGTCCTTATACGGGTCTCACCTCGACGAGGTTTACGGAGATGTAGCCAAGGCGGCAAGTTATCTCCGGGGTTCAGCGGACCTTCTTAGGTCCCCAGCTGGGAAGGCGGGGTGGTGTACCACTTGACCCATTCACCGCAGTTGCACCAGGTGCACGACGACTTCCACGTATCTCAACGGAGGAGATACGTGCTCAACCCTTCGCATACCATCGACCATGAGGAGTTGGACGATGGTGATGGGGTGTCTTTCACGGAGATTCCAGTGGGGATTGAGGATCGACAGGAGCAGATCCTACGAGGACGATCGATTCCTCGGGTGCACTTTCTTTGGCAGTACGGAACCTCTAGGTAAGCACATGGGAGCAGAAGGCTCAGATGCGTGCTCTGTACCGCTTTTGTGACACTAGTTTGTGTTGAAGCTTTACGGGGACGTAAAGCCCTGAGGTGGGAATAATGTAAAGACCCGGAAATTTCAAGGAAAGTTTTTTATTAATTTTCTTTGTAATTTTACAAGAACGCAGTTTCTGACAGCGCCTGATTCCGAGGCCCGGTGTGCCCGGAATTAATTTCCGAAGTTTGGCTCGGGTACGTTCAGTGAACGAGCGAGCGGGAATTTCTATCTTTTGAACGGTTGCCTGGAATCGAATTCTGAAGGCACCGATGAACTCGCAGCGCCGATATTCGCTTAAAGAGACCTTTTCCAAGGTTGCTTTTATTGCAGGTTGAGAGTTAGTTTTTGGGTTTTTAAAATAAAGTTAAATAAAATGTGGAAACACATTTTATTTTTAACTTGTTGGTTAACTCCTCCCAAAGGGAGTTAGGGGTGGGACCCACATCCACTTAACCTCCCTTGAGAGGATTAAGTGTTGTGGGGCCCACACGAACCCTAACTCTTCACCTCCTCTTTTTAAAACTCCCCTTTAACTCACTTTAATTAATGTTTGACTCTTGGAATAATTAATTGAGGTGAGATGTTTTAAATTTCAAACCTTTGAAATTCTAAGAGGGAGGTTGTGTAATAAAATAAGCTTAAGCTTATTTTATCATTTTGGGGTTGGTTTCTTTTGCCACTTGGGAGGATTTGAGAAGCTCTCTCTACCATCCTCAACTTTGATGAAGAACACGAAGAACACTCAAGAACGCCGCTTCTCTCTTCTTCGTAGCCGGATTGTTTCCGAAGATCGATGACGCCTTCCGTGTCAACGAAAGGGAACGCCGCTTCCTCCTCGGACTTTCTTCGTCGGCTTACGAAGATTCACCAACGACGTACCTCTTCGGACGTACCTCTATGTCAACATAATCGACGAACGATTACCGCAATGCCCGACCTCCGCGACGCTTGTCTTCCGCGGTTTGTTGACGTGCTCCGCACTTGAACCGAGGTAGGGGTTTGTTTCAATTCTTTATATTTGTTCGAGAATTTCGACTTGAAAATTCTTCGTGGTAATTTTTTTTTAAAGTTATGTGGAACTTTCTTCGAACTTGATTGTTTATATTTGTCGGGCCTTGATTTTCAAATCTTTTTATTTAATCTAAAAAGATTGTGAAAGTTTATTATTCGTTAAAGGCCGATTGTTATCCTTATAACGTGAGGAGTTCGGACCGTACAAACCCGGCCGATCCTCCTCTTTTACTTCGTGTTGATTTTTTGGGGAATTGTTCGGAAGGGCGTGGTGTCGTCGCACCACGCGGGTTCATGCGGTTTAATGCGGAAGATACGCGCGGCGCCGTCGCGCCGCGCCGTGGAACGATTTCAAGAACGCGACGCCGTCGCGTCGCGTCGAAGGTAGTCGAAGAGACCGCGGCCGGAGTCGGGCCACGGCGGAGGGGCGCGACGCTGTCGCGCCGTGCCAATCGAACATGGGCCGCGGCTTGAGCTGCGGCAGAGCTGGAAGGGGCGGCCGGAAAACCGGCAGCCGGCGGTTAATGAAGAGCCGCGGCCGGCTCGGCCGTGGCGGAGCAGCCAGAGGCGGCCGGCCTCACTGGCCGCCGGAGATCAGAAGAGCCGCGGCCATCGGGCCGCGGCAGAACGGTGGAAGGCGATCGACCGTGCCGGCCGGCCGCCGGTTTGCTTATGAGGCGGGACCCGCGGGTCCCGCGTGTGAAAGGAAAACGGCCGGCCTAAGGCCGGCCGAGATCCACAAAACCCGGGGGAGTTTACCCCCCGCGTGCGGCGCACGTGCGGCGCCCAGGCCGCGCCCCCGCGCCAGGCCGCGCCGCCGCGCTGGGCCGCGCCGCCTCGCAGGCGGCACCGCCGGCCGGGTCGGGCCGCCGGCCGGGTCGCGCCGCCGTTCGGGCCGGGACCAGCCGGACCAGGTCGGGGCGACCCGGTTCAGGCCGACTCGGTTCGGGTCGGACCAGGGGGGTCGGGCCGGGTCGGTTCGGGCCCAGACCCCCCGGTTTCGGACGGGTTTCGGTTTTTCGCCCATATTTTGGGCTACGGGCCTCCAAACGACTCGCTGTCAGCGGCAACGCGATCCTTGGATCGAGACGGTCGTTTCGGTATACTATACTCAAGGTACATCTTCCTTTTCGGAGGCTACGTGGTTAAAACTCCATAGTTAAGCGTGCTTGTCCTAGAGTAGTGATCAGGATGGGTGACCTCCTGGGAAGTTTCCCAGGGTGGGTGTGAGACGGAAAAGCCAATAACATCCAGACCAGGCGTCCGATTGACGCGCCGTCTATTGCGTTGCGTTCCTATTGACGATACGGAACTTTTGGCATCCTGCGCCCGAGTTTTGGATTCAGTTGGATAGTGGCCGGGATTGGATTGCACCCGAAATCCAACCAGGCCCCTGGAACAGAAAAGCTGATATCATTCTGACAGAACGTCCGTTTGACGAACCGTCAGCAGCGTTGGTGATCTCGTTGAGAAACGGTCCCTATGACTATACTCTATGAGAGTTCGGGGTACAGTTGAGATACGGCCAGATATGGTTCGCTCACGAAACCAACCGGGCCCCTGGGACGAAAAGGCTAGTAACTCACAGACCGGGCGTCCGATTGACGTGTCGTCTGTTGCGTTGAGACCCCTATGACGAGGCGGTCCTTTGAGATACTTTTACGTGGGACATTGAGATACTTGGAGTATCGACCAGTAGCTCATGGAGCGGACCCTCCCAGTGACGAGTGTGCGGAGTACGGAGACCGTGTAGCTGGCTGAGACCTGACGACTGCTTGACCGACTCGACTTGGAGTGACTCGACTAGCCCAGTGGACGGAGCACTACTTTCTGAGGTGCAGACCCATGGCGGACGGAGCACTACCTCTGTGACAGTGCAGACCCGCGGTGCTCGTCCGGAGAGTACCTCAGCAGGCTACTAGGGGGGTGTGCACTACTCTGTTTGGGTGACATACCTCAGTGGGAAGCACTACTGTGTTTGGGTAGCTGGCCCGCAGTACTCGACAGGAGGAGTACTTCAGCAGTCTTAGGTTAGTGAGCAGTACCTCGGAGTCGTGACAGGACCACTGTACACTCCTGAGACGGAGCTCTTCAGCAGTTACGGTTTTGATAATGAAAATCCTGGTTTCAGCTGAGACCTTTGACCTTGTGTTTTCCTCATGATTGATATGGGTCACTTGCTAACTTAGGTATATGTATGGGCTTTTACCCGGGTAGTGGTTATCCATTGATTTCACAATCCTTGTGTTTCCTCATGATTGAGATGGGTTACTTGATAACTTAGGTATATGTATGGGCATATACCTAAGTAGAGGTTATCTGTTGAGATCTTCTTTGTGGTTATCCTTGATGGTTTAGTGAGACCTTGAAGGTCTCGGGGTCCCTACTGAGTATCGTTATACTCACCCCTGCATGGGCTATGCCCGCATCTCGTTGTGTTGGTTGCAGACGACGGGCAGTGCTGATAGAGGCCGAGTGTTCGTGGACTGGACGGTACCTGGAGGTGGACTATACGACGAGATGGTACCTGGAGGAGGACCTCACGACGAGACGGTACCCAGAGGTGGACGTGGCGATGAGGCGGTACCCGAAGGTGGACCAATGGGCGGACATACTCGGAGCGGACGGCGGGACCCGAGGAGCAGAGGAGCCATATGTACCCACCCTTCAGGTGGGATTTCCAGTGGACAGCTCGGCGTAGCAGCATTACTTTTCAGTTGTTGTTTTCCCTTCGAGTTGTACTTTACAGTTGGGCTTGTATTTCCAGCCCCTTTTTACTTTCCGAACTTACTGGTGTACTCAGTTTTTACTTAGTGTTTACTTCTTCCGCTTGTACTCTGTGTGATTGTTTACTTTACAAAGGCAATGCCTTCCCTTTTTACCGGGATTTACGCCTTGGTGCTAGTCGCCAGCCCCTGGGCTATGGAAGGCGGGTTTGGGGTAGTCACGACACGGGCCCCGAGGATGGGTCGTGACATAATGCTAAATTTTAATTTTTTTGTCAATGCCTCGTGCCAATACCTAATGGATAACTATAACCGAAACCCATCCCGGAGAGCCTCTGTAATTGGACACCATCCTGGAGTGCCTCTAATTACCGGACACCTACCCCGAGTGCCTCTAATAACCGAACACCAACCCTGGGTGCCTCTAATAACCAAACACCAACCCAAAGTGCATCTAATAACCAGATACCAACCTAGAGGGTCTTCTGTAACTAGAACCCAACCCGGAACATACTAGTCTAACACATTCATCATAAGAAGAGGAAAAAATATAACATAAACATTCGTATTAAAACTAACATGCGGAATGCCAAAAAATTAATCATAAACCATTAACGACGTAAAAATAACTCATCCAAAGTCATACATATCACAAAATCATAAATACAATATGGATGATTTGTATCATAATAAATCAACTTCAAACAAGAGTAAAATTTATCAAAGGATGTTGACATAGATGAAATCAAAACTATTTGATAGATATATCTCTTTTTTTGAAACCATTTAAAAGTCACATAATTATAGAGAAAACATTTATTTTGAAAACATTCGTATAAGCTTTTAGGGGAAGCTTCTACGACTTTATAATGGCGGAAAATAGCCGCACCTGTCATATACGTTAAAAAAACATTCTTACCTTAATTTTGTCGAAAAGGTTAAAAATGACCGTGTTTGGAAAATGACGGAATGATTCCTTTATAAACCTCTTGTAAAAAGTCAAATAAGGGTATAAATGACTTCAACCCATATTATATAAAATAGTATGAATGATTTGAAATATGTTTTTAATAAACATGGATGTGGATGATAAAGATGTCCCAGTAGATAATTACGTATAAACAACCTCGGATAATGAAGAGATTGTGAAATAAACCGATATCAATTTGGTAACATACGAAACATAAAACCCATGAAAGAGGTATCATATAATTAATATGTAAATACACATAAATTAAAGTGTATTAAACAAAGAAAACAATTATGGGCATTACATACACCGCACAAAAGGTAGTAGTGGCAATATGGCATGAATCTCATGGGAATAAGGAGTGAGATGAAAACCCCTTACCTTGTACTTTTCCTTGATAGGGTGTAGGTTAACCTCCTATAAAATAGTTAAAACATTGTTATTAAACTATAAAAGAATCATATACATAAATATGATATCATATATGATCTTTTAGTATTGCTTTGTTAATAATATTTTAGTATTATCGTCGTTTCGGGTGTCAACTGATTCGTTTTCCATTATATGCTTCGTTATGTAAGTAGTATTTGTTATGGATAGGTTGTATCTTATTCAAAACCAGAATGATATCATGTAATTAAAACCTACTTTTAATCATCAAATTAAAACTAGTCTTGAATGGATATGATGGGGGAATGAATCTCATCATGTTTGTGGAGACGGTAATCCATACGTACACACGAACACTACATCCATTTCATTTTTCATTTTAAAAGGAATCAGAACCAAATGATACATAGTTATATTATTATTCCAATATAATATAATATCTTATATGTGTTACTTATGTTCATTAACAACATCCTTTATGTGTTCCATGTATGGTATGAACGATTCATATCACTTTGAGGGGGCGGTAGTCCGCACTTCCTCAAATGAAATTATTGTATATATATACACCATGAAATAAATAATGGTATGCTATAAAATATAATTACAAAAGCTTATATATAAAATAGATATCATTAATATCATATTTAATTATATTGAAATAATAATGGCTACCATGAGAGGCGGTAGGATATAATTGAACAATCATCGTTTCGTGAGGCGTTTGGTTACAATCCACAGAAACATTATGTTCTTCACCCATTAGATGGAGGTGCGTGTCAGTGTAGATAGAATACATCTCATAACAATATCCTACAATATTTAGGATACTGGTTTTTTTTAAAACAAAACAATAAGAAGAGTTTAGGGGTTAGATAAGTAAAATAAAAGAAAAGAAGATAAGAGAACTCGTTACCTTTAATTTGGGTAACTCTCTTTGGTTTGAACAAAAAGGTATCCTGAAGTGCCTTATTCCTATGTTAAGGCTTCTAGGATTAATAGAGGGATGTAGGGAGATTAAATGTGCAGAGGTTGGACCAGCAAAATGCTTTAGAGGTGTGAGAAATTCGTTAGAAGTGGTGTCCTTTTATAAGGGGGAGGATGGGCTCTTTATGAAAAACATAATGTATTATTTTATAATAAATTCATTTTCGGTTTATAATGACCCCAAATTGGATTATATAAATTCTAAGGCCGATATGGGTCGAAATCCTTTCAAACAATAGATTTTAGATAGGTTTTTATCATTATATGTACCTTATCTCTAACTTTTAACTCTTAGTTAATTAGTCTGACATTTACCGTGTCACATTGTATTTTTATATTATATAGTTAATAATCGCTCTAAATACATCCAATAGTCCCCCAAGTAGTCCATTAATGATACACCTATCATGATATAAGTATTTTTTATGATCCTTATATTTTAAGGAATAGAATATCAATAAATTATATAATATTTGTTTTAAAAACTCTTTTATATCAATTTTGACACTATTAGGTATGTTGTTTTTTATAAATTCATAACATTATTATTACTTGGAATAATATTCATATAACCAATAATAACATGTCATATTAACCTATAAAATTATTTTTATTCATAAAAAATATCACATTATATTTATTTAGGTATTTATAATATCAATCATTTTAATATTTCACGAATAAGGTAATTAATACATCATCATTGTGTCATAAATAAATTAAATTATTTAATCAATAAAAATTATAAATAAAATACAATTATGTAGGAAATGTTATTATCTTTCTAATTAATATTTATAATCTAATTTATCTTATGTATAACACTATATTATATTTTTTTTAGTTAATAAACTTTGATTTTAACTCTTTTAACTATTGTTTGAATTAAATAATAATAAATTTCCTAATCTAATCCATGTGGACCTAAATGATAATATTTTATTCCCAAGGTTGTTTTTGGTCGAGATACATTTTTCCAATAGAATTAGGACATGTGTTGGGGTAATATTAATATCATTTTTACCCTTAATTACACTATTTACTTTTAACCGTGGTAAATAAAAGTAAAAAGTTACTATTCACCAAAAATTATTTTTATCTTATTAAAACACATTTTACTCCTTGATATTAACCATGTATCTCATATTTTAAAATTTGACTCACAAAAGTAGTAAAATTATGTTTTATGGGAATTTTCATATTATCCTGGGAGGTGGGTAAAAGACGGTGAAATGTTCAATAAAAATTTTTTATATCTAAAATTTTGATAAACAGATTCTAATGAATTATAATGAACTCATATAAGTATTATGTATCTATTTTGACATAAATTAATTTAAATAAAATAAATAATTATTTAAATAAAAAAATGGTTTTAACTAATAACTCAGTGTTTTCCACTATTCATAAAAAATTGATGTTTCTCAGAAAAATACCAATAAATAGACCTAAGATATATTGGATATTATGAATTCAAAAATGATGTCTAATTTACCAAATTAAAAAAAATATAATTTTCATTAATTAATTTGAATTAATTCCCATTGTCAAAACAAATAGCGTGTTTTTAAGAAATAATAACTATCAAAATATTGACACTTGATTATGTGCAGTTTAAATGTGAAATTATGTCCAATGACCAACCATGGATTAAATGGTAAAAATATAATCTATTTATACTTTTAAATCACTCAATTTAATAATTTATCACTATTAATTATTTTAATAAAAAATTTGTTTTTAATTTAAAATTTAGTAATTTTCACTATTCATCAAAATATGAAAGTTATCAGAAAAGTAACAAAAATTCACCCTAAGATAATTTTGATATTAAAAATATAAAATTGAAGTTAATATTGAAAGATAAAATGTATATAATTTCAAAAGGTGGGTATTACTATTTTTAACGGCTAGTTTTATTGGTTGTGGTGTGTTAGAACACGAACTTGCATATAACACACACTATTGTTTTATTCAAAGTGATGTTTACCATGAAATCATGGGGTGTTACATTCTCCCCTCCTTCAATAAAATTATTCCTCGCAATTTATGCTCGGTGTTGGAAACTTGGGGTTGACATTTCAAAATATCATAGTTTAAATCCCACATCGAAAAAATGGATTAATGAGGCCTTTATTTAAAATAAACAGTGGTAATTATGAAGGTTACCAAATATAACACATTCTAGGGATCCATGTAGGAAAACATGGATATGGAAGAGAAATATAACCATCAATACATGATATAGAGTGGTAGAGAACCTGGCTATGAAAAGTCCAACAATCACAAAGCCATAAATTTGTGATGATCTAAGGCACCATCTAGGACAAAGTTTTTGTTCTAAGTTCCTTTTCTTAATGTTGAGGAATTTATTTATAACATTGGATAAGATCATAAAGAGATATACTTAATTTATATTTAGAGTTTTACCGATTAACAAATTTCTACCACAAACTCATCTTTCACTCCAAAACATAATACAACTCAAAAATACTATATTTATCCTAATCGAATAGGGTTCCAATGATAATGAATTTATAATTCACATATCAGACCCTATAAAAATAGAAACTACATTATACAATCCAGGGACCTCATGTAATCTAGTGGTAGGTAATAAATACCAATCGCACCGTGGTTGTGGTTTCAATTGCCTCAACATTGTCCGACATGATAGGTTGTTACACAGTCTGCGTGTAGTCCTTTTATAAAAATCCAAAATAACCTTTCAAACATAATCCATTCCATCCTTTAGACACATCCAAGATACTAATATCCAATCTCACAATCCAAAATTTATAAGGAAGTTAAACACAATGAAGACCCCTTTTTTCCATGTAATAACATGTGAACACCTTCATCATGTATTATTCTAAAACATGGTAACATCCTGAATTACCATAAAACCATATTGACTACATTCATGCTCCCTTATTTTTTATAGAATACTAGGAATAATTCTTCTATCCAAAAATTTTGTAAACTCCAATGATGAAAAATCATTAATCAGTTTCAATGTAGTCAATAATATCAAATATAATTAATCAAATCCACCATCTCTTATTTCAAAATCACTACCTCATTTTCGAAACCATATTAAGGATTACCATAACATCAACCATGTATTTTCAAAAAATGTGTAACATACAATTATGTAACTTTTCATAGAACCATATAATCTCAAATCCCCAATAAAATAGTACTGTAGTACAATCCTCATTTATCTCCATAATTCATATAATCAATACATCGTTGATACAACATTCAAATGAAATAATTCTTTAATAACAACATAAGAACAATAGTCATTCGTCTTCATCTGTGGTAGTATCATAACATTATTATTATCCAATAGCATAATTTGGGGCATACTCTGATGATTTGAACATTGATTCTCGTTGTGACCCCACTCCTTGCAGATAAATCATTTTACATTTGAAACCTTTTTCTTACCCTCACAATCACGAACGTGGTGTGTTTTTTCTACACACTTATAACACACTCCCATTCCCTTCAATAATTTTCCAAGGTGATTCTTTCCATAGTTATCACATATAGGAAAATCTATCTTTACCTTCATCCCTTTATCTGTATTTCTCTCTACCATCCTTTTCTTCTCAAGCTTCCCTTCAAATCTATAGGACTCTGATAAATCTTTAATTATTTTATCAAAACATAATACTATTTCATCATATGATGATAATACATGTGAGAATATTTTCATTATAAATATTTGCTTAATACTATGAAAGATATGATCCTTCTTACTCATTGGATCATACGTATTGATGGAGTTCACATTCCTTCTATTGGGTTCCATTTCTATATAATGGCATACACTAGATTAGTTTATAATTAAAAATACCTAATCCCAAACTTGTAAAACACTTAACATTCATTAAACAGTTTATGGATATAATCCATAATCATAAAAATGATTTCTTTGAGGAAGTATATACTCATAAACCCTTCATAATGGTTTGTAAATAAAATGAGAATTATCCTAAGCATATCCCTTAGGTGTGTCGTAAAAAAGATTTCTACAAGGCCCGTTATCGTGCACCAGTTCCCGTTCGAGTCTAGATTATAGCGGTATTTTTGAGTTTTACCCCTAGGTACTACTTTTCTAGATCCGCCTCTACATGATCGTATCCAGACAGGGATGTATTGCCTGGAAGAATCACAAAATATCTACAATACAAAAATTCTAGGAAGTTCTTCAATAATAATCATCAAAGTCTATCTTAGTGGAATGTGTTCTAATCAGAGTTTATCTAAATCTTGTTTCCAAAGTTATTCCTAAACTTCCACTGATACCAATTGTAACACCCCGACCCTAGTTACCTAGAGTCGATGCATTATTTTAATACATTGGTATGATTAAAAGGAATCAAGTACCAATGGACCGATTGGTTTAGCAGTCTTGAAAAATAGATTACGTACATAAATGTTACATTACACTTTATAACATACAAAAGAACACAAATAATCCATTCGAAACACCACTCTTTCCTTGTCTTAACCATTCATATCAATCATAATACACTTCTTGAAATCCTGGGAAAATAAAACACCAAAAGGGGTGAGCTCAAACGCTCAGTAAGGATATGAAATACAGTGGAAACATTTATAAATACGCATAAAAATTTAAGGCAATGTATACAAGTAAATCAAAAGCCTTTTAAACTTGAACTTAAGTATAATATGGTAGAAATAAAATGAAATAATTCCATTTATTTATTCACATGGATATTCTTCTAATCAAATAATCACATGAAATATCAGTAACAACTTTCATAACGATGGAATGAATAATGCCTAACATTAATTTCTCTGTCAAGGCCTCATGCCAAGACCTTAGGGATAACTATAACTGAAACCCAACCTAGAGATCCTCTATAACCAGACTCCATCCTGGAGTGCCTCTAATAACCGGACACCAACCCGGAGTGCCTCTAATAACCAGACACCAACACAGAGTGCCTCAAATAACCGGACACCAACTCGGAGTGCCTCCAATAACTGGACACCAACCTGGAGGGTCTTTTGTAACTGGAACCCAACCCGGAACATACTAGTCCAACACATTAATCTTAAGAAGGGGATAAAATATAACATAAAAATTCGTATTAAAAATAGCATATGGAATTCCAAAACATTAATCATAAAACATTAATCGCTTAAAAAAAATCATCCATAGTCAAACATATCAAAAAACCTTAAATACAATATGGATTATTTGTATCATAATATATCAACTTCAAACAAGTGTAAAATTTATCAATGGATGTTAACATAAATGAAAGCAAAACTATTTGAGATAAATATCACTTTTTTTGAACCCATTTAAAAGTCATATAATTATAGAGAAAACCCTTATATTGAAAACATTCTTATAAGATATTTAGGGAATCTTTTATGACTTTAAAATGGATGAAAATAGCCACACATGGTGTATAAGTTAAATAAAATATTCTTACCTTAATTTTGTCGAAAAGGTTAAAAAGGACTTTGTTTGGAAAACGACGGAAAGATTCCTTTATAGACCTCTTGTAAAAAGTGAAACAAGGGTATAAATGACTTTAACCCATATTCTATAAAATAGTAAGAATGATTTGAAATACATTTTTAATAAATATATATGTGGATGATAAAGAGGTCCATGTAGATAATTACGTATAAACAACCAGGGATAATGAAGAGATTGTGAAATAAACCCTTACCAATACGGTAACTTACGAAACATACAACCCATGAAAGAGGGATCATAAAATGAATATACAAATATACATAAATTAAAGTGTATTAAACAAGGAATACAATTATGGGAAGTACATACACCACACATAATGTAATAGTGGCAATATGGCATGAATCTCATGGGAATAAGGAGTGTGCTGAAAACACCTTACCTTGTACATTTCCTTGATAAGGTGTAGGTTAACCTCATTTATAATAGTTAAATCATTGTTATTAAAGTATAAATCAATCATAAACATAAATATGATATCATATATTATCTTTTGATTTTGCTTTGTTAATAATACTTTAGTATTATCATTGTTTTGGGTGTCAACTAATTCGTTTTCCTTTATATGCTTCATTACGTAAGCCATGTTTGTTTTGGATTGGTTGTATCTTATTAATATCCAGAATTATATCAAGTCCTTAATCATTACTTTTAATCATAAAATGAGAATTATTCTTTAATGGATATTATGGGGAAATGAATCTCATCACGTTCGTGGAGACGGTAATCCGTACGTATGCACGAACGCTACTTCCATTTCATTTTTCATTTTAAAAGGAATCAAAACCAAATGAGACATAGGTATATTATTATTCCATTATAATATAATATCTTATATGTTTTACTTAATGTAATTAACACCATCCTTTATACATTCCATGTATGGTATGAATGAGTCATATAACTTTTAGGGGGTGGTAGTCCGGACTTCCTGAAATGAAATTATCAAATATATATACAACATGAGACAAATAATTCTATTCAATAAAATGGAATTAAAAAAGGTTATATATAAAATATATATCATTAATATCATATTTAATTATAGTTCCATCATAATGTCCACCATGACAGGTGGTAGGATATAATTGAACAATCATCGTTTCATGAGGCTTTTGGTTTCCATCTAAAGAAACATTATGTTCTTCACCCATTAGATGGAGGTGTGTGTATGTGTAGTTCGAATACTTATCATAAAAATTTCATAGTATATTTTATATACTAGTTTTGTTACAAAAAAATAATAAGAAGTGTTTAGGGGTTGGATAAGTAAAATAAAATAAAAGAAGCTAAGAGAAATCATTGCCTTTAATTTGGGTAACTCCCTTTGGTTTGAACCAAAATGGACTTTTGAAGTGCCTTCTACCTAAGGTATGGCTTCTAGGAGGTGGGTAGGGATGTAGGGAGCTTAATTTGGTAGAGGTTGGACGAGACAAAAGGCTTTATAGGTTTGAAGAATTGGTTAGAAGTGGTGTCCTTTTATAAGGGGATGGAGGGGCTCTTTTGAAAAAACATAAAGTATTATTTTATAATAAATTCATTTTCAGTTTATAATGGCCCCAAACTAGAATATTTAAATTATAAGGTGGAGATGGGTCTAAACCTTTCAACCAATATATTTTAGATAGGTTTGGGTCATAATATTAACCTTATATTCTTGTTTTAACTCTTAGTTAATTAGTCTGACATTTACCATGTCACTTTTTATTTTTATATTATATTGTAAATAAACATACAATATACATCCAAGCGACACGGAAGTGGTCCATTAATGATACACCTATCATGATATAAGTCTTTTGGACGATCCTTAAATTTTTAGGAATAGAATATCAATTATAATATAATATTTGTTTTAAAAACTCTTTTATGTCAATGTTGACAATATTGGGAATTTTGTTTTTGATAAATTCATAACAGCATTATTATCTCGAATAAAATTTATATAACTAATAATAATATGTCATATCAACCTATAAAATTATTTTAATTCATAAAAATCCTCATATAATATTTATTTGTGTATTTATAATATCAATTATTTTAATATTTCACTAATAAGGTAATTACTGCATCATCATTGTTTCATAAATAAAGTCAATAATATAATGTTTAAAAATTATAAATAAAATACAATTATGTAGGAAATATTTTTTTTCTTACTATGGAATATTTATAATCTAATTTATCTTATGTATAATCTTATATTAAAATTTTTTTAGTTAATAAACTTTGATTTTAACTCTTTTAACTCTTCTTTGAATTAAATAAAAATAAATTTCCTAGTCTAATCCAAGTGGACCTAAATGATAAAATATTTTTCCTAAGGTTGTTTTTGTTCGAGATACACTTTTAAAATTTAATTAGGACATTTGTTAGGTTAATATTAATATCATTTTTACCCTTAATTACAATATTTACTTTTAACCGCGGTAAATAAAAGTAAAAAAGTTACTATTCACAAAAAATTATTTTTATCATATCAAACCAAATTTTAATCCTTGATATTAACCATGTCTCTCAGATTTTCGAAATTCAACTCACAGATGAGGTAAAATTATGTTTTATGGGAATTTTCAAATTCTTCTAGGAGGTGGGTAAAAGACGGTGAAAAGTTCAATAAAATTTTTATATATCTAAAATTATGATAAACTGACTCCAATAAATTACAATTAACTCATATAAGCATTATGTATCGATTTTAAAATAAATTAATTTAAATAAAATAAATAATTATTTAAATAAAAAATGTGTTTTAACCAATAACTCAGTGTTTTTCACTATTCATCAAATAATGATGTTTCTCAGAAAAATACCAAAAATTCTACCTAAGCTATATTTGATATTATGAATTCAAAAATGATGTCTATTTTACCAATTTAAAAACATATAAGTTGCAATAATTAATTTTAATTAATTACCGTTGTCAAAAAATAGCGTGTTTTTATGAAATAATAATTATTAAAATATTGACACTTTCTTATATCCAGTTTAAATGTGAAATTATGTCCAATGAAAAAAATTGTATTAAATGGTAAAAATATAATCTAATTATACTTTAAAATCACTCAATTTCATAATTTAACACTATTAATTATTTAGATTAAAAAAGGTATTTTTAATTTAAAATTTAGTAATTTTCACTATTCATAAAAATATTAACGTTATCAGAAAAGTACCAAAAATTCACCCAAAGCTAATTTTGATATTCCAAATACAAAATTGAAGTTCATTTTAACGATAAAATGTATAAAATCTTGAAAAGTGGGTATTACTATTCTTAAGGGCAATTTTTATTGGTTGTGGTGTGTTAGAACTTGAAGTTGCATATAACACATGCTATTTTATTAATCAAAGAGAAGTGTACTGTGAATGGTTAGGGTGTTACAACATCAAATTTTTGTTAAAGAAGATCAATATCTTAGAGGATCATAGCATTAAATAGAGTAATTAGTTTAGTAATATTGGAGTTACTCCATCCAATTTCATCTTTTCAATTATATAGTTTCATTATTTTTGAAAATGATTAATATTTGGTACATCCACCATACAATTGTGTCTATTCAATACTCTTTAACTTCTCTAAAAAATCGGACATGCATGATGTATATCGTCAAGTGTAATTTTAAATTACTCAATACGATCTTCATCATATTTGACACCTATAATCACATTCTTGATATGTTATTTATTATTTTTCACTCTTGTGATCATATAAGATGATCCATGAAACACATTCTTATCCCAGTTACTAACAAAATTCATTTTTCCCCATGTTTAGTACAATATCTAAAACATTAATCCATTCTATTATAGAAAATTGATTCTTCCAACTCCTCTGGAATAATTAGTCTTGAATAATAACAAATTAAACAAGGATAAATTATTTTAAAAGGGTCATATGCATTCTCTTTTGAAAACATAAAATACTCCTTCCAACTATCTTTATACTCTTTTCCAAACAATTATTATCCATCCATTTTCGATTCATACCCATCCTATATGATTTATTAATATAAATATTTAATAAATAAATAAAGTGAAAAAATAGTTTTTTAGAAAATTTTGATTTTATGATTAAAATATTTGTATAAGGTAAGATTATTAGATATTAGGAATATAAAGACATAAATTGATTTATTAATGTTTATGATTTTACTAACATGGGTTATCATTAATATTTTATATGTTATAATAGGATAATAAACCATCTATTTTACTAGTCCTAAAAGAGACATCTATCCTATCTTAACACAACATATAGGTGATAAACATATATAATTTAAAAAAACATCAAAAAATACATATTTAATACAATATTTGATATATAAATTTATATAAATATAAAAATTAGTAAAATTTTAAATATTCTCTATCAATGTTATGAATAATATAATTTCCATATATTTACATCCTAAAAGGAAAAAAATATTGAAATATGATACTCTAATGGTCACTAAAATGAAAATACATATGGTCATGAAATGTTTTAAAAACAAATTATGGTCTTATTCTATGGGTGTAAAAGGGATATATGGAAAAAATGGGATGAATTAATATTCATTAATCCATGAAAGTACATGAGATACATAAAACATATAGTCGATTACCAACTATGCATCAAAAAATGACATCTTACTTATCATTATGAGTCACCACCTTACATGACAAATGACCAGTCTTTTTGCGGTGCACAAGTCGGAGTTTCATTTAATAGAAGTGAGAAATAAATATGGATGATGGAAAATGAATGTGAAGGTGATGGAGAGAATGAACTAATAATGTCTTGAGGCAGGATAGACTAGTAAAAACATGGGAACATGTTGGATTCATGGAACATAGAGGCGATTACATACTCCACACCGTAACGACTCTACCTATGTATCATTTTCTTTCACCACCTTTCATGAAATGTGGGAATTATTTTCATTGTTTATTTCTGAGAGATCCATTTAATAAGATTGTGAAATAATGATGATTAATTGAAAATAAACCGAAAGAATACATATTTGGTGAACCAACAATTTCTTGATCTAAGAGAGATTTGGTGGACAATCAATGAGGTAGATCAAGGACAAATAAGACCACTTATATGTGCCCTGTTCAAACCATTTGTGAAAATAAAAAACAAACAATGATGTTATAGGGGTGGACCGAGTCAAAATTAATCGCATAACTTGATTTTAATATATTTTTATAATTTCAAGAAAACAAAATTAAATAATCATTAAAGTAAGTAAAATATATTAATACAAATTTTAAAATTTAAAAGAATGTTTAAAATATGAAAGGACTGTAACATTAATTTCTATTTATTATAATCGGATGTGAAATTTTTAAAATCAAAATAAATGACTTTAATATCTCACCATCTTGTTTGGTGTTAGTTTTTAAAAGAAATGTAACGAAATGTTTTAGAAATATGAAAAAATAACCCCTATTAAAAATATAGTTATCCAATAATCAATTATTCAAAATAAACCATATAATAATTTTAAATTGTATCATTGGTTATTAAATAAATATGTATGTTTATAACATATAAATATATTCTTACAAAACTACAATATAAGTAAAAATATAATAATATAATTATAATTATCTATTTATAAATATAATTATATATATATAATTATATAAATACGCATTCATACATATATATTTCTAAAAAATATATTTATATATTTATATTTATATAATTATATTAATATATTAAATATATATTTAGAAATATAGTTATTATTTCTTTATATAATTATTAATAAATTATGTTGAAAAAAATATTTATATACACTTAATCGAAATTACCTATATAAACATAATTATTTATAGTTAGAATTATTTATTCCCACATAATCAAAATTATTTATATATAAATGATTAAATTTTTCAATTCATGGTGATCAGAATTATTTATAAATTAGCTACATAACATATTAATTCAAAATAAATTTTTCATCATAATAAAAAAATACTAATTCAAAATTATTAATTAAAAAAATATTAATTCACAATTATTCGTAAATTTTAAATTATAGAATCAAATTAAATATTGTTTCAGAATAATTTCTAATTAAGTATTATTTATAAATTATTTATATAATTTACTAATTCATGATAATCAAAATTATTTATAATCAAAACCATATATTATCAAAATTATTTATAATGAAAATTATCTAAAATAAAAATTCATCATAACATATTTATAGTTGCTTATATACACATAAAAAATATTAATAATTGTTTTTTATTAATATTTATAAATTACACTGAAATTATAAAAATAATTATTTAAAAATTACAATTATCAAAATATTTATCTACACATGAGAAATAATTTTATTTGTTATTAATAATCACATAGATTTTCATTTATATAAATATTAAATTTAGAAAACATTAAATAAACTATGCACATTCGAAAATGTAAAAAACCCTTGTTGATCATTTTAAACACGTGAAGAAACTAAAAAATTTGGTTTAAAAAAAATTTGTTGCAATGAAGACAATTAAAAACCTCAAGCCTATGCTCTACACTTATTTTACAATGAAATATATACTTTATGAAATGCTATGAAATTTTTTCAAACATTTGGATCGAACATAAATTGATAAAAATGGAAACATAGAAATTCAATGTGGCATCAAGAGACCCATTAAAAATACAAACACAATATTTTCTAAAAACAAATAAATCATTTTAAAAAACAATTTTCATATAATCTCACTTCAAAAAATTGGTTGAAATTATTTCAAAAAAAAACTATATTCCCTTCAATTATATTAATATAGAAATAAAAATAATAGTGAAACTCTTTGAAATCATCTAGAGTTCAAAATATAATTTAATGTGACAACATAGATAAAGGATCAACCAAAACATCCCAAACAAACTTGAATATACCACTGCACAGGACCAACAAGGGATCTAGAATGCTGGATCAAGTAACAATAGTTGAAAAGTAATTGAATGATAGAATCAATTAGGATCAATAGCCATAGAAAACCCCCAAGAATAATCGATCATGGACAAAATTATACCCCAAACCATGTCGAACTCAGTCGAGAATGACCAATACTATATTTAAACATCACGGGTCAAAAATTAAGGGAAAAACATTAATGAAGGCCCAATATTATGAAGCTAAAGATCCAAAATAAGGTAGATGAGTGAGGGGCTGAAGACTTAGATGAAAGAAGATAATTATTAAATAAGAGGAAAAATAATCACATGTCTTAAATCATGAGTGTATCAATTCATCATGAAGCTTGATGAAGATCAATGTTGATGATTTGGTTCTACAAAATCATGAATGATATGAGTAAGGAAGAATTTTTTTGGGCTTTAGTTAAAAGATCAGGTTAGTATTTTATAAGCGCTCTCCAAAAATCATGGATAATGTTTTATTTTACGAGTTCCAAAACAACAAGTGATGATAAAACATATCATTATAAGTGCTAACAAAGCATTGATAAATACACAATTTTAAAATTATAATATATATAATTATGACTAAACATTTAAATAATTACAAATATTTATTTATAAACATGATTATATAAAAAAAATTATTATTTAAATATATTTATTATAATTTAACAATTATTTAAATATATATATATATATATTTATAATTATAATTTAAAGATAATATAATAATATTATTTGTATGTAATTACAAATATATTTATATAATTATACATATCTATATAATTATATATATTTATGTAATTTTAAATATTTGTATAAATATATGTATTTATATAATAATATTTAATAATATCTATTTATTAATATATTAATATATATAATTATTAATATAATAAATTCATTTATTATAATTTTATAATTATTTAAATATATATAAGTATGATTATAATTGTAAATAAATATATTTAAAAATATTTTTATATAATTGTAAATATTTTAATATAATTATAAATTTTTTTGTAGTTATAATTATATTATATTATATAAAAATATATTTATTAATTAAATATATTTATTATAAAATTATAATTATTTAAATATATATATATATATGTAT
The DNA here is from genome assembly GCA_963277665.1 of Viscum album. NCBI lineage: Eukaryota > Viridiplantae > Streptophyta > Magnoliopsida > Santalales > Viscaceae > Viscum > Viscum album. Next base: position 1,323,758,750 of record OY728142.1, on the reverse strand, counting down.
ATATATTTATATATAAATCTATTTTGAAAAATACTCTATAATTGAATTGATGGTTAGGTTACCCCTTAGGTTGTTATGACATTCTCATTCAACATTTTGGTGTGTTTGGAATTTGTGTGTTTTTCATTGTACTTGTACCCTAATCACATACTAAAAACAGCATGGTCCAAGATTTAGAGGCCATATCCCTGATCAAATTTTTTTTTTGAAAAGGATTTCATGAACAGTGATAATAGTTCAAACAAAGCATAAAGTGTTGATTTCAAAAGAAAGAAGAAACCCTACCACTTCTTATAGATCCCAAAATCATATGATACCTTCCTCTTCCCTATGGATATTAGCCTCTCCACCTAGTTTTGGCCTCTTATGGGACCTCATAATTTCCAACTGATGATGAGCCACAAGAGTCCCTCAAAGAGGATCAAATGTTGAGTTTCCATGATTTTTTTTAAAGAATCGTCCCTATACTAGAGTGGAATTCATATTCATTTTTAATTGATAATAACTTCTAAACTTTTATATATTCACTAAAACCAAACAAATTTGTCTTTATCATAGAGTATATGACATCAAGATATGAGAACAACCATTATTCCACTTCATTACTAAGGCCTCTCATGGGCCTCCCAACTTCACAATCATCTAGGGGTATGATGAAAGAGTTTCTTTCTCATGGAATAGTGAAATCATCATGTGAGGACTCACTAAAAGAGGCATACTTATATATGTGATGTGAGTATGACCACTTCACATTATAAATATTTCTTTGGTGTACAACATATATGGGTAGTGAATGTAAGGAGTTTTGACCTGAAAGGTCATATAGTGCTTGAATCAGAGTGGGTGGAACCTATAAATGCTGGGATTGAGCATCATGTATTTTGAATTTCTAGTGGATAACCAACCTAAATCCCATCACTTCCACTAAAATTTTCAAACCATTACTATCACTTTCCAAAACTAGAATTTTTTTTTATACTTGTCAAAGAATTCTTTGAAAACATCCTCATTAACAGATTGAATATCCATTAATGTATCATCAGGACTACCATCCATCAACTAATGGTCACCCAATTCTATAGCATCATTATCACCAGGGTGTGGAGTAGAATCACTGCTCAAATTTACTTCATCGTACATTGTATTTTTATTTAAAAAACCCACTGAATTATTATATGGAATAGTACTATGTCTATATAATATAGGATATTATGACATAACCAACATCTTAAAAGAAATAAGTGAATCAACAATATCCATGTCACCTTCTTACCTCTCCTCCACAATGTCGACCCCTGATCGGGTTCACTGCCTTTTAAGAGCCAAAGAATCAGACTTAAGGACAACTACATTGCTTCCCATTCGCTGACCATCCATAATGGAAGAAGTACTATCAGAATCTTCAACATGATAACCCAACACCCAATCAAAATCATACACAGGTCCATTCATAGGTGAGAAAAACTACATAACTACTTCATCATGACGAAGCCCCTTAATAGTGTTACCCATGATATCTGAATAATTTTTCTACCCATTGAAAATCTTATAAAATCATGAAGACTTATTATTTCCATGAGTAGGATTGAAAGTACAAAAAAAACTAAAAATATGAAATTTCATGACCAATTATTTGGATGTTCAAACAAAAATGGGGAACCTTATCATATTGAGACCTTAGCAAAATTTCATCCTCATTGGTTGCAATAAAAACCATATTGAGTAAGACATAAAACAAATCATCATCAACCATGAACCAGTCATTATGACCATAATTGGACATTTTATATTTATTAAAAAGATTAAAGGGTATCCCTATGGATAGTGAAATGTCGTGAAGTACACTAGGATTCTAGTGTATAGAATAAAGACCAAATACCTTAACCCAGACCTACACTGATAAGTATCCCATGTCTAATGGATTGAATATGTGATCCAATTCTGGGAGGTTTTGAAATTCTAGCTTGAGGGATATTGAGCCATATACCAAGGCCTACACATTCAGATCTGTATAGAGGAAGAGAGAATGGATGAAGCCCCTTTTGAGTGAGACACACCACCAATTTTCAAACCCCCCAAATATCATAATGTATCTCAAAGAGACCACCGAACATACATGGCACCGACCCTCATGAAAACTCAAACCTCCCAATGATTGAGTTCTCTCTAATTTGAAGTTGTCTGGAGACAACTGCTAGATCATCTCTTACACGAGATACATTTCACTTCTCATGATTACCACTGATCACTAATTCTTGGTAGATGGATAAGTACCAATTATGAGATCCAACCTTAATGGATGTATCCTTCCTTCTATTCAAAATGTGTTTTCCATTTTTTCTATAAGTCACATATCTATGGGAAAGAAATTCCTCATGAGCAAGGAGGTTAATAGGATACGCCATTGTCAAAGACATTGGAGGATAACTCCAATCACCATAATGAGCTCGAGCGAGATTCTCCGGTAAAATATCTTCATATCATTAAAAAATCACCAAGAATATATATATATATAATAAATATATTCATTATTTAAATTATTTTATTATATTAAAATAATTATTTAAATATATATGTGTTTATTTATAATTATATATAAATATATTTATAGATATTTGAATATAGTTATAAATATAATTATATATATTTACATATATAAATATATATAATTATATAATTATAAATATAATAAAAATATATATTATTGAAAGAAGTTTAAAATAAATTTATAATTATATAACTTTATATTTAATTAATAAATATTATTTTTATAATTAAATATATTTAATCATTATTTAAAAATAATTATAAATATATTGAGGATTATGCATTTAATGATCTTTTTGATGATAAAATTTAATTTTTCATATTGTTTGGAAGTGTTAGAGTTCCTCAAGATGTGGAAAAGGATGTTATGGAGGCGAATGGGGAAAATTATGCATACATGTCAAATTTTATTGATGATTATTTGGTTTTGAATCAATGAATGGGTGTGTCTAGATACCCCAACTCAGATATGAAATTAAAGGTTATTTCAGAAAAATATATAGGAGTTTCAACATCGTATTGAATTTTTAGTAAGTTCTAAAATATGAATATAGATAATCATTGATGTCCCATGGCTATCTTCAAATTATCCTCCAATTATAGGATTCATAGGAAAAGATTGGTTGCTCATGTAGGGGCTAATTTTGATGCATTTTCAGAAATGGTGGGTATTGGGGAAAACTCTTCGATTGCATGAGTTGTCTTTACAATTGGTGAGATTCCTTTGTGGATGGAGGATCTGAGATGAAGGAACATGTTTCTCTCATAATTCTATAATTGTAGATTCATTTATTTTGGAAGAGGTTATTTCCACTACCAATATTAGTCAGAGGGTTCGAGATCCCATGCATGGGCTGCTGGTCCCCTATTATTGAATCCTGGGAAGATTCATCTTCTTGAATGGTCCATGTATTTTAATGTTTTATAGGTCAGGAATTCCTTTTCACTTGTATGGGTGAGGCTTCTTGGTCTCAATTAGATTATGTGGAACCCAAAAGAATATGCACCACATTGCATATGCAATTAATATCCCAATTATTTAGGACCAGGAAAATGAAATTTTCATGGATGATCACCTTGTAATGATTATGGTTGAGATTTATGTTAGTTCCATTCTTATTTATAATATTATTCTATCTATGCTAACTGATGATATTAAAATCATGGTTTAATACGAGAAATTTCTAGATTTTTTATATATACGCAACCCTTTTGGACATTTGGAGCAGGATTGCTGGAGGAGGATTTATTAATTATCTGGCTCGAAGGGACACTCAGTAATGGATTATACTTCAAAATTCATTGGTAATCATGATTTATAATATTATCAACATGTGATAACCTCATTTTTTGTAAGGAAACCCAGGGTGAAGCCAATGGTAGTGAGATCTGATCATCCTACTTTTGGTTTGGAGGGCACAACATCAATGATTCAAGGACAAGCCTCTAAGGATAAGGAAATTGATGATGTTGAGCCACATGAAACTGATTCCTCTTAACATACCATATATTTTGTAGGGATTGGGGTGGGTAAGAATCATGATGAAAATTTTATTAGTGTTCCTACTGTTAGTAACATTAATGAATAGAATAATGGAAATTTTATTTGTGATCTCCTATATAAATCTACTTATCATGTTTATAACTCTAATTTGATTATCATGAAATTTAATTTTCATGATGAAATGCATACTAATGAAAAACTGAATGTAAACTTTTCAGGGCATGTTTTATAGGGTGATATGACTGGGTAATATGGTGCTCAGTAGAGTGTATATTATCTTCAATAGATTCAGAATGTATTTAGTTCATCAGTAATTTCAGGTACATGAGGTAATATATCTGATGATAGAAGTTATATGGGGAACAAATGGTTCTAGTAGACACCACTCATCTCCGTTCAATGGTAAATGGTGATCCAATTTCATTTGATGGTGTTATTTTAAATTAAAATGAGAATATGATTGGCAAGGATGGTGTTTCTATGATTACTCCACAAAAAAGTTACCTAAAAGACTATTTAAACTGGCCCAGGAATGTGTTTATAAGTCCATCTTCCATGGAATCAAAGATCCATATCACTATGGAGAAGGAATGGTCCCAAGAGAGGGTCTTTCAGATCTTCAATCAAACAAATTCACAATAAAAGTCAGAAACTGCAAGAGAATTGGTCATGAGGCATCATGTTGTAGATTTTTTTTATTGTGTTCATATTTCCCTGGTAGAGTACATGAGGGATGATAATGTTTTAAAATGAATAATATAGGGAATTTTCATAGACTGGATAGAGAAAGTGGGTTTGTGGTTTTTTTGTAACAGGTGGTTTAGGCTATTGTAGAGATAGGACATGGTTCACCTACTTATCGTTACACTGGTGTATAGGATACTACATTTAATGGAATTGGAACAAATTCTAGTGCGCATGGTTTTGAGGGTATTATGATAGATTTAGATTCCACTCTTGGGATATAAACTCAAAGTATGTTGAGTAATGTAAAATATTGTGTTAGAATATTTAAGGATGTGGTCATTACTGATAATAATGATGTTACTATCACAGGGAAGGATCAGTAAGTGGTGAAACTAAATGAAAAAGCAATTCAAATGGTGGATACTCAATAGTTAATTTGTGGGTAAGATATTACCTCATAGGACCCTAAGAACTCATTACATATCTTATCAACACATAATACTATTTCATTGTGTGATGATAATACATGTGAGACTATTTCCCATATAAATGTTGGCTTAATACCATGAAAGATATTATCCTTCATACTCTTTGGATCATACGTATTGTTGGAGTTCACATTCCATCTAATGGGTGCCATTACTATACAATAGAATACATTAGATTAGTTTATGAATAACAATACCTAATCCCAAACTCGTAAAACACCTAACATACATTAAACAGTTTATGGAAATAATATATAATCATAAAAATGTTTTCTTTGAGGAATTATATACTCATAAACCCTTCATAATGGTTTGTAAATAAAATGATAATTATCCTAAGCATATCCCCCGGGAGTGTCATAACCAAGAGTGCAGCAAGGCCCGTTGTTATACACCAGTTCCCATTCGAGTCTAGCTCAAAGTGGTGTTTTTGGGTTTTACCCCTAGGTACATCTATTCCAGAGCTGACTCTACCTGGTCGTATCTAGACAGGGATGTATTGTTCAGAAATCTCACAAAATATCTACAATACCAAATTTCTATCAAGTTCTTCTACAATAATCTTCAAAGTCTATCTTTGGGTAATCTACTCTAATCAGAGTTTATCTAAATCTATTTTCCAAGGATATTTCTAAACATCCTCTGATACCAACTGTAACGCCCCGACCCCATTTACCTAGAGTCGATGAATTATTTTAATACATTGGCATGATTGCAAGGAATCAAGTCCCAAAGGACTGATCGGTTTAGCAGTTATGGAAAATATATTATATACATGAATATTACATTACACTTTATAACAAACAAAACAACATAAATAATCCTTTATGAACACCATGATTCCCCTAGCTTAACCCTGCATATCAATCATAATACACTTCTTAGAATCCTAGGAAAATAAAACATAGTAAGGGTGACCTCAAATGCTCCATAAAGGTAAGAAATGCAGTGGAAAGTTTTATAAATAAGAATAAACAATTATGGAAATGTATAAAACTAAAACAAAAGCCTTTTAAACTTGAACTTAAGAATAATATGGCAGAAATAAAATGAAATAATTCCATTTTCTTATTCACATGGATATTCTAATAATCGAATAATCACATGAAATATCAATAACCAATTTCATAATGATGGAATTCATAATTCTGAAATTTAATTTCTGTTTCAAGGCCTCGTGCCAAGTCCTAAGGGATAACTGTAACCGGAACCCAACCCAAAGAGCCTATGTAACCGGACTCCATCCCATAGTGCCTCTAATAACTGGACACCAACCCCGAGTGCCTCTAATAAGTGAACACCAACCCTGAGTGCCTCTAATAATTGGACACAAACCCAAACTGCCTCTAATAACCGGACACCAACCCGGATGGTCTGCTGTAACTAAACCCCAACCTGGAACATACTAGCCAAACACATTCATCATAAGAAGAGGATGAAATATAACATAAAAATTCGTTTTAAAAATAACATCCAGAATTCCAAAACATTAATCATAAACCATTAATGGCGTAAAATTTACTCATCCATAGTCAAACGTATCAAAAAATCTTAAATACAATATGGATTATTTGTATCATAATAAATCAACTTCTAACAAGAGAAACATTTATCAAAGGAAGTTGATATAGATGAAATCAATACTATTTGAGATATATATCTCATTTTTTGAAACCATTTAAATGTCACATTATTATAGTGAAAACCCTTATTTTGAAAACATTCTTATACAATTTTTAGGGAAGCTTTAAAAACTTTATAATGGCGGAAAATAGGTGCACCCGCTGTATAAGTTAAAAAAACTTTCTTACCTTAATTTTGTCAAAAAGGTTAAAAAGGACTGTGTTTGGAAAACGACGGAAAGATTCCTTTATAAACCACTTGTAGAAAGTCAAATAAGGGTATAAATGACATTAACCCATATTCTACAAAATATTAAAATGATTTGAAATACATTTTTAACAAACAAGGATGTGGATGATAAAGAGGTCCGAGTAGATAATTACCTATAAAAAACCCCAGATAATGAAGAGATTGTAAAATAAACCCTTACCAATATGGTAACATATGAAACATACAACTCATGAAAGAGGTATCATACAATAAATATGTATGTACACATAAATTAATGGGTATTACACAATGAATACAATTATGGTCAGCACATACACCACACAAAAGGTAATAGTGGCAATATGGCATGAATCTCATGGGAATAAGAAGTGAGATGAAAACCCCGTACCTTGTACTTTTCCTTGATAGGGTGTAGGTTAACTTCTTGTATAATAGTTAAATCATTGTTATTAAATTATAAAAGAATAATATACATAAATATGATATCATATAAGATCTTTTAATATTGCATTGTTAATAATATTTTAGTATTATCGTCGTTTTGGGTGTCAACTGATTAATTTTCCTTTATATGCTTCATTATGTAAGACGTATTTTTTATTGAAATGTTGTATCTTATTCAAATTCAGAATGATATCAAGTACTTAAAATTTACTTTTAACCATCAAAAGAGAATTATTCTTTAATGGACATGTTGGGGAAATGAATCACATCGCGTTCGTGGTGAGGGTAATCTGTACGTACGCACGAACGCTACTTCCATATCATTTTTCATTTTAAAAGGAATCAAAACCAAATGATAAATAGGTATATTATTATTCCAGTATAACATAATATCTTATATGTGTTACTTATGTTCATTAAAACCATCCAATATACGTTTCATGTATGGTATGAATGAGTCATATCACTTTGATGGGGCGGTAGTCCGCACTTCCTCAAATGAAATTATCGTATATATATACAACATGAATTGAATAATGATTTGATATAAAATGGAATTATAGAAGCTTAAATATAAAATAGAAATAATTATTTTCATATTTAATTACTTTACTATAATAATGGCCACCTTGAGAGGTGGTAGTAGATAATTGAACAACCATTGTTTCGTGACGCGTTTGGTTGCCATCCAATGTAACATTATATTTTCCCCCATTAGATGGAGGTGTGTGTAAATGTACATAGAATAATTCTCATAACAATATCCTTTAATATTTATGATACTGGTTTTGTTACAAAAAAATATAAGAATAATATTTTAGGGTTTGGAGAAGTAAAATAAAATAAACGAAGCTAAGAGAAATCGTTACCTTTAATTTGGGTAACTCTCTTTGGTTTGAACCAAAAAGGACTCTGGAACTTCTTTCTCCTTAAGGTAAGGCTTCTAGGAAGAGTATAGGGATTTAGGGAACTTAATTGGGTAGAGCTTGTACGAGCCAAAAGGCTTGGGAGGTGTGAGGAATTGGTTAGAAGTGGTGTCATTTTATAAGGGGGAGGAGGGGATCTTTAGGAAAAACCTAAAGTATTATTTTATAATAAAAATAATTTTCTGTTTATAATGGCTTCAAACTGGATTATTTAAATCCTAAGGTTGGGATTGGTCTAAATCATTTCAACCAATATATTTTAGATAGGTTTGGGTCATTATATTAACCTTATCTTTTAGTTTTAACTCTTAGTTAATTAGTCTGACATTTACCATGTCACTTTGTATTTTTATATTATATAGTTAATAAACATACTATATACATCCAAGATACCCCCAATTGGTCCATTAATGATACAAATATCATGATATAAGTCTTTTGTCTGACCCTTATATTTTTAGGAATATAATATCAATTAAAAATATAATATTTGTTTTAAAAACTCTTTTAGGTCAATTTTGACACTATTGGGTATGTTGTTTTTTATAAATTTATAACAGAATTATTTATTAGAATAAAATTCATATAACCAATAATAATATGTCAAATGAACCTATAAAATTATTGGTATTCATAAAAAATCTCAAATTATATTTATTTGGGTATTTATAATATCAGTCATTTTCATATTTCACGAATAAGGTAATTAATACATCATCATTGTGTCATAAATAAATTAAATTATTAAATCATTAAAAATTATAAGTAAAATACAATTATGTAGGAAATATTTTTGGATTTCTAATGAATATTTATAATCGAATTTATGTTATGTATAACCCAATATTGAAAATGTTTTAGTTAATAAACATTAATTTTAACTATTTTAACTCTTCTTTGAATTAAATAATAATAAATTTTTTAATCTAATACAAGTGGACATAAATGATAATATTTTGTTCATAAGGTTGTTTTTGGTTGATATACATTTGTCCAATCGAATTATTACTTGTTTTAGGGTAATATTAATATCATTTTTACCCTTAATTACCCTATTTACTTTTAACCGTGGTAAATAAAAGTAAAAAGTTACCATTCACCAAAAATTATTTTTATCTTATTGAACCACATTTTACTCTTTGATATTAACCATGTCTCTAGGATTTAAAAATTCAACTCACCGAAGCAGTAAAATTATGTTTTATGGGAATTTTCTTATTCTCATAGAAGGTGGGTAAAATATGGAGAAATGTTCAATAACATTTTTATATATCTAAAATTATGATAAAATGTCTCCAATGAATTAAAATTAAATCATATAAGTATTATATATCTATTTTTACATAAATTAATTTAAAAAAAATAGATAATTAATTATATAAAAAATCGGTTTTAACTAATAACTCAGTGTTTTTCACTATTCATTAAAAATTGATGTTTCTCAGAAAAATACCCAAAATTAGGCCTACGAAATATTTGATATTATGAATTCAAAAATGATGTCTATTTTACCAAATTAAAAACATATAAGTTGTATTAATTAATTTTAATTAATTATCTTCATCAAAACAAATAGCGTATATTTATGAAATAATAACAATCAAAATATTGACACTTGCTTATGTCCAGTTTAAATGTGAAAATATGTCCAATGACCAAAATTGGATTAAATGGTAAAAATATTATCTAGTTGTACTTTAAAATAAATAAATTTCATAATTTATCACTATTAATTATTTTAATTAAAAAAGTTGTTTTTAATTTAAGATTTAGTAATTTTCACTATTCATCAAAATATGAAAGTTATCAGAAAAGTAACAAAAATTCAACCTAAGATAATTTCGATATTAAGAATATAAAATTGAAGTTAATTTTGAAAGATAAAATGTATAAAATTTCAAAAAGTGGGTATTATTATTCTTAATGGCATGTTTTATTGGTTGTGGTGTTTTAGATCTCAAACTTGTGTATAACACACGCTATTGTATATATCAAAGAGAAGCGTACCGTGAATGCTTGGGGTGTCACATTCCCCCCTCCTTCAATAAATTGCTTCCTCCCAATTTATGCTCGGTGTTGGAAACTTAGGGTTGACATTTCAAAATATCATAGTTAAAATCCCACACTGAAAAATGGATTAATGAGGCCTCTATTTAAAATAAAGAGTGGTATGTATGAAGGTTACTGAAAATAACACATGCTAGGGTTCCATGTAGGAAAACATGGATATATAAGAGAAATATAACCATCAATATCTGATGGAGAGTGGTAGAGAACATGGCTATGAAAAGGCCAATAGTTACAAAGCCATAAATTTGTGATGATCTAAGTCACCATCTAGGACAATGTTTTTGTTCTAAGTTCCATTTCTTAATGTTGAAGAATTTATTTACGACATTGGATAAGATAATAAGGAGATATACTTACTTTATATTTAGAGTTTTACCCATTAATAAATTTCTACCACAAACTCATCTTTCACTCAAAAACAAAATACAACTCAAAAATACTCTATTTATCCTAATCGTATAGGGATCTAATTATAATGAATTTATATTTCACATATCAGACCCTTTAAAAAATAGAAACTACATTATACAATCTAGGGACAACACGTAGTCCAGTGGTAGGAAATAAATCCCAATCACACTATGGTTGTGGGTTCGATTCCCGCAGCTTTGTCCGACGTGATGGGTTGTTACACGGTCTGCGTGTTTTCCTTTTATAAAAATCCAAAATAACCTTTCAAACATTATCCATTACAACCTTTAGACTTATCAAAGATATTACTACCTAATATCACAGTCCAAAATTTATAAGGAAGTTAAACACAATGAAGATCCATTTTTCCATGTCATAACATGTGAACACCTTCATCTCATATTTTTCTAAAACATTGTAACATCCTGAATTACCATTAAACCATATTAAATACATTCATGCTCCCTTATTTTTTTAGAGTACTTGGTATACTAATTCTATCCAACAATATTTTAAACTCCAATGATAAAAAATCATTAATCAGTTTAAATTTTGTCAAGAATATCCAATATAATTATTCAAATCAACCATCTCTTACTTCAAAATCACTACCTCATTATCGGGACCATATTAAAAATTACCTTACCTTCAACCATGTATTTTCCAAAAAAGTGTAACTTATAAATATTTCACTTTTATTAGAACCATATAATCTCAAATCCCCAAGAAAATTGTACTGCAATACAATTCTTATTTATCTCCATAATTCATATAACCTGTACATCGTTGATACAACACTCAAATGAAATAATTCTTTAATAACAGCAGAAGAACACTATTCATTCCACATAATCTGTGGTAGTATCATAACTTTATTATTATCCAATAAAATCATTTGGGGCATACTCTGATGATTTGAACATTGATTCGCATAGTGTCCCTACTCCATGCAGATAAAGCATTGTACATTTGAAACCTTTTTCTTACCCTCGCAATCACGAACGTGGTGTCCTTTTTATCCACACTTATAACACACTCCCATTCCCTTCATGAATTTCTTAGGTGATTCTTTCCATATTGATCACATATGGGAAAATATTTCTTTACCTTTATCCCATTTTCTGTCTTTCTCTCTACCATCCTTTTCTTTTCTAGCTTCCTTTAAAATCCATAGGACTCTGAGAACTCCTTACTTATCTTATCAACACACAATATTATTTCTTCATATGATGATAAAACATGTGAAAATATTTCCCTTATAAATGTTGGATTAATACCTTGAATGATATTATCATTCTTACTATTTGGATCATATGTATTGCTAGATTTCACATTCCTTCTACTGAGTTCCATTTCTATACAATGGAATACACTAGATTAGTTTACAAATAACAATACCAAATCCCAATATTGAAAAACACTTAACATATATTAAATAGTTTATAGATATAATCAATAACCATAAAAATGTTTTCCTTGAGGAAGTATATACTAATAAATCCTTCATAATGGTTTGTAAATAAAATTAGAATTATCCTAAGCATATCCCTCCGGTGTGTCGTAACCAAGAGTGCAACAAGCCCTATTATCGTGCACCAGTTTCTATTCGAGTCTAGCTCATAGCGGTGTTTTTCGTTTTGACCCCTTGGTACATCTGTTTCAGAGCCGCCTCTACCTGCTTGTATCTAGACAGGGATATATTGCTCAGAAAAATCACAAAATATCTACAATACAAAAATTCTAGGATGTTCTTTAATAACAATAATCATAGTCTATCTTAGTGCAATGTGCTCTAATCAGAGTTTATCTAAATCTAGTTTCCATGGTTATTCCAAAAATTCCACTGATACCAACTGTAATGCTCCGACCCTAGTTACCCAGAGTCGATGCATTATTTTATTACATTGGCACGATTACAAGGAATCAAGTCCCTAAGGACCAATTGGTTTAGCAGTCTTGGAAAATAGATTACATACATGAATGTTACATTAAACATTATAACATACAAAACAACATAAATAATCCTTTCTGAACACCATTATTCCCCTGTCTTTACCCTTCATATCAATCATAATACACTTCTTGGAATCCTAAGAAAATAAAACATAGAAAGGGGTGAGCTCAAACGCTCAGTAAGGGTATGAAATACAATAGAAATTTTCATAAATAAGCATTAACATTGAAGGCAATGTATATAACTAAAACAAAAGCCTTTTAAACTTGAAATTATGCATAATATGGAAAAAATAAAATGAAATAATTCCATTTACTTATTCACATGGATATTCTACTAATCAAATAATCACATGAAATATCAATAACCACTATCATAACAATGGAATGCATAATGCCTAACTTTAATTTCGGTGTCAAGGCCTCATGCCAAGACCTAATGGATAACTATAACCGAAACCCAACCCAAAGAGCCTCTGTAACCAGACTCCATCCCGGAGTGCCTCTAATAACCAGACACCAACCCGGAGTGCCTCTAATAACCGAACACCAACCCGAAGTGCCTCAAGAAACTAGACACCAACCCGGAGTACCTCCAATAATCGGAAACTAACCTGGAGGGTCTTCTGTAACCAGACCCCAACTCAGAACATACTAGTCTAACACATTCATCTTAATAAAAGGATAAAATATAACATGAACAATCGTATTAAAACTAGCATACAGAATGCCAAAAAATTAATCATAAACCATTAAATGCTTAAAAATAACTCATCCATAGTAAAAATTATCAAAAAACCATCAATAAAATATGGATGATTTGTATCATAATAAATCCACTTCAAACAAGTGTAAATTTTATCAAAGGATGATTACATGGATGAAATCAAAACTATTTGATAGAAATATCTCTTTTTTTGAAACCTTGTAAAAGTCACATAATTATATAGAAAATAATTATTTTGAAAAAATTCCTATAATATTCTAAGGTAATCCTTGATGACTTTATAATGGTGGAAAATAGCCTCACATTTCGTATAAGTTAAAAAAATATTCTTACCTTAATTTTGTCAAAAAGGTTAAAAAGGACCTTGTTTAGAAAACAACAGAAAGATTCTTTTATAAACCTCTTGTAAAATGCCAAACAAGGGTATAAAAAACATTATCCCATATTCTATAAAATATTATGAATGATTTGAAAAACGTTTTTAATAATCAAAGATGTGGATGATAAAGATGTCCCTGTAGATAATTATGTATAAACAACCTCAGATAATGAAGAGATTCTGAAATAAACCCTTACCAATTTGGTAACATACGAATCATACAACCCATGAAAGAGGTATCATTAAATGAAAATGTAAATAAACATAAATTAAATCATATTACACAAGGAATTCAATTATGGGTAGTACATACACCACACAAAAGTTAATATTGGCAATATGTCATGAATCTCACGGGAATAAAGAGTGAGATGAAAACCCCTTACCTTGTACTTTTCCTTGATATGGTGTAGGTTAACCTCCTGTATAATAGTTAAATCATCGTTATTAAATTATAAAAGTATCATATACATAAATATGTTATCATATATGATCTTTTAATATTGGTTTGTTAATAATATTTTAGTATTATCATTGTTTTGGGTGTCAACTAATTCGTTTTCCTTTATATGCTTCATTTTGTAAGTCATGTTTGTTATGGATAGGTGGTATCTTATTCATATCCAGAATGATATAAAGTCCTTAAAAATTAATTTTAATCATTAAATGAGAATTATTCTTGAATGTATATGATGGAGAAATGAATCTCATCGCGTTCGTGGAGACGGTAATCCGTACGTACGCACGAACACTACTTCCATTTCATTTTTAATTTTAAAAGGAATCAAAACCAAATGATACATAGGTATATCATTATTCTAGTATAATATAATATCTTATATGTGTTACTTATGTTCATTAACACCATCCTTTATACATTCCATGTATGGTATGAATTAGTCATATCACATTGAGGGGGCGGTAATCCGCACTTCCTGAAATGAAATTATCGTATATATATACAACATGAAATGAATAATGGTATGCTATAAAATGGAATTAAAAATTCTTATATATAAAATATATATAATTAATATCCTTTTTAAATTATAGTTTCATAATAATGGCCACCATGAGAGGTGGTGGGAGATAATTGAACAATCATGGTTTCGTGAGGTGTTTGGTTGCCATCCACAGAAACATTATGTTCTTCACCCATTAGATGGAGGTGTGTGTATGTGTAGTTTGAATATTTCTCATAAAATTATCCTAGTATTTTTTGTATACTAGTTTTTTTACAAAAGAAAATAATAGTAAGAGTTTTGGCATTGGAGAATTAAAATAAAATAAAAGAAGTTAAGAGAAATCATTACCTTTAATTTGGGTAACTCCCTTTGGTTTGAACCAAAAATGACTCTTGAAGTGCCTTCTTCATAAGTTAAGGCTTCTACAAGGATGATAGGGATGTAGAGAGCTTAATTTGGCAGCATTTTTATGATATAAAAGATTTTATAGGTGTGAGGAATTGGTTAGAAGTGGTGTTCTTTTATAAGGGGGAGGAGGGGCTCTTTCTAAAAACACATAATATTATTTTATAATAAATTAATTTTTGGTTTATAATGGCTCCAAACTAGATTATTTAAATTCTACGATGGTGATGGCCCGAAATCCTTTCAACAAATAGATTTTGGACAGGTTTGGGCCATTATATTAACCTTATCTTCTTGTTTTAACTCTTAGTTAATTAGTTTAAAATTTACCATGTCACTTTGTAATTTTATATTATATAGTTAATAAACAAATTATATACATCCAAGAGACATGAATGTGGTCCATTAGTGATACACCTATCATGAAATAATTCTTTTGGCCAAACCTTATATTTTTAGGTATAGAATATCAATTAATAATATAATATTTGTTTTAAAAACTCTTTTATGTCAATGTTGACACTATTGGGTTTTTTGTTTTTTATAAATTTATAACAGAATTATTACTTCTAATAAAATTCATATAACCAATAAAATATGTCATATCAACTTATAAAATTATTTTAATTCACAAAAGTATCATATTATATTTATTTGGATATTTATAATATCAATTATTTTAATATTTCACTAATAAGGTAATTACTGTATCATCAATGTGTCAAAAATAAATGAAATTATGTAATGTTTAAAAATTATAAATAAAATTCTATATGTTG
Source organism: Viscum album (assembly GCA_963277665.1). Taxonomy (NCBI): domain Eukaryota; kingdom Viridiplantae; phylum Streptophyta; class Magnoliopsida; order Santalales; family Viscaceae; genus Viscum; species Viscum album. The sequence goes on along the minus strand of OY728142.1, from coordinate 1,323,742,611 downwards.
GAAATATTTTTAGCTTTATAATGAATATTTATAATCGAATTTATCTTATGTATAACCCTATATTAATTTTTTTTTGTTAATTTACTTTGATTTTAACTCTTTTAACTCTTCTTTGAATTAAATAATAATAAATTTACTAATATAATCCATGTGGACCTAAATGAAAATATTTTATTCCTAAGGTTGTTTTTGTTCGAGATACACTTGTCTAATTGAATTAGGACATGTGTTAGGGTAATATTAATATCATTTTTACCCTTAATTACCATATTTTCTTTTAACCGTGGTAAATAAAAGTAAAAAAGTTATTATTCAGAAATTTTTTTTATCTTATTAAACCACATTTTACTCAGTGATATTAACCGTGTCTCTCATATTCTCAAAATTCAACTCACAGAAGCGGTAAAATTATGTTTTATGGGAATTTTTAAATTCTCCTAGGAGGTGGGTAAAAGACGGTGAAAAGTTCAATAAAATTTCTATATATCTAAAATTATGATAAAATGACTCCAATGAATTAAAATGAACTCATAAAAATATTATGTATCTATTTTGACATAAAATAATTTAAATAAAAAAAATAATTAGTTAAATAAAAAATCGGTTTTAACCAATAACTCATTATTTTTCACTATTCATCAAAAATTGATGTTTATCAGAAAAACACCAGAAATTAGGCCTATGCTATATTTGATATTATAAATTGAAAAATGATGTCTATTTTACCAAATTAAAAACATATAATTTTCATTAATTAATTTGAATTAATTATTGTTGTCAAAACAAATAGCGTGTTTTTAAGAAATGATAACTATCAAAATATTGACACTTGCTTATGTCCAGTTTAAATGTGAAATTATGTCCAATGACCAACATTGGATTAAATTGTAAAAATGTAATCTTATTATACTTTAAAATCACTCCATTTCATAATTTATCAATATTAATTATTTTGAATAAAAAATTTGTTTTTAATTTTAAATTTAGTAATTCTCATTATTCATCAAAATATGAAAGTTATCAGAAAAGTACCAAAAATTCACCCTAAGCTAATTTCTATATTTCGAATAAAAAATTTAAGTTTATTTTGAATGATAAAATGTATAAAATCTCAAAAAGTTGGTATTACTATTCTTAACGGCTATTTTTATTGGTTGTGGTGTGTTAGAACTTGAAGTTACATATAACACATGCTATTGTATTATTCAAAGAGAAGCGTACCGTGAATGGTTGGGGTGTTACAGTGTCATGTTTTCGATAAATAAAGTCACTATCTTATAAGATCATAGCATTGAAGAGTGTAAGTAGTTTAGTAATATTGGCGTTACTCCATCCAATTTCATATTTTCAATTATATAGTTTCATTATTTTTGAAAATGATTAATATTTAGTACATCCACGATAAAATGGCATCTATTCAATACTCTTTAACTTCTCAAAAAAATTTGACACGCATGATGTTTATCGTCAACTGTAATTTTAAATTACTCAGTACGATCTTCATCATCTTTGACACCTATAATCACATTCTTGATATGATATTTATTGTTTTTCATACTTGTAATCATATAAGATGATCCTTGAAACACAATTTTATCCCAGTTACTAACTAATTTCATTTTTTCCAATGTTTAGTTCAATATCTAAAACATTAATCCATTCTATTATATATAATGTGTTCTTCCTACTCCTCTGGAATAATAAGTATTGAATAATAACAAATTAAATAAGGATAAATTGTTTTAAAAGCGTCATATGCATTCTCTTTTGAAAACATAAAAAACTCCTTCCAAAAATTTTTATACACTTTTCCATATAATTATTCTCCATACTTTTTCGATTCATACCCATCCTATATGATTCAGTAATATTAATATTTAATAAATAAATAAAGTGAAAAAATGGTTTCTTAGAAAAATTTTATTTTATGATTAAAATATTTATATAAGGTAAGATTATTAGTTATTAGGAATATAAATACATCAATTGATTTATTAATGGTTATGATTTTACTAACATGGGTAATAATTAATATTTTATATGTTATAAACGGCTAATAAACCATCTATTTCACTATTTTGGGTCCTAAAATAGACATCTATCTTATCTTAACAAAATATATAGGTGATAAACATATATAATTTAATAAAAAACATCAAAAATACATATCTAATACAATATTTGATAAATAAATTTATAAAAATAATAAAATTAGTAAAATTTTAAATTTTGTCTATCAATGTTAGAAACAATATAATTTCCATATATTTACATCATAAAATGAAAACAATATTGAAATATAATACTCTAATAGTCACTAAAAAGAAAATACATATGGTCATGAAATGTTTTAAAAACAAATTATGGTCTTATTCCATGGGTGTAAAAGGGATATATGGAAAAAATGTGATGAATTATTATACTTTAATCCATTAAAGTACACGAGATACATTGAACGTAGAGTCGATTACTAACTATGCATAACAAAATGACATCTTACTTATCATTATGAGTCACCACATTACACGATAAGTGGCCAGACTTTTTGCGGTGCACAAGTCGGATCTGCATTCAATCGAAGCGAGAAATAAATATGGATGAGGGAAAATGAATGTGAAGGTAATGGAGAGAATGCATGAATAATGTATTGTGGCAGGACAGACTAGTAAAAACATGGGACCATGTTGGATTCATGGAACTTATAGGCGATTACTTACTCCACATCGTAAATACTCTACCTACGTATCATTTTCTATCACTACCTTTCATGAAATGTGGGAATGATTTTTGTTGTTTATTTCTAAGAGATCCATGTAATAAGAGTGTGAAATAATGATGAATGATTGAAAATAAACCTGAAGAATACATAGTGGGTGAGCCAATAATTTCTTTATCTAAGATTGATTTGGTGGAGAATCAATGAGGTAGATCGAGGACAAATAAGACCACTTATATGTTCCCTGTTCAAACCATTTGTGAAAATTAAAAACAAACAATGATGTTATAGGGGTGAATAGAATCAAAAGTGATTGCATAACTTGATTTAAATATATTTTTATAATTTCAAGAAAACAAAATTAAAAATTCATTAATGCAAGTCAAATATATTAATATAAATTTTAAATTTTAAAAGAATATTTAATATAAGAAAGGGATGTAACATTAATTTCTATTTATTAGAATCGGATGTAAAATTTATTAAAACAAAATAAATGACTTTAATATATCCCCATCTTGTTTGGTGTTAGTTTTTAAAAGAAATGTAACGAAATGTTTTAGAAATATGAAAAAATAAGCCCTATTAAAAATATAGTTATCTAATAATCAATTATTCAAAATAAAAAATATAATAATTTTAAATTCTATCATTGGTTATTAAATAAATATATATTTTTATAATATATATATATATATATATATATTCTTACAAAACTGTAATATAATTATAAATATATTAATATAATTATATTTATCTATTTTAAAAAATAATTATATATATATAATTATATAAATACACATTCATACATATACAAATTTCTAAAAAATATATTAATATATATATATATATTAATATATTAAATATATATTTATAAATATAGTTATTATTTATTTATATAAGTATTGAAAAATTATGTTGAAAAAAATATTTATATACACTTAATAAAAATTATTTATATACACATAATTATTTATAATTAGAATTATTTATTCCCACATAATAAAAATTAGTTATATGTAAATGATTAAATTTCTCAATTCATGGTGATTAGAATTATTTATAAATTATTTACATAACATATTAATTCAAAATAAATTTTTCATCAAAATAAAAAAAACACTAATTAAAAATTATTAATTAAAAAAATATTAATTCACAAATTTTCAATAAATTAAAATTATAGAATAAAAATAAATTTTATTTTAGAATAATTACTAATTAAGTATTATTTAAAAATTATTTATATAATTTACTAATTCCTAATAATCAAAATTATTTATAATCAAAATTATATATGATCAAAATTATTTATAATCAAAATTATCTATAACAAAAATTCATCATAACATATTTATAGTTGTTTGTATACATATAAAAAAATATTAATAATTGTTTCTTATTAATATTTATAAATTACACTGAGTTTATAAAAAAAATTTAAAAATTTTATTTATCAAAATATTTATCTACAATTGAAAAATATTTTTTGTTATTATTAATAATCAATGAGATGTTCATTTATATAAATATAAAATTTAGAAAACATTAAATAAACTATGCACATACGAAAATGTCAAAAACCGTTGTCGATCATTTTAAACACTTGAAGACACTCAAAAATTTGGTTTAAAAAACATTTGTTGCAAAGAAGACATTTAAAAACCTCAAGCCTATGTTCTACACGTATTTTACAATGAAATACATACTTTATAAGACGTTTTGAAATTTTTTCAAACATTTGGATCGAACATAAATTGATCAAAATGTACACATAGAAATTCAATGTTGCATCAAGAGACCCATTAAAAATACAAACACAATATTTTCTAAAAACAAATAAAGCATTTAAAAAAATTGTCATATAATATCATTTCAAAATAATAGTTGAAATTATTTCAAAAAACAACTATATTCCCCTAAATTATATTAATATAGAAAAATAATAATATTGAAAATCTTTGTAATCATCTAGAGTTCAGATGATAATATAATGTTACAACATATTTAAAAGATCAACCAAAACATCCCAAACAACATTTAATGTACCACTGCACAAGGCCAACATGGGATCTAGAATGCTGGATCAAGTAACAATGGTAGAAAAGTAATTTAATGATTGATTCAATTAGGATCAATAGCCATAGAAAAACCCCAAGAAGAATCGATCATGGAAACATTATTCCTCAAACCACGTTGAACTCAGTCAAGAATGACCAATACTATATTTAGACATCGTGGGTGAAAATGTAAGGGAAACAAAAATACATGAATGAATCCCCAATATAATAAAGCTAAAGATCCAAAATAAGGTAGATGAGTGAGGGACTGAAGACCTAGATGAAAGAATATATTTATTAAACAAGAGGAAAAATAATCACATGTCTTAAATCATAAGTGTATCAATTCATCGTGAAGCTTGATGAAGATCAGTGTTGATGATTTGGTTCTACAAAATCATGAATGATATGAGTAAGGAAGAATGTGTTTGGGCTTTAGTTAAAAGATCAGGTCAGTATTTTATCAGTCCTCTCCAAAACTCCTGGATAATGTTTTATTTTAAGATTGCCAAAACAATAAGCGATGATGAAACATATCATTATAAGTTCTAACAAAGCACTGATAAATACACAATTTTAAAATTATAATATATATAATTATAATTAAAAATTTAAAGAATTACAAATATTTATTTATAAACATCATTATAAATAAAAATTTTAATTATTTAAATATATTTATTATAATTTTACAATTATTTAAATATATATATATATATATATTTATAATTATATTTAAACTCTAATATAATAATAATATTAGTTTCTAATTAGAAATATATTTATATTATTATAAATATCTATATATCTATATATATTTATATAATTATAAATATTTGTATAATTATATGTGTTTATATAATAATATATAATAATATCTATTTATTAATATATTAACATATATATATATATATTTATTAATATAATAAAAATATTTATTATAATTTTATAAATATTTAAATATATATAATTATAATTATAATTATAAATAAATATATTTAAAAATATTTTTATATAATTGAAAATATTTTAATATAATTATAAATATTTTTAAAATTATATTTATTATATAATATATAAAAATATATTTATTATGTAAATATATTTTTTATAACATTATAATTATATATATATATATATATATGTTTGTATATATATTTATATATAAATCTATTTTAAAAAAATTTCTATAATTGTATTGATGGTTAGGTTACCCCTTCGGGTGCTATGACACTCTCATTCAGCATGTGAGTGTATTTGGAATGTTTGTGTTTTTAATTTTACTTGTACCCTAATCACATACTAAAAACAACATGGTCCAGGATTTAGAGGCCATATCCCAGATCACAAATGTTTTATGTGAAAAGGATTGCATGCAACAATGATAATAGGTCAAAAAATGCATAAAGTGTTGATATCAAGAGATAGAAGAAACCCTACCACTCCTTATAGATCCCAAATTCATAGGATGCCTTCCTCTTCCCAATGGATTTTAACCTCTCCATCTAGTTTTTCCCTCTTATAGGACCTCATAATTTCTAACTGATTATGAGCCACAAGATTCCCTCAAAGAGGATCAAATCCAGAGTTTCCATGCAATTTATTAAAGAACAATCCCTATACTAGAGTGGAATTCATATTCACTGTTAATTGATAATATCTTCTAAACTTTTATATATTGACTAAAACAAAACACATTCGTCTCTATCAGAGATTATATGACATCAAGATATGAGAACAACCATTATTCTACTTCATTACTAAGGCCTCTCATGGGCCTCACAACATCACAATCATCCGGGGATATGATGAAAGAGTTTCTCTCTCATGGAATAGTGAAATCATCATGTGATGACTCACTAAAAGAGGCATACTTATATATGTGATGTGATTATAACCACTTCACATTATAAATATTTCTTTGTTGTACAACCTACAGGGGTAGTGCATGCTAGGAGTTTTGACCTGAAAGGTCATATAGTGCTTGAATATGAGTGGATGGAACCTATAATGGATGGTATTGAGCCTCATGTATTTTGAATATCCAATGGATAACCAACCTAAATCCCATCAATTCCACTAATATTTTCAAACCATTATGATCCCTTTCCACAACTAGCATTTTTTTCTTTTTATACTAGTCAATGAATTGTTTGAAAACATCCTCATTAACAAATTAGATATCCATTAATGTATCATCAGGTTTACTATCCATCAACTAATGGTCACCCAATTTTAAGCATCATTATCACCAGGGTGTGAAATAGAATCACTGCTCAAATTTACATCACCAGACACTGTATTGTTATTTAACAAACCCACTGAATTAGTATATGGAATAGTACTAGGTCTATATACAATAGGATATTCTGTTATAACCAACATCATGAAAAAAATAAGGGAATCAGCAATATCCATGTCACCTTCTTACCTCTCCTCTATAATGTCGACCCCTCATCAGCCTCACTGCTTATTAAGAGCCAAAGAATGAGACCTAAGGACAACTTAATTGCTTCCCATTCACTGACCATCCCCAAGTAAAGAAGCACTATCAGAATCTTCAACATGATAACCCAACATCCAATCAAAATCATATCTAGGTCGATTCATAGGTGAGCCAAACGGCATAACTACTTCCTGATGACGAAGCTTCTTAATAGTGTTACCCATGCTATCTGAATAATTTTTCTACCCATTGAAAATATTTTAAAATCATGAAGACTTATCATTTCCATGAGCACGATTGAAAGTACAAAAAAATACTAAAAATTTGAAATTTCATGACCAATTATTTAGAGGTTTAAACAAAAATGGGGAACCTTCCCATATTCAAACCTTAGCAAAATTTCATCCTAATTGGTCGCAATAAAAACCCTATAGAGTAAGACATAAAACAAATCAACATCTACCATGAACCAAGAATTATGACCATAACTGGACATTTTATATTTCTTATAAAGATTAAAGGGGATCCATATGGACATGGCAATGTCGTGCAGTACCCTAGGTTGCTAGAGTATTGAATAAAGTCCAAATACCTTAACCCATACCTATACCTATGAGTATCCCATGTCTAATATATTGAATATGTGATCCAATTCTGGGAGGTGTTTAAATTCTATCTTGAGGGATATTGAGCCATATACCTAGGCCTACACATTCAAATCTATATAGAGGAAGAGAAAATGGATGAAGCCCCTTCCGATTGAGACACACCACCAATTTTCAAACCCCCAAATAACATAAAGTATCTCAATGAGACCACCAAACTTCCATGGAACCGACCCTCATGGATACTCAAACCTCCCAATGTCTGAGTGCTCTCTAATTTGATGTTGTTTGGAGATAACTGCTAGATTATCCCTTACATGGGATACATTTCCCTCTTGATTATTACCACTAATCACCGATTCTTGGTAGATGGATAAGTACCAATTATGAGATACACCCTCAGTGGATGTAACCTTCCTTCTAGTAAAAAATTTTGTCCCATTTGTTCTATAAGTCAGATAACTGTGGGAAAGAAATTCTTCATGAGAAAGGAGGTTAACAGTATACATCATTGTCAAAGAAATTGGAGGATAAATCCAATCACCTTAATGAGCTCGAGTGAGATTCTCCGAAAAAAATATCTTCATATCATTAAGGGATATATACATGTGTATATATATGCATACACATACATACATTTGTACACATACAACATCTATATATACACATACAAAAAACAAAAACACACACAAAAAATAATGAATACACATATATGCACATAGATGTTGATAAAAATATATAAGTTAAAAATTTACATATTATAAATAAATCATTTATGTTTATATGATTTTTTGAATTATTAAAATATATATATCTATATATGATATCTATATTAAATATATTAAATCAATTGGTAATTAATTTATATAAATTAAAATTAATTTTGGAATATAAATATGATAATTTAATAGACATTAATAATATTTTTTATTCATTTTTTATCAATGCTATGAAAAGTGATAATAAAGGGGAACTTTTATAAGTGCTAAAAAAGATCAAATAAATGGTTCATTTATATATATGTTTTCTTGCACCTTTAGAAGTTACCATTATCAGTGAGTTTATTTGGTGCTCATTAATATTACCCATTTTGTTAGCACTATTTGATTAGTGTGGATAAAACTGAGTACTAGATAAATCCCATTATGTGGTAGTATGAATGGTTATTGGGTGGGGCATACAAAATAAAAGTGGGATCATGTAGGTATAAATGTGGAAAGAGAGTGTCTTTGATGTCCATGGGAATGAAAATAAAATTTAATGGGATGCATATGGCACATCAGTAAATGGTTTGTATGGATAGGGAGAAATGTAACAAAAAACATTTGTGGGAAAATGTCAGATATAGATGGCGCATGAAAAATAATATAGGGTGGCAAGCGGGGAAGACTCAATAAACAAGTATTTGGTCTTTATTGTGTTTATAGAAAAGATGGGCCTTTGGGTTGGATTCATTAAAGCCATCAGTCAAAAATCATGTCTTTCATAAAACAATCTGTATTGAGCCTCTAGTACTAACAAATTTGAGACTTCAAGGACCAAAAAATCATGGGCTTTCAGGCCATGAAATCAGGGATTTTTTTACAATATAATCAATGCCTTCACTACACTAATATTTAACAAATAAGATGAGTGAGTGTGTGACAATTCTATTGTGGTGGGATGAAGCTTGAACAACCATGGTGTCTGAATGTGTGTGCATGTTCAGGTTGTAATCTGATCCACCTAACAGACATCATTAAATTCTATTACTATTGATTTTCATGTTTAATCATCGACAAAAAAATCAATGATAATGGTTGGACTTTTATATCCTCTAAGAAAATGTGATGATTATTATCACTAAAAAATGCATTGATATAATGTATCCTTTTATCAAAATTGATAAATACTCCCCTTTATCAATGCTTTAATTTTCATAGATAAAAGGCTCTCCTTTAACAATGCCAAAATCCACAACGATTGAAGGTACAATGAATAATATAATGGATACATCCATATTTTTGCATTTTTTATTATTAATATGGAATTTTTTTAATATTTTGATAACTAATATAATTAATATTTATTTGTTTAAAGTACATCTAATTTAAATCATTATATTATAATAATTTATTCATCCCTAATTAATAATTTATTATCAATATTTTCTATTAAAATGTGATTTTTAATATTCATTAATTATTATTTTAATATATTATCATTCACTATATTTTTGAAACAAATATAAATAATTTTTTGTTTATTTTTAATTTTTTTATTTATTCAATTATATTTAATAAATATTATTAATTTTTAACATTTATTAATTTAATATTATTTATTTAGTCAATATTTTTGTAACATATTCAGTTTGGATAGTAATCAATACATTATAAATAATAATATTCTATACTTTAAAAGTGTAAGTTATTTATACAATACCTATTTATTCATTATCATTGTTATATAGTTTATTTAAATTTTTATACAATTGTTATTTATTCATTATTAATTAGCACATTATAATAAATCTCTATTTAAATGATTTTTTAGGATTTATAGTTTTCATTAATATTTATTCATTTTTATTATTTAAATAATTTTAATTATTTTCCATATTAATTCATTTTTTAATATTTTGGAATTTAATAATTTATTATATATTTTTATTGAATTTTATCATTTATTCATTTATTATTTTAAATTTATTTTTTAAAAAAATTCACAATTAATAAAATTTATTAATTCAATAATTTTTATTATTTATTAGTTTTAATATTTATGAAATTAAATAATTTTAATAATAAATTAAATATTTTTATTTATTAATATTAATTATTTTTAATATATTTAAAATTTACATAATTTATATATATTAATTATTATTTAAATATATTTCAGAGAATTTGTTATATTTTTATGATTTTTTTATTTTAAATTAATAATTAATTATAAATATTTTTTAATGTCATATTTACTATAATTTTTTTTATATTTATGAATTTATATTATTTTCTATAATCTATATTTTTATATTGTTTATTCATTTTGAATATTTTTGTAATTTAATTTTTTAATTTTTATTTATTTTAAATATATTTGATAATTTATATAATTAATATTATTTATACAATTTTAATATTTTGTTCATTGATGAAATTAATTTTATTTATTTAGTTAAAATTAAATATTCATTTTTAATACTTTTAAAATTTATTATTCGTTAATAATTTTGAAATTTATATATTTTTGACATTATTTCATTATAAAGTATTTTTTAATATTTATTAGTCATGTTTAAATAATTTGTAAGTTATTAAAATTTTTATAATAAATTTGAAATTTTTATAAACTATTGTTTATTGATGGTAAATTTAAACATTATTAGTGTTAAATTTAGTTCTAATAGGGCTATAAATTAGCATAGATAAAAAACTATTTATATTTTGGTGCTGATAAAAGCTTCCTTTATCAGTGCTTTTTAATGGCATTGATAATAATCGTGATGTTCTTGTAAAATAACCCTAAAAATGTCTCTAATCCTCATTCTATTCAAGCTTGCTTCTAAAATCGAACTATGTGAGACATTTTGGATGAATCAAAGCCATAAAATCTAAAGGTTTGACATTCGAATCATGATTATATGTATTCCTCAAATTATTCAATTCACATATGTCAGGTTTTAGTGTTGTTCAACTCATACAGTGGTTCACACTGCTACCCTACTAATCTACTGCTCTCAATCAACTGTTTTCCACCGTTATATATTCTTCATTTCATGTTGTATGTGTAGTGATTCTTTTCTTTATTTCTTCCCCACTATTTTATGTATTAATTTATTCAGTGATGTTAGTATAGTTCCCACCTCTTTATTTAATAAAAATAATATGTTTATTTAATGAAAAGGCATAATTTGGTTTTAATTTGCTGTATTTTTGTGTTTTATTTGATGGACTGAGGTAATCATGGATGACATTTTAAAAATCCACTAAAGTTATAAGGCAATTAATCGGGTTTTAAAACCATTTGTAATATTTTTTATAGTTTTTTTGGTTGGAATCAAAATCAATAAAATTATGTCTCAAGTATTTGAGGTTTTATGTTAGATGTTTGAGTTTATTTTGGAAAATTATGATGTATATAACAAAATTTTACATTGGTATAATGTTACTATACATTTTGAAAGTGCCCAGTTGGAGTAATGTATCATTTAGAGGGGAAGGGGTGAATCAGTTATAATCTTTCCTTTCATGTCTCTTTTCAATTGAAAAAACCTTTACCACCTATTAAAGATTTTAATTCCCCATTGAAAAACAAATCAACTCATATCCAAACGGAACACAGTGATTTACAATGTTCACTATTCAATAAGAATAGCTACATCCTTGGTATGGTTTAGAAAAGATCCAAGACCACAAAAATCTACTAGAAATCAATCCTTGGATTACAATGAGTAGGATATACCCTTTCTATCATGTAAAACTATGAAACAATCCTACTAGTGTGTGTGCACCCTTTTAGCACAATAGGGTAAGCTAATTTTTTTGTAACAACTCATTTTACCTATGATTATTTTCAATTCAACAAATGTTTTCAAATTTTATTTCAATTCATTAATTCCTTACTGAGAAGAAAAGTAAGAACCACATGGACATTATTATAAAACATTAAATTTGATTCCTCCGAGTTTGATTCTTCCAAAATAGAACTCCCAATCTGATTCTTTCAAAACGAGGATCCTAGTCCGATTTTTAGGTAGAAAACATTAGAGTAGAATAGGCACCACTTCAGTTCTCAAAATCAATTGTCATGCTAAATAGAATATAAATGATTTGGCACCACCCAATTTAATTGTCAATCCAAATGGAATTGAACTCTCCTTCTCTCTAGAATCCCAGACCTTCTCTCTCTTCACATCTCAAAAGTACAATGTATTTCATATCTATTATTGGTGACCCAAAACATAGTTAGGTGGGAATCCAAAAGCAGTTTCCCATATCTAAAATTCACCAAATTCTAAATTTCTCCTAAAATCATGGAGAAATTATGAATTTGTCAATGCTTCTCAATTCTTCTCAAATATTCTAAAACTATTCATCTATTCTTTTCAAGACTCCCATTAGAAATTTCAATAAAATTACAATTGATGATAAATACATAGGTATAAATGCGATTCCATCATACTGATTTCTTCAATACAATGATTGATTCCATACCTATTCATTGTGTTTGAAGAAATTAACATCACCAGATGAGATACAATCACTCTTTTAAATGAAAGGCTCTCCCTAGATAATTCATTCATCAATCTCCAATTTCTTTTCATTTCTCTCAACCCATCTGAGAAGACATATAATCAAATTCAAAACGTGTGCCTGAATCATGAATACATTCATGACTTTGAATTATTTGAGGATCAGCTTTAGCATCATCTGACATCAATGGAAATGTATTGTAACTTTCCATTTATTCCCACTTCTTTATTTTTATCTCAACTTAAGTATGATCTTTTCTGAATACAACTAATTTGGAACCTGTTATCCTGAATACGATCTTATCTATTTATTATCATTCTGGATATGATCATTCAAGATATGATCATTCTGGTTATGATTATGCTAGATATGATCATTCTATATACGATAATTCTTGTTACTATCGTACTGGATATGATCATTCTGGATATGATCATTTCAGTTACGATCTTTCTAGATATGATCATTCTAGATACAATGATTCCTGTTAAAATCATGCTAGATATGATCATTCTAGATATAAACTTGCTCGATATGATAAAAAACAATCTGGTAACAAATATCTTCCCAAATACGATTGTTTTGAAGAAAATTTGATGTCTCATCTTCTATTGTCATCATCTCTTCATCGACATCACTTCGATCGGCACCTCTTTTCCATCAGTACCTCCTTTCCATCAATATAAATTTCATTGGAACTACCTTTCCATCCGTATCACATTCATTAGAACCACCATTCAATTAGTACCACTTCAATTGTTTTGATACTCAATCAGTACAGTCTCTTCAATCTAGATTTATTTTATTTTTGGAAAATAATCCCCATAATATGAATACAGTTATTTTATGATTTTTTAAAAACAATAGATAACACTTCTTTCATTCTACCATTTGGAACTGAATTTCATTCTTCTCTAATTCTTTTGAAAAACAATTGGTACCACTTATTTCTTTATTCCATACAGATCATAATATGATTATTTTCTGATTGTATTGAAAAAAAATCTGAATACAATTCTTTTTAGATTGAAAGTATCTCTTTCAATCCCCCTTTCTTCTATCATGATTTCATCACAATTTTTCAATAAAACTTGTCATTTATATGAAATAAAAATCATAAAAGTATTATCATAAGAAACATATCTCTAATTATATTAAAAAAAACACAAAACAATACCCAAAAAAATATTTCCAAAACCATGTGAAGTGATTTATTTTTCTTCAAAACCAACCACAACAATAAAAGATAACTCTTGAAACCTTCATCTCATTTATCACTATCTTTGTCCCAAAAATCTCACCCTTTGGATTTTTTGTCAACCAAGATTCATAAATCACTAAACATTATCTTATTAAGAAATGGGATACATATTACCAATTCTAAGCCTAAGTGAGATAACTAATTTTAATTAACAAGAATAATTAATAGAAAAACCATGATTTCCAATGAAAATAGTGATCATTACAACCTCTTTATTTTCTTATCAACACTAGAAAACAAATCAATTTTATTCCCTAAAAAAATTCTGACAAATTGTTAGAATAGTTCACACACTAATCAATGTTTAATCTGCAACTTATCCACAACTCTATCTTATGCGTAATATATTTATGAATCAACAAAAATTATACCCTTGAAAAAAATCCAAAGGTAAGATAAGAGAGGGTACAGATACACATGACTCAACCTTGAAGATAAAGAGGTTGTACACCCATGTTCAACCTCATTTTTCAGAATGTATCCTTGAATAAACATTTTGTGAGGATATCAACAACTTGTTATGATGTTGGAACCTACTCTAGATTCAATTAATTTTTCTCCATATGCTCATTGATAAAATGATATTTGAAATAATTATTTTTTTTAATGATAATGATTCATTGGTTTTGTGGTGAGAATGATTGTACTTTGATTGTCACAACCCAAGAGAAAGGGTAACTTCAGTTTAACAACTAAATCTTCCAAAAAAATTCATCCCCATAAGTAGAGTAGTGACTTGAGTAACATCAACATACTCAACTTCAACCATAAAAAGAGTTACTGATTTTTGTTTCTTTTAATTCAAACTAATACAATTCTATCCCTAAAAGAATACACTACTAGATGTGGATCTTCTATCATCAACATTTCGTACTACATCTGCATAATAATATCAAAATAAATCAATACTATCTGATATGAAATACCTGATTTCGAATTTTGTTATCCCACTTATGTATTTGAGAACTCTCTTTCCAGAAATAAGATGTGAATTTTCTAGAGCACTCTGAAATCTTCCACATAAGGTAAAAACATAAACAATGTCAGGTCTTGAGGCAGTCAAATAAAATAGACTTCTATTCAGCTACTAAATCTCTTTTTGATCCCTTCTTTTTCATCTCCATCATTACATAGCTCTGAACCTATTGAAATGGGTGTGGAAACAGGTTTTGAATTTTCCATGCCAAACCTCATGAGTAGTTCTTTTTCATATATTTCTTGGGAGAATAAAATGTATTCCTTATTTTTATAGATTTGTAACCAAGAAAGTATTTCATTTCTCCCAACATGGACATTTTAAATACAATCTTCATTTCATCAAAAAATATTTTATAGCTTTATTCATTATTCCCAGTAAAGATAGTATAATCAACATAATCAATTATAATGAGGGAATATTCTTGAATTTCTCTGATGAAAATATTTCTATCTACATTTCCATTGTTAAAATTCATCTTTCCTAAGAATGTATCCAATTTGGAATACAATTTCCTCGGAACTTTTCATATTCCATATAACTATTTTTTTAATATTTACACAAAACCTTCATCATTTCCAATATCAAAGACACAAGGATATTCAAGATCACCATTTAAGAATACATATTTAGCATCCATTTGAAATATCTTGTAGCCTTGTTTTGTAGATATAATAATAATTATTCTGATTGTTTCATTTCATTTCACTAAAGAAAGTATTTCATCAAAATCAATACCCTCAATCTGTGTATACCCTTTTAAAAACAATATTTCTTTGTTCCTTATAACTTCTCCTTTTTCATTCAACATGTTTTAAAAAATCCATTTTGTTCCAATGATCTTGTTTTTCTAGGATTGGGTTTGAGTTCTCATGTTTAATTTTTTTCAATCTGATCCAATTATTCATTCTTAGATTGACCACATTCAAGATGCCCAAAATCTTCCTTCACATCATTCGGTTCAAAAATAAAAAATAAAAAATTAGGTGTAATGGAATTTTTTGTTCTTCCTCTTTGATCTTTCTGATGTTGATCAAGAATTATATTTTGTGCAACAACATGTTTCCTTAGTCTTTGATAAGATTTTTGATTGTCTTCCTCATCACTTTAAATAGATGAGTATGATTCATCACTTTTGTTTGGATTACAATAATTTGAATCCTTATCAAAATTATCTTCTACAACTTTCTCAAAATCACTCTTTGTCTAAGAATTTATCTCTTTCTCAGATACATAAATATCTTTTATATAAACTGAATCAACAATTGTTTTTGTTTCTTTTTTATGGAATTTGTATCCTCTTCCTTCATAGAGTAGCATAGAATGATTCCATCATCACCTTTCTACTGAAATTTACCATAGTTTCCACCTTTCTTATTTATAATACATGGACTCCAGAAAATTCTAAAGTGTTTCAAACATGGAGTTTATCCATAAAGAAATTCATATGGAGTTATACTATATTTAGGCATCTAGAAATAATGGTTCTGAATATAAATAGAAGCACTCATGGTTTGCCTCCAAAATTAATGAGAAAGTTCCTACTCAAGCAACATGGTTCTTCCCATTTCCACCAGGAATCTATTATTTCTTTCATCAACACCATTTCATTGGGGAGTGTATAGAGAGATATACATAGGATGAATTCCATTCTTATAATTCTAGTATTCAAAATGTTTACTTCAATATTCACCAACATGATCACTTATAAACTTCTTCAGAGAATACTCACATTATTTATCACCTTTTCTTCTGATACATTTAAAACTTTTTGAAGCATCTAATTTTTGTTTCATGTACATTCCACAAGAAATGAGAGTAAAATTATCAATTAATGTAATGAATTACATATCTCTGTGTTGATTATTTGCTCATTGGACAACATATACCAAAATAGATCAGCTCCATGGGTTTTCATGAACAAATATCAACTTTCTTATGCACAACATTTGTAATTATTTCTTTCTGATTGATAATGCTACACCAATATCTTCTTCTGGGAAAAATAAGAATATATCGAAAACTATCACAATTAGATAACTTCAACATGTTTCACTAACACATATTCCTAAGCCTTTTATTCCATAATTATTTTTCTTTCAAAATGCTCATGCAAAAAGATTTTTGTGAAACACTAACATAAAAAAAATTATTTCGTATGTTGGTCTCTTTTCACAACCTTCCTATATTCTTCACTCATTTTTAGATATCCATACTTCTTAAAGATAGCCATATTACCATCATCACGTAGTTGTGAGACACTTATAAAGTTGTGTTTTATCCCATGAATATAATATGTTTTCTTTGATTTCATCTTTTATTTTACAATAATGGCTGACCTAATACATTTGATTTTCAACAATTCATCATTATCATATGTCACTATCACTGATTTATTATCTTTAACATACTTAAACAATTTCATGTCTCTTGTCATGTGAGAAGAACACCCACTATCAAGTATACATGGTCATTATCCTTTCATGGATTTTAATATAGTTTCAACAACAAGATCCTTTTCTCCATTCTTTTCATTATTCACCATTGACTTTTTAGAATTTATAATCTTTTGTTGAGCTGATAAAAAAACTATACATACTTTTTCATGGTGACCAGGTTATTCACATCTTTCACAAATAGTTTCCATGGGTTGGAACATATTTTCAATATTCACTTTAGTCTTTTCAAATTTCATCAAGGAAACCGTCACATTTTTCTTTATTTTAGGATATTAAAACCCCATAAATATCTTCTTTCAAAAACTATGGGATAATTGTAATATTGTTTATTGAACTACTACATAATTATGGTGTTCCTGAATCCCCCCACAATACTTGCAATATCCATAGAAAGATTATTTTCCTCAAAAACCTCCATACTAATTAGAATTGTGAAAACATTTCTCAACCATATTCATTTCATTTTCAATCAAATTATTCATTTTCTTTACATTATAGATAGGATCATAAGTATTTTAAACTTCACAATTCTTCACATTAACCACATACATAGATTTCCCAGTATCCTTCTTTTGAGAAACAGTTCCATTCTTCTTCTCACCCTTTGAAGGTATATTTTATTGAACCTTCTCAAGATTCTCATTAAGAGAATATTCAAAAACGTATGTGATAGAGTTTTGGACACTTAGAAATTTATTTTTAGTATCAGAGAGTTTTTGATTGACATCTTATAACTCTTATTATTTTTTCCTACAGCTTCTCTTCTAAATGCACATTACAAATCATTTCATCTTCAAAAGGATTCTTCAAATAATCAATCTCTTTTAACAAATTTTCATTCTCACCAGTAAAACATTATTGGTTTCTTGATCATTAATCTTCCAATTTTTTTATTCTTTTTAAGCCTTCCGATCTTTATCAGACATTCTTTTATCTCTTTTTACAAATGAATTTCATGTTGAGTTTCTTCTTCTTCAGAACTACTACTTCAAAAATATCCATCATTCACTATTTAAATGAATGTATTTTCATTACCATACATAATGGATTTTTTTTAGATACATAATCATTATCTTATTATTCATCATATTAGAACAAGAAACTTCTTCTTTTTATTTTAAGAGTTTATTTTCTTTTCCTTCGTATCCCTTTTTCTTCGACGATCTTCTTTTATTCCTTTCATCAATATCACTATCCTCTTCTTTCATTCTATGAGGAAAATTTATCAAAATGTGACCAACACCTCCACATTCAATATATATCAAGGGATGTTTCCATTTGTATTTCCCTTTATCACTTCTCAAATTATCATAAAACAAGGATATGATATAATTTAGATTTTTATATAACTCATTTTCTGATTTAGAATCACCAGCTAAATCTTTACTAATAATATTCTTTGAATTTTCTTTCATCATAGACTTGAATGAAATTTCTCTATCAAAATTTCTTTTTTTATTCATAGAATTCACTCTTCTCATTTAATAGGTGAGAACATAGATATGTAAATCAACAAGAGATAATGTTTCAGGATCTCTGTCTTCTAATGAACAAAATTTTGCCTTGAATTTGTCAGGAAGGATTCTCAAGAACTTTTCAAAAACTATAGAATCCTTACACTTTTTACTAAAACATATGGTAGTACAAATAATGGAATTCGCCATGGTAAATAATTCCCCAATAGATTCATGGTCACATGTCTTCATGTCAACCTACTTCAATCTCCATATATGCAACTTTTTCTTTTTCACTTTTGTATTTCCTTCATATATGTTTTTCAATTTATCCCATTTACATTTATTTGTGGAAAGACCTTTCACTCTCAAGAATACACTTTCAGAAAGTGATGATAATATAGAATTCCTATCACTTCCATCAATCTCTAGAAACTTCTTTTTAATAGATGTAAGTGGAAAACTATCATCAATGGGTGGAAACCCAACTATTGCAGCTTCAAGAACATTATAACTTATAGAAATAAGATATAGAAGAATTATATATTTTCATATATGTTAGTTCGTTCAAAAAAGACTGGAATTCCATTACTCTTCACACAGTTAATGTTATCCATTAGAAAAAAATAACAAAGTTAACCCTGTCTCTGATACGAATTGAAAGATCCCATTTAGAGTAATGTATGACAAAGAGGGGGAGGAGTAAATTAGTGATACAATTTTATATTATGTTTCGTTCCAATTGAAAAATACTTCACATCATATTAAATATTAAAATTCCCTGTAGATAAAAAATTAACACAAATCCAAAAGGAACACAACGATTTACAAGGTTCACTATTTATTATGAATAGGAATGTCCTTAGTATAGTTTGAAAATGATCCAAGACCATAAATTCCACTTGAAATAAATCCTTGTATTAAAACAAGTCGGATGTACCCTTTCACCCATGTAGCACTATGAAACAATCCCACTAGTGCATGTCCACCCCCTTAGCACAATAGGGTAATACAATTGTTTTGTAAGAACTCATGTTACCACTTTATCATTTCAAATAAATTGGTATATTCAAATTATAATACAAATCTTTAATTACTTACCCAGAAGATATGTAATAACTACCTAGACATTGTTATGAAACACTTATTCTAATTCCTATAAGTCTGATTCATTCAAAATAGAGCTCCCAGTCTGATTCATTCAAAACAAAGCTCCCAATATGATTTTCAAATTGAAAACAATAGAGTAGAATACGCACCACTTAAATTCCAAAAAAAAATAGTCACTCCAAATAGAATATGAATGAATAAACACCACCCAAGACAATTTTCAATCCGAACTTAACTGAACACTCCTTCCTATAAATCTCGAGCTTATTTCTCTTCATGTTTCACAAGTATAATGTACTTCATTCCAGTTATAGGTGACCCAAAATATGTTTAGGAAGGAACCACAAAACACTTCTTCTCTCACCTAAATTCACCCAAACCTGATTTTCTCTAAAAATATAGGAACAATTATGAATTTGTCAATGCTTTGGGATTCTTTTCGATTCATCTATAATATTCATCTCTTCTTTTCAAGTCCCCCATTCCAAATTCCAATACAATTACAATTGATGAGAAATACATGGGTCTGAATCTGATTCTCACATTTTGATTTTTTCAAAATAATGATTGACACCATACTAATTTAATGTGTTTGAATAAATTCACTTCTCCACATGAGATATAATTACTAATTTAAATGAAAGGCCCCACCATGGAAACTCATCCATCAATATCAACTTTTTTTTCTTTTCACTTGACCCACTTGAGAAACACATCATCATGTCCAAAAAAAGTTTCATGAATCATGACTACATTAATAAATTTGAATTAATTAAGGATCATCTTTAGCATCGTCTAACACCAATTGGAATATATTATAACTTTACATTCATTCCTACTTCTTTCTTTACATCTCATACCATGCATGATATTTTCTGAATACAAATTGCCTGGATAATATTATCCAAAATAAAATCAAATCTTGTTACGATCATTCTGGATATGAACATACTGGATACGTTCATTTTTGTTATGATCATGCTAGATATGATCATTCTGGATACGCATATACTTGTTACGATCATACTGGGTGTGATCATTCATGATACGATCATTCAAGTTAAGAACATACTGGATACGATCATTCTGGATTCGATTATTCCAGTTACAATCATGATAGATATGATCATTTTGGATACGATCATGCTGGATAAAAAAATGAAAATATGATAATTAATATCTTCCAAAATATGATTTTTTTAGAAAAAAATTGATGTTTCATCTTCCATCGCCATCAACTCTTCTATCAGCACCACTTCGATTGGCACCTCCTTTCCATCGGTACCATCATTCCATCATTACCACTTTAATCGAAAAAAACATTCCATCTGTACCCCATTCATCAGCACCATATTTTTATCGGTACCACATTGATTATTTTGAAACACAATCAATTCATAATCTTTAATCTGTATGTAATATTTTTTAAAAACAATCAAAACAATCTGGATACGATTATTTTCGGATTTTTTTTAAAAATGCAACCGCTTTATTCTTTCTGCCATCTAGGTCTGAATGTGAACCTTTTCTGATTTTTTTATAAAAATCAGTACCAATTATTTCTTTTCTCCATTCATATCAGAATATCATCCTTTTCAGATTATTTTGAAAGATAATATGAATATGATTCTTTTCTGATTGTCATCATCTCTTTTACTCCCCCTTTTTTCTATCAAGCATTCATTACAAGTTCTCAATACAACTCGTGATTTATGTGACATAAAAATTAGTAGATAATTATCTCAATTAACTTGGGTATGATTTATTTCAAAAAAACCCAAAACAATACCCAAAACAATTGTTCCCAAAACAATGTGATGTGATTTATTTTCATCCAAAACCAACCTTGACTACAAAAGAAATATCTTGAAACCTTCATTGCCTTTATCATCATCTTGGTCCCAACACTTTTATACCTCTATGAGTACTCCATAGAGAGAGTTTTCTATGATATTTTTAAATTGTTTAAAAATAATTTTTTAACAAAAATAAAATGGGTAGTGAACGTTTTTCCCTAATTATCAATGTGTTGTTTATTTAATTTTATAAGTCTTGATTAAAATGGTTTTTCACAACTTATACCTTAAAACACAACCTAAACCTTGGGAAAATGATATAATTTTTTTGATATATGTTTTGTTAGTGAAATATTATTATATGTTCCCTTTTACTTATCTAGTTTTATAAATCCATATGTTTCTTATGCACATTAAAATTGATAGAGAGTGAATTATCTACCACCATGAATCTATAACAAAAAATAAAAAGAAATATGAAATGTGTCTTCTAAGACAATAAAAATAAATTTTATTATAAATTTTATTCATTTAATTCATTATATGCATATGTTACTACATGTTTGTGAGGAAATAAAATTTATATCCCAATGAGCATTCACCCTAGGGGTATCAGATCTCTTATGTCATAAAAATGACCCAGGTTCAAAATTTGGGAGGGGTGGAATTTCCATGTTACTTTAGAAGTACTCAAGTAGGTATTATATCAGTTACTAAAGAATCATTAGTCGTCACCAAATTTGGGCTTTCCATACATTGATTTAGGAATTCGATCTACCATAGGCCATCAGGACACAAGGCATCTAAGACACCACAGGGCATCGAGCAAAGGGATTTCAGGACATCAGTGGTTATTCAGGATTTATGGAATCTATGTTAAGAAGCATTTGGGTGAGGCAGTACAAGAGCAATCCCCAAGAAGGAATGATAAATTGCTAACTCCCAAAGATGATCTAACCATATTTTTAATGAAGATAAAGACATTAGAACATATTTCATAGGGACCAAGAATCATTCATGTCTGTAAAAGGTAATTATTCTCAATCTATAATGTCTGAACAGAACATTCTATTTTTTATTTTCAAAGATATCCAAATTAAGGAAAATCGGTAAACACATCCATCATGCGGGAATCAAAAGATACAAGATGGTTTAATGGAATTTAAAATTAAAAAGAAACACCAAACCTAAGGAGGCCTCGATCCAAGAATCACTACGAAGTTTGGAGTCCCATCTCTTCCATTCAATATCATTACCAAGGAACTCAACCGTCATTGTCAACATCAACACTGCATAGACCACCGGAGCTGATGAACCGAGTAAAAACCCCAAAATCCATCTTCTACACCATTGAGAACCAAAAACATACCATAAAAACCCATTGAAGCCACAAAATGGTTGATGTTTCACCACAAACCAAGGCACCACAAACCATCCCGAAGCTCAAGCCCCCAAGAAAGCGATGGTCAGAGACGCAGCCACTGCGAGAAAAACACCTCCTGAAATAACGTCGACTGCACAAAACTCAAATCCCAAAACACCTTGAGTACCTCCATTCAAATCTGACTTGGAGAAGATTTCAAGAAACGAGGAGCCAATGTAGAGTTCTGAATATACCAAATCCATAATAGCGAGATGTAGGTGACTCCATGACCACCGAACCCTACTAATGAAGCCACCACTAGGTAAAGAACACCAGGAGACCAACAACACTGCCACATAAGAAAACCGAACAACTCCAACTAGTGATTCGAGCCCAATTAAGAACCAAATGAAAAGAAAATGGGGAGAATGAAAAACTGAATCATGGAATGAAGAAATAAAAAACAAGGAGGAAACTAATTAGATGAACTTAAAACCATTGAATGGAAACGAATAAAAAAAATAGACTGAAAACCATGATCAAACCGTAAGAATCGAAATCGAAAAGAAAGAGGAAGAGACTATCCAGATGCTTCCACCAAGAATCCAATGACATCGGAGTTAAATCGTGTTTAACTAGGATGGAGTTGATTCATGATGGTTTCAGCAGCATAAGAGGGGATGTATCTAACTAGGTGTAGCGGAAAACCTAGGGACAAGAAAGTGAGAAGAAGAAAGATGGACAAAAAGGAGGTGAAATGAAACGAAGGGGGAAGAGTCATCAGAAAACAGGAGATGAACAGAAAAAGAAATAGCACCTGAGAGGAAACAAGAATGAGAGACTAGCATACCCCTGAAATAATTGAAATGAAGATGATGGGAGCTCCATTGATTATGATCATGAGGAGAGAAATCCTAGACGAGAGCATGCCATGAGATTACATGGAGAAAACAACGCCATCATTCTTGATCTACTATGTGAGGTGGGGAACTAGGCATTTTCAATGAAGAAAGTGTTCTGTAACTATATTTCTAGAGTAGAGAGGTTGTTGGCATTTTAGATCATGTATTGGGACTTGTGACTTTGATCCTTTGATTCCTTTAACAGTTCCCCCTCATCCCCTTTAAATGGGGGGTATCTATATATAAAACAATTTAAGGCCTTTATGCTAAGAAAACAATCAGAATAAAAAATGATATCAAATATGATGAATATGTGTGTGTGTACTTATTGGTGTATAAATAATATCTATTTAGTAATCTTAAACAAAACCATATGAGTATATATATATTTTTTGTTAATTAAATATATTAATGAATCAAATAGGAATAATATGAATAAAAAATAGATGGATAAAAACAATATGAAAAAATAGTACGTATATGAGATTAAAGTGCTCATCATGTTTATAAAATATCATCCATATGACCCTTTTGGGATCCTTTTTCTTTGTTTACATTATTATTATTCAAGACTAATTAGTTCAGTGGATTTCGTGGAACACAAGATCATTCATAAAATAGATCAAAGTAATAAATGTTGGATTAATGATTGGGATGGAATTAATGTATCTTGTGACCAGGATAACACTTCATATTATGCATCGTATGATATGTTAACATGTGTTAATGATGATTAAGATCATAATGAGGATATGATTATTTTTGTAAAGTAGGATAAATATTATATTTAAGAAATGTCTTTAAATGTTAAAAAATAAATTTATGATTTTTCAAATCTATTTGAGATATTAATGAATTTTGAAAGTATGTAATTTTATTATGGTTGTACTAAATATAAAATATCGTCCTCTATACTAAAGATTTATAATTTGAAAGCTATAAATGGTTGAAGTGACAACGGCTTTACTGAACTATTTATTTCATTTAATTATCTGATACCCGAAGATAATGGGAATACTTTTTCAAGCTGTTACATGAAACTAATGGTATTTTTAATGGATATAATCAATTAATGAATGAGTTCCTATATGAATGATATATTTTTTTCTCAGTGACCATGTATAAAATAAAAGTTCCCTAGGTTTTGTGCATCTCTATACAATAATGATGAATTAAAACCTTGAAATATTTATAGCACATTATAATCATTGCATGGATTAGTAACCTATATGGAAGTGAGGAGACAGAACGGAAATTAATGTGGCACACAGATATAGGAAATTATAATGGGAAACAATATCACCCATCAAACTCTCCTCAATAAAAGAAAATTGTTCATGAGTATCTTGAATTTTGAAATTTTTCAATAAACCTTTATTTTATAATATATATACATGAAATTAATCCTTACATGTAAAAAGAATAAATCATAATACATGGACACATATATTGTAAAATTATAACATTCCATTGTGGTTATGAATTAAATATCTGTTTAAATTATTTCAATAATAATCAGGTAATTATATTGATATTTATTTGGGTCCATTGATCTAAGAACTAAAATTATTGGGGTATTCAGTGTTTAAATTATATAATGCTTATAGAAATGATGATTTCATGTGGAGAGACATGTTTTATGTGATGATAAACTAATTTCTTATTTATGGATATTTTTTATGATATAAAATTAAAGGATCAGTAGGGTGCACAATTTTTATAAAAGGTATACACTCAGTTTTTTTGAAACATTCCTCCAATATTTTATTGTTTGTAAAAAAAATATATTTTACCATGAATATATAAATATTGATATTGTAAGACATAAATTGATTTAAATTCAGAAGAAGGTATAATGCAATTTCTACTAACTAGTAATCAAATATATGATAATGCAATGGACATGGTCGTAACTTTGGGTAAACCATAGAAAACCCTTAAATAAATCAATTAGAAAAAAAGATTTTTTTTTAGAATTACATACTCTATTTTTTTTGTATTTAAGAAAATTTCTTGATGTTATTCATGTAGAAAACAAATGTCATTGTTTCATTGATAAGTTATTAAAATCCCTCAAAAAGCAATTGAGCGAATTAGAATAGTATAGACATGATTGATATGATGATATGAGATTAGATAGTTCTAGTGATGGGTGAATTTTATAATTTCTTTCTCTAAATCATTACACGTTTTCAAGGCAAGATAGATAAAAGATTTTTAACTTTATAAATTATGTAATGTTTCAAGGGAGGTATTAATCACAAATTGTGAATATAATAACAATGATTGACTTAATGTTAAAGGGCCTAAAATTTCATTCCAAAATAAGTATTGAAGAAAAAATTATTTTTAATATCTTTATATTTCTTTTCGGCTAAAAAATTATGATACACTTTAACTGAGCATTGATTCTTTTTCATTATACAATAATGTTGTATACCAAATGAAGGATCAATATATGGAAAAGGAAGTTTTTATCTTATTAAGTTAATTGGATATGTTTTTCCACCTTCATTATTTGATATTATGGTTCGATTTATATCTCAATGGGTTTGAGTGATCTAGATATGTGGTCATGTGCATTATAGATGGATTTACACCATAGAATGATATATAAATATTTTTTAAGGGTACCCCAAAAATTTATGTCTGTGAGAAGGTTATATTATAGAGAGACATAATTTTTGGATGAAAATAATTATTTATCATATTCCTATTTTATGTGGATAACATTAGTCTCCCAAAATAATTCCATAGATATGGGATTAGGGTAAAGGTATCTCTGAAACAGATATTGCTGTAATTACCATTAAATTGTGGAAGTACGATAAACATTATTTTTCACATAATATTTTAGAGGTTACTCAATATATTAAAATTCACAAATCAATTATTAAAAATCTGAGTCCATCAAGGGATTAAAATTTTATATCAAATGCACACAGTCTACAGTTTATAAGATGTCTTAAAGACCATATTTTTTTGGAGTTATCTTCAAATCTAATTCAATTTTAGAACAACATTGATATTTATCTAGGGTTACAAGTCTGCATATATTATCATATAGTGTTTATTTAATAAATGGATATAAATTATATATAAAGGAATAATAAGAACATAGTACCCTGAAAAATAGTAGAATTTCACTTGGGGTGGAAGAGATGCATGTATCATGTACCAATGATAGAAATCCAATTTCCATGAATATTTCTTACATTGGAATCATAAAAAATATTCAATTTTGATTATAAAACATTTAATGTGAATATTTTTCTATGTAAATGTGTTGTTAATAGTAATTTACTTAAAATTGATGAATTGGGATTCATGAAACTATATTTCATTAAGAAAGGGTGTAAAGAGGAATAATTCATAATGGCATCACTAGAATTTAAAGTATTTTTTATCCCAAATATTGAAAAACTATAGCAGTCACTTTTTCTGTTAATGACCAACACTATTGTAATGTTATATGACAATTAAATTGAAAATGGACCTTTTATTTGGTCTTCGTGGTCATTTTGGGGTGGTCCAAATGAAGACGTGGTTTTTTAAATCATAGGGGATCACAAAGAGGTGATTTGGATACTAGATGGAGGTGTAAAATTCTTTTATCATTTAATGAATAAATTGACTTCATTAATAAGGTTAATTTTGATTTTATATACATTTTATTAACTCATAGTATTATTTTTTCAGTATGAAATTTACATAATCTATGTTAAATTTTTAACTACTTCAATAGATAATGGATTCTACACATGATGATTATCTATATCCTAAGAAAAAATTGGTTTCTCCAAAATTGATTCAAGTAATCCTAAAGAACAACATATTGAAAATATTAAAACTGATGAAATGGTAGAAGGTTAACATCTTATGTGTAAAAATATAGAATTGTATAGTGAATATTAATAAAATAATATTTAGGCGACAAGAAAAGGAATAAAATTTGCAGATGGATTGAATACTCATGACCATCTTAAGTCCCCAATAAGTCTATTTTCATTAGTAACATTAGGGCCCCCACTCAATTTCATATATCGATTACTGTTGGCTAATAACCCAATATTGTTCCTATATTGAAGGCATTTTGGGAGAGATTAAGGTAATATTATGAAATAATTTTTTGATTTTAGTAAAAAAAAAACTATTAAAATTCTTATTTACTCTTCATTAATCTATATATAGTGAATTTAAATAATAATAATTTTTAATGAAATATGTGATGAAGGCCACACGAATGGCTTGTAAAGTCTTTTGATAAATTATTATGAAGCATTATCTCAAGAATAATAAAGTGAAAGTAAACACCCACATACTACATCTATACAAAAACATGATAAACCAAGAAAAATGAAATATGTTTATTGGTTATCGAGCAGAGGTATCATTTCAGGTACATTTGTATTAGTAACATTTTAATTTGAAATACATGTATTAGTCACTATGGTCAAGAATTTTTAAATTATGAAACCTACGCATTGTGTTACGGTTAATAGTGTGGATAAAATTCCAAATAATCATACCATAAATTTAATAAACCATTATTTTATATATGTAATTTTCCTTATTTTATTTGTTTCATATTTTGTAATATAGTATACAGCACTTTCACCTCATGATGAAACAAAATATTAGAATATTAATTTAAGAATTAAATTTAGAGAATAAATATATCAATAAAATATAATGTGTTATAATGATAAAAAATATAAAAATGGAAATAATAAATTGAAAAACTTTCCTCTACTTGATCCACTATAATAATCACGCTCACGAACAACCCTATAGATAAGAAATAAAATGTTAGTAATTCAATATGAATTTCAAAAATGATAGTATATAAAACTCTTATATAAAATAGAAGTAAATTACTATTTTATGATATCATAGGTATTTATATAAATTATGGATCACATATGACTATTACAAATATGACCATTATAGTATTAATCTAACTATTAGAATAATAACATGACTCTTAGTATAATAATATAAGTATTAGGAAGAATAAGCTAATCAATAAAATATATACACATCAATATTAGTGTAAAAAAATTTTATGTATCATCAAAAATAAAAATATAAGATATTTATTTCATAATATATGTAAATAAATGTTTTAAAAATGATAAAATATTTTTCCATATTTTTATAAAACATATATATATATATTTTCATATTTATGGAAAATATAATGATTTAAAATAAATTTTATTTTCAAAAAATGAATCAATAAATTAATATTATTTTTTATTACAATTATTTATAATTTTATCACACCTTATGTAATTTTTCAAAATTTTAGAAATTTGGCCATACTATTAAAATAATAATATTCCCAATAAATTAAGATTTTATTTCAAAATTGAATTTCTCATACATAACAAACTATTTTCATCAAATTGAATCCATTTTTGGAATCTAGATTTCAAAAAATTAGTTTATTTCTTATTAATTTTCATAAATAGTTTAACTTTCACTAAATTTGAAACATGAAAAAATACAATATTTGTCATTATAAGCTAAATATAAGAATTATTTGAGTCATGGATGATGTAATATCTCATTATTTCAAATTTAAATGATCCTCTAACCATATATATTCATAATATTCCACATTATTGGTATACTTCATTCAAAATAAATAACTAATGAAGAATATATTAAAATCACCCCTCTCCCCCCTTATAAATACTATCCCTCACAACCCCTTATCCTCACAAAATATAATCCATTGGGAATGAAAAATGTATCCCCAATTGAATTACCAATAATATTATTCGTGTCTTAGTGCTTATTGTCTCACTAAAATACTACTACATTGTGCCTTATGGGGAATCCCAACATGAGATATCAAATGGATAAAGTGATTCCCCAAACCAATTATTTTGATTTTTATCCATCCACATACTCATGAAAAATATTCCATACAACATGGAACAATACATATATTTTCATATATATATTTATGTATTACTATGTTAAAATAATATTTTTCATCCATCATATTCACATTCCCTCAATATATTTTTGTCGAAAATGTTGGTTAGCATATAGTTGGTTCACTACCTCTATGAACAACATAATATTTTTTGAAAGTGTCTTCAAAGATGGTTATAAAGATATTTTTATGATCGAATATGACTATAATAAGTATATTATAACTTATTTAATGTTTTTTAAGGTTTTAATATTAATTTAATAAGATAAAATGAACATGTTGTGTGAAATTAGGTAAAACCACCTATATGAGCTAACCACATATGATTAATGTTTTTACAAATATAATCATCCCATTATCATAAAATATATGGGTATTTGGGATAATATACATTAATTTATGTACAATAATACCATTTCATTTAACTTATAGTGTTATTGAACAATTTTTAAATATCATCACTAATTATCGACAAGTAATCCAACTTTGGAACCATGAAATAAATGATCTCATAGAAATGAAATTAAAATTATTATCTAATTGAAATGGCTATAAATGAACCTAATAAAATTATAATAAAACAAATATAGATTTAAAAGGCCCTTAATTAAGAAATTAATGAATCTATTTTGATTATCTGTGACTTTAAGAGAATGCGAGGAATGATTATGGAAGAGAATGTACATGATCACTCTGAACCACCACTTATTCCTTTGTTATGAAAATTCCCTCTCAAACCCACTTTCTATATCAATATTTGATTATATGGAATAATTATAAATTTAATATATATGTATATTATGTATATACCTATATCATTTTCCCTTCATTTCTTGGGGTACAAACATGCTTTATGATTATTTCTCAAATGCCTACATTAAAATCAAACTCTATTAAGGGCATATTTTCATTCCCGTAATCTATTAATATAATGTTCATTTATATTATTTATTCACATTTTTGGTTTAATTAATTAATTTAATATTTTGGGTATAACCATTCTATTTTGGTTTTGATTTTGAAAGAAAATTTCATACTTATTCTTTCTTCGAATGTCATTAACTGATTCCTTGTATCTTTACAATGAAATTTCATTTCTAAACCCATTATCTACCCATTATGATGATGTTTTTTTGAACTGAACAAAATAATTTGTGACCAATTATTGTGTACACATATCTGAATGCCCCAAATATTTAATTCCATATTCTATTTATAATATTTTTAAAAGCTCCATTGATTA
Source organism: Viscum album (assembly GCA_963277665.1). Classification (NCBI taxonomy): domain Eukaryota; kingdom Viridiplantae; phylum Streptophyta; class Magnoliopsida; order Santalales; family Viscaceae; genus Viscum; species Viscum album. The sequence goes on along the minus strand of OY728142.1, from coordinate 1,323,711,036 downwards.
TGATATGAGGCATGATTATGCATCACATTTCATTCCATGAGTAAATATTATTTTTATTCCTTATAATTAATTTCATTTTGGGGAACACATAATCTTGTACATTTTATTATGGGTGAAACCATAAAATTTTATATTTCATTAATTAGTGTTATGTTTCATGATATGTTATGTACGGTATTAGGGGTGAACCTAATCAAAGATAAGACTATATACCCTATGAGATGTTATTATGGACGTTATCATTGACTTATGATTTTTTCATTTTTTTTCTTCCCAAATTTCAATGTTTTCATGATCCTATGATCCCATGTTCTTTAAATTATTATTCCATGTGACTATTCATGAGACTTTAATTTTTTGACACCATGTTTTCCCTTTTGACTCATATGTTAGGCTTTATTATAATTTTTATTCCATTATTGTACATTACAGCTCACACCATTGTATTTTGTATTCCTCAGGTTATCTTATATGATTTTAGAAAATCAAATGGATTTATGAGATAATTATGGAGAATAAAAGAAATATTTTGTATTTTAGTTTCTTTTTGATGTATTATGAACATTAGTTTTCAATGAAATTGAGGCTCCTAATATTTGGGATTTATTTATTGGATATTTTTTTAACATCATTTCATAATATATGTAAAAAGATTGGGTCACTATAGTTGGTATTATAGTCTGTTCTAGTTAATTTGTTTTGGATTATGACTAGAATACTATAGTGATAACCCTAAGGACAAGCCTATGTATAGTGAAATATTCTAAAATGTTGTTGGAGTATTGTGTGAGTGGTTTCAAATAAATTACATCCCTCTTTGGATACTATCGGGGAGGAGGATTTGGTAAAAATTTACATATGGGTACTAATCCTAAAAATGGAACATTGGGTATTAACTCAATAATTGCATGGCTCGTTAAAAATTTTCTTTATTGTATACATAGTTTGATACTCTCAGGGGACATGCTTCAAAATATTCATAAAATCATTAGGAACCATTATGAAGGAATTGAATAGATTATATCATTATAAATCCTAATTGAAAATTTATAATGGATAAATCAGACTAAAACATAGACACTCAAACGATAGGATATAGAATTGTATAGATTATTCATCCTAATTAAATGGTTTCACTTTTCTTTGATTTTGAGTTTTATAATTCCCACCTCCAGTTTTATTCATGAAATAGTAAATAACTAAATTATTAATCAAATAGTGAAAGGGGTTCTCATTATCCATTCACAATATTAAAATGTCAAATATTTTTTTTGATTAATGGATTCATTAAACTCATTCATATTTTGTATAATTATTCAAACGCCACCTCAAAATAAAGGTGTTGAGATACCCATGAGAACAAAAATGGATCAATTATTGTATCCCAAGTATTTAACTCACACTAGTCAATGTTTTTGGAATGAATGTCCAAAAAATATAGTTATACTTATTTTCATATACATTGATTCTATATTGTCTAGTGATTGGTTATCCTTATATAATGTCAATATCAAATTTTCAGGGAGTGAGGTTACTTTTCACTTCCATAGTCATCCCCTAATTATGTATAAGTTTAAGGACGAGGATGAATATACTTGAATATATTATTCTATAGTGTGGATATTATTTCATTTTGAAAACTCTTATCTAGCAAAATGATTGGGATAAAATAGAGAAACATTCTAGATGACAAGACCAATTGTGGGATTTTATAGGTGTATTCCATGAGAAATTTTTCAAACTTCCTTTTCTTGGAGAGTTTGAGTTATCAGTTGGACTCATACCAAAATATATACACATATTAAATACTCCCTATATGAGTGCCACTATTGAGATCAATGAATGGGAGAATAATTTACAATAGAATCTTAAACAGGGCTTTATAAGTGATTGTTTATCACCATGTGGTGTGAAATTTCTCTCCATCAAGAATAAGGATATGTAAATGAGCATATTCATTGATTATGATAAACTCAATAAAATCATTACAAAGAACAAGTATCTCCTACCATAAATTGATGATTTATTAAATCAATTATATGGGTCCTAGTTACGTGATGTGTACTATAAATGTGAGTGATGTATGAAGGAATTATCATTCATGAAGAATGTTACCAATACATAGTGTTATTTTTAGACCCTTCTAAGACAAATGTGGTTGAAGAGTGGAACATACCATAATATGTAATAAAGATACATATTTTCCTTGCCCTATTTGGGTATTAAAATTTGTTTTTTGTAAAAAATCTAATGATTTTTAATATTTATAACCATGATTAATTAAAGGGGGTAAAATTTGTCTCGACCATTGAGTGTCAATTGAGATTCAAAGAGTTGAAAAATATTCTTATCACTGCATAAGTAATCATAATGGCCTCATGTAGGGAATATGTAAAGGTACACGATGAAACTCCATAGAAGGGTTAAGGTAGTTTATTGATGAGAAATGAAAAATTGATAGCATGGTCCTCAAGGAAGTTGGACATACATTAGTTGAACTATACAATGCATTGTGATGCCATTCGAGACACATGTATGCTTTTTCTGAACATAGATTATCCTTGTGATTATTCTATAATTTTCTATTACTAAAAGTTTGAAAACTCATAATTTTCGATGAAATGAGATGATGCATAGATTAGGAAAAAATTTAGTACTAATAATGTGATAACCATGTGGTGTGTATTTTTTAGATTCCAGTTTCATTTTCTATGACATTAGCATGGTTATTCAAATCATTGGGAACTCTATAGAGACAGTTTAGGATTCCGAGTGATTGTCCATAGGTGTCTCATGTCTTGTGAATGGTTTCTTAGAATCATGTATCATTACCTAGGTAACCGTGTGACAGATTTGTAAATGAGATAGAGTCCAAAAATTGTTGGTTAATCATTTATCTAACTGTTCAGCTTAACAATTTTCCAATATTCAAATCCATACGAAGATATAATTTACACCATTTACCACAATCATTTTTATATATAATCACCACCCCATCAGGATTTGGTTCAAACTAAACCTTCTGTAGTGCTCTATAGGCCTCTCCCTTTCCATTCTTGATGTTTTTCCACCATTGATAATGTATCTATTTAAGGTATGTTCTCTTTTTGATTTGTTCTCATTTTTATTACAGTGATTGAACTGGTATCACTTTTCATTTTATCCAACATATTCATGTTTTTAAATTGTATTAAAATTAAAATTATATTTTTTTCACACTATGTGCTCGATGGATTTCCATAAATGTTGTTTTGACTCAAAATATTATTAAAAAAATGGAATTGGTGACGATTCATTGTTATAATGTTTTATGAATTATGATAATTTATTTTAAATGGTTTATGTAAAATATATTTCAAGTTACAAAGCATAAAATAAAAACTAAGATGGTGGAGGGGTGAATCCGTTGTTCGCTTTTTGTACATTTCAACACATTTCAAAACATATCCCTATCAAACAATTAAGAATTATTTCCATATAAAAGTTTAGTAAATATTCATGCATGTAATGTATGAATGAATGTAAATTAGACAATATTTACATGTTATGGCCTCATTGTGAGAACTTATGTCCTTTCCATACCCACTATCATGGCTCTATATAAATTCACTATTATAAAGAAGAGAAAACAATTTGTGTTGACTCATATTAGACACCTTCTATCTCTCAATAAGAAAGATTATAATCACTTCAATTAGTTTACAATTATTTATTATAAAAAAATTATAGGAAACAAAATTATACAGACTATGTTGAAACTGATCCACAATTTCTCAGTCTGAATCCTATATTTGAGTTTGCTGGATTAGATATTCTCAATATGGAATTTCTAGACTGGATTTTCTAAATACGATGATGTTGGATACGATTTTCTCAATATGATGATGATGAGTAAAATTATCTAAATACAATTATGTTGGATCCTATTTTCTCAGAAAAATAAAGCTATCTATGGTTATCTAAATATGATAATGTTGGATCTAATTCTCTCAATACGATGATGAATGCAATATTCAATATGCAGAAATAAAACTCTTCTAGAATACACAATAAAATTTTTCTCATATCATTACAATATAATTAACAATATGATCTAAATATCATTTTGTTTCTATGAAATTCTCCAAAACTCTCCACAATTTCATAAAATAAATTATCATGAGATTTTTCATTATTTTTGAGAACTTACTGATCAAAAAAGAATTATATAATTTTGTTTTAGAGGGTATGAAAACATTATAACTCTTGAATTCACATTATTCTTTCAAAACTCTTCAGAAACAATAAGAAATATTCAGATTGAAACTTTTATCTTATCAACTTTTTTCCCTATAACTCTGAAACTACATTCTTTCTAACTAAACAACTTAATTCATGTTGTGATTATGGAAAATAAATACTTATAGTAATCAATAAATACATCCCCTGATTCTTTTGAATCTGATGATTTCCAATGTCATTCCAATGAACCTGAATATGAAACGTGTTTAATCAACAACATCAATTTCCTATCTTTTTTTTGTGTCAGTTACAACTAAATAAGAAAAACCGGGTCTGGAAAAGTGTCCAGAAAACAACCTCATTACATTGAACTGGGTCTGATTCTTGAATAAAAAAAAACAATCCTAAAAAAATAGTTATTAATAAAAACCAAAACATTGTTTAAAAAATTTACCCATAAAGGTTTTTTAATCTCTAAATTTTGATATATTGACAACCATTGGTAACAACCTTTCCATCTCTTAACAATTTTTAACAACTCAAATTTCGTAAACAACTTGAGATTTTTACTTTTGTCAAAACATATCCTTTCTCAAAAGAGAGTGTCAGGAAACCACACTACTGGATAAATAAACATTATTAAAGTAATTACATCCCTTAGTGACAAGAAAATCTTTTATCCATTTAAAGATAAACTATCTCCACTTTCCTTTTTCTCTCCCTCATACTAGGGTAACAACAACATCAGATTCATGAAAAAATAAGTAAAAACTTATTTTATAGTAAAATTTTGTTACTTTCCCTCCATAATTTTCAACATAATCCGAATCATAATGGGGGTTCTTCTTTTTGATTTTTAGGAAGACATGGGAGAAATCGGAACATAATGTTTCTACCTCAATTCCACAAACATTTCATTCAGAATTGATTTTGTAAAGATATTAGCAATCTGAAACATTATTGAAATGTATTATACAAATACATCTCTAGAAGTAACTTTATATTTTATAAAGAGAATATTTATATCAATGTGATATAATCTTGAATATTAGATATGATTCTTATAATGATCAATTTCACTCTGATTATCACAATGTATCATCAATGGTTTTTGAATTTTTACTTTCAAATATTCCAAATGAACTTTCATCCACAACATTCTAGTATTGACCTGAGTAGCTACAACATATTCAAATTCATATTGGCTCAATGTTACTAAAATTTTTTAATTACTATTACAACTCACACAACATTCACCCAAGAAAAATGATTCTCCCAAAGATGTTTTTCTATCATTTCAATCTCTTACCCAATCGACATCAACATAACAATGAATGTACATCTCCCTATTTCTTTTGTACAATACCCCGTGTGATGATGTTCCTTAGAAATATCTCAGAATCCTCTTCTAAACTAACATATGTGAAAATTTTAGATTTCGTTGATACCTGGAACAAAAAATCAAAGAATAAACAATATCAGTCCTTGAGGATATAAGGTAAAATACTTATTTTGAGCTTCTAAATGTCTTTCTGATTCTCAATTATTCTGGATTCATCATTACTCAAAATGTTTCTCAATAAAATAATATTTGAAGCTTTTTCAAAGTCTTCTATTCCAAAACTCATTAACAATTAATTTTCATTCTTTTCTTGAGAAAAGAAATTGTATTTCTCCTGTTGTTGAACTTGTAAGACAAGGAAGAAAGTTAATTATACTAATATTTAAATTTCAAAATTCAACTTCATTTCCTCTAAAACTATTTTCAAAACATATTCTATATCCCCAAAAAATTATATCATCCATATAAACATTTACAATTAGTGCTCCAGAGTTATCTTTTTTCACATATAAGTTGATATCAACATTTTATTTACAAAATATCAACATTCCCATAAAACTGTTAGTTTAGAGTACCAAGCATGAGGGGCTTGTTTCATCCCATACAAATCATTCTTCAATATACATACTCTGTTTTCATCCTCATTTTGTAGAAACCCATATGTTTGTTCAATGTAAACTTCATCCTCAAACTCAAAAATTAAGGAATCTATTTTTACATTGATCTGTAAAAATTTGAAATTATCATGTGTGGACATTGAAGAAAACATTATATATAGTTCTAATCATGAAAATAAGGATGATGTTTCTTCAAAATCTATACCATAAACCTATGAATAGCCTTTCAAAAAAGTGTCCCATTATTTCATGAATCTTCCCGAAGATCATTTAACATTTTTTTTGAACTCACTTTTCTTCGATAGAATTTTTAATTTTTTTTCATGAAACATGTTCTCATGTTTCTTTCTTCTTAATATTATCCAACTATCCATTCATTGCATCCACCCATTCTATGTGTTGAATAGACTCTGAATCTAGTTCTGGTTATAATTTTGAGATAAGTGACGTCTGATTTTCTAATATCAACTTCATTTTAGTATAAACCAGAGCCTTTAGAATCCAAAAATTGTTTTCGAACTCAAAATTATTTTGTATGGTAGTAAATATTAATGTTTCTCCCTCGGTTTCACATTCCTCAAAACTTGACTCATCTGAATCTTAATATGGATGCTTTGATTTAATTTTAATATTGTTTTAATTATCTATTATTCCCCATCATCATTCTCAATAACTCTTTTAGGATCATTTATTTTTAATTACCTTCACATCATATGACTCAACCAATGTTTGTAAATGTTTATTTCAACATTTGAAACTCCTTATATTTAGTGAATAACCCACAAAAGTTCCATTATTAGATTTCTCATCATACATTCCCAAATATCTATTATTTATTTTGAGCAAACGTGGAAATCCAAAAATGCATAAGTATTTTGTTGAATTATTTTTGTTATAAAACATTTCATGAAGAGTGATGTAGGTTTTTGGTCTCCTGAAACATCAATTATGAACATGTACAAAATTAATGATGACTTATCTCTAATAGATCTTTGAATATTTTTGTTCTACTAACATACTTTTTCCCATTTCTTCCAAACATATTTTATTTCATTCTTCTACTCCATTCATTTGTGGAGTATAGGGATAACTCTACTTATGTTTGATATCATGATTTCATAGACAATTTTTAATAGTATTTCTTGTGAATTAGGTACCATTATATGTTCCCATCCTTTTAATGAATACCATCATTTCTTTTTCAAAATCTATTTGAAATAATTTAAACAATTAAATATATTTAACCTGTCGATAACAAACATGATGTTTTTCATCTCAGTGAAATCATCAATAAAATTGATAAAGTATAAATCTTCTTTTTTTATTGATGTATCAAGGTCCAACATAAATTGAAATGAATAATCACAAGTGGTATGGTCGTTTTAATCTCAATAATTTTATGGATTTTGTTTTTAATATTCCAAGTGTGACAAGTTACACAAAAATATACTACTATTCTTTTAAATTCAAGATAATTCCGAATGACATAAACATTAGACTGTCCACATTTGACAATTTATGAAAAAAATATAATTCTATTATATTAATAATTTTTTTTCCAAGGTACCCATGTCTTTGTTGCCACAACATGTTCTCAACTTATACACTCATGAAACACGAGTTATTTAATTATTCTATTTCGAATAGGTTCTTACTGGTTCTTTCTACTTTTGTAATGAAATTTCCATATTTTAGACTATTAAGGATGGCTCCCCGTTCATTGGGCTCCTCAACTCTCTTCTCCTCCTCCAAGTGTTTTAGTTGCCCTTTGTTGGCGATGGCTCTCCCCTCCTCTTATTCTTCACCTTTCCGTCTCTATGGCCATATTATTATTTCTCGTTTCTCCCTTTCCGGTGAATCTCCCTCCTTAGATCTAGGGATTGATGCCATGGTGTTTATTCATAACTTATCTTGTTCTTGTTTTCATCGGGAGTTTGTTTCTGAAGTCCTCAGCTAGTCTCACCCATATCTAATTTCTTGTTCCCATACACCTCTCCAGGACAGAGCTAGATCATTGATTCGAAGAGATTTTTGGTTATGTTGTCTGATGGTTGAAAGGGTTTCTAGGTGATTTGGGATTTGACTTTCTTCTTTCATGCTTGCTATAGGTTTTATTCGAAGATGGAATCCACCAGAGAACTATGTCGCTCAACACTATTCTGAATTTTAATTCCTCAGCTTCTCTCCGAGTCAAACCTCGAACGGTATAATCTTTGAGGTTCTGGAATGTGTTGTTCAGAGGCTGCTGGTGCACCAGATGTGTCACGAGGCAGTATTTAATTGCGAATTCATATTATTTTTGGTCAATTTTTATTCGTGTCTCTTTTTTAAGGAAATTGGTGAAGAATTGTTGTGATTCTCTAGGTGATATATTTCTATTTGATTATTGATCGGTGTTGAAGTCATATTAGGTTTCTGGTTTCGGTGATATTTTCTTATGGGCGGTTTCAGACATCGGTTTTGACGGTGACAACAAAGATAATGTGACGATGGGATGGATTAGGTTTGGTGTTCAGACCCCAACGCTTGTGATCTACTATTGTTTCCAGGTTCTTCGCACCCTCCCAGGTCAGTTGGGCCTGGTAGCTTCTGAGGAGGAGTTTAGAGGTGTTTTTGTGAGTGTATGGGTGTCCATGGAACTGGGACATGTTCATTGGTTTCTTTTCTAGTGTTCTTGCGATGTCAACGACATCTTGTTTGGAGACATCGTTGAGTGGAAATCGGTTTAGAGTGAAGGGGATTGTGAGACGGTGTTGGTAGCTCCGGAGATTCCATATATGGAATCTCTGATGATGACAATGATGATGGTTGTGAGTAGTGATGTTTATGGAGGTGACTATATTATGATTACGACATCCACTCGAATCGAGGTGGGTGATCGAATTAGTATCTTCACTACTCAAGGTGGCTCTTGGATCAACTCCCAATGAGGACAACTAGAAAATTGATTGGAAGGTGGTTTATTTCTATGAATTTTAAATTTGAAAACTCTGGAGATGGCATGGAAATATGGCTATGAAGAAGGTGTGATGTGAGTTTTTGTAATGCGGTGCTGTTTTTGAATTTTGTGATGTTCGGTTACCACTATTCCTTAAAGTGGATCTTAGAAAATATCCAAAAAGAGATTTGGAGTTGTTCAGACTATTAATGATACAAAATCACATTATAAAAAATCTACCTTTTCATCATCATAATGTTGAATTACACTAAGTTGTGTTTTAGCGCATCAACACATAAAACTTCCCTATATTTAAATATTTCATCTTTAATCTCATCCACCTCAATTCCTTTGATTTTTTAGAAACAATAATTAATAGAGGTAACTACTCCAAAATTGTGACATTCAACATGTTTCAAGACTATTGTATAACCTATCATGTGTGAAGAATATCAACTATAATGTATCCTTTATTTGTTCATTTTACTTTCTTTCAAAGCTATCTCAACAAAAAAATCTCTTTCAACATTCTTTATTTCACCATTATTTTCTTTTATTTAATAGGAAAATTATTCTAGATGGTGTATAATACATATTTTAGTATGATTTCTAACATGATCACATATTTCATAGATATCTTCCTAATATTAAATTGGTTTTTTGGAATGTTTCTAACATCTTGAGAACTCACCTATTCAACTTTTTTGTATGTTAGGAAAGTTTATCACACTACTTTCACTATTTTATCAACTTTTCTGAAACCTTCTTATGAGTAACTATTTGTTTTTTCAAGATTTTTAGGACCTATTCTCATAGATTCCACAACACTAGTAAAATCCATAAAATAGTGATTTTATATTTACGAAATATCATTCCTTGTAGAAATATTGATCAGGTTGGTAACTTCTTTCACCTCTTACATACTTTGGTTATGGTCAATATATTTTTTGAGTTAGTTTTCTAATTTTTTAAATTTTATTGGTTTATTTCATCCTTTATACACCCAATATTTCATAATTATTTTCCTAGAACCCAAAATGGTAAAATAATCAGATGAAACATTATTTTTGGTAAGAGATTATTTCACTGGATTCTCATATTAACCATTCTCAGTAACCATACATGTCTCATATTTTATGTTTGAATCATTATTATGGTTTTCATTCATCTTTATCAATGTACATTCTGACTCAATAAGTTTGGATTGTAACTTTTTAAATTCTTCTTCTTTAGCTTCCAACTTTTTACTATGATCTTCATTCATCATTCCAAGTCCATTAATTTTAAGTTAGTAACTTTAAATCTCCTACATGTATTATTACTCCTACATAATGATATATTTTATTCCAATAGAAACTTCTTCACAATATTTATTCATAACTATAGTTTATTTCTTGATGTTTTGTTTTCAATTCATGTATCATGTTCAGTTCTGAGTTGGTACTCTCTATAATATTCATTACCACCTTCTACAATATTTGAGTAATCTTTTGTTTTCTTAATTGTTTTAATGAATGATCTGATTTTTTTTGAAACTTTATCTTCAAAATAATTGTTTTCAATTGAGTCTAGTTAAAAATTATTACTCAACATAGTTATTTTATTTCCAATAACCCTTTTCTTGAATTTGTTGGAAGAATTTTATTCATTATAATTTTTTCAATTATTCTATCATGGTTTTTCTTCTAAATCATCTCGATATTCTCCAACATTATCCTTGTAGAAATTCATAGAAAATTGTTCAATTCAACCAAACTAAAAAATTGGATAATTTTTACCACCATGCATTCCTCATCCTCTTTGATAGTTCTTAGATATAATAGCAATGATTTTTCCATTCAACTCATCATACGCTTTATACTCGAACTCATAAGAATCAACTTCTTAAACATCATGTATTTTATTCTTTCTTATAGCATCATAAATAATTTCATCCTTCATATTCAATTTAAAAATTTTACCTTTACTTATTTCATAAAAAACATCAAGCTTATGTAATATATTAAGAGATAAATCATCTTTATCTTCTAAAGAATAAATATTATAATCAAACATGTTTGGAAAGTTTCTAATAAGTTTCTTCACAATAGTTTAATCTTCCAGGACATCTCTAAATCCATTAATATTGGAAAAAAATCATTGGATTTGGTAAAGTATTCATCTATTATTTCTTCATTTCTCATTCTGATGTCTTCATACTTATAACACCAGTTATTTAGTTTTTATTCCTTAAATTTTATATTACCTTCAAAAACACTTTCCATATTTTCCCACATACTTTTTGATGTTTCAAGACCCATCAAATTCTGATTTACATTATATGATAAGGACCTAAAGATTTAGTTTATAAACTTTTCACAAACTTATGTATTTCTCTTATCAGTAAATGTCATAGGAGCATTTTTCCCAATAGGTTGAAAAAATAGTTGCAGTATCATAAACATCCAAGTCAAGATATAAGAGATAATTAATGAAACTATTTTTTTATAAATACAAAATTTCTTCCATCATATATTGTTATTCCACAACTATAGATATAATTTATATTATCCCTGATAAGGATTCAACAAGGGAACCTGCCTCTGATATGAATTTAAGTTTTAAAGGATATAATAAGAACAAAGAAGGGGGTTTAAATCAGTTTTACACATTTAATAAGGTCCAATACTATTTATATCATAACCCTCGTGGCCTATTATGATTTATTCCCTTATTAAAATTTAGTATGTACTCATGAATGAAAATTTATGATGGAATATAATGAACAAAAAATTTACAAGGTTCAACTATAGTGTGAGAACCAAAATCCTTTCTATAGACATTATTGGGGGTCAATGGAAATTCAATATTTCGAATAAGTCAATAAAATTTGTGTCAACTCCTATTAGACACCTTTTATCTCCAAGTACGAAATACTGTACAATCTACTATCAGTTTATAATGATTACTTTTTAAACAATTTATCGAAAAAAATTAATAATTTTTTCAAACTACTCCTAAATTGCTTAGTCTGAATCCTCAATCTGATTTGGCTGGATCTCATTTTCACAATAAGTTGAAATTGGATCTGATTTTCTCAATACGATGATGATGCATCTAATTTTATCAATACAATTATGCTAGATCTGATTCTCTCAAAAAATGATACATGGTCTGATTTTTTCAATTCAATAAAGACAGATCTGATTCTCTCAATATGATAATGATGGATTTGATTCTCTAAATAATATTATGAAATCATTCTTCAATATAAAAAACTCAGACTCTTCTAGAATACTCAATACAATTCTTCTTCAACAAAATGGTAGGTTTGAATTCAAATTCTCTAGTGCTCCATCTTCTTGCTCATATGTAGAAATTGAAAATGAACAAATAATCTGAGAAATTATTTATAGGCAACTCAAAAAACAAAAGTGAGAAACTAGAGAATATTATTTGATTCCTCAAATTTTAAAACTCTAAAAATTTCTCACAATTATACTTTAACTTTGACTTATTCAATTCTCATTATATTTCTCCTTGATTTACAATGAATTTAATTTCATGTTTGACTTCTTCAACTCTTTATATGTTTCTAAAATAATTATGAAATTTTTATTTCTCATTGTAAATTATTCATTATGAATACTTCAGTATGAATTCCTAATTATGGAAATATGAGTACAAAAATCCGTGTACTAAAATATCATTAGAAAATCCGAGTATAAAAATATCGATACGATTTTTCTAGTATCAAAGACCCAATAAAAAAATCTCAATATGAAAATCCCAGTATGAAAATCTCAGTACAAAAATCCTTTTACGATTCTCCCATTATGTTTCTTTTCTTCCTCAAGATCAGCATAATCTTTTTCTTTCTCATCTTATTATAATGTAATTCCTATTACGATTGAAATCTCTTTTTTTAACTCTAAAATTATTTAAACCTCACTAATATTAGTTCAAAAGATTTTATTATGATTTTTTTCATGATTTTTTAGAACTTAATGATCTATAATGGATCATTTGATTTGGTTTAAAATGTATGAAAAATTATAACCCCTAAGATCACATTATTTATTCGAAACTCTTCCTTAAGAATATGAATTATTCATCTAGTAACTTATGTATCAACAACTTCTTTCCTTCTAACATGACAACTTAATTTATTCTAAATCTGAAGCATAATTCCCTATCTGATTATAGAAAAAAAATAAGTATAGAAAATAATAATCTCTCTATATAATTATTTGTAATTATATGATTTTCAATGTCATTAAAAAGGACATTAATTTGAAAAAGTTTCTGATCAACAACTTCATCTCCCTAGATCTTTTATCTTTTGTATAGCTCAATAAGAAAACCTCGACCTAGAAACATGTTTCTAGAAAACAACCTCATTGTGATGGACTGGGATTGATTCATAAATTAAGAAAACATTATTTAACAAAAATTTTAGTTGTGAAAAAATAAAAAACATTGTTAAAACAATTTAACCAAATAGGTTCTTTAATATCGCATAGGGTAAAATGGTTGAGTCGGGAAATGGACATAAAACCAAGGTGCGTAACCCCACTATGGGTTATTTCATTTATATTGATAGGATAATTCATTAATATATATTGTTTAGACTAATTTTATACTTGGAGCAGTGTCCTTTTTATGTCTGAGCACATATTCCCATAGGCTAGAGCATAATATTTTGATTTTTCATTAATGCCTGTTTTTATAAATGATGGTTCACATCATGTTCGATGCTCACTTTCTTACATAATGATTTATGTAATGATATTTTTTTATATTATTTCATATTCTCTCCCATTCACTTCAAATATTCTTCTTTTATGTGAATATAGTATTTTTTATAAAAATACCTTGTTTTTTACAAAATATTTTTCTTCTGAAATTTCATCATAAACTGGTTTTTTCATAATGTTAGAACTAAAGTATTCATGATATTTTACTTAATATAGATTATTTGGTGAAATATTACTGTCTTTTGGTAAAACAATCTATGTCATCCTTTGGGCATATATAGGCATGGGTTCGTAGGATGTAGGTAAAAGGAAAGGCATCACATTGTTTATCACCTTCTTTTTGTTTTTGATACCTTGATAGTGAGATAGATTCATGGTGATAGATTTTAAATATCATAAACATAGTATCCATGAGTTAGTAGTTACTTTATTACATTGGAATGTAATAGAAGGAATCAAAACCCAAAGGACTAAATAGTTTATTAGTCTTGAAAAACAAGATATATATTTTAAATTCAAATTACAATAAAAAACATAAAATACACAAAGTGTTATTTTTGAAAATACAATTATTCATTACAGGAGACACTTCATTATTCGATTTGGATCAGAGGAGGATTTGATTTATGCCTGGTCCATGGCCACTCGTAGATGCAACGGGGTGTCTTTCTACCTGTTTCGCTAGAGTTTCGATTTTCACATACAGCGTGATCCTTCGACTTTTGCAACATGGGTCAGTCTTCCAGGGCTGCCTCTCTCATTTTAGAATCCTTCTATCTTGTGTGCGATTGGGAATATGATCGGGGGTATCTTTGTTCTGATTGCAGACTGATTTGGTTTGTCATCCTATCTGTCTGAGAATATGTGTGGAAGTGGATGCTGCAAAGCCACCAGTCTGATGTGTTTGGATTACAGATGAGCAAGAGTTTTGTTGGAGGCAAGAGGTGGTTTTTGAATCTTGGATGGATTATTGTGTTTCTTGCAGACGATGTGGTCATTTGGATGCGAACTGTCACGGTGGGAGGGTGAGTGGCTCCTCACAATTGATGGGGACGAGGCGCAATGGAGGGTGTACTGCTGCTGTTGTGGATAAAGATGTGGGATTGGGTCCTTATAAAGATGGTTTGACAGCGGGAAGGGGTGAAGTGGGGGAGATTCTGGCCGCCAGGAAGGACGCTTGACGTGTTGGACGTGGAGATGCTGCTGAGCAGGATGTCTGGGTGGGAGGAAATGATGGTTCATTGGGGATGGAGTCAGTGGCACCAGTGAAAGGGGTGGTCCGAGAGTCTTTGGATGGCGCTGCAATGGTTGATGAGCCTTCTCCAACAGCCTTGCTGAAGGGGATTTCGCGGGATAATGATGATGAAGTCCATGCTTCTGAGGGGATTTTGAGCATCCAGGTTGGGGCTTCTGGTTTTGTTGCGGCTGAGGTTGCTGAGTATACCGGCCCTGTTAACACAATTCAGGTGGAAGTTCCTGTGTCTTCTATGGCTAAGGTTGCTGTGCATACTAGTTCTGAAAACACCGTACATGATATTTCATTGCAGAAGGTGGAAAATAGGTCATGGAAGCCGATGGTGAAGTAGGTATTTGATCACTTAAGGAGTGATCTCGGTCTTGTGAATGATGATAATTTGGGAAGTTCTTGCATGTGGTCAGATATAGTGGGAATTTCTCTAGACCCGCTAGTTCCGACTCAAGGTGGGAATGTTGTTGATGCTATAGGATTGGTGACCATGGACACTACTGAAAATATATTCCTAGAGCTGTAAGGCGAGGAGACTCTTCTTGAAGAGGAGAAGGATGAAAGGCATGATGGCCTCTTACAGCTTCCCAATTATTTTATGGCTGCTGCAACCGAGGAAGTCGTGCAGAATCTATTGGACCAGCCACAAATAGATACTAACAGTCTAGTCCGGCAGGATTCTAGTTTGGTGGGAGGATGTCAGGAGGTTAAAATATTGGGGAGGTAGGGTGACATATCTGATAGTGACAAAGAAAAGGATAGTGGTGCGGTCCATCCATCCTATAGTGCTGTTTTTCAAGGATAAATAATGAAGATTCATGAGGCTGTTGCTGTTGAGACAGACCCTCCACGACGAAAACCACGGAAGGATTATTCTTATCTTTCAAGGTCGGTGTCTACCAGATCTGCTTTTGGAAAGGAATGTTGGGCTTTGCAGTCCTCGAAGGAGTTTCTATCTTTGGAGAAGCTAAATCTTAGAAGTAAATATGCCAAGGTTCTTAAGCATTATGAATCATCATAGATGGAAACAGACACTGTGGAGGACATAATCTCTAAGGGGGGTGGTGATGAGTTTTGTTTTCTTGATATGTAGTTTCTTTTCTAACTTGGTGTAACTACTGAATGCTTATGCTTTTTCTTTTATTAATAAATGGTTAGAGGCTCGCCTCTGACTGAGCATTTTGGTTAAAGGGATATTTGTAACCCATACCCATCAATAACATACCACATACAATGAATTACTCATATAAAGGGGGTGAAACATAATAAACATAAACATTTGTAACAAAAACTATCATAAAAAATATTAATACTTAACCCAATAAAATAAACACAATACTAAATCTTGTAGAGTAATATGGTGAATGGTAATAAAAGTGGACATCCTCATTCAAAATGATCAAAAACCATCCAAAGAAATAAAAAAGATGATATCAACAAAACATATACCTAGTGTATCATAATCCCAATAAAGGGTTGATGTCAATTCTGAATTATAATGTAATAATGATTTCATTAAAAACATTTTTATGAAAAATAAACCTGTCAATATGAAAATATTTTTAAAACAAAAATATTAGAAAATGTTTTAAAAAATAATTTTTGAAAATAACCTTTTAAATAATGAAAAATAATATTTAAAACCTTTAGTGGTAATGATATTAATTTTGGTATTTCCTATTGTATATGTTAAAATAAAGATTCCATTCAAATTTTTAGTAAAAACCAAATATGACTTGTTTTGAAAATAACATGAAGATCCATTAAAACATATTATAGATATTAAAAATTGGAAAAAATGATCCCAAATAAAAATATTTCAAATTTTACACACATTTTTTAGAACATTTTTATAAATTAATAAATTTTATGTAAAATAATTTTCAATCGAATAGAGAAATAAAGTCAATTTTTTATAAAAATATTTATAAATAATATTTAGTACTAAAGATTAAAAAAATGGTAATATTACTTTATAATGTTCAGGAATAAGAAAAGATAATAAAATATATTTACTTTATGATATAGATATCATATAATTCCCCCCAAGTAGTCTTAAACAAAAATAATCTATAAATCAAATGAGATTGTGAAATTAAGTCTTACAAAATTGGTAAATTCTAAATCATAAGCCCTGGAAAAAATATATTCATAAAATAAAACATTAAATAACTTGTATTTAGAAAAAATCATGATATAACCAAACAATTTTGAATTATATACACCCCACGGAGGAATAACTGGTGAATATTGTGTATATCTCATGAAAGTAAAAGTAATACATGAAACCCTCACCTTAGGTTCAAATTGTATTGTAAGTGTAAGAAATTATTGTATAATTGATATAGGTTTTTTATAAATCTATTAAATATCTATTATCAAATATATTATTCCATATATTATTTCCTTATATTATTTTATCACCCATTTGTTAACAATTCTTTGTTAAAATTATTGTTTTTTGTGATAATTTCTTTGTTTCTCATATATGTTTTAGTTTGGTGATTTTGTACCTTTTTATTTTATCATGGTTAAAACATATCTATAATTTTTACCATGATGTAAATATATTATATAATCATTTTAAATGTATTTATAGTAATCTTTTAAAGATAGAGATATAAATTTAATTACACTATTCCTAAGAACAGTGGGTTGTATATATGCATACATGTTGTTTAAATTTTTGCATATTGATTGAAAAGAGAAAATAAATATTACTTAAAAATTATAAAATTATTTTTATTTCCTTTATATCATAAATAATAATCAATTTTTTTCCAATTACCAACCTTGTAAAAAAATGAAAAAAATCACATCGCTACGTAAAGGTGGTAGTCCATAGGTACGCACAAGCACATTACTATTTTTCAAAGGATTATAATATGAGTAGTAATATGTGATATAATATTTAAATAATAATTTTTAGTTCATAAATTTAACATATACTCACTAATTTTAAACTTACTATCTTCCATGTAAAGATTAAGATGAAAAAATTCACATTACTTCGCGAGATGGTAGTCCACCGTACACATAAGCAACGTTATCATATCACCCAAAAATTGAAAGTAAGAAGGTATATATAATATTATTATTAAATAAGTATAATTATTTTATAAATATAATATAAATAAATTAAATCCATCACTATATCCATCCTTGAAATGTTGTGAAGGGAAATGAATTATATAGGTTTGTGAGGTGGTAGTCCGCCGTATACACGATCTATGGTTTTGTTTCGCATTTGATGGAAGTAGAGATGGATAAGGACTATTAAATTGACATATCAACATATATGTATATAATTATGTTATTATAGAATCACAGTTTAATAATTTTATAAATAGTTAGAAATAGAAGTAAAATGAAAGTGCATTGTGAAAAACATTACTTCTTCTTTTGGAATACTCATTAAGGTAAAACTAAAGCATTTATAGATTGGATTTATTATATAAATAGAGACTATAGTGTGTGGGGGATATTTAAGGAAGGTATTTTTGTGGGTATTTTCCAAACTAATGGTTTTTGGATTTTTAAAGAAGGGAGGAGAATGCGTGTACATTTATAAGTGAGGTAGTGGACACACATGTAATTTTTTTAAATGAGAAAGTGATACACATTATTTTATCATTATAAAATCAAAATAAATTGGTAATTATAAGTAATTTTATATTATAGGGTCTATATAATTATATTAAATGGGAATTTTAGAAGTGTTAGGTCATTCCCAAACAATATATTCTTTGTTTACCCCCAATTAAACCCATTTTTACGTTAACCACAATGCTTAATTTTTATTGATTTTACTATAAATTATGTTAAAACTGTATGATTATATTATTTTATAATAAATATTAATCTTATGACTAATATTTAATATCTTTTTATTTCTTCAATTCACAAAATATTCAGAAATCAATTTAAAATTAAACACTTAGTGTCGATTAAAAAGAGCATTTTAAAAGGAAAAATTCTCAAAAGTATATAAATTTTTAATATCATAATTATATTTGAAATTAATTATAAATACCTAAATTTAATTTAATATAAAATAATTATACTAATTTATATACAAATATGTTTAAAATATATTTTTACATTAAAAATAATATAATCAGAAATTACGTTAAATAAAAACCATTATTTTTCATTATTCATACTATGATAATTTTGATATTCTGATTCAAAAAATTATTTAACATTATAAAATAATCATTATTAATGAATATACGAAAATAAACATAACCATTTTCTTTGAAAAAATATAGTTTTTTATAAAAAATATCTTTATCATTCAAATAGTTTTTTTATTTGAATTCAGTAGATAACCATGGAATTTATTATATAGATTATTGAAAAATATAGTTTTCATAATTAATTTATTATAATTCATACCTACCATTTTATTGTTTAGATTATAATTATCATGTTTCTATTATAACATTTTAGTAGAGTTTCACATTTCTTTCAAACCCATTTTTGTGTTTATTCCACGTTATAGAAATTAATATTTTTTTAAAAAAAAATATATTATAAATTATATGGGTGTTAAATTATCTTATTATACTTTTTTCAGGTCATATACTCAATCAATTATCATATTTCTATTTTAAAATCTCTGGGTGTGAAATTCTACCCCCTTTAATAAATTTTTTCCTCATAATTTTATCTTGATCTCAATAATCATGGGTTTGATGTTTTAAAATGATCTTATTGAAATTCAGTATCATGATAAGATTTAATAAAACATCCTCTAGATAAGAGAGAAATTGAATCATGAAGTCCATCTGAAATAATCAAATAAAAATGTTTTCATGTAGTAGAACATTGGTAGGGAGTGAAGATATGAACATGGAAAAAACTGTAATTCTCAAATAATAAAGGAAGGTGATAGAGGACAGTGATCATAAGAAATTGAATGATCAAGAGAAATTCAATAACAATAAAAAACCATAAATCTATAATGACTTAAGGTAATATTTTATTCATCAGACAGAAATTTACTATGATAACATATTTCATTTAATATACATTTCTTATGGTCGAGAAATTACCTTACCATCTAGAAAGAGAACATCTAGAAATATACTTACATGCTATATTTCTATTTCATATGTACAATTTCATAATTTTTCTATTCTTAGATCAATTCCCACATCATTTATTACACTAAGAAATGATTATCTATATTGAATTTTTATGCATGAATCACATTTAATAGACCATTAGACAAAATATTCACCCCACACATCACTATATATTTTCCAAAAAAATAGCTTGAAAAAATTATCCAACAACACTAAATGTTTAATTTTATCCACTCCATATGTAAAAAACCTTAATACTCATCCAAAATAGGTCTCTACAAATTTAATTTCCTTCAATTTTTATGGAAGGCTTCCAATCAAAATTATATTCCCATGAAAATATAAAGCAACTCTTAATGTTACATTACAACTTTTTGAATACATTTATCACAATAAAACCGCAATGAAATTATTCACATGTCCAGAGATAAAATAACATGTTATTTAATATATTCCATAAATCAATATATTCCATAAATCAGTACTTTCCATAAACACCAGTAATGATACCATAATCCATAAAACTGGAAACCAATTTAAATATCACCAACACTATCCCATAAGCATGTCATTATTATTTGAACATAAATTACATATTAAGGTAAATAGTCCCTTAATCAAGTGTATTACAAGAGTGTAAACTTTTAACATTATCTCCTTTCATGGTCATCAAAACCATTCACTTTATTCCCTCAAATACCATGAAAAATAGAACTACATTATAATCTTTATATATTTTATGATTCTTTTAACCAAAATATAATTGGGTAAATAATATTTTTACATATTGTTTAAATATAAATACTATAACATTAATCATCCAACCTCTTTTGTTGTAATATCATAATCTAGACTATGATCTCGTAGCTTTTTTGAGGTATATTCATTTGACACTTGTATCATTAAATGGCATAACACTCCATTTGTTTATAGAATTATGATTAAACATTAGAAATTTATTTCTATCCATTATAATTACACTAATGGTGGAATTTATCTCTACACATGTATAAAAATCATATTCCATTTAATAAAGTACCATAGTTTTTCTTTCCCCAATTTTCATTAGTGGGAAACCCATTATTTTCCTTTTCCCCTTATATATTTTTCCCTCCCTCCCTCTTCTTATCTTTATTCCCTTAAAATCCATAATACTCAAAAAATTATTACATTATTTTGATAGAAAATAGTATAATGTCCCTATATAATGATAATATTTGGCAAACTACATCCCCTCATAATATGGGATTGAACCAATTAAATAAATATCCATTCTTACTCTTGGGATTACATAAATTAATTTGGTTCTCATTCAGCCTATAGGGTACCATTTTTAAATAGTGGAATAAATTATATTATATCATAAAATTATATATCATAATTTATTGTAACACCCGAATCTTCCACAGTACGATTCTCTTTGAATAATACATTGGTGTGTGTTGTATGCAACTTCAATATTCTAACACACCGTGACCAATCAAAGTAACTGTTATGAATATTAATACCCACTTTTTGAAATTATATAAACTGTAACACTCAAAATGTACTTCATTTTTGGATTTGGAATTTTGAAATTAGCCTAGGGTGAAATTTTGGTACTTTTTGGATAACTTTTATATTTGGATCAATAATGAAAATTACTAAAATTTAATTAAAAACAACTTTTTTAATCAAAATAATTAATAGTGATAAATTATTAATTTGAGTGGTTTTAAAGTTCATTTATAATATATTTTTACCATTTAATAAAATTTTGTTCATTGGATATAATTTCACAATTAAACCGAACATAAAAAAGTGTTAATCTTTTGATAGTTATTATCTCTTAAAAACACGCTTTTTGTTTTAACAACAAAAATTAATTTTAAATTAATTTCTACCAATTATGTGTTTTTAATTTTGAAAAATTGATTACATATTTGGAATCAGGATGTCCAAATTTTGTAAATAGGTAACATTCATTTTTATACATTTTGAATAATTACTTCGATAACTATTTTATTTACCGTGGTTAAAGGGAAAATCTGTTAAATAATTGTAAAACATTATATTATAATAATAATAAATTACCCTAAAAGGTGTCCTAACATTATTGGTTGATACATGTCCGACCATGTCCATCTTTGGGTAGATTCTGGGACCCTATGTAGCCACATGTAGGTGATAAGGACACTTTATACTAATTAAGTTAAAATAAATACAAAAAATTACATTAGCATATATCCTTTAGAAAAACAATTTTTACATAAGGTTATATATGTTGGATTTTAGACTATGAATATTCATTAGAAATAAAAATATACTTCCTACATAATGTTATTTTATTTATAATTTTTATAAATTTAATAAGTAAATTTATTTATGACACAATAATGATGCAGTATTTTCTTTATTAATGAAAGAATCAAACAATTGGTATTATAAATTTTAAAATAAATATAATTTCAAAGTTTTGATGAAATATATGAATTTTATTGGTTAATATGACGTGATAGGATGGATTGAATAATTTTTTTTCGAAATAATAATGTTGTTAAGACTTTAACAAAAATTAAATATTAAATATGGTGAAAATAAACATAAATCCGTTTTTAAAACAAATATTATATTATTAATTGATATTATATTCCTAAGAGTCTAAGGGACGTCCAAAAGACATATATCATGATATTTTTATCATTAATTGACCTCTTGAGGTTCTCTTGAATATATATATTATGTTTATTAACTATATAATATAAAAATACAAAGTGACATGGTAAATGTCAATCTAATGAACAAAGAGTTAAAAATTAATGATATGGTTAATATAATGACCCAAAACTATCTAAAATATATTGGTTGAAATTATTTCCACCCATACATACATTATACTTTTAATTATCCTCTTTGGATCCATTATAAACTGAAGATGAATTTATTATAAATGAATACTTTAAGTTTTATCTAAAGAGCCCCTCCTCCCCCTTATAAAAGGACATCACTTAAAACCAATTCTTCACAACATAAAAGCCTTTTGGTTCGGCAAAATCCTACCCAAATATTCTCTAAAATTTCTTCAAATCAACCTAGATGCATTATTTTGATCATAAAGCCAACTTATGAAGCCATTTTGATCAAATAAAAAGGAAGAACCCGAAAAAGAGGTGATGTTTTCCCCACCCTATTTCAAGTTCCTTTCTTCTTCAACTTCTTCATTATATGTTATTTTCATTAAAGAATAATAAATCCAGTATCATTTATATACTATTATGTTATTATAAATATGGTACAATCATATTCAGTATTCTATCTATCCTTTCAATGACATGTCACCATACGTGCGTATGTACGACTTACTGTCTCCATGTCGTGGTGTAATTGTTATTTAATAAATTTTCATTTGGATGGTTATAATAATGATTTGTAATTCATGTAAATTATAAATATAACATGATAATGATTCTATATATATGATATACCATCAAATTTTATATTATTATAATATCAAAAAAATAATATTGTCGCCCATGCATACGTACGAAGTACAGTCTCCGTGAATGCGATGAGATTCATTATCCATCGTATCCATTCAAGTATAATTCTCATTTGATGAATAAAAATAATGTTTAAGGACTTGATATCATTCTGGATATGAATAAGATACAACCTATCCATTACAAACACAGCTTATGTAATGAAACATATATAAGAAAATGAGTAAGTTAACACCCGAAACGACGATAATACTAAGATATTATTAACAAAGCAATGTTAAAAGATAATATATGATATCATATTAATGTATATGATTCTTATATAATTAAATAAAACTATTTCACTATTATAGAGAAGCTTAACCTACCCCCAACAATGTAAAATTACAAGGTAAGGGCTTATTTCACAATATCTTCATTATCCGAGGATGTTTATACGTGATTATCTACGGGGACCTCTTTATCATCCACATCCATATTTCTTAAAAAAGTATTTCAAATAATTATTACTATTTTAAAGACTATGGGATAATGTCAATTATAACCTTGTTGAATTTTTATAAGATGATTATAAAGGAAACTTTCTTTCGTTTTTAAAACAAGGTCCCTTTTAACCTTTTCAACAGAATTAACGTAAGAATGTCTTTTTTAACTTATACGGCAGGTGTGGCTATTTTCAACCATTATAAAATCATCAAAGCTTCCCTTAAAAGAATATAAGGATATTATAAAAGTAAATGTTTTATTTTATAATCAAATTACTTTTAAATGATTAAAAAAAGAGATATTTCTCTCAAATAGTTGTTATTTCATCTATTTCAACATCCTTTGATGGATTTTAAGAATATTTGAAGTTGATTTATTATGATACAAAACACCAAAATTGTATTGAATGTTTTATGATTTCATTGACTGTGTATATGTTATTTTTATACCATTCATGGTTTATAGAGAATGTATTTACATTTTGTATGATAGTTTTAATACAAATGATTATGTTATGTTTAAACCTTTTCATATGAGGAATGCATTGGACTTGATAAGTGGCGGGTGGATCCCCCAATATCTCCTCGATGAATAGGTAGGTCTCATGAGACAAACTAGTGTCTTGGCACAAGGCCTTGACAAAATCTTATTTTTAGTCTTTGCATGAGGCCCTAGAAATGTGGTTATGATAGTCTGGCATTATGTATTCTATCATTATGAAAGTGGTTATTGATATTGCATGTGATTATTCGACTAGTGGAATATCCAAGTGAATAAGTGAATGGAATTATTCCAATTTATCATTGCCATATTATTCTAAAGTTCATGTCTAAAAGGATTTTGTTTTAGTTATACATTTCTTTAAATGTTTATGCTTATTTATAAAAGATTCCTCCATATTGTTATCCTTACTGAGAATTTGAGCTCACCCCTTTGAATGTTTTTTTTTTCAGGATGTGAAGATGTAATTTATGAAAGACCTATAGGGATAGTATGAGGGGATAACAGTGAGGAATATGGAGACTATTTTTGTAGTTTTCATTTTATGATGTAATGTATACTTTTTGAATATATCTACTGATTATAAGGATACTAAACTAATCATTCTTTCGAGACATGATCTTTTGTGATCATGACAATGTATTGTAATAATGCACTGACTCTAGGTAACTGGGGTCTGGGTGTTACAGTTGGTATCAGAGGAATTTTAGTACAAACCTTAGAAGCTAGATTTAGATAATCTCTAATTAGAACACATAGCCCTAAGAGAGACTTTGAGGATTATTATATAAGAAATTCCTAGAATTTTGGTATTTTAGAGATTTTGTGAGTTTTTTGAGCAATACATCCCTGTCTGGATATGAGCAGGTGGAGGCAGCTTTGGCACAGATGTACCTAGGGGTAAAACCTGAAAACACTGCTTTAAGGTAGACTCAAATGAGAACTGGTGCACGACAATGGGTCTTGCTACACAATTGGTTAGGACACTCCCAGGGGATATGCTTAGGATGATTCTCATTTTCTTTACAAACCTTTATGAAGGGGTTATGAGTATATACTTCATCAAAGATAACATTTTTTATGATTATGGATTATATCTATAAATAGTTCAATTTATATGAAATGGAAACGGTATCAATGCACTCACTCCATGTAGTGATTTCCCTCCTAATAAAGATAATTATAGAAGAGTCGGTGATGCAACTGGTGCTGATCAGATAATCACCATACTGGGACAACTCACTTAGGTAATGAATAATAACCTTAACCGTATAGAGCACCCTGATCTGCAGTGTAGAGGATTAATGTTAGATCGCTTCATGAAGTAGAAACCACCAACATTCAATGGGAGTACAAATCTATTAGTAGCTGAGAAATGGATAAGTTCCCTAGAGAAAATATTTCAGGCTTAAGGGGTTAGTGAAAGGGATAAAGTTATCCTGTCAGTTTACCACCTCACTAAAGATGTTGATCAATGGTTTTCATTGATTCAAACCATGAAGGAAGATGATGAAGTATAAAATATTGAATGGAGGTAGTTCAATGATCTGTTTTTAGAAAACTACGTTCCTCACGACCATCGAGCAGATATGGAAAGGCAATTTTTAAGTCTGAGACAAAAGGAGGATGAGAATGTCCCAAAGTATGAGGCTAACTTTACAAGGATAGCAGGGTATAGTAGAGATTATATACGTAACCCAGTAAGTAAGATTGATAATTTCTTTGATGGGTTAAAACTATTTCTCCATCGAGCATTAGTCTCACAATCCTTCTCATCGTATGAAGACATTGTCTCATGTGCTATCAAGACAGAAAAGGAATTCTTTATGTCCTATGACTTTAAATCAAAGTAAGAGAAGAAGTGATCTACTGATCAATATGGGTATGGAAATAAGGGGATGAATGGAAAATTTGAATATCCATTCTGTAGTAAATATGGGAAGAAACACCCTGGTACTTTCTTGAAAGGAATGGGAGTCTGTTACAAGTGTGGTGAAAAAGGCCACCAAGCTCGTGATTGCAAAGGGAAGAAAGAAGATTCCAATGTTCGGTGATACGATTTTAGGGAGATGGGACATTATGCAAATGAATTTTCTAAGCGTAAAAAAACTTACCTTAGAAAAGGGAAAGGGATCAAGGCCAAGCTTATGCTATCACTACTGCTGAGGTAGAAGCTCTGATGGACGTGGTGGCGGGTAATTCAATGGTTTCCTCTAGTTTAGAAAATTCTTTATTTGATTCTGGATCATCACATTGTTTCATATCTTCCCATTTTTATAAGTGAATTAGATATTTCCAGTTTTATTTAACAAGGGATTTATTAGTAAAAACCCCTAAGGGAAGTATCATTGCTACAATGTTCTGTGGATCTAATCTCATTAGGGTATATAAATGTTCTTTATCTGCTGATCTCATCATCATACCGATGACTGAATTTGATATAATCCTCGGTATGGATTGGATTTCAGACCATGTTGTGAAAATTTATTGTAAGAAGAAGGTGGTTACAATTTTTAATTATGATGATAAGGAACACCTTATCTTTAGAGCAGAGTCTTGACCACGTGATTCTTATCTAGATCCACCCCCAGTATCTCAACTAAATTCAATTATCAGGGAGGAAGAGAATGAAATAAATGTGGGTGAGGAATGGAATTTTCAAATAGAGGATGTACCTATTGTGAGAGAATATGTTGATGTGTTTCCAGAAGATTTACTTGGACATCCTTCAGAACCAGAAGTTGAGTTCTCCATTGATTTAATTCCTGGTTCAAGGTCTATATCGAAGACCACTTACAGAATGGCCATTTTGGAATTTGTTAAACTAAAGAAACAACTAGAGGAATTGATTAATATGGGATTTATTCTCCCTAGTGTTTCTCCATGGGGAGCCCCTGTCCTTTTTGTTAAGAAGAAAGATGGATCTATGAGGTTATGTATCAACTACAGGTAAATCAATGTTATAAGAATAATGAACAAGTATCCCCTACCTCACATTGATGATTTATTTGACCAACTTCAAGGAGCTCAATACTTTTCAAATATTGACAATCGATCTAGATACCATCAGTTGTGTGTGAAGAAGGAATACATTCTGAAGACAGCATTTTGAACCAGGTACGGGCATTATGAGTTTACAGTAATGCCTTTTGGATTGACTAATGCACCCTCTGTGTTCATGGATCTAATGGACAGAGTTTTCAAGGAATATCTCGATTCTTTTGTAGTGGTATTTATTGATGATATCTTGGTATACTCCAAATTCTATGAGGATCATGAAAATAACTTGCGCATTATCCTGATGACACTTAGAAGACATGAATTATATGGGAAGTTTAGCAAGTGTGAATTCTGGCTACTAGAGATTTCTTTTCTTGGCCATATTGTCTCTAAGGATGGAATCTCTATTGATCCTTCAAGGATCAAGGAAATACATGAATGGCTAGCACCAATGAGTATAACTGAGGTATGCAGTTTTATTGTTTTATCATGTTATTATTGGTGTTTCATCTAGAATTTTCCATGATTGGCTAACCCATTAACGAAGCTCGCACGTAAAGGGGTTAAATTTTTTTAGTCAAAAGAGTGTGAAGAAAGTTTTGAATAACTGAATATAAGATTATTCAATTCTCTTATATTGACTCTACCATCTGGGAATTATGGGTTAGTTATTTATAGTGATGCATCGAAGAAAGGACTTGGTTGTGTCCTTATGCAGAATGATAGAGTTATTTCCTACACATCGTGACAACTAAAAATTCATGAGTAAAACTATCCTACTCATGATCTCGAGTTAGCCGATGTGATCTTTACATTGGAGATATGTAGACATTATCTCTATGGTGAAAATTTTGAGATATCAACCGATCAAAAGAGTTTGAAATATATTTTCTCACAGAAAGAACTCAACATGAGGAAAAGAAGATGGCTTAAACTACACAAGGATTATGATTTCACGATACACTACCACCCGGGGAAGGAAAATAAGGTGGCAGATTCTTTGAGCAGAAAGGATCATGGTGTTTTGAACAATATGTGAATTGAAAGGGGTCCAATTTTCATGGATATAGTGAAGATGGACATGGGAATAACCATGGAAGGTGAAACCTCAATACTTTTTCAAATGTTTTCCAAACCATCTTTTCTAAAAAGGATAAAGAGTTCTCAAACTGATGATGAGTAACTTCAAAAGATGATTAAAGATATGAATGATGTGAGATTGAATGACTTTGTGTATGAAGATAGAATTTTGAAATTTGGGAAGGGGATTTGTGTTCCCGATATACCTAATCTAAAAAGGGAATTCTTGGACGATGCTCCAAGTTCAAATTTATCTATACACCATGGGAGCAATAAATTGTATATAGATTTGAAAGAACATTTTTGGTGGGACAACAAGAAGATGGTGATTGCTGATTTTGTGTCAAGATGTATGGTTTTTCAACAAGTGAATGCTGGAAGGAAACATCCTGGAGGAGTAATGCAACCTATTCCCATACCAGAGTGGAAATGGGATAATATCATAATGGACTTTGTCATGGGACTACAAAAGACTCCTAGAAAGAATGATGCAATATGGGTCATTATTGATAATCATACCAAGTCAACACATTTTCTTTCTATAGGAGAGGATCTAACACTAGATCTTCTAGAAAGACTATATATTAATGATGTTGTGAGAATTCTTGGAGTACCCCTATCAATTGTATCTGATCATGATCCCAATTTTACTTCAAGATTCTGGAATAGTCTTCCAATGGCCTTGGATACTGAACTTCATTTAAGCACTGCCTACCACACTCAAATAGATGGACAATCATAATGGACTATTCAAACCTTAGAAGACATGTTTAGATACAGATCAATTGACTTTTATGGTATGTGGGATCAATATTTACCTCTGGTATAATTTTCCTATAACAATAGCTTCCATTCAAGTATTTAGATGGCACCATATGAAGCGTTGTACAGAAAGAGATGTCGCACACCAACCTGTTGGGATGATGTTGCAGAAAGAAAACTTGTAGACCCAGAACTAGTGGTGGAAATGATGGAGAAGGTGAAGGAAATCCAAAACCACATCAAAGAAGCTCAAAGTAGGCAGAAGTGCTATGTTGACAACCGAAGGAAGGATATGTAATTTCATGATGGAGATCGTGTTTTCTTGAAGGTATCTCTGTGGAAGGGAGTTATATGTTTTGAAAATAATGTTAAATTGAGTCCCATGTACATAGGACCTTTCGAAATTCTAGAACTAATTGGGGCTGTATCTTACCGTTTGGAAATGCCACCAAGTCTCTCCAAACTTCACAATGTGTTCCACGTATCATTGTTGAGAAAATACATGCCTGACACAATGCATGTACTAACTTATGAAGAATTAGAACTGGAACCTGATCTATCTTATTGCAAAGAGCCCATTAGGATTATTGATACAAGAGAAAAAGTGCTGAGAAACTGGAAGACTCGTCTGGTAGAAGTTCTATAGAGAAACCATAAGATGAAAGAGGCAACGTGGGAACCAGAGAAACATATGATGAAGAACCACCTGAGTCTTTTCATGTGGTAGTATTCTAGAAATATCTAGGATAAAAATTATTTTAAGGATGGGAGAATGTAACACCCCATTCTTCCACAGTACGATTCTCTTTGAATAATACAATAGCGTGTGTTGTACGCAACTTCGAGATTCTAACACACAGCGACCAATCAAAGTAACTGTTATGAATAGTAATACCAAATTTTTAAAATTTTATAAATTTTATCTCTCAAAATGGACTTCATTTTTGGATTCAGAATATCGAAATTATCCTAGGGTGAAATTTCGGTACTTTTCAGATAACTTTTATATTTTGATGAATAGTGAAAATTTCTAAATTTTAATTAAAAACAACTTTCGTAATCAAATTATTTAATAGTGATAAATTACTAATTTGAGTGGTTTTAAATTATATTTAGAATATATTATTACCATTTAATACAATTTTGGACATTGGACATAATTTCACAATAAGACCATATATAAAAAAGTGTCAATCTTTTGATAGTTATTATCTTTTAAAAACACGCTTTTTGTTTTAACAACGGGAATTAATTTAAAATTAATTTCTGCCACTTCTATATTTTGAATTTGGAAAAATGGATTCCATATTTTGAATCAGGATGTCGAAATTGTGTAAATAGGTAACTTCTATTTTTAGAAATATGGAATAATTACTTCGGTAAATATTTTATTTATCATGGTTAAAGGGTAAATCTGTTAAATAAGGGTAAACAAATAATATTATAATAATAGTAAATTACCCTAAAACGTGTCCTAATGTTATTGGTTGATATATGTCTTACCATGGGCATCATTGGGTCGATTATGGGACCCCATGGAGACACTTTTATGTGATAAGGACACTTTATATTAATTAAGTTAAAATAAATACAAAAATGACATAAGCATATATCTTTTAGAAACACAATTTTTACATAGGGTTATATTTGTTTGATTTTAGACATAAATATTAATTAGAAATTTAAAATTATTTCCTACATAATGGTATTTTATTTATAATTTTTAGATATTTAATAAGTAAATTTAGTTATGACACAATAATAATGCAGTATCTTCCTTATTAATGAAAGAATCTAAAAATTGATATTATAAATTTTGAAATAAATATAATTTGAATGTTTTGATGACATACAAGAATTTTATAGGTTAATATGACATGATAGTATTTCTTAAATGAATTTGGTTCGAATTAATAATGTTTTTATGACTTCAAAAAAATCAAAAATTAAATAGTGTCAAAATTGACATAAATGAGTTTTTAAAACAAATATTATATTATTAATTGATATTATATTCCTAAAAATATAGGGTTTGGCCAAAGGAATTATATTATGATATTTGTATCATTAATGGACCACTAGGGTGTCTCTTATATGTATATAGTATGTTTATTACTTATATAATATAAAAATACAAAGTGACATGGTAAATGTCAATCTAATTAACTAAGAGTTAAAACTAAAAGATAAGGTTAATTTAATGACCCAAACCTGTCTAAAATATATTAGTTGAATGGATTTCGACCCATCCCCACATTAGAATTTGAATTATCCACTTATTAACCATTAGACACTGAATATTATTTTATTATAAATTAATACTTTAAGTTTTTTGTAAAGAGCCCCTCCCCCCTTATAAAAGGACACAACTTCTAACCGACTCTTCACACCTTCAAAGCCTTTTGGTTCGGCCAACCCCTTCTCAAATATTCTCTCAAATTCCCTCACTTCATCCTAGAGGACTTATTTTGATCATAAATCCAACCTAAGGAGCCCTTTTGATCAAATCAAAAGAAAGAACCCGAAGAAGAGATAATGTTTTCACCACCCTCTTTCATGTTCCTTTCTTCTCCCCATTCTTATTTATTTGTTATTTTCATTATAAAATAATAAATCCAGTATCTTCTATATAATATGATGTTATTATAAATATGGTACAATCATATTCTATATTCTATCCATCCTTTGAATTACATGTCCTCATACGTGTGTACGTACGACTTTCCATCTCCACGTCATGTTGTAATTTTTATTCAATACATTTTCAATTTCATGGGTATAATAATGATGTACAATTCAAGTAAATAATAAATATAACATGATAATGATTCTATATATATTATATACCATCAGAATATATATTATTATAATATCAAAAGAATGATATTGTTGCTTGTGCGTACAAATGGACTACCGTCTCCACGAATGCGATTAGATTCATTCTCCATCATATCCATTCAAGTATAATTCTAATTTGATGAATGAAAATAATGTTAAGGACTTGATATCATTATATATATGAATAAGATATAACCTATCCATAAAAACACAACTTATGTAAGAAAACATATATAGGAAAACAAGTAAGTTAACACCCGAAACAACGATAGTACTAACATATTATTAACAAATCAATGTTAAAGGATCATATATGATATAATATTAATGTATATGATTATTGTATAATTCAATAACAATCAATTCACCATTATAGAGGAGGTTAACTTACCCCCAACCAAGGAAATGTTCAAGGTAAGGGTTTATTTCACAATCTCTTCAATATCCGAGGTTGTTTATACGTGATTATCTACTGAGACCTCTTTATCATCCACATCCATGTTTCGTAAAAATGTAGTTCAATTAATTCTTACTATTTTAAAGACTATGGGATAATGTAATTTATACCATTGTTGACTTTTTATAGGATTTTTATAAAGGAATCATTATGTCGTTTTCCAAATAAGGTCATTTTTAACATTTTCAACAGAATTAAGGTAAGAATGTATTTTTTAACATATATGGTAGGTGCAGATATTTTCTGCCATTATAAAATCTTCAAAGCTTCCCTTACAAGATTATAAAAATTTATTCAAATTAATTGGTTTATTTTATAATATGTGACTTTTAAATGATTTAAAAAAAGAGATATTTCTCTCAAATAGATTTTATTTCATCTATGTCAACATTCGTCGATGGATTTTAAGCTTATTTGAAGTTGATTTATTATGATACAAAACTTCCATATTGTGTTGAATGTTTTTCTGATTGGTTTGACTGTGGATATGTTATTTTTATACCATTCATGGTTTATAATGAATGTAGAGACATTTCGTATGATAGTTTTAATACGAATGTTTATGTTATGTTAAAACTTGTTCATATGAGGAATGCATTGGACTTAATAAGTGATAGGTGGAGCCTGATATAGATCTTCGAGGCATCGGTAGGTCTCATGAGACAAACTAGTGTCTTGGAACAAGGCCTTGAAAAAATCTTATTTTTAGTCTTGGAACGAGGCCCTGGCTATGTGGTTATGATAGTATGGCATTATGCATTCCATCATTATGAAACTGGTTATTGATATTTCATGTGATTATTTGACTAGTGGAATATACATGTGAATATGTAAATGGAATTATTTCATTTTAACTTTTCCATATTACGTTGAAGTTCACGTTTAAATGGATTTTTTTAGTTATTCATTTCCTTAAATGTTTATGCTTATTTTTGAAAGTTTCCGCTATATTGTTATCCTTTCTAAGCATCTGACTCACCCCTTTCAATGTTTTATTTTTCCCAGGACGTGAAGAAGTAATTTATGAATGACTTACAGGGATAGTATGAGAGGATAAGAGTGTGGACTATGGAGACTATATTGTTGTAGTTTTCATTTTATAATATAATGTAAACTTTTTGAATATATATAGTGATTCCAAGGCTACTAAACTAATCAGTCATTCGAGACTTAATATTCTGTGATAATGAAAATGTTATGTAATAATGCATAGACATTGGGTAATTTGGGTCAAGGTGTTACATTTATAACCCCAAAACCCATATAACACATAAGACAAATTGAAAAAATTATTCATGGATAATCTCAAAATAATAAAAACTATTTTTTTTATTTAGAATCATAAAAATATTTTATAAACCTCCATATTTGTTTGTAATAAAAATTTGAATTATCATAAATATATATAGAAAGATTGTTAAACCAGTTGTTCACTAAAGAATATTGTATGGTACCAGGAATGCTCATATTAATCATGATACACCTTTTTTGGAGTTCTTACACCTAAGTACATCTATATCAGAACCTCTATCACTTTTAGTATTTAGATATTGAAATATTAATAGGAAATCCCACATAATATCAATCTTACCAAAACATTTATTTGTTAATTTATGCAAATAATCAATGTCTATCATATGTATATGTTCCATAATCAAGGATTTTCTAAATCTAGTTCCTACGTACTCTACTAAACATTCATTGATAGTTACTATAACAATACCTAATCCAAGTAAAATGGAGTCGGTGGTTTTTTAATTTAATTATTATTACATTAAAGGAATCATATATCTGATGAAATAATAGTATATTGGTCTTAGTAAAATTGATAAAAAGTTGAAATTCAAATTACAATTGAAAATATAAAAGACATAATGTATTTTATCTGAGAACATTATTATTCATCATAACATATCCCCTCATAATAATCTCAAAATAATTTTTAATATCTTGGTGAAAATAAAAAATATGATATGGGTGATCTCAAATTCTTAGTAGGGGTATACATATTGTGGATGTTGTCATGAATAAATAATAAAAATAAATATGGTTAACTGAATAAATAAATCATAGGACACTTAAATAATAACTTGGACATAATATGGTTGAAATAAATGATGATCAAATAAATCCATATAAATAATCATATAATCTTGAAAATTAACCTTGGATATTATAAATAATTGAATAATTACATGGACATCAAAAACAAATATCATCATGAGGGAATTAATAATTCTGGACATTATAAACATATTGTTTAGACCTTTCAAATTTTAATTTAAATTCATGTGTAGAAACCCATCTAATTTGGCAAACTAGTTTTTTCTCATGATACCAGTCAATTTATCAAACCATAAAATACTTTTTCCAATGTATTCTTCATATGAAAGTTTTAAAAATTAAGAAATATAATCATTCCAATTAAAAAAATAAAATATAAAATTTCAATACTTACCCGAATAAAATAAACTTAATAATAAACCATTCAATGTAATGTGGTGAATGGTAATGAAATTGTACATCTTCAGTCAACCTGATCATAAATGATCCAATTAAATAATAAATATGATCTCAATATATCATATTATTATTTTATCACAAGTACCATCAAATATTGATTTCACTGATGAATAAAAATTCCATAAAAATGTCATTTAAATCATTTATTAGGAAAATAACCTTTTCAAAATGAAATTAAATTTTCAAAAATATCTCATAAATAATTGTAATTTAAAATAATTCTTTAAAAACATGTTAAATATTATTCAAAACATATATTTTTAATTATGGAAAAAAAAATTCACATCCTACATGTTAAAACAATGAGTACTTTTACATTATTGTTAAAACCAAATTTTCCTTGTTTGGGAAAATACATGAATATTCCTTTAAAAAAATTTAAAAATAGTAAATGAATTTAATAATTAATTTTAAAATGTTTATCATAATTTTTCAA
This sequence comes from Viscum album, assembly GCA_963277665.1. NCBI lineage: Eukaryota > Viridiplantae > Streptophyta > Magnoliopsida > Santalales > Viscaceae > Viscum > Viscum album. The sequence goes on along the minus strand of OY728142.1, from coordinate 1,323,675,284 downwards.
AACATTTATACAAAACAAGTATTTTGACAAAAATGGATTTTCGATTGAAGAGTCAAATAATGTCGGATTTTCATAAAAACAAATTCACTAATATTGAGTACCAAATAGATGAGAAATGGTACCATTAACTAAAAATGTTAATGAATTACTAGTTTTTAATAAAATATAACTATTTTATAATATAAATATCAAATAATTCTTCTGAGGGTGACTTATATAAAAATAATCCCGAATAATGTTGTGATTGGAAAATAAACCAGTATCACTTTAGTAACTTATGAATCAAAAAACCAAAAAAGAAATAATCACAAAATGAATTATTAAATACAATTAATTAAAATAAATTTAGGAAATTATATATCAATGGAGAATTATATTCACCATGAAATGGAATAAGTGGTGAATATGGCATTTTTCATGGGGATTTAAAAGTGAGATGAGAAACCCCTAGCTCCGGTTTGAATTCCTTCGCATGTGTCTTGACCAAAATTATAATAAATATAGGGTTTTAATAAATATATTATATAACCATAATCATATATATAATTTTATATATTAATTACTTATATTATTTTATCAATCTTTTATCGACAATTCTTTCTTAAAATCACTGATGGAGGTGATAATTGCTTTGTTTTTCATGTATGCTTTAATTTGGTAATTTTCTACCTTTTAAAATTATCTTGGTTGCATAATCTATAGAAATTTATCCATGATAAAAATATCATATATGTTCAGTAATTATTTATTTTTATAAATGTATCAATATTATAGATATAAAATAAATTTCATTGTTTGTTGAGAGGGTAGTCAATATGTACACATGAACATTGTTTCCATTTTTTGATGGATGTAATGAAAGGAAAAAAATATTAATTCATATTTCCAAAAATAATATTTCATATATAGAATTTATATTAATAAAAAACTTCATTATTACAATCCATATAATAATAAATTAAAAACCATGTCACATCATAGTGTGGAAGTGGAAGTCCACATGTACACATGAGAAATGTTTTTATTTTCAAATAAAATTGAGTTTAAAAAGATTAATGTAATATCATATATATATAAGTATCTTTTAAGTTCATAAATATAATTTATATTCATTATTTTTAATTGTAAAACATTCACTATAAATATTAAGCAAAAAACAAATCACACCACTTTTCGAGGTAGTAGTCCACTGTACAAACGAGAAACGTTATCATATCTTCCAAAAGAATGAATGTAATAAGGAATAAGATATATTATAATTAAATAAATATAATAATATATTAATTATAATATAAATTTGTTATATTCATTATTATATCTATCCCAAAAAAGTGGTAATGGAAAATGAATTACATATATTCCTAAGGTTGTAGTCCGTCGTACCTAAGATCGTGGGTTTTGTTTCCCATTTGATAGTAGTGGAGTTGGATATAGGTCATTAAATTAAAATAAAATAAATCAAATTATATAGTTTATAGAAGTATTATTTTGTTTTCATAGATGAATAATATTATAAAATGTTACAATAAGTAGTAAAATGAAAATGTATAGTTAAAAAAATTACCACTTCTTCGGTTAACCTATTTATGTTTAACAATATCAATTCTAGATTGGATTTCTAATCCTACCAAGAATTAAAGGGTGTGCTTAGTGATTTAATGAAGTAATTTGGGTATATATTTTCTTAATGAAATGGTTTCATAAGTGTTAACAAGGGATGATTGGGGGTGACCTTTTATAAGTGGGGGATAGGGCAAACATGGAATTTTCCATAAATTAACATGATACCCATGTTTTTCATGAGAAAATTTATAAATTGATAAATTAGGGATCTTTAGAGATAATAGAGTTCTAAGAATTATCAAAAATTAGTTTTTGGACAATTTTAGGCAAGTTTGCAACCCTTACATTCTTCATTTAAACCTCTAGTAAATTCTTTTTTACCTTAAACACTGTAAATAATTTTTTATACTTTTACTACTTATTATGATAAAACATTATTTTACCATTATTATTAAATATATATTATAATTATTATTAATAAGGAATAAATTTTTCTAAAATCAACACACATATGCTGCATAAAAATTAAAATTCAACCCGTAGGTGTGATGAAAAAGTTAGTTTCCAAAGAGAAGATTCTCAAAATTATAGAAGGTTTTAATATACATATTTATTTGATATTTATTAAACTAAAATAAAATAAATTTATTATAATATAAATTAACTGGTTTTACTTTAAAAACTATGTAAAATATAATTTAACTTTTTAAAAACATTAAATTAAAATGTAGTTTTCATTAAAAATCAGTATTTTCCCTATTCATAAGAAATGATACATTTCAAAAAAATAAAAAAAATCAACCTAATATATTTTTTATCTTATTATTTAAAAAATGAAAGTAATTTTATCAATTAAAATTTATAAAACATTATAAAAAATATTTTATCATATGTGCGTAAGATGTGATGAAACTGTTTTCTTTAAAAAATGCATTTTTAAAAGACATGTGTTTTTCATTCAAAGATTTATTATTTTATTTATAATAATTAAATAACCACAAAATATATTATATAAAACATTAAATGATATAAATTTTATTATTTATTTATTACAATTCAAACCCTCTATTTTAACGGCTATGTTATAATGGTCATGTCTAAAAGAAAATAATTTAATAGAGTATCATTTTCATTCAAACACAGTGTTGTGTGAATTGAAACACATAAAATAGCTTGAATTATTTAAAAATTAATTTTTTTTTAAATATAAGGTTTTTATATTCTATTATAATTTTTTTTCATGATCTATATGCCATCGAATATGATGATCCTCTTAAAATCATGGAGTGTTACACAGTTGGTCACAAGATGACTCACCTTTTCCTTATTTTCATTACTTGTTGGATTAGTATTATATGGAATATTTTAATGGGAATCATGATTTTTCATCCTACGTACCCATTTTATATGTTGGGTTATAGATTTTGAGTTATTCAGGAGACATATTGGATTTTATGTTTTTCCAACTACTATATGGTGATCGTAATTAGAAGATAGGTCAGGTTGAACCGAGTTGGTTCATTACAAAATATTTTCAGGGAAATTACCCTAATTACAGTGTAATGAAATTTTTATCGCTTGGTGTATGGTATTTGGTAGACAAAATTTAGGATCATCATAATTTATGTAGTAAGTGCGGGAGGGTTGCTAGCCTACTCACTTCTATGTCTGGACTTGAGTTATAATGCATAGTCAGAGATCATTACCAATCCAGAGAGTATAATTTGAGGTTTCTTGAATGGAGTATATATTAAATTAATTTGAGTGAAGCTATTAATTTTATATTATTTTTATCTATTTTTTAAAATCAGTGATTTATCTATGTTAATTTTATTTTTATTAATTTTATTGGATTCTTGAATTTTTTTTCTTCAGGAATTTTTCTTAATATCGTTGGTTATTATATTTATGATTTTTAGAAACTTATACCCATAAGAGGACTTCTAAAACCATGATAAGAAGCTATGAGAGATGTTCCACAAGATACTCCTTTAGTGAACCATACTCTAGATGAATCTGTTATCTACACTACTTGGACTCTGTGTCAATAATGTTTTAGAAACCACAGGTGAGTGGTTGATCATAACTCAGAATTAAGTAAGCATAATCCATCAACATTCTATGGTGATAATGCACTATTGGAATATGAATATTTTCATGAGAAAATCAATAGGATCTTTTATTTCTGAAAAAATATAGTGGAATATAAGGTGGGATTTCCAATTATATTCTTGAAGAACTGAGAATGATATTGTAGGAATCTATCATTCAGGAAAAGAGTTATAAATATTCTACCTTTACATCCCTTAAGAAAATATTCAATGAGTAATTTTATCCTAAAACATATTAGTTTTAAAAGCCCAAGAATTTCATAACATGGAGTAATGGGATACTTTTTCAAATTATTCCACCAATTTAACTGATTAGTTGCACTTAGAACTCGAGATTATTTGTAACGATTACATTAATGATTAGATGTTTGAGATGGAACTCCTAGTTAACATTTCTTTGATATTTATTCTATTAATCCTTTTAACCATAATGAATGTAGTTGATAAATTTTGTTGGACCCTTCATGATATTTTATTTTTCATTATCACAAATAATGTTAATATACTGATTCATATATTTTATGACAATTTTAATATCTCAATGTGAATAAATTTTTTCATATAGAAACATATACTTTAATTCTCCAATTGCTTAAAAGTAATGAATCAATATGTTTACAAGTGTATTTTTACATATAAATTGATTAACAATTCATCTTGTAATGATATATGAAAGACAAACTCTTCACAATCTATCTTGGATTCCCTAACACCGATGTTTATCAAACCGAAGATAACAGACCAAAGTGAAGCCAAAAGACCAAAACCAAAAGTCGACACACTTAAACCAAAGAAAAAAGACCAAAAATGAAAGTCGACACACCGAAATCGAATCCAACAGACTGAAACTGAAGTTCAACACCCTAAAATCAATGTATGACACACCAAAGATTGACATTCTGAAACCAATGTTCGATAGACTGAAGTATGAAAAACTGAAGTTGACACACCAAAGATGACAAACCAAAGATGACATACCAATGTTATCAAACCGAAGACAAAAGAATGAAAATTACTCACCAATTGATATAAATAACTGTTTCCATTTTATTAATTCAAATTTATTTATAACGGTCATATGTAGACAAATTAATAATTATGACATTATTTAATGTTGTTTGTTAGAAAATTCATAGATAAGTATGAGGTATATGCACGTGCGAAGATCCTTTATTTGTACAGAATTGTGGAGTTTAAAAGGACCTCATCTTTTACATTAAAGAGATGAAGATGATAGTAATAGTACATAGTGATACACAGACTATGTGAATATTAAAATAGATGATATATTTTCTTGAGATTACAAGAAGATTGTGACAAGCTATCTCCACCAAAAAGGATTAATATACATTGAGACATCAACGTGTGGACCCTTTTCACTCCCGGAAGCTGGATTACCGAAACTAAGATACTCTGTTCTAAATGAATCTTCTAGAAGGAGACTCAAGTACTAGTTTCTCAACATTCATTCAATCTAGATCCTCACTTCACAACACACAAATAATTCATAAACACTATTCTCATCCTTAACACTATTGTGTATTATATATTCTATTTGAGCAGTGTGAATATTTATTTAACACACACTATCTCCTATGAATAACTAGAGGATATCCAACTCTCCTCATACTCAATCACTTATTGCATTTTGTTTCCCATCAATAACTGTGGTAGAGGTCATGTGTGACCTAGACTACCTGGTGTGTTGTTGTAAACCCCGATCTCGAGTGTCGATAAAAATTTTCTATATAAATAGCTTGATGGTAGGTGATCACTATTTGTAGAGGATCAAGTTTTTTCTTGAGACGGAACCTCTTGTTTAAATTGTTGTACTAATCTTCAATTACACTATTTTGTTTTATCCCCAGCTTATATTTTTTAAAACATAAAACTGTTTTTTATTACACTTTGATAGTTAGTTTTGGTTAGTGTGTGTTTTTGTTTATTTTATTAAAAATGTTTCAAAAGTTGAATTAGTGTTCTACAATGATTTAACTGAGGACTAATCACCATTTGATAATCCTATTGACCAATTTTACATTTACATTTCTACTTCCCAAATTAACTGGGCTATTTTTAAATTGGGAGATTTCTTAACCATAAATTTTTAAACATAAATTTTAATTGGAAGTAAATTCACACCCTCTTGAGTATCCACTCCAACAGACATCTGGTATCACAGGTGTATTTATTTTCATGTTTTTTTCCAAATTATTTTCAACTGAGATTTTGGATGTATCTTAAAGATCTCAAATTTTCTGTCATATCTAAATTTTCAATTCTTTTAATTCTATGTATCTTTGGAAACTAGAGTTGAGGGTGATGCTACAAAAAGGCCACCATTATTTAATGGTAATAACTATTCTCAGTGGAAATTAAAAATGAATATGTATCTAGAGATTATAAGACCTGAAATCTGGGACACAATTGAAGAACAACATACATTACCTGCTACTGCTAGGGATACATGGTCTTAGTTGACTAAAGCTACATATAATAGTAACTGTAATGAAATGAATGCCTTATACTATTCTCTAGGTGATTATGAATTCAATAAATATATTCTTGTAAAACTGCATATGAAATTTGGGATATTTTAACTGTTTCTCATGATGAAATAACTAATGTTAAAGAAATGAGATTAAATACATATACAATTAAATATGATATTTTTAAAATAAATTCTGATGAACGTATCTCTGAAATGTATCTCAGGTTCAACGAAATAGTGAACACAATGAGTCTTCCTAGAAAACCAATAGACAACAAGGACCATAATATGAGACTTCTTTGATGTCTACCTGATAGATGGAGTGGAACTTCTATTTTCATTCGAGAATCTTGTGACATAATAATCATACCAGTGAAAGAGATAATTGGAAAACATAGGATGTATGAGGAAGAACATAAGGTGAATCATGAAGTAGATGAGGAACCAAGGAAGATGTCAATAGCATTCGACAATACTACCTCAAAGAGAAAAAATAAAGAAAAAGTTCAAGTTCCTATAGATAGATCCACTAGGGAAGAGTTTGATTCAGACAGTTACAAGGAGATGGATAATCATTCTAGAAGGTTCAAAAAGTTTTACCAAAAGAAGAAATCATTTAAGAAGTCAAACTATAAGGGAAATTATGATAGTGAAAGACAATAGAAGAAAGACAGAAAATGTAATTACAATCTAAATGAAATAATCTACTATGAGTGCAAATGAAAAGGTTATGTGAAGGCTGACTGTCCTAAGATGAAATCCAAGAATAAATATGAAGAATATGGAAAAGGATATATAAAGGATATGAATGATACTTAGAGCGCTTCAGAAGACATCTAAAGCGGATCTTATGCTTATTATAGTGAACAGAAAAATCATTCCAACTTATGTTTCAGGACAAAGACATCTGAGGTAACACTTAACTCTTCTATACATAATGCCTATTATTCTGAGACTAAGAGTGAGTTACATAATGATGAAGATATGACCATGGATAACAGTTGGAATATTGTAAAATTAATGAGGATTCCTTTAATGAGCTCAAGTACAAATATATATCATTAAATAGACTTCATTTTTTAAATGCAAACTATAAGTTAATTATGGATATTGAAAAACAAAAACTCTCCCAACTATTAATGGAAAACACTGAACGTATGTTATCAAATGAGAAATTAAGAAGGGACCTTGATAATTTTACTTCAGGTAGAGATAACATGACTCAGGTTCTAGGAAAACAGATTAACAACAAATATACAACTGGTCTGGGATATCAGCCTAGACAGAGAAAGATCAATAAAACTAAATTTATTCCATAATCTGGACAATTCATTGTTAGTTCAAGTACTGGACCATTACATGAAAAACAATTCTCTAAAGGACTAAACAAATTGTTTATGTCTCAAAATATATTTTATGTTTATAGGAAATCTATGAGACTTGTATGGGTTTAAAAAATGTTACTCACTAACCTCTGAGGACCCAAGAAAATCTGGTTACCAAAGTTACCCCATGTCTAATCTGTTTTGTAGGGATATTGCCTAAAGAGTTCCTATAAGACTCTTTGGTATTTGGACAGAGGATGTTCAAGACATATGATAAGATATTACTCATGATTCCAAAGCCTAATCACAGTAGTTGGTGGTCACGTAACTTTTGGTGACAATGCAAAGAGAAAAATCACTGGCTTAAGCTAGATTGGTAACCCTAATATGGTATTAATTTCCAAAGTACTTTTTGTTGATGGGTTAAAGTACAATTTTCTTTGAATCTCTCAGTTGTGTGATGATGGACTCAATATAAAATTTGAAAATTATGCCTGTAATGTTTTTAATTCTAGAAATAATTTAATATTTACTTATCTCAGAAAAGAGAATGTTTATGTTGTTGATGTAAATTTAATTGCTATGAAAAGTGTTGCTTTCTTAACTGGATTTCATAAATAATTCTGGCTGTGGCACAGAATATTACGACACTGTAATGTGAAATCTCTTATAAAACTGACTAGGAAAGGTTTAGTTAGAGACATACATAAACTGGAATTCCCATATAACAAAGTATGCAATCCTTGTCAAAAGGGAAATCAACACAAAGTTTCTTTCAAACCAAATAAAAAAGTTTCTACTTGTCAACTCCTTGAGTTGGTTCACATGAATTTTTTTGGACCATCAAGAGTTTTAAGTTTAAATTCGAAGCACTATGTTTATATTCTTGTAGATGATGTTTCTAGGTACACTTGGGTATATATTCTAACTCACAAAAGTGAAGCTTGTTCTTATTTTATCAGATAGTCCATGTCTGTAGAAAATCATAGTGGACATAGAATTATGACCATGAGAAGTGATCATGGTTGTGAGTTTGAAAATAATGAGTTTGAGTCCTGTTCCTCACACAATGGCTATTGTCACAATTTCTCTTCTCCTAGAACACCTCAACAAAATGGAGTCTTGGAAAGAAGATGTAAGACCCTTCAATAAATAACTGGCACTATGCTTAGGGAATATAATTTACCTATTTTTTTAGGGTAAATCTACTAATAAATCTTGTTATAATATTAATAGATTCTTGATTAGACCTGTTGTTAAGAAGAAACCTTATGAGCTTTGGAAGAATAAGAATACTAAGGTTAACTAATTCAGAGTTTTTGGTTGGAAAGTCTTTAAACTTAACAATAAAGACAATATTGACAAATATTCCTACAAAAGTGGTGAAGGAATTCTCCAAGGTTACTCTAGAACCAGTAAAGCCTAGAGAGTATTCAATAAGAAGACAAAATTTGTGGAGGATTAAGTTCATATCAAATTTGTTGAGACTGATCCACATGAACCCAAAACCTCTCTTTAATATCTTTAGGACGATATGTCTATTCTTAAATTTAATGGTAATAACAGTGAATCCCCTGTAAAAGTGACACGTTCTAGGATTCATCCAGAATCTGCACCTGTTGAGTCTAATCAAATAGACAGTCATGGGGAGTCTAGTTTGAATCATTTTAAAGGCATTACAACTCACATGAATCATCTTTTAGATGTTTTAGTGGGTGATTTAAATAGAGGGACACAAACTAGGGCTTCTCTAAGAAAACTGGTTGAACATCAATCTTTTCTTTCACAGCTTGAACCCAATTATATTAATTATTCTATCAATGATGAATTTTTGGTGATGGATATGCAAGAAAAATTAAATCATTTTGGAAGAAACAAAGTCTAGGAACTAGTTGAAAGACCTAAAGACTCCTTGACCATATGCAATAAATGGGTTTTAGAAACAAATTTGATGAGTCTAGATATATAGTTAGAAACAGAGCTAGGTTAGTTCCAAATGTATGTAGTCAAGAGGAAGGAATAGACTATGAGAAGAACTTTTCCCCTGTAGCTTGGTTAGAGGACATTAGGATACTACTTTCTTATGCATCTCATATGAATTTTAAACATTATCAAATGGATCTCAAATGTTCTTTTCTAAATGGGTATATAGTTGAGGATGTATTTGTTGAAAAACCCCCTGGCTTTATAAATCACCAATTATGAAATCATGTTTTTTATATTTCTAATGACTTATATGCTTTAAAGAAAGCTCCAAGAGCTTGGTATGATAGACTTATCTCCTTTATCAATTCAAAAGGTTTTACTAAAGGAATAGCATATCCAAATTTGTTTATTAAAATAATTTCCAATTATATTATGATATTACAAATTTATTTACATTATATAATATTTAGATTTTCTAAAAATTCTTTATGTATTGATTTTTCAAAAATAATGATAAATGAATTTGAAATGAATTTAATGGGAGAACTTAAATTTTTCCTAAGTTTTTAGATTTATCAAAATAAATATGGTATTATTTTAAATCAAATTAAATATACTAAACACCTTTTAAAACGTTTTGGTTTGGATGGTAGTAGAGCTAGTGATACACCTATGTGTACAACTTATAAGTTGGATGGTGATGAAGCTGGAGAATCAGTGGATGAAACAAACTATAGAGGCAAGATAGGGAGTCTGCTCTACCCTAGTGCTAACATACCTGATATTATGTTCAGTGTATGCATGTGTGCTCGCATTCAAACTAATCTAATAGAATCTCTTTTTAATGCTGTTAAAAATATTTTCAAATATCTCAAATATGAACCCAACATAAAACTATTTTATCCAAGAGGACAATTGTTTGATTTAATAAGTTATTCAGATGTTGACTTTCCTGGTTTCAAGCTAGATAGAAAAATCACCTCTGGGACATGTCACGTGTTAGGAAACTCACTTGTAGCATGGTGCAGTAAAAAGCAGAATTTTGTTGCATTATCAACTGCCAAGGCGGAATACATTGATTCTAGTAGTTGTTGTGCACAAATTTTGTTGATGAAACACACTTACTAGACTATGGATACCAATTCAAACATGTCTCTATTAACTATGAATACACAAGTGCTATTTACATTTCTAAAAATCCAATATCTCTTTCTAGATCAAATCATATTGATGTTAGACATCACTTCTTGAGAGATCATTATCAAATATGTGATAAACTCTTGAGTTTATTAGAACTGAACATCACCTTGCTGATATATTTACTAAACCCTTATATTCTTAGAGAATGAATTACATCAGACATAAATAGGATGATAAATTAATAAAAATGATCTTTGTAAAACCAATATTTGTAAAATAGATCTTTGTAAAACAAATCATTATAAAACCGATCTTTGTAAAACCGATCTTTGTAAAACCGATCTTTGTAAAACTGATCTTTTTAAAACTGATCTTTTTAAAACCGATCATTGTAAAACTGATCTTTGTAAAATTTATCTTTGTAAAACTGGTCTTTGTAAAACCGATCTTTGTAAAACCAATCTTTCTATAACTAGTCTTTGTAAAACCAATCATTGAAGATTGATCATTGTAATACTAATCTTTGTAAATCCGATCTTTGTAAAACTGATCATTGTAAAAATGACTTTTGTAAAACCAATATTTGTAAAAATGATCTTTTTAAAACCGATATTTTTAAAACCGATATTTTTAAAATAGATCATTGTAAAACTAATCTTTGTAAAACCATTTTTTATGAATCAGTTTTTTATGAAACCAATTTTTATGAAACCGATTGCTGTGAAACCAATCCTCTTAGAACCGATTCTGTGACACCGATTCTTTTAATGTTTTTTATGTAAATTCAATCTACTTTAAGTGAAATGACACAATTTCATTTCTTTCGACTTACCACATTTTTATTTTATGTTTTTAAATTTACAATCCCTTAATGATATGTTATGTCCAATCCATTTTGACTTTTAACCTTATCTATAGCAGTAAAGCCTCCTACATATTGTCAATCTCTCTCTCGACTCTTGACCTCTCGAAACAGTTAGAATCCATAGCTTCACCATGGCAAGGACTAAGAACGCAATAGAAGAGCCTCTAAAATCTCCTCCTACTAAGAGTCAGAAGGGTGAAACCGGTGGGACTGGGAAACCAAGCTTAGAATGTCGGGTTATTACAGCTAAAAAGGAAGTGTCTACTGAGTGGCTTCTATCAAGAAAATATTTTCTAATAAATGTACTATAATCTCAAGGGTGGATCAGTTGGTTTATCAACAATTAAAGACCCTATTATACCCATATTGTGCAAGAATTATATCAGTATTTAAGTATATCACTGGATGAAGCCAAGGAAGAAAATATGAAGTCTATAGTAAAGGGAAAGGAAGGGGTTTCCTCTTCGATGGAATGGGCTGAATGCTTAGAGGTACCTCATGAAGGTGTTTATGCTATCTATCCTCATAATATTCCACCTTCTTAAAAAAAATTTACATATGAAGATGCTCTGAAGGAGTTAACTAGAAATGAAGAATCCTCGAAAATTGTTGGAAACAAATTTGAAGGAGAAGTGATAATCCTTTTTAATTTTATTCAACATAAAATCTGCCCAAGGAAGAGATATTTCTCTCCTATAAAATATCAGAATATGTTTTTGATATTTTTGTTAAAACATGGAATAAAGCTGAATCTGTGCAGATATCATATGGTGCAGATTTTTGAGTTGACTAATCCATCTAAGAAGACAACTTGCTTATACTATTCGAGAATGATTTCTGCCATGCTGAAGAAATTGGGGTGTGAAGAAGATGGAGATAAAATGATAACTTCCTGTAGTAGTTTTTGTATTCAAAAAGAAAATGGAAAAATGATGAAGATCTTCTGGAACCCATGGAAGAGATGTTGGGTAGGAGGTGAAGAAATATTGTATGAGGGATTTTATCTGGTTGACCATCCTTCTAGACCAAAGGACAAAGTTGATCCTTGTCTCAAACATGGAGAAGTTCTTGTCTATTTTGATGCGGAAGCTGAGGCTGAAGTGCCTAGGGAAGAAGGACCTCCTTTTGATAATATGAGTGATCTTGATATCGCTGAAATTCCCAAGAATATGACTTATGGACCTGCTAGTTCACCTATTGAACTGCCTTTAAGGGAAACTATTCTAGGTGATGAAGAAGAGGAAGAAACCGAAGTTACTGGATTTGAAGGTTATGTTAGCAAATCAGATGAGGAATCTAATGATGATGATGATGGTGATGATAATGAGGATGGTGGAGGAATTTTTGAGCATGTGAGTGACTCTAAAAGTGGGACTAAAACTGGTTGAAAAATCCAGTGAGGAATCTATTCATGGAGTTGGTGATGGAATAGTGCTTGCAGATCAACAGGCTGATGATCATAGAGATGCCGGACAGGAGGACAGACCACTCCATCCCATTGCTGAAAATAAATAGATCATTCAGGAATTGAATGATATTATGGCTACTAGCCAAGAAGAAAATTATGTAGTTCCACTGCCTCAAATTGAGGAAATATCTTGTGAATCTGAAGAAGATGGAGCTCAGGAAAAACCTGAAGATTGGTTTGTTCTTGTCCCCAGACAAAGTATTATGGACAGAGACCAAGACGATGAAATTGGTGATATTGATGTTATTCCTCAGCCTCAGGGAAGAAGAGTAAGAATTGATACCTTTGATCTAATATGTTGGACCTATTCTAGAGAATGGAATAGTAATCTAGGATATATTCTTTTAGATTTATAATATGACTCAGATGAGGAAATGGTACCTCCTACTCATGTTCCTCATGTCCATGCTGACCTAGAGCCTGCAGCTCCTGTTCCAATAGTTGAATCTCCAGTGGTAGTCCCAGTTTCTCAGTCAGTTCCTAGTGACTATGTCACTAAGGATGATTTAGAAAAGTTTAAGAATGAGATATGTGAGCCTATGCTAGCTTCAATGTGATCCAGGAATGAAGCCTCCACCTCAATATGTATCTCAGATGGGGATGTAGCAAAAATTGAATGAATTGTGATCATGAGATTCAACTGAATCTTATTACTAGAGCAGAAACAATTATTTGACACAACACTTTACTGAGAGAATAAGTTATAAAGATGATCAAAGAGATGAATTCCTTATCCTCTAACTTTAAGACATGCTTTAGTGGTGTTCTGGATGTTCTTAAAAACATGGAAACTCAACTACTAAGTGTAGATTTGAAAATGTTGAAGGAAGAGCGTGAAAAAATGTTGACTGGCCCATCTAGTTTCAGGAAGTGGGAGAAGTACTGTTGTTGATTTAGAATCTCTCAACGCTGTGAAAAGAGAGGAGATTTAGAAACTACAGATTGTTTCCGACATGGAAACCCTATAAAAGGTACATCAGAATACAGATATTGTGAACAATATGGTCAGACAATACACCAATTAATCCTCTTTAGCTCAGAAGAAAATTTGGGAAAATATGGATATGTATTTCACTAAGATATATACCAAGCATGACCTCATCAGTAGTTTCATGTTTCTGGAAGAAAATCATCGAATTCTCTCAGTCACAGAAGTTTTCAAAAAGAAATTTCTCTAGTTAAAAGAGTTTCCACCTCTACTGAGTAAGTTTCTGGAGAATATAGCTGACTTTGATAAGGCAATGTTATATGGAGGAGAATTCATCACTGATTTCATCAAACTACATAAACCTTATCTACATGTTCAGGCCAAGGCTATTGTGGTTCCTCCAGCTACTTCATTCGGTACTACCTCTCGAACTCCTTCTCCAATGACTATCTCTCATGCCCTTATTCAAATTAGACCGATCATTACTGAGCAGTCTCTCGGTCATGTGTTTTCAGAAAGAAGGCCTACTCTTGTAGCTACTATTCCAACAGAACTTACTCTGCCTGGCATTGTCATAAGATCACCTCCATCCTCTACTACTCCTAACCCTTCTTCTTCTCCTTTGGATCCTTTGGACAAAGGAAAAGCTCCTCTACATCAAATCCCTTAGTAGTGATGGATTGTTTCTTTTTTGTATGTATTTGCTCTTTTTCTGTTTGTCTTGTACACTTATGATTTTGAATGAAAATTCATGTGGTCTCTTTCTTTTATCTTATTTTTCATTTATTCTTTTATCTTTTTGTTAATCCCAAAAGGGGGAGAATGTCAGAATGACATATGAGAATGGGGGAAAAAGTACGGATAATGAGAAAACACGGGTGGCATATACTCTCCTTAGTCCATCTAGTGAGGGGGAGATTTGTTTTAAATAAATTCCAACAATGTAAAACATTAGTTATATTGGATAAGTTTATTCATCCATGTCTATTCTATATATTTGAATATATGCCAAAATTTGTGATTTTCAAATACAGGGAGATTGTTGTACCCTTCATGATATTGTATTTTTCATAATCACAAATACTTTCAATATATATATTAATATCTTTCATGCCAATTTTAATATCTATATGTGAATCAATTTTTTCATACAACAGCATATACTTTAATTCATCAATTTCTTACAAGCCATGAATCAATAAGTTTATAAGTGTATTTTTACATATAATTTGATTAATAATTCCTTTAGTAATGGTATATTCAAGACAGACTCTTCACAATCTTTCATGGATTCACAAACACTGAAGTTTGAAAAACTGAAGATAACAGACCGAAACTGAAGCCAACAGACCGAAACCAAAATTCAACACAACGAAACCAAATCCAACAGACTGAAAATTAAGTTCGACACACTGAAACTGAGATATAACACACCAAAGTTCAATATACCAAAACTGAATTTTGACAGACCGAAGTATGATAGACCGAAGTCGACACTAAGAAGATGACACAACCAATATGAATGACCGATGTTATCAAACCGAAGACAAATGACCAAATATTTCACAATGATTGATATAAATAACATATTACATTCTATTAATTAAAATTTATTTCTATCCATCATATGTATCCAAATTAATGTTTCTAACATCATTTAAAGTTTCCTATAGGACAATCCTTAGAAAAGTATGAGGAACATGCACATGCGAAGATCCTTTATGTGTAGAGAATCATGGAGTGTTAAAAGACCTCATCTTTTATGTTAAAGAGATGACAACAATATTTGCAGTACACGATGATACACAGACTGTGTGAATATGGAAAGAGAATAACTATGTTCTTGAGATTACAAGAAGAACATGACAAGTTATTTTCACCAAAAAGGCTCAATATACATTGAGACATCAGTGAGCTGAACCTTTTCACTCCCTGAAGCTGGATTACAAAAAAATTTATACTATGTTCTGAAGACATATTTTATAAGGAGACTCAAATAATAGTTTCTCCTCATTCATTCAGTCTAGAGCCTTACTTCACAACACACAAGGAAATCTTAAACTATTTTCTCATCATTAACTCTGTTGTGTTTTATAATTTCTATTAGAGCAGTTTGAATATTTATTTAACACACACTATCTCCTGAGAATAACCGAAGGATATCAAACTATCCTCATACTCAATCACTTATTATATTTTTTCCAATGAATAATTATTGTAGAGGTCATGTGTGACCTAGACAGGCAGGTGTGCTGTTATAAACTCTGATCCAGGGTGTGGATCAAAAAAAAAATTATATAAAAGTATTGGTGGATGGTGATGACCAAGTGGGGAGGATTTAGTCTCGACTTGAGTATGAACCTTTTTTTACATTATTGTGCTAATCATCAATTACACGGTTTTGTTTTATCCTATAATTATATTTTCCAAAACATAAAATTGTTTTTGTTTATAGTTTGATAGGTAGTTTTGGTTAGTGTTTGTATTTGTTTAATTCATTACAATTGATTAAAAAGTTGAATTAGTATTCTAAAATGATTTATCTAAGGACAATTCACCCTTTGAGAAACCTGTCGACCAAATTAACATTTACATTTCTACTACCTAAATTAATAGGGCTGTTTTTAAATTCATGGTTTTCTTAACCATAAAAGTTTTAAACAAAAAATTTAATTGGAACTCAAATCACCCCCTCTTGAGTATCCACTCCAACCAAAAAATTTTATATAGTAATGGAATACATTTTTAGGAAGATGGGTTTGGTTGGTTCTTTGGTAGTTTCAACTATTATCTTGTGTGTGTCTTTTAGAATGGAATGTAAATGTGAGGGAAAAAAGTTTTCATTAGGACCGGTTTTATGGAATTCATTACGAATGAAACAAATATTTTTTTCATCTTTTTAGGAGGCCTTGTCATCCAATGATAAACAATATAGAAGCACCATAAACATATCCCAATTACAGAAAATCCAGTCACATTAGTCACTTTTTTATAGAAGGATGACTCATGGTTGGAAGGTTGGATCCACTCTCTCAATGGGTTCATAGGTTAGTGTTGATGCTTCCAATGGTGTTGTGTCTCATCCTCATACCAATGGGGATTTTCATGTGGCACGAAGAATTTGGTATTAGCTGAGACCATATATATTTATATCGTGGAGTGTGAACTAGAGGACATTGAATTTGGGTCTATCACTTTTAGAGGTATAAGGTTTATTCCATAATTAGTTTTAATATATTTATTTGATACGTGGTTCCACTCAATATATTATATCATCAATGATAACTGAAATCTTTGTCTTATATTATAAACCTATTTCATTTTTTTGCATCATTTTATAACTGTGGGAAAGAGTTCAGAAATTATTTTCTAAGGTCCCAGGTGTAAGGTGATAATAGATGACTATTAAGTGGAGTATAATTTCTTTGTTAATGATCTTGATATCTTTAAAGATGTTATTAGACTGGATTGTATTATCTGTGTTAATTTCCATATCAAATCTAACTATTTTCATGTTTAGTTTTCTCTCCCAATGGGATATCACTTGTATTTCAAGGTGTGTGGGATTATAGATCTATGAGGGTGGGTATTTGGTTCCTTAGGCCAGGATGATCTGATGGTGGTTTTTATAGTTGTTTCTCAGGACCATTGATCCTCATCAGAGTAGTCCAAATTTTATAGTGGTGAGTAGATACCTTGAGGTCTTTACAGAAGTATTTTCTTGGATACCTCTTTATAGAGAGATCATGTTTACTATAGACCCTGTCTATGTTATGATTCATAGTTTTATGTTTCCTTATAGAATGGAACCTCTAGAGTTATGGGAACATAATGTTGAACTCTTGGAAATTGAGGCCAAGGGATTTCATTATCCTATAGTTTCACCAAAGGATTTTCGTATCCAATTTTCTAATATAGTAGATCAATTACCTAGACCAGAAATTTAGTATTTATATCAAATTCATGTGACCATTAAGAATGCATATAACATACAAAGAATTGATGATCTATTTGATTATATGATATGTGGTACTTGGTTTTCTAAAATTGACAAATAGATGGGGTATCACTATGTGAGAGTCCAGTTTAAGGATATATCTAAGACTGTGTTTATGATTCGGTATTGGCATTCTAATTTTCTATTTATTCAATTCGTTGTCACTATTTCTCATGTGGTATTATTAGAAATTATGAACTAGATCATTCATTGGTTTTTGTACTCAATTGTTTTCATTTTCATGGATGATATTTTAGTGAACTCAATGTCAGAGGAGGGACACATAGATAATTTGGATATAATCCATAGAATATTGAAGAACATCACTTATATGGTTACCTTACCAAGTGTGAATTTTAGATATAATAAGTTATTTTTCTAGGATATATAATATATAAGAGTTTAATATTAATATATAATGAAATGATTTAGGTGGTGATGTTATGAGATCGTCCCATATATGTGTTTCAGGTCGAATCTTCTTGGGTATGGTTGTTATTTAAGCCAGTCTATTCGAGACTTAAACAAGATTTCATCTTTGATTACAACTTTAACCAACATGGGTCATCACTATGAGTCGAATGAAAAATTTCATAAATATCTCGAGGAATTAATGAATTAGTTTAATTTTTGTCGAGTTTTTATTATTTCAAATAAATGTTTAGGTTTTAATATTTTTTATGATGCTTCATGTATTCTTTTAGTGTGTGTATTAATGCAAGGTAAATTAGTGGTGGCCTACGGATCTCTCTAATTATTCCTTCATGAGAAAAACAACCCTACTACTGATCTTTAGTTAGAATATATTATTAATGTACACAAAATAATGTGTCACTAAAACATTGGGAAAGCAATTCATTGTATATTATATTTATAAAAGAATGATGTTTGTTATTACCCAAATAGGTCAAAATTTGTGATAGATATACTAGATTGGGTATTATTAGATATTTTATTTTCAAAATTATTATACTTTTAGGAAAGGGAATGTGGCCACAAATGCTTTGAGATGGAAATTTCTAACACAATCCTTGATGTAGTTAGTAATGGAATTGCCTCTGATGAGTTTGTTCACTAAAATGATATTGGTAGTAGATGAGAGTAGTGGGAATGTGTCTTTATTTTTTCAAAATGATGAATCTTCATTTTCTATTAATATTCATAACAAAAAGGCAATAGAAATTTTTTTCCAGTGCTTTAGTAAAATCCAAAATGTCGGAGATACCTCGTGTGATTATTCTTAGTCTCTCAATGGAACTTTTTATTCCATTGTTGGTTGGTTGTTCTTATATATATGTGGATAGATTTGATGGATAATGGATGCTATTATTATTGGTCCCTACACCTTAGGACTACCATGATGTATCATGAGTTTTGATATTAGTAATGGTGGTAATAGATGGGGCAGTTGTTTGCAGACTTCATGTCATAGGGCCTTTCTTTTCCTTGAATCAAGGTAGAGCACCACCGACCTTCTAGTTTGTTATGACCTTTTTTTAATTATTATATTTAAGTGGGATGATATTTTTATACACTTAATCATCAATCTTCTAAATACTCATTGTGTGAAGGATGTGATTTGTGTGATCATTGATCGAATCATGAAATCTTCTCATTTTCTCCCTATCAAGGAGGAAATGAATGTTTAGAAGCTAGACGAAATTTATTTTAAATAGGTTGTAAAGATATATATATTTACCTCTATATTTTTTTAGATAATAACTAATAGTTTCATAAAGGTTTCTGAATGATTTGAGTGAGGTGATATGTTATATGCTTAAATTTAGCAGGACTTATCATTTGATGATAAATGGTTACACTAAGTGATATATTAAGTTAATTGTGGTTATAAAAAGAGTATGTTTTCCTTATTTTGGTGGTTCATGGGAATGTACTCTATCTATAGTGTAAATCTACTATGATAATTGTTATCAGGCATCGAATAATATGTAAACCTTTTACAAATTTCATGGGAAACCATGTAAATATCACTTATACTAGGTAGAGTGGGGAGAATGGTCATTGGTTGGCCAACTACTTGTCGAGGAAATAATAGAGAAAGTGTGGCTGATTCATAGGAGGTTAGTGACTAATCAGAATCATAAGGAAATATATATTGAGCATCATTACCAGGCACAATATTTTTAAGTTAACAATATGGTATTTCTCAATGTATGACCTCTCTTGGGGAACTGTCATTTGGGTATGTACTATATGTTGGTTCCAAGGTTTTTTGGTTAATTCCATATATTTTATTGTCTAAGAATAGTATATTATCTATCAAAAGTACTGTATCAATTTAATTTTACTCCTGATGTGTTTATTATTTCCCAACTGGGGTAGTATCAATCTGAACCTTCAGACTCAAACAAATAGGAAGATTATTATATTGATCCCAACACCACTATGGTTGAAGAGTGAGATCAAATTTTAGATCACCATTATGTGGTACTACATGAAAAAATAATTGAATTAATCCACATACTATGGAAGTGTGGATGGGAAAACCATGATTTGTTGGAGTGGTAATCATTGATGAGGTAATAATGGACTTCTTTTTTTTGTGATTCCAGAATCTTGATCACATATCATGTATAGAATTATTTCATTATAAGAGAATTGTGACACACTCTGGGTCACATTTATTCTTTAGTTTGATCTTGGGTTTTATTTGGGGTACTTATTGAGTTTTATTGGAGTCATATGTTAACAACTCATTTTTTATGTAATATTTTATTTTCCCGATTTAGGAACACATTTAATACAAATAATGCAGTAACTATGCATTATGGCCCTATTATGATCCAGTTGAATTTCCCAAATTTTGATCATGTAACACCCCATGATTTCATAATAATTTATATCATTAAAATAATTCAATATCTTATACTTCAAGAAACACTGACTTGGCTTGCATTATATGCAAGATTGAGTTTCTATGTAACAAAACATTAGTATTATCATTATTCAAATGATATATTTATAACATAACAATTAAGTAAAATATTACGAACAGTGGAAAATAAGTTTCAAATTTCACGTATAATTCTATCACTTAAATAAGCCAAATTTATAAGGAAATGTATAGGTTTCATTAACACATAAGTACTTTTTTGCTAAAGGAACTACTTCTTATGTCCTTTCGTGAAAAATATTAAAATTTGACTTCAAAATGATAATAAATTTAGTTTGTTGAAATTGAATTAGTTTCTGAATTCAGAATATCAATATTATATTGGGTAAAATGTTTGTAAATTTTCTAAGAAGTTCCACTTTTTAAGGAATAGTGTAAAATACTGAGTTATAATTCAAAACTACCTTTTCACCCAATTTATGTATATTGTTAGATTATACTATCAATTGGGTTTGGACTATATTTAGATTATATTTTTATCGTTTAATATAATTTTGTTCATTGGAAGTAATTTCACATTTAAATTGGAAATAAACACACGTCAGTCTTTTGATAGTTTTTACTTCTTATAAAATTAATTTATTGTTTCACAATAAGAATTAATTTTAAATTAATTAATACCATTTATATCTGTTAAACATGGGTAAAATAGATATCATTTTTATATTTGAACTATCAAAATTTACATAGGGTGAATTTTTTGTTTTATGTGAAAACATTTAATTTTTGAAGAATTGTGACAAATACTGCATTGTTATTTAAAACTGACTTTTTATTTAAATTATTTTTTTATTTAAATTTAATTTAATGTCAAGATAGATACATAATACCTATAATAGCATAATTTTAATTATTGGAGTAATTTTATTGTAAGATTAGATATATAGATTTTTATTGTACTTTTTAACATCTTTTACCCACCTTCTAGGAAAATTTGTAAATTAGTAGAAAACATAATTTTATTACTTTTGTGAATTTAATTACAAAAATCCGACATACATGGTTGTCATAAGTATGTAATATTTGGTTCAATAATATAAAAATATTATTTTTTGAATAGTAACATTGAAATTTTATTTAACATGGTTAAAAGTAAATAGAGTAATTAAAGGTAAAAATAATATTATAATAATATAAAATTACACCAAAACATATCCTAAAACTATTGGATAAGTTATTTTCATCCAAAATAAATCATAGACAATAATAAGATCATTTTTTGATCTATTTGGGTTAGATTAAGACATTTATTATAATTTATTTTTAGAAGAGTTAAAAGTGTTACATTTAAATCATAATAAATAAACCATTCTTAGTATAGGATTATACATTAGAAAAATTCAACTATAAAAATACATTAGGAATCTAAATAGATTTCCTACATAATAGTATTTTATTTATAATTTTTAGACATTAAATATTTAAATTTGTTTATGAAAAAATGATGATGTAGTAATTACCTTACTAATGAAATATTAAAATAAATGAAATTACAAATTTTTAAATTAATGTAAATTCAATCTTTAGATTCCATCCCTGAATTTTATAAGTGAATTTGACATATTAGGGTTGATTCAAAGTATTTTGTGTAAGGAATAAAGTTCTTATTGTAACACCTTGATATTTTATGAGAAGTATATTTTTATGTCTTATGTTATAGGCAACATCAAAGGAATCTTTCATGGCTGACAACACTAGTTGTCTTGCATTACACGCAATCGCGACCTTCCTCGATAACCTGTGTAGTACACAATACCGATTTTCACTAAACAATGATATATTATTATAATATTATAAACTAGACCTTATGAATAGTATTAACTGAATTTTTAATTTTATAACATTATTAATCATCTTACATATTTTCTAGAACATAGTATGAGAATAAAATAATTTTTTCAGGTAAAATACGTATTTTTTTAAAAATGTAGTTTTGACACCTTTTGATGGAGCTCCAACATTAAATATATTTTTTGACAAGTTTATAAGTTAAATTTGAAAAAATAAAATTCTTTTTTAGAATAAGGATATATAAATTTACTTTTGATAATTTTTTCATATTATTCTGATAACTTTCATATTTTAATGAATAGTAAAAACATGCTATAGTTTATTTAAAAACAACTTTTTTCATTGTAATAATTTATATGGATTATTATATTATTTGTTGGATTCAAAGTATAAATACAATATATTTTAAAAATTTAATATAATGTATGTCATTAGCATTAATTTTACATTGAATTCAAAGTTTAAAACATTTCAATCTTTGACAATGTTTTAAATTTTAAAACCCATTTTATTAACAACGAGATTAATTTTAAATTAATTACTGTATCGTCAGTTTTTTAAATTTTGAAAAATATATTCCATATTTGGATTTAGTGGTCTTAAATTATGTTAATAGGTTACTTTTAGTTTTTTGAGATTATGAATAGTAACTACGGTAATTTTTTATTTTCTGCACTTAAAGGTAAATCGGGTAATTAAGGGTAAAAATAAGATTATACAATAACCCTAACACTTTCCAAAATCCTTTTAGATAAATAAATGTTGAACCATATCACATAAGCGTTGTACTAGAGTCATTTCACGGTCTTTTGACCATGAAATAATATAATTATTATTAAAACCAGAGAAAGTGACAACATGACACTCTGTTGAATATTATAAGTATAATGATTTTAATTGAGTGATAAAATTCATGAAAATTCTAACATTAATAGTATCTATAAATCTAATAAAATTATCAACATCATGTGAATTTGTTTATAATTTTTAGGGATTAAATAATTATCATTAATTAATACACAATAGTGATGTTGAAATTATTTTATTAAATAAATTATCAAATAAATGATTTTAAAAGTATTAAAATAAATATTATATTCACTATTTAGTGTGATCCACTAATTTTATAGACAAAAATGACATGTTATGAATCTATTAAATATTTTATATCGAATATATCTTATGTATCTATTTTATTTAAATTCAAATAAATGAATAGTGTCAAAATTGACACTATTGTTATTTCATAAAAATGACATATTATAAAATAGTTTAAAAATCACAAAAATATATAAAAATTATAAATTAAAATTTATATGGTCTAAAATTTAATATTTCATGTAATTATGGAAAATTAATAACATATATGTAATTATTTATAATGATTTAAAACTTAGAATTTTATTACCACAAATAAAAATAAGTAGATTATATAAGGATAAATCAAGTTGATAATGTTTAAAATAAATTCCCAACTTGTATAAATTTTATTAGTTGATGATATATCAACCTTGAATCATCTAATATTTGTATTGGAGTCATTTTTGAGGTTTTTATGTGGGGTTGTAAATTTTTATACATTAAAATTTCTTATAATTCCAATGGTGCACCTATCCTCCCTTGTCAAAAGGCACCTCGTCCCTCTCCTCTTTTCACAATTTAGGGCCTTAAATCTCGGCCAAACCCTGCCCATTTCTCATCTAAACATCCCTAGAAACATCCTTGAGGTCCTGGTCTTCTTCAGAGACAAATATTAGTGCCCTAAGAGGTGGTTTCAAAGAGGCGTGTCGAAGAAGAGGTAATATCTGTTACCGATTCTTTCAGATTTATTTATTCTTCAACATATTCTTCTTTAGTTGTTTAATTATGAAGTAATAACATAAGTATTACTCATATACTGATATGTTATTATAAATATGAAACAACCCTAATTCACCTTCTATCCATCCTATGGAGAATGAAATCACCGCGCGTGCGTATGTATGGAATACCGTCTCTACACTATGGTGTAATCTGTTTTCCACCACCACCTTACTTGGATGGGTATAATGGTGTAAAGAATAACAATATATGATTATTGTCAGGTGATATTTATTCTGAAATATTATACATACACTTTAATACAATTCCACAATCATGGGAATGATATCATCTCTCGTGCGTACGTAAGGCCTACCGTCTCCACGATGTGATGCGACTCGTTCTACATGATATCCATTTCATAATGTTTATATAAATGAATTGAATGAATAAATATGATATATATTAAGATAATAACATTCTGTAAATTAGGTATATATAATCTAGAAAAAAGAAGAATAGTTTATTCAGGAAAACACGCATAAGAACAAAAAAGCAATAAACACCTAAATAACAAGTAACAATGAAATATTACTAATAAGCAGCTAACAATATGACCATATATGATATCATAAAAATGAGTAAGATTCTGTAATAAGTCAATAACATTATTTAAATAATTATACAAGATATTTAGACATGTACGAATCAAATCAAGCCTAAGGTAAGTGAAAATCTCATAATCTCATTTTTTTCCAAGATTTTATATAAATTGGTATTTACTGGGGTGTGTTTATCATCAACATCCATCTTTCCTCAATATGTAATATTCTTTATATCATCAAACAATTTTTCAAATACAATATTACACATTTATATGTTTTTAGTAAAATATATGAAAGGAATCTTTTGTCATTTTAAGTATGAGATACTTTTTGACTTCATCGGCCAATGTAAGAGAAGAATGTTTTTTAAATTATATGGCATGAATGGATTTTATGATTTCATAAAAAATTATTTCCATGAAGTTTACTTTAAAAGTTTTAAAGTTTCTTTTTAATCAAATTCTTTTAGATTAAAATTTTATGACATGTTAATAATGGAAAAAAAATTTTGAAGCAGAAAGGGTATTTTCCTCAAGAATAGATTTCAATCATTTTATCAAAATTATTTTCCATATAAGATATAAAGGCTCATGTTTCAATCACTATTTTTACATTGATTTTATTATGTTATTATGGATTTATTTTTATGATTTCCTTTTATCTCATATGGATTTTGTTATTGTGGCAAGACGTTTAAGAATCCCATTTTTATTACACGGGTTATGTTATGATGTATGATTTATGATGATGTGGCACACATAAGAATGGTATCATTATAATATGAGTGGGACCTATATCTCCCTCCAATGCATTGGGTAAAGATTTATATCTCATGAGATACACATGGCTGGAATGGTAGGTTAATCCGGTTCAGTGATACAGGACTGAAAAAAGGAGTGAACTCAGTTCCGAAATGGACTTTGTCCGCTAACATAGTCTTGGAAATGAGTCTTGACTACTAAGAAACGATTCTATTTGATTATGTGTGTATTCCAAAAAGTATCATGTTTTATGTTATGATATTTTGGGATTAAATTTCACCACTATTATTTGTCCCATGTTATGATATTATTATCTCTTTTGTAGGTTAAGATATTAAAAATGTTATGTTATTATGAATATGATATGATTGATATTTCTTTTGTTTACCTTTACTGAGCATTTGAGCTCACCCTTTTGTATGTGTTATTTTCCCCAGGTCTGGATAAATGGTATTAAGTAGAGTATGCCAAAAGGGACTCTAGATATGATGAAATAAATGGGAGACAACGTAGACGATTTATGAGCAAGTTGTTTATGTTTCCCAATATCTAAAGAGACTATACATATATGGTCCTTTCATAATTTTGTTATATGTTGTAATAAGTATGCTTCAATTTTTGAGGTAATAACCATGTATGTAAACTATGGGATAATATAGTTGGTATAAAGGTAAATTTATAGTCAACCTTTGGAAAATAGGATGTGAAAGCCTTAGTTAGAACCCTAATGATATATATAAGCATAGAAAACAATCTTAGTGTATTAGAAATGTCCATGAACAACCTATGATAAAACCTTATGTGTGAAATCTTATTCTTGAATATGTGGTTTTCCTATTATAATTAGTGTTTCTCACTCTATTCTTCTTGGTTTTAGTCAATGGCTGGATCTCGAAGGAACCGTGTTAATGCTGAATGTGACGGGAAATGCAATGATTGTCCCCCTGAGCAACCAAATGTTATGGGAGATGGAATGAAAAATCTTGTAGCCATGCTCACACAACTATCTCAAGCTACAAATCATGTAGGACTTTCAAATGAGCAATGGAAGGAGCAAAATTCTGTTGAATCCTTCATGAGGCAACATCCACCTTTATTCAGCGGGTCTACTGATCTATTAGTTGCTGAAAAATGGATCAATACCACTGAAAAGATTTTTTCAGTTATTCAATGTTCTGAACATGATAATTTCCTCTTAGTAGTATATCTTTTGGAAGGTGAAGTTGATCAATGGTGGAATCTTATCATGAATATGAAGAAAATGGATGAAATTGAATCCATGGAATGGGACGAGTTCAAGAACATATTTTTCAATAAGTACTTTCCCTTGTATTCTTTGACCAAAGATGGAGAAGGAGTTTCTTGAACTGAAGCAAAAGGATGATGAATATGTTGGCACTTACGAAGAAAAATTTACAATACTTCCAATGTATGCTTCTGGAATTATTATCCAACCTGAGAGTAAGATCGATCGATTATTTAGTGGCTTAAAACCACATATTCAAAGGGCGTTATCCATAAGGGGCATCAATAGCTACGAGGAAATCATTATATGTGCTCTCAAGGTTGAGATTGAGATTGGAGTAACCCATCAGTCTTATTAGTTTAATAAGAAGAGGAAAATGGAATTCAAAGGGAAATCTAAAGACCACACTGAAAAGAAGATGAGTTTTCCCTTATGCTCAAAGTGTGGAAAGAATCATGGAGGGAGTTGTCTTAAAGGGAAAAGTAAATGTTTTAATGTGGAAAGGAAGGTCATCGGGCATTTGAATGCCGCAATGATTGGAAGAATATGTCTAATTATGAGAAGAATGAAAGGGCTACATATAGTGCACCTGCTACACATCAATGTTACAAGTGAAAGGAAATGGAGAATTATTACAATCAATTCCCTAATCCAAGGGTTTTTTATGATGATTAGCTTCAAAAAACTCTTAAGGATAATGACAAAAGAAAGTCTCATGAAATTTTTATCAGCGATGTGGAGGATGATAACAGTGTGGTGAAAGGGACACTTACCATCCACTCTAAAGTAGAAAATGTTTTATTTGATTCTGGATCCACCCACTCTTTTATTTCTGATGAATTTTCTAAGTTTATCACTATATTACCACAACAATTAGATGTTGAGTTACCTGTGACAACCCCTAATGGAAAAACAGTCGCTTCAAAAGTTTACAATTCTTCTCCGATTGAAGTTTGTGGGAAAGTGCTACCTGCAAAATCTTGTGATCCTTCCTATAGTGGAATTTGATGTGATTCATGGTATGGATTGGATTTCTTTATATGAAGCTCATATCAATTGACAAATAAGGGAAGTCACATTTCATATTCCATCTTATGTGTTTTGATTCCACTAAATAAAGTTTATTTATCTCAAATGGTTGGTGTAAAACTCACAATTATGAATATGCCCATTGTACGGGTGTTTGATGATGTCTTTCTAGAGAAATTTCCAGGTCTTCCACCAAATTGTGATATTGAGTTTTCAATTGAACTCATACCAGGTGCTATGACCATTTAAAATACACCTTATAGAATGACCCCAATTGAGTTGCAGGAATTGAAGAAGCAACTCCAAGAGAATCTTGATAAGGGATTCATACGCCCTAGTGAGTCACCCTGGGGAGCGCCTTTTCTATTTTTTAAGAATAAAGATGGATCAATGAGACAATGCATTGATTATCGATAATGTAACAAGATCACTATCAAGAATAAATATCATCTCCCATGCATTGATGAATTATTTGACCAACTACGCAAAGCTCAATAATTTTCCAAGATTGATCTTCATTCAGGGTATCATCAATTAAGGGTCAAAAGGGAGGATATACCAAATATGGATTTCTATACATGGTATGGACACTAGGAATTTATAGTGATGCCATTTTATTTTACTAATGCCCCTACTATCTTCATGGATATGATGAATAGAGTCTTTAGAGACTATCTGGATCAGTTTGTGGTAGTCTTTATGGATGATATTCTTGTCTAGTCAAAGGGAAAGGAAGAACATGAATATCACTTGAGAATTGTATTGAAGACCATAAGAAAGGAGAATATTTATTCCAAATTTACCAAGTGTGAATTTTGGGTTCAAAAAGTTTCATTTTTTGGGTCACATAATCTCAAAAGAGTGGATATATGTGGATCCAGTAAAAACAGAGGTTATTGAAAGATGGTCGAGACCAACGACAGTAACTGAGATCTGAAGATTTATTGGTGTGGCTGGATAGTACCGATGTTTTATGAATGATTTTTCACTATTATCTAATCCACTCACTAGGTTGACTTGAAAAGGATTTAGGTTCTCTTGGACAGAGGAGTGTGAAGATAATTTCAAGGAGTTAAAAATAAGGTTATCCAGTGCACCTATGGTCACACTATATTGTAGTAGAGAAAGGTTTGTGATCTATAGTGATGCATCCAAGAAGGGACTGGGGTGTATTCTCATGAAAAATGAAATGGTGATAGCTTATGCCTCACGACAGTCGAACTTCCATTAGTAAAATTACACAACTCATGATTTGGAGTTAATTTCGGTAATCTATGAATTAAATATTTGTAGGCATGATCTTTTTGGTGAAAGGTGTGATATTTATACTGATAATAAAAGTTTAAGTATACTTCCACACAAAAGGACCTGAATATGCACCAAAGAAGGTGGTTGGAGCTGATTAAAAATTATGACTTCTCAATTCATTGTTATCCTGGTAAAGCAAACAAGGTGGCAAACGTATTAAGTTGACAAGACCATGCAAGCTTATCCATGATGAAGATCACAAAAGATCCAATATTTATGTATTTAATATGTATTGATCGTGGAATTATAATGGATGGGGAGAAATATTATCTTTCTCAAATTAATGTTCAACCATCTATACATGTGAAGATTAAAGAGGCACAAAAAGAAGATTTAGAGTTACAAAAGAATTGAGAAATGTTACTGAATTCAACCTTGATTGTGATGAGATAATAAGGTTGAGGAATCGGGTTTGTGTTCCTCCCATCCCTAAATTAAATAAGAATCTACTGGATGAGGGTCATATTTCATCATTCTCTATTCATCCTGGAAGCACGAAGATGTATAGGGACCTAAAAGAGTACTTCTAGTGGGATTGCATGAAAAGGGATGTTGCTGAATATGTCTCTCGATGCTTGGTTTTTCAGCAAGTTAATGCTAAGAGATAGAATTATAATGGGATGTTACAACCATTACCCATACCCAAATGGAAATGGGAAAACATCACTATGGACATTTTCACCAGACATCCTAAAACATTCAAAGGCAATAATGCTATCTGGGTCATAGTTGATCGTCTTAAAAAGTCGACACACTTCATTGCCTTTAGAGAGGATTTCTCTCTTGATCAGCTTACCAAGATATACGTAAAGGAATTGGTAATATTTCATTGAGTACTTATTTCCATTATATCTGATCGGGATCTGAGGTTTACCTCAATATTTTGGCGATGCCTTCAGCATACCCTGCATACAGAGTTGAGTTTCAGCACTGCTTATCATCATCAACCATATGGTCAGTCTGAGAGATCAATTCAAACTCTAGAAGATTTGTTAAGAGATTGATCTATGGATTTCAAAGGTGGTTGGTATCAACACCTACCTTTGGTGTAATTTTTTTATAATAATAGATTTCACTGTAGTATTTAGATGGATCCTTATGAAGCTCTCTATGGAAAGAAATGCCGAAATCCAACTTGCTGGGATGAATTTTGGGAAAGAAAGCTATTAGGACCTGATCTTATTGATGAGATGGCAGAAAAGGTCCGTTCTATTCAACAAAACATAAGAGTATCTTAGAGTCGACAAAAAAGTTATTCCGACAACTGAAGAAAAGACGTAGAGTTTAAAGTGGGAGATAAAGTGTTCCTATGAATATCTCCTTGGAAGAGAGTAATGTGATTTGGAAAGAAGGGAAAGATGAGCCCTAGATATATTGGTCCTTTTGAAATACTGGGTCTTGTTGGGAAGGTATCTTAGCAATTGGCGCTTCCACTAAATCTCTCTCAAATTCATTATGTGTTCCATGTATCTCTCATGAGAGAGTACGTACATGATCCTTCACATGTACTATGCTCAGAAGTTGTATTGATGGAGCAAGATCTTTCTTATGAAGAACAACCGATAGAGATTCTGGATCATAGAAATAAAGTTCTACAGAACAAGACCACTCACTTGGTTAATGTTTTATGGAGGATCCAACAGTTAGAAGAAGCTAAATGGGAGCTTGAGGATATGATGAGGGAGAGGTATCCTCATTTGATTGTTACTAAGTGACGAATTTTGATTGCGAAATTCATTTTAAGGGGGATAAAATGTTACACCCTGATATTTTATGATAAGTACATTTTTACTATGTCTTATGTTATATGCGACATCAATGGAATATCTCACAGCACACAACAGTAGCTTGTCTTACGTTACACGCAATTGTGACCTTCCTCGATAGCGTGTGTAGTACACAATACCGAGTTTCACTAAACAATGATATATTTTTATATTATTATAAACTAGATATTATGAATTTTATTAATTGAATTTTTAATTTTATAACATTATTATTCATCTTACATATTTTCTAGAATAGGGTAAGAGAACTAAATAAATTTTTCAGGAAAAATAAGTATTTTTCAAAAAATGAAATTTTACTGCCTTTTGATGGCACACAAACATTAAATGTAGTATTTGACAAGTTTATAAGTTTAATTGGACACAATAAAATTCTTATTTAGAATCAGGATATATAAATTTAATTTTGATAAATTTTTCATAATATTTCGATAACTTTCATATTTTAATGAATAGTAAAAACAGGCTATTTTTTAATTAAAAATAACTTTTTTCATCGTAAAATTTTATATGGTTTAATTATATTATTGAATGGATTTAAATTATAAATAGAATATATTTTTACCATTTAATATCATGTATGTCATTAGCATTAATTTTACATTGAATTAATAGGTAAAAACATTTCAATCTTTGACAATGTTCTAACTTTTAAAACCAGTTTGCTTAACAACGAGATTAAATTTAAATTAATTACTGAATTTTATATGCTATGAATTTTGAAAAATGGATTCCATATTTGTATTCAGTGGATCCAAATTATGTTAATAGGTTACTTTTATTTTTTTGATATTATGAATAGTATTTACGGTAATTTTTTATTCACTGCAGTTAAAGGTAAATCAGGTAATTAAAGGTAAATATAAGATTATAAAATTACCCTAACTATTTCCAAAATCCTATTGGATGAATAAAAGTCAACCCATATCACATAAGGGTTGGAACATATTCATTTCATGGACTTTTGATCATGAAATAATGTAATTATTATTAAAACAAAAGTAAGTTACAACATGTCACTCTTGAATATTTCAAGTATAATAATTTTAATTTAGTGATAAAATTCATGAAAATTGGAACACGAATAGTCTCCCGAAAGCTAATAAAATTATAAACATCATGTGAATTTATATATTATTTTTATTGATTAAATAATTATCATTAATTATGACACAATAGTGATGTTGAAATTATATTATTGATTGAATTATCAAATAAATGATTTTAATAGTATTAAAATAAATTTTATATGCACTATTTAGTGTACTCCAAAAAATTTCTAGATAAAAATGACATGTTATGAATCTAGGAAATCTTTTAGATCTAACATTTATTCTTTATATATTTTATATAAACTCAAATAAATGAATAGTGTCAAAATTGACACAATTGTTATTTTATAAAAATGACATATTATAAAATTGTTTAAAAATCGCAACAATATTTAAAAATTATAAATTAAAATTTATATGGTCAAAAATGTAATAAATCATACAATTATGGAAGATTCACAACATATAAGTATTTATTTATAATGACTTAAAATTTATAATATTTTTACCACAAATAAAATTAAATAGATTATATAAGGATAAATCAAGTTGATAATGTTTAAAATAAATTCCCAACTTGTCTAAATTTTATTTTTTGATGATATTTCAACCCTATGGCATCTAATATTCGTATTTGAGTCATTTTGGAGTTTTTTAATTGGGGTTGGAGTTTATTATAAATTTATATTTCTTACAATTCCAAAGGTGCCCCTCTCCTCCCTTATAAAAGGGCACCTCCTCCCTCTCCACTTTACACAATTTAGAGCCTACAAGATCGGCCAACCCCTGCCCATTTATCATCTTCACTTCCATAGAAACATCATAGAGGTGCTGGTTTTCTTCAAGGTCCAATCGTAGTGACCTAATAGGAGGTTTCAATGAGGCGTGTTGAAGAAGAGATAATATCCATTACCGATTCATTCAAATGTATTTCTTCTTATACTTATTCTACATTAGTTTTTTAATTATAAAGTAATAACATAAATATCACTCATATACTTATATGTTATTATAAATATGAAACAACCTTAATTCACCAACTATCCATCCTACGGAAGATGAAATCATCGCGCGTGCGTACGTACGGAATACCGTCTCCACGCCGTGGTGTAATCTATTTTCCACCACCACCTTACTTGGATGGGTATAATGGTGTAAAGAATAACTATATATGATTATTTTCAGGTGATATAGATTCTGAAATATTATACATACATTTCAATACAATTCCATGATCATGGGAATGATATCATCGCTCATGCGTAGGTACGGCCTACCATCTCCATGATGTTATGCGACTCGTTCTACATGATCATCATTGCATAATGATTATATAAATGAATATGATGAATAAATATGATATATATATTATGCTAGTACCATTCTGTAAATGAGTTATATATAACCTAAAAATAAGAATAAAAATTTATTCGACAAAACACGCATAAGAACAAAAAAGCAATACACACCCGAATAACAAGTTGCAATGAAATATTACTAATAATGAGCAGAAAATATGACCATATATGATATCATAACAATGAGTATGATTCTGGAATAATTCAATAATATTATTTAAATCATTATACAAGAGGTTCAGACACGTACGAAGAAAATCAGACCTAAGGTAAGGGAAAAACTCACAATCTCATTTTTATCCGAGATTGTTTATACTTAGGTATTTACTGGGGTGTATTTATCATCCAAATCCATGTTTCCTCAATATGTAATATTATTTATATCCTCAAACAATTTTCTAAACCAATATTACTCATTGGTGAGTTTTTAATAAAACATATGAAAGGAATCTTTTGTCGTTTTAAGTACGAGATACTTTTTGACTTCATTGGCCAAAGTATGAGATGAATGTTTTTTTAACTTATACGGTATGAATGGATTTGATGATTTCATAAAAATGTATTTCCATGAATCTTCCAGTAAAATTTTTCATGTTTATTTTTAATTATCTACTTTTAGTTTACAATTTTATGACATGTTACGAATGGAAAAATGTTTTTGATGTAGAAAGGATATTTCCCTCATGAATGGATTTCAAGCATTTTATCAAAATTATTTTCCATATAAGATAATATAGGGTTCCATTTCTATCCCTATTTTTACATTTATTTGATTATTTTATGATGGATTTTTATTTTTATGATGTCCTTTTATCTTATACGGATTATGTTATGATGGCCTGACGTTTAAGAATCCCAATTTTATTACATGTGTTATACTATGATGTATGATTTCTGATCTTGTGGCACACATAAGAATTGTATCATTATGAGATGGGTGAGACCTATATCTCCCTCCAATGAATTGGGTAATGATTTATATCTCATGAGATAGACATGGCTGGAACGGCAGGTTAATCCGGTTCAGTGATACTGGACTGAAATGAGGAGGGAACTCGGTTCAGAAATGGACTTTGTCCGCTAAGATAGTCTTGGAAATGAGTCTTAATTACTAAGAAATTATTATCTATGATTTTTTGTGTATGAAAAAAAGTATCATGTTTTATGTTATGATTATTTGGGATAACATTTCACCACTATGATTTATCCCATGTTATGATATTATGATCTCTTTTTCAGGTTAAGATATTCAAAATGTTATGTTCTTATGAATAAGATATGATTGATATTTCTTTTGATTACCCT
The DNA here is from genome assembly GCA_963277665.1 of Viscum album. NCBI lineage: Eukaryota > Viridiplantae > Streptophyta > Magnoliopsida > Santalales > Viscaceae > Viscum > Viscum album. The sequence continues at coordinate 1,323,640,514 of OY728142.1, read as the reverse complement.
TACTGAGAATTTGAGCTCACCCTTTTGTATTTATTCTTTTCCCCAGGTCTGGATGAAGGGTATTAAGTAAAATAAGCAAAAAGGGACTCTAGATATGATTAAATAAATGGGAGACAACGTAGATGATTTATGAACCATTTGTTTATGTTTCTCGGTTTCTAAAGACACTATACCTATACGGACCTTTGATGGTTTTGTTATATGTTTTAATAAGTATGCTTCAATTTTTGAATTAATAACCATGTATATAAAGTATGATTCATTATACTTATGACTTTAACATAAAACTAATTACTAAATTGTTTCAAAATTGACAAAAAGGAGTTTTAAAAAAATACTATTTAATTAAATTATATAATAGTTCTAAATAAAAGGTTCATCCAAATAATATAGATAATAATACATATTTCATTAATGAATCACTTTAGCATCTCATGTCATTTTATAGTTACTATATTAACAATGCAGTCTAAAAATACATGAAAACATTGTAAAAGTTAAACTATTTAACTATGGGTTAAATATTAAAGATACGTTTAATATAGTGACCTAAACATGTATAAAACCTATTGGTTGAGTGTATTTCGAGCCATACCCAGATTAGCCTCAAAATAAATCAATTTCTATATATTGGAAACCAAAACATTATTTTATTATAAATTAATATTTAAAGCTTTTTGTAAAGTTCCCCTCAACTCTATTATAAAATGGTACTTCCCCTTCTGTTAAATTCATACCTCCATTTCCATTTGTCTCAGCCAAAAACTGCTCAAATATCCTACCAACTACCCTCACATAATCATAGAGGCCTTACATTGATCATAAAGGCATCCTAATGAGACCTTTTGTTCAAATCAATTGGAACTTCCCTAAGAAGAGGTCATTATTTTATCAACTCTTTCAAAGTTGTTTTCTTCTTCGACATCATATTTATTTTTTGTTTCAAAAATAAAATAATAAATCTAGTATATTATACATACTGAGATGTTATTATAAATATGTTACAACAATATTAATTATTATATCCATCCTATGAATGATAATGTCACCATGCGTGCATACATACGGTTAACCATCTCCACGTCGTGGTGTAGTTCTTTATTCAACACACCATTATTTGGATGCGTATAATAATGAGTATAATTGACTTAAATAATAAATATAACAGGTTAATTATTCTTTCAATATAATATACTATCCAATTACATATGGTATCACCATCAATTTAATGATATTTTCACTCGTGTGTATGTATGGCTTACCATCTCCACGATGCACGTAGATTTCATTCCCCATCATAACCATTCAAGAATAATTTTTTTTTGATGATTAAAAAAAACATGTAAGAACTTAATATTATTATGGATAAGAATAAAACAATTCGTATCCATAACAAACATGACTTATGTAACAAAACATATAAAGGATAATGAATCTATTAACACCAGAAACAATGATAATACAAACATATTATTAACAAATAAATATTAGAGGATCATATATGATATCATATTTATGTATGTTTTTCTTGTATAATTTCATAACATACTATGATCATGATATAGGAGGTTAAGAATACCCTCAACTAAATGAATGTATATGTGTATGGAATTATTTCTCATATTTAATATTCATGAGATATAAGCCGTCTCCACCACCTATTTCATGTGTGTGGTGTATGTAATTCCTCTATTGTATTTAATATAATGAATACATATATCTTTATGGTATTTATAGATTAATTTTAAGATATCACACCTATTATTTATATGTTCAATGTTGGGTGGGACGCTTTAAATGTTCAATTAATTAATCCTTTCTCCATTTCCAAAATCTTAGTATTATTTTACATAACTATTTATTTCACTATAAAAGGATTATTATGGAAATTTGATGCCAATTTTAATGTTCATTCAAATGTTTTTAAAATATGAATCATTTATTTTTTTATGGAAGGGACTCTTTAAATAGATTATCATTTTAAATTTTTTAAAGATTTATTTTTCTAAATCATTTTAATTGATGTCCATGTTTTCAAAATGATGTTAAGGCCTTATTTATACGAACATGATTGTTTTAAAATGTAAATTTCTTTTAAAATATTCAATGTGGTATTCGACACTTTGATTCCAAAAAATCTTTTAATGAATTTCTCAATAAATTTTTTCACTTTTAAATCATTTCGTGAAAAAGGGATATTTCTATCAAAGAGTTTTTTTGATTATTTTCATCTGTGTCAACATCCTTTCTAAGATATTATTCTTGATTGAGGATGGATTTATTGTAACATAGTCTTCCATATTGTATTTAATTTTTTATGATATGATTGACTGTGGATGTGATATTTTTATTCCATTCCTAGTTTATAGTCAGTGTATTGATATTTTTATGCTAATTTTAATACGAATGATTTTGTTATGTTTTAACCATTTCATATGAGGAATGCATTAGACATAATAAGTGATGGGAGTGACTCGTGATAGCCCCTCGATGAATCTATAGGTCTTATGAGAAATAATTGTGTCTTAGCACAAGTCCATGAGAAAATTTATATTTTTGGTCTTTCCACGAGGACTTCACATTATTATTAGGATGTCTGACATTATGCATTCCATCATTATGAGTTTATTTATAGATATAACATGTTATTTTCGACTAATATAATATCTATATGAATATGTAAATGGAATTATTTTATTTATATTTTCCATAAAATTTTGAAGTTTATGTTTAAACAGATTTTTTATAGTCTTATACATTTCCATAAATGTTTATGATTATTTATGATACCATCCACTGTATTTTTAATTCTTACTAAGAATCTTGGATCACCCATTTATTATGTTTTATTTTACCAGGATGTCAAGAAGTGTATTATGATTTATATACAGGCTTAAGCTAGGATAATAAGGCCATTCTCAAATTATTATCTATGTTGTATTTTATGTTTCAAATTGTAATGTGAAGTTCATGCATGTAATCAATTTTACAAAACTGCTAAACTGGTTGGTCCTTCGGGACATGATTCCTTGTAATCATGCAAATGATAAGTAATAATACCCCAAATCATAGTAACTATGGTTAGTGCATTACAGTTAGTATCAGAGGATGTTTAGTACAAACCATGTAACTATATATATAAAAACTATTATTAGATAACATTAGCCTATGATAGACATTGAGGATTAGTATAAAAGAACATAGTAGAATTTAGGTAATGTATAAATTTTGAGAGTTTTCTAAAAAATACATCCATACCCGGATACTACAAGTGGACATTGTTCTAGAATAGACGTACCAAAATGTGAAAACTCTGACAAAGGGTTTTGGTCTTGACCCTGAGTATCATGGTACAAGACAATGGGCCTTACTACGCACCTAGTTTGAAAGTCTCGTGGGATTTTATTTGGATAATTCACATTTTCATTACAAATTGATTTGAAGGATTTTAATATAATTTGAGAATAAATATCATTCGTTAATCCTAAGGTGTTTTATATTAAAAATATGGTGTCATGATATTCATTAAATTATTTTATGTCTATTGTTACTCACACTATGCTTTCTAGTTTCAGTCAACGGTTGGATTCCAAGGATGTCATAGTATCATTGAACAGGATGTACCAAGTAGGCACAATTTTTGAAATGAGAAATGAAATGTAATGTTGATAGGTGTAAAGGATATCATGTTCATGTTGAATCAGTTGTCAAAAAATGACATAAAAAATATATACATTAAGCAACTCCATAACACAACAAATAAGAGAAAGACGGATAATGATAAGAGCTCTAGTAGTGGAGACCATCGAGAAATGAAAGCTCAATTACCGTCAAGCATGAAATATGGAAGGAGGTATAAAGGAATGAGTCTCAATGGAACAAATAAATTCTTCATGTTTGGGAAGGAAGGACATTTTGTAAGGAATTGTCAATGAAAAATGAAGAGTACTATGGAAAAAAAATAAAAAATTGATCCTAAGAATCCATTTACAGTCATTTACATTAAATTTAGGAAAAATGGGAATTAACTGAGTAAAATCCCTATTCTTTTGGATAAACTCTAGATTAAGAAAGAACTTATGTGGAATGAAATAAATCTATAGATAAATGTTTAAAAGTATTAATTATCTTTATTGATGGGATTACATTAGAAGACATTTCTCTTATATGTGTAACCCGACAGTTTTTATGTGATAATTATATTTGAGGATAAGTTGTATTTTCTTTTGGGGATATAGTTATGAAGAACTATTTGGGTTTATATAATCCTTGAATTTGTGGCAATTATAGGTTACTACTTTTTGGGATGAAAATGTGAGGTATGAGATAACAACTGTGCTTAAAATATGTTATATTTATTTTTATGGAATTTATCACATTTTTTGGATTGTTATAAAATTATACAGTTTTTTGAAAATTGATAACAAGAAGACCGTGTGTCAATCCATCGATTTGTGCAAAGCTATGGGAATCAAACTCACAACAAAAGTATGACTGGGATTTATCACCTACTACTGGACTGCGTGAAGTCCCTGGAGAATATGAATAATTCTTTTTAGATAAATGATTTTATAGATCAATACTATGTTTATTTTGGGAATATATGACTTATCAAATGGATATACTTAATACAGAAAATTGATTTTGTGATTAAGTGGTAAATATTATTTTGGAAGACATTCACTATTTTGGGAACACTATATGACTTAAGAAAATAGAATACTATGGGATTTCATCAGCAGGGTAACGGTGGATTTTTATTTTGGAAGAATCTATGGTTTTATTGTGGACTTATAGAAATTTGGGATATTTATGGAAATGATTAACCAATCATAAAAAATATGTGATTAGGTTAATTAATTTTAAACATGTGACATTAAGAGTAGTCGATGTTATTTGGAGATAAATGTTAAGATTTATCGTGGAAGACTATGTTGTTAAATATTTTGGAATTTTGGGTTTCAAAATTAGTTTCAATTATTCTGATGAATTTTACGGACAATTTTTTATTGATGTCTTTGTTGAAATTTGGAAAATGTTTGTTTAATTTTAAAGATTAAGAGTAGTATTTATTTCTATAAAATATTTTCCTTTTGGGAATTATCTGATCTTGTTCAAACCATTTTGGTTTTGGATAAATTCTAAACATAAGGTAAATATATGGTTCATATTTTTTGGATTATTTGATTATGTATAAGATGATTATGGTGCTTTAGGTGTCACCAAGTCATCTTTAATACTTATCATTTGGAAAAAGGATGAGTTTGGGGTAGAAATTTATTAAAGGATGAAACTCTAATTCATAAGTAAGTATATCTCTTTATGTTCTAATTAAATATCATAGAAAATTTCCACAACATTATGAAAAGGAACATATATTTGTTTTTGGATTATATATATAATATATTTTTATCATTTAATATATTTTTGGTTAACATTTAAATTGGATACAAACAAATGTCAATCTTTTGATGGTTTGTAATTTATAAAAATAGATTTATTATTTTCACAATGAGAAAGAATTTTAAATTAATTAATGAAACTTATATTTATTGAAATTTGGTAGTATAGAAATCATTTTTACATACTAAATATCTAAATTATCTTGGGTGAATTTATGGTTTTTTTGAAAACATTTGAATTTTGATGAATAGTGAAAAACACTGTGTTATTATTTAAAACTGAATTTTTATTTTAAATATTTTTTTATCAAAATTTATTTTTTTGTCAAAATAGAGACCTAATACCAATATTAGTCCAATTTAAATCATTTAAGTCATTTTATAATAATATTATATATATAATGTTTTTATATAATATTTTAACGTCTTTTACACACCCTTTAGGAACATTTGTAAATTAGCATTAAACACAACTTTACCTCTTTTGTGAAATAAATTTCAAAAATACAAAATACATGGTTTTAATCAGTACATAAAATGTGGTTCAATGGGATCAAAATATTTTTTGGTGAGAAGTAACTTTTGAATTTTATTTACCACAATTAAAAGTAAATTGGGCAATTAAAGTTAGAAATAATATTATTCCAATATAAAATTACCCCCAAATGTGTCCTAATTCTATTGGATAAGTGTTTTTCAACCAAAATGAACCTTATGAAAAAAAATTAGATCCATTTTGATTCATTTTGGTTAGATTAGGATATTTTTTATTTTTTATTTATAGAAGACTTAATATTGTTAAATTAAAATTTTAATAACAGAACAATTTTTAATATAGGGTTATAGATTAGATACATTAATATATAAATATTAATTATACATATAAAAATATTTCCCATATCATGGTATCTTATTTATAATTTTTAGACATTAAATAATTTAATTTATTTATGACACAATGATGATGCAGTAATTACATTATTAATGAATAATTAAAATAAATGATATTATAAATGTTAAAATTAATGTAAATTGAAACTTTTGAGGCCATAAACGAATTATCTTGTTAAATATTATATGTTAGGATTTAATAAAGGTATTTTGTTTGATGTAATCAATTTGTTATCCTTTAAAACAAATCCAATTACTAAATAGTTTCCAAAGTGACAAAAATGAGTTTTAAAACAAATACTGTATTATTAAAATATATAATAGACATAAAAATATAAGGTTCTGAGAAATGACTTATATAATGTTACATATGTCATTAATCAATTACTTTATTTTCTCTTGTCATTAGTATTATAGCTATATTAACCATGTAGTATAAACATACAAGATGACATGGTAAAAGTTGAACGATTTAACTAAGGGTTAAATCAAATATATAAGGTTAATATGGTGACCTAAACAAGTCAAAATCCTATTGGATAAGAGGATTTAGATCCATTACAATTTAATCCTATAAATAAATCTATTTGAATATATTATAAAACAAAAATAATTTTATAATAAATTTATATTTCAAGATTTTCCTAAAGTGCCCCTCACCTCTCTTATAAAAGGGTACTTACCCTTCTCTTTAATTCACACCTCCAAATAAATTTTTCTTGTACAAAAACAACCCATATAGCCTACCAAATTCCATAAAATTAACCTAGAGGCCTTATTTTGATCATAAATCCAACTTAAGGTTCCCCTTTGTTCAAATCAAAAGGAAGCACCCGAAGAAGAGGCAACTATTTTATCACTTCTTTCAAAGTTCTTTTCTAATTCTACTTCCTCTTTCCTATTTTTGTCCATACTAAAATAATACCTATAGTAACTTATAAATTCACATATTTTATTATAAATATGGTACAAACATATTAATTATTCTATTCATCCTTTGAATTACAATGTCTCCTTCCTTGTTTATGCACGATTTACAGTCTCCACATCGTGGCGTAGTTTGTTATTCAACACTAAATTTTTTGGATGGGTATAATAATGTGTATAATTATTGTAAATAATAAATATAACATGTAAATGATTCTTTATATATAATATAACATTTAATTACATATTATTTCATTTTCAATCGAATGATATTGTTTCTCATGCGTACGTACGACTCACTATCTCCACGAAGTGATGAGATTTCATTTCCCATTGTTACCATTCAAAAATAATTATTATTTTATAACTAAAAATACTATTTATGAACTTAATATAATTCGGGATATGAATAAAATACATCCTATCCATAACAAACATATCTTACATAACCTAACATATAAAGGAAAACGAACCAGTTATCACCTGAAATAATGATAATACTGAAATATTATTGAAAAAGAAATATTAGAGGATCGTATATGATATCATATTTTTGTATGTGGTTATTGTATAATTTAAAAGCATACTATGGTCATTATATAATATTTTAAACATACGTTTTATTAATGAATGTATAAGGTAAGGGAATTCTGTATCACTTTTAATATTTGTGAGATATAAGCCATGTTCCCCACCTATTTCTTATGTGGTGTGTATATACTGCCTCTAATGTAATTAATACCATGAATTAATTTTTCTTCAGGGTATTTATAGATTCTTCGGAAGATATTAGACCTATGATTTTAATGATAAAAGTGATATGGGATGATTTGAATGTTTAAATAATTAATCCTTCCTCTATTTCAACATTCTTTATATTATTTTACATAACTATTTATTTGAATACAAAAATAATTATAATTCAAATTTTATGACTATATTAAAGTAAATTCAAATATTTTTAAAAGATGATTCAATTAATGTTTTATTAATGGTACTCTTCAACTAGGATATCTTTTTAAATGTTTTAATGATTTATTTTAAACAATCGTTTTAATTAATGTCCATGTTTTCAAAATAATTTTAAGGGTTTATTTATATGAACATGATTTTTTGAAAATGTTAATTCCTTTCAAAAGATTCAATGTCGTATGGGAAAATTTGAGTTTAAAAATTATTTTAAAGAATTACATTATATATTGTGTGACTTTTAAATTATTTCATGAAAAATGGATATTTCTCTCAAAGAGTTTTACAGATTATTTTCATCTATGTCAGTATCCTTTCTAAGATATTATTCTTGACTGATGATGATTTGTTATGGCAAAATCATCCATATTTTATTGAATGTGTTATGACATCTTTGATTGTGGAAGTTTTATTTTTATACCATTCATGGTTTATGGTTAAATTATTGAAATTTTGTATGGTAGTTTTATTATGAATTATTATGTTATGTTTAACCCCTTTCATATGAAGAATGCATTGGACATATTATGTGATAGGTGGAGCCTTCTATATCCACTCGATGAATTGGTAGGTCCCATGAGAGAAACTAGTGTCTTGGAACAAGGTGTTGAAAAAATATATATTCAGGGTCTTGGGATGAGGCCTTGAATTTGTGGTCAAGAAGTCTGACATTATGCATTCCATCGTTATGAGTTTAGTTATTGATTATACATGTGATTATTAGACGAGTAGATTATCAATTTGAATAAGTAATTGGAGTTAGTTGATTAATATTTTCCATAATATGTTGAGGTTTATGTTAAAAGTGCTTGTGCTTTAGTATTATACATTGAATTAAATGTTTATGATTATTTAAAATATCTCCCACTATATTTTTTATCCTTACTGAGCATCTGAGCTCACCCCTTTATCATGTTTTATTTTCCCAGGATTCCAAAAAGTGTATTATGATTTATATGATGATTCAAGCTAGGATAATAATGGAATTCTCAAAGGATTACCTATGTTGTATTTTATATTTGAAATTTTAATGTGATGTTCATGTATGTAATCTATATTCCAATACAATTAAACTGATTGTACTTCGGGACTTGATTCCTTTTAATCATGCCAATGTTATGTAATTATGCACATACTCTGGGTAACTAGGGTCAGGGTGTTAGAGATCATGATTATCCAAACAGTCTATTTTTCTGAGGATACTTTGTGGGTGTCTGTTGTATTGTATATAGTTTTTTAGTTCTTTCTAATGGTTTTCTTATACCCATTGGGTCTTCCTAGGTAACCATGTTCCTCATTCTTAAAAGGTAAGGGTCCATGAATGGTTGGTTCATGTTTTCTCAAACCTAATGGCCTAACAGTGCTCCCCAATAAAAACCTTTAAAAAGATGGAATTTCCCATTTTATCAATATATTTTTTATCAAATGAATCCCAATTCAAATTAGGCATGAACTATGCCTTTCCCATTTATCTATAGGTATCTCTATTTTAATTTTTAATTGATTTCCGTCATTATTTATAGATATATTCAAGACATATTATAGTATCAATATGGATTCCGCTAATATTCATTGATAATATCTTTATCTATTCAATATTTATATCATCTCAACCTATTGGTTTCTGATTTCTAGATCTAAGGGTTTTGATAGGTTATTGATGATTCTTATTATGGTTCCAGGCTCATGATAACCCATCTTTCTCATTCCAAATCTCTTTTGTAAAATGTCATTAGTTTTCCTACATTCATGAGGAAGGTGTCTCTATAAAAAGGATCTAACTCATGAATTACATTATGTTCTAGTATATTCATTTTTTTGTTAAATTAAAATTATTTATTTTAAATAAAAGTGGATATTTTTGAAGAGATACATGTTTTTATTTTTTTTATTAAAATGATTTGGGCACACTATGTGTTTAATGAAATGACTTAATAGAGTTTTTTACTCAAAAGTGTATTTAATGCATGGAAGACGTGATGATTCATTATGAATCTATTTTATATATTATGAGAGTCATATTTAAATGTATTAAGGAAACCATAGAATATTGGAAACATGGGTTCATTAGGAAATGGACTTTTCACCTTAGTTTGAGACACCATTAAGGGTTATTTTGTTTATATCCACATACTATGGAAATACTCAATATCATTTGGACTCATATTATTCCAAGATTGAAGTTCATGTTTTATTATGAGTTAATATTCCCATATTATATATTTAAATATTGTTCTTTGTAATTGATTTTTGGTTTTTAAATGATAATTCATTCCATGTTTGGATTCTAATAATCTGAGTGCATGATTAATTCATTAATAATATTTACTAGGATTTCATATTATCTAAAATGAATTATTGTATTCCAAATTTATGTGAATATAGGTTTTTATCAATACTAAAGGATGTTTTGAAAGAAAATTATACTTTTTAAAATGCTTCAGAAACTAGTTTTTTAAGCTATAACTAAAATTATCATTATAGTAGACTTTGCATATATTATATGTTAAAATCATACGGCTAATTCTTCTCATACACTAATTTTTCCATTATACATTTGGTTTTGGAGGACATAGGTAATGTGAAGGTAATTAAAAAGTTCACTAGATTCTCTTGGATTTCTTAACCTTGATAGTATGATTGATTGGTAGTGACAGATAGTCAAAAAGAGACTCAACTTTTTTTTGTTTTATTAACTTTATGGGTTATCCAATTTAGAATTGAGGTTATATATATCAAGATTTTTTTCCTGCATATGAATTAGAAACTATTGGTTATAAATTTTTGGTTATTATTGATACTTGTTTTCTTTTTAAATTGTCAAACTACCTAGTGGTATAAAATCACAGTTGACAAGTTGGTTTGAACCAGTATGGTTTCTTACACACCTAATGAAGAGTTAGTTGTAGTTTCCATCACATTGAAAATCCTGTAGCATTACATATATGTGGATAATTGTTAAATATATATGTATCATAAGTCCTTGATTATATATTCACTTGTAAATAAGTTAATATTCGTCAATGATTATGTTTAGGTGAAATCAATGAATACAATTTCTCAATCCAAAACCTTTATGGGAATGAAAATAATTTGGTGAATTCTATATGTATAAAGGATTCAAAAACAATTTCAACAATGATAATTGAGAATGGTCTATCCTTATTGGACTTTAAAAGGATGTATATAGGTATTATAAATGAATTATAAACATTATTCCATTCTTAAATAATCTATCAACCATCCCTTATAGAGAATAAAGATTATTATTAAAACAATGATGTATAAATATAGATGAAGGAGGAAGATTTAAGAAAAAGTAAATCCATAGTGTTTAAAATTGATAATGAAGTATTTTTATGATTTTTATCTCCACTGTGTGTACTATCAAATCAAGATACAGAGGAGTTGTTTAATGAAGAACATTTCTAGACATTCTTTATCTACCATGTGATTATGAAGATGAATCAAGATCTCTGGGAGCACTATTGGTGGGGGAATATAAATAAGAAGATCCCTAAATTTACAACCAAATTATAACTATGTCATTTGGTGAAGGATTAAACGAATAATTTCAATGGGATGACAAAACCATTACATATACTTATATAGAAATGGGAAATCATCACCATAGACTTTTTCCATTGTTCTTTTGAATTCATCTAGTAGAAATATTGCTATATGGGTTGTGGTGAATCACCTTACCTAGAATTCTTGACTCATTTAAATTTCATAGGAATTCTTAATCGATAAATATGCAATGTCGTACATTAGAGAAGTGGTGAGGTAGTCTTGAACACCACTATGGAATTTAACTGACCTATATACATAGTTTACTTTCATGTTCTGGAATAGTCTCAAGCATGCCCTATGAACTGAGTTGACATTAAATAGGACTTATTCCTCCCAATCCAATTATCAATCCATGATATATATCCAAACACTATAAGACATGTTTGGGGAATGATTGATGGACTTAAATGATGTCTGGGATCAATATATTCATTTGGTCATGTTCATGTAAAATAACATTTTACACTCAATAATACAAATGTATCTATTTGAATATATCAATGGTAAGGTATGTATAGCAAATATCTGTTGGGATAGATTTGGTGAATTCGTGTTTTTGGGACATAAAATGGAACTGTAAATGTTATAAATGTTTAAGATCATTCAGAAACACATCAGGGCTACTCATAGTCAATACAAGTGGTATGTTGACATTTGTTGATCAATACTAGAGTTTGAACATGGATATAAAGTGTTCATATACATATCTCCATTGAAGTGTGTCATGAGATTTAGGAAGAAGGAAATTCTAAGTCCCTTGTTCATTGGACCCTTTTTTATTCTTGATCACATAGATCTATGGAAAATAAGATAGCACACCCACCAACCCTTTCTCAATAACATGATGTATTCCATGTATAAATTTTTAGGAAGTACATACCAGATTGTTGACATGTAATAAATTCATAGGTGGTACAACTATTAAATATTCTCCCTTATTAGGATTATCTAGTGAAGTTCCTCGAACATTGAGATATAGTTTACTACAATAAGACAACTCACCTATTTAATGAACAAAGTAAAAACCATAAGTATGAAGAGGGGACATGGGAACTAATTAAATGCATGATGTATACGTACCATGATTTTTTTAATAGTAGTGTAAAGACCCATAAATTTCAAAGAAAATTTTTACTTAAATAATTTGGAAATTGTACGAGTCTATGGCTTCTGACGGCACTTGATTCTGTGGCCTGGTGTGCCTAGAATCAATTTCCGAAGTTTAGCTTGGGTACGTTCAGTGAACAAACGAGTTGGTTTTTCTATCTTTTGAACCGGTGCTTGGAATTGAAATCTGAGGGCACCAATGAACTCGCAACTTGGGTAATTGCTTAAGAGGAACAATATCACAGTTGCGTTTGCGCGGGAGTAGAATTTAAAATTTGTGGATTAAATAAGAAGTGAATAAAAAATTGTGTAACAATTTTTATTCTAAGGTGGTTATATCCTACATGGGGGAGTTGGGGTGGGACCCACAAGATCCTAACTACCCATATGAGGATAATTGTGAGGTGAGGCCCACACGAGCCCCAACCCTTCACATTCCATAACTCCTTAACCCCTTTGAACTCCCATGTTAATTACATGGCTACTCCTCTTTAATTGAGCGACCTTTCCTCTCTCTCTCTCACATCATTAAATTTTCTATCCTACCTCTTAATTAATAAAACAACTAAAAATTAATTAATTAAGGGGATGTGAAATTTGTATATTGAAATGCATGAAAAGATTAACTAAAATAAGGAGTAGATTTATTTTAATTTTTGGTTGGCTTGTTTATTTTAATTTTTGGTTGGCTTGTTGTGTGGGTTTATTGGAGGGATCTTTTCTGTCAAAGAAGAAGGGAGGAAGATCATCTTAAAAGAAGAACCGTTCTTCTTCAACAAAGAACATCGACTCTTAAATGAAGAACTACTCAGCAACCCCGGTTTCTCCATCCACTTCTTATTCTACGAAAATGGGGGAGACACGGACGGGGGAACTCCACAACGACACACAATCATATTCTTCTCTCTATGAAAAAATGAGGAGACGTCGATTCCTCCTTGGGTGCACTCCGACGTTACTTATAAAACCTCTCCCCAGGACGACGTTTTCCACGATGCCTGAAGAACGACATCATTTACCAAGGTAAGGGTTTATAATTCAAATTGGATGTTTACGTACCCCGTTCTTGTTGGAAATTGTTGATAAATATGTCTGATTGCTATCGTTTTACGCGTAGGGTGCGGGCCGAATGAACACAGCCCTGAAAACCCTCCGTTGTTCTCGTTTATTATTTTAGAATTGGAAATTGATGGTGGAGGAGGCAAGATGCCATTGTACAGTGTCGAGAATGTTTTCAAGTGAACTGGCACCATCGCGCCAGTTGTGCAAGAAGAACCGCAGCCCGCTTTACGGGCCGCTTCGGTGAAGGAACTGGCCGGCTCGTCGGCAGGCCGGGCGGAACTGGACCGCGGTGCCGAGAGGGCACCATACTGAAGACCGGCGACCCACCCTTTTGGGCAGTGTGCGCAGAAGAACGTCTAGTCTAGTCGGACGGTTTAGGGAAGGGCGGTTCCCCTTGGCGCTGCCGATGTGAACAGCCGGGGGGCCGCACCCCCCAGACCGCTCGACCTATGTGCCAAGCTGCTCGGCCAGCCGACCGCGCCAGCAGGGCCGCGCCGAGCCGCGCCTGGCCTGGCCGTGTCGGGCCGCATAAGTCGGGGTCTATATGGGTCGTGAAAGGCCGAGCCAGGTCGAGCCGGGCCGCGCCGGTCCGGGCCACGCCGGGCCAGGCAGAGCCGGGCCGCACTGGGCAGGGCAGAGCCGAGCCGGGCTGGGCCGTGCCACATCGGGCTGGGCCGTCCCCCTTTGGGCCAAGTTGTGTATTCCTTCAGACTGGTCATACACCCTTGCTGGGTCGGACCAGTCAAACTAGGTTAACAAGACCCGTCGGCCCACTAGGCTAAACGGGTCGGGCCTGTAAATCACTAAAACATGAATAACATAAAGACCGTGCATCTGATTGATGCGCCGTCTACGGCACTAGGACCCTTTCGATGCGAATGTTCTTTTACGATACTCTATGTGAGTTTTTGATGACTATGTATTTCATCTAGGTTAGAAATGAGCGTATTTCTAACCGGACCCCTAAAACGGAAAAGCCATTATCTCTCAGACCGGGAGTCTGATTGACGCGTCATCTGTCGCATTGAGTTCCTATCGATGAGATAGAACTTTGGGATAAATAAAATATGGACTTTGTGATAGTTGATGTATCGAACCACTTGGCTCGTGTAGCGGCCCCTCCCAGAATTGAGCGTGCTGTGTGCGGGAACCCTAGAGCTGGCTGCAACTATGATGACTACTAAGCTGGGATCCTCCGTGGATTCGACGATGAAGATGACTGTTCTTGGATCCTATGTGGGTTTGGCAGTGAGGAAACTGTACTTGGATGCTCTGTGGGTTCTGCAGTGAGGAAGACTGTACTTGGATTCTAAGTGGGTTCGGCAGCGATTGTTCCTGTACTTGGATCCTACTAGGGTTTGGCAGCGACGACTTCTGTACTTGGATCCTATGTGGGTTCGGTAGAGGAGACGATTCATAGGCTATAACTAATCATCTCCACCCCTCTTCGTGAGTAGTATTCCTATGTGAACTGAGCAGTATTCCTGTGTGAGCTGAGTCTTGATATTCAATCAATATCATCGATGTGATTGACTTGCTTTCCTGTGTGGACTGGGTTGTGCTTTCCTAGGTGGACTTGGTTGTACTTGGGCTCGTGAGTTGTAGCTGAACGTGAATTGATGACTTAGGTATATTTATGGGCATATACCTAAGTAGAGTTGGTTGATATTTTGGGTTTGTATCTTTCCTTTGTGTTTTATCCTTTGTGGATTCTAGGAGACCTTCGGGGGTCTCAGGGTCCCTACTGAGTATCGTATACTCACCCCTACACGGGCTATGCCCGCACTACGTTGTGTTGGATGCAGACGATAGACATCACTGATCAAGGTAGAGTCTTGTTGAGCGGAACGATACCTGGTGGTTGACCACTTGGCGGGACGTACACAGAGCGGACGGCCAGACCCAAGGAGCTGAGGAGACCATTTGTAACCACCCTTTAGGTGGGATATCTGGAGGACGTCTCAGTGGTTTCTAGTTTACTTTACTGTAGTTGTTATTTCTTTCCTGTTGTATTGTACAGTCAGTTGAGTTTGTATTCTGGCCCATTTACTTTCCAACACTTACTTTTGTACTCAGTTTACTTAGTGTTTACTTCAGCTTGGGTACTCTGTTGTGTTGTTTACTTATATAAAGGCAATGCCTTCCCTTTTATTGAGATTTACTCTTTTGGTTATAGTCGCCAGCCCCTGGCCTATGGAAGGCGTGCTTGGGGTAGTCACTACACGGGCCTCAAGGATGGGTCGTGACAAGTAGTCATTAAAATAATTTTTTGAGGGTGAAATTTCTTATATGGGGTGAATCTAACAACCCCATATTATTTAAATGGATTTTCCCTTCTTTTATGTGCGCCATATTTAGTAATATATTATAAACAAATTACACCACATGATGAAACCAATAACATATTATCATATAAAATTAAGCATTAAATTTATAGAATAAATATATTCAAAAAAATTGAATGTATTACAATGGGGAAAAATATAATATAAGATAATAATAATAGAAAAATTAAGATATCCTCAACCCCTTAAAATAATAATACTCATAAAAAAGACAATAGATATGATACAAAATATTAGTAATAAAAAATAATTTTTAAAATGAGAAAATACATAAAATTTATATAAAATAAAATTTATTTAAGAATGAATTAAATATGTGGTATTTATTGAAAGTTGTGATCACATATGAACATTACAAATATGATCATAGGAATAGTAATTTGGCCATTGAAATAGAAACATTACCATTAGAATATTAATCTATCCATTAATAATAGTATCATGATTATTAGAATAGCATCCTCACCTATGATGGTGTGAAATAATATTTTTCAACCTCATGAAAT
Source organism: Viscum album (assembly GCA_963277665.1). Taxonomy (NCBI): domain Eukaryota; kingdom Viridiplantae; phylum Streptophyta; class Magnoliopsida; order Santalales; family Viscaceae; genus Viscum; species Viscum album. The sequence continues at coordinate 1,323,623,732 of OY728142.1, read as the reverse complement.
AAAAACATGGTATATTTATATCATGACATGTGTAAATAAATGTTTTAAAAATGATAAAACATGTGTTCACATTTTTGTAAAAAAAAATTTATTTACATTTTTATAATAAATATATCAATTCAAAAGAAAGTAAATTTTCAAAAAACAGGTCCATAAATTATGATTATATTCTATGACAATGAAAATATTATTATATGTTCCCTTAAGTGATTTTTTAGGTGTTCAAAATTTAATTATAAGATTAAAATTATATTTTTTCAAATATATTATGATTTTATTTAAAAAAAAAAATTCAATTTTTTTTATATATTTACATGAATGGGACATCATTTTTGAGATCAATGTAGTGAAAAAATGTTAGGATTATATTTTTTTCTAAAATAGTTGAATATTTTCCAATTAATGAAATATAGAAAAATTTGATATTTAACATCTTAAGATAAATTCAAGATTTTTTGAATCATGGATGATGTAACGACCTATTAGATCAAAATTACTTGCAACATTTAATGTATATAGTCTGAATATTAAATAGTGTTGGTAGTATTCAGCCAAAATATTAAACTAATGAAAATAATATTAAAAAACACCCCTCTCTTCAACTCATATATACCAACCCTCACATACCCCTGTCCTCAAAACACTAAGCCTTATATTTTTCTATATTTTTGATGAATTATATTTATGATCCTCTCCCCCATGTCCCAGTGTTTATAATATCACCAAAAAACCCTTAGAACATGCATTAGTAGATTTCTAAGATGATACATCCTAAAGAGACTTTAAATCCCTCAACTGATTATTTTTATTCTTATTCCTCCTCATCCTCAAAAAAATCCATCCAACATTTAATAATAAATCTAATATCATATATATAATATGTTTTTTAATTTTATATATATCATCCAACCTCTTATTTATCCACAATTAATTCAAAATGATTTTTTTTACAATATAGTTAGTCCACCGCCTTTATGAAAAAAGTACATCATTTTTTGCCTCTAACATCAGGGATGGTTATAATGATTTTTTTCTGATTAAATATGATTATAATAATTATCTTATCACTTATTTCTTTTTCTATAATTGTTTATTAATCATTTTAACAAAAAAAAAATCTAGTTCTTGGTGGTCACTAAAATAACATAAATGAATATACCAATAATGTTGTCATCCCAACGTCAGAAGAGATATGGGTACATGGGAACATTTAAAAGTATTTAAGTACATTAATACCCTTGAATATAACATTAAGAGTTATAGTACCATTTTCATGAACATTAGTAATTATCCAAAAGTGAACCGACCATGGAACCATGAAACTAATATGCCTTGAACAATGAAATCAAATATTATATCTCACTGGAATGGTTATAAATGAACATAATAATATTATATGAAATTAAATATACATATAAATTGTTCATTATTACTACATAATGAATATATTTTGATTATCCAAAACATTTAAGTGCATTTACATAAAGATTCTAGGATAAAATATAATGGATCCCTTTAAACCAACCTTTTCCTTTGTGTTATGAGCTTTCTCTTTCTAAATAATTATATCTATTTATTTGGTGTTATTAAATGCATTTAAATTGTCTATATTTATTTTAGAGATTTACCAAGCATATTATACGTTTATTCATTGGTGAAATACATTCTTTAACTTCATTTATCTAATGCTTTATTTAAAATAAAACATGGTTAAGGGGAATTTATCAATCCATAAATAATTTAATTTAACAGTCATTTATAGTCTTTATTGAAATTAATAATTTTACTAAATAATGTAATATATTATGTATAATCATTCTTGTAAACATTTTGAATTCAAATAAAAATCTATAAATATTATTTCTCGAAAATTCATTAACTAATTCCTAAAAACATCATTTGAAAAGATCATTTCTATACCCAATTATCTACCTTATATCTTGAATCATTTTCTAAATGAACACTGTATATTTAGACATGTGATTATGTAATCAGATATCAATGTCTAAAATATTTAATTCCTTCATCCATTCACAATATATATGAAATATCTTTTGATTATGGTATGAGGCCAGATTCTGTAACCCAACTCATTCCATGTTGAATTATTTTTTATTCCTTATGATTGACATCATTTTTTGGAACTCATAATATTTTAAATGTAATGATGGTTGTGTTTATGCACTACACTAATGCCTTGAGTATTTTTCATGTCTCATTAGATGTTACGTAAGTTATTCGGGCTTTAACCAAATCCAAGATGGTACTTTGTTCACCATATCATGTCATCTTGGAAGTTATCCTTTAGATATGGTTATATCAAATTTTATGTTGTTACCAAGTTCCAATGTTTCCATGATAATAAAATTTTATTTTATTTATATCATGTTCCCATAAGATTTTTCATGAGCCTTTTCTTTTATGACATTACTTTCCATATTTTTAATCATATGTTATGCTTTATAATCATGGTTATTCCCTTATTGGGATTTATAAACCAACACTTTATTTTATGTATTCCCAATATTACCTTATGTATTTTTACAGACTCAATATGATTTAGTAGATCCAAAATGACAATAAAATAATTTTTTTGTGCTTTCGTTTATTTTCAATGTCTTAGTAATCTAGTTATCCAAAAACACTATGAATTAAGAGCATTGTCTAGTATTCATTGGATATTTATGTTTAATATAATGTAATATTTTGTTTAAAAGGATTGGGACACTATAGTAAAACATGAATGGGGAATGCTTCACTGGAAAAAAATGGTAACTATTTTAAATATAGAGTAATAATTTGGTGTGGTTGGGAATAATAAAATAATTATATTCAAATGTTTATATGTAGATTGATGAATCAAATATTAGGGAACATTCATCCCATGTAATGTTTTATAGAATAATTCTCTTATAAGAAATGATAGAATACAAGTAGATAAAAAACATAATGAGTATAGGAATCATGTGTAAGAATATAATAATAAATAATACTTATAGATCAAATAAAATTTAAATAAAAATCACTTCTTATTTTACTATTTTTTTATCAGGTTTAGACATACAAATCATTATTGGTTTGACCTACTGATTTATTATTTTAAGTATCCTTAAAGTGGCAGAACAATATGGAAAAGTCATAGGTATGGGTTTTTTTGTGTCCTCATGAACATATTATGGGAAATTAAAAATGCCTGAGATACATATATTAAAATGAATGATATATAAGAATAAATATATTATTCAAAATAAATAATAAACTGGATTAATGAGTTGTTAGAGAATGTTATTATAAGGAATCAAGGGGAATAAACAACACAGATACAACCTCTACATAATGGTCCATGCTCCCATCTTTGAGGTGATCCATTATCCTCAAAGGATTATCTTACGATAAATAATCAATTTTATTATAACTATATATTCCAAATGTTAATCAGATAGATATTAATAATTTTTTATTAATATTATTCTATTTTGTTAAATTGAGTACAATTTATGTCAATCAGCATTAACCCATATTTTTATTAATAGAGACACAATATCAAAATCCTTGGAGATATTCTTCACAAAATAAAAATTCAAAAATAGAATTTGATTGCAATAATTCACATAGATCATGATCCAAGAACCAAGATATATAATCATTATTATGGTATGGAAGTTCAATCGGTCTAATATTATATGGTAATGTTCATGGAATGGTTGTTTGATCTTGTATAAATACATGTTGGTAACATGGTATTCCATTTCCAATTTATTTTTCTATAAATAACCATTAATAATTAATTAAAACATTCCTGAATTGAGTAACATTATTTTAGATAAATAATGGTATTGTGAAGTGGTAGGTGGAATAAAAAAAATTTAATGGGTGAAATAATAAATTCAAAAGACCTTTTGAGAGTAAATTCACCTCACCAGTTTATCTACCATATTTTTTAATATTAAAAGTCCATGCAGATATATTTTTCAATGATAAAAAGTTGGGATTCATTATTTTGGAAGAAAAATTTTATAGAGAAGCTATTACATACTATATTGGTCTTTAGAATATAGATGATATCCACAAGCATGGATAAACGAGAGTCTCATTTCTAAATGTATTCATGAGGTGCATTTTTATAATATTTTATCACAAATATTTAATATACTCTATAAATTATGGTTAAATAGTATTAATATAATTTTTAGGAATTTATATTCATAATATGTGATAGGTAAATCCTATGAATAAATTTTTTTCCTATTATTCCTCACATCACATCTAAAATAAAGTATTCATTATAAGAAATGGGAAATTAAATAATAATGGAACTATTACCCACAATTTTTGAAAAAAAACATGTAGATGAAAAAAACTTCTTAATACCCAATACACTAGTGTAAAATTATATAATCTAATCGATTAAAATATATTTCTATTTCATTTTTTACATAATCATTTTTTGTTTTTTTTGGAATAGATAATAATTTTGGTATCCAAAATAATTAATTTTTGGATTAAAATTATGGATTTCCAATAAATCAACCATACATGATACCATTTATCAATTTTTAATAAACTAAATTAAAAATTTTAAATATTAATTTCATGTTATAAAATTTATATTCAATTTTAAATAATTTTTTTCAAAGTGTGATGTTTAAATATTGTCACAATTATGGTATTAAGAAGATACATAAGCCCTATAATCCTACATATTTCTATAATTTTATAATTATTAGGGTATATATATGAATACTTCTTTATCGAAGAAAATATTAAAACAAAGTACATATTTTTTAAAGTGTTCTGCATTATTTGAAACAAAATAATTACAATAACAATTGTTATAACAATTATATAATTTTGAAAGATATTATATTCCATTAAAAAAATAGAATACCTCAAGTGGTATTTTTTTGATAATTACAATTTCACTTAAAATATTTACTGATAAATTGTTTATTTATATTTTTCGTGTATTACCAAGATTATCAGATGTTTGTTTATTTAAATGGGTAAATTGATTTGTTTTTAAATGGGTGAGAATAATACATACTGTCAAAATGTTTGTAAGCATCGTGAAGTGTTCATTTCGTATAATTTTTTCAATTTTTTATGTCCCAAATATCATTAATTGTCAGTTTATTTACTACTTAGTTAATTTTCAATCCATCTTATATACTATTTATTTACTTATTTTTCAAATCATTTTTATCTACTAATTTTGCAGTTATTTTAAATAGAGTTCATTAACAGATTATTCCACAGTGATTATTAACAAGGAATTTTGTACCTATAAAAAACAAGAAAAGCCTATATCCGAATATGAAGATCCTTTTTGACGGTTAATGTCATTGTCATAGAGTGGTTATTTAGAATTTATTTTTCAATAATAATTTTGTCTATAAAAATTCATTAATTCCCCCAAATTCTATTCATGTTTCTTTTTTAATCTACAAAAGGGATTTTAGATTTCTATAAAGAGACTAACATATGTATAAAAAGGGATTTTATAATTTTGAGTATTTTAAATGGTATTTTAGATTTTACATAGAGTGGTTATCTAAAATGGGGTTTTAGATTTTGCACTTTTATTTTTATGTATAGTGGTCCTTTGCCTCTTTTTATAGGAATAAAATGATTGAATAAAAATAAATTCTAAATAAAGGATTCAATAAGGATGATCTCATGTGTTACTATTTAGTGTTCTCCCCATTGATCTATTAGTTCTTCATTTTATTTTCTATATTCTGTACTGATGAATTGAATTATACTTTTGATCATATATTCTTGTAATAATGTGTTAGTGAGGATCAACTTCATGTCAATCAAAAACATTGTGTGACTTTTATGATTTTATGTCTCTATTTGTAGTTTAAATGTTATAAATATTTCAAAAAAAATTATTAGATTCTCAAAAAAATAAAAAAAAATCATATTATTTTAATAAATATGGAAAAATATCCAAAAGTCCTAATTTAGGCACATCATTCATCTACATATCAATCTGAAACATGTTGTCACATATATCACTAAAAGTTCATGGTTCTGTTTTAAAAATAATATTCTTAACAGAAATGTATTTAACTCAATAAATATAGGAAAAACACATACTTTAGTAATAAAATACTATGTATATCATTTTTACATATGTGAATTTCCAAATTTCAATCTGATACACAGTGTGTCAAATATGACTCAAAGAGATAATTTTCAGGTTAAAAGTGACATTTAATTTCAAAAATTGTTTCACTCAATTAAAAATGATCATAATAACTCATATTGACAAAATACATTTGGATAATGATATATATTCTATTTATAACCTGTAGGAATCAGCTTCATGTTAATCTAACACGTGTTGTATGTGGTATAACATAAAGTGCATGTTTTCAGTTTAAAAGTATCACTTTAGATCAATACATTTAAACACCCACTAAAAATATATAATATATAAACATATTTTATTGCCCAATTAGATGAATGATACATAAGTCATTTCAAACAGGTAGGAATAATGTATAAATTAATTTAACACAGAGTGAGCCCTGTATGACTGTAAGTTCATTTTTAATATAGAATTGAAATTTTAGTTAAAAAAATCTTGTCTTGGTCAAAACAATGAAAACACTATCGGATTTCTATTACGAATTAGTAAAAATATCCATAAATAAATTTTTTCATTTTGAAATCAACCGCACATAAATCTGATAGGCAATGTGTTCAATGCGACACATTGTGCATGTTTTCTGTTAAAAATTGACATTTTAGATAGAAACAAGTTTCGATCATTGAAAAAAAAATATTTTAATTTTATATTTTATGAAAATAATGAATAATTCATTTGTGATGTGTATGATTTAACAAAACCTCAATCTAATACACAGTGTGGTTATTATGACTAAAAGTCCATGATTTCAGTTTCATAGTGATATTTTAGTTAAAAACATCTGTCACTCACAAAAAAATAATAAAATACACTTGTGTGGTCTGAATAATTTATAAATTAATACGTTAAATTTTAAATGTGGGAATTATCTACATATCATTGTAATATAATACATGATCAGTATAACTCAAAGTGTCTATTTTATATTTAGAATTGAAATTTTTGTTTATAATGTTTCACACATTAAAAACTTATAAAAACTAATCTTTTTGTATTGAAATGTTTTTTAAATGATCCATAATCCATTTTTTCTGAATAAAATATTTTTATATCAACTTGATACATAGTGTGATCCAAATGACTTAAAATGTATGTTTTCAATTCAATAATAACGTTTTATTAAAAAAATATGTTTCACTCACTAAAAACTGAAACAAAACCAACATAAAATGTCTTTATACATTTGGAAAACAACCCATTTGACATTTTTATGGATATAAATCAACTACACTTCAATCTAGCACAAATTATGGATGATAAGTCTCAAATTTCATTTCTTATTTAAAAATGAAATTTTAGATGGAAAGGATTGTGAAATATGAAAAAATGTGAAAATTAATTCACATTATTTTTATACATTATTATAGTGTTCCATGAGTAATTTTTTATTTATAGGAATCGTTCACACATAAATTTTCTACATGGAGTGACCGGTATGTCTCTACGTGATTATTTTCAATTTAAAAGATGCATTTTAATTAAAAATAAGTGTCGTTAAATGAAAAATGTGATAATGATCATAGATGGTTTGGATACATTATGAGAACAAACCAAAAGTCTTTTATGACATATAAAATTAATCATCCAATCAATACGACAAATGGTGTGACCGGAATGACCCAAGGTAATGTTTTCATTTTAAAATTGATATTTTTAAAAAAATAGGTGTCACTCAATGAATACTGAGAAAAAACAGTTCTATTGATTTGATATTTTAGGAAAACAATCCATCCATGATTTTTATTTCTCAGTGTTAGATTCACATAAATCTAACACATGGCGTGTCTAGTATGAATCAACGTACTTTTTTTATTTTTAATTGGAATTTTATTTCAAACCAACCATCACATACACAAAAATGAGATAATATGATCATAATTCCTTGATACTTTAGGATAATGATCCATATATAATTTTTGAGTTGTATGAAATAACCACAGATTAAACTGATATGTGGTTTTTAATTTGAATTAATGTTCATGTTTTCAATTTAAAAAGTGACATTTTATTAATGCATTATTTCTGATTTTTAGTGACCCAAAATTTTATAAATTAAATTCTTTTATGAATAAATAATTTTTTTATTTAATGTAATTATAGAATATACATTCTCCATAGTTAAATTTTTTATTTTGGATCATTAAAAAATATGGCCATAACTAAAATATTCGGCTTAAAAGACTACAAAAGTTCATAGTTTTTGGTAATATAATCATTGAATTGTGACCATTAAGATCATTATTTATAAAGGGTTATGATAAATAACAATTGAAAAATAAGGGAGAATCGATGACCTCAACCAATATGATCATTTCCTACGAATCCAATTTATTAGATCTTCTAAGGGAGATGACCTCACTGGACTTTTCCCATAACGAATCCCAATATGAGATTAAACAACTGAAAGGCTAGTGAAACCATTTATGATAGAAGTTTAGTATCCCAGAGATCAAATCCCAAACAATGTTTTCTAGACCACCCCAAGATATTACTCTTAATAGACACCTTCCCTTTAAGGCATATGTTTGTGTAACAAGGGGTTTTGTTTGTAGACCATAGTAGTATATATTTTTATATTTTATTTTAACAAAATAATTATAATATTTATCCCTTTTCATTATAACATTATATATATAAATGATTATATAAAAGGTTTTTTATATGATTTTATACAATGTAACCAAAATTTTATTTTTATGAAATATATAATTTCAAATGAAATACTATTTTTTAAGAATTAATATTATTTTAAATAAATCATATTTGTAGGAAATAGTCATATAAATAATATTTATTCAAATATAAATAATTTTATAATTTTATAACATTTAATGTAATTTTTATAATGGGTAAAAATTTGTTAATATCATAAAACAAGTATTTTCTTATAAAAAAGTATATCATTAAAATGTTTAAATTAGAATATTTAGGAATTTAATCTCATAGAATATATATTATTTTTTATATCACCTCATGTAAATTATCCAATTATTATTTTCTCATTATTTCTGAAAATATATAATTTTTTTGGAAAAATTAAATATGGTATTAATATATCTTATGTATTATAGAGTACTAATAGCCCAAAAGTGAAGTAATAAATACTATCAAAATAAACTATAATAAAAAAAATAAATTTTACTTTTGAAATAATTTATTTATGATGTTATTTGATTAATTTTACAAACCCTTAGTGACTCAACTATAACCTAGATTATATTTGAAGGTTTTAGAAACAAGTCATTAAGAATAGGACTCACCTACACATCATGAATGGTTTAATTCCATTTATTTCAATTTTTAACCTCATAAAATATTAAAAATAAATCCCTTTTTTCTACAACCATTTTTAAAAACTTTTGAATGTTTTTGGATTTGATTATTTTATAAATATAAGTCAAAAACCTCGGTTTTGAAATTAAAAAATAAGTCCCCCCCTTTTTATATAAATAATCACACAAACCCTCAATTCCCATCAATCAAACCACCTTTATCATAATGTTACCATCTGTATCCCTCTCCATGTTCTTACCAGGGTTTTCATAATATCTTAATAAGTTCCTCCCATGATTTTAGAACCACCCTCCCTTTGTAATGGATACACTTCCCCATCCTCTTTAATAAAGTACTTTCGTGTTATTAAGCCATATGAATTACAATTATCCATGTTGACATGTTATTATATAGATCTATTTGCTATACTTATGATACCCATGTTATTATATTCCACTTTTCACTATCATTAACTCCTTTCATGAACCTTTATGTATGCCTATTATATGGCCAAAATTGTTCATTGGTTTCTATGAAAAAATTTTGTGTCGTGAATACCCATCATCATTTCCAATAAAGGATCTCCACCTAGTTTTACATATCCTTTATTTATTATTTACTTTCATTTACATTACCCACACACCTTAATCATATAATTATAATGTATTATAGTTTTTATTATGTTTTATTATCTATGTTGAATAAAAATGTATGTACATGATTTGAGTGTGGTAGGAATACCCGAAATTATATATCTTTATAATGTAATAAGTAATGTTTTCAAATCATGATATAACACGAATGGTTCTTGGGAGGTCAGCCTAAGAACAATATGTTATTATGTCTCAAAATTTATATTTTACTTATGGTTATGGTGTCATATTTTATGTTGTTTCAGTATTCATATGATATGATGATGTTATAATCTTTTATTATGATAAGATATTTATGGTTGTTTTTGTCACCTATTATGTAACCATATTATGTGTCTTGACTCACATGTACTTATGTACAAAATTCTATTCTTTTATTATTCCCTTACTAGGCTTTTTTTCTCAACCATTTCTTATGTACATCCACAGGTTATCTCATTTAGCTTAAAATGGTAAAAATAATATTTAAGGGAATGTCATCGAGTTTTAATTAATGTCCTTATATTCTTGTTTTATGTTATTGTGATATGTATCTAAATATCAAATGATACTATTACTATTTTTCTTTTTTGATTTTTTGGTGTGTTTCATAAAGTAATAAATCAACAAATAATTTTTATAAATGATATATGTTTTTAATGATTGTATCAGAGAAAGGTCTAGTTATTTTTGGTGATTAGTATTAGAAAACCATTGTGAAGAATTTAATGATGAAGAAAAAAATTGGAAAACTACCCAAAATTATTATGAAGCATTGAATGAGTTATTTCCAATCAATGAAATCATTTTCTAGAAAATAATAATTTGAATTGCTTGGGCATAGTTGTACCAAGGGTAATAACCATGAAAAGGGTTTATTAGGTAATTATTAAATCATCCCCTGGTTTACAAAAAAGATATTTCACACCTTGTTTGACACTCCCAAAGGATAGGCTTTGGTAAATTTAGAATCAATTTAAAAACAATTATAATGGGAATAAAAATACTTAGGAAAATTTATTTTAGAAAATAAAGAATTAATAATTGGGATTTAAACATATAAATTCATGGTTTATGGAAAACAATACATTTATAAGTTATTCCTTCAACATTCATAATTCCCCTTTTATATTTTTTTATAGTTTGGAAATTCTGATCCATAATTTCTCTTTATTTTAGTCAATGGATTTTTATTGGAGGAACCATGTCAACAAGAAATGTGATTATAAATGTAATGATTATCAATATTAGATTCCTAACCTAATGTTATCTAAAGAATTAAACTTTATGAAAATTATTACTCAATAAAATATAGTTTTTGGACAAAATCATAAATCAAGAGGTCCACTTGTATCCCCCTAATAAATTTTATTTTTTAATAGTGACCATTATATGAAAAAGGACTCTAATTTTTGGTGTAATTTTTGATCCATTAATTGTATAACAACAGATTAACTCCATTGATAAGATATTTTACGCACATAAATAATTTGAGTAATAAATTTTATGGTAGATTTTAGTTACATAGAGGGTGAAGCTGATCGATGGTGGATGTCGTTCAAGAATATAATTCCCAAGGAAGTGATCAAAGTGATGGTATGAAAATAATTTAGTAAAAAGTTATTTGATAAATATTTTCCATACACTCTATAAAATAAAATGTTGTGGGAGTTCTTTATCATTAAGAAAAATAGTTTAAATCCATCAGCATGTATGGGGAAAACATTATATTACTTATACAACACACCATTATCTTTATCATTGACCTCAAATATAATGTTGGTCACATATTCAGTGGACTAAAATTGAATATGGTAAAATATTTGGTGATTAAAGACATTGAGAGCTATGAAGAAATTTTCTAATATGCCTTGAAATCTCTAATCAGGATTGATGAATATTGAGGGTCTCATGGGTATTGAGATCAGAATTAATAAAATGAGTTTAATTATATAATATTGATGTATAAATCATATAGTGGTAAAAAAAGTCCAATATATCACTTTTAAAAACTGTAGGAAAGAAGTATCAATAAAATTACATAAATATGACAAGGAAATTAATTTTGTTTGGAAGGAAGGGTGCCTAGATAGTGAATTATTATTAGAGGAACCCACTAAAGTGGTGGGATAAATGAATGTTTCAGTCATCCCACAACCAATTTTGTAATGTTTAAATTTCAATGAGCAGAAACACGATATGAAATAATTCCCTTATCCCTGTGTTTTTAGAGATAACTATTGATGACAACCTCTAATTCCAAGAGAGGAAAGGAGACCATATTCCATCACTACTATTGTTATGGATCTTGAAAAGAAGTAGTGGTAGGTAAACTACTTAATATTTTAAAGATAGAGAATAAACTATTTTATGGTAGTTCTACACATTATTTCATACCATGCTTGTTTTTTAGAATCTATTAAAACACCACCTCAAACAAGGATGTCAAGATATTGGTTGAAACAAAATGTTGGGAAATTTTTTCATTGATAATATATAATTTCTCCTAAATTTATATTTTTAGGATAAACATCCCCATGAAAATTTTAATAGTCCATTTAGTGGAATTCAATTCAAAAATGGTTATGGATTGGCTTTCCCTATATAGATCCAATACAAATTTCCATAAAATATATCACCCTCTATATCACAAATTTTCTTTAGATTCTATATATATGTATGGTGAAGGATGGATATCCTTAAAAATAATTATCTCAAGCAAGGATATTATTACATTTTGAGGATTTTTATATTTCTCAAATGATTTATTCAAAGGAAAAGATCATACTTCATGGTATGTACATTGTAAAGGAATATGTTAATGTATTCCCTAGAAATTTTTTTGGTCTTTCTCTAGGAAGACTGGTTGAGTTCATGACATAACATATACCTAAAAAATTTATAATATCAAAAACTCTACATTGAATATTAACCGTTGAACATGATGTTCTTAATAAAAAAATAAAAGATAAATTAGATGAAGAGTTTATATGACTTTTGATTCATTTTGGGTTGCATCGGTCCTTTTCTTCCTTATGAAGGATGGGACAATGTGCCTCTTCATTGTTTAATATGAGGTCAAAAGGATCATGATAAGGAAAAAGTATCATTTTTCATGGATGGATGATTTTTTCAATTTGCTATATGAATCCCATTATTTCTCCAAGGTGGATCTTTATTCAAGATATTATCATTTAAAGGTAAATTAAGTAGATATTTTCCATAATTTTGTTTGTATTAATTATGAGAATTATGAGTTCGTAATGATTTAATATGGATTAACTAATTTCCCATGTTATGTTTATAGACTAAATGAATATAGCCTTTAGAGATTACCTTGATAAATTGTTGGTAGTCTAAATAGATGATATTCTTACCTACTCCCAATGTAAAGATAAACATGAGGAGAATATTAATGTTCTACTACAGACATTGTTATTAGATGAGTGGTATGTGATGTGCAAAAAATACTAGTTTCTTATAGGGTAACTAACATTCATAGGGAATGTTATCTTTAAAAAGGTTGTATTATTCAATCCTTTGAAAAAATTTTAATTGAAGGATAACCCAGAACAATATCTATGATAGATATATATATATTTCTTTTACATTAGAAGGTTATTATCACTGATTTTTGAGATAATTCTCATAATTTTACAGCCCATATACCAAGTTAAGACCAAAGGTTGAGATACTTTTATGGAATATTTAGTGAAATGAGAGATTTCATGAGTTATATAATAGGAAAACAATTACACCTATAATGAAATGAACCAACATTTGTGTTGGGTTTTTGATCTATAGTGATGAGTTTCAAAAAGGAAGGGGTTGTGTACTCATGAAAAATGACAATGTGATCATATATTCCTCTCATCAATTAAATATCAAAAAGAAAAAATACCTAATACCTGAATTTGGATTTTTTGATAGTGATATTTGAATTGAATAATTAGAGAAATTGACCCCATGAGGAGAAGTGTGACATATATTAGGATTATAAAATCCTCCATAATATTTTTAGAAAAAAATTGCACAATATGCTCCAACTATGGCAGTCATAACTATTAATGGATTGTGGTTATTCAATCAATTACCATCATGAGATGATGAATAATGTGTTGGATGGTATGAGTATGAAGTATTATTAAACCCTTTCTATTATAATGATTAAAAGTGATCAATTATTCATATACATTCAATAGATGGACGTGGAAATTATAAAACAAGTGACATACTATCTTTCCCAGATAACTTATCATCCATCCAATCTTGAGAGGATCATAGGAGGCCCAAAAAGATGATGAGGAGATACAAAGAGAGGTAGTGAACATTCTAAAGTTCAACATTACCAAATATGAGGCTATAAATTTTTCAAACATTATATATATCCCATAAATAATGGAACTGGAGAGGGAATTTTGTATGATGAAAATAGTTTATGCATATCTATTTATCCAAGAATTACTATCATGTATAGATATTTGATATAAAATTCATTGTGGGACTACACTGATAGGGAGAATATAGAAATTTTATCAAGATTTATTGTATAATAATAAATCAGGGCTGAATGACAGAAGTCTAAGTGTCTGATGAAACCATTTATCATACCATTATGAACATGGGAAAACACAACCATTGATTTAGTCATATGAATCCTTAAGACATCTAAATAAAATAACTCAATTTCTGTTTTAGTTGAACACCTTGAAAATATAGTTAATTTCATTTTTATCATGGATGATTTATTTCTTGTCTAACTCACCAGGATATACATAAGATAAGTGGTATAACTATATAGAGTACCATTCTCTTTTATATATTATCGACATATTTGGTTTACCTTATGGTTCTAAAGAATCCTTTAGAAAACATTGGATGAAGAGTTCAGTTTTAGTATTTTATCACCTGTCGATGGATGAAAATTCTAATGGAACCATTTATACTCTATAGGATATGATGATATAATTTTTAAAGGATTTATATGGTTGTTATGATAAACTACTTCCCCTAGTACATTTCTCATATTAATACAATTTCCATTCAAGCATTCAAATGGAAACTTATGAGGCTCTGTATAGAAAGTGGTATTAGAATCCAATATACCAGGATAAATTTAACAATTTATAGATAATGAGACTTGATTTTATCCCAGATATGGTATAGAATATTCTAATCATTCTGCATCATAGGAAATTTGGAAAAATATATTAGAAAATTTATGTAGATAATCATGGATGAGACCTATATTTTTAGTTCAAAAGAGAATGTTCTCATTCATATATCACAATGGAATAATTTCATGAGGTTTGGAAAGAAGTTAAATCTTAGATCTAGAAAAATCATCCCTATGGGAATATTTTTTCGCTTCAGAGTTGTGGCCAATAAAAACTTATTCTAATCTAACCTATCTCAGGTACATGATGTGGTCTATGTATCCCTATTAAATAAGTACAAAAAATACCACTAAAATTCAACCAATATATATGTGGGAAATTTGAATAAAGATATTTCAAATTATCAAAATTTTGTGAATATATTAGATCATAGTGAAAAAGATGAAATAAAAAAAGATAACAATGCTAGTCAAAGTACTATGGTGGATCTATAAGTATGAAGAGTTAACATAACAACCAAAAGAGGTGATGAAACAAAGTACCCACATATACTTTACTATATAAGATGAAATTTTGTTGGTCTAATTTCTATTTGGGGGAAAATTAAATGAACCAAACATTCATAAATGAAATTTATTTTCAAATGAGTGAATAACAGATTAAGTAATTTTGTTATATAAAACCCATGATCTACATTTCATTTTTTATTTTGTACTACTAAAAAATATGGACGTGATTTTTCTATCATCATTAAAATACATTTACCCATCATAATATTAATTAATAGGGTCATTGTACAATAACGATTAGGATAAATATTTTTCAGGGGATTTGATAATGTCTAGTTGATGAAAATGGATGTTGTGATAGCCTCGACAAATGGGAACATAACCTATAAAACCCAATTATTTGTGCTTTAGAGGGAGATGGAATTATTGAGATCTAACCTTGACCAAGACCAATCCATGATTCAATAACTAAAACACGGGAGAACCAATTTATAGTAGATGTTTAAGTTCATAGAGATCCCCTCTCAATCTATTTTTGCAAAACAACCCCTACGATAAATTACAATCTCACACCTTAACCATAAGGTTTATGTTAGTGTAATAAAGGGTTATGTATCTAGACAATAGTAATATGAATTTAAATATATTTTTTAATAACATAATAATTATATTAATTAATTTTAATTATTAATGTATAAATATACATGATTATTTAATAAGTTTCATAAAAATTAGATTTTGATGGAAAGTAACAAAAATAATATTTTAAGGGAATATATTGTTTCAATCATGAAATTTTTTTTAAAAAATAAATAATTTTCAAATAAAATATATTTTCATGAAATATTCCTATTATATAATATTTTTTACATATAAATTATATTACAGTTTCTTAACATCCAATGAAATTTTTATAAGGTGCTGAAATTTGTTTGTATCATGAAAACTATCATTTTCTAGAAAATAATAATTTTTATTTAAAAGTATAATTTTATTTAGATAAAAAATTATTTTGGTAAAATGGATATTATTTTTGAAATATTAAAGTAAAAATTATCCAATCTCTAATTTTTCATAATTTGTTGAGAGAGTAGAGTTTTTAGATAAAAAATATAAAATGTATAAATGTATTTTAAGTATTATTACATCATAATAGTCCAAAAGTCATTTAATAAATATTATAAAATTCCAAAAAAATAAAAAATCGTTTCATCTTTAAAATAATATATATATGAATTTATTTCATTACTTTTACATACCTTTAATGAATCTTATAAATATATATTTTATTATATTATTTTACAAACATTATAATGTGGATAAGGCTCACCTCTAAATAAAGAAAGTTTTTATTTAAATTAGTTAATTTCATAACCAAATAAAATATTAGAAACTATTTTATATTAGAAAAAATTATGGGAATAAATTATTTTAAGGTTTATATTTTTGTATAACTATATATGTAAGTGTAAAAAACCTAGGTTTGGAAATTAATAATGAATTATCCCCCATTTTTCATTGTATACCCACCCAAACTACTATTTATATTCACAAAACCCCATTTATCACTAATTTCCCCTCCCTATACCCTTATGAATCCCTGTCAAGTTGTTCCTAAGATCTTAATAAGCTCATCCCAATATTTTAGAATTAGAATTTTAATGAAATGGATTCTCATCCTCTTCCTCTTTATTCAAGTACTTTTTTGTATTAATTATTTTTATTTTCAAATTTTCAGGATTAAATTATTTTTACATCTCTATTTAATTTTGTTATGTATTCGATGTAATTATATAATTCCATTAACTATCATTAACCCCTTCCATGAAAATTTTATTTACACTTGTTATGTTGTAGAAATTAATCCACGTTTTTGAGGAAAAACATTTACATTCTGCATGCCCATAATTATTTCCACTCAAGGGTATTCACCAATTTTTACCTATCCTTCATATATTATGGACATATATTTATGTAATACATACTACATATTCATGTTATTAAAATTATTAAAATATATCTTTATGTTATATAATCTATATGTAATAGAAATACATGTACATGATATGAATGTGATGTGTTGACAATGAATTATATGACCCTAAAATGTGTTGGGTATTGTTTTTATCTCAGTATATGCCATAAGTGGTTCATTAGTGTTTATCCTAAGAAAACATTGATATGATTTCCTAGAAGTTTTAGTTTTACTGTACATATTGTGTCATGTTTTATGAAATTTCCACATTCCTATGATGCCTTGATAATATCATATTATGTAATGCTATAATTTTCATGACTATGATTCTTAATTTTTATGTCCACATGATATGCCCCTTAGATCAAATTTACTATATTTTTTTCATTATATTGTTTGATTAATTCTTTACAAGAATTTATAGCTACCCCCTTACTTATATATGTCCTTAGGCTCTCTTGTTCCAATTTAGAAGATAAAAAAATTATTTAATTGTTACGGTGTCTTATACAATTTAGCAATATCCCTTTTTAAATTTATTATTATATGTATATATTAACCAATCAAAATATGAATATAATTATTTTATATTTTATTACATGTGTCAAATTGTAATAAATTATGAATAAAATTTATAAAAGATATGGGTTTTCAAAATATTTATTTTTAATTTATTTACTAATTGTTTACTAATAAAAAATTGTTTTTTATACATGTACACTATTTTGTCGAGCTACTATGGTTCACTGAAATACTGGTATCATGATATGGATCCACTGATAGAAATATGAGCTATATTAATTTACCAATACCAATCATTTTCCAAAATAGTTGGTATAGGTCCCTTATACCAATAGTTTGAGGAACCATTTATAATATCATTATTTATACCCAAGGATATACTAATGTTTCAAAGGAACTATTAATATAGATTATTCAACACTAATAGTTAAGAAATATCATTGGTATATCCTTTATATATGAAGGTTACACCAATGTTTTACATGAACTATTGGTATAGATGTTGTTATGATAATGTTTTTTAAAATCCCCTAGTATATCATTGTGCAAAAATTATAATTTTCATCTGCACCGCATAAATATAAAACCTCTACCAAGGGTTTTTAGGAACTATTTTTATTGATATTATTACACCAATTGGTTTTTAAAACCATTGGTATATCCATCCACACAAATTGTAGTGAATGGCCACCCTCTCTTCCCATATGATCCCTATCCAGAACTATATGAGAGATATTTCATTTTCTTCTCCATATGTATTAGCCTATCCTCAATTTTTATTTTCACTTGATTGATATTTAACATCCAATTGGTGAGTTCAAAATGTTTGTAAACATATTTTTATTATCAGTTTCCATTTTTCATTGTATAAAACACTATATTATATTTTTTATTACAGTATTCTTCCAAATTCATTAATTATGGTCTAGTTTTCACTATATTTGTTATTATAATTCTTAATAAATCCAATTTTTGGGGAGATCATTTTTTAATTTACTTACTCCCTACTTATATATAAACTATTAATATCCCCCATTAGGTTTAAAATGATTTTATTTTTGGTTTCATTAAAAACCTAATGATCTATAAATTGATTAATAATTGTACTCCGGGATTTTGGGGCAATCTATGGTTCTTATTTTCCTAGATTGTTGGATGTTTTTCTCTACGAGTTCCTGTATGAAATATAGATGTTTATATTATATGAAATCATAAAAAATTATAACAAATGAAATTAAAATAATATATCGAAAATGAATTTGAATGAAAAATATTTGAATATAATATTGACATATGTATAAAGGTATGTTTAATAAAAAACATATTATATAAAAGTTGCAAGACTAAAAAATTATTAGTATTGGAAATTAATTTTTAGAGGATTATAAAACCCACATACAATTAGAAATTATAAATGTAGGTTATATAGAACCATGTGGTATTTCATGGTGAAACTTCATAGTTAAATAAGACCATATTCAAACTAAACATTACAAAGATTACTGATTTCATACTTTAATGAATAAATAATATTGAAACTCATTATATAAAATACATACTGGTGTTATAGATCTAAAACATAATAGTATGTGTGGTAATTAATTTAATAATACATCAAATGTTAAAATACCATATAACCATAGGAAATTATGGAAAAGGCTACTGAACTCAACATAACATGGTTTATATCAAATTCTAGATAGCCACAACTACTTTCATGGGGGATTATTAATAATTATCCAAAGGGTTCACATTGTCATCACTTAAAAAACCTATAATTATCATTCTATTCAACCTAACATCATAATATATGTGTCTTGGAGAAGATTATTGTGAAGAAATTGTAATATTGTATATAATTATCTATAGAATAAAATTTACATAAGTTAAAAAATGAGTACAATAAGATAAAAAATAAAAAAAACACAATTTTTGGTAGTATTATGTGTAGTTATTACTCATTTATATATGTTAATTAAATACTACTGTTACATATATATTTATATATATTATGTTATATATATAGTATTTTGTTTTATTTTAAATTATAATTATCATATATAAAAGTTTTCCAGGTATGATTTTATATAAAGTGACCAATTATAATTTTCTTAAAAATATTTTTGAATTTAATTAAATATTATTTCACTTATTTTATGAAATGAGATATAACATTTTTTATAATAATGGATATAAGATGGATGTATGAAACAAATTGGTTCTCCAGTGGTCTTCGGAACAAGATGGATATATTTTTAGAATTTACATCCAAATATTCCTTAAATAGAGGTACTACACAATTTCAATATTATAATTTCTTAAGACTTTGGTTATGTCATAAATAATTATTCAACCATATAACCAAATATGGTTTTCAAACAAATAATTATGCATTATATAATAATGTGGAGAAATGAAAGTATCAGAATTTTCATGATCTGAAGGAGAGGAATAGATTAGAGGATTTATTATATAACCTATTTCTATTTATTCAACATCTTGATAAATAATGTGTTACAATGAAATAATATAATTATATGAGTGAACATGATGCAGGATATAAAAATAATCATGTTAGAATAGTGAAATAATTAAAGGATGCATCCACAACTCTAATATATTATCCATGTGGTAAAATGAAAAAGCTATAATTTTTAATACATTTATTTTATTGGAAAACAATGTATGAAATTTCTAATACTAACACTAATTCAATTACTACTACTATCATAGACATTGAAGGGCCAAATCAATATGGTTCAACATAAAAGAGTTGAATATAAATTTTTTGAAGAGTTATAATTATCATATCCTTCTTTATTAGTTGATTCCAATAGAATCATTCATCTAATCTCCAATAATGTAATGGTGAAATTTATTTGAATTTTATATTATATTTTTAGAGTGATATTTTTTCAAAACAATTTCATGTGTTTCTTATAAGAATAACGATAGAGAATACATTAATTTTGTGTGAGTAATAGAAAAATATTCCTTCATTATTTTTCAAAAGCATGTTGTGTCATACTATCTATCATCTAACTAAAATAATTTTTGGATGTAACTTTCCATTTCATTGGATATATCAAACATAAAGAAATATGTACATAATTAATTCTTATTTCAAGAATAAGAATATTCATAATGGTTAGGTTATGGAATAGATGTTCCTCAGGAATATATTATTTATTGTTACTGTATTTGTTTGATGAGACCATGAGACATAACCATCCAATGAGAAATGAAGAATTGTTGTATGAGAATATTGAACTAAATTTTCCATCACATCCCCAAATTTAGGGACTTCATGGATCATAAACACTAATAATATTAATCTCTATAGAGTAGAAGATAGAACATCATAAAGTCATGTTTTAATGTGATTTACTCGTTGTCCATATTGAATAAAGAAGTTGTACATGTATATATTATTTCATCACATGTAACATCACATATGTTTTAAACTATTTGTATCCTTTAAAGTAGGTAACATAAACAAGTTATAAACAGAATTCGCTATTGATTACATTTGAGAAGGGGATATAATTTTCATTTCAAATATATTACTTCATGGTTGATGTTGAATGTAGATGTATGACTATAATTAAATTAAAAAAATTATTATTCATTTATATTTTATTTATTTTGTTTCCATATTGGATATTCACTAAATAAATAAAATCTATTTTCTTTTGATCTTAACTAGGGGGTTCATGAATTTAATCCAATTATGATCAATGAGTAAATATCTATTTTCCCTGAATGGTAAGAGAATATGAGAACACAAAATTATAGTGTTATGTTATGTGATACAATAAACTGTTATTCAAGTGAAACGAACATTAGACCAAAATATAAAAATATAACTTATTATGGAGTTTTTTATAAAATAAAAATAATACTATCTCAATCGAGTCCTTATATTGAAATACAAATTGTTTTATTCAATGAAGAGATTTGGAAAATTTATTGATGACTATGAATTTCAATTTTTTGATACAACTCACATTATTTCTTCTTATATGCCATGTATTTTGGAAACATTAGAGAAACAATTATTTTTATGATAGATCATCTAATAAATGAATTAAGTGTCATTGTTGATGTAATCCCATTTCATATTTTTGAGGATTGTGGGGATGAAATTTACACCATTAATTACCCCGTTGACCTCATTCTATTTATTACATAAGATGACTCAGATATTCCAATTTCCAGTTTTCATTGGGAAACAAAAGTTGAGGAGGGTAATATATAAAATCATCAGTATGTGTTCTCTATTTTGTTCCTATAGCTCAACTAGGATTATTCATGTTGGTATAATAAACATTAACATAATTTTGGTTTCAAATATTTTTTATCTTCCTTGACCTTCATGTTCTTTTTCAATATAATGTGGTTGTATTTTTCTTTCATAATAATTTTATAAAATATACTTGAATTGCATTGGAACCTGATAAAAATAAAAATTTAAATAACATAATTAGAATAAAAATAAGATAAATTGAGTAGAAACATGTTATACAGATAGAATGAAAAATAATATCAATGAGTAAGAATGAAAAGACCAAAAAATAGTCAAATTCCCAATGAAATTTCCAAAACATTGGACCAACTAACCTAACCGAATAAATGGCTAAGTAAACAAATCATATAACAATGATGAACTATATAAGTGTACAAAAACTGTATAAGATCAAATTGAAAATATAATAATCAAACTAAACAAAATCCATGTTTAAAATGTGGATTATACTGTGTTGATTTTATATGGGACATATTTTGTGTTTTTACAATCATGGTATTAAGTTTGATATGATTATGTTATATAAATACCTATCCTTTATTTGGATTAAAAATTTGTATCCCTTAATTATTTCATGTGACATATTCTTTCTTGTTTTTCTTATACATTACTTATAGAATTCCATTTACAATCATATTTTTCAATGTCACAAATTAAAAAAAATTAAGAGATATGAAGGAGGAGGATGATAGATAATAATCTCCATATGAGATAGTCTGTAACTCATCCGCCAATTCTTATTTTTGGTATAATATTTCAAATTTATATAACAATAACATATTACAACATGTCATTAATATTTTTGTTATTTTAATCAGGAAGAATAATCAAACATAAAATTTTTCTCTGTCTAACTTAGGGGAAGCAGTGCTTAGCCTAACACATTGAGAGGGTGGTACAAGATATAATCATACCACTCATCACACCCAATCATACCTATATTCTGTTTCAAATGCAACGTGTAAAATAGTTTGTGTCCCACTAATTCATTAGAGGCAACCAATATATTTAGTCCACCAATATGTTCATCATCATTTTTTTAATCCTCCTATCTTATCTTTTCCATATCAAATGATGGCTCCCACTCTACATCAATATTTTTCTTTTCCAAAAAAATATATGTTAGATACTTTTCATAACATTTCATTATTTCATGGATTTTATGTTTTTACTAATAAAATTTCTACTCATATAAATTTTGAAACCACCAAGCATATTATTCAACCTTAGAAGACATTGAAACCCACTACTAATTTTGTTATTGATCCTCTACAACCGATATAACTAAAAATACCCAGCAGTTATCTAGTCATAGGTATACGTATAACGGTCTTGTAAAAAATAATTACCATAGTTTATTTTCAAATATTATATTTTCTAATTTAATGTTTTCCTTTATTTTTACAACTAGACATTCCACTATATGGAAACATGGGAGTACATACATTCATGAAGTGTGGAACCTCCAAACATAGTTTATTTTTGAATATAAAGTGTATAATCAAATGATTTGTAAAATATAAAGAGGATGTATGAGATTTATAATGATGATTTTTAAATAATATAACATCATTCATGTCATGTCACTCTCCATGAGACACCTATAATATAAAATAAAATATAATTATTAGGTAGAGATATAGATAATAAAAATCAGTATATTTAATGGTAAATTATTATTTAATTTATATGATTTAATTTTTTAGTTTTTTGGTACATTTTAATTTTCCAAATGGTGAGGTTACAAGGATTCAATGACTAATGTTTTTAGGTGGGATATGCAGAGCATATAAACATGAGTTTGATAGTGGTCTAGTTTATATAGTTGGAATGGATTTAGAGGTTTTACCAAGCATGAATGAGTGTTCAGTAAAGCATTATCTTGAAATAACTTCACATTAGAAGACAAATGTGCTTATGTTATTAATAAAATTTGAGTTTTTCGTTTGAAAATGATTCTGGTTTTCATTAATACTATGTAATGTGTTATTGAATGTTATTTTCTAGGATGTATCAAAAAGAAATAAAAAATATTGGTGATAAGAAATATTTCCACAGTTTGTGGTGCACTATAGTGAAAAAAATTAAAGGAATCAATTACTTCTCATTAACACTTTTAATTGTGTATAAATTCTAAAAATCATTAATTTTCTAAATCTTATTTTTCAATGAATTTGTAAACCCTATAATAAAAAGATTAATCATCTAGTCATGTTGACATATATTTAGTTAATTTTATAAACTTTATAGTGAATCAAGATGTAGGTTACAGGCCGTGCGAAAATGTGTGGTTGGGGATGACATATTAAAATATCATTTAATATTTAATTTCCTGAATCCCTATGTTAGGATCATTCAAATTATATTTATAATTAATATATTTATATATTAATAAACTAAATATCTTGTCTTAGGATCCTTTATTTTTTTATGATGTTGATCTTCCAAAAGACCCTTTTTAGATTACATTTGTTGCAATATAAGGATTCATTCTCAATATCCTTGTAGCGGTGATCCACACATCCTCCTTTTATCTCTATGAAATGTGAATTTCTATTCGGGTGCTAGTGAGTTGAATAAAATTTCTTGTATAATTCAGTTTTTTTGTTTGTTATTCATTATTAATGTCATGATCTGTCTCCCAGGGCCCACTCTGTGACTACCCCATGCCAATATTCCAAAGGCAAGGGGATATGGACTAGCACTGGAAAGGCATATCTCTATAACAAGAAGGAAGTTCCTTTAAACCTGTACAAACATGCAATCCAAGAACAAAATGAAAGGAAACCATGAAGTAAACTGATATAGTAAAAATTGTACTGAAAGTAAAGGGGAAGGAATACAAACTCAACTGAAAAGTGTACAACTAAAAAGAGAAAATATCTCTTAGATTGTCCACCGAGGTTCCTACTTAAATGGTGGGTACATCTCACGATCAGTAGTCACTATAACACGTCAAGTCAAATGGTCCACCTCTGAGCACCATCTAGTCTGGGCTCTCTCAACCTCAATCAATGATTTTAGTCACCTGCACAAGACATAGCAAGGTGCGGGTGTAGCCCATATATGGGTGAGTATAACAATACTCAGTAGGGTCCTCGAGACCCCTGAAGGTCTAATAGAGTTCCAAAAACGATAAACCACAAATCAATACCTCAAACACAAAGCACGATCTAGTCATCAACTCTACTTAGGAATATGTTCATACATATACCTTCGTTATCAAGATATACACATATTATACATGTGGAACCATAAGGCTCCAACTCTTATGCCTTTAGAATAAATAATCCACGAGGGAAGAATACAACAAAGGTAACACCATGCGGGTAACTCCAAAAAGGTAAAAGTACCATAAAGGTAACACAATGATTCTTATACCACAAAATTAAAATTACCACAATGGAAAAGATAAGCTCACACTAGGTATATTACTCAAGTAAAAAAAGTATATATTTTTAATTGTAAATCTAGTTCATCTGATTCTGTCAAGAGGCTCTACTTCAAACCCACACAGGATCGATAGATGCTGACTCACATAGGATTTCTATGTGGTAACCCACATAGGATCGATAGATACCGACCCACATAGGATTGCTTTGTGTTAACCCACACATGATCGATAGATGCAGACCATCATAGGATCAATGTTCTTTCTTCACGTTACAGTGAGCCAAGAGATTACCGCACTAAGCATGCTGGATTTCTGGAGGATCCTATTCTAAAGAAATTGGTCATACATCATCCACCACAAATTTCTACAATGAAGTATCACAATGATCAGAAATGTCGTAAGGGTTCAAACACAACAGATGATGCATCAATCAGACTCTCGATCTGTGACTTATAAGCGTTTTAGTACTGTAGGCCTAGTTTAATTCAGGTTCGATCCAACCCAGTCGTACTCTAACATTATCCAAAAGCCAAGTGTAATATAGAAAATATATTTTCTCACTCCAAGGATCCTAGGCCATAGACGGTTCATCAAATAGAATTTCCATTCACATGTTATGGATCTTTAAGAGAAACAGTGCCTTGTTGGGTCCAGGTCTAGGCTGAACCGGTCTGGGCTGACTAGACCTAGTCCATGTCTATCTCGGCCGGTCCTGAACTGGCCTGTAACGGTCTGGTTGGGTGAGGCAATGGTCCGCCCTGACCCACCCGGGTGGGGCAGCTCGCTGGGCTGGCACGACTCGTCCCACGGGCTGGGGCCCACCCTATCTAGCGCTGGGGGGGGGGACCACTCCCCCTGTCTCCCAAATGAATAAATCATTCTAGATATGAATAGGCAGCATCATGTGGCAGTGCATGGTATTCATGTCACCCGCTGGTGTAGGTTCCTATGCCACCACCAGATCTTCGTGTCACAGCCTTCTCCAGGGGCACGCGACAGCACACCGCTCCGCCTCCTTCTGCTGTCAGTCAGGGTCAGAATCCACTGCCTGTCGTGGCTATGGCCCTAGTCTTCTCTACTGGTAGCACTCAACAACGCGTCACCTTCTCTTCCATGATCGACTGTTACCACCTACCGTTGTCCCCTACCAGCGTCGGTCGCCTATGCTGTCATGCCTATGTCACACTGTTGGACCTCTGTGAGTTACCGAGTGAACTCTGGTGGCCCATTTTTCTATCTAAAGGTACCAAAAACCTCTCTGGGATTCCCTCCTCGCTAATTGACCCTCAATTTTCGGTTTCATTCCAACCCATGTAAAGAATTCTATGAAGAACACATAGATCAAAAAAGTAGTGGAGGGTCTTCTCTTTGTTCATTTGGCCTGTGTTGTTCATGTTAGCTTGAAAACATTAGGGAAGTATAGGATTCAACAAACTCTTGAAATTAAAAAAAATCCCTACTCTGGATCATTGGAGAATGTTCATGTATGAGGAAGAGTTAGTGTTCATTAGTTCAAGAGTTGGTGGTACTCATCACCGCTCATTGGTATCAAGGTATTTTACCAAAGCTTCATCGCTTCGTGAAGTTGTGCCAAAACCCCACCCCAAGATCAACATAAATAGGATGGGGAGAGGTGGGTAACGTCATTGGGAAATTATGAGGTTAATTTAATAATGAACATTCCTAATTTCCAATGGTACAGTTATAAACATTGAGGAGTCAATACAGTTAATGTCTTGACATGTCATTAGTCCCACCACTGCTGCATGTCCATTGGAGGAAAAGAAAAAACAGAAATAAAATAACTTTTTTATTTTATTATTCTTTTAAAAGTCTATAATCTATATTTTTATCCCCACCAACTATGGTTGAAGTGAAGCATCCCTTAAGTGAATCCTAGTGCAAAATAATTCAACAGTGTTCTATGATTTTTAATCCAAGCACTGGTCTAAAAGTTAGGAAATGTCACTGGCGCGTTTACTGAACATACCTTAATGAAGTTCAGAAATTCATTCTAGGCAAAATGGGTCTCAAAATCATGCATCGTCAATTTTCACATACTCATAATAATTCATTATAATTAAAAAAATAAATGGAAAATCATGGACTTTACATTCTCCCACCTTAGGAAATTTCTTCCCCAGAATCCAAAACATAGACTAAGGAAACAAATGGAGGTTTTGAACAAGAATCTGAGCCTCCATTTCCCATATTCTCTCTTGGAGGTTCTTGTGCTACCATCGAACACACACCATTGGTAACGATCATCTACGAAGGACTCGCTCCTTTCTATCCTCAATCACTACTGGAACCACCGTAAATGTCACCCCATCATCAATGTTCATATCTCCATGGTCGATGATGTGAGATGGTTCATGCAGATGTCTTCTCAGCTGGGATATGTGGAAGACGTTGTGAACCCTGTCCAACTGTGGTGGTAGTCCAAAGCAGTTTTCCACCTCACAAATCTTCCAAATTATAATAAATGGTCCGGTAAACCTCAGTTAAATAATGTAACCACAACCAAATATCTGTTATCCCTATTGAGGGGAGACTCACGAGAATACGTGGACCCCTCCTAGAAATCTAGAAATTTATGTCTCATATCAGTATAAGACTTCGGTCTACTCTATGCAGTCTGCATCCACTCCGGAATAATCAAAACCTTCTCGGTGGTAGCCCGTACCATCTCTGGATCCATAAGTGCTGAATCACCTGGGTCATTCCAGCATAGAGGTGAACTTCATGGTTGGCCGTACAAGGCCTCAAATGGTATCATACTGATGGGGGAGTGATAGATATTGTTTTATGAAAACTCCACAAAGGGAAAGGGATCCTACCAACATTGGCCAAAACGTAGGATGAAAGCATGAAGCATGTCCTCCTTTGTCTGAATGGTCTTCTCCATCTAACCAATGGTCTATGGATGAAAGGAATTGTTCAAATGTAGAAGATTCCCAAATACCTTTTGTAATCCCTTCCACAACTGGGATGTAAAACACGCGCCACGATAAGAGATGATATTCAATGGCACCCCATGAATACGTACAATCTCATATACATAGATTCATCCCAAGCCCTATAATGGTCAATGCTCTCGGATGGTTAGAAAGTGGGTCGACATAGTTGTCGGTCAAAAATCACGCAGAAGGAATCATGTCCCCTAGACATACATGGAAGACCTGTCACAAATTCCATGGAGATACAATCCCACTTCTACTCTAAACACCACTAGTGGTTGTGTTAAAACTATTAGAACATGATGCTCGACCTTCATTGACTGACAAGTGAGGCACTGTGAAACAAACTCTTCCACTGATTTCTTCAACCATGGCCACTAGTGTTGATGCAGGAAGTCCTGCTACTTCTTCACCACACCAAGACGCACCGCCAGAGGGGTTTTATGGAACTCCCCTAACTCCTCCTCCAATTGAACAACCAGTACCATGGTACATTCTATAAATATAATGATGTACTCCCCAACTTAAGAAAATACATAAGGAGCCTGTCATGAGGATATCTGAGTATGTCAATCTTCATAGTCAATGTTCCAATGTTGTGGCTCCCAAACTCGAGGATGATGTGTGGGAGTGACATTCATATACCGGAGGTATGATACTCCATCTCTATCCACAAAGGATATCTGCATTGTGTCTAGCTACTCTATCACCTCACTCTGCAAATATAGACCATACCTACTGTAGAATGTGTCTGCTACTACGTTCCCCTTCCCAGGAGTGTAGAGTATCTCAAAGTCATAGTCTTGTAGGAAATCTATCCAACACTGATGTATAAGGATCAGGTCCTTATTAGAGAAGATACACCTGAGAGTCTTGTGATTAGTGTAGAATGTAAAATGTTTTCCCATCATGTAATGTCGCAACATCTTAAAGGCGAAGACCACTACTAATAACATGAGGTCATGGGTAGCATAGTTCTACCCATTCTATCTTAGTTTTCAAGAACCATACACAATCATTTCTCTATCCTGCATTAGGAAACATCCATGTTCAGTCCCTGATGAGTTGTAGTGGTCTACATACCCAACGACCTCTTCTGGTAGACTCAGGATGGGTGCACTCTTTAGTATTTGTCTCAACTCTTGAGAACTATACTCACATATCGCCATCCATACGAAGGGTTTTCCCATCTTTGTCAACACTGACTAGGGTGCCGCAACTCTGGAAAAGTCGGGTACGAATCTTTGGTAGTACCCAGCCAATCCTAGGAAACTACGCACCTTGGCCACACTCATAGGTGACTCCTATGAAAGAATATCCTCTATCTTCTCCAAATATACCGCAACTACAGCCTATGAGATTACGTGTCCTAGAAAGTTGATCTCCCATATCTAGAACTGGAACTTCGAGAGCATACCATAAAGCTAGTGAACTAGAAGTGTATCCAGAACTATCTACAGATGATAGACATGATCATCCTCTTATGAAGAGTATATCTGGATGCCTTCAATAAAGACCACCATAAAGTGATCGAGGTATGGATGAAAGATCACATTCATGAGTCCTGTGAACACTGCAGGTTTTTGGTCATTCTGAATGGAATAAAAAAAGAACTCTTAGTGGCCATACAGACATCTGAAGGCTGTATTCTGCACATCCTCATCTCGTACCCTGAGCTGATGATAGCCTGATATGAGGTCTAACTTCCAAAACAATTGAGTTCCCTACAACTGATCAAATAGATCATCAATCCTCATATTTGGATACATGTTCTTCACCATAACCTGGTCCAGGTGCTGATAGTCCATATGGAATATCAAACTCCCATCTGCCTTCTTAGAGAACAAAATCAGGGCCTCCCATTGAGAATCAATAGGGCTTATGAATCCCTTCCTCTGCAAGTCCTACATCTATACTCGTAACTCACGAAGCTCTGTAAGAGCTATCTGATATGCTGGTGTAGATATCCTTGTCATCCTGGGTTACAGGTCGATGTAAAATTATACCTCTCAGTATGAATATAGTCTGGGAACATTATCTGGAAAGACATCAAAATACTTGTCCACTACTACATGATAGCTTTGAGTCTCAACATCAACTGCTCTGAGGGTAAGGCTATCCAACTGATGTGTGACCTGCTGCACCCTCCTCTGGGAAATATCATCCTATACAATCAGTATAATCAGGGACTATGGATAACCACTCCATACCCAAGATGATGTCGTAATGCCTCGACACCACTACTAGAATATCTTTGTCAAAGCTCTCACCTCCTAGTGTAATCTCACACTGGAATCCCTAGTTTATAACCATTGAATAATCTCCTATTAGAGTCTCCATACATAATGATCGAGCCAACAACTCCATCAGAATCTCTGAGCTTCGAATGATGGTTGTGGAAATAAAAGAGTGACTGAAACCTATGTCTATAAGTACTATAACTAGGGTATAGTAGAAACTGATTTTACTTCTAATCATATCCAGAGCACCGTGGTCATAGACCTCAACTTCCTGGAGTTGTGATCGCCTCTGTCCTCATGCTCCCTGTGGTCGGGGTGGACCACCTAGTGGTGGGGGCGGTAGAACTATGAATCACCACCAACCACTTACTGCTAGGCCTAATCCTATGTCACGACATCCACCCTGTGGACCTGTATTCTCGAACATCTACCACTTCTTTTGCAGTCTGTTGACTATCATCTGATCATTCATATAGTGAGTCGAGGAGTCGCATGCCATGTAACCCTACCCACCGCACGAGTAGCACTGCATGCTGCTCTTATGTCCTCCTCTGTCCTGTGAGCTCCTCCCCATGGAATCAATATCCTTGGGTCATCCAATAGAAGTTATAGCCCACTTGGGCCCATGCGTAATCCATCTGATACCTTCTTGTGGGTGAATCTTCTACCTGATGTCTGGTGGTGTCTCTCACTGTCAGTGCCTGGTCAGCTAAGAAGTTCTCCACCAGAAGTTCATGCTCTAGCACCACAACCTGTGTCCGAATGCTGGGTGATATCATTAATTCTCTGATCTCCCATTTAAGACCCTGCTCAAAGATCTGTGCCATAAATAATGGGTCTCATTCCATGTCATTGGATTAGAGAGAGTTATCATTGAACCTCACTAAGTACTGGGCCGCGATCTTTCTACCATACTATAATCACATTATCTCTTGTATATGCACTGAGCGTAGGGTCGCTGGGATGAAATCTTCCCTGAAAAGTCCCTCAATGTCTACCCAGGTGAAGGTCTCCTCATTGTTTAATTGGAGTGTCAGAATCCACCATCACCCTGCTGCTCCATGGAAGAGACAGGCAGCTATGATCACCATCAAATTAGCTGGTGTCCCATCAAAGAGAAAACCACTACCCCAGCCTCCTTCTAGTCCTCAGTTGCCTCTGGATCTGTCTCACCTCAGATCCTCAGAGGCCTCTACCGTTGATACTCATTCAACACCTTCGGTCGGCATGCACCATCTGTTGTTGGGGCTAGTGACAACAATTTCCCACCAGGTAATGGTGTTGCTGGTACACCACCCAAAATTACTAACACCATAAGAGGGCCCTGCACCGAAGCCTCCTCACTCGGTGGGCCATCATCGTGTACTCTTTTGGGAACCCGGTCTGGCTTTCAATGTATTGGAATCAAGAAAGAAAATAGGTTTCCCACCGTTAATAAGTTATACCATGTGAGATATCTCAAGGAAATCATTAAAAAACAATTTCAAAACACACGCAATCAATGTTTATGGGCACTAAGTCAGAAATAAAAATTGAGGGTCTTGATGTATGGATACGTCATCCACCACACAAACATTAGATTCCCTAAACTAAAAACCACATATATAACACATAACACTATTTACACTTAGAAAATATTATAGTCCTATTGGTTCGGTAGAATTAACACCTCTAATAGCACATTGTCATGACCTGTCCCCTAGGGCCCATTCCATGACTACCCCAACTCACCTTCCAGAGGCCAGAGGCTGGAGACTAGCATCGAGAAGGTGTATCCCTATATTAGGAAGGCATTGTCTTTAAACTTGTACAAGCACACAATCCAAGAACGAAAGAAAAACAACCATGAAGAAAACTATTGTAGTAAAAAATTGTACTAAAAGTAAAGGGGCGGGAATACAAGACCAAATGAAAAGTAAAAATACAACTAAAAAGAGAAAACAACTCATGGATCATCCACCGAGGATCCTACCTAAAGAGTTGGTATAGCTCATGATAAGTAGTCAATGCAGCAGGTCACGTCAAACTATCCACCTCTTAAAACCATCTAGTCATAGCTCCCTTAGCCTCGATCAATGACATCTATCGTCATCACTAGACACAACAAGGTGCAGGCATGACCTATGTAGGGATGAGTATAACAATACTCAGTTGGAACCCCGAGACCCCCCGATGGTCTCCTAGTAACTCGCAAAGGATAGACCATAGATCAAGACCTCAAACACAAAGCATGTAGTAGTAATTAACTCTACATAGGTATATGAACATATATTTACAAATTTTATCATGATATACTCATCTCATACATGAGGAAACATAAGGTTCCAACTCTTAATCCATTAGATCCATTGATATATGAGTAAGGAATACCACAAAGGTAACACCACGGATGTAACACCACAAAGGTAAATGTACCACAATGTTAACACCATGAAGTTTACACCAAGAAGGTAAAATTACCACAAAGGTAAATACCCATATCTAACCCTATATATAACTAAAGTACATAAGTATAGATGACTAGTCGTAAATCTCGATCATTTTATTCTGTCGAGAGGCTCTATTGTTGACCCACATAGGATCGATATATGCTGACCCACACAAGATCACTAGGTGTTGACCCACTCAGGATCGATAGATACTGACCCTCATAGGTTCACTATGTGCTAACCCACAGAGGATCGATTGATGTAGACCCACATATGATCAATGTTATTTCTTCACATTACATCCATCCATGAGATTCCCACACTAATCACGCTTGATTCTGGGAGGATCCACTCCTCAAGGCATCAATCATACCTCAACCACGAAAATGATCCATGAAAGGTATCCCAATGGACCCCCATGTTGTAAGGGTTCTAATGCGATATAAATCACGTCAATCATAAACCCATTCTGTGACTTATAAGAATTTTAGTACCAAGGGCTCGGTGGATTCGGTTTCAATCCAAACCGGACATAATCAAACATTCTCCAAAACACTAGTAGAGTATACCAATATGATAGTCTGACTCCAAGGATCCTAGAACCATGTATGGTTTGTCAAACAGATGTCTGGTTCACAAGTTATGGCCCTTTAAGAGAAACAGGGATTGGTTGGCTCTAGGTCCGGTCCAACCGACCCGGCCCGACCCGACCCTGTTCGAGTATGTCTCGGACCGGCCTAAACTGGCCTAGACTAATCTAGTTGGGCTTTGCTATGGACCGGCCTGGCACGGCCTAACACATGGAGGGGTGCAACCTGGTGGCTATGCCCACCCTAGCTAGTGCTGGTGGGGGGGGGTGGTCCCCCCTTTCTCCCGAATGGCTAAGCTGTTCAGGTAGTAGAATGGTGGTTCCACATGGAACTTCATGGTCATCGAGGGACCCACAGAGGAGGGACCCTCATTCGCCGTTGTGGCTTTGTGTCGTGGCCATATCCAGCAGTACTCTATGGCACGTCACTCTGTCTCCGCTCATGACTAGCTTGTGTAGACCACCGTTGTATGCCGCGACTATGGTCATGGCCTTCTCTGCCAATGGCACACGATGGTGCGCAACCATCTCTTTCACAGCTAGCCATTTTTGGCCGCCACCATCACCCGTTGGCACCAGTCACCGATGCTCTCATGTTGGTGGTACTCCTCTGGTCACCAGGTGCGCTCCGGTGGCCCGTTTTTTTGTCTAAAGGTACCAACAGTCCCCCCAAGATGCCCTCCTTGCTGCTTGACCCTTCATTCTGGGTTCCATCCAACCCATGTAAAAATTCCATGAATAAAGTATAGATCAAAAATGTAGAGGAGGGTTCTAGCCTTGTTCATTTGGCTCATGGCCTCTGTGTTAGCTTGATAACAAGAGGGATGAATAGGATTCATCATACTCTTGAAATTAAAAAAATATAAATCCCTACCTCAAGATCATTGGAACACTTCTGTGTTTGAGGAAGAGTCGGTGTTCATTGGTTTGTGATGTAGTGGTTCTCGTCACCGCTTGCTAGAAATGAATCCATACTTAAAGTGGTTGGTGCCATAGTATTTTACTAGAGCTTTATCACTTGGTGAAGTCGTGCCAACGCCCCTCCCCAAGCTCCATATAAATAGTGGTAGGGGAAGTGGTAAGTAATTCCATTTGAAATTTATGAGGTTCATTTAATAATGAACATTCCTAAATTCCAACAATATGGTTACTAACATTGAGGATCCAAACCAAATAATGGCTTGACATGTTGTTGGTCCCGCCACCGCCACTTTTCCATTTTTTGAAAAGAAAAAAGTGAAATAAATTAACTTTTTTATTATATTATTTATTTAAAAGTCCAAAATATATATTTTTCTCCAAACCTACTATGGTTGAAGTGAAGTCTCCCTTAAGAAAATCCTAGCACTGAAGATTCTACGATGCTCTCAGATTTTTAATATGAGCACCAGTTCAGAAGTTAGAAATTTCCATTTTCACATTTATTGAACGCACCTTAAAAAAATTTATAAATTCATTCTGGGAACATCGGGCATCGAAATCACACGCCGTCCATTTTCAAAAATTCGTAATAATTTAATATAATTAAAAACAATTACATGGAAAATCCAGGACTTTACAATTAATTTAATTTCTCATACATTAATAATTCTTGAGAGGTAGATGGAAAATGGAATTCAAGGTAAGAAAATTTTTTCAGATAAATAATTTATATATCCAATACATAATATAATAGAAACAAAAATATATTTATAGATATTTTATTTAGGATAAAATATTATGTAATTTCTTAAAATCCCTTGTATAATATGATTACCATCATAAACCCAGTTATATAAAGTATTATTATTATTATTATTTTATGGAATGGGATAACATACTCTATGATTAATATTTTTTACCAGCTTGAAAAATAAATATTCATCACCGGATGCTGTTCAAGTCCACTCAAACATCTCATAATTTAGTTAATACCTAAATAAAAAAAAATTAATTATCTTATATAATTGTCTTATGCACATACTAGTAAATAAATATTAATTAAATGTTTAATAAAAAAATATTTTAATCACAATTGGATGCATAAATAATAATTAAAATTCTTTGAGCAATAAAACATGAATAAAATTATTTTTCAATAATGAGAATAATATTTATTCCAATAATTCAATTCAAATTGAATATAATCAGGATCAGTAGAAACGCTTAGTGTGTGACCCACTGTGATTCTTTCTCATTGGAATTAGATGAGAACACCTATTTTCGAGGATTACTATCAAAAAATTGATCAAGGATCCCAAGATAATAAACATAATGTCCCAATGTTGACAACCATGTCAGAATGCTCACTCTAAAATATAATTCCCTTATCACAATCTCTCATCAAGTAGGTTTCACATTTACGTCATTAACATTTGTTCTTGATATTTCATTCATTTATTATCTGAAATATACATCATTACACTACAAACATGGAATTTCAATGGAAAATTATATTTCAATCAAATGTTCAAAATATCAAAATTCATAAAGACAGAAGAGACAAATTTGTCCTAAACATATTAATTAACAGCATTTTATTCAAGATCCATGAAATGTATCAAAAATTTACATGAACTATTATAATCATGGTATATGAAATAAAACAATGTATATGGGCCATAAAATTCCTTAATAATAATCCTAAATTCGAAGGACCATTACCCATGGTTTCATATAGGAATATCTAATGACACCAAAACATGCTAAATTATTACTTGTGTGTCTACTCTCATAATCTACCATCTTGGAGATTACTAACTAATAAATTCATATGATGAAGCCTCATTCAATTATGATTACTCACACATGTAATTTCATGTTCTATGTTCCCTGTCACAGTATATTATCTGACTGTATAACTATATTTAAGAGATATCTTCATAGAATATAAAGCTTCTCATCATAGTGGGGAATATGTATTACATTATCAATGCAACATATTCTCAATGATATTATCACATTAATTTTATAAAAATTATGGATCATTATGTGTTAAAATATTTAAATTTATATTTACATCACTAGATATACATGTAATCTAAAGCAATAATTAGTTGGTTATAGGGAACTATCTTCAAAAAATTCCAACATCCAATCGTTCCAACCTCTAACAAATGTTTAGTTCTAAAATGATATACATACTTCTTCTGATTAGGGATATAGCTAATAGACATACCAGATTTTAGTGTTTAGGGATGAAAAATACCCATCAATGTGTTGTGAATCTGTATACTACAACATTACAACCTTGAGAAAATCCCACAAGTTGTGATATAACTGAGTATCCACCTATATTTTCCCATGTTATAATTTTATAATCCTAACTAAATCCACAGTTAATGATTATCGTAAAATTATAAATCAATTAATATATTATAAACCATACATTGAATAAGATGTTATTAAACATCTTATTATGCTACATCAGAAGCTTTAAAAAACTTAGGTATTATTTAATTACAAGGATTGGATGTAATATTTTTTTATTACATATTACGTTTAGCAATTTTTATGATACTTGGTCAAATTGAACTAAGTATATAAATGATTTTACTTCCCTTGATGACTAGTATTCCCACATCTAAAAATACCTTGAAATCATCCAATTATACCTTTCCATGTGGTATCAAATAGTTATAACTACATATATATTTAGTTATATTAGATCTATTTAATATTAATTTTTTTTGATTTATGCACTATTAAGATGAATCATCAGTATATATCTTGAAACATGATAGTAATTTTTAGAACTTAATCTTGGGAAATTATTTTAATCTCTTAAAATGATAATGAATATTATACTAGAATATTATATGTCAATAAAATTATGTTCATGGATTGATCCAACATGTAAAATAATTTTTAATGCTTTTATTATAAATAGATTTAGAAAATTCATAGTTCAAATTTTATATATTTTTCTCCCAGAAAAGAGTTGATACTTTAATCCAGAAAAAGAGAAATATAATTATATAGTATTAAAAACTAATATGACATAAAATTTGGTTTCCATTTGCTATCAACATATTTTACTTAAAAACTAATAACACTCCCACTAACCATTTAGAGACACATGTCAGTCAATTATTTTATAATTAATGTTCTATGATCTCTTTTCCTAATTTATTCATAAATCAATGTATGTTATCAACATATCATATTAGAATATATATATATGTCATCAAACCATTTCTTTATTCCAAATAGATATATAACATTGGGTTTCCGTTTTGATCATATTGTGTAGATATATTATATAAAGAAACTTATAAATAATATGGAATTGAAAATCAACTACCCAATATGACTATCCTAGAAAAATGATTTAAAATGTTTAATTCAAAAATAAATTTATTCATGATGAGTGGTGAATAGGCTATTTTATATACTAATATTTTTAATAATCAATCATTATTAATCATTATAATCTAGTGCCATCTATATATATTTTTATTTGAATACTCACCAGTAGTGACAAGTCTAATAAACATTCAAAATATAGAGGCTCTGAATCACAGTATATTGAGTCTATTACTTGAATCTATATATACCATTCATCTTAGGAATATTATAATTTTCTAATTATTATTAGGAATTATTATTTTAAAATAATAATTCAATTTTCACCTTTATGATGAATATAAACAACCTATCTGATAATAAACTACTATACAGTACTTGTGTTTGGAAAAACTCTTCCCTCTAAGTTGAGTGGAGTCCATTATTCTTATGTCAGCTCAGGTGTATCCAAATCCTTAACCTATATAAGATAATTTTTATCGCAATATAATAAATGGGATTTGATTCAATTCTGTAAATATATTTAGTCTTTACTAGATGTTAATATCCTCAGTGGATTTAGGATCATTATCTCAGATGCATGTTAGTGTTTTGATGTTCGTTTGTAGCTAATGAAAACATTTAACAAGTTGTTTTCAATAAAATTTCATGGTAGTGTTCTAATTGATTCTTATCATATTCCATTTTGATATGATATCAGTTAAACAATATAGTAGAAATATGGTAATTTTTCCCCTTCTAATTTCAAAATATGTCTTGAAATGTATAATAGTATATTTTTAGTATATATAAGATTATTAATTGATCTTCATTTTTCTACTATAGTGAAATTAATTTTTCTAAGGAAATATAATTTAGGGATATCCATAACTCTATATAACTGATCAATTATTACTTGGATAATATATACTTGGAATATCTAGCATTAATATTCCTTTTACAATGTGCACACCTTTACCTCCTTGAGCATTTCCAAAATTTCTCATGAAGTATATGAAATAAAATTTATCATTAAAATAGTTTAAATGGTTGTGTTAAAAAAAGTATAAATGTTTTATGAAATAATAATTTATAAAAAGGATTATTTTTCTAAAAAATTAAAGGTACATTTTTAGTATACTTATTAAATTAGATCAATTGATACCAAAATACATTAAAAGAAATAAACAGTCCAAATACATTCAGTTATTTTTGATAAATAATTATCTTTATATAATTGGGTAAGTTTTTTATATATTATATCCATCATTCATATTAATGAATATTTATTATTCAATAGTTACTAATCTATTATTTTAGTATTAGAGAACAATTCAAAATCTATTCTAAAAAGAAATATTGTCTCAATGTGTTGAAATGGACATTGATATAAACGTTTTGGTCAAACTTATTACAATATCAAATCAATAAAATTGGTAATAAAAAATATTGAGCTCCCCTTGAATGACATAAGAATCACATTTTATCATATCTATTTGAGTTCACACTACAAACATTCTATTCGTTCATGCATCCTATATTTAAACACATGTATATTGTAATTATTTTTTATTTAATACACAAGTGGTGCATAGAAAAATGTTGAATATAACTAATGTGGGTAAAACTGATATATTCTTCAATTCATTTCAATTTCATTTCCACTATTTATTATTCCATTATAAGAAGAAAATATCATCCAGTTCATTCTTCTACCTTTGAATATTTTCTATCCATGATGGATTTCACAATAGATCTTTTGTATTTAGATTAGACATGTTATATTCCTCATTTTATTTAAATATTTTCAAAACAAGGGTTGGATAATAATTTTTCAACCAATCCTTTTGATATTGGATTAGTTTGGATAAATGTTTCTTGAGTGACTTCATAATTATGTTGATCCAGAATTTGAAAAATAATGATAATTTTGGTGGTAAGGGTAATATAATAAAATTAATGAATAAATCATTGTCCATTTGTAATCCCAATTTTACTATCTAGTCAATACACCTTAGAATTTTGAAAGAATGATTATTTTATAATTTCTTTCTTCCATTTTACACTGATATTGTGCATTGAAAATCATATTATTTTCAGGCCTTCCCTTATCTTTCTCAATATTAATAATATGAGATATTATGGTGTAGGTATATATGTTTTTTGTTTTTTCACCAATTGTCTAGAAAAAGGTGATAATATAACACAGTGGACATAGGAATCATCCTCAACATATCTCTGGTAGAAATCCTTTTCATCTTTTCTCAATTACTGCGGTACTAGAATATGAGTAGGGGATTCCAAAACATAATAGAAACTTTCTGATAATAACGTATCATATAAAAGATTATTCCATATCTAAAATTTTATATTTTAAGGACACAACCTATGCTAAGGAATGATCTCCCTATTTTTACAATGTCTTTAATTAGGAATCACATAATTGGTTCCTCAAGCCGGTGGGACAAATGGCCTCATGTGGGCCTACCGATATGCCAGAGACTTCCAAATAGTAACGAGGGTCTATGGTGGTATAATGGGGCGATTATACCCTAATTTCTTTGTGGAGCAGTGGATAATAAGAAATAAATAGACTATAGAGAAATCATGATATAAATGATGGAACTATTGAAATGGATAAAATGAATATCAAAATAATAATAATTATTATAATTATAATAAAGACCATAGGTTCAGTCATTTACAATGATGTCAATTCATGATGATATACAAAAAGGGGAAACAAATGACAAGAATATAAATAATGCTATATAAAAATAAAAAAATTCAAACTACTTATACACTATAATCATGATCATATACTCAATCCTATTCTCCCATGATTCATGCTATATGAAAAAAGAATTAAGCATCTATAACATGGAGTATTCCACTATCCATAACTTTAGTAATGAGGTCTACTCAAATACCATAGGTGGCCTGAGTATAGTGTGAGATAAACTCAATACACCACCACCACAATGTCTAGAAATATTCCAAGTAGTGTAAAGTGTTGCAAAATGTGCATGAATAAGTGAATAATGAGAAATGATGGAAATTAAATACCCATCGGCTCAGGTTCCTACAGAAAACTAGGTTGACTCTTCCAACTTTGGCATAGGATAATATAAGATTATAATAT
Source organism: Viscum album (assembly GCA_963277665.1). Taxonomy (NCBI): domain Eukaryota; kingdom Viridiplantae; phylum Streptophyta; class Magnoliopsida; order Santalales; family Viscaceae; genus Viscum; species Viscum album. The sequence goes on along the minus strand of OY728142.1, from coordinate 1,323,582,224 downwards.
GTTAACATATATATATAAGTAACAAAAAACATATATATGTAGTTATATATTGTCTACATTTATATGAACTAATTAAATTAGGATATATGTAGGCATATACATGGAAACTATTATTTAGATTGACCTAGGGAATAACTCAAAAATCCATAACTAGTCTAAGGATATATAGGCTCTATTAAGGGAATAATACCAAAATCTCATAATGAATATGATACTTCATGCTCAACACTCAATATAGGTGGGTGATATTTCATGCCCAACACTTGAAATAGGGAAACATTTAGTGCCTTTCATGACATCCAGAAACAAGTATAACAGTGAGAGTTGTCATCCTCAACACCCAATGTAAGGGGGAGTGAAACATAATGCTCATAAATTATCGTATACACCATTTAATTAGAAATAATAATGATATAATTTTAATAATAACTTTAATTTTTTGGATTTTCTCTTAATAATTTGCATCATCAAGCCCCAATATATATCAATGGGTGCCACAGTTGATATATGCTATATATTTAATAGAATGAATCATTAGGTGAGGCCTTTAAACTAATTATATTTTATTTAAAACAATACATTTCATTTAATGAGTCATTTCAATTCATAATCCTAGAAAAGAAACCCACTGAGAAGGTAGTTGGTTTATTAAATAGGCACATATAGGAGGGAAATTCCATTTTTCATACCTAACAAAACACTTAAAAGGTTTTAAGTCCTCTAAAAAATTCTATTAAATAGGGAAATCAATTTATCACACACATATTGGTGGTTACGAATGAGTTCATCATATTCTATACACTTATAAATGGTCCAGATGAGTTTAATATTGTGCTTTAATTAATTTAAAAAGGAAGAAGATGTTTTAAGGCGACACACATGTATTTGTGGCATGTCGCACAGTGGTGAATTCTATGAAAGTACTAAAACATTTGGGATTGAAATGTTAAACACTTTCCTTAGAGGTTTAGAAGACTCCTTGCCTAATATCAGCATTATATTTGTAGTTGAATAGAATAAATCTGAGAAATGGTCCCATACCCTCAAAATAATGCTAATGATATCACCCCAAAACATCCCAAGAGACATGAAATGAAATTAATATTGGAAGTAATATGATTATATATCATAATAATGAAGACCCAACATGACTAAAAACATTTAATTTTTGGTTTGGATAAAGGATAAATGGAAATCCCTGTCATGTGGGGTGGAAGAACTCAAGGGAGAAGGGAGGAGGCTCCAGCCCCTAGAAAATGATAGCACGAATGATAATGTGAGGTAATAAATTCATTAATTAAAAACCCATAAAATCGCACTCTTTCATTGGGATTCACATTTTGGCTATATGTTTGGCTAAACTGTGTAGTAACCATGTGTTAGGAACTGCCTCAGGAGGGACCCACACAGGCTTGGTTCATGGTTTTCTTAACCGCGTGCAAGCTGTGTGAAACCCACTATGATGATGTATGAAAATTTTCACATGATCATATTCCTCTGATCACAATGTTTTTGGAAAATTTTGAGGTACCAATATCTCCGAAAAAATTTCCCAAATAATTATGGTAAACTATACAGATTGAGTAGAATGATTTCTAGTAATTGTGTACCCAACCCGTTTTTCCAACGTTCAGGGGTGTGGGATTAAAAAACCCCATTCCCTCTCATGAACTCCCTGAATCCATTATATACTATTAAAATTGCTGGGAATTGAATTAATTATGAGAAAAATATTACATTCATTAAAATATGGTTCTTTAGAACCTTTTCGCGTTAAATAAACACTTCCCTGAAATGGACTTCTAAGGGTAATGTGAGATCATCAAACAATCAATACAGACACTGGTCTCATATATCAGCTTACCATCCATAGAAAATATCATATACTCAACCATGATTCCATATAAACCATTATAAAGTAACTCAACAACCTCATAGTGTTTTCACACCTCAATCAACACTACACACCAGATACTTCTCATTGGAAGTAACCACATATTACACAACCTTGTTAGTTATAAAAACATGTGATGGGTAAAGATAATACAAATTTTGTTTTGATACATGAAATACATCATGGATAAATTTATATCTCTAATTATGTATTATCCTTTAATTCAATAATCAAAATTAGTTTCATAGTGACAAAGGTTTTAATGAATCATGGAGAAAGCTTACCCTTCCTCTAAATTCTTCGATGGCACAACATGGGAAAAACTCCTAGGAAATCCTGATCTCTGATGTCAAACTCAATATCTCATTAGTGATGACTGTAATATGAAATTTATCTAGAGTGAGATATCAACATGCATTCCCTGATCAACTAGACCTACTCTGAACTCTCCAAGACAAGTCGTGGTCCAAGAAAAGTTGCCTCTCCTTCCTCTAGCCAACACAGAGGGGATTAACAAGGACTACTATATAAATATTCATATGTTTCCATCCAAATGGTATCTTGAAAAAAATTATTTTATGAAACCCCAAAAAGGATTATTTATTTCTTATAGGAACCCTAAAGACTACAGAAACATCCAAAGAGAATTCCCACTAACACCTGAATCGGGAACTATGTCTGTTCGTCAGCCTAAGTGTGATAGGCTATGTTCAAAATATTTTGTGTAACCAAGGCCTTTTGTATCCCCATCGAAAATTGAGATGTGAAGTGATAATACCTATTATAAATTTTAGATTTTGGAGATCCATGAAGATGTATGACCTCCTTGATGTATAGTCTCCAAAGATCATCTATCTAAAACCTCTCATAAAGAGGTAAAAAATGTGTGACCTTCATCAAATTATTAAAGAATATAAAAAATGTACTATTTCCATGAGGCGATTTGTGTATACCAGTAACAAATCACATAGAGACATCATCATATTTCCACTCATGAATGGAAAATTACTATAGAATTCCTTCTTGTCACTGATGTTTTGTCTTTACCTGATAACAGGTGAAACGCCGAGTGATAAATTTTGCTCTCTCCCATCTCATATCAGGACACTAATACAAACAATGTATGTCTTGATAAATCTTCATTATTTCAAGATTTAATCCCCAAAATGATACATAAAATTGTCATATCATCTCCTCTCTAATCTCTTTTGTGGCCCATAAATGTGCATGGATGTGTAAAGACTCGTCCTCATCCATGGTCCAACTAGAAGATGAATTATCATTTGAGATATTTTTTTTCTAGAATAATCACTCACGATATTTTAATTTTATCATTATCACTTGTTCCAAAATGGTAGGGGTCATCACAAAATAAGGTAAGATAGTATTCACATGATCCTCCAAAGCTTCAACATGAATATTTTCAAAAAAAGTCCATGAGATAACACTCACCACATTCCTCATGAACCACCTATGTCTGAGTATTATGGCTCAGAGAATCAGCTACAAAATTTCCTTTTCTAGATATAGTGGAAAGCCTAAAATTATATGACTATAAGTAAAAAATATCTCTACACTTTACGACATTAAATTCATGGTACATAATGTTGTACTTGGGGATTTTTTGATCCGTGAATACCAAAAAAATGATCTCTAAGTAAATAATGACACAAACAAAGTAGATAATGAACATGAACAACTGACATTAAGTTGTGTGTTAGGTAATTCTGCTATTAGGACTCATTTGATGAGAACTGTACGACTCACTCATCCTACATTAGGACATATCATAACTCTATACCTAATTTATCATAGTAGATTTTATATATTCATAAAAAAAATTATAGAATAATGATCTATGTTGTAGTCAATCATCAATTCAATTCATGAAAGGATAATTCACATGTTTCTAACCATAAAAATTTAACACCCTTATTTGTCAGACTAGGAAGATACACTTCTAGGCAAGAGAAATTATTAAGGAAGCATCTGTAATACCTTGAATACCCCCAGAAAAATCTTATGTAAAATATTGTCTTAGTATTATCGTAATAAAATAAAGTTATCAAATTCTCTAGGTGTATGGTTACTCTTAATTATGAGATGATGTATCCCAATAATTGAACAACATTGTTATAAAATATTAATTTTATAATAAGGGAGTAATTATGGGGCTATCCCGATGTATTTAAAATGATATCACAATATTGGGAATGGTCATGTAATGAAGTAAAATACAATAAGATATATTCCAAAAATACTACAACAAATGAATCCAAATACGGGTGAAGAAACTTATTCAACAGATCCATGAAAGCAATATGCACATTCATGGGACCCAAAATATTCCCAAGTACTCGTAAGGACCATCCATGATCTAGAAGAATATGTATGGTATTTATAATGATATGACATGTTCATGATGATAGAACAACCTCAAATAAATCTTTCATAATATCTAATATCAATATGATTGATCAAAGTGATCACCTAATCGAGACAGTGGATATTGGTTCTTAATTGTAAGACGGTTAAACCATTAGTAATATACACAAATCATTAGGAAACCATTCATATTCTTATAAAAACATACTAGGGAACCCCATCTAGAATTTTTGTACATATAAATCATTTATCCATCAGGTCATCTAGAAATTTCAGGAGCCCCAAAAGCTCTGTAGATTCCATCTAGTAAGCGGGAATAGAATTTTGTTCTTGCACCTGAAAGTTAGCATAATAGTAAATTTTACCTCTCTCTTTTGAGGGAATCTATAAAATTTTTATGGGAAGACATACCTGAAACAATATACTACATGGTCGAAAGAATTGGCTTGTAACCATAAATCATATATCAAAAGAAATGTAATTTGTATTATCACTATACCTTTCCCCTAATGCTCAGATCCATCTAAAGATGCATAGACATCCCATTCTCTCTTATTCACATCTACACTACACCACTCTGATGTAAATTCCACCCTCTAGTGATATTAGTCAATATGGTTCCCATAGGGAACTAACCATTCCATCCAAATAATTAAATCAAACCATATCATGTCAAAGAGGAAAATATTCCACTCGATGAGTTATCCATCTATCATATGGGGAAATTCATATGTTAGAAAATTGTATCTGATCAGATACCCAATGTGTATCAAGGGTCATCAACCCTAGAAGTGATATATCTTGATCCCAAAAAATTATAATACTTCATCCCATAAAAATAGTGAGGTGTGTATGTGTCAAATAAAGCATACACTAAGGTAGATGCTACTAGAACAGTTGCTCAAACAAGAGATGTTTCACTGATCTTCCCCTCTAGGATAGGTTGCACTATATGTTATTGGCCTATATCTTGGCATTGATTAATAAAATGACCACCCTATTCTAGTCCACTAAGCTAGGAAAGGATATCCTGAGTTTTATTACCTCTCCCTCAGCTGCCACTTCAGCCTGAGCAGTCAGTGTTATTCTAACTACCGTTTGGGAAATATGATACTACCCAACTCTAGACCATGGGGTTAGTGTAGATCCTCTCTTTATAGGGACTAATGTAAACTTCTTATAGAATTATAGGATATTCACCATCCTACCACATCATCTACACTCAACTAGATCTCACAAACATCGAGTTTTCATATTTCGTTACTTCCTGCAATAGTGAAAAATTAATAATTTACCTATACAAACTATATGACAACTTCTACCCCTATAAGAAACCTCAAAATGTCACTTACATCCACTAGAATAAAACCTTATATATCAAGGTGATGAATAACCTAGGTTTCCACTATAATATTCCCTCAGATTCCTGTCAGTCTATGAGGTCCAAGATTACTATATCTTAAATATTCATCATTTGAAAAACATTGTCCTGTTATCCAATAGCATATAACAGCCCATCCAAATGTTTCATGGTAGTCATAAGATCACCACCCTTTATATTTTTTGTTAATAATAACAACTCAGCAATGTGAGAACAATACTCAGTGGGAGATATGGCTTCATACCAAAGGTTAACAAACACTCTAGACCGGTAATTCCACTGAGTATGTGTAAAGAATTAATCAAATAATTTCATTTTAAAGTCCTTCTAAATCATATATTGATGTCTATATACCTTGTTAATAATATCCCACATTCAAATAGAATAATTGTATAACATATATGAATCATTTTTTACTCTCCACTATGCAGTCATCATTGGATGCTCTAATATAGAATTCATAGCCTCTTTCTTTGATATTACAACATTAGGTCCATCATCCCCTAAAAAGGTGGGAGTATGTTGCTACTAAAAATACCAAGTAAACACTTCCATAGTCGGGGTAGGTCAAGAAAAAATGTGGATATTTTTTATCTATTATAATAAACCCTCTTGGAACATTGCATTAGTGACCACATTATGAATAGTGGTTGATTCCATAGGTGGCACTACGTTAGTTATTAGTGGTTACTTTGGGCCCACCACATCTGGTGCAAGGTTGTCACTACCTTCTTGGAGTACAAATTCAATCTATTATAGTGGTGTGATATTATAATTCCAAATTCACACCACAAAAGATATTTTTCATTTTAAAAGTTCACAGATAGAAATAAGAACTATAAAAATCCTTCCTAAGAAAATATCACACCTCAATAACTACTCTAAAAGTCAGGTCTTAGTGATAACAAAAAAGAATAACATCACATAATTAAGTAATATACCCTCCCATATATACACCATAATGTCCATTCTTTGGTCTAGGACATATATTATGTGACATTTGCTCCATTTTATGGTCTTATAATTTCAAGGTATAAAATAATACACCCATTACATTGCAATTTCTATCCTTATATAGGGAAAATAGTTTAATTTAGGTGTTCAATTGTTTTTTAATATTTTTAATAAATTTATTGATATATATATATCGTGGTCTAGTTATTTGGGTCTCTGTTTCATATTCATAAAACTCAAACTTGTAATTGTTTGAAATTAGTATGCCATTTAATTATAACGATACCTTTACATCTCATATATAACACATAGGTCTAAAATCACAATATGGAATAATTTGAAAATTAAGGTTTCATCACCATTATAGGCATGAAAATGCCACTTAGATTGATGTAAGAACTTTAATTAATCAAATTATATTTTACCTATAAGAAATGTCAGCACATTTCAATATATAATAATTAGGAACTAAACATTATGTAGAAGGAATGTACAAGTAGAAAATAAACATTGATTTGAAAAATGTACGGAATATTTGTCCAAATGTTTCTAAAATAATGCAAGAGATGATAATTCCTTACCTTACCTACTAGGGAATGAATTCTGTTTTAATATCATACACAGTAATAATACCACAAGACATGTTCACCAAACAATGGTGTAATCAAATACACTATAATTAGAAAAAATTAGTATAGAATTAACCCATCCGAGGAAATTTGAGTTTCTCTTGAATGTGTCTTAGCAACACTCTGGCATAGTCTCATTACAAAATTCCATTACATCCTGGTTCCATGTCTAAAAACTAAATTTTAAGAAAAGAAGAAATGAATTTCTCTGATTCCTCTCTGTAATATCCTGACCTGAGATCTAATAAACCAGTGTCCCAAGCCAATGGGTCACATGGCCTCCAAAATATCTCCTCATATTCCTGAGGCTGTCAACTAGTATTAATGGTCTATTGTTGTATAGTAGGGAGACTATTAACTCATATTATATTGGCATAATAAAATGTAACAAATAAAAACACAATGATAGAAGAATGATATAAAATATATAAAAATGGAAACAAATGCATTGAATCACTGTGGGAGATTAAATAACCCAAATCAACAATAATATTCAAAATACCATAGAATGATTCAAATAAATGATTCCATGGAATGTTGATATACAAAATGTGGAAAAATTGGACAATTATTTACGTCATTCTACAAAAAAATAATAAAACATCCAAAAGATTGCACCCCAAGAATCATGGGAATATGCCAAATCCCCTCCTCCATTGATCCATGGTTAATAAGAATAAATAAAGAGTATATAATCGGGTAATTTCTATTATTCAGAAATAAAAACATTTGGTCTAATCGGATAATAAAGGTGGCCCAGGTTTGGTGTGAGATACACTCTGCATGCCACCACCAACTGTGTCTAGAAATACGCAATGTTGTGTAAATATCAATGTAGTGTACAAGTATAAATAAATAATTAGTAGTGCCAAAAATTAATATTTGCTTGCTTGGGATCCTACAGAGAACCTAGTAGGCTCTTCCTAGTTGGTGTAGGCTGATATATGATATTTATTAATAAATATATACATATATAAGTACCAATAATAAACATATAAATATATTTATATATTGTATTAATGTATATGCACTGTGTAAATGGGGACATAAGTTTGAATATACATGGATACTAGGTTTTAGCAAGACCGAAATCATAACTTAGGTGTCAATAACTAGTCTAATGATATATAGGCTACGGAAATGGTACAATTCCATGATCTTATATTGAATGTGGGATGTCTTGCACAACACTCGACATAGGAGGGGTGAGACATCATGCACAATAATTGAAATAGGGGAATATAGATCACTATTCCCATCATCCAAATACAATTATAATGGTAATAGATGTCATGATCAACAACATACTTAATGGATAGTGAAAAATCATGCCCAATAAGTCTCTTAACCATCATTTAGTGGCTCATAATAATGGAATAATCACAAGAATAATAATAATAATAATAATAATTTTGGGGATTACCACTTAAGAATCATAATAATTAATCAAAACTATATATCACTGGGTATCACATTTCATATATTACTCACATTTGAAACCACACCTCACTAGGGTGTGGACTTAACACCAAATATATATCATTTAAACCAATTTATTTCATTTTATTAAACAAGTGAATTCATAATCAATGAAAACCAACCCACTTTAAATGTATATAGTTAAGTAAATGGGAATTTGCAGGAGGTAAATTTCATTCTCTAGTCCATGAGGAATACATAAGAGGCATTTGGTCTATTAAACATTTATATTAAAGGAGAAATCCAATTTATCACCCTCAAAGGAGTGTAAATTAATGATCTCAACATCTTTTAACCACTTAACAAGGTCCCTTGGGAGCATAAAATTATTATTTAATTGATTTAAAAATGAAGAATGCATTTTATGTTGATTTTTGGAATTGTGGGTCACACTACAAAATGGATAAATCTATGAAAACAGTAAAAAAAATTAGAACGAAATCTAGGCCTCCTATCTTAGGTTGGTAGAGGACTCCACATAAAATATCGGCTCCATATTTGAAGTAGAATAGAAGAAATCAATTAATTTTTCTAAGGTTCTAATAATAGGGAGAATGAGGCCACAACAAAATAGTGTAAGGGGTGGTAAATGAACTAATATTGAATGTAATAGGATTTGTGATTGTATTGATGTGGATCTAACCAAACTAATGGTGTTTGATTCGCAATATGGATTATGGAGAAACCCAAATATGAAACATGGGAGGAGGAAGAACCCATGGGAGAAAGGAGGAGGATCCATCTGTTGTAAATGACAGAAATGATTGGGTGAGGTATTAAAGTGATTATGGGAAAACCCAAAAAAAATAACACTCCAACATTGGGTCACATGTTTTGTCCACATGGTTGGACAAACCAGGGGATAATTGTGGACTACACACTTCCTAGATAAGGACCCACATGAGGTATGTGTATGGTTTTCCTAGACATTCACAGGATGGGTGAAAACCAATTTCAAAGTATCCAAAAATTTTGGCATAGTAATGTGCCTTGGATGATACAATTTCTGAAAAATCATAAACCCCCTTCTCCCCTCTAAATTTCTCCCCACAGAATTTTCAAATAATGTGCAGGTTGTTCAGCATGGTTTCCACTAACTATGCATCCTGATCTATTTCTCCAAATTCCTGGGCTTCATTCTTCGAACAATCCCAACACACCCTCATGACCTATTTCACTCTACCAATTATCATTACAAGGGCTGAACTAAGGAATCATAGATGTAAAAAATGATCTATACCTTCTTGAAAAGATGTGTTCTTACAGCTGTAATGGTTTGTCAATATATTTTATAAATTAATATAAATAAATGATTAATAGTTTATTGTATTATAAATTATGTTATAAATAATATTAATTAAATTTTAATAATTATAGAACTATTTTATAAAGTCTCAATATCTCTCACCAGTGAACACGGAATGTTTAGTTTCATAGAAATTCTAGTGAAAAGGATCAATATTCCCATTCATAGTTCCCTATTAGGGTTTTACATGATACATGAAGGTGTTTAGGTAGGCAATCATTTTCCAAATATGGGTTTGTAACTCCTTTATCCATTGATCTGATTCCATAATCTAGGAATCATTAGTTGGATTTTCTCAACACTTTCCCCCCAAATTACACTAAATCCAGCAAGGGATACTCCTTTTCTTACAAAATGGTTATGTCAACCCAAAACCTTTATAAGAACTCCCCTTATGAAAGTAAGTGTGCCAAAATGTTTTGTTCAAACTCTTAGTTCTATTAATCATCATTCTTAATCATGTAATGGAAAGACAAGTATGAGTTAATATTAAGTTGGGGGATTTGATTTTATTATACATAAATTTTATATTTATTATCTTCTACATTATTTTTCAATATTAAGTTTATTTTACATAATAAATTATTCATTATGGATTAAATATTTAACATTATCCATTTATTTTACTTTGTCTTTTCACATTAATTAATTTATTTATATCATTGTAATCTTATATCCATTAAATAAAAAATTCATAAGAAACAAATATTTAATTAATTAAATGACCCATTTATGAGAATATATAGTGGTTTATTTAACAAGTTTACATTAATTAACGCTATAACAGATGTGAAATAACTCATATTCTAGGTCCTGGAATGAGTTACAACATTCCACCATTCCACCTATGCAACACTAGGTTTGGCATCATTATGGATCTATCTTCAACAACCTCAATATGAAATGGGAAACACCATTATTTAAAAGTATTTATCAATCACATCCATATGAGGAGAACAAAAGGATTCTATAAATTGTTATTATAGAAATAACCTAGGATAAGTATGTGCAACAAAATAATAGAGGGAGTTATGAAACTTGGTCTATAAAATTTATTTAACAATTAATATTTTGAACACATGTAGAAAATCAATTTAGTTTAATATTAACTCAAAAATGTTCTTGGTCTATCTCATGAAACGTTATACATGAAATTATTACACAATATTAAACTTGTTAACATTAATTTCTTATTTTTTATCTTTTATTAAGATAAATGCACTTTCAAAAGTTAATTAATTAATTAATTAATTATCATCAATCCTAACGACCATCCAAATCCTCTTGATGATAACCATAATTAAGCTATTAATGAAAAATAAATGAAAAAACTGATTATTATATACAATTGAAATAAATTACATAATCATTTAAATTAAAAAAAACAGTTATCAAATTTTCAAACACAACAATTCAAAATCAATAAAATATGGTTTTAATGGTGTAATTTTAAATTTAATGTAAGTTAATTCTACTAATATTTTGGAGACTACATTATATGCATTATCTAATTACAAATCATTCTCTTTAGTTGTCATGTATCTAGCTAAACACCACTTATCTTCTTTCTTTATTACTAGGATAATTGATTAAGATAAGGCATGTATCTTGGCTGGACTACGTGGTGTGCATAAGCCTTCTACATTCCATGTATCAATTACTCCATGTGTTGGTTATTCCTGTTTAATGGCTTGACATGTATTTTGGACATGATAAATAATAACCTAAATTTCGCATACACCACATACATGTCATGTATATCATTAATTCTCCAGGATATTATTCTTACTTGGTATGACCATATAATGTCCACACAAATTGTGTGATTTATGCAACTAACCAATGTAGACTACATGATGTGAATGCCAACAACACATCATGTAATATGATATCCCTTATGTAAGGTTGGATTTGTATATATTTTGAATGCAAATAATTAAAGAAGATTAATTTACTTCTCAATGATTCATGTATACCATGACAAATCTAGGTTCATACAACAAGGGTACACAGCATGTACTCTAGCTGCACTCCTTATAACACAATTTTACTGGAATTTTTTTTGGAACTTCTTGATTACATCTATAGTCATTACTCATCTATTCTCAAAACATTATGAAAATGAAACACATAATTAAAATGATTAATATGTTGATAACATGTTAATTAAAATTAGATTAAATAATGTGTGATATTAAATTAAAAAATTCCATCATAATTTTGTATAAATCAACAATCTAATAACAATTAAAAATTTAAAAAATGACCCCTTTGATACCAGTTTTGGGTTCTAGGTGATCCCTAATCATGTGGTGGTGGGTGAGATAATAAAATTTCATTTAATATTTTGTACCATGTGGCCCCAAGTGATGACCTTTCACATTAAATTTGTAATTAATTTATTTATATCTAAAGACAATAAATACATTTTCATAGGATCCTTTCTTCAATGATGTTATTTATATTCATAAATATAATTTTTGGATTTACATTGTTGTTATGTGATATTAAATGGGTAGAATCCATCTAGCGGTGATATGAATGTTCTCCTTCTATCTTCCCGTAATGAAAATTTATTTTCTAGATCTACCACAATGAATAAATTGTCTTGTGTCTTTCATGTAGATCGCTAGCCCATAAATCATGAAGGAATAACTCATATATTTCTCATTCTTGAGAGGGAGAGAGAAAACATAATTTGAGAGAGAATTCATTTTGTGCAACAATTCTCTATATCACAAATATTGTACAAAATAGACAGATCCATCTATATATAGTACTCGGGTTTATGTTAAAATATCATTTAATTGCATACCATCCATTAAAAAAATCATGTGTCTTCATGAGGGATTGAGCTAAGAAATATTACACTAACAAACTAAAATTATATATATAATATTACATAATTTAGAAAACTATATAAATAGTGATAGATAACAAGGAAAAAATTCAAATATCCTTCTATAAAATAATTATGGATAACCCTTTCTTCAATATTAATAAACATGTAAAATTTACGCAAAACTATAGTAGATTTCAATATAAAATTGTACCATCCCAAGATTCATAGAACACCACAAACCGTGGAAAAAAACATATTAAAATAGACAAATCCACCCACCCCTACATCAATCATGCTTTAACCATGTTGAAAACATTCCTCAACAATAAACACATAAACATTTAAATTATTAAAATAGTTAAAAATATACAAGAAAACATCGATAAAATTAAGGATAATAAGACCAAAAAGATGGAATAATTATTTTACTACTACAAAAAAATCATGTGACCACTTCCAATAATTGAAATTGATATCATTGATATTTTATTCAAGATATGAATAAAAACCTTCCAGTTATTAACTTACATTGTATGAATCCAACCCCAAGGATTTCAAGTAGCTACTAATCAAATAAATTTCTAACCAATCCATTCTGAAACCACTCCTAATCTAACGTAAAATATGAAATTTCTTCAGAAAATTAATATACAATTATTTAATCAGAAATTAAGTAGTAAAACACAAAAAAAATATGAGGGTATCTAAAATTATAAACCCTAACTTAACTCCACCCATTTTAAATATATGCGCAACTCTAACCCAAAGAAAATTATAAGGCTAAAGTTAAAAAATAATCACTTAGAAAAAACTACACTGCAAATTTTATTTAAAATACCCCTTTAAATATCCCCTAGAGAATAATCATAAACCACCCCCACATAATGAACATTAAAATAAACCAATATCCAAACCCTAATGGTATATCCTGAGATATGACATAAATATGAGCCTATTAATGAAAACAAAAAATGAAAACAGGAACCACTATATAGACCCTAAAAGTACTCCCTTATCCCTCAAACCAAAAAAACAAAATTGTATTCACTGGCTATATTTAGAATAGAAAACTGAAATATAAATATACATCATATGCATAATAATCTAAAATAATTCCCCTAAGAACCTAACCCCTTACCAAAATGTAATCTAATAAACTAATAATCCTAACACAAATTGAAATCATCATAGTAAACTAAATTCAAAGTCACATAACCCCAAAAATATAACCCAACATTATCACAAAAAATAGAAATAGAAATATATAATATATACCATAAATCTGATCCCTAGTCTTACCATAAACCCATTCTTAAAATGTAAAACTGAACCCTCTACCCCTGGTCATTTTTCACAAAACCCAAAGACCTAAAAATATCACGCTGATATAAATTTAACATTAAATCATATACATAATTACAAACTTAAACCATAAACAATAATCACCTAAGCTCATATCCATGACCGATAAACATAAATTTATCCCCATAAAATAAATTTTATCCTAAAACATAAAATCAATTACATAACCAGCTAACGTAATCCTAACACCTTACTTGAATATAACACACTCCATTTCGAATATTAACAAAAATTTAAACCACCAAATTAATTGTATGTCATAAACACAAAACACCAAACCCATAACCTTATACTAACACCAATATGAATGATAATATCTACCCTACATCCTAAAACTGACCCATAATCCAAACCAATATCCACACCTTCAAACTAATACTCCCTCTAAATTTTTATCACCTAAACTCTATCCCCTAAACCTATAATTAACCCGTTAACATAAATATAAACATATATCAATTAATAACCTGAAAATAAAAATTATTCCTAACCCAATTATAAGAAATAAAAAATAAAAATATTAATAAACCTTGAACACCTAATTCTTAATCCCAAAAACCTAATTACCTTATAATTAAACTAAATCCCCATGTAATACCATTAACATAACCACTAAACACATCACCGTAACATAAAAGTAAATCCAATACCCCAAAAATAACACTGATACTTTAAATAAATAAATACAAACTCAACCTCCATAATTAAATCTAAACATTCACTATAAACCTATTCCACAAACCCTAATCCCAAAGTCACATAAACCCCTTACATAAATATAATCAATTCGCCTCTGAATCCTAACCATAAGCTAAATCATAACTAGAATCCAAAATCTAATTCAATTAACCCCTAACCCAAATCCTAATCAATACCCTCCCCTAACAGAAATTAAAACCTATGCTTAGACTATAATCAGAAACCTATTCCCTAATCCTAATCTGAACCTACAAAATAAAATAATTCCCTGTAGAAAATAATAACTAAAATACAAACCCCAAATGTAACATGAGCACCAATCATAGATTTAAACATTCATTATAAATTTAATATCTAACTTATACTCTACAACATAAAAACTAATAATCATTAAATAACAATGTAACAGAAAAATTATTCAAAACATAATTGTAATACTAGAACATATGATTAATCCTATGCCTACACTCTAAACTCAAAAAACATATTTGTTTAATCTCAATCTAATAATCACCCCTAATATGATTCCATATCCACACCATAAACCAAAAAATAAATCCTAAATACCAAATCCCATATGTCACTTCTAAAACATAAACATAAACACATAAAAAATAAACCAAAATTTAAATACAACGACCGCCTCTCCCAACAACACACCTATACATAATGTAAAATAATAACCAAAATCTACCCATGTACCCTAAAATAAATAACAACCACCAAAAAAAGATTCTAAGCCCTAATAAAAATACATAATTACTAATATAAATAACTAAACTAGACCCCATACCAAACACTTAAATTAAAAAACATACCCTGAGAATAAAAATAAAACTAAAACTAATCCACAGTTACAAAAAAACAGAAAAACTAGCATAAATATTAATTATTAACAAACACAACCCCCTAAAATAAATCAAATAAATCCCCACTAGGAAAATATATTTAATCAAAACCCTCAATTTTTCCCTAAATCTAATTATATACCTAAAAAATAAACCATGAACACCTAAAAATAGTCCCTAAATCGTGACATTAAACTTTTAATAATGATGATATCACTGAACAAAAAACATCAACCCACCATAACCCCAAATCTAAACATAAACCTAATCCTAAGAAAACCTCAAAAACTAAGCCCTATTATATAACATATATTTAATCCTGAAACCTAAATATAAAATATAAAATTTAACTCTAAATCTAGAACCTAAATCTAAACCAAATAATTAACTGTGTAAAAAATACGTAAACCTAAACCCTATTGTGGTGCCCAAGTGTTGAATTTGTTTCCAATGAGTCAATATGTGAGTGAATATGATGTTTTTATTACAGGATAATTGTTATTGATTCATTAAATGTAATTTCATATCATGATTGAGTGATTATCCATGATTTAAATGTGGTGATTCACGTAGTGATCTTAAATGTTGATGAAATGTATTGAAGTGTTTATAAATTGTTTACTACAATGGAAGAACAGGAAATTATTTATTTTCATCATGATGTGATAAATTCCATTAATATTTATCAAATTATATATTTTCTTGAAATAGGTTTGATAATTATCATGGAATTCTATTTATTACTTCGTAATTTTCTAAGTAATTTAAATGTGTCTTTACAAGGGAAGTTGTGTAACCATTGATCAGACATGGACAACTCATATATAAGAACATATGGGACTCAGAGGTCGACCATGACCAATAGAGTCATCTTGGACCAAGACAGTGGGTCTAAGAGGAATGTACACATGTGTATAAGGAAATCTTGGGACATATCTCAACCCAGTGTGGAGATTCAATCATGGGGTGCTCCTGCATTGATAGTGTGACATAGATCGTGGTGGAGTGCAATGTGGTTTGATCATGTTATGATCACCCACTTCCCTATCAATCAAGTTGAAGCATGAATTCAGTAATAATATATAGCTTCTACAAGAATAAGATCCAATGTGGGATGCAGCAGCGCTTTTACTATTCACTCACCTTTTAAAAAGATGAATATAACCATCATGGTTAGATTTCAATGATATAGACTGTATGATCAACTGGTATCTTTTACTTCCACCTACCATGTTCCAATCCTTCTATGATAGTTTATTCATCCAATTTTATGCCATAAAACTCAGGGCTGAGCCACCTCAACTCAAAAAAATCCTCTTCCTCACTAATATGGTTCTTTCATACAGTTATGATCTAGAAGAGATGTAAGAACATTCCAAGCACAATATTCAAGAATAGAAATGCATTAGAAATATAAAATCTTCTGTGATTTTCCCTTGATGAATTAAAATATCTAGTTGAATTTAAATTTTGTATTAATGAATAGGTATATCTAGTAATATTTTACAAACATACAATTATAATTTCATGCATGTAGTTCAAATGAAGTGTAAATCTAGAATATTTGATAATTTTTATCATAATGATAAGTAGTAGTATTTTTCATGTTACATTAATAAATATAGATCCATTATTCTTTCATAAATTTAAATTATTTCCCATGAATTAAATCTTGTACGATGGGATGGCACATGGTTTATGGGTTATTAATGACGAAAATAATTAAACCATAATCCTTTGGGGTATTAAATAATGAAGAATTATTTTGTGTCATTTATATGGATAGATGTGTGTTTTTATACATGAAATTATTCAGGTGTTTGAAGGTCATGAATATAATTCACAATGAGTGGGTGGGACATAGTTAATAAAAATAAATGAGAATGGTGAGGTTATACCCAAACCATTTGGGTAACTAAACTACATAAATAAATATCCTCTAGTTCATTAGATGAAAAATAATAATACCCATACAGATTTCAAATTGTGAATGAATGAAAATAAATATCTATTTTAATTTGATGTTTAAAATGTGAAAATAAATTTAATACCTACATTAGAGTATTCATATTTGATGAATAATAAGAAATGTCTTCAATTCATAAATATATTTAACTATGGATTTAAATTGTATAATTTCAATCATGTAAGTATGAATATCCTGAAGATTCAAATTTTTGTATAAATATGTGTATGAATGTTTTGAGAAAACTATACATCGATAGAAATATATTTTGGATATCCCAATAAAAACACTATTTTTAAGAGAAAAGTAAGAAACTTTGGGTAATTCTTTATTAAGGTGATTATGGGAACATGTTCATTTGATGAGAATTATCAAGTCCCATGATTATGATGTTCATGAGGATGTAAATAAACAAGTCTCATATGGTAATCTTGTAAAGTAATATTAGAGAGTCATCATGCAGGGGATCTACATTCAATATCATTGTTTAACTACAGTGATGGAAATATAGTAAAACATAGATTTTCTGGATATCTCTCAATTGGTGGGAGTAGTTATAAACAAAATTGGTGGGACTCCAGTATAATTATCTCATTCGAAGACAACCCATACTAATCATTTTTTATCCAACATTTTGGGTGTTTTTTTGATATAAATTTCTAGAAATATTTAATAGTTCTAATCACATTGCTTTACTAGTGGGAATCAATTTTGGAAAATGTAACCAATATAAAAATGAGTAGGTCTTAGTACTAAACCATTTAAAAATCACATTGTTCTATGAATTATTTACCGAATTATTTGATGAGGAGATATGTGACATAAGAAAAGTTGATCAAGGCTTCATGTAACTGCATACGATGAATTAAAAATGGAAAAACTTCTAAAAAGAAAATGGATCACTGATCTACCACCTCCCCCTCTCAATAATCTCATACTAATCTAGGATTTACATTTGTTATCACAATGGTAGTTCCCTATTAAAAGATCCAATTATTAATGAATACTAATGGTGGGGTTTATGAATTCTGTAAATAGAAGAGGAAAAAAATAAAGGTTTGATTCCTTTAAAAAATATTAAATATGGGGATAATTTGAATTCTTCATTTAACTACCAAAAAATTGAAATATAATAAGTTAAATTTTTTTTGAAGAATATTCAACGTTGAATAAATCAGAGGATGAAGGTTCAAATAAATAGTATAAATCCTTCATAGAACACGATAAGAGAAATTAATATTCATTAATCAATGTCGTAATTTAGAATATAGTGATTTGGTGTGAACAAAACCAGAAATTTTTTTTATAAGTGAATATTTCTGTCAATATAAAATGTTTTAAATTTTATGTAAAACTGATAAATAATAAAAATAAACAAGATGGACATCAAAAAATGTTGATAAAATAATTTCTACCATGAATTCATCAAACAAAAATCATATTAATCCAAATTATCAATCTAGTGTTAGGAATACCTTGAGATTATGTAAGGATAAATGAAATATGGGTTCATTGAAATAGGTAACCCTTTGTCTTGATAAATATCTGAGTACCATTTCTTTCATTACAAGTGTAGATTCATCTTTGAAATCTAGAGAAATATGTGTTATGGAATATTCTCAGGCATACACTATATATTCAAAGCTAGATGGGATGATTTATAGGAACTCTTGTTCTGCAATGAAAGTGAAAAATAAGAAGTGTGTTTTCCAATATCAAAAAGACATAAAATTCAAATCAGATATGTGGAAATGGTGATAATTATTATTTTTGGCCACTATTAGTGTTTCCTTGAATTTGGGAACAATGCAGTGGAATGTTTTCATAACTTGTCAGTTCAAGAAAGTAGCATGAGGCCTGCATTTTGGGAGAGAAATGTTTTAGAAAAGAGAAATCTATAGGAAATTAAAGGTGAAAATTCAACCATGGTATGAGAAAAAAATTACTATAAATACAATTTTTACCTAGAAAAATAATGATACATATTATCCTATATCAATGTGAGAAAGAAAAGTGTCATGAAATAATGAAAAGAAAATATGACAAGAAAAAAAGAGTCATTATTGGGTACAAATCAAAAAAATGTTCCCAATCAAATTAATCCCAAGATTTTTGAGAAGAAGATAAACAGTAGTACTATATCTATGATGAATGATGTTAATAAAGGAACTTTTATAATTCCATGTGAAATCTTAAAACAAGATATCAAAATTTTGAAATATATTCTTGTTAATTTTCCTCATAATTTTTGGAAAGACCTAGAGATATAAGTGGTATGAGAAAAATACAGTACTAATTGAAAAATAAAGATTCCATTTGAAGAAAAATAATTTCATGAGAGGATGACAAAAAATGACAACTATTATATTAAATATGTTCTATGTGGGATAGGAAATAAATATGGGAATATTGTAAGGGGATGTTTAACCACATTTCCATCCCACAAATAATCCTTGAATAGATTGAAGACTACAATAAGAGATTCATGTAATTTGATACCTAATGAAATAACTATCTCACATAATGAAGTGGTATGAGTGATAAAATCTATGTTACCAAAGGATAAACCAAATTTTAAAATAATATGTGGAAGCATGAAGAATATTTAATGTGGAACAACGTGGTTGAGAAAAACATCTCAAACATTTTATTCATATTATGGAAAAAAAATTCACTCTTTATTCCATACTATATTATATATGTTAAACTAACAATATAGGGAATTTATAAAGATGTTGAGGGTATCAATTATGGAAAACAAGATGAGATTTTACTCTTGGGAGTCTACCAAATTTTTTTAAATAGACGAAAAAGTGTTCATCGCTTTGGGGGTTCAAACCTTGACAATGAATATAATATCTTTTGTACATAATCAAAATTTGAAATTAAGGTCTGCTAATAAAAAATTCAACCTTTATTATTAAATATATCAACTATTTGGGAGGTCGTGGTAGATGATAAGATATGAAATGAAGGGATCTGTAACTTTCTCACTTGATTGTTATGATTTGTTTGTTGAAGTATGTACAGGTTTTAACATTTTTGTTGATAAATATGTTTTCTTATAAGCCATAATATGTTAATTGATAATTTCTAAGAATTATTATACATGCATGTTTATTTATGGACAAATTAGAAAACCTTGTTTGTATCTCTCTTGTTTTATATTCCATGTTATCTAATAAGGACTTGGAGTTGATTAAATAAAAGAAATTTTTTAGGAGAACCATGTGAGACCTTCAATATCATTTAAGTTATCAAAAAAAATTATATAAGGGAGAATATCATGTTTTATGAGGAATATGAGGTGAGAAGACCCCCCCCCCTCCAATTATGATTTTCATTTTTTTCTACATGGTTTATACGAATTGATGTTTTCACATATTTACATTTATGATGTGAGAATATATTCACATAAAAAATACAAAGGGGGAGACTTTTGTGAATAAATATTGTATTTTTTGTCAAGGATTCAATATGTGAGTGAATATTTAGTAGTGATTCTTGTAGATTTGCTATCGATTTATTTAATTTAATTCGAATTCATGATGGAGAAGTTCACCATAATTTAAATGTGATTACTATATTTTGTGATCTTAAATTTTGATGACTTGAAAAAAAGTGTTTTCCTAATGTCTACTAAAATTAATGACCATGAAAATATTTATATTCATGATAAGGAAAATAATTTCGTGCATTACATTGTATATTTTAATGAGAAACGTTTTTGAATTACCTAAAAATCATATTCATTATTTATTAACATTCTAAGAAATTTTACTAGTGAATATACAAAACAAATGGCCAACCCACTGATAAGTTATTCCCATCTAAACCTTGTGCACATGTAGGACCCATAGGTCAACAAAACCCAAGGGAGCCATCCTTGTCCAATACTGTGGGTGGAAGATGATTGAACACCCATGTATAAGTCATACATAGGCCATTTTTTAGGCCCTTTGTGGTGGTTGATGAATGGTGAACACCCGTAGTACTAGTAGGAAGAAGTTCAAGGTGGTGTGTATTGTAGTTTGAGTAGGTGATCATCGCACATAGCTAACTCAATCTAGTTGAGATATGACTTTAATAATAAACTAATGCCGATTAAAGAGGAATAACTAATGTGTGAAGCATAAGAGAATGTACTATTCATGTACCATTAAAAAATCATACAAAACCACCACCCTCATATCTCACAGATCTAGACCATCTAATTGAGAAGGGCCTTTATCTTCCTCCTATCACACTCAAATCCATATGTAGTGATTTCAACAGACATTTTAAATCTATGGAACTAACCCTGGAGCCACCTCAGATCAAACCAATTCCCCTTCTTACTTAAAATTCTATATTTTAAACCAATGAGCCTAGAGAGATCCAAGAACAATCCACTAATTATATTTCAGTATAGATATAAAAAAATAGTAGGAAACCGAGTGTCATTTCTATCATATGAATTTGAATTCCTAGATAAAGTTAAAGATCAGATTAATGCACCGGTATATTCAAGATAATTTTTTATGCATGCAGTTATGCATACATATATGTATATCAAATGTAGAGAAATTCCCAAATCTTTAGGAATTTTTTGAGTAATGAGTAATAATATTATTTTTTATTTCACATAGATAAATATAGACCAGATATTATTTAGTTAATTTAAATGTCATCACTATAATTAATGCATCTAGTCTATAGTCGCATGTGGTTTATTATAATGTCCTAGTTCCAGAAGCCAGCTAGAGGTGCCCCATACCCAGTTGGTCACATGGCCTTAAGTGCAATTCCTCAAATTCCAGAGGCTACTGACTAGCAGCGAGGGCCTTGGGTGTGATAGTGGAGAAACTCTACCCTCATTGGCATAGTACATAGTGGAAGTAAACAAAAGTTATAGTGGAAGCAGTAAACATCCATACAAGAGAAAACAATGAAATAATGAAAGTAAAAACAAGTGGATCATATATATAAATGATGCAAGATATATATATCTAAAAAAGCACCCAAACATTTCACAATGATGAAATACAATAGCACTAAACCGATGTTCAAAATAAAAGATAAACAACTCCTTATCATAGCAAGCATAATCTTGGTCACATGCTCTCCAATTCCATAGTAGGTCAACTACCTGAAGTAGTAGGGAACTTTCCCATGTCAATACATGCAACAATATAATCTTTTTGGGCCCAAAAGCATGGCTCAAACAGGGTGTGAGACTAAATACAAGTAGGAAACCACTCGAAGATCTGTGCCTAACAGTCAGTGAATATATAGCAGGTAAAATTACAGAAAATTGTAAAGAGGAAAGTGCTCAGTAGTAAACAATCCACAGTTTCAATATCATACAATAGTGAAACAGACATCTAAACCTCAAATAGGTAACCATATGAGAATTACTCACAGCCATCCCCTATGGTCTTTCCTAAGAAGTAAAAGAAATCCTCTGGGTAGTGCACTCATCCTAACCCCTATGGATCATTCATAATATTATAATAAGACTCTCTGAGGAAGAGCTCATAGTCAATTCCCCTTATAGTCAAAGGTAAAGAAAGACTCTCCGAGGAAGCTTAGACAATTCATTCCCTGCATATTCTAGGGTAGTCAAGGACTCTCTAAGTAATCTCACATAGTCAATTGCCCATACAGCCCCAACGTTTAGGACTCTCTGAGGAAGCTCACTCGGTCAAATCCCCATATTGCCTAAATCGTACAATTCAAACAAAGTCTCTCTGAGGAAGCTCGCGAAGTCAATCCCCTAAAGCAATTCCGGACTCTCTGGGGAAGCTCACTCGGTCTATTTCCCTTATAGCCTCATGTGGTTCTAGGATCGTTGAGGATGCTCACTCGATCAAAGAGAATAGCAGTGTAATATATACAAAGTAAACCTGCAGAACTACTTGGCTATGCAGTCTACAACATTTCAAGCATGTTAGAAAACAAACTCTCCATCCTACAGCAATAGGCATGAAAAACAAGAAAGGCACCCAAACTGGATAAACATGACCAATCGATCATAAACAAAACATGCAAGGGAAAAACATCATTATCAGAGAAATTATCCCAATTTGTTACCAATTTACCTCTACATAGGCATACAAGAATGGAAGGTAACCAATAGGGGAAAAACGGTAGACTCGCAATACCCTGTTCACGGGTATTGGTGGAATTAGCACATAATACTCCAAGACATTGAAGGGAAAGTCAAAAACCACCTACCACAACGTTAAGAGATCACTATACATGAACCTCGAGGCATGAATATCCTTGAAACTCAATAGATCTACTAAAACCTCTAAAATGTTCAAACCAAAATATCTTATGATAGATGAGAAATAACGAAACGAGGCTCAAGCAGAAGAGAGAACTCACCGATGTGGTTCCAAGGCAACCAACAGTGTTTGATTCAGAGGACGAATGGAGGCTCGCGGGGTCGTCTAAAACCCATGGCCGTACGAGTTCTCTCAGTCTAATGGGACCTAAAAGAAGAGTCTTATGGCGATTAGACTCGACCTCAGTGCATTTAATGAAAAAAAGAATGTACATGACGTATACTTTTGAAGTACACGACATGTACTTTTGAAGTACACGATGTGTATTTTCCTTTTCCATACTCCACATTAATCATCCTCCAAGCCACTCCCACATGACTGTGTGTGTGGATACTACGTGGCCAACACATTGCCTCATGTGGCATGTCAGTACACGGTGTGTACTTAAAAAATTTCCAGAATTTTCTATTTTTACCAAAAATGACTAGAAAAAAAAACATACCTAATAGGAAGGTCCGGAGTCTTACAAACGTCCCCCCATAATGAAATTCTTCCCCGAATTTCTCTAACATGTTGTACAAGAAGAAACCCCAAAATGTTCTAGCCACTGAGCTCGTACATTGGCCTCCCTCTCCCAAGTCTCATCCTACACCAGCTCGTGCTGCCATAGCACATGTACTAGAGGAAGAGACTGACCATGGAGAACCTTTGTAATGCGATGCACAATCCAGATAGGATGATCCTAAAATGATGCATCCATATCGAGCTCATCCTCCTTGGGTTAATAGAAATAATATAGGTCTAAGAATTTGCATTGTTGGTGGGAAATTTGGAAGACGTCATGCAAAGCGTGGTACCTCTGAGGTAACTACAACTGATAGGAAATCGGCCCAAATCTCTCCAAAACCTCAAACTGCCTGACATACATCAGGGAAATCGTACCCTATCTCCTAATCCTCTTATGTACCAACCTTGGTGTCACATGCCGGAAAACCTGATCCCCAACCTCGAACTCCATAGGTCATCTCTACTGGTCAGCATAAGACTTCTGTCGATACTGTGCAGTAGCCATCCTCTTCTAAATCAACTCTATCTTCTCTATGGTCTCCTGAACAAGATGAGGTCCAAAAAATGGTGCCTCTCTTGCCCCCATCCAACATAAGGGTGATCGGCATGGCCTACCATACAAAGCCTCTAAGGATCCATCCAAATAGTTTCATGAAAACTATTGTTGTCGGAAAACTCTACAATAGGTATATGCTTCTCCCAAGAACCTCTAAAGTCTAGATTGCATGCTCGGAGTATATCCTCAAGCACCTGAATCATACGCTCAGACTGTCCATCTTTTTGAGGGTGGTAAGTTGTACTCAAAAGTACCTATATACCCAAATCCTTCTGAAGCCCCAACCAAACCCGAGATGTAAAACGTGCATCCCTATCTGAAATGATGGAGTGTGGAACTCCATATAGATGTCTAATTTCATGGATGTACAACCGTCCCATCTCATCAAAACTGAAGTTCCCCTTGATTGGAAAGAAGTGATAAACCTTTGTGAGTCTTTCAATGACAAAACATACATCATCATTCCCTCGAGGCGACCTCAGAAAACTGGTCACGAAGTCCATCGCAACGTCATTCCACTTCCAATCAAGAATGGGTAACTTCTGTAAACCCCTTGCAAGTCATTGATTCTCTTCCTTCACCTAATTACAAGTGTAAAACCTCATGACGAAACTAGCAACGTCCCTATTCATACCTTACCACTAATAATGATGGTGTAGATCATGATACATCTTTGTGACGCCAGGATGAACTTCCCAAACTAAGGAATGAAAATCCTGCATTATCTCCTCTTGTATATCTGCTGGCACCTATATGTGCCACTAGAAATGCATGATATCATCCTCACCTATAGTAAATTTAAAAATAGGGTCCTCTTCGGGCATGATTTCCCTTAGGACTAGGCTTTCAAAATCTGATATTTTCCTCATTCGAACTCAATCAAGAAGAGTAGAGGTAGCAGCTACCGAAGAAAAAAATGTCTTCACCTATCACCCGTGCACCTCCAAATGCATCTCTGAGAATAGATCCATCAGCTACTGCTCACTACTAGCCTCTTGAACTTCCTTTATCTAAGACCTCGTACTCAACGCATCAGCCACTATGTTGCCTTTCCCAGGCGTGTAGGAAAGCTCAAAGTCAAAGTACTGTAGGTAATCAACCCACTTGTGTTGTCTCAATTTCAGATCACAATGCGTGAATATGTAATTGAGACTTTTGTGGTTGGTGAAAACCAAAAAATTGTCCCCTAGAAGATAATGTCTCTAGGTGCGTAGTGCATGAACAATAGCTGCAAACTCGAGATTGTGTGTCGGGTAATTCCTCTCATGTGGCCTCAACTACCGAGACCCGTACACGACGACTCCATCTCCATTCATATGCAGAGATCCCAGACCGATACATGATGCATCACAGTAAACAATATAGCTCTTTCTTAGCTCTGAAAAAACTAGTATAGGTGCTTATGTCAACTTCCCTTTCATCTCTTGAAAGGCTGACTCACAAGAATCTGACCATAAGAACTTCACACCCTTCTTAGTTAGACCCATCAGTGGTTCTGCTAAGCGTGAAAATTCCTATAGGAAATTTCTATAGTATCCAGCTAGCCCTAGAAAACTCTACACCTCATACACATTCTTCGGCTAGTTCCAGGAAACTACTGCTCTCACTTTCTCTGGGTCTACTGATAATATTTCCTCTGATATAACTTGACTCAAGAAGTGAATCTAATCCATCCAAAAGTGCCACTCTGAGAGCTTAGCATATAACTGATGCTATCTCAGTGTACTCAAAACAATCTCCAAATGGGTATCATGGTCGTGTCGAGTGTGAGAGTATAACAAGATATCGTCCATGAAGACTACCACGAAGGAATCCATGTATGGATGGAACACTTGGTTCATCAGTGCCTTGAAAATTTCTTGCATGTTAGTGAGACCAAACAGCATATCCAAGTACTCGTATAGACCATACCTACTCTAGTAGGCTGTAAGAGTTATATCTAATGGACTAACGTGAAACTGATGATAACTGGATCTCAAGTCAGTCTTCTAGAACACCTGAGATCCTAAAAGTTGATCAAAGAGATCATCAATCCTAGGCAAGAGATACCGGTTATTGACTGTCAACCGGTTCAGATTTTGATAATCTATATAACGCCTAAGGTTACCATTTGACTTCTTCACAAATAGGACAGGCGAACCCCAAGGAGAAGTACTGGTTTGGATATAACCCTTGGCATGAAACTCCCCCAACAGATTTTTGAGCTCCTACAACTCAGGTGTATCCATCTTATAAGGAGGAATGGACACCGTTGCTGCTCCTCGCATAAGCTCAATTGATAAGTATACTTCGTGCTCTGGAGGAAAAACTCAAATGTTCTCTAAAAACAAATCTCTAAAATTATCCACCACTAGAGTAAGGTCTAATTGTGAATCCTTATGGTCATCCAGATATAGACTAGCAATCTGAGCTATAACTCCTCCCCACCCATGATGCTCTGGACCCTCTCTGGTAACCAGGACATCCCATTTTCCCCTATGAAGAATGGATCCACCTTATGGTCATACGAAACACACCCTACGACAATAAAAATTGACAACTACCTATAAGGGAACTATCTAGACCATTTTGAGAATGATATAATAGAATTTCATCCCTAGGACATAATGGTCCCATACGAAGTGACACCCACCAACCTCTAAAGGGCACTCCCTGCGCTGACATACACTAGCCGTTCTAGTCCCCAACAGTGTGTCTAGCATTAAAATATCAGCAGAATGAAATATGCAGAGCCCATGGATCTCCATGACAGCAACATATATAAAGGTATGTGAATCCCCTATATCAAAATGAGCAATAGCTAAAACTAAGGCAACTAAGATCATACCTTGAATGATAGAGGGTCTGGGATCCTTCTTCTATTGGGTCTACTCCACAACAAAATTCTGGCATGTGTTGTGGTCCTGTGGCCCTGCCTGATTGCTCTGAGCTGATCCACCCTAATGTCGCTAAAACCTGGGCGACTAGCTTCCACGGCTATAGCCTCCACCTTGTCCCGAATGGTCGAAAGAACTTCATTTCCCAGATTGGTGAGAAACTGGTGGCTCTTTTCTCTAATGAAGAGTCATAGAAGAACCCATGCCACTAGTTACTAGTTTGAAGAACTAACAAAAGTGCTGAAGGTGGCCCATCTTGCTGCAAGATCGGCACTCCATTGGGTCTCTTAGGAAATGTGGCCTTGTATTAACACTTCTCCCACATTGGTAGCACACCACCTAGCTACCGAGAGGTGCATCCCGGCTACTCTGATCTCCACGTGCAACCTCTCTACAGTGATTACTGCTATTATCTAAGGGAGCACTAACTCTAGATGCCAAACCATCCTAGATCACAGCTCCAGAATTTCTTAGATTTCACTCTGTGATCAATGCCTGGTTAATGATGGAAGATATCGAAGTGAACCTAGATATGTTCACCTGCGATCAAATGTTGTGCCTCAGACCATCCTCAATCTTTCGTGCAAAGAACAACTCATCACCTCTTGGAATAGGCATGAAATGTTGAAGCTCTATAAAGAGAGATGAATACTCCATAACAGTAAGAGTACTCTGCTCTAGACTCATGAACTCTCGGGATCGATTTTCCATCAAGGTATCCAGATAGAAGTAGTCATAGAAGATACTCTAAAACTCATCCCAAGCCATATTCTATTGGTGGAACACCTATGAGATCACATCCCACAACCTCTTTGCAGAATCGCGAAGCACCTAGGTAGTGAGCTTCACCCTTTTCTCTAGAGGTATCTTTAGATTCTCAAAAATTTTCAGTGTGGCTTCTAGCCATTACTCTATAGCCTGGGGTCCTCCATCCCCTGAGAAAGAGGGGGGATGCTGCTGCTGAAAGACCCATATCAAATCAGCCATTGATGGGGTAGGAGGAAACTCTCCCTGAAAGGTCTGCATCATCCTCAGAAATCCCTTCTTGAACTATGCATCATCACCTATGTCAGGTACAATGGCTAGTGCCATGGATGGCACAACTGGAGGATTTGTAGGTAGTCCTTGATTAGCCATGTCCCATGTCTAATCACCATCTGGAAACTAGCGCATAATCAGAGGATGTCTCAGTAGCATGACTCTACTAGGTCAACACACACAATAGATTAAGATTATCATGGACTGAAAAACAAGTAGTGTAAGAACGGAACATGGGAAATAAAGCACTCATGTTTTATAAAACTAGACAACATGATGTGTATATTTCTTACACGACATTTCCCCTTAAGTCATTTACATGGGTGTGTACACTTTCCTAAACTAGTCATGTAACACCCCAAACACACAACGTGTTGTCCTAACACACGGAGTGTACTTGAATCATCTTCCCCAGACCGAGTCCATCTACACGGTTAATCCACATGGCTCTCCTAAGGCAATACTACACGGAATGTATAATTCTTACACGGTGTGTACTTGACAAGCTTCACCTGGCCC
The DNA here is from genome assembly GCA_963277665.1 of Viscum album. Lineage (NCBI taxonomy): Eukaryota > Viridiplantae > Streptophyta > Magnoliopsida > Santalales > Viscaceae > Viscum > Viscum album. The sequence continues at coordinate 1,323,552,654 of OY728142.1, read as the reverse complement.
GTGTTGTAAATGACACGGCCCAACACATGACTCAAACTACACGGCGTGTTCTAGATAGACATGATGTGTATGTGAAAGGATAACACCGAACCATGTTGTTTGTGACACGACCATGTACATGGGTCAGACTACATGGCGTATTCATGGAAGAAACGGTGTGTTCGTAAAAGGGAAACACCAACCCGTGTTGCTAGTGACATGGTCAGGTATGTGGTTTAGTATACACAGCATGTTCAGGGTTGACACTGTGTGTATATCTTCAATCTTATACGTCTGTATTGTTAGTTACACTGGAGAACACCAGTTTAACACCACACGGAATGTACAGAGGGTACACGGCATGTCCCCGCAAGAGAATCCCAATCTTTTGTCTCTACCAACACGACTTATCACACAGTTAGAGATTACATAGTGTGTACATAAAGTACACATCATGTACTTAAGAAAAACTATTTCTTCACAAACAGAAGAACACATGGCCTGTAGTCAGAACTACAAGGAGTGTATTCTGGGTTTTTCCAGACAGTAAGCCTCAGAAACTACACTGCAGCCTAGAAAAACGCTGATACGAACATTGAAGGTTCCAGATTATAATCTGTGAGGGGCCATAATCCCCACGAATAAAAGTTTGGATTCTTTTACATGTTATAACAAGTCAAAATATGTAATGATCCACCAAATTACGGTCCATGAGGGGCCATAACACCTCAAGAACCAATGTCTGGCATCAATTCAAGTAATTATCAAAACAAATAAATATCATATTGAACAGCAGGTAGTTCTATCAAGGATACAATCACAACAGTATGCATATTTTACACATCATCTATCACAAAAACATGAAATCACTAATGCATCCTATATGGCAAGGAAAATATACATGACATGTGATTTCTAAAAAGTGCCTATATGATGCATGAAATGGAATACCCTAATCTCATCGGGTTGTAATTAAAAAAGAACCTCAATAATATCATCAAAAACAATACAAATCATGTGAATCAATCAAGGTGAAATCAGATCAACTATAATAATTGCAAAATAATAAAAATTGATATTTTAACAAGGCAGATTGGCTTTTCCCTGTACACGAGTTAGCTACTCCTGGGCACAACTAATTACCAAGTACCTATTCTGTCCAATCCCTAGATAAGGCTCCAAACAGTAACTTTAGAGAAAATAATTCCTCTGATACCACATTGTAAGGTCCCAGTTCTAGAACTGGGACGTTACATGGAATCGAGATAATACAAAGCCTCAAGCGCATTTTCCCAAACTCCAAAGGCTGCTGACTAGTAGCGAGGGCCTTAGTAGTTATAGTGGGGAAAATACTCCCTCATTGGAAAAGTACACAGCGGAAGTAAACAAAAATAATAGCTGAAGCAGTAAACATCCATACAAAAGAAAATAGTGAAAGACTGAAAGTAAAAACAACTGGAGCACATATATAAATCATGCACAATACATATATCTAGGAAAGTAGCCAATCAAGTCAAAATGCTAGAATACAACAGAACTAAACCAAAGTACATTATAAAAGATAAACAGCTCATCAGTAACGCAAGCATAAGCTTTGTCTCATGCTCTCCAGTTCAACAGTAAGTTAAGTACCCGATGTAGAAGGGCGCTTTCCCTTATCTATACCTACAACAGTATAATCTATCAAGTCCCAAAATCTTGGCCCAAATAGGGTGTGAGACTAAATCCCAATATGCAACCACCTAGAGATCTGTAACAAATATTCAATGAATATACGGTAGGTAAAAGTATAGAAAACAATAAAAATTAAAGTGCTCAGTAGTAAACAATCCACAGTTTCAATAACATGCAACAATTAAATAGACTGCTAAACCTCAAATAGGTAACCCTCTTTGAAGTACTCACAGCCATCCCCTCTGGTCCTACCTCAGAAGTACAAGAAACCCTCTGGGTAGTGCACTCAACCTAACCCCTCTGGTTCAGTCATAAGATTATAATAAGACTCTCTGAGGAAGCGCTCACAGTCAATTCCCCTTATATTCAAAGGTAAAGTAAGACTCTCTAATGATGCTCACAGAGTCCATTCCCTATATATTATAGGGTTGTTAAGGACTCTCTGAGTAAGCTCAAATGGTCAATTCCTCTTATATCCCCAAGCTCTAGGACTCTCTGAGGAATCTCACTCGGTCAATTCCCCTTATAGCCCAGGTTGTACAATGTAGACAATGACTCTCTAAGGAATCTCACGCGGTCAATCCCCTTATAGTATAAAGCAATAAAGGAATCTCTGAGGAATCTCACTCGGTCAATTCACCTTATAGCCTAAAGTGGTTCTAGGCTCTCAGAGGATACTCACTTGGTCAATCCCCCTTATAGACAATAGAGCTCAAAGACTCTCTGAGCAAGCTCACCCAATCAATTACCCTTACAGTCTACTACACCAGGTTCTCACAGCTCTTTATAGGTCAATGAGAATATTAGTGTAATATGGACAATGTAAACATACTGAACTACTAGGCTAAGTAGTCTATAGCATATCAAGCATGTCATAAAACAAACTCTTCATCCTATAACAACTGGCATGGAAAACAGGCATGGCGGCCAAACTAGCTAAACATGACCAATCAGTTGTAAACAGAACATGGAAAGGACAAACACCCAAAGTATAGAAATTATCCCTATTCATAAAAAATTTACCTCTACACAAGCATTAAATCTTGGTAGGAAAATAACAGGGGTTAAACAGTAAACACGAAATTCCCCGTTTAAGGGTATTGGTGAAATTTTTAGATAATAGTCAAAGACATTGAACAGAAAGGCACAAACCACCTACCTTGACATTAGTAGATCACTATACATGAACCTCAAGGCTTGAATCACCTAGAAACGTCTAAGATATATAAAATCGTATAAAATATTCAACCCACAATATCTCACGAGATAAGAGAAATCATGAAACAAGGCTCAAGAAGAAGACATAACTCACTGATGTGGTTCCAACACAACCAATGGTGTTGATTCGGAGGGCGGATGGAGGCTCAAGGGTTTGTCGAAGACCAATGGACGTATGGGTTATCTTAGTCAAACAAGACCTAAAAAAAGTGTCTTCTAGTGATTAGTTGTGACCCCGGTGCATTTAATGAAAAATAAGAAAGTATACAACGTGTACTTTTGAAGTACACGGTGGGTACATTCCTTTTCCGTACTCCACTTTTAGTGTCCTCAAAGTCACTCCAGCATGGTCGTGTGTGTGGCTACTACAAGGCCAACACACGGCCTCCTATGGCAAGGTAGTACACAACGTGTACTCATAAAGTACACTACGTGTAGTTAGAAAATTTCCATAATTTCCTCTTTTCCCAAAAAGGACCAAAAAAGGAAAAAATTACCTAAAAGGAAGGTCTTGGTTCTTAAATTTATGACTCACACCCTTAGGGAAGAATTAAACTTGAATCCTTTGATTGTTTAAATCTAGAATAATAATCTTTTAGTATTTAAAATTATGTGCATGTGTATTTATACCTGATATGATTTTATTGTTTAAAGGGCATGAATATACTTCAAAAATTTTGGATGAGACATGGTTAATATGAATCCATGAGATAGAGGAGGTTATTCCCAAACTATTTTCAAAAATATTTTGAAATAATAAAAGGACACTAGGGAATTAAATAAAAATTAATAATACTTATTCGAGTATTGAAATGGGAATGCATGAAAATAAAAACCCATTGTAAATGGGATATTTAAAATGATGAAATAAATATAATTCCCATAAATGTTTATTAAATTTGAAGGAGTAGAATAAATGGGTTTAAATCATAAACATTTTTAATAGAGGATATAGATGGAAGAATTTAATTCATGGAATTATTTTTATCCCCATGAACTATATTTTTATATTAATATTTGTATTCAGGTATTGATAAAATTTTACATCGATTGTTAAATCATTCAGAGTCTTAATGAAGACTTTTTTATCAATGTGATAATGAGCTGAATCTGGGAAATCTGTCAAGATGGTGATCACGTTAACCTGTGAATTTGAATATAATTATCAAGACCAGATTTACCAAATTTCTTAAAAAATTATATAAGTATATTTTATCCTTTAATCTTGTGAAGAAATATCATAGAATTTGTCTACAATGGTTGTACCTTCAATATCATTGAAGAACATGTGGGATGGATGTATAAAAATCCTAAGCTTTTCTGTGGATATCTCAATTGGTATGAGTGAGTATATTTACCATTGGGGGGATTCCATTCTAAATAACCCTTCAAGAGATCACCCACAGGAATCATTTGTGATCAAGAGTTACAAGATTTTTTTTGTTATGAGTTTTTGTAGATTTTCTATATATTTAATCACTTTTCATTACTAGTTAGAATACATTTTGGTAAATATTACAAACAAAAAATATTGAATGTTTTAGTACTAAACCATATAAATATAATAGTGTTCTCTAGCTTTATATTATATCATTATTCGAGGAGAGGATATTCAATACTAGAAAAGTTGATCAAGGATTTAACTACCTATATAGGTTTAATTAAAAAATAATATTCTTAAGGAATATAGATCAATGATTCACCCCATACAAATCTCAGTGATTACATAGTAATCCATTATCTACAAGTGGTATTAGAGGGGTGTTTCCCTCTGAAAAGATAAATCCATACCTTGAACTATTGACAGAGAGATTCATTTCATTAAATACATGGGTAAAAGGAACATTTGGAAGTTTTATTCTTTTAAAATATTTTACGTGTGGTAATTTTCGAAATTATTTATTTAAATATTCAAATAAGATAAATCTTATAAGTATAAAAGATAAATAAGAATATTCAACATGGAATGGATCATAGAATTAAAAATCAAATAAGACTCATAAAACCATTATAGAACAATATAATATAAATAAATATTATTCAATCAATGACGAGTTTCTGAATACGTTGATTTAGTTGGAAGAAAACCTGAAATTAGTTATTGATTTGAATATTGTGGAAAAATTAAAATGTTTTGAATTAGATGTGAAACTAAGAAATAGTGAGATGACACAAGACAAGACTTCCCAAACTATTGAGAAACAATTATTCATTGATTACATCTGATAAGAATCCTATTTTTGAAAATAATCAATTTAGTGGTGAGAATATCATGAGGTTATATAACAACAAATCTAATGTGGGATCATCATGAAAGTAAACCCTTTTCTTGATAAATTTGTGACTATAAATGTTTTTTATATTACTAGTGCTGATTCAACTCTAAAATCTGGGTAAACAAGGGTAAAAAAGATTTTCAGGAATCCACTGTGTCATGAAAGATATATGTGAATAAATGTTGGAAAACCTATTCCCTAAAGAATTAACAAAAGAATAATTGTGTTTTCCAAAACAAATAACATATCATAAATAGATAGAATATGTCACAATAGAAGAAAATAATATTTTTGGTTACTTTTTGTGTAGCTCATAGTTTTGTAACATGCCATTTGATTGATGGAATGTCATGTAAATTCATGAAAATAACATGATTCTTTAATTTATGAGGAAGAAGATGATGAAAAGAGAAATACAGTGAAAAATGGCGAAAATTATTCCTTGGTATGTGAAAAAAATGAATTCATTCAAACCAAATATCACCAAGAATAACTATGATATATTATCACTTGTATTAAAGGGAGAAATACATGTATCAATAAATAATGGGAAGAATAGATCAGAAAAGAAACATGTGCCATCAATGTGTATAAATATAAAAAATATTTTAGAAACAAATAATCCCATGATATTTTAGAATAGGTTAAATAGGATTTCTACATATTGTAATGGTTTAGACCTCTCTGATTAATTCACTTGCTCAAATCCAGTGGTTGATGTATTCTAGGAGGACAAGGTGACTCTTCCCCAACACTTTTCTAAATTTCCTGTTCTGTGAACAATGTCTCTTACTTTGTGAATAGTTTCATGGTGTCATAGAAACATTGAGTCTACAGGGTCACAGTGTAATATAAATGGCAATTCTATAGTGTCACGGTGTCATATAAATGGTGAGTTTACAATGTCAGTGAAATAGTGAGTCAATAGTTTGACGATGTCATAGAAATGGTGAGTCTACAATGTCATTGAAATGGTGAGTCTATAGTGTTATGGTGATTCTATAGTGTCACAGTGAGTCTACAGTGTTATAGTGAGTATACAGTGCTTCATAAACAGTTTTATATTTCCTTATCCAAATTTTTCGATTTTTCCAATTTCACAAATTTAATTTTTTATTTGATATAAAATGAATTCAAGGTCTTGTTTTGAAGACTTTAAGGCCGATTAAAAGCCCATAACTCCGATATTAATTTTCCTAAGGATCGGAATTCATTTCCATGGTCAAAATACAGGGTTTAGTACAATTCTCTTTTAATGGAAATCTACTGTATCTTAAACCACTACTTTGTTAAATCATCAAAAAGGGTGATATAACATCCTCCATTGTTCTTCCTTCTTGTTATATGGTGCAAGGTGCTCAAACATGTCCTTCCTTCTTGTATGAGTCGTGCGATCAAAATTTCCTCCTTGAATTGGTTCCCCTTGAAGTTCATCTTGATGCAAGTGCACCCCTTGTTTTGGTGAAACCAAGAAGTATCGATCAATATTTGATATAAGGTTTTTTCTATCATCATCCTTTTGGGTTCATCTTCTTATATTTATCCATGAACAGTTATGACATGTTATATCCATGTTCCTAAAGAAATTTTCTTGTTTTTTCGATAGTGTGGTGGTGTATTATCTTCCTCTGTTGGATGATGTCCTTGAATAGTGGTGATCATGATCTATTTTCTTAGTCTGTTAAAAAGAGCATCAAAAACATTTTGAGGTGGGATATTCATTTCTTCTCTATTCGGTTATGTGCAACTATAGAGTTAGTATGCTTTATCCCACTAGATAAAAATTTAAATGACATAATAAATATTTGAACCAGATAAATAATTTTCTTTCAATTGTATGCTATTACATCTCATTTTTCTAGATAGTGTGATATCAATTATTTTCTTGTTAGCATGTATTTATTAATGAAATTAGTAAAGAATGTAAATTGTAAGTAAATTGATAATTATTAAGGTAATGATAAAGAAGCATGTAAATGAATCCAACTGTTGTTGTAATTTTATGTTAATCAAACTGATGCAGGTAGCATGTTTAATCAATTTTTACTAGCTATGATATCTTTCTATATAGGTTACCCATAGTTTGAACATAAAAATAATAAATCGATTAATTACATATTGATTAAAGAACTGGTTGTTGGGTAAAAAGAGAATGCCTCATACGGTTTTGTGTCAACATCTTCGTTTTAAAGGCCAAGAGCCTTATGCTTGGAGTTGTGAGAGATCATTGTGATTGAATGTCTGATGCCTTGTTTAAGGTACAAGAAAATAACTGATATGATGTTTGTTTTCTTACTACTTGTGTGGTAATCTGAGCCTGGATGGATGTTGTGATATGCGGGGGAAGGTAAGCCCATTGGTTGCAGAAGTAGTTGACGCCTAGAGTGGCGATATGCAACGGTATATGAATGTGGGTGTCTGGGAGGACACCGAGGATGATTAAACGGGTAAGATGTGAATGTTCGGATGATTGATTATACTTTTTGGTTGTTTATATTCTATAATTTTCCCACTCCTCAAGGCAGTTGGTTTGCTTACCCACCTTCCAAAAGTGGTGAAGATGTGCGGGTTATGCCACTTGCAATCTGTTTTTAGATTATCGAGGGAGGAAGGGTCTATGCTTTTGCTATAGGTGGAAAAGACTCGACCAGTAGTTCATCTACTCCCTGTGTTGTGCACCCTTGTGTTTAGTAGGGTAGAATGTTTTTCTATAATGCCTGATAATATGGGGATGTAATAATGCTATTAATAAATGAATGAATAAATGATGTTATCCCATGGGGTTAGAGCATTCTAGGACGTAATATAGAGGTTACAATTTATTGAATTGTGGACCTTGGGTGTAATGCTAATGAAATATAATGTGGAATTATTAGTGGTTAATTATTGTTTAAACAATTAATTAACCTAAAGTGAAATAGATAAAAAGGGAATCAACTAATGTTATAATTCTCTTTAAATGGTTTTCTGCTTATAGGATTCCGAGTCTTAGAATTAAAAGTAGAGAGTCTGAGAGATATTAGCTACAGTTGAGTCTAAGGCTATGTTATTCCCATAGGGTGGCTGTGAGCTATAATATATTCCCTACTTTTTGGGTTTCTATACAGTACTCCGCCCTATCAGTTAGGAAAACTAACACAACATGGATTCTGAACCCTAGGCGGTTGTTTTCCTCAATATTCTGGTGGGAGGATGGATGACTGACTAGCCCATTTAGCTCTGCTCTCGTCTCTTGGTCGTAACTTGTGCTTTTAGGCACATTGGATTGATTTCCCCATATATGTATGTAGAGGGATGTAATGGATTGTGTTTATTCAGACATATATTATCTGGATATTGCTTTCTATGGACTACTATAGGTGTAACATGTATAGACTATGATGGCTTGAATATCCTTACTTGGTTTATGGGCTACAGTGGCTTCAGGTTTAATACCTGATGTATGATACACATTATGTGAAATGTGGTTGATCTTGGAAACTACCTGGTTATTTTTATTATGTGGACGTGTTGGTTTTGTTTCACAAGGTGTATATTGTGGTGCTTCACACATGTTACTATAGGAAAGCCTTTTTCGTGAGAGATGATTATGACGTGCGATAGTGGGGCAAAGAAAAAAATCAGTGGGGAAGTTATAGAGGGTCACCCTTGATATTATTTATTATATTATATACTCATGTGTGCGATACTTGGTGAGAGTATCCATGGTGAGGATGGGAACATATTATACATGTTTATGTGACGAGTTAGTTTCACTTGTTGTGCACTATGCTTTATCATTCTTTCTGTACTTTAGAACGAGAGGATTTGGGGAGGATCATATTGAGTATACTATTATTCTCATACTATCTATCTATATATAGTATATTATATCACATCACTTGAAGCAAGTTGGAGATCAGGCATGTTACTTCTAGATTTGGGTTGCATGAGCTGTTTATGCATTGTGGTCGCTGTTGTTTTTACTTTTCTTCAGTACTTGCAGTTTTCTGTTTTAGTTGTAGTAGTTTTTCATGACATTATGTATGTTCACTAGGGTTTTCTTTTATATTGTAGTCTGAGTTGGAGTTTTTTTGTTTCTATCTTATCTCTCTTTCACATGCATTCTCTTACAGGTTAATGCCTCTCATTTGTGTGTTTACTATACCCTTGGTGATAATCTCTTACCCGGGGCATACTGGATGCAGGACTCGGGGGTCACTATCTCCCTTCTCACATTTCAAGTCTAGGAGGGTTGCACGTAGTGTGGGGGGGTCATTACAGCGTGTTATCAAAACTCTGGTTGAGGGATAATATAGATTTTGGTGTTAGTCAAAGGTGAGGTTGCATGGGTTTGTAGGGAAATGGTTCAATTCATGTTTAGCAAGAGATGTTAGCACTGCAGACCGACTGAGAGATAGGTGTTTGGGCCCCCTGTGATCTAATGCATGGACCTTTATGTTTAGAATGGCTAATAAATGAGGTGGTACTAGTTTCTGGGTAGAGACCTATGACTGTATCATGCATCATTCATATTTGTGCCTATGTTTAAATGGGTATAACATGGGATATGATAACCTAAAATGAATAAAAAAATAATTAATTAATTTTGATTCTTTTTTATTCCCGGTTTATGAGCTCTAACTGTTTGCTATTTTATAGGTATGGATCCATGTCATCATCCCCATCAAGCTTTCATAGAAGATGTATAGCAGGTTGTGCCAGTAGATCTCCACAAGGTAGAGGTTGACAAACAAAAAACATGGATGAGAACACTCAAAGAGTTTCAGAGCCAGTGTCTGCAGAAGTACAAGGGCTCAGTTTCAGAGGCAGTCACAGAATACGGGTTGGATGAGTTCAAGATATCATTCTGTTTGATCTATTCCAAGAAGGAGAGTTGGGCATCTATGGTAGTGACGATTCTGCAAGGAGAAACGAGGTAATGATGTTTCTGGTTACTCTGGGACTGCAAGGAGTCATTGATCTCATAGGAGGAGTTCTGAGACAAGTTCTGACTTGAGTTTTATTCTTCAACCACAAAGGTATCCCGTCTCAAGGATCTTCTTACCCATCGATAGGGGTTCTCCAGTTTTAAAGAGATTGGAATCTATTTCATGAACATTTTATGATATGTCTCAGACCTATTTCAAGATAAGGAGGTCAAAACAATGCATTTTTAGGCAGATTTGTATCCAGAGATCTAGTGCCCGGTCACCCTGTTTATATTAAATACATATATTGAAGTGATAATAAGGTAAGAGGTCATCCAGAGGACATTGGATATAACTGGATCATTTTTAGAGTGGAGTCATCATTATTCCTCATTATGCAGAGTTGTCGTCTAGGGTTCCCAATTTTCTTGGTAGAATAATTTTTGTTCGACTGAGGTAGGTCCCAAACCTCAGCATCTCAGTACTCTGGGGGCATCAGATCCTAGGACTATTCAAATGGATCCGAAGATTATTTATATTACGGAGGACAAGGTCATTAGTAGCGAGAGTGCCCAACCTTTCAGATCATTCATCATTCACCAGGTGTTCCTCTCTATGTTTCTCTGTTGAGGTAGTTCCTGTCGAGGTAGCAGGTTGCACCAGCTTTGGATCAGTAGAGGGAATATGGGGAAGGCAGAGGACAGCCTCATGATGCACCGTATTTTCAATTATAAGATAATGTCTGTGGTTGTGTTTTTCATTTTTGTCAGAGAGGTTGTGTAGGAGGTTGTGGTCAGCTTCAGGCTTTAGTGTTGTCAACTCTAGGAGATATAGACGTCATTCAAGGAACCATTTTCTTTTTTTATACTTGGGTGTATTCCATGTTTGATTCAAGAGAGACACACTCCTTCATATCAACTTCCTTTTCCATGCATTGGGACATGAGGTAGATAGGCTTTGACTACCCTTGGCATTGACTATGCTATATAGAGGTCGAGATGACTTGTTTGAAGAAGGTAGAGACTATGAGCTAGTGTTGGGGCATCACTTCTCTTAGGGAGTTTTCTTATGTTTATGGATACAACCATATGATTTCATCCTCAGCATGGAATGGTTGTATTTAGTGCAGGATATAGTTGATTACTTCAGGATACAGGTGGTGTTCTTTGATGCTGATGGAGTGCCAGTGCAGTTTGATGGTGAGCGAGACCATCATATAGGTTTGAGGCATGTTCTGTCCTTATCATCCACGATGGCTGAGTTGATGCTGAGTTCTTCAAAGGTTCTATAGTTGGCATGTCCTTGGTTCTTATAAGAGTACCATAATGTCTTTCCATGAGTGGTTGTAGCATTACCCCATCAACAAGTGATCGACTTTGGAATCGAGATACTGCTTGGATTGTCTCTTATCTCTATGTACCCATATAGGATAACCCCTTATAAGTTAAAAGAGCGATGTATACAGCTTGAAGGTCTGTTACATTGTGGTTTTTTGGACAAGAGCGTTACCATGGGGTGCACCAGTTTTGTTCATGAAGAATTCTAACAGCAGTTTGTAATTGCATATCAATGATTGCCGCATCAACAAAGCGACAGTGAATAATCACTATCCTCTTCCACAAATTGATGATTTATTTGATCAAATGAATGGTTAATGATGGTACTCAAAGATCTACTTGTAGTTAGGATATCCTCAGATGTGTGTGGAGGATGAGGATATCCTAAAGACTTCTTTCTGTTGTCATCATGGAAATTACAAGTTCATTATAAGGATATTTGGTGTGACAAATGATCTTGTTGTGTTAGTGGGATTGATGAAGGCTATGTTCTATGAGTTCCTAGATAAGTTCATCTTTTTTTCATCAACAAAATCATTGTGTACTCCATGTATAATAAGGAGCTTGTAGAGCATCTTCGCGTTGATTTGGGTTTTCTTCATCAACAACAATTGTTTTTGAAGTTGAAAAATTGTGAGTTTTGGGATCAAGAAATCCGTTTCATCAGGCATGTTGAGTCCTAGATAGGATTTTCTATGGATCCATCACTTATAGAAGCAATTGTGTCTTGGGAATCCCCCAAGATGTTGAATGAGTTGTGATATTTCTTTGGTATCACAGGATACTATAAAATGTTTGTAGTTGATTTCTCTCAGGTTGCGACTCCTCTAACAACATTGACCAGGAAGGATCAGTTGATCATGTGGACCGATCAATGTCAAGAGGCTTTTGAGTATCTAAAGTACAAGTTAGTAAGTTCTCTAGCTATTTTTCTTCTAGTAGAGGGAGTTTGGTTTTATGTTTTCTACAATGCTTTGCATCTACGGTCAGGCTGTATTTTGATGCCGTAGAGATTGGTTGTTTCATATGGGTCTCAGTAGTTGCATCCCCATGAATGTAACTATGCCACCCATGATCTTGAGTTTTCAGCTGTGGAGTTTTCTCTGAAATTTTTTATACATTACCTTGTTGGAGAGAACATTGTATATTACACCAATTATAAGAGCCTAAGGTATGTTTTCTTCCAGTATGACTTAAAATTGTGACTAAATCAGTTGATGGTGTTCGCACAGTAATATGGATTTGAAATTTTATATACACATGTGATGGGTAATGTTGTAGCTGATGCAATAAGAAGGAAGACAAGTAGTAATGTAGTGCATCAATCTGGTGATTCCTAGAGAGTAATGGAATAAATTCCAGCATTACATCTCAATATGGAAGATGTTTGGGGCAGAGGATGTCTATTTTGAGATGATGGTCCAGTCACCCATGGCGTAGCAGTTAGATGAGTCCCATTTGGGGATCTAGAGGTGGAGGTCTGAAGGGAATGAGTTTTTTATAGAGATCCCCTGGATGGATGGTCTGAGGATGAACCACACTAACTGTTAGATCATGAAAGGCTTTTTGTTCCTTTGGTGATGTGTGAGACGGTTCTCAGAGAGTTCTATAGTTCATCCTTAGTGCTACATTCTGGTAGGGAAATGGTGTAATGTGACTTGAGAAGTTAGTTTTGTTGGCCTAGGCTGAAGCTTGCAGTTGTAGTGCTTGTTTCTTGATGTTTGGATTGTCATATGGTGAAGCCTGAGCATCGTGTCCCCGGTGGTTTTCTCCAACTATTAGATATTCCATAGTGGAAGTGGGAGGAAATCTCAATTGAATTTTTTAATAGTTTACCTCGTGATCAGTGAAAGAATGACACTATTTGGGTTTTAGTTGATCATTTAACAAAGTCATTCCACTTTATCGAAATCAGTGAATCGATCATAGTTGAAGTTTTGTCGAGGCAGTATCTGGAGGAAGTGGTGAGACTCCACGGAGTCCCATGGCCGATCATTTTTAACAAGAAGGTTGTTATACTTCTAGGGAGTGGAGGATTATCCAACATGATTTTAGTCCACAACTATTCCTTAGAATTGATTTTCATTAGTAAATGGATTTTCAGACAGAGAGGACTATCTAGACTCTTGAAGACATGATGTGCTCTTGTGTCCTAGATTTTTTATGTTTGTGGATGAGGCATTTACCCTTGGTGGAGTTTGTTTAAAACCACTATTTTCACTCCAACATTGCCATGATGCTACTATAATCCCTATATGGAGACCCTTCCATTATCTGTTTTTCTGTACTGGGGTCGGAGAGTCAGCAATTCTTGGATCGAAAGTAGTGTAGAATACGATAGAGATTGAACAGGTGATTTGTGAGAGGATGAAGATAGTGCAAGATCATCATAAATCATATCTCGATCAAAGCAGCAGAGCTTTGGAGTTTGATTATGGGGTTGAAATATTTTTGAAGGAGACTCCCCATTGTGGGAAGTGATGGTTTGGTCATGGGAGTAAGCTTTCTCCTCAGTTTGTTGGGTCTTTCGAGGTGTTGGATCCTGTTGGAGCCATGGCATATCAGTTATCACTTCCCCTGTAGATGATTCAGAAACATGATGTTTTTCATGTGTCCTAGATCCAATGTTATCTTCATAAATACTCTCATGCCATCAATTGGAGAGAGATCAATGTTGATAAAGATGAGAACTTCGAGGATCTTCCTTTAGAAATCCATGAACGCAAAAAGACGGTGTTTCAAAGGCATCATATCCCCTTGGTTCATGTCTTGTTGGGACATGGTGGCATAGAGGAGGGTACATGGGAACGTGAGTCGTAGATACGTGCTCAGTACCTCAACATGTTTGATGTTTAACTCTTTTCATGTAAAAATGGTCACTTTTTGGTTATAGACCTTTTGTTTTTATAATGTGTCTTTCTTTTGTTGATTCTTTTTTCTTTCTCTCTTTTGAGAGGTATCTCTATGGGTGGTTGTTCATTCCCCTTTTCTGTTCCCTTTTGGGTTGGTTTTTGATTCATGATGACTAGAATGTTTTAATAGGTATCTAATGTAATGGCCTAGACCTCTCAGGTACATTCCCTTACTGAAATATGTTGGTTGAGGTGTTCTGGGATGTTAAGGCGACTCTTCCCCAACACATTTTCAAATTTCTAGTTCTATGAACAATGTATCTAGTTTTGTTAATAGTGTGATGGTGTCACATAAATGGCGAGTTTACTGTGTCACAGTGTCAAAGAAATAGTGAGTCTACAGTGTCATGGTGTCATAGAAATAGTGACTCTACATTGTCATGGTGTCATACAAATTGTGAGTCTACATTTTTATGGTGAGTCTACAGTGTCATGGTGCATCTATAGTGTCATGGTGAGTCTATAGTGTTTCCAGAATAGTTTCATATTTCCTTTTCCAATTTTGTATATTTTTTTAGTTTCACCAATTTAACATTTTCGTTGACATAAAACACATTCACAGCCTTGTTTTAAGGTATTTACGGCTGATTCAAAACCCATAACACCTATATTTATTTTCATAAGGATTGGGATGACTTTACTTGGTCAAACCATGTGGTTTTATATGATCCGCTTTTAATAGAAAATCCATTATATCATAAATCTCTGATCGATTTAATCTTCTAAAATGGGGAGATATATTCCTCCCATGTTCTTCGTCCTTGTTCTCTTGTGAAACATTCATGAACCTTTTCTTCCTCCCCATATGAGTCATGGGATCAATCTTTACCACTTGGATTGGTTCTCCTTGAATTTATTCTTACTATAATTGCACCACGTATTTTTGTACAACCATGCAGTATCAATAATCTTCGATATAAGGTATGATCTATCATATCCCTTTTGGGTTTATCTTCTTCTATTTCTCCATGCCCTGTTATAGCATGATATCTCCATGTTACTAATGGAATTTTCTTGGGTGTTGTCCGGTGGGGTGGTGTCTTTGTTTCCTTGGGTGGATGCAGCCCTCCGAGAGAGGTGATCAAATATGTTTCGTTAGTATGTTCAAAAAAAATCAGATAAATTTTGAGGAATGGGATTCATTGCTACTCAATTCTATTACGAGAAAATGTAGAGTTAGTATGTTTTATCCCACTGGATAAATATGGACATGAAATAATGAATATTTGAACTAGATAAGTAATATGGAATCGATCGTATATTATTTCATCTTTTTTTATTGATAGTGTAATATAGATGATTTTTTGTTAGAATGAATTTATTGATTAAATTGGTAAAGTACATAGAGCCGAAGGTAATGTATAAGGATATAGAGTAATATAAATGAATTTGGTTTTTTGTTGTAATTTTATGTTAATAAAATTGATGCAGTAATAATGTATAATCAATTTTTTGGTTGCTATGGTGGATTTCTATTTAGATTAACCATAGTTGGAACCTACAAATAATAAATCAGTTAATTCCTAATGGATTATTGAACTAGTAGTTTGATAAAAAGATAATTCCTCATAGGGTTATGAGTTACCCTCTTTCTGGAAATGGCCAAGAGCCTTATGCTTGGAGATTTGAGTGATAACTGCGTTTGAATGTTGGATGCCTTGTTTATGGGCCATGAGCCCAATTGATATGATGTTTGTTCTTCTATTAATTGTGTGGTGATGTGATCCTAGATGGCTATTTTGAAATGTTGGGGTAGGGAGGTGCACTGGTTGAGGTAGCAGTTGATGCCTAGAGTGGCGAGATGCATTGATTATTGCATGTGGCTATTAGGAGTGACACTAGGGATGATGAAACTGGTTGGATGTGAATGTTTGGATGCTTACTGATTCTTATTGGTTTTTTATCCTATTTACTTTTCCCACTACTCATGGTATCTGATTTTCATACACACATTCAAAAAAGGGTAAAGACGCACGTGGTATGCCATGTGATTTTTTGTTTAGTTTCTCGAGGGAGGATCGGTCTATGCTCTTTCTATTGGTGGAAAAGACTCGATGGGTAGTTCATCAATTCACCGAGTTGACCCCCCATGTGTTCAGTAGGATGGAATTTTTTTCTAGAATGCCAATGAATATGGGAATTGAATCATGTTGTTAATAAATGATTGAATAAATGATGTTAACACATGGGGTTAGAGCTTGCTGGGATGAAATGCTGGGGTTTCAATTCAACGGAACAGTGGACCTTGGGTGCAATGCTAATGAAATATAATGTGGAATTGTTAATGGTTAATTAATGTTTAAATAATTAATTAACATAATGTGAAATTGATAAAAAGGGAATAAATTAATGTGAAAATTCTCTTTAAATGGCTGTGTTCTTATAGGATAGTTATTCTTAGAAGTGGAAACTTAGAGTCTGAGAGATGTTAGTTGTCGTTTAGTTATAGACTAGAATTTTCCAATGTGTGGTTGTGAGCTATAGTATATTATGTACATTTTATGTTTCTATACACTAATCCACACCATCAGTTAGGGAAACTAACATTCTAGTAATTATGAGCCTTAGGGGGTGTTTTCCCCAACATTCTAGTGGGAGGATGGATGGCTAACTACCCCCCTTTGGCCCTGCTCTCTACTCTTGGAAGTTACTAGTGCTAGTAGGAACAACTATTAGTTTGACACATATATGTGTTTAAAGAGAGGTAATGGGTTTTGGTTATTCACACACATATATTCTGGATATATTTTCCAATGGATTACTATAAGTGTAACATGTATAGACTATGATTGCTTGAGGATCCTTACTTAGTGTATGGGCTATAAGGGCTTCAGGATTAATACCTAACATATGATACACATTATACGAGATGTAGTGGCTCCTAGAAACTACTTGGTTACTTTTCATATGTGGATGTTGAGGTTTGTTTGCATGAGGTGTATATTCTGGTGCTTCACCCAGGTGTCTACTAGCAAGTCTTTTTAAAGAGAGATGCTTAGGACCTTTGACATTGGGATAAAGTAGAAAAAATTTAGGGAAGTTATAGAATGGTACCCTTGCTATTCATTATTATATTATATACTTTTGTATATGATACTTGGTGATTTTAGACATGCTGAGGTTGGGAACTTAGTATAACTATTTTTGTGACGAGTTAGTTTCATTTGTAGTTCACTATGCTTTAGCATGTTTTATTTATATTTTCATGAGAGAATCTAGGGAGGATCCTACTGAGTATATTGTTTTTCTCACCCTATGTACCTATAAACAATATTTTTAGGTCACTTTGAGTATTTTGGTGATTCGGATGGTTACTACTATCTTGGGGTTATAGGAGCAGTTCAGGCTTCAGGGTTTCTATTATTTTTTACATTCCTTTGGTACTTGTGTTTTTATGTTTAATTAATAGTAGTTTTGCATTTCATTATATATGTACACTTGGGTTTTCTTTTATATTGTAGTCTAAGTTGGATTTGGATGGTGTCTATCTTATCACTCTTTCACATGTGTTTTATTAGAGTTTAATTCCTCCCATTTTTGTGTTTGTTATATCCTTTGTTCTAGTCTCCAATTTGGGGCCTACTAAAGGCAGGACTCGGGGGGTCACTATCTCCCTTCTCACATTTCCGACCCAAGAGGGGTACAATTTGTGAGTAGGAGGTCATGACACATATCATAAGAATGATTTTAATAATATAACTAATATAAATCCACATGGAAACTCTAAATAACCTAATAAAAATTTTAAATACATTTGTTTGATTTTTTAAACTAATTTGTAGAATTCCATAAAGATAGTATTAGAAAAATAAAAGTTCAGTGAAAAGGGGGAAAATGAATACTCCATTAGGAGATGAAGAATTACATGAGAGGATAAAAAAATGAAAAATAATTGTTTAACAATTATTTGTGTGATAGATGAAACAAAGATGGATATAGTGAATGATAATACCTCACCACCGTTCTAGCAAAAGCAGAAGCCTCTAACATATTGAAACTTGCACCACGAGATGCATATAATTTTATGGAGAAATAAATAAGAACTATCTCACAAAGTGGTGTTATAGGAGTGATAAGGAATGTGTTACTAAAGGATAAATCATATTGGAAAATTAGATGTGTATGCATGGATAATGGATAAATTGGAGTCACTTGGTTGAGGAAATCTTCTCAACCTTGATTTTTACGTGGAGGAAAAAAGATTTTCCTTTTTATTCCATATTATTCTATGAGTTATAAACATAAAATGCTGGGAATTAATGGAGATTCTTAAGGCTATCACATTTGGAGTGCATAACCTGACTTTACTTCATGGAGTCTACTAAAATCTATTAAATGGAAGAAAATGTTTGGATCCCATACAAGGGTGAAACCTTGAGAATAAACATAAAATGATTGGGAAAGATTGAAAACTTGATGTTAAGGCATGACAGTAAAATTTTCATCATTTATTATTATTTATATTTATTAAGGGCAGTTCTTATTTAATTATAAGACAAGAAAAATGGAAAGATATAACATTTTTACCCGATCCTTCGGATGTGTTTGTTAGGGTATGTGTAGGATTTATATATTTTTAGTAAATCTGATATCACACAACCCATTATATTATAATTTAGAATTTCTAAGCATGATTTCACATGAGTTGATATTTATGGTCATATTAAGCAAATTTAGATGTATCTATCTTGTTTAACCCATCGAGTTATCCCATGTAGGCATAGAGTTGATTTAATAAAGGATATTTTTTGAGAGAACCATGTCAAATCATCCATCTCTTTGATGTGATCATTGTATTTTCATATAAGGGAGATAATTATGTTTTTAGAAGAAGATGTGATGATTAGAAACCCCAACCCTATTATACTTTTAATTTTATTTTCTATAAGGGGAATATAAATTGAAATTTCCACATATTTAATTTTTTGATGAAAGAATATATTGGAAAAACAATACAAAGGGGGTGATTGTTATGCACAAGTGTTGCATTTTTTCATGGATTCAACAGGTGAGTGTATATGAAGTGGTGATTCATGGAGAATTATCAGGGATTAATTTAATCAAATTAGATACCAAGAATGAGAAAATGTATATGATTTATATGTGATAAATTTTTGAAGTGATCTTAAATGTTGAATACATTTGGGAAATTGTTTTCATATTGTTTACTACAGATAAATACTAGGAAAATATTTATATTCATGATGACATGAATATTTACATGTATATTTATCACATTATATATTATCATGAAAGAGGTTTTGTAATTTTCATGTAATTATGTTCATTAAAATGGAATTTTCTATGTATTTTAAATGAATAATTACTAAAAAAGTGTTCAAATCACAAATTATCCATGTCTAGCTCAACCATGAGCACATGTGGGACCTAGAAGTTGACCAAGACCATGGGAGACATTCCCTAACAATATCCTATGTGTAAAAGGAGAACAAACCCTTGCATAATTGATGATTGGGCTATGTGTTGATCCACATTGGATTTTAAAACATGGTGTATGCCCACAGTTCTGCTGGGCCAAATCCTATGGTGGAATTCAAAGTGATTTTAGTGGCTTATGATCCATAATTACTATCATTAGTGATTAAAGGCACGAATTCATTAAAAAAATTGAATCCATGTTTGGAGGAAGAATCAATTTGGGACATAGAAGCATGTATATTGTTCATCCTCCTTTAAAAAAGATGGACAGAACCACCATTTTTATATCACACTGATTTGGAATTTCCATTCAACCACCACCTTTTCTGTTCTATTATCCTATTCCAAGCCATATGCATTATATTTGTCTACTATTTTTAAACCACAAAACTGATGACCAAACCACCTCAGTTCAAACTCAGACCTCATCTGCAATAAAAAGTTCATTCCTTATTCAAATGATACTGGAATGTTCTAATGACATTATATTCATGATATCCATGCAAATACATGGATGAAAGATTGGAATTTGAGTGTTATGTTCACCTGATATTGTTGACAAAATTGATGAAGTTAAATTTGAGATTAATTTAGAAGTATATCCATGATATTTTTTCATTCATGTAATTACCCTTTCATGCATATATATCAAATGAATATGAATTCCCTAATCTTTTGGAATTCAAATTTAGTGAGAAACAACATTATTTTCATACCATAAGAAGAAAAAGAGTCCCAATATTCTTCAGTTAATTTTAATTAGTTTTTATTCATGAATTCATGAAGGCATTGGTAGCACATGGTTGATGACTCATTCATGTAAAGATGAATTAAATATTAATCCTTCAGGTGATTAAGGCATTATTAATTATATTACAGTATTTACAGTGATGGCCACATGTAGTTATACCTGATCTCTTTTATGGTTTTGAAGGGAATGAATATACTATACAAAATGTGGGTTATTAACTTTTAATAAAAATCCATGATAAGGAGGAGGTTATACATTAACAACATAGTTAGATGCACTACATAAATAAAGGTCCTTTTATGCATTACATGAAAAATAATAATACCAATCTACGTATTAAAATAAATATGAAATAAAAAAATTCCAATTGTTAATAGGATAATTAAAATGAAGATATATATATATATATATAATACCCATATTTGGGTATTAATATTTGAAGGAGAATAATAAATATATTTAATTCATAAAAAACATAATTGATGATCTAAATGGGAGAACCTAAATAATGAAATTATATATATCCCCATGCACCACAATTTTGTATAAATATGTGTGTGTAGGTGTTGATAAAAATACCCATTTATTGTAATATCTTTTGGGTAACCCGATATTGAATTTTTATGGAGTAGATAAGGATAAAAATTCATGTAATTCTTTAAAAGAGTGATCGCCTAATCCTTAGAATTTTAAGATATGTCTAAATAACTGTTTTGATGTGGTTCCTGAGAAAGTCCATGAACAAGTGTGATCCATAAAGATTGTAAAATAATATCATATATAATCATGTGGGGGATCTTATTTTAATATCATTGATGAATTGTCGTGATGATAATATAAATAACTATAGATTTTGGGAAGATATCTCAACAGGTTAGAGTCATTATAAAGAACCCTGGTGAGATTATAGTCTACGTATATCATCAAGAGTTGCTCAAAGTAATTATTTATGATTTGGAATTGTAGGAGTATAGTCTGCAAGGAAATATTGGATATTTTTTTATACATTTAATCACATAGCTTAACTATTTGGAATACATGTAGGTAAATATAACCAACATATAAATGAGTAGGTATTCGTATTGAACCTTGTAAAAATACTAATGTTCTATTCCTTTGTTTTTTATCATTATTTTAGGATATAATATGTAACATAGGAAGTGTTTATTAGGGATTTAAATGGCCATATAGGATGAATTAAAAATAAACAATTTGTAACAATTTGGGGGATCACTGATTAACCACCTCCCCATCTCTGTGATCTCACACTAGTCTAGGAAACACACCAATCCTAATACCTGAGTATCTCTCTATATTAGGTCACACAATAGGACATAATACTAATAAACTAATTAAAAATCAATGTTATCCTCTTCCTTGTAATAATTGATTCTTGAACTATTATTTTATCCTTAAGCCTTGAATCAACCATTATGAACATTCTTCTCATTCCTGCACCATACATGGATTCCTAAAAATTATCTAGGAACCATGCATTGAAAAACTACTACATACTGTGAATAAATAATCCACGCTATCAATAAATCTTATAAAATTGTATTTTCGTATTCCAAATCACATAACACATTGAAAAAAATCAAATACAAACGAAATTCATAGAGGAGTGCTCCTTCATAGAATAACCCCTAAGTCAAATGGGATGTTTTGAAACTTAATATGAAAAGGAAACCCCATTTTCTATTAAACAACCTCCATGATATTCTATTTCACTCCTAAAGCACCCATGACACAAAGTAAAGTCTTTCGATCTTATATGAAAATATATAAAATATATATCTATTTTTGGTTCATGAAATATTAGAATCTTTTCATGAAATGTAAAAACCATCAAATACTGTGGTGATATTTATCTTTAGTGTCAATCCAGATTGTTCCATACCTTCTGAACCTATTTAAATGTTTTTTTTGTGTATTTTTAGAATCTAATCTCACTTTCATATTTTATATTAATTATCTATATTGTATGTTATTATTTTATTTTTTATTTTTTATGGTTCTTTATATTTTAATGGGTTGTACTTGGATGGTACTTCCTTATGAATTTAATCACACACTTTCAATAGTGGGCGATTCTACAACTCTCACCTTTTTGATAGAAACCATTTATGATTGAATCATTAAATTTGTATTATATTTTTAGAATAAATTTATAAATTGGTTTTTATGGTATAACTGTAGTTTCCCGTGATATGCATATTAATTTTAGGATTTCCAAAAATTGTTCACGGGGTTAATTGGTATGATTATATACAATTTATAATCAATGATTATCCGAAAATTATTGATATTTTAAAATATTAATTTTCATTATAAAGTAAAATATTAAACATTGAAGGATGTGTGTTTGGGTAAAAATTATATTCCTCAAACACAAAAAGAAAGATAGGCATGTATGAAATGAACACAGACTAAAAAATATTATATGTATTACATTGTTGATTTTAAATTCTAATATCTATTTTATAAAAAATATTTTATTTATATTTTCAAACGGGTTCTTTAAAGGTCGTTGATGAGCTTGAAGTACATAACATTGGGCCAAATAAAAATTTGGAGAAGATAATCGGAAATGAAAACCATGGGAGAGTATGTTGTCAACCGTGGTATAATATTTTCCCCAAAAGATACAAGCCCACTTCATGTAATTTTTTTGTAGCATAGAGTTGGAAACACTTGTGCAGTGGAATTAAAGGCTCACACAGAGGCAGCACATGCCAAAAAAATAGACATGAAGGAGTATGAATGAAGTCCAAAGGACATAATTTAATTTATAAGTTTGTTTAATCAATATTTATTTCACTTCCACTGGATACTAAGGTTGTTTTAATATAATTCATGTTGATTATGTGTTCATCAAATGATATATCAGGCAATGGTGATGATGGTTCTAGTGGTGGTAGGTACAGTTACCTTCCTGGTGGTGGTTATAGTGGTGGCGGTGGCAGTGCCAGTGATGATGATAGTTATGGTGATGGTGATGAATATGATGATGATGATGATGATGGAAATGAGTATGTTGTTGATGATGTTTATGATAGTGGTTATGATGAGATATAAACTAATCCTTTACATTTCTAACTGATATTTATTAAACATGATGTTTGATGAATTATTGTGAATTCATATATGTGATGTGTATTATAGATGGTTCAATTTATTAATTTGATTCTTGATTTTTCATTATTTGGTCATACTTTTTTATTGGTGTGGGTGTTGATGTTGGGGGTGTCTGATTATATTGGGAAATCATGGGAGGTACTACTAGCTGGTATTGTCTAGAAAGGCTATATCAATATTTTTTTTGAACCGTAGACATAAACCGATAAAAATTCCAGGTTTCCTTTACCAGTGAGTTCATTATACACATTGTATATGGGAAATAAAGTCATCCTATAAAACCAGTTTCAAAAAATTATTAGTATAGGTTAGATACAGTTTTTATTCAAACGATTTCAATAAACTATTATTATAGGGTAATGTTTTGGCACCAATACAAATGGTTTCATAAAACACATTGTTATACTGCTATACTAACATCTAATCAGGAAATGGTTTTGGAAACCTTTTGTATAACCTATAGTAATGATTATATAGGTTATACCAATGATTTAAAACTGTTGGTATATGGTACATTTCTAGAAGTTCTCTTTTGGGAGGGGTCCAAAGATGACCAGAGATGCTTCTAAATTTGACAATGTATTTAACAAAATTTATGTACCAATTAAATTGTATATATTGATGTTTGAAATGTTATTAAGCCATGTAAAATGTGTTTTTATGTACTTTTCTGTAAATTTAATTGAAATTCAAATATATATTTCATTTGTAAATGTGGTGTAAATTGTAGTAGTGAACTACTACAACTATGATTTTATAAGATAAATATCAAGTATTGGTATACGTATACTTGATCAATGCTAGAAATAGTGCTAATAAAATTGTACTTCATTGGTGCTAAAAAATCAGTGAATAAGGGTCACCATAACTAGAAGTGATAAAAGCCACTTACTTTCAAAAGAACTTATAGAATCAAAACTACAGAAGTGCTGGTGTAGTCTTTTTCTATCACTGATAACATTTTTATTTAAAGTAGTGTTCTTTTTTAATTATTAAAAATTAATTATTATATATTTTTAATTAAATTATTCTCAATAATTATAAATAATGTAATTACTATTATAATATAAGTACTATTTTTATTTTCACAAATTAAAAAAAATAAATCCAAAATAATATATTTTTAATATTTAATTTTTATTATTCAAGGTAATTTATTAGTAATTAATAAAAATATATTATTAATAATTAATCGTTTGAGTAATAATAATCAATAATAACAATATAATAAAACATATTTTTTAATATATTTAATTATTATCATTATAATATAATAATTTAATTAACCATTTGATTAATAGTGTGGTTTATAATCAGAAATAATAATTTAATTTTGAAAAACTAATAGTAATTATTTTTATTAATGTAACTAATTAAAACTAATTTATAATAAAATTATTATTAATAATTAATAATAAATTTTGTTACCGTGAGACCCTGGATTCAATGTTAATGAGGTATTCTTGTGTGTGTATTTCCTCCCTACTTAAAAGGCATTTGTTGAATCGATGAATAATATAAATAAAAAAATAGTAATTTAATTATCAATTAATAATTAAAATTAGTATTAAATGTAATAGTAATTATTGTTATTATTATTATTATTATTAATTCATACTGTAGTTGATAATAATGATGTTTTACCATTTAGTCAGGGAAAATTGAACAAACATGGGCACACACCATTGGACTAGCTAGATTAGGACACTCCACTGGCCCATTACATTACGAGGTCATGAAGACCCAGTTCTTTTGTCTCATTTCATAGCCCCTATTTTTCAAGGATAAAGGCTCCCAATAGATTCTATAAATTCACTGATATTAAGGGAAAAATAACCCATTATATATATTATCTTTTTAGGGTATAATTACATTCAAACACACTCACTCACACACACCACACACACATGCCAAAAAGGCCTCCATGGACCCTACCCTGACCTCAAGGGGATATCTCACCAATCAAGGCTTACTTATTTAGTAAATGGAATATAGGCCCAATGGGAATGAAGCCCATTAAATTGACGGAAAAACTAGTGTAGCTTAATGACTACATCATCCTACGTGCATCATTAGGTCTGTGTCATGCTTCTGTCACTTACTGTAAAAAATCCTCCTTTGTTTTTATGGAGAGAGAGATCACATTACATGGCCAGGAAGGCCAAGTGGGCTTGGATTCGCTATTACATAACCTATGTTAGCTGACTAGTAAGTCAAACCATGACAACCCCTGCTTGGTTGTGCCCTTCCCCCCACCTAAATAATACCATCATAGAACGACAATCATTCGACCACCCCTATTTCAAATGGTAATATCACAGCTATGGTCAACATACACCACCACATTCTTACAGTCGATTGAGATAAGTCCCATATCACTCAACAACACCATAAACTGTTGAGGGACTCCACCATCAGTTTCTCGATATCAGAAGCTATCAGCATTCCCCCCCCCCCCACCCCACACTTTCATACCCAGCAGTGTCGATAACCATTGTTCTCATATCATTTGTGTATCAATTTAGATCTATGGCAACCGAATCATCCAGAAGTGTCAATTGCAATCTGCTTCCTCCCTTTATCGTATTTATCACCATAATTCTTACATATTTCATGTCCCAACATAGATCAATTGTTTTCACCTCTCCTAACATCACTAATAGCCCTCTTCACAGTCTTCCCCATAGGAAATAGAACTCCCCCTGCACCATCAACCCCCATCAACACAACACAATTATTATATCCCCTAAATAGAGAGAAATATTTTTTGATCCCTAGTTTGATGCATTATCATGTGGCTATATTACAACTTTAACAATACCCCCAACTACAAAAAAACATGTTAATGTGTAATGAGGTATAGGTGGGTGCCACACCACACCTGTCCTGGGCCCAAATCACCAGTTGCACACCACATTCCCTAAGTTAAATTGATGTGTGGTATGACATGAACCTTATCCAGCTCCATTTCTAGGGAGTGTCTACCATATATAGTATCACATAACTAACCCTCAATTGAATTAAAAACTTATGTTCATTCATTGTCACCCGAATTCTTTATGTAAAAAAACATTCATCGTTATCTTCCTATTCATGCAAGGTTGACCCTCGCCATTCATTATGTTAATGATATGTAATCATGTAATTTCTTCATCAATGACTAAATGTTTGGATGTTGTTTCTATATTCTCATAATTTTTCAACACCTCTACATTTTATATTCCCATGTATGAAATGAAAACTCTATTGTTGTTCTCGCATATGACCCATGTTTCATAGGAGATTGTCACATAGGTGCATCATATTATAATATTATATATATAATAAATTTATAAAAATTGGTTCAATGAGATAAACATATTTTGATGTATGGATTGATGATGTTGACCAAATATTTGTAATCCCACATTATAAATAGGGATATAATTCTAATAGACCACCCCTTATATAAAGGGGACATTGAATATTATTTAAAATAGAAAATATATATAATAAAAAAGATTTTAATGTATATAAAAAATATATTTTTAGTAATATATATATATATATATAACAAAAAAATTTAAAAAAATTAAAAAAAATAGTTAAAACTAAGTAATAATGATATTAGATGAAAATGTTTGGATTTCAAAATTTCAAAATATGGCCAGTTACCTCCCACTAAAAGTTACCATGTATTCACTAAATCAATGTTTCCATTGGACTAAAAGTTAATATTGAATCACTATCAATCAGACTAATTTTGATATATAAATAATGTGATGGTGAGATTTGTAGAGTATTAATCTTTTGAATCTGAAATTCTATAAATACATTCTCCATACATCAACAATGTAGGGATATTGGAATTTAATGATCATAAATTCCAAAAATCATGGGCAAAACCTATAGGAAGACGTCCACCGATAACCCTACAACAAAAGTGTATATGGATAAAACCCATTTGGAAAGTGAATTTCATTCACACATTAATAAATGATATTTTGTGGTCTTCTATTTATTCCTTCTATTTCCCAAAAATTAATTTTTTTTTAACATAGTAGAACAAAAAGATATGAATTTTGAATACCTTTAATTGATGATCCAAGTTATGATCATGATTTACCATTTTAATGGAAATAACATATTAGGATATAAATATTAAAATAATTTCATTTTTATAGTGTTGAAGATTCGTTATATTGTAAAACCAAATATTAATCCCTTTCTCAAATATCATACTCTAAATCCTAATTAAACACCTATTTAGTGAATTTAACATCCACGAATCTTCACCTTTGGATATAATGAAAAATAATTAAACATTAAAAATGTGACTACATTTTTCCCATAAAAAACATTCAACATTAAAAGAAAATATTGGATCACTTACATACCCAATGACAATTTAGGTTCATGTTTTATAAGAATTTGAAAAACAAATTTTAATAATATTGTTTTATAAAAAACTGATTCATAAAGAAAACATTCTCCCCCACTATACTTATATTTTCATATTTCATAATATATCTTCAACATCATAAATTTGAAATACTTCTAGAAAAAAACTCATTTAACATCTTTCCTCATTATTGTGCCAAAAAAATAAGGAAAGGGTGATATTATGTTCTAGGTAAGGGTGGTCATAAGAGATATCAAACCATGATCATATTGAATAATATGATGATTATATGTTAATGTGGTCAAAAACATAATAATTAAAAATTATATCGTGTATATTAATGGTCCAAATCTTGAGTCAAGGAATAAAACATGTATGTTCATAAGACACCATTCATGAAATAATTAAAAAACATGATCCAATAGAGTATAGAATAAGATATATAATTGTCGAATACACATAATCATATCGAATCATTTAAATATTATTCAAGGCTCATTGGAAAGACCATAATAATGGAAAAATTCATTTGTGGAACTAGGTTCACTCCTCATTCGAGCCCTGTATTATTGAACTAATTTTAGTCCTCATTCTATTCCTTTCTATCTCATGAGATATAAATATCTACCCAATGATTTGAGGGAGATATAGCTCCCACCCATAAAATAATAAAAATGATAAAATTGTGTTCCACTAGAATATAAAACATTCATCATATCAAACCCTATGAAAGTAAATGGGATTTATAAACATCATTCAATCATAATATAACCCATGGAAATGAAATGTGTTCAATAAATATCATTCTACAATTACAATAAATAAACTATAATATTAATGGGGAAAATATATTTTAAAAATATCCCTATTAAATAATATGTAACATAAAATAATGTTATCATTTATTGAAGATAAATTTTAGATACCACATGAAAATAATTCTTGGGAAAAATATATCTTCTTCTTTGAAAATATTTCCCTTTTTCAGATACCTCAAAATATTAAAATAAAATATTTTCATTGAATATTAACTTATAATATTGTAAGGAACACTTTGATACATTAAGGATTAAAGAAAGTGGAAAATACAATCATTACATATAAGTTAAAAAACATTCCATTCATACTTGTTCTGTTAAAGTCACAGAGTACCTCTTTTAGAAAAAAAAATACTCCCATCAAAAAATTCATTAGAAATTCCCACATGGTTAAAAAGAAAATTAAAAAATTTAAGAAGAATATTTTATTAAAAATTATTCATTTTTAGTAATCATGGTCATATAAGATAAATATTATTCTAAATTTACATACATATAAACAATCTCGAATAATAATGAGATTGTGGAATTAAATCTTACAAAAATATTATCGTTGAACTAAGTATTAATCTAATGAATTAATTATGTATATTTTTTTAAACCCACATAAAACATGTATAAATACAACATTATATAACCAAGAAAATTCACATATAATCACAAAATTTTATAATCAATTAAATTATATTTTAACCCAATGAATGGAAATTGAGTTCAGAATTCCCTTACCTTATGTCTCAATATTACAAGTTCATGTTGAATCTTAATGGATAATAAATATGGATTTATTATAAATTTTACCCCTAAGAAAATATTATCTTACATTTTATGATTTATTTATTAAATATGATCACCTATTTATTAATTACTAGTATTCCGCCCGTGCAAATCCACAAGACTATTCAATTTTCATTCAAATATTTGGGTTCTGCATCATTCAAAAAAAAATTAATGTCAGTGTACTCAATATAATGTTTAGAATAAAATGATTATAATTAAGTGAATGGGGTGCCCGTGACATGAGGAAATAATTTCAAGACTAATTTTGATGGAGATGGAACATGATGGAAGGGAAGAGTTAGAGATAAGATACATAGATGAAACAGGAGGTGGAGGTGAAGGTGAAGTTGGAGGAAGGAGGCAAGATTGTTATTAATAGTGGAAGGCATCCTAGAGAGAGTTTAATGGTTTATGGATTTTGAAGGGAGATGATGGGCTAAAGAATATGTTGGGGTGATTATTAGTAGGAATCATGATTTCTTTTGGTGTGATTTCATTGAAAGATAATATAGTTGGGAGTTCATATTTTTAACCTATCACCATCATAAAAAAATTTTACTTTAAGATGAAAATATTATAACACACCCTTGATTAAATTTTATAAGAAATTTTAACATTATGTGAATTTATATATGTGTGTGTGTGTGTGTGTGTTTCCAGAAGAAAAAAAATAGTCCAATTAGATATTCATATATATGGACTATTTTTCCTAAAAACATTACTCACACAATAGATTTCATGCTTTTATATTCCCTAAAAATTGATCAAAATTATGCACTACTGAATTAATATAGTGAAAAAATAAGTATTCAATCTCATAATTATTGTATAATTAAACATGTTTATTTTATGAAGGATGAAAATTAATCATTTTACACAATTTTAGAAGACTAAATAATTCAATATGAATAATCATGGGACTTATGTAATTATTCCCAGAACCTGAGATTTTCATGAGATGTTCACTTTTTTAATACATAATGAAATTTCTTGTATTCACCCACATTCATGGCCACCTGACTTAAACTATAAATACCCCCATAAATTCGACATTAATAAGGTACTACAGAACATAGACTATTTTGGATAAGGTGAAATAGTAATAATGTCTAGAAAACATTACATTGATTCTGGAACATCAATTTAGAATGAAACGGGAACAAAAAAATTCCAAATAATCTACTTCTACTATATGAAATCCCTAAAAAACAGTAGAATATGAGAAAGGGTCCATTTATTCCATATATGTTTTTTTAAAAATTCTGGGTAGACTTTAATACTTGCGTGTGACATATGGATGTATGAATCATGAAAATCAAAGTTAAAACTGTTAATGAAAATCTAGCTCTAGTTTTACATGGAATTTAATTTCAGAATAGTAGGTAATAATCCAGCATAACACCACCTAAAAAATCATCCAACATATATATCTGCCAAACAAAAATGTTTAAAATTAACAATACATACTAATAAATAATGATATATCCGAATTTTAATGTTAAAATGATAGAAAAGTGATAAGAATAAAATTGTAGTCAACATTGTAAATTTAAGTTACCACCACTAGATTTAGGTGATAATGACATATGGGATCCTATTAGTGTTCTTCTTGTAGATGTTTTTTTATATGGAAAAACATTTTCAAGACATTTTAATCTAGTAAAAGTGAAAATATAGTCAATATTTATAGTTGTAGAATGAAAAAAAAGAACAGTTTAAGGTGAAAAAAATTGAAATAACACAGCATGTTCTTTATTATTTTCTAAGTTGACTTTTTTGTAGGCTTATCTATGTACATATAAATGGTTCCTTCATGTTTTTATTTTATGAATTTTTATTTAATTATGAAGGAGTTGAACATAGTAAAGTTGTGGAATACTATGATCAGAGTACATATAATATATATTCGAAACCAAAATAAGATGTATACCGTTCATGTAATCTTTTTAAAATATAAGGACACAAATGAAATCTATATTAAATATACAGTAATGGAACTCGTAGTCAAAATTATGAATTTAATAAGATTCACTTACCCACCAATAAAGAAGACTTCAATAGGAAGTAAAATATATATTTTTTATTATGTGTTTATTATTGGATGTTTAACCAATTTGTAGTTGAGAAATAGCATTGTAATCCTCAAATATATGACCTAAATGATTAATTTATGGGATCCAAGTTGGGTTACATGTTGTTGTGCATGTCACTAATGAATGAAGATATTACCATTTCCATGATGATTATGTACCTTGCGACAGATTTCATCATCCGTTTCTCTACCAAATCGACATCACCATAATTTTAATACATGGAGGAATCATAGGTTGAGTAGTCCACAACATTCTTTTTAATTTCTTGTTTTGGAATAAAATGCACAAATTTCAATAAATGGTATGGGAAAAATAATAAAATAACATGTAATTTCATGGATAAAAGACATTTGTTACTTCATTTTTTTCCTTAGTCGCATTTTGAAAGCAAGTACCTACAATAACACGTCTCCAACAATGGATCCTATGCTTGTAGCCATAATCCCAAGGCTATATCAGCAGTAACGCAGCAACACTAAAACATCTACTTAATTAAATAAACAGAAGATATTAGTATCAGAGCTGGCATCTTGAGTCAGTTCTGGAGCTAATGAAAATGTATGTTTTATATAGATATATGATCATGAGGTGACATGTTAAAATAAAAAATTGAATATTTTTAAAAGAATACAACACCTGATTTTTTAGACATTCATCTCAGAATCATTTGTTGAGGTTAGGGTTCTACTCCATCAAATGACAGCATGATTCACTTCTGGAGCTAATAAAAATTTATTTATTTGTTTGATATATTCTAAAATAACTAATGGAAATAAAAGAAAAGAAAAGGAACAATAATTTTTGGGTTCATAACATCATAAATAAAATTACATAAGAATACCCACTGAATCATAATGAAACGAAAATTCTACTGGACCTTCCCATGCATGAAATCAAAAACAATTCTATGAACTCACAAGAAGATGTTTCTGGGCCCAAATGCAAACCCAATAAATGATTCATGTTTTTAACATCCAATCCATGCAGTTCAGTGGAATTAAGGGATCAAATAAAACCACGTTCAACTATCTAGTTATAGACACTTGAACCATGAATAAAAAAATTTAATAACAAGCTAAATAAAAAGAATTTAATTGGGAAGAGTTAAAATACTGATGTTCAACTAACCTCTTGGATGTTGAACAGAATTCTTATAATCATTTGATTCACCACCTGGTATATTTTGATTTTTCACATTGACTGTTGGAACAGTAATTATACATGGGCTGAGTTGGACCTTTATAATCTAAAATCATATAACAGAAACATAAGGATAATTGATAATAGAAAAATGTAGGCCATGGTGGTGATGGAAATGGAATTAAATTCAACTTCAATCCACATTCATAGACCTTGATGGTGGCGCATTATAAGGCCAGGAAGCTAATGCATCACAAGAGTTCCCCACCACTGAAGATGAATCTGGTCTCAGAACATATCTTGGTTCCAGTGCAGCAGATGCTGAAGGAAAACAATCCATTCCTTTTGAAAAAGCAGAGACTACAGGAAATTTGAGTGAAAGATTATAATATAGTATGTATCATTTAAGAGCGCTGAGTTGTGAAAATGTGCAGTGATAACCATTTTAGAATATTTTTGGGGGTATGGATGGACAGATTTCCTCATTGGCTGAGGAGGTGGTACATGTCCAGTTGTCCCATTCATCTGAACCTTTAGAAAGTATTTCAATGCATGGCTTCATATCTACAGTGATGGTGAAAGATTGAGATAGGTTGAGAATGACAACTATTAGCGATCTCCATGCAATTTAAATTTCCTAAATCATCTTCTTTAAGCCCCCAAAGGCTTTAATTTTCTTCCAATCATGATCAAATCTGAAAATGATCATAACATGTTCACACCTAGACAGTTCGAGCAGGTCAACCCCAGACCATTAGCGGGTGTCGTGTTTAGAGTAGAAACCACCACATCTTGTTTTTATTAAGTGTTTTTATTATTTCCTATTGAACTTAATCTTGAGTGAAGTCAATACGATGTCTATTAAGACATCTCATATAAAGAATTTACTGATTAACATAAAAAAATTATCCACTAGTCAAAATAAAAAAAACTTCTACTAATAAAACAAAGTACAAGATCCACAGTTCAGAAACATATATCAGAATTGATATAGAGTAAAACTATAGTTCTGTTCATAGTTATGTGATCTGAATAAGCAACATTAAATAGCCTCCTAGTACTTCCATGATCTGTTGATGGAGAGCAGCAGCACTTCACCAAGTTGGTAGAGTGTTATATTGCTCACAGCAATAGGTAACTATAATTTACTATGAGTAAATGACACATATTAGTATTAAAAACCGGCAATGTACATTTATAAAGGTCATAGTATTCTGATATGCAACCCCAAACCATTAGGGTTATGTAACATTATAATGTTTTTTTGTAGCTATAAAAAAGAAACTTCATTTATTTATAATGTTATTTAATTAAGAAAGAGAGGAAACCCAGAACTGTAAAAAATATGCTACATCACAGAGCAAGGGTTTCTAAAGTAGACAAACATAACATAATAAAATTAATAAAATAACACAGAATTTAGTAAACAACAAATTTTTTCATAAAAAAATAAACTAATAGAGCATGGTTCTTAAACGAACCACCTTCCAACATATTTATTACATAAAAATTATTTTTTGTTTATTCCAATAAGGCAATGTTGTAACAAAACTATTTGAAATAGTTGATGGTGGACATTCTAATTGCAACTAACTAATGATCCAAGATCTGTTAAATGAAGAAAAAGTAGCATTGAATACAACATTTTATGTAGTACTCAATCATTTTGTTGGTGTTTGTAGAAAGAATAGTTGGAAAAAAATATAAGTTATAAATATACCTACTTTTGAAGTTGTAGACTACTAGGATGTCCATGTTCAGAAGTATTTTTCAAGAATTTATTGAAGTGGTGATAATAAAAGATGTTGGAACATATTGAAAAGAATAAGAAGGATTAGAAGTGTATAGTTGTAAACCAAACAGTCAATGTCTGGAACATTTAGTAGAGTGGAACTTTTATTTACAAACATTACAGTTTGAAATACATCATAACTAAATTTCACCTGGTCAAACATTACAGTTTTCATATACAATTAACAAATTTCATCTGTTGTAATATATTAGCTTCTAGGTATATATTGTTTGATAACATTTTAGTTCTCAATTATTACTTAAAAATTAAAGTGTTGTTAATGCAATATGATATAACATGTTGAAGATCATAATAATAACTCCAATTGACCTACTCAACATTATAGTTTGTATTATGTAAGATATTTTAATGTGTAGCTATATATCTTACAACTCAATCGCTTTTCCCTGACCAGCTGTAAGATCATTATTTTAGGGGATTTGTTGTTGTTTTCAATGTAATCATACATTATGTTGGAAAACATACCCACAACCTACAGTTCATTCGCAAGCCTCTACAATACATCATCGTAGTTATGTTGGTAATTGCAATATCCTATGTTAATTATTGTGAGATGTAAAAGATGCATACCTATCATCCTCTAAAACAATTTGAATCTTCTGATTGAATGTACTGACAGACTGTATAGGATATGATTGTCATAGATGTCCAATAATTTCTATAACAGGAAAAAATTATGTAAGACTTATATTCTTTATGACAGTAGTATCCCCTAACAGTGTGTGAAAAACACAATAATTGAGGAAATTAAAAATTATACTATGTCAGATCTGTATTTGTGGACGATATTTATTAAAAACATATAGTAGAGATGTATTTTAAATTAGTAGATTTCTTGCATAAATAGAGTTGTAATGAAACATACTGATTAATTGTTGTTTGGGAATGACTTTGTTAACAATGTCAGGAAAAGAAGTGAAGTTAAAGATGAATAGTAGAAGCTGGACATCGGTTGGTTGAACATATGTTGTTGTTGTGAAAAACAGTCAGCAAGCATGACTTTCCCCCAAGTAGTTACCTTGATTAAGAGAAATTTGGATGTTTTGTATTATGTATGCAGAGACCTGAAGCTTTACATACATGGACATTACATTACATTTTTGGAATACATAATATATAACAAAAACAAACACACAAGGACCATAATAGTTTAGATTCTTTGGAAAATCGGAAGATAAACATCTAATCGTGTTGAAATATCTTCAACAACTCCCATAACAATCCTCCCCTTTTTGTTTCCTTGCCTAAAACCTTTCTTTAGTTCTTGGTGAAAATAAAACAAAAAAAGGGTGAGCTCATATTCTCAGTAAGGGCAAACATAGAGAGCATAAAACAATCCATAAACATTTGAAAACAAAAACATGAACATGAAATTTAAACATCAAAATCATGAGCGATGATATAAATCGTGGAAGTACATAAGACATATATCATAATGTAATGTCAACCATGATGAAATATAATGGGAATAAAACATGTAATTGTGGCAACCATTCAGCACTTGTTATGATTTCCATAGTAGCCAAGACATTGCTTCTAAGACCATCTTAGTGGGAAAAGTCCCTTTCTAAATCGATTTCACTCCTCATTTCAGTCATGTAACACGGAACTGGATTAACTTACCATTAGAGCCATATATATCTCATGAGATATAAATCTTTACCCAATGCATTGGAGGGAGGTATAGGTCCCATCCTTCTCATAATGAAATCATTATTACTTGTGCCACAAAATAAACATAAAACATTCATCATAACCCAAAGAATAAAATGGGATTCATAAACATCATCCCATCATCACATAATACATATAAAACAAATGGATATTTCATCATAAGAAAAGTGAAACCATGTAAATCATAGAGACCTTATACCAGAAACATACACATATGAAATAATGTCATCTTAGATGGAAAATGGTTTTGATAAAACACTTGAAATGAATTCCTGAAGAAAATATCCATTCTTCTTGAAAATAATTTTATTTTCACCAAATTCTATGTAATTTTAAAAGAAACGGATTTTTTTGAAAATTTTCATCAAATCTTGTGGAAGAAGATTCATGAAAATAAGGATTTATGAAACCATAAAATCCATTCATGCTGTATAAGTTAAAAAACATTCTTCTCATACTTTTGCTGAAAAAGTCAAAACGTACTTTGTAAAAGAATGATTACATACAAACCATGTAGTAAAATTCAAAAATGGGTAAAGAAGACTTTAAACAATCATGAATCCATTTTTAGAAAATAGGGACATGGAAGATAAATATAACCCAAGTAAATACTTACGAATAATAATCTTGGATAAGAACCAGATTGGAATAGTTATCCCTTACATTAGGTCTGATATGCTTTGTATGGATCCAAACCTCATGTATAATGATTTAAATAATGTCATTGACTTATTCTAGAATCATACTCATTGTTATGATATCATATATGGTCATATTCTTAGCTTCTTATTGGTAATATTTCATTGCTACTTGTTATTCGGGTGTTTATTACTTTTTGTTCTTATGCGTGTTTTGTCAAATAAATTCTTATTATTCATTTTTTATATTATAGATACCTCCTTTATAGAATGGTATTAGTGTAATATATATCATATTCATTAATTCAATTAATTTATATAATCATTATGCAATGAAGATCATGTAGAATGAGTCGCATCACATCGTGGAGACAGTATTCCGTACGTACGCACGAGCGATGATATCATTCCCATGGTCGTGGAATTGTATTAGAGTGTATGTATACTATTATAGAATCAATATCACTTTACAATAATCATATATAGTTATTCTTTACACCATTATACCCATCCATGTAAGGTGGTGGTCAAAAACAGTTTACACCATGGCGTGGAGACGGTATTCCGTACATACGCACGTGCGGTGATTTTGTTTTCCGTTGAATGGATTTATGGTGAAATAGGGTTTCTTAATACTTATAATAACATATCAGTATATGAGTGATTATGATCTTATTACTTCATAATTAAACACCTAAAAAAGAATAAGTGGAAGAAGAAATAAATTCGAAAGAATCGGTAAAGGACATTACCTCTTCTTTGAAGCGCCTCTTTGAGACCTCCTCTTAGGGCACTAAAATTCGTATTTAAAGAAGACCATGACCTCTACGATGTTTCCAGGGAAGTGGAAAAGAGAATTTTTCAGGGGTTGTCCGAGCTTGAGGGCTCAAAGTGGTGTGAGGAAGAGAGGGAGGAGGTTCCCTTTTATAAGGGAGGAGAGGTGCACCTTTGGAAAAACTAAAAATATTATTTTATTATAAATTCATATTCAGTTTTTAATAGCTCCAAATTGAGTTATTTCGAAGCTAAGGTGAGGATGGGTCGAAATAATCTCATCTAATATAATTTATACAAGTTTAGGTTTCTATTATAACCTTATCATTTAGATTTAACTTTAAGTTAAATAATTTTAATTTTACCCTGTCTTCTTGTTTTCTTACACTATAAGGTTAATAAACTTACTATAATAAGAAAAACGAACCCAAAGTTGTTTATTATTAATATATATAACCTTATCTAATTCATGTGGCAAAACCATAGATTTTTAGGAATAAAATAACAGTTAATAATATAATATTTGTTTTAAAAACTATTTTAAGTCAATTTTGACACTATTTGGTAATTGATTTTTGTGAAATTCCTAACAGAATGATTAGATCGAGAAAAAGTTAACTAATTCAATAATAACATGTCATATTAGACAATAAAATTAGTGGAATTCATAAAGAGTCTCAAATTACATTTATTTGGGTATTTATAACATCAATTATGTCAATATTTCATTAATAAGATAATTATTGCATCATCATTGTGTAATAAATAAATTAAATTATTTAATGACTAAAAATTATAAATAAAAAAAAATTATGTAGGAAATATTTTTATCTTTCTGATTAATATTTATAGTCTAATTTATCACATGTATAACCCTATATTAAAAATGATTTAGTTATTAAACCTTGATTTTAACTATTTTAACCCTAATTTAAATAAATTAATAATAAATGTCCTAATCTAATCCAAGTGGGCCTAAATGGTCATATTTTATTCCTAAGGTTGTTTTTGGTCGAATTACACTTATCCAATAGAATTAGGATTTGTGTTAGGGTAATAATAATATCATTTTTACCCTTAATTACCCTATTTACTTTTAACCATGGTAAAAAATGTAAAAAGTTACTATTCACCAAAAATTATTTTCTTCTCATTGAACCACATTTTACTTACTAACATCAACCGTGTCTCTCGGATTTTTGAAATTCCATTCACAGAAGCGGTAAAATTATGTTTTATGTAAATTTGCAAATTCTTCTAGGAGGTGGGTAAAAGACGGTGAAAAGTTCAATAAAATTTTGATATATCTAAAATTATTATAAAATTACTCCAATGAATTATTTTGAACTTATATAGGTATTATGTATCAATTTTGACTTAAAATTAAATTAAATAAAATAAATAATTATTTAAATAAAAAGTCGGTTATTAAATAGCAACCCAATGTTTTCACTATTCATCAAAAATTGAATGTTTTCAGAAAAATACCAAAATTATACCCTAGGCTAATTTCGATATTTCGAATCTAAAAATGAAGTCCATTTTGAACAAAAAAATTTATAAAATTTCAAAAATTGGGTATTACTTTTCATAACAGCTAATTTTAAAAATATTTTAATAATATATCATTGTTTAGTAAAACCCTGTATTGCGTACAACACATGTTATCGAGGAAGGTCGTGATTGCATGTAATGCAAGCCATGTAAGGGTTGCGTGTTGTGCAAGACTTCTTTGTTGTTTCATTATAACAGAATCCAACCATTTTTTATTTATACATTGAATATATATATATATATATATATTTACACTCAATGTTGCGTAGAATGACTATTATCAAATGAACTTGAAATTGTGTGTAACACAATCTAAGAATAGCGGTGTGTATAATGCAAGCTAATACGATGTTTCATATAGATCATGATAATCTTAGTGTATCCTTCAACAGAAGATATGAATGAAATTAAAACGAATATATCTTATAAAATCTCAGGTTGTTACATTCTACCCCCCTTAAAATGAATTTTGACCTCAAAATTCGTCGAGGTTATAAATCATTTACTATTCATAGATACCCACATCCTAAAATGAAGTACCAAAACATAACATTAAAAACTAAAGTATGAAACGTAACGGTTACCCGAATAAACTCATCACTGGGTTTCCATGTAGGAGAACATAGGTGACAATATGGATATGGAAGAGAAATCTAACCATCAAGTTCTAATTGAGAGTAGTAGAGAACATGGATATGAAAACACAAACAATCACAAAGCCATAAATTTGTAATGATCTAAGGTAGCATCTGATTCATCAGATATAAGGGAACTATGACAAAATTTTTGGTTTTCAAGATCATTTCTCTAAGAATTTTAATTAGAAGAAATACTTACTTTATTTTGATATAATCTCACCGTTGTTCTTGCCTTGAACAATTTCCACTTCATCTATTAAAGAAATGAAGTCGAATTTGTCATTCGTGAAGTGTTAGCAGATCATGTGATAGAATGATGGGCCATTCCATCTGTCTTAATCAAAAGGTTAGCAATAATTATATACATAAGTCCATCTATTGTATTTTGTTCCCAAAATGGACTTATACTTAATCTATCATACCACTTAATAAAATAAAACTATTTTATACTAACCAGGGACGTCCTGTAGGCCAGTGGTAGGAGATAAAGGCCAGTCGCACTTCAGTTGTGGGTTCGATTCCCACTTCCTTGTCTGACGCGATGGGTTGTCTCCCGTCCTACAGGTTGTCCTTTTTCTAAAACTACATTACTATAACATCCCATCGAAAAAAGTTCTACCCTTAAACAATACTAACTTATTTCCAACATAATCCATTCCAATCTTTAGTCTTATCTAAAATACTTTGGTCCAAGGTCATAGTATAAAGAAAATGATTACTTGAAATGTCACATAAAATCACTTGAATTCCATCATTTATCCCCCATATATCATAAGATACAACTTGTTGGTCAAATTACAAACATGTGAATACCTTAATCATGTATTCTATTGAAGAATGAAAAACCATAGAACCTTAGTGAAAACATGAATGCAGTTAAAAGTTATCACTTTCCACATACCAAAATCCTCAAAATTCTATATACTCAAACCATGATATCACTTAGTCCTTATATCAATCATGAGCTCTTGAATACAATCAAACATCTCATTAACTATTTATTCCTTCATTATGCGCATATCATATACTTTCCAAAAATATTTGAAAAACCATCCATGGTTACCGATATCATTTAACATATACTTTCAAATACTTTAGGAAAAACAATAGTGTAACAATCCTTAGATGATTATTTATTCCATAGTACCATTAACTATAAATCATAACTCTCAATAAACATACAATAATTACACTACCTTCTTAAAAACTGACTAAGCTTCAACACTTCTTTTAGCTCACATATCATTTGTAGTCTCCTCATCATCATCCGCATAAATTCT
This sequence comes from Viscum album, assembly GCA_963277665.1. Classification (NCBI taxonomy): domain Eukaryota; kingdom Viridiplantae; phylum Streptophyta; class Magnoliopsida; order Santalales; family Viscaceae; genus Viscum; species Viscum album. Next base: position 1,323,511,437 of record OY728142.1, on the reverse strand, counting down.
ACCCATATGACCATGCTGATTCTCTTCATGAGATTTTCCCATAGGGCATTGGTTTGTATAATGCCCATACATTCCACATTTAAAACATCTAATCATTGTTGATGTTCTAGAAATACCATTATCCTTGTCCATGGTGTTAACTAAACCTTTTCGTAAGTACTTACTGGCTTTGTGTCCTTCTTTTCCACAACCAAATCATCTTCCAGTTCCTTTGAAACAATGTCCCCGATGCCTCTTCCCACATGATTTACATGAGGGATGTTGAACTTTTCTTACTATATGATCATCATGAAACTCCATCTTTCTCTTATTATCTAAGTCGGGAAACTTACCAAGGTTGAGATTATTGATCATATTATGAGATTGATGATTAGGCATATTAACAATGTTTGGAATTCCAAATCCCATTTCATTTAGTTGCTCATGAAGTATATCATTCCATTGTCCGTCATATCCTCCATTATCGTGAATCTTCATGTTTCCATCCATTTCCTAAAACCCAAAAAGAATGGTGTGAGAGGAAAAAATCATGATAGGGAAAACAACATAGTAAAGGGGGAGTTCCCTCAATATCTAACAACTTAGGTTAAATTCTATGATCGTTACCGTAGTTCTAGGACTATATCCTATATGTATACTTATCCTTAGGGACATCCCTAGACATACCTTAGAAATATCTCTAGGGATCTCACTATCATTTTCGCATCATAGTTTCCAAATGATGACTAATCCCTTCCTCTGATTCCAAATATAGAGACCTGAAGCTTGATGTATGAGGAAATTACATTACTTTTGCGGAATACTTAATACATAACAAAAACAGACACACAAGGACCGTAATAGTTTAGTGTCTTTGGAAACTCAAAATATAAACTTCTAATCATGTTGAAATATCTTCAACAATTCCCATAATGATCTTCCCCTTTTTGTTTACTTACTTAAAACCTTTCTTTATTTCCTGGGGAAAAAAACAAAAAAATGGTGAGCTCATATGCTCAATAAGGGCAATCATAGAGAACGTAAAACAATCCATAAACATTTGAAAGAAAAAACTTGAACATGAAATTTAAACATCAAAATCTTGAGTAAAGACATAAATCATGGAAGTACATAAGGAATATATCATAATACAACATCAACTATGATAAAATATAATTGGAATAAAACATGAAATTTTGGAAACCATTCAGCACTTGTTATGATTTCCATAGTAGCCAAGGCATTGCCGCCAGGACCATCTTAGTGGAAAAAGTCGATTTTTGAATTGAGTTCAATCCTCGTTTCAATCCTGTAACACTGAACCAGATTAAATTATTGTTACATACATGTCTATATCATGAGATATAAATCTTTACCCAATGCATTGGAGGTAGATATAGGTCCCACCCATCTCATAATGAAATCATTCTTACATGTGCCAAAATATAAACATAAAACATTCATCATAACCCAAAGAATAAAATGGGTTTCATTAACATCATCCCATAATCACATAATCCATATAAAAATGGATATTTCATCATAGGAAAAGTGAAACCATGTAAATCATAGAGACATTATACTTGAAACATACACATATGAAATAATGTCATCTTAGATGGAAAATGGGTTTGATTAAACACTTGAAATGAATTCTGGAGGAAAATATCCTTTCTTCTTGAAAATAATTTTATTTTCACAAAATTCCATGTAATTTTAAAAGAAAAGGATTTTTTTGAGAATTTTAATGAAATATTGTGGAAGAAGATTCATGAAAATAAGTCTTTATGAAACTGTAAAAATCCATTCATGCTGTATAAGTTAGAAAAACATTCTTCTCGTACTTTTGCTGGAAAAGTAAAAAAGTACTTTGTAAAAGAATGATTCTATACATACCATGTAGTAAAAGTCAAAAATGGGTAAAGAGGACTTTAAAAAATCATGAAACCATTTTTATAAAACATGTACGTGGAAGATAAATATAACCCCAGTAAATACTTACGAATAACAATCTCAGATAAGAAAAAGATTGGAATAGTTATCCCTTACCTTAGGTCCGATATGATTCATATGGATCTGAACCTCCTGTATAATGATTTAAATACTGTCATTTACTTATTTCAGAATCAGAATCATTGTTATGATATCATATATGGTCATATTATTAGCTTCTTATTAGTAATATTTCATTGCTACTTGTTATTCGGGTGTTTATTACTTTTTGTTCTTATGCGTGTTTTGTCGAATAAATTCTTATTATTCTTTTTTTATATTATAGATACCTCATTTCCATAATGTTATTAGTTTAATATATATCATATTCATTCAATTCAATTCATTTATATAATCATTATGCAATTAAGATCATGTAGAACGAGTCGCATCACATCGTGGAGACGGTATTCCGTACCTACGCACGAGCGATGATATCATTCCCATCGTCGTGTAATTGTATTGGAGTGCATGTATAATATTTCAGAATCAATATCACTTTACAATAAACATATATAGTTATTATTTACACCATTATAACCATCCAAGTAAGGTGGTGGTTGAAAACAGATTACACCACGGCATGGAGACGATGTTCCGTACGTACGCATGCGCAGTGATTTCGTTTTCCATAGAATGGATAGATGGTGAAATTGGGTTACTTCATACATATAATAACATATCAGTATATGAGTGATACTGATGTTATTACTTCATAATGAAACAACTAACGAATAAGAAGTGGAAGAAGAAATAAAGTTGAATGAATCCGTAACGGACATTACCTATTATTTGAAGCGCCTCTTTAAGAACTCATCTTAGGGAACTAAAATTGGACTTTTAAGAAGACCAAGACCTCTAGAATGTTTCTAGGGAAGTGGAGAAGAGAATTAGGTAGGGTTTGGCCGATCTTGAAGGCTCAATGTGGTGTGAGGAAGAGAGGGAGGAGGTGCCCGTTTATAAGGGAGGAGAGAGGCACCTTTGGAAAAACTAAAAATATTAGTTTATTATAAAGTCATATTCGGTTTTTAAAAGCTCAAAATTGAGTTATTTCGAAGATAACGTGGGTATGGGTCGAAATCCTCTCATCCAATAGAATTTAGAAAAGTTTAGGTTTCTATTTTAACCTTATCATTTAGATTTAATATCAAGTTAAATAATTTTACTTTTACCGTGTCTTCTTGTTTTCTTACACTATAAGGTTAATAAACTTACTATAACAAGCCAAACAAACCCCAAGTTGTTTATTATTAATATATATGACCTTATATAATTAATTGGTCTGATCCTTATATTTTTAGAAATTAAATAACTATTAATAATATAATACATGTTTTAAAAACGATTTTAAGTCAATTTTGACACTATTTGGTAAATGGTTTTTGTGAAAATCCTAAAAGAATTATTAGTTAGAAAAAAACATAACTAAATCAATAATAACATGTCATATTAACCTAGAAAATAAGTGGAATTCATAAAGTCTCAAATTACATTTATATGGGTATTTATAACATCAATTATGTAAGTATTGCATTAATAAGATAATTACTACATCATCATTGTGTCATAAATAAATTAAATTATTTAATGTCTTAAAATTATAAGTAAAACACCATTATGTATGAAATATTTTTATATTTCTAATGAATATTTATTGTCGAATTTATCTTATGTATAACCATATATTAAAAATGATTTAGTTATTAAACATTGATTTTATCTATTTTAACCCTTCTTTAAATAAATTAATAATAAATGTCCTAATCTAATCCATGTGGGCCTAAATGGTCATATTTTATTCCTAAGGTTGTTTTTGGTCGAATTAAACTTATCCAATAGAATTATGACATGTTTTAGGGTAATAATAAAATAATTTTTACACTTAATTACCGTATTTACTTTTAACCATGGTAAAAAAAGTAAAAAGTTACTATTCACCAAAAATTATTTTCATCTCATTGAGCAAAATTTTAATTACTAACATCAACTGTGTCTCTAAGATTTTTTAAATTCCTTTCACAAAAGTGGTAAAATTATGTTTTATGTAAATTTGCAAATTCTTCTAGGAGGTGGGTAAAAGACGATGAAAAGTTCAATAAAATTTTTATATATCTAAAATTATTATAAAATGAATCCAATGAATTACTTTGAACATATATAAGTATTATGTATCAATGTTGACCTATAATGAAATTAAATAAAATAAATAATTAAATAAATAAAAAGTCGGTTTTTAAATAGTAACCGAGTGTTTCCACTATTCATCAAAAATTGAATGTTTTCCGAAAAATACCAAAATTTCACCATAGGCTAATTTAAATATTCCAAATCCAAAATTGAAGTCCATTTTGAAAGATAAAATTTATAAAAATTCAAAAATTCGGTATTACTATTCATAACGGCTAGTTCAAATAATATTTTAATAATATATTGTTGTTTAATAAAACACGGTATTGCGTACAACACACGCTATCGAGGAAGGTTGCGATTGCGTGTAATGCAGGACAAGTCAGGGTTGCGTGTTGTAAAAGACTCCTTTGTTGTTTTGTTATAATAGAATCCAACCATTTTTCTTTGATACATTGAATATATATATATATATATACTCAATGTTGCGTAGAATGACTATTATCAAACGAACATGAAATTGTGTGTAACACAATCTAAGAATAGTGTTGTGTATACTGAAAGCTAATACGATGTTTCATATAGTACAAGATAATCTTGGTGTATCGTTCAACAGACGATATGAAACAAATTAAAATGAATATATCTTATAAAATCTCGGGTTGTTACAATGTAGAATAGGCCTTTGCGTAGTATTGGTTTGTACTCGGTGATTAGCTAGCGGTTAGTGATGATACACTGAATTTTGGTCCCCTGTATCATTAATTGATGAAGTAAACATTTAACAATCAGATTACAAAAATAAATTAAATAAAATAATTTCCTACAATATATGTACATACAATTATCATTATGAAAAATGTATAGAAATTGTAACTTAGGGAGAGGATTAACTCACTTCAGCATAAAAAATAATCAGATCGATAGAAGCAACTTTGGAGGTGGGTGATGAGTTACTCCACAGATTCAATCCACAGACTTGTATCTTTTTAGTTTCATCAGCATCAATAGTAATCTCTTTCAAAAGACATGTTCTTCATGACATGTTTTGGTTTCTGTATGTATTCAATTAGTTTACATATATAAAATAGTATGCAACATCATAAGTAATCTGTTTATATATATGTGCAATTGATAAATGTAGTGAAATGTAAATATATTTAGTGACATGATACCTAATAAAGGTTAATAAAATTTTCTTTGTAGACAATGTTTTGTGTACAGTTAGTGGTTGGATCATCTCTATCATCAAGAACAATTTTGAAACATCTTGGTGACGTCACTCTAGATACGGCAACATAAAGTTGTCCACGACAGAACATAGGCTTGTTAATATATAGACAAAAATATGACAAATATTGACCATGACTCTTATTAATAGTTATTTTATAGGAAACAATCAAAGTATATTGTCTCCTTTGTAGATTGAAAGGCCATCTATCATCATTGTGTGTCATATTAATCACTGGGATGAATGGCAAAAACCCATAATGACTACCAGTTAAAATTTCAACTCCGATGACATGGTCACCCAAGTGGGTGACAATAAGACGAGTACCGTTGCATAACCCCACTGATTGATCTACATTTCTATGATACATAATTGGAACTCCGATCTTCAAAGTAATTTTGTGTGCAGGAAGTCCAAAGACATTGATAGCATTTAACACGTCAGTTGTATATATGTTTTCAGGCTGATCAGTATCAAAATTGACATTGAAAATAGAATCATAACTAAAGTAATCATTTCTTTTTGATGTACTAAGAGTCAATGTGTAGTCATTAACATCCTAAACAATGTCACGGGTTGGTGCTAATATAGCATGACCTTTCAGATATGATACATCTCCATAGTTATTGTTGAAATCTAGGTATGAAAATTCACCAGATGCTACCAATGCCAATTTATTTGTTATCAAATTGTATGTTGATGGGATATGAATACACCCATCCTCATAGTTATGCTCACCAACAAGTCACTCCCCAATATCCAAAATCCACTGTGAAAATCGTCTCACCTCATCAGAACATACATTTGAATCTGTTGAATGAAACCTTATGTTTTGGGTCAATGTTAAAACATGACAGTGTTTCCATAGATATGATGACCTTATACTTGATAATAAAATATTACATCTATCCCCACCAGGGATTACTGGAAGTATTTGTCTGAAATATCCACCTAGGACAACTGGTAAACCAAAAAATGTTAAATTAGAGGAGTTATCATTATTTATTGAAATTATGTCTCTTAATGATCGATCCAGAACATCAAAACAATTTTTTTGAAGCATTGGAGCCTCATCCTAGATAATCAATTTTGTTGATTGTAGTAGTTCTCCAATATCACCCCGTTGCTGAATATTGCATATATAGTGATAATTTGTAGATATCAAAATAAATTTTTTTTAATGGGTTTCCCTCCCACCTGGTAGCAGTAATGATTCTATTCCATTGGAAGTAACTACAAGAACAATTTTTTCGTGTGACCATAGTAAACATGCTAAGACTCTCCAAATGAATGCCTTACCCGTCCCTCCAGATCTGTGCAAGAAAAAAACTCCACTAGCAGTTGAACATAATGCAGACATAATTATCTTTATAAATTGTTTTTGTCCAATAGTAAGCATATTGTACAATGACGAGAACTTGTTAATAAGTTTTTCTCTATCCTAATTGAGCTCTTTTTCAATCAACTGATTTGGCTGAGTTGCTAATGAGTAATCTAGATTGGGCCTTAGAGTATAACATTGTAGATATTTACCATTGTTATAGATAATGTTCTCAATTTCAATCAAACCTAACATTTTCCTTTGATGATCCATTATTTTCAAGTCTAAAGGAGAGGGAAATAGTATTAGAAAGAAATATACTAACATAGATATGTATTGACAAAGATGGTAAGTTGTTTGTACCATGTATTTGCGAGAGTTGTTTTTGGGAATATATAATATCATCAGTTATAATCCTCCAGGTTTCAATCCAAACAATGTCAGGTTGGGAAATGGTATTTGACAACAACATTCCTGCAAACAGTCTTCGCAAATAGTGACCCATTCCATGAGAAGAGACATCTTTTAGTGCTTGAATGAACTCATTGTCATCAGCTAACAGTCCCATTGCAGAATAAGTTTGTCTGAATTTACTAGGAGAAATGTTGTTCAACATTCAAATAGAATCGTATGAAGTCGCACCTCTGACCTTTGTAAGTTGAATCCACAAGTAATAGAGGTCTCTAGAAGACGACGACACATAGTAGAGTTTTCTAATACTGAATCCCTGTTTGTGCGGGTACTATTTTCTCATGATAGAGTTAGACAAATCATGCTGTGAATTCTTCATATGTTAGACTTCTACCTTCTGGGTACAACATATTTTCTTCAAACCAAGATGTGAACATTGTATTAGAAATGTTGCTATTATTTATGATGTCTTCAATATTGTCACAATCTATATACATTATGCTATTTTGTCCAGGTAAATGTAACTGCAGTCTATCAACTAGAGGATATCTAAAATGGATTTCATAAGAAAATATCCTCTAAGAATCTTCACAAGGTGAGATGTACTGGCAGTCGTAGCACATTTTAATTTCATCGACACTGTTATCAGTCAGATGCTTGATGTTGTTGTTGAGTTTCGTGGTGACACAATCATGTCCTTTTCTTATATATTTGAAAAGGTATTTGAAAGAGGTTGACTGATTGAAAATTTCAATATTCAGATGAGCTTTATATTTTAGAAGTAGAAATAGATAGTATGGCACAACAAACTGATTGTCTAATGCTATTCAATTTTTGGAAGCTGTACATTCAGAATTCCTTCTCTAATATACAACATAACCATCATCATCTTTTGTGGTATGTTCAACATATTTATTTGGATAATATTTTGAGCAATTTCTATTCTGCATACAAGGTGAGCTACAATTTACATCACCACAAGGATCATGGATCATAAAATTTTCAACTACTTTATGATGTTTTGGGGATGTTTCTTTATTTAGAATTTTTTCCATAACAATTCATTTAATGTCATTTAGAGTGAAAAAGTTTTTGTCCTTACTAAGAAATAATAGAATTTGCATATGTGGGAGTCCCCTCTTCTGAAACACCATAGTACAAACAAATACATTAGAAAATGAAGGATAGATGAGAAATCACATGGAAGAAATGTGTAATTTTATGAAAGAGGTTGTCATTAAAATAGTAGATTTTATGTGTGAAGAAGTTCTGTACCTGATCGAGACTTTCCAAAAAAACATCATTCTCATAAAATATTCATGAGTTGTCCCACCTTAATATTGATTATTCGCAAAAGAATGTGAGGACAGCCCGATGGGAGAAGATTGTGTAACTTAACAAATCTAGAAACATCAAGCCACATGGGATTGCAAGTAAATGTTAAAAAAAGATTTGGATACCCCACCCAATTACATATTGACATAGAATATTGGTAACTCTGAATCATATATCTCAGAACACTTTTAAATGTGGAAGGTAAAATGATATGCTTCCCACATAAATATCCATCTTGGCCAGCTCTAAGGAAAGCGTCTTTAAAATCATTGTATAGTTCTTCCCTCAAATTCTTTTGATTGAAGAAAATAAAAGAACATCTTTGAGACTCAATAATTGTATATGTGTCCATAATAAATTGTTGATGTAGCCTCCTAGAATGAAGAAGACAAAATGAATCATTGTAATTGAATTTAAGGTGAAAGGAGTAATATTATATCAGTATTACTTTACTCCATTTTTCAATTTTATTGAATGGTGTCGCACGATGGGAGATGTTGTCGACATATCCATCATGTCATCCTGTAAAAACCAATGGATAATATAGTGGTAGATATTGAGGGTGAAGCTCATTTATGCGTTGTAATTATCTAATTTTACCTTGAATGGTGATATCTCCCTTATGATTTCGATCTCCAAAGTCTCCAACAATCAGCATTGTGATCTCAGATGTAGTTGGTAAGTTGTATCTTTGTTCATCGCTTCCTCATCTTCTATATAGTTGTAGCTTTAAATTTGTAGTGGCATTACTCTCAATAACATCCCTATCCATTTTGAATTGATGTGAAAAATCATTTATTTCATGGAGCATTTCTTGGAGTTTTTGAACAACACTTAATTGTAAAACAGAGTTTTGAATCCTATCATTGAAGCTGAATATGATAATGTTAAGAAGTTATAATCAAAATACATAAAAAATGTGACTTTACCAGTTAATATAGTAGTCACCTGATAGCCCATAATCTATTATGAGCTTCATTGGTTGTGTCATATATATATGGCTGAGAAAACATTGGTGGTTGTCTATTAGGGGCACATAAACAACCAATATTATGGTATTTTTGTCCATTTAATCTAAAAACATGTGGAGACCCTACACAGTTCACAAATATTTCTACTTTTCCGCCCAATAATGTGAATGAAAACATTGAATTGTAAATGTTCATGTGGTCTTGGAATATTTTGGAATAAGTATATGTTGTATTGAAAACTAATTTCCTAAGGTATTCTAGACAAGCAGGAAGCTGCTGTAAAGAAATTTTCCATAGAGAGCAACATAAAGAAAATCATGGGATATGTCTGTGGCTTTATTTTTTACTCTTTTCTTCATACCAGAATGTTGAGCCGCATTACTCACAAATGTTTAGAAGGGTATCCACAATATGAATATTCATTAGGAGAAAAGTTTACGTATATTTAATATTAATGGGAATTGAAATAGCATACTAATAAATATGTGTACACATACAAGTTAATAATTTGAGTAATACATAAATATAAAGAACCTATTTTTTCAAGAGTTGTGCCAATGTTTGTTAAAGAAGTACTTTCTTTCATTTTCTGATTCATTTATTTAGTTCCTTAGTTGGATGTGTAGTACGTACATGCCACGGTCATTAGAAATAGAACATTGGTTAAATTGTTATTAAATTTTTTATTTTGAGTGTTACTTAAATATAAATATCCTGTTTTTTAGGACATTGTAGTTGAATTGATTTTTTCGAAACATTGGACTTCTATATATTTGATATTAATGTCAAAATAATAATAGAAAACATACAATGAAAGTGTTTTTTGTTGAAAATATAGTGTAAACATTGACAGACCTCTATATTTTATAACAAGAGCTATGTCATTTCTTTTTGAAGTAGTATTTTTTGCGGTCTTCTGATTAATGGCTTGTTGTTCATCGGTGAGTTTTGTATTACCTTCAATATTTCGTTGTTATAACGACACCATTGGTCACATTGTTATTAAATATTATAAATTGTCAAATTATAAAGACATAGATATTACAAACCTAAAATGGTAGTTGGATTGTAGTATATGCCCATGGATGGAAGTGGAATGTTGTTTCTGATATCATTATAAGATGTACTATTCATTTTTGACGGGAGATGTGTATAAATCAATATTGCACTGACACAAAAAATCTTATGTAGTGAACTAAATTTTCCTTACTGTGACATGGAGGAATCAGATGAATCCATAAGAATACATTCATTTGTATTCGTACCTTGTGAGAGTATTTTTTGGTCATAAAATTGCATAATAGAAATGAAAAATATTTTACATTTGTTGAAACAATGTTCATTGATAACATGCGTATAGAATGAAACACTATGTTGTATCCAGGTATTTGGTTGTTGCTTTTTTTGTTTGATCCACTGTATATTGTTGACAGATCCGAACATTCTTGAGGGACTACGTATCAGGATGATGAAAAGTCTTAGGAAGATAAGATTGAGTATTTTTCATTACGAAGTCAATATATTTAAATAAGAGATATTAAACTAAAATTATTGTTGCTACATATAGGTGAGAATGAAATGTGTCTTTGTAATACTATGTTATTAACTGGTGTGACAAATTTAGCTGGTAAATTTTATCCCTCATTTAGTTTTACCTTAATAGTCATAGTAATTTTGGAATATATATTGTCAAGAAGAAAGATTCTATATTAAAGTTGTATGATACATTGATTTGAAATATGATTACTAATGAAATAGTAATGTACATAGTAAATTGAATCGACAATTACTAGGTATTAGTGAAAAAGGTAAATGTAGTCATCGTTGTGTGCCAACTGTTGGTGTTACAGGTTCGGTTAGATTATTTTTTTCAGTAGACAAACTGCCTATGTAATTTCAAAAATCATAAACATAGAAGATTATTGATGAGAAATAACAAAACAGTACTAGGACTGCTGGGAAAGTAGAAGCCAACCTAATATTTGTTGTTGTCATAGTATTCATCTTTAAAGTTGTGCATCTCTATATCTTGATAGGGATTGCTTATTTATATCATGTATATTTTTATTTGATTGTAAAGAAATAGAACAGAACCATAAAAATAGTAAATCCATCACTGTGTTTTGATTGTAAACAAGATATATTCCAAAGAAAATTATGCATTAGAATATTCATGTAGTCTCTATCACATGACTGTATGTCTAAACGGTATATATGACAGCAATATACTTGAAGCAGTCAAATAGAAGCTGTGATATTTCTCAGCAAATGATGATAAATGGGTGATAAAATAAAACATTTATAATTGGATGTAGTATTATGAACATGTTATTAAGATTATACCTGCTGAAGAGAAATAATAATTAGAATCATCATGAAGATACTCCTATGTTTGGTTGTCTAGATACATGTTTACATTAAGGTATAGATAAATGATGAAGACATATAATACTATCACTATTGAATGGGGATAAAGTAGAATGAAACTGTGTAATCCTTTGTGAACCTGAAAAAAATGTGCTAATGAACACATGTTACATGTATGATAGTCGAGTATGCAAACGTACATGTTGCAGAACCTTAAAACTATTTTCTGGTAACCAAGGAAGAAAGAGTTGAAACCCAGTAGTTTCAGAACCGTTTGTTCTATGTTCTATAACCGTAGTGTGCAGAATCCCGTAGATATGGAGGTGGTTGGTTACAAAGATGTGTTGGTCATTGATTCCAGATAATTAAGTGGATGTAGACATCAGTGGTTGCAGAAGATATTGGGTAGGAGAAATCTAATCCTTTGAGTCGGAAGATTTCATTCATGACAATGAGATATAGAACCTGCAACAAGATGATTTATCATAGGATCGATGGTGTAGAGTATGTTAGTGTGTTGGATGCAGAAGCGATATTTGGTTGAGCTTTCGATGAGATGAATTTCGGTTTCTTGGAGGAGTTGACAGATGAGGGACCTAGTATAAGGTTTCTAGCAGGTAGATGTGGGGAGGAAATTCACGAGAAACTAGTGAGGTAATTAGGTCTTTTATAGGAAGAAATGTATGGTGGGAAGCACTAATGAAGTGGCACATTTCTGAAAAAACCCTTCATTATTATGTACATAGATTTGTTATTAAAATGAATGTTCTTGGTGATAACTATTTTTTTTCAAACCGTATTTGGGTTATGCAGTCATGGTCCTTATACTTCGAACATGGTGTCATCAAATACATACTGTTAATCCTGGTATAAATATCATATAGAGTAACTATATTGATATTTATATTCATTCATATAATTTATTAATATAAAAATGAATTACATTATTCATATATATAGTAGGTATTATATACGCATGATATCTATTTTCATTTTTCTGATTGAAGGAATGAAGTAATGGTAAATACTAATTCATATTTTATAAATTATTATTATATCATACATATCATATAAATTTATTAAACCCATCATAATACAATTTTATAAAATATGGTGATGAAAAAAATTAATTGTATCGCTACGTAGAGATGTTATGTTGTATATATACATGAGTGATACATTCAGAAAGATAGTGTATAATGGTTTTTCATAATAATAATAATATTTAAAAATATTTTGGATAATAAATTTATAAATTCATGATATACATCATATATTTAGATAAAGTTAGTAATATTAGTAAAGTGGTCTATTAGATCTATTAACTCTTCATCGAAAGGTCTTCTTTGAATTTACTATAAATGGATTTAGGGATGGTATTTTTCAACACCCCAACCCAAAATTCCTGAAGCATATACATTATTTTAGTATAGTATCATGATTACACAGAATAATATATTAAAGGAAGAATCAATTTAGATGTCTTTGAAAATAGATTACAAACATGACTTTACATTACAATTCAAAACATAGTATAAAACATAGATTCTTCTTTGAGAAGACCATTGTTATCCAAGAATAACCCTATATATTTGTCATAAAACACTACTTGACATCTTGGGAAAATAGAACATAATAAATGGTTGAGCTCAAATACTTATAAAGGGAAAAGATACAACAGAAGATTTCATAAATAGCTATAAACTTTCAAGGAACGGTAAAAAACTGAAACCAAATCCTTTTAAACAAATCTTGAGCAACATATGGAAAGTATAATTCAATAAACTCCATATTAATATTCAAATGGACATTCTACCAGTCCAATAATCACATGAAATATCAATAAATAATCTCATAATGAAGGAATACATAATTTTAAACATCATTACCATACTGTAAAGTCCTCATGCCAAGACCATACATAAACGAGTAAAAAACCATACTTGTTTGTCTCATAATAACTATTGATGCATCTAAGGGATTATATTAACTTTTCCCTAGTTTGTAGGGATTTAATTATGTGTTCCCCAACCCATCACTTACGAATTCCAATGTATTCTGTATATGAAAAGGGTGAGACATAACCTATGTAAATATTTGTATTAAAAAAAACATATAGAATGTTAATAAATTAACCATATGCTATGAATTGTATTAAAACATCACATCCCTTGTCAAAAACATCATGAAACATTAAATACAATATGGATGTTAGTATAATAATAAATCAACCTCAATTAAGCATAAAATCAAAAAATGATATTAAATTAGATTAAAATAATCTAATAAAATCATTAAAATTATATGAGAGAAATATCATAATTTTGACATAGAAATTATTAAAAAGTCATGCAATTATAAAATAATAATTTTTTTAAAAAAAATAACACTATAATATTTTATAGGATTCTTCAAATGTATAAGGAATCATGATGACATAAATATACATTCATGCTATATAAGTCAAATATAACATTCCTTCCTTAATCTGTGAAAATGTTCATACAATACCTCATTTGGAAAATGATAGAAATATTCCATTCAAAATGTTTTATAAAAATAAAACATGGGTAAAAATTAAATTCATTTTTTTGATAATATTTTGAAATACATTTTTAAGAAATATGGACAAGGTTGATAAATCATTCCTATTAGATATTTACACGTAAAAAACCTTGAATAACATTGATATTAAGAAATTAAACATTCAATAAAAATCCAAAATGTTTCAATTTGCAATGATTTGAATAAAATAAAAAATAAGAACCAATTTTACTTTATAATCCATTTATATCCATATTAATTGTAATATAAATAATATAAAAAATATTGAAATGGAGAAATGATCAATTTATTAAACATTCAAAGTGACACATACCATTGTGAACATTTAAACCATAAGCCTGATATCTTAAGATTAATATTTAAATACCATAAAAATAAATTCATTCATGATATAAAAAATAATATGGGTATTTCATACACCACACAGATGAAAAAGATGGTGAATATGGTTTATATCTCCTGAAAATTTAATGTGAGAAGAAATTCTCTTTCAAAGATCAAATCATTAGAGTGGGGATAAATCAATGAAATAATTATGTGTGTAAAACATATATCCATCTAATATAAGTGTATTCTTAGTATAAATAATCAGAGGTCATTGACAGATAATCATGGATGAATATAACAAATGTCATAGAAGTTAAACTCAATGAATATAAATTATGTTAAAAAATCCCTTATCTTAGGTCCAATAATCTTTATACCTATCTAGAAAACCAATATAATGGATTAAAACATATTATTAAATTCCAACAGAACCATAATAATGTTTATGATTTCATATATGATTCAATTATTACTTTATATTACCCTTTATTAATAACATCCAAGTTAAAGCAATATTTTGAGTAAGAATATATTTGTTTACCGTATATGTTTTGAACTGTTATTATTAAAATTATTACATAGATCATTATTTAAAAATTCAAATAATTTAAATAATTATTTATATATCATATATATTTAGTATCTAAATATATATTATATAGAGTTAAATGGAATGGAACACATTGTTCATGGAGACGGTAGTCTGTATGTCTGCTTGAACGTTGTTTCTGTTTTCTTATTGTATTGAATGAAAGAAAGTAAAAGTCATATATGTATATATGTATATATATATATATTATTTCTGTAGAATATATATTTAACATATTCCATATTTATTAATAATATATATTTTTATAAACATTCTTGATCAGTTAACATAGATGATGAATCTTATCTCATCAAAGAGATGGTAAGTCATACGTGAATAGGAGTGATTGTATCATTACGTAATGGTAATGGCTAAATAATTCGATGTAATATTAATTAAAAAAATATATAATTTATTATTTATTATTTATATCCTTTAAATGCGTCATTATACCCATCTAAATAATTTACAAATGAAAAACAGTTTACACCACAAAGTGGAGATGGTAAGCCGAAGGTATACACACATGGTGATATTTTTTTTCATAGGATGGGTAAAAGGAGTAATATAGATGTTCAATAATCAAAATAAATATATCATAATATATTATATAATATATTTATTACTTTATTATGGAAACAACTTAGGAAATGGATGTAAAAGAAGAAAATAACATTGAAAGAGTTTGTAAAACAATAACGTCTTCTTCGAGTGTCTTATTTTGATTTGCACAAAATAACTTCGTAGGTTGGATTTCTACTAAAATTATGGCCTATAAGATGAATTGAGACAATTTTGTATGAGAAATTTGTAGTTTTTTCCTATCTACAGGGGTTTATATGTGTGAATAAAATATATGGAGAGGTACCCTTTTATAAGAGACTGGAGGGTAACAATAGAAAAATCCAAAACTATTAATTTATTATAGATTTATTTTCAATTTAAAATAGAACCAAAGTGAGTTATTTTGATGATAATATGAGTAGGGGTAGAAATAATCAAGGTAAATTGTTTTTAAACCGTTTTTGGTCACACAAATAAACATATCTTTTGGGTTTAACTCTTTGTTAAACATTTTAACTGTTAACATATCTTCGTGTCTTTTCAAACTATAGGGTTAATATAATAACAATAAATTTCCAAAATTACCCCAATTGGATATGTTATTATGTATTTGAAATTATACCTTTTTTCTAGCCAATTTAAATATTTTTAATTATTTTTATATCATTTAATAATATATTATTTTATTAAGGATCATTTTTGTTAATTATGATACTATTCATTGTGTTCATTTTTGAAAATATTATACCAACATGATAACTTCGAAAAAATACTTGAAATATGTCATTATAATATCTAAGTAATATATAAAAAAAATTTATGTCATTAAATATGAATAATGTTATTTATATTAACCATTCTAATAACTTTTATTTCATATCTCAATTAACTAAACAACTACTACATCATTAATATACAAAACATTAATTAAGTTATTTATTCTCTAAAAATTAAAAAAATCAAGATAAATATAAAATTCTTATATTTAATATTAATAATTATAGTCTAATTATTTTTTGTATAACCCTATATTAAAAATTATTTTGTTATTAAAATTTGAATATGGTATTTTTTACTCTTCTTTAAATAAAATATAATAAGTGTTATAATCTAACAAAAGTGGATTAAAAAGGATCATATTTTCATCCTAATTTTCATTTCTATCGAAAAAAATCATCTAATGAAATTGTGATAGGTTTTAGGGCAATTTATATTATTATTATAATATTTAACCTTTAATTACACTATTTACCTATAACTATAGTAAATAAACATCAAAATATTTTATTAAAAAAATATTTTGATACTATTAGAATATATTTTTCATACATATTACAACCATGTACATCCATTTTATTAAATTCAATTCATAAAAGTGGAAAAATTATATTTAATGCTAATCCAGTAGATGCGGCAAAAAGACGGGTAAAAGGGACGTTTAAAATTTCAATAGATTTTTATATCTAATTAAATTATAAAAATTTTAAAAATTTTAAAATTAGAAATAATATGTGTATTATTTATATGTTGGAACATTTAATAAATTTAAATTAAAACAATTAATAAAAAAATTTGGTTTATAATAAAAATGTTGAATTTTTAACAATTCCTAAAAAATGGGAACATTTTAGAAAAATGCCAAAACCTCCCCCTAAAATAATTTTGATATTTTGAATTCAAATATGATATTTACATTAACAAATAAAATTTTATGATTGTCAAAATTTAATTTAATCTTTATTTACAAAAGGATATAAAAATTGGTTCCTTTAAGAAAGTAGTATTTCTAATCATATAATTATTTTACCAAAATATATACATTTCATTATAAATGTATTTTATTTATTTGAAAAAAAATTAAAAATAACACTTTGAAATTATTTTTTACTATTCATATTACTATATTTAATTTATAGTCTATAAATATGTCATTTAAATAATTATAATACTAATTTGTTGTCTCATAGAAAATCAATATAGTGTGTTACACAAGCCTAGTCGGTGTTGAATGCAATATAAGCGACTGAATTTCATTAAAAATATAACGTACATTAAAATATTAAGGGGTTACATTCTTCACTCCATCAATAAATTTCATCCACAAAATTTCAAATTGGACATCAAAAATAAAAGGTTGATACCCGAAAATGCTTTTTTGGAAATCCTGCATTGAAACTAGGCTTAATAAAAGGTCTAATTTAAAATAACGAATTGGAAGTATGATATTTACATGACATAACACATAAACGGGTTCTATGTAGGGAAAAATAAACATGAAAGAAAAATCTAACCATCATCTTCTGATAAAGAGTAAAAGATAACATGATAAAGAGAAGGTTAACAATAAAAAATCTATAAATCTATGATGATCCAAGATACCATTTGATTCATCGAAAAAGAAATTAATAGGATTTTTTGTTAGTTTTATCATCTTTCCCTCAGAGTTTAATAATTTATTTACATCATAGAATAAGAACGCAATGAAACATACTTAATGAATAGAGTTTCCACCTTTAATAAATTTCCTCCACAATCTCAGAATTTTCACTAAATAATGAGTGTTCAAGATAAATTTTTCATCCTTGAAGCTCTAGATTAAATTTTTTAGAGACTCGCATAATTAAAGAAAGATTAATCATATATTTCTACTATTATGAAAAATTAAACAAAACAAAAAATTTTAGAATAAGAAAAGATGATTCATGAAAAATAATAGTCCTTTATAAAAAGAAGAATTATTTTTAATCTAAAAAATTACACAATAATACCCAAAGTCCAACATAGAATATTAGAAAAATGAATATCCTTGAAATCACTAAAAATAATGCAAACTATGATTGAAACTCAAAATTATGAAGGATTAGTTCACATGGACTTCCACGATAAATATTAAAATTTATCTACAAATAACATATATGACTCTTAAATTCTTATACAAAAATTAATTAACCTAATCAAATAATATCTAATATTGGTTAATCATTTTGATAATTAAACCAAATTTTCATAAGTCTATAATAAAATCATATATTTTTACAAAATAAAATTTAACCATTACTTCTCAAATAAAATCGCATAGTATTATATTTACCTTAATCATATAAAATTCTCAAAATAGTAGACATATTCCAAAATAATATTTATTAATTAATTACTAAATAATTTTCCAATAATAAAGATATCAATTTGATAAAAAAGAAGTTCCTAAAACAATATATTCTTATTCAATAAAATCATTTAACTAAAAAGTAAAAGTTATAATAACTAGGGACTTCACGTAGGCCAGTGGTAACTGATGCACCCTTGTACCCCTTTGGATGTGAGTTTAAGACCCAAAGACTTTTTGAACATGATGGGATGTCACTATTCCTATAATTTCTCATTTTTCTAAAACTATATTAATATAACTTCTAAAATAAAAATTATTAACATTCTTGAAAATAGTCAATTAATTAATTAACATATTCACTATTTTTTTCAATACAACTTCAATACATAAATACTTCATCCATTTATTTCTACATAGTTCTTTCTTGTCCTAGAGGTCATCCTCTAGAATAATACAATAACCCAGTTAATACCTAGGTCCCCAATATTTATGGCCAATAACTACAAATGGATTTATAGGACCAATTTTATTTTCTTCCATCGTACTCTTCATTTTTATTCATCAATTATTTTCATTATGTCCTTATTTCCTAGAAAAAAATTTATTTTTTCTATTGAGAACCATTCCTGAGTGTCTCATTACACATTTCCGATATGAAGGAAATTATGCTTTATTTTCTCCAAGGTCTCCATATCTCGAGATATTAGCATACTCTACCTTTCTATTCTTTGGTGAATTTGGGAGTTGGTTATTGTAATTTTTATTAATAATATTTTTATAAAAGTGATCAGGCATGCAAACAATATCTTCAAAACCTATCAACATTCTATTTGGTTGGTCTTTTTCACCACATTTTCAACCTTTTATATCATGTTCAATGATAATATGATTTCTTTGTAATCTATCCATTGAATAAAATGAAAATGCATAGTGTGAGTACCAATAATCATATAATAATTTCAAGAATATCATGTACCCTAATTTACAGTCCAAAACTCCATAGGATTAACAATTTATATTCATTCACATATTAAATAAAAATCCTCCATACTGGTTTGTAAAGGAAAGGTGAATTTTCCAAAGTACATCCCTCTAGAGTGTCGAAGCAGGTGCGTAATATAGCCTTTTATCATTTACCATGTTTCCCCAAGTCATTCGTCAAACACCACATTATTGTTTCAACTCCGAGGTATATCTATTCCGCAACCACATACACTTTTAGTATCAAGACATGGAAGTATTTTCGAAGAATACCCACATAACCTCTATATTTCCAATGATTTTAAGATGTTCTTCTTTATATAACCTCATCCTCAATCTTATGGTTATGTTCCCTAATCAATTTTTTCTATATATAGTTTCTAATGTTTCTACAAAAATTCTTTTGATACCAACTATAACACTTTAAACTCAAATTCCCAGAGCAAGTACATTATTTTAATAAACTAGCATGATTACAAGGAATCAAATCCTAAAGGACT
Organism: Viscum album; assembly: GCA_963277665.1. NCBI lineage: Eukaryota > Viridiplantae > Streptophyta > Magnoliopsida > Santalales > Viscaceae > Viscum > Viscum album. Next base: position 1,323,491,068 of record OY728142.1, on the reverse strand, counting down.
AATCAATAAAATATTCATCAAAAATAGGTTACATATATTAAAATTACATTATAATTCAAAACATAATATGAAACATAGATAATTCATTAATAATTCCATTATTATCCTAGATTAACCCTACATATTAGTCACAAAACACTTCTTAGCATCCTATGAAAATAAAACATAATAAAGTGGTGAACTATGATTCTTAGCGAGGGTAAACAATACAACTCAATGCTTTATAAATAATCATAAACTATAATGGAAAGGTATAAAATTGAAACAAAAGCCTTTTAAATTTTTTTTAGTATAATATAGCAAGATTAAATCAAATAATTTAATGTAAACATTCATATTTATATTCTACTAGTTAAAAAATCCCATGTAATATCAATAAATAATCTCACTATTAGGGAATTCATAAGGTCAAACATCATAATCATACTGTCAAGGCCTTGTGCCATGACCATACATAAACTGATAAATCCCAAAACTAGTTTGGCTCATGAGAACTATTGATGCATAAAGGGACCTTCATGTTTCAGTCTCAAACCTATAGGTCCTTCATTAAGTGGTACTCAATCCATTACATATTATTTCCAATGCATTCCTCATATTAAAAGAGATAAACATAACCAATATAAACATGATTATTAAAAAAAAGAATATAAAATCTTAATAAATTTACCCTCAAAATAAATGGTACTAAAATAGATCATACACTTTATGACATTACATAAACCCTTCAATATAATATGTAAGACTGTATTGTAATAACTAATCTTTAATTAAGCTTAAAATCCAAAAAAAGGATGTGATCATAGATGAAAATAATCTAATAAAAGCATTAAAAATATTTGAGAGAAATATCCCTTTTTACATTGAAATTAATAGAGAGTAATTACATTATAAAATAATAAAATTAGTTTAAAAATAAATTTATATTATTGAAATTTAATCATCAAAACATTGAAAATTCATGATATATGAAATATCCAATCACATCATATAAGTTAAAAAACATTCTTTCCTTAATTTGTCAAAAATTTCATAAAGTACCTCATTTAGAAAACAACAGAAATAATCCATTCAAGAAGATTTATAATAGGTCAAACATGGGTAAATATGACTTCAAAAAATTATCGATAATATTTTAAATACATTTTATTGAAATGTATACATGGATGATAAATGTGATCTAGGAGATACTTATGTATAAAAAACCTCGAATAATAATGAGATTGATAAATTAACAATTATATAAAAATATAAAAAGTTTCCCTTTTGAATAAATTTGAATGAACATATAAGTAGACATAAAATTTACTCTACATTGCTTTTATATTCACATAAATAGTTATGTAAAATAATATCAAAAACATTGAAATTGAAAACGGATTAATTCTTTAAACATTCAAAGCATCTCATGCCACATTGAATATTTAAATCAAACTCCCGATATCTTAAAGTTAATATTTAAATTCCATGAAGATAAATTTATTCAATATATGAAATATAATAGGGGTAATACATACACGAAATCCAATAATATGATGTGAACATGGCTTATATCTCATGAAAATTAAAAGTGATATGGAATTCCCGTAAAGTGATCATATCATTATAGTGAGGATAAATCAAGGACATAATTATGTGTGAAAAATATAAATTCACCGAATATAAGTGGATATTCATTATAAAAAAATCAAAGGTCACTCACACATATTCTTGGACGAATATAACCAATGACAAAATGTTTATCTCAATTAATGAAAATTGAGTTAAGATTTCCCTTACCTTAGGTTTGATACTCGTAATATGCGTGTAATGATCCTGTATAATGGAATTAACCATATTATTAGCTTATAAAAAATAATAATAATATTTATTATATCATATATGATTCACTTATGACTTCATTTTACCCATTTATTATTATCTTTTAAGGTAAAAGTAACAATTTGGGAAATAATTTTTTTATTATAATATTTGTTTTGTCCTGTTATTCTTAATATTATTACTTATATCATTATTTAATTACATTAATAATGTAAATAATAATTTATATATCATATATAATCATTATATAAATATATAATATATATGTATATATATATGAAGTGGAACACACCGTTCATGGAGACAGTAGTCCGCACATATGCTTGACCGTTGTTTCTATTTTATTATCATATGGAATAGAATAAAATAAATGACATATATGTGCATATATAAATATTATTATAGTAGCATTATTGTTTCAAATATTTAATACTTATTAATTATATATGTTTTTATAAACATTCATTAATGGTTAATGTGGAAGATGAATCTCATCGCGTCGTAGATACAAAATGTTGTATGTACGCACGAATTATAGTATAATTTTCTAATAGTGAAGGATAAGAATTGGATGGAATATGAATTATAGAAAATAAATTTAAATTCATTTTTATTATTTACATCTTTTATATTCATCTTTATACCCATCAAAATAATATTTAGAAAAAAAATTACACCACGGTGTGGAGACAGTTAGTCGTACGTAAGCAAGTATGATTATATTTGTTTCATGGGATAGTTAAAAAGAGGAATATAGTTGACCCATAATCAGAAAAAATCATAGAATATAGTAGATTATAGAGTTATTACTTTATTATGGAAAAAAAGTTGGAAATATAATTAGTAGAATAAAAGAACTATGAAATTGTTGGTAAAACAATTACCTCTTCTTTGAGTGTCTCTTATTCATTTGCACAAAAAGGATTCCATAGGTTGGCTTTCTACCAAGAGTATGGACTCTAAAATGAATTTAAGGAATTCTTAAGGATAAATGATGAGGTTTTATCCTAAATAAATTTTTTTGATATATTTGAATAAAAACGAAGGTTATGTTCCTTTTTATATAAGAGGGGCTCTTTATGAAACTCCAAAACAATTAGTTAATTATAAAATGATTTTTGATTTAAAATAGCTTTAAAATAAGTTATTTAGAGTATAAGATGATTATTGGTATAAATAATCTCAACCAATGATTTTTAGACAAGTTTAGGTCATAAAATTAACCTTATCTTTTGGGTTTAACCCTTTGTTAACCATTTTTACTCTTACTGTGTATACATGTCTATTTACACTATTTGGTTCATATAGATACTATAAATTTCCTAAATCACCCAAATTATAATATGTATTACATTTTATACATTATAATTTCTTATTTGGATTAATTACATATTTTTTTATGAATTTTATAACATTTAATAAAATATTATTTATTTTAAATCATCTTTTATGTCAATTTTGAAACTATTCATTATTTGTTGTTTAAAAAATATCATACCAACATGATAACATTTAAATAATACATCCAATATCTAAATAACATATCTAATTAATCTATAAAATTCTTTTAAATCATTAAATATAAAAATGTTTATTTATTTTAAAAAATTTAACATCATTTATTTGATATCTCTATTAATTAATCAATTACTACATAATTATTATACAAGGCATTAATTATGTTATTTCTTCATTAAAAATTAATAATTAATTGTCATGATGAATATAAATTTATTATCATTAAAATTAATATTTATAGTCGAATTTATATTATTTATAACCACATATTAAAAATTCTTTTGTTTTTAAAATTTGAATATGACATTTTTAACTATTCTTAAAATATAATATAATAAATATCCTAATCTTAAACAAGTGGCATAAAAAAGATCATATTTATTACCTAAGGATTATTTGGGTTAAAAAGGAAATTATCCAATAAAATTAGGAAATTTTTTATGGTAATTTTATATTATTATAATTCTTTTACCTTTAATTATCTTATTTACCATTTAACTGTGGGAAATATAATTCAAAATTTACTATTCACCAAAAAATAATGTTTCCCTATTAGGCCATATTGTTTATAATTATTCAAATCATGTATTTTTTTTTTAAATTCAATTAATATAAGTGATAAAATTATGTTCAATGTGAATCCCATAGATGTGTCTAGAAAATGTTTAAAAGAGATGTTCAATATTTTAATAAATTTTGATATCTAATTATATTATAAAAATTATTCCAATTACATAAATTGGGTTAATATGTTTATTATTTATCAATTGTGATTATAAAATCAATTTGAATTACAATAATTATTTAAAAAAGTTGGTTTTTAACAATAATATTGAATTTTTCCTTATTCATGAATAATTGGATCTTTTAGAAAAAATATTACAAATTCATCCTCAACTAATTATGATATTTTAAATATAGAAAATATGTTTATTTTACAAAGTTTAATGTTTATGTGTTTTTAAAATTAATTTTATTATTGTTCACAAAAGGATATAATAAGTTGTTCCTTTAAGAAAATGGTATTTCTAATCATCTAACTATTTTTTTGAAACTTTTACATTTCATTATAAATAATTTTATTTATGTGAAAACATTATAAATTACACTTAGAAATTATATGTTACTATTTATATTACTTTATTTAATGGATAAGTTATAAATCTATCATATAAATAATTATAACACTAAAATTTTGTTACACGGAAACTGAATCTTACATGTAACATAATCCAAGTTAGTGTTGCACTTAATATAGGTTATTTAATTTCTTTAAAAAGATAACTTACATTGAAATCATGGGTCATTAGATATTTATAGTAGACTATAACCCATAGAATATTTCTACGGATGTTTAGAAGAGAAATTTTTAGTGTATGGGGGATCCATAATGATTAATGAGATTAAAATAATTGAGGGATGAGGCTCGTATTTATAATTGAGGTGAAGGGAAACATTAGTAATTTCTCAAAATAATTCATTATAAAAATTTAATTTTAATTTATAATTCCTCTAAATTACCATGTAATAGAATAGATGATATTATAATATTTTTGTCTCATCATCCAATATAGTTAACAAAAGTTTTGGTATAATTGTATACATTATCATTTAGGTAAACCCTTAGTTAAATAATGTAAATATTATCTATGGTAACAACATTTTTATCATTAAATGATTCCTATTTTTTAATTATTTGATGTAAATTATCAATTCCTTAAATTTTAAAACTTATCATAATCACTTTTTATTTTCTTAATAATTATTTATGTAAATAATTTTATAAAATATAATTTTGATAAATTATCATTGATGGAAATGTTTATACTATTCATTTACTTTGACTTAAAATACAAATAGAAAAATGGAAATTAAAAATTAATTATTTAAAAAATCTATAACATTTCATATAGATATATAAAATTCATTTCACATGTTAAATCATTCATATTATATTAAAATTAACAGTAAAAAAGTAGTTTATTTTACATTTATGCTAATTAAATAAATATTGTATATGCATATAAATAGAATTTAAAGAAGTTATTTATGATAAAAAAATAAAAAATAAATTTCAATAATGAAACTAATTACATTGACATAAATATAGACATTTTTTTCTACTTTTCTTCATTTTATCCTAATATGAACTCATAAAAGATATTAAATATAGATGGAGTGATATTTTATAACTATCATTGTTTTAAAAAATATTCAAGTCCTTTTCATAAAATGGATTCTATTAAACCACTCAAATTAGATCCAAATGTGATAAGGGTCAAATAATAATTATATAACTAATTTTTGGATGATTTTATGTCATGGTTATAACCTTTGTTTAATATAATTAACTCTTACCCTTATAAAATGGAATTTTACTCATTGAGGGTTCATATAGTTACTATAAAATGCCAAACTACCCATAAATATATCTTTCATAAAATATTAAACCCATTAAAAATATTTTGGTATAATTTATGTTTTTTAAGAATATTAAATCATTTATCGAAATATTAATTATTATTAAATATTATAAATGAAAAATTTGAAATTATTCAATACTTTTACTTTAAAAATATCAATATGAAATGATAAAAATGATAAAATATTATAAAATATCGATATTAAGTAATATGCATTAATAAAATTTAATTATCATATTAATTATCTCAAACTATATTTATTTTAATATTTTTGATAACATTTATTTGATATTTTATTCAATAATGTAATTATTACATCCGCATTGTGTAAGAATTTAATATAATTTTTTAATGAATATAAATAATAAATAAATAATATTAATGTAGAAAAGTTTTCATTAAATATAATATTTAAGATCGAATATATCTCTCAGTTAACCCTATATTAAATATATTACTCATAATAAAAATAAGAGTATCATATTTTTTTCACTTCATTTGATTTTAATAATATATATGTCATTTTCATCAAAACTAAACAATTAAATGATTGATTTTAGAACCATAGGTGTTAAGGGTCATATTTTATTCATCCAATTATGTTTAAGAATGTTTAAGGGTAATCTTATAGTAATTATATAATTTTTTTACCCTTAATTATCTGATTTAACCTTAACTGAGGTGAAAATTATTTACCAAGGTTATAATTCGTATTGAAAAATATAAAAATGTTCGATTTACATAATTTTTAAATTCATTAATAAAAATATATAATCAATTTTTTCAAATTGAAAAACACCAATTTTGAAGAATTTAAATTAAAATTATATCAGAAAAACTTCACAAAAAAATATTTATCAGAAAAATAGAAATTTTGAAATTAAAATTATTTTATACAAAATTCTAGTATATAATAAATTTAAAAAACCATTATCAAAATATTCTAAAACAATTTAAACAAATTAGAAATCAAAAATATTTAAAAAATAATTTTAACTTGTAAATATATGAAAAATAAAAACCAATATTTTTAATTATTCGTTGAGAAATCATACTTTTAAGAAAATTATCTAAATTTCACAACGGAAATTTTTTTATATTATGATTTTAGAAAAGATTTTCATTTTATCAAATAATATTTTTTAAAATAACCATAAATTAGTTATATATATTTTTTATATAAAAAGAAATAAACATCAGTTTTGAAGAAAATATGTATTTGATAAATAAAATGACTTTACAAATAATCTAGCACTTATTTAAAAATCATTAATTTAAAATTTATAAATTATAATGATATTATATATTTCATAAATAGATTTACTCTATTGATTTTCTCTAATTTATTAGTTACTTTATAATTCTCACATAATAATATTTTGTTATTCATTTATGCTCGGTGTTGTGTATCTCAAACACAATCGAACAAAGTCCTTCCTTTCTAAATTACAGGAAATTACATTATCCCAACCATTTAACATATTAAAGCCTCATAATTTTAACTTTATCTCATTAAAAAATAATTTACTATTTAAAATAATTTTTTAAATCCCATATCAGAAAAAGGGTCAATAAAACATCAATTTGAAATGTTTGGAAAGAAATGATGGATGTCAAATGAGATAACATGTCCTAGGATTCCAAGTAGGAAAACAAGGACAAGGAAGTGAAAACTAACTTTAATGTTCTTAGGGAAAGTAATATAGTACATATTCACTATAAGTATAACTATCACAAAACTATAAATCTGTCATGGGTTACAATTCTATTGATATTTTTATAAGAAAAGGTTAACAAATAAATTTTTATTAAAGATTATTATTTAAATATTACATTCCTATAGTTGATGAATTTATTTAAAATATTTATTACAAACATAAAGAAATGTAAATAATTGAAAATTACAGTTTAATATTTTATTTAATTTCCACCACAAACACATATTTTTCTTTAAATGATGAAAACATAAGATGAATTTGTCATACCTGATGCGTTATGATTTAGATCTAATTTTTCCCATAATCCACAAATGATTAACTATATATGGCTCCTATCATTAAAAATTAACCAAATTAAAGTTCTTTTGTATAATATATAATAATTAATTAAATGTAATAACTCCGTAAATAATGAAACAACTATTTTAATCTCAAAAATTCAACAGTTATAACATATATTCAACTTAAACCATTCAATAAATAACTAAACTTAAAATTACGTTGCAATATTCAAACTAATATTGAAACTAAATAATAAGAAAAATTTCAAACCACTATATTTTACATAAATTTTAACATTTATCACCAAAAAATATCAGTCGCTCTTAATCTCTTATACGAAAACAAAATTTTCAAAATAATCCTCAAGATATGCTAACCATTTTCATTAATAAATTAAATTTATGTAAATAAAAATTAATACCATATATTATTCCATTTTATAATTCTACCTTTACTCCTAAAATAAAATTTCATAATTTTCTATTAAACATAATAATAAATGTTTCCCAAAATATGGAATGACTTTTGACATAACATTAATCAGTTAACACCAATTCAATCTTTAATCCCATGGTTCACTATATGAAAAATATTATGTTCCCAAAATATATATAACCTTTATCCACCATATCATTTAATTAAATAGGAAAAATAAATACTATCCTTGACTTCGCATAGGCAATTGGTTGGTGATCCACCCCTATCACCCTTTGGTTGTGTGTTTAATCCCCATAACGTTACTAGGCGATATTGGTTATCACCCATCCATTGGGTTTTCTTTTCTCATACATTATTATTATAAAATTACTAAAACATTACAAACATCCTAAAAAATAAACTTAATATATTCGGTATTAGAGAAATATTTTAAACTCAAAGGTTATATCATACCATTAATATTTCATCTGAACATGTTTTAACCCTTAAATATCTAAAAATAAATCAAATTTATCCAATAATATCATTATTCACCATAGAATTTCATATCTTAATACATCAAAATGGGGTTTTATGACTATAAACGTTTGGTTTTATATACCCATTATGGTATCTAAATCTATTAAGATACATTCTATTGAAAAAATAACTATCTTCAAAGCTTTCTAAACACTTATTTGATAAAAAATGTAATAGCCCAGAATCTGTACTTTCAAATCTACTACTATTGACATAAAATATACAAATGTGACCCGATTTTTTCATATAAGGAAAATTTTAAAATTGATAATGAAAATATTTGATAACTCACACAGAAAATTGCATTTTAGGCCTATTGTTTTAGAAAATTATGGAAAACTCTTAACAACATGGGTTCATAAACAACTTGATCATAAAGATCCACATTATCTCCCACTATACCGATATTTTCTTATTTCACAAAAGATCTTCAATATATTTTATCTGATATCCTTTAAAAATAGAATTTAACTTATTTCCATAGATCCTGTGAAAAGGAAACATGAAAAAGGGTGAGCTCAAATGCTCAGTAAGGGAGGACATAGGATATATCAAACCAATATCATATGAAATCATAATATGAGCCTAATGGAATGTGATAAAAAACATAACATATGAAAACAATACACTATATTTCAATTATAAGAATCTTGATTCATGGAATAATACATAGATATTCATATTATATTATTCATAAAATAATAAAATAAAATGTTCCATGAGAGAATTAAAAAGGACATAGAATTGTGGAATACCCGTAATCATTGAAAATAATTACCATTATATTTTAGGATCATTGCTAAGACCATTATAATGGAAGAATTCCTTTAGGACACTGGGTTTACTCCTCATCCTAGCCTTGTATTACTGAACCATGTTAACTTCTTAGTCCATTCCTGTTTGTCTCGTGATATATAAATCATTACAGAAACCATTATATGGATATATAAGTCCCACCCATAATATAATGAGGACTATACAGTTTTGTTCCACATGAAAATAAATAAATCATAATATTAGAACCCATGAAACTAAATGGGTTTCAAAATAATTATTTAATAAAAACATGACCCATGAAAAATAAATGGGTTTCATAAATATCATTACATCATAAACATAAATAAATCATTAGAATAATAGGGATAGTATCCTTGGAAATTTTCCCAATAAACCATATGTACCATTAAATGATGTTATCATGGATGGAGAACAATTTTGAGAGACTACGTGAATTAATTCTTTGGGAAAATATATCCTTTCTGTATTGAAGACATTTATATTTATTAAATTCCACACAATTTTAAAATAATAAAAAATTAATTTAAAATAACCTTATCATATTTTACAATAATTATCAAGTCATTAAGGCATCATAAAATTCGAAAAAACCATTCATTCCATTTAAAATAAAATCCCATGTCATTCTTACTTTTTCTTAAAAAGTCACATAATAATATGTTTGGAAAATGAAATACTATTTCCCTCAAACCATTTAGTGAAATCCACAAATTTGTAAATACAATACAAATTGTATAATAATATTAAAAAATCTTTAGAACTAATTTTTAATAAACATGGATATGGAATATATATTCCACAGAAGATACATACATAAAAACAACGTGGAATAATAATGAGATTATTTAATCAACCTTATAAACTATTGTATTATTGAAGTGATAATTAATAAAATGAATTAATTATGTGTATTCATTATAAATACACATAAAACAAGATTAAATACAAAATAAGATAATAAGAATCCATTTCTCACATTATCATAGATTGACATAATAAATGAAATAGTATTTTAACCTAATGAATTGAAATTGCATTCAAAATTACCTTACCTTAAGTATTGACTTTCCTTGTTCACATTCAAAACTATTATATAATAATTATGTATTTATTATACATGAATTCTATAATAATATATTTATTATACCTTGTATAATTTATTTATACCATCTTATCACCTATTTATTAAAATGTTTTATTAAAATCACTATAATGGTTAATAAATACTTTTTTTCAATGATTTTTTTGTTCAATAATCATGGTGCATATAATTCAAATGTTGTATCATTAATTATATATTTTTAATAATTGTATAAATATAAAATATAATAAGTATATAAATATTTATTCTGTCACGAACCAGATTTAGTCGCCATCAAAACTGGCACCCGACCCAGCCCACAACAAGGTCCAAAGGCCATTCCCAACCCCCAAGGGATGTAACAAGTGCTCGGATATCATATAATGAAGTTTGGGAATGATAAACCATAGATTATAAACATTAAACCACAAAACAATCAATATGAGAAATTTGGATTTTCATAACAAACAATCTTTTACCAAAAACCAGAATTGAATTACATAGTTTAAATCAATTCATAAATTCCATTACAAATGTAAAAACCAAAAAATGGACATCCAAGAACCTCCACATGGAAAGAGACACTACCCTCATTCCATCTCCCCAACACTAATCCATGAAAAACCACTAGAATCCTAAACTGCTAGCACTAAATGTTTTACCCAAACCTGTGAAAAATGAAACCAAATATAATGAAACAAAAAGTTGTATGTAGGGTTTGATCCAAAGTCCAAAAAGATGCCACCACTAATAGATTCCATGTGAGAATCATTTAGAGATGATAATCGTGCATGTTTTTCTAAACAGGAAATGCTAGCTACAATTTCTAATAGATGCAACTTAAAATAAAAAAGTTTTCAAGTAGACTATTTTAAAGAAATTTTTTTTAAATAAAATACCAAAGATGTTGAATTTTCCATCCAATTATACTATATTCCTATCATATTTACAATGTATCTAATGAGAAAATGCAATGGGAAGATAACCCCTAGGCACTAGCTAACTATGGGCCCTAGGTACCTCGTATCTCGATGAAAGTAACAATCACAATATCTATTCTTGCACATGATCCACTAGTAGGGAACATACTTATAAAATAATGGTCCCCAATCATCATCGTATTAATTTATCTAGTGTTTTAAATGTCAATATTACTATGTGAAAATGAGGCCAAACCCCACAGTATCACTAGCATACTAGTATATGATCACCCACTTAGATACACGGGTTTCCCTCTTGTGCTGAAACAAGTTCAAAAAGCCGTAAAATATAATTTTCAAATGAAAATACCACTTAAAAATCACACATTAACCAAACATCCTCCATTTATATCACAAAATTCACATAATCCACTTTTTCATTCATATGCATTTTGAAATCAAACTCACGCCAAAATAGCCCACAACACTTTTCACATTTCATTAACTCTTCCACAAATCCATTAAACCATTTTAAAAAACCATTAAATGATATTACAACTCACATAACCACCTAGAAAAATATCAAAAAATACCCTTTTAACCTTTAAAATTGATTTTATCATCAAAATCGCAGTAAAATGTCCTCAAATATGTTTCCCACCCAAATCACAATTTAGTAAAACATTTCTGCAATTTATTATTCATTTTTAAAATGTTTTAGAACTCAAATCAACAATTTACCTTTAAAAACCCCATATTTGGTTAACACACTCACTAAAACAGTACATACACTCTTTTTTCCAACATTGTTTATCCAAATAAAACATTTTCAATTTTCACAAAACAATCCCAAGACGTATAACCATAGTTTTCACACAAATTTCATTTTATAACCCTCATTCTAGACAAAAACCATACCAATTAACATTCAAAATATAATTTAAATCCCTAAAAACATTTATTAAACCACCCCAACAATTATAAAATACCTCAAATAATACCACAAAAGATCCACATGAAATAACACACGTTTTCATTAAACACTTTCAAGAAGTAGAACATGGTTTTACACCATAAACTCATTCTAAATATCCCTTTCAAGGCCCTCGTGGAACTATGTAATTAACCAAAAATAATTTTAAGAACCTTTCCAACACTAATAAATCACTTTCATTTGTTATTAAATAACCCAATTGATACCACAAGATTTACACAAGGGAAAACACCCAATTTAGAGAAAAATGAAACTATGAAATTAAATACTTAACTAACTCCATCAAAAATAGTTTTCAAACAACACACATCATATGAGGAATATGAAAAATATATATTTTATGAAATGAAACTCATCATGAAATGTTTAAACAATGAATCACATACATTTTGAGTCAAAACCCATAAATCATGTTATGAAACAGCAACCACACCTTCACCGCACCACATGTGAGATAAATCCAGCCCAATACCACTAATGTTCACCAAAAATAATCAAGGTTAATAGGTAGGTATGATAAATATAGTCTAGAAACATTATAAAATCATAGATGAGGAAATAAAACCAAAGGAAGATCGGAGAATCCAAGAAGGAATCACTAACCTTGAATAATATTGGAGTTTCCCCACACAAAAACCCCAACAATGATGTGTTCTATAAGAACATGAGGGAGCTTGGAGACCTCACATGGATATTGAGGTTGAAAGGGGGAGAAATGGGGTAGATTATATTTATTTTCGAGAGTGTAAAATGGGATATTCAAAAGTATTTTTAATGACCTTGACACACCAGCACGGTTTGCCTGCACTGTTTGGAACCGTTCATCCAAACCGTGTAGCCTGTTATATCCCCCTATAACCATGCCATTATCCTCCAATTTTAGAGGGGTTTTGAAGGGGGAACCTAGGGGGAAATATAGGCCATTAATAGGGGAAATAATAACCAAAGTAAAACCACATTTTCACCACAATAATCGTCGCAATCAAGAGTAAAAACCACTTCAACAACTTACCCCACAAGTGGTGTCACATGGAGTGTCACTAGTTCAATTCTTGAACCCCAAAACCTAATAAAATATTTTTGACAAAAGATGATACCAAGTAATACACAAGACCCCCAAGACTAAGGTCAGTGCATAAGAACACAAATGACAACAAAAATTCAAACTTGAACACCCAGAAACCAAGACTATGCCGAGAACGAAAAGAGGATTTGAAGCAAGGCATAGAATTAATAATTTGGGTGTGACAATTCTCCCCACCATAAATAATTCCACCCCCACAAAGCCGCAACAAGGCCAAATAAAAAAAATACAAACCCAACTATAAAATTATGATGTATTACATTGCCATGTTTCTCCCCCAAAGGCCAAAAAACCACCAGTTATAAATTAAGGAAGGAATATTCTCAAAATCCAAAACATACATTGATTTTTTGAAATGATCAAACACATTAAGATTTTATCCCAAAATAAAACTCCTAAATCACTATCTAAACATGATTCTAACAATTTACCCAAATGAACAACAATAATGATCAAGTTTACACTTTCCATGCATTAACCAGACCGTTGGGCTTTTTCTAATACCAACATTTACCCAAGGAGGATGTAGGTAGTTAGATATCATAGAACAAGACTAAATACTACCAATAAAAGACTAAAGAACAATCTGAGTTACTAGTATAGGTAGACACAAATAGGCTCCCCACCATATGTAAAAACACAATTTTTTTGGACATGGGATTGGGACACTAGCATGAAGTGCCCCGAACAGACTCCCAAACATAGGGGTTAAACTACCATTCAAAATTTTTGATGTAACATATATAAGAAAAATAGTTTGTCTCCCCACCATATGAACAAACCATCCTAACCAACCATTATGGTCTGGCACATGAATAACTTGCATTTAAACAATTGTGATGGTCATACGGTCAATCCTCAAGGATTGGGAATTTGTGAGCTAACCGGGTGGATCATTCATCTTGAATGATTTTATGGTCCAAGATACTACTAACCATGAGAAACCCATGCAATCAACATTTCTAGCCAAATTCCATACCATACATCAAAACTCAATGGAATCCAAAAAGGAAAATAATGATACTAGGCGATAATAAGGGCAAAAGGCCCTCTACCTCTTCCAACCGAATGGGAACAATAGAGGCCAGATGATGACAACAGTGGTTTAAACTATTCCCTTATTTCATACTGAGGATACGACATTGTAAAATGGATTATATGACCTTGGTATTTCCCATCACTACATTCGATAATCTCTCTGGGACCTATGGCTGGAGCTCAAAAAATTGAAGCATCTTTGTCCTCACAATTATGATTCAGAAACCCCTATATGAAACTTCCTTTGTTTCGACAAAAAACCACAACAAAAACCTTGATGGGTTAACCAAGACATAACACACTCTAGAACTCAATTTAAAGAAACCTGAAATTTCACTGAAATAACGGATCAGAAGATCCACACACATCACACCTTGTTTATTTAGGTGAGAACCAACTAGATGAAAGTAGCATGCAACATTATAATGCATCACCTAACATGACCAAATCAACTAATAGAAACAATACATGGATAAAAAACATATTAAATGTCCCCTAACATCATAAAATTTCAGCAAGTGGACATAATAGCCACTCATGAGCGGATTTCCCACACTAGTGGTTTAGAATAAACCCCTGCTTAGAAGAGACTTCTTTTGACCCAATTCCTTCTTAGAAACCATCCAAATATAGGTCCACACTAACAAACCTAGACCACTTCCACCTTTTATGATTCATGTAACATAAGAAACTAATGTCTCTTTTAACCTTCCACAAGAACTCTCCCTCTACAAGAGGGTCCAAAAAACCAAGAAAAGAAATGGTGTACACTCATTATACAATGTTCAGGAAGATATTCCACACATTGATCAACTGGAGGATTTTATATGGGTGAAACTATCTGGGTTTCACTTTAGTCTTGCACTAACCCTTAATGGCGGCATACCTTATCCAATGTGATAACCCAAAGACCCAACAATGTTGGTCCATTGGTCAAAACGTGCCACGAAATAGATCCCAACACATGAAGGGTACCAATGTAGAGGCATCTTGATTCATTTCTCAAAAGAGACTACTAACCGGTCCTTCTATCATGCTTACCAACCAAACACAAACAGAAAACACAGTTCAAACTGTAGGGGTTATTAGACTCAAAACATCCCACAACTTCATCATTTTCTAAAAACACATAAGATACACCATCCAAAACTAGTTATCAAGAAATAATTTTTTCATTCAAAAACATTTCTTAAAAAAATAGTTCAACAGTTAGTTTATCCACCAATGGTACCCCATGGGCCTCGTACATGCTTGTTTACATGCCACGTGGGGAACCCTCCTGATATCTATCATGGAACTCATCTAGCCGTGTAGTTTTACATCCATCATCCTATATCACCCCATCCATGTGGTTTCTCACGGGAATACCAATGGTTAAGAAAATAGTTCCTTTTTTCAAAACCAAAACAGTCATCCAATACTTCCTTTTCATCCAAAACTGTTAACCATGAAATCAAACCCAAATCACTTTTAACCAAAATTTTCAGAAATGAACCATAATTCAAAAGAAAAATAACTTCTAATATATTCACAACAATTTTAGAACATCTCATCCCATTAAAACACCTTTCAATAGTTTAGAATACAATATTGGAAACACTTTCTCAAAACCAACATTAACATAGTTTCCTACTTTAAAAAGAGGTGCAAACTCACCATTTTCCATTTCGAAACAATTCTGAAAATTCAGCTCAACCATATCAGAAATATAACCATTCCCTCTTAATTAGAAAACAATTTCATAAAACCTTTACACTTCTTAAAACCATGCCATTTTTTCATTAAAATCGAACTTCCAAGATTTAAAAACTAAAGGGCATAAGGAAATGTTGGAGTAAACTAGTTATGGTGGGTGACTTAGACATATGGTTGGTGGCCATACTCTAATAAATTCACCATTATAGATAATTTTATAGGTAAATATACTTGTTTCTACATGTTTTTCCAGACCCTATGAGTTGAGTGAGAACATCAACCCAACTCTCATTTCATTTCAACTAGTCGTCATCAAACCAATAAAACCAAAGGACTCAGAAAACTCCAAACATCCCCTGGTGACTCGAATCCATTTAGGTGGTGTGGTTATCAGGAACACTACCCATAACCTGAATTCCATGTCCCAACAATACTATCTCTAAGCTATCCTAACTATTCCCCAAATAACGTGACCCAAAGATGTAATATAAACTTCCTCTAATACCATTTTGTCACAAACTAGATCTGGTCACCATCAAAATTGGCACCTGAACTGGCCCGTGACAAGGCCCAAAGAGAGGTCTCAAACCCCATGGGCTACCAAATGTTCCTGGGTATCATAAAATTATGTTTTTCAATTATTTACCTGAGTTTATAAACATTAAACAACAAACAAATACAATATGGAAAATCTGGATTTTTCAAAACAAACCATCTTTTACAAAAAACCATAATTGAATTACATAGGTTAAAAAAATTCCAAAATACCATTAAAAATATGAAAAACAAAAAATAGATATCCAAGAACCAACATATGGCAAGAGGCACTACCCTCATGCCATCTCCACAACACTTCACCATGAAAAAACCATTAGAATCCCGAACCGCTAGCACTTAATGATTTACCCGAACCTTTGAAAAAGGAGACCATATATACATACACCCAATGATCTATGGAAGTTGTGATCCAAATCCCAGTAGGATACTGTAACTAAGATATTTCATGTGATAAATATTTAGAGATTAAAAGCATGCATGTTTTTAAAAACATGAAATGCTCGCTACAATTTGTAAAAGATTCAACTTAAAATAATAGAAGCTTTCAAGTGGGATATTTTAAAGAATCAACACTTTTAAATAAAATACCAAAGCTACTAAATTTTCAATCCAACCATACCGTATGCTTTCTATAAGAAAAAACTAACTAATGAGTAGAGCAATGGGAAAATAACCCCTAGGCATTGGCTCACTGTGGGTCCAAGGTACCATATATGTCGGTGAAAGTAACCATCACAATATCTGTTCTCGTGCAAGAGACACTAGTAGGGAAGATAACCATAACAAATTGTTCCCCAATCATCATCATCATAGTTCAATTATTCTTTTTAGCATCAATATTTCTATGTGAAACTGAGGCCAAACCCCACGGGATCACTAGCATAATAGTACACGTCTACCCACCTAGATACCCGGGTTTCCCTCTTGATCTCAAACAAGATTCACAGGACATAAAATATAATTTTAACATGAAAATACCATTCCCACATAAATATTTAACCAAAAATACTGCATGTATATCACATAAGTCACATAATCCACTTTTTCATTCAAATACATCATGAAATCAAACTCACACCAAAATATCCCACAACATTTTTCAAATTTCTTTAACACGTCCACAAATCATTTAAACCATTTAATAAAACCATTCCAAGATATTTAAACTAACATAAAATCCCTCACACATATCACATAAGACCCTTCTCACCTTCAAAATTCATTTTATTATCAAACTCACTTGAAAAATTTCACAAATATGTTTCGCACCCACATCATAAATTAGTAAAACATTTCCGCAATTTATTAAACAATGTAAAAAAAATTGAAAACTCAAATCACCACTTTACATTTCAAAACCCCATATTAGGTGAACAAAATCACCCAAAATGCATATAAACAGTCTTTTCCTACTTTTTATAACCAAGTAAAACATTTATAATTTTTCACAAAACAATCCCAAGTTGTATAACCATGCTTTGCACACAAAACTCATTTAAAAACCCTCTTTCTAGACCAAAACCATACCAAGACCAATTCAAAATAGAATAGGTAGAAATAAAAAAAATTCATTAAACCATGCCGAATTTTTATAAAAATACTTGAATTAATACCACAAAATATTCGCAAGGAAATCATACATTTTCATAAGTCACTTTAAAGAAATACAACATGGGATTACACCATAACCCCATTCAAAAACACCCTATCAAGGCCCCCATGGAACTAAGGCATTAACAGAAAAAATTGAAGCACCCTTAAAACACTAATAAATCACTTTCATATGTAATAAAATAACAAAATTTATTCTACAAGAGTTACAGAAGGAAAAACACCCAATTTAGAGAAAGAATGAAACTATGAAAATAATACTTAACCAAATCCATAAAAAACAATTTTCACACCACACACAACATTGGAGAAAAATGAAAATTAATTAATTCAATCAAACTATCTTATCAAGAAAGGGTTACCCTTGGAATCACCTACCTTCTGAGTCAAACCCCTTAAATCTTGGTGTGAAACCTCTAACGCACCTCTATCGCACTACAAGGAAGATAAATCTAGACCTAGACCACAATATTTCACTAAAAATACTGATGTTTAAACCCTAGGTACGAAAATTATATTCTAGACACATTATAACAACATGGAAGAGGATAGAAAACCAAAGAATGATGGGAGAAGCCAAGAATAAATCACTAACCTTGATGAATATTGGAGTTTCCCAACCAAAAACCCCATCAAAGATAGGTTCCATAAGAGTTTGAGGGAGCTTGAAGACCTCTCATATCTACTAGGGTCAAATGGGGGAGAAACGGGGGGGGATTATATTTATTTCCGTGTGGGAAAATGGGAAATTGGAAATTATTTTTAATGACCACGACACACCTGCACGGTTCGCCTGCACGGTTTGGAACCGTGCAGCCAAACTGTGTAGCCAGTTATTGACACCCAATACCATTCCATTCTCCTCCAATTTTAGGGGTTTCTAAGGGGGAAACCTAGAGGGGAAGTCAATCCATGAATAAGGGAAAATTTCAAAAATAAAACCACCTTTTTAAACAAAGTATCATCCCTATCAAGGGTACAACACACTTTAATAACTTACCCCAGAAGTCATGTCACTAGGAGTGTCACCAATACCACTCCTAAACACCACAACCTAATACCTACCTTTTGAAAAAGAGGAGACCATGTTCCACACAAGACCCCCAAGACTATGGTAATTCTTTAAGAACATAGGAGACACCAAACATTTATACCCACAACACCAGGAAACCAAGACAAAGCCATGAACTGAAAGAGGATTTGAACCAAAGCATAGAATTTAGAATATGGGTCTGACATATTTACATTCATAGAATGTATAAATTGAAAAATAAATTACACCATTCATAGAGACCATAGACTGTAAATACCCATGAAAACTATGTTAATTTTTTTATTATTAGAAAAAATGAACGGTAAATAATAATTCATATTTCAAGAATTATTATTTTATGATGTGTAATAGAAAAAATTAATAACCCATCATATTACATGTATTTCCCCCAGTTTTATGTATGTTCCCATTAATTTTTAAAGTATATAAAGTGATATGGAGAAGTTTGTGAGATTTTAGATGAATTTTGAAATGATTTTGGGGATTTTATAATGGTTAATGGGTCGTTCAAGATTTAGGAAAAAAATAAACACCTACAAGACGTATTTCACATGGAGACATGGTCCCGGAGATAATGCACAAGTAGAAGAACAGTTTTTCAAAACTATACGGCTTCAAAGGAGAACTCATGAATCACAGGAAAGGTAGAATTGTTACTACTGGCATATAGTTTTTATAGCTGTGAAAGCCCACTATCCAATTTTTCCTTATATAGTGATGTTGAAACAAGTTTAGTGCACATTTTTTCTAATCGTTTGACTAACTCTGCTCATTTTAAAAAAAATATTCTAAAATTATGGATCTCACACATTTAATTTTCTAGTTACTTTTTTTCCTTCTATGTAGCCTTAACTCAAGTTTAACTCTTCCAAAAGGATAAGGATGATTCTCCCATTGATTCATATGTGAATTGATGCCTTCTCTTGGTGTTTTAATGTTGTATTCCCATGATAAGTCAAAATTTTGGGTGGTTTTCCTTGGTTTTCTTTAGAACTACATCTCCATCTCTCTCAATTTCATAGATATTCATGTACTGTAGAAGTATATAATGTATTTTATGAAAAATATGAGTATATTTATATTTTTTAATAATAGGGGAAGATATATAAGGTGTACTTTTGGAGACTCAACATAATTCTATGGTCATTTTCATTTCATTTTCCATTTTCACCAAATAATTTGAGGTAGGTGGCTTCCCTATCAATACCTCTATTTTTAATATGAAGGATTGATTTCAAATTTAGAGTTTTGATTGAATTTCATTATGTATCCTCTATTAAATTATTGATAAAATCCTCTTCGATTAGAGTTTATGGAATTTGAAAATTTGGTGTTGTGTTGGAATGTTGATTTGGTAACATGATTTTAAAATGGTGATTTTAAAATGATAGATTTGTTTTGTTGTATGGAAAAGTGTTTTAAATAAAAATATAGTTTTATAGAAATGTTCTGTCATGTATTTGGAATGGTTGGATTGTTTTCATGTGCATTATAATAGATAAGGGAGTCAAGTACCCACATCAAAAGGTTGAGATATATATGAGCTTATAGTACCCCCATCAAAGAGGTTCACAAAGTGACAGATTTAGGAAAGGATGACTTACCAATCATGAATATAAGGATTTCCTAGTTTCAAATATGGTTGGATTTTTTTATGTGTGGGATGAAATGGGTTATTCTCAAATGAAATTTATAATATGGGTTTTAGTCATTATTTAGTATCATTCCTTGAAAATCTCTATGGTTTTGTGGAAATAGGATTGTTATATAAATTTTCTATATTTTTATATTGATAGTTTTACAAAATTATTTTATATAAATTATTTTATATATATTTTCAATCATTTTTATCCCAATTTCATGAGTGGGGAAGTCATTCATGAAAATCGTACTGAGTTTTATTACTCACCGTAGTTTGGTCACAATAGCGCTTCTGTTGATGTTGTTTATCAAGATATTGGAAAAGGTAATGTATCACATATATCTTGTAGAGATTAGTTATATTTTGGGGTATTTATTATTTTGGATCATGAATTTTGTTGGATCATTGGATTTATAGTCTTCATTGAGGTTTATATGTCTTTATCTTCTATTTTACCCTTGGTTATTGTGTACTCTTCAATAGTGTCATTCTTTAGAGTAGTTGCGATATAAATGAATTGTTTGAGTTGTATTTAATTGTTTTCAGGCATCATGTAGCGGTTTGTTTGGTTATGACTTTTTGGTTGTTTATTTTATTTTCTAAATGAAAATTTTCTTGCTAATTTTGAATGACTCTCTTGGTAATTATTGGTAGCCTTTGTCATCATTGGGATGTCGCTTAAGGACAAGTTATGTCATCCCACATTATTAAGACAACGAGTAAGGGAAAATTTTACAAATGGTATTAATTTTTCTATCCAATATTTTTTATGATAAGTGGTATTATTCTTGGTACATCTAAATATCATTGTGAAACAAGTGGTCATTTGTTATGTCAACCTCAGGTTTGAAATTTATTTAGGTCTATTCCTTAAGTCAGGTTAGTGAAAATGAGTATAATTGATGGGACATGAAATGTAGATAATAAAAATACATTGCAAACCTTTTTATTTATAATTTCATGTTACTAGGTACTTGGGTACATTAGTGTTTTTGATTCCCATATAGAATTTAGTAATCTCATTGTCATGGGTTTACATAATAATAGGATCACGACATGTATTATAAAAATTAATTCCCACTAGGAGAGAATATCTCATTTTGGTGTAATGATTTGATAAAAATTGTTTGTTTTTGAAAATATTTAACTTTTTTTCAAATTTATTATTTTTATAAAGAGTATGGTTGTGATATTTTGAAAATTTTTTGAGTTTCAAGATAATGTTGAAATTTTTTCCGAAAAGGTTTAATAAATATTGATACATATGGAATTTTTTGTTTTTTTAAAAAATGGAAAACAATAGGTGTTATTAAAACCAGCCAAATGAATCTACTGAGAATGTTGTTGCACTTGAGCCATAGGAGAACCAAAAGGTCGTTAATATTATTTTTTATGTGTTTTAAGCTATGGAAAATGGTAAAAGGAGGGATGAGGCATGATATGTGGAGCATTACATCCAATTCCAGAAGTATAATCAACCCAATTTTGTGGGTGATTCTAAACCATAAAAGGTAGAGGTTTGTTTGAATAGGATAAATCATATCTTTGATTTCATCATCACCCTAGTAGAGATAAAGGTCAATTTGACATCTTATATGATGGATGATTTTTCATTTCAGTGGCTGGATTTAGTTTTTTAAGCTAAATTAGACCACAACCATTCATGGGAGTATTTTGAGGAAGGTTTTAACAATCAATTCTATCCTCCAAGGTTATGAATTTAAATAACATTATATTTCTTCATCTGGAAGTAGTATAATTTTTATCTCATGGAGGATACAGATAGATTCATGAGGTGAGTATTAATTTCACATGAAGTTGTTGTGATTACATTGTTCAATACATGTATCATTATATTAGTAATGAAGTAGGATATTCATTCAATGATTTTTTCTCTATATTATATATTATATAGAGATGGTCAATAGTGAAAAAATATATGAAAGAGACATCTCATAATCTATGAAATGATGAATTATGTGGATGCCCATGGTAAATAGTGGGAACTCTAATGTTGGTAGAAATTGAAAGAGTGACACCTATTTCTAAGGTAGGAGTATGAATTAAAATAAGACTATTAGACTAGTAAATCTTCCTCTATGTCCCAAGAGAAAAGTAAGATGATTATAATGTGGTTCACTTGACCAAATAATGATATAGTGTACAGATCAACCTACAACATTCCATAACAAAAATTAGATATAGAATCTTTAGTGATACTCTCACAGTGCTCCAAGGTCGGGTGTTCGAGACACTTCTCAGGTGTCACATGAGTCATATGATTTGATGGACCAAGGGATGAAAAATCATTGTAATC
Source organism: Viscum album (assembly GCA_963277665.1). NCBI lineage: Eukaryota > Viridiplantae > Streptophyta > Magnoliopsida > Santalales > Viscaceae > Viscum > Viscum album. Next base: position 1,323,467,557 of record OY728142.1, on the reverse strand, counting down.
ATTAGAATAGATATAGTGATGGTTATTCCAAGAATACCATGACTCCTCAGGTAGTGCAATCTTAACCAGGAAATATAGAAAAATGTGTGGAATGCAAGAAATTATAGGAGCTGAGTAGGTTATTATGGATAATCATTTAGAACCATCAAAGGTGTGAGGTACCATTATATTGAATTCTAACATTATGAAAACATTGTTTGATATATGTGCATCTCATTCCATTATTTTATATTGTTCTATTTATTTTCTAGTTATAAATGTTGGTATTATGCCTTCATTGATAATATATTAAAATTTTCTTGGTAAAAGGGAGTGTTGACCCTTTTTGTATAGAGTATATTCTATAACCAATGATAGATCCAAGATGAAATGGGGTTTCTCTATTTTTGAGATGAATGTTTTTGATATAATCATGGGTATGGATTATTTGACTATGTTCAAGGCTAACATCAACTATTATACATGATGAGTCAGTTTCTCTACTTAAAATAGAATCAATCATATATTTTGAGGAGACTGGAGTGTAAAGGTTGGTGTAAAGCTATTTTTAGCACTTTCAAATGAAATGATGTCATACCATTCAGTAGTTATATCTTTATCATCAATTTATGAGATTGAGAAAATCATTTTTCTATTAGTGGTAGGTTGGTTTTCTAATTTTTTTTTCAAAAAAAATTCTCAATGATTCCACTTTTAAGGGAAGTGGAGTTTATAACTGATCTCTTTATAGGGAAAAGTACTATTTCATTTACATATTATTGAATAGAACCAACAAAATTAAAGGAGATAAGGGTTTATTTCTAAGTGGTGGAAAGAAAAATGTTCATTTAGTCGAGCATGCCTCTCTGGGAAAGACTAGTCATGTTTATCAAAAATGCAGATATATGTCTTTAGTTATGTGTAGATAATTGTAATCTTATCAGTGTTATGATAATTAATATGTATCCACTTCCATGAATTGATGATCTATTTGATCAATTTAGGGGAGATCAATGGTTCTCCAAAATGAACTTGAGATTAGGAAATCACCAATTTCTTATTTGGAAAGAGTATATTCTGAAGACTTATTTCATGAGTAGATATGTCTGTTATGAATATGTGGATATTCATTTAAGTCTTAATAATTATGTATTAGTCATTATGTAATTGATGAATAAGGTATTTCTGTCATATGGGGATAATTTTTTGGTGGGGTTAGTGGATTAAATCATTATTTATTCATGGAAAAGATTTGATCATGAAAACAACTTGACGATAATATATTTTTATATGGATCCATAGAATATTGATGTTATTATCATCAGAAATCCCCCAAGGAATGTCGTTGAGATAAAGAGTTCTCTTGGTACAGCTGTTTCCTATCAATATTTTTTCATGAAATCTCATGACTATTAATACCTATAAGAGACATGAAAAGGAATAATGTTCCATTCCAATGGGATGAACAATTCCATAAGCATTTTCAAGAACGTAATGAGTGCCTTATGTCAACACCAATATTGATTTTTCAAGAATCAGTACCAGGGTACATGGTGTATTGTGATGCTTCAAAATTTGGGTTTGGATGTCTTCTAATACAAGGAGATCCGGTTTTTGTTTATAGGTCAAGTTCATTATGGGTTCATGAATAGAAATACATGACACATGATTTGGATTTCCCTACCATAGTCCATGATTTGATGAATTGGAATCATACTATCTTTGATGAGAAATTTACTATGTTCATGGATCAAAAGAGCTTGAATCATATTTTATAACAACAAGATTTGAATATGAGTCATGGAATATAGATGGATAATCCCTAAATGTTTTAATTTTACTTGATGTGTACATTAGGAATAAGAAATTTAGTGGAAAATGCATTAAGATTAAATTAATATTCTCAATTAGAAACATATGCTTCAGAAAAATGGTAATTGATGTTGTTCTTAGCTAATATGCACATAAAATATAAATACTAAGGGGAATTTGTGACCAAAATTCAATCATCATTTTTCCTGACATAGAAAATATAATTAATGATGCACAAATATCTGATACAGAATTTGTGGTAATGATGTGAAAACATAATGATATAGAGACCATTGAGGACTAGAAGTCTGATAATAACTCAGTGTTGTTGTTCATAAATTATATGGTTGTACCTATGCTTTTTCAGAATTATATTATTCATTATTAACACCATTCATGATGGTCTTTCGATCCTAGAATAAAAAATATGTATAAGGTGTTGAAATCACAATTTTGGTGGGTCAGTATCAAAATAATAGTGGCTATGTTTGCTTTAAGATTCTTAACTTATCAACATGTTAAGGTAGATTGTCAGTGACTATAAAATATATTGTAGTCTTTACCCATTCCAATGTGGAAATGGGAATAGGCAGCTATGGATTTTGTAAAAGATCTCCCAAGAATGGTTTAGAAACATGATACCATATGGGTGATAGTGGATCTGTTCACAAATTCATTTCATTTCATCCCAATTCATCAATCTCATATGGTGTAGGTATTGTCAAATATTTATATCATTGAATTGGTAAAGAGGCATGGAATAACAGTTTCAATCATATTAGATAAAGATCTAGGGTTCATGACTTATTTCTATAAATACTTACATAAATTCCTTAGAACTCAGTGATTTATAATAATGGTGTACCATCCCCATGTTTATGGGCAACCCAATGGTAGATGTTGTTGTTGGAAGAATATTTGTTGTATTTTGTAATAGATTTTGGGGGCTCATCAGAAGAGAATGTGATGTTGGTGGTGTTATCATATAACAATAATTATTAGGACTTGATACACATAGCTCCCTTTGAATAACTGAATGGGTTCTTTTGTTGTTCTCTAATTTTTTTGTGGGGAAATTTTTGAGACTTCAATGGTTGAGTCATGCCGTGTCCATGAAACATTGAAGATGATTCAATAGAATATAAAATTGATAGATATGGCTTAGTTTCATCAGAAATAATATACGAATAATCATTGATGTTCACGATGAGTGATCATGTATTCATAAGGATATGTTCAAGGCTTTTATATCATAATTTTGGGAAGTAGGTTAAGATATCTCCTCAATACATAGGTCATTTTAGGATACTGGAATGGGTTGGATTGGTGGCATAATAGTTAAAATTTCAATCATGGTTTAGTGTAGTGAATAATGTGTTTCATATATCTCAATTGAAAGAGTATCATCTTGATCTTAACAATGTGATTCTATGGGATCAAATTGACCTAGTGTCAGATGCTTCATGGGTACACATGCGAGTGCAGATTAGGGATAGGAAAAAAATTCATGAATGAAAAAATGAATCCATATATTGTGTGTTTTGTGGCAACGATGTAAGATTCTAGAAGAGACATTAGAGCAAGGGAATTAAACTAAAGAGAAACGGGTTGAACTCTATTAGATCATTGATGGTTTTGTAATTTTTGACGAAGAAAAGGCCAATTGTTGGGAGAATGTTGTACCTCTCAAATTCAGGTAACTAATCCTTATTTTACTTTTTTATGTTTATAATGTGTTAGGGTGAGGTTTTGGAGAGTTTGGATGAATTTTGATGTGTTTTTTGGCATTTATTTAAGGGTGTATGGGTGGTGAAATGATTGGGAAAACCGAGAAACACCAATTAGAAACTAGTCATAAGGAGACAATGGCTAAGGTGAAAGCGCACGAGCTTGATCACTGTTTGTCCAAACTATTCAACTGCATAGGACAAACTTTGCAATATGGGATATAGAGAATTGGAATGAAAGGAACAATGTTGTTAAAACCATGCATTCCAACAATGCATGGACTCTATTGAGATAAAAGCAGCTGAATAATTATCACACAATTATTCCAACTGTTTGACTAACCATGTTTCGTATAAAATTGAGATCCTAAAATTGTGGATCCCATACTATTTATTCGCTAAAACATTCATTTTTATTTTAATTTGGCCCAAACTAGAGATTCTCTCTTCCCAATGGCTACAGAGGCTTCTCCCATTGATTCGAATGTGGTCTATAGGCTTATCAAGGAGTTTTGAAGCTAGGTTCTTATGGTAAGTCATCGTTCGTGGGTGTTTTCCATAGTTTTCCATAGATACAATTCTCTATATCTCTCTATTTCTTATATATATACTATTTTTGGATATATCTATGGTATTTAATTCCCAATATGATTATATTTGGCATTTTTAATGATAGGGTAAGAGATCTATGGTGGGTTTTTAGAAATTCAACCTAATTCCATGGGAGTTTTCATGATATTTTACATTTTTGCCAAATATTTTGAGGAATGCGGCTTCACTCTTAACCCATATATTTAGAATACTAAGGATTGAATTAAAATTATTTTTTTTATTCAAATTTAATATGTATTCACTGTATAATGTTTAATAAAAACTCTATTGAGTGATGGGTTGTGGAATTTGTAAAATTTGTGTTGTGTTGGAAAGTAGATTTGTTAACATGATTTTAAAATGAGGATTTAAAAATTATTATTTGGTTTTTTATAGAAAATTATATTATATAAAATGGTAGTTTTGTTGAATTTTTTTCTCATCAGTTTAGCATGGTTGGCATGTGTTCCGGTGCACTATGATAGCTAAGGGTGTGAAGTACCCCCATCAAAAGGGCAGGAAGGATATGGGTGTCAAGTATCCATGTCAATTTTGTAATCTAAGTGTTAGCTTAGTGAAAAGACTAATCACCCTTTGAGAGTATAGTAGGTTTTGGGTTTCTTTCATTGTTGGATGTACTTTTGTAAGTAATATAATGGGTTATCCAAAAATGAAATTGATAAAAAAACATTTTCATCATTATTTGTTTTATTTTCATAGAACATGATATGGTTTTTAGAAAAACGATTTTCTATGAAATTTTTTTATTTTCTGATATAAAATATTTTCGAAAAATATTTATATATAAGTATCTTCATAAAAATGTGATAACATGTTTTATCCTAGTGGCAAGAGTAGGGATGTCATTTGGAGAAAGTCTACAGAGTTTGATTACTCACCCATAGTTGGGAAATTTAGTGATTTTCTATATTTTTCTTGTTGATATTTTGGAAAAGGTAATGTATCAAATTTCTCTCATGGTTATTATTGATATTAGCACTGTTTGGTGGAGTTGTAAGAAGATTCATGTTGGAGCTCTAGAGTAATAGTTGTCTATGAGTTTTTTAGTTCGTTTTATTCTAGTGTTAACTTGGTTATTGTGTATTATTATGTAGTGGAACTCTTTTTAGTAATTTTGATATAAATGAACTTTTATAGTTGTATTTCACTATTATAATAAATCATGTAGTGGTTTTTTAAAGCTTGTATGTTTTTTTATATTCATAGGAAAACATTTCCCACAATTTTAAATGAATCCCATAGCATTTAATGCCATCCTTTGGTATCTGGGGGATGTCTCATAATGCCAGGTAACATCCTCAGGCATTATGAAGTCAATTAGGAGGTGTGGGATGTAACAATATCCATAAATAAAATATGTTGATGAAAAATTGAATTATATCTCTATGTGGATACAGAAAGTCGTATGTATGCATGAGTGAAACATTCACTACTTTTTTATTGGAGAGATGGGGGTATAATGGTGATTTCATAAACATTATACAAATTTAGAATATACAGTATAATTAAATTATTAGTTTATGTTGGTCGGAGTAGATTATTCATGAGGGGAGGGTGAATTTTGTAACTACAAAAGTTTCTTTAAAACATATTTCTAAAAAGGTTCCCCAATGATTAAATACAGCCTAGTTAATCAAGGTTATACTGTTATAAAAGTTTGAATATTTAAGTAACTTCTTAGAAGATGGATTAATTCTTAGTAATCTTAATTTTTGTTATTAATATTACTTTTGAAGTCATTATATTAAGACAATCTAGTTATAACTTCATTCCAAGACTAACTATCAAAGTGAAATTAGTGATTTTTGGATTATACATTGATGGTATAAACTAGAGTAAACTAAATTAAGCAGCACAACATATATGAAACAAGTGGCTCAGCCTCAAGCTGAGACCTAATCCACTCCACTTAGTGATCACATGCCACCAAGAAGTTTATATAAATAAAATTTAATCCACACCTTGGATCGTGGTTAACTACAGTACACAGACTGTCCAGGTCACATAGGGACCGCTTCCACAATATTCATGGGGGAGAAATTACAAGACACACAGGGACCTCTTCCACACTTATCTGTGGGTATAAACAAGAGTAAGAGAATGGTTGAGAAAAGATATCTTGTATCCTTCAGTTTAATGTATGAAAAAGAGTGTGTAGTTCTATAGGTACACACTCTGCTCAAAAGGTAATAAACAGATACACAACAGATTATAAATATGGAGATGGGTTTAGAAGTGGTCTGAGTGTTTTTCATTAAAGATTTATTCTTTTGAGAATAAGTAGATGCAGAGTTTGATTCCTTGTCTGTAAAATAGAGTGTTGTGATTTATCTTGTGTTCTTCATAAGTTTCAATAGAGTGAATATGTTCTCTAAGCTTCAAATATGCTTCGTGTGTTACTTAGCAGTGTCAAGTTTCATGTAGTGGTCATTTCCTTTGAAACTTTCTCTAAGTATGTTCTTCATTATCATGCTCACCACATGCTTTTTTTTGTATCATGATTTTTGATTCATGGAAACACTTCACTTTTATCTTAGAATGCATGCATTGGAGCCAAAATGATGCATGTATTCTACACCTCATACCTTTATTGTCTGATGATATGTCAACAAAGAAACATTAATTAAGTCAGTGCACTAAAATCATCAAATATGTCCGTTAGAAAATAAATTGAAAGATGACAAAATAGTTTAAGAAACGGTGTCACAGTAAGTCATTGAAATGATAGCTCCTTCACATATTGTCTAGATTGATCATGGTGTCTAAGTGTCATGGTGTCTCCTGATCACGGTGTCTTGTTTCACAATGTCTTGTTCACGCTGTCTGCTTCACGGTGTCTTGCTTTACGTTGTCATGCTTCACGGTGTCTAATTCATAGTGTCTTCTTCACGGTGTCTTTCTTCACGATGTCTTGCTTCTTGGTGTCATGCCTCATAGTGTCTTGCTTCATGGTGACTTTCTTCAAGGAGTCTTGCTTCACGATGTCTTGCTTCATGATGTCTTGCTTCAAGGTGTCTAGTTCATGGTGTCTTTCTTCACAGTGTCTGCTTCACAGTGTCTGCTTTACAGTGTCTTTCTTCACAGTGTTAGAAAGACATAGCTAGTGGCAGAATCACAGTGTCTCAGACATTTCAAAGTAACTATGTTCAGACTTAAACAATGAAGATAATAGAATGGATTATACTTAAGAATTTGTCAAAGAAGGTATTATGAGAGTAAATCAAGGATATTATAAAGTAATTAAATAGTATTAGGAGAAATTAAGATCTTGAATGGCTCTTCATCGAGCATGAGAATACTTTAAACATTAATACACATGATTTTATATAAGTTACCGAAGTTAACAAGGTTGAATAAGATTTGTGATCATTAGAACATGATTAATTCATGAGGAGTCCAAAAATATCTCCTCTATTGATGATGAAAAATCATGTAAAGTGAAAGTGTATATTGGATTCAACTAAAAATATAAATGGAAAACATATAGAAATTTATCCCCCCTTTTGGTTTATAAAAAAGATATAATAAGAGAAGTAAAAATTTCACATTCTATTAAGATCAAATAAGGTTCAATACAAAACAAAAGAGTAATAAAAAATCAATTGCATCCCTATCAAAAAAGAGTAATCATGGTTCTTCTTTAGGGGTGGCCTTCTATTTTCCTTTAGTTGTAGAAGAGGAAACCATAGGGGTAGAGGTCGAGGTAGAAGAATATAGGGAGGATTTTGATAAAGAGGGTAATGGAAGGCCTTTAAAGACTGATGGAGCCAATGTAGGAGCCGTAGAAGATCTAGGAAGTTGTTGATGGAGAATAACAGGTCTGATCTGTCTGAGTGCTTCGCTGACTAACATAGTGGTTGAGGCTAGGGCAGAAGTGAAGTGAGGCAGCCTAATGTGAGAGGTGAAGCTGCTGGAGCAACAATGGCAGTACTATGGACATGAAGATTGGGCCTCTGGAATTTGATGAAATTTGTAATTATCTCTCCACCATACTGCACGGATTTCTCAAAATCATCCTTTTTCTCAATAAACTTGTCCAAAAAACAAGTAAACACAGAGAGATTCTGGAATTGGGTCTTGAATCCTTGAGTCATAGGAGGAATCCACAAATCTTCTACAAGATTCATGAAATGGTTAGTGATATTGGTCTTGGAGAAGATTTTGTTAAAATATAAATCCACTTTCTTGGCAATATCTTGCTGAGCATCATTAGAAATTTTGGAGTGGATTTGCAATAGTAAAGAACTCTATCAGTGTTCTTGAGAACTTCAGATAGAGAAGCTGTATTGAAACCACTGAGTACATTCTGATGTTCTTCTTTGACTACAGTTCTGAGTAGATCGCTGTCCAAGGAGGGTTTGGAGGATTGACCAGATTCTTTAGAGGCATTGGCAGCTATGGTTAGATATTTGAGTTGATTTATTACTTTTTGAAGACACCATGTATACGGATTAGTGAGTTTATTAATATTGACAACAAGTTCTCTCATTTCCTTCAAAAAAAATTTGTTCTTTTCAGTGTTATTTTCATCTATGTATGCTATATAAGGTTGAATCTGAGACACAATAACCTGTAGGATTTGAGGAGCAAAAGGTTCTATAGGAGGTGCAACAGGATCAGATCTTGAATGTAGCTATCTATACATGTATTCAGCCATACTTCTTAGGGTACTCACATCATTATTGAGAAACCTATTTTCAAATCTTACTTCTTGAATCTCATGATGCATCATAGGTTGTATTTGAAATATAATTTTCTCCAAAAATATTGAGGCATCTCTCTCACTTAAATTGGTCATAGGAAGCGGTTGGGTATTCGTGAGTTTCTCAACTCTAGATAATAGGGTAGCACTAAATTCATTTAGATCATCCTTACTCACAAAATATGGTTGTTCAGATAGAGGTTGAAGAGTAGGGACTGGTACAAGCATTGGTTGCTTCTCAGGTGCAATGTTGGAGACTAATTTCAATTGGAATATATAAGAAAGGTTATTTCCAGTTGTTGTAACCTACAGGGAGGCATCTACATCATTGAAACTAGTAAAATCATAATGAGTGGGTACAGGACTTGACTCAGTCGGATATGGAGCTTCAATAGACTCAAGATTTGGGGTTTTCTCCCCCTCAAGAGGTTCCTCCTTCTCAAGATTGAGAGGCCTATGATCTTGGTATAATTCCACAGACTCAGCTCTAAGTTCCTCGCTCATTTAATATCTAGATAAGTGAAAAGATAACTCCGTCTGTTCTTCAGCTGAAGGTATGATTTTAGGAATAGATGTTTCCACTAGGAGTTCCTCAAGATCGGTTTCTTGCCTAACAGGTTGATCTTCCACTATTGGCTCTTCTACTATAGGCTCTTCCATCACATTCTTCTCAGATTCTATGGTAACTGATTCTATTTCAGCTTTGGGATGAGTTTATAGATTAACATCTTCTTTAGGATCAGGGAATTCTTCTTCAAGAACTACATAAGGAATAGTAGTCATGTCTTACACAATAATAACAGCCTCCCTAGGAGGCACTTCAGCCTATTCTTCCTCTTATTTAAGATATTCAACAATCTCATTTGGTTCTAAACTAGGTTAAAAATATCTCTTGGTCTTGAGGGATTATCCACCGGATTGAATTTCTCAAAAATTATATCATTGTCTTCTACCCATTCCTTTTTCCAAGGATTCCAGTTTATCATCAATCTTTTAATGGTGGATTTTGAGAGACAGAACTCGCAGTCCTTAATAACTTTCTCATTAGGACCAACCATATCTTCAGAAGAATAATTGATGAGATTAACTAAGAGTAAAATATGGAATTTGACTTAGATGTGAATTTGGTCAGCTCACACATATGATGAATGATATACTTACACAGGTTGATATTATGCCAATTTTTTATAAGGTGAATCAAAAACACATCTTGATATTTTAAAATAGAAAAATAACCATTTCTAGTACTGACAAAATTCTATAAAACCATTAACAAAAGCCTTGATTCTCTATATAATTTAGTACAAATGGCTCTCCTTTGGGTGACATTTACAATTAAGGTCTTCAGGGCATCTTCTAAATCAACGAATTTAGATGAAGGTGGAGGTCCTATATAATAGTCCTCACAAATGCCTTCACGAGGTATCATAAGGCACGTAGCCCCTATCCTTGAAGAGAATGATCATCTCTAGTCATTGACCCAGCTTTTTACAACATAGATATCACAAGAATCAAAAGAGAACTGTACGTACTGGTAAAACGGAGCCACTAAATTAGGGTAAATGGGTCAATCTTCCTTCAAGAACAACTCTAACCAGCCTTGTTTGTCTAAAAGTTTCTATACTAGAGACTTACTAGATAGAAGCAATTTGGGTAAATTCTCTTTCTTAGGTAAAAAAATGCAATTTTCCAGATTTGGATTTAAAGGCCCTTCAGGTGTCAGCTTAGGAGAAGTCTTCATCTTCTTCAAGCTGCGCTTCTCAGGTGTTGGTGACGAAGGAAATTTCATTCCTGTCATTCACTGACATTTTGAGTGAGAGAAGGGTTGTAGGAATGAAGAAGGGTTCAAAAAGAGTAAGTAGAAGAAACCCCGAGAGAAGAATCGAGTGATATGTTCTCTATTTTACCATTTAGTAATACCAAAAATCACAAAAAACGTGGAAAATATGGAAGGGAAAAGAATAATTACCATGATATGGGTTTTCAAAAAAATATAAAGAATTTTTATGGTGAGACTGTGTCTGGTAGTTATGGTGATACATTAAGTGTATGTTATGGTGAGATAGTGAAGAAACTTGATGGTGAGTGTTACAGGGATATAGTAACTATCAGATATTAATCATAGAATAATAATTGTGAGACCGTAAACATGATCTTTACGATGAGACAGTAAACATAAGAGATCGTAATTGAGTATTACGGTGGGACAGTAAGATAATCAACCATAATCATGAGATAGTGATGTATAAAACAGTAAAATATCAAACAGTAAGACCTAAAATGATAACATGTAAGGTATCTATTTGAGATTTATCATACCTAGTTCATATATGATGTAGTCTATTCTCTCAGAATTTTATGGTTTGTTAAATATATTAGAAAGTTGATATTCGATACTAATGAATTCCAAAGTGACGTCTTGCATCAATGTGCTTTGTACTATAATGTGAAAAAGTATTTTGTGAGTTGTTAATAACACGTGTTTTGTCACAATTTATAGGTACATGTCTGAATTGATATCCATAATCTAGTAATGTATGTTTTATCCACAAAGTTTGTCCACAAAAACTTCTAGCAGCTATGTATTCAGCTTCTGCAGTAGATAATGCAATATAATTCTATTTCTTACTACACCATGATACTAGTGACTTTCCAAAAAGGTGACATGTTCCAGAGGTGATTTATCTATCTACCTTACAGCCATCTAAGTAAGCATTAGAATAACTATCTAATTCAAATGATTGTCCTTTAGGATAAAATAGTCCTAGATTGGGTGTATGCTTGAGGTATTTGAAAATTCACTTTACAACATTTAAATGAGATTTCACAGGGTTTTCTTGAAAACGAGCATACATACACACACTAAACATAATGTCAGGACGACTAGCAGTTATGTAGATTAAACGTCCAATCATTCCTCTATAAGTGGTTTAATCAACAGATTTTCTATCTTCATCAAGATCCAACATACAAGTTGTACTCATGGGAGTGTCACTACTTTTAGTGCTATCAAATCCAAAATGTTGTAGAAGATCTCTAGAATATTTACTTTGGGTTAAAATAATTCCATCATTATTTTGAATGATTTGAAATCCAAGAATGAATTTTAATTCACCCATTAAACTCATTTCTAATTCGACTTGCATCATATTAGAAAAATCCACACGTAACGAATTTTTTGAAGATCCAAATATAATGTCAAGTACATAGATTTTAACAATTAAAACATCATTAGATATTAATTTTATAAAAATGGTAGGACTAGCTATTCCTTTTGTAAAACATTTGGAAATAAGAAATGTACTCAATCTATCATACCATGTCCTTGGAGATTTATTTAAACCATAAAAATCTTCTCATAGTATAAACATATGATTTGGAATATGGGGGTTTGTAAATCCAGGGGTTTTTCAAACAAAACATCCTCAGCTATATACCCATTTAAGAATTCACTCATAACATCCATTTAATATAGTTTAAAATATAAATGTGCAGCATAGGAAAGAAGGATTATGTTGGATTCAAGTCTGGCTACTGGTGAAAAGGAATCCTCATTGTCAATGTCTTCTTCTTGACTATATCCTTTTGCAACTAATATAGCCTTGTTTCTAACTATGTTACTAGATTCATCATCCTTATTTCTAGACACCCATTTAGTGCATATTGTAATCGTGTCCTTGCATATTTTAATAAGTTTCCAAACTTTGTTACTTTTAAACTGATTAAGTTCTTCTTGCATATCAATCACCCAAAATTTATCATTGATAGCATCATTAATTTTTTTAGGTTCAATTTGTGACAAGAAGACTTGATTTTCAACCGGATTTATAATAGAATATCTAGTTTTATTTCCTTTGACTAAGTCTCTTACAAGAACATCTAAGGGGCGGTTCTTAAGGGTTCTAACAATTCAAGAAAAAGAGGGACTATTACTTTCAGGTTCATCAACCAAATCAGGTTCATTGTGACTTGATTCTAAGAAATTTCCATAGTTGGAAGTTTTCACAGATTCTTTCAGAGAAGAATTTGAGGATTTTGAATTGATGATCAGATTTGATACATCAACCTCTAGATTTTCTAGGATTGATTTAGGCTCATGTGGATCTATTTCATCAAATTTTACATGAACATATTCAACCACACATTTATTTCATTTATTGAACACTGTATAGGCTTTACTAGACAAGGAATATCCTAAAAAGATACCTTCATCACATTTAGATGAAAATTTTTCAATATTTTCTTTGTTATTAAGAATATAGACTTTGAAACAAACAAATTTGAAGTAGCTAACCTAGGGTTTATATTTTTCCATGTTTCGTATGGATTCCTCTTAAGAATTTTTCTGATCAACACTTTATTGATTATGTATCAAGCTGTATTAACAACATCAGCCCAACAATAAATAGTTAGGTCATATTCACTAAGAATTGTTCTAAAAATCTATTGTAGGGTTCTATTTCTTCTCTCTTCAACTCCATTTTGCTGAGATGTTCAAGGGGTAGGGAAATTGTGACTATAATTGTTTTCTGAGGAAAAGGATTCAAACTCTTGATTATTAAACACACGGTCATGATCACTTCTTAATGAATTAACTCTATGTATGCTTAGATTTTCTACAGACTTTGAATACTTAATAAAATAAGAGAAGGCTTCACTTTTGTGAGCCATAAAGAAGGTCCAAGTATATCTAGATAAGTAATATACAAGAACATAAAAATAGTACTTCCCATTTAAGATATAAACTCTAGATGGTCCAAAAAAATCCATGTGAACTAGTTCGAGAGGTTTAGAAGTTGAGACTTCTTTCTTTCGTTTGAGAGAAACTTTTTGTTTTTTCCATTTTGACAGGGATTGTACACTTTTTCATTTGGAAACTCAACTTTGGGTAAGTCTTTAACTAGGATTATTATAGATAACATTCTAAGAGAGTGAACATTATTTTGACCTAGTCTCATATTCCAGATCCAAAATTCATTATGAAATACACTTAAGGATATATCATTTTGAGAATCTAAAGAAACTAAATTAATAGAATAAAAATTTTCATTTCTTAATGGAGAAAATACTAATTCTTCTTTAGAATTAATGAAATTACAAGAATCATTTTCAAATCTAATATGAAATACATCATCACATAATTGTGATATACTAAGAAGATTATATTTTAAACCTTCAAAAAATAGTACTTTAGAAATTAAAACTTAGTTAATGTTACCGATTAGGCATAGGCAAATAATGTTTCCTTTGTAATTTTCACCAAATGTGACATGTCCTCCATCTACTTTTATCAGGTTCGTGAAGCATGAGTAGTCTCCTTTCATGTGCCTTGAACATCTACTGTCCAAGTACCATTGAATTTTTCAGGATCTCTTTAAGCAGTATTCCTTCAAAAATAATAAGCAAAAACAGATTCTGGTACCCATACTTGTTTGGTTCTAGTAATATTATTAATAAGTTCTTTAGGAACCCATATTTTACTCATATGATTCCTATAAGCATTTTGTATAGTATTTGAAAAATAAACTTTATTTGGTCCACAAAAACATGAAACAGTAGAATATGTATCATGAATTGAATTAGTTGATTTAAGTCCAGAATTGGGATTAAAACTATATGTCCTAGATTTTGAAATATAATTTGTTCTACTGAGGCTTCTTTTACCACGTTGATAACCAATGATAGTGTTGTATTTAAGGGCAATTTGTTTTCCTAGAAATTAGGTAAGGGTATTTTTCCCATTAGTAAACTTTTTTAAGTCACTCTTTAATTGATCATTATTCATTTATAATTCATTTTTTTCTTTGAGTAGTTGGGTATTTTTTTCCTTTTTAGTTGCGAGTTCATATTTGATAGTTACAGTAAGAGTATGTTGTTTATTTAATGATTTATATTTGTCTTTTAGTTTATTGCATGTTTCCACAATCATGTTACAATATTCAATCATTTCTTCATTAGTCATATTTTCAAAGTCACTTTTATCTTCAGAATAATATGAGTTATGTATAGAAGATTCAAATGTTACCTAAGATGTGTTTTTCTTAAAACACATATTGGATATGTTAGCCTATTCAACATGTGATGTTTCTGAGTTGCTTGAACTGTCCTCAGAAGCACACCAGGTTTCTTTCATTCCCTTTTTATACCTCCTGTCCTTTTTCTCTTGTTTCTTTTTGTACTTTAGCTTTGGATAGTCAGCATTTATATGTCCTTTTCACTTACATTCATAGTTGACAATTTCATCAGTTTTTTCACATCTTTTCAAGTCCTTCTTCCAGTTATTATTTTGGCCATACTTTCCCTTGAAGTTAGGATTTCTGAAAAAGATTTTCTTTTTGTAGAATCATTTGAATCTTATGGCTATTTGAGCCATATCCTCATCAGTATCAGATGATGATTGATCAGTGGTGGTTCTTCTTACATAAGATTCCAGTTTCCCTTTGTCTTTGTGCTTGGAGGTGGTGGTATTGGATGCAATAAATTTCCCCTTTGGGTTATCCTCCTCTTGTTGACTTTCAGCTCTTCCTCATACATTATTTGTTTCACAATGAGTTCTTTTTAAGGTAGTTTTTTGATGTCACACGATTCTCTAATAGAGACAAAGTTTCTCCTCCATCTGTTAGGTAGACATCTAAGGATTCTCATGATCTATTGCTTGGTAGTGACTTCTCTTCCATGAGAAATCATTATGTTGGTGATCTCATTGAACCTAAGATACATGTCAGAAATAGGCTCATCGGGTTTCATTTAAAAATTATCATATTTGATGGTATACGTATTAAGTCTCATTTGTTTTACACTAGATGTTCCATCATGTGAGACAGACAGGGTATCCCAAATTTCATGGGAAGTCTTACAAGCAGAAATTTCATTAAACTCTTCGTCTCCTAAGGAGAAGTATAAAGCATTCATAGCTTGGAAATTTTTATTGTAGGCAGTTTTGGAAGGTTCATCCAATGTGATTCTATCGGTGGTATTAATTTTTTATTCATCTATAATTGATGACAAAATTTTAAAACTCATTCTCTCTAAATGAATTTTTATTTTATTTTTCCATTGAGCATTATTGGTTCCATTAAAGAATGGTGGTATTTTGGTTGAATCACCATCCAATATGTTATTCATAATAAATTATGAATTTAAAAGAGCAAGAAATTTAGAATTAACAGAAATTTACAGATCTTTAATATACAAATACAATAATAGTTGAATAAGATTAAACAGATTTTTAATAAATAGCCTTTGATACCAAATGTTGGTCGGAGTAGATTACTCATGATGGGAGGGGTGAATTGAGTAACTATAATTTTTTTTGTAAAAAGTATTTTTAAAAAGGATTCCCCCAAGATTAAACACATCCCAGCTAATCAAGGTTATACTTTTATAAGAGTTTGACTGTTTAATAACTTCTTAGAAGATTGATTAATTCTTAGTAATCTTAATTTATGTTATTAAAATTACTTTTGAAGTTATTCTACCAAGACAAGCATGTTATAACTTCTTTCCAAGACAAACAATCAAAGTTAAATTAGTTTTTTCTGGATTATACAATAATGTAATAAACTAGAGTAAACTAAATTAAGCAGCACGGCGGATATGAAACAAGTGGTTCAGTCTCAAGATGAGACCTAATCCACTCCACTTTGTGATAACCTGCCAGCAAGTATTTTATATAAATAAACATTGATTCAAACCCTAGATCAGGGTTAACAACAGTACACAAACTATCCAGGCCACACATGGACCTCATCCACAATTTTCATGGGGACAAAATACCAGGCCACACAAGGACCTCTTCCACACTTATCTGTGGGAATAAACAAGAGTAAGATAATGGTTGAGAAAGAATATCTAGTATCCTTCAGTTTAATGCAGGAGATAGAGTGTGTTTTTCTGTAGGTAAACACTTTACTCGAAATGTAATAAACAGATACACAATAGAGTATAAATTTGGTGATGGGTTTATAAGTGCTATGAATGTTTGTCTTTGCAGCTTTGGACTTCTGAGATGAAGTAGATGCAGAGTTAGAGTCCTTGTCTGTAAAACAGAGTGTCGTGATTCAGCTTGTCTTCTTCATAAGGTTCAACAGACCGAAGATTTTTTCTATGCTTCAAATATGGTTCATGTGTTCTTCCGAAGTGTCAAGTTGCATGCAGTGGGCCTTAACTTTGAAACATTCTCTAATTATGTTCTTCATTATCAAGATCATGACCATGAATTTTTTTTGTATCGTGCTTTTTTATTAATGGCCACACTTCACTTTTATCTTGGAATGCATGTTTTGGAGCCGATAGGTTTCTTGTATTCTATACCTCGTACCTCATATTGTTCGATGATATGTCTACAAAGAAACATTAATTATATCAGTGCATTAAAATTATGAAATATGAGGGTTAGAAATTAAGTTGAATGATGACAAAATAGTTTAAGAAACGGTGTCACAGTAAGTCATGGAAAAGGTGTCTCCTTCAAATGGGGTGTAGATTGATCATGGTGTTTGTGTGCCATAGTGTCTCGTGGTCATAGTGTCTCGTAGTTACAGTGTCTTGTTTCACAGTTTCATGTTCACAGTGTTTGCTTCAGGGTGTCTTGCTTCATGGTGTCTTGGTTCATAGTGTCTTGTTCCCAGTGTCTTCTTCATGGTGTCTTGCTTCACAGTGTCTTTCTTCATGGTGTCTTGCTTCATGAAGTCTTGCTTCACGGAGTATTGCTTCAAATTGTCTTGTTTCATGATTTCTGGCTTCACAGTGTTTGGTTCACGATGTATTTCTTCATGGTGTTTTCTTTATAGTGTCTGCTACATGGTGTCTTGCTTCATGGTGTTAGAAAGACATATCCAGTGGCAGACTCATGGTGTCTCAGACTTTTCAAAGTAATTGTTTTTAGACTTAAAAAATGATGATAATTGAATTGATTAGAATTAAGTATTTGTCAAAGAAGTTATTATGAAAGTAAATCAAGGATAGTATAATGTAATTAAACTGGATATAGAGAAATTATGATCTTGAATGGATCTTCTTAAAGCATGAGAATACATTATACATTAATACACATGATTTGAAATAATTTACAGGAGTTAAATAGGTTGAATAAGATTTGTGATCCCTAAAACATGATTAATACATGGGGAGTAAAATAGTTTATTTTTATGATATCATATATAGAAGATGTAATTAATAGTATAAAAATAAAGAGATCAATTTGAGCAATTACCTCTTCTTCAAAAGGCATCCTTTGGATTTCCTCTAAATGGCTCTAGTGTTTGATAGTTGAGTATACCATAAAAAATTATAATATATTTAGGGAATTTCATAAAGTGAATTGGAAGGGTGGGTTTTAGCTATAAGGCTTAAGGTGATGTAAATAATTGATGGAGAATGTGCACATTTATAATTGAGGTGAGGGGATATTATGAAACTTCTTGAAAGATTATTTTATAAATAATTAATTTTCAATTTAATTTCCCTCAAATGAACATATAATAGAATCTATAACTTTATAAAGTTGTAATCTCATCAACCAATATATTTTATATTTTTTTTATTACTTTATTCTTCATCATTTTTTTAAACATTAGTTAACTCATTTAAATTCTAACTACTGTAAAAACTTTTTTATTATTAAAAGATTTTAATTTATAATTACATAGTGTATACTATTAATTTATGACATTATAGGCCTTAAAATAATAACTTTTAATTTTTTATGTTATATTTTTTATTTTAAAAAAATTAATAAAATATTATTTTGATAAATTATCTTTAATTGTAATTTTTATAAAATTAGTGTATATTGACTTCAAATACTTCTAAAAAAGGTTAAATTCAAAATAATTCTGTATAAAATCTCTAATATGTCATATAAATTAATAAAATTAATCTCATGTGTTAACTCATTCAAATTGTACCAAAATTAACATTAACATAGTTAATTTATATTTTCTTATAATTAAATAAATATTGTATTATCATTTCATAAGAATTTAAGGAAACTATATAAGTTAAAAAAAATTGAAACAATTCTGTAATGAAAATAATTATATTAAGATAAATATATAGAATTTTTTTGATCGTATCTTCATTTTTTCATTATGTGGACTCATAAAATATATTAAATACAAAGAGAGTGATAATTTTATAACTATATTTAATTTATAAAAAATATAAGTCATTTTCATGAAAAACTAAATGTTAAACAACTAAATTTAGACCAAATATTACTAATGGTTGTATGATATTCATTTAAATATTTTTTGACAAGTTTAGGCCTTGGTATACCCTTATCTTTTGGTTTTAACCTTTATTAAATCTTCTTAACTCTTACCGGGACAATGTTGTTTTTTACTTCTTGAGGATTCATATAGTTACTAAAAAATGACAGACTACCAATAAATAGATCATTGATGAAATGTTAAACCCTATCACAATATGTTTCGTGAATTTATGTTTTTTAGTAACTTTATATCATTAATTAATATATTATTTATTTCAAAAATATTATTAATATCAATTTTGACATTATTCATTAAATAGACATTGAAAATATCAATATAATAAGACAAATATGAAGAAAATATGTTATTATATCCTTAATAAGTATATATCCTCTAGAAAATTAGTTTATAATATCAATTATATTATATTACATTCTTTTAATATTTTTAATAACATTTATTTTTATATTACCCCTTATAAAGTAATTATGACATTTGCATTATGTAAGAATTTAAGGTAATTATTTATTAACTAAGAATTGAAAAATAAATTATGTTAATGTATATAAATATTTAAAATTTTAAAATACTCCTTAGGATTGAAGATATCTCCTAGTTAACCCTTTATTAAAAATAGTATACTTACTCAAAATAATTGTGTGTCATTTTATCACTTTCATTGATTTTAATAATATATATGTCAGTTTTTTTGGGAATGTTCCCATTAAATTATTCATTTTAAAATATTATCTGTCTAGGGTACAATTTAAATTATAAAATAATATTGAAGAAGCATTTTTAGTGATCAAATATTCCTTATAATATAAATTTTACTCTTAATTATCTAATTTACCCTTAACTGTGGTAAAAAGAGTTAACCAAGGTTACCATTCATATTGATATTAAATAAAAGAGACGTATTAATATAATTTTGATCCACTAATTCCTAATATGGAATAAATTTTTAAAAAATTAAAAACACCAAATTTTATGTATTAAATATTTAATTAAATTAGTCAAAAAAATTGAAAAATTGGTTTTTGAAAAAAAAAATTAATTTTAATTTTTTTAGACAAAATCAAAGAATAAAATCTTTTAAATAAACATTATTTGTAATATTTAATATCAATTTTAACTAATTAAAATTTAAAACTAAACAAAAAAAAATTAACTTGTACATTCATGAAAAATAAAATCTGTATTCTTCACTATTCATTGAAAAACCAAACTTTTCAGAAAAATATCAAAATTTCACCCAAAGAAAATTTTTATATGATTATTTCAAAAAATTTATTAATTTTTTAAAATATATCTTTTAAAATATCCATATATTAGTTATAAAATTTATATATAAATAAATAAAAATATTTTCTGAAGAAAATATGTTTTTGATGAATAAAATGACATTACTAAAAATCTAGTAATAAATTAAAAATAATTAATTAATACATCTTCAAAGAGTATGAACTTTATAATTTCAATAAAAAATTAATTCTATTCATTCCCAAAAAATTATATTTTAGTTTAGAATGGTCACATAATAATACTTAATGGTTTGTTTAATCTCGGGGTTGCATATATCATACATTATCAAACATAGTCCTTCAACCATAAATCTTGGGATATTACGATGAATCAAGTAAAAATTATTTACGGAATGAGGAAAAAAATTAAGGATGATGTGTTTTTGTGCTGAGGACATATTCTCCACACATTATCAAATACTTTTTATGAAGACCTTTTTTTTCAAATTAAGTCCACTTGATAGTTACGGTAAAAACTCGAATTCATGTAAAAATACAAGAAAGAAGGTACCAATAAATTTTATATTGAAAAGTATCTTATCTTCAAGATAGTTGGTAAAATTCTGGTGTTAGATATAGTCCATGAGCTCTATGTTATATAAACAACCACATTTTATTAAAATTAAGATATTTGAACTCTTCAAGATGGATAAATTATTTCTAATTTGATATATATTTGGACAGACTTTGAAAAATTAACTCATAAAATATAATGAGGATATTAAATTAGAACAATTAAAAAAGTAAACTTTTAATTTGAGAATAATATAGATTGAGAGATATGGGTATGGATTTATAATTGGATACAACGGTTAATACCATTGAGTGAGAGGAATCATCAAATAATTTCTTACAAGTCATGGTGTATGGTCAAAAATTCCTAAATAAAGACAATCATTCCAAGAAGAAAGGATAAGGATTTTTCTATGGAAACCCATAACATTTTGGAAGGGGGTTTCACTGTTAAATGGTATTTGGAAAAATCAGTAAATTAGATGACCGAAGATAATATAGTTTCACTACAAGAAATCAGAGTATTTGCGACGGGTTATTTGCGATAAGATCCCGTCGCCAATAACCCGTTGCGGAAAACAGCTTCGCAATTAAAACTATTAGTGACGGTCTCGTCGCTAATAATATTAATAGCGATGGGAAAGATTACTATCTCTAATTCTTATCGGGTTATTTTTAAAAAACCATTTTGCGATAGGCCCATCACAAAGAACTTGTGCGAAGAGTGTCTTTGCCCGCCGCAATTAGTTATTTCAAAATAACTATTGGCAATGGGCCCGTCGTAAATACCTTTTGTGACGGGCTCCTATTCCGTCCACAAATACGTTTTCAAAAAACCATATTTGTGACGGCCCGTCCCAAATACCTTTTGCGACTGGCCACTTTTCCCACCACAAATAATTATTTCAAAATAACTATTTGCGGCGGGCCCGTCGCAAATTCCTTTTATGACAGGTCCTTATTTTTGTCGCAAATAAGTATAAAAAATAAAAAAATGTAAAAATAATATAATAAAATAATAATATTTTAACAATAATAAACAATTATAAATCAACCAAATATTAAAATAAAAAATAATTACAATATTTAAAAAAAAATTAATTATTTAACATTATAAATATGTTTACAATTCATAATATAATATGATATAAATAATATTAAAAAATATTAACAAATCATATTAATACAATATTATAAAAAATATAATATTATATAATATAGTAGTCTTATTATTACTATTAATATTTATGAAAATCTATATTTAATATTATTAAATTAATTAAAATATGAAAATTATCAATATTTGCAAAAAAAATATATAAAAAACATTAAAAAATGATACTAATAATAAATCATAATTTTTTTAAATAATAAATCATAAATTTTTATCAATATTTTCAACAAAAAAATATAAAATAATAATAAAATAGTAAGAGTTGTATTATTATTAACAAAATAAACAAACATTAAAAAAATAATATTAATAATAAATAATAAACTATTAAAAATAAATATGAATTAAATAATGCAACATTGAAACCAATATAAAAAAGATAGAAACTATATATAAATAGAAAATAATTCATATTTTGAATTCAAAAAACATTATAACATCAAAATAAATCCCTGGTCCGAAGGAGGGGGAGCTGGTCACACGTCCAAAGGAGGGGGAGCTGGAGGATCTGTAGGAGCTGGTGGAGGAAACTCTATGCCTAATCATAAGTCAGACGGAGCATGTACTCCATCTACTTCTGATGCTGTTACTGCCACCGACTCATCTGCTCCTCGTACTTCTACTGCTGTCATCGGCGCTCTTCCTCATGCTGTTGTTGTTGCTGCTGACACATCTCCTTCTGCTCCTTACGAAGACTCACTATCATCTCATTCTGTGATCACAACTGATCCTCATATTGTGATGCAGAATATGATGCACAAGCTCCTTTCAAGTTGGACGCCAACATCGCATCACTACCATAATAAGCCGCAGGAGTCAACTGAGAGCTGATACCAACTACTCGGCCCTTCTCGAATCCATAATGGGTAGCCTGTATCCATACAGCCTCATCAAAATGATGGCACCTGGTCTGATCAGATATCTCAGCCTGACCCTCAGCCTAGGTCTATGATGTCGCAGCCTCATATGACTCCTTCAGTTGCAATTTGAATTTAAAATTGTGAATATATTATATTCAGTTAATTTTCAAACTTAAAAAATAATATTACTGACCACAATCTGATGCTGGTGATCACCTCTAATCTCCCCAGTAACTGGATCACTATACATCCTCTGATATACGGCGTCCTTCGTAATATCAGGCTGCAAGACATAATATAAGAATATAAAATAAACTGTTAATATTTAAAGTTATATAAATTATTTTTAAAAAATGTACATACTAGATGCTCTCTATGTGTACTGAATGTATGACTCCCGGCTCGATGTGTCACCTCTTGTCTCCCCTGATTCTTCCTCCCCAGTGACGATCTCCTTTAAAAGCCACCACTCAACCATTGTGAACATAATCCATCTGATACGTGGGACGAAATGTACTCTGGTCGATGAGCTCTACAGGACTCATCAGACATGGTCACTCCAACTTTTTTAATGGTATTTTTTTTAAATTTTGTAAAAACTGACGTAATCGCTGATGCATCACCACCTCCCATGCCTCGTGGATGGCGTCACGCATGGTATCATCGATCGGATACCAAAAACCCTACAAATAATTTACAATATCAAGTTATAAATGAAATAAATTTCAAAATAAAAACTATTTATTTACATACCAGCCAATGGCCGAACATGGCCTACTGCACATCAACAGGAATCTGTTCCCCAGTGGTCCATGGCTGTGAAAAATAGTTGTGCAAAATAGCACTACCCTGTCTGACTTCTATATGCGGAAAACTATAATAAAATAATCGAACAATTATTATGTATATAGATTTATGAAATCTTTTTAAAATTCATATGTTATCATACCTCCGCGTGCATGGATCGAACTGAAGACGTGGACGTTGCTCGGGGATGGGGCCAGTGATCATCAGTCATGCAAGACCACGCCCACTCTGTGTACTCCCTGATGTTCCAGTAGGCTGAGAGTCAGATGACCTGAAATCATCCTAATCAAAAGGTAGGTCAGCCTCCGACAACTGACGAAATAGCTCATCGTTCATCTGAAACAGAAAATGAATTTTGTTAGAAAATAATGAAAAATTATTATTATATAAACATATATATAAGTTATGATTATATATAACTAGCATTGAATTGTATTAATGTCCACCTTCATCATCATCTTCATATCTGACGATGTCATCTTCATATTCCTCCTCAATATCATCGATATCCATTTAAGTATGAGTTCCATCATCTGTTACAATTTCAAATTCATTTGTGACATCATTAACATCATCGTCACAATTGAATCTTAATCGTGGGATGTCATCATCGATACTCATGTTTCTTCATGAAAAATATGGAATTTGAGTAGTCTCTTGAAAAACTTCAATTCCTTGAACTTCAGTGAAACAAGATTAACTTTGAGAAAACTGATTGTCTTGAATTTTGATTTTTATTATGCTCCACTAATCACTCAGGTCTCTTAATGTAGAATAGTACATTGCATAATAATCTTGATGTGCCTATGGAGCCAGTAATAATGGTTCATTTACTGCAAGAAGACTTTTATATTTTATATCGATGATTCCATGAGTAGGATAAACACGAACTCCTCTCTCAGTATCCAACCACTGACATTTGAACAACATTATGTACTGATGTCCAAGATAACAGAGTTCAATAATTTCATCAACCATGCCATAAATGTCACCTTCATTTTCTCTATGATGAGGTCCTCTCAAGAAAATTCCATTATTCATTGTTTTTTTTTATTCCCCATATGCACGTGTATGAAATTGAAATCCATTCACCACATATGCATTATAATATCTAACTATTTTGGATGGTGGGTTACTCTATATACACAGATGTTTGTCAATTTTATCAGCATGTTGAGACACCTGAATATTTGTAAAATAATTACCAATATAATAATCAATAAACTGAATGAGATGTTAAAATATGAAGAATTTATGTTACCAGCTTTTGAAACCACAGAGAAAATGTTTTCTGCCGGCGTTCTTCGAGAGCAGCTGCTATAATTTGTCAAAGTTGTTTCTTGATATGATTATCATATAACCTAAAACAATGAAGTCACTTATTGTAACATAAAAGAGAAAATAATTGATAGAAGCACATACAGTAAAAATGATGTCGTCTCTTCACAGTTGAGCAGAACATACGTATGAGCTCTGTGATGTTCATCATCCGAAAGCCATCATTCATGAACTCCACCAAATCCAAGATCTGACTTCTTAAAAACTGATAATTTATTGTCCATTCCATCATCAACATTCCCCTCTTTCCATCCCATTCGGTTTAGTTTTGAGGGATACTCAGATTCAAAATAGTGAGAGTAGAAAAAAGATAATTCTTCTTGAAAATAAGCTTCATCAATTGATTCTTCAACGGATTCTTTGTTACATACTTTTTTTTCAACTTCTGCATGCATATTTCGAATGGGTACATCCATAAAAATTGTACTGGACCTCCAAACTTTTATTCATGTGGAAAATGTAATATCAAATGTTCTATTGAGTCAATGAAAGATGGGGGAAATATTTTTCCTAGTTTACAAATAATCACAACAAAATCTTCTTCAATTTTTCGTAGAACATCGTAATATTATGTTACTGCACAAATGTCTTGAAAAAAATATGACATGTCTGTTATCAAATCCCAAATCATGGAATTCAACATACCTCTTAATCCAATTGGCATAAGTCTTTCCATTATAACATGGAAATCATGGCTTTTTAATCCGCTAATATAACCATTCATTACACATCTACCCAAATTGGAAGCACATCCATCTGAAAGTCTCAAATCAGCAATCCACTGACAAAATAATAAGCAACTTTCTTTGGACAGTGTATAAGCTACTTTTGGCTTCAGTAACCTTTGTATTCTGACATTCTCAAACAGTTCGAGTTCTGGGCACCTGCAAATTTCGGAAAGATCTAATCATACCTTTTCATTATCATTGTTTTTAAAAGGTGTATCCAAAACTGTATGAGATAAATTATCAAAATAGTTCTTCTCAATATGAATAGCATCCAGTATGTGGCGGACCAACAAATTAGACCAATATGGAAAATCCCAAAAAAATTGCTTCGTTTTATCCAATTGTGTTCTTTACCAAAGCCAGAAATTTTCTGGTGGTTTATTTTGTGTCCAAATGTGATGGGAGGTAATGAAAATACTACTAATTTTAACTCCGTACCTAATAGAATAATAGGAGGTCCATCCCTTTCAATTGTACCTTTTCTAAAATGATATTTATTCCTCTGAAAAGGATGATCAGTTGGAAAAAATCTGTGATGACAGTCAAAATAACAAGGTTTTTTCCATGGAAATGCATAAATGCTTTGTTATCACCCATAAATTAAGTACATGATTTCGGTCGATGTGTACTCTAGCCAGATAACATGCCATATGTCGGGAAGTCCGTAATTTTCAACATCAATGCTACTCTTAGTATAAAATTCTGTTTCGTAATAACATCATATGTATTGACACTAGTACTCCACAATAAATTTAATTCATCAATCAATGGTTTCAAATATACATCAATATTCTTTTTCAGATGTCCTGGGATTAATAAGGTCAAAAAGATATAGGGCTCCTTCATCAGCATCCATTGAGGTAAATTGTACGGAGTTATAAAAACAAGACAACATTAATACTGACTTCCATAAGATCCAAACGAACAGAAACCATCAGTGGAATGACTGTTTCCGACGCTTTCGCCGGGGCGCGCGCGCATCCGTCCGCGGGGGAGGGGGACGCGCGGCTTTGTTGCCCCGCATTCCCGCTTTCCAAAGGCGGGCGGCATTCGTTCCTTGTTCAGGTACGTCTGCTCCTTGATCGAAACGGGATGATGGGATGTCGGTTCTTCCTCCTGTGGATTCCTCCTCAGAACTCATCACCTAGTCCGGGTCTCCCTTATAGATTTAATACGTAGTTCGTGAAACTCTTCCCAGTGTCATGTTTCCATGGACGCCGGTTAATTACACTACTTCTGTCGGGACATTCCAAAGGGTCCAGTCAGGGCAGCAACCTTCGGTCAGGGGAGTAATCACGTTTGAGGCATCAGTAGCGCGTCTGGATGCTGGGGTACCTGGCATGTCTGTCTGTTATCCTTGATCACAAGGCTTCTCGAGGGCGTGGAAACCCGAGGCATCCCACATCGAGTGCGGGGAATTACATGTCATAGACACGTATCTGAGATTTTCCTCAGCTTCCCATGTTCAACACAGGGTATGCTGCAAGATTAACGTCTAGCAGAGACGGTTACGCCAAAGGCGTTCTATCCGAGGTTTTCCTCAGGCATCTCATGTTTATCACGAGGTAGGTCGCGAGTTTAACGTCTTGCGGAGACGGTTGAGAATGGAATGGGACCATCGCAGGGGGGCGACAACGAAGTCGGGCTTGAGCCTTGAAGAGGCTTCCTACGTATCCCCGTGGCAGGGAATCAAAGTCCGCGTAGTTCAGGATGGTGCCGGTAAACCGACGTGAAGATGGACCTTGGTCCGAGGAGATTTGGGCTTGAACCTCTGGGAGGATTCCTACGTACCATGCCTTGACATGGATCAAAGTCCTCGTAGTTCAAATGATACAGTTTAACGTCATGCGGGACGATAATGAACCCTGACGTGAATAAACGACGGGTGGTGGGTGTCGGTGAGCCGACGTAAGTGAGGGACCTTGATCCACTATTGGTGGGCTTGAACCTCTTGGAGGCTTCCTACGTACCATGCCTTGACATGGATCAAAGACCTCGTAGTTCAAATGGAAGTAGACCTTGGTCCACTGATGGTGGGCTTGAACCTCGTGGAGGCTTCCTACGTACCATGCCTTGACATGGATCAAAGACCTCGTAGTTCAGGTGGAAGTAGACCTTGGTCCACTGATGGTGGGCTTGAACCTCATGGAGGCTTCCTACGTACCATGCCTTGACATGGATCAAAGACCTCGTAGTTCAGATGGGTTTCGCCGGTGAACCGACGTGAAAGCAGACCTTGGTCCACTGATGGTGGGCTTGAACCTCATGGAGGCTTCCTACGTACCATGCCTTGACATGGATCAAAGACCTCGTAGTTCAGGTGGGTTTGGGTCGCAATGGCTTACCACTGGACCAGAACGTAGTTTAACGTCATACTGGACGTAGGTAGAACACGACGTGAATTGGGTGATGGGTGGGCTTGAACCTCATGGAGGTTTCCTACGTACCATGCCTTGACATGGATCAAAGACCTCGTAGTTCAGATGAAAGTAGACCTTGGTCCACTGATGGTGGGCTTGAACCTCATGGAGGCTTCCTACGTACCATGCCTTGACATGGATCAAAGACCTCGTAGTTCAGATGGTCACAACGGCTTACCGCTGGACTGGAATGAGACCCGACGTGAAAGAGCGACGGGTGGGTGTGTCGGTGAACCAACGTGAAAGTAGACCTTGGTCCACTGATGGTGGGCTTGAACCTCATGGAGGCTTCCTACGTACCATGCCTTGACATGGATCAAAGACCTCGTAGTTCAAATGGGTTTGTCAGGGTCGGTGCTCACTCTAAGCCCACGTGAGTCATGCTCGGTGTGAGAAACAAGAGGTTGCAAGGACCTGACGATCACGTCGCGAAGGGTGCGTCCGTGAGAAGCGAAGAGGGGCTTACGCGTTGGGCGGCCCATGGTGTTGGGACTTACTCCAGGATGGAGGCCCATGGCGCGACAAAGCGCGGGAAAGATGGACCTTGGTCCGACGATGGGAGGTGCCTCGTTCCCTATCACGTCCTCCACTGACCTTGGTAGTGGGGAAGTACCGAGATGCACGGGTGCAATCATCCGTACCATAGGTTAGGGATTTACGCTCTGAGGCGACCCTTCCCCTGCGAACATACACCACTCCGACAAGGAGGATCTCATTCCATGTGCGGAAGAGTTCCATTCCCGTGGAGACGAGTGGTGTAAAAAATGTTCGAGTTGGGGGGACCCTTTGTGAGGGAAACGAGGTTGGGTCACAGTTTAACGTCATGTGTTGAGGACGTGGTGCTTGGCAGTTTAACGTCCTGCAGCTCGGACAAGGTGGGTTCACTCCACACCCCTAGGGCTTACATAACCGGTACCCTCTGGTCCTTGGGGAAGGGAAGGTACCAGTAAGGCCATGGTAAAGGGGGGTCGAGGGAGGAACCATCGAGGGGTCCACGTTAGCGTGGCTATGCGAAGAAGCAATAGCCGTTAGCGTGCCTATGCGAAGGAGCATTGGGCGAAGCAACGCTACGGGAGGTGTTGTCCATGGGACTTTGAAATCACATCGTGCAAACCTGGAGGGTCGCACGGAAGGAGGAATCGCTAAGCAGAGGAACGTGCTTTGCGAAGTGGGGTGCCTTGGCCTTAGCATGGGGCATAGGTGGGAGTGGGAGGTTCTTCGCGAAGTGGAACAGTGTTCGCGGAGCACTGCCTCGCGAAGAAGGAGTGGTTCGCGAAGCAGGGTCCTGCCAAGCAATGTGCTTCGCGATGCATAGTCATCCTGCCTTGGCATAGGGATTACTAGCATGGGTTGGGTGTTTCGCGAAGCACGAGTGCTCCGCGGCTGCCCGGGTTCCCTTGGGAATCCCCTTCCTTTGCGAACGCCCTTGGGCTTCGCGAAGGGCATCCCTCTCTGAAGAGGGGCTCAGAAAGAAACAAATCAGAGTCGTCTCGCGAAGTAGAAATACCTCGCGGAGCTCATGATTCCCGGGGCAAAGCTTGCTTCGCGATTCGGGAGAGGAGAAGCCGAAAGGTCGGATTGTCCGTCTCGGGGACTCAGGGGGAGTCGAGTATTTATAGGGAAGGGGCGCCGCGAAGCAGGTCTCGCGCGCCGCCTTCGGGGCTTCGCGGCGGCTCGCGAACGTCAAACGGGCTCGCGGAGGATCACCGCCTCCGGAGCTTCGCGACGCCTCACGAACGTCAAACCGGTTCGCGGCGGATTACCGCCTCCGGAGCTTCGCAGCGGCTCGCGAACGTCAAACGCGCTCGCGGAGGATTACCGCCTCCGGAGCTTCGCGGGGCCGCCAAAGTTGGGGCGCTTCGCGGCGGGGCTCCGCGGACGGGCTCCGCGGCTGTGCTTCGCGGCTGTGCTTCGCGAGGCAGCGTGCCGGCTGTCTCTTTCGTTCCTTCCTTTCGGGCCATATTTTTGGCGCCAACAAATGCCCCCCTCAGACTTGGAGCCGCGGAGGGCGAAGGGTCGAAGTCTGAGGGATAATCGCCAAAAATTGTCGGTGGTTCGCGATGCGTCATCGCGAAGGGGGACCGCGATGCTCGCCGGGGCCGCGGATCCGGACGCACCGCGATGCTTCGCGCGGGTGAGGCGTGCTGCGATGCTCTGGGGTCATCGCCTATAAATAGGGGGTCCGCCCTCTTTTGTCTTCACGTGTCTTGTCTTTTTGTGCGCTCTCGATTTGGCGAAGCTCCGCGTACTCCGCGACAGCACTCCGCGAATCGAGCTTCGCGGCGAACCGCGAGTCTCCGACTCCGCGTCCGCACCAAGCGAACCTTTGTCTGCCTTGGCCAGACTTCGCGGCTTCGTCTCGCGACCGATCTTCGCGATCCGACTTCGCGGTCGAGCTTCGCGGCCGAGCTTCGCGATCCAGGGAGAAAAAAACTTTTCTAAGGGTCGACATTAAAGATGGCCCATCAAGAAGCTGTGCTGGGAGTGCTCGCAGATGCTGCTCGCCGGGATGAGATGGCCAACCGTCCAGGCTTGGGGGAAATGGTTCGCAGCGATTCAGACCACACTTCTCTGACAGATCTGCTGTCGGAAGGTCAGAAGGATTATCCTCAGTGCAAAAAGCTGTCGTTGTACGGCTTCGGGCTGAGGGATGACGTCTTCATCCCTGATGCGGGAAGGGATGAACCAGCTTGTTGGTTCAGGAGCACACCGTGCCAACACCAATGGTTCAGGGCGGCCGATGGTCACGCGCGGGAGGATTCCACTCCCGTCACCGCCGATTGTCTCAACAATCATGTGAACGACATTGACGGGAGGCCACTGCAACCGGAGACGTCCCCTCCTCTCTACCGCACCATGCTGAAGGCGGCTCTGCAGGATCCGAAGAAGGGATGGTCCGATGAGTGGGACCTGCGCCAGGGCGGCAATTTTACCGACGACTGGGCCTGGGCCTACTGGGTAGGCACCTCATGCGAGGAGTTCGAGGCTGAGATGAGGAGATTGGGATTGTACGAGGCGGCATGGGCCTCCCAGTTCCACATTTACCAGCCAAAGCAGCTGATGCCGGAACTGCTGAGTAGATGGTCGTCCAGGACCAACACTTTTCATCTGCATCACGGGGAGGTGGGCATCAGCCTGTGGGATGTCCACCAGGTTTCTGGGGTCCCGATCTTGGGGGCCATGTACGACGAGTTCCTCCCCGTCATCAGTGCGTGGGGGGATGCTGAGCAAATGCCACGGCTGGCGTCAGCGCTGATGGCGCTTGTCCCTGGAGAGGACAAGGAGGCCGTGAGGGACGTCCACTTCAAGAGGTGGTTCAAGTGTTTCCTGAACTTTCCAGAGAATCGAGAGTTCCCTCCAAGGCCTCGAACTTGTCCGAGGGCAGCCCAGCGGGGTAAGGGGCACTCGTATTGGCGGGTTTTGGAGGACAGCCAATGGAAGACTTGGGGTTTCAGCGTCAGCACCGAACAACAGCCAATAGTCAGGCTGGCGGCGTTCATCGCGGCTCTCATCTGTGGGTGGATCCTGCCGGTGAGAGATACAAGCATGGGGGTACGGCCCAGCTCGTTCATCATGGCATCGATGCTGGCCATGGGGCAGCGGATCAACCTGGGGATCCCGATGCTCGCCAAGCTGTACAGAATGCTGCGACGTATCAGCGAGGGCAAGAAGCCGCCAAGAATATGCGGGCCCTTCCACCTCCTGTATGGGTGGATCGCGGCGCACATCAGGGGGATTTACGAGTATCCAAACCCCATTTCGACGCCGGGATCTGACTTTCGCCCTTCCATTCTGAATGCAGTTGGGAGCTTCCCATTCAAACTGGTCGTTCCGATGGTGCTGAATAGAGTGTGGAGGGCGGACGAGTTCAACTTTCATCCCTTTCCACTGCCGACGGGGAGGCTTACTGATGATGGACGGGGAACGGAAGAGCATCGAGCTTACCTCCTGGCCTTCCGAGGTGGAGTTTTGGTGGCTCGGATAGATCGTGAGCCGATCTGTGAACCGTACACCCCACACCGTTTTGCGAGGCAGTTCCGGTGCCTCCAGCGGCTGACCCCGCAGGTATACTGGGAGGTGCGTCACGAGGAGCACCCGTGTGTGATGAGGCAGCTGTGGCTCATGTTCACACGTCAGGATGGGAAGATGCAGATCACATTGCCTCCATACACCGCCGCCTTCGGCTTAGTGAAGGAGTACGCCATTAGCTGGGAGACCGCTTATCCTGGGGAGATGCTGAAGCAGCCAACGATCCGGGTTGGTGACGGTGGGCCTCCTTTATCTCGAGGTCGGGGTCGGAGGGCAGCTAGGGCCGCCCGCGGCAGCGGGGCTGCCATGGCAGAGAGACCCGCACCGGCCGAGGGTATGGCAGCAGCGGCGGATCCGATGGTTCCGGGAGAGCAGGGTCATCCGGAGGGGCGGCCACCGAGGGGATTCCGTCGGGTGTCCGCTCAGGCTCCGGGGAAGCGGCTGCGTCACATTGACATGGCAGAAGATGCTGTCTTTCCGGAAGCTTGGGACGTCTGGGACGTCAACCGGCAATTCCTCAGCCCAACAGAGATGTGGGACCACCTGAACCGCCTCGGGATGAAACTGCCGGGCATAGGCCCAGTTCGGGCTGGATTCACGGTGCCTCCGGCGGAGGCGGAGCAATACTTGAACAAGCTGGAGGATTAAGTCCACTCCAGCGGTGTTCCTCGCCCAATGACAGATCGGGTGAGGGTACTGTTGAATCAGACGGTGCCCCCACAGTTATCGGCTGCCGATCTGAGGGAGCACTTCCCCTTGCCGGAGGAATCAGGGGATTCTTCTCAGGGGGACGAAGCTGGAGGAGGGAGCCCGTTGGAGGAGGGCGAGGTCGGAGACCGAAGCTCAGAATCCGACGACTTCGCGGAGGCTCTCGAGGTAACATTCCGAACTTCTCTTCTTACAATCTGTTTTTGAATCCCTACGGATTTCTTACCAATGTTTGGGTCATGCAGGAGGAACTTGTTTGTAGGCCTCGTTCTCGCTCCTTGGCGGGTGACGATGCGGGACCTTCAGAACCCGCACATATGGCTGCGTCCAGTTCCGCATCTGGTGGGACCAGGGGGTCTGAGGTGGCTCCTCTGGACTCTCCAGCCCTTCCAACAGTATACGGGGGGCCTCGTCTCGGAGTCCCATCGGTACCGGTCCGGGAGCAGCGCTCGGAGGTCAATCTTCGTAAGTCTCCTTCACCGGCCTCCGCGTCGCCACACGTAGGCCATGCCAACTAACGTTTATGTCTATTTCTGTCATACAGTTCTCCAACTGGCGTGGGCTGCTGCAGCTAGGCTGGTTGGGATGTCTGGCGGCGTCCCTCCCAGGGGCATGCCGGTGATGGTGTCGATAGTCCCTTCACCTCCTCAAGTTGCGGCGCACACCATCACTGGCGGGACCACCAGCAGGGTCATACCTGAAGTCATCGAGGTGGACTCCGAGGAAGAGGATCAACCGGTCAGTCCCAGTCCTGTCGTGCCTGTGCCGGCGTCAGGTGTCATACCAGACTCAACACCAGATGCGGATCCCGCTGAGGAATTCCAGCAGGCATATCCTGTGTACGAGCCTGCTGACCGCGCGGATTGGGATGAAACAGCCTCTGATGAGGAAGACAGCAGCATAGTCCGCCGCCGGTCGTGGAAGCTGATCACGCGCTTTATCAGGGACACTCCCCAAGCGCAATGGCTGGCCGAAATGGATAGGCTCCGCTCGCGGTTGCGCGAACTGTGTGCCGGGGGAGTGGATGCCCAACGCCCTCACGCGCTCATCCGAGACCTCATGGCTGAGAAGATCCGGGAGCATGATCGTGGGCTGAGCGTGGGATGGCAGCGGAG
Organism: Viscum album; assembly: GCA_963277665.1. Taxonomy (NCBI): domain Eukaryota; kingdom Viridiplantae; phylum Streptophyta; class Magnoliopsida; order Santalales; family Viscaceae; genus Viscum; species Viscum album. Next base: position 1,323,433,515 of record OY728142.1, on the reverse strand, counting down.
GAAGGCGACCAACATCAGGAAGCTCCAGGAGGCTGAAGGCGAGGTCCAACAGATGCAGATCCGGGCCAACGAGCTTTCGGCCACTCTCGATGCACAGTCTGAGCTGGTCTTACGATTGAAGGCCCAGCTGGCAGAGGCTGAGGAGCATATGGAGCAGACCTCTGGAAGGATGGCTGTCGTCCAGGACGAGGTGGAAAGGGCCCGGGCCAGGGTTGACGGATTACGCCCCGCCGCTGCTGAAGAGGAGCGGGAGTTAAATCAGCGACAACAGGCTCTGGACGCCGCAAGTCAACGGGTGGCGGAGCTGCAACGCTCTTTTGACGGAGTCAACCCGTCCATGGGGGAAGTCAACCCCCGAGTATTGTAGCGAACTCGAAAGAAGCTTTTATTAACACTCTTGTGCTCCAACTCTTTCTTTCTCCTTTGTTTTGAGTTCCGTAGCACGCACGATTTCCACTGTTGAATTGCCTTGTTGCGTCCCTGCAATGTTTGCGGGACGTTTGACGACAATTCCCTCAAACCAGTCCAGATTCCCGAAAGATGGGGAAGGCTTGATCGGAGGAGGAACTTCCAGGGTAGCCGAACCACTGTTTCTTCAACGTGCTCTTATGCACGGACAGGGCAACGCCAAGGGCGCTGGAATCGGTTCAAACAGATGAAAATGGAGAGTGTGAATCACGATGCCCGAATTCGGAACACTGCGGGGATGGCGTGACAATAAAGGACAACCGCTAACCGTGGCGGACAGACGGTATCCTTACTGTGTTAGCCTGAAGTGGGGACAAAAAATGAGCATCGACCGCTGACCATATTCGCAACGCGGGATTTTATCAATTTGTTGTCGATCATTCTTTCAGAACGTTGGCCCAGGATAGTTGGTGGACCATAGGTCAGACATCCATACTGTTAGGGGGTCCTTCCAGACATGACCAGTCTTCCGGAACGTTGGCCCAGGACGGTAGGTGAGCCGATGCGGCACAAGACCAGACCGTTAGGGGGTTCCTTCAGACATGAAAAAGGACGAGAGTCCGAATAAGGGACATGCAAAGAGTGGAACATGGCGTGGTGGTTTGTTTAAACAGAATCCAACACCTCGGTAGTTCCACCACCGTGGTGGGAGTACGCCAGATGGGCGCATCGTCCTGATCATGGATCATTATTTCTTCCAGACAGGGCCTCTGGCGAGAGGGCCTGTCGCTTCCCAATGGGATCATGGGGCATCCTGAACTTGTTCAGGGAAGAATTGCAGCTACATAGTTCCCCCCTAGCGGTCAGGCCAGAGGGCCAGAAATGGGGAGGAACATGATTTTGCGATTCATGGGGCTGGACCCTAGGTGAAATGCCTGGGTGTCTCTACGTATCCCATGATGATGGGAATCAAGCCGTACGTAGTTCTGAAAGCGCAGTTTAACGTCATACTGGACGAGGAGCAGCCCGACTATGTTGGTACACATCCAGCCAAAACTACTAAGCCCACGTGAGTCGTGCTCGGTGTGGGAAACAAGTAGTAGTGGTGGGAATTTCCTGACGCAGAGAGGGGCAGGTTGGGGAAAAGGGATGCTCGGTGACTACCGGCCCAATGACACTAACACGATCATTTAGCGCACCTAGATGCGCGAAGAGAAAGAGCCAAGTATGGTGGAGTTCCACTTGAACATGAGGGAGTGGAAATGTGTGAATCATGACGCTCGAGATTCAGATCACAATGATGGCGGCGTGACGACGGAGGATTACTGCTGACCATGTTCGCAACACAGCATCCTGTCGCATTAGCCTGAAATGGGGACAAACAAATGAGGGTCGACCGTTGACCATGTTCGAAACACGGGACCGTGTCACAAATGTTGTCGAATATCCGCAGGGACGTTGGCCCGAAACGATTGTAGGGCCCTTAGGTCCAGCATTCATGGAGTGCCCTTAAGCTTAGTATCCACGTCGTCCGAGGGTCCCTTTGGATGTGGAAGAGGATGAGGATCCAAATAGCGAGCTCACGAAGCTTGGTCATGGGATGAGGGGAATGTCCCTGTGAAAATCCCATGCTTCGGGCTTTCTGTCAAAACACATCCGAATACGTCAACAAAATGTATTAGAGAGAGGGAGCAGATTCCTTTCCCTTGGGGAGATCTTAGTTTAGGGTCATAGAACTCGGACCATGGATTGGAAAAATGGATCAGGGGACGCATGACATCACAGCCTGACGTGAATGAGCTCGAGTCGAGGGACCGAACACCAGGGTTAGGCTGGGCCCGCGGGGAAGTACCCGGGCGCTCCTACGTATCTCATGAGGATGAGAATCCAGCCATACGTAGTTCTGGAAGGTGGCAGGGTACGGTACCAGTGCCAGGGGAAAGGGGAAGTGCGGACGTGGCCCTTGCACTAAATGAAGCGGAATTTGATGTATCTTGTTTGTTCTTTGAGGTGAAGGGGGGTTTTTTTTCGTGAAGCGACAGGCCTAGAACTGTAGGTTGTGATGTCGCCACAAGAATCAAGCCGTGATGGACGTTGACAAATGGCATGGCGCGTGGCCAGTACCCAACGTGATGTCCTCTACAGCGAGGTCACCACAATGCGGTGCCGTTTTTCATCGTGCGGCCAGGACGATAATGTCACAGTTTAGGGTCGTATGATAGGACCAAGCATGCATTTTATCGTCATGCAGCGCAGACGTAGCAGAGACGATGCTAGGCGGGAAATGTGCGTAGTGTTATAAAACACAATTGACGGAGACATGATCCCACATCAGATTGTACGCCATTTGGAGGGTGAAACCTTAGGCCGAGGGGCCTATACAGAGGGGAAACAGGGAGAGAGACTAGCTCCCTAAATGGGTTGTACCCGGAGACAGGGCGTCTGGGCGGTCCTACGCGTCCCATGAGGATGGGAATTTGAACGTAGTCCCGAATGGGTATTAGTTTATGGTCTTAGAGCTCGGACCATGGGAGCCCCAAAGGGCGCCAGATTGCAGCTTTGCCCCCCTAACATGCAAAGGTGCACTGAAGGATAGCGCCAAAAGTGTCGAGATTCCACATGGACATGATGGGGTGGAAAATGATGTGAATCATGCAACCAACATTCAAGGACTGAAGGGGCTGGCGTGACGACAGGGGATTACTGCTGACCATATTCGCAACACAGCATCCTGTCGCGTTAGCCTGAAATGAGGACTAATCAAAACGAGCATCGACCGCTGACCATATTCGCAACGCGGGATTTTATCGATTTGTCGTCCGTAACCCTGGAGGGCATTGGCCCGTATCGGTAGGAGAGCCCTTGGGCGTAGTATCCAGGCCGTTCTTGGGGGTCCCTCTGGGTGTGAAAGATGATGGAAGTCCGAATAGAGGGGAACACGAAGCTTGACAAGTGGAAGGAACTTGACCAAGTTGAATCTGACACTCTTGGTGCTAGACCAGAGTACTCTCAATACATGGGTGAACCACTACAGGGAGCCAAGGGACGCAACCGTGAGGGTGATCGAGAGATGGCAGATTCCCAGGGGAAGGGGGGCATGATGCCCTCAACCTTGTATCATACCTACGCACCCCCCGTTGGAGAGGGATGGACCAAGTGGCCTAGGTGACCGGGAAATCAGGAGATCTCCCCGAGGTGGGGCTAGACCCGAATCTTAGACATTCAGGTCGTCCTACGTATCCCATTAGGATGGGAATCAAGCCACACGTAGTTCTGAAGGGTGCCTTTTAATGTCATGCAGGACAGAAGGTCAGGAGGACTGAACCTCAGAATGGGGGCGTGCGTGGTGCAGCTATTGCGTACCCGACGTGAATGAGGACGTAATCATAAACTGCGCCACGTAGTCCTGTGATCAGGGTCTTGAAGGCAGGATTAGAGAGGTAAATTCACTGAACTCAAACTGGGTTCGGAGACAAGGGGTCTTGAACGTCGTTCCAGATGAGAGTCTTAGTTTATGGTCTTAGAGCTCAGACCGTGGGTGGTGACAACTCCCAAGTAAGCACAGATGTCAGCCCAATCCCTAAGCCCACGTGAGATAAACTCGGTGTGGGAAACAAGGGGGGGACCCTCATTGCAACACTTGGGGCATCCATTAAAGGGGAGTCAGCAAAAAGTTTCGAAGGACACCTTTGATGTAGCTTGTTCTCCAAATGCGCTGACGTGCACGGAGGAAAAGTACCAAGAATCCCGAGACTCTACTTGGACACGATGAAGTGACGAAGGGTGTGAATTGTGTACCCGGCATTTGGGCTTAACAGGTTGGCGTGGCGACAGAGGAAAACTGTTATCCATGACAGAAACACAGCGTCTGTATCGCGTTAGCCTGAGGTGGGAGCAACAAATGAGCATCGACCGCTGACCATATTCGCAATGCGGGATTTTATCGATTTGTCGTCTGAAACCCTGGGGGGCGTTGGCCCGTATCGGTAGGAGAGCCCTTGGGCTTTGTATCCAGGCCGTTCTTGGGAGTCCCTCCGGGTGTGAAAGATGGTGAAAGCCCTGATGCGGGGATACGCAAAGCCTGGAAAGCGGGTGCGGACGTATCCGAGTAAAGCCTGGCATTCCAGGTAGTGAACCAGAGTACTCTTAAGCACATTGGAGAACCGCCGAAAAAGAGGGATCGACGAAACAACTCAGCAGGGGGTGGGAGCATGGCGTGGTCATCACGAGACCGTCGTGGATGAGGACATAATCCCACACCGCACCATATGATCCCCTCATGGAGGAAGGATAGGCCAGGGGGCCAAGATGGGATGAGGATTCCCAAGGGATGGGGCTGGACCCGGATCTTGGACATCCAGGTGGTCCTACGTATCCCATCAGGATGGGAATCAAGCCACACGTAGTTCTTGAAATGTAGTTTAACGTCATACCGGACGAGGAGGGGAGTAACATACCCTTAAGCAAGGTGTACAGTATGGCAAAAAACCGATGTGAATGAGGACATAGCCCTACGCCATACCGTACAATCCTATAAAATAGGTCCTGGGCCGCGGCCTGGAAAGGCCGAGGGGCCTGGGGTTGAGCCTCGGTCAGGAAGAACTGACTAGTTTGTAGTTTAACGTCGTACATGAGGACGGGGGGCCAGGGGCCCAAGGAGGTCGAGGGGCCTGAGGCTCGGTCAGGAAGGCCTGACCGGTTTGTAGTTTAACGTATTACACGAGGACGGGGGGCCAGGGGCCCAAGGAGGCCAAGGGGCCTGAGGCTGAGCCTCGGAAGGGGAGTCGTACGACATGGTACATGATCCCGACGTGAATGAGGACGTAGTCCCACACCACACCGTACGCTCCGGGTGAGGAATCCTGGGCTGTGGGCCCGATCACTAGCACCACCTGGGGGAAGTTTGTCACCTCAGGATGGGGCAGAATGAATCACTGTTGGCCATATTCGAAACATAGCGTTCCTATGGTGACCCGCACGGGGGCAACAAATGAGCGTCGACCGCTGACCAAATTCGCCACGCGGGACTTGTATCGATTTGTTGCTTGAAAAACCCTCGGGGGCGTTGGCCCGTATCGGTAGGAGAGCCCTTGGGCTTTGTATCCGGGCCATTCTTGGGGGCCCCTCCGGGTGTGAATCCATCCACGAAAGGGGAAAACACCTCCAGGGGGAATGTGCAGCCGGGTCGAGGCTTGCTCGACGTGGGTCGGGGCAAAAGTGTGCACCCTGCCGTGTCTTGACCCGAGGGGAAGATTTTGGCTTTTGGGCTGGGCCAACGGACGAAATGTCCAGGCGTTCCTACGTATCTCATAAGGATGGGAATCAAGCCATACGTAGTTCTTGAAGGCCATGCAGTTTAGTGTCATGCGGTGAGGACGTGGGAGGGTAGAAGAATGGGAGTGGGCGCATGGTGCGACCTTTACAATCTTTGCGTGAGTGGGGTTGCATGAGCGGGGCCAAGAAAGCCAACGCCCTGCTACACAAAGATCCTCCAAGGAGACCATTCCCAGGGGGAATAGTGGAAGAGAGAAGCTTGGGGCTGGGCTCAAGACAAGGCGTCCGAGCGTTCCTACGTATCCCATGAAGATGGGAATCAAGCCGTACGTAGTTCTTGACATGTTGTTTAACGTCATGCGGGAAGAGGGGCATCTCGTTCGGGGATGTGTGCGGCATGGTACATGATCCCAACGTGAGAACGTAGTCCTACACTGTACCGTACGATCCCGTAAGAGGGTAAGTCGGAGAGAAACGAGGGGGGCCTGGGGCCAGACCTCGGTGGAGACGGGGCCAGGGGCCCAAAGAGGCCGAGGGGCCTGAGGCTGAGCCTCGGTCAGGAAGAACTGACTGACTTGCAGTTTAACGTCTTGCAGTGAGGACGAAGATACAGTTTAAGGTCATGCGGGACCAAGTCGCAGTTTAGGGTCGTGCAGGACCAATGTAGTTTAATGTCATGTAGGACCCTCTCGCAGTTTAGGGTCATATAGGACCACTTTTGCCCTAGGCAAAGTATCGCTTGAGGAATCTGGCATTGGTGGGGGGGGGGTTACACGCTCTCCATCTGTGGTCACCAAGGAGTATGCTCCATTGGGGTAAACCTTATGGATGATATAAGGCCCTTCCCATTTGGGTTCTAACTTGGGCGGTTTCCATCCGGGAATCATTGGCGCTCGCAGGGCCAGCACCAGGTCACCCTGTAGAAAAGAGCGGAGACGAACCTTCTTGTCAAAAGCTCTTGCCATCTTGTCCTGATGCCTTTCCAGATTGTGCAGGGCACGAAGCCGGTTCTCGTCCAGTGCCTCTAACTCAGCTAGACGGATCTCAGCTACCTCATCTGATGTCTGGTGATCATAAACTGTCATGTGTAGCGACGGCAGCTGGATCTCAATGGGTAGGACGGCCTCAGCTCCATACACCAGGGAATATGGGGTCACCTGGGTAGAGTTGCGAGTCGTCGTCCGGTAAGCCCAAAGGGCGTTGGGGAGCTTGTCCGGCCAACTCTTCTTGTTCTGACCAACCATCTTCTGCAGAATGTTAGAGAGGGTCTTGTTGAATGCCTCGATCTGTCCATTCACCTGTGCGTGGTAGCGGGAGGTATGGTTTGACCGGATGTCGTACTTAGCGTACAATTTCTTCAATTCAGCTGCTCGGAAGTTGGTTCCGTTGTCAGTGAGGATGGCGTGAGGGACCCCAAACCGGTGGATGATGTTGGAGCTCACAAAGTCGACGACGGAACGGGCCTTGACCTCTTTGAGCGGAACTGCTTCTGCCCACTTGGAGAAGAAATCTGTAGCAGTCAGGATGAACCTACACTGGCGGGCTGTTGCCGGCGGGTACGGTCCCACTACATCGAGTCCCCGTACCGCAAATGGCCAAGAGTACTTGGTGGGGTGGAGGGGTTCTGGCGGCCGATGCAAGAAGTTGGCGTGCACTTGGCACGCGTGGCATCTCTTGGCGTATCCAATACAATCGTGTATCATGGAGGGCCAGAAGTACCCTAGCCTCCGGATTTGATGGGACAGCTTCGGCCCAGCTTGATGGGCGCCACAGGAACCGGCATGAACCTCTTGCATAACTTGAGGTATCTCTACTCCTTGGATGAAACGGATGAGGACACCATCAAAACTCTGTTTATAGAGGGTCTGCTCAAGACCGGGGCCGCTCTGGAGGGTAAATTGAAGTGCGCGGCGTCGGATTCGCTCGCGCTCGGCCCGGTTGTCCGGGAGCTGGCCATTTTGGAGATAATCGACAAAAGGTGCTCTCCAATCGGGGGGTCGTTTCAACCACTGCGTCTGACGAACCCGGGACTCCCGATACGGAGGGTCCGGCGGTGAGATGACTTACCCGTAGGCTATCACGGTCCTCTTGGGTGACGGGAGCAATGACTCTACGGTGGGCCACGTGTATGACCAAATCATCTTGCTCGGGTTCTGCGAGCAATGCGGATAAGCCAGCTAGGGCGTCTGCTTGGCCGTTCTGCGACCGCGGGACATGGGTAACCTCTGGCCGAGAAGAGAACTGGGCCATTAGGAGGAGGGTGTACTCCAGCAATGGTGCAAGCTCTGGCTTCCTGACGACGTAGTCACCATTAACCTGTTTGATTACCAGCTCAGAATCTCCCTTCACATGTAGATGGGGTACATGGATCTCAAGGGCCAACTCGAGGCCGGTGATGAGAGCTTGGTACTCTGCCTCGTTGTTCGTACAACCTTCTGACAACAGGAAGGAGTACGGCAGGACGTCTTGCGTCGGGGTAATGAAAACAATACCCAGACCCACTCTGTTGAGCTTGGGGTCGTTGAGCCTTCTACCAGTGGGGCTCCGGGAGGCGCCGTCGAAATGCATTTGCCAACACGGGACAGCGTGATCGACCGAGAGGATCGTCTCGTCGGGAAAATCCAGGTCCAGGGATTGATCCTCGGAGGTTGGATGGGCAGCTAAAAAGTCTGCCAACGCCTATCCCTTAACGGCCTTCTGAGGCACAAACCTGATGTCAAACTGCTGGAGAATCACCGCCCACCGTGCTAGCCGGCCGGTCAGCATGGGTCGGTTCAGGATGTACTTCAGCGGGTCCACCCGAGAGATCAATTTCACCTCGTGGTGTTGCAGGTAGTGTCGCAACTTCTTCACGGCGAAGACGAGCGCAAGGCAGCTCTTTTCGATAAGGGAATATCTGACCTCCGTATCGAGAAGCATGCGACTGAGATAGTAGAGACTGTTCTCAGTGCCCTCGTTATTCTTCTGGGCGAGCAGCGCGCCGAGGGATCTCTCCAGGGCGGTCACGTAAAGGACCAGCGGCTTTCCAGAGACGGGTGGCATCAAGACCGGAGGTTGGAGCAGATACTGCTTGATTTCCTTGAAGGCGATCCTACACTCCTCATCCCATTCGTAGGCAGCGCCTTTCTTCATGAGCCGAGAAAAGGGCATACACTTGCCGGCCAGGTTCACAATGAATCGGCGTATATAGGCTAAGTGGCCTTGCAGGCCTCGAAGCTCCCGAATATTGCTCGGGGGAGGCATTTGGCTGATGGCCTTGATCTTCTCCGGGTCGATCTCGATACCTCGGTATCTGACAACAAAGCCCAGAAACTTCCCGGAGGTGACTCCGAAGGCACACTTCAGTGGGTTCATCTTCAGGTGACGGGAACGGAGGAAACCGAACACTTTCTCAAGGTCATTGAGATGGTCCTGGTGCTGATATGATTTGACTACAAGGTCATCCACGTAGCACTCCACCAATGTCCCGAGGATCGGTTTGAATATGTGATGCATGGCCCTCTGATAAGTGGCACCTGCATTTTTCAAACCGAATGGCATTACCCGGTAGCAAAAGGTACCCTGGGGAGCCCTGAAGGCAGTGGACTCCTCATCTTCGGGGGCCATCCGGATCTGGTTATACCCGGAATACCCATCCATGAAAGAGAGGGCTTGGAACCCGGCCGTGGCGTCAATCAATAGCTCTGTCACCGGGAGTGGGAAGTCATCCTTTGGGCAGTGGCGATTGAGATCGCGGAAGTCGATGCAGACTCTGATCTGCCCATTCTTCTTCCTGACTGGCACAATGTTGGCGAGCCATTTGGGGTACTGGACCTCTTTAACGAAGTTGGCTTTGATAAGCTTGTCAACCTCGGCCTCAACCATAGCGCCATGGGAAGGGTGCATTTTCCTGGGAGGCTGCTTAAACCCACGATGTTTTACTGGGAGGCCCAGACGGTGGACGACCACTTGGGGATCCAGCCCTGGCATCTCATCGTAACTCCAGGAAAACACATCGCGGTGCTGTTTGAGGAAGTCTACATACTGCTGCCGCTCCTCGAGAGACATGGCCGCACTGATTAATGTGGGTCTTGGATCTGCCTCGCTACCAAGGTTCACCTGTACCAGCTCATCGACCGTGGTAGAGACGCCTTCTTCATAGGCTGGGGGAGCATCCTCCAAGTCTTCCTCCCCAGCCGTGGGGGGATTTCCCGTGACGGAAGGTACTTCTGGGCTCTCAAAACCCGAGGGGCAGCTGGTGCCGGCTTGGGCAGCAGCAGTCATCACATCAGGAGACTCACTCGTCGTGGAGACCATAGCAATGAATGCATTTGACCCTATCCCATCCGGCCTTCGGCCTAAGGGGCCACGCTTGATGATATCAAAGCAGTGGTGACGTGTCGGCCAGAGTCGGTTGATTAAAGCCCGGCGAAATAGACACGTATGGCGCACCGCCGTTGTCATGAGCTTGACATCCCGGTACCGTACAAGGGTAGGAGATTCCGGGATGACCCGAGCCTGGTTGATGTAGGAGTACGAGGTGATTTTCCGCCGTCGCTTGGACGCGGGAACATGCCTTCCTTGCGTACCCGAAACAACGAAACATTGTCCCATGTCGGGGGTCGTGGCCTCCAACCGGTGGATCGGGAGGATGTAGGCGTCGTCAATGCTCGCCCAGGGATCACTTGTGATTGGGGCGGGCTCATCCTCGCTGACCAGGATCTGCTTGTCCTTACTTTTGTAATAACCCGCATCCAGATAGTGGGCCTCACAAGAAGCGATAGGGGACGCGTCTCCTTGGAGCACGCCTACTCGACCGTTGAGCGAGTACTTAAGGCACTGGTGATACGACGAGGGAACCGCTGCATGCAGATGGAGCCATGGCCTGCCCATCAATGCGTTGTAGGCGGTGTCCTGAGAAACAACCATGAATTCGGTGCTGGCAATTAAGCCACCGAACTGGGTCTTCAGACGGATCTTGCAGACCGGGGTTTGCTCTGTCCTGTCGTACCCCTGAATCCTGAGGTCAGAGGGAGTCAAATCACCATCGGACAAACCCAGCTTTCACAGCGTCCGGGTCGGAATTAGATTGATTCCGGAACCCGTGTCAACGAGGCAGCGACGGACTTCCACACCGTTAAAGTGGCCAGTGATATACAGTGGGCGAATGTGCCCCTGCATAGGAGGGTCTTCATCTTCACCAGAGAACGAGATAACCGCCTGACATTCGGCGTTTTCAATCGTCTCGGTATGGAAGGCCTCCGCGGCTGCCACTTCCGTCTCGAACTGGAGGGGGCTCCTTAGGGCCTCGGCAAGTGCCTCGCGCATCTCGGATGACAAGCGCAGGGCCTCAAGGATGGAAAGCCTCGCCGGAATGCCGGCTAGGTGCTTTAGGACATCATACTTGCGTGCCAAACGCGAACCTCTGCTTACAGGGGGTTTTTCGGCATTTGGAGGCATAGCGGGTCCTGCCGACTGAACTGGTGGTCGGCTAGTACTAGGTACATCCTGCTGCCTGCTAGTAGAAGCCTGGAGAGTAGTTGCCGGGCTAAGATCGAACAGCGGGGGCTGGCCCGTCGCCGGGCGAGGCTGGCTGTGATACGAACGAGGCGGCTCTCCCTGATCCAGCAACACGAACGGCGGTGGTGGTAGAGCCAAGGGTGCTGGATGGGTCTGCGCGTGCTGAGATCTGCGCTGAGCCTGTTGCCTGGTCTCGGTAGCGTGCACGGCTTGGTCACAAGTGCCTGCTGACATACCTCGGTGACCGGCGCGATTTCGATTCCGCTGACGTTGACGTCGGCTGGAAACATTGGGGCGGTCTGCCTGGGGTTCCCCCTCGTCGGGGGTCATATAGGGCTTTACCAGCTCCACGGTGTTAACCGAAGCGTACCCTTGACTGTCACTCGAAGAGTCATCCACCACTGGGCGGATTCTGGGGGGAATGCCCATTTCGGGAGGCATAAAGTCGCCGAGAGTGCGGGATGACGACGGCACTGGCGGTGCACGTTGCTTCTTCTTGCGTCGTCGTTGCTTGCCTTTTTGGGCAGAGGTCGACTATGAAGACGATGTTGAGGCGCCAACTACTTCTTCTGAAGGTTCCGACTGCTTCAGGCATGCCCGGATGATACCCTGGGCACGGACGACAGTTTTTCGAGCCATCCAGTTGTCGTACTTCTGGGACCCGCGGCTAGGGACCTGCTGCCACTCACCCTCGATGTCACTGCCGATTTCCGATCCCGCGAAGATGCCTGCCACCTGCGCTGGCGCTGGGCCCAACTTGACTATGTTGTTGTTGACCTGGTCCTGAAGCCAGTCTTTAAACACATAGCATCGCTTGAGGGTGTTCCCCAGGATCCGATGATAAGGGCAGTAGTTGGGGTGATCAGTGAGGTGCGCCTCTGCCGGCCTCCTGCACTCAGGCAAACGCACGATCCCTTGCTCTAGAGCACTTCGGAAGTAACCAGGGACCTGATTTTCGTTAAACGAATAGGTATGGTACTTTCTTTCCGGGTAAGGAGCCCTGGGGACCTGGTCCTGTCGAGGGACCAGAGGGGCCTGCCGAGGGGGCGGCACCTGGTTGTCTCGCCTAGGTGGCGGTGGCGCGTTGCGCGGGGGAACCTGTCGGTTCTGAGGCGGTCGCTGCTGGGCAGGAGCCTGTGCTTGAGGTGGAGGACCTCTGCGGGGTTGCGGGGGTGGTGCCGCCGGTAACAATTCCAGCTGCCTCGGGGCTTCTATTTGAGCCACTGCGGCGGGTTCAGCCCTGGCGGCCCTCCTGGCTGGGATCATAGGGGGCAGCAAACGTGCCTGACTAGCCTATTGCAGGGCCTCCTCGAGGCGCTGGGCCTTATCCGAGAAATCTCTGAACCCCCCAGGGTAGTTCTGGGTAATCAAGGAGGGTACCAGCTCTGTCTTTACGTTCCCCACACACATCGTCAGTAATTGCTCCTGAGTCAGCGGCATATCGAGAGAATACGTAAGTCCTTTCCACCGGGCGATGAAGTCTGCAACCCGCTCATCAGGCCTCTGTTTGCACTTAAAGAGGTCCGCGATGCTAGTCTTCCGCGTGGTGGAGCTGAACTGGTACAAGAACTGCCGGTGAAGATCCTCCCAGCCGGTCACTGATCCGATGGGGAGCTGGCTGTACCAGACGAATGCCGGACCTTCCAACGTCTGTACAAAACATCGGAGCTTAGCGGCTTCTTGCTGAGCCGGGGTCCCCAGCATGGGGCCACACCTGGAAGAGAAATGAGCCAAGTGCTGGGGTGGGTCCCCTGTCCCATTAAAAGGCGAGAAAGTGGGGTTCCCAAAACCCGGAGGCGCGGGCATATCATCCACCCACGCGGGATAAGGCTTGCCATCTGGTGGGACCGCCACCTGCCGTGTCTCCAACGCCTCGAGGCGGGCTGTGAGTGCCGCAATAAGGTCCTCCGGGTGGGGGTCCCTGTCTTGACGGGGGTCCCTAACCACAAGCGCATTGCCAGGTTCTTCAACACGGTAGACGGCTTCTGCTGCTCGCGGGTTGACTGGTTGGACGACCTGTTGGGCGACCGGGGGAACCCGGGTTGGGTTCTTCAGATTGCCCCGTCGCTCAGGGGGGTTTGGCGAGACGTATCGCGCCCTCTTGCCGTACGTTCCGGCTTCCGCCCTGTCCGCGGCAGTAGCATGATCAGGGTTCCCCGGAGGCATCTCACCGGGGGGAAATTGTTCCTGCCCCTGCTGTCCCGGCCTGGGATTACCATAGTCGGGTCGTCGCTCTGCGGCGCGTTCAGCCAAGAGTTCGTCGACCAGCCTCTTCTGCTCAGCAAGCTGCTGGCACAACGTGGCCTTCTCAGGGTCTTCATCCGTTCTCTGCACGGAGGCAGACGGGTCGGAGTGCTTGACTATCCCGACATGCTCCTTACCCTTGCCAGTGCTTCGACCGAGTGCCAGTGACTCGGTGGGTACGGGGAGGCCTAGTAGGTTCCTTTGCTGACGGGTGACTCTCCCTGATGGGTCGAGTAGTGGCGGTACGCCCTCGGATGGTAAGTCCCCATCAAGGAACTCAAGCTCATCTTCCTTATCCACAACGTCGGCCATGTGGACTGTGACCCCTCTTGAGGGCATGTCCTCAATGTCGCATAGCGAATCGGGCATTCGTCGGATAGGGTCGAAGAGGAGAGCGGCATAGCGTCCCCAACCACGGACTTGCACATGGGGGGTGGCTTCCCTGACGATCTTGCGGAGTGCCTTGAAACTCTGGACGCATTTTCGTTGGAGGGTACTCTGGTGACCGGGCGACTCGGGGTGCTGGGCCGCAAGAAGCGCCGCTGCATCAATTAGGCGGCACTGTTTTCCAATATCCTCGAAGTGCTCTCGAATCCTGGGGTACACTACCCGTTCCCAACGGAGGCGGAAGTGCGTCGCCCACAGGGTCCGACAAAAGCATCCCACTTCTTCAGGGGTAAGCGACTCGGGTACGCGAAAATTTAGCGCCGCCGTGGGCCAGAACTTCTCTGGGAAGTAGTCCGCTGCAAGAATACTCCAGAAGCTCCTGGGTTCGTCCTCGGGGTTCGGCCCTACATTTCCCCACTCATCAACCGGGGGTGGCTGAGGGACCGGTAGCGGTACCGAGACGGACCTCTGGGATAGCAAACTCGGCGGTGGAGAATACGGCAAGCGAGCAGACTGGCCACCGTACTCTGGGCCCTCCTCTGAAGAGCAAGGTGACCTGACCACAATGTCACGATAGGACGGGCTAACAGCCACTGCTTCGGGTATGGGAGTTGCCGTTACCGGTGTCCGGTCATGTCGTGGATCTACCACCGTTGACCCCCAAAACAGCTCCTCGTGATCCCGAGTAGAGGTAGAGGGCGCTTCGGGAGACAGTGGCGGTAACTGCGCGGTCGAAACCTGCGGAATTCCCAGGATTTCTTCCTCCTGGATGTACCTGCGGAGAGAGACGGGAATCCGGTGGACCTCAGATTCCGGGAGAACGAGGCTGACGCGTCTGGTTCCTGCCCCAGTCCTTGATACGGAGGAGCTGGGAGAAGGTTCCATCGCTGAATCGCATTCCACTTCCGAATCGGAGAAGCGGGCAGGTTTGATCCCCCCCTGGGCCTTCCCAAGATTCTTCTTGTGGTGGCGACGACCCACTCTTCTGCCCCTGGGTGGCTCTTCGGGACAGGGTTGACCCCTATCAGGCAGCCCTGGGGCGGCGCTAGCGCCGTGGCGGAGAGGGCCCCCACTTGAGACAGCCGGGGTGCCGGGGGCACCAGGGCAAATATCAAAGGGTACATGGGGAGGACCTCCATGAACAGTACCCACGTGGGCGGGGCCTCTGTTGGAACCGGAAGGAGCACCGTGAAGGCCTCCATGGTCGATGCGAGTGGAGCGAGGCTGACCTTCACTCCTTGAGTTGCTGGGGCGAGGAGGATCTTCGCCAGTCGCAGAGAGGACGTAGGGGGGACCCCCACGTCGAAGGACCGGATGGACGGTGCCTTCAGAAGGATGGACTTCATACCCTGTACAGCAGGTGCGGGAAATGTTTCCGCGCTGAGCGTCACTGCCCCGGGGCAGGTCTTCCTGCAGGATGGGGGCAGCACGAGGCATGCCTCCACGACGAACCTCGGAGCGGGGAAGGCCCACGCTCTGTGGAGTAGTGGTATGGGGAGGACCTCCGTACGGGGTGGCATCACCGCGGGTTAGCTCGCGACGATCATCACTGGGGCCTGCAACCCGGAGAGTCAACCCGGCCTGCCCATGGGGTGGCTGGGGTCTCAATCTTGGTTGGGCGAAGGGGTGCCCCTGCTCAATGTAGGCGGGGGCTTCATAATGTACGTCGGCGGTGGCTCGGGCCACTGTAGCTGTCGATGTGGACGCGGCTAGGCGAGCGTCCTCAGCCCGGGCCCGGCGCTGACGTCGGGTCAGGCGGGCCGGTGCAGGTGGTTCAGGGACATAGTCTGCCTGTTCTTCCTGTGGGGCCGGACGGCGGCGCTGACGTGGCCGGACGGGAGCTCTCGCCTGGGGGTCCTGGGTCGGGGCCCTGAGTGGGCTGAGCCGGACCGCGCCTGCCTCTTCGGCGTAAGGCGAAGAGTCGTCAAGGCGTTCTGGGGATAGGCTCCCGAAACGGTTGAATGTCGAGGTGGGGAGCGGGGGCTCCCTGCGCGGCCTGTTAGGGCGGCGTTGACGGCGGGGTCCGGAAGCCTCCAGGTCCAAATGGGCCATATCCCTGGTCGGGATGACCCCTTGTTCCTCATACCTGCGCACGAGGCTGTTGATCACCCTTCGTTGGATGACCTCTGATGGGGAAAGGGGACGTGGACGTCCCGCATCCCGTGACGTGGCAGCCGTCGTGGCGGTAGTGGCGCCATGTGGAGTGGCCTTAGTGGTGTTGCCCCTGCCCCTGCGCGGGCGAGGAGCAGATGGTGACCGCATCTCTGAAATAGCAACCTGGTTCCTGGAAAACGAAGGGATCAACTCATCAGTACTGAGAGGAAAAGGATTGACAGCCAGTGCCCCAGCGTTCTTCCATCCTCCTTGTCTGTGAGAAGGATCCACGCCAACACGCTGCGGAGCGGAGCGCTCCACGTTCTACTACCCTGACTTCTGGTGAGTTCCACGACAGGCCCGCCATTTACTTGGCGGGACCAGGCAACGGATATCTGAATCCGGTGACACGTCAATCTACTGGTGTCTCGAACGCTACTAATCTCCATGCTGAGGAGAAGAATTTCACATCGGGTTCACCATTTCTGTTTCCGACGCTTTCGCCGGGGCGCGCGCGCATCCGTCCACGGGGGAGGGGGACGCGCGGCTTTGTTGCCCCGCATTCCCGCTTTCCAAAGGCGGGCGGCATTCGTTCCTTGTTCAGGTATGTCTGCTCCTTGATCGAAACGGGATGATGGGATGTCGGTTCTTCCTCCTGTGGATTCCTCCTCAGAACTCATCACCTAGTCCGGGTCTCCCTTATAGATTTAATACGTAGTTCGTGAAACTCTTCCCAGTGTCATGTTTCCATGGACACCGGTTAATTACACTGCTTCTGTCGGGACATTCCAAAGGGTCCAGTCAGGGCAGCAACCTTCGGTCAGGGGAGTAATCACGTTTGAGGCATCAGTAGCGCGTCTGGATGCTGGGGTACCTGGCATGTCTGTCTGTTATCCTTGATCACAAGGCTTCTTGAGGGCGTGGAAACCCGAGGCATCCCACATCGAGCGCGGGGAATTACATGTCATAGACACGTATCTGAGGTTTTCCTCAGCTTCCCATGTTCAACACAGGGTATGCTGTAAGATTAACGTCTAGGAGAGACGGTTACGCCAAAGGCGTTCCATCCGAGGTTTTCCTCAGGCATCTCATGTTTATCACGAGGTAGGTCGCGAGTTTAACGTCTTGCGGAGACGGTTGAGAATGGAATGGGACCATCGCAGGGGGGCGACAGCGAAGTCGGGCTTGAGCCTTGAAGAGGCTTCCTACGTATCCCCGTGGCAGGGAATCAAAGTCCGCGTAGTTCAGGATGGTGCCGGTAAACCGACGTGAAGCTGGACCTTGGTCCGAGGAGAGTTGGGCTTGAACCTCTGGGAGGATTCCTACGTACCATGCCTTGACATGGATCAAAGTCCTCGTAGTTCAAATGATACAGTTTAACGTCATGCGGGACGATAATGAACCCTGACGTGAATAAACGACGGGTGGTGGGTGTCGGTGAGCCGACGTAAGTGAGGGACCTTGATCCACTATTGGTGGGCTTGAACCTCGTGGAGGCTTCCTACGTACCATGCCTTGACATGGATCAAAGACCTCGTAGTTCAAATGGAAGTAGACCTTGGTCCACTGATGGTGGGCTTGAACCTCGTGGAGGCTTCCTACGTACCATGCCTTGACATGGATCAAAGACCTCGTATTTCAGGTGGAAGTAGACCTTGGTCCACTGATGGTGGGCTTGAACCTCATGGAGGCTTCCTACGTACCATGCCTTGACATGGATCAAAGACCTCGTAGTTCAGATGGGTTTCGCCGGTGAACCGACGTGAAAGCAGACCTTGGTCCACTGATGGTGGGCTTGAACCTCGTGGAGGCTTCCTACGTACCATGCCTTGACATGGATCAAAGACCTCGTAGTTCAGGTGGGTTTGGGTCGCAATGGCTTACCACTGGACCAGAACGTAGTTTAACGTCATACTGGACGTAGGTAGAACACGACGTGAATTGGGTGATGGGTGGGCTTGAACCTCGTGGAGGTTTCCTACGTACCATGCCTTGACATGGATCAAAGACCTCGTAGTTCAGATTAAAGTAGACCTTGGTCCACTGATGGTGGGCTTGAACCTCATGGAGGCTTCCTACGTACCATGCCTTGACATGGATCAAAGACCTCGTAGTTCAGATGGTCACAACGGCTTACCGCTGGACTGGAATGAGACCCGACGTGAAAGAGCGACGGGTGGGTGTGTCGGTGAACCGACGTGAAAGTAGACCTTGGTCCACTGATGGTGGGCTTGAACCTCATGGAGGCTTCCTACGTACCATGCCTTGACATGGATCAAAGACCTCGTAGTTCAAATGGGTTTGTCAGGGTCGGTGCTCACTCTAAGCCCACGTGAGTCATGCTCGGTGTGAGAAACAAGAGGTTGCAAGGACCTGACGATCACGTCGCGAAGGGTGCGTCCGTGAGAAGTGAAGAGGGGCTTACGCGTTGGGCGGCCCATGGTGTTGGGACTTACTCCAGGATGGAGGCCCATGGCGCGACAAAGCGCGGGAAAGATGGACCTTGGTCCGACGATGGGAGGTGCCTTGTTCCCTATCACGTCCTCCACTGACCTTGGTAGTGGGGAAGTACCGAGATGCACGGGTGCAATCATCCGTACCATAGGCTAGGGATCTACGCTCTGAGGCGACCCTTCCCCTGCGAACATACACCACTCTGACAAGGAGGATCTCATTCCATGTGCGGAAGAGTTCCATTCCCGTGGAGACGAGTGGTGTAAAAAATGTTCGAGTTGGGGGGACCCTTTGTGAGGGAAACGAGGTTGGGTCACAGTTTAACGTCATGTGTTGAGGACGTGGTGCTTGGCAGTTTAACGTCCTGCAGCTCGGACGCGGTGGGTTCACTCCACACCCCTAGGGCTTACATAACCGGTACCCTCTGGTCCTTGGGGAAGGTAAGGTACCAGTAAGGCCATGGTAAAGGGGGGTCGAGGGAGGAACCATCGAGGGGTCCACGTTAGCGTGGCTATGCGAAGAAGCAATAGCCGTTAGCGTGCCTATGCGAAGGAGCATTGGGCGAAGCAACGCTACGGGAGGTGTTGTCCATGGGACTTTGAAATCACATCGTGCAAACCTGGAGGGTCGCACGAAAGGAGGAATCGCTAAGCAGAGGAACGTGCTTTGCGAAGTGGGGTGCCTTGGCCTTAGCATGGGGCATAGGTGGGAGTGGGAGGTGCTTCGTGAAGTGGAACAGTGTTCGCGGAGCACTGCCTCGCGAAGAAGGAGTGGTTCGCGAAGCAGGGTCCTGCCAAGCAATGTGCTTCACGATGCATAGTTATCCTGCCTTGGCATAGGGATTACTAGCATGGGTTGGGTGTTTCGCGAAGCACGAGTGCTCCGCGGCTGCCCGGGTTCCCTTGGGAATCCCCTTCCTTGGCGAACGCCCTTGGGCTTCACGAAGGGCATCCCTCTCGGAAGAGGGGCTCAGAACGAAACAAATCAGAGTCGTCTCGCGAAGTAGAAATACCTCGCGGAGCTCATGATTCCCGGGGAAAATCTTGCTTCGCGATTCAGGAGAGGAGAAGCCGAAAGGTTGGATTGTCCGTCACGGGGACTCAGGGGGAGTCAAGTATTTATAGGGAAGGGGCGCCGCGAAGCAGGGCTCGCGCGCCGCCTTCGGGGCTTCGCGACGGCTCGCGAACGTCAAACGGGCTCGCGGAGGATCACCGCCTCCGGAGCTTCGCGACGCCTCGCGAACGTCAAACCGGTTCGCGGCGGATTACCGCCTCCGGAGCTTCGCGGCGGCTCGCGAACATCAAATGCGCTCGCGGAGGATTACCGCCTCCGGAGCTTCGCGGGGCCGCCAAAGTTGGGGCGCTTCGCGGCGGGGCTCCGCGGACGGGCTCCGCGGCTGTGCTTCGCGGCTGTGCTTCGCGAGGCAGCGCGCCGGCTGTCTCTTTCGTTCCTTCCTTTCGGGCCATATTTTTGGCGCCAACAATGACCCAATCACAAGTTTCGAGCTTCTAAAGGAAATTATGGATGCACTCTATCAAAATGATTCCATGAATCACCATCGGATGGATGATTAAAGATTTTACTGGTTGAAATATTCATTTTGTGCCATGACATCATTGTCGCTGTATTCTTAGACATGAATAAACATTGTAGTCTAGATGTAAGTAGAAAATATATCAACTGTTTTACAGGAATCAAGCCAGACATCCCATGTTGAGCTTCTTTATACCTTGGTTGTCCCCATGTGGGAAAACTATCTAATGACTCATATTCAACAGAATATAAAATGCAATCATTTGAACATGCATGAATCTTCTGACAACTAAGTCCCAAATTCTGAACCAGCCTCTAACTCTCATAGTAATTTGCAGGAAAAATGTTTCCTTCAGGTAACAGTGTTTTAACCAAAGAAAATATTTGATCAAAACAGTTTTTTTACATTCCATTATCTGATTTGATAGCCATAAATTTTGCAACTGCTTCTAACTTGCTTATCTTGTAACTGGGATATAATCCATTCTCAGCAGACCTCATCAACTCATAAAATTGAGATGGTACCAACTCAGGAGTTCAATAAATATCATCTTGATTTTCAGTATGTTGAACAGATGGACTTTCAACATCATTGACTAAATTTTGAAACCGCGATGGATCCAGAATCAAGTTAGTATCACCTTTTCTGGAACTGCGTTCACCGTTTTGAGACAAGAAAACATAATCTAGTCGAAAATCAAAATGCAAGAGATGTCCCCCAACTTTATCAAATGTGAAAAACATTATCAGTGTACATTTTTTACAAGGACATTTTATTGTGCCTTCTGAAAGAAATTTTATTTTTGATGATGCAAATGATAAGAAACTCTCTACACCCTCAATATATACAGGATTTAAACTAGAACTGTTTGGATTTCTACAATGATTTATCCATTTGTGGTCTTCTAATAACGACTGTTGCGGACTTTGTTGTTCCATATTTTTCTATAAAACATTAAAACATTACTGGTTTTGAATAATTTGATATTAGAAAAATTCCCAAAAAGTGAATATATTAGAACTACATCTTAATAATTACCACTATTTACAAGCGACACAATTTTCAGTGAAATTCCTGCAAATTACTGCTAATTATTGGTAATTATAGGTAATTATTACTAATTATTGGTAATTATCCATAATTAATACTAATTATTGGTAATTACTGATAATTTTTCGCAACATGATTTGATCTATTCTTAACATGTTCATATCTTAAAGGGTCGTTAATATTTAGGTCATTCCCAAAAAAAGTTTGCATTAGCTGTGTATAATGTTAACTTAGAAAAATTCTCCAAAAGAAAATATATTAGAACTACTTCTTAATAATTATCTCTACTTATGAGTGACACAATTTTAAGTGAAATTACTGCTAATTACTACTAATTATTGGTAATTATCGGTAATTACTGATAATTATTTGAAACATGATTTGATCTATTCTTAACATGTTTATATCTTAAAGAGTCGTTAATATTTAGGTCATGCTCAATAAAAGTTTTTTTCATTCGTGTACAATGTAAACTCTATAATTGTCCTTGCTTGCTTGATCACCTCACAAGTATCATTGCAATAAGATGACCCAAGTCATGTCATTCACGTCTCTAAGAATCATATCATATTACAGTTTAAATAGATCATTTTCTTTAAAAATTTAATCCCTTAAAATTTCAATTAACAATGGTATGTAAGGGGTCATGTTATATGATTCTTATAGATGAGAAAGACGTCACTTGGATTGTCTTATTGCAACACTACTTATGAGGTGATCAACCAAGCAAGGATAATAACAGAGTTTACATTGGATATGAATGACATATAATATTTATTGAACATGAAGTAAATATTAATAGTATTTTTTCATAAATATTAATCATATAATAATAACATATGTTACTAATTATATACTAATTATGTTACTAATTAGTAATGGGAAGATATGCAGAGACCAGGTGATTAACAACTTTTTCAATGGAACAGAAAACTTGATTCACCACTCATGCACCTCAATTCTATTTTCATCTATGTGTTGATGCTGGACAGGAAACTCCTATCTCCACATGTAATATTCACATTCACTAGTAGGTTGATTTTTACAGTAAATGTAAATATTACATATGGAGGCAGAAATTTCTTATCAATCCTCAACACATAGATGAAAAGAGAATTTAGATGGATGAGTGGTCAATCATGTTTTCTTTTTCCATTACCAATTATTTTTTATCACTTGCTAATTATTTTAATCACTTGGTAATTATTTTCATCACTTCCTAATTATTTTAATCACTTTCTAATTATTTTAATCACTTGCTAATTATTTTAATAACTTGCTAATTATTTTAATAATTTGAATTAAATCGGTATTTATTTTAATTCCTAATTATTAGAATTAAATCGCTATTTATTTTATTTGATAATTATTTTCATTATTTGCTAATAATTTTAATTAATTAATTGAATTAAATAGCTATTTTTTTAATTATTTCCTAATTATTTGAATAAATCTAATTAAATCTCTATTTATTTGAATTGATATTTATTTTAATTATTTTCTAATTATTTTAATTATTTTCAAATAATTTTAATTACTTTCTATTATTTTTAATTATTTGCTAATTATTTGAATAAATCGAATTATCTGAATAAATATAATTATTTTAATTATTTGAAAATTTCTAATTAAATCTAATTATTACCAAATCAATATCCCCAGGGAGTGTCAAACCAAGAGTGCAGCAAGGCCCGTTATCGTGTACCAGGATACCCCGGGTCAAGCCTGAACCTCCTTGTCAAAATTTTCATTCCTAGGAAAATCTGTGCCAGAGCCACCTCTACTTATTCATATCCAGACACAGATTTATTTGATTGATAAAACATAAAATATACTTAACTAATAATTATACTGAATTAATTATGAATAATTATGACTAATTATTTATAACGATATCATTTTATTAATAAAACTAAATATAAATAATAAATTAAATTAAATATAATTTAATTATAACAACATTAAATTTCAATATATTAAAATGAAATAAATATAAAATTAAATAAAACATAAATACCATTGAAATATTGAAGCTATGGACCACTTTGATTGCCTTCCGATGGTCTCGCAAAAAGAATCGAATTTTTTTTTGCTTAAAAATAAAGCCTCAAGGAGAAGAGGGGAGAAGAGAAGAGATTTGAATGTTTTAAAAACTGAAGCAGTTAGGGGTATATATAGGTTAACTTATTTGCGACCGGCTTATTTTCAATGGTTTACTCATCGTAAATAGTGATATTTGCGATGGGCCTAGTCGCAAATGCCCACCACCAGCATTAATTACGGTCGGTGTTTAAAAAGGCTTTTGCGATGATTCCCGTCACAAATACTTACCTACCGACATAACATTAGTGACAAGCGTACATTCCTGTCACAAATACCCTGATGCGGTAAATACTATTTGCGACGGGTAAATCCATCGTCGCTACTGTTTACTTATTTACGACGGTCGCGTCGCAATTACTATTGCGACGGGTCAAGCCGCCCACAAAAAATGTTATGTTTGTCGATAAGTATTTGTGATGGACTATCGCAAATACCCTATTCCGTGAAAAGGTTATTGCGATGGCCCATCACAAATACTTATATACCGACATAACATTAGTGGAGGGTGGTTTTACCTGTCGCAAATAGTATTTACCGCGGTAGGGTATTTGCGATGGGGAGTAGCCACCCGTCGTAAATACTTTTCCCGTGTTTTGGCGCGAAATCCGGGCCAATCCTATTGCAATGGTGACATTGTCCCCATCCAAAATGATATGTTATTTGCGATGGGAATATATTCCAGTCGCAAATAATCCTTTTGTAGGACCTATTGCGATGGGAATATGTACCGTCGCAAATAACCCGTCACAATAAACCCTTTTTTCTTTAGTGTTTCAATGATATCAGAAGTCAATATGACATTAATGAATTTGGTGTGGTGGATTAATTATGAAACAAAAATATATGTATTTAATATTTGATAGTACTTTAGCTTAGGAAGTACACCTAGGAAATAATACATGTATCAATGTCATCAGACAAGGAAACATGGAACTAGACATTAATTCTAAGCCGAATTAGACACTTCAATATGTGTTGTATATACCCATGAATTTAGAAAATATATTCTCTGTTGATCAACTATTCAAGAATTGATTCAGTTTTAATTCGAATCAAGAAGGGTTATCTTGTCGAAGGGAGGCATGTTTTTTGGGAAAGGGGTACTCAAATGATAGCATATATACACTTTCTCTTAATAATATAATTGAATATTCTACTTTGTTTATCGATTACTCTAATTTACAGCATGATCCTTTGGAATAGATTAATTAAAATTCATTAAAATTTGTAAAGAACCTGAATCCATTAGTGTATAGATGGTGGTTACCTTATTAAATTTACAATAGATAAAAGTAATCAAATAAAAATGGTCTAAATTGTTTAGTAGTCTTGTTTAAGTTGATAAATACATGAGTTACAAATTACATTTTATTATTTTATTTGAGAACACCATTTCCACATTAACATATCTCTACATTTCAATCATAAAACATTTATTGTATCTTAGGAAAATAAAACATAAGAAAATGGTGAGATCTGATACTTTGTAAGGGTATACATACAGTAGAGGCTAACATGAATAAATAATGTATAATCATTATTTATAGGTAAATATTTGACAACAAATTCCATTTTTTAAACAATATAAATATGATGAATAATATGACATGAATAAATGAAGATAAAATAATTCCACATAAATAATAAAATTATATTGACAATTATTGATGAATATCAGAACTTATACAATAATCACAGGGAAATAAAATAATAAATATCATAATTATGAAATGAAAAATTCCATATATCATTAATATATCATAGATTCATCATGAAAATACATCTTACATAAATGGGTAAGGCCTTATCCAATACCATAATTACTTTGTCTCATGAGACTTACTAATGCATCAGGGGACTATAACGGGCCCTACCCATTACATTCCAAGTCAAATGAATTAAAAATATGAATGGGGTAAAACATGATCAACATAACCCTTATTATTTAAATGAACATGTTATCTTTTAAAAGATACCCCAACAAAAAATATAATCCTAAAGCCTCCCAAGTAATATGTAGAATAATATAAAAAAAGTACACCCTAGTTAAACTGATCATAAACCATCAATAAAATATGTTAGATGGAATCATAATATAATAAAATCAATAAATCACTTCATTCAAATATTGATGTTGACGTATATTAAAACAATTTAAAAAATCCTAAGAAAATAATTTTGGACAGTACCCTTTTCACTTCGAAATTGCCTATTTTAAAATAATTGAAAATAAGAAGTAAAACATATTCATTAAAAATAAGATTAAAATATTTTAAAATTAGAATCAATGAAAATATTTTTCATGATGTTGGGATGATTTTTTCATATCATATAATTTTAAAACATTCCTTTCAAACTATTGTAAAAAGGTTATAATGTAACTTGTTTGAAAAATACACAACTGATTCCTTTCCAAGAATTTTTTAATTTTTAAAAAATTGATAAAAAAATTATTAACAAATAAATTCAGTATAATATAAATATTTTTTACATTTTTTAATAATGATAATGATGTGGTAGAAAAATATTCTCTAGTGGAGAGTTAAGAATAATCAATCCTGAATATTTATGAGATTTAAAATAAACTCTTACCACTTGCCTGATTTCCTTGGTAATTGCCCCGAAAAACTACCTAGTACAATGAGAATTATTATAATTCTCTTCCAAAAACATACTATTATATATTTCTTAATTATAATGTTTTATAAAATTCTTTTTAACAATTCATTGTTACAACCACTATTTTTTGTGGAAGTTGTTTCATTTTTCATGTATGATTTTGTTAAGTATTCTTGATCTATGCACATTAGTCAAGGTTCCATAATATATAGAATGTTAATAATGATATAAATATAATATATATTCATTATATACATATTTAGAGAAATCCATATAGTTATATATGGAAAACCATAAATACTCCATTCATTGATATGGTAGGCTGTAAATACACATGGAAAATTGTATTCACTGTTAAACGAATAGAATTAAAGAAAGGTAGAAATTTATTAACCATTAAGGAATAATTAATATCTCATGTAAATATTATATATTCATAAAAACCATCCTCATTTTAATCCAATTAAAATAGATATTAAAAATGAATCACATCAATTCGTGGAGGTGGTTGTCCAAACATATTCATAAACGACATTATCATTTCCTAACAGGTTGGAATGTAATAAGTTATATATGATATTATCATTACCAAATAAAATTATTATATAACTATAATATATTAAAATTAATCCCATCACAATAATCATCAAAATAATATGGTGAAGAAAAATTTAATTGTATCACAACATGGAGAGGGTAACCCATACGTACTCACGAGCTTTACTTTCACATCCTATTAGAAGTGAAATAGGCTTGAAAACGGTGATTTCATAATAATGATAAAAAATTTACATATTTAAGATACTGAATTTACTATTTCATGATAAATACTATATATTTATAATAGTTTTAAAAAGAATTAAAAATAAGGTGATTGTTTAAGGCGATTACCTATTCTTTGGAAGAAATCAACCAGATCTCATCCTAAGGACCCCAGAGTTGGTCTTTGGGGAAGACCAAAACCCCTATAATGTGTATAATGAATATTAGGAATGATTTTCATAGGGTATGTTAGATATATAAGGCTCAAATTTGTATATTGAACCAAAGAAGTAGGTTCTATTTTATAAATGAGGTGTAGGGAACTTTTGGTATTTCAATAAAAATAAATATATAATTAGACTATTTTGGAATAAATGCATCAAAATTGTCATTAGTTCAATTAAAATGTGTCTAGGGTTTGAATAAAATAATCAAATGAAATTTAAACAAGTTTTTATATCATTTTAGTTCTTATTTTATAACCCCTTGATTAATTATTTTTGACCTCATGACTAAAAAACATGCCTTTAAGTGTGTATGCCTTTATCAGTGAAAGAAAAATTTGGAGATAAGGGATACCTTTGTTAGTGCTAAAATAAGCACAGATAAATGGTACCTTTTTTCAATGATTTTTTTGGTGTTGATAAAAGGTTCCACTTATCAGACCTATTTTAGAAATTATAAAGGGTAACCATTTTCAGCTCTTTTCATTAGCACTAATAAATAATACCCTTTATCTGCACATTATTTTCAGTGTAGATAAAGGGTTCTCCTTATCGATGCATAATGTTTATAACTAATAAATGGATCCTTTATCAACACATTTTTATCATTAATATTATCCCCAAATAATAAGAAATTACTAAATCAATAAAAATTAAAAATGGAAAAATTAAAACAAAATATACAAAATTATTAATTAAATAATTATTCATAAAAATGAATAAATATAACATACTATATATAAATTATGAATAATAATTAATAGTATATGTCAAATATATA
Source organism: Viscum album (assembly GCA_963277665.1). NCBI lineage: Eukaryota > Viridiplantae > Streptophyta > Magnoliopsida > Santalales > Viscaceae > Viscum > Viscum album. Next base: position 1,323,406,082 of record OY728142.1, on the reverse strand, counting down.
TATATTTTAAATGAAATAATTACACAAAAAATTAAAAAGGTGTAAATTAAAAAAATATTAAACATTAAATTTATTAAAAAGTTATTGATTAAAATTAATAAATTTTATATACATACATGCAGATAATAAATATTAATAAATATTACATATTAAATATATATATATATATGGGTGTGTGTGTGTGTATTTATATAATATTTCCTAAATAATATTTATATAATAAAAAATATTTAATCATTAAATTAAGTAATTCATATATTTACTTAAGAATGGTTTATAATTAAAAATCAAAATGAAATAAAAATTCAATCTAATCACATAGAGTAATGGACATAATTTAATGTCTTCTGGATTCTCAATATATTATATATAAACATGTTCTATATTGATTTCCCAAACATATATGTAATTAATGCATTTTTATATACAACACACACACATAAATATTAACGTAATTAATGAAATGTTATAAAGAAACACTTACACGTAATATTTATATAATTATTTAAAATTTAGTATTAATTTTAGTACTCTATTATAACTTGCTACATGTAACATATTATGTCTTTATTTGTTAAATTTTATTTATTTATTTTTAATTTTATTACAATTAGGTATTAAGGCATTTTTAGTATTTTTTATTTTTTGTTTGTTTGGGGATTTTGTCATCTTCTATTATTTTTTTATATATTTACTGTGTTTGTTTTAAAATTTTTAATCTTTATATATCTTTATTTCAATATATATCCATTTTTTAAATAGTTTATATTTAGTCAGTATAAATTATCAATTTCTTCGATATATTAAAACTGTAGTCATTTTTAATTATTCAATTTCAATCATTTTCAACTTGAATTCATTTAAGATTATATATTAATTAATCATGATAAGCTAAAGTTTTCTCATGATGACCCACCTGACATAGATCCAATTAAGTTTATTGGAGATGTTTTTTGAAGGGAAACAGGAAGGTAAAGAGATAAAATCATTCCTAGTTGAGGATATTGGTAAAGGATGGGGTATATGATAATATTAGGAAGGCATTGATGAGTCCTGTGGATCATAATTTAATAATGATGCAAGATACCATGATTTTCACTAGACTCAAGGCACTAGCACCTGAAATTCTGTTTATATCTCCATCAACTGTCAACTGTGATAGTGGGTAGTCCAATCTTGTTGTTGGTAATGTCATTGATGTACTTAAGGATGCATCATTGATTCATGTTAGAAAGTATGTCAATATCCAGTCAATAGGAAATAAATAATTGAAACCAAATCATTTCCACTAGGAGTATGAGTGATGCCATGACTAAATATTCTCAGCAAGAAAGAAGAGGGATGAATGAGGGAGTTATTACACCAAATTTCATTGATACGTTAGAATCCATTAATAACCCATAGTTTGATGCCTTTTATTATGAGACCCGTAAAAGGAATGGAATCCAAATAAAATTGGACAATGAAAAATTATAATTGTGGTTCTTCCTTGTTGAATTTTATAGTTTCATGTGATAATCCTTAGTTAGACGATTCAAATTATAGGGAACCCTTGTTTTAAGATATTTTTAACACTCATTATCTACCTGAGGATAGGAATTGTAATAACAATACCATTCCCTAAGATGATTCCATCAAACAATTGTTGATTAATGATAATAAATAACGTCATGTTTTTTTCAGGATTATGATATAGATGGAGATTAGGAATCTCATTGTGTGAAGGACGATTCATCAGATGCGGATCATCAAGATGCTACATAGAAAGATCCTACAAAATATAAGAAAGATAGACACCTGAGATATCAGAGAAGATCACAAGAAAGGGGTGGTAGGCATAAGAAAAAATTATTATGCATGTTCTCATGTTTTTTATGGTCGTGCAATGTGTGACATTTCTTTTTCATGTCACTTCATTATCTCTTGGTACGTTAACATTATTTTACAAAATTTTAGGAACCAAGAGGTTTTACCAAAGGTTCGTTCACATGTAGAAATAAATATATAGATACATTTATATTTACTATATTTATAAATATATATCTATAATTATAATTTAATAAATAATATTATTTTAAAATTATTTCGTTAATTATAAATTAATAATATATAATTAAATAACCATAAAATTATGCTAAATTTATTTAAATAATAAATATATTTCCTATATATATATATATTATATAAATATATAATAATATGCCCATGGGGGGCTAGTGGGGTGTTTTGGGCTCTCACGGCCTGGCCCCAAGGTTCCAGGTTGAAGTCTTTGGAAGGAAAAGCTTGAGATTCATAATTAATAATTGCTCATAAACCCTTTACCTCATTGCAGAACTGGACCAAGCCCAATGTTTGCCACATTGGGCCTCATTAGGGACGTACGGTGCACCAATGGTGTGGCTACACCCATACCTCATTACCCATAACAACGCGTTTTTGTAGTTAGGGTTTACCCAAGTTGTAAAGGCTCCCCATAATCCTACATATGACCTAAATTCAAATCCACGTTGGAGAAATTTTTTATAGGAATGATGCATGATGCATGAAGATGGTGATGCAGACACAACATAGGCTTGGTGACACATGCAATATGATGCAGACATGATGTTGCACTAGTCATTTAGGATAGTTTGTGGAAGTTTGGTCTATGTTATGGGCTTCATGACCCCTGGATTCTCGATCCATGTACTAAATAAATAAGGCTTGATGGGTGGGCTACTCCTTAAGGGGTCTATGACCTACCTTTTTAGTTTGTGTGCGTGGTGTGTGTGTTTAATTTAATTATACCCCTAATAACCAAATAAATATTATGATCTAAATATATAAATATTAAAATAATTATAAAATTATAAAAAAATATAAATAATAAATATATTTACTATATTTACTATATATATATATTAAATATATATAATGATATAAATGCATTTATAATTACAGAATTATATTAAATATATTTAAGTATTGAATATATTTATTCCATTTATATTGACATATATTTATTAAATGTGTATATAATTATATAAATTTATTAAATTATAAAAATATATTAATAATTAAAAATAATTAATGCTATTTTTTAAAAGTATCTATATAATTATAAATAAATAATTATATATTGAAATAATTATAAAATTAAAATAAATAAATAAATTAAAATATACATGTATTAATAATTTTTTATAATTATAATTATAAAAATTTTATCTTCACTAATTATTCAGCATTGATAAATATTAGTTTTATCAGAAATTCTTCACTGCTAATATATATTTAGTTTTAAAATTTCTAAAATAGCACTGGTAATGTTGGATTTTATTAGTGTTTTTTATCACTAATAAATTTATATATTAATTAGTGCTAAAATAGAACTAAAAAATATTCATTTTATCAAGGATTGTTAATTTACCACTAAAAATAGGGATATTTAACATCAATTTTCTATAAGATATGATAAAGGTGACCTCAATCTATTTAATAACCCTTACCATGATTGAATCTGTCACAATTTCTCTAACAATCTACAGAATCCACCTCCCACTATCTCTCCTTCATAGTGAATCCAACCTCGAATCATGTCTTGAATGAATCTAGTAGTCAAATCCAAATATCGAACGAAAAAAAGATTAAAGAATCCAAGCGTCAAAAAAATCATTGATTTCACACATGATATCTGTATTTATGTCAGAAAAATCAAAGATTCAATCTAAGGTATGTTAATTGGTGTTGTTATCCTCACTCATTTTTCTATTTTGGAAATATATGTTTTTCATTTTTTTATTCATTATCTTTTATTATTCATCATTCATCGTTTCTTTCATGTTTAAATTATTTTTACCTACTTACCTGTTCTCATTGAAAGTTTAATTTGAAAATACCTAATATATTTATAATCATTTGAAATATAATTGAGTATAAAATATGATTGTTCAATGTATATGGATTTTTCTTCATCTGAGATATTTTTCACCTAAAAATATCAACCCATTGTTCCTTTATAATGCATAAATTGTTAAAAATATCGAATTTATTATATTAAATTTTAATTATAAGAAATGAAATGACTCATATCCCCTGGTCTATTATTTTTAACCACATCCTGTCATGTTTTTCTAGAACTATAATCTTGAAGTTTCCATGTATTTTTATCATTTGGTTGGTCTTTATTTGGGAAAAAACTAGTCTAAAAATTTATTCCTGCCACCTTTGATATGGTGGAGGGTCCTCTATATATTTTCATCGACAAATTATTCAATAAATTTCTATTCAAATGTCTCGGTCACATGAAATCAATTTTATAACAAAAATATTTATTCCGATGTAGATGGAATATTCCCATTTTTATGTTGATTTATCTAGATTATTAGACGATATGTGGATTTTCTTTCTCCTAGGAAGAGTTATTTCACTATAAATACCCTCAAAGAAATTTCCTAAGTTGTAATCATTTTTATTACTTTTTTAGAAGACACTAGTTTTATTGATTTCATATTATCCAATTTTTTTATAAGTCTCAAATCATTTCATATTTAGAATGATTTTCCCATTCAATTGTATATTTATATTGACGTCACAAGACAGTCTAACCTCTATAGTTTATATTCATTAATTTCTATGCTTTATTTTATTATAAGTCCAATCTATTTTAATACTTTTCAACTAATATTGTGTTAGTAATATTTGATAAGAATTTATTATTTTAAGTTGTGGGTTATCTCCTCAAGATGTTTCTTTTCCTCTTCCTTCTCTTTAAATATAACCGCAAACACATTTTTTAAATTTTTTTTATTAATTAAATTAGAAAATAATTATATTTTTTCATAATGTTTTGGAGAGATTAAAATATATTTATACCCTTTCTTTTATAACCTTCTTAATTTATTTATTTTCATCATCATATTAAGTGATCTTCTTATAAATATTTATAAAATTTAAAAAATATTTGGGACTGTTTATTTTGAAATGTTATTTATAGTGTTTATCTTATAATATTGAGAATCCTCGTATTATTCTTTCTAAATTTCATTATATGAATTTATATATAAAAAATAATTTTAACACCTTTTTAATATACACAAAAAATATATACTGAATTTAATGGAAAATAATATCCTTATTTTAGAAATTTGAACTAAGTTAGTATAATTATCAAAGTAACCAATCCACTCCATTTTTGAAAATTATGATTATGAATCTAGAATGAAATAATTGAATGTTATCATTAGATTAATACATTCTTATAAATACAGATTTTAAACCACTATGAATTGAATATTATTGTGAATTTGTAATGATGAAATTATTATTTATCAAAATAAAATCTATTTCATCATTAAATGTTTTTTTCTAGAATGAAACATATTTCAAATTCAATAATTTTTCATATTAGATGATATCATCATCTATGGTTATCCCCATATTATATTTTCTAATAATATTATTATGATGATATATATTTTTAAGAAATATGATGGTGTTTAAATATTTGAATTCATCATATTGAGGATTCTTTTTTCTCAGTCATGAACTCCATTTAGGTAAAACGATAGAATCATAATTATTCTCTACCATTATATCATAACTAGATGAAACACTCTATTTATGTCTATGAGGAACAATTTTTTTAAATATGTTTAAAAAATAATTCAGAAATATATATACAACTCTATATTCAAAAATGAAATTAGATTTTCCATTCATTATTAAATATTAATTCTTATTAATTTATATAAGAAAAAAACATATTTAACATCCCAAACCTGGATGCCACTCAATAGTGCCCGAAGCCCAGTTGGCCACATGGAATCAAATGCATCTCCCTAACCTCTAATGGTTGATTACTACAAGTGAGGGAATAGATTTGTTCTTGGGTTATATTATTTCCTCATTACAAAAGTGTAGCACAATAGAAATACAATGTCATATAATAGATATTGTAGTTTAAAGGCATCAAAAAATAGATATATAGTAGGAATGGATAATGTCAAAAAAGGAAGCTCATATACAATTGTGATGGTACATTTCATATGCGTATAAAAAATAGAAAAATTGGTTTATATGGAATCAATTCAATACCTGTAACAAAATTACATAATGGTTAAAAAGTATCACATCTAGCATCATGTGCCTCCCCTCAGTTATGTTCTCTACTACTTCTGAGAAGAAGTCAATAACCTATAGTAGATCATCACCTTCCCTTATCAATACCTTCAATCATATAGTCCTTTCACGTGCCAAATGTGGTCTGAATTGTGTGTGATACATAATCCCATTGTGAAACCATATGAGGTATAGTTCCATCCAGTTAGTTGGTATATAATAGCCATGATGTGTAGGAAGAAATATAATATGTAAAGAAGTACTGAAATTAAAAATCCTATAAGGACAAGAATCTAATTTATGAACAAGTTTATTTAATCATTCAAACTCATTTATGTATTTCCCAAGACTTGGCATAATTCTCAGGATCCTTTAGGATTACCTTCTCAATTGATGCCTAAACATGCAATCCAAAAAACTGTTACATAAGATCAAATACAAGATTATTCATTAACATAGAATATTTTCAAAGTATTTCATTTCATTAATTATTAATTTTCAAACTTGATCCCACCCTTGTCATTCGTAATTTGGAATCCAGTAATTTCTCTAGGTATAATATAAACCAACACCCTACAATCTCATCCATGGGGATCCCCAAAAGAAATAATGTATCACTCTATGTGTGGTATAAAATCTCTAGAATTCATGTTCTTCCTTGGTGGTCCACTAAGGGAACCCAATTATAACCCATGGAGTATATGATAAAATTCCATTTGGTTCCATCCTCAAAAATTCTTATAGAATCCATGTATCACTTGAAATATAATAGTTATCCTCTACGATTCTATACTTGGTAGTCTATATAAGGAGTCCAAGTGTCACTTTGTCATAATCATGGTAAAATTCAATTGAGACTATACATGTAATTCGTAAATGAATCCATGTGTTACCCAAGTCAAAGAAAAATTTAATCAATTCGTTACCATTTAATCAATTTTGTTTAAACATGTCAAGTTAAAAACAAGTTATAAGGCCCCAGCCTTAAACCATACTTAATCTTGAGTTATTACAAGATTACACATTGAGGATCTTTTCAGGTTTAGAGTTTTAGAGAATTAGATCATGAAAATTGCATTATATTCCACATTTAAACAAAGTGGTTACATAAAAGACAGTATTCATTCTTCCCATCAATGGAAACATATTGAAAATAAAACATGGATTCTTTCTTGACACATCCTTGACACTATCATCACATCATGTACCTTTCCCTCGACCTGTGAAAAACATTTCAAAAACTTGGGATGAGCATAAAAAGCTCAGTAAGGGTTATAAAAATATGGAAAGGAATCATGAGTTCATATATACATAAGAATGAAATCACACTTTACCCATAAAACATAGGCATATCAAATCATGAATAAATCATAGAAAACATAAGACATAAAGGTAACTTGAGTCATTCATAACATTATTACATAGGGAGTAACCCTCTTGGTTACATTTGGAATACCCATCATAGTATATTCCCTAAATCTCTTCGTAGAAACCTTAACATTTCACTCCTTCGCGTTACCCAATGCATTGGAGAGCTATATCGGGCTCACCCGCCCTTAGTTTATCACGGAACCACCCGTTTTCATAACAATGCCCAAGGACCATAACATAAACGTATCACATAAAACATGCCTAAAGGAAACAAAACATTTCCACATTTCAATCACAATATAACATTTTAGTATTTTGAAATAATGAATCCATACAAAAAGAAACCATTTCCAAAACCATTTAAAACATTTAATAAAGAGATTTTTGAATCAAAGTGTCCCATACCACCCTGAAGCTTAAAATTTTAAACCATTAATATCCATATAAATAAATCCTTAAAACCATTTTGAAAAAATGGATATTAATAAGAACAAATAAATAAAACATTTAAAGCGATATTTTGGTTAAAGGGGTTTTACCAAAATTAGAGACACTTGAATACAATAATTGAGGAATAACATTTAGTCAGAACTTTATAATATCATGAGAATAAATGGATTCATGATATAATACTCCAAAGGACAGTATATACACCATATAAGATTGAATTGGTGCATAACAACAATGAACTCTCAATAGAAATGTCAAATGTGATGAAATCCCTTATAAAGAAGGTATCCTTAAATTAAGGACAAATCAATCTCAAAAATATGTGTGACAAATATAAATACACCCAATATAAGTGGATATTAAGTGTAATACAATAAAAGGTAATTCACACATATTCAATGGATGACATATTCAATGACTACATGTTGAACCCAAAGAAATCGAAATTGGGTTAAAAAGTTCCCTTGACAGCCTAACGACATCACATCAAAATGAGTTTATGAGAGATAAAAAGTGTATCTCATCACTTGGACATAAGATTTACATCAATAAGGATATATGAGAACATATCCCAACATAACAATATGTAAATTAAAAGACCCAACAAAAGATGTCTTAAAAAAAAGGAGGGTAAAGGTTCCCTTACCGACTTGGGTATCTTTCAAAACATACACCCCATGAAAGAAGGACAATAGATCATTGATGTAAATACTCATAAACAAAATTATATTACACAAATAGTAGAATAATGGGCAGTACATACACCACTCAATGGAATTTGTGGCAAATGTAGCATAAATCTCACGGGAATAAAAGTGAGATGAAAAATCCCTTACGAAAACTCGGCAGCCTAACGGCGCCACATAAAACTTCCGAATATGGATTGATGAGATCAAATAGGGTATCTCACCACATTTCAATAAAATGTACAGAAATAGTAATATAAAATAACTTCCCCCAACATTACAAAGAGAACCCTAAAAGAAGTGACATAAAGGAGAGTACTTAAAAAGAAAGAGAGAGGTTAGATCTCTTACGAAAGTTCAGCAGCCTAACAGCGCCACTCAAAACTTCCAAAATGGATTGATGAGATAGAATAGGGTTTCTAATCACATGAACATAAAAATTACAGTAGGAGTAATATAAAATAACATCCCAATCATAAGAAAGATGAGCTTAATAGAAATGACATAAAAGAGTGTACTTAAAAAGAAAGAGAGTTGTAGGATCCCTTACCTCGGGTCCGACATGACTCGATCGTTATTTAATCTCCTGAATAATAAAATTGAGTTAATTTCTAATTCCTTAAGAACCTTTTTAAAGTTCATTATTACTTTTTTACCACTTATTACCATGTCACAAACATTATGTAATCATTTAAGTTAATAATATTTGTTTTGCCGATATTTGGTTCTTAAGTCGAAAGTGGTCTTCTTACAATTACATGTTGTTCATGTGGACAAATGTTTATTATATCCAGAATTGTATTAATTATGTAGATATCATATATGTCATATATATCCAGTACATTCATGCATTTATAACATTACATAATCATTTAGAGGTAAGAAATGAAATGCACCGTTCATGGAGACGGTAAGCCGTACGTACGCATGAACGCTACTTTCATTTCTATTTCGTATTTTATAGAATGGAATAATAATGATATAAAGTTATATTATAATTCCAGTATATTATAATATATAATATCATATTTCCATCCTTTATACATCCCACATATGGTATTTAATGAATCAAATCACTTTGAGGGGGCTGTAGTCCGCACTTCCTTAAATGAAGATATCGCGTATACCCATAATGGAAGCCATAAAGGTAAGACAAAAATGAAAAATACAGTTGCATAAATAAAACATAAACATATTATATATCATATATAAAAATAGTGACATCATAATGGCCACCTTTGAAGGTGTTAAATGAGTATTGAACAATCATCGTTTCGGGAGGCAGAATTTCACCATCCACGGAAACCGTATGTTCCTTAACCATTTGATGTTGTTGTGTGAGAGTGTAGCTCGAATAAATCTTATAACAACATCCTAGTATATTGAAGATACTGGTGTTGTTACAAAAGAAGTAAATAAAAAGAGTTTATGGGGTTGGATAAGTAAAATAAAACAAATGAACATGAGAGAATGAATTACCTTTAAAAGTGTAACTCCTTTTGATTTGAGCCTAAAGACTTCCTTTGAAAGGCTTATGCCCAAAGGGAATCCTCTAGGATGAGGAGAGGGATGTAGAGAGAGTAAATGGGCAGGGGTTGGACGAGCCAAAGGCTTTAGGAGTGTGTTAAATGAGGTAGAGGTGGGGGCCTTTTATAAGAGGAGAGGAGGGGTACTTTTGGAAAGTAAGAAATATTACTTTATTTGAAAATGTGTTCCGGTTTTAAAAGGTCCCACATTGATATAATTCGTGGATAAGGTGATAAGGCTTCGAAATCCACTCATCCAATTGGTTTTGGACATGTTTAGTTCTTAGATTTTACATTATCTTTCCATTTTATTTAAATCGTCAAATAATGATGTCATCGCTCCATCATTATTATGTCATAAATAATTTATTTTATTTGATGTCTAAAAATTATAAAAAAATTACTATGTTGTAGGAAATACTTTTAGCTTTGCAATTAATATTTATAATCAAAATTTGGACTTGTGTAACCCCACTTAAAATATAATTTAGTAAAATAATTTATGTTAGTGTCATTTTCACTTTAACATTAAATAAAAATATATTAATGTCATTTTCCAACTAAAGTGGCTCCATGGGGTCCCCAAGTTGGCACATGGCCTGTCTTGGTCGGCCATGACTCACCCAATAGGTTTAGGACAAGTTTCATGGTGTTTTCACATTCTTATAATATCATTTTTACCTTAAACTACACTAATTACCACTAATCGCGATTAAAAACTTAATAAGTTACTATTCACCAAAAAATTATTTTAATCTCATTGAACCACATTTTACTTCTTAATGACAACCATGTATGTCGGATTTTTGAAAATCAAATCACAATTATGGCAAAATTTCATTTAAATGAAAAATCAGTTTTTATAAGTACCACTTAGTGGTTTCACTATTCATCAAAAATTGAAGTTTTTCAGAAAATTACCAAAAATTCACCCTAAGCTATATTTGATATTCCAAATTCAAAAATGAAGTCTATTTTACAAAATTCAAAACATATTAGTCACATTAATTAATTTAAAAATTAATTCCCGCTGTCAGAGCAAATAGCGTGTTTTTATAAAACAATAAGTATCAAAAGATTGACACTAGTTTAAGTCTGATTTCAAAGTGAAATTAATTCCAATGACCACTATTGGATTTAATGGTAAAAATATTTTCTAATTTCACTTTAAAACCAATTCAAAATATTATCTAATCATATAAATAAATTAGATTAAAAAGTGGTTTTGAATTAAAATACAACATTTTACACTATTCATTAAAAAAATGAACTTTATCAAAAAGATACCAAAAATTTACACAAAGTAAATTTTGATGTCCCGATTCTTAATAAGAGTTTTATTTGGTCCAAAAGAATGTTTAAGAGTGAACAAAACTATATTTAATGACGGTTCTCCATCAAAAGGTGATAAGTGAACCTTTAGTGAAAACTAGGGCATATACGCCAAAAATTGAATTCTTTCCGTATTTTAAGCCATTATCTTTTATTGTATAAATGTAAAAATATTTAAGAACATATATAATCATATTTTAGTTATTTCTATCCATTCCCGCCATTACAACGACTACATGTTAACTACCATAATATTGTTTTATTATTAGAGTGCAACGTAAGATTCCCAAGAAACTCGTTGTTGCGTGTTGGGTACGCCATCGAGCATAGCGTCCCCTTTAAAGTCATATTAATATTTTATTCAAAAATATGGATAAATATGAAAATTTCATATTCATTATTTACCTCGGGTGTTACATCCTTCCCCCCTTTTGGGAATTGCGTCCTCGCAATTTTAAAATTGCGCTTGGAAACATCCTTGAAAGTCCCACATCGGAACAAAAGTCGGTAAAACAAACACTTTAAAATAAAGAAAGATAAGTACAAAGGTCACCCGAGTTAACCCATACTAGGATTCCAAGTATGAAAATATGGACATGGAGGAAAAAAAAAGGGTCATGTTCTGATGGAGAGTGATATAAAACATGTTTAGGAGAAAGTTAACCACAAGAATATCACAAACTTGTGATGGGTTAAACGGTATTCGATTCCCCAGCAGGAAAAGTTAATAGACAACATTTTTGTTTTAAGTTACTTTTTATTGAGGAATTTATTCATAAGGAAACATAATCACTTATCATATTGACTTTCAACCTTTATTCTATTCCTTACACAAACTCATATTTTCTCCAAAAGATGAGTATTTAGGAAGACTTGTTCACATTAAGAGTACTATAAACAACTTCTAGAGGAGCACCTAAAAAAAGAACTATACATTTCCCATGTCTTCAAACCTTAACCAAAAACTAAATCCAAAAAGGTTACTAAAAGATCAGATAATCCAGAAAAGGATAACCCTTTATAAAAAGAAAATCTATTCTTAATCTCAAAATTTGTCCAAAAAAAACACAAAGTTCAATGAGGACCATCCGATAAACAATTTGTCCATAAAATTCTTCAAAGTAAACCAATATAAGATTGAAACCCAAATATTTGAAGGATTTAGTCGCATAGTCTTCCAAGATAAATCGTAACATTTTTTCCCAAACAACATCAGTTGCTCCTAAAGTCTCATTTTGAAAAGTAATTAACCTAATCACATATCCTCCATGATAGGTTAATCATTTTCAAAAATATCCCAAAATCAACTTACTCTTAATTCTTAAAATCATATAACTAGAATGAATCAGTCAAACTAACCAGGGACTTCACGTAGTCCAGTGGTAGGCGATAAATACCAGTCGCACATTGGTTGTGGGTTCGATTCCCGCAGCTTTGTCCGACGCGACGGGATGTCACACGGTCTGCGTGTTGTCCTTTTTCCAAAACTATATAATTCTTAAAACATTCCCCAAAACGAGGTAAAATCTTCAAAAATAATCATAACATATTTTGAACCTCAAGTTTATCTCATTCCTTTCATTTTCCATCATATCATAGAGTAACCCATAATTACCTAAAAATTAAGTATCATATAAACCCTAATGGTTACCTTAATAATTATTACCTGAATTTCCACATCGAGTTGTCCATATCGTACATGATGCATTAGAGAACTCACCAAGTTTGAAGTGTTTGATCATGACTCCTTGATATTTGGTTTAGAACAACCATGAGTTTCCTCATTGAATCCTCCATTTTATCTAGTATCTTAATCAGAGAACCACCACAGTTTCCTTCAAACCTGTTGTCTCTTTGGTGCCTGCTAGATCCATCCATTCACTAAGAATAGAAATGTCAGTGTGAGTATATCAACAAAACCATCATGTACTAATGAGTAAGATAGACAATAAGATATACTTACTCATTCACTTTATCTAAAACTAAGACTCTTTCTGAAATCCTAACCATTATGGTAATTGTCAATTATGCTTAAAGAATACCCTAACCTCTAAAGTTATCTAAACCGACCTTTGATACCAACTATAAGGCCCCAGCCTTAAACCTTACTTAATCTTGAGTTATTACAAGATTACACATTGAGGATCTTTTCAGGTTTAGAGTTTTAGAGAATTAGATCATGAAACTTGCATTATATTCCACATTTAAACAAAGTGGTTACATAAAAGACAGTATTCATTCTTCCCATCAACGGAAACATATTGAAAATAAAACATGGATTCTTTCTTGACACATCCTTGACACTATCATCACATCATGTACCTTTCCCATGACCTGTGAAAAACATTTCAAAAACTTGGGATGAGCATAAAAAGCTCAGTAAGGGTTATAAAAATATGGAAAGGAATCATGAGTTCATATATACATAAGAATGAAATCACACTTTACCCATAAAACATAGGCATATCAAATCATGAATAAATCATAGAAAACATAAGACATAAAGGTAACTTGAGGCATTCATAACATTCTTACATAGGGAGTAACCCTCTTGGTTACGTTTGGAATACCCATCACAGTATATTCCCTAAATCTCTTCGGAGAAACCTTAACGTTTCACTCCTTCGCGTTACCCAATGCATTGGAGAGCTATATCGGGCTCACACGCCCTTAGTTTATCACGGAACCACCCATTTTCATAACAATGCCCAAGGACCATAACATAAACTTATCACATAAAACATGCCTAAAGTAAACAAAACATTTCCACATTTCAATCACAATATAAAATTTTAGTATTTTGAAATAATGAATCCATACAAAAAGAAACCATTTCCAAAACCATTTAAAACATTTAATAAAGAGATTTTTGAATCAAAGTGTCCCATACCACCTTGAAGCTTAAAATTTTAAACCATTAATATCCATATAAATAAATCCTTAAAACCATTTTGAAAAAATGGATATTAATAAGAACAAAAAAATAAAACATTTAAAGCGATATTTTGGTTAAAGGGGTTTTACCAAAATTAGAGACACTTGAATACAATAATTGAGGAATAACATTTAGTCAGAACTTTATAATATCATGAGAATAAATGGATTCATGATATAATACTCCAAAGGACAGTATATACACCATATAAGATTGAATTGGTGCATAACAACAATGAACACTCAATAGAAATGTCAAATGTGATGAAATCCCTTATAAAGAAGGTATCCTTAAATTAAGGACAAATCAATCTCAAAAATATGTGTGACAAATATAAATACACCCAATATAAGTGGATATTAAGTTTAATACAATAAAATTTAATTCACACATATTCAATGGATGACATATTCAATGACTACATGTTGAACCCAAAGAAATCGAAATTGGGTTAAAAAGTTCCCTTGACAGCCTAACGACATCACATCAAAATGAGTTGATGAGAGATAAAAAGTGTATCTCATAACTTGGACATAATATTTAAATCAATAAGGATATATGAGAACATATCCCAACATAACAATATGTAAATTAAAAGACCCAACAAAAAATGTCTTTTAAAAAAAAGGAGGGTAATGGTTCCCTTACCGACTTGGGTATCTTTCAAAAAATAAACCCCATGAAAGAAGGACAATAGATCATTGATGTAAATACTCATAAACAAAATTATATTACACAAATAGTAGAATAATGGGCAGTACATACACCACTCAATGGAATTTGTGGCAAATGTAGCATAAATCTCACGGGAATAAAAGTGAGATTAAAAATCCCTTACGAAAACTCGGCAGCCTAACGGCGCCACATTAAACTTCCGAATATGGATTGATGATATCAAATAGGGTATCTCATCACATTACAATAAAATGTACAGAAATAGGAATATAAAATAACTTCCCCCAACATTACAAAGAGGACCCTAAAAGAAGTGACATAAAGGAGAGTACTTAAAAAGAAAGAGATAGGTTAGATCTCTTACGAAAGTTCAGCAGCCTAACGGCGCCACTCAAAACTTCCAAAATGGATTGATGAGATAGAATAGGGTTTCTCATCACATGAAAATAAAAATTACAGTTGGAGTAATATAAAATAACATCCCAATCATAAGAAAGATGAGCTTAATAGAAATGACATAAAAGAGTGTACTTAAAAAGAAAGAGAGTTGTAGGATCCCTTACCTCGGGTCCGACTTGACTCGATCGTTCTTTAATCTCCGGAATAATAAAATTGAGTTAATTTCTAATTCCTTAAGAACCTTTTTCAAGTTCATTATTACTTTTATACCACTTATTACCATGTCACAAACATTATGTAATCATTTAAGTTAATAATATTTGTTTTGCCGATATTTGGTTCTTAAGTCGAAAGTGGTCTTCTTACAATTACATGTTGTTCGTGTGGACAAATGTTTATTATATCCAGAATTGTATTAATTATTTAGATATCATATATGTCATATATATCCAGTACATGCATGCATTTATAACATTACATAATCATTTAGAGGTAAGAAATGAAATGCACCGTTCATGGAGACGGTAAGCCGTACGTACGAATGAACGCTACTTTCATTTCTATTTCATATATTATAGAATGGAATAATAATGATATAAAGGTATATTATAATTCCAGTATAATATCATCTATAATATCATATTTCCATCCTTTATACATCCCACATATGGTATTTAATGAATCAAATCACTTTGAGGGGGTTGTAGTCCGCACTTCCTTAAATGAAGATATCGCGTATACCCATAATGGAAGCCATAAAGGTAAGACAAAAATGAAAAATACAGAAGAATAAATAAAACATAAACATATTATATATCATATATAAAAATAGTGACATCATAATGGCCACCTTTGAAGGTGTTAAATGAGTATTGAACAATCATCGTTTCGGGAGGCAGAATTTCACCATCCACAGAAACCGTATGTTCATTAACCATTTGATGTAGTTGTGTGAGGGTGTAGATCGAATAAATCTTATAACAACATCATAGTATATTGAATATACTGGTGTTGTTACAAAAGAAGTAAATAAAAAGAGTTTATGGGGTTGGAGAAGTAAAATAAAACAAATGAACATGAGAGAATGAATTACCTTTAAAAGTGTAACTCCTTTTGATTTGAGCCTAAAGGCTTCCTTTGAAAGGATTATGCCCAAAGGGAATCCTCTAGGATTAATAGAGGGATGTGAAGAGAGTAAATGGGCAGGGGTTGGCCGAGCCAAAGGCTTGAGGAGTGTGTTAAATGAGGTAGAGGTGGGGGCCTTTTATAAGAGGAGAGGAGGGGTACTTTTGGAAAGTAAGAAATATTACTTTATTTGAAAATGTGTTTCGGTTTTAAAGGGTCCCACATTGATAGAATTAGTGGATAAGGTGATAAGACTTAGAAATACACTCATCCAATTGGTTTTGGACATGTGTAGTTCTTAGATTTTACATTATCTTTCCATTTTATTTAAATCGTCAAATAATGATGTCATCGCTCCATCATTATTATGTCATAAATAATTTATTTTATTTGATGTCTAAAAATTATAAAACAATCACTATGTTGTAGGAAATATTTTTAGCTTTCCAATGAATATTTATAATCAAAACATGGACTTGTGTAACCCCACTTAAAAATTATTTTAGTAAAACAATTTATGTTAGTGTCATTTTCACTTTAACATTAAATAAAAATATATTAATGTCATTTTCCAACTAAAGTGGCTCCATGGGGTCCCCAAGTTGGCCCATGGCTTGTCTTGGTCGGCCATGACTCACCCAATAGGTGTAGGACAAGTGTCATGGTGTTTTCACATTCTTATAATATCATTTTTACCTTAAACTACACTAATTACCACTAATCGCGATTAAAAACTTAATAAGTTACTATTCACCAAAAAATTATTTTAATCTCATTGAACCACATTTTACTTCTTAATGACAACCATGTATGTCAGATTTTTGAAAATCAAAACACAATTATGGCAAAATTTCATTTAAATGAAAAATCAGTTTTTATAAGTACCACTTAGTGGTTTCACTATTCATCAAAAATTGAAGTTTTTCAGAAAATTACCAAAAATTCACCCTAAGCTATATTTGATATTCCAAATTCAAAAATGAAGTCTATTTTACAAAATTCAAAACATATTATTCACATTATTTAATTTAATAATTAATTCCCGCTGTCAGAGCAAATAGCGTGTTTTTATAAAACAATAAGTATCAAAAGATTGACACTAGTTTAAGTCTGATTTCAAAGTGAAATTAATTCCAATGACTACTATTGGATTTAATGGTAAAAATATTTTCTAATTTCACTTTAAAACCAATTCAAAATATTATCTAATCATATAAATAAATTAGATTAAAAAGTGGTTTTGAATTAAAATACAACATTTTACACTATTCATTAAAAAAATGAACTTTATCAGAAAGATACCAAAAATTTACACAAAGAAAATTTTGATGTCCCAATTCTTAATAAGAGTTTTATTTGGTCCAAAAGAATGTTTAAGAGTGAAAAAAACTATATTTAATGACGGTTCTCCATCAAAAGGTGATAAGTGAACCTTTAGTGAAAACTAGGGCATATACGCCAAAAATTGAATTCTTTCCGTATTTTAAGCCTTTATCTTTTATTGTATAAATGTAAAAATATTTAAGAACATATATAATCATATTTTAGTTATTTCTATCCATTCCCTCCAATACAACGGCTACATGTTAACTACCATAATATTGTTTTATTATTAGAGTGCAACGTAAGATTCCCAAGAAACTCGTTGTTGCGTGTTGGGTACGCCATCGAGCATAGCGTCCCCTTTAAAGTCATATTAATATTTTATTCACAAATATGGATAAATATGAAAATTTCATATTCATTATTTACCTGGGGTGTTACACAAGTTAAATTCCATTTTAAACTCACCTCAAAAGGTAACTCAATTCATGATATAATCTTTGATGTATTTACACTCAATTGCTCACATGGGAGTTATATTATTACAAGAATATCATGCTTAAGAATGATATTACATTGAATGGGATAAGGGTCAAAGTCATCCATCCCTTCCCATTATTCAAATAAATTCTAATTAAAACTACAATTCAAATTACAATTCATTTAACATTTTAAATCCAAAGAAAAAGGGGTAAAATAGAACACATTATGTCTTCCAATTTCATAAAATCATAATGGTACAATTAATTAAACAACACACCCAAAGGGGTAGTTCAAATTTCAAGGTCCACAACCAAAAACCATTTATTGACAAGAATCATTAATTATATAATCTATGTCTAACAATTTTTATTCATGTATTTTAATTCATTTCAAGGGAATCACTCATATAACCAGGTGTGTGTCATGAAAGAATATATAAACACTTAAAATTTAAGAAAACAACATGATTCCATATTTTTTAGCTCCATTGTGGATAGATTATCCTGTATCATCTCTAGATTGGACTCAGATCAGGAGAAGAAAATGAATAAATATATTGACAAATATGTGAAATTACTTATCACCTATATAGTGTAGATGATTCCATAAAAATTGAGGAATGGCTAAAAAATAATTAATATATCAGTAGTACAGATCCAACAATACAAAAAAATCACAATTTTGAGCACAACCAAAAGATATCTCGCACTTATTAGGATATCCACCAAAGAAGATCTATTTAGAGGGAGGTTCTTTCCAATTCATGGTATGGGAGAGAATTATATTTGAAATAATTTGAATTGGGTGAAATTTTTTATTTTAAAAAAAAATTAAGGTCTCACATTTTTTCCACACATTTTGACAAATTATGTGCCAATCGCACACCCATTTTTGTAGGAAGGGGCACATTAGACAATTTCCTCACACAGTATGTCTAAACATGCTCAAACAATGAAAATTTCCACCATAAAAACAATATAAATGGATGCATGGATTTGTTACCCATATCACATGGTTTATATAAAAGTGTATTATGTAGCCACCCTCTATCCAGCCTCGCACGTTTACATGTAATCATTATCCCTACCCCACTCTGTTTCATCTAACTATGCACTAACCTTTTCACAAAAAAATATGGGTTTTAGGATCTTAACCAGCCCCTAAATCCCCCCAAAACCTCCATTAACTGAACATACATTCATATTAGGCGATATTTAATCATTAAAACTGAATGTTGATGAAAATAAAATGATTTGTACCACAATAATTAAATGGGTTCTTATAGGCATCCCTACATAAATATATTCGTCCCCAAATTTCCTTCTCAATGGTTTCTAATAATGTCTGAGAGAAATATATCCATTATGATCATGCATTAGCCTCCCACTATTATGTGTCATCCAATACTTTTCCATGCTTTCATAGTACCCATAATAAATAAACTATCCAACCTTAATGGAACTTCTGGCTACGATCCACAATACGTATAAGATGCTTCTTGAAGGATGAATACACTTGTAACTCAACCTACTTTGGATTAAAGGCATGAGAAAATATTGAATTATGATATTGTAACTCAGATGCCTAGAAGATGTCATGAATGGACCATTTCTTCTATAGTAACTACAACCGATAGGTTACTAGACTAACTCACTCTAGAATCACAAATGGCCTGACTTAACATGGTGGAAGATTACCCTGTCTTCTGATCCATCTATGTCTCAACCATGGCTAGACATGTAAAAAAGACCCTATCTTCGGCTTCAAAATCAATATTTTGTCTTCCACAAGCTATGTATTTTTTCTATTGAGGCATTGCAATACCTATCATCCTTTGAACAAATTGGACATATTCTATGGGGCCCAAAACAAAATGAGGTACATGAATAGCTATGTCCCCTACCAATAAAAAACATAGGGGTGATCAGAATGGACTACCGTAGAAATCCTTATAAAGTGACATCTGAATAGTATCATGAAATGTACTATTGTAGGTTAATTTTACTATTGGTATATGCCTCTCCCAAGAGACACTTAAATCTTGGATTCATGATCGCAACATTCTGTCTACTACGTAAATCATGTGCTCGGACTGGAAATCCTTCTAGAGGTAGTAAATTGATCTTATAAGAACATGTATACCAAATTACCTCTATATACCTTTCCAGAAACATGAAGTAAAGTATGAATCCCTATATAAAATGTTAATATTGAGGACCCCGTGAAGTCTTACTATTTCGTGGATGTACAAGCTCCAAAGATCATCAAAACTAAAGGTATCCTTGATCATCATGAAATATAAAAGCCTCGAGATCTTATTAATAATAAACCATATAACATCATTACTTAGAGGTGACCTCAGTAAACATTTCATGAAATAATTCATGATGCCACCCCACATCCACTCACAGATTGTTATCTACTATGAATGTTTGTAGAGTCACTGTTGTTTCGACTTCACCAGATGAAAGGTTGAGCATCTAATAAAAATCCATCTATATTTCATTTCATTCCTAGACCCTAGAATTCATGTTTTAAATACCGATACATCTTACTTATTCCACCATGCACTGCCCATGATGAAACATGAAAGTGTTTCATGTGCTCCACACACATTTGCAATTAAATCGATATGTATCGATGTACACACAAAATTTCATCCACGCCCGTGGTCCTATAAGGGGGAGGGTGGTCACCTAAAAAACACTACCATAGGACAATTCATTATTACCTTCATAGATTCTTCATCCTAATGATATTGATAAGGGTTGAGGTACTGGATAAGGATAATAGAAGAAATAACTCCCTTAATATCATTCACCTCTAACTACATCTTAGAGAACAAATCCATGTGAAGCCACCCGCTATTGTCCTATAGAACTATATGTATATGAGTCTTCCTTCTCAGTGCATCAACCACTACATTCCCCTTAGCAGGAATTAATACAAGATCTAGAATAAAAATTAGTTAGGTATTCAACCCACCAACATTTCCATAGATTCAGATCATGTTGTGAAAATATGTACATGGTACTTTTTTCGTTTTTCTACAACACAAATCACTCTCCATGTTTGTAAAATCACTAATAGTGAAATGCATGAACAACTTCAACTAAGTTGAGATCATGATTCAACTAATTCCTATCATGTGAAATCAACTATTATGACTTATACTCTATGTAACTATCCCCCTATATAAGATGTTCTACTATCGAGATACCTGATTCATCTCAATACAATGTGTAACTCAAGCGTGGCTTTGGAAATATCATTTTCAGTGCTAATGAAAATATCAATTTCATCTCTTGAATGATCTTATTATAAGAATATGACCTTGTAAATTTCAAACACATCTTAGTCATGCTCATAAGTAGTGTTGATAACCCTCTATGAAACACCTATTTTAATTAGTTGGCCCCATGAAACTCCATTCCTCAAATATATTCTTTGGATTCTCCCATGTAACCACATATCTCCCCTTCTCTAGGTTAATTGATACTCATATCTATGAGATTATGTAAACAAGGAATTGAATCTAATCCATCCAAATGATGAACTATGCAATCTTATTTTATAATTGATGCTCTAGCAGTTTATCAAATATGATCTCAATATTTTTTTCATGGTCATGTAAATTGTGAATGTAAACCAAGATATATATATGAATACCAAAAAAATGAAACCTAGATAAGGATGGAAATCTCAGTTTTTCATTTCCATGATGATTGATGGTGACATTGTGAGACTGAATGCAATAACCAAATTCTCATATTAACGATACCATAGGTGAAACGTTTTGTGAGGTTTGCTCGATAGTCTAACGTACACATGAAGATAAATTAACCTCAAATCAATCTCTATAAATACAAGAGCTCCTCGAATACGGTGAAAAAGAACATTTATCTATTGAAAATGGTATTGGTTCATAACTACCACTATGTTTAACTTCTTGTAATCCATACAGAGCATAAGTGTTCCATATAAATTTTTTTCAAAAAGGACTGGAAAACCCCGCAGAGAAGTACTAGGTTGGATAAACCCATTTTCCTCTAAACCCTCTAGACACCTCATGAGATCTAGAATCTTAATAATATAAATCCTATAATGAGGAATTGTTACCAGTTCAACTCGGGAAACTAGTCTAATTGAGTAATCTACATCACTTCATGCAGGTAATCCTATAAAATATTCATGGGAAACATCCCTAAAATGATCTACTACTAATGGGATATCTTTCTAATATTTTTTCTGATCATCAATATATAATCTCACAATATGAACTTTCACCACACATATCCCATGATGCTCAGGATCAGCTTGTCTCACAAGGAAAAACCATTCATCCATTTGACTAAACACTCTTCCATCTAGCGATTTGAAGGTCACCTTGTGGAAATATAAATCAACAAAATCGTGAAAGGATTCTAACCAATCTATCATAATAATGAATTTAAACCTTGTCATCTCAAGGAAAAAATGTCTCATAATAATTGAAACTAACCAATCTGAAAGGGCCACTCCCTATACCGACATATGTCCTCATATCTAATCCCCAACATAGTTTAAAGCATTATAAAACCATCGTAGATCTAAAAATTGATCCTAAGTCTATCCATAACAAGAACCGATGTAAAGCTATGTGATGCCCCTATTTAAAAAAGATGAGAAGATAAATTAGAGGCTACTAAAATAGTACATCTCATAGTATAATTCTTGAGGTCCTACCCCTCATGTATTTATTGAACTGCATATATTTTTATTAAACCATGACCATCTAATACTGTATGACTACCATGAGAAGATCATCACTAATATCACTATAATTCCAGGGTCTAACTATCATTTCCATGACCACTAACTTGGCCTGATTAGCTTGATGTACTCCCACTCCCTACTTAATGAGAAGTTATTGACCCCACGCCTTCATATGAAGTTGGTGCAGACCCTCTCTCATTGGATTTTAGAGTAAAAGTTCTGTAGAAGCACTATAGATGGTCCATATTTCCTCATTATCAACACTAAACTGGGTCCCTCTTATACTGAGGCCTTAAATATATATCCTCGAATACCACACTAGTAACACAACACTTGGATACCTGATTATGTGATTTGGTAGACAATATCACTATGTGGATGCTCCAGATGATGCATCTTACTATAAAATAATGCAACACAAGATCAAGATGTTGAACTACCCTTTCATGCAGCTATGACCATAAGAATAAGTGTGATGAACTAAATCTCTATAAAAAGTTCCAAATAATCCAAAATGAATAACGTGCCCTACTCCAGGTGCACAAACTCTCGAGAACTATCATCCATAAATGTATTAGGATATAATTAATAATAGAAGGTTTTTTGAAAGTCCATCTAGTCTATATCCCGATGAAATTCTATCTTAGAAATGACATCCCACCATATCATGTTAGAATCAGATTGCATATACATAGAGATATTTACCCTACTATAGGGACTTGTCTCTAGATTTTCACTGATAGATATCATGGCCTCTAGCCACAACTCAGCAGCCTATGGTCCGCCATCCTTGAAATCATATGCGAATTCAGCTATTGGAAGTCAAGAATCAACTCTTACATAGTTTTGGTTGGTCAGAGTGCTCCTTGAATTGTCTGCATGAATTGTAAGAGTCCCTCATAGAACTATGACTTCTCACCTATGTATGGTAGAATAATTAGTTTCTTATATGAAAGTACTGGATGAACTACTAGAGTCCCATTTCCCATCACCTCTAGATTATGGTCATCACCACCTTCCTCTAATATGGCTACTGGTCATTGAGGTTGAATTACTCTATAATGCCAAGGACACACCTCATGTCAATATTATTATAAAATCTCATAGAGCAAGGTTTAAATATTAAAATAGGATAGGTACATGATTTCCTATATAAGAACACACCTTTATACCTACTCCTTAATTCAGTTTTGGGTGAAATCCAACTAATATATAACCTTGAGATACTAAATACTACCCACTACTAAAGTTTGTTATAGGTCAAGTTCTCTACTATAAACAATTTTAGATTCCATTTCATTCCCATTTCATTTGAATTTAAATTATATCACAATTTACTTGTAATATTTCATCCAATGTTTCTTCATATTCTGATCAATAATGGCTCATACACTTCGGTAATCAAAATATTCCATCCGCCCATTTCACAAAATAACAAATTCCAGAATAACTATCATGGCAGTAATTATATCTATCATGACATCTATCACAACAACATACAACTAGTAATTTATCCTAAAAGACGTGGAATAATACATGGCATGTGATTCCTATAAAGTCTATAACATGATTAATGAGATGGAATACCTTCATATCATTGGGTTTCAACACAATTTAACCTATAATAACATCAATAATAACATAAAAAATAAATTTCATCACCCAAATGTTGGATGAAATCAGCTATAATAGTCAAAATTTAGAAAATTGAAATTTCATTCGAGGTAATTTGGCCTTTTCCTGTACATGGGTTAGCAACACCTAGGCATATCTCATTACTAAATCCTAATTTCTTCCTATCCCTTTTTATAGTCTCAAAATAGTATGGTAAATTAGAAAAGATTCTCTAATTATACTTTGTATCATCCCAAGCCCATATTCCACTCAACAGTGCCCTGAGCCCAGTTGGCCACATGGCCTCAAGCACATCTCCCCAAATGCCTGATGTTGTCGACTAGTAACGAGGGACTAGGTGTGTCTATGGGGAGACTATTCCCACATCAAAAGAGTGTATCATAATGTAAATACAATGCATTTAAATAAAGAATCGGTAATAAAAATTTGACAATAGATAAATAATAGGGATATAAAATGATTGAAAACAGATTCTTTTAAAAAATGATGATGATTCATTTCATATGTATCTACAAAACAATGAAAACAGGTACAAATGGAATGAATACAATACATTTAAAAAACTACAATACATCCAAAAATGTTTCCTAGTTTGCTTCACAAGCCTCATCTCGATTATGTTCTCCACTGCTCCTTAGCATTAGTGAGCAGCCTACAATCGTATAGTCTATTAAGGTACCCAAGATGGCCCAAATAGGGTGTGAGTCATATACCGAGTAGGTAACCACCAAATTTCTATTTAAATCTAGTTATTGATTATATAATAGTCATAGTTTGCAAGCAATAATATAAATTTTCAAGGAACTACTATATGTAATCCTCTTATAAGGACCTTGTTATCATTTCTGAACATGTTCATGTACTCCTTAAAACACATTTAATTAAGTCTCATGACCTGGAATAGTTCCCTTATTCCCCCTTGATAACATGATCATGAGATGCCTAAGCAGGCCACTAATAATGTGTCAGATAAGACCTAATCTAAGATTGTGGTTCATCTTGATAGATGCACCATTTATTTCATTTCATTAATTTTTCATTTATGAACTTGATCCCATCCTTGCAATTCCTAATTTGGAATCTTGGTATCTCTCCATGTAAAATATAATCCAATACCCTATAATTCCACCAAGGGTGATCCTCAGAAAAACCCATGTATCACTCTAGGTGTGGTATAACATCTCTAGAATTTGAGTTCATCCTTGGTTGTCCATCAAGGGAGACCACCTA
This sequence comes from Viscum album, assembly GCA_963277665.1. Taxonomy (NCBI): domain Eukaryota; kingdom Viridiplantae; phylum Streptophyta; class Magnoliopsida; order Santalales; family Viscaceae; genus Viscum; species Viscum album. The sequence continues at coordinate 1,323,380,058 of OY728142.1, read as the reverse complement.
TCACCCATGTAATAGATTATCACATTCCCTTTGAGTATGCCCTTGGTAATGAACATGTAATCCATGTTTCATTTGGCATATTATAGTCCTACCCAAAAAGTTCATCCTTGGAAGTACATATATAGAGTCCAAGTGTCACTCATGAATAACCATGGTAAAAGCAAATTTATTCCACCCATGGAATTCAAAAATAAATCCATGTGTCACCCAAGGAAAATAATAATTTTATCAATTCAATATATTTTAATCAACTTAATTTAAAAATTTCAAGTTCAATACTAATAATATTTCATTTTAAACTCACCTCAGAAGGTGACACAATTCATGGGATAAGCTTAGGTGGCTTCCCGATCAATTAATCATGTGGTATTATCATTTTTATGGGAATATAATTCTTAAAAAGTCATTATATGGAATGGTCGAAGGACCATTTTAATCCATCCATTCATATTAATTAATTAATTTCCAATTAAAACTATAATTAAAATTACATTTCAATTCATAATTGAGATCCAAAGACAAGGGGTAAAAGGGTAGACCAAAATACATCCAATTTCATAAAATCATAATGGTCCATTTAATTAAAAAACACACCCAAAGGGGTGGTTCCAATTCAAAGGTACACAACCTATAACCATTCATTGATGGATTAATTTAATTACATAGGCCATGACTAACAATTTAATTTAAGGATTTAAATTTATTTCAATGGATTCACTCCATGAAAAGGGTGTGTATCATAACGTCATATATAAAAACATAAAATTTTAATGAATGGAATAATAAAACCAAATATATGTCCCTAGTGGATATCTCTTCCACTATACGCACTTGATTTGATTCAGATCAAAATAAAGAAGAAGAACCAAGAAAGAATTAGTAATTATGAAAAATTAGGTTTCACCAAAATAGAACATCTGATACAAAAACTAAATGAGGAATGGCTAAAAATAAATTGATATATTACAAGTGTGGATCCAAAGAGACAAAAAATTCTCGATTCTGTTCTCAGATGGATTTGATCTTCCACATCAGATTATAGTCACCAAAGAGAAGCTCTCAAGGGGGTGGGGTTTCCAATGCTTGGAGTGGGAGAGAATTCTATTTGAAATAGATTTAATTAGGGTTAATTTCATAATTTCTCTAAAAACATAGGGTCTCATAATTTTTCCACATGGTTTTTCAAATCATGCACCATACCTACACCCTTTTTTGAAGTAAGGGAAATATCACATGATTTCATTGCACGAATTGACAAACAATTCTCAAACCATGCATTTCTTCACAAACAAAATTGCTGACATGGTTGCAAGGTCATGCTCCCCATATCACATGTTTTATCTTACCACACACCTTATATCCTCCCTCTGTCTGGTCTCACATAGTTATAACTAATTTTGTGCCATTCTCTGCATTGTTTCATCACACTATGTTACATGAATTTGTCTCCAAAAATATGGGTTATGGGATCCAAACCAGCCATGTACACCCCCCCCAAATGCCCCATAACCTCAACTAGCATTCAAATTAGGCCATATTTAAACATTTAAACTAAAATTTGAAAGAAATAAAAGGATATGTACCTTTATAAGTAACCTAGTTCTTAGAAATTATTTTATATTTATGTTTTAATTATAGTTATTTTAGGAATAGAAACTCTAATAAATGATAATAAATCCCATTATTTAGGATAATAATGGGTTGGTTACATCTTCATAAACATCATATCCCAAATAGTTATTATTGTAATTTTTTCTTGAGACTAATCTCTCATATCTCTTATGTTACTTAAAATACTATGAGTTGTAGTAATCCAAAATTATTACCAATACACGGTATGGAATGAATTTTGGTCAGAGTAGTTCAAGGAGAATATGTGGATGTCTACAAGGGAAGGTTGATCAGTCTCAAGAAACATAATGAAAAAATAAATCATCCAGAAATGAAGAAGATAAGGTTGATAATTTCTTATAACATTATCCTTTTGATGAATTTAGAGGATAACACATACCATAGTGGAGTGATAATTTTCATAAATTCAATATCTCATTTCCTTCAATGAATAATGAAATTATTTGATATAATCAAATGTAAGGTTCCGCACATCATAATTACCTATAATATTCACCTATGATAATGAATATATTATTTGTATTTATTTATTTATTATAAAAAATAAATTTTTTATGAATATAAAAATTAGTACATGAATCATAAATGAATGCATTATGATCATTTGAAATAAGAGTATGAGTATAGAGTAAATGGGTTTATCTTGTTTTTAATGGATCATACACATGAACCTTCTAAAATCCTTTTTTCGTGTTTACATTATTATTATTAATGTTCAATTACTCCATAAAATATAGAAGAAGGTTTTTGTTTTCTCAAAATAGGCTATACATGTGGGAGTAAAAATAGTGGAAAAATAAAATTTCACACTGATTGGAATGATACTGCAGTTAATGTATCATTTGATATGAATACGAGTGTAAATGATAATGGAGATCTCATTGGAGAAATGAAAATGGAAATTAAAGAACAAATTTAGGATATTCCAATGTTGTTTGAGAAGTTAAATATCTATTATAAGAGACCATTGTATTCTAGTTGTAAAAAATATTCCACATTATCAACTTTTTTGAAGGTATATAATTTGAATGATAGAAGTGGATGAAGAGACAAAATATTTAAAGAAATACTTGTTACCTGGAATGAAATACTAATAGAAGAAAATTAAATTCCTTGTCAAACATGTGATGTAAAATTAATGACATGTACAATGGGTATGATCTCTAATAAATATAATCTTATTCAAATGACTGCATTTTTTTCCATGGACTATGAATAACTCATATGAATTTCTTTTGTATGGTATGGATTGATATAATAAAAATGAATCAAGTCATTTGAATGTTTTTCTGTACATCCCTATAATTCAATAGTTTAGAATACTATATGGTTGTTATGAAACCATGTAACAATTGACATGGGATTAAAATACATGAATGAAATATAGGAACTAATTCCTATTAGAAGTTTCTCTTTTATGTATAGAAATTTATTATGAGTGTCCTAAATTTGGAAATGAGATGAGAAAACTTTGTCATGATTTATCTACAGATGGAAATAATCATTTTTTATACAGATTAGTATTCAAAGTATAAGGCCCAAAATATTTGGTAAATTATAAATCACCTATATTGTTATGTATGAAGATAAAATACATTGTGATTTCTCAGCTTATATATGAACCAATAAAACCTGATAATGGTACAAATGACAGTTTGGATCAATTATTTGAATATCTGAAATTTATGTAGGATATAGGTCTTACAACACACTATTCTCATAAAAGTGAAGAATTCCCAATGAGGGTAATGATATAAGGGATGATAAATGATTTTACTTCTTTTGTAACTTTATTAGGATATAATATTATAGAAATGTGTGGGAATCCTATTTATGAAGAAAGAATACACTCGGTTTTGTTGAATGATTCTTTAAAGTCTGTGTTCATAGGAAATTGAAAATATTTTCCTCAAATACATATATATTAATCCTTGATGACAACATTCAATAGGAATATCGAACAAGGTACAAAACTCCCTCCACTATCAGGTGATCAAATGTTTGATAAAGTAAAATATATTGCCATAATTTTTCGTAAACCAATTGCAAAAAAAGGAAATTAGGTTTGAATAAGAGATCAATTTTCATTGAATATCTATATTGGAATGGTTTATATGTGAGAAATTTTGTTGATGTTATGCATGTAGAAAAAAAAATATTTTTGAGTTTTATTATAATGTTACTATATTTTTTAAGAAAAATGAAAGATGGAAAAGAGAATAGGTTAGACGTGATTGAAATGGGTTTAATGGAATAGTTAAAACCAGTGATGGGTAAAGGGAGAACTTTTATTCCTCCAATATCTTAAACTATATCTGTAAAGGAAAAGTTTATATTTTTTCATTTTCTATTAGATTGTGAAATATCTAGAGGGGTATTCATATAATATAAATAATGTCATGTCAATGACTACTCTTCTGTTACATGGACTAAAATCATATGAATGTCATGATAAAAGGAAATAATTGTTGCATGTTTCTTTTCATTTCATTCCTCCCAAAAAATTATTGTATACATTAACCAGAGTCTACGTAATTGTCAAATCCAAATTCTGTAAATTTTTAAACACGATAAAGTTTCAAATCATGAATAATGAGGTTGAAGTCCTATTATGTGAATTGTTTTTATTCTACCCACAAAATTTCTTTGATATAATGGTCCACCTGATGGTTCACATGGTTAGGGAGTTTCAATATTGTTTTCCTATTCAATTATTGATAGGTGTAGCCCATTGAATGATATATGAATATTTTGAAAGGTTATGTAAAGAATTTATGTTGGATAGAATGTTTTATTTTAGAATAATATATTTTTAAAAAAGCTATTGAATTCTGTACTAATTACATATTAGATATTAACAACATTGGTGTCCCAAAAAAAATTCGAGGTGGAATTTTTTTTGGGAGAAGGGGTTTATAGAAAATATGTGGTTACAATTTCCTTCATAGAGAGGGATAAATTACATATTTACATTGATCATAATATTAATGATATTGATTCATACATTGAAGCTTGCAAAACAATTCTTCGAAATTTCAATCTATCATGGGATGAAGAATGGATATATAATACTCAAAATAAATACATTATTGGATGGTTCCAAGATCAGATGAATAAGGAGTTATTTAAAAAAACTAATTCAATCATTGAATGACTTTGATTTCTAGCTAGAGAACCAAATGAAAATGTCATATCATACACATGCTTTTCAATTAATGGTTATATTTTCTATAAAAAATTAAATATTGACTATAATAAAATTTAAAAGAGTATAGATACGATTATCGTGGATGCGATAAATATTACTGGTTCCAATGATAAAAATTCAATTTTTGAAAATATATAATGTTATAGAACAATAAATCAAATATATTAGTTGAATTGTACAACATTTAATGTGTTGATTTTTTCTGCAAATGGCTTGATAATATTAGTAAAATGTAGGTTGACGAAATTGGCTTGGTGAAGGGGAATTTAAATGGGGAAGGAAAAAAAGGTGATCCATTAAAAGTGGGATCATAATATGTGCAAGTATTTTATGTCCCTGATCCAAAAAACAACAATTGTTCAGTTATACTACTGGTGAATAAATCAATGATTTGGTTAGAAAAAAATTCAATCAAGGATGATCCTTTTATTGGGATATCACAATGATTTCACATTGTTCCTAATTTTGACAATGTATTGTAAATAAGATGGGACCAAAAAGAGGGTATTTGGACTCTCAATAGAGGATACAAATCCTTAAAATTTTTAAATTAATAAACAGAGATCAATGATAAGGTAAAATTGTTTTTTAATATGTTATGTCTTTCCTCATAATATTATCTACTCTCCGCATCAATAATATAATCAAAATTAAATGTTATACTACTCATAGATACAATATATTATGCACTTGATGATGTTATGAATCCCATGGGTGAATAGACTATAATAAATGAAATCCATTGTGAATTTTTAAAGGCAATGTTATGTTATAAATTATCTATTTTACCAAAAAAAATTAATGAAACCTTGATTTGATTTTTATACGAACCCTTATTTTTATTACACATTAATATAGGATTTAATTATATAAAATTACACTTAATACCACAAGTATGATTGAGATGTCCCATGTATTTGGGAATTAGGTACATTGCATTACAACATTAAACATGAATTGGAATATCTTTATTGAAAACATCTTTAACATTCTTGAGCTTAAAACTGCATTGAATAACCTAGAGAAAATACATAATAAAGTGGTGAGACATAAATAAAAATAAGTTAATAAACATTTCATAACATGTAATATAATAATAATTGTTATACAAGTCATAACAATGTGGCATAAATGGATATGAATAATAAGTCATGATATAGAATGTTAATCATGACATAATAAATGTGGAAACAACTTAAAACACTAAATTATAGGTCAAGGATAAACTAAGAAGACTTCATGGTGGAAAAATACACGGAAAGGAATTTGGTACACCCTGATCCTATCATTGTGTATCATGATACTAATCATAACCCATTGAATTGAAGCACTATATATTTTCGAGTGCACCCGTCACTTCTATTTCATTCTCATGTTTAAGTGTGCAACATAGATAATAAAACATGGATTTATTCATCATAATAATATATTACCTTACCAAAGATAGTATAATATATTCAGGTAATTTGAAAATAAAATTTTATATGTATATAAAATTGAACACCCTTGATTGGAAATGGGTACAGTATTCAAAACACAATTAGTTTGGTATGGAAAATCGTGGTGAAAATTAATCATGGTAATGGGTTTACATGGGAGGGATTCATAAGGGAGGAAAGGATATATAAAAATATATACATTATAATGTAATTTTTTGAGGTTATAAATCAAACCCCATCATTAGTACTTCCAAATAAAATGGAATAACACAATAAGAAAACATTGATAAAGATGAGAAAGGAAAGAACCCTTATAGAATTTTGGCATGGTAATGGGTCTACATGGGAGGGATAAATGAGAGAGAAAGGGTTCTATAATCAATTATAAATTATAAGTTATGTTTTGGGGACATGTGAAAACATACCTCATCTTTATTAAATTAAAAAAATGTAATATCATATATGATATTTTGGAATAAAAGTGAGAAGGATAGGATCCCTTACCATATGAGGGTAAAAACAAAAGATTGAAAGGGGATTCTATGGATATTGTGGGAACCATGGAAGGATTATAGAGAGACTAAGTTTGAATGAGTTTATTCATCAAGGGTTTTTATTGAAGATAATAGTGAGATTGGGTGGGGTTATATTGGAAAAGATATGGATTTTTTTTTATTTTGGTTTAAGACTCTAAAAAATAAAATATTTCATTCTAGAAACCATCACATGGTTTTGGCCCATGATTTTTTAAAAAGTAAATAGGTTTAAAAAAAATTATTATGGAAAGGTCTGAATTTAATAAAATATTACAATTTCTTATGTGTAGGTGAGTCACATTTTTAAATAAATGAATTTAAAATCTTAAAATACTATATAGGTTTTGGAGGATTGATAAAGGATCAATAAAATTAATAAAATAAATATACAGTAAATTTAATTTAAGTGGAAAACATATATTGTTCCAAATATAACCATTATAGTATTTATTAAATCATATGTTCTTCATCATGATGTCATAAAACAAACCGTATATCTTTACGACATTTATTTTTTACATGAAAATTCTACTATCTCAAAACATTATGAAAAAATCATCCTTAGATAAATTTTTTGTTATGATTAAAAAAAATATTCATTATATCTAAATTTTTTTTATATATTTTCATTTTTACTTTTAAAATAATATTCAACATTTATTGAAAAATTATAGGTTTTTTTACAATAATAGTTTTTGAACCTTTATATATAGTATATTTAACATCATAAAATTTATATGACCATTTATAATTAATAAAAATTATTTAATAATAAAATTTTATTAAAATACTATTTATTTCAAAAATCCATTAATAGATTTGAATATTACCCGAAAATATAATTTGAGTTTAATTTAATCGAAATCAAAATCATTTATAAAGTAAAAATAAAAATGGAAAAAAATAATTATTATTAAAAAAAATATATATTCTTATTACTTTGTTCTTAATACATTTCTATTAATTACACCTGCTTATGCCTTAATATTATGGTGTGTGATGGTGAGACTTTTATAGGTGTGTTCAGCAATCATGGTTTGGGTCATGACCTCGATGAGCTCGAACATCTCCCTAAAATGTTTTCCCTCATGATTAATTTCTTGGATATCTACTTTACCTTGGTCAAGGGAAAATAATGGTAATTCTAACTCCCATAGAATCTTCGATAAATGGACTTTATAGGGTACAATCCTTCTATATGAGTCCATAAATTCATATTTCTATGTGAATTGGATTTTTTAATCCCTATATTTATATTAATCACCTGATCACTATTTAATGGATATATTAACAATGGTAATATTCATAATGGACATTTAAATCCAACTACACAACCAAGTATGTTCATGTGTTTTCTATTACCATATTATATAATAAGACATTTAATTCAATCAAAAAGGGAAACCTAATTTATAATAGTTTAGGTTGTTACAATCATCCCCACTTGAGGAATTTCACCCTCAAAATTTTCATTTCACCCCCCCATAAAATAAAAGAAGGTAATTTTGTCTCATCACTTCCTATGGTTTCCACATTACTTCTTCAAAATTTTGGTTTCTCTATATAACTTTGACAATGTGCATTGTTTTATTTAATATAACATTGTCTATAAAATCTACGATTGTTATCGGCTTCCCCTTATAAAAACGATCATTGTCTAATGGAACCAACACTATATTGAGTACATTTAAGGGGTAAAGTATTTAATTCTTCATTATTGATACATGTAATCCATGATGAACTGAAGATTGTTTATGTGGGATTTCATGTCGATAGGCTGTCACTCTGATGCAATCAAGGATCACGAAGTTGTCGATATATCTTGGACTAAGCTTTTCCGTATTACAAATATAATCACATTAATCCATGTATATATGATGAGAAATACAATATCTTCAACATCGAACTCTATGTCTCATCAATTATTGTCATCATATATATTTTTCCAACTCTGAGTAGTCTTGATGTGATGATGAATGGTCTTAAAAATTTCCACCATTTTTACTCGACCATTTCGGTTCCCCAAATTCATCATAGCATGAAAGTTTCTTGCAGCTCTTCCCATAAACAGCTTTATAGGGATCCATTTGGATGCTTGAGTGGAAACTATTTTTTTTAAGAGAAATCGACAAGTGGAAGCTATTGATCCAATCCTACAATTAAGTCCAGTAAAGAGGCTCTCAATGTGTCCTCATGTTTCTTGAAGGTCTGCTCATTTTAGCAATCAGTTTGAGGTTTATAGGCCATTATAAAGTTCAAATCATTATTTATAATGTGTTGTAGACTCTTTGAAAACATAGAGGTGAATCTTTGATATCTATCAGATATAATCTATAGTGGTACTATGTCCATCCTGACCACTTCCATGATGTATATCCATGTAAGTTGATCTAGTGGGAATTTTTATAGTATTGAAATGAAGTGTACAATCTTTATAAGATGGTCCACCACAACCCATATATCATTATTCCCTATTAATGTATTTTGATGATCATTGAAAATGTATATGGTGATGTTTACCATTTTTTATATTAGTATAGGAAATGGTTACATCATCCCCTTGTATTTTTTTCTTTCTGCTTTTAGTTGCTGACATACATGACATCTTGATGTATATTCTATGATCTCTTTCTTCATATTGTCCCAAAAATAGTGTTCTTAGATATTTTGATATATTTTTCAGCTTCTTGGTATGATGGAGAATGTTTGGATATGTAAATCATCTGACAACACCTTCTTTCACTCAGGATTTGGTGGTGCACATAGTCTTGACCCAAATCTCACCACAACATCTTCATTAAGAGTAAACTTAATGTATTCCCCTTCAATTATAGCTTCCAATTTCTTCATAATTCCCACATCAACTCTTTTAACATCCTTTAACATCTCCAGAAGTGATGTTGGGGAAATTATTTTTGAAAGGATTGATGATGATCCTTCCTTTTTGATTCCCATTTCCATCCTTTCCAAATATAAGAAGTTCATATCTCCTCCCATTCTAATCAATGATATTATTGTCAGATCCTTTTGGTGTAGATAATCTACTACATTATTCACTTTCCTATGATGATAGTGGATAGATAAGTCACAGAATTTGATCAGCTCTAGACATCTTCATTAGTTAATATTCATCTCTTTTTGTGAGAAAATATACCTAAATATTTTTGGATCATAATATATTTTACATTTCCCCCAAAAATAGAAAATACTACAAAATTTTTAAAGAGAAACTCACTACAGTGAAGTACTGATCATGTGTTGGGTTGTTCTATTCATGAACTTTCAACTGCATTGAATCATAGAAAACGACATTGTCATTTTACATCAACACACAACCATACCCTTCTTAGAAACTTCCATGGATACTATAAAATACTCTCTACATGGGGGTGGTGTGAGAACAGGTTCAGTAATAAACATCCTTTTCAACTCCATGAATCTTTTTTTAATTGTTAATGTTAAGAAAACGTTATTCCCTTTTGGGGTATCTTGGTAAGAGTATTTGACAATCAAAAGAAATTTCTCACAAATAAGTGTTAATACCCATATAACCAAGGAAAACTATGGATATCTGTCATAGATATTGGTCTCGACCATTCTTCTATTGCTTAAATCATTAAAGGTTCTATAGATATCTCATTTTATATGATGATATACCATGGGAAAGGTTCTTCCTTCAACAAGAAATAACATTTTATGTACTTAGAATAAATACTTTTCTTCCCCAAGGTCTTTAGCACAGTATTAAAATTCCCCACATGCTCTTATTTAATTTTGAAGTATTTTAGTATATCGTATATATTGTCTACCACATATTTGTTGAGGTAATCTATAAGGAATCTTTTCATCAAGTCCATGAAGATTGTTCAAGTATTAGAGATTCTGAAGGGCATTACTATGAATTTATAGTGCTTGTACCTTGAACGAAAAGTGGTATTGGGGATATCATCCTTCCTCACCCAAACTTGTTAATATCTAGACCACAGATCTGCCTTTGAAATGTATTTTTATCCATATAGTTTATCAATCATGTCATCATTCTCAGGAAGCTGATCCTTGTCCTTTATTGTGATCTTGTTGGGCTAATAATAATAAATGAAATGACACATTGACTTATCCTTATTTTTTACGAAGAGGACTGGTGCACCCCAGGGAGAAGCACATGGGCATATGAAACCTTTATCCAAATTCTACTATATTTTCTTATTTACCTCATCAAATTCTAAAATTTCCATTATATAAGGATTCTTGTATAATGGTAATGGCCTAGGTATATGCCCAATTAGAAATTCAATATCTCAACATGAAGGAAGACAATACAATTCATCGGGAAACACATCAATGTATTACCTCATAGTGGGAATTTATTCATGTATTATTCTTTCCACAGACTCAATAATTTGAGCTGAATATGCTTTCTCATAGGGAAATAATATCCATTCCTAAGATGATGGTTCTAAATAAGATTCAACCTCATCCTTCCACATGTACAAAATCGGGGATTGATTCGCAATACGGAGAGTAATTTTCTTCTCATTGAAATTTATGTATACTCTATATTGTGAAAGACAATTCACACCCATAATTGCATGAAATTACACAATAGATAGTACGAAATGGTTTTCTAGGAAATTAATCCCAAAAAAATTGATGTGGGAGGAGTTATATACATGGGATACAATAATTTCCCCATTTTCAATTTTCCTCAAAAATCTCTACGTCCATGATTTTTTGTGGTATTTGAAAATTTATACTAAACATTGATGATAAGAAGGATTTATTTGAACCCAATTCAAAAAATAGGTTCACTACTCTTGAATGAATAATTAGTGTACCTTTCACCACTTTGTTGTCGGGATTCCTTCTGCAGTAGTGATGGAAAAAAGCCCACCATTTCTACAATAGAGGTTATTTATTGTCTTTGAAAACCCTTATCTTAGTACATTGGTTTGAGAAATACCATGGTGCCTTATAGTTTTAGAAATAAACAATATATTTAGGGTTGATGAATGAAATCCTTTCCTCCATCATAGTATTGGGTTTATCCTAGGGGAAGTCACTGGTTAGGTTCCCTTCCATCCCACACCTTATGAATTTCATTGTCCCCTTCAAGAAATTTTTGGGGTACTTCTTTGCACACCTTTAGAAGGTGGGTTGTTGAAATTTCATGGCACCATTAGATCTCCTTGTCATACTATTAGAATTTTTCTCCACTTTTAACTTCATATCCCTATGATACCCTTGATATTCACTGATCTCTATTTAAACTATGAGGGAAAATCAGAAAATTTATTTATAGCTATAAAATTAATGGATCCCCAAGTCTATCTGTAGGGTTGGTTTTAGCCCGCCCAAAGACATTCTGAACATTGAATTCATGTTTTATGATAAATTCAGAGTCCTACTATGAAATCCATGGGAATTTTTCTTTATACACCCCAATAGATTCATTGTCTATATACTTTATGGAAAGGAAATACCTTTAAATTTTAAGTTGGAGGGTGTGGGGAAATTTTTTATCGAAATACATTTTCCAAATATCAATCCACACCATTTCATTTATGTCTTTTATAGGCTTTACATTATTTTTATCAATGTACACCTTTGATCATCTTCGCCCTCCATAGGATAAACAAACAAAAGAACCCTCTCTTGTTTAGAGAATTGAAGGATGTAGAATATCTTCTCAATGGAGTTTTTCCATTTTTCAGAGATTAAGGGATCAGATGATCCCTAGAAATTTGGAGGACTTTGTCACATGAAGCTATTGATTTGAGCTTGTTCTCTATTTGGAGGATTTGTATGCTTCTATGAATTTGGGTTTCTATTTAAAAACCTGATTCAACTTTGAGAGTGTCATCTAGAAGTGTTTGGTTCCTTCTCCCATTGGGTTGGGAATCCCATTCGGGTAGTAATCATATTACTCTTTAGAATGATTTATTACATATTTCCTTGTTTATTTGGACCATTGGCTAGAATAAAAGAAAAATTAAGTATGATTATATTTAACCTTTATGTACATAAATGATAATTTATTGAAATTAAAGGGATAACATAATAAGTATTATTATTATGTATGATTTCTTGGCTTCAGTTATTTTTATCCATGATACATTTCCTAACATATAATTTTATGTGATTTTTTTAATCACTTAATAATGATTTGTAATGAGATTATGACTTACCATAGTGTATCCCTTGAGAGTGTCAAAACTGGTGCACAATAAGGCCTATTTTCTTGCACCATGTTACCTTGAGTCAGTCCCGGAACACCTTGCTAGAATTTTTACTCCTGAGAATATCTTTTCCAGAATAACGTCCACTTGTAGTATCTAGATAGAGATTTATATTATGGATAAAACACTTACTCTATACTCACCAAAATTTTAGGGATTTTTTCTTATACATAGTTGTATCTTTAAGTAATTTTCTTTAGTTTTCTAATCATATTCTGAAAAATAAATAATCCTTTCCTTTGATACAAACTATAAAACCCTTCTTTTTATTACACATTAATTCATTATTTATTACATACATTTACAATTAATCAAATCTAAAATATAGGGAATTCTAGTGTCTTTGGGAATTAGGTTTGTTTCATTACAACATTAAATGTGAATTACAACATCATTATTGAAAACATCCTTAATATGATTGATCTTAAAAAGAAATCGGATAACCTGGGAAAAATAAATTAGAAAGGGGTGATACATAAATCCCAATGAGGGAATAAACATGGAATAACATGAATATATTTATAAATTTTTAACATGTAATTATAATGATTCATAAATGAACATGAATAATAAGGCATGATATAGCATGAAAAACATAACACGAGAAATGTGGAAACAACTTAAGACACTATATCATAGGTTGAACCTAAACCATCGGGACTTTATGGTTGAAAAAGACCCATAAATTAATCAGTTACACCACTATCCCAACATGACATATCATGATATTAAACATTATCCAATGCATTGGAGTGCTATATAATTTTTTGTGCACAGGTCAGTTTCATTTAATTCTCAGGCTTAAGTGTGCGACATATATTTTAAAAAATCAATACATTCATTGACATAATTTATTCAAAAAACAATGATAGTAGAATAAATACATGTAATTCACCAATAAAAAGGTATATTTTTTAATCATGAACACCGTTTATAGGAAATGGGGATGGTATTCAATACACAATTGGTTAGGAATGGAAAATTAAGGGAACCAAGGTTGTTCTATGTGGAAAATGGAGCATGGTTGTTGTTGGTTATCAATACAGTCATCGATGATCAGGGAGGTTGAAAGGAAAGGAATAATATAGTTCAAGAAGAAATTTAGTAAAAAGGTGGCATTGTTTCCCATGTATTTCCAAATTTTTGGGCTAAAAAATTTGGAAGCTGGATTTCAATGATAACACTATTTTTTCTTTAAAGGATTATTTAATTATGGAAAAGGAATGATTTCAATGAAGAGGGGCTTAATGAATTGGGTTTCACAAATGGGTAATGTTTTCTGATAGTGTTCTCTATGAATATGATGAGATTCACAAATAGGTATATAGTGTTCTCCATGATTTTGAGATTTTGTGATTCGCAACCAGTGACTGAGATCTTCTTGGTCAATAACGGAATGTTTCTCAATTAAAATGGATTTTGTGATGGATTTTGTGGGAAATATTTGTGGTTATGATGGGCTTTGTGAATAGAGAATTTATATGGTTCTTTGTGAAGGGTGAAACACCGTAAATACATTTCTAAATGATCTGTAAAAATCCATCATGAAAAAAGGATCTTCATGAATGGTCGAGAATATAAATATGAAGTTAACCCACAATATTCCAAATGAGTTTTGAAGGAAAATTCAAAAACACATTGAGTTCATGAAGAGCATCATGAATCATTATTTCTCTGCCAGCATGAGCATCACGAAAACACTATATGTCTAGACTAATGTTAAATGATTTTTTAAGGGCACTTTGAAATAATGGGGTATTATATGTTGACACAGTAATGTTTGTAAATAAAATTTGTTCCGCAAAGGAAAGAGAGATTCCCAAAGGCAGTTTTTTTCTATGATGGAAGAGGTTCTTTGTGATGGAAATGTATTTTGTGAAGGCATTGTATTTTGTGAAGGTAGGGGTGATTTGTGTTGGTGTGAGATTCACAAATGATCTTTAAAAAAAGGGAATATTGAATACCATGTTTATGTGAATAGGGATTCCAAAGTGCATCAATGTAGGTCCATAATGCAAGCAGAGTCTCATGCTAAGTTAGGGAAAAATAATTTAACGAAAATCAATTGATGTGACCTTCATGTCTACAAACTGATTTCAGATTCATTCCAATGAAGTGAGAAAGGGGGAGTCAATGGAAGTGTTGTAAGGTATGTAGTTAGTTTTCCCTAATTTGTTGTAAAGGATGTGTTCCTGGAACAATGTGACTGGGACCAAACTTTAGTATTCATCATATAGTGAAGATTAGTGTATTTTGGTATGACTGGCACACTTTTGGCCTATTCTCCATTGACATATCCCTTAGTGGTAATCAAAGTAAAAATGTTATGTCATCTATTTTCATGTGAATGTTTATTGATAATAATCTCCATCATACATGTTTAATGAGTTTGAACCCACATCGTAACAAGATCCATCACATTAAAATAAAAAGTTGACACCTTGATTCACCCCTCCCTTCTCAATTTGTCCTAGGCTTCTATAAGTGATATCAGATTGTAAAGGTTGCTGGTGTAAAATTTGTCACTTATTGTCATGGATAATTCAGTCATTGTTAAGGGAGCTATAATGACCCAATGTTTTATCAATGGAATTACCTACTTATAATTATGCCGTATAGTATAATCACATTGGGAAGCATAATGACTTATAATTATATTAAATACTATCTTACAATTAAAGACAATTTTTCCACTTCAATGTTTTGAATTTTGAAAATACGACATACACTGTTGCGATGAGTAACATCTCTGGAGTATGATAGGAAAAACATATTTTTTTTGTGAATAGTAACCTACCCTTATTAATAGTAACCTACCCTAATGAATATTAGTATGTCCCTTCTGAATATTAAATCATCCAAAATAATAGTAACCTTATCGTTGAATGATTTATTAAAATTTAGGCATCTTATAAGTGACAATTTGACCATAGTAATAATATTAGTAATTTTATAAGTCATAAATAATTAACTATAATTAATTTAAAAGAAAATTTATTTATCTAATATTTTTTCATAAATTAACAATTCTATGTATTTTTGTTATAGTAATGTTTAATAAGAACTTATAAAATTTTAGAATACATTATAAAATTAGTTTTAATTTTAAAATATGTATTTTTCAACTATATAATGATTTTAATAAAAAATTAAATTAATAATATTTATAAAATTAATTTTAAAAAAATGACATACTTTTTGGATTATAAACTTTACTTAATGGATAGGGTTAATTTTTTATATTTTTCTGAGATACGTGAATATTTGGTGAAAAGTAAAATACGATAATTCACGATAAATGCTAAATACCTAAATTATGATGTCATAAGCTGATGTATGGATGATATAAGGACATTATCACAAATTCAAATGAACAAGTTACTATTATTGGTCATGTAATAATCACTATTACTTTTCTTGTGGATAAATAATGAATTAATAAATATAATATTGAAAAATCCCATGTCCCCTTCACTATAAATACCACCCTGCACACTCTCATTTCCACACACATATATAGATTGAATCCTTTTATAAAATCAATCCAAAAACTTTCTCTAGACCATCCCCCACGTCTAAAGAGCTTCTAGTCTCAACAAAAGTCCAATCCAAGGTTCCTTAAGGAGGATCCAAGAGGTAATTTCTCTCTCTACTTTCCTATAATTTTTATTCAATATCGGGTTCTTTTCTTAATCTCTCCCCACCTATCCTCATTTAAATGGAATGTTAAATACAAAATCATAACTATTATTTATTTTTATGATACTAGTGGTATAATATATCATCCAACCCCCTTCTCCACTTCTTTTTTTGAATGGAAAACGTAGCTTGTGAGGTGTTAATTTATCATTTTCTAGAACACATGTTTTCTTTTTTCCATTACTACCATTAGATTAGGTCATGAAACCATTTTTAGGGTTGAACTAGATTATTTTATATGTATTATATAATATTTAATTTAATAGATCTAAACTATGTGCATATTACTAAATTATTAAACAAAACAGGTTTAGCATGGTCGAAAACCCATATGTATTAACCCAAACAGTCATCATTAAAATTTCACTAATTACTCATCCACATGGTATATAAAATAATTCATTATAATATCATTTAAAATAATATAATATCATTAATATCATATAATATTATTTCTGGTTGTTTATCCATGTTCTACAAGAACTTCTATTTTTTAATACTAGTGAATTGTTCAAGAAAACCATAAAAACCAATATTCCCAAACAGTGGATTTAAACCCTATAACTAATCCAAAGGCCAATAAAATAACCTAATGAAACCATAAAGAACCATATTCATGTAAAAAGGTTCTGTAATTGTTAATTAATGAATCTAATTTGTTAATAAATGACTTTAAAGTGAATAAAGTGTTTGAATACAATGTAAGGGGAAATTCTCGAACCCAACATTCTTTCCTCCAGTTATCCCACTTTCACTCAATTCTTTTATGGTCACTGCTTAAAAATAAAATTTTCATCATTATATTATCTTTTTTGGGATATTAATGTTTCCCATTGGAGTTTATGTTGAACAAATATTATTCAAAAGTACTCTTACTTTAAAAACACAACTTTTAATTCTCACTCATGGATGATCGCTCTTGTACTAAGTATGTTACTTCCACTTTCTTTTTGGGAATAACAAGTTTATGAATGTGTTCTTATGAGATTAAACCCATTCCTTTACATGGGTTAGTTATGTTCATTTTTAATATATGTTAAATGAGATATTCATGGTAATGATGATGTTATGATGTGATGGGTGCACCCAGAATTATATAGCCCAAAATGAATGTTATGATGTGATGGGTGTTCTTGAAATTATAAAAAGCATAAATACATTGATTAAAGTGATGAATCCCACGATTTAAATTAAAATGATGTGTGAAAAATATTCTATATTTCTTCACAAAAAAGAGTGGTAGATGACAACTAAGACATGATGTTTCATTTTTATGCATTGCCACATTTCAAGTCTTTTATTAATGATTCATCTCATTTTCATGGTCCTATTATTATGTTAGGATTATCGTCTCCCCATTATATATTTTTCTTATCTATTATATTACTGGGATTTTATCTCACCCCTTTTTATGTATATCCTCAGGTTATTATGTGTACTTAAGAGTTTTCAAGGGACAATAAGAAGCTTGAGAAGAATTAATAAAATAAATGTCTATGTTTTATGTTGTAAATGATATGTTTGGTCCTAGTTTTCCAGATAAACTAAACCTTTTTATCATCGCTATTTAAAATTATTATATTGTTTATCTTTATTATGATGTAATACTAATGTTTGAAAAGCCACGATTTCTATAGTTAGTATCAGAGGAAAGGTATAGTTAACTTGGGAATTTGGATTAGTGAACCCTAGAGAAATCCTCTTGTATGAGACTAAGTAAAAATATGAACATAAGAATATTTACATAGGGATACCATAAGTTTTGATTTTAGTGACAATTGTACAAATAAATAATTTATTCATGAATTTTTTACTTATTTCTTGTTCTAACCTTTTCTGTTTTTGAAAATGTTGGGAACCAGGAGAAAACAGGCCAACAACTCATGAAAGGGCCAATGAAATACATTCCCAAAAGATGTCCCTGATGCTTTGGGAGGTGGAGTTCAATAAATTATGGAGATTATTACCCAACTATCTCAGGTTATGAACAATAAACATAATACTAGGGAAAGTCATCCACCCCCAAAGAGGGATAAATTGGTTATCGAATGTTTTATGTGTCAAAGACCACCGACATTTAGTGCCTCTTCTGATCCACTGGTTATAGAACAGTGGGTCAACTACATGGAGAATAAATTTTTAATACTTAACGTAATTGAGATGGAGAAGGTGACACTATCCATATATTTTCATGATAGAGAGGTCGATCAATGGTGGGATTTGATTAGGAACACCATGCCAAGGGAAGAAATTGAGAAGTTGGAATGGGAAGACATTAAGATATTGTTTCTTAATATGTATTTCCCACGAACGCTTCGTATTAAGATGGAGTGAGAATTCATAAAGATCAAGAAAATGTAGGGAGAATCTATCATTACCAATGATGATAATTTCAGAAGGCTTTTATGGTATGATTCAGGTTTTGTTATCAACAATGATTGAAAAATTGAAAGATTTTTTAGTGGATTAAAAGCACACCATCAAAGGGCTCTTATAAGTTGAAACTTTGAGAGTTATGAAGAAGTTTTTCATTTTTATCTCAATGAAGGGATGAAGTTTTGATAATATTCACATGGCTATATTGATAAGAAACACATGATGGAGTTTCTATCTAGAGGATCTAACAATAAAGTTGGGAAAAAATGCAACGACCCACATGCCAAAAATGTGGTAAGTTGCATCATGAGAACTACCTAAAAGGAATGGGAAAATGCTTCCTATATTGGAAGGAAGGACACCATGCTCAAGAGTGTAGAAAAGAAATTATAAGGAAGGATAATTTCTGAGAAGAAAGGGGAGAACCACTAATGGTCCAATGCTACAACTATAGAGAGAAAGGGAATTATGCAATCCAGTCAACTAAACCTTGACTCATCGAGGGTAATCAACAATAGCAACCACCAAATCCAATGAAACAATAGAAGGATATGTGTTTACTACTATGGAAGTTGAGAAAGATAATGAATTAATACAAGACACACTTTCTATTCACTCAATAATGTTAAATGTTTTACTTAATTCTGGTTCTATGCATTCATTTATATCTTGAAAGTTTTCTAAAACTGTTGAATCGAAGCACTAAAACAATTAAGTAGAGATATCTTTAAAAACTCCAAGTGGTGAAATCATTGAAACCCATGTGTTTTACTTTTCTACTATTAGTGTATGTGAGAATATTCTTCGAGGTAATCTTGTTATACTTCCCTTGGAAAAATTTGATGCTATAATGGGAATGGATGGATCTCATTATATAGAGCACATATCAACTATTTGGAAAAGGAAATATCTTTTCATATTTCGAACCATCCCATGCGCCTATACAAATTCAAGAAGGATCATGAATGTCCTTTGAAAAATCCTTCAATGGTGTGGGTGTTGATTCCCTATAAAGAAGCATACCTCACCCAAATGGTTATGTAACGTCCGGACCCCAGTTACCCAGAGTCGTTGCATTATTACATGATATTGGCATGATCACAAAAGATTAAGTCTCGAAAGACCGATTAGTTTAGTATCCTTCAAAACACTAGATATATTCATGTATTACAATACATCATAAAGTGATGAAAAAACTAAAACAACATCTTGTCTTCATATCCCCTCATACATTCCCTAAAGGTGATTCATAAAATGCTTCTTCACATACTTGGAAAAATTATAACATTGAAAGGGGTGAGCTCAGATTCTTAGTAATGATATCAATATAGTGGAAACTTTCATAAATAAACATAAATATTTAAGGAAATTTATAACTAAAACCAAGGCCTTTTAAACTTAAAATTCATCATAATATGGAAGAAATAAAATAATATAATGCCATTTATTTATTCACATGGATATTCTACTAGTTGAATAATCACATACAATATCAATAACCACTTTCATAATGATGGAATGCATAATGCCAGACTATCATAACCACATACTCAAGGCCTCGTTCCAAGACTACAAATAAGATTTTGTCAAGTCCTTGTTCCAAGATTCTACATTGTCTCATGAGACCTATCGATGCATCTAAGATCTATAGAGGGCTCCACCTATCACTTATTAAGTCCAATGCATTCCTTATATGAACAGGTTTAAACATAACTTAAACATTCATATTAAAAACGGCATACGAAATGTCAATACATTCTCCATAAACCATGAATGGTATAAAAATAACACATCCATATTCAAACATATCAAGAAACCTCTAATACAATATGGATATTTTTTTATCATAGAAAATCATCTTCAAATAAACATAAAATCCATCAAAGGATGTTGATATAGATGAAATCAAAACTATTTGAGTGAAATATCTAATTTTTTAAATCATTTAAAAGTTACATAATTATAAAATAAAACATCTAATTTGAAAATATTCTTATAATATTTTAAGGGAAGCTTCAATGATTTTATAATGGTGAAAAATATCCTCACCTGCCGTTTATGTTAAAAAAAATTCTTACCTTAATTCTGTCGAAATGGTTAAAAAGGACCTTGTTTGGAAAATGACCAAAAAATTCCATTATAAACATCTTATAAAATGTCAAAATGGGTATAAATGACTTTATCCCATTGTCTATAAAAAAGTTATAATGATTTGAAATACATTTTTAAGGAACATGGATGTGGATGATAAAGCGGTCTGAGTAGATAATTATGTATAAACAACCTTGGATAATGAAGAGATTGTAAAATAAACCCTTAACTTGTACATTTCCTTGGTAGAGGGTAGGTTAGCCTCTTGTATAATAGATAAATAATTGTTATTATGTTATACAAGAATCATATACATAAATATGATATCATATATGATCCTTTGATATTGATTTGTTAATAATATTTTAGTATTATCGTCATTTCTGGTGTTCACTTACTCAATTTATTTTATATATTTTGTTACATAAGTTGTGTTTGTTATCCATAGGTTGTATATTATTCATATCCAGAATGATATAAAATCCTTAAACATTATTTTTAATTATCAAATGAAAATTTTTCTTGAATGGATATGTTGGGGAATGAATCTTATCGCATTCGTGGAGACGGTAGTCCGTACGTATGTACGAGCGACAATATCATTATTTTGATATTAAAATAATATATAATTGTATGTTGTATCATATATAGAGAATAATTATAATTTTATATTTATTATTTACCAGAATTAAACATTATTATTATACCCATGAAAATAATAATTTATTGAATAACAATTACACCACGACGTTGAGACGGTAAGCCGAACATACGCACGTATGGCGGCATGTCATTCAAGGGATGGATAGAATATTGAATATGGTTTTACTCTATTTATAATAACATCAAATTATATAGAAGATACTGGACTTTTTATTTTATAATGGAAATAACAAAGAAATAAGAAGTTTAAGAAGAAAGGAACTTGAAAGAGGGTGGTGAAAACATTACATCTTTTTCGGGTTATTCCTATTGATTTGATCTAAAGGGATCCATAGGTTAGATTTCTGATCAAAATAAGGCCTCTAGGTTGAAGTGAGCGACGTTTATAGAATATTTGGGCAGGGTTTGGACGATCCAAAAGGCTTTGATGGTGTGAAATTGAGAGAAGGGGGAGTGCCCTTTTATTAAAGGGGTGTGGGGCACCTTTGGAAAATATAGAAATATTAATTTATAATAAATTCATATTTAGTTAATAATGGCTCCAAAGTGACTTATTTAGAGTATAAGGTGGGTATGGGTTGAAAACCACCCAACCAATAGGTTTTATACATGTTTGGTTCACTATATTAACCCTATCTTTTAGTTTTAACTCTTAGTTAAATAGTTTCACATTTTCCATGTCTCCTTGAATTTTTATATTACATAGTAATAAACATACTATATACTTACAAGATACCCCAAAGAGGTCCATTAATGATACACCTATCATTATATAATTCTCTTGGATAATATATATATTTTTAGAAATTTATATTAATTATTACTATAAAATTTGTTTTAAATACTCTTTTATGTCAATTTTGACACTATTTGCTATTTTGTTCTTTATAAATTCATAACAGCATTATTACTTCAATAATAATTCATTTAATCAAACCTAACATGTCATTTTAACCTATATATTTCGTTTAATTCATCAAAAGTTTCAAATTATATTTATTTGGTATTAATAATATCAATTATTTTAAAATTTCACAAATAATGTAATTACTACATCATCATTGTGTCATAATTAAATTAAATTATATAATGTCTGAAAATTATAAATAAATTACCAATATGTAGGAAATATTTTTGGCATTATAATGAATATTTAGAATCAAATTTATATTATGTATAACCCTATATTAAAAATGTTTCAGTTATTAAACTTTGATTTTAACTATTTTAACTCTTCTTTGAATTAAAGAATAAAAAATGCCATAATCTATTCCATGTGGACCAAAGAGGTTCATATTTTATTCCTAAGGTTTTTTTTGGTGAAATTATACATATCCAATAGAATTAGATATGTTTTAGGATAATAATAATATCATTTTTATCCTTAATTACCCTATTTACAATTAACCGTGGTAAATAAAAGCAAAAAAAGTTACTATTCAACAAAAATTATTTTTATCTTATTGAACCACATTTTACTTCTTGATATTAACCGTGTCTCTCAGATTATTTAAATTACACTCACAGAAGTTTTATAAATATGTTTTATGTGAATTTTCAAATTCTCCTAAGAGATGGGTAAAAGACGGTGAAATGTTTAATAAAATTTTATATATCTAAAATTATTATAAACTGATTACAATGAATTGAATTGAACATATATAGGTATTATGTAATTATTTTGACCTAAAATAAATTTAAATAAAATAAATAATTATTTAAATAAAAATTCAGTTTTCAACTATGACTCAGTGTTTTTCACTATTCATCGAAAATTGAATGTTTTTAGAAAAATAACAAAATTTCACCCTAGGATAATTTTGATATTCTGAATCCAAAAATGAAGTCCATTTTGAGAGATAAAATTTATAATATTTTAAAATTTGGATATTACTATTCATAATGTCTAGTTTGATTAGTCGTGGTGTGTGTTAGAACTCGAAGTTGTGTAAAACACATGCTACTGTATTATTCAAAGAGAAGCGTACCATGGAAGCTTGGGGTGTTACATTCTCCATTACATCAAATAATTTCATCCTCGAAATTTCTATAATATTACTGCATAAAAATAATCGGGTGGTTCTTTATCATAAGTTCCTCGGGTTCCCACATTGCCTCTTCCATCTTATGGTTTCTCCATAAAACTTTTACCAAACGAGTCGTTCGGTTTCTCAGCACTTGTTCTCTTGTATCAAGAATCCTGACAGGCTCTTCACAATAAGACAGATCGGGTTCTAGTTCTAATTCCCATAGGTGAGTACATGTGTTATATCAGACATATATTTTCTCAATAATGATATGTTGAACACATCATGATCTTTGGAGAGATTTGATGACATTGCCTAACTGTAAGCTACAGCCACAATTCGTTCGAGAATTTCGAAAGGTCTAATGTACCTGGGACTCAATTTTCCCTTCTTAACAAATCATATAACTCCCTTCCAGGGACATACCTTCAAGAAAAAATGATCTCCTACCTGAAATTCCAAATCCTTCCTTCAATTATCGGCATATCTCTTCTGCCTACTTTGAGCTTCTTTGATGTGGTTTTGGATTACCTTCACCTTTTATATTGTTTCCTCCACTAGTTATGGGCCTATGAGATTTCTTTCACCAAAGACGTCCAAACAGGTTGGTGTGAGACAAGTCTTTCCGTATAATGCTTCATATGGTGCCATCTGAATAATCGAATGGAAGCGATTGTTATAGGAAAATTCTACCAGAGGTCAATATTGATCCCATATACCTTGATCCTCAATTGAGCATGATCTCACACTACTGGAAAATAGACCTATCCCCACGGTTTTCCTCAAAACCGTGGGGATAGACCCCCCTATACCCACGGTTTTGGAAAACCGTGGGTATAGGTCAATTTTCAAGACCTATACCCACGGTTTTCAAAAACCGTGGGCATAGGGGGGTCTATCCCCACGGTTTTCCAAAACCGTGGGGATAGGTCTTGAAAATTGACCTATACCCACGGTTTTCGAAAACCGTGGGCATAGGGGTACCTATCCCCACGGTTTTGAGGAAAACCGTGGGGATAGGTATAGGATAAAAAACCAATACCCACGGTTTTGAAAAACCGTGGGTATAGGTTTCCCATGTGTGCGCGGGAAAAAAAATTTTCCGCGGGGAGGATTTTTTTTTGGCGGGAGTCCTATACCTACGGTTCTTCCCTCTATACCCACGGTTTATATAACTATATATAACTAAATACAAATATATATACATAAAAGCGGTGATGGTGTAGTGGTTAGATGCTTCATCTGCAGCGGAGAGGTTGCGGTTCGAAACCCGCGGGCGGCTTTATTTTAGGATCTATACCCACGGTTTCAAAACCGTGGGTAAAAGCCATTGACACCGTGGCAATTGGGAATGTTTTGTTGACACGGTGGCAGAACAACTATACCCACGGTTTTGGAAAACCGTGGGTATAGGCTGGGGACCTATACCGACGGCGTTCCAGCCCACGGTTCCCAAAACCGTGGGTATAGCGTATACCCACGGTTTTGGGGGCTATACCCACGGTTTTGAACCGTGGGTATAGGCCTTTTTTCCAGCAGTGTCAACATGTCTTATAAGGTTTGAATATTCTATTCTGATTGTCTATATGTTTGAGGGTGCTAATAACTGCTCAAACAAAGTTCAGTATCCAAGTCCTTCTGAAGACTCTTCCAGAATAATGAAGTAAAACGAGGATCACGATTAGAAACAATCGATAGGGGTATTCCATGAAATCTCAGAACTTCATTAATATACAGTCTTGCTAAAAGTTGAAGTGGTAAATCTTCCCTTATAGTAAGAAAATCTTCTGACTTGGTAACACAATCAACAATGAACCATATTGTATCATTCTTTCAAGGAGTTTTTTGTAGTCCCCTGACAAGTCCATCGTAATATTATCCCATTTCCACTCAGGTATGGGAAGAGGTTTCATGACTCTTCCAGGTTGTTTCCTTCTAGCTTTCACATGTTGAAAAACCATACATCTTGACACAAAATCAGAAATATCCCTCATCATGTTTTCCCACCAAAAATGTTCCTTCAAATCTCTATACTTCTTAGTGCTCCCGGGGTGTATAGAGAAATTGGAACTATGAGCATCATCCAACAATTCTTTTTTTTATATCATGTATATTGGGAACACAATGTCTCTTCCCAAATTTCAAAATTCCATCTTCATACACAAAGTCACTCAATCTACCATCATTCAAAAACTTTAATCCTCTTTTTAAACTCTTCATCATCGGTCTGCGAACTATTTATCCATTCTATTAAAGAAGGTTTTGAAACCATTTGAAAAGGTATTGAGGTTTCACCTTCCATGGTGATTCTAATATCCATCTTTACTAGATCCATGAAAATAGGATCTCTTTCAACTGTCATCTTGTTCAAAACTCCATGATCCTTTCTAATCAAAACATCTACCAACTTATATTTCATTCCCTGTGTGGTAGTGTTTCGTGCAATTATAATCCTTGAGTAGTTCAAGCCATCGTCTTTGCCTCATGTTGAGTTCTTTTTGGGAGAAAATATACTTCAAACTCTTGTGATCGGTATATATCTCACATTTTTCAACATAGAGATAATGTCTCCATATCTTCAAAGAAAATATTACAGAAACTATCTCAAGATCATGAGTTGGATTGTTTACTCATGAATTTTCTGCTTTTTTGATACATAGGCAATACCTTTATCATTCTCAATAAGGACACAACCAAGTCCTTTCTTCGATGCATCACTTTAATTTACGAACCCATCATTCCCTGATGGTAGAGTCAGTATAAAAGAATTGAATAATATTTTATTCAGTTATTCAAAACATTCTTGACAGTCTTTTTTCCAAACAAATTTAACCCCTTTACGTGTGAGCTTCGTTAATGGGTTAGCCAATCGGGCAAAATTCTGGACGAAATGTCAATAAAAACCTGCTAAACCAATAAAACCGCGTACCTTAGTTATACTCATTGATGCTGGACATTCATATATTTCCATGGTCTTAGAAGGATTAATAGTGATTCCATCTTTGGAGATAATATGGCCAAGAAATGAAATCTTTTATAGCCAGAATTCACACTTGCTAAACTTCCCATACAACTCATGTCTTCTAAGACTCTTGAGGATAATGTGAAAGTGATTTTCATGATCTTCATATCTTTTGGAATATATGAAGATATCATCAATAAATACCACCAAAAAATAATCAAGATATTCCTTGAAAACTCTATTAATTAAATCCATGAATACAGAGGGTGCATTAGTCAACCCAAAAGGCATTACTGTAAACTCGTAATGCATGAACCTGGTTCGAAATGCTATCTTCAGAATGTCTTACTTCTTCACACACAACTAATGGTATCCAGATCAAAGGTCAATATTTGAAAATTATTTATCTCCATGCAATTGGTCAAATAAATCAACAATGTGAGTTAGTGGATACTTGTTCTTTATTGTTATAGCATTGATTTCCATTTAGTCGATACATAACCTCGTAGATCCATCATTTTTCTTAACAAAAAGGAAAGGGGACCCCCATAGAGAAACACTAGGGTGAACAAATCACTTATTACTCAATTCCTCTAGTTGTTTAGTTCAACTAATTACACAGTGTCCATTCTATAAGGGGTCTTCAATATGGGCCTTGATCTGAAAATTAAATCAATGGAAAACTCAATTTCTCATTTGGGAGGATGTCCAGGTAAATCTTCCAGAAACACATCTACATATTCTATCACAATTGGTATATCCCCTATTTGAACATTCATGTCCTCGCTCATAATTATTTCATTCTCTTCCTCCCTGATAATTGAATTTTGTTAAGCTACTGGGGGTGGATCAAGATAAGAATTAGGTGGTGGTGATTCTGCTCTAAAGAGAAGGTGTTCTTTATCATCATCATAAAAAATCGTAACCTCCTTCTTCTTACAATAAATTTTCACATCATGATATGAAAGCCAATCCATACTGAGGATTATATCAAATTCAATCATGGGTAGGATGATGAGATCAGTAGATAAAGAGCATTTATATTCCCTAATTGGGATGGATCCACATAACTTTGTAGAAATGATACTTCCCTTATGATTTTGAACTAAAAAATCTCTTGTTAGATCAAATTGGAAATATCTAATTTTAATAGAAAACTGGGAAGATATGAAATTATGTGATGATCCAAAATCAAATAATGCATTTGCTAAACTTGAGGAAACTATTAAATTACATGCCACCATGTCTTTAGGAGCTTCTACCTTAGAAGTAGTGATATCATAAGCATGTCCTTGATCCCTTCTCTATTCCTGAGGTAAGTTCCCCTGACTCTTAGGAAATTCATTTACATAATGTCCCATCTCCCTAAAGTTATAGCATTTAACATTTGTAGCTTCTATCTTCCCCTAGAAATCACATGCTTGGTGGCCTTTTTCACCACACTTATAACAGACTCCCATTCCTTTCAAGCAAGTATCATGATGTTTCTTCCCACATTTACTGTAGGATGGATAATAAACTTTTCCCTTCTTCCTATTATTTCCATTTCTAGAGTGGTCAGCAGATATCTTCTTCTCTTGATTTTCATTAAAGTCGTCAGACTTAGAGAATTATTTTTCTATCTTGATAGCGCATGAGAAAATATCTTCATAAAATGATAAGTTTTGTGAGATTAATGCTCAACTAAGAAATGGTTTTAACCCATCAAAGAAACGATCAATATTACTTCTTGTGTTATGTATATAATCTACAACATACCTTGCTAACCATGTAAAGTTAGCCTCACACATTACGACATTTTCATCCACCTTTTGTCTCTATATTAGAAATTTCCTTTCCATATTTTCTCGATGGTCATGAGAAAAGTATTTTTCTAATAAAATCACTTTGAACTCCCTTCATTCCATATTTAATACTTCATCATCTTCCTTTGTGTTTTGAATCAATGACCACCATTGGTCAGCATCTCCAGTGAGGTGGTAAACAGCCATGATAACTTTTTCCCTTTCACTACTCCTAAAGGCATGGAATATTTTCTATAAGCAATTTATCCATTTTTCAACTACTAAGGGATTTGTACTTTTATTGAATGTTGGTGCTTATTTCCTCATGAAGCGATCTATCATTGATCCTCCACGCTATGGATTAGGGTGATCTATACGGGTAAGGCTATTATTCATAAACTGGGTGAGTTGTCCCAGTATGGTGATTAGCTGATCAGCACCAGTTTCATCACCATCTCCACAATAATTATCTTGAGAAGGTGGAAAATCCCTACATGGTGCACGAGCATTGATATGGTTTCCATTCCTTCTACTAGGATCCATTTCTAAACAATGGAATAAACTAGATCAATTTAGGAATCAAAATACATAATTCCATACTTTTAAAACACTTAATATAAATTTAACTATTTATAGATAAAATCCATAATCAAAAAAATGTCTTCATTGAAGAATTATATACTCATAAACCCTTCATAATGGGTTTTAAAGAAAATGATAATTATCCTAAGCATGTCCCCTGGGAGTGTTGTAACCAAGAGTGCAGCAAGGCCCGTTGTCATGCACTAGTTCTTGTTAGAGTCTTGCTAAAAGAGGTTTCTTCAGGTTTTACCCCTAGGTACATCTGTGTCAGATCCGCCTCTACATACTCGTATCTAGAGAAGGATTTATTACTCGGAAAACACACAAAATCTCTAGAATACCAAAATTATATGAAATTTATCAATACTAATCCTCAATGTTTATCTTAGGGCTATGTGCTCTAATCAGAGTTTATCTAAATCTATCTTCCAAGGTTTGTACTACACTTCCTCTGATACCAACTCTAACGCCCCGACCCCATTTACCCAGAGTCGGTGCATTATTACATAATATTGGAATGATCACAAAAGATCATGTCTCTAAATACCAATTAATTTAGTAGCCTTAGAAACACTAGATATCTTCAAAAGTCTTACATTACATCATAAAGTGAAAAAAAACTGCAAAAACATATTGTCTTCATGTCCCCTCAAAAATTCTCTATAGGACATTCATAAAATACATCTTCACATCCTGGGAAGAATTAATACATTGAAAGGGGTGAGATTAGATGCTCAGTAAGGATACCAATATAGTGTAATCTTTTATAAATAAACATAAACATTTAAGGTAATGTATAACTAAAAAAAGCATTTTAAACATGAACATCAGCATAATATTGTAGAAATAAAATGAAATAATGCCATTTAATTATTAACATGGATATTCTACTAGTCGAATATCACATGTAATATCAATAACCAATTTCATAATGATGGAATGCATCATTCCTGACTATTATAACCACATAGTCAAGGTCTTATGTCAAGAATAAAAATAATATTTTTTCATGGTCTTGTGTGAAGACACTAGTTTGTCTCATGAGACCTACTGATGCATCGAGGAGCTATAGTGGGTTCCACCCATCAGTTATTAACTCCAATGCATTCCTCATATGAACAGGTTTAAACATAACATAAACATTCGTATTAAAACTAACATAAAAAATGTCAATAATTTCTCCATAAACCATGAATGGTATAAAAATAACATATCCATGGTCAAACAAATCAAAAAACCTTCAATACAATATTGAAGTTTTGTATCATAATAAATCAACATCAAATAAGCTTTAAATCCATCAAAGGATGTTGACATAGATGAAATCAAAACTATTTGAGAGAAATATCTCTTTACTTTTGAAATCATTTAAAAGTCTCATAATTATAAAATAAAACATTTACATTGATAATATTCTTATAAGTTTTTAAGGGAAGCTTTGGAGATTTTATCATGGTGGAAAATAGGTGCACCCACCGTACAAGTTAAAAAAACATTCTTACCTTAATTCTATCGAAAAGGTTAAAAAGAACTTGTTTAGAAAACAACGGAAATATTCCTTTATAAACATCTTATAAAAAGTCAACAAGGGTATAAATGAATTTAACCCATATTCTATAAACAATTAATAATGATTTGAAATAAATTTTTATGAAACATTTATGGGGATGATAAAGAGGTCCTAGTAGGTAATTAGGTATAAACAACCTCAGATAATAAAGAGATTGTGAAATAAAACATTACCTTGTACTTTTCCTTGGTCGAGGGTAGGTTAACCTATAGTGTAATATTTAAATCATAGTTATTAAATTATACAAGAATCATATAAATAAATATGATAACATATATGATCTTTTAATATTTCTTTGTTAATAATATTTTAGTATTTTCATCGTTTCGGGTGTTCACTTACTCATTTTCTTTTATCTGTTTTGTTAAATATGTTGTATTTGATATCCATAGGTTCTATATTATTCATATCTAGACTGATATCAAGCCCTTAACATTATTTTTAATAATAATATGAAAATTATTATTGAATGGATATGATAGAGAATTAATCTTATCACGTTCGTGGAGATGGTAGTCCGTACGTACGCATGAGCGACAATATCATTCTTTTGATATTAAAATAATATTTAATTGGATGTTTTATCATATATAAAAAATCATTATCATTTTATATTTATTATTTACGTGAATTACACATTATTATAATACCCATCCAAATAATAATTTATTGAATAACAATTACACCACGACCTGGAGACGGTATGATGTACGTACGCACGTATGGTGACATGTCATTCAAGGGATGGATAGAATACAGAATATGGTTGTACCATATTTATAATGACATCACAGTATAATGAATATACAGGATTTATTATTTTATAATGGAAATAACAAAGAAATAAGAAGTATAATAAGAAAGGAACATGAAAGAGGGTGGTGAAAACATTACATCTTCTTCGGGTTCTTCCTGTTGATTTGATAAAAAGGGCTCCTTAGGTTGGATTTATGATCAAACTAATGCCTCTAGGTTAAATTGAGGGATGTTGAGAGAATATTTGGGTAGGTTTTGGATGATTAAAAAGGCTTTTAAGGTGTTAAGAGAAGGGGGAGTGCCCTTTTATAAGAGTGGTGAGGGGCACCGTTGGAAAAGATAGAAATATTATTTTATGATAAAATCATATTCAGTTTATAATGGCTCTAAAATGACTTATTTAGAGTCTAAGGTGGGGATGGGTCAAAATACACCCAAAAATTAGGTTTTATACAGGTTTGTGTCACTATATTAACCTTATCTTTTAGTTTTAACTCTTAGTTAATTAGTTTCACATTTATCATCTCTCTTTGTATTTTCATATTATATAGATAATAAACATACTATATACTTCCAAGAGACCCCAAAGTGGTCCCTTAATGATACACCTATCATTATATAAGTCTCTTTCCCGAACCGTAGATTTTTAGGAATTGAATATCAATTAATAATATAATATTTCTTTAAAAAACACGTTTATGTCAATTTTGACACTATTTGTTGTTTTGTTTTTTCTAAATTCATAACAGCATTATTACTTCGAACCTAATTCATTTTTTTCAACCCTAACATGTCATTGTAACCTTTAAAGTTCGTGGAATTCATTAAAACTCAAAATTATATTTATTTGGGTATTTATAATATCAATTATTTTAATATTTCACTAATAATGTAATTACGACATCATCATTTTGTCATATTAAAATAAATTATTTATTGTCTAAAAATTATAAATAAAATACCAATATGTATGATATCATTTTAGATTTAAAATCATTATTTAAAATAGAATTTATAATATATATAACTGTATATTAAAAATGTTTCAGTTATTAAACTTTGATTTTTACTCTTTTAACTCTTCCTAGAATTAAATAATAATAAATGTCCTAATCTATTCCAAGTGGAACAGATAGGTTCATATTTTATTCCTTAGGTTTTTTTTTTAATTATACTTATCAAATAGAATTAGGACATGTTTTAGGGTAATCATAATATCATTTTTATTCTTAATTACCCTATTTACATTTAACCGTGGTAAATAAAAGTAAAAAGTTACTATTCATAAAAAATTATTTTTATCTTATTGAACCACATTCTACTCCTTGATATTAACCATGTCTCTCAGATTTTTGAAATTCCACTCACAGAAGTTGTAAAATTATGTTTTATATGAATTTTCAAATTCACTTATGAGATGGGTAAAAGGTAGTTAAAAGTTCAATAAAATTTTTATATATCTAAAATTATTATAAACTAATTCCAATTAATTCAATTGAACATATATAGGTATTATGTATCTATTTTGACCTAAAATAAATTTAAATAAAATAAATAATTATTTAGATAAAAATTTGGTTTTAAACTATGACTTTGTGTTTTCACTATTCATCAAAAATTGAATGTTTTCAGAAAAATATCAAAATTTAAACCTAGGCTAATTTCAATATTCAGAATCCAAAAATGAAGTCCATTTTGAGAGGTAAAATTTATAAAATTTCAAAAAGTGGGTATTACAGTTCATTATGGCTAGTTTGATTAGTTGTGGTGTGTGTTAGAACTCGAAGTCTCATAAAACACACGCTACTGAATTATTCAAAGAGAATAGTACTGTTGAATCTTGGGGTGTTACAGGTTAAGTCAAAGGAAAGAGAGAACATTAAAGAAATTACCATTGTGAGGGAATACAGTGATGTATTTTCAAAAGAGTTACCTAGAATTCCCCCAAATCGTGAGGTGTAGTTCTTTATAGAACACATACCCAGAGCTACTCCTATCTCAATGTGTCCATATTTTATGGATCCTATCAAAGTGGATGAGTTAAAGGAGTAGCTACAAGAGCATTTTGACAAAGTATTAATATGCCCTAGTGCATCCCATGGGGGTGCCCCAGTACTCTTTGTGAATAAGAAGGATGGAACAATGAGGTTGTGTATCGATTATCAGGAACACAACAAGGTCACCATAATGAAAAAGTTTCATATTCCAAGGATTGATGACTTGTTCGATTAGTTAAGAGAAGATCAATAATTCTCAAAGGTGGATCGTCGTTCTAGATATCATCAGGTAAAGGTGATATAGGAAAATATTCAAAAGATTGCCTTTCGTACAGGATATGGGCACTATGAGTTTCTGGTGATGCCCTTTGTACTTACCAATTCACCTAAAATCTTCATTTTTTATGAATATATTATTTATAAATTACATCAAAAAATAGTTGTTAGTGTTTATTCATGATATTTTCATATACTCCAAGTACAAGTAAGAACCTGAAAAACATCTAAGACTTGTGTTGGAGACATTGAGAAAGGAGTAGTTTTCTGCCATGTTCAGAAAGTGTGACTTTTGGATGAATTATGTCACATTATTATTACATGTGATCACAACAGATGGAATTTCTGTGGACCCTTTTAAAAACCAAGGTGAATGAGGAATGGCTTAAGCCCTCTAGTGTCAAATAAATCCATAGTTTTCTTGGATTAGTTGAGTACTATCGACGTTTTGTGAGAAATTTATCATTATTTTAATGAATTATAACTATGTTATCAATGATTGTGGTAATGTATATCTGGATGGAAGAATGAGAGGGAAGCTTTAAGGAGCTAAAGAGAAGGAAAATCACCACACTTGTACTCACACTACTGAAATGTGGATAATGTTATGTGATATACAGTGATGCATCAAAGACAGGCTTGGGTTGTGTACTTATGAAAAATAATAATGTGAAATTCTAAGACTTATAGAAGATGATGATCTATGAGAATAACTACCCAATACATGATCTAGATCTGGTAGCCATGATTTTTTCATTGAAAATCTAGCGGCACTACCTTTATGGTGAGAACTGTGAAATATACACCGACCACTGGAGCTTAAATTATATATTTGCACAAAATGAGATCAATATGTGTCAATAGATATGGTTAGAGATAATCAAGGATTACAATTTCTCTATTCACTATAATCCTAGAACGGAGAATAAGGTAGTTGATGAATGAACCTACTACACGATCCATGTTTTGGATTGAGAAAGACCTTTGCTTCTTGGATAGTCAAAGGATGGATTTAGAAATCATAAAGTTAGGGGATACATCCTACCTTTCCTAAAGGATTGTGCAATAATCAATCCAATAAATGATTATGGAGGGAAAATGGGATGACATGGAGTTAAAAAGAATTTGAATGCAGTAAATGAATGGAATCTATGAGAGTTCCATATCAACGATGATGGTGTGATTTGGTTTGGAATGTGGAAATGAGTGCCTTCATCACCCTGGATAAAGAAGGAGCTATTAGAAAATTTACATAGCTCAACATTATCTATGCATCCTGGTAGTACCAAGATGTATTGTAATCTTCGAGAACACATCTGGTGGGAAAACACGAAGAAGGATATTTCAGAATACATATCAAGGTTCTTGATATATCAACAAGTTAAAGAAGAGCACCAAAAGTCGAAAGGCATGATGCATCCATTGCCTATACCTATGTGTAAATGAGAGAATGTCACTATAGACATTGTCACGGGTCTCCTAAAGATGTCCAAGGTAAATAATGTGATATGGTTTTGGTTGACCAACTCACCAAGTCTACCCATTTTATCACTATTCGGTAAGATATCTTACATTGACTACTTGCAATGATATATGTGAAGGAAGTGGTAAGACTGCATGATGTTCCATTCTCGATTGTCCCTGATCGTGATCCAAGGTTCATGTCTAAATTGCAGAGGATTCTTCAACATGCTTTGAGTACTAAATTAAATTTCAGCACAGCCTATCACCCACAAACTGATGGCCAATATGAAAGTACTATTCAGATGCATGGAGATATGCTAAGATCCTTCTATTTATAATTCAATGGTGGATGGGATCATCATATCAAATTGGTTAAGTTCTCATAAAACAATAGCTTCAACTCGAGTATTCAGATGGCTCCATATGAAGCTCTGTATGGAAAGTGATGTAGAAATCCAACTTTTTGGGATGAAGTTGGAAAAAGAAACCTAATTGGACCTAACCTTGTGCAAGAGAAGACAGAGAAGGTTTAAGTTATATAGAAACACAAAAATGTTGCATAGAGTTGTCAAAAGTGCTATGCTGACAACCATCGAAGGGACATGGAGTTTGACTTTGGAGATAAAATCTTCCTTTGAATATCACCATGGAAGAGAGTCATGTGGTTTAGAATGAAAGGGAAGCTAAGCACATGGTATATTTCCCCTTATGAGATCCTTGACCTCATAGGAGTCATGGCCTTTCGGCTTGCACTTCCACTAAATATGTCTCAAGTTCATGACGTGTTTCATGTATCATTCCTGATGGGGTACACACCAGATCCCTCATATGAACTAAACTCAGAGGTGGTGCACACAGAAGATGGTCTTTCTTATGAGATGCAGCTAATGAAAATTATCGTCCAGAGAGATATGTTCCTACATAATAAGACAACCCATCTTGTTAATGTGTTGTGTATGAAAAATAAGTTTGAAAAGGAAATTTGGGAACCAGAGGAGGTGATGAACGAGTAGTACCCTCACCATCTAGTGTAAAACGAAATTTCGAGGGAGAAATTTCCTAAGGGGGGAAAAATTTAATGACCCAATTTTTTATCAATGGAATTCAATTATTATAATTATTCCTTATAGTATAATAAATTTGGGAATAAAAATGACTTATAATTATACTAAATACTATGTGACCTTTTAACATAATTTTCCCACTTCTATGTTTTGAATTTTGAAAATCTCACATACACGATTACGATCAGTATGATGTCTGGAGTTTGATAGTACAAACATAATTTTTGGTGAATAGTAACCTACCCATATGAATATTAACCTACCCAAATAAATAGTAGTATGACCATTATGAATATTAAGTCAACAAATATAATACTAACCTTTCCATTGAATGAATAAATAATATTTAGGCATCTTATAAGTAACAATTTGACCATATTAAAAATATATGAATTTTTGTAAGTCATAAATAATTATTTATAATTAATTAATTAATTTAAAAGAAAATTTATTACCATAAGATGTGTTGAAAAATTAAAAATTATATTTCATTGGGTTTTATGATAATTTTTTATGATCTTATAAAATTTTTGGAAACATTACGTAAGCAGTTTTAATTTTAAAATCTGTATTTCCCATGTATGTTATGAATTTAATAATAATTTGAAATAATAATTTTTATAAACTTAGTTTTGAAAGATGGACTTAATTTTTATATTCTATACGTCAAAATATGATTAGGGTGAATATTTGATATTTTTCTGAAATATATGAATATTTGGTGAATAGTAAAATATGATAATTCATGATAAATGTTAAATATATAAATTATGATCTCATAAAATAATGTATGCCTAATTTAAGGAAATTATATAGAAATAATATGAAAACATTACTATTTTTGGTCATGTAATCATCACTATTACTTGTCTTGTGGAGAAATAATAAATTACTAAATTTAATATTGAAAAATCCCCTCTCACCCCCACTATAAATACAAACCTTCCCACCTCATTTCCTCTCGTCTATCATGCTTCAAGCCTAGTTTAAACAACATACAAACATTTTTACCTTACCCTCCCACGCATATAAAGATCTTATATTCTCATCCAAATTCCAATTCAAGGTTCTTTAAGGAGGATTCAATAGGTAATTTCTCTCTCTCTCTATTTTCCTTTAATTTCCTTTCAATTTCATGTTCTTTTCTTAATCACTACCCATCTATCCTAATCCACATGGTATGATAAATATAGTATCATTAATATTCTTTAATGTTATGATAGATATGTGATAATATATCATCCAAACCCCTTATCCTCTCTTTTTTATTTTAGAATGGAAAGCGTTGCTTGTGAGGTGTTAATTTATCACCTTCAAGAATGACAGGTTTTCTTTTTTCCTTTACTGCCATCAGATCTAGTAATGAAACCATTTTTTGGCTTGAAACATATTATTATATATTTCTTATATCCTATATAATTTTATAGAACTAAATTACGTACATATTACTAAATAATTAAACAAAACAAGTTTATTATGGTCGAAAAACCAACCGAATTAACCCAAATGATCATCATTAAAATTTAACTAATGATTCATCCACATGGTATATAACATAATTCATTATAATATAATTTAAAGACCTGTAATATCATTAATAACATGTAATATCAGTTTTGGCTATCTATCCATGTTCTATACGAGCTTCCATTTTTTTAATACAAGTGAACCGTTCAAGAACACTATAAAAATGATCATTTATGAACAATGGATTTAAAACCAATAACTCATCCAAATGCCCATAAAATATCATAATGGGACCATAATTAACCATATTCATTTAAAAATGTTTATGGAATTGTAAATTAATGAATCTAATATGGTTATATAGAACATTAATGTGAAGAAAGCATTCAGATACAAGGTAAGGAGAAATTATCGAACCCAAATATCATTCTTTAGGTTATCCATATTTCATTACATATTTTTTATTTTCACTCCATAAAAATAGTTATCTCATAATTATATTATATTAACTAGGATATAAATGTTTTCTACTTGAGATTATGTTAAAAAAATGCCTTCCAAAAGAACTCTACTTTCAAAAATAGACCTTTTACTTCTCACTCAAGGTTGATGGTTCTTATATCAATTATGATATTTCCAATTTATTTTAGGACCCCAAAGATTATGAATGTTTTATTATGAGATAAAAATAATTCCTTTACATGGGTTAGTTATGTTCATTTTTTATATATGTTCTAGGAGGCATGAATGATAATGATAATGTTATGGTGTGAGGGGTGTGCCTAAAATTATACAACACTCCAATGAATTGGGTAAAGGGATAAATATCATGAGTTATAGTGCAATGATGTGTGAACAAGATTCCAGATTTGTTCAAATCTATGAGTGGTAAATTACCACTAGGA
The DNA here is from genome assembly GCA_963277665.1 of Viscum album. Classification (NCBI taxonomy): domain Eukaryota; kingdom Viridiplantae; phylum Streptophyta; class Magnoliopsida; order Santalales; family Viscaceae; genus Viscum; species Viscum album. The sequence goes on along the minus strand of OY728142.1, from coordinate 1,323,341,324 downwards.
CATGATGTTTCATTTTTATCCGTTTCCATAATTCAAGTCTTTTTTTATTGATTCCTCTCATGTTCATGATCCTTTTCCTATGTTATGATTATGCTCAACCCATGATATATTGTTATTATCTATTTGATTAATGGTATTTTATATCACCCACTTTTTATGTATATACTCAGGTGATTATGTGTACTAAGTAGTTTTCAAGGGATAATAAGATGCTGGAGAATAATGAATTAAATAAATGTGTATGTTTTATGTTTAAAATGTTATGTGTGGTACTAGTTTTCCTAAGACACTAAACCTATGGATCCTCATGGTGTAACTATATTATTATTTTATATTTATAATGATGTAATAGTAATGTAATAAAATGAAGGGTCACTATAGGATCCCCCCTTTTGATGGATATAACATTCAGATTTAGAAGAACATGATGATATATAAACTAAGATCTCTAGGAATGGTAGTCCTTTTTCAAACTATGCAAGGAATAAAAGTCAATGATCCAACAGGATTTTCTATAACTGATACATAAAAAAAATCTTGATGTGGATGCTAAGGCATATATTACTCTCATTGAAGCAATTTCTGATCAGATCAATCTGAAGGTGATGAGCTGCACCTTAGAAATGTATATGTGGAAAAACACAAAAATATTTATGAAGGATGTAGTAAAGTAAAGGAGGTAAAAATTAATGTTTTTTATAATATTATTGATGATATGGAGATTCACCCTGATGAAAATACAAATTCCTTCATCAATTTAATTACTAAAGTTTTAGGAGTAATTTGAGGGCTTGGTTAGCAGATCAAAACATTGGTATTATAATGAAAATTTTTCTGCCTTGTTATATTGAAATAGTGTCAGATCTTGAGGAAATGAATCTCTTAACACATTATATGGATGATCTTCTGATAATCATGGTGGAACATGTGATGAGGGTCAAACCAAATGATGCAACGAATCAAGTAAGTGAGGAATTGGCATTCAAATCCATAGATAATCATGAAATTTTAGAAGTTAGTTCTAAAAAATATAATGTTGAAAATGAAATTTTTTCAATCATTTCAATGAAATTCAAGTAGGGAAAAAGAAAATTTAATGGTATTAGGCCTCTTTCTTTTTTTCATTATGGTAGATTTGGGAACATTGCCTCTCTGTGCTTAAAAAAGTTTTATGATGAAGGTAGTGAAGCTCAAAACATGGAGAAGCCTCAGAAAAGGTTTTTCAAATAGTTAGACATTAAATATGGAAATTATGTATTGAGGAAGAGTTCTTTCTATGAATATTAAGATGAATATAGTGAATTCTTTGAGAAAGAAGAACTAAAATATAAATCTGGAACCCATTCTTCCAGGATTGATACAATTAAAAAAATCAGAACCATCAGGAGATAAAACAAGAGATAATAGGTTGACCACATATTCTGATCTCATGTTTCAACTTAATAATGCTCTTCGAATGCTTTAGAAAAAATGTATGAGATAAAAAAAGTGGAAATATGTTATGAAGGAATCACCAGAATATGATTATTATCGTGAATCATAAATTTAATGACTATAAGAACTAGTGAAATTAGAATCATTAATCCATGAATGTATAAAATATTTAGAGGAACTAAATCCTATAATTGAAGAATATGTAAATTTAATCAATGTCCTTATCTCCATACTTGAGGAGAAGTCCAATACCATTGAGGGGATCTAAGGAGAAGTTGTTACTCTTACATGTAATCTCAAAAGTGAATCAAATTGAAAACAAGAAAAGAATAAAATACAATTTGAAAATTCTTAGATGATTAGTTTCTAGAAAGAGATATGTATGATTTTGATGAAACTAATAATATTTCAAATGGTCAAATACCAGCAAAAATGGGAAATAGTTGAATCAGTTTTGATGTTGATACATCAAATTCTAGAAATAATGTGAGCCAAAAATAAAGTCATGATGAATGTTGGACATGTTGAAAATTCATATAAAGTGATAAAAAGGGACCCTCAATTCAAACTAAAAAGGTAAAATAAAACTATTCATAGGCCTCTAGAAATGATAGGCTGCCAAACTATTTTCCTACATTAGGATACATGATGTGGAATAGAAATGAGAAGACTTTTCCACATATGAAATGTCAATTCTATGGCTACCTAGTCCATACCGAGTCATACTATAAATAGGAAAGGATCCATTTGAATGGGGAAAATCATGGAAGTCAATAAAGGAGAACAAATTCATATACAACATAATATAGAATGAACAATTTATATAGATATTGTTTTAATTGTTCTAACTTTTCCTATAAAATTGTGTGTTGCATGTAAAGGAATAACAATAGAAATTCATAAAAAAAAACTCAGAGAGAGGCCAATATTTTTCAAAAAAATGGTGTTTCTATTTCAAATAGGTTTTTTATATTGTATAAATTTTATGAATATGAAGAAATAGTGCATGAGGAAAATATATATGAATGTAAATCCCTTTCCTTGTCCAAGTTTAATATTTCGTGGAAGGAATAGAGGAAAATGAAAAATCTGACTTCAATGAAGTAGCACTCAAAGCTATAAAGAAAAAAAAGACATGGACTCTTGAAAGTGGGTGATCATCCAATGTAATGGGAAATGTAGAACTATTAACAAATGTTAATAATAATGTTAACAAAATAGTAAGGTTCGGTAATGATGATTATTTGAAGATAAAAGGAACTGGAATTATTGAGCTAGTAAATTGAGAGTTGAAGAAAACTAAAGTTATTTATGTGTATGATTTTTATCACAATATCCTCAATGTGATTCAACTCCAGGACTCAAGATTTTATGTGACTTTCAATAAAAAAAGTATGTACTATAATGGAAATATAATGAATTATCTCAAGAAATGTTGCAAAACAGATTGAAACTTACATCCGGTTGATATTTAATAAAAATATTTTCTATATAACTATTTAATAATAAAATTACTTGTGGAACTGGAGGATAGGTCACATTAATCAATAGGACATGTAAAACATATATATGTTGAATATAGTCTGGTATATCACCAATTTTAAATGTGAAATTGAAAAGACATGTGATTCCTACATTTGAGGAAAGACTTTATATAGTTCATATTGGTTGAAGAAGAAAAGGGAATAAATTTTTCAGGATCTCATCCATACTAACATATGTGGACCGTTAAATGTTTCTATGATTCATGTAGAATGGTAAATTGTTCTTTTCATTGATGACTATAGTAGAATATCTTGTTTGATGGATATAAACTGGAAATGACATGTTCCTGACTGTATGAAAACATATTTCTGAATCGCTAAGAATGATACAGGATGGATAATAAAATTTATAAACTATTACAATGGATGGTAATACACAACCATTGAGTTTTAAAATTTACTAGAAAAGAATAGAATACAAAATGAGGTGGCTACTGTGAGAACCCCACAGAAAAATGGTGTAGTTGAGTGTAGTAATAGACATATAAATAATATGGACAAAACTATGTTGAATGAGAGTCATATACCTCAACATTATTCAAAATAGGATGTTAATGATGTTGTGTATATTCAAAATATAATAAGTCTATATATGGAAGGAACCAAAACACCGTATCAGTTGTTTCATAGAAGGAATCCCTCTTTGATGTATTTTTGTGTTTTCAAAAGAAAATTTTTTTTCTGAAACAAAGAATGAAATTAAGAAAAATTCAATGATGTGGAAAATTAAGGAATGTTACTCAGATATCCAATTAATCGAAAATCTGAAAATTGTTTAAATAAGAATCTTGCAAAAATTGTGGAAATAAGTGATGTTATGAAAGTTGAAGATAATACCACAAATACGATGAGGAGATCATAGGATGATGTGATCCAAGATTCAGAAGACAAGGGACATGGAAAAAATTAAAATGCATACTTATAAGAAGGTGTGACAAATATTCAAAGTTCATAAAATGATGTGGATTCAGATGAATAATTGATAGAAGAAACTACGGCTGAAGAAAATCCTCCTGAACCTAACAGGAGAAATTGAAGAAAACAAATTGATCAAACCCATATCATTGGGGAATGGAATGAACCCACACCAACAAGAAGTGTGAGTGATGATGAACAATATACATTCTTTTCAGTTGAAGAACCTTTCTAATTTAAAGAATCTAAAAATGATGAATCATAAGTTAATGTCCAGAATGAAGATTTTTACAAGATCAAAAAGACCCATACATGATATTTAGTCAAGAGACCCAAAGGTCATAATTTGATTGGTTCGAAGTATATTTATAAGAAGAAATATGATGAGTATGGTAATGTGATAAAAATATGGAGTTGTTGGTGTGTAAAGAATATTAAAAAATTGACTGGGTGGGTGTTAAAGAGACATTTTTTCATGTTTCTAGATTGGAATCAATCAGACGTTTTCATACCATGGAAATTAAAATAGGATACAAAGTGTATCAAATATATATACAAACCTCTTTCTTAAATGGTGTTCTTGAAGAATAATTTTATATAGAACAACCATTGGGTTTTTATCTTGGAAATGATGAAATGATGATCTGCAAACTATATAAAGATCATTATGAACTGAACTAGGTGCCACTTGCATGGTACTCTTGATTGGATTCTTATCTAAAAAATATTGTATTCAAAATAAGAGGAGTTGATCAAAATTTCTTCGTAAGTAATTCTCCAAAATAGAAGTTCATGTTACCAGTGTATATTGGAGAAATTACTTTTAGAGGAAGCATGTAGGTATCAGTGGATGATTTTTTCAATCACAAGAAAGAAGAATTTAAAATTTACCTAACTGGTGGACACACATATTTCATAGAGATTTAAGTGATTCTGTGGAATGACTTTACTTTTATTTCTCACAAAAAGTACGCAAGAGAGTTGCTGATGAAATTAAATATTTTTGACTCCATACCAATGTTGACTATGATTGTGGTTGGAACTAAACTGGGAAATCATGAGGATGAGACATATATAAATCCCACACTATATATGAGAATGATTGGAATCTTATTGTACTTGATTGCAACATGAACAGATATTTTCTTTGCAACATGATTTGTGACCCCCATTAAAAGTAATCCAAAATAAGAACATATGGTAATAGTGAAAATAATCATGAGGTACATTCAATGTACCCACAATTATGGGTTATTAATTACCTTAGGATGAGATAATGAATGATCAGCTTCTTCGGATGCTAACTGGGATGGAGACGTGGTTGATTGAAAGTCCACAAGTGGTGGAGAATTATTTATTTGAAATAAATGTGTTGGATGATTGGGTAAAAAACAATAAATCACTTATCTCAATAATAATATAGCAATGTATATATCGGAAAAAAGGAGTGCACTAATCTATTATGGATTAAGTAGAAATTGACAGATATTGATGATGAAGTGAAATAGCTGATGTTGATTCACTATGATAACAATAGTGCGAGTGATCTTATGGAGAGTCCTATTTATCATTCATGTATGAAGCACATTGAAATTATATATCACTTTATCACAGAAAAGGTTGAACATTGAATGATTAAATTAGATCATGATGGAATTGAGTATCATGTGGATAATATACTGAACAAGTCATTGTCAGGATAGGTGTTTGAGAAGCATAGGTCAAACCTCGGTGTTAAATCACCTTCTAGTTCATGAGGAGGTCACAAGTGTTCCCCTCTACCCAATTGAATTGACTATTTTAATCTATTTGAGGAAGTTATTTTCATGACCCGCCTTAAGCAAGATTAAGGAATGGTCAACAAATTTTTAGACCCTTCTTTCATTAAGTTGAAGAAGAGATAATGACCCTAGAGTCTTGCCTTCAATAGGCCTTAGATTGGAGACTAGCACCAAGGGTATAAAATATTACCTAATATGTAAGGCATTACCCTTTTTACAGAACAAGATTGGGAGATAAGATGGTAAACACAAAAAAATCGAAGACTGAAAGTAAAAGTAAATCCAAAAATCTATTCTGACATTCATGTTCAATATAAACAGATAAAAAATACAAGAATACACTGAAAGGAAATATCAAAAGAAAAGATAAACAGTAATGAATACTATCCCAAAGTCCAAGCTAGTAATGTCTGGCATGATCCTCAAAGTCCACTAGAAACCTGAGAACAGTTTTATATACGTAGGGTGAGTATATAGGTATACTCTATAGGTAAAACCAAAAGCTCTCATGCACAAGTGGGGAGACATTCTAATTCCTCAAGAGAAATGGAGATAACCAAGACACCTAGAAAAGAAACTATCCACAAAGAGTCACCATGGAACACTTCAAAAATAATGCATGTTGGGTAAAGTAGTAGTAATGGAACATCGTTATTTGGGTACCCCGCATCGCTTAACCACTGGTTATTAGAACGTCCTACTCATCAGACATCCTACACTATTTCCACTGATGTCACACTGCCTCCCCAAGAACAACCTTATTGGCCATTACAACCATTCATCCTTCCCGCAAACACCTGGGCCACTACAACCACACGCAACCATGCTCGCAGACACCTGGGCCACAACAACCACTGCCCTTCCTAAAGACACCTAGGCAAGAACAACCCCCACCACACCCAAAAACACATGGACCTCATCCTGAAGACACTTCAGAAACAAACCTTCCCACAGACACCTGGGCCACCTGACACAACACACCATGCCCAAATAGTCTTGGCCTATAATAGACATCAGGTCATCGTAGCATGCCCGAAGAATCTTGGGCTATATGGGAGGAGGAGAAGAAAGGGGCTAATAACCAGTCACTCAAAAGAATGTTGGGAAAAAACCTCCACCATGAGATGGGGTGTTCATTAGAAGTTCTCAAAAAGGGTAGAGTGCGTATAAGAAACATAAGAACTAAATATTACACATATAGGTAATCAAATAATCATTCCAACCTAGGTGTTCTGAAACAGACAACCAGCCCATAAACGACCACTGTCATAGATTTCCCTACATGCACAAATTCACAACAGCTATAACCAGAGCACAAAACATTTCTAGAATGCAATTCCCCCATTGCACCAATTCTCATTATCACGTTTATGTGATTCAATTTTAAACATTCCTCCAATACTAGGAAACTAATAGGAATAACCACATGCCAAAACAACAACAGTAGTAAAATAACCAAGAAGATATTGAAGAATTCACACCCGATTATATTGTAAATTAAAAACCTAAAAAGGGATCCGTAAGATACCTCGATGTACTGGATTCAAACCAAGCCCCAAATAATAGGATCTATATGGCCTCATATTCAAAAACCAAACACTTATCAACCATATATTCCATTTCTATTCATGTCATCCCAAAAATCATCGATCATGAAAAACATGCATATTACTATGATAGAGAACGGATGTTTCTAGATTCAACCAACACCATTCATTACATTAATTCTTTTAGTTTGGTTAACCAGGGTGATCACACAAGGATTCTTTTTCATTGGGCATCTATTTAATCCACCGAGTTTACATGATTAACCTGTTTCCATATTACTCCCATTCAATCGCATGGTTATCCAGAAAAATAGAGGTTCATTAATGAATAATAAAGGACCACCAGTGGCCACAATTTTTAGTCGGCATGGGCCCATACAATTAACAAGATAAAGAAAAAGGTAAAAATGATACATAAACATCATCATCTACTACACCCCCTTCATTATTTAAAAGTACAGTTGTTATCTTTATTAAGATTTGATTTCATCTACCTCCAATGGGAAAAAATTATCAAACCCACCAAAAAATATGCATAATAAATATGGAAGAATGAAAAATCCCTAATGAAATTTATTGTCCTAATAAATATGAGGAACAATTTGATCGATGTCTGGCACAAAGGTATAATCATCTAATTCGCTATCTTAAATAGTTTAAATATATGAAATATCGATTTAATTAAATATAGTAATCATGAAATCATTTAAACAAAAAAACTATGCACATACCTTCTCCTCTTCATGATTATCCCAACAAAACTAACGGTGCGTAAATCCGATTAGTATTGAGAGAGATTAGTTGTGAAAATTCTGGTATATATACTGGGTGATTATTTACCCTATTTTTAATTATAAAAAAAAATTCATTTAATCCCAACATTAAATTCCCTAATTTTATTTGATGATTTAATTCATAACATATTAAACAATTTATCATTTAATTTTAATGTTTCAATTTCACCAAATTTCAATTAATAATTTAAAATACACATTTATTAAAATTCCAACACATAATTTTATAAAATTACATGGTTATTATATTATAAATATAACAAATATTTGAATATGAGGTCTCATTATTTAATTATCATCTAAATAATTGAAATCTAATTTATATTCCCCCATTTTTTGTCATTATTTCATTTAATTATTAATCTCATTTAATTTAATAAGACTAATTAGTGTTACACGTTTTGACACTATCAAATATTATTAATTCTCTTTATTTATTACAATATTTAATATTTTAATTATACTAATTTATTATTATTATTTTCAATTTATCCTAAAAAAATTTCACCCTTTTAATGTCTGATTCCATTCTCTCTCTCATTGCTGCATTTTTTTCAACACCACACATAGGATTCTCTCCAATATTTTATCCTTTTATTATTAGTTACTTATCTGATATTATTCTCTATCTGTATTAAAGTATTACTCCACTTCACCTCCCTAAAATATCATTTAACACAACGATTGTCTTCCCATTTTTTTAATGACTCTCCATTCTGTCTCTTTTTCATTTATTTATTATTATAATTTTAATTCATCTGTTTCACTCTTTTTAATAAAAAAACATTTTTATTCCTTTTTTTACAAAATGATATTACATATATATATATATAACAATAATATATTCATATATATATATATAACTCAAAACATATGATATATATATAAAATTTAATAATATAGATATTTTTTCAACACTTACTAATAAAAACACTCAGGTAAATATATATATTTCAACACATATATATCATTTCATATGATGTGTGACACTTTTTATTTACATGCAGTGTTTTCCGATTGGTCAAAAACCTATACGTAAGGTCATTATTTTAAGTATAACATATTTTATAATTTTTTTAAGAAAATCCGTTAAACACTAAATAAACATTTTGTGTGCAACAAAAGTAAACATTATTCTATGATAAATTTGTTGAACCCCTATATTTTTTCCTCTTAATGATTATATCTCCAATTTATTCATTGAAAAGAAAATTCCCATTAAAATCATAACTCTAAAATACCCACAATTCATTATTGTAACATTTAATCTCTCAATTTTCTCTCTTCAAATTAATTCAAATAATCATTTTAATCATTATTACAGAACACATTTTTCACTTATTATTATTACAATAATTTAAAATAAACATCTTTTTTAACCTCATAAATATATATATATTCCAATTCATGTATATGCCTTTATATACATATATAACAATGCTTATTATTCATATAATATCATAATATATATGGGTGTGTGTGTGTGTGTATCTGGAAATGTAATATGTATGTACACTTACTTACAGATAATGATATACATATGTGTGTGTGGGTATATATATATCACATTTTGTAACACAAATATTTTTTTGAAACTTTTAAATACAACATGACACATGTGAATATACATATTTACACATGTGTATAATATATTAAATATATCACCTAGAATTAAAATTTTGAATCATGTATTTAAATTCAATAATATTGAATTACATATAATTAAATAAATCCTACTACAATATTAAATATATATTTCAAAACATCAAAAATAATATTAATAAATTATCAAACCCATTTAAACTACTTCTAAAATTTTCCAAAGAGGTAGGAACATCAAAATTACTAAGAAACTATGTATAATGAAAAAGCAAGGCTTGTGAATTTTTTGACCTTTACATCAGATACCTCTCAAACAATTTGTGTCCTCAAGAATCAAAACAAAAGAAAAATGAAACAAAAGAATGGTGGTCCCAACAACCAACCCTTTACATACCTCTTATTTTTATCGATATATTTGGAACACAACCATTATGGATTATAATTTCCACTCTACCCAATACTTAAAAACCATCTCTTTTGGGAGATACCTCATAAACAAGAATAGAGCTACATAATTGGTTATAACAAACAAATCAAGTAATACATATCAACCTATTATGAATGAAACATTATTTTAAACACAATTCATATTTCATAGTTTTCAACAAGTACGTGCCTTTAAAAATAACACTACATTTAAAAATCAAATCACATTTTTGTATAACATTCATTTGGAGTATCAAATTTGAAATTTGAAATGTAACAAAAAAAAGTTTGAAAAAATCCAAATTTCTAAAACTATTATCTTCCATGTTTTCTAAAAAATAATTATTTATTAGTACCACAGTCATGCAAAAAATTCACATAACATTATAAACCAACGCAAAAACTAATATAAATAGATAGAGCTACAACATGAAAAAAATAAAGAGAACTCATCCACCAAACCACGATATTGTGTTATTTGTGTAGCACTCACTCACCTACACATTTTTAATGTGTCATAATATAAAGTGTCTTGATGTGGGAAGGATTTTCCCCCTATTTATATGCTTGATGTCATGACTCTCATCATCAAAAAAAGATCAGTCACAACAAAACCAACCAACAAGATAGCAGTAAAAAATTCTCATCACTTCATTTATAAAAATATTTTTTCATGGGAGACAAGCTCGTCTTTATTAATTTAATGATTTCCAAAAGTCCATTTTATTTTCTTACCAAATTTATATGATTAACCTCTTTATGCTTCAGCATAATCATACCACAATACAAGTCATCCCACCATAACAACCTCATGTCTATTCCTCTGCACATCACCACAACTACACAACACAACCACTAGCCAAACATACCATCCAATGATAAAGTTTACCAGACATTTCACACAACCACAACACCTCACCACTTTACCTTCCACACGCAACATCCATTTTTACATAAACACCTTCTACATATAATCCTTCATATTTTCCCAAACAACGATCATTACTATCATAAAACATCAAATCCCGAACCAAAAAAATCAATGAATTCCATTTCCAAAGTCGATATATTATCTACTATGGGTGACACTGACTCGCTCGCACGGTTTCAATCACATAAAAGTACAATGTGTCACAATTAGGGATTAGGATTTCCCATATTTTTATTCCTAATGTTTCTAATCATATGTATCACAAGACAACACAATAAGAACAACCACACATAGAGGCAAAAAATTATGTCTTCTATAATTATTTAGGGGCCTACATTACTCCACCTCATTATTTATCATGGTCATTGTCCAAAAAATTCAATTTCTCAACTAAAAACTAGTTTACTAACCATATATAAGTGATTATACTTCTAATACATGGTGATATAAATAAATAGGCCACCTCAAGGGTCTCATAATCCATGATATTGATAGAACAAGCATGGTTTGCAAAAATCGTTATTTTCAGCAGGACACATAGAAACTTCAATGAATTGATAATAATGAAACCATAAACAACACTAAAAATTTCCATCTTCGTTAGAAAATTTAAACATAATGGGTTCTTGTTCATAATTAAAATATCCCATCACATATACAACATGATTTCAAATTTTTCAATAGAAATCTCCCATATAATTAAATTTAAAACATCACAAGTTATATTACTATATTGCACAATTCATTAATCTCAAACACAACATTATTTAATCATTTAATTACTTATGAAAAAAATTGTAACTAATGAAATAAGGATTTCAGGATTCTACTTCAATATTTGAATACAACATATTAATCAGTATTAATTCTCAAATCTCAAAAAATAATCTTTCCATAGTTACCACAGAAATGTTACCAACATTTTTCATGTTTCATATAAAAAACTACTCATGACATAACATGTGATTTAAGGTTATTTTATTATATTAGAATTATTTTGAGTCACAAAATAATGTGTTTAATCATTTAAAATCTTTTAAGTCTCAACAAGTTACCACAAATCATGATTCTCATTTCACAAAATGTTTGAAATAAATGTTACAAGAACTTTTACCGAAACACATGCTGAAAACATTTTGTTATATCAATACATAAAATCATTAATCAATCCAACATAAGGAGTATGTTACTCTTGTCAATATTTCTAAATTAAGAGGAGTTATCAATAATAAATATGGTCATTTTCAGATATTTTAGAATTTAAATGTTAAAACCAAGTCTTATAACATTTTATTAACGCATGCACATGAAAAATTAAAAATAAAATAAAAAAGGCATATTAACTCACCTGGAAACTAGAATACTTATTTGCATGGATTCAAAGAAATTTATTTTATCATCTAGGTGTGAAATCAACTTTGTGGTAACATGATTCGTAAGGGTTTTCAAAATTAAATAGTTCATCACAACAAAATACAGAAATCATGTTTCTCTAACAATTTAGAACATATTGAAAAATACACGACATATTATATATTTTAAGGATGGAATTTAAATTCAAATCATTAATATAAATTCGATAACAGGAAAGGAAACAACAAATTCAAACCACATGAATGTTTTAAAAAATCAATTCAATCCAGTTAACCATCATATTACTCTTTTCCACTGGTTTTTAGAATGATTTAGTAAATAATTAATGAATTTTATTAGATATAAAAGCATGAGAAAATTCATAAAAACACGCATAAAATATCATGATTCATTTAATTTTTTTAACTTTAAGAAAATAAACCAATTATAATAATAACACAAGTCATTATGATGCATGTACTTCACCTAGGTCTCTACCCTTCAGGCAGTGCCACCTCACCTTGTTGTTTGGTAGGTTTAGATTCCTTGCATCATATCACGGGGGGCCATAATGTCACACCTTGACCTATCTTTTATTATATTTTATAATTTTCTATGACTTTTAAAAAAAATTGGGGTATGTGTTGAGTCCTGGAAGAAAAACTTTTGAGTTTTGTCAAAAAAATGTGTGTTTTGAGTTGATGTCACTAGGTGCATGGGTGGAGCGCATTTTGAAAACCTCATGAGGATCCACCCAGGGTTCTCCACGACCCTCCTGTATTTGGAAAATTTAAAATGAATAAACGTAATAATTTAATTCATTAGTTAGAATTTTCATGGTTACTAATAATTTCAATTATTATTATTAAAATGAAATGAGTGTTATTATTATTTATATTCTTATAATTATTATTATAATTATTTCTATTAGTGTTATTATTAATAAAGATTTATTTGTATTATTATTATTGAAATTGAGGTATTATTATTATTATTATTATCATTATCATCATCATTATTTTTTTTGTTATTATTATTATTATTATTATTATTTTAGGATGGTGTGTAGGCACTGCATGGCTAGAAGAAGCTGTGTGGTCAGCCTGGGTACCATGCAGTTACAATATTTGAATTGGCGCAATAAAGATTAATTGAAGTTGGAGAGACACAAAGCATGATGTATATGTAAATTACATTAATTTTGTGGAATACTTAATTCATAACTAAAACAGACACTAAATGACCGTAATAGTTTTGTGTCTTTGGAAACTCAAAACATGATCTTCTAATAATGGTGAATGATCTTCAACATCTCCGATAAAAGATCTTCCTTTATTTATTACCTAAAAACCCTCTTTATATCCTGGGAAAAAGAAAACACATAAAGGGTGAGATAAAATTATCAGTATGTTTAAGCATGGAGAAAATAAAACAAACCATATACATTTGATCTTCAAAACATGAACATAATATTTAAACATCAAAATATTGAGCAATAACATCAAACATGGTAGTACGTAAGGCATAGATCATAAAGAAACATTAATCATAATAAAATAGCATGGGGATAAATCATGTAATTATGGCAACCATTAAACATATGTTATGGTTTCTATAGTATCCAAGTAATTAATGCCAAGACCATCTTAGTGGACAAAGTCCCTTTCTAGATCATGTTCACTCCTTGTTACAGTCCTGTATCACTGAATCAGATTAACTTTCCATTCCATCCATGTCTATCTCATGAGATATAAATATTTAACCAATGCATTGGAGGGAGATATAGGTTCCACCCATCTCATAATGAAATCATTCTTACATGTGCCACAAAATAAACATAAAACATTCATCATAACCCAAAGAATAAAATGGGTTTCATAAACATCATCTCATCATCATGTAATCCATATAAAACAAATGGATATCATTTTATCATAAGAAAAGTGAAACCACGTAAAACATAGAGATATTATACATTAAACATACCCTTATGAAATAATGTCATCTTAAATGGAAAATGGTTTTGATAAAACACTAGAAAAGAATTATTGAGGAAATATCATTTCTTCTTCAAAATCTTTTTTTTCAAAAAATGCCATGAAATATTAAAAGAAAAGTAATTTTTTGAAAATATTCATTAAATATTGTAGAGTAATATTCTTTATAATAAAGAGGTATGAAACTGTAAAAATCCATTCATGCTGTATATGTTATAAAATCATTCTCCTTGTACTTTTTCCAGAAAAGTCAAAATGTTCCTTGTATGGTAAAAAAAGAAAGATTCATTCCATAACACAATGTAAAAGTCATAGATGGGTAAAAAGGTCTTTAAGAATACATTGAATAATATTAAAAACTTTATGAAAAACATTTTAATGGGAATGGATGAAAAATCTAACCGCAGTAAATACTTACGAATAAGCAATCTCAGATAAAAATGAGATTGCAAAATTATCCCTTACCTTATGTTAAATTTCTTCTGTATATGTCTGAGACTCCAGTATAGTGGGTTTAAACATATTATTAACTTTTAATATAACCATAATAATATTTATGATATCAAATATGATTCACTTATTACTTTATATTATCCGTTCAATTGTCAATTCCATGTTAAAGTAGTGTTTTGGGTAAAATCGTTTCATTTATCGTTTGTGTTTCGACTTGTAATTATTAATATTATTACTTAGATCATGATTAATTAATTCCGGAATATAAAAAATGATTTTTATATAATATATATTCAGAATATACATATATATAATAGATCAATAAAGGGAAATAAATACACCATTCATGGAGACGGTAGGCCATACATACGCATGAACGCTGTTTTCGTTTCCTTATTGAATTGAATGGAATTAAGTAGATGACATACATATATATATACATAAATCCAGTAGCATTATTATGTCTTATATTTCATTATTAATTATTATGTATACTTTATAATCATTCTTTAATTGTTAACATGGGAAATGAATCTCATCGCGTCGTGGAGACGGTAATCCGTACGTATGCACGAGCGATGATATTGTTCCCATATTTATTGAATAGAATTGGAGTGGATGATATAATATCATATAATAAGTATGATGTTATAATAATCATATATAGTTATTCTTTACACCATTATACCTAACAAAGAAAGGTGGTGGTGGAAAAACTGATTACACCACGACGTGGAGACGGTATTCCGTATGTACGCACGCGCGGTGATTTCATTTTTTGTAGGATGGCTAGAAGGTGAAATAGGTTCGTTTCATATTTATAATAACATATTATTATATAAGTAATAATGATGTTATTACTTTATAACTAAACCACTAAATAAGAGTAATTAGAAGAAGAAAGAAACTTGAAAGAATCGGTAGAAGAGATTACCTCTTCTTCGACGCACCTCTTTTAATCTTCCTCTTCAGGGACTAGAGTTGGTCTTTTGAGAAGACCAGAACATCCATAATGTTTCTATGGAATTGGAGAAGAGAAATGGACAGGTTTTGGCTTATCTTGAAGGCTCAATGTGTTTTGAAGAGGAGAGGGAGGAGGTTCCCTTATATAGGAGAGGAGAGGGGCACTTTTGGAATCTTTAAAATTATTAATTAGTAATAAAATGAAACCACACATAAAAACCTCCAAAAATGACTCAATTCGAATATGAGATGAGATAGGATTGTAATATCATCATCAAATAAAATTTTTACATGTTTTATGTTTATTTTAAACCTTATCAACTTGATTTATCATTATTTAATCTATTTAATTTTATTTACGGTAATAAACTTCTAAATTTTAAATTGTTATAAATACATACTTAAATGTTGTCAATTTTCAATATATGGATACTTAATAGAAATTTATACCATATATTTTTTAATTTTTAGTTTTTAAATATTTTTGTGATTTTTAAATAATTTCATAATATGTTATTTTTATAAAATATCAATAGTGTCAATTTTGACACTATTAATTATTTGAATTTAAATAAAACCCAAACAGAAGATATGTTCGAAAACAAATATATAATAGATTTCTAACATGTAATATGCATCAAAAAAATTCCTGGGGAACATTAATTTGTTCATATATTATTCATTTAAATATTTTTAAAACCATTGAGCTGGAATATCTCTTAAAAAATAATTACTACAACATTTTTGTATAATTGTTTAATATACATATTTTTTTCATAAAAATTACAAATATAATCCTATGGTGAATATAAATATTATACCTCTTATAATAATATTTGTACATGAAGTTATCATCTAAAAATCACAACATTAAAATTGTTATATTTATTAAATTATGAAGGTGACATCTTTGACATCATTTAAAATAAAATAATATAAATGTCCTAATCAGTTTTATAAGGCCCAAAAGGGACCAAATATAGACCCTTGGATGCTCAGGGTATAAATATACTCGATCAATAATGTTTGGTCAAGTTTCTTGTCCTTTTGATAGGAATTGTTATTTTAATAAAAACTATATTATTGTTTTTTCATTAAATAAAAAATTTCTGCATCACTATTATGTCACCATTAATGAAAATTATTAAATCCCTAAAGATTATAAATAAATCCAAATGTATATAATTTTATTTTCATTCTAGAGACTATTTATGTATTATGTTTCATGATGTTTATCACTAAATTAAAATTATTATACTTATTAGATTTAAGACAGTGACATGTTGTCACTTTCTTTGGTTTTATTAATAATTAAATTATTTTCTGGGTCAAAAGTCCATAAAATGAATCTAATCTGACCCTTAGGTAATATGGGTCGACATTTAGTCACCCAATATAATTTTGTCATGTGTTAGGGTAATATTATATTCTTAGGATTACACATAATTACCTGATTTATCTGTAACTGAAGTAAATAAAAATTACCGTAGTTACTATTCATAATATGAAAAAAATAAAAAACACCTATTAACATAATATGGACCCAATGAATCAAAATATGGAATCCATTTTTAAAAATTCAAAACACAGAAGTTGCTGTAATTAAATTAAAATTTATCCCTTTGTTAAGAAAACAGGTTTTAAAAGATAAAATATTGCCAAAGATTGAAATGTTTTTACCTACGAATTCAATATAAAAATAATGGTAATGACATAAATTACATTAAATGGTAAAAATATATTCTATTTATGCTTTAAATAAAATCAATATTATTACTTAACCATTAAAATTATCTCAATGAAATAAGTTGTTTTTAATTAAAATTTAGCGTATTTTTACTATTCATCAAAATAAGAAACTTATCAGAAAAATATAAAAAATTTATCCATAGTAAATTTTTATATACTGATTCAAAAGGAGAATTTTATTTTGTAAAATTAAACTTACAAACATTTTAAAAACTAAATTTTTTGTGGGTGCGCCATCAAAAGGTGGAAAAACTGTAGTTTTTTTAAAATGCTTATTTTACCCAAAAATTTTATTTTGTTCTCATACAATGTTCTATAAAATGTGTAAGATGAATTAAAATGTCATAAAATTTAAAATGTAGTTAATACTATTAATAACAGCTAGTCTATAATATTATAAATATATATTGATGTTTTGTGAAACTAGGTACTGCGTACTAGACACACTATCAAGGAAGGTCGTGATTGCGTGTAACGCATGCCAAGCTTGTGTTGTGTGTAGTGAAGGATCACTTTGGTGTAGCGTATAGCACAAGACCACTATGAAATTAAAAATATTATTTCTCATAAAACCTCGGGTTGTTACGTTCTACCCCCCTTAAAATGAATTTCTCCCTCGAAATTCGTCGGTGTTATAAATTGTTTACTACTTGAATGTTTCTTTCATATAAACCCACATCGTAAAAAGGAATAATAAAACATATTTTTAATAAGGTGAAGTAAGAAACGTAACGGCCACCCAATGTAACTCAGCACTGGATTTCCACATAGTAGAATATAGGTGAAAATATGTATATGGAGGAGAAATCTTACCATCATGATCTGATGAAGAATGGTAGAGAAAATGGCTATGAAAAGGCCAACAATCACAAAGCCATTAATTTGTGATGATCTAAGGTACCATCTAATTCATCAGATATGGGGGCACGAGGACAACATTTTTGGTTTTCAAATCATTTCCCAAATGTTGAAGAATTTTTGAATTAAAAAAAATAATTACTTTATTTTGGTACAATATTACTATTGTTCTAGCCTTGAATAATTTCCACTTAATCTCTTAAAGAAATGAAGTTGAATGTTTCATTCATGAAGTGTTAGTAGATCATGTGATAGAATGATAGGTCATTCAATCTGTCTCAATCATAAGGTTAACAAAATTTATTAAATATAAATAAGTCCATCTTTTGTGAGATTAATCGTATATGGTTTCAAAAATGGACATATACATCATCTATAATACCGCTTCATAATATAAAACTAGTTTCTAATAACCAGGGACTTTCTGTAGGCCAGTGGTAGATGATAAAGGCTTGTCAAACATCGGTTGTGGGTTCGATTCCTACACCCTTGTCCGACACGATGGGTTGTCACCCATCCTACAGGTTGTCCTTTTTCTAAAACTATACTATTACATCATTCCAGAAATAATATCATAAATTTATAGACTTAAAAAATATTATCTCATGTCCAACTTAAAGCATCCCAATCATTAGACTAATCCAAAATACATCTGTCCAATCTCATAGTATAAAGAAAAAGATTATTGTAAAGGTCACATAACAAGCACATGAATACCATAATTTATCCCCCATATATCATAAGATATATCTTCTTGATCGCATTCCAAACATGTGAATACCTTAATAATTTATTCTGTTGAAACATAAGTTACCATACAACCTTAGTGAAAACATGAATTCTATCAAAAGTTATCTCTTTCCACATACTACAATCCCAAAGTATTTATATATTCAAACCATGATATCACATTTTCCTTATATCTATCATGAGCTCATAAATACTATCAAACATTTCATTTTCTCCTTATCCCTTCATTATGTGCATATCATCCGCTTTCCAAAAATATTTCAATCACTTTTCATGGATACCGGTACCATAAATTTTTTTTAAAACCACAATGGACCAATACATAGATATTCCAATATACCATTAAAGTACCTCAACAACAATATTCTTGAATACCAATACATAAACACTTCAATACATTCTCTTCAATGATTGTCATGGAATAATTCCTGCCTTGGTTTAGAAGTAACCTCTTAGGTCAGGGAATTGAGTTGGGTAATGCCCATCTTCTCCACAGGTAAGACATTTAACTCCATAACAGTCTGTACTCTAGGACACTTCTCTCCATGGAGATAAAATCTTCCCCTCTATTTGATGTGTTTATCAAGGATCTTCTTACCTTCTTTATAAATCTCAATCTTCCTTTCTCTATGGTCCTCACCATGAAAATATGTACAAAAGTACATCTTCCTCTTATTTGATGAATTTGGAATACCACTAATGTTCGCCTTATTAATCATATATCACAATGACAGATTCGATATAATCACAAAATCTTTCGTTCAGGGAACTACGCAATTTCATTGCTCGTAGTCACCAATTTGTCTATTAGTTTCAATGTTGACCCAATTCCTTATGGTTCCCTCCATTAAAAAAACCCCTGGTGTAAGAAACAATAAAAATAACAACGAAAAACATAATCATAAAAAGTCACATATGGGATGTCTATCTTATCACACATTCTTTAATCCATGACACCATAGGTTCAACCTAGGTTATTCTTGATCGTCAACTTAATTCTAGTGTTGTAACCTTTGTTATACTAGACCTTAAGGACATCCCTATATATACCATAGAAATATCTCTAGGCATCTCACTAAAGTTCTTGCATCCTAGTTTCCAAAGGTTGACTAAACCTTACCTCTGATACCAACTGTAGAGACCCAATGCTTGATTTATATGGAAATTACATTACTTTTTTGGAATAATTAATACATAAGAAAAATAGACACCAAAAAACCATAATAGTTTAGTGTCTTTGAAAACTCAAAACATTATCTTCTAATAATGGTGAAAGATCTTCAACATCTCCCATAAAGATCTTCTTTTTTTCTTACCTAAAATCTTTCATTATATCCTGGTGATAAGAAAACAAATAAAGGGTGAGCTCAAATGCTCATTAAGGGTAATAATGGTGAAAATAAAACAAACCATATACATTTGATCTTCAAAACATGAACATAATATTTAAACATCAAAATCTTGAGCAATGACATTAAACATGGCAGTACGTAAGTCATAGATCATAAAGAAACATTAGTCATGATAAAATAGAAAGGGAATAAATCATGTAATTGTGGAAAACATTAATCCCATGTTATGATGTCCATAGTAGCAAATGAATTGCTTCCAAGACAATCTTAGTGGACAAAGTCCCTTTCTATATCGAGTTCACTCCTCATTCCAGTCCTATATCACTGAACTGGATTAACTTGCCATTCCAGCAATGACTATCTCATGAGATATAAATCTTTACCCAATTAATTGGAGGTATATATAGGTCCCAACCATCTCATAATGAAATCATTCTTACTTGTGCCACAAAATAAACGTAAAACATTCATCATAACCTAATGAATAAAATGGGTTTTGTAAACATCATTCCATCAACACATAATCCATATAAAACAAATGGATATCATTTCATCACAAGAAAAGTGAAACCATGTAGATAATAGAGACATTATACTTGAAACATACCCTTATGAAATAATGTCATCTTAAATGGAAAATGGTTTTGATAAAACACTTGAAAACAATTCTTGAGGAAAATATCCTTTCTTCTTCAAAATCATTTTCTTTTCACAAAATGCCATGTAATTTTAATAGAAAAGTATTTTTTTGAAAATAGTCATGAAATTTTTTAGAGTAAGATTCTTTAAAATAAGGAGTTATGAAACCATAAAAATCTGTTCATGCTGTATAAGTTAAAAAAACATTCTCCTCATACTTTTGCTGGAAAAGTCAAAAAAGTTCCTCGTATAGTAAACAAAAGAAAGATTCTTTCCATAACACAATGTAAATGACAAATAGGGGTAAAAATTAAAAAAAACAATACATTGAATAATATTAAACACTTTATGAAAAACATTTTAATGGGCATGGATGAAAAATATAACCCCAGTAAATACTTATGAATAAGCAATCTCGGATAAAAATGAGATTGCAAAATTATCCCTTACCTTATGTCCAATTTCTTCCGTATGTGTCTGAGACTTATTTATAGTGGGTTTTAACATATTATTAACTTGTAATAGAACCATAATATTATTTATGATATCGTATATGATTCACTTATGACTTTATATTATCTATTCATTTGTCAAATCCATGTTAAAGGACTGTTTTGTTTAAAATCGTTTCATTTATCGTCCGTGATTTCACTTTTAATTATTAATATGATTACTTAGATCATGATTACATAATTCTAGAATATAAAACATGATTTATTAATAATATATATTCATAATATACATTTATATAATAGATCTATAAATTTAAAGAAATACATCGTTCATGGAGACGGTAGGTCGTACGTACGATTGAATGCTGTTTTCGTTTCCATATTGAATTGAATAGAATTATGTAAATGAAAAACATATATATATATATATACATAAATCCAGTAGCATTATTATGTCATATATTTCATGATAACATATTTAATATACTTTATAATCATTCTTGAATTGTTAACATGGAAAATGAATCTCATCGCATAGTGGAGACGGTAATCTGTACGTACGCACGAGCGATGCTATCATTCCCATATTTATTGAATGGAATTGGAGTGGATGATATAATATAATAGAATCATTATGATGTTATAATCATAATATATTGTTATTATTTACACAATTATACCCATCCAAGTAAGCTGGTGGTGGAAAAACAGATTACACCATGGCGTGGAGACGGTAATCCGTACGTACGCACGCACGGTGATTTCATTTTCTATAGGATGGATAGAAAGTGAAATAGGGTCTTTTCATATTTATAATAACATATCATTATATATTTAATACTGATGTTATTACGTTATAATGAAAAAAAATAAATAATAGGATGTAGAAGAAGAAAGAAACATGAAATAATAGGTAGAAGAAATTACCTCTTCTTCGACGCACCTCTTTTAAGATTCATCTTAAGGGACTAGAGATGGTCTTTTGAGAATAAAAAAACCTCCATAATGTTTCTAGGGAATTGTAGAAGATAAATGATAATGGTTTGGATGATCTTGAAGGCTCAAAGTGTTTTGAAGAGGAGAGGGAGGAGCTGCCCTATATTTAGGAGAGGAGAGGGTCACTTTTGGAAACCTTAAAAATATTAATTAATAATAAACTGAAACCCTACATAAAAACCTCCAAAATGACTCAATTATAATATTAGATGATATATTATTGTAATATCATTAACCAATAAAATTTATACATGTTTTATGTTAATTTTAAACCTTATCAACTTGATTTATCATTAATTAATCTATTTAATTTTATTTTTGGTAATAAACTTATAAATTTTAAATGGTTATAAATACATACAAAAATGATTCAAATTTCCAATATATGGATACCATATAACCATTTAGACCATATAAATTTCAATATGTTGTTTTTAAATATTTTTGTGTTTTTTAAACAATTTAATAATATGTTATTTTAATAAAATATCAAAAGTGTCAATTTTGACACTATTCATTATTTGAATTTACATAAAAACCACACCAAATATATGTTCAAAAAAAATATATAATAGATTCCTAACATGTCATATTCATCAAAAAATACATGGAGAACATTAATTTTTTCATATATTATTTAGTTTAATATTGTTAATTCCATTTATTTGGTATATCTCTTAAATAAATAATTACTACAACATTTTTGAATAATTAAATAATATACATATATTTTGCATAAAAATTAAAAATAAAATCCCATGATGAAGATAATAATAATAAATTTCATGATAAAATTTTTACATGAATTTATCATCTAAAATCCAAACATTTAAATTGTTATAATTTTTAAATTATGAAGGCGACATATTTGACATCATTTAAAATAAATTAATATAAATGTCCTAATCAATTTTATAAGGCTCCAAATTGTCCAAAAACATACCCTTGGATTATTGGGGTATATATATACACGACAAAAAATGTTTGGTCAAGTTTATGATCCCTTTTATAGGTATTTTTATTTTAATAAAAACAATATTATTGATTTTTCACTAAATTAAAAAATTCTGCATCACCATTGTGTCACCATTAATGACAAATATTTAATCCCTAAAAATTCTAAATAAATTCACATGATGTATAAAATTATATTATATTTTTTTAGACTATTTATTTTCAATGTTTCACGAGGTTTATCACTAAATTAAAATTATTATTCTTATAAGATTTAAGAGAGTGACATGTTGTCACTTTGTTTTTAAAAATAATTAAATTTTTTTTAGTGTCAAAAGTTCATAAAATGATTCTCATATGACTTTTAGATGATATGTGTCTACTTTTTTTCATCCAATGTAATTTTTCCTTGTGTTAGGGTAATTTTATAATCTTAGTTTTACCCTTAATTACCTGATTTATCTTTAACTGAAGAAAATAAAAATTACCGTAGTTACTATTCATAATATCAAAAAAATAAAAGTAACCTATTAAAATAATTTGGACCCACTGAATACAAATATGGAATCCATTTTTCAAAATTCAAAACAATGAAGTTGTAGTAATTAAATTAAAATTTATCCCGTTGTTAAGAAAACAGGTTTTAAAAGTTAAAATATTGCCAAGGATTGAAATGTTTTTACCTATGAATTCAATGTAAAATTAATGGTAATGACTTACATTACATTAAATGGTAAAAATATATTCTATTTATAATTTAAAATATTCAATATTATAATTTAACCATATAAATTATCTCGATGAAAAAAAATTTAATTAAAATTTATCATATTTTTTCTATTCATCAAAATAAGAAACATATCAGAAAAATAACAAAAATTTATCCAAAGTAAATTTTTGTATCCTGATTCAAAAGAAGAATTTTATTTTCTAAAATTAAACTTATAAACATGTCAAAAACTAAATTTAATCTGGGTGCGCCACCAAAAGGCGGCAAAACTGCATTTTTTGAAAAATACTTATTTTATCCAAAAAAATTATTTTCTTATCATACAATGTTATATAAAATGTGTAAGATGAATTAAAATGTCATAAAATTCAAAATGTAGTTAATACTATTCATAAAGGCTAGTGTATAATATTATAACTATATATAGATGTTTCGTGTAACTAGGTATTGCGTACTAGACACGCTATCGAGGAAGGTCGCGATTACGTGTAACACAAGCCAAACTAGTGTTTTGTGTAGTGAAAGATCCCTTTGGTGTAGCATACAACACAAGACCACAATGAAATTAAAAATATTAATTCTCATAAAATCTCAGGTTGTTATAGAATGTGTTTAAAAATTAATACTTAGTTAAATAGATAACTCACCAAATTATGAAAGTATCACCTTGTCATGTATAATAATGTTATGTGATTATTAAATAGTTTTTATTATTAATGTTAATATTTTTTATCATTTTCAAGTTATTATTAATGTTTTTTTGTTATTTTTAGGTGTATTATTAATATTATTAATATTAGTGTTATTATTAATATAGATTATAATAATAATAATAATAATTATTATTATTATTATTATTTTCATTTATTATTATTTTTATTTGGTTTTTTATTTGATTTTATTTCTTTTTTTTTCATTCTTATTATAACCCTAGCCCCCCTCCGTTTTTTCCCTTTCCCATATCCCTAAGCACCGACACCCCCCTGTTTCCCTTTTCTGACAGCACCCCACCAGCACTCCCCCCTGCATTCTACCACCACACGTTTCTTCTCACGGACTGCTTGACCCTCCCATATCGCCTCTCCCTGCATGATGCCCCTGCCATCCTTTTACGTAGCAACCCGCCTCCCTCATTATCCCTTGTAGAGTGAGCCAGACCTTCATCCGGCTTCTGCCTCCTGGTCTGACCCTCTCCTGCTGTCCAGGCCCCTCCCGGCCTCATTCCACCATTGCGCACCCCCTTGCAGTAGTCTCACGCCACCCACAGGCCGGACCCAAGCCTCCCCTCTACCTCCTACCCTGCGACGATGACACACGATCTAGCACCCTCTAACTCTCCTTCCACTTCCCAGCACCCCAAAACCTCTCCAACTCCCCTCCAGTTTTCCTTCCTCCCTATCTCTTTTATGGACGCCCCCCTCCTTTCGAATGGGTAGCAACGATCCCCTACACCTCGTCCACACTCTACTGCACCCCTCTTTGGGCTTCCCGTGAGTGCGTTTGAGGTGCAGATGGTTCTTTGCATCGGTTCCAAGCATGCATTTTCATTCCTAATTATAGTTTAGGTATGAACACTTTACACAACACCCTTAAATTTACGTGTTCATTTAATTCTTGTTTTAATGTTTTTTCCAATTTATAAATTTTAATTAATTATTTTAGTATATGATCTAATTAATTAGTTGTTGAAAATTGAGTTTTTAAAATAATTTAGCTGTGTTTGATATTTTTTACCCTGTTTATGGGAATTGATGTTGTGTGTGCAATTCATTTGTACAAACTTGTGGTCTGAATTTGACGGGTTTTTCATGAAAAGGCCTTATTAGTCCCGATGGCCCTTGCTCATAGTTTAAAGTGTTTATAATTAATTAAATGATTCTTTAGTTGGATTCATGTGTTTAAAGTCGTAGTATACTTTTCAAAAATTTTGTTTTATAAATTTCTAAATGTTTTATTAAATAATTTGGGTGTTGTGAGCCTAGATTTCAAAATGTGTTTTGGTGCACGTGTTTTTAAATTTTGATCTCATCGGGTAGTGCTCTTTTTGTCAGGTTTTGTAGACATACTATTTTCATAATATGGTTTCTTGGCACTTTAAAATGATTATATAGTTATTTTGGCATTGTTTGGTTTTATGTAGACACTTTCTAGATTTTAAAGGGGTTAGTAAATAGTATTGAAGTTGCGAGTTTTGTTTTGAAAACATTTTGAGGTTGTTCTTTTGCACTAGTTGTTCGTTTGGATTGTTTTAAGTTCGTGTTTATATAACATTGTTTTTTCTCATTTGTTTCAGTGCGTTGGTGGGGCCATGATCAGGAGTTTTCACGTGCTTGTGTGCATGTGTCAGGCGTGTCATGTTATCGTGTTGGAGATACGAGCAAAGGTAGGTCCCCACTTCACATGCCTTTATATTTATAATTTATTAATATATTTTTATTTCATTTAATATTAGATTAAAGGTAAATAATGTTAAATAATTAGTTTTAGAATAAATGTTCATTGTGAAGGAAAATAGTTCTCTCTTGTTTTGAATTACCTAAAATTTATTTCTTTTAAATGTGCATCATTTTTGTTGATAAAATTAATGATTAGCCTTTATAAGTAATGTGTGTTTCATTTAAAGAAACTACTTGGGTTGCAAATGTCTTCGGCTTACTATAATGGATTTCATAAATGAAGTTTCAAATGATTTTTATATTAAAGGTTTTGATCCTTTGATTCCCTAGAAATGAGTTGGCGTGTGTTGGTTCTTATGAAAATAGGTTGGTGTCAATTGGTTGGTTTAAGCCCGTTTGGCACATTGATGAAAAAAATTATTTGAGAAAACATTCTTTGGGATACACAGGGGTGATCTCATTATGTATGTTGATTGTGTGTGTTGTGTGTGACGTTTGTGCATCGTGAATAGTTGATTGACATTATTGACTCCCCCATTTTTATTTATATTGTACGTGTTGAAATGGGAACCCGGAATAGTGAGTGAATCTTCTAAGAATGATTGCTACACTAGTTTAGATTATGTATTGTCTAGTATCCCTTAGTACGGATTATACTCTACTAGGAGATTGGGCCCCTCGGTAAGGCCAGGTAGGGTGATACAAATCATTTGTCCATTATGACATCATTGAGAATAGGCATGCCTTCGGGATGAGTCACATGTATGGTGCATTCTGGATTGTTCACGAGCACCTATGTTCAGATCATGTTTCTTTTAGTGTTTATTTGTATGTGGAAAGTAATTGAGAGGTATAGTTCGGTTTCTTGTCTCGTGTGCCACATCTTCCATTTCCCTTAGTGTGTGTTGTGTGTTATGTATGGTTTTCCTTTTTACCAACAACAAAAATATGGATTTCTAAATTGATCGAAAAAAATGTTTTAAAACGCAATGAATTTGTTCTTTCAAATATTAATATTTTTCTTAAATTAAAAAAGTACAATGGACTATTACTTATTTTAGAAACAAAAGTGTGTGTGTGGAAACCAATATTTTATATAATTTAGTTCAAACCTGGAATTAGTAAAATTTTTATTTAAAGGTAGTGTATTGGGAATAGTTTGTTGGGCACGCCTACTGAGTTTTAATACACATGCCTATAGTGTCTTATTGTTTATAGTTTCTTTTGAAGGTTTTACTTGAGTTTTCTCATCGTGGGCGAGAGTTGTTGGTGGATTGGTAAGTGACTCTTGGAGTCATGAGGAGTATTGGTCGTGGTTAGGTTAGTGTGTTATTGTTGGTCGTTCTTTTACTTTCATGTTGTTTATCAATCTTGTGTTGTTATTTTTTATTTCTGATGCCTTTTTTTATCAGGAAAAATAATTCCCTCTTTCTCTCTTTTGATTCCCTGGCACTTGTCGCCAGCCCAGGATGATCTGGAACGCCTCTCAGGACATGTCATAGACCGACTTGGGTGACCGGTTTAGGGTCGACCCGGGTTTGTTCATGACACATAAAATCTCGTGTCATAGCAGATCTTTCCTGAACTATGTCACCCACCAATGTCACCTAACACTATTTCCCTACCAACCCATTCAATCATCACTATTCCTAACCCCGAACTCCATCCTATCTATCAACCATCACCTTTAAGACCATTCTGTCATGACCCGCCATCACCATGATGGGGAAAGGGACAACAAACTACCACACCCTTCCTTCTTCAAGTTGAAAGACAGATAATGACCCCCAAGTCCATCCTTCAATAAGCCCCATAGAGGAAAACAGCACCAAGGGTATAAAATCACACATACTATGGAATGCATTACCCTTTTTATAGAAATGAATTGATGATATGATGGTAAGCCCAAACAACTCCATGACTGAATGTAAAAGTAAATCCAAAATCCATTCCAATATGCATGTGGAATATAAACTGGCATAAATTAGAAGAAATACCTAAAAGGAAGTACCAAAATAAAATAAAAGCAACAATAATGACTATCTCAAAGTCTGAGCTAGTAAGGTCTGGAATGATCTTAAAAGTCCACAATGAAAATTGAAAGCAGTTTTATATACGTTGGGTGAGTATATAGGTATAACCAGTAGGGAAAACCAAAATATCTCATAAACAAGTGGGGACATATTCTAATGCATCGTCAGAAATAGAGATAACTAAGATACCTAGCAAGAAAATAATTCACTCAGCCTCACCAAGTCACACTACCAAAATAATGCAAGTTCGGTAAAATAATTGAAATAGCACATCAATATTTGGGTACCCTGTAGTGCATTCCAACTAATTATTAGGATATCCTGCTCATCGAACCTCCCTAACCATTTCCACTGCAGTCTCACTTCCACATCCAACAACAACCTTATGGGCCATCAAAACCATGCATCCCAACCGCAAACACTTGGGCCACCGCAACCACACACAACCACACTAGCAGACACCTGGGCCACAACAACCACTACCACTCATGAAGACACCTGGGCCAAAACAACAACCACCATGCCTGAAGACACCTAGGACTCATCTCGAAGACACTTGCGAAACAATCCTTCCTGCACACACCTTGGCCACCCGCCACAACACACCCTACATGAGGAGTCAGAAGCTATAATGGACCGCAGGTCATCACAGCCTATCCGAAGAATCTTGGGCCACCTGAGAAAGGAATTTTATAGGGGATAATAACCATTCACTCTTATGAATATTGAAAAAAACACCCTCCTCCATGATATGGGGGTGTTTGGCATGATGTTATCAACATAGGTGGGGTGGTAATAAGAAACATAAGAACTAAATATTATCCTTATAGGTAATCAAACACAGATATAATCCCCACTGTTCTGAAACAGACCATCATCCCGTAAACAAACTCTGTCAATGTTATCCCTATATGCACAAATTCACTATAGCCATAACTATAGAACAACCCATTTCTAGAAATCATTTCCACCATTGTTCTAGTTCTCATTATCATGTTCAAATAATTTCAATTATTTCATTTTTACACTACTAGGAAACTAAAAAAGCATAACCACAAGCTGAAAAAACAATAGTAGGAAAACATCCAAGAAAATATTTAAGCATTCACACTCGGTTCACATGTAACGTAACAATATCAAAAAGAATATGTGAGATCCCTCGATATACTGGAATCAAACCAAGACCCATCAAATTGGCTCCACATGATCATAGATTCACTAACCAACCACTTATCAACCAGAGATTCCATTTCCATCAACGCAACCCCAAAAAGCATCGATCAGGACAAACATTCATATCACCGTGATAGAGCAAGGATGTTTTTAGATTTATGGAACACCATTCAATACATTCTTTCATTGAGTTTTGCTAACCGGGGTGATCACGCAAGGATTATGATTCATTGGGAATCTATTTAGTCAACTGAGTTTACGTGACTAACCAGTTTCCATATTACACCCATTCAATCATAGGGTTATCTAGAAAAACAGAGGATCAATAGTGTGCAAGAAAGGACCACTAAAAACCCCAATCTTTAAAGGTCATGGGAACAGACCATTCACAACATAAAGTTGAAGATAAAAAAAAGATACAACTACATCATTATCAATCGCACCCTTCATTCATTAAATGTCTACTTATTATCTTTGTTAAGGATTGATTTCATCTACCCCTATAGGGAAAACATTATCACACCCACCCAAAAATATGCACAATAAAGAGAAAAAAAATAAAAAACCTTACCTCGATTTTTAGACCAGATAAATATGAGGAAAAATGTGCTCAATGTCTGGCGCAAAGTTATAATGGTCTGATTCTCCATATTCGATAATTTAAATATAAAAAATATGGATTTAATTAAATCTGGAAATCATGACATCATGTACACAAAAAAAACTATGCACATACCTTATACACTTCAGGAAGATTCAAACAAAACTAACTATACATAAATTCGATATGTATTGAGAGATATATGGCCTGATGAATTTGGTATATATATAGGGCAATTATTTAACTAATTTTTAATTGTCAAAATGAATTTTTCATTTAATCCACTAATTAAATTCTCTCATTTTATTAGGTCATTTAATTCAAAATATATTACACAATTTATCATTTAATTTTAGTATATCAGTTTCTCCTATTTTAAATTAATAATTTAAAAAACACGTTTATTAAAATTCTAACACAAAATTTCATTAAATTAAATGGTTATTATTTTATAAATATAACCCATATTTATAAACGGGGATTCCATATTTAATTATCACTTAAATAATTTAAATCACATTTATTTATCCCCATTTTTTATTTTCAATATTTCAATTAACTATTCATCACATTTAATTTAATTAGACCAATTAGTGGTGCACGTTTTTCACTTTAAAGTCTAATTAACTTTTGTTATTTATTACAATATTTATTATTTTAATTATACATATTTATTATTATTATTTTTATTATTATTTTTATTATTATTTCCATTTATCCCAAAATAATTTTCCTCCTTTTAATATCTTAGCCCACACTCTCTCTCCTCACTACATTTTTTTCAACGCCATACAAATGATTCTCTCCAGTCTTTTATCCTTTAATTATTAATTTTTTATCTCATTTTATTCTCTGTATATCTTAAATTATTACTCCACCTCACCTCTCTAAAATCTTATTTAACACCACGAAACATCATCCCCTTTTTTTCAATGTCTCATTATTCCCCCTTTTTTAATATATTTATTATTATGATCTTAATTCGTGTGTTTTACTAATTTAAATGCATAGATGTTTTTATTCTTTTTTTAGCAAAATGATACTATAAATATATATATAACAATAAAATATTCACATATATATATATATATATATAAATGTTAAAATGTATATATATATAACTTGAAACTTATGATATATATATATATATATAACATTTCATAACATAGGTATTTTTGGAACATTTGATATTAAAAACAATTTTTTAAATTTATATATTCAAACACATATATAACATGTCAGGTGATGTGTGATAGTTTTTACTTACATGCAGTGTTTTTACATCTTTAAAAACCATATACTGAAGGTATTTATTTTATGTATAACATATTTTATAATTTTCTTTAAAAAACCCTTTAAACATTAAATAAACATTTTGTGTTCAACAAAAGTTATCCTTATAATATAATAAATTCGTCGAACCCCTATATTTTGTTACTTTAATTGATTTTATATCCAATTTATTCATCAATAAATTTTTTATCCCATTAAAATCATACCTCTCAAACACCCACCATTCATTATTATCACATTTAATCTCTCATTTATCTCCCATTATTGAAATTCAAATAATCACTTTAATCATTATTACACCCCTCATATTGCACTTATTGTTATTATAATCATTTAATATAAAACACTTTTTCAACCTCATAAATAAATATATATATATATATATATATATATATATAATCTAATGCACGTATAAGAATTTATATACATATATAACAACGCTTATTAATCATATAATATCATAATATATATATGTGACAATGTAATATGTATGTATACGTACATGAATATATAGATATAAATATGTGTGTATGTATATATATCACATTTTTTAACACAAATAATATTTTGTAACGTTTAACTATAAAAGGATGCATGTAAAAATTCATATTTACACATGTGTATAATATATGTTGATTATCACACACAATTAAAATCTTGAAACACGTATTTAAATTCAATAATATTTAATTACTTATAATTAAATAAATCCCACTAAAAAATCAAAAATAATTTCCAAACCTCAAAATTAATATTAATAAATTATCATACCCATTTTAAATAGCTTTTAAAATTTTTCAAAGATGTATGAACCATGAAATTACTAAGAAATGCCCAAGAATGACAAAGTAAGGCTCAGGAATTTTCTAGGCTATTACAGGTATGTAGGTTTATGGGGGAGATATGATCACGGGGAGTGTATTTTGAGCTCTATAATGTGAAATTACTGGTCTATGGGTTTAGTGTCAATGGGGGATAATCTACAAATTCAATGGTACAATGGTTATAAGGAATCAATTCCGGGCATGTAATGCTTTTGTGACATGGTCATAGAATAGCGTGGACATCATTAAGCACTCCAAAACATGATAACCCAATTAAATATTCCCATATTATTTTCTATATTGAGCATTTATCATGTATACATAGAGTGTTGGCTATGTTGATTCTTGTGTTTTAGGTTTTTATAGTGACAGATGCTATGTTAAATTTATTTAGAGATTTCCAAAAATCCCAAAGGGGAAGATTGTTGGAACTAACGATGTTCTTTAACGGAAATGAAGCATTGTTTTTGTTTTTTGTAAATCCTCTTATGGATGACCATAGAGATTTCAAGGAATGGTATCATATAATTTACACTGAAAGCAATATTAATGGTGGCATTATTTCCCAAGGTCTGCCAAATTTTGGGGGACAAAAATTTTGAAGTTGGAATTAAAAAAGAACGGTATATTTTAATTAAAGGGATTAATAAATTATGGAAAATGCATGATTTATGTGAATATGGGATTCATGAATTGGATATTGAAAATGAATAATGTTGTATTACGCTGTGCTCTACAAATACAATGGGCTTCATGAATAGAGACAGTGTTCTCCATGGTTATGTGATTTCATGATTCGAAGTTAGTGATAGAGTTCTATGTGGTCATTTATAGAACACTATACAATTATAATGTGTTCTGTGAAGGGTTTTGATTGAAATATCCATGGTTGTGATGTGCATTGCGAAAAGATAATTTTCAAGGTTCTTTGTGAATAGAGGAGTGTCGTGAAGACTTCTTTGAAATATACAAAAAAAGTTGTAAAGAGGAAGCATAGCTTCATGAATGGGAGATAATATAAATATAATTCTACCCCCACATCATTCGAATTTTGTTTCGAAAGAAAATTCAGAAATTCTTTGATTTCAAAAATATCTTCATGAACCAGGCTTTCTCTGTGAGCTTGAGCATCATGAATGGACTAAAAGTCTCGAATAATGGTCATTTCATTCATTTATGGGGTAATTCATGATGATAGTGTGTTCTCCATTGACATAGTGAGATTCTCTAAGATATTTTATTCCCTGAAGGCAAGATATATTTGGGATGGAATGTTTTTTTCAGAAGGCTGAGCTGCTTTATGATGGTAGTGTATTCTATGAAGGTAGGGGGTGCTATACAAATGAGTGAGATTCATGAAGGAGCATCACGAAAAAAAGTATTAATTATTAGGTTTATGTGAACGATGATTCAAAAGTTCATTTACTCACATCCATGATGAATTCATATTCTCATGCTATGTTGGGGAAAATAATTATAGGGAACACTATTGTAGTGACCTTCATGGTGGTAAAATGAATTCAGATTATTTTTAATGTAGTGAGCAAGGGGGATTCAACAGAAGTGATCTCAAGGATGCAGTGAGATATCACTAAATTCTTGAAAAGGTAGAGTTTCTACCACAAAGTGACTATGACCAATATTTTGTATTCCATATCTAGTGATGATTATTTTATTTTTCAATGACCGAAAAATTGGCAGTGTATGCTCCTTAGACGTTGCCCTTAGTGGTAAACCAAGTAAAAGTATTGTGTCGTCTATGTTAATGTGAATGTTGTATTTTTTATAATTTTTATAATATATTTTTAATGATTTCTTACCATTGTGGTAACAACATGCATCACATTAAAAAAATTGACACCTCGATCCAACCCCCCCTCTCTTGGTGTCCTGAGGTCCTAAACAAATCCTAGTGAAAATTCCTCCTGTTAATGGGGGTACATTGGGGCAATTAATAAGAGATAAAGGAGTATCTCATCTTTTATACATAATAAGGGATGTATGGGATGTTTAGAAATCATACCCCATCATTAGTAATTGAAAATAAATGGGCATAACAAGATAAGAAATGTTTGATAAAGATGGGAATGGAAAGTACCCTTATGAAATTTCATCATGGGAACGAGTGTACATGGGAGGGATTAATGAGAGATAATGAGGTATCTAAGCATTTTTAAATATTAATGTATGTATGGGGGAGTTTATCCTTAGGAAATTAAAATTAAAAGGGAATAACATATAATAGATTCTTGAATTAAAGTGAGAAAGGGAGAATCCCTTACCTTATGAGTATGACGCCAAAAGCATGAAAGGGGATTATTGATAGCTTGGAGGAACCTTGGGAGGATTTTAGAGATTGGATAAAATATTATGGTCATTCTTAAAGTATTTTTATTGAATATATGTGGGATATTTGGGGGATTCATGCAGGAAAAGAGAAAAAATTCTTTAATATTTAGGTATTCGGCTCTACATAATAAAATATTTCAAACCACACTACCTTTACATGATTTTACAAATGTTTTTAGTGAAATTGGAGTTTTTTTTATTATTTTATTAGTTAAAGGGCTGACCTTATTAAATTATTACCATTATATATGTGTAGTTGAGTCATATTTTTAAGGAAATAAATTTAAAATCATTAAATACGTTTTATGGTTTGGGGAATTCATAAAGGATTGATAAAATTAATAAAATAAACTTAAAATCAAATTATTTTAAAAGAAAATCATATATTTTTTATAATATACCATTTATTGTATTTATTACAAAATTTTGGATTATTATGATGTCATAAAACACACCATATATTTTTATAGTATTTAATTTTTACCTAAAAATTCGATAGCCTAAGAAAATTATGAATAACTCGCCGATGGATAATTTTGACATTAAAATTCCAATAATATTATTAATTTTATATAAATAATTATTTAAATATTATAATTTTTACTTTTAAAACAATATTCGACATTTATTGAAAAGTACTGGGTTTTTAATAATAACAGTTTTTGAACCCTTATAAAAAGTCCATTTCACTTCAAAAAAATTACATTACCATTAATTATAAATAAAAATTATCTAATAATAAAAGTTGATTACTATAATTTTTTTTTAAATACATAAATTCATAAAAATAAATCCCTTAATAGAATTTTTATATTAACCAAATATACAATTTTTGTGTAATTGAATCAAAATCAAAATCATTTATAAAGTAACAATAAAAATGAAATCAAATTCATTATTTTACATAATATAAGTATTCATTTTTTTAATGAATTGATACATATCCCTTAATTTCACTGATGTATGCATGGAAATGATACTTTCATTGGGGCGTTCGACAGACATGGTTTCAGCCATGATCTCAATGAGCTTTAACTTCTCCCACAAACGGTTTCACTCATGCTTAAGTTGCGGGATCTCATATTGGGCATGGTTAAGGGAAAATCCATGTGATTCTCTATCCCTTAGAAGAACTAATAAATGGGAATCATAGGGTATAATTATACTGAATGAGTCCATCACATCCTTTTTCTATTTCAATTAGATTTTTTAAAGTCCAATATTTATATTAATCATGTGATCACTGTTTAAAGTCTATATTAACAATAGTAATATTATTAAGGATATTTTAAATCCTATTGTATGGAAAAAGAAATGCATGTGCTTTCTATAACCATATTACATAATAATACATTTAGTTCAACCACAAATGGAAAATTTATTTATAATAGTTCATGTTATTAAAAATTTCATTATTCTATAAAGAGTTCATTTATTTTAGAATATTTTTATACATTTTCATTCCTTTAAATGAAAAAACATCTATATAGTTCATCTCCCTTAGAACATTTTCACCCCTGTAGTGTTGGAATTTGTCACCTACTTTCATGATCTCTACACTGCCATTGCATAAATAGAAATAGTGTTTCCTCTTCTCTATCACAGTTGTAATCATGATGTTTGCAATGTAAAATCGTTACCCATATAGTTAATGAATTGTTTCATATTTATGTTTAATTTTTTTTCATACTAAAATAAGAATAATTTTCTCCTGTAGGTGGATTCTTTTAATCAAGTTGGGGTGGTTCATTTGAAGCTACTCACACTCATGAGAAATTGGACTTTGAGGTAGAATCTAAGATATTAAAAATAAAGAAATGTGTTACGAATGTATACAACCATCATGAAAAGGTGAATTCATTATTTTAATTTATTTAATTTTTTCTAAATTTTATCTACTATTTTAATGTTTGTTTCCTTATCATTTTTATATAATACATATTTATTTTTTTTCTAGGTCTTTTTGGAAGTTATATTTTACTCTCAACTATCTACTATAAGCCAAAAGAGAGATAACATGTCCCTTTATTGCATTTTTACCACGCTTTTCATTATATTTCATTTTAAAAAATTTATCACTGCATATTGAGTGGATGTTTTGAGCTGAAAAATGGCTTTAAAATAATAAAATCATAAAAATATGAGGTTATTGTAGTTTGACAATTAATGGAAATTGAAATACTTATAACACTAGAATTTCAGATCGTTTAGATACTTTGGGATGTTTATGAATCAT
This sequence comes from Viscum album, assembly GCA_963277665.1. Classification (NCBI taxonomy): domain Eukaryota; kingdom Viridiplantae; phylum Streptophyta; class Magnoliopsida; order Santalales; family Viscaceae; genus Viscum; species Viscum album. The sequence goes on along the minus strand of OY728142.1, from coordinate 1,323,304,199 downwards.
CATCACCTCAATAAGACACATGTTTTAACTAGTATGACTCAAACTTCATCTTTTAATTTATAATTGACATTAATTTTAAAAAAAGGAAGAATAAATATTCCAAACTAAGAAAACATATACATATTATTTTGGTAATTTATGGAAAGAATCCATAAGTAATTTTTTACATAAATGAATCATGTGAACCTCAATCTGATACGCAATGTGACAAGTTTTACTCAAATAATAAGTTATCATTTAAAAATTAACAATTTAGTTCAAAAACATTCACTCACCAAAAACCAATAAAATATACTTATATTAACATGATAATTTAGTATAAAAATTAAGAATTATTTTATGATATGTAGGAATCAGTCTTGCATTAAACCAAAACACGATGTGACTGGAATGACTCATAGTGAATATTTATAGTTTCAAATGACATTTTAGTAATAAAGAAAATGTATATCACCAAAACTAAGAAAACATATTCGAATTATTTTGATAGTTTGATAAAATGATCTATATGTCATTTAGTACATGTGGGAATCATAAAAACCCCAATCCATTACATATTGTGATTCATATAACTCGAAGTTCGTCTTTTTTATTTAAAATTAACACTAATTTTAGTAAAAAAATAAACATACTAAAAAAAAATGTAACAGAATCTTATTGCTTGGATACTATATAAATATAACCCATAAAAATTTAATGATGTGTAGGAGTCATCCTCAACTCAATTATATACATGACTTTCCCCATATGAATCAAATTTTTCATTATAAGTTTAAAAATGGTATTTTATTTCAAAAGGATTCACTCACAAAAAAAATAGAGAATAAATTCGCAGGATGTCACGATAATTTATAAAAATGATTAATAATTTATTTAATATGTATAGGATTCAATCTCATATCAAACTGACACACGATGTGACAGATATGACTCAATGTACAAGTATCCTATTTAAAATGACATTTTAGTAAAAATGAAAAAAGGTATAATCAAAATTTAATAAACTAATTTAGATTATTTTAATACTTTACAAAAAATAAAAATAATTCATTTGATATGTGTAGGAATCAGCATCATCTCAATATGATACACAGTGTGACCAGTAGGACTACATGTACATCTTTTATTTAAAAATTACATTAATTTAAGTAAAAAGGGAATTGACCAACTCAAAACAATACAAAAAAATTATTTTATTTTAAATTTATTAATTTGATCGATATGTCATTTTTCTTGTCTAGGGAGAAACCACACATCAATTTGATGCACGATATTACCAGTACTCCTTAAAGAGTCCTTTATCAGTTTAAAATTGATATTTTAGTTTAAAACATTTCACTCATAGAAAAAAAACCAAACACCCTCAAATTATCTTAATAATTTTGTAAAGTGAATCATAAGTCATCCCTAACATGTAGGAAATAGTAACACATAAAAACATCAAATGATGTGACAGGTATGAGTTGGAGTATGTTTTTCTTATATAAAATGGAATTTTAGTAAAAAAGACAAGTGATGAGCTTGAAACTAGTAAAAAACATTTAAATTATATAGATACTATAGTAAAATGATCTATTAGTCATTTAGGATGTGTAATAATTCTCCTCACCTCAATATGTCACATAGTGTGGCCAAAATGACTCCAAATGCGTCTTTTTATTTAATAAGGGTCACTTTAGTTTACAAAATGTGTCACATCACCAAAATAGAGAAAATAGGACAAAATTGTTTTCTCAAAATTATATAGTATATTCCCTATTTAATTTTCCAATCATTTTTTTCTTATAAATATTTTGTTAATTTTAATAGAGATAATTATTGAAGATGAACAAGAAATGGTGTGATATGAAAGAATCAATTGTAACTCATTCAGATACATAGTGTTCCCAGTATGACTCAATGTTTAGTTTAAAATCAACACATTTTGTTTAATTTACTTCATTACATTAATACTAGAATAAGAATTTGTTTCTTATAAATTTGTGTTCTTTTTCTCGATTAGGGTTGGTTTGTTATGTAATAGAATGAGATGGGGTCAGGGGAATAGACAAAGGAATATTGATGTTTTTGAATGTATGTAATAATTTGTACATGATCATGTAATTGTACAAACAAATGATTGTAATTCATATAATATATTATTATTATTTTTTTTTATTTTTGTTTTACATTTTTTAAATTAAAATTCTATATTGGTACTCAATTTGGATGCATTCTAATGTTGTTTCTCGTGCTGTTGTGAGTTTTCACAACACATTTCAATAATTATGTAGTTTGTTGTTAATGCAAATTGTATTATACCACATTATCAACAATTATAAATGCATAAGTACTTTTATCATGCATCGGTAGTCATTACTTATCTATCACAAATAAAGGACATTTTTTTCACTATTAAAGACATGTTTTGTAGTAGTGACTTTACCTCAAAAAGTATTAATTAAATCTAAAAGGATTAATAATGCTACTATAAATGGAAAAGTGACTCATAAATGGTCCATGGTTGATGTGTTAAACCATTATACATTCACATGTTTAAATATAATTTTTTTTTATTTTAAATAATTTAATAAAATATTATTTTGATAAAATTTTATTAATGAAAATGTTGAAATTAATCATTTAATTAATCATAAGATACATCAAGAAAAAAAGGATAATTTGAATATAATGATTTAAATCCTCTATAATATTTCATATAGATCTATAAAATTCATGGGACACATTATCTAATTTAAATTATATCACTTTTAATCTTTTTAAAATCATTTATTTTATATTTTTATTAATTAAATATATATATTATTAGGATTTCACAAACATTTAAGGTAATTATATAAATTTTTAAACTAAAAAAATTATAATGAGAATAATTTCATTATTCTTGAAATGGAAATTTATTCTCATTCATATATTGCATATTTTCCATTATGGACTCATTATAGATATTTAGAACTAAGAAATTTATATTTTGTATGTTTCATTCCTCTAAATAAAATATGGGTCATTTTCATCAAATAAGTGTTCGTTAATCCATTATATTTTAATAATAATATTATGAGGGTTAAATTAAAATGATAAAATAAAAATTATGATGAAATATTAGGACCTTATCACTTCTTTTTAACCTATATTTACCTGATTTACTCATTATCAAGGTGATAAATTTTACCACAGTTACTATTCGTGATGATTTAAAATAAAATGTCCAATGTATCAAATTTAAAATTCCTAATTCAAAATATGGAATACATTTTATTAAACTTAAATAACTATATGTTTCATAAATTAAATTTAAAATATTCTCTCAAAACAAGATGAAAAATAATTTTACAAAAATACAATTTTTCATTAAAATACAATTTTGGAATAACAATTTTTTCATTCCAAATTTAATTAAAAAATTATTTCAAATAATCCTATTTATATTTATCATAAAATAATATTTATAATATTAATTTTTATACATTTCTAAATAATATGAAACTTTGAAAATAGTTGAAACATAAATATTGTTTTCAGTAAAAATATGTATTTTCGCTTTTCACTAGAATATTAATTTATTCAAAAAATCGGAAAATTTCACTTTAACAAAAATTTGATATTTTAATGTCAGAAATGATATTTTTTTATAAAATAGAATTTATATAAATTAATTAAATTTATTATATTATTTTTCTCAGAAAAAGTTGTGAAAGTAAATTTTTAAGGAAGTGTATTTCTGAATCATAAAATAAAATTACTAAAAATTTAGTACTTATTTACTATGAATTGATCAATTAATTTTCATTGAGTATGTAATTTATATATAAATATTTCCTAATTTAATTAATACTATTCATATTTCCCAATTTAATTATTATGATATAACTTTCATATATAAATAATTATAATTTGTGGTTCATTTAGGTTTACTGATGTGTTTTGCATACTCTGTCAAATATAGTGTTAATTTAGAATATCAATGTGTAAAATTTTACCACATCCACCCCCTCAATAAATTGTATCCTCATAATATGAAAATGTGATTTATAATATAGTTATTTAAATTTGAAAATACCATTTTTGAAAATTCACTTCATAAAAAGGGTTAAAAAAGATTCCTCTTAATGAAGGGTATGGGAAGTATGAAAGTTACCACAAAGCTAGTATATAAAAATAATAACATTATAGGGAATTTAAATATGGAAATGAATGAGAAAAATGACACCAAAGGATTTATAGAGAGTGATACAAGACATTTTCATGAGAAATTTAGCCATCACAATACTGTAAATTCATGGTGGGTTAAAAGACCATTGATTCCTCAGTAAGAAAAGTAAAAAAAATAGCATTTTTATTTGAAGTTACTTTTCCTAAATTCAAATGATTCATTTCATATCCAGTTAAAGAACTAAATAATATAAACTTACTTGATTTATTTCCATGTCTTAAGTGTAATATTGTATATTGGTTGTGCTTTTATGTTTTCTCACTTAATTTATTATGGCACGATATGGATATTTGGTATGAGTTTTTTAGTTCATGAATAACTTTTAAAGAACAATTGATCTATTAGTATCTCCTTTAGCCTATAAATGTTTAACGAAACTAAAATTTTTAACATAGTTTAGCTAATATGATAAATTATACATTAACTCAAAATATTTATAGAGTTCTTCTTAATCCATTTTATAAGTATTTAACCTTAAGAAACCTACAAATTATTAACAACCATATTTTAAAATAAAAAAATATAGGAATAAGGTCCCTAAATTTTGAAAATAAACTTATTATTAACCCCCATAAAGTATCTCTTAAGAAGTAAATACCTTGATCACATATTTTCCTAAAACATGGTGAAAAATTCAATCACCAGAAAAACCCAATGAAAACATGCATGACTCTAAAAATAAAATATCATATTATCAAATGTATTCCATAACTCAAAAAATGTAGTAAAATCTATCATGAATCAAACCAAAAATGATTTCCAAGGTCAGTAATATTATCCCATTAACAACCATCTAAACACCACAAACATATCAGGCTTATCTTTCCTATTTTCATGTATTCCCCAAAAATAATATCTTACTACTAATGAATTTTCATGGATATTTATACCATTGTACATATTATTTCTAATCATTAATAAATACATTTTCAATACATTCGTTTCATGATTCACAATTCACATAAAAATATATGTGTGATAAAATACGTCAAATAATACAATTCTTGGATCCAAATATATAATAAATTTAATCATTTCAATTTAATTAGAGTAATAAAAAATATTTTACTTGATCCTTTATCTTATATACATATATATTCCCTTGTATCATGGTTCATTCATTTGTATAGTTCCCATATCCATACAGTTATATCATTCCACATTAGAAACATATTTAGTTCATGTGAAATCATGAGCCTAGTGTAATTTCTCTACAGACTTGTATAAAACTCCCATCCATTCAACCTATCATCAGGGTGAATATTTCAACAATTATCACATGTACTAAAGTTCTTATTTCCCTTTTACGGTTTTTTGATTTTTTTTCTTCCATATTTTTATTTTAGTGATTTCATTCAAGGCCATAAGGCATAGATAATTATTTCTCTATCTTGTTATCACAGGTCACCATATTCCCATATGATGAGAATGTATGAGAAAATATTTCCCTCTTAATGATTGTTTTAATCAAATTATTGGTATTATCAATCTTACTCATTGGTTCATGTAAATAGTTTGTAACATTACTCTCTATCTTTGTAAATATGTATTCATACTTAGAAACATTTTCATCATACTTTTATCTTAGATTCATGAATTGTATCTCCTTATTTGATTGTTGTATATGATTAAAGTATTCTTACAAGAAGAGTTCCTCAAAATCCTTCTATTATATTCTCGATATTTCCTCCACATCCTTTCTATTTTAACCATTCACCATTATTTATCCCATAAGATGTGATAAAATTTTATAATAACATTACTCATTTCATTACAACCCAACAAAAGAAATATCTTCCCTATGGATCTTATCCATTTTCTGGCTACAAATAAATTTTTAGTTCCATTCAATGATAGAGGTTGTTAACACAAAAAACAGTAAAACATTTTTATACCATATTGTGGATCATTAGGAAGATCCATATGGTCATGGTTATTAGTCATAACCTGAGTCAATTGTCCAAATATAGTTTTAATTTTCCCAACTCCAACTATAGATTCATCTCCAGCTTCTTTATCTTTCTTAAGAGATAAATCCCAACATGGATTATGTTTATTAATACAATCTCAATTTCTTCCTCTAGTAACCATTTATAAACAATGGAATACACTATATTAGGTAATGAATGATAATATATATTTTTAATCTAATGAAACTCAAAACATCAATTGAAAATTTATGTATAACAAATATTAAAATCATAACATATGTTTCTATATAAATACTCTCAAAGTCTATAATGGGGTAAAGTTAACAAGTTTAATTTGTTCCTAAATTTGGTTCCCAAGGTTTCTACCAAATTTGATATGATTAAAACTATAAATAAATTGATTCAAGTAGCCCAAAGTAGGGGGTTACATCATTAAATAGAAATTATGTAGAAAAATACCACTCCAAAGGACTGAAAAGTTTATTAGGATTATGGAACTAGATTCATACATAATTTCACATTAAATTATGAAATTTCTTTTAAAACACAATCTTATCATTTATCATATCCTTGTATATCAATCATAAAACACTGTTCAGTTATCATAGGGCAATAAACCATAAGAAATGGATAAGCTCTAATGCTCTGTAAAGTTATGTGTATAGTGAAAGATAACATGAATAAATATGTAATAAATAATATGTAAATGTAAATATATGACAAAACATTTCATTTTATAAAAAACATGAGCATGAAGAGTAATATGGAAGGAATAAATAGTGGTATGATAAATCTATATAAATAATCAAATGATATTGGAACCGATCCATAGATATCATTAGTGGTACAATAATCAGGTATATATCAAACAAATAATATAGTAATTAGTAAATGCCTAATTTCATATATCATAAACTTAAAATTGATTCATTGTTCTAGGACATCTTTTATAAATGGGTTAGGCCTTAGCCAATACCCAAACTAGTTTGTCTCAGGAAACATTCTGGTACATTGAGGGGCTATAACAAGCCCAATCCATCAGTTATTAGGTTTAATTCATTCATCCTATTAATGGGGTAAATCATAATTAGTTTAAACATTCACATTCAAACTAGAATATGAAATGTGAATAATTACCCTAATAAATAAACATAATCATAAAATATCTTGAGTAATATGGGGAATGATATCAAAATAATACATCCCTAATATAACTGATAATAAAGAACACAATAAAATATAGTATATTATATCAAAATATAACAACCATTCTCTTGAATAATATTTAAAAAATTATTTTGAAAAGGTGAAAATAATTAAAAAATATCATTAGATAATTCTTAAGGAATTACCTTATTCATAATCAAATAAAATTTAATTAAAACATCAAAAATATGAAGGAAAAAAATAATTTTAAAATAAACATAAATACACGTAATGGAGGATTTAATGAAATTTTTAGTCATGATGTTAGGAAAATCAATTCATGTCATATAAGTTAAAAAACTATTCATTTTACAATATTGTAAAAAATTTAAAATGTACTTCATTCAAAAATGGATAATAATATTTCTTTAAAACCATATCCTAAAAAGGATTACATGGATAAAAACATCATGAATAATTAATTTCATACTAATAAAATATAATTTAAAATTTTTATTAAATATATATATATTCAAGAAAAATATTCCCTAGTTGTGACATAAGGATAAACAATCCCAAATATTGATGGGATTGTGAAATAAATGCGTACGACAGGTCTGATTTACATTATACATGTTGGATCATCTTATGTAATAAATATATATTGATTATTAATCCATTGAAAACCATAATATCATATATGATAAAATTATAATGTATATCACCCATTTATTAAAACTTAACTGTTAAAATCATTGTTTATGGTGGCAACTGATACGTTTTTTAGTTATGATTTGGATTGGTATTTTCAGTGCTTGTACATTGATCAAGGTTCAATCTTCTAAATAATTTTAAAAATTATATAAATATCATAGTTCTTAATTATATACATATTTAATGAAATCTATAAATGTTATAGATAAAAAAATGAATTACACCCTTTACGGAGATGGTAGGTCTTCTGCATGAATAACCGATATATTCACTTTTAGGGGGATGGAATAAAAAAAAGATAGATAATTATTAAATAATAAAAAATAATTATTTTATAATTTAAATATATAATATTAATAAATTCTATCTTCATTAATATCTAAGTATGATATAAATTAAAATCATATAACATCGCTTTTTTGAGGTAGTATTCTACATGTACACATGAGCTACATTATCATTTACCAGTGGTTTCTAAAGATAGAAGGTATATATGAGATTATAATTCCAGAAGTATAATTGTGTTATAAATAACATATATAAACATTAAACATAACATAATTCCCAACCATAAATTACAGTGATGAAAAATGAATTGTATCCCTTCGTGGTGATGACATGATGTACGTACACACAGGTGACACATTCGCTTCAAATTTGATGGAGACGAAGTTAGATTTACACACTCATAATTTTCATTGAGGTATGTTTTTAATTTTAATTTTTATCGGATAAGTTTAATTACCTTTTTATAATTGTTTAGTTGGAATTCGGGCTGATCATGACATTAGTGAGCACTTGTTTCACTGATAAATGTAGTCAAGATTACACGTGTCGTGCACTTTTTTCACCATTAATGTAACAACATGAGATTTTATAAGATATATTATTTTTAATTTCTTTAATATCTTTTGTTTTATGCTACACCAAGATTATCTTGTACTATACGCAACACCATATTAACTTGCAGTATACACCACACTATTATTAGATCTTGTTACACACAATTTCAAGTTCACAACATTGAGTGTATATATATGTATATATATATATGCATATATATTCAATGTATAAATGAAAAATGGTTGGATTATGTTATGAAAAACAACAAAAGAGAGTTTCACTACACGCAACCCTGACTTGGCTTGCATTACACGCAATCATGACCTTCCTCGATAGCGTGTGTTGTACGCAATACCAGGTTTCACTAAACAGTGATATATTGTTATTATATTATTATGGACTAGCTGTTATGAATATTATTAACAACATTTTGAATTTTATAACATTATTATTCATCTTACACATTTTCTAGAACATGTTATGAGAAAAAAATAAATTTTTTAGGTAAAATAAGTATTTTTTTTAAAATGCAGTTTTGCCGCGTTTAGATGGTGCACCCACATTAAATCTAAATTCTGACATGTTTATAAGTTCAATTTGAAAAAATAAAATTCATCTTTGGAATCTGGATATAAAAATTTACTTTGGATAAATTTTTGATACTTTTCTGATAACTTTCATGTTTTGATGAATAGTAAAAATAAGCTAATTTTTAATTAAAAACAACTTTTTTCATTGAGATAATTTATATTGTTAAATTATAATATTTAATTGTTTTAAATTATAAATAGAATATATTTTTACCATTTAATATAATTTAAGTCATTGGCATTGATTTTACATTGAATTGTTAGGTTAAATCAATTCAATCTTTGGCAATGTTTTAAACAAAAACGCGTTTTCTTTCGACAATGGGATTAATTTTAATTTAATTTATGAAAAATTTGTGTATTGAATTTGGAAAAATGGAATCCATATTTTGAATAAGTGGGTCCAAATTATGTTAATAAGCTACTTTTTGGGGGGCATTATGAATAGTAACTATGGTAAATTTTATTTACCATGGTTAAAGGTAAATCAGGTAATTAAGGGTAAATATAAGATTATAAAATTACCCGAACACATGAAAAAATTCAATTGGATGACTAAAAGTCGACCCATATCACCTAAGGGTTGGAATAGATTCATTTTATGGACTTTTTTCCTTGAAAATAATTTAATTATTATTAAAACCAAAGAAAGTGACAACATGTCACTCTCTTAAATCGTATAAGTATATTAATTTTAATTTATAGATAAACATCATGAAACTTCAAACATGAATAGTCCCTATAAATCTATTAAAATTATCTACATCATATAAATTTATTTATAATTTTTAGGTATTAAATAATTATCATTAATTGTGATACAATAGTGATGCAGAAAATGTTTATCTAGTGAAAAATCAAGAATATAGATTTATAAAACTAATAGTGACCATAAAAGGCCCCAAAATCCAGACCAAAACTTATTGGTCATGTAAATGTAAACCATAATCGTTAAATGGTCTAATATTTGACCATTTGGAGCCTTATAATAGCAATTATGACACTTATAATATTTTATTTTAAATGATTCCAAAGTTGTCACCTTCATAATTTAATAATGATAACAATTTAGATGTTGTTATTTTAAAATGATAAATTCGAATAAAATTTTTATTATAAAATATTTTATATTTATATTCATCAAAGGATTATATTTTTAATCTTTATGCAACAAATAGGTATATTAAATAATTATACAAAAATTTTGTACAAATTATTTTATTAAGAGATATACCAAATAAATGGTTTTAAAAATATTAAAATAAATATTATATGAACTATTTAATGTACTCCACTAATTTTCTAGATTAATATGACATGTTAGGAACCTATTAAATATTTTATTTTTAATATATCCTTTGTGTGGATTTAATTTAAATTCAAATCAATGAATATTGTCAAAATTGACACTATTATTATTTTATAAAAAATAACATATTATTAAATTGTTTATAAATCACACAAATATTTAAAAATTATAAATTGAAATTTATATAGTCTATAATGTCCTAAAGTATCTAATAGTGAATAATTCATAGCACGCAAGTAATTATTTATAACAATTTAAAATTTAGAATCTTATTACCATAAATTGAATTTAATAGATTAAATAAGGATAAATCAAGTTGATAATGTTTAAAATAAATCCATACATGTCTAAATTTAATTTTTTTGATGAGATTACAACCCTATATCATCTAATCTTTGAATTTAGTCATTTTTGGAGGTTTTTATGTGGGGTTTAAATTTATATTAAACTAATATTTTTGAGGATTCCAAAGGTGCCCCTCTCCTCCCTTATAAAAGGGCACCTCGTCCCTCTCTTCCTGACACAATTTGGAGCCTTAATGATCTTCCAAACCCTGAAAATTTCCCTTATAAACTTCACTAGAAACATTCTAGAGGTCTTGGTATTCTTCAAAGACCAATTTTAGTACCCTAAGAGGAGGTCTCAAAGAGGCGCTTCAAAGAAGAGGTAAAGTCTGTTACTTATTCTTTCAACTTTATTTCTTCTTATACTTATTCTTCATTAGTTGTTTCATTATGAAGTAATAACATCAGTATCACTCATATAATTATATTTTATTATAAGTATGAAACAACCCTATTTAACCATCTATCCATCCCATGGAAAACAAAATCACCACGCGTGCGTACGTACGGAATACCATCTCCACGCCGTGGTGAAATCTATTTTCCACCACCACTTTACTTGGATTGGTATAATGGTGTAAATAATGACTATATATGATTATTGTAAAGTGATATTGATTCTGAAATATTATACATACACTTCAATATAATTCCACAATCATGAGATGATATCATCGCTCGTGCGTACGTACAGACTACTGTCTCCACGATGCGATGAGATTCATTCTCAATGATTAACCATTCATGAATGATTATAAAGTATATATAATAAGTAATAATTAAATATATGACATAATAATGATACTGGATTTATTTATATATATGTATGTCATCTACTTAATTCCATTCAATTCAATAAGGAAATGAAAACAGCATTCATGCGTACGTACGACCTACCGTCTCCTTGAACGGTGTATTTCTTTGCATTTATCTATCTGTTATATATATGTATATTCTGAATATATATTATATAGAAATCATTTTTTATACTCTATAATTAAGTAATCATGATCTATGTAAACATATGAAAAATTACAAGTCAAAACTAGGATGACAAATGAAACGATTTTACCCAAAACGCTCTTTAACATGGAATTTACAAAATAACGGGTAATATAAAGTCATAAGTAAACCATATATGATATAATAACAATGAATATGATTCTGTAATAAGTCAATAACATTATTTAAATCATTATACAAGAGGTTCGGATCCATACGAAGCATATCGGACCTAAGGAAAGGGATAATTTTGCAAATCACATTTTTATCCATGATTTCTTATTCGTAAGTATTTACTGGGGTGATTTCTATCATCCATGTCCATGTTTTAGGAATGTTTTTTCATGTATGTTTAATGTCCTTTTTACCCATTTTTTACTTTTACTACATGGTATGTAAGGAATCATTCTTCTGTTTATGTTACGAGGTACTTTTTTGACTTTTCGGGCAAAAGTATGAGAAGAATGTTTTTTTAACTTATACGGAATGAAAGGATTTTTAAGGTTTTATAAAGCCTTATTTTCATGAGGCTTACTCCAAAATATTTCAGGACTATTTTCAAAAAATTCCATTTCTTTTAAGATTTCTTGGCTTTTAGTGAAAAGAAAATGATTTTGAAAATGAAAGGATATTTTTATCAGGAATTCATTTCAAGTGTTTTATCAAAACCATTTTCCATCTAAGATGACATTATTTCATATGTGTATGTTTCAAGTTTAATGTCTCTATTATTTACATGGTTTCAAATTTCATATGATGAAATGTATATTTGATTTATATGGATTATGAGATGATGGGATGATGTTTATGAAACCCATTTTATTATTTGGGTTATGATGAATGTTTTATGTTTATTTTGTGGCACAAGTAAGAATTATTTCATTATGAGATTGGTGGGACCTATATCTCCCTCCAATGCATTGGGTATATATTTATATCTCATCAGATATACATGGCTGGAATGGTAAGTTAATCCGGTTCAGTGTTACAGGATTGAAACGGGGAGTGAACTTGATTCAGAAAGGGACTTTGTGCACTAAGATGGTCTTGGCAGCAATGCCTTGGTTACTATGGAAATCATTACATTTGCTAATTGGTTTCCACAATTGCAAGTTTTATTACAATTATATTTTATCTTGGTTGATGTTCCCTTATGATATATTCCTTACGTACTTCCACGATTTATGTCTTTGCTCAAGATTTTGATATTTAAATTTCATGTTCATGTTTTTGATTTCAAATGTTTATGGATTGTTTTATGTTATCTATGTTTTCCCTTACTGAAAATTTAAGATCACCAATTTTATCTTTTATTTTCCCCAGGAAATAAATAAAGGTTTTAGGTAAGGAAACAAAAAGGGGAAGATCGTAATGGGAGTTGTTGAAGATATTTCAACATGATTAGAAGTTTATATTCTTAGTTTCCAAAGACACTAAACTATTACAGTCCTTGTGTGTCTGTTTTTGTTATGTATTAAGTATTCCGAAAAATTAATGTAATGTCCATGTACGTCAAGCTTCATGTCTCTACAAGTAAATGATCCTTAGCATGATAATGGCCGACGTGCGGGCAGGGCACAAGCAATGCTGTGTGGACAGCCCAGTGCGCGGGAAGACCTTTTCATTATCAATGTTTTAAACGTGTAATTTTGTTATTAACATCATGATTATTATTATTATTATTATTGAACCTATTATTAATTTATATTATTAAATTCATTCATAATTTTTATCTTGTATTAATTTGGTGTAGTTTATTTTTATTTTTATTTCTTATTATTTTTGGTTCATATTCCATTTTTTTATTTCTATTCTTTTCCTTTTCCCTATTTTTTATCCTTTCCTTTACTTTTCTTTTTTTCCTCTCTCTTATATTTCTTCACACCCTAACACACCCTCCCGATTGTGCATTGTTCATCTACGGATCTCCCTAACCCTAGGCGCTGCATCGCCCCTCTCTCTCGTTAGACCAGCCAGCCTCCTCCGTAGTCAGATCCCGCTCGCCACGACTAGCCTCACATTGGACAGGCCCCACATTCTAGTCCTCAGCCTACCCTTGTCGACCTGAAACACCCAGTTCCTATCTATCCTCTATTCGGTCGAGCATCTGTCAGTCTCCCCGCTTCCTCGCACCGGCCAGCCTCACCTTGGCCAACCTCTCACCATCCAACCAAGCACCATCTAGCCTCATACTGACAATCCTTGCTCCCTCCTTGCTTCATTGTGTCGAGTCGCTTCCCCTCCCCATCTTCCTCCTACCTCCCATCGAGCTACACGCCCATCCCTTTTGGACGAATTTCGAGCATGGCATAGCTCTGCGACGACTCCTCATCGAAACCATTACCAAATTTTTTTAATCTTATTCTAGTGATCTTCATCTATATTGGAGAATTTTTGGCATTCTGAGTGGTCTGATTCTTTATACAGTTAATTTCTTGCCTTTTTATATGGTTTCTTATGGTCTACTTGAGGTGAGTTGGGTGGGAAATGACATTTGCACATCGAGTTTGTGAAATCTGTTACATTTTGGTAGGTGATTCCATGTTTAAATATTTATTTATTTATTGAGTTGCATGTTTAATTAATTTAACATATTTATTTATTAGTTTTCAATAGGCATAGTCCAGTTTTATTTGGAATTTTCTGCACTTTTTTTGGTAGTACATATTTATGAAATATGATTATCTCTCAAATTGGTGTAGTTATTTTGTCAAAATGTGAAGGAGTTATAGTTGTATTTTTGATGCTTGTCAGTGTGCGTTGTGTTATAAATAGGTTCTAATGTGGTATTTTTGGACTCCTTGATTCATGAATCTTATATATATATATATATATATATATATATATTTTTTTAAAATTCTAAATATAATTTTCCAAGTGCTACTTTATTTTAGCTATTCCCTTTAAAAAAATTGTGCAACTGGTTATTTGACTGTATGGATGATGTAGGTTGAGTTTTGAAAAAAATTACTGGTGTTCGTAATGTTTTAAAAATGCATTCTATTTGGGAATTTTGGTGCAACACATATATAATGCACTGTGTTTTGCGTATGTAACTTTGTCAATAAATGTAGCATGTTGACATAATTGAGGACAAAATGGGAAGTCTCGGTATTAGCTGGGTGGACTAGGACTAGTGCACTAGTGATATAGAAGTGGCCTCATCCCGGTTTCACTTAGCTGGTTTGACGATTACAATAATAAAAAAACTATGGGTGACATTTGGGGACCACTAGTTTATGGATGTGTTTTCCTACTAGTGGCTCATGCACGAGAGCGTATGTTATTGTGGATCTTTTCCCTTAGTTCAACGAGGCATAATATTCTAGGGTCCCTTCAGTTCTAGTACCTATAAGTACTCTCCCACTTCGGTTCTCTTGGATTACATCTCACATGAAAATGGAATATAGTGTATTCTTTTTGTATTAATAAAAATAAATTTTTTTTTCTTTCAAAACCATTTTCCCTTAAAGTTGTCATTCATCAAAATTTATATTCTAAATTGTTTACGCATTCATTTTTATTATTGGATTAAATGTGCAATTGTTTTGTCAGTAAATCATTACATGTGGAATCTTTTATTAGTGACATCCTATTTAGTGTTAGACCACACCCAACTTACACCCTTGGGTGTAAGTAGATTTGGTTTTTTCGGATGCAGGTAAGGGTAAGGATTTTGGAAGTGGGGGTTCAGGTTGTTAGGTGACACCATGGCATGGCATTGTGGAGATAACAAGAGGGTGGTGTCCTCCAGCTGGGGGTGGTTTTTGAGTTGGTTTGTGGCCACCATGTTTTGCTGTTATTTGGGTGTGGTGTTAAACTTGTTACTAAAATCTTAGTTTGTGCTAAGGGCCCATTTGGTTGATATTTTTAGTTTGGCATATCTTTTATGTTTGTTTTTTGTGCATGTTTTTCCTAATCGAGTAAATCGTTCCCAAAACATTATTTTGATACCCGGGAACATGTGCCAGCCCATGGGGATCGTGAACGCCCCTTGGGCCTTTTTGTGGGCCGGGTCGGGAATCAGTTGGATGGAGACTCAATTTGGTTCATGACAAAATGGTTTTGGAGGGAGGTTTGGTTTCAGCTCTTTGGTTATTTTATTTGGGATGAGGTGGGTTATATAGAAGCAAGGATTATCAGGGCATAGAATTGTGGTTGTGATTAGGGTTCCTGGCCAGCACACCTCATGACAGATCTTGAGTCTCCATGGGGTGTCGGGATACTTGTTTGACATTTCTTTCAGGTGGGCCGTGCAAGATGCAGACTGTGTGTGGACATCAGGCATTGAAGAAGAATTTGTACATCATGTTACATTTTCTTGTTTAGTTTACTTATGATTACTTATCTTTTTGGAAATTTGATTTTTCATTAGAGATGACATATTTATGATGTTCTTTTATGATTGTTTAACTTTCTATCAAGAATCCTCCCCAGAGAGCTTACAATCACCCATAGAAAGTAGTCGGAGAGAGTTCTCCCTCACCGCTTCACCAGATATTGATAGAAGCCGTGGTCTGAGCTGTTCAGACTTTGGGATAGGGAGAGACTCCTGCTCCCACTCCTTTTCCAACTAGAGGAGATGAGTCTGGCATCAGAAAGGAAAAGGCTCAAGAGTTCATAATGAATAATCCTCCATTAATTTGATGTAGTTCAGAACCTTAAGAGGCAGAGGAAATGTATTGAAATGATATAATGTATGTTCGAGTTCCTTGACGCACCAGAAGAAGTTTTTGTTAAGTTTTCCTCATTCCTGCTAGAGGGTTCCAGTCGCATGTGGTGGGAATCAGTTATTCAAGCTGGGAAGCATGAGCATATAGATTGGAAAGAGTTCAAGGCCATCTTCAATGAGCATTATTTTCCTGAGGTATTGACTTATGTGAGATCTCATGAAATCATGGATCTTTGAAATGGGGATGAGGCACTGATGGTGTATGAAAATTGCTTTTCCAAGCTAGTGCGGTATGCATATAAGATTGTTTCATGTAAATATTTGAAATCTCAGAATTTTGAGAAGGGCTATCGACTAGAAATCCACTCTCATGTCTTATTTTTCAAGATGGGAACTTATACTGAGGTTGTTGATCATAAACTCATTGTCAAGAATGACCAGAGATGAAAGTTGGGGTTTTCTGGATCAGTGTCTGCGTTTGGTAGTAGTAGTTCATCTGAGAAGAAGAGCAAGCGTGATGAGCATGGGAAGATGGCAGGTGGAAACTCCGGCCATCCTTTCATGAATACCTCATATATTACTTCTAATATGAGGTCTTTTGAGTTCCATTAGTGTGGGAAGTTAGGGCATGTCCATCCTGCATGTCCCACTCCACCCATGCCATGCTTTCGATGCATAATTGTGGGGTATGTGCAACACTTTTGCAGAGTGACACACCCTTATCATAGTGGGGTAGGGTCTATGGCTTCTTTGAGAGTACCATTTCAATCAAAGCCGACCAGAACTATAGGATATCAGTTTGGTGGACATGGTGGCAAGACCAGATCATCCTCTTGGGAGAGCTAGGTCAGGCCAGATCCACGGGCGAGGGGTCATTCTCAGGCCTGGACCAGACATCTGCATGTTGTGGATTAAGCACCAGCAGGATCTGATACATGACCTTTGACTATTTTAGGTACCATTAATATTGAATATTTTTTAGATTCCTTCCTTTTTTAAATTTTCCCATCAACCTATTTTATATCTACCCATCTTGTGACATTTTTGAGCCTTCCAACTGAGCTTTTATCTATTACAATGGAGTTAGTGACACTATTGTGTATGAAAAAAGAAGCAGGGTCTTAGGTTCCCATCATGTGCACTTTTCCTGTTAGGAGTTAAAATGGAATGTGATTTATTTTTCCTGGATATAGAAATATTTGATGTGACCCTCGGTATGGAATGGCTAGTGTGCTTCCAAGTGCACATTGACTTCTATCAGTGTCGAGTCAGCTTTATGGCACCAGATGGGAGTCCTCAGTTATTTCACGAAGTATTGGATCCTCTGTCGGGTCGTGCAGGACCTCCACTTCCTGAGTTGAAAAATCTTTCTCATCACATTTCATTGCTCACACTGGGGGATGATGGCAATATTTCTCAGGGCAGGTTACCTCATGTATTGGATGAGTTCCCATATGTCTTCACTGGTGATTTTTCTAGATTACCCCTAGAGTAGGATGTAGAGTTATCGATTGAGATGGCATTGGGAATACAACCTATATCCCTTCCCTCATATCGCATGTCCCCCACTGAATTGAGGTAATTAAATATACAGTTGGATGATTTGGAATCCAAATGATTCATTTTCCCGAGCGTCTCTCATTGGGCCGCCCCTGTTTTATTCATGAAGAAGGACGATGAAACCCTCTGTTTGTGTATTGATTACCAAAAATTAAATAAGTTAACCATCAAGAATAAGTACACTTTTCCTCGGATTGAATATTTGTTCAACCAGTTAAAGGGGGAAATGTGGTTCTCCAAAATTGACTTCAGTTGTGTTACCACCAACTCAGGGTGATAGAAGTAGACGTTCCGAAGTTGTCTTTCTGATGGAGGTATGGTCACTTTGACTATCTAGGCATGCCTTTTGGATTGAAAAATGCTCTAGTGGTATTCAAGGTACATATGAATAGGGTGTTCCCCCAATATCTCGACTCCTTTGTCAGGGTATTTGTGGATGACATCCTAGTTTATTATAAATATGAGGAGGAGCATGAGCATCACCTGTGGATAGTTTTGGTAACTTTTCTAGACCACCGCCTATTTTCCAAACTCTCAAAGTGCACATTC
This sequence comes from Viscum album, assembly GCA_963277665.1. Lineage (NCBI taxonomy): Eukaryota > Viridiplantae > Streptophyta > Magnoliopsida > Santalales > Viscaceae > Viscum > Viscum album. Next base: position 1,323,285,326 of record OY728142.1, on the reverse strand, counting down.
TAGAACAGAGAAGTGATGTTTCTGAGGAATTTCATCTCTGATCAAGGGGTTTCAGTGGTTCCTGAGATAATCAGTGCAGTTATGTCATGGGAAAAGCCGATGAATTTGTTTGAGATCAGGAGTTTTCCTGTCCTAGAAGGTTATTATAGGTGTTGTTTTGGGATTTCTCATGGCTTTCCACGTCCATGACAGCACTCACCTGGAAAGGGGTGAAGTTTGAATGGATCCCATAGTGCCAGGAATCCTTTGAAGAGTTGAAGCAGTAGATGACCACCGCACCTATTCTGATCATACTGGAGCCTAGGAAGGCGTATGTGGTTTATTCTGATGCTTCAGGTATGGGCCTTGGGTGTGTACACATGCAGGATAATAATGTGGTGTCTTATGGTTCTAGCTAGCTCTGGCCACATGAGAATAATTATTCGACTCATGACATGGAATTGGTAGTAGTGATGCACGCCCTATAGACACGGTGTCACTACCACTTTGGGGATAATTTTGTGGTCTATTCTCACCATAATAACCTAGCCTACATTTTCTCTCATAAGGATCTCAATCGGAGGAAGCGCCACTGGATCGAGTATCTATAGGGGTTTGACTTTGACATTGTCTATACCCTGGGAATGGTTAATGTGGTGGCTGACACATTGAGCTGGATGGGACCAGTAAAGGCATTGAGGAACTCCAACAATGAGTAGACTTTGATGGGGCTCTTTTCCCAGATGCACATGGAGGGAAGGGAGCACAGCAGAGGTACTTTCTTGGCTAGAATTCAGTTGACTACCACTCTTATGGAGTTGATACAGCAGGTGCAGCCTAGTGATGAGTTGTTACAGTGATCTATATAGTTTATTCATGGTGGGGAGACTCTTTCGGATTGGTTTATATCTTTTGAGATGATTTTCTGCTTTATGGGCCATGTAGTGGTGTCGTTTTCTCTGGGGAAGGTGGTGATGAAGGATAACCACCAATCTCAGTGGTTCATCAATCCCGGTACTACCAATATGTATTTCAACGTTCGTTGCTAGTTCTGGTAGCTAGGAAGATGTTACACTTGTCAGTAGGTGAAAGTTGAGCATTAGAGACCATCTGGTCTGCTTCGTCCACTACCCATTCCTACCTGTATGTTGGACGAGGTGTCAAGGGAATTCATTGATGTCTTTCCTCGTACACCTCAAGGAAGGAATTCTATTTTGGTAGTGATTGATAATTTAACCAATTCAACTCACTTTATCCTGATCATAGATATAGCGAAGGTAGAGGAGTTGGGCCATTTGTATGTTGAGGAAGTGGTCAGATATTATGGTGTGCTATCAGCCATTTTTTGTGACAGGGACCCCCGCATTACATATTGGTTTTGGGGAGGCCTTTAAAAGTCTTTGGGGTCACATATTAAGATGAGCACGAATTACCATCCATAGACAGATGGCCAGATAGAGTGGGAAAATCAGATTCTAGAGGACATACTTCATGCATGTGTATTGGATTTCAGAGGATCATGGGATAGCCATTTGGGATTTGTTCAGTTTTCATATAATAATAGTTACCAATACTCTATTAGAATGGATTCCTTGAGGTGCTCTACGGTCGGCCTTGTAGGTTTCCTTTTTTTTGGATGAGGTAGGTGAGACCTCACTTTTGGGACTGAGCATTGTTCAGGAGACGTTTGAGAAGGTCAAGTTGATTAGGAAATGGTTATTGATAGCTCAGAGTCTCCACAAATCTTATGCATATCAGATGCATCAAGATATTGAGTTTTCAGTGGGAGACGATGTGTTACTGAGAGTGGCCCCTCGCTTGGGTCATCACATCTTGGGAATATAGGGAAAGCTGACACAGACATATATTGGGCCTTTTGAGATTACTGAGCGGATCGGCAAGGTGGCATAGAGGATATCCATTTCTTTATAGTTGAAATAGATTCATGACATATTTCATGTCTCCCAACGGAAAAAGTACAATCATGATCCGTCACATGTGTTGAATTGGGAGGAGTTGGAGAATGATCCAGACTTATCAGTGTTTGAGCAGCCGATGCGGATAGTGGATTCTCAGGAGAAGGTTCTTCGTGGGAACTCTATTCCTTTTGTTTGTATTCTTTGGAATCATGGGAATGAAAACCATGAGACATGGGAGCAGAAGTCTTGGGTTGGGAAAGAGTACCCATTTCTACTCTCTGATCAGTCGTCAAATTGACATTCCGAGGGCGTAAAGTTTCAATGGTGGGGAGAATTGTCACACCCGGACATCGCTTTGAGGTATGTTTTTAATTTTAATTTTTATCACAAAAGTTTAATTGTTTTTTTAATTTTTTTGTTAGAATTTGGGCTGAGAACAACATTAGTGTGCGCTTTCTATGCTGATAAATGTTGTTGTGATAACAGGTGTTGTGTACTTTTTTGCGTTGGTAAATGATCCTTGGCATGACAATGCCCGACATACAGGCAGGGCACGGGAAAAGCTGTGCAGCCAGCCCGACGCGTGGGTCAACCTTTTTATTGTTAAAGTTTTAAATGAGTAATTTTTTTAACATCTTCATCATTATTATTATCATTACTGAACCCATTATTAATTTATATTATTAAATTCATTCATCATATGTATCTTATTTTAGGTTGGTGTAGTTTATTTATTTTTCTTTTTTCATTTTTTGGTTTCTATTCCATTTTTTTATTTTTAGTCTTTTCCTTTCCCCTCATTTTTTGTAATTTCATTTATTTTTTTCTCTCTCTTTTATTTCTTCTCTCCCTCACACTCCCTCCCCGCAGTAACTGTTCATCCGCGACTCTCCCTAACCCTTGGCACCGCATCTCCCCTCTCTCTCACCGGACTAACGAGCCACCGCCTCAGTGGGATCCCACTCACCCAGACCAGCCTCGCATCATCCAAGTCCCACACGCCAGTCCTTAGCCCGCCCTCATTGAGTCAAAACACCCCACTCGCGTCTCCCCTCTATTCAGTTGAGCATCTTCCAGTGTCCCCACTGCCTCGTACCGGCAATCCTCGCCTCGCCATGCATCACCCAAGCCTACCTCACATTGTCCAGCCTTGCATTGGCCAGCATCACGCAGACCAGCCTCACACCATTCAAGAACCCTTGCATTGAGATTCACACCTCCTCGTCCTCCTCCTACCTCGCACTGAGCCATGCGCCCCTGCCTTCCGGGTGATCTTCCGGCGCGGCGTAGCTCCGCGACGGCTCCTCATCGGAACCATTTCAGCATTTTTATTAATCTTAATATGGTGATCTTATTCTATTTTAGAGAATGTTTGGCATTCCGATTGGTCTGATTCTTGATGCAATTAATTTATTACCCTGTATTAAGGTTTCTTATGGTCTACTTGAGGTGCGGTGGATGGGAAATGTCCTCTGCACATCGAGTTCGTGAAATCTGATTCACATTGGTAGGTGATTCCATGTTTAAAGATTGATTGACTTATTGAGTTTCTTATTTAATTAATTTAACATATTTATTTAGTAGTTTCCAATGGGAGTAGTGAGTTTTATTTGAAATGTGTTGCAATTTTGTTTTGTTAGTACATATTTATAAAATATCTGTGTCTGTCAAATTGGTGTAGTTATTTTGTTAAAATGTGCAGGAGTTGTAGTTGTATTTTTTATGCATGTCTATGTGCATTGTGTTGTAAATAGGTTCTGATGTGGTATTGTTGGACTCCTTGAGTCATGCATCTTATATATATATATATAAACTACAAAATATATTTTTCCTATTGCTCATTTATTTTATCTATGACCTTTAAAAAAATTTGTGCAACTGGTTATTTGACTATGTCGATGATGTAAATTGAATTTTGAACAAAATTACTAGGGATAGTAATGTTTCAAAAATGAATTTTTATGGGAAGTATGGAATAAAATGTAGATAATTCACTATCTGTTTTGCACATGTATCTTTGTCAAGAAATGTGGCATGTTGACTTAATTGATCACAAAATGGGAAGCCTATGAATTAGGTGGGTAGACTAGGACTAGTGTGCTAGTGATACAGAGGTGGCCTCGGCCTGGTTTCACTCAGATGGTTTGATGATTACAACATAATCAAAACTATGGGTGACATTTAGGGACCACTAGGTTATGGATGTGTTTCCCTACTAGTGGCTCGTGCATGAAGGAATATGTTATTGTGGTTCTTATCCCTTGGTTCATTAAGACACGATGTTATAGGGTCCCTTCGGTGCAAGTAACTATAGGGTCTCTCCCACTTTAGATCTCTTGGATTACATCTCACCTGACAATGTCATATGGTGTAACCTTTGTGGTGTAATAAAAATTAAAGTGTTGTTTTTCTTTCTATATTGTTTTACCTTAATGTTTTCCTTCTTCAAATTGTTTTAGTAAAAATATTTTAAGCTTTTATTTTTAATCATGGATTAAACATGAAATTGTTTTGCAAGTAAATCATTACATATGGAATATCATAGTGGTGAAATCCATTTGAGTGTGATCTCACACCCTACTTACACCCTTGTCTGTATGTAGATTTGGTTTTGTCTGATGCAGGTAAGGGTAAGGCTTTTGGAAGTGGTGGTTCTGGTTGTTAGCTAACACCTTGGTGTGGCGTCGTGGAGATGGAAAGAGGGTGGTGTCCTCCAGCCAAGGGTGGTTTTTGATATGGTTTTTGGCCACCTTGTTTTGATGTTGATTGGGTTTGGTGTTGAACTTGTAACAAAAATCATGGTTTGTGGTAAGGGCCCATTTGGTGGAGATTTTTAGTTTGGAATATCTTTTTGGATTATTATTTTGAGCATGTTTTTTCAAATAGGGTAAATTTTTTCCAAAACCTTATTTTGATACCCAGGCACTTGTGCTAGCTCGTGGGGATCGGGAACACCACTCAGGACTTGTCGTAGATCAGGTCGGGTGTCAGTTGGATGGCGACCCAATTTGGTTCGTGATATAGATAATCATAGTTTCATAGTCATGATAAATTTTCATTTTATTAATGATAATTTTTAGGCCAATTTAATATAAATAACATAAATTTAGAATAATTATAAGAATAATTAAATAGAAATAGATTGGTATAGGTTATTACCTCTTCTTTAGAATAACTCCTTTGGATCTCATCTTATGGACCCTAATGTTTTTTCTTTTGGGAAGACCATATCCAATAGAATGTGGATAAGAAAGTTGACTATTCTTAATGCCTAACTAAATGGACATGTTTATCAAATTTCAACCTATTGATTATAAATATTGAATCCATTTTATCAAATTCAATACCTATTTCTTTTAGAAATTATATTTGAAATTAGTTCACAAAACAAGACTAAAACCGATTTTTAGAAAAATAGATATTTTCTTAAAAATTTCATTTCTGTATAAAAAATGTTTTTATACCAAATTAAATTATAAAATTGATTCCAATATATCTAATTGGATTATTCATAATATAATAGAAATAATTTCACTTTGAAAACATTTTAATAAAAAATGTAACTTTGGTAATGGTTGAAATAAAAATAGATTTTTCAGTAAATATTTGTTATTTCAAACTATTTAAAAAAAATTAATACTTTCATAAAAATATTAAAATAACAACCTAATATTATTTTGATATGGTGATTTAAATAATTATATTATTTTTATAAAATAAAATTAATAAATTTTAAAAAAATTATTATATTATTTAATCACCAAAAATAGTAAAAATCATTTTAATGAAGGAAATGTATTCCTAAAGCATAAAAAACATTACCGAAATTTGAGTAAATATTTAATAATAATTTATCAATTAACTTTTATTGAATATATCCTTTATATATATATATATCTTTCATTGTTTAGTTAATAGTATTCTTACCCACAAATATAATTGGAAGGTTATGACGACAATATTTAAATAATAATATTTTGGGGTTCATTTATGCCTAGTGTTCCATGTCATATGTCCATCAGAAAAAGTATTCCCTTAATACACCAAAGTGAAAAATTCAAAACCCCCTCCACCTCTTAAAAAATATTGTGTTGGAAATTTGAACTTCTAAACATTAATCATGTGTATTTAATTTTAAAATTTCAATGTGGAAAACCCACATCGTCAAAAGGGTTAATAAAATTTCCTCTTAAAATAGGGAAATAGATGTATAATGGTCACCAAAAAACTAGGTTTATGAAAATGATAAATTTAGTGGCCAGTGAAAATACATACATAAAAGATAAAATAACTCCTTGAGAATAATTTATTATGATAGTGAATGTGTTCATGGAAAATTTAATCATTCCAAAACCATAAATATATGATGTGTTAAAGTACAATTGATTTGCCGACAGTAATTGTAAATGGATAACATTTTTATTTAATGTTACTTTTCATAAATTCATTGGATTCTTTAACTATCTAGATAAATAATACCATAAAAATAAAACTAATATATTTATTTTAATTTCATATGCCTAATACCATCCATTGGTTGGGCTTGGATATATTTCCACTCCATATGTTATGTTAGGTGATGGATATTTGAGATTAATTTTTTCATTCTGGAAGAACTTTCAAATAACTATATGATCCAATAGTCATTGCTTTAGCCACTAAATATTTACCAAAACCATAATGGTTAGAATAGGTTGTGTGGTTGTTTTTCATTACTCTTTTCCACATTAATGTTTTTATTTTATTGTATTTTTATTATCAAAATGATTTATTTTGAAAAATAATTACCCCCTTTTGTCAATTTTGTTCTTAGTTATTAAAATAATAACTTTCTTATATGTATTTTATTGAATATTTTTTTCATTTTATAAAAATTTAAAATTGAATATTACATTCTATTTTTTACTTTGATTCTCTATTATTTGGTTTTGTTTTGTTTTTAAATTTTTATTATGTCATTAATTTTTTTATTTCATGTGTTTTTCAAATTAGTTATTTCGTTTGTTATTTCATTTAAATAATTTTCCATGTAATTTATTTTTATTTTATATATATTCATTAAATATATTTATTTAAGTCATGATTTTTATTATTTCTCTAATCAATTTTTTCATTGCTTCAAATAAATTGATTTAATTAATTTCTTTAATTAGAAAATAAATTTTATTTTAATTTTAATTATGTTTAATTGAAATTTTAATTCAATTAATTTAATTATTTTTTTAATTTTTTCAGGTTCCATCACCCCTAGGTGTTGCACTGGCCATCAGCACTACTCACCACTATCACTAGTTCAACCAATTTTCCATTTTAACACGCATGTCAATGGTGAGAGGTCTCCCAATTGCACCATTTATCTAAAAATTAGAGGTTAAAACATTAGATTCACTTCACACCTCCAACCTTAAGTATCACTGGAATCATCTTGTCTCTACCAAATCCATCACCCATGACTCATGTCTACTTCTCCATTTTTCTTGTCGTCCCTCTTCTACATTTTCTCCCTCTAAAAATTACATTTCTCTTATCGTCCTTCTCCATGATGCTCCTTGCATGAAATCCAAAAGTGGATCTGCACCCCCTTTTTTAAACTAAATATGAGCACTGGACCACCACACTGCCCTCCTCCGGCTCTTCCCAACTTCGCCGAACTACCCCTTCCCCTTCCTCTATTGCGCAGAAACCACATCCCCATATTTCCCATATGTTTTAAAATATATAACACTAACATGTATAATATATAATATAATAGATGTTGATAATATATAATATAAAAGTAATAATATATAATACTAATTTAAAAATAACATAATAATCATATTCTTTTATCTAAATATAAGTTATTTATTTATTTAATTTAATAATAATATGTACTTCATTTATTTTTGAAATTTATTACATCATTTGTTGGTAATTAAAATAATAATATTATTTATAGAAAATAAATTTTATTATATTTTAAACATTTATAAATATATTAAAATCATTTTTATGTACAATATTATAAAAAAATTATTAACAATTAATGCAGATAAGTAAATATAATCTTTATTATATAATGAGTTTATTTAATATTTATTTCTAATTAACTTATGTAATTTTTTTATATTAGTAATTATATTAGTGACATCAAAAATATATATTTATATATTTATATTTAGTATTATATAATCTAATTAAGTAATTTTTAAATATATTTTTATTGCATTTTAAAGTACTAATGTGTGACCTTTTTCTCCCTCTATTTTCTCATAGGATTGAGTATGAGGTGATCATGGGTCGAATGAAAAGTTATTTTTGGGAATGTGTGTGGGGATATTTAGTTCTTTTTAATATGTTGATTAGTTTCACTAGGAACTCACTAGAGGTCAGTGATGCACCCATCAGAGCATACCACATAGAATGTCAATTTTGCCTCTTAGAATATCATTTGTTTTTTGTTTATTTTTTAATAATGTGAATAAGATGAGGAAATATCCTCCTTTGTTACCTAGACCACACAACCCAAACATGAGAACATATTAAAATAGGAAAAAATTTCTCACTTCTTATTTTTCTTCCATTTTATTTCAATATTTAAGTTCGGTTTCATTTCAAATCTGTATATACAATAATTGTGTCTCTATTTCTCGGATTTTCAATTTTTATGTTCTACCTTCTCATTATCATTTTATGTTGTGATGTAAAATATGAAGAAATGAAAATATAATTTGTAGGTTCTTGATCAGTTCTTGATACCTGATGTGACTAGAACATCCAATCTTCAGCCCGATCATTATTTTCACTTCATCATTCTGAGGAGTCCGTGAAGGTGAATTGGACTGGGCTTGATCACACACTTCTTCATGATCCATTTATTTCATGATTTCCCTTTATCCTTTTCTCCTTAATCTCTTAATTTAATCAATCAAGCATTTAAGTAAGATTGTTTAATTTATTTATCCTTTTTTGATCACAATAGTAATAAATATATCAATTGATTGGGTGATTTGATCTGAATATTTCTTCACTTTGGGAGAGTTATCTCCTATCAAATATAATTCTAATCATGGGTGCTCAATTTTTTGGGTGAGATAGCTATGTGATTTGAGTAATCAGACATATAGTGAGTGAATTGATTCTTATTGGTTTTATCTTTTGTAGATCAATTATAAGAGATTGAGGGTGGATCGACCTGGGTCTTGACCTATTCTAACTGAATTTTCTTCTGTATCTTCTATCTTTTTGTGTCCATAATTTTGTTCAATGAGCTTTGTGTCTTGTTTTCAACTATTTCATTATCCTACAATATTTTTCCTACACTGTTTCATTTTTTTCTTTCATTCTATGGATTTTTTCAAAATATAAATACCATAAAAATATTTTCAAAAATTACAGAAAATATATCAACAAAAATTCCTTGAAAGTGTCCCTAAGGTTAGACACTGTGCTATATCTGGGGTTTATAAGTGTAACATTTACCATCCTCCTGAGAATGATACTGTCAAATTTTCGAACCTTTTTTGTGGATGGCGCATGGAACCATTTATAAAAATATCATATATTAAAAAAATTAAAAAATAACACCAATAAAAATATTCAAAAAAACTATAAAAAAGATATAAAAAACTTTTCAATAAGTTCAAAAAAATTCATTCAGAGAAAAACTATCAAAAAAACTCCATGAAAATAAAAAAAAAAATGTGAACCTGATACATGATAACTAGGTCTATGACTAAGACAATATAGCCTACCATTCATAATATTGAAAAACACCTCATAGAGATAGAAAAAGGAAAAATAGAAAATCAAAATGAAATTCAATAGGGTGTATGAGAACCAAAATTTAAACAGTCCAACACTTATAAATGCAAACCCACCAAAAAAACATGAACCCACTTAGCCATGATATAGTGGAAAAGCACAGTCTGAGAGATTTCCTATTGTCTTCAATCTCTAGTAATCCTTATTCAATTAGGATCTCCCAAATATCAAGAAACTCTAAAATCAGTCAATCCATGTTGTCCCATATATCAACTAACAATGAGATTCCTATTGATGATTCCATTAAATTCATTAGGGATTTCTACAATAATGTCTACTAGCTTCCACTAAGAGGCCATAGTGAAGATGTGCATAAAATAAGAGTATTCACTTTATGGATTAAGCATAATGCTCAGTACATGTTCCAATAGTTAGAGGAGGATATACTTGTCACTTGGGATCAATTCTACAATACATTCACTATGAAATCTTATCCCATGAGGATGACCGATGATATTAGGCACAAAATCGCTTGTTTCGTAAAAGATAAGGGTGAGCTATTTTATGAAGTGTGTGATATATTTAAGGGATTACCCACACATTGTTTGAACCATCAATGCACACCCTAATTCCTCATTGGTACCATCTATAACAGCCCCACCCCTTACAACCAAACCTTAGTGGACAAGTCTACTGAAGGGGACCTTAGAGATAAGACTTTTATGGAGAGGAAACATATCATTAACACACTCACAAAAAATTCACAACATAAATACCATGGGAGAAACCCATAGTGAGAAAAAACCCACCCCTACACCACAAGATTAAACCTATGCTGATGGGGATTTCAATGAGAAAACTCACACAACCCTTAGGGAGAAATACAACCATTGTGGAATGTATGGGCACTCAGAGACTTGTTATCAAAAATTTTACATCCATATCCATGTTCCTATGAGTGCCTGTTCTGATTGGTCCAAGAACGCATCCTATTAAAGGACCATTTTAAAATACCTCAAAAATGGGTATAAGAACCACCTATACAAATATTGGATCAAGTAGGGAGTCATTCTAACTACTGTCTCTTGCAGTTTATAGTAGCCTCCTAGGTTACAGTTCTAACCTTAATCCCAACTCATGGTTGAGTCATCCAATTCACATAATGAAGTGAGATGGATTTTCAAACATTTGGTATGAAAATTTGATGAAAATAGACAAAAAAAATTATAATTTCAAATGGACTCAAGAATGAAAAATATAGAAATTAAACTGGTGAAATTAGATTGGGATGTGAGAATTTGTAACAAAAGTATGCTGTAAAGTACTACTACAGCCAAACAAAAAAAAATCAATGAAATTGACAGATAGATGTTTTATCCAAGAACACCATGAACATAAAAATGTTCCCCAAAGTACTTAAAATGAAAACCAAGATGAATCTAATAATTTTAATCTAGAAAAAGTTCAAACTGGTAAATTGGACTACAACACAAGAAATCCATTGGTTTTATTTGTGCCTGCTAAAAACAAAAATAATATTATTTGAAAAAAATAACATAAAGGTAAAAAAAATATTGCAGAATAAGTGGAAGGGATTCCCTCAATAGTAAGAAACATTTCTCCTAGGATACCTTTCCCACAAATAATAAACAAACAAACTCATGATTCTAAAATGTTGATGTTTCGCAATTTTATTAAAAAGATGAAAATAAATATTCCATTACTAGAGTCCAATATCCAAATTCCATCATACATAAAATATATTAAAACATATGCTCAAACAGAAGTAACATTGAAGAATTTTCAACTTATTGTTTGATAGAAGAGTGTAGTGTTGGGTTGTAGAGTAGGATGCATACTAAGTTTCAGGACATAGGGATACATGTTATTCCTTGCACCTTTAGAGATAATGGAAGAATGTTCAATTGCCTATATGATAATAGGGCTAGAAAAATCTTGATCCCTCTGTCACTTTTCCAACACTAGAGATTAAGAGTTCCCCAACCCACCGATCTTGTGTAACAACTTGCTGATCTATCCATTACTCATTTAATGTGTAGGGTAGATGATTTCAAGTTGTATTAGGTGGACTCTTTCTTCCAATTGATTATTTTATTCTTATTATGGAGTGTGTCTAGGAGGTACCTATCATCCTTGATACACCCTTCCTATTCACATGAGGAGTTGTAGTAGAAATCTCAAAGGGACAATTAATTTTGGACTTGGGTGAACAAAAAGAGGAGTTCAATGAAACAATAAAATTAAAGAACCCACACAACGAATATTTCTCATAGATGACGTGGTAATAGTAGAACAATATGTTGATGAGGAGGAAGAGTAGTTTTTGAGGATTCTAGAAGGGATCAAAGATGAAACTTAGATCCCAACTGCTACTTTCAAAGGGATTAGCTCAATTTAAGAGAGGGATCCATTTGATTAGTTCGAGGGATTGTTTTTGGGACACCTAGATGAATTCGAATTAGACCACATTTTTCCTAAAAATTATAGTATTGTTTGAGGAAAAACTTAATGAACATAACAGTGATTAGGAGGAAGCATTCTACACTAACTTTTCAATAGAAATCATGAAGAAAATAGTTCACCCTAGCCCATGTGTATTCCCCAAGTCTATAACCACCCATACTAGAGTAGAAACCTCTTCAGCAAATCTAAAATATTACTTTTTAGGATATAGTTCAACAATGCTTGTGATCATCTCATCTATTCTTTTAGTAACCCTAAAGGATAATATACTGAGTGTTTTAATGATGTTCAAGTCTATAATTATTTAGAAAATTGATAATATTATGTGGATATGTCCATAATTTTTTATGCATAAAATCCCAGTGGAACATGAGTGTAAAACAAGAGTAGAATCCCAAAAGTGACTTAATCAACACATTAAAGAAGTGGATGAGGAAGAAGTTATTAGACTATATGATGTTGGGATGATTATTCCCATTTCTGAAAGTACCTAGGTAAGTCCTATCTTGGTTTTCCCAAAAAAGAGTGGATTTCGAGTGATCACAATTCAGAAGAAAGAGAAAATAAAAAATAAATCCATGGATAAAGGGAGGGTCAGTATTGACTATATGAAAGTTAAAAATTCAACAAGAAAAGACCATTTTCCATGAAATTTTTAGTTTGCATGTTGGAGAAGCTGGAATGTAAGGAATATATTTGTTTTCTTGATGGTAACTCCAGTTACAACAAGATTTCATTTTCACTATAGGATCAAGATGAAAAAACCTTCACCTATTCATTTGGGACATTCGCCACCTAGAAGATTTCATTTGGATTTTCTAGTTCACCTGCTGCATTTTGGTGATGAGTTGTGGTCATTTTCTCAGTCACGATTAAAATAATAATTGATGTTTTAATGGATAATTTTTTAGTTCAATATAGTAATTTTGAAATGTGTCTTGAAAATATGGAAACTGTGTTGGGAAGATGCCAAGAGAAAAATCCGTTCCTAAATTGGGAAAACTACTAGTTCATTGCTACGTATGTAATTTTAAAAGGTCACAATGTGTCTATGAAGGGATTGAATATTGAAAACTAAAATGTATAGGTTAGTAAAAAGTTTACCCCATCTAAATATGTTAGGGTATAAGCTGTTTCTTTTTACATGATGACTTTTATAGGAGATTCATTAATGAATTTTCTAATATTACTACCTTTGTTCACTTCTTGTTAATCACACCCCCTTTTTAATGAGTAATGATTAGAGTCTAGTAATCTACTTAATTAGATGTTTACTACCTCACTATTGATTACTAACCCAAACTAGTATATCCTATTTGGTGTAATGTGTGATGAAAGTTATCTAACTATAGTTTTTGTTATGGGAAAAGTATTGAAATGAATATGCATGTCATTTACTATGAAAAATATTTACTAGATGGTTCTCAGAAAAAAAATTACACCACATAAAAAGGCCTTGTTATTATGATGTTTTCCATTGAAAAGTTATGATATTGCATGATGGGGCCCAAAGTTATCATTTTCACTGACCATATAGCCCACAAGAACCTATTGGCTAGAAGGAATCATAACCCATTATCATGAGGTGGAATATTTATCACAAAGAGTTTGATTTGGTTATTATGGATGATAAGGGGTTAGAAACTGTTATATTAGAACACTAATTTAGTCCCCCCAAGACTAAACATGATGAAACAAGAGATATTAAAACATTATTTTCTGATAAATAACTATTTGTTGCTTTAGTGCACCAGTCTTCATAGATTACAGACATTTACAATTTTCTGGCTATTGGTATCATGGCCTAGGACCTCTCATTGAACCAAAGGAAGATGTTTATATCTGAATTGAACTATTATTTCAAGGATGAACCTATTCTTTCCAAGAAATATAATAAGGGTATTTTAAGAGGATTGGTTTTTTCGGAGGTAATATTTCTGATAATTGAGATATTTCATTCATCACATTGTAGTGGCCACTATAGAGGATATAGGATATCTTAGAAGGTTCAGTGGGATAATTTCGACTAGCAGACATTGTTCAATGATTCAAGGAGATTGTTCATTTAATGTGATAAGTGTCTGATGATTGGTAATGTTGGATGAAGGAAAGAGATTCCTCAAAAAATAATTCTATAGGTAGATGTTTTTGATATATGGGTGTAAAGAAATTACCCAAGTTTCCCAGAGCCAGTACCTTATTACATTATAGTGGAATTCTTAAAAGAAAGTATTTTCCCAAAAGAACAAATAGTTTAGTATATTTTCAATTATATATACATAAATAAGTTGAAAATTAAAACATTAAATGTAAATATAACATATAAGTTTTATCGGAAACATCCCCAACTATATGTTTATCTCTATAAGTCATTCATAATAATATTCTACATGTCATGATAAGATAAAACATAAGAAAGGGGTGACATCAAACTATATTTATGATTAAGAAATACATAATAAGATAACATAAACAAAAAATTAGGAATGGATAATGATTGAAAAAACATTCCTTTATAAATAATAAACATTAACACATTATGGCAGGAATATGAACTCAGTAAATAATGTCATAATAAAACATTTTCTTGTATATTATACTATTAAAATAACCACATGAACATTAAATTACTAGATTCATAATGAGGAAAGTTCATATACCAAAAATTCCAGAACATACTATCAAGGCCTCATTCGAGAAGTTATGTAAATGATTAAGTCCTCTGCTAAAACCACATCTGAAAATGGGAAAGGCCTCGGCAATGTCCATGTTTATTTGTCTCATGAAACCTATCGATGCATCGAGGGGTATACAGTGCACCACCCATCACATAATAAGTCAAATGTATTTCTCATATGAGTATGGATAAACATAAACAACATATACATTAATATTGATATTAACATGTTAAATGTAAATAACATTCCCCGAACATTAAGCTTAAACACTAACAATTTGGAGTAAATTAATGAATGGTTTTCGGATAGGACATCAAAAATAAAAATATTAATAAAAAATTCAATTAAATATGGTAGATTTTATAATACATAACAATAAACAAGATTGTTGAACTTCATGAAGATGCTCTTATAAAATAATCAAATAATTCATTTGATAAACACTCTTTTACTTTGAAAAGAAGAGTTCATTTGGAAAAGTATTTTATAAAACCATAACTTAAGTAAGATAGTATTTTTATAATAAAATTAGTTAATATAGATTGATAATGGTTTCTATGGACATATAATATAGTGCCCATGAAAATAGGTAAGAATTTGAGAAATTCCATGGAATTGGGATTTTATTTTAGGAAGAATTTTTGAAAGATCTTTTTAAAAAATATAAATCCACGTAAATGAAGGTATGATTCAGGATGGAACATATATATATATATATCATTGACATATAAATTGTTAGGATTAAATATGGATGAAAAATAATCTAATTTAGGAAAGTAGATAATAAAAGTAACCTAAATAAAAATGGAGGTTCGGGTGAAAAACCCAAACATTAAGTCTGAATGTTCCTCTCTTGAACTTATGGTTCTGAAATAGAAAATTAGACTCATTAATAAATTAAATCAGATCATTTTAGACACGAATTTAGTTTATAATATTTTTTATAGTTCATTTATGTACTTATTTATATGTTATAATTTTGAATTCTGCTGTTACAGGGTGTTTGTTTTCTTGATTTTATTAATCGGTTCACTTGTTTTTATATAATGAATATCATGTGGAATGGTAGTCAATATCCAAAACTGAATTCACATATTATTTGTGAACATAAATAGGTTTTAGTGGTCATTTAAATCATTTGGTTTCTTGGAATGAGGATGAATCATTTGATATAATATTAATGAAAATCACTTAGATTGTTTTTGCGGTATTTTTATTATTAAAAACCAGTTTGGACATATGATTTAATATGATGTAAATATACTAGTTAAAGAATATTAAATAGGTTATAATACATATATAATAGTCTGGTTAAACCATAAAATGGATTCATGACTCGTAAAAAAGTACAAATTGAAATATAAAACTTCGTCGTCCACAAAAGGTTCTAAATTTGCACCCTACGGACGATTTTTTCGCATATAAAAAGAGAGAGAGAGAGAGAGTAAATATATTAATGATCGATATTCCATTAACAAGAAATGATATTATTACATATATTATAATGAAGTTATAATGGTCATTTTTATAATGGAGGTGAGGAGAGGATAACAATATAAAGGAACATGGAAAAAATGAAATAAATAAATTGCAAATTTACCTCTTGAATCAACTACATTGAGAATCTCTTTAAGGGAATGGGGTTTGGACTTTCGGAAATACCATGTGCCATTAGAAATGGGGAGTGACCATGGATTGGTATTTAGGTTGATCATTGAGTATCTTCAAGTCATATAATAGTGATGAGAATAGGGAGTGATGGGGGGTTTTATAGTGGATGAGAGGAGTAATTTTTGAATATCTTAGTAATTATTGTATTATTTTTCCAAAGACAACAAATATTTTTGATTATTGTGAATAGAAATAGTAAAGGTTTCATGTGATTTTTAACCAATTGTCCTTAAATCATCCTTAAATCACCTATGACATAATAAATCAGGTATATGGTATTTATCATAAATTATTGTATTTTACTATTCATCAAAAAATCATATATTTCAGAAAAATCCAAAAAATCACCCTTACCATTTTTTGATGAGTAGAATTCAAAAATAAACTCTAGTTTTTGAAAATAATTTTCTTAGTATTATAAATTTAATTTTTAAATAAAATCATATTTTATTCGAAAAATAACAATTTTAAATCTATAATTAAATTTATATCATATTGAAAAATTAATCAATGTCTCATTATATTATTCCCTTAAAAAAAATTTATTATTAATTACTATTCATTAGGGTCATATTACAATTCATATTAATATTCATAAGGGTGTGTTATTATTTACCAAAAGTTTTCTTTTTCATACCAAAATCTAAATATCATACTAAATACAACTGTGTTTGTCATTTTTTTTGAATTCAATAACATAGATGTGTAATGAATTATGTTTACCAGATAGGTTATAACAAATTTGGGTTTTTTATAGACTCATTGTTTCATGAATTAAATATTTACTTTCAAATCCATGGGGTGTTACATTCTTCCCTCCTTACAAAAATTCAATCCTCAAAATTCGTAGAACATTACCCCACAAAAAGATTTGGGAAGGTCTTCATCATAAGCTTCTCAAGCTCCCATGTTGCCTCTTTGATTTTATGATTTCTCCAAAGAATATTTTCCATTTGAGTCATTTGATTCCTCAACACCTGTTCTTTAGTGTGCAGAATCTGGATAGGCACTTCACAATATGATAAGTTAGGTTCCTATTCTATACCATCATAAGTGAGGTCATGCATTGGGTTTGGCATGTATTTCTCAATAGTGAGATATAGAACACATTTTATACTTTAGAAAATATAGGTGTCATATCCAAACGATATGAAATAGATCCAATTATCTCTAGAATTTCAAAAGGGCCTATGTACTTAGGGATCAATTTCCCTTTCTTCAAAAATCTTATAACACCCTTCTATAGAGATACTTTTAAGAAAACGTGATCTCCCACATGAAACGCCAAATTATTCCTTATATTATCTACATAGATCATTTTTCTACTTTGAGATGCTTTGTTATGGCCTAGAATAGTATTTACCTTCACTGTTGATTCCTTTACAAGCACTATACCCATGATATTCCTTTCTCCAACTTCATCATAACATATTGGTGTACCAAATATCATTCTATACAATGCATCACATGGTGCCATTTAAATACATAAATGGAAGATATTATTGTATGAAAAATCCAATAAATAAAATATTTATCCATCATACCTTGAAAGTAATGTGAACATGATCTCAACATGTCATCTAAGGTTTCGGTCATCCCCTCTGATTTCCCATCAATTTGAGTGTGATAACAAGTACTTAATCGAAGTTCAGTATCCAAAGATTTATGAATAATTTTTCAGAACATCAATGTATACCATTGATCACAATAAAAAAATTATTAGAGGTCCTCAATGAAGTCTTATAACTTCATTGATATAGAGTCTTGTTAGGCACTCCATTGAAAAATTCTTCCCTATAGTGAGGAAAAGAGAAGATTTTGTAAGTTGATCAACAATTACCCAAATTACATCATTCATACTTGTAGTTTTGGGTAATCCTGTGAAAAAATCCATGGTGATGTCATCCCATTTCCATTTAGGAATAGGTAGAGGATGCCTGATTTCTTTTGGATGTTGTCGTTCAACCTTCACTTGTTGACACAGTAAACATCTTGATACATAATCAGAAATTTCACTCTTAATGTCTTCCCAACGGAAATGTTCCTTCAAATATCTATATATTTTAGTGCTGCCAAGTTGTATAAGGAAATGTTAGCCATGATAATCGTCATAATAACTCCCTTTTCAGGTCGGGTATAACTATAATAAAAATACTCTTCCCTAATTTTAGAACACCATCTTCACACACAAAGTCAGTCATATTCCCATATTTTATAACACTAATTTTATTTTGAAGATTCTCATCATCAAACTGTGATGATTTACTTATTCCTAATAAATACGGTTGGGAAACCTATTAAAAAAGTAATGAATTTTAACCTTCTTTGATAATTATTAACTCTAACAATACTAGATGCATGCACAATGGATCCTTGTCAATCGCCATTTTGTTGAGAACTCCATGATCCTTCCTGATTAATTCAGTAGCTACATTGTTTTCCATTCATGTGTGGTAGTGTATGGAACACGCATAATCCTTGAGTAATTCAATCCATGTCCTTTTCCTCATGTTGAGTTCATTTTGTGAGAATATATTCTTCAGACTCTTGTGATCTGTATATATCTCACATTTTTCTCCACAGAGAAAATGTCTCCATATCTCGAGAGAAAAGATTATAGCTGCTAACTCATGGTCACAAGTAAAATAGTTTTGTTCATGTATTATTAACATCCTTGATGCATACGAAATAACTCTATCATTATTTATAAGTACACAATCATGTCCTTTCTTTGATGAATCATTATTGATCATAAACCCATGTTTCCCTAATGGTAGAGTTAGGATCGGAGTTGTCACTATTATACTATTTAAATCTTTCAAACAATCCTCACATTCTTTTGACAATATGAGCTTAACCCTTTTATGTGTAATCTTGGTCATTGGTTGTCTAAATGGGTGAAGTTAGGATCAAAACACCAATAATGACCTACTAATCCAAATAATAGTGTACCTAAGTTATGTTCATTGTAGTAGGCCATTCATTCCAAGCCTTTGTCTTCATAGGATCAATGGATATTCCATATTTAGAGAAAATTTGGCCTAGAAAATAAACATATTGAAGCATAAATTCATCCATTCTAAACATCCCATATAATTCATTTCATCATATTGTCTTCAGAATAGTGAAAATTTTAATTTCATGATCCTCATATATTTTAGAGTATACTAAGATATCTTCTACATGTACCACCACAAAGTCATCAAGATATCACATGAAAAATCAATTCATTAGAAACATGCAAATAGATTGTTCATTAGTTAGTCCAAAAAGAATTACGGTAAAGTTTTAATACTCATATATGGTTCAAAATGATTTTCTATGAATGTCTTCCTTCCTCGCAATCAACTGATTATATCTAGATCAAAGATAAATCTTAAAAAATATTAGCCTCCATGAAGTTGATTAAATAAATCATTAATAAGAGTATGGGGATACTTGTTCTTTAAGGTTATAACATTGTTCTCCTTGTAGTCAATTCACAACCTCATAGATCTATCTTTCTTCTTAACGAATATAACAAGGAATCCCTATGGAGAAACACTGGAGCGAATAAATCCTTTATCTCTCAACCCATATAGTTGTTTCATCAGTTCCACTAAGACCATAGTGGAAATTATATAATGGTTCTTTGATATAGGCCTTGAATCTAGAATTAAGTCAATGGAAACCTCAATTTCTTGCTCTGGAGGATGATTTAGTAAGTCATCTAGAAACACATCAATATATTCTTGCACAACAAGTAAATCCTCTATCTGAAAATTCCCCTCCACACCCATAATTATGGAATATTATTACTCCCTAATAATTGCATTCAGTAGAGCTACTAGTGGTGGAACTAAATGAGAATCAGAGGGTGATGTTTATTTACAAATGATAAGGGATTATACATGATCCTAAAAAATTGTATCCTACTTACTCTTGAAATAAATTTTCACATCATGGTTTGAAATCCAATCCATACCAAGGATTATATCAAATTAAATCATGGTAATGGAAATAAAATCTACAGATAAACCATTTTTATATGATATAATGGGGAATACCTAAAACAACTTTATTTCAATGACACTTCCCTTATGAATTTTGATGACAAATCCATTATTAAATCAAATAGGAAATATCTATGTTTCATGGAAAATATTGAAGATATGAAAGAATGTGATCATCCCAGAATCAATTAAAATATTGGATTAGTTTTAGGAAACAATTAATGTACCTACGATCTCATCATTATGAACTTCAATATCAGCATTTTTTATTGCATGATTTTGACCATGATTCATTGGTATTTTCAATGGAATATTTTCTTTACACATTGGACAATAATTAGCATAGTTTCCCATTCCATAAAATTACAGTATTGGACATTAATAGCCTCTTTCTTCTGCTAGTAATCACCAGCAATACGGCCTCTTAGTTCACATTTGTATCATACTCATTTTCCTTTTAAATAGTAACCGTGGCGTTTTCATCAACAATTATTACAGGGTGGAAATTAAACTCTGCCCTTCTTCCCCACTATCATATTTAATTTTCCAGTGTTTTTAGCAACCCTCTTATTCTCTTTAATTTTATTAAATTCATAAGACTTATAGAGTTCATTTTCTGTCTTGGTAGCATATGAATCTATGTCATCATATAATGAGAAACATTGGGAGGCTAGTGTACATTAGAGGAATGACCATAGGACATCAAAGAATTGATGAATCGTGATACTCAGATTTCGTATGTAGTCTTCATCATGCCATGATAACTTTGTCAAGTATGCTTCATACATTGAAAAAATGTCATGTTCTTTTTGCCTCAAATTCTGAATCAACTATTCCATATCTGCTCGCTGTTCAGGAGAAATGTATTTATCTAGGAAGATTTACTTAAACTCCCACCATTCCATATCTTCTATCTCTTCCTCCTCCTATTTATTTTGGATTAACTACCAGCACTGCTCTGTATCTCCCCATAGATAATAAAATATCATTATAACCTTCTCCCTTTCATTACATCCCAAATCAAGAAATATATTCTCTAGGGGACATAGCCAGTTCTCAGCTACACATGGGTTTATACTCCCATTTAATGATGGAGGTTGTTATTAGATAAATATATAATGTATAGATCCTATATGTGGGGGATATGGATGCTCCATACATGTAAGGTTATTGGTCATAACCTTAGTATGTTGTCCTAGTGTAGTTATAAGTTTCTCTGCACTCGTTGCAGCTCTAGAGACAACATCATTATCTTACATATGAGAGAAATCCCATATGGGGATACACGTGTTCATGAGGAATCTATTTCTTCCACTAGGTACCAATTCTAGATAATTGAATACACTATATTTTTTTTATGAATCATATTGTATAATATTAACTTAGAAAAATACGTAGAAAAAGTTGAAATATTATGCAGGGATAATCCCATAATCTCAAACATGGTTTCTTTGATGAAAAATTTACATTTAAATCCTTTATAATGGATTTTAATGAAAATGTGAATTATAATAAGCATATCCCCTAGTAGTGTCAAACTAGGTGCATAATAAGGCATGTTGTCTTGTACTAGGATACCCCGAGTCATGCTTGAAACTCCTTGTTAGAGATTTCACTCCTAGGTACATCTGTTAAAGAACCACGTCCAATTTTAGTATTTGTATATGGATTTATTATCTAGAATGATCCAAATAATCTAATCCCTTATAAAATACAAGGATGTTCTCCTATTTTTATCCTCAGAGACTTTATTAAGGGGTTTCCCCTAATCTATGTTTTCTAAATCTAGTTTCCATGATTTTTACTAAATTTCCTCTGATACCAACTGTAAATTCCTAAAACCAGTTTTATGGAGCTAGTGCCTTATTACATTACATTTCCATTCTTTCAACAAAGTCGTTTCTTGAAGTAAAAAATAGTTTAGTAGATTTGGAATTCTAGATACGTACATAAGTCTAGTATTATAACATGAAATGGAAATACAACATATAAGTTTTATAGAAAATATCCAAAACTATAAGAATATACCTGTAGGTTATTCATAATGAACTTTTTTATGAACTAAGAAGATAAAACATAAGAAAGGCGTGGGATCAATAACTCAGTAACAGTTTGTAATTCAACAGAATATAATATAAATAGAAGCATTAGTCATGGTGAATAATTCAAAACACATGCCTTTACAAATAATAAACTTGAACAGATTATGGTAGGAATATGAGATGATTAAATAATGTCCTAACAAAAAACATTCATGGGTTTTATACTAGTAGTAACAACATGAACATTAAATTAATATCTTCATAATGAGGGATGTGAATATTCCAAACAATTTAAATCATACTATCAAGCCCTTAGCCAAAAATATTAAAATTTATTAATCCCTCTTACAAAACCATATCTCAAAATCTGAAAGGCCTCAACAAAGTACACATCTATTTGTATCATTAGATTTACCAATGAATTGAGGGGATAGAAAATCCCCCACCCATCACAAAATAATTCCAATGCATTCCTTATATGAGCAGTGATAAATATAAACAACATATACATTCATATTGAAACAAAAATATGAAATGTAAATAAATTTCACTGAAAATTATAATTAAACACTAACCATTCAAAGTAAGTTGGTGAATGGTTTTAGAATAGAACATAAAAAATCAAATGAATAATCAAACATTTAATTATATATGGTAGATGATATCATACATAAGAACCAATAATATTGTTTTAATAGATGATGATACTCTTATAAAATCATCGAGTAATTCTTGAGATAAATACTCCATTACTTTGAAACGAAGATTTCTTTATAAAAGTATTTGTATAAAACCCTAATTGAATTAAGTTAGTATTTTCATAATAAAATGACTGATTATATAAAGATAATGGTTGCTAAAAAATGATTATAGATTGCCAATGAAAATAGGTATGAATTTGAGAAACTCCCTTGAATCGGAATTGTATTTCAGGATGAATTTTTTAAATATCCTTTTAAAACATATAAATAGAAATTAATAAAGGAATGATTATGGTTGGAACACATATATTGGTAATTAAAACATAAATTATGAGGATAAAATATGAATTAGTTATAATTTAATTGAGGTAAGTAGATAATAAAAGTAACTCGAATGAAAATGGAGGTTCGGGTGAAAAAACCCTTACCTTATGTCTGAATGTTCCGATCCAGACCATATAGTCATAAAATATGAAATTAGACTAATTAATATGATAATAAAAACCTATTAGACATTTATTTATTTTATCATAATTTTTTATTCCATTTATGTTTTTATTGGTATGTTATAATATTGAATTCTGTCGTTTTGAAGTGTTCATTTTCTTGATAATCGTAATCGGTTCATATTTTTTTAGGAAATGGAGATATTATAGAATAGATATAGATATCTAGAATTGAATTTAATACTATTTATTAACATAAATAGGTTTTAATGTTAATTTAAATCATTTGTTTTCAGGTAAGGAGGATGAATCATTAGTTGAAATATTAATGACAATCACCTAGATTATTTTAATGGTATTTTTATTATTAAGAACTAGTTTGGTTGTATTATTTCATATTAGAAACATATAATAGTTTTTGAAAATAAAAAATGTTAAAATACATATAGAATAGGCTTTTTATCCCATTAAAAATGATTCATGACCATTAATGATGGGGAAATTGAAGAATGAAACTTCATCATCCACAGTGGTTGTAACTTGGCCCCTCACGGACGATGATATAATTTATAAAAGAAAAGAGAGAGAGTAAGGATATTTATAATGGTTCATACATTAACAAGATATAATTTTAGTATATAGATTAAACTATAGTTATCATGGTCATTTGGATAGAGGAGGTGAGGATAGGATAACAATAGAAAGGAACTTGAAATGAAAATGAATGAAATAAATTGAGAATTTACCTCTTGAATCCAGCTCCTTTAGAATCTCTAATGGAAAGGGTTTTTCTCTATTGGGACCAAGATCTCTGAGAATAGGGTAGTGAATGAGGAAGGATATTCGGGAAGAACATTTATGATCATCAAGTCATATAGTTTTCATGTGAAGAGGGAGTGATGGGGGGTTTTTATGTTGGAGGAGAGAAGTAATTTTTGAATATCCTAATCAATATTTTATTATTTTGAAAAAGAAAACCAATAGTATTTATTCTTGTGACCTAGAATAGTAATATGTGCATTTGAGTTTGAACCAAGTGTCCTTAAATCATCCTTACATCACCTATAACTCAATAAATAATATATTTAGTATTTATCATAAATTATTATTTTTTACTATTCAACAAAAAATCATGAACTTCCTAAAAATAAAACAAATTAACTCGAACTATTTTTTGACATGTAGAACTCAAAAATGAAATCCATTTTTTAAAAATAATTATCTAAATATTATTAATTTAATTTTAAAATCAAATAATAATTTATTCAAAAAATAACAATTTTAATACTGTAATTCCTTTTATATCACATTAGAAAATTAATAAAGTTCTCATTATCTTATTACCTTAAGAAAATAAAATATTATTATTATTTACTATTCATAAGGGTCATATTACTATTCATATTACTATTCATTAGGGTATTTTGTTATTCACAAAAAAAAATTTATCAGACTCTAAATATTGTACTGAACACAACTATTGGTGTTAGTTTTTGGAATTTCAAATCATAGAGGTGGAAAGAATTATGTTTACTATCTTGGTAATAACAAAGGGATCTTTTCTGGAGACATAGTTTTTCATGAATTTTGTATTTTTGTTTTTCAAAACCATTGGGTGTAACATTATCCCCTCTATAAAAATTAATATTCCTTTTAATTCATAGAATGCTATCTCCAAAAATAATTTGGGTATGTCTTCATCATCAGCTCCACATGCTCCCACATTGACTCATAAATTTTATGATTTACCCAAAGTATATTTACCAATCCAGTAATCCAATTACTTAAAACATGTTCTTTAGTATCTATAACCATAATAGTCTCTTCAATGTATGATAAATTAGGTTCCAATTCTATACATTTAGAAATGAGGACATGCATTGGTTCTAGCATGTACATTCAAAAAAGTGAGACTTGGAACACATTTTGTAATTTAGACAGGATAGGTGCCATATCCAAATGATATGAAATAGCTTCAATTATCTCCATAATTTTAAAATGGCATATGTACATAGGGATCAGTTTCCCTTTCTTCCCAAATATTATAACACCCTTCCTTGGAGATACTTTTGAGAAAAAATGATCTCCCACTTGAAACTCAAAATCCTTTCATCAATTATTAGCAAATATCTTTTGTATTATTTGAGCTGATTTGATATGGCCTTGAATAGTGATTATCTTCACTGTTATTTCCTCCACAAGCTATGGACCCACAATCCTCATTTCTCCAACATCATCCCAAAATATTGGTGTACAAAATATCTTTCCATAAAATGATTCATATGGTTACATTTGAATACTTGAATGGAAGATATTATTGTAGGAAAACTACAATAAAGAAAAATATTTATCCCACATACCTTGAAAGTCAATTGAACATTATCTCAACATTTTATCTTAGGTTTAGATCATCCTCTGTAATTTCCCATCAGTTTGGGGTTGATAAAGAGTACTCAATCGAAGCATAGTATCCAAATATTTTTGAATAATTTTCTATAACCTTTGTGTAAATTGAGGATCATGATCAAAAACAATTGGGAGAGGTTCTCTATAAAGTCTCACAACATCATTGATATAGAGTTTTTCTAGGATCTCTAGTGGGAAATTATTCCTTAGAGTGAGGAAATGTGCAGATTTCGTAATTCGATCCACAATTACCCGTATTGAATTATTCTTCCTTGGAGTTATCAGTAATCTAGTAAAAAAATCCATGGTGATTTCATCCCATTTCCATATAATAATATGTAGAGGTTGTATTAATCCTTTTCGATGTTTTCATTCAGCCTTCACTTGTTGAAAAAATAAATATCATGACACACAATCACCAATTTACCTCTTCATTGTTTCCCACTAGAAATGCCCCATCAAATATATATATATATATATATATATATATATATCCTAACATGGTGTATAGAGAAATTTTATCTATAAGAATCATCCAATAAATACCTTTTCAGCTCAGGTATAGCTAGAATACACAGCCTCTTCCCAAATTTTAGAAAACCATCTTCACACAAAAAATCAGCCATCTTCCCATATTTCATATCACTAATTTTCTTTTGAATATTCTCATCATCAGACTATGAAGCTTTAATTTTTTATAACAAATATTGTTGAAAAACCAATTGAAAATGTAATTATTTTCACCTTTATTGATAATTCCCATGTCCATACCTACTATATCTATGTACAATGGATCCTTGTCAATCCTCATTTTGTTGAGAACTCCATGATCCTTCCTGCTCAATGCATTGGATACCTTGTTTTCCTTTCATGTTTGGTAGTGTATAGAACAATAATAACCCTAGAGTAGTTCAAGCCATCTCCTTTTCCTCATGTTGAGTACTTTTTATTAGAATATATACTTAATACCCTTGTGATATGTATATATCCCACATTTTTTCCATAGAGATAATGTCTCCATATCATCAGAGAAAAGATTATAGCTGCAAACTCAAGATCATTAGTTGGATAGTTTTGTTCATGAATTTTTAACTACATTGATGAATAAGCAATAACTCTATCATTATTTATATGGTCACAACCAAATCCTTTCTTTGATACATCACTATAGATCACAAACACATCATTCCCCAATGGAATAGTTAGTATTGAAGAATTCAATAATATACTCTTCAATTTTTTGAAATAGGTCTCATTTTCTTTTTTACGTACTCACATAACCCCTTTACATGTATGCTTAGTCAATCAGTTGGGTAAACTAGAAAATATCTGAACAAAATGATGATAATAACCTAAAAACCCAATAATAATATCCACCTCTATTATGTTTTTTTGGTTAGGCCATTATTGAAAAACCTTCTTCTTCATAAGATCAACAAATATTCCATCTTTAATGACAATGTGGACTTCAAAGGAAACTGATTTGATAAAAAATTAACACATTCAAAACATCCCATATAATTTGTTTCTTCTAAGCTTCTTTATAAAATTTTGATAGTGATTTTCACAATCCATGTAGTTGTTAGAGTATACAAAGATATATTCAATAAATACCCCCATAAATTCACCAAGATATTCCTTGAAAACTCTATTCATTTGATCCACGAAGAAAGGGTGCAGTATTACGTACAGAAGGCATTACTATAAATGGGTAATGACAATACCAAGTTTGAAATGCTATTTTTGGAATGTATTCCTTCCCCACAAGAAATTAATGATATCCAGATCGAATATAAATCTTCAAAAAAAATTCGGCTCCATGATGTTAATCAAAAAAATCATCAATGTGAGGTTTGTGATACTTGTTGTTTATTTTTATAACATTAATCACCATATAATCAATGCACAACCACATAGATCGATCTTTCTTAATAAAAGAAAGAATAGGAGATCCCTGATAAGAAACACTACGGATAATAAATCCTTTATCACTCAATTTGTCTTCTTTTTTCAGTTCCTCAAACTCTACAGTAGACATTCTATAAGGGGTCATTGATACAGGCCTTGAATGAGGAATTATTTCAATGGAAAACTCAATTTAACACTCTGGAGGATGTCTAGGAAAGTCATCTAAAAACATATCAACATATTCTTTCACAATAGGAACATACTCTATCTAAACATTCCCTTCCTCGTCCATAGTTATTTCATTCTATTCCTTCCCAATAATTGAATTCAGAAGAGCTACTAGGGTGGATCTTGATGATAATCAGAGGGTTATGTTTTTCCCTAAAGATATGGGATTCCACATCATCTTCAAAACATTTAACCTCCTTCCTCTTGAAATAAATTTTCACATCATGGTTTAAAATCCAATCCATAATGAGGATTATATCAATTTCAATCATGGGCATGATAATAAAATCAGCAGATATATCACATTTTTATGTCATTATGGGGACTCCCTAACACAACATTATTCCAATGATACTTCCCTTAAGAGTTTTGACTAACAACTCCCATATTAAATCCAATTACAAATATTTAATTTTCTAGGAAAATTGGGATGTTATGAAAGAATGCGATGATCCAAAATCAATTAAATTAATGGTTATGTTTGAGGAAATGATTAAAGTACCTACCATGACATCAATAGGAACTTCAATATCAGCAGTTGTGATCACATAAGCTTGTACCCGCCCCCTTGTCCTTTTCTTTGTCATGTTTCCTTGATGATTTGGACAATCATTAGCATAATGACCCATCTCCCTACAATTATAGTATTGAACACTAATAGATTATTTCATCCCCTTACAATCACCTATAATATGGAATTTTTATCCCCATTGTTAGCATACCCCTCTTCCTTTTTATAAGTCTCCAGGGTGTTTCCTTACACAATTATCACAGGGTTAAAATTCAACTCTTTCCTTCCTCCCCATTTCATTATTTAATTTTCCAGTGTTTTCAAAAAACCCCTTATTCACTTGATTTCAATTAAAGTCATAAGACTTGGCTAGAGAATTCCTTTCTAACCTTATGAAGTTAGCTTAAAACGTTTTAACATTCTCACATTTCTTTTGCCTCATATTCTAAAATTTCCTTTCAATATCTGCTCACTATTCATGAGGAAAGTATTTCTCAAGGAATATTTCATTAAAGTTCCTCCATTCCATCTCTTCTGTCTCTTCCTAATTATTTTTGTTTAGGATTAACGACCACTACTGATCCATATGTCTTGATAGACGATGAACTGCCACAATAACCTTCTCACTTTTGTTACATCCCAAATTGAGAAATATCTTCTCTAGGGAACTTATCCAATACTCAACTAAAAATGATTTTTATTCCCAATTAATGACAGAGGATTTTGTCTCATAAATTGATCTAATGTAGCTCCTCCACATAGTGGATCCAGATTCTCCCTTCGTGTAATGTAATTGTTCATAATCTGAGTAAGTTGTCCTATAATAGTTATAAGTTTCTCCTCACCAGTTTCATCTCTAGATCCAAAATCATTATATTTCATTAGAGGGAAATACCTAGATGGGATACACGTGTTCATGTTATTTAAATTTCATCAACTAGGCCCCATTTCTAGATAATGGCATACAAAGGATTAGGTTATGAATCATATTATACAATCATAACATAGAAAAAAACATATTATAAATTAAATATTATGAATGGGTAATCCCATAATATCATACATGGTTTCATTGAGGAAAAATTTACATTTAAATCATTCATAATGGCTTGTATAGAAAATTTGAATTATCATAATTATATCCAACAGGAGTGTCAAACCAGGTATATAGTATGGCTTGTTGTCATGTACTAGGATACCCCAAGTCAAGCCTGAAACTAATTGTCTCAGTTTTCACTCTTAGGTACATTTTTGAAAGATCCACATCAACTTTTTTATACACAGACAATGATTTATTTTCTAGAAAGATCCAAATAATCTATTCCTTACTAAAATATGGGTACTTTCTTGTATGTTTATCCCTAGAGACAATCTTCGGGTTTCCCCCCAAATATATGTTTTCTAAATCTTCTTTCCATGTTTTCTACTAAAGATCCTCTGATACCAACTATAAATCCCCAACCCCAATTTCTCGGAGCCAGTGCATTATTACATTACATTTGCATTCTTACAAGAATGTTGTTTCCAAAAGGAATTAATATTTTTATAGATATATAAATATAGATACATACATAAGTCCAACATTATAACTTGAAATGGAAATACAACATAATTGTTTTATAGAAAACATCTGATACTATAAATTTATCATTGTTGTTCATTCATAATAAACATATTCATGTCTTGAGAAGATAAAACATAAGAAATGGGTGAGATCAATTTCTCCGTAAGAGTAAGAAATATAATGGAAGATAACATAAACATAAACATTAGGCATGGTGAATATTTGAAAACACATGCATTTACAAATAATAAACCTGAACACATTATGGCAGGAATATAAGCTGAGTAAATAATGTTATAATAAAACATAATCATGGGTATTCTATAAGTCTAATAACCACATGAACATTTAATTACAGGCTTTATAATGAGGGATGTGCATATATTGGATAGTCTGAAGCATATTATCAAGGCCTCAACCAAGACGTTTAAATTTTTTTAAGGGCTCAGCAAAAACCATATCTCAAAATGGGAAAGGCCTTAGCCAATTCCATGTTTATTTGTCTCATAAGACCAAATAATGAATTGAGGGGATATAGCGAGCCCCACCCATAACAAATTAATTCCAATGAATTCCTCGTTTGAACAGTGATAAACATAAACATTCATATTTAAACTAACATGTCAAATGTAAATAACTTTCCTTGAACATTAAGCTTAATCACTAACCATTATAAGAACATTGGTGAATGGTTTTAAGATAGAACATAAAAAATAAAATTAAAAATAAACCATTAAATTAAATATGTTTGATTATATCATACATAAGAACCAACAAGAGTGTTTAAATAACTGAAGATACTATTATAAAATCGTCAAGTAATTCTTCAGATAAACACTCCATTACATTTAAAAGAAGTGTTATTTTGGAAAAGTGATTGTATAAAACCATAGTTTTATAATAAATTTTGTGATGTTAAAAACATAATGGTTTCTAAAAAATATTATATAGTGCCCCTGAAAATAGGTAAGAATTTGAGAAATTCCCTTGAACAGGGATTGTATTCTATGAATAATTTTTTAAAGATCATTTTAAAAAACATAACTACCCATAAATAAAGGTTTTATTATGGATGTATAATATATACTGATCATTCACAAAGAAATTATGTTGACTAAATATGAATTAATAATAATTTAATTAGGGTATGTACATAATAAAATTAACCAGAATAAAAATGGAGGTTTGGGTGAAAAATCCATACCTTAAGTATGTATGTTCCGATCTGGACCTTATAGTCCTGGAATATCAAATGAGACTCAATAATAACATAATTAAGAACATATTAGACACTGATTACGTTTATCATAATTTTTTAGTCCATTTATGTTCTTATTGATAAGTTGAAATACTGAATTTTGTCGTTTTGAAGTGTTCATTTTATTGATTTTCAGAATTAGTTCACATATTTTATGTAATGAAGATCATCTGGATTGGCTGTAAATTTTAATAATTGAATTTAAATATTATTTAGGAACATACATATATTTTAATGGTCATTATATCATTTGTTTACATGGAATTAGGATGAATCATTAGATGAAATATTAGTTACAATCACCTAGATTATTTTTGCAATATTTGGGTTATTAGGAACTAGTTTTGTCATATTATTTAATATTATGTACATATACTGGTTGTTGAAAATTAAATAGGTTTTAATATATATATAATACTATGTTTCAATAATAAAAATTATTTCATGACCATTAATTTAGTAGAAATTGAAGAACAAAACTTCATCGTCCACGAAGGTTGTAAATTGGTACCTCACAGATGATGATTTGGTTTATAAAAGGAGAGAAAGTGTGTAAGGATATTTATGATGGATATTCCATTAACATACTATAATTTCAGAATATAGATGATAATAGAGTTTTCATGGTCATTTATATAGAGGAGGTTATGAGAGGATAAAAATAGAATGAAAATTGAAATGAAAATGAAAGAAATAAATTGTGAATTTACCTCTTAAATCCACCTCCATGAGAATCACTTTATGGGAAAGACTTTTTCTCTTTTGTAAAGACTAAGAGCTCTGGGACGTGGGGAGTGACTAGTAAATGGTATTTCGGAAAAAAAATTTAGGGTATTTATGGCTTATAAGTGTGAAGAGAAGAGGGGTTTATGTGGGGTTTTATAGTGGAGGAGAGGAGTAATTTTTGAGTATATTAATCATTATTTTATGATTTAGCCAAATAAAACCAATAGTATTGATTCTTATGACCATGAATAGTAATATGTGGATATGAGTTCTAAAAAAGTGTCCATACAATGTCCTTACATCACCAATGACTCAATAAATTATTTAGTTTGTATTTATCGTAAATTATCATATTTTACTATTCATCAAAAATTCATGTATTTCAGAAAAATCCCAAAAATTCACCCTAACCATTATTCATTGTGTAGAATTAAAAAAACTCCATTTTTTGAAAATAATTTTTTAGTCATTATTAATTTAATTTTTATATAATATCATAGTTTATTCAAAATATAACAATTTTAGAAATGTAATTTATTTTATATCACATTGAAAAATTAATCAAGATCTCATTATCTTATTACCTACATAAAATAAAATAATATTGTTATTTAATATTCCTAAGGGCCATATTACTATTCATAAGTGTAGGTTAATATTCACCTAGAATCATGTTTTTCTTATCGGACTCAAAATATTTTACTGAACGCAACTATGTATGTCAGTTTTTCGAATTTCAAATCATAGAGGTAGAAGGAATTATGTTTATTGGAAAGGTTATAAAAATGTGGTGTTTTTATAGACTCAATGTTTCATGCATTCAATATTTATTTTAAAAACCATGGGTTGTTACAATAGGTATTGGATTTTAGGGTACCATTTCCATCCTCATACCAAAAGGAGTATATTCTAGTTATTGTGTACTGCGTGTCTATGGGGGTTGAGGAAGTATATCTGCACAACAATTCTGGTGATACTGTGGTAATTTTTTTAATGATACAAATCTCTCCTTGGATTGGGGCTCCTATATCATTAATTGAAGACAATTTAACAGACTTCAATAATTACAATTTCATGAATTTGATGGAGAAATATGGATGCTCTCATAGGACATGTACCACATATCAACCAGAGTCAAATGGGAAAGTAGAAATTTTCAACGGGGACCTCAAGAAGAATTTAGATAAAACAATATATATCTCTATGAAATAATAGTTAATAAAGTTGGATGTGGTCCTATATAACTAAATACAAGATTCCCATAGGAATGTCACTATACATGCCTTTCTTGGGTAAAAGTTTTCATTTTCTTGTAAATTAACATCAAAAATATTATTGGGTATTGATGGCCCTAAACATTGAATTCAATTCCACTTGTGAGAGAAGGATGTCAGAGTTGAGTGACCTAGAGGAGATTTGGAGGAAGTCTTGGGATAAATTATGTAATTCAATAATTGATAATAATAATTTCTATGAATTAGTAAAAAAATAGTGATTTCAATGTTTTTCATAGGGTCCTTCTTTATTCATACAAGGTTGAAAACATTTCTAGATAAGTTGATGACCTCGTGGTCCAGACCCCTTACTATTTTGAGACTTCTTGTCAATTGAGTTTTGGAGCTAGTAGGGGAAGTTAACAGACTGTTCTATGTTAATGGTCAAAGGATTAAACATTTCTTTGAAGGACATCAAGAGGGTTTCACTGCCATTTCTATTCATGAAGAATGAAGCTATCTCAAGTCCAATTAGGGAAAATAAACTTAGTGGTTCATGATAACTAACCCATTTTATATATTCTCATTTATTTTTATTTCCCCTTACCAATAGAAATAACTAATGCTACTATTTGATTCTACAGTCTCTTACACTCTTTTTTGTCTAACCAGGTCACATGAATTTCTATTGGTAGAGTGTTACTACTAATAGAAACCCTGTAAAGGAAAACATGAGGATCCTCAAATTGAATGATCTAAATTACATCTATTAAACATAATACTTTTTTAAATTATTACTAAACATCAAATTCAAGATTATTATGCATGTTTTTTTGAACATACAAGAAAGGAACACAAACAAACTGAGCACTTCTCTTAATGTTTTAGAGGAGGGTCTCTCAGGACCTGCCCTCGGGGTCCGTGCCGTGACTACCCCAAGCCCGCCTTCCATAGGCCAGGGGCTGGCGACTAGCACCAAGGCGTAAATCCCAACAAAAGGGAAGGCATTGCCTTTGAAAAGTAAACAACCACCACAGAGTAAGCAAGCAGAATAGTAAACACTAAGTAAAAACAGAGTAAAACTGAAAGTGCAGAAAAGTAAATGGGCCAGTATACAAACCCAAACTGAAAGTAATGTACAACTCGAAAGGGATAACAGTAACTGTAAAGTAAAAGCCGCTACACCGAGCCGTCCACTGGAAATCCCACCTGAAGGGTGGGTACAGATAGCTCCACTGCTCCTCGGGTCCCGTCATCCGCTCCGAACACGTCCCGCCTAGTGGTCCACCTCCAGGTACCGTTCTGCTCTGCAAGCCTCATCCAAGATCAATGCTGTCTGTCGTCTGCAACCAAAACAACGTAGTGCGAGCATAGCCCGTGTAGGGGTGAGTATAAGCTACTCGGTAGGGACCCCGAGACCCCTGAAGGTCTCTCAAAATCCACAAAGGATAAACCACAAAGAAAGGTAAAATCACGAAGTAACAACCGACAATGCTTAGGTATGTGCCCATACATATACCTAAGTCATCAATTCCAATACGCTCCAAACTCCGAGCCCAAGTACAACTCAGTCCACACAGGAAAGTAAACGTATTCCACACAGGAAAGAAAAACGAAATCCACACAGGATAGCACAACACAATCCACACAGTAAAGTAACAGGATTCAGCTCACACAGGTATACTTCTTTGAAAGATGATAAAGATGATCTATGATCCATCTAAGTCGTCGGACCCATGAAGGGTCGATAGGTAACTAACCCCCGCAAAAGACTCACACAGGATCGGGCCCACACAGGACCTGTAGGCGCTGGTTCACACAGGACCGCTGAGCGCAAAGACCCACACAGGATCAGACCCACACAGGATCGGGCCCACACAGGACCTGTAGCACTGATCCACATAGGATCGCTGAGTGCTGTAGTCGTCATCGTCGAATCCACTAAGGATCTCTGTACTGTCGTCGTCGCAGTCACAGTAGCAGTAGTAGTAGCAGTAGCAGTCACAGTCGCAGCCAGCACTAGGGTTCCCGCACACAGCAAGCTCGTTCGGGAGGGTCCGCTCCACGAGCCGAGAGGCTGATACATCAAATGTCACAAGTCCAGAGTTGATGTATCCAAATGTTCTGTATCTTCAATTGGAACTCAACGCAACAGACGGCGCGTCGATCGGACGCCCGGTCCGAGAGTTATTGGCTTTTTCGTCCCAGGGGCCCGGTTGGTTTTTAAGGCAAAACCAACCCGACCATAC
This sequence comes from Viscum album, assembly GCA_963277665.1. Taxonomy (NCBI): domain Eukaryota; kingdom Viridiplantae; phylum Streptophyta; class Magnoliopsida; order Santalales; family Viscaceae; genus Viscum; species Viscum album. Next base: position 1,323,249,607 of record OY728142.1, on the reverse strand, counting down.
TCCACCTGCATCCAAACCCCGGGCGGAGTATGCAAAAGAACCGTCTCACTAAGAGGAACTCAACAAAGCTGACGACACGTCAATCGGACGTCCGTAGCTCAAGATATGAGCGTTTCCGCTCCGAGGGCCCGGTTGGTTACGTGTACGAACCAACCCGGCCGAACTCAAAGTATTCCGAAACTTTGAGTGCGATATACTGAATCAACCATCTCGATCCAAGGATCGCATCGCCGCTGACGGTTCGTCAATCGGAGGTCCGTAGCTCAAGATATGAGCAAAAGACCGAGGTTGTCTCGAAAACGGGGGGTCCGGGTCCGGGCCGACCCGGCCCGACCCCCCTGGGTCGGCCCGAACCGGGTCGACCCGACCCGGCCCGGCCGGCGGCGGTCCGGCGCAGCCTGCCGCCGCTCGATGCCACGCGCGGGGGGCAGAGCCCCCGCCTCTCCATGCTGGCGGCACGGCTTATGCCGCGCCTTTGGAGAAAACCGGCCCCCCTCGTGCGGGCCTGCCTTGAGGGAAACGGGGGTCCGCCTACCCCCATAAAGAAACCCCCCCTCGTAAATGGGGGGGGGGCATTTGTGTTGGCTGGGGGAATTAAATTCCCCCAGTTTTTCCCTTCCGGCCGGCCCACCAGGCCGGCCGGTTCTTCTTCTACGGACCGGCAAAGCCGGTCCCCTTCCAGCTTCTGACTCCGGCGGCCCGGCGAGCCGCCGGTCTTCTCCTTCCGCCGCGGCCCGGAACCGTCCGCGGCCTTCGTCGTCTGGCGCGGTGCGACGGCACCGCGCCCCTCTGCCGTGGCGTCGCTCCGGCCGTGGCGCCTTCGGTTCCCTTCGACGCGGCGCGATGGCGTCGCGTTCATGATAATCCTTCCACGGCGCGGCGTGACGGTGCCGCGCAATACAACTGTGTGAATTCCCGTCTGGTGTGACGGAACCACGCCATCTCGTTCATCCACAGGAAAATAATAATCAAGAATAAGGGAGGGGGAATTCGGCCGTGTTTGTGCGGTCCGACCCCCCTCTCGTTAGATGATAACTCTTAAATATTTACCACAAGATTATCATGCTATAACCAAGAACGAGATTAAATAAATAATCCACAACAAACCCCTAAGTTGGTTTCAAGATCGATGATCGTCAACGACCTGCGGAAGACAACGTCGCGGAGGTCGGGCGTCGCAGTAATCGTTCGTCAATTCCGTTGACGAAGAGGTACGTCCGAAGAGGTACGTCGTTGGTGAATCTTCGTAAGCCAACGAAGAAAGTCCAAGGAGGAAGTGGCGTTCTTCGTTGGGGCTCGAAGATTCTTCGCGTTGTTCGTCAATGAAGAAGAAGAAGGAGCTCCCAAATCCTCTCAAGAAGGCTAGATAATTCTAACCAAATAAAATAAGCTAGAGTCTTATTTTATTCACACACTTATCAAAATTAAATTTCAAAGGTTTGAAATTCAAACAAAACTCCATTAATTAACAAATTTCTCATGTCATTTAAAGAAGGGGGTTAAAGGGAGTTTTTAAAAGAGAAGATGAGGATTTGGGGTTCGTGTGGGCCCCACCACACTTAATCCTCCCAAGGGAGGTTAAGTGGTTGTGGGTCCCACCACTAACTCCCTTTGGGAGAAGTTAACCAATAAGTTTAAATAAAAATTTGTAATCCACAATTTTTATTTAACTTATTCTAAACTCCCAAAAACTAACTCTCATCCCGATATAAACGCAACCTCAGAAAAGGTCTCCTTAAGCAAATATCGGTGCTGCGAGTTCATCGGTGTCCTCGGATTTCAATTCTGAGCACCGGGTCAAAAGTAAGAAATTCCCGCTCATTCGTTCACTGATCGTACCCGATCCGAACTTCGGAAAGTAATTTCGGGCACTCCGGGCCTCAGAATCAGGTGCCTTCAGAAACCGAGTTCTTGTAAAATTCCAAAGAAAATTAAGAAAAAATTTCCGTTGAATTTTACGGGTCTTTACATTACTCCCACCTCAGGGATTTACGTCCCCGTAAAGATACATCAAAAACTAGGGAAACAAATGAGGGTACTGAGCATGCATCTGAGCCTCCCGCTCCCATGTGCTCTCCTGGAGATTCTCGTGCTGCCATCTGATGCGCACTAGAGGAATCGACCGTCCACATAGGACCCGCTCCTGTCGATCCTTTATCTCCACCGGGACCTCCGTAAAAGTCGCCCCATCGTCAACGTCAAGCTCCCCGTGGTCAATGATGTGCGCCGGGTCGTGCACGTATCTCCTCAGCTGAGATACGTGGAAGACTTCGTGCACCCGGTGCAACTGAGGTGGTAGAGCCAGGCGATAAGCCACCTCGCCAATCCTACTGAGGACCTGGAAGGGTCCGATGAAGCGCGGAGATAACTTGCCGCCTCGGCCAAATCTCCGTCTACCATGTCGAGGTGAGACCCGCAAGAAGACGTGGTCGCCATCCTCGAACTCAAGTGGCCTTCGCCTCCTGTCAACGTATGACTTCTGCCAGCTCTGAGATGTCCTCATCCGCTCCTGGATGACCTGGACCTTCTCTGTCGTGGCCTGGACCATCTCCGGTCCCACAAGTGCTGACTCCCTAGGGTCTGTCTAGCACAAAGAAGATCTACAAGGTCAGCCGTTAAACGCCTCGTACGGTTCCATCCCGATGGTGGAGTGGTAGCTGTTGATGTACGCAAACTCCACCAAGGGTAGGTGGTCCTCCCAGCTACGACCAAAGTTTAGGACACATGCGCGGAGCATGTCCTCGAGAGTCTGAATGGTCCTCTCCGTCTGACCATCTGTCTGAGGGTGAAAGGCTGTGCTCAGACGTAGCTGCGTCCCGAACGCATCCTGTAACCCCTTCCAAAGCCAGGAAGCAAAGCGAGCATCTCGATCGGAGATGATAGATGATGGCACGCCGTGGAGCCACACAATCTCCGGAACGTAGAGACGTCCCAAACTCTCCACTGAGCCCTGCTCTCTGATGGGTAAGAAATGTGCCGACTTGGTGAGTCGGTCAACAATCACCCAGATGGAGTCATGACCTCTGGAAGTGCGTGGAAGTCCAGTCACGAAGTCCATAGATATGCCGTCCCATTTCCACTCTAGAACCTCCAAGGGCTATACCAAGCATGCCAGTACCTGATGCTCTACCTTCACCTGCTGGTAGGTGAGGCATCGAGAAATGAACTCTGCTACAGCCTTCTTCATTCCCGGACACCAGTGTTGTCGTCTGAGATCCTGGTACATCTTCGCCACTCTAGGATGTACCTCCAAAGGAGAAGTGTGAAACTCTCTCAGCACCTCCTCTCGCAAAGCGACTGGTACCATGGTACGTCCTCTGAAAAGGATGTCGTGCTCTGCTCCAAGGGAGAAACCATCAGGTGCCTGTCCTGAGGATATCTGTTCACGCCGTGTCTCACAGTCAGCGTCCACAAGCTGTGCCTCTCTGACCCGCTGTAGTAGTGGAGGGGTGACTGTGGAGACTGGAGGAAGGCTGCTCCATCTCTATCCACGAAGGATATCTGCAAAGAGGCTAGCTGCTCCGTCACCTCCTCAAGTAGCTGAATTCCCATCCTCTTGCTGAGGGCATTGGCTACTGCGTTCCCCTTCCCAGGAGTATAGACTATCTCAAAGTCATAGTCCTGGAGGAACTCGAGCCATAGCCACTGTCTTAGGTTTAGGTCCTTCTGCGAGAAGATATACCTGAGACTTTGATGATTGGAAAAGACTGTAAAGCGCTCGCCCATCAGATAGTGTCACCATGTCTTTAGAGCGAAGACCACTGCTGCTAACTCCAGGTCATGGGTAGCGTAGTTCTTCTCATGCGGCCTCAACTGACGTGATCCATAGGCGATCACGGCCCGCTCCTGCATCAGAACACATTCGATTCCGGTCCCTGATGCATCGCAGTAGACTACGTACCCTACTCCCTCCTCAGGAAATGTCAAGATAGGTGCGCTGGTCAATCTCTGTCTCAGCTCTTGGAAGCTCTACTGACATTTGTCTGACCACATGAAGGGTTTCCCCTTCTTCGTCAAAGTTGTGAGTGGTGCCGCAACTCTAGAGAAGTCTAGCACGAATCTCCGATAGTATCCAGCTCGTCCCAAGAAACTCCGAACCTCAGTCACGCTCCTGGGTGGCTCCCAAGGTAGCATTGCCTCGATCTTCGGGGGATCCACTGCAACTCCCGCCTTAGAGATAACGTGTCCCAAGAAGTGGACCTCACGTATCCAGAACTGGAACTTCGAGAGCTTACCATAAAGCTGATGCTCTCGGAGTGTGTCTAGTACAACTCGCAAGTGATAGGCGTGATCCTTCTCAGTCGTGGAGAAAATCAGAATGTCGTCGATGAAGACCACGACAAACCGATTGAGGTATGGCTGAAAGATCCTGTTCATGAGGGCCATGAACACTGCTGGAGCATTGGTTATGCCGAAAGGCATAACCAAGAACTCATAGTGGCCATACCGACATCTGAAGGCCGTCTTCTGCACATCCTCGTCTCTGACTCTGAGCTGATGATAGCCTGACCTGAGGTCTATCTTTGAGAACCACCGTACTCCCTTGAGCTGATCAAATAGGTCATCAATCCTCGATAGTGGATACTTTTTCCTCACTGTCACCTGGTTCAGGCGACGATAGTCAATACAAAGTCGCAAGCTCCCGTCCGCCTTCTTGGCGAACTATATCGGGGAAGCCCAGGGTGAAACACTGGGTCAGATGAACCCCTTTCCCTGCAAGACCTCCAACTGTACCTGTAGCTCTCGAAGCTCGGCGGGGGCCATCCGATATGCTGGAGTGGATATCGGGGCTGTCCCGGGGTACAAGTCAATATAAAAGTCTACCTCTCTGCGAGGAGGTAGCCCTGGGACGTCATCGGGAAAAACGTCCGCAAACTGATCCACCACTGCAGGAAAACCAGGACTCCGCATGTCCACTACCCCTTGGATGAGGATAGCCAACTGATGAGTGATGGGCTATACTCTCCTCTGCAGAAGTCCATCCTGTGCTGCAAAGGCTCCCTTCTCGCCGGTGAAGGTGAACCTGCTCCCGTCGGTGCGTACACATCGCACCTTGCGCCTAAAACAGTCAATATGCGCATGGACCGTAGATAGCCAATCCATTCCCAAGATGACGTCGTATGGCCTCGACGCTGCTACAAGAAGATCCCAGCCAAAGCTCTCGCCTCCGAGATTAAGCTCGCACTGCCGGCACCAGTGCGTAATCGTCGAGTTTGCTCCCGTAGGTGTCTCTAGCCGTAAGGATCGAGCCAATGGCTCTGTCGGAATCTCCGAGCTCCGAAGAAGGGCAGCGTCTATGAAAGAGTGACTCTCTCCTGTGTCTATAAGTACTACAGCAAGGGTGGAATAGACACATATTGTACCTCGAATCATCTTGGGTGTGCCGTGGTCGTAGGCCTCTGCTGCCTGGAGCTGTGTCTGTCTCTGCCCGCCAGCTCCCTGTGGTCGGGGTGGACCTCCTGGTGGTGGTGGTGGCAGAGCCTCAAAGCGTCGCCCACCACCCGCTGCTCGGCCGGCTCCTCTTCCTCGTCAGTCTCCTCCCTACGGACCGCCACGGTCGACCCTCTGCCTCTGCCTCGGTGGTCCCTCAACCGTCTGCTGCTCCTCAGCACGGCGGGTCGGGCAGTCACGAGCCATGTGGCCCTGCCCGCCGCACGAGTAGCACTTCCTGCCTCTCGAAAGACTGGCTCCTTGTTGTGTGCCCCGCACTGCTGAGCCAGTGTCCGGAGGTCGTCTGCCTGAGGGTCTGGTCTGCCTGAAACCCTGATTCATCCATCGACTGCCTGCTGCAGATGACTCTGCCACATGCCGCCCTGCGGTGGGTCTCGACGCTGGTGTAGACTCAGCATGGAAGCTCTCGATCAAAAGGGCCCACTCCAGTACTCCTGTCTGAGTCGGTATGCTGAGGGAGATCAGTGATGCCCTGATCTCATGTCTCAAACCCTGCTCGAAGGTCTGGTCCTGGAAGAATGGGTCACGTACCATGTCGGTCGAGTAGCGCGAGAGATCAGTAAATCTCACCGAGTACTGAGCGACCGTCATGCTGCCCTGCCGCAGCTGAAGAAGCTCCTGGATACGCACCGCACAAAGGGTGGCTGGGACGAACTCCGAGCGGAAAAGGCTCTCAAAGTCCGTCCAAAGAAGAGATGCCTCATCGTGCACCTGGAGCATCATGCTCCACCATCGTCCTGCTGCTGCGTGTAGTAGGCTCGCAGTGAGGATCACCATGAGGTCTGCTGGTGTCCTCACTAGCCTAAAAACACGTACCACTGCCTCCAGCCAGTCCTCGGCTGCCTGGGGGTCCATCTCTCCACGAAACCTGGGCGGTCGCTGGCGCTGAAACTCATGTAGTGCGCTGAGGCGACGTGCATCGTCAGCGGATGGTGCTGGAAGCATCGGGGGCTCGGCGGGTAGAACTACCGCCGGTGCTACTGCTGACAAAGGGCCCTGTACCGAGGCCTCATCACTCGGTGGACTGTCGTCACACTCGACTCTCGGAACCCTATCTGGCTGCCGTCGTGGGGCCATCCTGAAAAGGAAACAGGTGCGCCACAGTCAGAACAGTATACCTGGTGAGCTGATATAAGTAATCACAAAGAAAACTTTGAAACACACACGCAATCAATGTTTTCGTGCATTAAGTCGGAAATCAGAAGTCAGGGTCCTGGTGTACGGATATGTCGGCCGCCGCACCAACACTGGACTCCCTGGACTAATAACCACACTCAATACGCTAAACATTATTGCTTCACATAGAAAAGATCAGAGTTCGCGGATGAACCGAACTCCTCGGATACCAATTGTCAGGACCCGCCCTCAGGGTCCGTGCCATGACTACCCCAATCCCGCCTTCCATAGGCTAGGTGCTGGCAACTAGCACCAAGGCATAAATCCCAACAAAAGGGAAGGCATTGCCTTTGAAAAGTAAACAACCACCACAGAGTAAGCAAGCGGAATAGTAAACACTAAGTAAAAATTGAGTACAACTGAACGTGCGGAAAAGTAAATGGGCCAGTATACAAACCCAAACTGAAAGTAAATTACAACTCGAAAGGGAACACAGCAACTGTAAAGTAAAAGCCGCTACACCGAGCTGTCCACTGGAAATCCCACCTAAAGGGTGGGTACAGATAGCTCCACTGCTCCTCGGGTCCCGTCATCCGCTCCGAACATGTCCCACCTAGTGGTCCACCTCCAGGTACCATCCTACTCTGCAAGCCTCAGCCAAGATCAACGCTGTCCATCATCTGCAACCAACACAACGTAGTGCGGGCATAGCCCATGCAGGGGTGAGTATAAGCTACTCAGTAGGGACCCCGAGACCCCTTAAGGTCTCTCAAAATCCACAACGGATAAACCAAAAAGAAAGGTAAAATCACGAAGTAACAACCAACACTGCTTAGGTATATGCCCATACATATACCTAAGTCATCAATTCCAATACGCTCCAACCTCCGAGCCCAAGTACACCTCAGTCCACACAGGAAAGTAAACGTATTCCACACAGGAAAGCAAAACAAAATCCACACAGGATAGCACAACACAATCCACACATGAAAGTAACAGGATTCAGCTCACACAGGTATACTTATTCGAAAGACGATAAAGATGATCTCTAATCCATCTAAGTCGTCGGACCCACGAAGGATCGATAGGTAACTAACCCCTGCAAAAGACCCACACAGGATCGGGCCCACACAGGATCTGTAGGTGCTGGTTCACACAGGACCGCTGAGCGCAAAGACCCACACAGGATCGGACCCACACAGGATCGGGCCCACACAGGACCTGTAGCAGTGATCCACGTAGGATCGCTGAGTGCTGTAGGCGTCGTCGTCGAATCCACAAAGGATATCTGTACTGTCGTCGTCGCAGTCATAGTAGCAGTAGTAGTAGCTGTAGCAGTCACAGTCGCAGCCCGCACTAGGGTTCCCACACACGGCAAGCTCGTTCAGGAGGGTCCGCTCCATGAGACGAGAGGCTGATACATCAACTATCACAATTCCAGAGTTGATGTATCCAAAAGTTCTGTATCGTCAACAGGAACTCAACGCAAGAGACGGCGCATCGATCAGACACCCGGTCTGAGAGTTATTGGCTTTTTCGTCCCAGGGGCACGGTTGGTTTTTAAGGAAAAACCAACCCCACCATACTCCACCTACGTCCAAACCTTAGGCGGAGTATGCCAAAAGAACCGTCTCACTAAGAGGGACTCAACAAATCTGACGGCACGTCAATCAGACGTCCGTAGCTCAAGATATGAGTGTTTCCGCTCCGAGGGCCCGGTTGGTTTCGTGTACGAACCAACCTGGCCGAACTCAAAGTATTCCGAAACTTTGAGTGTGATATAACGAATCGACCATCTCGATCCAAGGATCGCATCGCCGCTGAAGGTTCGTCAATTGGAGGTTCGTAGCTCAAGATATGAGCAAAAGACCGAAGTCGTCTCGAAAACGGGGGGCCGCCTGCCCCCTTAAAGGAACCCCCCCCCTCATAAATGGGGGGGGGGGGCATTTGTGTTGGCCGGGGGAATTAAATTCCCCCGGTTTTTCCCTTCCGGTCGGCCCACCTCCCCGGCCGGTTCTTCATCAATGGACCGGCAAAGCCGGTCCCCTTTCGGCTTCCGACACCGGGGGCCCGGTGAGCCGCCGGTCTTCTCCTTCCGCCGTGGCCCAGAACCGGCCGCGGCCTTTGTCGTCCGGCGCGGTGCGACGGCACCTCGCCCCTCTGCCGCGGCCCCGCTCCGGCCACAACGCCTTCTGTTCCCTTCGACGCGGCGCGACGGCGTCGCGTTCATGATAATCCTTCCACGGCGAGGCGCGACGGCGCCGCGCAATACAACCGTGTGAATTCCCACGTGGTACGACGGCACCACGCCATCTCGTTCATCCACAAGAAAATAATAATCAAGAACAAGGGAGGGGGAATTCGGCCGTGTTTGTGCGGTCCAGCCCCCCTCTCGTTAGATGATAACTCTTAAATATTTACCACATGATTATCATGCTTGAACCAAGAACAAGAGTAAATAAATAATCCACAACAAACCCCTACGTTGGTTTCAAGATCGATGATCATCAACGACCCGTGGAAGACAACGTCGTGGAGGTCGGGCGTCGCGGTAATCGTTCGTCAATTCTGTTGACGAAGAGGTACGTCCAAAGAGGTACGTCGTTGGTGAATCTTCGTAAGCCGACGAAGAATGTCCGAGGAGGAAGCGACGTTCTTCGTTGGAGCTCGAAGGTTCTTCGCGTTCTTCGTCAATGAAGAAGAAGAAGGAGCTCCCAAATACTCTCAAGAAGGCTAGAGAATTCTAACCAAATAAAATAATCTAGAGTCTTATTTTATTCACACACTTAACAAAATTGAATTTCAAAGGTTTGAAATTCAAACAAAACTCCATTAATTAATAAAGTTGTCATGTCATTTAAAGAGGGGGGTTAAAGGGAGTTTTTAAAAGAGAAGATGAGGAGTTGGGGTTCGTGTGGGCCCCACCACACTTAATGTTCCAAAGGGAGGATAAGTGGTTGTGGGTCCCACCATTAACTCCATTTGGGAGAAGTTAACCAATAAGTTTAAATAAAAATTTGTAATCCACAATTTTTATTTAACTTATTCTAAAATCCCAAAAACTAACTCTCAACCCGAAATAAACGCAACCTCAGAAAAGGTCTCCTTAAGCGAATATCAGCGCTGCGAGTTCATAGGTGTCCTCAGATTTCAATTCCGAGCACCGGGTCAAAAGTTAGAAATTCCCACTCGTTCGTTCACTGAACGTACCCGAGCCGAACTTCGGAAATTAATTCCGGGCACTCCAGGCCTCGGAATCAGGTGCCTTTAGAAACCGTGTTCTTGTAAAATTCCAAAGAAAATTAAGAAAAAATTTCCCTTGAATTTTACAGGTCTTTACAGGGTCTTTGAGTGAAAGTTTTTGGATAAGATCCTATATTTAGGGAAGTGGTGTTATATTTATCCATTTTATTTTCTTCTCATATTTTTCTCCATTCTTCTCAGACATAATTTTGGTGGAGTCCACCTTATTTCTTTTGAAATGTTTTGATTTTTTTAATTGGTTCTTCGTTGCTATAATCTAGGAAGTTAAAATTTTAGTTTAACTAGATTTTAATACATGTATGCACCAAATTAATTTATCTTCATTTAACAGTTGTTTTATACACTATTCATGTCATTTTATTTCATTAATAGATATATAAACAAAATTTGTTTTTGGTGGTTTTCAGTGGGTTTTCTTTTATATATATAGTTTTTATTTTCTTCTATTTTTGGTTTGGAAGACAATTATTTGTATCTTCCTAGATACCATTTAAAACAATACAATCTCTTTGCTGATTTTTCCAATCTAGTTGACCAAAAATATTAATTATGTCTCCTGATTTGAATGTCTTTAATAAGGGAATTGTTGAGATTTATGTGTAGGGGGGAGAGGTCATTAGTTTTTCCAGTTCTAAAATTCTCGTAACATCAAATTACCTCATGAATTCTATCAAAAAAAATAACCAATTTTTTATATAATATTTTAATGTTTTTTCAAAAATTATCAAATTTTATTTCATGTCCTGTGGGTTATTTGGAATCATTATTCATATAAATTTTGTTCTGACTAGAAGATAACAACTTGTTGGTTGTTGATGGTTGCACTAGTTCTAAAATTGTTATGGATGTATGATTACTGAGTGGTATTTCTCACTGTCATTATGGAAATTCTATTTGGAAAATGAGTGAGGGAGTGAGAGAGGATATTTTGTGGAATTACGATCATGACTTTGAGAAACTATAATTTCTTATTGGATCCATAAGGTCTTTCTTTTAACAAAAAAATATTTATTCCCTTAGGGATCTAACTCACATGGTAATATTATAAGTCCATTAAAACAAGAGTAAGATGGAAAAATTAGATCTCATTGTGGTAATTTGATACTCTTAGGTTTGGGTGTTTTTGTGTCAGCCCTATGTACATTTAAATAAGTGTATTCGAACAGTTCTTTCCACTAGTATATTATAGAAATAAATATTTAAAAAAACGAAAAAAAAGTTCAAAAAAAAGAATAATTTTCATAGTAGATAAAAATGTGTTCATTAATGTGAGGTGAATTTTATTCAAAGATAAAGAAAGATATAATTGAATTTTTTGAATATCATTTGAGTTGTAACAATGATGTGATTTAAAATAGTTGAACATTAAAATCTCGGAAACATAAGAGAAAGTGAAAATTGAATGTGTCGTTGGTTAATATTTTAATTCCACTCAATCTGAAATGTTATCACTCATAGATTTATAACGTCAATTGGAATTGAAGTAGGTTAGTAGTTGATATTATATAAGAGCCATGAAATCTTTTATAGTGAATGAATATTTATTTCCTTGGAATTCCATTGGGTGATTTAAACTCGGTAGTACTATATTTCTGCACTCAAGAAAATCTTGTCCTGATCTTGTGCTCCTGTTTTTAAAAAATCATGACAATATGAATTTCAACTAAATGTGACACATTATTCTTTCTATTCCAAAAAGTAAAAAATAATTCATTTGTGTGAGTACAAAAAAATATTTATGTTTGGGGAATTTAATATGAGTGTTTTTCATTACACTTTTCCAAATCATTTTTTTATTTTATTGTATTATTATTATCAAAAACTATATTTTATAAAATAATTAAAAAATATTTTCAATATTATCCATATATATTAAAATACAAATTTTTGAGAGAATATGTATTTTAATATTTTGTCGATATTTTAAATAATGTTAAAATAAAAAATTTCATTATGTTTTTTCATTAATTATTTTTTATTTTTTAGGATTTAATTTTTCATATTTTATTATTTCATCCATTATCCATTCATTTTCTCTCTTAGTTTTTTTCCATATCAATTATTTTATTTATTATTTCATTTAATTATTTCACTATATATTTTGATTTCAGTTCCTAAATATTCAATTCATTTATTTATTTAAGTCATTCTTTTTATTATTTTTGTATTCAATTTTTTCAGTGATTCAATTTAATTGAATTAATTTATTAGTTTAATTTTAAAATAATATTGATTTTAATTTGGTTTGTTTTTATTTTTAATTTTAATTCACATAAATTATTCTTGTTTTAATTGTTTGATGTTCTTGGTTTTTCCACTACCAGATGTTGCACCTACTACCAACACTTCTGCACCCCTTTTCCATTTTTATCACACCCACACCAATGGCAGAAGTCTCACTATTGCTCTATTCCTCTACTGGAGACACCACTTGCCTACACAATGCACCCACAACTCACTGCCACATCACTATTTTTCTCACCATCCCTCATCTTACATTTCTCACCCCACCATCTATTTTCTCACCACCAACACCTTTTCACATCTCACCTTTCTCCTCATGTATCCTCTTCTAAGAAACAACATTCACCACCCTCAAACAAAAGTGACTAGAAGAGTCATCATTAGCTCACCGCTCATTGTTTCTTCTCCAACATGCACCCAAAAACAGAACCTGGCGATGAATGCCTTATTCACAAGAAGAATACTTCCAATAGAAAAATAAATTTCCATCGTAGTATTACAAACCAAAGCACAAAATTCCAACAAGAAAAATATAATTTGGAAAAAAATAAACTTATTTTGAAGAACAATCAAACTGATAAACAAAATTAGTTCAAAGAAAAATATCCCAAACCTGAAACCAAATTTGGAATGATTCTAATCTACTACATTGATCCACCATTAGAAATTCTATGAAGAATACCTGAGCTATAGTCTCCTTTCTCCCTTCCCCTCTTCTGTGTTCACAAATGACCTGATCCACCTGAATGATTCCCCCTGAAACCTCACTAGACACCCTCTTCCATCCGATCCACAATCACCGCCTCCCCTTTCCCTCAACACTCCAAACCTCACCCGCCATTCTCCAGTGGTTTCGCACCCCCATGCCTGATGTCAACCCGAACACTCGATAGTCTTACCACCATCCCCCATCCCCCATCCTCTCTCCTGAACTGCCCTCGCCACTGAACCCCCTCCCCCTCTTTTTGTTATTTTATTTGTTATATTTTATAGTATATAATACCAATATGTATAATATATAAACAAATAAATAATATTAAATTTAAATATAGTAATAATAATATATTATAATATTTAAACATTAATATAATAATAATATTTATTTTTATAAATTTAATTTATTCATTTTTTTAACTTAATAATTATATTTTATACATTTATTTTTTCAATAAATTACTTTATGTTTGGTTAATTTTTTTTATATTATTAATTGTTATAATCTAGTAAATTTATGAAGATTAATAATATATATAATAATATTAAAATATATATTTAATTTTAATATTTTAATCAAATAAATATTAGTTAATATAAATATATAAATGTAGTTAGTATTATATAATAATTTTATATAATATTTATTTTATGATAACATATGTTATTATATATATATATAAGAAATTATAGTAGATAAAACATAAATATATTGGTAATTATATATATTTAATAGTATATAATCATTTAAGAACTATTTAGTTATATTTTTACTACTTCTTAATGTACAACTGCGTGCCGTTTTTTTCCTTGTTTATTCTTGTAGGATTGGGGATGAGATTAATTTTGGATGAAGTATAATTTATTTGTGGGAATGTGTGATGGGATACTCAGTATATTTCCATAGGTGGATTAGTTTTATGGAGAACTCAATGATGGGTAGTGACATCCCCATCAGATCAAACCATATCGAATGTAACTATTATCTGTAAGAATTTCATTTATTTTTAGTTTAGTTTTCTTAATTTTATGAATAAAAAGATCAGTTATCCTCCTTTGATACATGAAACACACATCATAAATATGAGAATGACTTTAACCAGGAGACGGGTTCTCGCTACTTCTTTTTCTTAAATTTCCTTCGTTATTTTAGTCCATTTTCATTTCTGTTATGTAAATCCAGTAATTGGGTCTCTATTTTTGTGATTTCAAATTGTGATGTTCTGTATTCTCATCCTCATTTCATGTCATAATCTACAACATCTAGAAATAGAGGTTTAATTCATAGGTTTTGGATCATGGAGTGAATCACAACGTGACATGGAGATCCAAAATCCATCATGATCATCATTTCTCTTCTTCATTTAGAGGTGTCTATGAAGGTGAATTAGAGTGCATGTGAGATGACCCTTATGATGTATTGGTTTCATTATTGGTTTACCTTAATCATTTTCCCCCTTACTCCCATAATTCGCTCAATAGAGTAGTTAAGAGAGACAACAAGTTTTCTTGATCGATTGACAATCACTACAGTCATAATGAAATTCATGGCTGGGTGGTGTTGATCCAAAGATGTATTTACATTGGCAGAGTTCTCATGTGTTATAAGTAGTTATTTACAATAGTGATAAATATTTTGTTTGACAGAGGTATGGGATCTGAGCCATCATACATACAATGAGTAGTTGAGACTTGTTGGTTTTATCTTTTATAGATCAATTATAGGGAGTTAAAGTTGGATCGACCTAGGTTTGGACCTGTTCATGACTGGTTTCTTCTGGGTCTTCTATCATTTCATTTTCATCATTTATACAATATTTTTTGTGTTCAATTTACTACTATTTCATCATCCCATACTTTTTTCAACACCATTTCATTGTTTTTTCTTGTTTTGAGTTACTGTTTTCAAAATATAAAACATAGAAAAGCAATTTTGGAAAGAACAACAAGTCAATCAAAACTGATTCCATGAGAGAGACCCCAAGGATATCCACTATGCTATATCATGGGTCTTATAAATTTATCTTTTACCCTTTTCATGATAATGATGTTGGGAACATGTTATCAAATATAACAAATCATAATTTGACATCAAAAAAATTATTATCTAATGTTTATCTTAATCCGTTCAATAGGTAGTCATCCTTAAGACTCCTTGAAAACATTAAAAATCATATATAAAAAACCATTTTTATAATAATTTCACTAAATTACTAAAATCAACATATTGTTAACCACCATTAAATTGTATCTTCACAAGTAAATACCATGATCCCATGTTTTTCTAAAAAAATGGTAATAACATGAATCACCATAAAACCTTAATGAAATCTTGAATTAATCCAAAAATAAAACCTCATATTATCGAATGTATTCCATAAATCCAAAAAAATAAGTAAACCTCATCATGAATCAAATCACCTGCCATTTTCAAGGTAAACAATACTATCCCAATTAATTGTGTCTTAGTGTAAAGAATATATTACAATTATATTGATGTTTTAGTAAAAAAAACACTTATTATACTAAAAAATGTGAAAACACATTTTTATTATTTTGATACTTTAGAAAAAATATCCTTAATTTCATTCTGACATGTATGAATCAACCACACTAGAATCTGATACACAGTATTACGGGTATTACTCAAAGTGTATGTTAATAGTATAAAATTAACACTTCTATTCAATACATATTACACTCACTAAAAACTAATAAATAACAAATGTATTATATTGATAGTTTGTTAAAATTATTCATAAGTCATTTGGGATGTGTTATAGGTAGTCAAATATAAAACCGATAGACTATGTGACTAGTATGAGTCAAAGTTTTTGTTTTCATCTTAAATTTATATTTTAGTAAAATAGACACATGACATCATTATAATCAATAATACCCATTCTTATTTTTCAAATAATTTAGGAAAAATACTATATACGAAATTTATGAATCATCCAACTCTCAATCCAATGCATTGTGTGACCCGTATGACTCAAAGTGACTGTTATAATTTTAAATCAACATTTTATCAATATGATTCAAAGTACATGTTTTCAATTTAAATTTACATTTTAGTAAAAAAGACACATGACAAACCCAAAACCATGAAAAAACATTCGGATAATTTTGATACATTATAAAATTGATACATATGGCATTTTTTATTTTTAATAATCTACCACACATCAATATGATGTATTGTGTGCCCTGTATGACTCGAAGTGTGTTTTTTTTAATTGACATTTTAGATCAAAACACATGTCAGTTACTCAAAACTAATAATACTCATTCTTGGTGTTTTGATACATTTGGGCAATGATCCATAATCTATTTTGATGTGTAAGAATAAATATCACATAAATATGATAACAAAATGTCCCTGGTATAACAAAATGCATATTTTATCAATTTAAAATTGATTCTTTAGTTCAAAAGATATGTCACTCACTGAAAATTGGGAAAATGCGCTTGGCTATATTTAGTACAATAATAAAAGGAATGATTTGTCATTTTTGACTTATAGGAATAAGTCACACATTAAATCAACACAAGATTTGACTAGTATGATTCGATGTGTGTTTGATTGAGATTAAAAATAAATTTTATTAAAAAATACATACAATACAAATAAACATATAAAACTCGTTTAGATTATTTTTATAATTTTGGAAAACTATATAGAAGTCATTTTTTGATGTTTATTAATCATCAAAAAGTCAATTTCATGCACAATGTGACATGTACGACTCAAATTGTGAGTTTTATGTAAAATTAACATTTTAGATCAAAATATACATCACCAACTAAAAACTAATAAAACACATTTAGATTTTTTGATAATTGGTAATACTTTCCATAAGTCATTTGGAACATGTAATAATAAACCACATCTCAATCTCATACATGATGATCCTGGTATGAAACAAATAGTACGTTATTAGTTTAGAATTGATATTTTAGTTCAAAACATTTTTCACTCACTAAATGTCAAGAAAAAACACTTTCTTTGTCTTTATACATTATGATAATGATCCATATGTCATTTTTGATATGTGGTAATCAATCGCACATCAAAATTACACATGATGTGATTGATATTATTCATAGTGCATGTTTTCAGTTTAAATTGAAATTTTAGTAAACTAGACCCATGTCCAACTCAAAACCAAGTAAATTCATAAATATTTTTCATAAATATTTTGTTAATGTTTCATATGTCATTTCAAATGTGTAGGAATCAACCACAAATCAATTATATGGATGAAGTGATTGTTATGACTCAATGTGTGTGTTTTTATTTAAAATTGACATTTTAGTTTAACACACATGTCACATACAAACAATTGAGAAAACACATTCATAATATTTTGTTAATTTAAGATAATGATCAATAATTTATTTATTTTATGTAGTAATTAGCCACACTTAAATATTGTACATGGTATTCATGATGTAACTCTATGTTTATGTTATCAGTTTCAAGTACATAGAGTAGTTAAAAACGCCTATTACACCCTGAAACACAACAAAACTTGTTAGTAATTTCATGATACATTAGTAGAATGATTCAAATTCTCTTTATTATGGGTAATAAATATTATAATGTCAAACTATCACCAGATGTGACTAGTATGACACAAAGTGCATGTTTTTGTTTAAATTGGAATTTTAGTAAAAGACACATGAAATAACCAAAAACATGTAGACGCATTATGATTTCTTTGATATATTAGGGATATTATTTTTATGTCATTTGTGTGTAGGAAATAACCACACATCAATCGGATGCATTTTGTGACTAGTATGACTCAAAGTGTGTGTTTTTATTCATAATTGAAATTTTAGTTCTAATCACACCTCACATACTCAAAATTGATAAGAAAAATGGATTGTTTTTATGATTTTGGACAACCATCCCTAAGTTATTTTTGATGTGTAGGAATTATCCTCATCTCATTCTGATATATAGTGTTCCCGATTTGACTGAAAGTGTTTATTTTCAAATTAAAATTTACAATTTTTTTCAAATCATGTGTCACACATTGAAATCCACGAAAAATCCATCGAATCATCATGATACATTAGAAAAATGATTCATATGTAGTTTTTGATGTGTAAGAATCCACCACATCTTAATCTAATTCACGGTGTGTCTCGTATGACTCGATTTGTATATTTTTATTTTAAAATTGACACTTTAGGTCAAAAAACATGTCATAAACAAAAAAACCAACACATTCATATAATTTTGCTACTTTAGGGAAGTGATCCATATGTCAATTGTGAAATATTGGAATCAACCACACCTCAATATGGTACATATTGTGACCAGTATGACTCAAAATGTGTGCATCAAGCTTTAAAACGACATTTTATTAATGCCTTCATTCATATTTATGATTAATTTATTTAATTATTAGATTACTAACATAAAAATTGTTTTCGTATACAGGTATACTCTTTTTCTCAAGATGGGGTTCTTTGTTCGACTACTAATCTCAAAATCAGGATCTTGGGGGGGGGGTTCAAGGGCCAAAAATAATTGGACACTAATTTTTTTAAAATTTTTATGACAAATCATACTTAGTATTATAATTGTACATCTCACCTACAATAGTTTGACCCCCCTAATTCCAATATATTGTATGTATCAAACCACAAAGTCATTCCTACAAGATATTGACTTGCCTATTCCAATATTATTTATAAAACCAACCAATACATCCTTCTTATATGCTCATGTCATCTACACTTGAACTCTTCCCCCTAAATGTGCACCGACCACAACATCGCCATCCAGATAACCACCATTTTCATCCCATTTTCATGTATGATTCATTCCACGACCCATACATGATTTGTTGGATTATCCATCTAAAATATATGTCTAATTACCATAAAGAGTCATGGTTCCATGGTCTTTCCCACCGCTATGGCCCATTCTATGTCTAAACAGAACTCATGGTGGTTTGAAAATTGTTCTCCATGTGTCCTTTCGCCCACCTATATGCACCAATCATTTATATTGAGAGTCCTCCCATTTTCATGGACCAACTAGAATGTTACCTTCAAGGAGCGGCATCATCTATGTCACACCGTGAAGTAGGAAGCTCACCAATGGATATTTATAAAGAACAAGCATGAATATCCACCATTAACGAATCATCTCTAAGTTTGTCTCTTGAAACTTGTCATAGATGATTCCTATTTAAAGTTGTATCACTTGATTCTATGTCTAAGATTCGCTCAAGGTTAGATAATATTTTTTCTCTAAGCTGTTGAGTCCCATATTCAAAGTAATTGATGAATTTATACATCAATTACTACTCTTCACATTCCTCCACACAAGATCTAGGTACCCGCATTGTTGTACCCTAGTCCCACTATACATTATAAGAAGAGGAAAAAATGTTTCCCTTTTTTTAGATAAAATTTTATTTGATCTTTTCATTGGTATAAAAAACACATATTTTATTATTAATCATGGTAAATTTAATATATGTAGAAAGTATGAGAAAATATATTTTACTTGGTTTACTTATAAAATGATACTCTAATGATCACATATCAATAATGTGTTGATATGAAAAGTAGTTATTAAATCAATTTGGTGTTATTATTACATAGAAAGGGCTTACCACGCATCCAAAGTTCATGGAATCTTCCTATATTCCACATAATTATTTTCAAGAGGGATAAAATATAGTGGACATACAGGTCGACTGCATAATTATTTCTAATTAATAATGGTAACACCAATCACTAAGGGTTTTCTCCCACGATGCTCTAATTACTCAATTCTAGATCTTAATGGATATGAACATTAGGTTCTTCCATTAAATATTTAATTCAATTAAATTCCATATTTATCAAAATCCTATTAAAAAACATTACAAAATTATCCAACTTCTATTATATGTAATGAAATCATTTTTTCACAACATAATTACTCTTAGAGAGAGTAGTTTGAATTTCAATGTTTAAATTAAAACTATAATAACTACCAAAGTAATTCTAATTGAATATCATTTTTTTGATCATCCCCCAAATATATTTTCTCCATATAAATTGAATCTATACGTTATGAATGTTTGTGTAACTTCCAAACCATTATGAAATGATGACATCAACAAAACTATTCAAAATCTCTAGAAACCAATGTCTATGGTGAAAAATTCATTTTTTGGTGTGATGAGGATATTTTAAATCATCTATTTTAAACTATAATGTGGGTCATGGTGAAAAATAGTCCTTCATGTTGAAAATTCCTTAACTCACTAGACACTCCATGATTTATATTAAAACAATGGCATGGACACAAAAAACCAACAATCTCCATAATTTCCTTTGATATGTTTAATCCCCACCCTTGATATAGTAATTAAATTATATGGAGTGGAAAAATTTATACATAAAAACACACTATTATCAGAAAATTACAACCTTATATTAATTTTAGATGATCCATGTCATAATGGTATATTTATTTTTTCCTAACCAGAACCTTCAACTTAGATTTATCCTCTTAAGTGAAAAAGCCTCTATATAAACACTCTTTATATCGTAAGAATAAAACTATGGTGTGGTACTAATTTTTCAATGAAAGAAATGGAATTTCACCATAACAAACCCCTTTTCATCATCATTATATAATCAATCCTCCTTTTAAAAATTCTTAAAAGTCCCTTAGAAGATAGGAAAAACATTAAAATACTAAAAACCAATCCAATCAACAAATTCATACTTTTGGTTTCCAACATTCTCCCCCTTTTGATTTTTTTTGGAAATTCAAATCAAAAGACATCTTTAAAGCAAGGGATCATTGAATCAACCCACCCACGAAAATAAGATGAAAATTGTTCTTTAATTTCCCATTTCATTAGAAACCATTTGAAGAGTATTTAATATTTCATCTATGCCTTTGTGAGAAAACAATTGGGTTTTTAAATAAGATAATGTAGAATGTATGAAAATATTATTATGAAAATATTAAAAATTCCTTCCCTATGAGACCCCCCTGGGGTTATATCTCCTATACTTGATACCCAAAACATTATCTATCCCTATAATGTTAAAAATAATAATAGATTATGCAATATATTTAATAGTTATAGGGGTAACTCATAACCTTCTTGGTTTGAGTAAATTTGTGGAACTCCAAGGATCTACCTATGCCTTCAAAATACATGATCCAAAAAACTATTATGAAGATATCAATAACTTATTATTTAGTCTTAATGAATTCTAGCCACAATATATTTTTCGTCACTTTCACCCTTAAGAAATGGTGTTGAAATTAATTTTACGTTGTATAATAGTTTTGAAACATATTCTTAGACAATTCAATTAAACTTTATTTTACACATTGAATCATTATTGGTTATTTCAAATATTTAGCAATGTATTATATCTATTACTTTATCCAAATTTATGCATAAAATATTTGGGGATTTAAACTTATTATAAATCAATACTTCTAATTGAAACACAAGCTTGTTTCTTAAATAACCATGAAATATAATTATTCTAATTGTCCACTTGTGAATTTTTTATCCATAATGCCACAATACCAAATATCATATTAGTATACAAATAAATTCATGTTCTTTATATATTTAAATAAAAAACCATAATTCAAATTTCCTAGAACATATCTCATTATTATTTTCACTTCTAGGACTGCTATTTTATAGGAAAACTATTAAATTTTGTTGGAAAACATGTAGCATAGAAAACATCAATCCTATTTGTTTTAAGGATGAGTAAAATATAAATGATTCTTTTATATAAGGTTTATTTTTTCCCATTTCTACCATTATGGGTACCTAATTTTGTTCCATCCACATTCAGTGTTGAAATAATCTTTTACTCATATATTCATAATTTCTTCATGGATTCTTTTAAATATTTTATATTTGAAATGAATATTTTTTATTCAACTTGATAAACGTAATACCCTTGAAAATATGAATTTTCCGGACCTCGTCTATTTAATGAAACCCTTCATGGGATAGAAATGAAATAATATAGTTAATGGACCTTAAATTCCAACTTTAATAGGACATGTGTTACCTACTAATACATAGGGTGTTAAAATCACATATATGGAAGGAATTACCCACAATAGTAAAAGCAGGACCAAGATATAGGATAAAAACCACCAAGAAACTGCATCTCATAATTTAAAAGATAACCAAACCTTACCATAATACATAAATAGTTTCAAATAAATACATATATTGGTCTCTAATTAAATACAAAACATTTTTCCTACAACAAAAATCAACAAAAATTCCACCCACCAAGATAGTATTTCTCATCTCAGTCATTGAATCCCTCCTAGAATCATAAAATTATAAATCTATATATACGGTGATCATAACATGTATAATAAGTAGGAACATACCCATGAATCTCATGAAAAAAATGAAATGATAATGAAAATTCATTAGTTGATGAAAAATGGAAAAAAAAGCCAAACAGGACGACTATCCAATCCCAAAATCAAAATGGAACTCTCACAAAAAAATGAATCCAATATAGTTAAATAAAATAAAAACAATATAAGACAATTCAACCCACCATTACTTCATCATGTATTTTCCACTCTCATTCCGCAATATAAAAAGTCCATTGATCTCATCCATTAAATAAAATCACATCACATATCCATCCATCTATGATGTGGGTTGTGTCATAACCCGTCCAATCCTAACCTCTTAGAGGGTCTAACATCCTAGACTAGAATTGGTCAATATCAACATCATAGCCTCAACATGTAATTAGGGAAGTAGTGTATCATGAATATGAAGGATATCAAACTCATCCCCCCCCCCCCCTTATCACACTTTCCCCACCCTATATCTAATCCTCATCATTGCCAGATATGACCACCAATTCATCCATCCTCATTAGGAATACCCACTATCTATTCCATCATTGGTCAATAGTCACCACCAATTGGGATCACTACTTTATAATACTGTTAAAGGAAGTGTGAGGAATATAGGGTAAATATCCATCCATTTAACAACTAATACAGATATTGGGAAAAAAATTAGAACCCAAAACATTAGGGTGTTGGTGAGGTTGCCCAACTCAACTGGAGTGTGTATATAAATAACCTAAAAATGAATATATATTCTAACACATGACATAACTATTGGTTCACATAAATAGTACAAATTTAACTCATGAAAGAACCTAATTAACTCACAATATTCACAAAAAATACATCCACCACAAATTAACACACCAATCTTGCATACATACACACACCATAATTTATACCCTTTCAATTAAAAGTTAATCCATTTTTTGATTCATAAAATTAAAACCAAACCGTCATTTAACAATTATTTTCATCCCATTTTTATAAATATTCAATTCATTAATTCAATTATGGAACATTATTTCCAACCCACATGCATTTAATTTCCAACACATTTTATATAAATTTGAACATTATTGCTTCCTATAATAAATATTGTAAAAATATTGATTACAAAACAATTAAATAACCATCCACTTTAGAAAATAAATCATAACATCCCATGGAAAATTCATTAAAAACCCACTTATCTAACAAAAATCACCATAATTTACCCACAACACATCATCCCTCATCAAAATACATGCTAATAAAAACATTTCTTCACTACCTAAATTTTTCCACATAATAAAAAGTCATCACTATCACTATAAGATCCCTAAATTATCCATAATGAAAACACAAAGAGATGTTTAAATCACTTGAAAACTTATAATAGTGATTTTATCTTCCACAATTACAACATTTTTAAATATGGATTTCCCAACCTTACTTCTTTTCTACCATATGTATTATTATACTATTAATATTTACAAGGAAAATTGATATATTATCAATATATATGTGATCTAGAGTTTATGAAAAATGTGTTTGATAAATCAATCTGAACACATTTCATTAATTTGCAACATCTATAATAAAGTAAATTTCTCGACAACAATTTTTATTTTAGTAAATCCTAAAAGCATGAAAACCCTCATAGTTAAACTATTAAGAAAAAGTAAACACATGTGATTAATATCATCCCCTAAACTTTTAGTTAGGAAAATTACTTATATTATCATGTTGATTCGTACAAACCACTTTAAGGAATAAAAAAGCCTAAAATTCCAACATATTCACATACTGAAAGATAGAATGAGGATCCCCTACCCCAATCTGATGTCAAATTATCTCTTGGAAAGACCAGATGACTAATAATCAACCACCACCAAATGAAGCAACAAAAATATCAAATGAATACTAATAATAACATATACACAATAAGGTACCATTAATTTTATCAATTTCTAACCTATATTGGATATCCATAAAAAACCACACAATGGAAGATGAATAGGGAGAATGAATAAGAGAGGACAATAGATAAAACATATATTCATGTGAATTCAATCAGAGTAAACCCATGTGTGCAAAATACCAATATGTTTAGTTTTTGTGTGATGAAAATTCAAGTTGTATACTTGGTATGAAGAGATGAAGAAAATTGAAATAATGAATCTAGGAACCCCCCTTTTATAAAGGAGGCATAAAAAGCCTTTACCAAGCATAGATTCTCACGAAATTCCCTTGATGATAAATAGTCAAAGATAAATCCACATCATATTAATTTGAATCATATTATACCATGATTTTTATAACATTAAAATACCCATTTTATCTATTTTGACCACCACCATAGCCACCACCATGGTGTAGTGTTAAATCTCATGTTCTTTTCCCCCGCCACTCCTAGTAAAATTGGATACCCATAATGTTTCTTTCATTCTCATTTCATATAAGGAAAAAACTTATGAAA
Organism: Viscum album; assembly: GCA_963277665.1. Taxonomy (NCBI): domain Eukaryota; kingdom Viridiplantae; phylum Streptophyta; class Magnoliopsida; order Santalales; family Viscaceae; genus Viscum; species Viscum album. Next base: position 1,323,224,966 of record OY728142.1, on the reverse strand, counting down.
TCCAATGGTATCACTCCCTACAGTATGGTGTGTTGATCCTACCCATTTATTGTAGTCGATCATAGAATAAAAACTCCATTAAGAATGGTTAGGTAATACATTTTGATTGTTATGGTGTATCCTAACACTAAAAAATCTCTAACACACCATCCCCTATGGTGTGGTGGATTGATGAATGAAAAAACTATCATTTACCCTCCATAAAATCTCTAAAATTTCTCTCTACACCACCAAACCCTCGAAAAATATTATGGGGTTTAGAAATAAGGACCCTCACATTAGATGCCTCTCAAAAAATTATCGTCCCCAAGAATCAAAAAAAAACCATATGGAGAGGGAAAGGGAAAGGAATGAATAACTGTCACATGAGAAACCCCTCAGAGATTTCATTACAAAACAAATGAAAAGAAATAAAAAAAGAATAATGAACAAGAGGAAAATTAATATTTCATAAATCCAAACCACTCATTGAATTATATTACCCAATGAAAAACCAAAAAAAAATCAAAAATAAACAAACATGGGGTAGTTATCCCACTTCTTAATCTCAATTTACGTGTACTCTACTCCATACCAAAACCATTCAAAACACATATACCAAAGGCATTAATCTATAATGGAACACCTTCACTTGATGATCTAGGATCATAACTATTTTCTCCATGAACATCATTTAAAATTGATATCCAACTCTTATTAGTTAATGAAATTAGAGTTATTGGGATTATATAGACGGATTTGAGACATGTGGAAAATGTTTTGGAATATATCCCTCTATGGTTTGAGAACCAACTAATATTGCACCATGGAAACACACTACAACTCATCTGAAATACTGAAAAAAATATGGAGAAAGAAAACTCTCATGACCAAACCCCTACTATCCGAAACGAGGTGAATCCCTCAAGAATAAGTTGTCTCCTACCTTGAATTCTATAGGTATTTTCCTATGATAAATATAGTCTTTATGATAGTGATTTTCAACCTTCATATGGATAAGAATCGTTTATATCATTTTACTGTTATCTACCCCACATTAGGGCCATTAGAAACTAATTCCCCAACCATACTATAGTTCAACAATGAAATATATAACTATATATCTAGTTAATTAAATAGATAAATTCGTATGGATGAATTATAAATATTACTAAAGGAAAAATCAGCCAAGGGTAAGTTCATCACTCACAGTCCACCAAAATACAAATGTTTACACACAACATATCCTCTAGTGTTGGGATTGTTTTCTCCAACTTCTTTTATATCTAGGGATTGAAAGTAGTGATATAGTTAAAGTGGGTTGTAATATAATTAAAAATTACAGCCTAAAATCATGATTTAGAATGACTATTCTGTTTATATATTATGGTCCCCATAACCCCATGATGCTACAAAATATCATCAATAAATAACCTCACAAAGAAACTCCACGACTCTCAACTCATGAATTAGAAGAAAATGGGAAAACATTGAAATAAGTTCCACAATCACCCAAATAATATTGTATTTTACCCAATATTGTGGTAATCCAGTGATGAAATCACAAAAATTGTTCTCCCAACATCAGTTAGGTACATATAATGACTACAATAAATCTCTAGAAACATGGTTCTCTGCTTTCACCTAATGAGAAATCAATCATTGTGTTCCAAAACATTCTATAGAGTATTATAAACCAAGAAAATAAAGATGCCTCTTCAATAAATGATACATCATAGACACTATATGATGTGACACTAAGGGAGGAATGCAAAAAACATAATGGTATTCATCATACATCACCAACAAATCAAATATCCTCCCTTGAAACAATATTTTTCTCTAACTATCCTGCATCCACTGATATGAATCATGTTCTCACATCCCCTCCATAATTGAGTCTCCTCATAGAGACTCATCCACTATCTCAATCAATGATGTTTCCAAAGTCATTTCATAAGGATAACTTGCACTACTAAAATTTTTTCCATTAGGAAAAATTATTGTATGGACCTCCATCCCTATCCAAGCATCACAAGACTCCCGAATAACATCTCCTCCTAAATTATAGCTCAACACAATATCAATAACATTTCCCTTATTGAGGGTGTTAGAGATATCAAAATCATAATCATAGAGAAAAAACTTCCACCACCATTTTAATAGATTCTGCACCCATTAATATAAAATATACATCAAAATATTGTGTTCCAGGGATACTAAAAACCACTCATCATCCTGGTAATATCACCAATACATCTAGAAAAATAATAAAAATTCAAAATTGTGATAATGGGTAGAACATATAAACTAATGGGGATACAACATCATAGAAATATAATAAAACACCACCCTTTAATTCATTAATATAGATCCCAAACAATGATTGGAACTATTACTAAAGACATTAAAAATCACCCCTTCCTCTAGAAAATGAAGCACAAGTGGAAAAATAAGTATCACGTTTTCGGTAGTTGAAATATTAATGAAATTATTCTGTCTTGGTGAATGTATTTCTATATATGGTGATTTCCATTATGGGGTCTATTATTTGAGATAAATTATAAAAGAAACTCTATTAATAGCTCATATGACCACAAAAGCTATAAACCCCTTCCATGTTCTTGTATACTTCCTAAGAAATAACAACCTCTATCTTTGAAGGGTGATGTGATGTTTTTTTCATGAAAAATTGTATCAATCAATATATCCCAATGATTAATGAAATATAAAATTCATAGACTGTCTCATGAAGAGGTTTCAATTTTAGTTGCAAAACTTTCACTTTTTCTTTATTTTTTTGAATAAAAATATTTTTTTTGGTTTTGAATAAAATTTTTAATACATAAAATAAATATAACCAATGTGTAGTAAAATTCAAGAAAAATATATAAAATTGATAAGAAATTATATGGTCCGAAAATCATTATTGAAATAATTGTTATATAAATTCATAAATCTCTCAAACAACCCCTGTTAATTTATTTCCCACTTACATTTCTCAATGGAAACCAAATAACCTCTAGATCCAAACCCTAGTTTTCAAGTATATAATATCAATTTCTGAATATTATTGTTTTCCCACTTATAAAATTGATTCAATTAACTAAATACCCCTGAGAATTCTAATGTATTTGAGATCAGTATGCTCAACTGGAAAAATCATTCCAAAGAAATTTAAATAGAGAAATATTTGATATTACTTAATATATTAAAAACCATTAAAAAATCATTAAATAAGTACTCCATAAAAATCCAATTTCATTGAGAAAAATATAATTTATAGATAAATAAAAAATATATTATACTAGAATATCACAACCCATAAGAGAGTGACCATTATTTATCTTCATCCACAGCCACATCGTGCTTAGCCTCACAACACATGAGTTGTCCCCATCATCTCCATTCCATTATGAATGAAATCATTTTTCATTACCATTATTTAAATTCTACCCTTACTCTATTAATCTATCAAAACCCCTTGAAAATATGTAGATATGGAAATATAAATAATAGGAGGGTGGAAAATTTTCTACCTAATTTCTGTTTGTCAGACATTTAATAATTTTTCTCCTATTTTCCTACATAGTCTATAATACGTTTATTCTATAAAGTTGTTATAAAATGAATTGTATGTAGATAATTATTTATTATGTGTGATATGGACATTTTTAGTAAATGGTATGTTTCTATTAATAATCATAAAATTTTATGTCTGAAGTGTCTATTCAACTTCCTCTAATTTCATATCAACTTATCCATCTTAATGAATGATTTTAATACTGGTAGTCTAATAAGAGACGAATCATAGAGTTATATACCTTTTAAATATATAGACACTACATTTTAACACCTATATCCATATTTATTCCATATTTATTTAGGTCAAGTCAATTATATCATCCAAAAAAAATTCCATAATTAGTAAATTTTTGGGTCTGCAGAAGTTCGAATCAACACATGGACTAGTTGATGACATCGTAGTTCATGAATATATAATTACTAAAAAATTAATTACTCAATTAGAATAATATTGAAAACATTATAGTAAAAATATTTATGTAAGGAAAAATAGCTAAAATTCAAAAAATTGAAGAATTTTTTCTATTATGCTCAAAGTATACCTAAAATACAAAAAATTGCATTCATATCAAATATTTATGTTAGAATGGTTATGATAAAGTAAAATAATATTAAAAATAATATAAATATTATCTCTATAAACTCTTACAAACATAACCCTTATATTCATGGACAAGTGAGAAACAAAATATAATCAAGGAAAATTCAAACCACATACCCATTCTGTGCACCAATTTAACATAATAAAATAAAATATATCAAGCCTAATAAAAAATATAAGTTCTCAATTAAGATCATTCATTACATTTCCACTACATTTTCTCTACCACACACAAAATATACATAACTCACATTGATTTTCACTCAATACGCAAATATTTATTCTCATCAATGCTTTTATCATCCAAAATCATTCAAGTATCACAATAGGATTGCTAAATTAATAAATCTCTAACCAATGGAGATAATAATATTTAATTATCATGAGTTATTTGGTGGGTTTTTCAGTGGATTTAGGCTGGTAGGTTTTGAATGTAATAAATTATATAACTGTTTAAACATGGTTTTTCTCTTTTTGAAGAAAATACCTGTCTATAATTTTCACTCACGTATGGTCTCCTACTTACTCACCTTAGATGAATATAACCCCTAATAATCATTGAAAATATCTTATCCATCTCACACCATAAATATTTCAGAATAAAAATATGAAATTAATCTGCACATTTTTCCACATGAATGCTCTATATTGGCACAGCATTTTTTATATGTGAGTTCTATAAAGGAACAACCCATTTTTACTTGAATTACCTATATGGAAATAATATTTAGTAAAATAATTTTTAAGTAGCAAAAATATCTATTGAGAATTTTAATGTAAAACCAATGTAGAACCATATGTCATACCACACCACAAGGTATCTTACCCCTACAATTATATTTTATGAGATCATGTATTTTACATATAAAGATGGTTAGAAATGTAAATTTTTCTTATAATGTGGCTAACCTAAATGGTTGTACATAGATAATAAGGGATAAAAAATATAAATTTTACATTTGAGGGAAAATTTAAAAGGATTAACCTGAAAATGTGTTTTGAAAATACTATACAATTACTAAATCATTGAAATTACAAGTTCTCTAACCCTTATGTTCTAAAAGAAAAAAATCTGGTTCTGGTTAAAGAAATGTTGATTTTTTTCACACAAAAAATGACATTAATGTGATTGAAATGTAAAAAATGATTCTAATTCCCATCATAAAGGTTATTTCAAAGAACAAAATAGTGATATGAGGTATAGGATTAAAAAACTGGAGGTTTTTCTATGAAATTTCACATTTTTTGATCTCAAAAAAATAAATTTTCAACATTCCTTTATAGTCTGTATTAAGGGATTAACTAGTTAACCTATTTTCATGTATTAAAAAAATCAATGATAATCATTTAAAATAAAAAATTTTGAAAACATAATAATAATTAAAGAATAGCACATTAAAATTGGAAAAAATATAAGAAAAGGAACCAAAAAAATTGATATAAAAATTGATAAAAAAAGAAAGAAATACACAAAAAATCAAAATCTACCAAGCATGTCCCCCACACTAAATTTTTAAATGTTCTCATTGTACAATATATTTATGGGAGGAAATAAAAATCCATGAATTATATATATATATATAAGTGATAAATAAAAACAAAACCATGATTCAATTGCCTTTTGCTTCTTAAAGAGATATCTCCTCTCTTAGTAGCTCATGAAAATTCACTCTAAACAGATTCAAATTGTTCCCACTGACTATGGATGTTGTCCCTTTTTCTTGTTATTTTATATAAATATCACTAAAAGATTAAAAATTACTAACAATGAAAGGACCATACCATGTTGAATGAAATTTACTCTAGTCCAACCTAAATAGAGTCAGACAATAAAACTTTATCTCCATCCTTGAAGTTTTTGTTTTGAATTTTACTAAAATGATATTCTTTTCTTCCTTAATTTTATAACCTATAGGTTTCAAATGAATCATTTTTTTTCTCCTCCAACACTTCGAAATTAAATTTTCTTTCTTTTCATGTAGAAGACATATTAATGTTACCTGTTTTCAGAATCCCAAAAATCATTTTTTTCAAACTCAAACAAAAGGTGATAAGAGTTTTTATATAATTATCTCTATGGTTACATTATAATTTCGATATTTAATGTTTTACTATAGTCCCATAGTGAATCATCTATTCTAAAACTCAAATAATTTCTATTTGGGTTCATATTATTTTCAGAATTTATTTGATTTTATTATTTGAAAAATCAACCATTCCATTTTTTAGGGTGATATGGTATAGATACCGTATAATTAAATCTATATATATTAAAAATATATTCTAATGTACTATTAAAAAATTTGGATCATTTATTAGTGATCAGGAACTTTAGATATCCAAATATTGAAAACAAATTTCCTTTTATAAACATGGATAGAATTTTGGAATCATTATATCTTATTAGAATAACCGATAACCACTTGTACTCATAATCAAAAATTATCAAGATGTAAATATATAAAAATTAATCTGTAAAATTTTCCTTAAAAATAATACCCCACACAACAGACACATCATAAAACTAACGTGGGAATTGCGGAATATCATTATTTTCATAGTGTTACCATGAAATTGGAAAATTTTAAAAATTATAAAAAATTAAAAAGAATCCTTAAAAACATTGAGAGAATAGAAAACAAAATCAATAAAATTTATTATAGTAATTTGTGGCCCAATTATTCCTTCATATCTCAAAGTATAAAAAAATTATAGGATATATTTAAATTCAAAATTTAGAATGAATCTGCTAATCATTTGATCATTACCCACATTCCACAAGTAAGTATCATCCAATATTAAACTCTAAAATAAAATAACATGTTTAGGATTTATTTTTATTTGAAAATATATGGGGAAAATTTATAAATATCCAAATAATTCCCATGATCAGAAAACAATGTACTTAAAGTATTAAAAGAATATAACTCTTAAACTAGAATGGATTGTTTAATTGGTTACCAGATATGATGATTTCTATTCAAAACAGATGGTATCCTGCTCAAATTATCATCAACAAAGTTCTCACTTCATTTGTGATCCTTTCTTTCAACATAAAACTCTATTATGAATAAGACCCATCTAAAAAACTTGGTATTTATTCATGTTTCTTCTAAAAAATATAATTGTATAATCGATCATAAAAAAATCAAAGTTGATCTTAATATATAACACCTAAATTTGATTAATGAAAAGAAAACAACCATTAAATATTTATTAGTCATTTTTATTTTTATTGGGACTAATATAAATTTCCATGGGAATAAGAAATAACTTGTAATTTATTTCTGAGCCTTTGACATAAAACACCATGAAGTAAAAGTTGATTTGTATTAGTCATGATTTCAAAGGGAAAATCTTTTTTCAGTGGTTGAACAATGGGAGGGGTTATTAGTTTTTGTTTCATCCCCCTAAAGGCTTGTTGACATATAACACCTTGATATTTTATGAGAAGTATATTTTTTTATGTATTATGTTATAAGAGACATCAAATAAATCTTCAAAGGCACACAACACTAGCTTGTCTTGCATTACACACAATCACGACCTTCCTCGATAGTGTGTGCAGTACGCAATACCGAGTTTCACTAAACAACGATATATTATTACAATATTATAAAGTAGCTGTTATGAATAGTATTAACTGAATTTTTAATTTTATAACATTATTATTCATCTTATATAGTTTCTAGAACATGATATGAGAACAAAATAAATTTTTCGGGTAAAATAAGTATTTTAAAAAAAATGAAGTTTTGCCTCATTTTAATTGCTCACCAACATTAAATCTAGTTTTTGAAAAGATAATAAGTTAAATTTTTATAAAAAAAATTTTCTTTATAATCAGGATATAAAAATATACTTTTGATAAATTTTTCATATTATTCTGATAACTTTCATATTTTAATGAATAGTAAAAACACGCTATATTTTAATTAAAAAAAACTTTTTTCATTATAATAATTTATATGTTTTAATTATATTATTTAATGCATTTAAAGTATAAATAGAATATATTTTTACCATTTAATATAATTTATGTCATTAGCATGAATTTTACATTGAATTCATAGGTAAAAACATATCAATCTTTACAAATGTTTTAACTTTTAAAACCTGTTTGCTTAACAACGGGATAAATTTTAAATTAATTACTACATCTTCGGTGTTTTGAATTTTGAAAAATGGATTCCATATTTGGGTTCAGTGTGTCTAAATTATGATAATAGGTTACTTTAATTTTTTTGAGATTATGAATAGTAACTATGGTAATTTTTTATTTACTGCAGTTAAAGATAAATCAGGTAATTAAGGGTAAATATAAGATTATAAAATTACACTAACACCCTCCAAAATCCTATTTGATGAATACAAGTCGACCCATATCACCTAGGGGTCATAAAAGATTAATTTCATGGACTTTTGACCATGAAATAATATAATTATTATTAAAACCAAAGAAAGTGACAACATTTCACTCTCTTGAATATTATAAGTATAATAATTTTAATTTAGTGATAAACTTCATGAAACTTCGAACATGAATAGTCTCCAAAAATCAAATAAAATTATCAAAATCATGTGAATTTATTTATAATTTTTAGGTATTAAATATTTTTCATTAATTATTAAACAATAGTGATGTTGAAATTATTTTATTGATTGAATTATCAAATAAATTATTTTAAAAGTATTAAAATAAATATTACATGCACTATTTAGTGTGATCCACTAATTTTCTAGATAAATATGGCATGTTATGAATCTATTAGATCTTTTATATTGAACATATCTTCTGTATATATTTTATTTAAATTCAAATAAATTAATAGTGTCCAAATTGACACTATAGTTATTTTATAAAAATTACATATTATAAAATTATTTCAAAATCACAAAATTATTTAAAACATATAAATTAAAATTTATATGGTCCAAAATGTAATAAATCATACAATTATGGAAAATTCACAACATATAATAAATTATTTATAATGATTTAGAATTTAGAATTTTATTACTACAAATAAAATTAAATAGATTATATAAGGACAAATAAAGTTGATAATGTTTAAAATAAATTCCCAAATTGTCTAAATTTTATTGCCTGATGAGAATTCAACCAAATCTCATCTAATTGTTGGATTTGAGTCATTTTGGAGGTTTTTATGTGGGGTTGGAATTTATTATAAATTATTATTTCTTATAATTCCAAAGGTGCCCCTCTCCTCTTTTATAAAAAGGCACCTCCTCCCTCTCCTCTTTACACAATTTAGAGACTTCATGCTCGTCCAACCCCTGGATATTTCACATATCCACTTCCCTAAAAACATTATAGAGGTCCTGGTCTTCTTTAAAGACCAATCATAGTGCCCTAAGAGGAGGTTTCAAGGAGAAGTGTCGAAGAAGAGGTAATATCCATTATCGATTCTTTCAAATTTATTTCTTCTTCTACTTCTTCTTCATTAGTTGTTTAATTATGAAGTAATAAAATCAGTATCACTCATATATGGATATGTTATTATAAATATAAAACAACCCTAATTCACCTTCTATCCATCCTACAGAAAATGAAATCACCGTGTGTGCGTACGTACAGAATGCCGTCTCCGCACCGTGGTGTAATCTGTTTTCCACCAACACCTTACTTGAATGGGTATAATAGTGTAAAGAATAACTATATATGATTATTGGCAGGTGATATTTATTCTTAAATATTATACATACACTTCAATACAATTCCACGATCATGGAAATGATATCCTCGCTCGTGTATACGTACGGCTACAGTCTCCATGATGTGATGAGACTTGTTCTACATGATCTTCATTGCATAATGATTATATAAATGAATTGAATGAATAAATCTGATATATATTATGCTAATAACATTCATTAAATGAGGTATATATAACCTAAAAATAAGTATAAGAATTTATTCGACAAAACACACATAAGAACAAAAAAACAATAAATACCCGAATAACAAGTAGAAATGAAATATTACTAATAAGAAGCTAACAATATGACCATATATGATATCATAAAAACGAGTAAGACTCTAGAATAAGTCAATAACATTATTTAAAACATTATACAAGAGGTTCGGACATGTACAAAGAAAATAAGATCTATGGTAGGGGAAAATCTCACAATCTCATTTTTATAAGATATTGTTTATACTTTGGTATTTACTGGGGCGTATTTATCATCCATATCCATGATTCCTCAATATTTAATATTATTTATATCCTTAAACAATTATTTAAATTCAATATTACTCATTCGTTTGTTTTTAGTAAAATATATGAAAGGAATCTTTTGTCGTTTTATGTACGAGATACGTTTTTGACTTCTTCAGCCAAAGCAAGAGAAGAATTTTTTTTATCTTATATGGAAAGAATGGATTTTATGATTTCATAAAAAATTATTTCCATGAATCTTCTTTACATGTTTTCATGTTTATTTTTAATCAACTTATTTTAGTTTAAAAAATTATGACATGTTAAGAAGGACAAATGTTTTTGAAGTAGAAAGGATATTTTCCTCAAGAATGAATTTCAAGCATTTTATTAAAATTATTTTCCATATAAGATGATATAGGGTTCTATTTCTATCCCTATTTTTAAATTGATTTGATTATGATATGATGTATTTATTTTCATGATGTCCTTTTATCTTATACGGATTATGTTATGATTGCATGACATTTAAGAATCCCATTTTTATTTCATGGGTTATGCTTTGATGTATGATTTATGATCTTGTCACACACATAAGAATGGTATCATTATGAGATTTGTGGGACCTATATCTCCCTACAATTCATTGGGTAATGATTTATATCTCATGAGATAGACATGGCTGGAACGACAGGTTAATCTGGTTCAGTGATATAGGACTTAAACGAGAAGTGAACTCAGTTCAGAAATAGACTTTGTCTGCTAGGATAGTCTTGGAAATGAGTCTTGACTACTAAGAAATGATTCTCTATGATTATGTGTTTATGACACAAAGTATCATGTTTTATGTTATGATTATTTGGGATTACATTTCACCACTACGATTTATCTCATGTTATGATATTATGATATCTTTTGCAGGTTAAGATATTCAAAATGATATGTTCTTATGAATATGATATGATTGATATTTCTTTTTTTACCCTTACTCAGTATTTGAGCTCACCCTTTTAATGTTTTATTTTCCCCAGGACTAGATGAAGGGTATTAAGTAGAATATTACAAAAGGGACTCAAGATATGATGAAATAAATGCGAGACAACGTAGATGATTTATGAACCAGTTGATTATGTTTCCCAGTTTATAAAGACATTATACTTATACGGTCCTTTCATGGTTTTGTTATATGTTGTAACAAGTATTCTTCAGTTTTTGAAGTAATAACCATGTATCTAATGTATGGGCCGTTATAGTTGGTATCAGAGGCAAAGAAAGTAGGAATGAATCTGATCCTTGGAAACTCTAACATGTGAGAATTGGACGAAGCATGGCTCTCCACCCAAGGGATTCATGAGGAAATGACTGCCACTGGGGATGGTTGTGTGTCACGCCTAGGCGGTGTATCCGCCCAGGGAGTGCCCTGATAGGTATCAATTATATTTCACTGGAAGTAATTCTGGACTGTTATAGTTGGTATCAGAGGAAAGGTATAGTAAACCTTTGGAAACTAGGATGTGAAGGCCTTAGTAAGAACCCTAAGGATATGTCTAAGCATAGAACACAATCTTAGTGTTTTAGAAATGGCCATGAACAACCTATGATAAGACCTTAAGTGTGAAATTTTATTCTTGATTTTGTGGTTTTCCTATTATAATTAGTGTTGCTCACACTATTCTTCTTGGTTTTAGTCAATGGCTAGAACCCAAAGGAACCGTGTTAATGCTGAATGTGACGGGAAATGAAATGATTGCCCCCTGAGCAACCAAACGTTATGGGATCTGGAATGAAAAATCTTATAGCCATGCTCACACATCTAACTCAAGATATGAATCATGCAAGACTTCCAAAAAAGAAAATGAAGGAAAAACATTCTGTTGAATCCTTCATGAGGTAGCGTCCACCTTCATTCACTGGGTCTACTGATCCATTAGTGTCTGAATAATGCATTAGTACCACTGAAAAGATATTTTCAGTTCTTCAATGTTCTAAACATGATAAAGTCATCTTATCAGTATATCGCTTGGAAGGTGAAGCTGATCAATGGTGGAATATTATCAAGAATACGAGGCAAAGGGATGAAATTATATCCATGGAATTGGATGAGTTCAAGATCTTATTTTTCAATAAGTACTTCCCACATATTCTTTGAACAAAGATGGAGAAGGAGTTTCTTGAACTGAAGAAAAAGGATGATGAATCTGTTGGTAACTATGAAAGATATTTTACAAGACTTGCAAGGTATGCTTCTGGAATTATTATCCAACCTGAGAGTAAGATCGATCAATTATTTAGTGGATTAAAACCAATTCTTCAAAGGGCATTATCCATAAGGGACTTTAATAGCTATGAGGAAATTGTTTGATGTGGTCTCAAGGAAGATATGGAGATTGGAGTAACCCATCAATCATATGAATTTGATAAGAAGAGGAAAATGGAATTAAATGGGAAATATAAAGACCACACTGAAAAGAAGATGAGTTTTCCCTTATGCTCAATGTGTGGAAAGAAACATGGAGGGGGTTGGCTTAATGGGACAAGTAAATGTTTCAAATGAAGAAAGGAATGTCATCGGGCATTTAAATGCCGCAATGATGGGAAGAATATGTCTAATGATGCGAATAATGAAAAGGCTACACAGAGTGATCCTACTACACTTCAAAGTTACAAGTGCAAGGAAATGGGGCATTATGCCAATCAATGCCCTAATACAAGGGTTGTTGATGATGATCGACTTTAACAAACTCTTAAGGATATAGAAAAAGTAAAGTCACATGGAATTTCTATCAGCGATGTGCAGTATGATAACAAAGTGGGGAATGGTACACTTACCATCCTCTATAAAGTAGAAAGTTTTTATTTGATTCTGGATCCACCCACTCTTTTATTTCTGAAGAATTTTCTAAGGGTATCACCATATTACATCAATAATTAGATCTAGAGTAAGTTGTGACAACCCCTAATGTCACAATTATCTCTTAAAAAATTTACAATTCTTCTTTGATTGAAGTTTGTGGGAAAGTGCTTCCTGTAAATCTTTTGATCCTTCCTATAGTAGAATTTGATGTGATTCTTGGCATGGATTGTCTTTTTTATATGAATCTCATATCAAATGCAAAAGAAGGGAAGTCACATTTCATATTCCAGATCAATCTATGATCGTCTATTGATTCAAGGATGAACATAACCTTCTAGTGGAAATTTATTCCATCTTATGGGTCTTGATTCCACTAAATGAATGTTATTTATCTGAAATGGTTGGTGAGAAACTCACGATTATGAATATTCACATTGTATGGTAGTTTGATGATGTTTTTCTAGAGGGATTTCCAGGTCTTTTACCAAATTGTGAAGTTGAGTTTTCAATTGAACTAATACAAGGTGATATTCCCATTTCAAAGAAACCTTATAGAATGGCCCCAATTGAGTTGTAGGAATTGAGGAAGAAACTCTAAGAGAATCATGTTAATGTATTCAAATACCCTAGTGCATCACCTTGGGGAGCACCTGTTCTGTTTGTTAAGAAGAAATATGGATCGATGAGACTCTACATTGATTATCAAGAACATAACAAGATCACAATCAAGAAACAATATCCTCTCCCATGCATTGATGACTTATTTGACCAACTACGTGGAGCTCAATACTTTTCCAAGATTGATCTTCATTCAGGGTATCATCAATTAAGGGTCAAAAGTATTAAAATAAATATTATATGCACTATTTATTGTGCTCCAAAAATTTTCTAGATAAAAATGACATGTTATGAATCTATTAAATCTTTTAGATCTAACATTTCTTCTGTATATATTTTATTTAAATTCAGATAAATGAATAGTGTCAAAATTGACACTATTGTTATTTTATAAAAATGACCTATTATAAAATTGTTTAGAAATAAAAAAATATTTAAAATTTATAAATTAAACTTTAAATGGTCTAAAATGTAATAAATCATAAAATTATGGAAAATTCACGACATATAAGTAATTATTTATAATTATTTATAATTTATAATTTTATTACCACAAATAAAATTAAATAGATTATATAAGGATAAACCAAGTTGATAATGTTTAAAATAAATTCCAAACTTGTCTAAATTTTATTGGTTTATGAGATTTAAACCCTATCTCATTTAATCTTTATATTTGAATCATTTTGGAGGTTTTTAAGTGGGGTTGGAATTTATTATAAATTAATATTTCTTATAATTCCAAAGGTGCCCCTCTCCTCCCTTATAAAAGAGAACATCCTCCCTCTCCTCTTTACACAATTTAGAGCCATCAAGATCAGCCAAAACCTGACCATTTATCATCTCCACTTCCTTCAAAACATCCTAGAAGTCATTGTTTTCTTCAAAGACCAATCTTAGTGCCCTAAGAGGAGGTTTCAAAGAGGCTTGTCGAAGAAGAGGTAATATTCTTTACCGATTCTTTCAAATTTATTTCTTCTTATACTTCTTCTTCATTAGTTGTTTCATTATTAAGTAATAACATCACTATCAATCATATAATTATATGTTATTATAAATATTAAACAACCCTAATTCAACTTCTATCCATCCTATGGAAAATTAAATCACTGCGTGAGCGTACGTCCGGAATACCTTCTCCATGCCGTGGTGTAATCTGTTTTCCACCACCACCTTACTTGGATGGGTATAATGGTGTAAAGAATAACTATATATGTTTAGTTTCAGGTTATATTGATTCTTAAATATTATACATACACTTCAATGCAATTCCACGATCATGGGAACGATATCATCGCTCGTGCGTACGTACGGCCTACCGTCTCGACGATGTGATGCGACTCGTTCTACATGACCTTCATTGCATAATGACTATATTAATTAATTGAATGAATAAATATGATATATATTATTCTAATACCATTCTGGAAATGAGGTATATATAACCTAAAAAAGAAGAATAAGAATTTATTCGACAAAACACGCATAAGAACAAAAAAGCAATAAACACCCGAATAACAAGTAGCAATGAAATATTACTAATAAAAAGCTAACAATATGACCATATATGATATCATTATAATGAGTAAGATTCTGGAATAAGTCAATAACATTATTTAAATCATTATAAAGTAGGTTCAGATACATATGAAGCAAATCGGACCTAAGGTAAGGGAAAATCTCATAATCTCATTTTTATCCGAAATTGATTATACTTTGGTATTTACTATGGTGTATTTATCATCCACATCCAAGTTTCCACAATATGTAATATTGTTTATATCCTAAAACATTTTTTTAAATCCAATATTACTCATTGGTGAGTTTTTATTAAAAGATATGAAAGGAATCATTTGTCGTTTTAAGTACGATATACTTTTTGACTTCTTCGGCAAAAGTACGAGAATAATGTTTTTTAAACTCATATGACATGAATGGATTTTATGATTTCATAAACCATTATTTCCATGAATCTTGCTTTACATTTTTTCGATTTTATTTTTAATAATATTATTTTATTTTAAAATTTTATGACATGTTAATAAAGGAAAAATGTTTTTGAAGTAGAAAGGATATTTTCCTCAAGAATGGATTTTGAGCATTTTATCTAAATTATTTCCATCTATGATAATATAGGGTCTTCTTTATATCCCTATTTTTACATTGATTTGATTATGTTATGATGGATTTATTTTTATGATGTCCTTTTATCTTATATGGATTATGTTATGATGGCATGACGTTTAAGAATCCCATTTTCATTATATGGGTTATTCAATGATGTATGATTTAAGATCTTGTGGCACACACAATAATGGTGTCATTTTGAGATGGGTGTGACCTATATCTCCCTCCAATGCATTGGGTAATGATTTATATCTCATGAAATATACATGGATGGAATGACAGGTTAATCCGATTCAGTGATACTAGAGTAAAATGGGGAGTAAACTCGGTTCAGAAAGGGACTTGGTCTGCTAAGATAGTCTTGGAAATGAGTCTTGACTACTAAGAAATGATTCTATATGATTATGTGTGTATTCCACAAAGTATTGTGTTTTATGTTATGATTATTTGGGATTACATTTAACCACTATGATTTATCCCATGTTATGATATTATGATCTCTTTTTCAGGTTATGATATTCAAAATGTTATGTTCTTATGAATATGATATGATTGATATTTCTTTTGTTTACCCTTACTGAGAATTTGAGCTCACCCTTTTGTATGTTTTCTTTTCCTCAGGTCTGGATGAAGGGTGTTTAGTAGAATATGCCAAAAGGGACTCTAGATATGATGAAATAAATGGGAGACAAATGTAGATGATTTACGAACTAGTTATTTCTGTTTCCTAGTTTCTAAAGACACTATACCTATATGATCCTTTCATGGTTTTGTTATATGTTGTAAATAGTATGCTTAAATTTTTGAAGTAATAACCATTTATGTAAATTATGTGTTATTATATTATAACTCTCATCGATGAAACGGTGGTGTCTTTTGTGAGAAATATAGATAATGGAAGCATAACCTTACTAAAATTCTTTATAAACCTCCTATAAAAACCAACATGACAAAGGAAGGATCACATATATCTCACTATTTATAGGAATGAAAGTGAAAAAATGACCTCAAATTTTTATCGATCAACTTGAATTCCATCTATATACACAAAATTACCATGAATGATCTGCTTTTCAACCATTAAATAGTTTTTTTCATAATTTAGTTGAATATATTCATCAAAGAAATTTCCATGAAACTGAGCACAAATTTTCAAAAAAAAATATAATAATGATCCATAAACAATGTATTCATCCCTAAATAGATCCATTACCCTTTATAGAAATTCAAATAAAATTATCATCATAAACATTTTAAATTTTCTCGGAGCATTACATAAAGAAAAGAGCATTCTTCTATAAGAAAAGTTTACAAGGGGATCATTAAAGTGGATTTCACTTGATCCTACAATGCAATATGAATTTGGAAATAAAAAAAGAATCTATCCTGAAAAATAATAGGTTTTATAAGCATGTATTTAAAGGACATGATCAATTAAGGGAAATGGGAGTTGGTATTTCTTTGAAATAAAATTAAGTTTTCAATTATCAATTATAATTAGTTATTTATTTGGAAGCCTAAGAGGGAAAAGCTGAAAAAATTCATTATATGATATTTAAAAGAAGCCATTCTGATAAAAACATAGATTTAACTAACCATTGACTATCATAGATATTAAAAATAATTCCATTATCAAAAAAAGTGGCGACCTCATTCATACCAACATTTAAAAATGTTGGGTTCAATCTCATTAGAAATTATCTCACTGGTTCAGTATTTACCTCCACCTAAATGATGTGCATGTACACCAAGGGGATGGATCAAGTTAAATAATAAATAGTCCATACTATGGCTTTCTTGTGGATTTTAGGACTCTTAATAGTGGGTTCTATTTT
Source organism: Viscum album (assembly GCA_963277665.1). Lineage (NCBI taxonomy): Eukaryota > Viridiplantae > Streptophyta > Magnoliopsida > Santalales > Viscaceae > Viscum > Viscum album. The sequence continues at coordinate 1,323,207,185 of OY728142.1, read as the reverse complement.
TCCCATGAATGATATTTATAAATGAAGGGTGAGAATTATTCATTCTCACCTAAGAAATAATATTTGTTGTTCTTAGGAATTGGTTTCAAGTCCAGCTCTTTTATGGGATTTCCATTGGTCAACCTACACTACTCTTTGGTTTTATTTTTCATTGAAATTTCATGTTTGAATGGAAATAAATCACTTTGATCACTTTCCATTCTCTCAGGATTAATTCCATGTAAAAAATTGGAATCTTATCCTGGAAAACTACTAAAAGTTTCATGGTTTTCCACAAATCCATATTCAACAATTATAAGATCAATAGACATGTTTTAAGGTTTTTTAACATTATAAGCCTCATCAGAAGCTTAATCATCACTCTCGTGTTAGTTGAGTTAAGTAAAAACCCAATTTCCAATAATTAGAATAATAGTTTATTGTTCATCATAGGAAAAATTAGAAAACATTTAAATGGAAAACAAATAAAAAATGTTTACTTTATGGGTTGAATGATAGAAAAAATATGATTTTATCGACTAAAAAATATTAAAGTGAATGAAATATCCTCCAAATTCAAGTGAAAGTGATATTTTTTGAACCTTAAATATATATTATATTTTTTTTAAAATGGACACCCAATAATGAGAGGTAAATGGGTACTAAACTGATCACCTTCCACATCCAAGACATATAAGTACACATGAAAATCCATGACTCTCACCTCAATAAGAACATCTATTATAACACCATTAGTCTTGGTAGTACATTGGTTGGAATTTTGAATGACAAACAAAGGAGTTTCAGTTCTACAACCTGAAGATAAGAGTAAAAAAAGTTTATCATAACATTAATGGAAGCATCAAAATCAATCATAAAATACTTGAATTCACATTACCCTATAGTTCAAGGAATTATAAAGATTCCTAGATATTTATATTTTATATGAAAATCATGTTAAATCAAGGATGAAACATTCCTCCCAAAAGTTTAATTTTTCACATCCTCTGAATTACAACGTGTGGGTAAAGATCTCATTAAAAAATCATAGAATATCAGGGAATTTCTTTCAAAACAGTGAGTAAACGTGTATTAAATTGAACATTCTTAACAGTTTATAAAACATATTTATACGTATATTTTTTAGAACAAGAATTCCTTTGTTGTTCAATCCTAGGGTAAGCCAGTTGTGGTTCGAATGTTTCTGGACTATCTTGAGCAATTCGTTGAGAAATATAAGGACTAAATATCTTCTTCTAACCCTTTATTGATCATTCAAGGAACATTTATTCAATTTAATCATTTATCTTAGTCAATTAATTCTTAATTTCAATCATTTCCATCATTATTGTGATTATCTTTTACGTAGTCAAAAACATGTTTTAGTTTCATTGTTTGAGGGTTATTCAATATTTTCACAATCTTATATTCTAAACCAGTTACATTATCGTTCCCTTTAAATTTTAGATTCACTTGTAGTTGTGAATTTAATCCTATAATCATTTGATTTTTCATGTTAATATGATCATTATAAATTTGAAACTTTTGATTCATTATGATATTCATCATGTTCTATTGATTATTTGAGGCATTATATTGTTATCTAATTACTTCTTGTGTTTGTATCATTTCCTATTATTTTTTCCTCAATGATTCCTTAAGGCTACTCTCTAACTTTTTAGTGGGTTGTGTAGGAAAAATGGTATTTACATAATGGTTTTGCCATGATAATTGAAATATATTTGTTGAGAATCACTTGATTGACCTTGGAAAAAGTATCATTCTTTTAGGTTGTCAAAATAATTCAATAGAGTGGTTATTCCATCCCTAAATAAAATTTTGGAAACTTTGAAAAGGCCTTCTTTGTTTTTATTGAAGGGGATATCTAGGAAAAATAGCATTGAAATTATCAAATGAATCTTTCATTTTTTGAAATTGATCTAGGAAATTTTAAATTTAAGAACTACATCCACAATAGACATCCATTTAAAAGGTTATTTCAAGTTTATTTGAGGTTGTTCGGTCATTAGAAAACATCATAGACTTCACCATGGATGTAAGATTAAAAAGATGAATCACAATCATGTTATTTTTAAAAAGAGCAGTGGGAATTCATTGGATTATTTCACATGAAGAATAACTCTTATTCCATATGCTTTGTGAATTTTGGGCCATTTTTTCAATTAAAGGTCAACTAGTAGCCGATAAATTTTAAAATAACTCATATACTAAAATATCATCAATCACGATCCTTTTAATAAAACAAAATAAATCATAAAAATATATAATCATGAATTTTTCACTAATAATTTGTTGGGGGAAACTAAAACATAATCATTTGAATCATTAAAAATATGGATGTATTATTTCAACTTGATTTTTGCTAATCCAACAAATATTTATTCAAATGGAAGCAGTTTTGGAATCATAGAAAAGATTTTCAAGGAAATGCCTCTTCATATAATTCCAATATCTAATCAATGTTTAACATGAATAGAAAAACCATTATTTTAAACCTCTTTCCAAAGAAAAATGAAATGAACTTAATTTAAATTTATTTTCATCAAATCCTTGAGGTTTCATGATGGAAAATTGATAATCAAGTTCTTTAAAAATTTTATATGGTTATTAAACTTGAAACCCCTTAAATTGTGGCAGTTAGTGAATAAAAATATATTTAATTTAAAACAAAATTAGAACATAAAGATATTCTATAGAGTTTTATGGATTTACAAAATTGGATGCATCTAATATTTTTTGGGTTATATTGTTAGCTATTTGAATTTTTTTTCAAATAAATTCATTCCACATATGTTAGTATAAAAATAAAAACTAGTGATATGTGGATTTCAAACAACTATAACCCAATAGTGATATGTTTTTTGATTTCAGAATCATATGGTAACAAGTTCAGGTCAAAATATCTAGTCATGAAAAGAAAATTCTAAAAATAAACTGAATAAAAATCCATAGAAATGGCACCATTTGAAGTGGGGGATTTTTTCATGAAAACCCCGATCAATAAATTTATCCTAAAGTGAATTAAACTATAGATTAAAATTTATTTTCTCTCAATGAGGTTTCAATTTGAGTTACAAAAATGTCACATTTTTTTCAAGAATTAAATTGATGGGGATTTGATTGGAATTTATTATAAAAAAATTAAATATAAGTAATTAATATGAAAATTTGAGATCAGGAAATAAAATATACAGTAAATTAAATGGGTTTCAAATCAGGATTGAAATAGTTGTTACGGATAAGCTTAAAACTTTCAAACTCATCCCTCTTCATTGTTTGAAATGATTTCCCTATTGATTTTATAAATTTATAACCAAATAACTATAGATGAACAACCTACTTGGAGAGGATATCATTTCAATACCTCAACATATTTTTTCCCATCATATTGGTGTGAATTAATTATATGAACACCACCAAGAAATTAAACCCAATCGAGATCATTCTGATCAAGGAAAAGACCACAAAAAAGAAATTTAAATATTATAGTCAATTATTTTACATCATAAATTGAAAAAAAATCAATACCAAATCAATGAAAATGTATTCAAGTAATAAAAAACCAATTTCATTCTAAAAAATGTCTATTTTATATTTAAAATAGATTACAAAAGAAAACCACAACTCTAAAAAGAGTTTATATTAGTTAATGTAGTCCATAACCAATAGATTATTTTCCTTACATCACTTGAGTAGCCTCAATATTCTCCATTAGAGAATGAATGAATAGAAACATTGTCAATATATCTGTTTAATCCTTCCCCTTTCTCTCTCAATCCAACAAAAACCCATTAAAATATGTAAATATGAAAATATAAAGATGAGGAGCTGTGGAAAATCCATTTTCTATTTTCTATCCGACATAATATTTTCATAAGTTTCTCATCTTTCCCACAAAAAATCTCCACTGGGGTTCTTCTAGAAATTTTATCAAAAATGAAATATCTAGATAAACTAAAAATTTAATTTTTTTGTATAAGTGTATTAAAATTTATATTCAAGTTAATTAAGATAACATTTTATATATAAATCTTCAATCTACATTCCTATAATTTCACCCGCCACTTGACCATCTTAATGAATGATTTTAAACCATGTATCTAATAGAGATATTCTTCTTCGAGTGTTATATATTTTACATCTTGAATCACCCTATTTATTTATTTATCAGTAGTTATGAAACATTAAATTAGGTGGTAATAATTCTATCAACCAAAACAATTTTCCATAGTTACTGATTAATTTGGGTCTTAAGAAATTCGAATGAATATTTGGACCAGTTGAAAATGTTGTATTCCAAGAATATAATAATACTAATGAAAAATAATTACTCAATATGTATGTATATTGAAAACAAAATGGTAAAAATATTAATTTCATTGAAAAAATATAAAATTTCAGAATTGAGGAATTTTCACTTTTATCCTCAAAACATTGTTACAATCCCAAAAATGAAATTCATCTAAAATTGGTAAATTGGATTTGTTTAAATCACTGAAATACACACAAAAAAAGAAAGAACTAGCTCTATCAATGGGCATATGACAACACCATAGAGATAGACCACAAGCCTAATGAAATACACTTGAAGCATAAAAAACATTCACATTGATACATTCCATATATGGGATGGTGTTAAAGAACCTTCATTATGGCTATGGGATGCTTGTCATGAGTCTCCTTTGAAAACGAGTAAATAAGAATTTAATTAATGAAAATGACTATTATTTGGTGTAATAACTCATGGAATAGAGATTTCGTGATCCCTATGACCACATTAGGTTCATTTTTGACCCCAAACAACATGACTAGGAACTCAAATTTCCCATACATGAATCTTATGGTAGATATTTGAATATACTAATATTAAGACTTCATATGATGATATCAAAAAGACATATCAATATTTTATGAAAACTAGACACCTTTATATAGTCAATGAGATCATCAATTTTTTTAAGCGGTAATGGTTATAGATCGTTACCTGATCCAACCACTAATAGTATATATACAACCATAAATTATTGTCCACCTTTTTGAAGAACAAAACTGAATATCCTAGAGATGATACATCTGGATAATGAATCCGTTCTATATCAAATAATTAATCTAGAGTCTCAAATCCCTCAACTGTATAGGTGTGATATGATACAGAGCCATAAAAATTAAAGATGTGCTTAATTTCAACTATACCTAAAACTCAATGTCACATCAAGAGGTAATGTCACAATCAAATTTGGGAAGACATCATGGAACACCTTGATTTTTTTTGGAACCTCAATTTTATGGGATTATATTGATAACTCTTCTAACTATGTTAAATGGGGCTCTACATGACTTCGACCCATTCAAATATATCTACTCACTAAAGAAGACCACATACTGACTTTATATGCAAAAAAACAAAACAAAACTCCCCTCCAAAATAAAAAAACCAAAAAAATATAATTCCATTTTTTCATTACATAAATAACATCACATGAACAACCCTTTAACCAAAAATAATACATTCCAAATGATGTTTCCCCATAATCAACCTACATCCCTAAAAAACATTAAATAATTTAGTCTAAACTCTAAATGGAATAAATAACACCAGAGGAAATGGAAGCCTATACATATATAGTCCTAATTCATGTATCGACTCAAGATAAAGGGGTGTGAATCTATAGATTCATAAAAGGTTGAATATAAGGTATGAAATAAAAATATCATACCTCAAACAACCTCTTATCCATCTGAAGATGGCACCTCTATAGCATGTGTCTACTAGTTCTCACCTCCTCTTTCATGTCACTGATATTCATCATGGCCTTGTTATAGTTTGGGTACCTGAGGATGAGAAAAATTGTGGGGATTACTTATAATTTACCCATACCCCCTTCTTTGATCATAATAATGAAAAATTAGATAATGAACAGTTGTTGAATCCCCTATTACTGATATTTCCTCATAGTCAACTATTGTTTCCACTAAATAGGGTACTGAATGCCCTTAACATGTTGTCCTTCATAAGACTTAATATATATATCATGGTGGTGAACATGATCCTATTATATATATAATTAAAATATAAGACCCTAATAATCACTTGATAATAGCCCAACCATGAATGGTGTGAGAAAAACTTCTGAGGTCGGCACCTCACTAATAAAAAACTCAACAACTTTGACATCTGTTATACAATTATTGATTCTTTGATCCTTGAGATGCCCTGATTTCCTCACTATTGAGACTATCCTCCCTATAAATGACTCTTCTATATCACCAATGTCGCATTCTATTCTAAAACGTCAAATGGAAGTGTAAATTGGGTGACTGAATATTGGGTCGTTGGGCACAATGACTCCTAGAGGTGTTGTGCATGGGACTCCTCTTCTTGAAATTGGACAACAACAAAGTTCAAAATTCAACTTAGAGTTATTCATAGGCCCTCAAACACCCATACATCCTTGATAATGGTAGAAAAAAATAATTACACTTTGATGAATTTATCATTAATGATATGATTTCATTTTGAAACTCTTGCATATTAGACAAAGAAACATCCACCTCCTTTTACTTTCCTTGATATAACATCCACCACTATCATAATCCCACACATGTCTAAATAATTTCCAATATAACTGAGTACTCATCTTTGGACAGGATCAGTTTAAGGGTGATCTGGTGTTCCAAATATTGTTATTCTGTCTCCATATTGAGAATGAATCCATTAAAATTTAATAGATTCTTCAACTAAAAATAACTCAATTCCAACTTCCATGCCTCACTCTCCTTCATCAATTCAGTTCTGGATTGATCAACTGGATGAACCTGCTAAAACTCTATTACCTGATATGTAAACAAACAAGGACTAATGACCATTCATAATAAGCCAAGGGAATCCCTAAGCATAATAGTATTTGATTTTTCAGGATTCATATAATTTAAATTATTTTTTTATTTCCTCAAAATAACCTCATTCAATATCTGGGGAAAATAAGAATGATACATGTACCTCATCATGGTTTCTACCCTATAAGTAACAACTATTCAATATGTTATCAAATAAAATAACAGAATTCATATTGGATTATGAGGGAACTAAAATCTAATGTCCAATTTGTTCTCTTAAGCCTATTTCACACACCAAGATCTACTAATATTGTTTCCCAACAAACCCATCAAATCTTTACATGTTCCTAGCTACATGTTCAATCCTATCTCTCAACCAAAATAATAAAATAAATCTTTTTCACATCCCACTCCTTCCAAAGGCACCCAACCTGGTCTAGAAATGAAGGAACAGTGATAATGACCCCCAATGATTTCCTTCAGTAGGCCCAGGGCTGATGACTATCATCGAAGGATTAAAAATCATACATGTGGAAGGAATTTACCACAATATTAAATGTAAGATTGGGAGATATGATTACCTACATCTATAACCAACATTAAATATTCTAAATGAGAACAAAATCCAGAAAAAATTAATAGAAAATTCAATAAATATAAAAAGAAATGTATCTAAGTAAATACAAAAATAAAATTCCTATCATAGAAACCCAAATATAATATATATATATAAATTTGTTAAAAATAACATTTATAATTAATAGGATAATACAAAAAGAATCTTGTGAAAATTTGAGAAGACCATACCAAGACACCAGTGAAAAAAACAATAGAACTGACAGGAACCTAACCATGTCAACTATCCAATACCAACCTCACGATGAAACTCTCAACTAATAACAAATACAATAGAGTAAAATAATATTAGATAATATGTGCTAAGGTGACCACATCCACTTACCAAAATATTTTACGCTCTCACTCTCCAATTTCGAACATCATGTGCTCTCATACCTTCCATAGCATCACATCAAAAATCAATATATCTATGATGAGGGATGGATCAAAACCCAACCTATTAAAACTTTTCATGTGTTCTAAAATCTCATGCTAGAATTAATAAATATCCATATTAAGACCTCATATTGTAACCAAGGTAGTAGGGTATTATGAATATTAAGGAAATGAACCATGTTTCATCCTCCTACCATGCATTCGCCCACCACATATTATATCCTCATCATCTAAATGAATTTATACCAACTGTACAATCATAATCTGGCATCAGCACAAAAAGTTCCATCATGTGTCAGTGTTTTCCAACAATAGTGTAACTCCTCTACATATTAATCTTAATGTAATTTAATTTATGAGGGAGTAACCATTTATCTATTCCCCTACCAATTCAGATGTTAGGGAAAACTCCTGAAACCCAAATCATTTTGGAATTGGTAATATTGTCCAAATCATGTGTGGTGAATATATAAATAACATAGAAATATATAAATACATTGTCCAAGACAAGACAACCCTATGTGTTCACATAAATGGTATATAATCCACTCACAACACAGAGTAATCACCTCATGACATCTGTCACCAACTATGGACACCACTAATGAAAACACCAAACAAGTATCTACACAAAGACAAAAAAATAATGCCTCCATTTCAATTAAATGTTAAACCATATCTAGTTTCACAAAAATTATAAGAAAACATAAACATTATAAACCTTTTCATCCCATGATTATTTAAATTCAATCCACTAATTCAATTACTAAACATTAATTTCAGCATGAACATATTCAATTACCTACCCATTCAATTTCAATTTCACCATTAATACTTCATTATATTGCTACTGAGAAAATATTATACATATCCCACTAAACAACCCATCCACCTCACAATAGACATTACCTGATCCCATGAAATATACATCCCTAAAACTAGCATATCTCATAAAAATAATCATAATTCAAACAATTCACATTAACACAAATCAAAACTCATGCCAACAAAAACATACCTTCGCTTCCCAACAAATTCTCCATCTTAAACATTCACAACAATCATTGTATATTCCACACAATATCCCCATAAAAAATACAATGGAAAAAACAAGCACATGAACACTTATAAAAACGATTTTATCATTAATAAGTTCAATAATTTCATATAGGTATTGGACAACATTATATATATTATTTAATGGGAATTTAAATAATGTCTAGACTTACTAGAGAAAATGATTTATTAGGTCTATATAAGTGATTATCCTTCTATGAATGTTGAGTTTAGAAATAAAAACGAAACACAATTATAAAATTCATAAAAAATAAAAAAATATAAAATTATCATCAGTAATTGTGATTTTAGTAAAATTAGTATGCATGTTCAATCCTGTAGGTAAAATATTATGAGCATGTAAACCCATGAGAATACTCACATCACCTTAATTTTTTTTAGCAAAATTACTTATCTTATTATAATGACACATACTATTAACCCAAAGGAAGAAAAAATAATTATATTCTTATAGATTCACATAAATAAGAAGATAACTATGATCCCATACCACAATTAGATATTCATCATTCTTTGGGAAAGAATAAATGATTGAGAATCAACCAACACCAATGGAAACAGTGCCAAATTCATAAAACCCCCACTAAAACCTATCCATAGTAAGGTAATATCAACAATTTATTAATTTACATCAAATAATATATGATCTCCACAAATGTGATCCTTTATATGGAATATTAACAAGGAGAAAAAAGAAGAGATTAGAAGTGAGAGTACCTCGATTGGTGAGCCATTGGTCTAGAAAAACCATGGTGTCAAAAATACCAAGATGTGCAGTTCGAGGTTGAGGAGAGGTTAAGGTGTTGACTAGGGATTTGAAGAATAATAGAAACCAAAAAATATAAAAAGCTATATATCCTTTTAAATAGGATTATTTGAAAGCTATAACAACTATGTATGGGCCCATAAATCACCTATGGTGTTCGCTACAAAAATGGAGATCTTCTTAGTTGGAATTTTTATTAGATTACCACAAGATTCTCACACTTTTTAAAACCCCAATTGAACCATTTTATGTATCATCATTTCTCCCATTACCATGTGGGGTCAAGACCCATGACACTTTGAACCACCAAGCTCAAAAAATAAGATTCTTTGGGTGTTTCATTTGTCAATGTTTCTAAAACAGAAATACTCAATACCTCCAACGGAACCAAAACCCACACTGTGGAAGGGTTCTCCAACTCATTTATTACATGTAAACATCCATGGAAAAAACCTTTATAATTTATCAGAAAATGTGTTATTAATGTTTTGTGGAAAACCAACACCAAATGGTGAGCGCCAAGCCCACAACTATGGTGTGGTTTCTCTCTAATTGTTTAGAGCTCCCCCTTAGCATCATTAACACCTCTAAACTCTCTATCAACACCCCAAAACCATAGAAAAATGTAAATGAATGGTTGTAGTTATCATGTAACTTACATGTAAAATTACTAGTCATTGAAAATTCAAACTCCAAACTCATAGATTTTCCATGTTGATTAAAAGGATTAAGCTTGTTTCCACATAATATGATATCAACAACATAAAAAACTACTGTGAACAACTTTTATTCAGAAAATATTATATATTTCTTATGATAAAACAAAAATCCCATGAACTATACCTACCTCAGAAAAGTATCCCACCTTATATAATAATTATGAGGTCCTTTATTTAAGATATATAAATCATTTCTCAACCTACACAGTTTAGAACTATTATTTCCACAAAAGAAAATCCAACTATTTGTTCTATATATAACTCTTCATTTAAAAATCCAATAAAAAATATTGTATTTCTCAACTATATATTACATTTTAAATTTTATTTGGATAGACATTGATAAGAAGATTCGGATAAACTCTATCCTTGACACCAGATTGAATGTCTCTTAAACATCAATGCCGTCAACATGAACATATACTTTTAAAAACAACATTTATTTATTTTGAATAAAATTTCAATATCGTCCAACATTTTCATAATGACCCAATATATAACAATTTCATTTTTATTTTCATTCCTGTCTTCAAGCTTTGATGTTTTATATTTATCAATTTTTTCTGGATCTCTCTTAATGGATTTCACCCCCGATTGCTTTTTCCAACATCAACAAATAAAGTACGTTCAATATTAGATAGTAGAGTATTATGATATATTATTTTAATACTTCATGTTTTAGTAGAAGTATAATTATATCCAATGATATTTATTCAAATGATTTCATTTAATTTTTATCTTTAATTCATCATATATTGATGAATATCTTCAATTTTGTCTTTTACAGAAATCAATTTCAAAATATTTTTCATCCTGAACATCATGAATTTTTGAAAAATAAAAATTTAGTTCTTTACATTCATCAAATAATTATTCAGAATAAAACATTCCAAAATATCCTTTGGTTTCCGTCTCAACAACCGTCACACCACTTCTTTCAAAATAATTATTTATTCTTTTAATAAAAAATTTGTAGGCCCTATATAATTTGGATTATCATATGAAAATACCTTCATATGTGGAATCAGTATACTTTCCTTGAATTAGTTCATTATTTCAAATGAAACATTATATTACAAATACTTTGAGATTCCTCAAAGAATGTTTCCTTTCCAACCATATTTGGTACCTTGTTTTCTCTAAAATGTGACTAAGTAATAATAGATTTTTATTATAGATAAACACTTTAACTAATTCTTTATAGTAGTGATGTAAAATTCCCATATATATTAAAAACATTTTTCTCATATTTTTGACTATAAAATATCATCTTTCCAAGATCACATTTTTTATGGGTTCTCACTAAAGATACATCGTGTATAATACCATAGTTTTTATATAATATTCAATATCTCTAGGGGTTTATCCCATTCCATTATCTGATATTATAATTTTTATAGTTATCCATGTTTCATTTTTCATCTCTAACAAGAAACCTATTTATGAAATCTATGATTTTTATTTTTGAGAATATGAACATAGAACACCCCATCCTTCTATAATCATCTAAACATAACAGAAAATATCTCTCATCATAGGTTCTTTCATGACCTTTTATACTACAAAGATCAGTGTGATGTTAGTATAAATATGATCTTTCACATAAGCATTTTATCATTGGATTTTTTTCCTGAACAATTTTAAAATTCATCCTAGAATATTTTTATCATTGGTTATTCAGTAATAGATGTTAAAATACAACATTTTACATTGGTTTTAGAAAAAAATATGTTTAGAGGCCCCATATATGACTTTTAGAGTTAGTTTTTGGAAATAAAAATGTTTCAAGTCAAATTTTATCATTAAATTATTAAAACAATAATATAAAAATTATTAACAGTGTTGTATATAGTTTATCAATATTATTTTTGACGAGTTTTAGAGCATAAATAAATTAAATATTAAAAGTTATGTTATTTTGGCTTTGGAATTCTCAAATATGTTTCCTAGAGAAGTCTAAATGTTGATGGCCATACTTTAAAATCTGTAATCTCATTGGAACTTCATGAGTACACAATTCAATGAATCGAAAATGAACTATATCCAAGTAGATATCTCTTACAACAATTATTTGTAAAGACTTAAATTTTTTCCATAATTATTTTTTTTACTAAAATATATGTTAAATGTCTTCATTTAATATTGCTAACATAATTTTATTTTTGAAAAACAACATTCCAAGTTGTTTTAATGTCAGCTTTTCCAAAAAAATAATGTCAAAATATTTATAGAGATTAATCTTATTTCTAAATCTCCTTTTTTAGTATTCATTGAGGTAAAGTGGAATTACAAATAAAAATTTATGGCCATTAGATGCTTGACTTCTATAAGAGATGTCTTATATAATTTCAAATTTCATTAGTCATAGCATTTAATCTATAAGTCTATTTGAGATGAAAATTTAGTAAAAACTGATATTGTAAAAATAAATAATGTTTGGGAATAATTTTTTATGTCATCTTTTCGTATAAATTGATGATAAAACCACTTTTAATGTGTAATTTTTTAGAAAAATTATGTTAAAATGGTTTTTGAAATTTTTTTAATTTAAAAATTAATAACGAAGCTATAGTTCCTTCCAATATTCATTTTGACTACTTGGGGAGCTCAAAAAACCCACATATTAAACATTATGACAGTCATAATGTATACATATTTAATAAAAATCTTAGAGAAGTCAAAAATTTGTTGAAAATAAATTTGGATATGTAAGTCTATTTTACCTTGATGGGTAGTAAAAAAATGATTGGAAACGAACTAGAACAGTGCAATATTTTGTAATATTATTTTAATAAAAATCATTCATGTATTATAGTTTTATCATTGGTTTTCGGTAAACAAAGGACTTCCAAAACATTTTCTATATTTGACCTTAGTTTTTTTGTGAAACCAATATTAAAATTAGTTCAATGATATTTTTATGTTTGTTTTATAAAAAATGTTTAAAATATAATATGATATTGGTTTTAACTATAGTTATATATTTACCCAACATTAAAACTTATGTTACAAATATATGGGTTAAATATTTCAATTGTTTCACAACACGCATTTCAATTTTTATAATCCCACAAAAAAATTTTTAAATTACCGTTGAAAATATTATAGTTTATAATATATAAATCTACATTATTTTTATTTAAATTTTTTTGTCATCTTTGATATAATCATATCTTTCACACTTGTTAAATTAATGATTTGTACCTGGTATTTATTATCATCATTTAATTTCGTTTAATTGTTTTCCCTTATAACTAAAAATCATGGTAATTTTTCTTATCATGATGAGGAATTCTTCCAATCGAAATAATGAGATAAAAATTCTTTATGGGAATATCTAACATAAGTGGAATATTCATTATCAATTAGCGTTCTCATTACTGGATGAGTTATTCCCTAAAAAGAAGATAAATAATGACAAACAACCAATCAATTATAATGACACTGCAAAAAGCATTAAAATTAGGTTTATTATTTATGTTTAATATTTTTTTTCAAATGGTTTCTATAATTTTAAAATAATATTTCACATTTCTTATTTTTTGTATGTAGTATCTATCAAAAAATTTAAGAGGTCTAACTTCTTATGATCATTAATTTTCATTCTTAATACCATTTTAGCCCTACGACTAATTAAATTGAATCTTAGAATACAAAATATGTTATATAATTAACGTTTATTATGTTTAAACATCAATATTTAATAAATTTATTGGAATTTATTTTAATTATTTTGTTTTGGGTTTATTGTAAAACTGACCTGAAAACATACTTTTCACATTGACATTTATCAGAAACCAATAATAAAAACTATGTGGGATCGGAATTATTTTTCCAAATAACCAATGTCAAAAGTTTATTATATTAAATTTTGAAATTATTTTACAAATTCTAACATCAAATTCAAACATTTAATGTGATTTAATAAAAATGTCTATTTTAAACCGATGTGAAAAAAAAATTGGGTTATAAAAATAGTTTTTACAACTATCATGAATAAAATATAGTAAAATAAATTATCTATTCTTCTTTGGTGGATATAATTTTTGGTCCATCTATACTATCATGCATGAAGTAACAATCTTTTTCTGATCTCTCATTAATATCGAAATATTTATTACTATTTTTAATCTTGATATATTTCCCCTTCAAATGATTTTTTCCTATTATATTTATATTTAACGCTCGATATTTTCTGAATCAATTATTTTTACCAAATCTTTATTTAAAATTATTCAACAAGTTAAAATTTATAACTGAATGAGACGAAAAACCCGCTAAAATAAAAGTTCTAAATTTTACTATTTCTCTCAAATAAATTTCAAATATGTTTTAATTATAAAGAATTATTTTTTTCTTTATTGAAGTTAATTAATAAGTTGGTCCATTATTTTTTCTCCCTTCAGAATTTTCTATGCAAACCTACAATTTAAATTCTTTTTCTTCAAGAGGATAACATTTACTATTTATGGTAACTAGATTTATATTTCCTTATATACCTTTTCCTTTATCTTCCATAAGAATATCTTCTTATCCTATACCTATAATCATCTACTTTATATCAAAAAGGTTTAATAACTTAAATAATAATCATAGATAGAATTTCATCCATAATATAAAGAGTATATACCAAATCTATGTTATTTCCATCCAATGTATAATTATCTTAGATAACATTCATCTATACTATAGCATGACTTAATGTGTCATTAGAAACCATAGAACCGGAATTTCTTAAAAAACTCTATTACCATATCACCTACACATATCTCAAGATTTTTGAATAATACCTTGATTGTTGATAACTCATTTTGGTCATGAAAATTTTCCATTTCATTGAATTCCTATGTCTATCATGATTACAATAATTCTCTTTGATGTTTAATCATCAAGACTAATATATGATTTTCCGATACTCTTTTTCCATTTAGAAATAAATATTTGATTAAATATTTTTTCACCTCATTATAATATTTTTTAGAAATTTATATTAAAACTTTACATATTGAAACTTTTTCTATAAACCATATATTTGTATTTTTGGTTCAATAATCTTTATCAAATAGTTATTTTCTTCTTTATAACTTTCAATCTTGTTAACATTATCCAAGATTTAAATTATAAGATCATTAACAATGTTATAGTATTCTTCAATAATCACTCTATAATTCATATTTTTTTAATATTTAACATGATTTTATTTAAAATATTACACAAAATTCTCAAGAAGTTTAACATTAGCTTCAACTTTGCCAATATTTTTTTAATACTTCACAATAAAACCTATGTTTTTTCTATCATTATTTATTTTTAAATCTATATATTTTTTGGATATTTTCAAATCCTCATAGAAATTGACAACTCCCTATTTTATACCTTTCTATTTAATATCATTTTTTTTATTTTTCCACATATTTCAACATAAAATATTCATCATCTAAGATAAATAAAATTTAAATACATTCCAATAGATCTTCCAAATCATATTCTTCCTCATTTCTTACAAGTACTTTCCTTGTAAATTTATTGCAATTCAAATTTCAAAAATTAAATTTACATATATCTAGAAACCTATTCTTTGGTTTTGGTGAGTACATAACAACCTTTATGAATCTTATTTATAAATATAGCAGAAATATATATAAACTATCCTCAGTGGAAGAAAAATAATGGTATATTTCCATCAAATATTGTTTTTACTATTTTAAACTTCCTTATAATGAGTGATGATAACTTGTCACTTACATCATCATAATATTTTGTCTCCTTATATTTCTACTTATCTAAATTAATTGTAATATATTTAGATAGTTTTTCTAAAGAGATTTGTAGTTTTACCCACAACACATAATCAACTTACATACAATGTAAGTTTCCATGACATAGTTATATAAGATTTATTTTTTTGAGTTATAAATTCTTTGGATTTTTCTAAGGGGGTAATACTATAATCATATTTTTTAATAAGTCATAAAATTTTATTTCCTGACGAAGCCATCAAATGGCCCAAAAAACTAGTAATATGGTGAAATAAACAATATTTTTTTCATTGGAAATCATAATCCAATTATCAAACATGTTTTGTAAGACCATCAACTTTTCCACCTTCACATTGGTTCCACCTTCAAAGATATTATCAATTATATCCCAAATTCTTATACCCATTGATAATTGCATCCCCATCATATAAATATTATTATATTATTATTCTAATAGGGTGTGATGATCCTTAACATCTTTGTTCAATAACTATTTATCATCTTTTATAATTGTCCTTCCAATGATATCGCCGACTTATAACCCATGAATAGTAGTTAAAAATATCTATCCCAAGAGATATATGATGAGATATCATCCTATATTTCTAGATATGATAATTACATCCATCAATCTATAGAACTCCATTAGAAATGACAATATCTTTGATCAAAGTATAAAATTAAAAACAAATTCAATATATAACCAATAGATTTGATACCACTTGCTGTACCATGATCCCACTATGAACCCAAAGTGAGTGGTTGGGGTGATCTAGGGTTAAAAAACATTGTCCTTTATTTATTTAAAATTGTATATTTTCTTCACAATTAATAAGAAAAATTGTATCTAATTATTAATCTTTATCAAGTGAATATATATAAATATCATGAGCATGATTATTTTATATGGTTAACCTATATAAGGATACTTCATGGAGAACACATAAATATGTGTTGATAATGAGATCAATCACTAAATCACTTGTTGGTGATTCAAAAGATTGGAAGGGATCACTATTTATCTAATTTCTGCAACACATTCCTCTCTTAAACAAACTTTTTTCACGAGGTATAAGATAATTTCAACATGTAGGTCGATATAAGGAAAATTTCTAATAATGAAAAGTAACAAAAATTAGAAATAATGTTCTTACATGATGCATATTCTTTAATTTAATATCATTAGGTATAAAAAAGATAATCTTTCTAACATTTTTTTCAATACAAATCCATATTTATCCCATTCAACTATTTCTTAGACATCAAGAAGGATCAAAATTGTGTTCTATGTGATGAAATATTTATTTCTCAACAAAATTATTCTTATTGAGATTATTTTGAATTTAAAATTTTAAATTAAAACATCAATAATTAATCGATTTTTCTACTTTAATTGCATACTATTAATATTCTCTAAAATACATATTATTTATATAATTTGAATTTTTAGGTTAAGAATGTTTCAGTAGTGACTAAACCTTCAAAAATGGCCATATCAGCTTATCTATTCAAGTTTGACAGAAACCAAATTTTATAATACCACAAGACATTTATTGTGTGATTATGTTGTCTTGACATAAATATTTGTCAACAAAAAATGTGGGCATTAAAGAAAAATAATCATTCATAGTGGAACTTTATTGAATCATTAAACACTCCATGGCGTAATAAAAAAAATCCATGTGGAAACACAAAATCATGAAAATCTAGAATCTACATTGATATATGAAATCCATACTGTAATCATATTTCACAGAATAGCCACTTGTAGATATAAAAAAGGGTTTTCAAAATTTTCATTAATTCTAAAAAATCTAGAACCTCTACTACATAGCCTGATTCTACAATCTTGAGGACTGAAATACATTAATCTATGGCATAGAATACAATTATGGAATATATATTCCCAAATCTATTGTGCAATTAAAATTCTCTAGATTATCACCTATGATGCAACTTCATCCTCTAGAGTGAAAAAATATCCCTCTAGATAAACAGTCTTCACAATATAATAATAGCACTGTTGTGTGGTACTAAATTCTTCTCTGTGAGACATGGTCTGGCACCATGGAAACACCCTTTTTCTATTGAATTCCATATTCAAGATAAATTTTCTTGATTCTCTAATGTCTCATAATATAATTTCACCATTTATTTTTTTAAAACAAATAAAATAAAAAATGCATTATTTTTTCGTTGCAACACCTTTTCCATCAATAGATGACCCATCTATGTCAAATAATACATGGCAATAATTCTCGATCTTGATTAAATGAGGAAAAAATTCCCAACCTACTGTTACTACCGGGGTTCATTTTTTTGATAGCTGAATTTTGTATTGAAAATAGAGTACTGGAGACCATATTTGAAGAAGACTCTTTATGTAAAATTTCATTCTATAACATATGTACCCATATGGAATTTTTTTGAAAAGCATTTTATTCATATAAATTCTCAAAAATATGATGTCTGAGACAATAACTTCTCTTATATATATATATTTGAATATTTTTTACTTTTCATTAATTTTTTGGTTATAAACAGTATTAATCTAACTTTAATGAATTATTATTAAGAAATAATTTTTTGACCGATATAATTTTTTATTTTTATTATATTTAAAACTAATAATAATCATATTAATAATCATAATAATAATCATAATGATGAATATAATAGTATTACATATTATTATTAACAAATAATTTTTTTAATTTTATATTTAAAACATTTTTATCATTAAATGTTAAAATATATTTTGTCTATTTGTTAAAAAAACAATATTTTATTTATATTGTTAAAAAATTAAAATAAAAATTTTAGTAAATATTATTATTAAACCAAAATATTTATATAAATTTATTTTATCTTATTGATTATTTATAATTAGTTAAATAATTTTTTTAAAGAGGGCTTATCAGAGGGAGAGCTTTTGACCATTTATGAAAATAGTGAGAGATAGTACATAGAAATGGAGAATGGGGTTAGACAACCATAATTTCACTCATTCATCAAAACTAGAAATCATAATATGACATGTCATTCCCTTAATCAGAGTATCCAGATTCTCACTCAGATTGAGGTTTTATTG
The DNA here is from genome assembly GCA_963277665.1 of Viscum album. NCBI lineage: Eukaryota > Viridiplantae > Streptophyta > Magnoliopsida > Santalales > Viscaceae > Viscum > Viscum album. The sequence continues at coordinate 1,323,187,922 of OY728142.1, read as the reverse complement.
AATTAAAGATCTTCAGGTAGTTTATTTCAACCTTTCTTGATATCTTTGAAGATAATCTAGTAGAAACGTTACTAGGGGTCTAAGATTAGTCCTTGCGGGGTATTCTCTTTGACATAACAGATGAAAAATCCCCACCATCAGTCATTATTGACTCACCACTTAAGGAAACAACCTTGAGAGGGATAGATCCACCACTGCCCAGGCCAGTGAATCCATCCTTTCCACCGTCATCATCAAAAACATTTCCACATTTATTAGTAACAAGAGAAGAATGAAAACACATCTGGACTTCCTGTTGACAATCAAAATTTTGTCGAACATCACTGTTATTAGTGTCATCAACCAAAGAGGGAACAAGAATCAAATTTTTTGCTAAAGGTTTGATATTTCTACCCTTATGAGACACATGAGATATTGGATTCTTTGATGTCCAAGTGTCAGCAGCAATAGGAATTGACTCTTTAGTAGAGTCAATGTCCTTATCAGCAGGCTTGAACAAATTCGAGTATTTCGCATTTGTCTTCTTTTAAAAATGGTTGGAGGGGTTTCCTCTCATCCCACACTCCTTACAAGAAGATTTCTTTTAGCACAACTCCAAAGAGATCCCATTAGTCATACATTCAGTGCAGTAGAGATGATTTTTCTCTCATTATATATCAATTTAAATGTTTTTTAATGAGTGGAGAGTGTTACCATTCCAATAAGAGTGGAGTTGAGATCATCTTCCACCAGCATCCTGGAGATGTGCCCATATATGACATCCTTAGTTTCCTTATAATGCTAGATGGGGGACGCCGTTGTTGTTCCAATGTCCTATAAAATCCTCAGATCCCAATGGACCCATTTGAGCCCATATAGGTAAACCCAGACTTGAGAAAAATAATTTCTGGCTTACAAGACATTAAAATTTAAAATCCATTCATGTAGTTGAAGACACCAAGGTTATAGAAAAATAAAACCAAATCTCCAATCATGATGGTTCAATCATCATATGGAAACAAGCTATGAAAAAAAATCCTTGACCAAGTGAGATACATTTTTAGCTAGAAAAACCCTATAATATCGAAATTCTACTGAACAAATCCTCAATTTTCCATGGATGCACAACTTTGGGTAAATCAATGTGAGAAATTAAAGAATGTTTCCCGATCTTAAATATCTCATTAAGTGCCTTAGGCTTGGCCACTATATGAGTAGATAATCCCATGCAATGAATTCTTCCATGATGAGATTCCTAGGAAGAAGGCACAGATGAGCTTTATTATTTTTATACTGTGAAATTCAATCCTTCATCACATCAACCAATGAGCATGAACCAAATGGAACATCACAACCAATTCCCTTTAGCGATACCTACCATGATCCCTCATCACCATACCCAAAATATGAATTCTTCAAAGTCTTCTCCGCTTTCCACGCATCATAGTACAAATGTCCATGGCGAATAGAAGAGGAGAAAAATCCGAAACCTATTGAAATCTCTGATCTGGGGATCAGAACCCTTAATGAATTGCACCCAGCTGCATCATTGACAAAACATATAACCGAAATTTGAAAATGAAAAAAAATTCTTAATAATAATTGATGAACTATAATTTCAATCGCACAAAATTTTGTGGGGATAAAACAAAAAAAAAATATTTTTAAATTATTTTTTCAGCAAACATTTTTTGTGTAACATTATTTATTTTATATTTTTTATCATTCCCCTTTTTATCAATAATTTTTTATTTTAATATTTAATTTTATTAAATTAATTTTTATTAAATTCAATTTAGTTTTTATTTATACTATATTTCATGTGCATATTTTTTTAAGGTAATGTTATGTTTTTTCTTAATAAAATTTGTGTAATGTTAATTAATTTTTATTTTAATATTAATGATATTCTTTTTAAATTATGTTATTTCTTATATGTTTAATATATGTTTTATGTTTCATTTAGACTGCCATTTTTGTATATATTTTATAGCCATCCAAAGACACCTACATGAAATGTCAAAATGGTTCAAGTAGGTGACATTGAAATCCTATAAATTATTATGTATAAATAAAATCTAAATGATATATGAAACATTGACTAAAAATATAAAAAATTCATGAAAATGAAATTAATTTCTTCAAAATAATTGATGAAAAATAATTTAAATCCCGCAAAATATTATTATTTCAAAACATAAAATTTGTAATTATAACTTATTTTCACACCAAACAATTTTTTTGAAAATTAAAAAAAATTAATTATATTTTATTCATTCATTTAATTTTCAATTAATTTTAATCTTTACAATCAATATTTTAAATTTCATTTTCATTTCATTATACTTTTAAATTTATACACTTTCTATGTCAACTTGTTGGAACATTATTAAGTTTCATGTATGTGAATTTGAATTCTTTAAAATATGAAATTTAAGTACAATAAAAATGAATCTTAATACATGGATTAAACATATAAAAAATAAATTAAATGTAACATAATTTCATTAATATGATATTGAAATTTTAATTTACATGACATGTTCATTATTAATTAAAAGTGTAACATTTAAATTTTAGAAAATATATGGTTATAAAATATCTTGAAAATGAAATGTATATGAAATTTTGAACATTGAATTTAAAAATAAAAATTTTTCGAAACTAAAATGAATATAAAAATTAAATATAAAAATAATTTACATAAAATATACATGATGCACAAATAATAATTATGTGCAAATTCAATGTTTCGAAACAATAAGGTTTTATGTCGTTGAAGGTATTTTTCAACAATATTTTTTACAAAATTATTTATATTTTAAATTATTATTTATATTTTTATTCATTTTTTGCACAGTAATCTATATTTTATTTATACTTTATAATATATATGATTTAAAATTCATCTAATTGAAACATTATTATGATTCAAATTCGTGAATTTGAAAGACTAAAAAATATAATATATAAGCACAATATAATTGAAACATAAAACTTAGATTAAACATATAATATATAATTTATAATAAAATGAATTTCATAATTATAAAAAACTAAAAAAAATTCATGATACAAAATTAATTATTTAAAAATATAAAATTTACACATCAAAAAATTAATTTGTGTAAGATATAGTCCAAATAAAATCTATATAAAATTTAAAACATAGACCATATAAAGAAAAATTAATTAAAAAAATAATTTCAAAATATAACAGTTTTTTTTAATTTGAGGAAAAAAATATTTGATGCAAAAATAATTTTTAAGTAAAAATATTAATAATGAAAAATGGAATTATTTATATTCATTTATAATATTCCTAATTTTAATATAATATATATATTAATAATAAATACATATTTATTTTTTATAATATTTATATATAATATAATTATTTGTGTATATAATAATACATAATAATAATATAATTAATAATGTACTGAATTATAATCAATATGTAAATTAAAATGAATTTATGCACATTTTTATTATACTAAAATTAATATTAATCTAATATTTCATTCAATAAAATGTAAATATTAATTATTTTAACAAATAAAAAATGATTTTTTTATTTAATATTAATAATAACCTTAATATTATTATATTTATATTTATAATAACAATAATATTATTATTTTATTTAATATTTTTTATTAATATACTTCATCATTATTATTATCATTTTTATTCTTAAAAATAAGGGACATAAATAAATTTACATGATAGAAAATTGTATTTATTAATAATAATTCATAATAAATAAGTTATTAATTCTTATTGATTACAAAGAAATATGAAATTATTTATACTATAAATTTTATTTTTTATATTTGATATTAGAATTTATTGATTATTTATAATTCCCCTACCTCAATCATCTGTTAGTATTGAAATTTTTTAATTAATATATATTTTTATAATTATATTATTAATATTATAAATAAAAAATTATTATTATATATATTTATAAAATTAAATAAAAATAAGTTTATAAAAAATAATAGAAGGGTGTGAGAGGTTCGATACAGTGCAATCCTTAGAATTATTTTGAAGAAGGCACCCTCTAAGAAATCACCATCTAAAAATACCTATTAATAAGGTGATGTTTTAGATAACTCCTTCTTCATATGATTTTTGAAGAATTTAATGAATAACTCCTTATTTAGAAAATTTTTAAGGAAGACATTGTTCGAGAAAATGCCCACCCTTCCACCATTGGCCACCAAAAGACCACTCCAGATTAGGAAATAGTTTCACAATCATCATATTTTTGGAAATAGTTTTCGAGTTCCTATTTCATTTGGAAATTGTCCCTTTCAGATGTACTATACATGGTTATGTGATGTTTTTCTGATGTGGATTCTATGATCTAAATGGGGTATTGAATGTGATAATGAAAAAATATGTGGTTTGGCGATAGAATAATATATTATTCCTTTTTCAAGGAATTGTGTATGCTAGGACAGGGCCTAACCCACACCAACATATGACTTTGGCGGGGATGGAGTGAGTAGAATGTGATCCATCAGTATATAGGATTACTAGGTTAGAGAGAACCTCTATTTGAGGTACCCTAATATAGATAAATACCTTCGATATGATTCTTTCTTCTTTTATTCAGTACATGGCGATGGAACCTTTTTGTGGATGGAAAAAAGTATACCCAATTAGTTGAGGTTTTGGTTTCTTTTTTTATTTACTAGGGATATTATATGTGTCTTCTACAATCTAATCATCGGTTTCAGGGATAAGGTATTCATGGAAAAAATTATAATATTATTATCAAAATTTATATAAATAAATTCTATGTCTATTATCCTTCTTCAGATGAAATATATAACTGAAATAAACCATGATATATTTTATAAAATTAAAGGTAGTAAATATAAAAAATATAATATTTTTATTACATCTATTGGTATAAATAGATGTAACCTAATTTTTAAATGGATGTATAATGAATAATAAAATAAAAGTTTAATACTGATTAGCTTATAAAATCAAATTATCAAAGATATATTACTAATAAGACCATTTTATGAAAAAAATGGAAATTAAAATATCTTTTTTGTGCTACATACATTCAATATAAAAAACCAAATATATTTTGGTTAAATGAAAATAATGTATATTTTTTATAAAATAATATATTAATTCTAATTTATATATTAATTGACTAGAAATATGGAAATAAATAATAAATCTTTGAAAAATTTTCATATAACTATAAACAAATCATTATAGTTTATTTTTCCATTAAAATGTAAAATTATTTAATTTTAGAATATGAATTTGAAAATTTAGTCATTCTTATAAAATTCATCTGGAAAATATTTTGTTATTATGATTTTTTTATTCATAGAAATGGGTAAAATGTTTATAATAGTGTTTACAACAATACCCCAATGTTGATGACATCATCATAATATACGTACAAATTAAAAATAATGAATCATTTTTTTCAATCAAAAATGTAATCAATGAATTATTTTTTATTTAAATATTCAATATTAAATATTTATTTCCTATTTTTAACATTTTATAATCAGAATAATATTTTATAATAATAAATTTATTTCCCTTTTTGATTAAATTTTTTTATAGGGTGTAATTCACTTTTGGAGTTCATTGAAATCTATGTAAATCCAATTTTTTATTAATAAATAAAATAATGTAATGAAAATAAATAAAATAGGTATGTCTATCCTAAAAACATTTATAATTAAAAATTCACATTTCTTAAAAATATTATGAACATATTATGAAAATATTATTTCAAATAATTTTCATAACCCATGAAAGTTTTATATGATAAAATTATTGTTATATATGAAATCATAATTTTTAAATTATTTATTAATAGTAATTTTATTTTTGGTCATAATAATAAATTATATGGGGTAAATATTTTGTTACCATGGTAAAAGTAAATTATGGTGTCATGAACAAGTTGGGGTCGACTGATCATGCAAAACGATCTGGCCTTCCACATGGCCTGAAGCACTCCTCCCCAAATTCTAGAGGCTACCGAATAAGGAGAGGGTCTAATATATGTATCAAAGAGACTATACCCACTAGTTCAAGTGAAATAATAGAAAAAAATATCCAAACTCCTAAAAATGGTAAACACCAGGGTACAAATAATAAATAACTGAAATAGATAATTTTATAATAAATGAAGTGTATCATACAATCATACAGAATCAAAGCACAAAAATAACAGGACAGATAGTCACCCACTAGGACGAACACAAATTCAAGATATACAAAATGAAAATATATACAATATGATATCATACTATCTTCGATAAAAACCACATTCCCAGTCTCCTCAAAGCTCTAGTTGCACCAGTTCGATCCCAAGACTCTACTAGAGCAGCACCGCTCGATAAAGAAACACTAGGTCATATCCACATCAATATGATGACCTATAATAAAATGTAAAATTAGACATTTTTCTTGCACACAAAATGATTTTCACATATATGGGGTGATAAATAAATATCATAATACCACCCATAACAATTAACCTATAATATATTTTCATGAATAGTATATGAACACATGATATGCCTATGGAACCCTAATAATAAAAAATTATGGAAAAAAAGAACAACATCCTAAAAATTTGTTCAAAAATAAAAATATCCAACCATGGGTTCTATCATAACAACCTAGGTATGTCAACCCTTGCTATAGCTCATAAGAGAGAGTTTACAACACAAGGATCACCCAATCACACGACATCGAGCATGTCCACTAGATCTACACATGAGCTCTTTGACTTCTAAGAAAAGTGAATGATAAAAATACAAGAATCAAGTAATAAATATATACATCCACTTGGTAAATGTTCATATACCAAGATCTATAAGTCTCATAGCATTATTTGAATTGGGAACACAAACAACTTGGAGAATATAAGTAGATAAACCGGTAATCCTTAATTTCCTATAGAATGAATCAGGCACCAGCTATAGACTTAAACAAAAATAACCCATGGGATCCGTATATATAATCAAAATCAATGAGAATACATGGTTCTAGGTGAATATCAGAATCAAGTATGTTAACCTATTGCAAAGGTGTAACATACAACTAGAGTGGTTTAGTCGTCCAAATTTTTTATTGTCTCCCTAATCCCGTCTAACCACAACTAAATAATAAAGTATTAAACTAGATAAAAAATTATATCCAATTTTCAATCCAAGAAATACTTGGCGTATCCTTGTCAACATATTTTCCTAGGTAGAAATTTACTCAAACAATATAGCCAATGTTCCACAAAATGTTGGATTATTGAAACTCTCACCCACTGTACAAATTTATGAACTTGTGGCACTGATCAACTCTCAAAAAAAGGGATGGGTCCTCTCCACAGTCCCCTGTATATCACTATCCAACAAAAATCCACCATGGGCTCTCAAAAACCTACCTTAGGGCCAAACCATTCTCATGAATCCGATGGTCCTTGGAGTCATAAAAAAAAGTGAAATCTTATAAGGTTCTGCCATGCTGCATCCATGATCGAAGGAATTTTCTTTCAAAAGATCCAAAAAAATACCCAAAGGCCATATAAATATAAGGAAAACCATTGAGGGGTTCCATTAGATAACTAAAATAATAGGATATTCTCAGTACATAACAATCCAAAATAATCCTTAGGGGACTCCAGTTGATCGTCGATGAACAACACATCCAATTTAGAATTCATATAAAAAACATTCCAACTTTGGTATTCACAATAGTTCTCATGACCACCACAAAAAAAAAAGAACGACCATAAGAAATCCTAAATACAAGAAAAAACTAAGGGAAGATAACACAATTAAAAACCCAAACATGACTTCGGAGAAAATTACACAACCATGGGCACCAACTCACCAACAAGGGAATCCAAACAATACCATGCAAGATGATAATTATTAGCAACCAACTATTATAGTCACTGATCACTCAATTAGAAACTAATCACAAATGTAATCCTCATAGGTCACTGAGAATCATCTACACAAATAAAAAACTCAGATGTCAGTGCCATCTCACAGCATCAACCAGCCAAAAGGGTCAAATCAATATGGTCCTAAAACTATGGAACAAAACATTAACTGATCTTACATCGAAAAATGGGCCTCAAAACATAGGGATAAACAAATTATTCACAATGGTAAAACTCGATCCAAACATCCAAAATTTGTATGAAAGAACCTAGAACAACACTATCCTATAGTCCAGAAGCAACACAAACTAATGAGTTCGCAACCCTCTCCCGAGCCTCGCAACTCACAACCCAACCCATAGGAGGTATATGCAACCAACCCGTAAATAAATCCTACCTAAAAACTCTCACCCATACAAAACTACATAAAAAACAACTAAAAACTCCAAATAGATTAAACTAATATGATCAATGATTAAAAAATATTAGAATACACTTCTAAGAATTTTAATTATAACTCATGGGTGAGAAATTGAATAAAAATTCCAAGGAAGGAGAAAGTACATTATGTGTACATAGATTAAAATACATGTATAACCAAGGGTCCCCTATGTCCATGTGCTTTACACCACTCAGCATGAAATTTTTAAATTTATATATTTTTTACCTCTTAGTACATAGTTTGTAACCCCACATGTGTCCCTGCTTATGAAATTATCCACATTGGGCATCAAAAACTCTCGATTACATGGTTTATACCATAAATAATTATTATTTAACCTAGTAATGGTACCCCCTCCATGCACCCTCATAAATGATCTATCCAAGAATATCATATTGTAATTGTATGTGTTCCTCACACAGGTTCTGACCGTGCATAGTACACAACATTGTTCCCAAAGAACACGTTGATCCACCACTACAATTTTTGAAGTCTATATTACATTTCTAGTAGTCTTTAAAATAATCTTCCCAAATTGTAAGAATATAAGGAATGATTTCTCTTAACCACATGCTCTACACATGAGTTTTACATAACAAAACCCCTCACAATGACCTAAAACTTCTATTACTCCAGGATTAATCATAGACTGCCCTAAAAACTATGTACAAAAACCCATTAAAAGGATTACGAAAATTCTTAAATGTCTATTTATTGTAAAAACATTAAAAAATCCCACCTCCTAGTAGAAACCACTGAATCTTTACACCGGGTATTCATCATACAACCTCCAAGCATCAATCAACCTATACTTGAGCTCCCATGGTAGTTCCATGTTCTCTCCATCTAAATAATCTATCCCTCTAAGACCCTCATCCATATAAAACAATATTTCGTGGGGGATTTGAAGGGAATAAAAAGGGAAATTTTATAAAATAAAAATATAAAAGTAAAAATAGAGTAAAAAAAGAAAATGAAATGAAAATGGGGCTGGTCCCTACCCTGGTGCCCATAATATGTTTTTTCCTCAACATTTAATAACCCATCTTCTAAACTCAATCATATAGATAGAATCAGAATCCAATGATCTATTGGAAATATACAACAAAATTGGAATTTAAAAATAAAATAATATTTAATTAATTGAATATTAAATATTCTGTGAAAATTATAACAACTCACAATTCCACCAAAATACTACCATATAGTAAAAAAACTATTCTGGGACCCTCATAGTGGTTATAAAAATTTCCCAAGATCACCATATTGGATAATTTTTATTTTTCAAATCCATTATTTTTATGAAGAAATTAATATTTGCGTATATTTTCATCACTCTTGATGATGCAAGGTGTCACATGTGCTAAAAGCTAAAACTATGGATAAAGTATTAAAAATACTTAAATAGTATCTACTAATGTCTAGAGAAGTATTCTATCAACCCATTACTCACAAACACTATATTATTTTCCAAATTTGGACTCATATACAATGAATAGTTTCTTATCCTTTTATATTATTAAAAATATTCCACTAATGCCTATTATAAAAGGAAACATCCACTACTAATTATTATAAACTTCAAAATAAATACATTTACATTTGATCCTATACCCATTTTACATCATTTAGATCACTATCCCATGTTTGGCAGCCTAATGAACTAATAACAATTTAGAATTCCTCCATTTCCAGATGTCCTATAAGAGAAGGTTCAAGTTCATAATGTGAGTGAAAATAACTTCATAATTTTTTTCATCTATTCATTTATATAATAAATTTATTTTAACAATTTTAATATATTTAGATTTTTATTAATAATAGAATTAATTGTTATTTTCGTAGATATATATCCTTTATCTTCCATTTTTGATTTTTTCAAAAAAAATTGAATGTCCTTCATACATATATGTATACTACATCATCCATGAAGTGATTTACTTTTTTTATAACCACTATACAAGGAATTTTCAAAGAGGTGATTAAATGAATAAATATGATATTTATTAAAATTTAAATATTATATAATGATAAATGATTTTATACTTTCCTATTTTTCTAGGAAAAAATGAAAAAATAGTCTATGATTACGTGAGGACTAAAACCTCAATGGAGTGAAGTAATTTTTTTTAATAATTGCCTAACATAGTTAGTTATAAGAGTATGTTAACATTATATTTATAACAAAATTAATATTTTAGACATTTTAATAATAATCTACCATCTTTTCTTCTCATCCATTATAAAATGATAACATCGCTTGTGTGTAAATACCAAATAATACCTCTATAGAACATATGTGTTATTTTTATTAACACCCTACATGTATGGTAAAAATAGATATTTAATGAATATATGTGATATTTTGAATAAATATTAATCACTATACAAGTTCTGAATGTATATAAAAAAATTGATCTTCATTATTCTGTAATACGTCGATATTAGTAACTTACTCGAAATATGATCACTATGGATTCAATTTTGGAAAAAAATTACCAATGATTTACATGGAATAAAAATTGGAAATAATAAATCAATAAAAAAATTATATCATGAATAATCTAGTAACTATGTAATTTTTATTAATGAATTGGTTCTAAAATCTCTATTATAAAACAAGTACAAGAAATTCAAAATTACATATATCCAATGATAAAAATATAAATTGACTGAATAATATATGAGTAGTGAATGGGTATAATTAATGATTATCAACAAAAATATATAGGAATAAGGTTATAAAATAATTTATTATGATGGTTATTTTTATTATATAAGAGGATAAATAGTTTTCATCAATTTCAATAGTAAAAGGTAAGGGAACTTATAATTTTTTTCCATTGAGTCATATGACACATTGATATATTTTTTATTTCTTATTGTGTATAAACATCCAGTTAGCTAAATAATATCATTATTCAATTTTAATTCATTGAATTTAATTATCCATTCAAGGTTACCTCTTTCAAGAACATTCAATTTTAATATTTTCAAAAACATATGATTTTAAATTTGAATTTCACTCATTTTTCTTTAGGAATATTTTTCCATGATATCCATATTTTGAATCCTACATATTTTCTCCATTATATTTTTGAAATAAAAATATGCACTATTTGTTGTCTCTTAAAATTTTTTCTTTATCACTTTTCAAAATAAGATATATTACTCTTTTAATGATATGGTTCTCGGTAAGGATAATTCCAAATATTATTCAAATTTACATCCATTATCTTCCACTTAACAATTATAGATTTAGAATTTATTTATTTTCAAATTTCCATATTTATAAATTCCCATTTGGAGTAAATTTTACCAAAATAATCCTCCAATTATAATCATGAGAATTATATTTTAATGTGACATCTGACTTCACTTCCTATTAACCTTATCCTTATTTAGAAAAGGTAATTTTTTTAATATTTTCACTAAATTTTTTCCCCATACCCTTTTCCAGAGATATTTAATGATCACCGCCTCTATGATTCCAAAATGTTTCCAAATAAATTTTATTACCCTTTTCATTATAATTTATTTTAAAATGAGGAATCAATACATAAAGCCTTATTATACTTATTTCTAAATTTAAATAATTAATTCCATTTTAAAAGAGTTTTTCATTTGTGTAAAATTCCTTTGCAGCTTCATACATTAACAAGGGATGATCTGTAATGACACAAACACCTTATTTTTCTTTATGATTTATGAACATGTTATTCAAATTATTGACTTGGGAATGTATTCACAACTCATATTTTCATTATTCCAATATGATAAGTTGTTGACTTCTAAAGATTTTAGATTATTCAATATATATATGGAAATTACAACAATGTGTATACAAGAGGATGGTTGTAGATTTATATATCACCTCGATAGATAAACCAATCTCAAAAGATAGTTATTTTTGTGTATCTAGTGTAATCCCATGAATATGTTAGTAATTTATTAGGTGATGTCATTATTGTAGGAATAAATTATTGATTATTATCATGGTATTATGAATATTGAATTATTTTCTTCTATGATGGTAGAAAAAATTCATTGTATATGATCATGATGGTAAGAATAGTTTCTTGTCTTTGGTCAAGATGGTAAGAATATTGTACTAGATGGAGTCATGACTGAGAGAATAATTTATTGGGTGAAATCAAGAATGTAAAAAATAATGTTCTTCCTATGATCATGATTTTAATAATAATTTATTAGTTTTTGTTAGTATATAAATTATGATTTATTAAAATATGACTTGATGGTAATCTTATGATAGTATATATTTTGTATTATATCACTATGAAATCAATTATTTTTAACCATGTGATTACATAAATAACTATATTACCCATGGATATATCTTAGGCTATTGTTGATAATTATATGTAATTTTTACTTATTATTAACACTACTATATTTTATATACCATTTTCACCTATTATTTCAAGGGTAGTATGATTTTCCTTACTGAGAATTAGTAGTACCTAGATATTTAAAAAAACAATATATTCCAAAATGTATACTATATGCAACACCATGCATAAATAAACCACAAAGTATTATTTTATAATTGATTCATTAATGAAATTTAACATGAATTTATTAATAGAAGTATCTTAATTTTCAAATATAGATATTACATAATCATTAAAAATGTTCTGATAAATTCTTAATAATTAAGAACCCAATTTTTCATAATGCCATTATATTTTATAAAATACAATTTTTAAAAATAATTTTTAATTAAAAAATATTGTACTTAAATATTGGAACTATTATAAATTTAATTCAATAATAATAATATAATTTTTTAAATTAACATCTCAAAATCAATTTATGGTCAAATTTTAGTACTTTTATGAAATGGTTAATTTTCTAAGAAATAGTGCAAATAATGATTATTATTGAAGACTTTATTTGTGAATCAAGAATTTAAAAAATAAATTATTGTTTTAAATTTATTTGGAGAAATTTTATTTCTATTATATTATTAAAAATGAAATCATGTTCATTTGAATCAATTTTTTGGTTGATTTTGGTATGGAAATATTTTTATACTTAAATGGGTATTATTCAGAAAAATGGTTTTCATTATGTTTTAAGGGATTATGTTTAATTAACATAATTCCATTATATAAATGTAATCTTGAAGAATGGATTTCATTTTTTGAATTAAGATGTATAATTTTTTTAATAGTTCCATTGTAACACCCGAGATTTTTATGAGTAATATTTTGTTTTTATATCATCAAAGGAATCTTTCACTACACACTTGCTTGGCTTACTTTATACGCAATCACGACCTTCCTCGACAGCTTGCGTCATACGCAATACCGAGTTTCACTAAACAACGATATGCTATTAAAATATTATTAAAACTAGCCGTTATGAATAGTAATAACCACTTTTTGAAATTTTATAAATTTTATTTTTCAAAATGGACTTCATTTTTGGATTCGGAATATCGAAATTAGCCTAGGGTGAAATTTTGGTATTTTTCTGAAAACTTTCAATTTTTGAGGAATAGTGAAACCACTAAGTGGTAGGTTAAAAACTGAATTTTGCATAAAACATAATTTTACCGCTTCTGTGAATGGAATTTCGAAAATCCGACAGACACGGTTGATATCAGTAAGAAAAATGTGGTTCAATGAGATAAAAATAATTTTTTTGTGAATAGTAACTTTTTACTTTTTTTTACCGCAGTTAATAGTAAATATGCTAACTAAGGGTAAAAATGATATTACTATTACCCTAACACATGTCCTAATTCTATTGGATAAGTGTAATTCGACCAAAAACAACATTATGAATAAAATATGACCATTTAGTCCCACTTGAGTTAGATTAGAACATTTATTATTAATTTATTTAAAGAAGGGTTAAAATAGTTAAAATCAAAGTTTAATAAGTAAATAATTTTTAATATGGGGTTATACATAAGATAAATTCGACTATAAATATTCATTAGAAAGATAAAAATATTTCCTACATAATGATATTTTATTTATAATTTTTAGACATTAAATATGTTAATTTATTTATGACACAATGATGAAGTAGTAATTATCTTATTAATGAAATATTGACATAATTGATGTTATAAACACCAAAATAAATATAATTTAAGACTTTTTATGAATTACACTAATTTTATAGGTTAATATGATATATTAGTGTTGATTTAATCAACTTGGTTCGAACATATAATTCTGTTATGACTTTCACAAAAATCATATATCAAATAGTGTCAAAATTGACACAAAATAGTTTTAAATAAAATATTATATTATTAATTGTTATTTTATTCCTAAAAATCTAAGGTTCGGCCAAATGACTTAGATAAGGATATATATATTAATAATAAACAATTTGGTGTTATTTTGGTATGTTATTGTATGTTTATTAACCATATAGTGAAAGAAAACAAAAAGACATGGTAAAAGTTAAATTATTTAACTTAGAGTTAAATCTAATTGATAAGGTTAAAATAATACCCTAAACATGTCTAAATCCTATTGGTTGATAGTAGTTTGAGCCATCCCCACTTTAGCTTCGAAATAAGACCCTTTGGAACCATTATAAACCGATTTTGACTTTAATATAAAATAATATTTTGAGATATTCTTAAGGTGCCCCTCTCCTCCCTTATAAAAGGGCACCTCCTCCCCCTCCTCCTCACACCAATTTGAGCACTAAATCTCGTCCAACCCCTGCCATTTTCTCCTCTCCACTTCCCTAGAATAATCCTAGAGGTCCTGGTCTTCTTCAAAGACCAATATTGGTTCCCTAAGTGGAGGATTCAAAAAGGCGTTCCAAAGAAGAGGAAATATCCATTACCGATCTTTTCAATTTCTTTCTTCTTCAACTTCTTATTCTTTAGTTGTTTCATGATAAAGTAATAACATCAGTATTACTTACATACTGATATGTTATTATAAATATGAAACAACCCTAATTTACCTTCTATCCATCCTACGGAAAAATGAAATCACCGCGCGTGCGTACGTACGGAATACCGTCTCCACGCCGTGGTGTAATCTATTTTCCACCATCACCTTACAAGGATGGGTATAATGGTGTAATGTGTAACTATTTATAATTATTATAAAGTAATATTGATACTGAAATAATATATATATACTCCAATACAGTTCCACGATCATAGAAACGATATCATCACTCGTGCGTACGTACGGAATATCGTCTCCACGATGTGATGCGACTCGTCCTACATGATCATCATTACATAGTAATTATATAAATGAATTGAATGAATAAATATGATATATGTTACACTAATACAATTCTGGATATAAGGTATCTATAACCTTAAAATAAGAATAAGAATTTATTCGGCAAAACACGCATAAGAACAAAAGGCAATAAGGACCCGAGTAACAAGTAACAATGAAATATTACTATCAAGAAGCTAAGAATATGACCATATATGATATCATATCAATATGTATGATTCTGTAATAAGTCAATAACATTATTTAAACCATTATACAGGATCTTCGGACACGTACAATGCAAATCGGACCTAAGGTAAGGGGAAATATCACAATCTCATTTTTATCCGAGATTGTTTATTCGTAAGTATTTACTGGGGTGTATTTTATCATCCACATCCATGTAACCTCAATATGTAATATTGTTTCTATCCACTTACAATAGTTTAAATCCAATTATACCCTTCGGTGAGTTTTTAGTAAAGAATATGAAAGGAATATTTTGTCATTTTTTTCGTACGAGGTACTTTTTGACTTTTCCGACAAAAGTACGAAGAATGTTTTTTTTAACTTATACGGCATGAATGGACTTTTAAAACAAAATTTCCAAGAATCTCCCTTTACAAGTTTTCAAGTTTATTTTTAAGCAACTTCTTTATTTTAAAGTCGTATGACATGTTATGAAATGAAAAATGTTTTTGAAGTAGAAAGGATATTTTCCTCAAAAATGGAGTTCAAGTATTTTATCAAAATTATTTTCCATCTAAGATAATAAAAGGGTTCTGTTTTTATCCCTATTATTACATTGGTTTGATTATGTTGTGATGGAAATATTTTTATGAATTCCTTTATCTTATATGAATTGTTTTATGATGTCATGTTGTTTAAGAATCTCATTTTTGTTACATGGGTTACGCAATGATGTATGGTTTATGATTATGTGGCACACATAAGAAAGGATTCATTATAAGATGGGTGGGACCTATATCTCCCTCCAATGCTTTGGGTAAAGATTTTATATCTCATGAGACAGACATGGCTGGAACGGTAGGTTATACCGGTTCAGTGAAACAGGACTGGAACGAGGGTGACTCGGTTCAGAAAGGGACTTTGTCCACTAAGATAGTATTGGCAATGAGTCATGACTAACAAGAAATGATGTTCCATGATTATGTGTGCATGCCACAAAGTTTCAAGTTTCATGTTATGATTATGGGGATCTCATTTTCACTTCTATGATTTATTCCATGTTAAGATATTATGATCTCTTTTGCAGGTTATGATTTTCAAAAAGATATGATATGATTTTTATTTCCTTTATTTGCCCTTGCTGAGCATTTGAGCTCACCCTTTTATGTTTTCTTTTCCCCAGGTCAGGAAGATGGATATTAAGTAGAATATGCTAAATGGGACCCTAGATATGATGAAATAAATTGGAGACACTGTAGAAGATTTATGAACCAGTTGTTTATGTTTCCCAGTTTCTAAAGACACTATACCTATACGGTCCTTTGTGGTTTTGTCATATGTTGTAATAAGTGTGCTTCAATTTTGAAGTATTAACAATGTATGTAAAGTATGGGTCGCTATAGTTGGTATCAGAAGAAAGGTATAGTCAACCTTTAGAAACAAGGATGTGAAAGCCTTTGTAAGAACCCTAAGGATAATTATAAGCATAGAACACAATCTTAGTGTTTTAGAAATGGCCATGAATAACCTAGGATAAGACGTTAAGCATGAAAATTTTATTCTTGAATTATGTGGTTTTCCTATTATAATTAGTGTTTCTCACACTATTCTTCTTGGTTTTAGTCAATGGCTGGAAGCCGAAGGAACCGTGTTATTGCGGAATGCGATGGGCAATGCAATTATTGTCCCGCTGAGCAACCAAACGATATGGGACCTGGAATGCAAAATCTTGTAGCCATGCTCACAAAACTTTCTCAAGCTATGAATCATGCAGGACTTCCAAACGAGAAAAGGAAGGAGCAACATTCTGTTGAATCCTTCATGAGGCTGCGTCCACCTTCTTTCAGTGGCTCTACTGATCCATTAGTTGCTGAACAATGGATTAGTACTACTGAAAAGATATTTTCAGTTCTTCAATGTTCTGAACATGATAAAGTCATCCTATCAGTGTATCGTTTGGAAGGAGATGCTGATCAATGGTGGAATCTTATTAAGAATACGGGGCAAAGGGATGAAATTGAGTCTATGTAATGGGATGAGTTCGAGAACTTATTTTTCAATAATTACTTCCCTCGTATTCTCCGAACAAGGATAGAGAAAGAGTTTCTTGAACTGAAGCAAAGGGATGATGAATCTGTTGGTACCTATGAAGCAAATTTTACAAGACTTGCAAGGTACTCTTCTGGTATTATTATCCAACCTGAGAGTAAGATCGTTCGATTCTTTAGTGGCTTAAAACCAAGTCTTCGAAGGGCGTTAGTCATAAGGGACTTCAATAGCTACGAGGAAATCGTTTGATGTGCTCTCAATGTCGAGATGGATATTGGAGTAACCCATCAGTCACATGGGTTTGATAAGGAGAGGAAGATGGAATTCAAAGGAAAATCTAAAGAGCACACTGAAAAGAAGATGAGCTTTCCCTTATGCTCAAAGTGTGGAAAGAAACATGGAGGGAGTTGTCTTAAAGGGACAAGTAAATGTTTCAAATGTGGAAAGGAAGGTAATCAGGCATTTGAATGCCACGATAATGGGAAGAAGATGTCTAATGATGCAAACAAAGGAAGGGATACACAGAATGATCCTACTACACTTCAATGTTTCAAGTGCAAGGGATGGGGAATTATGCCAATCAATGCCAAAATCCAAGGGTTGATGATGATGGTCAACGTCAACAAAATCTTAATGCTAAAGACAAAGGAAAGTCACATGCAATTTCTATTAGCGATGTGGAGTACGATAACGAAGTGGTGAATTGTACACTTACCATCCACTCTAAAGTAGAAAATGTTTTATTTGATTCTGGATCCACCCACTCTTTTATTTCTAAAGAATTTTCTAAGGGTATCACCGTATTACATCAACAATTAGATGTTGATTTAGGATTTAGCTGTGACAACACCTAATGGCACAACGGTCGTATCAAAAGTTTATAATTCTTCTCCGATCGAAGTTTGTGGGAAAGTGCTTCCTGGAAATCTTGGGATCCTTCCTTTAGTGGAATTTGATGTGATTCTTGGCATGGATTGGCTTTCTCTACATGGAGCTCATATCAATTGCCAAAGAAGGGAAGTCACATTTCATATTCCAGATCAATCTACGATCGTCTATCGATGCAAGGATGAATATAACCTTCCAGTGGAAATTCCTTCCATCTTATGGGTGTTGATTCCACTAAATGAAGGTTATTTATCTCAAATGGTTGGTGAGAAACTTACGATTAAGAATATTCCCATCGTACGTGAGTTTGATGATGTCTTTTCGGAGGAATTATCGGGTCTTCCACCAAATCGTGAAGTTGAGTTTTCAATAGAACTCGTACCGGGCACTTTGCCAATTTCAAAGACACCTTATAGAATGGCCCCAATTGAGTTGCAGGAATTGAAGAAGCAACTCCAAGAGAATCTTGATAAGGGATTCATATGCCCTAGTGCGTCACCTTGGGGAGCACCCGTTCAATTTGTTAAGAAGAAATATGGATCAATGAGACTCTGCATTGATTATCGAGAACTTAACAAGATCACTATCAAGAACAAATATCCTCTCCCACGCATTGATGACTTGTTTGACCAACTACGCGGAGCTCAATACTTTTCCATGATTGATCTTCGTTCAGGGTATCATCAATTAAGGGTCAAAAGGGAGGATATACCAAAGACGGCTTTCCGTACACGGTATGGACACTATGAATTTATAGTGATGCCATTTGGTCTTACTAATTCCCCTTCTATCTTCATGGATCTAATGAATAGAGTCTTTAGAGACCATCTTGATCAATTTGTGGTAGTCTTTATAGACGATATTCTTGTCTATTCAAAGAGCAAGGAAGAGCATGAAGATCACTTGAGAATTATATTGAATACCCTGAGAAAGGAGAAGCATTATGCCAAATTTACCAAGTGTGAATTTTGGCTTCAAAAAGTTGCATTTTTGGGTCACATAATCTCAAAAGAGAGGATATCTGTGGATCCAGCAAAAATAGAGCTTATCGAAAGATGGTCGAGACCAACAACAGTAACTGAGATCTGAAGTTTTCTTGGTTTGGCTGGATATTATCGACATTTGGTAAAATATTTTTCACGATTATCTAATCCACTCACCAAGTTGACTTGGAAAGGAGTTAAGTTTTTCTGGATAGAGGAATGTGAAGAGAATTTCAAGGAGTTGAAAAGAAGGTTATCTAGTGCACCTGTGCTCACACTGCCCTGTAGTGGAGAAAGGTTTGTGATCTACAGTGATGCATCCAAGAAGGGATTGGGGTGTGCTCTTATGCAAAATGATATGGTGATAGCTTATGCCTCACGACAGTTGAAAATCCATGAGAAAAATTACCCAACAAATGATTTGGAGTTGGCTGCAGTAATCTTTGCATTAAAGATTTGGAGGCATTACCTTTATGGTGAAAGGTGTGATATTTATACTGATCATAAAAGTTTAAAGTATATTTTCACACAAAAGGAGTTGAATATGCGTCAAAGAAGATGGTTGGAGCTGATTAAGGATTATGACTGCTCAATCCATTACCACCCTGGGAAAGCAAACAAGGTGGCAGATGCATTAAGTCGACAAGACCATGCTAGTTTATCCATGATGAGGATCACAAAAGATCCAATATTTATGGATTTACAAAGGATGGATCTTGGAATTATAATGGAAAAGGAAAAATCTTATCTATATCAAATGAATGTTCAACCATCTATACAAGTGAAGATTAAAGAGGCACAGAAAGAAGATGTTGAGTTACAAAACAAGGTGAGAAATGTTCCTGAATTCAACCTTGATTGTGATGGGATAATAAAGTTCAGGAATCGGGTTTGTGTTCCTTCCATCCCCGAATTAAGGAAGGAGCTGCTGGATGAGGCTCATAGTTCTTCATTCTCTATTCATCCTGGAAGCACGAAGATGTATAGGGACCTGAAAGAGTACTTCTTGTGGGATGGCATGAAAAGAGATGTTGCTGAATATGTCTCTCGATGCTTGGTTTGTCAAAAAGTTAAAGCTGAGAGACAGTAGTCTAAGGGGATGTTACAACCATTACCCATACCCGAATAGAAATGGGAAAACATCACTATGGACTTTGTCACAGGACTTCCTAAAACATACAAAGGCAATAATGCTATCTGGGTCATAGTTGATCATCTTATAAAGTCTGCACACTTCATTTCTATTAGAGAGGATTTATCTCTAGATCAGCTTTCCAGGATATATGTAAAGTAAGTGGTAATATTGCATGGAGTACCACTTTCTATTATATCTGATCGGGATCCGAGATTTACCTTGATGTTCTGGCGAAGTCTTCAGCATACTCTGGATACAGAGTTGAGTTTCAGCACTGCTTATCATCCCCAGACAGACGGTCAGTCTGAGAGAACAATTCAAACCCTATAAGATATGTTGAGAGCTTGCTCTATGGATTTCAAAGGAGGTTGGGATTAACACCTACCTTTGGTGGAATTTTCTTATAATAATAGCTTTCACTCCAGTATTCAGATGGCTCCTTATGAAGCTCACTATGGAAAGAAATGCAGGACTCCAACTTGCTGGGATGAAGTTGGGGAAAGAAAGCTATTAGGACCTGATCTCATTGATGAAATGGCAGAAAAGGTCAGATCTATTCAACAAAACATAAGAGCAGCTCAGAGTCGACAGAAAAGTTATGCCGACAATGGAAGAAAAGACCTAGAGTTGGAAGTGGGTGATAAAGTGTTCTTACGAATATCTCCCTGGAAGAGGGTTATGAGATTTGGAAAGAAGGGGAAGTTGGGCCCTAGATATATCGGTCCTTTTGAAATACTGGATCGTGTTGGGAAGGTAGCTTACCGATTGGCGCATCCACCGAATCTCTCTCAAGTTCACTATGTGTTCCATGTATCTCTCCTGAGAAAGTACATACCAGATCCTTCACATGTACTCAGCTCAGAAGTTGTACCGCTGGAGCAAGATCTTTCTTATGAAGAACAGCCGATAGAGATTCTGGATCGTACCGAAAAAGTCCTATGAAACAAGACCACTTGATTGGTGAATGTTTTATGGAGGAACCACCAACTTGAAGAAGCTACATGGGAGCTTGAGGATACGATGAGGGAGAAGTATCCTCATCTGTTTGTTACAAAGTGACGAATTTCGAGGGCGAAATTCTTTTTAAGGGGGGTAGAATGTAACACCCGAGATTTTTATGAGTAATATTTTGTTTTTATATCATCAAAGGAATCTTTCACTACACACTTTCTTGGCTTACTTTACACGCAATCACGACCTTCCTCGATAGCTTGCGACATACGCAATACCGAGTTTCCCTAAACAACGATATGCTATTAAAATATTATTAAAACTAGCCGTTATGAATAGTAATAACCACTTTTTGAAATTTTATAAATTTTATTTTTCAAAATGGACTTCATTTTTGGATTCGGAATATCGAAATTAGCCTAGGGTGAAATTTTGGTAATTTTCTGAAAACTTTCAATTTTTGATGAATAGTGAAACCACTAAGTGGTAGGTTAAAAACTGAATTTTGCATAAAACATAATTTTTCCGCTTCTGTGAATGGAATTTCGAAAATCCGATAGAGACGGTTGATATAAGTAAGTAAAATGTGGTTCAATGAGATAAAAATAATTTTTTGATGAATAGTAACTTTTTACTTTTTTTACCGCGGTTAATAGTAAATAGGGTAACTAAGGGTAAAAATGATATCACTATTACCCTAACACATGTCCTAATTCTATTGGATAAGTGTAATTCGACCAAAAGCAACCTTATGAATAAAATATGACCATTTAGGCCCACTTGAGTTAGATTAGGACATTTATTATTAATTTATTTATAGAAGGGTTTAAATAGTTAAAATCAATGTTTAATAAGTAAATCATTTTTTATATAGGGTTATACATAAGATAAATTCGACTATAAATATTCATTAAAGAGATAAAAATATTTCCTACATAATGATATTTTATTTATAATTTTTAGACATTAAATAATTTAATTTATTTATGACACAATGATGATGTAGTAATTATCTTATTAATGAAATATTTACATAATTGATGTAATAAACACCAAAATAAATATAATTTAAGACTTTTTATGAATTAAACTACTTTTATTGGTTACTATGATATATTAGTGTTGATTTAATCAACTTGGTTTGAACATATAATTCTGTTATGACTTTCACAAAAATCATATATCAAATAGTGTCAAAATTAACACAAAATAGTTTTTAAATCAAATATTATATTATTAATTGTTATTTTATTCCTAAGAATCTAAGGTTCGGCCAAATGACATAGATAGGGATATATATATTAATAATAAACAATTTGGGGTTCGTTTGGCATGTTATAGTAAGTGTATTAACCATATAGTGAAAGAAAACAAAAAGACATGGTAAAAGTTAAATTATTTAACTTAGAGTTAAATCTAATTGATAAGGTTAAAATAATACCCTAAACTTGTCTAAATCCTATTGGTTGATAGGATTTCGACCCATACCCACTTTAGCTTCTAAATAATACCCTTTTGAACCATTATAAACCGATTTTGACTTTAATATAAAATAATATTTTGAGATATTCCTAAGGTGCCCCTCTCCTCCCTTATAAAAGGGCACCTCCTCCCCCTCCTCCTCACACCAATTTGAGCACTGAAGCTCGGCCAACCCCTGCCATTTTCTTCTCTCCACTTCCCTAGAATAATCCTAGAGGTCCTGGTCTTCTTCAAAGACCAATATTGGTTCCCTAAGTGGAGGATTCAAAGAGGCGTTCCAAAGAAGAGGTAATATCCATTACCGATCTTTTCAATTTCTTTCTTCTTCAACTTCTTCTTCTTTAGTTGTTTCAGGATAAAGTAATAACATAAGTATTAATTACATACTGATATGTTATTATAAATATAAAACAACCCTAATTCACCTTCTATCCATCCTACGGAAAAATGAAATCACCGCGCGTGCGTACGTACGGAATACCGTCTCCACGTCGTGGTGTAATCTATTTTCCACCATCACCTTACAAGGATGGGTATAATGGTGTAATGAGTAACTATTTATAATTATTATAAATTAATATTGATACTGAAATAATATATATATACTCCAATACAGTTCCATGATCATAGGAACGATATCATCACTCGTGCGTACGTACGGAATACCGTCTCCACGATGTGATGCGACTCGTTCTACCTGATCATCATTACATAGTAATTATATAAATGAATTGAATGAATAAATATGATATATGTTACACTAATACCATTCTGGATATAAGGTATCTATAACCTTAAAATAAGAATAAGAATTTATTCGGCAAAACACGCATAAGGACAAAAGGCAATAAGGACCCGAGTAACAAGTAACAGTGAAATATTACTATCAAGAAGCTAAGAATATGACCATATATGATATCATATCAATATGTATGATTCTGGAATAAGTCAATAACATTATTTAACCCATTATACAGGAGCTTCGGACACGTACAAAGCAAATCGGACCTAAGGTAAGGGGAAATATCACAATCTCATTTTTATCCGAGATTGTTTATTCGTAAGTATTTACTGGGGTGTATTTTATCATCCACATCCATGTTCCCTCAATATGTAATATTGTTTCTATCCACTTGCAATAGTTTAAATCCAATTTTACCCTTTGGTGAGTTTTTAGTAAAGAATATGAAAGGAATCTTTTGTCGTTTTTTTCGTACGAGGTACTTTTTGACTTTTCTGACAAAAGTACGAAGAATGTTTTTTTAACTTATACGGCATGAATGGACTTTTAAAACAAAATTTCCAAGAATCTCCCTTTAAAAGTTTTCAAGTTTATTTTTAATCAACTTCTTTATTTTAAAGTCGTATGACATGTTTTGAAAGGGAAAATGTTTTTGAAGTAGAAAGGATATTTTCCTCAAGAATGGAGTTCAAGTATTTTATCAAAATTATTTTCCATCTAAGATAATAAAAGGGTTCTGTTTTTATCCCTATTATTAAATTGGTTTGATTATGTTGTGATGGAAATATTTTTATGAATTCCTTTATCTTATATGAATTGTTTTATGATGTCATGTTGTTTAAGAATCCCATTTTTGTTACATGGGTTACGCTATGATGTATGGTTTATGATTATGTGGCACACATAAGAAAGGATTCATTATAAGATGGGTGGGACCTATATCTCCCTCCAATGCATTGGGTAAAGATTTTATATCTCATGAGATAGACATGTCTGGAATGGTAGGTTATACCGGTTCAGTGAAATAGGACTGGGACGAGGGTGAATCGGTTCAGAAAGGGACTTTGTCCACTAAGATAGTCTTGGCAATGAGTCATGACTAACAAGAAATGATGTTCCATGATTATGTGTGCATGTCACAAAGTTTCAAGTTTCATGTTATGATTATGGGGATCTCATTTTCAGTTCTATGATTTATTCCATGTTAAGATATTATGATCTCTTTTGCAGGTTATGATTTTAAAAAAGATATGATATGATTTTTATTTCCTTTATTTGCACTTGCTGAGCATTTGAGCTCACCCTTTTATGTTTTCTTTTCCCTAGGTCAGGAAGATGGATATTAAGTAGAATATGCTAAATGGGACCCTAGATATGATGAAATAAATGGGAGACGCTGTAGAAGATTTATGAACCAGTTGTTTATGTTTCCCAGTTTCTAAAGACACTATACCTATATGGTCCTTTGTGGTTTTGTCATATGTTTTAATAAGTGTGCTTCAATTTTGAAGTATTAACAATGTATGTAAAGTATGGGTCGCTATATCCATTCTTATTTTCGGTCAAGATAATTAGCAACCATAGTTGATTTTGTTACCATGATGAAGGTAAATGGGTCAAATAGGGTTTAATTTAATGATATAGTGCTTCTAATTATTTCAAAAAATTGTATTTATTTCATTGGATTAGTATATTTCTTCCCAAATCAATAAAAAATGAAAAAAATACATTTTTTCATTTAAATATTATTTTTCCATTTATAATATTGAAGTAAAATATAATGAAAAAAATATCACTTTCTTGATTTTAATATCGATAATATTTTGTTATCAGTATAAAAAAAACTTATGTTTGTTTCTCACTGATAATATTAACTGTGAATGAATTATTATAACTTTTTAATATTTATAAAATTTTATATGATGAAATAATTACATTAAATTTTAATGCAACACTAATATTGTGTTTGTTTAAGTAGTATAGAAAATGAGTTAATAATGTTTAAAACTCTAAAAAATATTTTTTTGGTGAATAAAAGGGTAAAATTAATTTTTAATATAAATATAAAATATTAGAGTTTTATTAGAGGTTTATATTTTAATTACATTTCATTCATATTGATTTCTAAGTCAAATTATTTGAATAGTTCTTAAAATGACAGCAATATTATTTAATGTTTCGTAATATTCATCTAAATTATTTTTAAATAATTAAATAATGAAATATTACAATTATAATGATAAAAATGATTTAAATTTATCTCTTATTTATTTATTATCATATTACTCCTCATAATAATAATTATCACATAATAATATTGAAAAATACCTTACCATTATTAATGTTATGATTTTTTAACCAAGGTTTTAATGTAAATTATAAAGATTATGATGATATCTTAACCTATAAAAATTGATAGTTTGATTATATTATGACCATAAATTCCATATATAATAAACCATATAATTATTAAATCATTTTACACGAGACGGGCACATATTATACTAAAATAATTTACATATCTCCAAAAAGACATTAATGTTATTTAGTAATAAGTAATGTTTTATAAAATTAATGAAAATTAATAAAAAAAAATATTATAATCAAATTTTATTTTAAATGGTTTAAAACATAATCCATTTTCCATCAATGAGTGACTTTTCAATTTCTGGTTAATGTTTTTATCCATTAAAGTGAAAAAAGCATTGATATCACTATAATTGTCAAAACGGGTTAATGGGTGTTAAAACTAAGATATAGGGGTTAAGATTCACCTAAAATATTCCATATTTTATTAAATGATATTATTGAGACTTATAGTCATAATATTTCTGAAATATATTATTTTTCAATCTCTCGAGTGTAAAAATTAATTTATTTTAGTTTAATACTTTATGTAATTCCAAGAGTTCCCCTCTACTCACTAATAAAAGAGAACCTATTATCTTATAATAATAACACATTTTTGACAAATGTATGTCATCCAATCCATTAAAAAACACCTTACCATATTTTTTAACCACATACGAAATCTTATGGTATTTCTAATAGACTATCCGTCCAAGGGTTAAGGTGTAAACCAAAGAAATATTATCAACAAAAAGGTGTAACTATTTCCCTAGAAGTTTCAACTTAATTTCTTATTATACCTCCAAAAAATAAAAATATCAATTAAAAATCCATCAATACAACATAAAAAATATTATTAATTGATATTATTAGAATGAAACAACCATTGTCCACCTTCTTCTCATTTGATGTAAAATGATAACATTGCTTGTGCGTATGTGTGGACAACCACCTCCAATAAGCGATTTGATTTGTATTTTACATCCACTTTATAGCGATTGAAATAATAATATATTTAATTAATATATATTATATATATGATATAATAAGGAATCTTAAATGTTTAATTATTATTCACCTTTATTTCAATTCATATGTAGCAAAGTGAAAACATCATTCACGTGTATGTATGACTCGCCATCTCCATGAATAGTATAATTAATTTTTCTATATCTATCTTTTCTACATACATATATATAATGAATAAATATGAAATTAATATAATAAATAAAATAAAAGAGATTATGTATCCAATATAAATATTAAACGATTGGGACTTCAAAACCAAATGTTGAAAGAAACATTAAGTAGTTATCATCCAGAACCGTGATTATAATAACAAATTGTTAGTTAAATATTAATAAAATGTTAATAGTAAAACATTTGATTTATATTAAATATTTTTATAGTTCTAGAAGAAATTAATAAAAAATCTTTTTTAATAATACAATAGGATTGAATACATATGAAGAAATAAAAAACTTGAGGTTAGCATTTGTCGTTACAAATCATCTTCTTTTGGAAATATGGTATGTTGTGCACTTATCTTATATTATGAGTTTTTTATACTAAAACATTGACATGTTATATCATTAATCACCTTATTATAATGATGTTTTTAATTTATTTGTATGTTATTCATTAATGGGTTTTATGATCCCAAAGTTACCAAGGTGGTAATGGTTTTTTGATTCAATATCATTATTATCATGATTGTTTAAACATAAATTTACATTTAAGGATATTATATGATATTTTCATAATTAATAAATTTAATATTTTGATCTCATTAATTATTTAAATTTTTTTTCTATTCATTTTTCTCACATTAATTAATTATTACACTAATTGAATGTGTTTAAGGGAACCCAACTTTATTTATCTCTTCGGTCAAAAATCATTTTTCTTTAATACCCATTTTTTTGGAAAATACTATTATATTTCATTTATGATAACCTAAATTAATTTTCATCAATGATTTCATTTTTATAAAATTATTTACATTTAATATTCTTCTCATTTTTCAAATAAGGAACTTTTAACTTTTTACCAAAAATATGAAATGAGTCCTCATTTTAACATATACGACATGAAACAAATCTCCCACTATCTAGATTTATTAATGTATTGAAACAATAATTACATGATTAGAAAGATCATTTAAAATAACAATATTTTATTAATAATTTTGATTTTTTAAAAATATTATTTAAAACTAAAAAGGGTATTTTCTTCAAGAAATAATTTATATATAATTTAATGGAATTTTATATTTGTTATTACAACCATTGAGGTTACAAAGGATTTATTGGGATGTGAACCAATTATACCTTATTTATTAAATATATGGTTTTTTTGTTGGTTTGATGATGAAATAATTGTGAAGCCTATTTTCTTTTCCACTAGTTAAGTTATGATGAATGTTTTGCGGATCTTCATACAAACATATGAATTGGTTTATAATTATGAAATGGGTGGGTATAGAATTATATAGTCCTCAAATGAAGCATGAAACTATTAATTTAATAACTAATAGTGTATATAATAGGTTATCCAAATCATGAATGATGGTACATGGTATGTTATCCCAAGCTCAGTGCATGTACACTTCTAATTACCACATGCCTATGATGTTATTATTGTCTTGGTGGTTATCCTTGACATAAGAACTATATAATAATAATTATTCCTTACTTATGACACTATTTAATGAAATGATATTGTAAAAAATATATATTCTTCTACATCATGTTATTTTCTCCCATTATGATTCATTACTTATGAATATCTTTGATTTATTCCATGACTCTTTTTTATGTTATATGAATTTTTGTGTAAAAATTTCAATGTTTTAGACTGTGTTCTCATAAAATTTATACTCGTGCAACATTTAATGGAACATTGATAACTCTATTATTTACCCTTAATGATCTTCTGGGCTCACCCATTATTATGTATTATTTTTCCTATAATTTTAAGAAAAATTATATGCATCATCTGTCTAAAAGGTTTTCAAGTTTTGAATAACTAATTGGTACACCATGTGGATCATTTATGAACAAGGTTTTTTATTCATCCATGTTTCTAAAGACAATAAACCTTCAGATTTATTTAATATATCATTATTTTTTATAATGAATAGTCATATAATGAGATATAATATTTTCAAATGATAAGTATGGTTTTATATAGTTGGTATCAGATCATGGATTAGTCATCCTTTAGATATTTCAGTTAGAGAACTATAGCAAAACCCACATTTAGAATTATAATTATATAATAACATCGAATGAATATATTATGTGATTTTCATATCAATAAATTCATTTAGGATACTAAAAGTGTTTTTGGTTTTGACACAAATGAATATAGTGGTATCAAACATAATGAAATTTAGTCATGTATATCTCGAACTTCATTCTGGCACATGTGGAATGATCCCTTATTCTTAAATTAGTTTGATACTCTCAGAGGAATATTCTTAGGTTAATTCATGTTTTCTTTATGAACCATTATGATGTATTTGAGCAGATTCTAATCTTGTATGGCCAATAAAAAACCTAATGTGTCAAATATTGAAATGTTAGTGTCATGATTTACACTCCATGTGAATTATTTTTTATTCCACACTATTAATATTGTTTCCCACATTATAAGTTTTGGTTTATGTCAATGGGAAGAAGTATAAGGAATTTATTTAAGTTATAATATGATGTAAAACAGAAATATGAACCTCGTGATCAAAAAAATGAAGTACGATATGGAATGTGAAACCTTGGTATCATTCCTAATCATAAATATCAAAATTTAATTAACAATATCAACTAGGGAGAGATTATTAGAAAACCTATTAATTTAAAACTAACATTTCAGGAAGATCATTTAAGAAGTAAGATTCATCTTTCTACATGCCAAGAATGTGGTAAAATGAACTGATGGGGAGGTCTTATAGGAACGAAAATATGTTTTTTGTGTGGGTTATAAGGGCATAGAGGATGTAATTAATAAATAAAAATAAAGAGTTTGATTAAGGGAAAAAAATTATATTAGAGAAATAATTATATTTCAATGCCATATATTTGAGGAATATGGGAATTATTTAAGCCAACCTACTAATGTAATGGTTAAATCATAGACCATATCAGGCCTTTTCTATACAAATCATTTATGTGAAAGTATTTATGAATTTATGTATTAATAATTTTTATGCTATAAAAGTGTTGAATCAATGATATTATGGATAAAGAAACATGAAAAATTAAAGGACTATTCCATAATACTTTTTCTATAACAATTTAAAATCATATTTTGAATAGTACCAAAAACTATGAAAAGTTATTTCTTTAGAATGTGACATGGATTAATTGGAATAATGTGATGAGTTAAAATTTTAAATTTTATGGGATATTATAGCTAATCCATGAATTTATTTGTGATTTGAGAAAAAATGATTTAGGTTATCTTGGATGATGTCTATTTTGATGGATTATATAATTTATTTAATATCCCTTAATTTTTGTTTGTAATAATGATCATGCAAATTTTTGGATGTGTATATATATTCATATGAGTATTACATTAGAGTTATGGATATTATAAACTATTCATGAGTTTAAGGACGATCATAAGATCATTGGCATAGATTCTAGTCCTGATCCTTTATGTCAAGGTATTTTTGGGTGATTTGAAACTTTTCCTGGGTTTTATAAAGAATACTCTACTGAGGATAAATAACCCTTTGGTAATGTTAATGATTTAATGTTATATTAATTATGGTTTTTGGGATAGTGGGATAATGGAAATAAAAATGGTTGAAAAGTAATTTGTTAACATGATTATATTTTTAGACATATTTCTGCTCAAGATAATGTTCACATTTAGGGATATTTCCAAATTTTTATTAATGATATTTTTGATATTTTTACTACATTATAACATTATATAGTGATCTATCATGGTGATTAATGATATTTTGGGAGATATTTGACATGTTTGTGGTAAATGGCACTCTTATGATTAATGTGAGATTTAACAGAAATATTATTTGGGAATAACCCAATATAAATTTTCAATATCTAAACTAAAGGGTAGGATATATCCATTGAGGATAAAAACTCAATAATATTATTGTTATTTAGGATTTGGGTTCATTTATATATAGAATGATTTATGATGAGCTCTGAATTTGGATATTAACATGAAGGTTAATTCATTTTGGGAAATATATAACCTTATGCTAACCATTTATAGTTTTTGTTAATGTCTTCAAATAGATGGATTATATATATATCATTTCCTAGATTCATGTGATCTAATAAAAGTTTTTTTAGAGGTTTCAGGATGAAAATTTCATTTTTAATACTCATATATTAGAGAAACAGATTAGATTGTGGTTGAAATTTTTTATAAGATGAAATTATACTCATCTAGTAAGAAATTTTCCTAATGTTTGTAATAAATATGGTAAAGTAATTCCTCAAATATAGAAAAATGGATCCTGAAAAAAGTGTTTTCCTAATACCGTTATTTATGATGAATATGTGGCACTTTTCCCACCCCTTTGTTTTATGGGTTTTTTGTCATTAAATTTTAAATGATCATTAAATTTATTATGATCAATGATCTCCATCACACTCAATAATTATATGGACATTAATTTTCCTCTATTTCTTTGTTTTCAAAACCCATTAATTTTTGTATACTATAAAATCTAGATATGTGTTATTATATATAGCAATCGTATTTCTTTTACTCTCTTTCTATGAGGAATTTTTATTAACCCTTTTTATGATGTGGGATTCCATAAACATAAATTATAAATATCAAAAAAAAATTATAACCTAGAATATGTTGAAATCATAAATATATAATGTGGAGAATGTAAAAATATGACATTTTAATATAACAATATTCTCGATAGCATATACAACACTCAACAACTAGCTTCAATGAACCAAAAAATATTATTTTATGGTGATTTAACATTGATTTTGAATTGTATGGTATGAATATAAGTATATAAATTATGATATATATATATAGGAGATAAAAAATATAAATATATTGATAAATTCATAATTGATAAGCACATAGTTTTTGGTATTGTTTTTCAAAAATACATTTTTTGCAATAATGGTTTTTATTGAGATTATATTATGATTAATTTTATTAAATTAGTGAAAAAAAATTCAATAAAAATATCATTTTTAATGCATTATATGAAAATTATCTTATAGTGTAATTTTCTTATTTTTCAGTAATGATTAATTTTTCAGTGAATAGTGAAAAATAATAATTTTTATCAAATATTAATTTTTTTTGTAATGAATTCAAAAAAATTAATGTTTTTTTAAATTTATTGAATGTAAAATTAGTTATATTATACAATTAATAAAACAAAAAAGTGTATTTGAATCAATTTTATGGATGAATTTGGTATAAACATTATTACACTTAAATGGCCTTTTTTCTTAAAAATACTTTTTGATGGTTTTTTTGTATTCAATTAATTTTATCCCCATATAGAAATAGAATATTTTAAGAAAAACATCCATATTTTGAATCATGAGGTCCAATTTTAGTAAATAATTCCCTTTTTATATTTTTTTACTATGAATGGTAACCACATTAAATATTGTTAGCATGCCAAAGGTAAAATATGTTAATTATGTTTAAAGGTAATGTAATAAGGATTAAAATTCAATCAAAAACAATTATTTTTTTTCATTTATAGAGTAAATTTCCTATATAATTATCCAAAATTAAAAAACATTACCTTTATTCCATTATATTTTATTTTTACCTTTATAATATCTTTATTCAAATAATATAAAAATGTTGATTTATTGATTTTAATAATTATAATATTTTGTGACAGGAATAAAAAATATGTTTAATTAAAAATGATTATTTTATCAATGTAATAATTTTTGTATCATGGTAATTATTTTAAATCTTTTATAATTAATTAATTACCTCAAATTCTTATGAAATGCTGACATAATTTTTGTGCATGAAGCAAAAAAAATTAATTATTTTAAAAACACTAATATTAATATTTTTTGGGTGAGTTAATTTTTTTTAAAACAAATTTTATAATTATAACATATTTTATATTTTTTAAATGTTTATTTCTTAATCCCATAACTATCATGTTTTCATCAATGAAAAAATATATTAATTGTTCTTAAAATACCATTAATAGTAATTTATGTTAAATTATATTTTTACAAATTAAATAAACTACAAAAAAGTATTCTAATAGGAAAAATAGGATGATAAATGGTCAGGAATTTCATCCCTAATCAACTAATTAGAAAATATGTACCTTATAACTAAAATTTTAACCTATTAACAAAGAAATATTTAATACCATGAGTGTGTGTAAAATTCATTAACGTAGGGTGTAAACACACCGATAAGGATTTAAATGATATTTAAACTTATAAAAATTAATAGGCTAATTATATTAAGATAATATATTTAGTATATATGAATACATGTGTCAAGACCCATCCCCCCTGGAGCCCATTATATGACTACCTCAAGCCTACCTCATGAATTCCAGGGGTTTGATCAACCTGTACTACTGAGGAACTTATTTCCAATGAGTCAGCGTGGGATCTTCTTATACCGGTCCACAAAGGTTCACTCGACTACTACTCGTCTTACTGGCCACAATGGCCTACTCAGCTACTGCCCATCTTCCAAGGAACTGAGATATGCTCATCTAATGTTTGTCTATCAAGCCATTTAGGTTTGCATGGATATTCCTCATCTGTCGAGCCACTAAGGTCCACTTGAGAACTCATCTTTTAGGCCGCTGAGATCTGCTCGGCTACCCACAGAGTTACACTCATCACATCCTTCATGTTTTATCTAGTCATAGGATTTCTTACACATAGTGTTCTTGATTCCAAGAGATTCTACTCTTTAATCCACTATTCATATCTTAATCTTCATAAAAACTCACTTGTAGAATGTAAAAAGTACTGCCTCATCTTGAGGGGCCCAACACTACAAAAAGATTGTCAATTGAACGTACGATTCACATGTTATGAAAATTTTTCTAAAAAGGGTAGATTTGATCTAACTTTGGTCTATTCAGGTTGGGCCGACCTGATCTAGGATCACCGAACATACTTGGGTTTGACCTGATCCGAATCCAACCGATTTGATTGCCCCAGCCCGGGCCAGAAGTGCCACCCGGTATGGCCCTCCTCCTCCTCCTACTCACCCCACTATGAGTGGGCTGAACTACTCTAGATGAGATGTGGTTAGTTCACCATGTCTCCCTCCACCCAACAATCATCGCGAGGTCCACCACCATGGTCAAGGTAGACTATGGCCCTCCAACTGCGTGACACGGTGTGGTTCACCGCATCCACTCACGCCTACCACTAGCAATTTCCAGTGGCCCTAATCACTACCCGCAATCGATTTCATGGGCCACCTCAATGCCCTGGAATATGATGCCTACCACAGGTGGCTTCCACATCATGCCTCCACCACCAATCTCTGGTTCCAAAAATATGGAATTCTATTCCTTGGGCCACTAGGTCTGATCCGGTGGTCCATTTCCCATATCAGAAGGTCCTCCAAAATCCTCAGGTCGTTATTTCACTTATTGCAGGCTCAAATCTTTTTTCTGTCCCACTACACCAATAACACTTGAATGAATATAGGAAAAATCACTAAGAACACTCTACGTATAGACATTGGCCTTGTTCATTCAGCCATCATTCATCCTATTAGAAGAAAAGAATGAGAAGGAGTTAGTTACGA
Source organism: Viscum album (assembly GCA_963277665.1). Classification (NCBI taxonomy): domain Eukaryota; kingdom Viridiplantae; phylum Streptophyta; class Magnoliopsida; order Santalales; family Viscaceae; genus Viscum; species Viscum album. The sequence continues at coordinate 1,323,152,772 of OY728142.1, read as the reverse complement.
AAATTTATGCCCTTCAAATACAACAATAATCAATCCATTGTGCATTTATAATGAATGATCCAAGAATCATTCCATTTTTTGAATGATTCATGATCATTGTGGAATTTTTAAAACATGGTATGAAAATTAATTTGATAGAAATCCAACTTTGTTTTGGATCAATTGGTGATGAAGGTTGAATCATGTGCTCATTACTCATCAAGCCACCATTGTTTTCTCCATACCTATTCATTGATCCTTCATCATTTTTCTCTGATCATCATTCTCTAACCAATATTCTCCAAGGCTTCCAAGAAAAAGAAACTAGGATCCTCCAACGACCTCTTATCCTTGCTATGAAATTACTTGGTGAATGCAATTATGTGTTTTTGTTATAGTGAGTCGCTGACATTACGATGTTTCATTTTTTAAATGAAATAGTTTCCCCGTCATGTTGCAAAAAAATGTTTGAATAAAATAAAAATCAAGATTTATTTTATTTAAACAAAATCAATTTTATTTTTAATACACCTAGAAATTAACATTCTCCCAGGACCCGCACTAGTTGAGGTTAGGTCCATTCTTAGTTAATTTCGTCATTCGGGATGCAAGTGTGCCCTCATATTTTTATTCATGGTACCTGTTTAGATGCTTCATAATCCATACAAGTGCCCTATTTTAATTAATTTTAAAAAAAAATTCTATGATCACCGGGCCTCTAAACTCAATTCATTCTGAGTTCTTGGTCTCAAAATAATCAAATATAAGTTTAAGAAAATAACATGGAATTCTGGGACATTACATAACCCCCATCATCAGGGCATTACATCCTCACAAGATAAAACAAGGGATAAAAAATGTGGGTACAATGCACAGATCTGAGCCTCTCACTCCCAATTGCTCTGCAAGAGATTTCATGCATCCATCGAAAATGCACCAGAGGAATCGACTGACCATGATAGATATGCACTTATCAATCCTCAACAACTTTTGAAAACTATAAAAACATTTTTCCAACATTGATTTCCAACTTTCCCAAGTCAATGATGTCTGACAGGTCATGTATGTACCTCCTCAACTTTGATACATGGAAGACATTGTTCACCTAATGCATCTGTGTGGGGGGGGGAGCTAGGGGGTATGCCACCTCGCCAACTCTGATCAGTATGAAAAGGGATGATGAATCTCAGAGATAGCTTGCATCCCCAGCCAAATCATTGAAATCCCCATCGAGGTCAGACCCAATGAATCTTATGGTCTCCCTCCTCAAACACCAAGGGCTTCAATCTCTTGGAATCATAAGATTTTTTCATGCTCTATGCAGTCCTTGTCCACTCTTAGATGACATGAACCTTATCGGTGGTAGAATGTACCAACTTTGGACCCATGAGTGCTGACTCCCCTAGGTCTATCCAGCATAACAATGTTTTGCATGGTCGCCCATAAAGCGTGTCAAATGGTTCCATATCGATGGTGGAGTGGTAGCTACTACTGTACACCAACTACACCAATGGTAGGTGATCCTCCCAATTTCACCCAAAGTCCAAGATAAAAGCACAATGAATGTCCTATAAAACCTAGATAGTCTTGTCTATGTGAGTATCCATATGGGGTAAAAAATCATGCTCAAATGCAACTGAGTCCTGAACACCTCCTAAAATCAGTTCCCCAACCAAGATGTAAAGTGTGTGTCTCAATCTGAGACTATCCACGATGAGAGCCCATGGAGTAAAACTATCTCCTACACATATAGGCATCCCAAGCCCACTACTAAACCCTGCTCCCAGATGGTTATAATGTGGGAAAGCATTTTGACGCAGTCAATAATCACCCAGATGGTATCACTCCCCCTTTTGCTATGAGGTAAACCCATCATTATGTCCATCGAGATAACATCCCACTTCCACTCTAGCACCTAAAATGACAAAGTCAAACCTGAAAGAACCTGATACACTACCTTCACATTCTGATAAGTGAGGCACTGTAAAATGAAATTTGGCACTTCCTTATTTATCCCCAACCACCTGTATTGATGTTGTAGGTACTGGTACATTTTCACCACTCCAGGATGTACCGCCAAAGGGGAGGTGTCGAACTCAATCAGAACCTCCTAATGTGACCCCACTGGAAAAACAGTGCATGCACTGAAAAGGATGACGTGCTCCTTGCCTATAGAATATGCATCAGAAGCATGTGATGGGAATAACTGAGCATGTCAGGCCTCAAAGTTAACATCCACAAGTTGTGCCTCCCTAACTCGCCGTATGTGTGTGGGAGTGACAGTCATCAACTTAAGATAAGCTTCTTCATCAACATCCATCAAGGATATCTACATCACAACTGACTTATCTGACACCTCACTCAGCTACTGCAAACCAGATCTCCTGCTGAACATGTCTACTACCACTTTCCCCTTTATAGGTGTATAGACTATCATGAAGTCATAGTTCTATAGGAACTCTAGATATCGATGTTGCCTCATGTTCAGGTCTTTCTGGTAGAATATATACCATAGAATTTTGTTTTAATATTAGAAGGTAAACCACTCAACCATCATTTTGTGTAGCCACATCATCATAGAAAAGACCACTGCTACTAGCTCTAGGTCATGGGTTGCGTAGTTATGCTCACGAAAACTCAAATAATGTGAATTTTTGGTGATCACATATTTACCTTTAATCATAAAACAACCCATTACAATACATGATACATTACAAAAATCTACATACCCAACACCCTATAATAGTTTTCTCAATATGGGGGCACTCATCAGTTTCTTCCTCATCTCCTGGAATCTCTTTTGCCACTTCTCTGTCCCCATAAAGGCTTTTCCCTTATGTGTCAAATCTGATAAGGGTGATGATACCCTATAAAAGTCGGGTACAATCCTCTAGTATTACCCAATCAAACCCATGATACTCCATACCTCACTCAGCTCTTGGGTAGATCCCAAGTAAGCAAAACTTTTATCTCTACTGGATCCCCTATAACCAAAAGCTCTGAAATGATGATTCCAAAGAACTAGACCTCTCAAATCTAGAACTGACACAACAAGAGATTCCCAAAATGTTGGGGATCTCAGAGTGCATCTAGGATAATATGTGGGTGTGTAACATTCTCCTCCTTAGACACCGAGTACACTGGGCTGTCATAAATGAAGACCACAATAAACCGGTAAAGGTACGGCTTGAAGATCATATTATTGATACCCATGAACACTTCCACAGAATTTTTCATTCCTAAAGTCATCACTAAGAACTCGTAGTGTACATACTATCATCTAAATTATATCTTGGATACATCCTCATCCTGTACACAGAGCTGATGGTAGCATGATCTGAGGTATATCTTCAAGAACCATCTCAATCCATACATCGATCGAAGAGGCCCTAAATCCTTGGAAGTGGATACATTTTCTTCATGGCCACCTGGTTTAGGTTCTTGATGTACACACACAACCTCAAACTCTAATATTCCTTCTTGGAAAATAAAACTATGGATGCCCACGGTGATACGCTGGGTCTCACGAAGCCCTTCTACAAATCCTCTAGTTGTACCCTCAACTCACGATGCTCTGTGGGAGCCATTCGATATGATTTTGTGGATATTATTTTCATCCCAGGGTATAGAACAATAAAAAATTCTACCACTCTATGAGGAGGTAATCCCAAAACATTTTCAGGAAGGATGTATTTTTACTCATCCACCACTACAGGAATGTGAGGACTCTTCTCGTACACTCTATCGAGGGTGAGGCTAGCAAACAAGTCCGAGAAAGTCCATCCTATGCTGCAAGATCTTCCTTATCTCCGGTAAAGGAAAACCTGGTCCCTTCCACAAAAAATCACTGCAAACTATATCTAAAGAAGTAAAACTAAGCATTAATGGTGGAAAACTAGTCTATACCTAGGATGATGTTGAATGTCTTTGAGGTCGCTACTTGGTGATCCTTGCCAAATCTCTCACCTCCCAAAGTATGTTCACACTGCTGACACTTGTTTGTAATCATCGAATCCCCCTGTAGGAGTCTCTAACTATAAGGATAGATCCAATAAGTCCACATAAATCATTAAGCCCTAAATAAGGTCCCTGATAAGGAAATATTGGTTGGAACCTATGTCTTTAATAAATGTAGTTAATTTTGAGAAGATACAGATCATACCTCTAATCATATTAATAGTGCCATGGTTGTATGCCTCCATCTCATGTAGTTAGCCTCTCTATTATCCAATAGTTCCTAAATCATGTGGTGGACTACCTAGCGGTGGTGGTGGTAGAACATCGAACCTCCGTCCACTTCCTACTACTCTACTATTTCCCTTTCCACATATACTTCCATGTGGACCACCTTAGTCGAACCTCTTCATATACCTCATTGGTCCCTCTACCATTTTCTGGTCGCCTGTGTGGCATGTTGGGAAATAACAATCCATGTGTCCCTATGAACCACATGAGTAGCACACCCATCCCCTCCGATGACTCCCTCCTTCTTGGGAGTCTTGTGCCACCGATACTGCATACTGGGGTAATCCTCAAAGTGCATGGTACTCATGAGGCCCTATGTTTATTGTCTTCTACACACAACAAAAGACTCCACCACCCATGATCTACCTATACCTCTTACTGCTGGTGCCTGCTCTATGTTGATTCTCTCTATGAGTAGGGATTTCCCTATCACCAAAACCTAATTAAGGATGCTAAGTGATACCATGGATTCCCTGATCTCCCAACGTTGTCCCTGGTAAAAATAATGAGCCATAAATAATTATTCTCTCAGCATGTATTTTGAGTAGTGAGAACGTTTAGTGAATCTCGCTGAGTACTCCTCTATTGTCATGCCACCCTGTTGTAGGTACGATAGCACATAAATGCACATTGAGCACAATATTTCTTGAAATAACTCCACTATGAGGAGGCACACAATGTTTGTTCAGGTGAGGATTTCCTAGTAAAGTTTCTGGATCATCATGATCCACCATCTCACTACAAAACCCTGCGGAAGGGTCATGGCTAAGAACACCATCTGGTCAAGAGGCATACCCATGAGATAGATGACTCGTGTTACAACCTCCAGCCAATCATCTGCTAGCGGAGGGTCAGTCTCACCCTTGAACCTTAGAGGTCTCTGCATCTAGAACTCATATAAGGCACCGATCGTACGTTTTTTCTCTACCAGTAGTGTCGATAGCAGCTTCTGGCCAATGGGTTGTGGAAGTAATGGTGCACCACTTGGTGGGGCTATCTCTATTACAGGTCCATGTACTGATGCGTCATTGCTAGGCGCACCATCCTCGTGGTCATTCACTAGAACCCATGCTGGCTATTTGCACAACGACATCCTAAAACAGATCATGATAAACCATGATCAATAGGATGTACTTGGTGAGATGAATTAAAGACATATGAAAAAAATCAAAATCTTATATGATGCATGTAACCAGTGTTTCTATGTACCAAGTTGAAAATCAGAATTCAGGGTCCTGGTGTATAGATATGTCCATCACAACACCAACACTGGACTCCCCGAGCATGAAAATCAAATTCGAATCACTTAAAATTGTTACCCAAAAACAAAACCGTTGTCTCTCAATATTTAAAGTTGGACGAACCACCTTTGATTCCAAATTGTCACGAATCATCCCCCCAAGGTCCGTTCTACGACTACCCCATGCCCGCCTCTCAAAGGCTAGGGGCTAGGGACTAGTGTCGAATGTATTATTTTGCATGTGGGAGGCATTAGCTAAGTACCGGTACACACAAACACTCACAACCTTAGCCCACACTACTACAAAAGAAAACATGCATGCCAATAATACTACCATTGAGTGTAAAATATCACCAAAATAAAGTAGAAGGGATATAATAAAATTCCAAAAAAGAAAACCTATAAATATGAAAGTACAAAGGTCTCTGTAAATCCATCTATATAAAACCCAACATGATGGGTAGGTGTAGAGTATCTATCAGAATCCTTAGGAGTACACCTCACCTGTCTGATCTCATCAACCATTACCAGGTCATGGACCACTAAGGTCTCTATCAAAGCATTGATCATTTGCACAAGACATGACACATGTTGGAGAAGCTGGTGCAGGGGTGAGTAACAAAATACTCAGTAAGGACCCAAACTAAAAATAAATACCCCAAAAGAAATGTACACATTAAGAAATAGATAACCCACATAGGTTTAACATAATGTGTAGAAGTTAAGATTATTATTCTTTAAGCTAGATCAACTTGTACTACTCAGGGAGTCATTCCAGATGAGTCACTGAGGGTTGCTTGTCTTCCAGACCACTGAGGTCCACTCAACTACTTCTCATACATTTGGTCTGCTTGGCTATTGCACATCTGTTTCACCACTATGATCTACTCAGTTTCTAATCCTCTTCTTGGACACTAAGGTCCCCTCAATTACCACTCTTCTTTTGGTCCAATGAGGTCCACTCACCTACTGCTCATCTACTTGGCCATGACTACATCTTGTCTTCTGGATGACTAAAGCCCACGTGGATACTGCTCATCCTCTAGGCCACTCAGGTAAAATCAACTAAAACTCATCTACTGGGCCACTGAGGTTTTCTCAGATACTCACCTCCCTGGTCATTGAGGTTTTCTCGGCTTCCCACTATGGTCAACTCGTCACTTCCTTCCCATCCCAACAATCAGCAAGATTTTTACATATAGAAAACATGATTAAAGGAGAATATAATCCTTAATCATTTATTTATATCTAAATCTTCATTGAAGCTCACTTGGAGTGTTTCAAAAGTACCCACTCACCGTAAGGGTCCCAACTTCGCAAACAGATCATCAATCAGATTTACAATTTACAAGTTATGACCCTTTTACATAAAAGGGGTTGGTGGGGTTTGGGTTCGGTCTTACCCAGTTTGACTGAAATGCGGCTAGCATGCCATGTCTCCCCCTACCTTGCAGTCACCATTGGTCCACCAATGTGGGATGTGATGTATCTCCCTACATCCACCCACACCTTCCCAAAGCCATTGATGGCATCCCAGATCATCGGCAGTGGCCGATGCTGTGGGTCACCATGTTGTCAGGGTACGTTGGCACTGGCACACTGACAGTTTCTTTCATGGGCCACTGGGTCTCTTCTGGTGGTCCATTTTTGAAACTGGAAGGTGCTCCAAAAACCTCGGGTTGTTCTTTCACTTTTTGTGGGCTCGAATCCTCTTTGTTCCCCACTTCATTGAAAATAATCAAATAAAGTTAGAAAAAATCACCATGAACACCCATGGAATGGATGTTGGCATTGTTGGTTTGGCCTTCATTCGTCACGCTAGAATGAATGAATGGGAAGAAGATAATCACCCAAATTTATACCCTTCAAGTCCTACAATAATCAACCCATCTGACATTTATCACTCACAATCTGGGAATCATTCCATTAGTCCAATGATTCAAGCTCATCCTAGAGTTTTTAAAATAGGAAAAGAAAACTAATTAAACATACACCCTATGTAGTTTTGGATCAATCGCTGATTTAGGTCGAATCATGTGTTCCTCACTCGTAAAACTACTGATGATTATTCTAAACTTCTTCTTTGACCCATCTTCATTTTTTGTTTGTCGCTGCTCATCACTCACCAACCAATATCCTCAAAGTCTTCCATGAAAATGAAACAAGGATCCTCTAATGACCTTTGATCATTTCTTAGTAATTATGTGGTAAATGAGATTCTACATTCTTGTTACACTGAGTTTCTGACATTACGATGTTTCATTTATTAAAATCAATAGTTTATACATGATGTTGGAGAGAATGTTTGTATAATATAAACATTAATGTTTATTTTATTTTACCTCATTATTTGTTATTTTGTAAATGCCCAAAAATTAACTTTCTCCCTAGACCCATGAGGGTTGAGGTTAGGTCCATTCATATGTAATGTCGTTATTCCAAATGCAATTACACCCTCATATTTTTAATCTGGGCACCTGTTTAGAATATTCCATATTGGTGTACGCTCTCTGTTTTTATTAAACTAAAAAAAAAATCAAAAAAACTTTTCCAGGTGCCCCATTCCTCAAAATAAAGTTCTATCTGTGTTCCTGGTCTCAAAATAATCTTATATGGTTAAAAAATACATGGAATTATGGGACATTAAAACATGTCATTTTTATCCAAATTACATTAGTTTAACACATATTGTCTTATAATATTTCATGTATTTCAAAAGACAACATTAATGATAGTTTAAAAGAAATAATATTTCATTAAAAAATATGTAATTCATAATAAACACATATTAAGAGAAGGGAATTAGATTTAGTTAAAACTAGTATCCATGTTCTATTAATGTGTTATTTTTAATTTTAGGGTAATATTCGTAACCCTTAAATAGTCAATAACATTTATATAACTGTAAGGGTTAAAAAGGATTAACTATGTGTTCAGTCTAAGAGATGAGGTTCAACAATTAACCTAATTTTTTTAAAAAAATATTATGAGATTATTTTTACTTATACTCATCTTATGTTAGAAATAATTCAATTTTGTGTCTGTTTATATTAAAAATTTAGGTATATTTATTTAATATGTAATGTAATTACAAGAGTATCACTCCCTAGAAATATAAAATGGAATATATAATCCTATGTTACTCAAAACTCATGAAGATTATATATAATCAAATCCCTACCATTATACATTCATATATGCCATCACCACATCCTATATCTTCCATTATTTCGAGAAGTCCACCCTTTCAAAGTTGAAGGTGTAAGACAAAGAATGATTCAATTTTATTTATTATTATTACTCCTATAAATATATGATATATACTATAAAATATTTAAATCATTATATTTAGTGTTACCAATTTTTATTATGACCATTTAACAATCATCACACACTTTTTCATATTCATTGGAAAATGATAACAGCAATCATGCGTATATCTCGACTACCACATCTATAGGGCGATGGGTTTTTTCCCCATCAAATTTACATAGACTATAATAATTATAGATATAGTTATAATATATGATATATATTCTATCATCATGATTTCTTAAAGAATAATTATTACTTTCATTTATTTTTATATGTCTGAAGAAATATGAAAACATCGTTTATGCATATATATATGAACTACTATCTCCTTAAAATGTGTAATTAATTTTTCTATATCTATATTTTATGAATGGAAATAAAAATAGACATATATATAAATATATATATGAATAATATATTTGATTTTAATATAATTAATAACATTCAATAAATAAAAACATGATAAAGTTATAAGGAACATGATAACCGAACAAAAACATGCAACAAAAATGAAGCGGTTATCACATGGAAAAATATATTTTATAAACATTTTCTAATAAATGGGAGATAAGATGTCATTATTAAATAATATATTATCTAATAAATATTAATTTAGTTATACAATAAATCAATAATAAATCTATATTTACTAAATAAGAGGTTCAATCATGTAAGAAGAATGATGAGACCAGAGGTAAGTGTTCATTGTCTCAAATTTTCTTGTGACATTTGCTTATTACAAATCTATCTTATATTATGTTGTTTTATGAAGTCCCATAGAAATGATATATCATGAACATGATTTTTTAATTAATTTTTTTGTTTCATTAGAAAATATTCATTCATGAGGTTTACAATCCAAAAGATACTAGAGTGGTAATGGATTTTTGTTTCAATACCATTTTAATTGGGATTGTTTATAAATTAATTTACATTGAAATAAATCAAGTGACTATTTTATGAAAAATCAAAATCATTTTATTAGAAACTTTTTATTACTTTATAATACATTTTCCATACATTTCCCTCACATTATGCACTCAAAAGACCAAAAACATCTGTAGAGAAAATATTATTTCTCTATTGAGTCTAAAATATTTTTTCTTCCAAAACCATTTTTTCTCAAAAGGTTTTAAAAATGATTTTATATTTTTTCTATTTATTTTTTAATGTAATTTTACCACATCATTTAATTTTTAATTTTTTTTAAAATGATTCTTCTATTCTTTTTTCAAACATGTTACTATTTAATTTTTGTACAAAATATAAATGGAATATTTTTTTTAACATAAATATCACAAAAATAATTTATGAAGGTCATAAAAACATAATTATTTGAAGAATTATTTATAATGTTACATGTTTATTTTCAAACATAATTTTTTCATTAATACCTTTTCGAAATATATATATTTTAATTTATGATTTAAAATTGAAAATGATGTTTACCTCCAAAAAAATCTAGTGATTTTTAAAGTAATTTTTCTTTTTTAAGGAAGTATTTTTTTGTTACATTGTATTAATTGAGGATATGATTCTGTGATTAAATATTTATTATTTTTCGAGATTTTTCCTGGTTATGTTAATTAAATATCAATGAAAAACATTTTCTATCCCATGGTTTTAGTTGCGAGGATTGTTTTTATGATCTCGTTCCATATATATGAAATTTTATATGATTAGGTGATGAATGATACTATAATTATATATCCCTATAATGAATTTGGTATATATTATTGGTCAATGAGATAATATGTAACATGAGAGGGTATCCTTTTCTCGAAATAGGGTACATGGTGGTTTTATGAATCTTGATATAGTTACACAAGAGTTTATCCCAAAACAAATATGATATTATTGTCTTGGTGGGTATCCTTGACATAAGATTTATTTTATTTGGATTATTAGACACTAATTACACTATTTTAGTACATGATACTATGCTAATGTTGTGTTTTCAATACTCACATTCTTTGATTAATTTATGATTCATGTTTTATGAACTGCCAAACACTATGCCATGACTCTTTTTTATGATTTAATAACTGTTGGGTAGGAATTTCAATGGTTAATATCATGTTATTATACCATTTATTATCATTCCGTGTTTAGATCGTAATTTATATCTCTCTTTTTTACCCTTACTAAGAATTATATTACACCCTTTATTATGATTAATTTTCCCTATAATATGGAAAAATATTTATTGTATGATGTATCTATGAAGGGTGAGGATTATGATGAACTAAGTGGGAGACAATGTAGTTCATTTATTAAAAATCTTTTTATGTATCCAATTTTTTAAAGACACTAATCAATCACCTTTCTGGCTTGGATCATAATTTTATTTAATTAATATGCATCTAAAAATAAGTATGATTAACATATGAAATGTATATATCACTATATCATTCATGATAAACCTTTTACTTTGTGTCCCTTTCTCAATGAACTAATAAGTAATCATTGAATGAACACAACATTATTTTAAATGTATTAATTAATATTTGATAAAGTTTATAATGTGGGGATTTAATGTTTCCATTTTAATATAGAAAACATGTATATATATAATCTCCTAATATAACTAAACTATGTGATAATATATGATGAAATACCTTATATATTATTTAACTACATAATGTTTCAAAGACTCTAGGTTACATGGATTGAAGTTGTTATAGTTTATATCAATTAATGTTTATTAGACACCTTAGGAACTATATTTATGATAACATAAAATAGGTAACATAACTCAAGGACATACTCTAAATATAATTCTAAATATTTGTTAACATCATAAAATTGTTTAGGTATTGATATTTTGTGGTTTTATAGAAATTAAATACCCATATGGATACAAATAGGTGGTTAAATGTCCTAGAAAATATGACCCATGGTGTGGACACCCTAAAGACTACTTTAGTATTAACATGTTCTTCACTAGTTGTTTGATAAATAATCACAACTACACACTCACTTGAAACTCTTTATGGATATTCTAAAATTAATTCAAATTTTATATAATAATCTATAGTGCGGGTTTAAAATACTAATGTTGGTGAACTATATAAAAAAATGACCATGGATAACCTAGATTAAAACCTCAAGATTGATAATCTTGGGTTCAAACATAACATACATGTTATTTTATATAAGATCTTATTTTTCATTTTTTAAGTCTTTTAATTTAATTAATATTTCAAATTCCTCTTAATCAAGTAATTAATGGGGAAAAGATGATTCTAGATAAAAAAGGATGTGGTAGATAATGTAGTGACCATCCCATTGAGAAACTAAAAACATTGAGCTGGAGTGAGGAATTGTGTGGTTATACCTTATAATGTTTTGAGAATTATGATTATCAACATGAAACTAATTGAATTTATAAAAACACAATAGAAGGTATGGATGATGTTTCATGTATATTCTTGGGATAATAACCATGGAGGAAAGAAATTTAAATTTCCTATATGTGAAATATAATGTAGGAAGCACTGAGTTAAATGTATCAAATAGAGTAGAATATTTTTTATGTGTACTAAAAAAGGATTTAGATAAGGTAATTATAGTTGGAAAATGAAGAGTATGGTTAGAATTACTGAAAGAAATAAGTTTCGGAGTAATGTATCACAAAAATTACATTATCCTAAATCTTAGGAATGTGGGAATTATCCATGTCAATACCCTAATCTATTGGATAATAATGGTGACAAGAAATAGTACTCACCTAGAACATGAGAATATAAGGTCATATGTTATTAAAGCTACTAAATTTGATCTGGATAATAAATGTACACTAATCAACTAATCTTAAATTTTGTATCTACTGGTATAATATGATTTTAGGAACATTTAAATATCTAGGATGTTATCTATTAGCCTTAATTTTTTACACTGATGTTTTTATTATCAAAGAAAAATTATAGTTATCTGATTGTTTTATCCAAATATGAAGTCTATTTAAATATTCTCCTTAAAAATCCTATTTTTTCATCCTTTAAATTAATTTAATGTTATTTTGTAAATTTATTATTTAAATATATAAAATGTAATATCTATTTCTAAAATAAGGGAATCATATTACATATATCAAAACAACCTATGATCATCCATCAGTTTAAAGATATCTATGAAAAGTTAAGAAATTTGAATTTCCTTGATTGATGACCCTGAATCCTCACGGGGTTTTAGCTCAAATAATCAGTGAAAAACTCAATATTATGGTTAAATTTTTTATGGTAAATATCTATTTTCTATGTTTTAAAGGTTGATATATGTCAAGAAATTATAATTTGTGTCTTAAATTTCTTATTGATATTTTTAGTTATTTAATTTTTAAAAAATAATTAAAATTTAAGAAACACAGGTTATTTATGGGGGATATTGTATCACCTTGATGTCATAGTATAAGCATTTCCATATAAAATGATGTTTAATATATTTGATACCAAACTACACAAAACTTAATCAAATCTGTACTCGTTTAGTAAAATTATAAGTGATAAATCTAAATACTATAATGTATCAGGTATGTTAGTGGGAATAGATAATGATAATATTATTAAGATATATAAGTATTGAAATAAAAATAATTATCATATTTAATACTAATTAATAGATAAAAATAAATTGGTAATGTTTAATCCCTAATAAGATCATCTTATCCTAAAAATGTGGTTTATTATAATTTTTCATTTTTATGTGATTTGAATTTCTATTTTATGAAACAAAATATATTTTTTAAATCATGAGAAAGTGTATTTTTATATGAAAAATATATCAGTACTATTTTAATTGGTAACTTATATGAAATAAGAATTATAACTCTTAATATTTTTAAAAAATAATTTTCCTATAAATATCACATTTTTATAATATTTTATAAATCCATTTAAAATTGAAATTCATAAATTTTATAATTTTAATTTAAGAAATGAAATTTTTTTTTGGAATTATAAATAGAATCTTATATTAGGATTATTTTTTTGGGTTTTCCTAGAAATTGGAAAATAGTTGAAAATATAGTTCTCACTATTATTGAAATGTTTTTGAAGTAATAATGATATATTCTTGAATTAAGAATTTATAAAATATTATTCTTCATATAAAATTTATTTATTCTGTAAAATGATTCATTTATATTTTCAGTTTTCTATTTAGAATACCTATGTTTAAATTTTATAAAATTAATAAATAATTTAATCTATTAAAAAATGTTTTTTTGTATTTGAATTTTATTAAATATTTACATGTTAAATAGTGTTTTTGAGTTGATTTGGATGTCACATGGGTCTCAAATATCTATTAATAAACAAATATATGTTATGAAAATTACTAAAATTGATAATTTTATCATGAAGTTAATTTTATTATTTTAAAATAAACTTTTCCAAAAATGATTATATGCATTATGTTCGGTAATATGAATTTTTTTAAATACTATTATTTTTATAAAATTAATTTTAAAACTTTAAATTATAATGTTAAATTAATTTATTAATCTAAATTTTAATTATGGAAATTAAAATAATTTACTATGGATAAAAATAACGGTGCCACGTTAAAAGAAAATTATCGAAAAAATTAAAACTATGGAGAGAAAACCTAAAATTCACCAAACCATGTCTAGAAATGTGTATTGATGAATTTTATCAACCCGATACTTTTAAAAAATCTTTTATTACCAAATTTTGATCTCACATTAATTGAATATTGACTTGACATTTTAAATTATTATCTAAATGATAATCCCCTCACTTATAAAATGATACATCTATCAGCACTAAACAAACACCCTATTAATTAAAATTTCTCTTGTAAAAATGGTTTTTTAACTTCCCATATAGCCTTAAAACATGTTTAAAATCCTATTTATCCCAATTAAATAACTGAATCATCCACTTCCAAGAGGTCCTTCAACAGAATGTTATAATTCAAAACATGAATAACAATTAGTTCTTAACAACAATCTTCTATATCATTCATCTCCGAATAAATTTTACATATTATAATATAATATTAAATTTATTATTATTGTAATAAAATGTTTTTATTTTACTTTTTTAACCATTTTATAACCATCCCTAAAACTTAGAAAAATTGAAACATCATTTGTTACTACATGAAGACTATCACCTCCATAAAGCGAGGTAGTTTGTTTTTTCATTGAAACCATAAATGGATAGTTATAAAATGGTTTTTACTAAAATATTATTCTATTAATAATATATTTGTAATTATTATATGTTAAAAAAATTATACCTTTCTCCCATTCAATAAAAAATGAAAATGTTGTCCTTGTGTATGTGAAGACTACATCCTCAATAGAGTGATGTATTTTTAATTTAATTACTAACATACATGAATAGTAACAATAAAATATATAATGAATAAAAAATATTCTAAGGAAATAATTAAAATTCAGTATTTTTACAATATTATGTTCCTTCTTCCACCATATTCATTACAAAATTAAATTGTTTCTTTTTAGTACATGAAAACTACCACCTTAACGGGGGCCAATTTTTTTCAACACTTTATTGTATGGATGGTTCAAAAATATATTAAATGATTATATAGATTATATTATGGTTTAGTAAATTTCATTTATATGTTTTTTAAATTATCACATGGTAATCATTTATCATTATATAGTAATTTATTGATATATTTAAATTAATTATAATAACATCACCATAGATTCCATTTTCAAAGACCTTAAAAATGAAATCCTTGGATTGAAAATGGTAATTCAAAAATCAATGAAAAAATAATTCTAATATATTTAATAATAATTTAATTATGAGCTTTGGATCAACCTACAGGGCCTAACATCACCCTTATAGAACACAAAGATAATAAATGAAATTAAAAAAATCAGATGATGAGAATAGTGATTTGAGAACTAAAACATGTTTAGTGAATTATTGTAAGTGTATATTACAAATTTTAATTTATAGAAATATGATTATTATATAACTTATTGAGACAATTATGTTAAATATATGTTATTTTAAATATATGTTGTAAAATATAGGATTAAATGATATGGGTTCTCATATGAATCTTCTTCTAAGAGACATATGAAATATTCAAAAATTGTTTTTATTTTTATGATGTATATAAAGACTATTTGTAATGATAAATAGAAATTCTATATGTGTTAATATAATTTTAAGTTATATCCCATGATATATCTTTAAATATTTTTCTATTTAAATTTTACTAAAATCTTAAGAGTTTCTTTTCTAATATCTCTCCATTTTCATTAGGAATCCTTATCCACTAAAACTATAATATACTTTAAAAAACATTTTCCCTTATTATTTTGAAGTACATATTAAAGTTATTCCTTTAAAACTTATTTTTTCTCTTCATCTCTTTTAAAAACTATTTTTTATTACTATTTTTGAAAAACAAACATAATATTTATTTCATTTAAATATTCATTTTTTATGTTTTTTATTTATAGGTAAGGATTTAAAAAATTCATCGATACAACTTCTTGAAAATGATATTTAGAAAAAACATGTGAGTTAATTTTCGAATAAAATTTTCAATTTTTATAAAATGTTAATGTAATCAATTTTTAACATTTTCTATAAAAATAAATTATCCCTATATTTATTGTCAATTTTATATTAGAAACCTACCCTCTAAGAATACATGTATTTATAAATAAGTTTATATTTTATATTGATTGTATAAAAATAAAAAAATGTGTTCATAAATATAATGGTTAATTATTTGTACTTTTCCAAGTATGTTTCCATATTTATATTAAATATATTTTCCATCTATGGAAGCAAACATTAATTATTATTTTTCTTTACAATGGTTTATTCTCTAATGAAACCCATAATATTATTTACCCTGATATATTATAATCATGTTACTCTATTTTTGGATGGGGGAATGTAATGAAATTTCATTTGTTTATTATTCAACTCATAATGATTCATAAATTATATATAATTTTGATTAGGTTTTTTATTTATTATTATATATAGGAGGTCCATATTTGATATATGTTAGTTTGAGGTGGGTTCTATAGTAATACATCCCCATGATCTATCTTTATGTCCCTTTATAGAAATTTTTTTAGATATTTATTCCAAGCCTACTTTTTAATAATAATTTTAAGGTTATGGTCATGATTTTATGGTTAATATCTTACATATAATCATGGTGGTAAGAATACTTTTATGGACATTATCATGATAGTATGAATAATTTTTTATAAATGATTATCACTATAGTATTTGTTCTTTGTTGTGGTCTGGATGGTATGAATATTTAGTCAGATGTAGTTATGATGGTAGGAATAGCATATTGGCTAGGCTCAACCTAGTAAGAATATTTTGCTGGATGTGTTTATGAAAATAAGGATAATATCATCGATTTGGTCAACATAATTTGTATGATGTCTTGGATATAGACTTAACAAAAAATAATAACATAGTAGACATTATACATTCCAATACTGTCAAGAAAGTTATTTTTAACCAGGGTATTATTTACATTCCGATATTAATCAGGGATAAATTTCATCATCATTTTACTGACTATATGACATATTTATTGATTATTTTCCAAAATATATTATTTATTTCTTGTTTTACCCATGTTATCTTTTTATATACAATTTCCCTATCCAGGTATTTATGAACACCCATCCATTTTAACACCATTACCTATGGTATCAAGAAAGAAATTTTAAATGAATTAAATGGTTTACAAAATGAAATAAGAATTTTTAAAATATGTTTATAAATCTTTTTTAGTGAATATAATGTAATATTCCAAAAATTTATGTATCTAGTCTCTAAATACTAATAAATTGGGTGACCCCATTTCATGAATTTTCATATATCATGTAACAATATAATAATGTAACAACTATATCTAGTTTACTAGATTTGGGGTTGTTATACTATAGAAGTATGAGATATTTTTTTAGATCAAAATATTGTCTATTT
The DNA here is from genome assembly GCA_963277665.1 of Viscum album. NCBI lineage: Eukaryota > Viridiplantae > Streptophyta > Magnoliopsida > Santalales > Viscaceae > Viscum > Viscum album. The sequence goes on along the minus strand of OY728142.1, from coordinate 1,323,135,012 downwards.
TTTAGAGGATGTCGAGCATAACATCAATGTTTTCAATTATATGAGAGATTAATGTGTTCTATTGGCTATTTGAAAACATCATGGGGATTCTTGTTAGTGTTGGTTTTAATTTTAGTGAGGTCTTGAGGATTCAACAGTCTCATTGGTGATGTTTCATTAAATCTTATATGATGAACTTCTTTCATCTACTGTGAATGTAGCCTATCAGTTAGACATTCTTACACATCATCTGGGGAGTTCAAGTTTGTTGGAGTTGTAATTTTTTATTAAAAATCATTTATCATATTAATTAGTACCTTTTACTGGATAAGGAGGTTATGTACATTCATTTTGAGGAGGATTTGTTTCTAGAGGTACAGTTCTTGGTCAACATGTTTATGTTGGTGATGTATAAAAAATTGTTTTCATTATAAAATAGATATGTGTCCTGGGATTCTTAGTTTCCATGTTCATATATGATTCATGTTAAATGGGTTTGTTGTGGTATTTTATATCCTATTTCTCCAATGGTAAATGTTCTTAGAATGCTTTAGGAGGATCATATGTATGTTGTTTTTCATGTAAAGTTCATGGAAATTCAATGATAGATTATCATATATTTAAGGATAGTCCTTTTAGTGATGGAAGTCAACATGAAGTTCAACTATTGAAATTATATCCTATATGGAAACTCTATGATAAGGTCACTCCTAGATTCAAACAATGGATAGGATATGTGGAAGGAATAAGTTAAGTATGTAATGCTCCTAGTTTTTAGGGGAATATATCATATCAAAACTACAAGGGTCATCTATATTAGGTTTATAGATGATGTAAACCAAGGCATGGTCAGATTCATGTTTTACATATTCTATTTCCAATTGGGACATATGTTATTCAATTTGTCATCTTGTTATATTGTACCATAGAATATGCTATCATTGATTCAACATCTACTAACTAATCCATTGCACACAATCAAGTTCTTTATTTCTGAATTGAGGTGAAGAAGATTTTAGAAACCTCTACATTGAAATTGACGATGATAGGTTGACATTTTTTGTTTGACAAATATGGATATTGGGATTTTATTACAAGTTAAAATTAGTTTTTGAGATATTTTCCACATTTCTTGATAAAAAAATTATATCATCCGTGATATGGGATTGATGTATTTATTGTAGCCTAAGGGACACTTAATCCATATCATTGATCATATAGTATCTAATGTAACAATCAATGTAGGTTTTTCTACTTGTGTTTTTAGGTAAGTGGATGTGTACCATGATTTCTTCTCTAAATAAGTTACAATTCAACCCACTCAATGTGAGATAGAGTTTGTGATGAGGTTGCATCTTGATGACTCTCTGATCCTAATTCCTCTATATGGAATGACACCTCTTATGTTTTGATACTTAATGATACTAATTGATTAAATACTTTAGATATGTTTTATTCACCCTATTATATATCCTTAGGGTTATTAGGTCTTGTTTTTGAAGAATGTATATGAGTGTATTCTTTTTCATGTCAATTATTTTTGGTCTAATCTTTTTACAGTGAGGAACTATTATCCTCTTCCATGGATTAATGATTTATTTGATTAGTTCAAGAGAGATAACTAGTTCTCCAAGGTCAATTTATAGTTAGGATATCATCATATTCAATTAAATGATACAAATATTCATAATAATGAGTTTAGATGTTGTTATGGAAACAAGTAATTCATGGTAAAGAAATTAGACATCATGAATTTCTCAGTCATATTCATGTGACTCATGAACTCTGTTTCTCATGAGTTCATCGATGGTTTTGTTATGTTATTCCTAGAAGTAATATTTATATATTCTCTATTTTAATATAAAAAATTATAGAATATTAAATCTATATTATGTATTCATGAACATTAATATCAAATTGGGATGTTGTCTAAGTGTAATTTTTGTGCTCATGATGTCTATTTCTTGATTCATGTCCTATATAAAATAGAAGTAATTTTGGATCGGTAAAAGATTGAGGTAGTTTTATTTGGATAGAACATGATTTTGTTGCATAGAAATAATGTTTATGTGAACATTTAAGATATTATAGGACATTAATTCCTAATTTTTCTCATATCTCGAATCCTCTAAAAATATTTTACATGATTGATCATAAATTTATTTAGATTGGAAAATGTTTGGCTTCATTCCAGTATCTAAAGTGGAGTTTTTATATATTTTTCATATATTTTCATATGTAAATAGTTTATCTTTATGTTTATTTTATTGCATTACAACATGGTTTGGGTTTTATTCCAATGCATCAGTGAGTTTTTATATTATATTATTCTAAAAAATTATTCCATCATGATAATAAATGACATTGTGGGGACATTTTCTTATCGGTGAAAGCATTGTGGTATTTACATATCATAATGGATTGGGGTATATCATTTTCAATTGAAACATAATTTTCAAAAAATGATAGTGGATGATATTCATTCATTTTTATATCTTTGAGATTTCATAAACCTCTGGGAAATGAATTAATGTTTCTACTACTGCAATTAGAATATCATAAGGTGATTTTGTTCATGAGATTGGTAATGTGTGGAGAGTGATAGGGGAACTCTCAGTGATTCATAAAGATGTGGGATAAGTCGATGGTAGATTAAGTCACTTGTAGAGGGTTGTGTAACCATATTTGGTGTATATAGTGGATAAATCATAGTTTTTGGGATTCTATAGTGTAGGTTTAGAGATATCAATTTATTTTTGGTGGTTACCATGAGGGTTGGTTTGTGGAAGATCATCACCAAGTATTATATTATGGGAGGCTAGTCATACCTTTTAAAATGATTGAGGTGGATCCCTGAGAGATCCTTTGTTCACCATTAGTGGTTCATATTAGGTTGGTAAAGTTGTATGATTGTTTTTGGGGATATTTCTAGTGGATGAGAATGAAGATTTTAGTTGCAGAGATTGTATGTTGATGTTTATAGTGCCTGAGGGAGAATTATGATCATATTTTATAGGTGTGTAGGTTTATCTAATTTATGGTACCTCTCAAAGATATATGATATATTGACATAGTTCATTACTTATTGATTTCAAGGGTTATGATGATACGATTGTATTTGGTTGGTTTTTGAATAACTCTATGAAGTCAAAAAAACATATTTCAAATTTAATATTCTCACTCATTGGAGGTGGTATGTGTCATTATTTAGAGGATGTATTGATTATTTATAGTTTCTTAAAGGAAATATTCTCTGATCTTGATTTTGATTTAACCTCTTGGGTGTAGTGTGGTATTGGGTTTTTTTGTCTCTTATTTATGACATAACACTAAATTTCATCTATATATATTGTTTGCCATAGTGGAATATGCATGCTCTAGCAGATATTTTTCACATATATATTATAAATCTTGGTGCTTCATAAGTTAGGTACAAACCCTTAGTGATGTTTTCTTATAGTAATGGTAAATAATTGATTTTTGGTATCACTCTTATAAAATAATTATTTTTTATAACTTTTGAATATCAATTATATTGGATTGACTTCAAAGCTTTATTTATTCTCAGACTATAATTGGTGCATAAAACGATTGAGAAGATATAAATATAGGTCCTTAACAAACCCAATTTACATAGAAAAATTAAGTGATGGCCTCATCCAGTAGACTTTCCACATACAAGGCCCATTTGTCAGAGCTTGGAAAGAAGGTGGTGTCATTGTGCTTCGCTCTTGACCAAGATCAATCTGACCTTGAACACATTAAGAATGAGCAGAACCGACTATGGGAGAAGTGTAAGTTAATAGATATTACCTTCCGAGTGATGTTATCTAAGCCACCCCAAGAGTCTGTCACCATCTCACACCTTACCCTTCTGTCATTGTAAATAGTTTTTAAAGAGAAAATAATATTTTTAGTTAATATTCAAATATGAAATATATTTTTCATAATTAATGGATTATTTAATTTAATAATGTTTTAATAAAATATTATTATTTTTATTACATTACTTTTTGTTAAATATAGATTATCATATAAGTTTATGAATGCAATTTTAATTTTTATTAATGTTTGAAAGATATTTTAATCAAAAACCATGATTTTTTTGATAAATATTAGTTTTTATTTTAAAAGTATAAATTAAGATATTTTAAAATTTATATAGATAAGATGAATATTATTTTAGGATTCTGGACATCGAAATTATCCAATGGTGTATTTTTCATAATTTTCTGAGATAGTCAAATTTTTGAGTAATAAATAAATACTGTTTAAATATATAACTTGTATTATGACATCATAATGACCCAATAGTGTTGGAATAAAATACTATAAATATTCGGTTCAGCCAATATATGTTTTAACATTAAATATAATTTGATTTTGGGTTTGTTTTATTTAATTTACAATGATTTTGTGGACCCTTCAAGGCTTATAAAATATTTAGTCTTTTTAAATTAATTTCCTTGAGAGTGTGACTCACCTCCACATAAGCCACCCTATTATTTTAATAATTTCGGCCATTGGAATTATAAAATATTGTTTTCCAGTCCACTTTTGAAAAAACCATCGGAAAATACCATGGGCTGGTTTGTTGTATTGATTAGTTTAATGTGTGGTGACCCAAATCAAAATAATAAGGAACTCCCTCTCCTTTCCAATATAAACCCACCAAGCTCCCACAATATATTCTCTAAAAGATTTTGGAGTTTTTCCAACATCTTCCCTCATCTATATATAATCCTCATAGTGCACCCTACGCTCCCAAGAATCCTCTCTCAAGTCTATCCCAAGCCATTAGGATCACACTTCCAAGTAATGGATTTCTTCATTTCTCATTTTGTCCAATTTTATTCAAGTTGTTATACCAATTTTTTCAATTAACAATGTAGGAGGTATTATTTTGAACCTACCCCATAATTCCTTATTTATTTTTGGTGGATGGTAGCCCCCTTTATCTCTCATTAATGCCCCTCATTTACACCCCTTACCTTGCCAAAATTTCTTGAGGAATTTGTCTCTCCTCTTTTACATCCATGTAATTCTTTTGTATTATGCATCTAAATTACATTACTTTTGTTGGTTCATGTTTCTATATTACCCCTCACTATCCATATCATGTAAATATTATGAGAAACCAATTTCTCTTTCATCAACCATTTTCAGGAATCCTTATGTCATGTTGTTATGCTACCAAAATTGCACTGTGTTTTTCAAGCCAAGATCATTGTGTAGTGAATACCATACTCATATCTCTATCAAGGGTATTCTACTTTATGCACATATAAATTTTTAATGGTACTTTCATGTATCTATTCCACATTACTTAATTGTGTAATAACTTATGATGTTGATTGATTACATGTTTTATGATCCATGTGGCACACTTATGCATGAAATGAAATGTTTTAGAAGGGTGAGCCCTGAGAGTGATCTAATGTATTGGGTATAGTATAGTATCATGATATGTCATGTGAAATGAATGTTTACTCAGGATAATTCATGTAAAATTATGGTTTAATCATGCTTCATGTGCAATGAGGGTTTACTTATGCTCCATGTGCAACAATCCTTGGCTCATGCCAATTCCATGTTAAGTGTTTCTGCCACATTTACATGTTATGATTATCATTCTTTATCATTCCTTTATGTTTATGTTTCTCTTGTTCACCATTTAAATGTCTATTGCCTAACATGTATTTTATTCCTCATGTTATTCCATGTTTATTCCCTTGTTGGGCTTTATAGCTCACTCTTTTCTTATGCTTGTCCTCATATTATCTCATGCAATGCTAAGTACAAGGTAATGTAGTGGTCATGTAAAGGAAGTTTTCAATAATGATTTTGTATTTCATTTTTATGTTATTATGTAATGATCCTAATCCCCAAAAACACTATACCTATCAATATTCTATGTAGTAACAAGTGAAGGTTTTATGTAATAAATCATGTTTAAGTATGAAATAACGAGTATGGTTGTCATAGTTGGTATCATAATATAGGTTTGGTTATTTTTGAGATTAGGATTAGAAAGCCCTATTGAAACCTTGGAGATTAGAATAAATGTAATAAAAACATACCTATGTTTTTTTGGGTATTGAGTATGTGGTTTATCCTAGAAATACATCCCTGTCTATATAGGAGCAGGTAGAGGTGGCTCTGGCATAGATATACCAAGGTGTGAAAACCCCGACAAGGAGTATCGGGCTTGAACCAGGGTATCTTGGTACATGACAATGGCCCTTGCTACACTCTAGTTTATGACACTCTTAGGGGACATACATTGGTAAATTCACAAGCTTAGTATGAACCAATATTAAGGGAATTAAAAAAATCCATAAGAATATATGTTGGATAACATAGATTGAAGCCTATAGATTCATAAGTTAAGTAAATAAAAGATTTTTATAAGTCATCAGTTTTTTGTTTAGATTACCCTTTTTGTGTTACCGCCAAATTTCCTTTTATTTTAGCCAATGGCTGGTAATAGGAGGACTCAGGCTAACAACATATGTAAATATGAAAGCGATGACTGTGCTGATGAGATGCCCAATCTGATGGGAGTGGGAATTGCGAGCTTTTTCATGATTCTCTCACAGTCAAATCATGAATTGAATAGAAACATGGGTCAATAGAAACGTACAACCCCCCCCCCCCCTATGAAAGAACAAGTCACTATCGAGAGCTTCATGAGACAAATTCCTCCTACATTTAATGGTTAATTCAATCCTTCAATCACTGAACAATGGATCAACTCCATTGAAAAGATCCTCTCAATACTTAAATGTTTCAAACAAGAGAAGGTTATTCTGGATTTTATCATATGGAGGGTGAATCCGATCAATGGTGGAAATTGATAAAAAAATATGAATCCTGAGGAGGAGATCGAGACATTGAAATGGAAGGATTTCTGGAAGATGTTTTTTGATAAATATTTTCCACGCACCCTCCAACTTAATATGGAAAGGGACTTCCATGACCTAAAAAAAGATGACGAATTTATCAAATAATACAAGGAAAACATCACAAGGCTTGCACAATACACCTACAACTTTTTCTTTTCCCTTGATTGCAAGGTTGACCACTTCTTTGGTGGGTAGAAACCTTACCTGCCGAAAGCGCTGGAAATCCGTGGCTTCATTACCTATGAGGAAATTGTCCGTTGTTCCATCACAGTTGAAATGGAGATCAGAGAATCTCAGGTGTATCATAAGGATAAGAAGAATATGTTGGAATTAAATGATGGTGGTATGATGGATAAATCTAATGGTGTTAAGATGATCTAGCACACCACTTGCCAAAGGTGAGGAATGAAGCACCCCAAAAATTTCCTGAAGAGGACAAGGAAATTCTTTAGGTGTGGAAGAGAAGGACCCTAGCTATTAACTATCAACAAGAAAAACTTGTGGCTGCGATAGAGGAGAGGAAAGCTCCGCTCAACCCTCAACACATTGTTCATTTCTTATACTGCAAATAAATGGGGCATTTTGCAAACCAGTGACCTAGGACAAGGTTTTTTTAAGGCAACCAACAACCTCCAAGTTAGAAAGTGTGAGCTTTTTCCACCACTACTACCGAAGTGAAACCAAACAATGAAGTGGTGACAGGTATTCTAGTTATTCATTAAATAATAGCGAACATGCTTTTTTATTATTGTTCTATGCATTCTTTTATATCTCAAAAGTTTAGTAAAACAATCCCAGCACCACCACAAATCGTAGAAGTAAAGATGTCAGTGAGTAAGACAAATGGGGAAATCATTGTATCCCATCAATATAACTCCTCCCCTATTATAATTGGTGGATTGAACTTCCCGGTGAACCTCATCATACTCCCTTCAGTGAAAATTGAAGTAATTCCTAGCATGGATTAGATTTCCTTATATAGATCCTATATAAATTGTCATGAGAGGGAAATCACTCTCCATATGGAGAATCGACCTCTGATTATATACAAGTGTAAGGAGGAAGATCAATCTTCTTTAGCTCCATCATCTCAAGCATGGATATTACTTCCCTATTAGAACATGTATCTGACTCAGATAATTACATCTAAAGAGGAAACCATCCTTGAATACATGCCTATTATGTGGGGATTCAGTGAAGTGTTTCTTGAGAAATTTCTTATTCTTCATCTTAGAAGAGATGTTGAATTCTCAATTGATCTTACACTTGGGGCGTTGCCAATATCAAAGACTTCATATAGAATGGATGTTATGGAGCTTGAAGAGCTGAAGAAACAAATACAATTGAATCTGGATAATGGGTTTATACACCCAAGTACCTCACCATGGGGTACACTAGTCCTCATCGTCAAGAAGAAGGATGGGTTAATGTGCCTTTTCATTGATTATCATGAGTTTTAAAAAATCACGATAAAGAATAAGTATTCTCTACCATGAATTGATTACTTGTTCGATCAGCTGTATGGAGCACAATACTTCTCTAATGTGGAATTGCAGTCAGGATATTATCATGTAAAGGTGAAGAAGGATGATATCCCCAAGACTGCTTTTCGTACAAGATATGGTCACTATGAATTCATAATAATTCCTTTCAGACTCACTAATCCTCCATCAATTTTCATGGACATGATGAATAGTGTCTTTGGAGATTACCTTGAAATTTTTTTGGTATTCTTTATAGTTGATATTCTCATATACTCCAAAACCAAGGATGATCTGGAGGATCATCCAAGAACTGTACTATAGACCTTGTGAAAGGAGAAGCTCTATGAAATGTACAAAAACTGTGAGTTCTGGTTGAAGGAGGTCTCATTCATGGGCCATATCATCACAAGAAATGTGATATATATAGATCATTAAAAGAGATCTACAATTGATGGGTGGATGAGGCTAGCATCAGTAACAGATATCCATAGCTTCTTGGGGTTGGCTAGATATTATTGACATTTTGAGAAAAATTTCTCACGATTGTCCAACCCACTTACCAAGATAACTCGAAATGGAGTAAAGTTTTCTTTGAGTGATGAATGTGAATAAATGTTCAAGGAGTTTAAAATAAGGCTTATCACTACACCCATTATCACTTTACCCACAAGTGGATAACTTTTTGTGGTATTTATTGATGCTTTGAAGAAGGGATTGGGATGTGTGTTGATGTAAAATGTTAAAGTCATTGACTATGATTCAAGCTAATTAAAAGTTCATGAGAATAATTATCCAACACATGTTATGGAGTTGGCTGCAGTGATCTTTGTCTTAAAAATTTGGTGGCATTATATCTTTTAGGAGAAGTATGAAATATATACGGACCACAAAAGCCTCAAGTATAAATTCACACAGAAATAGTTAAACATGCGCCAACGAAGATGGTTAAAGCTGATCAAAGTATATGACTGCTCAATCAATTACCACCCTAGGAAGGTGAAAAAGGTGGTGGATGCTCTATGTAGAAGAGACCCAACAATTCTATCATTGATGAGAATTACGAAGGATCCAATCTTCTTAGATTTGATGAAGATGGACATGGGAGTTATAAAAAAGGGAATATCATCAATCCTTTCACAAATGATTGCTCAACCGTAAAATGGATGCTCCAAAGGATGATGGGAGAATTCAGAGGAAAGTGGAAGCTATCAGAAGAGGGAAATCCTTGGATTTCAATGTTAATAAAGAAGGAATTGTGAGATTTGGGAAAAGCCTATGTGTTCCATCAAGTCTGGAGCTGAAGAAGTTACTTTTGGATAATGAACATAGTTAAATTTCTCTATTCACCCATGAAACACAAAGATGAATCAAGATCTCTAAGAGCATTATTGGTGGGAAAATACAAATAAGGAGATCAATGAATTTACATCAACATACCTGGTGTGTCAGCTAGTGAAGGTTGAAAAATAAAAGTCTAAGGGGATGATGCAACCATTACCCATACCAGCATGGAAATGGGAGAACAACACCATGGAATTTGTCACCAGACTTCCAAACACATCCAAAGGCAATAATACAATCTGGATTTTTGTAGATCGTCTTACAAAGTCTTCACACTTTATTAAAATTTTAAAGGATTTCTCATTGGATAAAATGGAATAGATATATATCAGGGAAGTTGTAAGTTTTCATGGAGTACCACTATCTATTGTATCCAATCGGTATCAAAGAATTACCTCTATGTTTTGGAAGAGTCTTCAACATGCTCTAGATACTAAGCTGAACTTCAATACATCTTATCATCCTCAAACTGATGTCCAATCTGAGTAGACTATCCCAACACTTGAGGATATGTTGAGGGTATGCACAATGTACTTTAAAGGAGGTTGGGATAAACTTCTTCCTCCGGTTGAATTCTCCTAAAATAATAGTTTCCACTCAAGAATATGAATGGCACCTTTTGATGCCCTTTATGGGAAAAGGTGCAGAACACAGGCGTGTTGGGATGAAATCGGTGAGCATGAGCTGCTAGGACAAAAAATGGTCGAAGAAATGGTGGGGAATGTGAAAATCATTCAGCAGCATATCAAGGAAGTCCAGAGTCAACAGAAGAGTTATACAGATAACCATCGACAAGACCTTGAGTTTAAAGTCAGAGACATGGTATTACTACACATATCCCCATGGAATAAGGTCATGAGGGTTAATAAAACGGAATATAATTCCTAGGTCTATTGGCCCCCTCGAGATTCTTGATCATGTAGGGGTCGTGGCCTATCGACGAGCACTTCAACCTACCATGGCCCAAGTATATAGTTTCTCTCATGTATTCCTCTTAGAAAGTACATAACAAACCCTTCACATGTACTCTCTTCAGAGGTAGTACATATAGAGGGTGATCTTTCTTATAAGGAGAAACCAGTTAAGTTATTAGATTGTAGATAAAAAGCTCTATGAACTAAAAGAATGCCCATCATTAAGGTGTTCTAGTGAAACCACAAGTCTGAATAAGGGAAGTGGCAATTGGAGGAAGTGATGATGAAATTTTACCCACATATTTTTTATTTTGGGAAATGTAAATTTGGAGGGTGAAATTTCTTAAGGGGGAATGATTTTAACGACCAAATATTTCATTAATGAAAATTCCTCTTGATCTGATTAAATGTATCAATATGTAAATTATTTATATAAATGTAAACTTCATATGTTTTATGTTTCTATATTTTAAAATACTATTATTAATTCTAACTGTTCCTAATATATCCATTGAACAGTAATCACATGATTATTATAAATATATGGCTTTAACAAATCCAATTTACTCAACCAAAGGAAGCAATGGCCTCAACCAGTAGACTTTCCCCAAATGAAGCCCATTTTTTGGAGCTCAGAAATGAGGTGGCATCATTGGGCTTCACTCTTGACCAAGCCCAAGCCGAGCATGAACACATTAAGATTGAGCATAACCGACTATGTGAGAAGTGGAAGTTAAAAGAGATTACCATCCAATCGATGTTATCCGAGCCACCCCAAGAGTCTATCACTATCCCACACCTTACCCTTCGGTCTTAGGCAGGTATTATAAGGGGTTATGTAACTAGAACCTTACACTATGACTATGTGTATTATTTTTGTATAAATAATGTGCATTCATTTTATTATTGTTACTTTATAAGTAGTTTTTAAAGCGCAATTGGTTTTTTTAGATAATATTCAACTAGAAAAAATATTTTGATGAATTAATGGACATTTGAATTTAATAATATTTTAATAAAATATTATTATTATTATTAAATTACTTTTTATTAAATATAAATGATCATATAATTTTACGAATTCAATTGTAATTTTTATTCAGGTTTGAAAGCTATTTATATCAAAACCCATGATTTTTTTATAAATGCATGTTTTTATTTTAAAACTAAAAATTCACATACGTAGAAAATATTTTAGATAAAATAAATTTAATTTTTTGAATCAGGACATCGAAATTATCCAATGGTGAATTTTTCATAATTTTTTAAGACAGTCGAATTTTTCGGTAAAAATTAAATACCGTTTAAATATATATTGTATTTTATAACATCATAATGACCCAATAGTGACGTAATAAAATACTATAAAAATTATGTACGGACATTATATGCCTGACCATTAAAATAATTTGATTTTGGGTTTGTTTGATTTATTTAACAATGCTTTGGTGGACCCTTCAAGGATTATAAAACATTTTGTCTTTTTAAATGAATTTCTTTGAGAGTGTGACTCACCTCCACATAATCCACCTTATTATTTTATGATATAATGCCATTGGACTTATAAAATATTTATTTCCACTACCCTTTGGCAAAAAACATGGGAAAAACCATGGGTTAGTTTGTGGTATTGATTAGTCTAATGTGTGGTGACCCAAACCTAACTAATAAAATATTCCCTCTCCTTTCCTATATAAACCCAACCAAGCTCCCACTTCCTCTTCACTCATTGCATTTGGAGTTCTTCCATCATCTACCCTATTTTAACTAGAATCCTCCCAGTGTTCCCCAAGCTCTCAAGAAGCCTCTCTCAAGCCTCTCCCTAGCCTTTGGGTTCACAAAAGTTGAGGGTAGGATTTTTCACCTCCCCCATACTTCCTTATTTATAGTTTTATGATGGGATACCCCTTTATCTCTCATTAATTCCTCTCATTACACTCGTTACCATGCTGAAATTCCATGATGGATTTCTTTCTCCTATTTTACATCCAAGTAATTATTTTGTATTATGCCTCTAAATTCCATTAGTTTTATTGGTTCATGTATCTATATGACCCACTTAATTTCAATTTCATGTAAATATGATGAGACACCAATTTCTTTTTCATCAACCATTTTCATGAATCTTTATGTCACACTGTTATTCTACCAAAATTGTACCATGTTTTCTCAAGCCAAGATCATTGTGTATTGAATACCATACCCATATCTCTGTCAAGGTTATTCACTTTTATCCACATATATATTTTGAAAGGTAATTTCATGTATTTATTCTCCCTTAATTAGTCATGTAATAACTTATGATATTGATTGATTCCATGTTATATGATTCATGTGGCACACTTATGCATGGAATGAAATGTTTAAGAAGGGTGCGCCCTAATAGCGCTCTAATGAATTGGGAAAAGTATAGTATCATGATAAGTCACGAACAATTAGTGTTTACTAATAAGAATTAAATTGAAACAAGGGTTTAATCGTGCTTCATGTTGAATGAGGGTTTACTTATGCTTCATATTCTATGAGCCTTGGCTCATGAAAATTCCATGTTATGTGTTGTTTCCACATTTCCATATTATGATTATCATGCTTTATCATTACTTTATGTTCATGTTTCTCTTGTGCTCCCTTGAAATTCCTATTGTCTAACATGTATTGTATTACTGATGTTATTCCATGTTTATTCCCTTATTGGGCTTTATAGCTCACCCTTTTCTTATGCATGTCCTCAGGTTATCCCATCTAATTCTATGTACGAGGGAATGTAGTGGTCATGTAAAGGATGTTTTCAACAAAGATATTGTATTCCATCTTCTAAGTTGTATTTTAATGATTCTAATACTCAAAGACACAGGACCTCTCGTTCTTATAGGTTTTAACAAGTGATGGTTTTATGTTATAAATCATGTTTAAGTATGAAATAAAGAGAAGGGTTGTCATATTTCTTGTATATAAACATATATTAATATGATGTGGTTGATGGGATTTACATAATATATATAACCAAAATATTTTTTAGTTACAAATTTACACAATCAATTTATGTATTGGTATCTAAGTGAACACCCGTCAAACAATGAAATGAAATACAATGTATTCATAGAGGAAATTCATTTATAGAATAACATGTCTATAAACATTGAATAATTTTTTCAAGAAAAAAGATGTTGTGTGTTGTTATTTTGATATAAATAACATTCAATAATATTTCTTTAGAACGAATATGGATGGAAACATTTTATTAATATTCTAGATCAAGCATAAATTGTATTCAAAGATGTAGATTTAGGTAAATAACACTTTCTAGAAGCACTAGAAAAAAGTTATTTGGATATAAGAAATTACATTAAATATTTTAAATCATTTATTAAAAATAGAATTATTTTATATTTCTTGGAGAATATGGTTCACATTATGAATCTATGAAAAAATGGTTATCAAATTTCATCGATAATGATAACTTATGGAAATATGTGGTCACTTGGAAAAGATATATAGAGTTTCTTTTCACAGTTTTATGAAAATGACCCATATAGATAGAGAAAACAATTTATTTAAAAACAGTGTAATGAAATTAGAAATAGTATGAAATGATCTTAATTAATTATTTAGGCATAAATAATGACATTTGAAAACCCATACAGTGAATAATGATATGAAATAGAATTATATCAAACCAAAAAGAATATATGGGATTAGTATATATTACAACTAGACAACCATTAGTATAGGAGAAAATTCCACATTGATAAGTCTTATACTACAAAATTAATGATTATTGTAGAATATAATTGTTTCTATTTTTGAGGGAAATGTTTACAAATTACCAAAATAGATTATCTTTAAAAATAAATATCATTTTTAAAATGATAATTGTGATGAGTCTTTTATAGATTGAGTAAATATTAATTTGAAACTATTTTAATAGAAATATTTATTTTGATATCGATATTCCATGAATGAAGGATAACACATGATATAACATATCCAATTGGTACGGGTAAAAATATAGAAAAATAATATCTGATAATGAAGGAATATTAAGATCAAAATCCATTCAGATTTTTTAAAATTTTAATGAAAAGTACATTGGAGGAGAGAAAAATAAAAATTTTGTAAGAAGAAAAGAATTTCATGATAATGATGAAATAATAAATTCATATTTTATAATATAAACCACAAAAAATTCAAACTGTTTTGAATATGAAATGTGTTTTAAGGAATGAAAAAATGACATGATAAACCATTACATCCTTTTTATTGTTTTAATTGAAAAACCAAGAAAGGTATAACTTGATATATATTTCTAAATACTTCTTATTTAATTGAAAAATATGATAATGAAAACCTATAGAAAAAATACTTTACTTAAAAAGGGGAAAAGTGGTTAATGACCATAATATCTCCAAGAAGATAAATTAAGATGAACAACCTATTATCTTAACTCTTGAATACCATGGAAGCACATTAACCAAATGAATAATAAAATAAAAAACATAATAACCAATTTCAATACATTATTGATACCTATATCCTTTTATAAACATCATTTATAATAATTTTTTAAAAATATATTAGTTAGTTATATTATAATTCCATTATCTTATGTTTGTTATTTTCAATGTTAAATGCATATTTCATAATAGAAGTGTCTAAATTTTTTTAAATGCTCAATGTTACTCATTCTGAGATCATTTAATAGTTTAAAATATAGTTTTATAATTATTTATAATGTTATATTTTAGTTTTATATTTATTTTATTTGTGATTCATGATATTGATGTTAGTGAAATGATTTTTTTTGGTAATTTTCAAGAATTAGTGGTGGTATCTTAGTAATGGGATAGATATTTCGTGAACAATTACAAAAAAAAATATTTATTTTATAATATCTCCATTAACATTATTTAATTATTTACCAATGATATAAATTTATATCATTAGTCATATAAGTGGTTAAACCAACCCGAGACAAGATATAATCTATGGATGGGTATGGTTACAAAAATGATTCCTTTAGAATAATATCATTATTATATAATCATAACTATATTTTAATGTTTTTTTATTGTTTTGGAGTTATGTTAAAATAGTGTTTCATAAAAAGGAAAATACAAGTTTGAAAAATGAAATATGTTACATTTGTGGAGGCGGTACTCTGAATGTATGAAGAGTCAGCATGTTAATTTTTTAAAATTTAGAGGAAGATATGGAATGGTTTATAATTTAATATTATTAATAATTTTATAAAACTATAAATAAATATTTGAAAAGTATTTTAAAACCATCCATATATGGTGGTAATGAAAAACTAGGTGCACCGTTCATGGTGGCATCAGTCCACATGCATGCGTGGAGGTGTTGTCATTCATTGATGTAGGACCCCGGGACACCCTGAGAGGGGAGGGGTGAATCAGGGTGTCAACTTTTTCCTCTTAAAGTTATGGATCTTGTTCCCATGTTGGTAGGAACTAATTAAACCTGTATGATTGATATGATCATCAATGAAACATTCACATGCAGAGAGATGACACAACTATTTTTACTTGGTTCACCACTAAGGGCTACGTCCAAGGAGCATACGCCGACAGGTTTTCGGTCATACCTGAATCCACTATGCTTCACTAGCTGTTGATTACAATTGTTCGGGCACAGTCACTCTGTCCCAAGCTCACTGCCTTTACAATGGTTCAGGGATAGCTCACTACTTCCCTCGGGTCACTCCCGTTGACTCCCCCTGGCTCACTGTCGTTGGTGAAGTCTCACTCAGTTTATAGACATGAAGGTCTCTTCAATAGATTTGAATTGAAGTCTTTGTCTCCTGTTTAGTATGAAACTTTTCTTGCATCAGAGTCCTGAGTTGATTCTCTTTTGTATTCAACCATTTACTTTAGTGTAATGACTGAATGCACTAGATCCTCTTGTCTTCGTATGCCTGAATTACAATCACTTTTGTGATTGCTCAATAAATGATTCTCTGTTGAAGTCCAAATTTCATTCACCGATGAATAACCCTTTTCCCCTATCCACAGGGTGAACATCCTTTGGAAAGGGCCTTCACAAAGTACCCTACTTCGCAAGGCTCCCACTTTTGCAAAGCTCAAACAAGCCTTCATGGAGTCCCTGCCTTTTCGCGAAGCTCAATTGCGAAGCACTATCGCGATGCTCCAGCCTTCAAAATTCTGGGCTATCATAGAGATCCTGCCTCTTCGTGAAGCTCACTGAGCCAACGCGGGGTGCAAGACTTTCACGGAGCTAGAATAGCCACCGCGAATCTCCTCTTTCGCGAAGCAGACGGCCTTTGTGAGTGACCTTTGCGAACTGAGAGCAAAGGATTTTAATTGAGAGCTCTCTCAACTTCTCTTGAGGGGGTCGAACTCTATTTATAGGTGATTTCACCGACCCTCGACCCTTCCACACGAAGTCAGCGCCACATCAGCTCAAATCGCGAAGCTCTATAGTTCCCACCAAAATTCTCTCAAAATCGCGAAGCACTACGGCAATTTTCCATTCACGGAGGTTGTTGTAATCGCGGAGTATCACCTTCATCATTCCTTCGCGCCTTCACCGTGATGCTCCCTAGAAAATCCCATCATCGCCGCGAAGCTCCATTGCAAAGCCCTTCATCACCGTGAAGCTCTCCGGCCTCTGCCGTTCGCGAAGCCTGACGTAATCGCGAAGAATCATTGCCTCCATTCTTCTGGTCTTCACGAAATCCAATCCATGCATCCCATCTTCACGAGATTCATGCCTTTGCCGATGTTCCTTGAATAAAACAAGGATCATTATCCATAGTCCTAGAACTCGACATGCCACCATGAAATCTCTTTTGTCAACAAATTTGTATGTCGTCTGTTTTCGTTGTCAATATGCACGATTACCTCAACAGCACTTATTCATGGTGATATGTATCCTTCAGCAACTCATCTGATTTTATCACAAACTCCACTATTGTGATATGTATTCTTTGAAGGCATAGCTTCAGCATCATCATCTTCTATGACAATGTTATGTGCATGGCTATCGCAGGATTCCAATCATTGCACGACCTTCTTGGAATTCCAATCATTGGCACATTGTCTTCATCATCAATCATCATGATCAACTTTATGCACACCATATGATTCTATTATTAAAGAAGTATCTTGCATGGTTCTCATGCAATCATGAGTAATTGCATGTTCTTCATCAGAACCCATGGTTCTCATGCAATAATGAGGAATTTCATGGTCTTCATCAAAACCCATGGTTCTCATGCAATAATGAGGAATTGCATGGTCTTTATCCAAAAACACAATTCTTCTTTAATCATCCTCATATGGATTGAACCTCACCTTCTTCATTGTTTTAAATAATGTATCACCTTTGACACATGTTCTTTGAACATACGATCTGTACAAAAATAGTTTGAATCACCATTCCTCTACTTCATCGAAGTACTTCATGATCTCCTTCATTTTGATCTTCCATTCCTCTATTTCATTGGATTACTTCTAGATCTCCTTCATTTTGATCTTCATTGACAACTATTGACAAAAAATACAAACTTATACACAAAGTGGTTCCAACATTCTCCCCCTTTGTATTTTGTTGTCAATACCTTATACAACTTCTGAAATGTATTCGTCAATGTCAAAATGAGAACCTTCTCTTTAATCAACATTTCTTTTTAAACTGCCATTTTAGTTTCTCTCCCCCTTATTGACAAGAAATACAAAGCGCATGGGAGGGGGGGTATCAATCCACACTTATGCAATGTTTCATTAATCATTTCACTCTAAGTCTACTTGATCAATGCTCGATGTAGAAAACAATAGGATTTGATTTAGTCGACAAGGCTGTCTATTATTCACAGATCATGATATCAACATGAGATAAGAACTCGTGTATTTTGACTTCAAGGGATTACTACTTTTATTTTAGGTAGTGGAAAAACAAATGTGATAGGGAATAATAAACCTAAAACTCCTACACTCACATCAGTAAATAGATAAAAAACATTCAAGTTCTATCGACAGGATAAGTGACCTTGGGCACTTCTGTTCTTTTTATGTCACTGATCAATTTAGTTACTCCCCCTTTTTAGAATGATCTTTGATCTGAGTAACCAAGTGATAGAGATTGAGAAATGACATACCTTCTCCATTGACATTTTCATCAAGAATATCACAGAGTAACTGCTTTTGAGTCCAGCTGGAGTTGATATTGATTGACACATAGATTATGGAAGCTTCTTAATTTTTCTCCCCCTAAAGAGAAAAACTCCTCATCATATTCATCATGAGTGATCCTTTATCAGCATAATCTTTGAATATCAATTGAACAATCTACTATGGATGGAAACTTCTTTAGCTTGGCTATCAAGTGTTGACAACATTCACTACTTCTTAGGTTCTCCCCCTGAGAGAATGCTTCACCTTCAATTCCCTGCATTATTAGCACAAATACAATACACAAATGAATAAGGGAATAAGGTGGTTCCTCCTTGCTTCATCAATATGAGCTTCAGGGTTGAGGTGTTTTTCTCAACCAAGTTCCTCTGTTCACTCCATTATTCATGCCTAAACATTTCAACATATGTTCTGATATGTGTTGAAGTGGCATGTCTCTCTTCATATTCTCTTTTACATTGTGTGAGGAATTGTTCTTCTTAACAGCCATCATGAATGATACATTCTTACTCCTCTTCAGGACTGCTTCTCGCTCTGGTATTAATGTTAGGAAACCTTTTGCAGTGTGACCATATTTCTTTCATCTCTCACACAGAACTTCTTTGACACATGTGATTCTCTTGGTTTTCAATCTCTCATGAACTCTGTCTTCATCACGTGAAATTTTTCTTTTTCATTTATCACCAGCCATGGCCTTTTCATCTTCATGTTTCCTCATTTTTTTCAATTCTTCTGGACAAATGTCCAATATGTCATTTGGAACTGTTGCAGGTGGTTTGGGTCTTCCACATGGGTTCATCTGAGTTTCATCCCACTTAGTGTTTCTTTTGGATGAATGACCCTTCAATTTCATGGATCTAAAATTCTGGGTCTTCTCACCTTCCCTGCATGAGATCTTCCAGGGAAATTGTATGTTCACAACATTCTTCGGATTTCTTCCCAAGGAATATTCTTCCTTCTTAGCTGGCTTGTGTGGTCTTATGTTCTTATCTTCTCTGGATATCTGTTGACAAAGGTATGCACCATTCTTGTGACCACTGCCGCTGCATACATCACAGATGTTATCAAGAATTCCAAATCTGTTTTTGGTGAACAGATGCTTCTGGATCTGTGGATGCTGCTTCTTCTTCTCTGGATTCCTTCCCTTTGATATACGCTTTCCCTGTGCTTTTCCATGTAAGGGATTGTAAAAACAATCCAGTGCACAGTGCCCAAATCTGTTGCAGCCCCAACATTGGCCCACAAATCTTTTCTTCTTTGTTTCTTCTGTATGAGATTGTTGGGCCATCTTCTTAATCTTTTGTGCCCTATTTGAGGAACCAAATTCCTCCTTTTACTTCTCATCCACCCTATCCATGGTGGTAGGTTTATTCCTCTCACCCTTTCTCATCCATACTTGCTTATAACTTCTCTTCCAACCTGCACTAATTGTAGGAACATATTTAGAAACATGAGTACAAGATGGTTTGGATGGTACCTTCACTTTCTCAGTTGCTTGTGATAGATCAATGAGTGAAGTCATGATATTCTTATTACATGTTGGAGGTATTTTGACAACATAATCCTCTAATGAGCATTGAGTACCAGCAGCGACTGATTCTTGAGGTGGACACTCAAGATTTGTCATAATCTTCTTGTCACATGTTGGAGGTACTTCAACATTAGTAGCCTCTAATGAACATTTAGTAACAGAATCTCCTGTTTCATTCTTTTGTGGAGTCTCAATATGTGTCTTCACAAGATTTGTCAATGGGGCTTCCAATTTTTGACTTTCATTATTGAGGATGATCTTCTGATCTTAAATCATGATCATCTTCTCTTCATAAGTCTTCTTCAATCTTTCAACCTCATCCTCATGAATCTTATCTTTTTTTTGTAACATTGAGTCAAGTTCCCTGAATTTCATGGATGTTTCTTCCAAACATAAACTCTTGACTTCATTTCTCTTCTCCAGCTCAGCTTCAAGTGCATGGATCATTTCTTTTAGAGCCTTATTGACTTCCTCTTTTTCATCAAAGACATTCACCTGTATGGTGAGCTTCATACATTCCATAACTTTTCATTCCAACCCCTTTTCCATATTGTCAGCTTCCCTTTCTAATCAAGTGATCTCAACCTGCATAGATTGGAATAGGCTACAAATAATCGCAGCCCTTTCTTCAGGAATATCATGCAGATATTTTTTGAGTTTTTTCTGAAAGCTTGAATTAGGGGTGTCATCCTTTCCTCTAGAAGAATCCTGAGCCACCTGCTTGATACTTTCCAAGCCTGATGTTTCTTCATTATTGGAATGGCATGGAGAACAAGGCACTGCATCTTCTTTAAATATGAGGTACTTCTTCAGCTGCTTCTTCTATTTCTTTTTCCTATTCTTCATGGTTTTTCAAGATGTAGACTTCTGCCTAGAAATGAATGCATCATTATCAAGACTGATCTTTAATGTTGACTTTAGGAAAGAAACTCAAATCCTCTTCTCTATAGAATTACTAGAGAATATCCAACATACGTTAACCTGGCTCTGATACCACTTGTAGGACCTCGAGACACCCTGAGAGGGGAGGGGTGAATCAGGGTGTCATCTTTTTCTTCTTAAAGTTGTGGATCTTGTTCCCACATTGGTAGGAACTACTTAAACCTGTATGATGGATATGATCAGCATGAAACATTCACATGCAGAGAGATGACACAACTATTTTTACTTGGTTCAACACTAAGGGCTACGTCCAAGTAGCATACGCCGACAGGTTGTCAGTCATACCTAAATCAACTATGCTTCACTAGTTGTAGATTACAATTTTTTGGGCACAGTCACTTTGTCCCAGGCTCACTGCCTTTACAAAGGTTTAGGGATAGCTCACTACTTCCCTCGGGTCACTCCCGTTGACTCCCCCTGGCTCACTGCCGTTGGTGAAGTCTCACTAATTTTATAGACGTGAACATCTCTTCAGTAGATTTGCATTGAAGTCTTTGTCTCCTGTTCAAAATGAGACTTTTCTTGCATCAGAGTCCTGAGTTGATGCTCTTTTGTATTCAACCTTTTACTTTAGTGCAATGACTGAATGCAGTAGATCCCCTTGTCTTCGTATGCCTGAATTACAATCACTTTTGTGATTTCTCAATAAATGATCCTTTGTTGATGTCCAAATTTCATGCACCGATGAACACCCATTTTCCCCTGTCCACAGGGCGAACAACCTTTGGAAAGGGCCTTCACAAAGTACCCTACTTCGCAAGGCTCCCACTTTTTCAAAGATCAAACAAGCCTTCGTAGAGTCCCTAACTTTTCGCATCGCTCAATCGCGAAGCACTCTCGCGATGCTCTAGCCTTCGCAATGCTGGGCTATCATGGAGCTCTTGCCTCTTCGCAAAGCTCACTGAGCCAACGTGGGGCGCAAGACATTCGCGGAGCTAGAATAGCTGCCACGAAGCTCCTCTTTCGCGAAGCAGACTACCTTCGAGAGTGACCTTTGCAAACCGAGAGAAAAATATTTTCGTTGAGAGCTCTCTCTACTTCTCTTGAGGGGGTCGGCCTCTATTTATAGGTGATTCCACTGACCCTTGACCCTTCTGCGCGAAGTCACCGCCACGTCATCTCAAATCGCGAAGCTCCAAAGTCCCTGCTGAAATTATCTCAAAATAGTGAAGCACTACAGCAATTTTCCATTCACAGAGCTCGTCGTAATCACGGATTTTCACCGTCATCATTCCTTCGTGTCGTCGCCGCGATTCTACCTAGCAAAGCCCTTCATCATCGTGAAGCTCCCTTGCAAATCCCTTCATCGCCGCGAAGCTCTCCAGCGTCTGCCGTTCACGAAGCTTGACATAATCATGAAGAATCACTGCCTCCATTCTTCTAGTCTTTTCAAAATCCTATCCATGCATCCCATCTTCACCAGATTCATGCCTTTTCCATATTTAATTATTATCTTCATGGAAATACACTTTTCACAAAGCTCACCAACCTCCAAATTTTGGACCCCAAAAATTTGGCAAACGCTGGAAAATGGAACCACATTGTATCTACTCTTTTTGTCCGCCTCCAGATCATCCATTCCTTTGTCAATGTTCCTTGAATAAAACATGGATCATTATCCACAGTCCTTGAACTCGACATTCCACCATGAAATCTCTTTTGTCAACAAATTTGTATGTATTCTGTTTGCGTTGTCAACAAGCACGATTACCTCAACAGCACTTCTTCCTGGTGATATGTATCCTTCAGCAACTCTTCTGCTTTTATCACAAACTCCACTATTGTGATATGTATTCTTTGAAGGCATAGCTTCAGCCTCATCATCTTCTATGACAATGTGATGTGCATGGCTATCGCAGGATTCTAATAATTGCATGACCTTCTTAGAATTCCAATCATTGTCACATTGTCTTCTTCATCAATCTTCATGATCAACTTCATGAAAACCATGTGATTCTATTCTTAAAAAAGACTCTTGCATAGTTCTCATGAAATCATGAGTAATTGCATGGTCTTCATCAAAACCCATGGTTCTCATGAAATGATGAGGAATTGCATGGTCTTCATCAAAACCCATGGTTCTCATGCAATAATGAGGAATTGCATGGTCTTCATCCAAAAACCCAATTCTTCTTTAATCATCCTCAGATGGATTTCACCTCACCTTCTTCGTTGTTGTAAACAATGTATCACCTTTGACACATGTTCTTTGAACATACGATTAGTACAACAATCGTCTGAATCACCATTCCTCTACTTTATCGAAGTACTTCATGATCTCCTTCATTTTGATCATCAATTCCACCATTTCATTGGAGTACTTCTTGATCTCCTTCATTTTGATCTTCATTGACAACTATTGACAACAAATACAAACTTATACACAAAGTGGTTCCAACAATTGAAAGGTTTATAAAGGTGGAAGAAATGGATATTAATTTATTATATTAAAATTATATTATTTAATTGATACTAATCATATCATAATTTCATAGACTTCATATTTATTTATTGGGTATAAGAATAAACAAATTAATAGTGCTTGGTTGAGAGTATTTACCAATCACTTTGGATTTTCACCATTGTGTAACATTTAACAGATTCTTATATTTTTATATTAGAAAAAAATAATTTTAGTAATTGCGGAGATATTTTTTAGGATTTTAATGAATATTTTTGTTTGAAATTATATTTTATCTACTTCATAAATGTGGAGGAGGTGAGCTCCTTTTATTGGTGAGAGAATTGGGATTTTTATAAATACAACTCCATAATATAAATAGAGACCATGATTCACATGTAAATAGGAATAAAAAGTAAAAAATAATGGATTTATATATTTGGTATGGTAAAATATCTTATAGACACTAATTTTTATACATATTTTAAAAAACTTTTAAGTTTTTAATCTTAGATTTTTTTACTTTAACCAATTTTTGGATTTTACCATGGTTATTACATTTTTCATTTGAAATTTAAATTTAATGTAACAAAATAAAATAGAACATATTAAATTATTTCTTAATAATTATTAAAATTTAAAAATTCATTTTATAAATAAATATTTTACATGTAAAAAGTATATTTTTAACATTACTATATAAAATGTGTACACTAATTTAAGAAAAATCATATTTTTGAAAATAATTGTTTTTTATATGATAAAATTATAAATTTTTTTGTTATTATTGAAATGATTTTACTTTTTATTACACAAAATTGATATATATAAATTTGAAATAAATCTAATGTGTAATTTCACCTAGTGTAAAATCAATTAAAATATAAGAAATATTTTTTATTTTAACAATATTTCATAATTTTGATAATGTTAATCATAGGGTTTATTAATATATTGTAGTATATTTAAATTAATAATTTATAATGGTAACTAATTATTTAGACATTATGTTTATATATTTTTTAATTTATACTAATAGTTATTGTGAAAAACATTACAAATTTAGTAAACATATTTTTTTCACTACTAAAAAAATAATTATAATATAAAAATACAAAATGTTCATCCCAGGACTAAATTATTTTTATATTCCCTCAAAATATAGTTCTAAATTTTAATTTTTTAGTATTATATTTAATATTTAATGAAAACGGTATACATTTGAAAATAATTATTTATTTAAAATATAATCTATTCTTTATAATATTAAAAATTTGTTTAATTTTATATTGGTGTTATATTATTCATATATTATATATCTATCTTCAACAAATAATCTAAAAAAATTAGAAAAAAAATAAAATTATTTTGAATTAGAAAATCTCGTTATTTTTATCAATGCATAATTAAAATAATATTATTATTCTTTGAAATTAAATTTAAAGAATGTATAAAAAATTTGGTAAATAATTTATTAAATTAATAATTACTTATTTGTATCATTATAATTTAAAGTTACACAACCCCAAAATATCAACACATAAGATCGAATCATAATTTTTTTATGGGGGTAGTCGTAGGTTGATATTCCATTAGTAATAGTCACGCAAATTTATAGAATATTGAACTTATCTTGCATATTATTTCCCTAAAATATTAATTGTGGGTGATTTTAATGGGGTTTGTTTATGTAAAACTCTATTTGAGCTACAACCATATCATTATTTGACAAAAAAATCTTTATAATGGAATCTTCCACTACCATGTTTTATTCCATTTCGATTTTATTTATACATTTTGTCAAAAAGTTACATCCTACTATAATTTAAAATAGATTTAAAATATTAATGAGATAAAATTTAATAATTTTATTTCAAAGTATAAAGGATTTTTTTAGTTTTGGGTCTGATGTAATCATGCTATAAAATAAAATATGTTTTTAAAGGGAAAAATATGTAGTTAAATTTTAGTGCTTTATAGTAAGGTTAATAAATTTTTTTCAAAAAAAATATCTTTATTGTCCAAAAATAACATGTATCCTGATATTTAAGTGTCAAATGAGTGATTCAAGAAAGAAACCATGTGACATAAATAATAATAATGTAATTATATTTTTATAATTTAAATAAATAATGACAATAAAATAAATATAAACCAAAATAATAAATGTTTGAATTTTGAAATATATAAATCTATGTTTTTAAGAAATGAAATTCAACTATAAAAATGTTATTCTTCCATTAGGTATTGTGTAATACCTACCATTCGAAAAAATATGGTGCTTCGAATAAAAATTATCTTCTCTTAGTTTATATTGAATTGGGAGGGGTTTGTTATCCTTTCAACCATTTTCATTTTATACATGAAAACTCTTTCCCTTTCTCCCATGTCTTCTTCTTATATTTCCTTCAACTAAAACATGACCAATGGTATTGTCCATGAGTTTGTAAGAACTCCATTTTATATCTATTTTTTATTTATAAACGTTTGAACCAAGCATTAAATACCATGTTTTCGAATCTATGTAATCAAATTAATATGATAAAAACTAGGAAAATAATTTTTTATTATAAGGTAGTTGATATAAAAATAATGTAACAATAATTTCATTAAATATTTTATTTATTATCATCGTGATATAAGTTTTTATAAATTATATCTTATACTTTGAAAATTTTGTGTTATTTAAAGAAGGTAAGATACGAATAAGTTTTTGTAGAATAAAGTAATTATAAATCATAGAAATACTATAAATTCAAGATATAACATGTGTCTATTATTATATTATTTTGAAAATATTTAGTACCATTTAATATTTTTAAATTCATGAAAATTTTATTTGAATAATAAATAATATCATTATACTAAAATAGTTATTTTTTTATTTGCATTGAGGTTGGAATGTTCTAATAAATGAATAAAAATGTAAGGATGAAAATAAGTAAGTTAGTTGTGTGGAATTACATTACTGGATAATAATTATTCCTTTGAAATTAATCACATAAAATTTTGATAACTCAATTTGATATATGAAAATGGTATTAGGTAGAAATAAATTATTGGAAAATTTTTTATTCCCTATTATGACATGATTCTACATAATTTTTTTTATTATACCCTTGGATTAATCATAAATCTTTTTTATCAAATTACCATTGTAATATTGTATTTATTGAATCAATCCCTTAAAAAGTTTTTATGAAGAACATAAAATTGATGAGTTGTTCAGTGATGGATTTGATAGATTCCCATGTTATAGTAGTTATTGGGGTGTCAAGGATAAAACCAATATTTATGGCCTTGGATGAGAGTGGGGATTTCATACCAGTTTGATCAAATGAGTTGGATGTTAGGATTTATATTATGGGTTAAGAGACAGTGTTTCCCATTTTCTTTTCTAGGCTGCTTATTTACATCTTTGTTTCTTTCTTCTTAATATAGTTTTTTGTTTCCTTTTGGCATATCCCCCCTTGAGATTTTTAAGGTTGAGAATTATAATATATAGTATGTGGAACAACAATTAAATTATGGTTTAACCTATGGGGGCCTACTGGTGAAATGATTATATAAATGAAATCAACGAGATGGTTTGGAAATTATTAAGAGAATATATGTAATTGAAATAGAAATGAATGTATATCCTTTTGCATTTCGATAATTATAAAATAAATTAAAGATAATTAAAAATGTAATTATATTATAAAAATTAGTTCGTAAATAAGATAATAAATAACATGACTATTCATTGATTAATGTTAAATTAAGGATTTACACATTTTTTCCAAGAGATATAAATCATTATGACTTCTAAAATGGTTAGTGTATATCAATGCAAGAGTAGGTAGTTTTTATTAGTGTGGTTCTGCGAAATATAATTCATTATGTTTAGTGATTTATTACACTCCACCACTCAGGTCATTTGGGGTGGTCAACTCCTATTATGGCATTGGGTTTAGGGTGCTTCCCAACAACTATTTTGTTAAGGGATCAAATGTCTAAATACTCATCACACCCCACTCTCTCCTATGGTAAGGCTATGTATTAGACATGACCGGTCTATGGTGGATAACATTTATATGTTTTGTGCTCATAAGGACTGGGATGGATCTCGATCACATTATACATGTATATGCAGGTTGTGGTTCCTTGAGGTTGTAATATATAATTTTATTTGATATATAATAGAAAATGTTATTTTAGGATTACTCGTAAATGATATATAATGTCCTAAAGTGAATTTTATGGTATACAAGCGATGGTTTTTTTAGACTCACTATATTTTTTTTAAGATGTGATAATGATGTGGATGTAATGAGTTATATGATATTTGATATTTGATAATTATAATGACATAAGGTTTAATTATAGCATAAGAAGCTAGGAACTATATAGAAATATGGTAGTATAGAAACCCATACTTTTCATACATTAACATTACATAACATTTTTGGAATACATGAAACATTGTTGAAACAAATACCCAAAGACCATATTAGTTTAGTTCCAGTGGAAACATGGAAATGTACACACTAATGCTTGATCAAGCTACATTATATCCCACTAGTTTCTCTAATATTTGTTCTCCTCTTAGGCATATCATATATAAAATATGTATTCATAACATAAAGAAGTAAACATACAAATAGGTGATCTCAGATGCTTAGTAAGTGTAAACAAGGGATACATGTACGCATTAAACATGAACATAGGGGTATGTGAACATGATCATGAAAATAAAAGATCATACCCATCATATCAAAGATCATATACAAGAATCATGGTAAAAATCATACCAGTTCATTAGACATAAACCATAAAAAAATAAATAGCATAATCCATGAAAGCATCACATAAGAATAATACATTGAATTATGGGAGACAGATAAGTGTATATGATGATTTCTATAGCATTCAAGTCATCACTACCAAGACCATATTACTGGAGAAAGTCTTTTACTGAACCTAGTTCACACCCTGTTTTGTCCCTATGTTTCTGAATCGAGTTCACTTATAATTCCAACCCTATATTACTGAATTGATTTCACTCCTCATTCCAACCGTATATTATTAAAGCCAATTGATTTATCATTCCATCTGTGTAATAATGAATCGAGTTCATTTATCATTCCAACTGTGTCATTTTAATGAGCTATAAATCTTTAACCATTGTATTGGATAGAGATACAGGTCCCACCCATATCATAATGAAATCATACATACATGTGACACAAAATCATAAAAAATCATACCATTACCCATTAAATGAAATTGGTTTTATAAACATGTAATCATATCATAACCTATGGAAGTATATAGGTTTCATAATCATTTAATCAAAATCATAACCCATGAAAGAGAAATGAATTTCGTAATCACATAAACCATTAAAGATAAAAGATTTTTATAAAGACCGTGACATCAAGAATAATTAATTTAGAGAAATAATATGAATGGAACCTTTAGATAATTTCCTATAAATTCATGAGTAACATCAATAGATGTCATCATAGATGAAAAATAATTTTGAAATATCTTTGAAAAACATTTAATGAATAAAATATCATTTCTTATTTGAAAAAGGATTAGTATATAAAAACATTGGAAACTCATTTTCCTATAAAATACCATAAAAACTTGTAATAAATACATGATATCATTTTGACAACCTTTTTCCTCGAAAACATATAAAATATGTGTAAGAACCCGGACCTTTTTTTTAGGTATGTTTTTCTCTTTTTGGTCATTTTTGAATACAAGAGGAAAATCCTGAAATTTTAAATATACACACCGTCTACTTTATATGGACACGCCATGTACTTTATAAGTACATGCCATGTACTATGATTCCGCGCAAGGCCGTGTGTTGGTCGTGTCCGGGCTACACACATGGTTTGTAAGGGAGATGTGGAGGCCTCTTAAAGTGATGTACGAAAAATCCTAGTACACCCCTTGTACTATAAAAGTTCACGCCGTGTACTTTATTTTTTTCATTAAATGGAATGGGGTCGCGCCTAATTGAAATAATCGTCTTATTCTCTAGGTTCTTCAACTGAGAGCATCCCGTACAGCCACAAACATTCTCCATGAACCCGAGCCTCCGCGTGTTTTCCAAATGGACCGCCGTCAATTGCTTTAGAACAGCAGTAGTGAGATCTTCCTTCTTACTGAGTTTCATCCCATGATTTCCCTCTTTCTCAAGATATCGTTGGTTGAACATTTTGTGTGTTTTCATAGATCTATGACATTTTTATGAGAATAAAGCCTCGTGTTTCAAGTACATTGATCTCCTATGATCGAGGTAGGGGGTTTATTGCCCTACGTTGAACATCTTTGAGTTTTTGTGCAGAAGTACCGGATTCCCATGTTTCAAGTATCTCGGGTTAGGGTTTTGATATTGTTTTATTATATTCCTTAGATTTCTTGTGTGATAGAAGATATTAGATGAATAATGATTGCTTGTTATCAAGTTTGAGGATCACCTCATGGGTGTTTTCTCTTTTTTTGGTTGTTTACTACCGTTTGGATTACGTTTCTTGTGAGGCATACCTTGTTGCATTGATTTCTAGCCTTAATATAATTGATTGCATGTATTGCCTCCGGTTCATATGCATCTAATGCATTGTAGTGATTAGCCAAGTAGTTATTGAACTTACTTAGGGCAGTTGATAGTCGATTGTGCATGACTAAACTACTTAGGGTTGTGTGAACATGGTGCGGTAGACTAGAGAGGGAATTGACGATTAAGGGCTTCCCTAGTGAGTCTGTTATAAATTAGTATCATTCCGAGGACCTATAGTAATTAGACTATGTGCTTCCCCAGAGTGTCCTTAGATACTATAGAGACTATATGGGGAATTAGATGTAAGTTCTTCCTTAGAGAGTCTATACCTATCATTGCAAGACCATAGGGGAATTGATGGTGGGTGCTTCCCAGGATGCCTGTTCCTTTGTATGATTACTTGACTATAGGGGTCTGCCAGTATGAGCCACCCAGAGAGTCAGTGTGAATATTGTTTGGTTAGTTGTGATGAGTCCACCAATCCAAAGAACAATCTTGTGTATTGTACTGCTTGTAGTTTAGTTAGTCTGCTGAGATACTTGTTGTGTTACTTGCTTTGCTTTGGGAATATAGATCTATTGCTAGATTCCTTGGGTGATAATTAAATGACTTAATTAAATTACTAAATAAATGTGAATGGAGATTCGTAGGATTGTTTAATTCAATGTACTCATGTTTCTCGGATGCATTTATTTCATTTAATTTTTCTATATTTCTCACTAACAATAGGGCATAGATCTTGTGGTGGTTTCCTACTAGGATTAGTTTCACACCCTATTTGGTTCTGGCGTTTCGGCCCAAAAATGTTATATGGTTGCAGGCGTGGATAGGGATTGTGGCACTTCTACATCAGGTATATGATTGCTGGTTGGAGCTGGAGAGCATAGGACGAAGCCTAGGCTTGCGATGCGGTTGGAGTTGCTTTTTTAATTTTAGTACTTTGTTCTCAATTGTATTTCAACATGTTTTTGTGTTTGCTGCTTTCCTTAGATACTTGTACCTAGTGCATCATTATCATCATTATTATATTATATATTTTTTTCAGCTATTTAGTTTCAGTTTTTGTATGTTGTTTACTACTTCTGCTATTGTTTATGTTTATCCCCCACTGTATACCTTACCAAAGGAAGGAATAGTTTCCCCACTGACTAACGAATGCCCTCACTGCTAGTTGGCAGCCTCTGGCTTTTGGGTAAAAGTGCTTGAGATCATGTGGTGAACAGGGTATGGGGAACAAGTTGAGTGGCTCAGGATTCGGGTCATTACAAAGTGGTATCAGAGGAGATTCTTTTCCATTCTATTGACTTATAGTTTAGTGGCATTAGACAAGGATAGGACAAAATATGTAAATGGTAAATAGCTATGCCCAAGAGTTCTAGAACTCGTGTACAGGGAAAAACCCAGGTTACCTCGAATATTGCAATTTTCGAGTTTTAAAAA
Source organism: Viscum album (assembly GCA_963277665.1). Lineage (NCBI taxonomy): Eukaryota > Viridiplantae > Streptophyta > Magnoliopsida > Santalales > Viscaceae > Viscum > Viscum album. The sequence goes on along the minus strand of OY728142.1, from coordinate 1,323,103,345 downwards.
TTTTACAGTTTAATTGATTTCACCATTGGGTGGTGCACCTGTTTTGTGGTGTTACTATTTATATGATTATGGTTCTATTTTTTTGCACCCCAATGATATTAGGGTATTCCATTTCTTGAATCATATAGGCACTTGTTAGGAAATCACATGCCATGCATTCTGCGATACCATCTAGATTGCATTAGAAATTGCATGCTGTTGTGATAGAATTTGTGATAGTCGATGCATGCGGTTGTGATAGCTGCAGTAATAGAATACATTCTATTTTGATATGGTATCATTTTTTTAGAGCTTATTTATCATAGATTCCAAAAATTGGTCATAGAGGTATTATGGGCACTCAAGGATCGGAATTTGGTGGATTGTGAGTTTGTTATACTATTTACTTGTTATATTCATTATTATGATGCCAAGCATTTATTTATAGGGAGTATGGTCCCAAACGGAATGGAATTTGGAACCTTAACACTAGTCATTCTATGTTTTCTGGGCTCCGATGTAGTTCTGAGGCTACTATCCAGAAAAACCCTGAATACATGGAATGTACTGCATGAATACACGCTATGTAGTTTTTGGCCGTGTCACTGACTGTGTGGGCAGGGACATGGGTTTATGAAAGATCTTATAAGAACACATCGTGTACAAGTTTACACGTCGTGTAGTATGACTTTGGTATCTGTCCATGTAGCTAACAACATAGGTCGATGATAAATTTCTCATACTTGTTGTGTCTATCAAGAACATGTCGTGTAGGGTCGGTCGTGTGTCAGGCCGTGTTGCTAACAACACAGGCCAGGTAAGGCATGTCAAGTACACACTGTGTCGTCCTAGAACAGACCGTGTTGTGAACTAGCCATGTAGCTGAATACATGGGTTGGGAAAGCTGTATGGAAACACACCATGTACCATGTTGACATGTCATGTAGTAGTGGTCTGTGTACCAGTCCATGTGACTAACGACACGGACAGGGAGAAAATCATAAGGACACGTCATGTAGTGGAAAAACACACCATGTAGTTTTCTGGTGGGACAGTCCATGTTCCTAGTTGTGTGGGAGTAATCGGGATGGAAGAAAAAGGGTTAGTACATGCCATGTAGTTTGAGAACACTCCATGTAGCTGGGTGGTTTACACAGCCATATATGTCCAAGGTACACACCAGGGTAAAATTTCTGAAAACACTACATGTAGTCGTACTACATACTGTGTAATCATGTTTTTCCAAAATTTTAGACTTTTACTCTCCTATAAAATTTTACTCTCTTATGTTGAAACTATGTTCATCTTTAAAAAAATGTGCTTGTGACCTTGCAGACTCATGCCACCAAGGCATCCTCCCGATGTACGTTAGGAACTAGGCATTGACCGTACACCTGATACAGCTGTCAGAGACTACCAGTAGTTCTGCCTATCATTTCAGATATGGAACATGTAGCAATTATAGACACTGGTGCCAACGGTCAGTTCAGAGAGGTTTTCATGAGATTCATGCAGACCTACTAAGGATATCTGCATCCAGCCCCATCTACGGCAGAGTTGACGTGGGTGTTTTAGTAGAAGTATCCTCCCACATTCATAGGGGAAGGAGGATCGCAGTCTATAGAGTCATCTATAGAAGCCATGCTATCCATCATCGAGCACCCGGAGACGCATATGGAGAGGAGAGTGAAGCTCATGACTTATATGCTGTGAGACTCCTCCATGAGATGGTGGGATGTGGTTTCACAGGTAGGATGCCAACAAGTTATGGCTGGGGATGAGTTTCAATGTACAGTCTATGATTACTTCTACCTAGTGATGCTGAGGTCTGACAGATCCAGAGAGTTCATGAACTGTAGCAGGGTACTCTTATAGTTATGGAGTATTCCTCTCACTTCACATAGTTATGGCATTTCACTCTCGTTCTGGGGAATGACGAGCTGTTTATAGCAAGGTAGTTTGAGGAATGCCTCAAAATGGAAATCAGATCACAAGGGAACATCATCTAGTTGACTTCTATTACTCTGATAGTCAACCAAGAGCTTATCTCGGAGAGATACTTGGGGGATATTGGACCTGTGGACCAGGGCGGTTCAACTTCCAGGGCTGATTTGTTTCAGGTAGACAATAAGAAGCACCCCTGAGAGTCTACATGAGGTGACTCGAGGTAGCGAGGTATTCCTTATGGTATATGAGATCATCCTTCTGGAAACCAAGTGGTGTGCTATCAGTGTGATAAAAACGGGCATAAGAATCCTTAGTGCCCGAGAGACCCATTGGAGTGTCGATCATGAGGCAAGATGGGGCGTTTACAGTGTTTCTGGAAGATTCTTCTTCCAGTGGCTAGTGAAAGAGGATCAGTTTCGACTCCAGGAACAAAAACAGGATTACCCGTTTAGTAGCAGACTTGGGGATGGAGTTCTTTAGGTTGTCCTAGCCATGGTAGAGGCTGTGGACATAGTGTTCAAGGTCATATAGGGTCATATCAAGGATCTCAGGCTACTACACTCGGTCGCGGTGCAACCCAAACTTTTTTGGTAGTGTAGATCCATTTGGAGTAGGATTCTTGACCTTCTACAGTTCGAGGTACAATTTTTGTAGCCTCAATTTTATCCTCTCCACTTTTCGATACAATATCATCTCATAGATTTATTTCTTTTCATACTGTGGAAAGCCTTAGACTTCCTATTTATACTTCTAAGGATGTGAGGACACTAGACACTCCCTTGGGAACTAGAACTGCTAGCGTGTGTCAGTGCTTAGACTGCCCCCTTGAGGTTGGTGGGTGTCGTTTTTCGTGGAGTCTGTATGTTTTAGAGATGACAGGATATGATGTCATTCTCGGAATGGAATGGTTAGTTCCCTTCTAGGCCTTTGTTGATTTCTATCACTGTAGGGTGAGTTTCACATTACCGAAGGGCAGATCTTTTCTTCACAAGAGAGAATGGAATGTCCAGGTGAGCAGAGATGGACCAGAGCATCATGGGATGGGAGGTGTTATGACCCAGATTGCTAACTTATATCTGAATGACCAGGGGAATTCTCAAAGGGATTTTCCTCCAGCAGTTAATCTCTTTCCATATTTCTTTCCAGAAGAATTTTTAGGTTTTCCTCCGGAGAGTGAGGAAGACTTTTCTATCAAGCTTGTGCCACGAGTGACACTGTTGTCCATTACTCCTTATAGGATGGCTACACCTAAGTTGTAAGAGCTCATGAAGCAGTTAGAGAAGTTGCATGAAAGGGGTTTCTTCCAAATCAGTACTCCTACATAGGGTATTCCTATCTTGTTTGCGGAGAAAGAAGATGACACTCTTAGGCTTTGTGTGTATTATCAGAAGCTGAACCAGTTGATGGTTAAGAACCGATATCCATTCCCATGGAAAGATGATCTCTTTGATCAGCTTTGAGGGGCTAGAGTGTTCTCAAAGATCGACTTGAGATTTGATTATCATCAGTTACATGTCAAACCATCTGATATACCTCTTATAGCCTTCCAGAACAGGTATGGTCTGTGTGAGTATTTCGTTATGCTATTCGGTCTCATGAATGTGCTAGTAATTTTCATTACACTGATGAATATAGTTTCCTATCCTTACTTGGATTCATTTGTGGTGGTTTTTGTGGGTGATATCTTAGTGTACTCTCACACTCGAGATGACCATGCAACCCATCTTGAGATTGTTTTGAGTACACTGAGGGAGAATCATTTATATTCTAATCTCTCAAATTTTCACAATTGGATGGACAAGATTCACTTCCTAGGTCATGTCATCTTAGTGATAGAAGTATCAGTACACCCAGAGAATGTTGAAGGTGTAGTTACCTTGGAGTAGTCGAAGAATGTCTTTGAGTTATGATGTTTCTTATGGATAGCTAGTTACTACAGGTAGTTTATACAAGAATTATCATGCTTAACAGTTCCATTAACAGGCTGGTCTAAGAAGGGGGTGAAGTATATTTGGTCAGAAGCCTATGATTCAACCTTTCTGGAGCTGAAGGGGAGATTGACTTCAGCACTGATTCTAATTTTGTCAGAGCTGGGGAAGAGTTATACAGTTTTCTGTATTGCATTTGGCATCGGTCCTAGAATAATGCTTATGTAGGTGGATCATGTTGTTGCATACAGATCTTGGTAGTTGAGGCCGAATGAGAGGAACTATCCTACGCACAACCTAGAGTTGGCTGCAGTCATTCATTCTTTGCGTTGTTGGAGACATTATCTTATGGGAGAGCATTTTGTGGTATACACTGACCATATGAGCCTCAAGTATATCTCCACGCAGCGTTACTTGAATCTGAGATAGCGGAGGTGGGTTGAGTACCTATAGTCTTTCGATTTCAAACTTGCTTATACGTCTAGGAAAGGCAACGCTGTGGAAGACACAATAAGTAGGAGGACACCGATACAGGAAGTTCAGGAGGCCAGTAGTGAGTGGAATCATATAGATATGTTCTCTAAATGCATTTGGATATGCACGACAGTCAGGGTTAGACTTTTTTTTCTTCTGTAGTTGTTACCTCTACCCTTCTTGACTGAGTTTGAATGAGGAAACTATTAGATTCTGAAGTCCACTTTTTATGGGAAATCATGTCAGGAGGGTACCCTCTTCGTAGATGGACCGTAGGCAAGGATGAGATCTTTCATTTCCAGGGACGTGTATGGGTGCCATCAGATATATGCAAGGAGATAATTCGAGACATTCATTCCTCATTTTAGGAAGTTCATCCTGGCATCACAAAGATGTATCGTGATCTACACCACCAATATTGGTTGCTTGGTATGAAGAGAGATGTTGCTGGTTTTGTCATGAGATGTTACACCTGTCAACAGGTGAAGGCGGAGCACCAGCGACCAGTAGAGATTTTATAGCAGCTACCCATTCCTTAGTGGAAGTGGAATGATGTCATGTTGGACTTCATGACAGGGTTATCGAGATCACCTTGAGGTAATGACACGGTATGGTTTGTCATTGACAGGATCACGAAGGTTGCTCCCATCTTGCCGATTAAGGAGACCTTCAATATTGATGAGCTTGTACGACTGCACATCTGTGAGATTGTACGCTTGCATGGGGTTCCGGGTACTATCATTTCAGATAGGGATGCCTGCTTTACATCATATTTCTAGTAAGGGTTATAGTGGGATTTGGGTGAATAGGTACTTCTGATTATAGCTTACCAACCCCAGACAGATGGCCAGCCAGAGCGCATGTTTTTGGTGCTAGTGGACAATATGGGAGCATGCATCCTCAATTTTGGAGGTTCCTGGGAGAAACGTAAATCTCTAGTGGAGTATTCCTACAATAATAGTTTTCATGCAAATATTTAGATCGCACTTTATAAGGCATTATACAGTAGGCTGTGCCGATCACCCTTGTGTTGGCTGGAGGCAGGAGAGGTAGTTATGCTTGGACCTCATCTTGTTCAAGAGACCACAGAATTGGTGGATTTGATTTGGAAAAGGATGGCTAATGCACAATCTTGGTAGAAGTCTTATGCTGATCAGCGGAGATGACCTTTGGAGTTCAAGGTTAGAGATCAGGTTTTCCTACATGTTACCCCAATGTTGGGAAACAAGAGGATCATGGGGCCGGGTAAGCTTTCACCGAGATACTTCGGGCCGTTTGAGGTTCTGGAGGGAGTTGGTCTCATTGATTATAGGTTGCATTTACCTCAGAAGTACCAGTCTATGCACGATGTCATCCATGTTTCTCAACTTCAATGCTATTTCTCAGAACATTATCATCTTTTTCAATGCAAGGAGGTTGAGCTTGATGGAGATGCGTCGTTTGAGGAGCATCCAATCTGGATTGTCGATCGCAGTACGTATGTTCTCTGTGGATGGTATGTTAGTCTGGTATGGGTGCTATGGCCGCACGGGCAAGTACAGGATGAGACTTAGGATAGGGAGACAGATATGCAATCCCAATGGCCAGATTTGTTCGAGGTTTCTTCATCGCCACCTTACTAGGGAAATTTCAGGATGAATTTCTTTAATGGGGGAAGTTTGTAAGAACCTGGACATTCTTTTCAGGTATGTTTTTCTCTTTTTGGTCATTTTTGAGGAAAGGAGGAAAATCTAGAAATTTTCAAAGTACACGCCATGTACATTATAAGTACACGCCATGTACTTCTATGCCGCACAAGGTCGTGTGCTGGCCATGTCTGGTCTATACACACTGTGTGTAGGGGTGATGTGGAAGCTGCTTAATTTTGTGTACGGAGAAGCCTAGTACACACCGTGTACTCTAAAAGTACACACCGTGTACATTATTTTTTTCATTAAATGGACCATGGTCGCACCTAATCGAAAGAATCATCTTCTTCTCTAGTTTCTTTGACCGAGAGCATCTCATACGGCCATGAAAATTTTCTGAGCCCCTGAGCCTCCGTCTGTTTTCCGAATCAACCGTCATCGATTGCGTTGGAACCACAGCGGTGAGATCTTCATTCTTCTTGAGTTTCATTCCATGATTTCCCCTCTTCGTCAAGATATCATGGGTTGAACGTTTTGTGCATTTTTGTAGATCTACAATGTTCTAAGGAGAATCAAACCTTGTCATTCAAGTATATATATCTCCTAGTATCAAGGTAGGTGTTTAGTTGCCCTATGTTGAATGTCTTTGAGTTTTTGTGAAAAAGTACCAGATTCCCATGTTTTGGGTATCTCGGGTTAGGTTTTTGACCATGTTTTATTATCATCCATAGATTCCTTGTGTGATAGAGGCTATTAGATGAATAATTGATTCTTGTTAGCAAGTTTGAGGATCACCCCAAGGTTAGATTCCCTTGTTTTGGCTATTTACCGCCGTTTGTCTTAGGTTGCCTATGAGGTATACCTTGTTGCATTGATTGTCTGCCTTAATATAATTGATTACATGTATTGCCTACTTTTTATTTGATTTTGATAAATTGTAGCTATTTTCCATGTAGTTTTTGAACTTACTTAGAGCCGCTGAGATTCTATTACGCACAACTAGACTGCTCAGGGCTTTGTGAACCTGGTTCGTTAGACTAAAGAGAGAATTGATGACTAAGGACTTCACTAGAGAGTTAGTTATATATTAGTATCATTCGAAGGACCTATAAGAATTGGAATTTTTGCTTCCTCAGAGTGTCGTTAGTTACGTATCGAGACTATATGGGGAATTAGATGTAAGTGCTTCTATAGAGATTCTATACCTATCATTGTAAGACCATAGGGGAATTGACGGTGAGTGCTTCCCAGAGTGTCTGTGACTTTGTATGATTACTTGACTATAGGGGTCTACCAGAATGAGCCACCTAGAGAGTCAGTGTGAATGTTGTTCGGTTGGTTGTGACAAGTCCACCAAGGCAATGAACAACCTTTTGTTTTTTACTGCTTGTAGTTTAGGTAGTCTGTTGAGATACTTATTGTGTTACTTGATATGCTTTGGGAATATAAAGTTGTTGCTAGATTCCTTGGGTGATAATTAAATGACTAAATTAAATTACTAAATAAATGTGAATAGAGATTTGTAGGATTGTTTACTTCAGTGTAGACCTATTTCTCTACGGCATTTATTTCATTTACTTTTTCTATATTGCACACTGATAGTAGGGCACAGATCTTGTGGTAGATGCCTACTGGGATTAGTCTCACACCTTGTTTGGGTCCTACGTTTCAGCCCAAATAGGTAGTATGGTTGCAGGTTTGGATAGGGAATGTGCCTTTTTGACTTTAGGTACATGATTACTGGTTGGAGCTGGAGAGCATAGGACCGAGCCTAGGCTTGCGATGCTACTGGAGTTGATGTTTACTTTTATTACTTTGTTCTCAGTTGTATTTTAGCACGTTGTTGTGTTTGCTGATTTCCATAGATACATGTACCTACAACATCATTATCATCATTATTATATTATACATTGTTTCCACCATTTACTATCAGTTTTTGTACGTTTTTTACTACTTACTCTATTGTTTAAGTTTATCCTTTTGTTCTATACCTTAGAAAATGAGGGCATAGATTCCCCACGGACTTACCAAGGCCCTCGCTACTAGTCGGAAGCCTTTAGCATTTGGGGAAATGCGCTTGAGGTCATGTGCTGAACTGGGTATAGGGCACTAGTTGAGTGGCTCTAGATTCAGGTCATTACAATATGATTGAAAAAAATTGAAAAGATTTTTCCTTGAATAAATATAAAATAAGATTCACATGTTTCACAAACCATTTTGTTAAAACACTTGAAATACTATAATGAAATGTTGAAAATATTTTGAAACATATTTAAATAAAAATAATTTTAAAAATTATAAAAAATTCCTAAAAATGTTTTGAAAACCATTTGTTGGAAAATACATTGAAACATATAAATAGGGATTTGAAACATTTTAGAAACCATTTTCCTTGAAAATATGTAAAATAAGATTTAAAATGTTTTGAAACCCATTTGTATGAAAATAATTTAATAAACCTTTTCTAAAAAATTTACCTTTTAATAATTAAAATGATACTTCATAGAAATGAATATGGGTAAATCTGTACATACCGTATGAGGTAAAATTAACATTCCTTTTTCTTTCACGGTAAAAAAGGTAGAAAATGACTTGTTATGAAAGAGATTAAAAAATACATTTTCAAACATAGGTAAAAGAAAAAAATAGTAATAAAGTATTTTTGTTATTATAGGAAAATATCATAATATTCTTTGAAATAATTTCTAGAAAATATGGTTTTGAAGGAACACATATTTCTGACGAAAGATAGGGTAAAGTCAAACATCCTTAGAAACACTTTATTAACTATATTATGTACTAAAGAGTAGTAAAATGGTACCAATGCATGAATAAATCATTAATAAGCATAGTATAAAAAAAGATAAATTTTATTGAGATATGGATCATAAAATTTCATTAAAGGAAGCATAATCATAAACAAGCTGGAAAATGGGTGAGATTGTTTCAATAAACTCTGGCCACTTGTTAACTTTGAACCATACACCCCATGTAAGAAATTAAAAATAAATAAAGCATAAAATATTTGAAAATAATTAGATTAATGATATAACATTTAAAAGGTATTATATAATCCTCATGGAAAAATATATGTTCATAACATATAATATGTCTCGAAGAAGAGGAATTTATATAAAATTATTTAACAATTTGGTAAATTTTAAAATATAAATTCCATGTAAATAATATAATAAAATTGATATATAAATACCCATAATTTTCTGTATAATAATCATATAACACATAAATGGTCATTATACATAGCACACAAAAGGAATGAGTGGTGAATAAAGGATGCATATCCGGAAAATAAAAAAGTGAGATGAAATTTTATTACCTTTTTCTTGAGTCTCATTGTAATCTTCAAAACCTCGTATATAATAAAAATAAATTTATTGTAAATATATCACATAACCATATTCATATATGTAATAAAATATATGGTTTGAATAGAACATTATATTACCTGCTTGTTAACAATTCTATGTTACATTTTCACTTCAGGTAATATATTCTTTGTTCTTCACATGTGTCTTAATTTGTTATATATTTGGTTCTTATACATATATCCTGATTTAATGAATTTAATAAATGATATAAATATAATTCATATAAATTATATATGTATTATAATAATTTATAAAATATATAAATATGAAATAGAATGCACTGTTCATGGATACGGTAAGATGTACGGACGCATGAATGTTATTTCTGTTTATTTATCATATTGAAAGAAAGAATTAAAATGAAAAGTATGTATATGTATAATTAATCAAGTAGAAATTTTATATCATATATGTCATATAATTTCAATAAACCCATCCTCAATACATTTCATATAGTATGTGAATTAATCACATTTATTTAAGGGGTCTGTAGTCCACACATCCTTAAATGAAATTATTATATTAACATAAAATGGAAAAGTAAAATCCAACGATCATCATTTTATGAGGTGGTATTTCCCCATTAACAAAAATAGTCTGTTCGTTACCCAATATGTGGTGGTGTGGGTATGTTTAGGTCAAAAATTTAGAATAAAAAAATATAAGTATATTGAGGATACTATTTTTTATAAATTACCAGAATAAGAAGAATTCAGGTGGGGATTATTTAAATAAAAGAAAGGAGATTGGGGGTGGGTGTTTCCTCTTAATCAAGAAACTCCTTTTGGTTTACACCAAATGGAATCATTGAAAATATTTATGAAAAAAGTGATCAATCAAGAAGTAGGGGATGTAATTTGGGAGGATATTTGAGTAGATATTTTCATAACCTAAGTGGTTTGAGAGGTGTAATGAACTGGGTGAGTGGATTCCCTTTTATAGCGGAGGGGGAGTGGCGTTGTTATAAATCTTGGGAAAAATAATTCCACCCACATTTTTCCAATGGAATAAGGCTCATATAATAGAAAAAAGTCTATAAGAAGGTAGGATAGGGTCTAAATAAAGACATAAAATGGGTGTTATACATGTTCATAAGTCTGTTGGACCCTTAATATTTGGTTTTAGTCCATCATTAAACATAATTTTACCATAACTGTTGTGATTAATTATAACTACTTTCACTAATATTTTGGGTCAAATAGTATTTTGACCTTATAAGACATTATAAATTATTCAGATTCCAAATTTTGAATTCATTTTTCCTTATTATAATAACATAACTGCAGAATTTAATTTAAACTTAATCTCACACACATGACAAAAATGTTTGATTTTAAAGTAAAAACATTCAAAAGAATTCTAAGTATATATACACAATTTTAATGTGAAATTTGTTATAATGACCAAAATTGGATTAATTTATAAAAATATTATCTAATTAAACTTTGAAACCCATTTAAAATATAATTTATCCGTATAAATATATTATGTGAAAAGGCAGTTTTGAAATAAAATACAATATCATTCACTATACCTTAAAAAATAAAGCATCATTGATGAATCCCAAAAATTTAACCTGTCGTAATTATTATGTTCTTATTTAAAATATATTGTTTATTTAGAAATTTTAAATCAATAAAATTTATAAAAATGAGATTTTAAATGGGTTCTCTATTAAAAGGTTGTAAACATGCCTTAATAAAAATATATGTTTTTAAACATAAAATTGGGTTTATTATTATCTTATGTCATTAAAATATATTTTATGAAAATAAAAAATATTTTATTGACTATATTACATTTATATTACTTTAATATCACTTGTTAATGGTAAATAATTTAATTTAATATGGTAAAACAGCTGTGTGACTACAAAAATATTAATATTTTACTTTATATATAATCTGTTTTAATATTCAAATCAAATTAATTAGAATCCTATGAATTCATATTATATTTTTAAAACAATACATTTTCTAAATATAGTTAATACTATTCATGACATATAATTTAATAGTTAGGATATATTATATTCTATTAACTAATATTAATTTATTAATATATTTTTTTTGTAAAAATCTGTCATGTGTGTTACACAATCCATCTAGTAAAATCATTTTTTCTTGTAGTGCAAGATAACATCAGAGTTCTATATAGAGTAAGATAAAATTTTTGTTTTGGGTAGTGCACTATTAACTTGGTGTTTCATATGATGTAATCCAAACAAAGTGATTTAAAATAAAATAAACTATTTTCATTGTTGCAGGAAATGAAAAATATTAAAAAGATTAAATTAATTCACAAAATAAAAATTCACAAAATCTCAGGGTGTTATATTGTACAGCCCTTAAAATTAATTTCCTACAAAAAATTTAGTTGGTTTATCAATGTTCCAATACTTAAAAATTTCACTCATAGAAACACACATTAAAAAATGAATAATAAAACTTCCATTAAAATGAGAAAGTTGAAACCATAACAATTACACAAAGTAACATATACATAGGTTTCCCCATAGGATAACATTGGTCGGGAGTGATGATTAGACATAGAGGAAAAGTATAAATATATATAGAGTGATTGGGGTCATCAATCACAAACTAGTAAATGATCAAAGAAAGGGTAAGGGACTAAAATTCATAAATCTGTGATAATTTAAAAGGCCATCGGTTCAACAAAAATTATGGTATTAGGATAACAAATTTTTAACTTTATCATAATACTAATTAATTATTTTACTAACCATTAATATAAGGAAATATAATTACATGATATATTTCTATAAAAATATTTCATTAGTTGATCTTTTATCTATTTATAATTCATCCCTTACTTCAAAAAATGGATATCCAAAAATTATAGTTGATAAATAAAGTACTAAAATAAGAATTTATCAAATATTAAGGCCCATAAAATAATGAAAAGTGTTACTATTTTTCTCTAACAATTCTTAAAAATAAATATAGATAATGCATTAACATATAAACATATAAAGTGACAATACTATTTCATCATTAATATGAATTCAACAAAAATATTTACACATTAAATAAGATCACATTAGCCAGTTATAGGATTGAAACCCTTATCATCCTTTGGACATGTGTTCAAGAGCGTAGAACTTGTTGGACTAGATTAGTTTTCACCTAACATATAGTATTTCCTTTTTTAAAACCAAACTAATATGATATACAAAATAAATAAAATAGAAATCTTAGAAATAATGTAAATTGTTAAATATCCTTTTAACAAAGATTTTTAATATAATATCAATACATAAATACTTCTTCCAAACATAATCTTTTCATTAATGGTTAGCCTTATAAACCATTGAAAATATAGAAATCAAAATATTTAGAAAGAAAGTGACAAATTCAGATTCACATTGATCCACCTAGCATAAAAATTACCACTTGGATGTAATTTTTTTTTCAGAATGATGATTCCTTTGTCAAAAAAAGCACTAAAAATATATAAAGATAAAGCAAAAATGTTACAGAAGTCTGAAAGTGCCAATTTTATTACAATATTTTTCATGTAATGTGATGAGATCATCTAAGAGATTATCCGTCCACATAATTTTACTTCTAACTCCTCTATTGGAAGGACCACCCTCCACATTGTTCTCCTAGTGGTAAGAATGAGTGATAATATGATTGATCATTATTAGATATTGGAGGAAAATCATCCATATTATTGTGACGGGTCACACTAGGTGAACCACTCAATGTCTAAGGGGTTGAATGATGGTAGCGGATTCACTTTCAATCCATATGTTATTCAATTCATTTTATTAATGAGACATATTACAATAATAACACAATTAATCTCTACTTCTAAAGTGGTAGAAAAACCACAAATACCATAATAGTATCACAGAATATTTCCATTTTTATTTCTATACACAATTCCATAACCCACAATGTCTGGGTTTCCTTTTGATTCACATCCACATTTATTTTTATCTAGCCAGGGAGAGGGGTTTCTATAACACTTCCAACATACCTTTCTACAATCTAAAACTTTCTTTGATTCCGATATGATGAAGAATTGTAAGATACTTGAAGGAGTTGGGACAAGTACATGTTTACATCATTCTAGCATCCTTGATAGTGATTAAGATTTGCACACCTATATGAAAGTTGAAAGTATTAATGTTGATAATTATAGAATTTCATTCATACCAGAGGACTTGAATTAGTTCGACAACAACAACAATAATGATTTGTTCTATTTGAGGATAGGTGTCCATCATAGTATAGCTTTGAAGATGAAGTTAAATGGAGTCCAAAACTTTCCATTTGAGATAAAAATTTTCAATTACGTACTTCCATAACATATATGTAGTATCAAAAGTTATGAATAGGTGGTCATCATCCTCTTTATTCTGATTACATATATGACATTTAGAATAAAGTTGAATTACAAATAATTAAAGACAACAATCAATGTGGAATCTTTTGTGGGCTATTCTACATACTATTGCGAGTCTGGAGGGTCTAATCCATTTCTTGTTAAAAGTATTTATCTAGGAAAAATAATATATATATTTTTTGATATTATAATTATAGTATATTTTAGAGTTTAAAACACCATTATACACCAGTTTCCAAACTAGAAAATCATTAGTGTTGATAAAACAGTAGTCTAAAATAATCATATTTATCTCATTAGGTATGTTCAGGTCCATAGTATGCATAAAATCATTAATATATATATTAATATCTATAGATAAGTGCATATAATTATTCATAGAGATAAGAGGGTAACCAATTCAGTTATCCAACCAAAATTTCAATCAATATTATTTATTAACAGTCCATCTATAGTGTCTCATGATTTTTGAAATTGATTATTTGATGGAAGGCCAAATTGAGCATTACATGTAAAAAAACATAACATTTTATGATTTATAATAAATCTGATTCTTAATAATTCAAAGGCCTCGGAATATTGTTTATAATGTTCCACATGAGTTTATCTTTATGAGAATCATTAAAGAAGTAGTGGTTTTTAATATTGAGGCCACGGGTGTCAATGGGTTTGAAAGAGTTATTCCAATGAATTGTGATAATTTTTCATTAAAGGGTGATTCCACTGTAAAATAATTATTTTTCTATTTTTTTTGTTAAATCAATAGGCCATTTACAAATCATCATGGAATATACCATTTTGGAAATGATGGTGTGTTTATCAAGACAAACTTGCCCAATCATCGATAAGGAATTTTCATTCTAGGAAGAGAGTTGATTATTAATTTATTAAAATGTATTGTAGAAGTATGTGTTTTTAGGAGTTCATAAGAATATATGAAATCTAATGTAAATTAAGGGGAGGGATCCATCTTTTATTCCAAGATAATTTGTAATACTAGATTTTATGTTTATAAGACATGTTTTTCCAAAGAAAATGGATGATTTGTTCTAGTTTATGGATTTCCTAGACACATATTCATAGTGAGAGAGGGAATAATTGAGATTTTTAATCTTCATTTTATCCTATTGGCGGAAAAAATAATTTCATTTGCATATCAAAGATGAGAGAGAACAACCAGGTTATTAAAGGAATTGATGCTATTAATTTTTCCTTGGTTATCCAAGTTGGTGATAAATCTGCTAAGGTAGTCCTTAGTAATGAAAAAGTGGATTATAGAGAGGGGATCTCCCTATCCAGAACCTTTTGTGAAATTTAAATATGCTTTTAGAGTATCATTAATCAAAATAGAAATGTGAGAAGAACCAAAAATAGTTTTAATTTTGTTAACAAAATCCCAATAAAGCTAAAATTGGAGAGGAAATTTAAAATGAGTCTCCAGTCAATGGTGTTAAAATATTTTCTTATATCTATCTTAATAGAAATACTTCATACACTAGAATTTTTCGAAATTTGTTTTACTTCCAATGGTTAGTCATATGAAGTCTAGAATGTTTCTTTCTTTGAGGAATCCAAATTTCTTCCAAGGGACAATTTTACTAGCAATAAGGGAAATCGAATTATCTAGATGTTCAGGGATGATTTTATAAATAGTGTTAATAAGTTAAATGGGTCTAAAGAGTAGAATTTCCAAATCATTCTCCACCTTGGGATCAAGGGAGTGGAATTGATCATTTATTCCATATGTAAGGTATCCATTAGAAAAAAGGCCTTAACCAGTTTACAAATATCATGTTGTATAAAATACCAATAGTGACGGAAAAGGGAATTGGTAAAACTAGAAGCACCAGGGGCACTATCATTTTTTTAAAAAAAACCACATCCTTAATCCCATGTTCTATATGAACACTAGTTAGGATAGTGCAATCATTGTCACCAACTCTTCTAGGAATTATATCTGATTTTATGTCCTTATTAAGATTAGTACATTTAAATATATTATTAATGAATGAGAAAAAATGATTGACTAATCATTCCTAATTATCTATGTTGTTATTAACAAATTTAATGAAGTTAAGGGGCCAATAATATTTCTTATATATCTTCAGCGCACTATAGAATTTATAGTTTTGTGGCCGTCTTTAAGATAGTTACTTTTGATGGTCTATTTTCATAAATTATCTTTTAAGGTGAAAATAGATTTTAATTTAGTAAAAATTTTAATTTCGTTTTTAGTATCATTAGAATAACAATATTTGTTGTGTCAATAATAATTGTATTGAGTTTGTAGTCTATGGAAAAAATTTCATTGTCATTTTGATTTAATCTTTCATTTCTTTTGTTTGAGATTATTTAATTTCATGATACACAAAAAACCATCATTATTGTTGTTCATAGAATCCTAGGATTCATTGAAAATATTTTCAAAATCATTAAGAGAGGTCCAAGAATTTTTAAATCTAAAAGGAATCACAGGTTTAGAAACTCTACAATTGAGACTTACTAAAATAGGGGGTGATCTGAGTTAATTCTAAGTAGGGTTATACTAGAAATTGTATGAAAATTATCATGGGATTTACTGTTTGTGAAGGATCTATCTAGTTAACTATCAAAACCCCTATTATAATTTTCTCTAAAAAAATTATATTTGGATCCCACTAGGATTAACATAATGATTTTATGTCCTCAATACAAGTTTCTTATTCCTCATAAAAAACATTAGAGAGAGAAGCACCTATTTTTTCACTAGGTGCAAGAATATCATTAATGTCTCCAGATATGATCTAAGGGGATTGAATAATGGTATCTAGGAAAGACATATATTTCAATTAAGATATTCTATCCTTATATATATTATTAGAATAAATAAAAGTGTAGAAGAAGTGTTAGTTTTTTAATGTTAGATCAAATGTGATAGCTTGAGTGCCAATATTAAATTCCAGAACATTGATTATTCAAGAGTGATAAAATATTGAAAGAGAATCCACAGAACAATTATTAGATGTAGCACCAATATAATTGTAACTAAATATATATATCCAAGTAAAACTAGAATAATAGTTAGTTTTAGGCTCAGAGGTATCACATTCTTTGTTTTATGGGTGAATAAAAATATTTTCTAAAGTTTTGATGCTGTCAGGGTTAGAAATACCCTGATAATTATAGTATGGTGTATTCATTTTAACATATGTTTGGGGTTGGGCACCCCTTTCCTTTTACCTTCAGGTTTCTTATTCCTTGTGGATTTCCTAGGGAATTTTCCAGGTATCTCCTTGCAAATTGGTGATTCCCTTTTAGGCATGATCAAGGAATTATTCAAAGAAATAATATTTTTAATATTACCTATTTTTCCTCCATCACCAATTTTTTGTTTCTTAGGATCATCATTGAGTCCTTTTCCTTCACCCAATTTTTATTCAGAACTTTAATCTAGATGAGTCCCTTCTATAGGAATCCTGATGGGTGAGTTCTTGTCTTACCGTTTTTTTGATTTGTTTTCATCATCCTACATATGATCAGTATTTTCATTCATGCATTCTATCATGGGGATGTTGCTAACAGGTTTTTTCACTGGATTTATCATCCACCCTTATTCTAAAATGTTGTGCAGGAGATCCCCTCTATGTTGTTCACACTATGTGGAGGTGGTGCTGATAGAGGATCTCGTGGAAGAAAATCAGAAGTGGGGCAGAAAGGAATGAGGTTTTTAGTAACCTATTGAGAAGAAATTCTTTCTATTGTAGTATAAAAAGTAGCATCAATAGAGGCAATGTATATTCATGTGATATATATTAAGATAAGAAGTTATTCAGGTGTACCTCTAGGGATTTTAGTAGTCCAAGGGTCCAAAATTTGGCCCTGAACATTCAATATATCTTCAACAATTGACTCCTTACCTGGCTGGGAAACAACATGTTCTATCTTCTCAATATGTTAAATAGTGTCTAAAACCATAGAATATATTTCCTCATCAAAACTATTTTGTTCACTGTCAATATCTTCATTTTCAACCATGTTATCCAATGAATTTCTAGTGTGGTTCTTTGAAGATTATGGGTCACTTGATTTATTTATATATTTTTCATGACTTTTCATGTATGGTTCTAGTTTCTCTAGGTGGTTATTTTTTTCCATCTTGTTTATCTTAACATCATTCCATTCATTATTTGTATTACGATGAAATTACTTCTTTACAAATCTAAAAATCATAATTGAGTGTCAACTTTTCTTTCTGTAATAAAAAAATGGTGGTCAATGCACATACTCAATCCTTACCTCAATCCTATAATCATTTTCATTGAAAGAAATAACATGATTCAGTTTTATTTCAATATTTACATCAACTATGACTATTTATTATAGAACCAAGCAACCATTTAGGGTTCTTTTGTAAATTTTTAAAGGGACACCTATACAAGAGGTGAGATTATTCAATATTTTTTGGGTGAAAAAAAAACCAACTAAGGCCATGAAAATGAACCCAAATTTTCTGTAAATTTTTTACGGGACACCTATACAAGAGGTGAGATCATTCAATATTTTTGGGTGAAAAAAACCAACTAAGGACATGAAAATGAACCCAAATCTATGCCATAGATTATTTATGTGTAAATTTATTAAAAGTAAAGTCCCATATAGACAAAATAGGAACACAAGGTTTCAACAGGATGATACCATATTTCCAGACATGGTCTAATGCCTCTTGAGATTGTAGGATTATGTTCAAGAACCCTTTTCCAATTAGATAGATTTTCTAATTGGTCAATCTCTAACAATGGGCAGTCCTCAGTTTGAGCCCATCAATTGGACACTGCTTTTCACCTTTATGATGAGAGATTCAACCAAGGATAGAGTGATTATAGATTTTCTACATCTGATGAAGCAATTCAGGATTAAAATTGGCCACAAAGCCTCCATCATCTAGTTTTTTAAACATTAGGGTCTTAATTGAGGAAGGTAACTGATGATATAATCCCTCTAGAGCTTCCATAAAGGATATCACTTTGATTGTAGGGTGTGAAGCTTGAATAACGTCTCCAAGGGGTGATTAATCTTCCAATAAAATAAGTGCCAGTCACTTGAAGAATTAATCTCATGTAGGATCAAAATCAGCCATATGGAACCAGATCTATCACTCCAGAATATAGCCATCACTGATCTTCAGTGAGGTAGGGTATGTGATTCGACAATTCAGATGGTTTTCTGAAAACCACCATTATATTTCATTGAACTTGGATGTCACAATCTAAACATGTGAATACCTTCATAAAGTATTCCTCTAAATCATGGAAATGACCTAAATTACTACTATTCCTTATTGAAGACTTGTAAAATTGTTGATTCCAAAGATTACTAGATATATTTCTTGAAACCAAGAAGTTAAAAACATCATTCTTGATGACATACACCACCTAGTCAATAATCATTTCTAGGGTAATCAGTACTATCCAAATTACTTATTCATATCAAAAATAACTTTATCCAAACAACATTATCTCTTTTTCAATAATTAATTAAGGTTCAGATTCCCTTAATCAAAATATCTCATTTCTATAAATTCACATTTCTATGTCTTCATAACCATTCAACATGTCATTTTCAATCCTAAATGAAAACTTATACTTCAATATTTCATATTTCATGAATAATATAGCATAATTTCTAAATTATAAAACAGAAATACTATATTCATCCAACATTATTCTTAAACCATTACTCTGTCTTCATTAACATATATCATAATACATCTCACCTTAAATTTGAAATATAAATAATATATTTAGGTTCTTAAACCTTTATCTAATAATTATTCATATGTTTAATGCTAATAATATTGGAAGAACATTATATACCTTTCACATGTCATTTTCAGTCTCTTTATCTTCAGAAGTATAACCAATACATATACCATCTTCCAGATTCTCAATATGAGATTTCTACTTGGGAAATCTATTCACATAATTCCAATAATTTCAACATTTGAAATATTAAATGTTAACCATGTTCCTTCTAGTTCTCTCAATTTACTGTAACTAGAAGGAATAGCGTGATAAAAAATTATCATATTGGGATGACATATAATCATGAAATTTACATATAGAGTTCCTTAATCCGGGATCCTACTTCTTTAATAAATTACATTTTAGTTTTAACCTAGGTTATTCATATTCATAATCTATTTTAAACCTTCATTGTGTTTTATAAAGAGTTTTTGAATTCCCAAATCATATCCCCTGAGGGCATCAAACTTGATGTGTAGAAAGGCTCATTTTGGTGCACCAGGTTACCTTTTGTCAGGCCCAGAACATCTTTTTGGAGTTGTTACCATGGGTACATCTATTCTTGATCAACATCCAAATTCAGTATCTAGAAATTTTTGTATTTATAAGAAAACACTCACTCTTTTCTTTACCAAGATTGTGGAACATTTTCTAAAATGTTAACTCACCCTTATACTTATCATTAGAGACTCCCGAGTCATATCCTTAGAAATATACCTAGGTTTCTCACTAATGTTTTCTCATCATAGTTCAAAAGGATGAATAATCTTCTTCTATGATACAAGCTATAGAAACCCTCTCATTTCATACATTAACATTACACAAATTTTTTGGAATACATAAAACATTATACAAACATACTCCCAAAGAATGTATTAGTTAATTTCCTTTAGAAACATGGAAACGTAAACATTTTTTCAAGAGCGAGCTACATTACCTCCCATTAGGTTCCCTAAGAGTACACCCCTCTTAGACATAACATACAAGAAATATGTCTTCATAACCTAGGGAAGGAAATATAGAAAGGGGTGAGCTTAGATGCTCACTAATGAAAAACAAGGTATTCATGTATGTATAAACACTAGCATAGATATTTTAGAACATTATCATGAAAATAGGAGATCGTACCATGTATATAAAAGATTATATACATGAATCGTGGGATAAATCATTGAATTTCATAAGACATAATCCATAAGGAAATAAATAACATAATCCATGAGAGCAAATCATAGGAATAATATTTGGAATTTTGGCAGGAATATAGGCATATATAATGATTTCAATAGTAGTCAACACATCAATTCTAATGCAATGTAAGTGGAAAATATCTTTTACCGAATCGAGTTTAAAACACACTCTATCCCTATATTAGAGAACCAATCTCACACTTTATTATATCCCTATTTTAATTAAACGAGTTCACTCCTCATTTTATGCATGTATTACTGAAATGAGGTTATTTATCATTACATAATTGTAATACTGAACCATGTTCACTTCTCATTCTAGCTATGTCTATACCATGAGATATAATTTTTTTACCGAACGCATTGAATAGAGATATATGACCCACCCATATCAAAATGGAATTATACATTCATGTGTCACAAAATCATAAATATTTATATCATTACCCATGAAATAAAATGGGTATCATAAATATGTAATCATATTGTAACATATGGAAAGATAAGTTTCATAATAATTTAATCAAAAGAATTACCCTTGATATAGAAACATGTTTTATAATGACCATTATGTCATGCATAACCCATTCAAATAAATAATTTGAATGGAACGATTAGAACATTTCCTATAAAGGCAAGAGTAACATCAAGATATGTAATCTTATATGGAAAATAATTTTGAAACATCTTCCAAAAACCTTTCATGGGGAAAACACAATTTCTTATGTAAAAATGATTTTTTAATATATAAAACCATTTTAAATTCATTTTCATATAAAACACCTTGAAAACTTATAAATAAAGCTTGGAATTATTTTAAAAACCATTCTCCTTAAAAAAATATATAATAATCTTGAAAATATTTTGATAACCTTTTTCCTTGAAAACATATAAAATAAAATTCCAAGCATTTTTAAAATAATTTCTTCAAAAGAACATTGAAACCTTATATAGAAATATTAAAAAAAATCAAAACCATTTCTTTGAAAATATTTTGAAAACATATAATTAAGGATTGAATACATTTCGAAAACCATTTTCAATGAAAAGATATAAAAAAAGACTAAAAAAGTTTTGAAAATCATTAATTTAAAAATAATTTTTAACAAATTATTTAAAAAATTTCTTTTAAAAATGAAAATCATGAATCAAAGAAATAAAAGTGGGTAAATCCTTTCATACCGTATGAGGTAAAAAGTACAATCCATTTGAATAGTAAAAGGGTAGAAAAATGCCCTATTTTGGAAATTGACAAGAATATTCATTTGAAAACATTAATAATATAAAAAAGGTAAAAATTATTTTTAAATAATATAGGATAATACTAGAATATTTTTTGAAACAGTTTTTAGAAAAAATGATTTTGAAGCAACACATATTTCTAATTGAAGAGAGGGTAAAGTTGAACATTCATAGAAACAGTTTCTTTAATATATTATGTACCAATGATTAGAAAAATTTTAAAAATACATAAATAAATCATGAATACCCTTAGGGAAATAAAATTATTGAATTTTCCATAGATATAGATCATAATATTTCATCAAAGGATGCATAAATATAAACAATCTTGATAAGTAATGATATTATTTATATGAACTCTTACCACTCAGTTACATTGAACCATACTCCACATGTAAGAAAATGAAATTAAATGAAGCATAAATTACAATGAAAATAAATGGATTCATGAAAAAACATTTCAAATCCATTATATACAACTCATGAAAATTTATAGGTGCATGACATGATATGTGTCTCAAAGAATGAAAAATCAGACAAAATTACATTACTGATTTGGAATCTTTTGAAACATAAATATCATGATAAAAGGATAATAAAATGGGTTTGAAAAAAATAATATTATTTATAATAATAATAGAATACATTTATTTTTATTATACAGACCATAGAAGGGAAACTGTAGTGAACAAAGCATGTATATCCTAAAAATACAAATTCAGATGAAATTCCCTTACTTTGTGTCCTGACTCTAATCATACTTATTAAAACTTCCTTTATAACAAACATAAAATTAGTTTACATATTTCAAAGAACCATATTATTATATCTAATACCATATATTGTTTTATTATGATTTTATATTCCCCACTTGATGACAATTCTATGTTAAGGTTTCACATCGGTTAAAAATGACTTATATGTATATGTATAACTATTAAAATTAAATTATTATATAATATATATCATATTAGTTGATAAACCCATACTTAATACATTCCATGTAATGTGTGAATGAATCAAATAGCTTTCAGGTGGTGTTTGTCCACACTTCCTCAATCGAAATTATCGTATTAACACAAAAAGGAAAGTATAAATATATGTGTTCTAAAATAATAAAATAAGATTAAAGAAATTATAAATATAATATATATTATATATTAATATAGTATTTATAATAATTCCCACCATGAGATGTGGTGAATTAAAAAAACATTCATCATTTTCTGAGACAGTAGTTCACCGTACACATAAATAGTATGTTTCTTAACCATTATATAGAGATCTGTGTAAGTATAGGTTGAAACCATATCATAAAAAATATTAGAATATTTATTATAATTTTTTTATACTTTACTATAATAAAAAAGTTTAGGTGGTGGAGAAATAAAATTATAGAAATGAGCTTGAGGGAGGGTGTTACCTCTTAATTGGGTAACTCCTTTTGGTTTGCACCAAGGGTCTTACTTGGATGGATTTATTCCAAAATAAATGATTAAAAATTAATGTTAGGGATGTTAGGAGGACATTTTATAATATATTTTCTGATCCAAATTTTTTTTTTGGTGTATGGAAGTGGAGGATAGGAGGCCTTTTTATACTGTTGGTGGAGGGACACTCCTATAAATCATTGGAAAACAAATTCCACCTACAGTTTTACCATTTACTGTGGTTCCCATAATTGACCCAAGTAGATAAAAGGAATTATAGGGTATAAATATAGACATAAAATAGGTTTTGGACTTTTTTCTAGGTCTTTTGGGCTCTTAATATTATGGATTAGTTCTTTATTATGCTTAATTTTACCCAAATTATTGTACTTAATTTTAACTACATTCACTAATATTTTAGGTAAAAACTAATATGAAATTATTATATATTATAAATTATTCTTATTCCAAATATGGAATCCATTTTTCTAAATTACAGTAACATAAGTGGTAGAATTTAATTTAAATTTAATCCCTCAAATGAGACAACATTGAAAGATTTTAATGTAAAAATGTTCAAACATTTGCTTTGTTTTTAAACCCATATTCAAAGTGAAATGAGTTATAATGACCTAAATTAGAGTAATTTATAAAAATTTTATCTAATTAAAATTTTAAACCCATTTAAAATGAAATTTCACCATATAAGTAAATTGTATGAAAAATACGTTTTGAACTAAAATACATTATTTTTACCTATTCATTACAAAATGAAACATCCAAGAAAAATATCAAAAATTAACCCAAACCTATTTATTATGTTACCATTTAAAATATAAAGTTTTTTTTGAAATATTAAATCAATAAAATTTACAAAATTTTATATTATATGGGTTCTCCATTAAAAGTTTTGAAAATTTACCTAATAAAAATATATATTTTTAAGTTAAAAAATTAGGATTCTTCTTATATTATGCCTCTAAATATAATGCATGAATATAAAAAAAATTTCATTGAATATATAACGTACATATTACATAATTATCACTAAATAATGGTAATTAATTAAATTTTATAGGGTAAAATAGCTTTGTGACTGTAAATATATTTATACTTTTTTGTATATTCTTGTAGTTTCCATGTTCAAATATAATTAATTTGTATCCTATGAATTCATGTTATATTTTAATAAACCATATGTTTTAATAAAAAAGTTTATAATATTCATGACAAATAATTTAAAATATTGGCTATATTGTATTCTATTAAATGATAATATTATAATAATATATTATTGTTTAGTAAAACTCAGCCATGTGTGTTGTGGAAGACATTAAGGAAATTAATTTTTACATGTAACAAATGCTATCATTAGTGTTATTTGTAAATAAAGATAGAATTTATATTGCATTCAGTGCAATATTTACTTGGCTTTGCATATAACATAATCAAAATTCAGTGATTTAATATAAAATAAACTATTTTCAGTGTCCCAAGAAATGAAAAATATCAAAAAGATTTATTTAATTTGAGAAAAATAATTCCAAAAATCATGGGGTGTTTCACATAGGTAGTTCCATGTCCCATCTGACAATAGAGGAAGGCTTAATAAGAGATAGTACCAGCATGATGTGAGCCATTTCTGTCTATGAAATTCCCTAGAATTTTATTATTAGTTCCTATTTGAATGAACATGATATTAAATAATGTGTTTCATATAAAACACCATACTAAAATATTACCAAATTTTTTTAATGAGATTAAATATTACAATACAAGAAAAAAATAATACTTTATTTGAATTAAATAACAATATAAAATTATATTATTTAATTCATATCGTTTACTACTACATATATATATTTATTGGTAACATAATTTTCATATGTGTGGAATTTCTCAAAATCAATGAAATATTTTACTATTAATGGGCAACTGAAATAAAATTATTTGAGTATAATTTATTAATTTTAATGGTATTAGGAGAATATTACTTAATAACAAAGAAATATTTCCCAATGAATTATGTTTTAAAATTATATTTTATTTTTAATAACTAAATACTAATGAATGATATTAATGAAATTAATTGATACAATTTATATCTAATTAAGTTTATATATATCCTATTTATATTACAAGACATTAATAAGAATAAATTCATTTTATTCTTAATCATATATTTTTCTAAATATTAATTTTTTATGTGATATGTATTTTTATTTTTTGAAAGTAATTAAATCATGGTTAAAAAATGATAAAGTGTATTTTTTATAGGAATAATAGATTAACACTTATTGGTAATTGATAATAAATATTAATAATAATATATAACTTTTTAAAAATACAATTTCATAAAAAAGATATTTTTATTATATTTTTTGTCTCCAATAAAAAGTTAATGTCAAGACCCATCCCCAAGGGCCCGTGCCATGACTACCAAAAGTCCACCATCCATAGGCTAGGGGTTGGTGACTAGCACCAGAAAGGTATACCCCTAAAAAGGGAACACATTTCCTCAAAACATATACACACACAGATAGGGGAAACTACGCACAAGTATAACACAATGGAAGAAGAAAGGTACCACCAAAACTAAAAACCTCAATTGAGCGTCAAAGTAAGTTCTGAAAGTACAAAAGGGGCCATCATATAAGCCCAACTGAAATGGAAATACATGAAAAAGGGAAAAACACCTCTTGTGGTCACCATCCAATGATCCTACAATAAGGGTAGGTAAAACTTGTCACTATGGCCCTCCACATCAATCGGGAACCTCCACACACTATCAATTCCTAGCTCCCTGAGTCTCTGTCAAAGATTCCCATCATCTACACAAAACACAATAAAGCTCGGGTGAATTCCATGCAGGGTTGAGTATAACAATACTCAGTGGGGACCCCAAGACCCTCAAGGGTCTCTCAAAATTCCAAAAAGGAATAACCATAATGCATAATCTCAATCACAAAGCCCAAGGAAAGACTTAGCTCAAAACAGGTATACCTTTAGAACAGATGTAAATATGATTTTTCAAAAAGATAGATCATATTATTCTATCAAGAGGCTCTGTTACTGACCCACACCAGTTTGGTAGATGCTTACCCACACAGGATCGCTGGGCACTGACCCACACTTGAACGATAGGTGCTGACCCACATAGGATTTCTAAGTGCTCACCCACACATGATCAGACCCACAGAGGATCAATAGGCACTGAACCACACAAGATCACTGACCAATGACCCACATAGTTTTAGAATGCACTGAGCTACATAGGATAATTGAGAACTGACCCATAAGGATATGAACCACACAGGATCGATAGGCACTAACCCATACAGGATCAACCTTCATTATCCATGTCACAGTCAACCACTGGATTCCCGGACTTAGCACGCTTGATTTCTACAGGATCGGCTCACCAAGCCAATAGTCATATTTCAACTGGAATGAATACCAACAAAAAAGAAACATGATGAGCCACCATGTAATAAGGGTTCCAATGCAATATATAACACATCAATCAAATGAATAGTCTGAATGTTATAGTCCTTTTAGTACTAAGAGACCAGTTGGATTTGAGTCTGATCCAACCCTACCATATTCCCGCATTCTCCAACACCCAATTGGATTATTTCAAATGGATAACCATATCCTAAATTTTCAATCTCTGTTTAAAATTTGTGAAATGAATGTCCAGTTTAGTAGATATGCTCATTTAAATGAATCTGGGACTAAAACGGGTCTATTTTGGTTTTGACCTGGTTAGACTGGCCCGACCTTGCCCAAAGGAGCTAGGCTCAGCCCGGTTCGGCTGGGCCTGGTCTGGCCCTTTGGGCCGCAGAATATCCTAGCCTCCTGGTTGGGCATGGGTCTACTCACCTCTCAAATGGCCAAGCAACCCAGGTTTCATCAATTTGTGGAACCCGTTGGTACTACTCCACCCAGCCGGTTAGATGGACTAGTCAACTGTGGAACCCATGGACCACAGGTCTGCCCTCTTTCCTGATTTGGAGATACGACCCTTCTCCGTGGCACATCACCATAGCACGTCACCCAACTCAAACATAGCCGGTGTTGACTAGCCGCCCCCTTCGTCTGCCAGCCACCTTCAAACAGCACCACCTTCTTGCAGCCGACAGTTGTCGGCCGCCACCACATCCAGTCTCCAGCACCGCCAGACCGGCAATGCTTCCGCGGGCCACCGGTGAAGTTCTAGTGGTCCAATTTCTTTCCTGTATATGCCTACGGCATCTCAGGATGACGCCTATAATGTCTGGCCCTCAGTTACACCTTGCCGCCATATTTTCTAGTTTCCCATGAAGAACTCCACCAATACCGAGATCGACAGAGGGTCCAAGCATTGTTCATTCGGCCCGCACCCTCCATGTAAGCATTATAACAAGGAAGCAATTCAATCATCAAGAAGAATATAAGAATTATATAACTCTTGAATAAAACCCCTCCCTCGAAGATTTTGTAAGATACTACAGATGATGGAGATCAATCCATGCTCAGAGGTGTTCACCATCACATGATGTTTTCCAGTTGGAATCCTCCAACGGTATTCAAAGCTCCATTCTATGTTATTAGAAGATGTCACTAGAACTTTAGTAGAGGTTCCTCACAAGATTCCCTAAAAATGATTCCCAAGCTTTGTTTAAATAGAAAGGAGAGGGTTTAAATCACCACACAACTAATGTGGTTCAATAATGAATTCAATTAATGAACCCATTAATCTCCCAACTGTGCAGTTACACAAGAAAGTGTAGTCAGCCTGTAAATGGTATAACAAACCAGCATTCCCAGCTATGTTGCTCATTATTTACAAATAAATAAATAAAATAACTCATTCTGTTTTTTTATTATATTTTGTAAAGTCCAAAGACATAACTTTTTCATCCAACCCTTGATGGTATAATTTGAGATTTTCAAAAGTAGATTTTGATGTAATGAATCTGATGGTTCCCTTGAATTTTTAATCTAAGCATCAATTAAAAATATAATAATCACCGCTTACACTTTTAATGAACGTACCTTAAAAAAAGATAAAAATTATATTCTGGTCTCTATGGGCCTCGTTATCACGGGCAGTCAAATTTAATAGTCTTGAAATAATCCCAAATAATTTAAAAAAAATTATATGTATGTTATGGTTTTTTACATTCTCCCCAACTTATGGCTTGTCATCCCCGAAATCCACAACAGAACTAGGAAAACAAAAGGGGGTACTGAGAACGTATTTGACCGTCCCTCTACTATGGGATGTCCTGGTGGTTCTCGTGCTACTACCAAACTCGCTCCAAAATAAATATACCACCAACAAAGGACCCACTCTAGTCGATCCTCTATCTCCATAGGGATCTCCGCGAATGCCATCCCATTATCAATGTCCAGCTCACCCCAATCGATAACATGGGATGGATCATGCATGTACCTCCTCAACTGCAACACATGGAAAAAATTATGCACGGGTTGCATCTATGGGGGGAGAGCTAGTTGATATGCCACCTCCACCACATTTAGGAGAATTCGAAAAGGTTTGATGAACCTTAGAGATAGCTTTCCACCCTGGCCAAATCACTTCAATCCTCATCGGGGTGAGACCTGTAGGAAGACATGGTCTCCCTCCTCGATCTCCAAGGGTCTCTACCTCCTGTCAGCATAAGACTTCTGTCAACTCTATGTAGTCTTCATCTGCTCTTGGATTATCTTCACCTTCTTAGTGGTAGCCCACACCAACTCTAGACCCATCAGTGCTGACTCCCCTGGGTCTTTCCATCATAGTGGTGATCTTCTTGGTCACTCGTACAAAGACATGAGCAGGTCCATATCGATGGTGGAGTGAAAACCATTATTTTATGAGAACTCCACCATGGGAAGGGGGTCCTCCCAACTATATCCAAAATCAATAACACAAGCACGAAGCTTGTCCTAATGAGTATGTATGGTTTTCTCTATCTAACCATCAGTCTGAGGATGAAAGGCAGTGCTCAAGTGTAGCAATGTCCAAAATTCCTTCTATAATCCCATCCACAACAGAGTTGTAAATGAGCATCATAATCTGAATAGATTAATGATGTCACCTCTTGAAGTTTTAAAATATCCTGTAAGTAGAGGTGTCCCATGTGCTTTACTGATCCCTACTCTCAGAAGGGTAGGAAGTGGGCCAACATGGTGAGTCGTAAAACAGTCACCCAGATAGAATCTTGGATCTTGGATGTACATGGTAGCCCTATTATAAAGTCCATGGAAATTCCATCCCACTTTCACTCTAGTACCTCAAGTGGGTGATTCAAGCCTACTAGAACCTGTTATAAGGCCCAAGCCTTAAACCTTACTTAATCTTGAGTTATTACAATATTACACATTGAGGATATTTTCAGGTTTAGAGTTTTAGAGAATTAGATCATAAAAATTTCATTACATTCCACATTTACACAAAGTGGTTACATAAAATATAGTATTCATTTTTTTCCATCAACGGAAATATATTTAAAAATAAAGCATAGATTCTTTCTTGACACTTCCTTGACACTATCATCATATCATGTACCTTTCCCTTGAACTGTGAAAAACATTTCAAAAAAACTTGGGATGAGCATAAAAAGATCAGTAAGGGTTATAAAAATATGGAAAGGAAACATGAGTTCATATATACATAATAATGAAATCATACTTTACCCATAAAACATAGGCACTTTAACATATCTCATCAAATCATGAATAAATCATAGAAATCATAAGACATAAAAGGTAACTTGAGGCATTCATAATATTCTTACATAGGTAGTAACCCTCTTGGTTACGTTTTGAATACCCATCCCAGTATATTCACTAAATCTCTTCAGAGAAACTTTAACGTTTCACTCCTTCTCTTTACCCAATTCATTAGAGAGCTATATCGGGCTCACCTGCCCTTAGTTTATCACGGAACCACCCACCTTCATAACAATGCCCAAGAACCATAACATGATCTTATCATATAACACATGCATAAAGGAAACATAACATTTCCACCTTTCAATAACAAGATATCAATACAACACATAGATATAAAAAACATCATGAAAACCATTTTTAATACCCAAATAAAAGAAAAGTAAAATATGGTATTTATTTTTCTTTTTAAAAGAGGTTATGACTTGTAGAGGAAGCTGAAATTCAAATAATGGTCACAGCGGCGGAGAAGTCGTTGTCACCGTATACGTTTGACAAAAACATTCCCTTTTGTCGTTTAGTAAACGCTTCGTATAAAAAAGATTCATTTTGAATAAATGTAAAAGTCAAAGTGGTTTATACACCGTATAAAAGAAAGTTGTGTATAAAATACAATATGCCTCAATGAAAGGAGATTGAGACGAAGTCCCATACAATGACGGTATCCTTGGATTAAGGATAAATCAGTTACATAATTATGTGTGACAAATGAATACACAAAATATAAGTGGGTATTAAGTGTACAAAAATCATAGGAAATTCACACATAATCATAGAATGACTTATTCAAGGTGTACAATTTTATCCCAACGAATCAAAATTGGGTTATGAAGTTCCCTTGCAAAAATTCGACATCCTAACGGCATCACTTCAAAATTCAGAAAAAGAGTTGATGAGAGATAAAAAGGGTATCTCATAACATGGTCATAAAATTTACATCGATAAGGATATATAAGAACATATCCCAACATAATAGTATGTGAATTAAAAGGCATAACAAAATAAGTCTTTTAAAAAGAGGAGGGTGAAAGGTTCCCTTACCGACTTGGGTAACTTTCGAAACATACACCCCAATGAAGAAGGGTCATACAATGAATATTTAAATACCCATAAATGAAATTATATTACACAAATAGTATAATAATGTGAATTACATACACCAATCAATGGAAATGGTGGAAAATGTAGCATAAATTTCACGGGAGTAAAAGTGAGATGAAAACCCCCTTTCGAAAACTCGGCAGCCTAACGGCGCCACTTAAAACTTCCAAAATGGATTGATGAGAGAAAATAGGGTCTCTCATTATATGAACATAAAACGTACAGTAGGAGTAATATAAAATAACATCCCAATCATAATAATGATGAGCATAAAAGTAATGAAAAAAAAGATTGTACTTAAAAATAAATAGAGAGGTTGGATCCCTTACCTCGGGTCCGACTTGACTCGATCGTTCTTTAATCTCCTCAATAATAAACTTGAGTTAATTTCTACTTCCTTAAGAACATTTTTCAAGATCATTATTACTTTTATATCACTTATTACCATGTCATTAACACTATGTTATTATTTAAGTTAATAACGGTCGTTTTAACGATCATTGGTACATGAGTCAAAAATAAACTCTGTATAATTACAAGTTGTTCATGTGGTAAAATATCCATTATATCCTGAATTTTATTCATGATGTATATATCATATATTTCATATATATCCATTATATTCATGCATTTATAATATTACTTAACATTTAGAGTTAAGAAATGAAATGCACTGTTCATGGAGACGGTAAGCCGTACGTACGCATGAATGCTACTTCCATTTATATTTCATATTTAATGGAATTAAAACATAATGATAAATAATAGTATTTTAATTCCAGTATGGAATCATATATAAAATCATTAAATATATCCATTATATGTACCACATATGGTATTAACGAATCAAATCACTTTGAGGGGGCAATAGTCCGCAATTCCTAAAATGAAGATATCGCGTATACTCATAATGGAAGCCATAAAGGTATGCCATAAATGAAAAATATAGAATATTAAAGAAACCATGAACATATTATATATCATATATAAATTTAGTGACATCATAATGGCCACCATGAATGGTGTTAAAAGTATATTGAACAATCATCGTTTCGTGAGGTAGAAAATCGCCAACCACAGAAACAATATGTTCTTTAACCATTAGACGAAGGTGTGTGTAATTGTAGCTCGAATCCTTCTTATAACAACATACTAGTATATTTTAGATACTGTAGTTGTTACAAAAGAAATTAATAAAAATATTTTAGGGGGTTGGAGAAGCAAAATAAAACAAAAGGACTCAAGTGAAGACATTACCTTAAAATCGGGTAACTCCCTTCAGTTTGAGCTCAAAGGATTCCGTGGGAAGACTTCTGACCAATGTGAGGCTTCTAAGAGTTATAAAGGCATGTGGAGATACAAAATGGGCAGCGGTTTCCTGAGCCATAGGCTTTGGAAGTGTGGGTAAGGAGGTAGAGGTGGGGGCCTTTTATAAGAGGAGGGGAGGCGCACTCTTGGAATGTAATGAAATGATACTTCATTTTAGAATGAGTATCGGATTTTAATGGTCCCACATTGATGTGTTTCTAGGATAAGGTGATAAGAGTTCTAAATCCACCCATCCAATAGTTTTTGTACATGTTTAGTTCTTAGAGTTTACATTATCTTTCCATTTTATTTAAATCGTTAAATAATGAGGTCATTGTTGCATCATCATGATCTCATTAATAATTTACTTTATTTAATATCTAAAAATTATAAAAAAATATTATGATGTAGGAAATAATTTTTGATTTCTAATGAATATTTATAGTAAAAAATCTGACTTGTATAACCCAATGTAAAAATTGTTTTAGTAAAACATCTCATGTTTGTGTCATTTTTACTTTAACATTAAAAGAAAAATTATTTATGTCATTTCCCAACCAAAGTGGCTCCATGGGGTCCCCAAGTTGACCCATGGATTGTCGTGGTCGGACATGACACATCCAATGAGGGTAGGACATGTTTCAATCTCATCTCATATTATTAAAACATTATTTTTACCTTAAACTAAACAAATTACCTTTAATCGCGATTAAAAACATAAACGTTACTATTCACCAAAAAATTATTTTAATCCCATTGAACCATATTTTACTTCTTAATGACAACCATGTTTATCGGATTTTTTAAATTAAAATCACAAAGGTGGCAAAATTTCCTTTAAATGGAAAATCAGTTTTTATAAGTACCACTTACTGGTTTCACTATTCATCAAAAATTGAAGTTTTTTCAGAAAATTACCAAAAATTTACCCTAAGATATATTTGATATTCCAAATTCAAAAATTATTTCTATATTAGAAAATTAAAAACATATAAGTTTCATTAATTAATTTAATAATTAATTCCCACTATTAAAACAAATAGCGTGTTTTTATGAAACAAAACGTATCAAATTATTGACACTAGTTTAAGTCCGATTTCATAGTGAAATTAATTCCAATGACCACTATTGGATTAAATAGTAAAAATATATTCTAAATTCAATTTAAAACCAATTCAATAGATAATCTAATCATATAAATAAATTAGATTAAAAAGTGGTTTTGAAATAAAATACAACATTTTTCACTATTCATTAAAAATTTAACTTTATCGGAAAAATACCAAAAATTTACACAAAGTAAATTTTGATGTCCCGATTATAAAGAAGAATTTTTTTTGTAAAATATAACACATAAAATTGTCAAAAAGTGGATTTAAAAGAGGTTTTCCATCAAAAGGTGGTTAATCGACCCTTTAAAGAATATTAGAATGTTTATGCTTAAATTTGGATTCTTTCGCATTTTTTGTAACGCCCCGACCCCAGCTACCCAGAGTCGGTGCATTACTTCGTAACATTGGCATGATCACAAAAGATCAAGTCTCGAAATACCGATTAGTTTAGTAGACTTGGAAACACTAGATACATTCATAAGTCTTACATTACATCATAAAGTGAAAAACTAATAACAAAGTCTTCATAGTCCACACTCATATCCTCTTCTGACTATCCCTGTAGGTCATTCATAAAATACTTCTTCACATCCTGGAAAATATTAAAACATTGAAAGGGGTGAGCTCAGATGCTCAGTAAGGTTAACAATATAGCAGAAGCTTTCATAAATAAACATTAACATTTAAGGCGATGTATAACTAAAACAAAAGCCTTTTAAACTTTAACTTCAACATAATATGGAAAAAGTAAAATGAGATAATGCCATTCACTTCTTCACATGGATATTCTACTGGTCGAATAATCACATGCAATATCAATAACCACTTTCATAATGATGGAATGCATAATGCCTAACTATCATAACCACGTAGTCAAGGCCTCGTGCCAAGACCACAAATAAGATTTTGTCAAGGCCTTGTGCCAAGACACTAGTTTGTCTCATGAGACCTGCCGATGCAATTTTTTTAGAATATACTTACGTTTAAAATTGCTCAAATATACTCCAGTGTTTTTCTGAAAACATTATGCAAGCTTCTGAAAACAAAATAACTAATTCTGAGACTGCTCGACTAATTACAGGCCATGATGGGTCCACACCCAATCCCTTCCTATCTACCACACTCGAGAGTTAGGTTTTCTGAAAACATTTTTAAGCTTGCGTTAAATACGTATACATTTGCACTGGATTTTCATATATTTTAGAGAAATATATCTTTTTTGAAATCATTTAAAAATCACATAATTATAAAATATAACCTTTTGAATAAATGTAAAAGTCAGACGGGTTTATACACCTTATAAAAGAAAGTTGTGTATAAAACAAAATATGCCTCAATGAAAGGAGATTGAGACGAAGTCTTTAAAAAGATCATTTTTTTAAAATAAAGTACATCTATCATGTTTATTCACTATAAGTACACATAAATAAAGTAAAAATACAAGATAGGCCATAATAATATCATGACATAATTTGAAAGCAGGAGATTAACCCAAAGAATAGAAATTGGGTTAAGAAGTTCCCTTACCTCGTGCCTGACTTGACTCAACCGTTCTTTAACCTCCTGAATAATAAACTAGAGATAATATCTACCTTATTAAGAACCATTTTCAATTTCATTATCCTTTTTATATCACTTATTACAATGATATGAACATTATGTAATTATTTAAGTTAATAACGGTCGTTTTGTCGATCTTTGGTACTTGAGTCAATAATAAACTTCTTATAATTACAAGTTGTTCATGTGGTAGAATATCCATTATCTCCAGAATTATATTCATGATTTAGATGTCATATATATCATATATATCCAGTATATACATTCATTTATAATATTACGTAACATTTAGAGGTAAGAAATGAAATGCACCGTTCATGGAGACGGTAAGCCGTACGTACGCATGAACGCTACTTTCATTTCAATTTCATATTTAATGGAACGAAATCATAATGATATAAATGTATAATATAATTCCAGTATAATATAGTGTATAATACCATTTACTCCATCATTTATACATCCCACATATGGCATTAACGATTCAAATCACTTTGAGGGGGCGGTAGTCCGCACTTCCTAAAATGAAATTATCGCGTTTTACCCATAATGGAAATCATAAAGTATGCCATAAATGAGAAATAAAGAAGCATAAGTAAAACATAAACATATTATATATCATATATAAAAATAGTGACATCTTAATGGCCACCTTTGAATGTGTTATATGAGTGTTGAACAATCATCGTTTCGTGAGGCAGAAATTCGCCATCCACAGAAACCGTATGTTCTTTAACCATTAGATGTAGGTGTGTATAAGTGTAGCTGGAATACTTCTTATAAAAACATCCTAGTATATTGAGGATACTGGTTTTTTTACAAAAGAAATGAATAAAAAGAGTTTAGGGGGTTGGAGAAGAAAAATAAAACAAAACAACATTAGAAAAGACATTACCTCAAAATCGGGTAACTCTTTTTGATTTGATCCAAAGGCTTCCTTGGGAAGAGTTATGCCCAAAGTAAGGCTTCTAGGAGTAATATGGGAAAGTTGGGAGAGTATTTGGGCAGGGTTTGGCCGAGCCAAATGGCTTTACGGTGTGAATAAGGTGGAAGAGGTGGGGGCCTTTTATAAGTGGAGAGGAGGGGCACTTTTGGAAAGATTGAAATGTTACATTATTACACAATGATTTTCGGATTCTAAAGGTCCCACACTTATATAATTCGTGGCTAAGGTGATAAGGGTTCGAAATATCCTCATCCAATAGGCTTTGGACAAGTGTAAGCCTTGGATTTTGCATTATCTTCTCATTTTATTTAAATCGTTGAATAATGAGGTCATCGCTGCATCATAATGATGTCATAAATAATTTAATTTATTTAATGTCTAAAAATTATAAAAAAATACTATGATGTAGGAAATATTTTTAGATTTCTAATGAATATTTATAGTCAAAATTAGGACTTGTGTAACCCCACTTAAAAATTGTTTTAGTAAAATAACTCATGTTTGTGTCAATTTAATTTTAACATTAAATAAATATATATTAATGTCATTTTCCAATTAAAGTGGCTCCATGGGGTCCCCAAGTTGACCCATGGGTTTTCTTGGTCGGACATGACTCATCCAATAGGAGTAGGACAAGTTTCATGCTTATCTCATATTATTAAAACATTATTTGTACCTTAAACTACACTAATTACCTCTAATCGCGATTAAGAACTTAAAAGTTACTATTCACCAAAAAATTATTTTAATCTCATTGAACCACATTTTACTTCTTAATGACAACCATGTATGTCGGATTTTTGAAAATCAAAGCACAGAAGTGGTAATATTTCATTTAAATGAAAAATCAGTTATTTAACTACCACTTAGTGGTTTCACTATTCATCAAAAATTGAAGTTTTTCAGAACAAAGCCAAAATTTCACCCTAAGATATAATTGATATTCCAAATTCAAAAATGATGTCTATTTTACAAAATTACAAACATATAAGTTGCATTAATTAATTTTATAATTAATTCCTGCTGTTACAAACAATGGCGTGTTTCTAAGAAACAATTTATATCAAAAGATTGGCAATTGTTTATGTCCATTTTCAATGTTAAATTAATTATAATGACCACCATTGGATAAAATGGTAAAAATATATTCTAATTATACTTTAAAACCACTCAATAGTATAACTTATCACTATAAATTATTTTGATTAAAAAGTTGTTTTATGTATTTTTCACTATTCATAAAAATTTGGATGTTCTCAGAAAATTACAAAAAATTCAACATAGGCTAATTTCAATATTAGGAATACAAAAATGAAGTCCATTTTGAAATATAAAATTTCTATAAATTTAAAAAGTGGTTATTACTATTTATAACGGCTAATTTGATTAGTTGCAGTGTGTTAGAACTTGATGTTGCGTACAATGCAAGCTATTACATTATTGAATGAGAAGCGTATCATGGATGCTCGGGGTGTTACATTCTCCCCTCTTCAATAAATTGCGTCCTCGCAATTTGAAATTTTTCTTTGAAAATAAAAGGTTGAAAAGAGAAAATACCTTTGAGGAAAACCCACATCGGAAATAAGGTTAATAAATATATAACATTAAAAGAAAGCAAGATAAGTACAAAGGTCACCCGATATAGCCCATTCTAGGATTATATGAAAATATGGATATGGAGGAGAAACAAACCATCAAGGTCTGATGGAGAGTTATAGAAAATAGGATTAGGAGAAAGTTTAACCACAAGAAAATCACAAACTTGTGATTGGTTAAACGGTCATTGAATCCCCAGTTGGAAAAGTTAACCGACAACATTTTTGTTTTAAGTTACCTTTTATGATGTTGAGGAATTTATTTAGGAGATTTACTAAGGAAGTAAGGGAATATACATACTTGTTATGTATACTTTCATTCTTTAATAAATTTTTACCACAAACCCAACTTTTACTCCAAATGGTAACGGAACTCAAAAATATTCTATTTATCCTAATTGTATAAGGTTCAAAATGTTAACACATACCATTTAGATTAGTAAAACTATTTTGTAATAACCAGGGACTTCCTGTAGGCTAGTGGTAGGAAATAAAGGCTTGTCGCACTATGGTTGTGGGTTCGATTCCGGCAGCTTTGTCTGATGCGACGGGTTATTCCCCACCCTACAGGTTGTCCTTTTCCTAAAACTATAGTGTTATAATATTCCAAAAATAATCTTCATAAATTTTTTAACCTTAAACAATACTATCCAAAGATCAACTTAATCCACTCCAACCATTGTAGTTATCCAAAATACCTCTGTCCAGACTTTCTCTAAAAGGTCTCTTAATTCCAAAATCAATTTATCAAATTCCCCAAACAAAATAACGTTTCTCTTATTGTCACATACTAAAAATATAATTACCTTTATCATATTAAAACCTTACTGAAATCAACAAGTACTGCATTACAATCCTTATATATATATATCACATTATTCTAATAACCGAAATATAATCCATGAGTCCAAAATCACCAATACATTAGTTATTCTGCTTCAACTGTAGTAACAGCATAAGATTGTCCTTGATCCCTTGGCCTTTTCTGAGGTAAGTTTCCCTGACGCTTAGGACATTCATTTGCATAATGACCCATTTCTCTACAATTATAGCATTCAATTTTGATAGCCTCTTTCTTTCCCTTGCAATCACGAGCCTGGTGACCTTTTTCTCCACATTTATAACAAACTCCCATTCCTTTTAGGAAAGTACCAGGGTGATTCTTCCCACAATTATCACATAAGGGAAAATCCTTCTTTCCCTTTTCCCTTTATCTGTCTCTTGTTCCACCATTCTCTTCTTCTCTTGCTTTACTTTGTTGTCATAAGACTTAGAGAATTCCTTTTCTGTCTTGATAGAACACGAGACAATATCTTCGTATGTTGAGAACGATTGTGATACTAAAGCTCGACGGAGAAATGGCTTTAACCCATCAAAGAAACTATCAATATTACTTCTTGGGTTACGTATATAATCTGCAGCATGCCTCGCTAACCTTGTAAAGTTGGCCTCATACTTTGCGACATTCTCATCCTCCTTCTGCCTCAGACTCATAAATTGCCTTTCCATATCTGCTCGATGGTCAGGAGGAAAGTATTTTTCTAAGAAAAGCTCATTGAACTCCCTCCATTCCATATTCGATACGTCATCATCTTCCTTTGTGTTTTGAATCAGCGACCACCACTGATCGGCATCTCCAGTGAGGCGGTAAACTGTCATGACAACCTTCTCCCTTTCACTACTCCCCAAGGCATGGAATATTTTCTCTAAGGAATTTATCCATTGCTCAGCTACTATAGGATTTGTACTCCCATTGAAGGTTGGTGGTTTTTGCCTCATGAAGCGGTCTAACATTGATCCTCCACGTTGTGGATCAGGGTGATCCATACGAGTAAGGTTATTATTCATAACTTGAGTGAGTTGTCCCAGTATGGTAATAAGTTGATCAGCACCAGTTGTATCTCCAGATCCACAATAATTATCTTGAGCAAGAGGGCAATCCCTACACGGAGTGCGCGCATTGATACGGTTTCCACTTCTTCCACTAGGCGCCATTTCTAAACAATGGCATAAACTATATTAGTTTATAAATCAAAATACATAATTCCATACTTGTAAGATACTTAACATACATTGAACTATTTATGGATATAATCCATAAAAATGTTTTCTTTGAGGAAGTATATACTCATAACCCTTCATAGTGGTTTATAAATAAAATGAGAATTATCCAATGCATATCCCCCGGGAGTGTCGTAACCAAGAGTGCAGCAAGGCCCATTGTCGTGCACCAGTTCCCGTTCGAGTCTAGCTCAAAGCGGTGTTTTCGGGTTTTACCCCTAGGTACATCTATGCCAGAGCCGCCTCTACTTGCTCGTATCCAGACAGGGATGTATTGCTCGGAAAACTCACAAAATCTCTACAATAACAAAATTCTAGTAAGTTCTTCTATACTAATCCTCAAAGTCTATCTTCGGGCTATGTGCTCTAATCAGATTTATCTAAATCTAGCTTCCAAGGTTAGTACTAAACTGCCTCTGATACCAACTGTAACGTCCCGACCCCAGCTACCCAGAGTCGGTGCATTACTTCGTAACATTGGCATGATCACAAAAGATCAAGTCTCGAAAGACCGATTAGTTTAGTAGCCTTGGAAACACTAGATACATTCATAAGTCTTACATTACATCATAAAGTGAAAAACTAATAACAAAGTCTTCATAGTCCACACTCATATCCTCTTCTGACTATCCCTGCAGGTCATTCATAAAATACTTCTTCACATCCTGGAAAATATTAAAACATTGAAAGGGGTGAGCTCAGATGTTCAGTAAGGTTAACAATATAGCGGAAGCTTTCATAAATAAACATTAACATTTAAGGCGATGTATAACTAAAACAAAAGCCTTTTAAATTTGAACTTCAACATAATATGGGAAAAGTAAAATGAGATAATGCCATCCACTTCTTCAAATGGATATTCTACTGGTCGAATAATCACATGAAATATCAATAACCACTTTCATAATGATGGAATGCATAATGCCAGACTATCATAACCACGTAGTCAAGGCCTCGTGCCAAGACCACAAATAAGATTTTGTCAAGGCCTTGTGCCAAGACACTAGTTTGTCTCATGAGACCTGCCGATGCAATTTTTTTAGAATATACTTATGTTTAAAATTTCTCAAATATACTCCAGTGTTTTTCTGAACACATTATGCAAGCTTTTGAAAACAAAATAACTAATTCTAAGACTGCTCGACTAATTACAGGCCATGATGGGTCCACGCCCAATCCCTTCCTGTCTACCACACTCGAGAGTCAGGTTTTCTAAAAACATTTTTAAGCTTGCGTTAAATACGCATACATTTGCACTGGATTTTCATATATTTTAGAGAAATATATCTTTTTTGAAATCATTTAGAAATCACATAATTATAAAATAAAACCTTTTGAATAAATGTAAAAGTCGGACGGGTTTATACACCGTATAAAAGAAAGTTGTGTATAAAACAAAAT
This sequence comes from Viscum album, assembly GCA_963277665.1. Lineage (NCBI taxonomy): Eukaryota > Viridiplantae > Streptophyta > Magnoliopsida > Santalales > Viscaceae > Viscum > Viscum album. The sequence goes on along the minus strand of OY728142.1, from coordinate 1,323,062,180 downwards.
ATGCCTCGATGAAAGGAGATTGAGACGAAGTCTTTACAAAGATCATTTTTTTAAAATAAAGTACATCTATCCTGTGTATTCACTATAAGTACACATAAATAAAGTAAAAATACAAGATAGGACATAATAATATCATGACATAATTTTAAAGTAGGAGATTAACCCAAAGAATAGAAATTGGGTTAAGAAGTTCCCTTACCTCGTGTCTGACTTGACTCAACCGTTATTTAACCTCATGAATAATAAACTAGAGTTAATATCTACATTATTAAGAACCATTTTCAATTTCATTATCCATTTTATATAACTTATTACAATGATATGAACATTATGTAATTATTTAAGTTAATAACGGTCGTTTTGTCGATCTTTGGTACTTGAGTCAACAATAAACTTCTTATAATTACAAGTTGTTCATGTGGTAGAATATACATTAACTCCAGAATTATATTCAGGATTTAGATGTCATATATATCATATATATCCAGTATATACATTCATTTATAATATTACGTAACATTTAGAGGTAAGAAATGAAATGCACCGTTCATGGAGACGGTAAGCCGTACGTACGCATGAACGCTACTTTCATTTCAATTTCATATTTAATGGAACGAAATCATAATGATATAAATGTATAATATAATTCCAGTATAATATAGTGTATAATACCATTTACTCCATCCTTTATACATCCCACATATGGCATTAACGATTCAAATCACTTTGAGGGGGCGGTAGTCCGCACTTCCTAAAATGAAATTATCGCGTTTTACCCATAATGGAAATCATAAAGTATGCCATAAATGAGAAATACAGAAGAATAAGTAAAACATAAACATATTATATATCATATATAAAAATATTGACATCTTAATGGCCACCTTTGAAGGTGTTATATGAGTGTTGAACAATCATCGTTTCGTGAGGCAGAAATTCGCCATCCACAGAAACCGTATGTTCTTTAACCATTAGATGTAGGTGTGTGTAAGTGTAGCTGGAATAATTATTATAACAACATCCTAGTATATTGAGGATACTGGTGTTGTTACAAAAGAAATGAATAAAAAGAGTTTAGGGGGTTGGAGAAGAAAAATAAAACAAAACAACATTAGAAAAGACATTACCTCAAAATCGGGTAACTCTTTTTGATTTGAGCCAAAGGCTTCCTTGGGAAGCGTTCTGCCCAAAGTAAGGCTTCTAGGAGTAATAGGGGAAAGTTGGGAGAGTATTTGGGCAGGGGTTGGCCGATCCAAATGGCTTGATGGTGTGAATAAGGTGGAAGAGGTGGGGGCCTTTTATAAGTGGAGAGGAGGGGCACTTTTGGAAAGATTGAAATGTTACATTATTACACAATGCTTTTCGGATTCTAAAGGTCCCACACTTATATAATTCGTGGATAAGGTGATAAGGGTTCGAAATATCCTCATCCAATAGGCTTTGGACAAGTGTAAGCCTTGTATTTTGCATTATCTTCTCATTTTATTTAAATCGTTGAATAATGAGGTCATCGCTGCATCATAATGATGTCATAAATAATTTAATTTATTTAATGTCTAAAAATTATAAAAAAATACTATGATGTAGGAAATCTTTTTAGCTTTCTAGTGAATATTTATAGTCAAAATTAGGACTTGTGTAACCCTAGTTAAAAACTGGTTTAGTAAAATAACTCATGTTTGTGTCAATTTAATTTTAACATTAAATAAATATATATTAATGTCATTTTCCAATTAAAGTGGCTCCATGGGGTCCCCAAGTTGACCCATGGGTTTTCTTGGTCGGCCATGACTCATCCAATAGGAGTAGGACAAGTTTCATGCTCATCTCATATTATTAAAACATTATTTGTACCTTAAACTACACTAATTACCTCTAATCGCGATTAAGAACTTAAAAGTTACTATTCACCAAAAAATTATTTTAATCTCATTGAACCACATTTTACTTCTTAATGACAACCATGTATGCCGGATTTTTGAAAATCAAAACACAGAAGTTGTAATATTTCATTTAAATGAAAAATCAGTTATTTAACTACCACTTAGTGGTTTCACTATTCATCAAAAATTGAAGTTTTTCAGAACAAAGCCAAAATTTCACCCTAAGCTATAATTGATATTCCGAATTCAAAAATGATGTCTATTTTACAAAATTACAAACATATGAGTTGCATTAATTAATTTTATAATTAATTCCCGCTGTTACAAACAATGGCGTGTTTCTAAAAAACAATTTATATCAAAAGATTGGCAATTGTTTATGTCCATTTTCAATGTTAAATTAATTATAATGACCACCATTGGATAAAATGGTAAAAATATATTCTAATTATACTTTAAAACCACTCAATAGTATAACTTATCACTATAAATTATTTTGATTGAAAAGTTGTTTTATGTATTTTTCACTATTCATAAAAATTTGGATGTTCTCAGAAAATTACAAAAAAATTCAACATAGGCTAATTTCAATATTAGGAATACAAAAATGAAGTCTATTTTGAAATATAAAATTTCTATAAATTTTAAAAGTGGTTATTACTATTCATAACGGCTACTTTGATTAGTTGCAGTGTGTTAGAACTTGATGTTGCGTACAATTCAAGCTATTACATTATTGAATGAGAAGCGTATCATGGAAGCTAGGGGTGTTACATTTTTAATCCTCTAACAATTATTGTAAAAAGTAAAAATATTTGAAAAACATATATAATCATTTTTTAGTTAGTTCTATTCATTCCTGCCATCACAACAGCTAGGCGTTAACTGCCATTTAAAATAATATTATTTTATCATTAGAGTCCAACGTAAGATTCCCAAGAAACTCGTTGTTGCGTGTTGGGTACGCCATCGAGCATAGCGTCCCCTTTAATGTAATATTAATATTTTATTCAAAAAATATTGATAAATGTGAAAATTTCATATTCTTTATTTACCTGGGGTGTTACATCCTTCCCCCCTTTTGGGAATTGCGTCCTCGCAATTTTGAAATTGGCCTTAGAATCTTTATTGAAAATCCCACATCGGAACAAGAGTCAGTAAAACAATCACTTCAAATTAAAGAAATAGAAGTACAGAGGTCACCAGAGTTAACCCATACTATGATTCCATGTAGGAAAACATGGACATGGAGGAGAAAACATAGGGTCATGTTCTGATGGCGGGTGATAGAAAACATGTTTAGGAGAAAGTTAACCACAAGAAAATCACAAACTTGTGATGGGTTAAACGGTAATCAATTCCACAGTAGGAAAAGTTATTAGACAACATTTTTGTTTTATGTTACTTTTTATTGAGGAATTTATTCATAAGGAAACATAATTACTTATCATGTTGACTTTCAACTTTTATTAGATTCCTTAATCAAACTCATATTTTCTCCAAAAGACAAGTTTTTAGGAAGTCTTGTTTGCATTAAGAGTACTATAATCAACTTCTAGAGAATCACCTAATCCAAAAAAGAGAACTATATACTTCCCATGTCTTTAGACTCAATCCAAAACCAAAACCAAAAAGGTTAGTACAAGATCAGATAATCCTGAAATGTATAATCCTTTATAAAAAGAAAACCTATTCCTAATCTCCAAAATTTGTCCCAAAAAACCCAAAGTTCAACGAAGACCATTCAGTAAACAATTTGTCCATAAAATTATTCAAGGTAAACCAATCTAAGATTTAAACCCAAATATTTGATGGATTTAGTCACATAGTCTTCCAAGTTAAATCGTAACATTTATCTCCAAACAACATCAGTTGCTCTTAAAGTCTCATATTGAAAAGTAATTAACCTAATCACATATCCTCCATGAAAAATTAATATATTTCAATAGATAACCCAAAATCAACTTACTCTTAATTCATAAAATCATCTTACTAAAAAAATCAGTCAAACTAACAAGGGACTTCACGTAGTCCAGTGTTAGGCGATAAATACCAGTTGCACTTTGGTTGTGGGTTCGATTCCCACAGATTTGTCGGAAGTGACGGGTTGTCACACGGTCTGCATGTTGTCCTTTTTCCAAAACTATATAATTCTCAAATAATTCCCCAAAAAGAGATGAAATCATCAAAAATAACCATAAGAGAATTTAACCTCAATTTTATCTCATGCCTTTCACTTTCATCATAACATATAGTAACCCATAATTACCTCAAAATTAAGGATCACATAAACCCAAATGGTTCACTATAACTATGTCCACAAAATAATAGATAACTGTTCCTTGAATAAAATTTTCATATATTAAGCATCAGGGTTACACATACTATAAAAAGTCTTATAATGTAACCCCATCATCAAAAAAGACTTAATACTCTTATGAATTTCACCATAACTCTTGAAGCCCTTATATGTTGACTTCTTACTCATTCAACATTATTCATGATCCATTAACAATTCCTTGAAAACTTATTCTGAAATACTTCTTTCCTACAAATAAAATCCTGAATCATATCCTAAGATTCCAAAATAAGAAAACAAAAGTTATGAAATAATCCATACCTTTGATTGGTCATTGTCATTTTCTTCATCCTCAATCAGAATGGCATTAGGTATTTGTAAATGAATATTTGTACGATCTTGGTGATCCCATTCACAAAACTTATTCATAGGACAAGTGTTTGCATAATGACCATGCACACCACATTTAAAACATTCAATTGATCCCTCTGAAAGTACTTCTTTCCCTTTCCTCGAGTCAACTGGATGCTTCCTTTTTCTATGGTAGGTTATTGCTTTATGACCTTCATTTCCACAACTATAGCATATTTCTATCCCTTTGAAACATTTTCCTAGGTGTTTCTTTCCACATCTTTGACACATAGGTTTTTGAACACACTTACCTTTATGATTATTACCCGTAGATCCGTAGGGATTTGTTTCTCGCATATATGATTCCTTATAGAAATCACCAAGGTTTAGGAGGTCAATCATGACTCCAGATAGTTGGTTGAGGATAAACACAATAGTTCTCATTGCAGCTCCGACATCATTCAATTGCTTGCTCAAAAAACTGTCACAGTTTCCTTCACATCCATTATTACTTTGGTGCCTGCTAGATCCAGCCATTTACTAAAACCAAAAAGGTCAGTGTGAGTATATCAACAAAACCATCATGTACTAATGAGGAAGATAAACACTAAGATATACTTACTCATTCACTTAATCTAAAACTAGGACACTTTCTGAAATCCTAACCATTATGGTAATGTCAGTTATGCTTAAAGAATATCCTAACCTCTAAAGTTATCTAAACCGACCTTTGATACCAACTATAAGGCCCCAGCCATAAACATTACTTAATCTTGAGTTATTACAAGAATACACATTGATGATATTTTCAGGTTTAGAGTTTTAGAGAATTAGATCATAAAACTTGCATTACATTCCACATTTACACAAATTTGTTACATAAAAGATAGTATTAATTTTTTTCCATCAACAGAAATATATTTAAAAATAAAGCATGGATTCTTTCTTGACACTTCCTTGACACTATCATCATATCATGTACCTTTCCCATGACCTGTGAAAAACATTTCAAATAAACATGGGATGAGCGTAAAAAGCTCAGTAAGGGTTATAAAAATATGGAAAGGAAACATGAGTTCATATATACATAAGAATGAAATAATACATTACCCATAAAACATAGCCACTTTAACATACCTCATCAAATCATGAATAAATCATAGAATTCATAAGACATAAAATGTAACTTGAGGAATTCATAACATTCTTACGTAGAGAGTAACCCTCTTGGTTACGTTGGGAATACCCACCACAGTATATTTCCTAAATCTCTTCTTAGAAATGTTAACGTTTCACTCCTTCGCATTACCCAATGCATTGGAGAGCTATATCGGGCTCACCTGCCCTTAGTTTATCACGGAACTACCCGTCTTCATAACAATTCCCAAGAACCATAACATAATCTTATCACATAAAATATGCATAAAGGAAATATAACATTTCCACCTTTCAATAACAAGATATCAATACAAAACATTGATATAAATAACATTATGAAAACAATTTTTAATACCCAAATAAAAGAAAAATAAAATATGATATTTATTTTTCTTTTGAAAAGAGGGTATGGCTTGTAGAGGAAGCCAAAATTCAAATAATGGTCACGGTGACGGAGAAGTCGTTGTCGCCGCATACGTATGACAAAAACATTTCCTTTTTTCGTTTAGTAAACACTTCATATAAAAAATATTCCTTTTGAATAAACGTAAAAGTCAAAGGGGTTTATACACCATATAAATGAAAGTTGTGTATAAAACATAATATGCCTCAATGAAAGGAGATTTAGACGAAGTCCCATACAAATATAGTATCCTTGGATTAAGGATAAATCAGTTACATAATTATGTGTGTCAAATGAATACACAAAATATAAGTGGGTATTAAGTGTAAAAAAATCAGAGGACATTCACACATAATCATAGAACGATATATTCAAGGTGTGCAAGTTTATCCCAAAGAATCAAAATTGGGTTAAGAAGTTCCCTTGCAAAAATTGGACAGCCTAATGGCCTCACTTCAAAATTCAGAAAAAGAGTTTATGAGAGATAAAAAGGGTATCTCATCACTTGGTCATAAAATTTACATCGATAATCATATATATGAAAATATCCCAACATAATAGTATGTGAATTAAAAGTCATAACAAAATAAGTCTTTTAAAAAGAGGAGGGTGAAAGGATCCCTTACCGACTTGGGTAACTTTCGAAACGTACACCCCATTGAAGAAGGGTCATACAATGAATATTTAAATACCCATAAATGAAATTATATTACACAAAGAGTATAATAATGGGAATTACATACACCACTCAATTGAAATGGTGGAAAATGTAGCATAAATCTTACGGGACTAAAAGTGAGATGAAAAATACCTATCGAAAACTCGGCAGCCTAACGGCACCACTTAAAACTTCCAAAATGGATTGATGAGAGAAAATAGGGTCTCTCATCCAATGAACATAAAAAAGTACAGTAGGAGTAATATAAAAGAACATACCAATCATAAGAAAGTTCAGCTTAAAAGTAATGGCATAAAAGAGTGTACTTAAAAAGAAATAGAGAGGTTGGATCCCTTACCTCGGGTCTGACTTGACTCGATCATTATTTAATCTCCTGAATAATAAACATGAGTTAATTTCTACTTCCTTAAGAGCCTTTTTCAATTTCATTATTCCTTTTATGTCACTTATTACAATGTCATTAACACTATGTTATTATTTATGTTGATCACGGTCGTTTTAACGATCATTGGTACTTGAGTAAAAAATAAATTCTTTATAATTACAGGTTGTTCATGTGGTAAAATATCCATTATATCATGAATTTTATTCATGATTTATATATAATATATATCATATATATCTATCATATTCATGTATTTATAATATTACATAACATTTAGAGTTAAGAAATGAAATGCACCGTTCAAGGAGACGGTAAGTCGTACGTACGCATGAACGCTACTTCCATTTCTATTTCATATTTAATTGAATTAAAACATAATGATACATAATAGTATTTTAATTCCAGTATGGTATCATATATAAAATCATTAAATATATCCTTTATACATACCACATATGGTATTAACGAATCAAATCACTTTGAGGGGGCGGTAGTCCGCACTTCCAAAAATGAAGATATCGCGTATACCCATAATGGAATCCATAAAGGTATGACATAAATGAAAAATACAGAAGATTAAAGAAAACATAAACATATTATATATCATATATAAATTCATTGACATCATAATGTCCACCATGAAATGTGTTAAAAGAATATTGAACAATCATCATTTCATGAGTCAAAAAATCGACAACCACAGAAACAGTATGTTCTTTAACCATAAGACGAAGGTGTGTGTAATTGTAGCTTGAATCCTTCTTATAAAAACTTCCTAGTATATTTAATATACTGGAGTTGTTACAAAAGAAATGAATAAAAAATTTAGGGGGTTGGAGAAGCAAAATAAAACAAAAGGACTCAAGTGAAGACATTACCTTAAAATCGGGTAACTCCCTTTGGTTTGAGCTCAAAGGCTTCCTTGGGAAGACTTATGACCAATGTGAGGCTTCTAAGAGTTATATAGTGATTTGTAGTTACAAAATGGCCAGGGTTTGGCTGAGCCAAAGGCTTTGGAAGTGTGGGTAAGGAGGTAGAGGTGGGGGGATTTTATAAGAGGAGGGGAGGGGCTCTCTTGGAAAGTAAGGAAATGATACATTATTTTAGAATGAGTTTCGGATTTTAATGGTCCCACAATGATTTGTTTCGAGGATAAGGTGATACGGGTTCGAAATACACCCATCCAATAGGTTTTGGACATGTGTAGGTCTTAGATTTTACATTATCTTTCCATTTTATATAAATCATTAAATAATGAGGTCATCGCTGCATCATCATGATGTCATAAATAATTTAATTTATTGAATGTCTAAAAATTATATAACAAATACTATTATTTAGGAAATCTTTTTATCTTTCTAATTCATATTTATAGTCAAAAATTTGAATTGTAGAACCCCATGTAAAAATTGTTTTAGTAAAACATCTCATGTTTGTGTCATTTTTACTTTAACATTAAATAAAAAGTTATTTATGTCATTTCCCAACCAAAGTGGCTCCATGGGGTCCCCAAGTTGACCCATGGATTTTCGTGGTTGTACATGACACATCCAATGAGGGTAGGACATGTTTCAAGCTCATCTCATATTATTAAAATATTATTTTTACCTTAAACTACACTAATTACCTCTAATCGCGATTAAAAACATAAAAGCTACTATTCACAAAAAAAATTATTTTAATCCCATTGAACAATATTTTAATTCTTAATGAGAACCATGTATGTCGGAATTTTTAAATTCAAATCACAAAGGAGGAAAATTTTCTTTTAAAAGGAAAATCAGTTTTTATAAGTACCACTTAGTGGTTTCACTATTCATCAAAAATTGATGTTTTTTCAGAAAATTACCAAAAATTCACCCTAAGCTATATTTGATATTCCAAATTCAAAAATGATGCCTTTTTTACAAAATTTAAAACATATAAGTTGCATTAATTAATTTAATAATTAATTCCCGCTGTCAAAACAAATAGCGTATTTTCATGAAACAAAATGTATCAAAAGATTGACACTAGTTTATGTCCGATTTCAAAGTGAAATTAATTCCAACGACCTCTATTGGATTAAATGGTAAAAATATATTATAATTTCAATTTAAAACCAATTCAAAAGATAATATAATCATATAAATAAATTATATTAAAAAGTGGGTTTGAAATAAAATACAACATTTTTCACTATTCATTAAAAAATGAACTTTATCGTAAAAATACCAAAAATTTACACAAAGTAAATTTTGATGTCCCGATTCTAAAAAAGAATTTTATTTTGTCAAATATAATATATAAGATGGTCAAAAATTGGATTTCAAAAAGTTTCACCATCAAAAGGCGGTTAATTGACCCTTTAAAGAATATTAGAATGTTTACACATAAAATTGGATTAATTCGCATTTTTAATCCTATAACAATTATTATTAGAGTGCAACGTAAGATTCCCAAGAAACTCATAGTTGCGTGTTGGGTACGCCATCGAGCATAGCATACCCTTTTAAGTAATATTAATATTTTATTCAAAAAATATTGATAAATGTGAAAATGTCATATTTTTTATTTACCTGGGGTGTTACACCTGGTGCCCAGACTTCACTTGCTGACAAGTGAGGCATTTTGAAACAAACTATGAGACTGATTTCTTTATCCATGTCCACTAGTACTGATGTCAAACATCCTAGTACAACTTCTCCACACAAGGATGTACTACCAAAGGGAATGTGTGGAATTCCCTCAACACCTCCTCTTATAGAGTCATTGGTACCCTCGTGAATCCTCTAAATAAGACAAACATGCCCTCTACATTCAAAAAACCATTCAAGAGATTGTATAAGGATATCTGACCACCTTGAGTCTCAGAGTCCACGTCCCCAAACTGTGCCTCCTGAAATTTCTGAATGAGTGGGGGAGTGACATTAATATACTAGATGTAAAATGCTCCCTCACTATCCATGAAGGATATCTGTAACTCAGCTAACTACTCTATCACCTCATTCAGCAACTGTAGAACAAAACTCATGATAAATGTTTTTTCTAATATTTTACCCTACCAATGAGTGTAAGCCATCTCAAGTCATTGTTCTGGAGGAAATACAGACATTGTTGATCTCTCAGGTTCAGGTTCTTATCTGAGAAGTTATAATTGAGACTCTTGTGATCAGAGTAAATAGTAAATAGTTCACCCCTCAAGTATTGTCGCAACATCTTCAATGCAAAGAACACTACTTATAAATCTAGGTCATGGGTAATGTAGTTATGCTCGTGTTTCCTCAGATGTTGAGATCCATTGTAAATAATTGCTTTCTCCTCCATTAGGACAAATCCCAGTCTAATCATTGATGTGTCGTAGTAGACTACATACCAAATGACCTCTTCTTTTATCCTCAAGATGGGGCACTTTTCAATCTATGCCTTAGCATCAGGAAAGGATGCTGGAATCTCTCTATCCACATGAAAGGTTTTCCCTTCTTTGTTATAGATAATAAGGGTGATACCGCTCTATAAAAGTCATGTAGTGATCTCTAGTAGTACCCAGCCAAACCCATGAAACTTCATACCCTGGTTCCACTCCTGGGTGGCTTCGAAGAAAGAACTGCCTCTATCTTCACTAGAGCTACTGAAACTCCAGCTTCCGAGATAATGTGTCCTAGAAAGGGGTCTTACTATATCCAGAACATGCACTTCTAGTGCTTTCCATAAAGAATGTTCTCTAGTAGTGCGTCCAGAACTATCTGTAGATGTGTAGTGTCCTCCTCCTCTGATGCCACGTATATCAATATATATTCAATACCAACCACCATGAAGTGATTGAGATAAGGCGGGAAGATCTTACTCATGAGTCCCATGAACATTTCTAGTGCCTAAAGACATCACCAAGAACTCATAGTGGTCGTACAACATCTGAAGGTTATCTACGGTACATCCTCATCTCGTACCCTGAGCTGATGATAGCTTGATATGAGGTTTATCTTTGAAACCAATGTCCTCCCTTATACTATTCAAAGAGGTTATAAATCCTTATAAGAGGATACTTGTTCTTCATGGTCACCTTCTTCAGGTGATGATAGTCCACAAAAATCCTCAGACTCCAATCTTCCATCTTGGCGAACAAAATGATGACTACCAAAGAAGAAACATTGGACCTTACTAACCCCTATCTGTGAATGTATTTCAATTGTACCCTCAACTCATGAAGTTACACTAGAGACATATGATATGATGGAGTATATATCAGTGTCATCTCAGGTCACAGATCGATGTAAAAGTCCACCTCTCTATGAGGAGGTAGTCCCAAAACATCATCAGGGAAGATATCAGCATAATGGTCCACCACTGTAGGATAGTTGAGAATCCTCTCCTCCACTACTTTGAGGGTGAGTCTTTCTAACAGATGAGTGGTTGGATTCACCCTCTTCCAATAAAGTACATACTATGCTTCAAAGGTATCCTTCTCACTAGTGAAGGAAAACCTAGTCACATCCTCATGGTCACACCGCACTTTTAACCTAAAAATATTGATCTAATCATGGACTGTGGATAGCGAGTCTATATCTAAGATGGCGCCACAAAGGCCCCGAATTTGCTACTAAGAACACCTTTTCGATGATCTCGCCTCCTATAGTATGCTTACACTATCGACATCAGTGTATAATTATCAAATCCTCTCCCGTAGGAGTCTCTAATCATAAGTATTGAGTCAATAGATCCATCAGAATATCATAGCTCCGAAATAGTTCCATGAAAATGAAATTGGGACTAGAACCATTCTCTATAAGAACTATATCTATTGTTGAATAGACACAAATTTTACCTCAAATCTAGTCCGGAGCACTGTGTTCATAGGCCTCTACCACCTAAAACTGATCTCGCCCCTATCCACCTACTCCATGTGGTTGGGGTGGACTAACATTTAGTGGTAGAAGTAGATCCTCCAACTATCATCCATCAACTACTGCATGACTATCTCCTGTGCCACATCCTACGCCCTGTGGATCTCCTCGCTCGAACCTCATCTGCTACCTCAAAAATCCCTTGACCATCTATTAATCATCAGTACAAAAGGATGGGATGTCTTGAGCCATTTGACCCTACCTGCTGCATGTGATTCTGAATATACTCCTTTGTAGACCCCCTCTATCTCATGAGCACCACACCTTGGACCCAACATCTCAGGGTCACCTTCCATATGTTCTAGCCCTCTTGGACCTATGCATCATCTTCCAACTACATTATGCTTTTGACTTGGCTACCTATCGTCTAGTGGTGGATCACACTGTCTCTGCACGCTCAACTATAAATCTATCCACAAAAAATTCTCGCTCAACCTATCCATCCTGCATCGAGATATTGAGGAATATCCTTGACACTTTGATCTCCCATTGAAAGCCCTTCTCAACGGCCTGATCCCATAAGAAATGGTCTTGTACCATGTCAGTGGAGTAGTGAGAGAGGTTAGTGAATCTCTCCGAGTATTGGACCATTTTTAGGCTACCCTATAGTAAGTGTTGCAACTCCTTAATACACACAGAGCGTAGATTCTATAGAATGAACTCCACCATGAAAAGGGCCTCAAAGTCCAACGATGAGAGTGCCACATCATCCAGCTTCTAGAGTGTTAGGTTCCACCATCTCCCTCTTGTTCCCTGAAAGAGGCAATCATCAAGTATCACCATCTGGTCTACTGGTATCTCAACAAAGCGAAAATAATGTTTCATAGCCTCCAACCAATCCTCAACAACATATGAGTTTGTCTCTACATGAATCCTCACAGGCATCTGTCTCTGGAACTCAAGCAATGCTCTCACTTAGCATGCACAATCTGCTGGTGGGGATGGTGGAAATTGGTTCCCTATGACCAGTGCTGCTGCTGGTACACCACCCAATGGTACCATCACCGTAAGAGTTCCCTACACTTACGCCTCATTGCTAGGTTGGTTTTCATCATCATCTCTCTCTAGAATATTGACAGGCTATCTACGCTGTGGACTCCTGTAAGAAACAGGTGTGCCACTGTCAGTATGTTATATCTGATGTGTTGAATCCAAGAGATCAAAAAAAAATCAAAACACACATAACTAGTGTTTTTGTCTACCAATATGGAAATAATAATTCAGGTTCTTTGTGTATAGATACGTCGGCCACCGCACCGACACTGGACTCCTCGAAATGAAACCCGAACTCAAGAAACATAAATCTATTGCACCATTGAAAGTGTAGACTCTTAGTTCTTCTGGTAGAACTGACTCCTTTAATACCACTTTGTCATGACCCATCCCCCAAGTCTTGTGTTGTGACTACCCCAATCCCACCTTCCATAGGATAACTATTGGCGACTAGGATTGAAAAATAATATCCCTAAAAAGGGAAGGAATATGCTCTAAAATGTACACACATAGATAGGGAACACTGCACCCAAGTATAACACAATGGAAGATGGAAGGTACAACCACAACTAAAAACCACAACTGAGTGTAAAAGTAAGTACTGAAAGTAAAAAAAAGGGCCATAATACAGGCGAACCTGAAATAGAAATAAAGAGAGAAGGGAAAATAGCTCATGAGGTCACTCGTCAGGGATCCTACATGAAGGGCATGTATAATTCATCACTATGGACCTCCACATCAACTGTTCACCTCTGTACACAATCTATCCCTAGCTCCCTAAGTCTCAGTCAATGTTTCCAATCGTCGGCACAAGACACATTAAGGTACGAGAAAAGCACATGCTAGGGTGAGTATAAAAATACTCATTAGGGACCCCAAGATCCCCAAAGTTCACATAGAATTATGTAAAGGAATACCCACAAAGCATGATCTAAATCACAAAGCACAAGGAATGACTCAGATCAAACTATGTATAACATAAGTACTGAAGTACAAATGACTAGTTGTAAAGCTAAATCATATTATCCTATCAAGATGCTCTACTCCAGACCCACACAGGATTTCTAGATGTTGAACCACATAGAATATCTAGGCACTGACCCACAAAGGATCGATAGGTACTTTCCCACACATGATTGTTGAGTGCTCACCCACATAGGATCTGACGCACATAAGATCAATAGGCACCAACCCACACAGGATTGCAGATCATGGAACCACATAGGATTGGTATGCACTGAACCACATAGGATCACTGAATGCTGACTCATATATGATCAGACCCACACAGTATCAATAGGTACTAAACCACTTATGATCACCCTTCATTCTCCACATCACAAACAGCAAGTGGATTCTCATACATAGAAAGCATGATTCCCGAACGATCCCATCCTTAAGAGACATGTCGTATTTCAACAAGAATGAATTCCCATGAAGAATCACCCCAATCAATCTCCATGTCATAAGGGTTACGATGAAATAGACGACGTATCAATCAGATGCCCGGTCTAAAAGATATAGAAATTTTAGTACCAAGAGCCCGGTTGGATTCGGGTCTGATCCAACTCGTCCATGCTCCAACATTCTCTAAACCCCATGTGGAGTATCATAAAAGGACTACCTCACCCTAAGGATTTTATCACCACATAAGGTTCTTCAAATGGACATCCAGTTTAGGAGATATACTCATTTAAATGAAACTAGGCCTACAAGGGGTCTGGTTCTGGTCCGACCTGGTCTGATCGACGCAGACCGACCCAAAAGAGCAAGGCATGGCCTGGATCGGCTGGGCCTGGTCCATCCTGGCCCACCGGGCTGTGGAACCACCCTTCCTACTGGTTGGGAAGGGCATGAAAGGTGGGTGCGGGTCCACTCCCCTCCCCAACGGCCAAACCATTCAGGTTTCATCAATCAGCAGCACCAGTTAGAACCACTCCACCTGGCCAGTTTGCTGGACTAGTCACATGTGGATCCCACATACCGCAGGTTCGCCCTTCTCTATGGATCTAAGTCACGACCCTTCTCTATTGTGAGCTACCTGATGTCCATCACGATAGGTGCTGGTCGGCATCCCCCTTCATCTACCGTTGTGCCTTCAGGCTCCGCCACCTTCTCACAACCAGCAGTTTCCAGTCGCCGCCTCCTCCGATTGTTAGCATCGTCATGCCGGTGATGCTTCTGCAAGCCACTGGTGATGAACCAATTGTCTGATTTCATTCTCTTCTATGCCTATGGGCCTCCAGAGATTGTGCCTACACATTTCAACCCTTGATTATACCTTTCAACCATATTTTTTTGTCACCCATGAAGAACGCAACTAATACCAAGATCGATAGAGGGTCCAAGCTTTGTTCGTTCGGCCCACGATCTTCATGTTAGTATTTTAACATGGAACAAATTCAATCATCAACAAGAGTAGAATAATTTTAAAACTCTTGAATGAAACCCATTCCTCAAACGTGATGGAAGACTCTGTAGATGTGGGAGATGAACACGTGCTTGGCGGTGTTTGTCGTCGCTCAACATTGTCCGGTTTCAATCCTCCAACGGTCATCAAAGATCTTTTCTATGTTGGTGTAAGATGACGTTTTCACCTTGGAAAAGGATTCTCTCTTGAGTCCCTAAAAATCATGACCATGATTTTTTTAAATAGAAGGTGGAGTAATTTAACTCACCACATAATTATTGTGGTTCATTAATGAATTCAATTAATGAAACCATTAATCATCTGATGGTACGGTTATGCATGCAAGCTTAAAAAACCATTAAATTGTCTTAACATCCAATAGTCTCACCTCCTTCACTAATTGGTTACAATGAAAGAAATAAAATAACTTATTGAGTTATTTTATTATTTTTTTGTAATGTCCAAAAAATTAATTTTTTCGTCCGACCCTTTCTGGTCATTGTTAAGTCTCGACAAAGTGAATCCCTGTGATGTGAATTCAATGACCTTGGATATTTAATATGATCACCGATTCAAAAGATTAAAATAACTTCTTGCACTTTTACTCAATGTTCCTTAAAAAAGTTCAAAATTCTTTTCTGGCCTCTCTAGGACTTGGAATCATGTTCCATAAATTTTCACAGTCTCGTAATAATCCAAAATAATTGAAAAAAATATTTGAAAATTCTAGGGATTCATAGTTAAATTTCAAAATTTTATTATTTAAAATTGAGAAAAGTGAAATTAATTGTGGGATTCAGTATGATAATTGTAACACCCCAAGCTTCCATGGTACACTTCTCTTTGAATAATACAGTAGCGTATGTTGTAGAAAACTTCGAGTTCTAACACACACCACAACCAATGATATTAATATTACCCTAACACAAGTTCTAATTATATTGTACAAGTTTATCTCGACCAAAAACAACCTTAGTAATAAAAAATTATCATTTAGGTCCACTTGGATTAGGTTAGGACATTTATTATTATTTAATTCAAAGAAGATTCAAAAGAGTTAAAATCAATGTTTAAAAACAAAATAATTTTTAATATTGGGTTTTACAAAAGATAAATTTGATTATAAATCACAATTATAAAGCTAAAAATAATTCCTAGATAATGGTATTTTATTTATTATTTTTAGACATTAAATAATTTAATTTATTTATGACACAATGGTGATGCATTAATTACCTATTTAATTAAATATTACAATAATTGATATTATAAATATCACCATAAATGTAATTTGGGAATTTTTATGAATTGAACAAATTTTCAAGGTTAATATGACATATTAGGATTGGTCAAATATATAATTTTTGAAGTAATAAATCGGTTATGAAATTATCAAAAATCAAATACCCAATAGTGACAAAATTGACATAAAAAACTTTTTAAAACAAATATTATATTATTAATTGATATTCTATTCCTAAAAATCTAAGGTTCGGCCAAAGGACTTATATAACGATATTTGTCTCATTAATGGACCACATGGGGGTCTCTTGGAGGTATATATTATGTTTATTAACTATATAATATAAAAATACAAAGAGACTTGGTAAATGTCAAACTATTTAACTAAGAGTTAAATATAAATGGTAAGGTTAATATAGTGACCCAAACCTATCTAAAATATATTGGTTGAAAGGATTTAGACCCATCTTCACCTTAACATTTAAATAATCCACTTTTTAGACATTAGAAACCAAATATTAATTTATTATAAAATAATATTTCTAGCTTTTCCAAAGGTTCCCCTCACCCCTCTTATAAAAGGGCACTTCCCCTTCTCTCTAATTCACACCTTCAAAGAATTTTGGATTTGCTAAGACCGGCCCAAATATTGTCTCAACTTCCATCAATTCAACCTAGAGGCTTTATTTTGATCAGAAATCCAACCTAAGGAGCCCTTTTGATCAAATCAAAAGGAAGAACCCGAATAAGAGGTACTGATTTCACCACCCTCTTTCAAGTTCCTTTCTTCTTCAACTTCTTCTTTCTCTGTTATTTCCATTCTAAAATAAAAACACCAGTATCTAATTTATACTATAATGTTATTATAAAAATGGGACTACCATATTCAGTATTCTATCCATCCTTTGAATGACATGTCACCATACATGCGTACGTACGGCTTACCGTCTCCACGTCATGGTGTAATTGTTATTCAAAACATTATTAGTTGGATGGGTATGATAATGATGAGTAATTCATGAAAATAATAAATATAGAATGATAATTATTTTTTATATATGATATAACATCCAATTATATATTATTTTAATATCAAATGAATGATATTCTTGCTCGTATGTACGTACGGATTACCGTCTCCACGAACGCGATGAGATTAATTCCACATCATATCCATTCAAGACTAAATTCCATTTGATGATTAAAAATAATTTATAGAGACATGATATCATTCTGGATATGAATAATATACATCCCATCCATAACAAATAGGTCTCACATAACAAATAATATAATGGAAAATGAATCCGTTAACACCATAAACAATGATAATACTAAGATATTATTAACAAATAAATGGTTAAAGAACATACATGATATCATATTAATGTATATGATTATTGTATAATTTAATAAAAATTATTTCACCATTATACAGGAGGTTAAACTACCCTCAACCCAGGAAAAGTACAAGGTAAGAGTTTATTTCACAATCTCTTCATTATCAGAGGTTGTTTATACATAATTATCTATTGTGACCTCTTTATCATCCACATCTATGTTTATTAAAAATGTATTTCAAATAATTATTACTATTTTAAACAATATGGGTTAAAATCATTTATACCCTTGTTGACTTTTTATAAGAATTTTACAAAGGAATCTTTTTGTCGTTTTCCAAACAAGGTCCTTTTTAACCTTTTCGACAGAATTAAGGTAAGAATGTCTTGTTTAACTTATACGGCTCATGTGGCTATTTTCTACCATTATAAAATCATCAAATCTTACCTTAAATGAATATATGAATATTTTCAAAGTAAATTTTTTCTTTTATAATTATGTGACTTTTAAATGATTTCAAAAAAAGAGATATTTCTCTCAAATAGTTCTGATTGCATCTATGTCAACGTCCTTTGATGGATTTTAAGCTTATTTGATGTTTATTTATTATGATACAAAACATCCATATTGCATTAAAGGTTTTGTGATATGTTTGACTGTGGATGTGTTATTTTTATACCATTTATGGTTTATGTAGAAAGTATTGACATTTTTTATGGTGGTTTTAATATGAATGTTTATGTTATGTTTAAACATGATCATATGAGGAATGCATTGGACATAATAAGTGATGGGTGGAGACCTCTATATCTCCTTGATGAATCAGTAGGTCTCATGAGACAAACTAGTGTCTTGGCACAAGGCCTTGACAAAATCTTATTTATAGTCTTGGCACAAGACCTTGACTATGTGGTAATGATAGTCTAGCATTATGAATTCCATCATTATGAAAGTGGTTATTAATATTGTATGTGATTATTTGGCCAGTAGAATATCCATGTGAATAACTAAATGGAATTATTTCATTTTATCTTTTCCATATTTTTCTGAAGATTAAATTTCAAAGGCTTTTGGTTTAGTTATACGTTGCCTTAAATGTTTTTGTTTATTTATGAAAGTTTCTGCTATATTGTTATCCTTACTGAGCATCTAAGCTCACCCATTTCATTGTTTTAATTTTTCCCAGGATGAGAAGAAGTATTTTATGAATTACCTTTAGGGAATATATGAGGGGAAATTAAGACAAGATGTGTTGCAGTTTATTTCACTTTATGATGTAATTTAAGACATATGAATATATCAAGTGTTTCCAAGGCTACTAAACTAATCGGTCATTCGTGACTTGATCTTTTGTGATCAGGCCAATGTTATGTAATAATGCACTGAATCAGGGAAACTAGGGTCAAGGTGTTACAATAATAATACATTAGTATTATTTTTTGTATTTTCTAGGAGGGAATTATTTTCTGGTGAATAGTAAAAAAATAACATTTCTTACAAAAGCTCAGACATTAAGTTAATCATTAAGATATAACAACAATATAAAAATTTATAAATACTTATCCTTAGTCAAATAAGTATCAGATAATTTAAATTATACCACTATAATGTTTTGTTAAATTTAGAAAAAATATAGGATTATCATTTTATAAATTAAGAAATATTTTATTTTTCAAAAATGTTTTTTTATTTTTTATTTAAGTACTCTCACAGAGGAATTTAGTTTTGGATTTATTTTAAAGACACATTAAACATATTTCAATTATAATAAATAAATTATTTTTTTTAATAAAAAAACAATTCTAATTATTTTAGAAAAATATATTTTATTCTTAAAAACACACTTTTTTATCAAAATGGATTTTACGCATTCTTTGAAATCAGATTAAAATTAATTATTATCACCTTTTGAAATATTATTTAATAAATTTTATTTTATATTTTAAATTTTTTATTAGAAATTATCATATAAGTTCTATTTTATTGTTTGCAATAAAAAATAAATTACTTTGGTTAAAATTAGTTAACAACCTAAATTAAAAAAATGATAAATGTGTAAAATCTAAGGGTAAAAGGAATGCAAAATTTTATGAACATGTGATTATATGATTTATATATATATATATATATCCATTAAAACATATCTTATCTTTAGTATTGTCCAATATAAAATCCAATTTCTATGTGAAAAATGTGATCCTTTGATAATAAGGTGGGATAATGATAAAAATGCCATTTCTTCTACGTATTAAAGGGAACTACTACCCACAATTAATGGAAAATGTATAAAATAAATTTCCTATTTTAAAATTAATAAATTTAAATTCCCTAAAATCATCTTCAATTTCAATATTTCCTTGGACACATTGAGATTGCTAAAGTCCCCTATTTAAAAGATGTACTTAAAGAGAAAGATCAAGTTCAAAAAGTAATTACTAATCTCTCTCCAATTTTTTGAATTATCTCTAATTATTATATAAAAAATATCACCAATTAACATAAGGAAATAATTTTTATTTATATAAAAATATTTTGTTAAATTTATGGAATAAAACACCTACCAGACACTATTTTTACTTATAAAAATGAAAATGTTGTCATTCATACTTGCAGACAGCCGCTTCCATGGTGGACATTTTTTATCAGTCATAACATCTTTAAATGTCATGTTAAGAAATTGAATTCGACAAAAATATCTTTTATTTATTTTTTAATTAATTTTATACATCTCCAACTATTTTCCCATTCAATGGAAAATAAAATCATCATTTTTGTGTATGTGCGGACAACTTCCTCTAGGTAGTGACATATTTAATATTCTATTTATAAAGAATTTTATTATTTATATATATCCCATGAAAAATAATCAATAAATTAAAATATCTAAATTGTATAATTATTCTATTATAATAATTACATTATGTCAAAATATTCACTTTATTAACTATACACACCTATTGATTATAATTTATATTGTTTTGGTCAACTTAAACACTTACATAAAAAGTGATATAAATTTCTATAATGGATGAATATAAAAAATTATTATTATTATTATATATAAATGATCAGATAATGTTTTTAAGGATCTATTGATTTTATATTATTGTTTTACATGTTATTAATATAACCATGTTTCACTCACTAAAAATTACATAAATAAGATTGGTACCAATTCCATCTTCATGAATATAAAATAAAACATTAATGAAATGACACTAGAACAATATGAAATTATATAAAAATTATAATATATTTAAATTTAATTAAATTCGAGTGATTAAATTTTCTCTATGAGAGCAATAATCAATATATTCATTACAAAAATATATTGAAGAAAATAAAATTTAAAAAATATGATGTTAAAAATGAACTATAGCTAAGTAATAAATGTGTAATAGTTATAATAATTTTATTATATAAATGTTAATATAAATGAATGTTTTACATAAATAGGTTATGAATAGTGTAATTTTTATTATACATGAGGTTAAATCACTTTCACAGAAGCTGAGAAATAATGTAATGGGCTCCTCATATTGATTATTGTTCTCTAATACTAATTCTATATCCACCACTTATTCAGTTTTGGGTGGTGTATATACAACACATGTATTTATTTTTTTAATTATATACATTTAATTTATGGTATTTAAAAAATTATATTATATTTTATCACTCAAAGGATCTTAATTTATAGTTTCATAAATCAGAATAGATCCTTTAACCTATCTCATTTAGGAATCAAATTTGATTTTGGGAGATAATCCATACAATGAATTTTATTGATCATTCTATCTCAAAACACCATAGTCTTCTTCTTATGTGGTTATTCAAAATGTATTATGTGTCCTTGTAATTATTTTCCATTAATTCATAAATTACCCAAGATGGTTTGTTTATGTAAAAATGGCTCCATGAATACATTAAAGTCCTACATATTTCTCCTCTAAGTACAAATTCATTTAATGGATGTTCATATCCCTGATTAAATAATTTACTAAGATAATTTTTTACTATTTTTATATGTTTAGAATAGCTTTAATTGATTTTTTTAAAACTTTTACACACATTTGTTTAATAAAATCACCACATTTAACATTTTCTATGTGAACACAATATTTGTTTTTCATAGAAATTATTCTTTATGAAGCTTACAATTAATGTATTAATGTCGTTTTATTAATGGTTTTTATTTATAGTAACTTTGAGAATAAATTAAATATTTTTGTATTATACAAAATTAATTGTTTTACTTTAAAAAGAATCATTATTATTGTAATTGTATTTCGAAGGATTTTATATTTTATTATAAAGGTATTCATTTTTGTGTCTTATTTAAGAGAGTATAAGAATTCATATTTTTTAAATTATTTTTTTGAAAACATTTTTTTTTAATTTTTTTAATATTTTATCACACACAATGTATTTCATTTTATTGAAAATATTTTGAAGGAGTTTTTATACATTTAAAAAGGGTACATTTATTATCATTTTTAATAATGAACTATACAATAATCATATATAATTTGTCTCACATCTATGTAATCATATTTTTAAATTCATTGCATTATATATAGATATGTAATTATGATACCATCTACCTTCACTCTGTCAATCAATTATGAAAATTCCTAATGAAGTTTAGATAAAACCCATGAATTTGTTATAAGTTAATTGGGATATGTTTCAAATAAATTATTTTACACATTCTATTAAAATATATATGGAATTTTTATGTTTATGTGAATGGTGGGCCTTATATATCCATCCAATGTGATGAGTAAATATTTATATTTGATTAGAAAATTTTGGGAATTGAGAATTGATTCTCTCTTAAGAAGAAAAATTATGTAGAGATTCATAAACCACTAGGTTATAAGAATTATATAGTGATTCCATATCCACTATGTCATGTAAATAACATAGTGATGTCTAATCTACTATGTTTAATGTAATAAGTTAGTGAAACCTTCTCTAATATTTTATTGGAAATAGGTAGTGATACCTTGTCTACAATGTTATTGAAAAAATGTAGTGATTTATTATCTAATATTTGGGGATTTCTAAGCTTATGTTTGTTCAAAATTAATTTTATTTTTCACATTAATCTTGTTATAATAGATTAAGTATTATTTTATGTTCATATACATGGTTTAATTTTTATGATCCATATCTATTTGTGAATGATCTCATAATATATTTGTTTCTTGTACATTGATTATGTTCTCATATCTGTAGTTTTTCTATACTCACCCATGGTATTTAATTGTTATCTATAATGTTTAACATTAATATGAATATGAAATTTCCCTTTCTTATGTTTCCATTCACCATGTAATGAAGATTAATATTAATTAGGTTAACATTATAAATTTATTTTGGGGTGGTTTTACTATGGAGAAATGTTCACATGTTTAGTAAGATATGTTTTTTTATGTATATGATCCTCAAAGACACTAAACTTTCTATTTTGTGATAGCCGGATTATTATGAGATGAAATGGTAACATAATTGAAATATATGTAATTAATATTGTAAAATATCACATGGAAGTGAATATAGTATTAAATTACGTGTTTTTACCAACAAAAATTGAGAGCGCGTGTTTAAGGAAGCATATTTGATATTGGTATATGGTTCATTAAATTTTTAAAATAATTTTTTAAATTTTTGTTATTAATTTATTTTAATTTAAAAAATTGGAAGAGGGATCATTTGTGAGAACAAAAGGGGTAATTCAATGTATAGGATTTCATCATGAGGTTTTGGTTAATTTTTTATTGTGTGGTTTTCTATAAATAACATACTTATCAGTATTGAACCATATGGATGTACACACTGATATAGATGTATATAGGGTTAATAACCTAAAACAAATATGTTTGAGTATTAAGTTGATCTTTATATACAGAAAATAAAAGTGGCACAACCATACAAATCAATTGATATTCCTAAGGTATATATTTTGGTTAATTCAAATGATCATTATGAACTGTAATGAAATATTGTGATATATTTAGGTTACAGAATCTTATAAGAAAGGAACATGGATAACCTATATTGAAATACTATCATTGATAATTTAAGTAATCTAAGAAATTTATGAGTTACATATTCTATAATTATAGTTTATTTTTATTAAAATCTTAATTTCATCATTCCACAGCATTGGTTTTTTTATGTAATATATGGCGCATAGAAAACCATGTTTCAAATTTGTGTGATCAAAATTGTGAATATTTTTCATCAAGAAATAAAATGGGATAGGATAAATTGTATAAAATATTTTTGTGATTCTCAATCAACTCCTAAAGTATATAAATAATATCATGGAATATATTGAACTCCTAAATTCTAAAAGGAAGGATAAACATGATATTGATTCCTTTATGAATCAATGACCACCCTCCTTCAGTGAGTCCTATAAACCAAACATTAATGAGAAATTCATAGATTTTATAGAGAATATAATTTTCAATCTCTAGTGATCATTCTATGAGAAGGTAATCATAACTGTGTATCATTTAGATGGTTGGTATGAACAATGATAAACTCTTAATAAGAATATAAATCAAACAAATGATTTTGGATATATGGAATTATTGATGTCTGAAAATATTCTCCACTTAATATTTTCACTGAACACTTCTCAACATAGTGTAAAGTGACTTACATGAGTTGTAATATATGAAGTATTAATACATTGGCACCTATGAATCACACTTAATTAGAGTCACAATTTAAACCTCCAGAATTTTTATTAACTTTGATTAAAAGATCAGACAAATATATAGTGGTGTAAATCCATTTATTAAAAATTAATTAGATAAATGAGAATTTAATAACTATGAATAAATTTTCGGATTTTCTGTTAAGGTGAAAATATAAGTTTTATATTCTTATAATTATGGAGAATAAAATAAAAAAGTATTTTTTTATGGAAATGAATAGGATAAATCTTATAGAGAAAATATATTCCCACATCCTATATACCTAAAATGTGAGAATAAATAGATAGGTAACTATATGAAATGATCAAGATGATTTTAGAAATGTGAAATAGAATCCCATGTTGCACACACCTGCTGGAAAAATGCAAAAAGACCAATTAACACCATAGATAAAGATAAGGAACCTTCAAACACTCCACCAAAAATCTTGTGTTTTAATTTTAACAAGTATGGTATTTAATCTAATAAGTGCACATATGAAAGGGTTAATAAAGATAAACAACACCAACAACCTCCTAGATCAATTGTATAATGAATAACCTTTACAATGACTGTATTTTTTAGTGGGTAAACACAAGTAACATACACTTATCCTCCACTTAATATTTTATGTTGTCTTATTGGGTGGTAGTTAATACTACTGCACTATATTTAGGAATTTTTCAATGATCATCATATCCCCACCCTAATTATTTTATTATTAGTGATGAACTATAGTTTTATTTTTACTATATCCCAAGTTAATAATTATGGGAATGTGATTCTTTATAATCTTATTACTTATCAATAAATAAGTTTTGGGGGTAATTTTGTACACTCATTATCTCCCTCTACATAGGTCCTATATTAATTAAAATATTAGAGTCACATTTCAAATCACAAAAAAGACAATGATCATCTATCCATGTAAGGCTTACTATAAAATCTTGATTAATATTTCTTTCAATAGATGGGTTTTAATAATTAATAATCTGATGAGTTACCATGTTGTACAAATTATATTTTTTTTGATATTTCAGTAGATATTTTTCCTAGAGCCTTGGCTATATTATGATTACCTCATCGACTCTTGTTGATGAGAGAAATTTAATTTGTGAGGATGTACTTTATTTAAGGGGTAAAATGTAATCCCTCAAAAATATTATTTCCATATCTATTCAAATAAATATTATGTTTAATAGGGTCTTTAGCACACAAAAATGATAAAAAAGAAAAATCATTAATTTTTAATGATATTAAATATTACAATAGAAGGAAATCCTTAACATATTTGTTTAATGAAATAAGTGAATAAAAAGATAAAATATCACTTTTTTATTTTATTATAAAGTATATATTTTTCTGATGACTTATCATTATTATACTATGAATTCATGTAATTAAAATCAATATTTTAATATCAATTGATTAATGAAATAATATTTTTATAATATAAATAATTAATTTTTATTGAATTTTTTTATTTTTCTTTCTTAAAAAGTAATATTTATAAAATAAATGTTCTTTTAAATTTCCCTGTATTTTTAATTACACTAGATAAAATAATGAATTTAATTAAAGGAATGGTATCTATTTAAAATGAAATAAATTAAAATATATTATATGGTCACTATAAGATAGTAAAAAATTCATTTTATACTTATTAATTCAATTTTATAAATATTTCCTTTTTATGCATTATATATTTTTATTTTATGAAACACTAGATATTACAAATAAATAAAAATAAAGGGTTTATTTTTCTGTAAATAATAATTTAATAATAATTAATAATTGATATGAAAGATGAATAAGAACAATTATCTTTGGATAAACTTATTTTCCATTTAAAACTATTATTTAAAATTTTTTATATCAATATTTCAATGTTAAATTCCTAAATTCAATAATTTAAAATTGAAAATGAAATTAATTTTTGATTCTATTATACAAATATTATAATAACATTTTTTATATTTCATGAATGTTTTATCTTTATGTTAATATTAAAAAAAATACTTTATTTCAAATACATGGACATTTATTAAATCATTAGTGTATCAGAACAACTAAAAATTTTATGAACTATTTTTTCTCAAAAAACATAAATTTTATAATATTAACTATAAATTTAAAATTTAATACTGATCATAGAATGAAATATATGTCAATTATTTTTTATATCATGTAATATTTTACTCAAAAAAAATTTAGTTTTAGTCTTTTCATTTATTTAAATATTTTCATTGTAAAATTTGGTGTTGGATTTATTTTAAAGCTAGAGAACTATTATTTATTTTATAAAAACTAGATTAACTTAATTATAAATCAACTATATTGTTAATTTTTTCATAACCATAATTTTATTTCATCTATAAAAATTTTCTTCTAAAAATTGTATTTGGGAAATAAGTGTTCTAATATTAAAATTATTATTACTTAACAACAGAAAAAGTTATTTGAGAAATTTGATTTCAAATTTTATATTAATATTTCCAATATTTTTACAATGTACTTTATAATTATTGGCATAAACTATTTAATAAATTGGTAATAATTAGTTACCTATGTAAAAACAAAAACTATTAAAATGTTAAATCTAAGGGTAAAATAAAGAAAACATGTTAAAAACATGCATATATATATATATATATATTTTGGTATTGAAAAAAAATTATATTATATTTTCTCTATTATTTTACATTTTGGAATCCATTTTTCATGTGATTTTTTCCATTAATATAAATAATATATATTTATTAAAATTTCAATTCCACCACATATAAAAATAAATTGAAAAAAACCATTCATAAACACATTAAAAATTCAATTTCTACTTGTAACCCATCCCATTTCACTTCACCACGAATATTATTTCCTATCCGTAATCCTTAGGTCACAAAACATTTTCATAAGTCCTCCATTTCTAATTTCTACAATAATAGAATATTCAAATTTTTATAAGATGTACTAATCACTAATGGTATTACATGAAGGCCTATGAAATTTATTTTTATTTAAATATAATCCTATATTTAACTGGGTTTATCGAGAACCCATAAATGACCAAAAGGCCCAATGGAACAAAACCTAAATTACATGCCCCATTCGCCAGTATGTATAATCCTATACATATATTAAATAACCCAATAAAATAGAAAAATATGTCCCAAGTACTCAATTAAGTTTAAATTAAGCCTAAAAACATGAAATTAATACAACAATATAGTCATCATGTGTAGTGCTACAAATTCCAATGGCATGATTGAAATATCCCTCCTTCAATCCTTGGGTTTCGGTGACTACAATTTGTTTACTACTTATACTTTTATAATATTCTTGGGGTTGCTCCTATGATATGGATCTACATTGATTCATAGCCTCTAAGCCCTATTCCACAATAGACATTGTTGAAAAAAATGATATAATGCCTGATGGAGAAATAATTTAGCCCAAACACTATTTGGGTTGAATAGTATATCTACTACAGTACCCTGTATAAGAATTTATATAGTACACATTTCATAATCCAACCATGATATCCCACTTAAATAGTATCCAAATATATGTTGATGTGTCTTGAAGGGTATTTTTTATCCCCATAGGTTTTTGAATATCACATAGGTAGAAATAAAATAAACTAGTAGTTATTGATCCCTAAGAAAGACTTATCAATAATAATAAGAGGGTATAACAGAATAAATAGTTAGTATACATAATTCTCCATAACAGATAATGTTCTATATGTAGACATATACAAGTTATAGATACAATTCATCGACTATAGTCCTCATATAAAACCAACAGTATGTCAACATGAAAATCCCATGCAATAAATGTATCACCTATTTCACCAATCAACACCAACTCCCAAGGACCCAATAATCATGATCATCCACCTCATATGATTAGATATTTCCTTTTTCCTAGGACTAGGGGATGAATATATATAAACTCATGATGGAAAAAGTAGGTTGTGAGTATAAAATACCAATAGTATTTAACGAAATCATTTCATAATAAATTCCCCAATAAAGTAATTATAATTAATTTTTAATAAAATATATGATGTTAAATCTTATCACTGGACGTAGAGAAATGAGATTTCAAAAATATTCAATAGATAATATAAAAGGTTTTCAAAAGTTAATTTCAATCAAATCAATAATTTCTATCCATTTTTCTTCAAATATAAAAGAGTAATATTTTAAAATATTACCATGAATAAATCATATCCATCAAAATTTAAATGTATAAATCATTTAGAGTCACAAAAACATGTTGAAGATTCTCAAAGTTTGGTTAGATTTAGGATTCCCAAACATCTTAGTGAATTATGATTTTTTTCACTTGTCCCTAGTTATTGGAAAAAAGGAAATAGGTGGAATACACCCCTATGGAGGAATTCCCAACACAAAATTAGTTAATCAAGCGATATCATTATCAATAAATTTCCTAGTAGAACTAATAAACTCTTATCTTGTGTTCTTCCTACAAAACTAACAAGGCTCCCATGCACTTTTGAGAAATGATAAGAATGATCAGGGATTTCCATTAATTAAAAAATTCCCAAATTATTTCATTCATCAT
This sequence comes from Viscum album, assembly GCA_963277665.1. Taxonomy (NCBI): domain Eukaryota; kingdom Viridiplantae; phylum Streptophyta; class Magnoliopsida; order Santalales; family Viscaceae; genus Viscum; species Viscum album. The sequence goes on along the minus strand of OY728142.1, from coordinate 1,323,032,850 downwards.
AATTTTTAGAAATAATTTAAATTATAAAAAATATTTTGTTCATTTAAAAAAACATCATATTGTTTTTATCAAAAAATTATGCCTTTTTTAAATAAATTCAGCTAATTTCAAATCATCAAAAATTCTATGACATTACGTTATTGAATTCAGCATCATATTCATTATTTAATTCATTATTCTCACTAGAGATTATTTTTTTGAGAAGTCGGAATTTGAGTCAAAGGACATTTTCAAAGGAATTTCATCACAAACAAAAACTATTGAATTTTTAAAATATTTATACAAGACCGAATTCTATCCTGAAAAATAAATATGAAATCAATTTTATATTAAGGATTCAAAAAAAGTTTAAATAGATATAAATTTACATAGGGAATCATAAACCCTAATTATAGTATCTAAAAACACCTAATGATATATGTGCACATAGAAATATGATATTTTATACAGCAAATTATCAATTAAAATTAATAAAAACATCATTATTTGGATCACCCAAAATATGGGTTCCCAAAACACCACTCAAGTTTATAGAAAAATCGATGTAAATTAGGATTATGTGTTTTTAAATTATCCACAAACATGCTGGCTCAGGGTAAGAAAACCTAAAATTAAAACATTATTTAATTTTTCATTTTAAGTTGGTTCAAGAATACATAAGGCAAAAAAATTTAAAAGAGTATATATAACCTTCAATGGGTCAAAAGAACTCATTTACAAAGATTTTTATCTTTTCAAATCACCAAAATTATATTACTGGTCATTCAAGAATTGGGAGAATGAAAATGAGATTTCTATAAATCATTTATTATTAAAAATGGAATGTTGTATTATTAACATGGTTTAAAAATATACATTTCATATATAATGTATATGGGTAAGCGGTTTTACCCTTATGAAGGTCTCATCCCTATACATACCCATATGCATCAGTTGTGTACCATTATAGATGCCTTAGAATTTTTGAGTTACCCTTACTATATCCACTAAACATGCACAGAATGTATAATATTTTAACCTAATATTTTTAGGTGGGTGATTTAAACTTATAAAAACATTATAATTTAACAGGTAACATTACAAAACACCATATTCATATGGTCGGAATGTTCTTACCATTATACTTACTACATACTCTATGTTTTTGTAAAAAATAACTTCATAAAAATGATAAAATTAAATTTTAAATGAATTTATAAATGAAGTAAAAAAAATTATAAAGTGCATTAAAAATTAATAAGATACAATAAAACCTCCAACAATTATCCAATAGAAATATAACAATATAAACCAAAGAATTCCCTTGATTGAAAAGATTTATATGTTTCAATTATCCAAACCATAAATTCTTTCTTCCACCAGAGATACTATCAAGGAGACACCAATTAAAATAGGTGGGAAATTTTAATTCTCATCATAGCTTCATGCTCACAATTCTCATGAGAATTAAGCCCATGCATTCATAACACTGAAACTAAGGGAATAAACTTCCAATAAATACCATTATCTATAAATAAATAATCCAAACCAACTACTCTATAATAGATAAATAAAGTTAGACATCATTTTTCTCCACTGTAAAGATAATAAATATATTATTAAGATACTATATAACCTGTAACATATGGAAAATATTGCATATTAATATCAATTGAGGTTGAAAAAAATGGTAAGAAACATTTACAATCAACTCAATAATCTAAAATGGTCCCTCATATCTCAGTGATATCATTCCCTATTATTCATGATTTAAATAAACCAAATGAGCTAAAAATATCAAAATAATCTGGTCACCAACTCCAAAAACCAAAGGGTATTGAAAATGACCAACATCCAATATATAATGGATTTATTTCATTAATATTTGTTGACGAATCAATTGAATCTTTGTCATTGTGTCATGGACATAAATAGTTTTACCCAAGTATGATTAACCATTCTATGAAAAATCAATGGGATATATAAATGTATGGATATAAAAGGCTGCAAAGTATACCATATAAAGGTAATATGGATAAATATTATTATAATAAAACATAACCAAACCCATATGTAAATAAAAAGATCCTCCAAATTCATGGATACAAGTATGGGGAATTACCATGATAATTTTTATATCCTACTTATTATTACCATATACATGTGATTAGAATTATATGTACAACTTTAGATAAAATCCTATCACCACTTATATTCTGTTCTAAGAAATGATAAGTGACCAAGGGATCCCGTTTAGTTAATATAGCATATATAACTCCATGAAATCTAATTATCTATTGTGCATTTAGATTCACATTTCATACACATTGGTTATTTAATTAATGGTTATGATTTGATTTTATTTGGTTAATCATTCAATTACCACCCATATCACATTCATTCCTCATGATTTATATAAAAACCCAACCATGATGTCCATCAATATCTCACCCCAATTATAATTTTTCATAGAAAGTGATTGAAAATGAGTAGAAGGGTTCTAATTTTTAACATTAATATATTTAAAAGTATAGTAATGGGAAATAAATAAAAAATGTAATGCTTCATACATGACCACTAAAAATTACACTTTCTATCATATAGAATTTAATTGTCTCCTTGGTGTACCGACTATTGGGGATTATGTAAATATTCTATCCCACCCTTCCCCACAGGAAAAATAATGAAATAGAAACTCTAAAATAAAATTTTACCCTTAGAATATAGAGACCATTTTCCATTGGTATCCCAACAATATAAATAATCCATAATGCTATGGAACTGGTCCTCAAGTCGTTATTCCAATAGAAATATCATAGGAATTGTGGAATTCAAATGAAAAAATGTTAAAAAACATAGTATCCTTTTCCTAGAATACCATGTCTATAAAATAGAAGAGATTCATCATATTCAATTCCTCATAACATTATTTCCTAGCATGGGGTAAATGTTTCCTTCTCAAATAATCACCAAATATATTTCCCTTACAATGACGGTATACAATGGTGGAATAAAATTTCCACTCATCCACCACCCATCACATCTACCAAAGAGACATATATTTTTGCGTGAATAAATAACTCAAGATATTATGGTATTAGTATATGGTAATCAATTAAGCGAAATGGTAATGGTTCCATCTCATTGGCTAGTGCATCATGGATTTTTTCTCAAGATCATGTGTTAAAAAATTCTACTCTAAAGGCGGAAGATTAAGAGAACCATGAGCTATTACATGACCACATATTATAATAGTGAAAATAAATCCCAAACCTAATGAATCATGAAAGATTAAAATGCTAATACATGAATCTATAATAGTCAAAGTATGAGTGTAAATCAATCAATGCTAGAAATACTCATGTTTAGAATCCATTTATACCATCAAAATAAACTATAGAATCATGAGACACCATTTATTAAAATTGGAATATAATATTTGATTTAAAATGATGTCTATAATTTCTTTCAAGTGAATCATGGGGTCCTCTATGACCTTGGGGTAAACATAGATGTCATAAAAAATACCATTTGTTAAGATTCAGGGTACTAGTGGAAAATTATGTTCATAAATTCCATAAAAAGAACACGAGCATTAGTAAAACCAAACATCATAACAAGGTAATCATAATGAACCACTCTTCTCTCATTAGTAGTCTAAGGGATAAAAAGTTCATTGATCCTATGATATTGATAACTAAATTGATGATCAGTTATTGAGAACCACTTCACCCAATTTATCTAGTGAAACAAATCACCAATTTTGGGAAAATAATATTTACTCTTAAGTGTAAGATGATTGATATTTCAAAAATCATTACAAATGTAAAGGGTTATGTCTGACTTCATGGAAAAGTTAGCATTTACTACTTAAGGCATCAAACTAGAGATAATTAATACCTTAGATATCAAATCATTTGACCACAACATTTACTAGTTTAGTTCAACAAGTTCCATTTGGAATGATGGAATATAAAATTACTTGTCACCTAGAACTAAATCAATTGAAAAATATGCCTCCATCACTAGTTGAGAAACATAAATCATATAAAGAAACAGATTAGCATACTAATTAGATACAAGAGTAATATCACTACATGAATATTCTTACTCAAGTTCAAAAGAAACCATTACCATTTATCTAACAAATATTTAATGGGGAGGTCTGAGACAAGTTTACGTTGGGTTCCATTCTGCCTAAATTGTATAAAAACACCCTTCAGGGTAGTTAATGGGACCCTCGAAAGATATATACTTATATAGTAATGAGACTATCCATACCATGAATAAAATCAATTGATTTTAGATAAAAAACAAATAATTTTAAATAAAATAAGATTTTTGATAAAGAGAAAATATTGGAAGGGAATTAAAGACCCTAATATATGTTCATCATAAGAGTTGTGGTAATCCCCATCACAAAATTCATGATATCAATATAATTATTTAGAAACACTCAAATTTTGGAGGACATAATGGAATGAGAGAAACTAAAATATAATAAATATGTTACTAGAACATGTAATTTTAATTATACCTCTCACTATTATAGGTCCTACTTTTTATTCCACAAGAGGATCATCAAATGTGTATATCAGATTTATTGTTGATGCATATTGTTGAAACAAATTTGTTCTAGAAGAATCTAAGTATGTTGAAAATCATCCTAGTATTACTGATTTGGTACCATTATTCAGATTCCTAAATTCATTGTAAAATCATATTTATGTTAACTAAGTGTATGCAAGAGCTACCAATAATCAGTTCCTTTATACATGCACACTTCATGATCTTGACCTTTCCATAATGTAATAATATAAATGTGAATTTATTTGGTACTGTATATGATTTATAAGATATTTTCTTCTGATATCCTACATTTTGGTTACTAGTATGAGACTCACCATATTATTTTACACATTAAAATGATTATTTGGGCTACCAATTTGAGTTGGAGTTACTATCAACAAAATAGACTTCACATCCAAGTCATGTTCTGCCAAGATATATCTATCTAGAATATATATATATATATATATATATATATATATATATATGTGGTGAAACTAACTAGGATAACATTTGATTGAATATCCATTTGAAATCCCCTCTCAAACCTCTTGGATTTTCATTTATCTTTTGATACTAACTATGGTTAGAAATATACAGGCACAATGAAGCAGTTGGAGAAAAACATCGTAGTTTTATCACATTTATTTTTTATAGAATTATATAGATATAAAAAATGCAATAACTTCTATATTGAATTGTTCCATGAAAATGTACCTGAATAATTTCTACTATGGGCCTGTATTCCTCTAAGTCTAATCTATTGAGTAACATTATCTTTTACTTGTCTATTCATGCTTGAAGGAAAAGATGTCACCCTAAATAAATATGAAGTCTCAAAATTCTCTATGGTTTTTTCAATATTCTTCAACCAATAATTTTCATCCATGGGATAAATAGTACCCTAAAATGATAGTAGTTTTAGATGATAAAACTATAGAACATGATATCTAATGTTTTTTCCTCTAGGGAACAAACTCAACACTGTGGATGGAATTTGGATTCAAAAACTAACCTATAGCTTTGATTGTACCCACAAAAATATAAAAAAGGTTTAGAATGATGTGAGCATTGTCTTTCCATGGTCACCTTCTACATCCTGAGATCTGTTGAAATATATTATTGGGGGATTGTTACTACATAAAATCGATGATAAAAATTGAAATCTCATCCAAGAGACACGAAATCAATAGTTCAGTCAATTATAATTCTTTTAATCAGATTATATCTTTATAGTAACTTGTATATTAGATCCAAAAAAATCATTAAAGAACCTTTTTCAAAAACACCCATAGGATCATAAGGTATATTATGATGAGAGGTGACCAGGAACATGCTTATAACCTACCCCTAAAGTTCCTAAAATCCTGTCTTCTTTCTACTAAGACATCAAAAATTGTACGATGACATCCAATATGATGTGTGACTACCATTGATAAAAAATTCAGAAACCTAAATGGATAACCCACCTAAATGGTACCCAAATATGTTTTAATTTAAGATGAAGGGTTTTCCCAATCACCATATTATGGTTACTAGTTACTTTATATTAGTACAATAAGGAGTGAATAATTTCATCACAAGAAAAAATTTTCAGAATAAGGAAAGGTTATAAATGAAAAAATAGCTGGTATTCTGAACAATCCATAATATATAATGCTCTAAAAGTAAATATATATATTCCAAAAAGGAGTTCAATCATCCAAATCAATTAGATTATATCATTAGGGTGTTAATATAAAAACCTCATGAAATAATTAGATCACACATTCCATTGGTGACCACCAACTACATAGGTCCCACTAAAAAAGAGCACCCATCACCCCCGAGTGGTGTATTTCATTTTCCAAGGCATGTAATATGAAATTATAAAAATGCACAAGTTAAAGGTAGGGTGTGAAAACAAAATACCAATAAGATTTTACCAAATATTTCCATAACCAATTCCATATAAAATAAAAAAAAATTCATAATTTTAAATAAGACATTTCATGGTAACTCTTTTTACAAGTAATATGGAAATTTGGTTAACAAAATATTTATAGGATAATATAAAATTTGTTTATTAAGATAATTAAAAAATATGAGTGTCAAAAAAATATCTCTAAAAATCTCAAAACTTATTTCTAATATCTTATACCAAAGAACAAACATTAAATAAATGATCAGTATATTACAATCTACACTATTATAGTGTTATAATACATGCTACATAACTAATAACTCTGAAATATTTCTCCATTTATATCCTTATAATCCAAAAATATATTTACCATTATAATATGGAGACCTTATTTTTAGTAATATACATATTTGTTTTTATGTTTATATAATCAACCATACCTACCTTTCATCATTTTTCCTTAAAACATGAAACTCTCATCATGTGTACGTGGGGACTACCTTCTCAAAAAAGTATATTTTAATTCTCATTGAAACATTACATGGTTTATTCAAAAGGTTATTTGGTGAAATAATATTTTATTATATTTATTCTAGAAAGGATAAAACATATCATACCCATTCAAAAAATCTATGAAAAACAAAAACATTATCTGTGTGTATGTGTGGACTACTGCTTCCATGATGTGAAAGATTTTGTTTTGCATCCCTATAGTATTTTATTATTTTTTTCTAAATCTATTAAAATAATATTAAAAAAATTATAATTAATTGAATTATTAATCTATGGTAACTATTTTATCCTAAAACAATAAATTACTTAACCACACTCACCCATCCATTTGAGAATGTTCTTAATTTGGTTGGTTTGACCTCGTATATGAAAAATGACACATTTTTATATCATTGATGAATATCAAATGATAAATAATGTTATTATTAAAAATTAAATTCAAAATAGCTTTGTTTCATGGTTCTATAAGAGATATATTAATATTATATGAGTTATTATTATATCATATTTCACTTATTAAAAATTACTGAAATAACCTCTTCACTGACTCTATCTTAATGAATCATAAATAAAATATTCCAAAAATAAATATATAACGTTATAGGTTATTATAAAACATATTTTACTATAAAATTTAATTATATAGGAATTATTAACCTATATCTAAGAGATTCAGGATTGATATCATTGATACAAAACTATTTAGATTCCTAGGGGATCGAGCCGTCACCCTGAGGGGGTGTGACTCATACGTGGCCAACTTTTAACTGTTTGAGTAAAAAAATTATTTGTTTAGATTAATTTTATAAAACCAATACTATCAATATCAATTTTGGGATATATAAAATTCCCCCATAACCACTGATTTTTCATTATTCTATATAGGTAACATAAAGTAAACAAAAAATATATAATTTTATAAGGTGTGATATAATTTCCTACTATTTTCCACGTTGGTTATAAAACCCAACATGGATTCTCCATTATATTATAAAAAATAATTAGTATTTATGTGGTATGGAATAACCCTTAACAAATGGCATGTGTCACAGACTCTTCCTTCAACTAGTTATACACAACATCTTTAGATCCTCTTCAACAACTACCCATACACTCTAGTTATAAGATACTTATTCTTTAGAATTGTTTATACCATTACCAATATTCATTGAGTAATCTCTTTATACAACCTTATGGATGTTTCTATAAAACAATTATGAACGTAGTCAATATTCATCAGGCAAGTCAAATTTATCATTCTATTTTGAAAACAATGTTATTATGAAATTCGCAATGTCACATTCTAGAACAATTTTCTTCTGAAACACTCAATGATTCTGTCCTCAATATTTATATCATACACATGTAATCACCTAAAATATTATTGGATATATTATTTATAATCCTATATTTTTGTGAAACTCACTCTACAATTCAGAAAATAATTTTCATATCTTCTCAAATTCAACACTTATGATCATCTATTGGAAGTGCTTTTCTAGCTTCATCACCCCCTTTTCATTTCATTATAATCATAATCTGTATATTGTTTTCATAAAAAACTCAAGTTTAATTAACCTTTTATATAGTAATATTCCTATAATAAATATTGGGAATAAAAGTTAATAAATTTAAACTTACCACCATCTCAACTCTATAAATTTGATTCTATTAATATCATCTAAGGATAATAAGATATTAATCAATATACCACCCACAAAAAAAATTCATGAAATATATTAAACATGAAATCAAATATTTTATTTAATAATAAAAATTACATCCATGAATATATGTATTTCATCGTCTATCTTGAAATCATTAGAATGTATCACTTACGATGCTATAGAGTTTATCTTGCATATTTTAGAACATGTAATTCCATTGAATTCAGTCAGTTCTGTTTTTTATGCATTTACCCTAAATCATTATTCTTATTATTTTATAATATAAAACATTATCAATAAGGATTCATGGTATTTACATCCTTTCCATCTGATTTACCTTCATTTAGTTTGAATATGGTCTCACAACTTATTCATCTGGTTTTCTCAAATCTTCGTACATCTGATCGACTCAACCATTATATTATGATGTTTTGAACTTCCATTCATCTGGACTCAACATCATTCATAAAAATAATATTCATATTTTATACTCAAATTATAAACTCATCTTATTAATATTTCTTATGTATATATATACATATCTTTTGGTGATTTATTATATGGTCTACACATTACATTAATAAATTCATTAATCTTTCATTAACCTAACAATATTATTACTTTTGATTAAATCATATGTTATCATAGATGGTATAACACCAATGTGATGGTCATATTATAAATGAAAAATTTAGCAATAGATAAATCTTCATTATAAACCTTCAGTAGCTCACACTTCTTTTCTTCCATAAATGTTCAATGTTACACCATACCTAGTGAAATGATTATATTTGGTGAACATCTTTAAAAATCCCTCTAGTATCTCCTGGGAAATACACTTTATAAAATCCAATCATTTATGAATTTTGGGATTCTTTCATTACACCATGGAACAATATTACAAACAACATTCCACATAAAATGTTCAATTAATATTCCAATGGTCTTAGATGTCATAACATTTCCATAATTATGGAAGGCAATCATCCTGTGATGGGTATCCCTTAAGGATTAAGTTCTCTAGTAGAATTGAAATATCATCCAAAATCTTGTTTCAATTAATTCTTCATCCCCAAATGATTTTGATAGTGCTTTTTGTACTTAGAAATTTTCATATAAACATTGATGATTTGATATGCAACTGCACAACTTAATGACAATATCAAGATACATTTTTTTTAAGTTCTCTTATATCTATTTTCATAATCAATCCTCTTATCTTCATTACTTCCAGTAATAATATATAATTAGATCATACAACAATGTAATTCCATATTTTGATGATACATCCCTTCCAAATAGGTTCATTTGATGGATTTCTTCACTATTGATTTTTTCTCTAACATTCACATGAATCTTATTCTTCTTATTATAGAATGACCTTATGAATCACATTGTCATCGAAAATAATAATTGAAATTTTTATAAATTTTTGAATAAATTAAAATTAAATAATATCATCATATGATGGTATCTTCAACAATTTAGAAGGAAACAAGATTACTAACATCTATGGATGAAAATAATCTATAACTAACTAATAAATGTATAACAAATGATTACAATTTATTATTACAAAAGGAAATAAATATGAATATATTTCTAAAATGAGTTTTTTTATTGTTATGTTTATCACATAAGAGGTTAAAATAGTTTTTTGGAAGTCTATAATTAATGTATGGGGGTTCTAGTCACACTTTTCAATCCATGAGGCATATTCCATACCCACATGCGGTTTAGATGGTGTATCATTTTCCGAAGGATGTTTTTATACAAATTTTAATAACATTGAATGTATTTATAGATCAAAATCAGTTTCTTTATATTATATTCTTTTATTCAAAATATACCAACATATAAATACCCCAATACCTGCTTTAGACTCAGTTTGTAATTTCTCTGAACAGAAGAAAACATTATTAATTAATTATGTTCCAATTTTTATAATTATTAAAATGAATCATAATCATCAGGGAAAAAATGTAAAGTTAATATTGATAATAAAGGATTCATTCTATAACACGAAATCCAGTAATGATAATAATAATGAATATGATCCAATTTAATAACCAAAAAATCCATGACCTCAGTGGTCAAGCTAAATCAGTAATTAGTTTTAGCCTATATACAAGGGTTCTATGTCTAATCCATGGTGCATGTGACATGGTAATCCACTATAATATGATTATAATACATTATAAGGAATTTAGAAAAGGGAAAATAAGATAATAAATTATTGGTCTCAATGGGTTGATCTATGGTGCCACATGTCTATGGATATCAAGCAAGATAAAATGATTGTAGTTGAGGTGTCCTATAATGATAATGATTGGATATTATAGTTTCATCATAATCCTACAATAGTAGATAAGGGTCGAGATACAAGTTGGGTCTCACCACTAGGTATTAGAATCCCTAAATTAGAATACATTCAATGAGTTCTTATGAAATTGTCTTAGAAATTCAAGGAAAGATCTATTATGACCAATCTTATAAATATATCAAGGTCCATATAATAAAGGATCCTTAACTAGATTCATTACATAATTTTTTCATGTAATAATCATGCCTTTTAATAATTCATTTGGTTCAATTTACTGCCTTTAATTTGTGTGAAAAATAATAAATAGGAACAAAACCATTTATTAGATCATTTAAGTCATAATAAATTTATTGGGTTCACTAGTTTACCTTCCATTAGGCATAAAAGGTGTTTTATAGATGAATAACCAAGAAATTTAATTAAATTCAATAAGAACCAAAATACATAGTATACATTCAATTCATAATTTAGATTCATTAATTATATCTTACAATTACCATTGAAGGGTCACATGACATTATCATATACATGTTCTGACCATTAAAATTCAAGATTCATTTTACCAAGTAAGGGATTAACATTAACAGAGTCAGGCCAATAGCACACCCAAATTGTGATACAAAAAAACCAATAAAGGTATATTTATGGAGAAAAACCTACTTGATGAGGTCATAGTTGATGAATTAACCGCCAATGATGAGGAATATATATAATAAGGGTCTGAAGAAAACAATTCTGATGAATATAAGTATGACATATAAATTTAATACACTCGGTTAATAAAATCATCTTCATCACACTATAAAATTGTATAAAATGGTGAAACTTTTTGGATGATTCATTAACCACCAACCTTAAGAATGTATGAAACTCATCATCTAATATCATCCATTATTTTTCCCAAGATTAAAAGATATCTAAAGAACAGATCAATGAGATGAAAATAGGGAATATGAGATTGAATATAAATGGTGTAATCAAGGGGAAGAAGAATGATGAATAATGTAATATGAATTATGTAAAAAACTAAAACACATTGTGATGAATGGGAATAAAATCAGTCTTTAGATTTTTTACTATATCAAGTCATATGAATTATTAAATTGGGAGAAAAAAGGGAGATGGAGAATATTTTGACTTGCATGAATGATTCAAAGAGGAAGGTTTAAGTTAAACATTTTATTAAGTTTATTTCCATAAGAGAACCCAAAAAAATAAAGGCACCTAGTTTGGCTAGATGGTTGGCCAAACTATGTACCAATTGTGCGAGAATAACTTCTTAAGAAGGGAACCAGTATAGTTGGTCCACATGGTTAGAGAAACTTTGCACTAATTGTTCTGTTCTAATCAGCTAAAAACTAAAAAGTTTTATCATGTTTGTGTGGACCCTTGAATCGGGTTAGGTCAATCCATGTTCTGAAATTCACCCTATTATCCATCCCCATATGGTTCATATATACCATGCAAGCTGGCATACACGGGGTCTACTAACAGTGTGACCTAATATTTTACTCCACCGTATAGGGTTCCAAGATTCGAAAAATCCCCAGATAACTCTAAATAAGTTATCAAATCATTAATAATCCATAATAAATCCAAAAATGAATTATATCAAATTCAGAAGGTTCTTTACTTGAGGTACAAATCGGGTTCCTACATCACATCCCTTTTATTTCTTTAAGATGTATTCTATATTCACAACTAGTTTCTTTTATATGGGTTTTTATAATACCCCAATAAATTTTCATATCATTTATATTTTTTTATTTTTTATTTAATGTTTAATTTTATTTTTTTTATTTCACAGGGGTATGATTAAAAGTTACAAAAGTTGTATGGGTTTTACATTTCAATCTCATTTTTATAAGGATTATTTATATTTAATTTTTGTTAATAAAATCATATAAATTATGAATTATAAATATCATGACATTGATTATAATGGATTTATTTACATATATAACATATTTTCCATTTATTTGACACTACCTAAGCACTGAAGTTACAAAATAATTATTTTTAGAAAATCTAAATTTATTTATCTCTTCAGTAGGGAATATTTTTCTTTCATCTCCAAATGTTTTTTAAATTATTCCAATATTTATATCGCAAATCCCCAATTATTTTTTAATTTATTTTTATGATTTAATTTATATTGATATTTTAAAAAATAAAATTCATTAAAATTTTCAAATGAGTAACATTTTAATTTTTTAATGAATATGTGAACAAAATCCTTGTTTAAATGCTTTCTTCATGAAAGACTTTTTCCACAATCATATATACTATTTTCTTTAAAGACACATTTAATATTTTCCATGGTTTATTTATAATAAAATATTCTCCATACTATTTTTAAAACTTTTAATATTCTAAATATTTTTTTTCAAAATTTTATGTATATTTTCTTCATGAAAATAGTCTAATGATATTTTAAAGGTATTTTATTCTATGAAAACATCCATTGATATTATTTATGGTTCACTAGGTATATTATCCAGTGATAAAATATTTATTATTTTTTTCATAAAATTTATGATTATAATGATGATAAATTAGTTAAACACTTTTTATTTTCCACAGGTTGATTAATAATGGAATGATAAATGTTTTCATGATCTTCTGATATACTTATGAATTGTTTATGATTATGTGATTGGTGTGTCTGTTATAACCCTTATATTATTTAGTTACATATTAATTATTTATGACCGCATATGGTACCCATGAGGTTATCACAATCCCAATAAAGGGTACATGGGTTGTCATGTTCAAAAAAATGGTACAAGGGAAAATCTCCCACACTCAAATTAGGTACATGGGTGTTTAAATAAAGAAAAACATGTGAAATTTTTATTAGTGTGTAGCCTTGATATAAGAATTAAATTATTATGATTAGCCACACATTTTATATAACTCTATATTACATCTTATTAATATGGTATGATCTAAAGTCTCTTAATTTCTCATTCTTCTATGATTCATCACTGGGGATACACCGAAGTTGTTTGTCCTAGTTATGATTTATGATTTTTTGGGTATAATTTTCAAATGATAATATCATGTTATTATACTATTATGTTCAAAATATATATACATACAATAATTTATTAATATCACCTATTATTACGTTTACTGATCATCTGATATCACCCTTTATGGAGTTTCCTTTACCCCATGTTGTGAAGAAAGGTTTTACGTATTCTATAAATAAGATGGGTGTGTGTTTTTATGAACATAATGAGTGATGATGTAGATATTTTATGTACCATTTTTTTATATTTGATAATTTTTAATGACACTAAATTTTTGTGTTTTAGGATGAATTGTAAAGATAAGAAATGAATACTCACCTAAAATTATATAATATATATGAATGTAAGGTTATGCTCACCTCAAAGGGTATTACAGTAGGGATTAGTTATTTTTGGAAACTAGTATTTGAAAACATCAATGAGAGCCTTCTAGATTAGAATATGTATATGAGAACATCCTATATTGTGGTAAATAAAAAAATTCTAGTTTTTCTATAAAATATATCCTCATATGGACACTAGAATAAAGATTTGGCTACGATATAGATTCACGAAGCGGTAAAAAAATGAATATAGTTGAAAAAGTATTTCTTTGATTGTCACAAATGCATGATGAGTAGGATTATGATTATATACCTAGATAGAAACTCTAGAGTTATATTCTAGGATTAATCAATATTTTAATTGTGAAAAATTTTTATATATTTAAATACGTTATGATTATGGATATCGAATATTAATCTTATGGTTTTGTTGATTGTAAATATCATGACATAGGCATCTTATAAATGGATTTAATGATTATTTGATTTCTTGATATGAATGTTTTCCTCATATTAAAATTTGTTTCTTGTCAATTGATGGAATATATAATAAGAAAGATAACAATAGACACTAGTGGTTTTCAGATTGATAAATCAATCTAGATATTTTCTATATAGAATATTATCCTACTTTTTTATAACTAGATATCCAGATTTATGATTAAGAACCAGAACATAGGTGATTTATCTAAGAGAACAAATAAGATAAAAATATAGTTGTGTATATGTTCATGCAATAAACACTAGTGTAGTAAAATAACTCAATTTCATCATTGTTTGAAATGTGGATATAAATATATAGGGAATTTCAATGAATAGGAATTTTTTGTGTGTTGAAAACAAGTTCATAATGTTGTAAATTTTCATTTAAAAATAAATACATTACTAAATGTTATGGATGGGAATAATGTTTTCATAATGTTTCATATTTTTTGTAATGTTTTAAATTTTGGGATTATGGGGATTATGAAAATTGAAGTCTTAGATGGAATTTTGAAGAATCAAATTGATATGGTTGTATGAGTAAAGTTATCACTGTTGATGATGAACAAACTATCAATGATATATGATAGTTATGAATTATTTAAATATTAAAGATTATGATAAAAGTAAGAATCATGATTATATTGGTATTTTTTAATCCTAATTCATGATTTAAATTTAATATTTTTAGAAGTAAGTATTAAGGAATAAGATGATGAATCTTTGTAAATTGTTTAAGAAGAAATATTTATGATTATAGTGTCTCTATATTCGGATTTGGGAATTATGTCCTAGAATTAGGTGATCAATGTTATTCTGTTTACAAGAATTTTTAATAATTTAAGAATATTTATACTATAGTATCTCATTGCATATGTTAAATTACATGTTTAATGGAACTAAAAAGTAATAAAATTTATTTTTTTGTAATTTTGAATTTTTGGAAAATACATGATTGAATGAAAAATAAAACTTATTATGTACCTAATGTAGAGGTAATAACGTTCAATTCTGGTTAATAATTAATTAAAATGTATATGTTCAATTGGATTTTGTTGGTGACATCAAAATTAATTATTTATTAAATAATAGATTCATTTATATTATGTTTTATGATGTTTATTAAATGTCTAAATTTATAGAATATTTTGTGACAATGTGATTTTATTTCTAAAAAACTGAAAAAGTTATTTGTTGAAAGTATATATTTATTCATTAATGATTTATAATGATCGATGTTATGTGCATTTTTTAAGAGAATATATGAGAATGTAATTCATGTGTGTGGTTTGTACCATTTATAGTTACTTTTTGTTGTTTTTGTATTAAAGATATGTTGTTTATGTAATTTTTTTGTAATTTATTATAAATTTATAATTTTAATACATTATTACAATGATTTCATGAATTTATTAATTTGGATATTTATTGAATAATTTAAATACTTCCTTAGGTATTTTTATTCAATACTATGAGATTAATCTTCCAAATAGTAGTTTATTCATATTAATTATCAGATCATGTATTAATAATTTTGGGTTTTAGTAATTGAATAATGATAGGATGCATATCATTACATTATTTTATAAATCTTATAATCTATTATGAGAATAATTTAGTCCTCCAGGAATTAAAAAAATTTATTAGACATTTTTAATTAAAATGTAAAATGAAAATAGTTGTAAAATAACATAAATTTGGCACTAAAGGTTGAAATATTATTTATGTATTTGAATAAATAATTATATATATTTTCATTTAATCTTTTGTAATATAATTCCTAAAATCTAGAAAAAAGTATTATGAAAATGATTTTTTTTTCATTTTTACATTGTTTTTTATGTAATTGACAGTCGTGTGTACCACACATTGATTTATTGTTTTGTAGTCATTAACATTCTCACGATATTGTTCTCTCTTACTCGCTAGTAGACTTTGGGAATTATGATTCTCCTCCATGAACATATTTTAACATCTATCTAAAATTCTCCTTATTTGAGAACCTGATTATGTGTTATATCAGGTAACCATTATGTTTCTACTTCCCCTTCTGAAATGAAGTTTTATTTTCCCTTTTTTAGATGCAATTTTTCAACAATGGTGTTTTTAAATAATGATCCCTTGATTGCGGACAAAAAATATAATGGATTAAATTTATCAAATTGGGTAGGGGGAATCTAGAAACAAAAAAATTATTGTAAATTAATACATTTCTCAATAGTATTCATTATATGCAATGATATATATAGGTGAGTTGTGATATATTATTATAATAATATTTGAATTACACTGTTATAAACTAGACTCTAAAATAGAGGCATGAATATGAATAACCAACTTATAAAAAAAATCATACAGTTTTTATTTAATATAAATTTATCTATCAATTAAAAAAATATGTAATCACTTTTTAGTAAAATAATTTTAAGTTTAAATGATATTTTTTCATGAAAAAAAATTCTTTCATTTTTTGTGAAGAAATATTATATAATTTCAACCAATTTTTGGAAATAATATTTCATTATATAATTATCATTTTTGAAATAATCATTTAAATTTTCATTTAGGTTGAATTCATGGTATTTTTCATAATATTCATTAATTTACGATGAATGTTGAAAAGTGATATATTTTGAAAACTATTATTTATATTCATTAAATAATTTAATTTAAAATTACCAATATAATTTTTAATTTTATAATAAATAAAATAATTATTCTTTAATTATAAGTAATATAATTAATTACATGAGAACCACTAATATATTTTATGTAATTACTTGAATTTTAAATGTTCTATTTTAAAATATTATATTGGTTGTATGTAAGACTAGATGTTGATATGACATGGTATTTCGAGGCCCGATGTTCCTAAAATAAATGATTGATATATATTAAATATTTTAAATAGAACCCACATGTAATTTTCTTAAATTTTTTTAATAAATTATAAAAGTGGGCTAGATCAGAAATATGAGAGAGCCATTGATTTCAAAACATGGGATTACCCTAATCACAACATAACCTTTTTAGGAATGGTGTGTTTTTTTGAAAATTAGTCAGAGGTGTTAAATGAATAAAATGGATAAATATATTATATTATTTTTATTTTATTGACTCATTGACCAATGTGTCTTTAAATTGACTATCATGATGTAATTCCATGGTTAGATTCATAACCATGAAATCATTGGAGAACCCATGGGAAGAGTGCTGAAGGTTATCTCTCAAGCTAACATCAACTGAATTGAAGATTTATGATCAGTATGAAATGAGATTTAGAGATCTCACTAATAATTATAATATATTCTCATTCTTCTTCAATGATCGATCCATCATAATAAAGTATGCTGTTTGATTTGGTTTCCTTACCTTCTTTCTATTTGTAAGATGAATATAGATTAATTAACCAAAAAATTGATCTAGGGATCATTCATATTGTGGGATGGGCTTGTTGCTGGGATTTTCTTGTGAGAACATCTTTATGATTATTTGATTCATCATTATTATTTTAATGATGATTGATTGAGGTCAAAATGAAAATTGGTTGAGGTTTTTTCCTCATGTTTTTTAAAATGTGGGCCTTTATTAAACATATTATGCAAATAAAGATGGCTTGGGGACTTCACCCCATGACCGGCACACCCCACCCCAACACCCCATTCCACCCTAGACACCTCTAAGGAGGGGGATGTTCATCATCTTTTTGGTTTTTAATTTATTGCCATTTTTTTGTTCATCATCGGTGTGCATTTTTGGGCAATAGTTTGAAACTCACCCAAGAATCTGTGTCCTTTCACCCATTTTTTGGCTCTATGATCCAATATCATAGATCATAGATAGACCTGACTCAATTTTGGTGTGATGATGGAAGTGAAAAAGGATCATAAGGTTTTGGTACATGATTTTTCTGATCTTCGATGCTCAAAAATGAATGAAAAATGAGGTTGTTTTTTTGTAATGATTCAAAGACTGAATTCCAAAAAATAGCCATTGTGAGGCTCGACCAGGATGGCACAATTTCTAGTGTGGTTGAACCCAGATTTGAAGGCGTCAGTTGTGAAAGAATGCATTGAAAGAAGAACCATTGTTTTTCGAAAATATCAATCCAAATGGAATGAAATATTGAATTACATAGCTTGTTAGGCCCTGCTTGTGGTTTCTAGGGTTTCATGAGGGAGATAATTAGAACACAGCATGGGACCTTGTCACATGTCTTGTGGTACACTTTATTGATCGACATGTACCTCTAATGGTAAATGAGCATGGGATGAGAGTACACGGCCATGAGAACACCATGTAATCCCACATAGATAGGGATTTTCTTGTTTCACATAGGAATATCCATGTACTGGTACATGGAATGAATTACATGGGAAGTGGAACATAGTGTACTTTTATATGGACACAGACACGGATATGTCCAATTTACATGGCATAGACTCAAGGTCTAATGTATATAGAGTGCATCCCTACTAAAAGAGGGTTACATCATAAAATATGGATTGGATATCTTTTCCTTAACATCTTGGCCAATATTCTTAATTTTATGTTCTCTAAATACATTCCATTAAAGTTAATATGAAATCACCTCATACTCATCAGATAGTGATAACTTTAACATGGTATCTTGGATGATGTTACTGGAATCCCTCTGTGATGCTCAAAGTGGGATCCTCTACTCATCTTTATTTTCTAGGTGGAGTTCATCATGTCATCATCACCAACACTATGTGGGATTCAATCCTCTACTTAATGGGTTAATCTATATTGGACTGTTAGTATACCCCATTGAATTCGGTCTAATCCTCATATGTAAATGGAATCTCTGTAGAATTATAGTATGTAGTTCATATAATAAGACTTGATGATCACTACCTAGTTGATGTATATCATTAGTGTCATCAGACTTATGGAGTGTTTTCTCCTAGAAGAGTACTTTGTAGAATCATCGATCAGGTATCAGTGGATGGAATTATGGTTCTAACATGCCTTCATATTCAATGAATTTTTTGTGTATATCTTGATATCATTCTTATATGTATTCTATACATAAACCTGTGTAGATATGACTATTATACTTTTGTTGTATGCTTTGTGGTTTGGGATTACCTACAAGGTATTTTAATATTCACTCATGCATAGAATTTTCCCACATGTTTCATGTCATGTGCAGATGATTGTCCTTTTGTCTGAGTCCTTGATAGACCACAACCATATAGTTCTTAGTTACATGATATAAAACTAGTTGTGCTTCTATGGTATCAAGAAAATACTCCCCAGTTTACTTTCAGGTTGGACTTTTTTTCAGACTCTTTTTTGTGTGCCTGTATTTGGACATAATTACATTACATTCTCGCATACTTTAGTTGTTTCATTTAAATTTATACTTTCATGGTTGTTCAAATCTTTAAAATTTCATCATTTTATGGGATTTTAAATTCCTTATGTGTGTATATATTTACCTACGATATGGTCTCACATGCTAGCGATATGCCTACTTAGTGCTAGTAACCAACCCCTAGAGTATTAGAGGAGGGATAGGAGAGTTGCCGCACATGAAGCTTTGAGATGTTTCACGATATAGGGGTATCAAATCCTTCAGTTCTGCATTAGGTCCAGAGTCTATGAGATTTTTATGGGGAAATAATTTTTGGCATTTTCAGTTTAGATTGCAGGCAATGGACTCCTTTGTTTCTGTAGCAACCGAAGTATCAATACACCAAGACTCTAATTACCTACCTTCTATCATGGTACAAGATAATTTTGGTTGTTATAAAAATAATGGGTAATTAATCATATTCAATGGGTTGAGTTTTCTTTTTTATCTTTCTTGAATCATATCTCCAGATACACCCATTGACTATGGTATATCTTGTTTACTTTTTGGAAGCTTTTGTGATGTATGTCAGCTACGATTCCACATAAGTATCATGAGGGAAACCCCAATAGTGATGAGTAATTGATACATGGAACAGTTATAGTGATGTTACCTCCTGGGGCTTCACTAGATATACCACCACCTATTGGGAATAAAATGGTACCTGCATACTAGTATTTGAGGTGCACAAGATGAGAAAATTTCATTAATTTTAGTGATAGGGATGCCTTGATTTTTTAGGAGAGCCGGCACCATAGGAGGTTGAGGAATTTATTGAGTTAGTGACATGTGTTTTACATCTATTCAGTACACTAGAAAATCAAATGGTGGCCCTGGAGGTGAGCATTCTTCAATGCTAAGAAGGACTACCGAGGGGTTTGGTTGCCCAATTTTAGGATGAGATGTCTCCAGTGTGGTTTGAGTTTGAGTTCATTTTTAGAGAGGATTTGTATCTAGAATGACCAAGGGATGTATGTATCCAAGAGCTTTAGAAGCTCCAATATTTCATCATGAATGTAGCTATGTATTCATTTAGGTATACCAACCTCTCTAGGTACTGGATACATAGGGTTCCTGACCAGGCCTTTCTGTATTTTACATTAATGATACGACTACTTAGAGATATATGATCCATTTTTAGACCTCTATGAATTCCTACTAATGTCAGGATGGTAGTGATGGATTTTTTTGGTTGAGTTTTTCTTGGATGTATAGACACAAAAAGTGGTTTCCAGTTGTTGGAAAACCGAAATAGATACATTGACAGTATGGAGATGACATCAGTCTCAGGGACATTTAAAATTGATATTTTTCAAGAGGAGGTCATGTGACTGAGGTTCTTTGTGTCAAGGATCATATGATGAGTCTACTAAACCTAGGTATATGTGATTATACTCAAGTGACAGTCAGGTAAATATTCTAAAATATTTTGTGACCCACCATAAATATAATAGGGAGACCGTGGTTGGGATTTTGAGGTAGAGGCAACAGCTGAAGAAGATAGGTCATACGATAGTGGACATGGTAGAGAAGCAAGGAGAGAATATGTTGGTAGTAGATTCTTGGATTTTTTACCACCACCACCCCAACGTGGTCCACATTAGGCTCAGGGAGCTGGAGTCATTGGAGAGGACTGCAGTAGGCAGTCAAATCTTGTGACCTAGAGGCTCTAGGGATTATTCATGGTATGAAATCAATATCTTATAAATTACCTATATTATTTATAGAAATTGGTTCAAGTCATTTCTTTCATTCCACTTATCTATTTGAATACATATGGATTCTAGTTTTTCCCTTATATTGGCCCTTATAATTGGATATATATATATATATATATATATATATATTGGACATGACTTAGAGATCCCACAAAAGTGCCATTAGTTTGACCTCGCTCTTGGAGGTGAGAGTTTCTGTTGGAATCTCTATGTAGAATAAATGAGTACTTATGAAGACATCTTAGGTATGAACTCATTATCAATATTTCATGTATAAATTTATTATTTTAGGCAGAGGATGTAGTGTGTTTATAGTAAAGGAACCCTGTTTTCTATTACAGGAGAAACGTAAATCTAGGTAGTGCATGATTGACTCATATATTTGAGGGTGCATCTGATTCCTCATCAGTTAGATCGCATGGCCTATAGTGAAGTGCATGCTATTATTTATCAATTCCATAAAATGGTGGTGGAAAATGAAGAAAACATCCTTGAGGATGTTCTAATATTACCTCCTCACTAATATATAGACTTATTCATTTAACTACACCTCAATATGACACTGATATCTTCTCTAGTATAATAGATTTCTCCCATAGAGCTTTGTGAGATAAGGGTGGATTTGGACGACTTTCATAGAAAGGGATTTTTTAGAACATGTGTTTCACCAGGGGCATTCCCAGATCTATTTTCTAAGAAGTTGGATGAAAGCATGATGTTATGTATGGACTACCAGAATATGAACTAGGTGATTGTGAATAATAATAATCTATACTGAGGATTGATGACCTCTCTGATCAGTTTATAGGGGAACGATGGTTCTCAAAGGTGGATCACTTTTAAGTCTATCAATAGTTTCAACTATTGGATAATGATATACAGAAGTCAACATTAATATGTCGATACATTCACTATGAGTACATAGTGATTATATTTGGCATGATGAATTCCCCAATAGTTTTCATGGGACTCTTGAACTGTGTATTTCTACACTGATTAGAATGTTTATAGGTGGTCTTCATTGACAATATAATTGTGTACTCATAGTATAAAGAGTATCATGTGCGGAAGTAGAGGATGTAATGGGATATACTCCAAGAGAAACAAATTTTAAAAAATCTATTGACGTTTCAGTCTTGTATAAAAGAGGTCCACATCCTATGACACAATATCTTAGTGGATGGTGTGGTAGTGGACTCGACCAAGGGTTATGAAGTGTCATCTTGGGATCCACCCAATGGCATGATGGAGGGTTAATGCTTATTTTGGTTAGAAGGATATTACTAGAGAATAATATATGAATTCTCCAAGATATTATCTCTCATTAGTGATTTACCCAAAAAGGGAAGAAATTTCATGTGGATTGAGACGTCACAATATGAATTTTAGGAGTCGAGGAAGATATTGTTGAGATCTCCCAGATTGAGGATTCCATAGGAGGTTTTCGAGTACATAGTGTTTTGAGATGTTCTAAAAACTAGGATTGCTTGTTTTCTGATGCAAAGGAAGGTAGTGATTGAATATGGTTCATGATATTTGAGATGAAACAGTCAGAACTAAACAACCCACAATTTTGAGTTATTAGGGATATTCATCACAAATGAAGATGTTGTGAAGCCCATGGGGTGTTAGCTGAGTAGTACCCGCTGGTTGTACCCCTTGATCGCTGTGGGAAATGGAACAGGCTTGAGTCTCGCCAGACTCAGACACTGCACATATTATGAAAAGGGTGATTCCAAGCCATCTACCAAGCTGGGGAACAGGCAGTGCGCTCTGGGGCCTAGCAGGGCCCCCTTAGTGAGAGTCGAACATTAACCTTACACACATTTTTCACATGAGACTCATCCTAGTTTGTGAGGAATCCTTAAGTGAATCCAAGTGACCAAAAATCAAATCCATGGGTAGGAATACTTTTTGGGTACTATAGAATTACTGTAGTAGCATTGCAGCATTGCTGTAGTAGGTATTGTAGCGGGACTATAGCAGGTACTCTTATGCACTGTAGCAAGCAGGACTATTCTTCTATTTGGGCCTTCATGCCACCGATTTGGTCCCTATGTCCTTTATGGTCTTCGGTCCACCCAAGACTTTGGGTCTATAAGGCCATCATACCACCTTAAGGCCTATAGGAACCTTAAGTGTAGATGAAAACCAAACAACCTACTATGAACATGCTCTAGAAGGAGGATAAAAAGGAGCCTCTCACCAATGCAGAAGCCAAATAGATTGCTAGAATGAGAGGTTATGGAACCTACCATCGGGAAAATCCTATACATGCATTGTAAATCATAGCCTAACAACCATGCGAAGGTGGATAGGTGGTTTCACAATGAAGATGCTGGGGAGGAGCAGTTCCAAGTCATTATTTTGGGTTGTATGTAATGTTTGAAGCTTACGGGCAATGAATTCCTCTAAGGCCTATGGTCCATGTAAAACTTATTCCTATGGGTCTTGTAAGGGTTCCACCTCACCCATTGAAAGGTGGATTATAAAAAATCAATACAAAATGAAGGCCTTCAGTATATTGGAGGAATAAAGATGTTCTGAATCCACCTGATGGGAGAGTATTTTGTGGTATATTCTGATAAAAAGTATCTCATGTATATATTCTCTCATACGGACCTTAACATGAGATAAAGACAGTGTTTAGAATTCCACTAGGATTATGACATTGAGATCATAAATAATCATGGGGAGGGGAAAATGGTAAAATATTCACTCAACTTGAGTCCTTGTTGGTAGCTATTGAATGAGGCATCAGAAAAGTTGAGCTCATTGCAGGTATCCACTATGGATGGATATGAAGTAACTTAACTCATGTTGATGGTCATTACCCCTATGCTCTAGCAGCTTGTTAGAGAGGCACATCTTGGGGATACTGACTATGAGACTCCACATTCTCAGATATCTACTATACATTCTCGTAATAGATTTTCTAACATTGTGGATCATGTCATTATTGTTAAATGATGAATTAATGTACCAATGATGTTATGAGAGGAGGTTTTAGGAGAGCTTCTGACATCTACTTTGGTGGTACATCCAAGTGTATTAATGATGTACCAGGACCCTTGATGCTAGTTTTGGTGTATAGGGATGAAGGAGGGTGTCACAGAGTTCGTCTCTTGATTCCTTACTTTATAGTAAGTGAAGGATTATCACCAAGTTCTAGAGGGTTTAGCTGAACCAATTGAGGTTTTAGAGAGAAATAATGATGTAATATACATGAAATTTGTGATGAGTTTACTATGTATGTCCTGGGGAAAATATTCTACCTGGGTGATCATAGAATGACTCTGCATGTAGCCTCACTTCCTAGCTATTTTGAAGTATAATTTAGTGGATATCCTAGAATTCCTCTATGTGAAGAAGATAGTTCGACTCTATGGAGCTCCATCAATGATCATTTATGGCCATGATGTTAACCTGAAATCATGGTTATGGAAAGGACTACAAGATGAATTTGGGAATCAGTTATATATGAGGATATCATTTCACCCCCGTAATGATGGCTAGACAGAGTGGACCATTCTAGTTCTAAAGTACAAGCAATGATGATTCATGATAGACTTTGACCATAGTTGGGAGGATCCTCTTCTGCTAGTGGTGTTCTTGTATGAAAACAACTACCATTCTGTAGAGACCCAAATATTGACATACATGGACATTAAATTACTTTTGTGGAATACTTAATACCTAACAAAAATACACACGAAAGGACTGCAATAGTTTAGTGTCCTTGGAAACTTGGAACATGATCTTCTAATAATGGTGAAAGATATTCAACATCTCCGACAAAGATCTTTTTTTTCTTACCTAAAACCTTACTTTATATCCTGGGGAAAATAAAACATATAAAGGGTGATATCAAATGCTCATTAAGGTTAAGAATGGAGAAAATAAAACAAACCACATACATTTGATCTTCAAAAAATGAACATAATATTTAAACATCAAAATCATGAGCAATGACATTAAAAATGGAAGTACGTAAGGCATAGATCATAAATAAACATTAATCATGATAAAATATAATGGGAATAAATCATGTAATTTTGGAAACCATTAATCACATGTTATGATTTCCATAGTAGCCAAGGCATTGCTGCCAAGACCATCTTAGTTGACAAAGTTTCTTTCTGGATCGAGTTCCCTCCTCATTCCAGTCCTGTGTCACTAAACCATATTAACTTGTCATTCTATCCATGTCTATATCATGAGATATAATCCTTTACCAAATGCATTGGTGGGAGATATAGGTCCCACCCATCTCATAATGAAATCATTCTTACTTGTGCCACAAAATAAACTTAAAGCATCCATCATAACCTAAAGAATAAAATGGGTTTCATAAACATCATCCCATCATCACGTAATACATATAAAACAAATGGATATCATTTCATCATAAGAAAATTGAAACCATGTAAATCATAGAGGTATTATATTTGAAACATACCCTTATGAAATAGTGTCATCTTAGATGGAAAATGGTTTTGATAAAACACTTGCAATGAATTCTTGAGGAAAATATCCGTTCATCTTCAAAATAATTTTATTTTGAAAAACTTCCATGAAATTTTAAAAGAAAAGGATTTTGTTGAAAATATTCATGAAATCTTATAGAGTAAACTTCATGAAAATAAGGCGTTAGAAAACCGTAAAAATCTGTTCATGCCGTATATTTTAAAAAACATTATCCCTGTACTTTTACCGAAAAATTCAAAAAGTTCTTCATATGGTAAACAAAAGAGATATTCTTTCCATAACACAATGTAAAAGTCAAAGAGGGGTAAAAATTACTTTAATAATATATGTAATAATATTAAACACTTTATTAAAAACATTTTTATGGGAATGGAAGAAAAATATAACCCCACTAAATACTTACGTATAAGAAATCTCGGATAAAAATGAGATTGCAATGTTATCCCTTACCTTAGGTCCGATATGCTTCGTACTTATACGTACCTCCAATATAATGATTTAAATAATGTCATTGACTTATTACAGAATCATATTAATTGTTATGATATCATATGTGGTTCACTTATGACTTTATATTAGCCGTTCTTTTGTATATTCCATGTTAAAGCATCATTTTGGTTAAAATCATTTTATTTATCATACGTGTTTGGACTTGTTGTTCTAGATATTTTTTTTTAAATTTCATGATTTAATTACTTAAAAAATTTAAATCATGATTTATATATCATAAATATATTCAGTATATATATATATATATAATTGATAGATAAATGAAATAAAATACACCGTTCATGGAGACAGTAGGCCATACGTACGCATGAACGTTGTTTTACATTCCTTATTGACTTGAATGGAATTAAGTAGATGAAATAAATATATATATATACATAAATCCAGCAGCATTATAATGTCATATATTTCATTATTACATATTATATATACTTTATAATCATTCGTGAATTGTTAACATTGAAAATGAATCTCATCGCATCGTGGAGACGGTAATCCGTACGTACGCACAAGAGATGATATCATTCCCATGTTTATTGAATGGAATTGGATTGGATGATATAATATCTTAGAATCAGTATGATTTTATAATAATTATATATACTTATTCGTTTCACCATTATACCCATCCAAGTAAGGTTGTGGTGGAAAAACATATTACACCACGGCGTGGTAATGTTATCCTGTACGTACGCACGCGCAGTGATTTCGTTTTCCATAGGATGGATAGAAGGTGAAATGGGGTTGTTTCATATTTATTATATAAGTAATACTGATGTTATTACTTTATAATGAAACAACTAAATAAGAGGATGTTTATGAAGAAAGAATCTTGAAAGAGTCGGTAGAAGAGATTACCTCTTCCTCGACGCACCTCCTTTAAACTCCTTCTTAGGGCACTAGAGTTGGTATTTTGATAAGAAAAGAACCGATATGATATAACTATAGAGTTTTAGAAGATTAATTGGCAGGGGTTGGCCGAGCTTCAAGTCTCAAAATGGTGTGAAGAGAAGAGGGAAGGGGTGCCCTTTTTATAATGGAGGAGAGGGGTACCTTTGAAAAAACATAAAATATTATTTTATAATAAAGTCATATTCATTTTTTAATAGCTAAAACTTGATTTATTTATAAGATAAGTGGGTATGGGTCGAAATACCCTCAACCAACAGGTTTTAGACATGTTTTTGTTACTATTTTATCCGTATCATTTAGATTTAACTCTAAGTCAAATAATTTAACTTTTACCGTGTCTTTCTGTTTTCTTACACTATATGGTTAATAAACATACTATAAAAAGAAACAAGAACCCCAAGTGGTTCATTATTAATAAACATATCCTTATCTAGGTCATTTTTCCGAACCTTAGATTTTTTAAAATAAAAAAACAATTAATAATATAATATTTGTTTTAAAAACTATTTTATGTCAATTTTGACACAATTTGGTACTTGATTTTTGTGAAAATCATAACTGCATTATTAGTTATAAAAACGTTAATTACATAAATACTAACATGTCATATTAACCTTTAAAATTAGTTTAATTCAAAAAAAATCTAAAATTACATTTATTTGGGTATTTATAACATCAATTATGATAATATTTCATTAATAAGGTAATTACTGCATCATCATTGTGTCATAAATAAATTAAATTATTTAATATCTAAAAATTATAATTAAAATACAATTATTTAGGAAATATTTTTATATTTCTATTTAATATTTATAGTCGAATTTATCTTATTATAACCCTATATTAAAAATGTTTTAGTCATTAAACTTTGATTTTAACTATTTTAATTCTTCTTTAAATAAAATAATAATAAATGTCCTAATATAATCCAAGTGGACCTAAAGGGTAATATTTTATCCCTACGGTTGTTTTTGGTCGAATTAAACTTATCCAATATAATTAGTACATGTGTTAGGGTAATAATAATATCATTTTTACCCTTAATTACCCTATTTACTTTTAACCGTGGTAAATAAAAGTAAAAAGTTACTATTCACCAAAAATTATTTTCATCTCATTGAACCACATTTTACTTATTTATATCAACTGTGTCTCTCGGAATTTTGAAATTCCACTCACAGAAGCAGTAAAATTATGTTTTATGTAAATTTACAAATTCTCCTAGGAGGTGGGTAAAAGACGGTCAAAAGTTCAATAAAATTTTTATATATCTAAAATTATTTTAAAATGACTCCAATGATTTACATTGAACTTATATAGTTATTATGTTTCAATTTTTACATAAAATAAATTTAAATAAAATAAATAATTATTTAAATAAAAATTTGGTTTTTAAATAGTAACCCAGTGTTTTCACCATTCATCAAAAATTGAATGTTTTCAGAAAAATACCAAAATTTAACCCTATGCTAATTTTGATATTCCAAATCCAAAAATGAATTCCATTTTGAAAGATAAAATTTATATAATTTCAAAAAGTGGGTATTAATATTCATAATGGATAGTTAATATAATATTTTAATAGCATATCATTGTTTAGTGAAACTCAGTATTGTGTACAACACAAGCTATCGTGGAAGGTCGTGATTGAGTGTAAAGCAATCCAAGTCAGGGATGCATGTAGTGAAAGCTCCATTTGGTGTAGAGTGCAACACAAGACATTAATGAAATTAAAAGAATATTTTTTATAAAATCTCAGGGTGTTACATTCTACTCCCATTAAAATTAATTTCTCCCTCAAAATTTGTCGGGGTTATAAATGGTTTACTGCATGAATGTTTTAATAGAAACCCTCATCATAAAAGGAAATACAAAAAATTATCTTTAAAAACTAAAGTATGAAACGTAATCTAAGATTACATAATGTGTTGGTAGCTCCTAGTAGCAGATTGGGTTTTGAGTGGGAGAAATGTGTCACAAGGCATTTGACCATGTCACATGGTGTGTGGACCCATTTAGTAATCTTCGTGTGTACTTCATAGGGTAGATGGATGTGGGATTAGATTACATAGCTATAGGTACACTGTGTACCCCCACATAGAAACAACTTTGCCAGGTGTAAATGGGAATACCCATGTTCTAGTACACTTTATGAAGTACATGGGTATCTACACACCAAGTCATGTTACATTGGCACGAACATGTATAACATTTTTTTATACAGGTATAACCAGTCGTCAATGGGACATGTTGTGTACCAATACTACACACCGTGTTCCCCCTAAAATTAGGATAAGATCTATTAGACTCTATTACATAGACATATTTTATTATGGTACATTCCCTATATCCATTTCTTGGGGGTCTATTTGAAATTTCCTCCTACTCATAGGAAATAGAACCCTTCTACATGACATTATGGTTTGAGTAGTTGGAATCCTTCTTTGAGGTCTAGAGTGAGATCCTCTATTCATCTTCATTCCTTAGGTAGAGTTATGTCTATCATCATGACTAACACTATGTGGGTGAAGATCATCTTCTTAGAAGATTAATCCAAATTGAGTAGTTGGTATACCAACATCCCATGGTTGGATGCAAATCTGTTAATCGTATCTCATCAAACATTCAGCATATACATCCTACAGTGAGAACCGACAAGCACTACCTCTCGATTAGATGTCATCTTTTTCATCAGACTCATGGAGTGTGTTCTCTCAGATGAGTGCTTTATGGAATTTTTCATAGGAATCCTAAGTAGGAATTAAGGATATATCTTCTACTTTAGAATATGTATCTTTTTTGAGTATATATAGATAACCTTGTATTATTTTTTGTGAGAATATACCCTTTTAGAGTTGACAGTTAAATATTTTTTATATGATTTGTGGTTTTAGGTTAACATACTGGGTATTTTTATACTAACCCCTGCATGGTATTTTACCACATGTTCTATGTCTTGTGTATATAATCACCATATCGAGAGAGTCCTAAATATACCTGGACCAGATGCTGATTAGTGATACTGAACATACTGAGGTGTGTTCCTACAGTATCTTGATATTAGTCCCCAGTTTACTTTCAGGCTGTATTTCTTTTTTAGAATCCTTAGGGTGGGCATGTATTTTCCCCTATTTAATTTCTTTTACAGTATGTTGTACTCTAGTTGTTTGATTTCTATGTATTCATGAATTTTTTTATAGTTTCTTTTGCATTTCTTCATTGTATATGCTTGGAGATGTGTGTGTGTACAAATACATAAACTAACATCTCCCATGTTATTGATATGACATCTCAGTGATAATCACCAACCCCTATACTATTAGAGGTGAGCTTAGGGATTCATGACATTGGCCCCTTTTTTATGGTTCATGGCATATTTTGTTTATTGGTTCATTTTTCTACAAAATTATTTTTCGAAGAAACATGTTTTTTGTAAAAGATGATTTTTTATTAATAAATTAAACTAATCCCAATTGATTAATGGTTATAATTAAAAATATATATTATCTATATTATATGATATTGAGAAATAATTTTATTTTTTTACATCATATAGAATGAAATTAAATAAAACTTTATGCTTAAAAATTCATTTTTTTTCTAAAAACAGTTTTTGATGTGATTTGGATTTTTATTTAAAATTAAAATAATAGAGTTTTAGAAATTAAATTCTAGAAGATGGATTAAATATTTTAAATAAAAATCATAAATATAATTTAATATTTTTAATAAAATGTTTTTGATAATAAATATTAAAATTAGTAAAAAAATTACTAGATTTAATCAAAAACGAGTTTACTAAGTGGTTTAAAATAAATGTTAAGGGATAGAATTCCATGTATATATATCTAATTAGTATTAGTTGAAGTTATTTCAAACATATATTGTCATTAGTTTAATGTATCAGTAATTATATGACACATTAAAAATAAAGAGGCCATAAATTATTGAAATATTTTATATAATTCCACGTGTGTCCCTTCCCAGACTAACAAAATGTCTACTCTTCTCCACCATTATTTTCACAATTTGATCATTTTAGATCATCGAAATACAAGTCTAAAAACTTCCATGATTCCTTCTATTCTTCCTATAACTTCTTTTATTCACTAAAATATCTTTTAAGTATTATGTAATAATTAAAATGACATCTCTAAACGAATAGGGGGTTACAACAATTATAAATCAAGTCAAACATATGGTAAGGGGTATTTATCTGATCTATGTTTCATTGATAGAGTTTTTTTGTTATATAATAAATAATTTTTATTAGCTGTATATAATAAACCATTGACATATTGTGTCATGGATCCACATAATTCAAATTATTTAAATTTATAATTCAAATTTTTTTATCTAATGGGTTTTTGATACAATTATTAACAAAGTTTTAAGGATTTCTCATTTCATATTTATTTTCATGATAAATATTCCATATTAACCACCTATTTCATTATTTTGGTGCATATAATTTAAATTTTACATGTTATTTAATGAATTTATTTAAAATAATTCTATTTTATATTGAATTTGATGGTATGCCTTGCATGTGGGTTATAAATCAACATTTACTAGATGTCAGTGCTTTACATTAATGTTTAAATTTTAATGTGATTATTTATTCATAAATTTAAAATGATAAAATTGTTTGACCTATTACTCAAATTTATAATTAAATGTTTTCTCATATAAATATTTCAATATATTACACATTTTTCATTAATTTTTTCTCCGTATATACTCAAGAGAACGAAAATGTGTTTTTAAGGAAAACCGGCATTATTTCACTCTTTGTTTAAGAATCATTTCCTTCCTGAAAATTATTTAAAAAATTTCAATAATATTCTGAACATTTGTGAATAATAGTTTAAATTCATTTTTACCCCTGTTTTATCTTCTAATAAAAATTTAAAAATTTATCTTACTGTAATTTTTTAAATGGGACACTTTTAAATTTTTATCAAAAAAATTAAAGGAATAATTTTTTTAACATTTACCACTAGAAAAAATTTTCCCACCACCATGAGTAATATTTTATTTAAATAATCCTTTATAGGTTTGTATGGTTATTTCCATATAAAATTTCTATATTAATATTTT
Source organism: Viscum album (assembly GCA_963277665.1). Taxonomy (NCBI): domain Eukaryota; kingdom Viridiplantae; phylum Streptophyta; class Magnoliopsida; order Santalales; family Viscaceae; genus Viscum; species Viscum album. The sequence continues at coordinate 1,322,999,944 of OY728142.1, read as the reverse complement.
GCAACTTTATTGATTTTAACTACGTGATTTCAAATTGATAACGATATTTCCATTAATAAAATATTACAGTGTTATTGCAAAGGTATTTTATTCTATCAAAACATATATTGATGTTACATATACATCCCAATGTATATAATATAGTGATATCATCTTTATTTTTCCATTATATGGTTTTGTATTATGATGATGAAAAAAAATTTCTTTTTCATAGGATACGTTATGATGAAATGATAATTGTTTTCTTGATATCCCAACATATATATGAATGGATAATGAATACATGATAGGTGGGCCTCTTATAAAATTCCAGTTAACTAGTTAATAGTACAGTTTTATAAACATAAAGGGTATGTATATAGTTACCCCATGCTTAAATTTGTGTGAAAAAGAGGTTATCCCATTCCCACATGTAGGTACAAAAGAGCTTATCCCCTTCCTGAGGCATGTAAAAGATTTTTTATACCAAGAAAAACACGTGATAAATTTATTTCTGGGTATCCTTGAAATATGATTTATATGATTATGATAGTGCCATATATTTTAAGAAAACATATATGATGTTTTATTATACTTATTATATGATCTAATTGATCGTGATCTAGGAATATTCTATTATTATTATCTTTTGATCAAGCAAAACATTTTTATCATTATTATGATCTATAAATTTTTGGACTTGAATTCCAAATTTTATTATCATGTTGTCACACCATTATAATCAGGATATAATAACATAAGATAGTTGATTAATATCTTAAATTTTTATAATTACTTAGCATATATGCTCACCAATCACTTTTTTTCCTTTTTGCATGGATGTGAAGAATTTTTTTGTGTATGATTTGTATAAGAAGGGTGATATTTATGAATATATTAGTGGGAGATGATGTCTATCATTTAATTACAAGTTGTTTATATAACCATGTTTCCAATGACATGGAACCTTTATTGGCCTTAAATATATTATAATGATTTTTAATCAATATTCTTCTAAAATAAAGCAATATTTATGTATGTAATGTGTGGGAAACCTCGATTAATTTTAGGATATTGAATAATTAAGGTTTATTAATTAATTATGATTTATCCTAATTCCCATAGTCTACTATATTTAAACAATGGTGAAAATTTTCTTGATGTAAGTTCCTTTCATATGCATGTACCATAAATACAGTATCAAATTGCTTATTAATTTCAATAAACATCAATATCCTTGCCTATGTTCATAGGGGACCATAAATAATCTTGTACTAGCCTCTCTATATTGTTTACATCTTTTAATATGTCTAAATAATAATGCTTCACTACTAACCCATGGAGTTCTGACTAGTACCTATCTTTAAATACCATTATATATTCCAACAATCATCTTTGATACCAAACTATAATGACCCCTATCTAATAATAACTCTCAAAGACCATTATTATAGATGAGGATGGCTAATGAATCCTGGATCTAATAGGTTGTGGGTTAGAGGATATTAAAATTAATTTAGAATATATATAAATTAGATTTAATACCCTATATATATATATATATATATATATAAATTCTTATAAGAGATGAGAATGAATCCACCAATTAACACTATCATACTGACAAATAATGTAACAACCTGAGATTTTATGAAAAAAATTCTTTTTAATTTCATTAATGTCTTGTGTTGTACGGTACACTAAAAGGAGCTTCCACAACATGCATCCTTGACTTGCCTTGCATTACACGCAATTGCGACCTTCCCCGATAGCGTGTGTAGTATGCAATACTAAGTTTCACAAAACAATGATATGCTATTAAAATATTATTAAAACTAGCCGTTATGAATAGTAATAATCATTTTTTAAAATTTTTTAAATATTATTTTTCAAAATGGACTTCATTTTTGGATTCTGAATATCGAAATTATCTTAGGGTGAAATTTTGGTACTTTTCGGATAACTTTCATTTTCTGATAAATAGTGAAAATTACTAAATTTTAATTAAAAACAACCTTTTTAATAGAAATAATAAATAGTGATAAATTATTAATTTGAGTGGTTTTATAGTATATTTAGAATATATTTTTACAATTTAATACGATGTTGGTCCTTGTATGTAATTTTACATTTAAACCAGACATAAACAAGTGTCAATCTTTTGATAGTTATTATCTCTTAAGAACTTGCTATTTGTTTTGACGATGGGAATTAATTTTTAAATTAATTAATGCAATTGATATGATTTGAATTTGGTAAAATAGACATCATTTTTGAGTTCATAATATCAAATATAGCTTATGGCTAATTTTTGGTATTTTTCTGGAAACTTTCATTTTTTGATGAATAGTGAAACCACTAAGTGGTAGTTAAAAAAATGAGTTTTTCATAAAACTCAATTTTACCACTTCTGTGAGTGGAATTTCAAAAATCCGAGAAACCCAGTTGATGTCAGTAAGTAAAATTTGGTCCAATGAGATGAAAATAATTTTTGGTGAATAGTAACTTTTTACTTTTTTTACCGCAGTTAAAAGTAAATAGAGTAATTACGGGTAAAAATGATATTATTATTACCCTAACACATGTCCTAATTCTATTGGATACGTGTAATTCGACCAAAAACAACCTTATGAATAAAATATGACCATTTAGGCCCACTTGGATTAGATTAGGACATTTATTATTAATTTATTTAAAGAAGGGTTAAAATAGTTAAAATTGAAGTTTAATAAGTAGATAATTTTTAATATAGGGTTATACATAAGATAAATTAGACTATAAATATTAATTATAAAGCTGAAAATATTTCCTACATAATTTTATTTTAATTTTATTTTTTGGACATTAAATAATTTAATTTATTTATGACACAACAATGATGGAGTAATTATCTTATTAATGAAATATTGACATAATCAATGTTATAAATACCTAAATAAATGTAATTTGAGTCTTTTTATGAATTCCACTAATTTTATAGGTTAATATATCATGTTAGAATTTATTTAAGTAACTTTTTAGAACTAATCATTCTGTTATGATTTTCCCAAAAATCAATTACTAAATAGTGTCAGAATTGACATAAAATAGTTTTTAAAACAAATATTATATTATTAATTGTTATTTTATTCTTAAAAATATACGGTTCGGCCAAATGACTTAGATAAAGTTATATATATTTATAATAAATAGATTGGGTTTTTTTTGGCTTGTTATAGTATGTTTATTAACATTATAGTGTAAGAACACAAAAAGACATGGTAAAAGTAAAATTATATAACTTAAAGTTAAAACTAAATGAAAAGGTTAAAATAGTAACCTAAACATGTCCAAATTCTATTGGATGAGAGGATTTCGACCCATACCCACCTTAGCTTCGAAATAACTCAATTCGGAGCTATTAAAAATTGAATATGACTTTATAATAAAATAATATTTTTTGTTATTCCAAAGGTGCCCCTCTCCTCCCTTATAAAAGGGAACCTCCGCCCTCTCTTCCTCACACCACATTGAGCCTTAAAGATCGGCCAACCCCTGCCAAATTCTCTTCTCCACTTCCCTAGAAACATCCTAGAGGTTCTGGTCTTCTTCAAAGACCAATTTTAGTTCCCTAAGAGGAGGACACATAGAGGCGCTTCAAAAAAGAGGTAATGTCCGTTACCGATTATTTCATCTTTATTTCTTCTTCCACTTCTTCTTCTTAGGTTGTTTAATTATGAATTAATAACATCAGTATCACTCATATACTGATATGTTATTATTAGTATGGAACAACTCTATTTCACCATCTATCCATCCTACATAAAACGAAATCACCGCGCGTGCGTACGTACGGAATACCGTCTCCACACCATGGTGTAATCTATTTTCCCCCACCACCTTACTTGGATGGGTATAATGGTGTAAATAATAACTATATATGATTATTTTAAATTGATATTAATTCTGAAATAGTATACATACACTCCAATACAATTCCACGATCATGGGAATGATATCTTCGCTCGTGCGTACGTATGGAATACCGTCTCCACGACGGGATAAGATTTATTCTCCATGTTAACCATTCATGAATGATTATAAATTATATATAATAATTAATCATGAAATATATGACATAATAATGATACTATATTTATGTGTATATATATGTATGTCATCTACTTAATTCCATTCAACTCAATAAGGAAACGAAAACAGCGTTCATGCGTACGTACGGCCTACCGTCTCCATGAATGGTGTATTTCCTTCTAATTACTGATCTATTATATATATTAATACTCTTAATATATATTATATATAAATCATGTTATATATTCCGTAATTAATTAATCATGATGTAAGTAACCATATGAATAATTACAAGTCAAAACACGGATGACAAATGAAACGATTTTACCCAAAACGCTCTTTAACATGGAATTTACAAAAGAATGAGTAATATAAAGTCCTAAGTGAACCATATATGATATCATAAAAATAATTATGATTCTGAAATAATTCAATAACATTATTTAAATCATTATAAAGGAGGTTCGGACACTTACAAAGCAAATTGGACCTAAGGTAAGGGATAACTTTTCCAATCTCATTTTTATCCGAGATTGTTTATTCGTAAGTATTTACTGGGGTTATATTTATCATCTATTTCCTTGTTTTATAAAATGTTTTCATGTACGCTTAAAGTCCTTTTTACCCATTTATGACTTTTACTACATGTTATGTAAGGAATATTTCTTTTGTTTACGTTTTAAGGTACTTTTTGACTTTTCTGCAAAAGTACGAGGAGAATGCTATTTTTTAACTTATATGGCATGAACGGATTTTTACGGGTTCATAACGCCTCATTTTCATGAAGATTACTCTACATGATTTTATGACTATTTTCAACAAAATACTTTTATTTTAAAAGTGCATGAATTTTTTTAAAAGAAAATTATTTTGACGAAGAAAGGATATTTTCCTTAAGAATTCATTTCAAATGTTTTATCAAAACCATTATCCATCTAAGATGACATTATTTGATATGTGTATGTTTCATGTTTAATTTCTTATGATTTACATGGTTAACTTTTATTATGATTAAATGTCCATTTGTTTTATATGGATAATGAAATGATTGGATGATGTTTATGAAACCCATTTTATTCTTTGGGTTATGATGAATGTTTAATGTTTATTTTGTGGCACAAGTAAGAATGATTTCATTATGAGATGGGTGGGACCTATATCTCCCTCCAATGAATTGGGTAAAGATTTATATCTCATGAGATAGACATGGCTGGAATGGAATGTTAAACCGGTTCAGTAATACAGGACTGGAATTAGGAGTGAAATCGATTTAGAAAGGGACTTTCTCCACTAAGATGGTCTTGGAAGCAATGCCTTGGCTAATATGGAAATCATATCTTGTTCTTAATGGTTGCCACAATTACATGTTTTATTCCCATGCTATTTTATCATTCTTATTGTTTCTTTATGACATATGCCATACGTACTTCCATGTTTTATGTCATCACTCAAGCTTTTGATGTTTAAACATTATGTTCATGTTTTTAAGTTCAAGTGTATATGGTATGTTTTATTTCATCCATTCTTACCCTTACTGAGCATTTGAAATCACCCTTTTTATGTTTTCATTTCTCCCAGGATATAAAGAAAGGTTTTAGGTAAGAAAAAAAGGGGGGAATATCTTTATGGGAGATGTTGAAGATCTTTCACCATGATTAGAAGATTACATTCCAAGTTTCCAAAGACACTAAACTATTACGGTCCTTGTGTGTCTGTTTTTGTTATGTATTAAGTATTTCAAAAAAGTAATTTAATATCCATGTACGTCAAGTCTCAGGTATCTACAGTTCGTATCAGAGGAAAGGTTTAGTCAACCTTTGGAAACTAGGATGCGAGAACTTTAGTGAGATCCCTAGAGATATTTCTAAGGTATGTCTAGGGATGTCCCTAAGGTTAAGTATAAGTATAGCTTATAGTCCTAGAATTATGGTAAAGATATTAGAATTAAACCTAGGATGTTAGATGTTTAAGGTACTCCCCCTTGATTATGTTATTTTCCTTGTATGATTTTTGCCTCTCACAGAATTCTTTTTGTGTTTTAGTCAATGGAGGGAACCAGAAAGAATTCGGTTAGCATTGAATCCAATGGAAAAATTGGTGACTATGAGAAACAAAATTGCGTAATTCTTAGAGAGAAAGATATTGTGATTATGCCAAATCAGTCATCGTGATATATGATTAACAAGGTGAAATTTAGTGGTATGCCAAATTCATCAATTAAGAGGAAGATATACTTTTATGCATGTTCGCATGTTGAGGAGCATAAAGAAAGGAAGATTGAGATTTCTAAATAAGGGAAGAAGAACCTTGAGGAATACCTCAAATGGAGGGACAAATGTTAACTATGTGGAGAAAAGGGACATAGAGTGACAGACTGTTATGGAGTTCAATGTCTTATTTGTGGAGAACATGGGCATTACCCAACTCAATGCCCTGACCTAAAAATTTACTTCTAAATTAAGGAAGGACTTATTCCAGGACAATCATTGAAGATGATGGTTTGAAGTTTTTATGTATTTTTATTCAAGAATAATGTTATTGAGGTACTTTGATGGTATATTGGAATATCTATGTATTGGTCCATTGTGGTTTTCTATGAGAATATGGCATCGGTAACCATAAAAAGTGATTGAAATATTTTTGGAAAGTAGATTATATGCACATAATGAAGGGATAAAGAGAACCTAATATGTTTGATAGTATTCAGGAGAACATGATTGAAATAAGGACTAAGTGGTATCATGGTTTGAGTATATAGAATTTTTGGGATTTTGGTATGTGGAAAAGAGTTAACTTTTGACAGCATTCATGTTTTCACTAAGGTTAAATGGGTATTCATTTTTCAAGAGAATACATGATTAAGGTATTCACATGTTTGTAATTAGACCAACAAGATATATATTATGATATATGGGGGATAAATGATGGCATTCATGTGATTGTTATGTGACATTTCGAGTAATCATTTTCATTATACTATGAGCTTGGACCGAAGTATTTGAGATAAGCCTAAAGATTGGAATGGATTATGTTGGACATAAGTTAGTATTTTTTAAGGATAGACCTTTTTTTCAATATTATTGATGGGATGTTATAGTAATGTAGTTTTAGAAAAAGGACAACCTGCCGGACGGGCGATAACCCATCACGTCAGACAAGGCTGTGGGAATTGAACCCACAACCGAAGTACGACTGGCCATTATCGCCTACCACTGGCCTACAGGAAGTCCCTGTTTAGTAGAAATTAGATTTATTATATTAAGTAGTATGATATATGAATTATAAGTCCACTTTAGAAACCAAATATGATTAATCTCACTATAGATGGACTTATGTATTTTTTGATAACTTTTCTAACCTTTTGTTTGAGACAGATGGAATGACCCGTCATTCTATCACATGATCTGCTAACACATCACGAATGAGAAATTCGACTTCATTTATTTAAGATATGAAGTGGAAATTGTCCAAAGAATGACCAATGGTGAGACTATACCAAAATCACGAAATTATTTCTTCTAATTCCAATTTTATCAACTTTACGGAAATGATCTTGAAAATCAAAAATGTTGTCCTATTTCTCTTATATCTGATGAATCAGATGGTACCTTAGATCGTCACAAATTTATGGCTTTGTGATTGCTGTATTTCCCATAGCCATGTTCTCTACCACTCTCTGTCAGAACATGATGGTTAGATTTCTCTTCCATATCCATATTTTTACCTATGTGGAAACCCAGTGATTAGTTTATTTGGGTAAACGTTATGTTTCATACGTTTTTTTAAAGAGTGTTTTTGGTACACCTTTTTACGATGTGGGTTTCTATTAAAGAGACTTTCGAGTAGTAAACCATTTATAACCCTGACGAATTTCGAAGGTGAAATTCATTTAAAGGGGGGTAGAATGTAAAATCCTGAGATTTTATGAAAAAATATTATTTTAATTTCATTAATGTCTTGTGTTGTACGCTACACCAAAAGGATCTTGCACAACATGAATCCTTGACTTGCCGTTCATTACATGCAATCGCGACCTTCCTCGATAGCGTGTGTAGTACGCAATACCGAGTTTCACTAAACTATGATATGCTATTAAAATATTATTAAAACTAGCCGTTATGAATAGTAATAATAACTTTTTCATATTTTGTAAATTTTATTTTTCAAAATGGACTTCATTTTTGTATTCGGAATATCGAAATTATCTTAGGGTGAAATTTGGGTACTTTTCGGATAACTTTCATTTTCTGATGAATAGTGAAAATTACTAAATTTTAATTAAAAACAACCTTTTTAATAGAAATAATTAATAGTGATAAATTATTAATTTGAGTGGTTTTAAAGTATATTTAGAATATATTTTTACAATTTAATACAATTTTGTTCCTTGGATGTAATTTCACATTTAAACCAGACATAAATAAGTGTCAATCTTTTGATAGTTATTATCTCTTAAGAACACGCTATTTGTTTTGGCGATGGGAATTAATTTTTAAATTAATTAATGCAACTAATATGTTTTGAATTTTTTAAAATAGACATCATTTTTGAGTTCGTAATATCAAATATATCTTAGGCCTAATTTTTGGTATTTTTCTAGAAACTTTCATTTTTTGATGAATAGTGAAACCAGTAAGTGGTAGTTAAAAAAAATGATTTTTTCATAAAACATAATTTTACCGCTTCTGTGAGTGGAATTTAAAAAATCTGAGAGGCATGGTTGATTTCAGTAAGTAAAATGTGGTTCAATGATGTGAAAATAATTTTCGGTGAACAGTGACATTTAACTTTTTTTTACCACGGTTAAAAGTAAATAGAGTAATTAAGGGTAAAAATGATATTATTATTACCCTAAAACATGTACTAATTCCATTGGATAAGTTTAATTCGACAAAAAACTACATTAGGAATAAAATATGACCATTTAGGTCCACTTGGATTAGATTAGGACATTTATTATTAATTTATTAAAAGAAGGGCTAAAATAGTTTAAATAAAAGTTTAATAAGTACATAATTTTTAATATAGGGTTATACATGAGATAAAGTCGACTATAAATATTAATTAGAAAGCTAAAAATATTTCCTACATAATTTTATTTTATTTGTAATTTTTTACATTAAATAATTTAATTTATTTATGACACAATGATGATGGAGTAATTATCTTATTAATGAAATATTAACATAATTGATGTTATAAATATGCAAATAAATATTATTTGATACTTTTTATGAATTAAATTAATTTTATAGGTTAATATGACATCTTATTATTGATTTAAGTAACTTTTTTCGAACTAATCATTCTCCTATGATTTATCCAAAAATCAATTACTAAATATTGTCAAAATTGGTATAAAATAGTTTTTAAAACAAATATTATATTATAAATTGTTAATTTATTCATAAAAATCTACGGTTCAGCCAAATAAGTTAGATAAGGATATATATATTTATAATAAACAACTTGGGGTTCGTTTTTCTTGTTATATTATGTTTGTTAACACTATAGTGTAAGAACAGAAAAAGACACGGTAAAAGTAAAATTATCTAACTTAAAGATAAAACTAAATTATACGGTTAAAATAATAAACTAAACTTGTCAAAATTATATTAGATGAGAGGATTTAGACCCATCCCCACCTTAGCCTCGATATAACTCAATTTTGAGCTATTAAAAACCGAATATGACTATATAATAAAATAATATTTTTTTGTTATTCCAAAGGTGCCCCTCTCCTCCCTTATAAAAGTGCACCTCCTCCCTCTCTTCCTCACACCACTTTGAGCCTTCAAGCTCATCCAAACCCTACCAAATCATCTTATATACTTCCCTAGAAGCATCCTAGAGGTTCTGGTATTCTTCAAAGACCAATTTTAGTTCCCTAAGAGGAGGACTCAAGGAGGCGCTTTAAAGAAGACGTAATGTCCGTTACCGATTCTTTCAACTTTATTTCTTCTTCCACTTATTCTTCTTAGGTTGTTTCATTATAAAGTAATAACATCAGTATCACTCATATACTGATATGTTATTATATGTATGAAACAACCCTATTTCACCTTCTATCCATCCTACGGAAAATGAAATCACCGCGCGTGTGTACGTATGGAATACTGTCTCCACGCCGTGGTGTAATCAATTTCCCCCCACCACCTTAATTGGATGGGTATAATGGTGTAAATAATAACTATATATGATTATTATAAAGTGATATTGATTCTGAAATAGTATACATACACTCCAATACAATTCCACGATCATGGGAATGATATCTTCGCTCGTGCGTTCGTACGGAATACCATCTCCACGACGCGATAAGATTCATTCTCCATGTTAACCATTCATGAATGATTATAAAGTATATATAATAATTAATCATGAAATATATGACATAATAATGATACTGGATTTATTTGTATATATATGTATGTCATCTACTTAATTCCATTCAACTCAATAAGGAAATGAAAACAGCGTCCATGCGTACGTACGGCCTACCGTCTCCATGAACGGTGTATTTCTTTCCATTTACTGATCTATTATATATATTAATATTCTTAATATATATAATATATAAATCATGTTTTATATTCTGGAATTAAGTAATCATTATCTAAGTGACCATATGAATAATTACAAGTCAAAACACGGACGACAAATGAAACGATTTTACCCAAAATGCTCTTTAAAATGGAATTTAAAAAAGAACGGGTCATATAAACTCATAAGTGAACCATATATGACATCATAACAATAAGTATGATTCTGAAAAAAGTCAATAACTTTATTTAAATCATTATACAGGAGGTTTGGACACTTACAAAGCAAATCGGACCTAAGGTAAGGGTTAACTTTTTCCAATCTCGTTTTTATCCGAGATTTTTTATTCGTAAGTATTTACTGGGGTTATATTTATCATCCATGTCCTTCTTTTCTAAAAATGTTTTCATGTAGGTTTAAAGTCCTTTTTACCCCTTTTGACTTTTACGACATGGTATGTAAGGAATCTTTCTTTTGATTACGTTATGAGGTACTTTTTGACTTTTCCGACAAAAGTACGAGGAGAATTCTATTTTTTAACTTATACTGCATGAACGGATTTTTACGGTTTCATAACGCCTCATTTTCAGGAAGCTTACTCTACATGATTTTATGAATATTTTCAAAAAATACTTGTATTTTAAAAGTGAATGGTATTTTTTGAAAAGAAAATGATTTTCACGAAGAAAAGATATTTTCCTCAAGAATTCATTTCAACTATTTTATCAAAACCATTTTCCATCTAAGATGACATTATTTGATATGTTTATGTTTCAAGTTTAATTTATTTATGATTTACATGGTTCACTTTTCTTATGATGAAATGTCCATTTGTTTTATATGGATAATGAAATGATGGGATGATGTTTATGAAACCCATTTTATTCTTTGGGTTATGATGAATGTTTTAAGGTTATTTTGTGGCACAAGTAAGAATGATTTCATTATGAGATGGGTGGGAACTATATTTACCTATAATGCATTGGGTAAAGATTTATATCTCATGAGATAGACATGGCTGGAATGGCAAGTTAAACCGGTTCAGTAATACAGGACTGGAATGAGGAGTGAACTCGATTCATAAAGGGACTTTGTCCACTATGATGGTCTTGGCAGCAATGCCTTGGCTAATATAGAAATCATATCATGTTCTTAATGGTTACCACAATTACATGTTTTATTCCCATGATATTTTATCATTCTTATTGTTTTTTATGATATATTCCATACTTACTTCCATGTTTTATGTCATTTCTCAAGCTTTTGATGTTTAAACATTATGTTCATGTTTTTATGTTCAATTGTATATGTTATGTTTATTTTATCCTTGCTTACCCTTACTGAGCATTTGAGCTCACCCTTTTTATGTTATCTTTTCCCCAGGATATAAATAAAGGTTTTAGGTAAGAAAATAAGGGGGAAGATCTTTATGGGAGATGTTGAAGATCTTTCACCATGATTAGAAGAATACGTTCCAAGTTTCCAAAGACACTAAACTATTACGGTCCTTGTGTGTCTGTTTTTGTTACGTATTAAGTATTTCGCAAAAGTAATGTAATGTCCATGTACGTCAAGTTTCGGGTCTCTACAAATAAACCTATCCATATATATAATTTTAATTTCATATATATTGGGAAACAATGGAAAATTTTAAAAAACCCCTAAGAAGTTACCAAGAAATTATAAATGTATGTAACAACATATCTAAGCATGTAATGCCTAGATTATTCCCCAAATAGCTTATGTATTCAATAAAAATTGTTTATTTATAGAGGATGAGAATAAAATCATACACTGTATGATATACAAATAATATTCTCATGGAAATGTGATTGAAGAAAATTAAATACTAGTGAATAAAAAATAAATCATCATATTTCTCAGAGAGGTAAAACTATATCACATCCCCACCAATCTTCTCTCATCATGGTATAACTATAAAATGATATATCAATATTAAAACTTGCATATTAGATTGGTAACCCTCAAAATATTCCACATTGGTTGGTATCTCTAATACCTCATCACCAAATGCCCAATGCTATAATCATATCAATATATCTTGTCACCTATGATGTGATATTCGACATGACCCTACCTACTATAGTGCCAGGCTTGTATAAATAACTTAGGATGACATCAGTATATCAATATCATCACCTAATACTCATCTTCTAATCCATAACCATGTAGTATATCTAAATTACACTACAACTCATGTATCATGGTTTATACCATAATCCATCAAATTCCATGAATATACACCTGTAGGATACACTTTTCATAATAGATAGAATAAAATTATGTTCTCTAGTAATAATCCACTACAATATGTACATACATGTATAATAAACTTTAGAACTATAAGAGACCATTTATACATGTACCTATCATATTCAATCATATCTTGGATATGAGTACACAACAAGATATATCTAAATGGATACTGGTGAAGAGGGAGAATTGAGGAATACATTCCCTTGAATACATGAATTTTAAGGATAACACCAAAAATCAAAAACCAAAAACTATTGGGAATTATATTCCCTCCTAACTAAATTTGTGATGTATATGAAATATTAAAACACAAAAATATATCACAAACATGCAAACTAATGTCAACTACCTATCCTTAGAATCAACTATATCAGTCACTCTATATGACACCCATCAACCACTTTTGAGGACTATGAAATAAGGCATCATATAATTACAAAGTATCGACACTGAAAATTAGAAATCCCTTTCACTAATAATTAATATTATGTAAATAATTCATTAAACCCCATTATAAATTAATGTTTGATCATTCTTGTGTTCAACCCAATACTCATTGAGCATTCATTCAAACAATCCAATGGATATCATTTAATAAATAGAAAATTATCGATATTAACATCCATCCCATTGGATTATTTATTAATTAGTTTACTATACAATGACAATAGAATTATGTAAGTAAATGTGATATTCCAAAACCAATGATGCAATAATTGTGCATAAACAATAGTAATACATAGTTAGAAATCACCACAAAAAACATTATGAAAAAATATTGATTAGAAGAAACCATTATGTATGATGTGAACACCCTATTATATTTCAATACCAATGAATCAATAAAAAACCCATCACAACATTTTGAAAATAAGAAGGCTTCACAATCAACTCACACTGCCCATTATGAGAAATTACTGGAAAAATATCCAATTTATAAAAGGTCCAAAATAAATCATAGAAATAGATTATAATCCTTGAGTAAGTACATTGGGAAATAAAAAGTATTTCTAGTAAAAAAAATTAAATAGCCAACCATGTTCATAAACCCAAGTCACATAATCCATTAACAAATAAGAATGGGCCTCCATATCCTAAAAATCATGAATTTAGGGAAAAAATATTTTCAATACCGTTTTAAATTAACCAATTCATTTTCCACATGTATCATTCACATTTAACCTATCATTAATTTTAGTAAACAAAAAAAATTCAACCATAATCATGCTTAAAAAATAAATAGATATAAAATAGTTTTCATGGATGCATGTTAATTAAAATTCATATATTACATCAAATATCCAAACCAACTATACTTTCTTTATGTTGATTATTTAATTTTATAAATTTCAAAGATTAAATAAAACAATAATAATCACATAAAATTTATAAGTTACTAGTATAAAATAATAAGAGGAAGAATCAACAATGAATCACCAAGTTATGTTATAACATCCTTTTCTGAATTAATTTATAGTTATGTTTTGTAATTACCTAAAATCCAATTACACTATTTCCAAAATAAGAGTAATAATTATAATTTCGAATAAATAAAATGTTGTAATGAATCCCCTACCACGAGTCAAAGAATCATGGAAATCATCACTGATGATTGGAATAATAGAAAAATAAAACAACAAGAAACATGATGGAAATATTTTCTAAACCAAACTACGACAATATTAAATCAATTCATACTAGTATCATAACTAAAAACCAAAGAACATTACCACATGAACCCCATTAAAGAACAAAATTGGGAAGACTAGGGGAGAAGAATATAGGGTACCATTATGCAATATATTTTTAGCCTAATAAATAAATTTGTTTCAACCATAAATAAAAATAGCTATAGAGGTATAGAAGGGCCTTGGTTTCAATGCATGTTCAATTTTATAGAATCATTATTGAACCACGGAATCTCGAAGACTCTAATTTTAAGGGAAATGAAAAAAAATAACCACCAGGGTGTGATGACCCACATTATACCTATAGTAACTCCGATAAAAGTAAAATTTGATTATTAATCATTTATTCCAATAAGATTCATGCTCTTTAAATTATTTATTTTCTCTTATTTTATTTTTATTATACTATTGACCATGGTGTGGAATATATTGTTTAAGACACTCATGTGGCCACAATTTCCATAATCAATTATTGAGGTGAAAATAATTCATGTTTTAGCTCTCCATGTCTAATAGATTGACATGGATAGGTTAAGATCACTATTTACCCAATTATAATCTCTTCTCCACCTAGTCTATATTTCTCAAAACAACTCCCATCACCCTAGATACTTTAACACTCCCTTTTCACAAAGGGAAATTAAAAATTCTTGAAGTCGAAGGAAACCATTCATTTTAAAAAGGAGATCTTTCTTATTTCACATAGGGAAACTTTTTAGGAAAAAAATACTTTGAAAGTATAAATCTTGATAATTTTCTCCCAATGGATCCCCAGGAACAAAAAAATTATGTATCAATATTAAGGTGTTAAAATTAATCATAAAAATGACACCACACTATGACCAAAACTTTGAATGAAGCTCTATTATTGCCATCACCAAACCTATTTTCATTGAATAATGATCCTAAATATGTTTAAAACATAACACTAACCTATATAACTCAGTGAAGCTCTATCTTGAAACCTTTATTACCAAGATAATGAAATTGAGATGAATTCAAAAAATAAACCCCAGATAGTTATCATAAGGTATATAAAAAAATCATTAAGTTAGGGTTGTAGTAGGTACACTAATGTTTTTAAAAAACTTTTTTCGATCCTATTAGTGCCACTCAATTATTATCATCAATTGAATCCAATATAATTAATTGATTTCAAAATGTATAGATAATGAATTGTTAGTGAAAAAATCACAGTTTTATGATGGTTTCATCCCAAATCATATAATCCATATTCATTAGAAGTTTAAAGGAATTTGATTCACAAGAGTCTTATTACTTCCCCTTTTGTTGAATATGATGTCATATTGTAAATGGATTGGTTGTATCAACATGCATACTATATAAATATTCAGGATATAAAAGTCACATTTTAGATCCCCAATCAATCATTAATGATTTATTAGTTCAAGGTTGATCACAATCTCTATATAGAAATTAATTCCAATATATGGGTCTTAATACCAATTCATGAGAGGTATTTGGTTCAAATGGTTGGTAAAAATAAAAATATTTAGGATATGAAAATTTTGAAATTATACGATGATGTTTTCTCAAAATAATATCATAGTCTTCTCGCATATTTGGAGGTCTAGTTTTATATAGAAATCATATATGGTGTATTCCTCTATCAGTGACTCTTTAAATAATATCTTTGATAGAATTACAAGAATATAAAAAGAAGCACTAAGAGAACTAAGATAAGGGTTCTATATTCGTAAGTGGTTCACTATGTGGTGGAATAGTTTTTTATGAATAAAGATGGTTCAATTTATCTCTTCATTAGTTATTAATATACAAAAAATAAATATCTATAAAACATATGCCTAGCCATATATTTATGATTATTTTTTTAATATTTTAGGGGAAAAATAAATATCAATTATTTACATTTAATATAGGTATTATATATAAATTTTGAAAAGTTATGACACACTCAATAGAACTATTCATAAAATAAGAAGTCACTTTGAATTAACAATGATAACAATAAAACTAAAAATATTTCCTAATATCATCATAGATCTGATAAATAACATCATTAAAGACATAATGATTAAAATTTTCATAGTATATATAGATGATATAATAATATATTCTAAGATAAAGTAATATAATTTAGGCCCTATGTGTTTTTTTGAAGGAATTAAGAATGGAGTAGTTGCATAGGAAATTTTGCTTCTGTGAATTATGGTTACAAAAAACATTATTTATAGATTTTTTAATAAAACATGATGATATATATAGATACTTCATACAAAATCATTTATTTGGAATGGGACAAACCATCCACTATAATAATGGTACATAATTTTATTATATTGTCTAAGAATTATCAAATATTTATGGGAAATCTTCCTCGAATTTCAAATCCACTAACCCTGATTTCACAGACGGGAGTCATATTCCATTGGACATGTGAATATAATGATAATTTCAAGGAATTAAATAGATGTTTTGTAATTGAACTAGTACTCAAACTAACTTTTAGGGTAGATATAGTTTTGGTATAATATAAAATATTAATAAGATAGAGATGTGTCAACATAAAAAAAGAGAAGGTGATAGATTATACCTTATCATTAATTAAATATCTTTGGAAAAAATTAACAAACACATGATTTATATATTAAAGTGGTATTATTTGAAATAATGTTATGGATTCCTCCTATATATATTTTAAAATTTTAAAAATATAGTAATCACAGGAATTTAATGTATAAATTCACTTATAGTGAGTTAAACATGTACCAAATGGGATGACATGAGTTGATGAAATACAATGAATTCTAAATATATTATCACCCTAGGAAGTACAAAAATATGGATAATTCATTCATTTTGATGGTTCATGATACCTTATACATAATGAGGATTTAAAGTGACCAAATCCACTCTAATTTATAGAATATAGTCCTTTCTATCATAATTAATGGGAATAAATTCATTCTTTAATAAACTACTACTCAACTACCTATCAATGAGATGATCAAAGAGGAAATAAAAAAGGATATGGGGACATATAAAGGGATAAAAAAATTATTGACTCTAAATTTTATTGTTTTTAAATTAAATTATTTAGAAAATGAAAATGTGTTCCTTAAATATAAGAATTGATGATTTATTTTTTAGATGGCTCACATAACTGATCATGGTCTATATTTCCAAGAAGCATAAATAAATTCAATAATATCTCGAATCATTTCATGTCTTATAATATGTTCATATATATTGCATTGTATTTACCTCAATTCTTAGTATTCTAGAAGGTTAATGTGGAATAATACATGTATAAGGGTATTATGAAAGTAAATAAAATACCATTATATAAATTGAAGAACAACACATATGGTATATTTTTAGTACATACTAAAACATAAAAATGATATAACTTTATTTGGATTAATGATAATTTCCATATGAAATTAGATAATTTTAATACCATTATAATATATTTCACACTAAAATCCATTATAATAATTTACAAAAAAATTAGTAGATATACTACATGAAGTACCACTTTTCAGTATATCTATTATGGATCTGAGGTCTACCATAATTTTATTGATAATTCTTCAACATGAATTTCATATAGATATAATAATTTATGGTATTTATCACACTCATATGATTAGTTAATACCAAAGGACTACCAAAAATGAAGATAACATATTGATATACAGTTAAATTGAATTAAATGGTGTTTGGTATAAACAATAACCCATAGTACACTTCACGTATAATAATACATTCCATTATACCGTTAAAATGGGACTATATGAGGTGTGGAATGTGATTAGGATCAAAACTCTAAATTTTTTTTTTGAATTTTTAGAGAATATGATGGTAGGACTAGATATTGATCATTATATTTTAGAAAATGTTCAAACTAGTAGACCAAACATTAGAACTATAAAATTTTTAAAGGAGATCTACGTTGATAATCAATGTTTCAATTTAAATTTTGAAGTTTGAGAAAATATTTCCTTTTAATATCGTCAACAATGATCATTATGAGTTTTTAGATAAATGGAATGTTGATCCACAGATTTAATACTCTTTTATGAGATCTTCAATCATTTGGTTACACCAGAATATTAATTTTCACTTTCACCAAACCTCTCCCATGTACTTGTTGTGTTCTATATATCACTTTTTTTATATACATAGCCAAACATAATTATATATAGAAATCAAATTTATTAAAAATAAAACATGATATACCTTATCAGGAATATCTAATATAAATTACAGCTCATAAAGATAATGTACTACGAAACATGTGTAGTCACAAGTTTAATGATCTCTAGTTGAAAAAGTGTCTCTAAATAGGTCACCGGTATGTATGGTTCTAAAGATTCATTTTTATGTGGGTTTATTTTTGAGAATTTGGGTACTAGGGGTTGAAAATAATTTTTTTGGGAAAATAGACTAGAGTACAGGATTGGTACACTATTTTTCTAACTATGTCGATAAACGTGTAAGGATGCTAATGTAGGAAATCATGTAATTTTTCATGGGTTGATAATTATTTTTCAAACTATTCAAGGTCTATGGGTATCAATATAACTTCATTTCTGGGTATATAATATCTTCCACATGGTTTCCACAATTGTTTTATAACCATGCTACCAAACCACTCTTGTTTTCTGGTTCATTAAAATTTTGGATCATTTCATGATTTCAATAGATTTATTTTAATAAACATGGACTTTTTTCTTCCCCCATTCATGTGAAACTCTTCTTACATGGAATTAAACCTTAAATCATGAATTTTCCATTATTCTTCCCCTTTTTTAAACTTTTTCATAAATTTAAAAGATGTGTGGAACCTTGGATGATGGTTTGGATGTTATTAGGTTGTTAAATTTGGGTTTTGGTTTTATTATTTTTGGATTAGGTGTGTGATACCTTATCCTTCCTAATTTGTGTGGTCTTCATCGGAGGCAGTGAATAAGGAACAATTTATGGGGTAAAGGTCTATATTTAATGGTGTTTCCCATGGATCAACTTTAAATTTTTATTCACTTTTTGTTTATGAATATTTACCATCCATTTAAACAATAATGTTTTGTTATATAAACCATGTTTCATTTGATCCATAGAATGAGTTGGCAATTAGATTATTTTTATATTTTTGTAAAATGGGGTTTTTCTTGTGTCAACTATATAGGTTCGAAAAAAATTCTCAAAATATTGTTATTGCTAAAAATGATTTTATAAAGGTAATTTAGAAATGATTTATCCTTATATAATAATGTTTTATAAATTGGTAATTTTGTTTTATTAATGAACATTTTGAAATGTCTTTTGATCAGTTGAAATTGTGATATGATTGGAATTGACATTGATTAACACATACGAATAAATCGGGTGTTATATAGGGTCTCTCAAGGGACAATTAAATATTTTTTTATGATTTATGGGTGATATGTCATTAATTTTTTCAAGGTATGGTGAGAAATTTTATTTGTAATAGTAGAGATATGACACTTTTTTATCAAATAGACTATGTTATATCTCAAATTTTCTTTTGACGAAGGCTATTAAAGCTCTGCTATATTTATCTATCTAGAAAACTTATTTTCAATGCCACTCATAGTTGACCCATGTGGTTAGATAAGTTTTTGAACATTTCTTAGGATGAGTTGATCATTATGATTTTATGTATTAGGTTTGTTCTAGAATTGATGTGATACCATGGGTTACGCAAATCCCATTTACTTTTCATTATAATTATTTTTATTATACATACCCCTATCATGCCATATTTGGGATTATTGAGAATTTGGACCCATATGGACTTGTTAATTAATTTGAGACCTTTTGATAATAGTTTTGGAGAACTTATTTTGATTATAAGGAAAAAAGATATTTCAGAGGGTTGGTTTATAGAAATTTTTTTCAAGGTGACATGGTATTATAAATGAGTTTTTAAACTAGTTTATCACTTTTTATGGCTTGAAATATTTAAATAGATTCATGGTGGAATCATATAGGGAACTATTATTCTAAACCTATATATTATTTTGTGTATATGTTGAATTTTTTTGTCATATATAGGTAATGTAATTGAAAATATGTACATTTGTGGCTCTTCTTGATTATCATTTTCTATTGTTTTGATGGGGTAGATTTAGTCTCATCATGATGACTTTTGTGGATTTATTTTGGGGTTTTTTGTACATATTGGGATTTTTTTATAGGATATGTTTTGTCCTTTGCCATGTTTTGAATTTTTTTAATCTGAACATGAGATACCATCGTCATGTCCTGTTACAACATGTTATGTATATGATGTTCTAATGCGGTGCATGGTATATGAATTAGTCTTTAATTGATTAAGTTGGTTGGTTTTTTATAGTTAAATAGAATATAATTATTTGGTAGTGGAGTTTCACTTTTATCTATGTCTGATTCCATTTTATCTCTATACAAAAAATTCTCAAAAAAAATTTCAATATTTTGAGTGC
Organism: Viscum album; assembly: GCA_963277665.1. Lineage (NCBI taxonomy): Eukaryota > Viridiplantae > Streptophyta > Magnoliopsida > Santalales > Viscaceae > Viscum > Viscum album. The sequence goes on along the minus strand of OY728142.1, from coordinate 1,322,978,913 downwards.
TTATCAAAAGTTTATAGTGATCACGAACATGCTTCAAGATGTGTTGTGTGTTGGATTGGGTGATGGGATTGGTCATCTCTGGTATGTCTATTAATAAATGGTATTGGAGGACTTAATTTTGATGGATAAATTCTAGTTTTTAGAAATGGCCATCATGAAATTATATGTAAGAGGGGATTATTTCCTAGAAATCTATTCTTCGTATCGAACAGTGAGTTTGTCTGAGAGTTCTTGGACTGTATTTATGATTTGAGACTGTTTATGGGATGTTAAATAAAATTTTGAGGTATTTACATATTTATATTATTTCAAAGTGTATTTCCATGTGTTAATATTAGTTTTTAGTTGAATCAAGGAAGTTTGAAGGAGGTTCACTATTTAGGTTCATGGTTTGATGTAACCATGTTCATACTATACATCCTTATCTATAAAATTCCAATAACACCCGCATTTTTGGTGCATGGTTTTTATAGATGTGTGAATTTTTTTAAAATTTTATCAATTTCATTATATGTTCACCCATTTTAAATTTTTTTTTCTATTGTTTCTAGGGTTTCCTTTTTATACCCATTAAAATTGTTTATTTTTGGTTATTTTATGGTTTTTGGGTTAACTTATGTTTTTACATGGAATAATAATTGGGTGTTATAAAAAAATTCCTCAAAAAAAGACTCCACATAGACATTGATAGGGTGATATAGATAATAACCTAGTGATTTAGTTAATCTAATCATTAGGAAATGTTGGGGGTCAAGAGAAGACATAGAAAGTGATACACTTCAAAGATATTAATATACAAAGTTCAACCATTTTCAGTAGTGGAAAAGGACCCAATGATCATGAGGCATGATTTGGATATAATTGAGTTATTGTTTTTCTTAAATACCCACAATACCTAAATGGTTAGCTTTAGATATTATGTGCTTGAAGGGCTGGTTAGAATGTGGCGGGGTCATTGGTGCTAGGAAGATGTCTTGGGGATCTCATGTGGGACACTTTTAAAGAATCCAATAGTCGATATTTTTAACCAGAGACATTGTGGGTCATAAAGGCCTATAAGTATTTGACATTTGAGAAAGGGGATCAATTTCTTATGGAGCATGTTTCTTGACATTATAATTTTGTTCATAACTCCTCAGACCTCCACGTGAACAATGACCTCAAGGATCAAAGTTTGAAATGGGATTAATGTATGAAATAAGGTGCATTGTTATTTATCTCCAAATATAATTCTATTAATAGGTTTTTGGAATGGTAGTTATGAAATAGGTAGATTTGTCATGTATAATAGGTCTCTTTGGCTGGTTGCTAGAGAACCTTTTCATGTCTCTATTAGGAGGAACATCCTCATCATGGAAGTAAAAAAAGTGATTAGTTTTCAATAGGTAGTGTATTATATGGTGTATAAGTAGGTTGTATGATATAAGTGTGATTATGGTATTTAGACTAGGCTGAATAGCCTAGAGACTCTGAGGGTGTGCCACTAGTGTGGCTATCTCATTAATAATTTTCACTTACGGATGATTTTTTCAAGGTTGAGTGGTGTAAGAACCACATAATCAATTTTTTATTATGTGTATTATATTATTATAAAGGTTGATGGATCCATACCTTAGTTAAATGATTATTAAAATAAGATTAATATTACTCTAGTTGGTCCAATATCTCGTTATCTTCAAGCAACTGAGGTTTTTTTAGATTGCTCAGATTACCTGCGAACCAAAATGAGATGTATGATGTTTATTGCTTCTCCCTTAGTATCCATTATATTCAATTCATGTGAATATCATTATTTTATCCCACAAAAATTTCATGGTGATTTGGATACTTGTTTAGATTTTATGCATTATTTTATGTATTTTCTTATGCCTTGGTTAGGAGGAAGGAAGTAAGGGAAAAAGATTCAAGTGTAATGGGTATTTTTTTATTTTATTGATATAGAAGTCATTTAGAATTTACAAATTTTGGATATGTATGATTTAAAAATTATTATCAACATCGATTGTTTGATTGATTAAATTTCCTTATTGATACATATCACAAAAGGGTTTAGTTCATTAAGTTTAATAGGATTGTTTACATATTTCATGGTGAGTGTGATCCACGATTAGAGATTTCAGGACCAGATTCATTAGATTTGGGTCTGATCTCATGTTATTTTTCTATGCTATTATTTGATTCCCCATATTTGGGTTTGGTATGTTAACATACAGTGTATTTGGATAGTTACCCTAATATATTTCTAGAGTGGTTTTTTGTTTTCTCCCCATTTATAGGTGGAGTTATTCATTGATATACTCCTGGAGATGAACCATGTCTCCTTGATGTCTTACCATATGAATCCGACCAAGATAAAAGTGTTAAATGTCTCAATAGAATACCTAAAGGGATATAGATTTATCTATCCTAGTGTGTCAGAATGGGGTTTCCCTATTTTTTGTATGTAAGGTGAAAATAAGGCATTAAAATTAAAATACTATACTAAGATCAATCAAGTGACTATAATGAATAATTACTAGTTTCCTTGAATTGATGAACATTTTGACTGTCTTAGATGAGCTTGTTTGTTTTCCCAGGATGATTTGTGATCAAAGTACCACTAGTTGAGGGCCTAGGAAGTGGATGTACCAAAGAATAATATTCAAATATAGTATTTTTATTTTTTATATTTATTTATTCCATTTTGGAATAAAAAATTTCTTATGGTCTTTATGGAATTTATGATAGAGATATTCCAATTATTTTTTGTCTCTTTCATGGTCATATTTTCTTTTGTAATCTTGGTGTATTCTATAAAAAGGAAGATCATGATGACCATATAATGGTTATTATGTTATTTTTAGGGAGAACCATCAATATTACAATCAATAAAAAATTTAGTATTGGATCTATGAGGTGATGTTCTTGGGCCATGTGATTTATGAGAGATGGGATTTAGTGGATCTTGACAGGTTTTAAGCAATAATTTAATGGTTGTAGTCCACGAATTGTTTTAAGAAAATAAGCTTCTTGTGTTTAACTGGGTATTGTTGATTTTTTAAAAAAACTATCTGGGCAAGATTGAAACTTGAATAATTTTACAAGGAATGGGGTGAACATTGAATGTGCAAAGAAGGGAATGTTTTTCGAAATTTTTTGGAAAGCTGACATTAACATTAGATATGATTGTTCTTAGTAATGGGAGAGATTATTTGGTGCATTAAGATGTATCTTGTATGTTTTTGGGATATGAGTGATTCATAGAAACTATATATATAGCATATGGATTGCAATAGGTGCATCCACATGAACAGAATTGCCCCACAAAAGTACTAGGGTAAGAATTAATGATGCATGAACTAAATATATAGAAACATTACCTCTGAATGGAAATGTTTAGAGAGTATTATAATCATAAAACTATGAATTATATATTTTTTTAGAGAAATTTGAACCACATATAAAGATTCTAGTTATAATATCTTCATAAAATTTATTTTGATATTTATTATACACTCAGCTAGTAGAACATAGTCATCAAAAAGTTGTGGAAGAATCCTCTAGTGTAGTCTATTTATGAATTTGAAATTTAGTCTGGACTAAGGATTTTTTTCTGATCTATATCTTATGGTGTAAGAGGATTAAGGGATGGGGTTTTTTGGATATTGTGTATTTTATACCTACACTCATAAATCATGTTATAAGTAAGAAGGCATCTGATGTGGAGTTCCAGTTAATTAGATGAATTATAAATGATGGTTAGAAATCATGTTATTAGTCGTGATGTCTGGATAAATTTATACTTTTTAGGAAATAGTTTGTGGTTCCTTTGAGATCGAGGTAGGAGGTGATGAAAGAGGAAGATAATTATAGTTTGGGTGTACACCCTAAGAAAACAATGGTGTTTTATACATTATGGGGTCAATATTGGTGGTCTTAGATAATACTTGAAGTTTCAAAACATTTTTCTTGATGATTCTCGTTCCAAAGAATTAATATTGAGCATCAAAGATTAGTCGAATAGTAAAAACCACTTCCTATCCTAGAATTTATGTGGAATGAGATCTAAATAGATTTAATGTTTTTTCTCTATCACACATTGACTGGGAAGGATTCCATATTGGTAATTATAGATCATCTCATTGAATCAGCCCACTTTCAATATATAATTTAGTCGATGAAGATAGTGGACCTCAAAATCATATATGTTGTAGTGGGTTTTAATATTTATCATGTCTTTGTAATGATAGTTTCATATAGGTTCTACCATTTAACTAATTAGTTATAGAAGGGACTCATAGAGTCCATTGGAACAGAGATATGGTTGGGCATTCTGTATCACCCAAAAAATGATGGTTAGTCTCGGAGGACCATCTTGAGTATCGAGGATATGTAATAAGGGTTTGTTCTATATTTCAGGGGTTTTGGGAAAGACACATTTGTTCTGAGTTTTTTACAATAACAGTTTCTTGAATTTGATAAACAAATTCTCCATATGAGCTATTTTGGGGGTTTCTATGCTAATTGTTATATTATTTAAAAAATGCAGGTATGTATTTCTTATTAGGACTAAGTATCATCCGAAATATGATAGAGATATTAAAACTGATTCGAGAGAGTTTGGTTACATCTTAGTGTCTCCAAAAATGATTCAACGATCAACATCTTCACCATATTGTGATTCATTTTTGGGATCAGGCCTTTCTTAGGGTATATCTTCAACTGGGTATCCATATCTAGGTAATTTTAGGAACGTTTGAACTACATTCCGTTCATCTATTTTTATTTGTGTAATTATGGAGGAAATATCCTTGATCTATGAGGATGGGATAATTGTTTTACGGGGGAATCGAACTATCCTGTTTTCTTATGAGAATTCATCAGGAGTTTATGGGGGGAAGAAATTGGCATGACAGGTAATTTGTGACCCACACCGGGACACTGGTATTTCTATTTTCATAATTTTATTTTAAATTAAATTCCCTATTAGTTTATGAGTGTTGTGTGTGGAATCCCCTATTTTTCTAGAAAATATACTGAGGCACGCAATAGGTGGATTATTTTTCAAACCGTGTGTCTAATCAAGTGATGGTAATTTTTATGGGTACAATGCACCTATGCATGGTTTTAGAAAATTTCATCAAACAATGAAAGGCTCAGGGAAACCATGAGGGTTGTTTTTTAGGGAGTTGTTATCTCTATCATGGTGGGCATATGATTTTCCTAATCGAGTGGCTAACTTGGGAAAATTTTTTATTCATAAACTTATTTTAGGAATTTATCGAGATTACCTAAATGTATTTTAATCAAATTTTCCACATTTATTCGCTAATTAGTGTGTATATCATCTCTATTGGAATTGGATCTTCCCACCCTCCATATTTATATATTATCCTTTGATTCAAAATCATTTCAATGACGTTTATCCATAATAGTTGAGTTTTCTTCGTCCTTTTCACCCTTCTTATGCTTTGTCTTTAATTTTCATGAAATTTTTGAACCCAAATAGTCAGTTTGATAAACCTATGGTTATTAAAACAGGTTTTCGTAATATTTTTCTTGTATTTTGTGTTTGACGCCTTATTTATCCTATTTCATGTGGTTCTCGTTAGAGTTGAATAATTTACAATCATTTTTGAGGCAGGCTTCTCTATTTAAGGTTGTTTTCCAAACATTATCATTATTCTCATAATAACATTTGGTTTATGTTTTCATATTTCAATTTGAAATAATTTTTTTTATATAACATGTTTTATATGTTCCATCGCATGAGTTTGAAAACATATTCTATATGTGGTGTTTCCAAATAGAGAAGGCTTTAGTGTACTCTATGTTTTTGTAAAATGGGATCAAAATGTTTTAAATATTCAAATGGATCTCTAAAGTGGTTTTAGAATTTATTTTTCCTTTTCTAATGGTATTTCATAAAACATTCATGTTTTTTTGTTATTTTTTCCTATGAAACAAATATTTATGCATCTTTCAAGTGATATGATTGATATGGAATTGAGTAGAACCTAAGAATACTTATGATGTCTATTAGGGCCCTTTGTAAAAAGACTAAGAGAGTATCTATTGGTTTTACAAGGGACCATGAGATCCTTTGGTTGGAATATTGAGAGAGATATTCCACTTCTTTAGCCAAGAGACATTGAGATATCATAGATTTGGGCCAATGAAATAATGTGAGTCTATCTTCCTTGTTTAACTAGATTGAAAAACTCAATTTAGTCTCATTGAAATTATACAATTATTATCACACAAGACCATGGAATTTATTCTATTTTATTATTTTATTAATGTTGGATCTTTTGATTGAGATTTTGGTTGGGTTCCTAGTTTAAATATTTTAGTTCTGATTTCCCTGTTTCGTTTTCATGTTTTCACTGGTTTTATGCATCGTTTGAAGTTGAAATATTATAATAGTTGATGTAGAATGTGTTTTCAATCTTTTTATTCTTTCATGGTTTTACATTCCGGGTTTTATCATGGATTTTTATAAACCGTGTGAGGTCTTGGAGAAACGTGATAGATTTTATTGGGGTGTCAAGGACATGGGGAAAAATTTCCCAAAATTAGTAGAAACTATGTGGGAAATATGTGGGGCGTTAATGTGGCAGTGTTTTCACACACTTTTCCACATCCTTTTTATATTTTTATTGACTTTTATACCCAAATGTTGTTTTTTATTAAATAATTTATAATTATTGTGTTTTTGTACGTGCTGTGTAAAATAATAAATTTTAGTTTAAATCAATTGTTTTTAATGTCCATTAGTGTCATTTTTAAATAATTCTTAAATTAGTTTAGTCTCACGGCTTAGACTTTTATTTATTTATTCTTTTATTTGTATAATTTTTCATTCTTGTTGGTTTTTTTAATTCATTAGTTAAATTGATTAGTTTTTATTTTTAGATTGTAAATAAATAACACATGTTACTTTTCATGTGTTTAGATAATCTTAAAAATTTAATTTTATTCAATTGCATTTTCTTATTCTTTAATTTACTTTATTAATTCGATAATTAATCGGTTAAAGCAAGTAACTATTTTTTATGTGTTTTAAATTATTAATCTGAAATAAATTCATTCTTTAAAATAAAGCATCATTAATTTTATTATATAACTTTTTTTATTTATTTATTTTTAAATTACATTATATTTAATTTAATTTATTAATTGATTAATATACTTTTAGTTTTATTAAATTATTTATTTATTTATTTTGTTTTTTGTTTTGCAAGTGTTGTCATGCGCGGTGGTTTCTTCACGCTCACGGTGCCAGCGTATTGCCTCCAACCTGTCGCACCGTTCTTCCCTTACTATCCCACAGTCACCCTCACGGTGAGACCGTGAGAAACACTCATAGTGCCATAGTACCCCCCCTCTTCACTGTCTCGCCGTTTCAGCTCTCACTCTGCCACTAGTTCCCCCACTCACCACTTCATGCTAACGATGTCACCCTATCCACCATATTACTGTCTCACAATTTCTTTCACACTCCTTCCATATAAAAACAATCACCATTCCTCTTCACTGTCTCACCACACCCTCTCATCGTTCCTTCTTCCATTCACACCATCCATGAAACAACACAACATCATAATAAACAAACCACATCAACAACCAATCAACCAAGCCGAAGAATACATGGCAGATTTCAGAATCAATAACCAAAATTACAGTAGAGAATAATCACAATTTGAGCATTTTCTGAAGGAATACGCACAAGAATATTGTCATTGTTAAGGAATATTAAATCAAAACCCTCGTACCTTACCCTCTTCCTGAATCAGCATCTCTACCATTCATCCACCACTATCCTCTGCACCCTGCATATCAGAACCGAGAGGCGACCCAATCTAATGATGTAAGCGCCATCCAAACCCGAGCCACTACTGCCTTCTTCCACAAGCTCACCACTATGCCATATTTGAACTCCCTCCTACCTAGCTTGTCGGACCAAGTCTCGCTGCTTGATTTTATCCCTCAATATCGGTTGAGATCCGTTTCCGAAACCCTATGTCGGAGTCCTCCAAGCCGAGACCCACCAAGACCCTCCTGTTGCCGCATGGCCACACGGTCGTCGCTCAAGTGACTGCCTACCTGCTCCGAGCTCAAACACGCTGCAGCACTATGCTTCCCTCGAGCCAAGACTCCCCTCCCTCCTTCATCGTCGTCGTGCCCCTGCTTCCACGCTGAAACCTGACTCCCCCTTCTTCTTCTTTTTCATTGTTTCTTTTATTTTGATTTATATAATAATGGTTACATATATAAAAATATATATAATATACATAAACTGATTCATATATATATTTATATCAATTACTTTTGCTTCATAACAAGTAAATATTAATAAATAAATAATATTAATTATAATTACATATTTTTGTTTTAATAATATTATATATATATTAGATATATATATATTTATTAATAAGTATGTTTATTAACTAATATTAGTAACAATATTAATATATAGTTTCTTTTCATTTTATTAGTTTAACTTATTTTAGTTTTTCTCTTTGTTGTAGGGGGGATTCACTCATACTTGCGGGGATTTGAAGAAGTTGTTTGTGAAAATAGTGTGTGAAGATTCTCGAGGTCATTGTAGGGGTTATATGCACTCACTAAGAGTTTACTTAAAGGCTGGTGACCTGCACATGACACTGCACCACGTGGATATCTGCTGCCTGTTTGTTTTAGTTTCCAATTTTTCATCTCAAAAGAAGAGGACTATCATCTCTCTCTTTCGTGAAAGCCAGAGGGCGGAGGCCAGAGCAGAATACCAGGCAGAGGGCACCATTCCACAGCGGGGGGAGGAGACTCCATCCCGATTCACCATCCATATCATCCACTTCCCACGGACATGGATCGTCATCGACCTGGAGATGGGACCTGCTCCTCCATTCTCCGCCTCATCCCCCATTGCTCTATTTTAGTGTTAATTTCAATTGTGTCTGTAAATATATTGTGGTGTGTGCTTCATAATTAGATTTTTGATGTTCTTGACGTATTGTTCATTTTTTTTTATTTTTTATCGTTTTGTGTTGTGATCTCAAATCTCCAGAAATGGAGATCTAACTTGAGGGGTTGGATCTAGTTTATGAAACCCGACACGATCTGGTGAACCACACATTAATGAAAACACATTATTTCTATTCGCCTTAGTCAATTGTTACTGCGAGTTAGATTTAGCGAGAGTGAGATCTTGAGTAGGATGATCAACTACTTTCTTGCTTAATTTCTTCTCCCATTCCTGTCTTTATTTCTTGAACTGAGAATCAATATTGGTTGTGGAAATTGATGATCTTAGCAGGATCATTTTTTCAAGTGACAATTTTTGCCTGGAATGATCTTGCTGAGTGAATAACTTGTAGTTCGGAAGAAACACTTGAGTATTGAAGAAATTCAATGCTTGAGTGTTCAATTTATAGGTGAGATTGTTATGTGATCTGAGACATCGATCATGAACTATGCGAATTTGAGAATTGTTGATTAATTTCGTAAGCTGATCTAGGATAGGGAGTATAGGGTGAAGTAACCTGGGTCCAAGCTTCTTCTCATTGTCTTTTTTCGTCTGTGTATTGGTGTCCTTTGTGTGTTCTATGTCTAGTGTTGTGTTGTGCCTATTTTTTTCTTAGTTTTGGTCTGTGTCTCTTTGTTTTTGTACTTCTCCATCTCTGTTTCTCATCTGTTCATCACTATTCCATCCCCATTGTGCTTTTCAGCACTGATTAGTGTTACCTTAGGAGTGTGTTTTTATGTTTTAAAAGTATTTAAAAATACAAAAAGATTTTCAGAGCAGACCACTTAGTCATTCGACACTGCTTCCTTGAGAGTGACCCTGAGGTTAGACACTGTGCTATATTTTGGGTGTTTATAAATATAAACTTGATCGTCCTCGCGAAAAGGACTCACGTCAAATTTTGGCACCGTTGCCGGGGAATCAATGAGTGCCTCAGTGTTTTTCACAATGGTTTTTATTTCATTTTAAAACAAAAAAATAAAAAAAACATTAAAAAAAAGAAACACACACACAATGATGAACTCTAACGAATCTGATACAATATCACTCTTTGACCCAGTTCAAGAGCTTGAGGAGGTTGTTGCTAAGTTTCAATGTTGGATGCATTAAAGACAGAATCAAGAACTTATTAATGAGGAGACAACTTATTATCATGAGATCATTCAGTTGATGTAAAAATCCATGGATAAGGTAAAAGGATACCAAGAAGACAGTGTAGTACCACCACCTCCCATTGAAGCCGAACATTCTGGAAAACAGTTGAGAAGGAAAGAGAAAAGCTATAGAAAAAATAAAAAGATGGAGTTTCCCAACATTGATTTGAATCTATTCCTAGAGTCAAATCTGGAAATTCCAGAACCAATTTCTAAGGATGATTTCAAGGGATATCAGGAGATGGGACTTGCAAAGATTCATTATGCTGGACATTTGTTTGATGATCATTTTTCCCTAATTTCCATTCTAATTATTTTTCTTGAAATAACTATTCTAATGATTTTTCAATACATCAACAGTTGGAACCAGCACATGAAATTATATAATTCTCCTAAGATGATTCAGTATTTGAGGTGGTGTATTTTGGAGAGAGGTTTGAGGAGGTTGACTACCTCACTCTTACCCTGGACCCACTCCTAGGATCACTATTCTATCACGAGGGGAAACAAACATCACTAATAAAGGGAGTTGACAATTTTATGGAAGAAGCTGTATTTTTATTCAACTTGGATTATATTGAGGCTGATTTTAATTGTGTTGCTCCCTATGTAGGTATTGAAGATGCTATACATCTTTGTGATTTTTTGAAGAGTGAGGAAGTTGAGTTTGAACCTGCTGAAGAGTTTATGGAACTTCCAATTCTGGATGTCACTTCCAGTTTGGGAGTTATTTTTGAAGAAGAATTTTCGGAGTTGTGCACTGAAATAAAAGTGGATGATGACATATTAATTGATTTCCAAGAAGAAATGTTTTATTCTAATAAACCAGAATACAAGTCACATCCAAGTTTTCCAACATTACAACTTGTTCACACTCAACCTCAAGAAGAAGTAGAGGGGAATTATCCCCATATCTTGTTCTCCCCTCCAATATTCAACATGAATCACTTCACTGCCCAGGAGGGGAATGTGGTTGAAGATGCACATGGGGTACTCCAAAGATGGCAAGGGACTGAAGTTGGAATGAATCACACCTGGTGGTTCCTAAGAAAGAAACTAAATCCCCCATCCCACTAGGGTTGATCCGAGGACTGTCCAGCTGTGGAAAGTCAAACTACAGCACCCCCTGGGGGTTATCCCAGGATTATCCTCTTCAATTTCCTGCTTTAGTTTCTTTTTTCATGTTGTTTTTAATTTGTGTGTTGGTTTATTAGGGGAATAAACAGGAAGTAGATTCCATGTGGCTATCATTCAAGTCACAGAGGAAGAGTACACTGAAGATCATGGAAAACACTACCTAACTTATACTCTGGATCTGCTTTTTATTTGAACTTTAAATCTGGAACACTAATGTCAACTTGGTCCATCATGTAGGTTCCCAACTGGAGCATCCAGAGTTCATGCACATGGGAATAAAAGGGATACATTTGTAAATTTGAGAAGCTTCACATTCAATGGAGTATTGTTTTATGTTTCAATGTTTTACTCTTCACATTTTTATTTCATGCTGTTGTGAAATAAGTGAGGGGGAGTCCTTTTTTCTGTGAAAAGTGAACTATATTTCCTGCATGGGTGTTTAGCTGCTAGTATCTAGAGAGTTCCAAATTATGTTGAGCTGATTTTTAGAGCCTACTGGCACCCATTTCGTTCAATTTCATTGAGCTGCTGGTGCACATTATTGTTAATCATGCTATTATTTGAAGTACATTGATAAAAAAAAATTCTGCTCATTAAAAAATTCAAAGCATGACTGGTTTAGGAATAGAGTGTACTTGGTTGCTGGTGATGGTTGTTGGGGTCGAGTTTTTTTGTTTTTGTTTTTGTTTTCTTTTTCTTTCACTTTTTGTGTGGAAAATAAAATTTTTGAACTTCATTGATACCCCTCCATATCCTTTTTCAACTGAAATTTCCATCTGTTTTGAACTTAAACTTTCTTCCACCTTGAGATTCAACATTGGGGACAATGTTGGGTTTTAACTATGGGGGAGAGGGGTCAATCTACTGTCATGTAGAATTCTCCCTTCTTGAACCTAAGGTCAATGATTTTGTTTAAAAATTGGTCAAATTTTTTCAACAAAATGATTCAAAATTCCTTCAAAAGAATTTACAAAAATTAAAAATTCATTCATCACATGATGGTCATTGGAGATTCACTGGTATTTCAATTATGTCTGGTTTAGTGGATAATGGTTTTCTGGATATTGAGAGTAACACCTAGTCAGAAACTATTAAGTATGAATGATTGTTGAGTGCAATTGTTCATTGTCTCTATGAAGATTTCTATTTAGGAACTAAGGATAGGAGTATGATAGGATAAGTTTTGTGAGATGATGATCATGACTTGGAGAAACTAGAAGTTCTCACTGGAACCCAGGGGGCTCACTCTTTTATAATATAATATTCAATCACTTTAGAAAGTCTATTCGAATGACTATTAATTAAGTTCTTTATAATTGGAGTAAAATGGGAAAATGGGATCCCAGGGTGAGTATATGAGACAAGGTGCATTGGGTGTGTTTCTGTGAATAAATAAATCCATTTTCAAACATAATAAGTTTTATGCACAGTGCACTGCACAAGGAATATGGCTGGGTAAAAGTAAAAATAAAGTGCCCCTGTTAAAAATAAACTCATTAAGGTGAGGGGAATTTTTAACACAGATGAAGAAGGGAGAAATTGACATGGTTAATATTCATTTGAGTTGAATCAATAAAGTGATCAATTTAATGGACTTTAATTCTTGGAACCCGGGTAAGGTGAGAATAGAAGGTGCCCTTGGATAAGTTTTGAGTTCTACTTCTTCTAACCTGTCATCACTCCTTGAATCAGTACTTGAATTGGATAGTGAAGTAGGATAGTTAATGAAAACACATAGGAGGCCTTACATACTTGATAGTGTATTAATTTTTTATGCTCATTACTTCCAGTGGTCTTTTGAAGCTAAGAAAGACTTCATTTTTTAACACCTTTGAAAAAGCTTGACCTACTTTTTTTGATCCTTTGTGTATTTATGTTTAGTCGTGCACTTTGTTTTGAACTAAACTTCAGAAATCATCTTTTTGTTTTTATGTCAAATGCATGTACTTGTTTGAGGACAAACAAGGTTTTAAGTGTGGGGGACTTTGATGTGGCAGTGATTTCACACACTTTTCCACATCCATTTTATATTTTTATTGACTTTTTTATACATAAATGTTTTTTTATTAAATAATTTATAGTTATTTGGTTTCTGTACGTGCTATGTAAAATAATCAATTTTAGTTTAAATCAATTGTTTTTAATGTGCATTAGTGTCATTTTTAAATAATTCTTAAATTAGTTTAGTCTCACAGATTAGTCTTCTATTTATTTATTCTTTTATTTGTATAATTTTTCATTCTAGTTAGTTTTTTTAATTCATTAGTTAAATTGATTAATTTTTTTTATATTTTAAATAAATAACACATGTTACTTTTCAAGTGTTTAAATAATTTTAACAATTTAATTTTATTCAATTAATTTTTTTATTCTTTTATTTACTTTATTAATTCAATAAATAATTGGTTAAAGCAAGTAACCGTTTTTTATGTTTTCTAAATTATTAAATCCAAATAAATTAATTCTTTTAAATAAAGCATCAATAATTTTATTATTTAACTTTTATTTATTTATTTATTTTTCTATTACATTCTATTTAATTTAATTTATTAATTGATTAATATAATTTTAGTTTGATTAAATTATTTATTTATTTAATTTCTTTTTTGTTTTGGAGGTGTTGTCGGGCACCACGGTTTCTTCACACTCACGGTGCCACCGTATTGCCTCCAACCAATCGCACCGTTCTTCCCTTACTGCCCCACACTCACCCTCACAGTGGGACCATGAGAAACACTCACATTGCCACAGTACCCCCTCTTCATTGTCTCACCGTTTCAGCACTCACTGTGCCACCGGTTCCCCCATTCACCACTTCATGCTAACGGTGTCACTATGTCCACCATATCACTGTCTCACCATTTCTTCCACACTCCTTCCACAGAAAAACAATCACCGTTCCTCTTCACTTTCTCACCATACCCTCTCACTGTTTCTTCTTTCATTCACACCATCCATGCAGCAACACAATATCACAATAAACAAACCACAGCAACAACCAATCAACCAAGCAGAAGAATACATGGCAGATTTCAGAATCGAAAACCAAAATTACATTAGAGAATAATCACAATTTGAGAATTTTTAGAAGGAATTTGCACAAGAAAAATGGCATTGTTAAAGAATATGAAATCGAAACCCTCGCACCTTAACCTCTTCCCGAATCAGCATCTCTACCATTCATCCACCACAATCCCCTGAACCCTGCATAGCAGAACCAAGAGGCCACCCAATCTAACGAAGCCGGCGCCATCCAAACCTGAGCTGCTGCTTCCTTCTTCCCCCAGCTCACCACCATGACAGATTTGAACTCCCTTCCTGCCTACCTTGCCGAAACGAGTCTCACTGCTTGATTTTATCCTTCAATATCAGTTGAGATCCATTTCTGAAACCCTATGTCAGAGTCCTCCAAGCCGAGACCCGCCACAACCCTCCTACTATCGCATGCCCACATGGTTGTCGCTCGAGTCGCCGCCTGCCTACTTCGAGCTCTAACATTCCACATCACTATGCTTCCCCTGATTCGAGACTCCCCTGCCTCCTTCATCGCCGTCGCGCCCTTGCTTCCATGCTAAAACCCTACTCCCCCTTCTTCTTATTCTTTTTCATTGTTTCTTTTATTTTGATTTATATAATAATGGTTACATATATAAAAATATATATAATATATATAAACCAATTAATATATATATTTATATCAATTACTTTTGTTTTATAACATGTAAGTATTAATAAAATAATAATAATTATTATAATTACATATTTTAGTTTTAATAATAAAATATTATATATATACATACATTAATAAGTATGTTTATTAACTAATATAAGTTACAATATTAATATATAGTTTATTTTCATTTTATTTGTTTAACTTATTTTTGTTTTTCTCTTTGTTGTAGGGGGGAGTCACTCATATTTGCGGGGATTAGAAGAAGTTGTTCGTGGGAATAGCGCGTGAAGATTATTGAGGTCGTTTCAGGGGTTGTATTCACTCACTAAGAGTTCACTTAAAGGCTGGTGACGTGAACATGAAACTGCGCCACGTGAATATCTACTGCCTGTTAGTTTTAGTTTCCTGTTTTTCATCTCAAAAGAAGAGGACTATCATCCCTCTCTTCAGTGAAAGCCAGAGGGCGGAGGCCAGAGCAGAGTACCTGGGGGAGGGCACCATTCCATAGCGGGGGGAGGAGACTCCATCCTGATTCATCATCCATATCATCCACTTCTCACAGAGAGGGATCGTCTTCAACCTGGAGATGGGACCTGCTCCTCCATTCTCCGCCTCATCCCCAGTTTCTATGTTTTAGTGTTAATTTCAATTGAGTTTGTCAATATATTGTGGGGCGTGTTTTGTAATTAGATTTTTGATGTACTTGATGTATTGTTCATTTTTTTCTTCTGTCTCATTTCGCGTTGTGATCTTGAATCTCTAGAAATGGAGATCTAACTTGCGGGGTTGGATCTAGTTTATGAAACCCGGCATGATCTGGAGATCCACACATTAATGCAATAACATTCTTTCTATTCACCTTAGTCAATCGCGAATACAAGTTAGATTTAGTGAGACTAAGATCTTGCGTAGGACGATCAACTACTTTCTTGCATAATTTCTTCTCCCCTTCTTGTCATGATTTCTAGAACTGAGAATCAATATTGGTTGTGTAAATTGATGATCTTAGCAGGATCATTTTTCTGAGTGACAATTTTTGGCTGGAATGATCTTGCTGAGTGAATCACTTGTAGTTCGGAGGAACGCTTGAGTATTTAAGAAATTCAATGCTTCAGTGTTCAATTTATAGGTGAGATTGGTATGTGATCCAAGACATCGATTATGCACAGTGCAAATTTGAGAATTGTTGATTAATATCATAAGCTGATCTAGGATAGGGAGTATAGGGTAAAGTAACCTGGGTCCAACCATGTTCTCATTGTCTTTAGTCTTCTGTGAATTGGTGTCTTTTGTGTGTTCTGTGTCTAGTTTTGCGTTGTTCCAGTTTTCTTTTCCTGGATTTGTCTTTTGTCTCTTTGTTTTTTCACTTCTCCATCTCTGTTTCCCATCTGTTCATCACTGTTCCATCCCCACTATGATTTTCAACACTGATTAGTGTTACCATATGAGTGTGTTTTTATGTTTTCAAAGTGTTTAAAAATACAAAAAGATTTTCAGAACAAACCACTTAGTCATTCGACACTGCTTCCTTGAGAGCGACCCCGAGGTTAGCCACTGTGCTATATTTTGGGTCTTTATAAATGTAAACTTGACCATCCTCATGACAAGGACCCACGTCAGGTGTCTCTACAATATGAAAGAGTAGAATCACATAGTTGAAATATGGTTTCTCAAACCATGTTTCCTGGCCATGTTGGTTTTCCCTATTCTCTAGTAGGGTGAATACGGTTGTCACACAGTTTGGAAAACTGAGCAAGAAAACCATTTGAGTTTCCCACATCATAAAAAATTGATAAATTTTAAACCTTCCCATCTTGTGTTTTAACTCCAATTCAAGATTTTACTCCCTTTTACAACTTATGTGCACCATGGGATCTCCCAAGAATCCCTCCATTGAACATCCTTAATCGATGGATTCATATTCAAGTTTCTATGTTGTGTTCCTTGTGGTTTTTGGCCATTTTTTCCTTCTTACACTTCTCCTCAGTTATATATATGTTTTTCCATGGGTTGGTTCCTTTTTTTGATGAACCCTAAAAGAATTTGAAGATTTTTGGGTTGTGTTTCTTGGATTTTAGGGTGTGTAGATCACCTTTCAGGCTCGGATCTTCCTTATATTGATGTTCCATCACATTATCAGACCATTGAGGTTGGTTTATCCTTCTATTTACTTTTTTTGTAAAATTCCATTTGATGTTTTTGTTTTTTTAAATAATTTTATAAATGTGATTCATAAGGTTTTAGGGTATTTTTTGGGTGTATAATGGTGTTTTCATGCAAGTAAAAACTTGGTGGATGTGGTTTTCATTAATTATGCGTATATATAAATGCATAAACGGTATTTGAAAAAATTTGAATTGGTCTCTAATGATGGATATGGGTTTTTTTAGGTTATACTTTTCAATGATTTGGTAATTATATTTGGTTGTGAAATGGGTGTTCTATGTGGGAATTGGTTCCTTTTATGGTTGACGCTGATTTCTAGCTTGTTGTTTTTGGTGGTAAAGAAAGTTGAATTTCATTAAAGAAAAATTGGGTAATTTGATGGATATATTAATTGTGTCTTTTATTGTTTTAACATACCTTTTTTATGTGTTGAACATATGTATTGTAGAAAAATGATAATGGCCTTTGAGAATGAGTATCCCCTTAAAACTCAGTTTATCAAAAGTTTCTATCCTTTTTAGTTCTTTCTTTTTATTTTCCCTATTACTCATTTTAATTTGTTATTTCAAGATAATTTTTTAAAAAATAGATCATTGAATTATAAATGGTGGCTTGGTGATTCATTTGAATATAAATGTTTTTTCCAAATTGTTCTATAAGACTTGGACCATTAAGAACATTGAGGTGTGTTTTGGTATCAAAATGTTGTAATGGTCCACTTGGAACTTTTTTATATTATTGCATGTTTTCAACTTGTTATTGGAATGGTTTTGGATTTTTAATTGAATTTAAACTATTAATATCTCTTTTGGTGTTTTATAATGTGTTGGATAAATATTTGAATTATTATTGGATGTGAAGGCCTAGTTGGAACTCGTGTATTTCTTGATGCGAGAAAAGAACTGAAAGTCCCCAGAACACCTTAAGAGGGGATGGGTGAATCGGTGCGTCAAATTTTAATTTTAATTTTAGGGATATTATTCCAACATTGGTACGAAATTTTGAAACCTATATGATGGAATCAATCAGTAATCAAACATTTTCATGAAGAAAGACAACACAATAGTTTTACTTGGTTCACCACTAAGAGCTAGTATAAGGAGCATACACCGATAGTGTGTCAATTGTACCTAAATACACTAATCATCACTAGTTTTTCAATACAAGAGTTCATACATATTCACCATTTTCTAGGAACACTACCTTTATAATATTTTATTTGTAACACACTACGTCCCTCAGAACACTTCCGTCGACTCCCGCAAGCTCACAGTCTTAGGTGAAGTCTTACTCAATTTATTAACCTGATGGTCGCTTCAGAAGATTGACATTAACGTCGATTTTCCTGAGTAGAAAAAGGTTATTCATTCATCATATATATGATTTTATTGAATTTAAAATCCCTATTCATAGAAAAGCCTCTATTAAAAACTACCTTTCACGAATCTCCTTTGCAAATCTCACTACCTTCATGAAGTACACCACATTCATAGAGAAAACTACCTTCAAGATTATCACGTAGTCAACATAGAATACCACATCATCAGGAAGAAATAATTAATAAATGTAATTAGAATCAATGAAAACTCAAGTAGTATTTTCACAATGCTCAAGCTCGCATAGAAATCCAGATTCATGGATCTCCCTAGCTTCAAAAAATTAGAGTGATTTCATATTTTCCTTGAATAATTTTGTGTGAAATAAAGAGGGATAACCATTTATTTATAGTCTCAGCCATTCACAATTCTCCACCACCTACAACACATATTTTAGATCATGTAAAAACAAATTTGTGTTACTCCTTCCTTCACAATGGTCTACTCAAATTTGATGTATTCATGGATATCACCATCAACACATCATGAAACCATGATGACCAACTTATCTTAATCATAGAAATCATCATATCTATCCACAATTCTCTACATCATTATAATCCTAAAACCAGTCTTCATGAAACTAATTCCATTACTATATTTATAAATATTTGATTCTAGAAAACCAAAGTTTATGATATTATCCTCTTACTCCTTATTTTTGACTCAAAAAATTTGGAAAACACTGGGAAATGACACCATCTTTAATAATGTTGATATATTTTACTGTAATATATATTTCTTTTAAAACAATTTTATATTCCATGTGGGGATTTACAACAAATAGAAACCAATCTCCATTTCCTGAAAAGAATATCCTTGGTTCTAATAAGAACCTCTGTGTGGGATCTTATATGGTGAGGATCATCAAATATGTTGTGTTGGTGTATAGTCTAGGAAAACATTGTAGCTGCGGTTTTCATTTTGATACACATGTATGTGGACCTAACCACTAAAAGTGTATTAATATCATGGGTTTATAGGCATCATCAATAGGTTTGAGTGATGTTTTCTTACCTCCAACAATAAAATTGGATGATACTCCATGGATTAGCTATGGTTAGGTGGGACCTACCACTATATTGGCTATTTTAGAGTGGATAATTGGTTATTGATTATGGAATTGAACCATATTCCATTAGGGATGATCTAATAGATTATGTCTGAAGATTTATTCTAGATATGTTTAAAAATCTCCCATCATTATTGATCTGTATGATCAAATTACTTTTTTATTTACATGGTTGATTAAATTGTTGGTATCATTTAGGTGTATCTACAGAGTCCTCATATTTGTAGCATGGTCGTCTTATCTTTTGTGGGATTTCACATCTAGGTTTTGTTCAGTAAACCGGATTCTAAAAATGGAAAACCATTTTAAAAGAATATTTTTGTTTGTTGTTTTAGATAAATAATATATGTTTTTCTCTTTTAAATGATAAATACCTATATATAATATGTATTTAAAACTAGTGTTTGTGGATTTTTCTCAGGAAAGGGAATGCATAGACTCTATGGTGATTTCTTACTGAGCTGTTTAAGATTTCTCCCAACTTGTTCCACTCAACATCGGTAGATATTAGCTATTTTATAGAACCATGTTTCTAGTTTGAGTTTTCCATTGGATTGGGGTGTTCTTATAGTCGGTGGTGTCCCAGAGGTCATGTGGGAATCATGTTATCATGCATTGGATTTAGTTTTGTTTTTAGTTTCTATTTTTTTCATCAGTTGTACCTGGAATGGTATTTATATTTATTGATGTTAATTTTTGTTGGGGTGTGATCTTTTTTGTTATTTGGTCTGGGGTTTTTGGGTATAAATCATTCACCTTTAGATCATCGTTGGTTCCCGGTTCTAGTCAATAACTTGGGAGGATTGGGAATTCATCTTAGGCCTTCTCTCAGGTAGTTTAAGGTATCGGTGTGGATGGAAACCCAGACAGGTTCATGAAAAAATGTTATCAGAGCGTCTATTTGTTATTTTAGGAATATGGTAATTTAGAATTAGTTATTTTAGGACTATATAGGTAGGAATGGGAAGGATTTCATTAACCTTTTCAAATTACAATCCTTGAGTATCGAGGATTAGTCCTAGAGTTGGGTCTTTTTTTGGTTTGCGTTGATGGGGAAAGAAAATGGAGGTGAACCAGTGTCATGCTATGAACTCTCATGGAGTAGTGACCCATGCAGATTTTGTTTGTACAGTTCAAATTCCTTTTAGTGGTTTGAGTTTACTTTAGGCATATCCTAGTAACCATGTCTCCAGGTTTTGCATGGCCACTAGTTACACATTCCTGGATATTTATGTGAGTTGTGTTTTGTTTTGGTTTCAGTTTGTGTGAGTTGACTGTTAAACTAAAAATGGATTTTCCAAAAGATTATTTCAAATAAGAAAATTATTTTGGGCATTGTTTTTGTTGAAAAATCATAATTTTATGTTCGAGTTAGATTGGAAAATGTGTTTTTGTTTTTGAATTGTTTCCTTGGAAGGAGATGGTTCTAAAAAATTAGAATAGAAATAATGGTATTTTTAAAGAACACTTTTTTTATTTTTGTGAATATTGGAGTGTGAGATGGTTTCTTCTCCTGGAATGATCTTTTGATTATGTTTTGAATGATTTTGATTTTGGTTATGTGTTTTTATTATGTTCATAAAATTGTACACAGAATGGTCCCCAAAGATTCAAGCATGTCTTGTTTAGTCGTCAGTATTGTCCAAGCTCATAGTGGAGTGATGGAATCTAGTTGTTTCAAACAGTTTCCTATTTTTTATTGAATTTCATGTCAATTATAGTTAGATTAATGGCATGATAAATTCAATATTTTCTTCAAATCATTGGTAACTTCTAATGTTGTGAAAGTGATTGATGTCTTGAGCTCATTCGAATGTCCGAGTTTGGATCTGTGGTGGGTTATTTATCTTTCATCATTTCCAATTGGGATAAAATTTGAGATTTTTAAGACCTATTTTTCTCAATGTTTCATACATTAGTATGTGAGGGTGAGGCATTTGGTGGACTTGTTGGTTATTCAATGAGGTCGAAACATGGTGAAGCCATATGTCTACTTGTTTACAGAGTTGGTTCCTTTCTTTCTGAAGATGGTATCATAGGATCATCTGAAAGATCCAATCCTCATTTGGGGTCTTCAACCAGAGATAATGGAGAAATCCCCATTATCTGGTGATGTCTTTTTAGAGATGTTAGTGGATTATATATTCTTAGAAGTGTTGGTTTCCGAGGGCTGTCGGTGGTTTTTGGTGTTCGTGAAGGTTTTCCACCCAGAGAGAGGTGTGTACCAAAAGAGAATATTTCTTAGAATGCACTTTTTTTGGTTACAAAATATCAATTTTTTTTCATTTAATTTTTTCCTTTCATTGTGATGGGTTTCATCATTCAAAGTCACCCTGTCACAATCATTTAATGGAATTTCATCATTTTGATTTTTTGGGTCATCCATAAATATTTTAAAAGAAGCGTTACTAATGAAGAAGTATAAATTTGGGTTTCAACTCCTAAAATTATAATAGTAGATGATTAAATACACTATAGATATATAAAAATGAAACAGATTGAAGATTTTTATGTAGACATGAATTGTAGGGAGTCTGGGGAGCCTTGGCTATGTGTTTTCTCTAGTGTTAGAGTAGAGACAGTTTAAGTTTATCTTCTATAATTTTTTATGTTGTTGTATATTCCTTCTTTTGTTGTAAAATGTTTGAGGTATTTTTTAACATTTAATCCATGGTCTTGTTTCTTATGGATGATTGTTTTGAATAGTTGTACTCTCTTGTGTATGTATATACTTTATGTATTTGTATGTATTTTCAATGGTGTTCATTTATGAGATTCATGAATATTTTATTGATCATGAATCACAAATTGGTTTAATAAAAAAAATTTAATTATTACTGAGGGTTTCCCCTAGATGTTGAGGGTTTTTGTTCCAGGTTGGGGGGTTCATTCTTTGGTTCAGGTTGGTAGTACTAGAGTTTTCTCATTCTAGGTGTTTCAATGTCACTGGTGTTAGTTTAGTTCTTTGGGTGGGTAAACACCTCTTATTTTCCCCATGGTTCTTCTCATTAATATATTTAATAGAGTTTTCTATGTGTTACTTGTAGAGTTTATTGTCACTATAAGGTTCATGTTTTAGTTTGGATTCATTCTTGTTTTCAATTGAGTTTTTATAATCTTTATTCTAGGTGAATTTTTAGTGTAATAATGTATTTTTGATGTGGAGAATTACTTAAACCATTAAATGGAAAAAAAATTCTTCTTTTCATGACATTTAATCTTTTGGTTTAGGTTCAGGTTGGGTTGACGGTTTGAATTTTTTGAGTTTTGAGTTTCATGTGGATTTTTATCCCATGCATGATATTTACGCATTGTTTGGAGGTTAACTATGTGGATGGTTGAATAAAAAGGTGTTTTCATTCCATTTTGTTCTTTAATGGTTTGATTTTTATGGTTTGAGCAAGGGATGGATTAAACCATGCAAGGTATAGAAGATAAAATGTTGCATGTCTTCATCTGTCTAGGACATGATGTAAATCATTAGCATTATTATGATAAACTGTGTGGAAAGTGTACATGGAAGTTCTAAAATATGACAGAGTTGAATCTCATGTTAAGTACATAGTTTCCAAACCTGTGCATCCAATCCATGTAGGGTGTCCCGATTCTTCAGTAGGGAGATAATGATTGGCATGTTGTTTGGAAAACCGTATGGACAAACTGTGCAAGTTGCACGTGCCATTTAAAAGTGTGAAATTAAAATTCTTCCCCTATTATGTTTTAACTATAGTTCTATATTTTCCTCCCTTGTTTGACTTACATGTACCATGGGAGCTCCAAAGAATCCCTCATTTGGGACTCTTTCTTCCATGAAAGAATCTTAATGGTTCTATGGTGAGTTATTCATGATATTATGCCATTTTCTTATTCTCCCGCATCTCCGCCTTTGGTTCATTGGATCCCTATGGGGTTGTTCCTTATTGGGAAAACTCTATAGTCTAGGGTTGATGTGTGAGTTGTGCTTCATGGATGTTATGGTGTGAAGATCAACTTTTAGGATTGGTTCTTCCTTATCCAGATGTTTTGTCACGTTATTATTTAATTGCGGTAGTTTTCTCCATCCATTTATTTTCTTGAAAGTTATATTTGATTCTTGTGTTTTTTAAATAATTTTATATTTTTTTTTCATTCTTGGGATGTATTTTTTGATTTATTATGCCATTTTAATGTTAGAAAAACATGGTAGAAATGGTTTTCCAATGGTTTCTTTAATTATGCCTATATATAAATTCATCAAATTTGTTTGAAAAATTTAAAATCTGAATTTAAATATGGATATGGATGTTATGGATGGTTTTTATCCTTTCAAAAACATTAGAAATTATATTTGGTTGTGAATTGGGTTTTTTTGTTGGAATTGGTATGTTTTGTGGTTTGATTCTTATATATGGGTTGTTTATTTTGGTTGAAAAGAAATTTTTGTTTCTTTAAAAATTGTTTTGGATGATTTCATGGATACTTCAAGAGTTCCATTAGATGTACGAACATTTATATGTTGATTTGGTGAACATAGGGATGTAAGAAAAAAAATGATACTGACCCATAAGAATAATGCTTCCCTTCAACCCCAGTTTTTCAATGTATTCTCCCAATTTATCTTTTTTCTTTTTTCTTTACCATCATTATAAATCCATGAGTTATAGTGGACCTTTTTTCAAATGGATTAACTTTCTTTGTTTATTTTCAACACACCATGTCAAACATTCCATTCATACAACACTAACATTGTATACACTAGACATAACACTGAGTTTTACCAATCAAAAATATATTAGTAAAATATTTTATATTAAGAATTAACCTCGACATTAAGTTCACGGTTATGAATAGTACCACCTAACATATAAAAAAAATTGGTTTAAAAATATTTAAATTGAATTAATTAGTTACAATAATCTAATTGAATATAAAAAGAACATTTCTATATAAAATATTTTTATACTCACAAAGTCATTTTATCCAAAAAAATTAAATTAATTAAAATTAGGGATTGATATTAATGTAATGTAAATATTATATATTCAATAATATAATTTTTATATCCATTGAGTAGATTTTATAGGCATAATATAAGAACAATATTAATTTTATATATAAAACATTTATTTTTATTAATGTACTTTTACCACCTTCTGATGGAGAACCTCCATTAAATATAAGTTTTTGGAACTTTTATAAATTTTATATGTAAAAATAAACTTTATTTTTTAAACATAAACCTAAAAATTAGTTTAGAGAGAGTTTTTGATATTTTTCCTCGGATATTTCTTTTTTTATTTAATAGTGAATATACTAAAATATAACTCAAAAATACTTTTCCATATAATTTATTTATAAAGTTTAATTATATTTTATTTAGTTTTAATGTTTAATTAGATTAAATTTTTATCAATAATTTCATTATAGTTCATTGGAATCAATTTCATTTTTAATTTGAATATAAAAACAAAGAAAACATTTGAACATTTTCACCATACAAATCTGTATTTTCATCCCATCTCCGGGATTATATTTAAATTAATTTATTCCACCTATGTGTTTCGAACATGGAAAAACTGATTCCATATTTAGAATAATCCTAATTTATAGGGTCTGATGATGCTGAATTATTTTTTGTCCAAAAATATTAGTGAAAGTAATTAAAATTAGTTACACCGATAAAGGTTAAATTAAGCTTATTAATGGACTAAACTATAACCTTAAGAGCCCAAAAGCCTATAAAATTCTCAAAAATCCATTTTATGGGTATATTTATACCATATACTCCATTTTCCCTAATCTGGACCATTATTGGATCCAAATTCATTAAATAAATGTGGCTGTGGTTTCCCTTTTCCAAAATATTACAAGAGTGCCACTCCCCCTCCATTATAAAAGGCATATTATCTCCTACTTCCTCACATATATCAATACACTATTTCTCTACCAAAATCTTCCCAAATAGAACCAAAAAAATCAATAACTTACTCATTGAAGCCTCTTGTGGGTAGAAATCCTTCCAAGGATTCCCATGGCATCAAACCAAAAGGAGTTGCCCAATTAAGTGGTATCCCTCAAAATCCTTTCTTTTATTTTATTTATCCACTCCCTAAAATCCTATTATTAAATTATGTTAAAACAAAACCCATATCCTAAATATAAAAGGATGTTTTTTCTCAACATTTTCTACCTACACATACACACACTTCCATCTAATGGGTAACAAACATATTGTTTACATGTACGGTGAACTAAAACTTCACTAAAAGATGATTATTCATTTTTAATGTACCACATCTCATAGTGTAAATTATGATGGAAACTCTATTTATATGTTTTAATTATTATATTTATTATTTATTTATTTTTAATTAATTATTTTTCAACAAATATCTTTGTACTTCCCATTTTGTGTTAGTACGATAATTTTGTTGGAGGAAGTGTGGACAACCACCCCCTCAAAGCGATGTGATTAATTCATACACTACATGGAATGTATTAGATATATAATTAGTGAATATACATAATATATGTGATTTAATAAAGCTACTTTAATTATGATATATATAAATATATATACATATATTGCTTCTACTTTGTTTCCTTCAACACGATAATTAAACAGAAATAGCATTCAGGCATACATTCAATATACCATATCTATGAATGCTACATTCCATTTTGTACATCTATATTCTATGGGTTATTATAATAATAATAAATAGAATATAAATTATATCTAAATCATCATTCTGGAAATCATGATATAAGTATAAGGACCAAAGATATAACAAATTAAGACCCATGTGAAAAATAAAGCAGATATTACCCAAAGTGAAACCTTAATAAATAATTGTTAACAAGAGTTTAATATAAATCCATAATAAAACCATAAATTCTATTATATGTTAAAATATGGTCCTTTTATATATTTATAATAAATTTATATTTATTAAAAAATATTTTTGAATGATTTTGATGAGAGTCAAGACAAAATGTAAAGGAATTTCATCTCCGCATTTCCGTGAGATACATGCTTTATTCACCACTCACTTATTTTGTTTGGGGTATATACTATCCATGAATGTATTTTATTCCTATTATACTTAAATATATGGTTATTTACAAATACATTCTACAATCTTGTTTTAATAGGTTTTATTTTCAAAAAAAATTAAGATATTTTTGTAAGTTCTCAAGGAAAATTGTTTTGTAATGGTTTTGAGGATTATTTATATGTTTCAAGGAAAAAGGTTTAAAAATATTTTCAAGATTAACTTATATTTGTTAAATATTAATTTCAAATAACATTTTTTCAAAATTTTTTATGTTTTAAAAATTATTTTTCAATGAAGAAGGATATTCTCCTGAATAAATGTTTTTAAAAGATCATTCAAAATTATTTCCCAACTAAGATAACATCTAATGGTGTTACTCATGTATTTTTTTGTGAAATGATTCAATGTATCCATTAAAATTATTTCTCTAAATATTTTATGCTTTTATGGCATGATGTTTATGAAAACCATTTCACTTTCACATGTTATATGCTTTTAAAGTCTGCTTATATGATGGGTTATGATTTTGATTAAATGATTATAAAGCATGTATCTTTTCTCCACTGGATGTAATATGATTTCATGTTTATGACACCCATTTTAATTTATGGGTTATGATATGATTGATTATTAATTTTTTAACATGTATTTATGATCTCATCATTATTTGAGGTATACATATATCTCCCTCCAATTTATTTGTTAAATATTTTTATCTCACAAGATTGTCATGGGTGAAACAATGTGTGAACTCAATTTAGTATTACATGGAAAGAACAAGGATTTACTCAGTTCAATAATATTGGGTTGAAATATGGAGTAAAATCAGCTCATTAACAAAATATTTCAACTAAGATAGTGTTGTCAGTGATGCCTTGACTACTATGAGAATCATTATATATGATTATGTGTATTCCAAAATTCTATTTTTTATTCCAATGTTATGATTTCATGGATCATGTGGTTTATTTCCATATGATTCATTTATTATGAACTTTCAAGATTTGTTTCATGTTTCATGCTTATGATATTTTATTTTTAGGGTATGATATTTAAATTTTTATCACATTTTTATACCCCCATTCTCATGTTTATGATTACATGTCTCCCTTATTTATCCTTATTGTGAATCCAAGGTCACCCCTTTTTATATTTCCTTCCCAAGTATATGAAGATGTGTATTAAATATGATATGTATAATAAGGGTGTTATAAGATCCTAGTGGGAGATAATATAGCACACTTATGTACTAGTGTTCATGTTTCCTTGTCTCCAAATCCATTACACTCATACAGTTGTTGGAATCTAGTTTTTTAATGTTTTAAGTATATTGAAAAAGGTATGTAATGGTTATGTATTTTAAGACTGAGTTATTATATTTTGTATTATAGTGAATTTTTATTTAGCCTTTGGAATCTTAGATGAGAATATATTTGTGATAACTCTAAGGACATGTCAAAGGATAGGTCTAAGGAAAAAGAAAAGTGCAGGAAAATGTCTTACAATTTTTTTAATGGATAGTATGAAAGGTTTAATAGAAATAAATCACTATTTGGATATTAAAAGTGTATGTGTATATAGATCATACATACCTAGGGTTAATAACAATGACAAGATATTAGAGTCCTAACTCTGGGAGATCTAGTACACGAAAACAGCCCCTACTGCATATCTTATTTAACAATCTTGGGGGATATGATTTTGGAATTCACAAACTCCTCATTAACCTTTATAAATGATTTAAATATAATATATCTATGAATAACCTATTATATACCTAATGTTTCATAGATTAAGTAAGGTTCTATAACTTAGATATCCTATAATTGACATTTCATGATCTTGTAGTTCCTCACTATGATAACTATTTATCCCTCTATACATTTTGGTTTTAGTAAATGTCTAGAACCTAAAGGAACTATATTAATGGTGATGGATATAGATAATGAAATTCTTTTACTCATAACAAAATGAATGCTATGGGAGTTGGAATGTAGAATCTGATTGTTATGCTCACAAATATTTCTCTAGTTATGAATCATAGTGGACTTACAAATTTTAAAAAGTAGTAACAACATTTTTTTAAGTCATTCATGAGGAAAATTTTACATTCATTTATAGGGTCTTCTGAAGCAAATATTTATGAATTATGGATCAGTACCACTAAGAATATATTCTCTATTCACCAGTGTTTGCAGCATGAGAATGTTATTACGACTCTTTCTTATTTAGAATGAAAAGTTGGTCAATGGTGGACTATAATCAATAATACAATGAAAAAATATTATATTGAATCTATATAATGAGATGAGTTGAAGATATGTTTTTTAATGAGTTTTTTCCTTATATTCTTTTTAATAAAATGGATAGAGAGTTCCCTAAGTTAAATAAAAGGGATGATGAATCTGTTGGTACCTATAAGGATAATTTCTCAAGAATTGAAATGTAATCTTTAGGAATTGTGATTCAACCTAACTGTAATGTTGATAGGTTCATTAGTGGCTCAAATCCATGTATCCTAAGGGATTTTTCCATTAAATAATTTAGTATCAACAAATATATATTTTTTTAAATAATGGTTGAAATAGAGGTTTAATTCGCATATCCACCTCATGGTTTGAAAATAAAAGGAAGACAGTGTTTTAAGGAAACTATAAAAACCATAGAGAAAAGAAGATGATTATTAATTTATGATCTAAATGTGGGGAAAATGGAAGATTCTGTCTTAAGGGATCCAGTAAAAATTTTAAGTGTGTAAAGGAAGTTCATTCAGAAACTAATAGTCAAAGTAATGGGAAGAAGTTAATTAATGGTTCAAATGGAGAGAAATCTACACAGAATGGACCTCCCCTGCTTCAGTTCTACAAGTGAAAAGAAAATTAAAAATTTTAGTAATCTGTTCCCAAACCCAAGGGTTGTTAATAATGATAGAAATAAATAACCTCTTATTATGAGGGACTAGGGGGATTCTCATGCAATAACTATTTCTAATGAGGGGTGTGATGATGTCATGGTAAAAGTTACACATACCATCCACTCTAGAACTTTTAATGTCTTATTTGATTCTGGATCTAACCAATATTTCATATCTAAATAATTTTATAAGGGTTTTATGAATCCACTAAAATGATTAGTTGTTTAATTAGAAATGAAAACCCCTAATGTAATGGTGGATTAATCCAATGTCTACATTTCCTCTCCTGTTGACGTTTGTGGGTATGCCATTTTTTAAAACCTTTTCATTATTCCTTTGTTTAAATTTGATTTCATATAAGGACTTTATTGGATTTATCTTCACAAATATCACATAAATTTTCAAGAAAGGGAAGTTATGTTGGATATTTTTGACCCTCCTCTGATCGTTTATCAATTATATGATAAGTATGAACTCCCATGGATATTAAATCTAGTGTATGTGTATTAATTCCCATTCAGATGGGCTATTTATTTCAAATGGTTGGGGAGAAAATCCTAACCAATGATATTCCCAATGTTCAAGAATTTTAGGATGTATTTCTTAATGGGTATCCTATCCATCCACCAAAATGTGAAATTTAGTTCTCAATTGAAGTCACGCCTTGTTCCACACTAATTTAAAAGTGTCCTTATAGAATAGACCTGATTCATTTTTGGGAATTAAAGAAGTGACTTCATGAAATCCTTGATAATGGATTCATTCATCCATGTGGGTTTTCTTAGGGTTCACTAGATCTTTTTGTAAAAAAGAAAGATGAAAAAATGCGACTTTCTATTGAGTGTCAGAAGTTGAACAATATCACAATCAAGAACATGTATCCTCTTCCCCGTGTTGATTATATGTTTGATCACCTGCGTGGAGATATATACTTTTCCAAAATTGAACATCATTTTGGAAATCATAAATTGAGGATTAAGAAGGAGGATATACCAAAAATGAAATTCTATGAATGGTATGGACACTATGAATATATAGTAATAAATTTTGGTCTTACTAATGGCCCTTCTATCTTCATAGTTTTAATGAATAGAGACTTTAGAGATTACCTATGTCAGTTTGTAGAAGTCTTTATAGATGACATTTTTATCTATTAAAATATTAAGGAATAGAATTATATCCACATTAGGATTGTCCTAAAGAAACTATGGGTTGAGAAACTATATGAAAATATTATGACGTGTGAATTTTCAATAAAAATGTTTTCTTGGACACATTGTCTCAAGTGATGGTATAAAAGTAGATATATCAATGAAGGAGGCTATTGAATGATAGCATAGACTAACCACGGTGAAGGAGATCTGTAGAATTCATGGTTTAGATGGAAATTATCCATGGTTTGTAGAGAATTTATCTCAACTATCGAATTCTCTAACCATGTTAATTTGTAAAGGTATCAAGTTCCTTTGGGCAGATGAATTTGAGGTGAATTTCATGGAACTGAAGAAAATTCTGGTCAATGCACCTATTCTTAAATTAACCTATAGTGGATAAGGTTTTGTAGTATATAGTAATGCATCAAAGATAGGATTGGGTTGTATTATTATATAGAATAACATATTTGTACCCTCTAGATCATGACATTTAATTATTAATCAGAATGATTACCCAACACTTGATTTGAATTTAGTAGTTATAATTTTCTAATTAATGAAATATAAGAGTTATAATTATAGATAAAAGTGTAATATATATACAGATCATAAAAATTTGAAATATATATTCACCTATAAGGATTTGAACATGTGTAAAAGAATATAGTTGGAGATGATAAATGATTTTGACTACTCAATACATTACTACCCTAGTAAAGTGAACAAGGTGGTCGATGATTTTTGTCAGAAGGATTATTCTAGATTATCCTTGCTGAGGATCTCAAAAGAACGAATATTTATTGATTTAAAAAGGATAGATCTATAAATCCTAAGTGAAGAGGTAAAATGTTATCTTTATCAATGAAATTTTCAACCCTCTATCCATGTTAAGATTATATAGGCATAGAAGGAAGATACAGAGTTGCAAAGGAATGTTTGAAATGATCATGAGCTTAACCTCGATCAAGATAGAATGATAATGTTCAATAATCGTTCATGTGTCCCATCAATGAAAGATTTGAAGAATGGGTTATTAGAGAAATAACATAGTTCTTCATTATCTATTCATCATTGAAATATTAATATGTGTATGGATTTTGATTAATACCTATAGTGGGATGGGATGAAAATATATATCAAAAATTTTGTATCCCGGTTCCTGGAATGGAATCAAGTTATGTGTTAGAGATAAATGTCTAGTTTTATATTGCATCTATTACCTATACCAGAATGTAAATGGGGTAACATCCCGATGAATTTTTTAATTGGACTACCCAAAACCTATATAGGGTTTAATGTTATATGGGTGGTAGTCGATCACAATACAAATTCAACACACTTCATCATTATGGTTTTGTTGCTGTATATAATCAGGATAGTTGGTTCACCTTAAGGTTCTAGGGAATTATTCCGCAACCACATGGTATATAATTGAGTTTCAATAATTCTTATCATCCTTATATGGATGGTCAATATGATAGAATAACTCAAACAATAGATAATATGTTAAGATCTTGTTCGTTATATTTCAAAGTTTTTTTGGATCAACACCTTCCTCTTGTTGAGTTTTCTTACAATAATATATTTGAGCAAACTATTCTGATGGAACCTTAAGAATCCCTATATGGAAAGAAATTTAGATCTCTGACATTATATAATGAAGTTAGATAATGAATTTGATTGTGACCTAATATTTCTAAAGCATTGAAATAAAATGTTAAATCTATTTAGTAGTATTTCATGGTATCTCAATATTGGCAGAAAATTTATGCTTATAACTGTCAGTGTGATATTGAATTTGAATTTGGTGAAAATGTGTTTCTACGAATCTCACCGTGGAAAACGTTTATGAGATTCAAGAATAAATGGAAACTACGGCCTAGGTTATCAGTCCAATTGAGACTCTTGATCATATCAGGATGGTATCATATCACATGGAACTTCCTCCAAATATCTCTCAATTTCATGTTGTGTTCCATGTAACTGTACAAGGTAAGAATTTACAAGACCCTTTATATGTATTATATTCTGAGGTTATACCATTAGAGCATGACCATTATTATGGGAAGCAACCATTTAAAATTATATATTGTACATAGAATGTTCTATGAAACAAGACCATTCACCGGGTCAAAGTTTTTTGGAGAAACCAATAGTTATAGGATGTTATGTGGGATCCTCAGGATATGATGAAGCATAAGTGTCCTCATTTTTTGTACTAGAATGGTGTGTTTTTAGTGAGAAATTCATTTTAAGGGGGGTATAATATAACACCCATTTTTAGGGAATTTTTTTAATTAATGAATATTCACTAATGTTTTTCAATACACTAAGTCAAACATTCATTTCACATGACACCAATTTTTTGTACATTTCACAAAATAACAAGTTTTACCAATAAAATATATTATTAAAATATTATATATTAAGAATTAAACTAGACATTGAGTTAGTGGTTGTGAATTATAATAACTAACTCAGGAAAACCTATAATTTACATAAATATAAATGAATCTAATATTTAAAATGATGAAGTTGAATATAAAGTGAATATTTTTAAGGAAAACTATTTTAATGATTACAATGATATTTTATCCTAATAAATCAAATTATATACAATTAGTGAGTGATAGTAATATTATATATATATATATTATATTCAGTTATAAATTTTTTATATTCATCCAATAGATTCGATAGACATAAAATTATAAAAGACCAAATTTAACATATAAAACCATATATTTTTATTAACGAACGTTCATCTCCTTTTGTTGGTGAACCTAAATAAAATCTAAATTTTGGAACTTTTATAATTTTATAATTCAAAATAATATTTCTTTTTGAAATAAAAACATAAAAATTAGGTTATGGTGTGTTTTTTTAATTTTTTGTGATGTTTTATTTATTTAATGAATAGTAGAAATAATAAAATTTACATCAGAACATATTTTTCATCTAATTTATTATTATAGATGAATTATATTTTAAATTGTATTTAAATTTTAATTAGATTAATTTTCTATAATGCAATGTAATTTATGTTATTGGAATCATTTTATTATGAAATAGACTGTACAACATAGTAAACTCTTGGATTCCTTTACTTTAAAAACCTATGTTGTCATCCCATCTGAAAGAATATATTTAAATTAATTTATTACAACTATCTTTTTGAAATTAGGAAAAATGGATTGAGTATTCGGAGTCAACATAATTTATAATTTAAATAAATCTCAACTTACTTTTTTATAAAAATAATTAGTGAAAGTAGTTAAAATTAATTATAATGATCTTGGTTAAATTAAGCTTAATAAGGGATAAAACAATAACCTTAAGGCCCAAAACGACATATACACATTTCATACTTCCATTTTCTTTGAATATTTCAATCCTAACCTCTCTTATATCATATTTGTACAATTATTGGATCCAATTTCAAGAAAAAATTAGGGTTGGGGTTTTCTTTTTCCAAAATATTACAAGAGTGCCACTCATCTATTATAAAAGGCATATTCTCCTCCCACTTTCTCACACCTCTCAAGAGACATTTGTTCAACCAAAATCATCCCAAATAGATACTCAAAATCCATGACTTAGAATTTTAATCCTCCATTAATTATAAATCCTTCCATGGAATCCTATTGGTGTAACCAAAAGGAGTTACCTGATTAAGAAGTAATACCCTCCCTCAAACTCCTTTCTTTTATTTTCATTCCCCACTCCCTATAATCTTCATATAAAATGATTATTTTAGAAAAACCATATCAAAAATATAATAGAATGTTTTAATGATATGTTTTATACCTATAAATGATGTGTTTTAGACCTATAATTACTCACACTTCCACCTAATGGGAAATAAACATATTGTTTACATGTACGGAGAACTACCACCTCACGTAATAATGATTGTTCATTTTTCCATTACTTCCTCTCAGGGTGGAAAATATGATGAAAAAACTATTTTTTATAATCTATATATAATATTTATTATGTATTTAAGATTATTTAGTTATTTTACATCACATATCTTTATAATTTACATTTTTGGTTAATATAATAATTTCATTTGAGGAATTGTGGACCACCACCCCCTTAATGTGATTTGATTTGTTCATATAGTACATGGAATGTATTAAGGATGCCTTTAGAGAATAAATATTGTATTTAAAATATAATAAATATAAATTAATAATGATATATATACATATATATTAATATATGTCTTTTACTTTCTGTCATTCAAGAAGACAATTAAACAGAAATAGCATTCATGCGTTCACACGACCTACCATCTGCATGAATGGTGTATTCTGTTTCATAATTATATATTAAATGTATTATTATACTAAAAATATACTGAATATACTTTATATTTAAATAATATTTTTATTCATTAAATCATTATATAACTATAAGAACCTAAGATATAACAAATTCAGACACATGTGGAAAAAAAGTATATATTAAATGAAGTGAAACCTTAACATAGAATTGTTAACAAGAGGGTAATATGAATATATAATGAAAACATAAATTTTATTCTAAGAAAAAATTTGGTTCATTTATAGATGTATAAAAAATAAATATTTATTATTTTGGAGTTTTGATTGAGTAAGATGGGAGTCAAGACATGTGGTAAGGGAATTTCATCTCACTCATTATTTCTAGGATATACATGCCTTATTCACCACAAAATTATTTTTTGTTGGGGATATAATTCACATGAATGTCTTATATTTAGCTTATACTTAAATATATGGTTATTTACATATCTATTATATGATCAATCATTGAGAGGGTTCTTATTCTACATGTTTTTTAAGAGTCTTTTATAAGTTCCTAAGGAAATCAGTTTTGAAATGGTTTTGAAGATTCTTTATAAGTTTCAAGGAAAAAGGTTTTAAAAATATTTTCAAGATTATACTATAATTTTTCAATTTTAGTTATATTGAAAATAGATTTCAAATGGTTTTAGGTTTTAAAAAACATTTTTCAAAGAATAAGGATATTTCCTTCTAGAAATGTTTTAAATTATAATTCCAAATTATTTCCTAACTAAGATAATATCTATTTGTGTTATTGATGCCTTTAGGGGAAATGATTCAATGTTTCCATTAAAATTATTTCTATAAGTTGTTTTTTTTTCATGATGTTATGAGAATTTTTTCTCTTTCAAATGTTATATACCTTTAAAACATTCTTCATTAATGGGTTATAATTTTGATGTAATGATTATAAAGCCTGTAGATTTTTCCTAAGGGTATGTTATGATTTTATATTTATAATACCCATTTCATTTCATGGGTTATGATATTATTTTTTATTAATTTGTTAAATACGTATGTATGATTTCATTATGAGATGGGTTAGAACTATATCATTCTCCAATGCATTGAGTGAAGATTTATATCTCATGAGATAGAAATACTAGGAATGAGGAGTGAAATTGGTTCAGTATAACTGGAATGGAATGAAGAGTGAAATCAGTTTAGTAATACACTGTTGGAATAGGGAATGAACCCGATTAATTTAGGTAATCTATCTACTAAGATGACCATGATGAAAATTCCTTGACTACTATGGAAAGAATTGTATATACTTATGTTTTTGAAAAAAAAATTGCATGTTTTATTCTAATGTTATGATTTCATCGATTATGTTCTGTATTTCCATATGATTTATTTCTTATGAAATGCTAAGATTTATGACAAGATTTTTTCTTATGATCTTCTATATGAAGGGTATGATCATCAAATGTATTTGTCAAATTATCATACTACTATTCTCATGTCATGATTACAAGTTTCCCTTGATTAACATTAGTGAGCTTTTGAGCTCACCCATTTTCATGTTTCCTTCCCAATGTTATGAATATATTTTTCATGTATGATGTGTCTAAGAAGGGTGATAGAGGAACCTAGTGGGAGATAATGTAGCTCAATTACGTACCATTGTTCATTTTTTCTTTTTTCTAAAGGCACTATAATAATAAGATCTATGGGAACATGTTTTTGTAATGTTATAATTATGCTATAAAAGTGATCTAATGTCTATGTGGGTCAAGACTGAGTTGTTATACTCTTCCTCATATCAAATGATTCTTTCAAGATATTACTATTTTCAAAATAGTTCCTTGAATTCTAAATAGTAACATGGTGCACCATTTGACTTTAATTCATGTTTCAAATGTGTTCTCTAATACTTAGTCTGTTTGGTACTTTGTGGTGTGTTTTGGTAACTAAATGTTGTGAAGTCCTACTTGGAATTTTTCATATTTTTTTATGTTTTCACCTTGGTTTGGGAATATATGGATGTATAGAAAAACCTTTTCATCTTTTGTTAGATTTCACATATGGGTTTAAATGTGGTAAACATGGACTAGGAAATGGAAAAATAATTTAAAATTAATGAAATGTGTGTTATTTTAGAGATGGAAAGCTATTTTTGTCTCTTTATAATGATAAATTTAAAATATTTATATTTAATTAAAACTAGTGATTATTGACTATTTTGGGAAAGAAAATGCATGGAATATATTGTAATGATATATAAATATAGTTATGCTCACACCCTACTCATTCCACTCGGTTTCGGTTGATCGATGTTGATTTTTTTGTCCATGTTTTTAGACTACGTTTTCCTTTAGATCAGGTTAGTCTTTCGGTTGGTGGTGATCGAGAGTTCACATGGTGATTTTTTTAGTGTGGTTCACTTTTAGTTGTGTTCTTAGATTCTGTTTTTTATCAGATGTTGTATCTACATTTTTTTGTATATTTATTGAGGTTTTTTTGGTTTTTTTGTAGGATGATATATTTGGTTTTTTATCTTGCCTGTTTGAGTAGAAATTGTACCCCTTTGGATCATATCTGATTCCCAATGCTAGTCACTAACACAAGAAGATTTGGGAATCCCTCTCTAGAATTGTCTAGAGCCTAGTCAGTTGTTAGGTTCAATGTTATCCCAGAACAGATCCTGAAAATTATGGTATAAGGCATTAATACACATTACACTTGTTGGGTTGATCTTTATGAATTTATTTAATATTTTAGTGTGATATTTTATTTAAAATCATGTATTATTACCATTAATATTTATTTATCTATATAATGATGTTGATTATGTACAACTGCGTTATTCTATATTTTGTTCTATTGAGAATGTTGTGCCATAAAGATGTAATTGTTCATTTGATACCTAATGATAATGGTTTTGGAAAAATTGTTTCGATTAAATGGAAAACCAGAAGTATTTCAAATTATTTGTTTAGAGAAAATTGTTTCAAAGAGAAATGGTTTTAAAAAAAATTTATTTTAAAACTAGTTTACAGGTTTTCATTGATTTAAGTCATTAAATTGATTCAATTTAATATCATACTAGGAAGTTTTCATTACACAATACATAATAATTTGGGTGTATATGGACTTTCATTTGTAGGGAATAGGAAACATAAAGGGATATATGTGAATTGGTGTATTTTCTTGATTACCAAAATATTGTGTTTTGATAGAGGATATGTGGTCTCACCACTTTAACACACATGGATTGGTTTTTGACTTTTTGATATATATGGTATATATTCTTATTCTATGTTTTTTTATTTCCCTTATTTTGTTTTATTATATTTTTACATGAGATACTGTGGTTCTGTATTATAATGTAATGTTAGGTATAACATGTTGTGATGTGGTGCATGTTATCAAAATTAGTGATGAAAGAGTTACTATGTTTTGTTGTGTATAGTTTTATTGACTAAGATGACATTTTTGTGTTCATCCCATTTCAAGGATGAATCGGTCTAAATTACCATATGAAAAATTATTCCCAACTGTTTTTTCATCTTACACAGTGCTTGTTGCTAGCAAGTGTCAATCAAGGACATGCTTTGGCCCATGAGGCATGCCAATTAGAGTAATAATTTTGGTTGACCCATGTATATTTATTAAATATTATTGAGAATGAATATGATACTTGGGTTCCTAATTATGTAATGTTATATATATAACCTCATTATTTTCAACCGAGTAATCAAAATTTTAATGATAAAATTCATTAAGGGTGTATAATACAGACACCATGAAATTTTTCTCTATATTTATATTAAATAAATATTGTATTTTTAATAGATTTTAGAATAAAAAACACTATAATAAAATAAATCATGATATATATTATTAATGGAAAATATTAAAATTAAATATACACATTAATATGTTAAGATAATACTACAAGAAATATCATTTTTAAAACTACAAGAGGAATAAATCTACATATTAATTGAAGTACTGCAAATATGAAACCCTTTCCCTCATGGTTTTCACTAAAGATCATACCTAAAATTATAACTTTGTAAAGGAGGAAAATATTATAAATAAAATAGAAATTATGATATTGAAATAAATGATTAGGATAAATAATTTTTGAGAAGAATTTAAGGGTATGTATAATAATGAAATATGACGATTATAAATATAGTAATTTGATATATGGACATCAGACATATGGTCATTAGATATACAGTCGTTGAACATATAGTCGTTGTATATTTTGGAAACTAATAGTTACATTGATGTTGTATAATTTTCAATAAAAAATCAAATGAAATATATTATATAAATAATAATTAATTCTAGAATGAAATAAAAAATATTATTATTCAAAACAATAATAAATATTATTACGTAAAATATTTTCTTATAATTATATTTTTAATTCATTATGAATTATTATTATTAGTAATATTTATATAAAGAAATATTTTAATTTATTATAAGACAAAACTAAATATTATACAACAATGGATTGAAAAATGCTTAATTTTTATAGGATTCAGAGTTATTCTTAATGGGATGTGATTGTAAACATTCACTTCCAAAAGGTATTTTTCTAATCAATTTTTTTTTCACCAAGGTATTTATATTTTTTATCTTAATAAATTAAATTAATAAAATTTAAAGGATGGTTATAATAAATTATAGTGATTAAATATATAAAATCATAGATTAAAAATCATCTAATTAGTATTAGATATTAAATAATATTTTTAACACCCCATTATTTTAAATATACTTATATATAATATATTTTATATTTTCGAAATCATTATTTACATTCATTTCCAAATCTAGATAAACCATCATGTAGTATACCTTTATATAATTTCCATCAAATGGGTAGGTATGAATATTATTAAATTCATTATGAAATATTTTTATAATGGTCAGATGATAAAAATATTTTATTATGTGATGAATTTTAATAAAACCACTTAATGACTACATGATGTATTTTGTGAATTAATGTTTTTTCTAGGTGATATGAATTTCTATATAAATTAATCATTTTCATTATTGAAAAATAATTCAATGAAATATATTGATAATTTATAGTAATAAATGAATATTCATTAACAGATTAGTTCTCTAAAGGATATGAATGAATATAAAATAATTTAAGGGTAGATTGAGTTATCTTTCGTGAAAATGTTTTTGACTATATAATGTGTTTTTATAAATATATATTTTATAAATAATTATTTATTAATGGTTTTAATAATATTTAAGGAAAAAATATTTAGTCAAATATTTCAACATTCATTTTATAGTTTTTACTTGAAATGGAAGGAAATAAAATTTATATTTATTATCAAAAATATATTTTCTTAAAATTTGTTTTCGATGCATTCCGCACACTTGTATTAAAATTAATTTCATCCACTTATACATATTTAATTAAAAAAAATTATTTCATTATTTTCCATCATATTTTTAAAATACTTCTATGGGGCTACTTTCTTTCTTATTTGAAATCAATTGTAATAATTGAAACAATGTGTCACTATAATTACAATCAAAATGGGTTTACCAGGGGGATTATCCTCAGAGATAAGGGTATGAATACAATATAAATATGTATATATTTTCTTGAATGAATACATTTATATCCTATATTATAATAACATTGAATCATTGAACATTTTGGATCCACTTTCATTCAAAAATGACTTAATATTAATTAAATCATTTTTGTAATTACATGTGTGTCCCTCCCATCATATATAAAGGGGAACCTGTTATCCTAAATTATCTAAAAATATATAATACATATATTTCTTCCAATTCATTCCAAAAATCCATCATAGATTATTTACATTATTCTTAGTTCCCCTATTCATCTCCTATGATGAATCATTCTAGGATTATGGTATATTCCAAAGGTGGTCTCCAAAAAAAGAGGTATAAATCATAACTGAGATCTAATTCTATTTCATTAAATAAAAATGATTCATAAAATATGATAAATATATAGATTTTTATATTTTAATTTTACAATCAATATTATTCTCCTTCTCTAACAAATTTGAAACAAAAACATCATGTAAGCGTAGGTGAGGACTACCTCTTTACGAAGTGATGTATTTTGATTTTCATCAACAACTTTCATGGATGAATATTATAATGGATATAATGTTTAACTATTATATATATGAAATAATTATAATATAATATCAAAAATCATACAATTTTATCTGTTATAAAATGAAAATGCCATTTTTTGTACGTAGTGACTACCACATCCACAAAGGGACATGATTCATTTATCATAAAAAATTTAGGGGGATAATTATAAAAGTGTATATAATGAATATATATATTACTTATACCCTGATTTATATATTTTAGTTCATTGTACCATGACCAATGTCAATGTACCTGACCCATCGAATCAAAGCAGGAATGGAAAAATTAACAGTTTTCACCTGATTGTTTATTTTAATGAAGAAATTATTAACAAAATGAATTTTTAAAATTATAAAGGTATTAAAAATATAAATTTATGTAATAAAATTATTTAGAATATATTTATAATAAATCCTTATTTATTATATTGAATATTTTAAACATATGAAACATATTACTCTTGAGGTAAAGGATTTATGTTACAATCTCTTTTAATTTCGTTATGTTCTATAGTAAATTTACATTAATGGATATTATATAAAACTCATATAATAAAACCATTTTAATTTATTATAAAATGTAAATTATTAATTTTTTTTTATTTTTAGTACAATTTTACTTTCTTCTTTATTCAAAATGGTTTAAAAAATATTTTTAATAAAAATCATCCAAATTTCTTCACTTTTGGTTGGGAATATTTCACCTTTA
Source organism: Viscum album (assembly GCA_963277665.1). NCBI lineage: Eukaryota > Viridiplantae > Streptophyta > Magnoliopsida > Santalales > Viscaceae > Viscum > Viscum album. The sequence goes on along the minus strand of OY728142.1, from coordinate 1,322,937,052 downwards.
TATAAATATTCCCTAAAATGTTTTCAGGAATATATTAATTATGATCAAATGATTGATTAATATAATGTTCATCACGTATTATGTTTAATATTTTTTTAAATGGATCTTTATTTTTTTACAGAAAATTGAATGTTTTACTGATGTTGTGAATAAAATATTTGATTTTAATGATTATTACATTAATTGGATTTCCTACCATAATGTCCAAAAAATAATTTTAAGATTATTTTAAAAGTTTAATTGGATATTTTCAATGAAAATTCTTTCAATAATTTTTTTTAATTTATCTATTTTAAATAAGTGATCAAGAAATTAATAGGAAATTTCTATCTTTTAATATTCCAGAGAACATTTATCGGTTTTCTTATCTATGATAACATATTTTGATTTTATATATTATTAAATAGAGATAATATTCCATGAATACATTCCATCAATAAATGTTTTATTATTATGATATTTAATTTTTTATAAAACCATTTAATTTTATTTATGATACAATATGAGGATATTAAGAATCATTTATGATTTTTTTAACACATATGTATGGTTATAATTATATGACAGGTGGGACTAGAATTATATAGACCTCAAATGAATTGGGTAATGAAATGAGTATGATGAGATAAAAAGTACTATAGTTGGGATTGAAAATAGTTTATTAGGAGAATTTTCCCAAGATTATATTCTTTGGATTGAACATTCACTAAGGATATGATGATACAAAGAGTAAACCAAATCTACTATGAGAGTGTTTGTGGTGAGAAATGACTACAGAAAAGATTTTAAATACTTTTGTGTATTAAATATACATATTCTCAATGATTATGATATGTCCATTTAAATCATGTTTGATTATTGGTGATTCCATACACTAAAGACATATGTCTTTTGTTATGGAACAATCTTTCCCAGTGATTTATAAGTATTGAACTTCAAATAAATATGTATGATATTCAAAAGTTATTATTAGGATCTCATACCCATATTTTTTTCATATGTTCACATATGATCATTTAATAATATCAATTGTATTGTCCCTTACTAAGTATTCAATCTCAACCATTCTTATGATTCATTTACACAGGTTATGAAGAAATAGATTATGTAGGTTATTTCTAAGAAGGGTACAATGATAAAATATTTTTTTGGGGAAGCTCATGACCATTGATGAAATAATTTGGTTATATATGTAGTTTCAAAATACACTAATCATTTATGGTTATGTACTAAATATAATTGTCATAAATATTAAATATTCAACTTCAATGATATGATATTTATGAATCTTATTCTCAAGACCCCACATTTGGTTTTGGAATAAGTTTTTATTTTTATATTTGGTTTATTAAAATATTGTTAAACCCATGTGATATGTATGAAATAAGTGAAATAGTATAAAATTTTTATAAGGTAAATATTATGTAATAACTCCCTGAGATTTTGTGATTTTTTCAGGATTAGTTTAATCTTTTTAATATTTTTCATTTCACACAACACTGAATATATATTTTGTTATATTAAATTAATTTGTTTCGATTTCATTATAAAAAACCCCATGATAATATTGTAACATGTCAAAAAATTCAATTAAAATTTGGGGCATATAATAATGTGGGTTATGTTACAATGTTGTGCTCGCTCGACAGCTTGCATTAAATGCAAGGTTGAGTTTTACCAAACTAAAATATACTATTAATATTGTTATTAAAATATTATTATAGTTACCATCTATCCAATTGAATAGTTGTTATGAATATTATAAATAAAATTATGAAAATATTATTTTCACATTTAAAATAAAATGAATCTTTTGGTAATCAATTAGTTAGAAATGAATGTAAGAATTATTTAAAAATAATGAGAGACTATTTCTAAAAAAACTATTTTTCTATGTTCAATAATGTTTTATCTCAATAAATTTAAAAAACCTTTTGATGAATGTTTTTAATATAAATGATATATTACATATTCAATAAATTTTTTAAGGTCGTCAAATATATTTTATTGTCATAGGATAATAATATTTAAACTTTTATAGAAAAACATGTATCCTCATAGAAGGAAATTTTACTGGCTCTGAATTAAGAACCTATTTTAAATATAATTTTTTACATTATAATAATTATTATTTCACATAATATACTTCATTTTTTAAATATAAATATAAAAATTAAATTTTGGTAAATTATTATTATTATTCTGATCTGTTTAATTTTTTGATAAATAGTAAAAAACACAAAAAATTATTTAAAAACCGCCTTTTCATATAATTAAATTTTATAGTTAAATTATATTTTAATTTGGATATGAATTTCATTTAGATCATATTTACATAAATTAATCTATTATATGTCATTGGGAAGAATTAATCGTTGAAATTGGATATAAAAAAATCCAATCTTTTGAACTTTTTCATATTAAAAACCCACTACAACGACATGTCTGTATGGTTAATATTAAATTCATTTATGCCAGATATATGTTTAGAATTTTAAAGAATGGAATCCAAATATGGAATCAGAATAATTTATAATGACTATTATGGTCAACATAGTTTTTTACCAAAAAATATAGTGAAATTAATTAAAATTAATTTGAGTGATAAAGGCAAAAATTAGTTTACTTACAAGTTAAGCATTAATCATGAGGGAGGAAATAGCCAAGTCACTTGTCCAAAATTCATTTTATTCTCATATTTTGACCATATCCCCCTATTTTTCGAATTTAAAGAGTTATAGGGACTATATTTGATGAATGTTACCTACATAATAAGTTATGTAAATAAAAAGAAAAAAATGGAACCTTAATCACTTTTATCATTTTTAATGTCTTGAGCTATAGAAAAAATCCACATTAGTTCAGTTGTATAAATTATTTTGATAGTTAAATAGAGTTTTATTCATTATATTAATTTATATATAATTTTTAGAAAACAATTATTCCAATTAACATTTATAGAATTACAAATGCGATAATTATTCAGTTGAAAATTAACTAAAATAAATGATAATTAAAGTATTAAAAGTGAAGTAAAATGATTGAATTATTTTATTTAAATTTTCTAGATGCATATTACATGTTACAAATGTGCTAAAAAAATATATTCAAATTTCATATTTACCTTTATATTTTATGAGATTTAAATAATTAATTATTGTCGAAATTGACATTATTGTTATTTTATAATAAATAATAATTTATTAAATGAATAAAAATTCACTAAATATAATATCCTCTAAAAAATTAACTGTATAGGTTAATTAATATAAAATATGGTCTATTAATGTGCCAAGTCATATTTTATAACAAACATATTGAAATTTAAATACAAATTACATTGGTAGAACCATTCGGGTAAAAGTAATGTTTTTTTTTGCATTTCATGTGCTCATTTAAAAAAAATTCAAACGCACAAGGGATTTTCTTATATAGATTAGATATCATATTTATAGTTAAATGGTTTAATAATTTATAATAAATCTTAATTTAATTTAGTCTTAATTATAAAATTCATTAGGTTATAAAACTAGTTACCCAAATAAAAACCAAAATAATAAATGCTTGGAAACATAGAACTTATGAAAAATAATTATAAAAATGAACTTATTATTGTGTGGTGGAGGTTTTTCTTGACCATAAAAACCAATTAATCCATTATATTTCCATTTTGGAAGCACGTGAGTTAAGGAAGAATTCTCAATAATGGTTACCATTTAATATTTCAAAGAATTTCACTGCTCTTAATTGACTGAAGATTAACCTTTTATTTTCAAAATCACCATTAAGTAAACAGTGGGAACCCAAAAAGGTTCATACAAATAAAAAAATGATGTAAACCACATAATTGTTAAAATATGCCTTAAACCTATTATAATCATTCTCCCCAAATAATTTCTTAGAGGGAGTGGTAACCTACCTATTTTGATAATCACTTATGAGGTCTTCAAACTGGTATTCTTGTTTATCCCAAGCATTCATGAACTCTCGCATCTTTATTGATCTTCCATTCATTGATACCACTCATCGATATAAGATCATTCTTGTCAATCCATTAAATTTTTTTATGGTTAGTGTTCACGTGTATCAGTCTTCCCATCATCATCTCTTCTTTCTCTTGTGTGGAATTAATCACAAGAACCTCTTCCATTATTTCTTCATCCAAGTGCATTACTGTGACAACCGGGTCTTGGTGATAGCACAACCACCCCCGCCTTAACATGGCGTTCGAGTCCTGGCCCACCAGGTACCACCAGTTGCCCTGCAGACACGTGGGGCCCACCCCATGGTCCACCCATGCGACTGAACGGGTCATCTGACTAATGATTGTCCCCACAAGCCAACACATGTCCTTTATAGTGTGCTTTGTTCTCACTCACACACACCTGGGAAACTTCCCCGAGGGTCGCCCATCTTGATCACTACTCCAGACCAAGCACACAAAAACTGTGGAGTTCTAATCTAGTAGGCTCTTGAAAAGGAAGGTGCACCTTGTTGACATGAGTCATATCATTTAGTTATTTAACCCTTTATCATTTAGGGGTGTTACAATCACCCCCCACTTAGAGCACAACGTCCCCGTTGTGGGCCCTACATCTCAACCCAGGCAGTGCACCACACTTAAGGATGGGTTCCTCCTCTGATACCAAATATGACAACTGGGTCCTAGTGACAGCACAGCCACCCTGCCTTAACATGGCCATCGGGTCCTGGCCTACCAGGTACCACGAGTTGCTCTCATAGAGATGTGGGGCCCACCCCAGGGTCCACCCACTTGCTTGAATGGGTCATTTGACTAATGATTATCCCCATAGGCCAACACATGTCCTTTCTAGTGTACTTTTTCTCACTCACACACACCGTGAGAAACTTCCCAGGAGGTCACCCATCCGGATCACTACCCCAGGCCAAGAACGCTTAGTTGGGGAGTTCTAATTAGATTGACTATTGAAAAGGAAGGTGCACCTTGTTGAGATGAGTCATATCATTTAGTCATTTAACCCTTTTATCATTTCGATATGTTAAAATCACCCCCCCCCCCTTTAGAGCACAACGCCCTCGTTGTGGGCCCTATATCTCATCCTAGGCAGTCCACCGCGCACTTAAGGCTGGGTTCCTCCTCTGATACCAAATGTGACAACCGGGACCCGGTGACAGCCCAAACACCCTGCCCTAACATGACCATCGGGTCCTGGCCCACGAGGTACCACCAGTTGCCCCGTAGACACGTGGGGCCCACCCTAGGGTCCACCCACGTGCCCGAACGGGTCATTTGACTAATGATTTTCCCCACAAGCCAACACATGTCCTTTCTAGTGTGCTTTGTCCTCACTCACACACACCAGAGAAACTTCCCATAGGGTCACCCATCCTGATCACTACTTCAAACCAAGCACGCTTAACTATGGAGTTCTAATCAGGTAGGCTCCTAAAAAGGAAGGTGCACCTTGTTGACATGAGTCATATCATTTAGTCATTTAACCCTTTATCATTTAGGGGTGTTACAATGAGAAACTCCAGAGTTTTCATAGAAACTCCAAATATCTCCCATACTAACCATATAGAATACCTTTAGGATGAACTACCACATAATAGGTATCCTCTTCCCTATTATCACCTCCAAGAACCCTGGAATCATCTTATATCACCCAGGCTTTCGAACTTTTTGTGAATTTAGTCTCTATTGGACGTGGTAAGTATGAATAGTCTATTCAACCAATCATATTTCCATTCCAACCCTTTCTTCTCCATGAACTAAAGAGATTTCTTTCTTGAATATCTTCTTCGTGGTCTCCTAATAAATGACGATAATAATCATCACTATAATCATCCCTTTGGCTTCCCTTCTCATCATTCGAGTGATACTCTTAATCTAATTTAACTAGCCCATCACACAAAAATCCCTAAAATCTATTTCCTTATATAATAGCTACCAATTTCTTCCTCAGAAATGACCAAATCACATAACCACCCCCAATATCCTTCCCTTGAACCATTCCAACTGATGGAACGCCCAACCATTCCATATTAGACACTACTGCAATGTATATAAAGAATTAGTCTCCTAGGATCCCCATATTCCACAATAGAAAAACCTTGAAAATATAGTATCCTCAAAAGATGAAGGCCCCACTATGACCTTACCATAATCCTTAGATTCCACTTCCTCTTTAAACATAGATGTTGAATCTATATTTTATGTTCTCACAAGCCTAGTAGCAGATGTTGTATTGAGGTAGTTTCTCAATCATCCAAAGACTTCACTCACCTTCAGGCCTGGATATAACTGGTGTACATCATTCTGAAATATGAAATTTCTTATTATACTATCAAAAACCTATTCATTTAGAAGATCTATAGGTATGTTAGTTCTTGCAGTCTCAGCATCGACGGGTTTTCCAACTCGCACAACCTCTGGGAACTTGCTTCATTCACAAGCATCACTAATCATAGCCAACTCCTTCAAACCTACACCAGAAGTAGGAACCCATTGTTCCAGTCCTAAATTTGACATGATCTTACTAATGTTCACACACATGTTCATATCATTCCCCAATTTATTAAAGGAATAGGAAAAATCAATCCACTTTTCAAAGACAACTGATTTCCTATAACAAAATTTGTCTCTAACCATATTACACCCAAAATCAGTACGAACTCTTGAAACATCAACTTTAACACAATCTATTGGAGATATTTTTTGACAAATAGATAAAGATATAATCTCCAAGAACAAGTATCATTCCAATAAATTCACTAACATATATATAATTAATGGGTTTAGAAAAGGGAGAGTATGTTTAGGGAATCTGGCCCTAATATCCATGGTAGGGAAGTCACACTTCATATAAAAATCATAACATGACCCAAACAGAAATAATGTAGAACCGTTGACGATGCAATGGGTAGTGGATCAATCCTGAATTTGGTCCTCTTTTCAAGAGATCCAAATCATGATGTGTTGGATATTGAGTAGACCTCCCATGCATCACACTTGAAGACCCTGATATCTTAAAATAAATTAGTCAAAAGAATCCAACGATGGACTATAATGATTTAATATATAAATCAGCATCATGTTAATAAGATATTAAACCTCATTAAGCTTCAATAATAATATTCAAATTTAAGGTAGTCCCTTAAAAATATCAGGGACCATAGGTAAAAGTGATATATGATGAAAATGGGGATGATTATCATGGTTTGAGAAGGGGGAGAAGGGTTGACCCAGGGAGCCCTCAAATAATAGAAAATGTACCCCTCCCCCACCGTGGGGTGAGATACCATCATAGTTGTTAACACCACCTAGCGTTGCAAAGGGTATCCCACATATAGGTCTCGGTGATTATATAATTCCACTACTCTACTATAAAAGGCATTCAATCTACCCCTTCCTTACACCTCTCAAGAATCATTGGATCAACCAAAACCATCCGACATAAGATTATGATGTTTATCCCTTAATATTAGAGTAATATATCTTGGAATAAAGACAACCCTGGAATCCCTTTGGTGTAAACCAAAATTATTTACATAAAAAAGAGGTAATATCCTCCAATAAGATCTTTTTTTTATTTTTTATCTCAACCACCTCAATTATTCTGATTCAATTATTTTATAAAAATATTAAAATTCAAAATTTATTAACCTTATTTTTAATAAGGATTGATCCTACACCTATATAAAATTCCAAAAAAAGTGAAGTGAACTTACTAGTCGTGTGTACAACAGACTATCGCCTCGACAAATGATGTCTTTCGTTCTTCAACTACCAGCTCTCATTATTTGATATTATGATTAATAGACTTGTTTTATTTGATATATATATTATACATATATATGATGTAATTATTCTTCTTGAATTATAATATAACACATACCTACATGCTTTTCATTTTTTCTAAATATAATAACTTCATTTGTCGTCATATGGACTATCACCTTCTCAAAGAAATATAATTCATTCATACTTTACATGGAATGTATTAAAGTTGATTTTTGTATAATTATATGATATGTATTAAATAATATTTATACTAAAATAATATTTAAATACATACATTTAATTTACTTTAATTTTATCAATAAGATAGGAAAAATGGAAACAACATTCATGCGTATATACGGCCTAACATCTCTATGAATGGTGTATTCCATTTCATATTCCTATATTTTATAGATTCTTATAAACATTTATATAATTAATATATATGATATATATTTATATATACTTTTTAAAATTATATAAATACGTAAATCATAATCAATGTAAGAGGATCAATAATAACAACCCAAAACATATACGAAAAAAGCGGTTATTGCACAAAATGTATCCTTAACATGGAATTGTTAATAAAATTATATTATAAATCCACTATAAAATAATAAATTATATTAAATATAATAATATGGTTCATTGGTAGGTTTATAGTAAAATAATATTTTTTATATTGGAGTTTTTAATGTGTGTGAATAAAGTCAAGAGTTAATGTAATGGTTTTCTCATATCACTATTATTTTTGTTAGACTTATGTATGATTCACCGCATAATTATGTTGTGTCTATATATACTGTAATGGAATGTATTATATCATTATTATAATTATATTATTGTTATTTACATATCCATTTTTTTATTATCATTATTTTATATGGTTTATGTTTCAAAATTTACCAAATCGGTAATGTAATTTTCATCTCAATTTCCTTCATTGAGACACATACCATTTTATGCATTTATATATTTCTATAGGTTGTATATACATAACTTTGAAATTTTAGATAATAAATATTCTTATATAAATTAAATTTTATGCTTCATGTGATATTTTTATTTCATTGGGATTATGATTCAATGTTACCAATGTGGTAATAATTTATTACTAAAACTCTCCATTTATCGGGATTCCTTATGATTATGCTTCTATTGAAGAAATATTATAATATATAACTAAATAAATATTTTGAGTTTTGTTTCTTTATATTTATTAATTATATATTCATTTTCTTTTAAAAAAATTTCACTCTATGTTACATAATATAATTAATATAGTTTTTTTAAAAAAAACTACAACCTTACCTCCCTATTCGGTCAGAATTCTTTATTGAAAAATGATGTTTTATAATAATTTTTAAATTATTTTAAGAGATATTTTAACCAAGTTTTAATAGAATACGATTTCAAAATTGTTTTATGCTTTATATAAATTTTTATAATGTTTTTCAAAAGCCCCTATATATGTTTTTAAAGTTATTTTCAATGAAAAGATTTCAGAAAGTTTTTAATGAATTCATTATATAGATTTAAAAATATTTTCAAATATTTTTTTTAAAAATGAATTAAAATATTTATTTATTATTTTTCAAAAACATCTTTCAAAAAAAACTTTATAATAATTCAATGATTCCTTTATATTTTTAGAATGAAATTTCAAAGAAAATATTTTTCAAAATGTTTTAAATCTTCCTTTATAAGATTTCCTAGGGCGTTTTAAATAATTTTTTTGAGAATGCTTTCTATTTTAAAACTTCTTAATCAAATAGAAAATGATATTTTCCTTAAAAAATATTTCAGTGAATATTAAATATTAATTCAAAAACTAATCAATGTGGTTTTCATGGAAAAGGATTTTTAAAAAAAATTGTGTCTTAAAGATTGATTTTCATAGAATGTTTATTTAAAATAAGAAATTAACCAAGTGGACTTTAAAAATCCTTTTCCATAAAATATTATATCCCCTAATTTTGTTTATTTCTTGATTGGGATATTATCTAAGGATACCATTCTTATTCATTCTTTTTGTAGTTTATGATTAAGATGAAAATTTGTTTACGAAACCCATTTCTCTTTAATAAGTTATGTACTTATGATACCATCTAGTTTTCATTGGTTATGATTTTTTGAAATGAATATGAAACATGTATATTTTCTATAGGATATTATATGAGTACTTTTGTTATACCTATTTCATTTCATGGGTTATGTTATGATGTTTATGAAGCCCATATCTTCTTATGGGTCATGATATGATGAATATTTGGTTATCATATCACACATGTATGTATTATTTCATTATTATATGGATATGACTTCTATATCCATAAAATTAATTGGGTAAATATATATATCTCAAGAGATAATGAAGGGAAAAAGTTGATGGGCTTGATCCATAAAAGGAAACAGGTGTGTCTTAATCCAAAATGAAAAATAGGTGTGCCATGTTCCACTATGAGATAGCGGGGAAACCCGCTCTACTTTTTTGAAGAAGAGGAAATACAGTCCACTATGGTAAAAAGGGTGAACTTGATCCTCCATTGGAATAAGGTATAACTTTATCAACTATTAAGAAAGGGATGAGATGTGGAATGGCGGTCTGTCCCACCCAATTGTTACATCTACTAGGAATTTCCCTAATATGTTATGGAAATGAGCCTTTACTTATAGAGAATGTTTTTATATACACATGTGTATACCAAAAGTCTAAGTAATATAATAATTTTATGATCTCATGACTCATTTTTACTAACTTTTTTATTATTCTTATCTAATGAAATGTGAATCGTTATTTCATGACTCTATATAATGATTATTGAAATGAAGGGAATGATATTCTAATGTTATGAACATGTTTTTATAATTTTATGATAAGGTTATTCTTGATTCTCTCCCTTTTTACCCTTACTCGGCATCGATCTCACCCCTTTATTATGTTTTCTTTCCCCTGTTTATAACAATGGGTTTGAGTAGGAGTACTAAAGGGGAAGATGTTTATGTTATATGTTTAATATCATTTACTATGTAAGAATATTATATTCCCATATTTCGAAAGACACAAAACTATTAAATTTCTTGAGCATGTATATTTGTAATGTGATGAATATTAATCTAAATTGGTGTAATATCCATGTATGTTACGCCTAGATTTTTATAGTTGGTATCAAAGGGAATTTTTAGTCTACCTTTGGAAACTAAGTTCACAAATTTTTTGTGACATCCCAAAAAATATTTATAATGATATGTATTTGTATCTCTTTAAGGATAGGACTTAAGATTCCTAAATTTAATATTTGGTGTCATAATTTAGAAACCCAATATATAATTTTTTCTTGATACGTGGTTTTTGGCACTGATAAGTGTTTATTAACCTATTCTACCTAGTTTTATCCAATGGAGGGAAATAGAAGTAACATTTTCAATAATGAATGTTTTAAATGTGTAAATTTTGGGAATTTAGAAAATTGATTTACTATGTGGAAATTTTATAAATAGGATCAAGAAGGTGGTATGATATTGGTTATACACATGATGAAAAAGGGACCACAAAAATTATGTGAATGCTGTGGGATGTTATAATATTATTGTTTAAATTATACATAAGAAGCATGATTATATTGAGGTAGAGGAACCTAAGAAAAAATTCAAATGTCATAATATATGAAGAGGATATTAAAGAATAATATTATGAATTTGGAGTAATAGTTTAATAATAAATTAAGGTTATTGAAATTTAAATGTTTTTTAATTCAAGCATGAAATATGTTGTATTTTTTGTATAGGTTTCTCATTAAGGATACAAAAGGATATGTTAAATTGTGCTGAAGACGTATTAAAGTGATTTAATGTAAGTGTGATATTTTGATTAATGGAAGGTGACCGTTAATCTGTTCTCATTGTCGAGAAAATTATGTTCATCTTAGATTATGTGTTTATTGATATAGATATATATATTTCTATTGTATTGATTATTATTGAACTGATTATTTATTTTTTGGAAAAAGTGTTCAATGTTATCATGGTTGTTGTTTAAAAAATCATGGATTTATGGAATATATACAGCAATATATTGAACATGAAGACATTCATGTTTTCAATAAGGTTTAATGGCAATTCATATTATATCCATGTTTTAAAAATAAAACATGATAATAGTATTCACGGGGTTGGTATTTGATAATCAATAGACACTTTATGATATATGAGGATCAATGTGGAATTCATTTTGGTTAATTTAGTAAAATTATTACTAAATGTTTTGTTTTTTCACATTCAAAAAGGTAATAATGTTGAATGTTTTTCAAATGGATTATGTTAATATTTGGACACGGTTTCAGAGATAAAAGTATTATCTTACCATAAGAAGATTTATGAATATTGGATAACATGCCCCTACCTTCTTACTATGATGATGACTGAAATAGATGGAATGAATTATTACTCAACATATGCATCTTATAATCCATTAGTGCTTCATGCATGTCCAATTCACCTTCATTTTTAGAATAAGATATGATGTTGAAATTTTTCAAGAAATTACAAAAGGGTATTATTGTGAATATGAAATAGAATGAAATCAAGTAAGTGTATATCCTTGTAAAAATTCATCAACTTTTCAAAAAGGATCATGAAGTAAGAGGTTATCTTGTAATCAAAATTTTTGATTATACCAAAGACCTTTTCCAATAATATTTAGTTTTTTTGATTTATGATCATTAACTTACTCCTAACCATGTTCTCTATCACTCTCCATCAAAACATGATTGTTTTATTGCACTTCCATGTCTATTTTTTCACTTTCCTACTACATTATCCTATTTGGAAAACTTTTTATGAGTTACTTTGTGTAATCATCATGGATCCAGTATTCCCATTTCAAAAAAGGTTTTTGTTTGAATTTTTATGATTTTGGTTTCTAGGAAAATAAATTTCATGTATTAAACCATTAATAAACCAAATGAATTTTGAGGTTGATATTCATAATAAGGTTCCAGAATGTAACATGATGAGATTTTATGAAATATCTTTTTTTTCTCAATTAATATAATATTTTAGATATTTTTTATTTCATGGAACACTAAATAAAGTTTTTTTTATGAAATAATATTTTTTATTTCATTATATATGACACCAAGTTAATCTTTCACTACACACAACACTTATGGTAACATTTTATATATACAATTCTGTTATTGGATTGTGTTACACAAAATTATGAGTTCCCTCAATAGCTTGTGTTACATGAATGGTCAAGTATTACTGAAATGAAATATACTATTAATGAAGTTTTTAATATACTACTGTAGTTACCAACTACATTTTGGAAAGGAATTTACAAATAATATTTACTAAACAGTTAAAATAATATTTATACATGTATAATAAAACAAATCACTTGGTATTAAATTATTTATAAGTTAAAGTAAAAATCATTTGAAAATAATAAAATTCCATCATTAAGAAAACATTTTTTGTATGTATAAATAAATATTATTACAATAAATTAAATAAACTACTTTTAATGATTTTTTAATAAAATTTATATATTATATATTCAATCAGGTTTTCTAAAACTAATTTAATAGATTTTATGAGCATAAGATCAGAATAATTCCAATTTTATGAATAAAAGTATTTTTTTCATAAAAGGTAATTTGACAACATTTTAATGGATATCTAGATTTAAATGAAAAATTTGATAGCATTTATCGAACTGTGTCCTTGGAGATTATTTTATTTTAGTCTTCTCTTGATATTGGATTCTATGTTGAGGTTTGGGTTGAGTCCCTGTTTTATTTTTTAAGATCATGTTGAAAATTTAAATTTCTTGGGATTGGTAGCCTATGACTCACAGGTAGTTCATGATTAAGAGAAACAATGTAGCTTTTCCCAATTAACTATATGGATTGCGATTGGTTTTTGAGGCTTGGGTTAGGTCTTTTGCATGGTTAGGGAAACCATGAGCCATTCATGTGGTTCTTTTCTAGACTATACAACGGCAACTAGCCTAGTTGGATCATGGTTTGGGAAACCATGCAGGCAGTCTGTGTGGGGTTCCCCCTTGGTCTCGTAGAGGTCACACAGTTAGAACACAATTTTTGAAACCATGCAGCCAAACCATACGAGTTTCCCATATTCTTAATAACATGAAATTTTATGCTTTCCTCTCCAGACTTTTAACCCTATTTTAAGATTTCTCACACTTTTTGACCTAGGCGCACTAGGGGGCTCTAGGGGACCCTCCTCCATTACTCGCCAACCTCTATGGATGCTTCTTGAATGTACATAGGTTTGGTCAATATTATTCTTATCGTATCCCTTCTATCTAGAGATATTGTTTTCTTCTAGGTAGATTTTCCCTCTAGGTTGAACCCTGAGGGTTATAGTTTTAGTATGGTTTTATTTCTTGGATATTAGGGTGTGTGGTTTATGTGCCGATCTTCTATCTTCCTTCTCTAAATTTTTTGTTGAGTTCTCACATTTTTGAGGTATGTGTTTCTAATCATTTCCTTTTTGTCACATTCCATTGGATGAATGAGCTTATAAAATGGTTTAAAAGAAATTTAGCTTCCTTTTGGTGTGTTATCATGATTGGTTTTGGTGCTTTCATGATAGAAAATTGGTGTGAAACAATTTTCAAACTATTTTGTATAATTATTATTTATATGAACACATGAAATGTGATTAATTAAATTTCAATGATACATTTTATATGAATATTTATATTTTAATTGTATGTTTTCCCTTGGTTTAGTATTAGAACGACTGTTATATTATGACTTGAGTATTGTGTGTGAATTTTGGTAGTCATATGGAATAGTTCTTGTGTATAGTTTTTTATGTTTAGGGGTAAACCAAGTGTAATTTACATAAATTTTTTATTGAGTTTTCTATGCAGTTTTAAAGGGAGTTGGAAATACAATCCATTAACATGGCCTCTTTAGAAATTTGTGAGGTTGGTTATTTTAGGACACGAGACAAATTATCATTCAAAATCATTATGCATGTTGTGTAATTTTATCTCGGTTTGGAAATTATGTTGAGAGGGGAAAAGGTTTTGAAATAGAAAGTTTCTGGTGGGAATTTTTAACTTCTTGATAAAATTGGTTTTGTTGTGATGAGACAAAAGATACATATGGTATATGATAAGTGGTTGGAAAATTCTTTAGAAGGTATAAGATGAGAAATCTTAGTAGACACATTTTGACATTGGTAATGTGGACATGTTTTATATTTCTTCTTCTTGTTTCATTTTTAATTATATTTCCTGTGTTGAGAAAAATTTGTGAAAAGTGTTTTTAAATGGTTTTTTCATATGAAAAATAGAAATTACATTGTTTTTGGAAAAAAATTATTTTTTTGTGAAATAAAATATAAAAGTGGCGATTAACTTGTGTTCTTGTGATTCTTGGCATGTTTATCTGAAGGAAATTGTTTATGGGATATGTGAAATGGGATTTGGGAAAAATGGGAGTTCCTAGTATCTTGTTGGGAAAACTAGAACTAGTACGCCAATGATTTAGAAGTAGAAATCCCAGATTTTTCTAGTGTATTGAAGCTAGTTCTCTCCGAAGTGAAATGTTTTAGACTCACATATCATGATTCACACTTGAAACACTAACAAAATATGTGATGTGATGGGATACCACTAGTCCCTTGGGATATATACCTCCTTGGGGCTTATTCACAACCACATTATTGGTATTATCTTATTACTCAAAACCACTAGGACTGTGGGATAGATCCCTCATAGTGGATCAGTAATTGGAAATCTATTGGTAGTTGAGTTGGAGGGTATTGATCATTAAGGTATGAGGTTCTTATCGACTTACTAATTATAACTATCATTAGGGATTTTAATATGGTTCTCTCTTGTGACATGAAGAATTTGGGAGGTGGTACTATCCATCGATATATAGTGGACCTCATGTTTGATTTGGTATGAAAGGAAAGTTCATATTGAGTTATTTTTCAATTTTTTCTTAAAAAAGATGTTTACTAAATGTTTAAATTTGTCAATAAGTGTGTTATGTTTTACTTCAGGTTCATATTGTTTTTTATCCCTATTGGTTTATGTTTTCTTTTGGTGTATTTTTTGATTTTCAGCATTGTCTAATTTATTATTTATATTGGTTTTTTGGTTGGTTATTTGTTATGAGTTTCCATGTTTTAGAACATGAACCTATTTGAAAGGAATGTTTCATGTGTTGATTTAAAAAGGGAACATCTAGAAAACACTATTTTTCTTATCAAGTGATTAATTTTTTTTTCATAATGTGTTTCAAACTAGTGTTTGTGGACTATTTTGGGAAATTAATATATGTATTCTGTATTTGGAAAATTCCTATTGAGATGTTTAAGCTGAAACCCTACTTTTACGACTTGTTATCGGTAGACCTAATCTTTTATATAGATTTATGGGTCTAGTTATTATGATTATTTTTTGAGATATTAGGTCTTGTGGTTGATGGTGACCAATAGGTAATGTGGAGATCATGTAGCATGTTTTAGTATTAGTTTTTATTCATTTTTATTTTGATTAGAAGTTTTTGTATCTGGATCATTTTTTATATTTATTGATATTAATTTATTATTGGTTATTATATATATTTAGTTTTTTTATTTTGATTCATTTTTTTGGGAAATATTTTTACCATTTTGATTACTTGTATGCCCAAAACTATTTTTTAGTCTATGGGGATCATGAATTGCTTTTGGTCCATGTCATAGATTAGGTCATGTGTGATGTTGGATTACATATCAGCTTGGTTCATGGATGAAATTATATTAGATCTTGACATTTGTTATTTGGGGTGTTTATTAGTTGGATATTAAGACACTCAGGACTTGAGAGGTAGGTATGGTAAGGAATTCAGGAACCCCATCTCATTTTGATCCTCGAGGTTCCAAGGGTAGACTGGGTTTTGAATATTTCTCCTATTTTGGTTGGTTTGGGATGAGGAATGAGAATTGAGGTGATCTGGTGTTATGATGTGATCTAATGTGGAGTAGTGACCCATTTGGAATTTGAGTGTATGGTTCAATATTCACCTATTTATTGATGTTTACATGGGTCATGACCCACTAATCATGTCACCAGGTCATGCATGGACCCTGTTTCCATGCTTTGGTAGTTTGGTTTAGGTTATTGTTTATTATCAAAAATATATTTTCCTAAAATTGGTTTTCGATGCATTCCACGCACATGTATTAAAATTAATTTCATCCACATATACATATTGAATTTCAAAAAATTATTTCAATATTTTCCATCATATTTTTAAAATACTTCTATGGTGCTATATTATTTTTTATTTGAAATCAATAGTAATAATTGAAACAATGTGTTACTATAATTACAATCAAAATGGGTTTACCAAGGGGATTATCCTCATAGATAATTGTATTAATACCATATAAATATGTATATATTTTCTTGAATGAATACATTTATATCCTATATAATCTTAGCATTGAATCATTGAACATTTTGGATCCACTTTCATTCAAAAATGACTTAATATTAATTAAATCATTTTTGTAATTACATGTGTGTCCCTCCCCTCATATATAAAGGGGAACCTCTTATCATAAATTATCTAAAAATATATAATACTTATATCTCTTCCAATACATTCCAAAAATCCATCATAGATTATTTACATTATTCTTAGTTCCCCTATTCATCTCCTAGGATGAATCATTCCTGGATTATGGTATATTCCAAAGGTGGTCTCCAAAAAAAGAGGTATAAATCATAACTGAGATCTAATTCTATTTTATTAAATAAAACTGATTCATAAAATATGATAAATATATATATTTATATATTTTAATTTTACAATCTATATTATTCCCCTTCTCTAACAAATTTGAAACAAAAACATCATGCAAGCGTAGGGGAGGACTACCTCTTTACGAAGTGATGTATTTTGTTTTGCACCAACACCTTTCATTGATTAATATTATAATAGATATAATGTTTATCTATTATATATATGAAATAATTATAATATAATATCAAAAATCATACATTTTTATCTGTTATAAAATTAAAATTCCATTTTTTGTACGTAGTGACTACCATATCCACAAAGGGATGTGGTTCATTTATCATCAACAATTTATGAGGATAATTATAAAAGTGTATATAATGAATATATATATCACTTATACCCTGATTTATATATTTTAGTTAATTGAACCATGACCAATGTGAATGTACCTGACCCATCGAATCGAAGCAGGCATGGAAAAATTAACAGTTTTCACCTGATTGTTTATTTTAATGAAGAAATTGTTAACAAAATGAAATTTTCAAATTATAAAGGTATTAAAAATATTAATTTATGTAATAAAATGATTTAGAATATGTTTATAATAAATCCTTATTTATTATATTGAATATTATAAACATATGGAACATGTTAGTCTTGAGGTAAATGATTTATGTTACAATCTCATTTAATTTCATTATGTTCTATACAAAATTTACATTAAGGGATATTATATGAAACTCATATAATAAAACCATTTGAATTTATTATAAAATGTAAATTATAAATTTTTTTATTTTTAGTACAATTTTACTATCTTCTTTATTCAAAATGGTTAAAAAATATTTTTAATAAAAATCTTCCATATTTCTTCACTTTTGGTTGGGAATATTTCACCTTCATATAAATATTCCCAAAAATGCAATCAGGAATATATTAATTATGATAAAATTATTGTTTAATATAATCTTTATCACGTATTATTTTTAATATTTTTTTAAATGGATCTCTATTTTTGTTTCTAGAAAATGGAATGTTTTACTCATGTTGTGAATAAAATATTTGATTTTAACGATTATTACATGAATTGAATTTACTACCATAATGTC
Organism: Viscum album; assembly: GCA_963277665.1. Lineage (NCBI taxonomy): Eukaryota > Viridiplantae > Streptophyta > Magnoliopsida > Santalales > Viscaceae > Viscum > Viscum album. The sequence continues at coordinate 1,322,918,393 of OY728142.1, read as the reverse complement.
CAAAAAATAAAATAAAGATTATTTTAAAAGTTTAATTGGATAATTTCAATGCAAATTCTTTCAATAATTTTTTAAAAATTTATCTATTTTAAATAAGTGATCATGAAATTAATAGGAAATTTATATCTTGTAATATTCCGGAGAACATTTATCGGTTTTCTTATCTATGATAACATCTTTTGATGTTATATATTATTAACTAGAGATAATATTCCTTGAATACATTCCATCAATAAATGTTTTATTATTATGATATTTAGTTTTTTATAAAACATTTTAATTTTATTGATGATATAATATGATGATATTAAGAATGTTTCATGATGTTTTTTCACACATATATATGGTTATCATTATATAACAGGTGGGACTAGAATTATATAGAACTCAAAAGAATTGGGTAATGAAATGAGTATGATGAGATAAAAAGGACTATAGTTGGGATTGAAAATAGTTTATTAGGAGAATTTTCCCAAGATTATATTATTTGGATTGAACATTCACTAAGGATATGATGATACAAAGAGTCAACCAAATATACTATGAGAGTGTTTGTGGTGAGAAATGACTACAGAAATGATTTTAAATACTTATGTGTATTAAATATACATATTTTCAATGATTATGATATGTCCATTTAAATCATTTTTTATTATTGGAGATTTCATACACTAAAGACTTATGTCTTTTGTTATGGAATAATCTTTCCCAATGATTTATAAGTATTGAACTTTAAATAAATATGTATGATATTCAAATGTTATTATTAAGATCTCATACCCATATGTTTATCATATGTTCACATATGATCATTTAATAATATCAATTTTATTTTCTCTTACTAATTATTCAAGCTCAACCATTCTTATGATTCATTTACACAGGTTATGAAGAAATAGATTATGTTGGTTATTTCTAAGAAGGGTACAATGATAAAAGATTTTTTTGTGGAAGCTCATGACCATTGATAAAATAATTTGGTTATATATGCAGTTTCAAAATACACTAATCATTTATGGTTATGTACTATATATAATTGTGATAAATATTAAATATTCAACTTAAATGATATGATATTTATGAATATTATTTTCAAGACCCCATATTTGGTTTCAGAATAAGTTTTTATTTTTATATTTGTTTTATTAAAATATGGTTAAACCCATGTGATATGTATGAAATAAGTGAAATAGTATAAAATTTTTATAAGGTAAATATTAGGTAATAAATCCCTAATATTTTGTGATTTTTTCAGGATTAGTTTAATATTTTGAATATTTTTCATTTCACACAACACTAAATATATATTTTTTTATATTAAATTAATTTGTTTGGATTTCATTATAAAAAACACCATGTTAATCTTGTAACATGTGAAACAATTCAATTAAAATTTGGGACATATAATAATGTGGGTTATGTTACAATGTCGAGCTTGCTTGACAGCTTGTGTTAAATTCAAGGTTGTGTTTTACCAAACTAAAATATACTATTAATATTGTTATTAAAATATTATTATAGTTACCATCTATCCAATTGAATAGTTGTTATGAATATTATTAAATAATTATGAAAATATTATTTTCACATTTAAAATAAAATGAATCTTTTGGTAATCAATTAGTTAGAAATGAATGTAAGAATTATTTAAAAATAATGAGAGACTATTTCTAAAAAACTATTTTTCTACGTTCAAGAATGTTTTATCTCAATGAATTTTAAAAAAACTTTTGATGAATGTTTTTATTAAAAATGATATATTACATATTCAATAAATTTTTTTAAGGTCGTCTAATATATTTTATTGTCATAGGAAAATAATAATTAAAATTTTATGGAAAAACATGTATCATCATAGAAGGAAATTTTACTGGATCTGAATTAAGAACCTATTTTAAATATCATTTTTCCATTATTAGAATTATTATTTCACAAAATATACTTCATTTTTTAAATAAAAATAAAAATATTTAATTTTGGTAAATTATTGTTAATTTTCTTGATCTTTTTAATTTTTTGATAAATCGTAAAAAAACAATTATTTAAAAACTACATTTTCATATAATTAAATTTTATAGTTAAATTATATTTTAATTTGTATATGAATTTCATTTAGATCAAATTTACATAAATTACTCTATTATATGTCATTGGGAAGAATTAATAATTGAAATTGGATATAAAAAAATCCAATCTTTTGAACTTTTTCATATTAAAAACCCACTACAGCGACATGTCTGCATGGTTAATTTTAAATTAATTTATGCCACATATATGTTTAGAATTTTTAAAAATGGAATCCAAATATGGAATAAGAATATTTTATAATGACTATTATGGTCAACATAGTTTTTTACCAAAAATAATAGTGAAATTAATTAAAATTAATTTGAGTGATAAAGGAAAAAATTATTTTACTTACAAGTTAAACATTAATCATGAGGGAGTAAATAGCCAAGTCACTTGTCCAAAATCCATTTTATTCCCATATTGTGACCATATCCCCCTCTTTTTTCGAATTTAAAGAGTTATAGGGACTATATTCGATGAATGTTACCTATATAATATGTTATGTAAATAAAAAAAATGGAACCTTAATCACCTATAATATTTTTAATGTCTTGAGATATAGAAAAAATCCACATTAGTTCAGTTGTATAAATTATTTTGATAGTTAAATAGAGTTTTATTCATTATATTAATTTATATATAATTATTAGAAATCAATTATTCCAATTAACATTTATAGAATTACAAATGCGATAATTATTTAGTTGATAATTAACTAAAATAAATGATAATTAAATTATTAAAAGTGAAGTAAAGTGATTGAATTATTTTATTTAAATTTTCTAGATGCATATATCATGTTACAAATGTGTTAAAAAATTATATTCAAATTTCATATTTTCCTTTATATTTTATGAGATTTAAATAATTAATTATTCTCGAAATTGACATTATTGTTATATTATAATAAATAATAATTTATTAAAAGAATAAAAATTTACTAAAAATAATATCCTCTAAAAAATTAACTGTACAGGTTAATTAATATAAAATATGGTCTATTAATGTGCCAAATCATATTTTATAACAAACATATTGAAATTTAAATACAAATTACATTGGTAGCACCGTTCGGGTAAAGGTAATGTTTTTTTTGCATTTCATGTGCTCATTTTTAAAAAAATCAAACACACAAGGGATTTTATTATATAGATTAGATATCATATTTATAATTTAATGGTTTAATAATTTATAATAAATCTTAATTTAATTTAGTCTTAATTATAAAATTCATTAGGTTATAAAAATAGTTACCTAAATAAAAACCAAAATAATAAATTCTTGGAAACATATAAGTTATGAAAAATAATTATAAAAATGAACTTATTCTTGTGTTGTGGAGGTTTTTCATGACCATAAAAACCAATTAATACATTATTTTTCCATTTTGGAAGAATGTGAGTTAACGAAGACTTCTCAATAATGGTTACCATTTAATATTTCAAAGAATTCCACTACTCTTAATTGACTGAAGATTAACCTTTTATTTTCAAAATCACCATTAAGTAAACAGTGGGAACCCAAAAAGGTTCATATAAATAAAAAAATGATGTAAACCACATAATTGTTAAAATATGCCTTAAACCTATTATAATCATTCTCCCCAAATAATTTTGTAGAGGGAGTGGTAACCTACCTATTTTGAAAATCACTTATGAGGTCTTCAAACTGGTATTCTTGTTTATCCCAAGCTTTTAGGAACTCCCGCATCTTTATTGATCTTCCATTCATTGATACAACTCATCGATATAAGATCATTCTTCTCAATCCATTAAATTTGTTTATGGTTAGTGTTCACGTGTATCAGTCTTCCCATCATAATCTCTTCTTTCTCTTGTGTGGAATTAATCACAAGAACCTCTTCCATTATTTCATCATCCAAGTGCATGAGTGTGAAAACCGTGTCCTAGTGACAGCACATCCACCCCGCCTTAACATGGCCTTCGGGTCCTGGCCCACCAAGTACCACCAGTTGCCCCGCAGACACGTGGGGCCCACCCCATGGTCCACCCACGTGCTCGAACGGGTCATCTGTCTAATGATTGTCCCCACAAGCCAACACATATCCTTTCCAGTGTGCACGAATGGGTCATCTGACTAATGATTGTCCCCACAAGCCAACACATATCCTTTCCAGTGTGCTTTGTCCTCACTCACATACATCAGGGAAACTTCCTCGAGTGTCACCCATCCTGATCACTACTCTAGACCAAGCACGCTTAACTGTGGAGTTCTAATCAATTAGGCTCCTGAAAAGGAAGGTGCACCTTGTTGAAATGAGTTATATCATTTAGTTATTTAACCCTTTATCATTTAGGCGAGTTACAATCACCCCCCCCCTAGAGCACAACGTCCCCGTTGTGGGCCCTACATCTCATCCCAGGCAGTGCACCACACTTAAGGCTGGGTTCCTCCTCTGTTACCAAATGTGACAACTGGGTCCCAGTGACAGCACTGCCACCCTGCCTTAACATGGTCATCGGATCCTGGCCTACCAGGTACCACCAGTTGCCCCCGCAGACATGTGGGCCCCACCCCAGGATCCACCCACATGCCTGAAAGGGTCATCTAACTAATGATTGTCCCCACAGGCCAACACTTTTCCTTTCCAGCGTGCTTTGTCCTCACTCACACACACCCCGAGAAACCTCCCAGGAGGTCACCCATCCTGATCACTACTCCAGGCGAAGCACGCTTAGTTGTGGAGTTCTAATCAGACAGACAATTGAAAAGGAAGGTTCACCTTATTGACATGAGTCATATCATTTAGTCATTTAACCCTTTTTCATTTAGGTATGTTACAATCACCCCCCCCCCTTTAGAGCACAACTCCCTCGTTGTGGGCCCTATATCTCAACCTAGGCAGTGCACCGCGCACTTAAGGCTGGGTTTCTCCTCTAATACCAAATGTGACAATCGGGCCCCAGTGACAGCACAGACACCCCGCCTTAGCATGACCATTCGGTCCTGGCCCTGCAGGTACCACCAGTTGCCCCGCAGACACGTGGGGCCCACCCCACGGTCCACCCACTTGCCCGAACGGGTCATCTGACTAATGATTGTCCCCACAAGCCAACACATGTCCTTTCTAGTGTGCTTTGTCCTCACTTACACACACATGGGAAACTTCCCAGAGGGTTACCCATCCTGATCACTACTCCAGAACAAGCACGCTTAACTGTGGAGTTCTAATCAGGTATGCTCCCAAAAAGGAAGGTGCACCTTGTTGACATTAGTCATATCTTTTAGTCATTTAACCCTTTATCATTTAAAGGTGTTACAATGAGCAACTCCAGAGTTTTCATAGAAACTCTAAATATCTCCCATACTAACCATATAGAATTCCTTTAGGATAAACTACCCTATAATCGGTATCCTCTTCCATATCATCACCTCCAAGAACCCTGGAATCATCTTATATCACCATGGCTTTCGAACTTTTTGTGAATTTAGTCTCCATTGGATGTGGTAAGTATAAATAGTCTATTCAACCAATCATATTTCCATTCCAACCCTTTCTTCTCCATGAACTAAAGAGATATCTTCCTTGAATATCTTTTTCACAGTCACCTAATAAATGACTATAATAATCATCACTATAATCATCCCTTGGGCTTCCCTTCTCATCATTCGAGTGATCCTCCTAATCTAATTTAACTGGCCCATCACACACAAATCCCTAAAATCTATTTTCTTATATAATAGCTACCAATTTCTTCCTCGACCATGACCAAATCACATAACCACCCCCAATACCCTTCCCTTGAACCATTCCAACTGATGGAACACCCAACCATTCCACATTAGACACTACTGCAATGTATATAAAGTCTTAGTCTCCTAGGATCCCCATATTCCACTAGAGACAAACCTTGAAAATATAGTATCCTCATAAGATGAAGGCCCCACTATGACCTTACCATAATCCTTAGCTTCCACTTCCTCATTAAACATAGATGTTGAATCTATATTTTTTGTTCTCACAAGCCCAGTAACAGATGTTATATTGAGGTAGTTTTTCAATCATCCAAAGACTTCACTCACCTTCAGGCCTGGATATAACTGTTGTCCATCATTATGAAAGATGAAATATCTTATTATACTATTAAAAACCTATTCATCTAGAAGTTTTATAGGAATTTTATTTCTTGCAGTCTCAGCATTGACGGGTTTTCCAACTCGCACAACCTCTGGGACCTTGCTTCATTCACAAGCATCACTAATCATAGCCAAATCCTTCAAAACTACACCAAAAGTAGGAACCCATTGTTCCAGTCCTAAATCTGACATGATCTTACTAATTTCCACACACATGTTCATATCATTCCCCAATTTATTAAAGTAATAGGAAAAATAAATCCACTTTTCAAAGACAACTGATTTCCTATAACAAAATTCGTCTCTAACCATATTACACCCAAAATCAGTACGAACTCTTGAAACATCAACATTAACACAATATATTGGAGATATTTTTTGACAAATAGATTAAGATATACTATCCAAGAACAAGTATCATTCCAATAAATTCACTAACATATATATAATTAATGGGTTTCAAAAAGGGAGAGGAAGTTTAGGGAATCTAGCCCTAATAGCCATGGTAGGGAAGTCACACTTCATATAAAAATCATAACTTGACCCAAACAAAAATAATGTAGAACCGTTGACAATGCAATGGGTAGTGGATCAATCCTTAATTAGGTCCTCTTTTAAAGAGAACCAAATCATGATGTGTTGGATATTAAGTAGACCTCCCATGCATCACACTTGAAGACCCGGATATCTTAAAATAAATTAGTCAAAAGAATCCAATGATGGACTATGATGATTTAATATATATAAATCAGCATCATGTTAATAAGATATTAAACTTCATTAAGCTTCAATAATAATATTTAAATTTGAGGTAGTCCCTTAAAAATATCAGGGACCATAAAGAAAAGTGATATATGAGGAAAATGAGGATGATTATCATGGTTTGAGAAGGGGGAGAAGAGTTGACCCAGGGAGACCTCAAATAATAGAAAATGTACCCCTCCCCCACCGTGGGGTGAGATACCATCATAGTTTTTAACACCACCTAGCGTTGCAAAGGGTATCCCACATATAGGTCTCTGTGATTATATAATTCCACTACTCCACTATAAAAGGCATTCAATCTGCCCCTTCCTTGCACCTCTCAAGAAACATTGGAATAACAAAAACCATCCGACATAAGATTACGATGTATATCCCTTAATATTAGAGTAATATCTCTTGGAATAAAGACAACCAAGGAATCCCTTTGGTGTAAACCAAAATTATTTACATAAAAAAGAGGTAATATCCTCCAATAAGATCTTTTTTTTTATTTTTTATCTCAACCACCTCAATTATTCTGATTCAATTATTTTATAAAAATATAAAAATTCTAAATTTATTAACCTTATTATTAATAAGGATTGATCCTACACATTTAAATATTTCCAAAAAAAGGGAAATGAACTGAATATTCATGTGTACGACAGACTATCGCCTCGACAAATGATGTCTTTCGTTCATCCACTACCAGCTCTCATTATTTGATATTATGATTAATAGACTTGTTTTATTTGATTTATATTATATATATATATATATGATGTAATTATTCTTCGGGATTTATAATATAACACATACCTACATGCTTTTCATTTTTTCTAAATATAATAACTTTATTTGTGGTCATATGGACTATCACCTTCTCAAAGAAATATAATTCATTCATACATTACATGGAATGTATTAAAGTTGATTTTAGTAAAATTATATGATATGTATGAAATAATATTCGTACTAAAATAATATTTATATACATAAATTTAATTTACTATAATTTTATCAATAACATAGGAAAAATTGAAACAACATTCATGTGTATATACGGCCTAACATCTCTATGAATGGTGTATTCCATTTCATATTCCTATATTTTATAGATTCTTATAAATATTTATATAAGTAATATATATGATATATATTTATATATACTTTTTAAAATTATATAAATACGTAAATCACAATCAATGTAAGAGGATCAAGAATAACAAGCCAAAACATATACGAAAAAAGCGGTTATTGCACAAAATGTATCCTTAACGTGGAATTGTTAATAAAATTGTATTATAAAGCCACTATAATCTAATATATTATATTAAATATAATAATATGGTTCATTGGTAGGTTTATAGTAAAATAATATTTTTTATATTGGAGTTTTTAATGTGTGTGAATAAAGTCAAGACTTAATGTAATGGTTTTCTCATATCACTGTTATTTTTGTGAGACTTATGTATGATTCACCAAATAATTATTTTTTGTCTATATATACTATAATGGAATGTATTATATCATTATTATAATTATATTATTTTTATTTACATATCCATTTTATTATTATCATTATTTTATATGGTTTATGTTTCAAAATTTACCAAATTTGTAAAGTAATTTTTATCTCAATTTCCTTCATTGAGACACATACCATTTTATGCATTTATATATTTCTATAGTTTTTATATACATCCCTATGAAATTTTAGAAAATAAATATTATTATCTAAATTAAATTTTATGCTTCATGTGATATTTTTATTTCATTGGGATTATGATTCAAAGTTACCATTGTGTTAATAATTTATTACTACAACACTCCATTTATCAATATTCCTTATGATTATGCTTCCATTGATAAAATATTATAATTTATATCTAAATAAATATTGTGAATTTTTTTATTTATAGTTATTAATGATATATTCAATTTCTTTTACAATTTTTTCACTCTATGTTACATAATATAATTAATAAAGTTTTTTTAAAAAAACTACAACCTTACCTCCCTATTCGGTCAGAATTTTTTTATTGAAAAATGATGTTTTATAATAATGTTTTAAATTATTTTAATAGATATTTTAACCATGTTTTAAAAGAATATGATTTCAAAACTATTTTATGCTTTATATAAATTTTTATAATGTTTTTCAAAAGCCCCTATATATGTTTTTAAGGTTATTTTCAATGAAAATATTTTAGAATATTTTTAATGAATTCATTATATAGATTTAAAAATATTTTCAAATATTTTTTTTAAAAAAATTAATTAAAAAATTAATTTATTATTTTTCAAAAAAATCTTTCAAAACAAATTTATAATAATTCAATGATTCCATTATATTTTTAGAAACAAATTTCAAAGAAAATGTTTTTCAAAATGTTTTAATTCTTCCTTTATAAGATTTCCTAGGGGGTTTTAAAGAATTTTTTTAAGAATGATTTTTATTTTAAAATATCTTAATCATATAGAAAATGATATTTTCCTTAAAAAAAATTTCACTGAATATTAAACATTAATTCAAAAATTAATCAATGTGGTTTTCAAGGAAAAGGATTTTCAAAAAAAATTGTGTTTTAAAGATTTATTTTCATAGAATATTTATTTAAAATAAGAAATGATTCAAGTGGCCTTTAAAAATCCTTTTCCATATAATATTATATCCCCTAATATTGTTTATGTCTTGATTGGGATATTATCTAAGGATACCATTCTTATTCATTCTTTTTGTAGTTTATGATTAAGATGAAAATTTGTTTACGAAACCCATTTATCTTTAATAAGTTATATACTTATGATACCCTCTATTTTTCTTTGGTTATGATTTGTTGAAATGACTATGAAAAATTCTATATTTTCTGTAGGATATTATATAAGTACTTTTTTTATACCTATTTCATTTCACGGGTAATGTTATGATGTTTATGAAGCCCATATCTTCTTATGGGTCATGATATGATGAATATTTTGTTATCTTATCACACATGTATGTATTATTTAATTATTAAATGGATATGACTTGTATATCCATAAACTTAATTGGGTAAATATATATATCTCATGTTATAATAAAGGGAAAAAGTTGATGGGCTTGATCCATAAAGGGAAACAGGTGTGTCTTAATCCAAAATGAAAAATAGGTGTGTCATGTTCCACTATGAGATAGCGGGGAAACCCGCTCCACTTTTTTGAAGAAGATGAAATACAGTCCACTATGGTAAAAAGGGTGAACTTGATCCTCCATTGGAATAAGGTATAACTTTATCAACTATTAAGAAAGGGATGAGATGTGGAATGGTGGTCTGTCCCACCCAATAGTAACATCTCCTAGGAATTTTCCTAATATGTTATGGCAATGAGCCTTTACTTATAGGGAATGTTTTTATATACACATGTGTATAACAAAAGTCTAAGTACTATAATAATTTTATGATCTCATGACTCATTTTTACTAACTTATTTATTATTCTTATCTAATGAAATGTGAATCGTTATTCCATGACTCTATATAATTATTGTTGAAATTAAGGGAATAATATTCTAATATTATGATCATGTTAGTATAATTTTATGATAAGTTTATTCTTGATTCTCTCTCTTTTTACCCTTACTTGGCATCGATCTCACCCCTTTATTATGTTTTCTTTCCCCTGGTTATAACAATGTGTTTGAGTAGGAGTACTAAAGGGGAAGATGTTTATGTGATATGTTTAACATCATTTACTATGTAAGAAGATTATATTCCCATATTTCCAAAGAAACAAAACTATTACATTTCTTGAGCATGTATATTTGTAATGTGATGAATATTAATCTAAATTGGTGTAATATCCATCTATGTTACACCTAGATTGTTATAGTTGGTATCAAAAGGGAATTTTTAGTCTACCTTTGGAAACTAAGTTGAGAAATTTTTTGTGACATTCAAAAAAATATTTATAATGATATGTATTCGTATCTCTTTAAAGATAAGACTTAGGATTCCTAAATATAATATTTGGTGTCCTAATTTAGGAACCCAATATATAATTTTTCTTGATACATGGTTTTTGGCAATGATAAGTGTTTATTAATATATTCTATCTACTTTTATCCAATGGAGGGAAATAGAAGTAACATTTTCAATAATGAATGTTTTAAATTTGGAAATTTTGGGCATTTGGAAAATTTATTTACTATGTGGAAATTTTATAAATAGGATGAAGAAGGTGGTATGATATTGGTTATACTAATGATGAAAAAGGGACCACAAGAATTATGTGAATGTTGTGGGATGTTATAATATTATTGTTTACATTAAACAAAAGAAGCATGATTATATTGAGGTAGAGGAACCTTAAGGAAAAATTCAAATGTTATAATATATGAAGAAGATATTAAAGAATAATATTATGAATTTGGAGTAATGGTTTAAGAATAAATTAAGGTTATTAAAATTTATATGTTTTTTAATTCCATCATGAAATATGGTGTATTTTTTGTATAAGTTTCTCATTAAGGATATAAAAGGATATGTTAAATTGTGCTGAAGACGTATAAAAGTGATTAAATATAAGTGTGATATTCTGATTAATGGAAGGTAACCGTTAATATGTTCTCATTGTCGAGAAAATTATGTTCATCTTAGATTATGTGTTTATTGATATAGATATATATATTTCTATAGTATTGATTATTATTGAATTGATTATTTATTTTTTTGGAAAAAGTGTTCATTGTTATCATGGTTTATGTTTAAAAAATCATGGACTTATGGATTATATATAGCAATATATTGATCTTGAAGGCATTCATGTTTTCAATAAGGTTTAATGGCAATTCATATTATATCCATGTTTTAAAAATAAAACATGATAATTGTATTAAAAGGGTTAGTATTTGAAAATCAATAGACACTTTATGATATATGAGGATCAATGTGGAATTAATTTTGGTTAATTTAGGAAGATTATTACTAAATGTTTTGGTTTTTCACATTCAGAAAGGTAATAATGTTGACTGTTTTTCAAATGGTTTAAATTAATATTTGGACAATTTTTTAGAGATTATAGTATTATCTTACCATAAGAAGATTTATGAATATTGGACAACATGATCCTACCATCTTACTACGATGATGACTGAAAATAGATGGAATGAATTATTACTCAACATATGCATCTTATAATCCATTAGTGCTTCAGGCATGTCTAATTCACCATCATTTTTAGAGTAAGATATGATGTTGAAATTTTTCAACAAATTACAAAAGGGTATTATTGTGAATATGAAATAGAATTAAATCAAGTAAGTATATATCCTTGTAAAAATTCATCAACTTTTCAAAAAGGATCATGAAGTAAGAGGTTATCTTGTAATCAAAATTTTTGATGATACCAATGACCTTTTTCAATAATATTCAGTTTTTTGATATATGATCATTAACTTACTCCTATCCATGTTATCTATCACTCTCCATCAAAACATGATTGTTTTCTTTCACTTTCATGTCTATTTTTTCACTTTCCTACTACATTATCCTATTTGGGAACCTTTTTATGTGTTACTTTGTGTAATCATCAAGGATCCAGTATTCCCTTTTCAAAAAAGGTTTTTGTTTGAATTTTTATGATTTTGGTTTCTAAGAAAATAAATTTCATGTATTAAACCATTAATAACACAAATTATTTTCAAGGTTGATATTCATTAAATGTTTCTAGAATGTAACATGATGAGATTTTATGAAATATCTTTTTTTTCTCAATTAATATAATATTTTAGATATTTTTTATTTCACAGAACAGTAAAAAAAGTTTTTTTATGAAATAATTTTTTTTGTATTTCATTATATACGACACCAAGTTAATATTTCACTACACACAACACTTATAGTAACATTTTATATATACAATTCTGTTATTGGATTGTGTTACACAAAATTATGAGTTCCCTCAATAGCTTGTGTTACATGAATGGTCACGTTTTACTGAAATAAAATATACTATTAATGTAGTTTTTAATATACTACTATAGTTACCAACTACATTTTGGAAAGGAATTTACAAATAAGATTTACTAAACCGTGTAAATAATATTTACACATGTATAATAAAACAAATCACTTGGTATTAAATTATTTAAAAGTTAAAGTAAAAATCATTTGAAAATAATAAAATTCCAACTTTAAGAAGGCATTTTTCTGTGTATAAACAAATATTATTACAATAAATTAAATAAACCTTTTTTAATAATATTTTAATAAAATTTATATATTATATATTCAACCAGATTTTTTAAAAATAATTTAATAGATTTTATAAGCATAAGTTCAGAATAATTCCAATTTTATGAATAAAATTATTTTTTTCATAAAAGGTAATTTGACAAAATTTTAATGGAGATCTAGTTTTAAATAAAAAATTTGATAGCATTTATCGAACCGTGTCCTTGGAAATTATTTTATTTTATTCTTCTCTTGATATTGGATGCTATGTTGAGGTTTGGGTTGAGTCTCTATTTTATTTATTAAGATCATGTTGAAAAATTAAATTTTGTGGGGTTGGTAGCCTATGACTCACGGGTAGTGCATGATTAAGAGAAACAATGCAGCTTTTCCCAGTTAACTGTATGGATTGAGATTGGTTTTTGAGGCTTGGTGTAGGTCTTTTGCATTGTCAGGGAAACCATGAGCCATTCATGCGGTTCTTTTCTAGACTATACAAGGTAAACTAGCCTAGTTGGATCATGGTTTGGGAAACCATGCAGGCAGTCTGTGTGGGGTTCCCCCTTGGTCTTGTAGTGGTCACACAGTTGGAACACAATTTTTCAAACCATGCCGCCAAACCATACGAGTTTCCCATATTCTTAATAACATGAAATTATATGCTTTCCTCTCTATAATTTTAAACCTAATTTAGGATTTCTCACACTTTTTGACCTAGGCGCACTAGGGGGCTCTAGGGGACCCTCCTCCATTACTCGCCAACCTCTATGGATGCTTCTTGAATGTACGTAGGTTTGGTCAATATTACTCTTATAGTCTCCCTTCTAGCTAGAGATATTGTTTTCTTCTAGGTGGAGTTTCCCTCTAGGTTGAACCCTGAGGGTTATAGTTGTAGTATGGTTTTGTTTCTTGAATATTAGGGTGTGTGGTTTATGTCCCGATCTTCTATCTTCCTTCTCTAAATTTTTTGTTGGGTTCTCACATTATTTAGGTATGTGTTTCTAATCATTTCCTTTTTGTGACATTCCATTGGATGAATGAGCTTCCCAAATGGATTAAAAGAAATTTATCTTGCTTTTGGTGTGTTATCATGATTGGTGTAGGTGCTTTCAGGATGGAAAATTGGTGTGAAACAATTTTCAAACTATTTTGTCTAATTATTCTTTATATGAACACATGAAATGTGATTAATTAAATTTCAATGATACATTTTATATGAATCATTATATTTTAAGTGTATGTTCTCCCTTGTTTTAGTATTGGAACGACTGTTAAAATAAGACTTGAGTATTGTGTGTGAATTTTGGTATTCATATAGAATAGTTCTTGTGTATAGTTTTTTTATGTTTAGGGGTAAACCAAGTGGAATTTACTTAAATTTTTTATTAAGTTTTCTATGTAGTTTTAAAGGGGGTTGGAAATACAATCCATTAACATTGCCTCTTTGGAAGTTTGTGAGGTTGGTTGTTTTAGGGCACGAGACAAATTATCATTCAAAATCTTTATGCATGTTGTGTAATTTTATCTTGGTTTGGAAATTATGTTGAGAAAGGAAAAGGTTTTGAAATATATATTTTCTGGTGGGAATTTTTAACTTCTGGATAAAATTGGTTTTGTTGTGACGAGACAAAAGATACATATGGTATTTGATAAGTGGTTGGAAAATTCTGTAGATGGTATGAGATGAGAAATATTAGTAGACACATTTTGACATTGGTAATGTGGACATGTTTTATATTTCTTCTTCTTGTTTCATTTTTAATTATATTTCTTGAGTTGCGAAAAATTTGTGAAAAGTGTTTTCAAATGGTATTTTCATATGTAAAATAGAAAGTGGATTGTTTATGGAAAAAAATTACTTTTTTGTGAAATGAAATATAAAAGTGGTGATTAACATGTGTTCTTTTGATTATTGGCATGTTTATCTGAAGTAAATTGTTTATGGGATATGTGTAATGGGATTTGGGAAAAATGGGAGTTCAGAGTATCTAGTTGGGAAAACTAGAACTAGTACGCCAATGATTTAGAAGTAGAAATCCAAGATTTTTCTAGTGTATTGATGATAGTTCTCTCCGAAGTGAAATGTTTTAGACTCACATATCATGATTTGCACTTGAAACACTAACTAAACAGGTGATGTGATGGGATACCACTAGTCCGTTGGGATATATACCTCCTTGGGGCTTATTCACAACCACATTATTGGTATTATCTTATTACTCAAAACCACTAGGATTGTGGGATGGATCCCTCATAGTGGATCAGTAATTAGAAATCTATTTGTAGTTGAGATGGAGGGTATTGATCATTAAGGTATGAGGTTCTTATCGACTTACTAATTCTAACTATCATTAGGGATTTACCTATGGTTCTCTCTTGTGACACGATGAATTTGGGAGGTGGTACTATCCATCGATATACAGTGGACCTCATGTTTGATTTGGTATGAAAATAAAGTTCATATTGAGTTATTTTTCAATTTTTTCCTAAAAAGATGTTTACTAAATGTTTAAATTTGTCAATAAGTGTGTTATGTTTTACTTCAGGTTCATATTGTTTTTTATCCCTACCAGTTTACATTTTCTTGAGTCGTAATTTTTGATTTTCAGCATTGTCTAATTTATTATTTAGATTGGTTTTTTGGTTGGGTATTTGTTATGAGTTTTCATGTTTTAGAACATGAACCTATTTTAATGGAATGTTTCATGTGTTGATTTAAAAAGGGATCATCTAGAAAACATTATTTTTCTTATCAAGTGATTAAATTTTTATATCATAATGTGTTTCAAACTAGTGTTTGTGGACTATTTTGGGAAACTAAATATATGGATTCTCTATTTGGCAGATTCCTATTGAGATGTTTAAGTTGAAACACTACTTTTACGGCTTGGTATTAGTAGACCTGAGCTGTTATACAGATTTATGGGTCTAGTTATTATGATTATTTTTTGAGATATTAGGTCTTG
The DNA here is from genome assembly GCA_963277665.1 of Viscum album. Classification (NCBI taxonomy): domain Eukaryota; kingdom Viridiplantae; phylum Streptophyta; class Magnoliopsida; order Santalales; family Viscaceae; genus Viscum; species Viscum album. Next base: position 1,322,902,301 of record OY728142.1, on the reverse strand, counting down.
TGGTTGATGGTGACCAATAGGTAATGTGGAGATCATGTAGCGTGTTTTAGTATTAGTTTTTATTCAGATTTATTTTGATTAGAAGTTTTTTTATCTGCATCATTTTTTATATTTATTGATATTAATTTATTGTTGGTACTTATATATATTTAGTTTTTCTATTTTGTTTCATTTTTTGGGAAATTTTTTTACCATTGTGATTACTTTTATGCCCAAAACTATTTTTTAGTCTGTGGGGATCGTGAATTTCTTTTGGTCCATGTCTCAGATTGGGTCATGTGTGATGTTGGATTAAATATCAGCTTGGTTCATGGAAGAAATTGTATTAGATCTTTCCATATGTTATTTGGGGTGTTTATTAGTTGGATATTAAGATACTTAGGACTTGAGAGGTAAGTATGGTAAGGAATTCAAGAACCCCATCTCATTTTGATCCTCGAGGTTCCAAGGGTAGACTGGGTTTTGATTATTTCTCCTATTTTGTTTGGTTTGGGATGAGGAATGCGAATGGAGGTGATCTGGTGTTATTATGTGATCTCATGTGGAGTGGTGACCCATTTGGCATTTGAGTATATGGTTCAATATTCACCTATTTATTGATGCTTACATGGGTCATGACCCACTAATCATGTCACCAGGTCATGCATGGACCCTATTTCCATGCTTTGGTAGTTTTGTTTAGGTTATAGTTTTTTTTAGTCTCAGTATATGTGAGTGATATTTTAAAATGAATGTGGTTTTTGAAATAGAAATGATTTCCTTGAAATGGTTTTGGATTTGGAAAGAATGGGTTTTAAAAAAGTGATTTGGATTGAATGTTTTTTGAATGATTTGATATGATAATGAAATGGAATGGGTAACCCATTTTACTCTTTATGAAGATTATAATATGTGTGGGTATGTGCGGAAAGTGAATGTTGTTACATTTTCATGGATTAGGTAAACCAAATTGTAATGATCACATATGTGATGGTTTTTAAGATTCCATAGTAGAGTATTTTGAATCAAATGCTTATATTTGTTTTTTGAAAATGATTTTTGAAAGCGGGAAATGATTTTGGAATTTTTTTTTTCTCTAATAAGTATGGATTCTTTGTGAAACTTTTCTCTTAGCATTGAAATGTGGCCATGTAAGAAGGATATTTTGAAAATGAAATTAAAAAGGTGGTTTTGAGAAAGAAATTTTTGTTATGTTTGTGTATATATGGCCTACAAGACTTTTTTGAAGATTTTGTTTTCTATTGTGCTTTAGTTTGAAGCTAGTTTTTGTTTTTTTCCTTATGTTATTCAAAATATGTCACCAGGAAATGTCTTAAAAATTTCTCAGGATTCCTTCCTAATTTCAGATTATTATCAGTTGTTTCCCATGTTTTCTGATGATCAACGTCCATTAGAGGATTTTGAATGGGTTGAGGAAGTTGAGTGTGTCTTTATATCATTAGGAACACCTGAAGTTGTTAGTTTTAGTGCTATTATGTGTTTGTTTGATGGTCCCTCTCTGGACTAGTGGAAGGTGATTTCTCCATCGTTAATGCAAGTATCAATTACGTAGCATGTGTTCATTCCAATTTTTTCTAATTGTTTTTACCTGAGGAGTTGAAGATGAAGAAATTGGAAGAGATCACGAGTAATAATTAATTCTAGTAGATAGTGAAGGCCTATGATTACCACTTCAAATTGATAGTTTCCTTTTCTCTATAGGTAGCTTTGAAGGATCTATTGAAATGTCCTTTTTTTGTTTGGTGTCTTCATCCAAAGATCAATGAATTATCTCTCTCCTCACTAGATCTTCATTTCAAGAAGTTGCTAGGTGAATCATTCTTGGATGACATAGTTTCTAGATCTATGTATTGTGGAAATATGGTAAATCATATTTCTTATGAAGGATTCCCATCGGGTGAGAGAAGAAAACTAGGGGAACCTATTCGTTAGATGTATCATTTGTTGGTTCTAACTTCTCTCTTGTCTGATCATTCAATTGTGTGCTTACAATGTGGTCAGTTCAAGAATTAATAAGTATTTTTTTCATAATCCTCCAAATACATTTCATTTTTGTGGTCATTTTTTTCATTTAGTAATGTTCTGTAAGAAGCCTTTTTGGACTAAGAAATATTTATCGGAGGATGTTAGTTCCAGACTATGAGGCAGTATCTGCTTCTTTCATTAGGTCCCCATACATAAGAGTTAGATTGAAGCTTGTGCCCATTTAGTAACATTATTTGGATTTGGGAAACCATGGATAGTTTTGTCTATATTTTTGTAGTGGAGAAGATTTAAGTTCCTTCTGTGGTTTTTTTATCTTTTCTTTGAAAGTTTCTTTATGATCCTATTTTCTTGAAATTTAGTTTTGTGACTTATATGTGAATATTAAAATGGTTATCCTTTCATGATTTAATTTCTTCATTTCAGTTTTTTCTATTTGGAGATACACATTCTTATAGAAATCAATGTTTGTAGACTGTGTTCATGTTCATAATTTGGAACAATTTTTATTCATGGGATTTTCCCATATTTTTGGGATTTGGGGGGGGGGGGGTCTATCTCAGGTTTGGAGTTACCAGTTTTCGTTATGATTGGTTTTCCATATTGGGGATTCCATTTTTGGGTTTTAATATTGGTGGTGTTAGTTGAGTAATTATGGTATGGAGAACTTTCTCGTGATCTACGAGTGTTATTTTTTATGTGGTGTTCTCTAGAAACATTTGGGTGTGACTCATGAATAGAAATGTCACCCTGAGGTTTCTTAGTTATTTTGATTTTGATTAGGAATGAAATATTGTTTTGGTTATATTTCAAATGTTTTCCTTTCTTGGGGTAAATATTTTATATAGTTTGGATAATCGTAATACCTTGACCTTGTAATTTTTTTATTTTATTATTTTCTTGATCTTGGATCATTTGGGTCTGGTTTGGGTTGATTCCTGGTTGGAATTTTAGATTTCTTTCTGAAAAAAGGATGATTGGGCTTGAAATATTATAGCCACAAGCAACACATGGTTATGAGAAACCATACAGATTCTCCCAGGTAAATATGTGACTTGAGTTTGGTGCTTGTGGATTGAAACATGAGTTTTTCACAGTTAGGGAAACAATGTGGAAAGCTTGCGGTAAATTTTTGGAACTAGATATAGGCATCTGAGATGGTTGGCAGATAGTTGGGGAATTATGTGTCCATCCCATGTGGGGTTCTCATTTTCTCTTGAAGAGGTTTTAGTGTTAATGAATGGGTTTTCAATTTATACGAGTAGCCTATATTCATAAAAAATTGAAATTCAATGTTTCCCCTACTATATTTTAACACAATTTTGTGATTTCTCTTCATTTTTTGACCTAGGCATACCAGTGGGATCTAGGAGACAGACCTCCCTTTCTCCCCAACTTCCATGGTTTCTTCTTGATGGTCCCTAAGAATATTTCATTGAGATTTAGTAGAATATCCTCTTACATACTCCCTTTAATCTTGAGATCTTGGTTTCTATTGGTGAGGTTTCCCCCTTAGGCGAACCTTAAGGGTTTGGGTTTGAGTATGATTTGATTTCATGGATGTTATAGTTTTCAGATTGTATCTCGGTCTTGGATATTCCATCTCTCGATGTTCGGTTTCATTAACACATCATTTTGGTAGGTATTTCCATCCATTTCCTTTCCATCACATTCCATTTTATGTTTTATCTTTCCAAAATAGTTTTAAAATGTGTTTCTTATGCTTGTGGTGTGTTAGAATGATTTTTTTGGGTGCTTTCATGATGGAAAATTGGTGAAAAAGTGCTTTTAAAATGTTCTATTTAATTATTCCTTATATAAATGCAGGAAAGGTTATTGATTAAATGACAATAGTCACTTTTAAATTAATTTGGTTATTTTTAGTGTGTGTTTTACATTTTTTTAGCTTTGTCATGATGGTTAAACTCTGACTTGAGTATTATGTGTGGATTTTTGTAGTCTTTTAGCTTGGTTCTTGTGTATAGCTTGATGTGTTTCGTGGTAAATGATGTGGTGTTTTTTTAAACTGGTTCTTGGGATTTATATATATTTTTAATGCAGGGGTTTCAATGTGATCCTTGAACATAGACCATTTTTAACTTTATTATGTGTTTAGTTTTATAAGATTTGACAAAGGCTTGTTTGGAATCTTTATACTTGTTGTGTGGCTTCGTCTCAGTTTTTAATTATCCTTGAAAAGGAAATTTATTGGAAATGAAAAATGCATATCTTGATGTTTTGTGTTTCTTGAGAAAAATTTTTTGTTCTGATGAGACTGAATGCCCTGTTAGTATTTGATAAGGTGTTAGAAAATGATTTTCAAGGTATGTGATGAGAAAGACCAGTGGTCATATTGTGATAATGGGAATGTGTTCATATTTTGTATGTGTTCTTCATATTGAATATTATCCAGATTTCATGATTTCTGAAATTTGTGTTAAAAGTTTTTTCAAATGGTTTCGACATGTGTAAAACAGAAAGTGGGTTTTTAATGTAAAACTGGTATTTTCCATGTTATGAAACGTGAATGTGGTGATTGCCTTGTGTTCTTGTTTTGATTGTGATGTTTATGTGATATAAATGGTTTATGTGATATGTGGAATGATATGTGAGCACAAAGGTAATGATGATAATCTTGGTAGGAAAACTAGAACTAATAAACTATTGATTGGGAATTAGAAAACATAGATTCTTTTAGTTTAGTGATGCTAGTTTACATAGAATTAGAATGGCCAAGACACAATTAACATGATTCATTCTTGCAAAACTAACTAAACTTGTGATATGATCAGAGACCACTAGGCCCTTGGGATGGATCCCTCCATGTGGATCATGCATGAGAATGTTGACAGTATTAGCTTATTATTTAGAAACCATTGTTCCCTTGGGATTGATTCCATATTATAGATCATGAAAAACAAATATTTTTGTAGTTCAGTTAGAGGATATTGATCATTAAGGTGTGAGGTTCTTAGAGAATCATTTCTGCTGTCCACCCTAGGGTATTTTCCCATTGTGCTCTCTTGTGACATGATGGCTTTGGGATGTGGTTCCAACCATCGATATACATTGGAACTCATGTATGATTTGGTTTGAAAAGAAATTTTATCTTGAGAAATGTTTTCCATGTTTTCTTAAAAATTATTTTAGAAATTTTAAATGTTTTTCCATTAGCGTGTTTGGTTTTACTTCAGTTTCATATCAATTTTTCTCCTGTTGGTTTATTATTTCATTATTTATTTTTATTTATTTTCATTATGGATAAATTTATTATTGGGATTGGTTTTGTAGTTGGGTCTTAGTTATGAGTTAGCATATTTGAAAAAGTGGAATTTTTTTGAAAGGAAAAATGAGTGTATCGTTTAAAAAGGAAGCTTTTGAAAAAAATGAGTATTTCTTATCTAGAGATTAATATTTTATTTCAAAAAGGTCTTTAAAAATAGTTTTTATAGAATATTTTGGGGAAAGTAAATATATGGATTATATATTTTGTGGTTTCCTACTATGCTATTTAAGGTCAAGCAATACTTTTACCACTCAGTGTTGGAAGACCCAAGATGTTTTATAGGTTTAGGTTTCTGGTTCGTGTTCTCACATCTACAGTAGGTTGGTCTTATGGTGGATGATGACCAAGAGGTCACAGAGATATCTTATAGCGTGGTTATCTCTTTGATTGTATTTTGTTTTAATTTAATCAACAGTTGTTGAATATGGATCTGTTTGTATATTTATTGAGATTCTGTTATTGTTGGTTCTTCTATATGTTTAGTTTTTTTATTTCTACCTACTTTTTTTGATAAAAAATCATTCCCATTGCAATTAATTTGATGTTTTCCACTAGTTTCCATCCCATGGGGATCAATAACTTCCTTGGGAAATCTCTTGGATCGGTTCGGGTGTCAGATAGAATTAAATTCCAAATTAGTTTTTGATAGTCTTATAATTATTATTTGAAGAAAAACCTCATTTTTTAAAGTGTAATATCAAAATTTACATTTGGAATGTTTTTTTTATTTTTACAATAAGTTCCATTTTTTTTAGGAAAAGTGAAAATCAAAAAAAATTAATTGAAAACCACCATTTATTCTAATTTATTTATATATTTAAATTATATTTTAAGTTTTTTAAACTTTAATTAGAAAAATAGTTGATAAATTAATCCAATATGGGTAATTTTAACCAGTTTCATTTTCATTATGGATAAGAAACCTTTCCATATTTTGAATTTTTTCACCTTAAAAATATACTTTTGTGACACATCTTAATGAATAAATTTAAATAAATTTCTACTACTAAGGTGTTTTTAATTTAGAAAAATAGAATCTATATCTGGAATCACTGTAATTTATAATTTCTATTATTGTAAAATAATATTTTGACCCAAACTATTATTTAAATAAATTAATATTAATTTCAGAAATTAAAGAAAACATTAGTTTACATTGTTGTTGAACATTAATATTAACTAAAATAATGATCAGGATACATATAAAAAATCCGTTGGATGAAAATAAATAGACTATATCCCATATATTTTCTAATTTAATTAGTTATTGGGAAATAATTCAATAGATGTGACCTATATAATAAGTTATGTAAGGGAAAAAGATAAATAAAGAACCTTCCATAACTTTATCATTTATAATGTTGTATGATATGAACAAAAAATTGCATTATTTATTTAGTAAAAATTATTTTTAAAATTGAAATATCTATTTCATCATATTAATTTATATTGAATTTTTATAAAGGAATTAGTAATATTAACTACTTAAGGAATTCCAAATGTGGTAATTATATAATTAATAATTAAGAAAAATAAATGATACTAAAAATATTTAAAATAATTTAATTGATTGAACTATTTTCATTAATTTATATATCTGAATATATCATGTTAAAAATATATAAAAATAATAGATTCAAATTCCATACTTTTCTTCATAATTTTTAGATTTCAAATAAGTAAATAAATTAAAATTTTATATTAATGTTATTCTTTAATAAATTTTATTTTATTAAAATATTTAAAATATAATAAAAATTCAATATTCTGAAAAATTATTTATAAATTTTAATAAATATAAAATATGTATTAGTCAATGAATAATTTATATTTTATAATGATCATATTTAACTTTATAAATAGAAACATTATTAGCATGGTTTGGCTTAAAGCTGTGTTTTTATGGGTTTCAATAACTTGTTTTAAAATTAATTTCTAACATATAGGTTTTTTATTTTTTGAAAATTATATTTAATAATTTAAATTAATTGGTTTTATATTTTCTAATAAATCTTAATTTTTTTAGTATTAATGGTTAAATTACATAGTTTTTGAAACTAGTTAACTAATTAAAAATAAAAATGATAAAAGTGGGAAGACATAGAATATAACGAAAAATATTATAAAAATTGATTTATTTCTATGTGGTATAGGTTTTTCTCCACCATAAATTCCCATAAATCCAATATTATCAATTTTTTAAGCACATGAGGTAAGGGATACCTCCCAATAATTTTTATTTTTGGGCAATTACAAGAATACCACCCCTCCTCCTATATAAAGAGACATCCAGTCTTCCCCTTCCTCACACCTCTCATGCCACGTTGGATCATCTGAACCATGCCAAAATAATCTCCCAAAGTATATTCCTTAAAACTTTAGCACTCAATTTGGGATTAAATCCAACCAATAAAGCCTAATTTTGAAATGAAAAAGGAGTTATCTTTAGAATAGGAAACATCCTTCAACAAGCACTTTTGTTTTATTTCTTTATCCACCACATCAAATTATTCATATGAAATTATAATACAATAACATAAGTATCCTAAATATTGTGAGGTTTTTTATTATAAAGGTTTTTAATACACCTACAAAATATTAAATCAAATGGGTACTGAACATATTATTCGTGTGTATGGCAGACTACCGCCTTGCAAAATAATGTCCCTCATTTTTGATTTACCAGATCTCATGCATGGAAATTATGTTATAAATAAATTTTTTATTGGATATATATATATATGTTATTAATTATATAATTATTCTGATATCATTATTATATAACACATACCTAGATGATTCTATTTTTTAGAAAATATGATACCTTTGTTTGTGGATGTGTGGAATGCTGCATTCTCAAAGCGATGGGATTTATTTACACTTTACATTGAATTTTTTCAGGATTGGTTTAGTAAATATATATGATATTTATTAAATAATAATTCTACTAGGAAAAGAATTTATACATTTATGTTTCATGTACTTACTTTCTATCAATATAAGAAGAGAACAAAAACAACATTCATGAATACATACGACAAGTCATCTTCATGAATGGTGTATAGAATTTTATATTATATACTCTATATATTATTATAAATATTTATATACTGAATATATATGATATTTATAAGATCTGTTATATTCTGTAAATAATTGAAACATAATCAAAACAATAGGATCAAGAATAGAAAATCAAATCTTATACAAGAAACAAAACGGATGTTACTCGGGATGTAACATTAACATTGAATTGTTAATAAATGGGTAATATAATGTCATAATAAATTAATATATGGTATTAGATATTATAATATGGTAATTTGGTTGTTTAATAATAATATTATATATATTATATATGAGACTTAAAATGTATGAAAAAATTCATGTCTTAAGGGAAGGGTGTTCCCATCTCACTTCTATTTTAGCAAGACTTATGCCTTGTTCATAACTCATTTATTTTTTAGTGAATATAATTACCATGAATGTATTATTATTTAATAATAATTAAATATATATTTATTTATATATCCATTTTATTATAATTATTTCATGCTATTTATTGTTAAAATGTTACCAAATTGGTAAAGAAATGTTTTGTCTCATTTTCCTTTCTTTGATTTACATGACATGTTATACGCATAAAATTTTCTATATGTTGTATATAATTACCTTCAAAATATTATATCCTGAATGTAATTATAAAGAATATATTTTATTCTACATTTAATGTTACTATTTCATGGGTATTATGCATCAAATTTACCAAAGTTGTAACTGTTTATTGAAATAACTCATCATTTAACAGGATTATTTAATATTATGCTTCCATTGATGAAATATTATGATCCATATCTGAAAAATACTTGTGAATTTTATTATCAATTTTTTATTCATGATATATTCATGTAATGGTACAATATTTTCCAATCTATGATACTTATGATAATTAATAATTTTTTTTCATGAAAATACGACCTTACCTCTCCATTTGAATGGAAATTGGTTTTAATCAAAAACCATGTTCTATAAAATTTATTTTAAAAATACTTTTATGTGATATTTTAAATTAATTTTTAAATACAATTATTTTATAAGTGTTTTATGTTTTATAAAAAGTTTAAAATTTTTTTCCCAATAACCTTAAAAAAGTTTCAAAGTTATTTTCAAAGAAAAGGCTATCAAAAGATTTTCAAAGCTGTATTTTTCAAAGTTATTTTAAAAAAAAAAGTTTTTGAAAGTTTTATTTATAACTTTTAAAAAACATTTCTCAATGAAAAACGTTTTAAAATTCTTTACAAGATATCTTTTTAATTTTTCAAATATATTTTCAAATAAATTGTATTTCAAAATGTTTTCATACTTTATTTAAATATTTTCATTGATATTTTAAAATAATTTTTTTTCAAAATGATTTATGTTTTTAAAGTTGATTTTAAAATTTAAAATGAAATTTTTCTCATGAAAATTTTTAAATTATTTTTAAATTTTATTTCAATCTTTTTCAAAGTGTTTTTCTACAAAAGGATTTTGAGAATTATTTATTTTATAATGATTGATTTTCAAGGTAAGGTTTTTTACAATATAAAATTATCTACGTCAATACCCTTCTCCAAACAAGATGATATATTTTTATTGAGTTTATGACCTACTAGTAATATGATATAAGGATACCATTCTTTTTAATTATTTGAATGACTTATGATTTTGTTGAAAAGTTATTTATAATTTTTTTCACTTCCATGGGTAATAGGTCTATGAAACCTACTTATTTTATTGGGTTAAAATTTGATGAAGTGATTATGAGACATATATCTTCTAAATAGGTAATGATATGATGACATGCTTATAATACCCATTTTATTTATCGGGGTATGTCAGGATGTTTATGAAACCCATATATATTTATAGATCTCATTATAATGAATTTTTTATTAACATGAGTCACACAAATATAATATTCCATTATGTGATGGGTGGGACCAATATCTCCCTCTAATGCATTGGGTAAATATTTTTATATAATGAGATAATGACAGGAAATGAATCAGAGGGATTTCTCGACAATGTTAAACATGCATTTCTTGATCCTAATTGAGAAATAGGTGTGTTATTATCACTATGGGAAGATTTTGAACCCCGATCCACTTTGGGGATAATGGGAAACAAGATCCACAATGGGAACAAGGGGAGACTCGATCCAAAATTGGAAAAAGGTATAACTTGATTCACTATAAGGAAAGATGTGTGACTGGGGATAGTGGTTTATCCCAACCAGTAAGTTCATCTCCAATAAAGTTCCAAGTTAATTTTTAGAAATGATCCTTGAATTATATGGAATGTTTTAATGTTTTTAGGGGTATTTTAAAATTCTATATCTTATGCCAATTTTATGAACACATGACTCATGTTATTTTATTTCATTATGATTCATGTCTAATGAGATGCTAATATTTTATCCATGACTCTTATTTATAATCATTGAAATGAGGGGTATGATCTTGTAATGTTATTATCATTTTAACATACCATTATGCTCATGTAATGTTTATTTATCTCTATTTTTACCATTATAGGGAATCTGATATCATAGCTTTGTTATGATTCCTTTCCCTGGGTTGTAAAGAATAGTTTGAAGTCAGAGTACTAAATTATAAGATTTATTATGGATAGGTTGAAGATTTTTCACCAACCTAAGTGATTTATTTTCCATGTTTCTAAAGAAGATAAACTATTATAGTCAAAAAGAATTTACTTTTGTAATGTTATCAATATTTCTCTCAATTAATGTAATATCCATGTATTTATTACCTAGGTCATTATATGTTTTATATTACTATAAAAGGAATCCTTGTTCATAATATGGAATGTTGATGAGTATGTGGAATAAATTATATTATGGGTAATAACACTAAATGGGGTGGATTTTAATTTACTTGTGTTATTCTGGGAATAAGGAGTTGACCTAAGAAATTCACACATATCTAGCCATACTTTGGGTAATTCATGGTTTAATTCTTGTTTTCATTATGAACCGTTTTGATGGAATTGAATTGATGTTAACCATGGATGACCTTGGTTAAACATAATTTTTCAATGAATGAATATATTGTGTAATAACTAACAATATTATATAAATAATTTTTTTAGATTTATTATATTTTCTATTATGATTATTGCTTCTCATATATTTATTTTTGTATTTAGATGATGGATGGTAACAAAATTAGGTTTAATGTGGGAGAAATTTATATGATTTCCATCCTTAGAAACAATATTGTATAGAAGTTGGAATAAAAATTGCATTACTAAGATTACACCACTATATGAAGCCATAAATCATGATGAGCTCACAAATTAGAAAATATGTGAATAATGATCTACTGAGTCCATCATGTAATGATCCATAATTTTGATTCAAAAATATTACATCTTAATATATTAATATTTATTTTGTAACATAATGATCCAAACAAAAAATATTTATTTCTTGTTCCTTTGGAAACATAGAAATAAAATAATAGGTCTATAAGTGATCTATGTCCACTCCAACTAAGTTCTTATCAACTTTTATCCTTCTAAGACATGTCATTCATAATTCATTACTCCATAACATAGAAATAAGAAACATAATAAAAAGGATTTGAGATTATCAGTAAGGTTAAACAATAAATATATCAATATAAAATGAGGTAAAGAGTATATAAATTGAAAAATAAAATTTTAAAAACGATAACTTTAATATAATATATCATAAAATAGCATCAGGGAATAATTCATGGAATTTCATAAGATATAAATCCTTAGGAAATCAATGAACATGGGTCATGAGATCATAAAATATAAAAATGTTCATGAATTTTTTCATTAATATAAACATATTTTTTTGTTCAAGTATTCCCACCAATACATCAATAACATGATATGATTAGGCTAACCACCCATGTATATTTATCAAGCAAAGGATAAACTCCATTCCATCATCATTTGAGCTTAGGATGGTCTCCCTTATAGCATCATTTAGGTATGGGATAAACTCCAATATATAATTTGGGCTCATATAAAATTAATAATTACCCAAGGAATTAGACGGATATATGTGTCCCACACATCACATAAACGGAACATTTGGGTCCACAAGATCATAATGCATTAATCATATCATAACCTGTGAAAGGAAATGGGCTTCATAAACATCTTTTCGTTATAGAAATAAACAATATAGAGAAATAATAAGGATAGTGGAAATTTATCATATTCCCTGTAAAGCTTAAGTAAAATAAAATAATTTCATCCTTGATATAATGTGATTCTTAAATATTATGTTGAAGATTTAATAAGTAAAATAACATTTTCAATTTGAAAATCGCCAATATAAAACAAAAAATTCACAAATATTGTAAAAATAACATTTAATTAAAAAAATTTGACACATCTAGAAGATTATTTAAAAAATTGATTTAAAATTATGCTGGTAAAATAAATATTATTCATATATGTTAAAATAACAATTCTGACCACATTCACTTTCAATTACATAGGAGGTTTATTTTGAATAATTACATTATGATTACATAAAAAAATTTAGTTAAAATAAAAATGTGGATGAAACTAAATTTAAATAATCATTTTATAATTTAAAAAACATTATTTAAAATATTTCTAGAAAATATAGATATGGATGAAAAATGTCTTCTGATCAAAGAGAGAAATAATGTTTATTTTCTTCAAAAATTTCATTCCAAGAATATTATGTGCATAAATATAGGATAATTAAGGGAAAAATGTATTATATATAAAATATATTTTATAAAAGAATTCATGAATTTATTTTGATAAATATCAAAATATTTAATCATTAAAATCATATTAATAAACAATCCTGAAAAATAATGATGTTGTAAAATCAAACCCTTATCACTTTGGTATCTTTTGCATCATAAAACGCATGAAAAAATAACATGTATTTAAATTCTAGGTAATAATAAAATAATTATATTAATGATAAAATAGATAAAATGGGACTTATATAAACCTCATAAAGATGACATGGGAACAACATAACATATGTTCCAAAGAATTAAATTTGAGAGAAAAATCTATTACCATAAGCCAAAACATACTTTATAAACTTTCAAACCTCTTATATGAAAAATTAAATTATTATAATTCCATTACGTAAGAATACCCACTCGTATCATTTTATATATTTTTTACTTATTACCTTTTATTACCTGTTTACTAAAAATTCCTTATTAAAATTACATTCCAAGAAATAACTACTTTGTTTTCCATGTATGTTTTGGTTTGGAATCATAGGTACATTAATTTTTATCATAGTTACATCATATATATAGTTTTTACAATGATATAAATATAATATATATTCATTATATAAATATTTTTTTAAAACCATTAATTCTAGATATAGAAAATGAATTACATGGTTTATAGAGGTGGTTGGTCATTCGTACACATGAACGATGTATCAATTTTATCAATAGATGAAAATAAAGGATGTTAAAAAATATATTGTCCGTATATAAAAAATTTAATTTCTTATATATCATATATATTCATTAAATCTATCCTTATTACCATCCATGTAACGTGTAAGTGAAAAAAAGGATCACATCGCTTCATGTGGAAGTAATCCTCTTGACACACGAGTAATGTTATCATATTTTAAAATAATGGTATGTATGATTTTATTGGGGATTTTATAATTATAAATGTTTAATAAGATAAAAAATATCATATATAATGATTAAATACATCATTATACCCATCTATGAGTGGGGGTGATGGAATCAAAGAACATCGGTTTGTGAGGTTGTAGTCCTCCATACACATGACCAGTAAATTTATAACCAATTTGATAAAATAAGAGATATAATTCTAGAATTACCAAAAAATACGAACATATTTGTATATGGGAAAAAATCATGTTATTATTTTAGTATAGTTGACTAAAATTCTTTGGAGGTGGAGGTAGAGAAAAAATAAAAACAAAATTTTATGAATTTTACATTTGATTTTGAGAACCTCTTTATTTTTATATCTAATTCTATCATAGGATGGTTTCCAAAATAAAACAATTATTCTAAGATGTGGGTATGTAATTATGGGATATATTTGGGTAGGTATGGGTTCTTAAAAATGGTTTTGTAATTTTTAAGTAGATAAGAGAGGTGGTGCCCTCTTATATGTGCTGGAGAGGACAGGCATGGAATATTTGAAAAGAATAAAGTGTCCCCACATGTAAAGAGCCAGAAATTTCAAGGGAATTTTTTTTCTTAAATTCATTAAAATATTACGAGTACGCACTTTCTGATGGCACATGATTCCAAGGCACGGTGTGCCCATAATAATTTTATGATGTTTTTTCGGGTATATTCAGTGAATGAGCGAGTGGGTTTTTCTATCTTTTGAACCGGTGCTCGGAATTGAAATCTGAGGGCACTGAATAACTCGCAGTACCGGTATTCACTTAAGGGGACCTTTACCATAGTTTTGTTTTATGCGTGTTGAAAGTTAATTTTTGGGGATTTTGAATAAATTAAATAAAATTGTGGAGCACAATTTTATTTATATCTGGTAGTTTTATCCTACGAGGGGAAGTTAGAGGTGTTTCCCACACCCACATAACCTCTCCTGAGAGGATATTTGTGTGGGGGTGCCCACATGAAACCCTAACCTTTCAACTCCCTTAAGCTCCACATTAATTTCCCTTTAATTAATTTGAAAAATCAGCCTTAATGATTGTGATCTCTTCACCTCCCTCTCTCCCATTAATATTTACCAACACTTCTTAATTAACGAATTTAAATACTCAATTTAATTAATTAAAGTGTTTGAATTTTTAATTTCATGTGTGAATAAAATAATAGCCTTAGATATTATTTAATTTTGGGGGAATTCGTTGTGTTGGGGGAGTTTTGAGAAAGCTCTAGATAAAGAGAAGAATAGTGTTCTTCATCCGGTGAAGAACACCATTCTTCAACGATGAACAACTCTGACGAAGAACTGCCGAAGAATGACGATCATCTCCTTCGATCTTTGGCCAAGCCAAAGGAGAAGGAGCCACCTTCATGGAAAGTCGATGATGTGTCCTCTTCGGTTCCTACTCTCTTGATGTCAATGAGTTGGAACCGCCTCCCTGTGACTCCGACTATGAGTGAACCTTATTTCGAGGTAGGGGGATTATGATCAATTTTAATTGATTAAAATTTTTCTTGTTCTTTGTTGAGAAACCTGGTTTCTCTTTGACCTTATGATACAGCCTAATAGGGAGGGAGCGGGCCGAACGAACATGGACCGATGACCCTTCGATGTTTCTTGAATTATTTGGCAGTAGAAACGGGAGGTGGTGACAAACGGAGGCAGCGGCGAACAAAGGCGCCGACCGCGTGTGGAAGAACCATGGACTGCAACCATGGGCTGCTCGACTGAAGTAGAACCAGTCAGTTGTAGCCGTCTGGGCTGGAGTAACCGCGGCTCCCCACAGCACTGCACTGCGGAGGACCGCGGCCCACACAGGGTGGGATGCTTTGGCGGAAGAACCGTATGACTCGTCTGTGAGCCAGGCGGAAGGAGCTGTGGCCCTCCAAGGCATCGCGATGGAGGTTTCATGGCCCGCAACTGCAGGCTGCCTTTACCAAGATGATCGGTCGGCCTCCGCCGGCCGGATAGGAGGGCGGCGCCACTCGGTGCCACAGGTTTGCGAAGTCAACTCCCCCACCCCGCACCGGCACGACCCATCGCAGGCTGAGCCCCACCAGGCCAAGTCGTGCTTTTTCAGGCTGGGCTGACAACTTAGGTGGGTTAGACCCACCGAGTTAGAATGGGCTGACCCGCCAGCCTACCATGTTTATCGGGTTGGGCCAGATTTACTTAAACATGAATAACATAAATATCATGCGTCTGATCGACAGGCCATCTGCAGCACTAGGACCCTTACGATGATGTGGTCCTTTTGCGATACTTTAAGTGAGTATTGGAAAACTTTGGAAAATTGGTGGGTTTTGAATGAGCGTATTTATAACCGGGCCCCTGGAATAGAAAATCCAATAACTCTCAGACTGAGCGTCTGATTGATGCGCTGTCTGTCGTGTTGGGTTTTTTTGATGAGACAGAACATCGAGATACATCAACTTAAGACTTCGTGATAGTTGATGTATGGACCCCTTTGGTCAAAGATTAGACCCTCCCGAAATCGAGTGTGTTGTGTGCGGGAACCCTGGAGCTGGCTGCGACTGCGAAAACTATCGTACTGGAATCCTCCATGGGTTCGACAATGACGACAACCGTAGTGGAATCCTCCGTGGGATCGACAATGATGACAAATGTACTGGAATCTTCCGTGAGTTCGGCAGTGATGACAACTGAACTGAATCCTCCGTGGGTTCGATAGCTGTGAGACTGGACTGAATCCTCCTTGGGTTCGACAGGAACGGGAATAGACTTAATCCTGTGTGGGTTAGACAACAATGAGACTGGACTGAATCCTCTGTGGATTCGACAACCATGAGACTTGACTGAATCCAACATGGGATCGACAGCAAGGAGACTAGACTGAATCCTCTATGGGTTCGACATAAAAGGGACTAGACTGAATCCTCCATGGGATCGACAGAAATGAGATTGGACTGAAATCTATGTGGGTTTGACATCAATGAGATACTGTTGTTTTAGGTTTCTACGGATATCTCTTGTTCGATAGTGATAAATGATTCAGTGGATATAAATAATAATCTCTTACTCTCTTTAAGTAGTGTATACCGGTGTTAGATGAGCCTTGAATTTCAATCTTTATCATCGATGTGATTGAATTGCTTTTCTTGTGTGGACTGGGTTGTGCTTGGGATTGAGAGTTGGAGTCAAACTTTGGTAGATAACGTAGGTATATGTATGGGCATATACCTAAGTAGAGTAGGTTTATACTATGTGTTTGTATCTTACTACTTGTTTATCCTTAGTGGATATTGTGAGACATTGCGTGTCTCGGGTTCCCTACTGAGTATCATTATACTCACCCATGAATGGGATATGGCTGCACTATGTTGTGTTGGATGTAGACGACGAACAACACTAATTGAGGTAGAGACTTGTAGAGATGGACAGTACCCGGAGGTGGACCACTTGATGAGACGTACACGGAGCAGACAGACGGACCTTAGGTGCTGAGGAGACCATCTGTACCCACCCTTCAGGTGGGATTCTCGGAGGATGACTCGGTGGTTGTTGTTTTACTTTACTGTAGTTGTACATTCTTTTCAGTTGTACTGTACTTACAGTTGGACTTGTATTTCCGGCCCCTTTCTTTTCAGCACTTACTTTTGCATACAGTTATTCATAGTGCTTACTTCTATTGTGTACTATGTTTTATTTACTTTTATAAAGTTAATACCTTCCCTTTTATTGGGAGTTACACCTTTCGTGATAGTTGCCATCCCCTGGCCTATGGAAGTCAGGCATGGCATAGTCAGAGCACGGGCCCTGAGGACAGGTCGTGACAAAATGGTATCAGATCCAATACCCATCTGAAAGTGCTTAGGCACTTCCTGGGTTTGAGGCATGGGGTCCACAACGAGGGTGTTGTGCTTTAAATGGGTAGATAATGTAACACCACTGGAAAAGTGAGACTTAAAAGGATAAATGTTACTACCTATGTCAATAAGGTGCACCTTTCTTTTCAGGATCCTACCTGATTAGAACTCCACAGTTAAGAATTCTTGGCCTGGAGTAGTAATCAGGATGGGTAACCTTCTTGGAAGTTTCCCATGGTGTGGGTGAGTGAGGAAAAAACACACTGAAACAACATGTGTTGGTCTGTGGGGACAGGTATTAGTCTGATAAGTGACCCTAGTGATTAATAGACTATGGTGTGATGGTAAGGAAACCAATGTATTACAGGAGACAGATAGGGTCAGATGACAAGGTTCATGGCCCGGGAGGTAGGTCGTGACAAATGGTATCTGATAAGTTGGTTATACCACAAAACTCAGGACTCTGATCATTATTCCTTTCTGTGCAGCAATAGTGTTAAATTTATTGAGTGTGGTTTTTAGTTCATGGATTCCAGTGTTGGGGCGGTGGCTGACCTATGCATACACGAGGACCATAATCTCTAATTTCTAACTCAGTGCACGAAAACTATGATTGCATTTGTGTTTCAAAAGTTTTATTTGTGGATACTTTGAAACATCTCACTGGATATACTGTTTTGACCATGGTGTAGCTGTTTCTTTTCAAGATGGCCCGACGATGGAAGCTATCTAGGGTTCTGAGTTACGTACGAGATGGTAGCTCACCGGGCGAAGAGGCCTCGGTGTAGGGCCCCATCATAGCGGAGGTACCATCGACACCTCTACCTGCTGGACCACTGATACCACTAGCTCTAGCAGCAGATAGTGCATGTCGCCTAAGTGTGTTGCATGAGTTCCAGTGAAATAGGCCTCTGAAGTTTCAAGGTGAGACAGATTTCTAGATAGTCGGGTGCTGGCTGGAGGTTGTAGCACAATTTTTCCACACAGTTGGGACAATCGATGACTTGATGGTGTACCTAGCTATTAGTCTCTTTCTGGGAGCAGCTGAGAGGTGGTGTAGTCTAATGCTCTAGTTTTATGATGAGGTTACTCTCACCTGCAGAGACTTCGATGGTCCTTTCAAGGTGGAGTTTGTACCAGTGACTCTATGCTCTGTATGGGCTCAAGAGTTGCTGCTCTATCCACAGGTCTTTCTGACCGTAGCGGATTCTTCTACAGCCGGTAGTATATTGATGACATAGAAGTCCACGTGGACTAGTCCAACAGGTGGGTGACCCCATAATATAGGTATGGTTTTGCGGGGCATAGGAATTAGAGCCATCCATACGAGGAGCAGGCAGTGATATGCATTCGGCGAGTAGGGTCACTTGGCTCGAGACTTCCCGACTCGTCCTGCAAATGAGTAGAAAGAAGTAGAGGGACCTTCCTGGTAGAGGTAGAGGTTCGAACATGGAGGTCCGCCGGGAGCAGGCAGACGTTGCAGACGAGCTGGTCGAGCAGCAAATGGATAGGAGCGAGACTAGCTCTAGACTTGGATGCCTTTGTTTATAATGCTTCTAGCTTCATTGATGTCATTTTTTTTGGATTCTTTGTTTCTTTTTACTTTGATCTACAGTAATAAAAGACACTTGTTCTTATGATGTTTTCTTATCTATCCTTTTTATGTGGTTGATGCTGAGAGGTTCTGATTAAAACTGCTGACTCGACCCTCACTTTTGAGATACCTACTGGAGGAGACCCAGTGACCACACACTAATGCTGAAAGTGTGACTCGACCCTTAGAGGTGAGAGTAATGGTTGGATCTCTTGGTAGTACCGTCGAGACCTTACGACGTCGTCCATGGCATGAAATAGTATCGTTCTTGTTAGGATTGAATATATTAGGCAAAGGATATGGTTCATCTAGGGGATGAGACAAAATTTCTCTTTTCAGCAAAGTAGAAATCTTAGCAGCTCCAGTAGGACGTAAGAAAAAAAGGTTGTAGTTTATTTATTTAGAAATGGCTAGTCTCACCCATAGTTCGTTGAGCGAACGGTTTACGGTTTACTCTAATCTCAAAATTCTCAAGTGTGTCTTCTAGTAGAGGGACCTGAACCTAAGACAATGGTGATGGCTCATGTTTCTCTAGGACTATGACTTTTAGATAGTTTACACTCTTGGGAAGGGGAATATTGCAGCTGATTCTATCAGCAGGAGATCAGGCATTCAGCTGCTAGGAGAGGCGACGGAGTAGCTAGCAGCATTGTAGATATCCTTTGTGGATAGAGATGGAGCAGCCTTTCTTCAGTCTCTCACAGTCACTCATCCACTTCTTTAGCAAGTCATGGAGGCACAATGTGGGGACGTTGACTGTGAGACACGACGTGCTCAGATATCCTCAGGACAGGCATCTGATGGATTTTCTGAAGGAGGGGATCGCATCATCCTCTTTAGGGGATATACCATGGTACCAGTTGCACTACATGAGGAGGTGATGACGGAGTTCCATACTTCCCCTCTAGAATTATATCCAGGAGTGGCGAAGATGTATCAGGACCTCAGACAATAGCACTAGTGGATGGATATGAAGAAGGTAGCAGCAGAGTTTGTTTCACGATGCCTCACTTGTCAGCAAGTGAAGTCAGATCACCACCTACCAGAAGGCTTGATACAGCCCTTAGAGGTCCCAGAGTGGAAGTGGGATGTGATATCCATGGATTTTTTTACGAGGCTTCCATGTACATCCAGAGGAAACAGATCTATCTAGGTGATCGTAGACTGACTCACCAAGTCGGCCTAATTCCTACCAATCAGAGAGCAGGGCTCAGTAGAGATTTTGGGACACCTCTACATTCTGGAGATCGTACGACTTCATGGTGTGCCATCTTCTATCATTTCTGATCCTGATGCTCGTTTGACTTGTCGACTATGGGAGGTGTTACAGGTGGATTTTGGGAAACAGGTGTGTCTGAGCACCACCTTCCATCCTCAGATGGACGGCCAGATAGAGAGGACCATTCAGACTCTCGAGGACATGCTCCATGCATGTGTAATTGACTTTGGTCATAGCTGGGAGGATCATTTACCCTTAGTGGAGTTTGTGTACAACAAAAACTACCACTCCACCATTGAGATGGAACCATAGGAGGCATTGTACGGCCGACCTTAAATATCACCTCTATGCTGGACTGACCCTGGGGAGTCAGCACTTGTAGAAACAGAGATGGTTTAGGCTACGACGGAGATGGTGTAGATCATCCAGGAGCAAATGAAGACTGCACAGAGAAGACAGAAGTCATATGGTGATAGGATATGGTGACCACTAGAGTTCGAGGATGGTGACCTCGTATTCCTATGGGTCTCACCTCGATGAGGTATATGGATATTTTTCCGAGGTGGCATGTTATCTCCACAATTCATCAGACCTTTCTAGGTCCTCAGCAGAGCAGGAAAGGTGGATTACCGCCTGGCCCTTCCACCTTAGTTGCATCGGGTGCACAATGTCTTCCACGTATCTCAGCTGAGGAGATACATGCATGACCCATACCACATCATCGACCACAGGGAGCTGGAAATCAACGATGGGGTGGCATTACTGGAGGTCCCAATAGAGATCAAGGATCAGCAGGAATGGGTCCTACATGGATCGTCGATTCCTCTGGTGCGCATTCGCTGGTAGCACGAGAACCTCTAGGAGAGAACATGGGAGCAGGTGGCTCAGATGCGTGATCATTACCCTCTTTTGTTTCCCTAGTGTATTTTGTATCATTAATGGGATGTAAATCCCTGTGGTGGGGATAATTTAAAGACCTAGAAATTTCAAGGTAATTTTGTTTTTCATAAATTCCTTGGAATTTTACGAGTATGTAGTTTCTAACGACACCTGATTTCGAGGCCTGGTGTGCCCAAAATGATTTTCTAAAGTTTTTTTTGGGTATGTTCAATGAACGAACGAGTGACTTTTTCTATCTATTGAACTGGTGCCCATAATTGAAATCCAACGGCACCGATGAACTCGTTGCGCCGGTATTCACTGAAGGGGACTTTTACCACAGTTGCGTTTTATGCGGGTTAAAAGTTAATTTTTGGGGATTTAGAATAAATTAAATATAATTGTGGAACTCAATTTTATTTATATCTGGTAGTTTTATCCTACAAGGGTATTTTAGAGGTGGGGCCCACACCCAAAAACCTCTCATGAGAGGATATTTGTGTGGTGAATCCCAAATGAAACCCCAACCTTTCAACTCCCTTAAACTCCCCCATTAATTCCCCTTTAATTAATTTGATAACTCCCCCTTAATGAGTGTGATCTCTTCACCTCCCTCGCTTCCATTAATATTTTCCAACACTTTTTAATTAATGAATTGAACTCTTAAATGCAATTAATTAAAGTGTTTTAATTTTGAAATTCATGTGTGAATAAAATAATATCCTTAGCTATTATTTTATTTTGGGGGCATTCGTTGTGTTGGGGGAGTTTTGAGAAAGCTCTAGAGAAAGAGAAGAATAGTGTTCTACATCTAGCAAAGAACACCATTCTTCAACGATGAACAAATCCGACAAAGAATCGCTGATGAATGATGATTGTATCCTTCAATATTCGGCCATCTAAAAGGGGATGGAGCCACCAACAAGGGACACCGACGACGCCCCATCCTTAGTTAATTCGTTGCCGATGTCAACGAGTTGACGCCACGTCCCCGTGACTCCGACTACAAGTGAACATTATTTAGAGGTAGCGGATTATGTTAAATTTTAAATGATTAAAATTGGTTATGTTCTTTGTTGAGAATAATGGTTTGTCTTTGACCTTATGATACCACCTAACGTGGAGGGTGCGGGCCGAATGAACAGGGCCCGACGACCCTATGATATTTCTTGAATAATTTGGTGGGGGAAATGAGAGGCGGTCACAAACGGAGGCGTCGACGAACAAAGGTGCCAGCAACGTGTGGAAGAACCACGGCCCGCAACTGTGGGCCGCTTGACCAAAGGAGAACCGACCGGCCGTAGCCGACTAGGTTGGAGGAACCACGGTGCCCCACAGCACTGCGCTGCGGAGGACCGCGGCCCACACAGGGTGGGCTGCTTCGGCGGAAGAACCGGCCAGCTCATTGGCCGACCAGGCGGAAAGAGCAGTGGTGCTCATAGGCTCCACGACGTAGGGTTTGTGGCCCACAACCACGGGCTGCTCGCATGAGGAAGACCAGTCAGCTTCGGTCTGCCGGATAGGAGGGCAGCACTATTCGGCGCCGCCGTTCGAGAAGTCAAGAAGCCCCCCCCCCGCATCGGCTCAGCCGGCTGGCCGAGCCGCAACCCGTCGGGCCGAGCACCACCGAGCTAGGCCATGTTTTTTCAGGATGGGCTGACCACTTTGTTAAGTCAGACCCACCGAGTCAGAACGGGCCGACCCGCCAGCCCATCGGGCTTATCGTGCCGGGCCTGATTCACATAAACAAGAATAACATAATGACCACGTGTCAGATCAACACACCATCTACGACATTGGGACCCTTACGACGAGGCGGTCCTTTTGTGATACTATATGTGGGTTTTGGACAACTTTGGAAAACGACCAAGTTTTGAATGAGTGTATTTCCAACCGGGCCACTGGAATGAAAAAGCTAATAACTCTCAGACCAGGCGTTCGATTGAGGCGTCTTCTGTCGCGTTGGGTTTCTTTTTATGAGATAGAACATAGGGATACATCAAAACAAGACATCATGATAGTTGATGTATTGACCCCTTGGCTCAAGGAGCAGACCCTCCGGGAATCGAGTGTGTTGTGTCCGGGAACCCTAGAGTTGGCTGTGACTGTGACGACTATTGTACTGGAATCCTCTGTGGGTTCGACGATGACGACAACCATACTGGAATCTTCTATGGGTTCAATGATGACAACAACTATACTGGAATCCTCCGTGGGTTCGGCAGTAATGACAACTGGACTGAATCCTCCGTGGGTTTGACAGCAACGAAACTGGACTGAATCCTCCGTGGGTTCGACAGCAACGAGACTAGACGGAATCCTCCGTGGGTTCGATAGCAACGAGACTGGATTGAATCCTCTTTGGTTTCGACAGTAATGAGACTCGACTGATTCCACCATGGGTTCAATAGCAACGAGACTGGACTGAAACCTCCGTGGATTTGATAGCAACAAGAATGGAATGAATCCTCTGTGGGTTTAACAGCAACGAGACTGGACTAAAACCTTCGTGGGTTCGACAACAATAAGATACTGTTGTTTTAGGTTTCTGTGGATATCTTCCATTCAACAGTGATCGATGATTCAATGGCTACAACTAATCATCTCTTACTATCTTTAAGTTGTGTATGCATGTGTCAGCCGATTCTTGACTTTCAATCTTTATCATCGATGTGATTGATTTTCTTTCTTGTGTGTACTGGGTTGTGCATAGGCTCAAGAGTTGGAGCCAAACTGTGGTTGATAACTTAGGTATATGTATGTGAATATACCTATGTAGATTTGGTTGATACTATGTGTTTGTATCTTACTTCTTGTTTGTACTTAGTGGATATTGTGAGACCTTTCGGGTCTCGGGGTCCCTACTGAGTATCATTATACTCGCCCCTACATGGGCTATGCCCACACTACGTTGTGTTGGATGCAGACGACGGATAACACTGATCGAGGTAGAGACTTGTAGAGCTGGACGGTACTTGTAGGTGGACCACTTGACGAGACGTACACGAAGCATACAGATAGACCTGAGGTGATGAGGAGACCATCTGTACCCACCCTTCAGGTGGGATTCCTAGAGGATGACTCAGTGGTTGCTGTTTTACTTTACTACAGTTGTACTTTCTTTTCTGTTGTACAATACTTACAGTTGGGCCTATATTTCTAGACCCTTTTTTCAGCACATACTTTTGTATACAATTCTGCTTGGTGCTTACTTCTGTTGTATACTCTGTTGTGTTGTTTACTTTTATAAATGTAATGCCTCCCCTTTTAATAAAATTTATGCCTTTGGTGCTAGTCACCAGCCTCTGGCCTATGGAAGGTGGGCTTGGGGTAGTCAGGGCATGGGCCCCGAGGATAGGTCGTGAAAAAACGGTATCAGAGCCAATACCCAGCCGGAAGTTCTTAGGCACTGCCTGGGTTTGAGGCTTGGGGTCCACAATGAGGGTGTTGTGCTTTAAATGGGTAAATAATGTAACACCCCTTGAAAAGTGAGACTTAAAAGGGTAAATGTTACTACCCATGTCAACAAGGTGCACCTTTCTCTTCAAGAGCCTACCTGATTAGAACTCAACAGTTAAGAATTATTGGCATGGAGTAGTAATCAGGATGGGTGACCTTCTGGGAAGTTTCCCATGGTGTGTTTGAGTGAGAACAAAACACACTGAAAGAACATGTGTTGGCCTGTGGGGACAGTCATTAGTCTGATATTCGACCCTAGTGAGTAATATTCTATGGTGTGCTGGGAAGGAAACCAATTTATTATAGGAGACCCATGGGGTCATATGACATGGTTCATGGCCCAAGAGGTGGGTCGTGACACCACATTTTCCACATACTACAGGGATCCATAATGGATCATTGTAAAAAATAGAGGTTTTAAGGTCAAAATAATTCCACAAAAATGGGTTTGGTAAGTTTTATGTTTATTTTAAAACTTATCATTTTAGATTAACCACCAGTAAATCTGTTTTAACCTTTACTACTGTAATATTTTTTTACTATTTTAACAATTATTTTGGATCAAAATTTTAGTTTACTTATTTTTTAATATTAATAATAATACAAAAGAATATTTAATTAATTACACCAAATTAAATTCATTGAATTGTAAACATTTTAATATAAATTTAATCCTACATATATGAAGAAAATCTATTTTCCAAAGAAAAAAAAATTCATTGTTTTAAAATGTTTTATATCAAAATTGAATATGAAATTTATTCTAATGAACTTTATTGAATAAATTATAATATTATTTGTCTATTTTTTTAAATCCATTTTAATAAAAAAAAATTAAATAAATTATTTAAATGAAAGTTCTGTTTAAAAAATACCAAGAATTTTTCCCTATTAATCGAATAAATAAAAAATTTTAAAGAATAAAAAAATTCACCCAAATATAATTTTTAAATTTTTATTCTAGAAATAAAAATAATTTTTTCATATAAAGTATATACATGTGTCAAATTTTATTTTTCTCACCAAAAACAATACACATAATTTTTTGAGAAATAAATCATTTTTCAAAGAATTTAACGACCTTACTAAAAAATTAATTTTATATAAATATAATTATGTTATGTAAAAAAATTATACCTAATTTTTAAAAATTTATTTTTCATAATCATGTCTCAATTTTGAGTGTCTTGGTAACAATTGCCATGTTATAATAATAATATTAATAGTTTTCATGGTTAATTAAAAGTTAGTGTTGTGTGTAATGCAAGATATCAAAGAAAGTAAATTTATTCAAAAAAACATTTCATAAAATATTAGTGTTTTAGATTATAACCCCCTATATATAATTTATACTTAAAAATTATCTCTTAATGGTGAAGAAAACGTAGTAAACTTCTTCTTCATTATCTCCTTCGGTTCCCACATAACTTCCTCTAACTGGTGGTTTTACCACAATACATTAACCATGTGTGTGATCTTGTTTCTTAGAATATTCTCTATATGATCTAGAACCCCTAAAAGTTGTTCCTCATAATAAAGATTAATCTCTAGAGATATATCCTCTGAGATTAATACATATGGAAAAAAGGTATGTACTTCTTTTATTGAGGTACATGGAATGCATGATGAACATCAAAGAGATATATTGAAAGCACCTAACGATAACCTATAATCCCAATATGGTCAATAATTTCAAAGGGATAGATATTACTAGAAATATGTTTTCCCTTTTTGTCAAAATATTATTACATTATTCCATTAATAAATTTATAGAAAAAACTTATCATTAACATCAAATATTAGATCATAGTGGTGATTGTCTATATTAGTTTTATGTCAACATTATACCTCCCTTATATTTTTTGGAATGGATCTAAAATTATATTAATTTTTATTATCTAACACAAGATATAATATATTGCATTCTATAACTTCATTCTTGTATATTTTGTATCTATACATCACTCAATATAGGACTTTATAAAAATCCATATGAATAATTGTTTGGAAGATATTATTATAAGAAAACTCAACTAAAGAAAGGTGTTGATCCCAACCGATATTTAAATCTATAAAATTTGTTCTAAATATATATTAGAAGGTTTTAATTTTTCTCTCAAATTTACCATCTATCAGAGGATGATAGTTTTTATTAATACTCATATATGTATCAAGAGATTCTTCAATACTTTTCCAAAACATCGAGGTAAACCTTGAGTCCTAATAAAATACGATGGAATGTATAACTCTAAAAAACCATAAAATATCTTAAATTTATATCGTATAATTATGATCTATATATTACTCTTATATAATAGTAATTAAGGGTTCTTAATTTTTAAGTTGATCGACTATAACACATATATCATTCTTCATTTTAAACATTTTAGGGGGTCTGATAAAAAAATCATTAGTGATGTTTTACCATTTATATAATGGTATGGATAATTCTAGTAAAACCTGATTTAACCATTTTAAATCACAATAATTGAGATTAAAACTAAAAAATACCACTCTTTATTCCATCCCACCAGATATATAGTTTCAAATATCTACATATATTTCTAATTTATATATAAATAGATAAGTATGAACTATGTGCCTATTCTAAAAGATCCTTCTTCAAATATGGTAAGGTTGGAATGCATACAATATTACTAAAACATATATATAACAAACCCGACAAATGTGGATTAAATTAATTATATATATATATTAATATGAATCATATAGTTATATTGGTTATAAAAATATTTACTATTTTATTAAATGAAAAAATAAATAATTTAACTAAACTTTGTTGTTATAGGGTTGTATTTAAAATATAAATTTATAAAACCTAGAATATTAATATTAAAATATTAATATCATTTTATAATTCATCATATAAAAATATTTTTTTTGTGAAATATTGTGTATTTTTAGAAAATAATTATTTTTTAATGAATAGTGAAAATACAAATTTATATAATAAGTTTAATTTTTTAATTATTTTTTTAATTTAAGTGTTTTGATAATCTTTTATGTGTATTTAATTTATCCTATTAATTTTTGTTACTATTTAATCTGCTAAATTACATTAGAAACAACATAATATTAATCTTTACTATATGTTTTCTTTATGTTTCAGAACGAGTTTGTCTAAATGAAATTCAAATGAATAATGATTATACATTTTAATTAATTAAAATAAAAACAAATGCTTACTGTTATAAAAGAAATTTATATATTATATATCAGTTATAATTATTTATGTTTCATTTAATTATTATTAACATTCATATATTTTATATAAAATCTTTTTTCTCATAAAATACTCTTCTTCAAAACTCACTCTCCTGCTTTCTCTGTAGGATTAATATTAAAATAAAATTATCCAATTATTTTAATTGAATTTGGTAAAATAGATTCCATATTACGAATCATCATAATTTTTATTATCTAATATTTTAAAATTATTTATTTAAAAATTTTATCAGTGAAAAAATGAATTTTAATTATAGCAATTAAGATAAAAGCAGGTTTACTTAATGGTTAAACATGGTGTATAATGTGTAGAAATAACATAAAACTTGTTTAAAACCAATTTTATGACCACGAATCGATCTTATACCTTCAATTATTGACAATATACCGTTATTGTCTCCTAGATAAATTAGAAAAATGCTTGTGGAGTTTACTATTTCAAAATAATTACAAGTGTTCCACACACCTCACTTATAAATGGCCACCAAAAATCATCCTCTCTTAAAAAAATAAATTGTAATTTATATAGCCTATAACTAAAAAAATACATTTAAAATAAACTAATATCAACTTATAATCCATTATTTTGGAAGACCTTTTGTGGAAGCCAAATGGAGTTACCAGAACAAGAGGTAACATTCTTCAACGTGCATTTTTTAGGACTTCCAACAGTACCATCAATTATTCTTATAACATGATAATTTAATATCCTCCATATAATAAATATACTTTTTTATGTTAAGGGAAAAAATTCCAACCAAACACAATTATATCAAATGAGTTATGAAATCATCATTTGTGTGTACAACAGGATCTGCCTCACGAAACAATTTCATTGTTTTTTCCATTACCACATATCACATTTTGGTATGATGAATGATATAAATATTATAAATAATATTTATAAAATAATTATACCATTGGATTCATTAAATAATATATAACATCGTTATCTTCCATGTTATATGATATACAAAAATGGTTCTCATCTGTACGGCGGACTACTGCCTCATGGAGCAATGTGATACATTTTCACTAACACATTACATGGAAGTTAATAAGGGTGAAAATAATGAATATATGTGATATAAATGAAATAATTATGATAAATATGACTTATTTATTTTTATTTATATATTATATGTCATATTACTTTATACCCTTTCACCTACTAAAAAATGATAATATCGTCCATGGATGTGTAGACCATCGCCTCCCTAAACCGATGCGATTCATTTTTTCATCACCACATCAAAATAAGGATATATATATAAGTATTTATAATTAAATAATATGGAATTTATGATATAATTATAATTATATAAAGATTAAATATTATGTACCTTATTTCCTATGTGATCATCAAAAATTGGAAACGATACACATGTGTGCATACATCCAAGAGTCTCTATAATTATAACATTATTTTGTTTATCCTTACCATATTTCATGATTATTTATAGAAGTATAAATTATGTATACATAATAAAATAATATGATGATTATTAATATGGATATTTTTAAATTATGGCCACTTTGACCATAGTCAACCTACCAAATTCATTTTTAAACAGAAGACGAATATAGTCAAAACATCTAATGTAAATTTTTTTCGTTATGTAATTGTACATAACTTGATAATATTTTAAATAAAAGAAACATTTAATGTTAAAATTTTTATAATGAAATTAAATAATTATCATAAGTTTATTACAAAGCAATTTAATGACACATGTGACAGTTCAGACACAAGGTAAGGGTCATTTTCTTAGTTTTCTTTCATTGTGGAATTCTTTGATGTTATGCATATATATATTTTTTATAAGGTTTATATAAATCCCCACTAACATTTAACATCTTTAATATAAATATTATAATGATATTTAAAGTCATTATCATCAATAATCGGTAATGGGGTTTATCAATCAAGTATTTCCTTCGTTATAATAGACTTTTCATTGGAAACAAATTATATTTTATTGTTTTACTATAAAATAAAATTTTTATTCCATATACATGTTTTTAAAATAAATTATTGAAAATTTTTATATACACATATAATATTTATTAAGTATATTTTAGGTATTATTTTACGTTATTTTGAATTATTTTCAAATGGAATATTTTTAAGTGTTTTATACAAAACATTTTGGTAAACAATGAAAGTAATGTACAATTCTTAATGTACATAATGACAAAACAATTTATGCCATCATGCCTATCATTTGATTTCTGGATTTTGTTCCAATATTAAATATTTTATTTAATGAAATCTTTTTTCCGTTTTATGGTTATTTCATTATTGAGAAGTTTATTTCAAAATAAATGATTATTTTGGAATTTATATGATTTTTCAAAAATGGTATCTTGGTACTAAAAATGGGGTTTTAAAGAAAAATAATATTTTGATATTCAATATTGATATGATTATGAGTCCAAATATTTTTTTATAATTGAAAGAATAAAACTTTTCTATTCATGTTATGGTACTTGATAATTACAAAATATAAATGGGGGCACCTAGAATGTTTTGGGTGAGTGTGTTAGAACTTAATTGAAGGGGTGGCCAAAATAATTCTAGGTGAGCTTATTATAGCATATATAATGGGGTGGACTATATAGTATCATGTGATCCTATTGTAGCTTATAGATTGTGTGCGCTTATATATACTTTAATGAAATGGGTAATGTTCCTCTTGTTGATAGGAAAAAAATAATGAGTTACCGAAGTAAATCTCTGATTGAATTAAATGGGCTCTAATTACTTATGACATGGGTTTAAAATGGATTACAAATGTGATAATATATGTTACCAGGAAGGGTTTTTAATTTGTATCTATGTGTTTTAGGGGATTCCATTGAGTAAAACATTCATGTTTCAGGTGAAGATGTTGTATTCGTTTTTCCAAAATAAAATTGTTCTAAAATTAAATGTTTTAATGGATTTCATGTTTTCTCTGGATTTGCAGTTTCTTTTAATTTATATCTCAAAATGATTTTTTACATCCCATGTTTATAAATGATTTTAATAGAATTTTACAGGGATAGGATATAGTAAAGTTTAAAGACATGAATTGTATCATCTCATTACCTTTATTTAAAAATGTTTTAAAAAAATTTATGGTTTTCCTTTTTAATTGTTCTAGTTTGAATGAGAAGGAAATTGGGGGATACCTATATTTGAGAATTCATATATTTGTTATATTCTCACAATACAAAACTAACTAGATAAGAATAATTATTGATATTTATAAGTGTATAATCTAGTTTCAAGACATTTAAATTTTAAAATAATAATAAATAAATTCTAAACAAAATTTAGTGGTTTTTCAGCATTTATGGGGCTTGTTAGTTACCCAAGGTGTAATTGTGTTACACATCATGTAAGATCCTGAGAGTTGTTTTTAAATAGGTAGCTCAGTTGTAATTTATATTTAAGTTTTATCATACTTCCTTTCTTAGGTATAAGATCCATCCCCAGGTGATTATGGATCACCTAAACACTTCCAGGTCATTTTGTTCAGTAATTTATAATTGTTGTGGTTGCGGCGTGACTTACCATCTAAGAGTTCTCCATATCTCTCCATCTCATTATCCTTCCCTACATGTGTTTTTATAGATCATATTTGTTTTTTTGTTTCTAAACATTAGTTTATTGAATCTTATTTCTAGGTTTAGCATGTATATCATTTATACCATCTTTCTTATAAGAGGTTTCCATTGTGGATTTTGTTTTTCTGTGAGAAAGGAAGGTGGCTCTATTTTGATTGAACAATTTCATTAAAACTAAATTTCTTGATTTAAATTTAGTTATTTTATTTGAATCTCATATCATGATGAATTTATTTTAGTTTTTTATTAATAATCGAATTCCATTGAATTTGGGGATTTTGATTTGACATGGCATGAAATTAGGAAAATCCCAAATTCCATTGAATTTGGTTGTGTTTTTAAAATTGATGGAGAATTGTGGAATTTAAATTGTTGAATTGAAATTATGATATTTATTTGATGTAATTGGTTTCAAATTGGATTTTGAGAAAATGGATTAAAATATTTTTGATTGAATTCCACTGGTTTTATCATGGAAAAGGTTTGTTTTTATCAAAAACCCATGTTATGGTTTTTAAATGGAATATGGATTATTTGAAATGAAGAATTAGAAGAATTTTATTTATAATTGTTTTAATTTAAATTTCTGATCATTGGTTTTTATTAAATAACAATAATTCATCATTAGTTAATGAGTTACTATGATATCACTCTTTCAGATGCTTTAAAAATTAAATAAAACCTAGTACATCTGGTTACCTCCCTGATAAGATGGTGATGAGTTTTTGTTTTCCAGTCTAAGATAGATGTGCATATATAGATATTTTCATAATCATCATCAAATGTATGAGGATCTTGTTGCACTGGACTATCATACCTTTTGGATGATAACCATGTTTCTAATCATCTATAATTGAAAAATATATCGTTGTTTTTAAACTATTGTATGCATGCCTTGGGAATTTATATAAACTATTTTTTATAATATGTTGATTAATCCATTTTTAATGTATTTACATATTTTGAAATATAAATCAGAAATTATTTTAATTATTCTTTGAACTTAAACGATTTTTCATTTAAAATTGAAAGCATTATTTTTTTAATTTATTATTGTATCTTATTCTGGAATCATTAGTGTGACCCTATAGGGATTTTAGCTCATAAAAAACATATACCTTGGGGTTTTTGTAGATTATCTTATCCTAGGTTTGAGAAATTATATGGTTCCTCATTGAGGTTGTAGAGACCCGAAGCCTGACGTACATGGACATTACATTACTTTTGTGGAATACTTAATACATAATGAAAATAGACACAAAAGGACCGTAATAGTTTAGTGTCTTTGGAAACATGGAACATAATCATCTAATCATGGTGAAAGATCTTCAACATCTCCCATAAAGATCTTCGATTTTTTTTTCTGACCTAAAACCTTTCTTTATATCCTGGAGAAAAGAAAACATAAAAAGGGTGAGCTCAAATGCTCAGTAAGGGTAATCATGGATAAAATAAAACATACCATATACATTTGAACTTAAAAGCATGAACATAATGTTTAATCATCAAAAGCTTGAGCAATCACATAAAACATTGAAGTACGTAAGGCATATATCATAAAG
This sequence comes from Viscum album, assembly GCA_963277665.1. Classification (NCBI taxonomy): domain Eukaryota; kingdom Viridiplantae; phylum Streptophyta; class Magnoliopsida; order Santalales; family Viscaceae; genus Viscum; species Viscum album. The sequence goes on along the minus strand of OY728142.1, from coordinate 1,322,868,913 downwards.
AAACATTAGTCATGATAAAATATCATGGGATTAAAACATGTAATTGTGGTAACCATTCGGCACATGTCATGATTTTTATAGTAGCCAAGGCATTGCTTCCAAGACCATCTTAATGGACAAAGTCCCTTTCTGAATTGAGTTCACTCCTCGTTTCAGTCCTGTAACACTGGACCGGATTAACTTACCATTCCAGCCATGTCTATCTTATGAGATATAAAATCATTACCCAATGCATTGGAGGGAGATATCCGTCCCACCCGTCTCATAATGAAATCATTCTTACTGGTGCCACAAAATAAACATACATCATTCATAATAAACCAACGAATAAAATGGGTTTCATAAACATCATCCCATCATAACATAATCCATATAAAAGAAATGGATACAATTTCAAAATAAGAAAAGTGAAACCATGTAAATAAAAAATACTTTATACTTAAAACATACACATATGAAATAATTTCATTTTATATGGAAAATGGTTTTGATAAAACACTTGAAATGAATTCTTGAGGAAAATATCCTTTCTTCTTTAAAATCATTTTCTTTTCACAAAATGTCATGAATTTTTAAAAGAAATGGATTTTCTTGAAAATAGTCATGAAATTTTTTTGAGGAAGCTTCATGAAAATATGGCTTTATAAAACCGTAAAAATCCTTTCATGCCATATAAGTTAAAAAAACATTTTTCTCGTACTTTTGTCCGAAAAGTCAAAAAGTACTTCGTACGAAAAACGACAAAAGATTCCTTTCATATATTTTAATAAAAACTAACTGAAGGGTAAAATTGGATTTAAAAAATTGTAGGTGGATGGAAATAATATTACATATTGTGGAATCATGGATGTGGATGATAAAATACACCCCAGTAAATACGAAAGTATAAACAATCTCGGATAAAAATGAGATTGTGATATTTCCCTAAACATAGGTCTCATTTGCTTTATATGTGTCCGAACCTCCTGTATAATGATTTAAATATTGTCATTGACTTATTCTAGAATCATACTCATTGTTATGATATCATATATGGTTTACTTATGACTTTATATTACCCGTTCTTTTGTAAATTCCATGTTAAAGAGCATTTTGGGTAAAATCGTTTCATTTATGGTCCGTGATTTGACATGTAATTATTCATGTGATTACTTAGATCATGATTACTTAATTCCAGAATATAAAACATGATTTATATATAATATACATTCAGAATATACATATATATAATAGATCAATAAATGGAAAGAAATACACTGTTCATGGAGACGGTAGGTCGTACGTACGCATGAACGCTGTTTTCGTTTCCTTATTGAGTATAATCCAATTAAGTAGATGACATACATATATATATATATAGATAAATACAGTAGCTTTATAATTTCATATATTTAATTATTATATCTTATATATACTTTATAATCATTCTTTAATGGTTAACATGGAAAATGATTCTCATCGCGTCGTGGAGATGGTAGTCCGTACGTACGCACGAGCGATGATATCATTTCCATAATTATTGAATTGAATTGGAGTGGATGATACAATATATCAGAATTATTATGATGTTATAATAACTATGTATAGTTATTATTTACACCATTTTACCCATCCAAGTAAGGTGGTATTGGAAAAACAGATTACACCACAGCGTGGAGACGGTATTCCGTACGTACACACGCGCAGTGATTTGGTTTTCCAGATGATGGATAGATGGTGAAATAGGGTTGTTTCATACTTATAATAACATATCAGTATATGAGTGATACTGATGTTATTACTTCATAATGAAACAACTAAAGAAGAAGAAGTGGAAGAAGAAATAATGATGAAAGAATCGGTAACAGGCATTACCTCTTCTTTGAAGCGCCTCTTTGAGATCTCCTCTTAGGGTACTAAAATTGGTCTTTGAAGAATACCAGGACATATAGGATGTTTCTATGGAAGTGGAGAAGAGAATTAGGTAGGTTTTGGCCGAGCTTGAAGGCTCAATGTGGTGTGAGGAAGAGCAGGGGGAGGTTCCCTTTTATAAGGGAGGAGAGGGGCACCTTTGGAATAACTCAAAATATTATTTTATTATAAAGTCATGTTCGGATTTAAATAGCTCCAAATTGATTTATTTCGAAGATAAGGTGGGTATGGGTCTAAAGACTCTCATCCAATAGAATTTAGACAAGTTTAGGTCATTATATTAACATTATCTTTTAGTTTTAACTCTTAGTTAATTAGATTGACATTTACCATGTCACTTTATATTTTTATATTATATAGTTAATAAACTTTCCATATACATCCAAGCGACCCACAAGTTGTTTTTTATTAATATATTTAACCTTATATAAGTCATTGGTCCGAACCATATATTTTTAGGAATAAAATAACAATTAATAATATAATATTTGTTTTAAAAACTATTTTATGTCAATTTTGACACTATTCAATAGTTGATTTTTTTGAAACTCATAACAGAAATATTACTTCGACCAAAGTTAATTAAATCAATTCTCACATGTCAGATTAACCTAGAAAATTATTTCAATTCATAAAAAGTCTCAAATTATATTTATTTGGGTATTTATAATATCAATTATTCTAATTTTTCAATATTATGGTAATTACTGCATCATCATTGTGTCATAAATAAATTAAACTATTTAATGTCTAAAAATTACAAATAAAATATCATTATGTATGAAATTATATTAACTTTCTAATGAATATTTACAATCTAATTTACCTTATTTATAACCCTATATTAAAAATGATTTAGTAAATAAACTTTGATTTTAACTCTTTTATCTCTTCTTTGAATTAAATAATAATAAACATCCTAATCTAATCCATGTGGGCCTAAATGTTCATATTTTATTCCTAAGGTTGTTTTTGGTCGAACTAAACTTATCCAATAGAATTAGGACATGTGTTAGGGTAATAATATTATCATTTTTACCCTTAATTACCCTATTTACTTTTAACCGTGGTAAAAAAAGTAAAAAGTTACTATTCACCAAAAATTATTTTCATCTCATTGAACCAAATTTTTCTTAATGACATCAACCGTGTCTCTTGGATTTTTTTAATTCCACTCATAGAAGCAGTAAAATTAAGTTTTATGAAAAATTCAGTTTTTTAACTACCACTTACTGGTTTCACTATTCATCAAAAATTGAATGTTTTCAGAAAAATACAAAACATTAGGCCTAAGATATATTTTATATTATGAACTCAAAAATGATGTCTAGTTTACCGAATTCAAAACATATTAGTTGCATTAATTAATTTAAAAACAATTCTCGTCGTCAAAACATATAGCGTGTTCTTAAGAGATAATAACTATCAAAAGATTGACACTTGTTTATGTCTGGTTTAAATGCGAAATTACAAAAAATGACCAACATTGTATTAAATTGTAAAAATATATTCTAAATATAATTTAAAACCACTCAAATTTATAATTCATCACTATTATTTATTTCGATTAAAAAGGTTGTTTTTTAATTAAAATTTAGTAATTTTCACTATTCATCCGAAAATGAAAGTTATCCAAAAAATACCAAAATTTCACCCTAAGCTAATTTCGATATTCCGAATCCAAAAATGAAGTCCATTTTGAAAAATAAAAATTACAGAATTTCAAAAAGTGGTTATTATTATTCATAACAGCTAGTTTTAATAATATTTTAATAGCATATAGTTGTTTAGTGAAACTCGTTATTGCATACTACACACGCTATCGAGGAGGGTCACGATTGCGTGTAATGCAAGGCAATTCAAGGATTCGTGTTGGTCAAGATCCTTTTGGTGTAGAGTAAAACACAAGACATTAATGAAATTAAAAAGAATATTTTTCATAAAATCTCGGGGTGTTACATTCTACCCCCCTTAAAATAAGTTTCGCCCTCGAAATTTGTCAGGGTTATAATTGTTTTACTACTCGAACGTTTCTTTAATAGAAACCCACATCATAAAAAGGAATACAAAAACCAATATTTAAAAACAAAATTATGAAACGTAACAGTTACCCGAATAAACAAATCACTGGGTTTCGACATAGGTGAAAATATGGATATAGAAGAGAAATCTAAACATAATGTTCTGATGGATAGTGATAGAGAACATGGCTATGGAAAATACAGCAATCACAAAGACATAAATATGTGATGATCTAGGGTACCATCTGATTCATCAGATATAAGGGCACTAGGACAACATTTTTGGTTTTCAAGATCATTTCCCTAAAGTTGAAGAATTTGAATTAGAATAACTACTTACTTTATTTTGGTACAATCTCACTGTTGTTCGTGCCTTAAACAATTTCCACTTTATCTCTTTATCAAAATGAAGTTGAATTTTTTATTCATGAAGTGTTAGCAGATCATGTGATAGAATGACGGGTCATTCCATCCATCTCAAACAAAAGGTTATAAAAATTTATTAAATATACATAAGTCGGTCTATAGTGAGATTAATCATATATGGTTCCTAAAATGGACTTATACTTCATATATCATACTGCTTAATATAATAAAACTAGTTTCTACTAAACAAGGACATCCTGTAAGCTAGTGGTAGGCGATAAAAGCCAGTCACACTTTGGTTGTGGGTTCGATTCCCAGAGCCTTGTCCGATGCGATGGGTTGTCGCTCGTCCTGCAGGTTGTCTTTTTTCTAAAACTACATTACTATAACATCCCATATATAAAATCAAAAAAGTTCTATCGTTAAACAATACTAACTTATGTCCATCATAATCCATTCCAATCTTTAGGCTTATCTAAAATACTTCGTTCCAAGCTCATAGTATTAAGAAAACGATTACTTTAAATGTCATCAACCAAGCATTTGAATACCATCATTTATCCCCCATATATCTTGTTGGTCACATTCCAATCATGTGAGTAACTTAATCATGTATTCTATTGAAAAATTAATACCCATTAAACCTTAGTGAAAACATGAATGCTGTCAAAAGTTAACTCTTTCCTCATACCAAAATACAAAAATTCTATATACTCAAACCATGATATAACCTTCTCCTTATATCAGTCATGAGCTCATGAATACTATCAAACATCTAATTTTTCTCCTTATCCCTTCATTATGCGCATACCATCTGCTTACCAAAAATATCTCAATTACTTTCCATGGTTACCGGTACCATAAAATTATTGAAAACCACAATAGACCAATACATAAATATTCCAATATTCCACAATACTATACACAACATTATTTTGGAATCCATTACATAAACACTTAATCATTCCACCACATCATTGTTATATTCAACATCGCCAATAGTGATCACATGTGACTTCCCTTTGTCCTTTTCCTTAAGTGGTTGCTCATGTCGATCATTATTAATCCTTGGATTAGGGCATTGATTAACATAGTGCCCCATTTCATTGCACTTGAAGCATTGAAGTGTTGTTGGTGCGTTCTATGCAATCTTATCTTTATTCACACCATTAGCAACCCTTTATCCATTACTTCGACACTCAGCTGCTCGATGACCTTCTTTTCCACACTTAAAACATTTTCTAGTCCCTTTAAGACAATCTCTGCCATGCTTCTTTCCACACTTTGAGCATAAGGAAACATTCATCTTCTTTTCACCATTATTTTGATATTTCTCCTTAAACTCCATCTTTTGTTTCTTGTCAAAACCATGAGATGGATAAGTTACACCAACTTCCAGTTCTACCTTGATAACACAACACACAATTTCTTCATAGCTACTGAAGTCTCTTATAGCTTATGCCATTCGAAGACTTAGTTTTAAGCCACTAAAAAATCTATCAACTTTACTTTCAGGTTGGATGATAAATCCAGATTCATACCTTGCAAGACTTGTAAAATTCGCTTCGTATATACCAGCAGATTCATCATCCTTATAATTAAGCTCAAGAAACTCCTTCTCCATCATTTTTCGAAGAATACGAGGTAAGTACTTATTGAAAAATAAGTTCTTGGACTCATCTCATTCCATGGACTCAATTTCATCTCTTGGACTCGTATTCTTGATAAGATTCCACCGTTGATTAGCTTCACCTTCCAGACGATATACTGCTAAGATGAATTTATCATGTTCAGAACATTGAAGAACTTAAAATATCTTTTCAGTAGTGCTGATCCATTGTTCAGTAACAAGTGGATCAGAAGACCCACTGAAAGAAGGTGGGTGTTGCCTCATGAAGGACTCAATAGAATATTTTTCCCTTCTCTGCTCATTTGGAAGTCCAGAATGATTCATAGCTTGTGTATGTATAGTAATAACATTTTGCACTCCATTTCCCATAACATTTGTTTGTTCAGGATGACAATCATTGCATTGTCCATTACATTGATCAACACGGTTCCTTCGTGTTCCAGCCATCGTCTAAAACCCAAAAAGAATAGTGTGAGAGGAAAAAATCACGCTGGGTAAAACAACATAATAAGGGGGGAGTAACTTCAATATCTAACATCTTAGGTTTAATCTAATATCGTTATAATAATTGTTGGACTATAACCTATACTTATACTTAACCTTAGGGACATCCCTAGACATACCATAGAAATATCTCTAAGGATCTCACTAATGTTTTCACATCCTAGTTTCCAAAGGTTGACTAAGCCTTTCCTCTAATACCAAATGTAGAAACCCAAAGCCTGACATAAATGGACATTACATTACTTTTGCAGAATACTTAATACATAATGAAAATACACACACAAGGACCGTAATAGTTTAGTGTCTTTGGAAACATGGAACGTAATCATGTAATCGTGGTGAAAGATCTTCAACATCTCCCATAAAGATCTTCCCTTTTTTTCTTACCTAAAACCTTTCTTTATATCATAGGGAAAAGAAAACATAAAAAGGGTGAGCTCAAATGATCAGTAAGGGTAAGCATGGATAAAATAAAACATACCATATACATTTGAACTTAAAAACATGAACATAATGTTTGAACATCAAAAGCTTGAGCAATGAAATAAAACATTGAAGTACGTAAGGCATATATCATAAAGAAACATTCATCATGATAAAATAGCATGGGATTAAAACATGTAATTGTGGCAACCATTCGGCACATGTCATGATTTCCATAGTAGCCAAGGCATTACTGCCAAGACCATCTTAATGGACAAAGTCCCTTTCTGAATCGAGTTCACTCCTCGTTTCAGTCCTGTAACACTGGACCAGATTAACTTACCGTTCCAGCCATGTCTATCTCATGAGATATAAAATCTTTACCCAATGCATTGGAGGGAGATATAGGTCCCACCAATCTCATAATGAAATCATTCTTACTTGTACCACAAAATAAACTTACATCATTCATAATAACCCAACGAATTAAATGGGTTTCATAAACATCATCCCATCAAAACATAATCCATATAATAGAAATTGATATAATTTCATAATAAGAAAAGTGAAAACATGTAAGTAAAAGAAAAATTATACTTAAAACATACACATACGAATAATTTCATTTTAGATGGAGGATGGTTTTGATAAAACACTTGAAATGAATTCTTGAGGAAAATATCCTTTCTTCTTTAAAATCATTTTCTTTTCACAAAATGTCATGAATTTTTAAAAGAAATGGATTTTCCTGAAAATAGTCATGAAATATTTTTGAGGAAGATTCATGAAAATATGGCTTTATAAAATCGTAAAAATCCTTTCATGCCATATATGTTAAAAAAACATTCTTCTCTTACTTTTGTTGGAAAAGAAAAAAAGTACTTCGTACGAAAAATGACAAACGATTCCTTTTATATCTTTTACTAAAAACTAACCAAAGGGTAAAATTGGATTTAAAAAATTGTAGGTGGATGGAAATAATATTACATATTGAGGAAACATGGATGTGGATGATAAAATACACCCCAGTAAATACCAAAGTATAAACAATCTCGGATAAAAATGAGATTGTGATATTTCCCTTACCTTAGGTCTGATTTTCTTTGTAAGTGTCCAAAACTCCTATATAATGATTTAAATAATGTCATTGACTTATTCCAGAATCATACTCATTATTATGATAACATATATGGTTTACTTATGACTTTATATTACCCATTCTTTTGTAAATTCCATGTTAAAGAGCGTTTTGGGTAAAATTGTTTCATTTATGGTCCGTGATTTGACTTGTAATTATTCATGTGATTAATTAGATCATGATTACTTAATTCTAGGATATAAAACATGATTTATATATAATATACATTCATAATATACATATATATAATATATCAATAAATGGAAGGAAATACACCGTTCATGGAGACGGTAGGTCATACGTACGCATGAACGCTGTTTTCGTTTCCTTATTGAGTATAATCGAATTAAGTAGATGACATACATATATATATATAGATAAATTCAGTAGCTTTATAATGTCATATATTTCATTATTATAGCTTATATATACTTTATAATCATTCTTTATTGGTTAACATGGAAAATGAATCTCATCGCGTCGTGGAGACGGTAGTTCGTACGTACGGACAAGCGATGATATCGTTTCCATAATTATTGAATTGAATTGCAGTGGATGATACAATATATAAGAATTAGTATGATGTTATAATAACTATGTATAGTTATTATTTACACCATTTTACCCATCCAAGTAAGGTGGTATTGGAAAAGAAGATTACACCACGGCGTGGAGACGGTATTCCGTACGTACGCACGCGAGGTGATTTCGTTTTCCATAGGATGGATAGATGGTGAAATAGGGTTGTTTCATACTTATAATAACATATAAGTATATTAGTGATACTGATGTTATTACTTAATAATGAAACAACTAAAGAAGAATAAGTGGAAGAAGAAATAATGATGAAAGAATCGGTAACGGGCATTACCTCTTCTTTGAAGCGCCTCTTCGAGATCTCCGGTTAGGGCACTAAAATTGGTCTTTTAAGAAGACAAGGACCTCTAGGATGTTTCTAGAGAAGTTAAGAAGATAATTTGGCATGGGTTGTCCAAACTTGAAGGCTCAAAGTGGTGTGAGGAAGAGGGGGAGGAGGTGCCCTTTTATAATGGAGGAGAGGGGCACCTTTGGAATAACTAAAACTATTATTTTATTATAAAGGAAAGTTCGGTTTTAAATAAATCCAAATTGATTTATTTCGAAGATAAGGTAGGGATGGGTCGAAATCCTCTCATCCAATAGAATTTAGACATGTTTAGGTCATTATATTAACCTTATCTTTTAGTTTTAACTCTTAGTTAATTAGATTGACATTTACCATGTCACTTTATATTTTTATATTATATAGTTAATAAACTTACCATATACATCCAAGAGACCCCCAAGTTGTGTTTTATTAATATATATAACCTTATATAAGTCATTTTTCCAAACCTTAAATTTTTAGGAATAAAATAACAATTAATAATATAATATTTGTTTCAAAAACTATTTTATGTTAATTTTGACACTATTCAATAGTTGATTTTTGTGAAACTCATAAAAGACATATTACTTCGAAAAAAGTTTATTAAATCAATCCTAACATGTCATATTAACCTATAAAATTTGTTTAATTCATAAAATGTCTCAAACTATATTTATTTGGGTATTTATAATATCGATTATTCTAATTTTTCACTATTATGGTAATTACTGCATCATCATTGTGTCATAAATAAATTAAATTATTTAATTTCTAAAAATTACAAATAAAACATAATTATGTAGGAAATCTTATTATATTTCTAATAAATATTTACAATCGAATTTATCTTATGTATATCCCTGTATTGAAAATGTTTTCGTAAATAAACTTTGAATTTAACTATTTTATCTCTTCTTTGAATTAAATAATAATAAATGTCCTAATCTAATCCATGTGGGCCTAAATGGTCATATTTTATTCCTAAGGTTGTTTTTGGTCTAATTAAACATATACAATATAATTAAGACATGTGTAAGGGTAATAATAATATCATTTTTACCCTTAATTACCATATTTACTTTTAACTATGGTAAAAAAAAGTAAACAGTTATTATTCACCAAAAATTATTTTCATCTCATTGAACCACATTTTACTTACTGACATCAACCGTGTCTCTCGGATTCTTTAAATTCCACTCATAGAAGCGGTAAAATTAAGGTTTATGAAAAATTCAGTTTTTTAACTACCACTTAGTTGTTTCACTATTCATCAAAAATTGAAAGTTTTCAGAAAAATACAAAAAATTAGGCCTAAGCTATATTTGATATTATGAACTCAAAAATTATGTCTATTTTACCAAATTAAAAACATATTAGTTTCATTAATTAATTTAAAAATAATTCCCATCTTCAAAACATATAGCGTGTTCTTAAGAGATAATAACTATCAAAAGATTGACACTTGTTTATGTCTTGTTTAAATGTGAAATTACATATAATGACCAAAATTGTATTTAACTATAAAAATATATTCTAAATATACTTCAAAACCACTCAAATTAATAATTCATCACTATTAATTATTTCGATTAAAAAGGTTGTCTTTTAATTAAAATTTAGTAATTTTCACTATTCATCAGAAAATGAAAGTTATCCAAAAAGTACCACAATTTTACCCTAAGCTAATTTCGATATTCTTAATCCAAAAATGAAGTCCATTTTGAAAAATAAAATTTACAAAATTTCAAAAAGTGGTTATTACTTTTCATAACGACTAGTTTTAATAATATTTTAATAGCATATTGTTGTTTAGTGAAACTCGTTATTGCGTACTACACACGCTATCAAGGAAGGTCATGATTGCGTGTAATGCAAGGCAAGTCAAGGATGCATGTTTTGCAAGCTCATTTTTCTGTAGCATACAACACAAGACATTAATGAAATTAAAAATAATATTTTTTATAAAATCTCGGGGTGTTACAGAGGTGGTAGTATATATTGATCCTTGGACATGGAGAGTTGTGTCTATTCAGATGTGGATGGTTTCATATTTTCTGGTACTTTACTCCAGTACATTGGCATGTTTAACCATTTTACTTCATATATATTTCACACAATAGAGTTTTTCATGTATGCATAGAAAATATTTTATCTTTTAATCATGACTTTTATGGAAAATTCATTCTGGCTTTCATTTTCAACGATGCCAGATTCTAGTTTCCAACCCATGGGAATCATAAATTACCATGATTACATGTCAGGCTTGGCTCAGTTATCAGGATACCAGGGTACTTGGGCCAGTTTATGATATGATAATTTTTTAGGAAGATATATTATTTTCTATTTGAAAAAATTATATGGTGGGAAATTGAAATTTATAATAATTATTCACATTGTATTATATATTTTAGTAATGTATGATTTTGGTCATAATTCTCTATAATTATATACATGAAAATATCATCAAAGTGGAAGGAATTTAACTATTGATAGAAACATAATATTATGATATTCTTAATTTTGAGTCCACATATTTTATATTAGGGGAAGGCTTAAATAACATTAGAGGTTAAGATAATGTTATTAACTTTTCCTTGAATGATTTTACTTTAAAATTAAGATAAATGTTATAAAATTTAAATACCACCTTTTATCTTTGTCAAAATAACTTATCCTCAAAGTACATTTTCATAGGAGAAATAGAGAATCTATAACATGAAATAACTAAGAAAAATAATTCTTCTAATTTAAAATCTAGATATTGTTGGTAACAAAGTAGAATACATTTTTTCTGTGATGAATTTTTTGACACATGCTATAAATTTATTTGATATACCCAACTAAGAGGATCCCCATCTACCAAAAAGGAACATGTAAAATGTGGATAATTTCACAAATAATATTCCCCATATTTTAGTGGATAAAATGTCTTAATGGTGGATTAATTAGGGATCAATTCACAAGAATGAAAATTTCTGGTCATGGGATGTTCAAAATGGAAAACACAACTCATTCCATTTATTATTTTAAATGTGAATCTAATCAATGGTTTTCTTTAGGTAAAAATACCAGAGATAAAGATAATATTGATTCCAATGAATTGGAAAAAATACTTTATGTTTTATTTGATAAATATTTCCTCAAAATTTTTTGACTCTGGATGAAAAAAATCATAGAAATGTGGAAAAAACAAAAAGATATCCTAGATTCGTATGATTCAAATTTTATAAGATTTGTAAGGTATGTGTCAGATTTTTTTTGGGACATTAATAGTAAAATAAATAGATTTTAATAATGATTGAATAAAATTATACAATGATATATTGATGTACTATAATTTAAATGTTATAAAAAGTGGGTTTTTATACTGAGAATGTTGAGATAGATTTTGCTGACATTTATATTCCTCAAGATGACAACAATACGAAATGGTAAATGTAGTATGAAAGAGACAAAAACCAGTTATTATGTCCATAGGTGAGCCCCCAAAATGGTCTATATATAGAAATAAAAAATTAATATAATGTTTTACAAGATCTTAGAAATTTTTTCTATTGTGATTTTTTGGCCATAGGGTTTGTGACTATAATGAAAAGAGTTCATAACAACCAATGAATGGGGTAGCCATTATCCATCAAATGTTGAGGTGTTTTAATTGAAATGTGTTGATTCATTTTCGTAACATGTCTCTGAAGTATGTTACAAAAGATATAAGTCACCATGATTAGAAATAAAAGGTGTAGCAAGGTCAAATTATAATACTAAAGTTGATGTTGGTCCATCAAATGTAGTGGTGATAGGTATGTTACATGTGTATTTTAATTATTATAATACTATGTCTAACTCTCTATATTTTTATTCTTTCTTTTATAAGATATTTTATAGTAATATAGGAATATAACCACAAGAATATAATATAGAACTTTTTCTAAAAACCTAAATTGGATGTACTAATTAAACCAAGATTTATAAGATTATTCCTATTGTCATAATTTGGTTGAAATTTCCTAAAAATCGTATAGAAATGACCGTAATAGTGTTTGATATCAGTCTTGGTATGGATTTTATTTCAAATTATCATATTATTATAAATGGTAGAGCTAATAATTTTTTGTTCTGTGATATCAATCCTTTCATAACTAGTCTTAAAACTATGAAATTGATAGGATAATTAAGGGAATTTTTCCTTCATTATATTTTTTAAAATAAAAAAATGATAAAATTAGTGATCTTAATGAAGTAAAAGATTACATGGATGTATTTCCTAATGCTTTTTTAGGTGTTATTTCTGATCAGGATGTTGATTTTTCAATTGACTTTGTATATGAAGCTGGGGATATTTCTAAACCCCCAAATCAAATGACTTAAGTGTATTTTTTATAATTTAAAAATAAATTCAATGTGTAAATTGACAATGGCCTTGGCACAATCATGTTATTTTTTTTATTAAAATTTAATATTGATCAGTGATAATTTCCATGGATTATACCAGCTTTAATAGCATAAATATTAAGAAAAAGTATCATATTACACATATTGATGATATGTTTGATTAGATCTAGGGAGATAAATATTTTTCAATGGTTTACCTACGATCAGGGTAAAATTAGATAAAAGGGAAGAAATCATACATTATAAAGAGTGCATTTTATACTAGATATGGTCATTATGTGTTGGTAGTTATACATTTTTCATTTCTTAGTTCACCTATTGTATTTATGTAAATTTTGAAAATATTTTATCATTAAATCATTGAAAAGTTTGTACTTATGTTTATTAAATAAATATGGATATATTAAAAACATAAAGAGCAACACAAAAGATATCTAAGAGTTTTTTTATAACCTTAACAGAAAATAAATATAATGGGATACTTAAAAAGTTTTAATTTTTATTTTAGCAAATTTCTTAATGTGGATATATTATTTCTAAGGAATTATTAACTATTGACCTTTCTAAAAACATGTTGATGAATAATTTGCAAGAAACAAAAATTTCCTATAGATTCATATTATTTAAGGTTATTAAGTTACTACAGGTGGTTTGTTGAAAACATTATTTCGTTTTCTATCCTAAAAATAAAGTTAAATTAAATAGAAGTTAAATTCATCAGGATGAAAGAATGAAAATTTTTATTTAGAAACTTAATAGAATATTAGGGAAGGATCTAGTTTTAGCCATTCTATCCTCAAATTGAAAAGTTTTCATCTGTAATGATTCTTCATTGAAATGACATGGTTGTTTTTAAATAAAACGAAGTTGGTAATTGATTATTCTTGATGTCTATTGAATCTTCATGAGTTTAATTACCTTAAAATTGATTTGGAATTAATTTCAATTGTTTTTTCCTTAAAAATTTGGAGGAATAATTTCCATAGGCAAAAGTGCGAAATATATAATGATCAAAATATTTTTAAGTATATAATCACACAGAAAGAATTGAACATGAGATAGGGACTATGATAAGAATTGATCTAGGATTAAGATTTAACAATTCATTAACATTATAAAAAATAAAATATCATAGATTATGATTTTAGTGGAAAAAATAATTCTAAATTAAATTTGTTTTGTTTGGAACATGACCCATTGGTTAATGATTTGATAAATATTTTCCTATAAGTTGTGGATGTCGGGGTGTCCTATATTTTTATTCAGGTTTCAGTATAGTTATCTTTGTTAGAAATTTTTAAATGTTCTATAAAGGAGGATTGATCTTATCAAAAATGTAGAATTTTCTAGGAAAAATAATTTTCTAGATTTCAATATTGGTAAATAATTTATTTTAGGATTTTGGAAATGATTATATGTTCCCTTTGATTCCCAGTTGTGGAAAGTGTTTTTGAGTGAAGCTAAATTTTCATCATTTTCTATTCATCTAGGAAGAATTATGATTCACAAATACCATTAGGTGTATTTTCGGTGGGATGGAAAAAAAGACACATTTATGACAAATCATAAAGATTGTGAATTTTTTATTGGATAATTTATAATTAAAACCACTGAAGTGAATTCTTCCACATTTACCAATTCCATAGGGAAAAAGGGAAAATATACCAATGTATCGTGGTGGGATTCTATGCACATAAGGAGGTAAAAATGCAATTTAGGTTATTATTCACTAATTAATAATATATACACATTTAATTATCATTCAAGATATAATGTTTTTAGATCAAAATTCTTGACAATATCTAATAAATATTGTAATGTTACTAGGAGTGCCTATCCTTATTTTATCATACCGTGATCCCAAGTCCACTTCTAAATTTTGGAATTAAATTTAGATTACCTTGGGGGCTAAATAATTATATAGTACAAATTTTCATCCTCAATCATATGGACACTATAATATAATGATTCGGAATATTGAATATATTAACTATTCATTTCTAATAGATTATGAATGAAATTGTGATCAATATCATTATCTTGTTGTGTTTTCTTATTTTACTTATTTTCATTCTATTATACATATGACACTTTTTTTGAACTATTTAGAAAGTGGTGTCAAACACTAGAATTTTCAAATGATGTAGGAGAATCGATGGCGATAGAATAGAGTTATTAGAGGAAATGGATAGGAATGTTCCATTGATTCATCTATATATGAGGACATCCTACAGTATAAAAAAATTAATATTGATAACTAGAGGAAAGATATTTCATTTGAGGTAGGTGATAATGTGTTTATAAATTTTTCTCCATGGAAAGGTGTTAGGTGATGTGGTAAGAAAGGGAAACTTTGTATGTGGTTCATTGGACCAAATTAAATAATGTAGTGTTTCAGATTTTTTATCTACCATTTGGATTTCCCTTCATGTTTATCATAGGTACACATTGAATTTCATGCTTCAATATTAAGGTAAAATATAACTGATTTATGCCATGCTTTCAGACATGAATCAGTTTAGTTGTAAGATAAATATTTCTATAAGGGTCATACTATTTTTATTATTGAATATAGAGATAATGTATCATATAATAAGTCTATTCAGTAGTTTAATGTTTTATGGGAAATTAATATGGTTGAAATGAATCATGAAAATATTAAAATGAAACCCACGAAAGATATCCCCACATGTTTAATGTGTGAATGAAATTATAAGGAAGTGATTTATAAAAGTTTGGAGGGACATAAAACCCATAATAATGATATACTAAATATTTTTATTATTTATTAATATGAATTAGATACTTAAATTATATATAAAATATTTATTATTTGTTTAAATCAAATAAGAAAAAGTTCAGCTAGACCAATTCATATAGGGTTTTACATAAAATGCTAATTTATTAATTTAAATTCTTCAATATGAAAATATAAATATGTTTATTGAAATTATTCTATAAATATATTTTTTTGGTTGATTTTTTTAAACATTCATAATTTTTCAGTGAATAGTGAATATAAGGATTTTTTGTAAAAAGACTTTTCATTTTTAAAAATTAAGTAATTTAAGAGAAAATATATTTTTTTAATTTTATTTAAAGTAACATAAATATTATTTATTTTTATTTAATTCACATAATTACTTTTTAAGAAACTTTATATTGGGTTTTTGTACATGTTTCTTATCGGGTTTAAAATTGGTTTTTTTTCAAATAGATTACTTTAAACATCATAATGTTTCTCAATTTTTTTAATTCAAATAATCCCTAATGAGGAATTTTTTAAACGAAATATAAAGTATATATATTATTAAATATTATTTTACATTCATCTAATTATTATTATTATTCATAGTGTTAATATATAATAACTATTTCATCTATAAATATTCGTATTAAAAATGTGATGTCTCACCATGTTTGCGAGATTTATATTAAATTAAAATTTTTCAATTATGTAAATTAAATTTTAAGAAATATAATTCAAATTATATGTTATAATATTTCTTATAATATAATATGGTCAAATTAATTATTTACAGATGTTATTAGTCAAACTATTGAAATTAATTACTTTGATTAAGGTAAAAACAACATTACATAATGGTTAATCTTAGAATATAACAAAAAATGACCTAAAACTTACATAGAACCCATTGAATGTCTATATTTCGACCTTATCCATATCTAGACTCAATAATGGTCCATTATTGAAGCATTTTAAAAAAAATCGATTGAATTTACTCTATTCAAAAATATTACAAATGATCCACTGACATCAATCAAGAAAAGCCACAATCCCTCTTACTCTCTTCACACATTAAAATTCAATTTTACTAGGACAATAACTATGTATATAAATTCTATAATTCCTTAATCTCATTATAGATTCAAAATTTTGAAATATATCCATACATGGAATGACTTTGGTAGAATCCAAAAGAAGTGACCCGATGAAGAGGTAACATTCTTCAAAGAGTATTTTAGTTTTCTTTCATCCTCCACCCACAAAAATTACTGTTATAACATTAGGATGTAATAGCCTAGTAATATTCAATATAATTTTATGTTTTTTTATCCTAATACCTATATTCACACACACATCCATCAAATGGGTTATAATATCATCATTCTTGTATATGATAGACTATACCCTCGTGAAACAATGTCACTCTTTTTGCCCTTACCACATATCACGGTTAGATATGATGATGGATCTACATTTTTTATATTATATTTATAACATTATTATACATATATATTAATTATATCATATATATATATATATATATATTACATTCCATATCATATGAGATATGATAAAGTCACTCGGGTGTGCGACATACTACCTCCTCGCAAAGTGAAGTGATTCGTTTTCACTAACATGTTATATTGAAGTTAATATGCGAAAAAATAATGAATATATGTTATATAAATGATACAATTATTATATTAATGTCATTTTTTCATTATGGAAATAAAATATAACATTTTAATTCTTACATTTTCATGCAGTGAAAAAAATGACAACTTCGTTTATGGATGTGCGGAATACTACCTCTTTGAAATGATGTGATTCATCTTTTCATCATAAACTTATATATATATATATATATAATATTATATAATTAATTTAGTTTTTTATAAATATATAATTATAATTCTATAAGAATAAAATGTTACTTTCCATATTTCAATATTGATTATTGAATAATATAAATGTTACTCATGCATATATATGGCTTACCAGTTGCATAATCATGAAGTCAGTTTATATTTCATAACTATGATTAATGATTAACTATATAAGTATAATTGATTTCTAAAAAAATATAATTATATCCTGGTGATTATTCTATGGATGATTAAATAATGACCATTTAGACCCTTCTAAACCTACCAATGTCATATTTTGACACATAAGTCAAATGTGGTCCAAATATCTGATATAAACACAACTAATTATATGGTTGTATATAACATGGAAATAAGTGAAATAAATTTAATATTAAATTTTAAAAAAGGTCCTCATTAATTTAAATAATTACCTTATGTTTATAAATCATGAATATAAATAAACATGTGACAAGTCAGACACTTGGTAGGCGACTTCATCTCAATTTCCTTCCATTAAAGAATTTTTTTTATGTTATACACCTGTATTCCTTTATAATGTGTATATACTTGACATTAATAAAGATAAATAATTAATTTATCTCTTAAAATTATATTTAATGTTTTAGTAAATTTTTGTTAATGTGGTTTATGAATCAAGTCTTTCCCAATTAATAAGGGTCCTTTCTTTGGAAACAAATTCTCTTTTAATGTTATTCCTTCAAGAAAATTTTCTATTCCATGCCCATGTTTGTAATTTTTTTTATGAAAATATTAATTTGAACATTACTGATTTTTAATGTTAATTTTACATTCTTGTTTACTTTATTTTTAAAAATTTTCCAATATGAATCATTTTACATGTTTTATATGGAATTTTTTTTTAAAAATGGAATGTCATATTCTTATAATACATAGTGATAACTAGTTTTTAACTATTGTGAAAATTATTTGATTTTTGGATCCATTTAAAAGATTTCATGTTTTATTCAATGATAAATATTTTTTAAATTTGTTATTGAAAATATATTTTCAAAATAAATGGTCATTTTTGTATTGAAATTGGGTTTTCAAATAAAAATGTATATTGGTATTGAAAATGTGTTTTTAAAAGAAAAATGTATTTTGATGTCCAAAGGATATTTTTTACATGTTTATTTTGTTTTCAAAAGATCCAAATAAAAAAAGATTATTTTTTTATGAAAAATGGGAATCATAAATGAGAATTGGGTGCTTCTAGATAGCCTTGGGTTATACTGTTATAACTTATATGATGGGGTGTACCTAATAGAACCAGGTGAGAATATTACAACTTACTTGGTGGGTCACCTTATATAGAACTAGGTGATCCAATTATATCTTAGACTATGGGTGCCCCCAGATATCTCTCTAATGCATTCATTAATGTTTCTTGTATTAATATGGAAGAATGAGGGGGTTATCATATGGTTTCTCCTTTGGATTTAGTGGGGATCCAACTACTTTTGACACTATTTTAAAATTACATATGAATGTGATTATCTATGTTATCTATAAGGATTTATACTTTTATTCTATGATTTTTAAAGGATTTCATTTTCTAAAAAGTTTATGTTTCATGAGAAAATGTTTTATTTATTTTTAATAAATAATAGTGATGTAATGTTGAATATTTTATGGGATTTTCATTTTTTCACTTGACTAAAAATTTCGTTTCATTTATATAACCTAATGAATTATTTTCTCATCCCTTATTTTTAAAAGTTTTTTACCGGATATATATAGGGTAGGTTGATGTCAAGTGAAAATTTGTGAAGAGTATTCATGAAATAAGTAAATTATTTTTAACAAAGTTATATATGGTGGAAAAAATAGAGCCTAATAGAAAGTGTCTAATTTGTATTATATGGTTCTATAATGTTTTAATTATGGACTAATTCTATGAAAAATTAATCCTAAAATGAACCCAAAAGAGAAAGAAAGTGAATTTTTTACTAAAACTAAATATTATGTAATGTTTATTTTATGGTACATATATTATAATCCCATTCTAATCAAAGATAAAATAAAAAACTTGTATCACCTACTTGTGTGGCTCCATAATTTTTCCCCCCAACTATTTAACCTTAATTTAGTTATATGGTTGAATTATTATTGGATAAAGATAATATTTCTATCCTTCCATAAATATATAATGATCCATCCTATGAAAATAAATAACTATTGTATATTTGGTTATCCTAATTTTGGATAATCTAGCATGATGTGTCTGACTCAAATCAATGACCATGTAGTTATATTTAACACAGTGTTAATGTATTGATAAGACCTAATATTTAATCATCGCATACCATATTCTCTACATTATGTTCAAATCCTTCAGTGTGAATATTTAATTTAAACATTTGGGATTAGTATTTATATCAAAAAAGTATTCATAAAGATAATACCTCAATATGTTTAGTTTAATTTTTTTTACAGCTATCTCAAAATCATGAGATTTGTAATTTTTCTCAAGAACATTCAATTGTCATGAGATATATGTTTTTTACACATAATTATTCATGATAACTCACCTCAATACATTATAGTATGAATCAATCTAGAATACATACCATTCACTATAGTTGGGTACTGTAATCACATGTTCACTAACAATTATTTTTTTATTTTAAATTCCCCTTACATTCAACTATCCATAGGAACATGAATCCTTAAAAGTTAACCAGATTAATGGATTATATTGAAATGATATATTATCCACAAACCACTAATAATATCTAGATAAACCAAGAAAACTATATATGTAATTCACTATGGTTAGTTTCGGAAAATGCTCAATAGATTTTGACATTGATGAATCTACATATAGAACCTATATTGAGATTCTATAACCTAAAAATAGATCCTCAAGTGTCCAAAATTCACAACTTTTTTTCAATATACTGTTTCACCTTCCATAGGCTATTTTGTAAAAATCTCAATATATCATCTTTTTATTCCTTTACCCTAGAATAAATGAGAAGACCATCCAGAATGAATACCAAAAATTGATCAAACTAATCTCTATGTATAGTTTTCATTGTATCCATGATGATTTCGGTGGAATTAGTGTGCAAAAATTGAATCAAAATATACTCATAGTTTCCATTCCTTGTAGGAAAATATTTCATGTTTATATCCTCTTTCTTAACCTTCAATTGATGATATTAAGAAAGAAAGTTATTCTTAGAAATTTTTTGAGCTCGACATAGTTGATAAAACAAGTCATCAATATTTATTAATTAATAAATTTTCTTGATTTTGACCATATTCAACACTAGATAGTTGATGGAGTGTCTCGTAAACTCATAATTATTTTTTATAAAATGAAGAGGTTCACCCAATAGTGACACACTTGGATGAATGAATCCCTTGTAACGGATCTCCTAGAGTTTATTCATCCATACCTACAACCCAATCATGTCTATTCTAAATGTAGTATTTGAAATATGGTTTAAACCAAGTGCGATTTATATTGAGAAATTAATGTCATGTTTCTGTGGATGATTATGAAAATATTCAATAATTACATCAGAACACCCCCAAAAAAATGAAATATCATTGACGTTGAGTTTGTCAACATCCATATTAGATTAATTACCTTTTTAAATGGGGATCAAGACCCATACAATAGTTGTTATATGTATCTCAATTTCATATATATTGTGGCACTGAATGAAGATCATAGGTTGGTTTGGAATATTAAATATGTGACTTCCCTTCTTTGGAAATTAATATTTCAATTTGAAGATATAGACAATCGAGGCATGTGATAACATTATATTTAACCAAAGGAAGAATAATATGATTTTAATGACGCACATTCATGTATAATTCATATATAGAAGATTTGTAGAATTCATATGTGATTATAACACCATTATTGGTTTTCATTGTTAATTCTTCATCTATTCATTAGGGTGGAATATTTATACTATTTGAAAATTCATAAAATATAAAAGTGTTGGTAGATCTAGATTAAAATAATACATTATTAGTTCTATAGTGGTTAGTATGTTTACTTTTCACTATGTTGTTATCAGGCTCCTCATCATAAATAGATATCACATGATATTTCTCCTTGACTCATAGATTAAGAGTTTTCTATCACTGATCGTCATTAATGACCATTAGATTTTAGAGATTTTTTTTCATGACCCGACCCAACGATCTCAAGCCGTAACTCCCCAAGCCCTCCTCCAATAGGCCAGGGGCTGGAAACTAGCACTGAGTATGCTATCACACACATGGGAGGCATTATCCTAAGGTACATGTACATACGCACCCACATACACCTCCATGAAATAATGAAGATATGTGTATATATAAACTGAAAAGGAAAATAGCATGCATACATCTATCCCAAACCAGACCTCAACATAATTACAAAAGGAAAAAACAAGACCCACCAATGTAAAAATACAAAAGCATCCAACCTACTTAGAGGGAAGGAAAACACTACCAAAAATACCTGTCGGTAAGCTCCTCATCAGAACTCCGGTAAACACCTGGGTCAGTCTCGCTCCCTAAGATCTGCCTACTCTAGGTCCTCCTGGAACACTGTCAAAATGCATGTGGTCTTCACAATCAAAAATATGTGTGGGAAAAACCCATGTAGGGGTGATTATGTAAAATACTATGTATCCATCCCAAAATAAAAGGGAGCAACTGAAAGGCAATAGTCCGCTCATCCCAACTAGATAGAACCCAAATGGGAGAGAAACTCAATCTCGAGACCATCCTTAGAAAACATGACCAGTCATCTCTGCTCAGGTGTATGACCATACATGAACTATGAACATACACTTAGGTATATTCCCATACATATACCATAAAAAACCATATGTACTCATTTCATGCACTAAGCCTCATGTGGTTCCGACCTCATATCCTACGACAGGTACATAACTAAGAGAGAAAACTTCAGGAGCTCTATCATCCCAAATGGCACTATGCCTAGAGGTATATGCTCGTCAGTTATAGTCACTGAAAACAACATGTTAAACAGTGGAAAAACTAAAATCATTATATAAGGGATCAGTCCTAGTGTCCACTAGGGGATACAAGAACACACACCAGTAACTCATAGATCTCAATGATAGGGGATCACTCCTAGGATCTACAAGGGGATTCCAAAACCCGATCTGGTGCTCCACAGAACACATCACTCAGATAGAGGATTGTTTCCCATGCGAAGATGGTCAAAATGATGCCGGAAACTCCATCTGGTATAACTCATAATGTAGGCAATCAAATCGACGATGCACTAACCCTACCAAAACCACACACTGAGTAAGGGATCATTTAACCGATGATTCTGCAACCCTACTGAATGGACCACTAAATTGGGGATCATATTCCTGATGTTTCCTCAAACCCTACAGTGTTAACCTTCTAGATAGGGGATCAACGCTCGTGGATAAGTGGTCATAGTGATACAAAGATGCTGATCTAGGGGATTGAAGCAAGAGGATCCCGCTCCGAACCCACTTGAGGGATGCCCCAACTCTATTTGAAAAACATCCTATCAAGTGGATCTCAAACCTATAATGAGGTAGTAATACCACACAAACCCTCATAGGAACGAACCAAGGGAGTATACGTAACCACTGTTGGTCCAAATATCGCTAACCCGAGCAACCCACATCATCTCTACATTTTTCACCTCATAGACCTATACTGAGGCCACTATCGTGATCTATGCCAAAAAACACGCAAGGTGGGATACTCATTTCCCCAAATGGACTTATGAAGCATAAGTCATAAAAACTGTAGTGTACGCTTGGAAGATGCCTTGTGGGGCCCATTCCTCATTTCCAAATTTAGGTGGGATGTTTCCACCATTACAATCCCCTCAGAAAAACACACCGAAATGGGTACTCAAACACTCAAAATGGATGATGGGTGAAAAAGTGACTTTTCATCGTAAAACGTGAAAACTGGGACCTGTAGGTCCCACAGCTTATATTTAGCTCGAACACTCTAAGAAGCATCTCAAAAATTACCCACGAGGACTAGGGTCATGCTACTGCTGACAGCATGTCAATCAGACGTCAGGTTTGTGAGGTGCGTCTGTTGGACGCTTTAATAATAATTGAATATTATTATATTAAAGTGTTTCGGGTCACCCACCTTCAGGCGCTGAACTAAAAAACCCAGAAACCCACTTTAAAAATTCTCTCTTTCTAAGATGAAGCCATGGTCTTAGAAGGCACGTCAACCAGACGCGCCGTTTAAAAGTTACGCCCCTTTGAACAAAGGGGGACCAAATGGGATGGTCCACCCCGGCCAGCCTGGTCCACAGCGCTGAACCGCAGCCCAGCCATGGGTCCGGCCCAGCTCGCCGCATCCCGCTGACCGGGGACCACTCCAAATCCACCAGGCCATGTGTCCTGGTTCATTTGAACTGACCGTCCAGGATGTTCGGTCTCTCCACATGCGCCAAGGGCCCGCAGGAGGCAGATCCTGTCTCTTTCTACCCCACAAGGTCAGTGCCTCGGGGCTCCCTCCTGTCTTTTGAGCATGATAGAATGAAGCCACTACCCATAATATCTGATAGTTCCTACCGGTGATATACCACCCAACGCCATGGTCTGCCTCAACCACCGACCTCTCAACTCCTCCTGATCTCCTGCTGCACCACGTCGCAGCCATCGTCTGCCTCTTCTCCGGCTCTACATCTCGTCATGTCGGTGAAAGTCACACCCTCCACCTCTGTGATTCTATTCTCATTAGCTCCGGCTTGGCCCTGAACATTCCTCCTAAGTCCCTCCCACCCCGGCACTGCACCACGGGCCACCGCCACTTTGGCTGCTCCCCCGCGGAAAAACATGTGTCTGCTGCGCTCCACTGCAACCCTGGCTGGCACCACCGCTACGTCACCTTGACCTCCATCCACCGCCCTTGTCAGATATGGGGCTTCCTTTAGTCTCCAAAACCACTCCAGTGACTCGATTTCAAATACATGGGTGGATTTGGAATCCTTGGGATGAGGCCATCACAGCACCTTCCCCTGATCGACGATCCATCCAAGTTTTGGCGTGTCTGAAATTTTTGGATGAAGAACGACCAAGAACAGCAAATTAAAACAGGGCTCAGATGTTGGGAATGTTCATTCTTCCATCATCATAATTATAAAATTATATAATATAAACAATGGATTTGACGAAAACTCAACAAATTAACAAAGGAGAAAAAAATCGATAGAAATCTTACTTCGATCTGATCGTTTGTTGTTGGCAACAGACCCGCTACGATCCCACTTCAATCTACTAGATTTCACTCCTCAAATTGGAGAATAATGGTTAATAACACTGATGAACAGTCGATAGAGAGAGAGAGGGAAAGTTGAGAGAGAAGAGATAATGGAAATTAGGGATTTCCCTTAATTCCAACCCTTAAGTGAATTTGTAAACTCACTGAAACTCCACCGACGGTCGCGTAATCCAAAACCTCCTTGACTGCTTCTTTTATATCATGTATACGTAGAACAACCCATTTTGAACTCAATTGAAGTCGTGGATTTCCATTCTGAGACTTTGTTCTAAATTTATTTGATAATAAATCAAGTGATAAAAATCACAAAGTCATTATTTCAAAATAATGATTTTTCCCCTAGTTGACTTTCCTCACATCAGGCCCACACTGTAAGAACCTAGTTTTTGAGCCTGTAAGAAGTTGAAATTTTCTAGATGTTAATCCAGAGCTAGGCGTTCAGACAACGTGTGATTCAGAGCCCCGGTGTGGCCGGAAATAAATTTCAAGTGTGTTCACACTAGATACAACAAATAAATAGAATAAGTCATAAACGGTTGCTCGGATGGCTGGAAAACTGGGGGCATTGTTGAGTCTGGAGCATTCCTTTTACCCTAGGAGGGGTGTAACTTTCATAGGTGGGGCCCTTCTGTGGAAAATTCCACTAGGAGAATTTTCGTAATTTAGAGGCCTCGGGCGACAACTTTATAACATCTGAACAGAGGCTCAGATTAAAATTCTGAGACCACCGTTGTGCTCAAAAAGTAGATTTTACCCTAAGAGTGGCTTAACCTCATCCTCTTAGATAGTTTGGGTATGGTCCTACTGGTGGTTGTTTAAAATTAATTAATTTTAAATTAATATTTTCCTACTTAAACACATCCCCCCTCCTTCCCCATTACAACCTCCCTGGTGGAAGGTCTCCCAATAAAGGATCCACCTTCTTCAAGCTCCTCTCCCCACATCTCCATGGTGGTTGTGGCTATGGAAGATCGATCGTGGAGCACCAGGCTATGCCCTACTAGGTAGGCATCATTGTGTTCCCATTTAAATTTTATGCATCCTTCTTGACCTCAATTTATAGCATCAAAATACTGTTTAACTGTCGAGCGGAGGCCAAAGATTCGTAAGGATCGATCCGAGTTTTACAATGCTATTTTTGGATTGAAAATCTGATTCTCGAGGCATCTGGGGTGGCCCTGGGATGGTTTCCAGCCAAAACTGCTGTTTTTCAGTGGTTCCAAGGCGGTCTGACGGCTCCGCTCGGCGGTCTGGCAAATTCTGTTGGTGGAGGCTCCTCAGGCAGTACATGACTGCGGTGGTGTGATAGGTCTCAGGTTGGGGCGGGGCCGACTGCGGCCAAGCGGCTGCTGGCGGCTATAACGCCCCGACCCTAGTTACATAGAGTCGGTGCATTATTACATAACATTGGCATGATCACAAGAAAGATCAAATCTCGAAAGACCGATTGGTTTAGTAGCCTTGGAAACACTAGATATATTGATAAAGTTTTACATTACATCATAAAGTGAAAAACTACTACAACAACATATTGTCTCCATAGTCCACACTATTAACACCTCATAATATCTTTGCAGGTCATTCATAATTTACTTCTTCACATCCTGGGAATATAAAACATAGAAAAGGGGTGAGCTCAAATGCCCAGTAAGGATAACAATATATCAGAAACTTTCATAAATAAGAATAAACATTTAATGCAATGTATAACTAAAACAAAAGCCTTTTAAACATGAACTTCAACATACTATGGAATAAATAAAATGAAATAATTCCATTTACTTATTCACATGGATATTCTACTAATCGAATAATCACATGCAATATCAATAACCATTTTCATAATGATGGAATGCATAATGCCAGACTATCATAACCACATAGCCAAGGCCTCGTGCCAAGACTACAAATAAGATTTTGTCAAGGCCTTATTCCAAGACACTAGTTTGTCTCATGAGACCTACCGATGCATCGAGGAGCTATAGCAGGCTCCACCCATCACATATTAAGTCCAATGCATTCCCATATGAAAAGGTTTAAACATAACATAAACATTCATATTAAAACTAGCATACGAAATGTCAATACTTTCACCATAAACAAAGAATTGTATAAAAATAGCACATCCACAGTCAAACATACCACAAAACCTTCAATACAACATAGAAGTTTTGTATCATAATAAATCAATTTCACAGAAGCATAAAATCCATCAAAGGATGTTGACATAGATGAAATCAAAACTCTTTTCAGAAAAATATCTCTTTTTATTTTGAAATCATTTAAGAGCCATATAAAATAAAACATTGTCTTTGAAAATATTATTATAAGCTTGTAAGGGATGCTTCAACGATTTTATAATGACAGAAAATAACCGCACCCACCGTATAAGTTAAAAAAACATTCTTACCTTAATTCTGTCGGATAGGTTAAAAAGCACCTTGTTTGGAAAACGACTGAAAGACTCATTTATAAATATCTTATAAAAATTCAAACAAGGGTATAAATGACTTTAACCCATATTCTTTTAAATATTAAAAATGTTTTGAAATACATTTTTAAGAAACATGGATGTGGATGATAAAGAGATCCCAGTAGATAATTACGTATAAACAACCTTGGATAATGAAGAGATTGTGAAATAACTCATACCTTGTACTTTTCCCTTGTTGGGGTAGTTTAACCTCCTGTATAATGGTGAAATAATTGTTATTAAATTATACAAGAATCATATATATTAGTATAATATCATATATGATCTTTTGACATTGCTTTGTTAATAATATCTTAGTATTATCGTCGTTTTGGGTGGTAACTTACTCATTTTGTTTTATATGTTTTGTTACGTAAGCCATTTTTGTCATGAATATGATGTCTCTTATTAATATCCATAATGATATCAAGTCTTTAAATATTATTTTTAAATCATCAAATGATAATTATACTTGAACGGATATGATGGAGAATGAATCTCATCGCGTTCGTGGAGACGGTAGTCCGTAAGTACGCACGAGCAACAATATCATTCTTTTGATATTAAAATAATATATAAATGGATGTTATATCATATATACAGAATCATTAACATGTTATATTTATTATTTACATAAGTTACACATCATTATTATACCCATCCAAATAATAAAATATTGAATAACAATTACACCACGACGTGGAGACGGTAAGTCGTACGTACGCACGTATGGTGACATTTATTCAAAGGGTGGATAGAATACTGAATATGGTTGTACCATATTTATAATAACATCATATTATATATATGATACTGGAGTAAATATTTTATAATGGTAATAACAAAGGAAGAAGAAGTGGAAGAAGAAAGGAACTTGGAAAAGGGTGGTGAAGTCATTACCTCTTCTCTGGGTTATTCCTTTTGATTTGATCAAAAGGGATCCTTAGGTTGGCTGTCTAATCCAACTAAGGCCACTAGGTTGTTGTGAGGGAAGTTGGGAGAGTATTTGGGAAGAGTTTGGCCGAACCAAAAGGCTTTGACGTTGTGAAGAAATGAGAAGAGGGGTGAGGGGAACCTTTGGAAAAGCTAGAAATATTAGTTTATAATAAATTCATATTCAGTTTCTAATGGCTCAAAAGATTATTATTCAAAAGTTAAGGTGGGTATAGGTCTAAAACCATTCAAACAATAGAATTTAGATAGGTTTGGGTCATTATATTAACCTTATCTTTTATTTTTAACTCTTAGTTAATTAGTTTGACATTTACCATGTCACTTTGTATTTTTATATTATATAGTTAATAAACATACTATATACATCCAAGAGACCCCCAAGTGGTCCATGAATGATACACCTATCTTTATATAAGTCTCTTGGCCAAACCTTAGATTTTTAGGAATTTAATACCAATTAATAATATAATATTTGTTTTAAAAACTCTTTTATGTCAATTTTGACACTATTCAATAGCTGATTTTTGTGAAACTCATAACAGATTTATTACTTCTAAAAAAGTTAATTAAATAAATCCTAATATATCATATTATCCTATAAAATTAGTTTAATTCATTAAAAGTTTAAAATTATATTTATTTGGGTATTTATAATATCAATTATTTTAATTTTTCACTATTATAGTAATTACTGCATCATCATTGTGTCATAAATAAATTAAATTATTTAATATCTAAAAATTATAAATAAAATATCATTATGTATGAAATAATTTTCTATTTCTAATTAATATTTATAGTCAAAGTTCCAACATATATAACCCTATGTAAAAATTGTTTTTCTAAAAGATATATGCTTGTGTCATTTTTTTATTCATTTTAACTTAATTAAAATAAAGTGTCCCTATCACCTACAAGTGGCTCCATGGGGTCCCAAAATCGACCCAAAGATTCCCATGATCGGACATGTATCCAAAAATAAGGTTAGGACACGTTCTATAGTAATTTAGTATTATTATGATATTATTTTTTAACCCTTATTTACCGGATTTACCCTTAACCATGGTAAATAAAATATTTACCGCAGTAATTATTCAAAATGTCTAAAAATAAAAGTTACCTATTTCCACAATTTGAACATCCTGATTCCAAATATGGAATTCATTTTTCCAAATTCAAAACACAGAAGTGGTATAAATTAATTTAAAATTAATTCCCGTTTTTAAAACAAAAAGCGGGTTTTTAAGAGATAATAACTATCCAAAGATTGGCACCTGTTTATGTCCGGTTTAATTGTAAAATTATGTCCAATGACCAAAATTATATTAAATTGTAAAACTATATTCCAAATATACTTTAAAACCACTCAAATTCATAATTTATCAATATAAATTATTTCGATTAAAAAAGTTGTTTTTAATTAAAATTTAGTAATTTTCACTATTCATCAAAATATTAAAGTCATCTGAAAAGTACCAAAATTTCACCTTACGCTAAATTCGATTTTAAGAATCCAAAAATGAAGTCCATTTTGAAATATAAAATATATATAATTTCAAAAATTAGGTATTACTATTTATAAAGACTAGTTTGATTGGTTGTGGTGTGTTAGAACTCGATGTTGCGTACAACACATGCTATCAAATTATTCAAAGAGAAACGTACCGTGGAAGCTTGGGGTGTTACAACGGTGGAGGTGCTTATCAGAGGATAGGGGAGTGCTGGCCGGCTTTGTCGATCGGCGTACGACGCAAGACCGGGGTCGTCGCGACCCTGGGAGTAGACCGGTACACGTTAAGTGCGGGTCCCATCAAAAAGAGCTAGAACGGCTTATTCCGGTCCGGGTGAAGTAGTGTGGCCCCCGTGGTGATGCACCAGCCATGATGGACTAGGCGGTCCAGGCATCCATGCCACGGACCGCCGGTCTAAAAGGGGTGGACCGGCCGAACCAGTCCGGCCCACTCTGTCTCCGTTCGATGGCATTAAAATGACTCAAACTTGCAAACCGAGTGTCAGATTCATGTTCCTTCTATGGAAACGTGATCCTCAGATCAAGATGGAGGTTTTGTGATGGTCTCAGGGATTTTTAATTCTCAAGATGGGGGCTCGGTGGCATGACATGCCCGTTAATTGTTACTTAGTGTCTCGTCGGGATTCTTGTTTTAGAGGGCGTGAGCACATCCTGAGTCTGTTTTAGGCGACATCAGTGGCGCTGTGACCTTGGCATTGTGATGAAGTAATCCATGGTGGTTTTAGGCATTGAAGCTGGAAATTAAGCATGGTCCCCCACGGGACGTCTTTTAAGTTGTGTGCAGTGTTTGCAACTTTTTTATCAGGTGTCTGTTCAGGATGAATGAATATTTTATTTGGAATTTTTTTCCGATATCATTGTGATGGCGTAATTCACCCAACCTTTTTTAGAACTGAGGTGTGGGCCCCACGAGACACTGTATGGAAATAAAGCGATGTTGAATATCTTTCTCTTTAGTAGTCCGTTTCAAGGAGTAAATAGTCTATCTCACATGTTTTTCCTCAAGGATTTCAATGGTGTAATATGTTTGGGCATGCAGAGCGTCATTCGATATCTCATTAAATGTGGAAACATGAAAGTGTACTGGTCGAAGGTTCCTTTGATGCACTCTGAACCAATGCACGGTAGAAATTATTGTGACACCCAGTGATGGCATGAGTAGTTCAGAGTTATCAGACTAGTTCCGGGTTTACCATCTAGTGGGGCTGGGTAGTGGGTTGCCCACCAGTGTACCACAGTTTACCCTCTAATAGGGCTGGGCAGTGGGTTACCCATTGACCACAGGGTTTACCCTCCAGTGGGGCTGGGAAGTTGGTTACAAGTTGAAATTAGGGTTTTAACTCCAGTGGGTCTGGGCAGTGGGTTACCCATTAGCCTTAGGGTTTACCCTCCAGCAGGGTTGGGTAGTGGGTTACCTGACGATCTCTTAGGGTTTACCCTCTAACTGGGCTAGGCAGTGTCTTACCCGATGACTTATTTCAGACTCAGCCCTTTCTATGAGGCTAGTCAGTGACTTTTCTCTAGTATTTCCAGATCGGGACCCTTGGTTGTGCGGTTCAGCGATGAGACGGCCTTGACGTGTCGGCCATTTGGGCATTAGTGATGGATATCCTCAGATTTGTTGGCGATTGTTCCTGGGCTGAGCTAGGAGATGGAGATCCCCTTACACACTCTTTCAGGTTTCTTGTTGAGCATATATATATATACAGCCAAATTTTATTTCCACTTCTTGGGGTCATTTACTCTCCTTTTGAGAGGGGCAAAGGTGTTTGGGGTATTTCACTTGCTTTCCATGTCTAGCTACACTTGTCTGGATGAGACTGCTTCCTTTCTCTTATAGGGTTGAGCTGCAATCTATTTTACTGTACTCTTTCAGTATTCTTTGTTCTATCTATTGCTCACCTCTTTAGTACTACATTTGTTTCTCCCTCTAGCATTCGGGCATCCTACTAAGTATCTTTATACTCACCGCTACTTGGGCTTTGCCCACACCTGGTGTTCCCTTGCAGATGATGGACAGGTCGATCGTGACTACTGAGGAGCATAGAGGGCATATGATCTTGGGCTTTGTACTAGGTTCATAGTAGAGTTTTTAGGTGTGGGACTATCCAGTTGTTTAATTTTATTTACCTATATCCGGGTTGTGGCTCCATTTGGTTTGGGTGAGTCTTTTTCCCTTTTTATGTTCAGTTTCCTTGTCAGTACTCTTAACCACTTTACTTGTTTCATTTAGAAGCTGATTCATGACTTTCATTTGGTTATAGTTGTTTGTCCTTTTGTTTTCATTTTTACTTTTCACTTCTGCATCAAGTGGGCTGTGTGTTTGTGTACAGGTACTTAGGCAAAGGCCTCCCCAAGATTGTTATTCCTTCGGTGCTTGGCACCAGCCCCTGGCCTATGGAGGCGGGCCTGTGGTAGTTGCAGCTCGGGTCAGATAGGTTCGGGTCATGAAAAAAGTGGTATCAGAGAATGGTTCATTCCATGGGGCATTATTCGGACATTCCAAAAAAGGAATTGGTTGGGATTAAGGGTAACAGTTTTGATGTGTCTCGAGAGAAGATCTCAGGCCAGGGAGTCCAGTGATGGTACAGGCGCCCGATGTATCCATTCACCAGGACCCTGATAACCCACTTGTCAACTCAGCACACTGAGACACTTTTTGTAGGGAATTTGGAACATGCATCTGTAGGATTGAGTATTTTACTGTCATTTTTTAATCATCTCCCTTTTGTTATTAATGATATATATATATATATTCTCATTTGATCGTGGTAATCCTTGATAATTTTTAGGATTCCACCATGACAGCAGCTAGCCTGGTTACCCTCTCTAGTTTGTGATGAAGACCTGGCGAGTGATGAGGCATCATTTCATAGACCCTCATGTGATCCCCTTACACCCAGTGGTTTAGCAGTAGCCCCTCCATCTAGAGAGCGGTAGTTAGTACCGGCAGCATATGTTGAGGTTTAGCGTAGGCTGAGTGCGCTCTGAGACTTATAGCATCAGGGGTCGTAGAAGTTCCGTGGGGACCCGGATCCCCATGCATTGGAAGACTGGATAGTGTCAATGGACCGCATTTTCAGGCTGGTATGAACACCAATTGACCAGATAGTAGCCCTAGCTTCCATCCTTTTCCTCGGGACAGTCAGGCGTTGGTGGGGGTTGGTTACGCAGACCCATGATGAGTAGTCTCTCACGTGGGATAGCTTCTAGAAGCTCTTCTGGGATGAGTACTTCCCCTCTTGTTTACACTCTATTAGTATTCAAGTGCATCTGGAGAATAGGCAGGTGGGATGACCATGGAACAATACTCTACCCGATTTACCGATCTGACATGCTACTTGCAAGATATGATCCGTGATAGTTACTTCTGGGTGCGGATGTTTGACCAGGGTATTCATAGGACAATCCATACTAGTGTAGTACCCCTGTGAATCCCAACTTATGTCGGGGTTCTAGAGCAGACGCTCGTGACAGAGAGCTTATTGGATAAGGGACACAAGATGGCAGGGCCTAGCAATGGTCGCTTCAGAGAAGAGTCTTCTGTATTAGGCAGGTGACAGGGAGCATGGCCTTAGTCAAGGATACCCTTCTGTGTGTAGACTTAGGGGTAGATTCATACACCAAAGTTGTGTCGTAGAGCACCAGGGCAGTCAGTAGATATCTAATTCTATACTTGTGACCGATATGGTCACCAAGCACGGGACTGCCTGACCAGGTGTACCGAGCAGTTGTGGGAGGCAGTGGGCGCACCGAAACGGCAGAGGCAGTGCTGTGAGCAGGGATCTCTCAGGAGAGGATAGGGTGGTCCTCAGGGAGGCGGTGTAGGTAGAGCAGTAGGACCTTTAGGTGGGGGACATCGTTTTGAGGTCCTTCCACCGCCACCACTGGGCATCCCATGCTAGGCTTAGGGAGCTGGCAGTAGGGGCCACGGGCAGCTTCAAGATATGGGTGTTCATGACCCCCCAACACATGAGATGGTCCGAGGTATGCTTTGTCTTTACTATATACATTCTTCGGTACTAGTTGACATAGGTTCCATACCCTCTTTTATATCAATTATTTTGGTACGGGAGTTGTAGATCCCTGTAGAAGCATTGACACTTTCCCTTAGACTTGAGGCCCCTACAGGAAGTGCCTCGTTAGTAACCTTTGTTTGAAGACTGTGTGAATTTTCATTCAGAGGAGAGAGTTTCACATGGGACTTACTAGTCAACACGATGGAACCTTACGACATCATCCTAGGAATGGATTGGATTTATATGGTTCATGCTCAAATTGACTGTCATCATAGACGAGTTAGAGGAATGCATTCTAATGGGATGAGGTTCACCATCCTCGGTGAGCAAGACCTTGTGGTAGAGTAGACGTGTACTCTGAGCAGGAGATCATGACCTTTTTCTCACAAGTTGGAAAGCATGTCTCTCGGAGTAGCAGACACTACAGGCACCCGGATCCCTACCGTTGTAGAGGACTACGTGGATGTCTTTCCCAAGGATGTCTCTGGACTACCCCCCAATGTGGGAGATGGATTTCTACATTGACATGCAGTCGGGGACTACCTTGATATCTTTTGCGGCTTATCGAATGGAACCCACAGAGCTTCAGGAGCTATGAATTCATTTGGATGACCTTCATGAGAAGGTATTCATCAGGCCCAGTGTGTCCCACTAGGATGCTCTGTTTTTGTTTGTGAAGAAGGTAGATGGGAGCCTACGGCTTTTTGTGGATTATCATCGCCTGAATCAGGCCACAATAAAGAAAAAGTAACCTTTTCTAGAGATTGATGACCTCTTCGACCAATTGAGAGGTGCGGAGTGGTTCTCCCAGATTGATCTTCAGTCAGACTATCAACAGTTGTGGGTTTGTGAGGCTAATATCCCGAAGTTGGATTTCCATTGTCGTTATGGGCGTTATGAGTTTCTGGTGATGCCCTTTGGCATGAAGAATTCCCCTGCCGTCTTCATGGATTTGATAAACCAGATCTTCTAGCCATACATAGACCAGCTTGTGGTTGTCTTTATTAATGACATACTCATCTTATCTATGAAGGAGGTGGAGTACATGAAGCATTTAAGGATGGTCCTAGACTTACTCAGAAATCACCAACTGTATGGGAAGCTCTCTAAGTGTCAGTTCTGGATTCAAGAGGTTCACTTTATAGGTCGTGTCATTTTGGGATAGGGTTTCGCTGTAGATCCTGCAAAGATAGAGGCAGTGCTTTCTTGGGATCGACCCAAGAATGCATCTGAGGTGCAGAGATTCCTTGGTTTGGCAGGGTACTACAGGATGTTCATGGAAGACTTCTTCAGGATTGTTACCCATTTCACCGCATTGACATGGAAGGGAAGACCGTTCACCAAGACTGGAGAGTTCCAGAAGGACTTCGAGGAGTTGAGGTAGAGGCTAACTAGTGCTCCAGTGTTGAGGATGCCAAAGGAGGGCGTTGAGTTCGTGGTGTACTATGACGCTTCAAGAGATGGGCTCAGGGGCGTACTGATGCTACATCGGGTAGTGATTTGATATGGGTCGAGGTAGTTGAGGCCCCATGAGTATAATTATGTGACTCACGATTTGGATATGGAAACGGTGGTCTTCGCCTTGATTTTATGGAGACACTACCTTCTGGGCGAGCATTTTGTAGTCTACTCAGACCACCAGAGCCTCAAGTACATATTCACTCAGAGGGATCTGAATCTGAGGCAGAGGCACTGGCTGGAGTTTCTTAAGGACTATGATTTAAAGATAGTCTACACTCTTGGGAAGGGAAACATAGTAGAGGATTCCCTTAGTAGGAAGTACCATGCTCGTCTAGTGTGGGAAGCTTCATAGAAGTTGGATTCCCTATAGCTGACCTTGGTGGAGCAGGAGGGTATGGCTTTTCTGTAGTTGATGTTGTTGACTCCTTCGCTTCTTGAGCATGTGAGTGAGTCACAGCTGGGGGATGTCGATAGGGAGGTATTGTGTGATCAGATATCCACAAGTGATGCACTCAATGGGTATTCTGAAGGTGGGAACCATGAGGTCATGTTCCAGGGGTGATCTGTAGTACCAGTGGAGATGTGGGAGGAGGTGATGCGAGAGTTCCACACATATCCCTTGGTTGTACATCCCGGTGTGGGGAAAATGTATAGAGTCCTTCGGCAGTAGTTTTGCTTGTCTGGCCTAAAGGGGAGCATAGTTGATTTCATTTCCTTATGTCTTACCTGTCACTAGGTGAAGGCAAAGCATCAGGTTCCGGCAAGGTTGTTGTAGCCCCTTGATATCCCGGAGTGGAATTGGTATGGCTTATCTATGGACTTCATCATAGGGATTTCACTCACTGTGAAGGGTCATGATTCCATTTGGGTGATAGTGGACCGACTGATGAGGTCAACTCACTTCCTTGCCATCAGGGATCAGAGCTCGGTGGAGAGTCTAAGGATGTTGTACGTACGAGAGATCATCCACCTTCATGGAGTAACCTCGACAATCGTCTCCAACCATGAGGTGTGGTTTACGTTGTGATTGTGGTGAGTCCTATGGGTGGCATTAAGAACTCAACTACAAATGGGTACATCTTTTCACCCCCAGATGGATGGGCGGACCAAGCACACGATCCTGTTGTTGGAGGATATGCTAACGGTGTGCGTGTTGGACTTTGTCCTAAGCTAGGAGGATCACCTTCCCTTGGTGGATTTCATGTATATCAAAAGTTACCACTCAACTATTGGCATGGAACCTTTTTAGTCCCTATATGGGAGACCCTGCAGGTCACCGTTGTGTTGGACGGAGGTTGGAGAGACCTCCCTCGTGGGCCCAGAGATGGTCCGGGCAACGACAGAGAAGGTGCATGTCATTCATGAGTGGATTAGGATGGCTTAGAGTAGACAGAATTCCATTGATGATCATCATCATAGGCATTTGGAGTTTGAGCAGGGGGGCCATGTCTTTTTGAGAGTCTCCCCATGGAATGGAACACAGAGGATCACCTGGGGAGGCAAGATATCCTCGTGGTTCATCGGGCCTTTTGAGATCACGCACAGGGTTGGTGAGGTTTCCTACAATCTTGCTCTACCATCACAGCTAGATAGGGTCCATGACATCTTCCACGTTTCATAGCCGAGTAAATATGTGCACGACCCCACACACGTCATCGAATG
This sequence comes from Viscum album, assembly GCA_963277665.1. Classification (NCBI taxonomy): domain Eukaryota; kingdom Viridiplantae; phylum Streptophyta; class Magnoliopsida; order Santalales; family Viscaceae; genus Viscum; species Viscum album. Next base: position 1,322,831,611 of record OY728142.1, on the reverse strand, counting down.
GGGAGAGCTGGACATTGAGGATGCAACCACCTTTGTGGAGCACCCAGTGGTGATTGAGGACCGATAAGAGCGGACTCTACATGGACAGACCGTTCCTTTTGTTCGAGTGTTGTGGTGGCACGGGAGGGTGCAGGAGAGCACCTGAGATAGGGAGATCCAGATGTGGGCTCAGTATTCTGAGTTGTTTTCTAGTTTTTTTTGGATGACAAACTTGAAGGAGGGAATGGTGTAAGAACTCAGGTATTAAGCCTGTAAGAAATTGAAATTTTTTGGATGTTAATTTAGAGTTGGACGTTCAGATGGTATGTGATTTCGGGCACCGGTGTGGCAGGAATTAAATTTTAAGTTTGTTCACTCTAGAAATTCCAAATAAATCGAATAACTCCTAAACGGTTTCTCTGATGGGAAAACTGAGGGCACCGTTGCTTTCGGAGCGTGCCTTTTACCCTAGAAGGGGTGTAACTTTTATGGACACGACCGTTCTGTGGAAAACTCAACTAGGGGTGTTTTCATAATTTAGTGGCCTCAACCAAACACATTAAAACCTATGAAGGGAGGCTTCGATTAAAATTCCAAGACCACCATTGTGCTCAGAACATAGATTTTACCCTAGGAGTGGCATAACCTTGACCCCGTCATGAGTTCGGGTATGGGCCTACTGGTTGGTGTTTAAAATTAATTAAATTTTAGTTAATTTATCACTACATAAACACATCCACCCCCTCCTTCCCCCTCACAACCTCCCTGGTGGAAGCTCTCCCAAAAAAGGATCCACCTTCTTCACGCTCCTCTCCCCACCTCTCCAAGATTGGTACAACTCTAGAAGATCGATTGTGGAGCATCAGGCTATGCCCTGCGAAGTAGGAATTGTTTCGTTCTTGTTTAAATTTCTCACATCCTCCATGAACTCAATTTATAGCATCAAAATACAATTTAACTGTTGGGAAAAATCCCTCAAGGTATCATTATAGTATTTTTGGGTTGATTGTGTTTGTTGAAAAAGCAGGTTTCGATGATGAATTGTCGAGTTCCACAGATGTTGTTGACAATCTATGTTGACAGATAACCTTGACAAAGGAACGGATTATCTGGAGGAATTACAAAAAGAGCAGTACAATGTGGTGCCATTTTCCAGTGCTTGCCAAATTTTTTGGCGTCCAAAATTTGGAGTTTGGTGAGCATCGCAAAAAGTGTATATCCTTAAAGATCTCATTAAAATATGGAAAAGGCTTGAATTTTGTGAAGATAGAATTTATGGATTGGATTTCGAGAAGTCCAGAAAAATGATGGCGGTGATTCTTCGCAATTATGTCAAGCTTTTTGAATGATAGAGTTGAAGAACATCACGACGGTGATGGGTTTTGAAAGGGAGATATGCAGTGAAGGCATGAAGGGATTGACGTTGATGCTCTGCGATTATGTCGAGATCCACGATCAGAAAATTATTGTGGTGATTTGCGATTTTGAGGGAATTTTGACAGGAATATCAGAGCTTCGTGATTTGAGATGACGTGGTGTTGAATTCATGCAGTAAGTTCGAGGGTTGGTGGAATCGTCTATAAATAGTCATCAACCCCTTCAATAGAAGTAGAGAGACATAGAGAGTTTTTAGAGAAGATATTTCACTCTCAGTTCACGAAGGTAGTTCACAAAGGTTGTGTGATTTGGGAAAGAAGAGCTTTGTAGCGGCTAATCTAGCTCCGCGATAGTTGTGAGCTCCATGTTGGCTTAGTGATCTTCGCGAGGGAAGTTTCTTTGCAACAACTTCAGCTTCACTAGAGTGCTTCGCGAGAGTGCTTTTCGAAAAGTCAGAAGCTTCGCAAAGGCTTGTTTGAGCTTCGCAAAATTGGGATCCTCACAAAGTAGGGTGCTTTGTGAAGGTTTCTCCAAAGGAATTTCCTTGTGTTCAGAGGCAAAGTGTTATTCATATGTGGATGAAAGTTGTAATTCAACAAAGCATCTATCAATAGTTTGGAATTCAGGAATTCATGAAAATAAAGAGTCCTACAGGTCTATAAACTGTGAGGGGATCCTTTCCAGAGCAGTGAGCAAAGAAATAGGAAGAAGGTGATCTTCTCCACCGATAGTGAGCCAGAGAGAGAGAAACAGGGAGTGAACCTTGGAAAAGTAGTGAGATGACCCTAAACATTGTAAAGGTAGTGATACTGGGAATTGAAGTGATCTATCCTGAACTCTATCAACAGTAGTGCGCTTTTAGTGGATTTGGTACATCAGCACATCATCGGTGTATGCTCCTTGGACGTAGCCCAGTGAGGGTGAACCAAGTAAAAATTGTTGTGTCATGTGCATGCTTTATATTTTGTTTATAATTTTCTACAGGAAAGAGATAGAAGATATTCTTTCTTAACAGCGAGATAAGATCAATAGGTGTAGTTGTTTTAATATGTCATACCCTGATTCACACCCCCCCCCCCCCTCTCAGGGTATCTAACCAAGTAGACCTAACATTAACTGTCCAGTGGAGGCCATAGATGCATAGGGTTCGATCTGAGCTTTCCAACGCTTATTTAGGATGAAAAATCTGAGTCCCAGGGCATCTGGGGTGGCCCCAGGAAGTTTTCCAGCCAAAACCCATGTTTTTCGGTGGTTCCAGGGCGGTCTAGCAGCTCCACGCGGTGTTCCGATGAGTTCTGGAGATGGTGGATCCTCAGGATGTCTAGGATGGAGGTGGCGCAGTGGGTCTCAGGAGGGGGTGAGACTGACTACGAGCAAGCGGCTGTGGGCATCGGCGGTGCACGCGGGGGGCCAGGGGCACGTGCTGGCCGGTTTCACCGGTCTACGTGCGGCGTGAGACTAGGGTCGGTGCGACCTCGGGAGCAGACCGGGACCCGCAAAGCACGAGTCGAGTGGAAAAGAGCTGGACCGGAATAAGCCACTCCGAGTGAAGCAGTGCAACCCACATGTTGAATCGCATGCCGGGGTGGACTGGGCGGCCGAGCCATGGACCGTCGGTCTAAAAGGGGTGGATCAGTCAAATCGGTCCAGCCCACCCCATCTCCATTATATGGCGTTAAAATGCATCTAACATGCAAAACGAGTGTCATATTCGTGTTCCATCTACAACGACATGATCCTCCGATTGATATGGAGGTTTTGAGATTATCTTGGGGATTTTTAATTCCAAATATGGGGGCTCGATGGCGCGACCCGCCAGTTAAGTGTTACTTATCGCCTTGTCGGTATTCTTATTTCGGAGGGTGCGAGCACGTCTGGAGTATGTTTTAGGCACTATTAGTGGCACTGTGACCCTGCCGTCATGAAAAAGTAGTCCAGGGTGGTTTCAGTCATTGAAGTTGGAGTTGAGGTGTGGGCTCCACAGGTCGTCTTTTAAGATGTGTGCAGTCGTTTTCCCTTTTTCATCAGGCATCCGTTCGAGACAAATGAATAGTTGATTTGGTGTGTTTTTATGAGATCATTGTGATCGTGCAGTTTTCCCAACCTTTTTTGGAACCAATGTGTGCACCCCATGAGACGTCGTATGGGTATAAAGCGGTGTTGAATATCTTTTTCATCAAGAGTCTGTTTCAAGTGAGTAAATAGTCCATCTTGTGTGTTTTTCCACAAGGATTTCAGTCGTGTAATCTATTTGGGTGTGCAGAGCCTCATTCAAGATATCATTAAATGTGGAAACATGAAAGGGTGTTGGTTGGAGGTTCCTTTGACGCACTCTGATCCAACACACGGTAGTGATGTTAGTGACACCCAGTGATGGCATGACCTGTGCAGAGTTATCAGACCAGTTCCGGGTTTACCCTCCAACAGGGCTGGGCAATGGGTTTCCCACCAGCGTATCAAGGTTTACCCTCCAGCTGGGGTGGGAAGTGGGTTACCCATTGACCTTAGGGTTTACCCTAAAGTGGGGCTGGGTATTGGGTTACCCAGTGACCTTAGGGTTTACCGTCCAGTGGGCCTAGGCAGTGGATTAGCCACTGACCTTATGGTTTACCCGCCAGGTGGGCTGTGCAGTGGGTTACCCGATGACATCTTAGGGTTTACCCTTCAACTGGGCTGGGCAGTGGGTTACCTGATCACTTCTTTTAGACTCATCCCTTTCTATGAGGCTATTCAGTGACTTTTCTCTGTGATTTCTAGATCATAACCCTTGGTTTTACGGTTTAGTGATGAGACATCCTTGATATGCGAGACATTTGAGCATCAGTGACGGATATCCTTATAACTATTGGTGACTTTTCCTAGGCTAAGCATGGAGATGCATATCCCCTTACACACTCGTTTAGGTTTCTATTTGAGCACATATATATACACACCCAACATTTTCTTCCAGTACTTGGGTTTAGTTACTCTTATTATAGGGGGAGCAAAGGCGCACAGGGTATACCACATGCTTTCCATGTCTAGCTCCTCTTGTTTGGATGAGTGTGCTTCCTTTCTCTTGTTGGGTTGAGCTGCACTCTATTTTACTGTACTCTTTCACTATTCTTTGTTCTGTTTACTGCTCACCTCTTTAGTACCTCCTTTGATTCTACCTTGAATTTTTGGGGTATCCTACTGAGTATCATTATACTCACCCCTGCTTGGGCTTTTTCCGCACCTACTGTGCCCTTACAGATGACTGAAAAGTCGATCGTGACTATGGAGGATCATAGAGGGCACAAGATCTTGGGCTGCGACCAGTGTCACAGTAGAGTTTTCTGGTGTGGGACTCTCTAGTTGTTTACTTTTGTTTACCTGTTACTTGGTTATGGCACCTTTCAGGTTGGACGAATGTTTTTTCCTTTTTCTGTTCAGTTTCCTTGTCAGTACTTTTCAGCACTTTACTTGTTCTATTTAGAAGTTGATGCATGACTATCATTGGGTTATAGTTGTTTGTCCTTTGGTTTTCTTTTTTTACTCTACACTTCTGCATTGTGTGGGTTGTGTGTGTGTGTGTGTGTGTGTGTGTGTGTGTATAGGTACTTAGGCGAATGCCTTCCTAAGATCGTTACACCTTCGGTGCTTATCGCCAGCCCCTGGCCTATGGAGGCGTGCTTGGGGTAGTTGCGGCTCGAGTCTGGTAGGGTCGGATCGTGACACACGCCCACAACTTATACACCCCGCCTAATGTAAATGGCACGCTCCAAACGAAATTATGCCCTCAGATTTCCAATCTGAGCTACCATTTAGAAGAAAATGCATCCCCACCGCGTGCATAGTTTAAAAATAAATAATATTTTCATGAAATTAATTAGAGGCTCACCCAGCCTCAGAATCACACACCGTCTTCGCGCTTAGCCATGGAAATATTCTTAGGAATATTCCAAAGTCTGATAGGGCCAAAACCCGAGTCACTACATCCTCCCCACCTTATAACTTTTCATCCCCAAAAATCCATAAGCATAAGGAAAGAAACTGAACTCTCAACTAGGTCTCCTACTCCAATGAGTTCTCCAACACACACCCCTTCCCGAATGCATAAGTCAGAGGGACTCGTCCACCACACCTTAACACTTTCCGCTATGGGCGGCACTAACTCACCTACAAGATTTTAATCACATCAACACTATCTGCTTTGGATTATAATACATATTTTAATGAAACATAATCATATTTATTATACAATATATTATTTACTTATGACATTTTATTAACTATTTATTCGAAATTCCTCTTTAAAATAATGTTTTTACATAATGACTACTTCATTATTCATTTATGTTTTGGTCTTTGAGATTTTTTCAACTAATTTTGACCATGGTTACATTAAATAAATAATGTTAAATAGGATATATATATATAATATTAATTATAAAATTATTAATTATAATCCATTAATGTTATATATAGAAAATTGATTACTCCATTTCTGGAGACAGGTTGGTCGTACACACACATGAACACTCTCTCTATTTTCTCGATAGGTGAAATGAAAGGAATGTAAATAAGATTTTATATTTTAATAATAATTTGTATTTCATATATATCACATATATTCAAATAATGTATCCTTATTATTTTCCTTGTAAAGAATAAGTGAAAAAAAAATTACAATAGTTCATGAGGTGGTAGTCCACTATAGAGATGAGCGACATTATCATATTTCCATGAAATGGAATGTAATAATGTATATGGGATATTATAATTATGAAAGTATAATAATATAAAAATATATTTATAAATATTAAATCCATCATTACATCCAACCATGAGTGGTTGTGATGGAAGACTGATAACATTGGTTTTTGAAGAAGAACTCTGTTGTACACATGATCGAGAGTTTTGATTTCCCATTTAAAGGAATAAGATAATGATTTATTTCATATATTTAACTTAATAAAATTGATGTATATGAGAGGTACATATGTTATTATATTATCATATTTTAAAAATATTTAATGGATGTGGAATACGAAATATTCCAAAAACAAAAGTTTAAGAATTTTACCTTTTATTTATAGAACAACTTTCGGTTTATAAAAAATACATGATTAGTGGGTTTAATAATAAATATACGGAATTTAGAATGTGGTGAGGTAAGATTGAAATATATTGGGGTGTTTATTAGCTAAACCAAATAGTTTTTTAATTGATAAGTGTATTGGAGAGTTGGTGGCCTTTTATAAGTGGGGGAGGGGACACACTTAATAAATTTATGATGAATAAAGTTGACACACATTTTCCACATGAAACATGTCTCCAAAATAGGTCATTATAAAACATTAGAGGTTATAATGTCAATATATGGCCATAAAATGTTTTATAGAAAATATTATTGGTATCTATATATATTATCTTTTTAGTTTAACTGCATGTAAACCCATTTTAACCTTAACTATGGAAATTCATATTTTGTTACATTTCATTTTAATAAAAAAATTGTTTTTGACATGTTATATAATTTTAATTATGTTTATTAAAGATGTGGAATACATGTTTACAAACTACGTTCACATAATTTTGAAGTTTAATTTAAAATTTAATCCACAGTCATTATGAAAAAATGGTTTCCAAAGAGAAAATATTTAAAATATTGAAATGATTTACATGAAAATTCAATATAAAATTTATTTAAATGAAAAATATAGGATTAATTGTATTTTAATTTATAAAATATTACTTTTAATCCATTTTAAAACAACATTTAGCCTTAAAAATTCTTTAAAAATGAAAGTTTTCAACAGTAACAAATATTTCTCAGTATTTATTGGAATATTATTTTTCCCAAAAAACCAAAAAAATCAACATGAATATAATATTGACATGTTGATTCCAAAAAAGAAATTATTTCTATAATATAAATTTTCTAATATAATCAAAAGTTGGTTTTTTTATTTTTTAACAAAAATAAATATAAATATTCTTTTTGAAAAATAATTTTTTAAGGTTTGTAAATATTTCTCAAAAAGATAAGTACATTTTTTATTATTATGATATTTATATATAATAAAATATAATATAATTTTAAAAAGGATTTATTCCACTTGTACATATCAAATATGATAAATTTTATCCATATTTTAAATCATCATTTTCGAATTTGGTAATGAAACCACTTTAATTTTTTATCCTAATGAATTCTAAAAATAGTAAAATTTAGTTACCATTGTTATGGTTAAAACAAGTTTACTGTGGGATTAAAATAATGTATAATGGTAATAATGTCACAGAATTGTGTATAATCAATACTGGTTAAAGATATTTAGATCATATTATAATTTACCTTCAAATAAATTTAATTTTGAAGTTACATTGCACAAGAATGTGACATTATATAATTTAAATCTTTTATGTAATTCCATTAGTGTCTCTCGCCATACATATTAAGTGAAACTCTCCCTCCCCTTATTCACAAATTTCAAGACATATGCCTCAAAAAATAAACACGAAGGCCATAATATATTTCATACCTTTAGATAATATTTTCTTCACCTATTTCCATAGATTTATAGAATAAGGTTTATGTTAAAAGATGTATCTCAAAGAATATGTATAAATCTTATCATAGTTTCTTCAATATTATTCATATTTCCAACATATCTAACAATATTTTTTAATTAATAAAAATATGAAACACATATAATTAATATAATTATTTTCTATAATTTTTATGTTTCAACATATATAATTATCATTCTCTATAAAATGGTAAAAAAGCATCATTCATGCGTATGTATGAACTAATGCCTCAAGTAGAGATGCATTTCTTTCATGATCACCTTTCATGGATGGTAATTATGATGGGAACAATGTTTATATATTGTATTTATGAAATTATTATTCTTATGTAATTATATCCTGTCTTATAACTTCTTACCTTTTCATTTATTTAAAAATGATGACATCGCCTATGCGCACGTGTAGATTACCTATTACGTGTAGTGATGTTTTTTATTTTTCATTTGGGATTGATATGAATAATTAAAAATAGAGTATATGTGAAAAGATATTATACATATAATTTATCTTTAATCTATATTAATTTTCCCTTATTAGAAATTAAATTATTATGTTATTATTAATTTTTTATTTTCTTATCATTTTTTATTTTTGGGATCATTATTTTTAGTTCCATTTTCCTCTCATTGGTATTAAAAATGGTTTAATATATGTTTTTATGTAAATCCAACTAAATATATAATTTTTAGTAAGGAATCATTCTACATTATGTCTATGTTATTTAAAACAATTAAATAATTTTTGAACCATTACCTAATAATTGTTTAAATTATTTTTACATGTTTTATTACTTTAAATTAATTTTTTTTAAAATAATCTTCTTTTCAATTTCTAAACTAGTTAAACATGTCTAATGATACAGAAAATCATTTTTAATTATTATAAAATCAATATAATTTTCATCTATCAATTCTTATAAATTAATTGATTCATTCATTAAATATTTCCATTTTTTAATTTTAGAAAATTTGTTTTAAAAAAAATTATATTTTTGATATTTTAAATAAGTAATTTGATAATGAAAAGTTTTTTGTCATTATGAAATATTCTTGTGATCATTCAATGTAATTTTCAATATATGATAACATCATTTGTGGTTAATTATGATTTAATAAGGATATGATTAAATGATATAATTCATTCATTGGATGGTTTATGATTAATATGGTGAGATATTTAATGATCTTATTTATTCTTATTAGGTTATTCTATAATGATATGATGAATGATTTGTGATAGTGTGGAAAAAATATTGATGGTTTTAATTATTATATGAGTCAGGATGGAATTATATATACCTCTAATACATACCTTAAAGATAGAAATAACATAATAAAATAATGACTCAAATGGGTGTTGATTATAGTTTAGAAAAGGTATTTATCCTATTATATTGTCTTGGTTGTAAAACTTGACTAAGGAAGTTATGGAAATGGGGCTGAACCCCATCAACTATAATAGTATTCAAAAATGGGACATGAATAAGGAAAGAATTTTCTATGCTTCTGTGTATGATAAATAAATTATATCAAATTAATTTTCTATATTCTCATGTCACATGGGTTGTTTTTTGGATTCCTAACACTTATGAGCTATTTATTTCAAAATGAAAAAGTCTTATTCCATGATTTATAATCAATTATCATTCAATGATAGGGTAAGGTTTTCAAAATTTATAATCATGTTCCCATAAGTGTATACTTATTTAATTCCCACTTATGGTCATTTATTGATAACTCGTATATATTCCTTTTATTGAGCATCTAATATCATCCTTTATTCATTTTATATTCCCTAGGTTATGAATAATGATTTAATATTAGGTATTTCTAAGATGGGTACAGTGATAGAAAAATTCTCTAGGAGTTGTTGGAGATCATTCTAGTAATAATATGTTTATGTATCGACTATCTAAAAAAGAATACTATTACAGTTTTAGGGAATTTATAACTATTATATGTATGGTAAATTGATCTAAATTAATGTAATATTTATATATATTATTATTGAGTGACTTGAATATTAATAATACTTAATGATTAAAATATTATTCTTCCAATAATTTTTTTATAAACATTTTACATTTTTAATTAAAATAAGAATATGATATATTGAAAATATTGGATTATATTTAATGGGATGAAATTTTTTAATCACCATGTCGATATTATTTAAGAGGGTCAGGTTTCATTTTTTGACATAAAGAGAAGTTCTTGAGGAACATATTGATTTTGTATGGAAAAATAAAAATGACTTAAAAGGAGAAAATTAGAGAGAGAATGTATAAAATATCAATACATTTGAATCAAATTTTTATTTATTATGGGATAACTGATCCAAATCCATTTTTTAACAATGGATTGATTTTTCATGGAAAAAGTCAACCATACACATTAAAGGATGGGTATTTATGAAAATGAAACAACAAAATCACTTATAAAATTACCATCATATACATCTCCAAAGGAACTATATATAATTTGTTATCTATTTATTATTATATCATTATTACACTATTCAATTATTAATATATTTTTTTTGAATCATGTTCCTGTAATGAGTCTAAAATTCATTATTCCAATGGTTATTGTGTCGTGAGGAAATTTCTCAAAGAATTTATTTGTGTTTTTATCCATCATTCTCAGTTACCTTACCATATAAAATATTTATAAATATAATTATACACTTAAATTATAATAAATTAATGTCATTAATATTTTATAGAAATTAAAATACACTTATATAACTCTATACTCTTAATCATTTACTAAATTTTAATGTTCTTCTTTTAATGAATTCAACAACCTGCATGAATGATATGATTTCATCATCATTATTTTCATCATTAATAATTAACTACAAAATTATATTGTTAAAACATTAAATAAATTAGTAATTTTTTCCTTGAATAAATTTATTGATGGGTGGGATAGAAATGATCATTATATTGTATCTCATTTTTATTGGTGGATTACGAAAAAGATATTCACCATGGATTCCAAACTCAAAAACCATTCCCACATTTTCCCTAAAACAAACCTGAAAATAAATATATCATTTGAAAAAAATCATTCTACTACATTGTATACGGTAGGATAGAATAACATATTAATAAAGTAATGGGATCAAGATCTTAATTATGAAATTTTAACAAAACAATCAAAACTACTTACATCTGATGATAAACATTTTCCAAACAATAAGAAATATATGTGTAATAAATGATTAAAATTTGATATTATAAACATTAACATAAAATAATATGGTTATAAAATATGTAATTAATGTATTAATGTTTATTATAGTGGATGTAAAATCACTTTTATGGAAATTAAGAGTATAAGTAAGGCTTTATTAATAATCTCTCTTTGAAAAATAGATTATTTATGACTAAATACCCATCGGGGAAAGGTTTATATTTTTTACCTATAAAAATATTTTAATTTTATTATCATAGAGTTATTTAGTGTATTTTCATATTTTATTTCCATTTTACCTTACTTTGGTTAACAATTCAACCGAAAACATGTTTGTAAGTGGATATGAACTTATATCTTATTTTTCATTTTAAATCATTCACCACCATGTTAATATTATTTAGTAATTTTATAAATTTCCTTATATAACCTTTAATTACAAATTAATATCATTTTCTATTCACTTTTAATTTCTTTTCAAATGAATTAATATCTATTTAACAATTTTACATTGGTAATTTTATATTTTCATTGACATTCTTTTCAAATGATTAGGGGGAATATTATTTAAACATATTCCTTAGGAATGTAGTTTAGTATAATAATATATTTTTTTCTTTATAATGATTAATTTTCTTGTTTAATGGGTTTTTAATAAAATATATTTTACAATGGTAATTTTTAATAATTTTTTTAAATAAATTTAATTAAAAAAAATTAATGGTATTTCTTTTTTTATGAAATAATTTTCTAATACTCATATAAAAATATTTCATGAATACCAGTATCATTTAGTTATTATTATAATTAAGTTAGGATATCACTAAATGATATCTTCCACCTTTAATATCTACACAACATATGATTAGGTTTTTAATAAATATTCATGAAACCTTATTATTTCAAATGTGTTAATAAAGATATATTTAGATTTTGATCATTTTATGGTTAATATTGAACATATATTTATGGTTTTTCATTATGAGATTGGTGGGTCCACTATGGACAACCAATTAATTTAGCAATATATTATATCTCTATGATCAATATGGGACACAATTGGTTATCTCAAGTCCATAATATTTAGGGGCATGAATGGTAATCCCATGTCCATTATTACGGGTAGGTGGATTTCATTTTCCATTATGATATTAATGTAATAGGGGTTAAGATTATTATACATTATTATTTATATGCTTTTATTTGTACCACATTTTATGACATGTAACACAAAAATTTCATGTTCTCATCAATCATGATTTTTGTCTCTTTTTTCCCCACCCATATGACACATGTCTAATTTTATGAAAATATATTTATATCATGATTCCTAATTTATAATCCATGTTTTATTTTTAATTATTTAATTATATTATTTCCATGTAAATTTTTTATGTTCTCAAATCTCCATGTTTACCTTCCACTCTTTAATCATACTTTATCGATATCTCTTATATTCACCAATTACTAAGAATATGAGGTCACCCATTCTAATTTTTTAATTTATCTCGGTTATAAAGAAGTGTATTATGTATGATATGTCTATATGGGTATCATTTATAAGCGTAGTTTTTTAAATTATTTTAAAAAATTATTATGCATCAAGTATACAATCACTTTATACCTAGTGGTTCTGGATTGTGTTTTATACTTAGGTGAACTGAATAATAATTTAAAATTAGGTCTTATACTTATGAGGTGATTGGGTTATCTTATTCGTATCAATGTGTATATTAATTATATCCTCTAAATCATAGATGTAATGAGTGGTATGGATTGATTTTTAATGAACACATTATGCATGTCTCTATAGTTATAAAATACAAGGACATGATTATATCAAGACCGAGATAGGGAATTCATAAAATATGTGACATTTCAATATAAAGACACAAATATGGATTTACCCTCTCAATAAAATGATATTACCCTTTAAAACTAAATTCCTTAACCATACTATTGGGGAAACATGGATATTATTTTGAAATTTATTTTTCCTATGATGTAATTACATTTGACCGAAATTGTAGGAAAAATTATAATCATGAATTTTTTATTGAAAAAAATACAAATACATTGATAGATAAATCCCATGAATGATATTTAACATCAATAACAATATATATGTATATGAACCTTGGTAATGAAGCATAGTTTATTTCTCTATTTCGGTATATAAATGAATTATGAGAATAGAATATTGAGAAGATCTTGATAAAATTACATTTATAATAGAAAAAATGGATTATAATTTACTGTATATCAGAGAACAAAACTATAATAAATTATTTTCTAAAATGGGTAATTAAAAATAAATCATAAAAATAAATAAAATGTAAATGGAAAGGAATATTTTAATTTTTCATTATATTACATTTTGATAAGAATATAAGGAGAGAGATAGTTGATCACACATGTATAAATGATAATAGTGTTGAATATTAAATAAAATAAAAATGATTGAATCATATTAAAAGTTTCATTAAATAAAATTTCAATAAAACGTGTAATTTTAAAATAAAAAAATGATTAAAAATTCATTACATCCCCTGGTAAAAACTTATGAAAATGAATAGAATGAGAGTGAATGAAAACTATATTATGTACTAAATTAGTAAATTATGATAATATACTATAATTATATGAATAGTATCCTTTTAAATATAATTTTGTGATATATTAAAACAATTGAATGAAAAAAAATAAGGATTGTAAAATATGATATCTTAACGTACTCATGATCCTTGTCTTAGAACTAACCCTTAAAACAATAAAAACACTTAAATATTGATGTGAATTACAAGAGAGAGAATCATTAATTGTATAATGAAGTAGTAATAGAATCTTTTTCTATGAAAATATTAGAATATGCAGTGTGTGATAATAAGTATCGTGAGTGGAATCCTATTAAATTAATTATATTATAATATCAATTGTATTATCTGTAGTGATTCACTACACCCATAAGGCATTATTATAACTCATAGTTCACCATAATTCTTTATATATAATATTATATGAATAATTCAAAAAAAATCCATGATGTACACACATACATAAATATGATGTAATATTTAAAATATATAATCATATTTAGTTATTTTATAGAATACATTCTATTTGTAACAAAATGTAAAAAAAAATCACAACCACATCTATTGGTGTCTTTTAGGGGCTGGAAATAGAGGGAGGGAGATGAATCCCAAAATGCACCTCTAATAGGTCGTGGGTTGGTGACTCACACAAAGAGTATATAATAATAAAAATTTATCCATTACCCTCATTAGATAAATTTATTGAATATGTGATAAGATTATATATAGTGGGATGTTTAGAGTTAAATTATCAAAGAGAATTATTATAGAATTTAATAATGAAATTACTATGAAAACACGAATTTTGAAAAATAATGCTTTTATTAAAATAACTAATAGGATAATGAATGTTCAAAAACCTTTTTTTGAAAATTTATTAAATGAATAGTAATTTTAAAATTTACATTGTAAAGATAATTGTGGTGGTTATACTTGTTTATTGTATTGAATATAGTTCCATGACCTTAGTAGTGGTATCATGGTTTCATGAGATATAAAAAATATAGTTTTAGTGTAAGGATTAGTAATTTACACTAGTGTGTTATTCTATGATGAAATTAATATATTTAAGGATTTCATATACTTTACCACTCAAGTAAATATGAAACATTTCACCCAAATATTGGGGAGGTTCCTGCCCAACATCTAGGTTATAAAGGGAATATATGGCTATCATATCCCTCTCATCCACTATAAATTCATCTACAATATATAATGTAGGCATTCCAAGGTTTTTAAAACCTTTGGTATAGGGGATGAACTCACATGAGTTGTGATGGATATTATTCTTATCATAAATTTCTATGTGGGTTGTATCATCTTGATGTTATACATATAGTTTCATCAAATCATAGTGGTAATATCATCCCATGGAAGTATTTGTATGAGATGTAGTGGTGTGAGGTAATATTTATGATACATGGGATGTTGTGGATTCCATAATTTTACCATGTTATAGAGAATATGATAATGGTTAGTATGTGATGAGATGCATGAGATATAGAACCAGATGACTATAAATTTTTAATAGGGTTTTCAAGGTTATATATGTATGAATTTTTTGACTGATAAGCCTAGGGACTAAGCCTTTGGGGCATGAGAGAAACATGATAGTGTGGAAGTATATGTGGGATACCACTTATGCACACATAGACACACAAACATATAAATATATATTCAATTAGTATTTCCTACATTATTTTTCTACTTTGTGGGAAATCCTTGTTCTTATGGGGACATTATTTTTCTATTTAGGTAAATAGTTAGTTCAATTTCTTAATTCACTGTTCATTATTTCATTACATTCACATATTTGAAGAGAGGTTCTTTGGGGGATTCTAAAGGTTTCCTATTTATTCTCACCACCTATATATATAATTTTTTATGTATGATTGAGTTGATTGGTGATTCAGAAACTCATTAATATCTTATTTAATTTTCCTCGAGTTGTTGGATTTTATGGTCCCTTATAATGACATTTTTGGTAAATATCTTCTTATTTTAGTTATTCATGATATTATATTCATGTATTATAATTGCTTCCTCATTTTAACATGGTTTGGATTGGTAGTATCTCTTCTAATATCATATTTATTAAATTTTTAAAAGGATAAATACTTCCCATTTCTATTAATATACCATCGCATCTAATCAATATCTTGTGGGAAATTGGAGTTGAGCTAGAGGGGTCTTCTCCCCCCTTTATTATGATCCCAGGAGGGGTACCAGTGGTGGTTGGGGGGTCATAATTCTGATGTCTCAATACTAATGATTTTTTGTTATGATGAAGTTTATTATAATAATTGTTGATTAATTTCATGGGTTGTTAGGAAATAGTATCTACTAGACATGGTACATTTTATAAAAATGGGTGACCTCATAGTAAATAGGTATTTATTCCCCTTGTGATTGGATGCATGATCCATTTATTTTACTAAACATTATAACTGATGTTATGATGTAGGTAGTGTAAAGACAAATATAATGATAATTTATCATGATTGTATGTGATTATTATTTAATTGGGTAGATAAAAGGAATTGTATTTAAATTTACATAATTAATAAAACATAATATCCTATATAATTTTTGTAGGAGTCCATAACAGTTTCTATAATATTAGTATGGATCCAAGATGATGTTACTATCAAGTTCTTAAAATTTTTGTTCAACTAGTTGTTCCAATAGATCACTATAGGTTAGAGGTTGATAATAGATATTCTTAGATAAGCACACTCTATGTGTATCCTTTCCAGGGACTATAAATGTATTTGTGATCTATTTAAAATCATTATACTAATGATTGGTTTGAGGATTTTGATATTTGTTTTTATGTTTATTCGATTATTTTATAATGAAGTGGGTTTTATTTGTTAGTATGATTCTCTTTTGGGTAGCTAAAAATTGTAGGTTCTAGTTAAGATAAAATCATGAGGATTCAACTATTTTTTGGGATAACTTTATAGATATATTTTGGGTAAAGATTCATTTTTATTCAAATGAGGTGGATTTTATAGAGAATATTATTACACTTATTTTGGAGAGTTCTAGTGTACAAGGGTTAAATATTAAATATATTAACCTATTTCAAAATTCATTAATCATTATTCCAAATTTGGAGTCTTGGATGAGGAATTCATGGGATGTTTTGAATCCTAAGATACATGTCAATTCCCACCATTTATGATGAATAATAAAATGTATTTTATGAAAATGTTATATGTCATTGAGATGATGATTTATATGTCTTGACCATATTAGTAGGGGAGTAAACATGTTTATAAACTAAGAATATTTTGGGTTATAAGTTCTCATTTTAGTTCCTATAAGATTAAATTCCTTATAATCTGGACTAAATTTTACTTTTAATTTTCATGTTTTATTAGGGATGGATGTTTTTAGACCCCATATTGTATGTTGGGCTTGATTTTTTATACAAGAGGATGTCATGGTCATCATAATTGAGAGCATATAACCTTCTTTGATATTCTTTATGGACCTAGTGGTCCACATCTGGATAAAAAATTATAGCAGCATCCTTAGAGGAAGCACCAAAAGTAATGAACTAAATTTTATGTACATAAAAAATTGGATAGGTTATGTGGAGAATAACATTAAATTTACACTTATCCTTATTTTTAGTGATTGGATTGTGACCATGGTGGTGGACTCAATTAGGGTCATAGAGACCATGGAGCTGGTTATGGCATATGTAAGCCTTAGAGTTGGTATTTCTAAATGATGAATACATTCTGTGAGGTACAATAACCCTTTTTAAACATGTTATTATCCATTTTTTCGTTCGATAGGAAGACACTCCTTCATTATATACAAACTAGTCCATGATTTAGACTTGATTAGGAGATGCATCTGGTGACTTTGGTGTTAACTATTCTTGTTGTAATATGAGATATATTTTATGATGTGTGTAGTTATTGGGAATAATTTTAGGTAATGAATATATATTGAGGAGAATTTATAAATATATACACTCACCCATAATATATAATCCTTAACATGGATTATTTTTATTCATTATCAGATATCATGGATTTCATTTGGGGCATGAAATCTTTTATGATGTTGTTCTATTTGGGCATATTTTTTCTAATAATTAAAAAACATATATGGTTAAAATGTGTTTTGAGACATTTTATTACTTGATTATCATATTGATTTTGGCTTCTGTAGAGCATAATTTAGTTATGTTTCCTAGGTTTGTAGTGTATTACCCATATTTCATTTCAGAAGAGGATGAGACACTACCCCATAGACGTTATACTTAGTTAACAATAGATTATTAGTCCAATGTTTATTCATTATAAATATATCCATATAGGATGGAATATTTTTAGTTGAGGGTGATATAGATAAATTTTAATGATATATAGTATTGATTATTCTTTTAACCATCTATTTAATTATTAGAAGATCGATATTTTTATGAATAAGTTATATGGTAGTGTTCTTTTTTTATCGATTATCACTATTTATACCATGTTATATTAAATAAATGTTTTACCAAAAATATTTACTTTTTATTTGATCATGATGTTGATGTTAAATCATTATCAATGATAAATGTTCCGTTAGTATATCATCAAATATAGGTAATGGATGGGTAAATCCTAAATAATGCATTAAGATTTCATTATTAGCGTCATAAGATATTTGTAATTTCATTTTGAATTAAGAACCAATGATGTTCATGAAATTAGTTAATGTTTTATTTTGAGTGATTTTGGATTTATTCGTGGTGGTGTTTATCAATAAAATATTGATTTTCTATGATTTATATGAGGATTATCTAAAGAATATATGATCTATTTTGAAATTAATTCATTTTTAGTAATTATAGTATATTTTTTCTCAGTATATTCAAGACTACACCTTATATTATAACCTTGACTAGAATTTATTTTTTTACAAATTTAATAACCATTTTCCAGACACTTTTCAATATTTTACAAAAAAAATTAGCACAATGGTTCATATTTTTTTCATAGGAGGGAATTTCATTTTATGTTTATTATGATGTATTACATAATGGTTTTGGTTTAATGTTGATGTATTATTGGGTTGTAATATCTTATTGGTAATAATATTTATGACATAATTATTATAACTATACCCTCCACTACCTTGATATTGTAACATTTGTTTGTTATCTATTTTTATTGCAACATTAACTCATTGGTGTGAAATTTGTAGTCTTTATAGATCAAATTATTTTATATTATGTATTTTCCTAGTGAAAATTGTATTTTTTTTATGAAAAGTGGTTGAATATAATTTAGTATTAGGACCTTGATATATATTATACACAATGGAATGGAATTGTGGTGTCTGATTATATGAGTAATAAGTCATTTTATGATGTCATTTGTTAGTATGGTAATGTGTTGAGGGTAATTGAGAATAATTCTATGATGAACCATGAAATGTTATTTATTTTTAATATAGTTTTTATTTAAATAAATGAAATATTATATTTTTCTTGTGTAGAAGGAGGAGGACTACCAACTGATGGATCTCATGGTTGGGGTTTCTTGAGATATATTTGTATATTGAGTTTACCTTATCTAATAGTTCAAGGAAGGTCATCATAAATATTTTTTCATAGAAGGATATTCACTCCTTTAGTGATTCATTTTGTGGTTTTTTGTTAGCTTCATTATTCATTTTTTATTTACATTATATTTTATTAAAGATGTGTCATGCCTCATGGGGTTATTTTTTGTGGTATTCCCTGAATATCTCTCTTTCTATATTTATCTCTTGAGGTTTGGTTGTCTATAAGTTGTATGATGAGAACTATGTTCCTAGAGGGTTTCTAAAACTACTTAATGGTCTCTATTGGAAGTGGGAAAACATTTTTAGAGAAATTTCCACTGGTTTTCCTCAAGATGAAGGTGACTATGATGCCATATATGTGATTATTTTCCACTTTATAATGTAATATCACATTTTATTTATACATAGATGATCTTAGTTTTTGTTTTATCGAGGAAGTATCTTGAGGAGTCAGTGATGCTTAAGTGGGTACTAAAATCAATCATCTATTTTTGTGACTCCTAATTAACCTATAAGGTTTTCTGTGGTATCAAATAATGATTGTTTTATCCTTTAGTATATAAAATTATTCTTTATAAATAGGAAGATAGTCAGATAGAAAATATTATATAGTTTCTAGTGTGTATGTTACGCATGTAAATCTTGATTTTGGAGGTTCATTGGTAGCAAAACAACCTTGGTGGAATTTTTTTACGTTATATGTTTTCCCTAATATATTTTAATGGATATGGTAAAAATACTCCATGGATATCTATGTATATCACTTTTGTGTTAGACCATGGTCAAGGGTCACTCTATTCAGAATTGTAGTTTTTACAAAGCATGGAAGTGAGAGTACTAGTGATTTTTGTGAAAATAAAGGCTGCAAAAGTTTGTTAAAATTAAATGGTAAATAACAAGAGAATTAATATAGGATTTTAAATTGGAGATATGGTGTGCTTAAATATATTTTCGTATAATTTTCAATTATAAAATAGTTAGGGTATGATTATTTATCTTTAGTTTGTTAAATCATTATAGTTGTTGGTGCATATTCTTTCTATCTCATATCAATTCTCGTAATCCTCCTTGAAGAGTTGCATTTATGAAATCATCATTATTTAACGTCTGTTATTATACCATCATGAGGAATATAATAGAATTTATTCAAGTAATATCTATATTGAATACTATTAATCCTTTATGTATTAGTTATGAGAGATTGCAGAGTTTTAGTAGAATGATCTATGTGGGATTTCTATTTATTTGTTTATGTCCTATTTTGGCATAATTTCTTATATGAGTGAATATAGGATAAGGGGTATTAAATAGTGTCTTAATACCCAATTTTATTTTATGTTTCACATTTTATGATATTTATTTTAAGAACATTACTTATTTGATGAGATGGTTTTTTATTGTTCTTATATATAAACTGATGCTTCAAGATTTTTTGGTTTTGTTCTTGTATTCTAAGATACTTTTTAGTCATCTCATATGGTTGTTGTTTGGACCCCATTTTATTACCTATATAGGTTTTATATAATCAGTGAGGTTGAAATTTTTTTGAGAGGTATTTGATATAAGGGAATGTATTTTTTGGATCACATCCTTCATGTTATCCTAATACACGAAGGATCCAAGAGAGAGTGTAAATTATTTTCATAGTCTAGAGATGATTTATGGATATCTTGATATCCACAATACTATAGGATATGGCAAGGTTATGGGAATTTTTATAATTATTAGCATTAAAAAAAATTTCCATGTTGACATTCATTTAGAGTGTTAGTCTATGGGAATTATATTTTTCATTGCGTGACCCCCAAGGTAAAATAGGTGAATTAATATTATAGGGGAACCTGTTTTGTAGTGCATGGAAGAAAACAATATGGGGAGGTGATAGTTATGGTAACTATATTGATCTATCATTTGCAAATATGGGGACCACCACACAAATACTACTTTGTATAAACCCTGTCAAGTGGATCTAATGATAGAGAGGGAGACAACTACACATTAAAATTTTGAGTTTTCTCATGTGAGTCATGGAGATTTCAAGTAGAGTATAGTGTTATTAAGCCATGTTCTAGGTGTCACTGTTTTGCATTATTCATCATGGAGAGTTGAAATGGATATAGTCTATATGATATATTATGTTGGGAGGGTGTGATGTGTTGACAGGTTCCTGAAAAACCTTACACTAGGACAAGGTGTAATGCATGGAGAAAATAGAATATTTTAAATGTAATTTTTAGAAGGTAAGATATTTCAAGATATATAGATCATCAAACACTAGTAAAACTATATCTCCTTTAACTAAGATCCACGAAGTTATTTATTAAAGAAACTATGACTTGGTGGATTGATCTCAAGAATCCTCTATATATAAAGGATCATCACTCCATCTGTTTGTATTTTTTGTCTTTTCTCTCAAACCCTAGTTGACCCATAGCTCTCTGAAAACCTCTAACTATGTCCTTGAGAGTCTAATGATTTTGGTTCAACTAAATCAATGTCTCAAAAATCAATGCAATTTATATTATCCTACATATCTTTATTCCCATTATTCAAAAACATATCAAATATTTTAGGGGGTGTTACTCTATTTAGGGAGACGGATCAGAATGGATCGACGGTGGCTCATTGTGGTCAATCTCATATAGAAATATTGTACAGGTGGTTGGTCATTTTTTATTAATTAATCCTCTAAGAAAATAAAATTTATAGTCAATGTTGGGGATTCATTACTTCACTATTTATGTAAAATAATGGATGTATCATTTTTACCTCTTTGGATAATATAGGAATCAATGTTAATGAATATAATAATATAATAAGTTAAGGATTATGGAATTTGAATCTTGTAATTTTTATCAAACATGATTTCTTTCATGTTGTTGGTTCACCTTATTATGGTAAACTGAATTCTATCTTTTTTGTGTTTTTGTTTAGAATTAATAATATTATATAAATTAGATAAATAATATAAGTCCAAAATAATGTAATGATTAATGAAAAGATCATGTACATTTACTATCATTCTTCATTGATATTAATGAAATGTTTATGTTTTGAATGATAAAGGTTTATAGTTTATTTCTACAAATTCATAAATAATGGTTATAGGATTCATATTTGTGGAATCTAGGCTTCATGAACTAGTTAATTGAATAATGTTAAGAAATAGTTTCAAGATAAATATATTATTTAGGACTGAGTGAGATTATTATTTCTTGATGAAGGATTGAATGACTTGGTGTTATACCCTTCGATTCCACATAAGTATTCCTTGATGAAAATTATTTTTATTAAAAAATTATTCAAAATAATTTTATATCCTAGATAATATTCTATAAAAATATAGTATGTATAGAGATAAGAAAAATGGGATTCATTAACGAGAGTTTGTGTTGTGTCTTTATGTTGGGGTTGGTTGGATTGAATATGCTATGAAAAATCATGATGGAAATGACACTAGGTTAGTTGGAACGAGTTAAGAGATGGGATACCTCATTTGGTATTTCTTTATTTTTTATTTTAAATCTATTAATTTCATATTTTTGATTCTAGGGATTTAAACTTATTGTTGTTTTTGGCTATATGAGTGGAATATTCACCTTTTTTCTTTTCATCTTATGATCAGTCAAAGAATTTCAGAAAATTATGGAATGATGAGATGTTTAAAAAATAAACCCATGGGTTGCGATTTTATTTATGGATGAAATTTTAAAATGATTTTATATTAAATGACAACCCATGGGGTATTTTGAATTAAATTTCTCTAAGTAAATTCCTATTGAATATGGAATTGAAATGATTTTGATTGCATGATGACTTTAATGAAATTGTTTGAATATAATTAATGAGTAGTTAAGGAATGATGTAAAAACATAATAGAATATTAATTTAATTAATATTTATTGTTAAATTAATATCTAAATATTATTAAAGATGACAATATTATTCCTTGTGTTGAATCTAGTACCAATAAATTAGTTTTTGTAGTCGAGTTTCATCAGAGATGAAAAATATAGTTTGAGTATATGGCTATATAATTTCAATTAATAAGGTTTTCCATGGATATATTATTAATTTTTTTGGGTAAATATTTGTACCCACTAAAGTTAATGAGAAATTTGAAAGCCAAATGTTTTTTGGGGTGTTTCCCACAACATCCAAGTTGATGAGTGAATATATGACTGAATTCCCCTTCTCCCCCACTCATCCATCCACTATAGTGTAATACATGGGAATTCATGGATAGTTATTACTTATCTTATATGGTAAGGACTCAAGAATATTTTAATGAATTATGAGATTAAAAAAATTTATGTTCATCCTATAAGGACATGAGGTTATAAAATATACATGTATCCCGTAATGGTGGATTATGATTTCCAAAGGTGTTCTTGAGTGGTTTATAGTTGCTTGAGGTATAATTTAGAAAACATTAGATAATTTGAATTATGGAATTATACGTTTCTATGGATATGATTATTATGATAAAAAAGTGATGAGTGTCATGGGATATTTGATGATATGATTATATGGGTGTGAATAGTTTGTATGGGTTAGGGTAGGTTTACTTATATTATGGATGAGCATAGGATGTGAGTCATTGGGGAAGTTGGAGGGAAACACTAGAGGGGAAGTCAAATTGGTAACCTTATATGTGTGTGATTTTGTTATTGATTTCACTAATAAATGTTTTAATTGGTGAGGGTGATTTTAATGTATTGGGATATATTTTACCAGTTTAGATGATGAGTTGGTAACACATTATTATTCTTTAAACTATTGAACAATTTTTTCACATTTCTTATGAGGGTTATTGGGAGGATTATACTAACAATATTTTTGTAGTAATCCAATGTATACATAAAATATTTTTCTTACATCATGGGAATATTAGTGATTGAGATGGGAATCACTAGATGATAGAGTTATCAAGGTCTTTCAAGAGTTTTTGGTACAAACCAATGTTTGTTAGAGTAACTTTCAGGTGATTCATGTTATGTATAAAATTAAATTCATATATTTGAATTTATTATATATTTATATATGGTAAATATTGGTGGTCTACCATATTATATTTTAATCCCTAAATATATATATATATATATATATATATATAGGGTTGTGGATCATATTTTTTATTATATACCCTTTGTGTTAGTAACTTTCCAGTTGGAAATTAGGGGTAGTGTTCAGGTGGAATCTCCCTCTCTTCATTTCCATCAAATGAAGGATATAGGTGGAGGGGGATAATTTCATAATTTTACCACATAAATATTTTAAATTTCATAATTCAAAATATGAAATCTATTTTATCAAATTCAATTTCTTGTAGTGTCATATTAATATTTTAAACGAGAATACAATATTTATAAAAATTGTAGTATCATGATTAATTCTATTTTATTACTAAATTAATATAAAATATATAAAAACTCTTCCTATAAATACCTAAATCTTTATTATACTATAATAAAACCTATGTTTATGGGGTAAAATTTTGGAACATTCATAGGGCAGTTCAACTAACATTTATCCAGAATTGATTTCTACAAACATAAACTGATCTAGAAAATTATTCCTCTCAGACCCCATTTATAATAGTTCAATGTTGAATTACTTAAGGGAAATACTTATAGATTATAAATCCATCACAAATACTGATAAATGCTTCTCATAGAGGATTTTCCTTCTAGTTTAAGATTGAATTTATCCTTTCAACTAAAATTTAGTAAATCCATTACACACAGTTTTTACTGTAACCTAAAAATTTTCATTATATTATCTATATTATCATTGGTAATGGTTCCCAATTCTCATAATTCTATACATATAAAATTAAAATTGTTATAATTGATTCAAATAAATAAAAATTTACAAATAAAATTTATTGATACCCTTATAATATTTATAAAAATTATTTTAATATTTTCATTGTTAATATTAAACAATATTTTTTATTTTTTATTTCATCAAAAATAATAATAAAACATTTATATCTATGGATTTCTAAGGTTTTTCATTATATATTCTATTTACTAGGAAATTATAAACCATTTTTTACTTGATAATGAGAGGTATTTTTTACAAATACTAATTCTTTAATGTATAAGTAATGTATTGTTTTATGAATCTTTTATTAAAAAAACTGATAAATAATTATGATGGTTGTTGAATTACATCTTCAAAACATTTAATTAACATGTGTTAGTGATTATTTTTCCATTAGTCATTCCTTTTTTCTATTTAACTCATTTTAATTTTTAGCGTTGTATTTCATTT
Organism: Viscum album; assembly: GCA_963277665.1. Lineage (NCBI taxonomy): Eukaryota > Viridiplantae > Streptophyta > Magnoliopsida > Santalales > Viscaceae > Viscum > Viscum album. The sequence goes on along the minus strand of OY728142.1, from coordinate 1,322,806,053 downwards.
TCTTCACCTTGTAATTCTTTATGAAAAATAATGTTTAGCCTTATTAAATAATTTTGAACTTGTTATTGAAATCATTTAATACACTTTATAGAATTTATACCCTTATTATAAGAAATTATAGTTACAAATAAAATCATATAAAATAGGAATTAATTTTTTAATATCATATCATGTTTGACATCAAAAATAATTATTCATATGTGATCCTTATTAATAATCAAAATATAAAAATAGATTATTTTCAAAAAAAATCAATTTTTATAAAACCTTTTTTAATGTGAAATATTTTTTTAAAAAAAATCCCTATCATATAGAAATAAAAATTTAGAATGTAATATTTTTAAAAAATTATTTATTATAATTTATTTAATTTAAAATAATTTATATTTTTTTACATATCATCTTTCTCATGTATCATACATTTTTCAAATATATAAGTGTTATATTAGTGTTAGAAAAACATGAAAATATTATAGGTTATAAATATATTAAATGACTATAAATCAAATAGAAATATGATATGATCATATAATAGCCACATTAACCATTTACATTTCTATATTCAACCATTTATACTTCAATAAAAATTACTTATTATATTCCCTCATTTTATCAGTAAATATTATTTCATATTTATAATGTTTTCATTTTCTATAAAAAGATACTCTATGGTCATGTTCTTATTTGAGATAATAAGGGAGAGTACTTAAATCATGATTTTCTTATTTAAATGTGGCCTTTTATAAATTTTTCCATTCATAACTATAGTTTATTTAACATTTTAAATATTGTTTATTTAAATTTATATTATAGTGTTATATATTGGAAAAGTAATCCATCATTCTTGTTATTTTATTATAGTGTATAAGAAAATTTTTTCTAATATATTGAATCTATAAAAGGAAAAATCATGTAAAAAATATGAGGTGTTATATAACATTATAAATATTTAATAGGAAAACATTTTTAATTAAAACTCATGGGATTGATAGCTTAACACACAACACTAAAATAAGATTAATTCTTCAATATTCAATAAAGAGATGTCATCTGAATTGAATAAACCTTATAAAATAAAAATATATAATATAATTATAAAAATACAAAAGGAATAAATCCAAATGTAAAAAATAAAACAAGAATGAATTATTTATAAGAAAATTAATTTATTTGAATCATACATAAAATGATCACTATAGAGTGAATGAAATTTCATATCAATATTATAAATATAATAATAAACAAATACGTTAACAAGATAAATTATTTTTGTAAATATTATATGGTTATATAAATGAATGTAACATGGTCATTCACAATATGGTCATTGTTTATATGGAAATTACATATATATATCCAAGTGGTTTAATATATGTAAAGTAAAATTAGTTTCATATTTGAAAATTATAAAATCAACATAAAGTAATTAATGAGTTAATAAATAATATGATAATAATGGTTCCATAAAAATATTATAATTTCTAAAAATTTCAATTTTTATCCAATATAATCTTTTTCAATACATTTAAATAATAATTTTAATTAAAAATACTAACAAAAATAGTTGATTTTTATACCAATGTATTGATAAAATTTAATTAATTGTCAGTAAATAAATAAATATGGTTGAAATAATTAAATGTTAATAAGGGATATTTTAAGAAATCATTTTTCTATGTATTGTGTGTTATAGTCATCATAAATTAGTTAGATCACTTTGAATGAATGAATTTAATGTATTTAAATTATTATATATAAAGAATAAAAACTTAAAACTTGTTAATAATCAGTCTGAAGTAAAGATAAAATCATTTATTATTTAATAATATGGTTTTCTAATAAATATTTTTTAGGTGTTTTATATGTTTACAAAGAAAGATTTATTAGGGATAATGGGATATTATAATAGAATAAAATGTTTTTGAATTTTTAAACATATATTAACACTTATGTAATTCTTAGTAATTTATAAGAAATATGAATAATAAAATTTTATAATTAAAATTTATTTTAGAAAATAAGAGTTTTTTTATATATTATTATATTTACATAAAATTAAAATATCATATAATTAGGATTTTTCTTATTTTATATTAGAACTAATTTTTGACTAAAAAATAAAAAATATGTCATAGGGGTTAAATTATATTTTTTGATTAAACAATTACCTTGGTAATTAATTAAGTCACATAAAAGGTGCTAAAATAAGGTAAAATTCCATGGGTGAAATTTTAAATTAAATAATTTATAATTATACATTATAGAAGACATTTATTTGTTTTGGGAGTCTATCCCACATTTCCATTCAATACTTTCTTACCTAACAAACCTAAATATAAGGATATTACTTATTTACCCACCATCAAATTCTTGTTTCTATAGTAATATCATTCATTTTCACTTTTAAGAGAACCTCACCTCCACCCACAATAATCCAAATCTATTTTTACTTATTTTGAATGATAAAAAAAATTACCTCTATTAATTTTATACCTCATGTATGGTAAATTGTTTATAAGAATGAATGTTATGTCCATTATTCTAAAGAAAATAATTTCATGAAAGATGGATTCAATGTACTGTATTTGATTGTGTCCAGCAAAGAGAAAATAAATGTTAATGGTTTAATGTTTCAATTTCTGTTCCATGTGAAAAATTTCAAATTAGTTAACAATTATTATTTCGAATGTAGTAATTACTACCCCATTTATGTCATTTATCATAAATTTATTTTTGATACATGTTAGTTAAAAGTTCATTTCTTGATTTAATTTTTAGTTTCATTTGATTGAATGTTGTATGGGTTTTCATAAATAAATTTTGATTTCTTAAGTAATCCTCATTCTTCTATATCTATGTTCTTATATAGTTGTTAAATTATACCCCAACTTTATCGCATAAATTATTGTCTCATTCATTCATGGGAAATTATATTTTTGTAAAAACATATTATTATTTTATTTATTTCATACTTGAGAAAAGGAAATCCCTTTAATAATTATTTTTATTCTCCAAATTGCATATGTCCTCTTCATATCAATATTCATTCTTAACATAATCCAATATTCACTTAAGTCCATCAAGCCACCAAAGTCCTTAAGGCCAGTTGTCTCTCAAGGCCTTTTGGCCACTGCAAGGACTTTGGGCCACCGCAAGGCCTTTGTGCCACCTGATTATGCAGACGTACCAGTCAGACTACAAGGGACAAGGCTCCAGATGAGGATTCATGGCAGGCACATCCACTAGAGAAGAGCTAACTGGAATTGGAAGAATGAGAGGGTATGGCTTTGACATCGATACTAGGCATGTGCAACTTTTCATAGGACATCTAGCTGACCAGCCCTGTGAAGGTTGAATAATGATAATCATGACATATGCTGGGGAGGTGCAGTTCCAAGTTGTCTTTTTCGGGTGATTCCCTCTAAGACCTACAGGTCATGTAATTGTTTCTGAGCCTTCAGGCCTTGTAAGGGTTCCACCTCATCCCTTGAAATATGGATTATCAAAAATAAATAAAAAATAAAGGCCTTCAGGCCATTCGATATTTTTAGTATAAGTATGCATTATCATATATTTCATTTCAATTTAGCTTTATCTCAATTCACTGGGAAATTTATGTTTATTTTATCAAATTTGTGTTTTCTTGAAACCATGTAAAAATATTAAAAAAATCCATCTACTTCTAAATGTTTTTCATCTTTTAATACAAATTTATTCTAATTTACTTTTATTCCATTCATTAAATCAGTTATTAGGACTTTTATTAATAATAAAATGTTTTAAATACTTCTTCTACCTTTATCAAATTATCCAAAAGTGGATTCAAACACTCTTTTAAGGGAATTTTTTTTAAAACTAATGAAAAATAGTTTTCATGGTTTCTCTTCAATTTTCCTCTCTCTCTCTCACAAAATGATCAATCATTATTGAGAGTATGTTTGATTTTTTACCCAAAAAAAATTGTATTATTATATGTTTTTATTGGGTCACTATTTTTGGGTATATTAATATCCAATTTCTAACTATTATTATTAAATTGCCTGAAAAAATATTTAGTAACCCATTTTTGCTTCCTTTTTTAATCAATTATTGATTTATTATTAATTTCATTAATCACACTTATGTATGATTTTTTATTATATGATTGTTCATCCATGAATTGTATCTCTCTAATTCATTAGGTAATTATTTGTATCTATTATGATAATGATGTTATTCAAATATCACATTTTAGTCAGTTATGTTCATAACATTTTGTATAAACATTAATATAGTTAACTATGATGAAATTGTTTTATGTGGGAATGATTACAGTTTTATATATTTTGAAACATATGTTTTGAAATAATTATGGTGATCGATGTTAAAAATATAATGTGTTAATATTATGTATTTAGACATGTTCACTATGATATTATTTTCAACTCTTATGATTATTCTAGAATAATATGTTATGCTATTAGGGTCATGATCATTATCACATTTTCCCAAACATTATACAATAGTAAATGTATTTATTTCATTATAATTCTCTTATAGTTATATGTAGTTATTTTTTGATATGTGTTATTATACATAACATAATAATTAGCTCCAATAACTCCAAGTTATTTTTAATGAGGGGTTTCTATACTGATCATGTTTATTAACATGCTTATGAACAAATCCTCTACCACTCATTAATATATTTTTCCATTATTGATCACATTATAAAAACACATATTTCTCCCATTTCAAAAGTATATGATATTCAATAATATATATTGTATGGAATATTTTATAGAGAATTTTTGTTAGATATGGTGATGCATTATTTTGTTATTATATAGTAATGTGGATAATCTCTAAAGATACAAAAACATTTCTTATTCAGATTGTATTTTAATTTTCAAATATAATTTATAATGGCATAAAATATTGTAATATCTATGTATGTTATGTTTTGGTCTAATCTATTGTAATTGTAGTGGGGTTAGGTTATTTTTGGTGATTTAGTTAAGAATTATAAGAGTTCTAAAGTTATTGAATCCTAGGATAGACGTGGAGTGTCCTGAGTAGAAAAAAAACATTATCACGATGAAATGAAAGTATTATAGGTCAAAAAATGTTTCAATGGATATGAAAATTTTTATTTTAATTGAAATACTAATGTTGTCTTATAATTTTATTTTTATAGGATAGTATTTCTTATTAAACATAATAAAAATTTTGGTTTTACTTATAAATTGGGAACTGAATGATGTAATTTAGGGGGGTGAAAGATACTTATATTTTATATTCTATAATCGAATCACATTATTTAGATCATGTAATATATACTAATTCATATGTTAAACATTCACTTTGATTATTGATTCATATACACAATGAATGGATATTCAGCTTTCAGTGAAAATACACAGTTTTTGGATGATTAACCCCTATATATATATATATTCTATGTATATATATTACAGGATGATACTTTATTAAAATCCTATTATTCATTCCTTAGTATAATTGTAAATGATATTTTTGAAACCAAATATTTTTTGTGTATGATTGTAATTAAATAACTTGAATATTAAATTGAGGAGGTGAAGAGGCTATAGTGTACTTGAAGATAATTAAATTACTAATAATGATATTATGGTTTTATTGGTAATAAACCAATAAAAAAGTGGATATAATATTATTTTATTATATAGATATTCATGTGATAATAAAAATTATGTGATATTAGCTTAAAAGACTGAGAAACTCAATTCAATGATTTCATTTTGTAGACATGTTTTATGATCAATATGAATCTATATTTGTATTTTGAATGATGTAAATTTTATAATGACTATTTATTTAAAGACTTGAATTCATCTTATGTTTTATATAAAACCCATATTGATGGAATGTTAAGGTGGAGAATTGAAATTATTATAGTTCAATATGTATTTACAAAAATAATATAGAAATTTAGAAAATTCATGAATAAAATCTTGACAAGAATATACTTTTATTTTAACTTTTATTCTTGAGACTAAATGACATTTCATAGATACTACATATAATTAATCTTTTTGCAAAAAATATATGTACCTTTTAACAATGAAAGAATTAGTTATTCCAAGGGGAGTAATGTATGATTTCAGCTATCATAATAGTACATGGTGTGGATCATATATCATGATTGATTTAATCTATGGGGTTCCTAGATGCATAATAATAAAGGAATAATAATTTATTATATAAGTTAAGGAAAAATGATTTAAAATATTTTATAAGAACAATATGACATAGGGATGAATAACGAGATAAAAAATTATATTAAGATACATGTGAAAAACCTGATATTTAAAAGGGAGGCATTAAATTAATTTATAAAACAAAAAGTATACTAAAAATTAAACATATACATAATAAGTATTCATAGGATCAGATTCACACTATATATAATAAGGAATATGGAAAAAGCATTACGTCATGTCAATATGGAATTTTTAAATTTCTTTATATGAATAAACTTAAATTCATTCTACAAACATGAGAATAAATTTTCACTTCTAAATTCAACATCATGATTAATTTGAATAACACATGGTCATGTAAGAAAATATTGAACAATGGGTGAGACTAAATTTAAAGGATCCTGAATAATTTAAGTATGAATAAGAGTATGTATAACAATATGATTGAGGATGATTAGGTTATGTAATTATAAATTGAACTCTTCAAATGCCATATAAGATGAAGCTAGAGTCATCACATGCAATTTAATATTATAAAATCTATTACAAATATCAAATTTTGATAATTCATAATGTTCCTTCACATTAATAGAAAATAAATCAAAATTTAGGATCCAATATAATATATATTCAGGTATATAGAATTTTATGTGGATTTCAATGAAAAAATTGAATTATAATTTTTAAATTTAAGTATATTTTCAATGTTGATAAAATCATGGATATTTAAAAGAAATAAAAATCCACCTTTTCTAAACAATTCAATCGATTAATCTAGTACCATATTTAGAGTTTGAAGATATGGAATTTTCTAGAGTTATTTAAATAAGATTCTAGAATTATTTTGTGGATATTTTATTTCAATTTTATACATGATATTCACTAGATGATTGAAGAGTTAATTTGAAATAAGTTAATGTGGTATATTTCATAATCTGAAAAACTATATAATTAAATATTTGGTTTTTTACTAATGGAAATTTAGTAATCTTTTCATCAAAAAATTTCTTAAAAAATCCTGGGATATTATTAGACTTTCATGATAATATTCTTCATATAATGTTAAGGGATAATTAATTTATATATTCTAGGAATATTATTATTTATTTTTTGTTTCATGAATATATTGAAGATATGGTTTCCAATAACTTGAAGTATATAAAAGAATAGATTTGGGACACTTTAATCTATTGTAAACAATAAATAAAAAATTATAATTGGGTATACACATGGGATTACATTTACATATTTAAGATCAAATCATTAGGTATATACAATATATAAAAACCTACTAAGTGTAATTATTGAAAAACTAGTGTGATTAAATGATAAAAAATCAAGTTCTTGAGAAAGAAATAGACTAAATACATTATTGGATATGTTAAAAATAATCAAAATTGAATGGAAAATAATCTTTTAATCCGATATACAATTTTATATGTAACACCCCAAGATTTCATAGTACGGTATTTCTTCAATGTAATTCAATAATTTCACTACACGCAACACCAAGTTCAAGTGCACCACGACTTACCAAACTAGCCGTTCAAAAGCGGTTATGAATAGTATTAACTGAATTTTGAAATTAATATAATCCTTATAATTTTAGAATCCATATTATGAGTTTCTTAGACATAATGTAAGAACAAATTCAATTTTTTAAATCAAGGAAGTATTTTTCAGAAAATGAAGTTTTACCTCCTTTTGAAGGAGAACCCTTTCTAAATACAATATTTGACACTTTTATATATTCAATTTGACAAAATAAACTTCTTACTTACAATCGGGAGATAAAAATTTAATTTTGATAATTTTTTTGGTATTTTTCTGATTACTTTCATATTTTGGTGAATAGTGAAAAATACTAAATTTTAATTGAAAATTACTTTTTTAATTTAAATAATTTATAGCATTAAATTATAAATTTTAATGTTTTGGAAGTATAAATAGATTATATTTTTACCATTTATCCAATTCTGGTCATTGTAAGTAATTTCACTTTGAAATTGGACATAAACAAGTGTCAATGTTTTGATAGTTATTATTTCTTAAAAATACCCCTTTTGGTTTTAACAATTGGAATTAATTTTAAATTAATAAATTAAACTTCTATGCTTTTAATTTTGTAAAATAGACTTAATTTTTGAATTTTGAATATTGAAATTAGCTTAGGGTTAATTTTTGGTATTTTTCTGAAAACTTTCAATTTTTGATGAATAGTGAAAAACACTGAGTGATAGTTTAAAACAGAATTTTTATTTAAATAATTATTTATTTTATTTAAATTAATTTATGTCAAAATAGATACATAATACCTATATAATTTAACTGTAATTAATTGGAGTCAGTGTATAATAATTTTAGATATATAAAAATTTTATTGAACTTTTCACTTTCTTTTACCCACCTCCTAGGAGAATTTGCAAATTCACATAAAACATAATTTTACCACTTCTATGAGTTGAATTTCTAAAATCTGAGAGACATGATTAATATTAAGGAGTAAAATTTGGTTCAATAAGATAAATATATGTTTTGTTGAATAGTAACTTTTGACTTTTATTTACCACCGTTAAAGGTAATTACTGTAATTCAAAGTAAAAAAGAATATTTTAATAAATAAAAATTACCTTAACACATGTCTTAACATTATTTTATGAGTAATTTCCGACCATGGGCATACTTGGGTCTTTTTTGGGACCCCATGGAGCCACTTATGAATGATAATTACACTTTAGATTAATTAATTTAAAGTAAAGGCAAAATTAACATAAACAAAAATCTTTTATTAAATAATTTTTATATGGTGTTATATAAGTTATATTATTTTACTATAAATATTCCTTGGAAATCTAAAATGATTTACTACATCATGGTATTTTTTTATAATATTTACACATCGAATAAATTAAATTATTTATGACACAATAATAATGTAGTATTTACCTCATTAATAAATGATTTTAATATGTTAGATTATAAATTTTAAAATAATATCCTAAACAAGTCCAATTCTTATTGGATGATTTTATTTCGACCATTAGTCATCTTATTTCCTACCCTAAGGATTTTTGGACCTTTAGAAACCGAATATCATTATATAATAAAATAATATTTTCACACTTCCTAAAGAGCCCCTCCTCCGCCTTATAAAAGGAGACCACTTCTAACCAATTCCCAACACCTCTCAGGCCTTTATTATTGTCCAAAATCTACCAAATTAATCTCCATATATCCCTATCCTCCTCTTAGAAGACTTACCTTAGTTAGAAGGCCCTTCAAGAAGTCCTTTTGGTTCAAACCAAAGGATGTTACCCAAATTAAAGGTAACCGTTTCTCTTAACTTCTTTTCTTTTATTTTACTTCTCCAACCCCTAAACTGTTTTTATTCCTTTCTTTTATAACAACACCATTATCCTAAATATACTAAATTTTTTTTATGATAAGTATTTGAACTAAACTTACACACACCTTCATCTAATTGGTGATGAACATAATGTTTCTGTGGATGGAAAACTAACGCCTCACGAAACGATGATTGCTCAATTACCTCCTACCACCTATCATGGTGGACATTATGATGGAAATATATTTATAAATGATAAATATTATGTTTATATTTTCTTTATTATTCTATATTTTTTTTATCATACCATAATGGTTTCCATTATGGGAAAACGTAATAATTTCATTTGAGGAAGTGCGGACTACCGCCCCCTCAAAGTGAAATGACTCGTTAGTACCATATGTGGGACATATAAAGGATGGAGTTAATGATATTATATATGATATGATATTAAAAATATAATATATCTATATATCATTATGTTTTAATTCCATTAAAATAATAAATATAAATTAAAGTAGCATTCATGTGTACGTACGACTTACCGTCTCCTTGAACGGTGCATTTCATTTCTTACCCCAAAATGATATGTACTATTATAAATACATGTATATACTGGATATATATGATATCTAAATCATGAATATCATTATGAATATAATTAAATTTTGACCATGTGAACAACTTTTAACTATAAGGTGTTCATTTTTTACTCAAGTGCTAAATATCGACAAAACGATCATTATTAATTTAAATGATTACATATTATTTATAACATGGTAATAAGTGATATAAAAGGAATAATAAATTTTAAAAAGGATCTTAAGAAATTATAAATTAACTTTATTTTATTATTCAAGCTATTAAGGAACGAATGGGTAAAGTCGTACATGAGGTAAGGGGTTTCTTATCTCACTTTTAATTTCGTGAGATTTCCATTGTTCACCACTTATTTATTGCATGTGATGTATTGTGTACTACCATTTGATATATATTATCATGATTATATTTATATTCATGATATTCTACTATTTATTTGGTTATTATTGACTATTGTTCATACGACTCGATTAATTAAAATGATGTAAGGATTAATTTCACAATCTCATCATTATCTGAGGTTGTTTATACGTAATTATCTACTGGGACCTCTTTATCATCCACATAATTGTTTCTTAAAAATGTATTCCAAAAAATTTCTACTATTTACTAGACTATGGGTTAAAGTCATTTATATCCTTGTTAGACTTTTTTATAAAATGTTTTGAGAGGAATATTTCTGTCATTTTCCAAACAAGGTACTTTTAACCTATTCGACAAAATTAAGGTAAGAATGTTTTTTTAACTTATACGGAAGATGCGGCTATTTTCCACCATTATAACATCGTCCAAACTTACCTTAAAATATTATAATGATATTTTCAAAATAAATGTTTTCTTTATAATTATGCGACTCTTAAATGATTTCCAAATAGAAAGTGATATTTCTCTAAAAAAAGGTTTTGATTTCATCTATGTCAACATCGTTTGATGGATTTTAAATTTATTTGATGTTTATTTATTATAATACAATCTTTCATATTGTATTGAATTAGTTAAGATATTTTTGACTGTGGATGGTCTATTTTTATACCATTCATGGTTTTTGGTTAATGTGTTGACATTTCGTATGCTAGTTTTAATACGAATGATTATGTTATATTTAAACATTTTCTTCTGATGAATGTATTGGACTAGTATGTTCCATTTTGGAGACCGGTAAAAGTAAGACCTTTGATTTGGGGTCTGGTTATAGCAGTCCCTCCGGGATATAGTCCGGTTACAGAGGCTCTCCAGGATGTAGTTCGTTTACAGAGGCTCTCCGGGTTGGAGTCCAGTTATATAGGCTCTTCGAGATGGAGTCCGGTTACAAAGGCTCTCTGAGTTTGGGTCTTGTAATAGTTATTCCATAGGTCCTAGCAAGAGGCCTTCACAATGAAATTAAAAGTCTGGTATTATATATTCCCTCATTATGAAAATAATATTGATGGTTCATGTGGTCATTTGACTAGTAGAATACCCATGATTATGTTTTATTATGGCATTATTTACTCAGCTCATATTCCTTCCATAAAAGTATTCAAGTTTATTATTGGTATAGGAATGTGGTTTTAATTATTCACCATGCTAGATATTTTTGATATCTTATTCTATATTTCTTACCCTTAGTGAGCGTTTGGGCTCTCCCCTTTCTATGTTTTATTTTTCCCAGGATTCCAAGAAGAGTATTGTGATTGATATGCAGGGTTAAGCTAAGGGAATAATGGTGTTCATAAAAGATTATTTATGTTGTGTTGTATATTATAAATTGTAATTTAACATTCAAGTATCTAGTCTATTTTCCAATATTGCTAAACCGATCGGTCCTTCGGTACTTGATTCCTTGTAATCATGCCAATGTATTAAAGTAATCAACCGACTCTGGGTAACTGGGGTCGAGGAATTATAGTTGGTATCAGAGGAAGTTTTGCAATAACCTTGGAAACAAGATTTAGATAAACTCTAATTAGAACACATAGCCCTGATATAGACTTTGAGGATTAGTACAGAATATCTTCCTAGAATTTTGTTAAATTGGAGATTTTTTAAGTTTTCCAAGCAAATACAACCCTTTCTGGATACAATCATGTAGAGGCGGCTCAGGCACAGATGTACCTAGTGGTTAAATCCGAAAACATAGCTTTGAGCTAGACTCGAATGGGAACTGGTTCACAATAATGGGCCTTGATTCACTCTTGGTTACGACACTCCCAGGGTATATGGTTAAGATAATTCTAATTTTCTTTAAAAATCATTATGAAGGGTTTATGAGTATATACTTTTCAAAGAAAACATTTTTGTGATCATGGATTGTATCCATAAAATATTAAATTAAATTTAATTGTTTTACAAGTTTGGAATTATGTATTTTGATTCATAAACTAATCTAGTTTATGCCATTGTATAGAAATGGCACCCAGTAGAAGGAAAGTGAACTCCAGTAATACGTATGATCCAAAGAGTAAGAAGGATCATATATTTCATGGTATTAAGCCAACATTTAGAAGGAAAATAGTCTCCCATTTATTCTCAACATATAATGAAATAGTATCATGTGTTAATAAGATAAGTAAAGAATTATCTGAGTCCTATGGATTTGAAGAAAAGCATGATAAGAAAAGCATATAAGAGAAAATGATTGATAAAGGGAAGAGGGAAAATAGAGGATTTTCCTATATGTGATAACTATGGAAAGAATCAACTTGGTAAATGATTGAAGGGAATTGGAGTTTGTTATATGTGTGGAGAAAATGTACACAATGTACATGATTTCCAGGGTAATAAAAAAGTTTCCAATGTTCAATGGTTCATTTACAAGGATTTGGGACACTATGTGAATCAATGTCTAAATCATCAGTGTATACCCCAAATAGAGCTATTTGATAATAATAAAGTTATGATACTACCAAAGATGAATAGGAATGATTAGATTTATTACGTTGTAATTAAATTATTGTTCCATTTGAGTATTTTATTAATGATGTACATGTTATAATAATTATAGAGTATATACGGATTGTACTGTAGTACTATTTCATTAAGGACTTGAGATTGTGTGGAACCAAGAAAAGTGACTCAATTGCAGGTTAAATTTTTATAAAATTTATGGTTGAGAGAAAGATAAACCATAATATGGTTCTGATACTGAGGTATTGATTTTGTAGTAAGAGATGGTTGATTTGGATAAATTATATTGGATATTCTTGACTTCCTTGGAACTGATTAATAGTTTTTTTATTTCATCATTGTTGGAATATTAAATATTTTTTGATATAATGAATATACCAAGTATTATATAAAGGATAAGGGAGTATGAATGTATTCAATATGGTTTTAGGGTAATTTAGGGTGTTACCAAGTTTTAAAATAATACATGATGAAGTTGTTCACATGTTATTATGTGGAAAAAAGGATCTTCATTGTGTTTAACTTCCTTATCAATTTTAGAATGTGAGTTTGGATAGATTTATTTTGGATAAGTGTAAAGGTAGGAATGGATTAAGATACTTTTTTTAAGGTTATTTTTTGATTTTTATAAAAAGGACAACACGCAAACCGTGTGAAAACCCACCGCATCGGAAAAAGATGCGGGAATCGAACCCACAACTATAGTGCTATTGGGATTTATTGCCTACCACTGGACTACGTGAAGTACCTGGATTGTATAATGTAGTTCATTTTTTTAAAAGGGTCTGATATGTGAATTATAAATTCATTTTTTGGAACCCTATACAAATATGATAAATAAAATATTATTTTTAATTTCTATTATCTATTACAGTAAAAGAAGAGTTTGTGGTAGAAATTAGTTAAAGGATGGAACTCTACATGTCAAGTATATATATATATATATATATATATATATATTATTCTCTTATTCTATGAAGAAAATAATTATTAAACTTTAGGTCAGAGATCTTAAAACTGAAAATGTGTTATCCTTATACCTTATGTTTTGTTGAACCGATGATATTTTAAATCATAAGAGATTGATGGCTCTCAGACCCTCGATTCTACAATTGTTTCTGATTGATGACCTCAATCACTCCCTATAAATATTTACGTTTTTCCCCAATTATGTGTCTCTAATTACCAGCAATGTTTTCCTAATCGAGATCATAATTTGGTGGTGAATTTTTCATTCCCCATTTCCTCTTATTAAAACTAAATTTTATAAACCCAATTTCCAATGTGGGGTTTCCCACAAAGGTATTTTCTATTTTCATCCTTTTATTTTCGACGAACAACTTCAAATTGAGAGGACCCAATTTATTTAAGTAGGGAATAATGTAACACCCCAAGATTTCAAAGTATGTTATTTCTTCAATGTAATTCAATAACTTTCACTACATGCAACACCGAGTTCAAGGACACCACGACTTACCAAACTAGTCGGTCAAAAGCAGTTATGAATAGTATTAACTAAATTTTGAAATTTATATTATCCTTATAATTTTATATTCCATATTATGAGTTTCTTAAACATAATGTAATAACAAATTCAATTTTTAGATAAAGGAAGTATTTTTTAGAAAATGAATTTTTACAGCCTTTTGAGGGAAAACCCTTTTTAAATCCAATATTTGACTCTTTTATATATTCAATTTGACAAAATAAACTTCTAATTTAGAATTTGGAGATAAAAATTTAGTTTTGATAAATTTTTGGTATTTTTCTAATAACTTTCATATTTTGGTGAATAGTTAAAATAGTAAATTTTAATTAAAAACAACGTTTTCCACCGAAATAATTTATAGTGTTAAATTTTAAATTTTAAAGGTTTGGAAGTATAAAAAGATTATATTTTTAACATTTAATCCAATTCTGGTCATTGTAAGTAATTTAATATTGAAATTGGACATAAACCAATGTCAATATTTTGATAGTTATTATTTCTTAAAAATACGCCTTTTGGTTTTGACAACGGGAATTAATTTTAAATTAATAAATTAAACTTCTATGTTTTTAATTTGGTAAGATATACATCATTTTTGAATTTGGAATATCGAAATTAGCTTAGGGTGAATTTTTGGTATTTTTCTGAAAACATTCAATTTTTGATGAATAGTGAAAAACACTGAGTTATAGTTTAAAACTGAATTTTTACATAATTAATTATTTGTTTCTTTAAAATTAATATAATTCAAAATAGATACATAATAACTATATAAGTTCAATTTAATTAATTTGAGTTAGTTTAGGATAATTTTAGATATATAAAAATTTTATTGAACTTTTCACTGACTTTTACCCACATTCTAGAATAATTTGCAAACTCACATAAAAAATAATTTTACCGCTTCTGTGAGTTGAATTTCGAAAATCTGAGAAACATAGTTAATATCGAGGAGTAAAATGTGGTTCAATAAGATAAAAATAATTTTGATTAACACTATCTTTTGACTTTTATTTACCATGGTTAAAGGTAAATAGTGTAATTCAATGTAAAAAGAATATTGTAATAATTCAAAATTACCTTAACACATGTCCTAACCTTATTTTATGATTAATTTACAACCATGGGCATCCTTGGGTCGACTTCGGGACCCCATGAATGTTACGACCCCAAATTTTGAATAAATCTGGTTTCCAAATGTTGTGTGTTATTTTATTTTTTATACTCAACAAAACTATTTCATTTGATAACATGAGTATAATTAAAATGAGACCGTTGGTTTTTTAATGTTACATGACCATTGGTCAATATGACCTCTAAAAACTAAACGTTTCAATTTTTGTCTCTAAATACAAGTGATGATGGTTAATTAATATAGAACGAAGATTTGATGGCCTCACCCAGTAGCCTTGGACCGATCGAAGCCCATCTAACAGAACTTGGTAAGGAGGTAGCACCACTAGGATTTTCTCTGGACCAAAACCAAGCCAAAATTCATCGTGTGAAGCTAGAATGGGATTGCCTTCACGAGAAGTTCAAACTGATAGAAATTACTACTCGTGCAATGTTGGTCGAGCCTCCCTCAGATTCTCTCACCTTAGCACACCTTACACTTAGGTCCTATGCTGGTGTGATAAGGGGCTATTTAAGGAGACCTTAACTGCCTTGTGTTATCCTTTGTTTTAAATAAAATTTTTGATTTCTTCTTATGATGAAGTTGATGAATTTTCGAATGGCCGGATATATATAGTATGCATATTTTTGATGAATTTTAGAAAAAGGATATTTTAAAAATATTTATATAAACCTTAAATAATTAAAAATGTGTAATGATTTTCAAAAAATGGTCTTCTACAATTATGTTCAGTATGAAATTTAGTGTCTAATAAGATTAACTTAATTTTTGATGAATAATAAATTATGAATAGTGATTTTCATCTTAGGATTAGTAATGTGACCAAATGGATTAGTAATATCACTTAAAAAGGTATTAATATAATCTAGGCACCTTGATTAAGTAATGTGATTCAATAAAATGGTTAAATAACGGTTTCATAAAATATTATTCAAGTATTAGTTTTTTTGGGTGAATAGTATTTATTAATTAAAAAATAAATTAGAAAATATTTAGAAAATTAATTTTATAAAATGGATTTCATTTTTGAACTCAGAGCATCGATATTATGTTATGGTAATTTTTGGGGATTTTTTTGAAAAAATGAATTTTCGGTGAATAATTTATTTATTTTTAAAATAAATTAAAAATATTTGGAAAATTGTTTTTATAAAATGGAGTTCATTTTTAAAATCAGAGCATTGATATTTGGTTAAGGTGAAATTTTGGGTTTTTTCTGAGAAAGTTGAATTTTCGATTAATAGTGAAAATACAGTTTTAGGGTTTCGGTATGTTTAATGACATCATAACTATGTCATGATGATGTAATGAGATATTTTACGGTTTTTCCGACCAAAGGTGATGAATTATTGTATGTGGGACCCATGTGGCCAATACCATGGGCAAATACCATGGGCAAGCCCATGGTTTTGCCAAAACCACCAACGAGGTGTCCCTTGGCCATTAATGCCTTGTCCCCTCACTTTCCCTACGAAAACCAAGCCATACTCTCCTCCATTTGACTTCCAACTCTCCCCCAACAAAGTTCTGGTCTCATAAACTCCCATGGAGTCCTCCTAATGTCCCCCCAAGCCCTCAATGTCCCAACCTTTGAGTTTTAAGAGTTACGTTTTAAGGTAAGGGATCTTACCTCTCTCTTTCTTTTCAAGTAGTCTCTTTTATGTCATTTCTTTCATGCTTCATGATCTTATGTTGGAAAATGTTATTTTATATTCCTCTTACTTCCCTTTTCATCTTCATATGATGAGAGACCCCCTCTTTCTCTCACCATTTCATTTTAAGAATGTTAAAGTGTCGTCGTTAGGCTGCCGAATTTTTAAGGTATTCTTTCACCCTTCTCGTTTTCAAGTTCTATTTTCATGTCAAGTGTTTCAAGTTCCTTTTTATTATGTTGGGGTATGATCTATAAATCTATCATAATGATATTTTATGTTCATATTATGAGAGAACTTATTTTATCTATTCAATTCAGTATTTTGATGTTTTAAGTGGCACTGTTAGGCTGCTGAATTTTTAAGGGATTCGTTCACCTTTCTAATTTTTCAAAGTTCTACTTTCATGTCAAGTCTTTAAAGTTCCTTTTAATTATTTTGGTTTATGATCTCTAAATATATAATACTTATCTTTTATTTTCATATGATGAGAGACCCTATTTGATCTCTTCAATTCAGTATTTTGAAGTTTTAAGTGGCGATGTTAGGCTGGCGAATTTTTAAGGGATTCGTTCACCTTTCTCATTTTTCAAAGTTCTACTTTCATGTCAAGACATTCAATTGACTTTTTATTATTTTGGGGAAGTATCTCTATATCTATCATACTGATATTTTATTTTCATATGATGAGAGACCCTATTTGATCTCGTCAATTCATTTTTGTTGAAGTTTAAGTGATGCTGTTAGGCTGCCGAATTTGTAAGGGATTCTTTCACCTTTCTCCTTTTTCATGTCAATCTTTCAAGTTCATTTTTATTATGTTGGAGTATGATCTATATATCTATCATAATGATCTATAATGTTCATATGATGCGATACCCTAGTTGATCTCGTCAATTCATTTTTTTCAAGTTTAAGTGACGTCGTTAGGCTATTGAATTTTTAGAAGAGAAATCTTATTTTTGTCTTCCTTTAATGTTCTTCATATCATATGGTATATCATTCAAATTTCATTACCATGTTAATAAATACCTTATGTTCTGTTCCCCTACTATTTTATGGATCATTTATGAGTGGGTGACCCAAGTCCCCTCTCTTTTCAATGTTTTCTATAACCTTGTAACAAAGTTGTTATGCTGTAGAATTTTCACCTCAAAATGCCTCTCTCTTTTTCTCAAAATTATTTTATGTTATTAAGTAAATACTCAAAGCTCATATTTCTATAAGTGTATCCACATATATATCAAAATGTTCTATTTTAAATTCTGGGATTTATGTACATGAAACCCTCTTTCCCATTACGTGTGTTTAATGTGACATAAAGATCATGTCTTTAAAAGAGTTTTTAAAACGTTATGATTATGAAATGAATCACATTTATTTTATGCTATATGGGTTGATTATGAAATGATTGATGATGATATATGTGGCTCACATGATAATAAAGACATGTCAATGGTGCGCCCAGATAGCGCTCCAGTGCATTGGGTAAAGACTTAATCTCTAGAGATGACCATTTAGACTTATTCCTTGGTGAATAACCTTGGTAATTTTTTAATGACACCTTGGGGATGGACCTTGGTGAAATGAAATGATTGTCAATATTAAATTTTTTAGCCACATATTCAAGTTATTAAAAATGTAATTTTTATTATGATATGCCTCACGATTTATTTCTCATGCCTTAATGTTTCTTTTTCATAACATTGTTGATGTATCCCATGCTCACATGTTAAATGTTTCCCCTTGTTTCCTTTACTAGGACTTCTGCTCACCCTTTCTTTTGATGTATGTCCCCAGGTTTTTAGATGCAGTAATGAACCTAGGATGAACATGAGGAGAAGCCTTTCAAGTGTTTAAGAAGAATGTTTTATGTTTTCATGTTTTAAGTTCCTGGGTTTCAAGACACTAACCCTTAAAGATCCTCGGTTTTGAAAAATGTAATGAAAGTTTATGTGATAAAAACGCCGGATGCTATAGTCGGTATCAAAGGATGGTTTAGTTATTTACGGAAATTAGGATATTAAAACTCTAGGAAGAACCCTATAGAATATTTTGAATATAGGAAATCTTCCTGGTATTTTGGTGAGTATTGAGTAAGGGGCTGCCAAGCAATTACATCCCTGTCTTGATACGAGTAGGTAGAGGTGGCTCTGGAACAGATGTACATAGGGGTAAAACCCTAAAACATTACATTGAGCTAGAATCAAACAGGAACTGGTACATGACAATGGGCCTTGCTGTAATCTTGGTTACAACACTCCCAGAGGATATGCTTTGGTAAATTCATAAGCTTAGTATGGACAATTATTAAAGGAACAAAGATAAAATAAAATAAAGATTCACATAAGAATATATGATCATGGATAACATAGTTGAAACCTAGGGGATCACAAGTTAGGGTATACTTTTCTTCTACAAGTTATCCTTATATGGTTTAAGGTCCTTTTCATGTTTATTGGCTAAGTATTTAAGCCCCTAATTATACTTTCTCTTCATAGTTAATGGTGGGAAATAGAAGAACATGTCCCAACAACCAATGTGATAGGAAATGTGATGATTTCCATATTAATATGATATAGACGATTAGGGGATTAAAAGATGATTATTATTTTGGAAGACGTTAACTATTTTGGGGACCCTATATGATCGAGGTAAATAGATTACTATGGTATTTTCATTAAGGAGTAAGGTTGACTTATATTTTGAAGAATCGATGAATTTAAGGTGTACTTATAGTAATTTAGGTTACTTATGGAAATTATTAACCTATCATGGGTAAAATATGTTGAGTTTAGATAATTTTTTTATAATATGTTAGGAGTGGTTGATGTGTTTTAGAGATGAACAATTATGTTTATTTTTTAAGACTATGTTATCAAATTCTTCTTGTATTTGGGTTTCAATCTTAGTTTGGTTTATTTTGAGGAATTTTATGAACAGTTATTTATGGAATGGTCTATGGTGAACTTTGGGTAGCACCATGGATCTTTGAAGATTTAAAAGTAGTTTCCCTTCCTATGGGATTCTTTCTTTAGGAAGAGTTATTTTATCTTACCCTTTCTTTTTTTGGGATAATGTTTAAAGGTAGAAGAAATTGATAGTTAATCTTTTGTGGATTAAGTGACTCTCAAGAATATGATTATTGTGTTTTGATGAGACCAAGTGTTTTTGAATGCTCATCAATTGGAGAAAAGATTAGTTTTGGGTAGAAACTTATTAAAGGATGAAACTATACTTGAAGGTAGGTATATGTCCTTATGTTTTTTTCCATATAGTAAATGAATTCCTCAAAATTATTAAAAGGAATATAAAATAAAAACATTGTTGGTATAAGTTTCCTACTGGGTAATCAAGGACCGTTTACACACATCATAAGTTTGTGATTTTCTTGTGGTTAACTTTCTCTTAATCATGTTTTCTATCACTCTCCCTCAGAACTTGGCCCATTGTTTTTCTTCCATGTCAATGTTTTCCTACATGGAATCCTAGTGTGGTTTTACTCGGGTGACCTTTGTACTTCCCTTTCTTTCTTTTAAAGTAATAGTTTTACTGACTCCTTTTCCGATGTGGGACATTCAATAAAATTTAAAAACCCAATTTTAAAAATTGCGAGGATGTAATTTCTTAAGGGGGGGAAGATTGTAACAACCCAAAATTTTGAATAAATCTTGTTTCATAATTTTTTGTGTTATTTTATTTTTTATACTTAAAAAACTGTTTCATTTGATAACATGATTATAATTAAAATGATACCGTTGGGTTTTGAATGTTATATGACCATTGGTCAATATGACCGCTAGAAACTAAATGTTTCGATTTTTGTCTCTAAATAAAAGTGATCATGGTTAATTAGTATAGAAAGAAGATTCGAAGGCCTCACCCAGTAGTCATGGACCGATCGATGCCCATCTAACAGAACTTGGGAATGAGGTAGCACCACTGGGCTTTTCAATGGACCAAACCAAAGCCAAACATCATTGTGTGAAGCTAGAATGGAATCACCTTCGCAAGAAGCTAAAACTGATAGAAATTACTACTCGTGCGATGTTGGCCAAGCCTCCCTTGGATTCTCTCACCTTATCACACCATACAATTAGGTTCTATGCTGGTGTGATAAGGGGCTATGTAAGGAGACCGTAACTGCCTTGTGATATCCTTTGTTTTAAATAAAAATTTTGATTTCTTCCTATGATGAAGTTTATGAATTTTCAAATGACTGGATATATATAGTATGCATATTTTTATGAATTTTAGAAAAAGTATATTTTAAAAATATTTATTTAAACCTTAAATAATTAAAAATGTGTAATGATTTTCAAAAAATGGTCTTCTACAATTATGTTCAGTATGAAATTTAGAGTCTAATAAGATCAACATAATTTTTGATGAATATTAAATTATGAATAGTTATTTTATGCTTATGATTAGTAATGTGACCAAATGGATTAGTAATATCACTTAAATAAAGTTTTAATATATTCTAGGTACCTTGATTAAGTAATGTGATTCAATAAAATTGTTAAAAAATAGTTTCATAAATTATTATTCAAGTATTAGTTTTTTTGGGTGAATAGTGTTTTTAATTAAAAATTAAATTAAACATATTTAGAAAATTATTTTTATAAAATGGATTTCATTTTTGAACTCAGACCATCGATATTAGGTTATGGTAATTTTTGGGGATTCTTCTGAAAAAATGAATTTTCAGTGAATAGTGTATTTATTTAAAAAATAAATTAAAAATATTTAAGATTTTTTTTTATAAAATGGAGTTCATTTTTGAAATCAGAGAATTGATATTTGGTTAAGGTGAAATTTTGGGTTTTTTCTGAGAAAGTTGAATTTTCGATGAATAGTGAAAATACAGTTTTAGGGTTTCGGTATGTTTATTGACATCATAACTATGTCATGATGATTTCATGAGATATTTTAATGGTTGGACAACC
This sequence comes from Viscum album, assembly GCA_963277665.1. Lineage (NCBI taxonomy): Eukaryota > Viridiplantae > Streptophyta > Magnoliopsida > Santalales > Viscaceae > Viscum > Viscum album. Next base: position 1,322,783,775 of record OY728142.1, on the reverse strand, counting down.
AAAGGTGATGAATTATTGTATGGGGGACCCATGTGGCCAATACCATGGTCAAATACCATGGGCAAGCCCATGGTTTTGCCAAAACCACCAATGAGGTGTCCCTTGGCCATTAATGCCTTGTCTCCTCACTTTCCCTATAAAACCCAAGCCATCCTCTCATCCATTAGACTCCAAACTCTCCCCCAACAAATATCTGGTCTCATTACCTCCAAAGGAGTCCTCCCAAGGTTCCCCCAAGCCCTTAAGGTCCCAACCCTTGAGTTTTAAGAGTTACGTTTTAAGGTAAGGGATCCTACCTCTCTCTTTCTTTTCAAGTAATCTCTTTTATGTCATTTATTTTATGCTTCATGAGAATATATTGGAGGATGTTCTTTTATATTCATCTTACTGATCTTTTCATGTTCATATAATGAGAGACCCCCTCTTTCTCTCATCATTTCATTTTAAGAATGTTAAAGTGGTGTCGTTAGGCTGCCGAATTTTTAAGGGATTCTTTCACCCTTCTCATTTTCAAGTTCTATTTTCATTTCAGGTGTTTCAAGTTACTTTTTATTATGTTGGGGTATGATATATAATTCTATCATACTGATATTTTATGTTCATATTATGAGAGACCCTATTTAATCTCTTCAATTCAGTATTTTGAAGTTTTAAGTGGCACCGTTAGGCTGCCGAATTTTTAAGGGATTCGTTCACCTTTCTCATTTTTCAAAGTTCTACTTTCATGTCAAGTATTTCAAGTTCCTTTTTATTATGTTTTGGTATGATCTCTAAATCTATCATACTGATATTTTATGTTAATACGATGAGAGACCCTATTTGATCTCTTCAATTCAGTATTTTGAAGTTTTAAGTGGCGCTGTTAGGCTGCCGAATTTTTAAGGGATTCGTTCACCTTTCTCATTTTTTGAAGTTCTACTTTCATGTAAAGTCTTTCAAGTTCCTTTTTATTATGTTGGGGTATGATCTCTATATCTATCATACTGATCTTTTATGTTCATTTGACAAGAGACCCTATTTGATATTGTCAATTCATTTTTGTTGAAGTTTAAGTGACGTCGTTAGGCTGCCCAATTTTTAAGGGATTCTTTCACCTTTCTCCTTTTTCATGTCAAGTCTTTCAAGTTACTTTTTATTATGTTGGGGTATGATCTCTATATCTATCATACTGATCTATTATGTTCATATGATGAGAGACCGTGGTTGATCTCATCAATTCATTTTTTTCAAGTTTAAGTGATGCCGTTAAGCTGCTGAATTTTCATAAGAGAAATATTATTTTTGTCTTCCGTTCATGTTCTTCATATCATATGGTATATCATTAAAATTTCATTACCATGTTCTTAAATCCATTATTTTATGTCCCCCTACTATTTTATGGATCATTTATGAGTGGGTGACCCAAGTCCTCTCTCTTTTCAATGTTTTCTAAAACCTTGTAACATAGCCATTGTGCTGCAGAATTTTCATCTCAAAATGCCTCTCTCTTTCTTCTAACAATTATTTTATGTTATTAAGTGAATACTCAAAGCTCTTATTTCTACAGGGGTAATCACATATATATCAAAATGTTCTATTTTAAATTCTGGTATTTACGTACATGAAACCCACTTTCCCTTTCAGTGGGTTTAAAGTGACATAAAGATAATGTATTTAAAGTAGTTTTTAAAATGTTATGATTATGAAATTAAAACCCATTTAATTTATGCTATATGGGTTTTTTATGAAATGATTTATGATGATATATATGGATCACATGATAATAAATACATGTCAAGGTTGCGCCCAGATAGCGCTCTAATGCATTGGGTAAATACTTAATCTCTAGAGATGACCATTTACACTGATACCTTGGTGAATAACCTTGGTAATTTTTTAATGACACCTTGGGGATGGACCTTGGTGAAACTAAATGATTTTCAATATTAAATTTTTTAGCCACATCTTCAAGTTTTAAAAAATTTTATTTTTATTATGATATGCCTCACGATTTCTTTCTATGCCTTAAAGTTTCTTTTTCATGACATTGTTGATGTATCCCAAGTTCACATGTTAAATGTTTCCCCTTGTTTCCCTTACTGGGCCTTCTGCTCACCCTTTCTTTTGATGTATGTCCCCAAGTTATGAGATGTAGTAATGAACCTCGGATGAACATGAAGAGAATCCATTCAAGTGCTTAAGAAGAATGTTTTATGTTTTCATGTTTTAAGTTCCTGGTTTCCAAGACAATTAACCTTAAAGATACTCAGTTTTGTAAACTGTAATGAAACATTATGTGATAAAAAGGCGGGATGCTATAATGAAGTCACTTATGAATGATAATGACATTTTAGATTAATTAATTTAAATTAAAGACAAAATTGACAAAAAAAAAATAGTAATTAATTTTTATATATTGTTATGTATGTAATATTTTTGAATATAAATATTCATTAGAAAGCTACAAATATTTCCTATATCATGGTATTTTTTTATAATTTTTAGACATCAAATAAATAAAATTATTTATGACACAATAATGATCAAGTATTTACCTCATTAATAAAAGATTTAAATAAATTAGATTATAAATATTAAAATAATTTCCAAAAATTGTCCAATTATTATTGGATGATTTTATTTAGACCATGATTCATCTTAACTTTGACTCTAATGATTTTTTGACCTTTAGAAACTGAATATCATTATATAACAAAAAATTATTTACACACTTTCTTAAAGAGCCCCTTCTCCCCCTTATAAAAAAGGGACCACTTATATCCAATTCCTCACACCTCTCAAGCCTTTAGAATCATCCAAACTATGCACATTTATGCTCCATATATCCCTCTTCTCCTCCTAGAATCCTTACCTTAGGCATAAGGCACTTCAAGAAGTCATTTTTGTTCAAACCAAAGGAAGTTACCCAAATTAAAGGTTACAGTTTCCCTTAACATCTTTTCTTTTATTTTACTTCTCCAACCCCTAATCTAATTTTATTACTTTATTTTATAACAACACAAATATCCTCAATATACTAGAATATTGTTATGATAAGGATTCGAACAACACATACACACACCTCTGTCTAATTGGTGAAGAACATAATGTTTCTGTGGATGGCAAACTAATGCCTCACGAAACGATGATTGTTCAATTACCTCCTACCACATCTCATTTTGGCCATAATGGTGGAACTGTATTTATATATTATATATATTAAGTTAATTTTTTCTTCATTCTTTTGAATTTTTCTTTTATAGCATACATTAATGGTTTCCATTATGGGTAAATGCTATAATTTCATTTGAGGAAGTGCAGACTACCTCCCCCTAAAAGTGATATGAATCGTTAATACCATATGTGGGACATATAAAGGATGTAGTTAATGATATTATATATGATATTATATTGGTATTATAATATACCTATGTATCATAATGTTTTAATTCCTTTAAAATAAGAAATAGAAATGAAAGTATTGTTCATGCATACGTACAGCTTACCATCTCCATGAACGATGCATTTCATTTCTTACCACAAAATGATATGTACTATTATAAATACATGTATATACTGGATATATATGATATCTAAATCATTAATATCATTCTGGATATAATGAAATTTTGATCATGTGAACAACTTGTAACTATAAGGTGTTCATTTTTGACTCAAGTGCCAAATATCGACAAAGCGAACGTTATTAACTTAAATGATTAAATAATGTTTATGACATGGTAATAAGTGATATAAAAGGAATAATAAACTTGAAAAAGGTTCTTATTCAGGTATAAATTAACATTAGTTTGTTATTTAGGATATTAAAAAACAAACAGGTCAAGTCGGACACGAGGTAAGTGGTTTCTTATCTCACTTTTTATTCTGTGAGATTTCCATTACTCACCACTTATTTATTGCATGTGGTGTATTGTGTACTACCATTTGATATATATTATCATGATTCTCTTTATATTCATGATATTCTATGATTCATTTGGTTGTTAGTTACTATTGTACATATGACTCAATTGATTACAATGAGGTAGGGGTTAATTTCACAATCTTTTCATTATCTGAGGTTGTTTATACGTAATTATCTATTAGGACCTCTTTATCATCCACATCCAAGTTTCTTAAAAATTAATTCCAAAACATTTTTACTATTTTTTAGACTATGGGTTAAATTCATTTATATTTATGTTTGACTGTTTTATAAAATGGTTTGAAAGGAATCTTTCTGTCATTTTCTAAACAAGGTACCTTTAACCTTTTCAACAAAATTAAGGTAAGAATGTTTTTTTAACTTATATGGAGGGTGAAACTATTTTCTTCCATTGTAACATTATTGAATCTTCCCTTACAAGATTAAAATAATGTTTTCAAAATAAATGTTTTCTTTATAATTATGCGACTCTTAAATGATTTCAAAATAGAAAGAGATATTTCTCTAAAAAAGTTTTTGAATTCATCTATGTCAGCATCCTTTGATGGATATTATGTTTATTTGAAATTGATTTATTATAATAAAATCTTCCATAATGTATTGAATGAGTTAAGATATGTTTGACTATGGATTTTCTATTTTTATACCATTCATGGATTATGGTTAATTTGTTTACAATTCATATGCTAGTTTTAATAAGAATTTTTATGTTATATTTCAACCTTTTCTTATGATGAATGTATTGGATGAGTATGTTCTGGGTTGGGGACTGGTAAAAGTAAGCCCTCCAGGTTGGGGTCTAGTTACAGAAGACCCTCTGGGATGGATTTCAGTTACATAGGCTCTCCAAGATGGTGTCTGGTTACAGAGGCTCTATGGGATGGAGTCCGGTTATAGAGGATCTCCAGGTTTGGGTCCAGTTACAGTTAGCCCATAAGTCCTGGCATGAGGCCTTGAAACAGAAATTAAATTTAGGTATTATATATTCCCTCATTATGAAAATAATATTGATGGTTCAAGTGGTCATTCGACTTGTATAATACCCGTGATTTATTTTTATTATGGCATTATTTACTCAACTAATATTCCTTCAATAAAAGTATTCATGTTTTTTATTAGTAAAGGAATGTGGTTTCAATTATTCAACATGCTTAATATTTATGTTATCTTCTGTTGGATTGCTTACCCTTACTGAGCGTTTGAGCTCACCCCTTTCTATGATTTATTTTTCCCAGGATTCCAAGAAGAGTATTGTGATTGATATGCAGGGTTAAGCTAAGGGAATAATGGCTTTCATAAAGGATTATTTCTATTGTGCTATATGTTATAAAGTGTAATGTAACATTCATTTATGTAATATATTTTCTATGATTGCTAAACTGATCGGTCCTTTAGGACATGATTCCTTGTAATCATGTCAATGTATTAAAATAATGCACCGACTCTGGGTAACTGGGGTCGAGGAGTTACATAATATATTGTTATTCTTATAGAAGATTAATAAGGAGGTAAAATATATAATTGTTTATAAAATTTATATATTAACCATTTAAACAAATATTGGGTGCATAAAATGTATTCCTGTGTAGATTAATTAACAAATAGTAGTAAATTTTATATTTTTGTGATTTTTCTAGCTGAAAAAGAGTACCCCACATATTAATATGTGTCCCCAATAGATTTCAATGGAATATTATTTGTTATGTATTCTTTGTTATCATATTTTAATGGTAATTATCGCTAATTATTGATATTGACATTTAAATGTTAAGAATGGTTTTGAAATATTTTTAATTGATTATAAATTCATTCAATTAATTGAATGATTTTCTAAGACCATTTTAAGATGTATGGAATTATTTAGATAATGGAAAAAAATTGATCTTATGGGAATTATCGTATATGTAAGATGATATATGATGATATATATGAAATTCCTCCATATGATCTTAGAATATGAAACATTAAATGAATTTGTATGATGTTACTTCATATATAGGTTAGAAAATGAAAAGTCAGTTGATATATATGATATATATTTGATACATAATAAGTTTGATGTGTTTTAATAAGCTATTTTAGTGATGTGTAACATGTTTCTATTGAGACTTATAGAATTTGGAAATGTGAAATGTAATAACCCAGATTTTTTTTTCAGATATGTTTTTTGTTCTAGTTTTTCTTTTGAGAAAAATAGGAATTATTATAAATTTCTATAGTATACGACATGTACTATATGAGTACACACCATGTACTTTATGAGTACACACTGTGTACTAAGTAGCCGCAGGAGGTCGTGTGTTGGTCGTGTGATGGAAATGCACACAACCATATGGGGGTGGCCTGGTGGCCGCCTAATGCGGGGTATGGAAATGACAACTACATGTCATATACTTCTAAAGTACACGTCTTGTATTTTCTTTTTTTCATTAAACACATTGGGGTCGCATCTGACGGACCAAAAGGGCTTCATCTAGGTCTGGTTCATCCAAGAGCTCTCATATGACCACGATCTTCTTCTGAGTTCCCAACTGAGTATCTTATCTCGGACTTGACTGTTTTCGATTGCATTGGGATCACCTAGGTAAGATCTCTCTTCTGTTGTAGCTTCATTTCATGATTCCTCTTCTTTCTCAAGTAATCCTCTATTGTACGTTTCATACATTTTTGTAGATCTTCAGCATTCTAAGGTTATTCAAGCCCTGAGACTCATGTATATTGATCTTTTATTACTGAGTTAGGTGGTTTATGACTTTTTGTTAAAATTATTTGAGTTATATGTGCAATTTTTCCCAATACCCATGAACAAGGTATTGTGCATTTACCGTTTTTTCTCTATTTTTTTCCTGTTCTGCTTGTATGATTTAGTAGAGGTTAATTTAATGTGAATAGGGTTAATTTCTATGATTCAGATGTTTTTCCCATGCATTATTGCATGTTTTGACCATTGGGTCGAGTTTGCCTGTTAGGGTGTTGTTTACTTTTCCAAGCCTAGATGTAGGATGGTGTGATTGTTCAGATATGCTAAAATGTTGTAGAATGATATCCAAGTAGTTCTTGAGGTTTACTTTGGCCAATACGCATTGCTATACCTACTTGGCATACACCGGGTAGTGAGAACCTGGTGTAGTGGACCATAGGGAGAATGGACGTAAGGGCTTCTCCAGAGTCTCTATTTTACTTACGATGCGAGACCATAGGGGTAAATTAATGTAAGTTCTTTCTCAGAGTGTATGTAGTTCCTCGACATGGTCCGTAGAGGGAATGTGATGTAAGTGCTTCTCTAGAGTGACTTTAGTTACGATATGATACTATAAGAAGAATTGATGGTGAGTGCTTCCACAGAGAGACTATGCTTATGCTGAACTGGAGGGGTTATACTGAGTATACTACCTAGAGGTTTGCTTGTACTTTTTTGGTAAAACTAGAGGGGATAGGATGTGAGTACTTCCCATAGGGTTACCAGTTGTGTTATCCATTTTCTTATGTTGCTAGATAGGACTAGAGGGGAAATGTTGTGGGTACTTCCTTGAGGGTTAAATTTTATAATTATCTACTTGGATTAGTTGTTTCCTGATATTTGAAACTATGGATTATTACTTCTAAGTACATTCTTGTTAACTACTTTCTATACTTTACCTTCCATATATTCACTAATTGTTAGGCATAGATCTTGTGGTGGTTTACTACTGGAATTTAGTCTCACACCCTTTTTGGGCTATGCTATTGAGCCCAAACAGATTATATTGATGCAGGTATAGATAAGGGAAAGAACCCTTCTACTTTAGGTACATGATTTGTTCTGGAGCTGGAGAGCATGGGGTCAAACTATGGAGTGCGATGCTGAGGAGTTGTTTACTTGCTTTCTTTTATACTTGGGTTTAGTGTCACTTTATTCAATCATTTTGATTTGTTTGGATGATTTCTTAGACATATATGTCATGCATCATTCATATATATATGTGTGCTCTATTTTATTATTTTCAGTTTTCTGCTATTTACTTTTGTATGGATTATTTCTGCTTCTTCTTCTGTTATTTTTTTACTTTTTCTCTGTTACTCTACCCATGAGGGAATAGTTTCCACACTATCACACCAAAATCCCTCTATAAAAGTCGGCAGCCTCTGGTATTCACGGAAATGCACCTGAGGCCATGTGAACCATTGGGTACGGGGTGCCCTTGGGTGGTTTCTGAAACTGGGACGTTACAAAGTTGAATCAGTGTAGTTTTCTTTTCATCTTGACTTACTATTTAGAGCCAATAATCAGGGATAAGATGGAATAGTTACATGGTAATAAGTTGTGCCAAGGAGTAGCTAACCCATGAATAGGGAAAAGCCAATCTACCTCATTTGTTTCAATTTTTCTTGGTTTTCAAGTTTAATATTGGTCTGATTTTCACCATTGGGTGACTCACATGTATTGTGCTATTATTTTTGATGTTATTGAGGTTCAACTTTTGTTGCAACCCAGTGAGATGAGGGTATTCCATCTCATGCATCATTTAGGCACTTTCTCACAATAACATGTTGTGCATTCTGTCCATTCCATATAGGGTGCATTAGCAATTTCATGATGTTATGATAGATGTTGTGCTAGAGATTCATACTGTTGTGATAGTTTCCTTGATAAAATACCTACTGTTGGATAGGGTATTGTTTGTGTAAGGTTCTGTTTGAATGAATTCCACACTTTGGTTCTTGAGATGTTGTAGGCCCTCATTGATCAGAATTTGGTGGATTATTGACTTTTTTACCTTGTTTATAACATGTGTAAAATTACAAGATTTGATTCGTGGAGAGTATAGGCCCTCACGGATCAGAATTTGGCACTTTAGTGTTTGTTTTAGTGTTTTTATGGGATCTGGATTAGTTTTAGCGGCTTACTGTCTGGAAAAACCTAGAATACATGCTATGTAGTTTGATTACACACCATGTGTTCTTCTGTTCGGGAATAAATTTTTTTTCTTAAGTACACACCATGTATTGTATGTACACGCTGTGTAGTCTCTAACTGTATCTCAAACAGTGTGGGTGGGGATGTGGGGTTTGGAATCTTTGGTAATACATGTCGTGTAGAGGATGTACATGTCGTGTTGTTGAACCATTTAACTGGCATGTCACAAACAACACAGCTTGGAAAAATATTCTTAGTACACGTCGTGTTTGTCTAGAACACACAGCGTGTAAGAACATGGGTTTTTGGAATGGGTAAAAATCCCAACCCTGTTTAAATTTTTAACGAGTTTCTAAGGAAACTTGATTAAATGGGAACTTTCTGGAAATTTCCAGACTACACACCATGTCCATTAAGTACACGTCGTGTATGTACAAGTGAGTAGTCGGATGTGTGCTCACCAAGTACATGTCATGTGATGACCGTGTAGTAGTTACTTACTACACGGCGTGTAGTTTTCAACATGCCATGTATCCCTGTCCGTGTGGTGGCCATAAATGGTGAGTAGGTCATTGGCCGGGTAGAGTCAGGGGCACGCTGTGTTCCCTTTGGTCATGTCGTGTAGTGTAACTGTATATAAGGGAAACACATTGTGTGTGAGTATGTCAGTGAGGAAAGGAAGAGGAACCAAGTACACGCCGTGTACTCATATCGGCAGGTTAAGAAAGTAAGTTGGTGGAATTCTTCCATCTTATGAACAATTAAATGAACTATACATGGCATGTAGTCCCAAAGTACACACCGTGTACTTTCTTTTTTTTGTTTAAAACAGGCAGTAGCCTCGTATTGTGGCAGAACCTCAATAGTTTGGCTGGGTTTAGCGAACCAAGTCGGCTGGATCATCATTTTCTTCCCAAATCTTCATCCAAACTCCAATTCGATCTCCGATTAGTGCGTTGGAACCCCCTCGGTAAGGCCTCGATTCAACTTTGGTCGTTTTGTCTAATTTTTATTCTAGAATGAGTTATAGGTGTTTGAACGGTATTAAATCTTTTATAGATTTAGCGCATTTTAGACTGAATTAATGGCTGTTACCGGAGGTGTAGCATCGTACAAGTCTCAGGTAGGTGGTGCATACCTCATTCTGTGTTTTCGTGGTTGTTTGGGTGACACGGCCTTCGGTGCATTTTCGGTTATTTTGAGCGGGACCTATTTTATCTGCTTTGTTCATACAGTATTTCTTATGAGACCTCTGGGGTGCTTTTGGGTATGCCTGGTTACCAGTTGGATTGAGTAGGGATGGGTGAGGGGTCGTTTCTCATTGGGGCATTTTGGCCGGGGAACACCAATATGGTTTTAACTGAAATGTTAATGTTATAAATTGTTAGTTTAATTTATTGATGTCCGATATAAATTGTTGGAGGCATTAAAGACCTCATTGCTGGTATGGGACAACACCTGATATAGTGCAATTCATCTATTTAGTTTTTTTTACCGGTTTATGTTTTCTGTTTAAATATGTTATATATGCAATTGCTGGTTTGCATCTGTTGTACCCTTTTGGGTTGTGTTGGGTTTCGCCCGGTTATGCTTGAGTGATGCTAATCATAGGTTGGGGCTTTGCCCGGGTTACTTTGGGTGGTTTTGACCACGGGTTTGGGTGTCATGGACGTCGTCTTGAGACAGTACGACTATCAGGTTGGCCATGGCCCGGGTTACTAGGATGGCGATGCCATCCGACTTGAGCAACATGGTCGCAGGGATATGTGGTGTCAGACATGATGGTGGCTTTGGACTATTTTGTGTGATTACCACTCACCGAGACTTTGAGTAGTGTGCATATAGAGATACTCCTTGATGAGGGGGTTTTGACCACTCGTGTAGGTAGAGGCCCCCGTAGATGCTGTTAGGTATTTCGGTTGGGGGAGCTTGTCGTAGAAACCCATGTGGGAGGTTAGGAGCCATCAGGGAATGGGCGTTCCCTCAGGATGTCGGTACATGAGACACGAGATGTCAGGAGGAACATGGTGCCAGGTTACTCTTCTTGGGCGTGCCTTCGGGACGTCGGTACTTGAGACACGACGTGTCAGGTGGCACGTGGTTCCGGGTTACACGACAAAGATTCCGGCATTGGCCGAAGCAGGTGACGCTCCATGGTGGCTGTTGAGCACTAGTGGAGTTTGTGTTTAATTTTGCATTGTACTATTTATTACTTTCCTTGTAAATTCATGACTCTTTAAACACATATATTTGATACACACCATTGGTTGGTATCCTACTGAGATTTTTCTCACACCCTCCACGGGCCCTTCGGGGCACGTGTAGACGTTATGGATTTATGTGCAGGAAAGAGGCCAGCTTCAATAGCTGGGCTGCGTTAGTTATTGCATGGAGATGGTATAGACCTTGAGGTAATGCTGATATGGGGTTTACTTGTATTGTTTACCTTTCTGTATCGGCATGCTTACTTATTGAAGCTACTATGGGTTAGCCATTGGCACCCTTTTATATTCAGTTGTGTATGACCTGCTTTGGATGAATGTTTTAGTGTTTAGTTTTAGTTACATGTTATTAGCATGTTGTTGTGTTTATTTCCTTTGTTGTGTTTTATTTATTGCTTCCGCTATTTATCTATATTTATTATGCTTCTGCTCTGCGGGTCTGGTTCGAGCCTGCTGAGTCTTTGTTTCCGCTGCATATTTATTGTTATACATGGACCAGTACACTTATAATGAACCTCTGAGAGGGTATAGCCTCCCCACTATACCTAACAGACCCTCTCGGCTAGTCAGTAGCCTTTGGCATTCATGGAGGTGCGCTAAGGTAGTAACACCTGACCCGTTCGGCACTGTTCGTGTGGCGGGCCGGGTCTGGGATGTTACAAAGTGGTATCAAATGAGTTTTTGATAGGGATTTAGTAGAAGCTTTTTACTGTAAACTAATGAGTTTGGGGACTCTCATTTATTTATGCAGGTTTTACTGTTTGGGATATGATAGACTGGAGATAGGTTGTTACTGGAACTAGGTTTCTAGGTTGAGCTTGGGTGCCTACAGGCCTAGGTACGAGGGATGGACCTAGTTGCCATGGGTGGGGATTGCAGTTTTCTTTTGCTCAGATTACAGTTTATATGATTTCTACCTTGGTGGCTCAGTTGGTGTGTGAAGTTGTTGATTGTGATATGTGACCCTTGATCCGGTGTGGTAAGGGAGAATTGGACCTTGGCCCTGTATGTCAAGGCTGGGTTTCTTGCATTTTGATAGGAATATTTTAGGGTATTTCAATTTCATAATTGCACGTATTCTTTGTGAAGTGGTAATGCCATGTGAATGAAATATCAAATTCCATGCTTTATATTCATTAAATTGTGAATGGGTGAAAATATTTATAGAACTGCTAGTTGTGCAAATGTGCATGCCATTCTTTATATTTTGTAGAATTGCATATGGCAGGATCTTTGGGACTGACTCTTATGAGAGCAGGCAGGTACTATGGTTGATGCAGTGTAACTGTCAGGATTGGGCGACTCAATCGTTAGTTTGAGGAATGTGAGTTGTCAGGACGGGCATGGCCCGAGGTACTATTGATACTTGGCTCTGTTGAGGGCGGGTAAGGAGTCCATGAGGCCGGGATGCCGTGGGGCATGGGTTGCGTTGAGGGGGAGTAAAGGTAGTTGTTATGCACTGCCTTTTACTGCATTCCTTATCAGCGTAGAATATATTGTTATATATATATGGGTTGTCTGACCATTTATGGTATTCAGTGGGTTACTCCTTCACGGATCGATGGAGCGTCAGGCATGAGATGATACAGTGCCATAGGACCAGGGTCAGACTTCAGTACAGGCAGAGAATGAGCCGCAGGTACAGGCTTAGGGACTGGAGTAGGTTCAGGATCCAGTGTAGGCAGGACAGCCGCTGGGTTTGACATCGTTCGGGCTATGGCTCTACGAACAGCTCTGAGCTATCCTAGTATGTGTCTTGTAGGGGCTTGACGGAGGCGCGCAGGGTGCAGATCCTTCTATGTCTTATCTGACGCGGGAGTTTTAGTCGCAGCACCCACCACTTTTTCATGGTGAGGGTGGTCTGCAGGAAGCTGAGAGATGGATAGAGAGCATGCAGATGATCTTCGAGCAGCTCGAGACGTCTCCAGGGTGGAGGGTCAAGCTGGAGACATACATGCTGAGAGGACCGGTGAAGCGCTGGTTGGATGTACAGGTATAGTATAGCATCCCGCCATTTTATAACAAAAACTTTCATTACATTACACAAATCTGAGGATCGTTAAGGTTTAGTGTCTTGGAAACAAGGATCATAATACATAAAAAAACATAAAACATTCTTCTTAAACACTTGCAAGGCTTCTCCTTAAGTTCATTCTAGGTTCATTACTGCATCTCATAACCTGGGGACATACATCAAAAGAAAGGGTGAGCAGAAGGCCCAGTAAGGTAAACAAGAGGAACATTTTACATGTGAACATGAGATACTTCAATAAGGACATGAAAAGAACTTTAAGGCATAAGAAAGAAATCATGAGGCATTTCATAATAAAAATAACATTTTTCATAACTTGAAGATGTGGCTACATCATTTAACATAGACAATCATGAACATATCACCAAGGTCCATCCCCAAGGTGTCATTTGAAAATTACCAAGGTTATTCACCAAGGTATCGTGAAAATTGTAATCTCTAGTGGTTACATCATTACCCAATGCATTGGAGCGCTATCAGGGCGCACCCTTAAATTTGCCTTTATTATCATGTGAGCCACATATATCATCATCGAACATTTCATAAATAACCCATATAGCATAAAATAAATGGGTTTCATTTCATAATCATAACGTTTTAAAAACTGCTTTAAAGACATGATCTTTACGACACTTTAAAACCCACAAGAAAGGAAGGTGGGTCTCATGTATGTAAATCCCAGAATTTAAAATGGAACATTTTGATATATATGTGAATACCCTTGTAGAAATAAGGGCTTTGAGTATTCACTTTATAACATAAAATAATTTTTGAGAAAAGAGAGAGGCATTTTGAGGGGAAAATTCTGCAGCATAACGGCTAAGTTTCGGGGTTTTAGAAAACATTGAAATGAGAGGGGACATGGGTCACCCACTCATAAATGATCCATAAAACAGTAGGGTGAAAGAATAAGAAGGACATATGGACATGGAAATGAAATTTTAGGGACATACCATTTGAAATGAAAAACATGGAAGGAAAAAGATTAGATTTCTCTTATGAAAATTCGGCAGCCTTACGGCGTCACTTAACTTCAAAAGAAAATGATTTGACAAGATCAAAAAGGGTCCCTCATCATATGATCATAAGAGATCAGTATGATTTATATAGAGATCATACCCCAACATAATAAAAAGGAACTTGAAAGACTTGACATGAAAATTGAACTTGAAAAATGAGAAGGGTGAAAGAATCCCTTAAAAATTCGGCAGCCTAACGGCGTCACTTAAACTTTCATAAAACGAAATGATGAGAGTAAGAGGGGATATCTCATCATATAAACATGAAAGGGCAGTAAGAGGAATATAAAAGAACATCCTCTCACATAAAAACATGGAGCATAATAGGAATGACATAAAAGAGATTTCATGAAAAGAAAGAGAGGGGTCGGATCCCTTACCTTAAAATGTGACTCTTGAAACTCAAAGGATTGGACCTTGAGGGCTTGGGGGCACCTTGGGAGGACTCCTTGGAAGGTAAGAAGACCAGAACTTCGTTGGGGAAGAGTTGAGAGTGAAAACTAAGGGAGGAAAGGGTGGGTATTCATAGGGAAAGTGAGGGGACAAAGCATTAATGGCCAAGGGACACCTCACTAGTGGTTTTGGCAAAACCATGGGCTTGCCCATGGTATTTGCCCATGGTATTGGCCACTTGGGACACCTCACACCTTAACTTACTATTCATAATTCGACCAAATTGAATATATACTTAATACATCATTTAATGATGTCATTAAACACCCGTAACTTAAAAACTATACTTTCACTATTCACCGAAAATTCAACTTTCTCAGAATAATCCCAAAATTTCACCTTAACCAAATATCAATGCTCTGATTTCAAAAATGAAATCCATTTTATAAAAATAATTTTCTAAATATTTTTAATTTAATTTTTAAATAAAAACACTATTCATCAAAAATTCATTTTTTTCAGAAAAAATCCCAAAAATTACCTTAACATAATATCGATGCTCTGAGTTCAAAAATAAAGTCCTTTTTATAAAAATAATTATCTAATTATTTTTAATTAAATTTTTAATTAAAAAACACTATTCATCCGAAAAAACTAATACTTGAATAATAATTTATGAAACCGTTATTTAACCATTTTATTGAATCACATTACTTAATCTAGGTGCCTAGATTATTTTAAAACTTTCTTTAAGTGAGATTACTAATCCATTTGGTCATATTACTAATCCTAAGCGTAAAATCACTATTCATAATTTACTATTCATCAAAAATTAAGTTGATCTTATTAGACTCCAAATTCTTTAATGAACACTTTTGTAGAAGACCATTTTTTGAAAATCATTACACATCATTAGTTATTTAGGGTTTACATAAATATTTCAAAATATCCCTTTTTCAAAATTCATCAATAAAATACATTATAAAATTATCCAGACATTTGAAATTTCACAAACATCACTAAAGGAAGAAATCTCAATTTATTCACCCGAAAGGATTACACAAGGAAACTAGGGTCTCATCACATAGCCCCTTATAACACTGGCATAAGACCTAAGTGTAAGGTGTGCTATGGTGAGAGAATCTGAGGGAGTCTCAGATAACATTGCCCTAGTAGCAATCTCCACTAACTTGAACTTCTCCTGCAAGCGTTTTCGTTCAAGCTTGACACGCTGGAGCTCGGATTGGGCTTGGTCCAAAGCGAAGCCCACAGATGCTACCTCCTTCCCAAGCTCTGATAAGTGGGCTTCGTAAGGGTTGAGTCTACTGGATGAAGCCATCGACTCCTCTTTCTGCATTGACCATTAACATCTTATTAAATAAATAAGAGTAAGTTAATATACTACTCAAAAAGATTGGGTCGTTACATTCTTCCCCCCTTAAGAAATTTCGTCCCCGAAATTTATACTTGAGGCCTAGTCGAAAAGGTGAGGGTACTTTTGCTTCATCGTTTCCTCAGGCTCCCAAGTCGCTTCTTCATATTTGTGATTCCTCCACAACACTTTCACAAGGTGGGTAGTCTTGTTTCGTAGGACCTTGTCTCTACGGTCCAAGATCTCCACTGGCTGCTCCTCATAAGAGAGGTCATGTTCAAGTTATACCACCTCTGGGTTCAGTACATGCGAAGGGTCGGGTATGTACTTCCTCAAGAGAGATACATGGAAGACATCATGAACTTGAGCTAGGTTCGGTGGAAGTGCTAGACGATAGGCCACTGCTCCTATGCGATCAAGGATTTCATAGGGGCCAATGTACCTAGGGCTGAGCTTCCCTTTCTTCCCAAACCGCATGACTCTCTTCCATGGAGAAATTCGAAGGAAGACTTTGTCACCAACACCAAACTCCAAGTCCCTTCGACGATTGTCAGCATAGCTCTTCTGCCGACTCTGAGCAGCCTTTATGTGTTGTTGGATGGCATGAACCTGTTCTGTCATCTCTTGCACGAGATCAGGCCCAAAAAGCTTCCTCTCACCAGTTTCATCCCAACAAGTAGGAGTTCTACACCGCTTTCCATACAGAGCTTCATAGGGTGCCATCTGAATACTCGCATGGAAGCTGTTGTTATAGGAGAACTCCACTAATGGGAGGTGTTGATCCCATCCACCTTTAAATTCCATTGAGCATAATCTCAACATGTCTTCGAGTGTCTGAATAGTCCTTTCAGATTGGCCATCAGTTTGAGGATGATAGGCCGTACTAAAATTCAATTCAGTATTCAGAGCATGCTGAAGACTTATCCAGAATTTTGATGTGAATCTTGGGTCACGATCAGATACGATGGATAGTGGTACCCCATGCAGCCTTACCACTTCCTTCACGTATATCTTGGCAAGCTGATCTAGAGAGAAATCTTCCAGAATAGGGATAAAATGGGCTGTCTTGGTGAGACGGTCCACAATAACCCATATCGCATTGTTCCCTTTGGATGTTTTCGGGAGACCAGTTACAAAGTCCATGGTGATATTATCCCACTTCCATACTGGTATGGGTAGCGGTTGTAATACCCCCTTAGGAAGTTGTCTTTCTGCCTTTACTTGCTGACACACCAGGCACCTTGTAGTGTAATCGGCAATCTCCCTCTTCATGTTATCCCACCAATAATGATCACGAAGGTCTCTATACATCTTAGTGCTTCCCGGATGTATAGAGAAAGTAGAGCTATGAGCTTCATCCATCAGTTCTTTCTTTATCTCCGGAATAGATGGAACACATAGTCTTGTACGAAATTTCAATACACCTTCTTGATCAATATTGAAATCAGGGAACTTCCCATCCTTTACAGCCTCGAACTTCTCCTGCAGTAAAGGATCTTCTTTTTGAGCCTTCTTGATCTTCTCTAGTAATGAAGGTTGAGAAATCATTTGGGATAGGGTTGATGATGTCCCTTTCCTTATAATTCCCATGTCCAGTTTTACTAGATCTTTAATCAAGGGATCTCCTAGGATCCTCATTGTTGCCAGAACAACATGATCTTTCCTGCTTAACGCATCCGCGACTTTGTTTGCTCTTCCAGGGTGATAATGAATTGAACAATCATAGTCTTTAATAAGCTCCAACCATCTCCTTTGTCTCATGTTCAATTCTTTCTGAGTGAAAATATACTTTAGACTTTGGTGGTCAGTGTATATATCACATTTCTCCCCATAAAGATAGTGCCTCCATATCTTTAGAGCAAAAACAACTGCCGCCAGCTCTAGATCATGCGTAGGATAATTCTGCTCATGAATCTTCAACTGTCGAGATGCATAAGCAATTACTTTGTCATTTTGCATGAGGACGCACCCAAGCCCTTTCAGAGATGCATCGCTAAAAATAACGAATCCTTCTCCGATAGAGGGTAGTGTTAACACCGGTGCAGTAACCAATCTCTTCTTCAGCTCTTGGAAACTTTCCTCGCATTCCTTTGTCCAGATGAACTTAACCCCCTTTCGAGTCAACTTAGTTAGTGGATTAGAAAGCCGTGAAAAGTTTTTCACAAACCTCCTATAATATCCTGCTAAACCAAGGAAACTACGAATCTCAGTTACTGTTGTGGGTTGAGGCCACTCCTCCACAACCATTGTCTTTGCAGGGTCAACCGAGATTCCTTCATTGGTTACGATGTGCCCCAAGAAAGCCACTTGTTGTAACCAAAACTCACACTTGCTGAACTTCCCAAAGAGCCTCTCCTTCCGTAGAGTTTTCAAAATAACCCTCAGATGATCTTCATGCTCCTCCCGACTTTTTGAATATATCAAAATATCATCAATAAAAACTACCACAAAGTTATCAAGGTAGTCCTTAAAGACTCTATTCATCAAATCCATGAAAATAACAGGAGCATTAGTCAAGCCGAAGGGCATAACAGTAAACTCATAATGCCCATATCTTGATCGGAAGGCAGTCTTTGGAATATCTTCCTTCTTCACCCTCAGTTGATGATAACCAGATCGAAGGTCAATCTTAGAGAAGAATTGAGCCCCACGAAGTTGGTCAAATAAATCATCAATTCTTGGAAGAGGGTATCTGTTCTTCACTGTGATCCCGTTCAGTTCTCTATAATCAATGCATAGCCGCATTGATCCATCCTTCTTCTTCACAAAGAGAACTGGTGCTCCCCAAGGAGACACACTCGGTCGGATAAACCCCTTCTCCAACAAGTCTTGGAGTTGTTTCTTTAGCTCCTCTAGCTCCACATTTGCCATTCTATACGGAGTCTTTGATATCGGTTGAGACCCAGGTACGAGTTCAATGGAGAACTCTACCTCTCTTTCTGGGGGAGGTCTAGGTAACTCCTTAGGAAATACATCCATGTATTCTTGAACAATCGGAACATCTTCAATTTGTATGCTCTCTTTCCCTTCTTCCTCATCACCGATTAACTCCATAAAGAAAGCTATAGGAGGTGCTTCTAGATAGGGATCAGTTCGGGATATCTCTCCTCGGAAGATAACTGTAGGTCGTTCATTCAAGACTACTGAGATTTCCTTACTTCTGCATTTGATCTTAGCATTATACTTTGAGAGCCAGTCCATCCCTAGTATAACGTCGAATTCCATCATGGGGATGACTACTAAATTTGCGATAAGATTGTGCTCACCAAAGTAAACACTAGAGTCTCTAAACACTGTTGATGCATGGATAATCCCACTTGGAGTCTTGACTGACAACTCTACCTCAAGCAATTCGGGGATTGATTCTACATTCTTTGCAAACTTGGAAGAAATAAAGGAATGCGTAGAACCAGAATCAAATAAAGCACTTGCTAGTTTTGAGAGGACAACAAGAGTACCTGCTACCACATCGTTCGGAACTTCAACTTCAGTTGTTGTGATAGCGAAAGCACGACCTTGCTCCCTTGGCCTCTGTTGAGGTTGATGGTGATTCCCCTCCACCGCCCTCGGATTTGGACATTGATTAGCAAAGTGCCCAAGTTGTCCACACTTGAAGCATGTGACTTCGGGTAGGGCCGGAACCATCTTTCCTCTGTCGTTAGTGTTGGGAAGTTGAGGCTTCACATCACCACGACAATTCCGAGAAATATGGCCTTCTTTTCCACACCTATAGCACTTGCCACTTCCGATCAAGCAGTTCCCCGGATGCTTCTTCCCACATTTATTGCATGTGGCATGTTGCATATGCTTTCCACCTCTTTCCTGATCAAAACTTCTTCCCAGGCTTGGTTCTAGAGTTCTCTTCTTCTCATTAGATTTGTGAGACCACTGTGTCTCCCCAAACTCTAGTTCAACTTTCATAGCACTTCGAACTATTTCTTCATAGCTATCGTAGTCCCTGTTGGCTAGATTCTTCCGTAGATGTGGTCGTAGTCCGCCAAAGAATCTATCAACCTTCCCATTAGGGTCCATGACAAAGCTTGAGGTATAACGGGAAAGCCTTGTGAAGTTCATCTCATAGCTTCCGACAGATTCGTTCTCCTTCTGCTTCAGCTCGAGAAACTCTTTCTCCATTTTCGTTCTCATGGAACGAGGGAAATACTTGTTAAAGAAAATCCCCCGAAATTCTTCCCACTCCATAGCTTCCATCTCTCCTCGTGGCTTCGTGTTTTTGATCAGTGACCACCACTGATCAGCTTCTCCCTCTAGGCGGTAAACAGCAAGGGTGACTTTTTCTTGTTCCGAACAATGAAGTACAGAAAAGATCTTTTCAATGGAGCTTATCCATTGTTCCGCAACCAATGGGTCAGTAGATCCACTGAATGTTGGCGGTCGTTGACGCATGAAGGACTCAACAGAAAGTTGTTCCCTTCGTGGTGAGGTCGGCCTCTCAGCTTGATTCAAGTTATTACTCATAACTTGAGTCAGTTGGTTCATCATCCGCATGAATGTTTCCATTCCGGCTTCCATCGGAGGGCCGTCAGCACATGGTGCATTGCGGTCACCATCGGCACGGTTTCTCCTATTGCCCGCCATTTTCTAAAAGAATAAAACCTTAGTGAGAAACTTATTTCATTTATGAATCTTTTAACTAAGACTTCGTGCTTAGACAATTATAGTTCTCTATAATTCCTTCATAATGATTCATAAAAAGCATGTGATTAACCAAACATATCCCCCGGGAGTGTCGTAACCAAGAGTGCAGCAAGGCCCGTTATCGTGCACCAGTTCCCGTTCGAGTCTAGCTCAAAGCGGTGTTTTCGGGTTTTACCCCTATGTACATCTGTGCCAGAGCCGCCTCTACCTGCTCGTATCCAGACAGGGATGTATTTGTTTGATAGACCACTTACTTAATACTTACCAAAATACCAGGAAGTTTTCCTATATTTAAACTTTTCTATAGGGTTCTTCCTAAAGTTTTTATATCCTAATTTCCACAAATAACTAAACCATCCTTTGATACCAACTATAGCATCCCGCCATTTTATAACAAAAACTTTCATTACATTACACAAATCTGAGGATCGTTAAGGTTTAGTGTCTTGGAAACAAGGATCATAATACATAAAAAAACATAAAACATTCTTCTTAAACACTTGCAAGGCTTCTCCTTAAGTTCATTCTAGGTTCATTACTGCATCTCATAACCTGGGGACATACATCAAAAGAAAGGGTGAGCAGAAGGCCCAGTAAGGTAAACAAGAGGAACATTTTACATGTGAACATGAGATACTTCAATAAGGACATGAAAAGAACTTTAAGGCATAAGAAAGAAATCATGAGGCATTTCATAATAAAAATAACATTTTTTATAACTTGAAGATGTGGCTACATCATTTAACATAGACAATCATGAACATATCACCAAGGTCCATCCCCAAGGTGTCATTTGAAAATTACCAAGGTTATTCACCAAGGTATCGTGAAAATTGTAATCTCTAGTGGTTACATCATTACCCAATGCATTAGAGCGCTATCAGGGCGCACCCTTAAATTTGCCTTTATTATCATGTGAGCCACATATATCATCATCAAACATTTCATAAATAACCCATATAGCATAAAATAAATGGGTTTCATTTCATAATCATAACGTTTTAAAAACTGCTTTAAAGACATGATCTTTACGACACTTTAAAACCCACAAGAAAGGAAGGTGGGTCTCATGTATGTAAATCCAAAAATTTAAAATGGAACATTTTGATATATATGTGAATACCCTTGTAGAAATAAGGGCTTTGAGTATTCACTTTATAACATAAAATAATTTTTGAGAAAAGAGAGAGGCATTTTGAGGGGAAAATTCTGCAGCATAACGGCTAAGTTTCGGGGTTTTAGAAAACATTGAAATGAGAGGGGACATGGGTCACCCACTCATAAATGATCCATAAAACAGTAGGGTGAAAGAATAAGAAGGACATATGGACATGGAAATGAAATTTTAGGGACATACCATTTGAAATGAAAAACATGGAAGGAAAAAGATTAGATTTCTCTTAGGAAAATTCGGCAGCCTTACGGCGTCACTTAACTTCAAAAGAAAATGATTTGACAAGATCAAAAAGGGTCCCTCATCATATGATAATAAGAGATCAGTATGATTTATATAGATATCATACCCCAACATAATAAAAAGGAACTTGAAAGACTTGACATGAAAATTGAACTTGAAAAATGAGAAGGGTGAAAGAATCCCTTAAAAATTCGGCAGCCTAACGGCGTCACTTAAACTTTCATAAAACGAAATGATGAGAGTAAGAGGGGATATCTCATCTTATAAACATGAAAGGACAGTAAGAGGAATATAAAAGAACATCCTCTCACATAAAAACATGGAGCATAATAGGAATGACATAAAAGAGATTTCATGAAAAGAAAGAGAGGGGTCGGATCCCTTACCTTAAAATGTGACTCTTGAAACTCAAAGGATTGGACCTTGAGGGCTTGGGGGCACCTTGGGAGGACTCCTTGGAAGGTAAGAAGACCAGAACTTCGTTGGGGAAGAGTTGGGAGTGAAAACTAAGGGAGGAAAGGGTGGGTATTTATAGGGAAAGTGAGGGGACAAAGCATTAATGGCCAAGGGACACCTCACTAGTGGTTTTGGCAAAACCATGGGCTTGCCCATGGTATTTGCCCATGGTATTGGCCACTTGGGACACCTCACACCTTAACTTACTATTCATAATTCGACCAAATTGAATATATACTTAATACATCATTTAATGATGTCATTAAACACCCGTAACTTAAAAACTATACTTTCACTATTCACCGAAAATTCAACTTTCTCAGAATAATCCCAAAATTTCACCTTAACCAAATATCAATGCTCTGATTTCAAAAATGAAATCCATTTTATAAAAATAATTTTCTAAATATTTTTAATTTAATTTTTAAATAAAAACACTATTCATCAAAAATTCATTTTTTTCAGAAAAAATCCCAAAAATTACCTTAACATAATATCGATGCTCTGAGTTCAAAAATAAAGTCCTTTTTATAAAAATAATTATCTAATTATTTTTAATTAAATTTTTAATTAAAAAACACTATTCATCCGAAAAAACTAATACTTGAATAATAATTTATGAAACCGTTATTTAACCATTTTATTGAATCACATTACTTAATCTAGGTGCCTAGATTATTTTAAAACTTTCTTTAAGTGAGATTACTAATCCATTTGGTCATATTACTAATCCTAAGCGTAAAATCACTATTCATAATTTACTATTCATCAAAAATTAAGTTGATCTTATTAGACTCCAAATTCTTTAATGAACACTTTTGTAGAAGACCATTTTTTGAAAATCATTACACATCATTAGTTATTTAGGGTTTACATAAATATTTCAAAATATCCCTTTTTCAAAATTCATCAATAAAATACATTATAAAATTATCCAGACATTTGAAATTTCACAAACATCACTAAAGGAAGAAATCTCAATTTATTCACCCGAAAGGATTACACAAGGAAACTAGGGTCTCATCACATAGCCCCTTATAACACTGGCATAAGACCTAAGTGTAAGGTGTGCTATGGTGAGAGAATCTGAGGGAGTCTCAGATAACATTGCCCTAGTAGCAATCTCCACTAACTTGAACTTCTCCTGCAAGCGTTTTCGTTCAAGCTTGACACGCTGGAGCTCGGATTGGGCTTGGTCCAAAGCGAAGCCCACAGATGCTACCTCCTTCCCAAGCTCTGATAAGTGGGCTTCGTAAGGGTTGAGTCTACTGGATGAAGCCATCGACTCCTCTTTCTGCATTAACCATTAACATCTTATTAAATAAATAAGAGTAAGTTAATATACTACTCAAAAAGATTGGGTCGTTACATATAGGGTCATAGGCATGAGGGACTGGATTGGAAGGACATAGAGGACAGGTTCTTTGAGCACTTCTACCTGGAGACACTGAGGGAAGAGAGGGCTCTGGAGTTCTTGAGTCTTCCGTAGGGAGAAATGTCCGTCATGGACTACACAGCTACTTTTACTGAGCCATCTCGCTTTGCACCTGGTATGGTAAGCGACAACGCATCAAGGGTGAGCCGCTTTGAGGATGGCTTATGACATGCCATTCAGGTCTAGGTGAATATATTCCGGCTAGGTTCTTTCTCCGAGGTGGTGAACCAGGCGCTCATATCTGAGGGCAATGAGAGAGAGAAGTCTCGCTTGGGCAGGGCGAAAGCTTCAGGTGATAGTTCTAACAGCACGAAGCGTGGACGGGATGAGTTCCAACAGGGCAGTCAAGCCAGGGATTCAGCTAGACCACCTCGTGGTAGTTCTTCGGTGATTTTATTTCAGTGTGGACAGTCGGGGCATGTTCGGGCTCAGTGCGATAGGCCTCCGAAGGAGTGCCAGGAATGTGGATAGGACGGGCATCTGGAGAGGTTTTGAAGGCAGTCTTCTCTGATAGATGGAAGATAGGGACCAGGACAGACTATAGCGTCTAGATTTGGTTTAGGTATGGTACCCGGAGAGGGTAATCAGGGTTCAGCAGTGCATGGAGGTCGTGACAGAGATGGTGGGACCCAGATGAGGGGTCAGTGGCCAATGACAGGTGCAGCATCAGGAGGTCAGGCATCAGGAAACCGTGTTTCAGGCCAGGTTCCGCCGTGGAGCTGGCAGAGGCCGAGCAAGCTGGTGATCCGATGACGGTTAGAGGTACACCGCGGTGCGGCTATGATCTCCATGTATCCTTTTTGGCATGACCAGTAGAGGTATGTCTGTTTAGAGTGCACGTGGTGCACATGATCTTTGTGGACTGACTAGATGTTAGTCAGTGGGTTTGGCACCATATTGGGTGTGTGATATATATATATATATATATATATATATGTGTGTGTGTGTGTGTGTGTGTGTGTTTGAGATGCGTAGCATTGGGGCATCGAGGATGAAGGTTACTTGAGGTTCCGAGGGCATCAAGGAATCAAGGATGCGGGTTACATGAGGTTCTGAGGGCATTGGGGCATCTTGGATGCAGGTTACTTGAGGTGCTAGGCACCAGGACCTCGTGGAGGCGGACGCCGATGCGGTGCGGAACACGTTGGGTGTCGGAAGTGACACAGAAGCACCAATGAGGTGCGGGGGGTGAAGATACGTCACAGGAGTACTACGCGTCCGGGAAAAATAGGTTAGTAAACCTTGGTTGCTTTGAGATTTGATGGTTGAGACCGAGTAGGCAATCCCTAAGGTGGGGAGCCCCTTGAAGAATTTAGCCAGAACCTTGGGACCGGGGTAGTCTAGGTTGTTTAACTAGGATGGGCGTGTTAGGTGCCATCTCCAGGTTTCGTTCGGTAGCTCGAGGACGAACTACGTTAAGGTGGGGAGTTTGTAAGAACCCGGGTTTTTGGAACGGGTCAAAATCCCAACCCTGTTTAAATTTTTGACTGGTTTCTGAGGAAATTGGATTAAATGGGAAGTTTTCGGAAATTTCCAAACTACACGCCGTGTACTTTAAGTACACGCTGTGTATGTGCAGGTGAGTAGTAGGTTGTGTGCTCACCAAGTACATTCCAGGTGATGACCATGTAGTAGTTTCTTACTACACGGCATGTAGTTTTCAACACGCCGTGTATCCTCGACTGTGTGGTGGCCATAAATGGCGTGTAGGTCGTTGGCCGGGTACAACTAGGTGCACGCCGTGTTCCCTTTGGACACTCCGTGTAGTGTAGCTATGTATAAAGGAAACACATGGTGTTTGAGTACGTCGGTGAGGAAAGGAAGAGGAATCAAGTACACGTTGTGTACCCCTAAGTACACGCTGTATACTCATGTCGGTAGGTTCGGAAAGTAAGTTGGCGGAATTATGCCATCTTGTGAACAATTAAATGAACTATACATGGAGTGTAGTCCCAAAGTACACACTGTGTACTTTCTTTTTTTTTGCTTAAAATAGGCAGTATCCTCGTATTGAGGCAGAACGTCAATATTTTGGCCGGGTATAGCGAACCAAGTCGGCCGGATCTTCATTTTCTTCCCATATCTTCATCCGAACTCCAATTCGAACTCTGATTAGTGCGTTGGAACCCCCTCGGTAAGGCCTCGATTCCACATTGGTTGTTTTGTCTGATTTTCGTTCTAGTATGAGTTATAGGCATTTGAACGGTATTAAATCTTTTGTAGATTTACCGCGTTTTAGACCAAATTGGCGGCTGCTACTAGAGGAGTAGCATCATATGAGTCTCAGTTCAGTGGTGAATACCTCATTTTGTGTTTTTGTGGTTGTTTGGGTGACACAGCCTTCGGTGCGTTTTCGGGTATTTTGAGCGGGACGTGTTTTATCTGCTTTGTTCATACAGTATTGCATATGAGACCTCCGGCATGCTTTTGGGTATGCTCAGTTACTAGTTGGAGTGAGCAGGGCTAGGTGAGGGTCCATTGCTCGTTGGGGTATTTTGGTCGGGGAATTCCAAAATGGTTTTAACTGAAATGTTAATGTTATAAACTGTTAGTTTAATTTATTGATGTCTGATATAAATTGTTGGAGGCATTTAAGACCTCAGTTCTGGTATGGGACACCACTTGATAGAGTAAAATTCAACTATTTAGTTTGTTTTTCCAGAT
This sequence comes from Viscum album, assembly GCA_963277665.1. NCBI lineage: Eukaryota > Viridiplantae > Streptophyta > Magnoliopsida > Santalales > Viscaceae > Viscum > Viscum album. Next base: position 1,322,757,287 of record OY728142.1, on the reverse strand, counting down.
TATGTTTTCTATTTAAATATGTTATATATGCAATTGCCAGTTTGCATCTGCTGGACCCTTTTGGGTTATGTTGGGTTTGGCCTGGTTACGCTTGAGTGAAGATGATCACAGGTTGGGGCTTTGCCCGGGTTACTTTGGGTGGTTTTGACCACGGGTTTTGGCGTCATGGACGTCAGCTTGAGGCAGTACGACTATCAGGTGGGCATGGCCTGGGTTACTAGGATGGCGATGCCATCGGACTTGAGCGACATGGTCGAAGGGACACGAGGTGTCAGATGTGATGGTGGCTTAGGACTATTTTGGGTGATTACCGCTCACCGGGACATTGAGTAGTCTGCACATAGAGATACTCCGTGATGAGGTGTTTTTGACCACTCGTGTGGGTAGAGGCCCCAGTAGATATGGTTAGGTATTTCGGTTGGGGGTGCTTGCTGTAGAAAGCCACGTGGGAGGTGAGGAGCCTTCAGGGAATGGGCGTGCCCTCGGGATGTCGGTACTTGAGACACAAGATGTCAGGAGGCACATGGTGTCGTGTTACTATTCTTGGGCATGCCTTCAGGACGTCAGTACTTGAGACACGAGGTGTCAGGTGGAACGTGGTGTCGGGTTACACGATAGAGATTCTGCCATTGGCCGAAGCAGGTGACTCTCCATGGTGTCTGTTGAGCACCAGTGGAGTTTGTTTTTAATTGTACGTTGTACTGTTTACTTCTTTCCTTGTAAATGCATGACTATTTTAACACAAATATTTGGTACGCACTGTTGGGTCGTATCCTACTGAGATTTTTCTCACACCCTACATAGGCCCTTCGGGATGCGTTTAGACTATATAGATTTACGTGCAGGAAAGAGGCCATCTTCAGGAGTTGGGATGTGTTAGTTATTGCATGGAGATGGTATAGACCTTGAGGTCATGCCTACCTGGGGTTTACTTGTATTGTTTACCTTTCTATATCGACATGCTTACTTATTGTAGCTACTGTTGGTTATCCATTGGCGCCCTTTTATATTCAGTTGTGTATGACCTGCTTTGGATGCATGTTTTACTGTTCAGTTGTAGATACATGTTATTAGCATGTTGTTGTGTTTATTTCAACTGCTTTCTTGTATTTATTACTTCCGTTATTTATCTATATTGATTATGCTTCCGCTCTGCTGGTCTGGTTCGAGTCAGTTGAGTCTTTCTTTTCACTGCATATTTACTGTTATACTTGGACCAGTGCCCTTATTATAATCCTCCGAGAGGGTATAGCCTCCCCAATATACCTAACAGACCCTCGCTACTAGTCGGCAGCCTTTGGCGTTCAGGGAGGTGTGCCTAAGGTAGTAACACACAAAAATTTCAGCACTGTTTGGGTGGCTGGCCGGTTCCGGGACATTACATCGTGTGGTGTAACCCAGGTACCCGACCATATAACTAAAAAATGGGTCATTGTTATCCTTTCTCATACATGTTGTGTCCTCCTGGAACATGTCGTATAATATGATCTGTGTAACCATTCGTGTATCTAACAACATGGGTCGGTGAGGTTCTTCTATTATATGCCGTGTTTAGCAATTACATAATGTGTAGTATCGTTCTATGGACAACCATGTGGATTAACCATGTAGAAGGACTCAGGAAGGGGAAGAGGATTCAAGTACACGTGGTGTGTTTCGTGAACACGCCATGTGTATGGGGTGTTACATGACCAACTTTTGCAGGAGTACACGCCCATGTGAATGGCTTAAGGGAACATGTCGTGTAGGGGTTATACATGCCGTGTAGTCATGTTTTGGAAAAAAATTGGAATTATTTCTTTCTCCTATTCACTTGTTATGCTTTTAGTTCTCAATCATTGATAATCTTGATCTAAGGTGTGTGATTGACCTTGCAGAGTCATGCCACTGAGACGTCCTCCAGTTGTATGCTAGTTGTAGGGTAGTGATTAGACACCAGATATGGCTGATCAGGGACTACCTATAGATCCTCCTATTGTGCCAGTGTTGGCACCAACCATTATACCAGACGTAGATGCTGATGCATTGTTCCAGGAAGGCTTTATGAGGATGATGCAGACCTTTCAGGAAGCACTGCCTCCTACCCCATAAATGGATGAATTGAAATGGATCTTTCTGTAGCTGTATCCTCCCACTTTCTCAGGGGATGGAGGACCCCAGGCGGCGGATTCATTGCTGGAAGCCATGCTGACAATGTTTGAGCATCTAGAGATGCCTCCAAAGAGGTGGGTCAAGATCACTACATTTATGCTTCAGAATTCCTCCAAGAGATGGTGGGAGGTGATATCAAAGGAGGGATATCAGCAGGTTATATCTTGGAAAGAGTTCCAGTGTATCTTCTTTGACTACTTCTACCTGGAGACTTTGAGGGCCGATCAAGCCCGAGAGTTTATGAGTATGGATCTGGGTAATCATTCGGTTATAGAGTATTCCTCTCTCTTTACCGAGCTGTAGAATTTCATGCCTATTACACGAGGTAATAGGTTATTTCTAGCAAGGAAGATCGAGGATGGTCTGAGGCATGATATCCGATTACAGGTGAACATTTTTCGGTTTACTTATATCACTTCTATCGCTAACCAAGTGTTGATTACTAAGCGCGATCAAAGGGATTTTAGAGATGTGAGCTAGGGTGGCTTGACATATGCAGTTAGTATGCCTCATACTAATAGTAGGAAATTTCGTAGGGAGTCTTTACATGGAGATCCAAGGAGGCGGTATACTTCTTCTAGTAGTCAGGTGGTGTTCTACCAGTCTAGGAAGGGAGGGAATAGGAGGCCACACTACCCAAGAGACCTAGTATAGTGCCTATATTGTGGAAATATGGTTCATCTCCAGTGCTTCGGTCAGATCTTCTCACCAGCATCTAGTGACAGGGTTTCTTCAATGACTCCTCATTCAGGAGCATCACCACTAGTTTCTCACCAATCTGGGAACTAGATTTCTTCAAGCCATTAAGGCTGAGATGGAGGTCATGGTCATGGTTTCCATTTTCCCAATTTTTAGCAACAATAGGGTGGATCAGCTTAGGGTGGCCAAATAGGGTCATAGGGCTATGATGAAGGTCATACTTTTTTAGTGGAGCAGACCCAACAAAAGCAGGATCTCGAGCCCTCTACAGTTCAAGGTATGATCTTAGTTGCCTAAGGTTTTTCTTTTTCTCTTTTTGATACAGGGTCTTCCCATAGCATTATATCTATTATGGTTGTGGAGATGTTTGGGCGCTGTATCTTTTATTCTGATGATATCTTGATGCTAGACACTCTGTTGGGGACTAGAATGATGAGTGTATGTCAGTGCAAGGAGTTCCCACTAGAGGTTGGTGGGTGTCACTTTTTATGGGACCTCTATGTCCTAGGGATGACATGCTATGATGTCATTCTCAGAATGGACTGGGTAGTTTCCTTCTAGATAGTCATCAGTTGTTATCACTGTAGGTTTCATTTCATATCACTAGAGTGTAGATCCTTTCTTCATAAGAGAGAGTTGGATTTCCAAGCGAGCAGAGTGGGACCCGAGCATCATTGGTTGGGAAGAGTTACGGCCTAAATTTCTAGTCTATACCTGGATGACCAGAGGTTTTCACAGATGGACTTTTCTCCAGTGGTGGATTGTTTCAGATATGACTTTCAAGATGACTTTTTAGTTTGTTCTCTAGAGCGTGAGATAGAATTTTCTATTGATCTTGTGCCATGAGTTGCACTGGTGTCCATTCCTCCTTATAAGACTACTACACCAGAGTTACAGGAGCTCAAGAAGCAGTTGGAGGGGTTGTAGGAAAAGGGTTTCATCTGACCTAGTACTTCTCCTTGGGGTTTGCTTATCCATTTTTCGAAGAAGTTGGATGGTACCCTTAGGCTTTGTGTGTAATATCGGAACTTGAACCAGTTGACAGTCAACAACCGTTATCCTTTACCGAGAATTGATGATCTCTTTGATCAACTTCGAAGAGCCCGGGTATTCTCGAAGATTGACTTGAGGTCTGGTTACCATCAGTTGTGCATTAGACCATCAAATATATCTCAGACAGCCTTTCGGATTATGTATTGTCTTTAGAAGTATATGGTTATGTCATTCAGTCTCACAAACACACCTGATGTTTTCATGGAATTGATGAACTGAGTGTTCCATACATACTTGGATTCCTTCGTGGTGGTTTTTGTGGATGATGTCTTGGTGTACTCACACACTCTATATGACTATTCCACACATCTTGAGATCATTTTGGGTACACTGAGAGATCATCAGTTATATACTATGCTCTCAAAATGCTACTTTTGCAGGCATTAGATTCACCTATTGGGTCCTGTTATCTCATAGAAAAGTGTATCAGTGGACCCAAAGAATGTGAGGGCAGCAGTTTTGTGGGATCATCCGAATAATGTATATGAGGTATGATGTTTTCTAGGGATGTATGGATACTAGATATGCTTCATTCAAGACTTTTCACGCTTGTCATCACCACTGACGGGTCTAACTAAGAAGGTTGTAAAGTTCTTATGGCCAGATTCTTGTGAGTCAGCCTTTCTGAAGCTGAAATAGAGGATGACTTCTACATCGATACTAGTGTTTCTAGAGTCGGGAAAGAGCTATACTATGTATTGTGATGCTTTTGGTATCGGGCTGGGGCTGTGCTTATACAGGTAGAAGGAGTCGTTGCATATGAGTCTCGGAAGTTGCGACAACATGAGAAGAATTACACAATGCATGATTTTGAGTTAGATGCAGTTGTTCAAGCCTTACATTGTTTGAGACATTCTTTTCTGGGAGAGAATTTTGTGGTTTTCATCGACCACAAGAGTCCCAAGTACATCTTCACTCAGCATGATCTGAATTTGAGACAGCGAAGGTGGGTTGAGTACCTTCAGTATTTTGACTTTTAGATTGCCTATACTCTTGGGAAAGACAACGTAGTGGCTGATGCATTGAGCAGGATGACTCAGATACATGTAGTTCAAAAGGATAGTAGTGAGTGGAAACATATGGCTCTGTTCTCTAAGATGCATTTGGTGGTGCACAATAGACAGGGGCATACATCTCTTTATTCTATATCTATTACCTCTACCCTTCTTGATCGAGTGAGAATAAGGCATCTATAATGCTCAGAAGGCCTAGTCCTATAGAAGATTGTGTCAGGAGATGTCCATTTTCCTGGATAGACCATACATGAGGATGAGATCTTGTGTTTCTAGGGGTGTGTATGGGTGCTAACAGACATAGGCGAGGAGTTGATGCGAGACTTTCATTCCTCAGTTTGGGAAGTTCATCCTGGTGTCCCCAAGATGTATCATGGTCTACACCATCAGCATTGGTGGCTACATACGAAGAGATATGTTTCTAGTTTTTTCATGAGGTGTTCCAGCTGTCAGTAGTTGAAGGAAGATCATCAGCAACTAGTAGGTCTTTTACATTAGTTACACATTCCTGAGTGTATGTGGAATGATGTCACAATGGATTTCATGACAGGTTTTCCGAGGTCACCTCGAGGGAATGATGTTGTTTGGGATTTCATTGAAAGAATTACAAAGGTTACTCACTTCTTGCTGGTCAATGAGACCTTCAGTGTTGATGAGCTGGGAAAGTTGTACATTTGTGAGATTGTGCACTTATATGGAGTTCCACACATTTTTGTTTCAAATAGAGATGCATGTTTTACTTCTCGGTTATTAAAGGGGCTTCAGAAGGCATTGGGTACACAGGTACTTTTGAGTATAGATTACCACCCCCATACAGATGGCCAGTCTGAGTGTACGATTCAGGTGCTTGAGGACATGTTTCGAGCATGTATTCTGGATTTTGGAGGTTCTTCAGAGAAGCATATACCTCTTGTGGTGTTTTCCTACAAAAAAAGTTTTCAAGAAACTATTCAGATGGCACCGTATTAGGCTTTGTAAGGTAGGCGATGTTGATCACCCTTATGTTGGATGGAGGTAGGAGAGACAGCTATGTTTGGACCTCATCTTATATAGGAGACCATAAAGCAGATTGAGTTGATTCAAAAAAGGATGGAAACTGCACAGTCTCAATAGAAGTATTATGCTAATCAGCAGAGACGACCTCTGGATTTCATGGTCGGGGATCATATTTTCCTATGTGTCACACCGAGGTTGGGACACAAGAGGATTATTAGACAAGGTAAGCTTTCACTGAGGTACGTTGGGCCTTTTGTGGTGTTAGATAGATTTGGGCCGGTTTCCTATCACTTTCAGTTATGTCATAGGTACTGGGCTATGCATGACATTTTCCACATTTCACAGCTTCGATGTTACTTCTCAGACCCATCTCATGTTTTCCATCCCGAGGAGGTTGAGTTGGAAGTGGATGCATCATTCGAGGAGTTTTTGATCAAATTACAGAGGTTCTCTGTGGCCGGTATGTGCCTTTGGTACGAGTGATATAGTAGCACGAGAAAGTACAGGATGAGAGTTGGGAGAGGGAGGCTGATGTACAAACACATTGGCTGGAACTATTCAGGGTTTCTCCTTCTATGCTTCCTTTCTAAAGAAATTCAAGGACAAATTTCTTTAAGGGGGAAGTTTGTAAGAACCCGGATTTTATTTTTCTGGTATGTTTTTCTTCTCTGGTCATTTTTGATAAAAAGTGGAATTTCTGGAAATTTATGAAGTACATGTCGTGTACTTTATGAGTACACGCTGTGTATTGGGTCATCTCAAGAGGCCGTGTGTTAGCCGTTTGATGGCCATGCATATAGCCACGTCGGGGTGACCTGGAGGCTGCCTAATGTGAGGTTCGAAAATAGCAAGTACACATCGTGTTCTTCCAAAGTACACACCATGTATTTCCTTTTTTTCATTAGTTTCATCGGGTTCACGTCTGATGGACCGAAAGGGCTTCTTCTTGGTATAGTTCATTTGAGAGCTAACGTAAATGTCACAATCTTCCTCTGAGCCCTCGACTGAGCAACTGATCTCTAATTTGACCACCGTCAATTGCATTCTGATCCCATCTGTAAGATCTCTCTTCTGTTTGAGGTTCATTTCATGATTCCTCTTCTTTCTCAAGTTATCCTCTATTGAACATTTTAGACGGTTTTTTAGATCTTCAATGTTATAAGGTGATTCAATCCCTAAGACTCAAGTATATTTATCTTCCAACACTGAGGTATGAGGTTTGTGCCTTTCAATTAAAATTGTTTTAGTTATATGTTTAATTTTTTCCAGTACCCATGAATGGGATATTGCGCGTTTATCGTTTTAGCCTTATTCTTTGACTTCTTTTCTTGTATACTTGAGTAGAGGTTAATTGAATGTGAATAGGGTTAATTGTTATGCTTTGGACGTTTTTTTCCATGCATGATTTCTTGTTTGGACCATTGGGTCTAGTTTTCCTCGTAGTTAGCTGTTTACTTTTCCATGCCTAGTTTTAGGATGGTGTGATTTTTTTGTTATGATGATATGTTGTAGACTGCTAGCCAAGTAGTTCATGATGTTTACTTTGGCCGATATGCATTTCTATACCTACTTGACTTACATAGGGCCATGAGAACCTGCTGTAGTTGACCATAGGTAAAATGGACGTAATGGCTTCTCCAGAGTGTTTTTTTACTTACGATGTGATACTACATGGGGAATTGACAAAAGTGCTTCCTTAGAGTGTTTGTAGATCCTTGATGTGGTACACATAGGGAATGTGACAAAAGTTCTTCCCTAGAGTACCTTTAGTTATGATATGAGACTATAGGAGGAATTGAAGGCGAGTGCTTCCTCAGAGAGTCTCTTCTTAAACTAAACCAGATGGGTTAGAATGAGTGTACTTCCTAGAGGGTTACTTGTACTTTTTAGGTAGAACTAGAGGGGATAGGCTGTGAGTACATCCCAAAGGGTTACTTGTTGTGTTTTCTGTTTTCTTATGTTTTTATATAGAACCAGAGTGGGTAGGTTGTCGGTACTTCCTAGAGGGTTACCTTTTGTGATTATCAGATTTGATTAGCTACTAATTGATATTTGAAATTGTGGATTGTTATTGCTGAGTACTTCTTTGTTTACTGCTTTCTGTACTTTACATACCAAATATTCACTGACTGTTAGGCACAAATCTTGTAGTGGTTTCCTATTAGGATTTAGTCTCACACCCATTTTGGGCCATGATTTTTGGCACAAACATATTATATTGTTGTAGGTATAGATAAGGGAAGGCATCCTTCTATTCCAGGTACATGGTTTACTGTGGAGTTGGAGAGAATGGGACCAAGCTATGGCTTACGATGCTGAGAAGTTGTTTACATACTTTCTTTTGTACTTGGGTTTAGTACTATTATATTCCAACATTGTGATTTTTTTGTATTTTTTCCTAAATATATGTGTGATGCATCATTCATATAAATATGTGTGACCCAGTTTATTATTCCTAGTCTTCCACTTTTTACTTTTGTATGGATTATTCCAGCTTCCACTCATGTTATTTGTTTTACTTCTTCTATGGTACTATGCCAATGAGGGAATAGTTTCCCCACTATCACACCTAAGGCCCTCGCTGCTAGTCGGTAGCCTCTGACATTCGGGGAAATGCACTAGAGGCCATGTGACCAACTAGGTATGGGTCACCTCTGGGTGGCTTCCGAAACTAGGACATTACATGAAAGGTCTTATGAAATATATAATATTTCTATTTTTTTAATGTTTAAGAGTTTTAATTAATTATTGTTATATATGAAATACTATTTCTTATATATGATCTGTTAATGAAGAAAAGTTTTCAAAAATGTGAATTTCCATTATATATTATCAACATATGAGTGGGATGATATCATGTTATTATAATACTCATATAATTCCATGGTGATTATTAATTATATTATTCAAAAATATTGATAATAATATTTCTCTATTTAATGATGTTCAACCATATAAAAAATCATTCTTTATATTCTTATCTAAACAATAAGTAAAATAGCATGTTATGTATGTAGATGAATGAAAGTAGTGAACACTACATCAGAATTTTGTTTTTCTAAAATGTATAACATTTGAAAAAAATAGCAATAGAATCTTTAGAATTAATGGAAATTTTGTTAACCATATTATATTGGAAAATAGAATTTTTTTAAAATGATTTGAGTATTTTTGAGGACAAACCCACATTATTTTCTAATTTAAGAAAGTGTGAACATGATTAAAACCATTATCATTTTTAGATAATATTACAGAACATGAGCTATCATGGAATTATAAGAAGATAATAATTCTAAATTATTCAAAAATACACGATTAAAGGAGTGATATATTACTAAGATAATTATATCATTAAGAATTAGAAATATACTTTTTGATTGAGATGAATAGAAAAATAGATATTGAAGATACAAATTTAGAAGAGAGAGAAGAATTTTCAAATCCATGGTATTTAGTGATTCATGTTTGAGAAGAAAATAAATTAAGTAATGGATGTTTTTAGATATTTCAAAAAAAATCTATTCTAAATAAGATTATTAAAGGTTGATGATCTCAAAGAGTTGAATATATTAAATTCTGATTATTTGGATTTCTCAAAGGATAATATCATCATTATATGATGCTAATGTAACTGTAATTCCAATCTGATATTTCTTAGAAAATTATTCTAATAGGATGAATAATATGGGATTCATATTATTTTCTAAAGGATGTGATCAATGTTTTATAAAAAATAAATATATAGAGGATTATATTCCAATATAATATATAATTAGTGACTTGATATGGAAAAAATCTCTGACTTTGGATAACAACTGATTAAATCTTAGAATAAGTATAAATGGTTACATATAATATTTTAAAAAATTTCTTTTTCATGCCATAGTTTTAAATTTAATATTATCTTGAAAAATCTAAGATTGTTATTTTTAGAGGATCAAATCCTAACAAATAATAGAGGTTAATTTCTATATAAAACAAATTATATAATATAAACCATGTATTTAACCCCTTTAACATTTTTGAAACACACTTTATGGGATTATCCATTTGTATCAATGTATACACAGGTTACCTCTATCTGATCCTCAATTATCAATTGATGGGTCATTTAAATTCTGTTAATAGAGTAGTATGACTTGGTTTTGATGGAAAAAACCTTCATGGTGTAATGGATATTATTTTCTATATCATCAATTACTTGGGATAGATATAACTAATGATGCAACAATAAAATCTCTATGGATTGAAGGAAGTTAAATATGTATTTTGCTGATAATAAAATTTTGAAACTAAAAAATTATTTTTAATATGTTATTAGGTTCTTATTAAAAATAAATTATTCTAACATGATGTGAATTCAAAAATAAATATAAATATGTTAAAATATAGAAATAAGTTTTGATGGAAATGTGGAAGTTAAAGAAGCATGGATGAAAATATGGAGTCTCATACTTGAAGATGTTAAAATAATTAATAATGAATCCATTGATTGATATTTTAAAAGATCCATTAATATATTTTTTAACATAATAAGATATAAATAATGGTAGGATGATTATATAGTTCTTAATAAGTTGAATATAAATATTTATGTTTGAAATGATCATAAAATACCATCATTTTATGATAAATAATAAATAAATCATAATATTTTTCATATCATTCTCAATAATTAAGAGTTAATAAATACCCAATCATTTTAGAAGAAATTAATTTAAGAAATAGATTTTGATTTATTGATGAAACTTAAAATAAACTATGAAAAAGATAAAGAATATGGTAATTTATATGTTGTAGAAGTGAATGGTTAATACTACAAGGTAATGTTGTATATTGTGTCATGAAAATATAGAATATTCAATATAATTTAAAACTATAATGCTTCACTAATATTATTTTATATTAAAATCATTAGATGCTTTTAAATTAGTTTTATAAATAAATAATATGGTTAGTATGAATATGATACAATATATAAGAATCAGTAAAAAAATTAAATTCGGTAAATCATCAAAATAATTCGATCAACATAATTATAGAATGAAATAGTCTACATTAATAAAAATTATAAGAAGTTTATTCTTCATTGATTGTGTAATGTAAAGAATAAGCTACAGAAATGTTTAGAAACATCATGGATCATCTGGAAACCCAATATGAATCCTTATGATATGGATATTAATAATGTGATATAATATATATGTATTAAATTTTAAAATATAAAAATGAATACTATATTATGTATAACACTAAACACAAAAAAATAAACTCGGATATTTGATGAAATATGATGCTATGTTGAATGATGGCGATGAGGATAACATTAAATAATTGGGTGCTAATTATAATGAAATAAATAATTTCTAGATAAAAGTACCTCAGAAATTTATAATTATGAATGATCATGAATAAAAATATTATTTTATAAAATGAGAGTTTAGAAAGATACAATTTAATTATATTGAAATAGTTAACGGTATGATAAGGATAAGAGAATAAATCAACAAATTAAGTGAATACAAATTGAATCATCTTAATCTTAGGAAAATACGAGTCCAAAAAGGTTAAATCTTATAATATTAATCATAAAAATAAATTTATTTAAATTAAAGGTATTTATTATAAAAGTAAATATTGACCTACTTGGGCCAAAATAAAAAATTTGACAATCCCTTACACATCAGAGGAAGTTAAATATTTCTAAAGAATAACATTATCACCAAGACTTATAGTTTCATGGTACCAGTCATATTAGTAAAAAAATTATCAATAATATTTTCACAAATATGGATGTATAAGTATCTTTGGATATTGATGTTTCTTTAGATTTTTTAGTAAATATAAATTTTCATACAAAAATAATATGTCATTAATAGGAATGATGCATGATTTATGAGGATGAAATTATGAGAAGATATAAAGAAGTTATCATAAGAGGAAAATAGTGGTAAAAATAAATAAATTCTACAAACATGGAAGAGGTTTCATGGATTAGATAAACATGTGGGAGGTATGATTAGTAGGGTCTCTATGTTGAGGAATAAATAACTAAAATTATGCAAAAATATTCTTGAAGAGATAATGGAATAGAATTATGAAAATATAGGATCGGTGGTCATTTTTTACAAAAGTTTATTTGAGTGATTGTAAGGGAATTAATTCATAGAATCTTGATATTGGTTGTTCCTCCATTATGAATAGGATCTAAAAAATATTGTAGAACATCAAAGAGAATGATAAAGGGGAAATAACTTTTAACAATGATTTTTATATAATAAAAAATAGAGTTTCTATTACTATATTAGAATCCCAAAAAAAGATATCAATTGATGTACTATTTAATGAGGGTCTAAGGAATTGTCTATTAAGTATAAGTACAGTCTATGCTAGTGGAAATGATTTTATTTCTAACAAAGTTGTATATATTATCAAAATAGAAAATCATAGAAGGATAATCACTCAAGGAAATATAATTCATGGTAATACATTTCAAATTATTTATTGAAGGAATTTTTTCTCTTTGGGTGTCTTAGATGAAATAATGTTATGGATCATAAGTAATGGATATCATGTTCTGAAAAATATATGTTCAATTTAAACCAATGAAATGGTGAGATTCATACCTTATTTGAATAGATAGAGGGAGAGATACGGTCTTTGTGAATCATGTAAAAATGGATAATGGTTTATGAAACTCAAAATTTTTTGGAGAAACAATATATTATTCAACTTATACTAATTATTACTAACCTCTATTGACTAATCAGAAAAATATATATGAATACTGATATAAATTTTATTACATTCTTTTATTATTTTCAACTGAATAAAAAATATCATGTTTCATAGACAAGAGCTTGAAGTAGTTGATATGTTAAAAATCATTGGAAGATAGGTTTGCAAAGAAAGGGGAGTCTAAATCAAGGACTCGATATCAAATTTTAACAGCTTTAGATTTTAAAATAATATTATCCTCGACATCGTGATCAATATAAAATAATAATATTTAAACAAATTGGAGTGTACTATAAAAATATTATTATTTAAATGTGACATTTATACTATAGTCATTGAATTGGTGGGTGTGAATAGGATTAACTGGAAAATTAAATATATATGTATATATATATATAGGTCCTACTTAATATAAATTTATTTATTAATTCCTAGTTAGTTGGCACTCAAATTTTAGTAATGAAAGTTTAATATTTACAGAAACATTTTCTTCAGAATTTTTTTTATTTCATTTCATGAGGGGATATTATAATAAATTTATAAAAATTTAATAAAATTTATTATATAAAAATGGTACCTTTTTTAAAATCATCAAATCTATATTAAAATAAGGTTAATTTTTGGAATTTTTTATGAAATTATTGTATTTTCAATGAATAGTTTATAATACTGGTTTTTTGTAAAATTCTAATTTATTTTAAAAATAATAACTATCCATTAATTTTATCTCAATGTATCATAGGGTTATTTTAATTAAATATAATCTAATTAATTTTTTTAATCAAAATTATACTCAATTTTTTATAAGTTCATTTTTTGGGGATAAAACACATTTTTCTAAAGAAAACTATTTTCATTGTGTTTTAATATTAAGGTAATTTCTACCACTAAAATAAATTGAATTATAAATAATTTTTTCCATATTCTGAATTAGAAGGTCCAAATTTATTAAATGGGCCCCATTTATTTTTTTATTTGTTATAAATAGTTACCAAAGTAAATTATTTTAACGGTTAAGGTAAAATGGAAATAAATATGGTAAAACAATTGTGATAAAGCATCAAATTCACTAAAAACAATCCTTTATTTAATTATATAATTATATTTAATTAATAATATTATTAAATAATTAAATATTATATTTTTTTCATTTTTAATTTTTTTTGTACTATAAAATATATTTCTAACGTATAAAGTCAAACTTTTCTCTCTTGATGTTAATATCAATAATATTTTGTAATGGGGAAAAATATGTTTGCTATTAAATTTTTATATGAAATATGAATGAATTTTATTTTCATTGAAATGTGTTTTTTTATTTTTAGTAATAAAATTATTACCTTAAATTCTTACACAATGACAACACAATTTTTGTACAAGTAGTTGATAAATTAGGTAAATGATTTTAAAAACTAATGTAATAACTTTTTGATGATTTAATATGAATTATGATTTTTTTAATATATAAAACATATAAATGATTCAATAAAGGTTTAAATAATAATTCTAGTATAATTTTTTTGGCATTATAGTCAAATTAAATGAATAGTTCCAAAATTACATTAACGATATTTCCAAATAAAAAATATTATATTAAATTATTTAAATTAAAAAAATACAATATTCATAAATGTGTATTGTATATGTATAAATATACAATAAATGGTCATTTTTTTCATTTTTTCTTTTTATTGTAACTTTCCTTACCATTAATGAATTTAAAATATCAATATCTGAATGTTTGTAAAATGGGTTAATGAGGTTTAAAAATGATAAAGGTGAAAACATGACAAATTTTTTTAAAATTTTATATTTTGAGAATAAATGGACTCCTAATCAATATATCTTTTAATTATATCAATTTTGGTCCAATATACAAAAAAAATAAAAATATATTAATTTAATAAATTTTGGGATCCAATGAATTCCCTCCCATCAATTATAAAAGGGAACCCCCTTCCATCTACTATCCAAACATCCTGATCTATTTGGATCATATAATACCAACCCAAATTCCATTGATAAATTCTTACCCATGTTTTAGTGGTATTAGTTTTCTAATAATACCAATCATAGATATAATCTTTTTTAATGAAAAAGAGTTTATCTGAAGGGGATATATAGATTTTAACTAAATGTTTTAGTATTATTTATCCCTATAAATCATTCAAATAATATTTTACAATGATAAAACAATACTAACAGAATTCTACATATTCTGATATTTAGTTATAATAATGTAATAACTAATATCATTCCCCTTATTCAATGAAATGAGAAATACAACCATCGTTTTTTTGTACGTTGGACTACCGCCTCTCGAACCAATAAGATTTGATCTCTATAACACCATAATATGACTATTTATAATGATAAATTTAATGTATATAAAAACATATATGATATAAATAAAATAATTATCGTAATGGGATGATGTGATATCATATTTTTTCTATCCTTTAAATTGATGAAATTATTATAAAGACTTTCATGTGTACTTGTGGATTACCACCTCCACGAATTGATTTAATTTTCTCCCATCAAATCATTATATGAAAGATATATATAATGTATTTTAAGATATCTTATTATATTTATGATATAAAAATCTGTATGTAAATATAAAACATATTTACTCTCTTTCCATCATTTAATTTTAATTATGAAAACGTTACAATGAATACATATGACTTATTGTCTTCATGATTGTAATGTAATTTATTTTTTAATAATAACTGTTAATGGTTTGTTTTAAAATTATAATTTATGTTATAATGAAAAATATTTATTTATTATTATTTTTTAAATGATGTATAATGACTTCATTGACCATATTCAACCTACCGATGTCATTTTGGATATATGAGCTGAATATCATAAAAACGTTCTAATTTGATCCAAACTAATTAAGTAATTGTATATGAAATTGTACTAAATAAAATAAAAATAACAATTAACATGATAAATATTCATAGGAAAATAAATAATAAATTTTTGTTTATTATTTATGATTATAAAGAAAATATGTGCAATCCAAATTGAAGGTAAGGGACCCTACCTTGAAAACATTGTTTTTAAATATTTTAATGATTTATTATATAAATAATATTATTCCATGACCGTATTAATAAAATATTTTTTTTAAATACATACACACACACACACACACACACACACACACATATATATATATGTATAAATTACTTATAAATAAAATTTAATAATTATTTTGACGTTATTTCAAAGGCTTTAAAAGGAATATTTTATGTATTTTATGTAGAACATTTGGACTTTTTATAAATTGGAAAAGAAATGTTGTATTTCAACATATAAAGAATGAACTAATTTTCTATCCACTATTAATATTTTATGATATTTAAATTACATTAAAATATCACAAGTTTTATTCATTAAAAAAATGTCCTTCCCATTTTTTAATTTTATCTTTGAAATAGGTTTTGCGAATATATGGAAATGTTGATATCTAAAAGTGTATCACATATCGGTTGAATAATTTTTTCAAGTGACGTATGATTTAAATGAAAATAATTAAAAAACGTTAGTAATGATATAGAACATTAGGGTTATATTTTCTGATATGGTTAGCTCGATTCATCTTATAAAAGTGTGTTCTTCATATATAAATGACTTATTTCATAAGATCAAAGAATATTATTATGATGGGAAAAAATTATGGGTTTTATGTTTTTCACTATATGACTGGATTTATTACTTTTATCTCCTTTAGTGTGATTTCTGTGCCAATTAACCATCTTAAAAGTTCTTTAATAGGGTATAAGTATGATTTAGAACAATAAAGAAGTCATTTTTACAGTCATGAATATGTGTCATATACTAAAAATGTGCTTAAATTTAATATATTTTATTGTGGAAAAAATGGATACGGAATTCAAGTTCAATCACCAAATGACCTTTTACTTATTATTTAAAAATATAAACCTATATTGTCATCGGTTAGGTTAGAGATAAAATATTGAACATTGATTTTAGATGTTTTGGGTGGATGAAATTGGGTCAAATTTATCAGTTTTAAATCAATAAATGTAATTAATTTTTAGCACAATATCTTGTAATCTGAGTTTAATGATGTTATAGATGGTGTTAGAAGAATTTTTTATATTAATATATGATTAATATGTCTTATAGTTAGGTTGACATAGTAGTAATGGATACCATAACTAGGCTATATGATTATGATTGATCGTATTTTTAATAAAATAGATACCCATTTTAGGTTTTAAATTTTGGGAATACTTTCAAAATTATTAATTGGGATTGGATAAATTATTGAGGAATAAATAAAGAATTAGTTTAACATATGAAAATTTTATTTGAGGAATAATGAGTTTATATTTTCTAGACATATATTTACTGATATTGATCACATTTAGAGTTTATATGAACTTTTAGGATGAGGTAATTATTGGGTTTAACAATTTGGAAACATTTTATTATTGTACTGATAACCTTCATATTGAAAATGTATTTGGTGAATAATTGATTAAATATATATTGGTAGAAGATCACAATACTTTTAGGGACTAATATCTGATGAAGGTGAATTGAAATAATTTTGGTTAATATGGGGTTTTACATAAGGTATAATAGTTCATTTATGATTTGGATGTACATATGATTTTAAATTGGCTTTATGGAAATGTTGGTTATTTATTTAAAATATTTTTATATTTTAGAGAATATATTATTATGGAATATAAAATTTAATTATATGAATTTATGTGTAACTAATGCTGATTGGAGAAAAATATTAAATTGATCTCTAAAGAATATGTGATCAAATGATTTTGATTTTTTGATTTCAATCATAGTTGGGAAAATTTTGACGAATTTTAAGGTTAGTTATTTATTGTATTATTTATGATAAACATTGGGATATAATTGTTAATACTTTTGAAATTAATATTGTATTTGTTCATTTAAAGGTTTACTCATTTATGGAATTGTCTTAACTTGTTATAAATATTTTGTTTTTTTGTTAATATCTATAAAAAGTAGAAATAAATTTTTTATTTTTTATGTATTATACAGTCTTCTATAATTATATTTTATTTTCTCATAAATGAAAAAATTAATCTTTAATACGCAACATTTATAGATAAAGTTATATTTTTGGGGTAATCAATTAATGTTTTATATTATGCTTTTCGTGTAATTATATATTTATTTTTTCTAATTCTAGAAGGAAAATGAATTATAGAGATGTAGGAAAAGGATCTTGAAACAAAATTGTTTTCCTACAAACTTCTTTTTGAAATGAATCAATGGTATTTTTCACATCTTTTTGGTTTCTGTTTTATGGTCACAAAATTTCTCTTTATCAGTCACTTTCTTATGATTAGTGGTCTCTTTTACTATACATCACTATTAAAAAAAATTATATTCCATCAATGTCAATATTTTCAATCCCATATAATTTTTCTTATTTGGAAACCCAATTTTGGGTTATTGTAGACGCCTTTCATATTTCTTGATCCCTATTTTCAAGAATAAGTTATATGAACCCTTTTTTATTATAGTTTTAGCATAGATATTTTAAACTTTTAAACCCTTATTTACTAAGATTAAGTTCAAATAATGGGTATGAAATTTCTTAAAGGGGGACAATATAATACCTGGAGTTTTTAAAATAATTCTAGATTGATATCTTTCTTAAGATACAACATAGAGCTATAAGAAGATTGAGAAATAAAATAAAAATAATAATATTACTATATAATAATTTTAATATGGATATTAAATTGATTGGTATGAATATTATTAAATATATAATATACAATATTTAAAGTTACTATTCAATATAAATTGTATGATTATTTCTAAGTAAATTAGCATGTAATATTTTTTTAATGTAATTTTATTCTTTAAAAATATATTTTTATTCAAAAAATTTTTTATTAGTTTTATGAGAAAATATTATATTAAATTATAAAATATTTATAAATTTAAAATTATATTAATGATATAATTTTATAAAAAAACTATATCAAAATTAAGCTACGGTGAATGTTTTATTATTTTTCTTAAAAGATATATATTTTTAGTGAATAATGAAAAAGACAGGGTCTTGTAAAATCTTAATTTAATTTTAAAATAAACATTAATATAATAATTATATAATAAAGTAACATAAGTATTATTTATTAATATATATCATAACTAATTAATTTTTAATAATCATTTTACCTTATTTTTTTATAAATTCATTTTTGGGCTATAAAACAAGTTTTTCTAAAGAAAACTTATCTTGTTCTATTTTTTATTTTAATCAAAATTTAATTTTTACCACTTATATAAATTGAATCATAAAAAATAGACTCCATATTTTCAATTATGCATTCTAATTTTTTTTAAAAGGTTCCTTTTAATTTTTGGTCATTATGAATATTAACTATTGAAAACTTTTGTTATTATAAATGTAAAATTGGTTAATTAGGGTTAAACCTAATGTGATAAAGATTAAAATACAATCAATTACTTTATTTTTTTTATTTTATGAGTTTTTTAATTCATAATAATTAATAAAATAAAATACATGACTTTTTTCCTCAAATTATCTTTTATTTTTGACTTTATAATATTTCTGTAAAGAATAAAGTCAAAATGTCAATCTCTTAATTTTAATGATAAAAATATTTTTTTGATCTGGATAAAAAAGAAAATAATTAAATGTTAATGGTGATATAAAATATGAATGAATTTTCTTAAGGTAATTTATTTTAATTTTTTATTGGACAAATAGTTTATTTAAATTCTTACGTAACACTGAGATCGTGCTTGTGATTGGAGTTGAAAAATCAAGTAAATGAATATAAACAATTTACATATAATATATTTTGAAGGAGATATTGTGTCCAATGAATTTAATAGATATATATTAGATATCAGATATTTTTAAAGGATTATATTAAAAATTAATAACTATCTTGATTTAAAATAATAGTTCTAAAAATTTCTATAATGATATTTTATAAAAAACTATTTTCTAAAATGATTTAAAATTAAAAAAATCGAGTATTTGGACAAGTTAATGAGTTATTGTTGAAAATATCAACCATTTATCCTTTATGGGTCACTTATCATTTAATATTATCATTCATAAACACTATAGTATAAATAACATTGATTTTAAGATAATTGTTCAAATAGTTAATAGAGAGTCATAATAAAGAGATAAGTGTGTAAGAATCACCTAAATTTTCTAAATTTTTTTATATAAGATTATCTAGACTCATAGATATCATATAATATAATTATATCAGTTTTTATCCAATTAAATAGAAACATTAATTTATATTAATTTAAAACTTCAAGAAATTCTATCGATGCCCCTATAGTCACGTCTAAAAACGAACCCCCTATCATCTATTTTCCACATTTAAACCTCCATTTGGCCTCACCTAGACCATCTGAAATCCCTTTATATAATCCCTCCCCATGTTATAGAGTTATTATTTTAGTTGTAATATGAACATTATAGGGACCAATGTCTAAAAGAATGGAGGTTATCTAGAGAAGAGTTATAGCTTTTCTCAGAATTTTTTAGTTTTCTTCCTTCATATACATCCTTCAAATCTTCATAAACAAAGAAGAAAAATTTACAAAATTACCTTCCAAATTACGATATATTTTTATTTCAATATAATAACATATATCATTCTCCCTCTTACACCAAATTGAAAACGAATAAATCATTCATGTGTATGGAAGACTAGCACATCACGAACCGATGTAATTCGTTATCCATTTGAAAATATTATGAATATTTATGATGATATATATAATGTATTTATATTATATTCGTAACATAATTATAATCATTTAAATATAATATATCACCTTTTATCTTAAATTTCCATCCATATAATAA
This sequence comes from Viscum album, assembly GCA_963277665.1. NCBI lineage: Eukaryota > Viridiplantae > Streptophyta > Magnoliopsida > Santalales > Viscaceae > Viscum > Viscum album. The sequence goes on along the minus strand of OY728142.1, from coordinate 1,322,736,728 downwards.
TGATGACATTATTCACACATACGTGTGGATTACCTCCACTATAAAACGATGTGAATCATTCTTTATATATATATATATCACTTGTATGATATATATATAATATTGAAATATATAATTTGATATCAATTATATAATAACTATTTTGTAAATATAAAATATAATTACCTTCATTCAATCATGATCATTGTAAAATGGAAATGTTACTCATGTATATGTATGACATACCATTTCCATGATTTTTACATATTTCATTTTTTATAACTGTCAATAATATTTGTTTAAAGTATATGTACTGTATATAATTGATAATGATTCTATGGGTCTCAATTTTTTATGATATAATAATGAACTTAATAACCAAAGTCAACCTACCAAATACGTTTTGGACAGTTCATCCCAAAATCATCAAAACATATTATGTGATATTAATTGATCAAGTAATTATATATAACATGGTATTAAATAAAATAAATATACCAATTAAATTGTATATTATTCTAAATCAGGAAATAATTTAACTAAATTTCAATATTTAAGATGATAAATAACATGCGTGTGGTGTCCTGGACTCAATGTAGCAGACACTTTACCATAAAAATATAGTTTTTAATATTTTTAGGCATTTATTTAATAATTATTTTTCTTCATCATACATATTCGTAAATTTATTTTATTAATGTATTTATATCAAAATATATTAATTATACTCTATGTTTTATGTTTTCTTTTTTTACTTTCATTCAATGGTTTTCAAATGATCTTTTTATTTTGTGAATAAAATTTTGACATTCATTAAAAATGTCAAATTGAATAATCCATTTTAAGGTATAATACATCCACATATTTTCATAATATCAAATTAATTATTTAATGTTAGGAATTATTTATATTATTTTATGTTTTCTCCATAAAAAAATTTCACTTTTTGTGGGGATTTTATTTTTGAGAATAGGTTTTTAAAGGGAAAGGGTATTTTGATATCCAAATTTATTATTCACATAGGTTAAAAATATTATTTTTAAATTTTTTCTTATTAAATTGGTAAATAGTGAAATTTATTATTCATAGTATGGGGTAATAGAACTGTATATAATTAAAATTTTAGGCATATAATTCTTATAGAAGTGCATGAGACTGATATAGCATATACAAGTGAGTGAAATAGATACAACATTTACAAGAAGGTGAGCTTGATACAGATAATATGCACAAGTGGGCCTAACATAGCTCTCCACCTAATTTGGTACTGGTCCTTCTCATCAGTGGAAATAATTTTATAGTTTACCATACTATTTTAACTAATATATTTAATTGGGTTATACATATTTTTTCCATAATTTATGAATGTAATTCTTTATAAGGAATAAATGATTTTATACTTGATTTCAATGGGTTTCAATGTTTTTTATATGTTTTTCTCTAGTATAAAATTTTTATTTCAAATTAAATAAGAATAAAATATTAAATTAATAAATTTTATGGGTATTTATTGTTTTATTGGGCTAACATATTTCTTATATTTATTTCCTTTAATAATATTTTTCTGATCATCGCTCATTTTAAAATCTTTTATAAAGGGTACAAGGATAGAAAAGATAAAATAAGTAAAGTTGAATGTAATGAATATTTTCCACTAATAGAAAATATGTATCATTTTAAATGTATTATATTATGAGTTAATTGGATATAGAATAGAAGTGTCCACATGAAATGTCTATTTCAAAATTCTCTAAATGTATAAAGAAAAAATGTCCATAGGAATGTTCATGATTCAATATTTTTGTTAGATATTATAATTTTAGGATGGAAAAAATATTTTATTGTTTTTGAATTTTAAATCCTTAAATGTAAATGCTATATTTTTATCCCAAGATACTGTAGTTCAAGTTCAGTTATTTTATATTTGTAATGGAATATACTACACTGGGAATTATATTGAATACTATCTTAAAAGTAATGGAATTATGAATCAATATAGTTTAACATATTCACCCAAAAAAAATGGAATAGTAAAAATGAAGAACATTGGTCTTGATGACATGGGAAGAATTTTGATTTTTTAGAATAAAAATTATGATTTTTCTTTAAGGGGTAGAATGCATTTCGTTACACATTCAGAATAGAATTCTATCATCTCATGAGTAATATATTACAATGTAAATATGAGGTATAACTATATTCCATTAGTAAAGGAAATTAGTTATTTTGGTATAATTTGTTACATCACGGTAAAAAAATAAATCAATCCATGTTTGAATAGGGGACTGAATAATGGATCAATTGGTAGAGGATATAGATGCTGAAATAAAAAGTTTCACAAAAATATTGATATAATTTGTCTGAATATGATTTAAAATAAATGATACTAAAATCATAAAAATAAAACAGTTTTTTTTAAATTCATAAGGTAAAAATATAAATATTTCATGACTGTATAATGACAAAGATATTAAGTAAGATCAAATTTCACCAAACATTGAGTTAGAGAAAACTAATAAAAAATGTGAATATTCTCAAAATGATAAGTTATTACGTAATATATTAAGGAAACCTATTGAAATATTAAATATTATTATCCATAAATAGGATCTTGTATTTTTTATAAGATGTTTTAGACGTAAAATTGAACATTGAATCATTTCAAATATTGAAAAAAATGTTGTAGGAGAAATTTGAAATGGGGAATAGATTAATGAAATGAATTAATAATTAGACTAGATAGAGGAGAATATCACTTGGGAACATGTACCATAAACTGATATAAAATATGTGATTAGTACATTATAGGAATTTTAAAAAAATAAAATGTAAAAGGTATGTTCCCAATAAAAATTTCTTGATTTTTATTAGAAGTATATTTATATGGGGGAAGGATTATATATTAAAGATACACTTTCAGCAGTGGAAATTAACAATGCTATTATAATGTTTCCTAGTGTTTTAGTATAAGGAAAATAAAATAATATAAAATTGATGTAAATTATTCATTTCAAATTTTGACCCATTATAAGAAGAACTCTATATTGAACCTAAAGGCTCCAATCATTACTAGTATTTGATAAATGGAATACATACAGAAGAAAGAAATATATTTTTAAAGCATTCTCTTAAATCCTAGTATTATATGTTGGATGGTTAGATCATTTAAATGAAATTTACAAAGGGAATAGTTAATAGAAACCATTATTTTAATCGAATGAACTCAATTAAAATTATAATCATAGTTAATTTTGATGATATTATATATTATTCATAAAAATATACTTTCTATGGGGAATTTCCAATTTTGATTCAATTGAACTCTGAGATGTCCATTAATGGTAAAACGAATTATTTTATGGGATTATGTTTTATAAAAAATGATAACTTCATATTTTTATGTTATGATTAATATTATATTGATTTTTTTAGATGGTTTTAATGGAGGATTTTAAATAAGACCCACCACTAATACCTATTTGAACGTAACTTAGGAATAATTTGTCTCGAATCAGTATAAATAAAAATTATTTTAGAAAGATCATTGGATGGAATTTTTAAAATTGAGCATCTGGAAAAGGTGTACATTATTCATGGAATAATCAAGGAATATATAAATATGATGCAAAATAGTCGGGTTCAATGGTAGAAGGAATATTTATAATAAATATCAAAGGATTAATAGGTTATGATATATTATACAGAGTTAGTGTATAGTTTATCCTATTGGGTTACATCGATTCATACATGGTTTGTTATTACACTGGATGCAGAAATATATCTAGCGAAACATTTATTCTTGGTGAAAATAATGCGATTGAATTAGTAATAATAAAATTTTAGATTCTTTTAGAATTTATATTTAAGAATATATTTCTTCAATACAAGAAAATAATCATTTTTTATAGATAAAATTGAAACTAGAATATCAAAATGTAGTTGTTTAGAAGAAACTAATAATTTTTTATGACTATTAAATTATTCATAATCAAAAAAAATATTACATTTAATCACTCAAGATCAATTTATATTTATATATAATATCATTTCATCATATGAAATTGTGATCATAGTGATTTGGAATTGGAATACATTTCAATAAATGCCCAAATTATAGATGAGTTTGAGAAATTAATTCTGAGAGATTGTTTTTTTTAGTTAAGGATAAATAATTATATTCACCATTTCCCTCTCACATATGGAAGTGTGGGAATATATCCACGAAAGTATTTGGATTATATTTCCATTGGGGGAGAATAAGTACATAAATTTTATATTAGTAATTTACTCTATTGTAAATTTATTATTAATTTGAGAATATTATTATTATTAATTTTGGGGAGAATAATTGAATGATTGAATGTATTTAGGGGGAGAAAATCATAATCAAATAGTAAAAATATTCTTATCATTGAGGTATAAAGTTATATAAAAACACTTTCTCAATTAATTTCATTTTAGGACATTTCTCATCAAGAAAATGAAGGAATTTGAGGAATCTCATATGCATTTTTCAAATTTTAAATTAGTTTTTAATGTTGTAAAAAATCCATTGGGGGAGATGTAATATCCCAATTGAATTTATTAATCTATGATTTATTTATTTTTTATATTTAATGAGAATAATTTTAATCATTTTTTGTTGAAATTGTTGTGTTAATATATATATATTTTAAACTCCATGAATTATTTCAGATATGTTCTATGATCATTCGAATAAGTAATGAAATAAAATGATATTGCTAAACTTGTGTTATTTCTATGATACTTACATAACATTGAACTGAATGTATAACTACACACAATAAATTCAACATGATAAAGATATAAATTTATTGACGTGGTGAATACATAATATTTTTCTTCAGTATAGGGATAAAAAATGAAAAAGTAAGTTGATATAAAAGATGCATAAATGATAAATTATAAGTTTAATCTATATATATATGATTTATTGAATGTTTTTTTAGGAGTTTCATAAGAGAGTTGAAAAATTTGGGAAAGTGAAATGTCTAAAACACGATAGAAGCTATTAATTATAGCATATATAGAGTTTATACTTACAAGAAGATACATATGAAGTAATATTTTTAATATAATATCCAATATATTGGAAAAAATTATAGGAACAAAATATTCCTAAAGAAATTTCTTAAAGTTAGATTGGATGATTTTATTCTGTTCTAAATTTATTATAATCAATATCTAATAATTTGGGCTATTAATCAGACTAAATATTTTTAATGTTTCAAAATAAATAGAAGATACAAACCATAGTATAATTACAATTATATATTCCTACTAATTTCATGACTAATCCCAAAGGGACCCATGACATGACTCCCCAAGCCCACCTCAAATAGGTCAGGGGTTGATGAATAGTACTAAGAATGCATATCCCAAACATGGGATTCATTATTCTATGTACATGCACACACACACACACATCTAAGCCTATAAAATTATGAAATGAAAAAACAATCGAAGAACCAAAAGGACCTCGGAACACCATGAGTGGGGAGGCGTGAATCAGGGAGTCAAACCTATTTTCCCATGTGAAGGATCTCATTCTGATATTGGTAGTAACCTATTAAATCTATTTGATGTTAATGTGGAGTAAATAAAAAATCCACAAGAAGAAAGAAAATACCTATATTTTACTTGTTTCACAACTAAGGGTTATTTCAAGTAGCACACATTGACAGTGTGTCGATTGTACCTATATCAACTAATATTTACATGTATAGAATTCAAAAGTTCAGATATAGTCCCTCTATTCTATGAACACCTATTTTACATGGTTTTACTCATATCATACTACATCCATCATAAAACTTATATTGACTCCCCTATCTCACAAATTTTATTGAAGTATAACTCATTTTATCGACTTGGTGGTTGATACAATGGATTGGAATTAATGTATTTGTCCTTCTCTTAGCACAAGACACTTCTTTTATAAAATACCTATGTTTATTCACTTTTAAATCCCTATTCCCTGAAAAACATATATTCAAAACTACCTTTCATGATTCTCCTTCACAAATATCTCTACCTTTGTGATGCTCCCTACCTTCACGGAAAAAACTGCCTTTGGGAAGCATCACTGCCATCACAGAACAAACTCCTTCTTGAAACTCGCTACCTCAACGTAGAATACCCTATCACCATGAAGCACCATTTAATTAAAAAGAATTGTAATTAGTCAATACATATAGTATTTTTGAGATGCTAAGCTCATAATGAATGAAAGATTCATGATGATCCATTAACTTTGGGAAATCAGATTCTTTCAGGATTTTCCTTGTAAAACTCATGAGAATGATGTGGTGGTAGCCTCATATTTATAGGACTAGGAATCCACATTTCTCCACCGCCTCATAGTTTATTTTACGGATATTTAAAAAACACCTTTTCAGTGATACTCCTTTCATAATTCCTCATATAAATTTGTTATTTGTGATTCTCTTTGTAACTGCACAACATTTCTTCAAACCATCACACACCAAAATGCTTTAGTTATTGTAATCACATAGATGACTATCACCATCCAAGATGCTCCAGTTCTTCATTGTTCATTAGGATCATCGTTGTCGTATAGATCACCTTCCACATCCTTTGATCCATTTCAAAACTCAATTCATGAAGCACATCTTCTCAAAATTTAGTTGTTTTCCAAATTTTCATATGTTCTTTAAGGGGATCCCCTTTTCATGATGAAATACACCCTCTAAATTTGGGACCCCAAAATTTTCGAAAACACTAGGAAATGATGAAAATTCAAATATTTTCATCTTGAATTGTAAGATCCATTTCCTTACAAAATCCCTAATCTTCCATGTGATGATTGGAATTAAACACAAAACATACTCCAATTCTAGTAAATAACATCCTTGACTCCAGAAAAACAATGCATAGATACATCTATAACTTATAAACAGAGTACAATATGAAGTGAAGAAAAGAAATAAATTCCAAATACAATCCTACCATAGAGAGTCTAGAAACACTTGTCTAACCTAAAATTAAATGCTAATGGGACTACTATCAGAATGTCGTAGGAACACACCTAGGTCTGTCTGATCTTACTAAGCACTTTCTAGTTATGGTATTCCAAAAACTCTTTCAAAAGGTTGATTGTCTAAATATGATATAACACATATGGGAAAAGACTGTGTGTATGGGTGAGTATAAAAATATGAATTTGGAAAACCTAAAACCACAAATCATAGAAAAAAATAATCATCTCTAAACAGGTATATGTCTACATAAAATATAAAAATAAAATCTGTATATATTCAATAATGACACATATTCTAGAGGTAAGTCATAATAATAGTATGATAGCCTAGGATTCTAGCTCTAGGATTCCCCAAATCCCTCATTCAAGGGAACACACTTCTATGTTTGACAGCACTAATGATATGCATTCATGATATACTGCACACTGGGTCTCATCATGATAAATTATAGACTAATAGTCCAATGAGAATACGATAAACATATGAGTATCACTGCCAAGGCCATGGGGTGAGAACAAAAACTCAATATGTATTAAACTACTATGTTGAGGATAAATTCTTATATAGTGTTGGTCATAGTGACTCCATGAACTCAACTTAGGGAATACATATGAATGACTCTATCCAAGAAGTCCAGGTGAAGGGATCATAGTCCTAGATGTTGGAGATGAGTCTATACCAACCTTGAAGGAAATAATTAGGGTAGTGTTCCCAAACAAAACTTGTCATATATGCAGATGAAAATAGTTCTAAGAAATTTATAAAAGAGTACACATCATGTAGTATGGGTCACATGTCATGTCCCTTGACCCTAGGTCCTACCTGTGTAAATGAAATGTGTCGACAATCCAATTTTGTGTAGTAATACACAGTTTGTAGAATTCCCATGTAGTCTATCCTAATCATAATACATGGCTCCATTCCAATTAGATTTTACCATGTACAAGTACATAGCTTAGCCTGTGTACTTGGTTGAGGTCATGTCCGTATTGGTGAGTGCACAACGTATAGATTACCTTTATAGTCCACCCAATATTCATGTACATTCAGAGGTACAAGCGTAGTCACCTAGGAGACACCACATGTTGTGTGATAGGGGTCATATGTTGTGTGATACTTAAATTTATCCTAAAACCCAAGACATGGAAAAGGGACCCACATGATGTGTAGATTCGGAGTACATGCTACATAGTTTGTGATTTTTAAGAATCCCAGATCTGCTTCTTGATCATTATAATGATAATACAAACTAATCCAATGATAATTTCACAGAAATATAAATTATACATCTCATCCATACATTTCCACCAATAAAAAACATGTTCCACCATCATATCTACTTGGGAAGTAGATCAAATTTTTGTCCATCATTGTACGCCAAAAAAAGAACATAAAATCAAGAATCCCCTTTCATACAAATCTCTCCATATCTATCATCACACCTCCTTTTCATTCCAATCTTGGATTTGTGATTTTGGATCATTGGGTCAAGAAATGAGTGTGAACTGGTTGATTGATATGGTTTTATTAAGGTGTGGGCCATAAGATGAATGCCCATGATGAAAGCAGAATCATGGGAGAAAAGAAAAAAAAATATAAGAGGAATGAACCATGATCAATGTTCATGAGGATCTTGATTCATTACCATTATAATGAAAATATAATAATAAACAAATTAATATAATTATCCATAATAAACCCTGTAAAATAAAACCATCTTTCATATTGATCAAACTATGGATCCATATATTCGATGATTTATTAACATTATTCATAGAAATAATGAATGGGAAGATTCAAATTAAAATACATTTCATGCCTTGATTTGGATTGATCTGTGGAAAATAATGAATCAGTGTTATATTATTTCCAATGGTCTTTCGAATATAAAGCATGTCAATCATCGATCTATGATCTTGTCATCATTCTCCTGAGATAATTCATTGAATCATTCTCTAATTGATATTTATAGGTTCTAGAGTTATGCGGATAACCCTGATATTTCTCCATAATAGTGTCTTTATATACTATCAATTATTATGTCAAAACAATTGGAATAAAATAATTTTATTCAATAATTTTATTCAGTTCCATGCCCGTGATGGTAATTCCAGAAAAGAAATGTGCCAACTATTTCTAAGCCATCCCTATGGTAAAACCCACATTTTGAACTCAACGGTTCACCCATATTTTTAAATAAGGTATCCATTTAGAATTTATTCCGCTTTTTTAGAATAAATTTTTGTCCGTACTATTTAATATATTTAATATATTTCAAATTATTATTTCTTGCATAATGGGGCTCAAAATAATATTTTTTATTGTTGCCTGGTCTTAAACAAAATCCGTATGATATCTTAATATAATATATAGAAAACTGATATATTACATTCTCCCAACCTTGTGACTTTTCATCCATGAAAATAAAACTCAAAAAGATGTGGGTACTAAGAATGAATCTGAGCCTCCTACTTGTAAATGCTCTCCTAGACACTCTTCTGTTATCACCAAACACGTAGCAATGGAATCAATCACCCATGAAGGATCCTCTCTGACCAATCCTTAGTCTCAATAGTGTATTCAGTAATGGTCCCTCCATAATCTATGTCCATCTATCTCTAGTCAAAAATGTTATATGGGTGATGCACATACCTCCTCAGTAGTGACACTTGTAAGATGTTGTGAAACTAATTTAACTATGGAGGTATTGCAAAGCGGTACACCACCTCTCCAACTCTACACAATATCTGAAAAATGGATAATGAACCTCAGAGGTATCTTGCTTCTCTAACCAATTAATTATAATCCATGTCAAGGTGAAACCTGTAGGAACACATGGTCTCCTTCCTGAAACTCCAAATTCCATTGTCGCCTATTAGATTAAGACATTTGATGGATCTATATAGTTTCATCCACACTTGTATGACCTATAACTTCTCTGTTGAATCTCTCATTAACTCTAGGCCAATGAATTCTAACTCTTCTTAGTCAGTCCATGAATGTGGTAGCCTATAGGGTCACTCGAACAAATCCTTGAATGGTTCCATACTGATGGTAGAATGGTAAATTTTATTTTATGAAAACTATAATGGTGGTAGTTGATCCTCCCAACTACGTCCAATGTCCAACATGCAAGCTTGTATCAGGTCCACTAGAACCTGAAGGGTCCACTCAGTCGGGCCATCAGTTTGGGGATGGAAATATATTCTTAAACGTAACTGAGTCTGAAACGACTCCAACAATAACTTCCCCAATTGTGATGTAAGGTGATCATCATGATCATAAATAGTTTTTGATGGAACTCCATGGGTTCAGACTATCTCATTCACGTAGAGACGTCCCAAGAACTCTACTGAACTCTACTCTCATATAGTTTAGAACTAAGCCGATCTTGTGAGTTGGTCTATGATTGCCCATATAGAATCATGTTCTCTGGACACACATGGTAATCCCATCAAAAATTACATAGATATCACATCCCACTTTCATTCTTAAAGCTCAAGGGGTTGAACTAAACCCACTAAAACATGGTGTTCAGCCTTAACAAGCTCATAATAATGGCATTGAGAGACAATTCTACAACTCCTTTATCCTTGGACACCAAAACTGACATCATAGGCCCTAGTAAAAATTTTACACACCTAGATGTACATCTGAAGAATATTTATGAAACACTCTCAACCTCCTCCTTCAATATCAATGGTACCATTATGCATCCTCTAAAAAGAAAAAATTTCTCCCCGCCATTAGAATATCCTTGAGAAGCATTCCCTATTGATATATGAGTATATAGGGTCTCACATTCCACTTATCCAAGATGTAATTCCCTGACTTACTACAAGAAAGGGTGGGTGAAAACCATCTACTATAGGGAAGCTACACCATATCCATCCAAAAATGATAACTACAATGAGGGAAATTTCTCTGATGCCTTGTTCAACAACTATGAACAAGATCTTCTATTAAGATAATCTTCTACCACATTCCCCTTCTCAAGAGTATAGATAATTTCGAATTCATAATACTAGAGGAACCCTATTCATTGTCTCTATTTCAAGATAAGATTATTTTGATAGAAGATATACTTGAGACTCTTATGATTTTATTAGATGATAAATTGCTCACCCATTAGGTAGTGTCACCACATCTTCAAACATAGTAGTACAACTACAAGATCAATATAATGGGTTGTATAGTTATAATAACGTGGTCTCAAATGGTATGAACCATAGGAAATAACATCTTACCTCGACATCAAAACACAATTGAGCTCAGTTCCCAATGCATCACAGAACACTAATTAATAGACACCCACCTCTGGTAATTTCAATATGGGAGCACTCATCAATCTGTTATTAAATTGATTAAAATCATACTGGAACCATTCTATTCACACAAAAGGCTACCCACTTCAAGTAAAAGCTATCATTGGTGCTAATACTATAGAGAAATTATGTATAAATATCCAGTAATAGATTCCCACATATGGAATCTCTACAACTCTGACATGCTTTTGGTTATATCCCAAGACAATAGTACCTCATCCTTTGTTGGCTCCACTACCACTCCATCTTTTAAGATAATGTATCCATGAAAGTGGACCTCTTGAATATAGAATTAGAACATTTATATCTTTCTATAAATATGGTTCTCTAATAGTACATCTAGAACTATCCTTAATAGTCTCATGTACTCCTCCTTATACATTGGTTACCTAAGGATGTTGTCGATCAAGACTACCATGAACCGTTCTACTTAGGGATGAAATATCCATTTCATGAGTCTCATGAACACTTTTGGGGAATTTTTTATGCCAAAGGGACTCACCAAGTACTCATAGTGACCATAGTGACATCTAAATTCCATTCTTAGAATATCCTCTTCTCGTACTCGCAAATGGTGATATCCTGATGTGAGGTCAACCTTCAAGAACCATAATGACCCTCTAAACTAGTCAAATATTATATCAATACATGGTAGAGGATACTTTTCTTCATGGTCACCTAGTTGGAGTTCTAGATGTCCACACACAAACTAAAGCTCCCATATTCCTTCTTGGAAAACAAAATTGGGCTTCCCAGGGTGAAACTCTAGGTCTAACAAAGTCATTCCTCTACAATTCATCTAAATGAACTCTCATATACTTATGGTGTGTGGGAGATATCCAATATTATGGTGTAGATATAAGTTCCATTACAAGGAGTAGATCAAGGAAAAATATATCTCTTAGATAAGAGGTAAACATGGAATATATTAAGGGAATACAGCCTCATACTCCACCACCACTATAGGAAACAAAGAACTCAAAACAGACACTACACTGAGGGTTAGAGTAGAAAATTGATTAGTAATAGGCTATACACTCCTACGAAAGAGATCATTTAGTGATTTCTAGGTTTCCTTTTCACTGATTAAGGAAAACCTAGACCCATCACTACATAAACACGACATCCTTCACCTAAAATAGTCAATCTGGGCACAAATTGTAGATGACCAATCCATTCTAATAATGACTTCATAAGGACTTAATGTGTTTACCAAGAAACTGAAATAGAAACTCTTCCCTCCATGAGTAAGGTCACATTGTCTCCACTAGTGTGTGATCACTGAGTCTTCTCTAGTAGGTGTCTTCAAGCATAAGGGTCGAGTCAAAGGTTCAACAAGGATCTAAAATTCTTGTACAGGGTTTGTGGAATGAAATGAATGAATAAAACCTATGTCTATTAGTACTGAAGATAAGGTATAAAAGACCAAAATCATACATTGAATCATACTAGGAGCCTCTTGATCATAATAATTGACTTCCCTTAGTTGTCCCTTCCCCTATCCTCCATCTCTATAAGATTAGAATGGACCACTTGGGGGTGGTTGTGGTTACAAGTCAAGAATTTGACCACCTCCTAATTCTCTCCCTACTTCTTGATCAGGTCCTCCACCCTAAAAAAATCCACGATCATGACTCTATACTTTCCTTAGTGGATCAACAATAATCTCTATGTTTAATGTATAGAGGGTCTGAAAATCGCATGCAAGATGTGCCCTTCCATCACAAGAGTAGAACTTCCTATCTCAAAGATGATTGGACACACCCTGTGATCCCTAAACTTTAAATCATTTTCCCAGGGATGTCCTCCTGAAATGTCTGACACATCCTGGTCCCTGAGAATGAGGTCATCACATTACTACCATGGTTTATCCTATAACTTCTTCTCTAGTGAAAACCACCAACTCTATCTTCTCAACTATTAAACTCTCAAACAACGAATCTCACTCTAGTACCCCAGCATAGATAGGAATGTACAGAGATATAAAACTAGAAATTATGTCTCTAAAAATAACTCCTTTAAAGGATTGAAGCTATAATAAATTATTTAAATTCATATCCATTGTGTAGCTAGATATGTTAGTAAACCTCTATGAATACTCAGATACTATCTGGCTTCCCTATTGGAGCTACAAAAGCTCTTGGATATGTAAATTCCTCAGCATATTTGGTGAGAAATACTATCTAAAAAGGATCTCAGATTATGTAAATGAAAGAGTCTCCTCATCATAATATTGGTTCATCAAACCCCATCTTCACCCGAATGAGCCATGCAGAATGCTATCTACTTAGACCACCAGCCAATTTGTTGGTGTTCTGACTAGACGAGAAACTTTGGTCACCACCTCAGGGTAGTCCTCAACCTTCTGTGGGTCAGGTTCACTTTATAACCTTATGGGCCTCTTCTATTGAAACATATGATGTTCATTTATCATTTTCACCTTATATGTTGGTATTGTGGGTACCAGGTATTTCACTACATGTGGTGGTATGGAAGGTGAACCACTTGGAGGTAACAACTATGTTAATAGTCTCTATATCAATGCCTCATAACTAAAGGGATAATCCTCATGATCATGATGTTTAACTCAATATTGAATTCATTTATCCGGTCTGGGGAAACAAACAAGATGTACCACAGTCAATGAGAATATCAAGAGAGATGACTCAAGAAGGAAATGGAAACCACAACTCATTACTTTATAATGCATGAACCCTTTTTATGAAAATAGTGTTTTCATGTACCAAGTTGAAACATAACTGATTAGAGTAATGGTTTATGGATACATCAGCTACCACACTAACAATGGAGTCCCCATACTAATAGCTTAACTCAAAAAACAAAAAACTCTTTTGCCAAACCAATCCCACAAACTCCTAGTCCTAAAGGAGTGTCAACCACTCTGAAACCACTCTGTCATGAATCATCCCATAGGGGCTTATGCAGTGACTCCCCAATCCTTCCTCTAATATGGTAGGGGCTAGAGACTAGAACTGGGAATGGAAATCACTAACAAGGGATGCCTTAGCCTAAGTACATTTACACATTTACACATCTCCAGGCATATAAAATGTGGAAATGTAAAAACAACTGATCATTGATTCATACATAAATCTCAATAATGTAACTATAGTATTATAAGAATTAAAGTAAAGTAAAAAAATAACAAATATGATCCCACTACAATGATTCTAGAAACAATAGACCAACATGAAAAGAAAAGGTACAAGGAATGTTATCAGAAATCCATAAGAGCACACATCAGTTTGTTTAGTCACACTATGTATCATCTAGTCCAAGTCCATCTACAACTCTCTCAAAATATCGATTATTTGAAAAAAACACAAAATGTGTGGGAAAATCCAATGAAGGGGTGAGATTAATAGTACTCAGTAGGTTACCCTGAAACCAAAAATATTACATCAATGGAAATAAAACCATCTCAACATAGGTATATGTATACAACATATATATGAATAATATCCATATATTCTCAATAAATACACATATTCAAGAGGTAAGACACAAACATAGTTTTATAGACTATGATTTCATATCAAGGCTTCCGTGAAGAACACATCCAAGAGAACACACTACTGAGTTTGATAGCACTAACAACTTATGTCTGAAAGGTACTGCTCGTCAGGTCTCGTCATAAGAAAATACACACAGATAGTTCAAAGAGAATATGATACAAATATGAGGATCACAACCAATGACATGGGGTGATACCAACAACTCAATCTAGATTTTCACCGCTATGTATTGGATCGACTCCCATGTAGTGTTGGTCACGAAGATTCTAAGAAATCCACTTAGGGAATGAATATTAATAGAGGATCTCCCACTAGGCCTTTTAGAGGTATTCCAATGACTATATCAAATAAGAAATGCTAAAGATATTATAGTCTTAGATAGGGGATATTATTCAATACCAACCATTAGGTAAAAGAATAATGGGAACATGCCCTAAAGAATCATGTCCAATATATGGATGACAAGGGCTCTAATCTGTGTATAAAAGAGTAAAAGACATGTGGTAGGGTCACACACCATATCCCTTGACCTCGGGTCCTTCCCGTATAAACGGAACATGTCATGAATTCATGTACATGTCTTACTACATGGCATGTAGGCTAGTTGCGTGCTACTATATGGCTCCAGTCTGTGTATTTCTACCCATGTACCTGTACACAAATAACCCCATATACCATTTCCAGGTCGTGTCTTTGGGGGGGGGGGTGTACAAGGTGTGATGGATTCCCATGTAGTCCACCCCATGTCCATATACTTCCCAAGGTACATACTGAGTTTCATAGGGGAGACAACATGCTTTATGATATGGCTCTCATGTTGTGTGATTCATAACTTTCTCCCAAAGCATTAACCACTATAAAGTGTCCCAACATGACATGTAGATCCATATTTTATGTTGGTCACACAATATTTTATCAAATTCTAGATCTTTTATACATTCATTTTGGAACGTATAACCTATAATCTAGTGATTTCCTTCCATAAGATTGATGATCCCAAATCATCTCAAAGCAGATATCAAAAAACAAAAAGTTATTCCATCTGATCTACTCAAAAAAATGATTAAATACTAATTTTTGGTTATACACTGAAGAATATCAAAGAACATGAAATCTAAAATCCAATATTTTATAAATCATTTCATCTCCCCTGTTGCTCCTATGTTGTTTCATTCTAATCTCAAATATACAATTTTTTATCGTTGCACCAAGAAATGGGTTCACAATGATCGATAGGTCCATATTTTTTGAGTTGTGGGACAACGGAAGAACGAACATGAAGGACATAGTATCAAGGGAGAAAAGAAAACTAACAAATAATATGAAAAAATTCAATTGATGTTTGTGTTGATATATATAAATTTACATTATAAATACTATCAAATAATCAATGAATCAAATTATTTATTCTGAATAAATCCTACAAAAATAAACCCATCCCACATATTGATCGAACTATGGATCAATCTCTTCTTTGATTGATTCATGTTCATAATAGAAATCATAAATAAGAAATAATAAAATCAAAACATAGTCGCAACCATGATTTGGATCGATAACAAACAAAGAACAAAGTTTCATTGTGTTTATTGGAAAGATCATTTGAATATGATTTTCGATTACAGATCCACGATCTCGTCGTCATTTACTTGAGAGAATTCTCATACACTCTATCCAATATTACTCCATAGGTTCCAAAGTTATACATATAACCCTAGGATTTCTCCAAAATTGTATTTATAATTATTAACAATCACTGTAGAAAAACAACTGGAATAAAATAATTTTATTTAATTCCATGATCATGATGTCTTTTCACAAACCACCCACAATGACTAATGTCATATCATTCCGAGGGTAAAACCCAAATTATAAACTCAATAGTGTAGTAATATTTATAATATGGGAACTTGTTTCAATATTATTTCTCTTTATTAGGAAATCTAAAAATGTGTGCCTTTTAATATATTTTATATATTTCAAACATTTGTTTCGGGCACAACGAGCCTCATAATCCCCCTCTATCTGAGCACCTTATCTCAAAAAAAAAAATCCATTTTGTATTCAAATATTATACAAATAAAATATAATAAATTATGATAAATATATTAATATTAGTTTT
Organism: Viscum album; assembly: GCA_963277665.1. NCBI lineage: Eukaryota > Viridiplantae > Streptophyta > Magnoliopsida > Santalales > Viscaceae > Viscum > Viscum album. The sequence goes on along the minus strand of OY728142.1, from coordinate 1,322,719,744 downwards.
ATATAGGGTTTAGGGATAATTTAAACAAGTGGTCTCTACTTGAAAATTATGGGAAACCCAAATAAAAATATTTAGGAATTATACATTTTGATCAAAACTAGAGACACTTGTTTACATGAATAATAAGGTAAAATGTAAAAATGGGTGGGTTTTGAAATTTATATATGTATAATGATGGAAAACACCTTATTTTAATTTAATTTTAGGTAATGTGTAGATGATTGAAGTCAGGTAATATGTTGAGAGACTTTTATAAAATGTGAAATGGCACTGAATTACATTAATCAAAATATTCAAGGCTTATCAAAAAAATAATTATTTAATGGGAACATGTTGGTGATAACTATATATAACAAATATTCATAAATATTTTACTTGATAAAGAATTACAAAAAAATCCTAGACATTATCTAGGATTTCATAAGAGAAGATAGAATTTTCAAATTTGATATATTAGTGATCTGATTTAAAAAAAACAATCATTAATGATAAGGATTTTTTGTGAAAGTCTGATTGGATGGATTTAAACTATGAATATTAATGCTTGAAGATTAAAAAATTCGTTTTTATTTTTTGTTTTAATTATATTTATGACTATAATAAAAAGATCGTCATTATTCTTTTTTAAGGAACCAAAATCAAATGTGTTATTACTTATCCAGGTCCTATTCTAATCTATTTACTTATGGGTCTCAATTTAATACTAGTTGAGAATATTTAAATTTTTTGGAAACATACATAGGTAGAGGATGATACATCCCTACTCTCAATAATTTATTATTTAATATAGTGTAATATTTATGACTCTTTGTTGCAACCATTCATATTAACAAGTATATACAAATAACAGGACTAAGCTCAATAAAACTTTTATGTTCATTGTAACATTTTTCATTTAATTTGGTTAATGGTATGTATAATATTTTCATTTTTAGTTTGAATTGTTCTAATAGAACAAAGAGGCTATTTAAATAGAAATGCAATTATAAATAAATTCACTACCCATTTATACCCCATATCATTGGTGGGAACCACTCCAGGGGATTTTCGTATCTCATCTGGTTCAGGGAGGAATATACTAAATGATTATATAGAGAAGTTTATCTTATCATCTTTAAATATGTTGAATCATAAATGAGATCAAATCTAGAGTTGTGATGTATAAATATTCATTCTGAACATGGATATGCCCACATATTTTTACACTATTTATGAACTTTCTTAATGTAGTCCATGGAGTTGAGGAAGAGATAGTTTCCATTGGATAAGGAGTGTAAATCAAAAAACTATAGTTTCATGATCCTTAAACCGACACCATTTTGTAAACCATGTAAAATTATAAAGTCCATCATGCATTATTTTGTGCATTTGGGTATCTATTAGTGAGAGATCCTTCACAAGAATGAAATATTGGCCATTTTTCTTTAAAACGAGGGAAACATATCTAAGAGTGGTTAGATAAGATCGGGTGAAATGTTTGAATTAAGAAACTACATGATTAACTTTGTATATATTATGGTACACATATTCAACTTGGTCCAAAAAAATATTGAACAAAGATCATATCTCACTACATTATTCATATATCAATTATTAGTATAGTGAAATATTTTTTTATATAAGAATTAATATAGTAAAATGTATCCATTAAATAATTATTATAAACATTAGTTTGCAACTAATTACTTAATATGGTTACTAATACATAATATTGGGGGACAACGTTATCAAATGGTGGGTGAAGGAAAAAATAATTGATATTTTCCCAATGTTCCTGCATATGTTGATGTATTTCTTGAAGTGTTTTATGGCCTTCCCCAACAATATAATTTTTTATTTTAATTGAACTCACACTATATCTATGTATATATTAATATGTCCTTATTTTTTGACCTCTACTATAATGGAATATTTAATGAATATAATTCAATAGAAACAGAAAAAAAGTTTTATATTCATATGTATATCCACACTTGATGCGTTAATCATATTTTTTGATAAGAATAATAATTGATTTTATCTTTTCATTTATTACCATGAGCTAAATGAAATCATGATATACTAGATGTATCATCCACCCCAAATTATTTAATTTGTTTATCAATTTTGAGTTGTTCAAAAAAAATTTAAGGTGAATAATTGATCATGATATCATAAATTATGTGTGAAGAGAGATTATATTTAAAAATCCATCTATATATATTATGGACACTACTAGTTAATAATGATTTCTTTTAAATGTTTAAATTGCTTTGAAATCATCATATATCTATTAAGTAGTGTCTTTAGAGGTTACCAAAATAATTTTTTATTATCTTAATTGATGATATTATCATATATTATACGATACATGAAGCACATAAAGATCATTGTGGGATTTTGAAACATATATAAAAAATATTAATAAATTAGTCATTATCTATTAAATTTGAATTTTGGTAAAAAAATATCCTTTTTAAGGACATGTAATAACATGTGTGGGTATATTTATAGATCCCTTAACGGTAGAGGCTATTAAAGAGTGGTTTAAAGAAAACTCTAAAATAGAGGTCTATAATGGATGGATATAACCGATGAGTCATTACAATATTATCAAAATTGACAAACCCACTAACAATTTAATCATTGATGGGAGCATACATTATCTAGAATGAAGAATATGTGGACTGATTAATGGTTCTAAAGTATAGATTCCACAGTATTCGAGTAATAAATTTACCTTATAGAGGATAAGAAATTGTGTTATGTTATAATTATTCAATGAAGGTGTTAGGATTTTTTATTATTAAAAATCACAATGTAATATCTTATGACTCAAAACAATTATATTCCCATGATTAAAATAACTCAATTCATGTTTTGGAGTTATGAGTGTTAAATTGTTTCCATAAATATTTAGAAATATTCAATTGATTAAGTAAAATATGATAATTATATTGATCAAATGATCATAATGTTTATATTAGAAAATAATTATTTTACTATAAAGGAAAGTATATAACTAAATTTAATCAACGGTTATAACATAATAAATTAAATTCCAGGGAATGAAAAAAGGATCCCACTTTTCTATGTAGAAATCATCACACAACATTATATATGATGAGGATTGATAGAGACCTAATAATATTGAATATTAAATTTATGTAAATTAAAATATTAGTGTTAGGGAGAATATAAGTTTCTTAAAAAATAATTTCTCAACCAACCATAATTGTTAACATCAATGAGGATTAAAAAGTATATATGGATTTAGAGAATGATTAAAGAATTATTTTAATGGATAACATTAACAAAGGAGTTTCATAATATAAAAAAATAATATATTCCCCTTGAATTATAGAACTAAATAAGTAACTCTAAGATGATTCACATTTTTCATCAACCAATACTCATTATAGTACCAAAAATATGTGGAGGTCATAATGAGAACAGAAGGAAGAATAATATGAAGAGGGATATTTTAATTTATATATATTGATTATTAGTATTCCTGTATATAAAGGAAAAATTAAATAAGAATAATGATTTAATTTTTCCAATACCAAAGAAAATATTTAAATTGAAGAACATTACCTTAGATTTCTCACATGTATTCACAATTACTCTAATGGAAATAATTTCATCTTGGATTTAGGGTATTGAAAAATAATGTTGGCACAATTCATCACCATCTGAAAGAATTTATCAATAGATAAAAATTATAATATCTAAATATAATAAATTTTAATTCTTCATGATATACCACATTGTATTTTATTTGATCGATATCCAAGTTTCACATCAATTGTTTAGAGAATTATTCAAAAAAAATTCAAGAAAGACCAGAGAATTACCCTATCCTTTCCGTACTATATTGATGTCCAATATGAATATAAAATTCTTACATTGGATGATATTGTATATTACTAAATAGACTTCAAGGGAGAATTTTGTTTACATCCTGCTACTGTTGAGTTGTTATATAATAACAATTACCTCCCTATGATTAAATTTGAATAATATGAGGCTTCATATGGAAAGAGATCTAGAACACTGAGGGGATATGACATTTTTATAGAGATAAATCATTAAATACATGATATTTCTTAATTAATATCATGGGAAATTATAATTATTCAATAACGTATCAAAGAAATTTAAATTTGATATACGAGATTTTATGATTATATGGAACCGTATTTTGATATTGTGATTGAGGTAAAATTGTTCATTTGAATATCATTATAGTTAAATTCATTAAATTTTGGATTAATTGAATGGTTAAATCAATATAAATCATCGATTTTCAAATACATGACCTAGTTGGGATAATAGTTTATTTAATTGGGCTTCCATGAAACCTATAGAACAAACATGATGTGTTGCATGAATTACTATTGAGAACTTGAATATGAAATCTATTACAGGTATTGAACACAAATTTTATATATATAAATCAAGAACTCTCTTATTAGGGATAACTAGGGGAGATCTTGGATCATATTGATATATTATTGTCAAAAAATATCACTGATATGGTAAAGGTCCTATTGAGAGACCATATGTTTGAAAAGGAAAAATTGCAACCTTAAGATTCAATCTGACAAATGTACCCTATAAAATTTTCATATGATTATGGAATTTTCATTTGAGATATTTTTTTAAGGTTGTTGGTGGGAGGATATTGTTACAGCCCAAATATTTTTATAAGATTCAATTTAAATTAATTAATCTGTATAAAAACTCATCCTTCATGAATAATAAATCCAGGTTAAAATATTAGTTATTACATCATGGTAATACATTATAATAGAATATAAATTTTAGTATCTCCATGAAATCAGATCAGGAAAATTACACAATATATATAACCCAAAATAAATTAAAATATAGTAAAATTGATATAATCATCATCGTGATCACCCATGAGGATCATAACTTCAATGATAACTATTTAAAAAACAAAAATAAATTGAAATATCATAATAATTATTAGAAAAAAATAATAGAACATTATGAATTATTAAAATTGACTAATATTTGTGATTCTTTAAATCAATACTATTTTGGAAAATTGTGTTAGAGACAACACTAAAAGTAAGAAATAGGGAACTAATACGAGTTGCAAAATATTACATTATTATAATTAAAATATATATGTGTGTAAAATATATCCTCAACTAAGTAAAAGTATATTATTCAATTAAAATAATTAATATTTATAATATTAAAATTTAATATTAAAAATGAATTTTATTCAACTAACCTTTTTTATAATTTTTTTTGTAATTTTCCATAATGAATAAAATTAAACACATTTAAGTGATCATAAAAATAATATATGGTTACTAAATATATGAATATATATATATATATATTTAAAATTAGATATTGGTAGGAATAGGTATTAAAAATCAATTAATGTTCAAAATAAATAGTTTTCAATAAACCAGTTAGTCATTATATTGATAATATCTGCTAAGAAAAATAAATTTATATATTTAAAATGTTTTATTTGATAAAATAACATAATTCATTTTTTTAAATTTCAAATTAACATGATAGTTTATTGTTCTTTTTTTTTCTAAAATAATTGATTTTAAGGTAAATAGTGAAAAAAAAGATTTCTCCAAAATCTATTACTTTTATTACACAAGAATGACATAAAATAATATCAAACAATTATGAAATAAAATATATATAATTAATATCTAATATAAATCATTTAACTATACAATTTTAAATTAATAAAATACACATTTATTTTTTTTTAAGAATAAAAATATTAATATAAAAAAATATTTTTCATAGACTCTATTAATTTTACGCACTTTGAGAATTAAATATTAAACAATGGATGTCATATTTTATATTAAAATATCAATATTATTAAATAACTTCAATTTCACTTTTAATCATAGAATAATTATTTATTTTATTAATGTAAATTAACATGATAATAATAAATCTGTTATTTTCAATGAATTTTTACATTATAATTAAGTTATTTGTATCTAAGATATTAAATCAATTTATTTTAAATAATTGATATAATGTGATGATTGAAAAATATAAAACAATATTTAAAAAATTTAATTTGTAATCAGTTCCAAATGAAATTAGTAAAATTTAATGGTTAAAACATCATTTTTCAATAAAAAAGTAGTTCTCCTATATATATATAATGTTAATTTAAATAATAATTTTATAAAAATAGAATTTGAAATATACTAAATTATTATTTAATTTTTTTCATAATACCCATATTTTTAAGTAGGGTTTAAATTATATTTTTAATAAATTATAATCTAGTTGGTCAATAAAAAGATACCAGGGAAAATGAAAAATGGGGAAATTTAAAAACCATTGGTAAAAAGCATTAAATGTGTTTGAAATTTTTTTAAAAATGAGTGGTGGATGATTCAATAACCTCATCTCACCCATAAGAACATTATTTATCATCTTTGGAAAAATTTAACTTTGAATAGTGTCATTTCAGTATGAAAAAATATTTGGTGTCCACAAAAGTTCACTTTTCATCACTTATAAATATAGAACACTTATGCGCATTAATGACACACTCATACAGTGAAATGTTAACCTAATTTTGGTTTTTTTATCCTTCTTGAATTTTATTTCTTGTTAATAAGCCTCCATTATCAACTTTTTATGCTAATGCATTCATTTCTAAGGATACATTAAATAGAATACTCAAGATCAAAATGTGAGTATTAGTTAATCCACAAACTTTTTATTACAATTATTATCTTCCAAAACTACCCACTCCATCGTAATATTATGACCATAGTATAATCATTAATCTAAAATTTTATTATATTCTTGTAAGAACCATTATTCACTAGATTATATCTAGTTAGAATATCAAAATAATTTGGATCATGCATTTGTGCATATTACCATCTCCACAAAAAAAAGATATTCCATTTTTCATAACATCCTTTCCTGGATTGTAACATGTATAGATTAGATAAGTTTATGTTATTAATATATCATAGTTTTAATTGTTAAATTAAAACTTTCATATGCATTCTTTTTATTCCATTCATTGATAAATGGAATCAATAACTGTGTAAAATAGACTACCGCCTCGATGAATAATCCTTTTCATTTTCCAAAACAATCATTCATGGATGGAACTATAAGGGAATTTTTATGCTGATATATTATAATTATGATGTTTTAAAAAATTCTATAGTTTTAATATTAGCATTATATAAATGTATATCCTTACTCAAAAAATAATTATAACATACTATCAGTTAGATTTAGTTTTACCACCTCTTTAAATGACACTATAATTTGAATTCAATGGATGATTAGGGAATAATATTTAATGTTAATATAATTTAATAATAATGTATAAAATATTTTTTAATTTTTCTAAAAAGGATTTATTATTAGTTATTTTTTTATTAATGTATCACATTTCGATTGTTAGACATGTTTAAACAAGATCATCCCAATTTTCTTCTTCATGAACCATATCCATATTATTCACCAAATGAAATTGGACATAAGGAATCATTTAAAAATGTTCATTATTATTTCATTAATAATATGTGATTATTGAAATTTTGGATAAGAATGAATAATAGCCCTACAAATATGAAATTAGTTCCAATGATCTACAATACACCCTCCAAATATTGAAAATCATTAATAACTAACTAATATACATATAAACAGTAATTATAAATTATAATTATAAAATATTATTGATACTATATGTTTTTTTTGAATTAGGTGTTTAATATTGTGGTGTTTATTTTTTATTTGATTCAAGTGATTTAATATAATTTTGGAATTAAGGAAGGGTTTCATTATCCACTTTTAATTTCTTAAGACATATTTAATATTACAAAACTTGTTTTCATTAGGATTTTTTATCTAATAATCCATTAACATTGTGTATCATGATTATATAATTATTAAGTATATTTATGGTTTTAATGGAAATCATTTCATTTAATGGGTCTTCAATAAAATATTTCAAATGTCATTAGTTTTTTTATCGACTCATTTTTATATTTGTTGGGTCATAGAATTTCTTACCTAAATATAATTATCAAGACATATTTGATCCCTAAATTCTTCTATTTTACATATTATTTCTAATTTCTATTTTTTGAAATTAATTCTCATCACTAATAACCACTTATCTAATACTGGTTTTTCTAAAATAATTTTATAATGTTTTTATGAATAACCCTCATTGATACAAACAAAAAATTTCTTCCAAATTAATGTTTTTGTCCACTATTATGATTTCCTCTCTTTCTAGGAGATCATATATAGATTAAATATTATGATCCTCTTACTTCACATCACCACTTTTGAAATGAAAACATTATTTTACTATTAACAGTGTCAGTTTTCTATAGAGTTCATTTAAAATACCGAAAGGTTTTATTTCTCAATGATATATTTCTTATATTCCATTTAATGTTTTATCTATATTAACATTATTTATTTTTTGAACCACCATTATTAGATAATTCATAAAAGGTAATGTTATAATATTTGTCAATATATCTCTTTCCAGCATTTATAAAATGACATTTCAAATTTATCATGTGAAGTTATCTCATAGACACTATTTATATGAAATAGAATAAAACTATTTTTAAATGTTTTTGGAATAATTTATTTCCCATAATTGTGAATTATCTTTCCCATGACCATGTTTTACAATATAAAATATATTACCATTATTCAATGGTTTTTTAAAAATGGTTCTAATAGAATTATTTTCATTTTAATCATGACTTTGAATATAAAATCAGACTATTTATATAGATAATTATTCATTTATAGTTTTATTCATTACACGTGGTTTAAAAAATTAGAAACATAAATTTTTTATAAGAGAAGTGATCTATGACTACCATTATCTAGCATAATGATTTTCAGTGTATAACCATTATTTTTATTCTAGGGCCTCTCCTCTATAAACACCTTATTTAATATTCATTTGATTATAAGTTGTTCACCTATATTCCATACATTGATACATCAGGGAAATTATTTGTTTACCATATACCTTTTTTCAATAAGTTTCAAATACCATATAATCTATTTTCATGATTAAAACAAACTAATTATAATAAAAGAATTACTCATTTAATGAATGATTGATTTCAAATGTCACAAATGTGAATGAAAAAATTATAATTTGGAGCCTTATATAAAATTACAATTTATAGATTAATGTTTTTTCTCATGAGAGAATGTTGTGTAATACTTCTTGGATATGTTCAAAAAATAAAGATTGAGAATTATTGGATTTTCTCATAAACTAAAGGGTGTGTATTCTAGGTATTCTCATAAACTAAAGTGTGTGACTTCCTAGTATTATTAGAAACTAAATGGTGATCATTCTTATAAATTGTTAATAAATATATAGTGATACCTCATGGATATTCAAATAACTTGATGAAACTTTATTCATATTATTGTTCGGTTGTTTTTTTCTTCTAGATATCAAAATGTGATTCTCTCTTAGATCATGTTTATTGAGTCATGTTTGCACACTCCCATGATCCATTTTAATTATTTATGCCATTGTTTATTCCATAAATTTTGTTTTATGATATTTTTTTTATTTGGTTATTATTTTCTTTTATGTCTTGATTATACTCATTTTCCCATACTTTTCTCAATTTTTTTTTATCATTATCACTTATGTTTACCCTTATTATTCATCTAAGCTCACCCATTTTATTTTTTTATTTTTATTTGTTATATAGACATGTAGAACATATGATGTGTCTATAAGAGTATCTTTCTTAGATATTCTATTTTAATCATTGAATACATGTTATGGGTTAAGTGATTTTTTATACAATTGAAAAAATATTTTTTAGTTGAAAAAAGGAATGTATTTTGTTATTTAATTTTTTCTTATTTATCTAAAACTCTAAGCCTAAAAAGGCCTAAAAATTTGTTGACATGAAATATTTTATTTATTTTAGGTAATTGATATAGCCACAACCCTGGGGATTCATAATTATTTTAATGATTTTTGTAAGGTTATATTTAGGCATACAATATATCCATTGTTTATACGGTCATTGGTTAAATAGTTCTCTGTTATATTTTCATTTGATATATTAACATTCAATATAAAAGAATATAATTATTTTAATTATCATATATTAATGTTGTAACATATCATTAAATTACATTAACCATATATAATCATTAATTGATGAATTATACTAAATGAAAAATATTATTTTTGTAATATTATTTTAGTTTCTAAAAACTCTGTTTCTATATAATCTATATATTTTTTCTAGCACATATAAATAATTAATTTATTTAATTGAATTTATAATATTTATTAAATTATTTTAATTATAAAATATTTTTAATCAATAAATAAATATGATTATAACAATTTAATGAAAAAGAAACATTAAAAAATGTTTTTATAAGTGTTTTCTATTTTTATATAAATAATTTTATTATATCACATTAAATGAATTATTTTGATGAAATTTATTATTTAAACATTAATAAATAGTTAATAAATATTCATACGCTGATTATTAATTGTTTAAAAATAATTATAAAATATTTTACTATTTAATAAGATTCTTTTGTAATGTGTTCAATGTTTTATTAACAATTAACAACAACATATATCTTGGTTAAAGGATAATTTTAGTAAAAAAAAATTTATATATATAAAAAGATATTATAATACTCATGGAATGACTTTTAATTAATAATAAATAACTTCACAGAAAATTAATGATACAATCAAGTATTTATTTATAAAAATAGTTTTTCTGATATAATATTATTTTAATTTATATGTTAAATTCATTATAATGAGAATATAAATTTCATTAAATTGTCCCAAAAATTTTGATCATAATATTATATTTAGATATATAATGTTATATATTATATTTTCAAAAATAATAATTATAGATGGGAAAAATTAAATCAAAAAAAGTTGGTGAAATGTTATAAAATAACCTGAAATGAATTTGTAATATTTAAATAAAAAATTAGATATTTCCAAATTTATTTATTAGGTATCAGAGTATATTATAACTTTGAAATGAAATGTTTTTAACTTATCTAACCCAAATCCCTTGGGATTCATTGTTTACCATTCACCTAATTGATGATTCTTGAAAGATGTTCATCATCTTAATCTATTAAAGGACCGTTTATCCATCCACTCCAAACCAATTATATCTTTTGGTTCCCTCTTTAATACTTACCCAATGTCCATATCCTAAATTCCTAACTTGATTTTTGTTGCATTGGGATAGATTAAGGATTCTTAAATTCTTTATTTTGAATGAAGACATTGTTTAAAGAGAAATCTCGTCAGTGTTTTTAGAGAATGTCAAACCATGTTTGAATCCACGATAAGGGTTCTATGTATTGATATCCATTATTCCATTCATATTTCTACTTATAATCATATTTTTCAATTATATTTTCCCCTTAAAAGTACATTTAATTCTTTAATTATAAATAATATTTAATCCTATGAGTCATATGTATATTTCATGTTCTAGTTTTCATGTTATTTTCATTCGAAACTGTAAGTGTTTTTTAACACAATAATCATATCCTTGAGTAATTATATTTTCTATTTGAAGAAATTTCTATTTTTTACTTATTATTTATCAGATAAATTACATATTTTATTCACTCTTTCCTTCTAGTGAAATTTAATTTTTATAACATCCTCTTTTATTTATGTCATACTTGATAAAATTCAATGGTTTAATGAATAATTATCCTTATCTATGTTGAAAATTTCATATCAATTATTATATTCTTTTATTCATCAAATAAAATATTATATTATTTTATATAAAATGTTATATATTCATTCAATTCTCTAAAACTCATATTTTTATTTTTCTCAATGTTAACAGAAAAGTTAAATTTCATTTTCTACTTTGGGTTACCATAAAGCAATGTAAAAATGTTAATAATGAATATATTTCACGTCAATACATATTGTATCATCAAATCCAAAGATATTATTTGTTATCATGATTGATTTAAAATTATTCTATTTTTAGTCATTTTATTAATTATTTTTCTAAAAAACATTTTTCTAGTGTATTTAAATGATATAAAAGTGTATTTCCTCTTTGATTTTAAAAAAATCATAAAAATTTAGGAATCCAAAGTTCATTTCATCTCTCCCAATTTCCACTCTATCGGGAAAGAAAATATAATATATTTTATTCTGTTTCATATATCACTCTCTATGTACTCAAATGATACTTATATTATTATAATGATATTAGGGAATATTTTTATCAAATTTATAAAACATCTTATGAGATAACAAAAATTTTATTGTAACCCATTTTCATCCCATATGTTAACCAAATAGGGATGTATAATTTATTTATTATGGAAAAAGTATATTTAGTTTTTCATAATGTGATAAGTGATTAGAAAATTATATTACCCTTTAATACATTGAGTAATTAGTTTTATCAAATTATAAAATTATTAAAAGGACGGAAAATGATAGATATTATTATATACATTGACATTATAGAAATTATTCATTAACATGACCAAACTATTTTCCTTTAAAAATGGTTTATGTAGAATTTATTTTATTTTTAAATGGTCACAACATTTTTCTTGAGCAGGATTTCATTTAGTTATGATCATTGTATTTTTCTTCGTAATCATACATTTTTCTATGTTTAATATGATAAGATTTCAAATGAAAATATTTTCTCTAAAATAAAATGTAATGATATATAGATAGTGATTATTATCGATTGATTCAGAAAAATTATCCATGATATATGATAAAATTTGTTGATTATAATATTGATATTATATGAATTTATTCAGGTATATATGTGTAATACCACGAGATTTTGTGAAATATTTGTTTTTGAATTAATTTAACATTTTTAACAATTTTCATTTCAGTCAACACAGGAAATAGTTTTTTATATCAAATAAATATGTTTGGATTATATTATAAACAACACCAAGTTACAGTACACTATATACAACATAATGTTCAAAAATATATTCAAAAAACATTGAGTTTAGTGTACTTTACATGCAAGATTGACTTTCCTTTATGTCATGCATAATAGGTAAGACCAAGTGTTTCCACTATAATATATTGTTAAAAATGTTTTTATTTATTATAATAAGATTTAACCTAGAATTTAAATTATTCTTTATTAATAGTGTAAACTAATTTATAAAAATATATGGTTTACAAAAATATAATATGAATTCATTAGTTACTAAATAATTATAAATGAATATGAATACCAATTGAATTTAAAAAGAAATACTATTATTTTTCTGATAACAAAGCTATTTTACACTAATAAATTAAATTAACAATAAATAGTGACTGGGGTTAATGTAATAAATATGTTATATATTCAATCAAATATTTTTTATATTCATCCAATATATTTGAAAGAGTTAATATAAGAAAAAACCATATTTTATTTTCAAAACCCTATATTTTTATAAAGGTAGTTTTAACACATTTTAATAGAGAACCAATTTCTAATCCAATTTTTAACACTTTTATAGATTTAATATGTCAAAATAAAATTAATATTTGAAATATAAATATAAAATTTCTGATATGATATATTTTTTTGTATTTTTATGAAAGGTTTCATTTGTTTAAGCTATAGTTAAAAATACTGAATTTTAATTCAAAAAAACATTTTCATATAATTAATTTATAAGGTTAAATTCTATTTTAAATTAGTTTAAAAGTATAATTAGATAATATTATTATAAATTAGTGCTATTTAGGTCAAGGAACCAGTTTCACATTGTAATTGGATATGAACATGTAGTAATCTTTTGATCATTTTTACTTTAAAAACCCATAGTGTCGCCACGTCAGCGGGATTGATTTTAAATTAATTAATATGACTTATTTGACTGGGATTTGGCATGATTTATTCCATATTTTTAATAATAATAATTTATAATTTCTAATAATTTTAACTTAGTTTTTGACAAAAATTATTAGTGAATGTAATTAAAATTAATTACACCGATTGAGATAAAATTAAGCTTAACTAAAGACTAACCCTTAAATTTATGACACAAAACAACTTATAAACTTCTAAAAGAGACATTGGATGGTCATATTTCAACCTTTCAATCCCATTTCTATAATTTCATTCATAATTGGATCTACTGTACATGTGAAAAATGTGTATGTAATTCTATTTTAAAAATATTACAAAAGTGCCACTCCTTCTCCACTATAAAAGGCCTCCTCTCCCCCCACATCCTTGCACCTCTCATAACCCTTGGATCACCCAAAATATACTAATATAAGCTTTAAAAATCACTAATCTTTCCATATAATCCAACCATTTGGAAAAAAAGGTATTCTAAAAAGCCTTTTGGAAATAACCAAAAGGAGTTACCGATTAAGGGGTATTGTCTTCTCTCATGCTCTTTATTTTATTTTATATCTCCACCCAATGCTTGATTTATTTCATGATTTTATAAAAAAAAATATCTTAATTATAATGGGATGTTTTGTTCTATTTTCAATACCTATACTTAAACACACCTCCATCGAATGGGTAATAGGCATACTGTTTATCTGTACCATGAACTACCGCCTCACAAAATGATGATTCTTAATTGCTTCATACCTCCAATCACAAATTATGATAGAATATCTGTTTATATATGTTATATATTATATTTATTTTTTCTTTATGCTTTTTTATACATTTAAAACGTATATATTTATACTTTTCATTTGATATAAATATATTTGTTTTTTTTGAGGAAATATGGACTACCTCCCCATCAAAGTGATGTGATTCGTTCACACACTACATGGATTATATATTTGGATGGATTTAGTGAAAATATATGATATATATGACATTATAATTATACTATAATAATTATACATATATATATACAGTTTTCAATTACCTTCTTTCTTTAAATATGATAATAAAAATAGAAACAACGTTCATGCATACGTACGACTTAACGTCTCTAGGAATAGTATATTCCATTTAATACTTCTATATTATATATATTATTATAACAAAAATATAATGGATATAAATGATATTTATATCATCATTTAAATACATCAAATCATTTAATATGTATAAGGACCAAAGATATAACTAATTATGGCACATACAAAGAACAATGAGAATATTATCTGAAGTGAAACCTTAACATTGAATGCTTAACAGGCGGGTAGTACAAGGATATAGTAAAACTATATGACGTATTATATATAATAATATGTATAAATAAAAAAATTATAAAAAATTTATATTTATTATACAGGTGTTTTAAATCAGTATGACTACAGTCAAGACACTAGGTAAGGGAACTTCATCTCACTTTTTATTTCTGTGAGATACATGATTTATTCACCACCCATTAATTTTGTGTGTTGGGTATAATTACCAAGGAAGTATTCAATGATTCATATTCCAAAACTTATGTGTATTTAATGATCTATTTTGTTATTTTTTTCATGAGATTTAGGTTTCAAAAGTTCAAAAATCAGTTATGTAATTTTGTCTCAATTTTACTTTATTGGGAAATGTTCCATGTTATGCACCTATATTTTTTCATGAGGTGTATATACTACCATTGAAATATTATATCATGAATATACATATTTTTACGACATTTAATACTCCATGAAATTCCATTCCATTACTTGGGTAGTATGGTGTAAATTTACCAAGTGGTAAGAGTTTATTGAAAAAATCTCATCGCTTTTTGATATTTTTAGGTTTATGGTTCCATTGATAAAATATTATAATCCAAGTCTTAAAAACTCTCATGATTTCTCTTATAACCATGTTATTTATGATATATTCAAATATTGGATCCATTTTTCGACTATTGGTTGCATAACAAAGTTAATAATGTGTTTTTAAAAAATCATGACTTTACCCTCTCTTTAGTTCGAAAATTGTGTTCCTTCAAAACCATGTTTTCCAAAAAGGATTTACATGAATATTATACTAATATATTATGATAAATGATATACTTTTTAATTTTTTTTTCTTTTACCATTGATTTCAAAGTAATCTTTTAGTCACATTCCAAATGTAGAATTTTTCTAACCATTTTACCATGAAAAAATAATTTTCTTTTTACCTCGTATGATATGTTCGGATTTACCCACCATCAATTATTTGAAGATTTGTTTTTTCATTTTTAAAAGGATAATTTATTAGAAAATGATTTTAAAATATATTTCAATGAAATGATGTTCAAAATGTTTTCTTGCTTATTTTCAAGGAAAATTATTTTCAAAAAATTATCAATCTCTCTTTATATGTTATAAAAGAAAAAGGTTTCCTAGAGGATTTCAATGATTTCATTATAATATTTTATGTTTATTTTATAAATATATTTTTTAAAAAGTTTTTTTTTATGTTTTTAAGATCCTTTTTCAAATAATAAAAGATGTTTTATTCAAGAAATGTTTTCAAAATATATTTCAATGTTATTTGTTATCTAGGATTAAATCTGTTGTTATTACTCATAGCCTTCTAATAAATTGTCCAAAGATTCAATTCAAATTACTTATTGAATGGTTTATGTTTTGATGGAATGATGCTTATGCCACTCCTTTATCTCCTATGGATTATGTTCTTTTGGTATCCCCTTATTTTCATGGGTTATAATTTTGATGTAATGATTATGAATCAAATATATTTTCATAGGATAAGATATTATTAAATGTGTATTACACACATTTAATGTAATGGGTTATGATATTATTGATTAGGATTTTGTTCCACATGTATGTGTGATTTCATTATGAAATTATTGGTACCTATATCTTCCTCCAATGCTTTACATAATGATATATGTTTTTTGAGTTCAAAGGTTACACGGGATGTTATCCCAAACTCAAAAAAAGAGGGTATATGGGAGGATATCAAAACCCCAAAACAAGAGGGTACATAGAAGGGAATCCCATGTTTTAAACAAGTGGCTAAACAGGAGGGCATCCCATTACTAAATTAGGTAAATCGTTTATTAACCCAATCCTAACATGTTACAAATGACTTGGTAGGGCACCTTGACCTAGGGTTTTGTATGCTTATGTTTCTACCATAATTCCTTTTTTTATTCCTATGTTATGAATTCATGGATTATGTTCTTTATTTTTTTATGATTCATGTCTTATAAAAATCCAATAATTAGTCTATGATATATGTTTATGATCTTTGATATGCATGTTATGAACTTCTATTTTCAAGATCATGTTATCCTACACTTATTATCATGATTATTCATATGTATATCCCTTATTTACCCATACTAAGAATCGGAGATAGCCCCTTTTTATGTTTCCTTCCCCAAGGTTATGAAGATATGTATTATGTTTGATGAGTCATAAGAAAGTTTATAGTCAATAAGAACCTAGTGGGAGATGATTTAGTTCATTTTTGTACCATTTTTTATGTTTCAATGTTCCTAATGGGACTATACTAGTTCAATCATTAGGTGTTTGTTTATATAATGTTTTATGTATTACATAAATTTTCTATTAAGTTAATGTACATCATGACTGGTTCATTATATTTTTTATCAGAGAAAAGGTTCAGGTAACCTTTGGAAACTAGGATGAGAATGATTTAATTATATCCCATGGTATATTTATAAGTATATCTCTAGGGATGTATCTAAAGATAATTATAAGTAATATTTAACATTTATGAAAATGTCCAAGAATTTTAGTAAATGATAGAGTGAGTGGTTTCCTAGCAATACATCCCTACCTGGATACTATAACTGGATGTGCCTCTAGAATATATGTACCATGGGGTAACAACTCTGACATGATTTCCCAATATTGACTTGGGGAAATATATCATATGATAATAGGACTTACTGCACATCTGGTTTTACACTCTTGAGGGATATGATTTTTGGAATTCATAATCAATTCACCAACCGTCATGAAGGGCTTAAATAGAAGTTGAATATTAGTATCCTATGATAAACATAAGGTGTCCTATATTAATGAAGGTGTCATAATTTAGACATCATGTAAGTGTTTTTATCTTTATTATATGTTTCCATTCTCTTATAACTATTTCTTATTCAAGGATTTTGGTTTTAGACAACGGATGGTACACAAAGAAACCATGTTAATGGTTATTGAAATAGACAATGAAGTTATTGTCCTCCTGAGCAACTAAATTATCTAGGTGTAGAAATAAAATTTCTCCTCTCTATACTCACACAAATTTCATAATCTATGAACCCTGATGGACTCTCAAATGAGAAAAATATTTAACAATATTCTATCAAGTCCTTCACGAGGCATCATCGACCTTCTGTGAGTGGTTTTTATAATCCACTTGTTGATGAAAAATGTATTAGTACCATTAAAAATCAATTTTCTATTATAAAATTTTCTAAACATGAGAAAGTAATTCTAGTTATTTATTGATTATATTGAGAAATGGATCATTGGTGGATTTTAAACAATAATATAGGGTAGCAAGATGAAATTCACTCAATGGATTTTGATGAGTTCTAGAACTTATTTTTTAATAAGTACATTCCTCGGATACTTCATATGAACATATAAAATGAATTCCAAGAGTTTAAGAAGAATGAACCTGAATATATTCATGACTTTGATAAATATTTTAAAATACTTGGGAAGTACTCATTGTGTTTTCTCATTCAACTAGTATAAAAATTTTATAAATTCTTTAGTGGTCTGAAACCAACTATTCGAAAGGCTTTGGAAATAAAAGACATTAGTAGCTATGAAGAAGTGGTTATGAAATCTATAAAAGTGAAAATATATGTTTTATTTATGTATAAATCTAAGTGTTTTGAAAATATAAAATATAAGTATTTCAATATTAAATCTAGAAACCATGGAGGAAAGAAAATGAGCCTTCCATTATGCTCATATTTTGGAAAAAAACATAGAGGGAATTGTCTTAAGGGGACTACTAAATGTTTTAACTATGAAATGAAATTTAATAGAGTAGATAAATGTAAAACTAATAGGAGGTAGTTATATAAAGATGAAAATAATGAGAAATTCCCATAGAATGCACCTCTGAAACTTGAGTGTTTTAATTGTAAGAAGTTTGTCCATTACACTAACAGGAGCCCAAATATGAGGACTAATGTGAATGATAAGCCACAAAAACCTATTATGACAAGGCCTAAGGGAATATTTATGTTATAATAATTGATGAAGTGATCTAATATAATTAATAAATTATTATCCTTCCCTCCTTATAAGGTAATTTTATGTATGATTTTGTATTAAGAATCCTAATAAATGTACTAATATTCTTCTTTCGGTTAGATTTCATGTTATTATCTTTCCTTACATGTATTATGGAGTAATAAAATCACATATGATATTCTATCTGTACAAGAAAGGCCCCATGATTCTATAAAAATTTGTCTTGTTTAATATAAGAGATTATTTAATGAATAAATTTTTAATTGTATTTTGGAAGGGTAACATGGTTAACCATTTATGAAAACACTTGGTTACACATCAGATGATTTTTTTGAGATTAAAATGTTATCTAACCATATGAGGATTTATGAATATTGGATAACCTGGTATTTTTTTATGGTATCAAAAGAGATATGTGATTACCTAACATGTATCCCATGATCTCTTAGATCTTCATGAATGAAAAATTCACCATCCTTTATGAGAAAGAGAAGTGTAAATAGGTAAAAACACGACCAAATGGTGATATTTTAATTAGGAATGGTAATGAATTCATGTAATTATAACTTGACATGAAAATTATTCAAACTTATGGAAATTATCTTAATGCTTGAAAGGTTATCATATTATTTCCTTTTTTATGATTCAAACGGTCCCTTAGATAATCAAAAATATATGGATTTGTGATTGTTAACATTATCCGCCAATTTCTCTCTATCACTCACAAATAGATCTTGAGGTTAATATTTCTCTTCCATGACAATATTTTTACTTACCCCTTATGTTTTCCTATCTATGAATCTCGTTATGAGTAACTTTGGACAGACATTATGGTTCTAAATTTCCCTTTTTAATGAAAGCTTTAGTATTAATTTCTACGATGTGGGTTTCTCTAATTGAAACATTAAAGTATTAAATATTTGATAACACTGATAAATTATTAGGGTGAGATTAATTTTATCTGGGGAATAATTTAACCACCTAATATTTTGTGAAATATTTATTTGAATTAATTTAATCTTTTCAAAAAAATTCATTTTACATGACACTAAAAAATGTTTTTTTATATAAAAGCACTATGTCTGGATTTCATTATATGAAACACCAAGTTATCATTAACTACAAGAAACATTAATTTAAACACTCTCGTCGTGGAACACAAATTTTATCATACATTACACATAATACTGACTTTCAATGATGTCTTGTGTAACACCCAAGACCGAGTGTTATCAAACTATAATATATTATTAAAAATATAATTATTTGATATAATAAGATATAACCAAGATGTTAAATAAGAAGTTACAAATACTATTAACTAATTTCTGAAAATACATGGTTTACAAAAATATATTATTAATTTATATATTTCAAATTAATTAGAAATGAATTTCAAACCAGATTGAATACAAAAAGAAATACGATTATTTTTATGGTCACAAAGCTATTTTACAATAATAAATTAAATTAATTAAAATTACATAGTGATATTAATTATATATATATTTTATATATTAAATAATATATTTTTTATACTCATATATTAGATTTTGTATACATAAGATAAGAACAATCCAAAATGTATTCTTAGAACCCTATATTTTTATAAAGGTAGTTTTATCACCTTTTAATGGAGAACCCATTTTAAATAAAAATTTTGGATCTTAAATGGATTTAATATGTCAAAATAAACATAATAATTTAAATAGAAACATAAAAATTATCTTAGGATAAATATTTTGTATTTTTTTTATGTTTTCATTCTTATTAATGAATAGTTAAAAATAATGAATTTTAATTCAAAACTACTTCTCATCTAATTAATTTATAAAGTCAAATTATATTTCAAATTTGATTAAAAGATTAATTATATAATATATTTATACATTAATCTAATTTAGGTCATTGTAACCAATTTCACATTTAGATTTGATATGAAAACAAAGTAAACTTTTGATCATTTTAACTTTAAAAACCTACAGGGTCGTCCTGACATCGGGATTAATTTTAAATTATTTTGTACCACTAATGTGACTGGAATTTGGGAAAGATAACTCTATAATTAGAATTAGAATAATTTATTATTTTTAATAAGTTCAAAAAAAATTTAAAAAAATAATTATTATTTGTAATTAAAAGTAATTAACTCAATTGGGGTAAAATTATGACTTATAAAGGACTAAAACACAAATTTATGATCCAAAATGAATTATAATGTTTTCCAAGAGCCATTTTACGGCCATATTTCGACCCTATACACACTTTTCACAAATTTGGTCTATTATTGGATCCACATGACAAGTGAAAAACGTATATGGAATTGCATTGTCAAAATATTACAAAACTGTCACTCATCCTCTATGATGAAAAAGGCATCATCTCCTCCCACTACCTCACACCTCTCAAGCCCTTTGGATCACCCAAAATATACACCAAAAAACACCCAAAATCAGTCCTTAAATCATTTAATCCTTCTATTAAGCATAAATTAATCCTTGTAAGCCTTTTGGAATAAACCAAAAGGAGTTACCTAATTAATAGTTAACTTATTCTCTTAGGATCCATTCTTTTATTTTTTTTCTCCACCCACACATCTCTCTTTATTACATAATTTAATAAGAAATTATTATCTTAAATATACTAGGATTTTGTTTTTATAATTTTTAAACCTAAAATTACACACACCTCTATCTAATAGGTATCGAACATACTTTTTATCTATACGGTGAACTACCACCTAACAAAACAATGATTGTTTATTTTTCCTTATAGCCTCTCATGGTGAAAATTATAATGGATAATCTATTTATATATATTATATATTATATTTATTAAATATATAACCTTAATTCATCATTTTAAAACACATATCTTTATAATTTCCATTTTTTTAAATACAATAATTTTATTTGTGGAAGTGTGGACTAACACCCCCTCAAAGTGATGTGATTCATTCACACACAACATGGAATGTATTTTAGGATGAGTTTAGTGAAAATATATGAAATATATGATATAATAATGATATTATAATAATGATATATACACATATATATAAATATATTTAATTTACCTTATTTATTTCAGTATGACAACACTAGTGGAAATAGCGTTCATGTGTACATACGACTTATCGTCTCCATGAACTGTCTATTCCACTTCATACTTATGTATTGCATAGATTATTAAAATAAATGTATAATATATATAAATTATATTTATTTCATTATTTCCATTCTTAAAATCATAATATATGTATAAGGATGAAATACATAACAATGTAAGACCCATACGAAGAACAAAGTGAATATTATCCGAAGTGAAACCTTAAAATATGATGGTTAAGAAGCATGTAATATATGGTCATAATATAAACAAATATTGTATTATATATAATAATATGGTTATTTAAATTATTTATAATAAATTTATATTTATTATAATATTGGTTTTAATGAGTACAAAGAGAATCAAGACACAAGGTAAGGGAATTTCATCTCACTTTTTATTTCTGTGAGATAAAATCTTTATTAACCATACATTCCTTTTATGTGGTGTGTGTACAGACCATGGATTTATTATATGATTATTATACTTAAAATTATATGTATTTAAATATCCATTTTATTTTATTTGTGTCGTGTTATATGTGTTTCAAAAGTTACCAAATCAATAAAGTAATTTTGTCCCAATTTTCCTTCTTTGAGAAACATGCCATGTTATGCACTTATATTTTTCCATGAGGCATATATACTAACTTTGAAATGTTAAATCATTAATCTAATTGATTTCAATATATTTTAAGTTTCATGTAACTCTATTTTATTACATGGGGATTATGGTTCAAATTTACAACATGGTAAGAGTTTATTGAAACAATATCATTGTTTTTGAGACTATTTATGTTTATGCTTCTTTTGATGAAATATTACAATCCATATCTTAATAAATCTAATGAATTTTATTCTCCACTATTTACTCATTATATATTCTTATATAGCTTCCACTTTTCAGTATTTGGTATAGAATATTTTTAGGACTGTTTTTTTAAGAAATCCTAACTTTATGCTCTCTTCTGTTAGAAATCTGTATTCCTTCAAAACCGTGTTTTATAAAAAAATCTGTACAAGAATATTATATTAATATCCTTTGATTATTAAAATAAACCATTACCCTTATTTTATTTTACCAATTTTTTTAAAGTAATATTTTTGTAAATTTCTTCACTATGAATTTTTCTACCCATTTTCCCATGAAAATGGAATAATCTTTTTACCTCATATGACATGTATGTATTTACCCTCTATCAATTCACTGAAACATTTCATTCATGTTTAAAAGGGTAATTTTTTAGAAATGTTTTGAAATATATATTTTTAATGAAATTGTTTTTAATCATCTTTTACATGTTTTCAAGGAAATTGTTTCCAAAATGCTGTAAAACTCTATTTATATGTTTTTAAAGAAAAAGGGTTCCAAAATTTTTTAAAATATTTATTTATAAAATTTTGAATTTAAGTTTAAAAATGATTTTAAAAAAGGTTTTGAAATTTTTAAGAGATTTTTTCAAAGGGGAATTGATATTTTACTCAATAAATGTTTTGAAAAAGTATTTACATGTTGTTTTCCTTATAAGATGATATTTATTGATGTTACTCAAGAACTTATAAGAAATTATCCTATTATTTCATTCATATTACTTATTAAATGGTATATTTTTTGATTTAATGATACTTATGGCACCCATTTATCTTCCATGTGTTATATGCTTTTGAAACCTACTTCTTTTTATGGGTTATTCTTTTATTTAAATGACTTTGAAAACTATATTTTTTTATAGGTTAAGATATGATAATATATTTATGAAACTCATTTTATTTCATGGATTATAATTTCATTGTTAATGATTTTTTACAACATTTCTATAGATTTATTTATGTCATTGGTGGTACCTATATCTCTCTCAAATACATTTTGTAATGTTAAAAGTTTTGTGAGCTCAAAGAGTACACAGGATGGAATCACAAGTCTGAATCAAGAGGGTACATGGGAGGATATCCTATGACTGAAACAAGAGGGAACATAGGAAGACATCTCATTCCAAAATCAAGATGGTACAATAGAGTGCATCCCAATCCTGATGTTTTTACATTAGTGAATAACGCAAACCTAACATGTTATAAAGGTCTTGGTAGTCTTCCTTGACATATGGTTTTTATATTCTTATGTGTATTCCATAATGCCACATTTTATACCTATGTTATGATTTCATGGATTATGTTATTTATTTCCTTATGATTCATCTCTTATGAAATTCAATAATTGATGTTATAATACATTTTTATGATATTTGATATGAAGGGTATGATTTTTTATTTTCATGATCATGTTCTCATACCCATTTCCCCATGATTATGTTTACCTATCAATCTTGTTTACCATCACTAAGCATTTGATCTCACCCCTTTTTTATTTTTCCTTCCCCTTAGTTATTAAGATATGAATTATGTTTGATGTGTCTAGGAAGGGTTCTAGTCATGGATAACCTAGTGAGAGATGATTTTGCTCATTTATTTTACTGGTGCTTATGTTTCCATATTTCCAAAGGAACTATACTAGTATAGTCTTTGGGTGTATGTTTGTAGAATGTTTTATATATTCAAAAAATGTTTTATAATGTCAATTTACGTTAAGACTGGGTCGTTATAATATGTTATTCAATAATTCCTTATTATATGACCTTATAATTCCATGATTGTTGGATCATGTTGATTCACATGTTGGTGATCCAATCCCCTATAGCTCATTTATATTTTCTTCTCTTTCAATGAATTTGGATTCACCTCATCTCATGTTTCTCATTACACCAAGAGATTTTATAAGACATTATTTCTAAGAAAATTTCTTATTTGTATAATCTTTATAGGGTATATTGACTAATTTTGGTGTGTTAATTTTTTTATGTTGCTAATCTCCAAAGACAATAAATATTTTGGTCCAAAGTGGGTGATTAATTTTTTATATGTATTGTATATTGAAATAAAGTGATGAATTATCTAGGAATATTATTTTTATTTTCTCTCTTATTTCATTCCCACCTTTATATATAGTTTTTCATTCAAAATTTATTAATTTAAAATAAACAGAGTTCTATTCTCCCTCTATTAATTTATTATTACTCTATAGAACGATGACTTTTTTAGTGTTATTATTTCATTTTACTTTATCACTATAACCTAATATAATTATTAAATTATCCTTATAATATTTACCATGATTCAGTTTTTATAAATTATTTGTTTAGTATAATAAGGGATTTTATATGTATTTTCCCACAACTAATACATGGATGATGTTTTCACATAATAGATGATTAGTAGAAGGATTGGTAAATAATATACTACCCACACAAGTTCAATAATATCAATATGGATAGTATATATTGAGATATACTTTCCCTTATACAAATTCCCATGATCCTCCTTGATGATAATTTTTAAGGTTTTAGTTTTTCTTCAACATCAAAATATAACTACCATCAATGATTATCGGCATATCTCATCAATTGAGTTTTTGAAACTTTTCCATGTCATTCAATGTTCTAAAAGTTTTCTATAATATTGTGAAAAACAAATTCATCTATATAAATTTTTCCCTTTAACACCCCACCAACCATGGTAGATTCATGAATCTATTTCTATGTAGAGCCTTATATATTTTTATTGGAATGAATATATAGAAACTATAATTATATGATTACCTAAACATTATAGGATATTTACCTTATCCTCATTTGAAATACTTTGATAGAAATATCCACATATTGTTAAAAGTCAAAATTTACCTTTTGGATTAATCTGTATTTTTTAGTCTTAAGGAGTTAGAATGTTTTTTTTCTCTATCCAATTATTTGAAACAAAGTTTATAACATTAATATAGACTTCTAAATTTAATTTCATTAAATTGTATTGGGTACTTTTTGATTCATAACAACTTCCATTATATATATCAAGAAATGTTTATCTAGTGATAAATCATCTTTCTTAACCATTAAACAAGATAGCACTATAATTGATCAACTATAACCCAAAAAGAATTTATTATTTTAAAATTAATTGAAAAATATTTCTATAAATATATAGAGCTATTCTCTGATTTCTATATGGGTCTGTGTAATGAATGGATTATTCCTTTGATGTGTATAATTCGACATTAAATTTCTTATAGACCAAGAATTAAAATGTATACTCAATAATATCCCTCTTCATGATATCCTCCAAGAGTCCCCTAGAGATCTATATACAAAACTAGGATTCCATGTTGAATATAAATTAATAACCTATATATAAGATATAAAATCTTATTCTTTTATAATCTCATGGATTGAAAACATATTATTTTTCCAAATCATATAACAAATTTTTTCTAAAAATTAAATTCAATTATACTCCCCTCCTTCTTTTATTACTCAATATCATTATTTTGACCATCAATGATATTGAAAGAGATGTTTTATTATGTCATCATTTGTCAAAGATATTATTTTACTCACTATTATAATATTTCTATGCATATATGTTGTATATATATTAATATTAGGCTTCTTTATAATTTTATTATAAAAAAATGAAGTATGATCCTTAGGATTTAGTCAATCTACCACCTCATATTCTTTCCTAATATTATATGATATCAGTAAATAACAATACATGATCATATATGACATGTATTTTTGTCAAGGTTGAAATCGTTATTTCTGAATATAAAATTACATATTGTATTAATAGTATATTTATCACACATCTATCAATATAGATACTTTATCAAAATCAATAATGAAACAATTACAATTTATAACCCCAAATCATGCATCAAATAATTTTTTCCATGCATATTTAATTTAATTATGGAATAAAAAATCATATTATTCTTTTTCTTGAGAAAAATACCTATTTTTTTATTAGAAGCATTAGTGTATATCATTGAACCTTTTCCAAAATAGGGTTGTGTGTGTACAATTTTGGATAACAACTTATAAATAAAATAATCGATCACATTATCACATTAGTCAACTAAGAGAATATATAATCACTTCATTTATTACAAGGTTAGTGTATTTTATATTTCTATGAAATATCACACAATGAGTTTACAGTATCCATAAATATACAAGAAAACTATGGATCACTAATTGATATTTTTCTATAGTTCATTCCTCAAACAATACATTATTTAAGTATATATAGATAAATAATTTGTAAAGATTATATTATTACAAACAAAACATTTATTATAAAAAATTTTAATAATTACATCCTTAAATACTCTTCATGTTAATCCTTGTAAATATAAAACATCAAAATATCTATAATAAATATAACAAAATATTTAACAAAGAAATCCATAAAGAATTTATTAATCAGTTCAATGAAGGTAGATGGATATTTTTATTTCTAAAATGTAAAAATATGAATTCATAATGCTTAAAACTTGTAAGAAATGCTATAATATATATATATTCAATTAACTTTATGTTAATGACATACATATTGATGATCCATCTATCATTGTTATAGATATTATCAAACATGTTACTAATATATAGTAGATTCCACTTATTCATGGTTTTTATATAGTAAATCCTAGGATAATAAATTTAAATATGAATTAACCCAACATGTTATATTAATAATGATGATTGGTGCACCCCATGGTGATAAAATTTTCCAAATAGAACATTTTTATACAATATAATTTTGTTTCTTATTCAATTCCTATAACTAAATAGCATCTATTCTAAAATGACAATTTTATATATGAAAACAATAAAGAATAAATTCAACTAAAAACATGTCATCCTATTCCATGAGTAGAATATAAAATTCTTCGATTAATATATAATAAAATTCCATAACAATTTATATATAATAAATATTAATTTTATCCCAAAACATTTTGGAATAATACTATTTATTTTGGGGTATCAAAAATAATATTTTGTAATTTCATACTAAGGTAATTTTATAATCATTATTTCATTAATATATGTTAATGATAATATTTGGGTTATAGAATAAAATTTCTCTATCCAAGTTGTTAAAATGAGTCTTATATAGAGAGAGAGACAATCCATGCCTATTAAAATATTTTTTTTTCAAAATTAACAATGAAAAAATTTATAGGAAATATAATCATATAAAAATTAATTCTATAAGATTTAATTATATAATATAATCTTATCACACAATTGTTTCTTTTCATATATAACATAATATCAAAACTCAAAATTACCATATCAATATGTTTTGATAACCTAAACAATCTAACGGAATGTGTACATATGATTAAAATAATATTTTTACAATTATAGGACGAAAACTGAGTATATGTATCCCCCACATAAGTTTCATGATTTAGGTCAAATAATTTACTAAAAAAATATGGTTAGAGTGATTGTAAAGGCCCAAATTTGCATTGATCGACCCTTTGAATATTTTCAAAGACTCGTGTGCTTAGAGAATTCTCGAAGGAAGTTTGGATAAGTTTGGTCATGGGAAGATTAAAATAGGGGGGATATACTATGTGAAAATGGGGGACCCATTGTGTACCATTCAAATTTTAGAATAATAAAACAAAGTTCCGAAGTGATGCATTTTTTCAGTGTAAGTTGGCCTTAAGGTGGTATACAACATGATGGGAAGTTACACATCATGTACTGCCCTGTTGCTGGGTATTTTAAAGACACCCAACCGCTCGGGGTTTTCAAACCCTATGGCTTGTGTGCACCCCCTCTCTACCCTAGATGACATGGAATCCTCCCTCTTCAATGTATGGGGATTTCTTCATCCTAGATCGATTCCCCACTTCCTTCTTCGATCCATTTTCAATCAGATGTAAGATATACCTCTGTTCATTGGTTTTCATCAATTTGTATTATTCCTTTTCTCTTTGAATGAAATATATTTTGATCTCCATGGTTCTAAAGGAGATTTATTTGGGTTTTTTGATGCATTTGTGCCACAATATCCTTAGTTGGATATAGTTGTTGTGGGAAACGTGATCATGAAATGTTGCTTTGATCCATTCTTGAACAAAGAACATCAGAAACCTTTTGAGGAAGGGGATTGGTTTCTTCTCTAATTATTTATGTGAAATCATTGAGTGAGCATGATTTACCCCTTTGTATCATAATGTAATTGACTTAATTAAATACCTGAACCAGAATAAAAAATTGGTTTGATCGCTTGCGGTTTCTTGGCACCATGGTAATAGTTTGCCTCTTGATTTTCAAGATAGTGTGATATCTTTGATTTTATTGTTAGCATGTTGTTCTTGGTGAAATTGTTAATCAAAATAAACCAATAATTAATTGATAATTAATTGGATAAATATAATGAGTATTGTAAATAAATGATGTTTCTATCGTTGTAATTTAATGTTAATAAAATTGATGCAAATGTGAATGTCTATTACTATTGGTTGTTAAACCCGAAGAATGTTGGTTCATGTTGTTTAAATGAAAGTCAAATTAATTTTTTAATTAATTTTTAGTGGCTATGATAGCTTTCATTTTAGGTTTCCCATAGTTGTAAACTACTAATAATGAATATATTAAATCAAGATGGATTAAAAAAGAGTTTTTTATAAAAGATAATTCCTCATAGTGTTCTGAGTTACCCTCTTTCTTATAAAGTCCAAAAATCCTTATGCTTGGAGCTATGTGGGATCACTAATTTTGAAGGAATAATGCCTTGTTTAGGGCCAAGATCACAGTTTCCTTGTTGTTTCCTACTTCTTGTGATGTGTTGTGAGCCTAGATGGCTATGGTGAGATGTTGGGTCAGGGATGCCTAGTGGTTGTGGTAGTAGTTGATGCCTAGAGTGTTGAGATACATAAGTCTATGCAAGTGGGTGTTAGGGAGTATACCAAAGGTGAAAAATTGGTTGAAGTTGGGCTTACCCACTACTATGAATGTTTTTTTTGCTGAATCTATTTTTTTCGGCTTTTATTTCCAACTGCTTGAGGCAGCTGGTCTTGTTTACCCTCTTTCCAAAAGAGGTGATGATGTGCAGGGTATTCCACATGCTTTCCATGTTTATCTTCTCAATGATGGATGGTTATATGCTTCTGTTTTAGGTGGTAATGACTTGAGAGATGGTCCATCTACTCACCATGTTGAGCCCCTTTTCATTTGGTAGCATAGTTTTTATTTTCTAGAAAGCATATAATTATGGTAATTAATAATGCTATTTATAAATTTTTGAGTAAGTGATGTGGAACCCATGGGGTTGGAACTTTCTATGATGCAATTCTAAGGTTGTGCTGGGAGGAACCGTGAACTCAATTTTGGGTATTCCTGGAGGGAATAGAACTTTGTAGAGATGATAATGCATGTAATGTGAACATAAAATTCTTTAACTAGTGTATAAAGAATTAATTAACATATAGTGAATCCGGTTGAAAGGGATAAGATGATTTAATAACACTCTATAAATAGTTGTCTCTTATAGTATACCTAGTTTTAGCAATGGAAGCCAAGAGTCTAAGAGACATTAGCTGTAGGTGAGTCTAAGTATACATTTTCCCATAGTGTGGTTTTGAGATATATTATATCATGTATTTTTTTATTTTTTATATGCTACCACACCTTGTCAGTTAGGTTGATTGATACCTCGGGTATTTTGAGCCCTAGGGGTTTTTCCCCAACATCCCAGTGATAGAATGGATGGTTGACTTCCCCATTTTTCCCACACTCTTTTCGTGGTAGTTACTTGTGATGGTATGAAAGAAGGATATCTTTTCACATATATGTGTGTAGAGGTTTGTAATGGATTTTTGATATTTTTCACACATATAGTCTAGATATAGGTTCCTTTGTGATACTATAGATATAACTTGTATAGGTTGTGGTGTCTTGAGGATACTTACTCAGTATATGGGCCATAATGGATTGAGAGATAAAACCTAATGTATGATACGCATTATGTGGGCTTTGGTGGCTCTTAGAAAAAACATGGTTAATTTAGGTTGTGTGGATGGTGTGGTGCTTCACCAAAGTGTATGCAGGAAAGTTGTGTGTTGCACGAGGTGCATGTGGTAGTGCTCGCCCTAGTGTCTTCTGACCAACCTTTTCAGAGAGATATGGATTAGGACATACAAATTTGGGTAAAATTTGAAAACTAGTGGGCAAGTAGTAGAAGGGTACCTTTGATATGATTTATAATATTATATAATATTTTATGCGATACTTGAGGAGAGTATCGGTGGTGAGTCTAGGAATTTAGTATAACTATTTAGGTGATGAGTTAGTTTCAGTTGTAGTTCATTGTGATTTATCATGCTTTCATTACATTAAAATGAGAGTATCTCAAGAGGATCCTAATGAGTATAATATTATACTAACCCTATGTTATATAAACTATTTATCAGATCACTTGGAGTAGGTTAGAGATCAAGCTAGTTATTACTAACTTGGAGGGTTTTGCAGGAGTTGTTCAGGCTTCGTGGTCACTGCCTTTAATACTTTATATTTATACTTCTAGTTTTTTTACATTCAGTTGTATTAGTTCATGAATGACATTACATATATGTGTCCTTGTGTTTCTTCTATATTTTAGTTTTAGTTAGAGTTGGTTGGGGACTTATCTCACTCTTTCGCATGTGTACTCTTAGAGGGTAATGAATTCCATTTGTGTGTTGTTACACCCTCAGTGCTAGTCACCAATCTGGGGCCCACTAAAGGTGGAACTCAAGGGTCATTATCTCTCTTCTCAAATTTCTGGCCTAGGAGGGGTACACATTATGGGGAGGGGGTCATGATAGTGTGAAATCGAAGGCTTGGTTGAGGGATAAGATGGAGTTTGGAGTTTGGCATTGGTGTGCATTCATGGGTTGGTAGGGAAACAATGTCATCTAAGTTTATCAAGAACAATAAACATAGGATCTCATCTGATACACAGGTCTTTAGGTCCCCATGTGATCTGATGCATGGACTATTAAGTTTAAAGTGGCTACTAAATGATGTGATACTTTTTGTAGGGTAGCATCCTAGGAAAGAATCATGCATAATTCATCATTGCACTTATGTTTGAATGTGTTGACCTTGGTATAGTTTAACCAAAAATGAAAAAATAAAAAAATAATTAATGGTAAAGTACTTCATATTACTAGTTTAGGAACTTTAATTATATATTATTATGTAGGTATAGCTCCTGGTCAATTTCCTCGTCAAGTTCACGCATAGGATGTCCAGCAGGCTATGCCACCATAGAGTATAGGTCGATGATGATGACACGTGGAGGAGGAACCTCCGAGATTTTTAGTGTTAAATTTTATAGAATTATGAGGGATTATTTTCAGATGTAGTCACAGAGTACTGGTTAGAGGAGGTCAAGATAGCCTTTAGTTTGATCTGTGTTTGGAAAGAGAAGTGATTTTCATTGGTTATGATGATACTGAGTGGAGCAGTGATGTAATGGCATGGACCACTCCGGTCCATTACTTTGAGGAATTTTGGTGTTGGAGGTGTTCTGGGAGGCCAAGGGGACTTATCCCTAACACTTTGCCAATTTTCCAGTTCTGTGAACAATGTTTCCAGTTTTATAAACAGTAACAGATCGGTCTCACCGATCGGTCTAACAGATCGGTCTCACTGACCGATCTGACAGATCGGTCTCACCGATCGGTCTGACAGATCGGTCTCACTGATCGGTCTGACAGATCGGTCTCACCGATCAGTTTCACAGATCGGTGTGACAGATCGGTTTCACAGATCGGTCTGACAGATCGGTTTCACAGATCGGTCTGACAGATCGGTCTCACCGATCGGTCTGACAGATCGGTCTCACCGATCAGTTTCAGAGATCGGTCTGATAGATCGGTCTCACCGATCAGTTTCACAGATCGGTGTGACAGATCGGTGTGACAGATCTGTTTCACAGATCGGTCTGACAGATCGGTTTCATGGATCGATCTGTCAGATCGGATTCACCGATCGGTGTGACAAATCGGTTTCACAGATCGGTATGACAGATTGGTTTCACAGATCAGTGTGAAAGATCGGTTTCACAGATCGGTCTGACAGATCGGTTTTAGAGATCGGTGTGACAGATCGGTTTCACAGATTGGTGTCACAGATCCATTTCACAGATCGGTGTGATAGATCGGTTTCATAGATCGGTTTCACAGATCGGTGTCACAGATCAGTTTCACAGATCGGTATGACATATCGGTTTCATAGATTGGTTTCACAGATCGATTTCATGTACAGTAACGGTGGGTGAACAGTGTTTCTAGACTCCTACAGTTTTGCCCCTTTTTATGTTTCTTTTGACATAAAATACATTTAAAGCCTTATTTTAAGGGCTCCTAAGGCCGATTCAAATGCCATAAATCCTATATTAATTATTCCTAATGCTTGGAATGTTTTACTTCGTCAAACCGCGTGGGTTAATGCGATCCGTTTTTAATGGAGAATTAACCGGATCTTAAACCGTCACCTCGTTTAATCTTCAAAAAGGGATGAGATATCATTCTCCCTTGTTCTTTCCCTTTGTTCTCAACTAAGAGGTGCTAGAACCTTTCAATCCTTTCCATAAGAGTTTCACAATCAATCTTTACTCCTAGGATTGGTTCTGCTTTGTTTTGATGCAACCAAGTTGTGTCGATCATTCTTCCACATAAGTTGTCGCGAGAGAAGGATTGTGGCTTGTTGTGTGGATAAAGGACGTCAAGAACTCTTCGAGGTAGGGGATTCATGGCTTCTCTAATTTTTTATGTGCAACTATAGAATTAGCATGATTTAACCCTTTGGATCACAATGAAATTGACCTAATTAAATACTTGAACCGGATTAAAAGAACTGGTTGATCGCATGTTGTTGCTTTGTACCGTGATAACGGTTTGCCTAATGTTTTCCTAGATATAGTGATATCTATGTTTTCTTTGATTTTTTGTTCGTTCATGATAGAAATTGATACTGAACGTAAAGCTAGAATTAATTGTCTAAAGATAAAGAGGCATGTAAATTAATCTGGTTATTGTCGTTGTTGTAGTTGTTCTAATTTGAGGATAATCAAATTAGGGAAGTAAGCATGGTTATTTTATTGTGATAGCTTTCTGATTAGGTATCCATGATTGGAACCTACGAATAACAAATCTGCCAATTCAATATGGATTAGAGAACAGATTATGTGGTAATTTCTAAAAGGGTTCTGAGTTACCCTCTTGTTTGTTAAAGGGTCAAGAGCCCATGATGTGATGTTTGTTTTCCTGCTACTTGTGCTGTGATGTGAGCCTGGATGGCTGTTGTGATATGTGGAGGCATGGAGTCCTTGTGGTTGTGGCAGCGGACGACGCCTAGTGTGGCGAGATGCATCGGTTTATGCATGTGGGTGTCGGGGAGGACACCGGGGGTGATGGAATGGGATGGATGTGGTTGCTGGTTGCTTGCGGTTATCTTGAATGTTAATCTTCTTTGCTTTTCCCCACTGCTCAAGGCAGCTGTTCTTGCTACCCTTCTTCCGAAGGAGGTGAAGACGCGCGGGGTATGCCACGTGCATTCCGTGTTTAGCCTCTCGAGGGAGAATGGGTATATGCTCTTTCTATAGGCGGCAAAGACTCGATGGGTAGTATATCTATTCACCGTGTTGAGACTTCTTTGTGTTTAGAAACATAGGATGTTTTTCTAGAATTCCTGGGAATGTGGAAAAGTAATTCTGTAATGAATTTTTGATTAAATGGTGAAAATCCACGGGGATGGAGGTGCTGGAATTTAAAGGTAATGTGAATCTTAAAAAGGAGCAGTTGTTTTTGAATGTGATGCCAATTCAGTTTAATGTGGAATTGTTCATTATTAATTAATGTTTAAAGAATTAATTAATGTACAGTGGAACTGATAAAATGAGAATGGAGTAATCTAATAAATCTCTTCAAATATTTGTGTGCTTATAGGATACCTAGTCTTAGAAGTAGCAGCCTGGAGTCTGAGAGACGTTAGCTGTAGTTGTATCTAAGACTAGGTAATGCCCATAGTGTGGATGTGAGCTACTTATATATTTTGTACTTTTTGTGTTTCTATACGCTACTCCACCCTATCGGTAAGGGCAACTGACACCCCTGGTATTCTGAGCCCTAGGGGGTGTTTTCCCCAACATTCTGATGGGAGGTTGAATGGCTGACTACCCCCTTTGGCCCCGCTCTCTTCTCTTGGTAGATCTTTGTACTGGTAGGCACAGTGGTTAGTTTTACCCATATATATGTGTGTAGAGGGCTTTAATGGCTTGTGGTTATTTCACACACATATATTCTGGATATAGTATCCTATGGACTACTATAGGTGTAACGTGTATAGGCTATGATGGCTTGAGGATCCTTACTCGGCGTATGGGTTGTAATGGCTTGAGGTATTAATCCCGACGTATGATACACGTTATGCGGGCTGTGGTGGGTCCCGGAAATTACCTGGTTACTTTTGGTTGTGAGGACGGTGTGTTGCTTCGCCCAGGTGTCTTCGGGCAAGCCTTTGTGGTGCACGAGGTGCAGATTGTGGAGCTTAGCCCAAGTGTCTGCGGGCAAGCCTTTGGAGAGAGATGCGCAGGACGTATGTCGTTGGGGAAAAGCGGCAAACCATTGGGGAAATAGTAGCAGGGTAACCTTGATATTCTTTACTATATTCCATATTCTTGTATGCGTTACTTGGTGAGAGTAGCCTTGGTGAGGTTGGGAACTTAGTATACCTGTTTAGATAACGAGTTAGTTTCACTTGTTGTTCACTGGGCTTTAGCATGCTTTCTTTACTTTTGCACGAGAGGCTTGGGGAGGATCCTACTGAGTATACTGTTATACTCACCCTATGTATATATAAACTGTTTTTCAGGTCACTTGGAGTAGGTTGGAGATCAAGCTGGTTACTACTAGCTTGTGGTTGGAGGAGGAGCTGTTCGGGCTTGTGATCGCTGCCGTTTTACTTTCTTTTTGGTACTTTTAGTTTTCCCTTTCAGTTGTAGTACTTTTGCATGACATTTCATATATGTACTTGGGTTTCTTTTATATTTCAGTTATGAGTTGGAGTTGGTTGGAGTCTATTCTATCTCTCTCTTTTTCATGTGTTCTCTTAGAGGGTAATGCCTCCCATTTGTATTTTATTATACCCTCGGTGCTAGTCACCAACTCGGGGCCTACTGGAGGCGGGACTCGGGGGTCATTATCTCCCTTTTCTCATTTCCGGCCCAGGAGGGGTACACTTTGCAGGGAGGGGGTCGTGATAGAGTGGTATCAGAGGTCTGGTTGAGGGATAGGATGGAGTTTGGAGTTAGGCACAGGTGAGGATGCATGGGATGGTAGGGCAACGGTGTCATTCATGTTTAGCAAGTGGTGTAAACACTGGAGACCGGCAGAGACATAGGCGTTCAGGGCCCCCTATGATATGTTGCATGGACCTTTAAGTTTACGATGGCTACTAAACAAAGTGATACTGCTTGTAGGGTAGAGACCTAGGAAAGGATCATGCATCATTATTCTTTACGCCTGTGTTTGAATGGGTAGACCTTGGGATAGGTAACCTAAAATTAATAAAACAAAATAATTAATTAATTAATGTTGAGTCTTCCATATTCCAGGATTAGTAGCTCTAATGGTTGTTATTTTACACGTATGGCTCCAGGTCGACGTCCTCGTCAGGTTTGCACAGAAGGTGCCTAGCAGGCTGTTCCAGCAGATCGTCGCCGGGTAGAGTTTGACGAAGATGACACTTGGTGGAAGACACTCCGAGAGTTTCAGTGCCAGAGTCTATAGAAGTACGAGGGCTCCGTTTCAGATGCATTCACAGAAGACTGGTTGGAGGAGGTTGAGATAGGCTTCAGTTCGATTCGTGCTCGGAAGGAACACTGGGTGTCCTTGGTTGTGACGATGCTGCGTGGAGCAGCGAGACAATGGTGGTTCTTGTTCCTCGGTGATCGTGAGGAGTCAGCGATCTCATGGGAGGAGTTTTGAGACAGGTTTAGAGTCGAGTTTCTTTCATCGACTGTGAAGGCATC
This sequence comes from Viscum album, assembly GCA_963277665.1. Lineage (NCBI taxonomy): Eukaryota > Viridiplantae > Streptophyta > Magnoliopsida > Santalales > Viscaceae > Viscum > Viscum album. The sequence continues at coordinate 1,322,682,475 of OY728142.1, read as the reverse complement.
CAGTCGCCAGGAGCTTCTTACCCTTCGACAGGGGAGCTCCAGTGTTCAAGAGTTTGGAATCCGTTTCAGGAACCTTCTACGATATGCTTCAGACCTGTTACCAGATGATGAGGACAGGGCGAGGCATTTCGAGGAGGCTTTGCGTCCATATATCCAGCGCCAGGTCACCCCATTTATGCTGAAGACATATCTAGAGGTGCTGGCAAGGGAAGAGGTTGTTGAGAGGACTTTGGCTAGGACCAGATCATCACGAGAGGGGAATCGTCATGATTCCTCACGAAGCAGAGCTGCGGTCCGGGGTTCCCGGTTTTCAGGACAGAAGAGTTTCCGCTCACCTGGGGGTAGGTCCCAGCCCTTCCCATCTCGTTTCTCCGGAGGCAGCAACTCTCATGCCTATTCCAAGGGATCATGCGCTTGTATTTCTTATGGTGGTCGTGGTCATCAGTAGCGGGAGTGCCCGACTTTTTAGAGCAGTCATCGTGCACCAGGTGCTCCACTCCAGGTTCCTCCGTTGAGGCAGTTCCAGCCGAGACAGCAGCAGCAGGTTGCACCCGCTTTAGATCACCAGAGGGTCAATGGAGCTGGCAGAGGACAGCCCCATGACGCTCCCCGTCCTTAGAGAGCAGAGCGCGGCCATGGTGGTGGTCGTCATCAGGGTTAGAGAGGCCATGGAGGTGGTCGTGGTCAGCTTCATGCTCTAGCGTTTCCAGCCCCAGGCGAGCCAGACGTCGTCTGAGGTACCCTTTTCTTGTTTTCTACCTTGGTGTATGCCTTGTTTGATTCAGGAGCGACACACTTCTTTATATCCCCTACCCTTGTCCACGCTTTGGGACTTGAGGTAGAGAGGCTTCCAGTGCCCTTGGCGTTGACTACGCCAGTTGGAGGTCGAGCTAGCTTGTTTGAAGTATGTAGAGACTGTGAGCTAGTGTTGGGGAAGCACCGCTCTTGGGGAGATTTCCTATGTTTACGAATACAACCATATGATGTCATCCTCGGCATGGATTGGTTGTATTCGGTGCAGGCTATTGTGGATTGCTACAGGAAGAAGGTCGTTTTCTTTGATGAAGATGGAGAGGAAGTAGTGTTTGTTGGTGAGAGAGATCCTCAGATGAGTCATAGACGAGTTCCATCCTTATCATCCATGATGGCTGGGATGACGCTGAGTTCTTCAGAGGTTCAACAGCTGGCGTTTCCTAGGGTCGTAGAGGAGTACCCTGATGTCTTTCCATAAGAGGTTGTATCCTTACCCCCTCGACGATAGATCGATTTTGGGATCGAGCTACAGCTAGGAGCATCTCCTATCTCTATGTCTCCGTATAGGATGGCCCCTTCTGAGTTACGAGAGCTACGTATTCAGCTCGATGGTCTATTGCAGTGTGGTTTTCTTCGGCCAAGTGTGTCACCTTGGGGTGCACTAGTTTTGTTTGTGAAAAAGGCTGATGTCTGTTTGCGGTTGTGCATCGATTATTGTCGGTTAAACAAAGTGACCATAAAGAACCGCTATCCTCTCCCGCGGATTGATGACCTATTCGATCAACTGAAGGGTGCAAGTTGGTTTTCAATGATAGACTTGCGGTCAGGATATCATCAGATGTGTGTAAAGGATGAGGATATCCCAAAGACTACTTTCCGTTGTCGTCATGGGCATTATGAGTTTGTTGTAATGCCTTTCGGTGTAATGAATGCTCCAGCTGTTTTCATGGGGTTGATGAATGCTGTGTTCCGTGAATTCCTGGACATGTTTGTTGTGGTTTTCATTGACAACATCCTTGTGTACTCCACGTCTGAAGAGCAGCATGCAGAGCATCTACGAGCCGTTTTGGGAGTTCTTCGCCAACATCGGTTGTTTGGGAAGTTGTCCAAGTGTGAGTTCTGGGCTCGATAAGTTTGTTTCTTGGGACATGTTGTGTCCCAACATGGAGTAGCTGTGGATCCATCGAAGATAGAAGCAGTGGTGTCTTGTCCAGCCCCCAAGACCGTGTCAGAGGTGTGAAGTTTCCTTGGTCTCGCAGGCTATTATAGGAGGTTTGTGGCTAATTTCTCCCGAGTTGCGACTCCTCTGACAGCTTTGACCAAGAAGGATCAAGCGTCCATATGGACTGATCAGTGTCAGGCAGCTTTCAAATATCTAAAGGAGAAGTTGGTAAGTGCTCCAGTCCTTTGTCTTCCACCAGAGGGAGTCCAGTTTGATGTTTTCTGTGATGCTTCACATCTGCGGCTAGGCTGTGTTCTCATGCAGCAGAGGTCAGTTGTTTCTTATGGGTCTCGGCAGTTGCGTCCCCATGAACGTAACTATGCCACCCATGATCTTGAGTTGGCAGCCGTGGTGTTTGCACTGAAGTTGTGGAGACATTACCTCATTGGCGAGCACTTTGTGGTTTTCACCGATCATAAGAGTTTGAGGTATGTTTTCTCCCAACGTGACTTGAACTTGAGGCAGCGTCGGTGGATGGAGTTCTTGCAGGAATACGACTTTGAAATATCGTATACACCTGGAAAAGGGAACGTTGTAGCTGATGCATTAAGCCGAAATTCACGTAATGATGTTGTGCGTGAATCTGGTGATTCCTGGAGAGTGATGGAAGAGCTATCAGCTTTGCATCTTGATATGGGAGAAGTTGGGGGAAGAGGTTGTCTTTTCCAGATGACGGTGCAGTCATCCCTGATGCAAAAGGTGGAAGAGTCTTAGTTGGGTGATCTAGAGGTGGAAGTTTGGAGAGACAGAGTTGTTTTTGGGGAGGCCCCTAATGGTTGGTTGGAGGATGAACAACACCGGGTGTTGTATCCTGGCAGGCTTTTTGTTCCCTTGGAGATGCGCGAGACGGTTCTCTGAGAGTTCCATAGTTCACCCTTGGCGGTACATCCTGGTGTGACGAAGATGTACCGATCCTTGAGGAGTCAGTTTTGGTGGCCTGGGCTGAAGCGTACAGTTGCAGAATGTGTGCCTCGATGTTTTGTCTGCCAGAAGGTGAAGGCCGAACACTGTGTTCCTGGTGGTCTTCTCCAGCACTTAGAGATTCCTCAGTGTAATTGGGAGGACATCTCAATGGACCTTGTTACAGGTTTACCTCGGGCTCCGGGATGACATGATGCTATATGGGTGGTAGTGGATCGTTTAACAAAATCGGCCCACTTCATAGCAATCAAGGAGTCGAGCTCAGTGGAGGTTTTGTCGAGGCAGTATCTGGAGGAGGTGGTGAGGCTTCACGGAGTACCTAGGACGATCATTTCTGATCGAGATCCTCATTTTACCTCTAGGGTGTGGAGAGGTCTCCATCATGCTTTTGGCTCTCAACTATGCCTTAGCACTGCTTTTCATCCTCAAACGGATGGTCAGACAGAGCGAACCATCCAGACTCTTGAAGACATGTTGCGCTCTTGTGTTCTTGATTTTGGAGGTTCATGGACGAAGCACTTACCCTTGGTAGAGTTCGCTTACAATAATATTTTTCACTCTACCATCGGCATGGCACCGTTTGAAGCCTTGTATGGTCGGCCATGCCATTCTCCGTTGTGCTGGACTGGGGTCAGAGAGTCAGTAATTCTCGGACCAGAACTAATGCAGAATACAACAGAGATGGTTCAGGTGATTCGTGAGAGGATGAAGACAGCACAAGATCGTCAGAAATCATATGCTGATCGAAGAAGGAGACCGTTAGAGTTTAATGTTGGAGATCATGTGTTTCTAAAGGTGACTCCCCGTCGTGGGCAGCGAAGGTTTGGTCGTGGAAGTAAGCTTTCTCCCCGGTTTGTTGGGCCTTTCGAGGTGTTAGCTCGTGTTGGAGCTGTGGCATATCAAGTAGCACTTCCCCCTCAGATGAGTCGGATACATGATGTTTTACATGTATCGCAGCTCCGTCGTTATCTTCATGATGAATCTCATGTTATCGATTGGGGAGAGATCGATATTGATGATGATGCAACCTTCGAGGAGCGACCTGTGGAGATCCAAGACCTCAAGGAGAAGGTGTTGCGTGGGCATGCTATCCCCTTAGTTCGTGTCTTGTGGAGGCACGGTGCCATGGAGGAGAGTACCTGGGAGCGTAAGTCACAGATACGTGCTCAGTACCCAGAGTTGTTTAATGTTTAACTCTTTTCATGTAATGATGTTTTCTTTGTGGTTGGACCTTTCATGTTTTATTTATGTACCTTTGATGTGATGTTATGTTTGAATTGTTTGGGTATGGATTGTTTGTTCCCATACTCTCGGATGTCGTAGTTTTGTTCCAGATTTCGAATAACTCATGGTGGTTTTCCCCTGAGAGGTATCTTATGGGGTGGTTGTTCGGACCCCTCTTTTCTTCTGGGTTGGTTTTTAAATTCTCGAGGATGAGAATGTTTTGAGAGGTATCTAATGTAATGGCCCGGACCTCTTCGGTCCATTACTTTGTGGAATTTTGGTGTTGGAGGTGTTCCAGGAGGCCAAGGGGACTTATCCCCAACACTTTCCCAATTTTCCAGTTCTGTGAACACTGTTTCCAGTTTTATGAACAGTAACAGATCGGTCTCACCGATCGGTCTGACAGATTGGTCTCACCGATTGGTCTGACAGATTGGTCTCAACGACCGGTCTGACAGATCGGTCTCACCGATCGGTCTGATAGATCGGTCTCACTGATCGGTCTAATAGATCGGTCTCACCGATCAGTTTCACAGATCGGTGTGACAGATCAGTTTCACAGATCGGTCTGACAGATCGGTTTCACAGATCGGTTTCACAGATCGGTCTAACAGATCGGTCTCACCGATCGGTCTGACAGATCAGTCTCACTGATCAGATTCACAGATCGGTCTGACAGATCGGTCTCACCGATCAGTTTCACAGATCGGTGTGACAGATGGGTTTCACAGATCGGTGTGACAGATCGGTTTCACAGATCGGTCTGACAGATCGGTTTCACAGATTGGTCTGACAGATTGGTTTCACCGATCGGTGTGACAGATCGGATTCAGATATCGGTGTGACAGATCGGTTTCACATATCAGTGTGACAGATCGGTTTCACAGATCGGTCTGACAGATTGGTTTCACAGATCGGTGTGACAGATCGGTTTCACAGATCGGTGTCAGAGATTGGTTTCACAGATCGGTGTGACAGATCGGTTTCACAGATCGGTTTCACAAATCGATGTCACAGATCGGTTTCACAGATCGGTGTGAAAGATCGGTTTCACAGATTGGTTTCACAGATCGGTTTCATGTACAGTAACGGTGGGTGAACAGTGTTTCCAGACTCCTATAGTTTTTCCCCTTTTTACATTTCTTTTGACATAAAATACATTTAAAGCCTTATTTTAAGGGCTCTTAAGGCCGACTGAAATGCCATAAATCCTATATTAGTTATTCCTAAGGCTTGGAATGTTTTACTTGGTCAAACCGCGTGGGTTAATGCGATCCGTTTTTAATGGAGAATTAATCGGATCTTAAACCGTCACCTCGTTTAATCTTCAAAAAGGGACGAGATATCATTCTCCCTTGTTCTTTCCCTTTGTTCTCAACTAAGAGGCGCTAGAACCTTTCAATCCTTTCCGTAGGAGTTGCACAATCAATCTTTACTCCTAGGATTGGTTAGGCTTTGTTTTGATGCAACCAAGCTGTGTCGATCATTCTCCCACATAAGTTGTTGCGAGAGAAGGATTGTGGCCCGCTGTGTGGATAAAGGACGTCAATAACTCTTCGAGGTAGGGGATTCATGGCTTCTCTAATTGTTTATGTGCAACTGTAGAATTAGCATGATTTAACCCTTTGGATCACAATGAAATTGACCTAATTAAATACTTGAACCGGATTAAAAGAATTGGTTGATCGCATGTTGTTGCTTTGTACTGTGATAACGGTTTGCCTCATGTTTTCCTAGATATAGTGATATCTATGTTTTCTTTGATTTGTTGTTCGTTCATGATAGAAATTGATAATGAACGTAAAGATGGAATTAATTGGCTAAAGATAAAGAGGCATGTAAATTAATCTGGTTATTGTCGTTGTTGTAGTCGTTCTAATTTGAGGATAATCAAATTAGGGAAGTAAGCATGGTTATTTAATTGTGGTATCTTGCTGATTAGGTATCCGTGATTGGAACCTACGAATAACAAATCTACCAATTCAATATGGATTAGAAAACAGATTATGTGGGAATTTCTAAAAGGGTTCTGAGTTACCCTCTTTTTTGTTAAAGGGTCAAGATCCCATGATGTGATGTTTGTTTTCCTGCTTCTTGTGCTGTGATGTGAGCCTGGATGGCTGTTGTGATATGTGGAGGCATGGAGGCCTTGTGGTTGTGGTAGTAGACGACGCCTAGTGTGGCGAGATGCATCGGTTTATGCATGTGGGTGTCGGGGATGACACCAGGGGTGATGGAATGGGATGGATGTGGTTGCTGGTTGCTTGCGGTTTTCTTGAATGTTAATCTTCTTTTCTTTTCCCCACTACTCAAGGCAGCTGGCCTTGCTACCCTTCTTCCTAAGGAGGCGAAGACGTGCGGGGTATGCCACGTGCTTTCCGTGTTTAGCCTCTCGAGGGAGAATGGGTATATGCTCTTTCTATAGGCGGCAAAGACTCGACGGGTAGTATATCTATTCACCGTGTTGAGCCTCCTTTGTGTTTAGAAGCATAGGATGTTTTTCTAGAATGCCTGGGAATGTGGAAAAGTAATTCTGTAATGAATGTTTGATTAAAAGGTGAAAATCCACGGGGATGGAGATGCTGGAATTTAAAGGTAATGTGAATCTTAAAAAGGAGCAGTTGTTTTTGAATGTGATGCCAATTCAGTTTAATGTGGAATTGTTGATTCTTAATTAATGTTTAAAGAATTAATTAATGTACAGTGGAACTGATAAAATGAGAATGGAGTAATCTAATAAATCTCTTCAAATGTTTGTGTGCATATAGGATACCTAGTCTTAGAAGTAGCAGCCTGGAGTCTGAGAGATGTTAGCTGCAGTTGTATCTAAGACTGGGTAATGCCCATAGTGTGGATGTGAGTTACTTATATATTCTGTACTTTTTGTGTTTCTATACGCTGCTCCACCCTGTTGGTAAGGGCAACTGACACCCCTGGGATTCTGAGACCTAGGGGGTGTTTTCCCCAACATTCTGATGGGAGGTTGAATGGCTGACTACCCCCTTTGGCCCCGCTCTCTTCTCTTGGTAGATCTTTGTACTGGTAGGCACAGTGGTTAGTTTTACCCATATATATTTGTGTGGAGGTCTGTAATGGATTGTGGTTATTTCACACACATATATTCTGGATATAGTATCCTATGGACTACTATAGGTGTAACGTGTATAGGCTATGATGGCTTGAGGATCCTTACTCGGCGTATGGGCTGTAATGGCTTGAGGTATTATACACGACGTATGATACACGTTATGCGAGCTGTGGTGGATCCCGGAAATTACTTGGTTACTTTTTGTTGTGAGGACGGTGTGTTGCTTCGCCCAGGTGTCTGCGGGAAAGCCTATGTGGTGCACGAGGTGCAGATTGTGGAGCTTAGCCCAGGTGTCTGCGGGCAAGCCTTTGGAGAGAGATGCATAGGACGTATGTCGTTGGGGAAAAGCGGCAAAACAGTGGGGAAGTAGTAGCGGGGTACCCTTGATATTCTTTACTATATTCCATATTCTTGTATGCGTTACTTGGTGAGAGTAGCCTTGGTGAGGTTGGGAACTTAGTATACCTGTTTAGATAACGAGTTAGTTTCACTTGTTGTTCACTAGGCTTTAGCATGCTTTCTTTACTTTTGCACGAGAGGCTTGGGGAGGATCCTACTAAGTATACTGTTATACTCACCCTATGTATATATAAACTATTTTTCAGGTAACTTGGAGCAGGTTGGAGATCAAGCTGGTTACTACTAGCTTGTGGTTGGAGGAGGAGCTGTTCGGGCTTGTGATCGCTGTCGTTTTAATTTCTTTTGGGTACTTTTAGTTTTCCCTTTCAGTTGTAGTACTTTTTCATGACATTTCATATATGTACTTGGGTTTCTTTTATATTTCAGTTATGAGTTGGAGTTGGTTGGAATCTATTCTATCTCTCTCTTTTGCATGTGTTCTCTTATAGGGTAATGCCTCCCATTTGTATGTTATTATACCCTCGGTGCTAGTCGCCAACCCGGGGCCTACTGGAGGGGGGACTCGGGGGTCATTATCTCTCTTTTCACATTACTGTCCCAAGAGGGGTACACTTTGCGGGGATGGGGTCGTGACAAGCGAGGAAGTGGTGGTTTTTGTTCCTTGGGGATTGTCAGGAGTCAAAAATCTCTTAGGGGAATTTCTAAGATCAGGTTGGAGCTATGTTTCGTTCTTCAACAATGAAGGTGGGAAATCTCTAGGATTTGGTAATCCTTTGGTAGGGAAGCTCGAGTGTGCGAGAGTTCGGGATCAATTTTAGAAACCTCCTGCGATATGCTTCGGACCTATTCCCTAATAATGAGGCTAGGGAGAGGCATTTCGAGGAGGATTTTTATCAAGATATCCAATTCTAGGTCAACTCATTTATGCTGATGACATATATCGAGGTGCTGGTGAAGGTAGTGGTTATTGAGAGAACGTTAGCTAGAACCAGATCATCAGGAGAGTGGAATCACTATGATTCCTCACTAAGAAGAGTTATGGTTAGGGGTTCCTGGTTTTTTGGGAAGAAGAGTTTTTTTTTGGATGGGGGTAGGTCCCAACCCATAGTATCTCATTTCACTAGGGGCATCGGCTCTCATGCCTTTACCAAGGGATTAGGTGCTCTATTTTCTTGTAGAGGTTGTAGTTATAAGCAAGGATATTGCCTGACCTTTTAGAGAATTTAGTGTTTGTTAGGTGTTACTCACTATGTTCCTCCATTGAGGAAGTTCTAGTTGAGGTAGTAGTAGAAGGTTTCACATGGTGGTGATCATCATCATGTTTAGAGAGTTCATGGAGCAGGTTATGGTCAACTGCGTTTTTTTGTTGTCAGCGCTAGGTGAGCCATTGGTCATTCGAGGAACCCTTTGATTGTCTTCTACTTGGATGTATTCCTTTTTTGAATCTAGAGTGATGCACTATTTCCTATCACAATCCATTTTCCATGCATTGTTACATGAGGTAGGGAAGCTTCCAGGGCCCTTGGAATTGACTACACTAGTTAGAGGTCTAGCCTACTTGTTTGAATATGTAGAGATTGTGAGATAGTGATATGGTAGCACCACTCTTGGGGAGACATCATATGTTTATGGATACAACCATATAATGTCATCCTTAACATATTTTGGATGTATTCTATGTAGGATATTGTTGATTACTTTTTAAGGTAAGTAGTGTTCTTCAATGATGATAGAGTATTAGAAGTTTTTTTTGGTAGGTGAGACCCTCATAAGAGCCAACAGTGTGTTCCTCCTTTGCCATCCTCGATGGATGATTCGATCTTGAGTTCATCATAGGTTCATCAATTGGGTTTTCCATATTTCGTGGAAGAGTACACTAATTTCTTTCTATAAGATGTCATACTGTTACCCCCTCAACAAGATATCGAGTTCAAGATCAAGCCACAGTCGGTCATGTCTCCTATCTCGATGTCTTCATATAGGATGGAACCTTCTGAGTTGCGAGAGCTGCATGTACAGCTTGATGGTCTTTTGTAGTGTGGTTTTGTTTGCCAGAGTGTGTAACCATGGGGTGATCATGTTTTGTTCATGAAGAAGGCCGACAGTAATTTTCAATTGTGTGTTAATTATCATCGCTTAAACAAAGTGGTAGTGAAAAACTGTTATCCTCTTCCACGGATTGATGATTTGGTTAATAAATTAAATGTTTCAAGTTTTTTTCTCAAAGATCAACTTGGGGTATGGTTATCATCCAATGTTTTTGAAGGATGAGGAGATTTTTAAGACTTCTTTCCATTATCGTCATGGGAATTATCAGTTCTTGGTGATTCCATTCAAATTTACCAATTCTCTAGCTATGTTCACAAGGTTAAAGAATGTTGTGTCTAATGAGTTCCTGGATAAGTTCATGGTGGTTTTCATCGATGACATCCTTTTTTTATCTATGTCTAATGAGGAGAATGTAGAGAATCTTTATTCCATTTTGGGAGTTCTTTGTCAATAGAAATTATTTAGGAATTTTTCAAGTATGAGTTTTGGACTAGAGAAGTTTTTTTCATGGGGAAAGAGGTGTCCTAGGTGGGAATAGTTATGGATCTATCGAAAATAAAAGTAGTTTTCTTGGGAACCCCCATGAAAGTAGAAGAGGTGTGAATATTCCTTGGTCTTGAAGGCTTTTATATGAGGTTTTTAGATAATTTCTCTTCAGTTGTGACTCCTTTTATAGAGTTAACCATGAAGGATCAGACATTCGTAAGGAATGATTAGTGTCAGTCATCTTTAGAGTATCCGTGGTAGAAGCTAGTCAGTGCTCGGATTTTTTTCTATGAGTAGAGGGAGTTAAGTTTTTTTATATGATGCTTCATGTTTGGGGTGGGGATGCATTCAAATGTAGTATATTTCATTCCTTTAATATGCATCTCAATAGTTTCATCCCATGAATGAAACTATTTACCCTATGATCTAAATTTAGTGGTAGTGGTGTTTTCTCTGAAGTTGTGGAGACATTACCTCATTAGAGATCACTTTTTAGTTTTCACCAATCATAAGTGACTGAGGTAAGTTTTCTCCCAGCATGACTTGAACTTGTGGAAGAATCAATGGATGGAGTTCTTACAGGATTACTACTGTGAAATTTTATATACACCTAGAAGGGGGAATATTGTAGCTGATTCACTGAGTAGGAAGTCACGTAGTGATATAGTGCGTGAATTAGGTTATTCTAGGAGGGTGATGGATGAACATTCATCATTAGATATAGATATGGGAGAAGTTGGAGGTAGATATTGTCTTCTCTATATAATAGTGCAATCATCTCGGGTGTTGAAGGTAGAAGAGTCCCAATTGGGGGATCTTATGGTAGATACCTGGAGAGACTGATGTAACACCCCAAGCTTTCATGGTATGTTTCCCTTTGAATACTCCAATAGCTTGCATTGTACAAAACTTCGAGATTTTAACACACTATGACTAGTCAAACTAGCCATTATGAATCGTAATACCCACTCTTTGAAATTTTTTAAATTTTATTTTTCAAAATGGACATCATTTTTGAATTCGGAATATCAAGATTATCTTAGGGTGAATTTTTGGTATTTTTCTGAAAACATTCAATTTTTGATGAATAGTGAAAAACATTGTGTTATTGGTTAAAACCAACGTTTTATTTAAATAATTATTTATTTTATTTTATGTCAAAATAGATACATAATACCTATATATGTTAAATGTTATTCATTGGATTCATTTTATAATAAGTTTAGATATATAAAAATTTTATTGAACTTTTTACCATCTTTTACCAACCTCCGAGGAGCATTTAGATAAGTTTAATTAAACTGAAATGAACCTTAGGAATAAAATATAACCCTATTTGGTCCACTTGGATTATATTAGGAAATTTATTATTATTTTATTTAAAGAAGAGTTAAAAGAGTTGAATTCAAAGTTTAATAATGAAACCATTTTTAATATAGGATTTAACATAAGATAAATTCAACTATAAATATTAATTATAAAGCTAAAAATAGTTCCTATAGAATGGTATTTTATTTATAATTTTTATAAATTAAATAATTTAATTTATTTAGGACAAAATGATGACGTTGTAATTACCTTATTAATGAAATATTACAATAATTGATATTATGAATATCTAAATAAATGTAAATTGATATATATGATGAATTACACTAATTTTGTAGGTTAATATGACATTTTAGGGTTGGTTAAATTAAATTTATTTAGATTTATAAAGTTTTAATGGCTATAAAAAAAATGAAATACTAAATAGTGTCAAAATTGATATAATTGATTTTTTAAAACAAATACTATATTATTAATTGATATAATATTCTTAAAAATATAAGGTTCAGACAAAAGACTTGGAAAAGGATATATATATTAATAATGAACCACTTTGGGTTTTTTTAGTAGTTTATAATAAATTTATTAACCATATAGTACAAAAAGAAAAAGAGATATGATAAATGTTAAACTATTTAACTAAGAGTTAAATATAAAAGGTTAGGTTAATATGGTGACCTAAACCTATTTAAAACCTATTGGTTGAGAGTTTATAGACCCTTACCCACCTTAGCCTCGAAGTAAATCATTTTGGATCCATTAAAAATAGAAAAATAATTTAATATAAAATAATATTTCAAGCTTTTCCTAAAGTAATCCCCACCTCTCCTATAAAAGGTTACTTCCCCTTCTCTTAATTTCAAACCTCCAAAGCTGTTTGCCTCATCCAAACCCTTCCCAAATATCCTCCCAAATTTCCTCCCTTCACCCTAGAGGCATTCCGTTCATCATAAATCCATCCTAAGGAGCCCTTTTGATCAATTCAAAAGGAATAACCTGAAGAAGAGGTAAATATTTCATCTCCTCTTTCAAGTTCTTTTCTTCTTCCACTTCCTCTTTCTTTGTGGTTTATAGTCTCAATTAATAACCCCAGTATCTTATATATACTATTATGTTATTATAAAAATACTACAACCATATTAATTATTCTATCCATCCTATAAATGACAAAGTCAGCATACGTGAGTACGTACGACTTTCCATCTCCACATCGTGGTGTAGTTTGTTATTCAAAGACTTCATTATTTGGATGGGAATAATATTGATTATAACTAAAGTAAATAATAAATATAACATGTTAATTATTCTGTATATATTTTATACCATCCAATTACATACTATTTTTCCATCAATATAATGATATTCTCACTTGTACATATGTACAGATTACTATCTCCACAAATGTGATGAGATTCATTTCCCCATCGTAATCATTCAAGAATAATTTTCATTTTATAACTATAAATAATGTTTATGAACATAATATCATTCTATATAATAATATAATACATCCTATCCATAATAAACATGGCTTACATAACCAATCATATAAATGAAAATGAATCAGTTAACACCCGAAACGATGATACTACTGAAATATTATTAACAAAGCAATATTAGAGGATCATATATGATATCATATTTATGTATATATTTCATGTATAATTTAATAATAATTACTTAACTATTATAAAAGAGTTTAACATACCCTTGACCAAGTAAAAGTACAAGGTAAGGGTTAATTTCACAATCTCTTAATTATCTGAGGTTGTTTTTATGTAAGTATCTAGTGGGACATCTTTATCAACCAAATCGATTTTTCATAAAAATGTATTTAAAAAAATTACTATTTACTATAATATGGTATAAAGTCATTTATACCCTTATTTTAGCTTATATGTTTTGAAAGTAATCTTTTCGTCATTTTTAAAACAAGGTATTTATTACCTTTTCGACAAAATTATGGTAAGAATGTTTTTTAACTAATACGGCGGGTGGGGCTATTTTCCATCGTATAACATCATCGAAGCATCCCTTATAATATTATATGAATATTTTCAAAATAAATATTTTATTTTATAATTATGTGGCTCTTAAATGGTTTAAAAATAGAAGGAGTTATTTCTTTCAAATAGTTTTAATTCCATCTATGTCAACATCCTTTGATAGATTTTAAACTTATTCGAGGTTGAGTTATTATGATAAAAATCTTCCATATTATATTGAAGGTTTTTTGATATGTTTTAATATGGATGTGTTATTTTAATACCATTCATGGTTTATAGTTAAATTATTGTCATTTTGTATGCTAGTTTTAATACGAATGTCTATATTATGTTTCAACCTTTTCAAATGAGGAATGTATTGGAATGAGTATGTGATGAGTGGGGTCTGCCATAGCTCCATGGTGCATCGGTAGGTCTCATGAGACAATTAGATGTGAAATTGTCCAAGGCTATTCCCAATTTGATATATAGTTTTGGCCAAGGACTAAATCATTTTTAGAAGTCTTGGTTGAAGCCTTGAAAAGATATTTCAGAATGTCCGACATTATACATTACATCATTATGAAAATTAAAATGATGGTTCTTGTGGTTATTTGACTAATATAATACCCATAAATATGTTTTATTATGGAATTATTTACTCATCCCATATTCCACCCATAAAGTGTTCATGTTTATTATTTGTAAAGGCATATGTTTTTAATTATTCATCATGCCTAATGTTTATGTTATCTTCCACTATATTGCTTACCATTACTAAGCATTTGATCTCACCCCTTTCTTATGTTTCATTTTCCTAGAATATGAAGAATTTAGTTATGAGTGACATTCAGTCATAATCTAGGATACTTAGATATTTCTAATGGAATAAATTAATGTTGTATTTCTTTTCAAGTTATAATGTTAAACTTATGTATGTATCTTGTTTCCAATAATACTAAATTGATTAGTATTTCAGGACATGATTCCTTGTATAATTCCAATGTTATGTAATAAAGCATAGAATCTGGGTAACTGCGTTCAAGGCATTATAGTTGGTATCAGATGAAGTTTAGTACAAACCTTGGAAACTAGATTTAGAACAACTTTGATTAGAGCACATTACCCCAAGATATACCTTGAGGACTAGTATAGAAGAACTTCCTAGAATTTTAAAACTATAGAGATTTTGTTAGTTTTTCAAGTAATACATCCTTTTCTAGATATGAGTAGGTAGAGGTATCTCTGGCACAGATGTACCTATGGGTAAAACCCGAAAACACCGCTTTGAGCTAGACTCGAACAGGAACTGGGGCACGACAACAGGCCTTGCTGTACTCTTGGTTATGACACTCCCAAGGGATATGTTTAGGATAATTGTCATTTTATTTACAAACCATTATTAATTATTTATGATTATATACCTCCTTAAAGAAAACATTTTTATTGTTAGGGATTCTATCCATAAACTGTTCAATTTATGTTAAGCGTTTTACAAGTTCGCAATTATGTATTGTGGTTCATAAACAAATCTACTGTATGCCATTGTTTATAAATGGTACCTAATAAAAGGAATGGAAACTATGTCAATGCATGTAATCGATGTAGGGATTTCCCTCCTGCTCAAGATAATTATGGTGGATCTGGTGATAAAACTAGTGCTGATCACCTTATCCCCATACTAGGACAACTCACAAAGGTTTTGAATAATAACCTTACCCATATAGAGAACCCTGATCTACAACGTGAAGGATCAATGTTAGACCTCTTTAGGAGGCAACCACCACCAAAATTAAATGGGTCTAAAAATCCATTTGTAACTGGATAATGGATAAGCTCCTTAGAGAAAATATCTCATGCTTTGGGAAGTCGTGAAAGGGAAAAAGTTGTCATGGCAGTTTATCGCCTAACCAGAGATGCAGATCAATGGTGGTCATTAATTAAAAACACAAACGAGGATGAAGACGTATCAAGTATGGAATGGAAAGAGTTTAAAATTATTTTCTTAGAAAAATTATTTCTTCATGAATGTAAAGCAGATATGGAAAGGAAATTTATGAGTATGAGACAAAAGGAGAAGAGGAATTTCACAAAATATGAAGCTAACTTTACAAGGTTAGCTAGGCATGCTGCAGATTATATAGGTAATCCAAGAATTAAGATTTACTATATCTTTGATGGGTTAATACCATTTCTCTATTGATCATTAGTCTTTCAATCCTTCTCATTGTATGAAGATATTGTTCATGTGCTATCAAGACCGAAAATGAATTCTCTAAGTCTTATGACTTTAAGGAAAATACAGAGAAGAATAGATCTACTAAACACTCTGAGAAATGAAATAAGGAAATAGGGAAGAAAGAAAGATTTGAATTTCCACCCTGTGATAATTTTAGAAGGAAGCACCCAGGTGCCTGTCTAAAATGTATGCTACAAATGTGGACAGAAAGGACATCTTGTAAGTGATTGTAAGAAGATAGAATATACCAATGTTCAATTATATAATTGCAGGTAGATGGGACATTATGCAAATGAATATCCTAAGCGTCAGGGAAACATACCTTAGAAAAGGACAAGGGATCAAGGCCAAGCTTATGCGATCACAACTACTGAGGGTAAAGCTCCAAAAACGTGGTGGCAGGTAATTTAATGGTTTCTTCAAGTTTATCCAATGCTTTATTTGATTCTAGATCATCACATTGTTTCATGTCTTTCAAATTTTTTATGAAAATTAGATATTTCCAATTTGATTTAACAAGGGAGTTTTCAGTAAAAACTCCCAAGGAAAGTATCATTTCAACAATGTTTTGTGAATCAATCCCTATTAAGGCATATAAACGATATTTATCCGTTAATCTAATCTTCATACCCATGATTGAATTTGATATAATCTTCTATATGGATTGTCTTTCAGACCATGATGAGAAAATTTATTATAAGAATAAGGAGGTTACAATTCTCGATGATGATAAAGAGTACCTTATCTTTAGAGAAGAAACGTCAACATCTGATTTTTATCTAGATCCACTCCCATTAGTTCTACTAAATTAATTCATTGGGGAGGATGAGAATGATATAATTATGGGTGAGGAAAAGAATGTTTGAATACAGGATATACCTATTGTGCAAGAATATGTTGATGTGTTTCTAGAGGATTTATCTGGGCATCCTCCAAAACAAGAAATTGAGTTTTCCATTGATTTAATTCTTGGTTCAAGGCCCATATCGAAGACACCTTATATAATGGCCACTATGGAATTTTTAAAACTAAAGAAACAACTAGAGGAATTGAGTAATAAGGTATTTATTCTCAATAGTGTTTCTCCATGGGGATACCCTATCTGTTTTGTTAAGAAGAAAGATGGATCTATGAGGTTGTGCATTGATTATATGGAGATCAATGCTATAACAATTAAGAACAAGTATCCCCTACCTCGCATTGATGATTTATTTGACCAACTTCATGGAGCTCAATATTTTTCAAAGATTGGGCTTCAATATGGATATCATCAGTTGTGTGTGGAGAAGGAATACATTCCAAAAATAGCATTTCGAACCAGGTACAGGCGTTACGAGTTTACAGTAATTCATTTTGGATACACTAATTCACCATCTATCTTTATGGATCTAATGAATATATTTTTCAAGGAATATCTAAGGATATAATATCTGTTGATCCTATAAAGACCAAGGCTATCCAAGAATGGCCAACACTGATGAGTATAACTAAGGTACATAGATGTATTGGTTTAGCAGGTTATTATCGATGTTTCTTCCAGAATTTTGCCAAGTTGGTAACCCATTAACCAAGCTCACTCTTAAAGGGGTTAAATTTGTTTTGAAAAAAGAGTGTCAATAATTTTTTGATGAACTGAAGAGAATATTGTTCAATTCTCTTATCTTGACTCTACCATTAGGGAACAATTGGTCTGTTATTTATAGTGATACTTCAAAGAAAGGACTTTGTTGTGTCCTTATGAAAAATGATAGAGTAATTTCCTATGAATCACGATAACTAAAAATTCATGATAAAAACTATCCCACTCATGATCTTGAGTTAGCAGCTATGATCAACGCTCTGATGATATGGAGACACTATCTCTATTGTGAAAATTTTGAGATTTATACTGATCATAAGAGTTTGAAGTATATTTTCTCACTAAAAGAAATAAACATGAGGAAAATTAGATGGCTTGAACTACTCAAGGATTATAACATCACAATACACTACCACCAAGGGAAGGAAAATAAGGTGGCAGATGCTTTGAGCAGAAAGGATCATGGAGTTTTGTATAAGATGAGATTTGAAAGGGATCCTATTTTCTTGGATCTAGTAAAGATGGATATGGGAATAATCATGGAATGGGAAACATAAATAATTTTTCAAATTGTTTTTAAACCATATTTACTAAAAAGGATAAAGGATTCTCAAACTAATGATGAGGAGTTTCAAAAGAAGATTAAAGCTGTAAATGATAAGAGATTGAGTGACTTCGTATTTGAAGATGGAATTTTGAAATTTAGGAAGAGAAATTGTGTTCATGATATACCTGATCTAAAAAGGGAATTTTTTGATGATGCACATAGATCCAATTTCTCTATACACCCTGGGATCACTACGATGTATAAAGATTTGAAGGAACATTTTTTGTGGGACAACATGAAAAGGGAGATTGCTGATTTTGGGTCAAGATGTATGGTTTTCCAACAAGTGAAAGCTGGAAGAAAATATCCTAGAGGATTCATGTAACCTCTTCCCATACCTGAGTGGAAATGGGATGATATTATGATGGACTTTTTCATGGGGATTCCAAAGACTCCTAGAAGGAATGATGCAATATGGGTCATTGTTTACCGTCTTACCAAGTTAGCACATTTTCTTGATATAAGAGAATATTTACCACTAGAACGTTTAGCAAGACTGTATATTAATGAAGTTGTAAGACATCATTTAGTACACCTATCGATTGTTTCTAATCATGATCCCCATTTTACGTCAAGATTCTGGAAAAGTCTTTAGAAATCCCAGGATACTGAAATTCATTTTAGCACTGCCTACCACCCTCAAATTGATGGACAATCAGAATGGACTATTCAATCCTTAGAAGACATGTTGAGATATTTCTCACTTGACTTCCAAGGTATGTGGGATCAATATTTACCTCTAGTATAATTTTCCTATAATTGTATCTTCAATTCAAGTATTCAGATGGCACCATATGAAGCGTTATATGGAAAGAGATGTCGCACACCAACTTTTTGGGATGATGTTGGTGAAAGAAAACTTGTAGGCACAAAACATGTTGAAGAAACATTGGAAAAGGTGAAGGTTATCCAAACCCACATCAAAGTAACTCAAAGTAGGCAGAAGTACTATGCTGATAACCGAAGGACGGATTTGGTATTTTCGGTAGGAGATCATGATTTCTTGAAGGTATCTCCATGGAAGGGAGTTATAAGATTTGGTAAGAAGGGTAAATTAAGTCCAATTTACATTGGAACTTTCTAAATTATAGAACAAATTGGTGTTATAGCTTACCGTTTGGAAATTCCACCAAGTCTCTCCAAAGATCATGATGTCTTCCATGTATCACTATTGAGAAAATACAGGCCTCACCCAATAAATGTACTCACCTATGAGGAAATTGAACTGGAACCTGATTTGTCTTATTGTGAAGAGCCTATCAAGATTCATGATACTAGAGAACAAGTGTTGAGAAACTGGATGACTCATCTGGTAAATGGTCTATGGAGAAACTATAAGATGGAAGAGGAAACATAGGAACCAGAGGAACTTATAATGAAGAACCACCTGAATCTTTTTATGCGATAGTATTCTAGAAATTTTGAGGACGAAATTATTTGAAGGATGGAAAAATTTAACACCCCAAGCATCCACGGTATGTTTCACTTTGAATAGTGAAATAGCTTGCATTGTACGCAACTTCGAGATTCTAACACACTACGACCAATCAAACTATCCATTATGAATAGTAATACCCACTTTTTGAAATTTAATAAATTTTATTTTTCAAAATGTACTTCATTTTTGAATTTGGAATATCGAAATTACCTTAGGGTGAATTTTTTGTATTTTTCTGAAAACTTTCAATTTTTGATGAATAGTGAAAAACACAGTGTTATTGGTTAAAACCAACTTTTATTTTAAATAATAATTTAGTTTATTTTAGTTAAAAATAGATACATAATACCAATATAAGTTCAATGTAATTCATTGGTGTCATTTTATAATAATTTTAGAAATATAAAAATTTAATTGAACATTTTACTGTCTTTTACCCACCTCCTAGGAGCATTTGCAAATTTGTATAAAACATAATTTTACCACTTCTCTGAGTTGAATTTCAAAACTCAGAGAGACATAGTTTATATAAGTAAGTAAAATTTGGTTCAATAAGATTAAATTTATTTAGTCTGAATAGTAACTTTTTTACTTTTATTTACCACAGTTAAAAGTAAATAGGGTAATTAATGGTAAAAATGATATCATAATTACCCTAACACATGTCCTAATTCTATGGGATAAGTAAAATTCGACCAAAAAAACCATAAGAATAAAATATTACCCTCTTTGGTCAACTTGTATTAGATTAAGACATTTATTATTATTTTATATAAAGAAGAGTTAAAAGAGTTAAATTCACAGTTTAATAACTAAAAAAATTTTAATATAGGGTTAAACATATGATAAATTAGAATATAAATATTCATTTCAAATCTAAAAAAAATTTCTACATAATTTTATTTTATTTATAGTTTTTAGATATTAAATAATTTATTTTATTTATGACACAATCATGATGCAGTAATTACCATATTAATAAAATATTAAAATAATAGATATTATAAATATCCAAATAAATGTAACTTGAGACTTTTGATGAATTCCACTAATTTTATAGGTTAATATGACATGTTAATATTGCTTAAAAAATATTTTATTCTAAGTGATACTGTTTTAATGGCTTTCAGAAAAATAAAATCCTAAATAGTGTCAAAATTGACATTATTGAGTTTTTAAAAGAAATACTACATTATTAATTGATATAAAATTCCTAAAAATATAAGGTTCGGAAAAAAGACTTAGATAAGGTTATATATATTAATAATGAACCACTTGGTGTTCTCTTGTTAGTTTATAGTATGTTTATTAACCATATAATATAACAATACAAAGAGACATGGTAAATGTAAAAATATTTAACTAAGAGTTAAATCTAAAAGATAAGTTTCATATGGTGACCTATACCTATCTAAAACCTATTGGTTGAGAGTATTTCGACACATATCCACCTTATCATCTAAATAAATTATTTTTTATCCATTATAAATCGAAAATTATTTTATTATAAAATAATATTTCAAGCATTTCCTAAAGTGACCTTCACCTCTCTTATAAAAGGGTACTTCCCCTTATTTTAATTTCACAACTCCAAAACCATTTAGCTCGGCCAAACCATGCCTAAATATCCTACCAACTTTCCTCTATTCATCCTAGAGTCATTCCTTTTGTCATAAATCCAACTTAAGAATCCCTTTTGATCAAATCAAAAGAAAGAACTCAAAGAATAGGTAAATATTTCACCACCTCTTTAAAGTTTTTTTCTTCTTCCACTTCCTCTTTCTTTATGGTTTCAATTCTAAAATAATAACTCCAGTATATTCTATATACTATTATTTTATTTTAAAAATAGTACAACCATGTTCATTATTCTATCCATCCTATAAATGACAAAGTCACCATACGTGCGTATGTACGGCTTACTGTCTCCAAGTCGTGGTGTAGTTTGTTATTCAAACACTTCATTATTTAGATGGGAATAATAATTAGTATAACTAATGTAAATAATAAATATAAAATTTTAATGATTATGTATAAATGATATACCATCAGATTACATATGATTTCACCATCAATATAATTATATTGTTTCTCGTGCGTACGTACGGATTACCATCTCCTTGAACGCGATGAGATTCATTTCCCCATCGTGAAAATTTAAGAATAATTTTCATTTGATGACTAAAAATAATGTTTATGAACATAATATCATTATTTATATGAATCCATTACATTCTATCCATAACAAACATTGCTTACGTAACCAAGCATATAAAGGAAAATGAATCAGTTAACACCCAAAACGACGATACTACTAAAATATTATTTACAAATCAAAATTAAAAGATCATATATGATATCATATTTATGTATATAGTTCTTGTATAATTTAATAGCAATGATTTAACTATTATAATGGAGGTTAACATACCCTTTACTTAGGATAAGAACAATGAAAGGGTTCATTTCTCAATCTCTTTATTATCTGAGGTTATTTTAACGTAAGTATTTACTAGGACCTCTTGATTATCCACATCCATGTTTTCTTAAAAATTTATTTCAAATAATTTTTACTATTTACTAGAATATGGGTTAAATTCATGTATACCCTTATTTGAACTTATATATTTTGAAATGAATCTTTCCGTCGTTTTCCAAACAAGGTACTTTATGACCTTATTGACAAAAATTAAGTTAAGAATGTTTTTATAACATAAACATTGGGTGAGCCTATTTTCTACCATATAACATCACTTAAGCATCCCTTAAAAGCTTATAAGAAAATTTTCAATATAAATTTTTTCTTTAATAATTATGTGACTCTTAAATGGTTTCAAAATAGAAGGAGTTATTTATTTCAGATAGTTTTCATTTCATTTATGTCAACATCCTTTGATGGATTTAAAACTTGTTTGAAGTCGAATTATTATGATACAAATGTTCCATATTTTATTGAAGGTTTTATGATATGTTTTACTGTGGATGTTTTTTTATACCATTCATGGTTTATGGTTATAGTATTGATAATTCGTATGCTAGTTCTAATACAAATGTTTATGTTATGTTTAAATATTTTCATGTGAGGAATGTATTGGACTGAGTATGTGATGGGTGGGGCCCACTATAGCTCCTTGGTGCATCAGTAGGTCTCATGAGACAATTAGACATGGAATTGGATGAGGCCATTCTAAATTTGATATATGGTTTTGGCCGAGGCCTAAATCATTTTTAGACGTCTTGGCCGATGCCTTGACAAGATGTTTCAGAATGTCTGGGATTATATATTCCCTCATTATGAATATAATAACAATGGTCCATGTGGTTATTCTACTTATAGAATACCCATGACTATGTTTTATTATGGAATTATTTACTTAGCTCATATTCCTACATAAAGTGTTCATTTTTATTATTTGTAATGGTATGTGTTTTTAATTATTCACCATGCCTAATGTTTATGTTATCTTCCATTGTATTGCTTACCCTTACTAATAATTTGAGCTCACCCCTTTCTTTTGTTTCATTTTCCCAGGATATGATGAAGTTAGTTATGAGTGACATGTAGGTATAATCTAGGAGACATGGATGTTTCTAATGGAACAAATTAGTTTTTTATTTCTTTTCATGTTGAAATGTTGAACATATGTATGTATCTTATTTCCAATAATACTAAACTGGTCAATCTTTCGAGACATAGTTTTTATTATCATTCTAATGTTATGTAATAAAGCACCATCTCTGAGTAACTGGGGTCAGGGTGTTACAACCAAAATATTTTTGGTGAGGCCCCTGGTGGTTGGTATGAGGATGAAAAACACTGGGTGTTGTTTCAGGGAAGGCCTTTTGTTCCTTTGGAAATTTAGGATATAGTTCTTATGGAGATACATAGTTCACCTTCAGTAGTACATCCTGGTGTGAAGAAAATGTATCGAGCATTAAGGAGCCAATTTTGTTGGCCTAGACTAAAGTGTGAAATTGAAAATTTTGTATCTTGATGTTTGGTCTGATAGAAGGCAAAGGCTAAACACTATGTTCTGGGTGGTTTTCTCTAACCATTAGAGGTTCCACGATGAAAGTGTGAGGAAATTTCAATGGACTTTTTTATTGTTTTACCTCATGCATAGGGAGGCCATGATTCTATATGGGTGGTAGTGGATAGTTTGACAAAATCATACCACTGCATAGTAATCAATGAGTCAAGCTCAGTGAAGGTTTTGTCGAGGTTGTATCGAGAGGTGGTGGTGAGAATCCACATAGTCCCAAGGATGATTATAAATGATAGAGATCCTCATTTTACCTCCAGGGTGTGGAGAGGTCTACAAAAATATTTTAGTTCTTAGGTATTCATTTTCACTACCTTCCCTCTACAGATGAATAGACAGAGAGATCAGACCATCCAAACACTTGATGACATGTTTCACTCCTGTGTTCTGGATTTTGAAGGTTCATGGATGATGTACATAGCTATGTTATATTTTTTTTACAACAATATGTTTCACTCAACCATCAGTATAGTTCCATTTGAAGCCTAGTATGTATGACCATTCCACTCTCCATTGTGCTATAATGGGTTCAGAGAGTCAATAATTCTCATGATGAAACTAGTCTAGAATACAACAGATATGGTTTAGGTGATTCGAGAGTGGATGAAGGCAGCACAGGATCATCAAAAGACTATTTCTAAACATAGGAGTAGTCCTATAGATTTTGACATTGGGCATCACTTGTTTATGAAGGTGACCCCCCATCACAGTCAGAGAAGGTTTGTTCATGGGATTAAAATTTCTCCCTAGTTCATTGGGCCTTTCAAGGTTTTGGCTCATGTTCGAGCTTCGGCATATTGGGTATAACATCCCTCACAGATGAGCCAAATACATGATATTTTTCATTTTTTGTAACTCCTTCAGTGTCTTCCTGATGACTCTCATGCTATCTATTAGGTTTAAATTGATGTTAATGATGTTCATACCTTTGTAGAGCAACCAGTAGAGTTCTAGGACCACAAGGATAAGGTTTTGTGTAGTCATTACATCTCATTGGTCTGTGTCTTGTGGTGGCATAGGGGAATGGAGGAGAGTACCAGGGAATGTGAGTCACAGATACACACTTAGTATCCAAAGCTATATGTTTTTTAGATCTTCCCTGGTAACGATGTTCCTTTTGTGGTTTTATACCTTTATTTTCGATAAGATGCATATCATTTTTTTCTTTTTGTGTCTTTCTCCCTTTAAGTAGTATATCCCCAAGAGAGTGTTTACATGTTTTTTGTTGTTTTCACGAGGTGTTGCGTTTTTCTTTTGATGTGGTTGAGATCCTGTGGTGGTGAGATCATTGAGATGTATCTCATGAGGGGGTTGTTTGAACAACCCCTTTTCATTTTCTTCCCATGGTTGGTTTTGGAATCTTTAGGTTGAAATCTTTTTTGAGAGTTATATAATTTAAGGGCCCAAATCATAGTGGGTCGAAAATTTTCATGGTTTCGATGACCGAGGTTCTCAATTAAGGCTCAAAGGAAGTTTGGAGGAGTTAGGTCAGAATAAGTTGGAAATAGGGGGATACACAATGTGACCAAGGGGAATACAATGTGTACTATTTGGGATTCATAAAAATAAAACAGAGTGTTGAGGTGGATTGTTTTTTGGCGTAAGTCATCCTTGAGGAGGTACATAGTGTGAAGGAGAGGTACAGGTCATGTACTTCCAGGACTCTAGGTATTTTAAATACACCCATCCACTCAGGGAATTCAAATGCTACTGCTTGAGAGAAACCCCTCTCGACCCCAAACAATGCAAAAACCTCCCTCTTTAACATTTTAGGATTTCTTCATCCAAGATCGGTTCCCCTCTTCCTTCTTCAATCCGTCTTCCATCTAAGGTAATACCCACCTCAATTATTTAGTTTTCTTTGATATTTCTTCCCCAGTTTCCCTTTTCCATGCTATAGAATTTTATCTCCATGGTTCTAAGGGGGTTTTATTATTATTATTGATGTGGTTGTTCCGCAAAATCATAGGGTGGATGTAGTTGTTGTGGGGAAGGCGACCATGATCCGTTGTGTCAATCCATTATTGAGTGATGAACATAATAAACCTTTTTTGGTAGTGGATTCATTTATTTTTTAATTATTTACATTTCATCATAGTGTTATCATGACATAGCCCTTGGATATCAATGGAATAGAGCTAATTGAATAATTGAGCCAGACTAAAAGAATTGGTTTGACTGTATGTTGTTGTTTTCACCATGATAATGGTTTGCCTCTTGATTTTCTAGATAGTGTGATATCTATTTTCTACTTCTTATTAGGTTTTTCTTGATTAAATTTGTAAAGAACGTAAAGACAAAAATAATTGATAATTAATTAGATAAAGATAAAGAGGCCTATAAATGTATCTAGTTGTTGTGGTTGTAATTTGGTGTTAATAAAATTGATGAATATATGGATGTATTTTCCATTTTACTGTTAAACCTAAATCAGGTTGGTTCTTTTTGTTTGAAGGCATGTAAAATATATTGACTAATTAATTTCTGGTAGAAATGATAGCTTTCAATTTAGGTTTCTCGTAGTTAGAACCTACTAATAATGAACCTGTTAATTCAAGATGAATTAAAGAACATGTTTTTTTATAAAAGATAATTCCTAGTAGGGTTCTAAGTTACCCTCTTGCTTGTAAAGTTCAAAAATCATTATTCTTGGAGCTGGGAGAGCTCATTACTTGTGAAGGAAGAATGCCTTGTTTAGGGCTAAGAGCCCAGTTTCCTTGTTCTTTTTTACTACTTGTGATGTTTTGTGACCTTGGATGGATTTTGTAATGTGTGGGGGTAGGGAGGCCTAGTGGTTGTGGGAGAATTTGGCACATAGAGTAGTGAGATGCATCAGTTTATATAGGTAGGTGTCAGGGAGTAAATCGGAGGTGATGAAACAAGTTGAAACTGGGCATACCCGTTTCTATGAATGTGTTTTATTTTTGAATCTCTTGTTTGTTTATATGATTTACATTCCCCAATTCAGGAGGCATATGTTCTTACTTACCCTCCTTACAAAATAGGAAAAGATGTGTGGGGTGTACTACGTGATTTCTGTGTCTATCTCTTAAAGGATGGATTGGTCTATGCTTCTTCCATAGGTGGAAACAAATCATTGGGTAGTCCATCTACTCACAGTGTTGAGCCCCTTGTGTTTGGTAGCTTAGTTTTAATTTTCTACAATTCCTAGAATTATGGAAAGTAATAATTTTTTTATTAAATGTTTGACTAAATGATGTTGAACCCATGGGGTTTGAGCTTACTGGGATGAAATGCTGATGTTGTGTTGGGGGGAACCATAGACTCGGATTTGGGTATTCTTGGAGGGATCAAAACGTTGTTGATATGAAAATGAATATAACATGAAATGAAATTGGACAATTATTTGATAAATAATTAATTGACATGTTGTAAAACTAGGTAAAATGGACAAGGATATTTAATAAATCTCTTTAAATGGTTGTGTGCTTATAGGATACCCAGTTTTAGCAGTGGCAACCGATATTCTGAGAGATGTTAGTTGTAGTTGAGTCTGAGACAATGTTTCTTCCATAGTGTGGTTGTGAGCTATATTATATCATGCAAATTTGTTTAATATATATGATACCCAACCATATCATTTAGGGAGACTAACACCCCTTATATTTTGTGTTATGGGTTGTGTTTTCCCCAATATCCTAGAGGGAGGATAGATAGTTGACTTCCCCCTTTAGCTCTACTCTCTTCTCTTGGTAGTTACTTGTGCTAGTATGCACGACAGTTAGTTTTTCCCATATATGTGTGTAGAGGGTATTAATGGATTGTAGTTATTTCACACACACATATATTGTAGATATAGTTTCTTTTGTGATATTATAGGTATAATGAGTATTGGCTATGGTGGCTTGAGGATCCTTACTCGATGTATGGGTCATAATGGATTGAGTCATAATACCATATGTATGATATATGTTATGTGCGATGTGGTGGCTCCAAAAAACTACCTGGTTACTTTTTGCTATGTGTATGGTGTGGTTCATCACCTAGGTGTCCACAGACAAGCTTTGTGTTGCACTAGATGTGTATGGTAGTGCTCTCCCATGTGTGTTTAGGATGAATTTTTTTTAGAGAGATGGCTTAGGATATCTGACGTTGGGTAAAAGCATCCAACCTATGGGGAAGTGGTAGTACGGTACCCTTGATATGCTTTATTATATTATATAATCTTGAATTTGATACTTGGTGAGAGTATCCCGGGTAAGGCTAGAAACTTAATATACATGTTTAAGTGACGAGCTACTTTCAATTGTTGTTCACCGTGCTTTAGCATTCTTTATTTACTTTTAAATGATTGGATCCAGGGAGGATCCTACTAAGTATACTCTTATACTCATCAAATGATATATAAACTATTTTTCATGTTACATGAATCATGTTGGAGATCAAGCTGGTTAATACAAGCTTGCGGTGTTTTATAGGAATTTTTCGGTCTTTGTGGTCACTGACTTTTTACTTTCTCTTGGTACATTCAGTTTTTCTATTCTATTTTATTAGTTCCTATATGAAATTACAAATATGTGTAACTGGGTTTTCATTTACATTTCAATTTGATTTGGAGTTGGTTGGTGTCTGTATTATCCCCTTCTTTCGTATGTGTACCCTTATAGGGTAATGCCTCCCATCAATGTGTTTTTATACCCTTGGTGATAGTCTCTAACCTAGGGCCTACTAGAGGCGGGACTCCGGGGTCATTATATATCTTCTCATATATCCATCCTAGGAGGGGTACACATTTTGGGGAGGGGATCATGATAGAATAGTGTTAATATTCAATAAACATTTTAATCAATAATATGAATAACAATTCCAAATTTGGATAAACCTCTCATATATTTTTTGAGGGGATAACATTTTACCTATCATTGTGGAAATAATTATACCAAAATATAATATTCCAAATATATAGACATTAATATTAGAAAAAATAAAATTAATAATGGGAAATAAATTTTTCTATAAGGATATGATTTATGTAAACTTATCATTGCATTATTTATAGGGATCATTACAATGTGGACAATTAACACCTTAAACTTATATTATCCCTGGGATATTTGAATTTATAAATTTATTGAAATGATGTACTTTATTATAAACTCTATTAGAACATTTCATTGTTGTATAGATGAAAAAAATTGCAAACATGAGTATTGATTTGAGGAGTTTTCAGTTTAATCAAATAAAACATTCATATATATCTAAATAATTAGTACATCCCATATATATATATATATACATATATATATATATATATCAATCCATTGAGATTATTGGATCCAACATTTATCAAGCAGTCAATTGTAAAATGAAAATTTTCAAATCATATCCTCAGATACAACCCTATGATAACCTGCAAAATTTTAAATTTTAATGATCAAAAATTTCATTTAGATACTTAAAATAAAAAAATTATATTTAAAAATGATAAATCTACATATGATATCATACAGTAATATAAGTAAAAATTATTATGTAAAATATAAACTACCAAGCATGAAAACATGGCATAGTGACATTTACTATGAGATAGTTTACAATAGATTAGAATATGTCATTGGTTATACAAAAATATCAAGCGTTGAAATAGTCTTATATTATTAAAAATCTACCACTTTTATTAGGTCTATATAGTCTTATCAGACATTCACTATATGTCACATCATATAAATCATGTTTTATAACTATATGAAAAAATACAATTATAAATATTATAAAACACATTTTGGAAGAAATATCTTTATTTTCCCCCATATATTACACCATATACAAAACATGTTAAAATCTACCAAAAATTATTTTTCCTTTCCTCAAAAACATGTTTGGGATATCTCTCAAAATAACATAAAAATACATTATATAAAAACATACTTGTTGAATGTGGGTTCCCTAGGCCCAACTTGTGGTGCACTTTGATTACCATTACATGTGTGAAATTTGTTATATATATATATGTGTGTTTATCTTTCCATAATAGTGTATATACTTCTTCATCCACAATGATTATGAAAATTTCCTTCGATTACATGTCGTATCAAAGGTTTATAGCAGACCCCAGGCTATAATGAGAACCTTGAGATGCCATGAAAATAATATTAAAGTAATGTCCTTTGGTCCAGTTACATAATTCTAAATGGACACATATTATGATCGACTATCAGGTGTTGGGGGATCATAAGAATTGATACTTCTTCTCATGAATTTCACACTTGATGATATCTAGTAGTTGAGATCATGAGGATGGACCAGCAAAAAATGAACACCACATGTTTTAGGTGTCATTGGTCATTCATATCTATGGACATGTGAAATGGTCTCCATAAATGAGATCATTTTCAATTTAATTCATTTAATTTTGTACTTGGATACAAGGATAAAATCAGGAAAATGAAGTCATGATGAAGTAATTTGTGTTGGGTACAACATTGGTGACATGACATTGATTGAATGATTAAGAAAGGATTTGTCGCTTCTGAGTTTAGGAAGAGATATCTCAGGCCAGGTTGATTAGGATGGTAGCACCTATATTAAACCAATGGCCCTAGTAGTGGACGGTAAGACCATCTAGGAAGATCAAAAAATAAAATAAATCAAGATAAAGGATGGAGACACTAGTGTGCATTCAACTTTATTAAGATATTGATGTCGATGAAATTATATTACCTAGACCATGTTTGTAGTAATGTAGTCATTACATTAACTTTATCATATCTCTATAAGGGTCTCATTGGGTTGCTAGACCCTACTCTAGGTCAGTGAATATTATTCACTGCTATTGAGATAAGGGCCTAGAGGGTCACACACTATAGCACTTTGAGAATCTTCCCTATTCTACAGAATATGAATATTGAACTTAGTGGCCCCCACCACGGGGTCCGACTATAATCCATGTTTTATGGATCACCAAGTAATAAATAAATTCTTTAATTATTCAAGTTTTAAATTATTCATTGAGTTTAATTATAACATGTATTTATAAGAGATTAAGTAAATACAAAGATAAAATATTATTTGAATAGATTAAAATATCTTGGGTTCGTTTAATATATTTCTGAACATGATCTACGTTAAAGATTAAAGTTTATCATTCAATATATATTTAATATATATATATATATATATTAGTTTGTGATAAAATTATAAATATTAGTTATGGAATAATTTAATTTGTCATAAAAACAATTTATAATACTTATATTGTGAATATCTATTACATGGGGGTTGGGAACCCATACCGAGTATTTTAGATATTCCCTGTATAAGTAAGAGAGAGCATATTCCCATGTAACTATTAATGTATTTGAATTCAGAGCCTCTCTATCCTCTTAAATTCTAGAGAGAGACACTCTCATGCAAGAAATATCACCAAGTTCCTTCTTCTTGGAATGAATACGCTTTCTTGTGGTGATCATCACTACATCGAAGTGGTCGTTGGTGTACTGTGCTAGCACCCGGATTCCAAAAAAATGATTCGTGAGCAGATTTGGAGGCATGTGTGGACAATGAAGAGGGCTTCAATGTCAGATTCTTCGAGCAATGGTCGCCAAAATATTGCGACAGACTTGCACATGTCAGATCCAAATGAGGTACATATTCGAATTTTATTTTTGTGCTATATTAAATCCACGTGTGGTCCTCAGATAGTTTCTAGATATGATCACCAGATTTGACCTTATTACGTTACTCTGGTGATGGAAGAAATTTAGATTTCAATCCCATCCGCTTCCACTACCCATCCTGATACCTAAAAGTGGTATCATAGAGAGGTTTCGTTTCCCAGAGTGAAAGAAAAATTAAATTATAGTAAATTTAAGTATGGGGTATTAAATCTGTTCCAACTGATCATATCGTACGTTGATCCGTTTCTGAATGGCCATGTTAGGACCATTTGAAATTTTTAATTAGATCGATGTTTTTAGTTTTAAGTTCTTCACATTATTATTTTTAAAGAAAATGCTTTTAATATATTTATGTATTTTTTAATGTATCAATATCTGGCCACATTATCACCGAAATCCTATCACCATAATTTACATTAGAGGACTTTTTTTTAAGAGTTAAATAAAATAAAATAAAATTTTATTTTATCATATTTTTCTCGATTAAAAAAAAGGAATCCCTTTGTACTTTTGGTCAAGTCATCTTTTTTTTTTATTAAAGTCCTTTAGAATTCAGAATTTAAAAAAATGGTTTGGGAACTTTACCCCAATTCATTTATATTTTAAAATTAAAAAAAGGGGTAAGATGTGTTAATTAAAAAGATAAAACATTTAAAAAAATTAAAAAAATTAAAAAAGAAGACCCCATTAGTTCTTCTTCCACACGCAGTGCTCCCCCCACCCCCAACCATATCCTCCTTCTCTCATCACAACCAAACCTGTTACGCCCTTACCCTCCTTATCCCATCATGTTTGAGCTTAGTGGAAGTTTCTCCTACTGGGTCACCTCCCCTCTTTTCCACCCCGACCTACCTCCCAAGCATGCCACCGCCCTCACGCCATGCTGGACCAGCGCCACTACCCTCACAGTAAGCTGGAGCAGCGTGTCACCGCCCTCGCACCTTGTGGGAGTAGTGCACCAGAACCCTCAATCCTCACTAGAGGATGTCATTCCCGCTCCCCTCTTTATTTTTGGAGGTTGTGCTCTGCCGCTCCATTCTTCCAGACCTCCCTTTTCCCTTGAGTACTACAACCAAGGTTTTGTTGGACCAGTCAGACATGTCGCGGTCATGCTTCCATCACTCTGCAGTCCCATTGCAGTCATGATGTGGTCTTTCCATGGTCTTACCATGGTCACGGAACAATCACACTGCATTCATGCTACGGTCATGCCGAGATTCGGCCCTGCTTCAATAAAAAACCCTTGTGGAAGTTTGAAGTCTTGTTGGACTCTTTCCTCGACTGGAGCTAACCCCTATAATTTTATTTAATTAAATTAGTTTTTTAAATTAAATTAATTAGAAATGATTTTGGGGTTTATGATTATGGGGAATCTAAAACATTGATTTAATGAAGATTAAAATTAAATTAATGGTTTGATTTAATTTTTTATAATGAAAATTAAATGAATGGTTTAATTTATTGTTTTCAATTAAAATTAAATTAAAAAATTGGATCTAATATATAAATTAGTTGAATTTATTTAAATAGATTTAATTTAATAGAATGCCCTCAAACTATTTAAATTTATTGTAGTTTAATTTTAATTGTGCCTTATTTATACACACTGGTCTTGAATTAGTGACTATCCCATGCATGTTTAATTTTATTTATTTTATTATTTATTCAATATGTGTGGTGATTGGAATAAATTAATTAGATAAATGACAGTATGTAAATCATCTTTTAATATTAATATGACTAAGGGCCTATGAATCCAATGCACTGGGTGTATTTTGTACCCCTGGACCCTCTTTCCAATGCGTGATTATATTTGTTAAAAAAGGATTATCACATTCCAAGAAGTGGACCCTACCAAGTTGAGGTGAAAATCCCAATGGGGGTCGATCTTTATGCACTGAGGGCATGATCCAATATGAGTTAGGTTTCAACTCAGGTATAAAAGCCGCTATTTCAATATTGATCTATTATGGATCGATCATTGTTTAATGCTCAAGACCTATTAGATTTCATGATTTACAATTATACATTTTTTATTATTTTATATGAATGTATTATTATTTCTTTATCACATAGAATAGTAAACAAGATAAAAATTCATAAATATGTAAAGAATATATTTTTATTTCATGTTCAGTTGTGAGTCTGATTATTTAGTTTAAACAAATAAATATAAAATGATTATATTTTTTAATAAATATCAAAATCCCTCAAAGATATATTAATTCTTAAATGCCTTCCATTACTCACATTTGAACAAAATTGGGTGTTTGGGGTGCTCGTCATCTATAGCTGACAGTGCCTCTTACTTCCAGGGAATTTTCATAAGAGAGTTGGGTCTACTTAACAAAAGTGAGTAGTCAAGGATTAGTCATAGCTAACTTTCTATCACTTTAGAGGAAATATTATAATGGAATCGGGCTTTGATTCCAAAAGTTGGGACTTAACTCAATAATACATGGAACCATGAGTCAAGTGGTTTGTTATCCTAGATCCTACCTTGAAACCCTTCGAGTTATGGTGTAGCCATAGCCTGTAGACTATGATGAAGGTTTCGAGGATCCTTGCCACTAGATTACTCAACTGGCAGAGTATTCAGAATCTAGTAGTGAGAGCTATTAAGGTTTTCTAAAAGAGTGGGAGACATTAAAATGATATCATATTTTATTAATCAAAATTTCAAATGGTAATCAAGATAATGTACTAACTAATAATATTTATCTGATGTAGATTTAAAATGGAAATAACCAACATGAAAATTACTTTATCTCTGTGATCAATTCTTGATAAATAAAATATCCTGACTTGTTCCATGAGTGGTGTAGGAGCTTGCACATAGTACTACACCAAGAAATGATGTTATATGTGCTGGAATCTTCAGTTCCTACTGAGCTTCCTCAGGGAGAAAGTAAGGTGTAAAAAGATAAATGGAAAAATAATGCAGGGGGTGCACTTGATGTTCAATGCATCATGTTGTCATCCATGTCCATCCAATTGTAGAAAATCCATGAGGATGAGGATTCATACAAGATGCTTTCACATCACTAAAAATTATATTAGGAGAGGGTCTAGAAGGAAAGGAATGAGATCTCAAGTTCCATAAATTATTGAAGGCTAGTAAAAGGGCACCAAGTAGGTCCTCGTGTACTCAAGATGATTGGTATATTGAGAGGCTTGAAGCCCTTGGGTTCAAATTGAACCAAGAACTAGTATTGGATCTCATTCTTTCCTCCTTAAAACCATGTTTCACAACATTCATTGTCAATTAAAACCTGAATGATATGAAAAAGTCACTCCTAGACCTTTTGGATTTAGTTGCCCAAGCTGACATGGATATGAAAAATACCTATTCATCTTTCCTTATGGTGAAAAACAATAAGACCATGGAAAATGGGTCTAAGGCCAATTCAAGGCTGAAGACACCAATGCATTTTCCTTAAAAGAAGACAACGATTAAGATTCAGAATAATGATCAGGAAGCCATAGGCTTTGAATTTGGAAAGAAAGGCCACTGGAAGAAGAATTTCATATCTTGGAAGAAGAAGAAAATGGATGCTTCTACTTTAGGTATTTTTTTCATTGAATAAAATATATATTTAACTAAAAGTTGGGTATTGGATACATCATGTGGCTCACACATTTGTATTCATATATAAGAACCAAGAAGGTTCAAGAATATTGAAAAAGGTGAAGTGGATCTTTGAGCTGCAAATGGTGCAAGTCTTGTAGCCTTGGAAGTGGGAGACTATCACTTAAGCTTGCTTTGTGGTTTCATTCTAGTTTTAAAAAGTTATTAATATGTACCTTCTGTATCTAGGAACATAATTTCTATGTCGATTTTAGACACTATGAGATTTCATTTCATGTTTGGACGTAAATGTTGTCTCTTTTATGGGATATCATTTGTTATGGTATGATATATCATAACAATGGTTTATACATTATGGAAATTGAGAACCCCATAATGGAATTCACTGAGAAAACCATCCAACATGACACATATATCACCCACCTATGGAACTTCAGGATAGGTCATGTAAACGAGAAGTGATTACGAATATTACATAAAGAAGGGTATTTAGACTTGGTACATTTAGAACCCTTATATGCATGTCAAGCATGTTTACAAGGAAAACTGACCAAAGCACTTTTCTCATGAATGGAAGAAAGAGCCAAAATAGTATCAGAATTAATATATACTGATGTATATGGTCCATTTATAGTAGAGTAACAGGGTGAGTTTTCAAACTTCAATACTTTTACTAATGAATGTAGTAGTTATGGATATATCTACATAATGTGGTATAAGTCTGACTCCTTTCGGATATTTAAGGAACATCAAAATGAAGTAGAAAACCAACATGGTATGAAGAAAAAATCACTCTGCTCATAATGAGGTGGATAATATCTTAACCAAGATTTCATTTATCACTTAAAGTAGTGTCGGATAGTATCCCAAATCTGTCCCCATTATACACCACAATGGAATGGTGTTAGAAAAAGGAGGAATGGTGTTAGAAAAGAGAGGAATAGTAATTTTCTAGTCATGGTCAGATCAATGATGATTTGTGTGACTCTTCCATTATCCTTTGGGGGATATGCTTTATAGAAAGCTGCATATACCCTTAACAAAGTACCAACTAAAGATCGAAATGAGATTCCATATGAGTTATGGTATGGAAAGAATCCTAGTCTGACACAAATATGTGTATGGGGGTGTGAGCCATTTTTTAACACTTTACCAAGTGAAAAAGTAGCATCTAGAAGAAAACATTCCATATTTATAGGTTATCCTAAGGAAACTAATTGATATTACCTATATAACCTTATAAATAGAAAATTTATTGTGTAAATACATGACATATTCCTAGAATATGAACACATTTATATTGAAAATTGTTGGATCAAGATTTACATTGATGAAGTTAATCCTCCAGATGCAAAAGAGTTGGTAGATGAAAAAACATCACAAGAGAAAGTGGAAGAAGAAGTTATTCTTAAGTCAAAAATATTGCGCAGGTCTACACGATAGGTTAGAGAACAAGAGAAATATGGTTTTCTTTTCATTGAGTTAGGTGACAAATTAGTCCTTGAGGATGATGAACCTCTAATCTTCAATAAAGCAGTAGAAGGAAAAGAAACTGCTAAATGGCATGAAGCCATGCATTCTGAGATGGAGTCCATGTACCAAAATCAAGTTTGGATTTTTTAGACACTCTACCTGATGTAATTCCCTTGCATGAAAATGGGTATTCAAAATGAAAATGAACATTGATAGTAAGGTTAGAATCTTTAATGAAATACTAGTATCAAAGGGTTTTAGGCAATGTCAAGGCATCAACTATGACAAAACCTTATCACCAGTAGAAATGATTAAATTCATCAGAATATTACTTTCAATAGTAGCCTTTCATGATTATGAAATCTGTGAAATGGATGTCAAAATTGGTTCTCAAAATGGTATGTTTGTTGAATACATCTATATGACTCAACCTAATGGGTTCATCAAGTAAAATAATTTCAATATAGTATGCAATTTGTGGATATCCATTTATGGGTTGAAGAAGGCATCATAGTCATGAAATGTTCATTTTGGTGAGGCTATAAAAAGAATTTGGTTTTGTCAAAAATGAAAGTGATCCTTTTGTCTATAAAAAGGTTGAATGAAATTCCATAATTTTCATAGTGTTATATGTTGATGACATATTAATTAATAGAAATGAGGTGCAAGTCTTATAGTCTATTAAGTCTTGGTTAAAAGAATGCTACTCTATGAATGCCTTATGTGAAGTAGTCTACATTCTAGGGATCAAGATCTATCGAGATATATCTCAAAGGATATTGGTATATGCCAAAGTACATATATTTCCTAGGTATTAAAAAGTTACAATATGAAACAATCAAAGAAGTTATTGTTGTTTATTTCACACGGTATTAATTGCTCCAAGAAAATGTGTCCACAAATAAAGGAGGAGATTGAAGCAATGAGTAGAATCCCTTATTCCTAGGTAGTGGGTTCTATCATGTATGACATGCTATGTACTAGTGTTATAGTTTCATTTCTTTTAATCATGGTGGGTAGATATCAAGCCAACCCAGGAGAGATTCATTGGGTAGCTGTTAAAACTATCCTAAAGTACTTGAGGCATACAAAGGATGGGTTGTTGGTGTATGGAGGATAGAAGGAACAAATAGTGAGAGGATAAAATAATTCTAGTTTATAGATAGATCATGATGATTCGAAATAGTAGTCAGCCTACATATTTTTTCTAAATTGGGGTGAACTGAGCTACAGAAGCTCGAAGAAAGTTGTGGTTGTTGATTCTACAATAGAGTGTGAATATATTGTAGCTTCTGATGCAGTAAATAATGCAGTATAGATATGATGATTTATCTCAGACAATGGTGTTGTTCCTTGTAGCTCAGACCCTATTCTACTATATTGTGATAGTACTACTACAGTGGTGATTACCAAGGAGGTCATATCTCACTAAAAGACAAAACATATTCTTCAAAATTTTCAACTCTTAAGGGATTTCACTCAAAGAGGTGTAGTTGATGTTAGCAGAGTAGCCACAGAAGACAACGTGGTAAACCCCTTGACAAAATCCATTTCTCAACAGAATCCTGATTCTCATGTGAGATCTATCATATTGAGACTTTTTAGCTACTGGATCTAATGCAAATGTGAGTGTTGAAAGTGGGTAGTACTATGATTACCGTTACATGTATGGAGTTATTTATATATGTGTGTGTTTATCTCTCCATAATAGTATAGATACTTTTTCATCCACATTAATTATGTAAATTTACTTAGATTACAAGTCATATCAAAGGGTTATAGCAGATCCCAGACTATAATGTGAACCTTAAGATGCCATGACAGTAATCTAAAATTAATTTCATGTGGTACAGTTACATCATTATGAAAGGACACAAATGATTTGAGACTATCATGTGCTGGGGTCTCAGAATGTAACACCCCAAGCTTCCACCGTATGATTTTTTAAATAATTATGTTTTTTGTGTTGTATGCAACCCTGAGTTCAAGCACACCATGACCAATCAATGTAGTGATTTAAAAAGAAGTTATAAATAGTAATAACCACATTTTTAAGTTTTATAAACATTATTTTTCAAATTAGACTTCATTTTTTAATTCATATTATCAAAATTAGCTTAGTTTAAAATTTTGGTGATTTTCTGAAATGTTTCAATTTTTGATAAATAGTGAAAATATACAGCATATTAATTCAAAATAGTTTTTTCATCAAATTTATTAATATTGTAAGATTGTATTTTAATTTAGTTTTAATGTGTAATTTGATTAGTATTTTATCATTTAATCCAATTATGATCATTGGAAGTACTTTCACATTTAAATTGTATATAAACACATGACAAGCTTTTGATAGATATTACTTCATAAAAACCTGCTTTTTGGTTTTGACAACAGAAATTAATATTAAATTAATTACTTCATCTTCTATGCTTTGAATTTGGAAAAATGGATTCTATATTTGGAATCATATGGTCCAAATTTTCCAAATAGGTACCTTATATTTTATGACATTATGTCTAGTAACTTTACTAATTATTTTATTTACCGTGATTAAAGGGTAAATAAGGGTAAACAAATAATAATATAATTATATAAGACTAACCTAAAAAAGATACCAGATCTTATTGAATGTTATATGTCTAACCATGGGCATCGTTGGGTCTATTTTCTGACCCCATGGATCCACATTGATGTAAAAATGACATTATATAGGAATTAATTTAAAGTAAATAAAAATGTAACATAATCATGTGTCTTTTAGTAAAAAACATTACATGGGGTTATATAAGAGATATTTTTGACATTAAATAGTAATCAAAAATATAAAAAGATTTTATACATCATGTTATTTTATTTATAATTTTTATACATTAGATATATAAATTTATTTACGACACAATAATGATGCAGTATATTTCTTTATTAATTAAAGGATAAAATGAATGATATTATAAATATTAAAATCGATATAATTTGAAAGTTTTGATGAAATATCCAAATTTTCTAGATTTAATTGACATATGAGGTTTGATTTAATTCCTTTTGTTTGAAGGAATAATTTTTTTATGACTTTAACCAAAAACAATTCCAAAATAGTGTCAAAATTGACATAAATGAGTTTTTAAAACAAATACTTCTTTATTAAATAACATAATAGTCCTTAGAATCTAAGATTCCGAATACTGTATTATATAATGATTAATAGTTCATTAATGATCTTATTATGCTTATATTGAAATATTATAGTAAATATAGTTACCATGTATTATGAAAATACAAGAATACATGGTAAGAGTTAATGTTTTTGACTGAGGGTTAAAGCTAAAGTATAATGTTAATTTTGTGACCTAAAATTATCAAAAACATATTGGATGAATGGATTTCGATACAAAAGCATATTATCTTCAAAATTAATGAGTTTGGAACCATCTTAAAACTAAAATAAATTTATAATAAAATAATATTTCTAGACATTCCAAAAGTGCCCCTCCTCCCTCTTATAAAAGGGCACCACCTCTACCCCCTTATTCACACCTCTAAAATCCCTTTTTATTGGCCAAAAGCTTCGGAAATATCATCCAAAATTCCCTCAAGTCATCCTAAATTCCACCCACTTTTTATAAAACCATCTTAAGGAGTCATTTTTGGAAAATCCAAAGGAGACACCCGAAGAAGAGGTAATCGTTTTATCCCATCTTTCAAAGTCCATTTCATCTTCTACTTAATCTTACAATGTTGTTACCATACTAAAATAATAAATATAGAATATAATATATTATGATATATTTTTATGATTATGGGAAAACCATATTCCTCTTTTACCCATCCTATGAAAAACAATATCACCATGCATGTGTACATACAGCTTACCATCTCCACGCCATGGTGTATATTGTTTTCCATCTGTAGTTTATTACGATGGGTATAATAATGAATAAAAGTGACATAAATATTAAATATAACATGATATCACTTCTTTAAAATTTATATAAAATCCATATCTATACCATTACATCATTAAAGAAATGATAGTGTCACTCATGCGTACGTAAGGCTTACCGTCTCCATGATGCGATATGACTCATCTTCTACGTTCACCATTCACGAATGATTATAAAGATATATACTAAAAATATTTATGAAATATGTTACATAATAATTCTACTAGAATAATATATATTTGTGTGTGTGTGTGTGTATATATATTTCATTCATTTAATTCCATTCAATACGATAAGAAAACGGAAACATCGTTCATGCATACGTATGACTTACTGTCTCCATTAATAGTGTATTCCATGTAATATATATATATTATATATATATATATTATGAATATATATGATATATAAATAATATTGTACATTTTTTATATATGTAAATCATGATCTAAGTAATATAATTAATAATAACAAGTCAAAACACGTACGATAAAATGGAACAATTATTACCCAAAATGTTGCATTAACTTGGAATTGTTAATAAATGGGTAATATAAAGTCATAAAAGAATCATATACAATTCATAAATATTATTATGATTCTAATATAATTTAATAATAAAGTCATATAGGAGTTTTTTGAAAATAGAGAGAGAATTGGAACTAAGGTAAGGTATTTCATCTCAATTTCATTTCATTGAGGTGTATTGTAATGTTATGCACCTAGTTATTTTTATTTCTTGTATATTATACCGATTGACTTGATATATAATTAATATCATTAATTTCATGATATTATATTATTTCTTTCATGGTAATTATTGATATATCCATATAACTTATACAATTTGGTTATTTTATATGGAATATTATTTATTTTGATTATTCAATATGATAAATACATTAGAATTGAAATGTTGAGTGGCGCCCGGAATTTATATACCTCCTCGATGCATCGACAGGTTCTCATGAGATGAATAAATTTTCCAAATGTGTTTTTAAACATAATTTTAATCCATCTTGTAAAAGGTCTTGACTATAACAGGTTTTCATGTGCCTGAGACATGATGTCTTTCAATAAAGTATTTACCTCATTTTATTTCAGTTGTTATTTATCTATGAGATTTTATTGTCAACATATCTATGGAATTAGTTCATTCTATATTTATTGATTTATATAATTATGTTTTAGTTCTTTACTTTCCATATTTGTTTCCTTATCTAGTTTTTTAAAGGGATTGGGTTCTGAGATATTTACCTTTCCATATATATCGATTATTACTTCCACTATACATAACCTTACTAAGCATTTGAGCTCACCCTTTTATGTTTCTCTCCCCAGGCTATGAAGAAGAGATTTTTTATTAATCATTCAAGGATACAGTTTATTTCAGTGGTTGTGTGGAATGTTTTATTTTGTTTTTTCCAACGTATTATTGGTATCATATATGTAATGTGGATTTCCATGACTACTAAACTGTATAGTCCTTTAGGATTTTTTCCCTCATAATAATGCCAATGAAATGTATTAATGCACCAGTTTCAAGTTATATGAGGTTGGGGTGTTATAGTTGGTGTCAAAGTAGGTTTACCAACAACCTTGGAAACTAGATTTAGAGAACATAGATTAAGGAACATACCCTAAGTAAGACTTTGGGTATACACTTATGATAATTCACCCAAAGTAACAAAATTTTATGATATATGTTACATAAATTTTTAATTTATGTTGGGTGTTTTACCATATTTGAAACTCCTAATTTTATGCGCTAATCTGATATGTGTCATTATATAGATATGGCACCTAGATGGATGAATAGTATCAATACTCAAGGAAATTTTAGGGGTTTCCTTGCAGAGGAAACCAATATAGCTTGTATTGGAATGGATAAAATTATTATGATACTAGGGCAATTTAATCAGGTTTTGAAAAATTACCATTTTCAAATTAAAGAACCCATTCCATAGAGAAAATCTTATTTTCCAGATAACTTTATGTGAAAATCCCCCATCATTTAGTGGGACTAATAAACCAATTTAAGATGAGTAGTGGATTAAGTCTTTAGAAAAGATATTTACGGCCTTGGGATGCAAAGAAATAGAAATGGTTTCTCATGTGGTCTATTATCTCAAAGGTGATGCTGATCAATGGTGGACATTGATCCAAAACAATAGGGATGAATAAGAAATAGAACTAATGGAATGGATAACATTGAAGGAGATATTATTTGATAAATACTTTCCTCATGATCAACAAATTGAGATGAAGAAAAAGTTTCTTACCTTAAAGAAAAAGAATGAAGAGAGGGTTGTAGATTATGAAGATACTTTTACGAGGTTAGCTAGGTTTTCTAAGGATTACATACACAACATAGAGTGAAATATTGATCACTTCTTTGATGGTCTTGAGCCAAATATCCTAAGGGAACTGGTTTCACAGAATTTTACATCATATTATGAAATAGGTTTATGTTCCATCAAGGAAGAGAATAAATTTTCTAGAATCAATATATTCAAAGGAAAACTGGAGAATAAGAGGTCATCTAAGAACTAGGAAAAAGGTAATGCATCAAAGAAGAAGAAGAAGAAGTTTGAATAATTTTTATCTTGTGAAAACTGTGGGAAAAAGAACCATGGGAAATGTTTAAAGGGATTGGGAGTTTTTTATAAGTGCGGTGATAAGGGACACAATTCTCATGAATTCAAAGGGATTAAAAAAATACATGATGTATAGTTCTACAATTTTAAAGAGTTGGGACACTATTCAAATGAAAGACCTAAATGTCACGGGGATCTACAACAGAAGAGTTTGAGGGGATATGTCCAAGCTTTTACAATCACAATTGCTGAGGTTGAAGTTCCTAATGGTGTGGTGGTAGGTACTTTAATCATTTACTGAAATTTAGAAAATGCATTATTTCATTTTGGATCATCACATTCCTTTATATCTTCCCAGTTTTCATTAAAAATTAGATATTTCCAATTCACCATGAAAAGGGAATTACCAGTTATAACTTCTAGTGGGAACATTACCGCAACAAATATCTGTCCATCAGTTCCTATATTGGCATGTAAATGTTCTTAAATTTCTAATTCTGTTATCATACCTATGGCTGATTTTGTTATAATCCTTGGTATATATTGGATTTCAAAAAATGTTCTGAGAAATATATTTCATTAAGAAGAATGTTTCGATTTGTGAGGAAGATGTAGAACCTGTTATCTTTAGAGCTGAAATAGCATCACCTGTTTCTTATCAAAATCCACCTTAGTAGCTTTACTGAATTAGATTATTAGGGAGGAAGAGAAATTGACATCTAGGGATGAAGAAGGTAATCTTCAAATTGAGGATGTACCAATCGTAAAGGAAAACATTGATTTTTTCCTAAATATTTACCTGGAACCCCCCTAGAGCATGAAGTTGATTTTTGTATTGATTTAATCCCGTATTCAAGGTCAATATCAAAAAATCCCTATAGAATGGCCACTATAAAATTATTAGAGCCAAAAAAACAATTTGAATAGTTGGGTCAAAAGGGATTTATTCTCCCCAGTGTTTCTCAATGGGGAGCCCATGTTCTCTAAGTCAAGAAGAAAGATGTATCCATGAGGTTGTGTACTAATTATAGGGAAATCAATGTGATTATAATAAAAAACATGAATCCTCTATCTTGTATCGATGATTTATTTGATCAACTTCAAGGAGCACAATTCATTTCGAAGATTGATCTTTGTTCTATATATCATCAATTGTGGGAGAATAATGGATACATTCCAAAGACAAATTTTGGTTGAGGTACAGACATTAAGAATTTATATTAATTCATTTTGGAGTGACTATATCACCCTAAGTTTTATGGATATCAGGAATAGAGTATTCAAGGAAAATCTTGATGATTTTATTGTGGTATTTATTGATGATATTATACTGTATTCTGAATGCATTGAAGACCATGGGTATCACTTGTGAATCATTATTGAGACTCTCAAAAGAGAAGAATTATATGGTAAATTTTACAAGTGTGAATTCTGGATTCATGAAATTTATTTCCTTTCCTATTTAGTCTCCATGGTGTAATATCTGTTGACCCATAAAAAATAATAGCAATTTATGAATGGAAATCACCAACAAGTATAACCAAAGTACACAGTTTTATTTGTTTAATAGGTTACTATTAGCGTTTTACCTTGGATTTCACCCGATTGGATACCCCATTTACAAAACTCACACATAAAGGGATTAAATTTGTTGGTACAAAAAAGTGTGAAGTTTTTTTTGATGAATTTATGAGAATATTGGTCATTGAT
Source organism: Viscum album (assembly GCA_963277665.1). Lineage (NCBI taxonomy): Eukaryota > Viridiplantae > Streptophyta > Magnoliopsida > Santalales > Viscaceae > Viscum > Viscum album. The sequence continues at coordinate 1,322,638,205 of OY728142.1, read as the reverse complement.
CAAATATTGACTTTAACATCTGGGAATGATGGGTTTGTTATTAATAGGGATGAATCAAGGAAAATAATTGGTTGTGTCCTTAATAAGAATGATAGGGTTATTTCATATGCATCATGGTAATTAAAACCCAATTAACAAAACGATCCAAGTCATGATATTGAGTTATCTACAGTAATATTTGCTCTAAATATATGGAGACAGAATCTCTACGGTTAAAATTTTGAGATATATATTGATCATAAGATTTTGAAATATATTTTCTCATAGAAAGAACTCAACATGAGACGACGGAGGTGGCTCAATCTACTCAAGAATTATGATTTCACAATACACTACCACCCAAGGAAGGAAAATAATGTGGCGTATGCGTTGTGCAGAATAGACCATGGAGTTATAACCAAGATGAGAGTTGAACGGGATCCTATGTTCATAGATCTATTAAAATGGATATGGGAATTATCATTGAGGGAAGTGCACCACTACTTTTTCAAATGGTTGCTAAACCATATTTAATGGAAAATATTAAAAGTTCTCATACTAATAATGAGGAGTTTCATAAGAAAATTAAATCCATGAACGAGGGTAGATAGATTGATTTCGTATTTGAAGATAAAATTTTGAAATTTGGGAAGAGGTTTTTCATTCCCGCTATACCTAATCTAAAAAGGGAATTATTGGATGATTCTTGTATCTATAATTTCTCTATAAAACCTAGTGGCACTAAAATGTAAAGTGATTTGAAGGAACATTTTTGGTGGGATGACATTAATAGGGAGATTTCGGATTGTGTATCAAAATTTTTGGTTTTTCAGCAGGTTAAGGCTAGAAGAAAACATCCTAGAGGAGTCATGAAACCTCTTTCTATAATTTTTTGTAAATTGAATAATATTAAAATGGAATTTTTCAAGGGGCTACTAAAGGCTCCAAGAAGGAATGATTCAACATGGGTCATTAATCATAATCTTACCAAGTAATCAAACTTTTTTCTATATGAGTAGATTTACCACTTGAATGTTTAGCAAGACTATATATTAATAAAGTTATAAGACTTCGTTGTGTACCCCTATCAATTGTTTCAGATTGTGGTCTCTATTTTACATCAATATTCTAGAAAAGTCTCCAAAATACCCTTGATACAGAACTTTTTTTTAGCACTGCATACCACCCTCAAACTGATGGACAATCAGAATGGACTGTTCAAACTTTATAAGACATGTTGATATCTTGCTCACTTTATATTAAAGGTATGTGGGATTGGAATTAAACTCTAGTTGAATTTTCCTATAACAATAGCTTCCTATCAAGTATTCAGATGGCACCCTATGAAGAATTATATGGAAAGAGATGTTGTACACAAACTTTTTAGGATGATGTATGTGAAAAAAAACTTGTAGGTCCAAAAATTGTTAAAGAAACCATAGATAAGGGAAAGATTATCTAAGCCCATATAAAAAAAGCTCCAAGTACGAAAAAAGAGCTATGCTGATAACCAAAGAAAGTATTTTGAATTTCACGTAGGAGTTCAGGTTTTCTTGAAGGTTTCTCTATGGAAGGGTGTTATAAGTTTTGGTAAGAAGGGTAAATTAACTCCCAAGTATAATGGATATTTTGAAATTATATACCGAATATGAGTTGTGTATTACCGTATTGTAATCCCTCCAAGTCTCTTGAAAGTTCATGATGTGTTCCACATATCACTGTTAAAGAAATACATGCCATAACCAACACATGTACTCAACTATGAAGAAATAGAACTAGAACCTAATTTATCTTTTTATGAAGATAATTAATTCTAGAGAACAAGTAATGAGAAATTAGACAACTTGTATGGTGAAATTTCTTTGGAGAAACCATAAAATGGAAGAGGTGATGTGGGAACCTGAAGATCATATGATGAAGAACCACCTGAATCTTTTTATGTCATGATATTATAGAAATTTATAGGAATAAATTATTTTTAGGGGGATAATATAACACCCAAATCTTCCATGATATGCTTATTTTTAAATAATTCAATAGCTTGTGTTGTAGCAAACCCTGAGTTTAAGCACACTATGACCTATCAAAGTAACTGTTTAAAAAGTAGTTATGAATAATACTAAATACATTTTAATGTTTCATAAAATTAAATTTTCAAAATAGAAATCATTTTTGAATTTTGAATATAAAAAAAAAATTGGTGAAAAATTGGTGATTATTTAAAAAGATTCAATTTTTGATGAATAGTAAAAATATACTACCTTTTAATACAAAACTACATTTTTATATAATTTATTAATAATATTATATTGTCTTTTAACATTGTATTAAAGTATAATTAGATTATTATATTATCATTTAATCTAATTTTGTTCATTGGAATTAATTTCACATTTAAATTGTACATAAGAACATGATAATCTTTTGATAGATATTACTTCTTAAAAACACACTTTTTGGTTTTGACAACAGGAATAAATTTTAAATTAATTACTACAACTTTTTTGTTTTGAATTTGGAAAAATTTATTCCATATTTGTAATCATAAATTCCAAATTCCATAAATAGATACCTTTTATTCTTTTAAATTATGAATAGAAACTTCTGTAATTATTTTATTTATCACAGTTAAAGGGTAAATCTGGTAAATAAAGGTAATAAATAATATTATAATAACTTAAAACTACACAAAAACGTTTCGTAATCCTATTGGATGATATATTTATGACCATGGTCATACTTGGGTATATTTTGGGACCCCATGGATCCACTTGGATGTGACAATGACATTTTATAAGAATTAATTTAAAGAAAAATGTAATATAATCATGTATCTTTTAGTAAAAAAAATTTTATATGGGGTTATTTGATTTCTTTTTTAGACTATAAATTTTAATTATATATAAGAAAATATTTCTTATATAATGGTATTTTATTTATAATTTTTATACATTATATAAATAAATTTATTTATGACACAATAATGATGTAATATTTTCCTTATTAATGTAAGGATTAAATAAATGATATTATAAATATTAAAATAAATATAATTTCCATGTTTTGATGCCATAAACTAATTTTATTAATTAAATTGAAATATGGGATTTGATTTAATTATTTTGTTTCGAAGTAATAATGTTTTTATTAATTTAAAATAAATCAATTCCAAAATAGTGTCAAAATTGACATAAATGAGTTTTTAAAACAAACAGAATTTTATTAAGTGATGTAATTGTCCTAAAAATCTAAGATTAGTTATAATGACTTATATAATGTTAAAAATGTAATTAATTATCCAATTATGGTTCTATTTAAATGTTAATGTAAATATAGTAACCATATATTATGAAAATGCAAAAAGACATGGTAACGGTTAATGTATTTAACTGAGGGTTAAAGATAAAATATAAGGTTAATTTAGTGAACTAAACTAGTCTAAAACCTATTGGTTTATTGGATTTAGACCCAAAATCACATTATATTTAAAATAAATGAGTTTGGGACAATTTGAAACCGAAAATAAATTTATAATAAAATATTATTTCTAGACATTCCTAAAGTCCCCTCTTCCCTCTTATAAAAGGGCACCACCAATACCCACTTATTCTCACATCCAAAAGTCCTTTGGATCCACCAAAACCTATCTAAATCTTTTAAAAAAATCCCTCACATCATCTTAGAGTCCACCAATTTTGAATAAAACAAACTTATGGATTTTTATTATGCATATCCAAATAATTCACCTGAAGAAGAGGTAATCGTTTTATCCCTTCTTTCAAAGTTCATTTCTTCTTCTACTTCCTATTACTAATTTTTCACCATACTAAAATAATAAATCAATAATATAATATATTCTTAGATGTTTTTATTATTATAGTACATCCATATTCTTCTTTTACCCATCCAATGAAAAAAATATCACCATGTGTGCATACGTATGGCTTGCCATCTCCACGTCGTGGTGAAATCTGTTTTTCATTTATACTTTATTTTTATGGGTATAATGATGAATAAAAATGAATTAAATAATACATATAACATGATATTAATTCTTTAAAATCCATATTTAATCCATATCCATAATTTTAAACCAATAAGTAAATGATATCGTCACTCATGCGTACGTACGGCTTACCATCTCCACGATGTGATGAGACTCATCTTCCACATTCACTATCCAAGAATGATGATGAAGTTATATATTATGAATAATAATGAAATATTGTACATATTAATGATACTGGAATTATATATATATATATATATATATATATATATATGCATGTATGTATGTATGTATGTATGTACATATATTTCATTCACTTACTTCCATTCAACACGATAAGAAAACCGAAACAACGTTCTAGCATACGTACGACTTACTGTCTCCATGAACGGTGTATTCCATGTGATATATATATCTATTATATATATTTATATTATTAATATATGTTATATATAAATATTATTATACAATTCTTAAGTAATTAAATTAATATCTATGTAATATGATTGAGAATAAATAGTCAAAACACAAACGATAATACGTAGCGATTATTACAGAAATGATGCATTAACATGGAATTATTAATAAATGGGTAATATAATTTCATAAAAGAATAATACATGATATCATATTATTATTATTATTCTAATATAAGTTAATAATACCATTATATAAGAGTTTCAGACAAATATAGAGAGTATCATAATTAAGGTAGGGGATTTCATCTCAATTTCATTTCATTTAGTCATATAGTAATGTAATCCACCTAGTTCCTTTTATATGGTGTATATTTTACCTTTTGACTTTTTATATCATGAATATCATTAATTTCATGATATTATATTATTTTCTTCATGGAATTTATTGATAGAACCATATTACTCATTCAATATAGTTATTTGATAAGGAGTATTATTTATTTTGATTATTCAATATGAGAAATACTTTGAATTGGAAATTATGAGTGGAACCCAAACTTTATATAGCTCCTTGACGCATTGATAAGTTCTCATGGGATGAATAAGCTAGGAAAATGGGTTTGTACCCTTAATTTTATAACTTATTGTTAAAGGATTTAATGGTATTAGGTTTTTATGTCCCTGAGACACGACGTCCTTAAATTAAGTATTCCCATCATTTAATTTTAGCTATTATTTATCCATGATATTTTTGTGTCAACATATTTATAAAAGTATTTCATTATTAGTTTATTGATTTATGGAATATGTTTTAGTTCTTTACATTCCATAATATTTGTGCCTTATCTAGTTTTGAAAAGGGTATGTGTTCTCAGATATTTACCTTTCCATATATATTGATTGTTGCTTCTATAGAACATAACCTTACTGAGCATTTTACCTCAGCTTTATTATGTTTATCTCCCCAGGTTATGAAGAAAAGAACTTTGGTTAAGATTTCATGGATTTAGTTTATTACAGTTGTTGTGTGGTATGTTTTACTTTGTTTTCCTAAATGTATTATGGGTATCATGTATATAATCTATTTTTTCAAGAATACTAAACTATACAGTCCTTACAGATTTGTTTCCACATAATAAATCAAATGAAATATAGTATTGCACCAGCTTTAGGTTATCTGAGGTTGGGGTGTTAGACATAAGTATTGAGACATATTCTCATGAATTTCACACTTGATGATCCCTAGTAGTTGAGATCCTGAGGACTGGACAACATAATAGGAACACCACATATTTTAGGTGTCATTGGTTATCCATATCTATGGGCATGCTTAATGGTCTCTATACTTCAGATCACTATCAATGTATGTCATTTAATTGTGTATTTTGATGCAAGGTGAAAACCAAGGCAATGAAGTCATGGTGAGTTAGTTTGGGTTGGGTGCGTCATTGGTGACATGACATTGATTGAATGATTAAGATATAATTTTTCACATCTGATTTGAGGAAGAGATATCTTAGGCTTGGTTTATTAGAATGGTAGCACCTTAATTAAGTCTAAGTCTATAGTAATGGATGGTAAGACCATACAAACAAATCAAAAAATAAAATAAATAAAGATAAATTCCAATGACACTATTTTGAATTCTAATTTACTGAGACATCGATGACTAAGAGATTATATTACACATACCATGTTCTTAGTAATGTAGTCATTGATTTGAATTTATCTTATCTCTATAGGGGCATAGATTGTTTTCTAAACCCGACTCTTGGTCGGTGAATATTATTCACTACTATTGAGATAAGAGCCTAGAGGGCCACAAACTATAGCACTTTTATAATCTTTCATATTCTGTTGAATAAGAATATAGAAATTAGTGGGACCCACCATAGGTCCGAGTATTATCCAAGTTCTATGTATTACCAAGTAATAAATAAATTCTTTAATACTTCAAGTTTGGAATAATTTTTTGAGTTTATTTATAACATCTTTTTACAAGTGATTACATAAATAAAAGGTTCAAATATTACTCAAATGGATTTTAATATCATGGGTTCGTTTAATATATTCAAGAGATATGAGATGAGTTAAAGAATCATGTTTATCATGCAATATATATTTAATATATATATATATATATAAATATATATTAGGTAATGATAAAATTATAAATATTATTTATGGCATAATTTAATTTGTCAAAAAAAATATTTATAATACTTATATTGTGAATATCTATTACATGGGGTTTGGGAACCCATACTGGGTATTTTAAATATTCCCTATATAAGTAATAGAGAGTCTCTTACCATGTATCTATTTAGCATTGTAATTGAGAGCATCTCTCTCCACCTAAATTCTAGAGATAGACTCTTAAGAAAGAAAGATCTTCAAGTTCATTCTTCATGGACCGAAGACAGTTTTCTTGTGGTGATCATCTCAACATTGAACTGGTCATTGGTGTACTGTTCTAGCACACGAATTTTAGTGAATGATACCCGAGAAGATTTAGAGGCATGTGTGGATGATCTAGATGGCTTCGATATCAGAGTCTTCATGAAATGATCACTGGAATCTTACGACACACTTGTACATGTCATATCCAAAAGAGGTACATGTTAGAATTATATTTTGTGCTCTATTAAATCAATGTGTGATGCTCAGACCGTACTAGGAAAAGATCACTAGATTCAAAATTATTAAATTTCTCCGGTGATGCAATAAAATTTAAATTCTTGGCCCATCAACTTCCACTGCCTATCTAGGTAACTACCAATAATTCCCTTTAAAATTACTCTAATATGTTTCCCGAAATAACTTAATATATTTAAAAATAAAAATAAATTACATAATAGATGATTTTTAGAATATATTTTCCTCTATGAAATACTAAATTATACTAAACCTATAATATTTCTTGGGTAATAAATATCAAACACAAGGATCATGGAACCTTTATCCACTAACATGATCATATACATGTTTGAATAATAATATAATCGATTTATTACAAGTTATACAGGGATTAATAGACACATAATATGTAAATCATATATATAATATTTAGATATTCTTGGTTCATTGAGAATAAAATGAATAGGTGGATAAACAAATCACAAGTAATTCACCCAGAGGGTTCACAAAAATATATTTCCCAAACCCAAATACACAAGTACATCAAATGTGTCTTATTTAGGCATGATAATAATCTTCATTAGTATATTTGGATTAAAGGCCTAGAATTAATTATCAAAATCTAAGAGGACAAATATTATCTTTACTAAACTTAACTAAATGACCAAAAATAACATATATAACCACCCCTTGATTAGCATATCCTCTAGGAAAGGGTAAGAATGTTATAAGTGTATAAAATTTCTCATGCAAATGTTCTTGTCAAACTTAATTATGGTGAAGGTAAATGAAATATTAACCCATTATATACTAAATATATATTATATGATATAATTTCTGTTGTATATAGTGGGTTATTTAGCATATAAAAATCATTTTATACTTTATGTTAGAATTCAATATCTTTATACAAGACATAAACCATATTAAATTTGAAATGTATTCATAACCTATAAAATTACATGAATATTGGAATAAGGGGAAAACTAAAATAAATACTTGGAAAGGATAATAAAAATACCATTTTTTAAATTAGGTACCCAAAATAAAAGAATGAAAAATTGGATACTAACATTTATTATAAAAATATATAATTCAAATACAAACAACACTTTTAATAAAATAAAAAATGTTAAAACTATTTTTCAATGGTGTAGGTCTTTAGTCTATTTCTTGATTTATATTATTACTATGGATTGGTGACTTTATTATAGCTTATTAAGGCCTTGGTAAATGAAATTATTATTGGTTTTATTTATGTTATTTTATTTTATTCGTAGGCTTCAACATTTTTTTTCTATTTGGTAAATAATGAAACTTTTATACATGATTTTACTCTATATTCAGTGTTGCATCATATTTCAAGTGGTTTATTTTCCATGTACGATACAATAAAAATCCTTTAATATAAAAACTATAATCAACTATAACGGAATTTAATATGGTCAATTTTTTTTTTAAAAAATCCAGATTTTATTTTTCTTTATTTGATGGTTAGGTTATAACTCATCATTGCTAATAACACCTGGTCAAATCACCTAAAGGATGGATTGTAAAATGTGAACATATTTGCTTCATTATGATTCTATGAGCATATTATTATTTTAATAATATATTTTTAGGGACAATGGGTATTTGAATTGGGTGGGGGTGTTTATCATAGTCATGGAATTAATTTTCTCTAATTGTAGGATATTTTTCTTTTATTTACATCTAAGTCAATGCGATGTTACTTTTTTAGAGATACAATTGGGGTTAGAACCTTTTTTTCTCTGTTACATAGGCATTATATTTTACTTTTTAATGATTTTGGAATGTTTTTTCATTATTATTTGATGATTATTGTTTATATGTCAATTATTTTAATCTTCAATTATTTTCAAGTTTATAGTGATCATGATGTATTCGTCAATATCTAATTTCCTCATAGATATTTTATTTAATGGAAAAAATTGGGCTTGACAATGATTTGTGCTTGTTTTGGTTATATATAAGACCATATTAATATGATTTGTTATGTTAACCCAAATAGTGGTTTGAGGAATTTGCTTCATGGAATCAAATTGATCATCAATTATGATATCATGTAATAGTGTAGATATTGACTTAAAGATAATAGAGAATTCACCCTCCCAAATATAAGAAATATGAATGAGTCCTTTTATTGTTTCATGTAGAGGATGATTGTTATTGCTATTTATTTTATGATGGAAATTATATTAGCTTTTATCAATATTTCTTGATTTTTTTCTTTTTTTAATTCATTTATAGAGTGTTTTTCATCCCTATTTAGAAAACTCATTCTATTGTGCTTTCATTTAGTTTGTATTGGTTTTATATAACATTAAGAATTAGTTTATGAACAATGATCTTGTATTTAAGATAATCACATTGGATTGTTATATTATTTTCATCAACTAGTGTGGGAGGATTTATATTGGAAATTGGAAAATGCTAGAGGAATTCATACTTCAAGATGAAAAATATAGGAGTTGTCTATTATAATGAAATAGATTTATGGACATCATGATTGGTTTAATAGGTTTTATTTTTAATTTTTCATACAGTTCTTGGTTTCCATTATGGTTTAATTTTATTAAATTTTCTTGTTGGCCATTAAGTGTTAAGGTATTTTTTATATTCTTGGTCCTCGATGTGTGCCAATTTTCTTTAAGGAGTTTTTATTGATCATTTTATAGAATAAGTTGTGTTGGTATGTATATATTTTATTTTGGTAATATCACATGATATTTTCTATATATACCATTAGATTTTTAGGTATGTGTGTCATGGATCATGTAAAATTTTTTGTACAGGGTGATCTCTTATTTTGGATCAAGGCGCTCTTATTTTTGTTCTGTAACTAATAAATTTAAATTTTGTTTTGAAAAACTAATAATACCTTTCAAGATTTTAATTCTAAATATATCCTACATGTTAGAATATGAGTGATTACAGAGTTTTTTTCTTCAACATTGTAGTTTAATTAAACCATTCACAAATATACATAATTCTACCATACCTCTATGTGACAACATGATAAATATTAACATTAAAATACTGAAATAGGTTACATATATAAATTAATCATTGATTAAATTAAATAATTTCTTTCAAAAACCATCATTAGTTTTAGTCTCCATTAATTAAAATAAATTTTCTTATTAGACATATAGAAAATAAAATGAAAAATTTACAACCATTATAATTTTTAAATTAACTATTTCTTTGAAATAGATTCATTCAAACACCTCCATAATAAAGTAATCCTTAGAATAATTATATGAATTCATAATTTAATATATAAATATAAACTCTGCATCAATTTTGAACAACTATTAATATTTATGATATTAATATAAAATTTCTAACATACATCCTCAGAAATTGAAATTATATTGAATTATTTCCTAAAGATGAATTTTTAATGTTATTCTTTCAAACTTTTTCGCATTCTATTAACATAATCCCCATGTGATCCAGCTCACCACATTTAAAGGACTTTCTGACCTTAATTAAAATCCTTCATGTAGTAATGATCAATGAGGACTATTGGAAACTTCAATTTTCTCCTTCAAGTACACACATATACTATTTTTTATTATCATCCATACCATTAATCATATACCTCACATGACTTGTTCAAAAATAAAAATCATATTCAAATTATTAGGAAATATATTATAAAACTAATTATTATTATTATTTATAATTAATTTTTATATCCTTTTTTATAATTATTTTACAATCAATTTTATATACAGATGAATACATAAAAGGGATGACAAAATCTTTGAATAAATTAAACACCAATTATATAGGGTAATAAGTAGAGACATAGTTACCTTCTATCAATTATTATCTATAAAATGAATGTAAAATCTTGTAACCCTCATGCATATGTTATATTTTTATAGTCCTTTTTGGTAATCAATGTAACGACCTGCTCTTTTATGAATAAAATTATTTTTTTTAATGTCATATGGATATTTAAAACACATGAACTATTTTTTTATTATTGGGTTTAAATGCCCACTATGTATCATTACCCTTGATAATATATTCATTGAACAATGATCACATGACAAATATAAATATAAGGCTTTAAAAAACCCATTTCGACATAGACAATGGAGAGGATGGTCTCATCCAACAGACTCGGGTCGTACAAAACTTCTTTTTCAGAGATTGGAAAGGAGGTACTATTACTAGGCTTCTCTCATGACCAAGCCCATGCTGAGCTTCAACATGTTAAGTTTGAATGGAATCACTTATGGGAGAAGTTCTAGTTTTTATAGATAACCACCTGAGTGATGTTATCTCAGCCTCCGCAAGAGTCTTTCTCCATCACACAACCTAACCTTAGGTCTTATGTGGGTTTAATAAGGGTTTATGTAATAAGGTATTAGTTACTTATTTGGTAATACATCTTTGTAACTAAATTTATTATTTCATCAATTCATTTATAAGAACAGTCTTTCTTTAAAAAATGAAGAATTTGATAAATTAATTTTTCATGTGAAAATGGTACTTTTGGAAAATATACACATTATTATATTAAGCTAATGTATTTAATAATATTATTATAAAAAAAATTATAAATTATGATTATATTAGTTCCTTATTTGTAAATGGTTAGGTAATCAGATTTATAAGAGTTGTATTTTTATAAGATAAAACTCAAAGTGTATGTTTTAAAGAATTAATGAATTTTGGAAATAATTACAATTTTAATAAAATATTATTATCAAAATAAATATATGAATAATAAGTGATTAAATAATTTTTATTATGTCTAAGGTAATTTTTATTAAGGGTTTAAAACAGTTTTTTTTAAAACTGGTGAATTTTTAATATATGTCAGTTTTCATTTTAAAAGTGAAAATATAAATATCTAGAAAATTATTTAGATAAAATGAATACTATATTTTGAATCAATACATAAAAATTAACCAATAGTTAATTTTTCATAATTTTTTGAGAATATCATATTTTTGGGTAAAAATGAATACCATATAAATAAAAGATGTGTTTTATGACATCATAATAACCCCAAAATGGTGTAATAAATACTATAATGGCTATTATATACCCAATTTCTGTTTTCACATTAAAATAATGTGATTTTATATTTGTTTAACTTATTTCATAAAGCCTTAGTGAATCCTCCAAAATGTATTATATATTTTATGATTTTAAATTCATCTCCTTGAAATTGTGACTCATCTCCACATAAGCAAGGGAACTATTTTAATATGTTCTGCCATTTTCCTTATAAAATAATGTTTTCCACTACCCTTTGGAAATATTCATGGGTAAATCCATGGGAATCATTGTGTTTTTGAATATTTCATTATATAGATTCTAAAACCTAAGTTTGTGAAATATTAAATAATTCCCCTAACATTTCTTATATAAACCCACCCAAGATCCAACTTTTCCTCATAGAAAATCCTTGGATCATGTAACTAATCTGACCTGCCCTCTCTATAATCTGACCAAGGTTCCCTATGCTCTCAAGAAGCCCCTCTCCAAGCTTTTGAATTCACAAACTCAAGTAAAGGATTCTTTCCTTTCTCATTTTTGTACATGTTTCTTCAGGTTGTTGTACCATTTTATTTTCAATTAAAAATGTTAGGGTATGATTTAAACCCCCCCATAATTCTATCCATATTTTTTAATGTTTAGAGACCTCTTTCTATCACATTAATCACTCCCAGTACACATGTTACCATGTCAAAATTTTGTAAGAGTAATTCCATTTCTCCCCTTTCTTCATGTTTCTTGATTATGTTACACCTTCTATTTACAAATTCATTATGTTGGAAAACATATCTAAATTACCCCCTTACTTTAAATTTCATGTATATATAATGAGATACCCTTTTATCCCTTATCAACCACTTTTATGAATTTTTATATCACGTTGTTAGGCTGTCAAAATTGCACTGTGATTTTCGAAGACAAAATTATCGTGTAGTGAATACCATGCCAATTTCTCTATCAAGGGTAATCACATTTATTTACATATAATTATTCATTATATACTTTTTTTCAATGTATTTCTCATTCCATTGTTATGTAATAAATTATTATGTTTAATGAATCCATGTTATATGATCTATGTGGAACACTTAAGCATGAGATTAAAATGATTTGGAATAGTGCGCTCTGATAGCACTGCAATGCATTGGGTAATGTTTAGTATCATGATATTACAATGTGAAATGAGGGAATAATCCTGATTATTCTTGGGAAATTAGGGTTTAATCATGATAATCCATGTGCAATGAGCCTTGGCCCATGCTAATATCATGTTTTATGTTGTTTCCACATTTCCATGTTATGATAATCATGTTACATCATGCCTTTATATTCATGTTTCTCTTATGCTATATTGACATGTCTATTTCATAACATGCATTTTATTCTCCATTTTAAGAATTTCTTACTCCATTATTAGGCTTTATAGATCTCCCTTTTCTTATATATGTCCTCATATTATCCCATGATATGCTAAGTATGAGGGAATATTGTGGTCATGTAAAAGAATTTTTCAATAAAGATGTTGTATTATACGTATTAATTTGTAATTTAATGTTCTTAATCCCCAAAGACACTATATCTCTCGATTTTATGGTTTTTATTAAGTGCAATTTTATGTAATAAATCATATTTAGGTGTGTAATTAAGAGATGGGTTGTTATAGTTGGTATCAAGGGATAGGTTTTGTTATTTTTGGGATCAGGATTTGAAAACCCTAGTAAAAGCCTTAGGGATATGACTAAGTAAAAGAAAAACATCCCTATATTTTGGTGAGTATATAGTAAGTGGTTTATCAAGTAAATACATCCTTGTCTGGATATGAATAAGTAGAGGTGGCTCTAGCAATGATGTATCTAGGGGTAAAACCCAAAACACTACTTTGAGCTAGAGTCGAACGGGAACTAGTACACAGCAACGGGCCTTACTGCACTCTTTGTTCTATACTCCCAGGAGATTTTATTAGGTAAATTCATAAAATTTTTATGAACCACTATCAAGGGAATAAAAAATTCCCCTAAGAATATATGTTGAGAGGTAGATCATGAATAACATAGATTGAAGCATATAAATTCATAAATTATAAGAATCAATGTAATTTATATGTTATCCCTTTTTTTCACTATATTCACCTTTATGTGTTTAATAGTTTAAAATAGATAACCCTAATTTTACTTTTATTTTATCCAATGGATGGTAATAGGATGACTCTGTCTAACAACTGAAGTGAATATCAATGTGATGATTATTTTAATGAGATGCCCAATCTATTGGGGGAGAGAATCGCAAAATTTGACATAATAATATCTCATTTTACTCATGATTTGAGTAGAAACATGGGTCAAGAGGAATTTCCAACCCACTAATAAAAAAAAAGTTTCAATTTATAGCTTCATGAGAAAAATGCCTCCTACTTTTAATGGATCATCTAATCCCTCAATAGTTGAACAATGAATCAACTCCATTGAGAAGATCTTCTACATCCTTAAATGTTCAAAACAATAGAAAGTTATCCTGGCAGCTTATCATATGGAGGGTGAAGCTGATCAATGGTGGACATTTATCCAAAATGTAAATCTTGAGAAAGAGGTCAAGGTTTTGGAATGGAAGGACTTCTCGAAAAAAATTTATGATAAATATTTTTCTTGCACCATCTGACATAAGATGGAAAGGGACTTCCTTGACTTCAAAAAAAAACATGACAAATCCATCAGATTTTATGAGTAAAACTTCACAAGTTATGCATGATGTGCTTCCAACTATGTCGTTACCACTAAATGCGTGGTTGATTTCTTCTTTTTTGGGTTAAAACCTAGCCTATGGAAATCCCTAGTGATCCGTGACAGAAATAAATAAAAGTAAATTTCATGTTGTTCCCTAGAAGTAAAAATGGATATTGGTGAATCTCATGTGTATCATGGGGATAATAAGTGGAAATTGGACATTAATTTTTGGGTCCTGATAGATAAATGCAATGGTACTTTGATATTCTAGTACCCTACTTTCCAATGGTGCAGAAAGAATCACCCTGGAAATTTTCTAAAGGGGATAAGAAAATGATTTAGGTGTATAAGGGAAGGTAAACTAACCAATACGTATCAACAAGATAAACTTGATACTACAACAAGGAAAGGAATTCTCTGTTCATTCCTTAACACATTGTTCATTGGTATAACTGCAAAATACCAGGGCACTTTGCAAAATCGTTCCCTAAGACAAGGGTTTTCAGGGGCAACTAAAAACCTCCATGGAAAAAAGGGTGAGCATTTTCAATAAATACTACTGAAGTGAAACTCAAAAATGAATTGGTGATAGGTATTATAGTTATTCATTCAAGTATAGAAAACATAACTATTCATTTCTATTCTATGCATTCATTTGTATCCCAAATGTTTAGTAGAACAATAAAAACATTACCAAATATAATGGAAGTAGAGATGTCGGTGAGAATGGAAGATGGAAAAATTATTACATCCCATGAATATAACTCCTCCCCTATCAACATTTGTGGTTTGAACTTCCCATAAAACCTCAACAATCTCCCTTCTTTCCATGGATTGGATTTCCCTATATAGAGTCGTCATAAATTTCCATGAGATGGAAATCAATCTCCATATGGTGAATCGACCCCCGATTACAAGTGAGAAAAAGAGAATAAATATTATTTAGAACCATCATCTCAATAATGGATATTACTTCCCTACGGTCACATGTATCTTTCTCAAATGGTTGAGTCTAAGGAATAAACCATCCTCTAATGCATGCCTATTGTGAAGGGAATTTACTGATGTGTTTCCCAATGAAATAAATGGTCATCCTCTTAGAAGAGATTTTGAATTCTCAATTGATATTATACCTGTGGAATTTCAAATATCCAAGACAACATATAAAATGGTTATTGTGGAGAATAAGAAGCTAAATAAATAACTACATGAGAATATGGGAAAAGGGTTTATACGCCCAAGTGCTTCACCATGGGGTGAACCAGTCTAATTTTTTAAGAATAAGGATGGTTGAATGCACCTTTTAATTGATTATCTTTAGAGAAAAAATACCTCAATGCATCCTCTCATTATGTTTTGGATGTGGTTGTGTTTGTTCACAAATCTAGATAATCGCGACTGAGAATGGATGGTGTTTGTTAGAGATGAGTTTTTAAGGTGGCGCAGTTTCCCAGTGTTTTCCAAATATTGGGGCCTCAATATCAATAATTTGAGTGAATAAAGGAGAATAAAATCGAAAATGGAAGATGAATGAGGAGCCTGGGACATGGATCATGTACCATGTATGGGAAGGGTACGTGGCCACAAACCAGGCAGTAGGAATGGTACGCGGATGCACTTTGCAGAACCTAAAATGGTTAGCGGCTAAGCGGATGTTTGGTACGCGGATGGGATGTTGTTAATAGAGGAAGTTGATCACATAGGAGGAAAGGTAGTATGTGGAGCATGTAGGATGACCACTCATAGATAACTTTCTGTTCACGACGGCAGAAGATTCAGTACGTAGTGGGGGTGTTTTGAATCAAGATTTGGTAAATCTTTATTAAGAATATTAAGCGGGTATATTTTCCTATATAAGAAAATATAATCCTATTGATTACTGTAGAGATTGAACATCATTAGAAATAATATTTTTCTCTGGGAATTTGGAAAAGTCTGAATGTGGTTCATGCTGATGTTTGTGTGGATTCTAAACCCGTAAAAAAAGTTCGGTACACAGAGGAGGAAGTACAATACATGGAAAGAGTTGTCTTGGTATGTGGAGGAGGAATCTCTAATATGTGAGAGGGAGAATTTCGTAAGTGGTATGCAGAGGGGGAGCTCCAGTACATGGAAGAAAAGGCAGTCTATGAATAGAGAATAGTTCACAGATAGGAGGAGTTTCACAGAGGACGTTTTCGGAGTTGGTACGTAGTAGCTATATGCGATAGTGAAGGAGGAGGTAGTCTAAGAACAGAGGAGGTTCATGGAAGATTCATTTCGCGGACAGATGAGGTTTGTGAAGGATGTAGTAGAATTTAGAGTATATGGTTCACGTACAAAATCTGGTACTCAGTATGTGGGAGAGACAAGGTGGTTTGCGATTTTCACAAGGATGCTTGTGAGATCTTCAAATCAGTTTTCAAAAGTATTTCTGGGTACCTAGAAGTAACCGGGAAGGTGGAATTCTTCTAAAAAGTGAAAACAGAACTTCAAAAAAGCATCTAACTATAGTTGAGGATACAGGAATTCCAGAAAATGAAGGGACCTACATGTCCATAAACAATGTTTGACTTAGAATTTGACAAATTGTGAGTGAATTAATTTCCAAGAGCAGCGAGCAAAGGAAGTGGAAGATAGTGACCCTTTCCACCAGTAGTGAGACAGAGAAAGAGGCATATAGAGTGACCCTTGGGAATTTAGTGAGAAGACCCTAAACCTTGTAAAGGTAGTTATCTTGGGAATAGAAGATATAGCCCAAATATTTTACATATTATTGGCTATAAGCCTTATTGAATTTGGTACATCAGCACATTTCCATTGTATGCTCTTTGGATATAGCCCAGTGAGGGTGAAAAGTGTAAAAAATTGTTGTGACATGTGCATAATTTCATATCAGTCTGTATATTCCCATGGGAGGAAGAGATAATTGAGTTTTGTCTAAAAATAAAACAAGATCCAAAAGGGAGAAGTTTTAAACTACCACACACTGATTCACCCCCCCCCCCCCTCAGGGTATTTGACCCAGTGGTATCGTGATCTCAACAAAATAATGATAAAGAAAAAGTATCCCTTTCCATGAATTGAGAACTTGTTCTATCAGATATGTGGAGCACAATACTAGTTCAATGTAGATCTGTGGTCGGGATATTATTAAGTGTGAAGAAGGAGGATATCCTCATGAATTCTTTTAGTTCAAGGTATGGGCACTATTAAATCATAGTATTTCCTTTTGGACTCACTAATGCTACAGAAATCATCATGGACTTGATGAATAGAGTCTATAGAGATTACCTCAAAGAAAATTTGGTTGTCTTTATATACAATATTCTAATATACTCCAAACAATGGAGGAGCATGAAGAGTATCTAAACACTATACTGAAGACCTTATGAAAGGATAAGATCGATGAAAAGTATATAAAGTGTGATTTATAGTTTAATGAAGTATCATTCTTGGGGAATATCATCAAAAGAAATGGGATATCTGTGGATACCTCTATGAAAAATGCAATTGAGGGATGGATGATGCTAATATCTGTGATATAAATCCAAAGATTCTTTGGGTTAGATGGATATTATCACTAATTTGTGAGGAATTTATCATGATTTTCAAACCCTATTACTAAGCTAACTCGGAAGGGAGCCAATTTTTCTTCGAATGATGAATGCAAAGAGAGCTTCAAGGAGTTAAAAAGGTGTCTTATCATTTCACCCGTTCTTACACAACCCATAAGTAGAGAAAATTACATTGTATTTAGTGATGTTTCAAAGAAGGGAATGGGTTGTGTGATGATGAAAAATTAGAAATTCATTTCTTATGATTCATGGAAATTTAAATTTCATGAGCAGAACCATCCAACACATGATCTCGAGTTGGCTACAGTGATCTTCAATTGGAAAATTTAGAGACATTACCTCTTATCATAAAAGTGTGAAATATATGAAAATCACAATAGCTTAAAGTATATATTCACACCGAATGAGTCGAATATGCACCAATGAAGATGGTTAGATCTGATTAATGACTATGACTTCTCAATTCATTTCCACCTGGTAAAAGTGAATAAAGTAGCATATGATCTAAGTATAAAGGATCCGGCAAATCATTCAGTGATGAGAATTGAAAAGGATCCAATCATCATAGATTTGATTAATATGCATATGAGAATAATAATTAAGAGAATATCATAAATCCATTCTCAAAATATTGTTCAAATGTCTCTTTTGGAATGATTAAAGGATGATCAAAAGGATGATGTGGGAATTTAGAAGAAAGTGGAATCTATCAGAAAAGGGAAATCCTCATATTTCAATGTTATTGAAGATGGGATTGTGATATTTGGGTCCAGACTATGTGATCCATCAATTCTGTAGTTAAAGAAAGAATGTTTGGATTATGCACATTTTGAATTTATCCATTCACCCAAGAAACAAAAAGATATATCAGGATATTATAGAGAACTATTGGTGGGATAACGCAAAGAAGAAGATTGTTGAGTATACATCAAAGTTCATAGTTTTTCAGAAATTGAATATTGAGAGGCAGAAGTGTAATTGAATGATGCAATAATTACCCATACCGACATCGAAATGGGAGAACATCACCATGGACTTTTTCATCAGACATCCAAATACATACAAAGGAAACAATGCTATTTGGTTTGTTATAGATCATCTTACAAAGAATACACACTTCATTGAAATTCAAGGGGATTTCTCTTTGGACCAATTGGAATGGATATATATCAAAGATGTGGTAAGGCTACATGGTGTACCACTTTTGATTATATCTGATCGAGATACAAGATTCAAATCTATGATCTAGAACAATCTCCAACATGCTCTAAATACTAAGATGAACTTTAGTATGATTTATCATCCTTAAACATATGTCTAATCTGGGAGCACTATCTAATCACTTGTGGACATGGTGAGTGAATGCTCAATTGACTTTAATGGGGGATGGGTTCGATATCATCCCTTTGTTGAGTTCTCTTACAACAACAGTTTCCACTGAAACATCCGAAAGGATCCTTATGAAGCCCATCATGGGAATAGATGAAGAACACTGGCATGTTGTGATGAATTTGGTGAGAAGAAACTTCTTGGTATAGAAATAGTCGAAGAAATGGTGGAGAAGGTAAACATCGTCTAGCAGCACCTTAAAGCTACTCAGAGTCAACATAATAGATTTGATTACAATCATTCACAAGACCGAGAGTTCGATGTTGGAGGCATGGTATTACTACGCATATCACCACAGAAGAGAGTTATGAGATTTGGGAAGAAGGAAAGGTTTATTACAAGGTACATCGGCCCTTCTGATATCCTTAATCACATTGGGATTTTGGTCTATTGACAAAAAAACCACCCAACTTCTCTCAAGTACATGACATATTCCATGTATCAATCTTGAGGAAGTACATTCCTAACCCATCACACGTACTCAATCTAGAGATGATACCACTGTATAATGACCTCTCCTATGAAGAGAAGCTGATGAAGGTCTTAGATTGTAAATAAAAAATCCTATGAAATAAGATGACGCCCATCATCAAGGTATTGTGGAGAAACCACAAGTTTGATGAAGCAACGTGGGAAACAGAGGAAGTGATGACGTATAGTTTCCTTTATCTATTTTAGTGTGGCTAAAGGAAATTTCAAGGCAAAAATTTCTTAAGCGGTAATGTTGTAACGACTTGATATTTAATGAATAAAATTCCCTTTCTTTTAATGTCTTATGCATATAGAAAACACATGAACTATTTTTTATTATTGGGATTAAATGGCCATTATTTATCATTATTTTTGATAATATAGCCATTGAATAGTGATCACTTGACGCATATAAATATAAGGTTTTTAAAAAATTCATTTGGACACAGAAAAAGGAGAGGATAGCCTCATCTAGTAGACTCGGTCTATACAGAGCTCATTTATCAGATCTCGGAAAGGAGGTAGTGTCACTTGTATTTTCAATTTAACAATCCCAATCCATGCTTTAATAGGTTAATTTTGAATGAAATCACCTACGGGAGAATCTCAAGTTAATAGAGATTACCACCTGAGCGACGTTATCTAAGCCACCCCAAGAGTCTTTCACCCTTGCACACCTTACCTTTAGCTCTTATGCGCGTGTTATAATGGTTTATTTAATAAGGTATTATTTAATTATTATGTCATCCATTTTTATAAATAAAATTATTATTAAATCAATTCCTTTATAAGAATAGCCCTTCTTAAAAAATGAAGAATTTGATCAATATATTTTTTTGAGTAAAAATGGGACTTTTGAGAAATATATAAATAATTATATTAAACTAAGGTTTTTATTAATAATATAATTAAAAAATTATAAAAAATTATTATATTAGTTCTTTATCTATAAATGATTCGATAAATAATTTGATAAGAGTTATATTTTTATACAATAAAACAAAATGTGTATATTTTAAGGAATTAATAAATTTTTGAAATAATTTATATTTTATAAAATATTATTATAAATTTTTTTTATGAATAATAAATGTGTATATAATTTTTATGAAATAAAATGTAATTTTTATTAAGGATTGAAAACGCTTTTTCTCAAAACCCGAGAATTCTCAATAAATGTCAATTTTATTTTTAAAATAGAAAATTGTCATATTTAGAAAATTATTTAGATAAAATTAATATTATTTTTGGAATCAGGATGTTGAAATTATCTACTAGAAAATTTTTCATAATTTTCTGAGATAGTTTAATTTTTGGGTAAAAATAAAATAACAAATAAATATATATATATATATATATTATCATATTATAATGACCCAAAATAGTGTAATAAATACTATAATGGGTATTATATGACCAATTTATCATTCATAATTAAAATAATGTAAGTTTATATTTGTTTTACTTATTTTATAAATCCTTATTTAATCCTCCAAAATGTATAATATATTTTATAATTTTAAATTCATTTCCATGAGAGTGTGACTCACCTCCGCATAGGCAAGGGAAATGTTTTCATATGTTCGGCCATTTTCCTTATAAAATAATTTTTCCACTCATATTTGGTATAAAATATTGTAAAAACCATTGTATTTTTTGTGGTTTTGAATATTTAATTATATAGATTACAAAACCTATGTTTGTGAAATATTAAAGAATTCCCCTCTTATTTCTTATATAAACCCACCCAAGATCCAACTTATCATCACTAAAAATTCTTAGAGCACATCCATACAATTACCTCTCCTCTCTAGAATCCTCACAAGGAAACCCAATCTCTCAATAAACCCCTCTTCATCCTTTTTAATTCATGCACTCAAGTAAGGGATTCCTTCCTTTCTCATTTTTTAAACATGTTTATTTAGGTCATTATACCCTTTTTATTTTCAATTAAAAATGTTGGGTTATGATTTTTCGCATACCATATACTTCCCTAATTATTTTTTAATGATGATATACCTCTTTATCTCTCATTAAGCTTTCCAGTGTACACTCATTTCCATGCTGAAATTTCATAAGAGTTATTCCATTTCACCTCTTTCATGAAATTTCTTGATTATGTTAAACCTTCTATTTCCAAATCCCTTATGTTGGGACTTATATCTATATGAACACTTTACTATCCATTTATTTTATATATAATTACATACATTTTTATCTCTCATCAACCATTTTTAATAATTTTTATGTCGCGTTGTTAGGCTGCCGAAATTGCACCATGATTTTCCATTCCAAAATCATCATGCAGTGAATATAACACCCATTTCTTTATCAAGGGTATTCACCTTTAGGAACATATAAATATTTATTATAGAACATTATTTATGTACTTCATATTCCTTTATCATGTAATAACTGATTATGTTGAATGAATCCATGTTATATGATCTATGTGGTACACTTAAGCATGAGATTAAAATGATTATGAAGGGTTTGTCTTGATAGCACTCCATTGCATTGGGTAATTTTAGCATCATGATATTCTAAGTTTAATGAGGGTTTAATCATGCTAATTCATGTGAAATTTGGGTTTAATCATTCTAATATATGTTCAATGAGCCTTGTATCTTGCTAATATCATGTTGTGTGTTGGTGCCACATTTCCATGTTATGATAATCATACTACATCATGACTTTATGTTCATGTTTCTTTTATGATCTATTGATATTAATATTTATAGAATACATTTTATTTTCTATGCTATGTCTTATTTACTCTATTACTGTGCTTTATATCTCACTCTTTTCTTATGTTTGTCTTCAAATTATCCCATGAAATTCTATGTATGAGGGAATGTTGTGGTCAGTAAAAGAATTTTTCAATAAAGATGTGGTATTTTATGTCTTATGTTGTTATTTAATGTTCTTAATCCCTAAATACACTATTAATATCAATTTTATGGGTTGTATTAAGTGAAATTTTATGTAACAAATCATGTTTAAGTTTGTAATAAAGAGTAAGGTTGTTATAACCTATCAACTTAAACACATCCATGAACTCATGTTTTCGTTTCAACATTTCTTCCATGAACATAATAATGAGGATATACTCAAATAATTAATCATTTCAATGGTTACATTAATAATCACCATTCATTTACTAAATAAATTCACTATTAGGCTACTCTTGAATGAATTTCTCATATATATATATATAATTCATTATATAGAATGATTCTTTTATTCTTGAACAAATCAATGATATTTCATCCCTTTAGATTATTTATATCAATAATTTATTTGAAGATCTTGTATGATGATAATGATTCAATTTTTATAAGAACTATTCTTTTTATTACATGAGTTTCATGTTTTAAAATACTTTAATAATGAATTTAACTTAATTTTCTCCCACTAAATTAGTGACAGACTTTAAAGATTATATATTGTCAACTGTGGAATAAGATCTAAATTTTAATAATTAATGAATCTACACTAGAATTACTCTAATTAAATATCTATTAAATTATGTCATCATGCCAATAACATTAATTATGGATTTCTAATAGTTGAGTAGAAAAGAATTTTCAATATTCCATCATAACAATAGATTAAACACTATTCATATATTATCTTAATGTTTATGGTTTAATAGATATGTATATCCTAATTATTATAGTAGTATTTTGTTAAAAACAACTCTCATGGTTATCCATTTACATCATTCCTAGATTAAAATAAATAATGGGAACCAATCTTTCTAATGAACATACTCAATTGGATAATGGACAGAGTCATTTGTATTCACTTTTGAAAGAATATAACACTTGTTATTTTAAATTATTTTAGAATAAATCTTTCTTATATCATTTATTCCCTATTTTTATTCTTAATTTTAAAAATTTATTTAGATTATTTTGTACCATTAACAAAAATAATATGGGAAAAAATATATTAATGTGAATTATCCAAAAATAAAATCCAATTATTTTCACATAGATCACAATGAATAAAAATATTAAGGCATATGAAACAAGATAAACTAATGATAATTAATCATTTAAATAAAAAATATTCTTTGAGAAATAGGTACCTAACACACATTTCATAGTAGATTTTATCCCCCGGGATAGTAAATAGTCATAACCAATAGTCACTATCCATTCTTGAATACTCACGAGAGACCTCAATTTGAAAACAATTCCTAAAACATAATAATTATAAATCATAATAAAAATTTAATTAGATGTTAATAAGAAATAAAAAATAGTCATAGATAAAAGAAAGATAATATTACATCATATTTAGCATAGAAATCCCTTAAAATATTGTTGACATTTCTAATAATTATTTTAACTCTCTTAATCAAATTAATAATTCATTCATAATATGAAACATTATATTCTATAATAATAAAATATACAATAATATAACTAATAAAAAAATTAATTATTTCATACATGAAATAATCATTTATGAAATTTTCATGAATATTAATTATAATTACCTAACAACGATATATTATGTATAAATAATATATAAATTTAAATACCTTAATAGTTTCAATGTTATTTCAATATGAGATATTTAATTTTATCAATTTATGTGTTTATTAAAATTGACTCCATCATTTTTCAAAAAATAAAATATCTTATGAAAACAATTACAATAATAAAAAAATTTCTTATATTTTATAAACAATTATATATATTATATTCTAAAAATATTAAAAATAATCACATTTATATGAAAAATACATGTTTATGAATATATTATAAATCTATATACAAATTCCTATATTTAGAATTACTTATATTGTTTTTAGAGAAATTATAAGTGATTTTCCATTCAAATTATCTTTAAAACATGACCACATCCAAAAAATGGATTTAAGAATGAATTAACACTTCCCACCAGAATTTGGTGAAAGCTTGGTGGGCCTATGTAACTCCCCATCCAAAATCAATAAATCCATGACATAGTGCCTCATGGACTAATACATGTATAACCTTAAGCAAGTGGCTTAAAATAGTAGAAATGATCCAAATTTCATTAGTTGGGATATTATAACCTCTCGATCAGCAAATAGTTGCATAAATAAAACATAGTTGAATAAATAAAAATTGATATAAAAATGACGGAGCTGGTATATGACATACTATAAAGTAATAATCCAAGGTCTCTAATGGTATAAGGTCAATAATATTATGAATAAGTCGGGTTAAAAAAATAATAATAAAATAGATTCACTCTCGAGTTCATCTTAATGCCACTTGTGATAACTATGCTCTATCTATGAGCTTCCCATGATTAGGGACTTACCCTTTCCTATATTACCTTAACCATGAATTACACACATGCATCAATATTACTATATTGGTACTGCCTATTAACCTAGTGTAAATCCACTAATACATCCTTAACATGAGTGAACTGTATAATAGTTTATTTAAATATAATAAATATATGTATAAGAAACAATACGCAATCACGTACAATATAATCGTTCATTGACCAAGCCTCCACTAACCCCTGACAGTACCTACTTCATATCCATTCCTTAAATATATTAATAATTTAATCCATGTACTATAGTTGACCCCATGGTATCTATATGAATCCCCAAAATTTATTATACAATGGACATGTGGAAAATGATGTTACATTAGCCACACAACTATTGTATTCTAATACTTCATTAAGTTAGCCTACAAGGCCATCATATCCTAACACTATTTCTCAAGTAAATTAATCAAATTCCATTGTGACCTATAGTTAGGAAACTCTAGACCAACACATCATTTCAACTTACATAGTCATGTCAACATGTTACATATAGTATATGAACATGCTCCCCCTCTTATGATACCAATCCACAATGTTTCCACATGTTACATTTGTATTATGAAGAGAAAAGGAGAACATATAATATACTAAATACATCTAATGGAAATAGTTTCATCGTATAGATCACATGTATCTTGTGGCATATCACATAAATAATGATAATAGAAACAAAAAACATATAATCAAACTCTAACCTAGTCTCATTGGTTATACACAAACACATATGATCAAACATCAATTATTGCCTCATGGGAAACAGAAACATGTATTAAAATTCAGACATGTTCTATGAATCTAACAAAACAATTTAATATCATCCTAGAAATATTAATCATGTCATCTAAATGGTAATGAACATCATACCTCAATTTTTTTTATGATAGCATCAAGTAGCAACTAGAATTTCATCACCTGAACCATGCCCATAGCCGACTAGAAAAATATATCGTAAAAAGAACTATTAGATATGATTCTAAAAAATTATAACATGGGATCTATTTCAATACTCATTAAGAGAAAAAAAAATGTGTATAATAATACATTCCAAATGAAAAAAAATCTATCAATGACCATCATCAAATCTATTTGAAGAAAAGTTAAATTTTCTCACTATTGAATTATGATGGAAGATGATAATAGGAGATTCATGTCTCCATGATTGAAAATAAATAAGAACATGCCTTAGAACACAATTCTCTATAATATAAAAATCTTAATCTAATATATACAAAGAAAAAAACTTCATCATTCATACCTTCGTTAATGATACCATATAGTACATATTCAAAACAATGACTAGAAAACATCTGGTAAATTGATGGATTTAACTATAGAAATTTGAACTGATAATAGGGGTTTGAATTGAATAAATTTACATTAAATATCCCAATTTTATATAAAACGCATTTCCCCTTTTATGTTGTAAAATTATAAGGGAAAACATGGTCTTTACATCTATTTCAATTCCAATAAAACTAGTTCTATTACCTTTTCCATTGACTATACATGGTCAAGGTGTTCTTGAACATGAAATGTAAAATAGATTCATCTATGACATATCAATGGTATTTTACCACTTTTACCTCATTAAAGCTTCCAAAATGGCCATAGTGAGGTCCCCCCTGGTTGTAGATCATAGCTTTAGCTGCAACACTCGATACCCATGTCGATTCCTGGCCTTTAAACATTTTTATTTATCGTCTTAAAAATGGGGAACACCACATATTGAGCCACCATCATTATGTTGAATATTGTTTCTAGAAAGATCATTGAAACCCATAATAATCATAAAAAGCCATATAGAATCCAAAAGTCCTTTTCCCATGTTTGTATCATCTCAAGATGCAAAAATAAAAGTCTAAATACAATGCTTAACATATAATAATAAAAAATTTCAAGTCATTACAATCTTCCACATTAGGGATTATAATCCTTGAAAAGAAACTCTATTGGTCCTACTCGAATAACACTGGCCACTAGTCTTAAACATTCAACTCCTACTCACATTTAAAATATAATATTCATCAATTTTTTCACATGAAACTAACAACTAGAACTACCTTCCCCCACAACACGCTATATCTATGGTTTATGATCCACATCAGGTTCCCCACAAAGGATTTATTTGGTTCTAACCCAATATCCTCATAGGATGTCACAATCATAGATAAAAAAATAACTTCTAAAACTGATAAAAATAGAAGACATCATCAAATCCTCAATAATGTAGAGAAATATTTATTTGTCAGGCAATACTACAACACATCTAGTGACCCCCAACAATCCCAAGAACCACAGAAGTAGCACCAAATAGAAAACACAATCACTGATACTAAAGAGAAGATATTTTCTCCTTCTATAAAAACATGGTCATCAATCTATTTATGTGTTAACCAACCACTTCATGATCAACTTCACTATTTCAAACGTCTCTTTCACCATACTCATCACAACAACATATGCCACACACACCTCATTCCAACATAGTGGTTGGGGGAATAACCATTAATGTAGAGTGTAAAAAGGTTAAATCTTAATCTACTCCAAGAAACCATTAGTTTATGATAACTCTAACAAGCATAGATATTTATCCCATGATCCAAAAAAGATGAGGATGAATTACCAATGAATATTCTCAAGGATCCGAATCATTCTCTCGGATAGTCTATATAATTGTGTATGTAACACCCAAGATTTTTATGAGTAATATTTTTTTTATGTTATATATATATCATCAAAGGAATCTTTCACTACACACTAGCTTGAATTACTTTACACGCAATCGCGACCTTCCTCGATAGCTTGCGTTGTACGCAATACCGAGTTTCACTAAATGACGATATGCTATTAAAATATTATTTAAACTAGCCGTTATAAATAGTAATAACCACTTTTTGAAATTTTATCTTTCAAAATGGACCTCATTTTTGGATTCAGAATACCGAAATTAGCCTAGGGTGGAATTTTGGTATTTTTCTGAAAACTTTCAATTTTTGATGAATAGTGAAACCACTAAGTGGTAGGTTAAAAACTAAATTTTGTATAAAACTTAATTTTACCGCTTCTGTGAATGGAATTTCAAAAATACAATAGACACGGTTGATATCAGTAAGTAAAATGTGGTTCAATGAGAAAAAAATAATTTTTTCGTGAATAGTAACTTTTTACTTTTTTACTGCGGTTAATAGTAAATAGGGTAACTAAGGGTAAATATCATATTACTATTACCCTAACACATGTCCTAATTATATTGGATAAGTTTAAATTCGACCAAAAACAAACTTATGAATAAAATATGACCATTTAGGCCCACTTGGATTAGATTAGGACATTTATTATTAATTTATTTAAAGAAGGGTTAAAATAGTTAAAATCAAAGTTTAATAAGTAAATAATTTTTAATATGGGGTTATACATAAGATAAATTATACTATAAATATTCATTAGAAAGATAAAAATATTTCCTACATAATGGTATTTTATTTATAATTTTTAGACATTAAATTATTTAATTTATTTATGACACAATGATGATGTAGTAATTATCTTATTAATGAAATATTGACATAATTGATGTTATAAACACCAAAATAAATGTAATTTGAGACTTTTTAGGAATCCCACTAATTTTCTAAGTTACTATGATATATTATTGTTTATCCAATCAACTCTTTGGA
Organism: Viscum album; assembly: GCA_963277665.1. Taxonomy (NCBI): domain Eukaryota; kingdom Viridiplantae; phylum Streptophyta; class Magnoliopsida; order Santalales; family Viscaceae; genus Viscum; species Viscum album. The sequence continues at coordinate 1,322,608,955 of OY728142.1, read as the reverse complement.
ACATATAATTCTGTTATGACTTTCAAAAAAATCATATATCAAATAGTGTCAAAATTGACGCAAAATAGTTTTTAAATAAAATATTATATTATTAATTGTTATTTTATTCCTAAAAATCTAAGGTTCGGCCAAATGACTTAGACAAGGATATATATATTAATAATAAACAATATGGGGTTCGTTTGTCATGTTATAGTAAGTGTATTAACCATATAGTGTAAGAAAACAAAAAGTCGCAGTAAAAGTTGAATTATTTAACTTAGAGTTAAATCTAATTGATAAGGTTACAATAATAACCTAAACTTGTCTAAATCCTATTGTTTGATAGAATTTCGACCCATCCCCACTTAAATTTCGAAATAAGACCCTTTGGAACCATTAAAAACCGATTTTGACTTTAATATAAAATAATATTTTGAGATATTCCTAAGGTGTTCCTCTCCTCCCTTATTAAAGGGCACCTCCTCCCCCTCCTCCTCACACCAATTTGAGCACTCAAGCTCGGCCAAACCCTACCAAAATCCCTTCTCCACTTCCCTAGAATAATCCCTGAGGTCCTGGTCTTCTTCAAAGACCAATCTTAGTTCCCTAAGTGGAGGATTCAAAGAGGGGTTTGAAAGAAGAGGTAATATCCATTACCGATCTTTTCAATTTCTTTCTTCTTCAACTTCTTCTTCTTTAGTTGTATCATGATAAAGTAATAACATCAGTATTACTTACATAATGATATGTTATTATAAATATGAAACAACCCTAATTCACCTTCTATCCATCCTACGGAAAAATGAAATCACCGCGCGTACGTACGTACGAAATACCGTCTCCACGCCGTGGTGTAATCTATTTTCCACCATCACCTTACAAGGATGGGTATAATGGTGTAATGAGTAACTATATATGATTATTATAAATTTATATTGATACTGAAATAGTATAAATACACTTAAATACAATTCCACAATCATGGGAACAATATCATCGCTCGTGCGTGCGTACGGAATACCGTCTCCACGATGTGATGCGACTCGTTCTACATGATCATCATTACATAATAATTATATAAATTAATTGAATGAATAAATATGATATATGTTACACTAATACCATTCTGGATATAAGGTATCTATAACCTTAAAAGAGGAATACGAATTTATTCGGCAAAACACGCATCAGAACAAAAGGTAATAAAGACCCGAGTAACAAGTAACAATGAAATATTACTAATAAGAAGCTATGAATATGACCATATATGATATCATATCAATGTGTATGATTCTGGAATAATTCAATAACGTTATTTAAACCATTATACAGGATCTTCGGACACGTACAAAGCAAATCGTACCTAAGGTAAGGGAAATATCACAATCTCATTTTTATTCGAGATTGTTTATAATTTGAAATTTACTAGGGTGTATTTTATCATCCACATCCATGTTTCCTCAATATGTAATATTATTTTCATCCACATAAAATTTTTTAAATCCAATTTTACCCTTCGGTTAGTTTTTAGTAAAGGATATGAAAGTAATCTTTTGTCGTTTTTCGTACGAGTTACTTTTTTGACTTTTCCGACAAAAGTACGAAGAATGTTTTTTTAACTTATACGGCATGAATGGATTTTTTAAAACATTATTTCCAAGAAGCTTCCTTTACATGTTTTCAAGTTTATTTTTAATAAAATTCTTTTTTGTACGACATGTTAAGAATGGAAAAGTGTTTTTGAAGTAGAAAGGATATTTTCCTCAAGAATGGAGTTCACATGTTTTATCAAAATTATTTTCCATCTAAGATAATATAGGGTTCTGTTTTTATCCCTATTATTACATTGATTTGATTATGTTGTGAGGGAATTATTTTTATGAAGTCATTTACCTTATATGATTTGTTTTATGATATCATGATGTTTCAAGAATCCCATTTTTGTTACATGTGTTATGCGATGATGTATGATTTATGATTATCTGGCACACATAAGAAAAAATTCATTATAAGATGGGTGGGACCTATATCTCCCTCCAATGCATTGGGTAAAGATTTATATCTCATGAGATAGACATGGCTGGAACGGAAGGTTATTTCGGTTCAGTGATACAGGACTGAAACGAGGAGTGAACTCGGTTAAGAAATGGACTTTGTCCGCTAAGATAGTCTTGGCAATGAGTCATGACTAACAAGAAATGATTTTCCATTATTATGTGTGCATGCCACAAAGTTTCAAGTTTTATGTTATGATTATGGGGATCTCATTTTCACTTCTATGATTTATTCCATGTTAAGATATTATGATCTCTTTTGCAGGTTATGATTTTCAAAAAGATATGATATGATTTTTATTTCCTCTATTTGCCCTTGCTGAGCATTTGAGCTCACCATTTTTTGTATGTTTTCTTTTCCCCAGGTCAGGAAGATGGATATTAAGTAGAATATGCTAAAAGGGACCCTATATATGATTAAATAAATGGGAGACACTGTAGAAGATTTAGGAACCAATTGTTTATGTTTCCCAGTTTCTAAAGAAACTATACCTATACGGTCCTTTGTGGTTTTGTCATATGTTGTAATAAGTGTGCTTAAATTTTGAAGTATTAACAATGTATGTAAAGTATGGGTCGTTATAGTTGGTATCAGAGGAAAGGTATAGTCAACCTTTGGAAACTAGGATGTGAAAGCCTTAGTAAGAACCCTAAGGATAAGTCTAAGCATAGAACACAATCTTAGTGTTTTATAAATGGCCATGAATAAACTAGGATAAGACCTTAAGCGTGAAAATTTTATTCTTGAATTATGTGGTTTTCTATTATAATTAGTGTTTCTCACACTATTATTCTTGGTTTTAGTCAATGGCTGGAACCTGAAGGAACCGTGTTAATGCGGAATGCGATGGCCAATGCAATGATTGTCCCCCTGAGCAACCAAAGGATATGGGAGCTGGAATGAAAAATCATGTAGCCATGCTCACACAACTTTCTCAAGCAATGAATCATGCTGGACTTCCAAATGAACAAAGGAAGGAGCAACATTCTGTTGAATCCTGCATGAGGCAGCGTCCACCTTCTTTCAGCGGTTCAACTGATCCATTAGTTGCTGAAGAATGGATTAGTACCACTGAAAAGATATTTTCAGTTCTTCAATGTTCCGAACATGATAAAGTCATCTTAGTGGTATATCATTTGGAAGGAGAAGCTGATCAATGGTGGGATCTTATCAAGAATACGAGGCCAAGGGATGAAATTGAGTCCATGGAATGGGATGAGCTCAAACACTTATTTTTCAATAAGTATTTCCCTCGTATTCTCCGAACAAAGATGGATAAAGAGTTTCTTGAACTGAAGCAAAGGGATGACGAATCTGTTGGTACCTATGAAGCAAATTTTACAAGACCTACAAGGTACGCTTCTGGTATTATTATCCAACCTGAGAGTAACATCGATCGATTCTTTAGTGGCTTAAAAATAAGTCTTCGAAGGGTGTTAGCCATAAGGGAATTCAATAGCTACGAGGAAATCGTTTGATGTGCTCTCAAAATCGAGATGGAGATTGGAGTAACCCATCAGTCATATGGGTTTGTTAAGAAGAGGAAAATGGAATTCGAAGGAAAATCTAAAGAGCACACTGAAAAGAAGATGAGCTTTCCCTTATTCTCAAAGTGTGGAAGGAAACATGGAGGGAGTTGTCTTAAAGGGACATGTAAATGTTTCGAATGTGGAAATGAAGTTCATTGGGCATTTGACTTCTGCGATAATGGGAAGAAGATGTCTAATGATGCAAACAAAGGAAGGGATACATAGAATGAACATAATACACTTCAATTTTTCAGGTGAAAGGAGATGGGGTATTATGCCAATCAATGCCCAAATCCAAGAGTTGATGATGATGGTCAACATCAACAAACTCTTAAGGCTAAAGACAAAGGAAAGTCACATGCAATTTCTATCAGTGATGTGGAGTATGATAACGAAGTGGTGAAAGGTACACTTATCATCCAATCTAAAGTAGAAAATGTTTTATTTGATTCTGGATCCACCCACTCTTTTATTTCTGAAGAATTTTCTAAGGGTATCACCGTATTACCTCAACAATTAGATGTTGAGTTAGCTGTGACAACACCTAATGGCACATCAATCGCATCAAAAGTTTATAATTATTCTCCAATTGACATTTATGGGAAAGTGATTCCTTCAAATCTTGTGATCCTTCCTTTAGTGGAATTCGATGTGATTCTTTTCATGGATTGGATTTCTTTATACGGAGCTCATATCAATTGCCAAAGAAGGGAAGTCACATTTCATATTTCAGATCAATCTATGATCGTATATCAATGAAAGGATGAACATAACCTTCCAGAGGAAATTTCATCCATTTTATGGGTATTGATTCCACTAAATGAAGGTTATTTATCTCAAATGGTTGGTGAGAAACACGTGATAAAGAATATTCCCATCGTACGGGAGTTTGATGATGTCTTTCTGGAGGAATTACCGGGTCTTCCACCTAATCGTGAAGTTGAGTTTTCAATAGAACTCGTACCGGGTGCATTTCCTATTTCAAAGACACCTTATAGAATGGCCCCAATTGAGTTGTAGGAATTGAAGAAGAAACTCCAAGAGAATCTTGATAAGGGATTCATACACCCTAGTGCGTCACCATGGGGAGCACCTGTTCTATTTGTTAAGAATAAAGATGGATTAATGAGACTCTGCATTGATTATTGAGAACTTAACAAGATCAATATCAAGAACAAATATCCTCTCCCACGCATTGATGACTTATTTGACCAACTATGCGGAGATCAATACTTTTCCAAGATTGATCTTCGTTCAGGGTATCATCAATTAAGGGTCAAAAGGGAGGATATACCAAAGACGGCTTTCCGTACAAGGTATGGACACTATGAATTTATAGTGATGCCATTTGGTCTTACTAATGCCCCTGCTATCTTCCTGGATCTAATGAATAGAGTCTTTAGAGACTATCTTGATCAATTTGTGGTAGTATTTATAGACGATATTCTTGTCTATTCAAAGAGCAAGGAAGAGCATGAAGATCACTTGAGAATTATATTGAAGACCCTGAGAAAGGAGAAGCTTTATGCCAAATTTATCAAGTGTGAATTTTGGATTCAAAAAGTTGCATTTTTGGGTCACATAACCTCAAAAGAGGGGATATCTGTGGATCCATCAAAAAACAGAGGTTATCGAAAGATGGTTGAGACCAACAATAGTAACTGAGATCCGATGTTTTCTTGGTTTGGCTGGATATTATTGACGTTTTGTAAAAGATTTTTCACGATTATCTAACCCACTCACCAAGTTGACTCGGAGAGGAGTTAAGTTTGTTTGGACAGAGGAATGTGAAGAGAATTTAAAGGAGTTGAAAATAAGGTTATCCAGTGCACCTGTGCTCACACTGCCTTGTAGTGGAGAAAGGTTTGTGATCTACAGTGATGCATCCAAGAAGGGATTGGGGTGTGTTCTTATGGAAAATGATATGGTGATAGATTATGCATCATGATAGTTGAAAATCCATGAGAAAAATTACCCAACACATGATTTGGAGTTAGCTGCGTTAATCTTTGCATTAATGATTTGGAGGCATTACCTTTATGGTGAAAGGTGTGATATTTATACTGATCATAAAAGTTTAAAGTATATTTTCACAAAAAAGGAGCTGAATATGCATCAAAGAAGATGGTTGGAGCTGATTAAGGATTATGACTGCTCAATCCATTACCACGCTGGGAAAGAAAACAAGGTGGCAGATGCATTAAGTCGACAAGACCATGCTAGTTTATCCATGATGAGGATCACAAAAGATCCAATATTTATGGATTTACAAAGGATGGATCTTGGAATTATAATGGAAGGGGAAAAATCTTATCTTTATCAAATGAATGTTCAGCCTTCTATACATGTAAAGATTAAAGAGGAACAGAAAGAAGATGTCGAGTTACAAAAGAAGGTGAGAAATGTTCCTGAATTCAACCTTGATTATGATGGGATAATAAAGTTCAGGAATCGGGTTTGTGTTCCTCCCATCCCCAAATTAAAGAAGGAGCTGCTGGATGAGGCTCATAGTTCTTCATTCTCTATTCATCCTGGAAGCACGAAGATGTATAGGGACCTGAAAGAGTACTTCTGGTGGGATGGAATGAAAAGAGATGTTTCTGAATATGTCTATCAATTCTTAGTTTGTCAACAAGTTAAAGCTGAGAGACAGAAGTCTAAGGGGATGTTACAACCATTACCCATACCCGAATGGAAATGGGAAAACATCACTATGGACTTTGTCACAAGACTTCCTAAAACATCCAAAGGAAATAATGATATCTGGTTCATAGTTGATCGTCTTACAAAGTCTGCACACTTCATTGCTATTAGAGAGGATTTCTCTCTAGATTAGCTTGCCAGGATATTTGTAAAGGAAGTGGTAAGATTGCATGGAGTACCACTTTCTATTATATCTGATCGGGATCCGAGATTTACCTCGAAGTTCTGGCGAAGTCTTCATCATACTCTGGATATAGAGTTGAGTTTCAGCACTGCTTATCATCCTCAGACAGATGGTCAGTCTGAGAGAACAATTCAAACCCTAGAAGATATGTTGAGAGCATGCTCTATGGATTTCAAAGGAGTTTGGGATCAACACCTACCTTTGGTTGATTTTTCTTATAATAATAGCTTTCACTCTAGTATTCAGATGGCTCCTTATGAATCTCTCTATGGAAAGAAATGCAGGACTCCAACTTGCTGGGATGAAGTTGGGGAAAGAAAGCTATTAGAACCTGATCTCGTTGATGAAAAGGCAAAAAAGGTTAGATCTATTCAGCAACACATAAGAGCAGCTCAGAGTCAACAAAAAAGTTATGCCGACAACCGAAAAAAAGACCTAGAGTTTGAAGTGGGTGATAAAGTGTTCTTGTGAATATCTCCCTGGAAGAGGGTTATGAGATTTGGAAGGAAGGGGAAGTTGAGCCCTAGATATATCGGTCCTTTCAAAATACTGGATCGTGTTGGAAAGGTAGCTTACCAATTGGTGCTTCCACTGAATCTCTCTCAAGTTCACAATGTGTTCCATGTATCTCTCCTGAGAATGTACATTCCTGATCCTTCACATGTACTCAGCTTAGAAGTTGTACCACTGGAGCAAGATCTTTCTTATGAAGAACAACCGATAGAGATTCTGGATCATAGCGAAAAATTCCTACGAAACAAGACCACTCGATTGGTGAATGTTTTATGGAGGAACCACCAACTTGAAGAAGCTACACGGGAGCTTGAGGATATGATGAGGGAGAAGTATCCTCATCTGTTTGTTACAAAGTGACGAATTTCGAGGGTGAAATTCTTTTTAAAGGGGGTAGAATGTAACACCCGAGATTTTTATGAGAAATATTTTGTTTTTATGTTATATATATATCATCAAAGGAATCTTTCACTACACACTATCTTGACATACTTTACACGCAATCACGACCTTCCTCGATAGCTTGCGTTGTACGCAATACTGAGTTTCACTAAACGACGATATGCTATTAAAATATTATTTAAAATAGCCGTTATGAATAGTAATAAGCACTTTTTGAAATTTTATCTTTCAAAATGGACCTCATTTTTGGATTCGAAATACTGAAATTAGCCTAGGGTGAAATTTTGGTATTTTTCTGAAAACTTTCAATTTTTGATGAATAGTGAAACCACTAAGTGGTAGGTTAAAAACTGAATTTTGCATAAAACTCAATTTTACCACTTCTGTGAATGGAATTTTGAAAATACGACAGACACGGTTGATATCAGTAAGTAAAATGTGATTCAATGAGATAAAAATAATTTTTTGGTGAATATTAACTTTTTACTTTTTTACCGCGGTTAATAGTAAATATGGTAACTAAGGGTAAATATGATATTACTATTACCCTAACACATGTATTAATTCTATTGTATAAGTTTAAATTCGACCAAAAACAAAGTTAGGAATAAAATATGACCATTTAGGCCCACTTGGATTAGATTAGGACAATTATTATTAATTTATTTAAAGAAGGGTTAAAATAGTTAAAATGAAAGTTTAATAAGTAAATAATTTTTAATATGGGGTTATACATAAGATAAATTGGACTATAAATATTAATTAGAAAGATAAAAATATTTCCTACATAATGGTATTTTATTTACAATTTTTAGACATTAAATAATTTAATTTATTTATGACACAATGATGATGCAGTAATTATCTTATTAATGAAATATTGACATAATTGATGTTATAAACACCAAAATAAATGTAATTTGAGAATTTTTATGAATACCACTAATTTTATAGGTTAATATGATATATTAGTGTTGATTTATTCAACTTGTTTCGAACATATAATTCTGTTACGACTTTCACAAAAATCATATATCAAATAGTGTCAAAATTGACACAAAATAGTTTTTAAATCAAATATTATATTATTAATTGTTATTTTATTCTTAAAAATATAAGGTTCGGCCAAATGACTTAGATAAGGAAATATATATATTAATAATAAACAATTTGGGGTTTTTTTTGCATGTTATAGTAAGTGTATTAACCATATAGTGTAAGAAAACAAAAAGTCACGGTAAAAGTTAAATTATTTAACTTAGAGTTAAATCAAATTGATAAGGTTAAAATAATAACCTAAACTTGTCTAAATATTATTGGTTGATATGATTTCGACCCATCGCCACTTTACCTTCGAAATAAGACCCTTTGGAACCATTATAAACCGATTTTGACTTTAATATAAAATAATATTTTGAGATATTCCTAAGGTGCCCCTCTCCTCCCTTATAAAAGGGCACCTCCTCACCCTCCTCCTCACACCAATTTGAGCACTCAAGCTCCACCAACCCCTACCAAAATCACTTATCCACTTCCCTAGAATAATCCTAGAGGTCCTGGTCTTCTTGAAAGACCAATCTTAGTTCCCTAAGTGGCGGATTCAAAGAGGCGTTTCAAAGAAGAGGTAATATTCATTACCGAAATTTTCAATTTCTTTCTTCTTCAACTTTTTCTTCTTTAGTTTGTATCATGATAAAGTAATAACATCAGTATTACTTACATACTGATATGTTATTATAAATATTAAACAACCCTAATTCACCTTCTATCCATCCTACGGAAAAATGAAATCACCACGCGTGCGTACGTACGAAATACCGTCTCCACGTCGTGGTGTAATCTATTTTCCACCATCACCTTACAAGGATGGGTATAATGGTGTAATGAGTAACTATATATGATTATTATAAAGTGATATTGACACTGAAATAGTTTAAATACACTTAAATACAATTCCACGATCACGGGAACAATATCATCGCTCGTACGTACGTACGGAATACTGTCTCCACGATGTGATGCGACTCGTTCTACATGATCATCATTACATAGTAATTATATAAATGAATTGAAAGAATAAATATGATATATGTTACACTAATACCATTCTGGATATAAGGTATCTATAACCTTAAAAGAGGAATACGAATTTATTCAGCAAAACACGCATAAGAACAAAAGGCAATAAAGACCCGACTAACAAGTAACAATGAAATATTACTAATAAGAAGCTAAGAATATGACCATATATGATATCATATCAATGTGTATGATTCTGGAATAAGTCAATAACATTATTTAAACCATTATACAGGAGCTTCGGACACGTACAAAGCAAATCGGACCTAAGGTAAGGGAAATATCACAATATCATTTTTATTCGAGATTGTTTATACTTTGAAATTTACTGGGGTGTATTTTATCATCCACATCCATATTTCCTCAATATGTAATATTATTTTCATCCACCTACAATTGTTTAAATCCAATTTTACCCTTCGGTGAGTTTTTAGTAAAGGATATGAATGTAATCTTTTGTCGTTTTTCGTACGAGGTACTTTTTTGACTTTTCTGACAAAAGTACGAAGAATGTTTTTTTTAACTTATACAACATGAATGGATGTTTTAAAACATTATTTCCAATAAGCTTCCTTTACAAGTTTTCAAGTTTATTTTTAATCAACATCTTTTTTGTACGACATGTTAAGAAAGGAAAAGTGTTTTTGATGTAGAAAGGATATTTTCCTCAAGAATGGAGTTCAAATGTTTTATCAAAATTGTTTTCCATCTAAGATAATATAGGGTTCTATTTTTATCCCTATTATTACATTGATTTGATTATGTTGTGAGGGAATTATTTTTATGAAGTCGTTTACCTTATATGATTTGTTTTATGATGTCATGATGTTTCAAGAATCCCATTTTTGTTACATGTGTTATGCGATGATGTATGATTTATGATTATGTGGCACACATAAGAAAGGATTCATTATAAGATGGGTGGGACCTATATCTCCCTCCAATGCATTGGGTAAATATTTATATCTCATGAGAAAGACATGGCTGGAACGGAAGGTTATTTCGGTTCAGTGATACAGGACTGAAACGAGGAGTGAACTCGGTTCAGAAATGGACTTTGTCCGCTATGATAGTCTTGGAAATGAGTCATGACTGACAAGAAATGATTTTCCATGATTATGTGTGCATGCCACAAAGTTTCAAGTTTTATGTTATGATTATTTGGATCTCATTTTCACTTCTATGATTTATTCCATGTTAAGATATTATGATCTCTTTTGCAGGTTATGATTTTTAAAAAGATATGATATGATTTTTATTTCCTCTATTTTCCCTTGCTGAGAATTTGAGCTCACCCTTTTTTGTATGTTTTCTTTTCCCCATGTCAGGAAGATGGATATTAAGTAGAATATGCTAAAAGGGACCCTAGATATGATGAAATAAATGGGAGACACTGTAGAAGATTTATGAACCAGTTGTTTATGTTTCCTAGTTTCTAAAGACATTATACCTATACGGTCCTTTGTGGTTTTGTCATATGTTGTAATAAGTGTGCTTCAATTTTGAAGTATTAACAATTTATGTAAAGTATGGGTCGTTATAGTGTATGATACACAATACTAATTTTCAACTTAGTTCCCAAATAATTTTTAAATCCATTCCAAAGACATGACATAAAATAGAAATATTTTCCTACTATAGTACTTTATTTCAATCCATGAATCCATACAATATCTTAAACATTCAAGATTATGAACTCATAAAAAGGATAAGCCTATCATATCAGTAAGAAATTATCCACTTTCATCAACTAATCGATTATCAACCAAATGGAATCAAGAGTCCATGGGACCAATTTAATCTCATTAAGAATTAAGACACCACATAATATATCTTACACAATGGTACTAGAAGTGATGAAGAAAAACACTTGGATGTTGATGCTCAACTGTTTCCCTTTTGCTGGTAGGGAAACATGAAACAAAAATAGTAACATATGTCTTCATACATGGACACCAAAACTGATGTTTGATCTCTTGGTACATATTAATCGATCCTAGTTTCACTACCCTCTTTGAAGAATTACATTCACTCATAAACGCAACCCATAATCCTTTAATGTATCCACTACCCACTCTACCTCAAACTCATCTGATTCCATCCAACTTCTAAAAACACATTCTAAACCCACACATCTGTGGAGTTTTCCATCTAAAAGCAGATGTAATGGAATTACCATCTCCCATAGTATGGGCCTTCTTAAAGTAAAATTTCTATAGATAATCAACCTAAAAACATATTCCTCAAGATCATATCCTTCTAGGATAATATATCTCAAAGGAACTTGTGGTTCATTTAAAAAATAGGCCTATCAATGTATATATAATGCCTCTAACACATTAGTGTTTGGACAATAGCTTCTGATTTTAATTCAGAATTTTTTTAGTTCTACTAATGGGTTTATAGATGACATGACCTCTAAGTAATTTTATCATCCCAATACAATATCTATTCACCTAATAGTACTATAGGGGAATCAATAAAATCATCTTATTCAATCCCATGATATGGAATTTTTATAATAGTGGCTATCATCAGACTTGTCTTCTTCTCTAGGAAGAACTCCCCACATTGATCTATCCACTTGAACTTCACTACAATATTATTTAGACAAATAATTTGTTATTTAAAACAATATATGTCTTGTATAGACCATCATTAATACCCAACAGAACCAATGGATATTTTGATCTCAAACACAATCCACAGATGATCCTATGACATTACCTCGTCCACCTTATCTAGGTCTATAGATACTACTACCTTCATGAATTAATTACCAACAAAATAAAACCACCAAAATAATTAATCTATGCTTCAATAGTTTGTTAATAATTATATGTTCTCAAAGACTAATCAATGAAATCCCATATATATATTTATGAATTTTTGTGTTTTTTTGTATATGAGGATATCCTAAATAAAAAACCATAATTAAGGAGTTGAGATGTAGTTTTAAAATCATGTTCATGATAACCATGAACACCATAAGAGAATATGTTAGTCCAAAAGGAATTAAAATATACTCGTATAGTCTATATATACTCTTTAACATTACATAGGAATTTTTACCTCTCTAAATCATATCTGATGTATCATAATCTTAATTAAATAATGTTAAACCACTGGGTGCCCTAAAAATACTAAAAAAAATACATTGATCCTTCAAAATGGGTATTGGTTATTCATAGACTCCTTGTTCAACATCATGTAGTAAATATAAAACTAACAACTACTTCCTTCCTTTTTGAAAAAAATATTGAATCACCCTAGGGATAAATGGTTTGTGTGATAAATCCCTTTAACTCTTAATTATTGAGTTTTATATTGACTTCCTTCAAATCCGTAGGAACCATACAATATAGGTGAATCAGTATAAATTGAACTCCATGATTGAGATCGAACTAAATGTCAATTCCTATCATCGGAGGAATTATTACAAATTAATAAAAAATAATTCATGATTTAGATCCACGACTCAATGAAAATAATAGTCCTAGATAAACCACATGAACCAACTAAAAACATACATTATAATAGCTCCACTAAGTTAGGTAAGGTCACAATCTACTCGCATCAATATCTCATTCATAAACCATCAAAAAAATATCTCCCTTGGGTTAGACTAAGGATAAACTTCACCTATATCAGTAGATGTGCACCTGATAACTAGTCATCCAGACCATGCTAAAGGTTACATCAATTTTAGTCATCTCTAGGATCATGAAATACAATCAAATTATATGGATAGAATCTCCTATATGTTAGCCTGGAAATATCTTCTAATGACTCACTTAACTCCTCAAGAGTGTATTAAGATGTAGTAACACATGAGATGGCATTACTGATAATACATAATGAATTATAATATTCATAGATATAAATTAATTAGATAAAAAAATATAAAAAAGATCATTATAGATCATAGATTTGATCAAACCTATACCTAAAAAAGTTTATGGTTCCTCTCTATAGTTAGTTGAAACCTTTTACACTGCACCTAATTGGCCTATATCATATCAATGTTCTTATCCTTATTATGAATTACTAACACGATTTATCATCATCTAAGGGGTATGAAAAAAATACTAAGGTCCTCATCTGGTCAAATAGATCAATGTATATGTCTTACTCAAACTACCATGAGACCCCATCCATGATTCCTTTGAGTTAAAACACTATATATATTAATTATTTCAGAACTGATCACAGTTAATATTTGGATTCAAAAAATTGATAATTACCACACTTCCAATTGTTTAAACATTGAGGACCTTTATAAAACAAATAATGTGTTGACTAACCACAAATCTAATCCAGTTGTCTAATGCCTATAAGATATGAATCCCCCACTTTTATCTTCCTAACACTAGAATAATATATAGAAAGTCCACTAGAGACTATAAAAACCCTACAAATATATCCTCATGCGAACCCTTCATGACTATCAGGGCCTTGAGAATCACCTTTATATATGACTTAAGGTAAAAATTCTTATCCTATAGTCTCTGATCGTGATAAATTTTCATCTTTAACATTCGATACGTTTTCACCTTGGTCCCTAACAAATGAGTATCAAATCAAAGAAACTCGATGAAATATTCTATGTAAGTAGGTACCATCATCATCCCATGACGATGTTCGATGAAATCGTGTACTTGATCTAGTTTCATCATACCTTGAAATAACTCATCAGAGAAGAACTATTTCATGGTCATCAAAGTCAAAGATTCACACCTTAGTGCTTGGATCATAACCCTCCATCATCATCTAGAGGGTCCCTAAAGCATTAAGAAATCCATATTCAATTGTTGATTTGATAAATTCCTTATTATTTCAAGTATACCGTCAATAATTTCAATTCCTATTTCTACAACTCGATGTCCTCTATTACCATAGAAGGATGAAGGATTGTGGAGATGAATTTCTTTTGAATAATTAACTATATCCATGGATACCCCATCCCTAAAAAATGTATTATTTGTATGACCTCTAGATGAAGGGTCCCTTCTTCCCAAAAAATTTGTATGTAATGGTACATTCTCAACTACATTATTCTATATAATTGAGGTGGAACCATAACACTCTCCCTTATGGGAGCATTCTCACTTCCTACACTATGAGACCTAGTCATGGATCTCTAGGGTGGTATTTTATGAAATGGAAATGAACATTCATAACACTTAAATAAACTATATTTGTTACTTATTAGGTAGACATAAGTGAATTGTATTAGATTTCACATCCTAGGAGATACCACAGATAAGGTATAACCCACATAGTTCTATATAAAAATTAATTATTATCCTTTGTAACTATATTTTATTTATAATATATATATATATATATAATAAAAACAACTTACTAATGTTCAAATAATTAATTCCAATATATATCACAGTTGAGAGAACATAGATATATCACTCAATATAGAACATAGGTCTATCCTGAACTAGCATAAAAACAAAGTAATTAAATTAAAAAAACTTTTTTTGTATCACATAACATGTAGATATATGAAAAGTTCTCCTACACTACTATCTATGATGTATGAATGCACACAAAATCCCCTAAATAGTAATAAAACAATTTATATAAGATCAATATTAAACAATAAAATAATAAAAGTAATAGTATCCCCAATAATGGTTACTCAGTGGTCCATTACACAAATGTTGGTCGGGAATATATCAAACTCCCCAACCATAGTCCCACTCAACTTACCCCTTTTCTATTTTCACTAAATATAATTAAAGAATAATTAAATATAGAAACCCTCCTTTGATTACACTTTGAAATTCCACATACCAAATAATTAAATCTGAGCCTGAGTTCAAGATTTCATATCATGTTACTCCCCATATAAAAGAGTTTTCTGACTAGCATGGAGGGTCTGAGTTTTATTAGTAGGGTGAATATACCCTCATCATAAAAAACCCAATAATATAAAATAACATGAGGAATAAACGAAAATTTATATAGTAATGACATGGAAATTATCTCAGGTAGGAAATAATAATAAAGGAATGACCCCCAATGTGGGAGGTAAATAGGAGTATTAGTAAGACTAGTAGGTAAATAAATATATTGTGGAATCACTCTAGAGTACGACCTGGTACCTCATATGATCACCAAGATCCATCTCCTAGAACCCTGTTGATAGAGCCTTTCACATTTATACATCCATTACCATGAATTCCTCATGTTCATCTAGATTCCCATGTAGGGTGTGCGTATAATATTATTTGGACACCACCAATATATTATATTGTATACCATCATGATAAATTGTTGTGAAAGAAACGCCACACAAAAATGTAACAAGAGGTCATTCACTGAATATACAACTAGAAACCCCCTACAATGCCTTCATTATCTCCATGATAGAAACATAATTATAACATAAATAATATAATAAGGGTGACTATATAGAAAAAATATGTATCCAAATAATTTATTCACTACAAGACACATGGTTATATAGTCTCATGTAAGAGAAAATTTAATCGTATTCTAAACATGGTAAATTAATTTCCTTAGAAGGAATGTCTCACGTCCATGAATATATATTATATTAGATTAATTATATAAACTACCAAAGTAGTTAAGTATCACTCCAAATAATATCATAAGGTATATAGTATCTTACTTTTCTAGGTTCAAGCCACATTCCAGTCCAATTTCTAACATGATATTTCAATCATTACTAAATGAATTAGAGTTGTATTTAATTCTAGGCCAACCAATAACATTTTGAAAATAATATATATGTCTCCAACATGACTATAAAATATTCCTTATATTATATCCCATCAAATGAAATGGGTTTCTTGGATATTTTATTATAACATAACCCATAGAAAACAAATGGATATTGTAAACTTTTAATAACTTCATCGTAGATAAAATCATGGAAAAGGAATTGGTTTCATATAAATATTTTCACCATAAAAAACTATCCAGATAAATAAAACATAAGATAAATCAGGTTTTATTATCTTTCATGATTATACATATCATTACATGTTCATTAAAACATTCAAGAGGAAAAACTATTTCCACATAGAAAATAAGATTTCAAAAACATAGAATTCATTTAATATTTTGAATATAATTTTCATTTGAAATAGACATGAAAATTTATAAATGAATATTTATTTTATTGATTGTTCATGATGTCCAGAATTTCTATTCATGCCATAAAAGTAAAATGGAAACATTCCATTCAATTTTATATAAAAAATACAAAAGGTATTTCTTTAGAAAACAACTAGAAGAGACATTTTAAAACATTTTTCAAAATTACTAAAGCGAGTAAAAAATATTTCTCACAATAATTTTTGAATATTAAAAACATTAATGAAACCATTTTTCAAAAAATTTATATGGGATAAAAAATAGACTGGAGTAAGAAAATTATTCTTTTTCCATTTAAAATGTTCTTTCAATATCGAATGTAAATAAAGTGAGGATAATTAAATTAAAGTATATATACTTATGAAATAACAGTAATATAATAAATTTCATGAGTTTAATGAGATTTATATAATAATATATCATCATCGTAATCTTAGTCTTAAGCATTCATGGTAAAAAATAATTTTGTGATATAAAACATTTATCGCTTTGGTACCATTTAAATTCTAATTCCCTTGAAAAAAATAACTATATATGGATATATAAATCTATATAAATTTCATATGATATTAATAAAATTATTTCATGGGATTTATTTACACCAGAGAAAGTATAAAAATTGGTGAATATGGAATGTTCTGCATAGAGATAAAAGTGAGATAAAAATCTCATACCTCGAATTCAACTTTCTTTGAAAACAATATAAATTATATTATACTAAATATAATCTTTTTATAATTATATTTTCTAGTCAGTAAAATAATTATAAAATAATAAATTATCCATTTGTAATATTTAAACACTCATTTATCAAAAAATATTTATTCAAATCTTTTCTTTAGATGTTAATAGATTCATTTATCATGAGTATTTCAACTTAGTAGATTAGGTCCTTGTACTTTAATAAAGGTTATATCATCTCTAGAATGTCAATATTGATTAAAATATAGTATATATATATTATATGTATTGATATATTTAATAATCCATAAAAGTTATATGTATAAAACATATTTACTCCATTCATAGAGACAATAGGTCAAACCTAAAATTGATTGTAGTTTTTACTTTTTGATAGATGGAGAGAAATATAGTTAAAAAATAATTGACTATTAAAAAATCACTATTATTTCATATAAATTATTTATTTTAATTATATATATATATATATCCTTATTATCATTATTTTAAAAAATTCTAGAACAAATCACATCCATTCATAGTGGTGGAAGTCCACATGTACATACGATCGATGTTATTAATTTCCAACGGATTGGAAGGTAATAAGGTTAATGTGAAATTCAAATTATAGAAGTGTTAATTTTTTATAGGTATCATATATAAATATTAAACCCATCATGATATACATCCTTGAAGTATGGTGGTGTAAAATTAATTTTATCACTATACGGGGATGGTGATCCATACATTTGCACAAGTGATAATTTCACCTCCCATTAGATGGGAAAGTGGGTTGATAATGGTGATTTCATAATCACCATAAAATTTCATTATATTTTGGATACTTAAGTTATTATATTATGATAAATGCCATATATTTATTAGAGGTAATGAATTATTAAAATGAAATTTATTAGTTAAAGTGATTACATTTTCATTGAAAAAACATTGTTTCTCTCATATTAATGAATTTAATATTCATCATTTGGAATGAACAAACCTATAAAATGTTGATAATTAATTTCATAATGAGTTTTGGTGGTATTTTCAAGATGTATGGATCAAAGTTTTGTAAGTAATAAGAAGTATGTGTTTCCTTTTATAAGGTAGAGAGAGGAGTCACATAAAACTTCTTTAAGTATTAAAATATAAAAAAGACATTTTCATGAAATTTATTTCTAGATGGACAAATATTAAATTATAAATTTATATTTTGAGGTAATATCTTCAAAAACATAATTTTTTTAGGTTTATGTGGTGTTTTAAATCTTACCTTTCTATTTAACCCTTTAGTTAACACGTTTTAACTATAAGTATATTAAAAGACTTTTGACTATTAAAAGGTTATAATTTAACATAAAAGGAAACTATTAAAACATAAATGGAAAAGGATTAAAAAATTTACCATAATTTTTTTAAATTATAAAATTTAAAGATATTTATAATTTTTTAATAATTTAATAAAATAATAGTTTCATCAAATATAATTGATGACATTTTTGGCACCATCTATTAATTTTCACATTAAATACACAAATAAAAATATTTAATTTTATCAAACTCATTTTACAAAACATGAATATGTTATATTTATCATAAAAAGTCATGGAACATGATAACCCAAACAAATTATCTTATATTTAATATTTTTAATTTCACTTATTTTATTTTTCTATTATTTAAAAAAAATATTATTTCAGTGTGCTAGTAGAATTTGTGGAAGTTTTATAATAAATCAAAATTATAAATAAAATAATATATTAATATGTTTTAATTACTCAAAAATTACTATTAATATTCATTAACAACATTATTTTTAACCAATTTGAATAAAAAAATAGATATTTAAAAAATGATAGTGACATTTTATAATATTCATTCCTTTTGGATATTATATGATTCATTTTCCTAGAAATATGTCTCTTAGGAAATTAAATTTTAAAAAATTATTAAGGGTCTAATGAAATTCATCTTATAAAAATTATGATGAATAATGGTGATGAAAACACTTAGTTTTTGCCAATATTAACATGATTCATCCTTAAGTGAGATGATAAATTTTTTCATGGTTACAAAGCATATTGACGAAAAATAAACGGGGAATATTTAATAAATTTAAATATTATAATTAAAAATACTTAATCTAGTTTTTATGTTTCAATTTTTATAAGTGGTAAAAAAAGTTTTAGTATAATAAGAAAAACACGACAAAAACTACTTTTTAGAAGAATAAAATTTTAGGCATAAAACTAGGCACCACTTATATGACACCTAGAAAAAATATTATATGAATATTATAATTTATTAGTTAATATATTATATAAAAATTTAATTATAATAATTCACTGTTACTAATCAATTATAATATTTAATATAAAATCACATTACATGCATAAAAATAGTTTTTCCGTAAAATGACTTTTCATCTACAAAATTGTTTTCATACAAAACTATAAAATAAAATTAATTAAAATTATGTTAATTGTTTTACTCAAAATATTTGGGAAATAAATACAATTATAAATAATTATAAAATAATTTAAAACAATATAAACTCTTGAAATGAACATGTATTTTTAAATAAAAATTAGTATTTTTAAATATTCATTGAAAAAACGTATTTTTCAGAAACTTATCAAAAAAATCCTAATATAATAATGAAATTATGAATTCAATATTTATATACTAAATAGAACAAATTAAATATTCCAAAAATTAATAATAATATAAATTCATTAAAATATAAATAAAAACCATTTTTGATGAAAAACATTTTTTGAATAATTAAATGACCTTTCTAAAAAAAATTTCTTATTTATTAAAGATTAATAATTAAATTTTCATTGATAATAATATATATATATATTTCAATATTTGGTTAATCCTACTCACAGGCGTCTATTCAACCACTATGTTGATAGTATCAAGAAATAATAATATGTTGTGTTTATTTTAAGCTCAATATTTCAAATTGTATACACTGTCAAATAAGGTGTTATATAAAAAATATCATGTTGTTAAGTTCTCACCCATTAAACAAAGATTTCCTTATAAATCTTAAATTTTTCTCGGTAATCAATTGATTGGTATTTTTATATTCCTTTATTAAAACCCCATAATGTAAAATGGGTTAATAAAACATCCTCTTCAAAAGAGGAAAAGGAATATATGATGGTTGTTTGGAATAAGACATAACTTGGTAACCAAATAAAATAAATTCAGTGGGAAGTGAATATATAAACATTGAAGGAAGAAATTAATTTCTATATAATGATGGAGAATTTTAATGACCATTGATCATAAAAAAGTGAGTGATTGTGAGACTATTAACAACCATAGAAACATAATTCATTCAGGTACAGAAAATGCCATTTATTCATTGGAATTGATGTTAAAATGATAATATTTTTTTCTGATCATTTTCCTATAATTTATAAATATCTATTCCATCAATATGAAGAAAATTTATAAATATACATACTTCAAAATTATAATTTAATTTATTTAATAAAATTTCACCACCAGATCATTTATTGCTCTAAATAATGAGTATTCATGGTGTTTTTTCTTCTATGATTGAATAACTATAATAAAATTATAACAAATCAAAAAATAATATAAATATATTCCTACTATCATTATACATTAACCAAAACCATAAAATAGGTTATAAAAATGTATTATTGTTCTCAAAAGTAATATGCATTCCCATGAAAGAGTACAACATTATCTCTGAATCCCCAATTATAACACAAAAAATTTCATCTAAAGTTATTCCATAATTATTATACCTACAACCCAAATTATATAAAGAAACACAAAATTATATAATGATTTATTATTAAAGGATATATCATACCCTTCAACTCACATCTTCATAAAATTAGTTTCATTCATCCTAGAAAATCATCCTTGTTAAATCACATATTAAACCTAAAGGTTCTATATTACTCAAAACAATAAAAAATATCCCAAAAAATCCTTAATCATAATGATTAATAACTATATACTATTATATTTTTTTAACATAATTAAATTATATTGAATCAAATTTTTGATCTTACCTGAAAGGTGTTCTTCATCATGAGGATATATATTATTTAAAATATCACATCATCAATGGATCACTTTTTAATCATCATTATATTCTATATACCACTATCTGATATACCATAATTTAAATAACATTAAATTATATACAAATAGCATGGTTTATTAAAAACTAAATAGTTTACTCTTCATAAAAACCATTAAAATACTCAAGTCACTTTGAAATTCAGTCACATAAAAACCTAAAAATGTTGTGTTGACGAAATTGAATTTATGGTAAAATATAAACACATGATAGTAACTATAAATCTTAATATGACTTCACAAAAAAACATATATGGCTCTAAAAATTTACAAAATCTTTAATACTCAAATAATTTCATAGACTATTGAATATATTACATAAAATCTAGAAATGAAATAAACATCATCAAATATGACCTGAATAATCATTTTATTACCTAATCAATTTCATGGTTTCTAATATAATCCCATTAATTTCAATCATATATTTATCCAAGTAAAAATTATTAAATTTCATGGATATTATTACAATTAGACATATGTTTTCAAAATCTATTGTCAAATAATATAACTAATTTTCATTATTATTTTTTCTATTATATCATTGATATAATTATTGAATCCTAATACAAAATTCATTTGTTGGAATAGAAAAGTTCCTTCCATATTCATGAAGAAAACCATTGGATTAAGTAATTGTCTTAGATAATTTCCATATTCCATACACATGAGTAATTGAAATATAAATGGTACTTTAGGAATTAACTTATTTTCCAACATCAAAATATTCATTTTAAATAAGAAAATAATTTATCTATTTCATTCATTTGAACAAAAAAACATATTTTCATTCCATTGATTCCTTCCTTTGAGTGTTTCATCCCAAAATATTGGCATACATAAAGATGAATATTATTTCCCCTATCTTATTTAGGGAACTCAATGTTAATATTATTCAGTCTTCTAGGAAACTCACTTCTATAGTAGTTTTTAATTATATAATCATATATATGATTAGGAATAATCACAAATATTAAGCTTCCAGATCTGGTTTCATTTTGTTACTCATGAAGAAAATCATGCCACTATACGTAAATATTAATATAAATCCTTTGGGATCCAATAATTGATGAAAAATAAAAAACATACTGTGAGATATAATATTTATAATAAGGAATCTTTATGAAAAATTATATGGTGTCTAAATTATGGCCCCTTTATTTCAATATTGGAATCATAAGTTTTTTCATTGGTTATTCTTTATCATTACCAAAAAACATGGATGTTATCCTATACTTACACTTATCCACTCAATACTTACTAATTTTTCTCATCATATTTTTCAAAGGTGATAAATCCATTGCTTTATACTAACTATAGGCACCCAAAATTTTCATACATAGATATCACACCATAATGGTTCAATATTCAATACATAACCTTATGATCCATGATAGAACTATAATGGTTTACCTCCATTAGAAACATGAATATATAAATAATCATAATATAAAAGATCCACATCAACTTTTTCTTAGTTCTTCATAACTATAACCCTTCTTAGACACATAATAATTAAATTTTTTCTTTACATCCTTCAAAAAAGAAAACATAATAAATGGTTTTCTCAGATTTTCATTAAGGAAAAATATGGAATATATCATTAAACAGATAAGAAATACATAAGCACAAGGGTACAATAACATGATAATAACATTTGAATACTATACTATATATTTAATAGATCATATTAATTAATCCTCTAATAAATATTGGTAGTTAAAAATACATGAATCATAAAGGAATCAACGAATGTATTCTATAGGAGCATAACATTATCATAAGACATTGATTTTTGGTATACACATAAACATAGAAAATAATTTCCATTGGATTTAATGATCACATCATAGTCTATTATAGTGGACTAGGTTTACTCCCTATAACATCACAGTTTTAAAGTTTCAACCCAAAGACTGTTAGAGTGGAAATAGTTACTTATAGAAATGGGTTAAATCCCCATTCATGTCCTATTTATCTCATGATATGTTAGTTGTTACCTAATGAATCAGAGGGATATATAATTTTGTTCATACCCATGAAATAATTAAAATCTTACGCATGTGATCTAAATGATCATAAAATAATCACCATATCAAAAAAAATGATATTTAATGGGTTTCATAAAAAATCATTATAGAATATCCCATGGAAAATAATCAGTTTTAATAAACATTTCATCATTTATATAGATCATAGCCCATGAAATAATGAAACATTTCATAAACAACTTTTCATATTGAAATAATCCATCAATTCAAAGAATAAATTTTACATCATAATATCATTTCCTTAGTAAATCCGAAGAGAAATCAATTGTTTTTGTCATGAATTAATAGAAATAGCTTTATAATATCATTTAAAAATTCTTGAGGAAAATACCATATCAAATTTTAAAATCAATTTTATAAAATGGTCTATTAAAAATTATTTGGAAAATGATTTTATCAATATAATTGGAAACCTAATAATGAATCATAAAAGTATTAAAAAGTCACAATAGTAGTAAATTTATTTCTTTCAGTATAAGTTAAGAGGAGAACATTCCTTTAACATTTTAAAAAAATCAAAAAATTACATTATTTGGAAAAATTTCATATCAATCACATTAAATAATTTTTAAAAACTATTTTTTCAAAAATTCATTTGAAAATTCATTTTATAATATTAAAAATAGTCTTTAATATTTTTTTAGAAAACATTTATATGAAATTAAAATAATTTACTAAAGATATATGGAAAAACAGTTTCTTTTAAAAATGTTTTCCTAGTATATTCGGTACTTAATGTGAGGATATTGAAAATAAAGCATCTATTATCATGAAATAAAAATATTAGAATAATTTTTTGTTAGTTTCTTGAATGGTATTTCAAAATATTTTATAATTATAAAATTCATCATATACAATCCTGATAAATAATGAGTTTATAACATAAAACCCTAGCCTCTGGTATTATTTTAATCATATGATCCTGGAAATGAAAAACCTTATATGGATATTTAAATCTATATAAATATAAGAATAATAATAAAATAATACATTCATGAAAGTATATACACCATTGAAGAGAAAAATGTGGTAAATATGGATTGTTTCTCACAGAGATAAAAGTGGTGAAATAGTCCATTACCTCATGTCGCACTTTCTTAAATGTACTCTAAACTCATATATAAAAACTTTAAATTTATTATACTTAAATATAAAAACCATTTACATATATATAATATCAAATATTTTACATTTATAAAATTTCAACACACATTTATCAATTGTTTGTTATTGAAGTCATTATTTTTGAGTGTTAGCTATTTTATTTATCATGATTTTTCAATTCAGTACGTCTAGTACTTGAATATTGAATACTGTTATATTTTATCAGTAATAATTATTATTAATTAAATATAATATATATATTAAAAATTTATATATTTTTAGTCATCCATAAATGTTATCGATGAAAAAATGAATCACATCATTCATACAGCTAGTCGGTCATACGTGTGCATGAACAATGTTTTCATTAATTGACAGATATAACAAACGAAAGGTGAAAAAATTAACCAGTACATAACAATTATTATACCACATAAATAATCTATATTAATTAAATATACCCTTATTTTCATCCATATATAAAGGAACTGAAGAACACATCACATTTCTTCATGGTGGTGGTAACCCACATGTATGCAAGAGCAACATTATTGTTTTCCAACAGATTAAAATGTAAGAGGGAGAAGTGATATTTTAATTATAGATATATAATTATGTCATAATTATAATATAAATAATTAAACCCATCATAATAACTATCCACTAATTATGGGTGTGGAAAATGAATTGTATCACTTTGTGTAGACATTAAGTTGTATATACTCATGAGTGATATATACATATCCCATATGATTGAAATGAGGGTTAGTCATAGATATTTCATTATCATAATAAACTTTTAGTATATTAAGGACACATAAGATATTATTATTATGATTAATACAATATATTTAATAGATTCAATGAAGAAGTAAAAATAAAGTGATTGGTTATGTTTTTTTCCCCATATTTGAATAAATTACTTTTTAATCTCTTATTAAGGGTCATGGGGTTTCTCTTTTCTAAAGAAAAAATATTATAAAATGTGTATGATGAATATTTAAAGGGATTATTTCATGGGTTTTAAAACTAGACTGTATAAGGGTCAATATGGAAGTGCATGGATGGGTGTCCTTATATAAGGGAGGGAGTAGACTTAATTGGAATTTCATAAAACATTAAAATATAACAACTCAAGAATAATACATCCAAATGGAAATAAATTTTTAAATTATTTGGTATGAGGTTATAATAAAATTATTAAATATTATTTAGTTATATTTATGTGGTGTTTCAAACATCACCATTTATTCTAAACCCTTAGTTAACTAATTTTAACCTTAACCGTAGTAATGACTTTTTTCACTTCTAAAGGGATACAATTTTACATATAATGTGTAAATTGAAAAATATTTGAAAAAATGACTTCAATTTAGAAAATTTATTAATATAACTATCCTCTACTATTTTTTTATTTTTAATTAATTTAATAAAATTTTATTTTTATGAAATATCATTAATGTCATTTTTGAAAATATTCAATTATTTATTTTAATTACACTAATAAAATTATTGAACCCATAACTAATCCTTTTAAACAAAAATTAT
Source organism: Viscum album (assembly GCA_963277665.1). NCBI lineage: Eukaryota > Viridiplantae > Streptophyta > Magnoliopsida > Santalales > Viscaceae > Viscum > Viscum album. The sequence goes on along the minus strand of OY728142.1, from coordinate 1,322,582,853 downwards.
ATAATTTATTTATCAATAAAATTTATGTAGCACTATATATCATTGAAATTATATTACTTTAAATGTTTTTAAAGACATTTATTTAATTTTTTCATTAACATAATAAATACAATTCCCCATTTATTCAAAAATTTAAAGTAAGTATACAATAACTAAAAATAATAAATGAATTAACATAAGGACTATAATTTCAATATTTATAATATTTCTATTTTTATTTGTAGCTCAATTCTTTTTTGACTTTGTTAACTTATAATTGTTACTCAAAACTAAGAGAGCGACATTTTATAGCTTTCATTCTTTTAAAACATTATATAGGTCATTTTTATAAAAAAATTACAATTAAATAGTTAAATTTATAGAAATGGGGATAAGTGTATAATTTAATTCATCATTTATTAATTAATATGAATAACAGTGACCTTAACACTTAGTTTGAACATAGATTTACATGATTTACCCTTTACTGAGGTGATAAATTTTACAATGGTTCCAATGCATATTGTCTAAAAAATAAAAAGGTACTATTTACCAAATTTTATCCCCTAATTAAAAATATGTGATAATGTTTTCAAGATTCAATTTATAAAACTGAATGAAATGAATTCAAAAATAAGTAGAAAAATGTGATAAAAATTTCTTTTTAGAAATATATTGTACTTTGAATAAAACCAGATTTCTTCTTAAACCACACCTAGAGAAAATATTAGATAAATATTTGAAAAAACCTTATTGAATATTTATTTTATAAATTTAATTAAATTCATTCATAAATAGTGATAATTTCAATTTATTAAGATAAATCGCATTGTACACATAATAGATTTTCTCATACAAATGCATTTTTATGTATAAAAATGTTTTCATATGAAATTATACAATAAAATTTATTCCAATTAACTTAATTGGATTACTCATATTATAATAGAACAATTGTTTCACTGAATTTATTTTAAAATAAAATTGATCTTTGTAAATTCATTAAATGAAAATAATGTTTTCAATAAAATACCATATTTCTCATGATTCATTTTAAAATAATAATTTGCATAAAATTATCAAAAATTAAGCTTAATATTACACTTACATACTAAATTCAAAAATGATATCCTATTTATCAAATATAATTTCAAAATGTTCCATAATTTAATAATTATATTCATTCATAAAAACGAGATAAACCCCATTTTAGAATAAATAACATTTTTAAGATTAAAATAATTTTACTAATAATGTTAGTTCTTATTCATCAAAAATTATTCAAAAAATTTTATTAGGAATTTACATAATATATATTTAAAAATGTATCAATTCTTGCTCATACCCAATAAATAAACAACTATGATATAGTGTTCATAAAATAATGATATTTTTCATTTCACTCATACTCGACGTTGGGTGTTGTATATGTAATTTAACATGTTGTTCTCTGAATAAAATATTTGGGTGTTAGAGTATTAACATCACGTGAAACATCTAAACATGACCCCCTCCCCCCTTAATAATACTAATCCATGACCGGTCCTCTGGTCAAATTGTTTCCTTGAAAATAACAACACAATATAGCATATACCAAATACATAACATAGAAAAATTGTCATCATATTTAACACATAAATTTATAGGCATGTGAAAATAATCATTCTAATAATATCCTTGAAAACACAAGTCATCAAACTCCAAAATAGACTCATGGGATACACACTCAAACACATGTGATCAAACATCAAACATTGTCTCAGGGGCTATGTAGGTACACACACATGTGATCAAACTCAAATATAGTATAATTATATAATACTGCAACATTAAATAATCATTCAAATATTAAACATTTCCTCTACCCAGTATGGAAAATCCTACCTCATTGTTATCAATGTCAATATCAATTTTCTTTAAGAAATTCATAAACCAAACCATGCTCATACAACATCTACAACATGTTTTCACCAAAATAACTCCTAGAGATGATTCTACATAAAAATAACAAGGGTTCCTGAGTAAGATTCAAGATGGTACATGCCAATGTGTTAAAAAAAATTAACCAATTATAAAATCAAAAGTTACCATCATAAAATTTTTTAGAAGAAAAGGGAAACATCACCCCCCACCCCCTTCATTGAAAGAAGAGAAGTGAATAGAAGAATAAAGTCTCTAAGAAACCCAAATAAGAAAAAATAAAATCCACTACAATGGTGTGATCATCCAGAAACATTTTTATAAAATAAAAAATATAATAAAAAACCAAGGAAATCGGTTCACTAAAATATCAATGTGATGATTTCACTAAAAAATCCTATAAACATCTATAAATTTGATGGATTCATCAAAATAAAGGATTTATCAATTAATAGGGGTATATTATCAATTAAAATAACATTTAGATCTCAACACTATTTCCATATGTGTTTCCATATTTAAGTATTCAAGGTTTAAGGAAGAAGATAGAAATTTTATATTCTTTAAATCCATCTCAATCATCTCATTTCTATCCACCATAATCTCACCTAGTCCATAGTGTTGTTGTATACATAGAGAAAAGTGGATTATAATATGTTGTTTCCTAGAGAGTTCCCCCATTTCCTCTCACCATGGCCTCTAAAACAGTCATGGTGAGGTCATCTATGAAGTGAACCATATTCATAACCTTTGTGCACCACCCCCATGGCCACATATTCCATTTTTCAAGAGTCTTCCATCATTTCTTGTTTGTTTCAAAAAATTGGGACCACCATAGATTGAAGCACAACATTTTAATTTCTTTTTTAGCCAACAATACATATACACCCCAAATTCGTATTCTAATATCTATTTAAAATATCATAGGAAATTAAAATTCAAGGTTAATCTCAAAATACATAATGGAAATTATCAAGGAAATGATTAATATATAATGACCATAAATTATGATGCTTTAAAACCAACTTTTAGAGGATTTTTGTAATTTTTTATAAAATATATTTTTTCTTTAAAATATATAATCCATGGCCATTTTTCTTTTAAATTTCAAAATAAATTATTCATAATGACTTCATTTTCCAAGGAAGAACCATGACCATTTTTAGTAGGACTATAATTTTCTTTTTAATTCCTTGTATGTCATATTTTATAAACTACTATATCATTTTACCAATATGCATCACTTTTTTCTAATGTAAATCATATATCAATACTAATTTGAAACAATATTCTAGTTATACATGATAAAATATTATCACACATATGATTCTATAATATTCAAGAAATGTGTCAATGTAAATTTTTATAATGGAATAATTAGGTTTAATTAAAACTATAAAATCACACAAGTATTTCCATTAAATAAAATTTAGTTCTAGAAAACATTAAAATAAATAAACATTTTATCATAGACACTCTTTGGTTATTAAATGAATGCTTTTAATATAAGGCCCCAGCCTTAAACATTACTTAATATTGAGATATTTCAAGAATACACATTGAGGATATTTTTAGGTTTAGAGTTTTAGAGAATTAGATCATAAATCCTGAATTACATTCCACATTTAAACAAAGTGGTTACATAAAAGATATTATTCATTTTTCCCATCAACGGAAAAATATTTAAAATAAAACATGGATTCTTTATTGACACTTCCTTGACACTATCATCATATCATGTACCTTTCCCTTGACCTATGAAAAATATTTCAAAAAACATGGGATGAGAATAAAAAGCTCAGAAAGGGATATAAAAATACAGAAAGGAAACATTAGTACATGTATATATAAGAATCAATGAAATAATACATTACTTATAAAACATAAGCATGTTACCATACCTTATTAAATCATATGATTTATGAATAACTCATAGAAATCATAAGACATAAAGGTAACTTGAGGCATTCATAACATTATTATGTAGGGAGTAACCCTCATGGTTACGTTTGGAATACCCATCACAATATATTCCCTAAATCTCTTTGGAGAAACCTTAACATTTAACCCATTCATGTTACCCAATGCATTGGAGAGCTATATCGGGCTCACCCACCCTTATTTTATCACGTAACCCCTCGTCTTCATAAACAATTCCCAAGCACCATAACATAATCGTATCAAATAAAACATGCATAAAGGAAACATAACATTTCCCCATTTCAATCAAAAGATATCAATACCACACATTGATATAATAAAAACATTTTGGAAACCATTTTCAATACCAAAATAAAATAAAATTAAAACATGGTATTTATTTTTCATTTAAAAAAAATTTATGGCTTGTAGAGGAAGCCGAAACTCAAATAATGGTCATGGCGGCGGAGAAGTCGTTGTCACCGCATACGTACGACAATAAAACATTCCCTTTTTTCATTTAGTAAACGCTTCATATAAAAAAGATTCTTTTTGAATAAGTGTAAAATTCAAAGGGGTTTATACACCGTATAAAAGAAATTTGTGTATAAAACAAAATATGACTCAATGAAAGGAGATTGAGATGAAGTCCCATTCCTCGGGTCCAACTTTACTCAATCATTCTTTAAAATCCTGAATAATAAACTTGAGTTAATTTATACTTTCTTAAGAACCATTTTAAAGTTCATTATTCCTTTTATATCACTTATTACCATGTTATGAACACTATGTAATAATTTAAATTAATAATGGTCTTTTTGTCGATCATTGGTACTTGAGTAAAAAATAAAATCTTTATAATTACAAGTTGTTCATGTGGTAAAATATCAATTATATCCAGAATTATATTCATAATATAGACATCATATATATCATATATATTCAGTATATACATGCATTTATAATATTACATAACATTTAGAGGTAAGAAATGAAATGCACCATTCATGGAGACGGTAAGTTGTACGTACGCATGAATGCTACTTTCATTTCAATTTCGTATTTAATGGAATGATATCATAATTACATAAAGGTATATTATAATTCCAATATAATATCATATATAATATCATTAACTCCATCCTTTATATGTCCCACATATGGCATTAACAAATCAAATCACTTTGAGGGTGTGGTAGTCCGCACTTCCTAAAATAAAGATATTGTGTTTACCTATAATGGAAACCATAAAGGTATGAAATAAATGAAAAGTAAATAAGCTTAAGGAATATATAAAAATATTATATATCTTATATAAATATAGTGACATCTTAATGGTCACCTTTTAAGGTTTTATAAGAATATTGAACAATCATCGTTTCGTGAGGTAGAAATTCGTCATCCACGGAAATAGTATGTTCTTTAACCAATAGATGTAGGTGTGTGTAAGTTTAGCTCAAATAATTATTATAACAACATCCAAGTATATTTAAAATAATGGTTTTTTTACAAAAAAAAAATGAATAAAAAGAGTTAATGGGGTTTGAGAGGCAAAATAAAACAAAAGAACATTAGAGAAGTATTTACCTTAAAATCGGGTAACTCCTCTTGGTTTGAACCAAAAGGGTTTCTTGAAGAGCTTCCTACATAAGGTAAGGATTCTAGGATGAGGAGAGGTATGTGGAGAGATAAAATGGGAAGATATTAGCTGATCAAATGGCTTCTGAAGTGTGGGTAAGGAGGTAGAGGTGGGGGCCTTTTATAAGAGGAGAGGAGGGGCACTCTTGGAAAGTAAAGAAATGTTACTTTATTTTAAAATGAGTTTCGGATATAAAAGTTACCACATTGATATATTTATAGTATAAGGTGATAAGGGTTCGAAATATACTCATATAATATGTCTTTGATAAGTTTAAGTCTTAGATTTTACATTATCATTTCATTTTATTTAAATCGTTCATTAATGAGATAATTGCTCCATCATCATGATGTCATAAATATTTTAATTTATTTAATGTCTAAAAATTATAAAAAAAATACTATGATGTCTTAAATATTTTTAGATTTCCAATGACTATTTATATTCCAAGATATCATTTATTTAAACAAAATTAAAAATGTTTTACTCAGGTGATACATTATTTGTTATATTTAACTTTCTTTAAAAATAAAAAGAAAAAAAGTCAATATCACACAAAAGTGATTCCACGGGGTTTCCATGTTTGACACAAGGAATACCATGGTCGTCCATGACACAACCAGTATCATTAAGACACATTTTTGGGTTATTTGTTATTGTTGTGATATTATTTTATTATCCTTAACTACCCGATTACTAATTAATCAAGATAATTAAAGATAATTACCGTCGTTACTATTCATAATGTCCAAAAACAAAAGAGTCTTGATTGCATTATTTGGACCTTATGATTCCAAATATTTAATTCATTTTACCAAATTCAAAACACAAAAATTTAAATAATTAATTATAAATAATTCTCGTTGTCAAATCAAATAGCGGGTTTTTTAGAAACAATATCTATGAAAAGTTTGGCACTTGTTCATGCCCAATTACAAAGTGAAATTAATCCCAATGACCACCATTGGATTACATGGTAAAAATATGTTCTATTTACACTTTAAACCCAATTAAAATGATAATCTAACCATATAATCAAATTAAATGAAAATGTAGTTTTGATGTAAAATGCAGTATTTTTCACTATTCATCAAAAAAATTAACACTGTCAAAAAAATACCAAAAATTAACCCAAGGTAAATTTAAATGTACCAATAATAAATACTAAGTTTATTTTGACAAATAGACCTCATAAAATTGTAAAATGTTTGATTTAAAAATGGTTTTCCATTAAAAGGCAGTAAAAAAATCTTTTAAAAATATTAGTGTATTCCATGCTTAAGATTGGATTTATTCTCATTTTAAGCCTCTAAAACACAATATAATTCATAAATATACATAGATAAAAATATGTTTTATTCATTACTTGCTTGGGATGTTACATCCTTCCCCCCTTTAAAAATTGTGTCCCCTCAATTTATTTACTTATCGAATAAGTGGGGGTATTTATCTCTCACACTACTGGAAAAACAGGTATTTGCGACGGGCTATTTGCGACGGGATCCCGTCGCAAATAGCCATTTGCGACGGGGTCCCGTCGCAAATAGCCCGTTGCGGAAAACGCCGTCGCAACTAAACTTATTTGCGACGGGACCGTCGCTAAAGCCCTTTTTTGCGACGGGCATTCTCCCCGTCGCAAATAGTATTCCGTATTTTTGTAAAAAACTTTTTAAACAGTTATTGCGACGGGCCCGTCGCAAATACCTTTTGCGACGGGACCCGTCGCAAATGGTTTTTGCGACGGGCCCGTCGCAATAACGTTTTTTTAAAAAATAAAAAATTTAATAATACTAGTATTTGCGACGGGAACCGGGACCCGTCGCAAATACTATTCATAGTAATTGCGACGGGACCCGTCGCAAATACTCTTTTTAAAAAAAAATAAAAAAATATTAATAATACTAGTATTTGCGACGGGCATAGTATCCCGTCGCAAATACTATAAAAAAAATAAAAAAAATAAATTATTAATAAATTATTTTAATTAATATAATAATAGAATTATAATTTACAAATGAAAATAATAAATTATTTTAATTACTATAATAATAGTAGAATTATAATTCAAAAATAAAAATAATAGAATATTAATAAATAATTTAATTAATATAATAATATTATAATTATAATTCATAAATAAAAAAAATATTAATAAGTTATTTTAATTAATATAAAAATAATAGAATTATTTTACATTCAAATATTAAAATAATTCAAGTATTACAAAAAAATAATTAAATTATAATATTATAAAATTTTAATATATATATAAAATTTTAATATATATATAAAATTTAATATTATAAAATATAAATATTATTATTATTCATATTAATATTGTTATTTAAAAATATAATATTATTAATATTTCATAATGAGACAGAAACTACGAATAGAAAAAAAAAATATTTTGATTTCACAAATTTTATAACAGAAATACAAACTCTAATCTGTAGGAGGGGGGGAGGTGGGGGATCTGCAGATGGTGGTGGAGGAAACTCCATCCCTAAAGCATGAGTGAGTCGGCGCATGTACTCCATCTGCTCCTGATGCTGCTGCTGCCACCGACTCGTCTGCTCCTCGTACAGCTGCTGCTGGCGTCGACACTCCTCCTCATGCTGCTGACGTATCTGCTCCTGCTCCTGTCGGAGACTCTCTATCTGTGCAGTCTGAGATCGCAACTGCTCCTCATACTGTGTAGAAGAAGAAGCACGAGCTCCCCTCGAGCTGGACGCCGACATCGCAGCACTGCCATAATAATCTCCAGGAGTCAGTCGAGAGCCGATACCAACTACCCAGCCCTTCTCGAAGGCATACTGGGTGGCCTGCATCCATGCCGCCTCATCAAACTGACGGGCAGTGGTCTGATCTGATGACGCGGCCTGACTCTCAGGCCGGGCCTGTGCCGCTGCGGCCTCATATGACTCCTATAGTTGCAATTTAAAATTAAAATTGTGAATATATTATATGCAGTTAATTTTTAAACTTGAAAACAAATAATACTGACCACGATGTGATGCTGACGATCACCTCTGAGCTCCCCAGTAGCAGGATCACTATACATCCTCCGATATACGTCGTACTCTGTAATATCGGGGTGCTCGACAGCCTATAAGAATAAAAAATAAACTGTTAATATTTATAGTTATATAAAATATTTATAAATAATGTACGTACCAGATGCTGTCTATGAGTACTGAAAGAACGACTCCCAGCTCGATGAGTCACCTCCTGCCTCCCCCGATTCTGCCTCCCCACCGATGATCTCCTCTGAAAGGCACCACTCAACCAGTGCGCACATAATCCATCCCATACATGGGATGAAATGTACTCTGGTCGGTGTGCTCTACATGACTCCTCAAAATCTGACACTCCTGCTTTCTTCATCGCAGCTTTTCTTAAATTGTGCAAAAACTGACGAAGGCGATCACGCATGGCCACCTCCCATGACTCGTGGATGGCGTCACGCATGGTATCCTCGATCGGATACCATAAACCCTACAAATAAATCAAAATATCAAGTTAGAAATGAAATAATTTTCAAAATAAAAATTATTTATTTACGTACGTACCAACCAATGGCCGAACATGGCCTGCTGCACATCAATGGGAATCTGCTCCCATGTGGTCCACGGCTGAGAGAAATAGTTGCGCAAAATAACGCTGCCCTGTCCGACTGCTATATGCGAAAAACTGAAAAAATAATAAACATTTATTATGTGAATAGATTAATGAAATCTTAGTCAAATTCACAGGTTATTACACAGGTTATCACACCTCCGGGTGCGCGGATCAAACCCAAGACGTGGACGTCGCTCGGGGACGGGGTCAGGAATCATCAATCGTGCAAGACCGCGCCCCCTCCGCGTACTCCCTGGAGCGCCTGCAGGCTGAGGGTCATCTGCCAGCAACTCATCCGCATCGAAAGGCAGGTCAGCCTCCGCCAACTCACGAAATGTGGCCTCGTCCATCTGAAACAGAAAATGTTAATATTAGCAAATAATTGATAATTACTATTATATATACATATATATACATATTATGATTGTATATAAATACCATGGAATTCTATAAGTGTTCATCTTCATCATCATCTTCATATATGTCAATGTCATCTTCATATTCCTCCTCAACATCATCGATATCCATTCGAGTTGCAGTTGCTTCATCTCTTACCATTTCAAATTCATGTGTGACATCATTAACATCATCATCATCACCGACTCTTAAATGTGGGGTGTCGTCATCGATACTCATATCTCTTTGTAAAAAAGATTGATTTTGAGTACTCTCTTGAAAAACTTCAATTCTTTGCACATCAGTGAAAGCACATTCACTTTGACTAAACTGATTGTCTCGAATTTTGATTTTTATTACACTCCACCAATCAGTCAAGTCTCTTGATGTTGCACAGTACTTTGCATAATAAACTTGATATGCCTGTTGAGCCAATAAGAATGGTTCATTTACTGCGAGAACACTTTTACATTTAATATCGATGATTCCATGAGTCGGATGAACACGCACGCCTCTCTCTGTATCCAACCACCGACATTTGAACATGGTTATGTAATGTTGTCCAAGATAACAGAGTTCAATGATTTCATCAAGCATGCCATAAAAGTCAACTTCATTTTCTCGATGATGAGATCCTCTCAAGCTAACTCCACTGTTCATTGTTTTTTTCGATTCTCCATATGCATGCGTGTGGAATCGAAATCCATTCACCACATATGCATTATAAGTTTTAACAAGTTTGGAAGGTGGGTTACTCAATACACAGAGCCGTTTGTCAATTTTATCAGCATGTCGAGACACCTGAAGATTTGTGAAATAATTATCAATATAGTAAACTATACATTGAATGAGTTGCTAAATGATAAAGAATTTATGTTACCAGTTTTTGAAACCACTGAGAGAAATTTTTCAGTCGCCGTTCTTCGAGAGCAGCTGCTGTAATTTGTGGAATTTGTTTCTTGATATGATTATCATACAACCTATAAAAACCAAAGTTATTTACTGTAACATTAATGATAGAATAAGTGATATAAACACTTACAGTACAACTGATGTCATCTCTTCACAGTTGAGCAGAACATACGTATGAGCTCTATGATGTTCATCATCTGAAAGCCAGCGTTCAGAAACTCCACCAAAACCAAGCTCTGACTGGTTGAAAACAGATAATTGATTGTCGATTTCATCAATATTCCTCTCATTCCGTCCCATTCGGTTGTGTTTTGAAGGATACTCAGATTCAAAATAATGGGAGCAGAAAAAAGATATTTCCTCTTGCAAATAAGCTTCTGCAATAGATCCTTCAACAGATGCTTTGTTGCGTACTTTTCTTTTCAATTTTTGCATGCATCTTTCAAATGGGTACATCCATCGAAACTGTACCGGACCTCCACATTTGGCTTCATATGGCAAATGTAACATCAAATGTTCCATTGAGTCGAAGAAAGACGGCGGGAATATTTTTTCCAGTTTACATATAATTACAACAACATCTTTTTCAAGTTTGCCTAGAGCATCATAATCTGCCGTAGCCGCACAAATTTCCCGAAAAAAATGAGACATGCCTGTTATGGAATCCCAAATCACAGAATTCAACAGACCTCTTAATCCAATGGGTAGAAGTCTCTCCATTATAACATGACAATCATGACTTTTCAATCCAGTAATATGACCATTCTTTACACATCTACCCAAATTGGAAGCACAGCCATCTAGAAGTCTCAAATCTGCAATCCACTGACAAAATAATAAACGGTTTTCTTTAGACAGTGTATAAGCTGCTTTTGGTTTCAGTAACCTTTCTGTTCTGACATTCTCAAATAGTTCCAATTCTGGACGCCTGCAAATTTGGGCAAGATCTAAACGTGCATTTACATTGTCTTTGCTCTTTCCTGGCATATCCAAAACTGTATGAAACAAATTATCAAAACAGTTCTTCTCAATATGCATGACATCTAACATGTGTCGGACCAACAAATCATACCAATATGGAAAATCCCAAAATATGCTACGTTTAATCCAATTGTGTTCTTTCCCAAAACCAGAAATTTTCTGTTGGTTTATTGTGGGACCAAAAGTGATGGGAGGTAATGAAAATACAACCGATTTTAACTCCGAACCTGATAGCATTATTGGTAATTATTTATAATTATTGGTAATTATTGCTAATTATTGGTAATTAATACTAATTATTGGTAATTAATACTAATTATTGGTAATTATTACTAATTATTGGTAATTATTACTAATTATTGGTAATTATTACTAATTATTCGTAATTAATACTAATTATTCCTAATTAATACTAATTATTCCTAATTATTGTTAATTATTCCTAATTATTCCTAATTATTGTTAATTATTCCTAATTATTACTAATTATTGTTAATTATTCCTAATTATTACTAATTATTGGTAATTAATACTAATTATTGGTAATTAATACTAATTATTGGTAATTAATACTAATTATTGGTAATTATTACTAATTATTCCTAATTAATACTAATTATTGGTAATTATTACTAATTATTCCTAATTAATACTAATTATTACTAATTATTGTTAATTATTCCTAATTATTACTAATTATTGTTAATTATTCCTAATTATTACTAATTATTGTTAATTATTCCTAATTAATACTAATTATTGGTAATTAATACTAATTATTGGTAATTAATACTAATTATTCCTAATTAATACTAATTATTCCTAATTAATACTAATTATTCCTAATTAATACTAATTATTCCTAATTATTACTAATTATTTTTAATTATTCCTAATTATTACTAATTATCGTTAATTATTCCTAATTAATACTAATTATTGGTAATTAATACTAATTATTGGTAATTAATACTAATTATTGGTAATTAATACTAATTATTGGTAATTAATACTAATTATTGGTAATTAATACTAATTATTCCTAATTAATACTAATTATTGGTAATTATTACTAATTATTCCTAATTAATACTAATTATTCGTAATTATTCCTACTTATTGTTAATTATTCCTAATTATTACTAATTATTGTTAATTATTCCTAATTATTACTAATTATTGTTAATTATTCCTAATTATTACTAATTATTGGTAATTAATACTAATTATTGGTAATTAATACTAATTATTGGTAATTAATACTAATTATTCCTAATTATTACTAATTATTCCTAATTAATACTAATTATTGGTAATTATTACTAATTATTCCTAATTAATACTAATTATTCCTAATTATTACTAATTATTCCTAATTATTCCTAATTATTGTTAATTATTCCTAATTATTACTAATTATTGTTAATTATTGGTAATTAATACTAATTATTGGTAATTAATACTAATTATTGGTAATTAATACTAATTATTGGTAATTAATACTAATTATTGGTAATTAAGACTAATTATTGGTAATTAATACTAATTATTTGTAATTAATACTAATTATTCCTAATTAATACTAATTATTCCTAATTAATACTAATTATTCCTAATTAATACTAATTATTCCTAATTAATACTAATTATTGGTAATTATTACTAATTATTCCTAATTAATACTAATTATTCCTAATTATTCCTAATTATTACTAATTATTCCTAATTATTCCTAATTATTACTAATTATTGTTAATTATTCCTAATTATTGTTAATAATTCCTAATTATTACTAATTATTGTTAATTATTCCTAATTATTACGAATTATTGGTAATTAATACTAATTATTGGTAATTAATACTAATTATTGGTAATTAATACTAATTATTGGTAATTAAGACTAATTATTGGTAATTAATACTAATTATTTGTAATTAATACTAATTATTCCTAATTAATACTAATTATTTGTAATTAATACTAATTATTCCTAATTATTCCTAATTATTGGTAATTATTACTAATTATTCCTAATTAATACTAACTATTCCTAATTATTCCTAATTATTACTAATTATTCCTAATTATTCCTAATTATTACTAATTATTGTTAATTATTCCTAATTATTGTTAATTATTCCTAATTATTACTAATTATTGTTAATTATTCCTAATTATTACGAATTATTGGTAATTAATACTAATTATTGGTAATTAATACTAATTATTGGTAATTAATACTAATTATAGGTAATTAATACTAATTATTGTTAATTATTGGTAATTATTACTAATTATTCTTAATTATTGATAATTATTAGTAATTAAATGAATAATTATCAATAATTAGAAATAATTACCAATAATTACAAATAATAACATTATTAATATATTTTATTATTAATATTAAAATAATATAATTTTCTAATTTATATACAGTTCTTTTTTCATCTGTGCGTTTTCTATCTCCACATACAAATAATACATGTGAAGACAGCAAACACACATATGAAAAAAGAACTGTATATATATAAAAAATTATATTATTTTAATATTAATAATAAAATAAACTAATAATGTAATAATGTTCTTATTCTTAATTATTGGTATTTATTACTAGTTATTAATATTTATTCTTAATTACTAAAAATTATTACTAATTATTCCTAATTACCATATAAACAATACTTATAATTTAAATTTATTAAATAATAAAACAATGTGAACATAATTAAATTACAACTAATTAATAATAATAGAAACTAATAAGAAATTAAAAATAAATAAAAAATTAAAATGAAGATAAATACCTTGAAAATTGATCTGTTCTAATCGTTCTTCAAAACTTTAATATCAGCTCCGGAGAAAAAACTTAAACTGGAGAAAAACTCAACTCTAGAAATATAATTCTGAGAGAGAGAGAAGATAAGGAATGAGAATGAAATGAAAAAAACGGATGGGGGTATTTATAGGTTAGATTAGTTGCGACGGGCCCATTTGCGACGGGATTCCCGTCGCAAATAGTATTATTTACGACGGGACCCGTCGCAAATACCTTAGCCAACATTTATTACGGTCAACCGGTAAATAGTTATTTGCGACGGGTCCCGTCGCAAATAATCCCTGCCGACATAGTATTTGCGACGGGGGAATATTCCCGTCGCAAATACCTTTTACCGCCGCCGGTTATTTGCGACGGGAATATTTCCCCGTCGCAAATAAGTTTCCCGCGATTTGGCGCGCATCGCGGGAAAACTATTTGCGACGGGGAAAGCAATCCCGTCGCAAAAGCCTCCTTATTTGCGACGGGGAAATACCCCCGTCGCAAATAAGTTTTTAACATGACTATTTGCGACAGGATTTATTCCCGTCGCAAATAACCCGTCGCAATTGCTCATTTTTCCCGTAGTGTCATTGCATTTTCAGATTCCCATGTTGCATCTTAAATCATATGGTATTTCCACAAAATCTTTACTTGATGAATCACCTTATTTCGTAACACTTTCTCCTTGTGGTAAAGAATCTAGACTAGTAGTTCTTCATAAGAGAGATTCTCCTCCAACTGAACTACCTCTGGACACAAAACATGTGATGGATCTGGCATGTACTTCCTTAACATTGAAACATGAAAAACATTGTGTACCTGAGATAAACTCAGAGGTAAAGTCACTTAGTATGCAACTAATCCAACTCTCCCTATAATTTCATATAATCTAATTAACCTTGGACTCATCTTTCCTTTCTTACTAAATCGCATCACACTCTTCCATGGTGAAACTTTGAGAAAAACATGATCACCTACCTCAAAATAGAGATCCTTCCTCCGGTTGTTCGCATAACTCTTATGCCTTCTCTGAGTAGTTCTTATTTGTCTCTGTATCAGCTGAAATTTTTTTTACAACTCTTCTACCAATTTCGGTATCATCAACTTCCTTTCACCCACTTCATCGCAGAAAGCTAGAGTTCGACACCGCTTCCCATATAATGCCGCAAATGGTGCCATTTGTATACTTGAATGAGAATTGTTATTATAAGAAAACTCAACCAAAAAAATATGTTGGTCCCAACTTCCCTGAAAATCCATTGAACATGCACAAAGCATATCCTCCAAAGTCTGAATCGTTTGTTCTGACTACCCATCTGATTGAGGATGAAAAGTTGTACTAAAATTTAATTCAGTACCCAACGACTTCTGAAGGCTTTTCCAAAAGATAGAAGTGAACCTGGGATCACAGTCAGATACAATGGAGAGAGGAACTCCATGTAACCTGACTATCTCTTTAAGATACAAATGGGAATGTTGATCTAGGGAATAATTATCTTGTATAGTAAGGAAATGATCAGATTTAGTCAACCGATCAACAATAACCCAGATTGCATTATTACCTCGAGGTGTCTTTGGCAATCCAACAACGAAGTCCATGGATATATTCTCCCATTTCCACTCAGGTACTGGTAAAGGTTGAAGCATCCCTTTCTATAACTGCCTCTTTGCTTTTACCTATTTACAAGTCAAACACTTCACAGTAAAATCAGCAATATCTCTTTTCATTCTGTCCCACCAGTAATACTCCTGCAGATCTCTTTACATATTAGTACTGCCAGGATGAACTGAAAATGGAGAACTATGAGCTTCACATAACAACTCTCTCTTCAACTATGAGTCACACTGCACACATAATCTCTTCCCAAATATAAAAACAAAATCAATATCACTGTTGAATTCAGGAAACTTACACTTTTGAACCAGCTCTACCGTTTTCTGCAACTCACTATCTTGGTTATGTGCTTTCATAATTCTGTCTGAAAGAGAAGATTTCACTAATACCTAAAACAAAACAAAAGAACATCCTGCATCAACAACTTCTATGCCAAATCTCATAAAATTCTTAACCAAGGGATCACGTTCCCAATTCAACATTGTTAATGAAGCATTACTTTTTCGACTCAAATCATTATCCAATTTATTTTTTTTCCCAGATGGTAATGAATTGTAAAATCATAATCCTTGATTAATTCCATCCATCTCCTCTATCTCATGTTGAATTCTTTCTGAGTGAATATATACTTTAAACTTTTGTGATCGGTATATATTTCACACTTTACACCATACAAATGATGCCCCCAAATTGTCAAAGCAAAAACAAAAGCAGCTAATTCCAAATCATGAGTAGGGTAATTTACCTCATGATTTTTCAACTGACATGAAGCATAAGCAATTACCTGATCATTCTGTATTAGAATGCAACCAAGTCTTATCAATGAATCATCATTGTAGATAACAAACTCACCATTCCAAGAAGGTAGTGCCAAAACTGGATCTTTCACCAATCTTATTTTCAATTCCTAAAAACAATCATTACATTCTTTTGTCCAGATAAAATTAACACCCTTCCGAGTTAGCTTAGTCATTGGACTAGATAACCATGAAAAATTTCTAACAAACCTTCGTTAATAGCCTGCCAAACCAAGAAAACTACAAATCTCAGTTACACATGCGGGTCTTGGCCATTCTTCCACAACCTTTGTTCTTGTAGGATCAGCAGTTATTCTATCTTTACAAACAATGTGACCAAGAAAAGTAATTTGTTGCAACCAAAACTTACACTTGCTAAATTTACCATACAATAGATTTTATTTTAAGGTTTGAAAGATAACCCTTAAATGAATTTCATGCTCCACTTTAACATTTTAGTAAACCAAAATATGGTTAGTAAACACACCACGATTTATCACCTGAGTCAACTGAGCCATTACTACAACAAATTTTTTAATTCTGATTCTAACCATATCAGGATGCTGATTTGGAATTTCAATTCCATCTATATACCATCCTAGCACTACTTCCTTGTTTCCTCTACGAAAAAACATTTTAAAAAAACAAGTCTTAGATGAAGTAACATTGTAATCTTCAAATTCTATATCATTTCAATTTGAAGATTAAAAAAATATTTTTGGATAATCATTTAATAGAATTCTAACTTCTAAAGTTATCTAAACCGACCTCTGATACCAACTATAATGACCCATCCATAAACATTATTTAATCTTGTGATATTTCAAGAATACACATTGTGGATCTTTTCTGGTTTAGAGTTTTAGAGAATTATATCATAAATCATGCATTACATTCCACATTTAAACAAAGTGGTTACATAAAAGATAGTATTAATTTTTCCCATAAACAGAAACATATTTAAAATAAAACATGGATTCTTTCTTGACACATACTTGACAATGTCATCATATCATGTACCTTTCCCTTGACCTATGAAAAACATTTCAAAAACTTGGGATGAGCATAAAAAGCTCAGTAAGGGATATAAAAATACGGAAAGGAAACATTAGTACATGTATACATAAGAATCAATGAAATCATTCATTACTCATAAAACATAAGCACGTTAACATACCTCATGAAATCATAAGATTTATGAATAACTCATATAAATCATAAGACAAAGGTATCTTGAGGCATTCATAACATTCTTACATAGGCAGTAACCCTCATGGTTACGTTTGGAATACCCATCACAGTATATTCCCTTAATCTCTTCAGAGAAACCTTAACATTTAACCCCTTTACATTACCCAATGCATTGGAGAGCTATATTGGGCTCACCCGCCCTTAGTTTTTCACAGAACCACCTGTCTTCATAAACAATTCCCAAGTACTATAACATAATCATATCACATAAAACATGCATAAAGGAAACATAACATTTCCACATTTGAATCACAAGATATCAATACAACACATTGATATAATAAAAACATTATGAAAACCATTTTCAATACCAAAATAAAAGAAAATTAAAACATGGTATTTATTTTTCATTTAAAAAAAAGTTATGGCATATAGAGGAAGCTGAAACTCAAATAATGGTCACGACGGTGGACAAGTGGTTGTCGTCGCATATGTACGACAAAAAGACATTCCCTTTTTTGTTTAGTAAATGCTTTGTATAAAAAATATTCCTTTTGAATAAGCATAAAAGTTAAAGGGGTTTATACACCGTATAATAGAATGTTGTGTATAAAACAAAATATGCATCAATGAAAGGAGATTGATACGAAGTCCCATAACTCGGGTCCGACTTGACTCGATCATTCTTTAACGTCTTGAATAATCAACTTGAGTTAATTTCTACTTGATTAAGAACCTTTTTCAAGTTCATTATTCCTTTTATATCACTTATTACCATGTTATGAACACTATGTAATTATTTAAGTTAATAATGGTCATTTTGTCAATCATTGGTACTTGAGTCAAAAATAAACTCTTTATAATTACAAGTTGTACATGTGGTAAAATATCCATTATATCCATAATTATATTCATTATTTATATATAATATATATCATATATATCCAGTATATACATGCATTTATAATATTACATAACATTTAGAGGTAATAAATGAAACGCACCGTTCATGGAGACGGTAAGTCGTATATACGCATGAACGCTACTTTCATTTCTATTTCGTATTTAATTGAATGAAATCATAATGACATAAAGTTATATTATAATTCCAGTATAATATCATATATAATATCATTAACTCTATCCTTTATATGTTCCACATATGGTATTAACGAATCAAATCACTTTTAGGGGGCGGTAGTCCGGACTTCCTAAAATGAAGATATCATGTTTACCCACAATGGAAACCATAATGGTATGAAATAAATGAAAAGTACAGAATATTAAGTAAAATATAAACATATTATATATCATATATAAATATAGTGACATCTTAATGGACACCTTTGATTGTGTTATAAAAATATTGAACAATCATTGTTTCGTGAGGGAGAAATTCGTCATCCACAGAAACAGTATGTTCATTAACCATTAAGTGTATGTTTGTGTAACTGTAGCGCGAATAATTCTTATAAAAACATCCTATTATATTGTACATACTGGTTTTGTTTCAAAATAAATTAATAAAAAGAGTTTTGGAGGTTCGAGAGGCAAAATAAAATAAAAGAACATTTGAGAAGTCTTTACCTTTAAATCGGGTAACTTATCTTGGTTTGAACCAAAAGGGTTTCTTGAAGAGATTCCTGCCTAAGGTAAGGCTTCTACTATTAGGAGAGGTATTTGGATAGATAAAATGGGTAGAGATTGGACGATTAAATGGATTTTGATGTGTGGGTAAGGAGGTAGAGGTGGGGGCCTTTTATAAGAGGGGAGGAGGGGCACTCTTGGAAAGTAAAGAAATGTTACTTTATTTTAAATTGAGTATCGGATTTAAAAGGTACCACATTGATATATTTATAGTATAAGGTGATAAGGGTTCTAAATATACTCATACAATAGGTCTTTGACAAGTGTAAGTCTTAGATTTTACATTATCTTTTCATTTTATTTAAATCATTCATTAATGAGGTAATTGTTGCATCATCATGATGTCATAAATAATTTAATTTATATAATGTCTAGAAAATATTAAAAAGATACTATGATGTAGGAAATATTTTTATATTTCCAATGACTATTTATATTCTAAGAGATAATTTATGTAGATAAAATTAAAAATATTTTACTCAGGTGATACATTCTTTGTTATATTTAACTTTCTTTAAAAATAAAAATATAAAAAGTCAATTTCAAACAAAAGTGATTCCATGGGGTCCCCAAGTTTGGAACAAGGAATTCCATGGTCTGCCATGACACAACCAGTAGAATTAGGACACATGTTGGGGTCATTTGTTATTATTATTATATTATTTTATTATCCTTAACTACCCGATTACTAATTAATCAAGATAATTACCGTTGTTACTATCCATAATGTCCAAAAACAAAAGAGTCTTGATTACATAATTTGGACCTTATAATTCCAAATATGTAATCCATTTTACCAAATTCTAAACACATAAATTTCAATAATTAATTTAAAATAATTCCCGTTGTCAAAACAAATAGCGGCTTTTTTAGAAACAATATCTATGAAAAGTTTGGCACTTGTTTATGCCCAATTCCAAAGTGAAATTAATCCCAATGACCACCATTGGATTAAATTCTAAAAATATAATCTAATTAAACTTTAAAAAAAATATAATCTAAACATATAATTAAATTAGATGAAAATGCAGTTTTGATGTAAAATGTAGTATTTTTCACTATTCATCAAAAAAATGAACATTGTCAAAAAAATACCAAAAATTAACTCAAGGTAAATTTCAATGTCCCAATCATAAAGAATAAGTTTATTTTGACAAATAGAGCCCATAAAATTGTCAAATTTTTGATTTAAAAATGGTTTTCCATCAAAAGGCAGTAAAACAATCTTTTAAAAATATTAGTGTATTCCATGCTTAAGATTGGATTTATTCTTGTTTTAATCCTCTAAAACACAATCTAATTCATAAATAGACATAGATAATAATATATATTATTCATTAATTACTTGTTATGTTACACTTAATTATTTATTTTATATATTTATATCGTTAATCCAAATAATATGTTAGAGGATTTGATACCTTTTCTGGGTTTCAGGGGGTAATATTTGTCCAAACATAGTGGAAAATTATAAAACTAATCCCAATTTTACCAAAATATATCCATTTAAAATGTAACAAATAAAATAAATAATGAACAGATATATTTTTCAATGATGAACTAATATTTCTAAAATTAATCACCAAAACTTATTAGGGATCATCCAAAAGTGTCCAAAAACACTTTAATCCTAGGGTATCTTCCTATTTTGTTAATCTTATAATACTATGGAAATATTTAATTAAATAAAAAATTCTAAATAAAAATTTTAATAGATAATTTATTAATGATGAGATCTAAAAGAATCATTAGTTTGAGGATTTTTCTCTCATAATTTCTTAGTTATTTAAATTAACAACTATAAAGTTGTTGTATTTCCATCCCATGAGCCGCTTTGAATTCAAAACAATTATATAAATTTTATATATTGAATGAAATTTTCTAGATCCATTTTATAATTTAAAATTCCTTATAACCATATCCAAATCACCTTTTGACATTTAAAAATTGGCTTTATATGTTTATATATCACAAGTTATCAAAAAATATTAAAATATTAAGTATTTGAAAAACTTTTTGTCATATAACATATAAAATACCATTTTTCCCCAAGGTGCATCATGTCCCTTTTTGGCGGGTGAGATGGTCACACCAGGACTAGGTAGTATATCCTATTTTATGTCGCAAAGGAGGTGACATAGTAGACTCGTCTTTGTGGGTGACTGTAGGGGTTAAGTGGTTTTTTAAATTGACCCACATCAGGTATGTTTTCCTTATATGGTCCACAAAATTTTTATTTGCGATGATATAAACACCCAATGGCCTTCTATCCATGATTCATTGACCTTATTTCTAAAGGAAGGTGCTCGTTGGATCATGATTTGGCCAACGACACATAAGGACTTCATTGGTTGAGAGGATGGGAGGTCGGGCCCATCACACCCTTTTCAGGGGAACTATTTTCTATTTGGGGACTCTCATATAGATTTATTCATTGTTCATATGTTTGTGAGTACTTAGTTATTTCCCAAGCATGTGTCCTTGGATTACACCTAATTGACTAGATCGATCCTAGATGCATGTAAATACCGAACCAACTATATGTATCTGAGGTTTTCCATTGATAAATATAATTTTATGTATTTTAGGTTCTTAATCAATGTTCCCATTTTATGGATATATTAGGAATTCCTTTATGATTTGTGGAGCCATCATGGGTTTATGCCATGTGATGAGGTGCCCTGAAGTTTATCGTTTTCTAGGGGAGATAGAAATTATTCTGATGTTGGGGTTGAAACCATAATATGGGATTCCTATGTATCCTCGTGAGTGGAATCTCAGCCCACATTTTTCTATTCCACTTTACTTAACACATCACCTTTTAAGGTCATGTGACATGGACCTATCCATACAGTTTAACATCATGCAGTGAGTACATATACACAAAAAGATCCTAATCAAGATTCTATCTGAGGCTTATGCAAAGGTGGCAAAGGATATCTAGAAGAGATATAGTATCTTAGGTGGATATGACCCTAATGAGGACATGGCCTAAAGAATAGTTGAGTGATATGGGTAATGGGTTTGTACCTCTAGGAGGCTTCCTACATATCCCAATAGGTTGGGAATCAATGCCCTTGTAGTTCGGTTTGAGTTGGGACTTAAACCCTTTTAGAAGCCCATTTGTGGGGGAATGATTGTGTCTTACACTAGGGAGCTTCCCAATGATTCATGTCTTACTTTTAGAGAGGGTTCCTTAGAAAGATTGAGGAAATTTTATGGGATTGAATTATAAGGAGAATGTCCCTTGAGATCTATACTTATGAAGGATTCATATGTATCCTGATCAGACTAGGAATTATAATTATCTTAATTAATTTGTTTGGTCTTATGCAATAAGTTTCTCTAATGTAGATTGGGTTGGTATGTTTGTAGATTACTCTTGAGGAGAATTCCCACTAAGCTCGGTACTTTAGAAATGCATCCTATATATCCTAGTTGGAGCAGGAATTAGAGTTCTTATAGTTCATTTCATTTGTGTCTTACACCTAGGAGGAGGCCCATGATTTGGAGTAATGTGTATGTCATGATCAATATCAGCATCTAAGCCCATGTGAGTCATACTTGGTGTGTGAAATAAGAGGAGTTATTTAATCTAAAGCTCTCACATCCCTTATAATATACTGATAGATGGAACTGTATACCAAAAGGGGGGAGAGAGATGGCTTTGAGCATACCAATACACCTCTGTGGTGGAGAAGAATACCAATGCAACCTCCTACAAGAAAAGATAGGGGATTACCTTAGTGCGTGTTCCCTTTTGAGAATAATATGGGGTATATTGTAGTTTAAAATCATATATCATGGATGATGATTACATGGGGGATAATCATGTTGGTTTATTCTAACATGCCTCAAACATGAGAGGGAAGAAACATGTAAACCATGATTCTGGAGGATCTCATATTAAGAGAAATGATTTGATGCATGGAAGTAATTATAGAGTAAAAAATAAGAAAAATCCTCTAATAAGGACGAATTTGTCTCTGTTTGATAGTCTTTTTTGTGGGAATCATATGCAGAGCCACTGGGGCATTGTGTGCACAGTCTAGAAGAGGTGTCCTTGGGACATTTTGCTTCAATTTCCAAGGGTTAGGGATGTTTATGAAGATCCAAAATCACCCAGTATACTATAGTTTAAAGTCATATAGCATGGATGGTGGCATAATAGTTTAATGTCATGTTGTACGTACTAATACCATATAGTTTAATGTCATGTGGTTAGGATAATTTCTCATTGTTTAAGATCATAGAGTTTTGACAACTTGTTATAGAAACTACGATTAACTGGAGTATAATTGGTCCATGACATTTGACATGCCTCAAACATGAGAGGGTAGAAAAGTTTAAACTATGATTCTATGGATTATCATATCAAGATAAATGATGTGGGGCATGGAAGCAATTGGTCATATGAATATAGGAAAAGCCTCTCTTGAGGATGAATATTTCTATGATGGATTGGCATTTTTTGTGTGGCAACATATACAGAGCCACCGGGGCATTGTGTGCATAGTCAGGAAAAGGTGTTCTCAGGCCATTGATCATCTATTTATTATCACCAAGGAGGGTTATGAAGATCCAAAATCACCCAGGACACAGAGTTTGATGGATGGAGAATGGTTTTTCAATGCATATAAGAAACATTAAGACCGAGATTATCCTTGGAATTTTAGATCAACATAGAAGAGGAGTCTTGTGTTGGGGTTTTAGGAGCTACATGAAGAGTAGCATGACTCATGGTATTTAAGTGATGGATTTTGGGGTAGCATAAGGGAACAATAGTAAATGTTGTTAACCCAGCCCAAAAATTTTGCGGTGCGAGTCTCTATTTTTCATGGGGGTTAGTGATGGTAGTGAAGGGACCATCCCAAAGGGCTGGGACCGCAGCCTGGCACTGATCCCGAATGTGGGTGTAGGGGCATAGCCCCTATGGAATGTACTAGTGGGTGTAGAAGGTTTTCCACATTGGTATTTGTCCATGTATGTGTTATCTATATAGGGGAGTTCACGAAGTGTTGGCCACATATGAGATGGTTGCGTACCGTTGCCCGCATACTAACAGTTGTGTATAAGCATCTATTAACTATTGAACATGTAGGGTCATCCACAAAATTTTGGACACATATGATTGTCTGCATACTATTTCCACATCCTGTCGACCACATAGGATCATTCGCCAACTATTTTCCACATAGGGGGTATTCCATGAACTGTTTTTTATTCATTCGCGGGGTAAGAATATGACGTCTCAATTCCGTGACTGACAATGACTCTAAATATTATATTTTATAGAGAGTCTTTTGAATACTATTCATTGGGTGGAGTTTCACAGGGGTCTATCCACATATAGTTCATTGGATGGATTTTGTGAACATCATTGGGTGTTGGTGGGATTTCTCATGAACCCTCTACATTTTTCTTCGTGCTTCATGCCTTTTCCACCCTCCTGAGAGAGTTGTTTTCTTCTTGATAAAGAGATATTATTTAATCCCCTATGAGGTTTATTTATATATGATATGATCAATCCACATAGAATCTTCTTTGTATTCCTATTGATAACTCCTTGATCCATAGAAGACATTGTTAGTAATGGAATCATTTGTTGGTGCTGGGGATGGCACATCATCCTGCGAACTACTTAGTTCACGGGTGATATTGTACTTGGGGGATGTCATAAACAGGGCTTGAAATCTCCACCTCTATTTTACCAATGACACTATTCATAGGATCTAATGATATTGCCTCTATATGTGAAGCTTCTCAGTTCATGGGTGGTTTTGCAAAGTCTTGGATAGCTTTGTGGAGGGGTAGTCCACGAAGAAATTTTTAGTTCATGGTTTCCATTCCTTTGATCACTTTTTTAAATCTTGTTCAACATTTTATTTCTATCCTTTTATGAGATCTATAGATTTTTATTCATATTTAATGAAGAATTTATGCGACCCTACAAATACCCCCCATCAAGATGGGAACTGATTGATACAAAGAGGAGGTCATTCCGGTGTAGAAGTCATCCTAATTTGAATATACAGATAATGCCCTAATTTTTTCCCAATCCAAGGGACTTAACAAGCATAGTTTTACTATTTTTAAGGTCCCGTGTGTCCATGGTGCATGTCTTGTTGAACTTGAACATGGTCGGGTGTAGCAGGGGCATGATTAGGTGTGTCGGTGCAGCCAGAACTTGAAGTGGATACCTATCCTAGGGCATCAATTATGGATTTTCCTAAATCTATTCTAGTTTCATCCTCAATGGAGGGAAATATTGATATCATATCAGGGTTTGGTTTAAGATTACTGATGGTCCCAAAGCTTCCTTGAAAAAACCATCCAGTCTAGTTTCATCTATTGGGATAAGCCTGTGGGGTGGAGGTACATCTAATAGAAGTGTGTGTTGATGCTCCACCTATGGAACATACCCAGTAGAATAGATTTCTCATAGCATATCAGCATTGATTCTCTTTATCTCCTTCATTTATTCCTATTATTGGGTGAATATCTCCTCTAGCATGAGGGATGTATTCACATTGGAAGGAGGAGTTGGGTTGTAGGAAACCTTGTTCAAATTCTTCTCCTTATTGGGGATTCATGAAGGAGGTAATGATGGATTAGCCGAGGGAGCACCCAAATTTTAGGTGGACCATATGTTCTTGGTATGCACACCTTAATGCTTTGTGTGGTCCACCTCTAGAATTGAACCATATTCTCTTGCATCCTCCTCATTTGGATTATCTTCAATAAGTTCTATGGGATTTAAATCCATGACATTAACTGATGCATTCCATATTGGGGGTTTCATACTAGATGATAAATTGTAGGAGGGCATCTTGTGTCCCTTGTCAAATTTTCTCCTTCCATTCTAGGAGTTTCTTGGTGAAGAGTGACTTGATGGGAACCTTCAAGTGAATTGGTAGTATGACTCTATCTCGAGAGACATGAGTTGCAAGATGATATGGAGAAAGTAACATATCTATTAGTTATTCTACCTAGGTAGGAAAAGACGGACTTCCATTAGGTGGGTGGTTGAGATGAAAAGGCCCCCAACCCTGTGAGATGATATTTCTCTCATTATTCATTTAATGTCTCTCAAACTGAATTTGTTGGCCTTACGGCAGAAATTTGTGTTAAAAATTCCGCAATCCCTATAAGATGGGGTTTCTCTTGTTCTGTGGTGGTTTATCCTACTATTTCCACCTTCTTGATCTCATGAATTCTCATATGGGCATGATCCAGATATGGTGACAGATTTTCACATGAATTATTTTCTTTTTTAGGACATTATCAATTCTTATTGGTCGGCTTAACTTAGGTGAGAAGCTTGTGAAATGTTCTTATTGGCCTAGTTCAAGAACTTCTCGATGGATTTCTCTCATTATGTCAGATGCTTTTGGGACTTACACGAGGTTGGTTCTAACTGAGTGGGCCACATTTACTAAATAGGTACTACATTTGGAAACCATCTTAGGATCATGACATTGTAGGATGTCATTTTTAGTGGATTCTACTGGACATGATGTGGGGTGAAGTTTAGAGCTTCATCTTCTCCCCACCCTTGGATGTGAACACCATACGGGGCATCACCGATGAGGCAACATAATTTTTGTATCACTTGGATGCAATAAAACTCAAGGTTTTTATTTTAATTTTTTTAGCGTAGTTGTCATGTAGAGGGAATGGATTATTGGGAAATTTTCAGAAAAGGAACTCCCAATATACTGACATGGTATGCATACCCATCATAGGGTAGAAATTATATTTTCAACAGGAGGAGAGTTGTCCATACTTTAAGGTAAATATTGTGCATACATTCTTCCAACAACACTTTTGGAATACTAATTTGGGAAGTGGTTATTGTCCAGAACATAACATGTATGTCATCCCTGGGTAGATATCTTCTCATGGGAAACACATTATGTTGTTATTCTCTCATTGATTCCTCTACTTGTTGGGCCCGTCTTGGATTCTTTGTGATGATTTCATCTTGAGTAGCAAGTCCATTAAGGACTTCATTGATGTATGAATGGTGCAAGGGTGGATTAGAGGATGAGTTTGGCCCTAGGACATCTCTTGGATGGGAAATTATGTTACTTTTCATTGATAGGTTTTCTAGAATATCCAACCCTATCCTTCCATGTGCCTTACAATATGAGTTCTTTCTCATATTTGGACTAAAAGGGGGAGGACCTTCTAGTCAGTGTGAATTTGGGCTGTAAGGAGGACCTTCTTGTTATTTGTTCCTATTGCAGGGAGGACCTTTGCAACGAATGCTATCTTTAAGAGGACTACCATTATGTCTTGATGTCTTTTTATCATGAGAATATTTCCAGTGTTCATTTTATGGAATAAATTCAGATTGTACTTCAGTGAGGGGAGGACCTCCTCGTTGCTTGATGCCACTGCGGGGAGGGCCTTCGCAGCGGCTGTCATCTTGGTGAGGACTATAATCATAGCTTGACATCTATCT
Organism: Viscum album; assembly: GCA_963277665.1. NCBI lineage: Eukaryota > Viridiplantae > Streptophyta > Magnoliopsida > Santalales > Viscaceae > Viscum > Viscum album. The sequence continues at coordinate 1,322,554,942 of OY728142.1, read as the reverse complement.
ACAAGGAGAATATCAGCAGTGTGAGTTCCAGGGAGGACCTTCATGATATACTATAATGAGGGGAGGACCTTCTTGTTTTTTGATATCATTTTCGGGAGGTCCTTTTTAGTGAATTCTGTAGTAGTGAGGACTACCATCATAGCTTGATGACAGACTACAAGGAGACTAATATCTACCATGTATACCCTAGAGAGGACGATCATGGTGGAAGAAATAAAGTGTTGGACCTTATTTTTGTTTTATCTTCTTGTCAAATAGAGGGATATGCTGACACACATCAAAATATAGGCTCTCACAATAAATTTGTTTTTTCCCATGGAGTAAACCCTTGTGGTTTCTCTATGGAGGACCTTTAGATCTTCTGGTAGCAATATTGTGTGGAGGGCCTTCACAACTGCTACTGCCAATTCCATAATTTTTTAAATAATTGATAACATCTCAATCCCTTATTGATAGATTCTTTATTGAGTAAAGAACTCTAGTATTCAGCTGATTAGAATCATGAACATTCTCGTCATTTTCTAGATTCCTTTAGTGCCCTTCATTTTTGGGTGCCCTTTTTCAGGAAAATGGGGCCTCCTGCTATTGGTAATGACCTTCATATAAGGTTCAATGTTTTTTTGGTTCCCACGATGTCGTAAGATTAAGCTGATGAGAATATTGAGTTTTGGTAGGTACATATGTCTGCCCTAGAGTGGCCGCTATCTTGGACCAGTGTCCCCTAGTTGGAATGGGTATTTGTTCCCGATCAGGTTGTCCTAGTATCACTGAATATAGTCTATGACCCTCTTGAACTTGATCCCATATTAATTTATTCTCCAAAAAACAATTTTATTTTGTGGATGAATCACCTCACATGGGGAGATGGGATCATAGGCTCGACTCCTCAATTTTTATGTAGATGCGACGACATCTTGACAGGTTTGAATGATATGATCTAAAATCAATTTTTGATCCTACATCATTTTCTGAATGTTCTTAGATGTATCTTTGTCATGAAAAAGTATAAATGCCCATTAAAATATCAGAGAAAGATTTTGTTCCTTCTCTGGTCCTCCATGTGTTTCCAGGGGGTACTAGTAGTTCTCCTATGTCAGGGTAGAGGAACAAGACTACTCCCATCTTGTAGCCAGGATACACTGACTACTTTCTCTGGATGCCATTGTATTTGATAGGTGGGACTTATATTTGCGAGAAGGATTTTGCATCATCTCATTTGACACTTTATTTATCTCATAGGCTTTATGTGAATCTGTTGTAATTTTAATCTTCCTGTATTTTCTTTCCACTATATTTTTCTCGTGAGATTCATATTCATAGGCATGAATTTACATATTCATGTTGATTTCCCCCTTACTTGGATGTTTTGATTTATATACATTGATATTATTGTATCACTATCATAGTTTTCAACCCTATTTTAATGGAGGAATTCCAATGAATCAATAGGTATTTATGCCTTCTTATAGCTTGTTACTTCCCTATATGGATGGTGGGATTCTTGCACATTGATAAATATTTTCATCTTCTGAAAATTTGCTACCCCAATTGTGAGGTGAGACTGGGGAGAATTAGCAGAAATATTCATTTGTTCATAATGTGACATTGTGTTTTTGTAGTGGGATTTATAATAGAGATCAAGGATATTCATCTACTCCTAGGTTGACACTGTATTTTCGTGGTGGTATTTAGATGATGAGTCAGAGTTTTATGTATGTCTTTGGTATGCCATCATGTTTGAATGGTGGGTCTCCGCCTCAGAAACTAGGGTAATTACCTTCTCTTGATTATGCATTTTTCTCCCTTGGAGAGGATCCTGAGGGGATTGTTTCCATTAAATTTTAGAAGATTCCCTTGGTATGAGATCCTCTTTAGAGTAAAGATATTGTGTTGTATGCCACTAGAGGCGATGTCCTCTAGCAGGATCCCTCGAGCGGGGTTCTTGTGCTATTGGGATGATGTCTTTATTGTCCAATTCATTTGCCTCCTTGAGATGAGGTGGGTACTCATTGTCACATTCTTGGGATAGACTCTTGAAATGATTTGTTAAGGCCAGTGGGGCCATCCTATGATGGATTTTCATTTGCGGATTAAGAGGGATCTGGAAATATTTCACCGATTGGAGGGACTTCCTTGTAGCCTCCACCATGAGGAAATTACCATTTTGGTGGTACTCTTTGATCAGCGCGTTTGAAACCCATCATTAAATATTTAGGGTTAGCAAGGGAGTCGTGTTCATTATTGAGGACTCAGTCGCCAATTTGGTCATTAACATGTGTGTCTTTGCAAACTTTTTGGATGGCATTGAATTGATGGAAGCTCTGCATAATACCTACAAAATATATGCCATATATAAACAAAAAAACCCCATCAAAGTATCATCTTAGGATCACATGTATAATTGTTGATCTCACTTTTCTATATTCTTATTGAATACGAAAGGGGCTTGAGTTGAGGTAACCCACCACCTTGGTTAAGGATTCATGTAGGGTTGACCATTTTCATTTCGTTCTAACGTACGCCATGTCCCTTTTTGGGGGTGAAATGGTCCCATAAGGACTGGGCACTATATCATTTTCTTATGTTGTAAAGGAGTTTCCACAGTTGACTGGTCCTGGTGGGTAATTATAGGGGATAAGTGTTTTGTGAAATCTCCCCTCATTTGGTACGCTATCCTCAGATAGTCTACAATAGGTTTATTAGTAGATCCATAAAATCCTAATGACCTTTTTTTCATGATTCATGGACCTTGTTTCCAAATTATGATGCTCGTTGGATGAAGATTTGGAAAAGTACACATAGGGGCTCCACTGTTCGAGAGGATGGGAGGTTAGGCTCATCACACCCTTTTGGAGGTAACTATTACCTATTCTGGGACTCTCATATATATTTAATAAATGTTCATATATTTTCGAATCCTTAGTTCTTTTCCAAGAATGTTTCCATGGATTACTCTTAAGTTGAAAGATCGATCCTAGATGCATGTAAATCCAGAACCATATGTATGTATTGGAGGTTCTCCATTGATAACGATACTTGTATGTATTTGAGGTTCTTAACCAATGCTCCCCGTTTTTGGATTGATCAGGAGTTCCTTTATAATTTCCTCAGACATCATGGGTTTAATCCATGTGATGAGGATATCTATATTTTATCATCATCTTGGGGGATGGGAATTATTCTGATGTAGTGGTAAAACCCAAAAGATGAGATTCTTATAAATCATTATGAGAAGGCTCAAAGCCCATGTAGTTCATTTCCACTTTATAGGACACATCACCATTTAAAATCATGTGACAATGACCCATTTATGCAATTTAATGTCATACGATGAGGATGTCTAGGCGAAAGGTTCCTAGTTAATATTTTATTAAGGGATTATGTCAAGGAGGCATGGGATTCCCAAAAGACATAAAGTCTCATGGGGGGATATGACCTTACTAGGGACATGGCTTGAAGAATAGTAGGGTGATATGAATAATTAGTTTGGACCTCAGGAAGGCTACCAATATATCCTAGTTGATGGGAATAAATGCCCTTGTAGTTTGGTTAGAGTTGTGACTTACACCTTTGAGGTGGAACATTTTTTGGTGCAAGATTGGGGCTTACACTACTAGAAATTTTACCTTTCCCAACGGTTTGAAACTGTTGGGATAGTGCATGTAACCATTGGGATAGGGTATCCCATCAATTTTTAGAACTGTTTCCAAGTTGGGAGTGGCAATAGCCATATACCAACAGTTTCTATGAAACCGTTGGTTTATGGATGTCTAAAGTTACTCTATTCCAACAGTTTCTATGAAACTGTTGGGATATACTTATACCAATGGTTCAAGAACAATTAGTATACATACCGCCTAGCATACTGTTCGATATATGTATACCAATGGTTCAAGAATCATGGGAATACATACTGACCAACCACACTTCTCTATTCTAAAGGTTTTATTAAAACTTTTGAGGTATATCACTCCCCAACTACATACCAACAATTATGAGAACCATTGGTATATCCTCTTTTCTCCAAAAAAACAATAGGAAAAAGAGAGATCCTACCATCCAGAACTTGTAGAAACCTTGCATGTCCACTACAAATCTCCCCACTCCACTACTACAGCCCCCACTCCACTACAGCATCCCCCACACTCCACTACCCCACTGCCCCACTCTCCACTCCATGTAAAAAACTTACACATCCACTGCAGCACTCCCCACTCCACTGTTGCAGCCCCCACTCAACTACAACATCCCCCACTACCCCACTCCCCTGAAGCATCCCCCACTCCACTGTAGCCTCACCATTGTCCCACTATACTACCCCACTCCATATATCCCCCTCTCCAATGTAGCATCCCCACTGCACTACCCCACTCCCCGCTCCATTGTAGCATCCCCACTGCCCCTTTGCTCCACTACCCCACTCCCCACTCCCCTGCAGCATCCCCCACTCCACTACAGCACCTCCACTTATCTGTAGCATCCCTCACTCCACTTCAGCATCCCCCACTCCCCACTTCACTTCAGAATCCTGCCACTATAATGGATCATCCGTTCCATCAATCCAATATAGTATCCCACCCATAATAAAAAACACACAGCAATGAAACATTCCACATACAACATTCCACACCATCCCCCAATGTTATAGGATTCATAATTATGGTTTAATTATTGAATGTTTTTTTGAAGATATTGGATAACACCACCACCCCCCCCCCCCCTCCACACACACACACAATCGTTCCTCTCCTCCTAGAGATCTAGGTCCCTCCGGTCAGTAGCCTCCTTCCATAGGATCCCACAACAGTGTGTTATCATATGTATATAATTCTCAAGAATACTCAGATACCCTTCTTGCCTAGACCCCACAAGTGGAATCTTCCCCTCAAATGGATGTTTCCCAATCCCTCATCCATGCGGGTGTATGTACCAGTTCTTCCCCAATGTGTGATGTCCATGGCCTGTATCCACAATCATTTTCTAGTGTGTCAAAGGGTGATAAATTTAAAACACAGGTTCTCTCAACTCCTACAACATTCTATTTGCCTTATCATAATGGATTGTGTATGAGATCTCAATCCAAACACACTCAAGATCCATGTTATTGTCAGATAAAAGGGGCTAAGATAACTAGGGCCAAAGTAAGGAATCCACAAGATCAATGATCCCAATCCAAACACTAGAGGCCAGACTTCTTGGGTAAAAACAGATTTTATCACTACTGAAATTTAGAAGAGTAAGGCTTCCATTATTTCTATGCTCAATCCAAAGCAATTCTCTTCCAAAATCAACGAGTATGCACATAGAAAAATAATGTGTTCGTCCATTCATGCCTACCCTAAAAACCTATTTATATGGTTAGATAAGAGAATCCATGTGGCTTGGGATAGGATTCTTATAAATGGGAACTTCATGTGGATTTTTGTATTATAATTTAATATACTTTTAGATCTGAATGAAAATAAAGGGAGAGGAGTATTTCTTCAAAAGTCCAGCATGGAAATTTTCCAGATCATGGATAGAAATGGGATTATGGATATGTGGTACATCATGGATCAGTTCGCATGGTGTGATAACTAGAGAGAGTGTATTTTAACTTGTATTTTTATTGATCGATGACTTTAGAATCTCATGAATTCTATTCCTATCGTAATGAAAAGGTAACTAAACTAGTACAAATCATATCCGATCATTCACCACTTCTAGGTTCCTTGTCCCCCAAGAAGAATAGGGCTAAGTGTTTCATCTTTTCTAATCTGTGGACCAGCACTCTAGGATATCATTAGGTCATGAGTGAATAATAGAAGGGAAGTGCTTGGATTGGGCTTCACAATAGGCATGTAATACCTCCCCCCCCCCCATTCTCAAGAGATGAATGTGTTTTCAAGATGGATATCAACTGACTAAAATCTATTCTCAAAGACTACTACAATGAAACATTGATCGGTGAACTCTCTAGCATGCACATCCTGGGGAAATGATTTTTAGGCATGAATGACTAGTGCATGAAAAATTGATAATAAAGTGCCTTTGGGAAGGTGATTGTAATATGGAATACTTCCTTGAATGAATCATGGATAAAATATGCATCATAATACTTAATATACTATTTTAGAGAGACACGTATATAGAAGATAGGGGTGTAGTTGGTGGCATGGATGAGTCTTACTTCAAGCTGATTCTTGTAGGAGATAATCCTCCTATTCCTAAAGGCAACCTGGGAGGCCATGCAGTTATTTTAAATATAGTACCACACACTATATCCAAACAATACAATGTGTTCTTCGAAGAAATTTCCAACAAGAAAGAGATACATGAGGTGATGTTGGGACTTAACATTGAGAGTGATCTAGGACCATATATGTTTTGTGTATAAAATCAACCGTTTAAGGCATGAATGATGTGTCATAAAGCATGGGACCCATGTTATGGGTTTCATAATTGTGGTTTAATGTGGAAAAGGTTTCCAGGTATGGAAGAAGGATTTAGAAGGGTGATTCCATGTAGTAAAAGAATATTACCATAAGATGGAATTAGTGGTATAGTTTTCATGTGGATATGGAAGAGTGAAGGGAGAATCGAAACATGTACATGCTAGGGGATCCCACAAGATCCATTGAACAAGTAATTATGTTCTTTAAAAAAAAGTGGCACACCAGTATAGGTTTTTTCCCTAAAACCACAAATCTATGGAGAATAAAAACCTTTGTCAAGATGATACAAGAATGATGAAGTGAATTTTATGATGGTCCAATATATGAGATGTTGTGGATTGATGGTTGTTTTGAAATATATGCTAGGTGATATTTACACAAGCTGACTAATGGAACTACAGAGAAAGAATGAAAATTTTCTTCAAGTGGTAGTTTTTTGGAATTGGCTTTCAAATAAATTCTCAAGTTGGTGGTTGATTGTTTTTTTGTTGTGGTAACTATTGAAATATTTAGACAATAGATTGCCTAATTTTATTCTTGTGAAATGAAGATGGAGACAATATATATTTTTCATGGGACGTTTAGATTCATGCCAAAAGAATCCTTCACCAGACATGAACAGACAATATTCAGTAGATACAACAGGAAAAATTAATTGAAAAATCTTCGGTATGACCCATCTATACATCGGGTGTCCACGCCAAAGGAAAATAAAATAAACAAAAGAAAAACGGTATAAAAGTGTACAAAGATAATAGTTAAGCTACCTCTAGTGCCCTTCTGGCCCCCTTCACAGAATATAACTACCCTACATTTGTAGGAAGCGTTAAAAGGCCTAAGAATCTGATGAAATAATGAAAATAAAATAAAAAACTACACTAAAATATACCTTTTTCATGTGACTATACAAGTCACCACCCGACATATAAAAACCACAATGCCCCATGGGTCAAATCATGCTCTTACAAGCAAGGGGAAACAGATCCAAGTTTCAATATGATGGTATCAAATATTATATTCCTATTAATTAAAAATTACACTTCTTTTTAATTGTATATAATTAGTTTGGATCTTGTTTTAACTTAGTTTTGTTTTTTTATACAAGTTAGTTTGGGACATTTTCCTTGGATTTAGTTTGTCTTTTTTTATATTAGCAAGGGAAATTTCATTCATTAGAGTTCTAATTGATTCCATTTGATTACATTTGGTTTATATCTATTTGATTTAGTTCCGTTTATTTCTGTTAGTTGTGATCATATAGCTTTAAATTCATTATATTTCATCTAATTTGATTCATCATTTGTAAATAATTCATGTTAGATTAGTATGACTTGGTCCAATTTAGTTTCATTCAATTTTTCCACTTTGAATTCTATTTTTCTTGATTTTGATCATTCTAGATCTATTTTTATTGATCTTATTTACATTTATACAATTTTTTCAATTATTTTGTGAATGTGTTTTTCTTAAATTCATTCTATTTTTTATTTTGTTTTATTCTATCCATTGTGGTTTTGTATGGTTTAACATTATTTAGTTCAACTCATTTTTGTTTTACTCTTCATAAATTTATTTTATTTGGTTTATTTTGATTTGAATCAGGTTAGGATGATTCAATATGATTGAATTCAGTTTTCATGCATTCATGTTAAGAGTGAGATGGATCTTGTAATATTATTGTTCAAAAAGGGACAAGGAACATATAAAGAAAAATACTCTTTGTGGTGTTATAAATGTAAATGTGTTGTTCATTTCACCTCAAACTATGCAAATCAGAACATTGAATTTGAGTAAGATATACTAGAATAAAATTCATCATGTAGTGAATAATAATCTCAGAGAAGATACGAAAAATAATCCAAAAGAGTCTATTCAATGATGAATAAGTGATAATCGATAATGGAATATAAAAATATGATGAGTAGGGAACCAGTTGATAATTCATTTTCATTAATTGAATCTAATGATTAAGGTTTCTCCCAAAAACATAAAGCCTTCATTTCTCAAATTTATAAACATATATGTTCTTCATGTAATGATGTGGGAGGAGAAGAGTCCTATAATGAGTACATTCTAAGAAAAAAATTGGAATTGTTCTTAGAGAAAAATACCCAACCTAAAAATTAAATTAAAAGGAATGATAAAAAATAAATAAAGGTGGATGTTAATATGAGTGATATCAATAAACAAATCATAACATCCATGGTAAAAATTAAAAAGAATGATAGAATCTTGAATGAACATAATGATAATCTTGTTTTAAAAGAGGAAGAATTGAATGAGGAACAATCTTTATGGATTAATTCTAAAAAATACTTTCAGGAATATTAGATAAGATTATGATAGAGAAGCATATATTCAAGCTAAATTATCCATGATTTCAAAGAAGAATATCCCAAAGGAAAAGGTACAAAACTCTTAATTTTTCAAATCACACTAATTTTGTTTTCTCTAAAATTATATATTTTAAAGACAAAACAAATGGTGTTTAGGCTAAAGGAAGATGTGATAATGTTACTCCAACATAAAGGAAAATTCATGTGAATGAAAACCAAGAATACTGCCTTGGGAGAAGGCTAAATAAAGGTTGCATGATGCCTAAATAGAAAGTATAATTTCTTATATAGACTAACCAATATGTTCTAAGATCAATGTTTCAAAGGTAAAAATTGGTGTTGTGGGATACTTTAGGAAAAATACTTTAATTATTATAATAATGTGTGATTAACATATAACTAGAATGAATCAATGGGATAAATCCATGAAGAATAAGAAGAAACTTTGTGGGAAATAGAAATAATACCAGAATGTTGAAATATACAAATAAGAATTATAAAAAAAAATATCTAATGATTTATAAACATTAGAAGAGTCAAATAATATGTATAAAATCAGTTCAAAATTATTGGAGAAAAAATTCAGATCTAATTAAAGAACAAAATGTTGATTATGAGGAAATAAAACAAGGAAAACCTAATGTTTAAGAGAATGGAAGGTAACTAGTAATGTTGCGAAGGAAAATATGACATTTTTACCAAGAATGTAAAGACAAGGATTTTTCCATGTATTTTTTTAAAAAATTATATGGAATTTTTTAGGAGTCCACAAAAATTGAAGGCATGTGATTCTGAGGCTTGGTGTACTTGGAATGAATTTATAAATTTTTTTCAGGTACGTTAAGTAAACACGCGAGCAGTGTTTTGTAACTTTTGAACCGGTTCTTGGAATTTCAATATGAAAGATACTGTTGAACTCACATCCCTAATATTCACTTAAAGAGACCTTCACCACAACCACATTAGGTTAGGAGTGAAAGTTAGTTTTTGGAATTTTCTTTAGAGAAAATAAAAAAACATGATTTATTTTATTTTTAAAATTTAAACCTCCCATTTGAAACATGAAGGTGGGGGCCACACATGGGTGGTCAGGCATTTAATGTTGGAAATTAAATACCCGATTACACAAAATGTGTAACCACATTCCACCTTAATTAATAGGATTCATTAATTCGGAATTAATGAATCTACTTTAAACTCTTGGATTTCTCCAAATTAAATGTGCCAACTAAGTTTTATTAATGTAAAAACATTAATGAAATTATTGTTTAAGCATATATAATTTGGAACCTCACCTCTCCTGGGAAAAGGGATTGGAATATGAGGGGAGAGATTTGGAGAGTTGGAATGATCTTTCTCCAACAAAGGAGATCTTCTAATGAAGAACGACTTCTCGAATCGAAAAATGAGGAACCGATAGTGGAGCATCTTGTGGGAGTGGCCAATGCTGATGTCAATATTTAATGACATTGTCTTCTTCCCCCCGCCACCTCCATCAGAAAATCAAAGTAGGGGTTCGTTTTTAATATGATTGACTTTATTTGATAATTATTTATATTCTGGTTTCTCAATGATGATGGCCAAAATAACATGGCCATCATCCCACGCGTATACCATGCCACTTATATTTTGATTCGCCACACATTATTCAAGTGTTTCTGAACATAAAATATTTAATGATATTGGAAACGTGATATTTTGTTGAGTAAGACATATGAACATGGATCCCTTGACCTGAGGATCCTAAATATGCGATAATTTTATACTTCGTGCTAAGAATGGAGATGTAGTGATCCAAATAATAGGAGGAGGGTCGACACACTAGTCGGCCACATGTAGGTAGGGTGGCGCGCGTCTACACCACCAGATGAGCAGGAGACCACAGCTGCATGGCCGTGGTAGAGGCCAAAGAGCGGTCGGCACCCATCCAGATGTAGTGGAGCAGCAGCGTGTGACCACACCGCTGGGTGAATGACCGGTCGGAACACCAACTAGTCGTTGTAAGACGGTGGGTGTCATGGCAGTGCCTAAGGCGCTACCCTTTGGTAATCTGAATGAAAGGGTGTCTGCTCCCCCTTCGGCGCCAGATCGGGTATAAAACTCCATTGGGTCGTGCCATCGGGCCTCGCCAGTGGGCAGCACCTCCCAATCGCCCTACCGGGTCACGCCATCGGCCCTCACCATGCACCAGCGGGCCGCACCACTGGGCCTTGCCAGCGGTCCATGCCCAGTGTCGGTCAGCCCTCGCCCAGCGGGCTGGGCCGGGCTATCCCCTATGTAGGTCAGGCCGGACCACAGCCCAGAAGGTCAGGCCCGCCATGGCCCAATCCATCTGGGTCGGACCTGGGTCAGGTCGGGTCAGTCCGACCAGGTCGGATCAGACCTGGGCCCATCCAAACTGAGTTTCACCTTTTTGGCCATATCTTGAGAACTGGGCATCCGTTTGATGAACTTTCTATGACACAAAAATCCTTGGATCAAGATGGTCCTTTTTGTATACATCACTTGAGTTTTGAATATGTTTAGAGTATGATCGGGTTGGATGGGACCCCAAATCCAACTGGGCCCTCAGAGCAGAAATGCTAATAACTTACATACCGGGCATCTGATTGATGCGTCGTATATTGTGTTGGGTACCTTATAACATGATGGAACTTTGGGATACTTCTTTGTGGGACTTAGGGGTGGTTGGGGTATGACCAATGGATTGTGGAGCAGTTCTCCCAAGTGCACTATTTATGGAACCCTACGACTGCATGAGACTTGGTGACTTCTGACTGTTTTGACTCGGAGTGACTCGACAGGCCCAGTGGGGAGAGCCTCTATGGGATGCGGTAGACCCACGATGGGGAGAGCCTTTGTGTGATGCGGTATACCCATGGTACTTGATAGTAGGAGTACCTCAGCAAGCCATGAGGGGGAGTGCCTCTATTTTATGCGGTAGACCCACGGTGGGGAGCGCCTCTGTGAGACGTTGTAGACCCACGATACTTGATAGGAAGAGTACCTTAGCAGTCCATGGTTAGTGAGAAGTGACTCTTTGTGACATTGCATTCCCATTGTACTCCATATAGGAGGAGTTCTCTAGTATCTGAGTTGTTCGACGTTGTGACTAGGGATGTTACCTGTTATTATCCCTAGAGAATCTTGTGGCTAGCTATCATCTTTCATAGAGATCTTGTGTGGGTTAGCATCATAATCATGTTTCTTATAGTTTTATACATGGTTTGATCTCAATATTATATCTTCATTTTTTATCTGTGTGGTACTTTATCATCATGGGGTTTCCTGTGTGGTACTCCTACCTATGTGGTATTACCTGTGTGGTATTCTTCCCTCCTGTGTGAGGTGGGTATATTCTGATAATTTAGGTATATGTATGGGAATATAATTAAGTAGGGTTAACTATCATTTCTATGTTTTGTGGTCTATAAATTGTGGATTTGAGAGACCTTCGGGGGTCTCGAGGTCCCTACTGAGTATTGTTATACTCACCCCTGAACGGTCTATGCCCGTACATTATTGTGTCAGGTGAAAACAACGGAAAACATTGACTGATGATGAGGGTACCTGGACTGGAGACTGCTTAGAGGTGGAACTTTGACAAGGTGATCCACAGAGACAATAATTCTAGAGTTTAACCTACCCTTTAAGTAGGATCCTTGGCGGGTGTTCACTGGAGCTATACTCAGTTTTACTTGTACTTTCCAGTTTTTCTTATGCTTTCCAGTTGGGCTTATATTCTGGCTTCTTTAATTTCTGTACACATATTATTTACCATATAGTTTACTTTTTTCATGTATCTGGCTTTGCGCTTGTTTTGTGTTAGTTTACAGTTTATAAAGGCAAAACCTTCCCATTTTAGGGAATATGCCTTTCGGTGCTTTTTGCCAGCCCCTGGCCTATGGAAGGTTGGATTGGTGTAGTCAGAGCATGGGCCCAGGGGGACGGGTTGTGACAAAGAAAAAATGAAAATATGAAGAAAAATAAGCTCATATATGAAGTTGCATTTCACTTTGTTTCACATTCAATAAAAGATGTCCCATACAATTAGCATTTTGAGAAAAGTGAGAACATTAGATTGTCTAAAAAGGTAAATGATGATTAAATTAGACAAATAGGATTAAGGATTATCGCAATGATAAAGTTTTGAAGTATAGAAGATATTAGTAGAGAGACAACTATCAACATTCTGGGAATAATTAAAGAGAAATGTAACCCCTTCCTACCCCCTTTCATTTGATGTTTACTAACATGTAGTGAATTGAAATAATCAAATATTTGGAATGTTGGAAGAGGCTATCACTACTGTATAACAATGTAATATTTGAATCATTGAGTATATAAACTACCATGATGATGATAAAGAGGGTTTATCCCTTTTGAGGGAAGAAAATATGTCAAAAATATTTGAAATTGTTCCAAATCATGAAATATATCATTATCTAAACATCATTAAAAATATAAAAGAATAGGTATTCCATTAGAAAAATCTACCCCTTTTTTATTATAATAAATGTGTTTATAAATTTGTATTATCAGTATCAAGGAGAAGTGAGAGTTTTATACCTTGCACATTATATTTTTGATGTTCTTGTTGGGATGTGAAATAAATGAGAACACATATTGAATTTAGAGGTGTGTTGTGGTATTGAAAACAATTACAAGGGTAGATTTAATTTCCAATGTATGATTATATTTTTCATCATTATGAAAGATATAAGAATATTTCATCATGTGCATGAAGATGTTCAAGAGTTTCTGAGTTTTATTCCATTATAAATGGAAAAGAGACTGTATTTCTTCTTAACGACTTTGGTTTGATAGCCTCAATGTAGCATTCTTTGTAATTTTGATAATTGTTGGGGAGGTAGAATTTAAATAATTAAAGAAAACTATTTTAGGGGTAAAAACATTCTATTCAGTATATATCATGACTTTTTGAGAGTTTTTAGAGTGTTAGATAAGTCCTTGAGTTGAGTTGAAAAGGTTCTAGATGCAAAATTGATGAATTCTGGAATTACAATAGTTTCATAAGGTTAAAAGTAGTGGATACATATAAATAAATTATGCTGGATAAGACATGTGTGAAGATAATTTTCTATTTTCATAGCAGAAAATTACTACTTGTGTAGATTTAATAAAGAGGTCCTGAAGGAAACTATAAAATCAAGTACATATTTAATTTTCATCTAGTGCCTGTGTAATAGTAAACCGGTGTATTTTGTAAAGGTAACACTAAAGTTCCAAAGCTACATTAGGGTCGCTACACTCCACCAAAAGATAATCTAGAATATTGGAGACTTTCATAAGGGTTATTCCTTGATTTTGTACATTTTGTAATGGTAATATCTGATCTGTAGGGAGGTCTATCAATCCTATGTAAAGGTCACACTAATGCTAAGTGTTTGTGTGACTGGGGACCAATGTATATCGGTTTATGTTGAGTGTATGAGTGAATTTAGTTTTTTAATGATTCATTAAGAGTAGAGTATGTGTAATTGGTTGTAGAATAGGTGTAATCCAATACTTAATGAATTATAATTAATGTTTCAAACTCAATAAAATTTAGTTTTTAGAGAAAAGGTAATATAAAAGTAAATTTTTCAAAGAACCACTCTGCTTAAAACATTTTACATATGGGTAACTGCAATTATCTGAACAGGGGTAAAAGAGAATGTTCCTTATATAGATTGTTCTGTGTAAGGATAATACTAGGTTATCCTTACATAGACTACATTATAAAAGGGTAAGTTGAGATATCACTTATGTAGACCATTCATTTTCATGGTCAAACCAATAACCATTAGTTAGATCAAAAATATAAAAAGGTAAATTGAACTTTCCATAAAACTGAAAATAATGTTCTTTTTTTGTTTTCTTCTTTATGTCATGCAAGTATTCATAAATCAAATTCATGGTATGGCTATGATACCACTATTTAGGTTAAAATAATTCTAATAACAATTATTAGATCCTGTAGAATCATATAAAATCCTATATGTATGATCTACTATTCTAGAAATTTGAAAAATGCATAACAAACTAAAATGAAGAAATCCTACAAAAAGCGTGCCATTTATTAAAGAATACACTATATTATCTTAAACACCAGCATATGGGTTTGAGATAGATAACTAAAATTGCATCCAAAAGACATCCCACATTTGGAGGTATCCATGGGTCATTCCAAATCTTCTGAGGCACAAATAAGATCCAATCTATCTCCATAGAATGATAATTACTTTAACACAAAGTATAAGAATGAAGATATCTTTGGGTGATAGGGAGTTCAGTCAACTCCTAGTATAGACATCTATAAAAACAACTAACACATGAGTCGGAATGAATCTTGTCTTCTAGTGGAAGGCTAAACAACCAATAAGAAACTTCCATGAACCCTAAACACCAATGAAACAAAAAAAATCTCATCAACCCCTGGAACTAGGGTTCGACAGAACCATAATAGGGTAGGAGAAACCTACAAAGAAACAAGGAAAAATGAATTAGAGACCCAACCTTGGGGATGAAACCATAAACCATGAAGACTACACCATAAACCTTTCTTTGAGTGTTAATAGGGAGGATAGAAGCCCAAGCTAGAATGGAGGAATTGGAAGGAACTGGAGTGTTGAGGTAGGGTTTATACTTTGAGTGGGATGAGTGCAAAATCCCAAGACAGAATGACAGAATTAGTTGGTGAGAGAAATCGGGGGAGAAGAGGGATGGTGGGGGAGAAGAGGGATGGCACCAAGGATGAGTGTGATGGATAATCAGGGATGGATTGGTGGGGGAGATGGTTTTTAGGATAGATGGATTTCTATGGAGATGGTTTGTTGGGGCACGTGGGATGAGCCCGATAGAATGATATTTGAGGGAGGATATACCTACGGTTTTATTAAAACTGTAGGTATAGAAAATCTATTCCAACAGTTTTTGTAAACCGTTGGAATAGATCCAATGGTAAAACCCCATTTTTTAGTAGTGTTACACATGGGAGATAACCAATTATTTAGGGATTACTCCTGAAGGGGGTTCCTTAGTGAGTTTGATGGAATTTTATTAGGACTGAGTACTGAGGAGAATTTCCCTTGAGATTGGGCCCTAGGCAGGCATCCTATGCATCATGACCAAAGTAGGAATCCAAGTTATTGTAGTTCATTTTGAGTTCTAACATATTATGGATAACTGATGTTTCTTGGGTTGGTATGTATGGGGATTACTCATGAGAAGAATGCCCACTGATCTTGAGAAATTAGACAAGAATCCAACTTATCTTGGTTGGTGTGGGAATCATATTTCTCATAGTTCATTTATTTTGGGGCTTACACCTAGAAAGAGGACCATGGTTTGTGGTTATGTGGATGTCATGATCATAAAAAACTTATAATCCCAAATGAGTCATGCTTGGTGTCAGAAATCAGTTGAGGCAGCGGATCTAAAGATTGCATGTCTCACACTATCTGATGATATATGGTAATGGATCCCAAAGGGAGGGAGAGAGTGTGGTATTTGAACAAGTCGATACCCCTCCTTTGTTTACATACCCCAAATAGTCAGATTATCATATCGAGGTACACTATAGGAGGAGGTAGGTCGGATCACTGATACAACCTCCTAGAAGAAAAGATAGGAATTTATCTCAGTGTGAGTTCTCTTCTGAGAATCACATGGGGTAAACTATAGTTTATATTCATATAGATTGGACGATGATTAATTTTAGGATAATCATGTTTGGATGTCCCAACATGCCTCAAATAGGGGAGGTAAGGAACATGTAAACCAAGATTATAGTGTATCTTTGATCAAAAGAAATGATATGAAGCATGGAAGACATTATGGCATAAAGACGTAGGAAAATCCACTCTTGAGGATGAATTTTTTTCTGGTTGATAGACATTTTTGTGGGAAATATATGCAGAGTTTTCAGGCATTGTGCTCATTGTCAAGTAGAGGTTTCCTTAAGACATTCCCCTTCTATTTCAAATGGTCAAGGATGTTTATAATGATCTGAAATCTCCTAGTATACTATAGTTTAATTTCAAATATCATGGATGATGTAGTTATAGTTTAATGTTGAGTTGTAGGGACTAATACCATAATGTTTTTTGTCATGTGGTTCGGACAATAACTCATAGTTTAATTTCATAGTATTTGGAAATCTTATTATAGAAACCACTATTAATTGGAGCATAATCATGCAAGGATGTTCTGATATGCCTTGAATATGTGAGGGAAGAAAAGTAAAAACCATGATTCAAGGGATTCTTGGATCATGAGAAATGATGCAGGGCATTGAATCTGTTGTGCATATGAGAGTACAAATATCATCTCCTAAGAAGGAATATGTCTCAGGTTGATTGGCCTTTTTTGTGAGAAATATATGCAGTTCCACTGGAAAATTTTATGCATAGTCAAGCAGAGGTGTCCATAGGACACTAACCATCCATTTCCAATGGATGTGGATGTTTATAAAGAACTGAAATTTCTTGGGACATATAGTTTGATGGATGGAGAAGGGTGTGTCCAAGCTTGTAAGAAACATTAATACTATAATTTTACATTGAGTTCTGGATTAACCTAGAAGAGGAGGCATGTGATGGTGGTTTAAGAGTCTTATAATGAGTATCTCAACTCAGGGTATTTAACGGACAGATGTTGGGGAAGCATAATGGAACATTAGAAAATATCATTGACCCAACCCAAAAAGTTTGTGGTGCGACTCTCCATTTTTCATGGTGGTCAGTGATGGTAGTGAAGAAGAATCCTCGAATAGTTGGCTGCGTAAGAGCATTTGTGTACCATTTCCATGTACTTCCAGCTATGTAGGAGCATCCTCCAATTTTAGTATGCATAGGGGGTCTTAAGTGAATAGTTTTTTATTTGTTCGTGGGGTCATAAAATGATGTCTTAATTTTGTGAATGACATTGCCTCTACATATTCTCTTTCATGTATGGTCTCCCACATACTATTCATTGGATGGGATTCCAATAAGGGAAACCCACATATGGTTTGTGGGATAGCTTCCACGAAATAATTTGGTTGCGGGATGGATTTCTCATATACCCTCTACAATTTTCTTTTTTCTTCATCCCTTTTTCACCTGCTCGAGGGAGTTTTTTTCACTTGAGTGAGTTATCTTTTTCAATACCATTTAGGCTTTATTTATAGAGTATCTAAGTGGACCATGTAGAGTCTTTTTTATATGCCCATGGGTAACTCTTTAATATGTAGATGACTTTGTCAGTGGGGCATCATTTGCAGGAACTGAAGATGACACCACATTCCATGAACTACTTATTTTGTGGGGGATATTGTACATAGGGTACCTCAAACACATGGGAGGAATTATCCACCTCAATTTCACCAATGACACCTTTCGCAGTATTTGTCA
Source organism: Viscum album (assembly GCA_963277665.1). Taxonomy (NCBI): domain Eukaryota; kingdom Viridiplantae; phylum Streptophyta; class Magnoliopsida; order Santalales; family Viscaceae; genus Viscum; species Viscum album. The sequence goes on along the minus strand of OY728142.1, from coordinate 1,322,536,777 downwards.
CCATCACCTCTTTTACACAAACTTCTCGGTTCATAGACGTCTTTTTAAATCTACATACCTTCATGTAGAGCGGGCGTGCATAAAGGAATTTTAATTCCTTCCTCCCCATTCCTTTGAAAATTTTTCTTCAATATTCTTCAACATTTGTTTTCAATCCTTTGCTGAGTTCGATGGAATTTTCTTTATCTTAAATGTAGAAGTTTTAGGACACTACAACCATTCAAGAATCCATACAATAGTGGAATATAAAACATCAGGGTTTACGTGGTCTCAAATCATGGAATGGATTATATAATTATGTCATGGTCTTGTCATTAATTTACATTTTTTATTCCTAAGACACATTTTTTCCAACAAATGGTACTTTTAGTTCATTATATAATGATTTAATTTCAACATCTCACACTTTTTATTTAACCAAAAATGTTTTTTGTTTTACTATCTAATTATTCAGAATATAATCCAAAAAACTATTTAATACAGTCTATGATATTAATTAATACAACACATGGATAGTAAATATATATACATTATACCATTTAATATTATTTAGAATCACAATTGATGATTAAATAACATTCATAGAACACAAATGTTTTTTCAATGAATATTAGGTGTAAAAACACCACAATATAAGTTTTTTCCACAATAGATCCCACACATTGATCCTTTAGAGATTTATTATATATAATATTTTTCTTCTTTAACAGGAAAAATGTGCAAAAAAATAGATTTTTTACATAAAATATTTATTAATGTGAAAAAAAATATCAGTGAGTTAGAGAGGATTTAACTTTAGATAAAAAACATTCAAGAATCATAAACATCATAAAAATGTTATAATAAAAGGGAATATAAAAGCACAATTTTATGATTTTACATGAGAAATTAAAAAATAATAATTTATCTTAATATATAAATATAAAACCAAAAGAGTTTAATGATGTTCATTAAATATATCAGAGAAAATAAGAATTTTAAATCAATAATTATCAGCCATTATAACATAAAACAAGAGGATTTCACATGCATCCGAATATAAATGCATTACATATTTCAAGGATCACTAACAAGGCCATCATAAAAAAATAGTAAAACATGTCTCATAACATAACAGAATATGGTAACCTCCCGCATATTATATCTATCATCGCATGATATATAGACATTACAAATTTAATTGAAGAGTTATATAGTTCATGTGACACACATTACACAATGACATGTTCATATATATATATATATTTGTGTGTGTGAGTAATTGATATGGAAATAATGTCACGTACATTAAAATTATATATTTATTAACCCTACAATATAAAATCTGTTAAATGCCCTTTAAATAAGAAATGAAAATAATTTTTAAATTTTGATCTTATGATAAAAAAAGTTCATTTACAAAATGAGACATATACTAAGATAATTTGGTGGAAAATTTGTGAATAATATAAAATATATTAATAATAAATAATGGACCTTTTTGTAAAGTTGAATAAAATGAAATAAATATGGGGAAATTATTTTTCCAAATATTTTATTAATGATATTATGAAAATATATATATTATTTTTTATTATCATTTTCAAATGGTAACTCAAATAAATTTAAATATCTATTTTACTGATAAAATCTATCAGAAACATAAAATTTTAAATTAATAAACATAATACTATAAACAAATAGGATATGTATTTTTTATAATTATTCATTTTATAAATTGATGATAAATCCAAAAAATGAGAAGGAAATATAAATTCATAAAAAATAGAATGAAATTAATTTAATATTCTAATTGTATTCCATATACCTAATATATATAAATATATTTAAATAAGAATCAGCATAACATAATTAAAGGAGAATGAGTTAAGAAACCCAATAATGTATATTTGTTCTTCCTCAAATACACTCTATTAAATTATATAATAAAATATGGATTATTGTCTATTTATATAATGTTATAATATATTTTAATTTTAATTATTAATTAATAATTCATATTTATTATTAATCATGTACTGATAATTGCATTATTTATGACACACTTGATTTAGTAAAATGGTCTTAGAAATCATTCCATGTTTATGAGTTCACAATCTCATGAAAATTCAAGTTACTAAGATCAAAGTGCTATAATAGTTCCTAAAGTGATTATTAAATTCTAAAATAGGTATGAATATGATGTTTTTGTAGTAAAATAATATTATTTAGATTATATTATTGTGAAAGAAAAACACTATAAATAATATGTATTAAAAAATAAAATTTAATGAAAGAAAAATATTATAACTTTTGAAACAAAACATAGGCTTTCAACCCCATAATATTCATAGTTTTAGAGTACATGGGTTTTCTTATTGAAACAATGGTATTTGGAAAAAAATTTAATACTTTTTAGAAAGGTAACATGGGATGATTATGTATACAGAAATGAAAAATACCAATGATGGTCATTGGGTTGGGAAAGAAACCTATTAAATATGGTAATGGGTGTAGTTCTTAAAATAAATATTCTTTAAAAATTAATGAATTTAATTTTTCAAGAAAATTGTCTCAAACAATACACAAAGAATGATGATAAGTCTTGATATTACTCATACACACATTTATGTGATAATTTTTATCATTATTCTCATACCTTATTGATGATCTTTACAACTTAATTCATCTTATAGTATATATTAATTATTTATTTATTTTCCTAAGTAAGATTTCATTAAAAAATAAAATAAACCATATCACATAATTATAGTAACATTATTTAAAATTTAGAATCCATTTTTTCAAATTTGGACCCTAATCATGTGAAATTTTATTTCTGAATAAAAGAATATAATATAATAAAAATTCATTAATTTAGGAAAATATATTTTTATGTAATAAATATTTTTATACTTATTACCTTCCTATAATAAATCACCCTATGAATAGTGATTTCTTTTTTCAATAAAGATTATTTTAAAAAAATTAAATCAAATATATTAAATATTTAAAATGAGAAATCATAAAATATAAAAGTAAACATTTAAAATATAATTTATTTTCAATAATGAAATATTTATTTTTCTTATTTTAGAATTATTTATTATGTATTAGTTTTTGGGGATAATGCATTGTTTCTAATACCCTATTGAATTAGTTATATGTGTTATAATCTAATTATAATAACATTAGTATACCCATTACTTTTATTTGTATCTAATATATGTCTATGAAACAACAAAATCCACTGACCAAATAACCATGAAGTTACCCTCTACCATTCATATACATTTCTATCCATGATTTAATATTTTATTTACCTTAGTTATTCTTAATTATTTTACAATTTTATTTTTATTTATTATCTTATATATATATATATATTATAACAACCTTTATTTCATTTTATACTTTAATATTATACATGAATAAAATAAGGTAATTTTCACTTTAAAACATTATTTAATACATGAAATTTGAATCAACACATTGAAATTATTTATTTTAAACTCATACTAAAAGTATGGTGTGTTTCAAAAAATAATTATGTAATTTTACTCATAGTGAAAATAGAAATATAAAACGTATGCCAATGTCTCCAATGATTTGGATGTATTTAAATATTTTCTCCCAAACAATATCATATATATTCAATTAAAAAGTGATATTCATAATATAAAATTTTGAATAAGAAAAAATGATATAGTGAATTCATTAATTCAGGTAATTCACTAGGACAATCAAATCAACATCACCCCATCTATAGAAAAAAGTGTAATGACCCATGATTTCATCAATGGAATTTCCCTTCTAGAAATTATGTAATATTTAATAATGTTTCATATTGAACATACATAGCTAGATAAAACCAACATAATTTTATTATTAATTTAAAAGTATATTTAGATTATAAAAGGACATAAGATTTAGAAATAATAAAGGGAATAAAAAATAAAAACTAATATAACTAGAATATTAAAATTTGTATATGATTGATCCATGAGTATAAATGTAATCACGAATAATGATTTAGAAATAAAGCAGAATATTTTTAATGTAATATTCAATTTAAAAATGAAAATATATTATCCCTGATATAAAATATATTTTAAATATGAATGAATAAAATGTGTGGTATTTATAGATTTTAGGGAAGTCATATAAATGTTACATATCAGATTGTACGAATAGTAATCAAATAGTTGGAGTAGTAACAGGAATATTGGTATAGTAATTAGATCCTTATGAATAGTAAAAAGACCATTATAATAATATACTCACTTATATAATTTTAATATAATACTTATCTATATTTTAAAATGTAAATATAACTTATTTATACCATGTTTCCAGTAAATATATGATATAAAATTGAATGATTATGTGTTTGTATTTTTGTGAATAAATAATGTTTTAATTGAAAATTATAATATTTTTATGGATTTAAAAGATTTTATTTTTTCATAAAATTTATTTATAACTTAATAATATGTGTTTTAATTATTATTAGATAATTTTATGTGACCATAAGTATTTTTTTAGTGGTTATAAAATCTATTATAATATTGAAATTGATATTTTTCAGATAAGTGATGATTTTATATAAAAATTAAAAATATCAAATTTAAAAAATCATATTTATAAAATGGATTTCCTTTTTTGAAATAATCATGTGTAAAAATTGTTAGGGTGGTTTGTTTTTGAATTTTTAAAAATATTGGAATTTTTTTAATAGTGAACTTTGATAAAATATGGTATTTAAAATATTAAAATAAATACATGAATTTCTGAGTCAAGGATTAAATAATCACCAATTTTTTAAAACTCGCATTCACCACATACTATGTATACTCCCATGAATAAATATTTTTGTTACTCTAGATTCAATATGATAAACTTATTAATATGATATTAGTAAACACCACTCGCATCCCCTTATAATTAACACACCTCACAACCCCTTCTTCTCACGTCATATAATCATTGAGGAAATCTATATATCAACCAAAATCACTACTCACAATTTTCTCTACATCACTATAATCATTATTTGCTAATAAAATCCATTCCCAAAGTGGCCAAGGTATTTTCTAGATGAGACAACATTCATGTGGTTAATTTTAAAAATTGTCCCATTTAAAATATTTTTCTTCTTTTACTTTATCCATGAATTTAAAACCAAACATGACATAATAAATCTAATATTATTAATAAACTAGTACAGGTTTTTGTTAATTTAATATCCATATTCTCTCCTTACTTCTTTTTTTCTCAAATAAATGTTTTGTTTACAATAATATTAGTTCGCCACCTCTGTTAGAAAAAAACATCCTTATTCTCCATCACCTTCAGGTATGTTTAAAAAAATATTATTCCTATAAAATATGGTTATAATAAGTTGTTTCAATTTATTTAATGAATCTATAATTATTTAATTAAATAAAAAATCTTGCTTCGATGGTAGTAGAAGCAACCTAGATCAAATAACATTGTAATGTTAATGTTTTTAGAATTAGAATCACCCCTATGTTAGAAAAAAAGATATATGGGACCGTTTTGATTTCTAATATAAAATGAATATTATTCTATGTCAATTATTTAATTTTTATCTCTCATTTTATATGAACATAAATAGTTATCAAAAAATAATATGACCTTGGAAACATGAAATGAATACTCTTAGAACAGTGAAATTAAAACTTATATCTCATCTAAATAATTATAAATAGCCATAATAAAATTATAATAAATAATATTTATATTTAAATATTCTACATATATTAAATAATTAATTTAGTTTTATTATTATGGACCATAAATTCAAGAAAAGAATAATTCAAGAATATAAGGTAGGGGATATTTCTGAACCACCAATTTTTATTGGGTTATGACCTTTCTCTCTCTATCTCACATTATCACTTTTTTTAATATTATGGAATGAGTAAAAAATTATATATATATTTCTATAACTTAAATATCTAACTTATTCCACCTTTACATTTACATGGTAATATATGCCTTAAGTTGATTTTTCAAATGATTAATCCTTTAACTATGATATGAGGTAGGATTATACATCCCATTTCTTTTCATGGTAAACTCTTATATTTACTCATTAGGATTAATTTCCACTATGTGGCCTAGAAAATATTTTATATTTCAAAATGGAAGACCAATATAATGATCTAATTAATTGGGTAATGTTATGTCTCATGGGACATTATGTATGGTATTATATAGTAAACAAAATTTACATTGTGATTTTGTCCACCATTTGATATTGTTTCGGTAGTTAAATATACCTTATGTTTATGTCATGTTATATGATTTTTCAAAATTGAAATATTATTTTTATTTTATGATCCCATGTTTCATTATGTAATGCCTCCATATATCTAATCATGATTCCTTTTTATTATATCATGTTATGCTTTATGACTAAAATGTTATTATTCACTACTATGTATGTTTCCATACTAGAGTCTATAACTCACTCCATTATTTTAGGTATTCCCTAAGATATCCTATGAAATTCAAGGATATAAAGGTATTTAGGATATCTTTATAGTTATTAACATGAATAATGTTTAGTTTCATGTGGTATATTTATAAAAATATTATTCCATGGACACTAGGATTTTCGATCCTTTGGTTATATTTAATGTATATTAATGTTACAAATAATGTAATAATATGTTTAGAATTAATGAATCCCTGTAGTTAATATCAAAGTATATTCTATTTATATTTAATGATTAATACTAGAATAATTTAGTGAGAACCACATAGATAAGTCCAAGGATAATTCTATATATAAGAAAATATCATGGAATTTTGGTGAAGTATATAATGAGTGGTTTCCATTAAATTAAACCCCCATATATATAATACATATACATGTGTCTCTTGAATAATTTTAACAAGGATTAATAATTCTAAAAAGGGTGAATTAGGTTTTAACATGATTTTAAGTAGGTTAATAAAAAGAGGAAATGTTTCACAAAAGGTTTGACACTCCCATGGATTAGAATAGGAGAATTTAAAAACTCTTTATGAAAAATTATTAAATACTTGAAATAATTTTTTGGTTATAAAACATATTAAATAAATTCCCATGGATTACCTTGATGTATACATATAGATTCAAATTTTTTTATATAATTTTCATTTGGAATTTTTTCCTTCTATATTCATAGTATTATTTTAATATAAGTATTAGTTTATGTTTTCTCATCCCTATGATTAATTTTTATATCATAAAGGACAAGCACCAAAATAAAATAGTTAAATTTTAACACAATATCCTTTCATGACATCCAATTTTCTGATAAGATTAATTTTAATTCATTCTTTTATATCGTTAATGTTTTTTAAAACTACTCAAACACCAACTCAAAACATGGGGTTAAGCTATCCATGAGAATGGAAAACATAAAAATTATGACATCTTCATAATATATTTCCTCCCCGGTTAATGTTTTTTGCCTAAATATTAAAAACAAATCACATATTACTTTGTTTATTGTAGTTTGATGGTATTTTGGTAGATTTCCTTTTATAAATACAATATAAACTGTCAAGAGAGGGACATCATTTTTCACTTCCCAAGTAATCCTTTGAATTATACAAATGAGAGGAGGAAGATGAATCTCCAATGGAATCTTTTTCCTTGTAATTGATATTGTATCCTTATGATAAATCATATCTAGTCCAAATTAATGACATATATTATTGATTCTTACATGAATACATTCCCATTGTAAGGTATTATACTAATGTATTCCATAAATAATTTCTTATTATTCATCTTGATTGAGAAGTTGATTTTTCATTTTAATGTTTTACTCAATCTATACCCATATCCAAAATCCCCTAAAAAAATTCCAACATTAATTCAAAGGAACTCAATAAGAATAATCATGAGAATCCAAAAAAAGTCTTTATATGTAAGGGTGCTTCACTATGGGGTGTACTGGTCCTATTCCTCAAGAAGAAGTAAGGGTAAATGTGGATATGCATAAATCATAATAAAATAATAAATAATGATGAAAATGAACAAATATCCTTTTAAATGGATTAATAACTTGTTTCATCAACTATTTGGGGCCTATTATTTCTCTAAATAGGACCATTAATCGGGATATCACTAAAAAGTGGTGAATAGGGAAGTTATTATGAATAATGAATTTCATAAAATGTATGGAAATATGAATTCATATTTATTCCCCTAGACCCATTATTTCACCAACATTATTATTGGACTTATTTAGTTAGAGTCGTTAGATACTCAGTTGTAAAATTTTTTGTTATCTTTATAGATGATCTACACATATACTCCAAAAGAAAGGATGATCATGGGGAGAATTTTAGTGCTATAATAAGGATTTGTTAATGGATAATCTGTATGAAACATATAGTAAATGTGATTTTTTGGACAAATTAAGTACCATTATTAGGGAATGTTATATCTAAAAAAGGGATATATATATATATATATATATATGGACCCTTATAAGAAATAGGCAATTGAATAGTGGTCTAATCCTACATCTATAAAAGAAATCCATAGATATCTTGTACTAGCTGGGTATTTCCAATTATATTTAAAAAACTCCCTCAATTTTCAAACCCACTGACCAAGATGGATCGAATGGGGGTAAAGTTTGTCAGTACATATGTATATGAAGATAAATTCAAGGAATTTAATAATTATTTTATCATTGTTCTAGCCCCCACACTTGCCTTAGGTGGGGAACTTTTCATAGCATAAAATGGTTCTTAAAATAAGGGTTTAGGGTTTCAACAGAAGCATAATCATAAAGTGATAGTTTATGCCTCAAGGTATTTGGGTTTTCATGAGTACAAATATCAAAATAATATTTGGTGTTGGATACATTATTGTTCACGTTGAATATATAAAGGAATTATCTCTACGGGGGTACTTTTAACATATATATGAATAATAGGGACCCCAATTATATATTCACGTAGAATGAGAATAATATATACCTAGGAAGATGGTTAGAGGTGTAATAGATTATAAATTCTAAATCCAAAATTTTTCATTCAAATAAAATAGGTTAGAATATTCTCTATATAAAACTGATCTGAAAACTTTATCACTAATTATAATTTAAAAGGATTCATTTATCTTAAACTTTTAATGGTTAGATATGGGAATCATAAAATATGGAACATAATCATTCATTTAAAAAATAATTTTTTAACCATAAATTATAGAGAAGATAAAGTGTGGTCAAAGAGATGATGTGGAAACTCAAAAGAATGTGAAATCTATATGAAATCATAAATCCTAAGAGTTAATAATTTATGAATAAGGAGATGGATGATTTAGTTCATTGATATGCATACCATCAGATCCAAATAGAAAAGAGTTATTGAATTATTCATACCGCTCAACCTTGTTCATCAACCAAGGGAGTACAAAGATGTGTTGAGATCTCTTAGATCACTATTGGTGAGACAATATGAAGAAGGACATCAAAAAATATACATTAAAATTAATAGCATTACAACTGGTGAAGGCTAAAAGGAAAAAGTGTAGGGGTACAATGCAACCATTACCCATTCATATATGAAAATTTGAAAACTATACGATGGAATTTATAATTGTTCTTCCATAGACATCAAGGGGAAATATATATAAATTTATTTTTGGGGATTTTATTACAAATACTAAAAACTTTATTGGAATTCAAGAGGAAATATCACCTGGTAAATATTCAATTATATTAATCAATGAAGTAGGGTGGCTGGGTGGTACAACACTATAAATTATAATTAACTAAGATAAGAGATTTAAAAATATGTACATTAAGTATATCTAAGATTCCATAAACATTCATTTTAATGTTAGTATAACTTAACAACCCAAAACTAATTTCTAATATATGAAAATAGTCCCAGGACATGAGGATATATTGAGAGCATTGTTTATGGTCTTCAGAGGATTATTAGTTCAATATCTTCTTCTTGTCTAATTCTCATTCAATAATATCTTTCACTCTTATGGATTCATATGATGAACATTAGGAGAAAATATGTAGAACAATTTCATGGGGAGATGAATTTGGTGAACGTAAGTTTGTGGGAACAAAAATGGTTGACGAAATGGTAGAAAATGTTAAGACCATTCACTCTCACATCAGGGATTCTAAAATTCAATTGAAGAGCTATCATAACAATTGTCGAGGAGTCTTATAGTTTGATGTTGGAGAAAAGGTTTTCCTATTCATATATCCTTGGTAGAGAGATATTAGGATTGGTATGTATGGTATGACGAGTCCTAGATACATCAATTCCTTTAAGATTTTTTATTATACTGAAGTTTTATCCTATAAACTAGGACACCAAATAAACATTTCTCAAGTACATGACATATTCCAGGTGTCTCTCTTAAGGAAGTACAAACCAGATGCCTCACATGTACTGAATTTATAAATGGTATATCTTGAAATTGATCTACCTTATATGGAATATCGAGTGAAGATCATATACTATAGATATAATGATTTACACAAAATGATAACACATCTAGTCAAAGTATAATGGAAAATCCATTACTATGAGGAGGCGTAATGGTAACTAGAGAGAACAATTACATAAATTGGTTTCACCTATTTTAAAACTAGCATGTAAAACTAAATTTATAGTATCGATTTTTTATGGGAAGAAGAATGTAATGACCCATGGTTTAATAAATGGTATTTCCCATCTTATAAATATTTCATACTTTTTAATGTAGAATAATTCTAAATCACCACATTATAAAATGAAATAATTATTATTATTAATTTAATAATTAAAATTATAGAATAAAAATTTATAGATTAATTTAAAATATTACAATATGATTTAAAATATACAATATGACAACTACAATATGAAAATTTTATTCTTTTTGATCCATCCGAATAATGATACTTTTGGAAAATGATATAGAAATAAATAATAATATTAGTAATTCAATATTTTATTTCAAAATTAATATTTATAAAAACATGAGAGAAATAAGGAGTGAATAAATAATAAAATTCATTGGGTTATATTTATTTATTGTAGGTAACCCATATGATAATTACAAATCTAATAATTAGAATAATATTTTAATCATTATAATAGTAAACTGGAATTTGGAATAGTAATATGACCATTAAGAATAGTAACATGTGTGTGAGAATAATATCCCCACCAATGGAAATTTAAAATAATATTTAGGTGTTTTATAAAATAAATATATAACATATTTGTAACAGCCCGAGATTTTATGAAAAATATTCTTTTTAATTTTATTAATGTCTTGTGTTGTACGCTACACCAAAAGGAGCTTGCACAACACGCATCCTTGACTTGCCTTGCATTACACGCAATCACAACCTTCCTCGATAGCGTGTGTAGTACGCAATAACGAGTTTCACTAAACAACAATATGCTATTAAAATATTATTAAAACTAGTCGTTATGAATAGTAATAACCACTTTTTGAAATTTTTTAAATTTTATTTTTCAAAATGGAATTCATTTTTGGATTCGTAATATCGAAATTAGCTTAGGGTGAAATTTTGGTACTTTTTGGATTACTTTCATTTTCTGATGAATAGTGAAAATTACTAAATTTTAATTAAAAAAAACTTTTTTAATCGAAATAATTAATACTGATAAATTATTAATTTAAGTGGTTTTAATGTATATTTAGAATATAGTTTTACAATTTAATACAATGTTGGTCATTAGATGTAATTTCACATTTAAACCAAACATAAACAAGTGTCAATCTTTTGATAGATATTGTTTCTTAAAAACACACTATTTGTTTTAACAACGGGATTTAATTATAAAAATAATTAATGCAACTTCTATGATATGAATTTGGTAAAATAGACTTCATTTTTGAATTCGGAATATGAAATATAGCTTAGGATGAAATTTTGGCATTGTTCTGAAAAACATCAATTTTTTGATGAATAGTGAAACTACTAAGCGGTAGTTAAAAAAACTGAATTTTTCATAAAAATTAATTTTACCACTTCTGTGAATGGAATTTCAAAATTCCGAGAGACACGGTTGATGTCAGTAAGTAAAATGTGGTTCAATGAGATGAAAATAATTTTTGTTGAATAGTAACTTTTTACTTTTATTTACCACGGTTAAAAGTAAATAGGGTAATTAAGGGTAAATATGATATTACTATTACCCTAACACATGTCCTAAATCTATTGGATAAGTTTAATTCGACCAAAAACAAACTTAGGAATAAAATATGACCATTTACGCCCACTTGGGTTAGATTAGGACATTTATTATTAATTTATTTAAAGAAGGGTTAAAATAGTTAAAATCAAAGTTTAATAAGTAAATCATTTTTAATATGGGGTTATACATAAGATAAATTCGACTATAAATATTCATTAGAAATCTAAAAAGATTTCCTACATAATGGTATTTTATTTATAATTTTTAAACATTAAATAATTTAATTTTTTTATGACGCAAAGATGATGCGATAATTATCTTATTAATGAAATATTGACATAATTGATATTATAAATACCAAAATAAATGTAATTTAAGACTTTTTAGGAATTCCACTTATTTTATAGGTTATTATGATATATTAGTGTTGATTTAATAAGCTTGGTTCGAACATATAATTCTGTTATGACTTTCACAAAAATCATATATCAAATAGTGTCAAAATTGACACAAAATAGTTTTTAAATCAAATATTATATTATTAATTGTTATTTTATTCCTAAAAATCAATGGTTCGGCCAAATGACTTATATAAGGATATATATATTAATAATAAACAATTTGGGGTTCGTTTGGCATGTTATAGTAAGTGTATTAACCATATAGTGAAAGAAAACAAAAAGACACGGTAAAAGTTAAATTATTTAACTTAGAGTTAAATCTAATTGATAAGGTTAAAATAATACCCTAAACTTGTCTAAATCCTATTGGTTGATAGAATTTCGACCCATCCCCACTTTATCTTCGAAATAAGACCCTTTGGAACCATTATAAACCGATTTTGACTTTAATATAAAATAATATTTTGAGATATTCATAAGGTGCCCCTCTCCTCCCTTATAAAAGGGCACCTCCTCCCCCTCCTCCTCACACCAATTTGAGCACTCGAGCTCGGACAACCCCTACCATGTTCTCCTCTCCACTTCCCTAGAATAATCATAGAGGTCCTGGTCTTCTTCAAAGACCAATCTTAGTTCCCTATGTGGAGGATTCAAAGAGGCGTTCCAAAGAAGAGGTAATATCCATTACCGATCTTTTCAATTTCTTTTTCTTCAACTTCTTCTTCTTTAGTTGTTTCATGATAAAGTAATAACATCAGTATTACTTACATACTGATATGTTATTATAAATATGAAACAACCCTAATTCACCTTCTTTCCATCCTACGGAAAAATGAAATCACCGCGTGTGCGTACGTACGGAATACCGTCTCCACGCCGTGGTGTAATCTATTTTCCACCACCACCTTACAAGGATGGGTATAATGGTGTAATGAGTAACTATTTATGATTATTATAAATTAATATTGATACTGAAATAATATATATATACTCCAATACAATTCCACAATCATAGGAACGATATCATCACTCGTACGTACGTACGGAATACCGTCTCCACGATGTGATGCGACTCGTTCTACATGATCATCATTACATAGTAATTATATAAATGAATTGAATGAATAAATATGATATATGTTACACTAATACCATTCTGGATAAAATGTATCTATAACCTTAAAAGAAGAATAAGAATTTATTCGGCAAAACACGCATAAGAACAAAAGGCAATAAAGACCCGAGTAACAAGTAACAATGAAATATTATTAACAAGAAGCTAAGAATATGACCATATATGATATCATATCAATATGTATGATTCTGTAATAAGTCAATAACATGATTTAAATCATTATACAGTAGGTTCGGACACTTACAAAACAAGTCGGACCTAAGGTAAGGGAAATATCACAATCTCATTTTTATCCGAGACTGTTTATTCGTAAGTATTTACTGGGGTGTATTTTATCATCCACATCCATGTTCCCTCAATATGTAATATTGTTTCCATCCACTTACAATAGTTTAAATCCAATTTTACCCTTCGGTGAGTTTTTAGTAAAGAATATGAAAGGAATATTTTGTCGTTTTTTCGTACGAGGTACTTTTTGACTTTTCCGACAAAAGTACGAAGAATGTTTTTTTTAACTTATACGGCATGAATGGATTTTTAAAACATTATTTCCAAGAAGCTTCCTTTAAAAGTTTTCAAGTTTATTTTTAATCAACTTCTTTTAGTTTACAATTTTATGACATTTTAAGAAAGGAAAAGTGTTTTTGAAGTAGAAAGGATATTTTCCTCAAGAATGGAGTTCAAATGTTTTATCAAAATTATTTTCCATCTAAGATAATATAGGGTTCTGTTTTTATCCCTAGTATTACATTGAATTGATTATGTTGTGAGGGAATTATTTTTATGAATTCATTTCCCTTATATGATTTGTTTTATGATGTCATGATGTTTCAAGAATCCCATTTTTGTTACATGTGTTATGCAATGATGTATGATTTATGATTATGTGGCACACATAAGAAAGGATTCATTATAAGATGGGTGGGACCTATATCTCCCTCCAATGCATTGGGTAAAGATTTTATATCTCATGAGATAGACATGGCTGGAACGGTAGGTTATACCGGTTCAGTGAAACAGGACTGGAACGAGGGTGACTCGGTTTAGAAAGGGACTTTGTCCACTAAGATAGTCTTGGCAATGAGTCATGACTAACAAGAAATGATTTTGCATGATTATGTGTGCATGCCACAAAGTTTCAAGTTTCATGTTATGATTATGGGGATCTCATTTTCACTTCTATGATTTATTCCATGTTAAGATATTATGATCTCTTTTGCAGGTTATGATTTTCAAAAAGATATGATATGATTTTTATTTCCTTTATTTACCCTTGCTGAGCATTTGAGCTCACACTTTTATGTTTTCTTTTCCCCAGGATATAAAGAAAGGTTTTAGGTAGAAAAAGGTAAGATCTTTATGGGATATATTGAAGATCTTTCACCACGATTAGAAGTTACGTTCCAAGTTTCCAAAGAAACTAAACTATTACGATCCTTGTGTGTGTGTTTTTTTTATGTACTAAGTATTCCGCAAAAGTAATGTAATGTCCATGTACGATAAGCTTCGGGTCTCTACAGTTGGTATCAGAAGAAAGGTTTAGTCAACCTTTGGAAACTAGGATGCGAAAACGTTAGTGAGATACCTAGAGATATTTCTAAGGTATGTCTAGGGATGTCCATAAGGTTAAGTATACGTATAGGTTATAGTACAAGAATTATGCTAACGGTCATAGAATTAACCCTAAGATGTTAGATATTGAAGGTACTCCCCCTTTATTATGTTGTTTTCCCTAGCATGGTTTTTGCCTCTCACACTATTCTTTTTGGGTTTTAGTCAATGGCTGGAACCCGAAGGAACCGTGTTAATGCGGAATGCGATGGGCAATGCAATGATTGTCCCCCTGAGCAACCAAACGATATGGGAGCTGGAATGAAAAATCTTGTAGCCATGCTCACACAACTTTCTCAAGCTATGAATCATGCAGGACTTCCAAACCAGCAAAGGAGGGAGCAAAATTCTGTTGAATCCTTCATGAGGCAGCGTCCACCTTCTTTCAGTGGGTCTACTGATCCATTAGTTGCTGAACAATGGATTAGTACTACTGAAAAGATATTTTCAGTTCTTCAATGTTCTGAACATGATAAAGTCATCCTAGCAGTGTATCGTTTGGAAGGAGATGCTGATCAATGGTGGAATCTTATTAAGAATATGAGGCAAAGGGATGAAATTGAGTCTATGGAATGGGACGAGTTCAAGAACTTATTTTTCAATAAGTACTTCCCTCGTATTCTCCGAACAAAGATGGAGAAAGAGTTTCTTGAGCTGAATCAGAAGGATGATGAATCTGTTGGTATATACGAAGCAAATTTCACAAGACTTGCAAGGTACGCTTCTGGTATTATCATCCAACCTGAAAGTAAAGTTGATCGATTTTTCAGTGGCTTAAAACCAAGTCTTCGAAGGGAATTATCTATAAGAGACTTCAGTTGCTATGAAGAAATTGTGCGTTGTGCTATCAAGGTAGAAATGGAAGTTGGTGTTACATATCCATCTCATGGTTTTGACAAGAAACGAAAGATGGAGTTCAAGGAGAAATCTCAGAATAATGGTGAAAATAAGATGAATGTTTCCTTATGCACAAAGTGTGGAAAGAAGCATGGTGGAGATTGTCTTAAAGGTACTAGAAAATGTTTTATGTGTGGAAAAGAAGGTCATTGAGCAGCTGAGTGTCGAAGTAATGGAAAAAGGTTTTCTAATGATGTGAATAAAGCAAACACTGCAGAGAACGCACCACCAACACTTCAATGCTTCAAGTGAAAGGAAATGGGGCATTATGAAAATAAATGCCCTAATCCAAGGGTTAGTGATGATCAACATGAGAAACCACTGAAGGCAAAGGACAAAGGGAAGTCACATGCGATCACTATTGGCGATGTTGAATATGAAAACGATGTGGTGGAATGATTAAGTGTTTATGTAATGGGATTCCAAAATAATATTGTATCATGGAGTATTGGAATATTTATTTATTGGTCTAATGTGGTATTCAAAGTGATTGAGATATTTTTGGAAATAAGATGATATGCGCATAGTGAAGGTAAAATGAGAAAATGAAATGTTTAACAGTATTCATGAGCTCATGATTGATATAAGGACTAAGTGATATCATTGTTTGAGTATATAGAATTTTGAGGATTTTGGTATGTGGAAAGTGTTAAATTTCAACTGCATTCATGTTTTCACTAACGTATTCAATAGAATATACGATTATGGACTTTGAATGTTTAGAATGTGACCAACAAAACATATCTTATGATATATGGGGATCGACGATGGTGTTAAATCTCTGGTAATCATTTTCACTATGTTATGAGAGTGGACTGCAGTATTATGGATAAGCCTAAAGATTGTAATGGATTATGTTGGACATAAGTTAGTATTGTTTATGGATAAAAGTTTTTTTTCGATATTATTGATGGGATGTTATAGTAATATAGTTTTAGAAAAAGGACAACCTGCAGGATGGGAGACAGCCCATCGCGTCGGACAAGGATGTGGGAATCGAACCCACAACCGTAGTGCGACTGGCCTTTATCGCCTACCACTGGCCTACAGGAAGTCCCTGTTTAGTAGAAACTAGTTTTATTATATTAAGAAGTATGATATATGAAGTATAAGTCCATTTTAGGAACCATATATGATTAATCTCACTATAGATCGACTTATGTATATAATTTTTGCTAACCTTTTGTTTGAGACAGATGGAATGACCCGTCATTCTATCACATGATCTTCTAACACTTCACGAATAACAAATTAAACTTCATTTATTTAAGAGATGAAGTGGAAATTGTTCAAGGCACGAACAACATTGAGATTGTACCAAAATAAAGTAAGTATTTATTCTAATTCAAATTTTCAACTTTAGGGAAATGATCTTGAAAACAAAAAATGTTGTCCTAGTGATCTTATACCTGATTAATCAGATGGTACCTTATATCATCACAAATCTATGGATTTGTGATTACTGGCTTTTCCATAGCCATGTTCTCTACCACTCTCCATCAGAACATGATGGTTAGATTTCTCTTCCATATCCATATTTTCACCTATGTGGAAACCCAGTGATTAGTTTATTTGGGTAACCGTTACGTTTCATACTTTTGTTTTTAAAGATTGGTTTTGATATTCCTTTTTACGATGTGGGTTTTTATTAATGAAACTTTCGAATAGTAAACCATTTATAACCCCGACGAATTTCGAGGGAGAAATTCATTTTAAGGGGGGTAGAATGTAACAGCCTGAGATTTTATGAAAAATATTCTTTTTAATTTTATTAATGTCTTGTGTTGTACGCTACACCAAAAGGAGCTTGCACAACACGCATCCTTGACTTGCCTTGCATTACACGCAATCGCGACCTTCCTCAATAGCGTGTGTAGTACGCAATAACGAGTTTCACTAAACAACAATATGCTATTAAAATATTATTAAAACTAGCCATTATGAATAGTAATAACCACTTTTTGAAATTTTGTAAATTTTATTTTTCAAAATGGAATTCATTTTTGGATTCGTAATATCGAAATTAGCTTAGGGTGAAATTTTGGTACTTTTTGGATTACTTTCATTTTCTGATGAATAGTGAAAATTACTAAATTTTAATTAAAAAAAACTTTTTTAATCGAAATAATTAATACTGATAAATTATTAATTTAAGTGGTTTTAATGTATATTTAGAATATATTTTTACAATTTAATACAATGTTGGTCATTAGATGTAATTTCACATTTAAACCAGACATAAACAAGTGTCAATCTTTTGATAGATATTGTTTCTCAAAAACACGCTATTTGTTTTAACAACGGGATTTAATTATAAGAATAATTAATGAAACTTCTATGTTATGAATTTGGTAAAATAGACTTCATTTTTGAATTTGGAATATGAAATATAGCTTAGGATGAAATTTTGGCATTGTTCTGAAAAACATCAATTTTTGATGAATAGTGAAACTACTAAGTGGTAGTTAAAAAAACTGAATTTTTCATAAAACTTAATTTTACCGCTTCTGTGAATGGAATTTCAAAAATCCGAGAGACACGGTTGATGTCAGTAAGTAAAATGTGGTTCAATGAGATGAAAATAATTTTTGGTGAATGGTAACTTTTTACTTTTATTTACCACGGTTAAAAGTAATTAGGGTAATTAAGGGTAAATATGATATTACTATTACCCTAACACATGTCCTAATTCTATTGGATAAGTTTAATTCGACCAAAAACAAACTTAGGAAAAACATATGACCATTTCCGCCCACTTGGGTTAGATTAGGACATTTATTATTAATTTATTTAAAGAAGGGTTAAAATAGTTAAAATCAAAGTTTAATAATTAAATCATTTTTAATATGGGGTTATACATAAGATAAATTAGACTATAAATATTCATTATAAATCTAAAAATATTTCCTACATAATGGTATTTTATTTATAATTTTTAAGAATTATATAATTTAATTTATTTATGACGCAAAGATGATGCAGTAATTATCTTATTAATGAAATATTGACATAATTGATATTATAAATACCAAAATAAATGTAATTTAAGACTTTTTATGAATTCAACTAATTTTCTAGGTTACTATGATATATTAGTGTTGATGTAATCATATTGGTTTGAACATATAATTCTGTTATGACCTTCACAAAAATCATATATCAAATAGTGTCAAAATTGAAACAAAATAGTTTTTAAATCAAATATTATATTATTAATTGTTATTTTATTCCTAAAAATCTATGGTTCGGCCAAATGACTTAGATAATGATATATATATTAATAATAAACAATTTGGGGTTCGTTTGGCATGTTATAGTAAGTGTATTAACCATATAGTGAAAGAAAACAAAAAGACATGGTAAAAGTTAAATTATTTAACTTAGAGTTAAATCTAATTGATAAGGTTAAAATAATACCCTAAACTTGTCTAAATCCTATTGGTTGATAGGATTTCAACCCATCCCCACTTTAAAATAAGACCCTTTGGAACCATTATAAACCGATTTTGACTTTAATATAAAATAATATTTTGAGATATTCCTAAGGTGCCCCTCTCCTCCCTTATAAAAGGGCACCTCCTCCCCCTCCTCCTCACACCAATTTGAGCACTCAAGCTCGGCCAACCCCTGCCATTTTCTCCTCGACACTTCCCTAGAATAATCCTAGAGGTACTGGTCTTCTTCAAATACCAATCTTAGTTCCCTAAGTGGAGGATTCAAAGAGGTGTTCCAAAGAAGAGGTAATATCCATTACTGATCTTTTCAATTTCTTTCTTCTTCAACTTCTTCTTCTTTAGTTGTTTCATGATAAAGTAATAACATCAGTATTACTTACATACTGATATGTTATTATAAATATGAAACAACCCTAATTCACCTTCTATCCATCCTACGGAAAAATGAAATCACCGCGCGTGCGTACGTACGGAATACCGTCTCCACGCCGTGGTGTAATCTATTTTCCACCACCACCTTACAAGGATGGGTATAATGGTGTAATGAGTAACTATTTATGATTATTATAAAGTAATATTGATACTGAAATAATATATATATACTCCAATACAATTCCACAATCATAGGAACGATATCATCACTCGTGTGTACGTACGGAATACCGTCTCCACGATGTGATGCGACTCGTTCTACATGATCATCATTAAATAGTAATTATATAAATGAATTTAATGAATAAATATGATATATGTTACACTAATACCATTCTGGATAAAAGTAATCTATAACCTTAAAAGAAGAATGGGAATTTATTCGGCAAAACACGCATAAGAACAAATGGCAACAAAGACCCGAGTAACAAGTAACAATGAAATATTTTTAACAAGAAGCTAAGAATATGACCATATATGATATCATATCAATATGTATGATTCTGGAATAAGTCAATAACATGATTTAAATAATTATACAGGAGGTTTGGACACTTACAAAGCAAGTCGGACCTAAGGTAAGGGAAATATCACAATCTCATTTTTATCCGAGATTGTTTATTCGTAAGTATTTACTGGGGTGTATTTTATCATCCACATCCATGTTCCCTCAATATGTAATATTGTTTCCATCCACTTACAATAGTTTAAATCCAATTTTACCCTTCGGTGAGTTTTTAGTAAAGAATATGAAAGGAATCTTTTGTCGTTTTTTCGTACGAGGTACTTTTTGACTTTTCTGACAAAAGTACGAAGAATGTTTTCTTTAACTTATACGACATGAATGGATTTTTAAAACATTATTTCCAAGAAGCTTACTATACAAGTTTTCAAGTTTATTTTTAATCAACTTCTTTTAGTTTAGAATTTTATGACATTTTAAGAAAGGAAAAGTGTTTTTGAAGTAGAAAGGATATTTTCCTCAAGAATGGAGTTCAAATGTTTTATCAAAATTATTTTCCATATAATATAATATAGGGTTCTGTTTTTATCCCTATTATTACATTGATTTGATTATATTGTGAGGGAATTATTTTTATGAAGCCATTTACCTTATATGATTTGTTTTATGATGTCATGATGTTTCAAGAATCCCATTTTTGTTACATGTGTTATGCAATGATGTATGATTTATGATTATGCGGCACACATAAGAAAGGATTCATTATAAGATGGGTGGGACCTATATCTCCCTCCAATGCATTGGGTAAAGATTTTATATCTCATGAGATAGACATGGCTGGAACGGTAGGTTATACCGGTTCAGTGAAATAGGACTGGAACGAGGGTGACTCGGTTCAGAAAGGGACTTTGTCCAGTAAGATAGTCTTGGCAATGATTCATGACTAACAAGAAATGATTTTTCATGATTATGTGTGCATGCCACAAAGTTTCAAGTTTCATGTTAGATTATGGGGATCTCATTTTCACTTCTATGATTTATTCCATGTTAAGATATTATGATCTCTTTTGCAGGTTATGATTTTCAAAAAGATATGATATGATTTTTATTTCCTTTATTTGCCCTTGCTGAGCATTTGAGCTCACCCTTTTATGTTTTCTTTTCCCCAGGATATAAAGAAAGGTTTTAGGTAAAAAAAAGGGAAGATCTTTATGGGAGATATTGAAGATCTTTCACCACGATTAGAAGATTACGTTCCAAGTTTCCAAAGACAATAAACTATTACGATCCTTGTGTGTGTGTTTTTGTTATGTACTAAGTATTCCGCAAAAGTAATGTAATGTCCATGTACGATAAGCTTCGGGTCTCTACAATATTTATACTATTTTATAAGGAAATAAATTTTCAAAAAATGATAAATTAAGTGTTTGTATTTTTGTAAAAAAAAATGTTTCAAAAGAATGTACATAAAAAATATAATTATATGAAATAAATTTTATTTTCATAAAATAGATTCATAAATTTTATTAATGTTTTATATTGATGATATAATTTTTTGTTAGCATCAAAAAAACTTCAAGGGTCACAGTGTTAATCAAAATATCATTATTGATATTTTAAAAAAAATAATGGTTTGATATAAAATTAAATTTTAAATATTTAGAAAAAATATATAATATTATTTTTACTTTTAAAATCTATACATTGAAAAATGGTTAGGGTGAGATTTTTTTATTTTAAAAAAAATAATTGAGATTTTGCTCAATAGAGAAATTTGTTAAAATAATGGTATTTAACATTATAATCTAAATACATTAATTTTTGAGTCATAGATAATAAAAACCCATTAGTTAAAAATTACTTGAACCATAAATTTTATATAGTCACAAAAATCAATATTATTGATATTATTTAGCAAAATAAAAATCTAATGAAAATAATATTTGAAAACACCACATTCATTAACTTATAAACACCACCCCTTCCCCCCGCACCTTATAAGCCTTATGTCTCACAAAATTTCTAAATATCTCTCTCATCCCTACTCTCCCTATGGAAGCTAAGACCCACACTTCCAGATTCAATACTACAAACATGCTATGTATTTTTTCTATTAAAAGTTAAAATATAAATATATTTTAAATTATACTTCGGAGTAACTTTTCTGGTCTAGGTTCTCGAGGATTACAAAAATAACATACATAAAAAATCAATGTTTTTAAAAAATATTATAAAATAACAAATTATATTAATTTATGGTAATTTGTTAAAAAATAAATCCAATATTAAAAAATTTAATATTCCTTTGAGATTTTTTTAAAATTTTTGGAGATCATAAAATTGGAAAATGGATTTGAAAAACCAGTGAAAACCCGTTTTCAAAATAATTTTAAAAAACTCAATTTCAAACATTTTCAAAAAAAACATAGCATACTTTGAAAAATTTTATTACACTGAATATATAATTTAGAAAACAATTTTTAAAAATATATCAATATTTGAAAATATATATATCTTTGAAAACATATTTTTTTGAAACACTTTTCCATTGAAAAATACGTTGATTTCTGCTTTGAGTTTTAAAAGCATTTCATTTTGAAAATAAAAACTTTTTTTGGAAGGAAAATGATACTATTGAAACCATATGAAGTCCATATTGACACTTGGGGTATCAATTCTAGGGAAAAAGCTACACGAGACCATGGGTTCACTCCCCACTCCTCATGATAACATTTTATACTCATCCTCTAGTTTTTTATAAATAGACTTTTGTTAGGGATGATTTTCTCATTTAAATGCAGCTAAAATATTCTTTTTAAAAACCATAAAATTTATTTTCAAAAGAAAATTAGCTTACATAAAATAAACTCTTTCAAAGTAAATATTTTTAATATCCTTATTTTTTCTTCATTTCACAAAAAATGGAGGAATACATACTTCATAAAATACCTTTTTAAAATAGTGCATATAAGGAATAATTTATTTTATCCATATTCTTATTTATATGTGTATATATATGCTATGAAATACCATGAATAAATATGATGTATGGTCATAATATTGAATAGAATATATATATTATGAATAAAAATTTCACACATGAAATGTTAGTTTTAATTGATATAAGTCTGTCATATTAAAAAATATAAATTTTAATCATTATTTCTCATATGATATAATAATTTCATAATATATATTTTTATCAACATAAATAATAATAATTACTTTTTATTTAAAATAATTATCCCATTTACTAAACTATATAATTGA
The DNA here is from genome assembly GCA_963277665.1 of Viscum album. Taxonomy (NCBI): domain Eukaryota; kingdom Viridiplantae; phylum Streptophyta; class Magnoliopsida; order Santalales; family Viscaceae; genus Viscum; species Viscum album. Next base: position 1,322,512,918 of record OY728142.1, on the reverse strand, counting down.
AATTAATAATTTTGGAAATATAACACCCTTACATGAACAAGGTCTTTGGTTAAACATTGCATAATATAATAATATTTTAAAAATGTACCTCACATTGAAATTAATTGTGAATAAATTAATAGTTTGAAATAAAAAAATCTTCAAAAATTAAGTAAATGTAACATTATTTCTAATGGATTTTAAATGAAAATAATATTATTTATAATAGTTATTAAAAACTACAAATAAACATACTGCTTCTAGAGAACTAAATGTATTTTCTACCTATTTTGGGTGCTTAGAACTTTTGAGGGTAGTGGCCCTATACATGCTTTAGTTGAGCAACCAAACCAGGGGAGAGGAGAGGTGAAAAGAAATTGGGAAATTTGTTCTCCAAGTGGGTCAGTGGGGGTTATCCTTGTATATTAAGGCATACATTTTTATAAATTTTACTTAGATACCCACTTTCAATTTTTTATTGAGATTTAAAGAGAATCCAACATTGTAAAGGATATATATTGACATCCTAGACGTATACTTATGTTATTGGTTGGGGCTTCATAATAATTCCATCCTCCTAAAGACATAATTATTGGTTTCGGTAAAATCTATTCTACAAAAGATGATATTAACATATGAATATATTTATATATTCTTCAATTGTAAGAGGATTAACTCAAAGAGAAAAAATATGAAAAAAATCGATGAAATTCATACAATAATACTTTTATACTAGTCAAATATATAAATTTATATATTATAACCTATTTTTGATCATTTCAATAAAGTATTCCTCATAAATATTTTGACTACAAAAAGAGATAACTATAATCATTAAAAAATTCATTAAATTTAATAAATATATTTAAAACAATCACTACATTAAATATGGTCATTATGATAAAGAAAAATAGGATGATGATTAAAAGTTAAAAAATAATCCAAAGACTACAAATTTGGACTTTCAACTTCGACTAATGTAGTAAATTTGATGAAAATAATGAACAGGGTACAACTAAGTCGATTTGGATACATATAAAGACTACAAAATAATTAGCTTTTCCAACATGGGTGTATATTTTGGTAAAAGTGCATTTTCTATTGGTAAAACATTTTACCAAAAAAATATCTTCTCACTAATCTATTAGGAAAACACTATAGATAAATGTTATTGTGATATATAAAATAATTCATTCACTATTATAATAATACTGAAAGATAATATGTATGTTGGTCAAAGTGTTTAACAATGGATTCATTTTAAAAATATATCTATAGATAATAATATTATCAATATATATTATATGTTTGTAAATTACATTAAAATAAGAATTATAAATGTTTTTTCTATTAAAATTTCATATTATATTTTTTAATTTATCATATATAATACAACTATTTTAATTATTAATACGAAGATGATTTTCACACATGTTCAAACATAGAAAAAGATTAATTATATTAATAAAGTAATTTATTACAAAATGAATCAATATACTGTTGAAGCTGATTGATAAGACCATAAAAAACAAAAAAAACAAGATCTATCTATAATTTGTCGCCACCACAACCCCTTAGCTCATGTTATCTCCTAACTAAAATCCTCCACCACTATTTTCTCTCGACTACAATCCTCTAGAACCCATCACAATATAAGAATAGTTACTTCTATCAAATATCATTCATCACCCCTCAAATATGCCACAAGAAGAAACAAACCAACTCAACTTCACTAGCATTGAGGAACCTCAAGTTGATGTTATGCCACACCCTTAATCTCCAAGATCTACACCACAAACAATCAAAATTAATACCCAAAAATTAGAGAAAATTATATGCATGAATTGTATACAAAAAAATAATTTATTACCAAATGAATACCACGGATTTAAGAAATTGAGAAAGAAAATAGGGTTTATAAAAAAAGTAGTAACTCTCCTAAAAAGTGTAGCTCTGTCCTCGTGGATGAGTCTACAAAAACATCCATCTTTATCTTGAAAGAGAATACATGTTTTCTTACTTAAAATCACCTAAACTGCAAAGTATTGAACAAAAATTAATTATTTCAATTGTATTCTAATGAAGAAATGAAATGATGTTGGTAATTAATGGGGGAACAAAATACAAAAATATCATAGTAGTAGACAAGTATTGATCATAGTAGTTTTCAATGTTGAGGAGGGATACTTATAACAGAAATGGGTTTTGATACTGGTAATATATTTCTAAAGAGAGGAACATGCCATCATGTTTTTCATTGTAATCCATAAAGCTCAAAATAGTGAATACCCATAGTAAAACCAATTTGATCTGTAATTTTCCCATCAAGAGGAGGCCTTACTATAAGATGAACTCTAGTAGAAATTGAAAGAGAAAAATATGCACCAAAAAAAAATTTCTTGAAATTCCACGACCAGGTTCACCCATAGTTCTAAATATCTAATGTTAACAAACATTATTTTAACTAAAATTGTTTAAAATTAAAAACTTATAAAGAAATATTTGGAGACAATAGCAAATTTATTTAGATTAATATCCAAAGAAAATTAAAATAAAATCAAAATCATGTGGAGTATCCCCTAAGACAGAACAAAATCAGAATACAAACAACTCGGATTAATGATTCAACAAGAATATTTTAGCATAAATATAAACAAAACATAACCAAAATTAAAATCATGAAAAATACTATCTCATAACACTTAAATACAAAAATATAAACAAAATAATACACACAAACTATCATGCAAATCAAGGATGTACTGATTATATCATCTGTAAATTTCCAACAAACACTTCACAGAGTTAACCAATATTAAAAAGAGTAATTAACACATCATGAATTTTAACCGTATAAGCTCTAAAACTACATGAAAATAATAGTAATATATTACCATCCTAAAAAGATTATATTTCATCAAAGCATTATGTTTTTTTACTTCCATTGAATTTAATCCAATAGTATCATCCCCATTTCCATTTCTGAATATTAAATCGGTTTAGCCATTAAACACTTAAAGTAAAATATGATTGAAAGAATTAATTTCATCATTGAGATTAGTAAAAAAATAAGTATAAATCTCCAAGCTAAGAAACTATGATTATTGAATCTATCCCTAATTCACAAAACCATAAGCATCATTCTTGAGACTAATTTGAATATCATTTTCAATAAATTCATCCTAAAATTTACACCAAATGAATCTATAAATTCTACCCTCTAATAATTCACCCTTTCTAAAACAAATTTAATTTTTTTATAGCTTGATTCAAGACACAAAAGTGATGATAGAGGGTTGGAAACAACATATACAAGGTAAAAGTGGGTGGAAATGACCGCAAAGGTGAATGATGATTTCAGATAGTGGTCAACGGAAAATATTCGTTGAGAGGGTATGGGGTGGCTAGGTGACACATCGTAGAGCTAGAGAGACTGTGGAAGGTGGGTAGTGTTGGGGTTGTAAGGAATTATAGAGATGGGGGTACTATGACACTACAAATTTAGGGCTTGTGGAGGGATGCTGAGGTGTTTGGGCATCATGGATGGAGGGGTCGAGGGGGGATATCAGTCAAGATTATGTAAGGGGTTCACATGACGATGTTGGTAGGGAAGGGCAGGGATGATGAAGGAGACAGTTAAGATGCAGTTCATGATATTAATAGAAATGGAATGGGTGGGTGGAGGTAGAGGTGGGAGATGGGAGGTGAGGCCATAATTGGGAAGGGTGAGATGTGAGGCGAGAGAGCAGGATGAGAGGCGAGATAGTGGGAGGCCAGTCCATACATAGGATAGGGGCGATGATTGCCATGAAGAAGAGTCACTAATTAGGGTTTTAATGGTGTTATTTTTTTATAAAAAGTAATTAAATTTTTTTAAATAAATAATATTGAAATATATAAAAATAGATAATATTTTTAGAAAATTTTACAAATAATATTGAAAAATATATAATTCTTAATTATTTCGGGAAAATTGAAAATTAAAAACAAATATGAGATGTATTTAATAAAACTCAAAAAAATAAAAATTGAATTTCCTTATAAAAATAATATATATATATATATATAAACCATGTTTCTCTTGATTTATTATTGATATAATATTTTTTTATTGAATGGTTTATTTAAATTTTTTTTATTGATGAATAAATATTTTTTGGTAATAGAATTATTAATAACAAATTCATGTGTTACTAAAAAAATGTTGGTATTAGTATGATAAAGCAATATATTTAACAATTGGTAAATGATATTTTGGTATTGAATGATCAATATCAACAGATATATCTATGGTATAAATAAGTGTTGGTATGAAAAATTAATAACAATAAATCTTAATATATGTTAGAAATTATCAATTTTACCAATATATAAATTATATGTGACTAAATTTATATTGGTATGAGCCATTTTTGTAGTTAGAAGATTTTTTCACTTAAAAAATATACACATATATGTAAATTGTTATTTAAGAAGGAATAAAATATAGAATGAATCAAACCCATTTTGTGTTTGACGTCCTTTAAGTAAATCTATACACCATCAAGCTTGAATAAATTAATATTTTTCCAATATTTGATATCATTTATCTAGATTTGAACCATCATTGGTGCTCAAAGACATCACAAGTTAATTACTTTCTTCATTATAAATAAATATTCATTTATATTTTTTATTAATATTATTATTACTATTATAGAGTTATTTTTTGTATCATAATACAAATTGAAATTTTAAAATAAATAATGCATACCAATAAAATCATTTTTTCACATCCCCGTTAATGAATTTTGAACATGAAATTAAATAAACATACATATAGTAATTATTAATTTCCATCTTCAGAATTAAAAAAAATAAAAAATTATGAACTTCAATGTTCATAACGGTGCTAATATACCATGAATTTTATCACTATGATTTATACTAAAATATAGACACCTAATCTCTAATGTTTTATAGACTATTCTCTAATACTAATATGATAGCCTAAACCTTCACTTATATATTTGATACAAAAAACAAGAATTTATATCATTATTAATAATTAAATAAAAATACACATTACATTATACTTCTGAGGACACATTCCATTCTAGGTTCTAAAGTATTAAGAAAAATACCTTACATAATAAATAGGAGCAAACAAAAATAATTATAGAATAAATAATTATATTTATGTGAGCTAACTCTATTGAAAACAAATAAAATTTAGAAGTTCTAATATTATTATGAAAAAATATTTTAAAACATGGGGTGAGCATAAAATTTCTTAGTAATTTTTTTTAAAAAAACAGTGAAACCCCTTTTGAAAAATATTTTTTCAAATATAATTTGAAAATATTTTCAAAAAATATAATAACCTTTGAAAATACTATATTTGTTGAAAATATTATTTTAAAAACACTTATTCAAAATATAACTATATTTCAAAATACTTATATCTTCGAAAAAATTATTCTTAAAACATTTGTTTCAAAAAATTCTTAGTTTTCTCATTTTATTTTTAAAACACTTTATTTTTTAAAACAAAAACTTTTTATGGAAATAAAATGACACTATAAAACCCTCATGAAAACCTTGTATTCACTTGGGTTATCACATATTAGATAAATTTTTCTTGATTCCATTAGTTCACTCCCCACTCCTCAAGATTAATTTTTATACTCAAGTGTCCGGTTTATAAAAAATGTTTTTGGGAGGGTTGATTTTAAAATTTAATTTAAACTAAAACATCCTTTTTAAAAACCATATATATTATTTTAAAAAATAATAATTTTACATCGAATAAAATCATTAAATATGATTTTTTTAAAAATACATTTTCTCTTCTTTTGAATATTTTTAGTAATACATAGTACATAAAGCATGTTTTTTAAATTGTTCTTATACATGAGTAATTTATTTCATGAACATTATTATATATGTGTGTGTGTGTACATATATATGTAAGGTATTAAATTAAATAAATAGATATGATCTATCACCAAAGTCTTAAATGAAACATATATATTATGAATAGAAAATCCATGCATAAAATGATAGTTTGAAAGGATATAAATCTATCACATGAAATTATTTTAATAAATTATTTCACACATGAAATATTAATTTTATAATATATACTTTTATCTATATAAATTATCCTAATAAAAAAAATTTGAAATTAATTATTCAATTTTAATAACTATAAATTTTAAATTAATAACTTTTAAAATTTAACCCCCAAACATTAATAACGAGTTTTAGATAACATTACATAAAATAATATGATTTTGAAAATGAGTATCCCATTGAAATTAACCTTGAAAAAATTCAAATATGAAATAAAATAGCTTTTAAATCATTTTTGAAACCCAAACCTAGAAGGACTGGAGCTGCTGTTTTCTATCAATTATATTGTCATGTTTTCAAGAAATCAAATCCCAAAGGACCAAATAGTTTAGTTGTATTGGTAAACCAGATACATAAATAAGTACTTTATTGGAAATAAATACTCTAATTACAATATAATTTTTTCTAATTTCTAAATAACATCAAGGATAACTAAAATCCATCTAGTATATCCTTGCATATAATTCATGATATTATTCTTGGATTCCTAGGGAGCTCATAATAAGTGTGATCTCAAATGCTCATTAAGGGAAAAATAGAGTGGATGAAATATTGAATCAATGATAATAGTCATGAAGTCGAGGTTATTAACACAACAAACATGCAATGTAATCCATAAACTGAATGGAAGTGTGTAAAAAATTTGGAAGAGTGATAACTGGAAACACTTTTCATTCAAATAAAAAGATATGGAAAAATAAATTTGGAAAGGTAAGAAACATTAACACATTATATATAAATAAATGAATATAAAATTTATCTATATATATTTTGATAAACAATATCATGTAAATAATAACTAAATCCAATTGAGAGAAATTCTTTCTTAATGGATGTTATTTATGAGGCACATGAAAACTTGTACCATCAAGACCTTCAAAAAGACCATTTAAAATACTATGATTTTCATGACTAATTTTTCTCATGAGAACCTATCGATACGTTTGGGATCTATATAAAGTCTCGAATCCACCAGCATTACTAGTCCAAATAATTCCTCATATCTAATAACAAAAATAAAGAATATGGTTGTTCAAATATCTGTATTGAATAAAGTATATAGAATTATCAGTATTCCCCCCAAATAATAACTATCAAAGGAGACACTGTATATAAAATTTTATACATTTTAGGCAACAATAATATCTATGATAAATGAGATGGATAATTATGGTACAATTAAATGTTCAATGTTCATAGGAGATTGAATATTTCATGGGTAATAACAAATGATTCAATAAAGTGATTGTGGATACTATCCTTATATAAATAAATATTAAACCATAAAGAGGAATACTATGGATGGTTTTAATAAAATAAATCCCAATTGAATTAAAATTCCTTGATTATATAAATGAATGAAAAAATACCATTTAAATTTCATTAAAACATTATAAGGTAAATGACATTAAAACATTCCAAAGTATCCCATACCATATTGAAAATTTTAAATAATATTCTCCATGAATTAAATAAAACATATAATATCATGAGAATAAGAATATTCATGATATAAAATGTCAAAAATTTGTATATACACCATATAAAAGTGAATTGTTGCATAAAAACAAATAATTATCAATGGAATGTAAATTGAGATGAAATCCCTTACAACTATTGTAACAAATGAATTGGAAGACCCAAAAGTAATGATCATAAAATTAAACATTTAAATACCATGATAATATAGTAATTCAAGACTTATTATATCAAACGGTTTGGTGGATACACTACATAAATGAAGTAAGTGGTGTTAATGATGTATGCCTCACAGAAATAAAAGTGGGCCAAGAATCCCTTATATTAAGTTTCATTTAAGGTGAAGGAAATAAAATTCCTATATAATAAACTTATGTTAATTATTTACTTTATTGAAAATATTTTTCATGTTTATCATTACTTTTATTTCACTTATTACTTTTATTTATACTACTAGTTAAACAATTAGGATTATATCATGTGTTTTTGACCAAATTTGGTTTATCTATCAAAAATAACTTTGGTAGGTCAACTGCGGTCAAATGGGTAATTATATAACATAACCAGAATAATAATAATTACATAATTACTATATTCATACATCCATTATTCTTTTAAACCCAATCATTAAATATGGTTATGAAAAATGAACCAATTTTACGTTCCAGGAGACGGTAGGTCGTGCGTATGCATGAGTAACATTGCCATTTTTCAATGATCGTTATGGAATGATGGTAAGTAATATTATATCATTACATAATGATAATTATATCCTAAATAAAATATTATTTAATCATATATAATTATATTTATATGTAATTCTTGTGATGTAAAAGGAATCACAATGTGCTGAGGAGGAGGTAGTCCACATATCTAGGAATGATGTTATCACTTTTTAAGTGTGTGAAAGGCTAATAAATAAAATTATATATTATATTTAAATAATGGTAATTATGTAATGAATATTATATATATGGTTTTTATATTACATATGTTTAATTAAAATCATCCATTATATGGTCCATGTATAGAGTTAGAGAATCACATTACTTTGAGGGGGAGGTAGTCCACACTTCCACAAACTATGTTATCATTATTTCACTAAATAGAAATTATAAAGATATGAGTTTAAAAAGAATTAAATAAATTAAAGGAATAATAAATATCATATATATCATATATAAATATATTTTCCATCATATTTTCCACCATTAGAGGTGGAAATGGAAAAAATGAACAATCATTGTTTTTTGAGGCAGTAGGTCTTTATACAAATAAACAGTCTGTTCATTACCAATTAGATGGGACTATTTAAAAGTATAGGTTTAAATATTATCATAAAAATATCCTAGTATATTTATGATAATGTTTTTGTTATATAAACTTGAAATTAAGAAACTTTAGGAGTTGATAATGGAAATTAAACTAAAGAGTTTAAGGAAATATGTTAGCTCTTAATCAGACAACATCTTTTGGATTCCATGAAAGGAATTCCTTGGATTTCTGTATGCCCAAGGGAAGGATTCTAGGATGATTTGAGTGATTTTGAGATGATATGTTTTCAAAGATTGGTTAAGGAAAAGCGGCATGATAGGTGTGAGGAAGTGGGAGGATAGGACACCTTTTTATAGTGGAGGTGGAGTGGCACTCTACTAATATTTTGAAAAAGGAATTCTATACACATTTTCATTTATCAATTGGATCAAATAATGTAACCAATTTGATAAAAATTTTATAGGTCGAAATATGGTCATACAATGGATTTTAGACAGTTTTATAGGTTATTTGGGACTTTAAGATTAAGTTTTGTACCCTTATTAAGCACAATTTTACCTTAATCTTTGTAATTAAAACGCCTTTGTGAGCATAAAAAAATAAAATTTCATTTATATTAATTTGGTACATATTTTTATTTATAATTAATTAGTAACCAATTAATTCATTTTATGTTTTTATAAACCCTATATTTTCATATTTGAGTCAATATTATTCATAAATATTAATTTAGTGTCTATTTCATATCTAATTTTATTTAATAAAATGATATTTTTCAATAAAACGCAGTCTTGCATGTAATGAAAACCATCATCGAAGGTCTCTCTAGCATGTAACAAATGATAAATTAGTGTTTCATGCATTGAAATATATAAAACATATTTAATATATTTTAAATAGTAAATATATTATAAAACCACTAGGTATTATATTCCCTTTTCACTTGGTGTCACGTGTCATACACATTGTCAAATACAAGGTTCGTACTTTATATTTTTTGGGCATTAAATTACCCCCACATTAATTAAGTTTCATCCTCAAAATTTAAACATGATATTGATAATATATTGTTTGATATTTACTATTTTTAAATCCTATATGATGACAAGGTTTTGTAAGACATCCTCTCTAAAAGATAGAATGGGAAGTACAAAGGTCACATGGAAAAATATATAAATAGGTCTCTAATTAGGATCACATTACTTGAATGTATAGATACTTACTTGGGGGAAATGTGTAAATATTTATATGGAATTATTGAGGCCGTAAATCACAAAAAAAAAATATTAAATATAAAGTTCAGGTCCTCAAATCCATAAATCTTTGATGATTTAGAATTGCATCAGTTCAACAAAAGTTAAGGTATTTGGATAATATTTTTTTACTAAGTAATTTTCCTATTGTTTGGTAATTATTTTACTAATTAAAAATATAAATAAATTTACGTACTATATATATTTATATAAACACATTTTCATACTTTGGTAGTGTTTCTATCTATTTCCAATCCATCCAAATTTTAATTTTGATTCCTGGAGCACTAAAATAGATTTCTGAAAGATCATGAGGCCCATAAAAGATTGAAAATTCTAACTATTTATATCATACTATTCCAAAACCAATTTTTTTTAATACATTAATATATAATTCCAAAAATAAACAATATAGGTTTATCATTAAAATTTATTCATAATTTTTTTAAATAAAATAATGAAATATTATCAAGGACATTGTGTAGGTTAGTTGGTGGCATGAAACCCTTATAATCCTTTAGTTGTGGGTTCAAAACCTACAGCCTTGCCAAAAATGATTGGTTTTCATTCGGCATACATGTTTTCCATTTCTAAAACAAAATTTAAATAATTCCTAAATTAAATATGATGGGAATCCTTGAAATTAAGTTAATCACAGAATATCCTTTTAATCAAGGTTTTTAATAAAATACCAATACATAAATCCTTCATCTATTTCTTTCCACAAAGGTTCTTCCATGTTATGGGGTTCATCAATAACATCATTATTTGGATTTCTAAATCATGAATCCTTATCTTCAATCCTAACCACCTTAGTTTTAATCTTGGTTATTTATTATCATTATCTATTCAAACCCTTCATAATTATTTGTAAAGAAAATGTGAGTTATCCTAAATTGATCCCCCATGAATGTCAAACTAGGTGCATAGTATAGCCTACTTTCATGTACCCAGTTTCACCAATTTAGGCCTGAAACACCTTGTTAGAGTTTTACTAATAGGTACATCTCTTCCATAACCACATCCACTTTTAGTATCAAGACATGGATGTATTTTTATGAATACCCACATAATCTTTACCTTTCCAAAATTCTTAGATTTTCTTCAATATTTATAATCAAATCTTGAAGGACTAATGAGATTAGTAATCATTCTAAACTAAATTCAAAAATAATTATTTTATGAAAAATGAATAAAATAGTTAATATATAATATTTTCTACTTAGTAAATAACTTCAAGGATAACTTTTATTGATCTAGTATATCCCTGTATATCTTTCAAAGTATGCTTCTTATATTCCTGTGTAAATGAGACCATAAGGGGCAACGCAGCGCGAGGGTTTTCTCTCCCGGCGACGCCTCCTGGTTTCACCCCGGTCAGGTTCCGCTTCCTCCCCTTCCTTTTTTGTGGTTCGTGGTGGGGACTTCCTTGGCTCGGTCGCTATGACGGTGCGCTTGATTCAGCCTTCTTTCACGGCGGTGCAGGCGTAGAACAATCGAGTCCCAGAGTCCGCGGGTTGAGGGAGTCTTCCCGTTCGTGGTCGCAGGCATCTGGGGAGGGCGTGGCTTCCAGGGGTCTAAAGGTTGGTGGCGCTGGGTTTCATAACTAGATCTGGTTTTTACTGGGCCCTTCTCCGGTTTTGTGCGTTTTTCTGTTTTTTTTCTTTCTGTCCTTCCTGCTTCTGGTTCCTGGATGGGTGAATTTTTGTTGTCATTTCATGGATGGATCTGGTGGTTTCATGCCGCAGATTTTGAAGTTCATGCGTCCTCGTGAGCATGGGATGAGTCTGTTCCTCTTTGTTTCTATGATGATGTTTTTGTGTGAGTGGAAAATTTCTGTATGTTGTGATTTCTTCGTCCTCCACCGATGATCTGGTGTGCACCGTTGATGTTTGTACCGGCGAGGTCGATGGACGCTGAAGGTCTGTGTTGGTGACGATGATGGTCGACGGTAGACGACGGCGGTCGATGGTGGCCGACGACGGTCGCCGGTGATGGAGTCGACGGGAGCCGGTAAACCTCATCGGTGTCCCGGTGAAAGTGGGTTTTCTGGTCACATCGGGGGCGTATCCTGAGGATGATGAGGCGGTGGCAAGTGATCCCGGGTTTCGAGGTGGCGCGTGGGATCGCGGCTCATGGAGTTAGGCGGTTTCTTTTGATGGTGGTTTTTTGAATTTTGAAATGTTTGATTGTATCCTTGGGTCCCATCAACCCCTATAAACCGGCTTTTTGATAATGAAAAAAAATTATTTCCAAGCATATTCCTGTGTAAATAAAAATAACAAGTGAGATCTCGAATTCCTATTAAGGGAAAAATATAGGAGAAGAAAGAATAAATCAATGAGAATAGTCAATATGGAAAGGTAAATAACTGAAGACACATGCCTTGTAATCAATAAACTAAATGGAAGTGCATAAACAATATGGAGGGTAATATCTAGAAACACATGGAATTCAAATATCTCGATAAATAAAAATAAATATGTCAAGGTAAGGAACTGAAAAACATTCCATCTAAATAATTTAAAATGAAATATATCTGTAGATATGTTGAAGTAAAATCTCATGGGTGAATAATAACTGAAACTAAATGAGAGAAATGATTTCTTAATGGACATCATGTCTGAGGCACCTGAAATCCAATACCATCAAGACCTTTCAAAAAATTGTTTAAACTATTCTAATTGGCATAAATAATTTTTCTAATTATAACCTATCGATGCAAAGAGGGTTTATATAATGTCTGGGATCCACCCATCATTACCATTCCAAATAATTTTCCATATCTAATAACAAAAATAAATAATATGCCTTATCAAATATCTGTATTTAATAATGTATACAAAATTATCAATATTTCCTCAAATAATAACTATAAAATTAGAAGTTGAATGTAAAATGGTTTACAGTTTAGGTAATAATAATATCCATGATAAATGAAATGGATAATTAATGGAAAATTCAATGTTCAATGATCATTGGAGATTAAATATTTAAAGGGGAATAAAAATGAATTAAAGATGTTAATTTGAATACTATATTTGTCCAAATCAATAATAATATATCGATAGGAAGAATAAGGATGGTTCAATACAATAAAGCCCAAGTGGAGTAAAATAAATGGTTTTTGATGTAAATGAATGTAAAACCCATTAAAAGATCATTAAAACATTTTGGGGGGAATGAGATTTAAACATTCCAAAGTGTCCCATGGCACAATGAAACATTTAAATAATAATTCCCCATGAATTAAATGAATCTTATAATATCATGATAATAGAGATATTCAGGATATAACATGTCAGCATTCAGTATATACACCATATAAATGTGAATTGGTGCATAAAAACAAATAATCCTCAATGGAGTGTAAATTGAGACAAAATCCATTACCATTATGGTAATATATTAATTAGAAGACCCAAACGTAATGATTGTAAAATTAAATATTTAAATACCATGATAATAAAATAATTCATGATTGTTATATAAAATGGGGTAGTTGGAATAGTACACAAAATAAGTAAGTGGGGTTAATGGTGTCTGCCTTTTGGAAATAAAAGTGAGATAAGAATACCCTACCTTGTGATTCCTTTTGGGTAAACATCTATTAACATCTTGTATAATAAATTTATGTTAATTATTTACTTTATTGAGAAAATCTTTCATGTTTATCATTACTTTTATTTCACTTATTACTATTTTGTATACAACTACTTAAAAAACTATGTTTACCAAATGTGTTTTTGACCAAATTTAATTTATGTGTCAAAAACAACGTCGGTAGGTCAACTATGGTCAAATGGATAATCATATAACATCACTAGAATAATAATAATGACATAATTACTATATTTATACAAAAATTATACTTTTAGAATAGACAATTAAATATGGTTATGAAAAATGGACAAATGCTAGAATCATGGAGACATTATTTCATACGTATGTAAGAGTAACGTTCCCATTTTTCCATGATCGTTGTGGAAGGATGGTGTGAAATATTATATCATTATAGAATGATCATTTTATCATATATTCATCATTATTTAATCATGTAAAATTATATATATATATATATATATATAAAATTCTTTTGATGTAAAAGTAATCACATCGTGTCGTGGAGGCAGTAGTCCACATGTCCATGAATGATGTTATAACTTGTTATGTGTGTGAAAGTGTAATAAATAGGGTGATATATTATATTTACAGAAATGAAATTATTTCATGACTATCATATATAATTTTTTATGTTACATATTTTTTATTAAAATCGTCCTTCGAATAATCCATGTATATGGTGAACGAATCACATCGATTTGAAGGAGTGGTAGTCCACACTTCAAAAAATTATGTTATCATATTTTAAAAAATAGAAATTATAAATATATGACTGTTAAATTAATTAATTAATCTTACAGGAATAATAAATATCATATATAAATATATAAATATATTTTTAATCCTAATTACCACCCTGATTATAAGGACATGACCTTATTAAATACATAATCTTGAATTTATTCAAGAAAACACTTCATTTTACATTGAATATATTTTAAAGTTTAGAGCTTTAGATAATTAATAAAATAAATTCATGAGATTACACATTATTACAAATTGGATACCATAAAAACAGTTTCCATTTTTTTCAAAATATAAAACATTAAAACTTAAAACAAGACTCCTTGACAATTCTTCAACATTTAAAATGGCTTCGTTCCTTTTATTAAACATCCATTAACGTATGAAAATAATTTAAAAACTTGGGATGAGCACAAAATCTCAGTAAGGGATGGAAAAGAAGGAAAGATCACATTAGTCCATGAATACTTGTAACATGTGATGGCATTTTCAAAAGACATTCTTTCCATCCATATATACATACTTTGTGTAACATGATATTTACACAATATCCACACAAAACATTAGAATTTAAATATAAGCATAAAGTAATCTTGGGTAATTACTTACCTAATCTTGTAACCATTCTTGGCTACCTAATAATTTGTAACCCTCAAGGCTACCTTACTTTTTGTAACCATCATTGTTACACTTGGAATAACAATACGGCCGACCTCCAACTTACCCATTCCCAATGAATTGGAGGGAGATATAGGTCCCAATATTCATCATAAATAATTCCCAAGAACCAAAACATAATCATACAACATGAATAATTTCATAAAAACATTTCCTTGGAATTTTGTAAAACTGAATTTAAAAAGAGGATTTTTAAGGAAAAGTCCTTATAAATATCATACAATTGAATAGAGACTTAATAGAGTGGATATAGTATGTATATATACTGAAAATACACATAATAAAACCTAATATAAACATAATCCATCACAAAAACAATTTAAATAGAACATAAATAATAAAGTAGAAGGTTAACCCAAAGAATAGAAATCAGGTTAAGAATTCCCTTACCTCAGGCTTGTCTTAATTCAAACTTGTTTAAACCTATTTTATAATGGTTAAAAGATTATTATTAATATATTATATAAATATTTTCATGTTTATAACATCTTATATAATCATTTCATAACCTCATTTCACCCTTTAATTGTTAGTATTTTGTTCTTGCACTGTTTTGGGTGAGTTCCTTACATGATTTCCAAGATTGGTTCATAATGGATGTTCTTGTCGATTGGAAGTGAAACTCCAGAATTGGAATGAAATGGTATTTAAATATTTCTAGTACGATAAATTATACCATTTATCATTTTTATTTTTTATATGTGGATGATTCATAAGTTTAAACATTAATGATGTTCGTTTAGATCTTTTAGTGGTTCTTCGATAACAACAACCTCGTTTTGTCTTATAATTTAGAACCATGAGTAAAAAAGAATTCCAGAACCATGGATGAGACATAATACATATATTATAACCTGTTTCAATCATAAAAATGGTTTTATGACTAGAATTGAAGGAATTATTGAAAATTTAAATCACATCGTCCACGATGTCGGTAATTCGACACATCACGGACACTATTTTAATTCCTTGAATAAGTGGGGGAGGAGAAAAATAATGATGATGAATTTTCCAGGAATATGAGAGCATATAGAATATTCAAGATTATGGAGCTTTCAGGCCTCTTTGTTAAGAGGAGGTGAGGAAAGAAGAAGAAAATAATAGAATCTTAAAATAAAAGAAAACTTGATAAATTTCTCACGAAAATTAGACAGTCTAATGACATCTCTTAAAATTTCATAAAAATAGTTTGATGAGCGGAAGGGGGTATCTCATCATTAATACATAATATGGGAATTAAGGGGGGATATTTAATTAAATATCCCATCATAAGCCAAAGGTAATGGAAGAGAATAACATAAAATGAAAGAAAATAAGGAAAGTAAAAGAGGATGTTTACCTCTTGATCTCTTCTCATTGAGATCCTCTTTAAGGGCTTCTATTTTGGTCTTTTTGTGAGACCAGAAGCACTAGGACGTGGGGAAAAAGATTGGGGAGGGAATTTGGCAGAAATTAGACAATTATCAAGGCTTGAGAGGTGTGGGAGGAAGAGGGGAGTGAGGGTGGTATTTATAGTGGAGGAGAGGAGGTATTTTTCATTATTTTAGCCATTATTATAATATTTTTTCTCAAGACGATGAATAATATTAATTTATGTGACCCCAAATAGTAAAAACGACATGTGAGTTCGAACCAAGTTGGATTACATCATCCTTGCATCACCTATGATGTAGTAAATCAGTTATTTAGCATTTATCATATTTTATGGTATTTTACTATTCATAAAAAATTCTTGAATTTCAGAAAAATACCATAAATTTACCCTAACCATTTTTTGGTGTTTAGAATTCAAAAATGAAGTCCATTTTTGAAAAATAATTTTCTAAATATTATTAATTTAATTTTTAAATAAAATCATACTTAATTCAAAAATTAACAGTTGTAATTCTACAACTAATTCTTTATCACAATGAAAAATTAACCTAAATGCTATTATCTTAAATCCTTACTAAAATAAAATAATAATAAAAATTACTATTCATTAGGGTCATATCACTATTCATATTACTATTCATATGGGTATATTACTATTCACAAAAAAACAAGTTGGTTCTAATAGACTCCAAATAACATACTGAACACAATTGTAGATGATAGCCTCTTGAAATTCAGAACATAAAAGTAGAAAAGTTACGTTTTAAAGGCTAATTAAAAATATCTACTTAAAACAAATTTCCATGAATTTCTATTTATTTATAGAAAAACTTGGGGTGTTACATTATCCCCAGATTCTTGAAATTATTTCCTCGTAATTTTATTTACTTATTAAACAACTGAGTGTACTTTTCCCTCATAGCATTTTCAGACTCCCATGTTGCTTCTTCAACCATGTTGTTTCTCCACAAAACATTTACCGGGTGGATTACCTTATTCTGAAATACCTGTTCCCTTCGTTCAAGAATCTGAACTAGTTTATCTTCATAAGAAAGGTTCTCTTCCAGTTGAACTGCTTCTGGGATCAAGACATGTGATGAATCTGGCACATACTTTCTCAACATCAAAACATGAAAAACATTGTGTACTTAAAACAAGCTCAGAGGAAAAGCTTCATAGTATGAAACTATTCCAACTTTCTCCAAAGAATTCAAAAGGACCGATGAACACATGGACTTAGCTTTCCTTTCTTACCGAAACACATCACACTTTTCCAATGAGAGATTTTAAGGAAAACATGGTCACGTACCTTGAAAGAGAAGTCTTTCCTTCTGTTGTCGACATAACTTTTCTGCCTGCTCTGAGTTGTCCTCATGTGCTACTGGATCGTCCTCACATTCTCAACCACTTATTCAACTAATTCTGGCCCCATCAACTTTCTTTCACTGACTTCATCCCAAAATACTGGATTCGGACACCGCTTCCCATACAGGGCCTAAAAAGGTGCTATCTGAATACTAAAATGAAAACTATTATTATAAGAAAACTCAACTAAAGAAAGGCGTTGATCCCAACTTCTCTGATATTCCTTTGAACAAGCTCAAAGCATATCCTCCAAAGATTGAATTGTTTTTTCTGACTGGCCATCTGATTGAGGATGAAAAGTTATACTAAAATTTAACTTTGTGCCCAACGACTTATAAAGTCCCTTCCAAAATATATAAGTGAACCAGGGTTCTCAATCAGATATAATGGAAAGAGGAACTCCATGTAACCTAATAATCTCCTTGAGGTACAATAAAGAAAGTTTATCTAAAGATATTGTGTCTTGAATTGATAGAAAATGTGTAGACTTTGTCATCCAATCAACAATAACCCAAATTGCATTGTTACCTCGATAAGTCTTTGGTAGTCCCTCCATAAAATCCATGGATACATTCTCCCATTTCCACTCTGGAATTAGAAAAGGTTGAAGCATCCCCTTCAATAACTTCCACTCTATTTTAACCTGTTGAGACGTCAAACATTTCATGGTAAAATCAGCAATATCTCTTTTCATTCCATCACTCCAATAATACTCCCGAAGTTCTCTTTACATCTTAGTACTGCCAGGATGAACATAAAATGGAGAACTATGAGCTTCACACAAAAAATCTTTCTTCAAATGAGAATCACTAGGCTCACACAACCTTTTTCCAAATCTTAAAACACAATATTTATCAAGTATAAATTCTGGAAACTTTTCCATTTTAAGCAATTCTACCTTTTTCTGTAGCTCACGGTCTTCCTTATGTGAATGATTAATTTTTTCTAACAGTGAAGACTGCACTAAAACCTGAAACAAAATAGAGCTATTCCCTACACTAACAACTTTTAAGACAAAATTCATCAAATCATTAATCAAGGGATCATGTTCCAAATGTAACATGGTTAATGATGCATGATTTTTCCAAATTAAGGCATCTTCCACTTTTTTTTTCTTTTCCAGGAAGGTAATTGATCATGCAATCATAATCCTTTATAAGTTCAATTCATCTTCTCTAACTCATGTTTAATTCCTTATGAGTGAATATATACTTTAGACTTTTATGTTCAGTATATATTTGACATTTGGATCTGTATAAATGATGCCTCCAAATTTTCAAAGAAAAAACCACAGCTTCCAATTCCAAATCATGTGTGGGATAATTTAGCTCATGAGGCTTAAGTTGTCTCAAATAATAGGAAATTACCAGATCATTCTTTATCAAAACACATCCATGTCCCTTAAAAGAAGCATCACTATAGATGAAAAACTCACCATTCCGGGAAGGTAAGGAAAAAAATGGAGCATTGACCAATATCTTCTTCAATTCATGAAAACAATCATCACATTCTTCTGTCCAAACAAATTTAACCCCTTTCCAGGTTAACTTAGTTATCGGGCTAGATAACTGTGCAAAGTTCTTAACAAACTTTCGTTAATACTTGCTAATCCTAGAAAACTACGAATCTCTGTAACATTTTTGGTTCTTGTCCATTCATCAAATACTTTTGTTTTGGAAAGGTCAACTATTATTCCATGCTTATTTATAATGTGACCCAGAAAAAAATATGCTCCAACCAAAAATCACACTTTCTAAATTTTCCATACAATTTTCTTTCTTTTAATGTTTTTAAAACAACCCTTAGATGTTTTTCATCCACCTATTTATTTTTATAAAATACCAGAATGTCATCAATAAGTACAACCACAAACATATCCAAGAACTCATGAAATAATCTATTCATAAGATTCATGAATACAGTAGGTGCATTAGTTAATCCAAACAGCATAACAACAAATTCATAATGCCAATATCTAGTACAGATGGATGTTTTTGGGATATCATCCTCCTTCACCTTCAGCTGATGGTATCTGGATCTCAAGTCAATCTTGGAAAAGTATTGAGCTCCCTCGAGCTGATCAAACAATTCATCAATATGAGGCCAAGGATACTTGTTTTTAACAGTGATGTTATTCAAATCTCTATAATCAATGCAAAGTCTCATGAAACCATCTTTCTTTTTTTAAAAAAAATAGGGTCTCCCCATGGTGAAGTGTTGGGACGAATGAAGCCTTTGTCAAGAAAATCCTAAAACTGATTTTTCAATTCAAGAGGTTCTATTGGAGCCATACGATACGGTGGTTTTGAAATTGGCTTAGCATCAGGAACTAAGTCAATTGTGAATTCGACTTCTCGATTAGGTATGAAACCAGGTAACTCATCAGGAAAAACATCAAGGTATTCATTTACCACTGGCACATCATTAATTTGAATAGTTCCATTGTTTTCAACAATATGAGCAAGTTAACTTTCATTTACATATTTCAATGGTTTCCCATCTTCCTGATATGTTATCAATTGTAGGGGTTCATTCTTGTATACAAACTGAAACTCTTTCTGAAAAACAACTTCTTTAGCTCTACAGTCAATCTTCACATGATAATCAGAAAGACAGTGCATTCCCAGAATAACATCAAACTAGACTAAGGGTAAAACAACAAGGATTGGAGGTAAAGTCTTTCCACAGACCACAAAAGAAAGATTCTTATAATTCCACTTTTTTATAACAATTTTTCCTGGTGTTTTAACAATAAGTTTGGGTATCATTTGTTGAGGTGACATTTCCAATTTTCTAGAAAATTTCTTAGAGATGAAGGAATGTATAGACCTCGTATTAAAAAAACTTTAGCAAAATATGAGTGAAAAATCAAAGTACCTGATACAACTTCATTGGATGGACTGACACCTACTAACATAGTCTCAAAGGATCTCACTATACCCTTCTACTTATAGTCTGGATTTTTTGCATCATTCAGATCTCTCTTTGGGCAGGCATTTGCATAGTGACCCATCTCACCACATTTAAAACACTTTAATGTTTTCTTATCAGGATTGTTATTAGGATCATTTTCATTGAAATCTCGGGCCA
Source organism: Viscum album (assembly GCA_963277665.1). Taxonomy (NCBI): domain Eukaryota; kingdom Viridiplantae; phylum Streptophyta; class Magnoliopsida; order Santalales; family Viscaceae; genus Viscum; species Viscum album. Next base: position 1,322,491,943 of record OY728142.1, on the reverse strand, counting down.
TATTTGCAAACATACCATAGTTAAAACACTTTCCAGTTTTGCTAATACATTCTCTAGGGTGTTTCTTACCACACTTTTCACAAACTGGAAATTGGATTTTCTTACCATCAGATTTCTTTGGTTGATTCTTACCCATTTCTTTCCAACTAGACCTCTTCTTCTATTTGTTTCCAAAATGCATGTGATCATCAGCAAACTTTATCTCTACCTTCTCAGCACATCAGACTAGTTTCTCATAACTTTTGAATTCACAAGATGCCAACTCCCTTTAATACCTTGGCTTCAGTCCTGAGTAAAAGAGGTTGATTTTTATATCAAGATCCAGAATAATATTTGGAGCATACCTCGATAGTCGGGTGAAGTTATCTTCATACACAGCCACTGATTCTTCCTCCTTCTGCTTCAATTCAATTAATTGCTTCTCAATTCTAAGTCACACCACCTTAGGAAAATATTTTTCAAGGAAAAGACTTTTAAATTCATCCCACTCTAAGGCATAAAAACCCACTCTACCCCTGATATTCCTTACCATTGACGACCACTAATTAGCTTCCCCTTCAAAAAGATAAATGTAAAGACTTAACTTTTGATTGTCTGAACATCCCATAACATTGAATATCTTTTCAAGGGCTTTAATCCATCCTTGAACTGCTACTGGGTCAGAAGATCCATTGAATGCAGGAAGATATTGTCTCATAAAATGTTCCACTACTGTTATGTACCATTGTGGTACATATATTGGTTCCCTTGCATAGATTCCACCACCATTTATTTCCTCTATTAGCTGATCCATTACTGTCACAAACTGCTCAGTTCCAATCCCTACCATTTTGGGCTGTAGTTCCGGAAGGATGTCATTCTATCGGTGCCTCTCCTCTTTAGCATCCATGTGCCTTATATGGACAACCATTCTGAACAAACATGTCTTAGATAAAGAAACATGGTAATCTTTAAATGCTATAACATTTCAAATTAAACATAGAGTGAAAATAATTTATACTATTCTATTAACATCACCCTAACCCCTAAATTTATCTAAACCATCCTCTGATACCAACTATAAGGACCCGACCTTATTACATACATTATCTTGAATTTAGTCAAGAAAATACTCCCTTTTACATTGAAGATATATTCTTGTTTAGATCCTTATAGAATTATGACAATACATTCATGACATTACACATTATTACCGAGTGGATACCATAAAAACAGTTTCTATTTTGTTCAAAATATAAAACATTAAAACTAAAAACAAGACGCCTTGACAATTCTTCAACATTTAACATGGATTCCTTTTATGTATTATACTTACTTTGTGTAACATGAGATTTACAGAAGATCCACTCAAAACATTAGAATATAAATATAATCATAAAGGTATATTGGGGCATTACTTACATAATCTTGTAACCATTCTTGGCTACCTTATAATTTGTAACCCTCATGGCTGTCTTACTTTGTGTAACCATTGCAGTTACACTTGGAGTAACCATATGGCCGACCTCCAACATACTCATACCCAATACATTGGAGGGAAATATAGGTTCCACCCTTCATCATAAATAATTCCAAAGAACCAAAACATAATCATACAAGATGAATAATTCCATAAAAACATTGCTTTTGAATTTCGTAAAACCGAATTTAAAAAGAGGGTTTTTAATAAAAAGCCCTTATAAATATCATACAATTTATGAGAGACTTAATAGACTGGATGGAGTATGTATATATACTATAAATACATATAATAAAACATAACTCATCACACAAACAATTTAAATAGAACATAAATAATAAAGTAGAAGGTTAACCCAAAGAATGGAAATCAGGTTAAGAATTCCCTTATCTCAGGCTTGTCTTACTTAAAACTTGTTTAAACCGCTAGTATAATGGTTAAAAGAGTTTTATTAATATATTAGAGAAATAATTTCATGTTTATAACATCATATATGATCATTTCATAACCTCATTTGACCCCTTAATTGTTATTATTTTGTTCTTGCACTGTTTTGGGTCAGTTCCTTACATGATTTCTATGATTGGTTCATGATGGATGCTCTTGTCGATTGGAAGTGAATATCCATAATTGGAATGAAATGGTATTAACATATTTTCAGTACATTAAATTATAAAATTTATTATTTTGATGTTTTATATGAGGATGATTCATAATTTTTAACATTAATGATGTTCGTTTAGATCTTTTAGTGGTTCTTCGATAACAACAACCTCATTTTGTCTAATAATTTAGAACCATGAGTAGAAAAGAATTACAGAACCACGGAAGAGACATAATAGATATGTTATAATCTGGTTCAATGATAAAAATGGTTTGATGACCATACTTGAAGTAATTAATTCAAATTGAAATCAGATCGTCCATGATGTCTGTAATTCGACACATCACGGACAATATTTTATTTCCTTGAATAAGTGGGGGAGGAGAAAAATAATGATGATGAATTTTACATGAACATTAGAGATTACATAATATAAAATATTTTTTAGCTTTCCTGCCTCTTGGTTAAGAGTAAGTGATGAAATAAGAAGAAAATAATGGAATCTTAAAATAAAAGAAAACTTGATAAATTTCTCATGAAAATTCGGCAGCCTAACGACGTCTCTTAAAATTTCATAAAAATATTTTGATGAGGGGAATAGGATATATCATCATTCATACATAATATGGGCATTAAGGGAGGATATTTAATGAAATATCCCATAATAATTCAAAGGTAATGGAAGAGAATAACATAAAATTAAAGAAAAGAAAGAAAATAAAAGAGGATGTTTACCTCTTGATCTCTTCTCCTTGAGATCCTCCTGAAGGGATTTGGTTTTGGTATTCTGGTGATACCAGAAGCTCTAGGAAATGGGGAAGAATATTTGGGTGGTAATTTTGCATAAATTTGGCAATTATCATGGTTTAAGAGGTGTGGGAAGAAGAGGGGAGTGAGGGTGGTATTTATAGTGGTGGAGAGGAGGTATTTTTCATTATTTTAATCATTATTATAATATTTTTTTCAAGACAATGAATAATATTAATTCATGTGACCCCAAATAGTAAATATGGCATGTGAGTTCGAACCAAGTTGGATTAAATCATCTTTGCATCACCTATGATGCATCAAATCAAGTATTTAGCTTTTATCGTATTTTATCGTATTTTACTATTCATCAAAAATTGTTGAATTTTAGAAAAATCCCAAAAATTTACCCTAACCATTTTTCAACATGTATAATTCAATAATTAAGTCCATTTTTGAAAAATAATTTTCTAAATATTATTAATTTAATTTTCAAATAAAAGTATACTTAATTCCAAAATTAACAGTTCTAATTCTACAACAACTTCTTTATCACAATGAAAAATTAACCTAGATGCTATTATCTTAAAGCCTTAATAAAATAAAATAAAAATAAAAATTACTATTCATTAGGTTCATATCACTATTCATATTACTATTCATAAGGTTATATTACTATTCACAAAAAATACAAGTTGGTTCCAATAGACACCAAATAACATACTTAACACAATTGTAGATGAATGTTTCTTGAAATTCAGAACATAAAAGTAGAAAAGTTATATTTTAAAGGATAATTAAATATATCTACTTAAAACAAAGTTCCAATCATTTCTATTTATTTTTAGAAAAACATTGGGTGTTACACTGATAGGCAGAAAATTAAAAATAAATAATAATCCTTCTATGAGGCAGTAGTTCATTGTACATGTAAATAGTATGTTCATTTCCCATTATATGGAAGTGTTTGTAAGTGTTATAAAGACCCTAACTTTTCATAAATTAATATTACATAACTTTTTCATAATACTTATAACATTATAAAAACATATTTCCAAATACCATATTAGTTTAGTTCATTTGGAAATGTGGAAATTGAAACACTCATACATGAGCGGGGTATATTATCTCCCACTATGCTCTGCAAGACTATAACACCTCTTAGATATGTCGTAAAATAATTATGTCTTCATAACATGTGGAAGGAAACATAAAATTTGGTAAGCATAGATGCTTAGTATGGGTATATAGGGGAGACATGTAAGCATAAACATGAGCATAGGGGTATGAAAACATGATCATGAAAATAGAAGATCATGCCCTTAATATCAAATATCATATACATGAATCAAAGCATAAATCATGGACATTAATAAGACATCAATAATATAAAATAAATAACATAATCCATGACATCATAACATATGTGTTGACCTCACCTATTTTAATAATCCCAATTATGCTTTCATATGTTTTGATAATCCCAATTATATGTTTTGATAATCCCAATTATGCTTTCATATGCATTGATAATCCCAATTTATGTTTATCAAGATAATGATAATATTAAAATAGTCTCTGAAATATGTTAATCAATGATTTTCCATGTTTATTTAAACTCTGAAGTAATTCTAACCCAATCGGATGTGTTTTGCATAAAACAGACAAGTGTTAAGTCACTGATCTGCATATAGCTACTGATAAAGAGCTACTGGTACTTAGTCTACCAATAGACTCAGTCTACTGATAGACAGAGTCACCGATAAGCTAAGGTCACTGATATGTAGAGCTACTGGTATGAACTGTGCTACTGGTAAGCATATACCAAGTCTACCGATAAAACAGAATGGAGCTACTGATGAGTAAAAGCTACTGATACATAGAGCTACAAACAGACTAGAGCTACCGATAAAATAAGTCTACCGATCTACCGATAGAAGTCACCGATACAAAGATCTACCAATACCAAGGAGCTACTGATAGACCAAGAGCAACTGATACAGACAGTTACCGACAGAACTGAGCTCCCGATAGAAGTCTACCAGTATGCTTAAGTCTTCTAGTATACACTTGATTGTTGATATGTACAGACCTACTGATATGAAGAAGTCTACCTATAGAACCAGTTCATAGACAGTTACTGATATAATTGAGCTACCGATAGAAGTCTTGTATTATCTATCTACTGAGCTACCGATAGAACAAAGTATACCGATAGAATGAAGTCACCGATATATATAGCTACTGATACAAGTTCAAAAGAGCTACCGATGGAAGGTACTGGTACACAAAATCCACCATACACGTCTACCAAAAGGAAGCTACTAATGATTGACCAACCAGTCAAACCCTACTCTCAATACTATTTATTTATTAATCTAACTATTACATTTGATGTTTTTAATGCAGTTAATGTTATTTAATGATCTATGTTGCCATGTCAGGGAACCGTACCTAGTACCCATGTGAAAGGTAATCATTCCCATTTTCCGGAGCTAAAAGCTATAAAAGGGAAGATAAAGACCTAGAAAAAAGGCGTGGTGTGGTGTGGTGTGGTGTGTCATCGAGCATGTAACGAGCAACCAGCAGAAGTAAACACGAAGAGTACATACAAGATTCATACTGAAAAACGAGTTGCATACCAAAGGACCACCCCATACTGGAAGAACACTAGATATACACGAAGTCACTCATTTTCAAGGAGAACACAAGCTACATCTTGAGTGAAGAACTACAAAAAACATTTCACGCACTCAGGTTGATAAGCAGAACCTGGAACTGAAGAAAACGACACTTTATTTTTCAAAAAAAACTAGAGGAGGACTCAGAAGCTTTTTTGACCAACCAAACAAGTCCAGAGTTGCACTGCCAATCACTAAAGCCCTTCTAAACTCATTCTCACTTACTTTAGTGATTAATTCATTTACATTTCGAGCAGTGTGTGTATCCTTTTTATTTTACACACACACTATCTCTTGAGATAAGCTGGAGGATTCGTAAATCCTCATTCAAACACTATAACTCTTTTTTCCACTGTGGATAGTGGTAGAGGTTGATTAAGACCTGGACAGGCTGTGTGTTGTTGTCTTTGTTTTTGACATGAAAAAATGTGGTAGAGGTCTTTAGAACTGGAAAATATTGTACTATTGTTTACCCCGATCCAGGGTGTGGATCATTTTATATAAATTGTTTGAGAGGACTAAGTCTTGGGTTGAGACTGGACCTCTTGGTTACATCCGTTGTGCACTTTAATTTAAGTCATAAGTATACTATATATATTTTATATTCTGCTGCTATTACTTTGAAATACAAAACTATTTTAAAGCTACTTTGATAATTAAATTAGCAAGTGTTTATAATTATTGTAAATCAGTAAGTTAGTTTCAAACGTTAATTTAATCTTAAGATTAAGTTAACTGAGACCTAATCAATCTTTGAGAAACTGGTTTAACATTTACACTTTGTATAGAATCACTACAGTTTAACTTTGTTTTTAAATTGGGGGATTTTAATAGAAATATTTTGAACAAAAATTTTAATTGGAACTCAATTCACCCCCCCCCCTCTTGAGTATCCACTCCAACCAACATTTGGTATTATAGGTTGTGTTTTTGTTTGAGGTTTTTTTTAAATACTCTATTTTTCAACTGTGATATTAGTTGCATCTTTAAAGATCTTAAATTTTTGTTAGTTCTAAATTTTATCTCTTTAAATTCATTTGCTAAAATCTCGCTATGGATAATAGACTAGAGCGTGTTGCTACTAACCGACCACCTTTCTTCAATAGCACAAACTATGCCTAATGGAAACTTAAGATGAAAATTCATTTAGAAAGTATGGGTTTTGATATCTGGACTACTATATGATCTTAATATAAAATTCTAGAAACCGATAAAACTACTTTGGATGAACCTACAAAGACTGCTTACAATAATAATTGTAAAGCTATGAATACCCTATACTGTGCTCTAGGAGTTGAAGATTTTAATAGAATTTCTTCTTGCAAAACTGCTTATAAAATCTGGGTTACATTAGTTGTTTCTCATGAAGGAACAACCAATGTTAATGAAATGCAAAGACAAGTAGAAAATACATGTACCTACTGAAAGAACTTATTGGTAAATTAATGATGTATGAGTAAGACTCAAGGTAAACAAGGAGGATGATGATGAACCCAAGATAAAATCTATGTCATTCAAGTCTTCTACTTCTAAAAGCAAATACAGGTAGAAAATACATGTACCCACTGAAAGTTCAACAAGTGAAGATTCAGTTTTAGACAGTGATTTTGATATAGCTCAAATAGCAGGAGATTCAAGAAGTTTTATAAGAAAAAAGAAATTCTTTCGAAAATCAAATTACAAAGGAAAGTATGACAACAAGGTTCATTGGAAGAAGGATTGGAAGAAATATAATAAGGAGGATGATATAGTCTGTTATGAATGTAAAAGGAAAGGACACATCAAGGCTGACTGTCCAAAATTAAAATTCAAAAAGAAACATGATTATAAGGACAAGAAGTACAAGAAAGCCATGAAAGATACTTGGAGTGCTTCAGAGGACATCACAAGTGAATCCTAAGTTTCTGATTCTGAAAAGAATCATTCCAACTTGTGTTTCATGACCAACACATCTGAGGTAACCTTAGATACTTCTGTTTTAAGTTCCTATAATTCTGGAGATGATGCTGAATCTAATTATAATTCTGAAGATATGTCTAAAGATGAATTATCATAATATTGTAATATGCTAGAAGAAACATGTAATAAACTTAAGGAAAAATAAAATTCATTAATGAAATATCATTCTCTCACTGCCAATGTTAAATATTCTCTTGATATATAAAAGGAAAAGAATGCTCAATTGTTAAAGGAAAATGTAGAACTGAAAATGTCTAATGAGCAACTCAGAAAGGACTTAGAAAAGTTCAAAAATGGAAATTATACACTAACTCAAATGTTAAGTAAGCAAGTTTCACCAAAATACACTACTGGTTTGGGATACCAACCTGGAAAATGATAGTTTACTAAAACTAAATTTATTCCTATGTCTGGACAAAATTCTGCTTGTTACAGTTCTGGAAATTCATATGCTTCAACTAGTTATTTATATGTTTATAGATCAAAAAAGGTTTATATTTCAAAATATATTGATTCTATAAATTATATGAGACCCATTAGACAAATATGGGTACCTAAATCTTTGAATGCTAACCTATCTGGACCCAAGAAGATCTGGATACCAAAGTCATTTTCCTTCTAAATCTGTTTTTTAGGAAACATGTTTGAAGAGTTCTCACAAGAAGTTATGGTACTTGGACAGTGGATGTTCAAGGCACATGTCTGGAGATTAGTCATGCTTTAAAAGATTAATAAAGGATGATGGAGGCCATGTCACCTTTGGTGATAATTCTAAAGGAAAAATCATCAGCCTAGGGAAGATTGGTAACACTGATTCAGTTTTAATTTCTAAAGTTCTATTTGTTGGTGGACATCAGTATAACCTGTTAAGTATTTCCCAATTATGTGATGATGGATTTAATGTGAAATTTGAAAATGATTCATGTAATGTTTTTAATTCTAAAAATGTTTTATTATTCTCTACCTTGAGAAATGAAAATGTTTGTGCTTTTGATTTAAATTATTTAGGTAAGAAAAATGTTACTTGTTTAAATGATTTTTACAAAAAATCATGGCTTTGGCACAAAAGATTAGGACATTGTAACATCTTTTCACTTAGAAAGTTGACTAGGAAGAACTTAGTTAGAGACCTAACTAAACATGAATTCCCAAATGAAAAATTTTGTAATCCCTGTCAAAAGGGAAAGAAACATAAAGTTTATTTTAAATCAAAGAAAGAAGTTTCTACTTCTCAACCTCTCGAGTTGGTTCACATGGACTTGTTTGGACCTTCAAGAGTTTATATTTTAAATTTGAATCACTATGTCTATGTTGTAGTAGATGACTTCTCTAGATATACTCGGGTATACTTCTGAGCTCACAAAAGTGAAGCTTTTTCTTACATTGTTAAATACTCCAAATATGTAGAAAACCTTAGTGGACTTAAGATTAAAACCCTGAGAATTGATCATGGTCGTGAGTTTAAAAATCAAGAGTTTGAATCGTATTTCTCACACAATGGCTATAGTCACAACTTTTATACTCCTAGGACTCCTCAGCAAAATGGTGTAGTAGAAAGATGAAATAGAACCCTTCATGAAATAGCAAGAACCATGCTTAATGAATATGACCTGCCTATTTATTTTTGGGCTGAAGCTGTGATTATAGCTTGTTATATTATTAATAGAGGCTTGATTAGACCTGTTCTTAAGAAGAACCCATATTAACTATAGAATAATAGAAACCCAAAGTTAGTTACTTTAGAGTCTTTGGCTGTACAGTTTTTATTCTTAATATAAAGGATAATATTGACAAGTTTTCTTCTAAAAGTGATGAAGGAATTTTTCTTGGATATTCCTTAACTAGCAAAGCCTATAGAGACTTTAATAAAAGAACCAAATGTGTGGAAGAATCTGTTCACATAAAATTTGATGAAACTGATCCACATGAGCCTAAAACTTCTCTTGAAAATCTTGAAGAAGATTTCACTGTTCTGAACCTTAATGATAAATCTGAATAACCTGCTGTAAAAACATCCAGTTCTGGACATATTCAAAAATCTGCTTCTATAGAACCCGAACATAGAGATGAACCTGAAATTTCTAGTCCTACCAATACTAGATCAACTAGAATTCTAAAGAATCATCCTTTAAATGTTGTTGTCAGTAATCTTGATAGAGGGACACAGACTAGAGCTTCTCTACGAAATCAGGTTGAACATCAAGACTTTATTTCACAGCTAGAACCTAAACATGTCAACGATGCTATCAATGATGAATTTTTTGGTAATGGATATGCAAGAAGAGTTAAATAAATTTGAAAGAAACAAAGTCTGGGAATTAGTTGACAGACCCAAGGAAAATTTGACAATAGGCACTAAATGGGTTTTTAAAAATAAAGTTGATGAGTCAGGAAACATAGTTAGAAACAAAGCTAGACTAGTTGCAGAAGGATATAGTAAAGATGAAGGTATAGACTATGAGGAAACCTTTTCACCTATAGCTATATTAGAAGCCATTATGATCTTACTTTCCTATTCTGCTCATCTGAATTTCAAGCTATATCAAATGGATGTCAAAAGTTCTTTTCTAAATGGTTTTATAATTGAAGATGTTTTTGTTGAAAAACCACCTGGATTTACTAATCCTCATTTTCCAAATATATTTTTCAAACTTTCTAAAGCTCTATATGGTTTAAAACAAGCTCCAAGATCTTGGTATGATAGACTTAGAAATTTTCTTATTTCAAAAAGTTTTACTAAAGGGATTGCTGATCCAACTCTTTTTATTAAAATAATTTCTAAAGATGTTTTAATAGTTCAAATCTCTGTTGATGATATTATTTTTGGATCTTCTAAACATTCATTATGTACTTATTTTTCAAAATGTGTGCAAAATTAATTTGAAATGAGTTTAATAGGAGAACTTAAATATTTTCTTGGATTTCAAGTTTTCCAAAATGAAAATGGTATTATTTTGAATCAAAGTAAACATACAAAGGATCTTATAAAATGTTTTGGTTTGGATAGTATTAAGGAAAGTGATACTCCTATGAGTACTGTCTGTAAATTGGATGCAGATGAAACTGGGAAACCAGTGGATCAAACCAATTACAGAGGTATGATTGGAAGATTACTTTACCTTACTACTAGTCAACCAAATATTATGTTTTGTGTGTGTATGTGTGCAAGATTTCAATCTAATCCAAAAGAATCTCATTTACTTGTTATTAAATGAATTTTCAAGTATCTTAAACACACTATAAACTTAGGTTTGTTTTACCCAAAAGGAAAATCCTTTGAGTTAATGATTTATTCAGATGCTGACTTTGCTGGTTGCAAATTAGATAGAAAAATCACATCTGGAACATGTCATTTATTGGGAAAATCCATAGTATCTTGGTGTAGTAAGAAGTAGAATTATGTAGCATTGTCCACTGCTGAAGCAGAGTACATAGCTGCTGGTAGTTGTTGTGCACAAATTTTGTGGATGAAACACACTCTTTTGGACTATGGATATGATTTTAAGCATGTCTCTATAAATTATGACAACACTACTGCAATAAATATTTCTAAGAACCCTGTGTCTCGCTCTAGGACCAAACACATTGATGTAAGGCACCATTTCATGAGAGATCATTACTAAAAGGGTGATATTACTCTTGATTTTATTGGTACTGAACATCAATTAGCTAACATTTTCACCAAGCCTTTGAGTTCAGATAGGTTAAGTTACATTAGACACGAGTTAGGAATGATTAACCCTTATCGATAGATACCTCACCGATGTAACCTCGTCGATGGTATCTCACCGATGCGAATTCTCACCGATGTGAATTCTCACCGATGCGGAACCTCACTGATGTGAAACCTAACCGATGTGAATCCTCACCAATTTGAATCCTCACCGATGTGAATCCACATCGATTTGAATCCTCACCAATCTGAATCCTCACCGATGAAACCTCAGTGATAGGAATTCTCACTGATAGACCCTACCGATGAGTGCGCTGTTTTAAACTTGTGTCTGCTGCCAGAATCTAAATCATCTTTTACTTTATTTCACTTTAGTTATTTATTTCATTATTTCTAAATGATAAAAATAAATTCATAGCTACTTCTTAATCCACTAAGCCTCAAACCCTTACCATCAAACCTTATCTCTCGAATCTTTTGAGAAACCCTAAATCCCTCGAACCAGCAATGGCAAAAACCAATCTTCCTACCATCAGAGATGACTCTGATGAGACAAAATCAAAGAAGCAGAAGTCTGAGCTAGAATCAAGTGGTAGTGTTGGAAGAACTAGTTCGGGTAGGTGGCCAGTGAATCCTCATTTGTTGAATAGATTTGTTGTGATCGAAAAGGAGCTCTGTGTGGAATGGTTGTTGTCTAGAAAATCACTAGTGCTTGAAGTGTTGAAAGATCAAAAATGGGTAGATTGTTTTTCAAACAACAATGGTCCCTACTATCTGAAGCTATTGAAATAGTTTTATGACTATGTAGGTTTTGAGAAATCTAAAGATAAGAACCGAGTGTCTTCGTTTGTGAATGTAAAGGAGTTTTCCTTTTCATCGACTTAGTGGGATGAATGTCTGAAAGTTCCACATGAAGGTGTATCTAGATATGTATCGAGAGATATACCACCTGCTAGTGATATATTTGATTATGAGACTGCCTTGGAGGAACTTACTAGCGATGGAAATCAAAGACAAGTAGCTGCTGCTGAAATGGATGGAGAGAACATATTGATGTTCAAGTTTGTTCAGCATGTCTTAATACTAAGAAGGGGAGACTTTTCAAATTTATGATATCAAGATATCTATCTCCTGCATCTTTTGAGACTTGGATTCAAGGTGAATCTATGCAGATTGTTGATGAGTCAAATGGAAGACATGATTAGACCCAAATCAAAAACTAATGCCTTGTTCTTTGCCAAGTTGATCTCAGTAATGATCAAAGTGAAAGGATTAGCTGAGTCTCAAGATGAGACAGTGGTAGTAAGGAACAGCTTCTGTATCACCAGTACAGTTTGAAAATACATGAAAATAAATTGGAACACATGGAAAGAAGAATGGGTCACGGATGACAAGAATTTTTATGATAAGTTCAATCTTGTGGATCATCATTCAAGTCCTAAGGATGTGAGGGATCTAGGTCTGGGACATGATGAAGAGGAGCCAGAATACAGAGATGATTCAGAAGAGGACGAGTCCTCTGCTGATGAAGGAGGGTACCCTGACTTACCTCCTATCCCAGCTCCTGAAAATCTAGATCAACATAAATCAGAAGAGGAAGAAGCTGCTTTAGAGGATGTTGAAGTGGCTGTTATAGAAAATGAAGAAGATACTCATGAAAGTGAAACATCTCTGTCAGCTAATTTGAGCTTTAGTCCAGTGATTAGACAATCTTTAGTGCCTGCTAATGATGCAAATGAAGTTAACATACCCTTACCTATTTTGTAAGACCCTCCTTCTCTTGCAGAGGTGGAAATAATAGTAGAAGATTCTCCTCAGGAAGAAATACCCGTTGAGAATGCTCTTATTGTACAAGATACTGCACCCATTGAGGGGGAGTATCAAACCAAACTTGGTACTGTGTCAGTGGCTGTTGGAATTGAGGATTGGGAAGAAGACCCAGTTTTTGTGGTCTGTGGTTTAGACTATCCTGATTCTGATAATGAAGTATCTCTCAATAGACCAAAAATCTTTTATGATGTTGAAACTGAGTTGCTACCTGAAGATGTGGTCAGAATTCATGACCTGGATACTTTGAAGAAAAATCTTCCGGACAGTTTTGTGGAAGAGGTAAAGAAGATGGATGTTTCTCTGATATCTTCTATTCAATCGATCATGACTGACTCAGTGGTCAGTTTAGCTTCTAAAAGATCATTTGTTTAATCTGCACCTGTTGATTTGATCACCAAGGCTGACCTCGAATCCTTAAAGGATGAGCTGAAAGATTCTTTTAGTGTTTATTTTTCTGATCTGAAATATTGTTTTGTTTAAGAGATGAGTATGTTGGAAAGATCTTTTTAACTCTCTCTAGGTTGTAATTTGTCAACCTTTATGGAGAAAATAGTGGAAGAAGTTAAAGATTTCCAGACTCACGTTTCTAGGCTGGACGTAGATCTTTAAACTTTAAAGAAATTGGTTATCTCTTTGGAATCTTACATGATCTCAAAATCCCAAGAAAACAAGGACTTAGCCTATGTCAAAAGTGTTGTGAGCCAAACGGTTTCAGTGATTGAAGGTTTTAAAACCTCCATGAAAGATCATGTTAAAACCCAGGATTCCCAAGTTCAAAATCTTTTTAGTGGGTTAACCAAAAAATTCAAGGAAACTGTATCTTTCTCGATTGGTTCTGTTTCTTCTAAGCCCTCAGTGGATTTGAATCAGTTTCGAGCTATGATGGAGAAGCTTGGTTAAGCTTCATCCAGTGGCTCTGTGGAATCATCCGAACTAAAAAAATTTGTGCTTGCTACTAGATATTCATCTAGAGAAATAATAAATATAGTCCAAGACTATATGAGAGAATCATATTCCTCTCAAAAAGAAGTGAAAGCTAAGGTGGACTCCTATTTCTTGAAGATTTTCACCAAGCATCAACTCAACAATCACATCAAACTTCTGTTGGAAAATATGAAGCTGCCTCCTGTCAATCAAGCCTTCCGAGAACAAGTTAGCAAGTCATGGGAATTGACTCCTGCATTGTAAAAATTTATATAGAACAAGGATGACTTCATATCTTCTATGGAGAGAGGAGGAGGAATAAATATGGATTTCAGAAATCGGTTGCTGCCTTTCCTGCATGTTGATGCCAGGCCAGTGATTGTACCTCCAGCCTTACCAGCATCTGCCTGTACTGCTTCTCCAGTTCAGATGACTCATGCCCAAGCAATTTGAAGCCTCACACCTATGATCACTCAAAGGACTCCTCAGTACAGACCAGGAATAGTTTTTGTGGCTCAGCCTCCTCTTATCATTTCCGGAATTCCTAATCCTTCACCTTCATCCACACCACCTGAATCCTGTTCTGAACCAAAAGGCAATTCTCACATTGAGGATGGGGATTGATCAAGTGGATAAGTTTTCTTATAGGAATCCCTTTCATTTTTTATGTCTATGTACCTTTTTGTAACATTTAATACAAGTGACTTTATTATATTTTCTCTTTTTGTTTCTTATCTTATATTTTTATTTCCAACTTTTTGATTATCACAAAGGGTGAAATATTATACAAAGGGGAGAAATATTTTATAATGGGGGAGAGATATTTACCCAGGGGAGCATAAATAATGGGGAGAAAGTCTTAAAGGGGGAGTAATTTTATCTATGGAAGATATTTGATGCTTTACCCCTCTCATACTATTATATTTCATTCTCTACTACCATTGGTGTTAACTCTATCTTTGATTCAATCACATTTAATTCTACCTCTGATAAATTATGTTCTATAACATACTGTTTTCTATGAGAAAATTGAATTTAATGATATATCCTCTGATATAATTACTCACTTTTTTAAAATGATAATATCATAGGTTGTGATTATCAAAAGGGGGGAGATTGTTGACCTCACCTGTTTTGATAATCCTAATTATTCTTTCATATGATTTGATAATCCCAATTATATGTTTTGATAATCCCAATTATGCTATCATATGAATTTATAATCCCAATTTATGTTTATCAAGATGATGATAATATTAAAATAGTATCTGAAATATGTTAATCAATGATTATCCATGTTTAAATAAACTCTGAAGTAATTCTAACCCAATCATATGTGTTTTTCATAAAATAGACAAGTGTTAAGTCATTAATCTGCATATAGCTACTGATAAAGAGTTATCGGTAATTAGTCTACCGATAGACTCGGTCTACCGATAGAAATAGTCACTGATAAGCTAAGGTCACTGATATGCAGAGTTACTGATATGAACCGAGCTACCAGTAAGAATATACCAATTCTACCAATAAAACAGAATGGAGATACCGATGTGCACAAGCTACTCATACATAGAGATACCGACAGACTAGAGCTATCGATAAAATAAGTCTACCGAGCTACTAATAGAAGTCACTGATACAAAGTGATACCGATACCAAGGAGCTACTAATAGACCAAGAGCGACCGATAAAGACAGTTATCGACAGAACTGAGCTACTGATAGAAGTCTACCGGTATGCTTAAGTCTTCTAGTATACACTTGATCGTTGATATGTACAGAGTTATCGATATGAAGAAGTCTATCGATAGAACCAGTTCAGAGACATTTACTGACAGAATTGAGCTACTGATAGAAGTCCCGTACTATCTGTCTACTGAGCTACCAATAGAAAAAAGTCTACCAATAAAATGAAGTCACTAATATATATAGCTACTGATACAAGTTCAAAAGAGCTACAGATGGAAGGTCCTACTACACAAAATCCACCGTACACGTCTACCAATAAGAAGCTACTAATGAATGACCAACCAGTCAAACTCTACTCTCAATACTATTTATTTATTAATCTAACGGTTACATATGATTTTTTTAATACAGTTAATGTTTTTTAATGATCTATGTTTCCCTGTCCGGGAACCGTACCTAGTACCCATGTAAAAGGTAATCATTCCCAGTTTCCAGATCTGAAAGCTATAAAAGGGAAGATAAAGACCTAGAAAAAAGGTGTGGTGTGGTGTGGTGTGGTGTGTCATCGAGCGTGTAATGAGGAAGCAGCAGAAGTAAACACGAAGAGTACATTCAAGATTCATACTGAAAAACAAACTGCACACCGAAGGACCACTCCATACTCAAAGAACACTGAATATACACAAAGTCACTCATTTTCAAGTAGAACACAAGCTTCATCTTGAGTGAATAACTACAAAAAACATTTCACGCACTCAAGCTGATAAGCTGAACCTGGAACTGAAGAAAATGACACTCTGTTTTTCAACAAAAACCAGAGGACTCAAAAGCTTTTCTGACCAAACAAAGGAGTCCAGAGCTGCACTGCCAATCACTAAAGCCCTTCTAAACTCATTCTCACTTACTTTAGTGATTCCTTCATTTACATTTCGAGCAGTGTGTGTATCTTTTTTATTTTACACACACACTATCTCCTGAGCTAAGCTAGAGGATTCTTAAATTCTCATTCAAACTCTACAACTCTTTTGTTTCCCACTGTGGATTGTGGAAGAGGTTGATTAAGACCTGGACAGCTTGTGTGTTTTTTTCTTTGTTTTTCCCACAAAAAATTGTGGTAGAGGTCTTTGGACCTGGACAGTATTGTACTATTTTTTACCTCGATCCAGGGTGTGGATCATTTTATATAAATTTTTTGAGAGGACTAAGTCTCATATTGAGACTGAACCTCTTGGTTACATCTTCTGTGAACTTTAGTTTAAGTCATAAGTATACTATATATATATTATATTCTGATGTTATTACTTTGAAATACAAAAATATTTTAAAGATACTTTGATAGTTAAATTAGCAAGTGTTTATACTTATTGTAAATCAGTAAGTTAGTTTCTAAAGTTAATTTAATCTTCAGATTAAGTTAACTGAGACCTAATCAATCTTTGAGAAACTGATTGAACATTTTAACTCTGTATATATTCACTACAGTTTAACTTTGTTTTTAAATTGGGGGATTTTAAGATAAATATTTTGAACAGAAATTTTAATTGGAACTCAATTCACCCCCCCCCCCCCCCTCTTGAGTATCCACTCCGACCAACAATATGAATATAAAATTAAATTTTTGGAGACACATAAGCATATATAATGATTTCCATATTTGTCACTCGATCACTTCAAAGGATATCTAAGTGGACAATGTCCATTACTAAATCGGTTTCACACCCCATTCCAACCGTATATTACTGAATCGAGTTCACACATCATTCCAACCCCGTATTACAGAACTAATTCCACTAATCTGCCTAGCCATGTAATATTGAACCAATATCATTTATCATTCCATCTATGTATATATGATGAGATATAAATTGTACCCAATGCATTGGAGGGAGATATTAGTCTCAGTGATATCATAATTAAATCTTACATACATGTTCAGGAAAATCATAAACAATCATATCATTACCCATAAGATGAAATGGGTATCATAAACATGTAATCATATCATAATCTACGAAAAAATAAAGGTTTCATACTCATTTCATAAAGAGCATCACCTATGAAATTGAAACGGATTTCATAATCTTATAACCTATGAAATAGAAATAGATTGTATAAAGACCATGACATAAAGAATAACACATTCAGAGAAATAATATAAATGGAACCTTTCGATAGTATCTTATAAAGGCATGATTAACAGCAATAGAAGTCATCTTAGATGGAAAATTATTTTGAAATATCTTTCAAAAATATTTCTTAATGAAAAAATCATTTCTTCTTTGAAAAAGGTATTTTTAGTACATAAAACCATTTTAAAATTATTTTCTTGAAAAATATATTGAAAAATTATAAATAATACATGAAATCATTTTGATAACCTATTTCATTGAAAGCTTAAAAAAATCTAGAAAACACATTGAAAACATCTTTCCTTGAAAACTCATAAAATAAGTTTCAAAAAATTTTAAAAACTATTTCCTTAAAAAACACTTTGAAAACATGTAAAGAAATCATGAACCTGTTTTGAAAAACATTTCATTTAAAATATATTGAAAATTTTTAAACAAATAATGAATATATTTTGAAAAAAAATTATTTGATAATACATTGAAAACTTATAAATAAGGCTTAAAAGCATTATAAAATCAATTTTCCTTGAAGACTTATAAAATCATTTTGAATGAATTTTGAACACAATGGTTTTTTGAAAATAATTTTAAAAATATATTGTAAAAATTTTACCTTTTAAACATACAAAGGAAGCTTCATAGAAATGATGGTTGGTAAATCTTTACATGTCGTATAATGTAAAAAGAACATTCCATTTACTCGGTAAATAGGGTATAAAAATTACTTGATTAGAAAGAAACAAGAATATTCATTTGAAATATACATGAAATAACACAATAGGGTAATTTTTTTTAAAATATTAAAGTATAATAGTAAAATATTCTTGAAAACCCTTTTTAGAAAACATGGTTTTTATGGAACACGGATTTCTGACCTAAGAGAGGGAAAAGTCAGCCTTTCTTAGAAACACTTTCTTAACTATCATATATATCAGAGAATATAAAAAATGGTACCAATACTGGAATAAATCATGAATAAAAAGATAGTAAGAAAAATCATTAATTTTCTTGATATGTGGATTTTAAGATTTCATCAAAGGATGCATAAATATAAACAATCTCAGAAAGTGATGAGATTGTTTCAATAAAATATTACCACCTCGTAACATAGAACAATACTCACCATGTATGACAATGAAATCACATAAAGTGTAAAATATAATTAAAGGAATTTTATACATCATATAACATTTCAATAGAATTATATACACCTCATATGAAAATATAGGTGTACAACATGGCATGTGTCTCAAAAAGGAAAATTGAGACAAAATCACTTTATCGATTTGGTAAATTTTGAAACATAAATACCAAGATATAAAGATCATAAAATAGATATGTAAATACCAATAATTTCAATTGTAATAATAATATAATAAATCCATGGTCATTATAAACACCACACAAATGGAATGGGTGGTTAACAAAGCATGTATCTCACGGAAATAAAAAGTGAGATGAAATCCACTTACCTTATCTTGACCATCACAGTACTCATTCAAACCTCCTGTATAATAAATATAAAGTTATTATACATATATAAAGGAATCATATTCTTATATATAATAACATATATGGTTTTATTATGACTATATATGACCCTCTTATTAACAATACTATGTTAAGGTTTTACTTCTGGTAATATCTTCTTTGTTTTCCACATGTGTCTTAATTTGTTATATAATTTTTTCTTTATAATTTTATCTTGTTTACAAAATATAAATGTTGATATAAAAATCATGTATATTTTTTGAATATGTTCTATAATAATCTATATAATATATCAGTATGAAATGGAATACATCATTCATTGAGATGGTAGGTCGTAAGTATGCATGAATGTTGTTTCCATTTAATTTTTGTATTGAAATAAAGAACATAAATCACATATATATATATATATATTAAAATATAATTATTATATCACATATATCATATAAGTTCACAGAAACCATATTTAATACATTCCTTGTAGTGTGTAAATGGATCACATTACTTTGAGGGGGAGGTTTTCCACACTTCCTCAAACAAGACTATCATATTAACACAAAATAAAAAATATAAAGAAATGTGTTGTGAAAGAATTAGAGAAGATTAAATACATTATTAAGATGATATATATTATATATAAAAATATTTTCCATCTTAATTTCCACTATGATAGGTGGTAAATAAAAAAAACAAGAATCATCATTTTGTGAGGCGGTAGTTCACCGTACACATAAACAGTATGTTCATTACCCATTATATGGACGTGTGTGTAAGTGAATGTAAAATATATAGCATAAAAAATCCTATTATATTTATGCTATTTTTTTTGTTATAAAACCATTTAATAAGGTTGATTTTTTTTGTGGAGAAGGAAAATAAAAGAAAGTAGCTTGAGAGACGATGCTACCACTTAATCAGGTAACTCCTTTTTATTTGTGGAAAAGGGAATCCATAGAAGGGTTTATTCCCAAAGGTGAGATTAAATAAATAAGGGAGGTAATTTTGGAGAATATTTGAGTAGATATTTTCTGAACCTAAGTGGTTTGAGATGTGTAATGAAGTAGAGGATATGAGTCCTTTTTGTAGGGGAGGAGGAGTGTCAATCTTATAAATCTTTAGGAAAGAAATTCACCCCATATTTTTACCCAATAAAGTGGCTACCATTATGAAAGAAGTAGATAAAAGGGAGGATAAATTATAAATATATCCATACCATGGGTTGGGTTAAATTTTCTAGGTCTTTTGGGCCCTTAATATTTGGGTTTAGTCATTTATTTAGCTTAATTTTACCCTAATTATTGTAATTAATTTTAACTGCATTCACTAATATTTTTTTTCACAACCTAAGTTTAAATTATTAGAAATTATATATTATTAGGATTACGAATATGTAATCTATTTTTTCAAGTTAAAGTCAAATAATTTTAGGAATGTAATTTCAATTTAATCTCACGTATGGGATGATAATGTGGGGTTTTAAAGAAAAAACGTTCAGTTGTTTATAATGTTTTTAAACCCAATTTTCATGTAAAATTTTTATAATGACCTAAATTATATTAATTCATAACAATTTTGTCTAATTAATCTTTTATATCAATTTAAAATATAATTTTACCTAAGTAATAAATTATACAAAAAATAAGTTTTGACCAAAAATACAGTATTTTTTACTATTCATTAAAAATATGAAACTTCATAAAAAAAAGAAAAAATTTACCCTAAGATAAATATTATATTTTTATTTAAAATATTAATTTTATTTTGATATATTAAATCTATTAATGTTATAAAAACATTATTTAAAATGGGTTCTCTATTAAAATATGGTAAAAATATCTTAATAAAAATATATATTTTTAAGAATAAAATTGGGTTTGTTCTTATCTTATGTCTATAAAATATTTTGGATGAATATAAAAATATTTTATTGAATATATAACATATTTATTACAATAATATCACTCACTATTGGTAATTAATTTAATTTAATATGGAAAAATATCTTTGTGACTATAAAAATATTAACATTTCTCTTTGTATTTATTATGTTTTCATATTCAATTATAATTAATATGTACCCTATGAATTCATATCATATTTTTGTAAACTATACATTTTAATAACTTATTTAATACTATTCTTGAACACTAATTCAATGATTAGGTTGTATATTATTCTATTAAATAATAATGGTTTTATAATATATTATTGTTCGGTAAAAATCGGTCATGTGTATTATGCCATCCATTGAGGAATGTCATTATTTCATATAGCACAAGATAACCTCGGCCTTTTTTGTTGATCAAGATAAAATTTATGTTTCTTTTAGTGCATCATTAACTTTTTGTTTCATCAAATGTAGGTGAAACATATTACTTTAATATAAAATATTCAATTTTTAGTGTTGTGTGAAATGAAAAATATCAAACAGATTAAATTAATTCAAAAAAAATTCAAAAAATATCAAGGTGTTACATTATATCTCGCATAATATAAATTTCCCCCTCAAAATTCATATAGGTTACCAAAGGTTTAATACTTCAAAGTTTCATTCCTAGAAACCCAAATTATAAAAATGAATACTAAAACATCCCTTAAAATAGAAAAGTTATAACAATAATGGTTACCCAAAGTAACATATATTGGGGCTTCCACATGGGAGAAAATAGGTGGGGAGTGAATATTGGACAAGGAGGAAAATCATAAATATGTATAAGGAGTTATTGGGGTCAAAAACCAAAAAAAAGTGAATAATCAAAGAAAACTTGAGGGCCTCAAAGTCATAAGGTTATAATGATTTAAAAGTCCATCAGTTCAAAAAAATAAGGTATTGGGAGAACACATTTTTTTATCATTATCCTAATATTGAGTAATTATTTTATTGACAAAAATATAAGGAAATACACTTACTTGATATATTTCTATAAACAAAATTTCATTCTTTAGTTTTATTTTTTTCTATCTCTAATTCATCCAATAATTCATGAAACGGATTTCAAGAAATATTCTTTTATGCCATGCATACTAAAATACACATTAAGGATATCTTAAGGATCATAAAAGAATGGAAAGTATAACTATTTGTCACAAAATTATTCTTCAAAATTCATATGGTTAATGTGATAATCTTTAAAAATTAAATGTATCTCTATTGGTTCATCGTTAATATTTATTCAAAAATAATAATTATATATTAACCCAAAAATTACGTAGGCCAGTGGTAAGAGTGAAACCCTTATCATCCATCAGTCATGGGTTCAAGAACCGTGTCCTTGTTGGACTTGATTGGTGTCACCCAAAATATAGAATGACCTTTTTAAAACAAAACTAATATAATATCTAAAATAAATATGATGGACATCATTGAAATAATGTTAATCACTAAATATCATTTTAACCAGGGTTTCCAAAACAATCTCAATACATAAATTCTCATTCAAAACATAATATTTTTAGGAATTGTTAACCTTCTAACCCTTACAAAGGTTTAAAATCCAAATAGTTATAAAGATAGTAATAGAATCAACTTAACATTGATCCCCCATATAACACAAAGTACCACATGGCTGACATATTCTAAAAATTTGATTATCTTCATATTTTA
The DNA here is from genome assembly GCA_963277665.1 of Viscum album. NCBI lineage: Eukaryota > Viridiplantae > Streptophyta > Magnoliopsida > Santalales > Viscaceae > Viscum > Viscum album. Next base: position 1,322,469,154 of record OY728142.1, on the reverse strand, counting down.
TTCTCTTAAAATAGGGAAATTCCATAAATTAACATAAATCCTTATTGAAAACATTCTTGCTTACTTTTTCCAAATATTGATGGATATATTCCTTAAATCCAAGAAGTTGTAATCTTCATCCTATATGACATAGACCACTTTGATAATAATCAGTTCTAGGGTAATCTGTATAGTCCAAATTACTTCTTCATGTCCAACATATATTTATCCAAACATCATTATCTCAATTTTATGAATAAATTAAGGGTTACCTTCCCTTAATGAAAATATAACATTTCCATGAAATCACTTTTCTCTATCTTCATCACTATTAAACACATCCTTTTCAATAATTCATTAAAACTTATACTAAAAATACTTTCATATTTTATGATTCATAAAACATAATCTCTGAATTCCAAATCATAAATACTTCATTCGGAAAACATTATTCTTAAACCATTACATAGGATTCATCAACATATTCTTTAATACCTCTATCCCAGAATATGAAATTTGAATCATGTCTTATCGTTCCTCAACCTAAATATAATTATTATTATTATGTTTAATATAAACAATAATGGAAGAACATCACATACCTTTCACATGTCCTTTTCAACCTCTTTATCTTCATTTGTATAACCAATACTCGTACCACCTTCTTGATTTTATTTATGATATTTCCACTTAGGAAATAAATTCACATAATTCCCATCAATTATACTTCTAAAACATTAAATGTTGACTATATTCATTTTAGTTCTCTTCATTGACTGAAACTATAAAGCATATTGTGAGAAACATTTACCATATTGGGACACCATATAATCATGAAAATTACTTATAGGGTTTCTAAATCAGGGATCCCACTTCATTAATATATGAAACATTATGTTTATCATAGTTTATTAACAGTCATAATCTATTAAAATCATTCATGATGGTTCATAAATATTTTGTGAATTCCCAGATCATATCCCCAAGAGTGTCAAACTAGTTGTGCAGCATGACCCGTTGTAATGTACCATATTACCCTGAGTTAGTCATGAAACATCATGTCAAAGTGGTTACCCTATGTACATATCTTCTAGAACCATATCCACTTGTAGTATTTAGATAGGGATGTATTTTTAGGAAACCAATCACTCTACAATTTACCAAAATTACCTGACATTTTTTCAAATGTTAACACATACTTATACTTATCCTTAGAGACATCCCTAGACATATCCTTAAAAATATACCTAGGGATCTCACTAAAGTATTTCATCCAAGTTTCCAAGGGTTGACTAAAAATTTACTCTAATACCAACTATGGATACCCTCCCTTTTCATACATTAACATTATATGCCTTTTCAAAATACTTAATGCATTATAAAAACAGACACCCAAAGACCATATTAGTTTAGTTACTTTGTAAACATGGAAATTTAAACATTGGTATATAAGAGAGATGAATTTTATCCCACTATATTCTCTAAGACTAGGTCCCTTATTAGACATATAATATAAGAAATATTTCCTCATAACCTATGGAAAAAAACAAAAAAAAGGTGATCACAGGTGCTCAGTAAGGGTAAATAAGGGAGACATGGTATAACAGGCATGATCATAGGGGGTGTGAGAACATAATAATGGAAATATAATATCACACCATACATATCAAAGATCATATACATGAACCATGGAATAAATCTTAGCATTTCATAAGACACAAATAACAAGTAAATAAATAACTTATGCCATTAAATCATAAATAGTAAAAATACATGGAATTGTGAAGGCATAGAAGAATATATAATGATTTCCATGGTAGTCAGGGTGTCACTTCCAAGGTCATATTAGCCAAAAACGTTCTATAATAAACCAAGTTGATACCCCATTCCAGTCATGTATTAATGAACTGAGTTCACTCCTCATTCCATCCCTTTGTCATTTAACTGATTTCACTCCTTGTTTAAGTCCAATAACACTGAACTGATTTCATCTCTATTTTTATCCATATCTATCTCATGAGATATAAATCTTTACCCAACACATTGGAGGGATATATCAGTCCCACACAAATCATAATGAAATCATACATATATGTGACACAAAATCATAAACAATCATGTCATTACCCATGAAATGAAATAGGTATAATAAACATTCAATCATATCATAATATGTAAAAAAAGACAGGTTTCATAGTCATTTCATCAAAATCATAACACATGAAAGAGAAAAATATTTGATAAATATATAACCCATGAAATAGAAATTATTTTTATAAAAACCATGATATTAATAATAACCCATTCAGGTAATTAATATGAATGGAACCTTAAGATGATTTCCTAGAAAGGCATGAGTAATATCAACAGATGTCTTCTTATATGAAAAAAAATCAAAATATCTTCCAAAAACATTTTCTGTGGAAAATATCAATTATTCTCAAAAAAAGGATTTTTAATACATAAAACCATTTGAAAATAAATTTATTATAAAATACCTTGAAAACTTGTAATGAATACTTGAAATCATTTTGAAAACATTTATCCTAGAAAACTTATAAAAAAATATTTAAAACATTATGAAAATCATTTTTATTGAAAACTTATAAAATAAGATTCTAACCATTTTATAAAAATTACTTGAACCCACATTAAAAAATTATAAATAAATCTTGTAAATATTTTTAAAATCATTTCTTTGAAAACAAATTAAAAACGTATAAATAAGTCTTGCAAACATTTTGAAAGACATTTTCTTGGAAAATTATAAATGAATCTTGAAAACGTTTTGAAAATAATTTGTTTGAAAATAATTTTAATAAAATTTTCTTAAAAATTATCATTTTAAAAATGAAAATGAATATTTACAAAAAATATGGAAAGTAAATCCATACATTCCATCTTGGGTAAAAAGAACATTCCTTTTTCATGGTAAAATGGGTAGAAAAATGAATTTTTTAAAAAGAGATAAGAAGATTCATTTGAAAAAATTAATAAAATACAAAAAGGTTAAAAATATATTTTAAATATTATAGTATAATAGTATAATATTCTTGAAGACCCATCTTATAAAACATGTTTGTGAAATAACAAAAAATCATAACAAAAGAGAGGGTAAATTCATACTTTCTTAGAAACAAATTATTAAATATCATCTCTAACAATAAGTATAATAATGTTATGAAACTTTAATAAATAATGAATAACTATAGTATAATAAAATTTATGAATGTTCCTTGTATATAGATCATAATATTTCATCAAAGGAAGCATAAAGATAGACAATCTTAAAAAGCAATGAGATTGTGTCAATAAACTCTTACCACTTGGTAACTTTGAACCATACTACCAATGTAAATAAATTAAATTAAATTAATCTTGAAATGTCATGAAAATAATTTGATTCATGATATAACATTTCAAATTAGGTATATACACCTCCTTGAAAAATATAGGTGTATAACATGGATTGTTTCCCAAATAAGAAAAATTGGGACAAAATTATTTTACAAATTTGGTAAATTTTGAAACAAAAATACCATGATATAAATATCATAAAATAGATATGTAAATACATGTAATTTTATGTATAAATATAATATCATACATCCATGGTAATTATACACACCACATAAAAGTAATGAATGGTGAATAAAGCATGTATCTCACGAAAATAAAAAGAAAGATGAAATTTCCTTACCTTAAGTATTAACTATCATCAAACTCATTCAATCTTTTGGTATAATAAATATAATATCATTATAAATATATCATAGTAAATTATTCTTATATCTAATACCATATATGGTTTAATTATGACATTATATTACCAACTTTCTAATAATTATTTGTTGAAGTTTCCCTTCAGATAATATTTTCTTTCTTCGTCGAATTTGTCCTAATTTTTTATATCATTGGTCCTTATACATATATCATTATTTCAAGATTTTAAATCATGATATAAAAATCATTTATATTTATTATATGTGTATTACAATAATCTATATAATATATAAGTATGAAATTTAATACACTGTTCATAGAGACGGTTGGTCGTACGTATGCATGAACATTGTTTCCGTTTAATTGTTATATTTAAAGAAAGAAAGAAAATGAAATATATATATCATAGTTAAAATATAATTTTTATATCATATATATAATATTAGTTCAATAAAAGCATCCTTAATACATTCCATGTTGTGTGTGATCAAATCAGATCCCTTTGAGGGGGAGGTAGTCCACACACTTCCTCAAACGAATCGTATTAACACAAAATGGAAAGTAAAATGATATGTGATATAAAATAATTAAATAAGACTAAAAAATTATAAATATCACATATATTATATATAAATAATTTTTCCATCATAATTCCAACCATGAGTGGTTGTAAAGGAAAACTAAACAATTCTCGTTCTATGAGGTGGTAGTTCTCCGTAGGCATAAACATTATTTTCATTGTCCATTATCTGAAGGTGTGTGTAATTATAGGTATAAAAAATATCCTAAAAAAAGTATATTTATGATACCATTTTTTTATAAAAACATGGAATAATAATAGTTGATGTGGTGGAAAAAGAACATAATGAAAGGATCTTGAGGGAGGATGTTACCTCCTAATCGGGCAACTCCTTTTAGTTTTCACCAAAGGGTTTACTTGGAAGGATATCTGAAAAAATGGAGGCTTAAATATGGATGGTATGGAATTTGGGAGTACATTTGAGCATATCTTGGCTGGACATAATTAATTTTATAGGTTTCAGTAAGTGGAGGTGAGGAGGCCTTTTATAGCGGAGGAGGAGTGACACTCTTGTAAATCTTTGGAAAAGGAATTTCATTCAATTTGTTCCCTTGTAAAGTGGATCCCAAAATATACCCAAGTATATAAAGGTATTTATAGTCATTAAATATTTCCATACCAAGGGTTTTTACAAGTTTCTAGGTCATTTGGATAGTTAATATTAAGTTTTAGTGCGTTATAAATCATAATTGTACCCTAATTATTAAAAATATTTATAACTGTGTTCACTAATACTTTTGGCCAAAAACTAAGTTGAATGTATTATAAATTAGAAATTATTTTTATTGAAAATATTTAATCCATTTTTACAAATTCTAATAAAATAACTTTAAAATTTTAAATTTAATTTAATCCCACAGAAGGGAAGAGAATATAGGATTTTGAAGTAAAACATTTAAAAGTTTTCTTTGTTTTTGTACCTAATTTCAAATTGAAAATGGTTATAATGACCTAAATTTTATTAATTAATAAAAATATGATCTAATTAAAAAATTTAACTAATTTAAAATTTAATTTGTACTTATAAATTAATTATATAAAAATAAACTTTGAACTAAAATACAGTATCTTTCACTACTCGTTGAAAAATGAAACTTCATAGAAAAATACCAAACAAATTATCCTAACCAAATTATTATGTATATATTTAAAATATAAAGTTTATTTTCAAATATTAAATCTTTTTAAGTACTAAAAAATGGATTTAAAATTTGTTCACCATTAACAGGTGGTAAGAATACCTTAATAAAATATGTGTTTTTAAGCATAAAATTGGGATTTTTCTTATCTTAGGTCTATAAAATATATATCATGAATATTAGAAATATTTTATAGAATATATAACTTATATATTACATTAAAATCATTCACTAATGGCAATTAATTTAATTTAATTGTGTAAAACAACTTTGTGACCACAAAAATATTAATATTTTACTCTATATTCAATCTAATTGCATATTCAATTATAATTAATTTTTATCCTATGAATTCATATTTTATTTCCATAAACCATATATTTTAAAAAATTAATTAATAACTCTAATTTAACTACTATTTTATATCTTACTCTATTAAATAATAAATATTAATAATATATTATTATTTGGTAAAACTTGGTCATGTGTTTTATGAAATCCATCGAGGAAAGTCATTGATGCATGTAACACAACCTAACCTCATTGTTCTATGTAGATAAAACTAAAATTTATGATTTTTTAGTGCATGATTAACATGTTTTTTTATATAATGTAATCTAAGCATAAATATTTGATATAAATAAACTATTTTCAGTGTTTCTTGAAATGAAAAATATCAAAAAGATTAAATTAATTAAAAATAAATAAATTACAGAAATCTAGAGGTATTAAAAATATAGGTACAAATCTTAGAATAAAAGCATACAATTATATTTAGGATAGTTTTTTTATAATCTAAATAGGGAATAAGTATATTTTAGGGAGTAGGGAATGTAAATGAAACTAAAGAGCTTAAGGAAATATGATACCCATTAATCAGGTAACTCTTTTGGGTTTTCACTAAAGGGATTTCATGGATTTCTTTCTCCCTAAGGATAAGATTTGAGAAACATGGGAGGTAAGTTGAGGATATATTTAGGAAAATCTTGTCCAATCTATAGTGGATTGAGAGGTGTGAGGAATTGGTAGGATATGATGCTTTTTTATAGTGGATGAGGAGTGTCACTCTTGTAATATTTTGACAATAGAATTCAACAAATGTTCTTCACATTGAATGTGGCTCCCTTAATGGACTGAATTCCATAAAAGTGTGTTTAGGGTCTAAATATGTACTAATAATGGCTTTTGGGAACGTTTTTAGGTCATTTTTGCCATTATGATTAAGGTTTAGTCCCTTGTGATGCTTAATTTTACCTTAATCATTATAATTAATTTTAATTACTTTCACTATTATTTTTTGTAAAAAAAATTAAAATTATTAGAAATTATAAATTAAGTTTAATCATAATATATAATATATCATTACAAATTCCCATAATTAAAGTGGATGAAATTAATTTAAATGTAATCCTGCAGATGAGGCAACAATTTGGGTTTTAATGTAAAAATGTGTGAAAGATTGCTATGTTTTCTTAATAAATTTCTAGGTGAAATTTATTCCAATGGCCTAAATTGGATTAATTTATAAAAATATGATATAATTAAAATTTAAAACCAATTTAAAATATGATATAACCTTATAATTAAATTATATGAATATTTAGTTTTGAATTAAATTTCAGTATTTTCACTATTCGTTAAAAAATAAACTTCATTGAAAAATACCAAAAACATACCATAACATACATTTTATGTTTTCATTTCAATCATGATGTTCATTTTGACATTAATAATCTATTAACATTCTATAAATTTCATTTAAAATTTTTTTTCCATTAAATGGTTGTAAAAAACGTTAATAAAAATATATTATTTTATGTGTAATATTGGGATTGTTCTTATCTTTTGTATGTAAAATATATTTAATGAATATAAAAAATATTTTATTGAATATATAATATATATTACAATAATAAGACACACTAAAGGTAATTGATTTTATTTATTAGGAAAGAACACTATTCTAAGAATAAAAATAATAATAATTCCTATAAATTAAATACGTTAATATTTTCATCTCTAATTAATTTGTAACCTATTAATTAATTTTATATTTTTGTAAAGAATATTTTTCATAATTAATTTAATAGGATTCATAAATAATAATTTAATTGAAATTTTATATCATTTTCTATTTTAATAATATATTATTGTTCAAAAAAACTCAGTCTTGTATGTAACACAAGCCATAGAAGAAGGTTTCTCTTGCATGTGGGACACTCTAACTCAGGTTTCATGTATTGAAATATAAATAAAATATTGAATCTATTTTAAATATTAAATATGTTATAATGTATTTGGATATTATATTCCCTTACGTGCTTGGTGTCACTTGTTATACACTCCATTGAATACAAAATTCATACTTTAGAATTTTGGGGCATTAAAATTTTAATTAAATATACCCATATAATAAAGGGATTTTAACATTAAAAAATATATTTAAAATTTAAAAATATATTTAATACTTATAATAGTTTTGAACAAATAGAAATCCAATTACTTATTGCTATAAAACCAAATGAGTCTTTTTCTGTTTATGGTGCTCTTACTGAGTGAAAGTAGTGGCCTTCTACCTACTTAAGATTGGGGAACAACCTAGGGGAGAAGAGAAAGATGGAGGGATTGGGGAAAGGGTTCATCCAGTGGGTTATTGGGGGTTCTCCCTATAAGTGAGGGGATAAATTTATATTCATATTCATTTGGATACACGCATACATGTGATGATTGATCTTATAATAGAAGTTATGGTTTGAAAATATACTGATGGACATCATAACTATATAACTATCTTATTGGCTGGGTTTTTTAACAATTCCTTCCTCATGAATCTATAAATATGTGGTTTAGGTAAAATTCTTTCCAATAAATAAGATATAGCGATTGAAATATATTTATATATTCATTTATGGTTACAAGATGAATTCCAAAAGGAAGATGAAGATGATAAATCGATTTAATTCTAGTGGTACAACATTTATATCTATTATATATATAATAACCAATTTTTTAGTTTGGTGGAGGCTTTCTGAACAATCCTTAGACAAAAAAATGATCGATATAATTTTATTGAAAGAAAAAAGATTTCAATTTAATACAATCATTTTAAAAAACCACTATATTAAACATGATTCTCTTGAGAATGAAAAACAAGGATGACGATGAATGTGTAAATAATAATCTAAAAATGACTAATTGAGATTTTTGAATTTGATAGATGAGGATAAATTGAAGAAAATAATGAACATGGAGTAGTTAAGATAACTCAGACACCTATAAAAATGACTTAAACAAATAAAATCTATACATATACCTATAAGTTGTGATCATATAATGGTGAGAATGATGAACTTCTTGCACACCTTCCAAGTTTTAAACCCTATCATCAAATTTATGCACTTTACAGCTCTAGAAAATTGATCTTCTTCTAATTGTCAATCTCCAACATCCTTGTTTGAACCCTCATCAGTGCTTTAATCCCTTCTGATATTGATCCCTTGATCAAGCTTAATCTATTCTGCAAACCTCGTCTATAGTTCTCTTGGTGTCCATCGAACCCGCACTCAAACTCTAGAAAATAAATCCTCAGGGTTTATTTCCCTTATCCTATCTTCTTAAAACAATTAATTATAATATATATATAATTCTTAATTCATAATAATAATAATAATACTCCGATCATTATAACTTATTATTTTTAGTATATTCAAATATCATTTTAAATTAATAATAGTTAAAATACATTTCCGTTAATTTTTTAAAATTTTATTTATTTAAAAAAAATTATAATAAATTATATTACCTTCAATTCATAATTTTGTATATAAAATTTTATTTTAGTATTTGATATTATAAATTATTTTTTAATCGTAATAATAATTTATTTTCTTTTAAAAAGACTTATATTCTTTAATAATTCAACAATTGAATTCTTGAACAAAAAATTAATAAATATTTTTTTTAAATTTATATGTTATCACATAACCAACACATAACATTAATGAATGAAAATCATTTTATTTTTAAAAATTATTCATTTGATAATAATTTATCATAGTTACCAATAATGGTCAATAATAACATAATTTTTATATTTTTTTAAAAATAAATTTTCATTGAAAATTTTTATCATTATTTATTTATTTATTTCTTTATTTCTTTTCATTAGAGATAATGCAATATTCATTACTATCTTTTTAATATTTTTATTACTATTTTTTATTTCATGTTTAAATAATAATACTAATGGATATACTAAAATAAATAATTCTTATCTTAAAAATAGGTATGTTACAATCCCAATGTCCCCGGAGTAATTTTTCTTCAAGAAACTCCAATCCTAAAGTTCCCTATGGAGTTTCCAAAGGAGAAAACATTCAAGAGATAAAATTTTAAAAAACTCCCTTTTAAAATTATTTTCCTCTTCTATATGCTCCTTGATTTCCTATTGTGACATGAAATAATGAATCTAGTATTGTAAATATACTATAATGTTACTTTATTAATAGAATATCCATCTTTTACATTACCTTCTTTTGATTCTAATATTAAAGCATTTTTTATAATAAGGACAGTTCACCACATCCATGAACAACACACATAGTCTTTTTCTATTCCTTCATGTATAGTTATATACATATTATTCTGGTTATATATGATTTTAATAAATTATTTCATGTTTTATAATATTTCATAAATTATTTAATAAAATAAAATAAATATAATTCCATAAGGTTGCAATAACGAACTAACTGAATTTACTGCAAAACATTAATATTTTTACAAATTGAATCACCCATATATCAGATAAAAAATATATTTGGAGCCATTGATATTTATAAAAGTAAATTAATATTATTTGACTTAAATTATAATTTTTTAGTTTCATTTTACAATAATTTCAATAATTTTCCACAAATGATTAAATCTTGGAACCATGAAAAAATGCTCTTAGAATAGTGAAATTAATCATTATATCACTTGATATGATTATAATTAGATGTAATAAAATTAAATTCAATCAAACTTAAAGGTATTTTTTAACTAAAAAACTAATGAATCTAATTAGTTATTCATGATATTAAGTAATAGTTCATAATGACACTAAAATATATGTTATGATATCTCTTTGAACCACACTTCCTCTATGTGGTATGGAATTTATCTCTATATTTCATTATTTATTTATTTTTTTCTATTATATAATAATTTTTAACTATTTATAAATTTATCCCATATATATATATACATGTCTTACTCGTAATTACATTAACTATTTAATGTGTGGAATAACTTCATTTCTCAAATTCATTCTCCACTTACTATGATATGAGGTAAGATTCAACAACCAATTTCTTACCATGGGTAATTCTTATGTTTATGAATTATTATTTATTTACTCTTTGTGGAACATATAATCATATACATGTTATGATTAGTGTTCTCTGAAATAACTCTAATTCATTTGGGAATTTTTTGTACCATTTGACATTTTGTATGGGAATAGGGAGTAAACCTAATCCATTATTAGACTCATTCATCCATTTGATGTTGTCTATGAAATTAGTGTTAAATTATGATTATATCATGTCATATGTTTCTTCCATATTCCTATGTTTCCATTATTTTGAGATTCTAGGTATTTTTATGTTATGCTTTCATATGACTCATCAATATCCAAGTATCTATGATATCAAGTTATGCCTTCTAACTCACATTAAATTATTCATTACCAAGTTTACTCCTATATTGGGGTTTTTATGGCTCACTGATTTCATTAAGGTATTTACCAGGTGATCCTATATAATTTCACAATATCAAAGGTATTTAGGATATATTTATAAAGATTAATATAAATAATTATTAAAGTCATTTTTTTCTTAAAATACCTATAATAATAAATATAATAAGCCTTTCAATACATTGGTTGTATTTAATGGATATTTAATTATAAATAAACATATATAATGATAATGGATTGATCATTCATTACTCTCCCAATAATTTATTCTCTTCAATTTCACCATAAAAGTTTCCCCCTTCTATGAAATCTATTAAAAAAATTATAATTCTATGAATATCCCATAATATTTATATTTCTCTATGTATATTTTCTCAATTCATTAAATAGTTCCATGTGAAAACTTCATTCAAATTTTACATTGTTCTAGGTGCATCATGAATTTCATAAACATTTGTTGAAAAATAATTCTGATGTATTTGATCTATGTTTTTCTCCTCCTCCATCTCCCACCAAGATAACACTATATGAGGTCTTCATTTATTGAACTGCCCAATTTAATTAGGGAGATGTTTTCAAATATTTATTTTGAATAACATTCATTAACGAAAGCTTGATTTTTTCCTTTCATCATTCATAGATTTTATTTAATATAATAATGGGTGATACATAGAAAAAGTAATGGATTGCTAAACCATGTACCCATAATATATAAAATTTAGTTTTCCCTTTTTTCATGGTTGATTGAACATGCTTTTGAAACCCATATGTACGATTGTAGAATTATTTTACATTTTGGATAGAATCGGGATGTTTGGGTTTGACATATAATCGCTAAAAATCTATTCATTATTTTCTCAAGATATTGAAAAATATAAAAAAATATTATTTATCCATTTAAGAAGAATCTTTATCAATAATAAGATAATAATATGGGTTATGAACCCCACATTTCACTAACACCATTGCATACTATTGTCTCATTATCTGAGGTTCTAATCAACTATCAACATTATGATATTCTATCACTAAAAGTGAATTTCGTATCTTCCATGTCTTAACTCAAATGGATGGGTTAGTAGACCTAATATTCATTAAATCCCCTAATTTAAAATGTATTAGTCTAAATTAATCCCATATATCTATATCCACTCAACAATCCTTATTGCTCTTATGCACCTATTTTTTTGTACGATAAATAAATTAATAATACCAAACAAATAGAAATCCATCATTTCATTATAAAAATAAAAATATCAAAATGTATTCATGGAGAATTGATAATAAATATATGACATGTAGGTTACATTATCAATTTCATTTGAATAGGTAGTGAGTGTGGTTCATAATAAGTAACAAACAAGGTTAGGGTTAGTTAAAACTTCCATGAATAAACATTACAATCATATGTAATTTGTACTCTCTATGAACATATCTCACCATACATTTCATCATTAAAAAATAAATTACCACCCATTAGTTTCATAATAAATTATTTCTTAACGAAAATGATTGAAAATATTATTTCTTCATATTTATTTAGAAAATTATCCAATGAATGTTTTTTCAAGAAATATCAAAAAAAATATTCTTAATATATTTATGAATTAATTTGAAATCAACCTAAGTTACACTAAAAAAATATACTCAATAAAAATTTACAATAATTAATTTCATATCAACATTGACTCTTTTGAAAATGAATGTATAATGGGGAATGGATTAGTTGAATCATAAATTCAAAATGAAAAATCATTCTTAAAAATATCACATTCAATCTCATCATTACATTTACTATGATCAGTCTCCCTATTTATTATCATATATAAAATTTATTAAACACCATTATTTTACATGTTATATGTGATTCAATTGTCATTATACAACTTATATTATTCAACAATATAACTCTCTAAAATATTTTTTATAAGTCATTTCTTAAGTAATTCACATAATAAATATTGAGTTTATAAAATAAAAAACCAAACCACTTCTATCAAAAGGATCCTCAAATGATTAAATGTAATTAAATATAAGTGGAATAAATATTAGATAATAGACTCTCAAAAATCTTATGTATATTATTTATGTATTTTCTTTTTTACACACACAAACCCTACACCATGTTATCATATTAGACTCATAGTTTAGTTCCCAAATTCTATTATTCCTCTAGCTCCAAGTGTTTAATCTACCATGATTTCAAGATTGTATTATTGAAGTGATACACATTAAAAAATATTTTTACTCAAATATTAATTATGTTCTACATTATAATTGTGATAATATTAGATTCAACCAATATATATTTAATTAAATTTCATTGGAAATTACATATAAAAATTGGCATAATTTCCTCAGTATAAGTTTTTAATCTATAATTTGTTGCCCAATAAAACTCATATGTGTTCTTAATCCAATAAGATATGAACCAAATATGCTTCAAAACCCCACACATAGTGGTTTATAATATTGTTATTCGACACATTAATGGATATTTTCATTGAATTATATTATAAATAATTCATATATAACAAAAAATTAGTTATAGGGGATTATACAATATTTCCCTTTGTGTTTTTTTCTTTCCATTAAAATTTATCACATTCAATTAAAAATATTTATATATATTCTTCTTACATGAATCATATAAAAATTGTGGAAAAATTAATCAGGAATAGGGAAACTTATTATAAATAAAATTCAATCAATAAAATGAAAATTCAAAATATAATATGAACAGTTTTTATTCTTCTTTATTTCTATCTCACTCTGAAAGATGAAATAATTCACCATGGTATTATTCTTAAAAAAAATTTGATAATCAAGGGACTGTCATATACTTCTCAGGTAGATCATCACTTAGGTTTTATGGATTTAGGTTAAGTATTTTTGTTCTTATAAATATTACTTATCTTTTTATTCCTCTAGTATATATGTGTCCTTGACATTTTAATATTTGTTTAATGGACACATTATGGTCCCAATATCTTCTTTATTATTCAAAAATGGTTCTTATTATCATTATATATCAATCATCTAATTATTTATTTCATTTTAGTATAGTTATTTATTTATTTGATAAATAGGCGCTTCAAGATTGTGTATAAAAAATTTGATCTCGACTCAGACTCTTATTTCCTAATCAGGTGCTTATTTAATTTTATAATGAATAATAACGAAAATTATGGGTGTATTAATGTATAAAATATAACTTTTTTATAGATAACTAGATTATTTCTACAACTATTTTAGGAAATAGAATAACCAATATTTAGATGTGTGTACATCGATATTCCAATGATGAGTATCACAGCCTACCCTTACAAGGACTTCACCAGAGATGAAAATGAGATAGATTATGAACCCAAAATCCAAAATTCCATAGATTATTGGTAAAAAAATTATTACAAAGGATAGATCACAAAAAATATAAATAAGGTATTCATGTTTATAAATGAAAACTCCATATAAAAATTAATAATAAAATACATTCCCAAACATTATAAACTAAAATTTATAAAAAATCATTCTATGTCAAATATATCCATGACATAAATGAAAAAGAAAATACTTCCATATACTATATTCAAAAATAAATGTGTAATTCAATACACCTATAATGACAAGTATCTTGTGTATATAGAAATGGATTCCTAAATCTACCACCAACTATAAAATTCTAATATGAAAATATAATATATAAGGGAGTGTTGAGAATATAAATATAGTAAGTAAGTTTCTCATTTAAAAAACTAATTTTTTTATCTGATTGGTTCATAAAAATGCATTATTATATGTAATAAACAAAAATAAATATAAATATAAATATCACTTATTTCAACCATTGAACCACATTCAATCTATAAAAAATAATATTCTCATATTATGAAAAACATAATACATTCCTTGTAACACCTTACCATAGAACAATAACTACACAATAATATTTTAAATATAGAAATTTCTCAAACACATTGATGTTAATGTAATATGATCATACATTTTTCCAACAACAATCTATCCAGTAACAATGATCGGGTGATTAAATTTTAATATTAGTAAAATATATAAGGTATTTTACCTTGAAATATCTATCAATTGAATAATCATAGAAAACTAAATACATACCTGATTACCATATTACATTGTAAATATAAAATCATACCTTAAGAGAATTTATTTAATCCATGAAATCATTTTAAATATCTTCATCAGACCCTAGGGAATGAAATAAAAATCAATTTTGAGTTTAGATGGCCAATTAGGGATATGTGCAGTGAAATATATCATTTATAAATGAGTCATAAATAATATAGAATATTCAATTATGAGAACACATTCAATTCAGTCAATAAATCGAGTTCAAAGTACATCTATAGCTAATATCAACATAGAAATCAATTGGAAAATGGAAACAAAATTCATAATAATTGAAATGAATAAATTCAAAATTTAATGATATTTCCATTGAGTTCTCAACAAATATATAATGAATCTTACTATAAAGGCCTCAACAAATAAATTAATAACAAATGGGTTGGTATAAACAATATACCTATCTAATATGACATTCCTGGAGTTTTTTCTCATGTTCCTATCGACATATTGAGAGACCATTTATATATAGGGACAAATTGTTAGATGAATATCCTATAAATTTATAATATACAAATTAATCAACACAATTTATTCTAAAAAATATTCATAAATCAACATTTATATGTTTTGACTCAATAATATGGAATATTTATCTATTTATTGTAATATAATTCGAAATAAACCTCAATTTACTAATACTATAAATAGAAATGGTATAAATTTGAAAAACATTAATGTGGTAGAAATGTTGTATAAATAAATGATACATAATATATGGACATGGATGAGAAAATAAAGTCCAGTAAAATTATAGATTTTTATAGGGGTTGTGATCATGAAAAAGATATATACCACATAATTGCAAATTCATATAGGATGATAAGATTCCATAAATTAATCAGAAATGAAGGTTTTTTATAAAACCAATCCTTCCAAAAAAAATAAAACAAAATATAAAAAATTGAAACAATATTTTTAAGAAATCAGGTTTAAGTAACATTGAATATTTTTCCCATTTCATTATAAAAATAATAATATTTTCCTTCAACAAAAATTTCAAGACAATGGATAGAATTAATTTATTTGAAAATAAAAATGTGAACACATAAAGGATTTTTCAAATAATAGGATGTTAAGGATGATAGGAAAATATATTCATGTTGTATAATTTAAACAATAACATTCTTTTCACACATTAGTAAAAAAAATTAAAAGTGACCCATATAGAAAATTTTTAAAACATTAAATTTTTAATAGTTGTAAATAAATTACAAGTTAGTGAAAGTGGAATTTTATTTTCAATTAATCTATAAGTGTAAAATAACTATATCACAATTTTAAGGACATGGATATGAAAGAAAATGATTCATAATAGAAATGAAAAACTAAGGTCAGTATCCCTAACTTGTAAACATATTTTTGATTCATGAAATTAAAATTACATTTATACCTCAAACATTAATACAATGGGATTAAATAGAAGAGCATTTAGAAATTTGTGTCATATTATTTTCTAAATGGAAATATGGATATAGAAAATACTAAATTAAAATGAGATTGTAATATAATTCGCTTTCCTTAGGTCTCTATGTAGCTATAAATGTTTTGGCCTCCATCATTTTGAATTTACATTTATTAAATAATTTCTTAATAAACATTTTAATATATATTTACTTTTTAGTACATTATTTATTCTTTTTAAATTCATTCATTAAGTAGTTATTAATTACTTGGAACACATAAATTTGTTCGATCAATTTCTCCAAAATTTCTTTTAAATTTTTTCCATGGTTAATTGAGTTATGAAATACTTCCTTAATATAAATACTTTTAATAATTTATTGATTATATTTTTTTTAATATGTAAAATTTCAGAATCATACATTCTTTGTGGTAATAGAAATATAAATCACATTATTTCCTGGAGGTGGTTGTTTACACTTCTGCATGAGAAATGTCATCATTTTTTATTTCATGAAAGGGTAATATAGTAAATGATAAATTATAATTATATAATTATATTTATTTCATATATTTTATATATATTAATTAATTTCAACCTTAAAATTATTCAAATAATGTGTTGATTGAAAATGAATAGCACTAATAAATATAAATGGTTTATTGTGGGTATCATTTAGTTATGTTTTCATTTTCCATGGTATGGAAATGATATAGAAACTAGACGTACAATTAATAGAAAAAAAATATTATTATATTGAATACACTGATTTAATTTTATTTAATATTGTGGTTTATGGGGTTTCCCAATAAAAAAACATGAAATAGTGTGGTAAGAACATATACCTCATATTTTGGTAACCTATTTTGGAATACACCATAAGCCTTAACAATTTTTAATTTTTTTGTTACAATATCATCTAAGAAATTTATAGGGATGTCAGTAAGGTATTTTTGTAGGTAGTGGATAACCTAATTGGATCAAGTATCACATATAAGAAAGGATATGGTGTTACCTTTTCTAAGTGAGGTGGGTGGAAAACTCTTAAATAATTAAAAAATTATTATATAATATATATATATATATATATCTAATAATGTGGCTCCAAAATTTCATATAATGAAATATGATAATTTTTAGTAAGAAATAAAAAAATGTATTTGAGTTTAATCAGTCCTTTTGTGTTTTTTGAAACCTTGTCCATTTTTTTTAACCTTTTAAGACCATTTTACCCTTAAAAAATACATATTTTTTATGATAACTATTTATTATGAAAAAAAATAAATTGACCATATTACCTATTATTAATTATTTTGATTCTAAATGTGGAATAAATTTTACAAGATTCAATTTACATAACTGTTAAAATTTGAATTATTATTTTTTTAAACACATTTTGAATCCCTTTTTTACAAGAAAAAAAATCTTATAAGAAGAAAAAATATTTAATAGAAAATCAATATTAATGTTAATTAAAATATAAATAATTTTATTATCATAACACAAAGGATAAATATATTTATTATAAATAAAACCAAAACTAAAATGGTCTACTTATATAATTTATAATGTGATAAGAACTAAAAAATATTTCTTAAAATGATATTTCCACTAAGAGCCTTGATTTATAAATAACTCATTATAGTGAGAGGGAAATATCTAATTTTCATAGAAATCATTATTAAAATAAAAGAGTGGATCTTCTATTATCAAATAAATCATTAGAAAAATTTCTGTTTACAAGAAAAATACAAACCAAATAAATAAAGGTAAATACACCTCAGGTGTACTAATTGCATAAGCTTGGCCTTCTCCCCTTGGAATATTCTACAGTATTTTCCCTTAATACATGAGACATTGGGTTGCATAACATTCAATCTCTAACTAGATAACAATTGTTTCTTTATTATGATTTCATTCATGATTCATATGAACTTCCTCTTTTAATATGAAGGAGTATATTGTTCCCATTAAGTAAGTACCTAAGTGTTTCATTCCTCAGTCATGAAATGTTGTAAATATTATATTTCCTTTCTTATTCATTAACACATTTTTTTTATTAGTGCTTATCCAACCACTAATTTTTTATTTTTTATTAATATGTTATATCATATATGAAATTTCCCTTTTATAATAGTACTTTTTAATATATAATCATATGATAAAAATTATTTAAAAAATAATTTAATTTGAATATTAATATTAATCCCCTAAAATAAATGCTCAATATTTATTTACAGATTAGTTAGGTAGTTCATAACATGCCTGGATAAAAAATTTATATTATCATTATACTATGAAAACTTATTCTTAATTATTCCTTAATGGGAGTCACATTCTCTCTATTTATACATAATCAATTATTAAAAAGTAATTCTTGAGTAATATGGCTTATTATTTACATTATACTTCATCAACCTATTTTTTGATCTGGATAAATGAAAAACATTGATCAAAATATCTCTTTAGAAAATAAACTATCTGAATAACGTTTCCCTTTCATTACATCCCATGAATAGAAATGTAATTTCAATGGTTATAATATATTATTTATAAACCAATATAATAATTGATATATAAAATGATATAAATTTTCAGCATATGAAGGAATCCAACATAGGAGAATCATTAGGTGGAACAACAAGTTTCTCTCTACAGGCATAATTATTCATTATAACATAAGTTATCTAGCCTAATATAGAAAACATTGATAGAGATCCATTAAAAGATTTATTGGAATTATTAGTAAGTAAATCCCAACATTTTCAATAGGTATGGATTGTAACATGCTGATTTTTAAGAAATAAACACTATGTTCAATAGCGTACATGATACGCTACATCAAGCTTAAACGAACAACTAAATATTATTATTCAAATGTTACTGTTATAAACTAGCCATTAGAATGGAAAATTGAATTGTATAAATTCATTTATGAAAATAGTTTTTACACATGTATATAATTAATTCTTATGTGAGAAATTATTTATAAATGAAAATAAAACCCTTTTTTAAAGGAAATGCTTTTCTGAAAAACTATTAAAATGCAATTAATTGAATTTATTAAATTATAAAACCAATATTGATGGATTTTATTAATGAATTATATATGTAATATATTCAATGTAATATTTAAAATTCATCTTATATGTTTTACAAACATGATATAAGAATAAATTCAATTTTTTGAATAAAAGATTTTTTTTTCAAAAAAAATGAAAATTTAATGCCTATTGATGGAGAACCCATTTTAAAACTTATTTTTTACACTTTTATATGTTATAGTTGAAAAAATAAAATTTCTATTTGTAATTAGGAAAAAATATTTTACTTTGGTTGAATTTTTGGTATTTTTCTTACTAAATCAATATTTTAATTAATAGTGAAAAATACTAAATTTTAATTAAAAAATAAATTTTCATCTAATTATTATATATAGTTATATTGTAATTATTTTTTTATAATTTAATCCAATTTTGGTTATTGGAGGCAATTTCACAATGAAATTAGATATAAACACATGCCAATATTTTGATACTTTTACTTTTAAAAAACCAATTTTCTCGATTTGAAAAGGGAAATTAATTTTAAATTAATTACTGCAACTTATGGGTTATGAATTTCAAAAATACATTCTATTTTTTCAATTATAAGTTAAAAATTATATAAATAGGTCCCTTTTATTTTTAGACATGATGAATAGTAACGATAGTTATTATTTTTATTTACCAAGGTTAAAGGGTAAATCAGGTAAATAAGGGTAAAAATAATATTATAAAAATATAAAAATACCCTAACACTAGTCATAATCCTATTTTATAATATATAGACAACCAATACAACCATTGGGATAAAATTTTGTATTTTGAAAGCCACTTGGGTGCGATTATGACACTTATATCTTTTAATTTAAAGTAAAGGAAGATATGTTATAAACATAAACATTCTTTAAAAAATAATTTTCATATGTATTTATATAAGTGATTCCTTCACCTATAAATATTAATTATAAATTTAAAAATTTTTCCTACATCATGTTATTTTATTTATAATTATTAGATATTAAATAATTAAATTAAATTATGGAACAATGATGATGCAGTGATTTCTTTATTAACGAAGGAATCAAATAAAAAATATTATAAATATTGAAATAAATATTATTCAACATAATTTATGTCATCCATGATTTCTCTATGTGAATATGACATGTTATAAGACTATTAAATGCTTCTTTTTCAAGTTTTATGTCACGACCCACCTTCACCCAAAAGGAGGGAAGGGACAGCAAATTGCTAGACCCTTCCTTCTTTAAGTTTAAGGAGAGATAATGACCCCTGAGACCTACCTTCGATAGGTCCCGGAGTGGCGACTAGCACCAAGGGTATAGAATCACACACAAGATGGAATGAATTACCCTTTTTATTTTTATAGGATTGGGAGATAAGATAGCAACTCCAACAACACCAAAGCTGAAAGTAAAGGTAAAGCTAAAAGTAAACCATTCCCATATGCATGTTCAAAAGTAAAAGATACAAGCCAGAAGAACTCCAAAGGTAAAGTACCAAGAAAAAGGAAAATGACAACATAAAATGCCCCATGGTCCGAGCTAGTATGGTCCTGTACGATCCCTGAAGTCCTCCTGGAAACTGAAAAGCAGTTTATCTACATTGGGTGAGCATACAAGTACACTCAGTAAGGAAAACAAAAGACTCTCGTGCACAAGTGGGGAGGCATTCTAATGCCCTGTGAGAAAAAGTCAACCAAAGCACCTAGCAAGGAAAACTATCCACCCGAACCTCACCAAGGTACACTCCCCAAATAATGCAAGTCAAGTAATATATAGTAATAGCACATTGACATTTGGGTACCCCGCTCCACTTTCCCACTGGTTATTGAAGACATTATACGCATCGTACCAATCCTGCCATTCTCACCGCAGTCCCACTGCCATAGCCGCCCGCACACACCTGGGCCACAACCACACATCCCGCCCACAAACACCTAGTCCAAAACCACATCCCACCTGAAAAAACCTAGTCCAAAACTCCCATGCATAACCATTCCTGCATACACCTGGTCCAGAATAACTAGTATCATGCCCAAAGACACCTGGGCCGCATCCCAAAGATTCTTGGGAACAACATGCCCGCACACACCTGGTCCAACCACCACAACTACCCTACCTGAATATTCTTGGTCTATAATGGACCTCAGGCCACCATAGCATGCTTGAAGAGTCTTGGGCTATTTGGGAAAGAGAGCATAAAATGAGCTAATAACTATCCACTCAGAGGAGTGTTGGGAAAAACACCCACCCCCATGGAATGGGGGTGTTTGGCACTAAGTTCTCAATTTGGGTGGGGCACGAATAAGAAAACATAAAAACTACAGATATATGTATAGTTAACAAGCACTCCTCCCAACCTAGGGTTCCCAAATCCAACCCAAGCATAACACCCTTGTTACTATTCATTCATAAAAGAAGCCACAGCACTCATGGCCAAGTCACAACTCATTCCCAAAACCAATTCCTCGTTTAACCCATTCTTAGTTTCATGTTCAACTGATCCCATTTAAGTAAATTATACACTACTGGGAAACTAACAGGCATAACCACAGGCCATGAAAAGAGGAACAACCAAAATGCAATTTAATAATTCACACCTGGTTCTCTTGTGAAGTAATAATAACAATGGGATAAGTGAGATCCCTCAAAGTACTGGAACCAAACCAAGCCTCGAGATACAGCCCCACACCATTTTGGATTCACAACCAACAACTATTCCATAAGAGAGGATCCCATACACACCCACATCATCCCTCAATCATCAAACAGAACAACACACCCACTACCAAAACAGAGTGGGAAACATCCAGGTTCAAGCGCGTCATTCATTAGGTTCTTCTTTCTGTTTTTTAACTAGGATAATCACATAGGGATTATTGTTTTACTAAACATCCATTTAAACCAAACTATGTTTAGGCGACTAACCAATTCTATTTTACAGTTATATAGTCATCACAAAATACAAGAGTTCATTAGGACGCAAGGAAAGACCACCAACAACCATGATTTTCAGTGAGCACGAGCCTATACAGTTCACAAAACATATCAACATAATAGAGTAGAACATCGATAACACCCCCTTCATTCTTTAAAGGTCCGTTCATTATCTTCATCATGTTTGGTTTCATCAATCCCCATAGAAACAATAGCATACCCACCTCACATGATACACATTAAGGAGAGATGAAAGAAAAACCCTACTTGGATGATCAAGGATCGAAGTTCTTCTCCACGTGCCAAGAATTGGGGATGCGTGACTTACTGGTGAGGAATGTTGGGGACTCCAAGGGTGAGTATAAAAGCTTCGGCATAGGTGCACCACTTGCCTCGGGAAGGGAGACTCCAAATGTACTGGGAGGAAAGAGGCTGGCCAAAAGGATGAAGTATAAGAATTTCTCATGTGATATATAGATAAGATCCCATTGCTATGGGATATGGAGATTTGAACGGCTTTAAAGTCGGATCGTGGTTTCACCACACGGTTGGGTGGTTTCACACGATTGAATTAATTGTTATTTAATGATTCCCATCGAAAAAGGGTGTCAACAGCTATGATTTTAAAGTATTTTATATAAACAGAGGGGCACGATACGTAGACACACATCTGGGTCCATTGAGGGTCACCCCACCCTTAATAATTTAAACATTTATTAAGGGCTTAAAAACAACCTCGAACCACTTCCAAAACGTTAAAAAGGCCTAAAAGTGGTGTTATGGGAGAAAATGCAGAAGAAAAATCTGACAAAGCTGGATGGCACCAATCGTGCCACACACACCGATCGGTGAGGTGCCGATTGGTGACACACGGATTGTGTCACTCACTAATCGGTCACACCGATCGGTCGCACCGATCGGTGAGGCACTGATCGGTGACACACCGATCATGTCACACCGGTCTGTGGGGCAGCGATCATGTCACTCCGATCAGGTGCACATTGATCGGTCACAGACCGATCGGTCACACACCGATCGGGCACACGCCGATTGGTCGCACGCTGATTAGTGGCACCCTGATCGGTCGTACGCCGATCGGTCACACACCGATTGATCGCGCCGATCGGTCGCACGCCGATCAGTCACACCCACCGAGACTCCACCCTTAGGATCTATATTATTTCAAAGGGTTGAACCATTAGGGCCTGGGCTATCACATCAGATACCTCTCAAACTATTCTCACCCTTGAGAATTAAAACCAAGCGAGAAGAAAAAAGAGGGTCTGAACAACCACCTCTAAAGATACCTCTTAGGAGTGAACCTCATCGATATCTAGAAACACCTCTCCCCCCAAGAAACCATGCAACATTAAAGATTAATTCTTTCCAGTCATATGGGTTAGGGAGTTTCTTCCTCCTTGTCAAGATACTATCCGCTTTGGGTAGCACTAACTCACCCGCACGGGTTTAATCGCATCCACCTTAATGCGTATTGATTATGGATCGGGTCCTCCCCTCCCTACAGTCAGAACTTTTCACATGCATCTAGAGAATAAGGAAAAGCATACATTCCATAGTTAACAAGGTAAAGTATTCCATCCCAAATAATTAAAAACAAAATGGGACAAAACTCAAACCAGCTCCGGGTACTGGGCAAATATCTGCGTCTCCAGTTTCCATGTACTTTCCTCGAGCCCGCCATGCCTCTACAACACATGAACTAAAGGGATGGTTTGTCCTCGGAGAACCTTCTCTTCATGATCCTTGCTCCTCACTGGTCTTTCCACAAAGGTCATGTTGTCCTTGATATCCATCTTTCCCCAGTCAAGGACGTGTGAATCGTTGTGTAGATACTGTCGGAGTTGTGACAAATGGAATATGTCATGTATCCTCAGTAGCGATGGTGGTAACACTAGCTGATAAGCCACTTCTCCGACCCTCCACAACACTTCGAAGGGTCCAATGAATCTGGGATAAAGCTTACTCCCCCTACCGAACCTCTTTTGTCCACACCGAGGAGAGGCCTTCAAGAACATGTGGTCCCCGACCCCGAACTCCATGGGTCTCCTCTTATTATCGGCATATGACTTCTGCTGGTCCTGTTCCGACTTCATCCTCTCCCGTATAATCTGAACCTTCTTTTTTGTGCTCTTCACCACTTGCAGTTCAAGAACACTTGTTTCCCTAACCTCAGTCCCGCACACGGGTGAGCGACATGGCCTTCCGTACAAGGCTTCGAATAGAGCCATGCCAATGGTAGAGTGATAGATATTATTGTAGGAAAACTCTACCAGAGGCAATTGTTGCACCCACGATCCCCCAAAATCTAGTATACATGCCCGTAGCTAGTCCTCCACTATCTGGATGGTGCGCTCCATCTGTCCATCTATCTGGGGGAAAAGCAGTGCTAAGACGTAGCTGGGTGTCAAAAGCATGCTGCAATCCTCTCCAGACTCATGAGGTAAACTATGCATCCCTATCCGAGACTATGGATCTTGGAACTTCATGCAACCGAACCACCGCATCCACATACCTCCGTGATAAGGCATCCACTGTTCCTGATTCCTTGATTGCCAGAAAGTGAGTCGATTTCTTCAACCAGTCCACCACTACCCAGATAGCATCACAGCCTCCTTGAACATTGGGTAGCCCTATAAAGAAATCCATTGAGATGTCATCCCACTTCTACTCGGGTAAATCCAAAGGCGGAAACAAGATTTCTGGAACACGGTGTTCAGCCTTCACCTTCTAACACACTAGGCAGCTGGCCACGAACTCTACCACAACCCTCTTTACCCCGGGCCACCAGAATTGGCCCCACAAGCCCCGACACATCTTGGAAACTCTTGGTTGAACTGCTAGGGATGATTTTTGGAACTCACCAAGAACCCTTCCATGCATCACCTCTGGGAAAAACAACTTTCCTCATAAAAGCATCTGGTTCTGATCATCCTCTGTCCACCCTTCTGCAGCATCGCCTTGGTTAACCCAGTCACGCATCACTTCAATTTCTGAGTCTCCCCATTAGGACTCTTTTACTTTCCACAATAGGGAAGACTACATTTTCATCTGATATAGGAAACCTCTACCACCATCCATCCTTGCATCCCGGTGTAGGGCAGCCAGCTCCTCCCCCACCTTCCAAGCATCTACCGACATCCAAACCGCATCCTTCTACGATTTCCTGCTCAAGGCATCAGCCACCACATTCCCCTTTCCCGAGGTGTAGGAAATCTCAAAGTCGTTGTCCTGAAGGAACTCTACCCACCTATGCTGTCGCGAGTTCAGGTCCTGCTGGGAGAAGAAATACTTCAAGATTTTTTGATCGCTGAAGACCACGAATCCCTCCCCGACAAGGTAATGCAGCCACAACTTTAGTGCAAAAACGACCGCCGCAAGCTCCAGGTCATGGGTGGCATAATTACGTTCATGGGGATGTAACTGTCTAGTCCCATAAAAGATCACCCCTTGTCACTGCATCAACACACATCCAAGGCCTTTCCCTAAAGCATCACAGAACACCTCATATGTTGCCCCTTCTTCTGGAAACCTCATCACTGAAGCACTTACCAACTTCTCTTTTATATAGCTAAAGGCTGCTTCTTATTGCCCATTCCACACGAAAGCCTGGGTCTTCTTGGTCAAGGCTGTAAAAGGTGCCGCAACTCAGGAGAATTTGGGCATGAAAATCCAATAGTAACCTGTCAGACCTAGGAAACTACGGACTTATGTCACACTTTTGGGTGCTGCCGAAGAAACAACTACCTAGAACTTCGATGGGTCCACTGTTATCCCCTTCTCAGACACTAAGTTCCAAAGGAAATTTACTTCTCGCATCATGAACTTTCACATAGACATCTTCCTATAGAGTTGGTGTTGTCGGAGGTCCTCTAAAACTGTTCTCAGGTGCTCAGCGTGATCCTCCTCTGATCATGAGCAGATCAAGATGTATTCAATAAACATGACTACAAACCGATCCAGGTATTCCCAGAAGATAGAGTTCATGAGTCCCACGAATATGGTTGGAGAATTTGTAACACCGAATGGCATGACCACAAACTCAAAGTTCCCGTATATGCACCTGAAGGCAGTCTTAGAGATATCTCCCTTATTCACCCTTACATGGTGATATCCCGACCGTAGATCAATCTTTTAGAACCAACCTGCTTCCCTCAGCTGGTCAAAGAGATTGTCTATCCTCAGGAGAGGGTAGCGATTCTTGACCGTCACCTGATTCAGCCTCTGGTAGTCTATGCACAGCCTGAGACCACCATCTTCTTTCCTTGCGAACAAGACAGGATCACCCCATGGTGACACACTTTTCCAAACAAAACCCTTCTTCATCAGATCTTCAATCTGGATTCACAACTCTCGAAACTCAGAAGGTGTCACCTGGTAGAGAGCCATCGAAATCAGATGGGATCTAGGTTGCAAGTCTATCCTAAACTCAACATCACGTCGAGGGGGCAGAGTCGCCACCTCTTCAGGGAAGACGCCCATAAACTCACTGATGATCCCTAGGACTTCCACCATCTCTACATCCACCGACTCTACTGATAGTTCAGCCAACAGGGAAAGGAGGGGATCCTCTCATTTGCTGCTTTTCTGACAACCCCGCTCGCCGATGAAAGTTACACATCGTCCGCCCAAATCTGAAAACACAACCCTTACTTAGAAGCAGTCAATGATGGAATATACAGAGAACAACCAATAAATACCTAGGATGACATCTTATGGATGTATCTGCAATAGTAGAAGATCCCTGATAGACTAATGTGTCCCTGTCATCAGTCTACACCCTCGGCAAACATAAAGAAAGTCGTTCTGACCTTCAACTGGTGTGCTCAGCACTAGGGGAACTAGAAGTCTCTCAGCGTCTAAACCCAAAGCACGGGTCAGACCGGGTGTAACAAATGAGTGAAAGGCTCCTATGTCAAACAAGGCATAGGCAATAGCACTAAACAGGCTTATCATACCTCGAATGACTTTTGGCCCTACTAGAACTGCTACCTCTACGGCGTGCAACTATCCACGCCCAGCTCCCCTGCCACTCAGTTGTCGGCTTCCTCCCCAACCACACCATGTTCGAGGTCCCTGAGGGGCTCCCAGAGGTCGCCTTCCTCCCGCCACTTCTAGTCTCAGAGGGGAGGGACCCTACTATCTCAACTGTTGCTGTTGAAGGGTCCTAGCTAGAAATTGTTGCAGTTGAGGTGGGTGCTGAACCTGCCCACCCCCGTTGTATTGTACTCTATCTGGGCATTGATTCTGAAGGTGTCAATGGCTCCCATAGAAGAATAACCTTGGTCCTAGTCTTGAAAGAAAAGGGCGAGGACTGGGGGATCGGAACTGGAACTGCTGAGGCCTGCTTCCTACTGGTCGAAACCTAGAGGGTCCTGATGCTGGAGGCCTGCTGCTAACGACCTTCCCCTTTGACGTGCCCAACTAGATTCCCTCTCGTGACACACTTCCCAGTGTTTGAATCCTTTCCACCACTTCATCTTTCTTCTGGACCTCTATGTTGGTCGGTAAGGTGAAGGTAGTAACAGCATACTGAAGAGAAGGTCGAAGTGCCTCCTTCGAACGTCACGCCCGAGACTCCTCATTCGAAAAGAGGTCTGAAGCAAAGTGAAGTAGATCCTTGAACTTGATCCCCAATTCTCTCACAGACATGCTCCCCTACTAGAGGGAGAGTAGCTCCTGCCTCTTCTCAGCCTTCATTGTGGAAGAGATGAATTCCGCCTGGAACTCCTTCTTGAAGTCATCCCACATAACCTTAGTCTCCTTCTTCTACCCAAGATAAATCATCCACCATTGACATGTTTCTACCCGCATCTGGCTGATGGATAGAGAAACCCAGTACTCTGTCAGAGCCTGAATCAAGCCGAAAGATATCACTAGATCCTCGAGCCAGCTCTCTATCTCCACATCTGAGACACTACCCTCGTACTTCCCATGGGTCTGTCGCTGAAAGGCACAAAGCTTCCTCTGCCACAGATCATCCTCCTCTCATTTATCCCTCTTTCGATCATCCAAAGCAACCTCTGGGGCCTCAATCATCTCCACTACTCATGGTCATCTCCTTGGTTCCATAACTGCAAGGTAAACAAGGAATTCCTAAGCCTGAGTAGTGTAGAATATTGTTCTTAAATTTTTCTTAGACTTCTTGTTCATTTTAAATCCCCAGAATATCCATAAAACACAAGAAAACAAGTCATTATGATGCACGTACATTTCTTAGGGTCTCTACCCTACAATCAGTGTAGCCTCACTTGGTCGTTCAGTAGGTCCAGAGTCCTTACATCGGATCATGGGGGGCCCTAAAATATCATGTCCAAGACGGTCTTCCCTGGCCTATTTCATGCACCAAGATCACAAAACACTATTTCCCTACCATCCCATGCAATCCTTACTGTTCCTAACTCCAGACTCCATCCTATCTCTCAACCACCAACTTGCCTCTAATACCATTCTGTCACGACCTGCCTTCACCCAAAAGGAGGGAAGGGACAACAAATTTCCATACCCTTCCTTATTTAAGTTGAAGGAGAGATAATGACCCCCCGAGACCCACCTTCGATAGGTCCCGAAGTGGCGACCAGCACCAAGGGTATAGAATCACACACAAGATGGAAGGCATTACCCTTTTTATTTTTATAGGATCGGGAGATAAGATAGCAACTCCAACAACACAAAATATGAAAGTAAAGGTAAAGCTGAGAGTAAACCATTCTCATATGCATGTTCAAAAGTAAAAGATACAATCCATAGGAACTCCAAAGGTTAAGTACCAAGAAAAATTAAAACGACAACAGAAACTACCCCAAGGTCCAAGATAGTATTGTCCCGCACGATCCCTGAAGTCCTCCTGGAATCCTGAAAGCAGATTATATACATAGGGTGAGCATACAAGTACACTCAGTAATGAAAACCAAATACTCTCATGCACAAGTGGGGAGACATTCTAATTACCTGTGAGAAAAAGACAACCAAAGCACCTAGCAAGGAAAATTATCCACCTGAACCTCACCAAGGCACACTCCCCAAATAACGCAAGTCAAGTAATGTATAGTAATAACACATATATATTTGGGTACCCCGCGCTACTTTCCCACTGGTTATTGAAGATATCCTACGCATCGTACCAATCCCGCCATTCTCACCGCAGTCCCACTGCCACACCCACCCACGCACACCTGGGCCACAACCACACATCCCACCCACAAACACTTGGGCCACAACCACATCCCACCTGCAAACACCTGGACCACAACCCCCACGCATAACCACGCCCACAAAAACCTGGGCCAGAACAACTACTGCCACACCCAAAGACACCTGGGCCTCATCCTGAAGATTATTGGGAACAACCTTCCCACACACACCTAGGCCAACCACCAAAACTACCCTACCCGAAGATTCTTGGGATATAATGGGCCTCAGGCCATCACAGCCTGCCCTAAGAGTCTTGGGCTATTCCATAAAGGGAGAAGAAAAGAAGCTAATAACCAGCCACTCAGAGGAGTGTTAGGAAAATCACCCTCCCCCATGGAATGGGGGTGTTCGGAACTAAGTGCTCAACTTGGGTGGGGCGTGAATAAGAAAACATAAAAACTACAAATATATGTATATTTAACAAGAACTCATCCCAACCTAGGGTTCCCAAATCCAACCCAAGCAAAACACCCTTGTTACTATTCATTCATAAAAGAATCCACGGCACTCACAGCCAAGTCACAACTCATTCCCAAAACCAATTCCCCATTTAGACCATTATTATTTTCATGTTCAAGTGATCCTATTTAAGTAAATTCTACACTATTGGGCAACTAACAGGAATAACCAAAAGCGAGGAAAAGATGAACATCCAAACATCAATTTAAGCATTCACACCTGGTTCTCTTGTGAAGTCACAACAACAAAGGGATAAGTGAGATCCCTCAAAGTAATGGAACCAAACCAAGCCTCGAGATACAGCCCCACACCATTTCAGATTCACATCCAACAACTATGCCACAGAAGTGGATCCCATCCTCACCCACATCATCCCTCAAACATCAAACAGAACAACAGACCCACTACCAAAACAGAGTGGGAAACTTCCAGGTTCAAGCACATCATTCATTAGGTTCTTCTTTCTATTTGTAAACCGAGGTGATCACATAGGGATTCTTGTTTTACTAAACATCCATTTAAACCCAACTGAGTTTAGGTGACTAACCAATTCCATGTTATAGTTATCTAGTCATCACAAAAGACAAGGGTTCATTAGGAATCAAGGAAAGACCACCAACAGCCATGATTTTCAGTGAGCACAAGCCCATACAGTTCACAACATATATCAACATAAAATAGCATAACATTGATCACACCCCCTTCATTCTTTAAAGGTCCGTTCATTATCTTCATTAAGTTTAGTTTCATCAATCCCCACAGAAACAATACCGTACCCACCCTGCATGATACATAGTAAGAAAAGACAAAGGAAAAACCCTACTTGGATGATCAAAGATCGAAGTTCTTCTCCACACGTCAAGAAATGGGGATGCGTGACTTGTTAGGGAGGAACATCGGGGACTCCAAGGGTGAGCAGAAAAACTTCAGCACAGGCACACCACTTGCCTCGGGAAGGGAGACTCCAAACATACTGGGAGGAAAGAGGTCAGCCAAAAGGAATAAGAAGAATAAATTCTCGGGTGATATATAGATAAGATCCCATTATTATAGGATATGGTGATTTGAATGGCTTTAAAGTCAGATCGTGGTTTCACCACGTGGTTGGGTGGTTATACACGATTGAATTAATTGTTATTTAATGATTCCCATCAGAAAAGGGCGGTAACATCTGCGATTTTAAAGGATTTTATATAAATGGAGGGGCATGATATGCAAACACACAGCTGGGTCCGTTGAGGTTTGCCCCACCCTTAAGAATTTAAACATTGATTAAGGGCATAAAAATGTCCCTAAACCACTTCCAAAAGGTTAAAAAGTCCTAAAAGTGGTGTTATGGGAGAAATTGCAGAAGAACAGCACGACAAATCCAGGTAGAACCGATCATGCCACACACACTGATAGGTCACACTAATCGGTGACACACCGATCGTGTCACACCGGTCAGTGGGGCATAGATCATGTCACACCGGTTGGTGGGGCACCGATCGGGTGCACATTGATCTGTCGCATGCCGGTCGGTCGCATGTCGATCGGTCGCACACCGATCGGTCGTACCCATAGAGATGCCACCCTTAGGATCAAGATTCCGGAAAAGGGCTAGACCATGAGGTCCTCGGCCATAACATTATATATTTTTTGGAATTTTATTTAAATTCAATAAAATTAATAGTACAAAAATTGTCATAATTGATGTTTTATAAAACTAGTAATTTATTAAATTATTTAAAAATCATAAAAATATATAAAAATACCCAATTTATTATGATATGGTTTAATGGTTAATTAAGTTCTAATTATGGTAAATTTACCAAATGTGAGTAAAATTACTAGCCTTCTATTAACTAAAATGTAATTACCATAGTTAAAATTAAAAGAGGGTAATTAAGGGTAAACTGAAAAGGTAATTTTTAAAATAAAATAAATACATGTCTAAAAATTATTTGATGAGAGGATTTATAACTATAATAATATTATCTTTTACATATCTCTAGTTGGATCCTTCTAAATTAAAGAATTATTTTATATTAATTTAATAATTTAAGAGTTTCCAAGGGTGTCCCATCCCTCTCTTATAAAAAGGTACCCTCTCGTCTATAAAATGTACCCATCAAGAACCATTTTCATCAACCAATACCTGACCAAAAATATTCCTAAAATTACTCAAATAATCTTTAAATCCTCTCTCATGGTATAAATCCTCCATATAAATACTTTTAGTATATACCAAATAGTGTTACTTGATTAAGAGGCAACGCCATCTCTCATGCTTTTTAGTTTCTTTTCAATTATCAGCTCCCTAAACATTTTTTATTCTATGATTAAATAACTAAACCAATATCATAAATATAATGGGATTTTTTATGATATTTTTTATATCTACACTTACACATGCCTCTATTTAATGGGAGACAAACATATTGTTTCTATGTACGAAGAACTACTACCTCACCAAATGATGATTGTTCAATTTTCCCCTACCACCACTCATGGTGGATATTATAGCAGAAAATATTTTACATATGAAATATATTATATTTATATTGTCTCTATTATTTTTAAATTTTTATTTAGAACATACCTTTATGCTTTCCATGTCATGTAAATATAATGATTGTGTTTGAGGAAGTGTAGACTATCTCCCCCTCAAAGTGATATGACTAGTTCCTGCTATACATAGAACACATAATAGATGGTTTTATTAAACCTATGAGACATAAATGACATTAATATAATTCTGGTATTATAATATACATATGTATAATTTAATTATTATTCTTTTAATATGAAAAGGAAATGAATGTATCGTTCATGCATACGTACAACCTACAGTCTCCATGAACGGTGAATTTGACTTCTTATCTCCAAATATTATGGATTATTATAAATACATATATACGATATATATATATATATGATATTTAAATTATGGATTATATTTTGGAGATGATGTACTTTTAATCTCATGGACAATTTATATCAAAACAAGTTCATTTTTTACTCAAGTTCCGAATATCAACAAAGCATATGATATGAATATAAATATTTATGTAATTTTTATAAAATGGTAATATGTGATATAAAAGTAATAATAAATGTGACAATGTTTTTCAAGAAAGTAAACTTAACCAGATTTTATTATTTAGGAACATAATAATTGTATGTGACGATTTGGACTCAAGGTAAGGGAAAACATAACTAAATTTCCTTTCATTGAGTTAAATATCCATGTCATTGGTTTTTTTTAGAAGAATATTTATAAATGACTTATAATTATTTTAAACTGAATATCCACTTATATTGAGTGTATTTATATTTTTCATACCTAAATTAAGTCATTGATTTATCCTTAATCTAATGATATGATATTTCTAAGGGACTTCATCTCAATCTCCTTTCATTGAGGCATATTTTGATAATATACACCAACTTATTTTATATAGTGAATAACAAACCCCGTTGAATAATAATTCAATTGGAATATTTTTTATACAAATCAATTTACTAAATTACAAAATGTAATGTTTTTAATATATGCGGCGACAATGACATTCTTCTGCAGTAATCGATATTTGAAATTTGGATTTTTTTATAAGATTTAATCTTTTTTTAAGGAAAATAAATCCCTTATTCCCTTTTTGTATGTTTTTGTATTGAAAATGGTTTTGAAAGTGGTTTAACTATTTAAATATACTGAAATTATTTCTTGTAATTTCAAATGAAATTTTATTAGTGAAATGTTGGTAATTATAATCATTTATGCTTTATGATTATATAATAGTACTTGGACATTTAATGGGTGGTTATGTGATAAACCAAAGATGGGTGGTTATGTGATAAACCGAAGACATGTGGTTCTGTGATAAACCAAGTATGGGTGGTTACTTTATAACCTCTAATGTATTGGGTATGTAAGTCCACCATATATCTATTACATTTAGGGATATATCTGGAATTGGATCGTACGGTTATTCCATTTATGTATGAATATGTCCCAAGTTACCTTTAGATGTTGTATGTTTCTTTTTATGGGTTTTATGGTAATATTTTGGTTAAAATGGGTAAAAATGAGATAATATTTAGTGAAATTTATTTAATACTTAGTAAAGGTGAGAATTAATACTTTATGATTAAGTATTTATGGTTTATATGTTTTCTCAAGACAAAAAATTTTCCTTCTTTATGTACCCCTTAATGAGATTTATTATTCTAATACAATGTTTTGAAATGTCATCTATAGTATTTAAAAAAGAATATATCCAAGTATGGGATCAAGGAAAAGTTTTGAAGTTTAAAAAAAAATAAAACAATGTTTTTTTAATCCTTTTTTATGAAAAAAAATTGGTTAGTGACTTTAGGTGGCTACTTTGTAACTTTTATGTTGTTATGTATGAGTTATAGCCTAATTCTCTAATTCTCTAAATATGAAAATACACTCAATGGGAAATAAGGTCAAATTATCTACATAACTTAAGATTAATCAATTTTTAAGTTTAGGGCCTTATAGTTGGTATCAGAGGACGGTTTAGATAACATTGGATAATATGATGTTTTTTAAGCGTTGGGGGTATCATCATGGGTTTATAATTTTAACTATGATCATAAGTTCAATGTCTTAGAAACCCCTTTTTGGATTTAGGTTTGAAAATATTAAGGTGACTAATGGTATTTTTAGATACATTCACCAATGAGGAAATTGTGGGTTATTAGTTTTTGGTATGAAAAATGAAAGGAATGGGATTAAGTATGAGATTAAAATATGTTATGGTTATTTTTTATGATTTTACCTAATTTTTGGAATTTTATAGGAATTATATAGTTTTTGAGAAAGGAAAACCTGTAGGATGGGTGACAACCTTTCACATCTGATAGAGCTGTACGGATCTAACTTGAAACCAAAGGGAAATAATGGTGTATCGCCTACCACTGGCCTACGTGAAGTCACTGGTTAGTAAGAATTTTTCTCTTTAGTTAAACTAGTTTATGTAATAATATTAATTTTATTTTGGTAACTTCTGTTTTATCAAATTAATATCCTTGGTATTGTATGATGATATGGGGATTGAGTGATGCATGTTATTTTGGAAGACATTCATTATTTTTGGAACCATATATGCCTATATAAAATATAATACTATGAGATTTTATTTGAGGAGTAATGGTTGAATTTTATTTTAGAATAATATATGTTTTTATAGGGGACTTATTAAGATTCAATTTATTTATAGAAGTGATTAACATATCTTGGTGAAATATTTATTAGGTTAATTACTTTTTGGTAAGATACATTAAGATTATTTGAAATTATTTGTAGATAAATGTTACAATTTATCGTGGAAGACTATTTTATCAAATCCTTCTAATTTTTTGCTTTTAGTATTAGTTTGGATTATTTTGAGTAATTTTAAGGACATTTGTCGGTTGAAAGGTCTATTTGGAACTTTTGGTATTATAATTGAATTTTAGAGATTAAAAGTAGTCTTTCTTCTTTTAAAGGATTATTATTTTTTAGGTAATTTCCTTATTTTATCCTAACTTTTTAGTTTTGGATAACATTTCAAGATAGGATGAATATATATATAATATTTTTTGTATTATGTTGTTCTTTATAAGTTTATTCTAGTTCTTTTATTGGAACCAAGTCATCTTAAATACTCCTTTTTTAGAGAAAATATAATTTTGTGGAAGAAATTTATTAAAGGATGAAACTCTACTTGAAAAGTAAGTATATTTCTTTATGATCATATCCTAGCTCTTAAATAAATTCCTCAACTTTATGAAAAGGATCTTAACACAAAAATATTTTTTGTTTACTTTTCCTATAGTGAAATCAAAGACCATTTAAACCATCACAAGGTTATGGTTTTATGATTGTTAACATTCTCCAGATCATGTTTTCTATAACTCTTTATCAGAACATGAAAATTAGTTTTTATTCCATATCCATGTTTTCTTACATGGAATCCTATTATGTGTTATCTCAGTTTACCTTTATACTTCTCTTTCTTTCTTTTAAGGTGGTAGTTTTCTTAACCCTTTTTCTGATGTGGGATTTCAATAAAGGTATTTTCAAAAGACATAACTTAGTTACCAACCCCAAATTCAAATTGCAAGTATTCAATTTATTAAAGGGGGAGAGGATGCATCTTCCCTATTTTTAAAAAAGAAACACTATGTTCAATAGCGTACATGATACACTACATCGAGCTTAAATGAACAACTAAACATTGTTATTTAAATGTTATCATTATATGATAGATGTTGGAATGGCG
The DNA here is from genome assembly GCA_963277665.1 of Viscum album. Classification (NCBI taxonomy): domain Eukaryota; kingdom Viridiplantae; phylum Streptophyta; class Magnoliopsida; order Santalales; family Viscaceae; genus Viscum; species Viscum album. The sequence continues at coordinate 1,322,432,483 of OY728142.1, read as the reverse complement.
GTAATGAACATTATTAATTGATTTATGAAAATATTGTTTACACATGTATATAAAAATTATTTTGGAAACAATTATTTATAAATGAAAATAAAACCCTTTTTTAAAAGGAATGTTTTTCTGAATACCTATTTAAATAAAATTATGTGGGTTTATAAAATAATAATACCACTCTTTATGAATTTTATTAATTAATTATATATATAATATCTTCAATTTATTATTTAAAATTCATATTATATGTTTTCTCGATAATATATAAGAGAAAATTCAATTTTTCAAATAAAAGATGTTTGTTTCAAAAAAAATGTAGATTACCGCCTATTAATGGAGAACCCATTTTAAATATTGTTTTTGACACTTTTATATGTTATATTATACAAAATAATATTATTATTTAGAATCAAGACAATAAAATTTTCTTTGTTTAAATTTTTAGTATTTTTCTGATTGAATCCATATTTTAATGGATAGTGAAAAATACTGCATTTTAATTCAAACTACCTTTTCATCTAATTTTTTTAAATAGTTTTTTTTTTGACGCTCCTTTTTCGTCATAGAGTCCAAAGGAATGTAAAGGGAAATAACTTAGTACAAATTGATTCATCCTTTGAAGAAAACATCAAAAATTGACAAAGGCATGAACAAAGGATCAAACGCATGATGGTCGTGCAAGTTCTATCACTATCGCACAAGTCTACTTGCGCGACGCATGATGGTCATGCAAGTGACTTGTGAGACCTAAGTGATAACCAACCAGGGTCTTCTCCTGCCTATAACTAGACCCTGTGGGCCCCCCATTTGGGGAGGAATTTTTCCAGAAACTCAGATTTGAGCTCCCGGTGCCCTAGTCTCTTCTCAAACCTTCCGGAACACTTCTAAGGTAATTTCTTACCTAGAAAGGAATATCTAAAGAGGGGGAGGAAGGCCTAAGTGTTGAAACTCATCAACACTTGTGCACCTAGGTAGCCAGCCCTTAAGGTAAATAGCCACACTTGCGCGCCGCCTTACTCCTTCAAAAGAACCTGCACGCCCCTCTCCTGGAAGAACCTCAAGAGGATTCTAAAGGCCTTAACCTAAAGTTGCTCAAGCATTACCCTGCTAGGTGAACATCGTGCAAGTACACAATGTGTCGCGTAGGTGTACCTATGCGACCAAGACTTGTGCGCCCACTCAACACCTGCGCGCCAATCAGGACTTGCGCGCCCCCGCCTTTTTGGGTGCCATTCTTGCCCATTTTACCCCTCTTAAGCCATTCCACCTCTCCTATTCAAGATTTAGTCTTCAAGACACTCTTCAAAGCCATTTATGGCATGATTTCTTGATTTGAATTCTTTATCTGAAAGTAATTCTGTGGAACATCCCTCAAAACATAGTGATTTACACATCTTTATGTCACTAGAGATTGAGATTTCATTTATTCAACCTCATCATTGAAGATGAGAGAATCTAATATTGGGCCTCATTTTCAGGAGTAAGTCCTAGTCATAATTCCTTTAACCTGGGCCTCCTTTTCAGGAGTAAGTCACAGTCATAATTCCTTTAACCTGGACCTCCTTTTCAGGAATAAGCCTCAGTCCCAAAATATGGGCATCCTCTTCAGGAGTAAGCCCCAAGTCCCTTAATTTTTCAAGTCTCTTAACCTGGACCTCCTTTTCAGGAGTAATCCCCATTCATAATTTCTCTTAACTAGTTCTAATTTACCTTTGATCTGGGATTCCTTCTCAGGAGTAAAACCCAATCATAAGTCATCTCTTAATTTGGGACTCCTTTTCTGGAGTAAACCCCAAGTTAGAGTATTCAAATCTACATGAAGCACATATACCTTTATGGACCATGTTCCTGGATTTCTTCCCTGAAGTAAATCCTAATCATAATTTATCTGGGTAGTCATACATACATAAGTCCCACATAATTTCCTATGATTGCATCTTTCATGGCCCAATGGTCTAATTTTTACCAATACCTCTTGTTTCTCACAATGAGCATGAATCATGTGATCTTAGAAGGTAAAAGTAATTATGAAATACTTCTTTGAGCCATCAATCATAAACATCATACTCGCCACTCGAACTACGTGGGTTCTGATTCCTTTTCAAAAAACAAAGGATACGTAGGTAGCCCATCTGCAGGTTTGATCCCAACTCTGAAATAATTTATGTTCTTCTGAATGACAATAAACTTCAAGTGTCCCACTGAGTGGCTTTAAAACCTTCATGGTCATCATAATGACCAAGAGACTTCTATATAAATGTGTCGAAGGGTACCATTGACCAAGAATCTCTAATAAATACAGATGATTCTCTATCAATGAATAACCTCGAATACATATAAAATATTCTCTAAATTTCCTACATATTTGATCATTGATTGTCAAATCTAAAGGAAAATCTCATTTTACACTTGGTAATGTAATAAGGATTCACGAACATAACTTAAATCTATAAAGAGAGTCCTGGAGTAGACAATAATTCCCCTCAAAAAGGTGTGATGATTCTGACCTCCCATCCTCTCGACCAATGCAAATTCCTAAGCCTTATCAGTCCACAAACTAATGAGCACCTGCCTTTGGAAAGTAGGTCCAAATGGATGTGATATCATTGGATGTTTCCGGTTCTACGAACAAACCTGTTAGAAACCGATCGGAAGGTTTGAACCTCCCATCAGGGAGCTCATCCACGAATTCTGAGGGAAACAAAAAATGGTGAACCTGACGTGAATCCTTAACCAAATTAAAATGATTTTTTACCTATTTGTTAGGCCCCTATTTAAACTCAATGAGAGGGCCAACAAGACATTCAATAACATATATGCTCATCCAAAAGATGTAGTAGCTGAATTTATCTTGATTACGTCTGTTATATCAAACAGTCACTCTTTTCCAAGATCTTCTGCATTTCATTAATGGCTGCTCTTAAGTTCACACCTATGAACACTACTACCGCAAATGCCACTGCTGCTACTCCTGTTAGATCATCATCCGCTCTAAGGATGACATCACCTACTCAGCCTCTTCAACGTTGGGTATCAAACGCGCTAGTAAAGGAGTACCGTCAACACGGTACCATCCCAACTCTGGAGGCTGCCCGACAAGCCCTCCAAGAAAACAACTCACACCGGTCGTGTGGACAACGACGATCGGTGATCAAGAAACAGGCGGTGCTAACTACCGTCTCCAACCGTTTCGGGTCATTATCCCTGGAATGCAATCACCATTCACTCCCTTATTCTGAGGAAGTGAATGAGTAGGTCCCTCAGAGCCTTAATTCAAAAAGACAGGAGTCCTTCCTGAAGGCTCCCACCAACAATCGTCGACAGACTCGTGCGGCAGTCTGCCCTCAACATAATGATGGTACTGACTCCAGGCATTCGGTTCAGGTTCCTCAAACCCGAGCAGGAAAGACAAATCACCAGAGCCGGAATCCGGTCAACAGTGAGCAGGTTCTCATCTCTGCCATTCCCGGAGAAGCCCACCAACCTAACTTGGTGGCAAGCAATGATCAGGCACATACACTTGCCCATTTTAATTTCATTGTCCAACAGACTCGTCTGGCAGCATCACGCCAATCCCGCTAGGCAATTCCGGCAGAGTACTATAGGCAGGAACATACACCTGTTTATACATCATCAGCTAGTCAGTAGGCTCGTCTGAATTCATATGATGGATCTTGTCAACCACGTTTGGCGAAGTGCAATCATCAGGCACATACACCAGCTAGTATTAATCAAGTGTACAAACAGTCTCACTTGGTAGCGTTTGGAGAAGTTAGTCGGAAAGCCCCGACAACAAATATGAGGCAGACTCAAATCTCTGCCCCCACACTTAAGTATTGTCAGGATTCACTGATAGGAAAAGGAGGACAGGAGCAGGCACATACACCTGCTCCAAGCCTGGAATGGACGTATATTCTTGTTCCGGAAGCTGAATTCACCAAGCATATTCTATCAATGGTGAAAGAGCAGAAGAAAATCCCTACTCATATTTTGGATGCCTTCCAGGATATTATAACAACTTCAGCAGCATCTCAGGGAAAGAAACATAAATCTATCCCTGCTAGTGGAGTGACACATCAACAATTTACTCCGAAACAGACACACACATCTGTTCCAGTCCAAGATGGTTATGGGGCATACTCCCCCATATCATACGGACAACCAAGTCAGGAACATACACCTAATTTGAGTAGAGATCGTCAGCTTAACCTGGCCATATTTCCTAATCAGGCATATACACCTGCTCAGAGCAGCCACTTTCGTCAACAAGTGGTTTCCAAGGCGAGTAAAAAGGTGTCTAAGAAAAAGACCCGCCCAGCACAGTCAGGAGATCAAGAGCCAATCTGTAACAAGGCCTTTCTCAATGCTGGAGTTCTTGAAGCCCTCAGACAATTATCTGTTGAAGTTCAAGATTCTAATCCCTCATTTCCCAATAGTGGTAACATTAATTCCAAAGTTCTTCAAAAGAAACTTCCTCATGAAGGCTTGCTTCATGAAAATTCAGTCGATCTCGAAGTTTCATCTTCAGATGAGAGCTATAGGAACCCTCTGTGTGGTTAGAATACCAAGGAGTAAGAGATCTCATCTTTTGTTGTAACCCATTATGGAAGTCCTCCCCGTGATGATGAATTTCACTGCAAAAGTCCTCTCCGCAGTAGTGATGCACATTGCCCGGAAAATGCTCCAGTGGACAATGTAGTGCCGAGAAATCCCTCTTATCTTGAGGCACTTGCAAATGCAAAACCAGTCATGTCTGATGCTTCATCGCTAGCGGGTGAAATAATTTCTCAATCAGAAGATAGCCCAGGGTGTAGGTCATTCTCTGAACCACCCCTAAGTCATGCATCTTCTAGTTTGATCAATTATTTCTCTACCAATCTTGTTTAATCTGATGAAGCAACAAGGAAACACCAACTCCAGTCAAAATAGGTAGAAGAATATTCATTTAATGATAAAGAGGAAATGTTGAACATGAGAAAACAACTGGAAAAGGTGAAGTACTAGTCATGTTTTGGCCTCTAGCTGACTCTCATTATGACATTCCAAAGATGTTGATGGAAGATGGAATCCATGATATTCGTCTCAACATATGGAAAACTCTTTGTCAATTGAAGAAGAAGGTATTATCTTATGATGAATATGAAAATCATCTTAAGATAATAGAAGGGCTACAACATCAGATTGATTTAGCATCTCTATCAGTCTCTCGATATCCGAAGGCTAAAAATCAGCAAATATCCCTTCAACGTTCATGCATTGGCGCACTAAGATGATTGTGTCAGTTAATTTCCAATGCCCCGTCTGGTATTCATGTCAAAGGGTGGGGTGTTCATGCAGCACTACATTTCACAGTACTCTCCAGTCAACAAATCCCACCGAAAATGGTTCCATGAAATGTCATTGCCCATAACAGGCCACAGTCAATGGGCTTTGTTTGTAATCAAAAGCTTTCCCAAGAACAGGCTTCAACTAGTTCCTCTCAAAATCAAGAATACAGAGAAAAAGTTATTGAATTACTCTTGCATCAAGCAAATGAGAATATTAAATAGGCCTCTCATTTGGAGCAAGCACGTCACCAAGTGACAGAAGTGTCAAAAATCATCCAAAGTTCTTTTGAACCAAGTGATAAAAGCGGATATAGATTAATGCATCTAGCTAATTTCTGAACTATGGTTCGTAAGATCAGGAGGACTTTCAAGAAAGTCTCAGACATAGCTTGTCAAGAACCACCCCAGCTTGCCAGACTGGGGACTCTTTTAAACCAACCCTCGGAATCAACAAATAGGTTCCGAGGAATTGAGTGGGAATAGCAGGAACAGCCCTAGTCCACTGGACTGGGGACTTTTTCAAATCATCAATCCCCTCCTCAGATAAAGTCGGTCTTTTCTCGATTGGGGAAGAAACCTCAAGAGGAACGAAGAGCCAAATTATCAGGAGATTCCCTCCAGATTACGGTTCTTCAAGAAGTTCTTGAGGGATCGAATCAACAAAAAGCAATGTCTCATCAAAGACATGGAAGAAGACAATATCACATAAATGATGATAGAAGGTATGTGATGCGTTATGCATCAATCAATGTCATCAATGTCGTTGTTGCTAATCCACCAGATGAGGCTCACTCAAGGGACTCATATTAAGAGGTTCATGCTCAAGAATATGTATGCACCGATACAAATGAAGAAGGTGTGCGTACACGAAATCAAAGGATTACTCAGAACCTAGGTAATCCTTCGAGTAACCCACTTCCCCCTCTCCGAAAAGGATCCAACAAAGGGAGGGGAAAGAATCAGGTTATATATCCTTCCTCTGGAAAAGACCAATCGCTCTCACTAGAGCAAAGGTTTGCACAACAAGAGGAAGAAATAAAATAATTAAGAAGGTTGAATGCAGAACTACTTCAGAGTAGTCTTCTTCTTAAGAATGCTGGAGTCAGTCAGCCAAAAGAATTTGTTGCAGCTACTGAGATAGATCAAGAATATCCTCCTATTTCATTACACCCTCACAGGTATAATCCTACCGGTCAAGTACAATAACATTTGGCAGTGCAACCATCAGTTGCAGCACCAATTGCCACATCTGTCCAAGCTCCATTCATTGCACCTTCCCAATCCCACGTTCAACCAGGAATTTCTCAAAAGTTAATAACTACTATTGATTCATTAACACCTCGGTTAGAAAATATGGAAGGTAAACGTGTGCAAGTTCAACCAGAAAAGAAAGTTTACCCTAAATGGGTAGATTCAATTTATCCTCCATCCAGTTTTAGGAATCCTGTATTCCCTATTTTCAATGGATCAAGCGATCCTGAGCAACATTTGATGCATTATGGGTCTTGTTGTGATCCTATGATGGGAACTCCGGAGTAGAAAGAAGCAGTGAAACTTAGATTCTTCGTGCGAACATTGCAAGGACCAGCTTTTGTATGGTATACAAGCTTGCAATCCATGTCAATTACCGGATGGGAGGATCTTTTCCAAACATTCCTCCTTCAGTTCAGCTCAACTTTTCCAAAGACAACAGTTTTCAATCTTACAAACTGTAAGCAAAGGGATAATGAAAGAGTCCATGATTTCATTGCTCGTTGGAAGGGATTAACATATTCCTTGAGTTTAGCACTCCCTCAAGAAAAATCGTTGCCAATCTGTGTGGAAAATCTGCGTGATGAATTATTCACGCCATTAATCCCTGTGAAATACACAGGAGGGTTTCGAGACCTTACTTCAATCGCTCAGCAGATTGAAGATTCCCTTATACAGGCTAAGGATAAATCTCGTGTAATTCCATCAGCTCCAGGAAGGAGAATGGGTAAAGTAGAAACTGCTAAAGTTATGCTTAAACAAGCGCCTGTACCTGTTTCTACTTCAAAACCTTCATCTTCTGGAAGGGCTCCACCTCCTCAACACCAACAACAAAGGAAGTTTCGTCCAGATGATCAAAGAGATCAAAGGCGAAGACAATTTGAGGATTTAAAGAGAAAAACATACTCTTTCTGAAATGAATAGGTTCCTGGTTACTTCATTTCGGTTCTGGAAAATAATCTGGTTCAATTTCCAAGACCCAAAAGTCCAAACAAAGAAGGAGATAAAGATCATCCCAATTATTTCCCCCTTCATCAAATTTTGGGGAATCCCATCCAGGAGTATTTTTTCTTCATATACCTCTTGTAAAAGATGGTAAACTCAGGACAAGTCAAATTGAAAGGTTCTTCAGCTCAGGTAGCATGTGTTACTACTACAGTTCTAGAGGAGGAAGGTGAATGGAAATAAGTCAAAAGTAAAAATGCACAGAAGTATGATGATTGGATGGTCAGAAAGACAATCAATCAAACTCATGCTATTTTTTGAACACAATTAAAGAAACCAATTGTGTCTTCTACCATGAATGTTGCGGTAAAACCCTCTTTGTCAGAGGGAAAGTCCTCAAAGAAACGGTGTGATTCAAAGAAGAAAAAAGAATCAGAAGAAGATGAGTATGTGTCAAAGCCTAAGTTGTCTTTGACTTTGGCAGACTTCATGCCATCTACTTCAAAGACACGGGAACCGCCCCACCAAACGGCACAACCTAAATAGGCTAATCGGGCAGGGTCTTCATCAGACGAAGCGGTAATCTTCGGTTCTATTAATATTATCCAACTAACAGATCCATATGCCAGTCGCAGTTTCAATTTTGATGAGCCTGAATTCCTAGTATCAAACAAGGGAATCAGAGAAAGTTCCAGAGGTTCAGGATACAGGGGAAGACGTGGATCTTTCAGAAACCACTACCCCAATTCTACCCCTGCTAGAACTGTGTATGTAGCAGAAACTCGTGGTAGAGCACTTCAACGAGCTCAGAAAGAACAAGCAAGTTCTTCTGCCAATAGCAAATTCAGTCCTGGCACTGTTATTTTGGAAGACTGATTGAAGGTTCCATCTTCTTCCTCTCAGAAAGTAAATGGATCTAATCGGTCTAATCATCCAAAACCAAGGATGTTTCCAACTCCTATCCCAATACATGATGCATCAACTTCCCAAGCATCTGCTTCCAATGTACCTGCTAAACCACATATTCATGTTGGGAAACGCAGACCTCTAGATCAAAAGTATGATATATTGAAACACTTGGCCCAAGTACCATCCAAGTTATCAATTTTGGATGCTTTGAATCTATCAAAAGATCTTCGGGAAGCACTCATCGAGGATTTGTCAAGTCCTCAGGAGTTTGAAACTGAAATTGTTGCAGCTGAAGTCTATCACATAGAGAATAATCCTGCAGAATGCCATGCAATAATATCTTTTACTGATAAAGATGAAAATTATGTTGTTCATGGGCATATCAGACCATTGTATTTATCTGGCAAGGTCAATTGTGTAGACGTCTGAAGAGCTTTCATTGACAATGGTTCAGGAGTCAACCTCGTGCCCATTCGCACACTTCGTCGATTGGGCCTCACGGAATTTGATTTATCTCCTTCTACCATGATGTTACAAGGATATGATAAAAATGAACAAGAACCACTGGGTGAAGTTACACTCAGAACTCAGTTTGGAGATCTTGTATCCAATTCATATTTCATGATTGTTGATCAAGACTCATCTTTCAACGTCTTTCTTGGAAGACCCTAGCTACATCAGCATGCAGCTATCCCTTCATCATACCATCAATGTCTCAAATACTATTTCGATGGTCAAGTTGGAACATTATATGGTTATAAGGCCCCATTAATGACATGTGAGTCTCAATACATTAAGGTGGAATTCTATCGCATGAAGGGAAAGGAGAAATCCATAACAAAGGAAATTACCAAAGTTAATGCTTCATATGGTTTGGAGAAGATTCTAGTAAATCCATTTACACATGTGAGTACAGATTATGTGTTGCCTATTAGTCAAATTGACAAGGTATAATCAATTAAAAATACTCTTATGGAAAGATCCGTAATGTCAATTACGGCAATCGAGCCAGACAACATGGGAGAAATTGGTAACCCAGCAAGCAGTGATGAAAGCACAAATGGTGATGTCTTCATTTCATCTGTTGAAATCCAACAAGTCTATACTTCTCCAATTAGTCCACATGGAGTTATAGAAACATTATAGGTGAACAATGATGTCGATTCTCAATCCATCATTTCCTCTTTATTACCCAAATAAAACTCTTCATCGTCAATAGGGTCAAAAATGGAAGCTTCCTCTTCAAAATGTGCAAATTTTGACATCTCTTCTAATCATGAAAATTTTGCTTTTTCACCTACTATGCAAGTAGAAACGAAAGAAATAACACATTATGAAGAAGAAGAGGAAGATCTTAGAGATGCTCCTCCAACATTTGAAGAGGGTATCTCTACCACTGTGGATGAACTCTGAGAAATAAATCTGGGTACAAAGGAAGATCCACGCCCCACTTTAATCTGTGCGGCCATGACCCTTGAAGAGCAAGAGATGTATATTTCTTTTCTAAAGAAAAATAGAGATATTCTTTCTTGGAACAATACAGAAATTCCCGGTCTTGATCCTGATGTTGCTACTCATCATTTGGGTTTACCAGAAGAACATCGAGGATTTAAACAAGTCACGAGAAGAACACACCCAACTTATGCTTCTAAAATTGAAGTTGAAGTGGATAATATTATCAAAGATAACGTCATCAGAGGAGTTCAGTATCCCAAGTGGTTGGCTAATATTGTCCTTGTAAAGAAGATGAATGGACAAATTAGAGTTTGCATCGATTTCAGAGATCTTAATCAGCATTGTCCTAAAGATGATTTCCCAGTTCTGATTACAAAACTTTTAATTGATGCAACAGCTGACAATGAAGCACTTTCTTTCATGGATGGATATTATGGATTTATCAGATCCAAATGGTCCCAGAAGATGAGGAATCAACATCCTTCAGAGCCCCTCAGGGTGTGTTTTGTTACCGGGTAATTCCCTTTGGCTTAAAGAATGTAGGTGCAACATATCAGCACGCCATGCATCGTATCTTCAAACCCTTCTTAGGGAAGTTTTTTGAATGCTATGTAGACAATTTGGTGGTCAAATCCAAACAATGTTCTAATCACTTGGCTCATTTGGAAGTCATATTCTACAAGCTTCGATAACATAATTTGAAGATGAACCAATTAAAATGTGCTTTTGGGGTAACCTCAAGAAAATTTCTCGGCTTTGTTGTATGGAATCGTGGAATTGAAGTCGATCCTAAGAAGACCAAGTCAATCCTTGATATGTAACCTCCTCAAAATTTGAAATAATTAAGAGTACTTCAAGGACACTTAGCCTATATTCGGCATTTCATCACCAATTTGGCAGGCAAAAGTTTACCCTTTACCAAATTGATGAAGAAGGGAGTCACTTACCAGTGGACTGAAGAATTCAAGAATCATTCAATATTCTCAAGAAATACCTCTTGAGTCCACCGGTACTCATGTCACCTGTTGAAGGAAGACCACTTATCCTCTACATGATAGCTCTAGAGTGATCATTGGGTGCCTTTCTTGCTCAAAAGAATGATGCTGAGAATGAAAACAGCCTCTACTATCTCAGTCGAACTATGCTTGAAGCAGAAACCTGGTATTCAAGTATTGAGAAGAGCTGCCTGGCATTAATCTTTGCAGTTCATAATTTGAGACACTACCTGCAACATCACGAGGTCCAATTGGTATCTCGCAGTAACCCGCTCAAATTCATCCTTAGTCATCCAATGCTTACAGGACGTCTAGCAAGGTGGGCGGTTATTTTTCAGCAATTTCACATTAAGTATGTGTCTCAAAAAAGCGATAAAGGGCCAAAGTCTGGCTGATTTCCTGGCTAAACACCCTTCAGTGGAAGACACGTCTTCAGATATTGAACTCCCTGATGAGGAAGTCTTCTCTATTCAAGAAAGTCCTCAAGCATGGGAAATGTATTTTGATGGTGCTTCCAGAAGTCCAACAGGGAAGAAAATGGAAAATCCTAAATTCAACAAAGTTGGCTTAGGAATTGTGCTCATTTCTCCAGAAAAGGCAGTGTTACCTTATTCCTTCTTATTATGGGAAGGTGGTACCAATAATGAATCTGAATACCAAGCTCTTATCGCAGGCTTGGAATTAGCGCTTCAAGAACAAGTGAATCACTTAAAGGTGAAGGGTGATTCTGACCTGGTAATCAAACAAGTCAATGGGGATTATGCCATCAGAAAAGAAGAATTAATCTCTTTGTATGATTACATCAGAGAGTTAATGGTGGAATTCCCATCAGAACCGATATTTTCTTATGTCCCAAGATCACAAAATGCTCAAGCTGATGCATTGGCTAATATAGCCACAGCTCTGGAAGATCCAAATCGGGACGATACAACCATCAGTATTGCCCACCGTTGTGCAATTTCACCTTATGTTCGAATCAGAACAAAGGAAATTAATGAAATTAGTCCCATTCCTGAACCGTATGGTCATACTATAGGATGTATTTCACCTATCATGGAATACCTTAAAAATGAAACACTTCCACCTGATAGAGACGAGAAAGAACAAATCCAGCGACGTATGGTCAATTTTACTCTTTATGATAGCCTAGATCACCTAGATAAAATTATATACAAACATGGTTTTGATGGAGTTCTCTTCAGATGCATTGATGGTGATGAGACGATGGCTGTCATGAAAGAAGTGCATGCAAGAGTCTGTGGTGCCCACCAGTCTGGACATAGATTTTCCGATCAAATTCGAAGGCTTGGATACTTTTGGCCTTTAATGATACGAGATTGTGTTGATTTCACAAAGAAGTTTTATTAATGCCAAGTATATGCCAACTTCATTCATCGACCTCCAGAGTTGCTTCATACAGCTAAATACTCGTGGCCATTTTCCACATGGGGGATGGATGTGGTGGGACCTTACCCTTCGGCTACGGCCAAGCAGTTTAAGTACATTCTTACTGCTACTGACTTTTTTTTCAAATGGGTAGAGGCAATACCTCTCAAGGAAGTCAGTTCTAAATGTGTTGTTAGCTTCATCCAGTCTAACATCATTACCAGATTTGGTGTCCTCATACCATATTGACGGACAATGGCACCAATTTCTGTTCATCTGAGGTGAAGAAGTTGTATCAATAATACAACATCAAATCCAACCATTCATCTCAGTATCATGCAGCGGACAATGGCCAGATAGAAGCCTTTAATAAGAATCTTTCAAATATACTACAAAATATGGTGGATAAAGATAAGAGGTCATGGCCTGATAAACTCTTTCATGCTTTATGGGCTTATCGGACTACCACCCGTACTGTAACTCAGTCAACTCCATATTCATTGGTATATGGAACAGAAGCAGTCTTTCTAATTGAAGTTCAATTACCCTTCCTCAGAGTAGCCATTTGCGATCAGTCATCTACATATGAGCAATCTCAAAAGTGATTTAATGAATTGGAATGGTTAGATGATAAAAGATTGTGCACTTTTCACCACTTGGAAATCTATCAGAATCGAATAGCACGAGCTTTAAACAACAAAGTTCATCTTCATTCATTCACTCAGGGAGAATTGGTATTAGTTCTCAGAACTCCAATGATACCAAGAAAGAAACCTCCCAAGCTTGAGCCAAAATGGGAATGACCTTATTCAATACATAGGGTCTACTCCAATGGAGTTTATTCATTAATCTCAATGGATGGAGAACTCATCACTACTCCAACCAATGCCAGATTTTTGAAGAAGTATTTTGTATAAACTACAAAGTACCATTTATGTCCCTGCAACATGACACTAAACTCTGCAGCACCAGTTCATCCTTTTTATATGATGTTAAACTATACAGCAATGGTCTAGTATGACCTTAAACTGAAACTTCATCCCACACGATGTTAAACTGTGAAACAGTTCCCTAAATGGTCCAGTATGACCTTAAACTGCAACTTGGTCCAGTATGACCTTAAACTGCATCATCAACGGTCCATGCATATGACCCTAAACTATTTTCAAGTCCCTTATGTTCAGCAAGACGTTAAACTGTGACGTCCTAACTACATGACACTAAACTGTATAAAAGTCCCTTACGTCCAGAAATACGTTAAACTACATAATCATCAAAGGTCTTGTATGACCTTAAACTACACTTTTGTCTAGCATGACATTAAACTGCACCATCCACGGTCCATGCATATGACACTAAACTATTCGCACTTTTCTCCAGCATGACATTAAACTGGAGAAAACAGTCCCTAATTTGTTCTCACTACATGACATTAAACTCCATAGTCACACTTTCGTCCAACATGACGTTAAACTCTATTGTCCCCATCATCCTAACTACATGACGCTAAACTGTACAGAAAGTCCTTGATACGTCTTACATGACATTAAACTGTATTTTGTCCCTGCTACATGACATTAAACTGTGCAGCACCAATTTTCCTCACTGCATGACATTAAACTGCAGAGTCCCTTCATACATCCAACATGATGTTAAACTATGTATCATTAAGGTGGTTGCTACCTTTTGTTTCTCACACCAAGTATGACTCATGTGAGCTTAGAGAAAACCTCAACCATAACACTCTCTTTGGGCTACTAACCATGTGTAAGTAACAACATCATTTTTTAGGTCATTGTCCACAAAAACAACTTGATCATTAATTCATTCTTTAATTGAACTACGTGGACTTTGATCCTTGCCTTCCAGGATGGGTACGTAGGCAACCTCCCAAGGTTCAAGCCCAAAATCAATCTCTTCACATTAGTTCACCTCCATCTCATACGATTTTAATTCATGAAACCGCCCCTAGAATCTATATCATTACATTGGTTCACTTTTGTCCTTGTTATACGACGTTAAACTATAAAACACTTTTGTCCAGTATGACAATAAACTACAATATTCTTTGATACCCTTGCCTGAGAGGGAACCATTATTTACATTTATTTTTCAATCATGTTTCATTTCAAAGACTACATGAATATATGGAAATTCCCAATCCTTTTATCTTAGGTTAAACCATCATTGTACTAAAGTCCCCTTTCACCCTTCATATGTAAGAACCAAATTTGTACAAAGGGTATTTCTAGAACTACGTGGGCTTGATTCCCATCCTTATGGGATATATAGGAACGTTCGAGTGTCCCTCGAATCTAGCCCCAAGTCTTTGGGCCTAACCCCAAATTCCACTTTTAGTCCCTTGGCTGAAAAGTCCCCATGAAAACACACACAGTGTATTTCTTACAATGGTCCAAGATCTATGACCCTTAACTAAGATCTCTAATCCTTTTGTCCCACATGACGTTAAACTGTAGTTTAGGAACTACATATGGCTTGATTCTCATCCTTATGGGATACGTAGTGAAGTCCAACATTTCAATTCAGGACCCAGCCAAAACATGATTATGGTTAGCATTGATTTGTGTATCTCTGTAAACATTGAACAATATCCATCTTTTTGTGTCATAATCCTAACCTTAAATATTTTCAGATCCTCATAACCCTTTTCATGACTTCTAGTAAAAAAAATGTCAATCTTCTGAGAGTTCTTTTGCCTGACTATGCAGCACGTTCTCATAGGCGGCCTTGCAAAATTAGTCTATATAACAGACTTGTTAGCCAAAAGATACTATTATTTGACTATGCAGCCAATGCCCTTAGGTGGCCCTGCATAATTCAACCCCATAACGGGTTTTTTGGATAGTGGTAACTTCATTCTTGGGAAGAATGCCTCTTTTGTTCTTATTTTTCTTAAATGACATTATGTAGGGATCCACAAAAAAATATTCATCCTTAACTTATTTTTCCCATATCCTTTTTCATGATCTGAAAGTATTCCAGTTTATGGCTTATATTCTCCTTCCCTATGTTTGGGTCAGACCTTCATAGGAGTGATATTCATCCAGTTCTTCAATAATCTTGTTTGGAAATATCTTCTCCATATTCAAGTACTTCTTTCCATACAGGAAACTCTATACTTTGGAAGATTTGAATCTCCATAAACTTTCACTGGCTTTTAGCACTAGGAATGTAAATTTCTGAGAGTTCTTTTGCCTAACTATGCAGCACGTGCCCATAGGAGGCCTTGTATAAACAGTCTACATAACAGACTTGTTAGCCAAAAGATACTATTTTATTTAACTATGTAGCCAATGCCCTTAGGTGGCCCTGCATAATTCAACCCCCTAACGGGTTTGTTAAATAATGGTAACTTCATTCTTGGAAACTACTTCTTCTAATTCCTTTTAGCTCTTTTTTATGTCATTTCTCAGATTCAAATATTCTCAAGTCATAGTTTACATATTTTCCCTCATACTTGAGTATGATACTATGTTTTCAGATGAATTGTAAAGGAATTGAGTCAATTTTAATCCATTTCGGTCAAAGCTATTTCGACCTTAAACATTAGCCTTTTTTTATGTCCAACATTCATGACTTTAAACTGCCCACAAAAGACAAGGGAAATCTGAATAAAATTCAAGTTCCCAGCTCACTAAACATACATTTTGTATGATTTAGGTAACATTGAGCAATTAAAAGGTTCGAAGTTTTTAGTGTTATTTACATTAATCCTAGTAAAAATCAAACTATACTTACTAGGCCCATTGGCATAAGTAAATTTAAAGTAGGTAGCAAAAGAATGCAAGTACAAATGATTGAAGATGAAAGTGTTTTTCATTGATACATAGGAGATAGAAGGACATCCACAGACTGGAGTCTCTTCTCTTTTTCAATAATTACAAGAGGCTTTCAAGCATAACTCTTCATTTGATTTATAGCATCCCGAGCTTCATCGGCAACCACCTGGAATTCATTCATTCAACTGGATACAATAAGAGATGCAGTGATACCATCTCTTCTTTGAACAGTTATAAAAGGATGTTCTTGAGCGCAGTTTGAGAAAATTTCTACTGATCAAATAGTGACTCTGTTTCTGTCCAAGAGACTTGGAAGATGGATACATGGATTTGAGAATGAAGTATTGGAAGTAAAGAGCCATTTGGAGAGGGTACACTTTTCAGATATTTCTCTAATGCCATGGTTTTCTTCTCTCCACCAACCGGTAGCGGAAAACATTTCAGCCCATGGGTTTTCCATTTTCATATCTGTAAGAAAATGGCATGGATGGAGAATTTGAAAGTTCACACGATTGTTGTTGCTCTTAATTCACATCATAACCGAAATAGAGGAGCAGCGGTGCAGCTGCATTTCAAGTGTATAGTTCTTTGCATTTGGAACATTGACTTCTTGCAGATGACCATGACCACACAGAGGTAGATAGATGCTCTGTGAGAAATTAAGGTGATATTTCTTCAAGTACTTAGCCAAATATGGGAGAGTTCTATCACGAATATCATAGTAATCATGTCCAATGATGTTCATCATGTCATCAATCCGCTTGCTAGACAGTTCATCAACCGTTCCAATTCCCTTGGGAACCATTGAATATGCACAAAAGATGAATAAACTAACTCTTAAATGGGTTTATTTTTTATAAACTTTGTGAAGAAATTCGAAAAAATGGAAAATACATTAAGGCGCACAAGTCAAAAACTTGGTGCTCAAGTATGGAGGTGTCGCGAAAATATTTGACTTGCAAGTACCACCACGCAAGTCAAGATACCTTGACAGCAGCGTGCCATCAAGGAAACACCGGAAAACAGAGCAACCTACGCGGCTAAGGTGACCTGCGCGGTGAGAGCTCGAAGGTTTGAAGTCCGGAAATCCAGATACTTTGTACGGAAGTGAGTCCCTGTATTTATAGGCCAGGAGGTCTATCCGTGCGCCTACACCCAGGATACTCAAGCCTTGCGCAACTCGAACCTGTGTGCCAAGTGTTGCGCACTGAACACTTGCGCGCCACCATTCCTTTGCATGTCTCCTTTTTTCCTCAGAGTCACATCCTCATTTTCTTTCGGATCCAACTCTGAGGGGGGGACTTTTTGTTGATGCTCCTTTTTCATCACAGAGTCCAAAGGAATGTAAAGGAAAATTCCTTAGCAAAAATTGATTCATCCATTGAAGAAAACATCAAAAATCGATAAAGGCATGAACAAAGGATCAAACACATGATGGTCACGCAAGTTCTATCACTGCCACGCAAGTATACTTGCGCAACACATGATGGCCGCGCAAGTGACTTGTGTGACCTAAGGGATAACCGCCCGGGGTCTTCTCCAACCTATAAATAGACCCTATGGGCCCCCCATTCGGGGAGGAATTTTTCCCGAAACTAAGATTTGAGCTGCTGGTGCCCTAGTCTCTTCTCAAAGCTTCCAGAACACTTCTAAGGTAATTTCTTACCTAGAACGGAAGATCAAAAGAGGGGGAGGAAGGCCTAAGTGTTGAAACTCATCAATACATGCGCGCCTAGGTAGCCATCCCTTAAGGGAAATGGCCACACTTGCGCGCCGCCTTACTCCTTCGATAGAACCTGTGCGCCCCTCTCCTGGAAGAACCTCAAGAGGATTCTAAAGGCCTTAACCTAAAGTCGCTCAAGCATTACCCTACTGGGTGAACATCGCTCATGTACACAATATGTCGCACAGGTATACATGCGCGACCAAGACTTGTCTGCCCACGCAATACCTGCGCGCCTATCAGGACTTGCATGCCCCTGCCTTTTTGGGTGCCCTTCTTGCCCATTTTACCCTTCTTAAGCCATTCCGCCTCTCCTATTCAAGATTTAGTCTTCAAGACACTCTTCAAAGACATTTATGTCGTGATTTCTTGATTTTACTTCTTTATCTGAAAGGAATTCTGTGGAACATCCATCAAAACATAGTGATTTACACATCTTTATGTCACTAGAGATTGAGATTTCATTCATTAAACCTCATCCTTTAAGATGAGAGAATCTAATATTGGGCCTCCTTTTTAGAAGTAAGTCCCAGTCATAATTCCTTTAACCTGGGCCTCTTTTTCAGAAGTAAGTCCTAGTCATAATTCCATTAACCTGGGCCTCTTTTTCAGGAATAAGACCCAGTCCCAAAATATGGGCATCCTCTTTAGGAGTAAGCCCAAAGTCCCTTAATTTTTCAAGTCTCTTAACGTGGGCCTCATTTTCAGGAGTAATCCCCAATCTTAATTTCTCTTAACTAGTCCTAATTTACCTTTGATCTGGGATTCCTTCTCAGGAGTAAAACCCAATCATAAGTTATTTCCTAATTTGGGCATCATTTTCAAGAGTAAACCCCAAGTTAGAGTATTCAAATCTCCATGAAGCACATATACCTTTATGGACCCTGTTCTTGGATTTTTTCCATGAATTAAATCCAAATCTTCATTTATCTGGGCAGTCATACATACATAAGTCCCACATCATTTCTTATGATTGCATCTTTCATGGCCCAATTGTCTAATTTTTACCATACCTCTTTTTTCTCACACCAAGCATGACTCACGTGAGCTTAGAGGGTAAAAGTAATTATTACATCCTTCTTTGATCCATCAATCATAAACATCATACTCGCCACTCGAACTACGTGGGTTCTGATTCCTTGTCCAAAATCAAAGGATACGTTGGTAGCCCATCTGCAGGTTCGATCCCAACTCTGAAATAATCCATGTCCTTCTGAATGACAATAAACTTCAAGTGCCCCACTGAGTGGCATTAAAACCAGCATGGTCATCATAATGACCGAGAGACTTCTATATAAATGTGTCGAAGGGTACCATTGACCAAGAATCTCTAATAAATACAGATGATT
The DNA here is from genome assembly GCA_963277665.1 of Viscum album. Taxonomy (NCBI): domain Eukaryota; kingdom Viridiplantae; phylum Streptophyta; class Magnoliopsida; order Santalales; family Viscaceae; genus Viscum; species Viscum album. The sequence goes on along the minus strand of OY728142.1, from coordinate 1,322,413,352 downwards.
CTCTATCGATGAAGAACCTCGAATACATATAATAGATTCTCTAAATTTCCTACATATTTGATCATTGCTTGTCAAATCTAATTGAAAAGCTCATTTTATACTTGGTAATGTAATAAGGATTCATGAACATAACTTAAATCTATAAATAGATCCCCAGAGTAGACAATAATTCCCCTCAAAAAGGTGTGATGAGTCCGACCTCTCATCCTCTCAACCAATGCAAATTCTTAATCCTTATCAGTCCACAAACTAATGAGCGCTTTCCTTTGGAAAGCAGGTCCAAATGGATGTGGAATCATTGGATGTTTCCGGTTCTACGAACAAACCTGTTAGAAATCGATCGGAACGTTTGAACCTCCCATCAAGGAGGTCATCCCCAAATTCTGAGGGAAACAGTTATATTTTCCTATTAATTGGTTATAAATTTTAATCAGTTTATTTTTTTAATTTAATCAAAAAAAATTCATTGGAGGTAATTTCAAATTGAAATTAGATATAAACACATGTCTATCTTTTGATGGTTTTTACTTTAAAAAAAACATGTTTTGTCGTTTTGAAAAAAGGAATTAATTTTAAATTAATTACTGCATCTTCTATGTTTTGAATTAGGAAAAATGGATTCCATGTTTATAATTATATGGTCCAAATTATGTTAATTATTCCATTTTGTTTTTGTACATCAGGAATAGTAACTATAATAATTATTTTTATTTACCATATTTAATGGGTAAATTAGGTAAATAATGGTAAAAATAAAATTATAATAATATAAAAATACCATAAAAATTTTCCTAATCATATTGTATGAGATATTACCTACAAATACAAGCCATGGGATGAAATAAATTTTAAATCCACTTGGGTGTAATTATGACACATATATCGTTTAATTTAAAAGAAATGAAAATATGTTATAAACATAAATCTTTTTAATAACAAAATTTAAATATGTGTTTATATAAGTGATATATTTTACTATAAATATTAATTAGAAATATAAAAATATTCCATAAATCATGGAATTTTATTTATAATTTTTAAACATTAAATAATTAAATTTAATTATGACAAAATGATGATGTAGTGATTGCTTTATTAATGATTGAATCAAATATATAATATCATAAATATTAAAATAAATATTATTTGACAAAATTTATTTCATACATGATTTTTATAGGTGAATATTAATTATTTTTAGACTATTAAATTCTTTGGTTCGATGTTATATCTCAGTTTGAATTTTATTTATAATTAATAAAACTAATTGTGTAAAAAATGACATAATTGATGTTTTATAAATATATAAATTTATTAAATTGATAAAAAATACTAAAAATAATCTAAAATTATAAAGTGAATATGATAAGGTGTAAAAGTTCATTAATTTTCCAATTATCGGAAATTTACCCCATATAAGTAACATTAATACCCTCTTAATAATTAAAATGTTATTAGAATACTTAAAATTAAATGAGAATAATTAAGGGTAAAACGAAAAGATAAGGCTTAAAATAAAATCAGTACATGTAAAAAAAATTATTAGATTAGGGTATTAATACATATACTAATATTATATTCTACATATCATAGGTTGGAGACTTTTTAATTAAAAAATTAATTTATATTAACTTAATAATCTAAGATCTTGCAAGGGTGCCCCTTCCATCCCCAAAAAAGGTACTCTCTATTATATAATAGTCACACTTTAATAACCCTTTAATTCAATTAATACATGCCCAAAAATCTTCTTATAATCTCATCCCTCATCCTAGAAGCCTCCATTATGGTAGAAAGCCTCCCAATAATTCTTTTGGTATAAACCAAATGAAGTTACCCTGTCACACACGGTTTTTTTTCTGTCTTTGTATTGATCCAGCCCATTAGAAATCTTGATCCTTTTCATGGGTATTTGATGAGATTAATCTTGAGTTTTGAAGTTTCATATATGTCTAACCACCATAATTTTGGATCCCCATTGCTTGTTTAGGAGTTTTTGAAAAAATGGTGGTTACTTCATGATTTGGGCCAACCGTGAGCCCATTCCCAGTTTTAAAAACTGAATTTTTCTCTTTTATAACTCTTTTGTTTTTCATCCTTTTTCACCCATTAAACATCCCACTTGTCCTATACTGATATATTAAAATTTATGTATCCTTTTGTACCCATTATAAATTCATAAGCTGGGTGAATTTGGGTTACTTATTTAGGTATTGGGCCAGCCCATGGGCCCATTTCCTGTTTTAAAAAAATAAGTTGTTTCATTTATATATTTTACAATTTTTACTAGTTTTTGGGGATTCCACCTCCCCCGCGAAGCCAATAACCCTATCCTAACCCTAATAATCGATTTTACCTCTTTGGAGCTCATGTGGGTCGCGGATTAGGGTGAAAATTCTCAGGAAACCTCAAATATCCCAGAATTTACAAGGTAACTTTTCTCATTCATAAATCAATAAATTCGTACTATTTTAGCCACAAATCTTCTTCCCCTGGTTCTTCTAGACCTTAGGAGGCTCTCCAAAAAATTTCAAGCCATTCCCTTTTCTCTAGGGCTTCAGATCTAATGGAAGAAGAAGAGTTTTCTAGGATGAAAGGTGAGATTCCTTCTCCTTTCTTCTTCCTCTTCCCCCTCCTTTCATTATTTATTGGTTTTATATTGTACCCTAGTCTTGATCGACCTAAGTTTTTGTTATAAAATGTTTTTTATGGGGTTTCTGTTTGTTTAGGTCTGATATTTATATTTTTATGGTTTATAAACCCGCGGCGGGTGATTTCGGGTGTGCGTTTCAATTACGCCAAATATTTGAGGTAGGATATCCCTTGAACATGCCTTTATCATTCAAGTTTCATCATTTTAATATTTTCCTAAACTGATATAAATGTTAATTATTGTTTTTAAGCCATTGGATAATTTTCTTGGTGTCCAAAGTGGTTGTTTAATCATTGTTTTGTGAAAGGTAGTGTTGTTTTTCCATGAAAGTGCTCAACAAGTGTTTGTTTAAATGTTCCGTTATCTTTTGAAAATATTTTGTGAGGTTTATAATCTGGTTTATGGTATTTTTAACATGTTACAGTATCTTTAATGAAAATATGGCTTTCAATTGGGGTTTTATTCCTTTTCATGTACTTAAAATAAATTGTTTTGTTTAGAAAGGGCATGTCATGTGTTCGGTAAATTGCCTGGTTGGCTTTTATGTGTGATGTGTGATTTAAAAGTTATTTGTTTGGATTTATAAAGGAATTGGAAGAATGATAAATGGTATTTTTGGGTACTTATATGGATTTCCTATTTGTATTTGTTTTTACAATCAAGTGGGTTTTTATTTACAACATATTTTGGCCCGAGTTGCCCAAAAATGGACTGTTCCACATATTTATGAAAATGGTTGTGTTTTGAATATGTAACCTAAGTATTATAAGAGATTTATGAATGTGGTTTTCTTATGTAAATTGTGTTTATACAGATCCTTAATAAAATTAAAATGCATACCTTCCTCAAAGGTTAGTTTTGAGAAAAATTTTAAAGGCCCGTTTGGCAATTCCTAGAAATGAATGAGTGTTTTACTTGTATATAACAAGTTGTGAAATTGGGATTGTTTTATGGTCCATTAAATGAATTTATTAAATGTTTATTGGGCTTCCAAATATTATTTGGTTTTGTTTTGATGTTTTTTTATAATTTAAAGAGTGATATTGAAAGAGTTTTATGTGCAAAGCCTCAATACACTTCATGAAATTGTTTTACCAAAATATTTAGCGGTTTGTTGATTAGTGTAAGAAATGTGAATAAAGATTATGACATGTTTGTGATTTTATGGTTTTGGAATGGAATGTGGATATGAAATTTGTATTTGATAATATGTGTAACTTGATTGATCACTAAAGGGAATCCCGTGTATCTAGGTGGGCGGACGTGTACTAGTATGCTAGTGATTCTGTGGGGGTTGGCCTTTGTTTCACGTAGCAAGTTTGACGATGACAACACTAACTAAACTATGATGATGATGATGATTGGGGACCACTAGGTTATGGGTATGTTCCCTACTAGTGGCTCATGCACGAGAATGGATATTTATTATGGTTACATTCACCGAGATACGAGGTACCTGGGGCTCACAACTAACTAGTGCCTAGGGGTATTCCCGTGACAAGTGCTCATTGGCTATTTTGTACTCACTGTCCGCATACGGTGTGTTTGGTTGGTAAATTCAGTAGTATGTGTTATTTATTTTAATGTTTAAATTCTTTAAATTAGCCCTCTTGAAAACTATTTTCATTTTGAAGTTTCACCTCTTTGAAAAGAATTGTTACTTGCATTTTTGTTTATTAAACATGCATGTTTTTGTCTGATAATTATTATAGCATGGAACCTCATTTGAAAAACATAAATTCAAATCTTGAATTTAAAACTATAAATTGATGTTTCTTTTATTTTAAAGTAATGTGCATTGGGAATAAAATATCGGGCTAACCTACTGAGTTTTAATACTCACGCCTATAGTCTTCTTTTTTTAGCCATTGTGCAGGTTTCATCTTTAGTTCAATCACCTTGGGCGACATTTTATCATTGTGTTGGAGAGTGACCAGAAGTGTCACATGGAGTTAGTTGTTCATCGGGATTGTTCAGTTGATTTTTTGGTTTTGTTCTAATTTTAGTTTCTTTTACAAATAATATTTAGTTCAATTTTTATATAAATTCATTTTGGGATGTCCGTTTATTTCCGCTGTTTGTTTGATTCTTTATATATGGGAAAAATCGTTCCCTTGTGTACTCTATTTATGCCCTTGGTGATTGTCACCATCCCGGGAGGATCGGGAACGCCTCTCGGGACTTGTCGCGGGCTGGCCTGGGTGACCGGTTCAGGGTCGACTCGGGCTGGTTCGTGACATACCCAATTAAGAGGTAATGCCTTCTCTCATTCCTTTTAGTTTTTTTCCCATTATCCACCCCATAAAAATTTTAATTTCTATGATTAAATAAAAACAAAAGTATTTTAAATATATTAGGATGTTTTAATTATATTTTTTCAATATTAACTTACACACACCTCCATTTATGGGTAACGAACATACTGTTTATGGGTACGGTGAACTACTGCCTCATGAAATGATGATTGCTCAATTTTCCCCTACCACCTCTAATGGTGTCCATTATAATGGAAACTATTTTAAATATGATATATATTATATTTATATTGTCTCTATTCTTCTATAATTTTTATTTTGAACATGAATTTATGCATTAAATGTTGTGTAAATATGATAATATCATTTCAGGAAGTGTGGAGAACTGTCACCTCAAGCTATATAACACATTCCCAATATACATGGAAGGTATAAAGGATATTTTTATTAAACCTATGAGACATACATGACATTAATATGACACTCGTATTAAAATATACATTTATATCATTTAATTATAATTTTTTAAACATGGAAAAGAAATGAAAGTCTCGTTCATGCGTATGTACAACCTACCGTCCCATGAAGGGTGTATTTCATTTCTTTTCTCAAAATATTATGGGTTATTTTATATACATATATAATGGATATATATGATATTTAAATTATGAATAATATTCTATAGATGAATAAAGTTTAACCTCATGAACAATTTATATAAAAATAAGTTAATTTTTGACTCAAGTTACAAATATCAACAAAACATTCAATATGGACTTAAATAATTATGAAATTTTTATAACATGGTAATAAGTGATATAAAATGAAAAATAAACATGTAAAATGTTTTCAATCAAGTAGAAATTAATATAAGTTTATTATTCATGAACATGTTGTTTGAACTTGATGATTTAAACTCAAGGTAAGGGAAATATTAACTCAATTTCTATTTATTGAGTTAAATATTTTTGTCATTGGTTTTTTTTCCAAGAATATGTGTGAATTACCTATGACTATTTTACACTGAATATCCTTTTATATTGAGTGTATTTATATTTTTCACACATAATTATATCATTGATTTATCTTTATTCTAATGATACTATCTTTCTAAGGGAATTCACCTCAATATCCTTTCATGGAGGCATATTTTGATAATATACACCACCTTTTTTATATGATGTATAATAAACCCCATTTAATTTTAATTAAAAGGGAATATTTTCCAATGAATACTTTTATTAATTGGAAAAAAGAATTTTTTTTTAATGTATAAGACGACAACGACTTCTCCATCTTTATAACCATTATTTGGCATTTGGATTCCTCTGTAAGATTTGAGGTTTTTAAAAGGAAAAGAAATTTTTGTATTTCCTTTATGGGTGTTTTGGTATTGAAAATGGTTTAGAAAGTGGATTTACTATTTCAATATCTTGAAATTATTTCCTGTGATTTCAAATGGAATTTTATGAGTGACATATTGGTAATTGAAATCATTTATGTTTTATGATTATATAATGGAACTTGAACATTTGATGGGTGGTTACATGATAAACCAAATATGGGTGGTTATGTGATAAACCAAATATGGGTGGTTCTATGATAAAGCAAGGATAGTTGGTTATGTTATAAACTTAAATTCAATGGGTATTGAAGTTGGCTGTATAGCTATTCCATTTAGTGATATATGTGGAAGTTGACTGTATAGATATTCCATTTAAGTATGAATATGTCCCATGTTACATGTAGATGTTATATGTTTCTTTATATGGGTTTTATGATAATATTTTGGTTACTTATATGGTAATAAATGAGTTTATTTTTAGTGAATAGTATTTACAACTTCATAAAGGTGAAAAGTATTACTTTATGATAAAGTATTCATGGTTTACATGTTTTAACAAGACTAAAAGTTTTCCATCTTTTTGTATCCTTTAATAAGATTTTTTATTCTCATCCCAAGTTTTGAAATTTTTTCCAAAAGATTTAAATAATGATATAGTCGAGGATGGGATCAAGGAAAACTATTTATATTTAAAAAATAAACGAAACCATGATTCATTTAATAATTTTTTTATGAAAACAAATTAGTCAGTATAGGTTTCTACTTTGTAATTTTTAAGTTGTTATGAATGAGTTATGTCCTAATTGTATAAATATATAAACATTAATAGATGCTTAGTGTGAAATAAGGTAAAATTATTTACTTGACTCAAGATTATTTAATGTTTAAGGATAGAGAATTATATGTATTCTCTTCCTTTTAATAGGTTTTATATCTAAAAATTGACACGCCATTAGTTAACTCATAATCATAGTGAATATTGGTCTATAATTAATGTTACATAAAATTAAAAAATTTCTCAAATACTATAAGGTAATATTATAGATAACATGTTAGTTATATTCAATTAAAGTCTAGTTTCTATAATTTCAAATTAGTTTGATCTATTACGAACTATAAAGACCTTAACTCTAGTAACCTAGAGCCAGTGTTTACTTTATTATAGTGGTACAAGATACTAGGGATGACACCATGAATGATATATTGGTTTACTAATATTGGAAAAATATTTACATTTTTTATTACCATATTACTTTGGTAAAATAAAAAGATAGAATAAGAAAAGATATTTCTTCAATGAAATTATTAAAAATAATATTCTTTACATATAGGGGAATATGAAACAAATAAATTGTGACCTTGTATGATCATTTTATGTTAGTTACAATGTAATATACCATGATTAAATACTTAAAAATCAATATCGAAGAGTATATAATCACAACACAGCCCATTAAATCAAAACTATGAGTTCAATATACATCTATAGGTAATATTAACATAGAAATCAGATGTATAATGGATAATGAATTCTTAATAATGGAAATAAATGAATATATATTCATTAATGGTGTTATAATTAGGGAATATACTATAATATCATGAGTCATAACATCATGACCTCTACCAATAAATTCATAATAATTCGAAAGGTGTAAGTGGATACCTATCTTATATGGGATGCCTCCTTTTTGTATCTTTAAACATATTGATGTGTCAGAAGGGTATCTATAACTGATTCACAATAACAAAATTAATATCCTATTAATTCCCAATACATGTATTGATAAATATAATTCATTTATAGAATTCCTGATAAATAAACATATATTTGTATTGTATTAATAATAATGAATATTATCATTGTAAATAAAATGGATTTCATAATAAAAGTGAAATAGTATATGGAAATAGTATACAGTTAATTAAACATCAAAGTGGTGGAAATTATTCCATATGAGCCCATTATACATAAAAATATGGTCATATATTAGAAAATAACAAATAATTAAATCAAGAAGAATGATAGTGAATGTGATCATTAGAATCATAATGACCACCCAAAATAAATTATTAAAGGATGAAATAAGACCATCAATTCATCATAAATAAAGGTCATATTTTTCAAAAAAAACCTTTATGAAACCTACAAAATAGAGAAAATAAATTAAAAATGATATCCTTTTATCTCTTTATAAGAACCAAGTTATAAATCCCATTTAAAATTCATGTCATCCCTTCAAAAAAAATATACCCTTTTCTTCTGATAAAAATTCCTAAAATATTGAGAAATTTATTTTTATTTAAAATATCCATTGAAACTATTAAAGTAATCATCATATCAAATAAGGATCATGATTTTGGAAAAATCAATTCATGTCATATATGTTAAAATAAAATTTTCTTCCAACACTTTGTAAAAGATTTAAAATTCACTCCTATAGAAAACATTAAAGAGTTTATATTTTAATCATTCATAAATAAATTAAAATAAATTTTTAATATTCTTTTAAATTAATTTCAGGTATAGGTAAAAAAATATAAAGTAATTTGAATAATATTGATGTCAAAGGCAATGATTTCAAATTGAAAAAAAAAATATGGCTGATGTCCCCTACTTGGATCTTAATTATTGATTTGTGATCCCAAAATAGAGAAGACATAAAATAATTATGTAAAATAAAAAAATAACAATATTATAATTAATAAAATCTGTTTTATGATATTAAGATCATATATTTTTCTCATTTAAATTTCAAATATAAATAATCCTAACTTAAAATATGATATTAACAGAAATACCTTACCATGGGTATCATCTTAGTCATATGTGTCTCATCATCCTATATTAGGAATTTAATTTTTTTTAAAGTGTGAGAAAAATTTTCATTTATATTTCATTTTTAATATCAATTTGTAAAATTTTAAATTCTTTAATTGAATATTTTATGCTTACATTAACCACAAATGATTATTTGGTCGGTTTCTCAAAAATTAATTTGTGTTTTAATACATGGAAAAAAGGTGTTATAAATTTGTTACATCATCGGAATAATTTATGTAATATCATGAATAAAATTTTATAATCATTCATGAATAGCTTTAATAGATAAATAAATCACATCGCTTCTTAGAGGTGGTAGTCCAGCTACACATGGGAAGGACATAATCAATTTCTTATAGATGGAATAGTAATAATGATGATGATATCTTATATTTGTAGAATCATAATTATTTTATAAAAATATCATGTTTTAATTAATTTTATATTCATGACCATACATGAAAAAAAGTTATGAGAAACAAATTACACTACCACATTGAGATAGTTAGTTTTATGTATGTACAAGTGATGATTTGGTTTTCTTTAGGTTGAATGCAGTTTGAAAATTTATGTACTAATAACAAATAAAATATTAGTGTGGTGATTATATAGATTAATTTATGTTAACAATTTAATATATTATTTTTAAAAAATTTATGAAGAAATGAACTTGAATAAAGCAGACTAAGAACATATGACAATTATTTTTCTAACCTCCTTTAGCTCTCACCTTAGGCATTCTTGAAGTTTTCATTTTGTCAGATAGATACCTATAAGATTTGTAAAGGTATGATTTAATGTTATATTGTTGTGTATTATTTTTTCTAGGTGGATCAACATGTGTATATAAGGGAGGAGAGGGGTTTCTATTTTATAAGTGAGTTTGATGGAAAAACATATAAATACATAAAAATTTATTAAACAACATATGTATTTCACAGGTAATCTTTCTCCAAATTTTCATATATTCCAATATAATATAGTCACATTTTAAATAAAAAATATCTTTACACTATTTTTTGTATTTTGATGAATCATAATACCTTTATTTTAATCTTTCTAACTCATTTTTTCCTAATTGGGTGATAAATAATTATTATGATACCTATTTATTTTGATAGAAAATTATGTTAATAATATTAACTATACTAATTAAAATTAGGGGTTCCATTTCAAAATATTCAATTTCTAGAATTTTTTAGACTTACATTTTATATATGTCTATAAAATTAAAGTAAAATCCTTTTTAGAAAAATGTTTATTAGGTATAAAAATGATGTATAATACCAATTACAATATAATTAACTATATAATTCTTACTAAAAGGAAAATATTTCATATTTTAAACCAAACCAAAAAAAATTACCTTTTAAATACTTTATTAAAAGTGAATAATAGAAAATATTTTTTATTTGAATACAATTATTACAAAGATTTTCAAAATTCAAGGCATGTATTTAAATATACAGAAATATATATTTATATTCATTAGGTTAATTGATTAATGTATATATTGTCAATAAAAAAATCATAAAAATTCAATTTATTCTTATTTCATTATAATGTAAAAAAACGGTAGTCATTTTAAAATCACATTTTTTACTATAAACCCAAAAATAAACAGTTTTTAAAAAATATAAAAAGTTTACAGTAAGAAAAAAAAATTAACATAAATTAAATTATTAAATACATTTCATAAAATTAAATTTATATAATTTTCTATTTTAATTTTTAATAATTTATTAAATAAATATGTGTGTATTATGTAATTATTTTTTTAGAAAGAAAATATTACTTTAATTGGTGCTTGTTTGTAACAACATGTACCTCACTAAATATCACATCCACTAAGAATCAATAAACTAATGAGGAATAAATTTATTAAACCATTACTACTAATTATCTATTTACCCAATAAGAACCCAATAAATAACCACATAATTAAATAACTATTTACCCTTATGAAACTCACTAAACAATGATATAACCAATTTTTTTCCATGCTGAATAAATAAGTGATTATAAACATCTATTGGTTGGATCACTTCCCAACCACTGATATTATTACTTTTTCGTATTCCCTAACTTTGGGACACTCCAAAAAAATAGTGAGGCAGTTTTTCATCCACATAGAGTCTATGAATTTTATTAGGTGGTCGTCCTTAAGAACCCTCAACACCATAACTTGCATCATTAACACCTTACACTATACATTTATAATGGATAACCATATTATCAAAACTATTCTAATAATATCCACATTTTCATTATATCATATCAAAACATCATACAATATAATTATTCATAAACATAACATCACTATCACATTACACAAACGGATGTATCCCCCCCATTATCCATTATTTCTATGACATACGAAACTTCCCATAAAATGTTCATTGGGAATTTATTCATTCCATATACATAATCTATATTGCTAAAAATAATTTATATCTAATAATAGTGGGGAATATAAACAAATATGTTTTATTTAAATTACTCATATCCTAGGAAAATCAATCTCCCTAAACCTAATCCCATAATATTCACAAATCAACACACCACAATAAATAATGGAACAACCTCTTCCACACCTTCTTTATATGTACCTCAGGCTATTCATATTAGTTATGGTTTTATATATACATATAATATTAGATTATAACCTCAATTTTTATCTTGACCCATAATTAATACACCTCAAAAGAATTTGGTTGCGCAACACTACTAGAAATGGAATAAGCCCAAACTAATATGGAATGACCCGGTTTAATTTACACCACATTATATATCTTTCCTCTTAAAGGGATCCCTAGATATGAATTTTTTAATGACCACATGATATATGGAATTACCCATATATTTTACAACTATTTTCTCCCCCATCCATCACAAACTATATATCACACCAACCAATAATGTTGTACTTACATGATTTTAAATAGCCTCTATGTATTAAAATGTTTGAAAAAAATTAACTTCTCACCACTATAATATTCATCATGGTTTTTTGGGATTACGGAATTTGAATTTAATTCTTGTTATTTAACAAAATCCATATTCATATTAAAGATCAACTATAAATAGTAATTTAAGATATAAAAAATATAAAAAATAATTCAATCATGTTTTAAAAACAAACATCAAATCCTCATTTATATATTCATAATGATAATTCATTATATTCCACAAGTTACACACACCCATATCAATGTTAATTAAAATTCCATTTTCATTTAATTCCTATTCTATATAATTCTATATTAAATTTATATTAATCTAAACTTCATAATAATATATTATCACTTAAATTCCCCTATAAATAATTATTCATCTTGAAAATATTTCAAAATATTTCATTTTTTTCAATCACCTTCTTTATTTTTAATATCAATAAAATATAATAAAATTCATCTTCGTATTCATATTTTATATTCTAATTCATCATATAAACATTTTCCCTAATTATGACGGATTATCTTACCAATACATAAATTGAGATTTACTCTTAAGTATTAAACATCTATATTATAATTATCTGTCACCTATCTCAATTAAATGATAAATTATATTCCTTATTCCTTCAATGATCACAACAATCATTCAAGGAAAATTCCATTCCACATTCATCCTTCATAAATTTTATATCACAACATATCCCTCGAGGCCCATGTCGTAATAACCCCAAGCCTGCCTCCAATATGACAGGGGTTGGTGACTAGTGGTGAGTAGGCATATCCCACAAATTGGAGGAATTTACCTAGGAACCGGAACACATGCACCCAACTCCAAGCCTAAGGGTTAGAGAGTGGAATTACTAAGTAAAGAAAATGCATGCATACCACTACAACCCAATAATAGATTATGATAGAAAGTGAAGTAGTAATGTACAACCGGGACAGAATATAAGCCCACTAAAATAAATACAACTACAAAGTCTGGCCAGTAAAAATGGGTAATGAAGCTACTCTAGGAAGCTGCTGAAAACATCTTGGATCGTCTGGTCTCACAAGGCACCGTCCAATCGCAATCCTACTCTTTCTCCATCATGGACTCCACCAAAGAATCACTCAACTACAAAAGACATGGAACTTTCTAGAAAATACCATATAGGTGTGGGTAACACAATACTCATTAGAGGGACCTCGAAAACCACAATGTAAAAGACCAAAAATAACACCACTAAGAAGTTGCAGTCATCTCAACAAAGGTATATGTCAACAACATAGAAAACAATAATATCCTAGTATACTCCTAAAGGATTCAAAGACATAATGTCTCATCCAATACCATCCATATGGTTCCACTCATAGCACACTCGATTCTTGGAGATCCCTCTTCTTGAGATATCTGATAGTAACCACGTAGAACAAGTATAAAAAAAAGTATTTGAGAGAACATATGGTCTAGATATGTCATGAATTTTCCCTGAGATGTATGTTCTCACTATGACAAGGAGTCTCAATATCATATCCAAATCCTCAGTCACAATATTCTTCTTATCGCATGCTCATTCCAAGGGAACTTGCTCATTGAGCTATAAAGTCAATGAGTACTCTTACAAGAGGTCCTGCTAATTTGTTACATGCCCAAATAGAAAAATCTAGTCAAGATTATGTAATACATAGAGGGGAATCTCTCAGATAATACTGTGAACCCAATCTGTATTACCCAGCAATGGAGGGGATTCTCATTGAATACCACGAACCCTATCGATGCGGCTTATAAGATAGTACATTCTGAAGAATAACATGAACCTTACTGATATGGAACACTAGATGAAGGATTAATGCCTTTTTCTGAGAGGTCACATAAATACTCAATGAACTCCATCAAGGGTGATAGAGTATCACTCTAGTCCCAAGGATGATTCCATAACTCTATCTGGGAATCATTCTCTTGAGTGGATTTCCATGCAATGTTTTACCGAACCCTCATGGAAATAACCAAGGGGAAGTTCGGCACCAATAATGGCACTTACTAAAAACCCAAAAGGACATAAAAAAGGACATCCCCATTACAAGGGTCCTAAATCTGTATATGTCTCATCAAACGGGCTTACAGTTTGACTGTTATGGGAGCTTTAGTAAAAATGGGTCTGGTGGGGTCTGGGTCCAGTCCGACTCAGTTGAACTGACCTAACCTGACCTGGCCCGAGGTCCACCGACTTGACCGGTTGCAGCGGCCCTACCTGCTACACTGGCCTATCCCAAGGCACAAGGCCCAGCCCAGGGCTGGCACGCTTGACTAACTTGGCCTACAGGAGTGAGCTGATCTTCTCCACCCGAGACGTAGTGGGAACCGCATCTCACCCTCAGCCATTGTCATAGGTCACAACAGTATTCCTGCTGGACCATGGCTTCTAACTATGTCTGTTGAACCACCGGAGGCTGTTTCCATCGGCCTCTATTCACTTCCCATAGTGGATGTTTCCATCCTCCTTCACTGCCATGGTGTGTGCTACCTTCTTCATGCGGTTGTCGCCGCATCCGGTGTCGGTGGTACCTTCTGTAGTCCACCAGATGCACTTTGGGGGTCCATTGTTTGATCTAAAATATGTTCTGGAGTCCTCGGGTCGCGTTCTTCATCATCAGGGGTTCAAATCACACCATGACCCCCTTTTTGTGTGAAGCCATTCATCTGTGATATCTCCCACACCGCCTGAATCTAATCACCACAATCATCATCACACCACCATCATGTCATGTCCCTCCCAGATCTGCAACATCAGATCATTAAACTAAGGATCAATTTCACAATGATCAATTGATCACCAAAATCCAAGTCACATCCCAAATGAAGAATGCCTATGACAAATGAAGAACATAGGGATGAATGGAATGAATAAACCAAAAGGGACAGACCTTGATCGATATTAGTGTCGACCATGGTTCATCACCTTTAGAGTATAAATCGAATTAAACCAAGAATTCATTATAATGGATTAATCAAAATTTGATACCCAAGATAAAACATCAGTTAAAACCCCTTAAATAAAACTCCCTTCCCGCGAGAACAATCAAACTATTGGTCAACCTGTTTGTGGGTTGATCTGTCTTCATCATCTAAATCGTAGAATGGGGAAATATAAGATTTAAAAATAACAACCCCTACCTCGACTTGGATCTCTTGCAGATGTAGATTGATGTCATGTTGTCACACCAATCCTTGTTCCACTGGTGTTCATTGATTTTTCACTAATTGATCGAATATCGGCCTCTGATCTGCCATCATCGGTGAGAGATCATCCTCCTCCTTTCCTTAGAGAAACTCCATATAAATTCTCCAGAATTATAAATTCTTATATTGGTCCATGTCCTCAATTAATGGAGTAAACACATTAACTTTTTTACATGTTTCATCATTATTGTTTCACTTTGAAATAGTTTTTCCACTCTAAATCATTTATGAAAGGATAACAGATTGGTCTATCGCTGCATCGGAGCATCATGATGCTAAGAAACGTTAAATGGAAATAAAAATAACTTCATTAAGTTTATTTTATTCTTCTTTAAAAAGTGGGAAAATTAACTTTTACCGTTGAACCACGCTGGATGAGGTTAGGCTCCACTAATAGAAGTAACATACTCCCATGCTCAATGGTACTCTCGGATTTCAATTCTGATTTACTGTTTATGATTTATAAAGATTTGAAAAATAAAACCATTTTATTTATGGTTTTTCCATTTTCAGGATTTCCCATTGGAGACCCATGCCAACTAATGTTAAGATACTTCTAGGGTATACCTATCATATTTAATGTAATGGTGCCCTTATATTTCTAATTTGATCACCCTTTTAAGAGTTATTCTACTTTTTAATGAAAACTCTTCACACACACTATTTAAAAACATACCATTTTTCGATAGATCATTCCAGGAACTCTGGCCCTCATGATCACATGCTATCTTAGTGCCTGTTCTAGTAATTTTCCCAATTATTTTCTAAAAATAAAATCAATAAAATATGAGTCATTACATTCTCCCCACTTTAAGGCTTTACATCCTAAAAAATCCAAGAAAGGTTTACTTGAACAAAAGGTGAGAAAACTGACCATAAATCAGAGCCTCATGCTCCTATATACTCTTATTAAGATCCTTCTATTCCCTCCAAACACGCACCAAGGGAAAAGATAATCCAATAAGGATCCTTGATCTTAATTGGGAATTTAACCCAAAACACCCCAACTTCAATGACCAGCTCTCCCCGGATTATGATGTGCAAAGGGTTTATTCACGAATCTCCCCAACAGATACATGTGGAAGAAAATTTGTACCTAGTCCCACTGTGGGGTAGATCCAAGTAGTACTCTACCTTACTAACTCTACACACCTCCTAAAAGATGGATTATTAACATTAGAGATAGCTTTCTACCCTGAAAAGATCTATGTAACCCTCATCGAGGTGAGACCCAAAGGAAGACAGGTCTCATACCGAGAACACCAATGGATCATCACCATCATCCAGCACAAAACTTTGGATGGATCTATGCATTATTCATCCACTAATGTATGCCCTACACATTCTCTACAAATGCCTTCTGCAATCCCTTCCACAACTGGGATGCAAAGCGAGCATTGTGATCAGAAAAAATCATCAATGAAACTCGACGGAGTCAAACTATCTCTTGTATGAAGAGGCATCCCAATACCTCTACTAAAATCTACAATTGGGTAGTTAGGAAGTATACTGACTCAGTGATTTGGTCAAATATCACCTTGATGTTGTCGTGTCTTCTGGATGTATGTGGTAAACTCATCATGAAGTCTATTGATATCCCTTTCCACTTCCTTCCTACTACCACAAGGAAGAAAAGTAGAAACTCCTACCAAACATCAGGGCTTTACATGGTGAGTTGACAACCCATAAAATTTATTAAAACAATATTTCAGCTTTTATCTCCATAGGTACGCCCAAGTTCACCCTGATCTATCATCCATGGTGTCTACCTTGAGACCCACATGCATATCATGATGCATCTTGCCACTCTAGGTGTCACTGCTACAACTGTGCATTTTCTGAAAAGGACAATGTCCTCCCCACCTTTCAAATTTCCATTGAGTGTATTCCTTGTGGACAACTAAGAACATAAATACTCATAGTCGATGTCACCAAACTATGCATATTCCACATTTAACAATGTAAGGGTAAAAACCAATGATCGGAGATAAGATGCTCCATCTCCATCCAAGAAGGATAACTCTAATGAGGTCAACCCCTCCAATGCCTTGTTCAGTAACTGATAACTAGATTCATGCAGAGAGAATTTTCTTTTACATTCCTCTTCCCAAAAGTATAGAAAAAATCTAAGTCATTGTCTTTTAGTAACTCTAGGAATCACCTTTATCTCAATCCTAGATCCTTATAAGAGAATACATAGTTTAGAATCTTGATCTTGAAGTGGATGATGTATCACTCACCCATAAGGTAGTATCACCACACCTTAAATGCAGATACCACCTCTGCTAACTCTAGATTATGGGTTGTTAGTTTTTCTCATCAAACTCCATCTCCACCATCACTGTATTCACTGAAACTCCATCCTCTAAGGTGACATGTCTGAGAAATAGAAGACCTCTAAAATCCAAGACAAACACTTAAAGGTATTTTTGTGTAGCTGGTGCTCTCGAAGTGGGTCCAGGACCATCCAAAAGTGTATTGTGTGCTCCTCCTCAAACATCGAGTACACTAAGATGTCATCAACAAAGATCACATGGGGATGCCTAGGGTAAAGAACTGGGTCTTACTAATCCCTTCCTATACAAGTCCCCCATCTGCACCCCCTTTCTCATCAGGGTCTTTGGGAGAAATCAGATATACTTGTGTAAATATTAGTACCACCCCTGGGGGTAGAACAATGTAGAAGTCTAACTTTCAATGGAGAGGTAAACCTAGAACATCTTCGAGGAAGACATCCTTATACATTGTTTCCACCAAAAAACCTGAGGACTCATAATATCCACTTCATTGAGGGTTGGACTATCTAACTTAATAGAATTTGGATACACCCTCCTATTCCTAACTCCATCAAGAGCTGCAATGATTTCCCCTTTTCTAATAAAGGGAAATCTAGTTCTGTCTGACAGATGAACTGCATCCTTTTCCAAAAATAGTCAATATGGGTATGAACTGAGGATTTGTTTCATACCAAGATTAATATCATAAGGCCTTGACACCACTACCAAGAGATCCCAACCTAAAATCTCTCCTCCAAGAGTTAGGTCACACTATTGGCAATAGTGTTTTCTCATTGGGTCTCCTCTAGTAGGAGTCTCTAAAGGTGAGGATCAAGTAAACGGTTTAACCAGAACCTCTAGGTATCAAACAGGAAAAGTGGTAGGAAAGGAAACAACTTGTACAAATTTCTATCAATACTACAACAAAAGTAAAAATACACAGATCGTACCTTGAATCATCCCTAGAGTATTGGGGTCATATGCCTCGACATGCGGCAACTCTCTCCTCCCCTACCCTCTAGCTCCCAGATTCTGGTATGGACCACCTAGAGGTAGTGGTGGTAAAATGTCAAAATGTTGGCCACCTTCTACTACTTCCCTAACTCTCCTATCATGTTCACTAGATGATGGATCTTCCTTATCTTGCCATTTCCCCTTCCATGGTGGTTCATAAATTTCCTCTCTAACTGCATCATGAATAGTGGGACAGTCTTGCGTGAGATTCCCCTTTTTCTACAAGCATAGAAAAGACTTTTCTTCTAAGTACTAGCACTTCCATAGAAAATGTGATGAAACTTTTGGTTCTACAACTTATGTTGTGGACCTACTATTGGTAAATCCTTCTAACCCTTCTTACCTGGTGATCGATGCCTCAGAAGCCTATGATACACGTTCAAACACTACACTTCATCATCTAGCACTAAAAGAGCCATCCAAAACTCTGTTTGAAAAGATGCATCCACCTGAACCACTAGAGGTGGATCTACTAACTTATCATCCAGAGAAACTATCACCTGCAGACCATCTTGAAGAAAAAAATGCTCTATGACTGGCTCCTATCAGGGATGCCTCATCGATCATCAAGAAAAAGTCTTGATCCTGCTGTGAAAACCTTGTTCGCTAGCGTCATGAACAATTCCTGGGAAAAACAAGATGTATCAAGGTTAGAAGAGTATACCTAGTGAGATGACTCAAGATGAATATGGAAAACACAACTCATTCATATATTACGAATATGCCATTATTTCCCTAAAACTAGTGTTATCATGTACCGTGTTGAAAAATAGGTGCCCAGAGTCCTGGTGTATGGATAAGTTGGTCTCTGCACTAACATTGGAGTCTCTAGATTGAAATCTGAACATGGAACACTTGACACTGTTACCTCAAACCAATCTCATAGACTCTCAGTCCTGAATGTGTAACCTAGCTCCTATGATACCTCCCTATCATGACCCATCCCTTGAGGCATGTTTCATGACTACCCCAAGTCCTCCTTCGATAGGCTAAGGGATGGTGACTAGAGCTGAGTTGTAATATCCCTAAAATTGGAGGCATCTTCCTAATAACTTACACACATACACCCAACTCCAACCCACAGGGCTAGAGAGTGGAAACACTAGGTAAATAAAATGAATGAATACCATTAAAACCCAACAAAAGTGTAAAAAATAATGTAAAGAAGAAAAGTATAAATGGTCCAGAATATAAGCCCTCTAAAAGAAAGACTACTGCAATGTCTGCCCTATAAACCTGGGTACTAAAGCTTCTGTAGGAATCCACCGGAAAAACCTCGGCTCATATCCACTCACATGGCACCGTTTGGTCCTAGTCCTAGTCCTAATTTTCTTAGGACTCTAATAAAGTGTTGACCAACTGCACAAGACACGACATGTAAAGGAAAATCCCGTGAAGGGGTGAGTAAAACAATACTCAGTAGCAGACCCTGAAAACCAAAAAGTAAAATACCTAGAAGGAAACACCATCCTGAAGGTGTAGTCAGCTCAACACAGGTATATGTCAACAACACATATAAAAAGAATATCTAGGTATACACATAATGGATTCCAAGATGCAACATATCATCCATTTCTAGCCATATGGTTATGCTCGTAGCATGTTTGATTCTGGGAGATCCCACTCCTCAAGCAATCCAATAGTAACCACGTAGAACGAGTCTACCAAAAGTATTCAAGATATCATATAGTATTGATACATCTCGAAGTTTCCATAAGATGTCCAATATCACTGAGACAAGGAGTCTCGAAATCATACCCAAATTCATGTTAATAGGATTCTACTCAATGAATGCTCATTCTGGGGGAAGTCTCTCCTTAAGCTATAAATCCATCGGGGACTCTTACCCAAGGTCATGCTAATTTTGGCCTCACCCAAAGAGAAAACATTTTTCAAGATTATATTATACATAGAGGGGATTCTCTTAGATAATACCATGAACCAAATTTTTATTACCCTGTAATAGAGGATATTCTCATATAATACTACAAACTATATTGATGTGTCTCATAACATAGGGGATTCCAAAGAACACCACAAACCCTACTGATATATCCAACTAGATGGAGGATTAACACCCATCACATGAATGTTGAATCAATACCCAATGAACTCCACCAAGGGTGATATAGTATCACTCTATTCCCAAGTAGGATTCCATAACTCTATTTGGGAATCTATCTCTTGAGGGGATCATCATGCAATGGTGTACCAAAACCTCAAGGAAATAACCAAGGGTAATCACTTCATATATATTGTCCCTTACTAAAAACCCACAAATTCATCTCAAAAGGACCACCCCATCTCAAGGGTCCAAACACAGTAGAGGGATCATCAAACAGACTTACAGTTCGAAAGTTATGGGTATTTTAGTAAAAAGGGTGTCTGGTGGGGTCTGGGTCCGGTCCAACTCAGTCGGACCGAACCAAACCAACTCGGACCGAGGTCCACTGACCCAACCCACATCGACCCAACCCGAACTGAGTTGACCCAACCTAGGTTTGACCTGACCTGGTTCAACCCGAACCACTATGGAGGCCCGTCCCATTACACCGACCTGACCTGTGGTGTTGGGGATGACCTTGGGCCGACCTGCCTGACCAACCCAGTCCACTTGAGTGGGTTGGTCATCTCCATTCAGTATGTGGCGAGCAGTGCATCCCACTCATGGTGGGTTCTTCTTCCCACTTGTAGTCATTGTCGTGGGTCACCACCATGGTCCAGCTTGACTGTGGCCTCTAACCACATCCATGAACCACCACTTCTCGTTGCCAGTGACCTCTGATCACTACCCACAGAATATGTTTCATGCCTCTTTCACTGCATTGGTGAGATTTCCTCATGCGTCCACCATCATGTGCCGCTGTTTGCACTGGTGGGGACTTGGTCCACCAGATCCACTCCGGTGGTCTGTTCTTGGATCCAAAATATGTTTCGGAGTTTTCGAGTCTCATTATTCATGGTTGGGGGTAAAAAATCACACCATGATTCCCTTTCTAGTGCAAAGATTTTTTCATGAGATATATCCTGCACTGCCTCGATCCAATTATCACCATCATCATCACAACTCTATCGTGTAGTGTCCATCCCAAACCTACGACATCAAATCATTTCACTAAGGATTTATTTCACAATGATCGATAAACCTCTGAAGGTTGAGTTATAGGCCCAATGAATAATTCTTATGATGAACAAATAATAGAGGGATGAATGGCATGAATCAACAAAAAGGGACGTATCTCAATCGATGTAAGTGTTGATCATGGTTCGTCTCCATTGGAATGGAAATTAATTTAAACCAAAAATCCATCACATAGGATTAATCAACATTTCATAACCAAGATCAAACTTCTGTTAAAACCCCACATATAAATCTCCCTTCCCACAAGAATGATCGAACCACAAGTCAACTTATTTATGGGTTGATTCACATTATATTTTTAAATATAATAATTTGGAAAGGAAAGATTAAAAATTAACATCAATTACCTTGATTTAGATCACTTTTAGATGTAGACTGAAGTCACATCATCACATCGATCCTTGTTTTGGTGGCATTTATCAATTCGTCACCGATTGATCGAATCCCAACCTCTGATCTGTCATCGCTGGTGAGAGATCTTCCTCCTCCTTACCATAGGGAAACTCCATAGAAATTATCTAGTGTTATGAATTATAAATTTGGACCATGTCCTAGATTAATGAAGGAAACATGTTAACATATTTACATGTTTTAGTGTTATTCTTTCACTTTGAAATAGCATCATCACGCTTCTTCATTTATTAAAAGGAGAATAGGTTGCTCAGTCACTGTGTCGTACTGTCTCCACACTGTGAAATGTTAAAAGGAAATAAAAATAACTTCATTAATTTTATTTTATTATCCTTTAAAAAGTTTGAAAATTAACTATTACCCACGACCTAAATTGATCAAGGTTAGGCTCCGCCTAAGGAAAGAACATCCTCACAAGCTCAACGGTACTCTCAGATTTCAAATATGAGTTATCGTTTCTTAGTTATAATGATTTTAAAAATAAAATAGTTTAATTTATTTATTTTATTTTTAGTTATGCCATTTTTATTTTTTCTAACTAAATACATGCGCTGACTAAAGTTAAGTTGCAGCTACGGTAAACCCGCCATCTAGAATGCAACAGAGCCCTCATATTTCTCATCTGGACAGCTGTTTTAGAGTTATTCCACTTTTTCATAAAAACCATTCATGCACGTTATTTAAAAACATAAAATTGTTCAATGAATCATTCTGGGAACACTAGGCCTAGAAATTAGATGCCATCTCATTTCCTGATCTCATAAATTTTTCCAAGTATTTTTTAAAAATACAACTGGGAAAATTTGAGTCACTACATGTGATATAGGGAAAAATTTTAAAAATTATCTCATGATAATAGAGAATAAGGAGTATAAATATTTTCACTTGTTTCAAATGAATCTTCACAAGATTAAATTAATTTAACTTCACATCTATTAATTTCATGTATAAGTACCCATTGTTGAGCAAAGTATTGTTTTCATCAATGCGTATTAATGTTATTTAAAGGGGGAGATTATTGAAAATAATACTCTATCTCTTTATGATAATTTTCATGCTCACAAATACCCTTAGTTATTTTCTAATGATTTCACTTAGTATTTTGTAGGAGATTATTAATTTATTTTACTCTTGAAATAAAGAGAATTTATTACTTAGCACGGAATCTGTTTTAGGGCATTCTAGAAACACTGTTCACATCTTACATAGATAAATATAGCACGGAATCTGTTTTAGCGCATTCTGGAATCACTGTTCATACCCTATGTGGATAAACGTAGTGTAAGGATGAAAAGTGTGTATAATTTTTTTTAAGTAAGAGAAAAGTATGGTTAAACAACCATACGTTTTTCAGCAAAGTATGGAAGGAGAACCTTACGTTTGGAAGGAACCTTATATTTTGGTTATTAGAAAAGTATGGAAGGAGAACCATACGTAAATTCTAAGTGGTACGTTTGTTTCTCAAAAGTATGGTTCATCAACCTTACTTTTGTAAACAATCATACATTCTTGGAAAAGTATAGATCAAGTAAAAGTATGGATCTTTTATCGTACGTTTGAATGTTGAATAAAAAGTATGATTGATCAACCTTACCTTTGTTATCAACCTTACATTGTCAACCTTATGTTTGTTATCAACCCTACGTTGTCAACCCTACGTTTGAAGACTGTGTTGTTAACCTTACGTTTAGAGGACACATCCTCAACCTTACGTTTGGTGTTGGAATTTTTCGGCAAATGGTTTTTATGTACAACGATCATTAAGCTGATTTCTGGGTGGATTTCAAGCCGGATTTAAAGTCATTTTTTTTATTACGACTTTGACTGATTCAAAGCTGTTTTATTAATGGATTTAGTATTGAATTAAAAGGAGCTTTTTATGCTGAGTCTTAAGGGAAGTTACAACTTCTCTGTAAATTCAAATTCTTGAATATCGCAAATCAGAAGGCGACTTTTATGGATCTAAATGTGCAGAAGATATGATTTATTATAAATGCACTCTCTGAAACACAAAAAGAAGAGGAGGTGATCGATCTATTTTTAAAAAAGGTGGAAAATAGAGATTGAAGCTATTTTACGTTGATCTGCTGATTCAAAAGGAGCATCAAAGCTCTGTTTATTCAAGAAGAAGTAATTCGATAGAAGATTCATCTGTTCTACATTGAATATCTACTATAGATCTACTACTGCTGAATTTGTGAACTATCTCTCTATATCTAATACAACTGGATCAAATCATAACTGATTCATCTTAAAGATAAATATTTCTAGAGGCTTTGATCCCTCTACTGTCAATTGCATTCTGTTGCAATTGTGAAGATCAACTGGAAATTTCTTCTGAAATTTTTTATTCTTGAGTAACCAGCTTCTCGTTCTAAGCTTTGTAGGTTCCAATTTGAACTAGAAGGATTTGTTTTTCCTTGGATTGTAAAGATATCAACCACCTATACTCAGTTGTGGATCAGTCTGTGGAAAAGAGGACCAGATAGTGAAAATCACCAATCTCATGGAGTAGAGCGTTGGTGGAGTGGACTAGTGGCTTTCTGTTCCCCGAACCACTATACATCTTTGTGTTCTTGTTTTTACTTTTTCCGCTGCACTACCAAATCTGATAAAGTAAAGGACAGAACTCGTTCAAGAAAATAGCTATCGGAAAAATTGCAAAAGACACAATTCACCCCCCTCTTGTGTATAATCTGTAGATTTAGATCCAACACCCATTAATCATTTTATTGAAATTTCATAAAATTTTCACCATTCAATTCAACATTAAAATTTTGATAACATAAATTTCAATCTATATAAATATTAGAATACTCTAACATTTTGCTATCACCACTATGTCATTCCACATATTTCATTTTATAAAAATAATAGGAAAGTCTTTAAGTACAAAAATATATAAAAATATACCCCACCTATAAACATCAATGTGATAAGTTAAACATCATTTGAAAGTAATATATAAATACTTAAGAATAAGCCTCAAATATTTAATCTAAAAACAAAATTAAAAAATCATTTATAGAATTTAAAAATAATAACATTATAATTTTATGAAATCTGAGGAATTATAAATACTCTTAAAATCCATATTTTTGTCTCTATGTTACAAATCCATTTTAGACATATCATCCCAAAAACATCATAAATATTCATAAATGATGAAACCAATACAAACACTATTATTTAAAATCCATCATTAAAAAAAATTAAGAACCATTTATAAAAAATATAATTAAAAAAACTTGGATACTGAGCTCACAAAATTGATTCCCCCTCTTGAGTAGTCTCTTTAACATTATCATTCCTTTTTAGACCTAACAATAAATGAACAAAATGAAACAAAAAAATCATTCCCTTTATGTTATTCAATTTTTCACATTAAACTCTACATATATCAAACGATACTAAAATGATATATCAATTAGATTGAACATATAAGATGGATCATGATAATAATTATGATTTTGGTACACATAAAGAATTTAATTCACTATTTACAACCGTGGAGGTTCATTAAACTGATAATTTATCCTATGAAGTTTCTCCAACCATTCAAATTTTATGGTCAATCCATGTCAAAATTTACATCCCATGTCAAACATACACTTCCAACATTGAGAAGAAACACAAAAAAAAACACTATCTCAAAATTAATACTCCAATGTCATCCTCCAATGATTCAGATAATATTTTTATTTAATTATTTAAGTCCTTATTAGATCCATAATTACCTACAAAAAATTATCTTAAACTATAACATCTCTAGACTAACTAAATGTTTCTTAGAAACCTCATCCCAATATAATAATAGACAAACAATTCACACAGAGTATGCCTTATAAGGTTTTATACCAATAAATGATTGATTATTATTTATATATGAGTATTACATAAAACATAAATAACCTCCCAATATTCCTCTAAAATTAATGATATATTCCATAGAAATATCCCTCCAATATATTTATTATTATCTCAATTTTTATGAAATTCTATAGATGGAATGTGGTTATAAGAAACTATCATATACCAAAGTCACACTAAAATCCCTACAACATCACAATTTTTTTATGTGCATCATGATCTAATACTATAACCTTTGAGTTTCCATGTTACGTGACCACCTCAATCACATAAACATTTTTTAAACTCTCCATTGATCTTGATTCATTAATCAAAAGTAAATTAATTTAATTTTTAAATTAATCCATGATAATTTAAATAGAATTATCTCCTTTTAGTTTATGAGGTAAACTTATTATTCAATACATAATGATACCCTCCCACAAAAACTATGTAGTTTCCTAGTATTATAGTCTTTTTTTAGGCCTGGTATTTGATATTGGCCTATGGGATTATAAGATGTGGGGATATAAACATAATTGCTACACCTTTTTACTACTAAACACAAAATTACTTATTAATGTCTAAAATTTATTTGAAACACATTAATGGGAAGAGTAATATTGATTATGAAACAAAAACAGAACATATTTCAAAATACTCTTTAGAATAAGAAGTTTCCTGTAGAATACCAACCTATGTTCCTCAAATTTTTACAATATTTCCAAAGTCTCACCATTAAATATCAGATCCATATATACCTTTATCGCATATTATTCTAATAGTTAATCAACTTCATGAAACACCAATTAAGATTTTCTACTCAACTCATAAAGATATTCACTCTCACAAATATCCTTATAACCAACAATAATAGATTTAAAAATTCAATTAATTTTTATTTTCCACTCTTCCTTAAATAATCATCCACAAAATAATTTTGACACAAAACAAAAATCGCTTCATTTCCCTTTCCAAAATATATTTTATTTCAAAGACAAAATTGGGGAGAAAATCAATGTGTCATTTCTTCTAAAATTATAATTATTTCATTAAAGGAAATGTCTAGGATCATAAAAATCAAATAATCTACAAAGGATGCACTAAGAGAATAATTTATCCAAATATTATACATTGACTCCAATATTTCATGCGCTGAATCATAAGTCACATAATTATTTTCATGAGTTCATAACTACCTATTCTCAAAATAAATGACTATTTTACATTTTATATAAACACATACCCACAATTATTGGAATTAATAAAAATATACTTTATATGTAATACCCTCTTAAAGTGATTGAAAATTATGAGGCTCAAAAAATAGGGTTTTAAACATTAAAATTTGAATATATATTTAATTATCTATATAAACTAATTATAAATAAAAGTTAATAATGAAAATGGAGTGTTAGTATTAGAATACCCATGTATAAACCTTTTATAATAAATAAAAAAATCCTATAAACCCCATTTCTTCTAATACATTAATTAGTGGAATCTATAAATAAATCACCTCCAACATTGTGATATTGACCACTACAATGCAGTCTAATATAACATAACACCAAAAAAAATTATACATGTTAAAAACTAACACAAATACATATTCTCACATAAATTATTCTATTTGGGTAACTCAAATACTTTTTTGATTATTTTCATTATATTCCTATAAAAAATTATAAAAAAATAAGAAAATTAGGGTTTAAACATAATTTTTATAATAGCTTCATAATCAAGGTTGAAATATTAAAATCACTAGTGGTAATTATCTAAAAAACCAAATGCACATAAGAAATGAAAATATATATTAGGGTCATATTCATCAAAATAAATTAGGTGATAAATGTATCTCAAATAGTTCTTACAAAACCAAATAGCCCTTTAAAAATATCAAAAAAATCATTCATCCTTGGATGAGGATATATATTATTCATTTAAACAAAATCCATCCACCAGTAGTATATAAAAATTATAAAACTATGATATTATTTATTTTCAAAAAACACTAAATCATACTATGGTTATGTTGAGTCAATAAGGTTTCCCTATGAATTTTTCAGTCCTCTATGTTTAGGTAGACTATTTAGTTAATAAGGTATCCTTATTACTCTACCATTCCTTCATGTTTTGACAATCACAAACATCTTATCTTAAGGAAAATTTCATTTACCCTATGTCTTACTTTTATAAGGAAATTTTCCTTCCCCATGGAAATTTATCCTTACCATATTTTTCATTGTTCATATTTTTCCTATGTAGAAAACACGGTTTCATATCCAAAACCTTGGACTCTTATAAATACATAGTTATAGATCATTATGTTTTCTTGGATAGAAATTATTAGGAATTCAAACTCCAAACTTTTTTAGTTTAGACTCCATGTTCTCTGAATTTAGACTATGAATTTTCTGAGTTTAGACTCCGAGTTCTCTGAATTCAGACTCCAAACTTTCTGAGTTCAGACTCTGAGTTCTCTAAATTCAGACTTCTAACTTTTAGAGTTTAGACTCTGATTTCTCTAAATTCAGACTCCAAACTTTCGGATTTCAGACTCTGAGTTCTCTGGATTCAGACTCTGAACTTTCTTAGTTCATATACAGAGTTCTCTGTATTTAGACTCCAAACTTTATGAAGTTCAAACTCAGAATTCTTATGAATTCCGACTCCAAACATTGTAAGTTCCGACTCCAAATTCTTATAAATTCAGACTCTGAATTTCCTTGAAATTCATACTCTAGAATTCTATAGAATTCTTGTTTTGAATTCCTTTGAATACAAAATCCGAATATCGATGTGTTATAGACCCTGAATGGTTTTTTGGTTAGACTCTAAACATTCATTTTTCCTTATATTCTGAAAAATGAATTTGGTCAAGAAACCATATTTTTTTCTTACACATGTTTTGGTTATAAAATGATTTCATGTATATAGTTACTAACTAATATTTGTTTGAGTGACACGTGTATAGGTCCCTCTAAGATTCAAGGAAAAATATGACTATTGGAAGAGGGATCCGAGCATTGAGAATGTTCCTATAAATATGAGCTCATTTGAACGAGATCACAACAAGTTGATCAATCTAGAGATTATATGCTACTGAATTGATTTCTATAGAGAGAGTCTTTCATTCTTTGTGCATACTGAACACCTTGTTCATAATTGCTTCTTGCGACTCTGAATGTTTCTGAGTATATTTGAGGGCTTCCGGGGATAGGAAGATAGAGGTGCCGACTACCTTAAAGTTTGAGGGCTTGTGGGGATAGCAAGATAGACTTTGATATTCATATCTAGGGCTTACTCTGGTGTGGGTAAGACATACTTTCTTGAAATAATAAATCAAGGGACCTTTATTCCAGGTTTCTGGATACCCTTCTCTTTGGGATAAAAGATTTACTACTAGTTACTAGTATTGTTTCAAGTTTTCTGCTACATTTTGGTTGTTGAGGAAAGTATAACTATATTATTCTTTCTTATACCTATATACTCTGATTTAGTGATATTCTATACTCTTTAAGGAATAATCTTTATCTTTATAAACTTTTGTTAAGTTTCATTTCATGAATCACTTTTTCATATTTACATTCTCAGAATCACATTTCCAAAATCAAGCAAGTTTATAGAACTTAAATGTTTTGTGAATTTACATTGTTTAACCTTGTTAAACTGTATAAATGTTTCTAACTAACTTTAAAAGTTCTCAAATAATTTTTAAAGTATACAATCCACCCCCCCCTGCTTGTATATTGATCATCCACATCATCATTTCTATCCTATAGTTGGTATCATGGGAGAATATCATACTCCATACCAACCTAACAATTGGTAACATAGGTTGACTACCTCATACTCTGGATTGATCCTTACAATTGGAATCAGAGTAGGTCTCTAAAATACTTATATTCACATATAAGTTTTCTTGCTCAAGTTTTTTATTATTCTATATTTTCCTTTCTTATGATATTTTTATCCTTGTTTAAAAACTTTTATTACTGAAAAATTTGTGTGGAAATATTTTCTTTAAGATGGAAAGAATGAATGTAGGTTTCATAGAAGAATTAAATCCTACTAGACCGCCTATTTTTGATTGGAATGATTATGAATATTAGAGAGATCGTATGAAGGCTTTTCTTATCAATACTGGAGTGGAAAACATTGTAATGTATCCTTGAATGCTAAATATAGTGATAGTAAATAATATGAATCCTCAGATGAAGAATCTTCTTCTGATGAAGATTATAATTTACCTGCCTTTGAAGAAGTGTCTAGGTTTTCTAGGATTCTTTAGAATGAAAATTCTAAAGTCAAGAGAAAGCTTGATAAAGAAAATTATAGGATTTTAATTCTTATTGAGGAAATATAAGATCATTCTAAATATCATGATAATAAAACCCTGATTTTGAATGTATTTCAAAAAACCTTGAAGAATTTAATTCTGAGAAGGATAAACTTACTAAGGATCTAGAAAAAATTAATTTCTAAGAAAAATGTTTTTGAGCCTAACTTTTGTGATAAAATTAATGTTTTAAAAGATAAGAACTTAGTTATTAGACTAAATTCAAAAATATTTTCCTTGATTAAGTGTTTTTCAAACTTTACTTTAGCAAATAAAAATTTTTATAAGATGTATTCCCAAATTCTACCTCTTAGGAATAATTATGGTTTTGGTTATACTAGTTCAAAACCAATTTTTAGTAACAATTACTTTGTCCCTCAAAATTCTCTATTCTGCACTAGGTGTCAGTGTGGTGGGCATTGGGAAAAAAATTGTTCATTAAACAAAACTCTGTCTTTAGGTTTTCATAAATCTTATTTCTCTAAGAAAATGTGGATACCTAAAATTATACTTTATAGAGTTTCTGGATCCAAAAATTTTGGATTCTGAAAGTCTAACATTCTTATTTTCAGGAAAACAAGAAAGTAACAATAGCAATATTTGGTACATGGATAGTGGATGTTCCAAGAATATAACTGGTAACAAAAACTTCTTTGAAAAGATTATCAAGATGAAAGGAGTAAAAGTAAATTTCAGAGATAATGCTAAGGGATAAATTATTGGTATAGGTAACATTGTTCTTCTTGGAAAACTTTGATTTCAAATGTTTTATTTGTTAAAGGTATTAAGAACAACCTCATTAGCATAAGTCAATTATGTGATTAAGGTTACCTTTTGAATTTTAGGATTGAAAATCTATTAATACACAATTCCAAGGAAGAGTTCATTCTTTCTGCTAATAGGTAAGAAAATATTTACACACTAAACATAGAAGACCTTAAGATCCAAGATCTACCTTGCCTTAGTACAATGGAAGATCATTCATGGTTGTGGTATAGAAGGTTAGGACACTATAATCTTAGGAACCTATGAACACTCTCTAATAAAAGACTAGTTAAGGATCTACCAGATCTTAGATTTGATTCTTCAAAAGTTTGTAATCCTTGTCAAAATGGAAAGCAATATAAATCAAGTTTTAAATCAGTCAGTGAAGTCTCAACCACTGATTCATTACAGCTAGTGCATATCTATCTCTTTGGTCCAACAAAAACTGGAAGCATTGGAGGCAAATATTATGTATTTTTCCTAGTTGATGATTACACTAGATTTGCATGGTTCTATTTTTTATAAAAGAAATCTGAAGCTTTTTCTTGTTTCAAAAGTTTTATAGCCCAAGTTAAAAATGATAAAAATCTTTTTTTGATAACTATTCATAGTGATCATGGAGGATAATTTTAAAATATTGATTTTGAAATATTTTGTGGTAGAAAAGGCATTACTCATAACTTCTCATCACCTAGAACACCTCAACAAAATGGTGTTTTTGAAAGAAGAAATAGAATTCTTCAAGATATAACAAGAACAAAGTTGAGTGAATATTCTATAGCCAAAAAATTTTGGTATGAAGCTACAAATACTGCTTTTTATACTATAAATTGTGTTTTGATTAGACCTTTTCTTAAGAAAAATCCTTATGAGTTATGGAATGGTAGAAAACCAAGACTTTCCTACTTTAAGGTTTTTGGTTGCAAGGTATTTATTCTAAATACTAAAGATAATATACAAAAATTTATACAAAAAAAATGATGAAGGAATTTTTCTATGATACTCCACAAACTCTAAGGCTTATAGAGTTTTCAAAAAAAATACTTGTACTATTGAAGAAATAGTGCATGTTAAATTTGATGAAACTTAACCTCTTGTTTTTAAACAACCTCAACTGACATCTTCGGATGTGTTATCAAAAACTAATTATCAACCTTTGTTAGAAGATCCTTATGATAAGGAAAATGTTTAATAAAATATTTCTAAAGCATTTACCCCATAATACTTTCTACCCTATGTTGATGAACAGGTTCTACAAAACCCAAATTAGTTGTTTCTAAAGAATCATCCCAGTGATAGTATCATTGGTGTTTAAATCAACATGTAAGGACTATAAGTTACTTAAGAAATGAAGTTGAACATCTATCATTCCTTTCCAAATTAGAGCTAAAAAGCACTAATGAAGCTTTAGGTTATGATGATTGGATAAAAGCTATACAAGATGAGCTGAATGAATTCGAAAGGAATAAAGTCTGGACCTTGGTTGAAACACCTAAGGAAACTTCTGTTATTGAAGTAAAATGGGTTTTCATAAATAAGTGTGATGAAAATGGAATCATAATAAGAAATAAATCTAGGTTGGTTGCTAAAGTCTATAATCAACAAGAAGGAATAGACTATGAAGAAACCTTTGCTCCAGTATCTAGACTTGAATCTATTCTTATTCTACTTGCTTTTGCAGGATTATTCAATTTCAAACTTTTTCAAATGGATAAATTTGTGGTTTCCTTAATGGCTATGTTCAAGAGGAAGTTTTTGTTGAACAACCTCCTAGTTTTGAAGATACAAAACATCCTGAACATGTTTTTAAACTTTCCAAAACTTTGTATGGACTTAAGCAATCCCCTTGAGCTTGGTATGATAGACATACATGATTTTTTATTCAAAATAATTATGTTAAGGGAAATGCTGATCCAACCATTTTTATAAACAAAGATAAGAAAAATGTTTTTATTTTTCAAATTTATGTTGATGACATTATATTTGGTTCAACTCAGCAATATTTAACTAATTCCTTTGCTGATATAATGAAATATGAGTTTTAAATGAGTATGATGGGTGAGTTAACATTTTTCCGTGGTTTCCAAATTTCTCAAAAACTAGTAGGAATCTATATATACCAACATAAGTATATTAAAGATCTTATTAAAAACTATGGATATGACAAAACTAAGAGTATAAGTACTCCCATTGGAACCTCAAATTCACTTGATCTTGATGAAGCTGGGAAATCAGTAGATCAAACATCTTTTAGAGGTTTGATAGGAAGTCTACTTTACTTGACAGCTAGTTGTTCGTACATAATATTTTCAGTATGCTTATGTGAAAGATATCAATCTAATCCTAAGTAATCTCATTTAAAGGCACTTAAAAGTATTTTTCTCTACTTAAAGGGAACCATGGATCTAGGACTCTTTTATACTTCTAGAAATGATTTTGTTTTAAAAATATTTTCGGGTACTGATTTTGGTGGATGTAGAATGGATAGGAAAAGTACATCCAGAACTTGTCATTTATTAGGAGAATAATTAGTTTCTTGGTCTTTCAAAAAGAAAAACTCAATAGCACTTTCCACTGCTGAAGCTAAATATATAGCGGTTGGAAGTTGTTGTGCTCAAGTATTGTGGATGAAACACACACTCAGAGACTATGGTATGATTTTTACCAAAACACAAATTTTGTGTGATAATACTAGTGTCATTTCCATAACTAAAAACCCTACACATCACTCTCATGAAAAACACATAGATATTAGGCATCACTTTCTTAGGGATCACACACAAAAAGGAGATATTATTCTTCAATTTATCGGAACACAATATCAACTTGCTAATATTTTCAAAATATCTTTACCCTCTAATATATTTGAATACATTTAATAGAAGTTAGGAATGATAACTATAAGGTAATCTTCTATGTTAAATTATTGTTGAAACCAATCTCTTTATAGCAAGAAACTCCTTTTCAAAGGGGGAGTAAATTTGTTTGTTAGATTTGTAAGATTTTCTAAAAAAAATTGTAGTCTAAATTTTTTTTCATAGTCATATTTTTTTTGTGATGAAAATTTTTCATAATGAATATGTTTGTAGTTCAAAATTTTCGTAATGAATATTTTTTAAAATTTTGTAGTGAAGATTTTTTAAATTTTCGTAATGAAGATTTTTTTTTAAAATTTTCGTAATGAAGATTTTTTAAATTTTCATACTGAAGATTTTCTAAATTTTTATAATGAAGATTTTCAAAATTTTTATAATGAAGATTTTCTAAATTTTTGTATTGAAAATTTTCTAATTTTTTTTTCTAAATGAAGATTTTCAAAAATTTTGTAATGAATATTTTCTAAAATTTCATAATGACAATTTTCAAAAAAAATATCATAATGAAGTTTTTTTGGTTTAAAATTTTTGTAATAGAAATTATTCATAGTTTAAAATTTTCATAGTTTAAAAATTTTCGTAGTTTAAAATTTTTTCATAATCAAAATTTTTAGAATCTAAAGTTCTTCAAGAAGAATTTTCCTCAATATGAATAATCATCCTAGAAATTCGAAATGTATGTTTCCTTTCTTAAATTTTCATAATCATATTTTATTTTGTTAGTATTTTCATCTATTTTTAAATTCTCGTATTCTATTTTTCTTAAATCCAAATGTTTTTAAAAAACCTAAAAAGATCAAATTCTATCAAAATTTTGTTTCGGCTATCATCTCAACTGTCAGATCTGATCACAAGGTTTCTCAACCATTGGATTGGGTATGGAAGTTGAACTGTCGTCCAAATTTCCTATATAAAGGACCCCCGATGGTTGTCCCACATCGAAATCCAAGATGTTCTGTATTAAATCCCTACCTTCCTACATAAGCCCATTCTGAATTTTCAAGGTTTCCTCAACTCTGAATGTCTGTCGAAGTATCTTCCCAGAAAGACATGTCAACTGTAAATCTGATTTTTGAATGAAAAATTTATAGAGAAAGTTTGGTACATCTAAATTTCTTTGTTAAGTATGATTCTATCATCTCAAATAACATCAAGCTGAATGGATGGGAGAGTGTTTGCGTATTGAAACCAGAAGCTCAGGATCTGGTATATCCAGACTAGTTGGTTGAATTCTATGAGTCGTCAATTTTTCTCAAGGAAGAAAGAAAAGATAAATTCTCTTTCAAAAGATATGGGAAGACTTATGCTCTTTCTTACACCAAGGCAACCATTTTGATTGGAGTTCCTTATAAAGGAGAAGCTGAGTTTTGTTCTCATAACCCGTCGGATGTTCAAGGAAGAATTGTTAAGGTGGAGGTTATGGATTGCCTTGGTCTTTTAGACGTCAAGACTCTAAAGATTGTTCACCTATCTACAAATTTCTGGATTCTTGAATTGTGGGTTCAAGGATTCATCATTCCGAGAAAATGGGAAAAGGATACTTTGAAGAAGAGTGATATGTATATCTTAGATTTCTTGGTGAATATAAGAATGATTAACTTGGTTAAGCATATCTTGGTTACAATTGATAATATAAATAATGGAAATCTAAATGATTATATTATCATGTATCCATACATTCTCTCAATGCTGATTGTTCGGTGCTTAGATTCCTTCAAAATACCTTTTAGTTCTAATCCAAGAAATTGAAAAGTCAAGATAGTAAGTCATGACACTCTAAGAAGGATGAATGTTGTATTTTCTAAAGAATCTGTAGAATTTTATGATTTAACTTAGGTGGAGGTAGAAGCCTTATCGAAGAAATAGGAGGCTACTGAGACCTCTAAGAAGGGAGGAAAAAAGAGGAAGCTGAAGGAAGTAAAATAAAAAAGAAAAGGCCCAAAGGCTAAGGAAACCCAATCTTAACCACCAAAGACTAAGAAAAAAAAGAATATATGGATGAGGTAGTAGAAAATGGAGGAAAAATAAGGAGAAAAGGAAAGCAGGGGAGCTTAGATTTGGTTTGGATCCTGCTAAAGCAAAATCTTTAAAAGAAAAAACTGCTGATGGGCTTGAAAATCAAGAAAAAGAAAAGAAAAAAAGAATAATATGATTGAAGTAGAGATTATTAAATCTATTCTAAAGGATGTTGAGAAAACCTATGAGAAAATTCTAGTACCATAATCCTTCTTTGTAGAGGTTTTACCAGAGACACCGGGAAAGATATTTTTGACTATGGAAAAAGTTCAAGAAAAAGTAGTAGAGGAAGAACATGATGAAGAAGAAGTTAGTGATGATAGTGAAGATCTCATTAAGCAAGTATAATATTTTCATGAGAAAGAAAGTCCATCTGAGAAGATTTTAATCCAAACTTCTCAAGATGAGTCTTCAAAGCTTTCTACCCCTGGGAAAGATGATAAAGGTGAAGATAAAAATGTTGAAAAAGAAGTGAATAATATGTCTGAAGAATAAAGTTCTAATCATTATTTCACTCACTCAGAGGATGATGAGACACGAGTTAAAAAAGAAAAAGTTGATGAAGACTGAATTGTTCAGTTGTCTGATAGTAAACACAAATCCCCTAACCAAGAGGAATCCATTCCGAAGGTTGATAAGGGAAAACAGGTGATTTTTGATACAACTAGTAAAGCTGTTGTTAAGAAGAAATATGTTGGTGGTTCTTCAAAGAGGAAAGTTATTGATATAGAGGAAGAGTCCTCACCAAGTAAAGTATCAGATTCAGAATCGTCCTCTATTGGACATGATTTCATAGTCCAGTATTTGAAGAAGCTTGTCGGCACTATTCTAATATTTCCTAGAATTAACTCGAGATGTCAAATTCTTTAACACACCTTAAATCAGAAATTGGATTTAGTATCCATGGTCATGGATAAGTGTGTCAAGATTGAGGCAAAATTTAAAACTTTTTTCTTAAACTACGAAGCCCACAAAAGATCTTGCAGGAAAATGACCAGTTGGTCGAGGAAAACTATAGAAGACATGAGAGTTCTTGATGAGTTTCAAGAACGTGTCAAGGATGAATTTGACACTGAAGATGTGAAGATCAAGGACCTCGCAAATAGCTTCAAGGAAAAACTAACCCTGTAACAGAATTCTCAGATTCAAGAAGTGAAAGACCCTAACGGCAAGTTGTATTCAGTTGCTCAAAGCTGGAAAAGAGAAAGGGATGTCAAGATTGAGATAGAGGAAAATCTTTTCAAGCAGGAAGAAGCCTTAAAGGATCAGGAAGAGGTTCTTAAGGCTCAGGAAGAAAGAATCAAATCCTTTGATAATAAATTAGAGGATCGGGATTAGATTCTCAAATGTGCAGAAGAAGACCACAAGGAGCTCAAGATGCTCAAAACCATTGTAAAGAAGTTGATTCCGAAGGAGAAGGAAAGATAATCTTGTTCAATTCCGATATTTTGTTGTATTCCTTCCTTGTACAGATTTTTTCAGTCATATTGAAATTTTTGGATTACACTTCATATATTTTTTTGTCTAGTACTAATATTTCAGGTGCCATATTTTCTTTTCCATTCCCTGTATTCCTTTTTGAAAATCACAAAGGGGGAGAAAGGAAAAAATAATACTAAGAAAAGAACAAATTTCCCTAATGGGGAGTTCATCTAAGGGGGAGTTCTTATCCAAGAAGATTTTCGTATGCAATACAATGATAAGTCTCATTCTGAAAATCTAGAATACGGTCCTTAGTGTTTCAAAAGTCTAAGGGGGATTTAGTCATATTCATCTTTTCCCATGTGTTAAAAGAGATAAGTTTTACTTTCAAAGTCAAGAAAAATATTTTCTAAACACTTATATTCTTTTTCTTAAGGATTTTTGTGCATTCCAAAAAGGGGGATATTATTAAGTCAATAAGGTTTCCTTATGACTTTTTCATTCCTTCATATTTTGGGAGATTGTTGAGTTAATAAGGATTCTTTATTACTTTATAATTTCTTCATGTTTTGAAAATCAAAAACATCTTATCTTAAGGAAAATTTCATTTACCCTATGCTTTACTTTCATAAGGAAATATTCCTCCCCAAGGAAATTTATCCGTACCATATTTTTCATTGTTCATATTTTGTCTAAGTAGAAAACTCAATTTCATATCCAAAACCTCAGACTCATATTAATAATTAGATATATAGCATTTTGTTTTCAGGATCCGAATTCTTCTGAATTTAGACTCTGAACATTCTGAGTTCAGACTCTGAGTTCTCTAAATTCAGACTCCAAACTTTTTGATTTCAGACTCCGAGTTCTCTAAATTTAGACTCTAAACTTTCTGAGTTCAAAATCTGAGTTCTCTGAATTCAGACTCTGAACTTTCTTAGTTTAGACTCTGAGTTCTCTGAATTTAGACTCCTAAATTTTTGAAGTTTAGACACTGAATTCTTATGAATTCAGACTCTGAACTTTGTAAGTTCAGACTCCAAATTCTTATGAATTCAGACTCCAAATTTTCTTAAAATTAAGACTCTAGAATTCTATAGAATACAGGTTCTGAATTCCTTTGAAGACGGAATCCGAATATCGATGTGTTATAGACACCAAATGGTTTTTTAGTTACACTCTAAACTTTCATTTTTTCATACATTTTGAAAAATGAATTTGGTCAAGAAATCATATTTTTACTTACACATGTTTTGGTTATAAAACAATTTTGTGCATTCAATTACTAACTAACTGTTGTGTGAGTGACACGTGTATAGGTCCCTCCATGATTCAAGGAAAAATATTACCATTGGAGGAGGGAGCTGACAGTTGAGAATGTGCCTATAAATAGGAGCTCATTTGAATGAGCTCACAACAATTTGATCAATCTTGAGATTACATGCGGCTGAAGTGATTTCTAGAGATAGAGGTTTTCATGCTTTGTGTGTACAGAACACCTTATTCAGAATTGCTTCGTGTGACTTCGAATGTTTCTGAGTACATTCGAGGGCTTCCGGGGATGGGAAGATAGTGGTGATGACTACCTTGAAGTTCGAGGACATACGAGGATACCAAGACAGACTCTGATCTTCTTATCAAGGGATTACCCTAGTGTGGGTAAGACAGACTTTCTTGAAAGTATAAATCAAGGGACCTTTATCCAAGGTTGTTTGATACACTTCTCTTTAGGTCAAAATATTTACTACTAGTTACTTGTATTGTTTCAACTTTTCTACTGCATTTTGGTTCTTGAGGAATGTATAACTATCTTATACTTTCTTATACATGTATACTCTGATTTAGTGAGATTCTATATTCTTTAAGGCAGAATCTTTATCTTTTTAAACTTTTGTTATGTTTCATTTCCGGAATCACTTTTTCGGAATTACATTCTCAGAATCACATTTCTAGAATCAAGCAAGTTTGTAGAACTTATAGGTTTTTTGAATTTACCTTGTTTAACCTTGTTAAACAATAGAAAGGTTTCTAACCAACATTAAAAGTACCTAAATAATTTTTAAAGTATACAATTAACCCCCCCCCCCTTGTATATTGAGCATATACATCATCATTTCGATCTTACAATTGGTATCATAGAAAACTATCATACTCCATACCAACCTAACAGTTGGTATCAGAGGTTGGCTACCTCATACTCTAAATCGATCCTTACAGGTTAAACACAATAAAAAATAATCCCATATTGTAACAAATTACTAATATGAGCCCTTAATTTCCAAAGGTTCACAGTTGGAATACATTACATATCAATAATACTATAGAAATTCCCATTCTTAAAATATTACGATAAATAATCTCTTTCCTAAAATCAATATCATAACCTCATTTCGAAAAATATCAGTATATTACCTTAATAATCCATGGAACTCCAACATAATCATATAACTTTCATGATGAATGAAACATTCCATGTGAGATGAAGTATTTTGTGCCTTAATATATCTCTACCCAAAAAAATATTTCTCTGTAGGTAAACACAATTTAATCACAATTTATATTATAAAATGTGTCACCTTATTGGTAAAAATAGATAGAATCATATTTGAATTACAACTAAGGAAAATTAAGTATAACAATATACATTTCTATATAGTATAATGATGTCTTCCACCTGAATCAAACTTATCCAAAAACTACCAAAAAATGAACACCTCATCCAACATAATTTGGCCTATAATTGGAAAAATCAATACTAATATCTACTGATGTTTTAACACTGGTAGATACGACCGATAAATTTTAAAAGGGGTTATAATTGAATTTTAGGCACCATTATCAAAAAATAGTAGTGATAGTTTATTAGTTGAAAATTATACATTGAATATCCTATGGATCATATATTTTTAAAAAATTAATGGTAAATATTGTGCCACTACTAGTTTCTTTTCTTCATTATTCATCGCTCCAAATTCTACATCCTCTTTGGTCTTTATTTTTTATCTTGATTATGATTTTCCCTTCAAACACCATTGTAACACCTGGGCAACAATTATAGTAATTATTCTTTTCATTCTAAAAAAACTACAACATTATGTACATAAATTTAATCAATAATGTGATTTAAATGTATCTTTCAACATTTTACAATTTTAATTCGATGAAATGAAATGAATTATTCAATTTATTGTGTGAAAATTTAAAAATGGTGAATTTTTTAGATTTAATTGAAATAGGTTTTTTAGTGAAATAATGAAAATACATATTTTACTAACAAAGTATATTTTATTAAAATATCATGATTTAATAATGAAAAAAAATATTATTAAAAAAATTAGATAAAATATATATTTAATATGATATTTAATTATATTAAAAATATATTTTTTAACTTAGAAAATAATGTTTAATATTTTTGAAATCTTAATAATATATTTATTAAAATAAAAACTATTTATTGTTCTTAAATTTTTGCCAAGTATTAATTACCCTTGAGTTTTGGTTTGGTTTAAATTTCAAAAGAGAAATACAATTAATTCTATGGTAATCAATACTATACTTTATTTTTCTATAAAGTCAATATTATTTTTAAAACATACATTTTTTTAAAATGTGTTTTATTCCATTTTATGAACATACGTTAAAATTATTTCCTACAAATTCTATGAATTAAAACATGTAAATTGTATTTCATATTTTTAATAAAAAAATTAATATTGGTTAATTTATTTAGATTAATAAATTTTTATATAATGAATAGTAACCATGATAATAATTTATCCCTTTAGTAGATGGAAAAATATATTTAAAGAGTTAAAAGAAATGGATAATGCTCTAAGTTAAAAAAATACACTAGATTAAAATTAATTTTTGGGCTATATTAATAACTTAACCATAAATATTCCAATCTATTAAAAGTTGGTGCTAATTTACTTGAGTATACATATGATATATAATAAATTTTTAGGTATTTACATGTCTTTCACTTACCTCACTTATAAAAGAGAACTTAATCACCTCACTTATTGCAACATACTAGGTAAATGAAGAATAAAAAATTTTCATATTTATTAATATTTGTGAATTAAAAATTAATTTTACTTTAAAGGGTTTTCTATGTTCGATATCGTAACTGATACGCAACAACTGGTTTCTTTGAAATCTTACGTTGCATACTAATAATATAATATTATTATTTTAAATGGTAGTTAACTCCTATTCATTGTATTGGCGGGAATGAGAAAAACTAACTATAATATTATTATACATGTTTTTTAACTGTATTTACATTTATCCAATAAAAGTTAGTGACTTAAAATGTGAATGAATCTAATTTTAAGCATAATTTACATTAAAAGGTCGATTTACTGCCTTTTAATGGCGAACCCTCTTTAAATATAGTTTTTGTCACTTTAATACATTATATTTGACCAAATAAAATCCTTCTTTAGAATGGGGACATCAAAATTTACTTTGTGTAAATTTTTGGAATTTTTTCGATAATGTTCATTTTTTAATGAATAGTGAAAATATTGTATTTTAATTCAAAAATTTGTTTTAATTTAATTCATTTATATAGTTAGATTATCTTTTTAATTGGTTCTAAAGTGTAATTAGAATATTCGTTTAACATTTAATCCAATTTTGGTCATTAGAATTAATTTCACTTTGAAATTGGATATAAACAAGTGTCAATATTTTGATAGTTATTATATTTTAAAAACACGCTATTTGATTTAACAACGGGAATTAATTTTATAATTAATTAATTCCACATTTATGTTTTGAATTTTTAAAATTTGACATCATTTTTGAATTCATAATATCAAATATATCTTAGGCTTAATTTTTGGTATTTTTCTGAAAAACATCAATTTTTGATGAATAGTGAAACCACTTAGTAGAAGTTAAAAAACTGACTTTTTCATTTAAATGAAATTTTACCACTTCTATGAATTTAATTTCCAAAATCCGACATACATGGTTGTTATTAGTAAGAAAAATTTTGTACAATTAGATGAAAATAATTTTTGGTGAATAGTAACTTTTGACTTTTTTTACCGCGGTTAAAGGTAAATAGGGTAATTCAAGGTAAAAATAATATTATAATAATTCAAAATTACCTTAACACTTTTCCTAACCTTATTGGATGAGTAATGTCTGACCATGGGCATCCTTTGGTCGATTTTGGGACCCCATGGAGCCACTTATGAATGATAATGACACTTTTGATTAATTAATTTAAAGTAAAGGCAATAATGAAAAAAACAAAAATATTATAGTAAATTAATTTTTTATGGTGTTATATAAGTCATATTTTCGACTATAAATATTCATTGGAAATATAAAAATATTTCATACATCATGGAAGTTTTTTTATAATTTTTAGTCATCGAATAAATTAAATTATTTATGACACAATAATGATGCAGTATTTATCTCATTAATAAATGCTTTAAATAAATAAGATTATAATGATTAAAATATTATCCAAAACCTGTCCAATTCCTATTGGATGATTTTATTTTGACCATGAGTCATCTTATATTTGACTCTAATGATTTTTGGACTTTTAGAAACCGAATATCATTATATAATAAAATAATATTTTCACACTTTCCTAAAGAGCCCCTCCTCTCCCTTATAAAAGGAGACCACTTCTAACCAATTCTTCACACATCTCAAGCCTTTTCGCTCACAAAACCTCTGCCCAATTAAGCTCCATACATCTTTATTTTCCACCTAGAAGCCTTACCATATGCAGAAGCCACTTTAACAAACCATTTTGGTTCAAACCAAAGGAAGTTACCCAAATTAAAGGTAATGGTTTCTCTTAACTTCTTTTATTTTATTTTACTTCTCCAACCCATAAAATATTTTTATTCCTTTATTTTATAACAAAAACAATATTCTAAATATACTAATATGTTGTTTTGATAATTATTTGAACTACACCTACACACACGCCCATCTAATGGGTGAAGAACATACTGTCTCTGTGGATGACAAACTAATGCCTCACCAAACGATGATTGTTAGATTATCTCCTACCACCTCTCATGGTGGCCATTAAGAAGACACTATATTTATATATGATATATATTATGTTTATGTTTTCTTTATGCTTCTTTATTTTTATTTTATATAATACCTTTATGGTTTCCATTATGTGTAAACATGATAATTTCATTTGAAGAAGTGCGGACTACCACCCCCTCAAAGTGATATGACCCGTTAATGCCATATGTGGGATGTATAAAGGGTGGATTTAATTATATTATATATGATATTATACTATAATTATAATATAAATATGTATCATTGTGTTTTAATTCCATTAAAATAATAAATATAAATGAAAGTAGCGTTCATGCGTACGTACGACTTACCATCTCCATGAATGGTGCATTTCATTTATTACCTCATAATGTTATGTACTATTATAAATACATGTATATAATAGATATATATGATATATATGATATCTAAATCATGAATATCATTCTGGATATAATGGAATATTGACCACATGGACAACTTGTAAATATAAGGTGTTCATTTTTTACTTAAGTACCAAATATCGATAAAATGGCCATTATTAACTTGAATGATTATATAATGTTTATAACATGGTAATAAGTGATATAAAAGGAATAATAAACTTGAAAAAGGTTCTTAAGAAAGTAGAAATTAACTTTAGTTTATTATTCAGGATATTAAATAACGATCGAGTCAAGTCGGGCACGAGGTAAGGGACTTCGTCTCAATCTCCTTTCATTGAGGCCTATTTAGATAATATATATACCTTCTTCTTTTACGCGGTGTATAATTAAACCCATTTGACATATACTTTCATTCAAAGGGAATATTTTTCTATAAATCATTTTACTAAATGGCAAACTGAATGTTTTCAACATTTTCGGCGACAATAACCTCTCTGTCGTCATAATCGTTATTTGGCTTCCTCTATAAGCCTTAATGTTTTCTAAAATGAAAAAGGAAACCCTTATTATTTTTTTGTGTGTTTTGTTATTGAAAGTGGTTTTTGAAATAGATTTATTATTTCAAAATCTTGAAATTATTTCTTGTGATTGCAAATTAAATGTTATTAGTGAAATGTTTATATTTTCAATATTTTATGTGTTATGATTTTATAATGGTACTTGGACATTTGATGGGTGGTTACATGATAAACCAAATGACGGGTGGTGTTGTGATAAACCAAGATGGATGGTTACATTATATCCTCCAATGGTATGGAAGTCATCAGTATGGCTATTCCATTCAGTGATATGTGTGGAAGCCGACCGTATGGTTATTCCATTTAAGTATGTTTATGTCCCAAGTTACCTTTATATGTTATGTGTTCTTTATATTGTTTTTATGGTAATATTTTGGTTCCAAAATGGAAAGAAGTAATCTTTTATTCAGTGAAGATTATTTACTACTTCATAAATATTATAAGTATTACTTATGTTAAAGTTTTCATGATTTACTTTTTGTTTTGAAAAACTAACAGTTTTCCTTCATTGTATATCCCTTACTGAGATTTTTATGCTCGTCCCAAGTTTATGAAAAAATTTTCATAGGACA
This sequence comes from Viscum album, assembly GCA_963277665.1. Classification (NCBI taxonomy): domain Eukaryota; kingdom Viridiplantae; phylum Streptophyta; class Magnoliopsida; order Santalales; family Viscaceae; genus Viscum; species Viscum album. The sequence continues at coordinate 1,322,368,389 of OY728142.1, read as the reverse complement.
TAATGTGTAATAGGGTCAAGGATAGGATCAAGGAAAATTCAAGCTATCTTAAACATGGAACTAGACATGACTCTTTTTTTTCAAGAGTTTTTATTTTATGAAAAAAATGGAAACTGAGTAGAAGTGTCTACTTTGTAATCTTTTGAGATGTAATAGTTATGTCCTAATTGTATAAAACTCTAAACCTGAAAAGATCCTCAATGTGAATTATTCATTTAATTCAATATTATGTAATGTTTTAAGGTCAGGTCATTATACTTATCTATACATTAATTTCCTCTTTATATTACCAATACTAAACAAAAAACATTACAAAATTTTCCTTTCACTTCTTAGAAGTCCTATTATCACTAAAAGAAAACATTAAGAATACTTAAGGTGTAATCCCAAGGATCTTTACAAAATAAGAGGTATATATTCGTACTCAACTTTTTAAATAGAATTTATTCGTAAACCTCATCAAGATCTTCAACAAAAAACCTAAAATATCTAATTCTTTGTCTATATTATTCTGATATTTAGTATGTCAATAATAAATCCATTTTCAATCTAATTTACATGCAATGGAAGATGAATACATCACTCTTACATACGAACAAACTACCATCCCAATGTATTCGGGTTATTAATTTCTTATTATATCCTCAATTGGCTTGTTATAATGATTAAATTAATAAATATATATGGTATTTATAACATAATTTTGATCCTAGAAATATAATATATCATCTACATTCTTACAATACAATCAATTAGAAAATTATAACATCCCTCCTAGTTACATGTGAACTACTACATCCAGGAAGCGATGAGATTTTTTTCCCAATTAACACAATGAATAGATGATTAAAAAGTTTTATATAATAAATAAAACTTATTTTAATAAATATATTAAAATTATATAGATTAGGGAACCATTTCATAAAACCATTATCCAAAGTCAATACTCTGATGTAAGTTTTGGTAAATTAGCTGAACTACCTTAAGTGGTCAGTGTAGGAATGAACTATTCAATGAATTGGCTTTAAATGATTATTAAAAAAATGAAATATATATATGAAAATTGTTATTATAAAATCATTTAATAAATATAAATTTATTAATTTGTAGGATATCATGTTTCCATATAAATAGGAAGCTAAAGTAATTCTTTTCAACACAATTATATTCTATTGTGAAATATTTTATATTATGCACAAAATATATTTTTATTGTGTATATGATAACCCATTGAAATATAATATCATTAATTAATCTTAATTAATGCTATTTAATTCCATAATTTTAGTATAATTTTGTTAGGTAAGTTAATTAAAAAGTTACTAATGTGGTATGAGTTTTTTTTCAATCCTATGCTTATTTGGACTAATCATGTTTATATATATGTTAGAGAAAATATATTCATTTTATTTATTAAAAAATATAAATTTTTGTAACACCCAAAGATTTAATTGTACATTATCTCATTAAAGTAATTCAATATCTTGAACTACGCACAACATAGAGTTCAAGAGCACCACAAGTTACTAAACTAACCATTCAAAAAGCGGTTATGAATAGTATTAAATGCATTTTGAATCTTATATATTCTATATAATTTTAACATCCATATTATGTGTTTATTAGACATAATATAATAACAAATTCATTTGGTAAAATTGACATCATTTTTGAATTTTGAATATCAAAATTATCTTAGGGTAAAGTTTTGTTATTTTTCTGAAAACTTTCAATTTTTGATAAATAGTGAAAAACACAGGGTTATTATTTAAAACTGAAATTTTATTTAAATAATTAGTTAATTTATTTTAATTTATTTTAAGTAAAAATAGATATATAATCCCTATATAATTTCAATGTAATTCATTGGAGTCATTTTATATTAAGTTTAGATATATAAATTTTTATCGAACTTTTTACCGTCTTTTACCCACCTCTGAGGAGCATTTGCAAATCTGCATAAAACTTAATTTTACCGCTTTAGTGAGTGAAATTTCAAAAATTCGAGAGACAAGGTTAATATTAGTAAGTAAAATTTGGTTCAATAAGATGAAAATATTTTTTCCGTGAATAGTAACTTTTGACTTTTATTTACCGCGGTTAAAAGTAAATAATGTAATTAAGGGTAAGAATGATATCATAATTACCCTAAAACATTTCCTAATTCTATTTGATAATTATAATTTGACCAAAAAAACCTTAGGAAAAAAATATAACCCCCTTTGGCCCACTTTGATAAGATTAGGATATTTATTATTATTTTATTTAAAGAAGAGTTAAAAGAGTTAAATTTAATGTTTAGTAACAAAACCATTTTCAATATAGGGTTATACATAAGATAAATTAGACTATAAATATAAATTATAAAGATAAAAAAAATTATGCATAATTGTATTTTATATATAATTTTTAGGAATTAAATAACTTAATTAATTTATGAAAAAATGATGATGCAGTAATTACCTAATTAATGAGGGATTAAAATAATTGATATTATAAATATCCAAATAAATGTAAATTGAGACTTATGATGAATTACACTAATTTTTTAGTTTAATATGACATGTTAGGGTTGGTTAAATAAATATTATTCAAAGTGATAAGGTTTTTATGGATTTCAAAAAAATCAAATACTAAATAGTGTCAAAATTGACATAATTGAGTTTTTAAAAAACATATTATATTATTAATTGATATAATATTCCTTAAAATATAAGGATCATCCAAAGGACTTATATAATGTAATATATATTAATAATGAACCACATGGGGTTCTCTTTTCTTGTTATAGTAAGTTTATTAACCATATAATATAAAAATACATAGAGACATGGTAAATGTCAAACTATTTAACTAAGAGTTAAATCTAAAAGATAAGGTTTATATGATGACCTAAACCTGTCTAAAACCTATTAGTTGAGAGGTCTTGGACCCATGAATACCTTAGACTTTAAATAATTCATTTTTGAGCCATTATAAATAGAAAATGATTTTATTATAAAATAATATTTCACGCTTTTCCTAAAGTGAACCTCACCTCTCTTATAAAAGGGAACTTCCACTTCCCTTAACTTCACACCTCCAAAGCATTTTGGATCAACAAAACCCTGAAAAAATATCCTCTCAACATTCCTCCCTTAATCCTAGAGTCCATCTATTGGTCAGAATTCAAACCTAAGGAGACCTTTTAATCAAATCAAAAGGAAGAACCTGAAGAAGAGGTAAATATTTCATCACCTCTTTCAAGTTCTTTTCTTCTTCCACATCCTCTTTCTTTATTGTTTCAATTGTAAAATAATAACTTCATTATCTTCTATATACTGTGATGTTATTATAAAAATGTTACAACCATATTCATTATTCTATCCATCCTATAAATGACAAAGTCACCGTACGAGCGTACGTACAGATTACCATCTCCACGTCGTGGTGTAGTTTGTTATTCAAACACTTCATTATTTGGATGGGTATAATAATGAGTACAACTGATGTAAATAATAAATATAACATGTTAATGATTTTGTATATATGATATACCATTCAATCACAAACTATTTCACCATCAATATAATGATATTGTCGCTCATGCGTACGTACGGATTACCGTCTCCATGAATGCGATAAGATTCATTCCCCATTGTAATCATTCAAGAATATTTTTTATTTTATGATTAAAAATAATGTTTACGAACATAAAATCATTCTATATATGAATAAGATACATCCTATCTATAAAAAACATGGATTACATAACCAATCATATAAAGGAAAACAAATCAGTTAACACCCGAAATGATGATACTACGAAAATATTATTAACAAATCAATATTATAAGATCATATATCCATCCAATGGACCGAATGCCTTTATTTTTTATTGATTTTTTATAATACACCTTTCAAGGGGTGGGTTATAACCCTTTACAAGGCTCTTACGCATAACTATTACATGGCACATAGGCCTTAGAAGAATTCATTTCCTGTAGGCTTCAAACATTACATACAACCCAGAATAACTACTTCGAACTTCTCCTCCTTAGCATCTTCATCATAAAATCAGCTATCCACCTTCGCATGGCTATTAGGCTAGGCATTCCTCTGCATGCACAGGCTTGTCCCGATGGCAGGTGTCATACACTCTCATTCTTGTAATCTGTTTAGCTTCTGCTGTGGTGAAAGCTCCTTGCCCATCCTCCTTGTAGAGCTTGTTCCCTGTAGATTGTCTGGTTTGAATCTGCACTTAAGGTGACATGAATTCCTTGAGGTGGCCCGAAGTCTTGGGTGTCCTGAAGGCCTTAAAGGACTTGAGGACCAAATCAGTGGCCTGAAATCCCAAACGGGGGCATATTCCCAGCTACTATAGTGTCAAACAGTGCTTTCTACATTTCCCACTACAGTACTGCTACAGTACCCCAGAAATTATGTCTCTTCTGGGAGGTTAACATACCATCGACTAAGGAAAAGTATATGGTAAAGGTTAATTTCACAATATATTTATTATCTGAGGCTGTTTTTACGTAATTATCTACTGGGACCTCTTTATCATCCAAATCTGTGTTTTCTTAAAAATTTATTTCAAATCATTTTTACCATTTACTAGACAATGGGTTAAAGTCATTTATACCCTTATTTTACCATATATGTTTTGAAAGGAAACTTTCTGTCATTTTCCAAACAAGGTACTTTATGACCTTTTCAACAAAATTAAGGTAAGAAATGCCTTTTTTAACTTATACAGTGGGTGCGGAAATTTTTCACCATTATAACATTGTTGAAGATTCCCATACAAGATTATAAGAATATTTTCAAAATAAATGTTTTCTTTTTTAATTATATAAATTTCAAATGATTTTAAAATAGAAAGAGATATTTCTCTACAAAAATTTTTTATTTCATCTATGTCAACATCCTGTGATGGATTTTTAGCTTGTTTGAAGTTTATTTATTATAATACAAAACTTCCATATTGTATTGAAGGTTTTGTGATATTTTTGAATGTGGATGTGTTATTTTTAAACTATTCATGGTTTATGGATAAATTATTGAAATCTTTTATGCTGGTTTTAATATGAATGTTTATGTTATGCTTAAACCTTTTCATATGTAGAATGAATTGGACTTAGTAAGTGATGGGTGGAGCCCGCTATAGCTCATCAATGTATCGGTAGGTCTCATGAGAGAAAATAATGTCTTGTCACAAGGCCTTGACAAAATCTTATTTGTATTCTTGGAATAAGGCCTTTACTATGTGGTTATGAAGTCTGGAATTATGTGTTCCCTCATTATGAAAGTGGTTATTGATATTGCATGTGATTATTCAACTAGTAGAATATCCATGTGAATAATTAAATGGAATTATTTGATTTTATCTTTCCCATATTATGCTGAAGTTCAAGTTTAAAAGGCTTTTGTTTTAGTCTTATACATTACTATAAATGTTTGTTCTTATTTATGAATGTTTCCACTATATTTTTTTCCTTATTGAGCATCTAAGCTCACCCTTTTCTATGTTTTAATTTTCCCAGGATTCCAAGAAGTGTATTGTGATTGATAAACAGGGTTAAGATAAGGGATTAATGGCATTCTCAAAGGATAATTTATGTTGTGTTTTATATTCTAATGTGTAATTTAATGTTCATGTATGTAATCTATTTTCCAAAACTGGTAAAATGATCGGTCTTTCGGGACTTGATTCCTTATAATCATGCCGATGTATTAAAATAATGCACTGACTCCCATAACTAGGGTCAAGGCATTACAGTTGGTATCAAAGGAAGTTTAGAAACAACCTTGGAAAAAGATTTAGATAAAATCTGATTAGATAACATTACCCTAATATGAACTTTGAGGATTAGTATAGAAGGGCTTCTTATAATTTTGGTACTGTAGAGATTTTCTGAGTTTTCCAAGCAATACATCGATGTCTGGATATGAACTGGTAGAGACAGCTCTAGCATAGATGTACCTATGGGTAAAACCCGACAACACCTCATTGAGCTAGACTCGAACAAGAATTAGTGCACAACAATGGGCCTTGATGTACTCTTGGTTACGACACTCCTGGGGTATATGCTTAGGATAATTAACATTTTCATTATATGCCATTATGAAGGATTTTGGAGTAAATACTTCCTCAAAGAAAGCATTTTATGATTATAGATTATATGCATAATCTTTTTAATTTACGTTAGGGACTTTACAAGTTTGGAATTATGAATTTCGATTCATAAAATAACTTATTGTATGTCATTGTTTAGAAATGGTGCCCAGTAGATGGAACGAGAACTCCAACAATACGTATGATCCAAAGAGTAAGAAGTATCATATCTTTCATGGTATTAAGCCATCATTTAGAAAGGAAATAGTATCCCACATATTATCATCATATGAATAAATAGTATCATGCGTTAATAAGATAAGTAAAGAATTCTCTAAGTCCTATGGCTTTGAAGGGAAGCCAGAGAAGAAAATTATGTTAGAAAGAATAATGGATAAAGGGAATAAGGGAAAGAAGGATTTTCCCATATGTCATAACTGTGGAAATATTCACCTTGGTAAATGCATGGAGGGAATAGGAGTTTGTTATAAGTGTCGAGAAAAAGGACACCAAGTACATTATTTAAAGGGTAAGAAAATGGTTTCAAATGTTCAATGCTTCATCTGAAAAGAGTTGGGACACTACGCGAATCACTATCCAAATCATCAAAGTATACCCCAAATGCTGGTATTAGATAATAATCAAGTTATGATACTATCGAAGAAGACAAGGAATGATTAAGAGTTCTTATGTTGCTATTAAAGTATTGTTTCATTTGATTATTGCATTAATTATGTACATGTTATAATAATTATAGAGTATATAAAGATTGTACTACAGTACTATTTCATTAAGGATTTGAGATTAGTGGAACCAATAAAAGTGACTCAATTGAAAGTTAAATTTTTTGTAAAATACATAGTTGAAGGAAATAAAAAACTTTAATATGGTCCTGATACTGAGGTATTGATTTTGGAATAATAGATGATTGATTTATTATATTGGATATTAATGACATCCTTGGAACTGGTTAATGGTTTGTTTATTCCATCATTGTTGGTGTTTACAACATTTTTGGATAGAATGAGTATATCTAGTATTCTCTAAGGAATAAGGGAGCATGAATGTAATCAATAAGTTTTTATGGTAATTCAGGGTGTTACTGTGTTTTAAAAGAATACATGATGAAGGTATTCACATGTTATTACGTGGTAAAATGAATCTTCATTGTGTTTACCTTCCTTATAAATTTTGCACTTTGAGTTTGGACAAAAGTATTTTGGATAAGTCTAAAGGTTGGAATAGATTAAGTTTTACATTGGATACTATTGTTAAGGTTAAATCATTTCTTGAGATTATTTTTGAATTGTCATAAAAGGACAACTCAGAGGTCGGGCGACAACTTGTCGCATCCGGCAAGGTCGTGAGACTTGAACCCGCAACTGAAGGGCGACAACGGTGCGTCACCTAACACTGGACTACATGATGTCCTAGTCTGTATAATGTATTTTTTTAAAAATAGACTTAAAAATGAATATAAATTCATTTTTTAACCCTATACGATTAGGATAAATAGAATATTTTTGAATTCTATTATCTTTTGGAGTGAAAGATGAGTTTGTGGTAGGAATTTGTTGAAGGATGAAACTATACTTGTCAAGTATATATATATATTGTTTTCCTATAATTATATGAAAAAATTAATTCTTAAACTTTAGGTAAGGGATCTTAAAACAAAAAAAGTGTTCTACTAATACCATATGTTTTTATTGAACCGATGATATTTTATATCATCTTAGATTGATGGCTTTGAGGCCCTCAATTTTACACTTGTTTGTGATTGATGACCTCAATCACCCCTATAAATATTTAAATTTTTTCTCCAATTATGTGTCTCTAATTTCCACCAATTTTCTCCTAATCGAGATCATAATTTGGTGGTGACTTTTTCATTTCCCTTTCAGTTTTATTAAGACTAAATTTTATTAACCCAATTTCCTATATGGGTTTTCCACAAAGGTATTTTTCTATTTTTAACCATTTATTTTTGAAGAACAATTTCAAATTGTGAGGATTCAATTTATTGAAGGAGGGGAGAATGTAACACCACAAGATTTCATAGTACGTTATCTCATTAAAGTAATTCAATAGCTTGCGCTACACGCAACACCAAGTTCGAGCGCACCACAACTTACTTAACTAACTGTTCAAAAAGTGGTTATGAATAGTATTCACTACATTTTGAATCTTATATACTCTATATAATTTCAACATCCATATTGTGTGTTTATTAGACATAATATAAGAACAAATGCATTTTTTTCAAATAAAAAAATTATTTATCAAAAAATACAATTTTACCGCCTTTTAATGGAGAACCCTTTTTAAAACCAATATTTTACACTTTTATATATTAAATTTAATGAAATTAAATTCCTATTTATAATCGGGGCATAAAAAATTAGTTTGGATAAATTTTTGGTACTTTTTTAATAACTTTCATATTTTGATGAATAGTGAAAAATACTAAGTTTTAATTGAAAACAACTTTTTTAATTGAGATAATTTATAGTGTTAAATTATAAATTTGGAAGGTTTAAAAGTATAATAAGATTATATTTTTATCATTTAATACAATGTAGTTTATTATAAGTAATTTCACATTTAAATTTGACATAAACACATGTCAATCTTTTGATAGTTTTTAATTTTTAAAAACCCGCTTTTTGGTTTTGACAACAGGATTTAATATTAAATTAATAAATGAAACTTCTATGTTTTAAATTTGGTAAAATAGACTTAATTTTTGAATTCTGAAGATCAAAATTAGCTTATGGTAAATTTTTGGTATTTTTGTGAAAACTTTCAATTTTTGATAAATTGTGAAAAATACTGCGTTATTATTTAAAAACAACATTTTATTTAAATAATTAGTTATTTAAATTTATTTTATTTTAAGTCAAAATAGATATATAATACCTATATAAGTTAAATTTAATTAATTGAAGTCATTTTATAATAAGTTTAGATATATAAATTTTTATCGAACTTTTTACCGTCTTTTACCCACCTCCGAGGAGCATTTGCGAATCTGCATAAAACTTAAATTTTCCTCTTCTGGGAGTTGAATTTCAAAAATCCAATAAACAAGGTTAATATCATTAAGTAAAATTTGGTTCAATAAGATGAAAATAATGTTTGGTGAATAGTAACTTTTGACTTTTATTTACCACAGTTAAAAATGAATTGGGTAATTAAGGATAAAAATGATATCATAATTATCCAAACACATGTCCTAATTCTATTGGAAAAGTATAATTCGACCAAAAATAACATTATAAATTAAATATGACCCATTTTGGTCCACTTGTATAAGATTATAACATTTATTATTATTTTATTTAAAGAAGAGTTAAAAGAGTTAAATTCAATGTTTAATAACAAAACCATTTTTAATATAGGGTTATAAATAAGATAAATTAGAATGTAAATATTAATTATAAATATAAAAAACTTTAATATCTAATGGTATTTTATTTATAATTTTTATACATTAAATAATTTAATTATTTTTGACACAATGATGATGCAGTAATTACCTTATTAATGAAAATTAAAATAATTGATATTAGAAATATCCAAATAAATGTAAATTGAGAATTTTGATAAATTATAATAATTTTATAGGTTAATATGACATATTAGGGTTGGTTAAATAAATTTTATTCAAAGTGATATAGTTTTTATGGCATTAAAAAAAATTAAATACTAAATAGTGTCAAAATTGACATAATTGATTTTTTAAAACAAATATTATATTATTAATTGATATAATATTCCTAAAAATATAACGTTCAGAAAAAGGAATTTTATAAGGTTATATATAGTAATAATGAACCATATGTGGTTCTCTTGTCTTGTTATAGTAATTTTATTAACCATATAATATAAAAATACAAAGAGACATGGTAAATGTCAAACTATTTAGCAGAGTAAAATATTAAAGAAAAGGTTAATATGATGACCTAAACCTATCTAAAACATATTGTTTGAGAGGTTTTTGACCCATACCCACTTTATCCCTTAAATAATTCATTTTTTATCCATTAGAAACCAAAAAAAAATTTATTATAAAATAATATTTCAAATTTTTCTTAAAGTGACCCTCACCTCTCTTATAAAAGTTCACTTCCTCTTCTATTAATTTCAAACCTCCAAACCTTTTGTCTCAGACAAAGCCTGCCGAAATATCCTCCCAACTTTTATACCTTCATCCTATAGGCCTTCCTTTGTTCATAAAGACAACTTAAGGAGCCCTTTTGATCAAATCAAAAGGAAGAACCCGAAGAAGAGGTTAATATTTCATGACCTCTTCCAATTTCTTTTCTTCTTCCACTTCCTCTTTATTGGTTGTTTCTATTATAAAATAATTACTCCAGTATCTTATAAATACTATGATGTTATTATAAAAATGGTACATCCAGATTCATTATTCTACCCATCCTATAACAGACAAAGTCACCATATGTGCATACGTACGGTTTACCGTCTCCACGACGTGGTGTAGTTTGTTATTCAAACACTTCATTATTTGAATGGGTATAATAATGATATAAATAATTTAAATAATAAATATAAAATGTTAATTATTATTTATATATGATATACCATCCAATTACATATGATTTCACCATCAATATATTGATATTTTCGCTCATGCGTAGGTATGTATTACCGTCTCCACGAACGTGATGAGATTCATTCCCCATCGTAATCATTCAAGAATAATTTTCATTTTATGATTAAAAATAATGTTTATAAACATAATATCATTCTATATGTGAATCAAATACATCCTATCCATAACAAACATGTCTTACGTAACCAATCATATAAAGGAAAAAGAATCAGTTAATACCTGAAACGATGATACTACTAAAATATTGTTAACAAAGCAATATTATAATATCATATATGATATCATATTTATGTATATAATTCTTGTATAATTTAATAACAATGTTTTAACTATTATACAGTATTTTAACATACCATCGACTAAGGAAAAGTACAAGGTAAGGGTTAATTTTACAATCTCTTTATTATCCGAGGTTGTTTTTACGTAATTATCTACTATGACTTATTTATCATACATATCCATGTTTTCTTAAAAATGTATTTCAAAACATTTTCACTATTTAACAGAAAATGGGTTAAAGTCATTTATACCCTTATTTGAAATTATATGTTTTGAAAGGAATCTTTCTTTTGTTTTCTAAACATGGTGCTTTATGACCTTTTCGATAAAATTAAGGTAAGAATATCTTTTTTTAACTTATACGGCAGGTGTGGCTATTTTCCGCCATTATAACATTGTCAAAGCTTCCCATAAAAGCTTATAAGAATATTTTAAAAATAAATTTTTTCATTTATAATTATATAAATTTTAAATTATTTAAAAATATAAATAGATATTTCTCTAAAAAAAAGTTTTGATTTCAACTATGTCAATATCCTTGGATGGATTTTAAGCTTGTTTAAAGTTTATTTATTATGATACAAAACTTTCATATTGTATTGAAGGTTTTGTGATATTTTTTACTGTATATGTGTTATTTTTACACCATTCATGGTTTATGGATAAAGTATTGACATTTCGTATGCCAGTTTTAATACGAATGTTTATGTTATGTTTAAACCTTTTCATATGAGAAATTCATTGGACTTAGTAAGTGATGGGTGGAGCCCGCTATAGCTCCTCGATGCATGAGTATGTCTCATGAGACAAACTAGTATCCTAGCACAAGGCCTTGACAAAATTTTATTTGTAGTCTTGGCACAAGGCCTTGACTATATGTTTATGAAGTCTGGCATTATGCATTCCCTCATTATAAAAGTGGCTATTGATATTGCATGTGATTATTCAACTAGTAGAATATCCATGTGAATGATTAAATGGAATTATTTTATTTTATCTTTGATATATTATGCTGAAGTTCAAGTTTAAAAGGATTTTGTTTTAGTATTATACATTACCTTAAATGTTTATGCTTATTTATTAATGTTTCTACTATATTGTTATCCTTACTGAGCATCTGAACCCACCCTTTTCTATATTTTAATTTTCCCAGGATTCCTAGAAGTGTATTATGATTGATATTTAGGGTTAAGCTAAGAGATTAATGGCGTTCTCAAAGGATCATTTATATTGTGTTTTATTTTCTATTGTGTAACATAATGTTCATGTATATAATCTATTTTCCCAGACTACTAAACTGGTCGGTCTTTTATGACTTGATTCCTTGTAATCATGCCAATGTATTAAAATAATGCACTAACTCCAATAACTGTGGTCGGGGCTTTACAATTTTACTCTCATTTGTTTATTTCATTAGATAAATTTTTTTCATCCAACATATTTTTCCCTTAATACTCAAATAATGAATGACTTTTTTTATAAAAAAATGAAATAATTTTCTCTTTAATGGTGTGAATATTTTTCTTACATATCCACATTTTGTAAATTAGTTCATGTATGTTTTCTTCTACAATAAATTTTTTAATGTCATTTTTCTTCTACATATGACTTTTATTACTAAGGTTTATAAAAAATATTTTTAATTGTTTTCTAGTAAGTTATTTTTATCTTTTATACATGCATGATAGGTATGTTATTTGTATAATATACATTTTGGATAGATTTTACTACAAAAAATAACTTTTATTCTCAATTTTATTTCCTCTACAAATATCTATGTTTTTAAAAAAAATATTTCCCTTAATCTTTGAAATTTTAGATTCAATATAAAATTATATAAAATTATTTTATAAAAGGATAAAAATAATTATGAATGTGATTTATAATATCTTTTTATATAAAATTTGAAAAAAATGATATAAAGATATTTTTTAAAAATTTCTTCAATTTTTTTCATTAAATATAAAATTAATTTACTTGTTTAAAATCATAATATCTAATCAATTTACAGCCTTTTATTTTCCTCTACTAATTTATGGATTATGCCTTATTTTGATATCATTCACTTCCTTATGAGTAGGTTCTCTACCTCTATCTATTATTCATTGGACATTATTTTTCTCCTTTATTTCAATAATTTCTGTATCATGGATATATTTAATATCACTTATACTACTATAATATAGTCACAAATAAAAAACATTTAAATATATGTTTTTAGTTGAAAAAAGATTATTAATAATGTTATTTCATTTAGTGGGGAAATATTGATGTTATTTATTCATGATTCATTGTCGATATTTATTTATTAATAAAACATATTTACTGTGTATAATATCATTGATTCGATATATGAAAAATTCAGTAGAAACATGTATGTGATGGTTGGGGCTTGGTTATAAATAGGCTCTAATTTCACCAAAGAGTATCGTGAGACAAACAGTTGGCCAAATTAGTTGTTTATTTGTTGTATACAAACAAATTCATTAAGATGTTTTTACAAAAGTAATTGATGTTAAGGATCATATTATTTTGCAATAAGAAATTTTCAGTAAGATCATGAAATTCGATATTGTACATTTCCCTCATTAATATTATAGTTATTATTATCTTTTTTATTGTAATTTTTATATTTTCCTTGGATATATTTTATCACTAATGTTATTTTTTAAATGGAATATGTATTCATTATCTGTTAGAATAAATTATTTTCCATATATACTATTAATTTCAAATATCATATTATTTCCTATACTAATATTCTAACATCACCCGTTATTTTATTTTATTTCCTCATTATCTGAATAAGAAATTATTGTATAATATTAAATTATAAAATAATTCATTTCATGTTATGTGTTATTTTTACAATGTAAAAATCTAAATAATGTATTTATCTAGTCACCCAAAAATTATATACTAATCAGTCATTCATATTGCAAACCCTTATATCTTTTACAAATATTATAAAGTAAACATAGACTCTAGGTTACAATATTTTGGTTCATTATAGGTTATATCAAAGGATGTTTAGAAGGACTATTTATAAGAACATACCTATATTGGGGATTGTTAAAAACTCCTAGAATGATCAATATGGTTCTAGTATTTTAATTTAAATACTCCCTGATAAAGATTTTTTTCCCTAATTATATGTGTTCAATTGTTTAAATATGATAGTTATTTGAAGAAAGGAAAAACATTTCACATTCATTTGTAAAATTTGGTATTTCCCTTATGGGAATGTAAAAAAACATGTATTGGTGGTCATTTTATAATTTATATACTAGGGAAACTAACTGAGTTTATGGAAAATAAAATTTATTATATAGAGAAACATATTATTCTAAAATATTATGCACCTATTCTGGATCACATTATGTGACAGAAGTCTCCATTATTTAATGGAAATAAGAATTCATTCGAAATATATAATTGGATATTATCCCTTTAAACGATATTCATGGATTTAGAAAGTAATGAAATAGAAATGTATATTCTAGAAATTTATTTTTTTAAGGGATATATTGATTTTATTTGTTCATTGTTCAAGAATAATAAACCTTATGATGAAAAAGAAAGTATTTAATGAATATATGTTAATGTGATATTTATTGATATGTATTTTCATTAAGGAAAATTTTCTTAAATAGAGAGTAAGATCCTTAACCTAATGTAGAATAAAGATGATAGTGTTGATGAATATGAGGCTAGATTCCAATGAAATCAAGGCATATAGTATACCATATACAAAATCATGAAATAAATTTTTCTTATTCCACTTATTGGAATATGAATAAAAATATTAGGGAACTGATATCTAAATATTTTTTATTAAATGTTGATATAGTATTATATTCCATTAAAATGGAGTAATAACTTTATACGTTTTATATGATCAAGGAAAATCAATAAATGTAGAGATCAATTAGGAAATAAGGAAAATTAAATGTTTCTAGGAAGATGAAAGGAAATATGGGATATTAAAAATGTGATATTTAAGGAAAGAAACACACTTTTGAATTCTAAAATTGATTGTGGGTTTTTTAAATTTTCATAGATAAGGTCTATATACCTCATAAATTCATGGGATATAATGATACTACTAAAATTGATTTCTTCAACTATGGGGAGGTAGGGAATTATTAAATCTAAAGCCCCATGTATCAGTAGATCATCCAATATAAGTGTCTAATGGGGGATGGAGAATCTTAGGTGATTACTATAATAGATGTTGATGTTCCAAAAGAAGTAATGATACTTAATTTGGTTATAAAAACAATTTTAACTAATGATTTATATAATTATTAATCATCACAGTCTATTATATCTTCCATGTTTTACACGAACATTAAATCATTCCCAATAACCATAAGTTCATATTTTTCAATCAGGATGCCTAGAAGAAGTCTGATTGCAATATGGATATGTCAAGTAGTCTAAATTGTAATGCATAGAAATACACAATGTAAAAACATGGTTTTTATACATATGGTTGACTTTTATATTATCCTTTTTATGGATTGTATTTCATTGATGAATGAAAAAATTTATTTCTAATAGAATAAGATTATGATTCAAAAAGGAGTTGTGGACTCCATTTTTTTAGAGGGTAGACATCATCATCTGAATAATTTCTATATCTACATCTTGTATACCACCTTAATGAAATTTAAGGAGAAGAATACAATACAGATCATTTTTTTTAAAAACCCATATGTCAAAAGATATATTTGTTTCTTTAAATAAATAGAATTATATTATATATTATTATACACATAAATGAAAGAATGAAACTAAAAATAATTTTTTCATTATTAAATATCATTATATTATTCTGTAACTAAACCCATGAAAATTTGAAACATTATATTGGGAAAAAATATAAATTAGAAAAAATGAAATTGTAAAATATGGATCTCCACATTCTTCTAGAATAGTCACCCCCATAACCAACACTATAAAAAACAAACAAAATATTTGTAAACCAATAGAAATTTTAGAAAATATAAATTTAGAACATTGAGAGGAATTTAGGTGAATAATTAATAAAGAAATTATGTAGTATTTATATGATTTAATATGATCATTGGAATAGAAATGTGATCTTTTATATAGTAAATTGATCATTGGGAATAATAACCTAACTATTGGGTATAGAAACTTAACAATTGAAATAGTTATTTGACATTATAGTAATAAAATACAATTGAAACAATATTTATAGTGAGTAATTTATTTAAGTATAAATGTTTTAATATAAAAATTTAATATCATGTTTAAAAACTCAACGAAAATATAAGAAAATTTTTAATCTGCTATATTTTATGATATTTCATAAAAAACATAATTATTTATAATAAAAAGAAAAATAACATTTTAAAGATAATAGTTTAGTTAAAAAATATTTCAATTTTTAAATAAGCACATCTAGATTGTCCGAGGGTGATATTTTAGAATTTTTTTGTAATACATCAATTTTGGACAATATAAAAATTACTATTTTTTGTAACATGTGTTTTTAAAATTTCATAATTCATTATGTCATAGTGACCAAATCAATTCTATAAAAGTTTGATCAACCAAAAAATTATTAAATTTGATTAAAGAATCATTTAAATATAGAAATCATGTCTTTTAAACCATAAAAACTATTTTCCAATGTCTAAACTATTCTATTAAAATAAAAAAAAATTATTTTTTCAACATTAATTTTTTAAAAAAACTATTTATTTTTAATTTTAAATGGGTTTTATGACCTAAAAACGTTATATTTTTTTATATATTTTTTTAATTATGTTAATATAACTATTTCAAGTTGTATCTTGGATATAGTATTTTATTCAATATTTTATTCTAAAAACACCCCTCTCTATATGTATAAATAACTCATCTCCCCCCAATGGAAAACCACTCCAACATCAAATACCAAAGCCAAATATCATCCAAACTACCCTATAATTTGTTTCTCATAATAAATATTAAATAAATGGGGTAATAAAACTTTAATCTTTCAAGAATATAAGGGTGGTAGAAAAAGAGACAATTTCAACCAAGTTGATATCATTTGGTCCATTTATTTTATTTTCCATTTCTAATTTCAGATCCACATTCTATTTTCTGATGAAAACCATATTAAACCAATTATAAAGTATGTTATAATTATTTTAATAATGCTAATATATTAAAAAAAAATTACTTTTAATAAAAGTGTATATTATACATCTCGTGCCTCCTTATCAGAAAATGTCATGTTAATTTCAAGTTAACCTACAACGAGGATGTTTTAAATTATTTCCTTATCACTAGACTTGTGGTTGGATATAATAATTTATTTATGAAATATAAATTTTTAAATATATCTATTCTATTATTTTTTAATTGATTCTACTTATGTATAAATTACCTTAAAAATAATATTAAAATCGAAGAAAATGTAAAACCATTATGGAAAACATGGTATAAAAATGTTCACCCTTTAATTAAGAGAATAATGAAATTTGAACCATTTATTCTAAATTGTAAATAGAGGGAAAAAATAAAATAATTCAATTATTCATCTATTTTTTTAATAAAACTATGTTTATTATTTAAGAGATAGAAAAGTAAAGAAATAACGTGTGAATTAAGGTAAGGAGATTCTCAACCCCAAGCTATTAGTTTTGGGTTATCTCATATATGAAACTGATTTCA
The DNA here is from genome assembly GCA_963277665.1 of Viscum album. Classification (NCBI taxonomy): domain Eukaryota; kingdom Viridiplantae; phylum Streptophyta; class Magnoliopsida; order Santalales; family Viscaceae; genus Viscum; species Viscum album. The sequence goes on along the minus strand of OY728142.1, from coordinate 1,322,350,681 downwards.
ATGTGAATATTCTATTATTATCCAAAATATTTTATTTAAATAAATTTTCTCATCCCCTTCATGGAATCAAATTTCTCTTCCCTTGTAAAACCTTTTCGAAAACAATTAAAATTCATTCAAAAAATTCTTCAGTTTTTAAAATGTCTCTCGATTATTATTGAGGTATTTTCATACAAAAAAATGATCATTGATACCAAATTATGATCTCCATTATTCATTTGGTAATCATAAAACTCATTTCATTATTTATTATATATAAAAGTATTTTTTAACCCCATTCCTTTCCGTGGGTTATTTTTTGCATATGACTGTTATCCTTTAATGTGGAATGCAATATTATGATAATTTTATGATGTGACTGGTTGGAAAAAAATTATATATCCCTACAAAGAATTTAGAAATATGATTCATATCATGAGATAACGTTTATTATGTGTGAACATGATGGTATCTATGTTAACAATGATGATGTTGCGAATTATGAACATACATTATTGGTCGATATGATGCTGGTTTTATTGAAAACTATGGGAAATATTTGACTACTATGTTATAATGTTTCATTATTATTCATATTCCATATTCTATTATATTATCAAATGATTCCATTATGATGTTGATTATGGTCTTATTATTTTGACTTCAAAATTTTGATTATTATCAATAATGTAATATTGGTTTATTTCCATTATTCCTCCCTTTACTAATCTTTTAGCTCACCATATTCATTGATTTACATTTTTTGGAAACTACATGTACTAAGGATATCATTAAATATTTATAATAGTAAATAAGAATAATTTAAATAATTTTTAAGTTTTATTATTTATATTTTATTTATGAGCCTAATTTTCCCAATACACAAAACCTTTTAATCATGTATTTTACTAATATTTTGTTTTTTATATTAAAAATGATGTAATTTTCTTGTAAAAAGAATATCAGTCACCAAAGTTGAAATATTGGAAATATATTAGATAATTTTTGAATTAGTATTAGAGAAACATGGAGACAACCCTTATGATAAGTTTATGTATACGTTAACATCCTATAAGCATTGCTTAGAAGAATTATAAATAGATGGATCTCATAAGATATGACTTTAGACATTATCTTTACATATAAATAAATTATTTATTCTTTTTTTACTTATGTTTTATTAATAAATATCTATTTTTGAAAATGGTTGGATTGGAGAGAAACCAGGCTAACAGCCAGTGTGAGGGACAATATAATTATTTTCTCTAAAAAAAATCCCCATGCGATGGGATATGGAGTTAAAAAAATCATTCCAGCTATTACTCAATTATATCTGGATGTTAAAAATAACCTAAACCACATAGAATGACTTACATCAACCAATAAGGATCAACTATACATTGTGACATTTATTTATCAATGATTACTAATGTTTAGTGAATATTAGGATCCATTTTTCCTGAAATAGGGGGTCAACTCAATGGAAAAGATCTTTTTTATGCTGCAATATTATGAGAAGTATATAGTGAGTACGTCCGTATATAGTGTAGATATAGAATTTAATCAATGTTTGGAACTGATAAATATAACCAATTCAAATGATGAAATAGATGATATGGAGTGGGAAGAAATTAAGAAAATATTCTCAATATGTATTTCCATATAAATTTTTTAAAAACATGAAGAAATAATACATATATTTGAAGAAAAAGGAAGGTGTATCTATTATAGTTTATGGGAAAAATCATTAGGCTTGAAAGATACCCATTGGGATATGTTACTAATCATGATGAAAAAATTGATAGATTCTCTAATGGACTAAAATAATAATTAAATTATGTATTGACCCAAGACATTTGGAGTTAGGAATAATTAGTATGATGTGCTCTAAAAGTATAGATAGATTTTTGAAAATGAAATCATGGTTATGAAGATAATAATATATGAATGAATTTTTATGTTGGTTGGTCAAATGAAAAATTATTAAAATGGATTAAACCACCCACATGTCAAAAATGTTAAAATAAGAATCATGATAATTTCCTCAATCCGATAGGGAAATGAATAAAGTTTGCGTGAGAAGGACACCATGATAATGAATGTCAAATAGACATGAATAAGATGGAAAAAATGTTGGAGGTAAGTATGGAACTTCCTAATGAACCACCCATGGTTCAATAATTCAACTTTAAGGAGAAAGGGCACTATACAAGCTAGTGTACTAAACCACAGGTACCTAAGGGTAATAAAAATCCATGACCACCAAATCCAAAAAATAATTTTAAATCCTATGACATCAATAATGATAATTTAGATCATGAAAATAGGGTCATACAAAGTACACTTCATATTCACCCAATAATGGAAAAAAATTTATTTGATTCTAGTTCTCTGTATTACATCATATCCTTCTTGTTTTCTAGAACTATTGAAACAAATCCCCAAGACATGAAGTATATATATCTATAAAAACACCTAGGGATATAGTAATTTCAACCCATGTGTGTGACTCTTCTTATATGGATGTATGTGGTGTAACGTCCCAGTTCCGGAAGCCAACCAGAGGTGCCACGTACCCGGTTGGTCAGATGGCCTCAAGCGCATTTCCCCAAATTCCAGAGGCTACTGACTAGTAGTGAGGGCCTTGGGTGCGATTTTGGGGAAACAATTCCCTCATTGGCAGAGTAACGCAATAGAAATAAACAGATAATAATGGCGGAAACAATATTGATACCATACTACAATAGATAGTGGAAGACTAATAGAAATAAATAACTGATTACATATATAAATGATGCATGATACATATATCTAGGAAAGAATCCAAACAAGTTGCAATATAGGAATATAGTACTAAACCAAGTTACAAAGAAAACAAATAAAATACAATAGCATCGCAAGCCTTGGCTTAGTCCCATGCTTCACAGCTCCATTGCAAGCATATACCTAAACTAGAAGGGAGCTTTCCCTTATCTATAACTATAGCAATATAATCTATTTGGGACCAAAAGCATGACCCAAACAGGGTGTGAGACAAATCCCAGTAGGCATACACCCAAAGATCTATGCCTAATGGTCAGTGAATATATATGGAAGGCAATAAGCAAAAAGAAGCAGTAAACAAGGAAGTACTCCATACTAAACAATCATACAGTTTCAATTACATCATTTACATTTAATAATTTAATAAACTAAAGAAAATTACAAGAAACCCTCTAGGATTTTCTCCCAACCTATCCCCTCTGGTTTATCCAATAAAAGGAATGTAATAAAGACTCTATGAGGAATAACTCACCATTAATTACCCCTATAGTCTTGTGTAATCAAATACCATATAAGGAAGCACTCACCATCAATTCCCTCTATAGTCTTTTAATGGTAACTACAGACACTCTAAGGAAGCACACAACATCCATTCCTTGATCAGCAATAAGTGAGAAACCTTTGTGAGTCTGTCAATGACAACTCATATTGCATCATTACCTTAAGGCGACCTTGGTAAACCTGTCATGAACTCCATCACAACATCATTAAACTTCCACTCGGGAATGGGTAACTGATTCAAAAGCCATGTTGTTCACTGATGCTCCAACTTCACCTTCTGACAGTTGGAACACCTCATCACAAAACCAGCAACATATCTCTTCATACCTGGCCACCAATTCTGACTGTGTAGATCATGATACATCTTCGTGACACCAGGATGAATTTCCCAAACTGAGGAATGAAAGTATCACATCATCTCCTCACGTATGTTTTTTGACACCCATACACACCCATGAAAACACAAGATCTCATCCTTTTCCATGGTCCATCTAGGAATATGGTCCTATCCTGACACACATTCCTTTAGGAATATGCCTTCTGAATCTGATAGATGCCTCATTCGCACTTGATCAAGTAGAGTAGAGGTAACAACTATAGATGGAAAGAAACTTTTGCCCTTGTCTGTTGTGCACCTCTAAATGAATCTCAGAGAACAGAGACACAAGATTCCACTCACTTTTGGCCTCCTAACCTTCCTATATTTGAGTCCTTCTACTCAATGCATTAGAAACTGTGTTGCCTTTCCCAGGAATGTAGGAAAGCTCAAATTCAAAGGAATTAAGGTACTCAACCCACCTTTTCTATATCAAATTCAGATCACATTGAGTAAATATGTACTTGAGACTTTTGTGGTCGGTGAAAACCAAAAAATGCTCTCCCAAAAAATAATTTATCCAACAACATAAGGCATGAACAACTATAGCCAAATCAAGGTTTTATGTCAGGTAATTCCACTCATGTGGCCTCAACTACTGAGACTTGTATGCAATATCTCCTTCCCCCCTACATAACTACATCTCCCATCCCGATACCTGATGCATCACAATACATAGTACGACTCTTTTATGGAATTGGAAATACAAGTATATGTGCTAAAGTCAACCTCCCTTTCAGCTCCTAAAAGTATGACTCTCAATAATCTGACCACAAGTACTTCGCACCCTTATTATTCAGACCTATCGATGGTGCTGCTATGTGCGAGAAGTCCTCTATGAATCTTTTGTAGTAACCAGCCATCCCTAGAAACCTCTACACCCCAAAGAAAGTCTTTGGCTTCTCCCCAGAAACTACTGCTCTCACTTTCTTTAGGTCCACTGATACTCGAGTCTCTGAGATAACATGACACATGATGTGAATCTGGTCCATCCAAAAATGGCATTTTGAAAGCTTAGAATATAATTGATGCTCTCTCGGTGTACTCAAAATAATCTCAAGATGAGTGGCCTGGTCGTGTCGAGTTTGGGAGTACACCAAGATATCATCCACGAAGACCACCATGAAATAATACAAGTATGGATGGAACACTCAGTTCATCAGTTCCATGAGAAATGCAGGTGCATTCATGAGACCGAATGGCATAACCACATACTTTTATAGACCACAACTACTCCGAAAGGTTGTAAGAGTTATATCGGATAGTCTAATGTGAAAATGAGGATAACTAGATCTCAAGTCAATCTTTGAGAACACTCGGGATCCTTGAAGTTGATCAAAGAGATCATTAATCCTTGTTAAGGGATATCGGTTCTTGACCGTCAACTGGTTCAACATTCGATAATGCACACAAAGTCTGAGGTTACTATCTGCCTTCTTTGCAAACAGGATAAAAAATCCCCAAGGAGAATACTGGGTTGGATGAAATAATTTTCTTGAAACTCCTCCAACTACTTATTGAGATCCTCTAACTATGGTGTAGCCATCTTATAAGGAGGAATGGACATAGATTCCGCTATTAAAACAAGATCAATAGAAAATTCCACCTATTTCTCTGAATTAAAACCTGAAAATTCTTCTGGAAATACATCCTTGAAATGATCAACAACTAGAGGAAATTCCAACTATGAAGTCCCATGGTCATCCATATATAGACTAGAAATATGGGTCATGATTCCTCCAAACCCATGATTCTAGAGTCCCACTCTTCTCTCCTGGAAATCACATTTTCCCTTATGAATAAATGATCTACCCTCTAGTGATGTAAAACTGTCACGACCCCCTCCCACCAAAGATGCTCCTCATGAGCTGGAAATGATGAAAGGGAGATAATGACCCCCAATTCCCGCCTCCAGTAGGCCCCAGGGTGGTTACTAGCACCAAGGGTATGTGTTTTCACAAATATGCGAGGCATTCCCTATTTTATTATTTGATATAGAGAAATAAGACAAGTCAACCACCAAAAACGAAAAGAAAAAGTGTATAGAAATAAACCCAGACCAATCCCACATGCATGTTTAAATAGTTCTGAAACAAGGTACAAGTACAAGAAAGCTGAAAATTACAATACCAAAAGAAACAAGAGTACAGTAACTGCAACAACTCCAATTATCCTGACTAGTAGGGTCCCGCACGGTGCTGGTAGTCCTCCTGGAAACCTGAATGTAAATGTAGGGTGAGCATACAAGTATACTCAGTAGGGAAACCTAAAGCTCCCGTTCACAAGTGGGGAGACATCCTAATGTCCTGTGAGAACAACAGAAGAAACCTAGAAAGGAATTCTATCCACCCAACCTCACCAGCCACACTCACCAAAAACACAATCACAACAGATAGTAGTATATAAGAATAAGAGTATTGGGTAGCCCGCACCATTTCCCACTAGTTAGCTGCTATTCCAAACAGTGAACATCCTGATGCTACCACACTCTTCCCACCCGCACACACCTGGGCCTCACCACCACGTATCCCACCCGCACACACCCAGGCCTCACAACCACATATCCCGCCCGCACACACCTGGGCCTCACAACCACGTATCTCACCCGCACACCCCTGGGCCGCATCCCAAAGATTCTTGGGAAACAGTAAAACCTGCCCGAAGAGTATTGGGCTAAAACCACCCCAATCGAAACCTACCTGAAGAGTCTTGGGTATAAGGTCGCCTCAAGCCATCACAGCCTATGGAAGAGGGAGCAAGAATGAGCTAGTAACTATGGGGAAAATACCCTCTCCCATGAAATGGGAGTGTTCAGCACTAAGTGATCAACATGGGTGGGGTGCAATAAAACACAAAGGTACAAATATATATATATATATAAATATATACCAAACACTCAGCCCAACCTATGGCTTCTAGTCAGAGAACTGAGCACGTGCCTCGGCACTGCCACTATGAAGCATGCATACAACAACCAAACCAACCCCATTTAGGTTTTCATGTTTCAATAGAATCAGCTTATTAGTTCCTTAACTACTGGGAAACTATCCACAACCAACCATATCAATTGTTCATAAAGCATATCCCTGTCATCCACAAATCAAGTTAGGAAAACACAAGAAACACAAGCAACACAACCAAGTCCCTCTTATTAACCAACCAACCCCATTGATTATTACTTCTGTTCCATTACCAAGCCCCACCATTCATTAACTCTTCCACATTTTATTTATTATTCACAATCCATAGTTCGTTAACATTCAAACCCATCCCTGTAGCCCTGCTGCCAACCACCATAACCACAACCACACCGTACATCATCATCCCTTGATACAATTTATCGCATCCCCACTACCCATCTGATCCACAACAACCCGCAAATCACCCCCTTTCATAAACAAACCCCAAATAGCATCCACATGTTTATTATTTCAGTTTTTTTCAACCGGGGTGATCACACAAGGGTTCCAGATTTTAATTTAATCATCCAAATTTTTTTGATTAACCAAATTCCACATTCAACAAAGTTCCATTCAAAAAACGGTCTAGAAAGATAGGGAAACATTTAATTTCACAAGAAATGGCCCCCAACGACCATGATTTTCAGTAGGCATAAGCCTATTCAATTCACAACATAATATCACAGGATATAAATAATTTAACTGCATTCACAAACTTCCCATACCCATTATATAATCCAATTATTATCTTTATTAAACCGGTTCAAATGTGTTATACGTAAACAAGAGGACACCCTCCCCGCATGATGCACAATCTAGAGAGATGAAGGTAAGATCCCTACCTCAACAGGTTCTAATAACAACGCTCCCTTGGATCAATCTTTAGAATACGTCTATCAGCGTCTGTCACTTCTATCAAATCCCAGCAAAACCTCCTCAAGTGGAAGTTGGAAAGGAAATTCCGAAGAAAAGGCAACAGATTCAAGCTCATAAGTTTCGCCTCGTCGTTACGATCCTGTGGTCACTGACGAATCATAAATCGGAGCTCGGATGAAGAAGTTATGGAAGAAAAGGAGCCTTCGAGTCTCTTGGGAGAGCTCTGCTCAGAGGAATAGGGAGTAGAGGGGTGAGTTGAAAAGGATGAGAGGACCCATCCTTTTATAGGCGTGAAAAACAAAAGTACACTACATGTACTTTATGGAACACGATGTGTACTTGGCCATTTCACACGGTCACCACGCGGCTTCCAACACGGCCTTCAATGCGATACGTGTTCGTTGACTGGTCAACACACGGTTTGAAGGTAACACATACGCGGGGATGGACTACACAGCCTGTAGTATTGGCTACATGGCATGTACTCATTTATTTCACGTGGTAAGGACACAGATTCAACACATAACATGGTCGTTGACTTGTCAACACATGGAACGCGTATGCAGGGAGGGACTACACGGCGTGTTGTATGGGGTACATGGCGTGTATCCATTTATTTCACATGGCAAGGAAACGACCTTAAACATGGGGTATACCCGGAGATGGGGTACACGGCGTGTACTCACACTACACGGCATGTAGTTTCAAAAAAACTGAAAAGTGTGGGAAAGTCCATTTTACCCTCCAGAACACTTCATGACCCTCTTTTTGACAATGGAAAGGCCTGGAGAGGTCCGGGCTATTACATCAGATACCTCTTAAAACATTTTCATCCCCAAGAATTCAAAATTCAACCCAGAAGAACCCAACAGGAAACCTCTTTGGTCCCTAGTTATAACAGGAACCCATTCAACAACTCTAATCATATGTGTTTGGAATTACTTCTCCTATGTCGAGATATTATCCACTTTAGGCGACACTAACTCGCCTGCATAGGTTTAATCGCATCCTCATTCATGCGTCTCGATTAAGAATTGGGTCTTCCCACTTTCATACATTAGGATTTTTCCACTTGAACTACCCCCAACACCATACAACCAACACACTGCATGAACATGTGGTTTCGGGAAATTCCTTCTCCTATGTCGAGATATTATCCACTTTAGGCGGCACTGACTCGCCCGCACAGGTTCAATCACATCCGCATTAATGTGTCTCAATTAAGGATCAGGTTTTTCCCTTTTTCAACACATCCGCACTTGCTACACACTTCCAGAGAACAATGAATCAAAAGGTCTCATAACCGACAAGACAAGAATTCCATATATCAAAGGTATAGAGTATAACATCAAAACAAATCTTAGAAGAACAAGGAAAATGCAAGTCAAAACAACACCGGGTACTAAGCATGCATCTGAGTCTCCTTCTCCCGAGTGCTCTCCTCGAGGTCGCCATGCCTCCACAACACATGAACCAAGGGAATGGATCGTCCACATAGCACCTTCTCTTTACGATATTCAATTTTCACTGGTCGTTCCTCGAAGGTCCCGTCGTCTCCCATATCTAACTCTCCCCAGTCGATAACGTGAGAGTTGTCGTGTAAGTACCGACGAAGCTGGGAGACATGGAAGACGTCATGAACCTTCTCCAACTGGGGTGGCAGGGCCAGCTGATATGCCACCTCTCTGACTCACCTCAGCACCTCGCAAGGTCCGATGAACCTAGGGGAGATCTTACTCCCCTTACCGAACCTCCTCTACCCCCGTTGAGGGGAAACCTTCAAGAACAAATGATCTCCCACCTCGAACTCCAAGGGGCGCCTCCGACGATCTGCATAAGACTTTTGTCGGTCATGAGCCGCTTTCATCCTCTCACACACAATCTGAACTTTCTCTGTGGTTCTCTGCACTACCTCTGGCCCAAGAGCACCTGTCTCACCAACCTTTGCCTAGAAAATGGGTGAATGACATGGTCTTCCATACAAAGCCTCAAACGGAACCATGTCAATAGTAGAGCGGAAGCTGTTGTTGTAGGAAAACTCTACTAAAGGCAAGTGTCATACCCATGACCCTCCGAGATCTAGAACGCATGCTCGAAGCATGTCCTCCAATGTCTGGATAGTTCGCTCTGTCTGCCCGTCGGTCTGGGGGTGCAAAGAAGTGCTAAGGCGTAGCTGGGTTCCAAAAGCATGCTGTAAACCCCTCCAGACTCATGAGGTAAACCAAGTATCCTGGTCTGAGACGATAGTCTTAGGAACTCCATGAAAATGCACCACCTCATCTATGTACCTCTGTGCTAAGGTACTCACTGGGCCCGACTCCTTAATTGCTAAGAAGTGAGCTGATTTTGTCAGACGATCCACCACCACCTTGATAGCATGATAACCTCCCTGAGCTATGGGTAGTCCTATGACGAAGTCCATCGATATTTCATCCCACTTCCACTTGAGGACATCTAATTGATGCAACAAACCACTGGGAACACAGTGTTCAACCTTCAATTGCTGACACACTAGGAATTTATCCACAAACTCCGTCACATCCCGTTTCACCCCGGGTCACCAAAACTGCTCCCTCGGGCCTTGGTCCATTTTTGAAACTCCCGGATGTACCTCCAAGGCTGAGCTATGGAACTCACGGAGAACTCCCTCACGCATCGCCTTCGGAACAAACAACCTTCCCTGGAAAAGCATCTGATGTAGAATGTCCTTTGACCATCCATTTGGAGTGTTTCCTTGATCAACACGATCCCGCATCACTTCTGCCTCGGAGTCCCCCCACTGAGACTCTTCCACTTTCTGTAACAAGGAGGATTGCACCGTCATCTAAAACAAACAACCTCTAACACCCTCTACCCTGCATCCAAGTGCAAGGCAGCCAACTCTCCCATCACTTTCCAAGCATTAGTGGATTCTTGAACCACTTCCTTATGAGACTTCCTACTCAGGGCAGCAGCCACAACGTTTCCCTTACCTTCAGTGTAGGAGATCTAAAATCATAGTCTTGGAGAAACTCGACCCATCTCCACTGCCTCAAGTTTAGGTCACGTTGGGAGAAGATATAACACATGCTCTTGTGATATGAGAAGAACACAAAGCACTCCCCAAAGAGGTAATGTCGCCACAAATTTAGTGAGAACACTACTGCTGTATGATCCAAGTCATGGGTGGCATAGTTACGCTCGTGAGGGTGCAACTGCATATACCCAAAACATATCACACCCTTCTTCTGCATCAGTACGCATCCCAAACCAAGGCCAGAAGCATCACAAAACACCTTATATAACGACCCTTCCTCTGGAAACTTGAGTACTGGAGCACTGACCAACTTATCCTTCAGCTATTCGAAAGATTTTTGGAACTGATCGCTCCATAGGAAGACCTGGTTCTTCCTAGTCAAAGCAGTCAAAGGAGCAGAAACTCGAGAGAAGTCCGAAACGAACCTCCGATAGTAACCTGTTAACCCTAGGAAACTACAAACTTCTACCATGCTCTTGGGTGCTACCCAAGAAACAACTGTCTCCACCATCGATGTGTCCACTGACACTCCATGCTGAGACACTACATGCCCAAGGAAGTGTACTTCTTGTGTCAAGAACATACACTTCGACAATTTCCCATAAATCTAGTGGTTTCGAAGGACTTCCAAGACTTCCCTGAGGTGCTCAACATGCTCCTCCTCTAATATTGAGTAGATCAAGATGTCATCGATAAAAACAATGATGAACCAGTCCAGAAAGTCTCAGAAGATGAAGTTCATAAGTCCCATGAACACAGCCGGTGCATTCGTAACTTCAAATGCCATCACTACAAACTCAAATTGACCATACCTTCACCTGAAATCCATCTTCGAGATGTCACTGTCCTTTACCCTTAGCTGATGATATCTAGATCATAGATCAATCTTATAAAACCAACCTTCTCCCCTCAGCTGGTCGAAGAGATCATTTATCCTTGGAAGGGGGTAACGGTTCTTGACTGTTACCTGATTCAACCTTCGGTAGTCTATGCATAACCTGAGACCACCATCTTCCTTCTTCAGAAACAAAACTGGAGCACCCCATGGTGATACATTGGGTCGAAAAAAAACCTTCTCCATCAAATCATCAATTTGAATCTGCAACTCCCGCAACTCTGAAGGTTCTATCTGATAAGGGGCCATCGAAATCGGACGGGCAGTAGGCTGTAAGTCTATCCCAAACTCAACGTCGCGTCAGGGGGGTAGAGTCATAACCTCCTCGGGAAAAACATCTAGGAACTCCCCAACAACCTATGGGACATCCATCATCTCTGTATCAGCTAGAACCACTGATAACCCGCTTTACAAGGAAAAGAGAGGCTCCACACGCCGACTTCCTATCAGATAGCACCTCTTGCCAACAAAGGATACACGCTGCCCATCCACGTCGGAGAACACGACTCTTCTTCGAAAGTAGTTGATAACGACACTAACAGAAAACAACCATTCAATTCGTAGGATGACATCGCACAAGTGCATCTGCAGCAAAAGAAGATCCCCACAAGATCGGTGCGGTCCCAACGTCATCCCACATCCCCGGTAAACACAAGATATGCTGGTCTGGCCTCCAACTGGTGTAATCAGCACCAGTGGTACAGAAAGTCTCTCTACGTCTAGTCCCAAAGCATGGGTAGACCAGGTGAAACAAAGGAGTTCAAAGCTCCCAAATCGAACAAAGCAGAAACGAGAGTGTTGAACAAACAAATCGTACCTCGCACCACCCCTAGTCCTGCTGGAGCGGCCAACTCTGCTGTGTGCAACTGTCCACACCCAGCTCCTTTGCCTCTATGATGTCGTCCACCTCTCCGGCCATGCCCTGGTAGAGGTCCCTGAGGAGCACCCTAAGGTCAGCCTCCTCCCGCAAAGTCTTCCCTCGGAGGAGCATGGTCCTGCTGCTGCTGGAAGGGCCTCACCAGAAACTGGTGATGCTGAGGTGGGCGCTGAACCTGCCCACCTCCACCATACTGAGCTCGGGTCGGGCACTGACTCTAAATGTGCCTGAAACCTCCACAAGAAAAACATTTCCGTCCTGGGCTCGTGAAAAAGGGACGAGGACCTGAAGATTTGAACTAGAACTGCTGGGGCCTACTCCCCATTGGCCTGAACCTGGAAGGTCCCATCGTAGGAGACCTACTGCTGATTGCCTTCCCCATTGATGAACCTGACTGGATCCCCTCACGTGGTGCCCCTCCCTGCGAGTGCATCCTCTCTACAACCTGTTCCTTCTTCTATACTGCCAAGTACGTCAGAAGGGTGAAGGGAGTGACAGCATACTGGAGCGAAGGACGAAGCACCTCCTCCAAACGTCTCGCCTGAGACTCCTCATCCGGAAAGAGATCTGGAGAAAAGTGTAGGAGATATTTAAACTTGATCCCCAACTCTCGTACTGACATACTCCCTTGCTGAAGGGAGAGTAACTCTTGCCACTTCTCCACCTTGATCATGGAAGAAAGGAATTCCTCTTGGAATTCTTTCTCAAAGTCAGCCCACGAAACCTCTGCCTCTATCCTCTCTACAAGGTAGAGCATCCACCACTGTCGTGCCTCACCTCTCATCTGACTGACTTCTAGGGGAACCCAGTACTCCCTCGAAGCACAGATAAAGGTAAAAGCTATCCCTATCTCCTCAAGCACCCCTCCATCTCCATATCTGAAGTACTACCCTCGTACTTCTTGAGGGTTTACCACTGGAAAGAATGGAGAGTCTTCTTCCACTGGCTATCTTCCTCCTCTCGGTCAATCCTCAACTGATCGACCGCCTGAATCTGCATGGCCTCGGCCGTATGATCCACCCGGGGATGATGTCCAGGTGCCATAACTATACGGTAAACAAGGATAACCTAAGCCCAAGTTGTAAGGAATTCTCTCAAGGTTTATTTTATCACATTATTTCAATTTATTTCCCAGAACACCCAAATCAAGTAAAACAAAATCATGATGATGCATGTACCATCCCTAGGGTCTCTACCCTGCATTCAATGTAGTCTCACTTGGTCATTCGGTAGGCTCATTGTCCTGGCATCGGTTCACGGGGGTCCTAAAATCCTGTGTCCTAGCCGGTCTTCCCTAGCCTATGTCACCCACCAAGATTAACCAACATCGTTTCCCTACCATCCCATGCAATCCTCACTGTGCCTAACTCCAAACTCCATCCTATCTCTCAACCATCGGCTCTGATACCATTCTATCATGACCCCTCCTACCAAAGATGCCCCTCTTGAGCTGGCAATGATGAAAGGGAGATAATGACCCTCGACTCCCGCCTCCAATAGGCCCCAGGGTGGAGACTAGCACCAAGGGTATGAGTTTTCACAAATATGGGAGGAATTACCCTTTTTATTATTTAAGATCGGGAAATAAGACCAGTCAACCACCAAAAAGGAAAAGAACAATTGTATAGAAATAAACCTAAACCAATCCCACATGCATGTTTAAATAGTCTAGAAACAAGGTACAAGTACAAGAAAGCTCAAAGTATAATACCAAAAGAAACAAGAGTACAGCAACTGCAACAACTCCAACTGTCCCGACTAGTAGGGTCCCGCACGGCCCTGGTAGTCCTCCTGGAAACCTGAAAGTAAACTTAGGGTGAGCATACAAGTATACTCAGTAGGGAAACCTAAAGCTCTCATGCACAAGTGGGGATACATCCTAATGTCCCGTGAGAACAACAGAAGAAACCTAGCAAGGAATTCTATCCACCCAACCTCGCCATCCACACTCACCAAAAACACAATCACAATAGGTAGTAGTATATAAGAATAAGAGTATTGGGTACCCCACACTATTTCCCACTAGTTAGCTGCTCTTCCTAATGGCGAACGTCCTGACGCTACCACACTCTTCCCTCCGGCACACACCTGGGCCTCAAGAACCACATCTCCCGCCCGCACACACCTAGGCCTCACCACCACATATCCCACCCACAAACACCTGGGCCTCACAACCACGTATCCCTCCCGCACACACCTAGGCCTCATCCCGAATATTCTTGGGAAACAGTAAAACCTGCCCGAAGAGTCTTAGGCTAAAACCGCCCCAATCGAAATCTACCCAAACAGTCTTGGGTGTAAGGTCGTTTCAAGCCATCATATCCTATGAAATAAGGAGTAGGAAGGAGCTAGAAACTATGGGCAAAACACCCTCTCCCGTGAAATGGGAGTGTTCGGCACTAAGTGCTCAACATGGGTGGGGTGCGATAAAACACAAAGATACATATATATATATATATACCAAACACTCATCCCAACCTATGGCTTCTAGTCAGAGAACTGAGCACGTGCCTTGGCACTACTACTATGAATCATGCATACAACAACCAACCCCAACCCCATTTAGGTTTTCATGTTTCAACATAATCAGCTTATTAGTTCCTTAACTACTGGGAAACTATCCACAACCAACCATATCAATCATTCACAAAGCATATCCTTGCCATCCACAAATCAAGTTAGGAAAACACAGGAAACACAACCAAGCCCCTCTTATTAACCAACCAACCCCATTGATTATTACTTCCATTCCATTACAAAGCCCCAACATTCATTAACTCTTCTACATTTTATTTATTATTCACAACCCATAGTTCGTTCACATTCAAACTCATCCTTGCAGCCCCACTGCCAACCACCATAACCACAACCACGCCATACATCATCATCCCTTGATACAATTTATCGCAGCCCCACTACCCATATGATCCACAAAAACCTGGAAAACACGCCCCTTTAATAAACAAACCCCAAACAGCATCAACATGAATATTATTTCAGTTTTGTTCAACTGGGGTGATCACACAAGGGTTCCATATTTTCATTTAATCATCTAAATTTATGTGATTAACCAAATTCCAAATTTAACAAAGTTCCATTCACAAAATGGTCTAGAAAGATAGGAAAAATTTAATTTCTCAAGCAAAGGCCCCCAAAGACTGTGATTTTTAGTAGGCATAAGCCTATTCAATTCACAACATAATATCACAAGATATAAATAACGTAACTGCATTCACAAACTTCCCATCCCCATTATATAAGACAGTTATTATCTTTATTAAACCGGTTCAACTGTGTTATATGTAAACAAGAGGACACCCACCATGCATGATGCACAATCTAGAGAGATGAAGGTAAGATCCCTACCTCAACAGGTTCTGATAACAACGCTTCCCTAGATCGATCTTTAGAAGACGTCCATCGGCGTCCGTCACTTCTTTCAAATCCCAGAAAAACCTCCTGGGGTGGAAGTTAGAAAGTAAAGGCAACGGATTCAAGTTCAGAGTTTCCTCCTCATCGTTACAATCTCATGGCCACTGACGGATCGTAAATCGGAGCTCGGATGAAGAAGTTATGGAATAAAAGGAGCCTTGGAGTCTCTTGGGAGAGCTCTGCTCAGAGGAATGGGGAGGAGAGGGGTGAGTTGAAAAGTAGGAGAGGACCCCTCCTTTTATAGTCATTAAAAACAAAAGTACATAGTGTGTACTTTATGGTACATGGGGTGTACTCGGCCATTTCACACGATCACCACGTGGCTTCTAACACGGACTTCAACGCGGTACATGGCCATTGACTGGTCAACACATGGTTTGAAGGTAACGCATATGCGGGGAGGGACTACACAGCATGTAGTATTGGCTAAATGGCGTATACTCATTTATTTCACACGGTAAGGACACAGCTTCAATGCGGCACACAGCCGTTGACTGGTCAACACATGGAATGCGTACATGGGGGGGGACTACACGGCGTGTTGTATGGTGTACACGGCGTGTACCAATTTATTTCACATGGAAAGGACACGACCTTCAACATGGGGTATACCCAGTGATGGGGTACATGGCGTGTACTAACACTACATGGTGTGTAGTTTCAAAAAAACTGAAAAGTGTGGGAAAAGTCCATTTTACCCTTTAGAACACTTCATGACCCTCTTTTTGACAAAGGAAAGGGCTGGAGAGGTCCGGGCCATTACAAAAACTCACCCTATGATGATAGCAGTTGACAACAGCCTAGAAGGGAACTAACCATTCCATTATAAGAATGAAATCATAGTCTTTCATCTCTAAGACAAAGAGGTCCCAGAAGAAGTGGAACCCACCTACCTCAAGAGGGCACTCCTTGCACTGATGTACACTAGCCGTTCTTGACCCCAATAGAGTGTCTAGTGTCAAGACATCAGCAGAAGTAAAGATAAAAAGCCCAAGTCTCTCCACAACAACAATAGATATAAAACTATGGGAAGCCCCTATATCAAAAAGCATGGAAGCTAAAACTAAGAGAACAAGACTAGTACCTTGAACTGTAGAGGGTTTGGGATCCTACTCCTGCTGGGTTTGCTCTACTACAAAAGCATGGCCTGTACCATGGCCCTATGACCCTGCCTGACCACCCTAAGCTGATACACCCTGTTGTCACTGAAATCCTACCGACTAGCTACCACAGCTACGACTTCCACCTCGATATGAACAGTCGGAATAACTCCACTTCCCAGAATGTTAATAAATTGATGGTGATGCTCCTGAATGAGGAGTCAAAGAAGAACTCTTATCACCAGTTGCTGGTGAGAAGAACTAATAGAATCTTTGAAGATGACCCATCTTTCTGCAATATTAGCATTCGAATGGGTCTCTTGAGAAATGTGGCCTCATATTCCTAGCCTTCCCACACTGGTAGCATACCACCTGGATACCTGAAGGTTTATCTCACCTACTCAGATCTCCACGTGTAGTCTCTCGGTGGTGCTTGATACTATCAACCAGAGAATCACTAACTCTAGTTGTTGAACTGCTCTAGCCCATAGCTCCGGAATCCCTCAGTTTATACTCCATGATTAGCACCTGGTTGACTGTAGAAGTGATGGAAGTCAATCTGAAGATGTTCACTTGACCCCAAGTTTCTTTCCTAAGACCATCCTTAAACATTCTTTCTAGGAAAACTCATATCCCCATAAAAAGGGTGTGAATTTTTCTAGCTCTTTGAAGTGAGAAGAATACTCCACAACTGAAAGAGTACCTTGCTCCAAACTTATGAACTCTCGGGCACGATCAGCCCTCAAGGTCTCTGGATAGAAGTAATCATTGAAGGTACGCTGAAACGCATCCCAAGCCATACCCTGCTAGAATCCTTCCTATAAAACCACATCCCACCATCTCTTGGTGGAATCCTGAAGAATATAACTAGTGAGCTTCACCCTCATCTCTAGAGGTGTCTCCATATGCTCGAAGATAGAAATCAAGGCTTCAACCATGACTCTATATCCTGAGGTCCTCCTTCCCCTATGAAGGTGGGAGGATTTTGCTGCTGGAAAACCCACATCAATTATGTCATTGACAGGGTCGGGTGTAGTGCTCCTTGGAAGGTCTGAATTAACCTCATAAATACCTCTCAAAACTATGACTTGACACCTGTTTCCCGAGTAACAATTGGTGCCAAGACTGGCACTATATAAGGATCTATTAGTTGTCCTTGATCGGCCATGTTTGGAGTCTGATCACCACCCTATAACTGGTGCAAATCTAGTAGAAGTGTCAATGTCATGACTCTGCAAGGTCAAGCACACCCCTTAGATCAATATTATCAAGGACAAAAACTTAGAAGTTTAAGAATAGAATAGGAAAAGGAAATCATTCAAGTTTTTAAAAACATGGATACACGGCGTGTATAACCCTTGCACATCATGTTCCTTTAACCCTTCACATGGGTGTGTACTTCTGCCAAAACTGGTCCTGTAACTCCCCATAGACACGATGTGTTCTCCCAAGATATGGAATGTACTTGATTTGTTTCCCCTACCCAAGTTATTCTACATGACTAACCCACATGGTTCTCCATGTATAATATTACATGGTATGTTTTTTCCAAACACAGTGTGTACCTCTTAGTTTCCACTCCCCGTGTTGTTAGTCACACGGTTGGACACATGGATGACTCTATACGGAATGTTTATGTCAGACACAGTGTCTACTAGAATGATTTCACCACCCCATGTTGTTAGTCACACAACCGATTACACGGCTCACTCTACACGGTGTGTTCCATATGCACATGGCGTGTACTTTCTGATTTTTCATCCTTCCATGTCGTTAGTCACACGGTTGAATACATAGTTTTGACAACACGACATGTACATCTAGTACACGACATTTCCCACAAAGGATTTTTTAACCCCATGTCTCTACTCACACATCCCATGACATGGTTAGAGACCACATGATGTGTACACACATTATACGGCGTGTACATAAGAAAAATAGTTCCTTCCTGAACAGAAGGTCACATGGCATGTATTTATCATTACACACCGTGTATTCTGGGTTTTTCCAGATAGTAAGCCTTAGATGCTACTCCAGAACCTAGAAAACACTGAAAATAATATTAAAGTTCCAAATCCATATCTGTGAGGATCCATACTCCCCACAAATCAAATCTTGGAATCTTCTACATGTCATATACAACCTAACAAAGTAATGATCCACCAAAATACAATCCATGAGGGCCCATAACATATCAAGAACCAATGTTTGGCATTCATTCAAATGAAACCTTACATATTATCAACACCCTATCAAATAGCAGGTATCCTATCAAGTCATCTATCACAATAACATGCATATCTAGCACAACTTCTATCACAACAACATGAAATCAGTAATTCACCCTATATGGAATGGTAAGAATGTATAACATGTGATCTCTAGAAATTGATTATATAATTCATGAGATAGAATACCCTCCTCTAATTTGGTTGAAAAAAATATATAACCTCAATAATATCAACAATAACATCACAAAACATGTGAATAACCCAACGGTGAAATCAAATCAACTGTAATAATTGCAAAACTAAAAAAAATAGCAATAAACATGGTAAATTAGATTTTACCTATATACAGGTTAGATACTCCTAGGCACAACTTATTACCAAATACCTATTCTTTCATATCCTTGGTTATAGGATCCAAACAGTAAGTCAAGAATAAAGGAATTCCTCTGATACAAATTTGTAACATCTCGGTTCCGGAATCCACCCAAAGGTTCCCCATACCCGGTTGGTCACATGGCCTCAAACGCATTTCTCGTAATGCCATAGGATACTGACTAGTAGCGAGGGCCTTGTGTGACATAGTGGGAAAACTATGCCCTCATTGGCAGAGTAACGCAGCGGAAATAAACAGATAACAATAGCGAAAACAATAATGATACCATGAAAAATTAGACAGCAGAAGAATGAAAGAAATAAATAACTTGAGTACATATATAAATGATGCATGATACATATGTCTAGGAAAGCAGAAAAACAAGTCACAATGCTAGAATATAGTACTAAACCAAAGTACAAAGAAAACAAATAAACTCCAACACCATCCCAAGCCTCAGCTTGGTTCCATGCTCCCCAGCTCCACAACAGTCAAGTACCTGAAGTAGAAGGGTGCTTTCCCTTGTATATATATATAGAAATATAATCCATTTGGGACTAAAAGAATGACCTAAAGAGGGTGTGAGACAAATCACAGTAGGAAACCACCCAAAGATCTGTGGCTAACAGTCAGTGAATATATATGGCAGGAAATAAGAAAAAAGAAGTAGTAAACAAGGAAGTACTCCATAGTAAATAGTCCTACAGTTTCAATTACATCATTTACATTTAACAATTTAGTCAACCAAACACAATTACAAGCAACCCCCTGGGAAGTTCTCATAGCCTATCCCTTCTAGTTCAGCCAACAAAAGGAAAGTAACAAAGTCTATCTGAGGATGTAATCACTATCAATTCCTTCTATAGGCTTGTATAATAAAATACTCTATGAGGAAGCACACACCATCTATTCCCCCTATAGTCATTTAATGGTAACTATAAACACTCTGAGGAAGCACTCAACATCAATTCCTATTGTGGTCTCGTAACATATCTAAAGACACTTAGAGGGAGCACTCAATGTCAATCTCCCCTATGGTCTCACAGCATGATAATTATAACAGACACTCGAGGAAAACCCTCAACGTCAATTTCCCCTATGGTCTCACTACACTAGGTTCCTATAGCCCCATGTAAAGAATTCAAACACAAATGATAAACAGCATAAAAATTAAACCTCAAAGTACTACT
Source organism: Viscum album (assembly GCA_963277665.1). Lineage (NCBI taxonomy): Eukaryota > Viridiplantae > Streptophyta > Magnoliopsida > Santalales > Viscaceae > Viscum > Viscum album. Next base: position 1,322,330,049 of record OY728142.1, on the reverse strand, counting down.
TGGATAAATAGATACAAGGCATGGAACAACATAACAAATAGATAATCACTCCATCCTAATAACACTAGGAATAGAGAAAAATAGCCTAATAGGCAGGGCTAGACCAAACGACCAAAATAAAACAAGCATGGGAAAACACATCCATAGAATAGTAAATAACCCTATTAATAATCATAAATCCTCTACTTAAGAACACTAGGTATAGTAGGAAAAATTAGGGTTAAAAACCATAAATACGCAATACCCCAAATGAGGGTATTGGGCCCTTTTTCACAAATAAATCAAAGAATAACTACAAAAAGTCACAAAACACCTGCCTCGGCATTGTTTGAATGATATACGTGAACATCATGCCTTGAATCGCCCTATAATGTCACAGATCTATAAAAATTCTAAAAACGTTCAACTGAGGAAAACTCACGAAATAGGAGGAATCAGGATACAAAGCTCTAGAATAAGGAAGAGATTGCCATGGTGATTCCAACACAATCAATGACTATCGAATTGGAGATTGGATGAAGAGTCGGGGGCTCAGAGAAGAATCATTCCTTACAGTCGCTCCTAGATGAGACGAACAGAGAAGAAGGGTGTTATGAATATTAGACGTGACCCCTGTCTATTTAATGAAATAAAAACAAAGTAAATAGTGTATTCTTCAAGGGTACATGGCATGTACATTATTTAACCGGCCTCTGCTTTAGGTGTCTCCAAGTCACCCTACACAGCCCTATGCTCTGCTATTACACGGCCAACACACAGCTACTTGCGGCAACTAGGTACACAGCGTGTACTCCTGAAATTTCCAGAAACTTCACTTTTTCTCAAAAACAACCAGAAAATAAGATTTATAACTGAATATAAGATTCGGGATCTTACATGTGGGAATAATATTCCAATAAATCTCTTAATCCTTCCTCTATTGGAATTGAACACAATATTGATCATGGATTGGATTTCATTATATAGAGTACTCATAAACATTAGGGAAAAGGGAATATCATTCCATATTTTGAACATTCCCATTTCCCACTACAAATGAACGGAATATCATGAATCACTTTTAAATAATCCATCAATGGTGTGGGTGATGAGACTCTATAGAGAACAACACATTTCTTAGATTGTTGATTCTAAGGAAAAAATCAACCTTTGGTAAATGATGATTTTTATTGAATGAAATTATGTGTTTCCAATTAGTTTCCAATACTTAAATTAGTTCATGAGGTAGATTTATCAATAGTATATATAACTAAAGCCACTCCTATCTCTAAATTCCCATATAGAATTGAAATTATTGAACTAGAGGGGTTAAAGAAGTTGTTGCTAGAGAATTTGGACTTAGAGTTCATATTCCCTATTACATCACCAAGGGTTGAACTAATGCTATTTGTGAAGAAAAATGATTGATCAATGCTTTTATATATAGATTACAATGATCTCAACAAAATCTCCATAAAGAAAAAAGTAGCTTGAGAAAAGGAATGACAACTTTTTTGTTCAACTACAGTGTACTCAATACTTCTCAAAGGTGGATATTCATTCTGGATACCATCATTTAAAGGTGAAGAAAGAATATGTTCAGAATACATCCTTCCATCCATGGTATGGAAACTATGAGTTCAGAGTGATTCCCTTCAGACGTCAAAATTTCCCAATAATCTTCATGGATTTGATTAATAGAGTCTTTGGAGACTACCTTGGAAATTGTATCAAAGTTATTATTTATGATAGTGTCATTTAAACCAAGAACAAGGATGAATTTGAAGATAGTATAAGGATTGTTATAGTGAAAATATGAAGGAAAAATGTACACTGAGTTTATCAAAAATAAATTTTGGATGCAGTAAGTCACATTCTTGGGGCATGTGGTCACAAGTGAGGGAACTTATGTGGATCCTTGAAAGAAAAAGACAATTAAGGAATGGTCCATACCCACTCGTGTTATATAAATATAGTCTTATTAGATTATATGGGTTCTACTAATGTTTTGTGGGAGGTATCTCATTACTATCTTCCCCCTATCCAAGATTACATGAAAAAGGGTAATGTATATCTAAGTAGAATAATATGATGAAAGTTATAGAGATATCAATAAGAGGCTAATAATTGTTATTCTAAACACACAACCATAATGTGGATATGGTTTTGTGATATATATTGATTCTTCAATGAAATGATTGGTATTTGTAATCATATAGAATAACATGATAACCTATTTCCCACGATAACTGAAGTTCAATGAATATAACTACCCGACCAATGATCTGAAGCTAGTAGTTGTTATCTTAGCATAGAATATTTGGCATCACTACCTATATGGAAGTAAGTGGTACATATATATAAATCACAAGAGTATAAAGGATATATCCATATAGTAAAAGCTTGAAATTGTTTTATAACGATGGTTAGAGCTAATAAAGAACTAAAATTTCTCTATACATTACCATACAAGATAGGAAAACAAGGTATAAGATGTCCTAGGAATAAAATAATTTTTTATTTATCCATAATTCATATTAAAAAAGTCTGTATCTTCAAAAATATTTGAAGGATGGATCTAGGAATCATAATGGAAGGGAATACATTCTAGATTACCCAAATTATTTCCCAAATACCTATCTAAAATAATACATAGGATACACAAAGGGATAATATAGAGATTAAAAATATAGAAGATGTAACTAAAGGAAAGATTCATGAATTCCATATTGATGATGATTTTTTTATTTGGTTTGGAAATAGGATTTGAATACATTCATCATCTAATATAAATAATGTGTCATTGTATAATGCACACTCATCATCTCTTTTTCATCCATATTGGAAACAAAAATATATATTAAGAGCCTCAAGATCACTTATAGTGGTACAACATGAAGAAGGATACCATTGAGTAAAACTTCACATGCTTGGTTTGTTTATAAGTTAAAGAAGTGAAATAGATGTCCAAATGGATGAGAAAACATTACATGTGACCACATATAAATCATAGAATATCACCCTACATATAGTAACTTGTCTCCCAAATGCAATAAAATAAAAAAATGTTATATGGGGTGTGGTGGATCTACTCAGTAAGACTTCCCACTTAATCTATATTTAAAAAAATTTATCACAATTAAAAAAATTTATGATGTACATAAATAATGTTTTGAGGCTACATGCCAAACCACTTTTGATCATTTTTAGTTGTGATCCATCATTCACATCAATATTCTAGATATGTATTCAATATTATCTAAATATTGAATTAAATTTTAGTATGACCTATCACCCCCAAACTAAGGGACAAACTAAAAGTACTATTAAAACACCAAAGGGGATGATGAGATAATACTAAATGAAATATAAAGGAGGATGGTATAATCATCTCCCATTAGTTGATTTTACATACCACAACATCTTCTACTCATGTATTCATATGGATATATATGAAGCTCTATATGGGAAGAGATGCATAAATCATACTTGTGGGGTTGAATTTGGTGAAGGAAAACTACTTACACCTAACCATGTGTACGAGATGACAAAAAAGGGTTCAATGCATCCAAAAACATGTAAATGTTAATCAGAGTCAGAAAAAGAGATATGTTGACAACCGTAGAAGACACTTGGATGATGATGTTAGAGAAAAATTTATCATATGAATATCACCATGGAAGAAAGTTATGTATTTTGGAAATAAAGGGAAGATTCTCACTAGGTACATTATCCACTTTGAGATCCTTGATCACATAGAACCAGTGGCCTATCATATTGAAATTCCACTAAATATGGCTCATGTTCATTATTTTTTCTATGTAAATATCTTGATGGAGTACATACTCAATCCCTCTCATGTAAATAATTTGTAGGTGATAGAACTAGTGAATGGACTCTTATATAAGGAGTATCTGGGGAAGATCTTCTATCATTGAGTAAAGTTTATATGAAACAATAAAACTCTCCTTGTCAAAGTTCTATAGTAGAATCATGAATATAAGGAGGCAATATGGGATCCAAATGAAACAATAAAACATAGGTACCCCTGCCTATTCTCAACTGATAATATGAGTTGAAATCTCATGGATGAAATTTATAAAGGTGGAAAGAACATAAAATCACATAGTTTATAAATGATATTTTTTCATGAAATAAATGTGTATTATATTATATAGTATTATACACATACAATAAATAATGGAATCAACAACAATTAATTTCATTTCTAAAGATTTTTACATTAATAATAAACTAATCCCATTAAAATTAAAAAGGCTACAATGGGAAAAATATATCAATTTAGTAATGTTGAATTGGAAAACATGGATCTCTGTAATATGATGGAATTATTTTCCTATGGACAACACTATAGAAAATAAATGAAATATCAGTAAACCAAAAGAAATTTTAAAAAATGTAAATGTTTTACATTGAAATAAATTTAAGTGAATAAAATATTATGGAATTAATAAGTATTTATAGGAGGAAATATGAGTGTTGTAATAGTAATGGTTCCATTGGAATGGTAATATAACTATTATGAATAATAACCTAACTGTTGGGAATAATGAATTGAATTTTAGAATAGTAATTTGACCTTAAAATAAATATATTTAATATAAATAAAACTTATGATTAGTAATATAAGTATTATAATTCCAAAAAATAAATAAAATTTTTAAATACTCATTGAAACTTTAAGCATATATTTAATAAACAATATTTTAGGTTATTTCATTAAAAAATAATATTTTTATATTTAAAATTATTGTAAACTAATATAGAAAATTATTTTGTTAAAATGAATGTCATTTTCAAAATATTTATGTTAGAGTTATCTATGTGTGATTTTTTATAAATTTTTTGAATTAAACCAATTTTTAATTGAATAGTATAAATACAGTTTGTTCATAGCCTCTGTTTTTCAAATTATATCATTCTTAATATAATAATGACCTAATAAATTTTGAAAATTTTAGATTAACTAAGAGAATATTAAATTTAATAAATGATTAATTTAAATGAAATAAACATGTTTTTAAAATATAAGAAATATTTTCCAATGTCTAAAGTCTAATGAATTCCATTAAAATAATAATTCTACATTTTCTTCCCCTATCATCTCTAAGAAACTATTGAATTTGAATTATAATGTGTTTTAAATTCCTAAAACAATTTTATGTTATTGATATATGATCCACGATTAAATTAATATTTCTATAACAAGTTTTAACTTGGATAAATTATTATATTAAATATTTTTTTTGTAAAAAAACCGCTCTCATCAAGTTTAAATAACCCCTCTCCCTCCCCTTAAAAAACCACAACTCCCTCACTAAATAAAAGAATATCTCTTAATAAATCCCTTATATTAATCCCATTATAATCCTTAATGATGTTCCGGAGTAATAAATCATTATTCATTCATGATTTTATGGGTTATAAAAAAGAGACCCTTTCAAGGAAGAGGTAATGTCCTTACATCCTTTTATTACATTTTCCATTTTCAATTCCATATCATCCATAACTTCTCTAAAACAAAATTTATTAAACCAATTACAATTTATATTAACATTATCTTTAATATTTAAATATACTATAAAAATTTTAGTTTTAATATAATCATATATTGTACGTATTGCACCTTTTCATCATACAATGTCCCATTTATAGTTGGTTAACCACCAAGGAAGAAATTTCCAATTCTACCCTTATCACTAACCTTATTGATGGTTATAATAAATTGAATATGACATATAAATGTATAAATACAGTAATTCTAATCATCTATAATTAATTATACTTATATGTGATTTACTATGAAGAAGATAGTGAGATTGAATAAATATATGAATGTTTTAACGAAATAAATATATAAAATCATTTACCCGTAAATAAATGGGATTATAAAATATAATCAAATAATTATAGATTATAAATAGTGAAAAAATGAAAATAATTAAATTATGCTTCCTTATTTTAATAAACCTGTGTTTATTATTCAATAGGGAAAAAATAAATGAAATAATTTTGAAATTGCAGTAAGGGGTTCTCAAACCCAAAAAAATTATTTCGGTTTATAACATATTTCACATTAACTCTAGTATGAATTTTCATTTTTAATCCAAAAATTTTCCATTCAATATCTTTCTCTTTTCTTTCAGGGATATTATTGTTTCTACCCTTCTAAAAATATTCTAAAACATTTAAAATCCATTTTAATATAGAATCAATTTCTAAAAAATCTCTTGAATATTATTGAGTTTTTTATACATTCAAAGAATAAAATGATCTTGTATAACATTGGGTGATCTTAATGAATCATTAAAAAATAATTAAAATGATTTCATGATAAATGAAATCGGAAATATTTTCTGAAACACATTTATATCCATGGGTTATTTCATGATAATTAATTTTATCCTTCTATGTGTCATGCAAAATTAAGAGTAATTTAGGATGATATGAATGATACCATAGTTATGTATCCCTATAATTAATTTTTTTAATTTGATACATATCATGAGATAATGTGTGTTATGTATGAAAATGATTTTATCTTTGTTCACACTGATGATGTAAGGATTTATTCATATATTTTATACATCAACATGATGTTAGATTTTTTCAAAACTATGTGTGGTATTTGAAAACTATGTTATTATGTTTCATTATTATGCATATTCCATATTCCATACCATTATCAAATGTTTACCTCATGATGCGGATGATGATCCTATGCATATTATTTGATAATATAGATTATTCTCACCACTGTACTATTGATTCATTTCACTTATTCCTCTCCTTACTATGACTTTAGTTCACGCTATTCTCCGATATATATCATCAATTGACTACATATTGAAAGGATATTCTGAGATAATAGAATAATAAATAGAATAATATTTATAATATTTATGTTTAGTTATGTAATACGGTTTTATAACCTTAATATTTCTTAGAGACTAATACTTTTAAACATGGATTATATTATTATAATGTTGTAAATCATAAAATTGATATAATAGAGAGCTATGAAAAAGTTATTTTGCTATACTATAGAAGGAAAATGTGACATTGAAATAGAATATATACCAATTATAGAGGAATAAATTAATGTTTTTCTAAAATAGAGACATATAAATTCACTCATGACTATTATTTATTTTCCCAATAAACTCATCATTTATTCAAACCCTATTTCAAAGAATCCATATTGAATTTAAAAAGTTAAATTACTTGAACATAAGAAACAACTCCAAAATTTATATAATAAGGGATTAATTTACCCAATTTTTACCCATTGAGAGCACTTTTTTCATTTTGTTAGGAATATTATTATTTCTAAGAGATTTTGAATCAATTTTAGTGAAATTTATTCCATTAAATTTAAGAAATAATATATAATGCATTATATTAATAGCTTCTTTGATAAAATTAAGGGATTATAATATTTTTATTTTATTTTTATTCATTATGGGTATCATAAATTGTTAGTAAAGAATTGTAACATACTAAAGATTAATTTTCACATAAGATAAAAGAATTATGATTTTATAGTAGCTACATTTGGATGGATTAATTTACCCTATATGTTTTTGGATTTCATGATCATTATTTTGAGAGATTGTATTCATAATTTTCATATTCTATTTATCTATTATACCATGGTATATGCTTAAATAAATGAATAACAAAATATCCATCTCATATTCATTCATGAAACTCCAATAGTAATGGATTTAAATAGTAAATTTTGTAGTTGTGGAATTTGGATTCATGAAGATTCATTTCATTCCTATCGTTTATCCAAGGATGAAATATTATTTGATCATTCAATGATAATTATAGATAAATAATTGAATTAAACAAATAACATAAAAAGAGATTACATTCATATGGTTAGGAGAATATAATAAATGTTTTTATTATCTTAATAGGTGACACTTCAATTCATATATAAAGAAATTACCCTTGGTAATGGATTGTTTTTTGATATATAGTGATGCTTCGATGAAAGGAAATGGATACATCCTTATTCAGGTTGTGATAGTTGTTTCCTACATATCATCATAGTTAATTATGAATATATAAAATTATAAAACCAATGATCTTATGTTAAAGGTTGTTATATTTTCATTGAAGATAAAGTGACATTATCAATATGGATAATGATATAGGAATATAGGGATCAATTTTTTTTTAAAAGTATAGATTTTCAGAAATTTTTCACCATGAGAAAAATGAGATAGATAGATCTACACAGTTATTTTAATTTCTTAGTACACTACCACCATTTGATGTAAAATAACGTGTTTAATTCATTGTGTAACACTGTGATTTTTTATGAATTATTTTTTAGGAATAAATTAATATTCATTGAAGGATTTCATTACATGTTACACCATGTTCTGCTTAAATTATAAACAACACCAAGTTAATCTTTCACTATACATAACACTGACTTTATCTCACATTACATTCAACACTATGGATTTATTTCATTAAATTTAACACATAGATTAGCTTGTGTTACATGAAACACTCAATTTAAACGAAATGTGACATATTATAAAAATATTATTATAATTATCACCATGCCCTCAGAATGGAGAGTATGAAATGTATTAACTAAATAATTAAAAATTATTTACTATTTTTTATAAATTTAATACTTTTTGAAACCAATTAACTATAAATGAATATAAGAAAGTTTGAATATAAATAATTACTTTTTCCAAAAATGTATTTTTTTTCTACACTAAAAGATGTTTTATCTTAATAAATTAAACAATCCCCTATCAATGAATTATTTTAACTAAATGTATATATTATATATTAATTAAAATATTTGACAATAATTTCATGTTTTTTCTTGATAAGAGATACAATAAATCTAATTTTATGGAAAAATATATTTTTCCCAAAAAACAACTTTACAACTCTTAAATGGCACCCTTATTTTAAAAATAATGTCTAAAACTTTTAGAAATTTCATTTTTTAAAATAAAAATATTTTTTTAATTATGAAAATAAAACTTATCTTTTGGTGAATGTTTTGTATTTTTTTGAAAAAAAATAATTTTTTAATGAATAGTAAAAAATTCTAAATTTTAATTAAAAACTCCCTTTTTGTTACCATTATTTATATTTTTATATTATATATTAAATTTGTTTTGAAGTATAATTACGTAAAATTTACACATAATTATTCAATTTAGTTAATTTTAATAATTCTCATATTGAAATTTGATAAAAATTTGTAAACTTTTGAATATTTTCATTTTAAAAAACCACTTTCTTGTCATGTGTGTGGGTCTAATTATAAATTAAATTTTTCCAATTATGTTAATGGAATTTGGAAAAATGGAATGAATATTTTTAATAATAATAATTTATACATTCTGATAATTTCATCTTTTTTTAACATATTGATTAGTGAAAATAGTTAAAATTAATTAGTGTGATTGTGGTTAAGACGGGGGGTCTTAACATTACTTCTATTTGTGTTAAAATTAATCATACCCACTTATTTGATTTTTTGTAATAAATTTGAATTAATATTTTTAATCATTTCTTATAAATAATATAGTAAATATATTTTAAATTATAATCATAACGGGTTAATTACCTATTTAAATGAAAAGTTACAGGTTACATTTCTATAAACTATAAAGTCAAAATTGAGTAAACATAAAGACTAAGGAATAAATTTATAAAAAATGTATTTTTTTTGTGTGGTCAAAGTATTTATCAACCATTTAATCCCACATATCCATTATTTTTCTATTTTTGATACACATTAGGTATAGGATACATAACAATAGTGAATACATTTGGGTATTTACAAGAATGTCACTCCTCCACTATTATAGAATAGAATTCACTCTCACACATTCTTCACACCTATCAAGTAATTTGTCTTGATAAAAGCCTACCAAAACATTCTATATTTATATATACTCTTATCCTAGATTCCATAAATTGGTTATAAAACAGACCAAGTAAATCCATTGGTGAAAACCAAAAGAAAATACACAAAGAAGAGGTAATGTTCATCAATGATAATTTTTTTATTTGTTTTTGAAACCCCTTTAAATATTTTTATATAATGATTATATAATAAAATCATTATCTAAAATATAATTTTATTTTTTTATGATAATGGTATGAAGAAAAACCACACACACATAAATCAAATGGGTTAAAAAATAGTCGCTCGTGTGTACTATAGGATACCATATTGGGAACTGATGTTGTTCATTTTTTAATCACCACCTTACATACTTGTGAATAATGATGGAAATAATATTTATACATGACATATATGATATTTATTATTTATTTATTTTTTCTAAAATATTATATGACAGATACCCTCTTTCTTTCCATTTTGTGATAATACGATAATGTCAATTTGGTCTATGGTAGACTATCACCTCGTGAAGCAATGTAATTCGTTCATGCATAACATGGATTGTATTAGGTATAGGTTTAATATAAATATTTTATATAGATTAAATGAAAATTATAATGAACTCAATACACATATATTTATATATATCATTTAATTTTATTTCTCTCAATATAACATGATAATGGAAAAAAGTATTTATGTGTCCGCACGACCTATCATCTCCATAAATGGTGTATTTCATCTATTATCAACAAATTTTATGAATTAATTTAAATATATATATATATATATTATGATAATAATATCATGGTTTCCATTCTAAAGATAATGAAATCATTATCTAAGTAAGAGGACTACAATGACAAGTGAAAACATGTGTGAAGAACAAAATGGTTATTGCATGAAACATAAGATTAACTTAGAATTTTTAATAAACATGTAATATAAATTCATAATTAAATCCTATATGTTATTATATATAATAATATATTTCATTAACATTTTGAAAATAAACTTATATTTTTTATAAAATAGTATTGAACGAGTATGATGAAATTCAAAACTTAAGGAAATTTATTTTAGTCTCGCTTTTTAATATTGTGACACAAGCTATATTCACTGAATATTTATTCATTTTTTTGTATAAACACCCCATGAATGTATTTAATGAATCTTTTAATAAATTTTATATTTATTTAGATTTCCATTTTAGATCTCTTGTTTGTGGGGTTCATGGTTTAAAAGTTAAGAAATTGGAAAGGGAATTGTGTCTTAATTTTCCTTCTTTGAGACACATGTTATATTATAAACCCGTATTATTTTACAAGGTGTATGTACTACCCACATGGAATGTTATATTAGGAGAATAATTATTTTCATGATATTATAATATTAATTTAAATTTATTCTTTAATGGTAATAATTATTCAATGTTACCAAAGTGGTACATGTTTATTACTATAATCTCATAATTTATCTGGTTTTTTATGATTACGCTTCTATTGATGGAATATTATGATCCATATCTCATGAATTATTGGTAGTTTTATTCACTTATATTTATTCCTTATATAATCATTTAATGGTACCATTTTCCCATCTTTTGGTAATTATGAAAATTAATAACAAAAAATTAATAATTTCTAACATTATTTTTCTCTTCGGTGAGAAATTGCTTTTATTAAGAAAAAATGTTTTCTAAACATATTTTTAATATGTTTTTAGTTGATTTTTTAACTAACTTTTAGTTAGAAGTGATTTAACTATTTTCATGTTTTAAATGTTTATTTAAATTATTTTCGAATGATCCTTTAAAACTTTTTAAGGATACTTAAAAGGAAAAGTTTTTCAAAAAAAGTATGTCTTAAAAATAATTTTTCAAAGATGAAAGTATATTATACTCAAAAAATGTTTTAAATGAATTTATAAATCATTATTTATAAGTTTTAAATTTTATTTTCAATGAAAAATATTTTAATAATATTTTATATTTTAGAAATTGAGTTTCAAATAAAATCTATTATCCTCAAGAAATTCCCAAAGTAGTCTTTAAAAATTATTTTTCATCTATAATGACATCATTAAATATAATTAATGATTTATAGGGGATATGAAACCATAATACCATTCATATTATTTATTTTAATGGATTTGGTTTTTATGGCATGATTTCTATGGAATCTGACTCTCTTCCATAGGTTATACCATGGTAAAATTCTTATGAAACCTATTCCATTTCATAGGTTATGCTACTATTAAATGATTATAAAACTTTTCCATTTTACATTAATTATAATATTATGAATTTTTTATGATACCCATTTCATTTAATGGGTTATGATATGATAAATTTTTTATGTTGAGGTACACATATATAAGATTTCATTATGTGACTGTTGGGACCTATATCTCCCTCCAATGCATTGGATAATGATTTTTATCTAATGGGACATACATGGTCGGAATGGGGCATGAACCAGGATCAGTAAGGGACCTTACCCACTAATATGGTCATGGGAGTAGAATATGAATAATAATATGGTTTGGGGAGTAAACCCATTCCACTAATATATCCTTGGTAGTGATCCTTGACTACTATAGAAATCATTTTATAATATTATTTGTTTTCCACAATTCAATATCTTATACCTATATTATGATAACATAACCAATTATATTTGATTCCTTTTTTGATTCATTTCTTATGTGTTCAAATGTTGATTTAATGGCTCAATATTATGATCTTGTATATGCATTATATGATCTTATAATGCTATTTTCATGCTCTCTTACCTTTATACACATGATTATTCTTAAATATCTTCCTTTTTAACCTTATTGAGAATCTAAGCTCATCCTTTTTATGTTTACATTCCCAAGATTATAATTAATGGTTTTAATTGGGGTAGGTTTTTGAAGAGTATTAAGGTGATGATATTTATGGGAGATGTTTAATATCATTCAACAAGTTAAAAGATCATATTACAAAGTTTCCAAATTCATTAAACTATTACGGTCCTCCAAAAATTAATTTTTCAATGTGTTGAATATTAATATATATACAAGAAATATCCATTTATAATAATATAATGACACTATATTTTGTATTAAAGTGAATGTTTAGTTATCCTTTAGAAAATATAATGAGACAACATTATTGGTATCCCTAGGGATATTTCTAATTATATGTCTAGATATTTATCCGAATATAAGTCTAAGGATATGAAACCCTTTAGGAAAATTTTATGGAATGTTGGTAAATGATTGAGAAAGTGGTTTCCAAGGTATTACATACATGTCTAGATAATACAAGAGGATGTGGCTCCGACACAATTTTACATAGGGGTAACATCCTCAAAAAACCGTATTGATCAAGAATCAATCAAGAATGGGTGACCCACAATGATCCTTGTTTCACCCCTAGTCTGAAACTATTGGGGGATGTGATTTGGAGATTAAAAAATTATTTATGAATCATCATGAAGGAATTAAATATACGATGAATACTAATAACCTAGTATTATCCTAAGGTTTCAATGATTAAAAATGAGTTATCATGATTTTTAAATAATATGTGTGATTTTCAAGACTATATAGTTTTCCACTATGATTATAATTACTCACACCATACATTCTAGTTTTAGTAAATAGAGATAACCAGAAGGATTTAGGTTAACATTGAATGTGAGGGATGATTTATAGATGAAAAGACAAATGGGATGATGACTAGAGTAAAGGATTTTGTGATTATGCCTTATAAGTTTTCACATAATATGATTAAAAATGTGTACCTTAACTAACTCTCTGACTTATCAAAGAAGATAATGGTAGTTTTTGCTAACAGATCGAGTAGTGGGGAACCTGTTGGAAAGAAGATTCGGTATCCTCTATGTAAATAATGTGAGAAGAACCAAACTATGTAATGTCTCAAAGGTGCGAGAAGTAGTTTTGATTGGGGAAAAGAACATAAATCATGTCACTACAAAGGGAAAATGAAAAGTTCATTTAAAACAATGAATAGAGATATTAACCTCACTACGATATTATTTAAATTTTAATTCAGTAAATATGGAAATTATGGGAATTATGATAATTTATACCCTAAAGGGAATTCTTGTGAAGAGGATCAGGAATGATATAAGAGTAATGGTTATATTTCTATTGATGAAAAGACTACAAATGACATATTAAAGGAAATAAGTCTTAATGAATAAGATGATGAATATCATTTAATTACTTGATGAGGAAGTGGTATCAATTAATTATTTATATATATGAATTTTAATAATGTGTTATATTAACTATAAAATATATGTGGATTGTTTATTATAATTTTTTTATTTTGGATCTTGAAGAGTATGGTTAATCATACTGATGACATAGAAAAGTGATTTAATATCACGGTTATACATTATATAAAATATATAATTAAGGGAAGGTAACCCTTAATATATTCCAGAGGTTAAAAAATTGTGTTTAATTTGGAAAAAGATATATTGGATCAAAATAATATGAATTGGATAGTACTGACTACCTTGGAATAGAATAATGATTTGTTGAAAAAGTGGTTTACGTTATCAGGGATGGAGATTAAATCATATTTTGGATTTAAGTAATATATCTAATCATCTTTATTTAATGTAAGGAATTAACATCATGATTGTTTTAAATTTTTTGTTTTGGTAATTCAGGATATTATAATTTTCCAAAATATTAATAGATGATGTTATTCACATTTTTGGTATATGACAACAAAAAATTACATTATGATATATAGGGGATCAATGTTAAGTTAATTTTAATAGATTTAGTGACCTCCATTCTAATGTTTTTTATTTTTGTATTTTGAAATGAAAAATGGTTAACTATATATGAAATTGATTATGTTGAAAATTGAATGAGGTTTTATAGATTGATGTATTCCTACACCATATTAATATTTACTCATATTGGATAACCTGTGTTAACTACACTACACGAAAACCACCTATTAGCGGTGGTTTGTTTTTCATATAGTAGCGGTTTAAACCGCCGCTATATAGTTTGGCAGCGGTTTACAGAAACCATTGCTAAACTTGGCGTCGGCAATCTATTAGCGGTGGTTTTATGCATTTCATGGCGGTCAAAGAAAAGCGTCGTAGTACCTCATTTAGCGGCGGTTTTTGGTAAATTTAGCGGCGGTTTTAAGGGCTATTTAATTAGCAGCGGCTATAATCGCCGCGAAATTCAGGCGTTCCAGGCGCCTGCTTAGAGGCAGTTAAAACCGCCGCTAAGTATTCTGTCGAATATATTTCATGGCGGTTTAAACCACCACTAAATGTATAAGTGGTAAAACATTAGCGGCGGTTAAAACCGCCACGAAATTCTGACCCGGAAAAAAAATAGAATTTCTGTTTATACTCCACCACTGCCCTGGAAAATAAACCAAACAACACATACAACATATATATAATAAGTAGAAAATTTATGCACCACCTACGCAATATTCATAAACACCCTTTCATTTAATGTTGATGAAAAAGTTGATCCAATTCAATAAGAATACCTAAAGCATACAAAATACTTAAAATTATGGATTTAGAATGAAACACAAGATAACATCAAATGAAACAAGAGATTGGGGGTCACATGGATTTATACTTATAGTTTACAGATGATCAAAATTGAAAATATTTAATTCCATAAAGGATTAAAGTGTATGGATCAAAATGTGCCAAATAAGAGAGGGGAGGGATCACTACTAGTCGTTTGTCCTATAAGGATGAGGAACGAGGATTAAATGGGTTGATGTTCAGTCACAATAAGAACCTTTAAAACATTATTGTTATAAAATACTTTAAATAGAGGGCATATTTAAAGAGAATAGAGAATATATTAGAATATATGTAACCATTAAGAGAGAATCAGTTGTGCTAATCAAACAAAATAAGTGCATAACATGGAAAACATTACGTGGACCACATGATCCATTCTAGGTCACGAAAATCACATAACCCATAAAACATCTTTTGATCACATGATTTTTCTTAATACATATAATCATGTTACAATGTGAAGGTCACATGAATCACATAAAGATTATTAGATCATGAAAAAATCCTCAAGATACAACCGAATCACATAAGATAGACTAATGGCCAAGGGTGTGCATCAAAGTTCTAATAAATTACCATTGATAAGTTAATGGATTGATTAAGTGAGATATTTAGACAGGGTGATCACACAAAGAGGTCAAGTGACATGATCACATGATTAGGTCTCTTGTATGGTTCTTGTGATGAGGTCATGCAAAGGTTTCTTGCAAAAAAAACGCACGAGAGATTGGGTTTTGAGAGCTATAGAGCTTCATGTCACCGGTCAAATGACCAGCCTCTCACCCCCTATTTATAGGGAACCTCAAGGAATATGAATGGACTTATAAAAGACAAAAATATGTTTTGAATTCCAACCAGAGAAATCATAAGAGACTCATGAAGTCATTTCCTACCTCATAACTGAGTCCTTGTTCCTTTGAACATCACTTTTGTGGGGGGGGCATTTTTTGACGCTAGCCAAATGATCATTGTATATTTTAGGAACAAAGAAATACCCAAAGCCTAGGTATTAATATATACCCAAAGGAAAGAAAATTCTAGCATGTATACATATAGATTAATCACCTAGGTCACAAGGACCATGTGAACTTCAATGAGGCCCATGATCACATGACCCTAGGAACATCATGCAAAGGGGTTATGCAATTCATGTGATCTGTTCCTGATCATGTGAAGCCCCATCAAATAGCCCAATTAATCATGTAAAACCCCTATGATTATTCTTTTTTATCATATTACATGTCATCTAACAATCTCCTAATATGTTCATAAAATAAAAGTTAGAAAAGAGGGAAGCTTCATGTGAAGGGAGTTGCATTGGTCTTCATGTGATGTGGTTACGTGCCTCATAAAAACTATTAATGATCATGAAAATCACCTCAAAAAACCATATTGATCTAGTGATATCCATTCAACATGGCTGTTTGGACATGCAACACCCTAATGAGTCAAATTCCCAATGCTGAATTTACAACAGAAATATCAAAGAGCCTATTACCATAGATCATCTAACCAATGAAACAAACACATCATTCTCTTTACCACCAGAGGTTATTGTGATCATTCAAGGTTATCCACTGAAGCTCCTCCAAGACCAATGGTTTTTTAAAGGTTCCATACACCACACATGTTATATATGCAAACCAACCTTTCCCATATTTGTTCAACACATCAACAATACTACTCATGGTCTGATGATGCATCGTCACCCTCTCCACCTGCATCTCCTGCTGCCACCTGTAAGAACATTATATTGAAAATTAAATATTGTTGCATATTTATAATTAAACTTAAAACCAATAAAAGTTTTCAAACTAAATGATTGTGATTTTTTGTGATTTACCTGCTCACCACCACTCGGTGCACTACAACTGGGGGCATATCTGCTCATCTGCTGATATAAATCAGTCAACGCTTTCTGCCTAGCGGATATCTGAGCCCCTTGGTCTTGAACTGTGGCTCGTAGAGAAGAAATATCATTCTGAGCATTTTAAGGTATGGGTTGACCGTAACCAGGAGTAGATGCGGCTGGAATCCCTGATGGCCTGCTAAATACCTCAGATGGTACGGGTCCCAAACCCATCCCGCGCACTCACCAAGATGCTCCTTCCCAAGGACTTGAGCAACCGGGTCATCCTGGGAGACTGAGTAGGACTGCCCAGGATTGGCATCCCATAGTTCTTTAATTTTTACCTATAAATCAAATATCAATACATATTAACACAGTAAAAACTGATAATAAGTTATTATAATAAAAATTTGACTTCATAACCCAACTTCTTTGGTAGGCTCATTAACAGAAGAGCCATCTGATTTTCTGTGAACATCCAACCACAGTTCAGTCTGGGAGGCTTCGTGCCCTAAATTTTGTGACTGCATTAAGCAAAGATAAATCAAAAATTCAATATATTAAATAGATAATATTGTATTATAAATATTTAAACTATTTAAAATATTACCAATGACATTCGTCTTCTAGAAAAGCTTTTTGAGCCCGCCGTGTGAGGGATGACTTGTTTCGCCCTGTTTGATGCATTCTGTCGTGAGAGATCCTGAAATAAATAAAATAAAATTTAACAATAATGTATCCAATGTCATCTCCTCTTCATATACATGTATTAATGTAAAATGAGGATAATATAATAATATATATTTCAATACCATCCGCGTCTCATCACGATGTCTGTCAACAAAAACATTCCACTGCTCTTTTGGTGCCCCACTAGGTAGCTTTTCAGACATTTGTTCCAAGGTCAATGAAGTATCGTTGACATCACACCACAATATCCATTTGAAATCTTTCCACTTTTTACCGAGATTTTTCAAAGTCCACTTCTGTGCTATCACATCAGCAACTGTGAAGTGGAAGAACATCTGTATACAGAAATTCATTTTGAACATATTAGTAACATGACATTCAATTAAACCATAATGTAATAAAATTACCTTTATTTGAGAATCAAATACTTTATTTTTCCAGTTTGGAGGCATATGTCTCGAATCATCATATAAAATGGGAAGGGAAATGGGCTCCGCTGCCAACTGACCTATAATCTGGCCAAGTAACCCTGTGGCATCATCCGTAGAGACCCCATAAGAATCAAATGACAAGACTATCTTTTCACCATTCAAGTTCCAAACATCTGTGCTTTTTAAGTGTTTCTCCACGATTTTATTTTTTTCATCTTCAATGAGCAAACAATAAGTATAAAAAAATGCAATAAATTTATTTAATTAAAATTTATACCTATGACTGCGACCCTCCAGTGTGTTCGGGATGAACTGGAAGGGGTATGTCGCCGCCCAACTGATGAGGCACCTGTAGGGGGATTCGATGACTCAGCATCTAATGGGAGGCTCTCTGATGGTGTGAGAGATGGTGTTGGGGGGGATGGTGAGGGGGTGTAGGCAGCTGGTGCCTCAGATGTCGTGGGGAGTGACCCAGATGGATCGGCATCTGTCGCAGAACTAGAAGAAATAGTATACCGCTTCCTCCTTGGCATTCCTGTCATTTAATCAAATAAAATTAAGTTCAGAATATATATTTCAAAAAAATTATGCAGAAAAAAAAATTAAAAATGATAATAGATGCCCAGTACTAACAAACAAAATATATATAACAATGATAATGAATGACTGCAGAAATGAAACAAGTGATTGCTGCATGAATGAATAATTATACATATAATCATTTTCCCCTTCAATAATTTCGGTTTCCTGCTCCATTGCTTCATCCACTTCATTCATCCCTGCAAGACTAATATTTTCAATATCATGATGGAAAAATAATTCTGCTTCCTGTTGTTGAGGACATTCAACTTCAGAGGTCAGATCTTCCACTTCATCACCCATATCATACAAATCTCTTTGTATTATGTGAGTAACTACACTCCACCCTTCATCCACAACATTATTCACATAATATACCATTTTTTATTGAGATGCTAAGATATATGGATCATGCATTTCACAATCACCAACATCCATCAAGTGAGAGAAGTTCACAAAAGTAAATTGCAATGAATCTCTTTTAACACCTCTGATAATATCGACCCATTTTCATTTGAATAAAACAACAGAAAAATGTCCATGGTAGTTCA
Organism: Viscum album; assembly: GCA_963277665.1. Lineage (NCBI taxonomy): Eukaryota > Viridiplantae > Streptophyta > Magnoliopsida > Santalales > Viscaceae > Viscum > Viscum album. The sequence continues at coordinate 1,322,310,454 of OY728142.1, read as the reverse complement.
ATTAAATAATATCATGCAGCTTTCCATAGTATCCCACTTCAACAAATGTAAATATACCACTATTTTGTGTTTTCAAACCCACTTCTCGATCAACTGTACTAAATCTAAAGCCATTCACATTATAAGCATCGAACTTTCTAACTTGCTTTATAGGACCTCTAGCAAGAAACTTCAAATCTTCTGACAAGTCTGCTCGAGTATCAGTATTCATGATCTGAAAAAATAAATATAATTTAATATATTTACAAATTGTATGTGTCAAACTAATATTCTTATTTATTGCAATATTTATGAACTTACACGCCGTGCAAACCATTCTACAAGCTCTTTATTCACAGCTTTCATTATATCTTTTTCATTTCGTGTTCGGCCTCTCATTCGTCTATTTTTTTGTATCCTCAACTCTTTAATAAATGGATCTGCAATTTCACAATTCAGCAGCACATATCTATGTGCCTGTAATAATTCCAATTCTGTCAGTGTCACATTTGAGGTCCTCCCAACTGATCGGCCAATAGCAGGAAATATTTTTGATTTCTGATGCATTTGAGATTGAGTTGATGTGTCGTCAACACGTCCAACTCGATTAAATCTTGTCTCAATATCATCTAAATACCTAGAACAAAAGTTAAGACATTCCTCGGCCAAATAGACTTCAGCAATAGAGCCTTCTGGTTGAGCTTTATTTCTCACGTATGATTTCAAATGCCCAAGATATCTGTGAAATAAAATAATAATATTATGAATTTATTTAAATGTCAAAAATTGTTTACTTAAATGGAAAACATATAAATAAAATACCTCTCAATTGGATACATCCATCGATAATGAACGGGGCCTCCTAATTTAGCTTCTTCAACCAAATGCACAGTTAAATGCATCCTGATAGTAAAAAACCAAGGAAGAAAGATCATCTCCATTGCACAAAGAGACAATACAAACCTCTCCTGTAGGTTGTCAATCTGAAATGGATGTAAAACTTTCTCACATAATTGCCTGAAAAATGTGCAGAATTGGAGTACAACAGCAGTAACTTTTTCATTTAATAATGTACGCAATTCCAATGGTAGTAACTGCGGTAACAAAATATGTGAATCGTGAGTTTTCAATCCATGTAACTTACGATTCTTCAAGTCAACACACCTCGAGATGTTACTCGAATACCCATCAGATACCTTCACATTCTTTAAAATTCAATGGAACGTATCTTTATCCCTATTTTTCATTGCGAAAATGGTTGGAGCATACTTTTCATTCTCATCTGGCCAGAGATCGCGTTTTATGTTCATTACTTGTAAGTCTTTGCGAGCATTAAGATGATCCTTAGACTTTCCATGCTCATTAAGTAATGTGAAAATCAAATTATCACAGACATTCTTCTCAATATGCATCACATCAAGATTGTGGCGCAACAAATGAAATTCCCAATACAAAAGTTTAAAGAATATAATTTTTTTCGTCCATTGTTGCATTCTGATTTCACTTGATGATGCACTTCGGACCCATTTTCCTCTATCATTCAAATAATGAACCTTCCCAAATTTTGTTTCAACATTTTCAAGCTGTGTCAAAATTTCAGAACCGGTTAACAACTTTTAGGTGGTCTACGATCAATGAAACCATTAAATTTGGATTTGTTCAGCCAAAATATATGAGATGCATTGAGAAATCTTCGATGGAATAAGAAGCACCATTTTCTACTGTGAGGTAGCCATTTGGGCTCAAAATCAAAGTTACAAACGGGACAAGCCAAAACAGTATAAGTGTTCCAACCAGATAAATTCCCAAGCCCAGGGAAGTCACTAATGGTCCACAGTAAAGCATCATGCATTTTGAACATTGTTTTAGAAGAAACATCAAATGTCTCAACACTGTTACTCCATAACTCCTGCAATTCTTCAATCAAAGGCTGCAAGTATACATCAATATCTTTTCCAGTCATCTGTTTTCCAGGAATAATCATGGATATGATAAAAGATGATTGTTGCATACACATCCACGGAGGTAGATTATAAGGGATCAAAACAACTGGCTAAATGCTATAACTTGTACTCAGAGTCCCAAATGGGTTGAATCCATCGGCAGCCAATCCCAATCAAACATTCCTAGGATCAGCTGATAAATCTGGATGTAATGAATCAAATGTCTTCCATGATTGGGAATCTCGTGGATGTCTCATTAACCCATCATTGTTATTATCTACAGAATTCCACTTCATGTGTTCGGCGATTTTTGATGACATGAATAATCTTATCAATCGCGGCTTCAAAGGAAAGTAACGCAAAACCTTTGCAGGTGTGTTCATTTTCTTCTTCTTCATGAAATCACCCTTTGACTGCCATCTAGAAGAAGAACATTTCTTGCAATTCTGTCTACTTGAATCCTCTCCCCAATAAAGCATAAAATCATTGGGACACGAATGTATTTTTATATAATTCAGACCAAGCTTGTTAACAACTTTCTTCATATCATAAAAATATTCTTGGATTTTTGCTTCAGGAAATGCATCACGAATCAATTCCAATATCATGGACATTGCCTTATTTGTAATTCCACATAGACATTTGATATGGTACAACTTCAGCAGAAATTAAAGCTTTGAATATTTCAAACACCCACTATACAACTCTTGATTTCCATCGTCAACTAAATCATGAAACGCATTTTTCTCAGTGAAGTTTTCCAATACATTTGGCTCTACAGAATCAAGAGGAGGATCCAATGATATGTTCCAATCTTGATCTACTTGTGTTACAGTCTCAAAAACATCACTTGTCACGTTGCAATTTGTAGAACCCTCTCTTGGTTGTTCTGATATGTTTTGATGCTGATAGTGGTGTCTTGCAGTGCCGAATGCATCATTTATGAGGTTTTGCATTTCATTTTCCAATGTCGATGAACTTGGGACCTCATTCTGTGGATTAACATCAGTGCTCAATCTTTCTATATTGTTCGATTCTCCATGCCAATTCCAACACAAATATTGACCAGGGAATTGCTTCAGTGTTAAATGTTCATAAACTTCATCTCTCTTCAACCATGTTCTAAATTTACATTTAGGACACGGACATCTTATTCTCCCTTCAAAGGATCGATTAGAAATCTCAAAATCTAAAAACTCATTCAAACCCTTAACATATTGACGTGTGTTCCTCGATAATATGATCCGGCTTTTATCCATGTATATCACAATGTCCCTACACAAAATATACGATAGTGTTAGATTGCAGAATCATAATATAATAAGGATGACCCATTGATCATAAAGTCTTCATAATATAATAAAGATGATTCATTTATCATAATATAATAAAGATGACCCATTGATCATAAAGTATGCATAATATAATAAAGATGACCCATTGATCATAAAGTATGCATAATATAATAAAGATGATTCATTGATCACATTTAAAATAGGCGAGTGGCTATTTTGGTTTCAGTTCTTTTCTCCAGGCCCTTGGATCCCTACCTAGAGATCTTCTCGGGTTTTTTTGGGAGACTATGCTCCATCTAGATTGATCCATTCAACATTGGATCTTTTATTATAGTTGTGGCGCATCTCTCTGGGTAAGAAATATTTCTGATTCTTCATTTCTCTTGATAATGGTGGAACCCTAGGGTAACATTATCAGATCTGGTGGCCTAAGTTTTTGAATCTTTGTGTATTCTTCTAGATCCTTTGGGAGATCTCATTATGGAGGACATTCCTTGGTTAGTTGTGGTGCAGTGGATGTCGTTTTTTGAGGTATTTGGTGTTTTCCATTTCCACCAACCCCTTATTTTCTAATATATATCAATATTAATGTTTTTATTATATTCTAGGGCCTTCGTTTTCATCATTGGGTTTTCATTGTTGGTGGATCCCATTACGGGAATGTGTGACTTGAGCTTTGAGGTAGGTGGTTCCATCTCTAGCCTATGATAATTAGCATAATTTCTCTTAATTTATAAGTTGATATATCATATTGGAATGACTATTTTCATTTGTTTAAGAAGGGGGTTTTGAGAGAAATGTTTTTCCATGATTTTTGATAAATGAAAATGAAATGGGTACAATAACATAAATATGGGTTCGTGTTCAACCACTGATTGTGATCATAAATGTAAGAATGAAATTATGTATTCTTTTTTTAACCTTACCCATTTCTGGTAATTCTATTTTATTAGTTATGTAAATAGAAATAAATTTATAAAAAAATCCCTATAATATCTATTGTGTTTTAATAAGATCATGATATCAAATTCATGACTCAAATATTACCATAAATTCACTACCCTAATTTCCATTGGATCAACTAACACCCAAATATTCTATGCAAGATACAATATGAATTTGACTAATACTCATAAAATGTGTAGGTCCAATTTCTCTTATATTTAAAGGGATCTATAGGAGACTAACCCTGATGAGGGTATGGAGGCTGATATGGGGATAAAGCCTGATTCACTAGACTAGGTAGTAGTCCTGGTCGGTCCTTTACCCTGGTTGGGGTCTTGGTGTAAGGGTAATTACTTAGAGGAATCTGAAAAGCCATGCGTCTTTCTTTGATGGTGGGTGTCAACACTTGGGGTGTCCAGTAAATGTTTTGCTACCGCAAAGGGTGGGTCCTCTTACTCGGAATTTAATTTATTTTATCACTCCCTAACTGTAACAATCTCATCTATGTTCAAGGTGACTACGCACAGAGGCACATTATTGATGTCATTGGGCAGATTTGGCTATCATAGGATGGGATTGAAGTGGAGAGAAACATAATTCCCTACGATGCAAATCTGTACTGGTGGGGACACTTCCTTAATAATTATATGGATTAGAAAAATGTTCGGAAGACATCATTATAGATGGTACTGGTGGTATCTTGTTGATGTGGGTGGATACGACACGAGAAGCCCTACCAAATAAACCATGTAACGTTAATGGAAAATTTCATCCCAATGCTCTTGGATATTATATAATTCAAAATAAGGTTCAAGAGGTAGAAATGTGTCTCCCAAACGGTTTGAAAAAAAACCGAATCATGATTGAGTGACCCCAAAATTATGATGTTGGAAGTAGTGATTATCCTTAATATATCAAAAAACTGATCAGTGGTTATAGTTTCATATCATATTCTCCACTCAGAAGTGTAGTTTAACTCTTCATTTCCACATTCTTATACTTTGGGTGGCTCAGGAACATGAAAAAATGGTTCTGTATACCATTGTGGTAGTGGATTATTTGGTGGGGATAATATTGCATGAGATGATAGTCCACAACCTACTAGATTGTATCTCAAGGATGGTACATACTACTTCACCATTTTCTTATAGGACAGAGTATATTACACATATTCATGTGAAAGGGAAGAGGCTGTCAGTTGAGAATCTTGTGAGTGATATCCACCAATCATACCCAAAACAACTCTCTCTGATATCATGTTGAGGAGTATAATGAGTCTGTAAACTAAATAAAAGATTGCAATGTGATATTCTGGAAGGGATCCAAATCCTCTTCTCCTATGTTGTATGTATGAAGGGATTTAAGGATCTGGTGAATCCCATCTTATGAAATGAATAAACTCACAAACTAGGTTCATTCCCCAAACTCTAATATAGAGGGTCGAGGTGAGGACACCATCAGTGGGACCCACTTATCTTTAGAATCAGATAAGTGGACATGATTTACAATAATTTACTATTTTTCAAAGATACCATGTTCTGACATAATGTGTGTAAATAAAATTACTTCCCAAATGAACAAATCATATTTCAATAGCATGGCATAAAGTCGATTAATTTCCAAAACAACTAAAATGGTCCATAGATTAAAAAGATGATTATCCTCAAACATAGAGTAAATATATATGTCATTCAAAACACCCCCATGAATGTATCAAGACACACATGGATGATCTTATTCATTATATAAATGAATACTATATGATCATTAGTAAGACCAAATAGCCTCTCATGGTACTTTTAATGGCCATACCTACTCTAGAAAATAGTTATTTCGATTCCATATTCATTTATCCTCAACTAGGGATAACTATATAGGTGAAAAATCTTTGAAAACTAGTTATCCACTTTTAACTAGTCAAATATATCATTAATTTTCTAGATAATGTACATCTTCTTTACTGTGAATCAATTATGTTTTTTGTAATTGATTCATCAACATTTAAATAAAATAGAGTATGAACCACCCAAGGTGAAACACATGACAATATAAATCATTTATGTAGATAATAATATAGGTGAGTCTTAAAATCATTCATTTTGCTAGTTCTATGAAATAAGAATGAATAGACACTGGTTCATTTCCATATACTAAATCAATATGAATATATACCTCCCTTATAGAGGGAATACCAAACAACTCATAAAGAAACATTTTTCAAAATCTGATGAAAGCTGTAAGATCAAAACAAAAACTATATATTAGTTTCCCCTCCTCTAGATTATATTGTCCAGATCTACCCAAACTTACGAAAAATTATCCTTAAAATACATGGAACACCCCATCGAGCCCATTAAAGGAGACCCGCCAAAAGAAAAAATTAAATAAAGCTTTTTTATAAATGATCTAATCCAAAATGCAAAAAAAATCAATATGATTCATATTGATAACCATTAAATCCCATTCATTTTCAATCTCTGATAATGTGAAAACAATGGATGGGAAATGAATACATTCATATCCCTTCATTCGGAGGGTTGTAGTAATGTTCCTCACATAAAGAAAATCTATGTAGGAGGACATAGAAAATTCAAAATATGATTATAAATGACTGAATGTGATGTATCATTATCAAATAATGAAGACAGTATATATGATGATAGAGTCATGGTACATATCATGTTCAAAGGAATCATATCTAGTTCCTCCGGAGACTCATCCACTACATGAATATTCTTCATTTCGAATTCCTATGGATAGAACCCCATTGATTCTATGTCATATGATTTCACCATATTAACTTTAGTCACTAAGGATCATGTTCCAATATGTATAATAGAATATAAATGATTGATATTCTTTAAGTTACCATAGTATCTACAGGAACCACATATCTTGGGTTCTTCAAGGAAAACCCATTTCATGTTCCCTAACTAGAAATACTAAATTCAAAGTAAATGTCCTCTTCCAAAAACATGAGGAGGTATAGAAGGTCCCTGCTATTGAGAAACACTAAAAAACCCCATCACACTTACTATTTAATTTTAAAGAAATAACCAAACAACAACTATGAGAAAAAGAAACTCCTATAAAGCCCAATATACCACCAAGATCAAACTCAAACATAAACACTCAATCCAGGACATCATCGTAAGGGGTGAGAATCAACAAGGTTTCCAATTAGTAGGGATTGAACAAACAACATAACTAGTAATCACCTAGTAATTAGGTCACCGGAGATGGAGGTCGCGGGGTCATCGGAGATGGAGGTTGTGGGTCTCCGGAGGTCGCGGGTCGCCGGAGGTCGCGGGTCGCCGGAGGTCGCGGGTCGCCGGAGGTCACGGGTCGCCGGAGGTCGCGGGTCGCCGGAGGTCGCGGGTCGCCTGGAGGTCGCGGGTCGCCGGAGGTCGAGGGTCGCTGAAGGTCACGGGTCACTGGAGGGTTAGAGGAAGAAGGGAGGGCGCGAGGGTTTGGGGAATGATCGGGGCGGGGGAAGGAGGGTCAGGATTGTGAAAATGGATTTCGGGTTTCGCGGTGATTTATTAAAAACCGCTGCGAAACCTTTCGGCGAAAACGTTTAGCAGCGGTTATGTGAACCGCTGCCACAAAACTGCCGCTAAACACGGTTTTTGTTGTAGTGCTACTTTATTTTGAAGAAAACTAATGATAGATAGAATAACTTGTCATTCTATCTATGGATGTTATGATCTATTGGTTCTATATGGACAATAAATTCACCTTCATTTCAGGTAGTAACTCGTTAATTGGAAATTGATCAAGGCATAACCGGAGGGTAAGATTGTGTATATTAAAAGGAATGAAATCAAGTAAGTATGTGTACTTTTAAAAATAATTCAAATTTAGGAAAAGAATCTTGAAAATAAGTTATCTTAGTACCTTCATTCATGATGAATCAAATGGTCCCTTAGATAATCATATATTTTTTGTTTTTTGATCAATGACTTTCTATTTCTCTCTCAAATTCTTATGATTAGTGATCTCTATAACTCTCTATAATAATTTATACATTTCCTCCATGTCCAAATATTCAAATCCCATTCATGTTATCCTATATAGAAACCTATTTATGAGTTACATTGGGTAACTGTTATCTTTAAAATATTCTATTTTCAAAGTAAATTTTATTATTAATTTTTAATATGTGGGTTTCTATGAAAGTTACTTTCAATTATTAAAACTTTTATAACCCTTAAGAAGTTTGAGGTTGAAATTAATTTTAATGGCGGTATAATGTAACAGAACAAGTTTTTATGAATTATTTTATTCAAATAAATTGAAATTCATTGATGGATTTCATCGCATGATATACCAATCTATTTTTTTATTTATATGTAATAGGATGTTAATATTATTCTACATAGAACACAGAGTTTAGATTTCATTACTTTAACACTATTCTTGGATTGAATTACATACAAAACTTTTGTTATCTTGTGTTATGTGTAAAATTGATTTCAAATGAAACATGACATATTATTTGTAACACCTAGGGAATTTTAGGAAATATATTTTTAAATTTGATTTCTTTGATGTCTTTTGTTACACGCAACACTATATTAGACTACATTACACGCAAAACTAAGTTTCTAAAAAACATTATTTTATTATTGATATTATTTGAGCAAGAAAATTATAACTTATCTATTAGAATGATGGGTATTAAATGGATTAAATAAATTATGAATGTTTGGTTTACAAATGTAAACCCTTTTGAAATTGATAGAAAATAATTCTCTAAAACACAATTTAAATGTGAACAAGTTTGTTTTCAAAAATTAAAAATTCACTATGGTTTGATTATAGTAATGAAATATATATATGTATATTAAATATAATTTTTAACATTAATCCTATGTATTTTATATACATTATCTAAAAATAAATTCAATTTTATGCCTAAAAATTTTATTTTTCTAAAACTAGGTTTATCACCTTTTGATGGAGCACTTATTTTAAATCTAGTTTTTTCCAATTTTTTAAAAATATTAAAAAATAAAATTATTATTTGAATTATGAATATCAAAATTTACTTTGCTTTAAAATTTGATATTTTTCTGATAAGTTGTATGTTTTGATAAAAAGTGAATAATTCTGAATTTTAATTGAAAACAACTTTTTCATCTCAATAATTTATAGTTTTAAATTATATTTTTTATTGGTTTTAAATTATAAATAGATATATTTTATTTTATTTTATCCAATTGAGGTTAGAGGAATAAATTTCAAAATGAAATTTGATTTAAAAACATTCCAAACATTTTAACATTTTTGCATTAAAAACTCATTGTTTCTTCCTATTTATGGGATTAATTTTTAATTAATTTATACAAATTCTATGAATTGAATATGGAAAAATGGATTCTATATTTGTAATTATAAGTTATAAATTTATTAAATATTTCCCTTTGTTTCTCCAATATGAAAAGTGATATTGTTAATTTTCTTACCACGGTAAAGGGAAAATTGAGTAATTTGGGTTAAAAATAAATTGATAATGACTATAAAATGATTGTAACACTTGACAAAATTTTGTTGGATGATGTTAATTAGATCATTAAATCCCATGTTTCAAAATTTAATTATTTAATGGATACTTTTACATTAAAATTATGTATATATTATTAAAATCAAAGAAAGTGACAAAAAGTTACACTATTATTTTTTATAAGTATAATATTATTAATATAGAGATAAATAGAAGATATATTATAAGATAAATAGTCTTTGGAAATATAAAATACTTATATAAATCATTTAAATATATTTATAATTTTTATTGAAAAAATAATCACCTTAAATGCTCATACAACTACGATACATATATTATTTTGTTAATGGAATTATCAAATAAATGTTATAAAATATACTCAATAAATATAATTTTAAATAATTAATATCAAGAACAAATTTCATAGAATCTCAAGATATGGTAGGGATATGATAATTTTTTATCTTGTTATTTTGATATTTTTAAAAGTCAAATTAATGAATAGTATCAAAATTACCATTAATAATATTCTAAAATAAATAATATTTTATTATATGATATTAAATTGTTAAAACTATTAAGTTATAAAATTGATTAGGATACTAAGAATAATTTAATAAATGGTCCATATATGGGTTTTTTGTAATTTTATGGCAAATATATTAACCTTTAAAGAGTAAAAATACATGTTTTCACAATAATCATTAATGTGATTAAATAAGGGTTCAAACAAAACGATAAGTGTATAATCATGTCCTAAACATGTCAAAAAATTATTTTAACAATAATATTCTACCACTCTCACCATATTATTTAATTTGAGTTATTTAATACACACTTTTCCATGAAAATGACTTATATATCATTTAAATCAATAATTATTACAAAATTTGACTCTCTTTGTATATAATGTCTTTTATGTGTACACATAGGGATAAATCAGGATATAAATGACCAAAAATTTATATTTTTATATTGATAAAAAATATTCCATTTCATATTTCTATTTTTTAACTTTTATATGTAATAAAATTTAATTAATTTCTCTCAAAATATTAAATACAATATGCATTTAATTAACAAAAAAGAAAATTAATGAATTTAAAATATAAATTTTTTGATATAATTTGAAATTATTAATGTTTTAAATGAATTTTTCTATACTATATGACATATTGAAGTGGTTTTAAATCATTATATAAGAATTTCCTTTTTTTCAGGAATTTGAAGTCAAATTAAAATAATTGTTTCAAATTTGATATTAATAATGATTTATTAAAATAATATATTATTTAATTATATAAAATTAAAAAAAATAATATATTCAGACATTTTAATGAAATATAGTTAAAAAAATATTCAAATTTATATTTATGATTTATTTTTTTCATTTATAGTAACATTATTAACCATTTATGATTAAAATAATGGTTACTATGGTTCAGATCAAAAATAACAAACCTATGGGGTAAATAAAATTTATAAGGTTTAAAATGGAACCAAAACATGTCTAAATTATATTAAATTATGGGATTATGACACTATCCCATATTATATTTGAATCCATGTCCATTTAATATCATTTGGATAGGAATTTAAGGTATTATAATTTAATATTTTGAAAAATTCTAAAATTGCCTCTCACCTTAATTAAAAAAAGGCACCTCCTCCCCTAATTCTGCACATCACATTGAGCCTTCAAACTTGACCATCCTCTTCAAAATTATCTTTTAAAATTATCTGGAAAATTTCTAGTCATTCTGGTCTTCTCAAAATACTAACCCTAGTGTCTCTAAGAATATATCTAAAAGAAGTTTTCTAAATAAGAGGTAATAATATTTACCGAGTCTTTAAAAATTATTCCTTCGTCCACTTTCTCTTCGTGTTTTGTTTTCAATATGAAGTAATAAATCTGGTATAAAATTTATTCTAAGATTATAATATGGTTATGAAATGACCATATTATAATTTTTATCTATCCTACGTACTACTTGTCATCTTCACGTCGTAGTGTAATATGTTCTTCATAACAATTTTTATTTGGATTGGTATGATTATGGAAATAAAATATATATTTAATAATTATAAGGTTATATTTATTCTCTAAAAAAATATACACCATAAAATTTCTTCTACATTTACCATTAAGGTAGTTATATTGACACTCGTGCATATGTACGACCTACCGTCTCTATAACATGATGAGATTTATTTTCCATGTTCACCATTATAGAATGATTATGTATATATATATAATGAATAAATATGATATATAGTACCTTAATATCATTATTTAGATAATGTAACTATATTCTATTCACAAGAATTGGGACTCATATGACAAAATATGGATAGGTAAATGGATTGGTTAACAACCAAAAAAAGGGTAATAAGGAAATATTATAAACAAAAAAGTGATGATGTGATATAAGATGATCATGTATGATATTATATGTATTATTATTATTATAGTATAAATATAAAAAATATTTAAACCATTATAAAGAATGTTTGAATACATATAAAGTTAATTAGACCTAATGTAAGGGTTAATTTCACAATCTCATTTTTATTCAGAATTGTTTATACGTAAGTATTTGTTGGGGAAGATTTATCTTTCTTGTCCATGTTTCATTAAAAAATTCCAAAATGCTTTTACTATTCTTCTACAATTTTTGAGCTCATTTTTGCCTATTTTTCAATTTTTACAAAATGGATTGAAAGGATTCATTTTTTATTTTTCTAACAAGGTACTTTATGAATGTTTCAGAAAATGTATGAGATTAATGTTTTTTTACTTATACTGCATGAACTAATTTTTAAAAATTCATGAAACTTTAATTATATTAATATTATGTTACAATTATATAATAAAATTTTCAAATAAATTACATTCTTTTGAAATTTCGTTGCATTTAAAAAAACCAAATAGAAAGCGTATTTTCCTCAAGAATGATTTCAAGTGATCTCTCAAAATTATTTTCCATCTCTGATAACATTATTTGATGTTAATTATTCTTTACTCGGGATATTTTTCAAGGATATTATACCTATTCATTCTATGGGTGGTTTATGTTTATTAGGTAATGGTATTTAATAAATTTAATTCTTTTCCATGATTTATGTTATGATACAATGACATTTATGAAACCCATTTATTTTTACAGGGTCTCATACGATGAATGAGTTATGTTCATATGGAACAAATATATATGGTTTTCATTACGTGATGGGTGGGACCTATATCTCTCTATAATGAATTTGGAAAATATTTATATCTCATGAGATAGAAATGATCAGAATGAAGAGTGAACTTTGTAAAATAATACAAGGCTGGAATGTTGAGTGAAATCAATTCAGTAATAGACTTTGTCCACTATGGTTCTCTTGGGAATTAAACTTGACTAATATGGAAATTATTTTCTATGCTTATTTATATGCCAAAATTTCATGTCTTATGTTATTATCTAATGGAATATATTATTTTATACTTTATGAGCTTCAATGATTTATTCGATGACACTATATCATGATCTTTGATATACAAGATATGAATATTAAATGTATTTTTTCTATACTTATGCTTTATGGTTATGTTAAGATTGATATTTCCCTCGTTTACCCTTACTGAGCATCTGAAATCACCGTTTTTAAATGTTTATTTTTCCTAGGTAATAAATAATGGTTTTGGGTTGGAATACTAATGGGAAAGATCAGTATGGGAAATATTGAAGATCGTTCACCATATAAGAAGTTATGTTCCATATTTCTAAAGGTATTAAACAAATACTATCTTTGGGAATGTGTTTGTGTAAAGTTTGAAACATTCTAAGAAAATGATGTAATTTCTATGTACATTAATATTTTTTTTCATTATATTTAGTATAATAGGAAAGGTTTAATCTCCATTTGGAAACTAGAAGGATAAAACCTCAGTAATATCCCTAAGGATAAGTCTATGTATGGGTTACAATTCAATAATTTTCCTAACCATCATGGATAAACTAGTATTAAACCAAATATAATATATATTGAAATTAAATTCCCTTTATTGTGTGTTTTTTCTATTATTTTAAGTTTTAATCACACTATAAGTTTGGTTTTAGTCAATGGTTGGAACCATAAAGAACCGCATTAATACTGAATGCGATGCGGAATGAAATGATTTTCCTCCTAAGCTAAAAAAACTAATGGGATATTGAATGAAAAAACTTATTTATATACTCACACAATATATGAATCATAATAGGCTTAAAATGAGTAGAAAAGGGAATAACTTGATATTTATTCCTTCATGAGGCAATATCCACCATATTTTAGTGGTTCTTCTAATCCATAAGTTACTGAACAATGGATTTGTACCATTGAAAATATATATTTCTTCCATTAGTGTTTTTAATGTGGAATTGTTTTTGGATATTTATTGTTTAAAAGGTGAAGAAGACTAATGGTGGACTCTATTAAACAATAGAAGGAGGAAATATGAAAATGAATCCATGCAATAGAATGAGTCCAATAACATATTTTTCAATAAGTAATTTCAAAAAATTCTTTATAAAAATATGGAGAAAGGGTTAATAGATCTTAAGAATAAGGTTGATGAATATATTGGTATATACCCGAAATTTTTACAAGACTTGAGATGTATGCTTTGGGAATTATCATCCAACTTTAAAGTAAGGTTCATCGAGTCTTCAATGTCTTAAATCCATTTCTTCAAACGGTGTTGGCCATTATAGAATTCAGTATCTATGATGAGATTGTGTTTTTTTATATCAATGTGAAAATATAAGTTGGAGTTACATATCAATATCATGGTTTTGATAAGAAATATAAGATATATTTCAATTGAAAATATTAAAAACATGGTGAAAAGAAGATGATATTTTTTATTTATAATGTTTGGAATGAATTATGTTGGTTATTATCTTGAGGGGACTAGTAAATGATTCAAGTGTGTAAATTTTGGTTATATGAAATACTAATTTTTATGTAATTAGAAGAAGTTTTTTAATGATTTGAATAGAGATGAGGCTATACAAAACAAACCACCACACTTCAGTGCTTCAACTATAATGAAAATTGACATTATGAAAATTAGTTTCAAAATATAATGGTTAATGTTGATGATCAACATCTGAAACCTCATAAGGATGAATAAAAGGCTAAATATCATATTATCACTATTGGTGTTATGGGGTATAACAACAAAGTGCTAGAATAACTAAGTGTTTATGAAATTTTCTAGAATTACTTTTATGGTATTATGAAGTAATGAAACATTTAAGCATTGTTTTAGTATAGATTTCCTTTAAGTATTTGAAGTCATATGTAGAATGGTACTAGTAACCTTGAAATGTGATTTAGTCAGTATGGTGATAATTTTGTTGAACAAAAAATTAAGTGAATAATATCCTTAATATGTTCATGTTGTTCATAAAATTAAATATGGAGATGTTTTATTATAATAAAATAAATATGATAGTATTAATGACCATTGTAATGATATGATGACAAAGTAGATTATGATATCATGAGTTGAGATTATATAATTTTTTGATTTATAGTATGTTGAAAGAGTGAAATTTTGAAAGAATTCATTTTTTTCTCTAAGGTTTTATAGTGATTTAGGTTATTAAAATGTTTCTATAGAATACAAGATAATAACCTTCACATGTTTTATGTATAAAAATTAAGAGCTATGCCATGTTATTTTAGGGATTAATGATAATTTTATTATGAAAATCTAGGGATCCTATTCTGAATGTTTTAGATTTTTTTAATTTTATAAGGATCATAAAGGTAACCATTTATAAAATTGTTTATGTTGAAATTTAAATGCAGTTTTAGAGATTAAAGTATTGTCTCCCAATATGAGGATTTATGCATATTGGATAAAAAAAATTAACCTTTTTGTCTTTTTTATAACTAAAGAAATATGGAATTAACTATCATTATATTTAGGGATATCAGGATCTACTAATTCATCAGGAATGAAAAATCCACCAAAATTTCTCAGAATAAGAGATAATATTTGAATTAATCATGGTACAATGAAAAAATGAGATTGTGATTGTGAAATGTTAAAAGGTAACTATATTTTATAATGAAAACTAATCAAATCTAGGTAAAGGATCTTGAAACAAAAAATATTATCCCAGTAATTTTTTTTCTAAGGAATCAAATGGTCCTTTAGATCATTATAGATTTATGGCTTTGTGATTTTTAACTTCCAATTAACAGTGTTCTCTATCACACTCTATCATAACATGATAATTAGTCTTCACATCTATTTAAATGTTTTCACTTTCCACCTATGTTCTCAAATATGGAAACCTAGTTATGAGTTACTTTAGATGACCTTTAAGTTTCCCACATTATTTAATAAAAGAATTTTTGGTAATCATTTTACGATGACAGATTCTAGGAAAGTAACTTTAATATATTAAAACATTGAAGACCCTAATTAAGTTCAATGGAAAAAATTATTTTAAGGGGGGTATAATGTAACACTAATATATTTTTATGAAATACATTTTTTTTAAATTAAATTTCTCCGATATCTTTTCTCACACGCAACATTGGCTAATCTTGCATTATAAGAAACACTGAGTTTCTATGAAACATCAATTTATTAATATAATTATTTAAAAATAATATTATAACCCAACTATTGGAATGGATAGTATTAATTGGATTAAATTAATTTTTATAGTATGGTTTACACATGTAAAACCCTATTAAAATTAATAGGAAATCATTTTATAAAAATATATTTTTAATACACACAAGTGTGTTTTATATAATAAAAAAATCCCACTTGTTGAATTATATTAATTAAGTATATATATAATACTCAATATGATTTTTAATATTCTTCCTATAAGTTTTATATATAGTATATAAAAATAAATTTACCTTTATGCTTAGAAATGGTATTTTTCTAAAAGCAGTTTTGTCACCTTTTGAAAGACTTTTTATTTTAAATATAGGTTTTTAAACATTCAAAAATTATGTTCGATAGAATTAAATTATTAATTTAATTTGGGATATCAATATTTAATTTGGTTTATTTTTTTGGGTATTTTTTTGATATGTTTTATTTTTTTATGAATAGTGAGAATACATAATTTTAATTGAAAAAAGTTTTTCATCTGAATACTTTTTTGTGTTCAATTATATTTTCTATTATTTTTAATGTATAATTAGATCAATTTTATATCATTTAATCTAATTTAGGTCATTAGAATCAATTTCTTATTGAAATTTGATATGAAGACATTTCCAATGTTACAACATTTTTACTTTAAAAACCTGTTGTTTTTACCATCTAAGAGATTATTTTTTAATTGATATCTTAAAATTATATGAATTGATTTTGAAAAAAGGATTAAATATTTTTATTAGATGTTCTAAATTTATAAAATAGTTATATTTTATTTTTTACCAATATGAATAATAACATTGGTAATTTTGTTACCATAGTAAAGGGTAAATTGGGTAATTAATGTTAAAAAATAACATTATAATGACTATAAAATGATGGTATAACCATAAATTTTTTATTGGGTGGTGGTAGTTAGACCATTAAAATTTTTAGCTCTAAATTTAATTTTTTTAATGGACACCAGTCCATGAAAATAACTTAGATATTATTAAAATCAAAGAAAGTGACAAAATGTCACTCTTAATTTTGAAAATTATACTATTATTAAAGTAGAGATAAATAGAATAAATATTCAAAAATAAAATAATTTTTTGGAAATATGGTATATTTATTTAAATCATGGTAATTTATTTATATATTTAAATTAATAAATAATTACATCAAATGCTCACACAACACTGATAAAGTAATTATTTTATTAATAGAGATATTAAAGAAATGATATTATAAATATTAAAATAATTATAATATAAAATAATTAATATCACCCAAAATTTAATAGAATAACTTGATATGTTATGGATATAATAATTTTTTAAAATTTATCTTGATTTTATGATTTTTTTAAATGTAATTGTAGTGAATTGTATAAAAAATTACATTAATAATATTTTAAAATAAATAATATTTTATTAAATGATATAAAAATATTAAAAATCATAAATTAAGCCATGTTATTGGGATAATGTTGAAAATATCATCAACGATCTATTTATGGATTTTTCCCACTTAATAGTTATTATATTAACCCTAAAAGACTAAAAACAAATGTTGTCACGGTAAGTGTTAAAAAGATTAAATTAGGGTAAAAACAAAATGATAAAGGTATTAATACGAACAAAACTCATCCAACAAAAATATTAATAAAATTGGACCATTATAACTATATGATTTAATTAGAGTTATTTAATATACAATTTTCCATGAAATTTACTTTTATATTATTTAAATAAAAAATAGTTTCAAAATGTCACTCACTTTGTATTTAGAATATTTCATGTGTACACATAAAGATAAAATCAGGATATGAATGAAACTAATTCCAATTTTGATCTTAATAAAATTATTTTACTTATAAAAATTTATTTTTTATTTTTATAAGCTATATAATTACCTTAAATTCTTGTGAAATATTAAATAAAATATTTATTTAATTAGAAAAAAATGATTTAAAAAATATTAATCACGTTATAATTTGAAATATTTAATGTCTTAAATAAATTTAATAGTTATATATGATATATTAAATATGTTTTAAATCATTGTATTCTAATTTCACCTTTGCATTGATGTATTTAAATTCACATTAAAAGAATAGTTTCAAAATTGATATTAATAAGAAGTATCAAAATAATATATTATTTGAAAATAGAAAATTTATAAAAAACATATCTTTGACCATTTTAATGGGATATAGTTAAATAATTAATTATAGTTCCATTTATGTGACATTTATGTTAATATTATCACTATTAACCCTTTATGATTAAGATAATGTTTTCCATGCTTATGTTCAAAAATAACTATCTAGGGGTAAATAAAAACGATAAGGTTTTAAATGACACATAAACTTGTATAAATTTTTTTGGTTGATGGTAATAAAACCCCATAAAGTTTTATATTCGAATCCATTCCCATTTGGTGGTATTTTAAGAAAAAATTAATGTATTGTAATTTAAACTCTTAAGAAATTCAAAATGTGATGCTCGCCACAATTATAAAAGGAAACATCTTCCCTCACTTCTTCACATCACATTGGGAATTCAAGATCGACCATACACTGAAACATTATCTTCTAAACTTCCCTATGAAAACTATATAGGCTTTTTGCTTCTCAAAATACCAATCATAGTGTCCTTAATAAGAGATCTAAAGGATGTTCTTTGATGAAGAGGTAATCGTCTTAATTGGCTCTTTCAAAATTATTTCTTCTTATACTTCCTATAGTTGTGTCTTTTCAATAATATAGTAAAAACTTTAGTATCTACTCTATTATGGTATGTAATAATAATTATGAAACAACTATATCCAATATTTTTTCTGACGTAGGAAAGACACTGGACCAGATTGTGTGTATATACAACTTACCGTCTCCACGATGTAGGGTAATATGTTTTTCATCACCACTTTATTTGAATGATTACAATGACAAAAATAATAGATATATATATATATATTAATCATAACACAATATTTATTATGGAAAATATATATACACCATCAACTTCCTTACCCTTTTAACATTTAGGGAATTATGCTATCACACATGTGTACACATGACCTACCGTCTCCATGATATGATGTGATCCATTTTCCATGTTCACCATTCAACCATGATAATATATTTGTTTATAATTGAAAAATATTTTATATATGTTAACTTAATTTTAATTTGGGGATTAAATAACTTTATCTTATTTATAAGAACTTAGACTTATATGAAAAAGCATGCATAGGTAAATAAAGTAGTTAACACCAAAAATGTTAATAATGAAATATTATTAAAAAATGGGAGATAAGATTATATAAGAGTATCATATATGATATAAAAAGTATTAATATGATTCTAGTATAAATTAATAACTTTATTTATACCATTATATAGGAGTTTTGAATATGTATGATGGAGATCAGGCCAAATGTAATGGTTAATTGCAAATATATCATTATAATTATGGATTGTTTAAATGTAAGTATCTAGTGGGGAATATTTATCATCCATGTCATTGTTTCTAAATAACATTTCCCAAAATAAGTTTTCTATTATACTACAATTTATAATGTAATTTTTATAAATGTGTGAATTTTTACTAAACGGTTTGAAATGAATATTTTTATCATTTTCCTAAAGAGGCACTTTGTGACTTTCTTAGAAAAACTCTAAGATAGATGTTTTTTAAATTATACTACATGAACAAATTTTTCCACTTTAATGATTCTTTAATTCCATGAATCTTATCTTACAATATTGTATAGTAATTTTCAAATAAATTAATTTCTTTTAGAATTCATCAAATTTTAAGAAAAAAATGTTTTCAAAACATAAAGGATATTTTCATCAAGATCAATTCCAAGTGACGTATCAATATTATTTTCCATATATGAAAATATTATTCAAATTCACATCTTATTTACATGATATATTTCTCAAGGATACTATACCTACTCTTTCTATGGTTGATTTATGTTTATTATAGAATAATATTTATGAAATCTATTTATTTTCCTTGAGTTATGTTATGATGGAATGATGTTGATGAAACCACATTATTTTTATAGGTTTTGATATGATGAATTAATTATGGTATTGTTCCACACATATGTGTGGTTTTTATTATGTGACAGGTGTGAACTGTGTATCCCACCAATGAATTGAGTAAAGATTTATATCTCATGATATAGACAAAACTGGAGAGAGGAGTGAACTCGATTCACTAATAAAGAAAGGGATCAGGGACTAAACATTTTTAGTAAAGGAATTTTTCTACACTGATGGTCTTGGAAATTAATCTTGACTAATATGGAAATAATATTTGATGATTATGTTTATGCCAAAAAAATTTATCTTAGGTTATTATCTCATGGAATGTATTCTTTGACTCTTTATGAACATCTATGATTTATTCCACAACACTATATCATGATCATTGATATAAAGGATATTATTTTCAAATGTTTTTTTATATAATTATTATTTATGGTTATGTTGTGATTTATATTTATCTTTTTTACCCTTATTGAGTATTTTAGCTCACAAATTTTATAATTTTATTTTCCCTAAGTTATAAAGAATGTTTTTAGGTAGAAATACTAAAGGGGAATATCTTTGTGGGAAATATTGAATTTCTATCACCAGAATAGATGTTTTTATTTTTTTACAAGGTCAATAAACTAATATTGTCTTTGGTAATGTGTTTTTTAATTTATGAAACACTCGGTAATAAATGATGTAATTTATAGGTATGTTAATCATGGGTCATTATATTATAAATATATTATTATAGTTATCACCTTTCAATCATAATGGTGAGTAAGAAAATGAGTAACTAAATTACGTAAATATATTTTGTGAATTTTTATAAAATGAATTATTTTCTACCCAATTAATTATAAATGAATGTAATAAATATTTGGAAAAAAAAGAAATTTCTTTTATGAAAAACTATTTTTTCTATCCACAAAAACATTTTATCTCAATAAATTAAGAAACATGTTATATTATCGATTTTATTTAAGTTTATATATTATATATTATATATTATATTTATTATTCATATAATGTGTTTTATATAAAAGATATATGGTAAAATATGATTTTACGCATGAGAAATGTATTTCTCTAAAAGGGTGTTTTATGGCCATTTAGTGATGTAATTATTTTGAAACTAATTTTTTACACTTATGTAAACTATATTTGAAAACACACAATTCATTTTTTAAATAATAATTTCAAAATTATTTTAGGGTGAAATGTTAGTATTTTTTGAAAAGTTTATTTTTTATGAATAGTTAAAAATCATTCAATTTAATTGAAAATTGCCTTTTGTTTACTTTACTTATATATTTCAATTATGTTTTAAATTAGTTATAAAATATAATTAGATTAATTATACATATATTAATCCAATTTAAGTAATTTTAATAAATTTATTTTTAAAATTAGAAATAAAAACTCTATAAATTCTTAAACAATGTCATTTTAAAAGCAAGTCTTCTTATCGCATCTAGAGTATTTATTTTAAATTAAATACTTCCAGTTTTATGGATGTAATTTGTAAAAATGGATTCCATAATTTAAATAAGAATAATTTTTAATATCTAATAAGGTCACATTAATCATTTACCACATTTATCATTTAAAATATTTAAAATTAGTTAATGTTATTAAGGTTATAACATGGTTTTATGCATTGCATGATTTTTCATTAAAATTACCCATACACACACATAGGATTTTTATTTAATAAATTGTTAAATTTTTTATAATCATTGGGTATAAATGTTATAATAATTATCTTTTAAATTATAATTTTAATGGATAAATTGCATGGGTAAAAAAAGATACAAGTTACTGTAATAAAATATATATAGATAAAATTAACTAAACATAAAGACTAAAGAATAATATTGTAAAAGACATATATTTATTGGAGGTATTTATCAACCAATTCATCCCTACCCTCATTTAATTTTTTATTTTAGTGGTTTATGAGGTAAGGTAGACCTCCCAATATTTAATACCTTTTGGTATTTACAAGAAGGTCACTCATACTCTATTATAAAAGGGAATTCACTCTCCCCCTTCATCACACCTCTCAAGATATTTGTATCAACCAAAAAATTCCAAAATCACCCCCAAATTTCTATAATATCAACCTATAAACATTAATTTTTTCTTAAAACAATTTATTTAATTCCTTTTTTGAGAACCAAATAGAGATACCGGAAGAAGAGATAACGTTTATAATCAAGTTTCATTATATTATTTTTCTTAAAAACCCTTAAATTATTTTTATATCATGATTATATAATTAAATTAGTATTCTAAATATATTTAGATGTTTCTATTTTATGTTTACATCCTAAAAACACACACTTCCATCAAATGGGTTAATAAATCATCATTTGTCTGTATAGCGGATTACCGTCTCACGAACTGATGTCATTCGTATTCCAATTACCACATTTAAAGGTAGAAAATAATGATATAAATAATGTTAATATATGATATTTATGATATTTATGATGTATTTCTTTCTTCTATAATTATTATATAACCCACACCTTGATGCTTTCCACTTTATGGGATTACGATAACATTGTTTATTTATACAGTAGACTACTAACTCACCAAGTGCTGTAATGCTTTCACGCTTTTCAAGGAATGTACTAAGGATTGGTTTAATAGAAATATGTGATATATATTATAAAAAATTATAATATAATGAATATATATACATATATCATTTACATTTCATTCTTTCAGTACAACATGAAAATGGAAATAGTGTTCATTTTTATGTATAGTCTACCATCTCCATGAACAGTGTATTTCATTTCCAATCACAAAATTTTATAGATTAATATAAATAAATATACACTAAATATATATTATATTAAAATAATGGTAATAATTTTAGAGATTATTAATTCATGATTTAGGTAATAGGACCAAGAATGAAATGTTAAAACATATTTGAGAAACAAAGTGGTTATTACACAAAACAAAACTTTAACTAGTAATTGTTGATAAACATGTAATATATTTTCATAAGTAAATTTTATATAGTATTATATATATTAATATGTTTCAATGATATATTTATATTTGAATTATATTTATAATATAGTAGGTTTTAATGAGTATGATGAGAGTCAAGACTTATGGTAATAGATTTTTGTCTTTCTTTATTCTTTTTTAGGCACATTTAATATTTACCACTTATATATTATATATGGTGTATATATGCACCATGAATTTATTTTATTATTCTTATAATAAAATTTATTGTTATTTACATATACATTTTGGATCTTTCTTTCATGTGATTTACAATTCAATGTTTACAAAATCGTTAATGAAATTTTGTCTCAATTTTCCTTTTTTGAGACACGTGTTATGTTATACACCTATATTCTTTTATGAGGTGTATAAAAAACCCAAATAACAGGTAATTTTATGAATATCCTTACTTTAATTATATTTTTACCTTCATGTTATATTATTATTTCAAGGTGATTATAATTCAATGTTACCAATGTAATAATATTATATTGTTGTAATCTCATCATTTATCGAGATTTTTTATGATTATAATTCCATTAATTAAATATTAAAAAATATAACTCAATATTTACCTTGAATTTTATTATCATATAGTTGTTAATTATATCTTTATGTAATTTTACAATTTTTTCACGCTTTAGTTCTTATGATAATTAAGAAAATCTTTTTAGAAAAATATGAAATTATTTATCTATTTGGTCAGAAATAAATTTTATTCAAAAACTATGTTTTCTAAAATAGTTTTAAAAAGGTATTAAATGGTATTATAATATTTTTTTCAATGAAATTAATTTTCAAAATTTTTTATGTTTTTAAAAATGATTCAAATGATTTTAAAATAATTACTTTAAACATTTTCATTTTAATTTTCAATGGAATATGTTTTCAAAATAATTTATGTTTTGAAAAGTGTTTTTAAAAGAGAAATGGATATTTTTCTCATGAAATGATTTTAATTACTATTAAAGTATTCCTCAATAAGTTTTTATGGGTTTTTAAAAGAAAAAAATTTCATAATGTTTTTTCTGAAAAAAAAAATTCAGAGAAAATCTATTTTCTTAAAGAAATCCCCCATATAATATTTTAAATTTACTTTAGATTTTATATGAAATGTTTTGATATAATTTAATAATTAATGGGGATATTATCAGATAATTCCATTAAAATTTCTTCTTTAAATGGTTTAGTTTTTGATGACATTGTTCCTTTTATTCTTGTTTTTCTGCAATGGGTTATGCCATGATAAAATGCTTATAAAACACACTATTTTTCACAATTTATGCTATATTGGGATTATTATGAAACCTATCACATTTAACTTGGTTATGATATGATAAAAGTTTTATTATACCCATTTCATTTATCAAGTTATGATATGATGAATGTTTGTGATATTTAGCACTCATATGTATGATTTAATTATATGAATGGTGGGACTTATATCTCCCTCTAATACATTGGGTAATGATTTAGATCTCATGAAATAGACATGGATTTAATGGGGAGTAAAACTAGTTTATTAATGTATTTTTAACACTAATATTGTCTTTAGGGTGAACCTTGACTACCAGGATGGTTTTTGGAGTACACCCAATCCACTAAGACAGAATTTGGTGTGAGCTTTAACTACAATAGAAATAATTTTATATGTTTATGTGTTTTCCAAAATTCCATGTATTATACATATGTTATTCTTACATGGATTATACTCTTTTATTCCTTTATCATTCATTTCTTATGAATGCCAATCCTTATTTTCAGACTCAATATTATTTTCTTTTTTTTGAAGGGTATGATCATCTAATTTTATACTCATGTTCTCATAACCTTATGATCATTACTATACGTGTGTATATAAATTTCATAACTTTAATGAGAAAATGAGATCACCCTTTCTTATGTTTCTATTTTGTAGGTTATGAAGAAATGTTTTAATTATGGTATTCTTGTGAGGAGTACTAAAGGGTATGATCTTTATGGGAGATAATGAATAAATTTCACCATGTGAAAATATTATGTTTCTATATTTCCAAAGGCACTAAACAATTATTCTTCTTATGGGTGTACTTTTTTAATGTATTGAGAATTATTCTAAAAAGATGAAATATCCAAGTATGAAAATCAGGGGTCTCTATACATTGAGTGTGAATTATCATTGATTCCTTACTAAAATAAAGATTAAAAAATATCATATATTCTTAGATTTATTAAATTTGTATTTTAGAATCATTAGGTAGAAGGAAAAAATCTTTATTTTTTCAAATGATTTCCCATCCATATTTACAGGGGGAGATAAAAAAATATCATCTCGATGATAAATTTTTAATATAGAAAATGAATTTTTTGAATAGTGGGATGTTGGTAGAATTTATTTATGATTAATGTTTATTGGAATTCATGTTATAGATTACAATTATAATATTATTCATGGAAAGACCATTTCTTTGGTTTTTCTATTGTAGAAGAATGGCTAGGTTCATAATGAAACATAGGAGCAGTGAACAGATAATCAGGCCTAGTGTCCTGATATCTTTACCAGGTAAAATTAGTGATGATTGAAATAGAATCTTAAGGATGAACTGTTATAAGGCAAGAATGTTGTAAGATCCTGAACATTGAAAGGTTACTTTTCATTTTAATCTAAGTTTAAGTTTATTTTAACTGGTTAATTAAATTATTATTAAAAGTTGGGAAGGTCTTGAGAGTGTATAGTGGGTTTAGACAAAAAAACGGGTGGGGAATAGGATCCATCCAGTTCATATTTCATGGTTGGAGCATAGATAGAGTGAACCATGTTCCATAACCATGTGTCCTGGTGGATGTTGGTTCATAGTTAGATATCCTTACATATAAATCTAGGAAACTTTTTGAATGTTCCCCTTAGAGAAACATAACCACATGGATACCACATGGTTTATCAAATTGAATTCGTTTTTATACAAACCATTGGGCTCTATTTTCCCTTGGATATATTGAACCACATGGTTGGTGCATAGTTTGGAAATATGTGATGTCAAATTGTGTACCAATAAAATGTGTAAATTGTGTGAGTTTTCCCTCCTAACATGTATTTATTTTAATTTAGATTCTCCAACATTTATTCTCTAGTATAATGTTTCATAAACCTAGAGATTCCTCTTCCTCTAAGGGTTATGTTTTATCAATTCTTAGGCATATGAAGTTTTTATTATTGTGAATCATAACTCATGGTAAGTCTCCCAGTAAATTTATTTATATTTTTCATGAGAATCAGTGTGGATTATTTCTTATCCTTAAATATAATATGAAATCTATTTTCAGAAGATTCATTGACTTGGTTTTTTTAAAAATTTTATTTTAAATCATGGAATATGTGTGGGAGAGTATTTTTTGTCTAGAATGAGGTAACAGGTTTACAATATTTCTCACAATGTATTTTTTTTTTACTTTTTTTGTGGTTTTAATTTTTTATATATTGAAACATTTTTTTATTGATAAATTAATTTTTGGTCTTCAAATGATATTCTATATATCTCACAATCCCCTTTGAGATCATTGATAATTACGAGAATGGGTTTGAGGCCACTAAGAAGTGTGTCACATACAAAAAAAGGGTAAATGGGATGTACAATGTGTAATTAGTATTTTTAGATGAATAAAATGACTTCAATTGGTTTTTTAGAAAGTTTTAATGGAATAAAGGGTTGCGTGGATTAATTGGAAATAAAATAAGTTATAATAAGGATAAGGTAATAAGGGTAAATTTTTGTGGGTGTATGAATTTATTTTTAAGAAGTTTTAAATTATCATTGTTCACTGTGTTATATATGAAAATGGTAAAATGGTTTAAGCATTGAATTTTTCTAAATATGTTGAATGAGTAAGTCCATTTTAATAAAATTTAATTGAATGAGGTTCACCCCTGATATTATAATGTATTGAATATGCCAAATTTTTTATACCTTATCAAATGTGAAATAATGAAATGGTTAAAGTTCATGGACATGATGGTTACTAAACATGGGTATGGAATAAGTACATGGTACTCCTTATCCATGATTCGGGATTCCTATAATTGAACCATTGAATTCTTTACTTGAAATGATGGATAGGTTGTTTCCTATTCATGGATAGGTTGACAACATAATGATCCAGAAACTAATACATACTTTTATGATAGGGTTAAATGTTTTATTTCACCTAGGTATGTGATATTTAAATGATTAATGTACACATGTCGTTATTAAACAGTGATTTCATACCATCTTTTTAATTCCCATTGACCACTGACATGAAAAAATTTGGTGTAGGGGATTGGGTGTCATGGTATTACTAAAGGGCCTAAGTGGATAATTGAAATTTTTCTTAATTTTAAGGCATTATTCATTGATTTCTTGATAATATTTCTATATATTCTACATTCATTTTAATTAGATATGATATTTATTTTGGAACCATTTATGGTGGCCTACAATTTTTTACTCACACCTTGATCGGGTCATCATTTGTATCGTAATATATTTAATGTTTATAGGTAAATATAAGGTAATGACCCTATCATATGTGTATGATTTTATATACAAAATGGAGTATGGATTAGAGGACTAAATGTGTTCTAGGATCCATTTTTATGATTTTATGTGTGACGTTTATTTTGGATTTTCTTAGACTCATGACACTAGTATGACATGTAATTTTAACTGTATTGGTTTTAAGATTTTATATAGTTTTGAGAATTAATTACATGATGAATGGAAATGTTTATTATTGCTTTGGTAATTTATTATAATAACTAATATTACTGATTTTTTCTATTGAATAGGTTTTAGTCTCCCCATGTGGCTCATTAGACCCTCACTGCTTGTCAGAAGCCTCTAGCAGATGAGGAGGCACACTTGAGGTCATGTGATATACTGGCTTGGGGCCCCAGTTTTGTGAAACCAAGGCTGGTAAATTTCAAACATGGTGGGGGTGTTTTAATTATATGTGAAGGGAATGGTGATTTCTTAAAATATTTTAATGGATTGTAACATATTGGGAGGGTGAGACTGACATAAATTCAAAATGAGTAAGAAACTTCAGCATTATAGTTTGGTACATTGGTATATCACCATGTGTATGTTCTATGGACAAAGTGTATTTAAAGTGAAAAAATTAAAATTGGATGTGTATATATTTTATTGAATTACTACTTAAAAATTTAATTATGATAATGAGAGAGAGGGAGAGGATTTTTTTTCTTTACTAAGTCATAATGTTTTGTAAATGATTTTTTGAGATTATCATTCCTAGATTCACCTCCAAATCTTTTTATAATTTTTGTAAATGACAAAAAAAACATTCAAAATATTTATCACATTCATCACATAATGAATTACTAAACAATCCTCCAAAATCAGTTCCTCATTTAGAAATAAATTGTTCAACATCACTAATTGATCCTTATTAATCTAATAATAATAATACTCATTCAGTTTATAAGGTACTAACAAAACAATCAATAGATATACACTCACAAAAATAATGTTGAATTTCAGAAGGTTAAAATGTCCATTATAAAATTTTATGCTCATCTATAAACTTCTAACAAATCATTCATTGAAAAAATATAGAAAAAACATTCTTCATCTTAGAGATTCAAAACATCCCCTTTAATGGATGGAATATATTTTAATCACCCAGATTAAATGTTAATGTTGATGTTTTAATTTCAAGTTAAAAACAATAAATATATATATATATATATTGGGTAATAAGAAATATCCAATAGTGAAACAACCTCTATTCTTTATCATTCACCCAACCATCTAAAGTATTACTATTTATAATGTGATTGTTATATACTTCAACCTCCAAAACCATTAACTGGGTCTCTTCTACCAATTAAACAAATGAATATTCCATTGTCATATGTTAAATACAATACCTTTTAAAAGAATTATATTAAAAATGATGAATATATTCAAATAATTCCATCATACTACATTCTTCACCATCTAGTAAGCATCCAAACAAGAAGACTTCTGACTAAATGAATAAATCAACATATTACCCTTTCAAGGAATATATAGGATGTCCAAATAATAATATTGGAAAAATTATACCCATGTTATCCTTCCAAAATTTTAAAAAAAAATTATGAAAAAATATATCTCAATCTCATATGATTTTAATTGGCCATAAAACATTACCCATGAAAATAATACCACCAAATCATAGATATAAACAACATAGATTAAACATACAAATCATGTGTTTCAAAAATAAATTATTTATGATGAAACAACCTATATATAATAAATTATAATTAAAATGTGAATAAAAACATCAAAACATCCAATGTACTATATTAAAATATATATCAAAATGAATGGCCACATCAAGTAAACTAGTGAATTTAAACACCCATGACCATCTTATTTAAACATTTAAAATATGTTTATTACTACTATATCCATGATAAAATAATTAGTTTTTTCTATACATCCCAGTAACATGTTTGTATTCAATTAAACCCAATTATAACCCTCATATAAATACTAAAAAATCTTTAGAAACATTTTTCTTCAAAAACATTTATTGGTGTGTTCCATGAAATATATCTCATCATACTTATGTGGTCAAATATTACGCCATTCATGGATAACATGAACAATAAAATATACCTCATGGATCTATAAATGAAATTTATAAATCTTACTCTAAATGTTTTTCACTTTGAGAAACTATGATATCATCCTGAGATGCTCCACATAATTTTCCACCATCATGGAATAAACTACAATACTATTTTGATGAAATGAATAAAATAATTAATATAGAGTTAAAATACTATTTATAATTAAAATAATTATTAATAAATTATATAATATACTAAGAAGATGACTGAGAGAGTAAAAAATAATGATTTAAAATTAGGTATTTGTAAAGGAAAGAAAATGTAAAGAAATCACATTGTTGTTAGTCAGTTTTATGGATTTATCTTTTCACCAGGAAGAAATAATTAAAACCATCATTATTTTTTATGATTCTCATGGATAAATAGATCAAATAAATTACCCCATATCATGTGTTCTCAATGTCTGGATTCTCTTGTAAACTTATTGTTCCTTTATGTTTGATCATTGTAAATAGTCCTATGAAATGTTTCATTTTTGAATATATTCATCATATTTGTTGTCCTCATTATTTTCTATTTAATGTTAGTGATTTTATAAATCACATAGATCATTTGTTGATTGTTGTTCTTTGATTCTATATTATTTTCCTTTTTGTGATTATGATGGTTTTATATGGTTTAAATATTTTATGATTATAGGCCTCATATTTAATGGTGTAAATTGGCCTCCCATAATGAATTTATAGAAGGATTGAAATTTTTAATGCATAATCATCAATAAAGTCAATTGGTTTTTATAAGTTGTTGCATATAAAGTATTTGAGGATAAACTCTCAAATTTAGACATCAAATCCAATCCCAAAAGGGGAAAGGACACCTTATATATAAATATCATTACTATATCCTCTCCATGTTATAACATCACTAGCCTATTATTAAAATGTATGTTTTTCTTGGGGAAATACAATTATATTACAAAAAAAATAAAATTTCCATCATAAATATTTCACGAGTACACTAACTCCCATATAATCCTTAAAATCTTTAATTATTTGTGAAATATGGTATTATTGATGTATTTTTTTCTATCATTATAGTAGTATATCATTCTAATAAAATTTGACATAGGGTAAAAATTATTTGTAATGATACCTTGTCATATTATTAATAATGGTTTTCATGTAATGAAAAATTTAATGATGCTTAAAATTTAAAACTACATCTCAGTGTCTCACTCACTATGGTCACCCAACACGGAAGAATAAAACCCTTTTCTCCTTAATGTCATAAATGATATTTTTTAACACTTTTCCAAAGGTCAATTCCCCCAAATATAATATTCTACAAAAGATACTGCTATTGGGTCCTGATATATATGATTTTTCATTATTTATATTCATGTGTCTCCCTCGATCATGTAATATTTTATAGTCATAATTCCCTAGTTTCTCACACTAACTGATGGGATCCTCATAGTATTTTCTATCT
The DNA here is from genome assembly GCA_963277665.1 of Viscum album. Classification (NCBI taxonomy): domain Eukaryota; kingdom Viridiplantae; phylum Streptophyta; class Magnoliopsida; order Santalales; family Viscaceae; genus Viscum; species Viscum album. The sequence goes on along the minus strand of OY728142.1, from coordinate 1,322,278,964 downwards.
TTTATTCCATTGAAAGAGAAGATCACTTCATATAGATGACCAAAAATATTTTTCAGGTCTCAAAAAGAAAAATTTGGATACTTTATACCATCTTAAATATCTTTCAATCATCCATTTAGCCTCATTGTGTCCAATTAATCAAGTACTAGTATAAATGATATTTTGATCTAATCTAATCTAAAATTATTCTTCTCATATTTCACATCATCCATGAATTGAACTTATATTATGTTATAAATAGTAAAAATAAGAACCCAAATTGGTCTCCAATATTGTTTAATTCAAAACAAAAAAGGGAAATTCATACCTAATTCCAACATAAAAACATTGATAAGCACCCAACACTGATGTTAATAGTTATATAATCTTAAAATGTGTGAAAAAATAATCCATTATATATGAATTTAAATATCTTGGAACTAGACAAAGATAAAAAAACCTACCAAGGATCAACCTTTGGTCAAGGTTTCACCACCATAAAAGGAACCAAAATGGCACTTTTTAGATAACCATAAATTTTTTGAAATACATAATTAAATTGAAGTGAACTATGTGGGTTTTGAATTTAATAATAAGGATATATATGAATTCCCAGTCAAGTAATGAATCCAAAGACTATAATAAATTTTTCCTCAATAGGTGGTGATGAATTCTAGGGTTCTCATATATATGTATTTATACTTTTACATGAATAATCACTAGGATAATGTAGAATATTATCTAGTATATATATTTGTCTCAAAAATACAAGGTTATATTGATATTTTTTATTCTGAGGGTTAAAAATAATGTCAATATTGAGGATTTCAAGTACATGTATCAAACCTATAAGAGGGTCCCAAATTGGGAAAAAATGCTCTTGAGTGAGATTGCATGACCTTTAATATTCTATTATGATAAATGGATATGTCATCATCACCCAATATAATGGAATTCATGAACACCTATGGAATATAAGAGTAAATCTTGAATGAATTATACACCTAGATGAACAAATTAGAAACTGGTACAAGTAGTCTAACACAAAATACATTACTCAAGAATTTGATTGATTACAACACATTTTCATTGATGATACTACACATATGTGTTTTTATTTATGTATTTTTTTCAAAAAAACTAAATAAAATCAACATTAAATACTCCAAAAGGAGTTACATCACACATTCTGGTTAGGGGAAACCACCCAATAAATTGGAATGCAATTAACCATCAACTAATCGAACCCCATGAATAAAATGAATCTATAATGATTTCTAGAGTTATTAAAACTTGATGAATGTATTAAAAAATACATTTTTTCAACACCATGAGGTATATGATATTGTGTTGAAATATTTGTAAGATACATTATCTATAGTCTCAATTTATTCCCTGAAATCCTCTATTATATAAATCTACATAATAGATCATCACCTCAACAAAAATCTAAAAGAGGGAAGGTTTCACTTTTAACTACATTCAATCACTTTTTCTTCCACTTCCTTGAGCAGGATAATTCATACCATCCAAATATTAGGGAGGTATAGGATGGTGTCAACCATTTCTATATAACAACCATGGTGTTTTTCATGAGGGATCCTATTCACTATGGTTTTCATACCTAACATATATTATGTATATTTTTTTTCCCATGATCACCCAGTCTATAGTTCCTATAAGGTGATCGCATTTTGGAAAATCCATCCATCGTAGTTTGAGAGTAGTTTTATATATCAAATATTTTCCAAATCTAAGATAACCTATTATCATATCATAATAATGATATAGGGGAACTTTCATATCAATTTTAGTTAAAATCCTTTGATTCCATCAAATTATAAACTAGAAGTGGCTCCAACCAAACATTCACAATAATTAGAAGAAAATGAACACTACAGTTGTTCAACCCATAGTCACACATGAAGCTACTCTGATGGTCCTCCCCAAAGCACACAATATGGGGGACCTCCCCATATCCATAAGAATATCAATAATGAAGGCATTCAAAAAGGTACCAACCAATAACCCAAAAATAATAAACTCATCCCCACGATCAATGAAAAAATATTCCATTGAAGTTTTCTCTAAATTCCATATTATCAAGGACCACATCATAATATCTCAAAGAACAATCATGGAGGTAATTCTATATGTGATGTGCATGAAAATGTTTTTTTGGTTCTCCTTAAATAAAAAGTGTAGATTGAAAAGGTGGTTATCACTCTAAAAACAAATTAATAAGTGAACATACTAGAGGTCATCCAATGGTGTTTAAAATAAATGTATTCCTTTTTATAAAACATATTTTTAGAGTGTAGGTCCACCTATGGAAAATAAACAACAAAATCCTTACCGTGGAGGTCCACCATGTGTTGTTAAATATAGATTGTTTATCCCTAGTTCAATAGTTATTTTATCATGTAACATCCCGACCTAGGTATTATATGATGATGCACTAAGTCGGACCACTACATGCCCTCAAGAATACCTCCCCATACACTAGAGGTTGTTGACTACCCGTGAGGGTTAAATATTGATCATGGGGAGACTATACCCTCTTTATCACAGTAATAAACCACCATAAAATAAATGATCAATAACCAAGTAATATAACCATAACCAGAATAATACTAATACCACATGATGAAAAAAGGAAAAAATACAATACCAAAACATGAACATCAGATATTCCATGCCCATGTATGTTTCCAGTGTCAATAGGAAAAACCCAAAATAAATAAAGACACTAAAAACTCCCAAGTGGGTCCCAAACAATGTTTGGTTTTCTCATACATGATCCATCCTGACTTAGCCATCTAATATTGGGACAGTGCCCTTAACCTATCATGTAACCATGAAATTTATTTTGGGTACTGATCAAGCTGCCTGAGTGGGGTGTAAGAACAACTCAGTAGGCCACCACCAACAGTTTCAAAAACAACATCTAGTAAATATAGTGTCTTCTTTAGTATAAGTAATAAAATAAAATGCCTAACTAAATAGTTATAAAATTTATTATTCTTTAAGATCAACCATCTTAATCATTGGGGTTCCTGAAGACATCATAACAACAATACCTTCTTCAGCCCATGGAAGAGTCTTTTCCATATCTAATATTCAAATCATAAAACATTATATCACATGGGATTTCATTATAAATTTAAATTTAATTAGTATAATATTCAATTGTTACCATAGTCCAATGAAAACTCATGGTCATAGAACTTCTTATCTAGCTCTTTATGTATATTCATAGAATTAGCATCTATCCCACACCTCATGGGTAATTGGAGAATCAATCATTATCCCATACAAATATTCACATGCATGAATTTGGGCCTATAATTCCAGGCTTAGAACCCCATCGGTATTTGAAGATGTGGATCTATTACCAGGAGAGATTTAGATCTTCGATCTGAACATTGACTCACGAAGAATGGTGGTTGGGAACCTTAGTAATTTTTCAAAGAGTCTCCAAAGATGAGATAACTTGATAAGGTTGATATAGGTACAATGATCGATTAAAATGGGGGTTCGGGAAATTTAAATATAGTTTTCATTGTAATTAAAAATCCATGAATGCTTTCCTGGGAAGGGGAAAACAATTTCAAAAATTGTGTGCCTAAGAAATATGCCTTTTCTAGGGGGTGCACAGTTACTCTTAATAGGATGCACAATTATAAAAATGGTGTACCAACTGTGCAATCTCTCTCTATGAGGGGTTTTAGGGATTTTTGGGATAGGGTGCAGAGTTTGGGAAAACCATGTACCAGCCATGCACTTCTCTTTTTATTCAATTTTTCTAAAATTTTCACCCAAACTCACCCATGATTAAGCCCAAAAAAATTACTCAAAACAAAAAAAAATAGTACCTCAATACAAGCCTAAGACATCTAAAAAATCTCAGGATCATAAAATATTCCCACCTTATAATAGATCATTCTCAATTTGTACACCCAAGAATCTCTAAGATTCCATGTAAAAAAATCATTTCATTGAGACAACATATCCACTTCTCTTTCCCAGGTTTTCTCCAAAACACGTCCATGTTTCTACAATACACAAACTATCAGCATGAACTTTTCCCTCAACAATTTCTCACTATGATCCAACACAAGTATTGGATGCTCTGTAAAGGATGGATCATTCTCAAGATCAACATCATCCACATCAATCACATTATAAAGATCAGGGTGATACCTCTAAATTTATGACATGAGGAAAACATCATGCATGGAACTGTATCTTTGTTGAAGAGTCAATCAGTATTCCACCAACCCGATTCTCTCCACAACTAAAAATTTTATAATAAACATGGGTGACATCTTGCCCTATCACTATATCCTATGGTGACCCAATCTTGGCGTCACTTTAAGGAATACATGATCAAACTCTATAAACTATAGGGGTCTTATACATCTATCAAATTATGAATTATTTCTACTCTAACCCATAACCATATGTTTTAGAACCTACTTAACCTATTTTTACATATCCTATATGAGGCTCAATCCCAAAAACTCTAACTCACCTACATACTTCCAGTATAAAGTTGATCAGCATGGCCTTCCACAAATAGCCTTGTATGGTTCCAAATATATAGTAACCTAATAACCATTGTCATAGGAGACCTCAATTAAAGCTAAGTACTTCTCCCAATACCCACTAATGTCTAGGGCACATTCCCACATCATATCCTCAATCATCTGAATAGTATTCTCAATCTACCTGTCTATCTTTGGATAAAAAGATGTACTCAATAAAACATGCTCACCATGTACCATTTGAAATCCCTAACAATATCATGATGTAAACATGAGTCGCTATCTAAAAATATAGTCTGTGGTAGCCCACGTAGATAGACTATCAACCATGAATCCAAATTCCCCAACTAATCCACTAATAAAGTCTCTCATACTGGTAAGAGAAGTGAAATCAATTTAAAATGGTCTACAATCACCCAAGTAGCATCATTATTCCAATATGTTCTTGAGGGACTCACCACAAAGTGCATAGTAATGTCATACCACATATATTCTAGAATGGTCGATGACTGGATTAAACTACTAGGTTTTTTATTCCTATCCTTCACATGTTGGTAGGTTTAGCATGGTGTCATGAGCACTGTGATCAAATTTTTATGCTAGGCCACCAAAACCATCTTCATAGTTCATGGTACAATTTGATCAAACCTGGATGTACCTCCCACTTAAAGGAATGAAATTCATGCATCATATTCTCATGTATACTCATAGGTACAAAAATATAATTCCTAATATAGGTGGTATTATCCTCATATATGCTCTAATCTGAAAGATAATCCCCCACCTTAAAGGCTTTTCTTCAAGTTTAGATAATTTTGGTCCTCATAGCGCATACCCCTAATTCATCTTAAAAGTGTAGACTCTAATAAAAATGATATGATATTCATCCACTCCTGACCCTCTTGAACCACAACATTTATCTTCACTAATAAGTTCATCATCATATAATCATCACTAGAATTCTGAACAACCTATGTTTGAGTTTTTCTACTTAAGGCATCAGGAATAATGTTTCCTTTCCAGGGTGTATATGTTAGATCATAGAAGAATGAATGCATATAGTCAACCTATATCTAGTTCTAGATAATAAAATATTTCTCCTAAAAGATATAATTTAAGATATTATGATCCTTATAAATATTTAACTTTTAGCCTGATAGATTATTCCACAAACACATGAAGGAATAAAACACTATAGCCAAATCAATTTTATGTGTACGGTAATTATGTTCATGTGGTCTCAACATTCATGACTCATATTCCATGACTTGTTCTCCCTTCATCAACACTGCTCTATGTCCAATCATAGAAGAATTATGAAACACCATATAAACCCCACCTAGGACAGATAGGATCTTTATTGGTGCTGTTTTCAAGAACTTATTCATCTCCAAGAAAGTATTCTCACATTCTTCTATCCCTTCAAACTTTATCCCCTTTTGGTCAAGATCAAAATCGGTACTATAAAATTGTTAAAAGTCCAAAATGAACCTCTGATAATATACATCTAATCATATAAATCTATGAATATGAAAAACAATCATGGGGTGCACCCAATATACCACTTTCTGAGCCTTATTTGGGTCCATTGACACACCTTCCTTCAAGATTATGTGACCTAAAAAGTTTACATGATAAATCTATAATTGAAAATTAGTTATCGTGGTTTATATATAATGTTATCTCAATATACCCAATAATATTTCAAGATTTTGGGCATCATATTCATGAGTCTTAGAGTACAGTAATATTTCATCCACAAAAACTATAACAAACTGATTGAGGTCCAGGTGTAATATTATGTTCATCAAGACCATAAACACTACTGGTGAAATATTCGACCCAAAAAACCTTACGATGAACTCATATAAGCCATACCTAATTCTAAAAACATTTCTAGTTATATTATATGTTCAAACTCTCAAACTGATGATATTCTGATCTCAAATAGATCTTAGAGAAAACACAATCTCCCCTTAACTAGTTAAAAATATCTTCATTAAGGGTAAGGGGATATTGGTTCTTTAGGGTAATCCATTTCCACTTATAATAGTCAATACATAAGTGAAAACACATGTTATCCTTCTATGTAAACAAAATAGGAGAACCCCAAGGCGATGTACATGAATTGATAATCCATGTATCCATCAACTCCTCTAGTTGATTATTATGTTCCTGAAGCTCTGTTGGATCTATTCTATAAGGTGTAATAGAATTCGACTCATCTACAAGCATGTGCTAAATATTAAAATCCATATCTCTCTTAGGTGGAATCCCTGATAAGTCTTTAGGAAATAAATCTAGAAATAAATCCACAATGGGTGGAAAGACATCTTGTTTCCAACCCCCACTATTCAGAAAAAGACTACCAACCTAGGCAGTGTTCTCCCCATGTTGTTGATGAACCTTCCCTACATGACCTACCATGATGTCCCACACTCCTTGGTGTACATAATTTTCAATCTTAAGACACATAAAATTAACTATATTGTGGTAACAATCAGTGTGGGATTGGTATTCTACTAACCAAACCATACCCATAATTTGGGGAAAGACTAACAATTCAAGGGTTTAATGATACCAACTGAAATGATACTCCCCAAACTCTAGAGAATACACTTTTTACAATTAAATGTCTCTCAAACATACTACCAAATGGGTTTTTATATTCAACACCCCACTCATGAACTCCACTGATGGGCTCAAACCATTCACATGTTATGCAAAAATAAAGGAATTAGAGGCCCCAATATCAAATAAAGAACTATCTAGCATCAACCCTACAAGAATAGTAACTCAAAATATCGATGTTCTATCCTCAATATCCAATAGTGTTGGATTAATGACATGCAATTATCCTACCCCTCTTTCCTATGATGTGGTCGGAGTCCCTAAGAAACACCACCCTCCTGATATGTGTGCTCTTTCCTAGACTCCCCACATCCATTGACTCTACCACCATGACCATTATAACTCCAAATGCTAGAATGATAAGGTATATAAGACCTTATTCATGAAATATGGTTCTGTCTTACTTATCTATAACTACCTATCTATTGCGGGTTCCTACATAACCTCTATTTATTTCTCATCATGTCACAAGATCAGCACTCTAACGGTGGTTGAGGGAAATTACAATGATAGTGGCATGACCTATCACATTGGTGGCACATAACTTGGGTAAGATCATGAGTAACTAATCCCTCTATCTAGTAACTCTTCTTCATACTACCCTAGATGACCTTCTTATAATGAAACTTCCTTCTCTCGAAATTTCTACCTCTATATCATCCAGTAGGAACCACATTTCTTCTACTAGAAGACACCTTCAGGTTCCTCTCAGATATGAGTGCCTCATTCCATACTTTTAAAAACATAATTCCCTATTGATATTCACTCGATACATAATTTCACATTTAAAAATATCCTAAAACTATTTCACTATGCTTGACTCATTTCCTTCCAACCCTAGAACAAGGTTCCTCAAATATGTAAAGTGACTAGTATATTCCATCATGGACAAACTCTCTTGTGTCAACCATATGAAGTTAGCTACTCTTACCTTTTGAGAATCTCAGGATAAAATATCTCTAAGAACTTCTCCTTTGAGTCCTTCCACTCCATATTCTCCAACTTTTTATCCCTAGCCTTGATGTCCCCATAATTATTAATTTTTCAAAATAACATATAAGTAGCTAATTTTACTCTCTTCTCAGCAAGAGTCTCTAGGTGATCAAGTATAGCCTGGATGGACTCAATCTAAAACTTTGCTGCCTCAGGTATTCCATCTCCAGTACAAGTCAGAGATTTTTGTAACTCGGAATCCCTTATTAGATCAGACATTCTTTTCACAACATAATCTGGGTTTCTTTCTAGTAATTTCATAAACCGATAAAATTTATCTTGGAAATGATCTATGAATTCTTCACACGGCACTACCGGTTCCTCAGGTTCCACTTCTAGAGGATCATCTCTATCCATTTCCTCCTATCATTCTCTCAACAATTGTCTTCATTGAGGAATATCTCTAAAATTCTAAACACATGTATTAGAACACATAACACTACATTAACAAATTAAGTAAGGGGAAAATCATATTAAGCCACAAAAAGTATTTTCCCCAAGCCCTTCTACATAGTCAAAACTGGGGCACTATTACTACCATTAACCATCCTACATCTAGGTAGTGGTTAAAAAAGGGTAAACTAATTCCCATTATTCATATTTCTTCTTAGACACTTATTTATTAACATTTTTCATCATTTAAAATTTTTATTCTCATTTTAGGAAGCTTTTTAATTTCAAACTCATGAGTGAGGAAAAACATTTCATGTTCAACAACTTATGAAAAACATATTTTTTTATGTGTGCCTAAAATGATGTATGTCACAAATTAATCTTGAGTTCCTAGGATGATACATGAAAAATCAACTCTCATTCCATACCCAACTATGATTCAAATCTCTGAAAATCTTAAAAATAATATCACCTCACACAATAAGTGTGTCACCCATTGTGAAATATAGTTTATCTATAATAGAAAATACCATTAACAATAATCCTAACCTTCATATATGGGTTTTCCCCTATACATGGGTTAGCTACTCTGATTCAAGAGCTTGTAATCAGGTCTTGAATATTCCTACTTTCTTTCCTACCATTCCAAAAAATCAAGATAAAATAAATTACAAGAAAATTGGGATATAATACCACTTTCTAAAATCTCAACCTGGGTACCACACATTAGTTCCCCTACCGGACTACTATGTGAACTATAGAATGCCTCCCCATACACTATAGGAAACCAACTAGTAGTTAAGATCTAATATCGATTATGAGGATACTACACCCTCTTTATTAGAGTAATACATCAGCATAAAATAAATAAATAATAACCAAAAAATATAAGCATTACCAGAATGATACCAATATCCCATGATGACTGAATTAGAAAATAAAATCAAAAAATAGTAGATTTTCCATACCCAATTACATATCGTGTGTTAATATGAAAAATTGAAAATTAATGATGACACTAAAAACTCCAAATAGATTCTTAAATCACATATGTCTCCCTCATCCATTCTAAATCAAGATTCATACATATAATACAGGTCTCTTTCAATTAACCTATCATTGAACTGTGGAATCTATTCGGGTACCGATCAGGATGCCTGAGTATGATATGAGTATAACATAGTACAACACCACCAAAGGTGTCTAAAATAGTATCCACCAATATAGTGTATTAATTTATATAAATAATAAAGTAAAATTATTAATTAAATTGTCATGAAATTTATTATTCTATAAATCAACTAAATAAACACTTGAGCTCTTGTGGACACCCGAACAATAATACCTGCATCGGTCCAATCTGTAATCTGAACCATAACACATATTCAAATCCCAAATCAGTATATCACATTGGATTTTATTATCCATTTCAATTTAATTCATATAATGGCTAATTAGAAACATTATCCACTGACTACTCATGGAAATAGGATGTCATGTCTATAACCACAAGGGAATTTGGTACATCATTCCATCTCCCACACCTCATGGGTATTTAGAGTATTAGTCCCTATCCCATACAAATATTCACATGCATGAATTTGGGTCTAAAATAGAATTTTTTGGACCCTCAATGGTATTTGAATCATAAGTCCATGTCCCACACCCCAATTCACAATCAATCACATATATCACATGAATTACCTCATTCAAGGTCAATAAACATTAATCTTCTTATCAAATTTATCAATTGAAAAATTGATTAATTAATTCAACAATTAATTAATCAATTTAAATCAATTGTATAATCACAAAAATTCCCATTAATTAATTAATTAGTTAATTAAAATAATTTAAAAATGTCACTATCCAAATAATTAATTCAACGATTAATTGTTCAAATTTAGTAATTCCTATAAACCAATAAATAATTAAACAATTACTTATTCTAATTTATTCAATTTCATATTCACAAGAATTACCATTAATTAATTTAGAAATTAATTGATATAATTCAACAAAACATAATAACCCAATAATCAATTCAACAATTTATTATTCAATTCAATTCCAAAATCTAGATATCTTCTTAATTAATTCAACTTTTAATTAACCAATTAAATATCACAATTACAACATCTCGTTAATTAATTCAACAATTAATTAATTAAATCAATTAAAATAATTTCAAAATCCTTAAATGTCTTAATTTTCAAAATTAATTAATTTAATTAAATAAAAACAATTTCTAAACATCCTTTAGAAATTATATAACTACATACAAATAATTAAAATCATGAATTTGAGATTGAAAATATAGAGAACCTATGTCAAAATTTAATATAAATTCCCACCAATGGAAATCCCCAATTTTAGTAGAATAATATCAAGAACAATATCTAAAAAAAACCTAAATCCAAATTTAAAATAAGAAAATCAAAAAATCCTAGATCTTGATTTAAAAATCCTAGATATAAATCCTAAAAACTATATATTTATCTATAAAATAGAGGATAGCCTCCCTCTAAAAGTTGGGTTATAGATAATAGAGAAGAAGGAAACCAGATGGGATTAGGATCTTATATCAAGAGGGATACAGATATTTTATTAAGTCAATTAATCATGAATAAAAAAATTCATAAATCATAGGAATTTTTATGAGATTCTATAAAAATGAGATAATTTGATTAGGTTTGATATAGGTAAGATTATGGGATAAAATGGGGGGTTCATAAAATTGATTTCTCATTTTTAGCGTAATTAAAAACCTGTGTAAAGTTTCTTGGGAAGGGGTGAATGGTCTGGAAAATTGTGTTCCTCTTCAAGGGGGTGGGAATTTATGGTTACTCTAAAGAGGGTGAATAGTTTTACAAACTATGTGACAACTAGGAAATCCCTCTCGATGAGGGGTTGTATAATTAACTAATCTAGGGTGGAGAATTTGGAAAAACTGTGTTCCAACCGTTCACTTCCCCTTTTCTTCAATTTTTATAAAATTTTCACCAAACTCAACTTATATTAATTCCAAAAAAATACTCAAAACAAAACAAAAAATAGTACCTAAAAAAAAACTTGAGACATCTCTAGAAGAGGTAGGATCTTAAAAATCACCAATCCTAGTGGTATCCCCATGATTATTACTATATTAATCCAACCTATGATAACAATTATGTGAAACCTGGAGGCACTCCCCATGGAATTTATCATATATATTCTTTAAATGATAAAATATTGATCTGGCATGAAGTTTATTCCCATGATAATGATAATGAAATAATTTTCTGGGAATGCCATCCTAATGTTACTTTCCATAAGGTCCCTCCTCATGTGAGTGAATTTCCATGACATGAAGGATCCCCCATGTCACAATAATCTAAATACATCCACCTACAAAGATGTTCTCAAAAATAAAAATCCATATATTCTAGGTAATCCACTATTAACTGGAATTGTCTCATCCTAATAAATGGTAAATTTTACATGATTATCATCATTAAATCCTCTACCAAATCAAAAAAATTGAAGGTGTGAATAAAGACATCCAAAATGATATCTTTAAAATGAAAAAATGTTTTTAATGTTACGTATATGGTCAGAGTTAGTCAAGAAATCATTCTTAAATGATGATAATAACTATATAATCATATTAAAAAATGGATAAAAAGATGTTCTTCATGTTTAAGACTTTAACTACCACTATCTATGTTACTCCAATTATATTCAATAAATTATGCACATATTACCATTATTGAAAGTTGTTCTTAACATTAAAAAGTCTCCAATAAATACATTAACCCTATACATGGTATGCTAACCATGATAAGGAATTGGATGATAAGTGTCACTATGTTTATTTAGTTACTCTTATAGAATCTTGAAACCCCATGTCCTTCCAATAGTATGAGTACCTGTAAAAAAATTTCTAAAAAACACCCCAAGGAACTCATGTGGTTTATAATATATGACTCTCCACATCTACAAATTTGAGAATTAAGTGAATTCAGGGTATTGGATTTCATACCACCTATTGTATAGGTGAAACCATTGGGTAAAGAAGTTTGAAATTTTATTATTTCATTACATGCTTCTAGAATAATTGTTGGAAATTCCAATTTATTTTCTCAATATAACTATACTACTCTTACTTGATAGGATTGAAAATTGATAAGATTCTTCCTAAACAATATGAAAATGGTAAGCATGGTAAGAATCGGTTATCTTCATGTATCATTAATGAAGATATATATTTTGTAATAAATTTATCTTAAATGAATCCATAAAACATGCTACATGTAGATCATCCAATATTCTGCACTTGAAATGATAAAAGGAACATGTTGATACTTTTACCCTCTCTATAGAAAAACCAACACTTATATCCTAGGGAAATTTTAGCACCACTAAAAACTGTAGTTCCATAAATTATAAAGATAAACATGGTAATAACTATGAAAACACATGATTAATCATATCCTATATGGATTAATTTATTCTCTCAACTATAAAATGAATAAGTGTTCTAAATAATGCGGGGCCAAATGAGAAAGCCCCTTACACTATACCTCATTGATCATCTATGCTCTAACCACTCCACCTACTACATGTTTAGTAAAAATCAAGGTATTTTTACTAAGAATAATTAGGTATGAGTATAACGACCCATACTTTACATACATTGTTAATACTTCAAAATTGAAGCACACTTATTACAACATATGACAAAACCACAAAGGACCGTATAGGTATAGTGTCTTTAGAAACTGGGAAACATAAACAACTGGTTCATAAATCTTCTACAGTGTCTCCCATTTATTTCATCATATCTAGGGTCCCATTTAGCATATTCTACTTAATATCTATCTTCCTGACCTGGGGAAAAGAAAACATAAAAGGGTGAGCTCAAATGCTCAGCAAGGGAAAATAAAGGAAATAAAAATCATATCATATCTTTTTGAAAATCATAACCTGCAAAAGAGATCATAATATCTTAACATGGAATAAATCATAGAAGTGAAAATGAGATCCCCATAATCATAACATGAAACTTGAAACTTTGTGGCATGCACACATAATCATGGAACATCATTTCTTGTTAGTCATGACTCATTGCCAAGACTGTCTTACTGGACAAAGTCACTTTCTGAACCGAGTCACCCTCATTCCAGTCCTGTTTCACTGAACCGGTATAACCTACCGTTCCAGCCATGTCTATCTCATGAGATATAAAATCTTTACCCAATGCATTGGAGGGAGATATAGGTCCCACCCATCTTATAATGAATCCTTTCTTATGTGTGCCACATAATCATAAACCATAAATCATAGCGTAACCCATGTAACAAAAATGGGATTCTTAAACAACATGACATCATAAAACAATTCATATAAGATAAAGGAATTCATAAAAATATTTCCATCACAACATAATCAAACCAATGTAATAATAGGGATAAAAACAGAACCCTTTTATTATCTTAGATGGAAAATAATTTTGATAAAATACTTGAACTCCATTCTTGAGGAAAATATCATTTCTACTTCAAAAACATTTTTCCTTTCATAACATGTCATACGACTTTAAAATAAAGAAGTTGATTAAAAATAAACTTGAAAACTTGTAAAGGGAGATTCTTGGAAAAAAAATTTTAAAAGTCCATTCATGTCGTATAAGTTAAAAAAAACATTCTTCGTACTTTTGTCGGAAAAGTCAAAAAGTACCTCGTACGAAAAAAACGACAAAAGATTCCTTTAATATTGTTTACTAAAAACTCACCGAAGGGTAAAATTGGATTTAAACTATTGTAAGTGGATAGAAACAATATTACATATTGAGGGAACATGGATGTGGATGATAAAATACACCCCAGTAAATACTTACGAATAAACAATCTCGGATAAAAATGAGATTGTGATATTTCCCCTTACCTTAGGTCCGATTTTCTTTTTCTGTGTCCGAATCTCCTGTATAATGGTTTAAATAATGTTATTGACTTATTCCAGAATCATACATATTGATATGATATCATATATGGTCATATTCTTAGCTTCTTGTTAGTAATATTTCATTGTTACTTGTTACTCGGGTCTTTATTGCCTTTTGTTCTTATGCGTGTTTTGCCGAATACATTCTTATTCTTCTTTTAAGGTTATAGATACCTTATATCGACAATGGTATTAGTGTAACATATATCATATTTATTCATTCAATTCATTTATATAATTACTATGTAATGATGATCATGTATAACGAGTCACATCACATCGTGGAGACGGTATTCCGTACATACGCACGAGTGATGATATCGTTCCTATGATCGTGGAACTGTATTGGAGTATATATATATATTATTTCAGTATCAATATTACTTTATAATAATCATAAATAGTTACTCATTACACCATTATACCCATCCTTGTAAAGTGATGGTGGAAAAATAGATTACACCACGGCGTGGAGACGGTATTCCGTACGTACGCACGCGCGGTGATTTCATTTTTCCGTAGGATGGATAGAAGGTGAATTAGGGTTGTTTCATATTTATAATAACATATCATTATGTAAGTAATACTTATGTTATTACTTTATCATGAAACAACTAAAGAAGAAGAACTTGAAGAATAAAGAAATTGAAAAGATCGGTAATGGATATTACCTCTTCTTTGGAACGCCTCTTTGAATCCTCCACTTAGGGAACTAATATTGGTCTTTGAAGAAGACCAGGACCTCTAGGATTATTCTAGGGAAGTGGAGAGGAGAAAATGGCAGGGGTTGGCCGAGCTTGAGTGCTAAAATTGGTGTGAGGAGGAGGGGGAGGAGGTGCCCTTTTATAAGGGAGGAGAGGGGTACCTTAGGAATATCTCAAAATATTATTTTATATTAAAGTTAAAATCGGTTTATAATGGTTCCAAAGGGTCTTATTTCTAAGCTAAAGTGGGGATGGGTCGAAATCCTATCAACCAATAGGATTTAGACAAGTTTAGGGTATTATTTTAACCTTATCAATTAGATTTAACTCTAAGTTAAATAATTTAACTTTTACCATGTCTTTTTGTTTTCTTTCACTATATGGTTAATACACTTACTATAACATGCCAAAAGAACCCCAAATTGTTTATTATTAATATATATATCTTTATCTAATTCATTTGGCCGAACCTTAGATTTTTAAGAATAAAATAACAATTAATAATATAATATTTTATTTAAAAACTATTTTGTGTCAATTTTGACACTATTTGATATATGATTTTTGTGAAAGTCATAACAGAATTATATGTTCAAACAAAGTTTATTAAATCAACACTAATATATCATATTAACCTATAAAATTAGTTTAATTCATAAAAAGTATTAAATTATATTTATTTTGGTGTTTATAACATCAATTATGTCAATATTTCATTAATAAGATAATTACTGAATCATCATTGTGTCATAAATAAATTAAATTATTTAATGTCTAAAAATTATAAATAAAATATCATTATGTATGAAATCTTTTTAGATTTCTAATTAATATTTATAGTCGAATTTATCTTATGTATAACCCCATATTAAAAATGATTTACTTATTAAAATTTTATTTTAACTATTTTAACCCTTCTTTAAATAAATTAATAATAAATGTCCTAATCTAATCCAAGTGGGCCTAAATGGTCATATTTTATTCCTAAGTTTGTTTTTGGTCGAATTACACTTTTAAAATATAATTAGGACATGTGTTAGGGTAATAGTAATATCATATTTACCCTTAGTTACCCTATTTACTATTAACCGCGGTAAAAAAAAGTAAACAGTTACTATTCGCCAAAAAATTATTTTATCTCATTGAACCACATTTTACTTACTGATATCAACTGTGTCTGTTGTATTTTTGAAATTCCATTCACAGAAGCGGTAAAATTAAGTTTTATGCAAAATTCAGTTTTTAACCTACCACTTAGTGGTTTCACTATTCATCAAAAATTGAAAGTTTTCAGAAAAATACCAAAATTTCACCCTAGGCTAATTTCGATATTATGAGTCCAAAAATGAAGTCCATTTTGAAAAATAAAATTTATAAAATTTCAAAAAGTGGTTATTACTATTCATAACGGCTAATTTTAATAGCATATTGTTGTTTAGTGAAACTCGGTATTGCGTACAACGCAAGCTATCGAGGAAGGTCGCGATTGCGTGTAAAGCAAGCCAAGCAAGTGTTGTGTGGAAAAAGATTCCTTTGATGATTTATATAACATAAAAGTCTTGGGTGTTACATTCTACCCCCCTTAAAAAGAATTTCTCGCTCGAAATTTTTCACTTTGTAACAAACAGATGAGGATACTTCTCCCTCATCATATCCTCAAGCTCCCATGTAGCTTCTTCAAGTTGGTGGTTCCTCCATAAAACTTTCACCAATCGAGTGGTCTTATTTCGTAGGACTTTTTTGCTACGATCCAGAATCTCTATCGGCTGTTCTTCATAAGAAAGATCTTGCTCCAGCGGTACAACTTCTGAACTGAGTACATGTGAAGGATCTGGTATGTACTTTCTCAGGAGAGATACATGGAACACATCGTGAACTTGAGAGAGATTTGGGGGAAGCGCCAATCGGTAATCTACCTTCCCAACACGATCCAGTATTTCGAAAGGACCGATATATCTAGGGCTCAACTTCCCCTTCTTTCCAAATCTCATAACCCTCTTCTAGGGAGATATTCGTAAGAACACTTTATCACCCACTTCAAACTCTAGGTCTTTTCTTCGGTTGTCGGCATAACTTTTCTGTCGACTCTGAGCTTCTCTTATGTGTTGTTGAATAGATCTGACCTTTTCTGCCATTTCATCAACGAGATCAGGTCCTAATAGCTTTCTTTCCCCAACCTCATCCCAGCAAGTTGGAGTCCTGCATTTCTTTCCATAGAGAGCTTCATAAGGATCCATCTGAATACTGGAGTGAAGGCTATTATTATAAGAAAATTCCACCAAAGGTAGGTGTTGATCCCAACCTCCTTTGAAATCCATAGAGCAAGCTCTCAACATATCTTCTAGGGTTTGAATTGTTCTCTCAGACTGACCGTCTGTCTGGGGATGATAAGCAGTGCTGAAACTCAACTCTATATCCAGAGTATGCTAAAGACTTCGCCAGAACTTCATGGTAAATCTCGGATCCCGATCAGATATAATAGAAAGTGGTACTCCTTGCAATCTTACCACTTCCTTTACATATATCCTGGCAAGCTGATCTAGAGAAAAATCATCTCTAATAGCAATGAAGTGTGAAGACTTTGTAAGACGATCAACTATGACCCAGATAGCATTATTGCCTTTGGATGTTTTAGGATGTCCTGTGACAAAGTCCATAGTGATGTTTTCCCATTTCCATTCGGGTATGGGTAATGGTTGTAACATCCCCTTAGACTTCTGTCTCTCAGCTTTAACTTGTTGAAAAACCAAGCATCGAGAGACATATTCAGCAACATCTCTTTTCATGCCATCCCACCAGAAGTACTCTTTCAGGTCCCTATACATCTTCGTGCTTCCAGGATGAATAGAGAATGAAGAACTATGAGCCTCATACAGCAGCTCCTTCTTTAATTCGGGGATGGAAGGAACACAAACCCGATTCCTAAACTTTATTATCCCATCACAATCAAGGTTGAATTCAGGAACATTTCTCACCTTCTTTTGTAACTCAACATCTTCTTTCTGTGCCTCTTTAATCTTCACATATATAGATGGTTGAACATTCATTTGAGAAAGATAAGATTTTTCCTTTTCCATTATAATTCCAAGATCCATCCTTTGTAAATCCATAAATATTGGATCGTTTGTGATCCTCATCATGGATAAACTAGCATGGTCTTGTCGACTTAATGCATCTGCCACCTTGTTTGCTTTCCCAGGGTGGTAATGGATTGAGCAGTCATAATCCTTAATCAGCTCCAACCATCTTCTTTGACGCATATTCAACTCCTTTTGTGTGAAAATATACTTTAAACTTTTATGATCAGTATAAATATCACACCTTTCACCATAAAGGTAATGCCTCCAAATCTTTAATGCAAAGATTACCGCAGCCAACTCCAAATCACGTGTTGGGTAATTTTTCTCATGGATTTTCAACTATCGTGAGGCATAAGCTATCACCATATCATTTTGCATAAGAACACACCCCAATACCTTCTTGGATGCATCACTGTAGATCACAAACCTTTCTCCTCTACATGGCAGTGTGAGCACAGGTGCACTGGATAACCTTCTTTTCAACTCCTTGAAATTCTCTTCACATTCCTCTGTCCAGACAAACTTAGCTCCTTTCCGAGTCAACTTGGTGAGTGGATTAGATAATCGTGAAAAATATTTTACAAAACGTCGATAATATCCAGGCAAACCAAGAAAAATTCTGATCTCAGTTACTGTTGTTGGTCTCGACCATCATTCGATAACCTCTGTTTTTGCTGGATCCACAGATATCCCCTCTTTTGAGATTATGTGACCCAAAAATGCAACTTTTTGAAGCCAAAATTCACACTTGGTAAATTTGGCATAAAGCTTCTCCTTTCTCAGGGTCTTCAATATAATTCTCAAGTGATCTTCATGCTCTTCCTTTCTCTTTGAATAGACAAGAATATCGTCTATAAAGACTACCACAAATTGATCAAGATAGTCTCTAAAGACTCTATTCATTAGATCTATGAAGATAGCAGGGGCATTAGTAAGACCAAATGGCATCATTATAAATTCATAGTGTCCATACCTTGTACGGAAAGCCGTCTTTGGTATATCCTCCCTTTTGACCCTTAATTGATGATACCGTGAACGAAGATCAATCTTGGAAATGTATTGATCTCCGCGTAGTTGGTCAAATAAGTCATCAATGTGTGGGAGAGGATATTTGTTCTTGATAGTGATCTTGTTAAGTTCTCGACAATCAATGCAGAGTCTCATTGATCCATCTTTCTTCTTAACAAATAGAACAGGTTCTCCCCAAGGTGACGCACTAGGGCGTATGAATCCCTTATCAAGATTCTCTTGGAGTTGCTTCTTCAATTCCTGCAACTCAATTGGGGCCATTCTATAAGGTGTCTTTGAAATTGGCAAAGCGCCCGGTACGAGTTCTATTCAAAACTCAACTTCACGATTTGGTGGAAGACCCGGTAATTCCTCTGGAAAGACATCATCAAACTCCCGTACGATGGGCATATTCTTAATCGTAAGTTTCTCACCAACCATTTGAGATAAATAACCTTCATTTAGTGGAATCAACACCCATAAGATGGAAGGAATTTCCACTGGAAGGTTATATTCATCCTTGCATCGATAGACGATCGTAGATTGATCTGGAATATGAAATTTGACTTCCCTTCTTTGGAAATTGATATGAGATCCATGTAGAGAAAGCCAATCCCTGCCAATAATCACATCAAATTCCACTAAAGGAAGGATCACAAGATTTTCAGGAAGCACTTTCCCACAAACTTCGGTCGGAGAAGAATTATAAACTTTTGATGCGACTGTTGTGCCATTAGGTGTTGTCACAGATAACTCAACATCTAATTGTTGAGGTAATACGGTGATACCCTTAGAAAATTTTTCAGAAATAAAAGAGTGGGTGGATCCAGAATCAAATAAACATTTTCTACTTTAGAGTGGATGGTAAGTGTACCTTTCACCACTTCGTTATCGTACTCCACATCGCTGATAAAAATTGCATGTGACTTTCCTTTCTCTTTAGCCTTAAGATTTTGTTGACGTCGACCATCATCATCAACCCTTGGATTTGGGCATTGATTGGCATAATTCCCCATCTCCTTGCACTTGAAACATTGAAGTGTAGTAGGTTCATTCTGTGTATCCCTTCTTTTGTTTGCGTCAGTAGACATCTTCTTCCCATTATCGCGGCATTCAAATGCCCGATGACCTTCCTTTCCACATTTGAAACATTTACTTGTCCCTTTAAGACAACTCCCTTCATGTTTCTTTCCACACTTTGAGCATAAGGGAAAGCTCATCTTCTTTTCAGTGTGCTCTTTAGATTTTCCTTTGAATTCCATCTTCCTCTTCTTATCAAACCCATGTGACTGATGGGTTACTCCAATCTCCATCTCGACTTTGAGAGCACATCGAACGATTTCCTCGTAGCTATTGAAGTCCCTTATGGATAACGCCCTTCGAAGACTTGGTTTTAAGCCACTAAAGAATCAATCGATCTTACTCTCAGGTTGGATAATAATACCAGAAGTGTACCTTGCAAGTCTTGTAAAATTTGCTTCATAGGTACCAACAAATTCATCATCCCTTTGCTTCAGTTCAAGAAACTCTTTCTCCATCTTTGTTCGGAGAATACGTGGGAAGTACTTATTGAAAAATAAGTTCTTGAACTCGTCCCATTCCATAGACTCAATTTCATCCCTTGCCTCGTATTCTTAATAATATTCCACCATTGATCAGCATCTCCTTCCAAACGATACACTGCTAGGATGAATTTATCATGCTCAGAACATTGAAGAACTGAAAATATCTTTTCAGTAGTACTAATCCATTGTTCAGCAACTAATGGATCAGTAGACCCACTGAAAGAAGGTGGACGCTGCCTCATGAAGGATTCAACAGAATGTTGCTCCTTCCTTTTCTCGTTTGGAAGTCCTGCATGATTCATAGCTTGAGAAATTTGTGTGAGCATGGCTACAAGATTTTGCATTCCAGCTCCCATATCATTTGGTTGCTCAGGGGGACAATCATTGCATTGCCCATCGCATTCCGCATTAACACGGTTCCTTCGGGTTCCAGCCATTGACTAAAACCAAGAAGAATAGTGTGAGCAACACTAATTATAATAGGAAAACCACATAATTTAAGAATAAAATTTTCATGCTTAAGGTCTTATCCTAGGTTATTCATGGCCATTTCTAAAAAACTAAGATTCTGTTCTATGCTTAGACTTATCCTTAGGGTTCTTACTAAGTCTTTCACATCCTAGGTTCCAAAGGTTGACTATACCTTTCCTCTGATACCAACTATAACGACCCATACTTTACATATATTGTTAATACTTCAAAATTGAAGCACACTTATTAAAACATATGACAAAACCACAAAGGACCGTATAGGTATAGTGTCTTTAGAAACTGGGAAACATAAACAACTGGTTCATAAATCTTCTACAGTGTCTCCCATTTATTTCATCATATCTAGGGTCCCATTTAGCATATTCTACTTAATATCCATCTTCCTGACCTGGGGAAAAGAAAACATAAAAGGGTGAGCTCAAATGCTCAGCAAGGGCAAATAAAGGAAATAAAAATCATATCATATCTTTTTGAAAATCATAACCTGCAAAAGAGATCATAATATCTTAGCATGGAATAAATCATAGAAGTGAAAATGAGATCCCCATAATCATAACATTAAACTTGAAACTTTTTGGCATGCACACATAATCATGGAACATCATTTCTTGTTAGTCATTACTCATTGCCAAGACTATCTTAGTGGACAAAGTCCCTTTCTGAACCGAGTCACCCTCGTTCCAGTCCGGTTTCACTGAACCGGTATAACCTACCGTTCCAGCCATGTCTATCTCATGAGATATAAAATCTTTACCCAATGCATTGGAGGGAGATATAGGTCCCACCCATCTTATAATGAATCCTTTCTTATGTGTGCCACATAATCATAAACCATACATCATAGCGTAACCCATGTAACAAAAATGGGATTCTTAAACAACATGACATCATAAAACAATTCATATAAGATAAAGGAATTCATAAAAATATTTCCATCACAACATAATAAAACCAATGTAATAATAGGGATAAAAACAGAACCCTTTTATTATCTTAGATGGAAAATAATTTTGATAAAATACTTGAACTACATTCTTGAGGAAAATATCCTTTCTACTTCAAAAACATTTTTCCTTTCATAACATGTCATACGACTTTAAAATAAAGAAGTTGATTAAAAATAAACTTGAAAACTTGTAAAGGGAGATTCTTGGGAAAAAAAATTTAAAAGTCCATTCATGCCGTATAAGTTAAAAAAAACATTCTTCGTACTTTTGTCGGAAAAGTCAAAAAGTACCTCGTACGAAAAAAACGACAAAAGATTCCTTTCATATTCTTTACTAAAAACTCACCGAAGGGTAAAATTGGATTTAAACTATTTTAAGTGGATAAAAACAATATTACATATTGAGGGAACATGGATGTGGATGATAAAATACACCCCAGTAAATACTTACGAATAAACAATCTCGGATAAAAATGAGATTGTGATATTTCCCCTTACCTTAGGTCCGATTTTCTTTGTACGTGTCCGAAGCTCCTGTATAATGGTTTAAATAATGTTATTGACTTATTCCAGAATCATACATATTGATATGATATCATATATGGCCATATTCTTAGCTTCTTGTTAGTAATATTTCATTGTTACTTGTTACTCGGGTCTTTATTGCCTTTTGTTCTTATGCGTGTTGTGCCGAATACATTCTTATTATTCTTTTAAGGTTATAGATAACTTATATCGAGAATGGTATTAGTGTAACATATATCAAATTTATTCATTCAATTCATTTATATAATTACTATGTAATGATGATCATGTATAACGAGTCGCATCACATCATGGAGACGGTATTCCGTACGTACGCATGAGTGATGATATCGTTCCTATGATCGTGAAACTGTATTGGAGTATATATATATATTATTTCAGTATCAATATTACTTTATAATAATCATAAATAGTTACTCATTACACCATTATACCCATCCTTGTAAAGTGATGGTGGAAAAATAGATAACACCACGGCGTGGAGACGGTATTCCGTACGTACGCACGCGCGGTGATTTCATTTTTCCGTAGGATGGATAGAAGGTGAATTGGGGTTGTTTCATATTTATAATAACATATCAGTATGTAATTAATACTGATGTTATTACTTTATCATGAAACAACTAAATAAGAAGAAGTTGAAGAAGAAAGAAATTGAAAAGATCGGTAATGGATATTACCTCTTCTTTGGAACGCCTCTTTGAATCCTCCACTTTGGGAACTAAGGTTTGTCTTTGAAGAAGAACAGGACCTCTAGGATTATTCTAGGGAAGTAGAGAGGAGAAAATGGCAGGGGTCGGCCGAGCTTTAGTGCTCAAATTGGTGTGAGGAGGAGGGGGAGGAGGTGCCCTTTTATAAGGGAGGAGAGGGGCACCATAGGAATATCTCAAAATATTATTTTATATTAAAGTCAAAATCGGTTTATAATGGTTCCAAAGGGTGTTATTTCGAAGCTAAAGTGGGTATGGGTCGAAATCCTATCAACCAATAGGATTTAGACAAGTTTAGGGTATTATTTTAACCTTATCAATTAGATTTAACTCTAAGTTAAATAATTTAACTTTTACCATGTCTTTTTGTTTTCTTTCACTATATGGTTAATACACTTACTATAACATGCCAAACGAACCCCAAATTGTTTATTATTAATATATATATCCTTATCTAAGTCATATGGCCGAACCTTAGATTTTTAGGAATAAAATAACAATTAATAATATAATATTTGATTTAAAAACTATTTTGTGTCAATTTTGACACTATTTGATATATGATTTTTTTGAAAGTCATAAAAGAATTATATGTTCGAAAAAAGTTGATTAAATCAACCCTAATATATCATAGTAACCTATAAAATTAGTGTAATTCATAAAAAGTCTTATATTATATTTATTTTTGTGTTTATAACATCAATTATGTCAATATTTCATTAATAAGATAATTACTGCATCATCATTGTGTCATAAATAAATTAAATTATTTAATGTCTAAAAATTATAAATAAAATATCCTTATGTAGGAAATCTTTTTAGCTTTCTAATTAATATTTATAGTCGAATATATCTTATGTATAACCCCATATTAAAAATTATTTACTTATTAAACTTTGATTTTAACTATTTTAACCCTTCTTTAAATAAATTAATAATAAATGTCCTAATCTAATCCAAGTGGGCCTAAATGGTCATATTTTATTCCTAAGTTGTTTTTGGTCGAATTAAACTTGTCCAATAGAATTAGGACATGTGTTAGGGTAATAGTAATATCATATTTACCCTTAGTTACCCTATTTACTATTAACCGCGGTAAAAAAAAGTAAAAAGTTACTATTCACCAAAAAATTATTTTTATCTCATTGAACCACATTTTACTTACTGATATCAACCGTGTCTGTCGGATTTTTGAAATTCTATTCACAGAAGTGGTAAAATTAAGTTTTATGCAAAATTCAGTTTTTAACCTACCACTTAGTGGTTTCACAATTCATCAAAAATTGAAAGTTTTCAAAAAAATACCAAAATTTCACCCTAGGCTATTTTTGATATTCTGAGTCCAAAAATGAAGTCCATTTTGAAAAATAAAATTTATAAAATTTCAAAAAGTGGTTATTACTATTCATAACAGCTAGTTTTAATAGCATATTGTTGTTTTGTGAAACTCGGTATTGCG
Organism: Viscum album; assembly: GCA_963277665.1. NCBI lineage: Eukaryota > Viridiplantae > Streptophyta > Magnoliopsida > Santalales > Viscaceae > Viscum > Viscum album. Next base: position 1,322,253,929 of record OY728142.1, on the reverse strand, counting down.
TACAACGCAAGCTATCAAGGAAGGTCGCGATTGCGTGTAAAGCAAGCCAAGAAAGTGTTGTGTAGAAAAAGATTCCTTTGATGATTTATATATCATAAAAGTCTAGGGTTTTACAATGAGTATCATTCCACATCATCTCAATGGGATCATTGAATTATAAAATTGAATACTTAATGTTCCATCTTTATGGTTTGTGAGACTCTATATACCTAATAGGAGGATTATGATTTTGTTTTCCCTACTATATTTTCATTGATAAATGTCATTAATGTAGTCCATAAAAATTTCATAGAGAATGATTTTGATGAGAAATAAAATCATAGTAAAGAGACATTAATTCAAAAAATTATATATACTAAAATTATATTGGAAGGTTTACGAACATTGAATCAATTTAAAGCCTAATATTTTGGATATCCACCAAATATTTTACTTTCTTATACTCAATGATATAATAAAAAAGTAAAAGGAAATTTTTTGGCTATATTGATAACCTAATAACCTTATGAGGGTGTGGGTTTCAACTTTTAAAAGGAAAAATTTCTCCCAATATGATGTTTAAATAATGTACTTTATATAGGTCAATGTTATGTTACACCATGGAATAATTCTCACTGAATAAAATTATTCAAATAAAGTGGTTAAGACTCATCTATTAAACATGATTTAACAATTGTATATTTATTTTGACTATAGAAGAATCGTTCTTCTTAATTAACTTAATTTTGTACAAGCATGATTGTTTGAGAGTTGTACCTACTGATGGTAAAGAATTTACTTTTTTAGGGAAACCATAGCCACAAGTTTTGAAAAAAAATCTTATTCTAAACTAATAAATATAACAATTATTTTTTATGGAATCTGATCACATCATGCCCTGTTAGGATTCCCATTGAAACTTTTCACCACAATATAGTTCCTCAAAAACATCATAATTTTGTTAATACTCAGATGAATACCATGCAAAGTTGATGTACAATTGTGCATCCTGAAAGTAAATCATACCCCAATAAGTGGATAAAACTCCACCCACTCCCAAATTTTTTAACCCTAAAATTTACTTGTTAAATGTAAAATGATAAATTGAACCAAACATTATGTTCATTTTGTTTCTGTGTGTCCTAATGATGATAATGAAAGAAAAACATAAAGTGATAATTCTCTGAGGCTTGATTTAAAATATTAGATATTACAAATTCATCTAGTATAATAATATAGCTTTTGAACCCAAAGATATTTGGGAAGATAATTTTAACAAAACAATATTTTACTATATAATATTTCCTTAAATTAGAGTAATGTGTTCAGTAACATTCTACAAAATCAACACTAAACTAAAATGAGCCGAAACACGTTTTATTAAGAAAAATATTTACATTGTAATGTATATACTAAATTAGAGATTATAAATAGATTTCAAATCCTAATAAAATATAGTTATAAATAAAAATAAAAATCCCTTGTAATAAATATTCACTAATGGAATTCAATTAGTATAATCGGGTAACTTATAATATCATTTTGTGATTAAAATTTTATTTTTTCTAAAAAAAATTTTTATTTCATTTTTATTTCTAGGAACTAAGTACATTATTTTGATAATATATATTATTTATATTAATTATATGTTAATACCAATTTAATTAGTAGTTTACATGAAATAAGTATAGGAATAATTAATATTTTAAAAAATATATCTTATGAAAATAATTTTCAGTATTTTTTTAATGTTCTTATTTTAGAAAATTAATTATAAATTTTTGAAATATTAATTTTTATATATTATCATAAATTTTTTATCTAGAATTATATTATTATCTTATGAGGATTTTTTTGGATTTTTCTAAAATGGTTTAATTCTTGGTGAATAGTGAATGTTATTAATTTTTCAAATACCATCATTTTAATGAAATTGTCACAATTAAAAAATTATTTCGAAGTTTTTAGACCTTTTTATAGTAAAAATATATATTTTAACATAAAATAATTCATTTAAAAAATAAGTGTTGAATTTATAAATCCACGTTTAACATTAAGGAAACATATTTTATATTTTTGTATAATAAAATAAATTTATGGACTATTTTTTACTAATTATAATCATTTTCTAATTTGGTTTTGGATTTTTTTTAATCTATATAATCATATTTTTTAATAATTTAACAATTATTTTCATACAAATTATAAACATTGATAAATTATTATAAATCCTAAATTTTAAGCACAAAAAATGAACTTTTTCTAAAATGATTTCTATATGTTATGTCAGATAATTTTAAAATTACATTTTCTCACCCATAAAGATTTTTTATTTTAAAATTATATTAAAATTTTCATATAAATTTTTTAATGGTATGTTATCCATCCATTACTAATTTTTATCATTAAAACTAATCACTGAGATTAATAATGAGTTACTCTGGTAAAAGTTAATTTTGTTAAAAGATGAAAATAAAATAAAATTCCTAAAAACACAATAAGTTTGTCTCCAAAATGAATATTTGATGGTAGTTTCAACCTTAAACTATAACATAGTAAATTATTCTTCATGATTTTATCCCCATTACATTTTAGTTGTTACATTACATTTTATATATTTATAATAATGTCACCCTTTTCCCTTGTAAAAGAATCCATCACCACTCCACTACCCTCCACACACCAATTATGTTGGATTTCATGAAAATCATAAAAAATAAATCATAAATAAACCTATAAACACCATAATTTTTTTATTCTTCAAATTTTACCCTCTAATTCCATATTCCAATTTTACAAGTAGTATTCAAATGAGTGAGGTGAAAATCGTAATAAATCTTTTTTTGTTTAATTTTCTTTGTTTCTTATTGTACCTAAAAAAATATAATATACCCATGTTTACATAATTACATCATTATAATATGTTTAAAAAATTATTATGTTTATTATGTAACTAACTTCTTTCAAACCATTTGAAAAATGAAAATGATCTTTCTGTTACGTGCAAACTGCCTCCTCTATAAGTGGCGTGATCTATTTTTCAAAACCACAAGACGTGGGTGGTTATATAGTAGAATTAAAAGGATACTTATGAAATTAAAAACATTATTAATACCTTAAAAATAAAACCCAATTCATTACTTATTTACAATATATGAAAAATTATAATGTCACCTATGTGTACATGTAGGTTACCTTCTCCACAAAGAAATTTATTTTTTCATACATAACTTTTCTCAATATGAAAATATCATAAAATTTATTTAAAAACCTAAAAAATAACTAAAAATATCATTATAATTAAGAAATCATAATATATTTTAAAATAAATTAATTTCTTGACCACACTCACCCATCGATTAAAACATGTTAATTTCCTGGTTAGTTTAACCACCTATGTGAAAAATGATTTAAATTTAAATCATGGATAACTATGGAAACATAATTACTGATATTATTAATCCTAAATAATAAAATATTATATTTTTTTTAATGATCCACATTTTGAACCGGGCTAAAATGCAAAGGTTTATGAACTTTTTCAATTACTAAAGTGTTAATTTTTAGAATCGAGCCTCAGAATGGAATTTCGAGAGTGGGAATGCTTCTATGTGGTGTTTTCAAACTTGGAAAAATGTCTGTTAAGTTTCATGAGTGTCCTAAGATATTTTGGAAGTTCCATACCCAAAAAACATCAAGTTTTAAATGATAGTAGAGGGAACACAGTTTTTGCATGTCCTGCTAAAAAGTGTGGCCTGTTGCAGGTTACCATGTAGATTTTTTTAGTTGGATAGTGGTTATTTCATTCTCTGCATTAGGTTAGTCTAACCATGTCACACAAACCTTGTGAGGGGTATTTTCTTTAATAGGGGGTTCCTCATGATTTTCACAAGGTTTGGAAAACCGTGCGGACGGGATTTCTTAAGAAAAGGGGTACCAAACGGTTGGAGCATGGTTTTCCAAACTGTGCAGTTTAACCATGCACAACACCATATTTTTAATGAAATTAATTACCTTAAATTAAAATAAACCTTTAATATAAAATATAAACACTCATCCCTCTCCCCTCATTTCAATGTAGCACTGGTAGGGGGTATCCCCTATTCCGTGTACGTGACCTCATCCACAGCCCTCCTCTATCCTTTGTTTCTATCTACTGTTCTTTTCAATTTCTCTCCAAAACTACAGGGTAATATCACTCCTCTCCTATCATCCCTTCCTTGTATGATTTTCGGCCTCACATTTTTCCCTATTTTGTTTTGACCAAACACCATAGGGTTGTGGATGTCTTGGATTTTGGTTTTCTTTCGGTTTAGGTTGGTGTGTATGGTCTCTTAGGGTCCTTTGATGTGTGTTCTGATAACCGCCGCTAAAGGCGAGGTAGTTCTACTCGTTTTGATTGGTCTCTGATATCTGAGGTGAGGGTTTTATCTTGATACTTTGTTTATCACCTACTAAATAATGGTATTGGGTTGTTTTAAGGTTTTTTGTTTGTTATGTGTAGTGTGTTGAACTCTGTTTTGTGGTTTCAAGTCACCAGGTCAAGGGAGACTCTCCTACGTGTGCATAGGTAAGTGAATATATATATGTGGGTTCCCCCTTTATGTGTATAATCATCCATGTAAGTGATTGTACATGTATGGGGATAGGCGTTCCAATGTGTATATACATATAAATTCATGCATAGGTGAGTGGAGATGGGTATATACATATAAGGATATTTGTAAGGATCCCCTTGCACATGCTCATAGCCATGGTGGTGTGTCCATAGAGGCTGAGTGTCCTTACATAGGTGTGAAGTTTCATAATCCCAGTGGAAGAGTAGCATCTTTTAGTGAGAAAGCACCAAGATATGAAGTGTTAGGAAAGGATCCCCTGTTAGGTTGGGTCCCCTTCCCTTTCCCTTTAAATTATGAAAGTATTAATTTATTAATCACACGTACTTGAAATCTTAGTTAAAGTACAATAGTCTGATTTAAGTTGTTTCTTTGATAAAGTTAATGAAACATTAAATTTTTTAGAATATTTTGATTGTATTGACTTATTACACTAAGGTTACTTATGCTTTGAAGTCATAATTGATAGAGGTCTTGTCAGATGTTTGACCCCTATCTGGTTGAAATTTCCAAGTGGCCTATCTCTAGTTTCCATGTATTAAGGACCCAGATGAAATGTTTATGGTTGATGGAATGGATAGAATGGATTAAATGAGATGGATACATCCTCTAAATGAAATTTCTAGTCCTTAAATCAATTTTCCATGCTTATGAAAATTGATCATAAAGATATTGGGTAGGAGGATTTCGACTTAATTGCATATTTTCCCTTAAAATGAATAAAATGGTTAAACTCAACATGGAACTATTTAGGGTAGTAATACATTGCCTCGGGTTAACATAGTAAGATCTTCTTTGATAGTGAACTTGACCTAACTAGGTTTAGTTTCTCGACACCTATTTTATATGACTATAAATCACCATATGTCAATTGGAATATTTTAAAGGGAATTGGAAATGGCTAGTGGCATGCATGAGTGGTTTTGCCTCATGCATGGAAATGAATATGTAACCATGTTATTATAAATATTTAATATTTTATTCCATAAGTACTCATGGGAGGAATGAATATTAACTTTATTTTAATGTCTTTATTTAAGTATTTAAGATGGTTTTCCTTAAGTAATTGTGAATGTGTTTTTTTATGTGTTTATAGTATGTCTATTTGAAATGCATAAGAGGTACTGCTTTATGAATTACTCTATAACTATGAAAACAATTATGAAATTTATAAATGTATGGGTGGGAGGAATTCTTACACAATTTTGTTACTACCATCTAGTATATATGGGTGGGAGGCATTCTTACCCCATTCCATTTATCTTCTATTATAGATGGGAGGCATTCTTACCACATGCTAGCATTATAATCATATGGATGAGAGGAATTCTTACCTCATTCCATTTATAATTCCCTATGGATTACCTCGTTCCATTATTTATACAATATCCTTGTACAAGAGGAATCCTTACATCATGCCATTATTTTTACAATATGCATAGACTAGAGGCATTCTTACCGCGTTCCATTTATAACTCCCTTTGTACGAGAGGAATTCTTACCTCATGTAATTATTTATACATTCTCTTTGGATTATAGGAATTCTTACCTCATTCCATTTATAACTTCCTTTGGATGAGAGTCATTCTTACTTATTTCCATTATTTATATAATCTCTATGAATGAAAGGCATTCTTACCTAGTGCCATTTATAACTCCCCATGGATGAGATGCATTCTTACCTCATGCCATTTATAATCTCAATATATACATGTATATACATTTAGGGAAGAGAGGAATGCTTCCCTCAACCCCGTGATAACCTATATATATTTACATATATTTATATATAGTGACATGATCTAACTATTAATCTAGTATTGAGCCAAAGTTTTTATAGTCGTCAGGTGTCCCATAAGAACTGGGATGGGTTTTGTTTATTTGTTCTGTTTTTTCACTCTCTATCAATACGTGCACAATACTTAATTAATATTACACTATTTTTATAGGGCCAGACACCGATTGTGCTATCCTACTAAGATGCATATATCAAACCCTACTTGAACCACCATTGCACTGGGCTACCCTAGTAGACATTTCTTGTTCGAAGGATTATAGACCTTGTACCTTTCTTGTTATTGTATGCTCATACCTAGAGTTTGGAGCAAAGGACTACACTGGAGATTAGGATGGTCGTGGAGTTTTTCTTAGGACTTTTAGTTCTTTCCCTTATTTGAGTCTTATATTTTTCTATTTTGTTGAGCATGTTGTCTTGATTACTACTTTTGAATATGTATCTCTAAATTTTATGCATTCATATACTATATAACTATAATTGGACACTTTTATTAGATTATTATTATCTATCTTCCACTACTTTTTCAATTTTTTATGTACTAATTCTGTAGTTTCTGTTATTAATTTGATGATAATACAATTCTAAAAATCTGATATGAGTGTGTAGTCTCCCCACTATCACCTCCTAAGACCCTTTCTTCTAGTAGGAATCTTTTGGAATATGGGGAGACACGCCTAAGGTCATGTAACCCACCGGTCTGGCTATTGGGATAATATTCAGTCAGGTTGGGATGTTAAAAAGTTGTATCAGAGGTTGTTTCATTTTATTTGTATTACTGTCTTGGGTTGGTATACAAGAGATTAGGAATGGGTCAGCTCTTTGTTAATAGACTTTATTGGGACTGATCACCCCATGTATGGGACATGACCAAGTGACCAAGGTTGGGATTGTTTCTCATGTTGTTTGTTATTATAATTGATATTATTTCACCTTGAGTTCCATTGTATTTATGTTACTTATGATTTATGGAATTTCTAGTATTTTTACTCTTGGCCCATTATAGAAAGTAAGTTACATTACATGCATCATTGTAGGTTCATGGTAAATTCAGATTCTATACATATTCCATTCCATTTAGTTGCATATGTAGACTACTTATTGATTTGGAATTTAGGCCATGAGTGTTATGGCATGTTGGTTGTTTTACTAACATGTTTAGATTTTTACCTGCTTTGGTAAATTTTATGCATGCTTGACTATTATTATAACATTCCTAGTTGATTCTCATGTCGTTCTTTTGTTTCTTTAGTATGCCTTACCTGTTCACATGACATGTTGTGTGTTATAACATGATTTTGTGTGAGAGTGTGATGCTCTGTGTTTATTACTTATGATGGCATGTTTTTCTTTGTTTATATATGGTTTGTGATTGAACAGTAACCAATTTTCACTTGTAAGGTTATGGGTGCCTTATAATCAGAAAATGGTAACTAGAATATTCAATCCCCCTTAAGAATAATGTAGATACATGAGTAGAACTTTTGTTTTATAATGTAAAATGTAGCTAAAGTGAAATTATATAGTGAATTGATTCTGATAAAATATAAGCCAAATACCAAACTATAAATTGTATGGGTTCATTATAGGTTGGTAGATGGACACTCATTTGACTACACCATTTTATATGTATGTTTGAGCATTTTAAATTCTGAAATGTAATTTTTTTTGACAAATGGGAGCCAATTTTCAATCCATGAAGTGTATGGTCACTTCATGAACTGGTAAATGGAAACCCATATTAAAATGTAATGACTTGGTGTTTTTTTAAATGCTTATGAACATGCAAGATTATTAATTTTGACCTGAAATGAATTGACTAAATTCGTAAATTTTCAATCAGACCCAAGTTTGTTGGTTGAGATAATTCTTTAATGAGATGACTCAGTATGGGTGTTTTAGAATTTCATAATTGAGTAATAACTATTGGGTTTCTTTTTAGAGGACCCAATTTGACTCAATGAGACCTTCATAGGTGGCCTTTCCTGTTTGAAATGACCTTAGTTATAAAAGGATAATTGATAATGGAATTTCAAGAAATGTTTAAATTATTAAAGAGGGAGTTTTATAAAACTTTCTTTTATGTATTGATGTTTGGGTCTTAAATCCTTTAAAGTGCTTAAAAGGATAAATGTTAATAAATATAAAGGTCTTGGAAATGGAACCATAAGTGGTGACTTTGGTAAAACCCTTGTGTATGGGTATCTTTAGTTTTCCTTTTAGTTTCCTTATAATGGAGTAGTATGTGTTATCCATAAGCTATTTCCACTATAGAAATGTATTGAGGATCATTTTTTATCCTAGTGACTTTTGTTTGGCATTCCCATATTCTGGGGATGATGCTTGTTCTTCATAAGGGGCTATCATGTGGAAGGTAATGCCCTTAAAATGTGAATGTCTTACTGGTGCCATTTGTTTTCTGATGTTAGGTACGATTTGGGTTCCTTTTTCCTTTTTAGGACTTTTGGATCTTGGTGACACCATTTTTCATATGGGTGGTCATGTCATTCTTTTTTAATGGGTTTGAGCATCGGGAAATGCTTGTTTTAAAGAGGTTAGACATTCCTTGGGCATGGTCAGCTTCTCCTTTGTTTTTTTGACCCCTTCTATTTTCCTTGGGTAGTATTTTTTGGTGTAGAAGGTACCATTGAGTGTTAAATGAAATAATGAACCATTTGTGGTTAGTTAAATTGTTGATTTTGGTGCCTTTCATTTCTAACTCAGGTTATCTATATGTAGAGTGACATGAGTGTTAAATGAATAGGTTTTTTCCAATGCTTGGGATGAGTTTCTAGAGACTCAAGTGTTATGGCATGCTGGTCATTTTGGTTATGGTTTCAGTTTAGGATTTGACCTTCCTTTTATGCTTGATGTTGTGATGGTATCTCAGAGGATCATCACACATCTGTTTGTGTTCTTTTATACTAGAGTGCTTGTGAGCGTCTAGTAGATCTTTTTTCCCTTTGAAGATTGGAAACTCCTAAGGTGGGTAGTGTCATGTGGAATTTGGTAAATTTTTCCTTCCAAGTATAAGGAAAACTAACTAAAATTCCTTTTTGTAATGGTTGATCATTCTTTAATTCCTTTTAGGCTTGCAATCTTTAATTATATGTCGGTGTTTTCGTGAAAACCTGACATTCTTATGTTTGGTTTTGTATGCAACCCATGATGAACACCTTTGGCATGGGATGATCTTTGGTGACAAATTTTGAATAACCATGTAATTTCCTCATGTGGTAAAGGCTTTGTGCTTGGAAAATGGAAATTTCTTGGAAGTTTAAGTTGAGTCCCTCCCTAGTAGTCAAACAGTTGTGGTTTGACCTATCTTCCTTCTAGTAGTCTGGTATTATTGATTGAAAACCTTTAAAATCATCTTAGTGTAATCTACTAATCAAAGAGAAAATTACCCATCTAGTATTCATCCTAGATACACTAAGAGAGTATTGGTATTACGTCGTGCTAATGCTTAAAATATGTTAGTCTTGTTTGTGTGGTTCTCTTTCAGTGTTGCATGCAGGATTTGTGGTTTCCCTTGTGGTTTGATCTTATAAATTTCATCGGGAGTTGGGTGTAGGATTTGGTGAGTGTTCTTGTTGTAAATGTGAGACTCCTTGGGATAATCCATCACCATTTAGTTTCTATATTGTTTGTCATCTAAGCTGGGTGTCTTTTTTAATAGTCTTCCATGTGGCTTGGATCCATATTTTCTTGTTTCATGGTTACGGTTTGCGAAGAACCATTTTAATGCATGTTGTCAAGTGGAGACGAGTGCAATTGGTGTTGTCTGGGGATTTTCATGAAAATTTATCTCGAGTGGGTCTTTGAGGTTGATGGGGATTTATTGTTTTAAGTGTTTCATATATTACTACAGAAGATTAGTTATAATTCTTGGATATGTTCTTATAAGGCCACTTCAATGGTGGGATGAACCATGGTTTTTGAATTTTCTTTTTAATGTAAAAAATCTAAGGTGGGAAGTACCTTGGACCAAATGCATATAGAGACAATGACAGGTTCATGTATTTGGGTAGATAGGATTGGGAAAGAGTTGTCTTGGTGTCTCTGTTTAAAATTGAGTGTTTCTATAGGTTTTAAAAAGTTATTAAGTGTTGCTTTATTATGAAGTATTTCAAGGTACGTTGGAAGTTTGGAAATGTAACGCGACTATTTGAACGAAGCTTCATGACCCCAGTTTATCATCAGACGTGAATTTTGTTTCTAAGGGCTTCTCAATGAAGATAAGTTCAACGGTGGTAAGTTTGTAACAATACACATTTTGAACTGGGATAAATCATGAAGGTTTTTTAACTTTTTCATTTACCAAATGGGTCATTTTTAGAACCAAGACTCAAATAGGAATTCTTACAATGGGAATGCTCCTAAGTAATGTTTTTGTACTTGGGAAAAGGACCATTAAGTTTCTATGGTGGCTCGAGAAGTTTCAGGAGTGTTGGAACTAAAAAACTTCATGTTTTGAAAGATATAATAGGGTGTATGGTTTGTGCAATGTCGGCTAAACCATGTGGCCTATTGCGGGTAACTGTCTTGACTATTTCAGTTTGACATTGGATATCGCATGATCTACGCACAGTTAGTCTACCGATGTGGGGAAGACTATGAGAGGTGGGTCTTCTTAAACAAGGGATTCCGTATGTTTTTCACACAGTTTGGAAAACCGTGCGGGTTAAACTATGCGGATAGGGATTCTTAAGCAAAGGGGTATTGCACAGTTGGTGCATGGTTTGCCAAACTGTGCAGCTTAACCATGCGTGACACTCTATTTTTAAGAAATTTAATTATTTTAAATTAAAATAAACCTTTAACCTAAAATCTGAACACTCATCCCTCTCCCATCATTTCAACACAGTGCCCCCAAGGGGTCTCTCCAATGCCACATGCTCTACCCCCTCCACGACCCTCCTCTATCCTTCATTTATGTCCATCGTTCCTTCCAGTTTCACTCTGAAACTCCATGGTAATCTCTATACTTTCCTCTCCTCCCTCTCTTGTCCAATTTTCGGTCTCTCCTTTACCGTATTTTGGTTTTTCTAAACACCTGTAGGGTTTTGGGTTTCTTTGACTTCAGTTTTCTTTCAGTCTAGGTTGGTGTGAATGGTCTCTCAGGGCCCTTTGATGCGTGTTTCAACAACAACCACTGAATGTGAGGTGGTCTTTCTTGTTTCAGTTCATCAATGATATTTGAGGTGAGCGTTTTCTCTTATTACTTGGTTTTGAACCTTCTAAATTAGTATATTAATTGTTTTAAGGTTTGTTGTATGTTATGTGTAGTGTTTTATATTCCATATTGTGGTTTCAAGTCACTAGGTCAAGGGAGACACACCATCACATGCATAGGTAAATGAATATATCTATGTGGGTTCCCCCGTTACATGTATAATCATCCATGGTAGTGATTGTACACGTATGGGGCTAGGTGTTCCCATGTGTATATATAAATTCATGCATAGGTGGGTGGAGTCATGTATATGCATATTATCATATGTTTATGGATCCCCTTGAACATTCTCATGGCCATGCAGGTGTGTGTATAGGGTCTAGGTGTCTATGCATATGTGTGAAGTTTCATATGCCCAGTGGGGGAGCATCATCTTTTAGTGATAAAGCACCAATAGTCGAAGTGGATGGCTTTGATCCACAATGAGTTAGGTTTCCTTTCCCTATACCTTTAAATTATGAAAGTATTAATTTATTAGTCTCATATACTTGAAATATTAGTTAAAGTATGGTAATTTTCTTTAAATTGTTACTTTGATAAAGTTAATGAAACATTAAATGTGTTAGGCTCTAATGATTGTCTAGCCTTATTTAATTGAGGTTGTTTATGCTCTGAAGCCCCAATTGATAGAGGGTATGACAAATGTTTGAAACCTATCTAGTTGAAATTGTCAATTGGCTTATATCTAGTTTATGTGTCTTGATGACTCAGATTAAATGTTTAAGATAAATGGAATGGATAGTATGACTTAAATGAGATGGATACATCCTTTAAATGCAATGGCTAATAATTAAATCAATTTTCCATGATTAGGAAAATTGAGCGTAAAGATATTGGGTAGGAGGATTTCTACTTAATGGCATGTTTTCCCTTGAAATGTATAAAATGGTTAAACTCAAAATGGAACATATTAGGGTGGTAAGACCACACCTCGAGTTAACGCAGTAATCATGACTTTGATATTGAACTTAAAATAACTAGGATGTGTTTCTCCATACCTATTTTATATGACCTTAAATCACCATATGTCAATTGGAATGTTTTAAAGGGAATTGGAAATGGCTAGTGACTTACATGAGAGGTTTTTTCTCAATTATGGAAATGAATATGTTACCACATCATTCTAAATACAAAAGATTTTATGCCTTAAGTACTCATGGGAGGAATGAATATGATCTTTATTTTAATGTCTTGATTGAAATACTTAAGATGGTTTGCCTTAAGTAATTGTGAATCATTTTACTTATGTGTTTATAGTATGGCTATTTTAATTGCATAAGAGGTACTTCATTATGCATTACTTTATAACTATGAAAATGATTATGACCTCTATAGTTGTATGTGTGGGATGCATTATTACCCCACACCATTTCTACCATCTGTTATGTATGGTAGGGAGGCATTCTTACCCCATGCCAGTTATCTTCTATTATGGATGGGAGGCATTCTTACCCTATGACAGCGTTATAATCCTATAGATGAGAGGAATTCTTACCTCATTCCATTATTTATACAATCTCCATGGATGAGGGTAATTCTTACCGTGTTCTATTTATAAATCCCTATGGATGAGATACATTCTTACCTCATGCCATTATTTACACAATCTCCATGGATGAGAGGCATTCTTACCCCGTTTCATTTATAACTCCCTATGGACAAGAGGTATTCTTACCTCGTTCCATTATTTATAAAATCTCCATGGACAAGAGGAACTCTTACATAATGCCATTTATAACTCCCTATATACAAGAGGCATTCTTACCTCCTACCATTATTTATACAATTTCCATGGACTAGAGGCATTCTTACCTCATTCCATTTATAAATCCCTATGGCCAATAGGCATTCTTACCTTATTCCATTATTTATACAATCTCCATGGATGAAAGGCATTCCTACCTCAAGTCATTTATAACTTTCTATGGATGAGAGGCATTCTTACCTCATTCAATTTATAATCTATATGTGTGTGTGTGTGTGAATTTTGGGACGAGAGGTGTGTTTCCCTCTTCCCAGTGATAACTTATATATATACCTATATTTAGAACTACTGACATGTTCAAACTATTAATCCGACATCGAGGTGAAGCTGATATAGCCATCAGGTGTCCCCTGGGAACCTGTATGTGTGTTATTTATTTATTCATTTCTATCATTGCATATCTATACATGCACATTGACTAATTAATATTACACTATCTGGATAGGGCCAAACATCGATTGTGTCAACCTACTAAGATTTATATCTCATACCCAACTCAGGCTTCCATTGCACTGGCGTACCTGAGTATACCATTCTTATTTGCAGGACTACAAACCTTGGATTTTTTCTTGTTGTTGTATGCTCCTACATAGAGTTTGGAGCAATGGACTAAGATGGATCTCAGGATGCTCGTGGTTTTTTCCTTAGAAAGTTTAGTTCTTTTCCTTATTTGAGTCCTGTATTGTTCTGTATTGTCAAGAATGCTATCTTGATTACTAATTTCAAATATGTATCTCTATATGTAATGCATTCGTATGCTATATGACTTTCATTGGACACTTTTATTAGATTTTTATTATCTATCTTCACTTATTTTTCTACTATTTATATACTTCTTCCACTATTTATATAGTTCATTCTCTGATAAACCATTATGAAATTCTGATGTGAGGGTATAGTCTCCCATCTATCACCTCCCAAGACCTTCGCTGCAAGTCGACAGCCTCTTTCGTATGGGGAGGTGCGCCTGAGGTCATGTGACCCACCAGTCCGGTTATCGATTTAATGGTTAGTTAGCTCATGACATTACATTTTTTTAGTTTATATTAATATTCAACTTATTATTATTATTATAAAACTATTTATTCATTGAAGATTTCTAAAATGGGCGTGACTCTAATTGTGGCTCAAAAACCATGTCCAAAACCTACATATACTGAAATTAAAAAATTATATTCCATTATAAAAAAAATAAAGTTCCCTAAATAATATATTAATGATAATTGTGGTATAAAATAATGGGGATTGACATCAACATTACAAAAAATGTGTAGACCAGTTAGAATTATTAACATCTGATGTTTTAAATAATATATAATTAACTATTAAATTATTAATAGATATTTTCAATTCATTATTAAGAATGTTAATATATATGAATAATTTTCTCAGATAATTTATTAATGGATTCATATTTTTGTAAAGGATTTTAGATCATGTTGGACTAATCAGGAATACAATGTAAGGGTTTATCATAACTCAATTTCATTTCTTTGATTTATAATAATTATTCTTGAATACCTTTCCTCTAAGATGAATTATTTTATCCTATGAATTCATAAACTTTTTTTTAAATATTCATGTGAATGAGTTTAAAATTATTTCTCATGAACAGTTTTCTGAAGGATATTTACTTCAAATATTGTGACATTCATAAGGGATTCTCATTTAAATTTTCTTTCATTTAGACTGAGGATATACTCTCTATTTGTTTAATGTTTTTCAGTTTACATACTACGTATTTATTTATTTTTAAACAATTATATATGAAATTAAATTTACTTAAAAATATATCTCATTTATTATCTTTTATTGGTTAACTATTTGAAAGATAACGAAGTTGTAAGGGGTTTCTTCTTTACTCAACTTTAATTCTTGAGTTATAGTTATCCTTCCTTGATAGTGGTTTTACAGATGGTTGTATTTTAATCTATTATGATATTAAATTTTCATTACTCCTTAAGTTAATGTTATTTACATTTATTTATTTCATTATTCAAATATATTTATGACTTTAAAAATAATTCCCATTCTTAAAAAATTACATCTTTTCCTTAAAAATACATTTTCACTCCTCCGAAAGATGTTCACAATTAATTGATTTAAATACTAATTTTTTCTACTTATAGTGATATTAAAATATTAATTAACCATATTTTTAAAAAAAATATTTATCACTCTATAATTTGGGTTTCAATTTAGGTATTTTTAAAAAATAATAAAATTGTTTTTACTTTTTTGGTTGTAAATTTTACATTGAACTTTATATTTATTTTTGAAAAAACCTTTATGCTTTATCCAAGGTCCGACAATTTAATTTTTACTAATCTAAACTTTTTTAAAATACTTCATGTCACCTTTTTTAAAATAAATTTTGAGTGTGGGTCATAACATCATCATTTGGAACTATGGTAAAGAAATTAGAAACTCATTTATTAATTTTTTTGTCGTTATAAGCATTATTCTTTAAAAATATTCCATTTCCAAGTTTTAAAATGGTTTTTAAAATTATTTTAATTAATTACTTTAAAAATATTATTATATTTTTTGAATTATTTATAAAATCAATGTTTTAATTTTTTAAAAGAAATTATTGATTTTAAAAGGTATTTTAATGAAATGGGTTTTATGAAAGAATTATTTAGTATTTTTATGTGTTCTTAAGCAACTGTTACAAAAAAATATTTAAATAATAATTTTCTTTTAATAAAACCTCTTTTTTGTAATTACAAGGTAATTTTGAAATGTTTTATCAAGATAAAAGTAATTTTTTAATGGAAAATTTTTTATGACATTTTCAAGAATTTCAAAAATGGATAATTAATGTTTAATTGATTTACCAAATAATAATAAAATGGTGTTTTTAATTTATTTCAATATCATTTAACATTCCATATTTTACAATTGGGGTGTTTTTATACAATAACTTCCTCATTATCTCCCTATATTTATAAGTATGAGGATGTTTTAGGGATGTTTCCATAAAACATGATTCTTTTCCACTTTTTATTTAAGAATTGATTATATGATTAATGTTTTATGATCTCGTGGAACAATTATATGTGGTTTTTATTATGATATTATCTGGGTCTAATAAATTCCTAGTATTTGTTGGTTTATTAAATCCCTCTAATGTATTGGATTATGTTTTATAACATAATGATGTTTTTTGTGAACATTTTTTTTTCATAATAATAAGAGTCTGAATGTAGTTTATTCTAATCTTTATGATTTCCATTAGTTAGTTTTTCTGATATTGTTCCATGTTATGAAATAATTAAATGGAATAATACTTTCATATATCTTACACCAATGATTATTATCCATGGAACATGATTATTATATATTATTTCTTAATATATTTCTATGATATAAGTTTTTAATTTGAGATTAAATGTCCTTATATGATAACCTATGGAAAAATAATTTTGATCCAAATTATTTTAAGAAATATATTTTTCCCCTAATCATTTTTATAACATGTTGGTTAACTAACCATTGATGACTCTTTGATATGTTTTTCCCTTACTTAGAATTTGACCTCATGAAATATTTTATTTTATTTTCCACTGAAAATTATATACAAGGATATATTTTGATTGATATTTTATATAAATATTAGTATTTGGATATTTTAATTCATAAAAAAGAAATATTAGTATATTTTATGAAATGTCATTTTTGGATAAAGTTGATATGGTTGAAAATATTCAAAGGAACTAAAACATAAATTTTTGGTATTGTTTGATTTTAGTTAGATTTAATGATTAGTATATTAAAATAATGTCAAAAAATTATTTTATTAGATTTTATCATCTCACTTGGTATCAAATACCATTTTAATGTATGTTTTTTATCACGTGAGTATGGAGTATGGGTATAGGGTTCTACAGTTTATATCAGAATAGTTTTTTTATATTTTGGGATTACTATATTTATTTTTAGAATTTAGATAAGATAACTTTAGTGAAAATCCAAGGGATAAGTCTGTGAATAGGATAACATCATGATTTTTTTAAAGTGTTGAGATTTTAGTTTCCATGAAATAAAATATATATCTAGATTCTATATGGGTCTTCACGCTCAGGAACAAATTCACTTAGGTCCAATAACCTAAAAAGTATTTTTGCGTATTAAACCAATCTCGATATGGTAAATGACCTACAGGGATGACTGAACACATTGATTGACACTCTCATATGGTATTTTTGGTTGATTTAAATTCCCTTTAAGAACCATTTTAAAGGAAAAAATAGAAATTCAAAATGTAATATATAACTTGTTAGGTTGGATAACCGAACTAGAATATGACCATGGATAACCTAGAATAAATTAAAGGAGTTATTGGATGATCCAATTATTTTACACTTTAACTCAAACTTCATAGTTTATAATGAATGTTTCATTAGAAAAAAATATTCCAATTTAGCATTTATATTCATATGATAATTACTTTGATTTTATCATATATTATCTAAAACATTTTGATAATAGTATTAGTTTGCAATATAAGAATGAAAATAATGGTGTATAATGTTTTCACTAGAATCTCCTAAAAACAACTATGGAAGCATGTTTGGGAAGAAATTGTTAGGATAAAGGAAAATCTTAAAACATTCAGATTATGCAAGAAATGATGAGTCTCATAATATCTCTGATTGTGTGCTTCATATCATAGAAGAAAATATATCATTAGTTCCTTATGGATCCCTTAACTTCATTCATTAGTGATATAGATCCCCAGACCCGCGCTTCTGGATCTGGTACAAAAAAATGATGTATATTTTTTATTTAAAACTAACTAAAAAATATACATACATTTACAATTGAAGATCTCTTCTTATTTAGGTTTTTGAGGAAAATGACCACATCTACATAATATCAAATATCATAAAGTAAACAAAAAGGCAGCAATGAAACTCTATTGGTGCTAGTTCCCTATCGAGCTAAACTCCATTAAATATCTATATGAACATAAAAACATTTTATAAAAACATAGGGTGAGAAAAATTGACCAGTAAGGGGTTTTGAAAAGTCAATTAAAAACCTTTCTAAAAAAACTTATACCTATTGAAAATAGATTTTGAAAATACCTTTTATAAATACTCTAAAAAATATCTTTTGAAAATAACTTTGGTAAATACATTGAAAAATATATTTTGAAAACACTTTAGAAATAATTTTGAAAATACTCATAATTTTGAAAGCACAGTTTTGAAAACACTTTTCAAAATATAATAGCTTTTTGAAAACTCTATTGAAAATTCTTGGAAAGCAAGATTTTGAAAATAAATTTGAAAAAATATAAATATACTCTTTGGAAAATACATATGTCTTTGTAAATGATTTAAAGCCTGTGAAAATAGTTATGATTTTGAAAACATTATAATACATTTTGAAAATACTTATGCTTGAAAATTCCTTAAAATAAACGAGTGGTTTTTCAGAAAATACTAAGAAATATTTTGAAAACAAAACATTTTGGGCTACTTAAACATTTAATGTTGTATTGGGCCTACCCAATTGTATGAGGAATGGGTACCCCACATTACCCTTCTTATTTACAATGTCAAAGTGTCATTTTTATAAAAAAAAAATTAACTTGACTTATATATATACATTTTCCTTTGGGGTTTTTGGATTTGAAAACATAACAATTGTAACATCCCAAGTAAGTAATGAATAATAGACATTTTTATCTATGTCTATTAATGATTAAGATAGTGTTATAGAGGCTTAAAAAGAAAATAAATATAATCTTATGCATGGAATACACTAATATTCTTAAAAGATTGTTTTACTGCCTTTTGATGGAAAACCATTTTTGAATATATATTTTGACAATTTTATAAACTATGTTTTTCAAAATAAACTTATCCTTTATGATTGGGACATCAAAATTTACCTTGTGTGAATTTTTGGTATTTTTCTGACAATGTTCATTTTTTAATGAATAGTGAAAAATACTACATTTTACATTAAAACTGCTTTTTAATCTAATTTATTTATATGATTATATTATCTTTTGAATTGTTATTAATGTGTAATATGAATATATTTTTACCATTTTATCCAATGGTGGTCATTGGAATCAATTTCACTTTGAAATTAGACTTAAACTGGTGTCAATCTTTTGATACTTATTGTTTTGTAAAAACACGTTATTTGCTCTGGCAGCGGGAATTAATTATTAAATTAATTAATGTGACTTATATGATTTGAATTTTTTAAAATAGACTTCATTTTTGAATTCGGAATATCAAATATAGCTAAGGGTGAATTTTTGGTAATTTTCTGAAAAACTTCAATTTTTGATGAATAGTGAAACCACTAAGTGGTAATCAAGCAAACTGATTTTTCAGTTAAATGAATGTTTACCACTAATGTGTATTGAATTTTGAAAATCCGACATAAATGGTTGTCATTAAGAAGTAAAATGTGGTTCAATGATATTATAATAATTTTTTGGTGAATAGTAACTTATTAAGTTTTTAATCGCGATTAGTGGTAATTAGGGTAGTTTAAGGTATAAATAATGCTTTAATAATAGGAAATGACCTAGAAATATGTCCCAACCTTATTGGTTGTGTAATGGCCGACCAATACAAGCCATGGGTCAACTTGGGGACCCCATGGGGACATTTTGGTTGGGAAATGACATAAATAACTTTTTATTTAATGTAAAAGTAAAAATGACACAAACATAATATGTTTTACGAAAACAATTTTTACATGGGGTTATAAAGATCAGATTTTTTATTATAAATAGTCATTGGAAAGATAAAAAGATTTCATACATCATAGTATTTTTTATGATTTTTAGACATTAAATAAATTAAATTAGTTATGACATAATAATGATGCAGCGATGACATCATTATTTAACGATTTAAATAAAATGGAAAGGTAATGTAAAATCTATGAACTACACATGTCCAAAGCCAATTGGATGAGTGGATTTCGAACCCTTATCACCTTATCCACGTATTATATCAATGTGGGGCCTTTTAAAACCGAAATACATTTTCAAATAAAGTAATATTTCTTTACTTTCCAAAAGTGCCCCTCCTCTCCTCTTATAAAAGGCCCCCACCTCTACCTCATTTAACACACTTCTCAAGCCTTTGGATCGTCCAAACCCTGCCCATGTACTCTCTCCACCTCTCTCTCCTCATCCTAGAGGATTCCCTTTGGGCATCACCCTTTCAAAGGAAGCCTTTAGGCTCAAATCAAAAGGAGTTACACTTTTAAAGTCAATTCATTCTCTCATGTTCATTTGTTTTATTTTGCTTCTCCAACCCCCTAAACTCTTTTTATTTACTTATTTTGTAACAACACCAGTATCTTCAATATACTAGGATGTTGTTATAATATTTATTTGAGCTACACTCTCACACAACTACATCAAATGGTTAAACAACATACGGTTTCTGTGGATGGCGAAATTCTGCCTCCCGAAACGATGATTGTTCAACACTCATTTAACACCTTCAAAGGTGGCCATTATGATGTAACTATTTTTATATATGATATATAATATGTTTATTTTTTCCTTAAGCTTCTGTTTTTTTCATTTTGGGCATACCTTTATGGTTTCCATTATGGGTAAACACGATATCTTCATTTTAGGAAGTGCGGACTACCGCCCCCTCAAAGTGATTTGATTCGTTAAATACCATATGTGGGACATATAAAGGATGGAACTATGATATTATATATGATATTATACTGGAATTATAATATACCTTTATATCATTATGATTCCATTCTATAAAATACGAAATAGAAATGAAAGTAGCGTTCATGCGTACGTACGGCTTACCGTCTCCATGAACGGTGCATTTCATTTCTTACCTCTAAATGATTATGTAATATTATAAATGCATGTATGTACTGGATATATATGATATATATGATATCTACATCATGAATACCATTCTGTATATAATGAACCTTTGACCAAAATAACAACATGTAAGTGTAAGAAGTCTATTTTTGACTTAAGAACCAAATACCGACAAAATGAACATTATTAACTTAACTGATTACATGATGTTCATAACATGGTTTAAAAGGAATAATGAACTTGAAAAAGATTCATAAGCAATTAGATATTAACTCATGTTTATTATTCAGGAGATTAAAGAACGTTCGGGTCAAGTCGGATACGAGGTATGGGACTTCGTCTCAATCTCCTTTCGTTGAGGCATATTTTATTTTATACACAACTTTCTTTTATACGGTGTATAAACCCCTTTGACTTTTACGTTTATACAAAAGGAATATTTTTTATACGAAGCGTTTACTAAACGACAAAAGGGAATGTTTTTGTCGTACATATTCGGCGACAACGACTTATCTGCCGTCGCGACCGTTATTTGAGTTTCGGCTTCCTCTACAAGCCATAACTTCTTTTTAAAAGAAAAATAAATACCATGTTTTACTTTTCTTTTATTTTAGTATTGAAAATGGTTTTCATAATGTTTTTATATCAATGTGTTGTATTGATATCTCGTGATTGAAATGTGGAAATTTTATGTTTCCTTTATGCATGTTTTATGTGATATGATTATGTTATGGTTCTTGGGCATTATTATGAAGACGAGTGGTTCCGTGATAAACTAAGGGCGGGTGAGCCCGTTATAGCTCTCCAATGCATTGGGTAACGCGAAGGAGTGAAATGTTAAGGTTTCTCCGAAGAGATTTTAGGGAATATACTGTGATGGGTATTCCAAACGTAACCAAGAGGGTTACTCCCTACGTAAGAATGTTAGGAATGCCTCAAGTTACCTTTATGTCTTATGATTTCTATTATTTATTCATGATTTTATGAGGTATGTTAAAGTGCCTATGTTTTATGGGTAAAGTATGATTTCATTCTTATGTATATATGTACCCGTGTTTCCTTTCCATGTTTTTATAACCCATACTGAGTTTTTATGCTCATCCCAAGTTTTTGAAATGTTTTTCACAGGTCAAGGGAAAGGTACATGATAAGATGATAGAGTCAAGGAGGTGTCAAGAAATAATCCATGTTTTATTTTAAATGTGTTTTTATTGATGGGAATGAATAATACTATCTTTATGTAACCACTTTGTTTATATGTGGAATGTAATGCAAGTTTTATGATCTAATTCTCTAAAACTCTAAACCCGAAAAGATCCTCAATGTGTAATCTTGTAATAACTCAAGATTAAGTAAGGTTTAAGGCTGGGGCCTTATAGTTGGTATCAGAGGTCGGTTTAGATAACTTTAGGTGTTAGAATTCTATTAAATGATTATCCAAAAATATTTTTTTTTCTTTTCGAAATGATATAGCATTTAAAGATTACCATGTTGCTTCATCTAATACATGTTTGTTCAGAATGGTTTTCCGCAGAGGAAACAGGGAAGCAGTGCTAGGAAGGCATACAGAAGGAAATAACCTTCCGAATCAGCATCCAGAAATGGTGGGAATTGGAACTGAACAGTTTGTTGCAGTAATGGTGCAGTTGACTCAAGCGATAAATGGTGGTGGTATCCATGCACGAGATCAGCCAGATCAACCGCAGAGGAACATGTCAGTGGTGGAACATTTCATGAGGCAACATCCACCATCATTCAGAGGATCATCTGACCCTGTGCTAGCTGAAGGGTGGATTAAAGCACTGGAGAATATTTTTGATGTCATGGGGTGTTCAGACAATCAAAAGGTTAGTCTTTCTATTTACCGTTTGGAGGGTGAAGCAGATCAGTGGTGGTCTATGGTTAAAAATATCAGGGATGCCGATGATATTGATGCTCTTTACTAGGATGAATTCAAAGTTATGTTTCTTGAGAAGTATTTTCCTAAGGCTGTTTGAATTAGGATGGAAAATCAATTCTTGTAATTGAGGCAAGAGGAAGACTCAGTGGCTGCCTTTGAAGAAAGGTTCACTCAATTGGCAAGGTATGCTCCAAATTTTATTCGGGACCTTGATAGTAAAATCAATCGTTTTTACTCAGGATTAAAGCCAAAATATCGAAGGGAATTAGCTTCTCGTGATTTTAAACGTTATGAAAAGCTTGTTCGATGTGCTGAGAAGGTGGAAATGGAGTTTGCCGATGACCAAGTTTTCTATAACAACCAGCAGAAGAAGAGACCGAGGTGGCAGGAGAAAGGTAAGAATTATTCAAAAAAGTCTGATGGTAAGAGAACTAAGTTTCCAGTTTGTGCTAAATGTGGCAAAAGGCATGCTAGGGAATGTCTTCTGAATTCTGGGAAGTGCTACCGATGTGGTAAGATGGGACATAAGGCTTGTGATTGCACTGAAAAGGATCAAGGTGAAGGTAAGAACAAATTTGATTTACAGTTAGTGAAATGTTATAAGTGCAACGAGATGGGTCACTATGCAAACGAGTGTCCGACAAAGAGCTTGAGTGATGGGAAGTAGTTAGACTACAAGTAGAAAGGGGTGGTGAAATCCTTTGCAACTACTTCAGCAGATGTCGGGCCATCAAATGAAGTTGTATCAGGTACTTTGTTTGTTTTTTCAGATTATGCCAGTGTGATGTTTGATTCGGGGTCTACACATTCTTTCATCTCTGAAAACTTTTCTAGTAAAATGGGAATACCATCTCAAGAAATGACTCCTGAACTTTTGGTAAAAACACCTGGGGGAAATGTTGGGGCAAAAAGAATTTATAATAATCTTCCTATCCTTATCTGTGGAAAGAACCTACTTGCAAACCTTATTGTTCTACCTCTAGTAGAGTTTGATGTTATCCTGGGTATGGATTGGCTCTCTATTTACCATGCTAAGATTGACTGTAGAGCTAAAGAAGTTTCTTTTCAGAAAGACTTTCAGTTTGTTTACAAGAATGAACCCTTACTTTTGATAACATATCAAGAGGCCAAGAAACTTGTAAAAGATGGAAATGAATGTTACCTTGCACACGTCGTTGAAAATAAAGTAACTGTTCAGATTAATGATGTGTCAGTGGTAAATGAGTATCCTGATGTTTTTCCTGATGAGTTACCTAGAATAATACCAGATCGGGAAGTTGAGTTTACTGTTGACTTAGTTCCTGATGGTAAGCCGATTTCAAAACCCCCTTATCGAATGGCACAAATTGAACTTTTAGAGATGAAGGAGCAATTGCAAGATTTATTAGAGAAAGGTTTCATTAGACCTAGCACATCACCATGGGGTGCTCCTGTTTTATTTGTTAAAAATAAAGATGGTTCTATGAGACTTTGCATTAATTATAGAGCCTTGAATAATATCACTGTTAAGAACAAATATCCTTTGCCTCATATCGATGATTTGTTTGATCAGCTCCAGGGAGCTCAGTTTTTTTCAAAGATTGACCTGAGATCGGGGTACCATCAGCTGAAGGTAAAGGAGGCAGATATTCTGAAGACCGCGTTCCGTACGATATATGGCCATTATGAATTTGTAGTATTGCCTTTTGGGCTAACCAATGCACCTGCTGTATTCATGGACTTAATGAATATAATTTTCCATGAGTTCTTGGATAAGTTTGTGGTGGTTTTCATTGATGATATTTTGGTGTTTTCTAAAAGTAAAGAGGAGTATGAAAAACATTTAAGGGTTATCTTACAAACCTTAAAAGAAAATAAACTGTATGGGAAATTCAGCAAGTGTGAGTTTTGGTTGCAACAAATTTCTTTCCTTGGTCACATTGTTTCTAAAGATGGAATAACTGTTGATCCTGCAAAAACAAAAGTTGTGGAAGAATGACCAAGACCCACAAATATAATCGAGATTCGTAGCTTTCTTGGTTTGGCGGGCTATTACCGAAGGTTTGTTAGAAATTTTTCACGGTTATCTAGTCCAATGACTAAGCTAACTCGGAAGGGTGTTAAGTTTATCTGGACAAAAGAATGTGATGATTGTTTTCAGGAATTGAAAAGAAGGTTGGTGAATGCTCCAGTTTTGGCACTACCTTCTAGGAATGGTGAGTTTGTTATATACAGTGATGCTTCATTGAAAGGACTTGGTTGCGTCCTAATGCAGAATGATCAGGTAATTGCTTATGCTTCACGATAGTTGAAAACTCATGAGGTAAATTACCCTACACATGATTTGGAATTAGCTGCTGTTGTTTTTGCTTTAAAAATTTGGAGGCATCATTTGTATGGAGTAAAGTGTGAAATATATACCGATCACAAAAGTTTAAAGTATATATTCACTCAAAAAGAGTTAAACATGAGACAAAGGAGATGGCTAGAATTAATCAAGGATTATGATTGTACAATTCATTACCATCCGGGAAAAGCAAATAAAGTGGCTGATGCTTTGAGTCGAAAAAGTAATGCTTCATTAGCAATGTTGCGTTTGGAACGTGATCCTTTGGTCAAGGATTTAATGAACTTTGGCATAGAAGTTGTTGGTGCAGGAAGTCCTTCTGTTTTTTTTAGGTATCAGTGAGATCTTCTCTATCAGATAGAATCAAGCAAGCACAGAAGCAAGACAGTGAGTTGCAGAAAAAGGTAGAGCTGGTTCAGAAAGGTAAGTTGCCTGAATTCAACATTGATAGTGATTGTGTTTTGAGATTTGGGAAGAGATTGTGTGTGCCTTGTGATTCACAGTTGAAGAGAGAGCTGTTATGTGAAGCTCATAGTTCTCCGTTTTCAGTTCATCCGGGCAGTATTAAGATGTATAGAGATCTGCGGGAGTATTACTGGTGGGATGGAATGAAAAGAGATATTGATGATTTTACTGTGAAGTGTTTGACATGCCAACAGGTTAAAGCAGAGCGGCAGTTACCGAAAGGGATGCTTCAGCCTTTACCAGTGCCATAGTGGAAATGGGAGAATATATCCATGGACTTTGTTGTTGGATTACCAAAGACATCTCGAGGTAATAATGCAATCTGGGTTATTGTTGATCGCTTGACCAAATCTGCTCATTTCCTTGCTATACGAGATACTTTCTATCTTGATCAACTTTCCCGTTTGTATCTTAAAGAGATAGTCAGGTTACATGGATTTCCTCTCTCCATTGTATCGGATCGTGATCCCAGGTTTACTTCAAACTTTTGGAAAGGCCTTCAGAAGTCGTTGGGTACTGAATTAAATTTTAGTACAGCTTTTCATCCTCAATCAGATGGGCAGTCAGAACGAACAATTCAGACATTGGAGGATATGCTACGATCTTGTTCTATGGATTATCAGGGAAGTTGGGACCAACATCTTTCTTTGGTTGAGTTTTCATATAATAACAGTTTTCATTCCAGTATACAGATGGCACCATTTCAGGCATTATATGGGAATCGGTGTCGAACTCCAGCTTTCTGGGATGAAGTGGGTGAAAGGAAGTTGATGGGACCAGAATTGGTAGAAGAGATGGCAGAAAAAGTTCAGCTGATTCAGAAACACATGAGAATAGCTTAGAGCAGGCAGAAGAGTTATGCGGATAACCGGAGGAAAGATCTATCTTTCGAGGTAGGTGATCATGTTTTTCTCAAGGTTTCTCCTTGGAAAAGTGTGATGAGATTTGGTAAGAAAGGAAAGTTGAGTCCAAGGTTCATTGGACCATACGAAATTCTGGAGAGAGTTGGATCAGTTGCATACCGAGTGGCTTTACCTCCGAGTTTATCTCAGGTACACAATGTTTTTCACGTTTCGATGTTGAGAAAGTATATGCCAGATCCATCTCATGTTTTGAGTCCAGAGGTAGTTCAGCTAGAAGAGAACCTATCTTACGAGGAACAACCGGTCCAGATTCTTAACCACGGGGAGAAAGTGTTACGGAATAAGGTGATTCACCAGGAAAATGTTTTGTGGAAAAACCACATGATTGAAGAGGCAACATGGGAAACTGAAAATGCAATGAGGGATAAGTACCCCCATTTATTCGATAAGTAAATAAATTGCGGGGACGCAATTTTCTAAAGGGGGGAAGGATGTAACATCCCAAGTAAGTAATGAATAATAGATATTTTTATCTATGTCTATTAATGATTAAGATAGTGTTATAGAGGCTTAAAATGAAAATAAATACAATCTTATGCATGGAATACACTAATATTCTTAAAAGATTGTTTTACTGCCTTTTGATGGAAAACCATTTTTGAATATATATTTTGACAATTTTATAAACTATTTTTGTCAAAATAAACTTATCATTTATGATTGGGACATCAAAATTTACCTGGTGTGAATTTTTGGTATTTTTCTGACAATGTTCATTTTTTAATGAATAGTGAAAAATACTGCATTTTACATTAAAACTGCTTTTTAATCTAATTTATTTATATGATTAGATTATCTTTTGAATTGTTCTTAATGTGTAATATGAATATATTTTTACCATTTTATCCAATGGTGGTCATTGGAATCAATTTCACTTTGAAATTAGACTTAAACTGGTGTCAATCTTTTGATACTTATTGTTTTGTAAAAACACGTTATTTGCTCTGGCAGCGGGAATTAATTATTAAATTAATTAATGTGACTTATATGATTTGAATTTTGTAAAATAGACTTCATTTTTGAATTCGGAATATCAAATATAGCTTAGGGTGAATTTTTGGTAATTTTCTGAAAAACTTCAATTTTTGATGAATAGTGAAACCACTAAGTGGTAATCAAGCAAACTGATTTTTCAGTTAAATGAATGTTTACCACTAATGTGTATTGAATTTTGAAAATCCGACATACATGGTTGTCATTAAGAAGTAAAATGTGGTTCAATGAGATTATAATAATTTTTTGGTGAATAGTATCTTATTAAGTTTTTAATCGCGATTAGTGGTAATTAGGGTAGTTTAAGGTATAAATAATGCTTTAATAATAGGAAAGGACCTAGACACATGTCCCAACCTTATTGGTTGTGTAATGGTCGACCAAGACAATCCATGGGTCAACTTGGGGACCCCATGGGGACATTTTGGTTGGGAAATGACATAAATAACTTTTTATTTAATTTAAAAGTAAAAATGACACAAACATAATATGTTTTACGAAAACAATTTTTACATGGGGTTATAAAGTCAGATTTTTTATTATAAATAGTCATTGGAAAGATAAAAAGATTTACTACATCATAGAATTTTTTTATGATTTTTAGACATTATATAAATTAAATTAGTTATGACATAATAATGATGCAGCGATGACATCATTATTTAACGATTTAAATAAAATGGAAAGGTAATGTAAAATCTATGAACTACACATGTCCAACGCCAATTGGATGAGTGGATTTCGAACCCTTATCACATTATTCACGAATTATATCAATGTGGGACCTTTTAAAACCGAAATACATTTTCAAATAAAGTAATATTTCTTTACTTTCCAAAAGTGCCCCTCCTCTCCTCCTATAAAAGGCCCCCACCTCTACCTCATTTAACACACTTCTCAAGCCTTTGGCTCGGCCAACCCCTGCCCATTTACTCTCTACACATCCCTATCCTAATCCTAGAGGATTCCCTTTGGGTATAACCCTTTCAAAGGAAGCCTTTAGGCTCAAATCAAAAGGAGTTACACTTTTAAAGGTAATTCATTCTCTCATGTTCATTTGTTTTATTTTGCTTCTCCAACCCCCTAAACTCTTTTTATTTACTTATTTTGTAACAACACCAGTATCTTCAATATACTAGGATGTTGTTATAATATTTATTTGAGCTACACTCTCACACAACTACATCAAATGGTTAAAGAACATACGGTTTCCGTGGATGGCGAAATTCTGCCTCCCGAAACGATGATTGTTCAACACTCATTTAACACCTTCAAAGGTGGCCATTATGATGTCACTATTTTTATATATGATATATAATATGTTTATGTTTTCCTTAAGCTTCTGTTTTTTTCATTTTGGGAATACCTTTATGGTTTCCATTATGGGTAAACACGATATCTTCATTTTAGGAAGTGCGGACTACCGCCCCCTCAAAGTGATTTGATTCGTTAAATACCATATGTGGGACATATAAAGGATGGAACTATGATATTATATATGATATTATACTGGAATTATAATATACCTTTATATCATTATGATTCCATTCTATAAAATACGAAATAGAAATGAAAGTAGCGTTCATGCGTACGTACGGCTTACCGTCTCCATGAACGGTGCATTTCATTTCTTACCTATAAATGATTATGTAATATTATAAATGCATGTATGTACTGGATATATATGATATATATGATATCTACATCATGAATACCATTCTGTATATAATGAACCTTTGACCAAAATAACAACATGTAAGTGTAAGAAGTCTATTTTTGACTTAAGAACCAAATACCGACAAAATGAACATTATTAACTTAACTGATTACATGATGTTCATAACATGGTATAAAAGGAATAATGAACTTGAAAAAGATTCATAAGCAAGTAGAGATTAACTCAAGTTTTTTATTCAGGAGATTAAAGAACGGTCGGGTCAAGTCGGATACGAGGTATGGGACTTCCTCTCAATCTCCTTTCGTTGAGGCATATTTTATTTTATACACAACTTTCTTTTATACGGTGTATAAACCCCTTTGACTTTTACGTTTATTCAAAAGGAATCTTTTTTATACGAAGCGTTTACTAAATGACAAAAGGGAATGTTTTTTTCGTACGTATGCGGCGACAACGATTTCTCCGCCGTCGTGACCGTTATTTGAGTTTCGGCTACCTCTATAAGTCATACCTTCTTTTTAAAAGAAAAATAAATACCATGTTTTACTTTTCTTTTATTTTAGTATTGAAAATGGTTTTCATAATGTTTTTATATCAATGTGTTGTATTGATATCTTGTGATTGAAATGTGGAAATTTTATGTTTCCTTTATGCATGTTTTATGTGATATGATTATGTTATGGTTCTTGGGCATTATTATGAAGACGGGTGGTTCCGTGATAAACTAAGGGCGGGTGAGCCCGTTATAGATCTCCAATGCATTGGGTAACGCGAAGGAGTGAAACGTTAAGGTTTCTCCGAAGAGATTTTAGGGAATATACTGTGATGGGTATTCCAAACGTAACCAAGAGGGTTACTCCCTACGTAAGAATGTTATGAATGCCTCAAGTTACCTTTATGTCTTATGATTTCTATGATTTATTCATGATTTTATGAGGTATGTTAAAGTGCCTATGTTTTATGGGTAAAGTATGATTTCATTCTTATGTATATATGTACCCGTGTTTCCTTTCCATGTTTTTATAACCCATACTGAGTTTTTATGCTCATCCCAAGTTTTTGAAATGTTTTTCACAGGTGAAGGGAAAGGTACATGATAAGATGATAGAGTCAAGGATGTGTCAAGAAATAATCCATGTTTTATTTTAAATGTGTTTCCATTGATGGGAATGAAGAATACTATCTTTATGTAACCACTTTGTTTATATGTGGAATGTAATGCAAGTTTTATGATCTAATTCTCTAAAACTCTAAACCCGGAAAGATCCTCAATGTGTAATCTTGTAATAACTCAAGATTAAGTAAGGTTTAAGGCTGGGGCCTTATAACAATAATTTGTATATAAATGCACATGTAAATATTTATTTTCTTAGTAAAGTCACTTATAGGATTTGGAACTACCAAATCTCATGACATTTTTCATTTAAATGTCTTGTTATTAATATAATTAACATCCATGATAAATTATGTTACATTAAAAACATTATCTTTTAAAAAACTCATCCCAAAATAAAACTATTATATACCCATTTCCTTAAATAAGAAATCGAAGTTTGACACAATAAATATTTCACATGAAATGATAGAAATTTTACATTGAGAGTCACATGAAATAATACACATTTAATTTCACTTTCTTAGAATTATCATGAGCACCTAAAATATATGTTTTTAAATAATGGTGTGTGTGTAATAGTAGTTTTAAAATTACTATTTTCATAAACTAATCTATTTAACAATATATGTATATATATAATTTTTCTCTCACGAAAAATTATATGTTAAAGTGTATGTACCTTTAACGTATAACTTTAAAAGAAAAACTATATAACACATATAACAAATATAAAGGTAATATTCTCAAAAAGGACAATTATTCATTGCTTAATTAAAAAATTAAATTTGATGTTTTCATGCATTGAAATGAATTGTACATTCATTTCGAAACATGCAATGAGGGAAAAGAGTATATATATATATATAATGAAAGAAACCCTTTTACATAAGTTTAAATATATTTCATTCCAAATTTGAAGAAGATGTAATACCAATATAAACATGTATTTTAGAAAAAAAATGTAGTGGCATGCATGTATATATATATATATATATATCATAGATTCAAATTTTAAAATATGAATATGAAGAAATTGATAATCATATACATGTATATTATATATACATATGATTAAAAACATGAAATTTTAAACATAAATATATACATGTACTTATATCCTTGGAAAAATGAAAATTTGGAATGATAGCATAACTCATAATTTCAAAACACACATTCATAATTTAAACGAATTCAGTGTAACTTAAATTTGATACATATAAAAATATGGAATGAAAATATTATATATATTTGTTTATGGATGAAATCAGAGAATATATTATATATGTATATCAGTATATATATATCAAATAAAAGTAATCCCCTTAAATGTTAATCTGAAAAAAAAAACAGAATTTCGTAAATAAAATGTAGATTGATTTTAATGCATGCATAATCATACATGAACACTTGAAATATCAAAAATAATATATATTTTAGTAAAAATAAAAGGGTTACCCTTATAAATTTTGATGGAATTCCAGAACAAGTAGTGGCAAGGGGTTCTCGACCTAGTTGGAAGGCATGGACTTCTGCCTACAGGGTGTTCAAAACCATAGGAAATAGAGGGAAAGCTAAGAGAGGGAGACTTTGGCTTAGGAAAAGTTACTTCTTCAACGATGGGGGTTGACCAAAATTAGTACAGAAGCATAGAGTTTTTTTTAAATAAGTTTTTTAAAAAATATTTTTTTTTAAAATAGGCTAGGTTAATTTTTTTCAAAAATACACCACAAAGGCGGCATCCACGATGCCGCCTTCGGGCCCGGGTGAAAGGCGGCATCCTAGATGTCACCTTTCCCCTAAAACAGAAAAAAAATACTTTTAAAAAAATTATTTTTTTTGTTTATATATATATATATAATCTTTCCAGCAGAATTTATCCGCTATTTAAAATCCAGCAGTACTCCCATTACAGCAGTCTGGATTCTAATAGAAGCTCTCACCCAAAGCTCCCTTTTATAAGAGAGCTTACCCTGGAAATCATTCCGCATTTCCGATGTGGGATTCTGTTTCTCCATTTCCTGCACAGAACATTCTGCATTTCCGATGTG
The DNA here is from genome assembly GCA_963277665.1 of Viscum album. Lineage (NCBI taxonomy): Eukaryota > Viridiplantae > Streptophyta > Magnoliopsida > Santalales > Viscaceae > Viscum > Viscum album. The sequence goes on along the minus strand of OY728142.1, from coordinate 1,322,221,242 downwards.
GGATTCTGTTTCAAGTACGTGATTTTGAAAGACTATAAAATATAAACTATAAGGTCAATATAAATGAAACTTAAAACATGGATTAAACATATAAAAAATAGTCAAAAACAAAAAGAATTTCAAAAAAATGAAGATAAAAAATAATTTATAAGCTTTCAAAACCACTTACTTGAAACTTAAAAAGTTTTAAGTACGTGACTTTAAAAGCTTATAAAATATAAATTACAAGACCAATATAAATGAAAGTTAATACATGGATTAAACATATAAAAAATAGTTGAAAATAAAAAGAATTTTGTAAAAAATATTGATGAAAAATAATTTATAAGCTTTCAAAACCACCAACATGAAACTTAAAAATGTTTCAAGCACGTGACTTTGAAAGCCTATAAAATAAAAACTATAAGACCGATATAAATTAAACTTAAAACACGGATTAAACATATAAAAAATAGTCGAAAATAAAAAAGAATTTCATAAAAAATGTTCATGAAAAATAATTTATAAGCTTTCAAAACCACCTACTTGAAACTTAAAAATGATTAAAGTATGTGGCTTTGAAAGACTATAAAATATAAACTATAAGACCGATATAATTTAAAGTTAAAACATGGATTAAACATATAATAATTTGTTTAATTATTGAATTAATATTATTAATAATTAATTATATAACAATTAATTAGTTAATTAGAAATTATTAATAAATAATTATATAATAATTAACCAATTAATTAGTAATATAATTATTCAGTATATAATAGTTAATTAGTTAATTAGTAATATAATTATAAATTATATTTATCTATTATAATTAATAATTAGTAATTATTCAAAATTATTATATCAAAATGAATTAGTTAATTGGTAATATAATTATTAATTATATAATATTTAATTAGTAATATAATTATAAATTAAAATTATTCATTATAATTATTAATTATAATTATTCATTATAATTACTAATTATAATTATTCGTTATAATTACTAATTATAATTATTCATTGTAATTACTAATTATAATTATTCATTATAATTACTAATTATAAGTATTAATTATTAATTATTAATTGTGAATTATTAATTATTAATTATTAATTATTAATTATTAATTTTTATTTATTAATTATTAATTTTTTAATTTGTTAATTAATAATATAATTGTTAATTATATAACTATTAATTGTATAATAATTATTTAGTTAATTGGTAATATTTAATAATAAACTATATAATAAATAATTAGTTAATTATTAATATAATTAGAAAGTTAGTAATATAATTATTAATTATCTAATAATTAATTAGTTACCTAGAAATATAAATATTAATTATATAATAATTAATTAGTTAATTAGTAATATAATTATTAACTATATAATTTTTAATTAGTTAATTAGTGTTTATTAATAATTAATTATATAATAACTAATTAGTTAATTAGTAATATAATTATTAATTATATAATTTTTAATTAGTGTAGTTGGGGTTTGGCTTAGTGGTAAGCACCCCGTAATACTACATGAAAAATGGGGGTTCAAAACCCATTGGGCGCAGGTTACTGTAGCAGTACTTTAGCGGTATTGTAGCAGCGGCGATACTGTAGATCGGCGGGCACTGTAGCGGCGGCGGTACTGTGCAGATATTGTAGCGGGCGGGTTACTATTCACGGAATGGGAATTTGGCCAAAAATTTGGGCCTACGGGCTATGTAATGGGCTACAAACCCACTGGGCCTTCAGGCTATGTAATGGGTCTCCCTCTACCCAGTTAAAAGAGGTCTTTGATTTGCTTTATTAAAAAAATTAGGTTTCGGCACCAACCTTTAAAAAAATATAATAGTTAATTAGTTAATTTTTTGAGAAAGATAGAGTTGACGCCCTTTTTATAATTAGTTAATTAGTAATATAATTATAAATTATAATTATTCATTATAATTATTAATTAGTATTTATTAAAAATTATTATACAATAATTATTTAGTTAATTGGTAATATAATTATTAATTATACAATAGTTAATTAGTTAATTAGTAATATAATTATTCAATATAATTATTAATTAGTAATTATTAGAAATTATTATATAATAATTAAGTAGTTAATTAGTAATATAATTATTCATTATAATTATTCATTATAACTATTAACTATTAATTATTAATTAGTTAATTAGTTAATTAATAATATAATTATCAATTATATAACTATTAATTGTATAATAATTATTTAGTTAATTAGTAATTATTAATAATTAATTATATAATAATTATATAGTTAATTAGCAATATAATTAGTTATTTACTAATATAATTATTAATTATTTAATAATTAATTAGTTACTTAGTAATATAATTATTGATTATATAATAATTAATTAGTTAATTAGTAATATAATTATTAATTATATAATTTGAAGTTAGTTAATTAGTAATTATTAATCATTAATTATATAACAAATAATTAGTTAATTAGTAATATAATTATTAAATATATAATAGTTAATTTGTTAATTTCTTGAGATAAATAGAGTCGAGGTCGTCTTTTGATTAAACATATAATAATTTATTTAATTACTAAATTAATATTATTAATGATTAATTATATAATATTTAATTAGTTAATTAGGAATTATTAATAATTAATTATATAATAATTAACCAATTAATTATTAATATAATTATTCAATATATAATAGTTATGTAGTTAATTATTTATATAAATATAAATTATATTTATCCATTATATTTAATAATTAGTAATTACTCAAAATTATTATATAATAATTAATAAGTTAGTTGGTAATATAATTATTAATTATATAATAGTTAATTAGTTAATTAGTAATACAATTATAAATTAAAATTATTCATTATAATTAGTAATTATAATTATTAATTATAATTAAGAATTATAATTATTCATTATAATTAATAATTATAATTATTCATTATAATTACAAATTATAATTATTCATTATAATTACTAATTATAATTATTAATTATTAATTATTAATTATTAATTTGTTAGTTAATAATATAATTATTAATTATATAACTATTAATTGTATAATAATTAGTTAGTTAATTAGTAATTATTAATAATATACTATATAATAAATAATTAGTTAATTATTAAAAAAATTAGAAAGTTAGTACTATAATTATTAATTATTTAATAATTAATTAGTTACTTTGAAATATAATTATTAATTATATAATAATTAATTTGTTAATTAGTAATATAATTATTAACTATATAATTTGTAATTAGTTAATTAGTATTTATTAATAATTAATTATATGATAACTAATTAGTTAGTAATATAATTATTAATTTTATAATAATTAATTAGTTAATTTTTTGAGAAAGATAGAGTTGAGACCCTTTTTATAATTAGTTAATTAGTAATATAATTATAAATTATAATTATTTATTATAATTATTAATTAGTATTTATTAAAAATTACTATATAACAATTAATTAGTTAATTGGTAATATAATTATTAATTATACAATAGTTAATTAGTTAATTAGTAATATAATTATTCATTATAATTATTAATTAGTAATTATTAAATATTTTTATATAATAATTAAGTAGTTAATTAGTAATATAATTATTCATTATAATTATTCATTACAATTATTCATTATAACTATTAATTATTAATTATTAATTAGTTAATTAGTTAATTAATAATGTAATTATCAATTATATAACTATTAATTGTATAATAATTAGTTAGTTAATTAGTTATTAATAATAATAAATTATATAATAATTAAACAGTTAATTAGCAATATAATTAGTTATTTACTAATATAATTATTAATTATTTAATAATTAGTTAGTTACTTAGTAATATAATTATTGGTTATATAATAATTAATTAGTTAATTAGTAATATAATTATTAATTATATAATTTGAAGTTAGTTAATTAGTAATTATTAATCCTTAATTATATAATAAATAATTAGTTAATTAGTAATATAATTATTAAATATAGAATAGTTAATTTGTTAATTTTTTGAGATAGATATAGTCGAGGCCGTTTTTGGATTAAACATATAATAATTTATTTAATTATTAAATTAATATTATTAATAATTAATTATATAACAATTAATTAGTTAATTAGAAATTATTAATAATTAATTATATAATAATTAACTAATTAATTAGTAATATAACTATTCAGTATATAATAGTTAATTAGTTAATTAGTAAGATAATTGTAAATTATATTTATCCATTATAATTAATAATTAGTAATTATTCAAAATTATTATATAATAATTAATTAGTTAATTGGTAATATAATTATTAATTATATAATAATTAATTAGTTAATTAGTAATATAATTATAAATTAAAATTATTCATTATAATTATTCATTATAATTATTCATTATAATTACTAATTATAATTATTTATTATAATTACTAATTATAATTATTCATTATAATTACTAATTATAATTATTCATTATAATTAATAATTATAATTATTCTTTATAATTACTAATTATAATTATTCATTATAATTACTAATTATAATTATTCATTATAATTACTAATTATAATTATTCATTATAATTACTAATTATAATTATTCCTTATAATTACTAATTATAATTATTAATTATTAATTATTAATTATTAATTTTTTGATTAATAATATAATTATTAATTATATAACTATTAAATGTATAATAATTAGTTAGTTAATTAGTAATTATTAATAATAAACTATATAATAAATAATTAGTTAATTATTAATATAATTAGAAAGTTATTAATCTAATTATTAGTTATTTAATAATTAATTAGTTACTTAGAAATATAATTATTAATTAAGTAATAATTAATTAGTTAATTTGTAATATAATTATTAACTGTATAATTTGTAATTAGTTAATTTGTATTTATTAATCATTAATTATATAATAACTAATTAGTTAATTAGTAATATAATTATTAATTATATAATAGTTAATTAGTTAATTTTTTGAGAAAGATAGAGTCGGGTCCTTTTAATAATTAGTTAATTAGTAATATAATTATAAATTATAAGTATTCATTATAATTATTAATTAGTATTTATTAAAAATTATTATCTAATAATTAATTAGTTAATTGGTAATAAAATTATTAATTATATAGTAGTTAATTAGTTAATTAGTAATATAATTATTCATTATAATTATTAATTATTAATTATTAAAAATTATTATATAATAATTAAGTAGTTAATTAGTAATATAATTATTCATTATAATTATTCATTATAACTATTAATTATTAATTATTAATTATTAATTATTAATTATTAATATAATTAACAATTATATAACTATTAATTGTATATTAATTATTTAGTTAATTAGTAATTATTAATAATTAATTATATAATAATTAAATAGTTAATTAGCAATATAATTAGTTATTTACTAATATAATTATTAATTATTTAATAATTAATTAGTTACTTAGTAATATAATTATTGATTATATAATTATTAATTAGTTAATTAGTAATATAATTATTAATTATATAATTTGAAGTTAGTTAATTAGTAATTATTATTCATTAATTATATAATAAATAATTAGTTATTTAGTAATATAATTATTAAATATATAATAAATAATTTGTTAATTTTTTGAGATAGATAGAGTCGAGGTCGTTATTATAATTAGTTAATTAGTAATATAATTATAAATTATAATTATTCATTATGATTATTAATTAGTATTTATTAAAAAATATTATATAATAATTAGTTAGTTAATTGGTAATATAATAATTAATTAGTTAATAGTTAATTAGTTAATTAGTAATATAATTATAAATTATAATTTTTTATTATAATTATTAAATTGTAATTATTAAAAGTCATTATATTACTAATTAATTGGTTAATTCTTATATAATTAATTATTAATAATTTCTAATTAACTAATTAATTATTATATAATTAATTATTAATAATATTAATTTAATAATTAAATAATTTATTATATGTTTAATGCCTGTTTTAACTTAAAATTATATCGGTCTTATAAGTTATATTTTATAGTCTTTCAAAGCCACATAATTAAATCATTTTTAAGTTTCAAGTAGGTGGTTTTGAAAGCTTATAAATTATTTTTCATGAACATTTTTTACGAATTTTTATTTATTTTTGACTATTTTTTATATATTTAATCTGTGTTTTAATTTTCATTTATATCGGTCTTATTTTTTATATTTTATAGGCTTTCAAAGTCACGTGCTTGAAACATTTTTAAGTTTCAAATTGGTGGTTTTAAAAGCCTATAAATTATTTTTCATCAACATTTTTTTCGAAATTCTTTTTATTTTCAACTATTTGTTATTTGTTTAATCCATGTATTAAGTTTCATTTACTTGAAACTTCTTAAGTTTCAAGTAATTGGTTTTGAAAGCTTATAAATTATTTTTTATCATCATTTTTTATGAAATTCTATTTGTTTTCCACTATTTTTTATATATTTAATCCATGTTTTACATTTTAATTATATTAGCCTTATAGTTTATATTTTATAGTCTTTCAAAGTCACGTACTTGAAACGGAATCCCACATCGGAAATGCAGAATGTTCTGTGTAGGAAATGGAGAACCAGAATACCACATCGGAAATGCGGAATGATTTACAGGGTAAGCTCTTTTATTAAAAGGAGCCATGTGTGAGAGCTTCTGTCAGAATCCAGACTGTTGTATTGGCAGTACTGCTGGATTTTAAATAGTGGATAAATTCTGCTAAAAAAATTATTTTTATTTTCTATTTTGTTTTGTTTATATATATATAGATAAACAATACAATAAAAATAAAAATAAAAATATTTTTTTAGTAGAAAGGTGGCAACATAGTCATGGCCTTTCGAGTTAACCTGAAAGGCGGCAGCGCGGATGTCGCCTTTCGCCCGAAGCCTAAAGGCGGGACCTGCCCTGCCGCCTTTAGAGCTTATTTTTAAAAAAAATTAACCTAAACGTTTTTTATAAAATAATTTTTTTTAAACGTACTTTTAAAAAAAATCCAGAAGCATATATATACAAGAAATTGAACAGTAGCTTCTAAAGGAATCTTGGATCAAATAAAAAAACTGTTTCATATAAAATAAAAAAGATCGGATCTATAGTTTATACACCTACTATTATTGGTGTGTGAAGCAATACATCGAATTCCAATAATGGAGGGATCTGTGAATCAAGGATTTTATCTTGTTGTTTTAGACAATCCCAAAATGGAGTAGGGTCAAACATACTATTATTGTCGTGCGGGGGGGGGGGGGGTAATCAAAGGGCCCTTTTATGGAGACGACATTGGTTCACATGGATTACCGGAGAAGGATCTGTGATGAAAAGTCTGAGGGATTCAGTTGGATCTATGAACAGCGAGCGAGGCGGAAACATTAGATAATTTTTGTTAGATCCGGGTTTGATGGAAACTGATAGGTAGACCGAGAATGACGTGGTGATGCTTGGTGTCGATGGTCGATGGAGTGGTTAGCTCCGGTGGTGGTGAGATATGTTGTCGCTGGTGTTCTATAGGGAGTCGAGCAATTCGACGTTCGAGTAGTAGCCTGAGGGAGAAGAAGACATCAGTTTCATTTTTTAATTTGGTTTTATTCTCTTTTCTTTTGTACATAATCAGTCTTATATATATATATATATATATATATTAAATCTGATTGAATCTAATTGCCTCACCATCATCAATGCTATTGGGCTCAATGATGGCTGCTTTTGTTCTTTTGGCCTTATTATCAGGAACATCCAGTCTTTCAGTCAAAGCTTCACAACCTGCTCCTTCTCCTTCATTAATAGGGACGGAAATGAAGCAGCCCATCACCAGGCTTCATTCAGCACGTCCGGCGTGAATCACCTCTGGCTTGACCACTTTTCTTTTTGGTTACATGACTGTGTAACTGCCCGCCTTCGTGATTAATATATCATCTTCCTTTGTCAATATATATATATATATATATTAATTATGTTTATGAATAAATTAAATAGGACAAAAACTGTTATTCATATTATATTTCTAATTATGTTTGTATTACCATTTTCAAATAATGTTAATAAATAATTATTTTATGATAGTTGAATCTATTTCTTGATATAATGAACAATTATTACTATTACAATTTATTATTATTTTATTTTATGAATTTCATTTATGTATAACTCAATTTGATTACTTTTTAAGACTAGGTGACAAAAACATTATTAAAATAATATATTACAATAAGGGTTTTAATATATATAAGAAATTAATATATCTTAATGAAACTATACTAACATTATTTCATGGAAATAAAATGTATATATTATATTTCATCATAATTTATAAACAAGATCTAAAAATTAATAATGAAATATGCTTAAGTTTATATTTCATTATACTTTAGTTCGTATTGAACAATTATATTAAATAATTATTTATTAAAAAAACTAAACTTTGAATTTTTGGGGTGTTACATTCTACCCCCCATAAACAGAATTTCAACCTTGAAATTCATTTTTTGTTCTTAGGAAAAATTTTAAAATTCCACTTTCAAAATTTAGAGAACTAGAATTGTATATTAAAGGTTAATTAAATTAAAAGTGGCTTTGTTACTCTCAGATTTTTCCTCAATCTGAAAGTTTAGCAAATAGAGGTTATAAAAAAAGAGTATACTTAGAAACTAAACCAAACATTCTTATCTCAAAAGTTATCTAATTTGTGCCTCTGATACCAACTGTAGAGCCTCATACTCACGCTTCTGAATCCAGGTCAAAACATTCTATATATTTTTTATAAAAGTAAATAAAAAATATATTCACATTTACAACTAAGGATCATTTATAGTTTAGGTTTTGGAGGAAAATAACCGCAATTACATATTATCAAATTTTAAACAATAAATAAAAAGGCATCGATGAAACTATGTTAGTGCTAGCTCCCTGTCAAGCTAAACTTCCTAAAAGCTCTGTATAAACCTGAAAAAAAATTATAAAAACCTAGGGTTAGAAAATTTGTTTGGTTAGGGGATTTTGAAAATTCAGTGAAAAACATTTCTGAAAATACTTATACCTTTTGAAAATAGATTTTTGAAAATGCCTTTTATAAATAATTTGAAAAATAGATTTTGAAAATAACTCTGATAAATAATGTGAATAATATCTTTTAAACACACTTTAGAAATACTTTTGAAAATACTCATAATTTTGAAAACATTGTTTTGAAAGAACTTTTCAAAATATAATTTCTTTTTGAAAACTCTTTCGAGAATCCTCTGAAAGCACGATTTTGAAAAAGCATTTGAAAACATCTAAATATTCTCATTTGAAAATATTTACGTATTTGGAAATGTTTTAAAGCCTTTGAAAATAGTTACACTTTTGAAAACATTATAATACATTTTTAAAATACTTACGCTAAAAAATGCATTAAAATAAACTAGTTGTTTTTTAGAAAATACTAAGAATTCTTTTGAAGGAAAACATTTTGGACTACTTAAATATTGAAGGTTGTATTGGGTCTACCCACTTGTGTTAGGAATAGGTACCCCACATTCCCCTTCATATTTACAATGTCAATGTTCCTTTTTTATAAAAACATTTTTAAATTGATTTACATATATACAGTTTCCACTTGGGTTTTTGGATTTGAAAACATAATAATGCTTTGAAAATAAAATCACTTGTAAATATTTATTTTCTTAGAAAAGTACCTTCTAGTAATTGGAACTACCAAATCTCATGACATTTTTCTTTTAAATGACATGTGAATCATATAATTAACATCCATGAAAAATTACATTACATTAAAAACAATATCTTTTAAAAAAACTCATCCCTAAATAAAAGTATTAAATATCCATTTGATTAAATCAAAAATTGATGTTTGACATAATAAACCTTTCACATGAAATCATAGAAATTGTATATTGCGAGTCAAATGAAATAATACACATTTAATTTTGATTTATTATAATTATCATGAGTGCATAAAATAAAAAATTTTAAAATAATGGCGTGTGTAATTGTAATTGTAAAATTTCTATTTTAATTTTTACTCTCATGAACAATTATAAGTAAAAGTGTATGTACCTTTAACTTATAACTTTAAAATCAAAACTATATAACACATATAAGAAATATGAAGGTGATATTCTCAAAATAAACAATTATTCGTTTCTTAATTAAACAAATATTAAATTAGATGTTTTCATGCTTTGGAAGCAGAGGGAGGGAGACTACGGAGTAGGGTTGGACTTACTATTATTGTCATGGGGTGAGGGGAAAATCGAAGTGCCCTTTGATGGCGACAGCGCTAGTTCAGATGGCTTGCGGGAGAAGGATCCATGACGACATGTCCGAGGGATTCGGTTGGATCTGTGAACACCGAGCGAGGCCGCGACATCGGATAGTTGTGGTGAGATTCGGGGTCGACGACGACTGATAGGTAGACCGAGACTGGCGTGGTGATTCTTGGTGTCAAAATTCGATAGAGAGGTCGGCTCTAGTGGTGGCGAGATCTGCAGTCGATGGTGTTCTACATGGAGTCGGGCGATTCAGCGTTCAAACAGTTGCCCGAGGGAGAAGAAGACATAGGTTTCATTTTTTTTATAATTTGGTTTTATTCTCTCTTTTTTTTTTGTGAGCATAATCGGTCCTATATATATATATTATGTTTATAAATAAATTAAATGAGACACAATCTGTTATGCATATTATATTCATAATTATGTTTGTATTAACTTTTTCAAATAATGTTAAAAAATTATTATATTACCATAGTTGAATCTATTTTCGTGATATAATCAACCATTATTACTATTATTGCAATTTATTATTATTTTATTTTATGAATTGAATTTATGTATAACTCAATTTGATTACTTTTCTAGACTACGTAACAAAAATCATTGTTAAAATAATATTTTACAATAAGGGTTTTAATATTTATTAGAAATTAATATATTTTGTGAAGCTATACTAACATTATTTAATAGAAATAAAATGCATACATTATATTTCATCATAATTTATTATCAATTTCTAAAAAATAATAAGGAAATATGCTTTAGTTTTTGTTCGATTATACTTTAGTTGGTATTGAACAATTCAATTAAATGATCATTTATAAAAAAACTTCCTTTGAATTTCTGGGGCGTTACAAGTGAGTGATAATTAATGTTTTTACGATAATATTTATTTGAGGGGAATGGATAATATAATTTCCTATGATTTTACTATATATTTGTCCATTAAATAAAAATAATGTATTTAATAGTTTTTTCCATATGAATCCCCAAACTATAACGAACTGCAACATAATTTTTCAGATAAATATAACCATTATAATGTTTCCATTGAGTTAGAATGTATATTTATATGTAAAAACCAAATGAAATATATTTTTAAATAAAAATACAAGTCACTTTCAATACCAATTCTCTACTGTAAAAACAAATTTTCAAATATTTTACACATAAATTTTATTTTTTAAAAAATTGGGTTTTGGTCAATTTTACATATAATAACTAAGTAAATTATGATAATAATATTATTTTTATATTAATAATATATTATCTCCAATATAATTAGAATTTCATTGGAAATAAAAATTAAAACTACTAATTTTTTTAAATATTTGAAAAAACATTCCATGTTATTTTAATGATTTTGTTTTAAAAACTAATTACTAAGATTATATAATATTAATATGACTAAATTGAATTAGTATTTGGTTATAGTGTAACAATATTCTATTTTTATTATTTTTATTATTTTTATTATTTTTGTTATTTTTATTATTTTCTATAATTTTTTACTTTTAGGTGGACATTGAAAAATAAAAATTTTGGAAATTGTGGAAATTTTTTAACACTTTAGTTATAAAATAATTAATTGATAGTTTATGAATGAATATTTATATAAATAGTATAAATTTAAAATTTAAAATAATTTATTTCGATATAAAATTTTCAATTTAAAATACTAATGGTTAACATTTTAGAAACATAAGTAACATTTTACTTTAATAAAAACTCATTTTGGTCTGTTTCTTTCAACAAAGTATCAACAAGTTGGAATTCGGTTTTGGCATGTTTTTAAAGCTATAAAACTCATATTTATTTAATAATAACCCAATTTATTTCATATAGATATAAAAACATCAATATTTTATCTTATTTATAATTTTGGTTTATAAAAATACACTTTTTATAAAATACATTTAACACGATATGTGCAATAATGTAAAGACCCGGAAATCCTGTGGAATTTTATTTCAATACATGGGATTTTTATGAGTCTGGGAAAACTGACGGCGCATGATTCTGAGACCTAGTGTGCTCGGAATCAATTTCTAAAGTTTTGTTCGGGTACATTCAGTAAACGTACGAACGAGATTTTATAACTTTTGAACCGTTGCTCAGAACTGAAATCAGAGGGCACCATTGAACTCGCAGCGCCGATATTCGCTTAAGAAGACATCCACCTTGACAGTAGATAGTCGCGAATAAAAGTTAAATTTTTGGTTTTTATGAATAAATTAAATAAAAATAAAGTTGTAGCTTTATTTTTATTTTTATTTGGTTAAAACATCCAAGAGGAGGTTGGAGGTGGGAGCCACCACACCTTAACCTCCCATGAGAGGTTATGGTGGTGGGGTCCACCTAACGTCTAAAATCCCTCGTCATGGGGAGTTAATGCGGTGGGGACCACCTGAGACCACTTAAACTCTTGAACTCTCCATTAAGTGGGGAGAAACCTCTTGAGCTCCCTACTTAATGGTGCCACCATCCTCTACATTGATTACGTGGGGCTAACCTAATTAAGTATTTAATTTGAACCTTTTTGAAATGTGTGCCAATAACTAAATAATATGATAAATCTATTATTTTGTTGAGGGACTCATTTTCTTTTTGGTGGAGCTTGGGAAGAGGGGAGAAATTGGGAGAAACTTGTTCTCCCCAACGAAGAATGCTCCTCCCAACAAAGGACTTCTTCTGCCAACGACGAACAACTTCTCCTTTGATCTCCAACCGGAACAAGGGATGAAGCGCTGTCCTTGTAGAACGTCGACGACGACGTCCTCGACTTCTTCATCTTCTTTTTCGACGTCGACGAATCCGAGGTATGGGTTCAAGCTTGCTAATTGTTGCGTGTTCTTCGTTTTCCATCGTGGTTTAGAATTCGAAACTGCTTGATATCACCCTAACACGGAGGGTGTGGGCTGAAAAAACATGGCATGAACCCTCCACATTCTTTTTGGATTTTGGCACTAATCGCGGCATGAGACCAAATTGTGTGACTCTCATAAACGATGACTGCGGATCGAAGGCAACGACCTGAGGAGAGTGCAACTTCTTCTAGAATGAGAATCGGGCCACCAGAGCTCGTCCAGCGACCCGCGGAAAGAAAAGCGGCGGATGAAACTAACGTGCAACAACGTGTGGCGGCGGCGGCGCAACCACGCCGCCGGAGGAGAAGTCACATCCCCTGGCCGCGGCGGTGCATCAGCGGCCGGCATAAGGTCGGCCGCGAAAGAAACCGGCGTCTCAAGCCGCCGGGTCGACTAGGAAGGCGCGGTGCAACCGGCACCATGCGGTGGATCGAAGGAGGGTCGTGGCCCTCGACCGTGGCAGTACAGCAGTGTCCATCTCGAGCTTGGCCGTGAAGAGAGCCAGTATCCCGAGCCGTCGGGTCGTCGGAAGAGGCGCGACGCAACCGGCGCCGCGCGAGGAGTCGTCTGGCCATTCGGCCAGTCGGAAACAGCAGGACCTCATTCGGTCCTGCGTGACACACCGACGCCAGCCTGGAACCAGTTCCACCCACCCAAACGGCTAATCCGTTCGTGAACCAGGGGGTGCGGCCTCCCCCCTGGACGCAGCTAGGGCGAACCCCCGCAGGTTGTCGGGCCAGACCCCGCACGGGCCGGACCCAGCTCGGGATGGGCTGCCCCCCAGGCCGGGCCGCCCCCTCAGGTCGGGTCGGACCTGCAGACTGGGTCAGACCTGCAGACCGGGTCGGACCCCAGTCCGGACCCAGGTCAGGCCGGGTCGGTCTAACTGGGCCGGACCAAACCCGGACCCGTTTTATCTGATTTCACCTTTTCACCCATAACTTGGGCTACGAGTGTCCAATTGAAGAATCGTCTGCGGCGACGGAAAGTCTGGAGCAAGACGGTTCTTTTGGTATTCCCTACTCAAGATTTGGGCATTTTTGGGGTATGGCCGGGTTGGATCAAACGTAAATCCAACCGGGCCCTTGGAGATGAAATGCTAATAACTCACAGACCGGGCGTCCGATTGACGCATCGTCTGTTGCGTTGAGACCCCTATGATGAGATAGAGCTTTGATATATTTATTCATGGGACTTTGTGGTAGTTTTTGTGTCGACACTTAGCTTGAGGAGCGGACCCTCCCAGAATCAAGCGTGCTTTGTGGAAACCCTGTGGCTGGCTGTGCACTAACAACTGTTCCTGGATCATGTGTTGGTCTGACAGTTCTGACTTCTGTTCCTGGATCATGTGTTGGTCCGACAGAATAGCTGGTCCTGGATCATGTGTTGGTCCGACAGCTCTGACGACTATTCCTGGATCATGTGTTGGTCTGACAGTTCTGACTTCTGTTCCTGGATCATGTGTTGGTCTGACAGAATAGCTGGTCATGGATCATGTGTTGGTCCGACAGCTCTGATGATTCAATGGCAGCATCTGATCATCTCTATCTCTCTTGTGTTTTCTCTTGATTGTGTTGGATGCAGACGACGGACAGTGTTTATTGAGGCTGAGTAGCAGGACTGGATGGTACCCGGAGGTGGACCTTACGACGAGTCGGTGCACGGAGGAGACTGACGGACGTGGAGTGCTAAGGAGGTCATCTGTACCTACCCTTTAGGTAGGAACCCCGGAGGATGACCCTGTGGCTACTTTACTTTTCTTCAATTGTACTTGCTTTTTAGTTGTACTTGTACTTCCCTGCTGGGCTTGTATTTCCGGCCCCCTTTACTTTTTTAGCACTCTTTTATATACATCTTTACTTAGTGTTTTGTTTTCATCTCGTACTCTGTTGAGGGAGGTTACTCTATATAAAGGAAATTCCTTCCCAGTTTATGGAATTATGCCTTTGGTGCTAGTCGCCAGCCCCTGGCCTATGGAAGGCAGGCTTGGGGTAGTCACGACACGGGCCCCAGGGGACAGGTCGTGAAAAATTGGTATCATAGGAGTCGGTTCTACCGCAGAACATAGGACTTTAATCTTTCTTTTATGTTAAGCAATAGTGTTAAGGGTACTGAGTGTGGTTATCAGTTCATAGATTCCAGTGTTGGTGCGGTGGCTGACGTATCCATACACCAAGACCCTAACTTCTAATTTCTGACTCAGTGCATGAAAACACTGATTGCATGTGTGTTTCCAAGAGTTTTTATTTGTGATATCTTGAGTCATATCACCAAGTATAACTTATTGACCATGGCGCACCTGTTTATTTTCAGGATGCCTCCACATAGATAACCATCTAGGGTTCTGAGATTTCTGCGTACGGATAGCCCACCGAGCGACGAGACCTTGGTGCAGGGCCCTTTTCCAGCAGAGGCACCAGCGGTACCACTACCCGTTGGGCCACCAATGCCACCAGCCCCAGCAACAGAAGGTTCACGCCACCTGAGCACGTTGCAAGAGTTCCAGCGATAGAGACCGCCCATGTTCAGGGGCGAGACAGACCAACAGATAGCTGAGGATTGGCTGGTGGCTGTGGTGAGAGTCTTCAGACTAGTAGGGACACCAGCCGATCTTATGGTGATCCTTGCTGCGAGTCTTCTTCAGAGATCAATAGACATATGGTGGAGCCTGATGCTTTAGGTTCATGATAAGGCGACACTAATCTGGGTAGAATTCAAGAGCCTATTTCGGGCGGAGTCTGTCCCATCCACTCTTCGAGCGGTGCGGATACAGGAGCTACTGCATCTACAGCAGGGTAGCATGACAGTGACACAGTACTCAGGGAGGTTCACTGACCTCTTGTGTTACTCCACAGATATGGTGCGAGACACATTTCTTAGGGTCTAGACCTTCAAGAAGGAGCTCATGTGAGAGATCAGAGCTTCGATGATCTCCCTCAGCATCCCGACGCAGGCGGGGGTGTTAGAGAGAGCCCTCCTAGTGGAGAGTTTCCTTGTTGAGAAGTCACTAGCAGCGAGACCCATCACTAATCGACATGTAACAAAGTCATTTGTATCTGGCAGTAGACAGATGTCGTAGAGGTCCAAGTAGACCAGGCTATCCGGTGGACGACCTTAAGATACATGTTCAGTTGTGCGGGGCACATGAGATAGAGCCAGTCATGCCAGGATCGGGCAATGCTACTCTTGCGGCGGGCAAAATCATATGGCTCGTGACTGTCCGACCCACCGTACTGATGATCAACAGACGGTTGAGGGACCTCCCAGGTAGAGGCAGAGGTTCGATCGAGGCGGGCCAAAAAGAGCAGGAAGATGTGGCAGAGGAGCTTTCCATGCAGCTGGTGGTGGACAATGATTTGGGGTGTTACCGCCACCACCACCAGGAGGTCCACCCCGACCGCAGGGAGCAGGTGGATAGGGGAGAGATTAGCTCCAGGTAGCTGAGGCATATGACCATGGTGCTCCGGCGATGATTTGAGGTATGATCTGTGTCTACTCCACCTTAGCTGCAGTTCTTCTAGACACAGGTGCCAGTCACTCTTTCATTGCCACTACCCTCATTCGGAGCTCGGAGATTTCGACATAGCCATTGGATCAATCCTTACAGCTAAAGACTAATACGAGAGAAGACTTGATGATTATGCACTGGTGCCGGAAGTGTGAGATTACTCTAGGAGGCAAGAGCTTCGACTGGGATCTCCTCGTAGCAGCGTCGAGGCCTTACGACGTCATCTTGGGTATGGACTGGTTATCAACAGTCCATGCTCAAATTGACTGTATGAGGTGAAAAATGTGGCGTATCCGCACGGATGGGACCATGTTCACCTTCACAGGTGAGAAGGGAGCCTTTTCAGCATAGGATAGACTTACTCAGAGGAGGGTGCAGCCGATCACTCATCAGTTGGCCTACCTTACCCTCAGAGCAGTTGATCTAGAGAGTCTGAGCTATCCTGTAGTGGTGGACTGATATGCAGATGTTTTCCCTGACGATGTTCCAGGACTACCTCCTCACAGAGAGGTGGAATTATATATTTACTTGTACCCCGGGATGACACTAATATTGACTGAATTATATCAAATGGCTCCCGCTGAGTTTCGTGAGCTACAGGCATAGCTGGAGAACTTGCAGGGGAAGGGATTTATCCGACCTAGAGTTTCTCCTTGGGTAGCCCCGATACTATTCTCCAAGAAGACGGATGAGATCTTGAGGCTTTGTGTCGACTACCGTCTCCTGAACCAGATGACTATGAAGAACAAGTACCCACTCCCAAGGATTGATGACCTCTTTGATCAGCTGAAGGGAGTGCGGTGGTTCTTGAAGATAAACCTCAGATCAGGATATCACCAGCTCAGAGTTCGAGACGAGGATGTGCAGAAGACGACCTTCAGATGTCGGTACGACCACTACGTGTTCTTGGATATGACCTTCGGTGTAACCAATGCTCCAGCAGTGTTCATGGGTCTCATAAATAGGATCTTCCAGCCATACCTCGATCGCTTTGTTGTAGTCTTCATCAACGACATAATGATCTACTCGGCTACTGAGGAGGAGCATGCTTACCATTTTTAGGTAGTACATGCCACACTCTGAGAGCACTAGCTTTATGGTAAGCTCTCAAAGTACCAGTTCTAGATCTGAGAGGTTTACTTTCTAGGTCATGTCATCTCGAAGGCTGTAATTGTAGTGGATCCAGTGAAGATTGAAGCGGGTACTTGCTTGGGATCCACCCAGGAGTGTGACGGAGGTATGGAGTTTTCTGGGTTTGGATGGATACTACCGTAGGTTCGTACCAAACTTCTCCATAGTTGAAACACCACTATCGGCCTTGAAAAAGAAAGGGAAACCCTTAGTGTGGTCATATAGATGCCAACAAAGCTTCCAGGAGCTGAGGTAGAGACTGACTAGTGCCCCCATCTCGAGGCTTCCAGAGTAAGGCCTAGGGTACACAGATTACTACGATGCATCAGGGACCGGACTCAGGTGTGTCCTGATGCATGAGCGAGCAGTGATCATGTATGGTTCTTGGTAGCTGAGACAGCATGAGCAGAACTAAGCTACCCATGACCTGGAGTTAGCAGTAGTGGTCTTCACCTTGAAGATGTGGCGACATTATTTGATGGGTGAACGTTTTACCATGTACTATAATCACAAGAGTCTCAGGTATATATTCTCTCAGAAGGACATGAATATGAGACAACACTGATGTCTTGAGTTCCTCCATGACTATAAATTTGAGATAGTCTATACTCCTGGGAAGGGTAACGTTGTTGTAGATGCATTTAGCAGGAGGTCTGGTATACAGCTGCTAGGAGAGGTGACAAAGCAGCTATCTGCTTTGCAGATATCCTTTGTGGATAGAGATGGAGCATCCTTTCTAGAGTCTCTTACGGTCACTCCCCCACTCCTTCAGCAAGTCAGGGAAGCACAACATGGGGACGATGACTGCGAGACATGACGTGCTCAGATATCCACAGGGCAGAAACCTGATGGATTTTCTGAAGGTGGGGAAAACGTCATCCTCTTCAGAGGATGTACTATAGTGCCAGTGTCACTTCAAGAGGAAGTGTTGAGGGAGTTTCACACGTCCCCTCTAGCGGTACATCTAGGAGTGGTGAAGATGTACCAGGACCTTCAACGACAGCACTGGTGGCTAGGTATTAAGAAGGCAGTAGCAGAGTTTGTCTCTTGATGCTTCACATATCAGCAAGTGAATGCAGAGCACCAGGTACCAGCAGGCTTGGTTCAGCCTTTAGAGGTCCCATAGTGGAAGTGGGATGAGATATCCATGGACTTCATGACGGGTCTTCCACATATATCTAGGGGTCATGACTCGATTTGGGTGATCGTCGACACCAAGTCATCCCACTTCCTACCGATCAGAGAGTAGGGTTCAGTAGAGATCTTGGGATACCTCTATGTGCAGAATATTGTGCGTTTAGATGGTATACCTTCGACGATTGTCTCCGGTCGTGATTCATGGTTTACTTACCGGATATGGAAGGGGTTGTAGGAGGCTTTCGGGGCACAACATCATCTGAGCACCGCCTTCCATCCTCAGACAGATAGTCATACTGAGTGGACCATTCAAACCCTCAAGGACATGTAATGTTCTTGTGTCCTCATCTTCGGTTGTAGTTGGGAGAACCACTTACCTTTGGTGGAGTTCGCATATAACAATAGCTATCACTCCACCATAGGGATGATAACTTTTGAGGTATTGTATGGGCGACCTTGCAGATCACCCGTGTGATAGAAAGACCCTGGGGAGTCAGCACTGGTGGGACCATAGATGGTACGAGCTACTATGGAGAAGGTGCAGATCATCCAGGAGCGGATGAAGACTACACAGAGCAGGAATAATTCATATACCGACAGGATACGGATACCTTTGGAGTTCAAGGATGGCGTCCACGTCTTTCTATGGGTCTCACCTCGATGAGGTCTATATAGTTTTGTCCGAGGTGGAAATTTATCTCTGAGATTCATCGGACCTTTCCAGGTCCTCAGTAGAGTAGGTGAGATGGCTTACCGCTTGGCTCTTCCACCTTAGTTTCACCAGGTGCACGACATCTTCCACGTATCTCAACTGATGGGATACATGCACGACTCTTCCCACATCATCGACCATAGAGAGATGGACGTCAACGATGGGGTGACTTTCACAGAGGTTCTAGTGGAGATTGAGGATCGATAGGAGAGGGTCCTATGTGGATGGTCGATATCTCTGGTGCGCGTTCACTAGCAGCACAGAAACCTCTAGGAGAGCACATGGGAGCGGGAGGCTCAGATCCGTACTCAGTACCCCCATTTATTCCCTTAGTTCGAGTTGTAGCTTATGAGGACTCAAATCTCTGAGGTGGGGAGAATGTAAATACCTGGAAATCCCGTGGATTTTTTCAATACATGGGATTTTCATGAGTCTGCAAAAACTGAGAGCGTGTGATTCTGAGGCCCGGTGTGCCTGAAATCAATTTCTGAAGTTTTGTTCAAGTACGTTCAGTAAACATACGAGCGAGATTTTATAACTTTTGAACCGGTGCTCAGAACTGAAATCCGAGGGCACCGTTGAACATGCAGCACCGATATTCGCTTAAGAAGACTTCTTCCGTGATGGTAGATGATCGGGAATGAAAGTTAATTTTTGGGTTTTTATGAATAAATTAAATAAAAATAAAGTTGTAGCTTTATTTTTATTTTTAGTTGGTTAAAACCTGCAAGAGGAGGTTGGAGGTGGGGGCCACCACACCTTAACCTCTCATGAGAGGTTATGGTGGTGGGGCCCACTCAAGGTCTGAAACCCCTCTTCATGTGAAGTTAATGCGGTGGGGACCACCCAAGACCACATAAAATCTTGAACTCCCCATTAAGTGGGGAGAAACCTCTTGATATCTCCACTTAATGGTGCCACCATCCTCCACATTGATTATGTGGGGCTAGCCTAATGAATTCTTTAATTTGAATCTTTTTGAAATGTGTTCCAACAACTAAATAATATGAAAAATCTATTATTTTGTTGAGGGACTAATTTTCTTTTTGGTGGAGCTTGGGAAGAGGGTAGAAATTGGGAGAAACTTGTTCTCTCCAACGAAGAACGCTCCTCCCAACAAAGGACTTCCTCCACCAACGATGAACAACTTCTCCTTTGATCTCCAACCAGAACAAGGGAGGAAGCGTCGTCCTTGTAGAACGCCAACGACGACATCCTCGACTTCTTCATCTTCTTTTCTGACGTCGACGAATCCGAGGTAGGGGTTCAAGATTTCTAATTTTTGCGTGTTCTTCATTTTCCATCGTGGTTTAGAATTTGAAGCCGCTTGATATCACCCTAACGTGGAGGGTGCGGGCCAAACAAACATGGCCTGACCCCTCCGCCTTCTTTGTGGATTTTGGTGCTAATCGTGGCATGAGACCGGATTGTGTGACTCTCGTCAATGATGAATGCGGATCGAAGGCAATGACCTGAGGAGAGAATGACTTCTTCTATAATGAGAATCGGGCCACCAGAGCTCGTCCAGTGATCCAAAGAAAGAACACCGGTGGATGAAACCAACGTGCATTAACGTGTGGCGGTGGCGGCCCAACCGCGCCGCTGGAGAAGAAGCCGTGACCCCTAGACGTGGAGGTGCATCGGTGGATGGCGCAAGGCCGGTCGCGAAATTAACCAGTGGCTCAAGCCGCCGGGCTGACCGGGAAGGCACGACACAACCAGAGCTACGTGGTGGATCGAAGGAGGTCTGTTGCCCTTGGCCGCGGTGGTGTAGCAGTGGTTGGCTTGAGCCCAGCCGCGAAGAGATCCGGTAGCCCGAGTCACCGGGTCGCCGAAAGAGGAACGACGCAACCGGTGCCATGTGAGGAGTCGGCTGGCCGCTCAACCAGCTAGAGATAGTGGGACCCTGCTGGGTCCTACATGACACACTGACGCCAGCCTGGCATCGGTTCCACCTGCCAAAATAGCTAAGCCATTCGGGAACAAGGGGGCACGACCTCCCCGCTGGACGCGGCTAGGGCGGACCCCCGCGGGCTGCCGGGCCGAACCCATCATGGGCCGAAGCTAGCGCAGGATGGGCCACCCCCTCGGGCCAGGTCGGACCCGCAGACCAGGTCGGATCCCAGTCCGGACCCAGGTCGGGCCGGACCGGACCCAGACCTATTTGATCTGATTTCACCTTTTCACCCATAACTTGGGCTACAGGTGTCCGATTAATGAACCGTCTATGGCGACAGAAAGATTGGAGCAAGAAGGTTATTTTGGTATACCTCAATCGAGTTTCGGACATAGTTGGGGTATGACTGGGTTGGATCAAACATAAGTCCAACCGGGCCCTCAGATCGGAAATGCTAATAACTCACAGATCGGGCATCCGATTGACGCACTGTCCGTTGCGTTGAGACCCCTATGACGAGATAAACCTTTGAGATACTTATTAATGGGACTTAGTGGTAGTTTTCTTGTCGACACTTGGCTTGAGGAGTGAACCCTCCCGAAATCATGCGTGCTTTGTGGAAACACTGTGGATGGCTGTGCACTAACGAATGTTCCTGGATCATGTGCCGGTCCGACAGTTCTGAATTCTATTCCTGGATCACATGTTGGTCCAACAGAATATCTTTTCCTCGATCATGTGTTGGTCCGACAGCTCTAAAGACTGTTCCTGGATCATGTGTTGGTCCGACAGTTCTGACTTCTGTTCCTAGATCATGTGTTGGTCTGACAGAATAGCTGGTCCTCGATCATGTGTTGGTCTGACAGCTCTAATAATTCAGTGGCTATATCTGATCATATCTATCTCTCTAAATAAGTTATATACCTGTGTGAGATGAGTCAGTAACTCTTGTGTTTTCTCGTGATTGAGATTGATTACCTGATAACTTAGGTATATGTATGGGCATAAACCTAAGTGGGGTTATCTATTGATTTCATACTTTGTGGTTTATCCTTGTTGGATTTTGTGAGACCTTGAGAATCTAGAGGTCCCTACTGAGTATTGTTATACTCACCCATGTATGGGCTATGCCCGCACCTTGTGGTGTTGGATGCAGACAATAGAAAACGCTGACTGAGGCTGAGTAGTAGGAATGGACGGTACTCGGAGGTGGATCTTACGGCAAGTCGGTGCACAGAGGAGACTGACGGACGTGGAGTGCCGAGGAGGACATAAGTACCTACCCTTCAGGTAGGAACCCCAGAGGACAACCCTGTGTCTACTTTACTTTTCTTCAGTTGTACTTTCTTTTCAGTTGTACTTGTACTTCCCTGTTGGGCTTGTATTTCCGGCCCCATTTACTTTTTCAGCAGTCTTTTGTATACAGCTTTATTTAGGGTTTTTCTTTCAACTCGTACTTTGTTGAGAGAGGTTACTCTATATAAAGGCAATGCCTTCCTTGTTTTGTTAATTAAACTTTTGGTGCTAGTTACTGGCCCCTGGCCTATGGAAGGCAGGCTTGGGGTAGTCACGGCACGAGCCCCAGGGGATGGGTCGTGACAAATAATTTTAAATTTTCTATTTTCCAACCATATAAATTATAATTTTTTAATTTTAATTAAAATTTCAAATCAATTTTTTTTAATTTATAATATTTTTTTTCATTTACTCAAATTAACAATGTTCTTAATGGGTCATGGTGGTAATAATTAATTTTTGGGAAAATTAATGGAAAAGATAAATTCCTAAAAAAACTAAAAAAAATTCTCAAATATAAATATTTGAGATTATTTTAACCCATATATTATTAAAAAAACTTCATTTTACATTATTTTATCCTCTTGAACATTGAATAATAACATTATCATTTATATTATTACATAAAATTCTACTCCTATACATTATAAAAGGATTCATCACTAACCCAATTCTCATCATACCCAAAGCCTCTTACATTTGACCAAAATATTCTCAAATAATTGTACAACACCCCTATAATTATCCTAGAGTTTCTTTTAATCTAAATATACCACCACCCAAATATTTGATCCAATTTTAAATGGGGCTCTTCCATGGAGTAATGTAAAATTCTAAATTTCATCATTTTCATTTTTTTCCTCCATACACTATCTACTGAATCTGAATCCAATATTCACATGTTGAAATAATTATAGTATTTAATATTTTAAACATAAATATTATTATTTTTATGATATCACCATTTTCTACCTTCCTCCCAACCATTAAAAATAGCTATATCGACTTTGTTATGTGCTGACTACCGCCTCTATATGGGACATAATCAATTTTTCATAACTTCTCCAAATTGATTGTTCAAAGGGTGTATTTATAGAATAGATAATATATTTTAGATTTTATTAAAACAATGATAATATAAATAAATTCCAACCTTATTTACATTCAAGAAAAAATGATAATAAATATCATGTAAATGTGCAGATAACTGCCTCCATGAAGAAATTCTTTTCACATTACATATTTACTTTTATTAATTTTACTACTATCATAAAATATAAATCACTACCTTAAGAAAATATAAAAAATATCATTATACTTATAGAGTAATTAAATTATGATGCAATAAACAAATTCTCAAATATACTCCCTAATCAATTATAAAATGTTCTTGATTCGGTCTCTTTAACAACCCACAAGAAAAATGATATAATTTTTTTTATCATGGATGATTATAGAAACATAAATGTAAGTATTATCATAAAAAATGAGAAAATAATATTTTTTAATCTATTGTAAGGGATAAATTATTATTTAATGTACTATTCGTATACAACCACTTTATTCATAAAAAAATCATAAAACAAACACACCAGTAAATTCATCTGCAATAATTGTACCCAAAATAATCATGGAATGAAAATGGAACATTAAAATTCATTATAAAAAAATATTAACCAGTACCCTAACTAAAATATAAATGATAAAATTCCTATCAATGAATGGGGATTGACATCAACATTATAAAGAATTTGAAAAATAATTAAAATTATATGTATATATATATATATAATCCAAATAAATAATTATTAACTTATAAATGTGTAATAAATAAATTTAATATAGTATTGAAAATGGTGATGAATATTAATAAGTTAATTAAATAAGTGATTAATAATTTTATGTTAGTTATAATTAAGGTTACATAATTTTATACTAAACAAGAATACATTGTTAATGATTTTTCATAGATTTATTTCCATTCATTGAGTAATAAAGATTTTCCTTGAATCCCATTCTAATAAGTTAAATTGTTTTAAAATAATTATATATATATTCCTCTTTAATTTCAATATATTTTCTATTATTTCTCATAAAATCCTTTTAATGGATTTTTACTTCAAATATTGTTATATATGTAAGGGATTCTCGTCTATTTTTTATCATAGAGATTTATTTCATATTGACCATTTTTTTTTATTTTTTTGAGGTTTATATACTAAATATTTAAGTATTTTTATCATTTTATTCATTAAATTGAAACTATTTTCAAATATATCATCTATTATACCTTTCAGGGGTTTATGATTCAAAGTATATTGATGTTTTAAGGAGCTTTTGCATGCATCAACTTCTTTACATAGGTCAAAATAATCCCTATTTGAAAATGGTTTTAAAAAATGGTATTATTATATTATATTAAGATATTATACTACCTTTCCATCAAATATTACTTGAAATTATATTTATGAATTTATTTCTTCATCAATTTTGATAATGTTAAGAATAATTTTCATTCTTTCTAAATGAGGCCTTTCTCTTCGACATCATTGTTCGACCTCCCAAACATTTTACTACTTTAATACACTGAAATAAATGTATTTTTTTTCTAGGTATTTTTAAATTTTCCTCTACTTATTTTCAAATTAATGATTCATCACACTCTAAATGATGTGGGTTACATTAAATGAAAACATATAAAAATAAAGTGTATAATCCAACCTGATGGTACTATTTTTCTTTAACTCTACATTTCCTTTGGAAAAACCATTAAATCATTAAAAATTATCTATTTTTTAATATTATTTCTATCAATTTAAAAAAATTATTTTTTTTAGTGTTATATTTTTTTAAAAAAAATATTTAAAATGTGACTTGAAACATCATCTTTTATGAAAATGGTAAAACAAATTCTAAAAAATAATTTACAGTTTCAGTCATCATTCTAAGAATTATTTTTTAAAATGAACACAATGTATGTTTTATAATGGTTTTAAAAGTGATTTAAATTATTTATTTTTAAAATAAAATAAAATAATTTTATATTTTCTAAATGTAAAAGATTATTTTTTTAAAGATTATTTTTTATTTTTAAGGTGATATGAGAGACATGAGAATTTAATAAATAATTACTCAATGTTTTTATGTATTCTCACAGAAATAATTTTATAGAATCTTTAATTTACATAATTCAATCACCTTTTTTAATGGATAATGTTCAAATGTTTTATGAATATCATTTTATTTTTTGATGAAAATATTTTAAGAAGTTATAAAGCATGTCAAAGAGTGGTAATCTTCATTTTTTATGTGGTTTATCCAATAATCAAAAAAGGTTCTTTTCTTCTTCTTCAAAATAAATTGGAATTCCTTTTGGTACACTTGTGATATGATATTATAATACCATCCACTATCTTTCTATAAATGTTTAATAATGATGATGTATTAATAAATTTTCCATAAAACAAATTTCATCCCATATAGTAATTAATTTATTAACATATAATGAATTTTTTATGATAATGTGGTAATATTATTTGTGGTTTTCATCATGTGATGGTTTGGAAATGATAAATCACTGAGATATATTGGGTCTATTACTCCAAATGGCCTCAAGGCCTTCATTTTTTTATTTTATTATGGATAATCCCCCTTTTAAAGGTTGAAGGGGAACCCGTACATAACCCGTAAGCCCAAGGCCCAAGGCCCGACTGACTCGTAATACATGACCCGAAGGCCCAGAGGCATATCATGACCAATACATGACCTGTAGACCCATCCCACTTGAATTTCTCCTCCCCAGATTCTACGTCATTGATCACCTAGCTCCCCACCTTGCATTACTGATCGGCTAGCATTGCCCTGTACAAAGCTGCACAGTTCATAGTCCCGATGGCGGCTGTCATACCCTCTCATTCTTCCAATCCTGTTAGCTCTGCATCTGGTGGTTGCTACTCTTGTTTCTTTGATCCTCTTCTAGGTAATGTTTTATGTGAACTGGGCTACTCCATAGTCTTTGTGGCCTAAAGGCCCTGTGGCCCGAAGGTCTTTGATGGCCCTAAGTCCCTTGAGACCCATAAGCCCAAACTGGTGGCCCAAAGGCCCAAATCGGATGAATAGTTCCAGCTGCTACAGTACCGAACAGTATTTACTACAGCACTACTACAGTGATTGCTACAGTACTACTACAGTACCCCCTAGAAATTCGCCTCCACCTGATTTTGAACCTAGGTCTTTTGGATGCTAAGCAGGAGCCCTTACCACTCGTGCATGGGCTCGTTGGCTTATATGAGTTAATGATTTTAATTATTGACATATTTCTTTATCACAACATACATCATGGGATTTTTTTTTTCCAAAAAACATATCATGGGATTTATTTTATTCACCACATGAATCTTGGGAATTCATTTTTCTCACAATATATAGCCTATTAATTTTTTTCCACAACATGTAATGTCAAAATTCCGTTTTTTCATAATATATTGTGTGGTATTTTTATTTTTTCACAAGTTTAATCATAGAAATAATGTTTTTTATAATATTATGATTTTATATACTTACGTTTTATGACATGGTTTTTGGTAATGTTATGTTTCAATAAAATATTATATTACTGTGTTATATGCCAATTATTATGCTTTATTCATCATGTTTATCATCCATAATTTACCCACTAATTTTATATAATATTTGTTTGTTCATATGATATTATATGTTCATCTTTTGTAACTTATGGATACCTTTTATTTATACAAGTTTTTTTTAATAATACATTTAACACTTTATCATGTTTTCTCATATTCTGATGATCCAACCCTCAAATAATTTTTTATATGTATTCCCATATTGTTTATATGATAAATTTTTTTTGTTTCCTCTTTTCGGAAAAATTGAATACAAGACTATATATAGAACATATTTTCATCTAGATATTTTTTATGGTACTTTTTTAACTCAAAAAAAGGAAATATTATTATAGTGGAATAAATTTATTTTGGGATAAAAAATATTTGGTAGGTAATATTAAAATACATAAAACTATTCATTCTTTATAATATGTTATTATTGCTAAATATTATTTTTATCTTATGGAAATTATTTTAAAATGTTATGTTTATCCTGTATCAACTCAATTAGTAACATATACTGTGTGTAAATAATTATTTTTTAGTACCAAACTCTGGAGTGTAGGCTGGGGTAGTACAGTACTCACTTATAGATCTTATATCTTCTTTGCTCTATATTGAGGAAAAAGAACATTAGTGACCATCATAATATAATGAATCACATAAAAAAAGATTCATAGTCATTATTTCCTCATAGAATAATTTTTAATATTAAATAGATATATATCCCCTATAAAAAACTTTATAGAGATTTCTATGGAAAATCTATAGAATAAATTGTAAGAAATTTGTATTCAAAATATAATCCCCAAAATTTTCTAATAATTTTTTTTTGTAACAAATTAATAGTTTTATGATTCTATATATTTCACTAAAAATAAATATATTGAGAAATAATCATTCCATTTGAGAAAATATATGTAGTAAAATGCTAGAGCTTTCACTCTTAAACTGTAAGTTGTGATCACTCCTATACATAAATCACCTAGGTTAAACAGTGTACCTCATCCTTGGAAATAGATACAATGACCTCCTCTTAATAAAAATACATTTGATGTAAAAAAATAAGTAAAGTATATATCATAATGAAAACCAGTTGAGAATGGTTTATTTATCCAAAAAAAAATATTTCTAATGGTATTTCATTGCTACTTTAGGGAAATATCTATTTAAATTTATAAATATTAGAAATCTTGATGTGGAGGGAATAAGTAATTTTCCTAAATAATAAATTTATCACAAATTTTTTGGGTGGAAATCCATGATTACTTTACATTCAATAATATAATAAAAATTATTATGGATAAAGGGAGAGTAACTTTGGATAGCCACACAATGAATGTAGTTATAGGGACCCAATATATTAGTGGGAACTCTACCATGAATAATAAAATTGGATCCATATTTGGATGAATTGATGAATAAGGATTGATTTTAAACCTTTGTGTTATAATATTTTTCACTCATCGAAAGATGTAAATCCCTAAAAAAAATTCAATGTCTAGTGACATGGTGCTTAGAATGACTTACCATGAGTTGGAAATGAATTATTTTTCTTACTGGTGTAATTTTTATCAATAGATTAAAACCCATTTTTAATTACCATTTAGACTATTTTTACATTTAAAAATAACTTATATAGGTAAACCATGTGTCCTTGTGGGTATCTCAAACATAAAGAATTGATTTTATAGCTTAAGGATCTCAAATAAACATTTGTATGAAAATGTATGTCCATAAAATGTTAAAGAAATTTTTTTGATGATTTATATATGAAAATTTAGAATAATAATATATATTCAATAAGACTCTAATTCCCCAAGAAATATATTTATTTGGGGCTCCTCTAATTCCCTGAATCACCAATGTACATTAAGGTTTCTTCAAAGAAACTAGAGCTAAAATAAAAAGCGAACATGCCAATTATGAGTCTTCACTAAGTCCTTGATGTGCCATAATCAATCAAGATTCCACCATAATATATAAAATTCATCATAAAAAAAACATTTGGTTCCACTAACCATTGAACTCACTAATGTATCATCAACTGAATGTCTTTATCTTGGAATATGCAGTGAATTTGGAACCCACATAATCTCTCCAGTTCCCTAGCCAACATATTTACAATAAATACTCCTAGAGGTTAAACAATAAGTTGGACATTGATTTTGATAACTCTAAAAAAATGTAAAACACTCTCTAGGTTTTACATATGATAATTGTTTAGCACATACTTTAGTAAGACATATACTTAAGTTTTTACAACACTATAGTGCCCCCAATACCTTAGTTTTCCCCATAATAAAACACTCTTTCTAATTAAATGTGAGTCACTCTTATACATATACCATTATTAATGTGACTCTCTAGTTCCTAGGATATTATATTTTCACGTAGTTATAAACATATCATGTGACTAGAACTTCACGCCTATATGGGAACCAATTAATGATTCTCTTCTCAATGCACCATCATGATGTTTTCGGTATAAGCATAAGTTAAAACCCATGGTAATGGTTATTGAAAATAATGTTTCCATTACCCTATAACTAATAAATATTCTTTATAATAAAATTGAATCCCATACAATGTGGCCCCTATACTTGAGTAACATGCACATAGATTTTAAATATGACGTTCTTCTATTAAGAATATGTCACACCTTTTTCATGCATGTTCATGACTATTTACCATAGTTATTTGAATCCTTTACACTATATATCCAACATTTTATACATTTTTGAATTCCCAATTATCACTGATATTTCAATAATAAAAAAATTGGATATAAAATTTTTCACACAAAAATATTCATTACTATCAAATAAATATGAACAATTAAATAGAATCTGTATCTTTCTTTGTCATAACTAATAAACAAAGGATTATTATAGCTTACCTTTTGATAGGTATCCTACCATTCCCAATAATAAACTAACTAACACAAAATTTGGGATACCATTAAGCATAATTCCCATTATTAATATGTGTATCCCTCAAGAGCTTCATTATAAACCATCCAAAGTCATTTGAGATCATATCCATAATGTGGTGTGTTACAATCCATACAATTTAAATTTTATGCTAATACACATAGGTTATATGATGTGTAACTAACATACCAAATCATTATCAGGTACCTTTATCATTGTAGTACCTTCATTTTGAATTTTAACAACTCAGATTTGGTCCTATTCATATAACCTTAAACTATTATAGACATTGGCCCATCACACATGACCGTAACTGGCACACCCATACTCATGATTAATGACCTAAAAAGGAACTATAATGTTCATTTTAACATGATATAATAATTTGTAACATTCCTTATAAATTGGAATTAAACTACATAGTTTTTTATTCCCTTCATAAAGAAAAAATTTAATTTCCTATAACTGGACCGATTCTATCAACACCATACCTCTTGCATTCACAACATATTCATTAAGTCATCTTATGAGAACATTAATTCTATAGTAAATAGATTAATACTTCCATTAAGAACAAAATATATTTTGTACCATTTTTTCCATCCAAGAGAACTTAAATACATGTGTAACATCCAAAATAATTCTTCAAAGACCTTAAACCCCATCATAATTTGATTTATTACCCAAAAAACATTAAATTAAATCATAAACCCCTTAAGAATTTTTGGATAACATGAAAATCCACCATAACTTTTATGACTTCCAAGAAGGAATTAAAATCTATAGTTCTAACCGATATATATATAATCTATAAATATTTATACACATATACAACATCATAAAAAATCTTGATATAATAATGAAATGAAATTTCACTAAGTGTTTTATTAAATAAATATTTATTTAACACCTTGTTATATATAAAACACCCAAAAAAATATTATGATATGTTAAATTAAAATTATATATTTATAAAATAACCATTAATTTTTTGGTATAAAAGGAACTAACCATTTCACAAGATCTATGAAGGAATTAAATATCATAGATTAATGAAAGTATCCCATATGAAGCACATTTATCTGAGCATCAGATGTAGATATCTTAAAAATGGTTTTATCATAACTAATCCCATACAAAACTTGAATAATTACATTATGAGGTAAATTATAAGTAAGATAAATTAAAGATATTGGAAATTCCATGGGATATATGTGAGTGGAATGACCACAAGTGAGAGTCACCAAAGAATTGTTTATGCATTGATATTACTTGAGGATGTGGAGGTGCTATGTAAATATAAAATAGGTTGATATAAACCTATAATTATTAATTCAATAATTTATTCACCATTGTATATTAAAATTTTACCTTTAAAGAAAAAAATGTTTACTTGTCTATGAAAAAAGTTTTTCTTTTTATTTCTATATGAAAGCAACATGTATATGTTTTAAAATATTAATTTTGAAAAATAAACATCCATTTTTAATTACATATTTCAATGTTTTCTATATATGGAATTTTGATATTTTTAAAAAATAATAGCTGATTAGTAAAAAATATTTTTTTACTAAAATATTAAAATTTATGATTATATCATAATGTAAGTATAATGTAAAATATCATAAAAAATTAAAGATGAAAGATATATTAAATGGTTAAAATAATACATTTAAAAATAATATTATGAATTCATAAAACCTATGTTTTAAAACATATTTTTTATTTTCCAATAAAAACTACTTTCTGCTTTCTCTTTTAATTAAATATTATTTTTTGTATAATTCGGTTTTGGATTCATTTTAAAGACACGTAATATTTTGTTTTATTATAATTAATTAATTTTTATCATGAAAAAATATATTGATATTTTATTACAATGCCTAAATTTTGAATATAAAAATAAACTTTTTTAAAAAATGAATTTTTAGGGGTCACAGGCGCAAATAATGAAATTAATTTTTTTTTAAACAAATATTTTTTTTATAAAAAAAATTAATATGTTTAATAATTATATAAATTTTAATTAATAAGGTTCATTTTTTATGTTCATAAAGAACAATTTATTTAGGAAAACACTTGTTACTTTTTTATGTAATTTTTTTAAAAGTAATAAATCTATAGATAATAGGATTGAAAAATGTATAAAACATGTTTATAATTTGGTGGTTGAGGGATGTTAAACAATATCCTCTCCCCAATTACATTATTGAAAAAAAATTCATCCTTTATTCTTGAATAATGTATTAACATTATTTTACAATAAATGTTATTTACAAAAATTACTTTCCCTCAACATATAAAAGGGGACTTACATAACTCCTTCATGGCTCTCAAAAATTGGGGTATCCTCTTGAAACCCAAAACTTTTAGGTCTTATTATAAACCTACATCACTTAAAAATAATTATTTCACATGAAATTAGACTATGACCCCATTTACAGGGAATTATCCATGAAAAACTCAAATATCATGATGATGATTGAGTGTGTTCTAGTAATAAAGATTGAAGGTAAGTGTTTTGGATCTTTTTTTTCAGATTTACATGATTCATATTCACTACTAATTTTAATTTTATGGTGAATTTATTGAGTATTGATTCATATTTCTCCAAAATATCATAAAATATAGTGTAATTAAAAACCCATCACATGTTCTACCTTTATGGATTTTTAATTCTAATGAGAATGATGATGTAAGGGTTAATGTTAACTCCACTCCATTCATTGAGTAAAGATGATTCCTTTGAAATATTAATCTTATATGCCTTGTTTCCTTCCAAAAACAGATCTTTTCCTTTTTATTTATATTCCCCTCTATGGTGAATGCTTTTTTAAATAAATCAAATTACCTTGAAGAGTTTATTTGTTAAAAAGTGTATCATTATTGAGAATAATTATCATCCTCTTTAACTATGGAATCCACTCCTTGTCTATAATCTCTATTCACACAAAATTTTCATCCTTTTAATAAGAAATTTAAATATGTGTTATCTCATGTGTAATTAATTTTTCCCTTATCCCCTTTTAAACATAATTTTTTATTATCCTTTTCAAGATGTGGGATATTAAAAAACTCATTTTAAAATGTAAAATGAGATCTTCTAAAACCACTATCATTAATTTTGTACTGGTCATTTTCATAAATTATCTACATTTTTCTCTATCATATTGTAATACCTTGAGATTTTTTTGAATTATTATTTTTTGAATTAATTTAAACTTTTTGATATTTTTATTTTACGCAACACTAAAGATATCTTATTTTATATTAAATCACTATGTTTGGATTTCAATACATGCAACACCAAATTAACCAGGAATAACATGCAACATAACCATTAGCTTTAACTACAAAGAACATTGAGGATATCTTGCATTACATGCAATAATGACTTTCCTTTATGGATTGTGTAACACACAAGACCAAGGATTACTAAAAAATTATATATTATTAAAATATGATTATTTAATATAATAAGATATAAAATAGGTGTTAAATTAGTGGTTATAAATAATATTAACTAATTCATGAAAATATATGGCGTACACAATATAATATGAATTCATAGGTTACTAATTAATTATAAATGAACATGAAAACAGATTGAATGTAAAAGGAAATATTATTATTTTTATGGTCAAAAAGTTGTTTTACCATAATAAATTAAATTAAATACAATTATAGATTAATATTAGTTTAATATATATGTTTTATATTAGATCAAATATTTTTGATATTCATTCAACATTTTTCATATAGATAAGATAAGAAAAACCTTAATTTTATGCTTCAAACATATATTTTTATAAATCTAGTTTTAACACCTTTTAATGGAGAACCCATTCTAAATCCCAATTTTGAAACTTTTATAGACTTAATATGTCAAAATAAAATTTATATTGTAAATATAAACATAAAAATAAATTGAGGATAATTTTTTGTTATTTTTCTCTATGGTTTCATTTTTTTTAACGATTAGTTAAAAATACTAAATTTTAGTTCAAAACTGCTTTTTCATCTAACTAAATTATAAGGTGAAATTATATTTTAAATTCGTTTAAATGTTTAATTAGATAATAGTTTTATAAATTAATAAAATTTAGGTCATTGAGATCAATTTTTCTTTAAACTTGTGTATTAAAACATAACACTCTTTTCAATGTTTTTACTTTAAAAAACCGGCATTGTCGGCCAGACTACGAGATTAATTTTAAATTAATTTCTACCACTTATGTTATTGGAATTTTGAAAAAATGGATTATATATTTTGAATAATAATAATTTATAATGTATAAATATGTAAACATAGTTTTCAACAAAAAATATTAGTGAAAGTGGTTAAAATAAATTACATCAATTAAGGTTAAATTAAGTTTAATAAGGGACTAAACCATAGTCTCAAGACCCAAAAAAACTATAAACCTAACCAAAATCCAATTTATGGCCACATTTCTACCATATACTTACTCTTATTGAAATTGGATCATTATAGGGTCTATTTTCAACATGAAAAACGTGGGTGGAATTCACTCTTCAAATATTTTCAAGAGTTCCACTCCTCCTTCCATATAAAATGCCACCACCTATACCTATTCTTTACACCTATAAACCCACTTAGTTTCAAAAAATATATTCCCATTACACTTCCAAACATCCCTCCATTACTTATTTAATCCTCACTTTAGGTATAAAGACTTCCAAGGAATCTTTTTGGCGTAAACCAAAAGGGGTTACCCGATTAAGAGGTAATGCCTTCTCTCAAGATCCTTTCTTATTTTTTCTTTGTCCACCCCCTCCACTTTATTTATTAAATGATTTTATAGAAAAATAACCCTAAATATAATATTTTGTTTTTATGCTAGGTTTTCAACATAAAATTACATATACCTACATCTAATGGGTAACAAATATATTGTTTACATGTACGGTGAATTACTACCTCACTAAATGATGATTGTTCATTTTTCCTTTACCACCTCTCATGGTGGAAATTATGATAGAAAATATGTTTATATATGTTATATATTATATTTATTATGTATTTAAGATTATTTTTTCTTTTTAAAGCATAAATCTTCTTACTTTTCATTTGGTGTAAATATGACAATTTCGTTTGAGGAAGTGTGTATTACCACCCCCTCAAATCGATGTGATTCATTCACACACTACAAGGAATGTATTAAGGATAGTTTTAGTGAAATTTTATTATATATATATATATATAATTATAATTATAATTTAATGATATTATATAAATATATACATATAGGTAATTTTATTTATTTCTTTCAATACAATAATAAAAATGGAAATAGTGTTAATACGTACGTATGGATTACTATCTCCATGAATAGTGTATTCAGATTCATACTTCTATATTATATAGATTATTATAATACACATATAATGAATATAAATAATATTTATATCATATTTTACATTCTATAAATCATTATTTACTTATAAGAACCAAATATATAATGAATTAAGACATCTATGAAAAACAAAGTGAATATTACCTAAAATGTAACCTTAACATGGAGTTGTTAACAAGAGATTATTATATAGTCATAATCAAACCATATAAGGTATTAGATATAAGAACATGGTTATAATATATATATATATATATGTATAATAAACTTATATTTATTATAGAAAAGGTTTGTATGAGTACAAAGTGAGTCAGGACACAAGGTAAGGGGATTTCATCTCACTTTTTATTTTTGTGATATACTTACTTTATTCACCACCCATTACTTTTGTGTAGTATGTATAATTCACATGGATTTAATTGATAATTATTATAGTTAAATTTATGTTTATTTACATATTCATTATATAACATTTATTTCATGGGGTTTATGTTTCAAAAGTTACCAAATCTGTAAAATAGTTTTGTCTCAATTTGCCTTCTTTGAGACTCATGTTTTGTTATGTACCTAAATTCATTTTGAGGTGTATATACTTACATTTTATATAATATATCATAAATATTCATATTTTAATGATATTATTAGCTTCATTTAATTTTCTTTTCTTACACGGAGAGTATGATCCCAAGATACCAAGTGATAAGAGATTATTGAAACAATCCATCGCTTTTCAGAATTGTTTGTATTTATGCTTCCTTTGATGATATATTATAAAACATATCTCAATAAAATTCATGAAATTTATTCTCCTATGGTTATTCATGATATATTCAGGTAATGGTACCATCTTTCTACTCATTGTTACATAAGATAGTTAAGAAATTATTTTTAAGAAAACCTGATTATACCCTCTCTTTGGTCAGAAATTTGTGTTCCTTAAAACAAATGTTTTCTAAAAAGGATTTTTAAGAATTTTATACTATTATCCTAAAATTATTAAAATAAATTTTTACCATTTTTTATTTTACCATTTTTTTCAAAGTAATCTTCTTATCAATTTCTAAATGATGCATTTTTCTAACATTTTTACCGTGAAAAAGGAATGTTCATTTTACCTTATACAATGGGTACGAATTTACCCACAATAAATTATTTGAAGATTTATTTACATGTTTTGAAGTATAATTTTCAAGATTTTTTTTAAATATATTTTCAAGGAAATTGTTTTCAAAAGGTTTTTAATGTTATTTTATAAGTTTTTAAGGAAAATGATTTTCAAAAGGTTTTATGTTTTAAGGGTCATTTTTTTAAGAAGAAAGGATATTTACCTCAAGAAATGTTTTCAAAATATCCTTCCAAGTTATTTTCAATATAATGTAAAATAAATTAATTTTACTCATGCCCTTATAGTAAATTATCCAAAGGTTATATTCATATTCATTCTTGAATGGTTTATGTTTTGATAAAATGATGCTGATGACACCTGTTTCACTTCCATGAGTTTAATGCTTTTAAACCCCACTTCTTTTCAAAAATTATGATTTCATGAAGTGATTATGAAACCTATCTATTTCATAGGTTATGATGTGATGAAATTTTAATAATTCCCATTTAATTTCATAGGTTATGATTTTATGTTTATAAAACCTATCTCTTTTTATGGGTCATGATATGATGAAAGTTTTATTATCTTATAGGACATGTATGAATGGTTTTATTATGATATGAGTGATACCTATATCAATATACAATGAATTGGGTAATGATAAGTTTTATATGACCTCGAAGGGTACACAGGCTGCAGCCCAATCCCAAAAACAAGATGGTATATGGGTTGTAGTCCAAGCCTAAAAGAATAAGGGTACATGGGTTGTATCACAATCCTGAAAACAAGAAGGTACATGGGTTGTAGCCCAAGCATAAAATAAAGAAGTTACATAGGTTATAGCCTAATCCTAGAAACAATAAGGTACATGGGTTGTAGTCCAATCCTAAAATTAAGGGGGTACATGGGTTGTTATCCCAAGGTTGAAGTAGGTACACGGGTCATAACCCAAGCCTAACTTGTTATAAAGGTGTTGGTAGGTAGCCTTGACATAAACTTTTCTATTATTATATGTATGCCATAAATCCTATGTCATATTCCTCAGTTACAATTTCATGGATCATGATGTTTATTTCCTTGTGATTCATTTCTTAAGAACTTCCAAGATTTCTCTTATAACTCATGTTTATGATATTTGATATGTATGGTATGATATTCCAATGTTATGATCATATTCTCATACCTCTATGTTCATGTTTATACTTTCATTTCTCCTAATTTTACATTTACGGATCATTTGAACTCACCCATTTTTTATTTTTCCTTTTCCAAAGTTATGAAGAAAGGTTTTAGGTAGAAGTACTAAAGGTGGAGATCTTTATGGGAGATGTTGAAGATCATTCATTAGGATAGAATATATATTTTTACAAGTTTCTAAAGACACTAAACTATTATGGTCCCCATGTATGTATTTTTATAATGTACTGAATATTCATCTAAAATGTTGTTATATCCATGTATGTTAAGCCTCAGTCACTATAGTTGGTATCAAAGGAAAGGTTTAGTTAACTTTTGGAAAGTAAGATGAGAAAAATTCAGAAATTTCCCTA
This sequence comes from Viscum album, assembly GCA_963277665.1. NCBI lineage: Eukaryota > Viridiplantae > Streptophyta > Magnoliopsida > Santalales > Viscaceae > Viscum > Viscum album. Next base: position 1,322,182,758 of record OY728142.1, on the reverse strand, counting down.
AGTATATTTCTAAGGATATGTGTAGGGATATATATATGGGAATGTATAAGGATGAGTTAAATTTTAGAAAAATGTCATGGAATTTTGGTAAATGATAGAGTGAGTGATTTCATAGGAATAAATGCATGTCTGGATACTAAAAGTGGATGTGGATTTGTAATAGATACACCTAAGGGTAGCAACTCCAGCAAAATGTTCTGAGAATGAGTTGTAGCGACTTGGGTTTTAGCCCTTTTATACTTTGGAATATTCTTACGGATATTTCCAGAGCTAGGAGTGAAGTTGGCGTGCGATTCCGAGGCCCGGTGTTCCCGGAATTAATTTTATAATTTTTGTACTATGCGCATGGTGGGGTTGTGTTTTCTCCTAAATGGTAGCTCAGATCAGAAATCTGAGGGCACAATTGTGTCTCGGGCGTGCTGTTTACCCTAGGCGGGGTGTAAAATATGCAGGCGTGGGCCTACTGTGGAAAAAGCCACCAGGGGCATTTTTGTAAATAAATGGAAAATTTTATTTATGGGTGTCAGCTCAAATAACTCCTGAATGGAGTTTCAGATCAAAATTATGAGTTCAGCATTGCGTTCAGAATGTTGTGTTTACCCTAGGGGTGACCTAAATGTCTCTGTGTCAAGAGGTTCAGTTGGGGGCGTGGGCGGTGATAACTTTAGTTATTAAAAAAAATTAATAGAAATCAATCTACTCCCCTCCCTCTCCTTCTTCCTTGGTGAGAAGGGGTGAAACCACCACCCTCATCCTCCTTCGATAGAACAAGGCACCATAGATGCCTGTTTTTGGCACCGATCGATAGTGGATTGAGCTTCATAGCATTACAAGCCTTGTTCTACACCTGAAACTTCAGAGTTTCGCCCAAAAGGTAGGTAATTTGAGTTTTAATCCCCAGATCCCATTTATGGCCTGTTTTTCTTAATATTGAAGCCATATCTGTGTAGATCGGGCTCCCAGGGTTGCACTGTTGGTCGTAGATCTGCATTTGGACCACCAGGGTGCCCTCGACGGTCTGCGAAAGGTCCGCCGAAGGGGCACCAGTGCGGCGACACTGGCAGTGGGTCATGGCGTGGGAGCACTGCCGGAGGAAGGGACCACCGCGCGATGGCAGCGGTCCAGCGTCAATCAGCGGCGACCCTAGTAGGGTTTTTCTGTGGGCGGCTACGTGCATGTGGGGCGCCGCGCGATGGGAGAATTGCAGGCCAGAGTGGCCAGTAGTAGCGGTGACAGGGTCGGCCGGTGCGGGCTGGCCTAGGTTGGGTGGACCGGCTGGTTTGGGCCGGTCCGACTCTTCGCGAGTCTTGGGGTTCTTAAAACCCCCGTTTCTTGCAATCCAGGGGTTAGAATCACGAGCCATATGCGGTGATGTGACTATGGCGACAAGATGAACCCTTTGAGGTTGGTTCAGAAATTTTAACATTTGGGATCATGGACTAGGAGCTTAAAACGTCGAATATAATAATAATATTTTATTTTTATTCAACTTCTGACCATCATAACTTCTAACCGGGGCATTTGATTGATGTTTTGTTAGTGGTGTTGAGACCCTGATGGTACGATGGAATTTTCAAGGTAGTTTTTGGGCGTTGTGACTGAGGATAGGGTGTGGATCCCACGAGGCTAGTTTTTGGCGTTTACAGAGAAACATGCTTTTCCGTCCTGTGTCCATTTTGGATGAACTAGTATTTGATATCATGTGTGTTTTTTCAAGGGGATCAAAATGGTGGGATTCTCTTGATGAGTTTTGGGAATGAGGTGTGGGCCCCACCTGGGCTTGCTATGGTGAATAGTACCTTTTTCACCGGTTGTCCGTTTTTGGTGAGTAAATAGCTTATCCTGCATGTTTTTCCGCGTAGATCGTGGTGGTGGCCTCGGTATAGGCTTGGGAGATATGTAGTGTGGTGATGTTGCAGGTCGCTCAGGTTAGCGATGTTTGGACCAACAGTGGTTGAGTGTACTCCCTTGGTTTGTTCCTATGAGGGTTAATGTGACATTACAACCTTAGTATAGGTTTGCGATCCCCTCGATAGGATGTTTTCTTGATAGAGTTGTGGAATCCCTCCAGTGGGTCCAGAGTAGGATCCTCTAGCTTCGCATCCCTGGATTGGGTTCTTGGTATCGCTATTTCTGCTTATCCCCTAATGGCGATCCCCTATCTAGCAGGTTAATCCTGTAGGGTTTGAGGCATCATCAGAAATATGATCTCCCACATAATGGGATGTGCATAATAGGGTTGTGGCATCATCGGGTATACGATCCCCTACTCATCATGTGGTTTATAGTAGGGTTGTGGTATCATCGGGTATATGATCCCCTACTCAGCACATGTTTTAGTAGGGTTGCAGAATCATTGGTTATATGATCTCTTACTCAGCACATGGTTTTTGGTAGGGTTGGTGCATCATTGGTTCAATCCCCTACATCACTAATTATACCATATGGGGTTTCCGGCATCGTCATGACCATCTTCACACGGGTGACGATCCTCTATCTAAGTGATGTGAACTGTAGAATGCCAAATCAGGTTCTGGTATCCCCTAGTGGATCCTGGGAGTGATCCCCTATCTTTGAGATCTTCAAGATACCGGAGTGGGTTTTGGTATCCCCTAACAGACCCTAGGAGTGATCCCCTAACCGAGAAGTTTTGTGTTTCTGCTGTTTCAGTGTGATGTTCTCAGTGATGATATCCGACGAGCATGACCTCTCAGATGGGCATTTGGGATGTTGGTGTGAGAGCTGATGGAGTGTATCTCTTGGACGAGTGTCATCTGGGATGACAGAGCTTGTGGAGCATGTTCTCCTAGTTATGTACCAATCGCAGGAGATGGGACGGAACATCATGAGGCTTGGTGCATGAAATGAGTATATCTGGTTGTTCATGGTATATGTATGGTCATATACCTTAGAGGATATTCATGATGTACGTATGGGAATACATCTGAGTTAAGCTGACTAGTCGTGTTTAGCCAAGGATGGACTCAAGATGGAGATTCTCTCTTGTTTGTGTTCCCTCAAGCTAGGATGAGCTGACTGTTTCCTTTCAGTTGGTCCCTTTTATTTTTGGGGTTTTTTTGGGGTGCCTACTGAGTATTTTTATACTCACCCATGAACGAGCTTTGCCCACAAATGTTTGTGTCTTGTGCAGACCACATGCCTTTCGACAGAGTCCATGGAGGACTCGGAGTGGGCGAAACATTGTGAGTGATATTGACCATGGTGTTTACCGGAGTCGTACCGAGGAGCTTACTTGTGAGAACTTTTGACAATGATCCCCTCCTTCTGAGCACGTTGGAAGCTTTTGAATTTTACTTTTAGTGGGCCCTATATTTTCCCTTTTGTACTTTTTTTGTACTCTGGTTGTGGATTAGATGTATGCATGAATTTTTTTTCAGTTTTTATATATATCTATGCACTGTTGCATGGAGGTGTTTGTGGGTGCGTGTATACAGGTACCTTAGGCTAATCCCTCCCATGTGTGTGATAGCCTACTCAGCGCTAGTCACAAACCCATGGACTATTAGAGGCGAGATTGGGGAGCCGAGGTACGAGCCCTGTTTGGGTCAGGTCGTGATAGAGTGGTATCAAATGAGGTTCCACATTTGGGATCTATGAGTGTAGGTGTTCTAGCTGTGAGTTTTGTTTGGATTGCATCGTGGCAGTGTTAGGATGTTTTGAGTTCGGCTTTTAGGCAAGGGATTCCAGTTTTGGTGCGGCGGCCAATGTATCCATTCACCAGGACTCTGATAACCTGCCTTTTGATTCAGGACATTAGGACACTAGTCATAAGGACATAATGGTACATGCATCATATAGAACTAGGTTTTGGGTTTCCCTTGTTCTTCTTGAGTCAGCTCCCAAGATATACTCTTTGACCATGGTGTGACTTGGTTTTATTTCAGTATGCCTCCATGATGACAACCAGCAAGGGTTATATAGTGGGATTGTGGTGATGATCCACCCCGTGTAGAGGTTGTAGACTAGGGAATAGGTTCTGAGGATGGACCTCCAGGTGGTCTTCTGTTGAGCCACCACCTGTCGAGCAGCTGGTTGTGCTGGTAGTGTAGGATGAGGATGCGTGCAGGTTGAGTGCACTACATGAGTTTCCAGAGGTAGTGACCTCTGAGGTTCCAGGGTGATCAAGACCCTTAGTCAGCTAATGACTAGCTCGAAGCAGTCACCTAAGTTTTCCGCCTAGTGAGGACACCTCCAAATCATATGGTGGTCCTTGTAGCGAGCATTCTGCATGGTTCGGTCGAGCGATGATGGAGTTTGGTGACCTAGTCCCGTGATGATGAGAGGATCATGTGGGAAAAGTTTGAGCGTCTCTTTAGGGAAGAGTTCTATCCAGTGACACTGAGGTTAGTGTGGATCCAGGAGCTTCTGCAGCTTTGGCAGGAGGGAATGACTGTGTCGGAGTACTCGGTGAGGTTTATAGACTTGTCGCGCTACTTCCTAGATATGGTTCGAGACCCATTTTTTAGGGCTTGGACCTTCGAGTAGGGCCTACGAAGAGACATCCAGGAAGGTTTGGTTTTATTATGCCTTCCCACCTATCCTGGAGTGCTGGAGTGAGCCTTGGTGGTGGAGAGATTTTTGGCTGAGCAGATTCATCCCATCAGAGCTGGGCACGTCGCAGCTGAGACATCAGCAGATGGTAGTCGATAGTAAGTGCATGGGTTTGGATGTGCCCGATGATTCAGGAGGTGACCCCAAGATGGAGGATCTGAGGCTCAGGTCTCTCAGGGCTCTCAAGCCAGTTTTGGTCAACCGTAGGAGCGGCGATGTTACACTTGCGATGGTCAGGGACATATTTTTAGGGAGTTCCCATCTCGTCATGCAGCTGCGAAGGATCCAGTTGATAGGACGCCTTGGAAACAAAAATGTCTTGAGTATGGAGGTCCTTAGGGTGGCAGACGTGGTGATAGAGCTAGTGCAGCAATATGAGGTGGTAGGCGGTATCAGATTCCACCACCACCACCCCCGGGTGGTCCACACTGAGCTCAGGGAGTTAGAGGGTGAGGGCAAGGACAACTTCAAGCCTTAGAGGTTTTTGAACCAAAGGCTCTACGGGTGGATGGAGGTATGCTCTATGTCCTTTCTACTTTTATAGTAGTTTTGATAGACATTGTTTGGTAGTACTCTTTCCTTTACGTTGCTTACTCGAGGTTTGTTCAGGGCATTGGTAAGACCTTGTGTGGGTGTTGTCCGACGTGCTACAAATGCATGAGGAAGAGGGATCTTTCCCCCACTGAGACGTGTTTTTGTGACATGATTAAAACCTTGCAGGTGATTCAGTGCCACCCAAAGTGGATAGGGTTGAGGTGTGGTGGATGATTCCCTCTAACATAAGCATTCGAGTAGGGGTGTGTGTTGGTGAACTCGCTGGCGTGCGAGACCTAGTTGAGAGTTCAGTTTCTTTCCTTGTGCTTATGGATTTTTGGGGACGAAAAGTTCTAAGGTGGGGAGGATGTAGTGACTCAAATTTTAGCTCTGTCAGACTTTAGAATATTCCTACGAATATTTCCAGAGCTAGGCGCGAATTCGGTGTGCGATTCCGAGGCCCGATGTACTCAGAATTAATTTTATAAAAATATTAAGTATTTTTGTACTATGTGCATGGTGGGGTTGTGTTTTCTCATAAACAGTAGCTCAGATTATAAATATGAGTGCATAGTTGTGTCCGAGGAATGCCATTTACCCTATATGGGTTGTAAAATATCTGGGCGTGAGCCATCTGTGGAAAATGCCACCAGAGGTATTTTCGTAAATAAATGGAAAAGTTTATTTATGGGTGTCGGCTCGAATAACTCTTGAACAGAGTCTTGGATCAAAATTCTAAGTTCGTTGTTGCATTTAGAACACCGCATTTACCCTAGGGGTGACCTAAATGTCTCTGCGTTAAGAGGTTCGGTCGGGGGTGTGGGTGGTGATAGCTTTAGTTAGTTAGTTATTAAAAAAATTAATAGAAATCAATCTACTCCCCTCCCCCTCCTTCCTCGGTGTGGAGCTGTGAAACCACCACACTCCTCCTCCTTCGACGGAACAAGGCGTCGCAGACGCCCGTTTTTGGCACCGATCAATAGTGGATCGAGCTTCAGAGCATTGTGGGTGTCATTCTGCACCCGAAGCTTAAGCGTTTCATCCGAAAGGTAGGTGATTTGAGTTTTAATCCCCGGATTCCTTTTATGGTTCGTTTTTCTTAAAATTGAATCCATAATTGTGTAGATCAGGTTCCCAGGGTCACGCCGTTGGTCACAGATCTTTGTTTGGACAACCAGGGTGCCCCCGACGGTCCACGGATGGTTGCCCGGTGCGACACTAGTGCGGCGGCGTCAGCGGCGGCCGATGGCAGCAGCCCGCAGTGGGGTAGTGGTGCCGGAGGAAGGGACCGCCGCGCGAAGGCGGTGGTCCGACGTTAATTAACGGCGACCCCAGTGGAGGTCGGCTGTGGGCAGCTGCGCATGCGTGGGGCATCGCGCTGTGGGAGAACCGATGACCAGAGTGGATAATAGTATTGGCGGCCGGGTTGGTCGGACCAAGCCGGGCGGACAGGCCGGTTCGGGCCACACAGTCTCTTTGCGAGTCTCGGGGTTCTTAAAACCCCCATTTCTTACAATCCAGGGGTTAGAATCACGAGCCATCTGCAGTGATGTGACCCTAGTGACAAGATGAACCCTTTGAGGTGGGTTCAGAAATTTTAACGTTCAAGATCATGGCTCGGGAGCTTAAAAAGTCGAATATAATAATATTTTATTGTTATTCGACTTCAGACCATCGTAACTTCTACCCGGGGCATCCGATTAACGTGTCGTCAATGGTGTTGAGACCTTGATTGTACGACAGACTTTTCAATGTAATTTTTGAGCGTTGGGACTGAGGACAGGGTGTGGATCCCATGAGGTTGGTTTTTGGTGTTTACAGAGAAATGTACCTTTTCTGTCTGATGTCTGTTTTAAATGAATGAATATTCAATCTCGTGTGTTTTTCTAAGGGGATCACAAAAGTGTGATTCTCTTGATGAGTTTTCAGATCAAGGTGTGGGCCCCACCCGGGCTTGCTACAGTGAATAGTACCTTTTTCACCGGTTGTTCGTTTCGGGTGAGTAAATAGACTATCCTGCGTGTTTTTTCGTGTATATTGTGGTGGTGGCCTTAGTATAATCCTAGGAGGTGCATAGTGTGGTGATTTTTTGGGTCTCTCGGGTTAGATTTGTTTGGACCAGTAGTGGTTGAGTGTACTCCCTTGGTTAGTTCCTATGAGGGTTCGTGTGACATTACAACCTTAGTATAGGTTTGTGATCCCCTCGATGGGATGTTTTTCTAATAGATTTGTGTCATCCCTCTAGTGGGTCGGGAGTAGGATCCTCTAGATTCACTTCCCTGGATCGGGTTCTTGATATCGCTATTACCACTTATCCACAGGCCACGATCCCCTATCTAGTAGGTTATTCCTGTAGGGTTTGAGGCATCATCAGGAATATGATTCCTTACATTGTGGTCATGCATAGTAGGGTTGTGGAATTGTCAGGTATATGATCCCCTACTCAGCATGTGGTTTATAGTAGGGTTGTGGTATCATCAGGTATACAATCCCCTACTAAGCGTAGGTTTTAGCAGGGTTGCAAAATCGTTGGTTATACAATCCCCTACTCAGCACATGGTTTTATGTAGGGTTGGTGCATCATCGGTTCGATCCACTACATCGCGAGTTATACCAGATGGGGTTTACAGCATCATCATGACCATCTTCACATGGGCGACGATCCTCTATCTGAGTGATGTGAACTGTAGAACGTCATATCGGGTTTTGGTATCCCCCAGCAGATCTTGGGAGTGATCCCATATCTGTGAGTTATTAGAGATACCAGAGTGGGTTCTTTTATCTCCTAGAATAACCTAAGAGTGATCCCCTAACCAAGAATTTTGGTGCTTCTATTGTTTCAGTGTGATGTTGTCAGTGATGATATTTGATAACCATAACCTCTTAGATGGGCATCTGGTATGTTGGTGTGAGAGTTGATGCAGTGTATCTCTCGAATGAGTGTCATCTGAGATGACAGGGCTCATGGAGTGTGTTCTCATATTTATATACAAGTTTTACGATATGGGATGGAACCTCATGAGGCTTGGTGTGTGAAATGAGTATATCTGGTTTTTCATGGTATATGTATGGGCATATACCTGAGTGGATGTTCATGATGTATGTATGGGCATACATCTGAGCTAATTTGACTAGTCGTGTTTAGCCAAGGGTGGTCTTGAGATAGAGTTTCTCTTTCATTTGGGTTCTCTCTGGCTGGGATGAGCTGACTATTTCCTTTCAGTTGCTCCCTTTTATTTTTTGGTTTTTTTGGGGTGCCTACTGAGTATTTTTATACACACCCATGCACAGGATTTGTCCGCACATGTTTGTGTCTTGTGCAGACCACATGCCTTTTGATGGAGTCCCAGGAGGACCCGGAGCAGGTGGAACTTTGTGAGCAAGACTGACCAGGGTTCTTACCGGAGCTTTGATGAGGAGCTTACTAGTGAGAACTTTTGATAGTGATCCCCTCATTCTGAGCATGTTGGACGCTTTTGCAGTTTACTTTTGGTGGGCCCTGTATTTTCCCTTTTGTAATTTTGATGTACTCTGGTAGTGGGTTAGATGTATGCATGCATTTCTTTTCAGTTTTTATATATATCTCTACACTGTTGCATGGAGGTGTTTGTGGGTGTGTGTGTATAGGTACCTTAGGCTAATGCCTCCCATGTGTGTGATAGCCTACTCGGTGCTGGTTTTCATCCTCTAGCCTATTGGAGGCAGGTTTGGGGAGTCGCGGCTCGAGCCCTATTGGGTCGGGTTGTGACATGACTCAGGATAGTCTAGTACATTACAGCAAGCCTTTATACACACCTGATTTGACACTCCTAGGGGATATGCTTTGGGAATTCAAAAACTCTTTATGAACCATCATGAAGGATTTAAATATAATTTGGCTATAAATAACCTAGAATAAAACTAACGTTTTGTAGATTGAGGAAGGTTTCATAGTTTAGGCATCCAATAAGTGACTTTTCATGATTATGTGGTTCCTATCTATGATAATTGTTTCTTTATATATGCTTTTATGATTTAGTCAGTGGATATAACCCAAATGAACCGTGTTAATGGTGATTGTGAGGGATAATGAGACAATTCTTCTCCTGAGGAACCGAATTCTTTGGGGGTTGGAATGAAAAACCTAAATTCTATGCTCACACTGATTTCACAAGCTATGAATCATTATGAACTTCCAAACGATCAATGTAGAGAACAATGTTCTATTCACTCCTTCATGAGGCAACACCACCTTCTTTAAGCAGGTCTTCTGATTTATTTTTTAAAAAAAATATATCAATACCACTAAAAAATATACTCTATTCACTTGTGTCCAGATCATAAGAAATTCATTCTATATATTTATTGATTAGAAGGTGAAGCAAATCAGTGGTGTACTCTAATAAAAAATATAATTAAGAAATATGAAATTGAATCCATGGATTGGGATGAGTTCAAGAACTTATTCTTTAATAAGTACATTACACCTTTTCTTCATAAGAATATGGAAAAGGAGATATTTTATTAGAATAAAATAGATGATGAATACGTTTGTGTCAATAATGATAATTTCACAAGACTTGTGAGGTATGCATATGAAATTATCATCCAAACTGAAATCAAGGTTGATAGGTTCTTCAGTGACTTAAAGATAGTATTAGAAGGGATTTTCCAAAATAGACTTTTATATCTATGAAGATATTTTGTGTTGTGCAATAAAAGTTTAAATGGAGGTTGTATTTACGTATCAATCTCAGGTTTTTAAAAATAATAGGAATATGAAGTTAAAAGGACAATCAAAAAACTATATAGATAAGAATATTAGCCTTTCTTTTTTCTCTAAGTGTGGAAAGAAGTATGGTGGGAATTTTTTTAATGGTACATGTAAATGTTTTTTGTTTGGAATGTAATGACATCAAGTGGTTGAATTCCAAATTGATTGGAAAAATTTATATAATGATTTGAATAATGAGAAAACTCCTAAGGATTAAACTCCCACACTTTACTGTTTTAGTTATAGAGAGTTTCACCAAAAAATTGCCCAAATCCAAGGGTTAATAATGGTGATTAATGACAACAACATATAGAGATAAAGACAAAGGGAAAGAATATGCAATCATAATGGATGAAGTGAACAATGATAATTGGGGAACTCTATAGTGGGGAATTTCCTTTGGGATTTTGTAAAAAAAATCTTTCAAAATCATGTTGATACATTAGTGGAACTTGTTAATGAGTATAAGCATTTATTATATTTATATACATGAATTCTGTATTAATAAAATCACATAAATTTTCTATATTTATAGGGATGAACCCAATATTCTAATAGAAAAAGTTTATTTTAAGATAAGATCATATTTAAGGAATAAATAGGGAATTATCTTTTGGAAGAATGTATGTTTTTAATAAGGATTTATGGAAATTAAGAATATGAATATGTTTTCAAGAGCATATATGATGAATCTATTCACATGTTTGGTATGTGATGACACATGGGGGAATCAATGTTAAGTTGATTTCATGATATTATTTATACTGTTTTGGATTTTTATCTTTTAGAAGGCTTATAAGGTTAACTGTTCCTAAAAAGTTTAAGTTGAACTTCAGATGGAGTATTTATGTATTAAGGTTGTATTGAAAAACTTAGTTAAATTGATATTTAAAAGATTAACCTTATGTCATGGATGTCCTTAATATTTAGTAAATTATATTAGTTTGGTTTTAGAAAAGGACATCATGTATGTCAGGTGAGAACCAATCACATCTGAAAAGGCCACAGGTTTTGAACCCATAACATAAGGATGATAAGGGTTTCACCCCTACCATAGTTCTACGTGATGTCTTAGTTAATGTGCAATTATTTTTATTAAATAATTATTAATGATAAACTAGAAGAGTTAATTTATATGTTTAAAGATTAATGTATTAACCATATTGATTTTTGAAGAATAGTTAGGGAGAAATAGTTATATTTTTTTCATTCTTTTATGGGATATAATATTTGATAAATTTTTATTTTAGAACATTAGTCAACAATGTTAATTTATGGATGTCCATTACATTATGTAATGTATGAATTATAAATTGATAAAATCACAAATAAAGACTTAATTTTTTTATAGAAATATATCAATTGAGTATATTTCCTTATATTTTTTGTCAATAAAATAATTACTCAGCATTGGGATAATGATCAAAAGAAATTGTTTTGTCCTAATACCTTAATTTTGTTGAACCGATGGCCTTTTAAATCGTCACAGATTTATGACTTTTAAGCCCTCAATATTTTTTTGATCATTCATTTATTTTTGATTTATTACCTCAGTCACTCTCTATAAATATTTACACTTTTCCTCTATGTCCAATCTTTACTCCCAACTTATTTTTTATTATGAGGAAACTAAGTTATATGTTACTCTAGGTAACTGTTGTGGTTCCAACTTTCACTTTTAAAGGGAAGTTTTAGTATTCATTTTTACGATGTGGGTTTCTATGAAAGAAACATTCAAGTATTAAACCATTGATAACATAGAATAATTTTAAGAATAAAATTAATTTTAAGGGGGGTAGAATTTAACACCTTAAGATTTTTGTGAATTATTTTTTTTCTAATTAATTTATCATTTTTGATATTTTTCATTTTATGGAGCACTGAAGATATATTATTTTATATTAAAGAAATATGTTTGGCTTTCTTTATCTGCAACACCAAATTAATCATGCATAAAAACCAATATAATTTTTTCCTTTTCTTTATACAGAACACGGAGGTTAGATTTCATTACATTCAACAATGACTTTCCTCAATGGCTAGCGTAACAAGTAAGACCGAGGTTTACTGAACAATAATATATTATTAAAATATGATTATTTAATACAATAAGATATAAACTAGATGTTAAATTAGAGGTTATGAATAGTATTAACTAATTTATGAAAATATATGGTTTACATAATATAATATTAATTCATATGTTAGAAATTAATTATAAATGTATATGAAAACTTATTCAATGTAAAAGGAAATATTATTATTTTTATGGTCACAATGATGTTTTAACCTAATAAATTAAATTAAATTAACTATACTTAGTTATTAATATTAGTGTAATATAAATATTTTATATTTTATAAAACATTTTTTATATTCATTTAATATATTTTATAGACATAAGATAAGAAAAAAACCCAATTTTATGCTTAAAACGCATATTTTTTAAATGTAGTTTTACAACCTTTTAATTGTGAACCCATTTTAAATATCAATTTTGGAACTTTTATATACTTTATATGTTAAAGTAAACATCATAATTTAACTATAAACATAAAAATTAGGCACGTATAATTTATTTTGGTAATTTTCTATATGGTTTCTTTTTTTAATGAATAATTAAAAATACTGAATTTTAGTTCAAAACTGCTTTTTAATCTAATTTATTTATAAGGTCATATTATATTATAAATGGGTTTCAAAGTTTAAATAGATAATATTTTTTATCAATTAATAAAATTTAGTTCATCTAGATTAATTTTTCTTTAAACACAAGTATAAAAACATAGCAAACTTTTGAATGTTTTAACTTTAAAAACCCACATTTTCGACCAGACTACAGGATTAATTTTAAATTAATTTATACCACTTAAAATAATTTTAATTTGGAAAATTTGGTTTGATATTTGGAATAAAAATAATTTATAATGTCTAAATAGGTAAACTTAGTTTTTTACCAAAAAATATAAGTGAAACTAATTGAAATTAATTATATCGATTAAGGTTGAACTAAGCTTAATAAGGGACTAAACCATAACCTTAAGGCACAAAAATACCTATAAACTTGTCCAAATAAAATTTTATAGATATTTTTAGACCATAACATCACTTTTCTAAACTATTTATAATTATTGGATCCACTTTCAACATGAAAAATGTGGGTGGAATTCTCTCTTCAAATACTTACAGAAGTGCCACTACTCTTTCCCTACAAAATTCTACCACCTATCCCTCTTCATAACTCCTCTAAAACTAATTATTTATGGAAATCATATTCCAAATAAACTTCAAAAAATTGCTCTATTTTTCATTGAATCCCTCATTTGTGAATAAGTTCTTCCAAGGAAGCATTTTGGCACAAACCAAAAGGAGTTACCCGTTTAAGAGGTAACACCTTCTCTCAAGCACCTCTCTTTTATTTTCCTTCTCCACCCCTACATTATCTTTATTCCATGATTTTATGACAAAAATTGTATCTTAAATACACTAGTATTTTTTATGATATGGGTTAAAACTACACTTACACAAACCTCTATCTAATGGATAACAAACATATTGTTATTGTGTACAGTGAACTACCACCTCAATAAACGATGATTGTTCATTTTTCATTTACCACCTCTCATAATGGGAATTATGATGGAAACTAGTTTTATATATGTTATATATTATATTTATTATTTATTTAATTTTCTATATTATCAAATTAAAATATTTTTACCTTCCATTTGTTGTAAGTATGATAGTTTCGTTTGAGGAAGTGTGGACTACTACCCCATCAAAATGATGTGATTCGTTCACACTAAATGGAATGTATTAAGGGTGGGTTTAGTGAAATTATATGATATATATAAAATTATAATTATAAATTAATTATATTATTTACATATATACATATAGGTAATCTTATTTCTTATTTCAATACGATAATAAAAACGGAAATAGCGTTCATCCGTACGAACGACTTACAGTATCCATGAACGGTATATTCCTTTTCATACTTCTATATTTTATAAATTATTATAATACAAATACACTGAATAAAAATAATATTTATATAATGTATTAAATTCTTGAAATAATGATATAATTATAAGGACCAAATATATAATGAATTAAGACACGTTCCAAAAACGAAGAGAATATTATCCGAAGCATAACCTTAACATGGAGTTATTAAAAAACAGGTAATATAAAGTAATAATAAAACCATATAAGGTAGTAGATACAATAATTTGGTTATTTTATAGATTTATAATAAACTTATATATATTATATAAGAGTTCTGTATGAGTACGATGAGATTCAAGACAAAAGGTAAGAGGATTTCATCTCACTTTTTATTTCTATGGGATACATGCTTTATTCACCACCCATTCCTTTTGTGTAATATATATACTGCCCTTGTATGTAATAAATGATTCATACATTTAAATTTATGTGTATTTAAATATCCATTCTATAACCTTTATTTAATGGGGTTTAAGTTTCAAAAGCTACCAAATTGGTAAAATAGTTTTTTCTCATTTTGCCTTCTTTGAGACTCATGTTTTTTTATACACCTAAATTCATTTTGAGGTGTATATAATTCCATTTTATATAATATATCATGAATTTACATCTTTTTATATTATTCTAAGCTTCATTTAATTTAATTTTCTTTCATTGAGAGTATGATCCCAAATTACCAAGTGATAAGAGTTTATTGAAAGAGTCTCTTCGCTTTTTAAGATTATTTATGTTTATACTTCCTTTTATGATATCTTATATCCCTTATCTCATGAAAGTTCATGTAATTTATTATCCCATGGTTATTCATGATATATTAATGTATTTATACCATCTTTATACTCTTTAGTAAATAATATAGTTAAGAAAGTATTTTTAAGAAAATCCAACTTTACCCTCTCTTTGGTTGAAAATTGTATTCCTTAAAACAAAGGTTTTCTAAAAAAATATTTCCAAGAATATTCAACTATTTTCCTAAAATAATTAAAATAAATTTTTACTCTTTTTTTATTTTACCAATTTTTTAAAAGTAATATATGTGTCTCTTTTTAAATGATTCACTTCTTTAATATTTTTACCATGAAAAATGAAATTTCTTATTACCTCACACAACATGCATGGATTTACCCACAGACAGTTCTTTAAAGATTTATTTTCATTTTTAAAATTATTATTTTTAGGAAAATGTTTTTAAAATATATTTTCAAGGAAATGGTTTTCAAAATTACTTCAATATTATTTTATATGTTTTTATGGAAATGGTTTTCAAAAGGTTTTATATTTTAAAGATCCCTTTTCAAAGATAAAAGGATATTTCCCACAAGAAATGTTTTCAGAATATCCATCCAAGTTATTTTTCATATAATATAATATCCATTGATGTTAATCATTCCATTTTAGGAAATTATCCAAAGTTTCCATACTTATTATTTCTTTAATGTTTTATGTTTTGATAGAATTATGCTTATGACACATATTTCACATCCATGAGTTTTATACTTTTGAATCCTGCTTCTTTTCATAGGTTATAATTTCATGAATTTATTAGGAAACCTATCTCTTTAATAGGTTATTATGTGATTAAATTTTAGTGAAACCCATTTCATTTCATGTGTTATGATTTGAATTTTATAAAACCTATCGCTTTTTATGGGTCATGATATGATGAAAGTTTTATTATCTTATGGAACATGTATGGATGGTTTTATTATAAGATGGGTGGGACCTATATATCCTTCTAATTAATTGGTTAATTATAATTTTTATATGAGATAATATGATACATGGGTTGTATCCTAATCCCAAAAACAAGAAGGTACATGGTTTTTATCCCATACCTAAAAGAAATAGGGTACATGGGTTGTAGCCTAAGCCTGAAAAAAAGAAGGTATATGGGTGGTAGCCAAATAATAAAAGAAAGAGGGGACATGAGTTATATACCAAGACTGAAAACAAGAATTTATATGGGTTTTATCCCAAGCCTAAAAGTAAGAGGGTGCATAGGTTTTTATCCTAAGCTCGAAGTGGGTACACGGGTGGTAGCCAGAACCTAACATCTTATAAAGGTCTTGGTAGGTAGTCTTGACAAAAAAAATTATATTCTTATATATATGACACAAATACTATGTCTTATTACTTAGTTACTATTCCATGTCTCATGATGTATATTTCCATATGATTCATTTCTTATAAATATCCAAGATTTATCCCATAACTCATGTTTATGATCTTTGATATGCATGATATGATATTTTAATGTTACGATCACAATATCATGCCAATATGTTCATGTTTATGATTAAATCTCTTTTTTTACCCTTAATGAGAATCTAAGCTCACCCCTTTTTTTGTTTCCTTTACCCAGGTTAAGAAAAAAATTAAGTAGAAGTACTAAAGGAGGAGATCTTTATGGGAGATGTTGCAGATCTTTCACCATGATAGAAGATTTTGTCTTCCGTGTTTCCAAAGACACTAAAATATTACGGTCCACAAGAATATATTTTTGTAATGTACTGAATATTTATCTAAAATGATATAATATCCATGTATGTTAATCCTCAGTCTCTATACATATAATACTTTATTTATATTTTATTATTTATATATGTTCCATAAATATATACCTAGATCACTATACTATTATTTTTTGGGTTTAATATATGTTTAATGTTCCCTTTGAAATTATGACTTTTATGTAAACTAGAAATAAGTGAAATTATTTATTTATCATTTTATGATAATTGTAACCTACATAATTTTTTTCATATGAATATATCTTAAAAATCACAATATTTTATTTAGACCCATCTTAGTTAAATTTTGTTCAAAAGGGAAGTGATAATATCTTTGGTTCTTTTAATGATCTTGTGCTTGTTTCCAAGGGCAATACTAATTGGTCCATTATAGTCTTAATTATCCTTGATAATTCCCATGTTTTTTTCTACATTAGAATATAGTGATCAGATACCTAGGTTTTTATTTAAAATATATACATCCATAAAGGATTAATTCATTCTTCTATTATGAATGATTTTGATATATATATTTCATTTATTATATGATAAAATATTGTGAAACCCACATATTTCTCATGGTTTTCAAACTTATGCTTCATGTAATTTTTTTCATTACATGGAACTCATATTCATGTACATATTATAATATTAATTATGTTACTATTGATATTGGTATTGTTCATACGTTTATTTCATTGGGTAATGTTTTTATCTCCTAGAATACCATGTATAGTGCACAAGTGGTTAACTTTAGCATACTATGTTATGTGACAGTTTTTCCTAGAATTATATATCTATTTAATGAATTGGGTACAGTTTTATTTATCATGAGGTTTTATTTATTATAATGAAGAGTGATATTAATTCAATATGGGAATTTTTCAACTTTTCTCTGAAATCATATTAAACAAAATTTACCATGGTACTCTATCAACTTTTTTTTGGAATGGTTTGTGATCCTAGTCCAATATGGTATATTATCCACTATGTGATAATGGCCTTTGGAGTGAACCTTGACCTATGATTTTTATATAATACTAATTTTTTTCAAATATTTAAGATTTCATTATCTTATGATATAGTCTCCTTGATACATGTTTTCATTCTTATATCACACTATTATTTCATGGTACATGATAATTATTTGGTAATTATAGGTCATCACTTCATGATTTATAAACAAATCTTATTCTTACATGGTATTTTAAATAATAAATTTATCCTAGATCATTTTTTGTAATTTTATATTTATCTAACCCCTAACTCCATGCTGATATGGTTTCCCCTTACTAGCTGGTTAAGAAAAACCCTTTATTATTTTTTATTTCCCAAAATTATAATGATACATATACATTGTAGGTTTTGGGTGAAATAGAAGCATCGTTTGAATGTATGACCAACTATGATTTTATTTATAAAACATGTATAATCATTTCATTACATAGTCATGAGGTCATGTCCAAATAAAATAGTAGATTAATGGATTACATTAATACATCAAAACTAGAGGGAGAGGATCATCACTTGAATGTATAATTAATTTATACACAAATAAAGAGGTTCCTAAACATTTAATTCCACTTTTATTTATGATTTTATGGAATATGATTTTTCACACCATTATTATGTTGTAAGATTCAAGTATAGAATACCTCTAGTATTGATTAAAATATGCACCATAATCTCTAAGCAACGCTAGAGAATATATGGTTTCTAGAATAGTGGATCTTGATCACTTTTGTTTTTCATGGTTGACCATGACAATTTTATTATCAATGTGGGAGAACTCTTTGTTCACTCTTGAAGACATGTGGAAGGAGGAAGAGAGATCTATTTATAGAACTCTATATTTATCTCTAGATATATATATATATATATATATATAATTATTATCTATTGTGCACACCCAAAAAGTCACATAAGGAAATTGATGTATTTATATATAATTTGACATAATTTTATATTTATTGGGGAAGGTTTTGGGTTTCATCTTGCAAAAAATCCCTTAACAATTTATAATATCCTTAATTGAACCCATCTCCATTAATAATAACAATTTTATTATTAACCCCTCGACTTTTGAAACACATTAAGAATATAAATAAATATCAATTACTTTCTAATTTGACCATTAAACTTGGTCTATTTTCCCTCATCAGCATTAATAAATACATGAATAATTACTATTTGATCTAATAAATTAAAATTAATTATTTCTATGATAAATATAACAAATATTACATTATCCAAACTTGAAAAATAGTGTTTATTATTTATATTTTAACCTACTATCCTATATCCAATAAGATGAAATTAAATTATGGGGATTAGAGAAACCTGAATAAGTATTATTTATTATGACTTATATAATTCATTACATGAATTTTAATGAAATTATGTAAACACTTACTGTGTGAAACTCTAGGAATACTTATTAGTGGAATTAGGTATAACTGCATAATTTCCATGGTTAGTGTCTAGAAATATTCCTAGGCACCCATAGAGAAAGAAGTTAATGTTGCAATAATAACCAAACTCTGAAAAATTCCTATCATGTAATATAATCCCTTGATCACAATCCGTTTTCATGCTAGTTATATCAATGTATATACTTGTTTTATATTTCTTTTAATTTTTTGGAAATGAACATGACCTCAAAATATGATATACATGGAATTACATAGGCAGTTGTATTCCGTAAATGGTCCAGCGATATAAACATCCATTATATAAATGAAGAGATAGATCCATTCTCATATTATCCATTTTTATAATATCACTCACAACTTACCCACCATACCATACCTTTCCAAGAACATATGTAATAAATTTTTTCATCAAGACATCAATTTGAATGATTAATTATATCAATTAATGATAATATTAATGTTTGATGATCAATACACATATCTGCATATAGGAATATCCACTAACATGTAGAAATGTGGATTACATATTTAATGGGTCAATTCTCATAACCTCATGTCATGGAGAGTACCAAGGGTGAACACAATGAAAAATTTTCTTAATGTAATAAGAGAATCATACCCCTAAGAGAATTTATCACTTATGTCTCACCAGAAAATATCATCCTATCATAGAACAAAAATAAATAATAATGTTATGGAACCTCTTAGTTATCATTATAGTCAGGAACTTCTATAACCATTTAGTGTGAAATATATTCTAAGGAAATTAAAATATCAAATATCTTGAAGAGAATAAATAATAAAGTGATAAGAAAACTTCATTAAAAATGTAATCTAGTACTAAATAGGGAGGATATAGGGAACTAACTCCAAAAGGTACCACATAAACTAAATCCAACTGACAACATCTATCATTCCACTATCTCTCACATGATTCTACTTACTCTTATTTGATAATTCCTTGGTCAAGGGGTCTATAAAATTTTCATCCATGGATACACTACTTTACATATCTTCACCTTGTTGAATAAAATCCATCAAGAGTTAAAACTTCTAATGTATGTTCTTTTCCCTTTAGTGTGACCTTGGATCCTTTAAAAGATCCATGGATAAAATGTCATAATAGTAAAATATGAAATGGTTTTAACTTATAGGTACCCCATCAATCTCTTGGAAGAATTATTGATTCAATAATTCTTCATTGGAACATATAATATACTCAGACTCTACTACAGAATCAAAAACAAGTAGTTTCTTTGAACAATTCCACCACCCATATCATCCTTTGAGAAAAAATTTATATCGATACTATAAATTCATATCATTCTAAACTATATGAATTATTTTTTCTATATAACCCATGATAATTATCTTTTCATATCCTCCTTAAATCATTAATATGTATATTGTTTTCCTCAAAAACTGAAGGAATTATTGATAATAGTCTAATATTATTCTCCTAGATCACCTTGATACCATTCTACCATGCTCAAATCATAAGAAATATAAATACTTGTTCATCACCAAGATACATGATCATATTGTTAATTCTTATGGGATCTTACTCATTCTATCTGTAACAGCCCGAGATTTTATGAAAAATATTCTTTTTAATTTTATTAATGTCTTGTGTTGTACGCTACACCAAAAGGAGCTTGCACAACACGCATATTTGACTTGCCTTTCATTACACGCAATCGCATCCTTCCTCGATAGCGTGTGTAGTACGCAATACTGAGTTTCACTAAACAACGATATGCTATTAAAATATTATTATAACTAGCCGTTATGAATAGTAATAACCACCTTTTAAAATATTAGAAATTTTAGCTCTCAAAATGGACTTCATTTTCAGATTCGTAGTATCAAATTTAGCCTAAGGTGAAATTTTGGTACTTTTCGGATAACTTTCATATTTTGATGAATAGTGAAAATTACTAAATTTTAGTTAAAAACAACTTTTTCAATCAAAATAATTAATAGTGATAAATTATTAATTTGAGTGGTTTTAAAGTATATTTAGAATATATTTTTACAATTTAATACAATGTTGGTCATTGGATGTAATTTCACATTTAAACCAGACATAATCAAGTGTCAATCTTTTGATAGATATTGTTTCTTAAAAACACACTATTTGTTTTAACAGCGGGATTTAATTATAAAATTAATTAATGCAACTTCTATGTTATGAATTTGGTAAAATAGACTTTATTTTTGAATTCGGAATATGAAATATATCTTAGGATAAAATTTTGGCATTTTTCTGAAAAACATCAATTTTTGATGAATAGTGAAACTACTAAGTGGTAGTTAAAAACTGAATTTTTCATAAAACTTAATTTTACCGCTTCTGTGAATGGAATTTCAAAAATCCGAGAGACACGGTTGATGTCTGTAAGTAAAATGTGGTTCAATGAGATTAAAATAATTTTTGGTGAATAGTAACATTTTACTTTTATTTACCACGGTTAAAAGTAAATAGGGTAATTAAGGGTAAGAATGATATTGATAATACCCTAACACATGTCCTAATTCTATCGGACAAGTGTATCTCGACCAAAAATAACCTTAAGTATAAAATATTATCATTTAGGCCCACTTGGATTAGATTAGGACATTTATTATTATTTAATTCAAAGAAAAGTTAAAAGAGTTAAAATCAAAGTATATTTACTAAAACATTTTTAATATAGGGAACATTTTTAATATAGGGTTTTACATAAGATAAATTCGATTGTAAATATTCATTAGAAAGCTAAAAAGATTTCCTACATGATGGTATTTTATTTGTAATTTTTAAACATTAAATAATTTAATTTATTTATGACACAAAGATGATGCAGTAATTATCTTATTAATGAAATATTGACATAATTGATGTTATAAACACCAAAATAAATGTAATTTGAGACTTTTTATGAATTACACTAATTTTCTAGGTTACTATGATATATTAGTGTAGATTTAATCAACTTGGTTCTAACATATAATTCTGTTATGACTTTCACAAAAATCATATATCAAATAGTGTCAAAATTGACACAAAATAGTTTTTAAATCAAATATTATATTATTAATTGTTATTTTATTCCTAAAAATCTAAGATTCGTCCAAATGACTTAGATAAGGATATATGTATTAGTAATAAACAATTTGGGGTTCGTTTGGCATGTTATAGTAAGTGTATTAACCATATAGTGAAAGAAAATAAAAAGACACGGTAAAAGTCAAATTATTTAACTTAGAGTTAAATCTAATTGATAAGGTTAAAATAATACCCTAAACTTGTCTAAATATTATTGGTTGATAGGATTTCTACCCATCCCCACTTTATCTCAGAAATAAGACCCTTTGGAACCATTATAAACCGATTTTGACTTTAATATAAAATAATATTTTGAGATATTCCTAAGGTGCCCCTCTCCTCCCTTATAAAAGGACACCACCTCCCCCTCCTCCTCACACCAATTTGAGCACTCAAGCTCGGCCAACCCCTGCCAAAATCTCTTCTCCACTTCCCTAACAACATCCTAGAGGTTTTGGTCTTCCTCAAAGACCAATTTTAGTGCCCTAAGAGGAGGTCTTAAAGAGGCACTTCAAAGAATAGGTAATTACCGTTACCAATTCTTTCATCTTTATTTCTTCTTCCACTTCTTCTTCTTAGGTTGTTTCATTATGAAGTAATAAAATCAGTATCACTCATATATTGATATGTTATTATAAGTATGAAACAACCCTATTTCACCATCTATCCATTCTACGGAAAAAGAAATCACCGCATGTGCGTACGTACGGAATACCGTCTCCACGCCGTGGTGTAATCTATTTTCCACCACCACCTTACATGGATGGGTATAATGGTGTAAAGAATAACTATACATAGTTATTACAACATCATATTGATTCTGATATATTGTATAATCCACTCCAATTCAATTCAATATTTATGGAAATGATATCATCGCTCGTGCGTACGTACGGACTACCGTCTCCACGACGCGATGAGATTCATTCTCCATGTTAACCATTTAAGAATGATTATAAAGTATATATAAGAAATAATAATAAAATATATGACATTATAAAGCTACTGGATTTATGTATATATATATATATGTATGTCATCTACTTACATCCATTCAAGACAATAAGGAAAGGAAAACAACGTTCATGTGTACGTACGGACTACCGTCTCCATGAACGGTGTTTTTCATTTCATTTATCTATCTATTATATATATATATACTGAATATATATGATATATAAATCATATTTTATATTCTAGAAGTAAGTAAATCATGATATAAGTAATAATAATGTCAATAACAACAAGTCAAAACACCTACGATAAATGAAACGATTTTACCCAAAACACGTCTTTAACATGGAATTTACAAAAGAACGGGTAATATAATGTCATAAGTGAACCATATATGATATCATAACAATGAATATGATTCTGTAATAAGTCAATGACATTATTTAAATCATTATACAGGAGGTTCGGACACATACGAAGCAAATCAGACCTAAAGTAAGGGAAATATCACAATCTCATTTTTATCCGAGATTGTTTATACTTTAGTATTTACTGGGGTGTATTTTATCATCCAAATCCATATTTACTCAATATGTAATATTATTTCCATCCACCTAAAATTGTTTAAATCCAATTTTACCCTTCGGTGAGTTTTTAGTAAAAGATATAAAAGGAATCTTTTGTCGTTTTTCGTACGAGGTACTTTTTTGACTTTTCCGACAAAAGTACGAGAAGTATGTTTTTTTTAACTTATATGGCATGAATGGATTTTTAAAACATTATTTCCAAGAAGCTTCCTTTACAAGTTTTCAAGTTTATTTTTAATCAACTTCTTTTATTTTAAAGTCGTATGACATGTTATGAAAGGAAAAATGTTTTTGAAGAAGAAAGGATATTTTCCTCAAGAATGGAGTTCAAGTGTTTTATCAAAATTATTTTCCATCTAAGATAATAAAGGGTTCTGTTTTTATCCCAATTATTACATTGATTTGATCATGTTGTGATGGAAATATTTTTATGAATTCCTTTATCTTATATGAATTGTTTTATGATGTCATGTTGTTTAAGAATCCCATTTTTATTACATGGGCTACGCTATGATGTATGGTTTATGATTATGTGGAACACATAAGAAAGGATTCATTATAAGATGGGTGGGACCTATATCTCCCTCCAATGCATTGGGTAAAGATTTTATATCTCATGAGATAGACAGGGCTGGAACGGTAGGTTATACCGGTTCAGTGAAACAGGACTGAAACGAGGGTTACTCGATTCAGAAAGGGACTTTGTCCACTAAGATAGTCTTGGCAATGAGTCTTGACTAACAAGAAATGATTCTCTATGACTATGTGTGTATGCCACAAAGTTTAATGTTTTAAGTTATGATTATTGTGATTACATTTCACTGCCATGATTTACCCCGTGTTAAGAAATTATGATCTCTTTTGCAGGTTAAGATTTCCAAAAGTTATGTGCTTATGTACATGATGTGATTGATATTTATTTTGTTTACCCTTACTGAGAATTTGAGCTCACCCTTTTATGTTTTCTTTTCCCCAGGATATAAAGAAAGGTTTTAGGTAAAAAAAAGGAAGATCTCTATGGGAGATTTTGAAGATCTTTCACCACGATTAGAAGATTATATTCTGAGTTTCCAAAGACACTGAACTATTACGAG
Organism: Viscum album; assembly: GCA_963277665.1. NCBI lineage: Eukaryota > Viridiplantae > Streptophyta > Magnoliopsida > Santalales > Viscaceae > Viscum > Viscum album. Next base: position 1,322,158,223 of record OY728142.1, on the reverse strand, counting down.
CCTTGTGTGTGTGTTTTTTGTTATGTACTAAGTATTCCGCAAATGTAATGTAATGTCCATGTACGTTAAGCTTCGGGTCTCTATAGTTGGTATCAGAGGAAAGGTTTAGTCAACCTTTGGAAACTAGGACGCGCAAACATTAGTGAGATCCCTAGAGATATTTCTAAGGTATGTCTAGGGATGTCCCTAAGGTTAAGTATAAGTATAGGTTATAGTACTAGAATTACGCTAACTATCATAGAATTTAACCTAAGATGTTAGATATTAAGGGTACTCCCCCTTTACTATGTTGTTTTCCTTAGCATTATTTTGCCTCTCACACTTTTCTTTTTGGGTTTTAGAAAATGGCTGGAAACAAGATGATTCACGATAATGGAGGATATGATGGACAATGGAATGATATTCTTTATGAGAAACCAAATGAAATGGGATTTGGAAGTCCAAACATAATTATTATGCCGAATCAGCAATCTCATAATATGATCAATAAAGTAAAATTTGGTAAGTTTCCTGACTCGGCTAATAAGAGAAATATGGAGTTTCATGATGATCATAGAGGAAAGAAAGTTCAATTTCCCCTATGTAAATCATGTGGGAAGAGGCATCAAGGAGAATGTTTCAAAGGAACTGGAAGATGCTTTGGGTGTGGAAAAGAAGGACACAAAGCAAGTAAATGCAAAGGAAAAGGTTCAGTTAACAACATGGATGAGGATAATGGTATTGCTACGACATCAAAAATGGTTAAGTGTTTTAAATGTGGAATGTATGGGCATTATGTAAACCAATGCCCTAAGGGAAAGACTCATGAAGAGAATCAGTATGGTCGTATGGGTAGTATTTATGTGGATGATGATGAAGAGACTACAAATGATATGTGAGATGAAAGAATTGTTGAAGCTCGGTTAATGGTTTAAGAATGTAGTGGAATGATTACATGTTTATCATGTGTAATGTTGTATAAGTAATCTCATGGTACTGTAGAATAAAGAGACATGTAAGGATTGTTACACTGTTGTCTGATTAATGTTACCAGTATCCATGAAAGGTTATTCAGATATTTTTGGAATGTAGATGATATGCGCATAATGAAGGGATAAGGAGAAAATTAAATGTTTAACAGTATTCATGATCTCATGATTGATATAAGGACTAAGTGATATCATGGTTTGAGTATATAGAATTTTGAGGATTTTGGTATGTGGAAAGAGTTAACTTTTAATAGAATTCATGTTTTCAATAAGGTTCAATGGGTATTCAAGAGAGTACAATATTAAGGCCTTTGAATGTTTGGAATGTGACCAACAAGATATATTTTATGATATATGGGGATCAATGATGGTATTAAATCTCTTGTAATCATTTTCACTATGTTATGAGAGTAGACTGCAGTATTATGGATAAGCCTAAAGATTGGAATGGATTATGTTGGACATAAGTTAGTATTGTTTAAGGATATACGTTTTTTCGATATTATTGATGGGATATTATAGTAATATAGTTTTAGAAAAAGGACAACTTGCAGGATGAGCGACAGCCCATCGCCTCGGACAAGGATGTGGGAATCGAACCCACAACCGAAGTGCGACTGGCCTTTATCGCCTACCACTGGCCTACAGGAAGTCCCTGTTTAGTAGAAACTAGTTTTATTATATTAAGCAGTATGATATATGAAGTATAAGTTCATTTTAGGAACCATATATGATTAATCTCACTATAGATCGACTTATGTATCTAAATTTTGCTAACCTTTTGAGACAGATGGAATGACCCGTCATTCTATCACATGATCTGCTAACACTTCACGAATAACAATTTCAACTTCATTTATTTAAGAGATGAAGTGGAAATTGTTAAAGGCACGAACAATAGTGAGGTTGTACCAACATAAAGTAAGTATTTATTCTAATTCAAATTCTTTAACTTTAGGGAAACGATCTTGAAAACCAAAAATGTTGTCCTAGTGATCTTATATCTGATGAATCAGATGGTACCTTAGATCGTCACAAATTTATGGCTTTGTGATTACTGGATTTTCCATAGCCATGTTCTCTACCACTCTCCATCAGAACATGATTGTTAGATTTCTCTTCCATATCCATATTTTCACCTATGTGGAAACCCAGTGATTAGTTTATTTGGGTAATCGTTACATTTCATACTTTAGTTTTTAAAGCCAAGTTTTGGTATTCCTTTTTACGATGTGGGTTTCTATTAAAGAAACTTTCTAATAGTAAACCATTTATAACCCCGACGAATTTCGAGGGCGAAATTCATTTTAAGGGGGGTAGAATGTAACAGCCCGAGATTTTATGAAAAATATTCTTTTTAATTTTATTAATGTCTTGTGTTGTACGCTACACCAAAAGGAGCTTGCACAACACGCATATTTGACTTGCCTTTCATTACACGCAATCGCAACCTTCCTCGATAGCGTGTGTAGTACGCAATACTGAGTTTCACTAAACAACGATATGCTATTAAAATATTTTTATAACTAGCCGTTATGAATAGTAATAACCACCTTTTAAAATTTTAGAAATTTTAGCTCTCAAAATGGACTTCATTTTTTGATTCGTAGTATCAAATTTAGCCTAAGGAGAAATTTTGGTACTTTTCGGATAACTTTCATATTTTGATGAATAGTGAAAATTACTAAATTTTAGTTAAAAACAACTTTTTCAATCAAAATAATTAATAGTGATAAATTATTAATTTGAGTGGTTTTAAAGTATATTTAGAATATATTTTTACAATTTAATACAATGTTGGTCATTGGATGTAATTTCACATTTAAACCAGACATAATCAAGTGTCAATCTTTTGATAGATATTGTTTCTTAAAAACACACTATTTGTTTTAACAGCGGGATTTAATTATAAAATTAATTAATGCAACTTCTATGTTATGAATTTGGTAAAATAGACTTCATTTTTGAATTCGGAATATGAAATATAGCTTAGGATGAAATTTTGGCATTTTTCTGAAAAACATCAATTTTTGATGAATAGTGAAACTACTAAGTGGTAGTTAAAAACTGAATTTTTCATAAAACTTAATTTTACCGCTTCTGTGAATGGAATTTCAAAAATCCGAGAGACACAGTTGATTTCTGTAAGTAAAATGTGGTTCAATGAGATGAAAATAATTTTTGGTGAATAGTAACTTTTTACTTTTATTTACCACGGTTAAAAGTAAATAGGGTAATTAAGGGTAAGAATGATATTGATAATACCCTAACACATGTCCTAATTATATTGGACAAGTTTATATCGACCAAAAATAACCTTAAGTGTAAAATATTATCATTTAGGCCCACTTGGATTAGATTAGGACATTTATTATTATTTAATTCAAAGAAAAGTTAAAAGAGTTAAAATCAAAGTATATTTACTAAAACATTTTTAATATAGGGTTGTACATAAGATAAATTCGATTGTAAATATTCATTAGAAATCTAAAATGATTTCCTACATGATGGTAGTTTATTTTTAATTTTTAGACATTAAATAATTTAATTTATTTATGACACAAAGATGATTCAGTAAATATCTTATTAATGAAATATTGACATAATTGATGTTATAAACACCAAAATAAATGTAATTTGAGACTTTTTATGAATTCAACTAATTTTATAGGTTACTATGATATATTAGTGTTGATTTAATCAACTTGGTTTGAACATATAATTCTGTTATGACTTTCACAAAAATCATATATCAAATAGTGTCAAAATTGACACAAAATAGTTTTTAAATCAAATATTATATTATTAATTGTTATTTTATTCCTAAAAATATAAGATTCGTCCAAATGACTTAGATAAGGATATATGTATTAGTAATAAACAATTTGGGGTTCGTTTGGCATGTTATAGTAAGTGTATTAACCATATAGTGAAAGAAAATAAAAAGACACGGTAAAAGTCAAATTATTTAACTTAGAGTTAAATCTAATTGATAAGGTTAAAATAATACCCTAAACTTGTATAAATCTTATTGGTTGATATGATTTCTACCCATCCCTACTTTATCTCCGAAATAAGACCCTTTGTAACCATTATAAACCGATTTTGACTTTAATATAAAATAATATTTTGAGATATTCCTAAGGTGCCCCTCTCCTCCCTTATAAAAGGACACCACCTCCCCCTCCTCCTCACACCAATTTGAGCACTCAAGCTCGGCCAACCCCTGCCAAAATCTCTTCTCCACTTCCCTATAAACATCCTAGAGGTTCTGGTCTTCCTCAAAGACCAATTTTAGTGCCCTAAGAGGAGGTCTCAAAGAGGCGCTTCAAAGAAGAGGTAATTACCGTTACCATTTCTTTCATCTTTATTTCTTCTTCCACTTCTTCTTCTTAGGTTGTTTCATTATGAAGTAATAACATAAGTATCACTCATATATTGATATGTTATTATAAGTATGAAACAACCCTATTTCACCATCTATCCATTCTACGGAAAAAGAAATCACCGCGCGTGCGTACGTACGGAATACCGTCTCCACGCCGTGGTGTAATCTATTTTCCACCACCACCTTACATGGATGGGTATAATGGTGTAAATAATAACTATAAATAGTTATTACAACATCATATTGATTCTGATATATTGTATAATCCACTCCAATTAAATTCAATATTTATGGAAATGATATCATCGCTCGTGCGTACGTACGGACTACCGTCTCCACGACGCGATGAGATTCATTCTCCATGTTAACCATTTAAGAATGATTATAAAGTATATATAAGAAATAATAATAAAATATATGACAGTATAAAGCTACTGGATTTATGTATATATATATATATGTATGTCATCTACTTACTTCCATTCAAGACAATAAGGAAAGGAAAACAACGTTCATGCGTACGTACGGACTACCGTCTCCATGAACGGTGTTTTTCATTTCATTTATCAATCTATTATATATATATATATATACTGAATATATATGATATATAAATCATATTTTATATTCTGGAAGTAAGTAAATCATGATATAAGTAATAATAATGTCAAGAACAACAAGTCAAAACACCTACGATAAATGAAACGATTTTACCCAAAACACATCTTTAACATGGAATTTACAAAAGAACGGGTAATATAATGTCATAAGTGAACCATATATGATATCATAACAATGAATATGATTCTGTAATAAGTCAATGACATTATTTAAATCATTATACAGGAGGTTCGGACACATACGAAGCAAATCAGACCTAAGGTAAGGGAAATATCACAATCTCATTTTTATCCGAGATTGTTTATACTTTAGTATTTACTGGGGTGTATTTTATCATCCAAACCCATATTTCCTCAATATTTAATATTATTTCCATCCACCTAAAATTTTTTAAATCCAATTTTACCCTTCGGTAAGTTTTTAGTAAAAGATATAAAAGGAATCTTTTGTCGGTTTTCGTACGAGGTACTTTTTTGACTTTTCCGACAAAAGTACGAGAAGTATGTTTTTTTTAACTTATACGGCATGAATGGATTTTTAAAACATTATTTCCAACAAGCTTCCTTTACAAGTTTTCAAGTTTATTTTTAATCAACTTCTTTTATTTTAAAGTCGTATGACATGTTATGAAAGGAAAAATGTTTTTGAAGAAGAAAGGATATTTTCCTCAAGAATGGAGTTCAAGTGTTTTATCAAAATTATTTTCCATCTAAGATAATAAAGGGTTCTGTTTTTATCCCAATTATTACATTGATTTGATAATGTTGTGATGGAAATATTTTTATGAATTCCTTTATCTTATATGAATTGTTTTATGATGTCATGTTGTTTAAGAATCCCATTTTTATTACATGGGTTACGCTATGATGTATGGTTTATGATTATGTGGCCCACATAAGAAAGGATTCATTATAAGATGGGTGGGACCTATATCTCCCTCCAATGCATTGGGTAAAGATTTTATATCTCATGAGATAGACAGGGCTGGAATGGTAGGTTATACCGGTTCAGTGAAACAGGACTGAAACGAGGGTTACTCGATTCAGAAAGGGACTTTGTCCACTAAGATAGTCTTGGAAATGAGTCTTGACTAACAAGAAATGATTCTCTATAATTATGTTTGTATGCCACAAAGTTTAATGTTTTAAGTTATGATTATTGTGATTACATTTCACTGCCATGATTTACCCCATGTTAAGAAATTATGATCTCTTTTGCAGGTTAAGATTTCCAAAAGTTATGTGCTTATGTACATGATGTGATTGATATTTCTTTTGTTTACCCTTACTGAGCATTTGAGCTCACCCTTTTATATTTTCTTTTCCCCAGGATATAAAGAAAGGTTTTAGGTAAAAAAAAGGAAGATCTCTATGGGAGATTTTGAAGATCTTTCACCACGATTAGAAGATTATATTCCGAGTTTCCAAAGACACTAAACTATTACGATCCTTGTGTGTGTGTTTTTTGTTATGTACTAAGTATTCTGCAAATGTAATGTAATGTCCATGTACGTTAAGCTTCGGGTCTCTACAGTTGGTATCAGAGGAAAGGTTTAGTCAACCTTTGGAAACTAGAATGCACAAACATTAGTGAGATCCCTAGAGATATTTCTAAGGTATGTCTAGGGATATCCCTAAGGTTAAGTATACGTATAGGTTATAGTACTACAATTACGCTAACGATCATAGAATTTAACCTAAGATGTTAGATATTAAGGGTACTCCCCCTTTACTATGTTGTTTTCCTTAGCATTATTTTGCCTCTCACACTATTCTTTTTGGGTTTTAGAAAATGGCTGGAAACAAGATGATTCACGATAATGGAGGATATGATGGACAATGGAATGATATTCTTTATGAGCAACCAAATGAAATGGGATTTGGAAGTCCAAAAATCATTATTATGCCGAATCAGCAATCTCATAATATGATCAATAAAGTAAAATTTGGTAAGTTTCCTAACTCGGCTAATAAGAGAAAGATGGAGTTTCATGATGATCATAGAGGAAAGAAAGTTCAATTTCCCCTATGTAAATCATGTGGGAAGAGGCGTCAAGGAGAATGTTTCAAAGGAACTGGAAGATGCTTTGGGTGTGGAAAAGAAGGACACAAAGCAAGTAAATGCAAAGAAAAAGGTTCAGTTAACAACATGGATGAGGATAATGGTGTTGCTACGACATCAAAAATGGTTAAGTGTTTTAAATGTGGAATTTATGGGCATTATGCAAACCAATGCCCTCAGGGAAAGACTCATGAAGAGAATCAGTATGGTCGTATGGGTAGTATTTATGTGGATGATGATGAAGAGACTACAAATGATATGTGAGATGAAAGAATTGTTGAAGCTCGGTTAATGGTTTAAGAATGTAGTGGAATGATTACATGTTTATCATGTGTAATGTTGTATAAGTAATCTCATGGTACTGTAGAATAAAGAGACATGTAAGGATTATTACATTGTTGTCTGATTAATGTTACCAGTATCCATGAAAGGTTATTCAGATATTTTTGGAATGTAGATGATATGCGCATAATGAAGGGATAAGGAGAAAATTAAATGTTTAACAGTATTCATGAGCTCATGATTGATATAAGGACTAAGTGATATCATGGTTTGAGTATATAGAATTTTGAGGATTTTGGTATGTGGAAAGAGTTAACTTTTAATAGAATTCATGTTTTCAATAAGGTTCAATGGGTATTCAAGAGAGTACAAGATTAAGGCCTTTGAATGTTTGGAATGTGACCAACAAGATATATCTTATGATATATGGGGATCAACGATGGTATTAAATCTCTGGTAATCGTTTTCACTATGTTATGAGAGTGGACTGCAGTATTATGGATAAGCCTAAAGATTGGAATGGATTATGTTGGACATAAGTTAGTATTGTTTAAGGATAGAAGTTTTTTCAATATTATTGATGGGATGTTATAGTAGTATAGTTTTAGAAAAAGGACAACCTGCAGGACGAGCGACCGCCCATCGCCTCGGACAAGGATGTGGGAATCGAACCCACAACCGAAGTGCGACTGGCCTTTATCGCCTACCACTGGCCTACAGGAAGTCCCTGTTTAGTAGAAACTAGTTTTATTATATTAAGCAGTATGATATATGAAGTATAAGTTCATTTTAGGAACCATATATGATTAGTCTCACTATAGATAGACTTATGTATATAAATTTTGCTAACCTTTTGAGACAGATGGAATAACCCGTCATTCTATCACATGATCTGCTAACACTTCACGAATAACAAATTCAACTTCATTTATTTAATAGATGAAGTGGAAATTGTTAAAGGCACGAACAACAGTGAGGTTGTACCAACATAAAGTAAGTATTTATTCTAATTCAACTTCTTTAACTTTAGGGAAACGATCTTGAAAACCAAAAATGTTGTCCTAGTGATCTTATATCTGATGAATCAGATGGTACCTTAGATCGTCATAAATTTATGGCTTTGTGATTACTGGCTTTTCCATAGCCATGTTCTCTACCACTCTCCATCAGAACATGATGGTTAGATTTCTCTTCCATATCCATATTTTCACCTATGTGGAAACCCAGTGATTAGTTTATTTGGGTAATCGTTATATTTCATACTTTAGTTTTTAAAGCCAAGTTTTCGTATTCCTTTTTACGATGTGAGTTTCTATTAAAGAAACTTTCTAATAGTAAACCATTTATAACCCCGACGAATTTCGAGGGCGAAATTCATTTTAAGGGGGGTAGAATGTAACAGCCCGAGATTTTATGAAAAATATTCTTTCTAATTTTATTAATGTCTTGTGTTGTAAGCTACACCAAAAGGAGCTTGCACAACACGCATATTTGACTTGCCTTGCATTACACGCAATCACAACCTTCCTCGATAGCGTGTGTAGTACGCAATACTGAGTTTCACTAAACAACGATATGCTATTAAAATATTATTATAACTAGCCGTTATGAATAGTAATAACCACCTTTTATAATTTTAGAAATTTTAGCTCTCAAAATGGACTTCATTTTTGGATTCGTAGTATCAAATTTAGCCTAATGTGAAATTTTGGTACTTTTCGGATAACTTTCATATTTTGATGAATAGTGAAAATTACTAAATTTTAGTTAAAAACAAATTTTTCAATCAAAATAATTAATAGTGATAAATTATTAATTTGTGTCCTTTTAAAGTATATTTAGAATATATTTTTACAATTTAATACAATGTTGGTCATTGGATGTAATTTCACATTTAAACCAGACATAATCAAGTGTCAATCTTTTGATAGATATTGTTTCTTAAAAACACACTATTTGTTTTAACAGCGGTATTTAATTATAAAATTAATTAATGCAACTTCTATGTTATGAATTTGGTAAAATAGACTTCATTTTTGAATTCGGAATATGAAATATAGCTTAGGATGAAATTTTCTCATTTTTCTGAAAAACATCAATTTTTGATGAATAGTGAAACTACTAAGTGGTAGTTAAAAACTGAATTTTTCATAAAACTTAATTTTACCGCTTCTGTGAATGGAATTTCAAAAATCTGAGAGACACGGTTGATGTCTGTAAGTAAAATGTGGTTCAATGAGATGAAAATAATTTTTGGTGAATAGTAACATTTTACTTTTATTTACCACGGTTAAAAGTAAATAGGGTAATTAAGGGTAAGAATGATATTGATAATACCCTAACACATGTCCTAATTATATTGGACAAGTGTATATCGACCGAAAATAACCTTGAGTGTAAAATATTATCATTTAGGCCCACTTGGATTAGATTAGGACATTTATTATTATTTAATTCAAAGAAAAGTTAAAAGAGTTAAAATCAAAGTATATTTACTAAAACATTTTTAATATAGGGTTGTAAATAAGATAAATTCGATTGTAAATATTCATTAGAAATCTAAAAGGATTTACTACATGATGGTATTTTATTTGTAATTTTTATACATTAAATAATTTAATTTATTTATGACACAATGATGATGCAGTAATTATCTTATTAATGAAATATTGACATAATTGATGTTATAAACACCAAAATAAATATAATTTGAGACTTTTTATGAATTCCACTAATTTTCTAGGTTACTATGATATATTAGTGTTGATTTAATAAACTTGGTTTGAACATATAATTCTGTTATGACTTTCACAAAAATCATATATCAAATAGTGTCAAAATTGACACAAAATAGTTTTTAAATCAAATATTATATTAGTAATTGTTATTTTATTCCTAAAAATCTAAGATTCGTCCAAATGACTTAGATAAGGATATATGTATTAGTAATAAACAATTTGGGGTTCGTTTGTCATGTTATAGTATGTTTATTAACCATATAGTGAAAGAAAATAAAAAGACACGGTAAAAGTCAAATTATTTAACTTAGAGTTAAATCTAATTGATAAGGTTAAAATAATACCCTAAACTTGTCTAAATCTTATTGGTTGATATTATTTCTACCCATCCCCACTTTATCTCTGAAATAAGACCCTTTGGAACCATTATAAACCGATTTTGACTTTAATATAAAATAATATTTTGAGATATTCCTAAGGTGCCCCTCTCTTCCCTTATAAAAGGACACCACCTCCCCCTCCTCCTCACACCAATTTGAGCACTCAAGCTCGGCCAACCCCTGCCAAAATCTCTTCTCCACTTCCCTAGAAACATCCTAGAGGTTCTTGTCTTCCTCAAAGACCAATTTTAGTGCCCTAAGAGGAGGTCTCAAAGAGGCGCTTCAAAGAAGAGGTAATTACCGTTACCAATTATTTCATCTTTATTTCTTCTTCCACTTCTTCTTCTTAGGTTGTTTCATTATGAAGTAATAACTTCAGTATCACTCATATATTGATATGTTATTATAAGTATGAAACAACCCTATTTCACCATCTATCCATTCTACGGAAAAAGAAATCACCGCGCTTGCGTACGTACGGAATACCGTCTCCACGCCGTGGTGTAATCTATTTTCCACCACCACCTTACATGGATGGGTATAATGGTGTAAAGAATAACTATACATAGTTATTACAACATCATATTGATTCTGATATATTGTATAATCCACTCCAATTCAATTCAATATTTATGGAAATGATATCATCGCTCGTGCGTACGTACGGACTACCGTCTCCACGACGCGATGAGATTCATTCTCCATGTTAACCATTTAAGAATGATTATAAAGTATATATAAGAAATAATAAAAAAATATATGACATTATAAAGCTACTGGATTTATGTATATATATATATGTATGTATGTCATCTACTTACTTCCATTCACGACAATAAGGAATGGAAAACAACGTTCATGCGTACGTACGGACTACCGTCTCCATGAACGGTGTTTTTCATTTCATTTATCTATCTACTATATATATATATATACTGAATATATATGATATATAAATCATATTTTATATTCTGGAAGTAAGTAAATCATTATATAAGTAATAATAATGTCAAGAACAACAAGTCAAAACACCTACGATAAATGAAACGATTTTACCCAAAACACGTCTTTAACATGGAATTTACAAAAGAACGGGTAATATAATGTCATAAGTGAACCATATATGATATCATAACAGTGAATATGATTCTTTAATAAGTCAATGACATTATTTAAATCATTATACAGGAGGTTCGGACACATACGAAGCAAATCAGACCTAAGGTAAGGGAAATATCACAATCTCATTTTTATCCGAGATTGTTTATACTTTAGTATTTACTGGGGTGTATTTTGTCATCCAAATCCATATTTCCTCAATATGTAATATTATTTCCATCCATCTAAAATTGTTTAAATCCAATTTTACCCTTTGGTGAGTTTTTAGTAAAAGATATGAAAGGAATCTTTCGTCGTTTTTCGTAGGAGGTACTTTTTTGACTTTTCCGACAAAAGTACGAGAAGTATGTTTTTTTTTACTTATACGGCATGAATGGATTTTTAAAACATTATTTCCAAGAAGCTTCCTTTACAAGTTTTCAAGTTTATTTTTAATCAACTTCTTTTATTTTAAAGTCGTATGACATGTTATGAAAGGAAAAATGTTTTTGAAGAAGAAAGGATATTTTCCTCAAGAATGGAGTTCAAGTGTTTTATCAAAATTATTTTCCAATCTAAGATAATAAAGGGTTCTGTTTTTATCCCAATTATTACATTGATTTGATCATGTTGTGATGGAAATATTTTTAGGAATTCCTTTATCTTATATGAATTGTTTTATGATGTCATGTTGTTTAAGAATCCCATTTTTATTACATGGGTTACGCTATGATGTATGGTTTATGATTATGTGGCACACATAAGAAAGGATTCATTATAAGATGGGTGGGACCTATATCTCCCTCCAATGGATTGGGTAAAGATTTTATATCTCATGAGATAGACAGGGCTGGAACGGTAGGTTATACCGGTTCAGTGAAACAGGACTGAAACGAGGGTTACTCGATTCAGAAAGGGACTTTGTCCACTAAGATAGTCTTGGCAATGAGTCTTGACTAACAAGAAATGATTCTCTATGATTATGTGTGTATGCCACAAAGTTTAATGTTTTAAGTTATGATTATTGTGATTACATTTCACTGCCATGATTTACCCCATGTTAAGAAATTATGATCTCTTTTGCAGGTTAAGATTTCCAAAAGTTATGTGCTTATGTACATGATGTGATTGATATTTCTTTTGTTTACCCTTACTGAGCATTTGAGCTCACCCTTTTATGTTTTCTTTTCCCCAGGATATAAAGAAAGGTTTTAGGTAAAAAAAAAGGAAGATCTCTATGGGAGATTTTGAAGATCTTTCACCACGATTAGAAGATTATATTCCAAGTTTCCAAAGACACTAAACTATTACGATCCTTGTGTGTGTGTTTTTTGTTATGTACTAAGTATTCCGCAAATGTAATGTAATGTCCATGTACGTTAAGCTTCGGGTCTCTACATTTGGTATCAGAGGAAAGGTTTAGTCAACCTTTGGAAACTAGGACGCGCAAACATTAGTGAGATCCCTAGAGATATTTCTAAGGTATGTCTAGGGATGTCCCTAAGGTTAAGTATACGTATAGGTTATAGTACTAGAATTACGCTAACGATCATAGAATTTAACCTAATATGTTAGATATTAAGGGTACTCCCCCTTTACTATGTTATTTTCCTTAGCATTATTTTGCCTCTCACACTATTCTTTTTGGGTTTTAGAAAATGGCTGGAAACAAGATGATTCACGATAATGAAGGATATGATGGACAATGGAATGATATTCTTTATGAGCAACCAAATGAAATGGGATTTGGAAGTCCAAACATCATTATTATGCCGAATCAGCAATCTCATAATATGATCAATAAAGTAAAATTTGGTAAGTTTCCTGACTCGGCTAATAAGAGAAAGATGGAGTTTCATGATGATCATAGAGGAAAGAAAGTTCAATTTTCCCTATGTAAATCATGTGGGAAGAGGCATCAAGGAGAATGTTTCAAAGGAACTGGAAGATGCTTTGGGTGTGGAAAAAAAGGACACAAAGCAAGTAAATTCAAAGGAAAAGGTTCAGTTAACAACATGGATGAGGATAATGGTATTGCTACGACATCAAAAATGGTTAAGTGTTTTAAATGTGGAATGTATGGGCATTATGCAAACCAATGCCCTAAGGGAAAGACTCATGAAGAGAATCAGTATGGTCATATGGGTAGTATTTATGTGGATGATGATGAAGAGACTACAAATGATATGTGAGATGAAAGAATTGTTGAAGCTCGGTTAATGGTTTAAGAATGTAGTGGAATGATTACATGTTTATCATGTGTAATGTTGTATAAGTAATCTCATGGTACTGTAGAATAAAGAGACATGTAAGGATTGTTACACTGTTGTCTGATTAATGTTACCAGTATCCATGAAAGGTTATTCAGATATTTTTGGAATGTAGATGATATGCGCATAATGAAGGGATAAGGAGAAAATTAAATGTTTAACAGTATTCATGAGCTCATGATTGATATAAGGACTAAGTGATATCATGGTTTGAGTATATAGAATTTTGAGGATTTTGGTATGTGGAAAGAGTTAACTTTTAATAGAATTCATGTTTTCAATAAGGTTCAATGGGTATTCAAGAGAGTACAAGATTAAGGCCTTTGAATGTTTGGAATGTGACCAACAAGATATATCTTATGATATATGGGGATCAACGATGGTATTAAATCTCTGGTAATCGTTTTCACTATGTTATGAGAGTGGACTGCAGTATTATGGATAAGCCTAAAGATTGGAATGGATTATGTTGGACATAAGTTAGTATTGTTTAAGGACAGAAGTTTTTTCGATATTATTGATGGGATGTTATAGTAATATAGTTTTAGAAAAAGGACAACCTGCAGGACGAGCGACAGCCCATCGCCTCGGACAAGGATGTGGGAATCGAACCCACAACCGAAGTGCGACTGGCCTTTATCACCTACCACTGGCCTACAGGAAGTCCCTGTTTAGTAGAAACTAGTTTTATTATATTAAGCAGTATGATATATGAAGTATAAGTTCATTTTAGGAACCATATATGATTAATCTCACTATAGATCGACTTATGTATATAAATTTTGCTAACCTTTTGAGACAGATGGAATGACCCGTCATTCTATCACATGATCTGCTAACACTTCACGAATAACAAATTCAACTTCATTTATTTAAGAGATGAAGTGGAAATTGTTAAAGGCACGAACAACAGTGAGGTTGTACCAACATAAAGTAAGTATTTATTCTAATTCAAATTCTTTAACTTTAGGGAAACGATCTTGAAAACCAAAAATGTTGTCCTAGTGATCTTATATTTGATGAATCAGATGGTACCTTAGATCGTCACAAATTTATGGCTTTGTGATTACTGGATTTTCAATGGCCATGTTCTCTACCACTCTCCATCAGAACATGATGGTTAGATTTCTCTTCCATATCCATATTTTCACCTATGTGGAAACCCAGTGATTAGTTTATTTGGGTAATCGTTACATTTCATACTTCAGTTTTTAAAGCCAAGTTTTGGTATTCCTTTTTACGATGTGGGTTTCTATTAATGAAACTTTCTAATAGTAAACCATTTATAACCCCGACGAATTTCGAGGGCGAAATTCATTTTAAGGGGGGTATAATGTAACAGCCCGAGATTTTATGAAAAATATTCTTTTTAATTTTATTAATGTCTTGTGTTGTACGCTACACCAAAAGGAGCTTTCACAACACGCATATTTGACTTGCCTTGCATTACACGCAATCGCAACCTTCCTCGATAGCGTGTGTAGTACGCAATACTGAGTTTCACTAAACAACGATATGCTATTAAAATATTATTATAACTAGCCGTTATGAATAGTAATAAACACCTTTTAAAATTTTAGAAATTTTAGCTCTCAAAATGGACTTCATTTTTGGATTCGTAGTATCAAATTTAGCCTAAGGTGAAATTTTTGTACTTTTCGGATAACTTTCATATTTTGATGAATAGTGAAAATTACTAAATTTTAGTTAAAAACAACTTTTTCAATCAAAATAATTAATAGTGATAAATTATTAATTTGAGTGGTTTTAAAGTATATTTAGAATATATTTTTACAATTTAATACAATGTTGGTCATTGGATGTAATTTCACATTTAAACCAGACATAATCAAGTGTCAATCTTTTGATAGATATTGTTTCTTAAAAACACACTATTTGTTTTAGCAGCGGGATTTAATTATTAAATTAATTAATGCAACTTCTATGTTATGAATTTGGTAAAATAGACTTCATTTTTGAATTCGGAATATGAAATATAGCTTAGGATGAAATTTTGGCATTTTTCTGAAAAACATCAATTTTTGATGAATAGTGAAACTACTAAGTGGAAGTTAAAAACTGAATTTTTCATAAAACATAATTTTACCGCTTCTGTGAATGGAATTTCAAAAATCCGAGAGACATAGTTGATGTCTTTAAGTAAAATGTGGTTCAATGAGATGAAAATAATTTTTGGTGGATAGTAACTTTTTACTTTTATTTACCACGGTTAAAAGTAAATAAGGTAATTAAGGGTAAGAATGAAATTGATAATACCCTAAAACATGTCCTAATTCTATTGGACAAGTGTATCTCGACCTAAAATAACCTTAAGTGTAAAATATTATCATTTAGGCCCACTTGGATTAGATTAGGACATTTATTATTATTTAATTCAAAGAAAAGTTAAAAGAGTTAAAATCAAAGTATATTTACTAAAACATTTTTAATATAGGGTTTTACATAACATAAATTCTATTGTAAATATTCATTAGAAATCTAAAAATATTTCCTACATGATGGTATTTTATTTGTAATTTTTAGACATTAAATAATTTAATTTATTTATGACACAAAGATGATGCAGTAATTATCTTATTAATGAAATATTGACATAATTGATGTTATAAACACCAAAATAAATGTAATTTGAGACTTTTTATGAATTCCACTAATTTTCTAGGTTACTATGATATATTAGTGTTGATTTAATCAACTTGGTTAGAACATATAATTCTGTTATGACTTTCACAAAAATCATATATCAAATAGTGTCAAAATTGACACAAAATAGTTTTTAAATCAAATATTATATTATTAATTGTTGTTTTATTCCTAAAAATCTAAGATTCGTCCAAATGACTTAGATAAGGATATATGTATTAGTAATAAACAATTTGGGGTTAGTTTGGCATGTTATAGTAAGTTTATTAACCATATAGTGAAAGAAAATTAAAAGACACTGTAAAACTCAAATTATTTAACTTAGAGTTAAATCTAATTGATAAGGTTAAAATAATACCCTAAACTTGTCTAAATCTTATTGGTTGATAGGATTTCTACCCATCCCCACTTTATCTCCGAAATAAGACCCTTTGGAACCATTATAAACCTATTTTGACTTTAATATAAAATAATATTTTGAGATATTCCTAAGGTGCCCCTCTCCTCCCTTATAAAAGGACACCACCTCCCCCTCCTCCTCACACCAATTTGAGCACTCAAGATCGGCCAACCCCTGACAAAATCTCTTCTCCACTTCCCTAGAAACATCCTAGAGGTTCTGGTATTTCTCAAAGACCAATTTTAGTTCCCTAAGAGGAGGCCTCAAAGAGGCGCTTCAAAGAAGAGGTAATTACCGTTACCAATTATTTCATCTTTATTTCTTCTTCCTCTTCTTCTTCTTAGGTTGTTTCATTATGAAGTAATAACATCAGTATCACTCATATATTTATATGTTATTATAATTATTAAACAACCCTATTTCACCATCTATCCATTCTACGGAAAAAGAAATCACTGCGCGTGCGTACGTACGGAATACCGTCTCCACGCTGTGGTGTAATCTATTTTCCACCACCACCTTACATGGATGGGTATAATGGTGTAAAGAATAACTATACATAGTTATTACAACATCATATTGATTCTGATATATTGTATAATCCACTCCAATTCAATTCAAAATTTATGGAAATGATATCATCGCTCGTGCGTACGTACGGACTACCGTCTCCACGACGTGATGAGATTCATTCTCCATGTTAACCATTTAAGAATGATTATAAAGTATATATAAGAAATAATAATAAAATATATGACATTATAAAGCTACTGGATTTATGTATATATATATATATATGTATGTCATCTACTTACTTCCATTCAAGACAATAAGGAAAGGAAAACAACGTTCATGCGTATGTACGGACTACCGTCTCCATGAACGGTGTTTTTCATTTCATTTATCTATCTATTATATATATATATACTGAATATATATGATATATAAATCATATTTTATATTCTGGAAGTAAGTAAATCAGGATATAAGTAATAATAATGTCAAGAACAACAAGTCAAAACACCTATGATAAATGAAACGATTTTACCCAAAACACGTCTTTAACATGGAATTTACAAAAGAACGGGTAATATAATGTCATAAGTGAACCATATATGATATCATAACAGTGAATATGATTCTGTAATAATTCAATGACATTATTTAAATCATTATACAGGAGGTTCGGACACATACGAAGCAAATCAGACCTAAGGTAAGGGAAATATCACAATCTCATTTTTATCCGAGATTGTTTATACTTTAGTATTTACTGGGGTGTATTTTATCATCCAAATCCATATTTCCTCAATATGTAATATTATTTCCATCCACCTAAAATTTTTTAAATCCAATTTTACCCTTCGGTGAGTTTTTAGTAAAAGATATAAAAGGAATCTTTTGTCGTTTTTCGTACGAGGTACTTTTTTGACTTTTCCGACAAAAGTACGAGAAGTATGTTTTTTTTTACTTATACGGCATGAATGGATTTTTAAAACATTATTTCCAAGAAGATTCCTTTACAAGTTTTCAAGTTTATTTTTAATCAACTTCTTTTATTTTAAAGTCGTATGACATGTTATGAAAGGAAAATTTTTTTGAAGAAGAAAGGATATTTTCCTGAAGAATGGAGTTCAAGTGTTTTATCAAAATTATTTTCTATCTAAGATAATAAAGGTTTCTGTTTTTATCCCAATTATTAAATTGATTTGATCATGTTGTGATGGAAATATTTTTTATGAATTCCTTTATCTTATATGAATTGTTTTATGATGTCATGTTGTTTAAGAATCCCATTTTTATTACATGGGTTACGCTATGATGTATGGTTTATGATTATGTGGAACACATAAGAAAGGATTCATTATAAGATGGGTGGGACCTATATCTCCCTCCAATGCATTGGGTAAAGATTTTATATCTCATGAGATAGACAGGGCTGGAATGGTAGGTTATACCGGTTCAGTGAAACAGGACTGAAACGAGGGTTACTCGATTCAGAAAGGGACTTTGTCCACTAAGATAGTCTTGGCAATGAGTCTTGACTAACAAGAAATGATTCTCTATGATTATGGGTGTATGCCACAAAGTTTAATGTTTTAAGTTATGATTATTGTGATTACATTTCACTGCCATGATTTAGCCCATGTTAAGAAATTATGATCTCTTTTGCAGGTTAAGATTTCCAAAAGTTATGTGCTTATGTACATGATGTGATTGATATTTCTTTTGTTTACCCTTACTGATCATTTTAGCTCACCCTTTTATGTTTTCTTTTCCCCAGGATATAAAGAAAGGTTTTAGGTAAAAAAAAGGAAGATCTCTATGGGAGATTTTGAAGATCTTTCACCACGATTAGAAGATTATATTCCGAGTTTCCAAAGACACTAAACTATTACGATCCTTGTGTGTGTGTTTTTTGTTATGTACTAAGTATTCTGCAAATGTAATGTAATGTCCATGTACGTTAAGCTTCGGGTCTCTACACTATCTCTATCTCTACTCTTATTTATAAGGGAACATTTTCCTTGAAAGATGTATATGATGTGACACTAGAACCAATCCCCTATTAGATTTCCCCATAATGAATCCCTTCAGTATCTGGTCAATGTAAGTACTCTGAATTAATCCTATAAAGCAATTGGATCAATAACTCATGATATTTATCCCTATATTATAGGCTTATTTACATAAGTCCTTCTTGGGGATGGACATCCTCAACTATTACTTAACTTCTTGTATATATGGTATATAATTTCCAATTTGTAATATGTCATCAACATACACTACTATAAAAAAATCACACTTCCACTAAACAATTCTTAAAGAAATTTCTCACATTCATTCATAATGAAACCAAATTCCATTATGGCTTCATTGAATCAAGTGTTCCATGACCTTGATGCCTCATTTAATCAATAAATGGATCTATGAATTTTTCTGAACATTTTAATTTAGTGGAGTCACAAACTATTCAGGTTGTTTCATATAAACATCCTATTGAAGGTTACCATTAAAGAAAGAATTTTTTAAATCCATTTACCAAATATCATATTCATAGTAAGAAACGGTGAAATATAAGATTATGAGGGAATCAAACATGGCAACGGGAGAAAAGATAACACAATAGACAATTCATTGACATTGTCCAAACCCTTTTCCCTTAGATTATATTTATAGGTATTAAATTTACCTTTCATAACCACCATTCTATTATATACCCATTTACAAAAAATGGTTTTTTACATCAATATGACGATCAATTAAAACCCAAACATAGTTTTTATACATGGAATATATCTTAGAATTCAATGATTCTTTCATCTTGTAGCTTCCAATATATCTACTACCTCCTTGTATGAAATAGGACCATGATTGTTATCCAACAATGAGACACCATCTAAGTGACTATAAAACTATATCTCTATGGTTTTTATACCTCTTTAGAACCCCTACACAACACTTTTTTCTTAGGAACATAATTTTCTATGTGGACTTATAGAATCAGTTTATACACCAACTCTGGTTTTTCTTGAGCATAAACTTCATTAAAGTCAATATTTCTCCCACTATCCTCCTTGAGGATATGCTCCTTCTCAAGAAATGTTACTTTTCTTACAATAATTACTTTTTTTAAAGTGTTGTATATACAATATACCCTTATTTCATAGGGATACCCTATAAGGATACACATCATGTCTTTGGGTGCTAGATTATTTCTTGATAACGCATTAATAATTTCCTCATATCCCAATGCATGAACATACCACAAATCGGTTTAATTCCACTCCATAACTCGAAGGGGATATTTTTTTTATTTGGTACTCATTTTAGTAACTATAATTCCTCATATAATTCAAATTACCAAATGGAAAATGGAATATGTGTTGTCACAATATAGATACCACTAAACATTTACCCAAGCTAGTGGGTCACAGGGCCTCATGCAAGAATCCCTACATGTTAGAGGTTGTCAACTAGGTTGGAGGGTCTAAGGTGGTACAGTGGGTAAACTATACCCTTTTTACCAGTATAGAATGACTTTGTAATAGATAGATATGTAGAGGAAGCATAATAAATAACTAACTACCAAAGTTAAAGAATCTAGATGTAATAAACATCCACCATAAATAATATTCAGCATCATCTACAAAACTAGGATCTTTCCCCTATCCCTACTTGCATCCACATAATATTATTAGATACCATCAAATTCCTGGATAGGGGGTGAGATAATATTATTATGACACAACCAATGTATTTTTTAAATATCATTTTAGTTTATATAATATGAATAGTGTTCATATATAATGGTATGAAGTAATTAAAATGGTAAAGGGTCATCACTAGTTCCAGAAGAACATCAGGATGACACTAATTGCTTCGGCCTATACTGGATAATCTCTAAACAAGTAACTATATGTTAAAATATATATGGTCTATATAAGTAGTGATGTGTACACCCGTATATGTGGATACAGATACTAGTATGGACTTGAGGCGTAACTCATGTGTCCATTGGTAGTATCATGAGTGTAATTTGTGTCATGGGACCTGTTTCCTGGTATCACATGAATAATGGATTCCATCTATAGTATCTTAACATAATTTCCTTCATGCCCAAACTATAACAATTGGGTTTCCATGCCTGAATCATAACCATAAGGTTTCCATGCCTAAATCATAACAATAGGGTGACCATGCCCATATTATAACAGTAGGTATGTCATGCTCATATATCATATATATAAGGGACACCATTACCATTCATCATAATTATTAAGGGTCTTTATTCCCATTAATCATAAAATAAGAGGGTCTCCAATGAAATTTATCATAATATATGAGGGTTTCCATGACCAAGTGTCACTATATAGGTACTGCATTCCCATTTTATAAAAGTAGGGATGAAATTCCCATGTCTAATTAAACTAGGGTCTCCATGCCTATATATCATAATAGTATATGGGACACCATGTCTATATTATAAATCATATACATCTAATAGGCACTGGTATGAACCAGTACATGGTTCACAATTCATTAGAATTATTCTTCAATAAGAGAATAACTATTTCCAAATTTATTAAAGTGATGTGGTCATACCACCCACATTAAATTCAATTCATTATAGTTATCGCACTTATGAGACATACTAAAACCATTTAAATGAATGTTTAATTGATAAATAATTTATAACATAAATGAAAATTTCATGGGCACAACTCATAGTGCTGAATTAGATGATAGGGATGTATCCCACTATGAATAAATGGATACTTAGTTGGATCAATCTTGTATATTGAATTAGTCATGATTTGAGTATATTTTAATGAAACTCATAGTGAAACTGGTGTTAGGCACACAATGCGTAATATAAAAAATCATAACATTGAGGAAAAAATACTATAGCACATACCTTATGTCAGTAGAGAATAACACACCCAATATCAGACATTGGTTTGGTACATATAAGAATAAAATGAAAAAACTGATGATCTCCCAAAAAAGGGTGTCGATATAATGAATAATTAAGAAACAATCCATCTGAGAGTAAAACTTATAAATTTTTATCCAATGATATGATCTAAAGTCAAATTGGATCCTGAATGGTGAAATACGATCAATTCCAAAAAAAGAGGCCTAAGGATATCAACATGAGAAAGGAGAACCTACTATCCACTAGATGAGTAAATGAAGAAAGGGGTTTAAAGTAATATTCTATTAATGGAAAAATGGAAAAATCACAAAAATATACATAGTTTCATGATTTTTCTACACATTTTTCCAAAAAATTTGCATTAACCATGAACCCATCTCAATCCAAGGACAAAGCTTTGATGGTTCAAGCACATAGTTTGAGAAACCATGTACTACAGGGAAATAGTCCTATACCAACATTTTTTGAAAACTATAGGTATATGTATAGTATATGAACCTATACCCACGGTTTTCCAAAACAGTGGGTATATGTTTTTTTATGACCAATACCCATGGTTTTCAAAAATCATGGGGGAAAATTCACATATACCCACGATTTTTCCAAAACCATGGGTATACGTATTTTTTCAAGGCTTATACACACGGTTTTAGCAAAACTAAAGGTATAGGGTTTTTTTTAAAGACCTATACTCAAAATTTTGTAAAACCATGGGTATAGCTTTCCCGAGTTGCGGTGGAAAAAAATCCACTAGACTCAAAAAAGGTGGGAATACCTATACCAATGGTTTGAATTAATATATTTAAGTAGATACAAATAATAAAAAACATTAGTCATGTATATTTTTTGGTGAGTAGTTATCTGTTAATTCCATTGGTTTCGGTATCGAATCATGGTGACTGTTTTTTTTCTAATACAGCGAGCGAGATTAATATATTAAAACAAATGTAGTTATATTTAATTTCAAGTGACATATCTGGGATGGTTAGGTGTTGTATATTTCTAGAGAAATATGTGGGTCTGAAACCCACTGTCATCATTTTTCCTAATATGGGATTATATTAATATATTTAGAAAAATATAGGTATATGTTAATGTAAGTGTTGTAGCTAAAGTGGTGAGGTGTATCAAGTTAGCAGAGTTGTTCATAGTGGTCGTGGGTTCAACACCTCCAGCCATAAGTTTTGTACTATTTACACCCATGGTTTTAAAACCATGATTAAAAGGATTTAACAGCTTGTAAATGGGTATTTGGCTTTGACACGGTGGAAAAAATCTATACCCACGGTTTTCCAAACCGTGGGTATAGGTTGTGCACCTATCCCGCCACCTCGGTTTCCCACGGTTCCCCAAACCATTTGTACAGGCTATACCCACAGTTTTGGGGGTTATAACCATGGATAGGGAATACCATGAATCCCACTTATTCCCACTTAAAATCCTTATATGAATAACAAAAACCATGCGGACTAGGTGGCATGGTTTTTACTAAACCTATAGCCTAGTTGTTTCTTCTATTGGTCAAGGATTTGGGCTTCGAACAACCCCAAAATACACACAATTATTCCATAGATTCACTATGTATCCATATTTGGTTAAAACAAAGCAATTAAAATGATACTTAAGGGGCCTTTACCTCATAATAAAATCTTACTTCTTACAGTTTCTTTCCCCTTAAATGATGTCATCTCCGAGTTACCCCTCCATGGGCGGTAGAACACTATCGGAGAAAAACTCCTCCCACTAAGCACATTTTTCACCCTCCCTCTATCAAGCCTCATCTTTTACCCAACTATTCTGCCATTTAACTTGTAATAATGGGAAAGACTGGCCCTAGATAGCCTTCATTCATAGATAAATGATTCAAATATGATATATATTAAAATAAGCCTCAGTATATAATTCAACATCTTCAGGATCAAAAGTATTAAGATGGTTCTGCATGGTAATGAAAAATATATGATATGTGGAAAATGTCATGAATAGAAAGATATATCTATAGTAATAATAGGTGGCATGCTACAATACTGACTCTATCCAAGATATTTAAAGGACCAACAAAATGGTATGCCAACTTCCCTTTCATGTGTATTTGTCTAATCTCATGTCTAAGTGATACCCATAAGAAAAAATGATCCCTGAACTCAAACTATAGAGTTAATAGATGGATCTTGGAATAATATTAATTTATAGATAGAGAACTAAACATACATTCTCTAATCAACAGTTCCTACTCTGAAGTCTTCTACATGATATGAGGACCTAGTAGTTCTAACTCTCTTATGTCTAACCAGTACAGGGGTGAACATAGTGAAATTCCATATAATTCCTCATACATAGTCATTTTAATCATTTCATGAAAAATATTATTATTGTAAAACTTGATGTGGGTGATAATATTCTCCCAATAACCGCTGAAATCAAGGGTACATTCTCAGAGAATGTCCTCCAGTACCTCTATAGTCTATTTTAAATGGACATATGTCTGAGGATGGTAAGTTTTTCTCAAAAGAACCTTCAAAAACCTCAATGTGAAATAATAATATATATCTAAAATGGTAGTATGAAGGACCCCATGTAGGAATATAACCTCATAGACATACAATCTTCTCATCTCATCAGCTAATAATGTATCCTAGATATGATAGAAGTGGGATACCTTTCTCTATTGATCCACGGTTACCCAAACCACATCTATACCTCAAGGTGGACTCAGTAAACCAATCACAAAATCCACCATGATGTCATCCCATTTTCTTTCCAAGACCAATAATAGCTATAACAAGCATTTGGGATACTGTTGTTCTTCATTCACCTACTAATAGGTGGAATATATAGTGATTAAACATTATATCGAATGTTTCATCCCATACCACCAATATTTATGGTGTATATCATAATACATCTTGTAGAAACCTAAGTAAACATCCCACTAAGAAGCATGAGAACCTCCAATCAGATCCAATATCATGTATATAGGAACCAGATACACCCATATAAATATGTGGGATATTATCTCTATCAATAAACTGATCCAGAGGTGTTCATCACCAGAAATAAATTTTTGTAGGACCAAGACTGCAGGATACAAAAACTACATCATATTCACTCTATATAATAGTGAGGAGTTCACTAATAGAGATAAAAGTACGACTGTCTATGATGGTCCTAAACATCTATGTGCATCTCAAAAAAATAGGGTCATAAGCTACCACTCACTATTAGTATCTGTAACCATCTGTGTCTTATTCCTCCTTCTCAAAGTATCGAAAACATAATTTCCCTTATCAAACAAATATGAAATATAAAAGCCAAAGGATTGTAGTTATTCAACCCAAATTATCTTATTAAGGTTTATTTCATGTTGTGTAAAGATATACCTTATGCTTTTGGGGTCCATAAATACCAAATAATGCTCTCCTATTAGATAATACCTCCAAAAAATAATGGTGTGATCCACAAATGCCAACTCAAGATCATGTGTTAGTTATTTATACTCATGAGGCCTCACATGACATGAACTATATAAAACAAATAGATCTTACTACATTATAACTATTCATATACTAATACCTGATGCACCACAATACAATATATAGCTTCATCCCAACTCTAGAAGAATTGGGATCAGTGTTGAAGTCTTTTTACCTTTCTCTCTTGAAATGTCATCTCACAAGATTTTGACCATATAAAATTCATTAACATCTTAGTCTAGAAAATTGGAGGTCATTATATTTATGAGAATTATTATGTAAATTTATTCTAATAAACATCTATCCCCAAGAAAAATTGTATTTCAAAGACATTCTTGGGCTTCTCCAAGGTAACTACACCACTAAACCTCTATGGGTCAATAGACACTCCCTCCTATGAAATAATACAACCATGTTAGTGAAACTTATTGATCCATAAGTGGAATGTGATGATCATAGCATATATTTGGTGCTCTCTTAGTGTATTCAAAATGATATGAATATTTTTTTGTAGTCGTTATGAGTGTAAAAGCACGCAAAGATTTCATCAACAAAAACCATGACAAAGGAATCTATATAGGGATGGAAAACCCTCCTCATAATAGATATAAAAATGGCAGGAATGTTTTTTAGACTGAATAACATAACTAGAAACTCTTATAAATCATATTGGCATAAAAATGTTATACATGGTATATCTAAAGATCTGACTCACACATGATGATAACCTGATCTGAGGTAGATCTTTGAGAGCACTCTAGCTTGTCAGAGCTAGTTGAAGAGATCATAATTTCAAGGTAGTGGATACATGTTATTCAAAGTTATCTAATTCAACATCCAATATTCCGCACAAACCCTAATGGTTTTATCCACCTTCTTGGTGTGATGGACTAGTGAACCCTAGGGATATGTACTAGTCCATATAAAAAAATTAGCATTTAGATCCTCTAGCTACCTCTGAATCTCCTACAACTCAGTAGTATCCTTATTATAAGTATGAATGGATTTGAGTGTATCTCTATGCCCTATAATGATTGTAAATTCTACCTTTATCTCAGGAGGTATTCTAGAATAGTTTTCTAAGAAAACATTCCTCAAAAATATACAACAGGATGGAATTTAGGCCAATGTAACACATGATCATCCAAACAAGGGAAGAAAATCTTGGAAGTCACTCCACCTAACCCAGGATGCTCTGGTCCAACTCTAATATCCCAAACATCCCATTCACCCTTGTGAATGTAAATACCATCCTTATGTGATGTAAATGACATCCTATGGTGATAATGGTCCATAAAGGTGTGATAGGGGATCAACCAGTCTATCCCAAGAATGAAATCAAAACCTATCATCTTGAGGAATAAGTGGTCCCATTAGAAATGATGATTTTCAATCTCAAGGGGGAAATCCTTACATTGGTGTATAGTAATTAACCATTTACCCAAAAGGCTTTCAAGCATCATCCCACCAAAAAAATAATCAATATCAAGGTATAGGATTCCCACAATAGCCATAGAGATGAATTAATGTAAAGCACCCATATTGAATAAAATAGACATGATATTAGAGGCTACTTGAATTGTTCCAAGAATAGTAGATGGATTAGCACCCTCATCCACTTGTATATGGTGTAATTAATAAATCTATAATGACTCACATTGTTGTTATTCAACCTGAATAACTTGATCGTGTCCACTATACTAGCATTGTGTATCTGAAATCTAGCTACCTCGGCAACAAACTCCTCATCTTCATGTATGTATGGAAGTACTCTAGCTATATTTCTGGTGAGGTTCCCTTAATCCCACTCTTTAATGCCAACCTAATATGTATGCCCTCCAAATAGGAAATGATGGTATGGTTTTACAAAAAATCCTAAAGATGCTTGAACCATCCATAGCCTTGTCACTCAACAGGATCTCAGGTACACTGGGGATTCTTATTCCCTTTATTCACACACTATTGGAAAATCATATAACTTTTATTGGGTTTCATCTAGCTACCACTTCTCATGCATTTAGTCTGGATGCGTCACTTCTGACCACTACCTGATCTGCTACCTTGTCCTGGTTCTAAACCTCCTTGACCCACACTATCATATTTCCTCAAGTTAATCTCGGCGATGAGAGTTTATTTTAGCATATAAAGTATGGTATCTAGCTGTAACATATTTACCTGAGACTGAATAAGATTCTTACATCCATCGTCTAATTGTATTTATTTTTCTAGTTTATCAACAGTATAGATAAGAGAATATTTTTGAATATATTTAAAACAACCTATGTACTCCATAACATATATATAATTGCAATACAAGTTCATGAACTCCATTGAATGATTGGCCCTTCATATCTTAGGCAATATATATTCATAGAGGCTCAATTGTAAATCCATTTAAATCACTTCTCGATACTGACCCACTAAGTTCAAAATACCCCACAAATGATTGATGGATCTATAAAGAACATTAATTGTGAGCTTTACCCCCCACCCCTTTCTAGGAGGTGTCCCATGATGTTTTATGATAGATAATATTGTTCCCATCCATAAATCTACATTTGGGGAAACCATCCCATGGAACCGTAGGTGGATGTGGTTGTTGAAACTCTCATGTCAACTCTCCCATAGAAGGGGTAGGTCATGGAGCTCCCTTTTTAGAATAAGCTGCAGAAACTCCACTCATAACTAGACATCATCACCCAAATTAGGGATAAAAGGTAGTTTTATAGGTTCCATGACTAGAGGTATCACTGGTGGCTTAGGGACAACCACCCCCAGAGCATGGTCTTGACCACCCTCATGGTGAACGCTTAGAGGACATTTTGGTGGTAAGGCACTAAAAATTCCAAACAAATACCTTATATAATTTTCAATAACACTAAAGATCATAGAGAAATGAATATGATTAGTACAAGAATCCCAATGAAGGAACCACACCCCTCTACCAGGTCCAAGATGTAGGTCTGGGTAATATGAATAATCATATAGAACATAAGAGATGCATCCTACTTCCCACTACTATGGTCAGTTCTAGGCCAAGATTCATGATTCGTTGTAAGTGTACTATTATATAGAGTGTAAATTGAAATCTATAGAGGAAAAAGTTGTTTGAATTGAATTTGGAATCCCTATTTATTGGTGACCATTAAATTTTATAATTTAATTTCATTCAATTTCATTCTCATTTTTATTACAATTATCATTAAAATGATGAACTATATGGATAACCACTTATAATTTATAAGCGATTATTCTCTATATAAATAGAAGTGTGGAATCCAATTAAGAGTAACCACTCACTTATCAAGTACCTACAAAATATTTCTGCACAATTCAAGGACATATAAATAACTCTCCAAAACATGATATAGCCAATGAAAACAGTAAATAAATGTGTCATTTCATAATTAAAGAAATATAAATATTAAAAGTTTCCTAATGTGATTCATGATCAATTATTTTTTTTTGTATCCAGGAAATGGTAAAATATAATACTTAATCATAATAATATACATTAGATATCTTGTGTCCCACCCAATAGTGGAATCAAATCAACTATAACATGTATGAAGAAGAAAAAAAGCCCCATTCTAGGTAATTTTTCCTTTCCCTATATGTGGTTTAGTTAATCCTAAGAATAAATCCTTAACAAATTTAGACACATTCCTAATCTCCTATCTAATATTCCAAAATGATAATGCAAAATAAAAGATATACTATGATATGAATTTTTGATGTACTGACCCAAATGACACTAAACAATGCCCCGAACTGGTGGGTAACATAGCATCAAACGTACATCCCTATATACTAGAGGATTTTGACAAGAAGTAATGTTACAAGTTGGTATAGTTGGGATACTATAAAATAATGATTAGAGTATAATAGTGCTGTAATAGATAGATATATAATGTTTGAATAATAAATTACTAACATCATATGGTAAAGCATCTAGATATAATGAATATCAATCATCAACAATATCCTGCATCATATAAAAAATGATGTAATGTCATTTATCGATAAATAATAAAAAATATAGTCATGGTATCAGGCATGAAATACATAAATGTATCAAAAGTAAAAAAACACCAAAAAGATAATCTCCAATAGCATCACAATCCATAACTTGATTCCATGCTTCCCTGCTTCAATGCTATAACAAATCATGTATCAATAACCAGGTTCTTTCCCATGTCCCTACCTATAACCACATAAACTACCCTGTTACCATCGAAAACCTAGATAGGGTGCGTGATAAACTCAATATGATACTACCAATGCTATCTATCAATATCCAGTGAGTTCATATAATATGAGAACTATGAAGATATAATAGACTACATTAATAAAAACCATAATTGATTGACATTGGTTCCTAAAGGACACTTGGCTAACCCTATATGATTTGACCAGTTTCAGATATTATTTGAACAAGTTACCATATGTACACATATATATGGTATATTTATATAGTGATGAATATATCTATATATGTGTATACTTATACTAGTATGGACTAGGGGTGTAATTCATGTGTCCATGGGCAGTTGCATTAGTCTCACTATTTTTAGGGGACACCATGCCTGGTATCACAAGAATAAGGTACTCCATGCCTAGTTTTGTAAAAGTAGGGTCACCATGCCTAAACCATAATAACATGTTGACCATGCAGGATCATAACCATAGGGTCTCTGTGACTGATTCATAATAATAAGGTCGCCATGCCTGAATCATAACAATAGTGTCACCATCCCAAATCATAACAATAGGGTCCCCATTTAAGAATTAAAATAGTATAGACATCTTTCTCATATATCAAATCTATAAGGGTATCCATGACCATTCATCATAATTCATAAGGTTTGTTATACCCATTCATCATAAACCCCGAGGGTCGCCATGTCTATTTATCATAATCCATGAGGGTCACTATGCCCAAGTTTCATAATATAGGCATTCCATGTATTTTTCATAACATTAGGGATTCCATTCCCATATCTAATAAATTTAGGGTCTCCATGCCCCTATATCACAATAGTATAAGGGACACCATTCCTACATTATAAATCATAAATAGTTAACAAGCATTAGTAAGATCCAGTAGATGGTGCATAATTTACTAGTATTCTTCTTTAATAAGGGTATAACCATTTTCCAATTTAAGTAAGTGATGTGTTTGTACCACCCACATTCAATTCATTTCATTTTAATTCTCTCTCTTAGGAGACATATGAAAACATGTAAATGATAATTTTTTCATTAAAAAATTTATAACATCAAGGAAAATTTCATGGTCACAACTCATAGGGTGGAAATATATAATGAGGACCGATGCCAATATGAATAAATGGATACTATGTTATATATATCATGGATGTTTAATTAATCATTTATTATGTATATTTTTTGGAAACACACAGAGAAACTAGTGTGGGGAACAGGACATATAATATAAAGTGTAACATCCCTGGCCTGGAATCCACTAAACCAATGCTTCAAGTTGGGTCATCACTTGACCCCCAAGAATGCCTCCCCATATTCCAGATGTTTCCAACTAGCAGTGAGGGTCTAATAAGAGACATCGGGAGACTATAACCTCTTATAAGAGAAATCCACAATAGGTAACAAATGAAACCATCGAAGGAAAATATAACAACCAATTAACATGCATAGAAAACGTCTTCCAAAACTAGGTACAAGTCAAAAAATTTAAGATAAATATTTCATTTCATTCTTGTAGTGTAACAAGCGCCAAAAACCCAAAATAAAGAAAATAGTTGAATCATAAAAATGAATCTCGACTCCAAGTCTAGATGCTCAACCATGAATATCCCAAGCTTGACTCAACTCCCTAGCATTAGGCCTTTACACTTGTCCTGACTTGCAAGAATGAAGTCTGTTCGGGTACCCAATGGAAGTCCAAGCTATGTGTGAGTACAACTCAGTAGGTCACCACCAACAGTTTCTACAAAATATCCATTCTAACTGATAGTTCATGCAATGACTAAATAAATGACAGGTAAATAAAAGATAGTTTAGTGTCATTAGTTAACAAGGTTCACTTAAGTCATTCCTACCATTATTCCTAGTTTTATAACTTTAACCATCCTAATTTCATAATTCATTTTCATCACATGTTTATTAGAATATGAATCTTCGTTAGTATTAATACATAAGGGGAGAAAGTCAAGTTCCCTCTATCACTAGGTATGAACACATCATCACATAAACAACACACTCACCTAGAATCTTTTTTCTAGTTGTTCTCATTGAATGCAAATATTAGGGGAATAAAACACCATCCTCTTCTATAACCTGTTCATTTTGGGGTGGATTTTAGGGCCTTGATCTAACTTGACCTGTGGGCGTAGAACCTCATGTCAATACCCCACTCTAAAAAAATATGTGAAAATGATTATTTATACATTCAAAAAACATACAACACATCATAAACAATCATATCCAATACCAATAATTGTATCACAATCCATAACAACAATATGGGAATCAATATTATTCCATAGTCCATTAATGTATTTAACATTTATATCACTTTTCCATTTATCTCGATATGCATTTCATATGCCTAACTCGCTAATAATATTCACTAATCTTCTGTGTTAATCCATTTGACACATCTCATCATTCCCATATGTTAATTCACTTAACACATTCATCATTTTCCATGTGTTAGTCTACTTATGCATTTCAAGTACAAAACACAATTCCTTAGGCACATTCCCATTAATTCCATTTTACCCATTTTTCATGCCAATACAAAAAATCACTTATCCATTATCCACATCTTGACACAACCATCCATACTCTCTTCCTAATCATCATCTATTCCATTTACATCCTCTCCATGGGATCGACTTAATAACAAGTCAATTTCATACTTAACATCTCCTTTAACCATGTTTGGAATGGTCGTTACAACCCATGGGCATCCCTAATATGTTCAATCCATCCTCCATGCATCCCATGTGGATTATGAGGGGTTCAATTTTTCATTTAGACACCCATTTTACCAAATCCCATTAATGGAACCAAGAACATGGTAAGGTTAAAATAAGAACACAATATCATATGCACATATCTATATAAAATCTATGGGATATAACTTTTAGACCAACTGCCAAGAATACATTGAAGAAAAAAATTCTTAGTTGTATACTTAGATCTAGATTAAAACACCCCTTGAATCCTAGACCCATATTCTGCAAGAAAAATAATTTTTAGGTCTTTAGAAGAAGATTGACCAAGATACAAACCCAAATATGAAAAAGATAAGATATGGGAGGATTAGGCTTACCCAGAGCTTAAATCCACATCTGACGACACTCCAAATGGACTAGATATAAGGGAGATCAATCCTTGGGAGCTCTTGAGGGTTCTAGTTCATCACTAGGGTTTCAAGAGAGGGTGTGGGAGAGAAATTCGGATGCGGTTCTTGAAATACCATAATGAAAATACTATAACTTTTCCAACTTTTAAAGGGGTTCATAGTTTACCGACACAGTTTGACAAAATATGTGAAACCCATGAAAAATTCACTACCCAAGAGAAGTTGGATTGCATAGTTACATGGTAATATCCACACAATTCTCTAACTGTGCTCCAACTGGGTGGAAGGAATCTATATAGGGGTGCATGGTTCACCTGGTAATTCCGTAAGGTTTGATAAATTTTGCACCAAATGTGTGATATGACACTATCTAAGTTTCGAAAGTTTTCTTGTGAAGGTTATATGGTTTACATAACCATGTTCCAACTGTGAACCTTACATAGGTTAACCTAGTTTCCCTTGTTTTCATGTCCTTATCCCCCATAACACCCCCAAGGTCCCACATACTCCCAAGAAACATTTCATTAATCCCAAAATAAGAGGTTAATAATGAAATTTAAACAAAGAAAAGCCTTCACAAACTCCTAGATCTTATAACCGCCCCACCTTATAAAAGCTCATCCTCAAGGATCTCTCAAAAGAATCACTGAGTTTTTGAAGAAAATATATTGGGCCACTAGGCCCAAATATCTGATTCTCAATCCCATGTTTATTCCCTAAATTTTCTATGTTTCCATAAAACTAGAACAAATGGTATAATCATTACCTAGAATAATTTATCACTATGTTCCACAATACCAATCAGATGCTCCTTAAAGGACACATCGACCTCAAGTTCTATATCCTCAATGTTGACCACATGAGATGGATCATGGTGATACTATCGAAGATTCAAAACATGAAAAACAGAATACACTCCACTATAACTATGTGAAAGAGCCAATCGGTAAGTGACCAGCCCAATCTTATCCATAATCTCAAATGGACCCACGTACTTATGAACCAACTTTCCTTATTTCAGAATTTAATAGTGACCCAACCTTGGAGACACCCAAATAAAAACACTATCACCTACCATAAACTCAAGGGGTAGATGATGCCTATCTCCATACAACTGCTACCTACTCGTATATGTTTCCATGAATCTCTAAATTAATTGTAGCTTTTCTGATGTCTTCTACAAAAGAGACTATCATGATAGATTAGACTCTCTAGCTTCTAACCTACATAATAGAGATCCACATGGTCTCCCATAGAGTGCCTCAAATGGTTCCATCTGAATCATAGCATCAAATTTGTTTTTGTGGGAAAACTCAAATAGTGACAAGTGTTTCCCCCATGAACCAAAAAAAATATAGGATACAAGACTTCAATATACACTCTGGAACATGAATTATATGCTTTATCTGACCGTTTATCTATGGATGAGAAGTCGTACTAAAAAACACTTTTTTACCCAGAGCCTTCTGTAGTCCCTAACAGAAGCATAATGTGAAATGTGAATCCCGATATGAATCTATGGTTCTTAATAATAAATGCAACCTCACTATCTCTAGAACATACAACTCTCCCAATTGATCAAAAGTAAAAGTCTCTTGGAAAGGAAATAAATGATTCACCTTAGTCAACCCATCCAGAACCACCCATATTTCATTATTTTTATGAGGTTTACTCAAAATCCCCCCAACAAAATCCATCATTATATTGTACCACTTCTATTCCTGAATGAGAAATGGTTGTAATGACCCACCTGGGCACTGATTCCTAGCCTTCACCTACTGTCAGGTAAGGAATCACACCACAAAACCTACTACCTCTTTCATTATTCTCATCCACTAATATTCCTATCAAAAATAATAATAAATAGTATTAAAACTACAATTAACTACCCACTTAGATGTATGATATTCACACATAAACTCTTCTCACATGCCCACCGACAACACAACATGACCAAGAACACAAAAAATTCTATCAACACCAACAACCCAACCAAAAGGTGACTCCCCACATTTAAGAATTTCCTTTATATATAGATAATCTGGGTCCTCAAACTGACTCTCCTTGACCCATCTCAAAAGAACATACTTGATTGATTTGGATGCAAGGAGCATCTGCTCATACCTGCCCAATACAAAGGTATTTCTTAGAAATCAAGGCCATCATTCTTCACTCAAATATGGATCCATGAACTCCCTAATTATGGGTCTTCCAACTCAGAGAATCCACAACATTATTCCCCTTTCCACGTGTATTAACTAACTAAAAATCAAAGTATTACAAGTACATGACCCACCTCTATTTTAAAATATTCATATCAGATTGGGAGAAGATGTACTTTATACATTTATGATCAGTAAACACCATGAACCACTCCCCAAACATGCAGTTCCTCCAAAACATTAATTCATAAAGAACAACATCCAACTCACTATCATGGGTAGTGTAATTTCTTTCATGAGGCCTTAGTTGTCTTAACCCATAAGCTCCAATCATATCACCCTGTATTAGCAATTCCCCAATTCCAACACTGGATGCATCGTAGAACAAGGTGAACCCATTAAATTTCTCAAGTAATATTATAATTAGTCTAGTAGTTAACCACTTCAACAACTCTTGAAAATAATTATAGCATGTCTTGGACCATTCAAACTTGAACCTTTTTTTGGTTAATCCTAGAAGTGGTCCTACCAAATGGGGGAAATATTTAATAAAACTTCAGTAGTAACCATAAAATCCTAAAAAACTCTAAACATATGATACATTCTTGGGATGCTCCCAAGACACAATAGCATGCACTTTCTTCAGATCCACTGACACACATACTTTAGAGATGATGTGACCCAAGAAATTCACTGTATCGATATAGAAATGAAATTTAGATAGCGTAGTGTAAATCCAATGCTCCCTTAGTGTAATGAGAATGATGTAAATATGTTTAGCATGATCTTCATGAGTTCTAGAGTACACCAATTTTTTTTAATGAAGACAACTACAAAATTATATATATATATATATATATGGGTGAAATATTCGTTCAATAAATCCATGCACACAGCCAATTCATTGTTCAACCTAAATTACATCACTACAAACTCATACAACCCATACATACTCATGAAGGTAGTCTATGGTATATCATAAGGCCTCTCCCTAAGATATTGATATCTTGAGCTCAAATAAATCTACTAAAACACTAAGGAACCTCTTAGCTGGTCAGATAGATCATCAATTCAAGGAAGAGTGTATCTATTCTTAACTATCATCTAATTTATCTTCTAATAATAGACACATAACCTTAAATATTCATCAGCCTTCTTAGGAGACAACATGGGAGACCCCCATGGTGGTTTACTAGGATTAATGAAGCCTTTATTCTCCAATTCCTACAACTGAGAATTAATTTCTTAGAGTTTATCTGGTTCCATTCTATATGGTGGAATGGAAACTGGCACCACTACTAGCAGCAACTCTATCATAAACTCAACATCCCTCTCAGGTCGAATCCCTGAGAAATAATTAGGAAACACATCATTTAATTGATCCACCACTGAAGGAAAGAAATGTTAGTACACTCCTCCATCATCAAGAATAAGGCATTCCCATTGGGTTTTGACTTCCCCTAACTACTGAAAAAGTGGATCTGCATGGCCTTCCCAAGCATCCCACTCACCACAAAGGATATAATTTTCTCTATAAAAATACATGAATTTTACCTTATGCCAGTAAAAATTGATATGGGCTTGGTATAACACTATCCAATCCATACCAAAAATCTGGTCAAAGCCTAACATCTCAAGGAAAAATAGGTTCCACATAAAATGATATCCACCAACCTCCAAAGAACAACCCTTTATTTGGATGAAATTCACATATCACACCCCCAACAGAGTATCATTCGATATAACCCCACACAAATGTTTCATGTCTAGTCCCAAAAAAATAAAAAACTAGGAATAAATAAATGAGAGTGTGGCTCTCATGTCAAATAACGAACTAGAAAGCATGAAAGATACAAGTATAACACCACAAATAGTAGATGGTTTAGCCTCCACACTTCCATTTGTGTACTGAATAGTGTGTATCTGACTTGTACCTTTATCTGAGGCTATTGCTTGAGTACATGGCGCTGCACTACCCTACTGATACAGGTTTTCTTGTCCCGGAGTACTCTGTCCACCAACCCTATTTGTATGGCTTGTGGAGCTCCAACTGCCTTCTTGATACATGGTAACTGACCCCCTAACTATACTCAATATATGCATTTGGCCTCAATTTATTCACAAATTATGAGGTTTTCTATAAAACCTCTATTCATTGTAGCGACCTAACCCCAGATAGCCCAGATCTGGTAGTTGCAACCAATTACATTGGCATGATTAGAAGGAATCAAATCCCAAAGGATTGAAGAGTTTAGTAGTTTTGATAAACCATATATATTCATGGGTCTATTATTATAAATTAATATAATAATTATAACATTTTTTATTTCTAAATAAATAACTTTGAGAATAACTTCATTACATCTAGTATATTCCTAAATATCTTTTATAGTATTCTTCTTGGATTCCTAGGGAAATAAATACAATAAGGGTGATCTCAAATGATCATTAAGGGTAATTTATAGAGAAAGTAATAACAAATAAATGAGAATAATAATTATGAAAAGTTAAATAATTGAACTCACATGCCATAAGATCAATAAACTGAGAAGGAAGTGCATAAACAATATGTAAAGGTAATAATTGGAAACATGTTCCATTCAAATAACTATATAAGGAAAAATAAATATAGCAAGGTAAGAAACTAAAACACATGAAAATTTAATTAATTAACTAAAATAATATTTATCTATATATATATTGACACAAAATCTCATGGATGAATAATAACTTAAACTAAATGAAGGAAACAATTTTTTAATGGATTTCATGTTTGAGGAACATGAAAAACTATACCATAAAGACCTTCAACAAGATAGTTTAAACTATTATAATTTATGAAACTAATTTGTCTCATGAGAACATATCTACGCATCAAGGAGCTATATATTGTTTAGGTTACACTCATCATTACTAGCCCAAAGCATTCACCATATCAAATAACCAAAATAAATAATATGCCTTATCAAATATCTATATTGAATAAAGAATAAGGAATTATCAATATTTCCCCAAATAATAACTATCAAAGTAGACACCATATGTAAAATGGTATCTAGTTTAGAAAATAATATCATCCATGAAAAATTAAATGGACAATTAGGGTAAAATTCAAAGTTCAATGATCATTGGAGATTGAATATTTCATGCACATTAACAAATTAATTAAGGAAGTGAATGTGAATATTATCCTTTTACAAATAAAAAATAAACCATACACTGGAATAATAAGGATATAATCAATACAATAAATCCCATGTGTAATAAAATAAAGTTTTTTATGTAAATGAATGAAAAAACCATTTAAGGATCATTAAAACATTCTTGAGTGAAATGTCATATAAATATTCCAAATTATCCCATATCACTTTAAAACATTTAAATCATAATTACCCATGAATTAAATAAAGATTATAATATCATGAGAATAAGTAGATTCATGATATAAAATTTCAAAGTTTATTTTACACACCATATAAAATTGAAGTGCTGAAAAACAACAAATTAGTCTCAATGGAATGTAAATTGAGACGAAATACCTTACCACTGTGGTAATATATGAATTGGAAGACTAAAGAGTAATGATATTAACATTAAACATGTAAATACCATGATAATAAAAGAATTAAAGATTTAGAATATCAAAAGGGTAAGTAGGTACACTAAATAAAATAAGTAAGTTGTGTTAATGGTGTATGCCTCATGGAATGAAAAGTGAGGCAATAATCCCTTACCTTGTGTTTCCTTTTGGGTGAATATCCTTTAAATTTATGTATAATAAACTTATATTAAATATTTACTTTATTGAGAATAATTTTCATGTTCATCTCTACTTTTATTTCACTTATTACTATTTTTTATACAACTACCTAAAAAATTATGTTTACCTCATATGTTTTTTTACCAAATTGGGTTTATGTGTTAAGAACAACTTTGGTAGGTCAACTATGGTCGAAGGGGTAATTATATAACATCACCAGAATAATAATCATGAAATAATTAATATTTTTATACATAAATTATTCTTTTCAAACCAATCATTAAATTTGGTTATGAAAAATTAACCAATATTACAATCATGGAGATGGTAGGTTGTACGTATGTATGATTATCATTTCCTTTTTTCAATGATCATTATAGAAAGAAGGTAAATAACATGATATAATTCCATAATGATAATTATATAATAAATAAATTGTTATTTATTCATATATACATATATATATATATAATTCTTATGATGTAAAAGGAATAACATCATGTTGAGGAGGCGGTAGTCCGCACGTCCACGAACGATGTTATAACTTTTTAAGTGTGTGTAAAAATGTAATAATGAAAATGATATAGATGTATATATTATATTTACAAAAAGATAATTATGTAATTAATATCATATATAGTTTTTTTACTTAAAATGTGTTTAATTAAACCCATATTTTATACATTCCTTGTATAGTGTGAATGAATGACATCGCTTTGAGGGGGCAGTAGTCCACACTTCCACAAACAAAGTTATCGTATTTACACAAAATGAAAGGTATAATGGTATGTGTTATAAAATAATTGAATTAGATAAAATATATAATAAATTTCATATATATGATATATAAATATATTTTCCGTCATAATGTCCCACCATAAATGTTATTAAAGAAAAAATGAACAATCATCATTTCGGGAGGTGATAGTTTGTCGTATACATAAATAATATGTTTGTTACCCATTAGATGGATGTGTGTGTAAGTATAGATAAAAAACTTATAATAACAACATAATATTATATTTAGGATACTATTTTTAGATAATAATTTAATAAGGTGGTTTTAGTGAGGGTAGTATAGAATTAAAACTAAAAATCTTAAGGAAATATGTTACCTCATAATCAAGTTACTCCTTTTGGTTGGAACCAAATTCTTCCTTGGATTAGTTTTCTCCTAAGGGGATAATTAAAGTATGATTTTAGGGATTTATATGATCCATTTTGGTGGATATTTTTCAAGAAAAAGTTTCTTGGGATATGTGAGGAAGTTGGAGGAGAGGAGGCCATTTTATAGGGTAGGAAAAGGGCTCACTTGACATTTTTGAAAACAAGTTTGGTGTACACATGTTTTTACATAAAAAATAATAAAAATACCAAAACAACTCAATAATGGAATTTTAATGGACTAATTATGTCCATATAATGTGTTTTGTACAATTTTATAAGTCATTTAGGCCCCTAAGTTAAAGGTTAGTCCTTTATTAAGCTTATTTTTTCCTAAGTAATTGTATTTAATTTTAATTACTAGGACTAATATTTTTAAAAAAAATTGACCATACTAGATAATATAAATTATTATGATTCCAAATATAGAATCCAATTTTAAAAATTAAAATTACCAAAGTGTAAGAAATTAGTTTAAATTTAATCTCATACAAGGGACAACAATGTGATTTTTCAAAGTAAAAAAGTTTGAATGTTTATTTTGTTTTCATAGTCAATTTCGAAGTGAAATTTAATCCAGTGACCTAAATTGGATTAATTGATACAAATATGATATAATTAAGTTTTAAAACCAATTTAAAATATAATTTAATATTATAAATATATTATATTAAAAATATTTTTGGAATTAAAATTAATTATTTTTCACTTTTTATTAAAAAAATTGAACTTTACTGAAAAATAACAAAAAAATCACCCTAACCTAATTTTTATGTTTCTCTTTCAAATAAGAAGTTTATTTTGGAAAATTAAATTTATAAAAGGGACAAATTTTTTATTTAAAATGGAATTTCCATTAAAAGTAAGAAAAATTTCCTTAATAAAATACTGATTTTTATGCGAAGTATTGAGTTTGTTCTTATCTTATGCTTATAAAATATACTGGATGAAAATTATAAATATATTATTAAATATTATATATATATATATATATATTAAATTAATATCACTCACTAATTGTAATTAATATAATTTATTAGTATAAAAAAACTTTGTGAGCATAAAAATAGTTTTTTACAAAATATTCCTTTTATTTTAAATTGCCTCTTATATTCATTTATAATTAATTTGTAACTAATGAATTCATATTATTTTTTTAGACCAAATATTTTCATAATTTAGTTAATAATATTAATAATGGGTATTTAATATCTTATTATATTAATAATAATATTTAATAATATATTGTTTTTTCATAAAATGTGGTCTTGCGTATAACACAAGCTATCGAAGAAAGTATTTTTTACGTGTAATGCAAGTTAACTCTATGTTTTGTTCATTCAAATCTATAAAATATATATTTAATTTATTTAAAATATTAAATTTATTATAAATTATTGGGATACTATATTCCCTTTCGTGCTTGGTGTTGCGTTTCATACACATTATCAAATATAATTCTTCTGCATTAGATTTTTGGGGCGTTACATTACCCCAACCTTAATTAAATTACATCATCATAATTTTAACTAGATCTTGGTGATATATTGTTTGATATTTCTATGTTAATATCCCACATTGTTAGAATGGTTCATGATACATCCTCTATAAATGAGAGAATTGAAATTAAAAAGGTCACATGGACTAACATATAACTAGGTCTCTAAGTAAGAGAACATTAGTGGAAAGTATAGAAACACACTTGAATGAGTGTAAATATTTATTGGGAGTAATTGAGGTCACAAATCAAAAACAATTTAATGATCAAAATAAAGTTGAGGGCCTCAAATCCATAAATCTATGATGATTTAGAAGACCATCAGATCAACAAAAATCAAGGTATTAGGAAAAAATTTTATTTCTAAATCATTTTCCTAATGTTGGATATTTATTTTACTACTGAAGAATTTAGGTAAATTTACTTACATGTTACATTTTAATTTCATGTGAAAAAATCCATCTTTTGGATGTTTTTTGATCAAATTCTAATTAATCCCTTACTTAAAGGAATATATATCAAAAATCAACTTTGATGCTTGAAGCACTAAAATAAACATTTAATGGATCATAAGGCCCATAAAAGTGTTACAAGTTTAACTATTTGTCTCCAATTATTCTCCAAATTCAATATGGTTAATAAATTAATCTCTAAACCTAAAAAGGTACATTACTTATTCATTAATAATATTTATTAATAAGTATGTTCAACTAAAAACAATGACATATTATCTAGGACATTTTGTAGGCCATTGGTTGGCATCAAACCCTTATCATCCATCGATCATGGGTGCATGTCCCATGACCTTGTCAGAATTGATTGGAATTCACCCAGCTTATAGGTTTTCTATTTCAAATACAATATTAATATAATTTTCTAAATAAATATGATGGACATCCTTGAAATTAGGTTAATTACTAAATATCATTTTAATGAAGGTTTTTAATATAATACCAATGCATAAACACATCATCCATTTATTTTCACATAGGCCATTTCTTGGTCTAGGGTTTATCTATAACATCATTAGTTGGATTTCTAAATCATGACACCTTATATTAAATCCTAAACACCTTAGGTTTAACATAGATTATTTATTATCATTATTTATTCAAATATTTCATAATGGTTTTTAAAGAAAATGTGAATCATCTCAAGCTAATCCCCCAGGAGTATCAAACAAGGTTCATAGTAAGACTCGCTGTTGTGTATTAGGTTACACCGAGTCAAGCCTAGAACACCTGGTCAAAGTTGTTACTCATAGGTACATCTGTTATAGAACCACATACACTTGTAGTATCCTAAAAGGGATTCATTGCTTTGAATACCCACATAACCTCTACATTAACGAAATTA
Organism: Viscum album; assembly: GCA_963277665.1. Classification (NCBI taxonomy): domain Eukaryota; kingdom Viridiplantae; phylum Streptophyta; class Magnoliopsida; order Santalales; family Viscaceae; genus Viscum; species Viscum album. Next base: position 1,322,115,149 of record OY728142.1, on the reverse strand, counting down.
TAGGATGTTCTTCGATACTTATACTCAAATTATAACTTAGGGTTACGTTCTATAATTTATATTTTCCAAAAATTACTTCTCAAGTATGCTACTAAATTTCCTTTGATACCAAATATAGTTACCCAACCCCAGATATCCCAGGGATGGTATCTACTATCAATTACATTATCATGATTACAAGGAATCAAATCCTAAAGGATTAAAGAGTTTAGTAGTCTTGGTAAATGAGATACATAGATGAGTCTAGTATTACAAATGAATACAATAATTACAACATATTTCTTTTCTTTCTAAATAAATAACTATGTGAATAACTTTATTCAATATAGTATATTCCTTCATATATTTTATATTATTCTTATTTGTTTCTTAGGGAAAGAAACATAATAAGGGTGTGCTCAAATGATCAGTAAGGGTAAAGTATAGTAGAAGTAATAATGGGTCAATGAGAATAATAATTATGACATGGTAAATAATTCAACTCACATTCCATATAATCATTAAACTGAGAAGGAAGTGCATAAACAATATACCAAGGTAATCAATGGAAACATATTCCATCCAAATAATTATAAATGGATAAATAAATTTGGAAAGGTAAGAAACTAAAAAAAATTCCATTTAATCAATGAAATTAATTGAAATTTATCCATAGATATGTCGACACAAAATCTCATGGATTAATAATAATTTAAATTAAATAAAGGAAATGCTTCCTTAATATACGTCATGTCTAAGGTACATGAAAACCTATATTGTCTAGAATTTTCACAAGATGGTTTAAACTATACTGATTAGCACAACTAATTTGTCTCATGAGAACTTGTCGATGCATTGAGTAACTATATAAATTCTATGCTCCACCTATCATTACCAATCCAAATTGTTCCTTATATTGAATAACCAAAATATATAATAAGCCTTATAAAATATCTGTAATGAATAAATAATATATAATTATAAATATTTCCCCAAATAAAAACTATAAAAATAGACACCATTTGTAAAATGGTATAAGGTTTACACAATAATAATATCCATCAAAAAATGAAATGGATAATTAGGGGAAAATTCGACGTTCAATGTTCATAGAAGATTGAATTTTTCAAGGGGATTAACAAATGATTCAAGGAAGTATATGTGAATACTATCCTTGGAAAAATCAATAATAAACAATCCAAAGGAATAATTAGGATGGAAACAATACCATAAATCCAAATTTGAGTAAAATAAAGGGTTTTTATGCAAATTAATGGGAAAAACCTTTGAAATATCATTAAAACATTCTTGACGGAACTTATATTTAAACATTCAAAAGTGTTCCATACCACTTTGAAACATTTAATTCATAATTCCCCATTGATTAAATGAAACTTAGAATATCATGATAATAATTATATTAATGATATAACATTTCAAAGTTCATTATATACACAATATAAAAGTGAATTTGTTCATAACAACAAATAAGTCTTAATAGAATTTAAATTGAGACAAAATCTCTTACCATTGTGGTAAAATATAAATTGGAAGACCCAAAAGTAATGATTATAAAATTAAAAATATAAATAACATGATAATAAAATATTTCATGATTTGGTATATTAAAAGTGTAATTAGGTACACTACATAAAATAAGTAGGTGGTGTTAATGGTGTATGCCTCATAGAAATAAAAGTGAGAAAAGAATCCATTACCTTGTGTTTCCTTTTGGGTGAATGCCCTTTAATATATTTTATAATAAACATATGTTAATGAGAGGACCAGTTTGGGATATGTCTAACACTGAGAAGGGGGTGAATCAGTGTTGGGGACTTTTTAAACCAATTACAACTTTTATCCCTATACCTCGTGACCTGTTAGGATCTTGATTTTCTTATTCTCTTTTCCCTATCACATGCAATAATAGAAAGTAGTAAAAATATGCACACGATATTTTTACAAGGTTCACCACTCAATAAGAGTAGTTACGTCCTTGCCATGCATGGGTATGCCCACTGCATGGATTCTCCATTATAATGTGATATGGTTTTACAATGGAGTGGCTAGGAATGCTATCCTATAGCCCGTGTGAGTCCCTACACTTTAGAGGGGGGTGGGAAACAATCCTCTTCCATGGACTGGTGATGACCTAGCCCAACTTTCAGCATTTAGATAGTTCTTTATACTTTCTATGGAGACAGCTTTCTTCCTTCTTCAAAAGGTAGGTTCTTCTCTTGATCTTCTTCATTGCTCTTCACTTGATTACTTGCAAAGTAGTAGGCAAGCAATTCTTCGTGTCTTCTTCTTTTCTTCTTCACTAGTGCAAAACCAGCTACACTAGGACTTCTTCTTCTTTAGTGCAATAACAGAATGCACTAGGACTCCTTCTTCTTTCTTAGAAAGAATCACATATACCAATGTGATTAATTAGTCAATGAAGACCAACTTACTTGGCATCATCAGAGTGAGTTCTCCTCCTGTTCATAAATTCATGTGATCATGCATATGGAATGTATTTGAACTCTTTTCCTTGTTCTTATTTCCTCTCTAGAAGATAGCAAGAACTCCTGGAACAAAACAGCTTGTGTGCCCACTTCCACTTGTGTGCCCTATACTTGCATGCCTATAACTTGCGCGCCTCTTCTTGCATGCTGCTACTTGCGTGCCACTACTTGCACAGCAAGACTTGCCCAAAAGACTTGCACGGCAACACTTGCATGGAAGACTTGAGTGGAAACACTTGTGCGGCAGACTTGTGCGATAATACTTGCGTGCCGTATAAATAACACTCAGCTTGCGCGCCACTTCAGCTTGTGCGCCGCTTTCTACACTTGCGTGTTCAGAGTTCAAATTTTTCTTTTAAGTGTTGAGCCTTTACAAATGAGGAGGCGAGTCGGCTATTTATAGGAAATTTGGTGACTTGCGTGCCCATACACTTGCGCGCCCAGACTTGCGCACCAAGACTTGCGCGCCAATACTTGCGCGACACTCATGACTTGCCCGACACTTTCAAACGTGCGCACCACTTTATTTCCTTTGTCATATTTTGATTGGATGATATTTGAAATAGGACTTGCGTGCCACTTACACTTGCACGGAAACACTTGCGCGCCCCCACTTGCGCGCTCAGAGCCCAAAATATTTCTCTAAGTCTCGAGCCTTAAAAAATGAGGAGGCGAGTCGTCTATTTATAGGCATTTTTGTGACTTGCGCGCCACCACTTGCGTGCCACCACTTGCGTGCCACCACTTGTGCACCACCACTTGCGCACCACAACTTGCGCGCCAAATACTTGCGCGTCATTCTTGACTTGCATGCCACTTTATTTCCTTTTCCATATTTCTGAAATAATGCTCTTTTAAAATATGTCTTGTACGCCTCTACATACTTGCGCGCTTACTGCATACTTGCGTGCCTACTGCATACTTGCGTGCCTACTTCTTTCCTTTGTGATATTTTTGATCTGATGATATTTGTGATATGACTTTGCCAAAAAAACTTTTTTGTCTCTCCCTTTCCTTCATAAGGCTTGCATCACAAGTTTTCCAAACTTATGATATTTGTGAAATAAAAATCAGCAAAGCATCATCTGGTTTAACCATTCTTTTTGGAATGTGAATTCCAAAGTACTTCTTTCATCCTCACTTCAAATCCTCAATTATTCTTTAACCATCCTTAGATAGATGATACTTCACCATTATGCTTCAATCATCCTCAAATGGATGATACTTCTCCATTATTCATTATTTTAAACAATGTGTCACCTTTGACAAAAGTTCTTTGAACTTAGGATCAGTTCAACAATCGTCTAAATTTATCTTTTGAGAGAATTACTCAAGTATGGAATCCAATGCTATGATTTCATAATAATTATCCAAGCATCCTCACTTCAGCCGATCTCCATTAACTTTGGAGTCCTTCTTTATCTCCTTCTTCATTTTGACCAGCATTGACAACTACTGACAACAAATACAATCTTCACACACAAAATGGTCCCAATAGTTAATTATTTAGTTGATTGAGAAACTTTTTCATGTTTATAATTTATTTTATTTCACTTATTACAATTCTTTATACAACTACATAAAAGTTTATTTTTATATCTGGTGTTTTTGGCCAAATTTGGTTTATATGTCAAAAACAACTTTGGTAGGTCAACTGAGGTCATAGGGGTAATTATATAACATCACCAGAATAATAATCATGACATAATTACTATATTTATACAACAATTATATTTTTAAAACTAATCATTAAAAATGGTTATGAAAAATGAGGAAACACTAAAATCATGGAGACAGTAGGTCATACGTACTCATGAGTAACATTCCCATTTTTCAATGATCATTATAGAACGAAGGTAAGTAACACTTGTAAGAACCCAGGATTTAATATAAGATACATATCCTTTTATTTTTTGTTAAAATGAATTTATATATTTTTATCTAAATTATTAACTTGATCACGAGTGTTCTGGAGGTGTCTGGGGCTTGTTCGGAGTCCGGAACCAAGTTTTGGGATGAAAATGACCTGAAACACGTTTAGTGCACAAACTACGCATGGTTAGTCCAAACCATGTGAGAGGTATGAAAAGTGAAGGTTTTGGGGGAGAATGATTTTTCACTGCTTGTTCACAGTTATTCAAACCATGTAGGGTAACTATGTGAAGTTCCCCTACAAGGCAGTGAGGTGCACATGATTTCCGCATGGTTTGAGAAACTCTGTGGGTAAACTATAAGACCCTACTATGTGTTTTTTAAGAAAAATTAAAATTAAAATTCCTTTTTCTTTTTAAACCAAATTTCAGTTTTCTTCTCCTCTGCATATCAGCTCTGTGGAGCTCTCCCTTTTGGCTCCTACGATAGGAATCGATCCAGTGTCTCTGTCCGACCTCCATTTCAATCATCGATTGTCTCATTGGATCCACAACAGTATGTCCTTGATTTCTTTTTAGTAGTTCTTGATTATTTGAAATAACGGTTTCTCTATTTGGATTTAGGCTCATATTACCTAACTTCATGTTATTCATTTACTCTTCAGATTTATCCCAAACCAAGACGAATCGATACATGATACTGGACAATTTGTCTACTACTGAGGCAAGGTAGGTGGTCTATACCTTCTTTCATCTTTTCTTTTGTGTTTTTCAGCCATTATTCCTTTACACCATCTTTTGTAATTTTTGAAGAGGTCACATTTTTGAGCAATTATCATTTTGTAACTACAGTTGGACCTAGTGAGTTTGACCATAGGTTCTATTTAGGTGCATTGGCACCTATTGCTCGTTTTTTGGTCACCCGAGGGGTGAATCTTAAGTGAAGTATCCTTTTTATGCCTTTTTAAACCACCCAAGGGGTTTGTTCTTGTGTTTTCCAAGTTTGAAGAATCCCATTAATGACTTGATATCTTGAGTAGCTTGGTTACAAGGTGTACTAAATTCTTTATTAATGAGCATCATGTTATATCTCATTTATTTTGATAGTTTGGCATATTAAATAGATAATATGGGTGGGTATACCTATATGAAATGACTAATGAAATGTTAAATTGTTTATATGGGAGGGTAAGATCGTATCCTTATAGTTGATAAATGGATTCCATCAGTGGGTATACTCATGTCTTGTGCAGGTTGATGTTAGTATGTATACTCACTAGTTTATGAATGTTAATTTTGAATCCTTGAATACTTGAATGAATGGTTTGATAAATTCCATGGAATTCTCTCCATGGATATAGTACACGGTAGTGGATGCCTTGGGTTGACTCTACCGCTTGGGTCTTGATTCTGTGGGATGCCTTGGGCCTTGCTACCTTGTGGATCTATCTTGCTTTAGCCCATGTAGGACTTTCTATTACCATGCTTCTAAGACCCCAACCAGTTCCTAACCATGTTTCCACCAGGGATGCCCATGGGACTCGATGGGATTCCTTGGAAAAGCTCCGAGGATCTAGGCCTCTATGGTATTGATATTTTATATGGATTCCTCAGTCTGCTGACACCTTGGATTCGGCCCTTGCGGTATACACTTCACTATATGGCATGGTCGTGGGATATTTGACTTCACTATACAATGTGGTCATGGATTACTTGACTAATATATACAAAAAGTATGTGGATTGCTTGATACAGATGGATGTATGACATGATCATGTGACTTTCTTGATTACTTGTTATAACTTCCTTATTATGAGTTGAATCTCTTTTACAGGTACCCTTGAGGGTAGTTTGGTTTTACTTGTTACATTATACTTATGCCATAGGAATACAAACTTACTTGACTACTTGTTTAAACTTGCTAGCACTTTTGTATATTTTTTGTTAGAATTTTATAGACCTTGGTGTTTTCCTTTTAGGATGTTTATCTCAAACCATATTTGGGCCTCCTTAGGGACCCAAACAGATTATATGGTTGCAGGTGATGATAGGGGAAATCACCCTAGTATAAGTTGTTGATTTTGGCCTTGGAGTAGGGGAGCATAAGACCAAGCTACGGGTTATGATGTTGGGATACCTTTTTGGTCTTTTGTTCTTTTTGGAATACTTGTATTGTATTGTATTTCCATGTAGTTTTACAGATAATTTATAGATACTTGTAACATATACATCATTTTCGTATATGAGATACTTCTTGTTATTGATATGTATTCCTGCTTACCTTACATTCAGCTGACTACTTATTTATTTTCTTCCAATATTGCAAGTTTTTTACTTCTGTTGTGTTACTATGGTAATGGGGGCATAGTATCCCCATAGACTCATCTAGGCCCTCACTGCTAGTCAGAAGCCTTTGGAATTTGGGGAGATTTGCTTGAAGCCTTGTGACCAACTAGGCTCAAGGAACCGTTTCGAGTGGAATTCATGTTCGGTACGTTATAAAGTGGCATCAAAAAAAAATTTCTAGTTTGAATTACTATTTGGAAATAATAGAAAGAGATAGTAAGGAAATAAAATTTAGTAATAAACTATGCCTAGGATTAGCTACCCTGTGTACAAGGAAAATCCAAATTTCCTTGAATTGAGTTCTGATTTTATAGATTTTGACTATTATAGATAATTTGATTTCACCATTTGGTGACACACTTAATTTATGATATTATTATTGATGCAATTGTGGGTTCTATTTTAGTTGTAATCTATTGATATGAGGGTGTTCCATCTCATGCTTCATATAGACACTTGTTAGAATCACATGGAATGAATTATGCTATTCTATCTAAGATGCATTAGATACTGCATGCTTTAGTGATAGTTGATATGATATTTTTGACTTTTATTGTGTTATTTGGGTGTAGTAGATAAATGTGTGACGCCATCTTTCAATCCCTAATGAGTATGGGCCCTTATGAATTGGGAAATGATGCACCGATGGAATTTAAATGTTAAATAAACTTTTCACATGTATAGTTTGAATGGGGACCAAGTTTTGGGTTCATGAGGTGTTATGGGACCTCATGGATTCGGTAATTGGGGAACCCTTGGTGGAATTTCTTGAATAACTAACTGTGAAATGGAAATGGAAACTTGAGCTAGTGAATATAGACTTGACCTAGACCCAACTTTTGAGTGGGAAAGTGGCATAAATTCTAGTTTTTTTTATGGTTGTTCTTTATACAGTCCTGGATTTAGGTTCAGGATGTGGTTTTGTCTTAGTTTATCAGAGGGTTTTTGAACTATCCTACACTTTTGAACTTTGTTCCTTGATGTTGTTCTTTCTTGAGGTGTGTGTTTGGAATTGTAGAGACATTCCGCCATGATGACCTCCAGTGGTACACCGTGAGGGAGTCAATGACCATAATTCAGATATGGTGGGACATTGGATACTAGTTGATCCTTCTATAGTGCCAAATGTGGCACTTAAGTCTATTCTAAATAGAGGTTTTGAGGAACTGTTCCATGAGGGTTTATTTCTCTATATATAGATGATACAAGGAGCACTATAGCTAGCCTTGATTATGGATGAGATGACACATGTGTTCCAGTAGTATCATCCTCCTAAATTTTCAGAGGATGGTAGACCACATGATACATAGCTATGGCTAGAGACCACGTTAGATATTTTTGAGCATCTGGAGATGCCTCTAGAGAGAAGGGTCAAGCTTGCAACTTACATGCTACATGGAGTGACAAAGAGTTGGTGCGATGTTTTCAACCATGCTTATGGGATGTGTGATATGGGTTGGAATGAATTCCAAACCCACTTCTACGACTACTTTTAACCCATGAATCTATGAGTAAATCGGGATACTGAGTTTCTGCATCTAGAGCAGCGCATGATGACGGTTATGGAATTCTCAGCACGCTTTACAAAGATGCATAATTTTGTGCCAATGTATCTTACTGATGAGCTGTCGTGGGAGAGGTACTTCAAGGAAGGTCTCAGATATGCTATCATATCTCAGGTCAATGTGCTTAGGTTGCCTTCTATCACTGATATTGTGAATCAAGTGCTGATTATAGAGTGGAACCTGAGGGAATATGGGGGTATAGAATAAGGGATTGTTGTTTCTCGCCCTAGTGGATCTACATATTCAGGTTGGAAGAATCATTTTAAGGCTTCCCGTGATGTGAGTGTTAGTCAGGCTTTAGGTGTAAGTAGATTGGTGTTTTTGAATCAGTGTGGCTAGTGAGGCCACATGAAAAATCAGTGTGACTGCATCCTAGTCGAGTTCCAATCTTGTGGACGGATGGGGAACTTGCAGTAGTTTTTCAGGTCCTTCCCTTCAATTATGAGTGGTAGGGAGTTAGTTCCAATATCAAGTTCAGGAGTGGGTTTTTCAGCTCTGTGTCAGGTTAGGAGATGGAGCAGTGCAGGCTGGTCAGGATAGGGTAATAGTGGTCAAGGACGAGGTAGCCAGACACCAAGTTCTCAAAAACAGTAGGATCGATCAGCTCAAGGTATTCAGGTAGGGTAATAAGGCCATGGTATAGACCAGACTTATGTAGTGCAACAGACCCAACATGAGCAATATCTTGGACTGTATACAGTGAGAGGTATGATCTAAGTAGCTTCTACTATTGCATCTATTCTTTTCGATATAGGTTTTTCTCTTAGTTTTATCTCTCCATGAGTGGTAAAAAACGTATGTCTTGTGGTTTTGCTTTCTAAGGGAATTTTGATGCTAGAAACACCATTAGGAGTTAGAATGGGTGATGTACACTAGTGTATAGAGTGACCCCTTGAGGTTGGTGGGTTCCACTTCCTCTGAAGTTTATATTTCCTCGAGACGACAGAGTTTGAAGTTCTTCTTAGAATGTATTGGCTCATATCTTTTCAATCATACATTGAATGATATTACTATTCGGTTACTTTCACATCCCCAAAGGGTTCACTATTTATTCCCAAGGGTGAATGGGATGTCTAGGCGAGAAGGGATGGACCCGAGCATCATGGGCTGGGTGGGATGATAGCCTAGATTTCTAGTTTGTTTCTGGATGATCAGGGAGTGGATCAGTCTGACTTCCTGCCAATGGTTGAGTTCTTTAGGGGCATCTTTCCTGATGAATTTTCTAGTTTACCTTCTAAGAGAGAGGTTGAGTTCTTTATCTAGCTAGTTTCAGGAGTTTTGCTGGTATCCATTCCTCCATACAGGATGGCTACAATGGAGTTGAAGGATCACAAGAGGTATATAGAGGATTTATAGGCGAAGGGGTTTATCAAACCAAGTACTTCTCCATGGGTTTCTGTGGTCATTTTTTCGAAAAAGGTAGACAGAACTCTTATTCTATGCATGGATTATTGGAAATTGAACTAGTTGATAGTTAAAAACTGATATCCTTTTCCATGGATATATGACCTATTTGATTGGCTTCAAGGATCTTGAGTGTTCTCAAATATCACTTGAGGTTAGGATATCGCCAGGTGCGTGTTTGACCTGCAAACATACCTTGTACAACCTTTCATAGAAGGTATGGGTTATACAAGTATCTGTTTATGTTGTTCGGTCTCACAAATTCTCCAGCAGTTTTTGTGGTCCTGATGAACCAGGTGTTCCATCCTTACATGGATTCTTTTATGGGGGTTTTATTGGATGATATCTTGGCATATTCTCACAATCGACATGACCATACCAACCGTCTTGAGATAATTTTGAATATACTAAGATAAAATTAGTTATATACTAAGTTCGCAATGTGCCACTTTTTAATGGATTAGATACACTTCCTGGGTCACATCATCTCAGAGACAGGAGAGTCATTGGATCCAAAGAAGGTGAGAGTTGTAGTTTCCTAGGAACGGCCCAAGAATGTTATTGACATACGGGGTTTCTTGGGGCTAGCTGGTTACTACAGGCATTTTATACCGGACTTCTCATGATTAGAAGAACTATTTGTGGGCTTAACTAAGAAGGGTGTGAATTTTTTGCAGTAAAAAAATTGTGAGGCAGCCTTCCAAGAGATGAAAGGGAGGTTGACATCAGCACCAGTCCTGATACTGCCAAAGTAGGGCCAGAATTACACGGTTTACTATGACTCTTCAAGTATTAGGATGGGGGCAGTACGGATGCAGGGGGATCAAGTCATTGAGTGTGGGTCTCGAAAGCTAAGGCCTCATGAGAGGAGCTTCCCTATGCATGATCTCAAGTTATCTTCAGTTTTTCACGCATTGTTCTGTTGGAGGAACTATTTTATGGGAGAGCGTTTATGGTGTACACGGACCACAAAATCATCAAGTATATCTTTACACAATGTGATATAAATTTGAGGCAACGAAGGTGGGTGGTTTACCTACAATACTTTGACTCCAATCTTGCCTACACGCCTGAAAATAAAAATATAGTGGCTGATGCACTAAGCAATAGAACTCAGATACATGTAGTGTAACATGCCAGTAGTGAGCGGTAGATTATAGTGTTGTTTTATGAGATGCATTTGGAGGTGCATGACATAAAGGGGAATACTTTTCTTTAATCCTTAGCTATTACCTCTACAATGCTGGACAAAGTTTGGATGAGGCAGCTATAAAATTCTAAAGAACTAGTTCTATGGGAAGGTGTGGTAGGTGAGGACCCTCCTCCTGGTTGGACGGTAGGCGATGATGAGATCTTGCGTATCCATAGATGTGTCTAGGTTCCAATGAATATATGTGAGGAGTTGATGCGGTAGTTTCATGATTCATCTGGGGAAGTGCATCTCAGGATCACCAAGATGTCCCGTGACTTGCGACAGAAGTACTGGTGGCTGAGAATGAAGCATGAAGTAACAACTTTTTTACCAGGTGTTCCACCTATCAGCAGGTGAAGGTGGAATATTACTGACCAGCTGAGATTTTATAGAATATACCTATTTCAGAGTGTAAATGGGATGATTTCATGATGGATTTCATGAATATTTTACCAAGTTCATCTCAAGGTAATGATGTTGTGTGGGTTGTCATTTATAGGCTTACAAAGGTGTCAGATTTCTTACCGATCAAGGAGACCTTTATTGTTGATGATATTGGAAAGTTGTACATCCGAGAGGTGGTACGACTTCAAGGGGTCACGTGCACTATCATTTTAGATAGGGCCATACACTTTACATCTATTTTATAGATGATGTTTTAGAGGGATATGGGCACACAGGTGCTTCTGAGCACATCATACCACCCACAGACTGATGGCTAGTCAAACCGTATGATACAGGTGCTATAAGACATGATTCGGGCATGCATCTTGGATTTTGGGGGATCTTGGGAGAGGCATATTCCCCTAGTTTATTTTACCTACAATAATAGTTATTAGGAAAATATATAGATGGAACCTTATAAGTATTTATATAGTAGGCTATACTGATCTCCCCTGTGCTGGATAGAGGCAGGAGAGGTAGCTTTACTGGGACCGCATCTCAGGCAGGAGACTTCTGATCAGGTCATGATGATTCATAAGTAGATGGATACTTCATTGTATTGATAGAAATCATACATATATCACCATATATGACCTTTAGAGTTCAAGGTCGGGGATCAGGTTTTCTTTCATGTTTCATTGAGGTTGGGACACAGGCGGGTCAAGAGACCGAGTAAACTTTCACCAAGATATGTCAGGCTGTTTGAGATTCTGGAGAGTGTCAGTTTAGTTGCCTATAGATTTTAGTTACCTCAAAGGTATTGAGACATTCAAAATGTCTTATATGTATCTCAGATACTATGTTATCACTTAGAACCATCTCACATTTTTTAGACTGATGAGGTTGAGCTTCATGTTGATGCATCCTTTGAAGATCATCTGATTTGTATAGTTGATAGGAGCATAAAGGTTCTCCAAGGATGGTCAGTTATTCAAGTATGGGTGCTATGGAATCATGGTTTTTTACATCATGAGACTTGGGAGAGGGAGTCTTATGTATGTGCTTAGTGGTTGGAGTGGTTCTCAGACAAATATTTACCACCCCTTAGAGAGAAATTTGGGGATAAATTGCTATAAGGGGGAATATTGTAAGAACTTGGGTTTTCTTATGAGGTTTGGATACTTTTATTTTGGATTAAATGCCTTTTTATGTCCTTATGTGAATGTTTAACTTGATCACGGGTGTCTTGGAGGTCTCCGGGGCTTGTTTAGAGTCTGGAACCAAGTTTTGGGCTAAAAAGGACCTAGCGTACGGTTTGAGCATAGCTTATGTACGGTTAGTCCAAACCAAGCGAGAGGTCTAAAAATTGCATGTTTTTGGGTAGAGTGATTTCACATGGCTTGCACACAGTTAGTCATACCATTCAGGGTAACTATGTAAAGTGCACCTTCTAGGCAGTGAGGTGCGCACGGTTTCTGTATGGTTTGGGAAACCATGTGGGTAAACTGTACGACCATGTTGTGTGTTTTTTAAAAAATTAATTAATATTATTTTCCTTTTTAAATTCAATTTGGGTTTTCCTATTCTATACACTTTAGCTCCATAGAGCTCTCCATTTTGGTGCCTAAGATAGGAATCAAGATAGAGTCTTCATTCGACCTCAGTTTCAATTGCTGATTGTCTCATCATATCCACAATGGTAATCCCTCAATTCCTTTTTAGTCATTCTTGATTCTTTGGAACAACGATTGCGCTATTTGGATTTAGGATCATTTGCACTAATATCTCATTCTTCATCCATTATACAGATTTATCCCAAACTAGGATGAATTGAGACTTGATATTGGATGATCTTTCTACTACTGAGGTGAGGTAGGTGGTTTATACCTTCTTTTGGCTTTTCTATTGTGTTTTTTGGGCATTTAGCCTTTACTCCATCCATCAGACTTTCCAGCGAGGTATCATTTTTGAGTGATTATCTTTTATTAGCTGTAGTTGGACCTAGTGAGGTTGACCATAGGGTTCTTTTAGGTGCATTGGCACCCATTTCTTATTTTGAGGTCACCCGAGGGGTGAGCCTTATGGGATATATCTTGTTTATGCCTATTTAAACCACCCAAGTGGCATGTTATTGTTCTTTCAAAGTTAGAGGAATCATGTTAATGACTGGATAGATTAGGTAGATTGTTTAGGAGATGTATTGGCTCCTTACTTAATGAATATCATGTTATGTATCATCTATTTTGATAGTTTGGCATGTTAAATTGATAATATGGGTAAGTATACATATATTAAATGACTAATTACATGTTAAATGCTTTATATGGGAGGGTAGTTCCATATAATTGTAGATGATAAGTGGTTTCCATGAGTTGGTATACTCTTGGCTTGTGCAGGTTGATGTGAGCAGGTATACTCCCATGTTTATGAATGTTAATTTAGAATTATATAATGATTGAATACTTGAATTAATGGTTTAATTAATTCCATGTAATAATCTTCATGGATCTGGAATGTGGTAGTGAATGCCTTGGGTTGAATCTTCCCTTTGGTTCTTGATTCTATGGGATACCTCAGGCATTGCTACCTCACGGATTCGGCTTGCTTGGTCTCGCATAGAAAATTATATTATCATGCTCATACGACCCCAACTAATGCCCAACCAAGTTTCCACTAGGGATTCCTATGGGAGACAATGGGATTCCTTGAACTAGCTCCTTTTATCCAGACCTCTGTGATCTAGATATTTTATATGGATGCCTTAGTCTACTAACACCTTGGATCCAACCCTTGCGGTCTACACTTCACTATACATTGTGGCCATGGGATATTTGACTTCACTATAAGGCGTGGTCATGGATTACTTGACTTATCTATACAGTGTGGTTATGGATTTCTTGGTATATATGGATTTATAGTGTGGTTGTGTGAATTTATTGATTGATTTTTATACCTACCTTGTTAGGAGCTGACTCTCTTTTGCAGGTATCCTTAAGGGGTGTTTGGTTTTAAATTTTATATTAAACTTATTCCATGGGTATACACACTTACTTGAATGATTTTTTACACTATCTATCACATTTGTATATTTTTTTTTAAATTTCATAGACCTAGGTGGTTACCTATGAGGATGTTTATCTCACACTCTATTTGGGCCTCCTTGGGGACCCAAATATATTATATGGTTGCAGGTGATGATATAGGCAATCACCCTAGTACAAGTTGTTGATTGTGGCCATGAAGTAGTGGAGAATAGGACCAAGATGTGGCTTGCAATGCTAGGATACCTTTATGGTCATTTTTTCTTTTTGGGAAACGTGTATTGTATTGTATTTCCACGTACAGTTCTGGCTACTTTCAAGATACATGTACCATCTGATTCATTTTTGTATATGTGATTCCTACTTTCCTTACATTCAGTTGACTACTTATTTATTTGCTCCCACTATTTCATGTTTTTTACTTCCAATATGTTACTATGGTAATGAGGGAATAGTCTCCCCACTGACTCACCTATTCCCTCGCTTCTAGTTAGCAGCTTCTGACATTTGGGGATATGCTCTTGAGGCCTTATGATCAACTGGGGTCGGGGCACTATTTCATGTGGCATCCAAGTTTGGGAGGTTACAACACTATATACTTCCATAATGATAATTAGATAATAAATATAGTATTTTTCAACACTTTTATATATAATTATTGTGATTTAAAATGAATCACATCATGTCAAGGAGGTGGTAGTCCACACGTCCATGAACGACGTTATCACTTTTTAAGTGTGCGTGAAAAAAGTAATTATGAAAATGATATATATATATATATATATATATATTATTTCCAAAAATCTAATTATTTCATTAATACAATATATATCATTTTATTTCACCTATTTTTAATTAAAACCATCATTTATACATTCCATGTATATTGTGAATGAATCACATCACTTTGAGGGGGTGCTAGTTCACACTTCTAAAAATGATGTTATTGTGTTTAAAAAAATGGAAAGTATAAGGTAATTTGTTATAAAATAATTACAGAATAACAAATACATAATAAATATCATATATAACATATATAAATAGTGTATCCATCATAATTTCCAACCATGAATGTTGGTAATGGAAAAATGAACAAAAATCGTTTCCTGAGGTGGTAGTTTTTCGTACATAGAAATAGTACATTCATTTCCCATTAGATGGATGTGTATGTATGTTTGTTCCAATAAATCAGAAAACAATATCCCAGTATATACAGTATACTGGTTTTTTTATATAATAATGTAATAAAGAAAGTTTAGGGAGTAGTTAATAGAAATAAAACTAAAAATCTTAAGAAAATATGTTACCTCTTAATCATGTAACTCCTTTTGGTTTAAACCAAAGGATTCCTTGGATTGATTTCATCCAAAGGGTATTATTCTAGGATTATGGGATTTATGTTGAGGATATATTTTGGTAGATATTGGTTGATCCATAGTGTCTTTATAGGTGTGAGTAAGTGGGATGAGAGGGGGCCTTTTTATAGGGGAGGAAAAGGACTCACTTGGCATTTTTGAAAATATATTAGGTGTGCCCATATTTTTAACTAAAAAAGTCATAAAAAACAAAATGACACACTAAGGTAATGTAAATGGCCTAATTATGTTTTGAAAATGGGTGTTGGCCAAGTTTCTAGGTTATTTGTGCTCTTAAATTTAAGGTTTAGTCCTTAATTAAGCTTAGTTTTTCCTTAACATTTGTAATTAATTTTAATTACGTTCACTATTTTTTTGGCCAAAAATTAAATTAACCTTACTAGACATTAAAAAAAATTATTCTAAATATGCAAACCATTTTTTAAAATTTCAATCACATAAGTGGAAAAAATTAATTTAAATTTAATCCTGCACACGAGACGACAACGCAGGTTTTTAAAGTAAAAACGTTCGAATGTTTGCTATGTTTTTATAGTCAATTTCAAAGTGAAATTGATTCCAATTATCTAAATTAGATTAATTTATAAAAATATGATAAACAAAATTTTAAACTAATTTAAAATATAATTTATCCTTATAAAAAATTAGTTGAAAAATCAGTTTTGAATTAAATTTCAATTTTTTCACTTTTTATTAAAAAAATAAAAATTCACTAAAAAATACGAAAAATTAACCCTAACCAAATTTTTATGTTAATATTTAAAATATTAAGTTTTTTTGACATAAAAATTTATAAAATGGTAAAAATTTGATTAAAAATGGGTTCTCCATTTAAAGGTGGTAAAAGTGCCTTAATAAAATATTGATTTTTATGTGATGTATTGGGTGTGTTCCTATCTTACGCTTATAAAATATATTGGATGAATATAAAAAATATTTAATATAATAAATAATATATATTAAATTAATATTACTCTATAATTTTAAATAATTTAATTTATTAGTATAAAAAGATTTTTGGGAAAAAATAGTTTTCTATAAAATATTATCTTTATTTTCAATTGGATGTTATTTTCATTTATAATTATTTTGTTACTAATGAATTCATCTTAGATTTTTTTAATATATATGTTTTCATAATTTAGTTAACAAAATTCATAATGGATTGTTTTTATATTATTATATTATTAATAATATTTAATAATATAACATGTTTTTGTAAAACTTCGTCTTGCGCGTAACAAATGATAACTCGATGATGCATACATTATAAGCTATAAAATATATATTTAATTTCTTTAAAATAGTAAATATATTATAAATTCATAGGATATTATATTATCTTATTTTCTTGGTGTTTCATGTTATACATGCTATCGAATATAACATTTCTACTTTAGATTTTTGGGGTGTTACACATGTGCCCCATCTTACTGCATCATCAGAACTCAAATGGTGTTCAGGGACACTGACCCTTCATGTGTCTCAGTCATCCACACTAATAATAGAACACCTGATCACCGCCTATAGATGATGAACCTCTTTTATGACTACCTTACTCACTTCCACCCTAATGGAAACTCCCATAATGACACTTACTTCCATCGTAAGTTTCGCCACTCATCCTCCTAATTGGCACACCAAGACCACTACCTAAAGACCACTTCAGGTTCCCTTATAAGATAAGGGCCTGATCCACTACCTATGAAAACCTTTTCAAATTCTAGATGTTCACTTGAGACCTGATCTCATGAATCAGCCCATCCTGGAAACATTTCACCATAGCTACCTCATCTCCTGCCAAATCCAGAACAAATTGTTGAACATTAGTGAAACACTAACATTATCCATCACCAACATTTATCCTTGGGTAAAAATCATAAAATTTACATCCTTATCCTACCTAAAAGTCTATGTATATAAATTCTCTAAAAACATCTCCTGGAAAAAATTCCATAACCTTACCTCAACCTACTTGTTTTACACTATGATATCCCACCAATGCTTTGCTTGACCTCTCAATATATAGGCCACCAACTTGACTCTCTTCTCAGAAGGAGTATCTAAATGATCATGAATCATATGTATGGACTCTATCCAAAACTTGGAATCCACTATTCCACCCTCTTTAGTAAATCCTAGAGGGTGTTGTATATAAAACTACCTTTCCAACACAAACATGCCTGGAACAACCCACCTTGGGTCTCGTTCCATCATTTGAATGAAGCAAGCAAGATTATCACGAAACCTCTCTTCTCTATTTTCATCAATCAACAAGTTATCTTAGTCTAATACTTGAGGAGAATTCTCAGTAACATCCTCTTTTGGTCCAAATGGAACATATCTTCATGGTGGAATTTCTCTACAATTCCAAACAAAATATTTAGAACACATAACACAAACCTCCCATAGTTCATATAAAATAAGGACCTCTTCTATCCATAAATAACTCATTCACATAAAGTATCCCAAAAGACATCAAACACACTCCAAGCATCACCCTTGACTATACATACCATAGGTCATGACTAAAAATGTGTAAAATAACTAAAAAGATTATAAATTTTACATTAGACATCATTTTATAAAATTTTCTGGATGGTTAAATGTATTCTACCTATCATACCCCACACACCCATATCGTGTGTCCCAATCATGATGCATGTCACCTATATCCCACGGTTCTTAAAATAATGCAATAATGCACAATCGCATTCCATTCTATCCATAAGAAAAATGTCATAAAATAGTCAAATCACACAATAACTGCATCACCCAATGGTGAAATATCATTCAACTATAACAATACATCTCAAGAACAACAATTACACCATGGGTGACTTCGGTTTTCCCTCATACATGGGTTAGATAATTCCAATGATGAGCTCATTTCTAAGGACCAACACATCCTATTATCATTTATACCATCTCAAATAGTAAGACCATAGAAGAGAACTGTTATAATACCACTTTGTAACATCACTGACCGGGAAGACACTAAATCGATGCCCCCAGTTGGGTCATCACATGACCCTAAGCTCACTTCCAAGTATTCCAAAGGTTTCTGACTAGCAGAGAGGGTCTAATAGGCCACATCGGTAGAGTATACCATCTTATAAGAGTAATACATATCCTATAATAAATGAAACAATAGAAAAAAAATATAACTACCAATTAACATGAATAAAAACATCTCCCAAAACTTGGTACCAACCTAAAACTAAAGATAAATATGTCATGTCATTCTGGTAGTGTCACTAGTGTAGAAAACCCAAAATAAATAAAATAAGTGAATCCCCAAAATGAGTCTCAACCCAAAGTTTTTATCCTCAACAATGCATGACCCAAGACTGACTCAACTCCATAGAATTAGGCCTTTTCCTCTATCCTGACCTATAAGAACGAAGCCTGATTAGGTACCCAATGGTGTCTTGAGAAGGGTATGAGTTAAAACTCACTAGGACACCACCAATGGTGTCTAAAAAATATCTAATCTAACAGATAGTGCCTACAGAGACTAAATAAATGAAAAGTAAATAAAATAATGTTTGGTGCCATTAGTTAACAAGGTTCACTTAAGTCATTACTGTCATTATTCCTAGTTTCATTACATTAACCATCTTCATTGATTAATTCATTTTTTCAAAACTTTAATGGAATATTCATATCCATCAATCTCAATGTAAAAGGGGGGAAATCTAAGTTCCCTATATTACTAGGGATAAAAATATCATCACATAAACTACAAAATCACCTTGAAGCCTTGGTCCTAATGGTCTCATCAAATTCAACCATTATGGGAGAATACGTCCACCCCCTTCCATAACTTATGCATTCTGAGGTGGATTTTAGAGCCTCTTTATAACTCGATCCATGGGTGTATACCCTCATGTCAGTACCCCACTCTACCAAGCCATGTGAACATGCGTCTTTATCCATTCACAATACATATACCACATAACAACAAACTATATCCAATACCAATGACAATATCCCAATCCATAACAACAATATGGGAATCAATATTACTCCACAATCCATTAACATATTTACCATTTATATTACTTTTCCATTTATCCCAATTTCCATTTCATATGCCTAACTCACTAAGAATATTCACTAGTCCACAACATTAACTGATTTGACACGTCTTAGAATTACTATTTTTTAAATGACTTAAACATATTCATAATTTTCCATGTGTTAGCTTACTTATTCATTTAATGTACAAAACACAATTCCTTAGGCACATTCCCATTAATTCCATTTCACCCATTTTTCTTTCCAAGTAAAAAAATTCACTCATCCATTATAAACATATCAAAAAAACTGTCCATATTCCATTCTTAATCATCATATTATCCATTTACTAGCTCACTATGGTCTCTACTTAATCACTAGTCGATTTTATACATAATGACTGTGTTAACCATGTTTAGAATGTTTAAAAAACCCCATTGGCGACCCTAAATTGGTTAATTCATCCTTCATTCATCCCATGAGGATCATAATGGGTTCAATTTTTCATTTAGACCCCTATTTTACCAAATATCACTAACGTCACTAAGAACACGACATGGGGAAAACATGAACACAATCTCATATGCACATATCTATATAAAATCGAAGGGATATAACTTATATACCACCTACCCGGAATATATTAATGATAGAACTCTTAAATTTTTCCTTAAATCTAGATTTAAACACTCCTTGAAGCCTAAATCTATATTACCCTGGAAAAATAAGGTTTTAGAGATTTGGAAGAAGATTTCCCAAAATAAAATCCCTGATCTGGAAAAGAGATGGTATGATAAGATTATACTTACCTAGAGATTTGATCTTCACCCTACGATACTCCAAATGGACTAAAGATAAGGTAGATTGATCCTTGGGATCTATTTAGGGTTCTAGTTCATCACTAGGTTTTCATGGGAGGAAATGAGAGTGAAATTCGAGTGAGGTTATTAAAATCACATAATGGAAAAACTATACTTTTTTCAACTTTGAAAAGGGTGCACGATTTACCCAATTAATTTTCCAAACTGTGTGCAAGACACTGCCCAATGTAAGTTGGGTCACATGATTACCTAGTATGCTCCATACAGTTTTCTAATCATGCCCCACCCATGCAGAAGGCCACTATACAAGGGTGTACGGTTCACTTTGGAATGCCTCATGGTTTCATAAATTGTGCACCAATCATGGGATATTCCCCTGTCTAAGGTTGTATGGGTTTCTTACGAAGGTCTTACAATTTACTTAACCTTGATAAAACCATATAACTTATACAAGTTGAATAAATTTCCTTTCCTTTCATGTTCTAATCCATTGGAACACTCCTAAGGTCCCACACACTCATAATAAACATTTCATTAATCCCAATACAAGAGGTTCAAACTAAAATTTAAACAAGTACATACAATCAAAAAAATATAAGAACTTATATAAAGCATCACAACCTTGAAAGATAAATACTATACCACCTAACTTATGCCTATAGAGGTGTACTTATCATGTATAGAGAATTGGTTTTGTCTAGATCAGAAGAAAATGAAAAAAAATGAAAGAATAACCTTCAAAAATGACCTATGATTTGGCACCTAAAAACCATTATTGATAGAAAGAGGAATGATGAAATGATCATAAGGAGTGGATAAATTACTGTGAGCTATTAAAAAGGATAATTTTAAGTCAAATCAGGGTTCGAATTATTAAACTACTCAAAATCCAAGAAAAATATTCTTTAGGATCTCAACGAGAGAATATAAATCCTCTTGTCCACTATAGGATGAAAATATGAAGGGGTTTTAAATTATATTACCAAAAGAAAAAAATGGTAAAAAAACCATAAAAATTATGTTTTTCATGGTTTAGATATACAATTATCTTAAATATGTGCCAAACATTTTCCTATCTCTATCTAAGGAGGGTGATTGCATAGATCATGTGCACATTTTGGGAAATTGTTTGTATACCATGTGTTTTTTCAATGAAAAAAAACCATATATATTCAACATTAGCATATACCCTAGGCCACCAAATAGTGGTTTGTTAGTCTTAACTTATAAATAATCATCATGTTATTCACGTTGATTATACTCAAAAGTTTCTAAATAACAATCTTGATAGATCTTTATCAAACTCTTCTCGTTTACATAACGAATTAGGTAATTCTATAATTGGGTGTTATATGAGTCACATGTATTTGTTTTGTTATCAATTTACCATATTTGGGTTTTATAATTTATTACATAAATATCATTATTTAACTATCCCATACCATAAAATATTATCTCTTTATAAAATTAGAAACCATTATTTCCAAATCTCAAAATAAATTAATCCATAACTAAACATGAAATGGAAATGATGTTCATGGTAATACTAAAAATATAATTAAAATTATTTAAAATTAAGTTAAATCATGTAATAAATAGGATATGGTAGTCTTCAATGGATACTATATATACCCTAACTCCTTTGAAATTCTATAAATCCACCTCAACTCTGGTAATATTCTAAAATCTACTTGATTCTTATACTTGGATAGAAATATGATCACCAAAGCCAATATTTGTTAACCTAATTATAGATATAGAAATATTAAACTCAATAATGCTTCCTATTTATTATTTTTTTGGGTAAAATTTATCTTCTAGTAACCCTACTTTCATCATACAAAACATAGTACGTTGTGTTCCTTTCATTTCCTTAGGGTCATCTGCTTATTTCAAGGGTACTGATCAAGAGCCTTAGACATTGAATAATTCTTAAATCCCATTACATTGTTTCTCTTCTTCTTATTAACCATAATGATAGTGGGTTTTTCATGACCCATTTTCTTATATACATGGTGAATATGTGTAAGAATTTTTGGATATTTATTCTCATAATTTATCATATTATAATTCACAATAAAACCAGATAAGTTTCTAGGTACTGAAAATATAATGAGATCTATGTGTAGATAATTAGAGATATTAAACCCCAAGATGTATAGGAACTCAATGTAGCTATTCATCTTGACCACATGATCCCAATAGGTAACTGACTCTCCAATCTTGCATGTAAACCATTTATTATAGATTTCATATCTCTTTGATCTCACCTTTTTTATGATAGACTTCCTAAAGGTGAGAAATGATGATGTCTATATCTATATAATAATATTTCCATAAAAATAAATTGTATATAGAGTATTGAATGAAACATTTCCAAAAATTGAGATACAATTATTCTTTATCATAATTTTTGGATATGGACTCAGGAAGTGGGTTTCTAGAATATAACATTTATTTTTTTAGTGTAGTATAATTTGTAAGAACCTATTCCATTCTAAGAAATTCATGCTTATGATAAGGTTATCCCTCTCATGTATGGATCACAGTGATATTTTTGATTTCATTTTATTTAACATTTACAAAAATTATGAATAGATCATTAGTACTTGTTCTAATTACAAAAAATAAACTAAAATTTTTAAAATGAATTTAATATCATTAATATCACGCTATTTTTTGAAACCTAATATTCCTCACAATCAATTTTGGAATATATTTTCTCTTATATATCCTAATCTTATGGATCAATATTCAATTATCATAACATAGACTAGGTAACATCAAGTTATTCTTTTGTTTTTTTGTAGGTATAACTTTTAAACTACATTAAATCATTGTTCCTTGATCCATAGAATGGACTTTGAATTCCTAAAATCATGTTTTAGTAATTTCTCAACACCTGAATCTTAGTTACACCATGTATTTCATTGGTAGTCACCCCATGATATAGACCAAGTTATCTTAATGAAAAAATAAAATATCAGAGTTTCTATGATAATTTAATGACCCCCAACATGGGTTGTTGAATCAATTTGAACTGTTATTTTTATTCAACTTAAATAGTGAAAGGTTGTACCAAAAAAATATTTTAGTTGTTTTATTTTTTACAATTATGTGTAAATCCCATTTTACCTTGTACATGATTTTTTTTAAAATAAGTAAATTTTTATTAGGTGGTTAAACATTTATCCTAAAATATTTATTCATAATTCAGTTATATTTTATTCTATCTTGCATGCCTATCAATTCATTTACTATGTGATCAAATAGATTTTACAAACATAGATAATTAACCATGAAGCTGATAGAAATAAGATATAAGTGGCATGAACATGAGATTCTCTAATGGATAGTTTATCTAGAGGATAATAAACTAACCATCGACCCTATTGGAAAACACACTTTGAACTATAATATTTTTTGTATTGAAACATTTCTCATTTACTCTTATGTATCATGTTGATTGGTTTCACCTCAACTACTTAACTCATAAAATCTTCACTCACCTAGTAGATCCCTCCTAATATAAGAATTTATTCACTGATTTTTGAGGGGATCCAATAAATTATATAAATTATATTTTCATAAAATAAACTATAGAAAATCACGACCTTACATAATAAGGAAACATGTTCAATCATAGGACATCATTTAAATGTAATGAAAATAAATTAAATAAACAAATCGCATAAAAATTAATGTTCTAATCCCATTATCATCCACACTTCAACATGAAATGATTATACATTTTAAATCTTGTTATCATTTACATTGATTAATTCATTAATTATGATAATATAACATGAATTAATACAATTAGTTTTATTTATCTTTATTCCATCCAATAATCATTAATATACAATGAAATATAATTTTTAGAAAAAATCACACTCATTTAAAATTAGTTAAGTGAAATAGTGAACATAGAGTAAGTGTCGTGTGTTCATAAAACTATAATATGTAAATTAATTTAATATATAAATTTTAATTATATGACATGGTGTATACCATACAATTAACCTCACATGGAACATATAATTAATAGGTTTAATTATACTTTAATTTCATCATTCCTCAAAAAATTGAGAACACTACCAGTTGAATACTAAAAAATTTGTAGAATTTTACATGGATTGTACTTGTATTATACTTATGTCTACAAAATGTCAGTCCCCCTATCATGTATCAGATACATGACCTGATTAGGACACCCTTTTTATTATCCAAATGGTTCTTAATTTTTATTCATTGACCAATTACTAATCATATTATTATGAAAAAACAAAATAATATTTTACAATGTTAGATTATTGAAATGAATCATTTTAATTAAAATAAAATGAAAAAACATACAAATTATATATTAAAAATAAATAATTATAAATAAACACATGACTACTCTGATTCCAGTTGTAGGTTATGGGTGTGGTGGAAGTTTCATTTGAATGTATGATGAACTTATTTATTATTCTTAAATCACATATAATTATTTTATTATATGATAATGAGATCATGTCTAGAGAAAATAGTATATTAATGGATTGCATCAATATGTTGTAACTAGAGGGAGAGAATCTTCACATGTAATTTATAATTAATTTATAAGAACATAAATAATTACCTCAAGTTGTAATTATACTTTCATTGATAATATGATGGAATATTTTTCATTGAAACATTGTTAAACTATAGAATTCAATTCAAAAGTCCCTCTTGAACAATTTTTGATCAAAATAGTCGAATCATCAAGTGATATCATGTCTAATCCATGTCACATTCATTATTTGTGGTAAAACACAACAAATTTCTTCACATAAAGGGAAGACTCTTGGTTTTCTCCTAAATATGTGAGATATAGGAAAGAGATATGTATTTATATAACTATATATATCTCTCTAGATATGTCTATCTAGTTATATCACTAGATATCTCTCTATTATCCATTGTAAACACCCAAAATGTCACTTTAACAAAGTTAAATATTTATATATATTTAGATAATTATTGTGGAAGTTTTATGGTATGAAAATCGAATTCAAGAAATTTTGAATATTCTTAATTGAAACCTTTTCCATTAATAATAATAATATTATTATTAATCACCAAACCTGTGTAACATGTTTAGAATATTAATAAATCACAACCATTTAACATTAGACCATTAAACATGGTCTTCTTTCCCTCTTTAACAGTTATCCATATTTAAATAATAAATATTTAATTAAATAAATGTGATTTTATCATTTTTATAATAAATATATTAAATATTTTATTATCCAAATTTCTAACATAATATTTCTCATTTATTATTTGGAATACATTATTCTTTTAAATAACTTGCAAATAATTATAGTGATCAACCAAACTTGAATAAATAGTATTTACTATTACATATTAAATTCATTAATTTTATTTATTTGAAATTGTGGATGTAATTAAATTGTATCCCTCTAGGCCTCATTCTCAGTATAATTAATTATATCCACCTAAATTTCAATGTTAGCATCTAGAAATATTCAAGTCACACTAGAGATATAAGTAAATTTCCCAATGATAGCCAACCTCCTACAAATTCATACCATGTAATATAATATCATTATCATGATATCTCTAATAAAGAATGTTTCATGTTGGTTACATCAACTAATATACAAGATTTCTCTTTTCTTCACTTTCCAAAAAAAAAATTCCCCTCCATACAAAATGCCCATTTATTTTTGAAGGTATTTTTATTCCATCAAAGTACCTAAGTTATCAACATCCATTATAGGAAAAAAGAGATAAATCCTTTTGTTCTTTTTTCATTATTATAATATCACTCATGATGTACCAAGCATACCATATCTGGGCACAAACATATGTTGTCATGATTTTTTTGAATACAAAAAATTGCATGAGTCATGATATATATTAATGAAAATCATAAAGTCTAAATAACAATACACATTTTTTCATATAGTAATATCCAATGAAACATGTAAATATTGATTTTATATTTGATGGGCCTATTCTCATAACCTTTTATCTTAGAGATTACCAAGGGAGAACACCATGAGATTTTGTCTCAATATATTATGATCTACCTTTCCCAAATATCCTAAATATCCTATGTTCTATTAGACAACATCATCCATCCATAGAATAAATTTATTGAATAATGTTGTCTAACCTCGAGGTTCTCATTATAGCAGTGAACTTCTATAACATTTTAGCGAGACATATATACTTAGGAAAATATTATATTCTATTATCATGAATCGAAACAATAATGATGTGACAAGAAAAAACATTAAATATGTAAACAAGTACTAAATAGGTTGGTTCTAGGGAACAAACATAATCATAAGATATGATATTTCTATAAGGGTTTCTAGAATAGTAAGATTATTAAGATGTGTTTTCTTTTTTTAATACACTTCTTATATAAACTGTCCTAAAATACACTAAAACCACATTTCATGGGATTGTTAGATTATTTTGTGAGATTTAATGATTAAATTACTAAAATATAGAAAATAAATATATGTTTCATTTGAATCATCATAATTTCTATCAGAGAATGTATTAATTATTTTTAGTATTATTTTAGTTCTTTATATAAATTGGGTTTATATGAAATTAGTAAAACCCTTGGTTTAATACTAAGAGATATTTCTATGTATAAGATAACATCCTGAAATCTTTACAATGTTTAAATTCTGTGGTTTTTCTTTTAATGAATCTATTTCTATATAAAAAATGGATTTTGTCTATTTCATAAATGTAGCTAAGGGTAGTTAATCTGAAATGGGTGTATTGTGTATTTACTCAATCATCACCAAGTTCACAAAAAATAGTCCTAACATCACATGTAACTTGACAGTCATTGGGTATATTCTTTGGTCAATATAATTTTATTTATTATCCATTATGATCAATTTATTTTGTCAATGAATATGTATAAGAAGAATTAGAGATACCGACATAATGAAATCTTAGTTGAACCAAGAGTAATTTTAGTTGAACATAAAGCTAATGATATTATTTAAAAATATAAGACATTTAGAGGTTTATTTTTATGTAATGATTTAGGAAAATTATATTATGATTTTAGTTATACATCACTAATGTTAACATATTTTTGTTTGAGTAATGGATGAATTCTAGAAGAATCGAGATAAAAATGGATTCTGTTTTAAATTTGGATATTTTAAAAATGAAAAGACAAATGGTATTGGAGCTTTAATTATAGATCACATAATTTTTCAAAACCATAGATCATTTTTTATGACTAAAAATGTGGACATAGTTAATTTTCCAACCACACCTAATAATAGAGGAAATATAAGAAAGGGTACATAATGTTTATTAATGTAATGTATGATATATTATTGTTTAGGATTAGATAATGTAAGTATTATTTTATTTCTCATATATCTTTACTTTAAAAGAACCTAAAAATGGGCCCTTCATGGTTTTAGAAATTACCATATGGTTCTTTGGTGATTTTATAATAGGAGTCTGACATATATAAGAAGAGATATTTTTTATATTGTCTTCCCCTATATGATTCTAAAATCCAAGGCATGAGGATAGAGATTTGAAAATATTAATCCTAGTTTAATTATAATCTTGAACCAAGATCCATTATTTAATCCCTTAATTATCAATAACTCAGTACTGCATGTATGGATTTATATCTAGGGTTGGATTTGGTAATTTTGGATCCCCCAAATATTGTATGAAATTACATCGATGATTGGGGTCCCAATCATGATGTAGATGGAGATTGAATGGTATAAATATTCTAACATAACAAGGATTATTTTAAAAATTTATTTTATATCCCCTTTAATCAAATAAATTTTTCTATCTACTATATATTTTCATTTTTATCTCATTATTGACAATGAGAAAGTTTCTAATTATTATATGGGTTGTAATAACATAAGGAATTTCATTGAGACTTCTTATATGAGATTTACCTACACTTTATATCATATGAAAGGGAATGAAATGGATAATTATATAAGGAATTTTCAAGGTAATAAGGTAGTGGATTGTGTCCTTGGGCTTATAGCCAATGGTCAGACTGACCCTCATCTCCATGGGAATTTTGTGAATATTGTTTCACAAATTCAATAAGGAGATAGATGAAATTACCTAAAATATATGTATATGCCATTTCAACATCACAAAGGAGGGTACATGATGGAACCCACCTCATATAATGATGATATGGTCAGAGATCAGAATAGTCCTCAGTTGGGACTCTCTTCATCAATTGAGAAACAGATTACTAAATTCTTGGATCAACCCAATTTTGGAATGATCACCACTAAGGTGAATCATCTCACAACATTAAACAGAGTGGAAAATATTGAATTTCTACATAGTAAATGGTATTTGTTGTTAAGGTCTAGTCTAGAATTAATATACATATTTGAGGACTCTTATTTAAATAATATAAATAGTAGGTTGGAAAGGGGTATGCAAGGTTGAATTCTCTTCCATGGAAATAAAATAAAATAGTGAGTTTAGAAAATTAGCTGACCCATTTCTAAGTAGGATATTCTGAGATCATATCCTACCATTGAGGCTATGAAGACTGGTGAAAACCAAGGGTCGTACTCTAGTGAGACTGTAATTATTATCAACACAAAAGCCTATGAAAATTGGAAAATGTTCCTCAAGTCAGTGTCTTGCATAATTCTAAGGATTAGTCTCCCACTAACCTGAATTTTTCTACCATGAGAGTGATAGAGGAGGTTTCTAATAGTTATAGATCCCCTATAAGTGTGGTGTGTGACATAATATCCTAAATATCTTCCCCCATAGAATTATATTTTAAAAAAGTAAAAAAAACATGTGATAAGAGAATGTTTGATGGATCCCTTCCCAAGAAGGATATATTAAATGGCCCCGAAAATCTAAAATCTCTCACATATATGATTCTTTATTCTATATCATAAAAATGGTATTACTAGCTATGAATCTTACATGGAATAAGTGGAGAATGTCAGGGGAATAAACAAGATGTGCCAAGAAAAAATTATAACCTTGGTCACACCTCGTATAGAGGAGGGCCAAGTGGTGCTAGGAAGCCAATCTATTATTCAGGTCACTACTCATCAACCTTACCATGGAATTGAGAATGAATCACCTATGGATTGTAATAAAAAAATAATGAATTTAATTCTAAAAAAAAGGTGTGGTGCTAAAGTGGTCACACCTAATTCTAATTATTTGGGAATTGAAACTGAACAGAATGTGGCACCAAATGAACAACTATTTGAAACATTAATGGTGGGTACTAAAAAAGAAAGTAATTAATACCAAATGTAGGATAGGTTGAAGCTATTGTGGACAAGTCATAACTGAAGATGATAAAAGTGATACTGAGAACTATAATGGGCCAAGTTTTGACATAATCTTTCAGTTTTGGGCATGTTTTTCAATTAAATATCCATCCATTTACTTTGTGTTTATTTCATATTTAAATAAACACCTTGGTATAAAACTCATGGTTTTCATCCTTTCATATAAGTTTCAAAAATTATGTGGAGTGATGAACATCATTCATACACTGAATAAATGTGAAGTGTTATATTTACATATTATTCAGCCCACTTGTTTGTACCTAAAATAATTATTTAAAAAATAATATTTTTAGATAGATTATAAGATTATGATTTATTGAAAACAAATTCTTGGGGTATCAATGGAGGTAACATATCTCTTATCTTTGCCAATCAATATCTAATTATTGATAGATTTTTTCTTTGGGATTTTTTGATTATTGCAAGAATTTTTCTTCCTTCGGGAAATAAACCAAGGACCATTGATAATATGGCTCGAAGAATATAATTTTCTTGGGGGTTCAATGAATGGATCAGTATTCCTATATGATGAGTATATTTTTAAATTTTATTCTCATCAAAATATTGGAAGCCAAAAGCAATGGTGTTTTATCTGATGACCCTTAAATCAGGTATGTTGTTCTTTTAAGACATGCATCCCAATTTCAATCCATTTACTATTTGTAATACAAAGACCCATGTGTGGGTAAGAATTTATGGCTTGAACTAGATTTGGTGGCATCCACACATTCTTTTTGGCATCACCTCAG
The DNA here is from genome assembly GCA_963277665.1 of Viscum album. Lineage (NCBI taxonomy): Eukaryota > Viridiplantae > Streptophyta > Magnoliopsida > Santalales > Viscaceae > Viscum > Viscum album. The sequence goes on along the minus strand of OY728142.1, from coordinate 1,322,084,532 downwards.
TGATTGATACTACTAAAAATTAGACAGTGCAATAAAGGAAGTACAGTTTGGTTATATTTCACACTTCATGGTTGATGTAGAACTTAGTGCTACCCTGATTAACAATGTGACACTATCAACAATGGAATATAGCTTTGATCTAACTGTCAGATATGATAAGCAACATCTCTTTTTTATTTTTTGTAAATAAATTGGATATTTTATGGAGTGTTTTAGGTAGAAAAAATACCATGAATTTTGAAACTTGAAAGTACATTTTGGTTTTGAATGTAAGAAAATGAAATCCACAAAAAATGGTTGCAAAATGAATGTTGTGGATGATATTGCCTCTCATATGGGTTGTATTATAAATGCATATATGATTAACCCATCCCCTACTGAAAAATAAAATTAAGGGGTCAATGATGATAGTGTTTTAGGATATAATGTGATGGCACAATGTAAAATTTGGGATTATATATCTGTTGAAGACTCTGTGAATTTTCAAGAGGACGATATACTCCCTGAATAAAATTATAATAAACTAGTCCACTATATGGGTAAGAAAACATACATTTCTTACAATGATATAATTTTTCAGTCTAATTATATTTGTTCTCATCAACCTGAAGAGAGGTTAGTGGTCTTATAGTAGCATGGAGTGGGGGATTTACCCCAATCATTTATTGCAGAAGATAGTATTTCAAAGGTTCTCTATGATGTGGATGGTGAGCTAGTTAAGGCACCAATGCATAATTATTCAGCTGATGAGACTACCAGTCAGGATCATACTGATTGTAAAACTTTGGATGAAAAGATAATTAATGCAAGAGATCAAAAACATAAGCATAAATTATATGTTGAATCCCCTGAAAATTTAAATAAGGCTAATGTCTTAGTGGATGAGGATAGTTTCCAGATGATTCCTTATGAAAAGATTAGAAAATCACTTGAGCATGAGTAGGTCTCTCCAAATCCCACTTATAATGAGTTGAATATCACCCATAATATAATTCACATTGATTTTGAGTCTTCATCTCATATCCAAATAGGCAAATAGATCAACAACATGTAATTTCATTATCCTCTTCAATTTACAGATCCTTTTAAGAATACTTATGGTTCATTTGTTTTGCCTTCTAATGAGTATTGTAAGGCTACTGAACCTTGAAATAATAATTCTAACATTCCAATAGAGTTGGTAAAGACTACCATGTGGACATAGGAGTGAAGATATTTAGGGTTTTATTACACAGATTGAATTTCTTCTTTCCAAAATGGAATAAGAAACCTTTGGTTTCAATGATTAACTCACAGTGGTGAAGTTTTTAACTGAAAATATAGAGGATAGTTTTCTAAGTAACCAGAATTTAAATGTGTTTGATCTATCTTAGAAATATAAGAGATTAAATTTCATATAAATTGATTCTAATTCACTTTCATGTGATGATCATAATATTTATTATGATCCAAAATCATGGAGGTGAGGGAGATATCTAGGGTGCAGAGGAAGGTGCCCTGGAAACATGGGATTTAGAGTGACTCATTAATGAGTGTTTTTATTTTTTATTTGGGTATCTATTGAAATTTTGATCTCACCCATCCTATTGTAACTATTTTTTATTCTTTATTAAATTTTTTTGGCCATGCCTCTTCTTTATAGAAAATTAATAACAAATTCTATGGGTGTGATTATTATATTCTATGTATATTACTCCTCCATAACAAAATATTATAGGAATTTCCTTCTAATTAAATAATCATATCCTTCCATTAATAAAATTTTAATTGATATTATGTAGGTATTGACCCTCTCTATAGTGATACCATGATAATTTCCAATATAAAGAAAAAATTAAAAACAAAAATAAACCCATGATCACCAATTGGACAATGTTTATTATAAAGTCCCTATAAAAAAATTAACTCCTGTTATATTAATTTATTTGGAATAAATGGTTATAGAAAACACAAATATTAGTTATAATCCTATTATTAGAGGAAAAAGAACATTATTCAAACATAACATAGTAAGGATGAAACCTAAATAGAAATAAAATCTCTCAGAATTTCAATCATATAGATACTCTTAAGGTATTTTCATTAGTGAGTAGTAATCATTATTATGTGTATACACATTATTTAAGGGGTAGAAAGTGACAACCCAAAATTTCACTACTAGTTTTCTATAAATTAATAGTGTGGTTATAAATTAATTTACATGTAAAATGGATAAAAAACCATGATATGTTAAAATAAAATTTAAACATTATAATATAGCTATTAAATTAGGAGGCATAAAATGAATTAACTATATTGTGGAATCTCTGAAGGAATAAAATGGAATTGAGTATTGGAAGTATTTATTATGAAAATCATTTATAATATCATTGGATGGATGTAGGTTCACTACGATTTCCTCCAAACCAATCCCAATCCAAACTCAAACAATTATGGTATGAGAGAAAAAATATGTGAGAAGAATTCAATCTCATTGAAATTTCCATTAAATCAATGCTAGTGGAATCACCACCATCAACATCATCCTTGAGATAAAATACTCTTAGTCTATAAACTAAGATCCTCAGGGAATCTATAATAAGAAATTACGGTGATATAAACTTGTATATATTAATATAATAGTATATTTTATCACATCTATTTTATATTTTTACATTCAAAAAAATGAATGTTTATTTTACGATAAAAGATTTTTTTATTTATATTTCATATTTAAAATAACCATTAAAATTTTTTAATACCAAAATTTTACAAAATTAACTTCATTATATAATTCTTCATATAAATATTATCCTAATGTAAATTTTTGAGATTTTTCCTAAATAAAATATTTTAAGTGAATACCAAAAAATACAGTCTTTACTAAAACCATATAATTCATTATTATATGAAAATATAAATATAACTCAAAATATAAAAAAAATCATGACCAAATATATTTGAATTCATGAAAATATATATTTCTATATACTCTTATGAATTTATAAAACTAATTCTTAACATCATTAGTAGTATTTTCAAATAAAAACTAATTTTGGTCTCTTCTTTAAATAAATAATACTTTGGTAAAATATGGTGTTGGATTGATTTAAAATGCAAATAAATAATTTTTTTAAAATAAATAGCTTTTATCATAAATATAAAATAGACTAATAACTTTATTTGAAGCTTAAATTTTGTTCTTGAAATGAAACTTTTACTAAAAATAGGATTTTACAAGATACGTGTGCCAATGGTTAAATTATTTATTCTTGAAAAAATAAATTTTATTTTATAGATTTAATTTTATATTGGTAATTACTAGGTAAAAATTTATTAATAAGGTAACATTTATTTTTATTAATAAACATTATATTTCATAGATAAAAATTGTTTTCTACATTAAAATATAAAATTTTTAAAATAAAAAATATGGGTTATATGGATTGAAACCTGTTAAAAACATGTTTATGATTTTTTGGTTTAGGGATTCACAATCTTATCCCATCAGAAACTCAATTAATTAACAATTTTGGAGCCTTTACCTGTGAATAAATTCGTGGATTTATTATAAATTAAAGTATATTAACAAAAATTTCATTCTAACCTCATATAAAAGGGTATATCCACCACCACTTCTTGGAACACACAAAAATTTGGTTTCCTATTAAGAACTAGGCCCTTTTCCCTTCTCATAGGACCCTCTTTCACTTAATAAAACATATATTCCCAGTGAAATATCCAAATACTTCCACTTCCATGTAATTATATAAAGGAAAATCAATGTTCTCAATGAGTTCATAGTGTCATTGAGGAAATCAAGATAAAATTTGAGGGTTTTTTACCTCAAATTATTTTTCATTGAGATATGATTTTCTTTAAAGAAATATTTATTAATTATGATGTACATATTGGGAATGGGATTATTTTTTTCATAACTATCTTAAAATATCTGGTATTTAAAATTCCATCTTATATTCTACATTTTTGGGTTATCAACTCCCATTATAATTATGATGTAAAGGACATTTTCAACTCTAATCCTTTCATTGAGTTATAATGTTTAATTTTGAACTTAATTCAACAAATATTGGATACTTTGTACCCTAATATTTTAATTCATATTTATTTAAATTTATCACTATGGATTATTCATTTTTAAATCATTTATTTTACCTTAATGTATTTATTTCTTAAAAAGTATATCATTGTGGGGAAAAATTATCATCCTCATTAACAATTGTTAACTCTCCTTTTACATAATTTTCATTCCTATTAATGTTATTCCTATTAATGTTATCCCTATTAATTAGAAACATAATTATGTGTTATCTATTATTGTCTTTATATTTTTATTATCTTTATTTTAAAATAATGTTTTATTATCTTTTTTACGGTGAGTGATTTTAAGAAATGAAATTTTTAAACATAAAGGGTTCTTCTGAAACAACACTAGCTACATTTGGGTTACATATTTTATTTATTTTTATCATTTTTCCTATATCATATTCACATATTACTTACATTTATTATAAATATTTTCCTTATATATATAACCATTCTATTATACCTTTATTTATTGTGATTAATTAAAGTTTTATATTCCATTTGATGTTCCAAATTAAGTAAACCTAAATTGAGAAAATATTTTTATTTCATATTTGATGAAAATTGTAACCTATATAAAAAAATTTCATCTTGAAAGGATTCTAAAAACCCTAATTATTTTATGTTAAACCATTACTATAAAATTCAAGTATAAAGTGGACTAATAATCTATTTCCTTCTATAAATGATCCAATACTCATTTTGAAAAGCATCTCTTATGCGGTCAATTTTATTCTTACTTATCCATGATACTTATAATTAATTTTACTACATTATAACTCAATTATCAAAGACTAATGAATATTTATAAAAATTTTAACATTCAAAATAATTTAGTTTCTTATTATTTTGTGAATCCTTATTATATAGGCTTTAGTTATGATTTGAGACAAGATTATAAAAACCCACTTCTATTTCATTGGTTTTATCATTTTTATGATTTATGTACTATTGATTTTCCTCAAGTATAATAAATATTCATGTAATTATTATGATTTTCATTATGTGAAATATGGTCCTAGGATTATATTTCTCACCAATGCATAAAGTAATAATTTTATCTCATGAGATACCATTTATAGTGTATAGGTGGTCAGAATAATCAAAGTATAATGCATTAGGTAAGGATTTATATCTCATAATAGGTTATTTAGGGGATTACGGAGTCAACCCAATCCAATATGATTATTTTTTAGGTATATTTATGGGAATGGTAAGTGATCCCAATCAACCATGGGACTTTTTCTATTATGTTTTTTGGGAATGGGGAGTGAACTCAATCCACTATGGGACATTGTACGCTATGTGATGATGGTATTGAGAGTTAACCTTTCACTATTATCATTATGTTATGTTTTATGTTTTTAACACATATTTATGATTCCATAAACATGTTATATAATTTACTTAGTCCATGTTTTCATGCTTATCTCACACTTTTCTCTTACGGTACATGTTTATTCATTTTTAATTTAATTTTTTCCCTTTATTATTTATGTAAAATTACTACAACTTCATGTTATTTTCAAAAATAAATTTCTCACAACACATGTATTGTCATAAACTTATGATCTAACCCTTGATGTCATTATTATAAGTTTTCCCATAGTTATAGTTTGATCGTACCCTTTTATTTGGTTTCCCTTCCCAATGTTATAATTAGAGTCATAACATATATCAATTATAGTAGGGGTCTATAAGATTACAATTATCTAGAAGTGTTCATAAGTTCTAAAAAATAAGTTTTTTTATGTAATTGGTCCTCAAACACATTATAACATCCCTGTATGAGATTGTGAGATTATTTTATGAGGTGTATTGTTTAAATTATGGAATTGACATAAAATAAAGATATGTTTAATTTGGGTAATCATAGATATTTCTCATTACAAAACCACAATATAATTGAAATTAAATTATGTTCCCTTAAAAATTTAAGTAAGTTAGTCTATCCCTATAATTATAGGTTTTCACCTCACTAAGGTAATAGGTAATGTAAAAAATAATGGTATTGTTCTCAAAAAGTATTTTAATATATATATATATATATATATATATATATATTTATAAGAGAATCGTAGTAATGAGAACAATATACTCCATGATATGATTTTACCTCATAACCTTTGGATTTTGATATTTAAAATACAAAGAATCATTAACATTTTTATAATGTCTAGCCACCTTTAAAATATATGCTAATGATGAATGTAGTATTGAAATCATTAGTAATTAAAAATAGTTAACCTAACCTAAAATCCTTAGAAAGTGAAACTAAAATACATTCCAAGAATATTTATTGGAGAAAATAAATTGATGGGTATTTTTATAATAAAAATGATCAATAATTTAATTTAGATAATGAAGAATAATTTAATGAGGTTTCAAACTAGATTATGGGTAACTCAATTTCTATAAATACTTATCTGACACAGGTTTCCATGTAGTCTTCCTCTACACATGCACTACTACTATAATATATCCCCTTGAATTTTAGAAACTAATTCTCACATTCCTTTGTCCAATATCTCCATTATCATATATTAAATTTACTTGTAAAAGAGTGTGTGAAGTATAATGTAATCATAATACTCACAGTGGTGAATCATAACCAAAAATAGATGAATATAAGTAGTATATATTGATTTTATAAGATAAAAAATGGAAAAATGACCCCAAACATCGTATCAAACTATATTATATTCATTTATCATAAATATATTGAATCCATATTTCCTAACATAGTGGTGGAAACCAAACTATTTCCAACATCCAACTAGATACTTTGAGGATGCTTTAGAATTATCCCATCTGACATGGTTGTCACTAGTTTTATGTGGCCCAAAATTTATTAGGGTTTTTATGGGAACCATATACAAAACAATATGGAATTATATCCTAGGAAAATATCATAATAGGGGAAATAAAACCCCCACCATCCCATTAAAGGTCAAACTAGTCGATTCTTACACATACCCCATGATCTGGATCTTAATCTAGAAGGCTTCTTAGGGAGGGAAATAAGATACCTTGAGTAAGAGGCCACAATGGCCATATAAATAATCATTAATTTCCAACTATATGATTTTTATTTATTGTGATATGACATTGATAATGGAGTCTCTTCTTAGTATAGTAACAAAACTTCAATCACGGGCCTACCAAAAGAAAAACATAAGATCCCTAATTAGGGAATAACTAACAAAGTGGAAAATAACTTTAGAGCCTTATAAATAGATCACCATCACTCACTATATGGAACTTATTAGTGTATGATCCTGAGAAGAAAAAAATATTATTATAGTTGTAGTAGTAACATCTTAAGGACCTTCCCAGTCTGCAGGATAAGGGGAATTTTTATCCCAATCTCAGAATCCCTATTCGAAAGAGTTGGGGAAATTTTTATCAAAAACACCACCTCCAACAAAACTAATAATTTCAAAAGATTATTTGAATTTGGTGGATCTTATTGAAAGGAAATCAATGATAATAATAAGTTCATCTATGCATAGGGACAGAGAACTAGTCTTCCATTTTTCCCCACTCTCAGTGGATAAACATTTTGATTCCATTAAAATCACATAAAATATAAAACAATCCTTAACATAATAATTAGTTACTTCTATTGGCATGGATAAATACCATTAGTTCATTATCACACCCTAAGAATTTGCTATATTTTTTTCAAATTAATTTTATCTTTTCAAAATTTTGTGTAACATTGAGCACTGAGCTTAGCTTATGTTACATGCAACACTGAGATTGGATTGAATTACACATTACACTATATTTACATTTAATTACATAAAGCACTATATTTATCTTTTGTTACATGTAGTAACAAGTTTATCTTGTGTTATATGTAATATAGATTTTAAACAAAATGTGATACTATTAAAATATTACTATTTATTATGATAGTTATCACCTAGCTCTTGGAATGGTGGATATAAAAAGTATTAACTAAATTATGAAAATACCTTAGTTACACATGTATATATAATGAAATATTTTCTAACTAATTAATTACAAAATAAAATAAATACCTTTTGAAAATAAATGAAATTGTTTTTTGAAAACTTTTTTTATGGACATAAACACATTTTACATCAATATAATTAACAAGTCACTTTTTATGAATTATTTTAATTAAAAATATATATAATATTTTCAATTGAATATTTAACATTAATTTTATGTGTTTTATATACAATATATAATAATATATCTAATTTTACAATTAAAACTGCATTTTCTATAAAATAGTAGTGTTGCCTACAGCGAACTTAATTTTAAAATTAATTTTTACCACTTTTAGAAAAAATATTTGAAAAAATAGAATTAAAAATTTAAATAATAATGAAATTATTTTATAGTGGTGAATTTTTGAGATTTTTCTAAACATATTCCTTTCTCGATGAATAAGGAAAGATACTAAATTTTAACTAAAAAATGCCATTTATTTTATTTATTTATAATTTTATATCATATTATAAGTTAGTTTTAAAGTTAATTTACCAAATTTATACATCAATATATCCAATTTATTTAATCAGAATCTATTTTATAGTGAGTTTCAATTCAAAAACATTGTAAACTTTTGTACATTTTCTCTTTAAAAACCTACTTTATCTACGCATCACTAGGACTAATTTTAAATTAATGTTTTTAACTTCTTCTAATTGAAATTAGAAAAATTAATTCCATATTTTTATTCATAAATATTTATAATATATAATTTAGTCAACTTATTTTTTGACCAAAATTTTTAATATAAACAGTAACAATTATTTTCCAAAGTTTGTGTAGAAATGGATTTACCAGGGGTTAAACTAAAATGATAAGTGTCAAAAATGAACCAAAAAATGTAAAACACTCATTATATAGAATTATAAAAACATTAACCCATCATTTATCTAGAATAAATTTTTAGGCTTTTTACATGATGAAAATTTTGGTGGAATTCATTCTTATAAAAAAATATAAGTATGCCACACAACTCACTTATAAAGGACACCCCTTGTCCTCTCTTATTAACACATTAAAAACCATTTGGTTCATCCAATATCTATATAAATTACATTAAAAATTCCATATTATCTTCATAGAAACCTTATTTTGGATATAAATCCAACCAAGGAAGGATATTGATGCAAACCTAAGGAGGATACCAAAAGAATAAGTAATATTCACCAATGAGATTTTTTGTTTTATATCTTATACCACCTACTTAAATTATTATTATAATATTATTATATAATAAATTAGTATATTACATATAATTATAAGTTTTTATTTTAGGTTCATAGCCTACAAACATCTACACTTTCATAAAATGGGTTAGGAAATCATCATTCATGTGCACGGAAGATTACCACTTCTTGAACAGATGTCTTATGTTTTTCCATTACCACCTATCAAAATTGAAAATAATGATGGATTTATTTTTTATAAATTATATTTTTGATATTATTATTCTTATATAATTATAATATCTCACATACCTTGATGCATTTAATTTTGTGGAAATATGGTAACACCCCTCTTGCTTATAGTGGAAAACAACCTCGTGAAGGAATGTGATTCATTCACTATTTACATGAAGGATAATAATGATGGGTTTAATGAAAATATGAGAAATATATAAAATTTATTTTTTAAATATAATATATCATTTACTTTTCTTTCTTTCAATACATCGATAATTTGGAAATAGCAGTCATGCGTACGTACGACCTACCGTCTCCTTGAATGGTGTTTTTCATTTTTATGTCTATATTTTATATATTAATATAAATAAATATATAATAAATATATATTATATGTATATATAAAGGTTAAAATTATAGATATGGTGAAACCATGATTAGTTTTGGAGGTCCAAAAACAAGGAATAAAAACATATATGAAAAACAAAGAAGATATTAGTCGAAACATAAATTTACAATAGAATTGTTCATAAACTGGTAATAAGAGGATATAAGTAAATAATATATGGTATTATATATATTTATCAGTTTTTAATATATTTTTAATATCTTTATAATTATTGTAATGGATTTTCCAACATTTATGAAGGAATTCAAGTCTTACAGTAAGGGATTTCCATCTCAGTTTTTTCTTTTATGGGAGACATTCCATATTAACCACTTATTAAATTTATGTTATTTATATACTACCCATAAATATATATTATTATTATTATTATTATGATAATTTTTGTGGTTTACATATCCATTTTATGATATCTCTTTCTTGAGGTTTACATTTTAAAATTTAACTAATCTGTAAGGGATTTTTGTTTTAGTTTTCTTTCTTTGAGACATAAGTTAGGTTATGCACCTATATTATTTCACATAGTGTATATAAAAACCCTTTTAAATTTAATATCATGAATTGTTTTGCCCACATGATATTTTATGTTCCATTTTATGTTATTTATTCATCAAGATTATGATTCAAAGTTACTAAAGTGTAATTGATTTTATGTTACAATCTCATCATTTATCAGGATTGATTATGATTATATATCTTATGAAAAAAAATATTAATACCCAAATCTAGAGAAAATAATGGATTAAATTATTCTCTTTCCATTCATGATATTTTCATAATAGTACCATTTTCTACTCTTTGGTAAATAAAATATTTTATAAAATATTTTTAATAAAATATGATTTCATTTCTCTCATTGGTTGGAAATATGTTTTTTTTAAAAACCCTTTTATTTAAAAAGTTTTGAATTTTTTTTATTATTATCCTATAATTTTTAAAAGATATTTTTACCAATATTTTATTGTTAATTATTTTTAATGAATCTCATGGTCTTTCTTCAAACAATCCCCATTTGAATTTTACCATAAATATGAAAAAAATCTTACATGCCTGACATGAATATTATTTCTCATTATCATGAAAACTAATTGATTTCATGATTACCTTAAAAGTTTTCAAATAAATTATAAAAGAAAATTTTTCAGAAATATTTGGATCTTTTACATATTTTATATAATTGATATCAAAGTGAAAATGATTTTGAAAATTTTTGTTGTTTTAAAAAAATCAACGAGGAAAGGATATTTTTCCCAAGAAATGTTTCAAATGATTTTTATAGATTTAATTATATGTTTTCAAGTTAATTTTTAAACAAAAGGATTTACAAACTCTTTTATGTCTTTAAAATTTTATTTTAAAATATAATTTATCATCCTTAAGAAATGTTCCAAGTGATTTATCATTAAAAATAATTTCCATATAGGATGAAAACCTTTGAAGTTGCTTATGATTTTATAGGTATATTAAACAATTATAACATTCTTATTCTTTTTATAAATTTTTTATGATGAATATGATTTTATTAAAAAAAAATTATTCCATGGGTTATACCATGTAAAATTTATTTCAAAACCTGTTTCATTTTTCCATGGGTTTTTATTTTATAGGATGAAGAACTAATTATGAAACACATCACTTTTTCACTAGTTAATATATAATTAAATATTTATGAAATCTATTTCATTTATATCCGTTAATGAGATGGTCTAATTTCAATTCCTTAACTTAATAAATTAGATTGTTTCTATTTATACATATTCACAATTTTGTTTTCTAAAGTGTATGCCACAATTCAATATATTATTCCAATGAGGTTCTCTCATGGATCATGTTATTTGATTTCCTTATGATTCATTTATTATGAATGGCCAATATTTTTTCCATTACATAAGATAATAATCATTGATATATAGGGTCTGGTTTTTAAATGCTATGCTCATGTTCTCATACCCTTTTTCTTACGTTATTCTTATTTATCTCTCTTTTTTACACTTAATAAGAATATAGCTCACCCTTTATTATAATTCCTTTCCTCAAGTCATGATGAATGGTTTTTTAAGTATGATTACTAAAGGGGATGATCATTATGGGATACATTGAGTATCTTTATTGGATTATGAATATTTATTTTTAGGATTAAAAATTAACTAATTTATTAGTATCCTTAGGCATGTGTTTGTGTTATCTAATGAATATTAATCTTAATAGATGTAATATCCATGTATGATAATATTGAGGTATCAATAGTCGGTATCTGATTAAAGTATTAAGTAACCATTGGAAACCATGATGATAAAAATTTAAATAAATACCTAAGGATATTTTTAGGAATACATCTAGGGATATCTCTAAGGATAACTCAATGTATCGGTAAATGTATAAAAAAAATTCTTAGAATTTTGGTAATTGATAGGGAAAATTGTTTCACATAAATTACATCGCTATGTGGATACTTTAAGTTGATGTTTCTCTAGAACAGTGGTACCTAGGTGTAATAATTATGAATTAGGTCCATTGATATGGGCTCAATAATCACCTGGTGAATGACATTGGGCATTTCTATACACATAGTTTGACACTCCTTTGGGATATGCCCAAGAAATCCAATAACACATTACAAACCGCCATAAAGTATTTAAATAAATGATGATCATGTATGACCTAGGTTAAGTCTAAAATGTTATAAATTTAAAATAAGGTATCATGATTTAGACATCCCATAAGTGAATTTTCATGAATATGTAGTTTTCCACAATTATAGTATTTCTAACATTATGATTTTTTGTTTTATTCAATAATGGTAAACAAAAGGAAATAGGTTAATATTGAATGTGGGTAAAAATTTATTGATGGGAATCTAAATGGAATGTTAAATTTTTTGAAGTATTTTATGATTATCCCAAATCTTTTATCTAAGAACATGATTAGAAATGTGCACCATAAACCACTATAGGACTCACTAAAGAAGATAAAGATAATGTTTGCTGAGAGTTTGTGTAGTAGAGACCATAGAGGAATAGATATGATGTTTTTTATATATTATAAATTTTGGAAGATGCACTCAATGGAATGTCTTACATGGATAGAAATATGTCTTAAGTTTTGAAAAAGGGAAAAAAATAAAGTAACTACAAAGGAAAAATGATAAGTTTGGTTAACCCAATAGATGAGAATAATGGTATCCCTAAGGTATCATTTATGGTTTAATGTTTAAAATGTTGAAAGTATGGGAACTATGTAAATCGATGGCCTAAAGGGAAATCTTATAAAGAAATTATCATGGTTTTTAAGTAAAGGTTATATTATTTATGATCAGGAGACTACAAATGATGTCAGAAAAATATAAGTGTTAATAAAATAGATGAAAAATAAATGTTAATTATATATGAATAAATATAAATGATTGAGGTATTTATGTATTGGGATTGAAATTGTTTTATTTTTATTAGTGTTATTTTGGTTATTGAAGTCAGGAAACAATAATGGATTGTTTCAAAGTAGGTTTTTATAGTGTTTTTCAAGAATATATTAAATTTTAATGATGGTGTAGAATAGTTATTCAATTGGGTTGTGATATTTTTTTATGGTAAGGTATCACTTAATATGATCTTAATGCTGAGAAATTTTTTTAGTTCATATAAATAGATGATTTATATGGATAGAGTAAATTTGATAGTATTGATTACCTTAAAACTGATAAAGGATTTGTTGAAAGAGTGGTTTGTGTTATCATTTATGGATTTTAACAATTATTGTATCTATGGAATATAGTCAATAAATTTTGTTTTCATTCAACGAATGAGAAATCATGCACGTTTTAACTAAGGTTCTATAGTAATTCATATTATTAGCTTATTTTAAGAGAAGACATGATATAGGTTTTCACTTGTTTGGTGTATGAAAATCATGAGATACTTTATGAAATATTGGAAATTAATTATCTTTATAAATTTTTATAAAATTTTATGCTTTTCTTAGATGTCCAAATATTCACTTCCCGCCTATTTCATCTAATGGAGAAACCCAGTTATGAGTTATTTAAACAACCTTTATGTTTCCAAAATTCCCTTTTAAGGACAGTTTTACTATTCACTTGTATGATGTGAGTTATAATGAAATAATTTTAAAATGTTAAACCATTGATGAATGAGATGAATTTTTAGGGATAAATTAATTTTATGGGGGATAGAATGTAACATCTCAAGATTATGTGATTGTTATATTTAAAATGAATATAATCTTTTTGATATTTTTCATTACATGAAACGCTTTTGAGATTTCATTGAAATAATCCCTGAGTTTGGCATGCATTACACATAAAACTAAGTTTAACTTCTGTACAAAAAATGTTAAGTTTGGTTTTCGTTACATGAAATTTATATTTTATCTTATGTTGCACGCAACACTAAGTATAAATAAAACATGACATACTATTAAAATATTTTTATTTAATTTTATAGTCATCACATAGCCATTGAAATGGTGAGTATGAATATAATTAACTAAATTATGAAAATGTATGGTTTACATATGTATATAAAATTAATTATTTAGTGACTAATTAATTATAAATGAAAATAAAAACCTTTTCAAAATAATAGAAATCATTTTTTGAGAAACTATTTTAATGCATATAAATTCATTTTAAATCAATACATTAAATAAATCACATTTTATAAATCATTTTAATGATATATATATATATATATATTCAACTAAAACTTTTAAAATAATCTTTTGTTTATTCTATTTAAGATATTAAAATAAATAAAATTTTATATATAAAATGGTATTTTCTAAAAAATAGTTTGTTCACAATTGGTGAACTAATTTTTTTAAAAAATTATTACCACCTATATAAAATTTATTAAAAAATTATCATTTTTTTAATCTTAATATTAAAATTTTCAGAGGGAGAATTTGGGGGATTTATCTGAAAAGTTCTATTTTTAAAACTTATGTTTCATTTAATTTATTTTAATTGAAAACTTGTTTTTTATTTAATTTATTTTTAAAAAAATTATATAATGATTTTTTTAAAAGTTGTTTTTTTAAATAATACATCCATCAATACAATTTATTTCATTCAAATCAATTTCATATTGAACATAGATACAAAAAAATTGTAAACTTTTGAACATTTTTTCTTTAAAACCTCGTTTTCTTGTCACATTTTCTGGATTAATTTAAAATTATATATTTAAAATATATGAATGGAATTTTTAATAGATGATTAAATATTTTGAATAATATTAATTTATATTATATAATAAGTCCAACATAATTTTTGACCAAAATTAACAGTAAAAATTATTTATCATTGTTAAGGTAAAAATGAATTTACTTGGGGTTAAACTAAAAATAGAATGGTAGAATGACCAAAAATAAATCCAACACCAAATATCATGAATTATTTATGTTTTATCCCTTGTAGTCTCATGAATAATCCATTTGGGAGACTTTTGACATGCAATAAACAGAGGGGTAGTTCTTTCTGTTAAAATAATACAAGTATGTCACTCACCTCACTTATAAAAGGCCACCCAATATCTATTATTCTTCATAATAAAAAACACATTTTTTGAAAATTAAATAACCAAATAAATTACAAAATTACCTACTCTTACCATATAACCCTTATTTCCTACTAAATTCCAAATGGAGATGGATTTTGGTGAAAACCTAAGGTAGATACCTGAAGAAGTGGTAATGTTCATAAACGACCATGTTTGTTTTATTCCTTCCTCCAAATACATAAATTATTATCATAACATTAGGATATAATAAACCCAGTATTATCCATATACTTATATTTCATTAGTTTATGATAATTACCTACAATTATCTCAAATTTCATCAAATGGGTTATGAAATCATCATTCGTGTGTACGACTGACTGCCACCTTGTGAGCCAATCTCATTAAGCTTTCCATTAAAACCTCTCATGGTTATAAATTATGATGGATTTATTGTTTATATATGATATTTATGAAATTAATATTCTTATAAACTTATTATATCATAATACCTTGACGTATTTCATTTTTTGAGAATACGATAATGTTGCTCATTTATACGGCAGACTACCACCTCACAAAGAGATGTGATTCGTTAACACTTTATATGAAATGTAAATAGGATGGTTTTATTAAAAATATGATATTTATACAACATAAAACTTATTTTAGAAAGATAATATATCATTTAATTTTCATTATTTCGATATGTTGAGAAAATGGTAACAACATTCATGCGTACGTAGATCCTACCATCTCCATGAATGATATGTTTCATTTTCTATCTCTATCTTTTATAGATTACAATAATTATATATATACTAAATATAAATTATATTTATATCAAGGTAACAATTATGGATATTAAAAAAACAAGATCAGACTAAGAGGACCAAAAATAAAAAATCAAAACATATATGAAAAATGAAGCACGTATTACTTGAAACATAAATTTAACATGGAATTATTAATAAAATATAATAAAAGACATAATAAATTCATATAAGTAATGTTATTTATATTTTTCATTCATTAATATATTTATAATAAACTTATATTCATTATACCAGATTTTAGAATGTGTATGATGGAAGTCAAGACTTATGGTAAGGTATTTTCTCTCACTTTTAACTTCGTTGAGACATGCATATTCACCACCTATATATTTAATGTGATGTATATACTTCCCATGAATGTATATTATGATTTATATCCTAATTTTTTATTGTTTTACATATCCATTTATTATATCTCTTTCATGGGGTTGATAATTGAATAGTTAACAAATAGATAAGAGATTTTTGTCTCAATTTTCCTTCATTGAGATGTACGTTATGTTATGCACCTATATTATTTCATAAGGTGTATATACAGACCCTTTTACATTTAATATCATTAATTTATATATCCTCATTATATTTTAAGTACCATTTTATTTTATTCCTTCATGGGACATATGATTCAATATTACCAAAGTTGTATTCATTTTATCTTACAATTTAATCGTTTATCAAGACTGTTTATGATTATATTTATGATCATAAAATATTATGATCTAAATATCAATAAACTATTTAATTTTTGATCCTATAGTTATTCATTATATTTTCAAATAATAATACCATTATTCCACTTGTTGGTTTTAAAATAATTGAGTGAATGGTATTATGATATTCTGACTTTATTTCTCTCTTCAGATGGAAATCCATTTTCTTCCAAAACCATGTTTTCTAAATTTTTTTATTCTCCAATTATTTTAAAAATATATTTTTAACCATTTTATAATTTTTACATAAATTTTTTAAAGTAATATTCTTGTTGTTTTCCAAATAATACCCCTTTGGATTTAACAGTAAATGTGAAAAAATATATTTGTTTTTTATCATGTACAGAATAAATACTATTTATCACTACCATGAATACTTAAAATTAATGTTTTCGTTAATCTTTTAGAAGAATTTTTTTCCATAATATTTAATATTTTTTTAGATATATAATATATGATTTCAAAGTGAAAATGTTTTTTAAATTCTTTTATCTTTTGAAAAGTGATTTTCAAAGAGGAAATAATATTTTTTTGATGATATGTTTTAAATGATTTTTAAATATTCCATTATATGTTATAAAGTTAATTTTAAAACAATAGGATTTCAAAAAAAATATATGTTTTAAAAATTTTATTTTAAAATACAATTTATCATCCTTAAGAAACATTCCAAGTGATTTATCTTTAAAACCCATTTTTAATCTAAGATGTCATCCTTCTATGTAACTTATTATTTACTAGGGATATAAATGATGGATACCATTATTATTCATTATAAAAAATTATTTAGGACGAAAAAATGTTTCTAAAACCTATTTCAATTCCATTAGTTATAGAATTATAAAATTCTTATGAAATACATTTCTTTTTTACATGGTTTATTCCATGATGAGATAATGAGATGATTATAGAGCCTATCTCTTTTACACAGCTAAAGATATAATGAAATTCTTATGAAATCCATTTTATTTAATGGGTTATGATGTGATAAATATTTTATGATTTTGTGCCACACATAAATATGGTTTACACTATGAGATGAGTGGGACATGTATCTTTATACAAGGCATTTGGTAAATATAGAAACATAATTAGTATATATGTTATGTTTAAAACTAATTACATATTCACAATTTTATGCATGAACCTGATTACATATTCATAATTGTATATATGAACCTGAATAAATTTTAACAGTGTTATGCAAGGAAATTTCTTTAATTCCCATGATTTTATGTGTATACTTAGTTGATTTTCCATAAGTTTATGTGAAGGTATAATTTTATTTCCTTAAAATAATGAGTGAATATGTTTCTATTTATACATGTACACAATTTTATAAGCTAATATTTATTCTAAAATTATATTTCTTATTCCAATATTGTTCTCTCATGGATCATGTTTATTCATTTTATTATGACTCACGACTTACAAACTGCCAATGTTTTTTCCATATTGTATGATCTTTAATATAAAGGTTATGGTTTTCAAATGTTATTATCATGCTATCATACCCTTATTTTCATGTTATTCATATGTATCTCCCTTGATTTCCCTTAATAAGAAACTAAACTCACCCTTTCTTATGTTTCCATTCCCACATTTATGAAAACAAGTTTTTAAGTAGGTGTACTAAAGGGGAAGATCATTATGGGATAAATTTATGATATATGTTGGATTAAGAATATTATGTTCTACATTTCCAAATTAACTAATATATTATAGTCCTTAGTAATTTGTTTGTTTAATGTATACAATCTTCATCTAAAAAGATGTAATATCCATGTATGTGAACTTGGGTTCTTTATAGGCGACAAATTCTTAATCACTTTCTATTTAACACATAATAAATCATATCTTGGGAAAATCATTTCTATGAAATGCAAATATGATGAACACCCATACTTTATTAATTTAGATGATGAATTTATCATTATTTCATAAATACTAGAGAATTTCATTTTTAATTATATTTATAACAATTCAATGAATGTGGTGGGTAATGAACCATGAAGTGATTATCAATATTTAGAATATTCCCCTAATGCTAAAATATTTAAAAAAGGTGTATGTCCATTGTTATAGGTAGACTAAAGCATTATGACCACCACAATGTATATTAATATTGTGTGATTTATGAGTCATTAATATGAATCCAGGAATTGAAATCATTATATCTTCATCCCATAGACTATATATGTTTGTTATGATACTTTCTGATAATGACAATATTTTCAATTGCAATATAAGATTAACAACATTATTTGAATCAAAATTAATCGGATTCAAAAGGACATGTTTGGAGATGATACCATTTTATTTGAGGTCCCACCTCTTGAAGATGACTCATCATAATATTAGGAATCAAGACAACCTATAAGTTTGCAAACAACATGATAACCTTTTCCATGAATATATGAACACATTCAACAGAGAACCTCCCAACTAGAACATCAAGAATATTCCCCCTAAAGATAAATTACAATCTAATTTAATGATTATCCTAATTATGATTAATAAAATCACAATAATATTATTCCCCTCAATAATTTAGTTACCCTTTAGACCCAATTAGTGTAATTTTTAATGAATTATAACCCCACCCAAGATTTCCTGTCAATAACTAGCATGATAATCACCACATAACACCATATATAGTTGGTTCACCTTAATCCATGGGTAATACCATCGATATCCCAAACATTAATAAAATAAATCTCCAATCCTTAACAAATTAGGTTTTTGAAACCATTTCTCATACCAAAATTTCAATGGAATGAAAATCTTGTTAAGACTTTATAGGACATGCATGATAAATATTGATTTATATTTAGAAAAATATTTGGGTACATTTATTTTAGTAAGGGATATTTATTTAATAATCAATTAACTAATTATAAAAACATGGTAAAGATTATATTGATCTATATTCATAATTATAAGGACTAATTTATCTCCAAAATCAAAACAATTACCATTGGTTTTTAGGGAATACAATCCAGATGTGTTTGATATTCAGGAATTGGCTTCATAAGTAGATGTATAATCTATAGATAGAGTTAGGGATACACATAAATCAACCATATAAAAATTTATAAACTAGATAGAATATTTATGATTGATAATAGAATCTAATTAATCTATCTATTAATAAAAGTTGAATTAAAATATATTCTTTTACAACCTAGTAGGTTCTTTAATACTTCATAATTTCCCTAAATAACAACATCATTAATCTTAAAAAGATCTACTAGCCTAGGGTGGATGTTATAAGTGATTAAACCAATTATTTACCCTATTACTAGTTAGTTGGTATTATGATCAAATAATGATTATCCTTTACAAACTAGATATTGAATATGATATATGCATGCCTAAAAATATATATATTGAATTATAATTCATGAGACGTGAGTGGATAATATCCTTAATCCAAAATAAAATTACCATATATAAAAATTCATGTATGATTCACATGAACAACACACAAACAATAAAATTTATGGTATAATTTTCTCATTTCATGCCCCTAAATTCCAAGATACTAAGGTCCCCATCACATGAACACAAACTACATGATATGAGGTTCATGCCACACAACCAAAAACTATGTGACTTCCAGTCTATCCATAATGACCCAAAAAACATCTTAGTGGTCTATTTTATATGATTTGTTCTGTTTACATAATAGATGTATTTATATAACAACTAATAATGTATAAAATAACCAATTTAGATCATGCATCCTCAAATAATAATACACTATAATAGAAAAATTCTATTATTTTGAACTAAGTCCTCAAAAAGGAAACATTTTTAGAAATATAGGGCTTGATTAGTAATATAATATATTCTTAGTGACATATAACTCAGATATCCAATACACAACTATAAATTCAAAAATTATTTCATTCTCTAAATAATATAAAAATATATATACACTAATTCATGTAGGTTTTTTCCACCATTGATCATATATTTGGATACCCAAAATCCATGAGTTAAGATTCTCTTCTTGGTATCCTAGAATTATAGAGTTGGAATTATTCTAATGGTAACTCAAAATATGAGAGATAATAATATGTTCTATGAAATAAAAAAAATTCATTGTGTCATGATTCTACTCTTTACAATAATAAAAAATTCATTGATTCAATTTTCTTGACTTCACAACAAAAATACCACAATTCATATTCAATTCTTAAAATATAAAAATCTACCTATGTCTCATGTAATTTTTAAACAAATTGTTAAACCAATACATAATATTGTAATTAAAATTTATTCCAAACCCCTTTATATATCTTTTCATCAATCTGACCTACCCAATTCTTTGGAATTTTGAGTCACCAAAAAAAACAACGTCCATTAATAGGGATATCATAGAATCATCTTAATTGAGCATACTAATTATAGATGAAGAACATGATTTCCTATACCCGAAATTAAAAAAACATGTCATTTTGATAACCACAAATCATAGTTTACCCTATTCTATATGATATTTTCTAAATATTTCATAGTGGTGTTTTGTTTCCAATGGTAAAGCATTTATTATTAGTCATTATTCCATTATGACATATTTAGACCTATTGAGACATGATATATAGAATTCAATTTCTCAGTGTTCTATAAGATTATTAATACCCATAAATTTCATGTTGTTGAAAAATACATAAAATATTAATGAAATTTTCATATAATTTATATTAGTATTTTCTTCTCATCAACTTCCAATTTTTGACATTCATATATTCCTCATTTTTACCATTAGGAATGGTTACTCAAACTAACCCTCAAGTATGAGTCACATGAGTTTAAATGGAAAGATGCAGAGGTCCATGATCAAGGACCTTATTCTTTATAGAATCATATGGTATCTATAACATAGAATTAAACTGCATGAAAATGGTACATACTACATGACCTTAAAAATATAATGTTTATGGTTCTCACCACATGTACTCAGTACTCTATATAATATAGTATATAGAAAATGACCATAAAATACATGGGTTTTCATTACATTATGATATTAGATGATTAAAATTATACTTGATTAACTGAATGGTTTTCATAAGAGTCCCAAATATATATTTCTTCCATTGATATTGGATTACTCGGATTTATCCTATTCTAGGATTTATCACCCTTGAACATTGGTTAGATATATTAAGAGGCCTTATTTTTCAGAAATATATATAGATTTATTTTGATTATCAAATGATATGGAATTTTTCCTATATCTCTTATCGTGGGACTATACCCAAACATCTACTCTTCTATATTTCTATATATAATCTTAGCATTCTCGTATATGAGTAATTGAAAAAAGTGTTTGAGGAACCTTTCATTCACATCGGGTCATCCTTCTCAATTATCTTCAGGATGACCTCTAAATTGTGATTATTACATGTCGAAATATTGTAGACTTTTTTAATTTCTAATCCATTATTTATGATGATGATCTGTGTAGCAAAATATGGTCATGATCGCATGACCATAAATTATATGGAAACTAATATTCCAAATATGCTACTTTTATGAGTAAATAAATAAAAAAACCTATCAGGTCAAAAAATAATAATGGTATGTGAAATAAAAAATCATGTACTTTCTGAGTAAGCTTGATATAGAATAGTATTTTAAAAGTATGAGGAATACTAATAAAGAGTATGAAAACTCATGTTGACTAGTTTGAAGCCACCAAAAAAGTATATCTATTTCTTCTAGGTCATCAGAACTAGGAAAAATAGTTTATTTATATGAAAAAAGTTCACTTATTCATTCATCATCATCACCATATGATTGTAAAATATATATGATTTTTTGACATCATAATATCATAAGATACATAACTCCTTGATAAAATATTTTTAACTATAACCATTAAGAGTGATATAATTTCACATCATATAACCATAAATGCATGACATTAGAACCCTATCATATGACATTAAATTACATGACACATAGTCCATTAATCATGAAATTACCATATGAACCTCTCCTTATATATGAGTTTGATTAATGAAAGAGTGTCAGTATGAAGAGATAATGTAAATGTTTTATATTTTCTCACATTATTATATTTTGATATTTACATTGCCTATTGTAAAAAATACACATTATGCATCTTTATTTATATTGATTCTAATAGATTTTTTGATCACTTATCTCATGATCATCCATAAAATACCTTTATCCTGATTTTATACTATCTAACCTTTCATCATTTCGTATAAGTTATATACTTAATGACACTATGGTAGCCCATGTTTTTATGGACTTGGGTATCCCATCCTTATATCAATGGGTCCTCATTCTAACTTATTCTCCTAATTCATATTTGGGTAGTTATTATTATAACCATCTAGTAGAAGGGAAATTTTCTTATGATGATTATTTATGATTTGTATTATTGCTTCATATATTGTTTTAAAAAATATACAACAGTATAACTTCACAATATCCCAATTAATTTTGGGATATTTAGATTTCCATCTAATAGACATCATTCATTGAATTTTGGGATCCCTATAAATGTTTTATATTTCCTCACATTATTATATTTTGAGATTCACATTGCCTGTTGTAAAAAATATACATTATTTTTATTTATTTGTATTTATTCTAATATATTTTTTGATCACTTATCTCATGATCATCCATAAAAACCTTTATCTATATTTACTACTATCTAACCTTTCATCATTTCACATAAGGTATATACTTGATGATACTATGGTACCCCATGTTTTTATGGACTTGGGTTTCTTATCCTTATATCAATGGTTCCTCATTCTAAATTATTCTCCTAATTCATATTTGGGTAGTTATTATTATACCCCTCTCTCATACAAGGGAAATTTTCTTATGAGGATTATTTATGATTTATATTATTGCTTCATATATTGGTTTAAAAATATACAATGGTATAACTTCAAAATATCCCAATTAATTTTGGAATATTTAGATTTCCATCTAACTGTCATCATTCATTGAATTTTGGGATCCCCATAATTCTTTCTACAAGAATTGTAACAAAACTATAAAATATTCTTAAGGGCCCCCAATTGGTATCACTAAAAGAAATAAATTTATTTTGTACCTCTAAGTAACCACCCATGGATTTTTTAAGGTCCCAAAAGAGAGTATCCCTATTTCCAAATACTAAAATTATATTTTTTCAAGGTGTTAAATATATTACCAATAGTTGATCTATTCCCACTAATACATGCCACATTATCTCATATTCATAAATATCATGTCATTACTTACCTCATCCAAAATCCCCTTGTTGAAACAAATTCAAAATATTTCTAACAATGATACTATTGTGAATTATGCATTATATTGAGGATTCATGAAATAAAAAACACATTTTAACCAATTTTATAATTAAATACTTTTTAGGTTCACATTATTTTAATCCCTATACATGGGGTAGACATTCACACAGTTGATTAATTCACCACTACTTCATGTCAATTTGTGTGAAATTAGGTTAGGTTAATGATCATATTATTGGAATCAATTCTACGTAACAAGGGCGTGAAATGGATGAAACTACTAATCAAATATCCAGGACCATAAAAATTGAGTGAACAATTTTTTATATCTATATAATAATAATTTTATTACTTTATATCCAAACATGTATGATAAAAATGTTTTTACATAATATATTCCTTGTTATTTAGACTTAACAAATTTTTCATGAAGCAGATAAGGATTTAGTGGAACAAATATCAGCATAAATTTAGAGAAAAATTAAAAAACTAAAATATTAATGGATTTATAAATTTTATTAAGGAAAAACCCCAAATTTTATTCCTGCTAAAAAGTCAAGTATTAACTTTCTATGCCTAGATTTTGATATATATTAGAAAAAAAAATATTCTAAAAAAGATGCATAAATCTTATGTGTCCAAAATTATACCTTATTAAATGTTGAGTAATACTTACAATGTCTAATAGATCATCTAAATGTGGTAAAATACATGTTTGAGAATTGTCTTTTGGCTATAAGACACAATTAATAACCCCAAATTCATATTGGGTTTCCCATGAAATTATCACCCAAGAATTACCATGTGATATTTAGTTAAATTACTATAGAATTAAACTTTTATTATCATTTACATGGTTTAATTTCATATATTGTGAATTCTGCACTCATGTTAGGTTGATACTCATGCTTATGAGTGAGAAAACATTCTATTTTTATTATAAATTCTATCACATAAAACTAAGACAAAAAATTTGTTTAATGAATAAAGGTATTAAACATTCAACACCTCCTTTTCTTAAAAAATCAAGTCATAAAACAAAGATACACAATTTGGTCCAATCTATATGGAATTCAACTTCTAGAATATTTTGTTTAAACATATATAGTGAAAAAATTATAAAATCTATTAGTAAAGGATACATGACCTTAAAATTTAGACATAACATGGTCCATGATATAATACAGTAAACTTATAATCTCTAAATGTATCTAATTTTTATTACCATATATTATTATAACTATTTATTTCCAAAATAAATGTTTATAAATTATAGATAATGAGACAGAAAAGTCAAAAATTTGAAACCTCACAAAGGGAAGCCTTTTTAAAATATAAGAAATGTCCCAAGAGGTTCAATTTCTTGTGGATTAGGAAAATGATAGTGTATTATAAAAAAAGGTATGATTTTTGTGTAATTTGATTTTATCCCTAAAAAAATACATAAAACACATTCTATTTCAATGGATATAGGAAAAATACGAGTAAAATCCCATCAACGTTCTAACCTATTTTTATTTTACTATGAATTCATATTTTTATAATACAGATAAAACTAGGTGATTATTTATTTTTTTTGTTTTGGTCAAGAATCTATGAACTAAAACTAAGAGGCACCCCTTGGTATAATCTAGGTTACCACAAAATAGGAGGCACATAATTTTTTTCAAACTTTTATAAAAATAATCATTCAAAAACATTTTTTTAAAGGCTATTTATCCATATATTTGAACTATTTTTGGTATAAATATTTAGGATTTACAATTTTTAATAAAATGAGATATAATTTTTTTAACTAAATGCTTGTAAAGGGAAACCAAGAAAAAGTTAATATAATATTATGTTAATCTTGATACAACATAAGATTAAGAAAACGCTATAATATGAAAGGAATGTGAAAATAAATCATTCTCAAAACATATAATATGATTAAAAGATTATATTTACACATGGGGACCTCCAAACTAGAAAACAATAGTGTAAATTCGAATCATTTATATTCCACATCATTGTTCTTGGTCCACCCAACATGGCCATTAAACTACATGGAATAGTCCAATTCAAATGAAATAATTTTCATACATGAGAGTTTAATATGAATGAGAGAATATATTATATGGCCTTCCTATCTATGATGAGTTTCCTTTAGGGACCATAAACAAGGATAATGATATCACCTTTCACAAGAATATATATAAATTGATTTATGATTATCGAAGTGTTTTTTAGTTTCACCCATGTCTCTTATCTTTTCCTTAGCCTTTAATTACTGAATTTATTCTTTTTTAGGGACTCACCAATTCACACAGGCTTTTACCATTCTCCTCACATCATAGATCCCCTTTTATTCCATATTATTTCTCTTATGGATGAGATATAACTTCTCTATGACCTTAAATCCCATATCTATGTGTGTCATAATTAATATTTATCGTAGGATATATAGGATTTTCATGATATTATATCATGATACCAACTTCTAATTTTACCCCCCCAATATTCCATTATGGTGTTTTTGATATCACATATTTATAATGAGTATCATTAAATATCCATATATATTAATATATTCATTCTAGTTTTTTTATAATCTAATTTAATACAGAATAATTTTAGATTGTCCAACTATCCATTGTAGAATACTCTATTTAGATTTTGTATAAACCATATGAAATATTTAAGAGCTTTGTAAACATGAAATTAAGTGATATTTTTGTTCAAGATCTACAATATTTAATTAATATGTATCAAATGGACTAAAAATAGAAAATAAATAGTGTGTTTTTTCCTTCATAGTATTTTATAATAGTATTATTTTTATTATTTTCACTTGATAAATCATTCCCTAGGAAAAATAATTCATGATTGATGCTATATATCCTTAAGAATCTATTATATATCTCTCTAAGATAAATAAACATAAACTATAAGCCACCATTTGGTCTATTTTTACTATACTAAAATCCAGAGACCTGATATTATCCTAACTTACATGTTCATGAACTGCAAAATACTATAATCGGATAATCATCATATGAAAGCCCCATAAATGGAAGCTTTAGAAATGTCATATCATTGCCTGTAAATGAAAAATACTTTCATGGATTATGAAATAATTTTAGGCATGGGAAATGAAAGAGGAAAAAATTTGTGTAGGTCCATACATTTATCCTTATAAATAAATATAGCTTTACATTCAAGATCCACTTGTACATGAAAAAGATACAAGAATCCCCTCACACATGATTAAAGTGAAAATTAAATGTTTTAAACACCCTTATAAAACCCCATAATCATTTTTGACTTGACAAGATTATTTTATATTGATAGTTTCTTATAGGGGCTCAGAATAGTTTATGAATTAATGAAATCAGTAGGGTTTATGTGTAGAAACACCCAATGAGTCAGAAATCTTTATTGATATATGGGCCTTCATTCCAAAGACAGGAGGTCATTATTGTTTTTTTCCAAAAATACATATAATATCACATTGGTAAAAAGTACGGGATGTCGGGATCAATAATACCTTTTGGGGGGAACTATATCCTACTCCAATACTCTCTTATAGATTTTCGATATGTTTTTCATGCTTTCCCAAATCCCTCCATGGTATTGGTTGCCCTAAAAAATGATTGGGTGTTGAATCCATGTACATGAAGGAGTTAATACTATTAATTGAACCATATGTATGTATTAGTGGTTCTCTATATTTCTTATAAATATTTACAAAAAATGAGTGGAATACTCATTTTTTAAATCCTTATGACTGGGAACTCTAGAATTTAACATAGTTATGGAAGAAAGTTGGGTTTTTAGAGTTGGTATTGAGAATCCAAGATGTTTCTTTTTTATCCTGAGAAAGACAAGAATCAACACCTATGTATTTCATTTATGACCATGTCATAAAGTTTAACATCTTCTCGAAAGGATGTATGTTTGGGAGTTTGAATATTATATTTAGATCTCATGACTTAGGAAGGAATCCTATATATCAATTTATATCCCTAATCAGAGTCTTTATAGTTTAGTATGTTCATAACCAATTAATGGGTGATTATATATAATTAATACTCATGGGGATTAGTTCCCTTGAGTTTAGATATTGCAATTACCTTAGGTATTTACACCAAGGTGGATGCCCATGTGTGATCCTATTTCTCATCCACTTATGGATGAGGAAGGGTTATATAGTCATAAGAGAGTTTGGTCCCATGATCTAGGACAATTGGAACATTGATTGACTTACACTATGCTAGATTCCCATGTTTGGAGGTATTTGTACAACATTGATGATATGAACTACACAAATATTTAATCCTATGTGAGTCATGTTCAATGTGAGAAAAAATAGAAAACTATAGATCAAACATATCATGATAGATTAAAGATTGTATTTGTATGGGTCTTACCCACTAAGACGACCCTTATACAAGAGTGGGGATTACACCCAGTGGAAGTCATTAATTTGGAATATTTATTTTACAAATGTAACTATCATCGGATATCCCTAAGTTTATGTGATTAATGTTAGGTGTGATAAACAAAGTATATAATTGGATCATACACATTTCTAATAAATTCAGGATATTCTCATTGAATCATCCTGATAGAAATATGATTAGAGAACATGTGAATCATATGACCCCACAAGTAATGTTATTATATTCATTTTTAATATGGGGTTTGGTGCTTAGTAAGAAGTGTTATGTGTTTTACATATAACATGAATCAGATTCCTCAAAGTTCATATATGTTCCTAACCTATTAGTGGATGAGAAAAATGGTTGACCAACAATAATTAGGTCCTATGATCTAGAGTAAATGGACTTTTGAGGGACTTAAACCAAGGTGGATACCCATATAACATATCTCTAATTTACCCTCTGATAGAAAAATTGAGGGGACCCTTAGAGGTCTATTATGTATTCTTGGAAAGAATGGGGCCTCTTTCAAGGATATGGTGAAAATAAGGTTACATGAGCGGATAAACCTAGTCAATTATGAACACTCTTCACATTATGGGGGTTCTCATCCAAAGTCTCAGTTCGGAGGTTGACATTGTTTGAGGGAACATATGAAGGTGTGCCAACCAAAAAATTATGATGTATAATATGATTTTCACTCTTTCTCTCTGAAAGGTTTGGTGGTATCTTTGTTTCAAGAATGACACGTCCAAGGTTTATAGAGTGTTCCATCTAACATGTATAGGGGTGTTCCTGTGATGAATGAACTGGTCAAGAAAACCATGTGATCCAACTGACTTGTTCGAGGTTATTTTCATGTCAAGGAAGACATGTCCAAGGTTTATCATGTGATCTATCTTACATGTTCAGTGGTATTCGAGTGATCCAAGGTTGGGATTTATATGGACATCTTCCTAGAAATGTACCTAAGTGGGTACTAATTCATAATCTTGGAAATAGGTAGATTTAGAGTATCCACCTTTATAAATGTGGACACTATGGTAGGAGAGAGATACATTGGTATAATCTTTCTCATTCAATCCAAACAATATATTATATTTCACCACATCTACAGGGGAACCACCATATAGAATCTTCATCACATTTTAGGGGTTATTAGGTTTTATGGGGATACATTGTGGTGGATAATTTTATCTAAGTGTCTAAAATATCTGTAACACCCAGTTTAGACCCTTTTTGAAAACCATCAATAGTGTTCACCTCGCTACACTAATGTTTTGTGAGTTAAAGAGATTCTTTAATCACAATTATCATTTTAAATTCATACCCTATGTGTGAACCATCTATATCATAATTAGAAATTTTAAGGGAGACATGGAGGATTTTTCTAATATGATTTCAATTTTTGAGGGTGTTCTCTCAACCTTAATAGGATGAAAAATATTTTTTGAGTGAGACACAACATATCAAATTAGTAAGATGTTTTGGTTTATTAAAACAAGATGACTAACACCTCCCTATATCCACTCGGAGAAGCACCAAATGGTTATATTTCAATTATAGTTGATGTTCACCATGTAGGGGACTCAGACCTATGTTACCATTCCCGTAATTAGTATTTAGATCTTCCATTACAAAGACTATGATGATGTTTGGATTCATTCATGCCTGAATGGAAAACTAGAAGTACTTGTTAAAAAGGTTGTTGGACTATAGCCAATGGTTGTGGATGAAATAAATATTATTCAGGGTAAGAAACCATAATCCTATTGACTAATGTTTAAAAATATTCCATACATGTTGGTGAAGCATTTGGGGTTATCTTTAATGTTGGGTATGGTTCTAATCAACATGGTGACAATGAACATGGGTCCTATAATAGAGGCACGGACCACACTGAATTTTTAATTGCATTACAACAAAAGTATGATTGGAGGTAGGGCATATTAGATGTTAAGTAATGGGCAGTGTTGTGTCATTTGGAGTTGTAAATTTAAGAATTTTTTCATGTCACTAATCCCCAAAGGATCTCCATCAAACATCCTCCTAATTAGGGTGAATAATTCCTTTTAGACCTAGATGTTCCATAGTGTAGGGGCCAAACATAGTACTCATACTGGGTATGAAAAATGATATTTTCTAGCATGGAGTTGGTTATCATGGATAGGGAGGAACCATATAATTCTAGTGAAGATACAATAGTTTATCATTTTTTCACATTTTCTTGATTTATTATCAAAAAGGTTTGATCATTTTCTACTATTTTTGATGTTACATGAGTCTTGAGAGATCTGATCGACCCTTAAACCCCCATTATATTCTCCAGAGGCATGACATATATCAACCACTTAGGTGATGAATGGTAGGTCGAGGATAATGTTTTCCCAATCCATATTTTAATATAATTTTATTCACTTTTTATTGTATAGATCATCAAACACATACAAACTTTTATAATTACATGTGAACCAAAATGTGAACTCAAATACATGAATCATAAGAAAACTCTCATGGGAGATTCCAATGAATGATTACATGTATGAAAAATGAAATAATTACCCTCATTGATGTATTGGAATAAATACTTATGAGATAATCAAGTTCAAAAAGTTAAGTTGGGTAAAAATTTCATGGATGGAGAGAACTATAAATTTTACCTTATCCAGGAGCCCAGTTAGTATATATTTATTTCTATGAGACCCATTTGGTAATCCCTAAAATATTTTTATCTCTTATTTTAAGCCATTAATTTCATCTAATATGTCAAATAATGGACTTAGTAGGCATAGACATTGATTTGTTATTCATGGTATTATGAATTGTTCTGTTATGGTGTTATATTTTTAGTTTGAATAGTGTGGACCCTCTTTCACTGTAGTTTTGGGTCATGTAGCTGAAACCTTCTTTTTTTAATATTAGGGTCTTCTAGAAGGGTACTTATTTTTTGTAGTTTATATTCATCAATTTCAAACAATATTTTAGTGTTTATGAAGGATTTGTATTCATGAAGGGTTTTTACACACTACATCATTGTTTAGATTCTATGGAATTAAAATTCATAAAGGGTTCTAACACCCTAAATTCTAATAGAATTTATGAAGGAGGAATATTCCTGAAGGGTTATAAAACATTGTATCCTAGATTCAATGGTCCTTGGTTGATAGAAACATGATGTTAGGTATATAGAATCTGCATGGATTGTAAGATTGTGTGTTGGATAAATCACATCCCAAATTTATTGAACAAAAGGTATTGATATGGGGTATACATGCTAGAAATGGTCACAAAGAACACTACAGTTCTAAGTTCAGTTGTGATATCTCTTGGCCTCATGAGGATTATAGGTCATTTCTTGTGAGAAATTGATGCCACTAGTAGATGGGAAAGAGGCCCTTATGAATGATTCGGTATGATCTTACATGAATATTCAAGAAGATGGATCTTAACTCCTTTATAAGGGATATGTTGGGTCATTGATGCTTTAAATTCTTGGGCCATAAAGTAGGATATAGTAAAAATTATATCTAAAAATGGTACTGTAACCATAGGTTTAGGTTAGATAATTGTCCTAAAACTTAGGCCCTATACCATGTGGTTTATGATCAGATGATATATGCCCCTAAAAGGTTCAATAATGATGTACCATGTTTCTAATTTGAGAATGATCACAATACATAGTAACTTAATGTATAGGATTTCAAATACACTTAAATATTTTGGTCACAAGATTGATAAATCGTGTGATGAGAATATCCAAGTCCATGAAGTATGAACACTGGTGTGTACAAGAAGAGATGTGTGTCACACATATCCAGAGAATCATGGATTTTATGGGTATCATTATTATATAGAAAAATAATATTCACTAAGAGAAAACTCTAAGTTGTTACTTTATTCACTATTGAATCATAGTGGGGTCCCTTAAGAGTAATTATTTTTTTACAAATACACTATAGAGAGAATCTTGGAGGAATGACTCTGGTCTATGGGGTTCATAGATAAGTACAACAAATCAAGGAATTATTGGTTATTGACCCTAACATAAATGAATTTGTGATAATTTATGTAAAATTTAATATTCAAGAGGGGTATAAGTACCCTAAATGTTTTGTCACATCCTATTGAACATGTTATCATAGTGAATGGATATAATAAATCATCGATCAAAATTTTTCATGAACTAGAGGGGTCAAGGTATCATGGATTTTCTTTTAAAATGGATATAATATGGGAGATATAAGATTTTTTAATTATATATTTCCCCCCTATATTCTTCCTAAACTATAGAGATAAATATTTTTTTTGAGTAGAGACATGAATTTTTCTCAGACTCCCCCTTTTGGGTTTTTAGCTTGATATTTTTTTTGTTTCTTTTACTATAAATTTTGTCTTTTATAATTTAGACCATCAAAGTAAAGATTTTATGTTCATACATATTTGGTCATGGTTCATACAATTTAATATTTTGTTAAACGGGCCTAGTATCAAGGTATTGTGGAATAACAGCCTAAATAGGATTCCTAAGGCCATGTTTACTCCAACACCCTTCCAAGAGGGAGATGAGCATATTGTATAACATTGATTAGTGTTCTAAAATCATGAGTAATGATATGAGAATTTCATGTCTATTATGATCTTGAATCATACTATTTTGAGTTGTTTCACTATAATTATATTAGGGATCAAAAGGATAATATGACCCTTTATACAAGGCCAAGACACTACTACATTACTATTCTAAGGACCTTGAATATATCTAACTCTTAAATCGTCAAACATAGTGATCTTCCATTCTTTATAGGGCCCATGGAAGTTTCAATATAACATTATATGCTCAATAAATGGTGTTTGATTTATTAGTTGAGTTTCTTCAAAAGATGATTTAAGAAACCCAAACTCAGGTGGACCATGGTTATTCTATTTTGGTCCATTGATAAGGAGTGATGATGGATGATCATCTATATAGTTTTACATCATAAAATTGGGATTCACCTACTATGTAGTTTAATTTCATGTGATGAGGATGAAATTTTCATAAATTTTAGCATCAAGTGACCAGGAAATTATTCTTATAATATAACCTTGTAATGCCTTGGATTTTCCATGTATTGTTTTTAAATATGATATGGATTATTTCCAAGAATAGACATTGAGACGAAATGAAATTATAAGGCCCATTGTCCCCGTAGGAAATATTATAAATATGTTAAAATATTAAATATCATGTGTGCACTATTTTCCTGAAAAAGTGGGATAACTCCTGAACTGGTGCCCATATCAGACATTTGAGGGAACCATTGAATTTAGAATAGTGATTTTTCCCTATAGATGACTTAACATTGGTCATCTCGGGTCATTTGTGAAAAGTTTTCATTGGTGTAAAATGAATAAAATAATTTAAATAAATTATTTTAATTCATTTGTGTCAACGCAGCAGATTGAAAATATTTAAATATATTGCCATGTCATAATTTCAGAGTTATTCACATAACCCTAGAATCCTATGGCGAGTCATTGGAGAGATATCTAGAGAATCCTTCCCAAAGAATGATGATGGATTGTGGATCAATGATCGACACACATCGGTTCTCAATGGATCTTGCCTAAAACATCGATGCATTTTTGTTCTTCATCAATGATCGATCTTGCACAATGTAGGGTGTTTTGTTTTTTGAATTTCATCCCTTTATTAATCTTGGATGAATGAATATCAATTAAATGAACAAGGATTGACCCACACATCATCAGTAAATTTCTATTGATGTAATTGTTCTTGGTTCATTGATTATCCCTCTTTGTTAATCCTTTCTACAATAATGAATCGAGGACAAAAAAACAATGGACTAGGATCATTCCTCACATTTACGGTTTATATATTTCTCCCCAAATTTCTTTATACAATCATTATTAGTAATCTCTTGGACAAAAATTTTACGAATACCCGGTTCTGGATCATTTTACAACTGTTCTTTAGCATAATGGATTAGAAATGTGGGTACAGAATCTGATGGTGGTTTTGGATCAATGATCAATAGTGACGATGAGTAGATTAGGGATGAATAATTATAGATTTAATGTTATACACCCTTCTTGAGAGGTGTGTAGAGAATAAATATTGTAGGTCAGTTTCCTGATGTATTTCAAGGCTGTATTCTGATGATCTACTGATGAAAAGGCTCATTTGATGTAGATATGGGATCTAAGAGTGATTTCAGGTGGAAATCGAGGTGGAAGTGATGCATAAGGAAGAACATAGGAAGAAATCCATATCTATAAAATCTCGAGAAACATGGTGTGTAACTCAGAATTACATTTCCTATGGGCCCCTCCAGTAATGGCTAGGGTTTCAGGATGAATATAAGGATTACATGGTTTGTGACCCCTTCTACACAACATGTGTCCCCATTCGGTTGATTTGGCGTGTACATTGAATGTACACGAGAATGGACATGTTGTGTACTCCCACATATACATGGCTTGGTGTACATGGACTGGTACACAGACAGGACTTTTGTACAGGGACATGGAAAGAAGAAAAATGTAGGATACCATGTGTCTCTATACATCGTGTAGTAATTCTACACACTGTGTATATGGAGACTACATACCGTGTTAGGATCTTCTACATGGGAATAAATTAGGATAGATGTATACACCATTTACCCCCTGGGACATGTCATGTACTCCCGTCAAGACTGCTTGAGGCTCTTCATTTTCTAGGTTTGGTCTAGTATAGGTTGAGTGAGTTCCCATAGTCCATTTCCTTAAGGGTATAGTACGATATTACATCCACATCATTGGATTGTGATCCCCTCTATAGGTGGAGTATTAGATAGAGTTTTGGTGTTTCTCAAGGGTACTGGAGTGTAATCCTCTATCATCCCTAGTTGGATTTTGTATAATTAGTGTGACCACCCTAATCAGGGTGTTGATCCTCTATCTTGCGAGTTGTATTAGTAGGGTTAGTGGAATCATTGACATATGATCCCCTACCTATGGATGATAGTTCTTTATGGACTCTTGGTGTCATGGTGTCTCTATTGAGTATATCTGGATTCTATCTTGTTTCTATTATACATAAATTGTTATATCTTATATTGAGCTTATAATAATTAATGCTTCATGTTTAGTGTTTTTGGGGTATCCTGCTGAGTATTGTTATACTCTGCCATGCATGGGTTTTTCCCACACATGTCGTGTCTTGTGAAGATGATGTCCATTTTTTACAGCGTCCTAGGAGGACAGGGAGAGGGTAAAGTGTAGATAGAGTTTGAAAGATCAAGGTGTTTACTAGGAGTATACTTTTGACTTATTCTTCACCCTTGGAGCAGGTTTTACTCTTTATAGTTTTGGTTGGGCTTGTTTTTTTCCCCTTTTCTATTTACAGTACTTCACTATCATACTCTATAGTGGGGTATTAGATGTATGCATGCATTATTTTAGTTAACTTACATTTCAACATCATGTGGGCTTGGAGATGTGTTCATGTGTATAGTTACTTTTGGATAATGTATCCCATTTGGGGGATATACCTACTCGGCACTAGTCGTTATCCCCTGGCCTTTTGGAGGAGGGATTAGGGTAGTCATGGGTCAGACCCTAATAGGTCGGGTTATAACATAGTGGTATCATAGCTATTCTTTTGTACGTAATGACCTAAGTTAGTGAGATGGATTTGGGGAAATAGAGTTAAGTGTTTTGAGTTCATCTTTCAGGCTAGGGACTCCAGTGTTGGTGCAGCGATTGATGTATCCATACAACAGGACTTGGATCACCTGATTTTAGACTCGGTACATGAGAACAGTGGTTGTAAGGAAAACAATGGTACATGCATCATATATAAATGGTTTTATTTTCCATGTCCTTCTTGAGTCAGCTCCCCAGATATACTCTTTTGGATTTAGTACATATTGTTTATTTTCAGATTCCTCCACATAAACAGCTAGCTAGGATTCAAACACATGATCATGAAGATGATCTTACTAATGAAGAGGCATGAGTACATGGTCTTGAATTGGAGATAGCACCTTCAGGTTTTTTAGAAGCTATACAACCACCCACTGAGCAGCAGCTAGAAACAACACTTCCAGTTGAGGATGAACACAAAATGAATGTGTTTCAAAAGTTTTAAAGGTAGTGACCTCCCAGGTTTTGGGGAGAGAAAGACCTCCAGGTGGATGAGGACTAGATAGAGGTTTTCACTCACGTTTTACTCCATGTGAGGAAACCTTTAGACCAGATGGGAGTCCTTGTGATGAGTATTCCTCAAGGATATGTTGGGTGATAGTGGATCTTGGTCACTCAGTCACATGATGAGATAACTCTCTATTATATATAATTCAATCATCTCTTTATAGAGGAGTTCTATCAGGCCATATTGTTATTGGTATGCATACATGATCTTATACATCTACAATAGGACAATATGAACATGGTGGAGTATTTAGTGAGGTTTATTGATCTCACACATTACTCCTTGTATATAGTAGGGTACCATTTCTTTGAGGCTTGGACCTTTGATTAGGGATTGTGTCAGGACATGAGGGAATTAGTGTTATCACTTAGCATTTCCACATATTCTAGTGTACTTGAGCCGTCTCTTTTGGTGGAAAGTTTTTTAAAAGAGAAGAAAATAGTTGTGGGAGCTAGCAGTGGGTACATGGTAGTTGAGAGAATGACAAAAGGTAGTTAACGGTAGTCATAGGGATCCAATAGTGTCAGATGCTTCATGAGGCAATCCCAGGACTCAAGATTAGTAGTACAGGGCTCTCAGGGTGGCTCGAATCATCAAAAGGATAAATGGTGTTTTTCTTGTGATGGTCGGATACATATGGAATGAGATTTCCTGACCCGTCATACAGCTGATCCAGAGATGTTTGAGGGAATATCGAGATAGAGATAGAGGTAGGATCATTATGGTCCATAGAGTAGTGTACATGGTAGAGGAGTCTTTAGAGTAGTAGTAGGTGTTTGGAGGTTCAACTTATTTCCACCACCACCCATTGGTGGTCCATGCTAGGCTCAGGGAGATGGTGTGTAGGGATGAGGATAGATACATACTATTGAAACCTATGACCATGAGTCTCCCAGTATGATATGAGTTATGATCTATGTCTATTATACCTTAATTGTAGTTTTGATAGACATGGGTTCTAGTCATTCTTTTCTTTCCACAAATCTTGTTCGAGACTCAGAGATTTTGGTTGAACTGTTGACTCAACCCATATGTGTGGAGACTCCTACCGTGGGAGACTAAATAATCACACACTAGTTTAGATAGTGTGACCTGACTCTTGGAGGTGATAGTTTCGGTTGGGATCTCTTGGTAGCATCCTTGAGGCCTTACGATGTCATTCTTGGTATGGAATGGTTATCCACAATTCATTCTTATATTGAATGTTTTAGGAAAAGGGTGCGGTGTGTCCACATTGATGGAACTGGGTTTTCATTTTTTGGTGAAAAGGAAACCCAGGAAATGTAAAATAGACAAACATATATAGGGGTTCAACCAATTACTCATCAGTTATCTAGTTTGTCCCTCAGTGTAGTGCATGTTATTAGTCCTCAGTTTCCTACAGTAGTGGAAGAGTACGATAACATAATTCCTAAAGATGTTAAAAGTTTACTTCCCCATTGAGAGATGGAGTTATACATTGATCTACACCCTTATATGACACTGATATCTAAACCTTCATATTAGATGGATCCTTTAGAGCTTCATGAGCTGAGGGTGCAGTTGGAGTACTTGCTGAGGAAAGGCATTGTGAGACCTAGTTTTTCACCCTAGGTAGCCCCTATTTTATTTTCTAAGAAGGAAGATGGGAGCTTCAGGTTATGTGTGGATTACCAATGATTAAAACAAGTAACTATGAATAACTAGTATCCACTATAGAGGATCTATATCCTCTTTGATTAGTTAAAAGGGGTTTCATAGTTCTCAAAGATTACCTCAGATCAGGCTATAACCAACTGTGATTATTGGATGAGGAAAAATTGAATATGGCCTTCAGATTTCATTACAGTCACTTTGAGTACTTGGTGATTCCATTTGGAATGATGAATTCCCCAGCAATTTTTATGGGTCTTAGGAACTAGATCTTTAAAACATTATTGTACTAGATCATGGTAGTCACCATCGATGACATTTGAGTGTATTCAGTATCTGAGGAAGAGCACATCAGACATTTGGGGATGTTTCTTCTAGAGAACCATATTTACAGGAAGCTCTTGAAGTGTTATTTTTTGTATTCAAGAGGCCCATTTTTTGGGAAACATCATCTCAGAGGCTGGAGTTTTAGTGGATCTAGTGAAGGTTGAGGTATTTCTTTCTTGGGTTCCACCTAAAAATGTTACCGGTGTATAGTGTTTCCTTGGACTATTTGGGTACTATGATAGGTTTTTACCTGACTTTTTTAGAGTGGAAGCACCCTTGATAGCCCTGACTAAGAATGGGAATCCTTTTGTGTGGATGTAAAAGTGTCAGTAGTGCTTTTAGGAGCTGAGGCAGAGGTTTACAAGCACTCCCATATTGAGTTTACCATAGGAAGGTTTCAAGTACATTGTGTTAAAAAATTCATTAGTGACCATACTTGGTTGTGTTATTAATCATAAATTAGAAGTTATTTTCTATGTCTCACACATGTTGAGGCTACATGTTCATAACTACATGACTCTTTACATTTAGTAAGTAATAGTAGTAGTTTTCACATTGAAGATTTGGTGACACTAACTAATGGGAGAGAGGTTTATTGTGTACTCTGACCACAAGAGTCTCATATATATCTTCTCTTAGAATGATATTAACTTGAAACATAGGTGATGGATAGAGTTCCTCCATGACCATGACTTTGATATTGTCTATACTCCTGGGAAGGTGAATATGGTGGTAGATTCTCACCAAAAGAGATCTATTTCGTAGTTGCTGAATGAGGCATCAGAGTAATTAGCCTCCTTACTATTATCCTTTATGGATGGAAGTGGAGTGTCTTACCTCTATTAGATAGTTGTAACACCTCTACTCTTACGTCAAGTCTAGGAGGCATAGCTTGGGGAAACTCACACAGACCCTGTGTGCTTAGATATCCATATGTGGGTTTTCTAAAGGATGGCTTCATGTTAGTATTTACAAAGAATGCACGATTGTAATAGTGGCATTGTGGGAGGAGGTTTTAAGAGAGTTTCATACATCTACATTGGTATTAAATCTATGTGTGGAAAAGATGTACCAGGATATCCGATGTCAGTTTTGGTTTCTAGGGATGAAGAAAGGAG
Organism: Viscum album; assembly: GCA_963277665.1. Taxonomy (NCBI): domain Eukaryota; kingdom Viridiplantae; phylum Streptophyta; class Magnoliopsida; order Santalales; family Viscaceae; genus Viscum; species Viscum album. The sequence goes on along the minus strand of OY728142.1, from coordinate 1,322,044,562 downwards.
TTACTAAGCTTGTCTCTCGATGCCTTACATGTCAGCAAGTGAAGGCTGAGCACCAAGTTCTAGAAGGTTTATCTCAACCCCTTGAGGTACCATAATGGAAGTGGTATGAGATATGTATGTAATTATTGATGGTGTTTCCATATATTTCTAGGGGGAATGATTATATCTAGGTGATCGTTGACTGAGTCACCATGTCATCCCACTTTCTAGCTATTCGAGATAAGATTTTAGTAGAGATATTGGGGAGCCTCTATATTCAAGATATATTTTGACTCCATGGAGTTACATAAAAAATTATTTCAAAACATTATGTTCTCTTTACATCCCATGTGTTGAAGGGATTATAGGAGGCATTTGGGACTTAGTTGTACTTGAGCATAGGATTTCACCCAAAAACTAACGACCAAACTATGTGGACCATTCAAGTTTGGGAGGACATGATACAAGATTGCATGTTAGACTTTGGTCATAGTTAGGATGATCACCTACCACTGGTGGAGTTTACATACAACAACAACTACCATTCTACTATTTTTATGGCATCATTTGAGGCTTTTATAAGAAAAACATTAGGTTACCACTTTGCTGGACTGTCCCAGAGGAGTCGACACTCATGGGCTTCGAGTTGTTACAAGCTACTATAGAGAAGGTTCAGATCATCCAGGATAGGATGAAGACTGAACATATCTGTTAGAATTCTTATGATGATTGTAGATAGAGGCCTTTGTAGTTCTTGGAGAGAGACCATTCGTTCCTATAATTTTCACCTCAATGTGGATTATGGAGATTTGGATGAGGTGAAAAGTTATCTTTGAGGTTAATTAGCCATTTTTAGATACTATATAGAGTTGGTGAGGTGATGTACTACTTACCTATACCTTGGATGTTAAATCGGGTACACGACGTCTTCCACATGTCACAACCGAGGAGGTATGTGCATGAACCATCACATTTAACCACTAGGGAGAGTTGGAAAATAAGGATGAAGAGGTCATTTCTAAGTACCTAGTTGAGATCAAGGATGAGTAGGAGGGGATCCTTCATGGGTGATTGATTCCATTGGTGTGTGTCCGGTGGCAGAATGAGAATCTCTAAGAGATCACTTGGGAGTGGGAGTCTCATATTCATACTCACTACCCTCATCTTTTTTTGTATCCCTTATTTTGATTTTTTAGGGATGTAAATCCCCAAGGTGGGGAGAATTTAATATCTCATATTTTCCATGTATTATCTTTAAATATTATATGAATTATTTTTGAGACCAGCCCCTAAGATAGAGTGTGATTCTAAGGCTTGGTGTGCCCAAAATAAATGGTTTATATATTTTAAAATCTTAAATAGTATGCATGAACTGTTTTCCTAAAAGGGTACCTAGATCAAAAATATAAGGGAACTATTGATTTTAGAATAGCGGTTATACCCTAGGTGTGACCTAACATTGGTTGGAATGAGTCATTTTTGAAAATGTTTTCATGGGTCTAAACTGAATAAAATAATTTAAATAAATTGTTTTAATTAATTTATGTTAATTCAGTGGGTTGAAAATATTTAAATATATTGTTGTGTCAAAATTTTAGGGTTAGTTGTGTAACCCTATAATCCTCTAGATGTTATTCGAAGAGAGATCTGGATAATCCTTCCTGAATAATGATGACGGATCATGGATCAAAGATCGACGCACATTGGTTCTCAATGGATCTTTCCTATGACATTGACACAACTTCATTCTTAGTCAATGATCGATCCAACATGAGGTAGGATGTTTTGTTTTGTGAAATTTATCCAATTCTTAATCTCGGATGAACATAGAGCAATTCAAAAAACATGTATTGATCCACGCATCATCAATATATTTATATTGATAAAACTGTTCTTAGATTGTTTATTATCCCTCTCCATTAATCTATTCTACGGTAAAAAAATCGAGGAAAATGAACAATGTTAGAGGTTCATTCATCACTTTTTTGGTTTATGGATTTCTCCCCAAATTTATTCATGTGATCGTCATTGGTAATCCTTCGGCCAATAGTCTGACAAATACCCGGTTCTCGATCGTTGAGCAAGTATTCTTCGGCACAATGGATTGAAACCACAAGTACAAAATACAATAGTGGTTGTGGATTGAGGATCGACAGTGATGATGGGTAGATTGGGGAAGAACAATAATGGATCTAGGGTTCTACACCCCTCCCGAGTGGCGCATAGTGAATGGAAATTGGAGGTGAGTTTCCCAATGCATTTCGAGGCTTAATTACAATGAGATACCAGCAGCAAGTCTCTATCGACGATGATCTAGATTCTATGAAGTGATTTCAGGTGGAAGTGGTGTGTGATTAAGAATGTATGAAGAAATATGGATCTGGAAAATCCCGAGAAATATAATGGGTAACTAGGTATTACACACTATGTTATTCCCCTTCAATGGTGGCTAGGGTTTCAGAATGAAGATAAGGATGACACAACATGTGAACCCTTTCAGTTAACATGTAATGCACTCCAAAAGTAAACAGACATTGGTTGGAGTACATGGGAATGGACGTGCCATGTACTCCCACACAAATATAGCTTGCCCTACATGGAATGGTACATGAACACCGATTTATTACACAGACATGGTCAGGTGACATGGGAATGATACCATTTGTCTCTATATACTGAGTAGTCATTCTACCCACTATATATATGGAGACTACATGTCATGTGAGGATCTTTCACACATATAAGACTTAGGATAGATGGACACACTATGTACTCCCTAGTACATGTCGTGTACTCCCATCAAGAGTGCTTTAGGCTCTTTGTTTTCTTAGTTTTGGATAGTATAGGTTTAGTGTGTTCCCTTGGTCCTTTTCCTAGAGCGTATTGTGCATCATTACATATACATCACTGGATTGTGATCCCCTCTAGAGGCTGAGTCTCAGGTACAATTATGGTTTCCCACCATGAGACTGTAGTGTGATCCTCTATCATCCCTAGTTAGAGCTTTTTGGAATTAGTGTGACCTCCCAAATTAGGGGTTTGATCCTCCATATGGAAGATATATCGGTAGGGATTACAAGATCATTAACATATTATCCCTTATATAGTGGGTTAATCCATACTAGGTCCCTAGTGTCCCCTATTAGTTCTAGGTGTGACCCCCTGTCTTTTTATCATGGTCCCCTTAGACCAGTGAGATTCCTTTGGCAGCGCCCAATAACCCAGACCTCTTCATTGAGTGTCTCCAATGATAGCATGGTCCATGGATTGAGTTTTCCCATAATGAGTGTTTCTTCAAGAATAAACTTGTGGCATATAGTTGGTTATGAACCCTTGGTGGTGTGGTGTCTCTTTCGATTATATCTGGATTTTTTTTCTTTCTTTTACACATAGATTTTTATATCTTGTATTGATCTTACTATACATGGTTCTTTGTGTTTATTTTTTTCTAGGTTTCCTACTGAGTATTTTTATACTCACCCTTGCACAGAATTTTCTTACACATGTCATTTCTTGTGTATATGATGTCACTTTTTGATGGTGTGGGAGGATGAGGAGTGGGTAGAGTGTAGCTAGAGCTTGACACACCAATTAGTTTACAGGGAGTGTACTTTTGACTTATTCCTCACCCTTATAGTAGGTTTTACTTTTTACATTTTTGGTTGGGATTTTTTTACCCATTTCTATTTATAGTAATTTCACTTTAGTACTCTATTTTGGGATCTTATATGTATGCATGCATTATTTTAGTTGTTTTACATTTCATCATTATGTGGGCTTGGAGATGTGTTCATGTGTATAGGTACTTTAGGATAATGCCCGAAATTTTTGGGATGTTTTTACTCAGCACTGGTCGCCCACCCCTGGCCTATTGGAAGAGGGATTATGGTAGTCATGAGTTAGACCCTCGTGGGTCGTGTCGTGAAAAACCTCTTGTGTTATGGATGTGCTAACCAATATAGAATTACATAACATGTCCATATGGAAACCATGGTTTGGTTGTGTTAATTCAGGTTTAATATGTATTATTATCCTTATGTTGGCTTAATGCTAAGTACAAATGTATTAGAATCACTTTTTTCATAGATAAGATTCATGCACAAACAATCTATACAAATACCTAACTTTTATTTAGGTAAAGAAATCTTATACAGCTCTACCATCCTCAATCTATTTATGGTCTTGAAATGAATAATAGAGACTAGGGAGTATAAAATTTATATGGATGGGATTCATAGGGTTCCTCTATGCATTTTGTAAGGGTGTGATTCATTCAATAATCATCTCTTTAATGTATATCTATCATTGAAGATCTATATCATACATGAAATGGTGAAGGATATTTTTTAGGTTTAATTTCATTACTAGGAACACATTTGGAAGATCATTGGTGTCACTATGTCACCTATGATAACATTAATCATTACAGATTTACCTCTCATATGCATCCCCACATTTTCCAAACTCTCATATGGAGAGGGGACATTTATATTATATTGAAATTTATTACTATGCATGGTGACAGGTGGTTCGAGTGTCACTTCATTTCAAACAGGGGTATTAATTAAGCCATACATTGATCTGAAGATTTAAATTCCCCCTTAAATGGATAGAACTTTTATACATGGGAGAGCGGAATGTTTCCCTTTAAAGAGAGGAAAACCACTATTTCACGGGTTCATTATCTCCAATCATTTTAGGTATCATTAAGGAAAATTTCTCTTATTGGGGAATATGATTTCACTAGTGGGGAATCATTATGTTTGAGAGGTTAAACAAGGTTGAAACCTTTCAATATTGATCAAGAACATTGGATGGTTGTTATATTTTATAATCTTTGTTTTTTTCCATGTATAATATACCAAGGAATCACTACATATCTTGCTAGTTCAGGAATCAAGCCACATGTAGTTCTTATAATAGAAGGATCCAAACATAAATCGAGATTATATGAAATGAAAGGGAAATTATTGATTTTAATACAACGGTATGGCCTTGAATTAGGGAACTTGGGTGTCAGTATATATCATACGACAACAGGAATCAAGACGCACATAGTTCTTTAGAAGACTCTCTATATAGATCTAGCTCATATGTATAGAGAGGGTACATTTTTCTTCTCTTGGAGAGCCTTGACATCTTAGTCAGATAAAGGTTCCCATACATATATCTAACTCATACATAGTAAATGGGAATATTTATATATTATCCTCATATGGGAATGAAACATTGAACCCAATCATGGAGATAGGGTCCATATGTTTCTGCATGGAAATAGATCTTATGAAGGAAGTTGGTTTCATAGGATGGAACGATCTATGAAACATAAGGTCTTGAAGGTTAGACCAAGTGGAATTGATGAGAGGAATTTATAACTCATTGAATTTGGGTCTTCAAATGTGATGAAAATCCTAAAATGAAAGAGTATATGAATAATATGTTATAATATTACATGTAAATGATAATGATGTGCCAATCATTTACATCAAGGGTATCTGAATATGATTGAATAGTAAGGTTATGGGAAATATAAACCACAATCCAAGATTATATAATTATTTGGGAGGTGAATAATGGTGGCTATAGTTCAACCATTAATAATGGTGGAATCCCATATCACATTCAGTCAGGAAAATAGCCCTTGGATTAGGGGGGATCTCCTCTGGGACCAAGACATACCCTTGGAATTTGTTCTTAGGTGTTGTTTTCTTTTCTAGAGAATTATATCAGGATATTTTCATATTATCCAATCTCTAATACCAATATAATATATGGTAAAACCAATAATGTGGACCCAATGTCCATTGATCTCAAATAGAGGTGTATCAAGTTAAGGAATTATATTTTCTTAACATAAATTTTAGTTTCATAATGTTCATTCATAGAGAATATAATATTAAATATTGGTTTGATCACTCTAAAATATATGAAAACATGTTTTGTACACATTTTAAGAGTTAAGGGATAAAACATGTGATTCTTGAGTACATAATTATAAGTGGGGATAAAATATTCAGTGTTAATACCCCATTTTATGTATTTTAATGTCATGAGTCTTCAATGTGGTTCTGTATCTTGGAATAAAACACACCTCAATCACCTTGGAAGTAGTGTCTTTCAAGGTTATGTAAGCTCACAAGAGTTATTATTAACTTATAAAACATGAGGCAAATGGGTAGTTGATTAGTATATGGGAGAGTTAATGATAGGGATGGCATAGGAGAATTCAAATTTCAAAATGAGTAGGAGTCCCCACTCAAATTTGGTTCTCATCGAGGAACATAGAAAAAAGTAACAAATATTCATGGAAGGAGATAAAATGGATGACCTATAAATCACTTTGTATCAATAAAAATTGGAATCAATCCATATGTAGTTATCATATGGAAAAAACTAAACAAAATTCTATTCCATATATAGGGAGAATTAATTTTTTCTTTACATTGAGATTGGTCTCATGATTTGAGATGCAAGAATCACTACATATCTTATTACAAGATTAATAGAGACACATGCAGTTCTCATATGTGATCTGTTATGTGGATTTGACTCTAAAATAGGGATGAGGAACCTTATTTTCTATATAGATCTATCTCATTCATAGTAAATTACCATAATAGAGCTATCCTATCTTGAGAATTAATGAAACCAGATGTTGATGTAGTTTTAGTGGAAAGATTAATATGGGACATATTTATCATTGTGAATTGTTGTTGGAGGAAACTTTTATTATTCATGTAATCCCATACCAACATAACTCTATTCCGCAATTCTATATCATGTGTAAGAAGGGGAAGTAATTCCCACAAGGTGACCTCATGTTGTGTAGTTTAAAATTAGGTGACTAGGATGGTACCACGTTGTTTAACATCACATAGTGAGGATATTTTCATACAGTTTAACATCATAAAACTAAAACATGGGTTCAATAATGTTTAATGTCATATGATGAAGATCTTGGATGTTTTTCAGTTTAATATATTTATTCTAGGAATTGAGAGGTTTCATAATTTAATTTCAGGTAGTAAGGATGCCCCCTGGGAAGTTTGATGTCATTCATTAAGAATATAGAAATGTTGTGTAGTTTATAGACTTTTTTCTAGGATATCAACTATTGTGCAGTTTAAAGTCATGCAAGCAAGATACTATATGATTCATAGTTTAACAAAATATGACCAGGATGTGTTCAATAATGATTAATTTCATGTGGTAAGAATTCCTTTTATAGATCTTAATGTCTTGTAGTGAGGATTTGGTAATGTTTTTTAGTTTAAATTCATATCTCAATAACCTCAAATATTATTCATTTTAAACTCTTTATTATATAACTTCAAATTTTTATACACTAAAGTTCTTCTATAAGGAATTTCTCTTAGAGTGATATTTTCAAAAAATATTTCTTATGAAACATCAAATTGGTGGGGGTGTGATATACTCCCCATATGTGATGACCAATGAGTAATCCATGTTATAATAAACCTTATGTATGGTGTAAGTGCCATCCCACTAGGGTTTTAACTTTGGGGTTTTCTTCCCTATTATCAATGGGGTTTGGTGTATGAGTACCAATTATACTCAATGGAATAAGTACAGGTGATCCTTTTTAAAGGATTTTATAATCCAATTCTAATGGACTTAGAGATAGTTTTCCTCATCAAGTCAATCAAACTCATCGAGCCTCTTTTTTGATTGTACTCCATTTATTATTTTTCCATGGAAAAATGTTTGGAGTTAAGGAAACTAGAAATAAATGGGAAATACATCTTATATTCTATAGACCTTTAAGTATGAGTTCTCTTTCATGGTAGTGAGGGGTTTTTTATGGTAGGCCTATAATTCATGCTATAGTTTCTTTGTCCTAGACATTTTCTTTTGTCCACTATTTTTTGGAGTATATAGGGAATATTTTTATTTAATGACCCTATCAATAAATTTTCTACTATATAATAGTGTGAAAATGGTTAGACATGATGTTTTACTCCTAATAACATCTCTTTGATGAATAAAAACATAATTTGGTGTTATTGTCCATCAATATCATCAAAGGGACTCCAAATAAAATAATGATATTGGTATTTATGAAGTTTATGGTGCTCTTAATCCTAACTTCCTTGATTGATATGGACTTAGTCCATTTGGAAAATAAGTTTGAAGCATTAAGGTTGTACTTAAATTGCTTATATATAGAAGGTGGATATAGCCCCATGAAATTCACTCCTCATATTTAAAATGGAGATGAATATTTAGTTATGTCCAGTAACTCCAAGGGTTGGTGGATTAATGCTTTAGGGATCTAACATGTGTGACACTTCTGAACTTCACATAGTCTTGTATTAGTATCTTCTAGAATAAAACATTCTTACTAGTTTTTTGGGAGATTTTTCTTTCATAAAGGTGAGCATTATAGGAGCCTCTATGGACATCCTTTATAATAATTGATGTCTCTCCCTATAAAATTTCTATGAGGACTCCATTTAAGACTCACTTATTGAGGGATATATATGTATTTCACCCATCCCAATGAGTTATTATCAATTATGGGTGCCAAAAATATCATTTTTTATCAATCTAAATGTAGGTACCCTTTTGGATGTACTCCATTACAAATCCCATCCATCCAGAAATGGATGAAGACTCATTATTCTCTAGAGAAGTTTTGATCTAATTTATTTTATTCATTTCATAAATGATGATTGATGATACTACCCTTAAAATATTTATATAGAAGAATACCTCATCCTAATCGATATTATTCATGACTATAACAACATAGTCATTTCATACATAAATATCACATATTTTTAGATAAATTTTCATTACATTTTATAAATACATGCCTAAGGACCGTAATAGTTTATTTACACTATAGAATAGAAACACAATCTTCAAATTATGTGAAATATCTTCAACATCTCCTAGAAATATATTCAGTAATAGTACTCATATTATTTATACCCAACCTAAGAATTTCTTCATAATTAAGGTAATGAAACATACAAAAGGGTGAGCTCATATTCTCAATAAGTGTAAACATAAGAGATATCAATATATGATCATATAGAAGTATAAGATAATAATAAGGGTATGTTATCATGAACATAACATAAAAATTTTATAAACTACCTGTTATAGATCATAAACATTATTCATTGAACAAAAAATTATCATTTAATAAAACATGGGCCATAAGAGTGAGGGATCATCATAAATCAATCATGAAAAATAAGCTCATGTCATAAAAGTGTGGAACCATCATCAATATAGAAAACCAATTCATATATCAAGGTCAAATACCAAGACCATCAATATTTTATATCACTAATTAACACTTATTTCAAATTTTGGATCAGTAATCACATGTTTCTCATAGTATATAAGACACACCTATCTCCCATAGTAGACCAGGACCCATGTGTTTCCCATATTGGATCAGGCCCATAAACATGTTTCCCATTATGATCTCATGATATATTAAGCATCAACCAATACATTAGAGATATATATAAATCCCACCAATCACATAGTGAAAACTATAGATATGTGTTCCATAAGTGATAGAGACCATGAAAAGAAAATTGTTTCATAATAATTTCATCATAGTATGACCCATACAAAAGAAACGGGTTTCATATAAATCATGCCACCATAAACAAAAACAAACTAGATGAATAATAAGGGCGGTATCCTTAAATAATATCCCTAATAAATCATAATTATCATCAAATAATGTTATATTATTTGGAAAAAATTAAATATCACATAGAATAATTCTAGAGGAAAATAACTTCTCCATTTCTGAATAACTTCATTTTTAAAAGATGAGCACTTTCAAATGAAAAATTTTCCAATAAATATCAATATTTAAACATGTAATGGATTATTAAAATAATTTAAGGTTCATGATGGAAGGAAAATAATACCACGTCGTATAAGATAAAAAACATTCCTTTCATATATTTTTTTAGAAAAGTCACAATATAATTTTTTTAAAACAAGAAAAATAATATTTTCAAACAATTTTGTATAATGTAAAACATGGTGTAAAATGACTTTAAATAATTACATGTGAATAGAAAAAACCATTTTGATTCCATTTTTATAAAACATGTATGTGAGAGTGAAATATTCCCAAACAGAGACTTAAACATAAACAATCCCAAATAATGATGAGATTGTGAAAAAAAACCCTTACATACTTGGTAAATTTTGAATAATAATCCACCTAAAAAAAGAAATTATATGGATATTCATATAAAAAATTCATTATAAGAATCATAAATGAAATTCATGGGGTTTATATACTTCACACAATAGAAATAAGTAGTGTATAAAGCATTTGTTCTACAGAAATAAAAATGAGATGAAAATTACTTAACTCAAATCTTTCATTTCCATGCTCACGTTAAAACCACTGATTGAATAAATATGGATTTATTATACATGTATTAAACAAAAGTATATCAATCATACCATTTACAATTTATTTATAACAACTCATCACAATTTTATTAATAAATTATTATTAAAATCACTTTTTTAAGTTGTTAACTGCTTTCTTTTCCATGCATGTATCATTTTGGTAGTCCTGGTCCTTATACTTTGATCATGTTACCATAATTTATAAAATGTTAATAATTTTATAAAAAAATTATATATTCTTTATATACATATTTATAATCATTCTTAAAAACTAGGTATAGAAAAAAGAATTACAGTGTTTATGGAGAAGGTAGGTCGTACGTAAGGTTGAACGATATTTCCATTTTTTAACCAAGGGAATAAAGGTAAATAATAATTAATCTTACCATAAAAATTGACATTTTATATATATAATATATATTTTTTAAATTAGTCCTTATTACCATCCATGTAAAATATAAATGAAAAAATGCATCATAGAGATGGTAGTCTATATGTATGAACAAGCGACATTATCATCTTCAAATAAGATTGGATGATAAGGATGAAGATATGATATTATCATTAAAAACAAATTATTTTGTCATAAATATCATATATAAATGTATAACCCATAATAATACCTATCTATAAAATTTGGTGTTTAAAAATGAGTCGTGTCATTGCGTGGTGATGGTAAATCATACATACAGATGAGTGATGCTTTCACTTCTTATTTTATGGGAAAGAGGGTGTATAATTGTGTTTTAATATTAATAATAATATTAGTAATATTTAGGACACTGAATTTATTATTTTATTATTAATATAATAAATTTTGAGAAGGTAAAGAGGAGTACAAAAAAAAGAAAGTGATTGGTTAGAGAGATTGCCTCTTCTTCAAAATGGATTCTTTAGATCTCTACTAAAGGGATCTACATTTGATATTTTGGGAGGTTCATAGCATATAAAATGTCTATAAGAAAGTTTATAAGATAATTAGGTAGATTATGGTCGATTTAGAAGGCTCAACATGGTGAAATTATGTGAGGTTGGAGATTTCCTTTTATAATTGAGGTGAGGGGGACGTTAGGAATTTCTTAAAAGATTAATTTATGATAAATTAAATCTAAATATAAATATAACCTAATGGATATGAATGAGAATATTAGGTGATAAAGTGTTTTAATATCATATAATAATAGATTTTATACAATTTTTGTGTAATTTTAAACCTTGTCATTTGGATTAACACTTAGTTAACCTGTTTTAATTTAAACTATAGAAAAAAAATATTTCAATAGTAAAAGGTTGTAATTTTAACGTAAATGGTGTCAAATGGACCATAAATTTCCAATTAATGATATTTTATACCATATCATATTCTCGTATTCTTTATTTAATTTTTTATTATTTTAAATAAATTTTATAATATATTATTTTAATAAAATATCATTAGCATCAATTTTGACACTAATCGTTACTTTGACTTTAATAAAATCAATAAAACCCCTAGAATTTAAAAATAATATTTTAAAACATCCCATAAGTGTCATGGTAGTCTATAAAATTTGTGGATAACCATAATTATCTCAAATTATATTACTCTTAGTATTTTTAATATTGTTTATTTGATTTTTCTATTACTTAAATAATTATTGCATCAGCTTTATGAAGGAATTTAAGGTAATTATTAATTTACTAAAAAATAAAAAATACCATGATTAATATAAATCATTTATATTTTTAAATTCTTTTTATAGTGTTATATATCCTCTAAATAACTGAATATTAAAAAACTACACTTATTTAAAATAAGAGTGTGATAGTTTGACTAGTCATTAAATAAAATATATTGCAAGTCATAATATTATCCAAGTTACTCCAAAATGTCATAAATTATAATCTTTTATGATTATGGTTTATATATACACTCCCTATAAGATTTAGGTATGTTTTTGGGTTATTTAAAAGTTCTTACCATTTTATTTTAACCTTTAATTACACAATTTACCCTTTATTGTGGTAACAAAATTTTATTACATTAATATTCAAATTGTCCAAACATTAAAGGTACCAATTTACTAAATTTTTACCCCCTGATTCCAAATATATAATCATTTTTAAAAATTCAAATCATAAAGTTTTCAGAATTTAATTTAAAATTAAACTGAAAAAAAACACATTGAATAAAAGTTTTTTGAAAAAATTCTATTTTAAAATATAAAATATTTTTTATACTAAATTGAAGTATAAAATCTATTTCAAAAGAAATTAAATATTTTAAATAAATATGAACTAATATTTTTTTAATACTAACTAAAATATAATTTGACTCGGTAAATACCTTAAAAGAGAAATACAATGTTTAATAAAAATAGCATTTTCTCTTTATTCATTAAATCAATATTTTGTTAAAAATTATACGTAAGATAATTTTGAAATGTTGAATTAAAAAATGAAATTAATGTTTTAAAATATAATTTCTAAAAATTTAAATAATTATTTAAAATAAAAATATATTTTGGAGAATAATTTTTTTTAAGAATAAAATGAATTTATTTAAAATTGTGTGATTATTTTCTAAAAAAATCAATACATTTATATTAAGTTGAACCATGATATTTATTTCATAAATAATTTAATCATAATAATACATTTCAATAAATTGGCTAGGAAATAGTGGACACATTATATTTTAATAATATTACTTGGTTCATTTTAACTCATTGTTACCTGCAACACAATCTATCAAAGAGATCAAATTATTTAAAGAGAAATATTTCATAAAATACTCATGCTGTTAAATTCCAGACCCCAAAAAATGAATTTATCTCTTGAAATTTATCACCCTAATAAAAACATATGAGAATACCACTACCTCACCATGTTCTCATGTTTCCACATATCTTCCTAAAATTGGTTACTTCACCACAAAACATTAACCAAACGAGTAGTCCTGTTTCATAGAAATTTATCACTATGATCCAGAATTTGTTCAATTTATTCTTCATAAGAAGCATCTTCCTCTAGTGGTTTAACATCTAAATCTAGTACATGTGATGAAATGGGTATGTAATTCCACAATTGATATGCATGGTATGAACCATGAACTTGAGAGAGATTTGGTGGAAGATCCAATAAATGACATACTATCTTGGTATGATTAATAATTTTAAAAGGACTAATATACCTATAGATTAGCTTTCCCTTCTTTAAAAATCTCATCACTCTCTTCCAGGGAGATATTCCTAGGAATTCCTTATTACCAACTTCAAAATCTATATAATTCTAATTAATACCATTATAAATTTTCTTTGATAACTAAGCTTCTTTTATGTGATATTTAATGGATCCAAGCTTCCCTTACATCTCCTCATCTAGATATCTTCCCATAGATTTCTCTCTATAACTTCATTCCAGTATGTTTGAGCTCTACACATCATTGCATAAAGGGACTTATAATTAACCATTTGAATTATATATTGAAATATTATTTTGAATGAAAAATGAAATTGAGGAATGTGTTTATCCCAACCACCTTTGAAACCCATAGAACAAAATCTTAGCATATCCTCTAGGGCTTGAAATGTTTTCTCAGACTGACCATCTATCTTATGATGATACATAGTATTGTAACTCAACTCTATATCAATATTATTTCTATGTATTCACCAAAACATCAAGTTAAAATCCATATCTCAATCACATACAATCAAATGTGTTAACTCATGAAACCTTAACACAACCAAAATGTATATTCTATAAAGAGGATCCATAGGAAAATCTTCTCCAATAGAAACTAAGTGTTCTGACTTTATAAGGCTGTCAAATCAAACCCATAATTACCTCAACATCAAATATTTGATGATTCCTAATGTTTAAAAGTTAATTTAATCCTATATCCCCAATGTGTAAATGTATTCATCTTTAAATAACATTTTTCACTAAAACATATACAAAACTAAAGGGTTGTATTCTCATAAATGTCTCCAAAAATATCCTTAATCCTAATAAACTCCAATCACATAAAACATAAAATGGTTTTTCAATTAATATTTATGTTTTATCAACCATAAAATCATAAACCCATGATGGTATCCATACACTTTCAAAAGTTAATTCACCCTTTAATCCTTATATAAGCTCCTATATTATAAAAAAATCATTGGAAGATTGGGTTCAAAATTTTACCAACAAAATATAAAATGTGATTTCATTATTCCATAATCCATGTATAGGGAGATAATCACCTAAAATTTCACTAAAGTATGAGAATTTAAATTTTGATAGGGTTCATTTGAATAAAAGAAACCTGGAACTCCCAACTAAGGAGTGGAGGATAATTCTACACTAATTATCATGATTCAATTCATCCATTGTGATTTTTTAAGCCTTAACATTTTCTTTTTTCATCAGATGTGGTTGTGTCTTATCATCCTAATTAGCCTATATAATGGGTCATTGATTTGGATAATACCAAAACCCATTTCACTTGAAATACTAAATTATGCATGGTGCATTAATTGGCATCCTATTTTAATTCATTGTATTTTACAAACCATTAATCTCATATCAATATTTACATGCTTTCTAATCCTCATTTCAAAATTTAAATCACATCTCAGTTCTATTTAATTAATTAACTTGATGATTCTTCCCATATTTTTAGCATACAGATTGATAGAATATCATTCCACCATTTAATTTTTTATAAGACTCAATCTTTATTTCCTTATCAAAACCATAGGAATGATGGGAATATTCAATTTTAATTTCTTCAATAAGTGAAAATAGACTAACTTCTTCAAAGATAATAAATTCTTTTATATCCAAGACCTTTTGAATACTTTGTTTCAGTCCAAAAAATAATCTATCAATTTTTATTTTAGGGTTGATGATTACACTTGAATCATACCTTGAAAATATTGTAACATAAGCTACATATGTACCAATATATTCATCATAATTTTTCTAAATATCAAGGAATTCCTTCTCTATATTTGTTCATAGAATAAGAAGGATTTATATAATGATACATTTCCAATACAAATCTATATATTTCATATATTCAATTTCTTATTATTACCTTGTGTTTCTAATAATATACCACCATCAATCCTCTTTTAATTCAAAATGATTTATAGTTAGAATAAGTTTTTCTTGTCCTCATGATTAAAGAATAGAAAATATTTTCTCAATGGTATTGATTCGTCCATCATCCACTAGTGGATCAAAATATCCACTAAAAGAAAGTGGATGTTTCCTCATAAAATATTTAATAGTACGTCGTTCCCTCCTTTGATTCATTGGAAACTCGACCTGATTAACATCCTAAGAAATTTGTGTGATCATGGGAGAAATATTCTATATTATAGCTCCCACAATGTTTAGTTTTTATAGAGGAAATTGATTTCATTTTTTATTACACATATCATTAACGTGGTTCCTTTGAATTCCATCCATTGAATAAAACTTAAAACCATAACATCATAAATAATCATCTTTGTGGAAAAAATAATAATCATGAATAATCATTTATAAGATGTCTAATTCTTAACATGTTATTCTATATATATGAAAATATAGGATTAACCTAGGTTATTCATGGTCATTATTTAAATCCTTTATGATGGTTTGTAAGGATTTTTTAATTTAAAATAATATACCATGGGAGTGTCAAATGAGATGTGTAGCAAGACATGTTGTCTTTCACTTGGTGATGATCAAGTCAACCTCAATGCGCCATTTTCAAAGTTTTTACCACTAGATAGATCTATATGAATTCCACATCCACTTATAGTATCGATATAGGGATAACAATTATTGGAAACCCCTTTATCTATCCTTCACCAATATTCCAAGATATTTTTCTATACTTTGAATTATCCTTAGACTTATCCTTAGAGACATACATAGACATATCACTAAACATGTACAAATAGATATACTGAAAGATCTCACTAAATTTTTTCTAATACAAATATCAAATTATTGACTAAACCTTTCATCTGATGCCAACTATAATGACCCAGTATTGTCATACATAAATATCACATATTTTTAGTTGAATATTCAATACATTTCATAAATAAATTCCCAAGAACAGTAATAGATTAGTGGATTTGTAGAATGGAAACACAATATTATTATTTCATGAAATTTATTAAAAATATCTCAAAAATATCTTCCCACAGTGTAATCCTCTTATGCATACACTACCTAATACTTTCTTCAGAATCAGGGAAGGAAAAATAAGAATGGGTGAGATCGTATGCTCAGTAATGGTAAAAGAATATATAACAATCAATGATCATTAAAAATACAAGATAAGAATAATTGTATGTGAACAAGAACATTAATTACAAGGTTCATAACTAACCTTTCATATATCATAAATAGGAATCATGGAATAAAACACTATCAATTATCTCATAAAATAGACCAGAATTCCATCCTACCTGCCACCTGACCCGGTCCATGATATGGCCTGAAGGGCATTCCCGATCCCCACTGGTAGGAAACTAGTGCCGAGAATTAGATATAATCCAAGGGGATCTATTTTAGACCATTAAAAAAGATCAAATAAATAAACTAAAAAACTGATCATGCATAAATAACCAAAAATTGATTCTCATTAAAAATATACAAATAAATCAAGATACAAGATACAACTAGACTAAACAAAAACTAAATACAAAACCAAACCAAAATGCCACTGATATAATCTCCATGTGACCTCATTGTCACCACCATCCACTAATCGATCAGCCACATGACCAACATGCTCCCATGAGGAGCACTCCAACTAGAAAACCTGAACCTGCAAAAAATATTTGGGTCTATAGACACTGAATGGTACAAGTAGGGTCTGAGCTTTATATCTCAGTAGGAAACCACCAAATAATCCATACATTTCCTCTCCATGAAACAATCCATAAACACCAATTTGAAATACAGATATGAAACTAGGTTTTAAACATTTTAAAAAAACAACCAAATTTTTTCCTTTTTCTAAAAAACACATGAAATATTCCCTTTTTCAAAATAGGTTCACCATTTTAGAAACCAAATCCCAAAACTAAAATCCCACAATGTGCTACTAAGAAAGGATAAAAGTAAATAGATAAAAATTATAATCAACTAAGTGAAATGGAAGGTAAACAAGAAAATATAGATAGTAACCATGGGATTTCCTAAACATCCCTAGAGAAATACCTAGAAATACTCAGTTATGAACCACCTGTTGGCATATGGGGAAGCTACCTAGTCAATAACCAACTAGCTGCCCAAAAGTGAACAATAAAGTGGCACATCCCACCTGTCCTCTCAGCTAATCCATGGTGTACCATCCCATCTAATTGAGGTTGATCAAGAACCATCACCCAAACCTCTAAAATAAATCCAGGAACCCATAGTAGAAGTATATTATGTATTTAGGAGGCCCTTTCATGCATGAATAACCTTACCTATCGCCACCATACTTTCCTACCCAATTTTGAATAAAACTTAATTTTTTAATAATAAAATGACTTTACTGAAAACTATGTTATTATATTATAAACATTTTCAAATATATTTATAATGTGTTGTACCTTTATATTTATTTCATATATTAGATAATACTACTCATAATTTCCAATCCAATAGCTAGGAAATAATAGAAACACAATATTTTAATAATATCATGTTGTTCATTTAAACTCGTTGTTTCATATAATGCGAGCTACCTATGAAATAAAATTATTTGAAGAGAATAATTTCATAGAAATATTGGATTGTTACAAGGTCTATGGCTAAATTAGCCTATAAATTGGTATAATCATTCTAATATTGAGTAAAATGATGTAGTGTATGTTCAAAAGGGAACTCTTCCATCGATCCTCCATCATAACCAATTATAGGGGACAATTCCTTTTATGATGGCATATTCACCATTGATCTATTTGATAACTAGACTCAAATCCCCATTGAAATTTAGATAATATATCTAAATCTTCAATTTCTTCTCTAGACCTAAAATAATTTCTTAGTATTCTGCCCCATTATTAGTGCATCCTTCATATTGGGAAGGAGTATATAAAATTTTCCTTATCTAAAAAATAAATACAATCACCATTTCAATAAGGTTAAGTTTAAGGTAATCCATTTTCATGCCACTCGAACTTTGATAGGCCTAGTAAAAATAAATCTCCCATGTTCATGGGTTTCATGAGCATTTAAAACCTATATATATAGATGTTTAGTTTCCACTGGAATGTTTTATGGGGTAGGATGTTCAACCAAGAAATCAGCCAATGCTGGACCTTTGAATTCCTTATACAACACAAATTCAATGTTGTACTATTGAAGAAAAACCACCCATCATCCCAAATTCTGAGCTTGGATAGGGAGGATAAGAATATACATGACCATTAATATAGAAAACCATGTGGACTTTATGAAACTACATGTAATTCCTTATATTTTTAACTATAAATATGAGTGTGAGGTTGCTCTACTCGATATCAGAATATTGAGTCTTAATATATTGCATCATTTTGCTAAGATGGTAGAGGTTATTTTAATTCTCTACATCACTTTTCTATACAACAAGTGGAAAAAAAATTCATTACATTATTTACAAATATAAGATATGTGGAATCTATTCTTTGAGAAGTACTAAGACTAGTGGATGTAATATGTACTGTTTAAGGTTCACAGAAGCTTCTTGATGGTCTTTTCACCATGGGTAAGAGAATCACATTTTCATCAACATAGTTAAGAGGAGATATCATCTAGATACGTTGGGTATGAAATTCATGATATAATATAGGTTCACACAGTTCACTCTCAATTCATTAATATTTTTATGAGGAGGTATATCTAGATGTCCACATTTCATTTTTGCATCAATCGTAATGCCACATTGGCATACTTCCGTTGAATTTCATTTACATTACTCCAAAATCACACATTAGGGGATTCATTTACAAATTATACTAATTTAGTTTTTTCAACACTTTTTAATGATCAATAATTGGATCATAATTTTGTCGATATTTATCATCCAAGCCATCAATCAATTCAACCAAATAATGGATTGAATATATGTGTCATGGAAAATTGATAAGTAGCATCAATGTTATTTAATATGATGTGCATAAATAGTAATAGAATTACAAATGATATGAGCTAGTCTAAAAATATAACTTACCATTCTATAAAGGTACTAGATTCCTCATATTTAGAAGCCAAATCTATTTTTTGTATACCATAAATACACATCTATAATGTAAAGGAAATCTATGGAAGCAATTTCACTGATCAAAAGATTCATTATTTGTACTGGGAAATCATCCTTTGGGAAGTGTATTAATGTCCCTAAAATTGATGCAATCTTGGTTGTTCATATTCTTTATCTTATCTAGAATAATTTTGGAAATCCATTTTTGGAACATTTCCTCTCGAACATATCTATCTTTGATCAAGTTTTCAACATCATATTCTACCTTGGTAGACTGATTAGGGTGCATTATCCTAGCTTCCAACATTAAACATCGGAGGGTCATCCATAACAACTAGATAATGAGTATCCACCTCAAGGTTTAGTATGATAATCTATATATAATTCCAAGAGAATACATATTTTTGCTTCTTTAAAAATAAATACACATCTCCTTCATTGTGAGAGACATGGTAACTCTAATTAATATAGGCAGAAATCCTTCTTTTATTCCATGATTCAACTAACAAATCTCAATAATGGAGGTGGAGAAAATATTATCAATTGTGGGAGGGGTGTTCCTATGGCCTTTCTCTTCTTCTTACATCTCTATGTATTTGAGGTAATCTCTAGGAAAGTTGGATAATTTAAGTTCATATCAATAATTATAAATATAAAAGAGACCATGATAAGTGAAATTGATGTCCTAAAATTATAATGTCATTGTGGGGGATTCTAGGGATTATTTTCATCCTTTCAACTACTACTGGGGGCATGAGAGGTATTGAAATCATGAGTTTTAGGGAATGTATTTGTATCCCTTTTGATTTCTTCTAATGGTGTGAGGTAATTCTCTAATCCCGATAAAATATTAGTATAGAAAACCATTGAATAACCCACTGTATCTTACATAGCCTTTATCACATAAACATAGGCTAGTGAAGTTTATGGATCATAACAAATTGTTGGGAGTTTTTTGGGAATTATTCTACTACCCTAACTAGGTTTATGGGCATCACACAATCACTATCAAGAATACTCTAATGGTTAGCGGGGATGGTTCCAAATACATTTGGAGTAGAAACCAACATGTAACACTATATCATAAGTGATTTTACTTCCCTATTATAGAAACCAGCCTAGGAATATTGGTATTCACAAAATTCAAAGGAACATTATATCCATATAGTATTCCAACCATTCCATTGATTGAGTATTTCAAATATTAATGAAATTATGAAGGTATAATGATATTAATATGAATCTAGGTCCTCAAAGAAAGATATTTTATGTTTTTTCCTACTAGATAACCGTGAACTTGGAATTATATGTGAGGTCCTCTAATTGGGCATTGATATTGATATTTTTTAGGTCCCTTAGCTCACACGTTTAATAACCTTGAATGTTCATCTTTATTTGAGATAAATATTCCTCACTATATCCCAAAAGATAGTAGTTTTTGACTAGGATGAGGTTAATCCTAGAAATATTTTAGACCATATCCGTTCATATGTCAACATTATAGATTTTTCATAAACTATAAAGGGGTTTTAAATGTATATAATATCTTATTCACAATCTTATTCCATGAATGAGATGGTTGTATGACATTCCATCAGAGTAGTATACCTATGATAAACATTGTATGAGACAACATCTATCTCACACACATGGGGACCCTATAGGATCTCGATTAACACATATCTAAGTTATTTTTATAGATATAGATCATCCAATTTTGACTTTTTGATAAGGATATCTTATAACTATTTTATAATTTCATGTATTTATATCCTAGGTCTGTTGATTCTTATAAAGAGCTTCACTTTATCATTTTTCTAAGGGAATTAAATTCCTAGGTATATGTGGTTGAGGATTTATCATATTTTTAGGGATATTTTATTACTAATGGTGTGGGACTTGTTATCCTTCCCCATCATCTTGGATAGTCATATAGTTATACTTATACTAGTTGGTCATGAAAAAAAATTAGGTTAAAACAACCACTAAATGAATTTATAGAATCCCCATAATCTTTGTTGAGATTATTGAAGTCCTTTACCATGGGTCTCATCTATATATATAGACTTTAATGGTATATGGTTGGGATATTAGTTTTACTCATGACCACATCATCCCATGTTCCCTCCACTTTTAGGGCCTCAGCCTCCAACTCCCCGATCAGGTAAAAGAATATAATATTTAGGGGCATATTCATTATTAAAGAAATAGAATACTAAGTGAACAATTTTAATAGATATGAAAATGATCACTTCATATAATTAGACTTAAATTGGGTGGGATAGTTTCCATACACCTAATTCTGAAGGATAGAAATCATCAAGAGCCAGATCTAGTGTGTTCATTGGATTTGACTATTTTCTTTACACAATGTCTATATTTTGATGATTATACTTTCCTATAAGTGTTAGATTCAATGGATTTTCATTTCATGATGGGATCATTAAGATTTTATAATTTTTCACTCTTAGAGTGTGTGATCTCGAACAACTGTCTTTAGAGTTTAATAGTTATCATACTTATTTTCATGTCTAGCCATAACTTCATTCTAGCCACTCTCTCCTCTTAGTTGGGTGGTGTTCACATGCGTCACTTAAATTAGTGAATTTCTTAGTATAACCTATCCAAAATCAACCATTACATAGATGATTTCATTTAAGTTAAATAATCCTTGGATGGTTTTGATATATCTATTATTAGAATGGAAATAGTTAGATCAGTTATTAAAGGTTGACCTCACTGGGTTTCCTGGGATCAAGTATCATGAGGTGTTTTATTTCTATGGCAGTGAGTAAATAACTATTGAACCTCTCACATAAAAATTAATATACATTTTTCCTCCATTATTGAATTAATAGGATTACCTAGTCTCTATTTACCTCTATTCAATGTGTATTATTTTATTTCTTCCACTATGCGAGAGGCAACGAGTGATTTGGAGATTGTCTGGGTGTTAGGTGGACACACTTACTAGTTTTAGTTCATAAATGGCAGTTTATACATTGAAAGACCTTTTCCATTTTGGTGGCTGTGTGAGTTGATATTTTCCCATAATTACTAAAAATGGAACTTTCTAGTTGTTGTTCCATTTTTATGAACTCACAGAATCTACAAGGGTATTTTATCAAGATTAGAAGTGTTTAAAACACATCATAGTGGTTATTAGAACCAATCTATAACAATTTATCTTGCAAGAATGGAAAGTTGAGAAAGTATTTAATATATTTTTGTATAGTGATAAAGTCAAAGACCCTCATATTCTTACATTGTTTTCATGTTTTAAGGTCTCAAATCATCATTATACTTATCATTTTTCTAAATTGATAGTTGAATGGATGATGAAGTTTTTCTAAAATAGTGATGGACCCAACCTAAATGCTATTATTACAAATAAAATATGACCCCAATAGAATCTTTAAATAAAATATTATTATTTTAACCTCTTACTAGTCTCACTGTCCCATCATATGGATGCATTGGGACATGAAGTTCATGAGATACTTTTTTGGATCCCTCGTTCTATTAAAGGATGGTAATATTTCATTAATTAAATTTGGTTTGAGAAATTTTTCATCTATCCATTTGGGATATGTATTCTTCTCAAGTTGTATGGGGGGAACCTGCCCTCCATTTATTCTTTCTAAGAATCAAGAGACTCAATAATGTTGAGTTGTTATATGGGTATAATATTCTAGACCACCTATTTATCTTGAGCTACAGATGAGGTCTGATGCTATTGCCCTTCCTTCATATCCTACTGATTTTAAATTCATATTGGGGCTAGATGACCAGACTAATAAAGTGGAGGCTATAGCAGTAATTGAATAAAATCATGGTAATACTCAACTTGCTCATTTATGTAAACTAGTTTTCTAGATATAGAGTATTATAGATGTTTTAATTCCATTTATTTTTAGCGTATTAATTCCCCCTTGATGGGTGACAGGATGGATATTCAGTTCCCCTTAAAAGAGGGACCCAGTGGTAATATTTCCCCAAATTAACTTCTCATGGATCTATTGGAGGTTATGTATCTCCTTCTCATGTTTTTCTAGAAATTCCAACATGGAAGGGATTTCATACCTTCAAGTTGGTTATTAGGATATATCCATTCATTTCCCTTTATACAGGTTGTTATGTTGTCGAGGAGGTGAAAAATCATTATTGGGGGGTATAGGTTTTGGTTCCTTATATGATTATACATACGTGCATCCTTGATTTTTGGTATCAAAATCACCCACCCCTAAAAATACAACTTTTTTTTATCACACACCTCTTTATTTTTTTCTTGGTCTATATCATTTTTTGGGTTGTTTTTAATGACATGCATTGAGGAATGTTGTGTGATAATAGTATATACTTCATTGACCAAATAGTAAGTAAGATTTTTACCTCATGTTTCCTCTTTGAGAGTTACCAGTGGTCTTTCATCAAGACCTTGGTATTGTTGGAATGTCTTGGAATACAACCCTTGTAGGTTTTAACTACTTTTTCTCAATGCTATCCCTATTTTGACTATGAATAGTGACCTTGAGAGAGTCTCTAGCCATGGTTTCCATGTATTCCTTGAATGTTAAGAGTATGCAATGCAATGTGGTGAACAAATTGGGTGTCTACCCTTAGTATTCATTACTGATAAAAAAGATTTCCAATCTCATCAGGGAGATGATTCAAATTCTCACATCCCTATAGACTAAGAGTTATTCTTGGATGTTGTTAGTAATTTTTATCCTAATTCTAAAGATTTGATGATTCTTGGAACAACTAATTGATATAAAAATTCACCCATAATTATTGGAAGGGTTTTTTAGAGGTATCAAAATTTTCTTTGGGGACCTCTAAGGGTTTAATGAGCCTAGGGTGAAGGTGGTTATAAAACCTTCCCTTGTCATGTGGGTAGGTTTTCTCTTGGAATGCTACCATGGAGACTTCTATTATGATCATATTGATGCGGTGAAATTTTATCCCTATATGGGATGGGTGTGGGACTTACTCTTAATGGGGTCACTCATTATGGGATGCTATTGAGTAGTCCGAGAGATTAAATTTCATACTTGATATGAGTTCCCATTTTATCCAGTGTTCCAACATAGGATCTGGTTAGTGACCCTTGTTGGTTCGGAACAAAACGAGGAAAAGATGGCAAGAGGGGGGGTGAATTGCCTTTTAAAAAATTGATTAACAAATTAAAATCAAGGTTGAAAGTGCAACGGAAATTAAAAAGGCAAGACACAAGAAATTGTTAACGGAGTTCGGCCTAACACCCGGCCTACGTCTCCGCTCCCAACTCAACCGTTGAGAGATTCCTACCGCTTGCTTTTCAATGGTTTTAGCAAGAAACCCACTAGGCTTTGAGGTAGCACTAGGACCTATTACAGCTTGCTTTTGTGGTTTAGCAAGAACCCACTTGCTTTTGATGGTTTAGCAAGAACCCACTATCCTTCTTACAGGTGAAGGATAGCTCACCTATGTCTCAAGCTATTTAAAGGAAAGCTTGGCAACCTTGTCACACCTTAGTGGTGATGTGAAACCCAAAGAGAAGAGGGGATGAGAAAATTGGGAGTTTGTAGGCACAAACTCAAAGTTAAGCTCAAAATAAATAAAACACGAAAAACCGTGATTGGGAAGACTTGGGCGCCAATTGGATGATGGAGTTGATGTAGCATGCTCTCCCAAGCTTCTTGAGGGGGCTCCTTGAATGTGGAAGTTGTTGGAGCTATTGGGGTTCCCTTGAAGGAAGTTGCCGGAGGTACGCCGAATGATCAACAAGGTGTCCGTGGGCTTCCGTATAGTTCCGGTAGGTGTCCGGGGCTTCCTTGGCCTTTATTTATAGGCATGGAACCCTTGGGGAGGCTTCGGAGCCGTTGGAGAGGCTAAAAAGAGCCGTTGGGAGCCAAGTGGGCCAGCCTGGTCAAACTGCAACGGCTAGTTTGACTGGCTCCACCGGCTGGCCGGTACAGTCCCACCGGTTGGCCGGTGTTTGCAAAATGGCATAGGATTCTTTTCCAGGGGCCACCGGTCGACCGGTGCCAGAGCCACCGGCTGGCCGGTGGCAAGACAGAAGCTGGCACTGTTGGGAGAGGGTGCCACCGGCTGGCCGGTGCTGAGGCCACCGGCTGGCCGGTGGGGAGGCAGTGGCTCCCTCTTGATTCAGGGTGCCACCGGCTGGCCGGTGGTCAAGCCACCGGCTGACCGGTGGAGCCTGGCAGTGGGCAATGCCTCTGCCAGGTCCACCGGCTGGCCGGTGATATCACACCGGTTGGCCGGTGGACTGAGTTTCAGTCCACTCCTTGTCCTTTCTTGGGCCAAGCTTTTGGCAATCAATTGCCTATCATCCACAACACTTAAAACACAATGTTAGACAAAAAAAGAAAGTGATTGTGATCATGAAAATCAAAGAGTGTGGGGTACAACAATCTCCCCCTATTTTGATGATCACAATCACTTATCTAAGCAATGTAAAAACTTAAATGAAGGCATGCTTTAAATGAGTAAATTGAAAATAAGCAATGCATGATCAAAAAGGTTTCTCCCCCAATCAATCAAGAAATTTCTCCCCCTTTGTGATTATCAAAATAGAATGGGGCATAAAACTTGATTGAGGGAATTTAGAGAGTTTAAAACAATTGAAAATGATACTAATTGTTGAAAAAATTTGAAATGAAAAAAATTGAATTGAAAAATTTGAATAACAGTTTGAATTGAAAGTTTTGAATCAAAAATCAATTGAAATTTGAAATTTGAAACCAAATGAAATTTTTGAAATTGAGAGTTTTGAATCAAAAATGAAAATTCGATACCAACTGTTGGAAATTTAGAAATGAAAATTTAATAGAAAATTTTGAATTGAGAATTTTGAAACCAAGAGTTGAAATTGAAAGTTTGAATTCACAAAAAGGCCTAACTCCCCCTAAATAAAAACAATGAATCACCGGGGAGAGGGATTTTGAAAAGAGATGATTTTAGGCCCGGAGAGACTCGCCAAAAGGGATTTTTCAATCCACACTTGTCTCATGGCGGGTCTTCTCCTATAAAACTCGTCCGAATAGAAAATAGTCTTTGGCCTACCGTACCGGGCATTTTTGCAATTACACTCATAAATGAGGTGCCCGGGTTTTTTACAATAATTACAAAACTTAAATTGGGAGCTCCCCCTTACAAAAACAGTGGGTGCATGGGAGGAGGAGGCTTGGTTGGTATAGCCAAGTCCATTGGTGGTTCTAGAAATTCGTTGGGAACCTAGGAGATTGTTCAAATTTTGTTCCCCTTGGGTGAACTTAGCTAGGGTCTCCCTTAGGTCTTTGATGGTTGATTCCATAGAATCAACATTTGGAAAATTTTGGATTTTAAGGGTGAGTTCCTCCTTCTCTTTGAGAAGTTGTTCTTTTTCGGAGGAAAGTTTTTTGAAGGACTTTTTTAAAGCAACGAATTTTGAAGAAAGCTCATGAAAACCTTTTTCAAGTTGGTCTCTAGCGTGTGAGAGTTCTTCATAAGAAAGATGATTTAAAGAATTGGAATTTGAAGAGCAAGAGGATGAGGAGTCGGAAGATGTTACCTCATGGAATGCCATTAGGCATTTGTTACGGTTGTCGCTTGAGGAGGAGGAGGAGGATGATGAAGAGGAGGTGTCACTCCATGTCGCCTTGAGGACCTTCTTCTTTCCTTTTTCCTTTGGCGTGGCCCGTTTTTTGTTGAGTGGGCAATCGGGCTTGTAATGGCCCTTTTCGCCGCACCCATAGCATTTTACCTTGGGCTCGGATCTTGCGGTGGGTTCTTGCTTTCGCGCCTTGCGAGATTTCTTCTTCTTCTTGTGCTTCTTCATAAATTTGTGCATTTGGCGGGCGAGATTCTCCATTTCTGAGTCGCCGCTTGAAGAAGAGGAAGATGAGGAAGATGAGGATGATGAGGAGGAGCTTACTTCCTTTTGAACCTTGAGGGCGATGTTCTTTGGTGTCTTGATTGGTGTGCCCTCCTTTTGAGCTTGCCTCCTCATCGTGATCTCATAATTCATGAGAGATCCGATGAGCTCCTCTACCGGCATATTTTTGACGTCCTTAGCTTCTTGGATCGCCGTCACCTTTGGTGCCCATGAGCTCGGAAGGACCCATAAGATCTTCTTGACCATCGTCTCGGCTGAAACATCATCACCAAGAGATTTTCTACCATTGCAAACGTCAGTGAAGCGTGTAAACATATCGGAAATAGATTCGGAAGGATGCATAGAAAAAGATTCAAAGTCTTGTCTATACATATCTAATCTAGTATCTTTGACTTTATTAGTGCCTTCATGGGTCACTTCTAAAAGCTTCCAAATTTCATGTGAAGTGGTGCAAGTGGATACACGATTAAATTCATTTCTATCTAACCCGCAATGAAGAGCATTCATGGCTTTGCCATCAAGCTCAAAATTCTTAATATCGGCGGGGGTCCATTTGGATTCGTCGGGGGAAGACAAAGAATAACCTTGCATGACAATTTTGTAAATAGGATATCCTATGCTTCTTAAAAAAGTGGTCATGCGGGTTTTCCAATAATTATAGTCGGTCCCATCAAAAAATGGAGCCCGACCCAAAGAAAAGCCTTCGGGGGCGAAAGAGGTTGATGCCATCTTAATGGATCTTAAAATTTGTAACCGGTTAGGGTATTACACAAATTTTCCCTTTGATACCAATTGTTGGTTCGGAACAAAACGAGGAAAAGATGGCAAGAGGGGGGGTGAATTGCCTTTTAAAAAATTGATTAACAAATTAAAATCAAGGTTGAAAGTGCAGCGGAAATTAAAAAGGCAAGACACAAGAAATTGTTAACGGAGTTCGGCCTAACACCCGGCCTACGTCTCCGCTCCCAACTCAACCGTTGAGAGATTCCTACCGCTTGCTTTTCAATGGTTTTAGCAAGAAACCCACTAGGCTTTGAGGTAGCACTAGGACCTATTACAGCTTGCTTTTGTGGTTTAGCAAGAACCCACTTGCTTTTGATGGTTTAGCAAGAACCCACTATCCTTCTTACAGGTGAAGGATAGCTCACCTATGTCTCAAGCTATTTAAAGGAAAGCTTGGCAACCTTGTCACACCTTAGTGGTGATGTGAAACCCAAAGAGAAGAGGGGATGAGAAAATTGGGAGTTTGTAGGCACAAACTCAAAGTTAAGCTCAAAATAAATAAAACACGAAAAACCGTGATTGGGAAGACTTGGGCGCCAATTGGATGATGGAGTTGATGTAGCGTGCTCTCCCAAGCTTCTTGAGGGGGCTCCTTGAATGTGGAAGTTGTTGGAGCTATTGGGGTTCCCTTGAAGGAAGTCTCCGGAGGTACGCCGAATGATCAACAAGGTGTCCGTGGGCTTCCGTATAGTTCCGGTAGGTGTCCGGGGCTTCCTTGTCCTTTATTTATAGGCATGGAACCCTTGGGGAGGCTTCGGAGCCGTTGGAGAGGCTAAAAAGAGCCGTTGGGAGCCAAGTGGGCCAGCCTGGTCAAACTGCAACGGCTAGTTTGACTGGCTCCACCGGCTGGCCGGTACAGTCCCACCGGTTGGCCGGTGTTTGCAAAATGGCATAGGATTCTTTTCCAGGGGCCACCGGTCGACCGGTGCCAGAGCCACCGGCTGGCCGGTGGCAAGACAGAAGCTGGCACTGTTGGGAGAGGGTGCCACCGGCTGGCCGGTGCTGAGGCCACCGGCTGGCCGGTGGGGAGGCAGTGGCTCCCTCTTGATTCAGGGTGCCACCGGCTGGCCGGTGGTCAAGCCACCGGCTGACCGGTGGAGCCTGGCAGTGGGCAATGCCTCTGCCAGGTCCACCGGCTGGCCGGTGATATCACACCGGTTGGCCGGTGGACTGAGTTTCAGTCCACTCCTTGTCCTTTCTTGGGCCAAGCTTTTGGCAATCAATTGCCTATCATCCACAACACTTAAAACACAATGTTAGACAAAAAAAGAAAGTGATTGTGATCATGAAAATCAAAGAGTGTGGGGTACAACAATCTCCCCCTATTTTGATGATCACAATCACTTATCTAAGCAATGTAAAAACTTAAATGAAGGCATGCTTTAAATGAGTAAATTGAAAATAAGCAATGCATGATCAAAAAGGTTTCTCCCCCAATCAATCAAGAAATTTCTCCCCCTTTGTGATTATCAAAATAGAATGGGGCATAAAACTTGATTGAGGGAATTTAGAGAGTTTAAAACAATTGAAAATGATACTAATTGTTGAAAAAATTTGAAATGAAAAAAATTGAATTGAAAAATTTGAATAACAGTTTGAATTGAAAGTTTTGAATCAAAAATCAATTGAAATTTGAAATTTGAAACCAAATGAAATTTTTGAAATTGAGAGTTTTGAATCAAAAATGAAAATTCGATACCAACTGTTGGAAATTTAGAAATGAAAATTTAATAGAAAATTTTGAATTGAGAATTTTGAAACCAAGAGTTGAAATTGAAAGTTTGAATTCACAAAAAGGCCTAACTCCCCCTAAATAAAAACAATGAATCACCGGGGAGAGGGATTTTGAAAAGAGATGATTTTAGGCCCGGAGAGACTCGCCAAAAGGGATTTTTCAATCCACACTTGTCTCATGGCGGGTCTTCTCCTATAAAACTCGTCCGAATAGAAAATAGTCTTTGGCCTACCGTACCGGGCATTTTTGCAATTACACTCATAAATGAGGTGCCCGGGTTTTTTACAATAATTACAAAACTTAAATTGGGAGCTCCCCCTTACAAAAACAGTGGGTGCATGGGAGGAGGAGGCTTGGTTGGTATAGCCAAGTCCATTGGTGGTTCTAGAAATTCGTTGGGAACCTAGGAGATTGTTCAAATTTTGTTCCCCTTGGGTGAACTTAGCTAGGGTCTCCCTTAGGTCTTTGATGGTTGATTCCATAGAATCAACATTTGGAAAATTTTGGATTTTAAGGGTGAGTTCCTCCTTCTCTTTGAGAAGTTGTTCTTTTTCGGAGGAAAGTTTTTTGAAGGACTTTTTTAAAGCAACGAATTTTGAAGAAAGCTCATGAAAACCTTTTTCAAGTTGGTCTCTAGCGTGTGAGAGTTCTTCATAAGAAAGATGATTTAAAGAATTGGAATTTGAAGAGCAAGAGGATGAGGAGTCGGAAGATGTTACCTCATGGAATGCCATTAGGCATTTGTTACGGTTGTCGCTTGAGGAGGAGGAGGAGGATGATGAAGAGGAGGTGTCACTCCATGTCGCCTTGAGGACCTTCTTCTTTCCTTTTTCCTTTGGCGTGGCCCGTTTTTTGTTGAGTGGGCAATCGGGCTTGTAATGGCCCTTTTCGCCGCACCCATAGCATTTTACCTTGGGCTCGGATCTTGCGGTGGGTTCTTGCTTTCGCGCCTTGCGAGATTTCTTCTTCTTCTTGTGCTTCTTCATAAATTTGTGCATTTGGCGGGCGAGATTCTCCATTTCCGAGTCGCCGCTTGAAGAAGAGGAAGATGAGGAAGATGAGGATGATGAGGAGGATCTTACTTCCTTTTGAACCTTGAGGGTGATGTTCTTTGGTGTCTTGATTGGTGTGCCCTCCTTTTGAGCTTGCCTCCTCATCGTGATCTCATAAGTCATGAGAGATCCGATGAGCTCCTCTACCGGCATATTTTTGACGTCCTTAGCTTCTTGGATCGCCGTCACCTTTGGTGCCCATGAGCTCGGAAGGACCCATAAGATCTTCTTGACCATCGTCTCGGCTGAAACATCATCACCAAGAGATTTTCTACCATTGCAAACGTCAGTGAAGCGTGTAAACATATCGGAAATAGATTCGGAAGGATGCATAGAAAAAGATTCAAAGTCTTGTCTATACATATCTAATCTAGTATCTTTGACTTTATTAGTGCCTTCATGGGTCACTTCTAAAAGCTTCCAAATTTCATGTGAAGTGGTGCAAGTGGATACACGATTAAATTCATTTCTATCTAACCCGCAATGAAGAGCATTCATGGCTTTGCCATCAAGCTCAAAATTCTTAATATCGGCGGGGGTCCATTTGGATTCGTCGGGGGAAGACAAAGAATAACCTTGCATGACAATTTTGTAAATAGGATATCCTATGCTTCTTAAAAAAGTGGTCATGCGGGTTTTCCAATAATTATAGTCGGTCCCATCAAAAAATGGAGCCCGACCCAAAGAAAAGCCTTCGGGGGCGAAAGAGGTTGATGCCATCTTAATGGATCTTAAAATTTGTAACCGGTTAGGGTATTACACAAATTTTCCCTTTGATACCAATTGTTGGTTCGGAACAAAACGAGGAAAAGATGGCAAGAGGGGGGGTGAATTGCCTTTTAAAAAATTGATTAACAAATTAAAATCAAGGTTGAAAGTGCAGCGGAAATTAAAAAGGCAAGACACAAGAAATTGTTAACGGAGTTCGGCCTAACACCCGGCCTACGTCTCCGCTCCCAACTCAACCGTTGAGAGATTCCTACCGCTTGCTTTTCAATGGTTTTAGCAAGAAACCCACTAGGCTTTGAGGTAGCACTAGGACCTATTACAGCTTGCTTTTGTGGTTTAGCAAGAACCCACTTGCTTTTGATGGTTTAGCAAGAACCCACTAT
This sequence comes from Viscum album, assembly GCA_963277665.1. Classification (NCBI taxonomy): domain Eukaryota; kingdom Viridiplantae; phylum Streptophyta; class Magnoliopsida; order Santalales; family Viscaceae; genus Viscum; species Viscum album. Next base: position 1,322,012,398 of record OY728142.1, on the reverse strand, counting down.
CCTTCTTACAGGTGAAGGATAGCTCACCTATGTCTCAAGCTATTTAAAGGAAAGCTTGGCAACCTTGTCACACCTTAGTGGTGATGTGAAACCCAAAGAGAAGAGGGGATGAGAAAATTGGGAGTTTGTAGGCACAAACTCAAAGTTAAGCTCAAAATAAATAAAACACGAAAAACCGTGATTGGGAAGACTTGGGCGCCAATTGGATGATGGAGTTGATGTAGCGTGCTCTCCCAAGCTTCTTGAGGGGGCTCCTTGAATGTGGAAGTTGTTGGAGCTATTGGGGTTCCCTTGAAGGAAGTCGCCGGAGGTACGCCGAATGATCAACAAGGTGTCCGTGGGCTTCCGTATAGTTCCGGTAGGTGTCCGGGGCTTCCTTGGCCTTTATTTATAGGCATGGAACCCTTGGGGAGGCTTCGGAGCCGTTGGAGAGGCTAAAAAGAGCCGTTGGGAGCCAAGTGGGCCAGCCTGGTCAAACTGCAACGGCTAGTTTGACTGGCTCCACCGGCTGGCCGGTACAGTCCCACCGGTTGGCCGGTGTTTGCAAAATGGCATAGGATTCTTTTCCAGGGGCCACCGGTCGACCGGTGCCAGAGCCACCGGCTGGCCGGTGGCAAGACAGAAGCTGGCACTGTTGGGAGAGGGTGCCACCGGCTGGCCGGTGCTGAGGCCACCGGCTGGCCGGTGGGGAGGCAGTGGCTCCCTCTTGATTCAGGGTGCCACCGGCTGGCCGGTGGTCAAGCCACCGGCTGACCGGTGGAGCCTGGCAGTGGGCAATGCCTCTGCCAGGTCCACCGGCTGGCCGGTGATATCACACCGGTTGGCCGGTGGACTGAGTTTCAGTCCACTCCTTGTCCTTTCTTGGGCCAAGCTTTTGGCAATCAATTGCCTATCATCCACAACACTTAAAACACAATGTTAGACAAAAAAAGAAAGTGATTGTGATCATGAAAATCAAAGAGTGTGGGGTACAACAACCCTCTCCTAATGATCTCATAACTTTTTTATTTTCAAGGAAAAGATCCTCGTTTTATTGACCAAATAGTATTAACATTATTAAATACTTTAATCTCCCTCATAGTTATGACATTACAAGACACAATTCCCGATGAGCTTTGCTTCCTCATGAATGGGGTGAAGTTCATTGCTCCATAATCTCTATATCCTTGGATAAAAATTCTTAATAGGGCTTCAGTGATTAGTTTAGAGTGAGTTGTAATTTTTTATAGGTATGAAACTTTTATGATTTTATTGGGACTCTTTGTTCTCAGGCTTGGGATATAGAGTAGCTAGTTAGGTAAATTCAGAAAAAGAGCATGTTTATGTATTGTAGATGGCTCTCATATTCTAAATAAGTGAGGTGTTTGGATATTAAATGATGAATGTTCACTCACATATTCTGGTCTAATTACATAATAAAATCATATTTTATCTCATATAGGACTTCATAATCTAAAGTTTTGATGGGATAAATCATTATTGAGAAATTATTTCTAGCCTAATCCCTCTGTATATCAATGTCATCCTCTTCTTCATCAGAGTTTTATTCCTCCACCTTTTCAAAATACCAAGGTCACTTGTCTGGGTAATTTTTTGACTTAGTTAGAGTGTCAAGGGTGGTTAATGAGCCATTATATATGGTTAAACTCAGGTTTTCAAGGACCTATATTTAGGAAGGTGTCTTGAGGTGGTGAGTATTTTTGTGTCTAGGTGATATATCACCAACGAGAGGTTTTGAATGGTGAATGTTAGGGGTAGGGTCCATACAATATATATCTTTACTATCGGGAGGAGGACTATCATAGTAGCATGCAGAATTTTCTTCAAATGAAGAGTAGTAATGCCCTTTGGGTGTTACATAAATGAGTTTTAAATCTATGAGGACACAGACATCAAGAAAAGTATAAATGTGACCCTCCTTATGAATCATGATTTGAATATGATGACATTCCTTTTAGGTCCAAATAGAAGTATGTTTTGGTTATTTTGTCACCATCATCAAGGATAAGGATAATCTATTTTAATGGGAATATGACCCCACTATAAATAATATACATCAGTATTCCAAAAATATTATACATTTTAATAGAGAATATGTATATAAATGTGGTTTGTTTCTAGAATGTGTCATTCTAACCTAGATGAAGAGAGGGTATAAGCTTGGATGGAATATAAAATCCACAATTGAATATGCCAATAAACTTTTATAATTAGATAAGGGATAATTTTCTCATCTTATATAGCCTCTAAAGGATGTTGGGGTGTCCTTTATTATAGGGAGTATGATTATGCACCTCAATCTTGTAAACTATTTGGAATATACCATATAGATTCATCAGCATGGATTTGATCCTTCTCAGAAATGAATACCAAACCATGTTGTTGGGTCTTAATATAATTAGAGAGATAATATAAATAAAAAACCAAGAATTAATGGTATATCTATTTTTAAAATAAATTTAATCTTTTCAATATATTTCATTACACAGAGCACCAAGCTTAAACGAAATCCAAAAAAATTATTAATTTAACCCAACCATTTTAATCTAGACATTAAATTAGTGAGAATAAATAGTATTAACCATATTATGAAATATATAACTTTCTAATTCAATGTTAATATATTAATTTATTCTTATGAAATAAACATATATTTTTTAGTAAAGTAATTTTATTTTTCCAATATATGTTTTCATTAAAAAGATATTTTTATTCCAATATATGAGAAAATAAAAAAAATCTTTAAATTTTAGAAAATATATTTTATAAAATGAAAAAATAATTGTATTAAACTTGTCAAAATTATCTTTGGATGAATTTTTTAGGATCTTAAGAAAATAATAATTTTTCTAAGAATTGTGAAAAATACTGATTTTTTTGAAAGGTCATTTTGTTTTAATAAATTTGGAAATTTATAAGTCCCATTATGTTTTTAATATTATTTAGAAACATGGGGGTATTATTTAGTTATATTTCATTAACTTTTTGAGTCAACTTTATATTGTATTTTAGAATACTTTTGTTTTTGGTTTTAAAATTGGTATTTTTCGAAAAAAATAATGTGCATAATGTTTCTCATTTATAAATAATTAAAATATTCTATATTGGTAAATTTTTTAATTTAAATTCATATAATTTATATAATTAAATTTCAATATATTTTTTTTTATAATGATAATTTTTAGTCATAGAGTTAACATAAAATCATGTTTTTTAGGAAAAATATACTTCTTGAAAACCCTCTTTTTCGTCATGCCTGTGGGTTTTGTTTTAAATATTATTTTTCCAATTATAAGAATTTAATTTGGTAAAATGGATTGTATATTTGGAATTATAATGTCCCAATTAGGTTATAATTTCATTTTAATTTTTAGGATTAAAAATTTACCATGGTGAAAAATATATTTACCGTAGTATATATAAAATAATGAAATTATGTTAATGTAAAAATATAAAGGCTAAAAATACATAAAAAATAAAAAATTAAATGGGTGGTTGATGTGTTTTTCAACCATAAGAATACATCAAAACATAAATTATCAATAAAATTCATTCTAATTAATTCCACCCAAATGTGCTTGGATTTAAATATAAAATAATTATTTTTTATTCACTTAAAACCACCCCTCATCAAGTATAAATAAAACTCATCACCATCCCCTTTATCCTAAAAATACTTAATGATCATATTATCTTTATGAAAACCTATATTTCCAACTCTCCCCAAGTCCATGTTCTTATGGTCTCATAAATACACCAATTCTGAGGACTTTTAGTGATCCTTCAAGGTAGTTATATTCAATAGGTAATTTTCTCAAACCACATCTCTTATTTTAATTTCTTCTTATACATTCTCCTTGACTCCTCCATCCATCATGGAATAATATCTATAAAATAATGTATATATTTGAATTTTATATTTATAATGGTATATCTTATTTATATTTTTTTTTATTACCTTCTTTTATTTAAATAAAGTAAACTATTGTCCAAATTATGGTTGTTAAACATTTTCTTGAATAATGATTTTTTGTTTCCCATTATTGCCTTCAAGTCTAGACATAAAAGTTTTATTATGATTAAATTAGATAGTAATAAGAATATTATAACCTATTTAATGTTAGGGAACAAATATATTTACATAATATTATATAAAACAAAATTTTTTCATGATATTTGAAAAAACAGCCAAAATAAACTAAACATTTATAATTAACATTTTATTAAATGAATCATCCTCATTTTAGAAATAAAAATGATATATGGGATAATTTAAGCATATGTAAGAGAATTAATACCATTTCATTTCCCAAATAGTGTATTATTTTCATTTTACATGAAGATTTATAATTACAAACAAATCAACCAATGATTAAACCATGAAACAAATGCATTAGAAACAATGAAAATAATGAAATATTATTAATTAATGGGTGGAAAGATGATATAAAAGTATCAAATATTGTATTATAAATATGATTATATTTTTTAATTATTTAATTTTGTTTATAAACATTTATATGTAGGGGTAAATTATGTAAAACTATTGGGAATCCTTGGTTAAGTGTTTATCATTACACTTTTACTTTTTTGAGATATATTCCTTCTTCACCACTTATTCCTTGTTTTTATTGTATATATAATTCTCTATGATATATAATATCATTATATTAATTATATTCATGGTATTAAATGATTAATTTTATATTTATTAATTTTTTGGGGCACACAATTCAACTGTTTACAAAGTGGTAACGGAATTCTTAACCCAATTTCCATTATTTTGGTTAAACATCTATATCCTTGATTTTTTCATCCTATAGTTAATTATTAAATTAATATTGAATATATTATTTTTTATTTCCACTATTATGTGTGTATTTAATGTGGATACATGTATTTTTATTTCATTCTTGATGCTCACTTCAATAATATGATATTTAAATGGTAAATTGTTTTAAAATTTATCATTTTAAAATTTCCATTAAAATTAACTTTTTATTCCATGTCCATAATTTTGATAATTCATTCTAAAAAATTAATATTCATTTATGATTTTTTAAAGTCATTTTTTCTCATGTTTTACTTTTTATATAATGGTTTTAATGGATTATTTTTATCTCTTTCTAAATTATTCTCTTTTTGACTTTACAAGGAAAAAATATGGAAGGAATGTTTTTTTATTTTATAAATAATGAGAGGATTTTCCCACCATCACAACACCTTAATTCTTTAATTCTTCCATTATAATATTATATAATTATTTTTAATGAAAAAATTTTCTTTTATAATTATGTTGTATTTCTTAAAATAATTCAAAACAGAAATGAAATTTTCCCTAAAAATTATTTCAAGTGATTCTTTAAAAAACATTTTACCATATCAGATAACAATATTTCATGTTACTTATAATTTTATCATTATATTATCTAAGGATACTATTATAATTATTTATATGGTATTTTATGTTTATAATGTCATGATATTTATAGAACCCATTTCCTTTCCACAGACTATGTTATGATGAAATGTTTATAAAAATTATTTATTTTAATGGGTTTTGATATCATAAATTGATTTATGTTCTTTTTGAACACATCTGTATGGTTTTTTATTATGATATGGGTGAGCCATATATATCTCTCTAATTCATTAGGTAATGATATTATTTTTATTTAGATAGTCAATATTGGAATGGGAAGTGAAATAGATTCATTATAGGGAATTTACCACTATGATAGTCTTGGGAGTGAACCTTGACTACTATGATGGTTTGGGGAGTGAACCCATTCCAATATGATAGTATTGGAAAATATCATTAACTAATAAAGAAATTATATTTTATGATTTTATATTTTCCACAATCCATTCCATGTTCCAATGTTATTCTCTCATGATCATATTCTCTTATGATTTATATATTATGAACTTCTATGATTTATTACATGACTCTGGATTATGATCTTTGATATGTAGGGTATACTTTTCAAATGTTATGTTCGTGTTATAATTCCATTATTATTATGTTATTATTGATATCTCCCTATTTACCATTACTTAGCATATGTGATCACCGTCTTCTTATGTATATTTTCCCTAGAATAAAAAGGATGGTATTATGTTTGAAATATCACTAAGGGTTTATTTATAAAGTAATAAATCAGAGATGATGTAGACATTTTATGAACCAGTTTTTTATGTTTCCATGTTTTCAAAGTCACTAAACCCATATAGTTATTCGATGTTATTTCTATGTAATGTAACTAATATTGATCTATTTATATATAATATCTATGTATGAAAATAATGGGTCATTATAGTTAGTATTAGAGTAAGGTTTAGTTAACCTTTATAAAATAGGATGAGAAAAACTTAAGTTTGGTCCCTAAGGATATTATTATGTATAGGTTATAACCCTATAAATTTTGTAATGATCATAAATAACCAGGTATTAAATAAAAGGTTTCATTGATTGAAATATTATAATAATTTTCCCTTCATTATGTGGTTTTTCCGACAAAGAATGTTGTTTCTCACACAATTATTTTTGGTCTTACACAATGGGTAGAACCAAGATAATTCATGTTAATGGTGAATTTGATGGAAAATAGAATGATCGTCCTTATTATCAACCAAATAAATGGGAGTAGGAATGAGAAACCTTGTTATTATAACTAATCCTAAATCTCATTTTATGATTAATAATCTCAACATTGGGGAGTTTTTTGACCCATATAATAAAAGAAACATGGTGTCTCATGGTCAGCACATAGGAAAAAATGTTCAATATCCCTCATGTAAAGCATTTGGAAAGGGTAATAAAGGGGGATGTTTCAATGGAACTAACTGATTCTTTCATTGTGTAAAAAGAGGACACAATGATTTTAATTGAGAAAGAGAAGTTAATGATTATGTAAATGTAATGAATGAGAGTAATCGTATTCCTAAGACATTATTTATAGTTAATTGTTTTAAATGTAGAATATTTGGTAATTAATAAAATATATTCCTTAATAATAAATTTTATTGATAGAATTGGAAAGGGTGAATGAATGATGGTTATATTGATAAATATGAAGAAAATATGAATGGAATATGATATATAAGGGGATTTAAGGAATAAAATTATGATGCATGTTTAATGGTTTAATAGGTAATTGGAATGATTAAGTGTTTATGTATTATATTTCAAGAATAACATTATAGAATTACTCTTATGGTACTATTGAATAATTAAGCCTCTAATTATTTTCCCCCTATAATTTTTCCTTAAGTATTTGAATGTATATTTTGAATGTTAATAGAAACTTTGATTAGTGATTGGGGTGGTAAAGTGATATTTTTTGAGAAAAAATATTAAGATAAAGAGAACCGTTAATATTTTCATGATGATGGGAATATAATGAGATAAATAGATGGTTTTTTGTGAAAAAATAAAGGTAATTTTATTAATGACCTAAAAAAGTATTAGTAAGATAATGAAAATGTGTTTTATGGATTTATTTTATATTATTTTTGTATTTATGATATGAAGAATGTTTTAATTTTTGAAATCATTCATATTTTCACTATTTTTTATGATAATTCAGGTTATTACCATGTTTCAAGAGAATATATAATAATGATCCTTATATTTTTGGTGTGTGACAATTAATATATATATTTAGTTTGTTAAGGGATTAATTATAAGTTTATTTTGAATTTTTAGTGACCTATTTCCAATGATTTCAATTTTAATTTTTGGGAATATTTATAAGAATAACCATTTATGAAATTGATTACGCTGAACATTGGATGAGATTTTAGAGATTAATGTATTACCTAACCTTATGAATATTTTTTATGTATTGAATAATTGATTCCAAATTTTTTTATGATAACTAGAGACTGAATTAATGTATTTTTATCCCATTAAGTATCTTATGATTCAATGTTTTTGTAGGAATTACAATTTCAACTTTATTTAATTAAGTAAAAATGATGTGGATATTGATCATGGAATAACCAAAGAGTGATATTGTACTTATGATATGGAATTAAAGGTCATAATACTAGACCAAGATCATTATTATGAAGAAAAAAATGGTAGATATTAAAGATCATATAGATAAATTTCAATGAAACAATACCACTCAATTGGTCAATTTTGTTTTTGCAAAACCACCAATTTGATGAAGCTATATGGGAACCCCAGGATGTGATGAGGTATTATCATCCATTTTTATACAGGTGATGAATTTCAAGGTAAAAATTAAGTTTAAGGTGGTATAATGTAACACCCATATATTTTATAGTATGTGTTTTCATAAAGGAATTTAATCACTTTGATATTTTACATTGAATAGAAAACCGATCTTAAATGAACTCTACAAGATTATTATTTTAACATAATAATTATAAAAAATTTTAAAATTGTATGGAATAAATATTAATAAAAATATTATTAAATATATAATTTTCCAACTCATTATTAATATATTAATTTATATTTATGAAGTAAACATATAATTTTTATTTAAGTTATTCTATTATTCAAATATATGTTTTCTTCAAAAAAAGATTTTATTATTTTTATGTAAAAATAAATATGGTTGTTTTATGAATCTTTTATATAATATATTTTATAAATAGAATATAATTTTTGGATTTATCATGTCCAAATTCTCTAAGTATTATTTTTTGATAATCTTTTGAAGAGATTAATTTTTCAAAGAATAATGAAAAACATCGATTTTTGTAAACTTTTTAGTTATTTTCAAGGAATTACTGAATTCCAAATTCCCATTATGTTTTCAATATTATTTCATGTAGTATAAGTATTATTTAGTTATATTTTATCCACATAAATTATTTTAAATCAGCATTATATTTTATTTTAGAATAAGATTATTTTTCAGATTAAAAACATGATTTTTGTGAAAACTGATTTAAAGTACATAATGTTCATTCTTTTTAATTAATTAAAACCATACATAATTGGGAATTTTATAAATGATATGTATATATTATATATTTTTAAATATTAATTGAGTTTCATATAATGATACTTATTTGTTATAGAGCTAATATAAAATCATCGTTTTCTTAAAAAAAATACACTTTTTGACAATCATATTTTTTATCATGTTTGCGGGTGTTTTTAGATATAATCTTCACAATTATGTGAATTTAATTTGATAAATTGGATTAAATATATTTAATTAGAATCTATAAATTATTCTCTAACTTCATTTTTTTAGGAACAAAAATTTACATTGATAAAGAAATATTTACATCAGTATATGTAAAATAATGAAATAGATTAATGTTAAATTTTAAAAACATAAAACAAATAAAAAATAAAACATTAAATGAATGTTTGATGTGTTTATCAGCCATAAAAATAATTTAAATCATTAATTATCTATCTAATTCTTTTTACTTAATTCCACTATAATTTGGTTGGATTTAAATATAAAATAATCCTTATTTAATAACTTAAAATCACCCTTACTCAAGTATAGATATCACTCATCACCAAACCCTTTATCCTAAAAATACTTAAATATCCTAAAATATATTCCAAATACTATCCTAACCACTCTCCCCACATCTAAGTGCTACTGGTCTCAAATAATAACCAATTACAAGGACTTTAAGGGATCCTTCAAGGAGATGATATTCAAGAGGTAATTTTCTCAAATCACCTCTCCTATTTTCTATTCATCCTCTACCTTATCCTAAAGAACTTCCTAAACAAAGGAATAATAACTCTATATTTAGGTAAATACTATAATTTTATGTTTCTAATGTAATATCTTATATCCAACTCTTTTATTAACTCCTTTTATTTTATAGTTAGACTAAATTTAAAATTAAATGCTTTAAAGACCTAATTAATATATTCCTCAAATATTACTTAAAGTGATCCATAAAAAAATAATTTTTACATCTCCAATAAAATTAATTGATATTTTATATGCTTTACTGGGGTAATTATTTAAGGATAATATTTTTATTCTCTCAATTTTTTGATTATGTTTATGTTGACATGATAATTATGAAACTTGTTTCCTTTCCATATATTATGTTGTGATAAAATGTTTATAAAACCCATTTCATTTCATGGGTTCTGATATGATGAAAAGATTTATACTCTTGTAGAGCACATATATTTGGTTTTTATTATGAGATGGGTGGGTACTATATATCCCACCAATTAATTATGGGATGGTATTATATCTCATGAGATATAAAGAAATAGAATGCGATGATAAAATCATTCATTAGAGGGCATTGTCCACTACAATAGTCATGGGTATAAACCTTGACCACTATGATAGTTTGCGGAGTGAACCCATTCAACTATTATAGTATTTCAAAAGATCCTTGACTACTAAGAAAATTATTTTCTATGAATATGTTTATGTCACATTCCATGTCTTATACCAATTTTATTCTCTCATGATCATGTTCTCTTTTGATTCATGTCTTAGGAACTCCATGATTATTCCACGAATCAGGATTATAATCTTTGATATATAGGATTTAATTCTCAAATGTTATGTTCTTGTTCTAATTACCTTATTCTTGTGTTACGATTGATATCTCTCTTATTTAGTCTTACTGATCATCTAAGCTTGCTATTTTCTTATGTTTATTTTCCATAAGATATAAAAGAAGTACTTAAGTATGATATTTAAAAAAAATTCTAGTTATGAAGGAATAAGAGAGACATGATTTAGTTTTTTTATGAAACAATTATTTATTTTTCAAAGTTTCCAAAGTAAATAAACACATATGGTTTTGGGGTGGATTAGTTATGTTATGTAATGAATACTCATCTATTTAGATGTAATATATATAAAAATAATGGTTTGTAAAAATCCTAGTCATGTTCCTTCAAAATATTCCATTTTCCATGTTCAATAGAAGTATGTGACTATCCTAAGGTAATTTCCAAACTCAGTTGATGAACTATAGTTAAAATAAGGGTATAAGCCCAGTCATATGAATCACACTTTATTGGAATATGCTGGTAATCCTTTTGGATAGGATTATGAATATGTTCTTTTTTTAGAGTATCACCTAGTTCATATTGACCATGATGATATGAAACTTTGGATATTGGTATATGAATATGTGTTTTTTAATGTATCATGGATAGAATTTTTTGGTGATTTTCCTCCATAAGTGCCAGGATATTGTGAAAATTAAGAATGGTATATGTAGGCACATAGGACTTAAAATTATTAATCACCCATATATTTTTATAGATCTCTTTGATTGAATTAGAGACATATTACCACTCCAATCATCCATGCTCCTTAAAAATATGTTGATCAGATTCATGAATTGGTAGCGGTATATGTGCCTCCACCATACTATCATTGAGGATATACAGGCCAACTTAGTTGGGATGTGAAGCGATATAATCCTTCTTGTTAGCTTCCAACAGAATATGCTTGTGGGTTTCATCGAGATAGGTGGGGATATGAACATTCTTCCCTTTATTTGTAGCTTTTAATGCCTATAAATATCTCCTTGGTTCCCATGTATCATCGTCCAAGAAGGGTATATGGTAGGTAGGTCCCCTAGTAAGTGATTTAGGGGAATTTATGGGTTGGTAGTGGTGGAGATGGTAGAATGTTTCCCTCTTTTTCAACTTATGATCCATGATGGAGCTATATTTGAATTCTTAATCTACTATCATAGTTTAAATTATGGATTGATTATCAAAATCCATGGATGGACACTCAAAAAATGGAACTAGTGATAGGCATCATGGGTTTCACCTTATCCTTCTTTAAGAAAGGTTCAACTATGGGAATAAACTCTTGGAGACCCCTATGTGTGACATTGAAGGCTATATTGTACTGTGTCAGTATTACTCCCTAAAAATAACATTTTTGACCTGATTCATAAGGATTTTTGTGATTAACTATGTATCATGACCCAATAAGGTCATTTCCACAGTTGTGGTTCTATAACATCTTCATGGTGTTTTCATGGATTTAGATCAAGGTGAATCTTTTGGGTATGGTGTCTATAAATAAAATAACCACAATAAAAAATTTACAAATCAATTGAGCACTATGAGTATGAAACATAGTTAAATAGCTATGCATGGTGAATAAAGTTTCTTATTTTCATTATTAGTTTTCCCATTTCTCTTTCATAGAACATGAAACAAAAAATGTCCAATATTAACAGAAACTTGATTACACTAAAATATTTAACAATACATGTCTAGATCAACATTATTGTTTTCAAAGGATACCTAAGTCAAAATGGACCAATATGTGGAAACCTGCTTTTTTCAATAAAAAGATTCTAGTCAAGTTCACCATTTCTCACTAGGATCGTTTGTCCTGATGGACGATTGTGAGGTTATTAGTAAATATTCACATTAATTTATATCGTTAGTGTTTATCAATTGAGATACCCAACTATTCTCACATCTGTAATGAGCTATAGGCTAGATTTTTAATGGTAGGTTTCATTGAAGTTTTTACCAATGACACTTAAAAATTAGCATTAGTCGACAGGATGAGAGGTCGATCTCATCAAAACCTTTTGGGGGAAATCTAACAATAAGACTCTATAAAAGTTTTAATATCTATTGATGAATATTTTATAAATTCTATTATGAACTGGTTACACTAACAAAACAATCATTTTTTGACTCTCTATACATGTAAGAGGGTGTTCTACTAATTAAACCATTCATACGAGTCAATTTTTCACCATATTTATTCAAAAAAATCATAAAAATAAGGGAATAATTTTTGATATTTTATGGTTGGGCACTTTGAAATTTACCACCATCTTCGAATGTGGTTGGTGTTTTGGAGTTTGGATTGTACCTATAAGAGGAAATCTACATATATTGTGAATGAAAGGAATAAAAACCCACATAGTTCATTTTGGTCCATGAAGTGTAGTTTAACTTCATGTAAAATGGACTCATATAAGGGTATTTGAATATTAGATATAGTTATTGGGCCTTAGGAAGTCATCCTATGAATCAAATTTATATCAAGAATTAGATTCCTTGTAGTTCTATTTTTTATAACCCACTGATGCATGAGGATGGATAATTAATACTCATGAAGATTATTTCTCCATTATTGAAAAATAACCAAATATTTTGGTAATTAATCCAAGGTGGATTCCCATATATGATCTCATTTCTCATCTGGTGATGGATGATGAAGGTTGATAGACTCATAGGAGAGTTTGGTATCATGATCCCTGAGAATTTGAATATTATGGTAACTACACCGATGTGGATGCTCGAGTTTGGAAGAATTTGTACCATGGAATTGATATGATAACCATAGATATCAAACCATGTTATTCATGATTGCTATGAGAATCATGTGATGGTAGCAGATAAAACATGTTACAATGGATACAATATGGAATTTGTATGTTCTATACATAGTGAGGCTGTACTTATTTTTGAGTGGGTATTACACACTGAGGTCATCCATAATGGGGGATTTTTATTATATTAATGGAATGTTTGTCACAGGTCCCTAACATAATGTGATCCATGCTTGGTTTTAGAAATAAGAGATATCATGGGATCAAACACATTGCCTATAAATGTGGGACTTGTGCAATGACGTATCCCTTTTGTAAAATGATAAGCAACCTAGTAAAGGATATGAACTGAAAATTAATGATATGATATTCATGTTTAATATGGGGATTAGGGATTATGGTTGATTCCCATGTATCCTAATTATAATAGGAATTAGATTCCTTGTAGTTTTTATTGGATCCTAACTCATTTATGGATGAGGAAATATGGTAGATCAAGAGGAGTTAGTTCCTATGAGCCAATGTAAATTAAATGAAAAGGGATTTATACCAAGGTGGATGCTCATGTCACAAATCCATCCTCTAACCTCTGATGGAAAAATAGAGGGGACCATGATAGGTTTATTGAGATTACTTGGATGGAACAAAGGAATCCTTTGAGGACATGAAATGAATAATGTCATGTGAGTGAATATCTATGGTCTATTGTGGACACTCTCCAAATCATGGGTATTCTAAAAAAATAATTATAGAAGGAGGTTCACGTGATTTGAGGGAATTTTTTTTACTTTCCTTCCTAAGAGGCCTTATATGTCCAATATTTATCACACAATCCATATGAAATGTCTGGGTGTATCTTCCTTTCAGGGATGACATGACAAAGGTATATCATTTAATCCATATGAAATGTCTATGGATGTTCACATTATCAGTGAATTGTTCACACGAACTCCATGATTTTGCAAACTTATCCTAGTCTATCTTCTGGTCAAGTATGATATGTTTAAGGGCTGTCACATGAAATTTATATACATTTTGGGGACTTCACTTGATCAAAGAACTCATCAAGTAAACCATGTAATCCCTTTACATGATAAATATCATAACTTCCATCACATAAAGCTTCCTTTATTTATAAATTTTTTTCAATTGAATTGCACAATTTTTTTCCATTGGTTGTCTATCAAGGAATCATGTGATCAAGACAAAATGTCCATAGGACTTCACATTATCCAAATGAAATGTTTAATTCCATTCACCTGATTAAGAGGTTATTTGTCAATTGACCCTTGTTGAACTTATTCCATTTGACTTTTTCTAAGTTTATCACCTAACTTTTATAAGAGTAACACTCTTATGATCATGTGATCCATTAACTCTAACAAGGATTATACTGTATTTGTTTCCTTTTATTCTTCCAATGTGAGTTTTTATATGGATCATAGACTTTGTATCTATGTGTCTCTTTATGGTGGTCAAATAATGTACCTCATCTTAAGTAAGTAGATGAATTTTTTTCATAAGACGACAATGTATTCTGAAATTTGTGTGATCGATCCATGCATCATTAGTGCCATACATCCCATATTATGTGATAAAAAGTGTGTGTGTATCTATTATATCAATACAAGCATCATCGAACCTTTAAGACTTTTACATGAACTCATTTTTATACCATCGACCATGTGACTTTGATAGGATATCTCATTATGTTCATGATAAACATGTCCAAGGGCCTTTATGTAATCAAGATGACATATCCAAGGTCCTTTATGTAACCAAGTACACATATCCAGTGGCTTTTTCATGATCAATACAATGATTACAAGAAACCATGTAATCCATTTAGTTGAAGAATAATAAAACTCCAATCACATATTTATCAAATCATTTATATATTTTTATCACTAAAATAGTTTTTTATTTTTGATAATTTTCCCCTAATTGTCCACAAGGGAAATATGTAATCAATTTGGCAATCATGAAAACCATGTTAGCCCATTTTATGATCATATAGTAATGAAATTTTTCACTAAATTTCAAGACAATATTTCATGATAAATAATAGATCTCACATCATATGGTGAACCTTGTCATGGAAAAATTTCATCCATTTTACTTTGATTCATAACATGGTATTTTGAGGATTATTTGATCCTGATTCTCACCAAGGGTTATGTGATCGCATAACATAAGTGTGTACGCCAAATTTGTCCAATCTTCTTTCCTCTCTTTTTCATTTCCCAAAGTGATACATTGGATTTTCTTATATATATATATATATATATATTCTAATTTTGAAAATGTAAATTTGGATGGAATTAATATTATTTAACAATATTCATTGTTGGATCACATCAATACAATTGAGTAAACCTCCCCTCAGTATTGATATTTACCATACTCTAATATCACCATTAATAGACTAGTTTTCCATAGGAAAATTCTCAATGAATGGTTTAACCTCCCCTTTATTCAATGCACTATTTTTGTATAGTGTGTAGTAGTTTCCCCATTACTAATATATAAACAATTCCAACCCATCATCATATCTCATTTCTATTAGAGATATTATATTGTTTATATCTAGACTTTATATTATCCTCAAATTTTTAGCAGTACCCATATTCCATTAAATTTTCACTAGCTTGTAATTTTACCTTTATAAAAGGAAACTCATGATTTCATACTCATTTCCACCATCATATTAGTTGTTTTTTTAAAGTAAAAATAAATACCTTGAGTTGTGATACTCCATTATAATTAAACACTATTTGATGAGATCCTAATTTATTTATTAAATACTTTTATTTTAGATCCTACCCATATAATACAAAATCTATAATTTAGAACATCTAATTAGTATTGAATGACTTGATCCATTATCCTTTTGTTCATATTAAAATCCTTATGTCAAGATCCTCCTCTTAAAATCAAAAACCTTGAGTCATGGTACACCTCTTGGTTTCAAGAATCATAATTCAAGATCCTCTCCTTAGTATTAAATCACAGAATTCAGGATCCTCCTTCGTACATTAACCACTATTAGTTATAATATTATAATTAGAATCAGACACCTTGATTTAATATCCACCTTTTATATTAGAACTACAATAGTCTAAATCATTATCAAGCCATTAAATTCCATGATTTGGGATCCCAATCATGGTCTAAAAGCATTTAGTGAAGACCACCCTATTTGGTTAATATTCCTAGAGTCGAGTCTCTATTCATGGTTTCAAATACCATGAAATAAAACTCTCTTCATAGAAATAGAATCCTAAAGATGAGATTATTTTAATAGTTCTAAAAAAAATATATTCAAGACCCCCATCCTAGAAAAAAATCCTAGTAAATTTCTTCTCTTATAACTAATATAATATATAAAGAACACAAAATAGAATTTGTTTTACATAGAATTATTGTTTTATTCTGAATATATCCAATTTTCATGGGGAAGGGGTTTGAATTTTTAGGCACATAAAAATATAGTTTTCAATTTTCTATGATGACTAAAATATGATCTCTAATTAGAGATAAAAATTTTAATGAGTAAATATATATTTATTGAATTTTATGATCTATATGATTTCTCAATCATTGAGTTGTGGATATCCCACATAAAGTTTTTCAAATCTATTTATGTGGTTGTAATAACCTCCTGTTAGTATTGGGTGATGGATTCTATCCATTATTAATGTAAAGTTTTTCAGAAACATATAACCCATTTTATAGTTACATTATAGATCTGTTTCACCTAAAAAATAAATTATATAGGTAAAACATATATCTAATGGATAATCACATTTTTTAAATATTTAATTTGATAGATTGTAGAGCTAAAACAGAAATTGTATTCAAAATTTTGGGTTGTTTTTAATTGAGGACATTTTTTCTAATAATTATAATGGAAATGAGGCACGATAATGTATTTAGGGTGACACTAATATCCTCATACATTGATGTATATAGAGAAATACTACTACACCCAAACACCAATGCACATTAAGAAACCACTAATGAAACTTGTACTAATGCGTCCAATTTTCACACACAAGATGAGGCACCACTAAATCCAAAACATTCCAATGTCAATCCAAGTTCTTCCATTACACGCTAATGTTATGTTGTACTCAAAATAACAGACCACTAAAATTAATTCTCAAAAATAATCCTTCAAACCAAATCCACTACATATCCATGTAGAACAACTTTGGAGATGACATTGCCACTCCAATGTAGAAAATATAAGATTTCTTATAAATTACCTCTGATAAAAAACATTCAAGGGGACAATGATCTTGGAGCCACTAGATTAATGGGAAACACTCTCTATAAGTTAAAATAATTGTTTAGTTAACCCCATATATTAAACTCATGAAAAATAAATTTTTCTCACACCTTAGTGCACACAGTAACTTACCACACCCCATATATTTTTAGACACATCATTTCAACATGATCCCCTACTATTCATATATCATCAATATAGTAACACTATTGTTTCGTAAACATAGTTCTTGGTTCCTAACATTGAACACATCATAAGTCTAGTTCACCAAGACTATTATTCAACTAATTATTGAAACTTTTATAGTGGCACAAAATAGGGCCTTATTACAATATTATCATATGCAAACCCCCAAAAATGGATATTCCCAAGAAATATTCTAGCGTACAACTTCTATTACATAACATTGAGAAGAAAATTTATTCACACACAATGTTTCAATAATCCATAAATACCATTTGAGTATATTTTAAATATATTGGTATTCACTTGATTAAAAATAGAAATTCAAAAATACATGTCATGTAAATAGTGACTCTGGGTTTTTTGTGAAAAAAGAGAACACTACATGACATATTACCAATAAAGCACATGTTGAATGTCCCACAGACTAACCATTTACCAATGAAATTGATTGTGGGAAATAAATTTATAGAAAATGTAAAAAAAATTAAAATACATACACACCAAGTAGATTCAATATTCTCTAAATAATTTTTATGGGATGAAACTAAATAGGATTGACAAAGGGGGAGGAGCCTACAATTTTTAGTTTTGTTCTGAATTTTCTCTCTTTTTATCATCAGTTTTTTTATTTTTATCATTTGTATGATATTTTATTTTATTATTCCAAATAATTTAAATTTATTTTTAGTTTAATAATTTTTTTATTTCTCGTTTAAATTAATATTTCATCGTCCTCTTACTTATTCCACACATTTCATTTATTTCATTATATTTATTTATTTATTCTACCCCCTTTATGAATGATAATAAGTGTAAAGACCCAAAGTTTTTAATGGAAATTCTCTTCTTATATTTATGTCATAAAATAACATTAAAACAAAACATAATGAACTACTAAGTGATAAGTGTCCTTTAAAAATAATTTTGTGATTGGAATTTTTAAAATCTGACATACACGGTTGTGTTCAAGATGATTTTTGGATTCTAATGAAAAAAATATTTTTTGGGTGAATAGTAACGTACCCTTAGGAATAGTAACATAACCTTATGAATAGTATTATGACCCTTATGAATATTAAATCATCTAACATAAGAGTAACCTTACCCATGAATAATTAAATAAAATTTAGACATCTTAGAAAGTGACAATTTGACCTTAGTAAATGTTTTGGAATTTTGTAAGTCATAAATAATTAATTATAAATAATTAATTAATTTAAAGGAAAATGTATTTTATTAAAATGTATTAATTATTTATAAAATAAATATCTTATAGTTTCTAGATAATTTTTTAAGACCCTACATAATTTTTGAATGCACTATAAAATCAGTTTTAATCTTAAAAATTGTTTTTAAAGTAAATTATGATTTTAATTAAATATTAAATTAATAATATTTAGGAAATTATTTTGAAAAATGGAATTAATTTTTGGATTCCAAACATAGAAAAATGGTAGGGGTAAATTTTTGGTATTTTTTTTGAAATACTTGAATTTTTGATGAATAGTAGAATCCGATAATTCACAATAAATGCTAAATAATGGATTAATTGAGTCATCGATGATGTTCTGCTGATGTAAGACCACTTGGTTCAGGATCACATGATACAATTACTATTCTTGGTCATTCAAGACTCACTATTCCTTGTCTTAGGGTAAATTAAAAAACTACTGAATTTTATATTAAGGAAACCCCTCTCCCCTCCACTATAAAAGCCACCTTTCACACCCTCATTTCCTCACACCTCTATAGCTCCAAGACTTCTCTAAACTCTGAAAAACACCTTCCATATCCCCTCCACCACGTACAAGATCTTCTGGTCTCATCAACACACCAAGATTAGGCCCATAAGGAGGTTCTCAAGAGAAGGATTCAAGAGGTAATTTCTCTCCCTCTTCTCTTTTAACTTCCTTTCAAGTTCAAGTTCATTTCTTGATCTCTTCCCACCCATCTTCATCTAAATGGTATTTTAATTCCATTATTATACATATACTATAATTTTATGATAATAATGGGATATTATATCCTCCAACCCCCTTCCCTTCTTCCTTTTATTTTATTAAAGAGAATGTTGTTCGTGAGGTGTTAATTTATCACCTTCAAGAACGACATGCTTTCTTCTTCCATTTATACCTTTATATCTAGTCATGAAACCATTTTTATGGTTGAACAAGAATATTGTATATGTATTATGTTCTATTTAAAGTTCTGGAAATAACCTATGGCCATATTACTAAGTGATAAGTTAAAACAAGTTCATTGTGATCCAAAAACTGCCCAAATTGACCCAAATAACCCCCATTTAATTCTTGTCTAATGATTTATCCACATGGATATAATATAATTCATTATAAGATAATTAAAACTCCTGTAATATCATTAATTAAATTTAATATCATTTCTGGATGTTTACTCATGTTCTACCGAAACTTCAATTTAAGAATACAAGTGAACCACCCAAGAAAAACCATAAAAACAAACATCCCCGAACAATGTTTTTTAAACTCTATAAGTCATCCAAAGGAACATAATATGACATAATGAAACCAGAATGAACCCTATTAATTTAAACATGGTTCTGTATTTATAATTAATGAATATAATTTCATTATACATGACATTAAATAGAAGAAAGCATTCAGGTACAAGGTAAGGGGAAATTCTCGAACGCAAATTTCATCCTTCGGGTTCTCCTTCTTTCACTCCATCTTGATATGGTTTGTAACAGCCCGAGATTTTATGAAAACTATTCTTTTTATTTTTATTAATATCTTGTGTTGTACGCTACACCAAAAGGAGCTTTCACAACACGCATCCTTGACTTGCCTTGCATTACACGCAATCGCAACCTTCCTCGATAGCGTGTGTAGTATGCAATACTGAGTTTCACGAAACAATGATATGTTATTAAAATATTATTAAAACTAGCCGTTATGAATAGTAATAACCACTTTTTAAAATTTTAGAAATTTTAGCTCTCAAAATGGACTTCAGTTTTGGATTCGGAGTATCGAATTTAGCCTAAGGTGAAATTTTGGTACTTTTCGGATAACTTTCATATTCTGATGAATAGTGAAAATTACTAAATTATAATTAAAAACAACTTTTTTAATCGAAATAATTAATAGCAATAAATTATTAATTTTAGTAGTTTTAAAGTATATTTAGAATATATTTTTACAATTTAATACAATTTTGGTCATTGGATGTAATTTCACATTTAAACCAGACATAATCAAGTGTCAATCTTTTGATAGATATTATTTCTTAAAAAACACGCTATTTGTTTTAACAGTGGGATTTAATTATAAAATTAATTAATGCAACTTCTATGTTATGAATTTGGTAAAATATACTTCATTTTTGAATTCGGAATATGAAATATAGCTTAGGATGAAATTTTGGCATTGTTCTGAAAAACATCAATTTTTGATGAATAGTGAAACTACTAAGTGGTAGTTAAAAAAAACTGAATTTTTCATAAAACTTAATTTTACCGCTTCTATGAATGAAATTTCAAAAATCCGAGAGACACAGTTGATGTCAGTAAGTAAAATGTGGTTCAATGAGATGAAAATAATTTTTGGTGAATAGTAACTTTTTACTTTTATTTACCAAGGTTAAAAGTAAATAGGGTAATTAAGGGTAAAAATGATATTAATAATACCCTAACACATGTCATAATCCTATTGGACAAGTGTATCTCGACCAAAAACAACCTTAAGTGTAAAATATTATCATTTAGGCCCACTTGGATTAGATTAGGACATTTATTATTAATTTATTTAAAGAATGGTTAAAATAGTTAAAATCAGAGTTTAATAAGTAAATCATTTTTAATATGGGGTTATACAAAAGATAAATTAGACTATAAATATTCATTAGAAATATAAAAAGATTTCCTATATAATGGTATTTTATTTTTAATTTTTAGACATTAAATAATTTAATTTATTTATGACACAATGATGATGCAGTAACTATCTTATTAATGAAATATTGACATAATTGATGTTATAAACACAAAAATAAATGTAATTTGAGACTTTTTATGAATCCCACTAATTTTATAGGTTACTATGATATATTAGTGTTTATTTAATCAACTTTTTTCGAACATATAATTCTGTTATGACTTTCACAAAAATTCATATATCAAATAGTGTCAAAATTCACACAAAATAGTTTTTAAATAAAATATTATATTATTAATTGTTATTTTATTCCTAAAAATCTAAGGTTTGGCCAAATGACTTAGATAAGGATATATATATTAATAATAAACAATTTGGGGTTCCTTTGGCATGTTATAGTAAGTTTATTAACCATATAGTGTAAGAAAACAAAAAGACACGGTAAAAGTTAAATTATTTAACTTAGAGTTAAATCTAATTGATAAGGTTAAAATAATAACCTAAACTTGTCTAAATCCTATTGGTTGATAGTATTTCGACCCATCCCCACTTTAGCGTTGAAATAGGACCCTTTGGAATCATTATAAACCGATTTTGACTTTAATATAAAATAATATTTTGAGATATTCCTAAGGTGCCCCTCTCCTCCCTTATAAAAGGAGACCTCCTCCCCCTCCTCCTCACACCAATTTGAGCACTCAAGCTCGGCCAACCCCTGCCAAAATCCCTTATCCACTTCCCTAGAATATTCCTAGAGGTCCTGGTCTTCTTCAAAGACCAATCTTAGTTCCCTAAGTGGAGGATTCAAAGAGGCGTTTCAAAGAAGAGGTAATAACCATTACCGATCTTTTCAATTTCTTTCTTCTTCAACTTATTCTTATTTAGTTGTTTCATGACAAAGTAATAACATCAGTATTACTTACATACTTATATGTTATTATAAATATGAAACAACCCTAATTCACCTTCTATCCATCCTACGGAAAAATGAAATCACCGCGCGTGCGTACGTACGGAATACCGTCTCCACGCCGTGGTGTAATCTATTTTCCGCCACCACCTTAATAGGATGGGTATAATGGTGTAATATTTAACTATATACAATTATTATAAAGTGATATTGATACTGAAATAATATTCATACACTTTAACACAATTCCACGACCATGGGAACGATATCATCGCTCGTGCGTACGTACGGACTACCGTCTCCACGACGCGATGAGATTCATTCTCCACATTAACCATTCATGAATGATTATAAAGCATATATAATAAATACTAATGAAATATATGACATAATAATGATACTGGATTTATGTATATTTATATGTATGTCATCTACTTAATTCCATTAAATTCAATAAGGGAACGAAAACAGTGTTCATGCATACGTACGGACTACCGTCTCCATGAACGGTGTATTTCATTCCATTATCAATATATTATATATATATATATATGTGTATATTCTGAATATATATTATATATAAATCATGTTTTACATTCTGGATATAAGTAATCATGATCCAAGTAATCATATTAATAATTACAAGTTAAAAACACGAACGACAAATGAGACGATTTTACCCAAAATGCTACTTTAACATGAATTTACAAAAGACCGGGTAATATAAATCCATAAGAGAACCATATATGATATCATAACAATGAATATGATTCTGTAATAAGTCAATAACATTATTTAAATCATTATACAGGAGGTTCGGACACGTACAAAGCAAGTCGGACCTAAGGTAAGGGATAAATTTTCAATCTCATTTTTATCCGAGATTGCTTATACATAAGTATTTACTGGGGTTACGTTTATCATCCATGACCCTGTTTTCTAAAAATGTTTTTATAAAATGTTTACCATTCTTCCATGAATGTTTAAAGTCATTTTTACCCTTTATTGACTATTTACCACATTGTATGAATGGAATCTTTCCTTTGGTTACCATATAAGGTACTTTTTGACTTTTCTGACAAAAGTACGAGGAGAATGTTATTTTTAACTTATACGGCATGAAAGGATTTTTACGGTTTCATAACACCTCATTTTCAAGAAGCTTCCTCTACAAGATTGCATGATTATTTTCAACAAAACCCATATCTTTTAAAATTGCATGGAATTTTGTGAAAAGAAAATGATTTTAAAGAAAAAAGGATATTTTCCTCAAGAATTCATTTCAAGTGTTGTTCTCAAAACTATTTTCCATCTAAGATGAAATTATTTGATATGTATGTTTGAAGTAAAATGTCTCTATGATTTAAATGGTTTCAATTTTCTTGTGCTGAAATGATATCAATTGTTTATGGATTGTGATGGCATGATGTTTAAGAATCCCATTTTATTACATGGGTTATGCAATGATGTATGATTTATGATTTTGTGGCACACATAAGAATGGTATAATTATGAGATGGGTGGGACCTATATCTCCCTCCAATGCATTGGGTAAAGATTTTATATCTCATGAGATAGAAATGGCTGGAATGGTAGGTTATACCGGTTCAGTGAAACAGGACTGAAACGAGGGTGACTCGGTTCAGAAAGGGACTTTGTCCACTAAGATAGTCTTGGCAATGAGTCTTGACTAACAAGAAATGATTCTCTATGATTATGTGTGTATGACACAAAGTTTCATGTTTTAAGTTATGATTATTGGGATTACATTTCACTTCTATGATTTATCCCATTTTATGATATTATGAGCTCTTTTGCAGGTTAAGATTTCCAAAAATGTTATGTTCTTATGAAAACTATGTGATTGATATTTCGTTTGTTTACCCTTACTGAGAATTTGAGCTCACCCTTTTATGTTTTCTTTTCCCCAGGATATAAAGAAAGGTTTTAGGTAAAAAAAAGGAAGATCTTTATGGAAGATATTGAAGATCTTTCACCATGATTAGAAGATTATATTCCGAGTTTCCAAAGACACTAAACTATTACGATCCTTGTGTGTGTGTTTTTGTTATGTACTAAGTATTCCGCAAAAGTAATGTAATATCCATGTACGTCAAGCTTCGGGTCTCTACATTTGGTATCAGAGGAAATGTTTAGTCAACCTTTGGAAACTAGGATGTGATAACTTTAGTGAGATCCCTAGAGATATTTCTAAGGTATGTCTAGGGATGTCTCTAAGGTTAAGTATACGTATAGGTTATAGTCCTAGAATTGCGCTAACTTATAATTAAACCTAAGATGTTAGATATTGAAGGTACTCCACCTTTATTATGTTGTTTTTTCTATCATAATTTTTGCCTCTCACACTATTCTTTTTGGGTTTTAGACGATGGCTGGAACCCGAAGGAACCGTGTTGATCAATGCAATGGACAATGCAATGATTGTCCTCCTGAACAAACAAATGTTATGGGAGATGGAGTGCAAAATCTTATTGTTATACTTACACAAGCTATGAATCATTATGGACTTCCAAATGAGCAGAGAAGGGAACAATATTCTATTGAGTCCTTCATGAGGCAACGTCCACCTTCTTTCAGTGGGTCTTCTGATCCACTTGTGGCTGAACAATGGATCAGTACAACTGAAAAGATATTTTCAGTTCTTCAATGTTCTGAACAAGATAAAGTCATCTTAGCAGTATATCGTTTGGAAGGTGAAGCTAATCAATGGTGGAATCTTATCAAGAATACGAGGCCAAGAGATGAAATTGAGTCCATGGAATGGGACGAGTTCAAGAACTTGTTTTTCAGTAAGTACTTCCCTCGTATTCTTCGAACAAAGATGGAGAAGGAGTTTCTTGAACTAAAGCAAAAGGATGATGAATCTGTTGGTATATACGAAGCGAATTTTACAAGACTTGCAAGGTATGCATCTGGCATTATCATCCAACCTGAAAGTAAAGTTGATCGATTTTTCAGTGGATTAAAACAAAGACTTCGAAGGGCATTAGCTATAAGAGACTTCAGTAGCTATGAAGAAATTGTGCATTGTGCTATCAAGGTAGAAATGGAAGTTTGTGTTACATATCCATCTCATGGTTTTGACAAGAAACGAAAGATGGAGTTCAAGGAGAAATCTCATAATAATGGTGAAAAGAAGATGAATGTTTCCTCATGCACAAAGTCTGGAAAGAAGCATGGTGGAGATTGTCTTAAAGGGTCTAGAAAATGTTTGAAGTGTGGAAAAGAAGGTCATCAAGCAGCTGAGTGTCGAAGTAATGGAAAAAGGGTTTCTAATGATGTGAATAAAGCAAACACTACAGAGAACGCACCACCAACACTTCAATGCATCAAGTGCAAGGAAATGGGGCATTATGCTAATAAATGCCCTAATCCAAGGGTTAGTGATGATCAACATGAACAACAACTAAAGGCAAAGGACAAAGGGAAGTCTCATGCGATCACTATTGGTGATGTTGAATATGACAACGAGGTGGTGGAATGATTAAGTGTTTATGTAATGGGATTCCAAAATAATATTGTATCATGGAGTATTGGAATAGTTATGTATTAGTCTAATGTGGTATTCAAAGTGATTGAGATATTTTTTTTGGAAATAAGATGATATGCGCATAATGAAGGGAAAACGAGAAAATGAAATGTTTAACAGTATTCATGAGCTCATGATTGATATAAGGACTAAGTGATATCATGGTTTGAGTATATAGAATTTTGAGGATTTTGGTATGTGGAAAGTGTTAACTTTTAACTGCATTCATGTTTTCACTAAGGTATTCAAGAGAATACATGATTAAGGACTTTGAATTTTTGGAATGTGACCAAAAAAACATATCTTATGATATATGGGGATCGACGATGGTGTTAAATCTCTGGTAATCGTTTTCACTATGTTATGAGAATGGACTGAAATATTATGGATAAGACTAAAGATTGGAATGGATTATGTTGGACATAAGTTAGTATTGTTTAAGGATAGAAGATTTTAGATATTATTGATGGGATGTTATAGTAATATAGTTTTAGAAAAAGGAAAACCTGCAGGACGGGCGACAGCCCATCACGTCGGACAAGGCTGTGTGGATCGAACCCACAACCAAAGTGCGACTGGCCTTCATTGCCTACCACTAGCCTACAGGAAGTCCCTGTTTAGTAGAAACTAGTTTTATTATATTAAACAGTATAATATATGAAGTATAAGTCCATTTTAGTAACCATATATGATTAATCTCACTATAGATCGACTTATGTATATAATTTTTGCTAACCTTTTGTTTGAGACAGATGGAATGACTCGTCATTCTATCACATGATCTGCTAACACTTCACGAATAACAAATTCAACTTCATTTATTTAAGAGATGAAGTGGAAATTGTTCAAGGCACGAACAACAGTGAGATTGTACCAAAATAAAGTAAGTATTTATTCTAATTCAAATTTTCAACTTTAGGGAAATGATCTTGAAAACCAAAAATGTTGTCCTAGTGATCTTATACCTGATGAATCAGATGGTACCTTAGATCGTCACAAATTTATGGCTTTGTGATTGCTGGCTTTTTCATAGCCATGTTCTCTACCACTCTCCATCAGAACATGATGGTTAGATTTCTCTTCCATATCCATATTTTCACCTATGTGGAAACCCAGTGATTAGTTTATTTGGGTAATCGTTACATTTCATACTTTATTTTTTAAAGACAAGTTTTGGTATTCCTTTTTACGATGTGGGTTTCTATTAAAGAAACTTTCGAATAGTAATCTATTTATAACCCCGACGAATTTCGAGGGCGAAATTCATTTTAATGGGGGTAGAATGTAACAGCCCGATATTTTATGAAAACTATTCTTTTTATTTTTATTAATGTCTTGTGTTGTACGCTACACCAAAAGGAGCTTGCACAACACGCATCCTTGACTTGCCTTGCATTACACGCAATCGCAACCTTCCTCGATAGTGTGTGTAGTACGCAATACTGAGTTTCACGAAACAACGATATGCTATTAAAATATTATTAAAACTAGCCGTTATGAATAGTAATAACCACTTTTTAAAATTTTAGAAATTTTAGCTCTCAAAATGGACTTCAGTTTTGGATTCGGAGTATCGAATTTAGCCTAAGGTGAAGTTTTGGTACTTTTCAGATAACTTTCATATTCTGATGAATAGTGAAAATTACTAAATTATAATTAAAAACAACTTTTTTAATCGAAATAATTAATAGTGATAAATTATTAATTTGAGTGGTTTTAAAGTATATTTAGAATATATTTTTACAATTTAATACAATGTTGGTCATTGGATGTAATTTCACATTTAAACCAGACATAATCAAGTGTCAATCTTTTGATAGATATTGTTTCTTAAAAAACACGCTATTTGTTTTAACAGCGGGATTTAATTATAAAATTAATTAATGCAACTTCTATGTTATGAATTTGGTAAAATAGACTTCATTTTTGAATTCGGAATATGAAATATAGCTTAGGATGAAATTTTGGCATTGTTCTGAAAAACATCAATTTTTGATGAATAGTGAAACTACTAAGTGGTAGTTAAAAAAACTGAATTTTTCATAAAACTTAATTTTACCGCTTCTGTGAATGGAATTTCAAAAATCCGAGAGACACGGTTGATGTCAGTAAGTAAAATGTGGTTCAATGAGATGAAAATAATTTTTGGTGAATAGTAACTTTTTACTTTTATTTACCACGGTTAAAAGTAAATAGGGTAATTAAGGGTAAAAATGATATTAATATTACCCTAACACATGTCATAATCCTATTGGACAAGTGTATCTCGACCAAAAACAACCTTAAGTGTAAAATATTATCATTTAGGCCCACTTGGATTAGATTAGGACATTTATTATTAATTTATTTAAAGAATGGTTAAAATAGTTAAAATCAAAGTTTAATAAGTAAATCATTTTTAATACGGGGTTATACAAAAGATAAATTAGACTATAAATATTCATTAGAAAGATAAAAATATTTCCTATATAGTGGTAATTTATTTGTAATTTTTAGACATTAAATAATTTAATTTATTTATGACACAATGATGATGCAGTAATTATCTTATTAATGAAATATTGACATAATTGATGTTATAAACACAAAACTAAATGTAATTTGAGACTTTTTATGAATCCCACTAATTTTATAGGTTACTATGATATATTAGTGTTGATTTAATCAACTTGGTTCGAACATATAATTCTTTTATGACTTTCAAAAAAATTCATATATCAAATAGTGTCAAAATTGACACAAAATAGTTTTTAAATCAAATATTATATTATTAATTGTTATTTTATTCCTAAAAATCTAAGGTTCGGCCAAATGACTTAGATAAAGATATATATATTAATAATAAACAATTTGGGGTTCGTTTGGCATGTTATAGTAAGTTTCTTAACCATATAGTGTAAGAAAACAAAAAGACACGGTAAAAGTTAAATTATTTAACTTAGAGTTAAATCTAATTGATAAGGTTAAAATAATAACCTAAACTTGTCTAAATCCTATTGGTTGATAGGATTTAGACCCATCCCCACTTTATCTTTGAAATAAGACCCTTTGGAATCATTATAAACCGATTTTGACTTTAATATAAAATAATATTTTGAGATATTCCTAAGGTGCCCCTCTCCTCCCTTATAAAAGGAGACCTCCTCCCCCTCCTCCTCACACCAATTTGAGCACTCAAGCTCGGAACAACCCCACCAAAATCCCTTCTCCACTTCCCTAGAATAATACTATAGGTCCTGGTCTTCTTCAAAGACCAATCTTAGTTCCCTAAGTGGAGGATTCAAAGAGGCGTTTCAAAGTAGAGGTAATAACCATTACCGATCTTTTCAATTTCTTTCTTCTTCAACTTCTTCTTCTTTAGTTGTTTCATGACAAAGTAATAACATCAGTATTACTTACATACTTATATGTTATTATAAATATGAAACAACCCTAATTCACCTTCTATCCATCCTACGGAAAAATGAAATCACGGCGCGTGCGTACGTACGGAATACCGTCTCCACGCCGTGGTGTAATCTATTTTCCGCCACCACCTTAATAGGATGGGTATAATGGTGTAATAAGTAACTATATATTATTATTATAAAGTGATATTGATACTGAAATAATATTCATACACTTTAACACAATTCCACGACCATGGAAACGATATCATCGCTCGTGCGTACGTACGGACTACCGTCTCCACGACGCGATAAGATTCATTCTCCACATTAACCATTCATGAATGATTATAAAGCATATATAATAAGTACTAATGAAATATATGACATAATAATGATACTGGATTTATGTATATTTATATGTATGTCATCTACTTAATTCCATTCAATTCAATAAGGGAACGAAAATAGCGTTCATGCGTACGTACGGACTACCGTCTCCATGAACGGTGTATTTCATTCCATTATCAATATATTATATATATATATATATATGTATATTCTGAATATATATTATATATAAATCATGTTTTACATTCTGGATATAAGTAATCATGATCCAAGTAATCATATTAATAATTACAAGTTAAAAACACGAACGACAAATGAGACGATTTTACCCAAAATGCTACTTTAACATGAATTTACAAAAGACCGGGTAATATAAAGCCATAAGAGAACCATATATGATATCATAACAATGAATATGATTCTGTAATAAGTCAATAACATTATTTAAATCATTATGCAGGAGGTTCGGACACGTACAAAGCAAGTCGGACCTAAGGTAAGGGATAAATTTTCAATCTCATTTTTATCCGAGATTGCTTATACATAAGTATTTACTGGGGTTACGTTTATCATCCATGACCGTGTTTTCTAAAAATGTTTTTATAAAATGTTTACCATTCTTCCATGAATGTTTAAAGTCATTTTTACCCTTTATTGACTTTTTACCACATTGTATGAATGGAATCTTTCCTTTGGTTACCATATAAGGTACTTTTTGACTTTTCTGACAAAAGTACGAGGAGAATGTTATTTTTAACTTATACAGCGTGAAAGGATTTTTACGGTTTCATAACACCTCATTTTCAAGAAGCTTCCTCTACAAGATTGCATGATTATTTTCAACAAAACCCTTATCTTTTAAAATTGCATGGAATTTTGTGAAAAGAAAATGATTTTAAAGAAAAAAGGATATTTTCCTCAAGAATTCATTTCAAGTGTTGTTCTCAAAACTATTTTCCATCTAAGATGAAATTATTTGATATGTATGTTTGAAGTAAAATGTCTCTATGATTTAAATGGTTTCAATTTTCTTGTGATGAAATGATATCAATTGTTTATGGATTGTGATGGCATGATGTTTAAGAATCCCATTTTATTACATGGGTTATGCAATGATGTATGATTTATGATTTTGTGGCACACATAAGAATGGTATAATTATGAGATGGGTGGGACCTATATCTCCCTCCAATGCATTGGGTAAAGATTTTATATCTCATGAGATAGAAATGGCTGGAATGGTAGGTTATACCGGTTCAGTGAAACAGGACTGAAACGAGGGTGACTCGGTTCAGAAAGGGACTTTGTCCACTAAGATAGTCTTGGCAATGAGTCTTGACTAACAAGAAATGATTCTCTATGATTATGTGTGTATGCCACAAAGTTTCATGTTTTAAGTTATGATTATTGGGATTACATTTCACTTCTATGATTTATCCCATTTTATGATATTATGAGCTCTTTTGCAGGTTAAGATTTCCAAAAATGTTATGTTCTTATGAAAACTATGTGATTGATATTTCGTTTGTTTACCCTTACTGAGCATTTGAGCTCACCCTTTTATGTTTTCTTTTCCCCAGGATATAAAGAAAGGTTTTAGGTAAAAAAAAGGAAGATCTTTATGGGAGATATTGAAGATCTTTCACCATGATTAGAAGATTATATTCCGAGTTTCCAAAGACACTAAACTATTACGATCCTTGTGTGTGTGTTTTTGTTATGTACTAAGTATTCCGCAAAAGTAATGTAATATCCATGTACGTCAAGCTTCGGGTCTCTACATTTGGTATCAGAGGAAATGTTTAGTCAACCTTTGGAAACTAGGATGTGATAACTTTAGTGAGATCCCTAGAGATATTTCTAAGGTATGTCTATGGATGTCTCTAAGGTTAAGTATACGTATAGGTTATAGTCCTAGAATTGCGCTAACTTATAATTAAACCTAAGATGTTAGATATTGAAGGTACTCCACCTTTATTATGTTGTTTTTCCTATCATAATTTTTGCCTCTCACACTATTCTTTTTGGGTTTTAGACGATGGCTGGAACCCGAAGGAACCGTGTTGATCAATGAAATGGACAATGCAATGATTGTCCTCCTGAACAAACAAATGTTATGGGAGATGGAGTGAAAAATCTTATTGTTATACTTACACAAGCTATGAATCATTCTGGACTTCCAAATGAGCAGAGAAGGGAACAATATTCTATTGAGTCCTTCATGAGGCAACGTCCACCTTCTTTCAGTGGGTCTTCTGATCCACTTGTGGCTGAACAATGGATCAGTACTACTGAAAAGATATTTTCAGTTCTTCAATGTTCTGAACATGATAAAGTCATCTTAGCAGTATATCGTTTGGAAGGTGAAGCTAATCAATGGTGGAATCTTATCAAGAATACGAGGCCAAGAGATGAAATTGAGTCCATGGAATGGGACGAGTTCAAGAACTTGTTTTTCAGTAAGTACTTCCCTCGTATTCTTCGAACAAAGATGGAGAAGGAGTTTCTTGAACTAAAGCAAAAGGATGATGAATCTGTTGGTATATACGAAGCGAATTTTACAAGACTTGCAAGGTATGCATCTGGCATTATCATCCAACCTGAAAGTAAAGTTGATCGATTTTTCAGTGGATTAAAACAAAGACTTTGAAGGGCATTAGCTTTAAGAGACT
Source organism: Viscum album (assembly GCA_963277665.1). Taxonomy (NCBI): domain Eukaryota; kingdom Viridiplantae; phylum Streptophyta; class Magnoliopsida; order Santalales; family Viscaceae; genus Viscum; species Viscum album. Next base: position 1,321,979,830 of record OY728142.1, on the reverse strand, counting down.
TCAGTAGCTATGAAGAAATTGTGTGTTGTGCTATCAAGGTAGAAATGGAAGTTGGTGTTACATATCCATCTCATGGTTTTGACAAGAAACGAAAGATGGAGTTCAAGGAGAAATCTCATAATAATGGTGAAAAGAAGATGAATGTTTCCTTATGCACAAAGTCTCGAAAGAATCATGGTGGAGATTGTCTTAAAGGGTCTAGAAAATGTTTGAAGTGTGGAAAAGAAGGTCATCAAGCAGCTGAGTGTCGAAGTAATGGAAAAAGGGTTTCTAATGATGTGAATAAAGCAAACACTACAGAGAACGCACCACCAACACTTCAATGCTTCAAGTGCAAGGAAATGGGGCATTATGCTAATAAATGCCCTAATCCAAGGGTTAGTGATGATCAACATGAACAACCACTAAAGGCAAAGGACAAAGTGAAGTCTCATGCGATCACTATTGGCGATGTTGAATATGACAACGAGGTGGTGGAATGATTAAGTGGTTATGTAATGGGATTCCAAAATAATATTGTATCATGGAGTATTGGAATAGTTATGTATTTGTCTAATGTGGTATTCAAAGTGATTGAGATATTTTTTTTGGAAATAAGATGATATGCGCATAATGAAGGGAAAACGAGAAAATGAAATGTTTAATAGTATTCATGAGCTCATGATTGATATAAGGACTAAGTGATATCATGGTTTGAGTATATAGAATTTTGAGGATTTTGGTATGTGGAAAGTGTTAACTTTTAACTGCATTCATGTTTTCACTAAGGTATTCAAGAGAATACATGATTAAGGACTTTGAATTTTTGGAATGTGACCAAAAAAACATATCTTATGATATATGGGGATCGACGATGGTGTTAAATCTCTGGTAATCGTTTTCACTATGTTATGAGAATGGACTGAAATATTATGGATAAGACTAAAGATTGGAATGGATTATGTTGGACATAAGTTAGTATTGTTTAAGGATAGAAGATTTTAGATATTATTGATGGGATGTTATAGTAATATAGTTTTAGAAAAAGGACAACCTGCAGGACGGGCGACAGCCCATCACGTCGGACAAGGCTGTGTGGATCGAACCCACAACCAAAGTGGGACTGGCCTTCATTGCCTACCACTAGCCTACAGGAAGTCCCTGTTTAGTAGAAACTAGTTTTATTATATTAAACAGTATAATATATGAAGTATAAGTCCATTTTAGGAACCATATATGATTAATCTCACTATAGATCGACTTATGTATATAATTTTTGCTAACCTTTTGTTTGAGACAGATGGAATGACCCATCATTCTATCACATGATCTGCTAACACTTCACGAATAACAAATTCAACTTCATTTATTTAAGAGATGAAGTGGAAATTGTTCAAGGCACGAACAACAGTGAGATTGTACCAAAATAAAGTAAGTATTTATTCTAATTCAAATTTTCAACTTTAGGGAAATGATCTTGAAAACCAAAAATGTTGTCCTAGTGATCTTATACCTGATGAATCAGATGGTACCTTAGATCGTCACAAATTTATGGCTTTGTGATTGCTGGCTTTTTCATAGCCATGTTCTCTACCACTCTCCATCAGAACATGATGGTTAGATTTCTCTTCCATATCCATATTTTCACCTATGTGGAAACCCAGTGATTAGTTTATTTGGGTAATAGTTACATTTCATACTTTATTTTTTAAAGACAAGTTTTGGTATTCCTTTTTACGATGTGGGTTTCTATTAAAGAAACTTTCGAATAGTAATCTATTTATAACCCCGACGAATTTCGAGGGCGAAATTCATTTTAATGGGGGTAGAATGTAACAGCCCGATATTTTATGAAAACTATTCTTTTTATTTTTATTAATGTCTTGTGTTGTACGCTACACCAAAAGGAGCTTGCACAACACGCATCCTTGACTTGCCTTGCATTACACGCAATCGCAACCTTCCTCGATAGTGTGTGTAGTACGCAATGAAGGATTATAAAGCATATATAATAAGTACTAATGAAATATATGACATAATAATGATACTGTATTTATGTATATTTATATGTATGTCATCTACTTAATTCCATTCAATTCAATAAGGGAACGAAAATAGCGTTCATGCGTACGTACGGACTACCGTCTCCATGAACGGTGTATTTCATTCCATTATCAATATATTATATATATATATATATGTATATTCTGAATATATATTATATATAAATCATGTTTTACATTCTGGATATAATTAATCATGATCCAAGTAATCATATTAATAATTACAAGTTAAAAACACGAACGACAAATGAGACGATTTTACCCAAAATGCTACTTTAACATGAATTTACAAAAGACCGGGTAATATAAAGCCATAAGAGAACCATATATGATATCATAACAATGAATATGATTCTGTAATAAGTCAATAACATTATTTAAATCATTATACAGGAGGTTCGGACACGTACAAAGCAAGTCGGACCTAAGGTAAGGGATAAATTTTCAATCTCATTTTTATCCGAGATTGCTTATACATAAGTATTTACTGGGGTTACGTTTATCATCCATGACCGTGTTTTCTAAAAATGTTTTTATAAAATGTTTACCATTCTTCCATGAATGTTTAAAGTCATTTTTACCCTTTATTGACTTTTTACCACATTGTATGAATGGAATCTTTCCTTTGGTTACCATATAAGGTACTTTTTGACTTTTCTGACAAAAGTACGAGGAGAATGTTATTTTTAACTTATACGGCGTGAAAGGATTTTTACGGTTTCATAACACCTCATTTTCAAGAAGCTTCCTCTACAAGATTGCATGATTATTTTCAACAAAACCCTTATCTTTTAAAATTGCATGGAATTTTGTGAAAAGAAAATGATTTTAAAGAAAAAAGGATATTTTCCTCAAGAATTCATTTCAAGTGTTGTTCTCAAAACTATTTTCCATCTAAGATGAAATTATTTGATATGTATGTTTGAAGTAAAATGTATCTATGATTTAAATGGTTTCAATTTTCTTGTGATGAAATGATATCAATTGTTTATAGATTGTGATGGCATGATGTTTAAGAATCCCATTTTATTACATGGGTTATGCAATGATGTATGATTTATGATTTTGTGGCACACATAAGAATGGTATCATTATGAGATGGGTGGGACCTATATCTCCCTAAAATGCATTGTGTAAAGATTTTATATCTCATGAGATAGACATGGCTGGAATGGTAGGTTATACTGGTTCAGTGAAACAGGACTGAAATGAGGGTGACTCGGTTCAGAAAGGGACTTTGTCCACTAAGATAGTCTTGGCAATGAGTCTTGACTAACAAGAAATGATTCTATATAATTATGTGTGTATGACACAAATTTTCATGTTTTAAGTTATGATTATTGGGATTACATTTCACTTCTATGATTTATCCCATGTTATGATATTATGAGCTCTTTTGCAGGTTAAGATTTCCAAAAATGTTATGTTCTTATGAAAATTATGTGATTGATATTTCATTTCTTTACCCTTACTGAGCATTTGAGCTCACCCTTTTATGTTTTCTTTTCCCCAGGATATAAAGAAAGGTTTTAGGTAAAAAAAAAGGAAGATCTTTATGGGAGATATTGAAGATATTTCACCACGATTAGAAGATTATATTCCGAGTTTCCAAAGACACTAAACTATTACAATCCTTGTGTGTGTGTTTTTGTTATGTACTAAGTATTCCGCAAAAGTAATGTAATATCCATGTGCGTCAAGCTTCGGGTATCTACATGGTTACCCCTTAAAGATAATTTATTCATAATTATCTTACATTTTCTGGGATATAAATGTTTTCTAATGATGTTTATGTCTAACTAATTTTTTTCCAAAAGAACTCTTCTTTCAAGAACTCAACTTTTAACTCTCATTCATGGTTGATTGTTCTTGTATCAAGTATCTTGTTCCCTCTTTCTTTTTGGAACCCAAAGATTATGAATGTATTCTTATGATATTAAACCCATTCCTTTATATGGGTTAGTTATTTTCAATTTTGATAGGTGTTTTATGTGGCAATAATGATAATGATAATGTTATTATGTGACGGGTGAGCCTTGAATTATATAGTGCAATATGAATGTTTCAAAGTGATGGGTGCGCCAGGAATTATACAACGCTCCAATGCATTAGGTAAAGTGATTAATCTCATGAGTAAATGTGAAATGATGTGTGAACCAGATGCTATCTTGGTTCACAAGTATGTGTGGTAGTTAACCACTAGGACATGATGTTTCATTTTTATGCATTGCCACATTTCAAGTCTTTTATTTATGCTCCTCTCATGTTCATGATCATTTTCCTATGTTATGATTATGCTCAAGCCATGCTATATTGTTCTTATCTATACTATTAATAGGCTTCTAGCCCACCCCTTTTGATGTATATCTTCAGGTGGCTACATGTACTAAGGAGTGGACAAGTGCCAATAAGAATCTAGAGAAGAAGAAATTAAATAAATATTTGTGCTTGATGTTGTATTTGTTATGTATGGTCCTATTTTGCCCAAGACACTAAAAATTTGGATCCTATATGTGTAATACTATTATGTTGTTTATCTTTGAAATTATGTAATAGTAATATAATAAAAGTCCGGGTCGCCATAGTTGGTATCAGAGTTAAGGTTTAGTTAATTTGGGAATTAGGATTAGTGAACCCTAGAGAAAACCTCTAGTGTGAGATTAAGTACAAATACACACACAAGAGTATTTACCTAGGGATCCCATATGTTATGTTTTTGGTATAAACTATTTAAATAAATAAGTTATTCATGACTTGTTTACTTATGTTTTGTTCTAACCTATTCTATTTTAGAAAATGGGGGGAACCAGGAGAAACCAGGCCAACAACTCATGTGAGGGACAATGTAACGATTTCTCAAACGACATCCCCAATGATTTGGGAGGTGGAGTTCAAAACTTCATGGAGATGCAAACCAAATTATATCAGGTTATGAATAATAACCATAATAATGGGTAACATCCTCCTTCACTAAATAGGAATCAACTGGATATCGAATGTTTTATGTAGAAATAACCACCGACGTTTTGTGGATCTTCCGATCCACTAGTTATAGAACAGTGGGTCAACTCCAAGGAGAATATCTTTTCTTTTATTGACTATTCTAAGATGGAGAAGTTGACCCTATCCATTTATCATCTAGATGGAGAAGCTGATCAATGGTGGTCTTTGATTAAGAACACCAAGCCAAGGGAGGAAATTGAAGAGATGGAATGAGAAGACTTTAAGATAATGTTTCTTAATAAGTACTTCCCACAAACTCTTTTCACGAAGATAGAGAGAGAATTCATAGAGCTCAAGCCAAAAGAAGAAGAATCTATCACAACCTATGAAGAAAATTTTACAAGGCATGCAAGGTATGCTTCAGGTTTTTTTATCAACAATGATAGCAAAATTGATAGATTCTTTAGTGGATTAAAACCACACCTTAGAAAGGCTCTTGCAATTTGGGGCTTTGGGAGTTATGAAGAATTTTTTCGATGTGCTCTCAAATTGGATATGGATTTTGGATAATGGTCACATGGCTATGGTGATAAGAAAATAAAGATGGAGTTTCAAGCTGGTGGATCTAATGACAAAGGTGGGAAGAAAAATCAGTGACCCACATGCCAAAAATGTGGGAAGTTTCACTATGGAAACTGCCTCAAAGGGATGGGGAAATGCTTCAAGTGTGGGAAAGAAGGACACCATTCTCAAGAGTGTTGAAAAGACACGAAAAGGAAGGAGAATGTTGCCGATGAAAGGAGATAACCACTCATGGTTCAATGCTATAACTGTAGGGGGCTAGGGAACTATGCAAACCAGTGCACTAAACCTCGAGCTCTCGAGGGTAATCAGCGTCAGCAGCCACCAAAGCCAAAGGAACAAGGGAAGGCTTATGCCATCACTACTACGGAGGTAGAGCATGATAATGAAGTCGTACAGGGTACACTTCCTATTCACTCAAGAATGGAAAAAGTCTTATTTGATTCTGGTTCTACACATTCCTTTATATCTTGCAAGTTTGATAGAACTATAGAATTGAAGACCTGAAACCTTGAAGTATAGTTATTTTTAAAAACACCAAGTGGAGAAATCATTGCAACCCAAGTGTTTGACTCTTCTCTTGTTGGCGTATGTGGAAAGATTCTTCCATAAAATCTCGTAATACTTCCCTTGGTGAAATTTGACGCAATAATGTGAATAGATTGGATCTCGTTATATAGAGAACATATCAACTGTCAGGAAAACGAAATATCTTTTTATATTATGAACCATCCCATGCTCCACTACAAATGCAAGGAAGATCATGAATCTCCTTTGAAAAATCCTTCAATTGTGTGGGTGCTAATTCCTTAGGAAGAAGCATACCTCGCCCAAATGGTTGAGTCGAAGTAAAGAGCCAACCTTGAAGAAATTCCCATCGTGAGGGAATACAATGATGTATTTCTTAAAGAGTTACCCGAAATTCTCCCGGATCATGAGGTAGAGTTCTCAAATGAACTCATGCCCGGAGCTACTCCAATCTCGAAGTGTCCCTATACGATGGATCCTATTGAACTGTAGGAGTTAAAGAAGAAGCTGCAAGAGCATCTAGACAAAGGGTTCATACACCCTAGTGCATCACCTTGGGGTGCACTAGTGCTCATTGTGAAGAAGAAGGATGGAACTATGTGGCTGTGTATCGATTATCGGGAACTCAACAAGATCACCATAAAGAACAAGTATCATCTCCCAAGGATTGATGACTTGTTCGACTAGTTTTCTAGAGCTCAATACTTATAAAAGGTGGATATTCATTATGGATATCATCAGGTAAAGGTGAAGAAGGAAGATATTTAGAATATTTCCTTCCATACAAGGTATGAGCACTATGGTTTTTTTGGTGATGCCCTTTGGACTTACTAATGCCCCTGAAATCTTCATGGATTTGATGAATAGAGTCTTTAGACATTACCTCGATAAATTTGTGGTAGTGCTTATTGATGATATTATCATCTACTCCAAGAGCAAGGAGGAACATGAAGAACATCTAAGACTTGTGTTGGAAACATTGAGAAAGGATAAGTTGTATGCCAAGTTCATCAAGTGTGACTTTTGGATGAAGAAAGTCACGTTCTTAGGACATGTGATCACAAGTGAGGGAATTTCTGTGGATCCTTCATAAACAAATGCGATCGAGGAATGGCCTAGTTCCTCTATTGTCACAGAAATCCATAGTTTTCTTGGATTAGCTGGGTACTACCGATGTTTTGTGAGAAACTTCTCATGATTGTCAAGCCCACTAACTAAGTTAACAAGGAAAGGGGTAAAGTATGTCTGGACAGAAGAATGTGAGGGAAGCTTCAAGGAGATAAATAGAAGGCTGATCATTCCACCTGTACTCACACTACTGAAAAGTGGAGAAAGTTTTGTGATATATAGTGATGCTTTAAAGAAAGGATTTGGTTTTGTACTCATGAAAAATGAAAATGTGATAGCCTACACCTCACGACAGTTGAAGATCCATGAGCAGAACTACCCGACTAATGATCTAGAGCTGGCAGCCGTGATATTTTCCTTGAAAATATGTTGCCACTACCTTTATGGTGAGAAGTGTGACATATACACCGACCATAAGAGCTTAAATTATATATTCACACAAAAGGAGCTCAAAATGTGTCAAAGGAGATGGTTAGAGCTAATAAAGGATTACGATTTCTCTATTCAATATCATCCGGGAAAGGCGAACAAGGTAGTTGATGCTCTAAGAAGAAAATAACTTTCTACTCTATCCATGTTATGGATTGAGAAAAACCCTATCTTCTTGGATATGAAAATAATGGATTTGGAAATTATAAGGACAGGGGATACATCCTACCTTTCCCAAATGATTGCGCAACCATCCATCTAGGAGAATATTAAGGAAGCACAAAGGGATGATGTGGAGATACAAAAGAGGGTGAATGAAGTAAAGTAATGGAAGCTACAAGAGTTCCATATCGACGATGATGGTGTGATTCGGTTTGGAACGCAGCTTTGTGTGCCTTCATCACCCGGGATAAAGAAGGAGTTATTGGATAATGCACATAGCTCAACTTTCTCTATCCATACTAGGAGTACCCAGATGTACTGTGTTCTCAGAGAACACTTCTGGTGGGATAACATAAAGATGGAGATTTCGGAATATATATCAAGGTTCTTGGTATGTCATTAATTTAAAGCTGAGTGACCAAAGTCCAAGGGTATGATGCACCCATTTCCTATACCCATGTGGAAATGGGAAAATGTTACTATGTACTTTGTCATGGGTCTCCTGAAGACATCAAATAGAAATAATGTAATATGGGTTGTGGTTGATTGACTCACTAAGACTGCCCATTTTATTGCTATTCGGGAAGATCTCTTACTTGAACAACTTTCAAATAAATATGTGAAGGAAGTGGTGAGACTGAACGGTGTTCCACTCTCAATTATCTTTGACTGTGATCCAAGGTTTACATCTAAGTTCTGGAGGAGCCTTCAACATGCTTTGAGTACTGAATTAAATTTCAGCACGACCTATCACCCCCAAACTGATGGCCAGTCTGAAAGGACTATTCAAATGCTTGAAGATATGATAAGAGCCTTCTCTCTTGAATTCAAAGGTGGTTGGGATTAACATCTCCCATTGGTTGAGTTCTCATACAATAATATCTTCTACTTGAGTATCCAGATGGATCCATATAAAGCTCTGTATGGAAAGGGATGTAGAATTCCAACCTGTTGGGATGAAGTTGGAGAAAGAAATCTACTTGGACCCAATCTTGTTTAAGAGATGACAGAGAAGGTTCAACTCATCCAGAAACACATCAAAGCTGCTCAAAGTCAGCAAAAGAGCTATGTTGAAAACCTTTGAAGGGACATGGAGTTTGACGTTGGAGATAAAGTCTTCATTCGAATATCTCCATGGAAGAGAGTCATGTGATTCAGGAAGAAAGGGAAGCTAAGCCCAAGCTATATTGGACCCTTTGAAATCCCTGACCGCATAGGAGCCATGGCCTATCATCTTACACTTCCACCAAATATGGATCAAGTTTATGATGTTTTTCATGTATCATTACTGAGGAATTACATACCAGACCCCTCGTATGTACTAAACTCAGAGGTGGTGCAGCTTGAAGATGATCTCTCCTATGAGGAGCAGCCAGTAAAGATTCTGGATCAGAGAGATAAGGTTCTACACAACAAGACAACCCATCTTGTTAAAGTTTTGTGAAGGAACCATAAGTTTTAGGAAGCAACTTGGGAACCAGAAGAGGCAATGAAGGAAAAACACCCTCACCTGTTTTTGTAAAGTGAAATTTCGGGGGTGAAATTTCTCAAGGGGGGAAGAATGTAATGACCCAAATTTTTCAATGGAAATTCCCTTATTATATTTATGTCATAAAAAAACATGAAAAAAACATAATGAACTACTAAGTGATAAGTGTCCTTCAAAAATAATTTTGTGATTGGAATTTTGAAAATCCGATATGCACGGTTGTGTTCAAGATGATTTTTGGAGTCTAATGAAACAAAAATAGTTTTCAATGAATAGTAACATACCCTTAGGAATAGTAACATACCCTTATGAATAGAATTATGACCCTTATGAATATTAAATCATCCAACATAAGAGTAACCTTACCCATGAATAATTAAATAAAATTTAGACATCTTAGAAAGTGACAATTTGACCTTAGTAAACATTATAGAATTTTGTAAGTCATAAATAATTAATTATAACTAATTAATTAATTTAAATGAAAATATATTTTCTTAAAATGGATTTATTATTTATAAAATCAATTTCTTATATATTTTAGATAATTTTATAAGACCCTATGTAATTTTTGAAAGCACAATAAAATCAGTTTTAATCTTAAAAAGTGTTTTTAAGTAAATTATGATTTTAATTGAATATTAAATTAATAATATTTATGAAATTATTTTTGAAAAATGGACTTCATTTTTGGATTTTACACATTGAAAATTGTTAGGGTTAAATTTTTTGGATTTTTTTTGAAAAACTGGAATTTTTTATGAATAGTAGAATCTGATAATTCACAATAAATGCTAAATAATGGATTAATTGAGTCATCGATGATGTTATGATGATGTAAGCCCACTTAATTCAGGATAACATGATAAAATTACTCTTATTAGTCATTAAATACTCACTATTCCTAGTCTTATAGGAAATTGATAAACTAATGAATTTTATATTAAGGAAACCCCTCTCCCCTCCACTATAAAAGTCACCCTTCACACCCTCATTTACTCACACCTCTCAAGCTCCAAGCCTTCTCTAAACTCTACCCAAACACCATTCCTATACCCTACCCCACGTCCAAGAGCTTCTGGTCTCATCAAAAGACAAATATTAGGCCCTTAAGGAGGTTCTAAAAAGAAGGATTCAAGAGGTAATTTCTCTCCCTCTTCTCCTTTAATTTTCTTTCAAGTTCAAGTTAATTTCTTGATCTCTTCCCACCCATCTCCATACAAATGGTACTGTAACTCCAGTATTATACATATACTGTAATTTTATGTTTCTAATGGGATATTATATCATCCAACCCCCTTTCCCTCTTCCTTTTATTTTATTAGAGAGAACATTGTTCGTGAGGTGTTAATTTATCACCTTCAAGAATGACATGCTTTATTCTTCCATTTCTACCATCAGATCTGGTCATGAAACCATTTTTATGGTTGAAACAGAGTATTTTATATGTATTATGTTCTATTTGAAGTTATAGAAATAACCTATGGCCATATCATTAAGTGATAAGTTAAAACAAGTTCGTTGTGATCCAAAAACCGCCCAAATTGACCCAAATAACCATCATTTAAATCTTATCTAATGATTCATCCACATGGATCTAATATAATTCATTATAAGATCATTCAAAATATTTTAATATCATTAATGACATGTAATATAATTTTTGTATGTTTACTCATGTTCTACCCAAACTCCAATTTAAGAATACAAGTGAACCACCCAAGAAAAACCATAAAAACAAACATCCCCGAACAATGTTTTTTAAACTCTATAAGTCATCCAAAGGAACATAATATGACATAATGAAACCAGAATGAACCCTATTAATGTAAACATGGTTCTGGATTTCTAATTAATGAATATAATGTCATTATACAGGAAATTAAAGAGAAGGAAGCATTTGGGAACAAGGTAAGGGGAAATTCTCAAACCCAACTTTCATCCTTCAGGTTCTCGTTCTTTCACTCCATTTTGATATGGTTACTCCTTAAAGATCATTTCTTCATAATTATCTTAACTTTTATGGTAAATAAATGTTTTCTAATGAATTTTATGTCTAACCAAATGTTTTCCCAGAGAACTCTTCTTTTAATAACTCAACTTTTACCTCTCATTCATGGTTGATGGTTCTTGTATCAAGTATCTTGTTCCATCTTTCTTTTGGGAACCCCAAGCTTATGAATTTATTCATATGAGATGAAACCCATTCCTTTACATGGGTTAGTTATGTTCACTTTTGATATGTGTTCTATGTGGCAATCATGATAATGATAATGTTATGATGTGACGGGTGCGCCCGGAATTATATAGCGCAATATGAATGTTTCAAAGTGACAGGTGCACCCGGAATTATAAAGCACTCCAATGCATTGGGTAAAGTGAGGAATCTCATGAGTAAATGTAAAATGATGTGTGAACAAGTTGATATCTTGGTTCACAAGTATGTGTGATAGTTAACCACTAAGACATGATGTTTCATTTTTATGCATTACCACATTCCAAGTCTTTTATTTATGCTCCTATCATGTTCATGATGTTTTGCCTATGTTATGATTATTCTCACCCCATGCTATATTTTTTTTATATATCCTCTTACTGGGCTTCTAGCTCACCCATTTTGATATATATCTTCAGGTGGCTATATTTACTAAGGAGAGGACAAGTGCCAATAAGAATCTAGAGAAGAAGAAATTAAATAAATGTTTATGCTTGATGTTGTATTTGTTATGTATGGTCCTAGTTTTCCCAAGACACTAAACCTTTGGATCCTCTATGTGTAATACTATTATATTTTTTATATTTTAAATGATTTAATAGTAATTTATTAAAATTCCAGGTCGCCATAATAAGGGTTAGGTAAATCCACCTCTTATAGTTCTTTTGTGATTAGTGGTTGGGTTGTGATGGACTACATAAAAAATTAATGATTCATGAATTGAATTTATGTGTCGTTAATTGACTATGTCTTGTATTATTAGCATAAATGATGAAATTTTGAGGTTAAATGGATTATTGTAGATCCTATACAAGTTATGGTTCATCAATTTTTTAACCTTTTATTTATTCTATATGTTTTTGGAAGGAAATAAGGGTTGAGGCCTTGATTATAGTCGAAGCCTTATAGATGTCTTAACCAAACTATAGAGCATAATAAAAAAATAAATAACAAGATAAATTAGTGTGCACTATGAGATTAATGTTTCAAAACTTTTTCATAACACTCACACTAAAAAATAATATCCTTATTTTTTACTATATAACCCCCATAAATAGATTACTTTAAAATAATTTTCAAACACCAATTTATCTATCATTATATTCAAGATAATAAATATAAATTCTTTTTTCTTATATTCAATAATTCTTAAGTTTTGACCATGGGTTTCATCTAAAATTTATATAATTCTATTTTCAAAAATATATTGAATTTTGTGAAGAAATATAGTTAAAAAGAATCCCTAGATTGGGATAAAAATGTATTTTAATTAAGTTGAATAAAATGAAAAATAAAAATGGGGGTGAATATGAAATATGGTTAAATGATCTAAGTGGGTAATAACTAAATAAAATTGGTTTTTCGGGTTTATATTGATGATTATAAAAAGGAAATTTTACATTTATATCATAGATCACAAACATTTATAATGTTAAATCAACTTGCCTTATAATATATAAAATGGATTAAAATTCTCTTGAAAAATGTATATAATTCAAGACTCGTCCCAAATTTCCATAACAAACTATATGAAATAAAATAAAGATTCAATAATCCTTGAACCTATAACTGTCAATATTCTCCAATAATCCATGTAACCTTAAATTTTCTACATGTATGCCAATAGTCGATATCATATATGATAGAAAATACATAACATTGAATCAACAATAAATAATATTTGAAACTTTCCATCATTATTCCATCCCTAATTTCCACATCACCATGAATGATGTATTAACCTACCCATCATTTTGATTTGTAAAGGGAAGGATTTATTGAAAAAATGAAATAAAATAAATGAATGGTGATGATGTATTAAAGAAAAAATAAATTATTAAACTATATTAAAAATGATATTGGAATTATTTATCCCAACTTAAATTTCAAAAAAATGGAATTTCAAAATAAAACAATATAAAATTAATTAAAATAAAGGATCATGATGGATAAATATAGAAAATATACAATATGACTAAAAATAGTAAGAATATTTCCACATGGGTCCAAACACTTGAACCTTATCCCAAACCACTTATTTATATTATTTTGAAACTAAATGGTACCAAAGTACACAACATGTAATAGTGTACATGGATTATAATAAAGTAATAATCATTCACTAAAATCACTAGTGTAATTACTTTCTGGATAGTGTTATAAAATTTTGACCTTAAATACAAACAATAAGTCAATTTCATCAGCCATATATTGTTTGGTGGGACACAAAACATTTAAATTGTAAAAAACATAAAATATAGTGTCCATTTAATCCACTAAAAGTCATAGAAATAGTTTATATATAATTTACTTATAATGACATGGTGTGTGATTCATGTTTAAAGGAAAACCATGTAACTCTTTCATCCAGATCATTATAGTGTTTTAAACCATAACTTTTTTACTTTTTACACAATTATTACTTTTATATACATCATGTACTTTATCAATGTTTCTAATAAAAATTAAAAGCTTTAATTTTCACCTCCATCGGCAATGAAAACATTAAAACAAGTTAAATTTCCTTTATTAAAAAATGTTTTACATTAAAATATTAAATCATGAAAATAAAAAATGATTCTAATATTTAGATTATAAATTATATAAACATATAAATAGTTATATGTAAGGTTCAGGAATGTTGTAAGTTTATTTAATTATCCTCTTCATGATATTATAATTCCTGCCACTAGAACCCTTTTCATAACCCATTTTCAAATTGATTTAAACATTCTTAACCATGGATCTAACTTTTCATGAATTATTGCATTCATTATTACCAATGGTATATTAACTCTCTATTACATGGTGTTAATCTATTTCACAATCATTCATATTTTTTTACCGATGGGATTTCATCCCTCCCATTGAATCCATAATCCCCTTCCCATTAAAAATGGACCAATCAATATTTTTTCTAACCATACAAGAGGTTACCTAAATTTTTAAAGGTTTATATAGATTCCCCAATATATGATCATCCATTTAGTGTAATTATATTTCATATTAAGTGTATTAATGATGTTTTTTGTCACCTTCCATCTAAATATAAATGAATACACATCCATTTAGCATATATTTGTTAATAAAACATTGTTTCTCAAGAAAAAATCCCTAAATAAGTTAGTTACCAACCACCCAAAATATTTTCCCCACTATTTCACAATAAAAAACTTATGTGAAAGTACCCTAAAAACATTACTAAGTGCCATTAAATTAGTATTCTAGACTTTATATCTTTAAAATTATCTAATTTTGTTCTATTTGATGAAGTTGGTTGTCTGTCATTGTCCCGACGTGTCTCACTGGTGATTAATTGATCTTGGGGTTGGTGATGTCTTGGATGAGTGTGTGATTATGTCATAGTGATGTCGTAGGGGTTCTCACCGGCAATGAATGATGAAGGATGGTAGGTGATGTTGATGGGTTCGATGGAAGTTGTGTGTCTTGAGGGTGTGAGCAGCTCAATGGTGCATGGATAGGTGAGCGGTTTGATGGCATGCAGATCGAGGGCAGATGTCTGGTTTGCTTAATTTTGAAATTTGAAATGTGAATTGAAATTGGATGTTGTAAAGTGGTGAATTAGAAGTGGTAATGTTTTGTAATGGGTACCAGAAACCCTTAAACTAGCCTTTAGAAAATGAAAAAATGATTTCCAGACAGACCTAAAATAATAAATAACTTTTTACTAGGGTTTATAGATATAAAATACACACCAATGTCCATGGATTTAAGACCATTAAAGCACTATATTTTTCGTTGTCGTATGAAATTTAACATTATAATGTTACTCATAAAATTATAATGGACTATAATGCGTTTGACTATCTATCTAAGAATACATATGAAGCACCTTAAATGGGACAATGAAAAAAATTATAACACATATTTCCTCCCATGTAACAACATTAAGACCGCATAGGAGACACTAAATCCTAATTTAAACAACTCAATAATTTCTTGGAATGCTTAAAAATCAAGAATACAACATAATATTTCCTATATATATCATTTTGTAATCCTAGGAAACTACAAAACCCAAAAAAAAGACACTTAATCCTTTAAGGTAACACAAAAAACTATCATACCATCCAAGAGTTCTAAGATGTTGTAATTATTTAGGGTTTCTACCTATATGGATTTAAACTACAATGATAGATAAACATTCACTAACTCATGAAATAAGAATGAGATTATATATTCCTTGATAACATCATGATATAAATTCAATGTATTTTACTAATGTATTAAAATTATTCAAACCCTTTCGTTAAAGTTTTTCCCCTAATTTATATAGTTGAAGGTGAAATACAAGTCATTAATTTTATTACAAATTATTTAAAAAATGTATATTTAATTCTATAATATGATCTATTAGTATATAATATAAACCCATTGGAGATGAGACAACTTACCATACTATTGGGTTTAATTGATATTATTCAAATTATCATTAATCCACATTTAAAAGAATTTTTCCTGTAGGAATTCAGTCAACCATGAATATAGATTATAAAACATCCAAAATAAAATTTTATATCTAGCATTATACACTCAATGAGAAATGATAAAAATTTAAAGGAATTATCAATGGTCATTTACATATATTATATAGTTAAATAAATCAAATTTCATTTAACGATTCACATGTATTCATTTGGTTATGATAGAATCAAAAAATTATGATGAAAATTCCATTTGAAACATATGTAGACACGTATTTTTCATCTAAAAAACAAATATTTAACAGTAATTATCATCAATTAAATAGGGGAATATAATAAAATCCCCATGGTTAATCAATTTAGTCCACACTTAGACATTTCTTGTGATGAAAAATCTAGGTTTTTCCTGTCAAAATCATATAATAGATAATCCAATATGTTTATAAAGTATATTATTATAAAATGGGTTGTCACAAAACTTATCTTAGAAGAGGTATCATATGTATAATGATATATATGAAATATAATTCAATGGGTTTTGTATCATTCATATTGAAATTATACTTGTGAAAAACCCCCAGAGATAAGTATATCATCAAGGCCTATATGACTAATTGTATTATCCAGAATCCTTGAAACCTTATTGTACTCCCATACAAGAATTGGATTAGTTGGTGGAAGTATAGTCATCAAGTTGATGTGGTTTTATTTTGATACATTATTTCAACATATTTCTCATAAAATTATAGTGTTTTGTTATTTATATGTACAATACCATGGGTATAGTTTTCCTATAATTACAATATTTTTATAAAATATTGTATTATATACTTTCACAAAACCGTTTAGGTTTTTAGTTTTTGAGAATTATGATATATCATTAACTAAAATATCCCATTTCATTCTCATTATATGGATATTTTCCCACTAAATTATGAACTATGTAATAATAAATAAATCTTCCAAACCTCCCATAAATTGACCACACATAATAATCTTCTAGACATATCATGTTTAATTAATTTCTTCATAAACTAGAGAAATAGAAACATGGGAAAGTTGTGATCAAACACTGAGTAAGTAAATGCTTATTACAAAAGATATCATAGAATAAAAAAGGAATATAATGATTGGATGAAAATAAATTATAATCAAATAATTACATATAAATTTCCACTTGAACTTGAAAAAATACATAGTTAATAATATAAAAAAAACATAGACCATAATAACCAATTTAATTATGGTAAAATCTATAGTTTAAAACATCATAAATCATAAAATTTATGCCTTATGCTAATAATTATTCTTTTTAAAAAAACCTTATACATGAAATCTATATGACTAAGAAGATATACTTCAAATACCAAATCTACTTTATCTCATGAGAACTATTAATTCATCGATGATTATATAATTTAAATCCCCCACCACCAATTATGTCTTTTTCACTCATAATATAAAACAATTAAAAAGATATAAAATACCTAAAAAAGACGTATTAATCAATAAACATCCATATTAAAATTAAAATTATATGAATAGAAAATATTTATGTAGTCAATAAATGGAAGATCTTTCCATGTAATCATCCCTAAAACTAACAACATATACTGTGATAATATATGGTTAATTAAATAATTTTCCCAAAAAAACTTATTTATGTGATCATAGTACATCCATATGTATAAAACAGATGGTATTATTAAGGCTTACAAAATTAGAAACATAAGGAAATTTATGGATGTTGAAATATATGACAACACCTTCCTAAAAAGGAAATATCTAACTGTATCTAATTATAAGTAATTAAGATTTATATTTTTTGTTACCATGAGTTTGATCCAAAAAAATGTAAATTTTATGAGAGGTTTTGTATGGAAATATATGAACAATAAATCCATATTGGGTAAAAAAATTAATATAATGAAAAAATTAAACCAAATTTGTAAAATTTCATTTATAAAAAAACATTTAACAATGTTGTAAAAAGAGAAAGTTATGACTCACATTCAAAATATACTTTCAACTAGATAAAATGAAAAACATTTTTTAAACTCTATTTAAAATTAATCCCAAAAATAGATCTTTTAAACCAATATATTTTTTTACATATGATATGTAGAGTAAAGGATAAAATTTCAAATTTCAAAGGGAAGACCTTTTTAATATTTTAAAAATAACTATTTTAAAACAGAATTCATAAAAAAGAATATAAAAAATTATTCTAAAAATTAATAAATGTTAATGTGAATATAATAAGGGTTGTCTCATAATTGTGGTTCCAAATATAAATTAAAGCATTATCTAGATAATAAAACATTGATATAGAAGATAAAGAATGTACTTGGAAAGTGTGAGAATTATTTTTAAAAAAGTTATTATTAATTGTGTAAGATGTTCATCATGAAATGTGTTTTTAAAAAAATAATTTTCCCTATAGGGGAATATAAAATAACATATAATTATATTTTATTTTGGAAGATCCCATAGAATGGAAAAATAATTCCTATTATAAATATCCTAACTCATGAAATGTGATTTGAGTTATAAAAATTTATTACTACTATTGAAATGTTTTAATAAACCCCATTAAAAAGTGGGAATGAAATTAAATGTAAAATAACTTTAATAAAATAAAATTTACTATATTATATATCCAATATGTATTATTAAAAACTTTTAAATAGAATTAGGTGCAAAAAAATGTCTCAAATAATTTAAATTAAGATTAAACCCCCCTTATAAACATCATAATTTCAAAGAGGAATCTTTTTAAATGGGTTTTTTTAAGAAATGAATGTAATTCCTTAAAAAATATGAAATAGATCATAAAGTAATCATATGTAATAACATACCCAAATTATAAGAATAATTTTAAATAAAAATAGTCATAAGTGAAAAAATGATAGTCCAGTTAATAAAAATCTTAAAATTTTATTCATGTCTAAACAAACATGATATAACCTCCTGTATAACCAAAATAAATATCTTAATCACCTATTTAAAAGCCATAATAATTCCTATATCAATTTATAAAATTATTTTGTAATTGTATATTACAAATATTTTTATTATTTATATTTTATTTTCATCTCCATATGACACTAACTTTGGTTGTTTTTCTTACTACCAGATTCATAATGGGGGTACTAATTATTAGTTATCTATTCGAGGTTACTCGTTAATAGAAAATTATTAACATTTAAATAGATACTTTATATATTTTTATAAATAATTAATTTCATTCAATGAGGTTTTTATTTATGAATCCTAGTTATGAATTCAGTAATGACACTATTTTGGAAAACATAAATGAACAAATGGGTGGAACATTAATAATAAGTAAAATTTTCATATAAATTCTTCACAAACATGAAAAAACATACATATTAATTTTAAATAAAACAATTAAATAAGTTTCCATTATAAATCATGATTGAAATATATATTATTGTTCGCATAGGTTGTGAAACTGACCCTAGTTAGAACGAGATAAAATTTTTGGGTAATTATGGTTTTAAAAGTGATTCTATTGGATTGATATAAATATTATTTTAGATTAATGATATTATTTATCTATAATAAAGGTTTTGATTCATATTTATATATATATTTTTAGGTAATAAAATAATTAATGAAAAAATAAATATGTTAATTTTAAGGAGGGAGTAGTTCACACATACAAATGAGTGATATATCTGTTTTCCATATAAATAAAGTTAAGGAAGGTTTTATGATTATGGGATATTAATAATTTTTTAGATATAATATTAATATATTAAATATAATCCTATAAAAACCCATTAAGGATAGTGATGAAAAATTAGGCAGTTTATTCATAGAGGCGGTAGTCTACACGAACACATAATGCGGTATTAATTTTTCAAAATGGTTTTTTTGGATGTTAAAAAATAGATACTAAATTACTATAATAAAATTTTATAATATAATTATTATGGATTTTATAATACATTAATGTTATTACTAGGTTTTATGTGGCACAATAAGAATATAATCTTGAGTGCTCTATTTAGAAAATCACATATCCCTATAGATGATCTCTATTGGGTAACAACTTAAATCTATATAGAAAGGTATATTGTAAATAAAAAGGAATATAATACATGGGTAGAGAGTTTAAGAAATACTAAGGAATAGTTTCAGTGAATATAATTAGTTATAATGTGTGCATAAATGTGGTGGAAGTAGGATTATTTTATAGGTGAAGTGAATGACATTTCTTTAAATTTAAATGTTTAATATAAGATAACACATGTTTCACATGGAATATAGATCAAAAGAGAAAAATAATGTTTCTTGGTATGATTTGTGGTCTATAATTCTTAATAATTCATTTTAACATATGTTTTAAGCAAGTTTTTATGCCTTGTTCTCTTATTTTTTTTCATTATTTCCTTTTTTGTTTATTTCCATGGAAACTAATTACTATTTAAGAAATTTAATTTTAATCCCCAAAAATTAGATACCCATAAATAATAATCTCTCATAAATTATTCATGATATTAAATAAATTTAATGATAAAGAACAATTTTTTTGAAAAAAAAATTTAAAATCAGGAAATACAACACGTAAAAACATGTGTTTAGTAAAAGTGTATATTTGAGAATAGATTTTATTCTTAAGAAACAATTTTTAATTTTTTTAGTTAATTATATTATTATTTTCTAGAATATTTTGATAAAACTATAAAATAAATCCAAAAACTAAATTCTCCATGAGAAACCCTAATTAAAATATAATTACTGTTTAAAAATTTTATTATCAAAATAATGCTTAATTTTAAAAAATTAAGACATTGATTTTAGAAATTAAAAATGTTATTAATAAATTAATCATGAAATTCATAAATATACTTTTTTTATAATAAAAATATCTTTATATATCATTGTTTTCCCATATATTCTGATATAGTCATAAATAATTTGAATTTTTTGAAAATTATTTTCCCATTATTCACCTAAATATCCATTATTTCAAAAAAATATCAAAAAATATACCTAAAATAATTTTGACATAATAAATTAAAATATTAATTTAGTTTACTAAAATTACATTTATACATTCATAAATATAATTTTAAATGAAAATTAAAAATATTTATATATTGTTTTTATTGAATAATGTATTTTCAAATATTAATTATTCTACTTTCTATTATATATTAATTAATAATTATATTTGGGTTAATATATTATTCACATAAACAATATATGTTATCCATTATATGTTTATATTCTTAAAATATATCACATAAAAATAAAATTTTAGAAAAAATAATTTTTTCCATAAAATGATTCCTATATTAATATATATCCTTTATTTTATTATTCCATTATATGTAAATATAATATAGGAATATATAAATAATTTTATTTTTATTTCATTCCAATTTCTCCAAAAATAACTCATCAATATCTCTTTATAAGACCTAAGAAAAGGATGATATCTTTTGTCAGTCTCAAGGGGTGATTCTTCTACCATAGATCTCTTGTAAATTTCCTTTTGATTGAACTTCTCTTACAGTAGATTTCTCATATCATAATTTTGAAAGTTATGTTTTTTATGTTTTATGAAAATAACCAATGATACCACTTCATCATCATTCTTTGATAAAAAATTTATATAAGGAGGCCTATAAATATTTAATCCTTTTATTCTAATTTAATAAAAGATATTGTACTATCGTTAATTGTACTCATATTGGAATACTCAATAACTAAGTTGTAATATTATTATAAAATAATTGTATCATGATTTTTTTTAGCTTTATATTGTGTGTTTCAAAAGCTATTGAACATTGTATGTTTTAAATGAGAATATAATTCATAATCTCATAGTCTTTTATTTTTTTAGTCCATAAATAAATGTCATGATTATAATTTTAATTATCACATACTAATAAAATAGTTATGTGTATCTTTTAGATAGGCATGATGGAAGAAAAAATGTCATCAATATCATCAGTCTGACTATCTTAAGTAATACATGGGAACTCGTCTTTGACCTATTAATAATCATATATATTAATTTTAATTTTTAACAAACTATTATTCCAAATATGTTTCCTTAGTTGGATAATATTATAAAGGAATTTCTAAAGACATACTTGTCATAGATTTAGATTGATGATCCCCATTTCAATGAAATACTAAAAAAATGGTTATGATAATATTACTTAAATTCAATATAAATTATTATGTGAATTAAAAAACACTATCCTAGGATGTTTTCCCCTATGAAACCTTTATTTAAATCTACAAAATATTTCAGTTAACTAGGAAATAATTTCATCAACATATAACTCTTGTAGCCTAACCTAGGTTATTTGTGGTTATTTTTATATTATGTTCTAAAAAATAAATGTACTCAAATACCTTATATTCTTATATAACATGTGTGAATTTCAAAATAATGTCCCCTAAGAGTTTATGGCTTA
Source organism: Viscum album (assembly GCA_963277665.1). Taxonomy (NCBI): domain Eukaryota; kingdom Viridiplantae; phylum Streptophyta; class Magnoliopsida; order Santalales; family Viscaceae; genus Viscum; species Viscum album. The sequence continues at coordinate 1,321,957,406 of OY728142.1, read as the reverse complement.
TTTTTCAGTCTTCGGCCCTCAAATCTTGCACTGATTGAAGATCATGTTGATAATCAACATGACTTTTTCCAGTTGATTATTCATAGGTTCATCTATTCCACAAACCCATCTACCTTCTATTATTCAAATAGGGATTTAATTTCTAGGAGAACCGCACAATATCTACTTTACTATAATTTTTCACAATTTTCATTACATAGAATTATTCTTATTTCTCTTTACAAATTCTCTTTTATCATAATTCCAAAACAACATAACATATATAATATTACCTCAAATAACCAAAAATGTTTTCTATAATTTTAAATTAGAGTCAACCATAATTTTTCAACCTTTTGTGACATTAATAACTCTGAAATTATCCTAAATAAATAAAATCACAATCTCTAATGTAATCTAAATCTTACTCTATTAAAAACTATAGATCTATGAATATAACTAACCCATAATTACATGATTTTAATAAATTATATCATTACATACATTCTCGTGTCCTTATTAGGTTTAGTGTTTTAATTAATTAATTCACATCATTAACTAATTTAGCCCATGTCATTCTCATAAAATAAATATTTTGTCTAATGAATTTGGAATTAATAAATATATAAAAATATTTTACATGTCTTGTAAATTCACTAATCCTGATATTCATCTTGGCACACCATGTGTAAAACGTTTCTATATAATATGAGGAAATGAATAAATAATAAGGGTGAGATCAAATTCTTAGTGATGGAATACATATTTCAGAAGTTAGGATAGAATAATAATGAAATAAAACAATGGTAATAAAAATTGATAATCAAATAATTCTATATAAGTGATCATTTGATATTAAAATAGATATATTGTTAACAATATGATCAAACACAAAGATTATAGAAACTAATTTCATGGGGCTGAAATAAATAATTTCCAATAGAAAAAACCTACCATATAAGCCTTTATCCAAGATAAATAATTAAGATAAGGGCCCCATAAAATACATCTAAATAAGTTGGTTGGAATACACCAAATATATAAGTTTGTTTGCCTCAGGAGACCTACTGATGAATTGGGGTTTATATAAGTTCAAGCCCCAACTATCACTAATTAAGTTCAGTGAATTTATCATATGGAGGAATGAATAAGGTATACAATAATTAACAAACATTCCATAGTAATAAATAAAGAACAAAATTGAAATGAAAAGTATATAGATTAACAATATTTCCCAAATAAATAAATAGATTGGTTTTCGATATAATTATCCCTCAAACTATCACTTTATGTAGTAATGGTATAGAGTTACATCAAAATTAACTAATAATGAAAATAATATGATCATAAGATATCTAATGTAAAATGAATGATGGTATTATTAAGTATTATCCCAAGTGTATAATAATATCATTAAATGGTTTTGAAATTTATAAAAACACCTTTTAAAGAAGAACTTTTCAAAAAATATCATATTAGAAGTGATCATGAAATAGATTGTTTGATACCATGAGTTTAATCCCATAAAATAAAATATAATTAGATAGTTTAAAATGAATTCAAGGAAACATAGCTCCATTAGATGCAAAAGACTCTTAAAATAATTTAATAATTATGAGTGATATATTAAAACAATTTTTTTTAAAAAATAATAAAATTTACATAAAAATAAAATGCTACGAGACACTCTAAAAATAATTTTAAAATAATTAGGATGATAAAAATTTATTAAATCCAACTTTAATATGAATCCCAATAATATATTCTTGGGAATGATATAATTTTTTCCATAGGCAATGTGGGGGGTAAGATAAAAATATGAATGTGAAAGATAAATCCTTTTAAATATTTTGAAAATAACTTTTTTGAATCCCACATAATGAAAAGTATAATAAAAGGGGAAAATGGATGTATAAATATGACAAGAGATATCACATGATTGGGTTTCTAAATACATAAGATAACATTGGTAAGAATGGAAAACCTGTATATAGAATAAAAAGTGCATACTTGGGAAGGATAATAATTATGATCAATAACATTATACTTTTTTGAGAAATACATTTATAATGGAATAATATTTCAATAAGAAAATAATTTTTACTTAGAGGGTAAGATAATATACAATATTCTAAAAAAACAGTGGAAGAAACCGCGAATTTAATAAATAATATTCTAAAGAAATATAATAACCTAATAAAAAAAGGTTTGAGTTATCAAAATAATTTAATTTTTAAGACACATTTAAATAAAAACCCCTTGAAATAGAGAATTTGAAATAGAAAAAAAATGTCATTGATCAGAAAGAATTAATGATATTATATATCCAATATTAATTTTACAAACAATTAAAATGAAATCTGGAGTAGAAACAAAACATATCTCAATGAATGTAAATGGATAATAAATACATTTAGAAAAGTTATATGTTAATAAAAGAATATTTTTACAAGTATTTTATTATATAAAAATTTAAAACCCTAAAAAATAGTGGAAATATATCATAATAAGAAAATAGGGAATAATATTACAAATATATAAAATAATATTTCAAAGAGAACAATCACAACTCATTGAACTAAAATTGAGTACACAAAGACCCTATAATTTTTCCCTCTATAGTCAAACATGATATAAACCCCATATAAAATAATTAATAACCTATTATAAAACCACATCATACATATAAAATTTTTATAAACTTTATTTATAATTATTTTTAAAAAATATATTCATTAGTAATATTTTATTTACACCATTTAATGTTCATAGCTTTCATTATTTTATTTAGTGCTACACTCATAATGGCAGTGTGGATTATAGTATATAAATTAAAATTATATTATTAAAATATCATTATCGGTACATGAATTTTTTTCTCTATTTTTTTTATTTTCTCATTTCCTTTAAAATGTATTTTACTTATGATTTGTGACGATGAAGTCATTAATGAGCTTGATTCTATAATTTTTAGTGAACAAATCGGTGGTAAATTAATAATAAGTTAAATATTAATATAAAATTTTAGTACAATAAACCATAAATTATTTATTGGTTAATTTACAATATAAATATTATTTATGTTTTAATATTAATCCATGATATAAATTTATATAATTTTTCATTTAATTGGTTAAATCGACCCAAAAAAGAACATGTTAAAATCTATAAGTGATCGTGGTTAAGAAAGTGATTTTTTTGAAAAAAAATATCATTATTAAAAAATCTAAATGATTTTTTTGTTTTTATTTAATTTGATATTAATAAGGAATTATAAATAATATAAGAATAGATGAATAATGAAATATTTCACTTTCACAGTGTGGGTACTCTATATGTACCGATGGGAGACACGTTTATTTTCTAAAGAATAAAAGAAACAAAATTAAAGGTTTATAGATTTTGAATGATAATAATGGTATAAATATTATATTAAAATATTAAATATTCATTCAAATACATATTTTTATGTAAGATATAAAAAATAGAGCATGTTGTTCATGGAGGTTGTGGCCAGTACATAGGCATTATAACATCGTCATTTTTCAAATGATCTTAGAGGATGGTAGAAAATGTACATTAAAAAGGTATAATAAAATTTCAACATATTAATAATATTGATACCATCATAAATCCATGTATATAATATGTTTTATGGGGAAGAATAAAAATAAAATTAATAGTGTTTGGTTAAGAACTTTACCTCTCCCATTGGATGTTCACCCTTAAATAACAATATGAGGTTCTACAACATGGGATTTTAAAAAAAGGGAAAGTCATATAATTCATCAAGATAGTTTTGAATATGGACTAAGTAAGAGTTATAGTAACCTAATAATTTTGAACGAGTATAAAAATGGGTTGGAGTTGAGCTCCTTTTAATGGTTATGGGAATCATATTTTTGTAAATATAACTTCTTAATAGAAAGAGAGCCCAAACACCACATGAAAATTTAAGAAAAAGTGGATAATAATGGAATGGGATATATTTAGGGTCTATAATGTCACGAACCAGGCCAGTACGTCATCCGAACTGACGCCTAACCCGGTCCGCGACATGGCCCGAAGGGCGTCCCCGATCCCCACGGGCTGGCAACTAGTGTCGGGCATCAAAACATGCAGTTGGGAACAATTTATCCCAGAAAATAAAAGACATAAAAACAAAAATAAACAGAACAAAACAATTAAACACTAACAGCGGAAAATAAAATAAAGATAGGCAACTAGGCATACCTCCAAGTGACCCCATGGGTCACCACCAAACTTATAACCACGCTCGCTCGAAGAGCGATCCAAGTCTATAACCTGAAACTAAAAATTAAAGTAGGCGTGAGCACCGAGATGCTCAGTAGGAAATCCAAGGAATAACCACGCCCTATGCCCTTACCTTTAAAAAGAAAACCAATTATGCTAGTTTGAAAATAAGAAATAATAAAATAATGTTTTTTTTTCTTTTCAAATCCAAATCACAAGTTGACATTTTTATGAAAATCATTTCTATTCCACCATATTTTCAAAATCGATTCCAGGAGTGCATTCATCTTTCGAAATTGAAAGAAAAACAGTTTAGTTTGAAACAGGGTTTTTCACAATGAGACAGTAAGTATGAAACAACTGAAAAGAAAGTTACATCGCTAGCAGCATGTCACAAAGGAGCGCCATGGGTAGCCCCTATAGGTAGCTAGGAAAAGTGGGAACCTAGAGACCTCGTACCTCGGTGAAACGTGGCTTAGAAGGCCACGACCCTCAGAAAATGTGGCTTAGATGGCCCCGACCCTTAGAAAACGTGGCTTAGATGGCCACGACCCTCAGAAATTCATATTTTTAGTTAGTGTTGTTGCGTTAATCCTGCTAGACAACCTGGGACGAACCCCTTCCGTGTCATCTAACGTACTAGTCCTGGTCGCCCACCTAGGTACCCAGGGTTTCCCATGTGCTCTATTTCAAAGGGTGGCGAGGTTTTAACAAAAACATATAAAGAACATAACACTTTCTTACCCAAAGTCCATTTCACCACTCACCACCTTTCTCCCTCCTTAAGCGCACTGCCCTTTTTATGTCACATTACCTCGCACAAGCCTCTTTATTAGACACATATCACAAATCACACACTTAACACACACATCATGTTTCTACAACAATGGGGCATGCCTTAAGAGGGGTTTTGTTTTACTTTCGCAAACCATTCTCAAAGTGCCAGACGAGCTTAATTAATTACAATAAACACATTTCATTTTTGAACACAAAATCACCCAACGCTTATGTTTCCAAAACCATTTGAAACTTCAACTAAACAACCAAGGTACTATATCTTTAAAAGAAAGCTAGAAAACATGTTTAAATCTAAAAAAACCATTGGAAATACTTATTACACACTAAAATCATTATGGAAACCACTTTTAAAGAACCCTGACCATTTTTGTATATACACACATATATATAGCATGTGCATTTCATATAAAATCAGAATATGCATTTAAAGAACACCAAGCAAAATGGAAATTCTAATTAAATATTAGGGCATATGGGACCTACCTCAAGACACGCAGCTTTTGACAAGGGTAACCCGAGACCGCTTCATCGCCATGCATATGCATATACACAAGTCCTTACTGCCGATGACTCGAACCCCCGAGGAAGGGACCATTCACTATACATATAATTTAATAAAGGAATTAAACATTTAAACACTTTATAAAGCATTTGAAATATCACATTAAAGGTTTATACCAACAACGCACTCAAACATCCTTCCTAATACCAAGCGCACCATGACGGAACACCAAAAACATGGTAAGACAGACTTTGCAGCACTTTCGCGACATAATAAACCCACAGCAAAGTTTATAAAACACTACGAAAATCTCAGCATGGGTTTTTCACAAAATCAGAACATCGATATTAAATGAACACACTACGAAACACATCTAAATCATATTAAACCTTAAGTGAAACTATATTCGCACCAAGAAAAAAATAATCAATGAGTATACTAAATTAATTAAACAAGAAAATTAATTTGACAAACAACACATATATGTGGAAACCCATACCTTCGGTATCCAAACTTCACAAACGTGGCACGTAAACTCCGCCGCACGACAACCACACCACAAACAACATAATTAATCCCTAAAACAAGCAATTAGAGAAATTGCATCATAATCGGACCAAACACAAATCCAAAATATCAAAATCAAACCAATTAAAACACCAAACATAATCCAATAAACTCTCAAACAAATAAAATCAACTAAATGAAGAACAAAAAACCTGCGACGAGGGAGCGGGATGCTGGTTCGAGCTAAAGGGGAATGTCGGGGTTGCGGTGCGAGGCAGCGGGTAGAGAGGGGGCGTCGGTCCGGGTGCGCGTCGCCGGAGGGGATTGAGAGTGGCGATCTAGTGGGGGAGGAGCCGTGATGGGTGAGTGTCGGGGTAGGCTGTGCCGGGGGAAGTCATGCCGGAGGGGGAGATGCGCTGGTCCGCCGCGACGCCAGAGGGAGGTGAGGGGAGGGGCGAGCGGTGAGGTCGGCTAGGGTTTAGGAGGGGAGGGTGCTGCGCAGGACCGGGGTGATGCGCCCAGATTTTTCCTGGTGGTCCGGCTGAGAGGGAGGTTCGCGCCGCTGGAAGCCACGCCGGTGTACTGCGGAAGGCAGCGGCTCTTAGGGTTGTAAGGGGGAGGGTCCGCGAAACAGAATGGGGGGGTGGAGAAGGAGATCCGCGCGAGGGAGAGGTAAGAGCAAGAGAGAGGGAGGGGAAAAGGAGAGGAAAAAAATAAAGGGAAAAATAAATGGAGAGAAAAAAAAATAATAATAATAATAAATAAATAAATAAATAAAATAAAATAATAAATAAATAATGAAACAAATAATGAAATGAAACTAAAAGAAACGACTTAAACTAACCTATACATAAATTACAAAAAAAATAACAGTAATCTAAATAGTAAGTAGATTATTTTATAATTGTAACATTAATTTGACATTAACGACCAAATCAAAAAAAACAATAACTGTGAAAGAAAAGATAATAATAATAAGAAGAATAATACCCAATAATAATAATAATAATAAAACAAAACTTAAGTTAATCAATCATTTTTCATATTTTATTTTTCCCTTAATGTATTATTTAACTCACCAATTAAATGATTACTCGCACACGGATTAGGTCGCACGAACATCTGACGAAGCCATGCAGCTTCGCCCGTTCCTTACCAACGTACCGGAAACCACCATGCTAAAACACTCATTTATCCTCAAAATGCAACAACCCAAGTCGGTTCTGGCAACGTGTACAGTCGTGTGCAAGGTCGCGCACCAAAATAATAACACATTTAATAATAACACATCGTCCAATTTTGATTGGGCTCTACACATGGTGGTGCGTACAGGCGCACACCAGTATAAGATCACGAAACCATTTTAAATTAGAATCAATTCAAACTGCAAATCAAAGAAAGACCTAAAATAAATGAAAATATATTAAGCGTCAGGTCGGGGTGTGACAATTCTCCCCACCATGACACTTTCTGCCCCCAGAAAGTCCCAAAATACTAGGTCAACTAAGGGTTCCAAGCGAGACCATGAAGACCCCTAAAACAAAACCTCAATCATCTGATGACCGGGCATACAAAATCACATGACCTTAAACTCCAACTTCTCAAAACCAGAATCATCAAGCAAAATTACCAACAAGGAATTCACCTCGAAGTAGAACTACAATATGGAACACCCCGACCCCTGACGTAGGGATCATCTGGACCACTCGAGATCTCCAAGAATGCTCGTTAAGCGACCCACTACTTAAGCTATCCAACTAACATGGTCGAGGTTGGGCGGAGCAGAATCAAGGGGTTGCTCCACCAAGCGCACTTTGAAAACAGAGCCTTCTACAAGATTTTCCTATGGTGGTCTCCCCACCATATTAGGGTTCTCGTGAAACATTGGTTCTCCAAACCAAAACGAATCCCAAACCCAGACAACTCGAACACTGGCTTGGCCCTCAGAGTTCCCTATGTTGAATTAACACAAGACGGGACATCGGCGAGACCCGCACATGGTCTCCCCACCGTTTTAAAATATCCTAACACCATGAAACCCGCGGGGGCATTCCCAGTTTACTTTGAGCAACACCGACTGAATCCTTCATTGCGAACCCACCAACACAGGCTGAACCGCACTGATTATTACTACAGTGGACAACACTCTGCCACATGAGATAGCCTTGACAGCAGAAAACCCTAACCAGGAGACGAACCAAACAGGCACACGACAAATCCATAAGACATGAGCATCTCCGACCACAAGAAGGTTCACGGAGCACACCCACTAGCTTTACAAGAATATGGATTCTACGGATCTCTTTAAGACTCAAGAGGAACTCCCATAAAATAAGACCACAACAAGTAGACAAGGGATCCATTCCCCTGACAACAAGAATGACGCCTTCGGAGAGGGTACCACAATAGGGAAATTTAAGTTGTTCCCATCCCGACATTGCGGACTAAAGTCGGACCAAGCCAGTCCCACGTCTGACGAGTTCTGACTGCGCGCAAGCTTCACCCCGAGACCTATGGCTGGGGCACTGATGTCTGAAGCATCTCCAGCCTCGCAGTCACAAGCTGACCACTTCTAACTGGAACTTCATCCGCTGGAAAAGCAGCCTGCATACTTCTCCTCGTGTCTCGCGCGACCACTCTATTAACATACCAACTTAGAATTGCAGCGAACGACCTAGAGTGTCTAACTGACCACACTAGAGATAGAGGACTGAGCGGTCTGTCAAACGCGTGACACAAACTGAAGAGAGGGGCACTCCAAGAACAAGTCCCTTTGGTTCACACTCGTCAACGGACGAAGAACATTCATTTACCAAAGTATAAACAGGACGAACAACTATTACGAGCTTTAAACTGATCATTACACACAACCTCTGGGGAACAAGAAACAAGCTCATCAGAAAGTTCAACATACCTCCTTCACCCTCTGTTGACTGGTGAGGCACCTATGAGATCAACCACCTTTCTTGCCTTCTCTTCTTTAGGTACAACTGTGGAATGAGGCTAGTCTTAAGGATCGCTCACGACATCCCCATTTTCATCGAAAACGGAATGATCACCATTCACTAGTTTAGTCCCGCTCCACCTAACGTACTCAAGACAATCTTACATCTGCACAACATTTGGAGTTCCTCCAAAACCAGAGACACTTCCAACTTTCCCAAATCACTCAATGGAATTCAACTGACATCGACGTCTACGAACAGTCAACGCCACCAAGCCGAACCCTACTCTGCAACTCCACTAAGAGTCTGGGTCAGTCCAAGAACTGAGAGAGACTTACTGGAACCCACGGAACGTTTCTAGGGGCATATCCCAAACAAGAAACACAAAACAGCCTTCCACAAATCCAAACACATCACAAAACAAACATCAACATTACAAAAACAAATCCAATAATCCCAATTTCAAACATCCAGTCATTTTCAAAGAAAACACTCACTTGAAAGACCAAGCCCTGCACAATAAGCCCAAAAACTATTTTAAAAATCTATCTTTACTTTAAAAGCAATGTCATTTTTTTTCCATTTCCAAAACCATTTGAGCATGAAAACCCATTTAAGAAAAAGGACCACTTTCTAGGAAACAAGAAGCAACCTTAGATATCAATCAACTACCAATGATATTCCATGGTGCCTCGCAAGTATGCATTTTCGTGCCACTCAGGCACCCGTCCACATGATCCATTAACTATCCATTAATCAAGTCCATATGCACATGCGAGCCCCCATAGGAATACCACTGGAAAGAAACAAGGCTACTCTGCTTTCAAAACAAAACATTCTCAATATCAGAAAATACCTTTTTCTTTTCAAACCCATTTCAAAAATTCAAGGCAAATTTCAAGAATGCTTTCCATTTCTAAAACAGCCCATTTCAATTTCAGATGACCCAAAACATCCCTTTAGAAATTCAACGTTGACAAATCAATGCCAAATTCCAAAAACAAGGTCCAAGAGAAAAGCACCCCAAATATCATGTCAACCGCAAATAAGAGCAGCAGCAAAGTCTGCTTCACTTTTTAAAGGAAAACAATTTCACGGCAACTCCCAAAACTGAAGCAAGACATCACAAGCATTAAAGCACCTGGGCGGAGGACTAGTGGTCGTGTCTAACCCAGCTACATGGTTTAGCAGACCATGCCCTAGGCAAGCTCCAACCACTAAGAGTGTCGAACTGTACTCCCGGGCATCACATGGGTCGCTACCCCATGTGAGACCGCGCACAGTACCAGTTTACTCCTATTGTCATCCCCCATCCACAAAGACTAAAGCTTAAACTTGGATCCCGGACTACCCCTGGTTACTCGAGGATTGGAACGAGAAAGAGTTCGCGACGCTCTTCCCACACCTACCACTCGAGTACCGACAATCCTATCTCCAATCTACCTGACATCCCAAATAACAAGAACAAAAACCTCCCTCTGATACCATTTTGTCACGAACCAGGCCAGCGCGTCATCCGACCCGACGCCCGACCCGGTCCGCGTCATGTCCTGAAGGGCGTCCCCGATCCCCACGGGCTGGAAACTAGTTCCGGGCATCAAAACATGCAGTTGGGAATGATTTAGCCCAGAAAATAAAAGACATAAAAACAAAAATAAACAGAACAAAACAATTAAACACTAACAGCGGAAAATAAAATAAATATAGGCAACTAGGCATACCTCCAAGTGACCCCATGGGTCACCACCAAACATATAACCACGCTCGCTCGAAGAGCGATCCAAGTCTATAACCTGAAACTGAAAATTAAAGTAGGCGTGAGCACCGAGATGCTCAGTAGGAAAGCCAAGGAATAACCACACCCTATGCCCTTACCTTTAAAAAGAAAACCAATTATGCTAGTTTGAAAATAAGAAATAATAAAATAATGTTTTTTTTTCAAATCCAAATCACAAGTTGACATTTTTTTGAAAATCATTTCTATTCCACCATATTTTCAAAATTGATTCCAAGAGTGCATTCATCTTTCGAAATTGCAAGAAAAACAGTTTAGTTTGAAACAGGGTTTTTCACAATGAGACAGTAAGTATGAAACAACTGAAAAGAAAGTTACATCGCTAGCAGCATGTCACAAAGGAGCGCCATGGGTAGCCCCTATAGGTATCTAGGAAAAGTGGGAACCTAGATACCTCGTACCTCGGTGAAACGTGGCTTAGATGGCCACGACCCTCAGAAAACGTGGCTTAGATGGCCACAATCCTCAGAAAATGTGGCTTAGATGGCCACGACCCTCAGAAATTCATATGTTTAGTTAGTGTTGTTGCGTTAATCCTGCTAGACAACCCAGGACGAACCCCTGCCATGTCATCTAACGTACTAGTCCTGGTCGCCCACCTAGGTACCCAGGGTTTCCCATGTGCTCTATTTCAAAGGGTGGCGAGGTTTAAACAAAAACATATAAAGAACATAACACTTTCTTACCCAAAGTCCATTTCACCACTCACCACCGTTCTCCCTCCTTAAGTGCACTGCCATTTTTATGTCACATTACCTCGCACAAGCCTCTTTATTAGACACATATCACAAATCACAAACTTAACACACACATCATGTTTCTACAACAATGGGGCATGCCTTAAGAGGGGTTTTTTTTTACTTTCGCAAACCATTCTCAAAGTGCCAGACGAGCTTAATTAATTACAATAAACACATTTCATTTTTGAACACAAAATCACCCAATGCTTATGTTTCCAAAACCATTTGAAAGTTCAACTAAACAACCAAGGTACTATATCTTTAAAATCAAGCTAGAAAACATGTTTAAATCTAAAAAAACCATTGGAAATACTTATTACACACTAAAATCATTATGGAAACCAATTTTAAAGAACCCTGACCATTTGTGTATATACACACATATATATAGCATGTGCATTTCATATAAAAGCAGAATATGCATTTAAAGAACACCAAGCAAAATGGAAATTCTAATTAAAGATTAGGGCACAGGGGACCTACCTCAAGACACGTAGCTTTTGACAAGGGTAACCCGAGACCGCTTCACCGCCATGCATATGCATATACACAAGTCCTTACTGCCGACGACTCGAACCCTCGAGGAAGGGACCATTCACTATACATATAATTTAATAAAGGAATTAAACATTTAAAAAAATTATAAAGCATTTGGAATATCACATTAAAGGTTTATACCAACAACGCACTCAAACATCCTTCCTAATACCAAGCGCACCATGACGCAACACCAAAAACATGGTAAGACAGACTTTGCAGCACTTGCGCGACATAATAAACCCACAGCAAAGTTTATAAAACACTACGAAAAGCTCAGCATGGGTTTTTTCACAAAATCCGAACATTGATATTAAATGAACACACTACGAAACACATCTAAATCATATTAAACCTTAAGTGAAACTATATTCGCACTAAGAAAAAAATAATCAATGAGTATACTAAATTAATTAAACAATAAAATTAATTTGAAAATCAACACATATATGCCGAAACCCATACCTTCGGTATCCAAACTTCGCAAACATGGCACGCAAACTCCGCCGCACGACAACCACACCACAAACAACATAATTAATCCCTAAAACAAGCAATCAGAGCAATTACATCATAATCGGACCAAACACAAAACCAAAATATCAAAATCAAACCAATTAAAACACCAAATATAATCCAATAAACTCTCAAACAAATAAAATCAACTAAATGAAGAACAACAAACCTGCGACGAGGGAGCGGGATACTGGTTCGAGCTAAAGGGGAATGTCGGGGTTGCAGCGCGAGGCAGCGGGTAGAGAGGGGGCGTCAGTCCGGGTGCACGTCACCGAAGGGGATTGAGAGTGGCGGTCCAGTGAGGGAGGAGCCGTGACGGGTGAGTGTCGGGGTAGGCTGTGCCGGGGGAAGTCACGCCGGAGGGGGAGATGCGCTGGTCCGCCGCGACGCCGGAGGGAGGTGAGGGGAGGGGCGAGTGGCGAGGTCGTCTAGGGTTTAGGAGGGGAGGGTGCTGCGCAGGGCCGGGGTGACGCGCCCTGCTTTTTCCTGGTGGTCCGGCCGAGAGGGAGGTCCGCGCCGCTGGAAGCCACGCTGGTGCACTGCGGAAGGCAGCGGCGCTTAGGGTTGCAAGGGGTAGGGTCCGTGAAACAAAATGGGGGGGTGGATAAGGAGATCCGCGCGAGGGAGAGGGAAGAGCAAGAGAGAGGGAGGGAAAAAAAGGATAGGAAAAAAATAAAGGGAAAAATAAATGGAGAGAAAAAAATAATAATAATAATAATAATAAATAAATAAATAAATAAAATAAAATAATAAATAAATAATGAAACAAATAATGAAATGAAACTAAAAGAAATGACTTAAACTAACCTATACATAAATTACAAAAAAAATAACAGTAATCTAAATAGTAAGTAGATTATTTTATAATTGTAACATTAATTTGACATTAACGACCAAATCAAAAAAAACAATAACTGTGAAAGAAAAGATAATAATAAGAAGAAGAATAATACTGTCACATACATAAATTATTTTAAATGTATTTTTATTTTAATTTCCATTAATACTTTTTTTTGGGGGGTTTCCAAAGTTTTTATGGAGAATAGTTGAGTTTTCATGAATTGGGCCAAACAGTGAGCCCAATTCCAGATTTAAAAATAAATTTTGTTTCTTTTATAAATTATTCATTTTTTAATATTTTTCACTCATTCCAACTCCTAAATGTCCTCCCCTGATATATTAACACCACAATTAAAATTTAGAGCCTTTGGAAATCCATAACCAAGGTGTATATGGGTTTTTATTTAAGGGATTGGGCCTGCCCGAAAGCCCAATTCCAGTTTTAAAAATAAAATTTGATTAGTTAATAACTTATTCATTTTTAAGGGGTTTTCGGTGATTCCAAGCCCCAAACATGCCCCTTGAACCCAGAGGCACGTCCAATATCCTCCCACACTCGTTGCAGCTCATTTTCATCGCGGTTAGTTCGAAAGTTCTTAAGAACTCAAATTTCGGGCAGATTTATAAAGGTAATTTGTTTCCTTCATAACTCCTTCGATTCTTATTATTTTTTCCCCATTCAAATTCCTAAATGATCTAACTATTCTTGTTCGAACCTACCTTCAAGGTTTGAGTATTTGTGAAATCAGATACTGGTATTTTGGGGGGATATTTCTACAAGATATTTTAAGTAAGTTATTTTCCTCCTTTCTTCTTTCAATTTGTTTAGGGTTATATCCAATTTAGTTAGGGTTTCTTCCATTATAATTGCGGTTCCTAATGTCCAGGAAGCTGGGTTTAAAAATTAGGGTTTTATATTGTGTTTCATGGTCTGAAATGCTGGTTTTAGGTCTGGTTTACCTTCCTTGAGGTGCGGTGGTGGTGCATTTGGGTTTTCGCACAAAAGATTCAAGGGTTTCCTTGGTTTTGGTAGGTGATTCCATTGTGTATGAAATCTTTGTGAATTGGATACTGTTTTTATGGTATTTTCATGCTTATTCAATTTTATTTTTTCTGAAAAATATAGTGTTAGTGGTGTTTGTATTTAAAATGAATCCTAAAGGCCAATTTTATGTGAAATTGGGGGTTTTTCATAGAAATGTTTTATTAGTTTAATTGGGGATAACCTAAAAGTAACTAGTTGATTTTATTGAACTATAATAGAGATAAAAAAATAATGTTTTTAATGATTGTACCTTGTTTTTGTTACTGAAAAATCTGGTTTTAATGGTGTTTGTGAACCACATGAAATTCTAAGAGTTGTGTTGTGTAAAAATGGAGACTTTGCAATGATGTCGTTTCTTGAACCATATGAGTTTGCCCTAAAAAAATGATTTTGTGTTTTCACTGAAATGTATTGGGATTCCCTTTATGTTTTGGAAGCTTAAATATGTGAACATAGTATGCAAGTGAGGTATATAAGGAGTTTTGTGTCCGAAACACTACGAGATTTTGAGGAATTGTTTTATGAAAAATCTAAGTGTTTTGTTGCGTGTTTTAAGTGGAATAAAATGTGATAGCTACTGTATTGGTTGTGTTTGAACAGTAATGGTGTTTTATATGAAAATT
Source organism: Viscum album (assembly GCA_963277665.1). NCBI lineage: Eukaryota > Viridiplantae > Streptophyta > Magnoliopsida > Santalales > Viscaceae > Viscum > Viscum album. The sequence goes on along the minus strand of OY728142.1, from coordinate 1,321,942,325 downwards.
TATTTATGATGCATGCTGTAATTGATTGAGCACAAAAGGGGAAGCCCGGGTACCTAGGCGGGGCGGATTTGTACTAGTACGGCTAGTTGACCGGATGGGTTTTGTCCCTGTTTCACTTAGCATTTGGATAACGACAACTCTAACTAAACTATGTGGATGATTATTAGGGACCACTAGGTTATGGGTGTGTTCCCTACTAGTGGCTTGTGCACGAGAAAGGATTTTTCTATGGTTACTTTACACCGAGGTATGAGGTACATAGGGCCCAAGACAACCTAGTGCCTAGGGGTGTTCCCAATGTTGTTGCTCATTGGATTTGTAGTATCTACCCATGTATTAGGGTGTGTCTGGAAGTAAATTACAGTATCTAACATTTCTATTTTAATGTGTTAATATTCTGAAAATTTTGGATTGAAAACTATTTTCAATTAGAGGTTTCATTTCTTGAAATTTGAACACTACTTTTCCTTGCGTTTGAAAACTGTTTGCTTTTTCACATTGTATTTCTTACTCTTTGGAATCATTAGGTGGTATCCTACTAGGATTAGGCTCACACCCTACTTACACCCCTTGGGTGTCAGTAGACTTGGTTATGTTTGATTCAGGTAAAGGAAAGGCTAAGGGTGATGGCGGTTCATGGTGTTAGTTCCCATTCTTGGTGCGGAGTTGTGGAGATAGCTTGGGGGAGATGACCCCTAGTCGTGTCGAGTCCTTGGGGCTGTCTTAATGCTATAATTATTTTTATTTGGACCACTTTTATTATCTTTAAACCAATGTACTCAGTTCTGGTTTTTACTTAAGTCTTGTTTGACACAAAAATTTCAGATTTATATTATGGATTTTTTGTTATGTTTTATGCTTTCATACTCGGGTAAATCGTTCCCAAACCTAAATTAATAATACCCGGGCACTTGTGCCAGCCCGTGGGGATAGGGAACGCCCTTTGGGTCATGTCACGGGCTGGGTTTGGTGCCGGTTTTGGCGGTGACCAGATTCGGTTCGTGACAAAATGGTATCAGAGGAGGTTCGCTCCTTGGGTCATGTTATTTGTGGAAGAGTCAGCATAGTCTGGAGCTAGGATTTTTGGGACTTGAAATTTCAGTCATGGGTAGTGTGCCTGGCCAGCACACCTCATGAAGGGATTCAAGTCACCATGGTAAGTATGGATTTATCTGAGTGTTTTGGTTTTCTTGGTTTAATGATGACTATGGGAAATGAAAAGAGAGTTGGGAGAATAATCTCAGTGAGCTTGCAGGGCCTGGAAAGCCATGTGGAGCCATGGATATTTCCCTAGAATACTCTCTGTGATGGCGAAGTGATTGGAATATGGCTGCCAACCATATGTCCAAGTCACCCACCGAAACTAGTTTCCTCTTGCATTGTTTTGTGCTTTAGTTTTGAAATCTTAGCACTTTGGTTTTAAGGTGACTTGGTTTTTAGAAGCATAAAGTTTTTATGAAATGATTTTCAAATAAAGAGGGAATGGTTTGGTTTATGAAATGGCGGAACTGAATTTTCAGAATTGTTTTGAAATGTAAAATGTTGTGCTTACACCTCTATGAAAGCAGGAACTATATTGAATTTGTTTTTTGAAAAGTGTTTCCAATAGAGTTTTCTAAACAATTAGAGTGTGTTTTAATGGGATGATATGTTTCGAAATTGATGTGAATAACTTGAAAGTGAGTTCTTTTCTAAATGGTTGTGTCCTTATGAAATGTTTTTTAAGATGTGAATTGGGATTTCGATCTCATTTTTAGTAGTTTTGAGAAAAAGGTTGGGTTGGTTGACCATTTTGTTTTTGAAAAGTGGAAGGAAGTTTTGTTTTACCCTTTGGTATTTCCATTAGTGACCACATGCATGGGGTTATATGGGATGATGGATGGTTCATGGCACGACTGGATGAGTTCTGGGATGGATATGAGGAGGGTGCCCGGTGTGGCACAAAAACATGCATGTGTGAGGCCCATGGGTTACCATTGGTGGATACGCTTACTGCTAAACCGTTTGTTTTCAAAGAATTGGTTTTAAAGAAAAACATGATGTCTTGATGAATAGTTTGGTATGGTTTGTATTACGAGTTTTTAAAAATGTTGATGTTGTGGGAGGTTTTGAGTTCAAGAACCCCTTCTGTTTGAACTGTGTTTTGGGTTTGTGTTTGGTCGGTAAGCTGTGTTGTAGGGACGATTAGTGGTCTCTTTTGAAAAAAAAATTGGGATGCCTTTACGGTGGTTCCCTTAATGTGTTTGGATCTGGTTTGTGGCATGTTTTGACCAATGGACCAGCTTGGTTGGGTCCTTGGGTTCTCTCATTGGATAAGGTATGCCCCCATTAAGGGTTAATGCACAACTGAAGTGCAACCCGTTTTGTTTCGCCATTGGAAAATCCTCCAGTTGATCAATATAAAGAATATTTTATCGAACATTTCTTTTATTGAGTCTAGACCCATTCATTTCGCTGATTTGTGGATCCTCTTGTAGTGGGATAGTGCTTGTGGAAGGTTGAAAGAGACCTCAGTTTCTAAAGTTTTCTGATTCATCAAAGGTGGGAGTGTTCTTTCGTTGTTAGTACAGATGAGTGTCTTGATGGTGTCTAAGAGGGCCTCTAGGTTCTTTATAGTTTCTTTGAAGAAATAGTTATTATTAAACAACCAATTTTGAGATTTAGGTCATGATATGCTATTGTGTCCACTTTTTGGACTTATCTGTTGTTTAGGGACTTTGAATATGGTCCCGTTCCATGTATTGTTTCTATCAATCGCCAGGGTCAGGTTCGGTGACGCATTGTGATGTTGTGTGCTCTTTTGACCATAAATGTGAAGGTCACACAATCCTTTAAGGTTCTATGTTATGTTGGGATTGTGTCTCCCTTGGGAAAAACATCAAATCCTCTATCTTAGAGGAAGGTGTTTATACATGTCTTTACCTTCTATTGTTTCTCACCCAAAGAAACAAGGTGTGATGTGTGTGCATCTTCTGATCCCTTGTTTCAATGAAATGTCTGGTTTTGGTAATGTGGGTTATGGAGTGTGTTATGTCTTGATAAACCCATCAGGGTATGCAGTGTAGTTGTTTGTGGCACCTAAAGAAGAAGTTCCACATAGGGGTTTCAACAGCCTAACTGCGTGGCCGAAGATGCTTCAATATTTTGAGCTCCAGCCATAGGTCCTGGAGAGAAGCTGGCGCATAGTCAGGGGAAACACCAGTGTTGTTTAAACACTTGTACAAAGTCATATCCTCAGTATGAAAGATAGGAACAGTTTAAACCTATGGTTTCATCATCTTCCTTCTGTTGTTCTCGTTCGGTGGAAATAGGTATAGGGCCTTGTACCCATGTCATCGCCTAATGTCTTTCCCTCCCACGTTGGTTTCCATTGAGTCACTGGAGAATGGTTGGAAATTTGGCTAGAAAGTTTGAGCACACATTTTGTGCATGATTAGTAGTGTCAGTGTGCTAGAAAGCCACGTTCAAATAATGATCAGCATAGTTAGTGCACGGTTTCCCAAACCGTGCGGACTGACCCTACACCCTTTCCAAATCTTAAAAAAAAATTGGGTCTTTTTGTGTCGGCCCATGCTGGTCAGTTAAGATGGTTGGTTCTTGTGGTGGGAATACCCACTGTGGGTATCATGTATATTATTTTGTAAATTTCTAATTTATGTATTCCCCTTGTACTAGGGAGTATGTTTGGGCCTCCCCCTATTAGTGTCTTGATTCTGTCTCGGGAAAAAAAAATTAAGTTGTCTCTTATGGTGGGGAGCCCATTTGTGTCTCTTCATACGAGTAACTCATATTTTTCCTTGGTTTTGTATGGGAAGTAGGTATTAAAATTTGGATATATCTAACTACCTACATCTTTCTTTGGTAAAAATTGATATTGGAGAGTGACCAATGGTTTAGTTATAGTAGGGAAAGTGTAACCATGTTCGATGTTGTCGTTTATTTGGGTAAATTGATTGAGTGTTGTTCAGATTGTGTTAGAGGATTTTTCATTTAGGATAAAGCTTGAATGTGATTTATTCGTTCAGGAAAGTGTTGTAAGTCAGGTTTGTGAGAGTATTCCTTCCTTCATTGATAACTGGAGGTTTTATGGCCTTTGGGGGAGAAACCTGGCAAGAGAGTACCACTTGGTTTCTCAGTTGGGTTTGGTTGTTGCTTTAGCCTTACTGTGACTTTCCGGGGCGGAAAGTTTTTATGGTGGGGAGAATTGTCACATAAATAGTTTATTTTAAATTTATTTTTATTTTAATTTCCATTAATTCTTTTTTTTTGGGGGGTTCCAAAGTTTTTATGGAGAATAGGTGAGTTTTCATGAATTGGGCCAAACCGTGAGCCCAATTCCAGATTTAAAAATAAATTTTGTTTCTTTTATAACTTATTCATTTTTTAATATTTTTCATTCATTCCAACTCATAAATGTCCTACCCAGATATATTAACACCACAATTAAAATTTGGAGCCTTTGGAAATCCATAACCAAGGTGTATATGGGTTTTTATTTAAGGGATTGGGCCTGCCCGAAAGCCCAATTCCAGTTTTAAAAATAAAATTTGATTAGTTAATAACTTATTCATTTTTAAGGGGTTTTCGGTGATTCCAAGCCCCAAACATGCCCCTTGAACCCAGACGCACGTCCAATATCTTCCCACACTCGTTGCAGCTCATTTGCATCGCGGTTTAGGTCGAACGTTCTTAAGAACTCAAATTTCGGGAAGATTTATAAAGGTAATTTGTTTCCTTCATAACTCCTTAGATTCTTATTCTTTTTTCCCCATTCAAATTCTTAAATGATCTACCTATTCTTGTTCGAACCTACCTTGAAGGTTTGAGTATTTGTGAAATCAGATACTGGTATTTTGGGGGGATATTTCTACAAGATATTTCAAGTAAGTTGTTTTCCTCCTTTCTTCTTTCAATTTGTTTAGGGTTATATCCAATTTAGTTAGGGTTTCTTCCATTATAATTGCGGTTCCTAATGTCCAGGAAGCTGGGTTTAAAAATTAGGGTTTTATATTGTGTTTCATGGTCTGAAATGCTGGTTTTAGGTCTGGTTTACCTTCCTTGAGGTGCGGTGGTGGTGCGTTTGAGTTTTCGCACAAAAGATTCAAGGGTTTACTTGGTTTTGGTAGGTGATTCCATTGTGTATGAAATCTTTGTGAATTGGATACTATTTTTATGGTATTTTCATGCTTATTCAATTTTATTTTTTCTGAAAAATATAGTGTTAGTGGTGTTTGTATTTAAAATGAATCCTAAAGGCCAATTTCATGTGAAATTGGGGGTTTTTCATAGAAATGTTTTATTAGTTTAATTGGGGCTAACCTAAAAGTAACTAGTTGATTTTATTGAACTATAATAGGGATAAAAAAATTCTGTTTTTAATGATTGTACCTTGTTTTTGTTACTGAAAAATCTGGTTTTAATGGTGTTTGTGAACCACATGAAATTCTAAGAGTTGTGTTGTGTAAAAATGGAGACTTTGCAATGATGTCGTTTCTTGAACCATATGGGGTTGCCCTAAAAAATGATTTTGTGTTTTCACTAAAATGTAGTGGGATTCCCTTTATGTTTTGGAAGCTTAAATATGTGCACATAGTATGCAAGTGAGGTCTATAAGGAGTTTTGTGTCCGAAACACTACGAGATTTTGAGGAATTGTTTTAGGAAAAATCTAAGTGTTTTGTTGCGTGTTTTAAGTGGAATAAAATGTGATAGCTACTGTATTGGTTGTGTTTGAACAGTAATGTTGTTTTATATGAAAATTTATTTATGATGCATGCTGTAATTGATTGAGCACAAAAGGGGAAGCCCGGGTACCTAGGTGGGGCGGATTTGTACTAGTACGGCTAGTGGACCGGATGGGTTTTTTCCCTGTTTCACTTAGCATTTGGATAACGACAACTCTAACTAAACTATGTGGATGATTATTGGGGACCACTAGGTTATGGGTGTGTTCCCTACTAGTGGCTCGTGCACGAGAAAGGATTTTGCTATGGTTACTTTACACCGAGGTACGAGGTACATAGGGCCCAAGACAACCTAGTGCCTAGGGGTGTTCCCAATGTTGTTGCTCATTGGATTTGTAGTATCTACCCATGTCTTAGGGTGTGTCTGGAAGTAAATTATAGTATCTAACATTTCTATTTTAATGTGTTAATATTCTGAAAATTTTGGATTGAAAACTATTTTCAATTAGAGGTTTCATTCCTTGAAATTTGAACACTACTTTTCCTTGCGTTTGAAAACTGCTTGCTTTTTCACATTGTATTTCTTACTCTTTGGAATCATTGGGTGGTATCCTACTGGGCTTAGGCTCACACCCTACTTACACCCCTTGGGTGTAAGTAGACTTGGTTATGTTTGATTCAGGTAAAGGAAAGGCTAAGGGTGATGGCGGTTCATGGTGTTAGTTCCCATTCTTGGTGCGGAGTTGTGGAGATAGCTTGGGGGCGATGACCCCTAGTCGTGTGGAGTCCTTGGGGCTGTCTTAATGCTATAATTATTTTTATTTGGACCACTTTTATTATCTTTAAACCAATGTACTCAGTTCTGGTTTTTACTTAAGTCTTGTTTGACTCAAAAATTTCAGATTTATATTATGGATTTTTTTTATGTTTTATGCTTTCATACTCGGGTAAATCGTTCCCAAACCTAAATTAATGATACCCGGGCACTTGTGCCAGCCCGTGGGGATAGGGAACGCCCTTAGGGTCATGTCACGGGCTGGGTTTGGTGCTGGTTTTGGCGGTGACCAGATTCGGTTCGTGACAAATACCCAATAATAATAATAATAATAAAATAAAACTTAAGTTAATCAATCATTTTTCATATTTTATTTTTCCCTTAATGTATTATTTAACTCACAAATTAAATGATTACTCACACACCGAGTAGGTCGCACGAACATCTGATGAAGCCATGCAGCTTCGCCCGTTCCTTACCAACGCGCCGGAAACCACCATGCTAAAACACTCATTTATCCTCAAAACGCAAGAACCCAAGTCGGTTCCGGCAACGTGTACAGTCGTGTGCAAGGTCGCGCACCAAAATAATAACACATTTAATAATAACACATCGTCCAATTTTGATTGGGCTCTACACATGGTGGTGCGTACAGGCGCACACCAGTATAAGATCACGAAACCATTTTAAATTAGAATCAATTCAAACTGCAAATCAAAGAAAGACCTAAAATAAATGAAAATATAATAAGCTTCAGGTCGGGGTGTGACATATAAACACTCAAAAATTAATTTTTACTGTGGTTTCAGAGAATTTATGCATCTTTAAGTGTTATATTTTTCATTTTACCCATATCTGGTTTTTACAATAGTAATTATTATTTACTCAAGTAATTAAAATTCAACTCCTATAATAAAACATAGATTACTAAATAATTTGGACCCACGGATTACCAATATTAAATTAATTTTATCGAATAATATTTCCATTTTAATGAAAAAAATTAATATGAGCTCATGTAATATGTAAAAACCAGTTTTTTCAAAAAGTTTATTTGAATCATAAATGTTATTTTTAGTGAAAATTTTACAATGATGTTGAGTAATTAGTTTATTACTAACCAAATTATAGATATGTGACTTAAAAAAATCCAAAACCCAATTGCAAATTGCAAATAAGTATTTAAAATAGAATGAATAAAAATATTTTTTATTTGAAAAATATTGTTTAATTTTAAAAACATTAAATAATGGTTTTCAAAATTCAAAATTGTATTTTGTTATCTAATTTTTTTATTAATAATTAATTTTTTTAACATTAAATTTATTTATATTTCTAAGTTATAATTACTTCTTGAAATATTTCTAAATGCTAATGTTTTACAAAAATCATATTTTTCATTATTCAACTAAAAATATTATATTTCATAAAAATTGAAAAAATGAAACCTAAGATAATTTTTACATAATGGATTCAAAAATAATGTACATTTTTTACTATTAAATATCTAAATTTTATTAATTAATATTTTTAATTAAAATTAAAAATATAAATAAAAATTGATTTAACTGAAAAATGATTTTTTTCAAATATCAACAGTCCATATTATTATATTCCATCAATCACTAACTAATTTAGATCAAAATATAATTTATATTAATACATTATTCACTCTAAAGTAAATATATTTTCTTAAAATTAATATCATATAAAATACAATTTTTGATAAAATATAATTTTTTGCAAAAAATGATTCCTATATTAATATTTATCCTTTCTTTCATAATTAAAATAAATAAAAATATTTAATATTTAATTTAATCATAGATACATGTATATTTCATCCCAATTTATACATACATTGAACTTAAGGATACTTATGTAAGACCTATGAGTATGATAGTCTATAGTGGAATTCATTGGTGGTTCTTCCTCTACCATGGTGCTTCTATAAATTTATTTGATCTTAAACTCCACTCATAATCATTATTTCCCATACTATAATTTCAATGTTCAAATAGGGCCTTTTCTTGGTAGATCTATTATGATTCAACTTCCATTATAATATCAATCAAATTTTATTTATAGAGAAGTTATCCACTATGATATTTCATTTATTATACTTTTTATACATAATTTTTAATATTTTACTTGTATTTATTCTGGATTGCTCAGAAACTATGTTATAATGACCATATAAAATAAATTTAATTATTTATTCATTTTAGATTTTTCTTTCATGAATCAAAATATATTGAATATATTAGTTTATAATGGAATATATAATTTAAATTTTAGTGGTTATATAATATATTTTATATATGTTAAAAAATGAATCATTATAATTTTGTGATTGAAATATTTCATTTTAATTTTGGTGTGAAAATGTGAATTTTAGAATTTATTATAGTTAAGATTAATTGTAATAATTTTTCTAACTATATCTTTTAATATTTAATTGGATTAATATTTCTATAAATGTTTTCCCCCAAATATAGAGGGTGAAATTTTATAAATTACATTAATGATTAAGATTCATTTACAACCAATATAAGATTCATTTATAGCTTGTTCCAGAGTCATTGTACAATAGTTCATGTTTAATTCATCAAAGAAAATATAAATTTAAGATTTATTTATATTTTCCTAATATTTATTCTATATATAAAAGTAAGATTCACTTAAATACATGATAACTTGAGTGTCATTTCAAATCATGTAATTATCATTTTGCTCTGATAAAAATAAACGTAAGCATATTATTTAGTTACATAAGAGTCTCTTCTCCAAGGTTCTTTTTATATATGCATAAATACATTATTCATCAGAGAAATTTTAACTTCTTTCTAGAACATAAGAATTAAAAATTCCATGGAATGTTTTGGGACATTCCAAATTTTTTGTTTCTATTATAGTTACCATGATTTAAATTAAAATACTCATGGAACTGTATTTCCTCACTTCTAAAAATGAAATCAAGAGAGGTAGATATTTATGAGGGTGATTTTATGTCATAATTTTGAAGCCTTTTTTATAACTATGATTCCATTAATTATTGAATTATTATGTAAACATTTACACATACTTATTTACTAGATCTTAAGCCATATGCAAATGTTGAAAAATATTTTTCAAGTGGGGTTATTCCAATTCAAAACAATGATAGTGATGAATAGTGAATGTTGTGACCTTATGTTTAGGGGTGTGTGGTGATAAATCAATGATATCAAGGAATGTTTATTATAACCTTATTATTCTAGGAGCATCTTCATTGGAGTGGGGGTAAATTAAATAAATCATTGAAATAAATAATATAAGTTCAGTGGATTCGATAATAGAAAAGTCAAAGGGAGTAGAAATAGTGAAGGATCACCATAGGGAAATAGATTGACTCAAAAAATAATATTATTCTTTATATAACTCTTTTATTTCGTTAATTTACCTGATTTAATGAAAAATATCACTTGTTTTGAATCATATATGGTTGTTTAATGAATAGTTTTAGGGGAATAAGATTGATTAAAATTGATTATTTGTACTAATTTTTTAAATTTAAAATTTAGGACTGGATAATCACTCATTTTATTTGGATTTCCTAGAATTTTTCTCCGATAACCAATAATTAATTATATAATATCATGTTATACCTTTATGTTGATAAATATTACATTTTCATTAAAAATCCTTTTAAAAAAAGTGATTTTTTTATTTAATAAAAGTAGAATTCTTAGTTTCAATTGAAAATTTATCTTTATAATTAGAACCATTTTTATCCTTTCATGGTTCAGTGTATATACACTAGATCAAAGTATATGAGATTATATACCTTAATATATAACATTTAAAACACTATATATCTCAATTAAAGAAAGGGAAAAATAAAAAAAAAAGATGATTTAGGGGTGAGGGTTACTCATTACAATGAGAAAATCAATCTTGGAAAAAAAAGATTATATTGAATGAGGGAATATCATATCCATGTGGTATCATATAACCTTATTAGAATTAGGTTAATCTAGAGAGAAAAGAATTATAAATTATAATATTCCTATAATTTAGGCTTTCCTTTCTTTTATAGTAATTATAATGAGGACACCTTAGCCCTTATTAGGGATTCCTATTATATAAATAAATTTATACATCTATAAGGTATATGTGATAATTCACTTAAAATAAAAGTGTTACCCATCTGTTCGAAGGTGTTTGATTGGAATTCATTCCTCTAATTAGAAGAGATCAATTTTTTAAAAAGGTAACCATATTATAATTATATAATAATGAAATTGTATCTCAAAATAGTAATATGATATCCTAGGGAAATGATCAACAGTTTTATTCATGATTTAGTGGATGATGTTCTTGAATTCTAGAATCATTATAGTGAAAACATTTAACAAAGTCTTTGTCAAAAACTCCCCGATAACCCTTTGATTCCTACAATAAAAAAATCTCTCCAAAATCTCAAAATTTGGTATATTATTTAGATGAAGGTAATTTCACTAATAAAACCAATGAGGTTAGAATCCAAATCTACCTTGTCCATGATCTTAATTTAAAAAAAATATAGGAATGTTGTTGTAAATAGGGGTTAGAGAAAAAAATTAGGTCGTGAAATGAACTCCTAGTTCGCCAAAATTGAGAATAAACTTCAATCAGTAATGAATCAAAATACATCTAAATGTTATAATGATGTTAGTTCCCAAAAATCCAAATCTAGCTATGAGAGGAAAATATTGATAACTATGGGAGTTTTGGGAATTATGATAATTAATTTAAAATCATTTAAATATCTTTCCGTTCAATAAAATATTTCATATTTTCTTGATATATTTCCATAATGAAGCTAAAAATAATCCTTCTTTATAATAGTTGAAACCCATGTATTATAATCATCCAAACATATCATGGAACGATAAAGGAATTATTAGACAATTTTCATACCCAAGTTTCCCAAATTATGTGATAGAATATTTTTTAAAAAAATATTGGTAAAATCATCATAATTTCTAATTTAAATTGGAAGGGATAATGAAGAAATTTTTACATAGTTTAGGTTCAAAAAATATAGATCATGATTCAAATAATCTATAATAATATTCCAGGATCTATATCATGGAATTAAAAATAAGTAATTAGATTAAAACTTGACTTTAAGGGAATATGTTAACTTCCCATTTACCACTAATATATACCATATAGAATAAATTAGGGATTATAACACTTATAGTGGTTTGAAAATTCAAGATAATTCTAGGGAACAAGCTTTTGAAGTTCAATCTATAAATTGGGAAGAAGCTAGATGTAAAACTCTAGAGAACCCAAAATTTTTAAAACATAGAAAAAGTGGTTGAAACAAAACTAAATTCACATTTTCCATTATGAAAGTAAATGGAAATGAAATAGAATTGAAATAAAATATTGTTAAGAATATATTTAGGTATTATATTGAGGTGATTCCAACTATTTCATGAAATATTTCCCCCTATATTCCATTTCCACAATGAGTAATGAAAATTAACTATGAGCATGAGCTATCGATTTTTCTTGGGTAGTTTACAATGCTTCAAATCAAAATTTGATTAATTCAATAATTATTTTAGATCCCAACATTTTTAAAATCTTTAAAATAAATTATTCCAAAATCATTTATTAGGGTTTTCTATATAAAACACATCAAAGGAATGAATACTTGTCCTTTAGAATAAAATTCCTCATAAAATCCTTGACATTTGATGATTTTTAGCACTTTCCCATTAGGAAATAATTATCAACTAAATTATTTATGCTACCCTAATGAGATAATAAATATAATTCCTTACTAATCATTCAAACACATTAGTTTTGGAGATTTAAAACCCTCCATATTTTTTTAGTAGTATAAGGGTTATACTTATCTCCCCATTGAGAGATTGAATTCCCTTATTGATGGAGTGGGTCATATATTTATCTATATAATTTTATTATATTTTATATAGAATGTGATAATTTATCCAAGTCATTATTTGTATGTATTTATTTTCTAATGGAGTAATTGTGTTAGACGTTTCAAAAGAGAAATTAATAAAGAAAAAATAGATCAAAGATAAGAATAATTGCTTTCAAAATTGATAATGAACCCACCCAAGGTGAAAACTACACAATGGTTAAATTTAGAGAAGTTATATTATCTTTTGAAGACTTAGAATATTGATTCTAATGAATCATTTAAAAAATTACATTCAACCCACATTTGTATAAAATTATATGGGTTTTTTTTATAAGGATAAAAATCTTTAGATTCTAATAAGGGAGAGTTATTGGAACATGTTGATGAGTTTTCAAATAAGGAAACCCTAAAATTAGTTCAAAAATATGAGTTTGATGGGATGTACACTATGGGATAAAATAATGAAGATGTTTTTTTTACTTCCAATATTTCATTAATAGTCATATTGATGTCCTTGAGACACCTCAGCCCATAAAATTACACTCTATCAAACAAACACCTTGGATGTTGCTTAAAACCTGTCATCAGAACTAAAATATTCCATTCTTGGTTGGGGATTACCACTACATTTCATCATCACTTATAATCATGGAAAAATTAAATAATATAAGTTTATATTTTTCCTAAAAGTGTTTAAATTTTGATATTGGTTGGACCATTATTTATATAAAATTTATTTTTGAATCAATTATCATGCATATAATACATATGTAGATTGATAAAAATCCTATAGTTATAGGATGAAATATACATAAACAACACATGAAAGAGTTTTTTAAGGAGTAAAGATTCATGTTGTTAGATTCTAGGATCATCTATCTAGTCATACATGACCCATGGGTTAGTCAAATTCAAGTTGTAACCAAAATGGAAATTTCATTACTGTTATGAATGAGAAGAATCAAAAAATTTAGAAGAAAATTGACCAAATTGAGTCCATGTATAAGTAATATGAATCTTAATTAAACCACTATTGAAAATCATTTTCCATGAAATCTGAAGACATAATGATTTTGATGTTTTCTGTTAATGATTATTACTATTTTATTAAGAGTTATTCTTGTTAAAATTTGGAAATTATTATCTTTAAAGATTAATAAGACACTAAATACATTCCTCCCTTTTAATAATTCATCTACGGAAGAATTCTATTTGTTTTTAGAAGTTATCTATAAATATTCCAATTATGTTTTATGTACATAATTTCATACATGATTTAGAAGATAATTGTGGTGTTAATTTATGATATTTCTATTATTGGGAGTAATTTTTAGGGATGTTTAAGGAATATGATAGGATTCATGAAAATGATTCAAGAGACAAATATTGACATGAAATAGGGAAAATATGGTTGGAAACATGTTTTCTAGGAATATTATTTAGATAGACACTACCAAAATAGGTGTAATTCAAATGTTGACACCACTGAAAAATTTAATATGGTTTATAAGTATCTTAGAAATATCAGTATTTGTATGGTATTTTTAAAATACATCTCATTGACCATATAGAAATTATATTACATTTTAGTCAAGGATAGAATCTTTTTATTTAACTAGATGTGTCATTAATCTTTCTATTTTTTTAAATAAATATTTTCCTTTTCAACCATAATCATTTCCCTATATGTGGAGTTACATTTTGAGATCAGGTGTGAGTCTAGTGAAAAGATTATTGGGGAATTTTTAACATTATTGAAATAGATAATTCTATATATAATATACTCTACTATTATGTTTCTTTATGATTATAAAAATAACTAAAACACAAATTAAAATTATCAATTGTATTTTTTGACTTCCAATTACATGTTTAGGAAATATTTGAATTGGTTTGAGGATATAATTTTCATTAAATTTTTTTTCTGAAATAATTTTTTAACAACAATGAGGTAAAATCTACACTCATTAGATGTATAATATTATGGTGGTAAATTTTTATTAAATTCAGGGGAATCCATGATAATGATAATTTTATTAAATCCCACATTTATATAAAATCTAGAACATAATTTACTGATCCAAGGGAAATCAATTCATTATTCCTACATGAAAAATAACTCCATGCTTCAATATAATAATTTTATTTTCTTAAACACTATATAAATTTCTAATTATTAAGAATAATTCCAAGTGTTATATCTTAAAACCAATCAATAAATTAATTTTAATTCTTAATTACTAGTTATCTATTGACCAAAATCATTTTATAAAGTGTGATGATGGGATTTCATCATGTTGTGTACATGTGAAGTAAAAGATTAATAATTTTGATATTTTTCACTCTCCACGTTGGGAAGCACACAATGAGGTTTAGAAATAGATCAAAAGGTACAAAAATAATTATTCATCTATAAAACACATAAAATGATGATTGGATTTTAGTGGGTGTCTGTAATGGATTCCAATGAATGATAAATGTTTAAAGAAGAAAATTATTACCTCAAAAAGAAATTTTCTAGGTATTAAATCATTAATTTTTTAGGTTTAGATTTTTTGGAACATTTCTATATTTTCATGGGAATGATTATATGTTACTATATTTTCATAATGTTTTCAATTGGGATGAGGTAGTGGAACATCATAAAAATTCATTTATCAGTGTTGTTAAATTCATATATAAGAGCATTTTTTCCATATTTGGAGAGTATAAGTCCTTTAACACTAAAAATAGGAATCATATTATTAAAAATAATTCAAAAATTTTATAAATAAGTTTGTTTGTGTGCCTAAAACTTGAAAGAAACATCATCAATAGTATAGGGTGAAATTTGAGATTTTGAACATAAATTTGAATATATTTAAAAAATATTTTGGGAAGTTATAGAAAATATTATTTTTTGAAAAATTAGGGAGCCATTTGGAATAATTGAACGTTTTTTAATTATATAATTGGAATGTATCCTTATAGATTTATTTTTGTAAAATCATTCCATAATCTAATGGAAATAAAAAAATATGTTTTGACTTTGAAATTTTAAATTATGACATTAACACTACTTATGAGTGGATAATGTTAGAAATTACTTAGTATAATTTTATTAAATAGAATCATTTTAAAATTATATACTTTTCAAAAAATTAAAAATGTGTTCATTATTCAATCATCTAAAATATATAATTTACAATGAGTCTAAAAGTATTTATTTTTTAATCCAAATATAATTTGTCTCTATAACACCTAGAGTTTTATATTATATATTACTTTAAGACCTAATATGATTAATAGTGTGGGATGCATGAAACAACGAATAAAAATGATCCAATGAATAGTAAATAACCATTAAAATTCATTTGTATATTTTTTGGGTAAAAATTGATGTAACCAAATTGTGAAACATATTTAGAAATATAAATAAAGTTCATTATCCATACTATGACATTGATAAATTAAATTGGTGTACTTAAATAACTAATAAGACAAATATTTTAAGTATTTTGATGTATTTTAATATATTTTTGGATAGAATATATTATTTATATGAAAAATATACAAAACCTATATTTTTTAGTAATTAATAGGAAATAAAAATTATAATAGAAGATATTTTAAAATGTTAGTTTATGATAAAAATAGTTATCATTGTTTTTTTTTCTTTTTTTCAATTTTAAATTTCATGATTTTTAGATTTTAATTTCAATAAATAATCTTCAATTTTAGATTCATCATGTAAATGTTATCTTAAGTTAAGTTTTTATATTTTTCTAAAATAATTTAATTTTAGGTGAATAGTTAAAAGTACCGTTTTTACTAAAAATGTAGAGTTTATAACTATATTAAGAATTAATATTAAAATTAATATATATAAAAAATATTCATGATTAATGGTGTATGAGTAAAAATATAAATTTTGAATTATAATTAGGAATCTAGAAAACCTACATCAAATAACTTGATTAATACTTTCCAATAAAAAAAGTTTTATGTATTTTCATTTACCTAAATATTATTTTGGTATAATTTGGTTTTTGATTTATATAAAAGACACATGAAATATATTTTTTTATAATAAAACAATTTATATCATAAAAATAAAATACATATATTACATTTTACTACACAAAAATTTAAACCTAAAAATACCCTTTTTCTAAAAATTGGTTTTTATGTGTCACCTATGCTTATATTAAAATTAATTTTTATTACATATAAAAATTTTATCTGATAAAATTTGTTTCATGATCAATAATATAATTTCAAAACTATATAATAAGGGCCATTTTATTTTATTAAATTATAAGTAAATTAATTTAGGAAAACGTACTTATCGAGGAAAAAATATAAAATAGAAAACATAATAATTATAGGGTAAAGGGAATTAAACATGGTAAAAAACATTTCATATTGATGTGTTGAGACATTATATAAAATTTATCATTATAAAAAAATATTTTCTAATTTTTGGAGATAGGTGATATTTGAAACTTGTACTCTATTTGTATAATGTTGAAATATTTTCAAAAATGAAATTCTCATGACTTATTAAAGTGGCCTCTCACCATCCCATCAAGACCATTATAAAAATTAATTATACTCTTGGAATATTTCTCTATTTACTTATACTATAATCCTATTTCAATTCATTTAATCTTGTAGTTAAACAAATTTATCCTAATATCACTATTTTTTAAGAGTCCTCCAAGGGAAAACTAATGTCTTCAATGTGAGTACTAATTTTTTTGTAACATCATTTACATTATTTATTACTTTCCCAATTATTAATTTCTCATTAATATATAATTATATCATTATTGTTTTTATAATTAATTTTATTAATCTATGGTAAAAATTATTAACCATATTTTCCATATTCTATTAAGAAAACAAAAAATTCATTTGTGTGTTGTGTAGACCACCACCTCCAAAAAATGATGTCTTACATTTTACAACATCAAATATCCCTAAAAATTAGAGGATTTAAATTGAGGAATAAATGATAAAAATATAATCTAATTATTTTTATGAATATAAAAATGACAATTCAACTTTTTTTCATAACATTATTTGATAAATAAAAATGGAAACCCTACATTATGCATATAATCTCATTGACCAAGAAAAATAATTAATATTTCATATATATTCATTATTTATTATTAGTTTTCTCAAACTATTCTCTACTACCTTAAAATTCACAAAATAATATCATTATTATTCTATAATAATGGTATTATTCCAAAACTAAACAACTTTCATAATCATAATCATATATTAATTATTGTATCTTCCTGTTTCTTTCTGCATAGCTAGCTACAAGAGGAATTATATAAAATAATTTCATGTTTGACTTTAATAAAATAATTAGTAATAATATATATATAATTAAATAAATAAGTACTCTTTTTAGAATGATAACCTTAATATTTATCAAATCGATGAAGTATGAACATTTGTTACCTAAAAATAATCAAAATATGTTCACCAATGAATATATATTTAATGATCAATACCAAAACAACCATTGAATGAAATTATAATATTATAAATCATTATAAATAATTAATTATGATATATTTTATTATATTGTAATTGTGAACATTAGAAGAATTATGAAAAAAACACTCACATTATGAAACTAGTTCAAAATAGTCAACATTAATCACACCTGATATTGAAACTGATAACAGATAACTAAAATACATGTATATAATAATTATAAATGATGTATATAAAGGGTTATATAATTGAATAAATTTATAATATAGGTAATTATTATATTTCTGTTGGTCGTACAGGATCTTAGAATGTGTTCTAATAATAGGGGGAATAAGGTAATACTTTTCATTGCCTCAATTCAAACTCATTGAGATATGTTATGTGTTATAAATCATTTATAAATTTTATAGTGTAATATATATTTAAAGTCCCAATAATGATTTAGAAATTATTTTATTTTAATTCATGGGATATACTAAGAAAAAAAATTAAATTTATTGAAATATATTTTGAATCATGTGTCACCCAAGTCATATGAGTTTTTTATAACTCAATTTTCACTCATAGGGTTTTGATTGTTATATTTAAATTATTTCATAAATTTTAGGTACATAATACAATTTTATTTTATTATTTTCTATTATATCATTGTTTACATCTTCATAATATAAACCCCTTTTTAAATATTCTATAATTTATGGTTTATGATTCCCATAAGGGATATGGAAAACTAAAACCTCCTTTATTTGAGTAATAGTGTTGTATCAATAAATTTTATTTTCAATTATTAGGTTCTTTTTTCATATGATTTAATTATATGTTAATTTCTCTTAATCTATCAAAAAATTATTATTTAATACAAAATTTCATTTTTATACAATTTTTTTTATATCTATTTTCAACTTACGTAACTTAAAAATATCAAAAATATTTTTGACTTTCATTGTCAAAGTTTTTATTTTCTTGAACACATTTTATTTGATTCTATTATAAAATTTTCATAAATAAATTATTAGAGATTCCTTTTAAAACTAAATATTTTAAAAACCTCCACTTCACATTTTTGAAAATTATTTTTTAAAATGAATCTTAACATCATCTTTATGATAATATAAAACATGGTTTCTAAAAACACTATAACATATTTAATTCCATTTATCTGTTCATATTCCATAGGATTTTCATTAATTTGACTTATGTTCTATATATACCCTCTATTTTTTATTATTCTATTTTTATTTTTTGTGGGGATTGAACTAATGGTATCAAACAATCCAATTTTTTATCCTCCTTTTTTAGTACCATTCAAAGAAGTTTTCTTTCATGGGTGTTTTCCATCTATGTAAACATATATCTATGTATATATTGTTGCACAATGGATATACTAATATTCTATCATCCATATTCATTCAATTGATTTCTAATTTTATTCATCTATTGAGGAAATTATAGACTTAACCATATACCCCTTTTTGTATTTGGTGTTATTTTGTGTGATACTTACATAAAAATATATTCCATTTATTTATCATGGAATTATTTAAAATATATACATTTTTAATTGATATACGATTGTTTATTGACAACTTAGGAATTATTATTATCTATTGTTTGACCACCCACCTTCATTATATGGATGGATTATATTCATTTATCACCTAGAAAAGTATATGAATTTTGTATGTTTTTATATCAATACATATGTTTATTAAATTACTATATAATGTTTCATATGTATTGTATATTTTAGGTATTACATCAAATGAATAATTCATTATAATTAATTTTCAATGGGTGGGTCCTGGTATAGATTAACCGATTAACCATTGATAGGTTTCATGCAACAAACTAGCTTAGATCTTTTGCTGTAAGCCTGTCCAGAATAAATTTTCCATAGAAACAAGGAGTTGATGGTAAGCTCTTGATTTCCAAGATTATAATGACTTATCATATTTCTTATAATTATATTTCTAGTATTACACATTTCATCACTAAGGAATATATTATTATTATACCCGTGGTCCATTTATTTCCATTTTTATCCAGGGATATATTTTTCTTTCTTTTTATTAAATTAAGGAATTATTTTTTATTATCTATTCCTACCAAAATATTTAAGCTCATCTTATTCTCACTTATAATTTTTTATTGTTATCTCTATTTCTTAACATTACTAAGTTTTTATTCCCACCACTTATTATAATTATACTTCCCTTGGTTTTAAATAAACATATTAAATATGGTATTTTTAATAGAATAGTCATTGTGAAGAATTTATGTGATATAGTGAATAAATATTATGGATAAAGTAGTTTATTACATTGTGGGAAAATATCATTTAGTTGAGAAAGATATTTTATTTTTTGGTTAATTTTTTTTATAAATCTATAATCCTCTAATCTTAAAAGTCCCTTAGAATATTTTCAAATCTATATGTTTTAGTGATATGTTAATTATTTATTGTGAAAATTATTTCTCTTTTCTTCATTTCAAAGATATCATACAAACAAGGGGTTTATTCAACCTTATTTCTTTGATTACGAGTTCAAAGAATTACTATTGGTATCAGAGGATCATTTAGACAAATTTAGTGGATTGGATTTTAGTTAAGGATAATTTAAGGACTAACTAGTTAAGGATAATTGTAATTTCAATGTTATAAATAACCATTTAAGATTGGTTGAGTTAGTATTGGATATTTTATGATGTTTATAGATTATGATAATTAAAATTTAATTATAATTTAAAGGATAAGTCTAAGGGATGAGTCTATTTATAAGATAACATCCTGAAATATTTATAATTTAGAGATTGTGTGGAACTCCTAGAAATTTCATACCAATATAGATATTATAGGTGGATGAACACTCCAGAAAATATGTATGTAGGGGTAATAACACTTGAATGGATGGATTGGGTGTTATAAAAATAGGCACTTCATTCCTGAAAAATAAAACTAACTACACAGGTAATTTTACACACCTTGTGGATATGATTTTGTTAATCACACTTTAATTTTCAATCATTATGAATGATTTGAGTATAATGTAAAAAATTAGTTTAGAAACCCTAATAGAAAAATTACCATTGGTAATAATGGATTTAAAATAGATTGAGAAAGGATTAAACAAGAGTGTAATTTGTTAAAAAAAAATCTGTTATAGTTGAAGACGTATTCAAATTGATGTTTTCATATTCCTACTTTGGATATTATCCTAAAATTTTGGGGTTTTAATTTGGTTGAAATAAGATCAAAATAATGCATCTAAGAAATGTATGTATCTAGAAACATTTATGAATTATAAACTAATATGGGAGGATAAGTGAAAGTTGTAGAATTTTAGTATATGCTTGTTTTGATGGTAAATTTTAATTCTTTAGTATTATAGGGGTTGATGTCATAATAAAAAAAATAATGATACTATTAAATATTTTTTTTCATGAGTAATATTTATAGATTATATTTTTGGAATATTCTAAAGTATTTGAGGTTGATGAGAATCATATATAGATTTTTCTTTAGTAGTTTTTCTTTAAAGGTATAAAAAATATATTAAATGGAATAAATAATCTTGAATAGTGAATTTATGAAAATGATACATTTTTTGGTAAAAAAATTTAAGAATGCATTCTTGTGGGAAGGATCTCTTATTGAATTAAGATAATGTTGATATTGAAATAAAAATGGGTTGTTTTATATTGAAAAATTATAATAGAAAATATTAAAAAAATGGATTAAAAATTGATTGATAATATTTTTCTAAAATTTTATTTCATTGCTTGGATTATAGTATATAACTAAAAATGTAGGTCTTTATGAACTAGTGTTTAATATAGTTTAGGGGTTAATTATAGTGTTATCTTTTGGAAGAATATATGGTTTTACTATGGTTTAATATCTTGGAAATTCAGATGGATTTGCGAAAGGAATATAATGGGGAATATGTGATTATTGTGTATACATACATGAGTATATGATAGTATGAAAGATTAAAGTTGTTTGAGGAAATATAAGTAATGTAATTTGGTCTAAGAGACTAAGATACAAGTCATATTAGATTTTATATCTAGAATGATAAATATATTATGAATTCCCTCACCTACATTTACCAATTAATGATAGTTAAAATTAGAAGGATGTAATTTATTTAAGGTACTTGTAATTGGTGATTTTAAATTATAAATTCCTCTAAGATATAATATGTTTTATACAATGTGATAACTATAACATTATACCACAAAAAACCACAGAATAATATAAAGATGTTAAAATATAGTCATGTAATTAGAGGATAAAAATAGATTCTGTTGAATTATAAAAATAATATAGAAATAAAAATAAAGGTAATTATCAATGATATTCCATTGTTATATAAAAGTAGTATAGTTAAATAACAAAAGGCACTCTTTTATGCTTTTAAATGTAACATTTCCAAAAATTACTTTAAAAGTGTTTTTGATCAAAATAATTATAATATTAAAAATAAAATTATTTAAAAGAGAAATATGTTACTACTAAATTTTATTTTTAACTGGAAGAATGTAAGGACAATAATATAATATATTTTCCAAAAATTATATTTTCTTATGAATAAATTTTCATTATTTTTTATTTTTTATTTAAAATACGAATTAAAAAATTATAAAATTTTGATTTTTTAAAATAAAAAATATTTTTCAATACATAGTATAGATATTAGCTTCGTATAAATTTTTTATAATTTTTGAAAATAACTATTTTTTGGTAAATAGTTAAAAATATATTTTTTACTAAAATCAGATCATTTATAATTATATGAAGATATATGTAGAAGATAAAAATATTAAAAAAATAATTATAAATTTATTATTTAAGTATTAAATATTTATATTTAAAAATAATAATATGAATTTAGAAAACAAATGTTTTAGATCATTAATAATATTTTCAAATAAAAACTATTTTTTTATTTTTATTTTTTAAAACATTAGTTTGGTAAAATTTGTTTCTAACTTTACTTGAAAGACACATAACAATTATTTATTTTTAAATAAGTTAATTTATTTCATGAAAATAAAATACATGGATATTTTTACACTACACATAAATACAGACCATTAAAATACACTTCTTCTAAAACAGGTTTTTACTCATTACATAAGTTAATGATAAAATTATTTTTTCAAATATATAGAAATTTTATCTGATAAATTGGATTTAATATTTTAAATTTTTATGTCTAAAATATATAATAATTTCCATTTTAATTTTAGGTATTAAAATTGAATTACATTGGAATAAATAATTTACCGTGGTAAAATATGAAATAGTGTTTGTAATAAATCAAGGGGAAAAGGGCATAAGACAAGTTAAAATCATGTTTCTAAATATTTGGTTAAAATATTATAGTCTATAATGTACCCTATTATCATTTATTTTCCAACATTTTATCCCCATGACATGTGAAACATGTGCTCCCTTTATAAAAAAAATTATATATTTATAAAAATGACATTCTCGCTACTTATAAAAGGGGTCTCTCGCCACACCTTCAAGACCACATAGAAAATTATGCATCATATTGAAACTATACCCATGTTCCTTTTACTATATCCCTATTTCACTTCCTTTATATTCATTTGAAAATAATTTATCCTATTCCATATATTTATTAGGATTCCTCTAAGGGAAACCCCATATAATCTACAAGCATACTAATTTTTCCCTATCTTCTTTTATTTTCAATCATAAATTCATAAATGAAATTATTTAATTTCTAAACGATGACATTTTAATTTTTTGTATCATGAATTTTATTTCTTTTAGGCTAATAAAAATTAACCACCATTCTCTATTTTAATTGATAAAAAAAATTAACATTAGTGTGATGTGAAAACTATTTCCTCTATAAAGCGACATGTTTTGTTTATCACCATCTCATCTTAACTGATTATAAGAACACAATTGAAGAATAAATGATTATATAATATAATTATTATTATTAATAGATAAATCATAATCCTCCTTCTTTCCCTATCTTTCCTTGAGAAATGAAAATTTAAACCATTCGTTGTGCGGAAAATAACCTCTAAAGAGTAATGTATCTCATTTTTTATCTAATTTATTTATTTTTTACTAAAATCCTATAGAATTTTATCCAATTCAACAAATGTATCTAAATGATGTCATTATTATTCTTTAACAATGATAATATTCCTATAAAAAGTTTCTTCTATAATCTTAATCATCCATTAATTATAGAATGTTCATGCTTGGATCTATTTAACCACATACTTGAAAAATTATATAAAATAATGTCATTTATGACTATTAGTTCATAAATAATAATAAAATATAAAATAGATATGTAAATAAATATTTTATTTTGTTTCTATAATGGATACATTAATATTATGTGTATCAATTATGCCACCAATGAATGTTCATTAAAATCATCAAAACATGATTATCGCCCAATTCATCTTTAAATATCATAACCAAAAGGCTCATAGAATTAAATTATATCATTATAAATAATCATAAATAATCAGTTCTAGTATCTTTTATTATCTATCAATGATGAACATATTGAGAAGAATGAGTAACAATACATCTCTTAGGACCCTAGTTCAAAATAATCAATATTACTCATACCATATATTAAAAATAGATAATAACTAACAAGTATTGTTTTAGAGAATAATTATTAAGATATGTATAAAAAAAATTTATATAAATATGATTCTGAAATATTGGATTAATAAATTTATGTTTCTTATATAGTATATTACAGTGCATTCTACTAAGATTGTATTCAAGGTAAGGGTTTTCATGGTATCAATTATAATTCATTGAGACAAGTTACATGTTATGCACCATGTTTCAATTTCATAGTATTCTACTAAATTACTAATAAAAAATTATACACTATTTTTTTTAAATAATGAGTTATAATTAATAAAATCACTTTCTTTTATTAAAATGAATTTTCTCAAATTTTATCCATGTTTTAAGAGTTTTAGATAACTAAATTTCACTTTATTATGATATGATGTATCTCTTGAACTTATTTTGAATAAGTTGGCTACATGATCACCTTTATTATATTATGTGCAATTCTCTCATTTTTTTACATTTTTACCACATAAACTACCTTTCTAATATTAAATTCATCATGGTTTATGTTTACTGTATGGTATATTGATAAATAAATCTCCTTTCATTGACTTATAATGTTTCATCTTTAACTTTACATTTATATTCATAGGTAATTATACCCTATGATTTTATTATATTTTAATTTATCTTCCCCTCTAGGTATATGATGTTTTAAGATAATAGGATATCTTACAATTATTTTTTATCATGTGGGTATTCAATAAATGTATTTTAAAATATATAAAATGTATTTTCTATCATGATCAAATGTTTTATCTTGAATACAACATTTACTTGGACACCATTATGACATTTTCAATGAACCATTATTGGTGATTCTTTTTAAAAGTAAATTTTCTTAAAATTTTCGAATAACCTTTTCAAAAATAGATTTTGAATGTGACTGATAACACCATCATTGTGATAATTTTAAAAATGTTTTATAAAAACATTATAACATTTTCACATTTATTTTAATTTTCAAATTCAAAGGGATTTAACCAAATTGGAAACAATTTCCATGATATACCAACTATATTATATAATTATGATTATCCTTTTATAGTTATTGAAATCATATTATCAAATAATAAAATTCGTTATACCTTTTTGAGTCATACTATTCAATTCATTCTTATTTGAAAGGTTTTTCCATTTATGTCAAAATAATTCTATGTTTCTTTCATTATACTAGGGATATTATTGATTTAAACCATCCACCATATTTATATTTATGGATTATAATATTTATAAACTGAAGAAATTTTTAGCATAATTGTATACCAATTCCTCTATATGGTGCCAGTTTGAGGGATTATTACATAGAAATCTATTCTATTTATTGACTGAGAAAATATTGAAAATCTATATAAAAATTATTTTGATTCATATTTTTATTAACTACATAGGAATATTGATTATTTATTATTTAAAAATAAATATTATTCCTTTTGATGGGTTATATTTATTTATTTATTTACTAAAAAATTATTTATACTTTTTATGTTTGTATCTCAAGTGAGATGTTTATTGATTATTAAGTAATGTTGGTTATGTGTTGTATAGTTAATTCATTCCTTAATATGATTAATTAATTGGACTTAATAAGAAATTTGTGGGGGCCTATATATATATCCCTATTATGCATTAGAACTTACAATGAGGAAAACTATCTTGGTTATTTTAGTGTATGATTACTCAAAATAAATATTTCCTAGACTCGGTTCCTTGACGACAAGATCATGATGTATAATAACATGATCTCTTTGATTAGGACATGAAATTAGACGTCCTACATTATGTATTTCATCATGAAGGAACAAGTTATTTTTATCCACATGATCTCTTTATTTTTATTATTATCTAATGATATATTATGATTTAACTTTCATTCTATAATGGAATTATTTTTTTAATATATATTCATTTCATAATATTTTTTATCATATTTTTATCACTTAAGTTATTTGATTTTTATCATATATTTTTACCCAAAAAAAGTATTTGAACTTATCCCTTCTTATGTTTCATTTTCAAAAATTTATAAATTTTTCTATTATACATGATATGTGTAAATTAATTTCTTATGTAGAGAATTTTTAGGAGATGTCAATGAATTATTATGGACTAAGTATCATGTTATAAAATAGTATCAATGTCCTCTAGTTGTGAAAGTAAAAAATCTTTTTTAGTAAAAAAATTCTTAACTCTCTAAAATTAAAAAACTTAATAGTCATTTATATGTATGTGACTAAATATATTATAGTGAATTCTAAATATATATCATTAAAATTAGATAACTTTTATATTGTTCAATGATGGTTTATAAGGAAGGGTTTTATTTTCCCTAAATTCTTGAAGTGTAGGTATATGGTGTCGTGTTTTGTATCAAATATGAGTTTAGATAACTTTAAATGATAGGATGTTAGTTGAGATTAATTTAAGGTTTGATAAGTATTAGTTGATCACAATTTTAAATGTATATATAACCTTTTAATATTGGTTGATGATGTATTGGATATTTAATGATGTTTACAGTTTTAGATAGCAATACTTTATTAATGACCTTAGGGATAAGTCTAATGGATATGTCTCTATATAGAATAAAATCTTGAAATCTCGATAAAGTAGAGGTTTTTTAGTTCTCCGAGAAATTATATCATAGTCTAGAAACCATAGGTGGATGTGGGCTCTAGAATTGATTTACCCATGGGTAATAACCCAAAAAAAGGTAGACTACCACCTAGTGTGCAATAAAGAGGTCTGGCTACGTGGTTTGTTTGACACTCATGAGGGATATTCATTAGTCAATAACATTCTCTTTATAAACCATTACATAGAATTTTAATATTTTGACAAATAATTATGTAAGAACCTGTATCTTCTTTTCATGTATGTTTTTCCTTTCTAGTTGTCTTTGGGAAAAAGAGGAGTTTTTGGAAATTTCATGAGTACACATCGTGTACTTTACGTACATATTGTATACCTAGTTGTCATGGGTGAAAATGTGTAGGCCATGTAATGGCCAGGCACATGGCCATGTGTGGTAACCTGGAGACCGCTTAAAGAGGAGGCTAGAAAAGGCAAGTACATGTTGTGTACTTTTAAAGAATATGTCATGTACTTTTTTTCATTAAACAGATCTGGGTTGCGTCTGATGGACAAAACACATTTCTTCTCGACCCATTTCATCCAGGAGCATCTGTACGACTATGGATATTCTCCAAGCCCTCGACTCATCATCCATTCTCCGAATTGGCCGTCGTCAATTGTGTGTAATCGCCACGGTGAGTTATCTTTTCTTCTTGAACATCTTCTACTGATTTATCCTCTTCTATAAGAAATACTTAGTTGAATTTCTTAAGTTTTTTTCTAGATCTACGACATTATAGGGTGATTCAAGGCCAGAGGTTCACATATATCAATCTCAAGATGCCACGGTAGGTGGTTTGTGCCTTTCTGTAGTTAGTCTTTGAGTTATATGTGCAAAAAGTTCCCAATACCCTCGTTTGGGGAATTGTGTTTTTATGGTTTTAGCCCTTTTATTGCCTGTTATGCCATATTTAATTGGATAGAGTTTAATTGTTTGAGAATAGGGTTATCTTTGCCAAGTTATGGATGTTTTTCCCATGTTTCCTTATTTTTTACTGTTTGGTCTAGCCCTGCCTGTTAGGTTGCTGATTTCTTTCCATGCCTAGTATTTTTGGGTGGAGTGATTATTATTTGACATGCTATGATATGTTATAGTTTTTTAGTAAAGTATTTCTTGAGGTTTACTTTGGATACTAATTATCGTTTGTGCACGATTACTTTACACGAGGCTGTGAGAACCTAGTGTAGTGAGACCATAGGGGAAATTAACGTTGAGGGCTTTCCCAGAGTGTCTATTTTAATTATCACACTGTGAGACCATAGGGGGGATTGATGTTGAGTGCACCCTTAGAGTTTCTATAGTTACATTACAAGGCCACAAAATGAATTGATATTGAGTGCTTCCTCAAAGTGCATGTATGTTACCGTTAAAATACTATAAGAGGAATTGATGGTGAGTGATTCCTCATAGAGTCTTTGATCACACATGACTAAAGGGGGAATTGACGGTGATTGATTCCTTAGGGAGTCTTTGCTATATTTTCTCTTGTAGTGTGAACCAGAAGGGTTAGGATGTGATAACTACCCAGAGGGTTGTATGTATTTTTTTGGTTGATTAAATACTTAAAAGTAAATGTTTGTAAATAAAATTGTAGGACTATTTAATTTTGAGTACTTATGTTTTCACTGCTTATTTTTTGTTTATTGCATGCCATATATATTCATTAACTATTAGAAATAGATCTTTGGGTGGTTTCATACTGGGATTAGTCTCACACCCTATTTGGGTTATGCTTTTTGGGCCTAAACAGATTATATTGTTGTAGGTATAGATAAGGGAAATTTCCCTTCTACTTCAGGTACATGATTGTTGTGGAGCTGGGAAGCATGGGACCAAGCTGATGCTTGCGATGTTGTAGTGTTGTTTACTTGATTTTATTTTGTACTTTGGTTTAGTATTGTATTCTAGTATTGTGATTTGTTGGGTTGATTTTCTAGACATATGTATCATGCATCATTTATATATATGTGTGAGTGCTCCAGTTGTTTATTACATCCATTTTTTACTTATTTCATGTTTTTTTGCTTCTACTATTGCTATATATTTCACTTATTTTGTGTTACTCTGACAATGAGGGAATAGTTTCCCCACTATCACACCCAAGTCCCTCGCTACTAGTCGGCAGCCTCTAGCATTCAGAAAAATGTGCTTGCGGCCATGTGACCAATTGAGTACGGGGCACCTCTGGGTGGCCCCTGAAACCGGGACGTTAAAAATTATGTTACAAAACCTAATAAAAAAATAAATATTGATTACCAATGATTGAACAAAAATATTTATGGGTTGAATCAAAATTATAATATGTTAAAAATAAAGGTTTCATTTGGTAATACATATTTGGATTGGTGTTTTCATATTAATATTTTGGAATATTATCAAGGTATTTTGGTATTATAATTCTATTAAAAAATGGTCAATAAATGAATCTATGAAATGCTTATTTATAGAAACCATTGTATCTAATAATTAAAAAATAGATAACACATAAAATATGTAGAATATTAGTATATTACAGGTGTGATGGGAAATGTGAGTTTCCTAGTCATACCTAAGGTAGTGTGGTTGATATTCTAATTGAAAATAAATCATGATATTCATATTTATTTTTATTAGTGTATTATATTTATTAATGATATTCTGGTGTATTCTAAAAGTTTATAGGATTATGTGAAACATATAAGGATTTTTCTTTAGTAGTTTATATTTAACGATTTTGTATCATGTATTAAATGGTATCTAAAACCTTGAAAAATTATTTTATGACAATTTTATATTTATATAAATAACTATTGAATAACACATAATTGGGGAATGTATAGATCTTTGGTTTATCATACACATGATGTTTAAATATTAAATGTTTTTTTATTTTGAAGAATATTGTTATATTTTTTTGTAATGGTGGAATTGATAATTGTTCCATGATATTTTTGTTGATGTTCATTTTATTTTTTGGATTTTTGTATATATTGGATGGTATGTGTTCTTAGTACCAAGAGATTAAAATTTTATATGGTTTAATGATAGTGTTATTTTCTAGAAGAATATTCAGTTCCCAGTCAGTTTAATGTCTTAGATACTTAAATGGTTTTGATAAAGTTATATTTTAGAGAATATAATGTTATGGTATATATATATATATATATAATATTACATCAAAAGATTACTATTTTTTGGGGAATGATAAGTAATGTGATATTTCATAAGAGATTGTAGTGGATGACATATTAGAAGTTATATCAAAGTTGATAAATTTATTAAGAATACACCCACCTAATTTCATCAATGAGTAACAATTAAAATTTTTATAATGGAATTTATT
Source organism: Viscum album (assembly GCA_963277665.1). Classification (NCBI taxonomy): domain Eukaryota; kingdom Viridiplantae; phylum Streptophyta; class Magnoliopsida; order Santalales; family Viscaceae; genus Viscum; species Viscum album. The sequence goes on along the minus strand of OY728142.1, from coordinate 1,321,911,833 downwards.
TTAGTGGGGTAGAATGTAACACTGATATATTTTAAATTATATATTCCTTTAAGACTTAATATATTTGATATTGTGTGATATGAGGAACATTGAACAGCAATAACCCACTTAATAATATATAATCAATAAAATGTATTTATAGAATTGGGGGGACAAAATTGAAGTACTAAATTATGAAATATATATAGAAATTAAAATAATTTTCATTATCTATTCTAATAAAATGATAAATCAAATTAGTGTAGCTAAATAAATAAAAAGGTTGATTTATACACTAAAAATGAAAACACTTCAAAGGATTATGTTAAGTTATTTTTTAAGAAGAAAAATATATTATATATAAAATATATTATTTATATGAATAATATGTTAACATAAAATTTTAATAGTAATTGACAGGAAATAATAATAACAATAATAAATAATTTTAAAAATAATTTTCTTATGGATGTAATTTTCATTATATTTTCTTTTTTTATATGTAAAATCAAAATATAAAATTTTTTAGTATTGATTTATAAATTAATATTTGGTATTATGTTTATTAAGTGTATATTTTACTAATAACAATTTTTAAGATTTTTAGAAATTATTAATATTTAAGTGAATAGTTAAAAATGTCGTTTTTACTAAAATTTTATCATTTATGTCTATATCAGGATGTAAGATTGAATTTAAAATTTATAAAGTATTTTATGATCAAGGATTTACTTATAGAGTAAAACTATATACACTAAATTATTATTATGAATTTCTAAAACCTATGTTTAATAATATAATTAATATTTTGTAATAAAAATTGTTTTTGGAATTTTAAATTTTTAAAATATTATTTTGATAAAATTTAGTTTCTTATTGGTTTAAAAAACACATAAAAATTTCCTTTTATATAATAAACCTATTTATCCATGAAAATAACATACATTTATAATTTTATACTTCAAATAAATTTTAATCAAAAAATACAGTTTCTCTAAAAATGGGTTTCATCACATTACGTGAGATAATATTAAAATTAATTTTTCATTCAAATAAAAAAATTAACTAATAATATTGATTAAATATTTGGAATTAGTAGTTAAAAATTATATAATGAGGTAAATTTTAATATTAATCTTTAAAAGTAAATTACATATGTAAAAAATAGTGACCATAGTAGAATCAAACATAGTAAATATTACAAATCAATGGGTGAAGAGATTGAAACATGTAAAAATAAAGTTTATAATTTATTTTTGGAGATATTTTTTACCTTATATAATACTCAACTAAATTATTTTACATATTTTTATCCTCGTGGAAAGTAAAACATGTTCTCTCCTAATATAAATGTGACATAATTACAACAATTCCATTCTTGCCACATATAAAAGGGTCCTCTCATAACCACTTTAAAACCAGTCCCAAAATTTACTACACTATTTAATCCATACCCTCTTTCCTTCCCGTATAATCCACCTTCACATACATTAGCTTCTAATCACAATAATTTTGCCTAATACTTTAATTTAAATAGAGACCTCCAATGGAAAACTCAGGTCCTCAATGTGAGTAATAAAATTTCCCTAACTTATTTTATTTTATATCTTAAATTCCCAAATATAATTTTCACATTACTATATAGTGAAAAGTTTATTTTTTTTACTAAATGTTCTTTTTCCAAGAGAATGACTATTAGAAACATTTTCCAATTTATATTATCAAATATTACAATATTTTTCATGTATTGTGCCGACTACTATCTCCACAAAGTTATGTGTTATATTTTTAACCATTCCCTAACTTAAAAAATGGTTAGGGTGAAATTTTTATATAAAAATAAAAATATATTATATAGTTATTATTATTATAAAAACTAAAATTATAATCAACCACATTTCCCTCTCTTTGAAAAATTAAAATGTTAATAGTTCTTTGTGCAGACTACTGACTTCTTGAAGTTATATAGGTCATGTTTAATTTAGTTTCTCATTTTCATATAGTTTATTTTTTTGATTAGTGAAACAAGTTTCATAATAATTCATTAATTATGGTATGTTCATGTTTGGCCCATTTTACCACATACTTGAACAATTTTATAAGATAATGTCATGGAGGACTATGAGAAGTTAAGTACATATAATATAAGACATAAATAAAAAAAATGACTTATTTAGGTTTTGGAATGGTAAAATTAATATTAGTCTTTTCAATTAAGAAACAAACATCGATTAAATAGAATTTCTTAAAAACATGATTATCTCAAAATTCATCTTTATGGATTATTAAAAAGATACCATAAAATGAAATTATAAAAATATAAATAATTATTAAGAATAAATTAAAATATTATTTATTAATAAGGAATGATGAAAATTTTTATAAAAATGAATAAAAATAATTATGTTGTATAATCAATTAAAAATAATCAATATTACTCACAACAGATATTGAAAATAGATAATAACTAACAAATATAAATAGAATAATTATAAATTATGTTTATATAAGTTTATTTTATAAATATGGTTTTGAATTATTTTATTATGATATTTATGTTAGTTATACTAGAGTACAAAGTTCTTTCAACTAAGTGGGGAAACAAGGTATGGGATTTAGGGGTCTCAATTATAATTCTTCGAGACATGTTACATATTATTCACAATGATTATTTTTATGTTTTTTTATTGATTTACAATCCTATGAATGTTTTATAATTTATTTAATAATAAATAATTGGATATACTATTCCAAATCAGGTTCATTTCATCAAATGGATTTTGACTTAACTATTACAATAGTAGTTGGAGATTTTGTTAACTCAATTTTCATTCATTGGTTGATGATCATTCTATTGAACTTATTTCACTAGTTTTTAGAACATTATACCCATTTAGTTTATTATGTGGTATTCTATCATAGTTTAATCTTTACCCCAAAAAAACATTTAAAACATTCCATGCATAATGGTGTTTGATGTCGATAAGAGATATTGATAACTCAAATATCCTTTCTTTGAGTTCTATTATTTCATCTTAAAAAATGATTTACCATGTTTGGGTTCTCTCACCTTAACATATTGGCATATTTTTGTTCACTTACACTTTGGTAAAATTATGTTATAATAATAAATAATTTTTATGTAATATTTTTTATCATATGGGTGTTTCACAAATATACATTACAAATATCAAAAATGGATTTTCCTTTATTGAAAAAATGTTTTATCATCCAGAACACATTTCCTTGGATATATTTATATCATTTTCAAGGTAAAATTATTGTATATTATTTTTAAATGTAAATATTTTCAAAAGTTTCACTTAATCTTTTAAAAAATTATATTTTAATTTGACCCATATATTCATCTTTACGATAACATTATAAATATTTTTGAAACACTCTATTATTTTTTATTTACATTTTTGTTTTCATAATCCAAAGTAATTTCCATATTTAGTATTATTACTTAATATAAACTCAAATTTATATTATTATTTTTATATATTTGGTGTATTGGACTCAGGGTCTCAAAAAATCCTTTTATTTACCCATTCTTGTCTAGTATCGTTCAAATAATTCTCTTTTCTAGGTGTTTTCCATATAGTTCAATATCCTTCATTTCTCATTTATTACACAAGGGATATTATTAGATGAAACCATCCACTTGATTTTTCGAGATGTATTATATAATTATTTAATTATAAAATAATTGTCTTAAACATATACCCATTTCTCTAAATGGTTTTAGTTAGAGGGATGCTTAAATAGAATGTTATTCCACTTATTGATTATGGAAATATTAAAAATCTGTATAAGTTTTACTTTGATATGGATTTTTATTGACTACATATAAATTTATATTATGCATTATTTTACTATCAACCTTATTTATCTTAATGTGTTATGTTTATTTATTAACTAATAATGTATTCATGTTTTTTATGTTTTTATCTGATTAGAAATGTAAATTGATTACAATGAAATGTTGGTTATGGATTATATTATTTAGTTATTACTTCATATGATAAATGAATTGTGAAAATTATAAATAGAAGGGGATCAATATGGATATCCACTATATGTATCAATAGTTCTCACCATACATACTATATTATGTCTTTTGTTGTATGCTTACCAAGAACAATGATTTACTAGACAAAAGTTTTTGATGATTATATCTTGATGTCTTGTATTAGGGTATGTAATTATCTATACAAAATTATTAATTTCATCTCTAAGGAACTAGTTATTGTTTTCCATGTGATCTATTTATTTCCATTTTTATCCATGGAAATATTATGCTTTTAGTTTCAATCTATTATGGAATTATTTGTGATAGTCTATTTATTCCATAATTTGTGTTCTCATCTTATGATAACTTATGATATTTGATTGTTTTCACTCATTTCTAACCTTAAAGATCATTTGAGAACACCCCTTATAATATTTCAAATTCCTTGGGTTATGTAAAATTTTATTACACATGATATATCTAACATAGTATAATTTTTGAATGATTAATGTGAGATTTTTAATGCTTTTATTTATTAATTACTTTCATATATAGTGATAAAATGTGATTTATTTGAAATAGACATGGGAATTATTAGTTAAATTTTTTCCTATATATTTAAAACACTAAACCTAAAAATGACTTCAAATGGGGGTGACACAATATTTTCTAGTTAACTTGTAATTATTGATGGTTAGAATTGGTCCAATTCTATTCTTTTCAAACACAATATATTAAATAGGTGTTTATGTCAACTATATCTGATAGTGTGGGTTTGGGGAATCATGTATTCCTTAAAAACAAATATTTATAAGGTATGGTCCTTCAACCATTATTTTGGTATTAATCGATGGAGTATTTGAGTTAGTTGGTGAAGAAAATATTCCATTTTTTATTAATGGAAAGAGATTAAAATATTAAGTTGAGTAGAGGATAAAGGGATTTCTTTATCTATTACTTCTTAAAAAATAAAAATTCTATATGTATTATTTGGGATGATAATATCTTTATGTAAATAGATTCAACCCATTGAATTTATTATTTATTTTATTTATTTATTGTGTTAAAATATGGAATAAAATATCTTCTATGTTTTCTTGACTTTGAAGCATTTTTTCACTTCCTTACAGTATAATGTTACCTTCCCATTCATTATAATAATTGGGGATATTTTTCAGTTATATGAATAGTTATAAACATCAGTTGTGGCACTCCTTAGTGTTCAATAAGACATTAAACCTATTGTGTATTCTTGAGAAATTAATTTCATAATATTTAGAGAATCAAACCAATTTATTTTCTAGGAAAATATGAGATAAATTATGAATTATTCTTGATTCACATCCCACATTTATAATCTATTGTTTCATTTCATTTAAACTTAACTTTTTGAAATCATTTACTGATATAATTTATCTTAAAGGATGTGAAATTTGAAAACCAATTACTTTTATAAAGAATAAAAGAGGGGAAGTATGTTGACTAAAATCAAAAAGAATAATTATTTTATATAAGGGTAATTTCTATATAATTTTGTCTATTTTTTTATCATTTATTTTTTAAGAATGTAATCTGGAGGCTTGGTTGATGAATTTCAATAAATCTTTTTAATGAGCCATCTGAATGATGAATTTTGAGAAACTTAATACTGCTATTATTATGAACATATTTTTGTCTGATGAGATAATGGTTTATCATGATTATTTTTTGAAATACTAAAAATATGTTTGAACATAATTGTTTACCATTAACTTTATCATAAAGAATCATGAATAGGCACAAGAATTTTTAAGATTTATAATATTGAAAATAAATTACCACTATGAATTTTATTTTTGGGGGTGTTGTACGGTAAAAATATTATTATAACTGTATTGTACCCCTTTTTATATACTATGAAATTCTGAATTAAAGAAAAATTTTAACATAAACATTTTCAATTTTTCATCAACCATAGTGTTCAAAATTATGGACAATGATAGGTTTAATATTTGTGACGGGGTCTTCATATGTGATTAATTATAATTACTATACTAAAAAACAAAATACCTAGAATATCAATTAATATTGACTCTTTTTATATTCAATCTTCTAATTCATTGAGTATAAAAATTTTTTAAAATTATATATTTGTGATTATTTGAGGAGGATAATCCTTATTATATTCAAATTTAGTTAATATGGAATCATATTTTCTATTTACATCTTAAATAAAAGTACTATAAAAAAATTCATAAATTTTTTTTTCTAAAAAATTTAATTTTTTTATTTGGATTTAAATTAATAAATTTTTTATTCAATTGCTATCATAATTGAACTCCTAATCGGGGTTAGGTTGTGTGTGTTATAACTAATGGTTCTGTTTAATTATATTAATCTATTAATTATTACTTTTGATCACATATCCATAATATTATATATTTTTGATTTTCAAATTTATGTGTCAAATTTGGCTTTTATCTATTCACTATAGGGAATGGTTTATGTTTGGAAGATAATTTTAATAAAAATATGGTATGGTCAAATTCCTTCTAAAAATTTCAAATTAGACTATCCTTTCAAATTTGGAAAATATTTTTTCCTAATATTTTCTTTATAGTTATTTATTAATCATTTTAACATTAGAGACTCAATGAAGAAAACTTTTAAAACCCCTACCTTAAATGGATTATAATATTAAATTTTTTAGATTAGTTGGGATTTACTAAATATGTAGAATTTATTACTCAAGGATTGAAATTGTCTTTTTTGTGGTGGAATATTATATGGAATTTTTTACTAGATTTGCATGTATTTACTATAAAATTATAGTTATTTATGTATAAATGTTCTTTATATGGAATGATTTTTGAATTATTATAAATTTATATTACAGATTTTTTTTAAAAAAAATTGTGTCGAAATGTAAATTTCTATAATATATTTAAAACAGTATTAGTAATCATATTATTTTATATCATTTATAACATAATTATAACAACCATACACTCAATGTTTATTTTCTACATTTTTTGTGATTGAAATTGTATATGTTATTTAATAAATTAGAGTCATTTTCAGTGTATTTAAGTGTCATTTCCATACTATATAAAATTCATTATATAGTAAGTGAGGTAGAAGGTAATAAAGTGGAGGTTTTTGTAAGAGTTTGTACTATTATCATAAGTTTCATTCAATTTAGTAGTGCAATATTATTTTATATCCCCGCTTATTTATCAGTCATTTCAACAAACATTAGCATCATTATTCTAAGATTAACATAAAATTTAGAAATGTTTTTATTCATGTAAGAGTAATTTCTTCCAGTGCCTAGATACATATAAGGAAAGAAACATTTATAAAATTAATTTCTATTAGTTCCCAGTATGTAAGAATGATAAAAACTATAAAATATTTTAATCTTTCCCATATTTTTTTTACCTAGAGTTATAGAGTTTAAAATTAAAATATATGGGGAAACTTATTTTTTCAATACAAAAATTAAATAAAAGAGAGGTAAATCCTAACAATGATTTGTTTATAAGGTGATTTTGAATATTATTTGAGTATATATAAATACACTATAAATTTTATAAATACGGGAATACTTCCATGTGATTATTTTTGGGAGTTTAATAATGATTCGTGTGGGGGAGTGTTTTTAGTTAAAAGGTCATGATTAAATCACATCAAAGGTGATATTTAATAGTTAAGTATTTCACTTTTTAATTTTGTATGTGAGGTGATGAATCGGTAATGGTGAGGGAAGGACTGGGTCTATTCTAATTTCTGGAATAACTTCATTTTAGTGGGGATTAATTCATATAAATCTTGGTAATATATTTAAGGTGCTCATTGGATTTTATCATGATAGATTCCAAAGGAATAAAGTTGAATATAGATTTTTAATAATGGGATGATCAACTTGATAAAGAATATTATTTTCATTTTAACTCTTATCATTCCCCTTATTTATATTTTTTAATGAATACTTTTCACTCTAGTGAATTTAGTATGTTTTTTTACTATATAATATTATTGGAATAATATTGATTTCAATTATTCCCTTGACAACTATCTTTCATTTAAAAATTTGGATTGAACCACCACTCATTATATTTTTTTATTTTGAGAAAAAAAATCTAATGATCATAAATAAATAGTAATTAATATTGATATAGATTTAAATTTATAATGATTTCATTTTCACATAAAGCTATTTTAGTAAAAAAAATAAATTTTGATAAAAGATGTATGGAAAAGTTGGGGTTAGTTGACAATAAATCAATATAATGGGAACCTTTTTATTTTTATTAATCCTTTAGGATAACTGTAAAATTTTCAAATATAATAATTATTTTGTAGTACATAACTTATTTAAAGCATATTTGACAGCATTTTATGCATATTATTATAATTTTACTTTTACTTTTTGGGATCATGGGAATATTTTCCATACATAATTGCCATCAAATAAAATTCCATTAGTTCATCAACTATTATCCTATTTATTTTTTGATCTCTTCATTCAAGATATTTTTTACAATCTCTCATTTAATTATTTATTATCAAGATAATATATATAAGATCGATATTTTTATCATTATTTTTTCTTTTATTTATTATGATTTTTTTATTTTTTGATATTATTTATATATTTTTGGGTCACAAATATATCATTCCCCATGGGTGTGACCCTATTTTACTACAAAATTATCTTAGTATAAGCTGAATTTTTTTATAAAAACTACATGTAAAAAATTTTAACCACATCTAATGAAGTTAAAATATGTTCTAAAATTTTAAAACATTTAAGCTTCAAAAAATATCAATAACCTTTTCTATTCCAAAAAAATCTAAAACTAATTAGTTTATATGCACTATTTTTGAATATAAGAAATAGGATCCATTAATTTTTGAAATAAACAACCACTATATATTTATAAAAAAGGAAAAAAATAAAATATAGTATCTAAGGAAGTTTTTTGATTATAAAAATGAGTAAATCATTCAGAAAAACCTAGTAAGGACTAGGATGAGGGAGTATCAACTATATGTGTTATTCAGTAAACCTTTTTCATTAGGATAAACTAGAGAGATAGTAATATTATCTAATATACTTCAACCTATTAAATATATCTACCTTTAATGGCCATCATAATGATGAATATTTTACCTTAATTAGATATTTTTATAATGTTGAACAGAAACTACTATAGCTTGGCATGAGTGAGGATAACCTCAAGATGATGGTATTACCATTATATTTGAATATAGATTATTGTAATTGAATCATATTATATTAGATACTCTTTAAAAGATAGTAAGGTATTTTCAGTTCCTTTACAAGGAAAAATTATCCCACAAAGATGAAAGGATAGGTTTAGTAAAGGATCCCTTATTTTATATAGGAGGAAGGGTGTTTCCAAGAAGACAAGGATATGTTTTGGGACCTAAGTTGGTTATTTCCTAATCACCATCACCTCTCATAACATTTTATAAATTCCTTATATGTATAACTTTTTCCTATATCTCAAATTATGGTATATCAATCTTTAGGGGGTAATTATACTTCAAAAATTGATGAAGAGTTAAGGGAAATATACCTCACAATCAATATTAATTCTTATCCCAAGTAATATAGGAGATGTATTATCAGTATTGGTGAGAATAAAATTATTTTAAGTCCATAAATTTACTCATAGATAGTAAAAAAATTTAAAAGTGTTCAATCTCTTATGAATCACAATTAAATTCAATGTTCTAATCATAATAATTTTCAAAATTAAAATCAATCTCAAATAGTGAAATGTGTTTATTGGTGTATGACTTAGAATTTTGAAGAATATTTTCTAAGATACTACATGACTACGCAATCTATAGAAAATTAAATATTTTATAGATATCATCTTAAGAAACATGAAAATAATGATCTATTTTATAATAGATACGACCCTTTTTATATAAATCATCTAAAACAAATTTTAAAATAAGGAATGATCATAAAATATAATTTCATCAGTTACAAAAATAACCTGATATTTTTGTTTAATATTATAATAGGGAGAACTTATATAATTCTCTTTGGAAACTAGAATGTATGATTTTGTAAATATGAAAAAAAATATATTAAAAAATGGATGCATGATTTATAAAGTGAATAAATAGATTCAATTATCTATAAATTATAATTTAAAATGGGTAAATTTACATGAAAATTGACTTATTAGAGTAATGGTAAGTTACTATACACCATGAATATCAATCCTATGGAAAACATCATGTGTATTAAAAGTAAGAGTGCATTGAAAATGAGTAAAATGTTAAGTAGGATCCTATGAAAGTTTAATCTAAAAATTGGTAAGAATTTGGAAGTCACAAAATCTAGAAATTAGGATTGAAATATCAGAAATAAATTAACCATAACTCTTACATTTGGAAAAAAAGAGGAAATCAGATGATGTTAAAAAATAATATATGGATGGTGGGAGTTGATGATGATATTTTTACATAACCATAGTTTTAAGAAGTTTTTCTACACACCTTCCATTTACTCAATGTTTAAATAAAATTAATAATGAACCTAAACCACTCATTTTTCTTGGGTTTTTTATATATATTCAAGTCAAAATTATATTCATTAAAGATTTAGTTTAGATAACAATACAATAAAAATATTTAACAAGTACTTTCTTAATCATAAAAAAAATTAAATAAGATTGCTTTATTTGGAATGTATAAGGAGTGTACATCATCCATAAATAGAAATATTTCTATTAAACTCTAATAGCCAATTAGATTTTTCATGTAATTCACATTATGAAGTAGTGGTAAATTCAACTATTTATGTTGTATTTTTTTGAGAATAAACATATTCTCTTTCTAATTTCTCCTACACATGATATTATTAGAGTTACTACCCAACACAATAATTTTTATAGTTGGATTATGACTTTAGTACTCATTTAATTGAGATATTGAATTACCATTTGGTTTGATAAGTTAAAATATTATATATTATCATTTTTAATCCTTCATATAGAGTGTGATATAAAAGTCCCTATTTTCCATAATAGGCCAATAGTATCTACGAAACAATCCATCATTTTTGTTTCAAAATAAATGTTATTGTTTCATTTTGGTGAATAAAGAGAAGAGTTTAATTATTTTATCAAAATATAAAGAGCTGGTAAATGATGAAAAGTTTTTAAAGGATGATTATCTAGAGTTTCTTGAATCTTTTAGTAAACTAGAAAAATAATTTCTATAAAACATTGGAAAAATTCATTTTGAACCCAAACTAATCAAAACCTTTATAGGGGTAAATTATAGAAATGTGAAGAAATCTAAATATTCTTAAGGGGAGTACTATCAGATCACCTGAATGAGTTTCATGTGAAAAAAATTCATAAATCAGTTCTAAAATATTTGTGTGTGGAGATATCCACTATGTAAACCAGTTATGAAAATTTATTTTCTATCATAAAATTATTATTAAATAGTTTTATTAAAATCCTTGGGCTACCTTGATAAAAAATTACACCCTCTCTACAATATATTCATGAAGAAAATATTAAACAATTTACATATCACCTGAAATATTCCTTTATAAGGAAGTGTTTAACACCACCAATCCTCATATCAATTGATCTATAAAAAATTAAATAAGAGAGGTTTCTCGTTATATTTAGAGAGTTTATATGTCACATTTTTTACCATTACTAATATAAAGGGGGTTAGTCGGTCATTTTATGTGAAAAGGTTCCTTATGGTGCCTAAGAATAAACCTAGAGTAAAGGAATATAGGAGGCATAATATAGAAATGAAAGTAGTTTATTGGTATGCATTTAGTAATTTTTGTATTCTACTATCATATATAAAATTTCATTAAACCCATTGGATATTTCTATTCATATTTTAACCCTAAAGGAAAGTTATAATATTTCTCGTGACCCAATCATGCCAAGGATCGAGCTGTAACTACCCCATGCCCACCTCTATAGGAAAGGGGTGGTGACAAGTGCCGATGGAATAACTAAATTGAGAATACCATTTCATAAGTAACTGTACACACCCACATATCCATCTCAATGAAAAAAGTGCATAAGTAAAGAGTAAAAGAAGCAACATAGCTATAGAGTAAACAGATATTCGCGATCCTATAGGTAGTATAAAATTACAGTAGTGTAAACTAAAAAGTAAAGGGGAAAAATACACACCCACCCAAAAATGTGTCCCAACCTAAATGAAAACTGGAAAAGTAAATAGTTTCGAAAGCACAACTCCTCTATCCCAAGCTACAACCACTATACATGGTCCAAGCACCCAGTATCCCTAAGATCCTGTGTAGTCATTTTTGACCTATCAGTCGTCTTCATAAGATAGGATACGTACAGGCAAGGCCCATATAGGGGTGAGTATAAACATACCTAGTAGGAAACCCTAAAATATTAAGGGGTTAGTAAGAGATACCACATAAGATAATGATAGTAGATAGCTCATAGTATAGTGATAGAGTACATCTCAACCCATAAAAGAATGAAAGTAATATCATCCAAGAACAAGGGGATAAAAAAGGTGAGTAAATGAACTACCCATCAAGTCTTCACAGCCTATAGTAAGAGAGTAGACTCATCCAACCATTAGAATATAATAATAGAAAGAACATGGAATACCACATACATATTCGCCTCTCATGGAAATAGAGTAACCAAATCCAAGGAGTGGATACAAAAGAAGGATATATTTATATGATGAGTCAAATAATCCCAAATGAGAGAATAAGGGGATCTCTATATCACAGATCATCCCGAGAAAAAGAGTATCCAATAGTTCTAAAATTCCAATAACAATGCCCAATTCCTATACGTCTTTCCTAAATAGACAATTATAAGAAACTCATTCACCACACCATGACACTATCCACTTTTCGTGGCACTAACTTGACCAAACTATATTGGTCACCTCTCAGAATCATGTATTAGGGGGGAAAGTATCCATTTTCTTCATGAGTCCAAAGTAATTTCAAGACTCACTTTATCACTATTCTTCAAAGTCAAGGGGCTACAAATTCTAGTTAGAGGAACCATGCCCTATTATGGCATGAGGATTCCACTCTGAAGGTTGAGGACCCATCCTCATCCTAGTTGGAGGGTTCTACTCTGTCATCGAGGACTCATTCCCTACCCAGCGGTAGGGTTACACTCAAGAAGTTGAGGACCGATGATTAGCTCATCTGTAGAGTTCCATTTTAGGTCATCAAGGGCCTATTTCCTAACCCGTGGGAGGGTTCAACACAGAAAGTTGAGAACCCATGCCTAGCCCAGATGGAGGGTTCCACTCTAGTTCATCAAGGACCCATACCTTTCCCAGTATGAGGGTTCCACTAAGGAAGTTTAGGACCCATTCCAAGCTTTAATGTATGGTTCTAGTTTAGGTCATCGGGGACCCATTCCTTTCCTTATAGGAGGGTTCCACTTAGAAAGTAACCTCTAGTTGTCTCACCAGATCATTGTCATCATTGATAACTCCTAAAAAGGATGCATGCCTAGAACAGTTTAAATCATATAAAAAATCCACAACCAAGTGAATCATCACATTCCATTTGAAAAAACACTCAGGATAGACTACTCACAGGCCAAAATTTGAGTGAAAATAAAGAATGTATGGGTGATAGAAGTTGTCTCAGAAGAACTCATGGGGTACGTGGTGTGTGAGGGGACCCACACAGTGTGTGGTCTCGCTCCACTACCTGTCCATGTCCATGTATAAAACACTTCTCTATACCATTTAGTAGTACATACTGTGTAGGTGGATGACACGGCATGTCCTAGATAACTAGGACTGGGGAAATATGTATCTCAACATGTCTGTGAATTGGACCTCATGTCGGTGTACATTGGTACATGGCATGTGTCTTCACACTACATAATGCTCATGTACTCAAGATGTGTCTGATTTATTCTACACAGACTTCCTCTTATGTGTTCTTCCACGTAATTCATCCAACCAGGATAGGGTACATAGTGTGTATGGGAGTATGACACGTCGTGTCATCCTTAAATTTTCTGAAACCCTTGCACCACCACTAAGGGGGATATATGCTATGTTTTAATCCTTGAATATGTTGCATAGTCTATATTTTGATAGAAACTTCAAATCCAATCCTCACACCTAAATCATCTTGTACGACTTCTATTTTGGCCTTATCTATGGAAAAAATTGAAGTATCTAGCTAGAAATCATGGCTCTGGGCTACCGCTTACAAGAAAATGGCTACGTTAATCGTTAGGGGTTTTTCAGCTCATTCTTCATGTCATCATTCCATCCTCCATCAATTTCATGATCTCAATCCATTAAATCAATCATCTTTGAACTACAAAAATCACAGATCTAGGCTTGGCTCATCAAACCATCCTTGTTTCATTGATCCACCATGAATACAAAAGTTTGATCGACCTCGGTACCTCACATAAAGGATAAAATAGGACCGAGAGGATCTAACCAGTGAAGAACATGAAGAAACAAGTGGGAAAAGCACATGAACAAAGGTTAACTGATCAAGTCCAAGCATTCATGGAAAATTAATCATGAACGGGGATTCCATATTAGAAAAAAAATTAAAACAAAATTTATTTCTATACATGGGAATATGTAGAGGTTTCAAAAGGAATGAAAATAAAAAAAACAATGATTGATTTACTCAATATATTTAATCAAAGCCATCAAAACACCAAATTAAGAGTCCTACCTCAATTTTAGATCGATCGTTGATAAGGACACATCCTCCAATTATTTGAATGAATCTTCTACATTCATTTCATCCTAATCTGGTCTGACATGGTATTACATAGTTGTCTGAGATGATCCTCCAGAGGAAGTAGGAAGGGGAGGTTTACCGGTGATTTCCCAATTATAAGGATAACCATTTTGATTATTCCATAATTATATATTTATAGTATATCATTAAGTTAAAAAGGAAATAAATAAATAATTTAATAATTAATTAATCCACTTAATGTACTTCCATTGAGAGGAGGGTTTGAACTCCATGTGCTGGCTCGTTTTATGTCGCGCCTAGGGTAAACACCATATTCTGGACTCAACCGTTGTCTTGGTTTTATTATTTCATCTACCATTTAATATTTATATTATTTTCTTATAAGAATTGTGTGAGAGCAATATAAAATAAAATTAATATTTTTATAAATTTAATTTTGGGCACAAAGGGACTTAGAATCACACACTATCTCAGTTCCAAGCTCTAAAAATATATATATAAATATTTAAGTGTTACAAGGAAAAAATTGAGTCTCTACATCATTCCCTCCTTCAAAATTTTCATCCCATAAAAGTAAAACTAGTAAAAAAACTCAGTATACTAAGCCCTCACTTTACTCTCTCTATCCTAGGAACTCTCTTGCATGATTTAAGGTTACTATCACACATGAACCAAATAGATGGTCTACACACACAAGGTGTGCTCCTTTAGATCCCTAATCACCACTGGGTGATTTGGAAACTTGGATTGATCCTCAATGTCCAACTCACCCTCTTTAATGATGTACATAGGATCATGCACGTATCTTCTTAACTGGGACACATAGAGGGTGTCAAACACCTGCTCCAATAATGGGGGTAGGGCAAGGTAGTAAGAAACCTCATCAACACTCTGCATGATCTTGAATTTTATAATGAACCTTAGGGATGTATTGACTCCCCATATAAACCTCCATAATCTTCATTGTTTGGAGACTCTCAAGGGAATGTGTTCTCCCTGTTTAACCTTCAAGGGGCAACAATGGAGATCTGTGTAAGATTTTTGTCTACTCTGGTTCGTTCTCATCCACTCATTAATGACCTGTACTTTCTCCATCATCCCCTACACCATATCTAGGCTCACTATAGATGAATCACCAATATTTATCTAGCATAAGGGTGAATTTTAGGTTCTCTCGTAAAAGGCCTCAAAAGGATTCATTCCAATAGTATAGTGGTAAATGTTTTTATATTCAAACTCTTCCAATGGAAGGTGATCCTCTTAGCTCTGAAAGAAGTCTAACTCGCACACCCTTAGTATATCCTCCAACACCTGGATAGTGTTCTCGTTCTACCCATTATTCTAGGGTTGAAAGGTTGTACTCATTCACATCTAGGTCCCAAATTCCTCCTACATTCCTCACCATAATCATGACATAAACCACACACCATGATCGGAGATAATCATCAAGGGAACCCCATTAAGGTGAATGATCTCCAGTATGTAAATGTTCCAAAAACTCTCCACCAAAATCTAATCCCTAATGGAAAGGAAGTTTGCCAACTTTTTGAGTTAGTAAAATATCACATAGATGGAATAATAACTCTTTAATTTGTGAAGAATACCTTTGAAAAATTCTAGGGATATGTTTTCCCACATCTACTCCAGGGTTTCAAGGGTCTAGAACAAACCTGCCAAAACATGATGCTCAAAATTCACCAGCTGATAAGTGAGTCACAGAGAGATGAACTAAGCTATGACTCATCTCATTCTAGACCACTAAAATTTACTTTGAAGGTATTTGTACATCTTCCCTACTTTGGGATGTACAACTAGAGGATAAGTGTCAAATTTCTACATCACATCCTCTTACAATGTTATTAGAACCATTGTTCGCCCCTGGAATAAGATTAAATGATTCTATCCTTCAAAATATTCATCTTTTGAGTCTTCCATTGATGTCTGATCATATAAGACCTCACAGTCGATGTCTCCTAGCTGGTACTCTCTCACATTCCCAAGAAGAAAAGGATTTAACACCATTGACTGAAGAAAATATGTATCCTCATTCTCCACAAGGGTTAGCTTCAAGGAGAAAAACTGCTCCAAATCCTCTTACACTAATCAATCCTAGGATATACTACAATGGTAATATTATACAACATTTCCCTTCCTGGAGTATATACTATTTTGAATTCATAGTCCTGTGGGAATTACAACCATCATTGTTGTATTAGGTTATGATCCCTCTGAGTGAAGACATACTTGAGACTCTAGTGGTCTGTGTAAACAAAAAAGCACTCCCCTAGAAGTTAGTGCCTCCACATAATTAGGGAAAAGACTACTAATTTAGGATGTAGGTCATGATTCACGTAGTTATGATAATGGGATCTCAACTGGCTTGACCCATATACGATAAATACCTATCGCTTCATCGACATGTATTCAAGACTAGGTTCTGAGGCATTGAAATACACAATAAACTCTATTCTCTCCTCTGGTAGTCTCAACATTGGATCACTCGTTAGCCTTTTTCATGAATAGGACTTGAAATGCCTGGAGGGACACACATGGTCTATTGAAACCTTTCTTATGAAGGTCCTCAAACTACAACCATAGCTTCTGGATCTTAGTAGGTTTCATATGATATGCCTTATAAGATATCAGAGCACTCCTATGATATAATTCAATGAAAAACTTCATCTCCTTCATCATAGGTAGTCCTGAAACATCCTTATGAAGGACATACATGTCATCCACCACAACTGAAGGAACCTAGATACCTGAAGATATTCTTTCACCAAGGGTTATACTTTCTAAATTGTGTGTTATGGGCTATATTCTTCTACTCACAAAACTTAGTTTCCCTTCCAATAAATATCTCTCTCCAAAAAAAGAGAAACACATCCCATTAGTGCATAGGCATATTACTTTTTTGTAGTGATAGTATATCTAGGATCAGACCATGGATAACCAATCCATACCCAATATGACATCATAGGGTTCCACTGTGATGACCAAAAATTCCAATGTGAACCTTTCTCCACCAAGAGATTTCTCGTACTACAAGCAGATGAAATATTTAGAAGAAGTGTTCCATTTAGGAACCTCAAGATGAAGATGTTGTGCTAGAACATCAACTGGGATCTCTAGATCTCACACCAAGAGTATAGAGATAAAGGAATGAAAAGAACATTTTTCAACTAGTACTAAAGAAAGAGTATAATGAGCACATATTGTACCTCTTATCATCTCGTGCACTATGGGATCAAAGAAATCCAATCCATGTAGATGTCTGTGGCCCCATCCGCCAGCTCCCTAAGCCTGAATTGGGATACCTGGTAGTGGTAGTGGAAGGATATCAGATCATCTTACTCCACATATAGCTTCTCCTTATCCTATTCCAGCTATGCCTCCCTAGGTACCAATCTTTCCATGCTTGGGAGATATCTAATCATGACACACCACCTACAGTGGTTGTCCATCAGATATCTCACTACACTTCTCAGCATATATGGTTAGGAAATATTGTCCCATTCAACCTCTCCCATAACAAGTAATGTGTATCCCCTCACTAGGAGACTCTAGTCCTCTAGTATTCCTCTAACCACATGCCTAATTCTGATAATGGAAGGATATCCTTCATAGAGATCTTGGAACCATGTGTCTACTAGCTGTTGTAAATGACTCAACTTTGTGGTGTCTATTGCTTGCTTCAGCTTTCTAGAATCCCTCTGATAGAAATTTCCTTGTCACTAGTGCCCACTCCAGCACCCCTACATAGGTGGGTATACATAAGGGTACAATTTTGGATCAGATCTATCTGTGGAGTCCCTCCTCAAACTTCTATGCTCGGAAGTATCCCTCCAAGATCATGGAAAGAGTGTATCGTGTATGTTCAATAAATATTTCTATGTACTCATCCAATATTATCCCTACATACATTAGCTCTAGAAGAAATTGTATCTGGACTAATTACAAGAAGGAGGGGTAGTACTTCTCATTAAATAGTTATTGAAATTCATTCTATGAGATTTTCTACTCAATGTTCATCTATGTAATAAGGCTCCAACAACACCCAAATTCTCTCTAAAGAGGCTAGCCACTAGAACAAACATCTATTCTATCAGGGTTCAAACAAGCCTAATGATACATACAATCGACTCTAACCAATCCTCTCCTTCCTGAAGATATAGATCACCACAAAACCTCAGCAGTCACTGATGATGGATCTTGTAGAGCATGCTAAGCATGCACACATCCTCTGTAACATCCCAGGTAAATAAAGAATATTAATTTTTCATATTTATTAATATTTTTGAATAAAATATTAATATTACTTTAAAGTTAATGCTATGCTTGATGGCATACTCAATACGTAACAACGAGTTTCTTTGAAATCTTACATTGCACTCTATTAATAAAATAATATTATTTTAAATGGTAGTTAACGCCTAGCCGTTGTATTGGTGGAAATGAATAGAAATAACTAAAATATGATTTTATATGTTTGTTAAATGTTTTTACATTTATCCAATAAAAGATAAAGGCTTAAAATAAGAAAAGAATTCAATTTTAAGCATAAATACTCTAAAATTCACTAAAAGGTCGAGTTATCGCCTTTTGATGGTGAACCCTCTTTAATATAGTTTTGGTTACTCTTATACATTCTATTGGACCAAATAAAATTCTTCTTTATAATTGGGACATCAAAATTTACTTTGTGTAATTTTTTGGTATCGTTCTGATAAAGTTCATTTTTTTAATGAATAGTGAAAAATGTTGTATTTTAATTCAAAACCTCTTTTTAAAATAATTTATTTATATGATTAAATCATATTTTGAATTGGTTTTAAAGTTCAATTATAATATATTTTTACCATTTAATCCAATGGTGGTCATTGGAATTAATTTCACTTTGAAATTGGACTTAAACTAGTGTCAATCTTTTAACAGATATTGTTTTTTAAAAGCACGCTATTTGTTTTGACAGCGGGAATTAATTATTAAATTAATTAATGCAACTTATATGTTTTTAATTTTGTAAAATAGAAATCATTTTTGAATTTGGAATATCAAATATATATTAGGGTTAATTTTTGGTATTTTTCTGAAAAACTTCAATTTTTTATGAATAGTTAAACCACTAAGTGGTAGTTAAAAAAACTGATTTTTCGATTAAATGAAACTTTACTACTTATGTGATTTGAATTTCAAAAATCCGACATACATGGTTTTCATTAGTATGTAAAATGTGGTTAAATGAGATTAAAATAATTTTTTGGTGAATAGTAACTTTGAAGTTTTATTAATCACGATTAAAGGTAATTAGTGTAATTTAAGGTAAAGATAATGTTATAATAATATGAAATGACCTTTACACA
The DNA here is from genome assembly GCA_963277665.1 of Viscum album. Lineage (NCBI taxonomy): Eukaryota > Viridiplantae > Streptophyta > Magnoliopsida > Santalales > Viscaceae > Viscum > Viscum album. The sequence goes on along the minus strand of OY728142.1, from coordinate 1,321,891,717 downwards.
TGTCCTACCCTTATTTTATGAGTCATTTCCAACCAATAAAATCCTTGGGTCAACTTGGGGACCCCATGGAGCCACTTTGGTAGTAAAATGAAATTAATAACTTTTTATTTAAATTAAAAATTAAAATGTCACAAACATGTATTGTTTTACTAAAACAATTTTTACATGGGGTTATACAAGTCATATGTTTTACTATAAATATTCATTATAAATATAATAATATTTCCTAAATCATGATAGTTTTTTTATAATTTTTAGACATTAAATAAATTAATTTATTTATGACACCGTGATGATGCAGCGATTACCTCATTAATGAACGATTTAAATAAAATGAAAAGATAATAAAAAATCTAAGACTTACACTTGGAAAAAACCTATTGGATGAGTATATTTCAAACCCTTATCACCTTACCCTCTAAATATATCAATGTGGGACCTTTAAATTCCGAAAATCATTTTATAATAATGTAATATTTTATAACTTTCCAAGAGTACCCCTCCTCTTCTCTTATAAAAGGCTCCCACCTCTACAACCTTACCCACACCTCTCAAGCCTTTGGATCGGCCAAACCCTACCCATTTTGTCTCTCCACATACCTCCCTTACTCCTAGAAGCATCAAGTTGGGAAGAAGTCTTTCCAAGGAAGCCTTTGAGCTCAAATCAAAAAGAGTTACCCGATTTAAAGGTAAAGTCTTCCCTAAAGTTCTTTTGTTTTATTTTGCTTCTCCAACCCCCTAAACTATTTTTATTCCTTTATTTTGTAACAAAACCAATATCTTAAATATACTAGGATGTTTTTATTATAAATATTCGAGCTAAACTTACACACACCTCCATATAATGGTTAAATAACATACTATTTCTGTGGATGGTGAATTACTGCCTCACGAAACGATGATTGTTCTATCTTCTCCTACCACATCTCATGGTGTCCATTATGATGGAACTATTTTTATATGATATATATTATATTTATTTCCTCTATATTCTTCTGTATTTTATATTTAAAACATACCTTTATACTTTTCATGTTGTGCAAATGTGATAATTTCATACGAGGAAGTGTGGACTACCGCCCCCTCAAGTGATGTGAATCGTTCATGCAATAAATAGAATGTATAAAGTAGGAGATTAATGAACACATGTGACCTATATAACATATATATTATACTAGAATTATAATATATATATCTCTCATTTATTTTTAATTCCATTAATATGACAAAGAAATGAAAGTAGCGTTCATGCGTACGTACGGCCTACGTCTCCATGAACGGTGCATTTCATTTCTTTTTATCTCCAAATGTTATGGAATAGTATAAAATTAATATTTACTGGATATATATGATATTTAAATCATTTATCCTATTCTGGAGATGATTTACTTATAACTACATGGACAATCATTTTCAAACAATTTCATTTTTTACTCATGTACCAAACATCGACAAAAACGTCTGATATGAACTCACATTATTAACCAATTATTATAACATTATAATATGTGATACAAACTGAATAATAATATTTAAAGGAGGTCCTTAATAAATTATAAATTTAACAAAGTTTATTATTCATGAATATAAAGAAACGAACAAGACAAGTCGGACTTGAGGTAAGGGATCCAACCTCTTTCTTTTTAAGCACTCTCTTTTATGTCATTTCTTTTAAGCTCATCTTTCATATGTTTGGGGATGTTATTTTATATTCCTCATTATTTAATTTTTATGTTCATATTATGAGAGACCCTATTTGATCTCATAAATCCATTTTTGGAAGTTTTAAGTGGCGCCGTTAGGCTGCCGAGTTTTCGTAAGGGATTTTTCATCTCACCTTTATTCCCGTGGGATTTATGCTACATTTTCCACCATTTCCTTTGAGTGGTGTATGCACTTTACATTATTATACTCTTTGTGTAATATAATTTAGATTATGAGTATTTACATAAATATTTTATAGTCTTTCTTTCATGGGGTGTACGTTTCAAAAGTTACCCAAGTCAGTAAGGGAACTTTTCACCCTCCTCTTTTTAAAAGACATCTTTTTGTTAGGTCTTTTAATTTACATCTTATTATGTTGGTATATGTTCTTATATATCCTTTTTGATGTAAAATTTATTTCCAAGTGATGAGATACCTTTTTTGTCTCATCAACTCATTTTCTGAATTTTAAAGTGACGTCGTTAGGCTGTCAAATTTTTACAAGGGAACTTCTTAACCTAATTTCGATTTTTTTGGGTTCAACTTGTAGTTATTTAATATGTCATCCTATGAATATGTTTGAATTACCTCAGGTTTTTTTACACTTAATATCCACTTATATTGGGTGTATTTATCACACATAATTATGAGATTGATTTATCCTTAATTTAAGGATACCTTCTTTATAAGGGAGTTCATCTCATTTTACATTTCTATTGAGACTTAATTGTTGTTATGCACCAATTCACTCTTATATGGTGTATATACTGTCCTTTGGAATATTATATAACGAATAAATTTATTCTTATGATATTATAAATTTCTTATTAAATGTTATTCCTCAATTATTGTATTCAAGTGTCTCTCATTTTGTTAAAAACCCTTTAACTAAAATATCATTTTAAATGTTTTAATGATTTATTCTTATAAATATTTCTCATTAATATCAATGTTTTCAAAATGGTTTTAAGGATTTATTTATATGGCTATTAATAGTTTAAAATTTTAAAAGCTTCAAAGTGGTATGGGACACTTTGATTCAAAAATCTCTTTATTAAATGTTTAAATGGTTTTGAAAATGGTTTTTAGAATGGATTCATTATTTCAATATCTTAAAATGTTATATTGTTATTGCAAAGTGGGAATGTTATCTTTCGTTTATGCTTAAGTTATGTGCTATGATTATGTTATGGTTCTTGGTCACTGTTTATGAAGACGGGTGGTTCTATGATAAACTAAGGGCGGGTGAGCCCGATATAGCTCTCCAATGCATTGGGTAACACGAAGGAGTTAAACGTTAAGGTTTCTCTGAAAAGATTTAGGGAATATACTGTGATGGGTATTCCAAACATAACAATGAGGGTTACTCCCTATGTAAGAATGTTATAAATGCCTCAAGTTACCTTTATGTATTATTTTTTTTATGAGTTATTCGTAAATCTTATGATTTTATGAGGTATGATAAAGTACTTATGTTTTATGAGTAAAGTATGATTTCATTGATTCTTATGTATACATGGACTGATGTTTTCTTTTCGTATTGCTATAACCCTTATTGAGCTTTTTATGCTCATCCCAAGATTTTGAAATGTTTTTGACAGGACATAAAGTTGAATAGGGTCAAGGATGGGATCAAGATAATGTCAGGCTGTCTAAAACAAGGAACTAGACATGACTATTTTTTTCAAAAGTTTTTATTTTGTGAAAAAATAGAAGCTGAGTGGATGTGTCTACTTTGTAATCTTTGAAATGTAATAGTTATGTCCTAATTCTCTAAAAATCTAAACCTGAAAAGATCCTCAATGTGAATTATTCAATTTAATTCAAGATTAAGTAATGTTTTAAGGCTAGGTCCTTATATCCTCATCCTACTCTTCTTGAATGATCAACTTCTTAAGAGGGGGAGGTGATTCTACCTACCTACCAAGAGGAAGAAGATCATTGGATGGACCCTAAATTGATGCCTCATCATTCATAGGGTTATCTTCATGAATTGGAGTCGATATCCTCGATGGCTATCTTCATGGAGGCATCTTGATTGTTATCAAGGAGTACCACGATCAAATGAACATATATATATATATATATATATATATATATATATATATATATATATATATCAACAACAATGGGGAGATAACTCATGAATGATAGTCAAGAACTAAATATTTTATGACGCATGTCCTATTAATCCCTATAAAAAATGTCTTGACATTCCGAGTCGACAGGACGGTAATTAGGGTTGTGGTTCTTGGATATGTCGGTCACCACACCATCACTACTTTCCCTGGCCTAAAAGTCACACTTGAGACACTTTAACATTATTTCCTTAAACACAACCAATCCTCTTTAAGGGGATGTGTCCAAACAATTTCCCAAGGAATGAACTTTCTCTGATACTAATCTATCAAGACCTGATGTAATATGGGGCTTAAGCTGCAACTAATCCAAGCCCACCTCTATAGACCAATGATGGTGACAAGCACCGAGGGAATAACTAACTCAGAGAGGTCATTACCTAAGTACCTATACACACACACACCCATATCAATCAAAATAGTGCAAAGGGAAATAGTTAAATATGAAACACTACTATAAAGTAATAAAAATATGTGTGAACCTATAGATAATACAAAACTATGGTAGTGTAAACTAAAAATTAAAGGGTAAAAATACACATCCAACAAAAAGTTTTCCCAACCTAACTAAAAACATGAAAAGTAAACATCTGAGAGAGCTCATATATCATCATAAGGTTTTGAAAATAAATATTGAATTCATGAAACACTGATTCCCAATAAAACAAAACTTTGCCTCTACTATTTTTTGAATTTTAAAAAATGGCCATCAAGAGTTGTGATCAGTAATTCATTTGGAGTTTGATAGAAAAAACTTAAATTTTTTTAGTAACATACCCTTATGAATAGTAATGAATATTAATGGATTTTAAATAAGAAAAAAATAGAAACTTCAACCATGGATGTATAAATACAATTTAGACATCTTGAAAGTGGAAAATGATCATAGTATAAGTATTGGTGATTTTGTATGTCATAAATTTTTTAATTAAATTTTTTTTATTAATTTAATAATTTAAAATGAAAATTTATTTTTATAAAATGTAATAATATATTGCTACTTTATTTTATTATGGTTATAATATAATTTTATGGGACCTTGATTAATTTCTCAAGGTGTTATAAAATGTTTTATAGTTTTAAAGTTGTTTTTTTGGAATAAATTAGGATTTTATATAAAAAATAAATTAGAAATATTTAGAAAATTATTTTCCAAAATTTTATTTTATTTTTTAATTATACACGTTGAAAACTGTTTGGGGTGAATTTTTTGGATTTTTCTAAAATACTTGAATTTTGGGTGAATGGTAAAATACGATAATTTACGATAAATATTAAATACATGATTTATTGGGTCATAAGTGATTTAAGGATAATGTAAGACCACTAGGTTAGAACTCACAATCACATATTACTATTTAGTGCCACATGAACAAACACTATTGATTTTCTAGAGTGAATTAATAAAATAATGGTTAAAATATTCAAAATTCACTCTTCTCCTCCACTATAACCCCCCCTACTCCCTCTTCTCATCACTCCTCTAAGACTTGAATCTCCTCAAATTTATGCACATATACCCTTCCCTAGTCACTCCCCACTTTCAATAAGCTCTTGTTATTTCCAAAATACCAAAACCCCTTCCCATAAAGAGATTCTCAAGGAGGTAGATTCAAGAGGTAAATTCACATTTGATTTCTTTCATTTTTGTTTCAAGTTATTTTATATTCTTATCATATCCTCACCTCCTTTGTCCAAATGACCATTATTACTTCATTATAATATATATACTAGAATTATATCATGTTAATTTAATAACCATCATCAATATTCTTACTCTCTCACTTTTATTTTATAAATGAAATCATCATATGTGGGGTTCTAATTTACAACCTTCGTGGATGAAGAAGTTTTGTTCTTAAATTTCTCCTTCATTACTGGTCATGAAACCATTTTTATGGTTTAAAAAGACTAAAATATATTTATTATAACCTACTTAATATTTATGAACCATTATACATAAATATTATTAAATCATATGACTAAACTAGTTCCTAATAATCAAAATATCGCTAAAATAATCTAAGTGAATGTTATTAATATTTCATCTAATGATTCATCCTAAATTCATGTAAAAAATTATATAAATGAACATTAACAACTATTTATGTTCTTAAATAATATTTAAATTCAATTTTGGAGATCTATATCCATTATACATGAACTCTATTACATAAAAATAAGTGAACTGATTATGAAAATCAAAAAAATGAACACTCCAAAATGATGAAATTCAATATTATAACTAATGAAGAAGGAAATAATGGACTTAATAAAATCATTATAAACTAAATAAATTTATAATATGTTCTTAATTAAGTTATTAATAATTATAATTTCATATTCCATGACCTTAAATTCAAGATAGGAACACATTCGGACTTAAGGTAAGGGTTTTCCACCCGAACCTCCATTTTCATTCGGGTTACTTTTATTGTCTAATTACCTCAATGAAATTTGTATTTATTATTAATTACACCTCATAAATTCTATGTTAGTGTTATATATATGTTTACCAACCAGAATCCTTCCTTATTTTATGGTTAGTTAAACGTTTTAAGAGGAACTTTCAAAATTATTTTCATAATACAAGCCAAATTCAAGGGAATTTCCCAAATTATTACCTATTTTCAAGAGAATTATATAATATATTTCTTGAAACCATTATCTTTATAAAATTACTAATTTTATTATGAAAAATACTATTTTACTTCAGTTATGGTTTTATAAAAAGACTTTTCCAAAAGAACTATTCTTTTCAAAATAAAATAGTATTTATCTCTAGAATTACTCAATGATTTTATAAGAGTATTTTCTTCTATTTCAACACTCTTGTTGATTCTTATGTAATATTGGAATTATTATTTTATTATATTATCTTAGATATTTAATTGGATGTTTTATGACTAGTTTTATTATGGATGTTCTATCCTAAAACCATTTGCCAATTTACTCTAAATGGTTAGTGTTTAAGCTTAATGTTCAGGGAAAGTTATTTACATTTCATATGTTAGCTTAAATATGAATGTATATTTTTTTATCCTTATAATCACACGTATGAGGAATTAATTGAAATTATTATGTGATAAGTGGGGCCTGCTATAGCCCATCGATGCATCGACAGGTCTCATGAGACAAATAGATGTGGACGTGTCTTAGGCCTTGCCCATTTTGAGATATGGTTTTAGTCGAGGCCTTAATAATTTTTAGACATCTTAGCCAAGGCATTGACGGTATGTTTTATAATGTTCATCATATGAACTTCCCTTATTATGAATCTAGTAATTGAAATTTCATGTGGTTATTCAATTAGTAGGATACCGTTTATTTTTTTATTATAGATTTATTTACTAAGCTGATGTTCCTACCATAATGTGTGAAAGTTTATTATTTGTAAAGGTGTATGTTTTCAATTATTCACCATGCCTAATTTTTATGTTTATATTATCTTCCACTGTATTTCTTACTCTTATTGAGCATTTGATCTCACCCCTTTCTTATGTTTCATTTTCCCAAGATATGAAGAAATAAGTTATGAGTGACTTGTAGGCATAATCTAGGAGTCTTGGATTTTTCTAATGGAATAAATTAGTGTTATATTTCCTTTCAATATGTAATTTTAAACTTATATATATATATATTGTTTTCAAAATCTACTAAACTAATTGGTCCTTCGGAATGCATATTCCTTATTTAAATGCCAATGTAATAAAATAAGGCACATGATTTGGGAAACTGGGGTTGAGTCATTACATTTGGTATCAAAGGAAGTTTAGTAGAAAACTTGGAAAGTATATTTAGAAAAAATATATTAGGGAATAAATCCCTATGATAGTATTTTAGTATAAACATATAATAAAATCTTGGTATTTTGGTAAGAAATAGATTATGTGGATCTTTCTAGAAAATAAATCCATGTCTAGATACCACAAGTGGATGTGGTTTTGGAACAGATGTACGTTGGAGGGAAAACTCTAACAAGGAGTTTTGGTCTTGACTCGGTGTATCCTGGTACATGAAAACGGGCCTTACTGCACACCTAGTTTGACACTCCTGGGGGATATGCTTAGGATAATTCACATTTTCTTTACAAGCCATTATGAAGGATTTAAATGTAAGTTTTTCCTCAAAGAAACCATGTTTGTGATTATGGGATTATCCATGCATAAAATTTCAATTTATTAAAAGTATTCCACTAAGTTAAGATTATACATTATGATTCATAACTTAATCTAGTGTATGCCATTACCTAGAAATGGTGCCTAGTGGAAGAAATGGAAACCGTTTGAACATGGATATTCTATGTAGATATTTCCCTTTGATACAAGATAATGATGTTGGATCTGGAGATGCAACTGGTGCAGAGAAACTTATATAACTATACTGGGACAACTTACTCAGGTTATGAACAATAACCTTACCTGTATAGAGTATCTGGATCCACCATGTGGAGGATCTATGTTAGATCAATTTATGTGACAACAGCCTTCATCATTCAATGGGACTACAAAAACATTTGTAGCTAAGCATTGTATAAGTTCCCTAGAGAATATATTTCTTGCTTTGGGATGTAAGAAAAGAGAGTAGGTCATCATGGAAGTTTATCATTTATCAGGAGATTTGGAATAGTGTTGGTCATTAATACAAAACGCAAAGGAGGAGGAAGTGATATAAGAGATGGAATGGAGGGAATTTAAGGAAATATTTCAAGAGAAATACTTTCATCGTGAATAGTGAGTGGATATGGACAGACAGTTTCCGAATTTGAGGAAAAAAGGAATATGAGAATGCTGAAAAGTATGAAGCTAACTTCACAAGTTTAGAAAGGCATTTTGTGGACTACATACGTAATCCAATGAACAAAATTGATCGATTTTTATGGCCTAAATCCATTCCTCCAATGGGCCCTTGTGTCTCAAAGTTTTTCATTATATGAGGATATAGTTTCATGTGATATCAAGACAAAAAAGTATTTCTCTAAGTCTTATAACTTTAAGGGAAAGCAAGAGAAGAATAGGATTTCTGAAAACTCTGGAAAAGGAAATAAGGAAATGGGGAATAATGAAATAGTTTAATTTCCACCCTGTGATAAATATAGAAGGAAAAACCCTAGTGCCTACTTAAAAGGAAAATTAATATGATACAAATATGGATAGAAAGACCATATTGTTGGTGATTTCAAGGGGAAGAAATAACCTATTAATGTTCAATGATATAATTGTAAAGAGATGGGACACTATGCTAATGATTTTCCAAAGAGTCAAGGAAACATGCCACATAAAATTCCAAGGGAGAAGGGACAAGCATATGTGATCACAAATTCTAATATTGAAGTTCCTAATGATGTGGTGGTAGGTACTTTAATCATTTCTTCAAACTTAGTCAATTCTTTATTTGATTCTGGATCATCACATTCTTTCATATCTTCCCAATTTTCCATGAGAATTAGATATTTTCTATTTGATTTAATAATGGAGTTGTCAGTCAAAACGCTTAAGGGAAGTATCATTGTAACAAAGTTGTGTCAAGTAGTCCCCATTACAGCATATAAACGTGCTTTGTCTACTGATTTTATTATTATACCATGATTTAATTTGATATAATCCTTGGTATGGATCGGATTTCAAACCATGATGAGAAAATTTATTGCAAGATGAAGGAGGTTACAATTTTTTAGGACGATGTGGAATCCCTTATCTTTAGGGTATAAACATCACCCTCTAATTATCATCTAGATCCACCCCCAGTAGCTCTATTAATTTCAATTATTAGGGAGGAATGTAATTCAATAACTATGGGTTAGGAAGGGAATGTTCGGATATAGGACATACCAATTGTGAATAATATGTTGATATGTTTCCATAAGATTTACTTGGACATCCTCCAGAGCTAGAAATTGAGTTTTCCATTAACTTAATTCCTAATTCAAGGCCCATATCAAAGAATCCTTATAGAATGGACACTGTAGAATTAGTGGAACTAATGAAACAACTATAAGAATTGAGTGATAAAGAATTTATTCTCCCTAGTGTTTCTCTCTGGGGAGCCCCTATTCTTTTTGTTAAGAAGAAATATGGATCTATGAGGTTGTGTATTGACTATAGGGAGATCAATGTTATAACAATAAAGAACAAGTATCCCCTACCTCGTATTGATGATTGATTTGATCAAGTTCATGGAGATCAATATTTTTCAAAGATTGACCTTCGATCTAGATATCATCAGTTGATTGTGAGGAAGGAAGACATTCCAAAAACATTATTTCGAACCTGGTATGGGCATTATGAGTTTACGGTAATGCCTTTTGGACTGACTAATGCACCCTCTGTTGTCATTGATATAATGAATAAAGTTTTCAAGGAATATCTTGATGAATTTTTGGTGGTATTTATTGATGATATATTGGTATACTCTAAAAGCTGTGAAGATCATGAAAATCACTTGTACACTATTCTAAAGACTCTTAGAAGAAATGAATTATATAGAAAGTTTATAAAGTGTGAGTTTTTTCTTCAATTAGTTTTCTTTTTAGGCCACATTATCTCTAAAGATGGAATATCTATTAATCTTGTGAAGATAAATGTTGTGAAAAAATGGCCTACTCTAACTAACATAACTGAGGTACGTAGTTTTATTGGTTTATAAGGTTATTATCAGTGTTTCCTTCAAAACTTCACCCATTTATCCAACCCAATGACCAAGATTTCACATAAAGGGGTTAAGTTCGTATGGAAAAAATAATGTGAGGACTATTTCGAATAATTGAAGAGTATATTAGTGAATTCTTTAATCCAACCCTACCATCAGGGAATGATGGGTTTGTGATCTATAGAAGTGCATCGAAGAAAGGACTTGGTTATATCCTTATGAAGAATGATAGAGTTATTGCCTATGCATCAAGTTGGTTAAAAATTCATGAAAAAAATTATCTCACTCATGATCTTGATTTAGCAGCAGTAATATTTGCACTGAATATATGGATACATTATCTCTATGGTGAAAATATTAGATATATATGGATCACAAGAGCATGAAGTATATCTTATCAAAGAAATAAATCAACATGAGGGAATAGAGATGGCTCAAAATAATCGAGGATTATGATTTTACTATATAATACCACTCAGGAAAGGAAAACAAGGTTGCTGAGGCATTGAGCAGGAAGGATCATGGAGTTATCAACAAAATGAGGATTGACAAAGATCCTTTGTACATGGATCTAGTGAGGATGGATATGGGAATTACAAAAGAAGATGAAAAATCACTAAATTTCATTTGGTATCCCAACCATCTTTATTAAAAAAGACTAAAAATTCTTAGCCTAATGATGAGAACCTACAAAAGAATATTAATGTTGTGAAAGAGGGGAAGTTGGCTGACTTCGTATATGAAGATGAAATTCTAAAATTTGGGAAGAGTCATTGTGTTCCGGCTATACATGAGCTAAAAATGGAGTTCGTGGATAATTCCCATAGTTATAATTTCTCTATACATCTAGGTAGCACTAAGATGCATAGAGATTTGAAGAAACATTTATGGTGCGAAAACATAAAGAGGTAAATTGAGGATTATGTATCAAGATGTTTAGTTTTTGAACAAGTGAAGTTCGAAAGGAAACATAAAAAAGGATTCATGAAACCTATACCTATTCCTATGTGGAAATGGGATGACATAACCCTGGATTTTTTCCCTGGATTACCCAAAACTCCAAGAAAGAATGATGCAATATGGGTAATTGTGAATTGACTTACAAAATCTGCACATTTCTTTTCTATAAGGGAGGATTTTCCACTAGAGCGCTCAGCAAGACTCTATGACAATGAAGTTGGGAGACTTCATGGGGAACCTCTCTCAATTTTGTCTGATCATGACACATAGTTTACATTGAAATTCTAGAAAATTCTTCAGAAAACTTTGGATATTGATCTTCAATTGAGTATAACTTATCACCCTTAAACTGATGGGCAATCAAAAAGGATGATCCAAAGTTTAGAAAACATGTTGAGAACATGATCACTTGATTTTAAAGGTATGTGGGATTAATATTTACCTTTTGTGGAGTTTCCTACAATAATATTTTTCATTCATGTATTCAAATGACACCATATAAAGCATTGTATGAAAAGAGATATCGTACACCAACTTGTTGGGAAGAAGTTATAGAAAGGAAGATTATGGGCCAAAAGATTATAGAGAAAACAATAGTGAAGGTAAAGACTATTCAAGATCATATCAAAAACATATCAAAGTAGACAAAATATTTATGCCGATAATTGAAGGAAGGATTTGGAATTTCAAGTGGGTGATCATGTTTTCTTGAAAGTATCTCCATGAGAGGGTGTTATAAGAATTGGGAAGAAAGGAAAACTAGGCCCTAAGTACATTGGGACTTTTTATATTCTGCAGAGAATTGGAGATTTTGAATATCATTTGGATATGTCTCCTAGCCTCTCCAAAGTACACAATATGTTCTGTGTCTCATTGTTGTGAAATTACATGTTATACCCAATGCATGTCCTCACTTCTGAAGGTGAACAATGAGAACCTGATTTATCTTACTGTGAAGATCCTATCCAGATTCTGGACACTAAATAACAATTGTTAAGGAATCGGATGACTCTTCCGGTAGAGAAACTTTAGAGAAATCATAAAATTGAAGAGGCAACATGGGAGCCTACGGAGCTTATGTTGAAGACCTACCCAAATCTTTTTGTGAGGTAATATTCTGTGAATTTTGAGGATGAAATTTTTTTAAGGAGGGGAGAATGTAACAACCTAAAGTTTTGAAAATAAATATTGAATACATAAAACACTGATTCCCTACATAAAAACACATTTTATAATCTAGCTGTTAAAAACCAATTTTCCTCTACTATGTTTTGAATTTTGAAAAACGATCATATGGGGTTGTGATCAGTAAGTCATTTGGAGTTTTATAGAACAAACTTAATTTTTGGTGAATAGTAATATACCCTTATGAATAGTAACATACCCTTATGAATAGTAATTAATAGTAAATAAAAAAATAAAAAACTTCACCCATGGATGTATAAATATAATTTAGACATCTTAAAAGTGTAAAAACGATCATAGTATTAGTATTGGTATTTTTGTATGTCATAAATATTTTAATTAAAATTTTATGATTAATTTAATAATTTAAAATAGAAATTTATTTTCATAAAATGTAATCATATATTGATACTTTATTATCTTATGGTTATAAGAAAATTTTATGGGACCTTTATTAATTTATCAAGGTGTTATAAAGCGAGTTATAGTTTTAAAGTTGTTTTTTTAATAAATTATGATTTTAATTTAAAATTAAATTATAAATATTTAGATAATTATTTTCAAAAAATATATTTCATTTTTGATTTCTACACATTGAAAATTGTTTGGGGTGAATTTTTGTGATTTTTCTAAAATACTTGAATTTTGGGTGAATAGTCATATGCGATAATTTATGATAAATGTTAAATACATGATTTATTAGGTAATAAGTGATGTAAGGATTATGTAAGACCTATAATTTCAAACTCACATTCACATATTACTATTATGGTCTACATGAAAAAACACTATTTTTTTTCTTGATGGAATTAACAAAATAATGAATTAAATATTCAAAATTCACTCTTCTCCTCCACTATAAAACCCCCCCTCACTCCCTCTTCTCTTCACTCCTCTAAGCCTTGAATATCATAAAAATTCTTCCCAAATACCCTTCCCTAGTCACTCCTAATATCTAAGAAGATCTTGGTCTTTTAAAAAGACCAAAACCACTTCCTTTAAAGAGATTCTCAAGGAGGTGGATTCAAGAGGTAAATTCACATTTTATTTCTTTCATTTTCATTTCAAGTTCCTTTCTATTGTAATTTTATACTCACCCCCTCTATCCAAATGACCATGAGAAATCTAGTATCATATATATAATTTAATTATATCATGTTAATGGAACAACCATCATCAATATTATTACTCTCTCTTATTTATTTTATAAACGAAATCATCGTCTGAGAGGTTCCAATTTACAACCTTCGTGGACGACGAAGTTCCATTCTTCAATTTCTACTTCATTACTGGTCATGAAACAATTTTTATTGTTGAAAAAGACTAATATATATTTATTATAACCTAATTAGTATTCATTAACCAGTATACATACATATTATTAAATCATATTACCAAACTAGTTCCTAATAATCAAAATACCTCTAAAATAATCTAAGTGAATGTCATTAATATTTAATATAATGATTCATCCTCAATTCATGTAACAAAATGATATAAATTATAATTAACACATATTTTTTTAATAAATAATATATAAATTCAATTCTGGATATTTACATCCATTCAACAAGAACTCCATTATATAAAAACAAGTGAACCAATTATGAAAATCAAGAAAACGAACACTCTAGAATGACAGAATTCAATCTTATAACTAGTCTATAAGGACATAATGGACTTAATAAAATCATGATAAAATAAATAAATTTCTAATATGTTATAAATTAAGTTATTAATAAGTATAGTTTCATATTCCAGGACCTTAAGTTCAAGATCGGAACACATTCGGACTTAATGTAAGGGTTTTCCACCCAAACCTCCATTTTCATTCGAGTTACTTTTATTTTATAATTACCTAAATTAAATTCTTATGTATTATTAAGTAAAACTAATAAATTATGTTTTATTATTATATATATGTTTACCAACCAGAATCCTTCCTTATTTTATGGGGAGTTAAACATTTTAATAGGAACTTTTAAAATTATTTCTGAAATACAAGCCCAATTCAAGGGAATTTCTCAAATTCTTACTTATTTTCAAGAGAACTTTATAATCTATTTTTAGAAACAATTATATTTATAAAATAACTAATTTTATTATTAAAATAATATCTTACTTAAGTTATGGTTTTACTCAAATACTTTTCCAAAAGAACTCTTCTTTTTAAAATAAAAGAGCATTTATCTCAAGAATTACTCGATGGTTTTATAATAGTATTTTCATATATTTCAACACTCTTGTTGATTATTATGTATTATTGGAATTATTATTTCATTATATAATCTAAAATATATAATTTTATGGTTTATGACTAGTTTTATTATGTATTTACTATCCTAAATCATTCACCAATTTACTTCGAATGGTTGGTGTTTAAGTTTAATGTTCTCGGAAAGTTATTTACATTTCATATGTTAGTATCAATATGAATGTATATATTGTTTATGTTTATACATGCTCATATGAGGGATGAATTGTACTTATTATGTGATGTGTGGGTCCCACTATATTCCCTCGATGCATTGGTAGGTCTCATGAGAAAAATAGACATGGGGTTGGTTGAGGCCTTGCCCATTTTGAGATATGGTTTTGGACAAGGCCTTAATCATTTTCAAACTTCTTGGACAAGGCCTTCGTGGTATGTTTCATAATTTCCTTTATATTCACTTATCTAATTATGAATATAGTAATTTAAATTTCATGTGGTTATTCGACAAGTATGATACTCATTATTATGTTTTATTATGGCATTATTTACTCAACTCATATTCCTTCCATAATGTGTTCAAGTTTATTATTTGTAAATGTGTGGGTTTTCAATTATTCACAATGCCTAATGTTTATGTTTATGTTATATTCTGTTGTATTACTTACTCTTAATGAGCATTTGTTTTCACCCTTTTCTTATGTTTCATTTTCCCAGGATATGAAGAAATAAGTTATGAGTGACTTATAGGCATAATCTAGGAGGCTTGGTTGTTTCCAATAGAATAAATTATTATTGTGTTTCCTTTTAAGATGTAATGTTAAACTTATATATGTATCTTGTTTCAAAAAGCTAATAAACTATATGGTCCTTCGGGATGCATATTCCTTATTTATATTCCAATGTAATAAAATAAGACATCGGCTCTGGTAAACTTGGGCCAGGTCTTTATAGCCCAACTCCTAAATCCCATTCTATTACCACCATATGCAGTCCAAGAACCCAATATCCCTTATCCCCTCTATCTTCACATTCTACTTGTTCACCAATTTCATATGACACAATACGTTTGGCCAACACCCATGCAGGGGTGAGTATAAACATACCCAATAGGATGCCCTGAAAGCTGAATGGGGGCCAGTAAGAGATACCATATAAGAGAAAGAAAATAGATAGCTCATGGTACAGTTAAAGAGTACAACTCAACCTAGAAAAGAGTAAAAGTAATCTCTTCCAAGAATAAGGGGATAAAAATGGTGAGTATATGAACTATCCGTTGAGCCTTCACTGCCTATAGTAGGTGAGTGTATTCATCCAAGCATGAGAAGCTAAAAACAGAAAGCATGTGGCATACCCTATGCTTCTTAACCTCTCCTTGAATGAGAGTAACCAAATCTAAGTAGTGGATATATAAAATGGATATATATATATATATATATATGCTCAGTCAAAGATGCCCAAATGAGAGAGTAAGGGATCTCCATATCATAGCTTAGTACAAGAAGAAGTGTAGCAAATAGTTCCAAAATTCCAACAATAATGCCCAATATCCCATGAATCTACCATGAACACACAATTCTAAGGAACTCATTCACCACACATTGACATTATCTTCTTTGGGTGACACTAACTCGCTCACATGGTTTTGGTCGCATCTCAAAAGCATGTCTAGGTGGGGAAAGCATCCAGTTTCCTTATGAGCCTAAAGCTACCTAAAACCATATCTCATCATTATGTCGTATAGTCAAGGGGTCACACATTCTATGTAGAGGACCCATGACCTATTAAGACAAGAGGGTTCCACTCTGGAGGTCAAATATCATGCCCAGCCCACCTGGAGGGTTTCAAACTATGTCATAGAGGACCCATTCCCTATCTATCAGGAGGGTTCCACTCTAGGAGTTGAGGACCCATGCCCAATCTAGCAGGTGGGTTTCACTCTAGGTCATCGAGGACTCATGCCCCACTCATTATAAGGGTTCTTCTCGAAATATCAAGGTCACATGCCCAGCCCAGCTGGAGGGTTCTATTGTAGATCATTGAGGACACATTTCCTACTCATAAGGATGGTTACACTCGAGAAGTTGAGGAAACATTATAATTCCAAAATTAGGGTTCCACTCTAGGTCATGAAATACCCATGCCCTCTTCTGGATGAGGGTTCCACTCAAAAATTTACCTTTGGTGTTCTCACCTGATCATGAACATCATCGAGTGTCACCTAAAAATGTGTGGTTACTAGAACATTCCAAATCGTATCTTGAAATCCACAATTGAGGGAACCATCACATTCTACATAGAAAAAAACTCATGATAATAAACTATGGGAGCCAAAATCTGAGTTGAAATGAAGGAGACATGGGTGAAAGATGTTTTCTCAGAAGAACTCACAGGGTACACATCTTTTTAGGGAACCCACACAACATGTGATCTTTCCCCACCACCTGATAGTTTCCCTATACAGCACATGGATCCATACCATGTAGTAGTACAAGACATATAGGTGGACTACATGGTGTGTCTTGGAGAACCAAGACTGGGGTCACGTGTTGCTCATTGTGTCTTTGTATTTGACCCTGTATCCATGTTCTTTGGTACATGACATGTGTCTTTACATGTGATATCACCCATGTTCTCAAGATGTATCCATGTACTTCTACATGGATTTCCACTCATTTGGTCCAACACATAGTCCATCCAGCTAGAATAGAGTACACGGTGTAAGAGAGTATTACATGTTGTGTTATCCTTAACTTTTCTGAAACCCTAGCACAACTGTAGATGGGGCTACACATCATGTGTTCATACCAGAACATAGAGTGTAGTCTATATTTTGACAAATACTTCAGATCTAGTCCTTATGCTAGGATCTAATATTTTAGCTTTGATTTTAGTCCTATCTCAGGATGAAATTAAAGCATCTACCCATAAATCATTATTTTGGGCCGTTGCTCACCAAAAAACATATCGGTTCACCATTGGGGTTTTTTCTATCATTCTATAAGACAAATTTCAATCCTCCATCAATTTCATATTCTAAAAACCATTAAATATATCATCCTTAAACCGCAACAATCCCATATTTGTGTCTAGTTCTTCAAACCATTCTTGTTTTCTTGACCCACCATAAATTTAGTGGTCCTATCGAGCTCGATACCTCCTGGTAAGGTCGAACTAGGACTAAGGGTATCCAATCGATGAACAACATGAATAAAAAAGGGAAAAGGTACAAGAACAAAGTTTCATTGATCGAGGCCAATAATTCTTATCCAATCAATTAAGAAAGGGGATTCTATATTAGAAAAACACTAATAAAAAATAGATTTATGTACATTAGAACATTCAAAGGCTACCACAGGAACATAAATCAAAGAAAAAAGATAGATATACTCAATATATTTAATCAAAGATGTTAAAACACAAAATAAAGAGTACTACCTTGATTTTGGATTGATCGCTGATGAATAATGCATCTTACAATGATTTGAAAGAAGTTTTTCATTCACTGCCTTCTGATTTGATCTAATCTGGTGTTTCGTTATTTTCTGAGATGATCCACCAGTGGAAGAAGGAATGATATATTAACAAGAGATTTCAGAATTATGAGGCTAAACCTAATGATTTTTACATAATAATATATTTATAATATATCATTAGGTTAAAATGAATTAATTAATTAATTTAATAATTAATTAATCCACTTAATGTACCACCGTCGAGTGATGGGTTTGAATACCGTGCGTCGACTCATTTTATGTCGCGTCTAGGGTAAACACCATTATTCAGACTCAATCATGGTCTTAGATTTAGGATCCAAGATAGCTTTTAATATTTATCCCATTTTCTATGAGGTTGTGTGTGTAGGCAATATAAATATTTAATATTGTTATAAAATTAATTTCGGGCACATTGGGTCTCAAAATCACATGTTGTACTAGCTCCTATCTCTTGAAATATATATATATATATATCAAAGTATTACAAGGAAAAAATTGGGTCTCTACACAATTGATAATCCTAAGATGAATGGATAAATTTAGAATAATAATGTAACTAAACTGAGCGACTTTATGGGTTTCTGAGGAATCATAATCCATCCAATAGAAAGGATCATTTTCCCACTCCATTCCTAGACCAAGTGATTGAGAGGTTTTCAAAAAAAAGTTTTACAACATTCTTGATAGAAATTCTAGAAAAAATTAGATTTCTATAGTCATTAAATGTCATATAAAAAAGATATTCACAAGTCCATTTGAAACATTTACCTATTGAGAAATTCCCTTTGGTTTGTATCATGCTTCAAAAAATTTTAAAATATGTATGATGAAAATATTTCTAGACATGATTGTGAGAATAGTTGGGTTATTCATTTTTTATTTTTCTATTATTAAGAAAATTTTTGTGAATTTTTAAATAATCTAACCTTTTTCTTACAAAGGTGTTAAGAAAAAATCCCTCTGTAGAATTGTAAAAATTTTCAATTTATGGTCTCTAAAGAAATTATTCTTCGAAAAAATGATCCATGAAAGGTGATTATGGTAGAAAATTATAAATCTTATCCCTTAAATGAATGTTAAGGGATTTAGGAGTTTTCATGTTCATAGTGGTTCTTATTAAATATTCATAAAATAATTTTCAATGATCAAAAATACTATTTTTCACTACTAGTCAAGGATACACAATTATAAATAAATGATAATTTTCATAGATATTTCTTAATTTTGAAGGGAAAAAATTGAATTTTTAAACCATTATACGTGTCCTTGTTTGGAGTTACATTTTCATGTTATCTATGATTATAGTGATATGGTTGTGGGGGGGAGTTCTATGTTAAAGGAATGAGGGTATGAAAAATGTGGTATACTCTACTTATAGGATTTTATATAATGAATAATGTTACTACACCACACGTTAGAAGGATTTTATGGATACTATGTTTTCCCTTGATTTTTTTAGGAAATTTTTTTGGGTCTATGTTAATTTTAATCACTGACCATTCTTCTTTGAAATATCTTCAAGCTTATAATTAGGTTTTATATATACAAAATAGAATAATAATTATATGAAGAAAAAATATTATTTTAAATTTTAGGATTGAAATGTTACAAATAATCTAGTTTGTGATAATATTTACAGTTTTTATAACACATAATATAATGATCCAAGGGAAATCAAATTGTCACCTCTAGTTAAAAAATATGTCACAATTTCAAAAAAAATAGGATACTCATTTTGTAGAAAATGAGAATTTACTATATTTAGGAATAATTTTTACTGTCCTCACTAAAAAACAAAGATATAAAATTAATTATTATCATTACACCTACTTTGGATATCACTAACTACTTTTTTGAAGGAGGT
Source organism: Viscum album (assembly GCA_963277665.1). Taxonomy (NCBI): domain Eukaryota; kingdom Viridiplantae; phylum Streptophyta; class Magnoliopsida; order Santalales; family Viscaceae; genus Viscum; species Viscum album. The sequence goes on along the minus strand of OY728142.1, from coordinate 1,321,871,509 downwards.
TAAGGGGATTTTGGGATGTTGTGTTCCGGAGAAGATTTAAAATTTATTTTAGTGAGTTGTCACTATTTTACATGGGGAAAACTTTTTGGGATAGATAAAATCTAAAAATTTCTTAGAAAAATATCCCTTTAATTTAATTTCATTATGGTTTCTCATATTTTATTTTCTCAATGGGATATATTCCAAATAATGTAAAATGTTGGATGAAGTCTAGGTTTATCAAAAAAATGAATTTTGAAGATAGAGATATTTAATATTTTGGGTTTATATTTTAATGGTAAATTATAATATTATCATCTTAATGAGTATTTTATTAATGGTTTTGGTTATGTTTCCACATGGTTTTCAGTAGTATAATAGCCTAACAATCAATATATTAATGTTTTGAAATTCTATAAGAAGATAAAATTTTCAATATTTGGACTGTCAATAGCCTTCAATACTAATAATGGATCTCACTTGATAAACTATAAATTATAATATTTTTTATAGATAAATGAATATGTTCCTAAAACTAGAACCACATACCATCAATACTCTAGTGGAAATATTAGGATAAAAAACAAATAATTAAAGTAGATTTTGGAAAAATATACATGGATACATTGTTTGACCCCATTCTCACCCATTATTATTTTTTGTTTTCATAAATAATGGGGTCTATAATGAGAATAATTTATATTTTTGAATTATTTTTGTTTTTTGATTTCAGAATGTGGTAATGGGTGTATTTTATCACCCCATCCCCTCCACCCTTCTCTTGTTTTTTTGTTTTCTTTAATAAATAGTTCTTATCCCAAACCTTTTGAATTTAACAAAATTATAGTAAATATTTGGCATTGACACATGATGAGGCCTTGTGAGGTTATTTAACTACATTAAAATTATGATTGGATAGTATTCTTAAAAAAAATTAGGTAAATCATGCTAATTTTCTCTAGAATTACAACATAAATATTTTTCAATTTAATAAGTTCTAAATATTGACATGAAAACTATTGGTATGATAATAGTTTTTAATTTTAGTGATTTAAATGATATTTTAAGAGGATAATATGAATATTATATCATTTAAAATGAAATTTAAACGTATTTTTGTGATTCAATCATAAAAAATAAGTATTTTAATGTTGGTCTGATAGTGTTTCATTTTATTTATAGAATAACGTTGTTTCCTAAAAACAAGTATAAATAGTTTGGTAATTTCAAGATTATTTGGATATTAATTAATACTGACATTTAGTTAGTTTTTGAGGACAATAGACCATTATTTTAATATAATGATACTCAAATCATTAATTTTAGGGAAAACAATTTTCTTAGCTTCTATGTGTGTACTAGAAAACTAATCATTTTCTATGTCTTATTGGGGACTTCAAACTCACTAATTCATATGAGTTATCCCATGAAATTTCTTATTTTATTTCATCTATTTATTCCTTTTAAATAATAAATAATACAAATTATGAGATTTGTAGATTATTATGATGAAATTTCACTTCATTACTTAATAAAGAACCCATTCTTCTCATTTTATTTTTTTATATGTTTTAGTTATTTGGATTGTTGTGAATTTTAGTTCAGGTCTCCCAGGTGCTCATGAAGAGATTTAACCTATTGTGAATTCACTTGAGAACATGATTTCAGAATTTTTTGAGCATAAACTCAATTGATTTTCAAGACGAGGGGAAGAAAAATGATAGACTATTCTATATTTACCTTCATCATTTATACTCTCCAATATCATGTATTGGTAACTTAGATTGATGAATTTTATATTGATCTAAATAATCTTTATGGATATAGAGTTCCAAAACCAATTATTTTAATTTGAGTAAAAGAGGGTAAATGTGTTGTCTGAACATAATAGTCTATGTCTACAACATCATGGGAGTTTCTGTTTAAATTTTCAATAGATTTTTTACCTTTATTTGATAATAAAATTCCCTTTTTATTAAGTGCATAAGTGGATATAAATTGATTTCATGCTATTTCTAAATGTTCAATTTTTTGAAACTTCATGCCCTTATTACTATTCATATGATGAGATGATAATATTTCAACTATGTTGATACAGAAAATTAAATATTTTTGAACATTATGTTTTATAATACAAATTACTACAGATCCCAAACAAGGGTGATATCACTAAGAGGGGGAGGGTTAAATTAGTTATACTTTATCTTTTTAATTTTTTTTAATTCAACCTTTCTAGATAGTTGAAACATTGATCCACTCTTTAAGTTTCACTCAGTCTCATCTTGAATGATGTTGTAAATTAAATCTCTCACTATAGTGATTTTCATGGTTTGGTCTCAATTTTAGCCTACTAAATTTCATTATAGTTAATTCCCTCAACTCGGATTCTTAGTATACCAACATGTTACAATATCAAATATAGATTCATATTATTACTTAACTCTTGAATCTATATAGGATAATCTTAAAACTTCTTTTCATAGTATTTCTAGTGACATAATGGACTTCACACTTCTGAGTCACAATAGAGGATCTTTATAATGCATCATAAAGTATTCTATTTTATAAAATCTTGATACATTTCATGATGATCTCTTCAACCTCTTGGTTTCTTCTACACCAATAGATGTCCATTTTTTCATGATATTTTTTTATCTTACTTTCTCATGTTCACTTGGTCAAGAGACATTTCACTGGATGAAAAAATTTGATTTTCTTGTTCAAATAACTTCTTATCACAATATATGAGTAGTTTCCTTAGTCTTTTCAAGTGATGGATATTGAAATCTTCATTATTTTGAGTAATTTCCAACCACACTAGAATGTGTGAAATTGCTGATAAAAATATTTTAAATATTATTTTATATAATAAAAATAATGCACTATACTTAATGTATCATCCTTATATAATTATCAATTTGAAAATATCATATGAACTTCCTATATGTGTTGCATGGTATTCACATGTTTGTAAACCATAACAACCAAAATTATTATTCTTAATATTTTATGTAGTTTTTATGAAAGTATTTTCCCTATTTTATATTCCATTGTGTCTTATCCTCAATAACCCTTGTAAATGTTTGAGGGGTATCAAACAATTTCTATATATCACATGATCACATGTATGTACTATCAAGTGTTATTATGTGCAAGGGTGTACAAGGGTAGGCTCCTTCTCCGTTTACATTGCCTCTTTAATCACATATATGATTGTGTAAACCTTATTATTAATGAAATAATGTTTTATTTATAAAATAATCAACACCTTTTCATAAAATTCCACATGGTATACAAGAATACTATGTGTGATAGGGAGTATGTTGGATCTATTCTCCCTCATGCTAGAATATTTTGTGAGTACTTCTTCTTCATGCAAGAAAATATCTTCATGGGATTTCCTCTCATTCACATATCCAAGTAAGGTTCATAGGAGGACATATTCCCTTCACATAAATTAATAAGATAGACTCTCTGTTACTCTCTATAATTTGAAATAACTCAATAGAAAATTTAAATAGATTTCTCTCAGCTTGGTGCTTCAGTATTTATAAGAATTTCACTTCCACCTTTGAATTTCCTTACCCTCTAAAAAATAAACCATGTAAAGGATTTAATTAATATCCTTAAAAATATTTCATGTCAATAATTTTTTTCCATTTTATGTTCTCAACATTTCCCAAATATTATAACATAGAAAATCATGGTGTCGCCTTTTATGAGATATTAATTTTCTTCTGATGGTGAGGTTCTCATATGAATCTAAAAATAATTGTATGACTTATTATTTTGTATCTTCAAACTCATCCATGCATGAGTGGAACACTGTAACTCACATTTTACACTGAAAAACCCATATTATTTTATTCGACGAATGCATGAAATATATTGGGATGATGGGTGAGGATGGCACCGCACTCCCCCAGTTCTCCCTCTCGCTCTCTGCTTGGTTTCCGCTAAGGTTTCCTCCTGAATCTATTTGCATCTCCATTTAAGGCGATTCCGTTTTCTGCCTATTATCACCTCTCCTATCCTCTCCCTCATCGTCCCACTGATGGTGATCATTGCTTATCTGTGCTTCCTCTCCTCATCCCCCTTTCCTTTGTTGTTTTGAGTTCCCTCTCATCTCGGCATGGCACACTGTTTTTTGTTCAACGACATCAACACTATCTCTCTGCTTTTATCGCTAGATCTGTCATGTTTAACCCCAAATGGTTTTATACGATGGTAATCATGTGGTTTAGGATTGTGTTTTGGTGTTGTTTGGTGGAGTCTCATCTGTTTTCTTATCATATCTTCGTGGTTTCAGGCCTTGAACACTACCATCTCTACCCTTATCACCTAACCCATCATTTCGAAACCCCATGCTGGTTTGTCTCAATGGTGCCTTGATGGTTTGGGGTCGTGTCAAAGATGGAATTTGGCGGTGCCTCCCTCGTCATCGTGTTCACCTATTCCTCTGCTCTTACTACTGAGCCCTTTGTTCCAGACCCCATCTTGGTTTTGTATGAAGGTGATTGTGGTAGCTTGGGACTATGTTGGTGCGGGTGGGTCGGCATCGATGTGTTGGTTCTGCTTCTTGAGGTTTTCCTACTGCTTTTCATCTGGTGGTATCTTCTTGTGTTTGAGCTCTTGGTGATTTTCATTTTTCTTTGTTTTTTAATCATTTTGCTTGTTTGTTCGTTATCTATGGTTGTTTGGCTCATTCTAATGCTCTTGAGTTGGTTTCATGGCGAAGACGTGTTTAGTGGTCTACTATCTTTTTGGATCCTATTTTCATGATTATTTGTGGGTATTCATGGCTTGTTCTCGATGGTTTTTGTGGTTCCCTGAGGCTCGACGGTCGGTCCGAGTCGACAACGTGTTGTTGGGTGATGGTAATTCTATCATGGTGGTGATGATGCTGGAGACATCTAGTAACTGTGAGGAGACAGTGACGAGAGAAGTGTTGTGGTTTGTTCGATGATCGAGGTTCCTGCTACTCATACGGTTTGAGGTTCTGCTTACCAAGGTGGTGCGACAAGGCTCTGTTTGAATGGTGCAATTTGAATTTTGAATCTGGAAAGGCAGTTTCTGGTTCGATGCTTTGATTTTACAGTGGGCTCAAGTATGTCCCCTTTATTGTTATATGTGTGAACTGTGATTTCTGCTTTTGCTCCCCTTAATTGTCATATGTGTGAACTGTGATTTCTGATTTTAAACCCCTTAATTGTCATATGTGTGAACTGTGATTTCTGCTTTTGCGCTAGTTTTGTTATGTGTGAATTTGATTGTGAGGTTCCCAGTTACCAAAAAGTGGTTTATTCAGAAAATAAAAAAAGTAATTTGGCGGCATGAAATATATTGTATGAATTCATGAAGTATCATGACCACATTACCTCAAAATCATGATTATTTGATCATGTTATGATGATGGAAGCCACGACATAAAAAAACTAACTTACGTAATCCTTTTGAGTACTGGGAGGTTGAATAAAATTCTTTGTTTCAATTAGATATCATAGATTAAATTGATCATATGACCCATTTTGTATACATTTATTTTTAATATGAGTGAACAGTGTTATTGTAGCTTCATTACATATCAATCTTCAATGTGGATGGACATTATTTTATAAGAAAAATTATTCCTTCAATCAGCCAAATGTGAGTACAAGGGTTTGATCTTGACATTTTCTAGAACCGACCCATACTGGTTCCCTCCACTAATATTCCACCCCTCACAGTGGTGTAATAGCTCTAATGTGTGCATGCTAACCTACCTACCTATAATCGTTCATCAAGCATGGATTATCATGCATTGGATAGCTCCTACATGATCAATATTTCTTTAATATGTGGTTGATATCTACCTCCTTGGGTGGATTTTTTTCCTAATTTTTTAATATGTTCCTACCAAAAAATACAAAGAATAATTATGATCTATTTTCAAAAATAATACCCAAGGAGGGTCCTCATTTCAACTCATAGAATGGAAACACATTATTTCTCAAATCAATGATATTTTAGTAATTCATATCAAAATCTATGCGGTCTCACCCATTATAACAAACAAGAGTTATATTACCAAATTATCAATGTTATCCTTATAGAATATTAATATGTGTCACCATCCTCAATTGCATTATACTTACTCATTTCAAGGGTTTTAATGGAATGTTAATAAAAATAAAACTTTCATTAATATAAAAAACACATTCAAACAATTCAAGTAAAAAATATCATTCCCCTTTTAGTTCATCTTTCTCATGATCCACTACTCCCCAATAAAAACTTTTTTACATGATTTGGGAAGGATCCAATGTATGATATTCATTCCTCAATATTAGATTTTCTCCCCTATAAGGGATACACTTCATTCATCAGCATAGACAAAGGTGTTCTCTATGATGAAGAGCTCTTATACTTCAATTACCTACATATTAGATCATATAAAAATAATAATAGAATAAGGAGTGACCTAATATTTTTTAGAGTACGTACTTAAGATGATAGTTTCCACATAACAATTATTTCATATTCTTCTTCTTAGGTAGATCTTTAAATGAACCATCAATCATATTTCTCCCAAAATAAGTGGTTTTCTTCTCATTAGTTTATACTTATAATATGGATTTATTTTCATCTTTATTATCTATTTTTTTTTCATGGAATGTCCTCTTCATGATCCTTTCTTAGGATGGTATATTTGTCACACAATTTTTCACACTATAACCAGTCTGTTCCCAATTATTTTCCTATTTTTTGAATTTTCCACTTGAATATTATTTCTAAAAAATCATAGTATTTTAATAAAACATCAAATTACCTCCATTATCTTTTTCATATTTATCCTATTTTAGTTGATCCATCCAAAATGTTAATCATTTTTTACATTTCAATTTTATTGTGGTTGTCCCATAATTCACTTGAAACTATAGAACACATTACCTTATAATATTTATAGTAATTACCCATGAGAAGTATCTCATTTGGTAATAAAATATTATACTTCCAAACTTTGTGACCTTTTTGAAAATATCTACCGCATAAGTATTCCAAGAAATCATATTTTTTTATATTGGTGAATTAGATGATTTCTTGGTTATAGATTACCTTGTAAAAAAATATGATTTTATTTTCATTTCAATTCCCCTCCCTCACTATGATTTAGTTCACTACATGTATTTTGACATATTATACTAGTATGAATAATGTTTATTCCCAAATACTCCACAACACTAGTATAAACTGAAAAAATGTACCTTTCGGGTTGATATCAGTTTAGCTAGGTAGATTGTTGAAACAATTTCTTCACTGATTGTGGATTTTTATCTTTTGAGTAAAATTTATTTATTGAATCATTCCTCTATTACATTACATTGGAAGATGATTTATCATTTTTTGGGTACAAACAAAATTAGTCTTTTCTTAATAGACTTCATTACTATAAATAACATATGTACATTGAGATTCATTGGGTATAGAATAAACCTTTTCCTATGGACCATTATTGTCAATATCTTGAGAGCATTCACAATTAATCTAAATAACTTTAGTGAATTATTATTTTAGATTCTTTAAGTCACAATGAGTTTAAAGGAACATATATTGTGTCTCAGAATATTCTTTCACTTTCTCAACAAGTATTTATTCTATATAATTCTATAACATTTCATGATTTGATATCTTTAACCAATTTTTTTTATTTCCTCAATAAAAGGTATTTCATTCTTATTACAGACTTCTCTTATAGTTTATTTTCTTCAAACACATTTATTTTCCTTTTTATAATTATTAATTTTTATTTATATTCACTTATCTCATTATAATGTGTCTATTCTTTCTTGACACACTCTTTATTATACTTTATCAATTTTATTTTATCCATCTAATGTTTCATGTTCATCATAATAGAATATTCTATAGTATCATTTTAGATCTATTCTAGTTCTATTACCTCTACATCTTATTCACTTATAAATGTTTCTTTAGCTGTTTTGGGTTTTCCCATTAAATATATTCAATTTATGGAATATTTTTATTATTGTATCAAATTTATTACTTATTAATTTTCAAAAACTTCCCAACTAATTAGATTTATTCAATTTTTAATTGAAAAAAAAATTTATTTCTTATCATTGTCAACATTTCTATGTTTTGTAGATTTTATCTTGATGTATTATCCATCCTCAATAGTATTTGTGATATTAGATTTCTTCTTTGGATAGTTATATGGAAAATTTCTAATTCCATTATAGTTAAAGAACTTTAGTTTCCCCTTTAATTTTCCACATTTACCTTTGTTATAAATCTTGGTCAATAAATCTATTATGTGACTAAAATGTTTTTCCAGCTTATTCATATTCAAAATAACTTAATTATAGTTCTTATATATATTTATCTTTACCAATTATAATAGATTCAAAATACATATCATCTTTTTATTTATTTTTAAAATATAGTTGTTTTCTCATTTAATTCTCTTTAAGAAAATTTTGATGTTCATCAAATGATATATCTCCTTAGTCTTATAGTATAGAAACCATTGGATCTAATATATCTTGAATCTTTTATATCTTCTTCTTCACAGTGGTTAAGGAATCTATCTTATCACAAATAACTCATATGCAACAAACAATGTCATTTACTCTTACAAAGTAGTATTCAATACTCTCATCATTAAACATTTTAATATTTTCAAATTTTCTACCCCACAATTGTAATTTATCCTCCTTAACATTTATATTTTCCTCAAAAGTTCACCTCAATTTTTCCCAGATCCCCTTAGTAGTTGGGATTCCAATTAATTTATTTTATAGCTTATTATAAAGTGACTTTAAGATTTCATTTTAAGATTTTTCATCCATTTTCATATTCTAATTAATAATAAAATTCATAAGATCATTCTCATCATAGAATGTAAATCCCAAATTACATCATATCGTGCTTCTACACAAAGTGATGGTATTTAGGGTAACATTATATTCTTCCAATAATAGTACTTCTTTCCATGAAAACTAATAACACTAAATTGTTTAAAATTTAATTTTATTCATTGTCTATAGATTGGTAGATATTTTAGAGGGTTCCTTTACTTCAATACTAATTATAGAGACCAAATCATTGTAAAATCATTGATTGGGGTATGGGTGAAATAGTGATGCTTTTTATTTTAAAAAATCATTTAAATTCAACATATATGGAAATTTAATGCCTTAATACACTCATGAATATTCTGTTAAAATCAACATGAATTATGAGTTAAATAAAATCATTAAACATATTGGTTTCCAATGTTCAATATCATTGTGAGTCTATTATTCATAACTTTGGTTAATCCACCTAACACAAATTCTTCATTATACTACTCAATTGAAATCACAAATAATTATTCACGTTGTACTCTAATTCTTAGATCCACATAGAATGATCTATAGACATCTTCACAAAGTGATACTATAGTCACACTGGCCATCACACTCTTGAGTCACACAAGAGGTTCATTATACTGCATCACATAACCTTTTACTAATACAAATATTGATCCACTTTACAATGATCTCCTACACATCTTGGTTTATTTTGCACAATTATATTTTGATATTACTCAATGAACATTATAGATCTGAATTTCTCATGTAGAATTATTCAAGATCTTTTATAGCAGATGAATAGAGTTTTTTCCCTTTCTCATATAACTTATTATCATAATGTATAATCATATTCCTCAGTCTTGTCAAATGATCAATATTAAATTATTCCCTATTTTTATGAAGTCACGACCTCACAAGAATTTTTGAAAGTGGGGAAAATATTTCTTATATATTATATCATATAAGATCCATTGTACACTATACTCAATATATTTTTCTTATTGAATTCTAAAAAATATATAAAATCAACTTCATGCATGTTCTTCATAGGATTATCATGTTTGTAAACCCTAGCACACAAATTTATTACAATTATTAATTTATTTTATTATTATCATGTTTTGTTCACTATTTTGGATTAACTTGAGTCTTAACCTCAGAAAACCTTGTAAAGTTTTTAGGTATCTCAATGCATGTCAATATATTTCATGATCACATTTATACTATGTCAAGTGATTTCTGTGCATTGGTGGATAATATCATGTTCATTATCCCTTTACATTTCAAATTCCTTTTCATAAGTGAGTGCGTGGAACTTCTTCTTAGGAAAGAAAGTGTGATTCAGAAAATATTATTCTTCTTTTCATAACTGAGTAGATGATACACAATACTAATCCATGTAATATAAGTATGTGGGATCTTCTTTACCTCATGTAGGAGAGACACATTAATTCTTATTCTTCACATTAGAAGGGGGATTCATGGTATCTCCCCTTTATGTATCCATGTAAGAATCATGAGAGGCCTTATTTAATTAATTTAAATAAATCATAAAGACTCACTATTTTTCTAAGAAATATAGGAGCATTCAATGATGAATTGCAACATCTTTATCTCAACTTCATTATTAAGTATCTAAAGGCAATGAACTAATACCATTGAATCATCTAAGACTCTGATAAATAAGTCACATAATAGATATTTTTAATGTTCTAAATAAATATGTAATTTCATTCTTATTTTTAAAACACCAAAGTACCATTTGTTTATAAAATATTTTATTGTTGAAAATTATGGAGTCTATTCTTTCATGACATTGAGTTTTATCTTCAATGTGAGGTTCTCTCATGAATGAGAAAATAATCACATTCCATACTGTTTAAAAAATTGAATGTGTGAAAGCATGAATGTAATTTTGTATCTCCCTTGTATATTGATATAAACAAATTCTTTGATTTGATGAATGCATGAAAATTATAGCATGCATGCCAGAAGGTTTGTTACCTTATCGCTTCAATATCTCTATTATTCAATCATGGATTGATGATAGTAGTCATTATATGAAACAAATGAAATAAAAAAAATATTTTTGGCATCATTATATTAGAGGAACCTCCCTATTTCAATTGGATTATATAAATAAGATTTATAGGATAACCTTTGATATTTACGTATCTTATTAAAATGGGTGAACGATACATGCATATATCCATTTCACCTAAATATCAAACTCATATATACTCCATTTTATATCATGACAGAAGTGATTATCAAGGTATTCTTATGAACTCTATTATAACTCAACTTTACTGGAACATTACATCCATACTTCCCTGTACAGTGGAACCACTACTTCTATGTGTGCATGCTCTTACTACCAACCCACGGGTTCTCTACTACCATGACTTCCCAAGACTGGGATATATTTGACATGGTCAAGTGATTACCAACGTCTACTCCAAACCAATATTTGCAAAATCATGTTTTTTGGCTCCACCCCCCCCCCCCCCCCCCCCTCCAGGATGAATTAAAATCAAAGTGGATGGAGCCTCCAAAGGAAATCCAAGACCAGCGGGTAGTGGTGTCGTCTTCAGAAATCACCTGGACCAGATTCTTGGATGCTTCTATGGTTCTTGCGCTTCTTCTTCTGCATTGGAAGAGGAGATGATGGGTGTCATCCATGCCATCACCTTTTCTAGATTACACAGTTGGAACAATATTTGGATAGAGAGCGACTCCACTACTATCATTCAGGCCATTTGGAATGGTACCATCCACCTTGCTTGTCCTTTTACTGCCCGCTAGATGGACTATTTTAATTCTCTTGTTGGGCTGAACTTCATCACCACTCACACCTTCTGTGAAGCCAACAGGATCATAGATGGGCTTTCCAATCTTGGATTAACTCATTACTTACATTGGATGGATGGTATCCCTTCTTAATTAATCCATTTTTATGCTCAGGATGTCAGAAAAATTCCTTACTTTAGACTTGTGTAACCCCATTTTTTTATCAATAAACATTTTATTCCTTTAAAAAAATATTTTCACAATCCTTTAATGGAACCCTCCACTGCCATGATTCCTTGCATGGTGGAACTACCACTCTTATGTGTTCATTCTCTTCCTACATACCTGCAGGATCACTACTGCAATGGCTTCCCATCCCTAAGATAGATCTAATATGCTCAATAATTCTCCTATAATTGGTTGATATATCCCTCCTTGGGAGGCTTTGGCTGGTCAATTTTATTAATGAAATCCCACCAAGAAATAATTTGAATAATTCCAAACCATTCTAAAAACTAAAACCCAATATCAAATTCTACTTCCTCCCAATATTCCTCAAGAAAAATATAAATATATTTTACAAGTCATTTACAAGTAAAACTCATCATGCTAATTGAATTTATCATGGTACTAAAACAACTATTTATAACTCTAAACCCATATTTAAAACAATGTTTTAGTTCCTTAACACCATTAAAACTTGTCTTTGATCTTCAAGATTGATTCCACAATTTCTATAATCAATATGAAGAATTTTTATTCTCTAGAATTCTCCACTTCATCTATTATTATAATCTCTAATAAATATTTACACTTTATTGATAATTATTATTATTCAAGTCCTTTAGGTTCAAAAATTACCTTAAAAACCCTTTATTATGTACTAAAAAGATTATTCTATAACATGAGAGACAACATTTTTTATCTTGCGAGTATTCTGTTTTGTTGTATTTTGGTTAAAAAAATTATCTTTATTATGAAAATTTGTTCATATTATAAAATACTAAATTTTAAATTCATTTGATGAAAAAAATAATTGTTATTTAATCATAGAGTTAAATATTTAGAAGCATTTTGGGTTTTTAGTATGCGGGAGTGGTCTCTATTTGTGTCAAACTATATCTCATCAAGTACAAATCAAAATACCAAAAAAAATAAATTTTGATTTTATTTTATAAATAGTTCACAAAGTATGTTATTTTAATTTTTTCTGAAATTTAAATATTGTTTACTATTATATAGAGTGTGTTCATTTTTATTTATCCTTGTATTCAATCTAAAAAAATATTTTATTTTAACCATTTGTAGAATAACATTATCTAGGAAATAAATTTATATTAAAATTTTGTTTTTCAATTGAAATTGAATTTTTTGAATTGATTTAAACATAACAATTATGCATTCAATTTATCAATGAAACAAACACCAAACCCTGGTTGAATTATGGGTGTGAAAACTGAGGGTTTAGTTTTTTTATGTTAAGTAGTATATTATTTTATCTAACCCTCATAGATCATGTTTTGTGTTTAATTTTTATTATCCTAATAATTTATAAGATAAACATGTATTTTTTGTGTCCATAATTGAGTTAATGTTTTATTCAGAAGATTTATTGAATGAAAAATTATTTTGGTTTTATTCCTAAAAAACTTTCAAATTGAATGTTTTTTTTCAAAATAAGAGACAATATTTTTTCCAAAGCAAATATTTCTAGAGAGAAACTATTGATTTACTTAATGGGAAATTCAATCAAAGAAAAAAATTTGAAATTTACATTAATTATTGATTTATAATCTTTCCCTTTTGAGATTAATTGGTATTTAATGAAAATGTTTAATTAATTAATTGAGGAAAATAAATATATTATGTGTGGAGGAATTTTTTGTGTCAATATTTTGATACATGTTTTACACATTATTATTATAAAATTATAGTGTTTTCTGTTATAATAATTTTTATTTGGAAATATTTTTTATTATTAAAAATCATGGGTTTTTTTAAATTTTGGTGTTGACATTTTATTGTTTTTAATTTATTGCAAACAAGATTAATAATCATGATTTTTTCTATATCATTTTTAAAATAATTGGATCATGCCCACTCTAAATGTTTATTTTACATAATTTTCATCATATATTTTAGAAAAGTTATTTAATGAATAATAATCATTAACGAAATGTATAATAATCATTTATATCCAATGTAAGAGTCATTTAATAATAGTAGAGGAAAAATTAAACAATTGGAATATATATTTAATATAAATTCAGTGCATTTAAGAAATATTAAGTTATATATTAACTTATATAAGTTCCATTTCATCACACATATGGCCCATTATGTTAAGACGGATAAGAAATTCATTTATCTCTTCAATTTCATAGAGTCATTTATAGTATTGGTTAGATTTTTAAAGTTAAAAAATAGATTAGTATGAGTCAATTATATTATTTCCAAGAATATAAGAGTAAAGGTTTCTACATAATATTTTGGACTACCAATTTTAATATATCAGATTGAAATTTCCCATTTTAAATTAAAATAATAATGGAACAATTTTCCTTACTATTGAAAATCAAATCCACAGTGGTAGAGCCTCAAAAAGAAGAGTTTTTTGGAAAATAATAAAGATATTTTGACTATTTTAAATTCTATATTGATTTAATTATTTTGGAAATACATTCAAGTACATATTTCATATATTAGAATCAAGATTCATTTTGGAGAGAATCTTTTATTAGAAGGGTTAGATTGAGTCACAATGAAGATGATGTGGGATAGTGATGGTTGCCTTATGGATCTCAAGTGGAAGTAGTGATGATTCAGTGATAGTTTTTAAATCATATAGGACTCATCTAATTTAAGTAGATAATTCACTGAAATGGAGGAAAATTTGTCACTATTCTGGATAAACAGAATATTATTAAGGTGGGATAAATCACGGTGGACTCATAGGTAGTATAGGAAATGATAGAGAACTATAAAAATAATGATTGAATCGATAGAGAAAATTATTCTTCATCAAACTTATATATCCCCCTTTACTTTTTTTCAAAATTATGAATATGGCCTCTATTGAATTGTATTGGTTAAATACTATTATTTGAAATATATTGATTATGATCATTCCATTATAATAATTTTTAATTTTAATATTTTTGGTTGGATCAATAGTCTAATGATTTTATTTCCTTTTAATATATTATTTTCCAAGGATCAATAATCAAAGAATATTTATTTTCATCCAATTCAATTTTTTAGGATTCTATTTTTTATGAAAACCCCTTTGAAAAAAATTATTTTTATAAAAATTAGTTTCATCTTTAGGATTACATGAAAAAAATTTCTTGGGACAGAACACTATTTTATTTTCCTTTTTCTTTGGTGATAGAACTAAAATTAAAAAAAATTATATCAATGTCAATAGATAGTCACTTCATGATATAGTAGTTGGAAATATCATGTTCTAGTTGATTCATTCCATCCATTATTTACAGTATCATAGAAATATTTTCCATACTTAGTATTTATCAATTCATATTCACCTGATTAATCAAAAATATGTTAATTTCTTTTATGATATATTGATTTAGATTCAATTTTACTTTCTATCATTTCATGACCACTTTACTTACAG
This sequence comes from Viscum album, assembly GCA_963277665.1. Classification (NCBI taxonomy): domain Eukaryota; kingdom Viridiplantae; phylum Streptophyta; class Magnoliopsida; order Santalales; family Viscaceae; genus Viscum; species Viscum album. The sequence continues at coordinate 1,321,856,248 of OY728142.1, read as the reverse complement.
CTTCACATCACCCCAATATATTTTCATTTATATAATATTATTATTTATTGTTTTTTATTGAGTTTGATTAATTATTTTATGTGACATCTATATCCATAAATATGGTTTTAACCAATATGCATAATGATACTAGATTATTTTTTAACAAAAATAAATATTGAGAGGAAGGTCGATCAAGCCAAATTTCTAGGAACCTAACTATTTGTTAAAGAAAAAAAAGAAAAGTAACAAACAAGCATGAGAGAGACGGGTTCAAAAAACCCACACACAAATAAAAAATATACATATCAAAAGGTTCAATATCATCACCATATCCATAGTCAAAAGTTGCACAAACATCAGTCGAATCCCATTTAGATTGTGATTTTTTTGATTGAGAAGTGTTGAATACATCTCCCTAAGCCTTTGTCGCTATGATGTAAGATAGTCCCTAGAATAATTCCTATTGGACTACCCCTATTTGGGATTAGCATCCATCTTTCTTAATACCTTAAAATATGACCTGGTAGACACGGTCCTTGGAATATTGGAGTATTCCTTCCTTGGCCTTATTTTCAGGGGAGCAGAGATGAATCCCTCGCTATCAATCACCTTATTCTTCCCATGTGTGATGATATCTTTGAATAAAGATTTAATATAGATCAAGTATTTTGGATTTTTGGTGTCATTATTTTTTCATCATCAGTAACATTCTCCCATATATCATAAATTTATGAAGATCTATGGATTTTCTAAATATACTCTATAAAGTTAATTTTTTGTATGTCAGTGCCATGACCCTCATCGCCTGGATCCTACATAGGCATATCTAAACCACTTGACTACACAAATACATGACTAATAAACAGGTGTTTCATGTTAGTTTCTTCTATGACTAAACATTGAGAAACTCCACCAACATATTTTTCATCACAGACCCCATCATTCACCACTAAAACCAGTTATATGATCATAACAGCATCTAAGTGAACCTCAAACTCCTCATCCCCTGCATAATCATCATGAACTATATCATAATCTTCCCTGACACTAGCATTCCCTACCCTCTTATTGAATTTTGAAGTATTATCATTTAAATGAGAATTAATATCACACGGAGACACAACATTACTCAAATTCACTATATCCTCTAAAGAGAAAGCATCACCCAAATCACATTTCAATCTACCATAAATATATAAGATTTTTGGGTCATGCGGTTTAACCTTCTTAGGCTTTTGAGATGTCTTGAATGCTTCACAAGGGATCATGGTACCAGAAGAGACAACCTGGTTATCCCTTGTCAACCTTAAACCTTCCTATGTTCTAGGGCAATCGACATATATAATAAATCCTCAGTTAAGGGATACCCCAGTAAGAACCGGGTTCATATGAGTGGCACCAGCACCAGATGAATTTTGATGTATCTTGTCACACTTGAATGACATTGAATGACTATATGTCTAATGACCACATGTCCAATGGCCATATATATAATAGTCATGTTACTTTATTATATATAATATTAAATATATCACTTGAATAAGTCATCCTATTGAATTAATTAAGTCTCAACATGTCTATTTAATTTATAATGTATTAATTTACTTCAATAGTTATAATAAGAGGTATGATCCTTAATGAAAACAATAAATACAATTAATTAATGTTTATGACCTTTAAATTAACTTTTGGTTTTATTCCACATGAGAATTTTGTATTGATGTTTCATGTTGGATTATCATAATACATTAATATTTATCTAGAAATGTAATATTTTATCTCAATTAAATATATGATAGATTATTTTAGTTAAGTATTTTGTGTATAATAATCTATCAAACACATAGTATTAATTTAAATGTAAATATATACAAAAATATCAAGCTTTTATATTTTATCCCCATTAAGGAAATTTCTCTAAAAAATCATTACTCGTAAGGAAAACAATTTGATACTACTACATAACTATATATGAATATTCACCTATACCTTCTTAAAAAAATTATTCATCAAAATAACATTAAAAAGATGAGTGGAATTTTTTCATAGTTCCATGTCATTAATATCCAAGATATAGACTTTTTTATATTAAAAGAGAGATCATATACCAGTTGTACTAATTATGAGTAATGTTCATGTGAATGTTCATGTATTTTCTTCATAAAAAGTTATAAATGCAATAAAAACATCCACTTGGGATAGTTTTAGTGAAAGTGAAATATTATTATCTGTTATACCCCAATGATCTTGAATTTTGATGTTACAATATATATTTTGATAAACATTCCATTCTTCCCAAATCTCACACCCCTCTTCTATAGTGATATTGGAATGAATACCTTATGTCTTAAATCCAAACCAATATGTTATAAATGATTGAAAACATGTATATTTTAGAAATGTTGTGATGTTTTAATGTTCTACTAAATGGTTTGAATATTTTCTCAACTCACTTGAGAAAGATCTTAACCCAGTATCTTATGATCTCCAATGACATTCGAATAAGTTGAAAATTTTCCCCACTTATAAGAAGAGCCTTAAATAGTATTGTTTGAATTCAATAACAAGACTTCATGTTAAATGAGAACTCTAATAAGGTATGATGTTCATTCAAACCCCCTTCGAAATTTATTAACATGATCTAAACATATTTTTCCATTTTTAAAGGTATTTTTGATTGATAATTAGTCTGAGGATGATAAGAACTATTGAGGTTGATCTATATATCCAATTCCTATTGATAATTTTCCTGAAAAATAAGGTTAACATCAAATATTGAGAAGATAAAATTGAAAGATATACTCGATAGAACCTTAGAACCTGTATTATATAAATATTGGTAAGTTGATTAGAAATTAATCTTCTTTAATAGAAGAGTTGTGTGATTACTTTTCAAGGTAATCAACTAAAATGAAAAATAGAACTATTGTGTTTAGTTATATTATTACAAACTATAATAAAATCCAAGATTATGTTCTCCCATTTACAAATAGTTATGGGTACTAGATGCATTATTCATTTATTCACGTAATTTAATCTTTAATTTTTTGTAAACCAAGCATAGATACATATATTTAACAGTCTATCTATTCTTTTTATCCCACTATAAATGATTATTGAGACCACTATATACCATTATCCTTATAGTATGGGGATATATTGAGGACCTATGTGCATCATAAAATAGTTCCTTAATTAATTTATTGATATAATATATATTAATATTCTTAATATTATTATTCCATAATTTTCAAATGAGAAATTCATAATATTTTATACTTTTTTTATATTGCTATATCTTCATTTTGTGCTTACTGATCTTAAAATGGATGGATGGTTGAGAAGTGATTTTGGAAAGATATTAATCATCCCTTTATGTTATAAATTGATGGTATATCCTTTTAAAGTACATTATTATTAGGTATATTTCAATACACATCATGGATAAGGTAACATGACTATTCCTTATTGAAGCATAAATATCCTTTTTTTCCTTCCTATTGTGGTAATGTATTGAGTTATCTTAGTCTTTGATCAACTCCAACTATCACCTTTGGAACAAATTAAAGTACATATCTGTGAATCTAAACATTAAACTCTTTTTTCATTATATATTGTAAGGTTATCCCCATAAATATAATTCCATCGTACAATTAATGAATATGTGTATAATTCTACTTCCATATCAACCATTTGGAAATTTTTTATTAAGAAACGTTGATTTACATGAGGGATAAGATACTTATATGAAATTTTATATAGGGACACATTCAAATACCATAATTGACTCATTTTTATAAATAAAAAACACTTCTCCACTATATGGTAGTTTGAGTATAGGTTTAATAAAAAAATCATACTTTTCGATCCTTGAATTGTTCAAAACATTCCTATGTCCAATGGAATTAGTCTTTATTATCTATAAACTTAGTAAATTTATTTCACATTCATTATAAATTTTTCAAAACACATTAATTATTTCCACTAAATCCTAGAAAACAATGGAAACCTATTATAGTGGTTTTTCTAGGACATTTATAAAACACCTTAGTCATTGAAAGTTCCATGGGATATACCCTCAATTATGATTACATGATTTAGTAATGATACCTTATATCACTAAAATTTACATTTTGAATATTTTTTATATAGTTTCACCTTTGTCTAATTATTTTTTTAAAATAATAAAATGAACATTATACTAAATTATTCATATGGAATATATGAGAATAAAATCCAAAAAGACTACCAAAATTTGACCAATGTAATCACTATATACTATATAAATTATATCAATATAGAAAACATGGATATTTTTTTATTATAAATGGAATCACCATGAATTCATAGTGTCCATATATTTTAAAAAATATTATTTTGGGTAAACCCTATATTTTCAAAATGAATTTATGATACCATGATCAAAGGTCAGTGTTTCTAAATTATTGAGCACCTTAAACCTGATATAAAATGTCATAAATATAGTTTAGAGGATATATGTTCTTGATCATGATTTTTTTTAATTTAAATATAATCAATGTAGAGATTATTTATTCCATTATTATTTAAAAAAATAGAACAGTTACATCCCATTATGAAGAATGTGGGCATATAAAACCCTTATCTAGATTCTCTTACTATTTTATCTTTTATTCCACAAACTCAATCAAGTTTATTCTCTAAATAGTCCTTTGTATAGGCATAAAAATATTTATATGTTCTATGGAATACCAAACCTCATAATGATGGGGAAAATGGTGATACTCTTTAAGAAAAACATCAATGTATTCATTCATAATTAGTATATATTCAATATTTAATTTCTCCCAATCCATTTGAGCTAAATTGTTCTCAAGATTGGTATTAATAAATATATAATGAAAATATATTAAATATTTAGTTTATGGGTATTCATACACTAATAGATGCTCATACCATGATCTAGGTTATTAAATGTGACTTTTGTATTATATAAATTATTATGGTATCTTTGTATAATTTTCTAATCTAAGTAAAGAAAACATAAAATTCCACTTTTGGAAAAATAAGAAAACTTGTAGAAAAAAAATTCCCATAATGTTTAATCTAATAATACTAATATAAATTAGATGAAAACATTTTACCACATGTCTTTGTAACCAATAATTGAATATCGAACCATTAAGTATTTGAATTAGTAATATTAGAGACTATTCAAGATCTTAAGAAACTAATCGAACTGGGGTAAAATAAGATGTTTTCAATATTTATCATACTTATCAACACCCCTATTTCATGACTATGTATTTAATTCATTACTATAAAAAATATAGTTAACTTGATTATCAAGAAATAATAACCATTGTAAATGATCATATGATATGGAAAATCAATCCTAAAATTTACTAAATTATGATACCTTAAGTTCAACCTCTAACATTTTAGATTCATATAACATCAATTTTGTTTATTTGTAGTTTTTTTAGGTTATATTATCATATTCATCATATCTTAATCCCTTAAAATAATTAAATCCTAATTTGATACCATATGAGATGACCAAACATTAACATATATACATATTACATCATTTTATATGATTATCTGTTATTTATCACAATAAAAAACTATAGGATTTATTGGTTTAGTTTCATTGGAGACTATATAAATAATCAATATATTCTATAACCATTATAAAATATCACCTAAAAATATTCATCACACATGATACCTATATATAAATATTATATGTAATACTCTTCTTTATAGCCTAAGAATATGGAAACATAAGAAATTATGAGATCACATGCTAAGTGGAGAGTAGAAGTTATATCAATCAAAAATAATATGTGAAAAAACAATAAATATTTGGGTATGAGAAGATAATAAAGCTACCTGAACATAATATAAGTAATTTATACCCAATTAAATAGGTACCAAAAATCTTGAATCATGACAAAAAGTATTAGGATAACAAAATAAATGATTCGAATGAGTTAGGAGATAGGATCCATTAATCATCACTCATGCATTATAACATTAAATAATATAACAATGTTGAAAAAATATTCACATAAATCATAAATTATGTCAAGGTTATCCACCAAGACATTTATATCATAATTGATGATCCTAAACACCACTCATAAAATAATGGACATCGTTTGAACACCCATGCCAAATATCATTTTTGACTAAGGATAACCACTTGTGTCCCATACCAATATCATGTGAAATAAATTAGAAATCAATTAATTATAGGGATATAATGTATCCATGTGTCATCTAATGATAAAGCATACATTTTATTCAATATAGGCATGAAAAAAATTCATAAATCCTTCTCAGATTAATTAACTCATGTGAAATAAATGGGTTTCATGAATATTTCCAAAAAACCATTATAATAATATATATTGAGAAATAAGGTTGATGGTATCATTAAATTGAGTCCCCACTGAATGATAATAAATGTTAAAATATTTGAACATAGTTGAAAAACAAATTAAATGACTACTAGAATATTAAAATGGAAAATAAAATAGATACCTTGTATGTTTTTTAATAACTGTTATTCTAAAGGAAATTTTCTTATTAAATGATATGAATAGACATTCATTTATAAAACCATGAATATATGGAATGGAATATTTTTAAAGAAAACTGATAAATATGGAAGAAATATTTTTCCATGAAAAATAATTTTAAAAAATGATTCCTTTCACCCAATTATAATAAAATCCAAATAAAATAGAAAACGACTTGTGAACAAATGTAAAAATATAATTTCATCTTTTTATTGTATATAAAATAAATTACAATATAAAATTAACATTGGAAATTATATAATTATAGATAATGACCTTAGAAAAACATAATAAGTAATGTGAACAAAGAGGTAAAATATTCCCAACTAAAAAGATATGGTGAGACCATCCCTACATAAAATTATATTTTCAAATGTATTTTCACCCAAAGGAAGGTGAAATGGTAATAATACATATGCAAACAAGAAAAAACAATACGGGGAATAAAATATATAGGGTTATAGATATGTGGAATATTTAATTTCAAAAATATAATTTTATATATGCAATCTCATTTTCAAAGAGTGATTGTAAAATAAACCTTTACAGTTTTGATATCATTTGAAAAAAAGGCCCGTGAAAGAGAGAAACTAAGATGGATTTTAAATATCATTAATTTTTATGATATTTTTTATAAAAATGCATCCATTGTAATTATATACATCACACATATTTAAACAAGTGGTTAATATTGTGTATACCTCAATAAAAAAAATAATTTATAAGGCCCTACTTTTACTCACAATTTCCACAGAGGCACATTAATATCCTATGTTATAAACATAAACATTCTAATAAATTATTTCATAAACTTATCCATATATATATTAATTTTTAATCTTATATAATAATCATTTTTATACATATTTTAGTTATTTATTGTTTATGTTATTCAACAAAGTGTCTGTAATTTTGTTTGTTTAGCATAAGTTTAAAAAAGGTGAGGTAGATGCTCATTATTTGATAAAACATAAATAATTCAAAGATTATTCAAGGTATTTCAATAATATTCTTAAGGATTTATTCATTAATATATTCATTAGAAATAAATCATGTCCATGGTTTAAGAGTGGGATCTGTGATGATAAAATTTTAGGTAACTTATCGATAATAATAACTTATAATATAATGAAAATATATTTTTTTTATAATAATTATAAAACCATGTTCATAATATAAATTAATATATAATATCATATATTTCTTATATTAATGTCTTTTTAACTATTAACGATGAGTACAATGATGGTAGCATAACATCATTCATGTATGTCACTGAACCAACTCAAATAATAATATGCAATACTAGTGAATTAGTAAGAGAACATAGTTATATAGTAGTATAATAATTTTAAACAAAGTATAATTATTTTAATAATCATTATTTTGGATAATTAAATTTAGAAAAATTTGAGTTGATAATTTAATTGAAGTGGGTGGTGAAGAACTGATTCTTACATTGATTAGTTCTCTCATTCTCTAAATACTTTCCCCTAGAGGGAAGAATTTACACTTAATTCAAAAGAAAAAAGGATACCAAATTCCTAATAATAAATTAATTGAGAAAAAAAGTTAAGGTATTAAATATATAACTTATGGTAAATGGTGGGTTTTGAGGGCTATAGTTGGGAACATTTTATAGGTGAGTATTTAGTGGAATTTCCATAAATACTCATTTTCCTATGTCTATGGGTTTCATATTTCACGGAAGGTTCATCCAAAGTCTAAACATAAAACATATTAGTTCGTAAAACCCGCATATAAAAAACTAATATATACCTTTATATATACAATATTTCTTTTCACCATTATTTATCTCTATTGATGTAATTTTACATTTATAGTGGTAACTATATTTTTACCTCATTATCTAATTTTTATGTCTAAAAACATATTGAACAACATAACTAATATAAGATTCATGATCAAAATTTTTAAATACATTTAATTGTTTTAAATATATAAATATGAAATATATATATTTTAAATAATAATATAAAATATATGGAAAGATATTTTTATAAAAAATCTTTTTTTCAAATTTATAAATTCATAATATTACATAATATATATTAAAATTTTAATGGGTTTGTATATGTTTTTTAATATTTATAGACATAAATTTTATTATATTAAACTATTAAATGTGATCAATTTTATTTATTATATAAAAATACACATCAAATATAGAAAAAAATTTATAAGAAATATCATTTGTAATCATGAAATGATTTCAATCACATCCCAATAAAAGAATTTATTTATCCTCTAACCAATCAATTTTTATCAGTTCAATTATATTATAATATTTCTATGTGTTATGAAAACCCAAAAAAAATTATTCTAGTAATAATGATGATGATGAAATATAATAAAAAAATACATACTAATAATAAAATATTTTAAATAATTATTTATAATTCATTTTAGAAATAATTATTATTTATTAATTATATTACTTTTAATTTATAATTATAATTAAACTACATTAGTATACATATTTTATAATAGTATATATAGTAACCATATATCTTATGACTATATGTATAATGACTATTTGTCTAATGACCATATATATTGTAGTGATATTACATTTTTATATATAACCTCAAATATATCTCTAGAATCATTTATCATATCCATTAAATTCATTCCAAAAAAATTTATTGTATTTGTAACATTTTCCATTATTTATATTTTTATAATAAAATTTCTAATAATTAATTAAATCTATGAGAATAGATATTTTTTTATTCGTAATATTTTTTTACATGTGGTTTTATTCCTCTTGTAGTTTTATTGATGCTTTTTGAATTACATCATCATAATATTCTAATTTTTTCTTTCATTTTAATATTTTATCTTCATAAAATATATCATCGTTATTTTAATTTAAGTGGTGTGAGTATTACATGCTATAAAACAACTAATGTTTAATTAAATGAAATACATACTAAAATTTTGTGGTGTTACACTTCACTTATCCAAATAAATTATGAGATTATTATTATTTTCTTGTCAAATCCTTAAGAGTTTGTAAAAATGTACCTACTACTAAAACATACCATGATAACACTAAACTATTCATGTGATTTATAGTTATCTCCTTAATTTAATGGGATAAAAAACTACTATATAAGGGAAATCATACACTTATATATATCTATAATTCTGGATTAAATCAATATTTTTCAATAATTTATTGAAAATGGATCTAGAATAAATCATACTCCAACTCAAATTCTTCATCATTAGGATATAAAGGGTTATAAACTACTCATTATGACATTAAAATCCAAGTATATGATATGAGTGAACAAAAACTAATTGGGAATATGAGATTGAAAACCAATTTAATTGATCTAATGTATAATTATAAATTCATATTATTTTTGTAGGATATAATATTCAGTTCCATATTTTAAAATATCATGGAATTATATTAATATAATAGTACTCACTTTATACCCCTAGTGTCTAATATATTCCACTAATAGAGAAGTTGGAGTGGTTTATGAAGATAATTCTCCATTAAACACTTGTGAATATTTTTATATTGATGAATGATTTTAAAAAATGGAAGGAAAGATACCACCAATTGGTGTTAAAAATATATTAGTACAATGTTTGGATTAGAAGATACTTCAAAAAATACCTAATATATGTTGAAAATAAGATTTATACTTCCAATTAGAAACCTTAAAGCAATAACCAATGAGTTATTAAGTCGTATTGTTTTTCTAGAATGCAGTCAAAATATATTTATTACCCTTATTTTTATGATTACAAAGCTAATTATATTATTTAATCACCAACATATGTGGATAGGAACATCAATATTCTTTATAGGTGTATTAATGTTAAATATTTTCTTTTTTCTATAGTTATTTCTTAGGAAAAATCTTTTCTACAAAAAAAATCTGTATAAGATACACTAATAGAAGGGAATATGAGGGTTAAAATATTTTTATTTTTTTCCATAATTACTCTAGATACTTAAAAATTATCTTTATTAAATTTTTATACCAAATATGTGTATGAAAATGTTTTTAATGAATATCATAATACCCAAGAAGAGAAACTACCCTCCAATATTGAAGATGAAAAGGTAGAATATATAGAATATATCCCAAGTAGTTTTTCTGACATTGTCCCAACCATTTCTAATAAATTAATATTTTTGAAATTTGTATTTAAATAAGACCCATGACCAATATTACTCAATGTGAAAATGAATCCCAAATATGAGTAATTTATTTCTTTAAAAAAATCATCTAGATGGATTTTTACAAATTTATTTAGGAAAACTAAAACTATATCCTTATGTGATTGATCATCATCTAGTCCTAAAATTTATCCACCATGGTTACAAACATATAGAAAGGTGTATAAATTTCATACAAGATTCCATAGTAGAATTATAATATGATATGTTTAACAATATGAATTTAATTTCATAATTATAATACTTCAAAGGGATTTAAAAATTTGTTCATATAAATAAATATATTTTGAATATCATATTTTTCATTTATTTTGTGGATTTAAACCATATATTATAATAAAGATACATCATAATTCCAATCACAATATTTCTTGTTGATGACATGGTAGGTTTCAAAGTGTTATCATTTATCAGTGGTTAATCAGGATCAAACCAAATCCATATGGCCATAAAAGACATGATGGCCATAACTTTTCTTGTACAACAAGAAGTTTATTATTATCGAGTAAATACCTTCATCCTAAAGAATAAAAGGCATAATTTCTAGCATACCATGCACTGCATATTCTCAACTCTTAATGGAAATATATTAGAGATTTAGGTTGATGACATGGTATTCAAATTCAAGTAAAAGTACAATTATTTTCAATGCTTTAAAGGAATAATCTTACTGCGAAGGTAAAGCCAATAAAATTTATATGTTGAGTAACCTATGATAAATTCAATAGATTAATTTTTTACCATGATAATATTAAGGTTCCTCCCAAAAAATCAAATTTTATGAAATTCATAATGCATGAAAACTTTGAGTGTCAATATGACTTCAAGGGAACTATTATAATATTTTTTTCATTATAAAACACTCTAGTAAATGTTTTCTAATCAAAAAAATAAATATAAAAGAATCAATATATGTTTAATATGAGTGTTTATATAAGGATTTTAATTGTCTCATGTAATATCATTTACATTCTATGGTTGTGATATTGAATTTGGAATTAAAACCCCTTATTCTTAATGAGGTATCTATGTGGTTACCACTTAGTAACCTATATACCTAAATGGATAATAAAAAAAGAATATAATTTTCAATATCTAAAAACCATGTTTCAAAGTGATATTTGACACAAAAAAATAATCATATATTGATGATATTATAATACAGATGAATTGAAATTATATTAAACATCATGATATCCCCTTGATCTATGATTTAGAACTATAAAAATATAAATTTTTTCATCCTATATTGAGAACATTAATATATGGGATGTCAACCATCAGTAATTCAAAATCCATTTTGGATCCTTTAATGTAATGAATGGGAAGTCATTAGTGAATTTATTAATAGAACATCCCTCATCCATCTTGCCTGTTTTGGGAATATATAGTTCTAAAATTCTCTAAAACACTCTCATCTACTAATAACAGCCCCCACCATACTCAAACACAGTCTTCTAATGTTTTATATGTTAATATTTAGATCTTAATTCCATAAACCAAATATTTTTCTCACTTCACTATATTTTTTTATTTATGTAGAGAGAATTATATCACATTTATTCTTGTGTACAATCTACCAAAATGAGTACTAAAATTAAAATAACCTTTCACTATATTTATTACTAACATTAATAATTACCCAATGTGAAACAATTATCACCATAGTTTTTTGAAAAAATATTTTTAGTTTTTATATACCATTATTGTGGTGAACTTTCCCATTTCCTTTTGAAAATTTATATCCTAAAACCTTTCAAAACAATCCTCTACAAATTTTCTAATATTTACACATAATTTTTATCCTTATTTTTTAAAATTAGATGATTTTATAAAGGAAAATATTCCAAAAACACCATCATTTACCCATTTCATTAATCAAGGACTCATATCATGAACATCAGATAAAATAAATCATCAAAAATCTATGATCTAAAGCTATAATGATCAACTTAGTAGGGGGATATGTGATTTAAATCATTCACAGATGATCGAGAATTATAGTTCTTAAAAAAAATTGCAAATCAATTATAAGAGAAGTTTAGGATATTATATAAATAAAACTATTATGATTCTCTATTCACTCTTATATAGAGGTCTGACTTCCATTACATATACATTTCAAGAACCTTGTACAAATTCATTTTTTCCCTTAATTTTATCATTGTGGTCTAGAAAAAATCATTAAATTTTTTACCAAATTACACTTACATAGTTTTCATAGTTTTTATAAATAAGTTCCAAATTTCATAATGTTTATCAATGACAACTTAATATTATCCCAAGAATATTATTATCACCAATTTATAACTTTATGAACTTCCAAATATCCTTGAAAATATTCTACATATGATGATCTTCCAATCATACTTTATATACTATCAATAAACCCATTTAATAAACATGTGATTTAAATATTCATTACCATTAGATCTGGATGAAAATATCTCATAAATTTAAAATAAAGCTCTCATATCTCTCACCCTTATTCAATAATATAAAACTTTTCTTCCAATTTATTGTCTTGTGGTTATCAAAACTAAGTTCACTCCCCCTTAATATTTTATTCAAAATTATATGTGAACCCATATCAATAACATTGACATGAACCAAATTTATTATGTTATATCATTATTTTTTCATACCTTAGAGAATTCTATATTTAAGACACTATGAACCACCTTAATTCTTGAAAAAATTATCCTTATGTGAACACCATTAAGAAACTAAAATAATTGGCAAAAAAATAATAATTTAACACTTCAACATCTAGTCCACTTCCATTTTATAGCTTCACTGAAAGTCAATGGTGATTTCTTAAAAATTTGTTATGCCTTTTCAAAATACCCTCTAAGAAAAATGGGTTGGAACTTCATGTAGTAAATTTGGGTAAATATTAGAAATAATAATCAATATATATTCATTAAACATATATAGAAAGATAAGATGAAACATCCTTTCGAATCAAATAAATTTTCACAAGCAGTTAGCACATAAACATAAAAGTAAATTATAGAGGAATAGACCACATAAATAACTAGTTGATAACTATTTTTAATTCCTAGAAAGTGATTCCACCTTAAATACATATATTACACTTCTAATAATGTAACAATATTCATTAAAATATAGTTTAGAAACTTTTAATATTTAATATTGTAGTCTCTATGAATTTATTCTCCTCTAGACACCATATTATGAGATGATCTACTTCTTGTTAAACACTAATTGAGTTGATTTTATTATGATACATCACTCCGTGATATCCATTATTGAAAATAAATTATTTTTTTAATATTTATATGAATATCCTAAAAATATATTTTGATGATATAATCATGTTAGATTATATGAATAAAATAACAACTTCATTAACATTGATGCTCCACTACAAGTGTGTCCATCAACATAATTATTGATAATCATCATTAAATATGGTTCTATACTCACTTTTAAATCCACTTATTATATATTGGAATCAATGATATCCTCAAAATAGACATTAACACTAGCTCTATTCTAGATCTAGCAAAACACCCACAATTCTTCTCTCAACCAACATGCTCACATAGATGTTGACATGAATTCTTAAAGGTGATAAATTCACTAATTTTTATGCACATGTTTCTCAGTGGTACATGTTTCTAATTCTCTTTTAATATGTATTTATATTCACAAATATCATTTTAATGTAGATATGTTTCACTTATTGATTATGTATTTTATTTATTCATCAATTTAAGTAAACTAAATATAGTGTCAAATATCTTAGATTTATAATTATAATATAAATTGATGTCTTGATAGAGATCCAATAGGACCAATAACCACTCTTAAATATTTTATTATGGAGATTATTCACCTCATGTATTATATCTATCATTCAAGACCACACTGTATAAATAAATAGTTAGGTATAATAACCACAAGGTGAAAGGGGTACCACCGAGTTCCTCAAGTTAAGAAATTTTTTTGCCAAATTGGATAAATATTTTGTTTTTAAGCTACTTCTAAGACATAAAAGCATATTTCTGTTACATAGAACTATTATTAAAACTTTTATTCCATTTGACTTATTTGGAATTCAATTTTTCAGGGAATTTTATCATTCATTATTCCAAGAAAATAACATTCATTTTTTTGTTGGTTTAATACTTCTAGAAAATTATAGTATATCTAAAAATATGATTATGTATTCTACTACATTCCTTCTCTATTATTAAAGGAAATTTTCACTAACAATCTCTTACTTCTATATGGTTTTATTTGTGATACAACTAAGGAATTCTTTATACATATCATATTTATTTTTTATAAGAAAAATTATATACTAGATTCACATTGTGTATATTTATTTATATACACCTCCTTTGTTTCATAGTAGGATCATATTCTACATTCTTAATATCTTTAAAAAATACATTTATCCATTATATAAGGTATATTATGGGTGTGTCATGATAGGTGTTTGAGAAATATTCTATTGAGATCCTTTTTTATCATCCCAAAAAGTTAATATATTTTCCATTGTAATAGTTTCCCTTCAAGGGTATTTCCAATTATGGTTATTCATAAAAATGAATAACTCCATATTTACTTCTTTATTTATCATCCCATTGTCGTTTCATGAATAATTTCTCTAGATGGTATATTTAAAACATCAAATTAAAATCACACATCTTTATATTATCTCTCATTTGAGATATTGATACAAAATGTATACTTTAACCATTGGGCCCTTGGTCTTTGAGATACACACTCATTGTATGCCCTATGCCCCTATAGTAATTTCACTACAAATAAAATTTTTTCATAAGATCCTTTTCTATATATTTTGGATTTCTAAATATATTTACTTACAATTTCTATATATGAAATACCTTTCATTCAACATGTTGAGGATTCAATGATAGGGCACCCCATATTCTCATAAGAAGATCTCATCCTTCCATCTAGTTAACTTATTCTCTAATCCTTCTCCATAAATAGGTTAAATATCATCCTAAAACAAGAGTTTTATTCATTTAAATATTGTATCATCTCTTGATATTTAGTATTGATATGGTTATATTGCTTTCATATAACATTCACTATAGACAATTCCCTTCCCATCTATTGTAAAACATCGTCAAGTAAATTCCTTAGTTCTATCATTCATGTGCTAATAATATTTATGTGAAGATTTATAGTCATATATACTTTAATTAATAATTTTTTTACTGTTAACAAAACATCATTAATTGGAAGGTTTAGATTATGGATGGTTTCCTATTGTTTAAACTTATCACAAAAATATTGTATTATTTCTTTATTTCTATTTGAATAACCTTTATATTTAAGTATTGATGATGTTTCCACTTTATCCATGAACTCTTCATGTTGTCTATGTTGTGTGAAGTAATTTGGAATTCCATATTTTCATGTGTATTCTATAATAGTGTTAGAATATGGTATAATAATTAAATTAGAGTCATTATCTTTTATTGAGTAATCCTTCTTTTAAGGATACTTTTACATATTTTTCTTATTGTTGTTTTTTTAATAAGTCACTCTTGAGAAAATGGTTTCACTACATCATCTTCTTTACCAGTTTACCTATCCCCTTTAGTAGTGGTTACTTTAACTATCTCTTCTCCCATAGATTTTATACACTCTTTTTTAAGAGTCTTCCGAATATTATATATGGTATAAAATTGAATTTTTTTTCTTACAATATTTATTGTATATAGATCTAATTAGGATCATTATTCTTGGCATCCTTAATAATCTCACTAATATTTGTCAAATATGAATCTTATTCAGTGTAGTCTATCTCCTCCTTTCCACAATATATAAAAAATTATAATTAATTTCTATGAACATTTAAAATTATATTCTCTAATAAATAATATTTTCAACATTGATTCAATATGCATAAAAAACCAAACTAATTGTGATTGAATGATCAAGTCAAAACATTTTATATCTAATACTATCTATTGAAACAAGATTGACTAGAATCACCCTAATAGGGTAAGTGGTGAATCAAGGTCCACACAATTTTTAAAATATTTTCCATTTTATATTTGTTATTATTAATACTTACAAAAAATCCCTTATTTTAGAAGGAACATGTTCATTCTCTATCCCTATAATTTCTATAAAGTCAAATTTAAATTGATGCACAATATAAAGCATGAGTGCATTGAGATTGTACATGGTTTACTAGTAAGTGATGATATAAGGATCACACACCAATTTTGGGCTTTTGTTATATAGTTTTAATATAAATTACTAGGGGGATTAAAATATAATTGGTAAAGTCTCAACACTACTCTTAGGTTCAATGAATATTTATGCCTATGTATGCATGACATGAAGGCAAGGTTATGAAATTTTATAGACTATATGGGTTTATATAATAGTTTATATACATATAGGCATTCATTAATAGTTTAGTGACATGAAGGACTATACATATTCAATGTGATACTAAATTTTCATATATATGTCAAGGTGGTTTTTCATTTGAGTCTCTTATTTGATTCTCTTCATTTCTGTAAGTTCAAATGAGATCAAGCCCTTGCATGGAGATGGGAATTATGTTTTCCAAGTAAAAAATAATAGAAGATAATCATATTTTAAGGATTATAACTATATGAATTCTCAAAATAATATCATCATTCACACTTTTCATTTTAGGATGAATATAATTATAATAAGAAATTCCCTTTTTACTATCTTTTTTTTCAACAATCGGATGTGGTAGTTGAAATTCCCATGGGAACTATCTTTATTTTTTAATTATCTATAATATATAATGAATGTGGTATGGACCTTTATTCTTCTCTGATATCCATATATTAATTATTTTAACTGCTAGAAGTGGTTACACACAACCCCTGTAATCTTTCAATTTTATAAAAGGGTTGATATTTAATTCCATGCATCAAAGCCTCTATAAATATAAAATGTGTACCACATAGTTTTTCATGGCCATATATGTCATTTTAATATATATATATATATATATATTCCATATATTTCTCTATAACTTTCTCCAAAATATAACAATGTTTCTTAAATTTTTCTATGTTCCATATCACCATGATCTTTTCTCCTTCAGTTAATAATAACTCACCAAATTTCTATATAGATATCTCACATTTAATTAACCTAAAATTTCATATAAGTTTCTCTAATATTTTACCATGGATTATTCTTTATTTCTTATAACACAAATCATTTCCCAAAGAAACACCAAGTGAAAATTCGTGAATATGGTCACTACTGGGTGATGTGGTGACACCACCCAGGAATCACTCTTTAAAATTACTAATACCAAAACCACTTAAAAATTTTAAACTCCTCATCCATAATAATATATTTTCTTTACATGGGTTATCCACATCTTCCAAAATAGTAATAGTGGTATTCTCTTTTTCACACAGGTATTCATAACTCTAACATGGATACATCCACATCATAGGCATGCTATAGTAGAACCGTTTTGGGAATATCCTACACTCCATCTTTCCACAACATTTCCATCCTTCTACCATGGCCTCTACAACTCTCATATGTGGTATTCTCATGTTGTACATGATAATCATCATTTTCCTACACCTATAAATATATTGTGATCTCCCATAAAAATAAATTTTGTTTTAGAGAGATATAGGTGAATTCCAGATTTTCAATCATGCATGTGGCCTCTCCATTTGACCATAACCACTAAAACGGTGGTTTTTCTATTTTTTACAGGGAATTATCTAGTGAAAATGATATTAAAAATGGTGTGTTCCATAATTATAGTCAATTTTCTATCACTAAAAATTATATTTTTCTTTCATGTGCCCTTGAAAAAATCATACTATAAAACCTTCAAAAGAATCCACATTAGTTTTTATAGGATCATCATGGTTTGGTGACCATCATTGTTAGACACAAGTTTATTTAACAAATGAATATATATAAAAAATTCCCTCATTTACCCATGGAATTGACTACATATTTATAATTGTATATTTATATATAATCAATCCTCACAAATTATGTAATATTTTACTATCAATATCAATTCAACAGAGAGAATATTTCAATTTGATCCTTTCCTGATTAAGGAAATAGTATGTTCCTGACAATTTTATGCAAGTATTTCAATAGAAAAGTTTATGTTATAACTAAAATAACCCTTAAATTGTCCTTTATTTACTATTATATAGAGGGATAATGACACTTATACAGATATTTCATGAACCCTACACAAATCATGTTTTACCATTTTTTTATCATTACGGACTTCCAATGACATTTAAAATATAATCTAATTACCCTTAAAAATTCTTCCCTATCTTTTTAAATTAGTTCAATCTCTCATGGAGCATATCTCCCCTAAAAATGACATATCATTAACATAATAATAATTTAATTTCCAAACATTATCAAATTCAATATATCCCCAAAAATCCTCCAAATCAAATGTACTTTCCATCATACCTCATATATTTTCAACCAATACAACAAGTAAACAAAGGGATGGAAGATTATTCCCATTTTTATTTTATTGAAAATATAAAATAAATACCTAATAACTATATCTTATATCTCCCTCTTATCCCATAAAATAAAAAATTCCTTACAATTTCTTTTCTTGGTGGTATGAACATCTATTTCAGTCTCACAAATTTTAATTTTTAATTTTAATCTTAACCAATATCATTAAAAACATATTGAACAAAATTGATCATATGAATTCACCATTTTATCAAACATTTTATAAATTCATAATTAATACATAATGATACCCATTAATATATATAATAATTCAACTCATTTGAAAACCATTAAAACACTCCATATTTTTAGAACCGGCCTAAATGTAAAACTTTATCATCTAATAAACTTCCTGATAATAGTTATATTGAACACAAATAAGTGACTTCCTATACATAGAATTGACTTTTCAATAAATATTACAAGCCAAAATATTTGTAACTTTATGTGGGGGAAAAATTTTATTTAAAATACCAATCTAACCTATAACACTCACTATATATTCATGGAAAATGATGTATAAGATAAACCAAAACATTGTGTGTAATAAAATAAAATTTCACCAAAAATTTAGTATATAAAAGTTAATGTACATTAGCGATGAACATACCACTTATAAAACCAGTAGATACTGCTTGTTAATATTGTTCATGAGATAACACATTGAATCTATATCATCCACTACATCATAAAACATCTCCATTCACTCTAATATTGATGATCACACTTTAATTTTTTATATTATAGTCTCCCTAAATATCTTCTAGAAACTATATGATGAGATGATATTCTTCATGGGAAAAACTTATTGAGATTACTTTATTATTATATAAAAATCCTTCATATTTCATTTTAAAAAAATATTATTTTTTAAAAGGATTCTCATAATCCAAAAAAATCATATTATAGTATAATTTTAGTTTATGAAAAATAAAATAATATCTCCATTAATAAACTTGCTCTATGATAATTCTATACATATCTATCTATAATGACATAATTAATTCCTGATGAAACTAAAACCACATGTATAGAATCCTAGAATTAACATGAATCTTTGATATCTTACAAAACTAAAATTTACTCCTAATCAATTATAGATCATGAATGATACCCATTGTTTTTCACTATAATATAATTATACACAGAATATGGAATGAATTATTCAATGTGTAAAATTTATTAATATAGTTTTATATATTTTCCATTGTAAATATTTTCACTTCCCATTTTCATAAAAAATAAAATTCAAATAGATCCCTTTTATGTACACAAATATTATACTTTTATATTTTATATTTGATTTCTTTATTATAATAAATACTCTCAATATGTCATGAATCTTATCATATTTTTCAATTTAATATAAATTTATTTCTTCAAACAGATCCAATAGATCAAATTGTAACTAAATATGATTTGATATGTCATAAAATTAACCCAATGAATCATATCTCATCCACAAAAGTACACAACATAAATAAAAAATTATAAATAATGAAATAGGTTGGGAGATGGGGACCTTAGAGATCCTGAACATAAGGAATATGGTTTTCTATGGTGGAATAAACATTAAATTTTAATCCAATTACAAACCTTCAAAGTAAAACTTATTTAGTCACATGGTTTATATAACTTTCATTGCTAATTAATCCTTTAGAATTCACATTTTTATCATTATAATCGATTATAGTTTTAAGAAAATCGCTTTTATTTTCTAATTCTTTTTTCACCATCATAAGAAATTCCAATTGATATGACCAAATGATTAATCATTATTTGAAATCATTCCTCTCTAGAGAAGTTCTCTTCAACCAACATTCATTTTATTGATTGTGTTTTGATTTTGTAAAGCCACTAAGTCATTTTTTATACACTTCCACTTCAGTGGTCGTAAGAGTCACTTTAAACATAGCTGTCAATGGTGAATATTTATTTATATTCATTATAGTCTTCCTCATAATAGGTATAACGACCCATACTTTACATACATTGTTACTACTTCAAAATTGAAGCACACTTATTACATCATATGACAAAACCACAAAGGACCGTATAGGTATAGTGTCTTTAGAAACTGGGAAACATAAACAACTGGTTCATAAATCTTCTACAGTGTCTCCCATTTATTTCATCATATCTAGTGTCCCTTTTAGCATATTCTACTTAATATCCATCTTCCTGACCTGGGGAAAAGAAAACATAAAAGGGTGAGCTCAAATGCTCAGCAAGGGCAAATAAAGGAAATAAAAATCATATCATATCTTTATCAAAACCTGCAAAAGAGATCATAATATCTTAACATGGAATAAATCATAGAAGTGAAAATGAGATCCCCATAATCATAACATAAAACTTTAAACTTTGTGGCATGCACACATAATCATGGAAATCATTTCTTGTTAGTCATGACTCATTGCCAAGACTATCTTAGTGGACAAAGTCCCTTTCTGAACCGAGTTCACTCCTCGTTTCAGTCCTGTATCACTGAACCAAAATAACCTTCCGTTCCAGCCATGTCTATCTCATGAGATATAAAATCATTACCCAATGCATTGGAGGGAGATATAGGTCCCACCCATCTTATAATGAATCCTTTCTTATGTGCGCCACATAATCATAAAACATACATCATCGCATGACAAAAATGGGATTCTTGAAACATCATGACATCATAAATCAATTCATATATGATAAAGGAATTCATAAACATAATTCCATCACAACATAGTCAAACCAATGTAAAAATATGGATAGAAACAGAACCCTTTATTATCTTAGATGGAAAATAATTTTGATAAAACACTTGAATTGAATTCTTGAGGAAAATATCCTTTCTTCTTCAAAAACATTTTTCCTTTCATAACATGTCATACAACTTTAAAATAAAAGAAGTTGATTAAAAATAAACTTGAAAACTTGTAAAGGAAGCTTCTTTGAAGTAATGTTTTAAAAATCCATTCATGCCGTATAAGTTAAAAAAAACATTCTTCGTACTTTTGTCGGAAAAGTCAAAAAGTACCTCGTACGGAAAAACGACAAAAGATTCCTTTCATATTCTTTACCAAAAACTCACCTAAGGGTAAAATTGGATTTAAACTATTTCAAGTGGATGGAAACAATATTACATATTGAGGGAACATGGATGTGGATGATAAAATACACCCCAGTAAATACTTACGAATAAACAATCTCGGATAAAAATGAGATTGTGATATTTCCCTTACCTTAGGTCCGATTTGCTTTGTACGTGTCCGAAGCTCCTGTATAATGGTTTAAATAATGTTATTGACTTATTCCAGAATCATACATATTGATATGAGATCATATATGGTCATATTATTAGCTTCTTGTTAGTAATATTTCATTGTTACTTGTTACTCGGGTCTTTATAACTTTTTGTTCTTATGCGTGTTTTGTCGAATAAATTCTTATTATTATCTTTAGGTTATAGATAATTCATTTCCAGAATGGTATTAGTGTAGTATATACCATATTCATTCATTCAATTCATTTATATAATCATTATGAAATGAAGATCATGTAGAACGAGTCGCATCACATCGTGGAGACGGTATTCCGTACGTACGCACGAGTGATGATATCGTTCCTATGATCGTGGAATTGTATTGGAGTATATATATATATATTATTTCAGTATCAATATTACTTAATAATAATCATATATAGTTACTCATTACACCATTATACCCATCCTTGTAAGGTGATGGTGGAAAATAGATTACTCCACGGCGTGGAGACGGTATTCCGTACGTACGCACGCGCGGTGATTTCATTTTTCCGTAGGATGGATAGAAGGTGAATTAGGGTTGTTTCATATTTATAATAACATATCAGTATGTAAGTAATACTGATGTTATTACTTTATCATGAAACAACTAAAGAAGAAGAAGTTGAAGAAGAAAGAAATTGAAAAGATCGGTAATGGATATTACCTCTTCTTTGGAACGCCTCTTTGAATCCTCCACTTAAGGAACTAAGATTGGTCTTTGGAGAAGAACAGGACCTCTAGGATTATTCTAGGGAAGTGGAGAGGAGAAAATGGCAGGGGTTGGCCGAGCTTGAGTGCTCAATTTGGTGTGAGGAGGAGGGGGAGGAGGTACCCTTTTATAAGGGAGGAGAGGGGCACCTTAGGAATATCTCAAAATATTATTTTATATTAAAGTAAAAATCGGTTTATAATGGTTCCAAAGGGTCTTATTTCGAAGATAAGGTGGGGAGGGATCGAAATCCTATCAACCAATAGTATTTAGACAAGTTTAGGGTATTATTTTAACCTTATCAATTAGATTTAACTCTAAGTTAAATAATTTAACTTTTACCATGTCTTTTTGTTTTCTTTCACTATATGGTTAATACACTTACTATAACATGCCAAACGAACCCCAAATTGTTTATTATTAATATATATATCCTTATCTAAGTCATTTGGCCTAACCATAGATTTTTAGTAATAAAATAACAATTAATAATATAATATTTTATTTAAAAACTATTTTGTGTCAATTTTGACACTATTTGATATATGATTTTTGTGAAAGTCATAACAGAATTATATGTTCGAACCAAGTTGATTAAATCAACACTAATATATCATAGTAACCTAGAAAATTAGTGGAATTCATAAAAAGTATTAAATTACATTTATTTTGGTATTTATATTATCAATTATGTCAATATTTCATTAATAAGATAATTACTGCATCATCTTTGTGTCATAAATAAATTAAATTATTTTATGTCTAAAAATTACAAATAAAATACCATTATGTAGGAAATCTTTTTAGATTTCTAATGATTATTTATAGTCGAATTTAGCTTATGTATAACCCCATATTAAAAATGATTTACTTATTAAACTTTGATTTTAACTATTTTAACCCTTCTTTAAATAAATTAATAATAAATGTCCTAATCTAATCCAAGTGGGCCTAAATGGTCATATTTTATTCCTAAGTTTGTTTTTGGTCTAATTACACTTGTCCAATAGAATTAGGACATGTGTTAGGGTAATATTAATATCATATTTACCCTTAGTTACCCTATTTACTATTAACCGCGGTAAAAAAAAGTAAAAAGTTACTATTCACCAAAAAATTATTTTCATCTCATTGAACCACATTTTAGTCCTTGATATTAACCGTGTCTCTCAGATTTTCGAAATTCCATTCACAGAAGCGGTAAAATTAAGTTTTATGCAAAATTCAGTTTTTTTAACCTACCACTTAGTGGTTTCACTATTCATCAAAAATTGAAAGTTTTCAGAAAAATACCAAAATTTCACCCTAGGCTAATTTCGATATTCTGAGTCCAAAAATGAAGTCCATTTTGAAAAATAAAATTTATAAATTTTCAAAAAGTGGTTATTACTATTCATAACGGCTAGTTTTAATAGCATATTGTTGTTTAGTGAAACTCGGTATTGCGTACGACGCAAGCTATCGAGGAAGGTCGCGATTGCGTGTAAAGCAAGCCAAGCAAGTGTTGTGTAGAAAAAGATTCCTTTGATGATTTAAAAACAAAATATTACTCATAAAAATCTCGGGTGTTACATTCTACCCCCCTTAAAAATAATTTCGCCCTCGAAATTCGTCACTTTGTAACAAACAAATGAGGATACTTCTCCCTCATCATATCCTCAAGCTCCCATGTAGCTTCTTCAAGTTGGTGGTTCCTCCATAAAACTTTCACCAAGCGAGTGGTCTTGTTTCGTAGGACTTTTTCGCTACGATCCAGAATCTCTATCGGCTGTTCTTCATAAGAAAGATCTTGCTCCAGCGGTACAACTTCTGAGCTGAGTACATGTGAAGGATCTGGTATGTACTTTCTCAGGAGAGATACGTGGAACACATCGTGAACTTGAGAGAGATTCGGTGGAAGCGCCAATCGGTAAGCTACCTTCCCAACACGATCCAGTATTTCAAAAGGACCGATATATCTAGGGCTCAACTTCCCCTTCTTTCCAAATCTCATAACCCTCTTCCAGGGAGATATTCGTAAGAACACTTTATCGCCCACTTCAAACTCTAGGTCTTTTCTTCGGTTGTCGGCATAACTTTTCTGTCGACTCTGAGCTGCTCTTATGTGTTGTTGAATAGATCTGACCTTTTCTGCCATTTCATCAACGAGATCAGGTCCTAATAGCTTTCTTTCCCCAACTTCATCCCAGCAAGTTGGAGTCCTGCATTTCTTTCCATAGAGAGCTTCATAAGGAGCCATCTGAATACTGGAGTGAAAGCTATTATTATAAGAAAATTCCACCAAAGGTAGGTGTTGATCCCAACCTCCTTTGAAATCCATAGAGAAAGCTCTCAACATATCTTCTAGGGTTTGAATTGTTCTCTCAGACTGACCGTCTGTCTGGGGATGATAAGCAGTGCTGAAACTCAACTCTGTATCCAGAGTATGCTGAAGACTTCACCAGAACTTCGAGGTAAATCTCGGATCTCGATCAGATATAATAGAAAGTGGTACTCCATGCAATCTTACCACTTCCTTTACATATATCCTGGCAAGCTGATCTAGAGAGAAATCCTCTCTAATAGCAATGAAGTGTGCAGACTTTGTAAGACGATCAACTATGACCCAGATAGCATTATTGCCTTTGGATGTTTTAGGAAGTCCTGTGACAAAGTCCATAGTGATGTTTTCCCATTTCCATTCAGGTATGGGTAATGGTTGTAACATCCCCTTAGACTTCTGTCTCTCAGCTTTAACTTGTTGACAAACCAAGCATCGAGAGACATATTCAGCAACATCTCTTTTCATGCCATCCCACCAGAAGTACTCTTTCAGGTCCCTATACATCTTCGTGCTTCCAGGGTGAATAGAGAATGAAGAACTATGAGCCTCATCCAGCAGCTCCTTCTTTAATTCGGGGATGGGAGGAACACAAACCCGATTCCTGAACTTTATTATCCCATCACAATCAAGGTTGAATTCAGGAACATTTCTCACCTTCTTTTGTAACTCGACATCTTCTTTCTGTGCCTCTTTAATCTTCACATGTATAGATGGTTGAACATTCATTTGAGAAAGATAAGATTTTTCCCCTTCCATTATAATTCCAAGATCCATCCTTTGTAAATCCATAAATATTGGATTTTTTGTGATCCTCATCATGGATAAACTATCATGGTCTTGTCGACTTAATGCATCGGCCACCTTGTTTGCTTTCCCAGGGTGGTAATGGATTGAGCAGTCATAATCCTTAATCAGCTCCAACCATCTTCTTTGACGCATATTCAACTCCTTTTGTGTGAAAATATACTTTAAACTTTTATGATCAGTATAAATATCACACCTTTCACCATAAAGGTAATGCCTCCAAATCTTTAATGCAAAGATTACCGCAGCCAACTCCAAATCATGTGTTGGGTAATTTTGCTCATGGATTTTCAACTGTCGTGAGGCATAAGCTATCACCATATCATTTTGCATAAGAACACACCCCAATCCCTTCTTGGATGCATCACTGTAGATCACAAACCTTTCTCCACTACAAGGCAGTGTGAGCACAGGTGCACTGGATAACCTTCTTTTCAACTCCTTGAAATTATCTTCACATTCCTCTGTCCAGACAAACTTAACTCCCTTCCGAGTCAACTTGGTGATTGGATTAGATAATCGTGAAAAATATTTTACAAAACGTCGATAATATCCAGCCAAACCAAGAAAACTTCGGATCTCAGTTACTGTTGTTGGTCTTGACCATCTTTCGATAACCTCTGTTTTTGCTGGATCCACAGATATCCCCTCTTTTGAGATTATATGACCCAAAAATGCAACTTTTTGAAGCCAAAATTCACACTTGGTAAATTTGGCATAAAGCTTCTCCTTTCTCAGGGTCTTCAATATAATTCTCAAGTGATCTTCATGCTCTTCCTTGCTCTTTGAATAGACAAGAATATCATCTATAAAGACTACCACAAATTGATCAAGATAGTCTCTAAAGACTCTATTCATTAGATCCATGAAGATAGCAGGGGCATTAGTAAGACCAAATGGCATCACTATAAATTCATAGTGTCCATACCTTGTACGGAAAGCCGTCTTTGGTATATCCTCCCTTTTGACCCTTAATTGATGATACCCTGAACGAAGATCAATCTTGGAAAAGTATTGAGCTCCGCGTAGTTGGTCAAATAAGTCATCAATGCGTGGGAGAGGATATTTGTTCTTGATAGTGATCTTGTTAAGTTCTCTATAATCAATGCAGAGTCTCATTGAT
Organism: Viscum album; assembly: GCA_963277665.1. Classification (NCBI taxonomy): domain Eukaryota; kingdom Viridiplantae; phylum Streptophyta; class Magnoliopsida; order Santalales; family Viscaceae; genus Viscum; species Viscum album. The sequence goes on along the minus strand of OY728142.1, from coordinate 1,321,828,689 downwards.
CCATCTTTCTTCTTAACAAATAGAACAGGTGCTCCCCAAGGTGACGCACTAGGGCGTATGAATCCCTTATCAAGATTCTCTTGGAGTTGCTTCTTCAATTCCTGCAACTCAATTGGGTCCATTCTATAAGGTGTCTTTGAAATAGGCAAAGCACCCAGTACGAGTTCTATTGAAAACTCAACTTCACGATTTGGTGGAAGACCCGGTAATTCCTCCGGAAAGACATCATCAAACTCCCGTACAATGGGCATATTCTTAATCGTGAGTTTCTCACCAACCATTTGAGATAAATAACCTTCATTTAGTGGGATCAATACCCATAAGATGGAAGAAATTTCCACTGGAAGGTTATGTTCATCCTTGCATTGGTATACGATCGTAGATTGATCTGGAGTATGAAATGTGACTTCCCTTATTTGGCAATTGATATGAGCTCCATGTAGAGAAAGCCAATCCATGCCAAGAATCACATCAAATTCCACTAAAGGAAGGATCACAAGATTTGCAGGAAGCACTTTCCCACAAACTTCGATCGGAGAAGAATTATAAACTTTTGATGCGATTGATGTGCCATTAGGTGTTGTCACAGCTAACTCAACATCTAATTGTTGAGGTAGTACGGTGATACCCTTAGAAAATTTTTCAGAAATAAAAGAGTGGGTGGATCCAGAATCAAATAAAACATTTGCTACTTTAGAGTGGATGGTAAGTGTACCTTTCACCACATCGTTATCGTACTCCACCTCGCTGATAGAAATTGCATGTGACTTTCCTTTGTCTTTAGCCTTAAGAGTTTGTTGACGTCGACCATCATCATCAACCCTTGGATTTGGGCATTGATTGGCATAATGCCCCATCTCCTTGCACTTGAAACATTGAAGTGTTGTAGGTTCATTCTGTGTATCCCTTCCTTTGTTTGCGTCATTAGACATCTTCTTCCCATTATCACGGCATTCAAATGCCCGATGACCTTCCTTTCCACATTTAAAACATTTACTTGTCCCTTTAAGACAACTCCCTCCATGTTTCTTTCCACACTTTGAGCATAAGGGAAAGTTCATCTTCTTTTCCGTGTGCTCTTTAGATTTTTCTTTGAATTCCATCTTCCTCTTCTTATCAAACCCATGTGACTGATGGGTTACTCCAATCTCCATCTCGACTTTGAGAGCACATCGAACGATTTCCTCGTAGCTATTGAAGTCCCTTATGGCTAACGCCCTTCGAAGACTTGGTTTTAAGCCACTAAAGAATCGATCGATCTTACTCTCAGGTTGGATAATAATACCAGAAGCGTACCTTGCAAGTCTTGTAAAATTTGCTTCATAGGTACTAACAGATTCATCATCCCTTTGATTCAGTTCAAGGAACTCTTTCTCCATCTTTGTTCGGAGAATACGAGGGAAGTACTTATTGAAAAATAAGTTCTTGAACTCGTCCCATTCCATAGACTCAATTTCATCCCTTTGCCTCGTATTCTTAACAAGATTCCACCATTGATCCGCATCTCCTTCCAAACGATACACTGCTAGGATGACTTTATCATGCTCAGAACATTGAAGAACTGAAAATATCTTTTCAGTAGTACTAATCCATTGTTCAGCAACTAATGGATCAGTAGACCCGCTGAAAGATGGTGGACGCTGCCTCATGAAGGATTCAACAGAATGTTGCTCCCTCCTTTGTTCGTTTGGAAATCCTGCATGATTCATAGCTTGAGAAAGTTGTGTGAGCATGGCTACAAGATTTTGCATTCTAGCTCCCATATCGTTTGGTTGCTCAGGGGTACAATCATTGCATTGCCCATCGCATTCCGCATTAACACGGTTCCTTCGGGTTCCAGCCATTGACTAAAACCAAGAAGAATAGTGTGAGCAACACTAATTATAATAGGAAACCACATAATTCAAGAATAAAATTTTCATGCTTAAGGTCTTATCCTAGGTTATTACAGGCCATTTCTAAAACACTAAGATTGTGTTCTATGCTTAGACTTATCCTTAGGGTTCTTACTAAGGCTTTCACATCCTAGTTTCCAAAGGTTGACTATACCTTTCCTCTGATACCAACTATAACGACCCATACTTTACATACATTGTTACTACTTCAAAATTGAAGCACACTTATTACATCATATGACAAAACCACAAAGGACCGTATAGGTATAGTGTCTTTAGAAACTGGGAAACATAAACAACTGGTTCATAAATCTTCTACAGTTTCTCCCATTTATTTCATCATATCTAGGGTCCCTTTTAGCATATTCTACTTAATATCCATCTTCCTGACCTGGGGAAAAGAAAACATAAAAGGGTGAGCTCAAATGCTCAGCAAGGGCAAATAAAGGAAATAAAAATCATATCATATCTTTATCAAAACCTGCAAAAGAGATCATAATATCTTAACATGGAATAAATCATAGAAGTGAAAATGAGATCCCCATAATCATAACATAAAACTTTAAACTTTGTGGCATGCACACATAATCATGGAAATCATTTCTTGTTAGTCATGACTCATTGCCAAGACTATCTTAGTGGACAAAGTCCCTTTCTGAACCGAGTTCACTCCTCGTTTCAGTCCTGTATCACTGAACCGAAATAACCTTCCGTTCCAGCCATGTCTATCTCATGAGATATAAAATCATTACCCAATGCATTGGAGGGAGATATAGGTCCCACCCATCTTATAATGAATCCTTTCTTATGTGCGCCACATAATCATAAAACATACATCATCGCATAACAAAAATGGGATTCTTGAAACATCATGACATCATAAATCAATTCATATATGATAAAGGAATTCATAAACATAATTCCATCACAACATAGTCAAACCAATGTAAAAATATGGATAGAAACAGAACCCTTTATTATCTTAGATGGAAAATAATTTTGATAAAACACTTGAATTGAATTCTTGAGGAAAATATCCTTTCTTCTTCAAAAACATTTTTCCTTTCATAACATGTCATACAACTTTAAAATAAAAGAAGTTGATTAAAAATAAACTTGAAAACTTGTAAAGGAAGCTTCTTTGAAGTAATGTTTTAAAAATCCATTCATGCCGTATAAGTTAAAAAAAACATTCTTCGTACTTTTGTCGGAAAAGTCAAAAAGTACCTCGTACGGAAAAACGACAAAAGATTCCTTTCATATTCTTTACCAAAAACTCACCTAAGGGTAAAATTGGATTTAAACTATTTCAAGTGGATGGAAACAATATTACATATTGAGGGAACATGGATGTGGATGATAAAATACACCCCAGTAAATACTTACGAATAAACAATCTCGGATAAAAATGAGATTGTGATATTTCCCTTACCTTAGGTCCGATTTGCTTTGTACGTGTCCGAATCTCCTGTATAATGGTTTAAATAATGTTATTGACTTATTCCAGAATCATACATATTGATATGAGATCATATATGGTCATATTATTAGCTTCTTGTTAGTAATATTTCATTGTTACTTGTTACTCGGGTCTTTATAACTTTTTGTTCTTATGCGTGTTTTGTCGAATAAATTCTTATTATTATCTTTAGGTTATAGATAATTCATTTCCAGAATGGTATTAGTGTAGTATATACCATATTCATTCATTCAATTCATTTATATAATCATTATGAAATGAAGATCATGTAGAACGAGTCGCATCACATCGTGGAGACGGTATTCCGTACGTACGCACGAGTGATGATATCGTTCCTATGATCGTGGAATTGTATTGGAGTATATATATATATATTATTTCAGTATCAATATTACTTAATAATAATCATATATAGTTACTCATTACACCATTATACCCATCCTTGTAAGGTGATGGTGGAAAATAGATTACTCCACGGCGTGGAGACGGTATTCCGTACGTACGCACGCGCGGTGATTTCATTTTTCCGTAGGATGGATAGAAGGTGAATTAGGGTTGTTTCATATTTATAATAACATATCAGTATGTAAGTAATACTGATGTTATTACTTTATCATGAAACAACTAAAGAAGAAGAAGTTGAAGAAGAAAGAAATTGAAAAGATCGGTAATGGATATTACCTCTTCTTTGGAACGCCTCTTTGAATCCTCCACTTAAGGAACTAAGATTGGTCTTTGGAGAAGAACAGGACCTCTAGGATTATTCTAGGGAAGTGGATAGGAGAAAATGGCAGGGGTTGGCCGAGCTTGAGTGCTCAATTTGGTGTGAGGAGGAGGGGGAGGAGGTGCCCTTTTATAAGGGAGGAGAGGGGCACCTTAGGAATATCTCAAAATATTATTTTATATTAAAGTAAAAATCGGTTTATAATGGTTCCAAAGGGTCTTATTTCGAAGATAAGGTGGGGAGGGATCGAAATCCTATCAACCAATAGTATTTAGACAAGTTTAGGGTATTATTTTAACCTTATCAATTAGATTTAACTCTAAGTTAAATAATTTAACTTTTACCATGTCTTTTTGTTTTCTTTCACTATATGGTTAATACACTTACTATAACATGCCAAACGAACCCCAAATTGTTTATTATTAATATATATATCCTTATCTAAGTCATTTGGCCGAACCATAGATTTTTAGGAATAAAATAACAATTAATAATATAATATTTGATTTAAAAACTATTTTGTGTCAATTTTGACACTATTTGATATATGATTTTTGTGAAAGTCATAACAGAATTATATGTTCGAACCAAGTTGATTAAATCAACACTAATATATCATAGTAACCTAGAAAATTAGTGGAATTCATAAAAAGTATTAAATTACATTTATTTTGGTATTTATATTATCAATTATGTCAATATTTCATTAATAAGATAATTACTGCATCATCTTTGTGTCATAAATAAATTAAATTATTTAATGTCTAAAAATTACAAATAAAATACCATTATGTAGGAAATCTTTTTATCTTTCTAATGATTATTTATAGTCGAATTTAGCTTATGTATAACCCCATATTAAAAATGATTTACTTATTAAACTTTGATTTTAACTATTTTAACCCTTCTTTAAATAAATTAATAATAAATGTCCTAATCTAATCCAAGTGGGCCTAAATGGTCATATTTTATTCCTAAGTTTGTTTTTGGTCGAATTACACTTGTCCAATAGAATTAGGACATGTGTTAGGGTAATATTAATATCATATTTACCCTTAGTTACCCTATTTACTATTAACCGCGGTAAAAAAAAGTAAAAAGTTACTATTCACCAAAAAATTATTTTCATCTCATTGAACCACATTTTAGTCCTTGATATTAACCGTGTCTCTCGGATTTTCGAAATTCCATTCACAGAAGCGGTAAAATTAAGTTTTATGCAAAATTCAGTTTTTTTAACCTACCACTTAGTGGTTTCACTATTCATCAAAAATTGAAAGTTTTCAGAAAAATACCATAATTTCACCCTAGGCTAATTTCGATATTCTGAGTCCAAAAATGAAGTCCATTTTGAAAAATAAAATTTATAAATTTTCAAAAAGTGGTTATTACTATTCATAACGGCTAGTTTTAATAGCATATTGTTGTTTAGTGAAACTCGGTATTGCGTACGACGCAAGCTATCGAGGAAGGTCGCGATTGCGTGTAAAGCAAGTCAAGCAAGTGTTGTGTAGAAAAAGATTCCTTTGATGATTTAAAAACAAAATATTACTCATAAAAATCTCGGGTGTTACAATAGGAGTAGTTTTATCAATTTAATTTATCTTCAAATGATTTTTTCTTTCATTGCAAGTGGATTTTGGTGGGTGTGATATGATAGGTTTTTGTGAAACAATCATTTGAACTCTATTTTTTTCATAGAAGATAGTATATCTATTTTTCTAAATAAGATTTTTTTCTACAGTATATCCTATTATGGTATATATTATCAATGGATAAATTTTTATTCAATTATTTATAAATATCTCTATTGTAGTGTCATTAAAATTTCATATTTTTTACATATAAAATTTCTCCTAAAAAAGCACCTTCATCTAATCATACCACCTTCTATATTCTCTAGGTTGTAATGTTGATGTTGTATAACTTCATATACCATTGATCCCTTAGTATTTTAGGAAAAAATCATTTTCTACAAGGGTAATCTTAAATATTAATTTATTATATAAAATTCTCTTTGAATTTTTACACTCTATATAAGAGTTATTAGAGAGGAATATTTGGAAAATGCAATATGTATGGGTTGTTCAAACCATGATGACAGAAAATTGGAAATGAATTTATTCACACTATGATAAGTCATTGTAATTTTATTAAACATAGTGTGATCGTATGGTATTTCTAATGTTACTCAATGGGTATAATTGTTTAGAAACTATCATAGAAACATTTTGATGTGTAAGAGTGATTCCAAATATTTTTTTCCATACATATGATTTTCTAGAGAATGTGTAAAGGTAAGAATCCAATACATTGGAGTCAACTAATAATATATGAGTAACTTAAGGTGTTCCAATGATGTGTATGTGAGGCCTTAATATGTTTAAAGACATAAATATTATTTAAATCTAACATGTATGGGTAAACTAATCATTACAGAAGATATATAAGAGTATAAAATACTCATGAAAGTGTTAATAATTTGGAAAAATTAGATTACTCTAGAAATAAAAATTATATAATGTTTAAAAATATTTCATATATAAAAAAATCATGCTTTCTATGGTTGAACCATGATTCAAATCATTTTATAATGGGATTGATTCATAGGATCACTATCCAGATTTCTGGGGATTTGAAAATCATTATTAAAGGAATAAGCTAGAGAAATTACTATAATTTTAACTTCATTATCTTGAATTGAGAACATGTTAAATTCAATTATAGTATTTCTCATAGTTTTTTATGTAATATATCCTAGAATATTTGACATTCAGTGACATATAAAAAATTAATAAGTATTTTTCTATGAAGTTTTGATGATAAGTAGGATATGATAAACATATAGAGAATTCATCATTATTATTGTGAAATATAATTATAATTCAAGTATTTAGTGAGATAAATAAAGTTAATATGTGAGAATAGATATTATATTCAACTATATATTCATTATATAGATAAATAATAACAAGAAATATGTCGATGATGTTCATCTAATATATAACTTATTATAACTAATTGAATAATATAAGAAAGAAGGTGAAGTATAAATTGGATAGATGTTATTCTCTATGATATCCCTATATTTTTTATTCCAAATAAGAAGAAGGAAAAAATGATATTTATGATATTCCAACACTACTATTTCATTTTTTATATTTTCTATGGCATTCCCCATGAATTTTTAGAGAGAGAGTACCACAATTTTCATCTTGTATATAGTCCAGATGTTTTTATTACTTTAATATAGTTAAAATCAATGAAACATTAATTGAATAAAAATTGGAATTAAAATTATTGTTACTAGGTAAAAATATGTCACTATTTAATGAATTTACTTTAAATATTGGATTTTAGTTCTTATTTAAGATTATGTATTAAGGGCCTCTGAAAACTGGTTGGGGCTAGTGAAAAGAAAAAAAAGTGATTATAAAAACTCTCTAAATATTATATAATATATTTTAGAGATAGAGAGAGACTAATTTTATTTATTTCATTAATGCTTCAAATATATCTATCTCAGAGTTGAGAAGATCACAACATGGAGTAGATACCCACAATGGGATCAAACCATGCAAAAAATCATGTACTACATATCATGCATTCTTTACTTATTTTCAAGTGTGAATTATGTGTTGGGTGACAATAAAAGGCTTTATTTATCTCAAATAATTTATTAGATTCAATTTTATGAGGGGAATTTGAGAAATTAAATAGAATTTTGAAAAATATGGTCACATGGTTCATTGGGGATAGTAACATGGATTGAATGTAATCACACCATTTATTTAGATTTTTATATGAATTAATATATCCTATTACCATATATACCTTTCACTATGTGTGAATACAATAATTTCATGTCTTAATAACACTTTTTATTCTTTAAACATGTATAGCACCAACATTTTTTAATGGTTTTACTAGATAAAAAGTCGAATAATATATAGAAGTCTATTTTCACTAGAGGAATTGATATGTTGTAATATTTTCAAAGGTTCATCCTATTGAGATATTTTATTAGCTCCATGATGATAGGATTATAATTTTTATCAAAGGTGCTAAAGGATATATTACCAATCTCCAAGTATCTCATAATTTACCACTACCACACTTGTTACCATTGATGCAGGATCCATCTATGTTTAATTTAAATCCATGTATTATGGGTTTTTAGGAAACCCAATGACCATGGTAGAAGACCATGTTGGGTTTAATGTTCATGGAATTTGAAGTGCACTGTGTTGCATTTGTTGTCAATGAGGCATGATGTTGTCATAAGATGAATGGATGTCAAGGAATGTCAAGATGTGAATGACAAAGGATGTGATGGTGTTGGTGAGGAAAGGAGAATGGCCATGGTACTAAGATGCATGTCACTTAGGAGATTCACTAAGTGACATAGGATGTTGTGGTTGAAACATTCTCTATCTATATCAGACGATTGTAGAACTGATCTTAATGTTTCAATACTTGTATCAAGATGATACTAAGTTACACCACTTGAAGAATGGATGATGATGGAGCATCATCATTACATCAGACGATTGTTGAGCTGCTCTTTAAGTTTCAAGAACTTGTATCAAGTAGATACAATGTCACAACATTGTTTGAAGACCATGCATTGTACTGACAATGCATGAGGAGATGAAGAGAGCCATCCACAACTTCTAAGTGGATGAAGTGGTTTAATGAAGTCCATGCACAATCACTTAGTGCATGTGAATTTGAAGAAGATCCAACTTGATCTCTGATTGGATCAATGAAGAACATTGAAGATTATGTGATTCAAGAGCTTCGGTTGATGAGATACCTTCGTGAATTCCATTCCTAAGTGATGAATAAATGTTAAAGAGAATTGGAGGAATTCTAATTAAGAAGAATAATGAGGAGTTCTTAAGGAAATGAAGAAGAATGGCTTGGAATGAGTGGCATTTGGCATTTGAACTTGGGTTACTTTGTTTTTATACAAATTCCCTAAGTCTCTACTCTAGAAAAAAGGAATCCACCAAGGGCCAGCCTTAAGGGTTCAACCCCAAGGCACATGTGGGACTCGAGGTCGCCACGCCCAAGGGGGATCCCATGGGGCCAGCCCAAGAGGAGGCTGGGGCCGTGTATAAGCCCCGGGCCACACAGGGGAGTGTCAAGCCCTGCGTAGTGTGGGCGCAGGAGCGCGCCCGAAGGAAGCATGGTGGGCGCCATGGCGCGTCCGAGTGGCAAGGGTGGGCGCAGAGCGCGCCCGCAGAAGAACTCGGTGCAGGGTGGCACCGAGAGGGAAGGAGATTCAACTGGTCGTTCATGGGAGCGGAACTTTGATATTCCGCGAGAATTCCGTGGCCCATTTCGATGTGGGATGAAAAATTTTGCCGCGGATCATATCTGAGTCGTCCAAGCGATCCCGCGTCTAATCCAAGCCGCTCATCTAATCTCGCGCGCCGCGATCTAATCCTGGCCATTGGAGATCATTAAAACTCTGATCCAACGGCCGCGGCATTGTCTCCTTCCTCGAGCTTGAGCTGAGGACACCCCATGCCACCCGACGTCCCCGCTGAACCAGTGGCGCCTCCGAGCGATGTTTTTGAGTTCCTGGCCACCTTCGATCAAACCGAAGGCTCCATTCGGCTCGTATGGCCCTACTGAACCAATCCATGCATAAAAGTATACAAGCATACGTGAAATGGGAGATTTCGAAGAATGCCGAGGCAAACGAAGTTGCTGAGGCTTCATGGGTTCGTGTTTTGCATGGAATAGAAGAGAAGAGTCCATGCATGCGTTTCTAAGTCGCATGCACGTGAAGAAGATAAAAAATAAAGAACATGCGTTGAAACAGAGAAGAAATCAAGATTTGAGAAAAATCTTGAAAACCCAAAAACTTCGGGAATTCGATTTATACCACGCGGAAGATTTTAGGCATCCCTCTGCCTATAAAAAGAGAGGCCGAGGCTCTCGGTTTGCTTGCTGATCCTTTGAGAAACGGGAGTCCCGCGAGTGCCTTGCCTCGCGAAGAACAGCCTGCACGCCCCCTGCACGGCAGAGAAGCCCGGAGCCACCCCTTGGCTCCGTGAGGTTTCTTTCGCGCACCCCTTGTGCGAAAGAAGAAGGGAAGGTCCCCTGTTCAACTCACTTGCACGGCAGGAGGTACTTGCGCGCCCCGCGGCCAGCGCACCCTTGCGCGCCCGAGGTGTCTTCATCCTGCGCGTCATTGTGCTCTAAGCACTTGCGCGCTTGGTTGCACCAAGTGCACCTACGCGGCAGTGGGAGAAGAAGAGGTGGCCGCTTGTACCCATTGGACTTGCGAGCCCTTTTTGAGATAGGAGAAGCTACACGAGGCAGTAGGGGTTCGGGTTGTGTGTGCAAGACAAGTGGAAGTGCCTTTGGCTAAGTGTGTGCACAAAGAAGTAATTGGCCGAGGCTTGCACAAATAACTACACCAAGATTTGTGTGTGTGCAAAGTAGGAAGGCCATTACATACCTACGGCTTGTGTGTGCAAAATAACAAAGAGGTCGTAGCCTTGGGTGTGTGCAAGAAATGAAGTGTAGGCCACAACAAAGAAGAACTCATTCAAGTGTGTGTGCAAAGTGAAGAATTTGTGTGTGCTTAACAAGTGAAGGCCGAACCTAGTGTGTGCACTAAAAGTGTATACACTTAGAAGATGTGGAAGACTCTCACACTGAAGAACAACACACATTTATGTGTGTAAACAAACTGAACAAAGTGTGTGAGTGAGAAGGTGTGTGTGCTCAAGGTAATTACACCCTTTGAGGGTTTACTGCACCAAGAGAAGAAAAGTAGAGCGCATGCTTGCATGCCTGCACATGCACACGTGAACAAAGTCAAATCAGGTTGTGTGCATTTGAGTTGACCAAGATCAGAAGTTCTTGAGGAATGTGAGAATCCATGCAATCAGTGCATGAAGATGCAGAGTTTCCATGCACTTAGTGCATGGAGTTGATGTGAAGCCAGACTGAAGCCAGACTGAAGTTAGAGATATCAGTTGTCTGAGTTTTCAGTAATTGAGAAGATCCTGATCAACTGAAGTGATCAGAAGTGAAGAGCAAGACCAACAGACCTTATCAGAGGCTGTTGAAGATTCTTGAAGAGAGAAGCCAGGTCATCCTGAGAAGAAGGAGATAAATCCTGAGCAAGATGAGAAGACCTGATCAACTCAAGTGATCATAGGTACAGAGCAAGGCCAGCAGCCTTTATCCCAGGCTGCTGAAGATACTTGAAGAGCTGAACTGAAGAAGAGCTACTCGTGTGACACGAGCAGCCAGGAGAAGCCCCCTGTGAGACTCAGGGTGGAGGAAGTCTTCAGTGGGATTCTGGAGCAGGCCAGTGGGACTCTGGTAACACTATGGGACGCCGTATAAAGACCCTCCTGTGGGACTCAGGAGAGATACAGTGGGACTCTGTATCGACCATTATAATTTTAACAGGCTATAATGGAGAAACCATGTTGGGGCGTATAACCAACATGGCAAGGACGTAGGCCTTTGGTGCCGAACCTTGTAAATCCTTGTGTCATGTGCCTTTATATTTACTGCATCATTCGAGGAAAGGTGAGAGATACAAGAAGAGTGGATCAAGGCTTTAACCTGCCATAGAGGTTTAATTGATAAAGAATAAATTAGTAAAAAGCTTTAAGGGATCACTGATTCACCCCCTCCCCCTCTCAGTGATTCACACTGATCTGGACACTTCAATTGGTATCAGAGGGAGGTTACCTCTAAAAGATCCAAGGGAGTCTTTATGAAGTGCAGATTTGAGGAAATGAGCGACCAGCCTCAAATGGAGATATCTGCCAAGACTCAAAAAAATAGAAAGAAGAAACAGGCCAAGAAGATGAAGAAAGCCTGTCCTAGCTGTGATGAAGTTGGACCAATGAAAGATCTTCAAAGTGCAATCGAATATCTTCAGAAGACAGTCCCCAAGGAAGTGGCAATGTGTATAGCTACAGGCATCCTTGATCTTCAAGAAGAAAAATTACATCTAGAAGAAGAAGCCAATACAATGGAAGATCAGTTGGCTAAAAGGGTTGGCATAACCAACACTCTCAGAAAGCTGGTGAAGGCTAAAGATGAAACTGTTTCTCTTTGAAATGAAAGATATGAAGACACTGCTGAAGAATTGCAAAGAAGCCTTTCTGAGAAAGAATTCTTTAAAGTAATAATCAAAGATGTTTACCATGCACTGGAGAAGAGGCATAGAGTATCAATGGTTGTTAAAGATGCTCAACTTGAATACAAAGTAAAAAGGGTGAAGGAGCTTGAAAACTCATTGCTTGAAATGAATAAGGTACATGAAGACCAGATAAAGCAGCTGGAAGAGAAATGGGAAGGAAGGCTAAGAACTATTGAGGATGAGAAGAACTCCCTCAATATGAAATGCTTAGAACTGGAGGTGATATTAAACAATCAGCAATCACCCAAAGCCAAAGCCTCCCAGTCAGCTGAAAGGAGAAATGTTGCTACTCAAGTATGCTTTGAGAAGGATGATTCTAAAAGAAAGACATCCTCTAATGAAAGGGCAACATATTCTAAAAAGAAGGTACCATCCATACCATCTTGTACTCATGCTTCTAAAAGTGTTTCTACTAAAAGTGCAGGATGGAAGAATGAATCCAAACAAGTATGGATGAAGACAGTGAAGAAAGAATGCTCTCCTGAAACAACACAGCAAGTCAAGAAAAGTACCCAACAATCAGAAGGACTGAAGAGGTCAAGATTTGTGGGTCAGTGTTGGTGTTTAACAAGTATGGGCACTGTGCAAAGGATTTTTGGTACAATCCACTGAATGTCAAAGCACAAAGGAAGCCCATGCCAAGGGGGAGCAAGCCAGAAGAAAAGAACCAGCATCCACAGGTCCAGAGACATCTGTTTACTGCAAATAGATTTGGATTACTTGACAACATCTAGTATGATTGCAAAAGTGGTCAAAAAGATACATGTTAATCTCCAACTGTATCCAGACCTAAAAAGAAGAAAAGATCACAGAACCTGGATCAGAAAGAATCCTTGTGAAGCAAGCATAAGAAAGTGGAAGATGCTCCCAAGAAGATTATGAAAAAGGAAGAGAAGACCTTGGAGTCTAAATCCAAGAAGGGTGATGCATCCAGAAGGACCACCAGGAAGAAATGCTTCTACTTTGGAAAGAAAGGGCATACCATGGATCTTTGTAAACAAGCCATGGAAATCAATAGAAGCAGACTGGACTCAAACAGACAATCAATCCAGAAGAAGCAGAAGGGATTGATTGAAAACAATTTGCCTAAGAAAGGTAGCTTGACAGCATCAAAAGAACCATGTGGAACTTCCAGAACTGAGGCCACACTTCCAAACGATTTGTTAGTCATATGGCCGAATCAGTTGCAACTTGCCAGAGAACTGCAAAGAGATAAAGATGAAGCACTAGCAATTGCTAAGGCAAAAAAGGAAACAAAAGATTTCACATGAAGATGTATTGAGATCCACACCAGCACAAACATCATTGAAGATCAAATGTGTAAGTGTGAAGAATGGTGAAAATGGGACATCTCGGTTGAGAGAATCTTCTCAACCCTGTTGTTCACATTGATGAACCAAGGAGGTTCCATCTTATTCCCTAATCACTTGTATTTACATGTGCTAACATTACAGGGAATTGAAGATGATGATCATTCTCAGATGGAGGATGGTTTTGGAAAGAATGGAGTGCACCCCTTGAGGGGGAGCCAATCTGTAGAAGATGGGATTCTGAGATTTAATACCATCTTGAGAATAATGAAGGTATTCCAATCACACTTTCATCCCTTGTTTCTTAATTGTATTTATCATGTCAATTAAGGGGGAGTGATTGATTGAAGACAAAAGGTTGAAAGGGGGAGCTTTATCTGTGCACCTGAACTTTCTAATGAGTTTGGTGAAGTATGTGCAGGATTTAGCAATTCATTGATATATCTGAAAAATTTCAAACCCCTGAAGCATGATCTCACATGTACAGTGAATTTTGGATAGCATTGAGTTCCTTGGTTACATCACTCTTGTTTTCTACAGCGGGTTAGCCCACGTGGACTTAGAGTTGATCTACTAAAGGTTCTTTGCTAAAGATAACATGTGACATCATCCCTCTCTTAGTGATTTTGAAGAAAATGCTTTTCTAAGGGAGGAAGATATTTTTGAAAGTGAACCACACCACATATTTTCATTTGATTTCCAATAAGGGGGATAAAATATTGGCACACATATTGACCCATTCATATGTGCTGAAGAAGTGTATTGACAACAAATACAAAGGGGGAGATTGAAGTGCATTGTGTTGCATTTGTTGTCAATGAGGCATGATGTTGTCATAAGATGAATGGATGTCAAGGAATGTCAAGATGTGAATGAAAAAGGATGTGATGGTGTTGGTGAGGAAAGGAGAATGGCCATGGTACTAAGATGCATGTCACTTAGGAGATTCACTAAGTGACATAGGATGTTGTGGTTGAAACATTCTCTATCTATATCAGACGATTGTAGAACTGATCTTAATGTTTCAATACTTGTATCAAGATGATACTAAGTTACACCACTTGAATAATGGATGATGATGGAGCATCATCATTACATCAGACGATTGTTGAGCTGCTCTTTAAGTTCCAAGAACTTGTATCAAGTAGATACAATGTCACAACATTGTTTGAAGACCATGCATTGTACTGACAATGCATGAGGAGATGAAGAGATCCATCCACAACTTCTAAGTGGATGAAGTGGTTTAATGAAGTCCATGCACAATCACTTAGTGCATGTGAATTTGAAGAAGATCCAACTTGATCTCTGATTGGATCAATGAAGAACATTGAAGATTAGGTGATTCAGGAGCTTTGGTTGATGAAGAACCTTCGTGTATTCCATTCCTAAGTGATGAATAAATGTTGAAGAGAATTGGAGGAATTCTAATGAAGAAGAAGAATGAGGAGTTCTTAAGGAAATAAAGAAGAATGGCTTGGAATGAGTGGCATTTGGCATTTGAACTTGGGTTACTTTGTTTTTATACAAAGTCCCTAAGTCTCTAATCTAGCAAAAAGGAAGCCACCAAGGGCCAGCCTTAAGGGTTCAACCCCAAGGCACATGTGGGACTCGAGGTCGCCACGCCCAAGGGGGTCCCATGGGGCCAGCCCAAGAGGAGGTCGGGGCTGTGTATAAGCCCCGGGCCACGCAGGGGAGTGTCAAGCCCTGCGTAGCGTGGGCGCAGGAGCGCGCCCGAAGGAAGCATGGTGGGCGCCATGGCGCGTCCGAGTGGCAAGGGTGGGCGCAGAGCGCACCCGCAGAAGAACTCGGTGCGGGGTGGCACCGAGAGGGGAGGAGATTCAACTGGCCGTTCATGGGAGCGGAACTTTGATAAACCGCGAGAATTCCGCGGCCCATTTCGATGTGGGACGAAAAATTTTGCCGCGGATCAGATCTGAGCCGTCCAAGCGATCCCGCGTCTAATCCAAGATGCTCATCTAATCTCACGCGCCGCGATCTAATCCTGGCCGTTGGAGATCATTAAAACTCCGATCCAACGGCCGTGCAATTATCTCCTTCCTCGAGCTTGAGTCGAGGACACCCCGTGCCACCCGACGTCCCCGCTGAACCAGTGGCGCCTCCGAGCGATGTTTTTGAGTTCCCGGCCACCTCTGATCAAACCGAAGGCTCCATTTGGCTCGTATGGCCCTACTGAACCTATCCATGCATAAAAGTATACATGCATATGTGAAATGGGAGATTTAGAAGAATGCCGAGGCAAAATAAGTTGCCGAGGCTTCATGGGTTCGTGTTTTGCATGGAATAGAAGAGAAGAGGCCATGCATGCGTTTCTAAGTCGCATGCACGTGAAGAAGATAAAAAATAAAGAACCCGCGTTGAAACAGAGAAGAAATCAAGATTTGAGAAAAATCTTGAATACCCGAAAACTTCGGGAATTCGATTTATCCCATGCGGAAGATTTGAGGCATCCCTCTGCCTATAAGAAGAGAGGTCGAGGCTCTCGGTTTTCTTGCTGATCCTTTGAGAAACGGGAGTCCCGTGAGTGCCTTGCCTCGCGAAGAACAGCCTGCGCGCCCCCTGTGCGGCAGAGAAGCCCGGAGCCACCCCTTGGCTCCGTGAGGTTCATTTCGCGCACCCCTTGTGCGAAAGAAGAAGGGAAGGTCCCCTGTTCGCCTCACGTGTGCGGCAGGAGGTACTTGCACGCCCCGCGGCCAGCGCACCCTTACGCGCTCGAGGTGTCTTCATCCTGCGCGTCATTGTGCTCTAAGCACTTGCGCGCTTGGTTGCACCAAGTGCACCTACGCGGCAGTGGGAGAAGAAGAGGTGGCTTCTTGTACCCATTGGACTTGCGAGCCCTTTTTGAGACAGGAGAAGCTACACGAGGCAGTAGGGGTTCGGGTTGTGTTTGCAAGACAAGTGGAAGTGCCTTTGGCTAAGTGTGTGCACAAAGAAGGAATTGGCCGAGGCTTGCACAAAGAACTACACCAAGATTTGTGTGTGTGCAAAGGAGGAAGGACATTACATACCTACGGCTTGTGTGTGCAAAATAACGAAGAGGTCGTAGCCTTGGGTGTGTGCAAGAAATGAAGTGTAGGGCACAACAAAGAAGAACTCATTCAAGTGTGTGTACAAAGTGAAGAATTTGTGTGTGCTTAACAAGTGAAGGCCGAACCTAGTGTGTACACTAAAAGTGTACACACTTAGAAGATGTGGAAGACTCTCACACTGAAGAACAACACACATTTATGTGTGTAAAAAAATTGAACAAAGTGTGTGAGTGAGAAGGTGTGTGTGCTCAAGGTAATTACACCCTTTGAGGGTTTACTGCACCAAGAGAAGAAAAGGAGAGTGCATGCTTGCATGCATGCACTTGCACACGTGAACAAAGTCAAATCAGGTTGTGTGCATTTGAGTTGACCAAGATCAGAAGTTCTTGAGGAATGTGAGAAGCCATGCAATCAGTGCCTGAAGATGCAGAGTTGCCATGCACTTAGTGCATGAAGTTGATGTGAAGCCAGACTGAAGCTAGACTGAAGTTAGAGATATTAGTTGTCTGAGTTTTCAGTAATTGAGAAGAGCCTGATCAACTGAAGTGGTCAGAAGTGAAGAGCAAGACCAACAGACCTTATCAGAGGTTGTTGAAGATTCTTGAAGAGAGAAGCCAGGTCATCCTGAGAAGAAGGAGATAAATCCTGAGCAAGACGAGAAGACCTGATCAACTCAAGTGATCAGAGGTACAGAGCAAGGCCAGCAGCCTTTATCCCAGGCTGCTGAAGATACTTGAAGAGCTGAACTGAAGAAGAGCTACTCGTGTGACACGAGCAGCCAGGAGAAGCCCCCTGTGAGACTCAGGGTGGAGGAAGTCTTCAGTGGGATTCTGGAGCAGGCCAGTGGGACTCTGGTAACACTTTGGGATGCAGTATAAAGACCCTCCTGTGGGACTCAGGAGAGATACAGTGGGACTCTGTATCGACCATTGTAATTTTAACAGGTTATAATGGAGAAACCATGTTGGGGCGTATAACCAACATGGCAAGGATGTAGGCCTTTGGTGCCGAACCTTGTAAATCCTTGTGTCCTGTACCTTTATATTTACTGCATCATTCGAGGAAAGGTGAGAGATACAAGAAGAGTGGATCGAGGCTTTAACCAGCCATAGAGGTTTAATTGATAAAGAATCAATTAGTAAAAAGTTTTAAGGGATCACTGATTCACCCCCTCCCCCTCTCAGTGATTCACACTGATCTGGGCACTTCAGAATTAAGAGTAATTATATATAAATAAGGATTATATTTGAAACCTTTAATATACATGAAAAATTTTATTGAGTAAGGAAAACATTTGAAACATCAATTAGAAGGGAGTTTTTCTAGTAGTGTTATATATTGCATTGTTGTGCTCAACCCAAAATGTAAATCACCCCATAGTGATGAAAATAGTATGGAATCACCTTTCAATCTTGAATATCATGATTCACTAAAATTAAGAAATAGTATGTTGATAAAAGTAAACCTGGTTTCACTCAATTCCAAAATGAGCACCTCATAGTTGGCATACTTTTCATGCCCAATCCCCATCAAGAAACAAGTTCGTATTAGAAACTCTTTTTTGATTATAGCTTCATTGAAACATGAAATTGAATGAAATTTTATTTCATTGGATAATGTTATATATAGGTAGGATCCGATTACACACATTTAAAAATAATTACTTTAAAGGAATCCCATCATAGTATTTAAATAATACTCTAAAGATCATAATCTTGAATTAATTGTAGATCTTATAATAATTATTTATAATCAAATGACCATATAACATGTTAATAAATAATATACATATATTATCTATATAATATGTATAATAGTGTTTAATAAATCCCAATATTTATAATTTATAATAGAACTATTGATATTATAATGTTCCTTCATCATCTAGAATGTGATCGTGGAATTGTGGAATCCTATTAATAAAAGTGTCTTTAGTGGTTTCATTCCATTCCAAAACTAGATAGTCCATCTCCTATTAATAAATTCATAGTAATCCATATTATATAAGATACAAATCCACATGATATTTCATTGATGAAAAAATTAATTATTAGTAGTTTTAATTTCATTGATAAACCTTCCTTATATTATCATGATGTGCATTTTCCACAAATAATGACTAGAAATGGATTCACAAGTTTTATTGGAGTCTTTACCTCATATGGTTTAATTAAGTTTCATTTATTTTATGTCACCTTCTTCAATAGGTTTGGATGAATAGTCCCAATTAGGCTAGTGGTAGTGACTCTTAGCATGAGTGTCCAAGAATAAGTTAGTGACTACTCTCCTTATTTTTTGATGAGGTATTTTTTAACCCTTATAAACAATTGAATATGAGATATAATTATATTAACAACCATTTTAATTAGTTTTTCCTTTCTCTAAATGAAATTAGGTTGTTTCCCTATTTGATAGTTTGACCTAAGAACCTTCTAAACAAGAAATAAAAGAAATGGATAAAAATTATCATAGTTCGAAGAGGATCCCCCAAGTAATATATTAAAAAATTACATTTATTATAATATTCAATTATATAATCATATCATAACATCAATCTCAGCATATATTGGAAAAGTAGAGAGTTATCTTAAAAGGTTTATGCTTTTTTCCAACTCTAATATTTATAGTACATTAAAATATCATTGAAACATATTATGGAAGACTATATTCCATTTATAAAAAAATAGATTTCATTATTAAAAAAATATTTGTGAAATTAACGATGTTTCATACCTTCCTATTATGTTAAACAATTCCAAAGATAATTATGTTGTTGATGTTTCTGGTTAAAATATCAGTAGAAAGTAAACTAATGAGTTAGTATAATGGATCACCTTGTCTCAACCTCTATTTGGATCTGATTAACCTAAATATTCTTCTTATAAGATTGACTATGAACTATAATAAAGGTTAACATCAAAATATCTGATCATTGAACCTCTCCAAAAAGCCACAAAAACACATAAAAATCTATAATTCTCCATCTTAATTTTTGACGTAATTTTTTTACATAGAATTGTATTATAATATATCACCTAGAAACTTTTATGTACTGATCTACCATCATATCATGAACTATCATAATGAATCCTAGAGTTATATGAGCATTTATAAAATTATATTGATCCATTGATACAAAATAGTGAGAATAATGTAAAAAATTTCATTCATTTTTATCGTAATATTTTTAATTTTGAAGTTGGAAATACTAATATATTAGACTACTTAGAAATTATGGGTGTGTTTCACTTTGGGAATGAAAAATAAAAATTTCTTCATGAAGATATAATAATTACACCTCCTCTAAAAAATTATAGAATCACATTAATTATATCCCTCAAAACAATCTCCCATTTAGAAATGTACAATAATTGTATGATTCTATATAAGCATGAGAAATATTCTTAGTGAAATATCTTAGTTTTTTATTATATCATTGTTTTTAGGGAATTTCTAGAGCTGTATTTTTTTTATTTCATTTGTATTTTGGGTTATGTCCCTGAATAATGGAACTTTTTTAACCCTGGATAATAAAAATTTCCCTCTTCATGTGAACCTAGTGGATGGGGGTTTTATAGCTATGGACCCTGTGGTTTAAACATTAATATTTAAATTTATATCATCAATATATACATTTATATTTCCAAAAAAAATATTTTACATATGTATTTCTTGAAAAAAAAATTATCCCACCTCTTTATGTGCCAATTTTTTGTATTTATCATGGTCTAGCCTTTCATATTAATGTTTTTTTAAAAGAAAACATATATTGACTTAATAGAAAAATGTTATCTTCATCACAATTTCATTGAAGTTTTCTATAAATATCTTATATCACTATTAATAGCTCGACATATTTTAGGTTTAGTTAGGGATGAATATTCAACCAATCCTTATTATCAAATTTTAGTGGTATTATTTTATTTTCATGAAATTCCCATACCCTCCC
This sequence comes from Viscum album, assembly GCA_963277665.1. Taxonomy (NCBI): domain Eukaryota; kingdom Viridiplantae; phylum Streptophyta; class Magnoliopsida; order Santalales; family Viscaceae; genus Viscum; species Viscum album. The sequence goes on along the minus strand of OY728142.1, from coordinate 1,321,808,096 downwards.
TAGTGTAGGGATCCAAAATTTGATTTTTCAACCTAAATGTTGTTCTCACATTTATTTTTTCCAAAAAATAGAATAATCAAGTCAAGTAAAAGAATATATAATCTAGACTAATAAAAATTGAATAGTAATCTATTCTAAATTATGAAGGGAATTCCCTAAGAAACAATAATTATTTTTATGTTAGAAAGAAAAATATTATGACAGCTTAGATAATCCTTATGACCTAATTTTTGTTTCAAAAATATAAAATAATAACCAATAAAAATGGGATCAATGAGATGATTATTGATGAGGAATATATTAAAGTCTTCCATATAGTTTTTTTAAAAGGTGTGATAACCATTATTCTTTGACTTTTCAAGGATATAATTAAGATCACCACCAATAAATAATGGGTGATATCATCAGTTTAAAATGAAGAGTTCCTAAGTAAGAGTTATTTCTTCATTAACATTTAATTTGGCATAAAAAATAATAAAATATAAATATTGGAAATAAATATTTGTCTTAACCATAATAGGATCAGATGAGGGGTTAAATAAATCTACATAAATATTATTCTTGTAGAAAATTCAGATTTTTTTCCCTGGACACAGCTTTAATATCCCCTTAATAAAACATTTATCCATATAATGGTTGTTTAAGAAGTAATTTTGTTTAGGTTTTGTGATGAAAATTGTATAGATAATAGATGAATTTAACTCAAAGTAAATAAAATATCTCTTTTCAAGATAGTATATTCCCATATAATTTTATATAATGATATAAACTATAAAAAAATTTAGTAATCACATTTCCTTTTATTTTAAGATATTGTTCATAAAATTCATAAGACACACTTATCTTATTCATAATTTTTCATTACATGACAACACCACATGAATTGATTCCATTGATTTCTCCCCTTGGTGAACCCTTTTATAAGGGTTTTATAATTTCTCTAATCCTAATGATACTAATTAAATGAACTAGTTCAAGGATAGCATGATATCAGACTTACAAAGGAAGCCACATGTTTGAATCACCATCCACTGAGAATGGTAGAAAATACTCTGATGATATTGACAAATGGTTTTTTATTAGAGGCCACAGGCTTCAAAAAATACTTCTAATGAGACATGGGATAAGCCTAATCTGATATAGAATCATTTATAATGACATACATCTATAATACATTTATTCATGTATCTGACCATTTATTATCGAATAGATTTTTATATACCCTACCAATACTAATAGAATAATATGAGTGAATTATATTTTAGGTGACCAATAAAGGATAAAATTTTCTTATAAATAGATTAATACTTTAGATCGAGAGATTTTTTTAGATTGATGACTAAATCATGATTGTTTACTTGATGTGGCTTAGTCCTTTGGAGTAGCATCACTCTTGAGATCATCCTTCCTATGGTGATAGAGTTGTGGTATCCCCTCATGATGTATCTACACTAAGGTATTGGGATGAGTATATATAGAGGTACCAAAAACAACAATTACTAACTCACTCACCTTTATATTATCTAAGGTAATATCTTTTTTATTATACTAACATTACTAAAATATAACAAAATTTCTACCACTAAGATATTTTGTTAAGATAGCCTCATCACAAAAGGAATTCAAATGGATCTCATTTTCTCTAGAGTGCTCACCTCATTGGTATAAGGAGTTATTTATCTTACACAGATAGAGTAAACATGACCCTACTGGTGACATGACATGTATAAATTCACTTAATTTAATAAAAAACTATGCTAAAAAGGGATAAAATTTCGTATTCTAACAATGATCTGATAAAGAAAAGCCGCAGATAGCTCCATCTATAATCAAATTAGTGCTACCATGAAAACATTATTATAATAGTTGAAAAAAATTACAAAGAGAAAAATATAATATTCTATATGATTAATGTTCTCTAGGTTATGGAATATAATAGTTATACTTAATAGAAAAAGTTACATCAAAATTGTCTTCAGGTCCACACATTCATCGATGAGAGTCAAACCTTGAAAATGAGGAACTTTATTTCTTAAAAAATATGAAATCTAGATGGCCAATATTTGATGGAATCAAATTTTATAAAGAGATAAATAGAATAGGATTTATTATTTGGATAAAAAATTACCTATTTTACATAAATAAATTAAATAATAAAAATATAAACACTAAAACATAATCAATTATATACAATCTCTATAAAATTTAGATATAAGTGTTAAGGAATGAAAATTTGTTAGCAAAAAACACCTTTAGAAAAGAGAACGATGGACTCCATTTAATAAATTTTGATTCCTTGGATGTGATGGAAACCTATTGGAATTGTGGAGAGGTTAAAATTTACCTTTTGTGATTTTTAAGGAAATCATATAATGGGGGCCTATTTTTAAAGGACGGCATGAAGGAGGAAAATTCATTCAACCATTCAAAGAGGTTGTTAGAGCTATCTATGAGTGAACTGATGTTCCGTTGAGAGTTCTTTATAAAAACCACATGTTGGGATTATATCTCTAATTCCCAAAATTATAATTACCATCCATTTAAAATGAATCATCATAAATCAATTTCTATTATTATGTAATAAATTTTGAATTTAACTTCATACACTATTACAGGTTAAGATTAGTGAGTTTTTTAATTTGGAAAAAAGTTTAGATTATTGAAGTTCATGTTTAAAAATGCTTTTTTTGATTCAGTCACACATAGATATAATGAAATTTATTCTAAAAATAAATAAACATGTTATTGAATAATAAAAATGAGAGGTAAGAGTATCCATGGTATGGATCATTTTTTTGTTTAAAAAATATAATCATAATACAATTTATTGAAAAATTACTATTATACATATTTGTTTTACTCTTGGAGGTGAATCTCTAGTCACATGTATCAATATATTAATTGAATAATTACAAAAAAATTATATTATAATCCTCTTCATTAGGATATATTTAATCTTTCCTTGGAGAAATATCCTTTCATTCATTCATTTATTCATTATCTGTTGTTTGATACTCTTACATTTTCTTTAGGTTCATGTACATATCTTGTCGAATATGGTCCATAAGACCCTTAACTCATCAGTTAGTCATTTTTTCTCTAGTTACACCACTACATGGGGATATTTTTCATAAAACATTATAGTCTCGTTTTTTGAGAAGCAATCTATAAACAATGACACCGAAATATCTAATGAAAGTGCTCGTACTCTCTCACACAAAACAATTTCACTCATCACACCAGTATAAATAATATTTCTATCAGATGTATCATATCATAAGGTAATGAAAATTATTTTTTTAAATTTCCATTTATCCATTATACTTGAAAAGGAAGGTCTAACTGATTAGCCTTTAGATGCTCTATGACAACCATTTCAACTATGTTCTTTGAAATGATTATGAAAATTTGTTTGAGTTAGAGTCCATTGAAATTAATGGAAAGTATTTTTGGAATATATTACATAAAGAGACAATTATTCTAGTATTCCTTGAGTAAACTGGTTGATGGTTAGTCCTATACTTTATGAAATCTGCTAAAATTTCTTCATAAACTTCTACAGTTTATGATGAGGCTACTACAATCACCAATAAATAAACATGGGAACGAGTTGATATAGAAATAAAGAGATAAGGGTGTTGATATTTACCTTATATTACATGAAATACATCTCCTCAATCCATAGTTATATTATCTACTAAGGTATATAGAATGAATTCTCATAGATTCCCTCATGTAGGATCTTTGGTTTCCATAAGTTCATCAAAAATCATGATTCACTTAGATGGTTTCATATACCCAAAACCTAATATATTCCCTTTTTTAAATTAATTAATATAAAATATATATATATATACATGAAATAAAATGGTAATTAATTAACATTAATAATGAAGGGTGTGGATGCCAACTATAAGGGATGATGAAGTGACCTTTATTCCTCTAATACTAAGATCAATGTAGTGATGTTAACTTCCTAGTTTGCGAAAAAGGTATCAATATATAACATGAAATTTTATACTTTACATGATTATATTTTCATCTTAGATGATATTTCTATTCCTTGGTTCAAACCCAAGATTTCCTTGGTATCATTGGTCATGATCATTATTGATGAATCCTTCTAAGGGTAAGGAGTTGTTTGATTACATGTTGTTAAATGTCCAAACATTACTATATTGGAATTTTATTTTTAAATATAAATATTTTAGTATAATAATTTTTAGAAAAATAATGAAATAGGAAAACAAGTCCAAGATTCAGCTATCACACTTGAGAAAATACATATTTCTAGTTTTTTTCTAGCTCTTGCAAACTAGGTTTTTCTATGGAATTATTTATGCATGGATCAACCATCATCAACACTATAAGCACCTCCAATGGTTTGTGGGTCACATCCCATAATTTTTTCCCATGAGTGATTAATGTCTTCCCACGTGCCTTTTCTCCATGTCAATATTTGACCCAATTAGTGTCCCTCTGTGTGACTATTTTAGATAATTGACATGTGAAGGTGCTCCTTATAATTCATATCAAAGTAAGAGGGTATGGTTAGTTGTAGTATTGATTATAAAATTTAAAATATTAATGTAATAGATTATACCTCCTTTAAAAAAGTTATTCAACCAATATCCTCTTCCTTAGTTATATCATTTAACAATAAATATTCTTCAATAACATTATTTTCATCATCATTAGCATTATTAGTACTCTCTAATTTTATTCTTGGTATCATAAATACTCAATGTGTATAAAACTATTGAATAATGAAAATATAAACCAAAACCATTATTTTTTTAATATAATCATAGACATCGCCAGACTGAGAGGATATCAATCATCTATTTTTATCATGTGCTACGGCCTCAGCTTTTTGGAATTTTATTACTGACATTTTTTACTACAGATAGACCTTTTATGATAACATCTTCATCCATCTCAAACGTTGTGTGGAGTTTGACTTCTCACCAAAAGTCAAAAACCTCTTCTTATCTGCTATTGTAGAGCTCGTTCACATTATCTGGTATGATAGAAATGTCATTATTCACAATAATTACTCATCTAATATCATTGCAGGTCGAATGAGAATCTTGATTGCCATTAGAGATGCTGCCACAATACAGAAATCTAATTGTAACAACTTGATTGGTGATTTTGTGATCCTACTTAGTCTTCAAATTGATGGAATTTTCCCTCAGCCGAAAAGATTTCATGAGGTTTTCTAGTAATCCCCCCTTTCTGGATGGATCAAGATCAATGTAGATGGGGCTTCCAAAGGAGATCTGGTCCTGCGGGTTGTGGTGTGGTCTTCAGGGACTATCATGGTAACTTCCAGGGATGCTTCTATGGCAGCTACGGCTTCGCCACATCCCTTGAAGCTGAGATGTTGGCTCTCATCCATGCCATCCACTTTGTTAAAAAAGGATAGAATAGCATCTGGATTGAAAGTGACTCCACCACCATTGTTTAGGAAATTTAGAATGGGGTTATTCATCTTTCTTATCCTCTTACTGCAAGTTGAAAGAATTGACTCAACTCACTCCTGGAGCTTATCTATATTTCCACCCATGCCTACCATGAAGCTAATATGGTAGAAGATGCTCTTGCCAATAAGGGAATCAACTAGGCCATTACTTGGACTGATGAGTTGCCGATTGACCTACTCCCTCTTCTTGAGAAATATTGTAATAAAATTCCCTCTTTCATAATTTTGTAACCTTTTTGCTTGCTTTAATTAAATTTTGTCTTGGTCATTGACCAAGACATTTCCTTTAAAAAAATCTTCCAAGCATCCCTCCCCCTTAATTGTTTAAGGAATTGAGTGTTAATATGACTAAAAATTATTATTACTATTATTATCATAAACCCCCTTTTAAGTTATGAAGGGGAACCCATGACATCACAACTTAATCAACAACAAATCATCTACAGTCAATTCAAAGACAAAAACAACTCATTCAAAACAACAAATAAAGGCTTCTACCTAGCATCATAACCATGAATATTACCATCCACTTAATCATCGATGCTCAGCAAGCTGTCTCGTGCATAAATGTATGGACCTGGAACCGATGGCAATGCCATACCCTCTCAAACATCCAAATCCAAACATCAATGTAAGGTGAGAACTCTTTCCTCTAAACCTCCTCTAAAGCACCCCCTTATAGGTGAACTAGTTTCAACTTCCCTTAAACAATCCATAGGGCCACAATGAAAAACTTTTCACAAACAACAATCCACGAATTCATCAACATCACATGAAAAATATTTACAAAACCACATCACAGATTGTGGCTCCTCCGCCTTCCGACTCAAACATGAAACATCAAGCATCGGCATAAAAGAACCCCTTCACGAATCCAACTTCATTATCCAAGCATCAAAGGTTGCCTCTGGAGAAACAACCTCACTGACTGTGATTGCTACCTGGTCACCGGAGCCCATCGCAGCGATCCCACACTCCTCCCTCAGAACCGCAGTCTTAGATCTGAGCCAAAGAACCGGGAAGACGCGTATGGGCTCGAACCGAGTGAGCTTTGAAGTGGAAGAGGGGGAACCCGTGGGGACTAATAAAAGAGCCACACTGACACCATGAAGCAGTGAAATCGCCTCATACCATCCACCTTCAAGGCCACCATATAAATGAGACAAAGATCACCGAGTGCCAAAAACTATAAGAGAGGAATACCCAAGGACCGTGAGAGAAGAATGGGGAGGAAACACCGAGGGAATAGTACGCACACCTCCCCCCTCATAGACCATGACTTTAATGTAGTGTTGTTTCCTTTGTTAAATATTTCTTTCCATTGCCTTTAGATTATGTCATCACTATGATATAGAATAACATTTCCTTATACATGGCATCAAGATATGATTTATTCAATGTTTTTACATAATTTAAAAACATTTTCATTACAACTACATTTTTTTGTGATGTGATCATTATATCTCTATCCTCACATGTGTTCATCAACAAGAATTAGTATATAACAATAATATTCCACTCTTATGTAAAGATATAGGAAGTATAAAAGAATATTCTTTTCATGCTATCAAATTGATTTAAAAATATACAGTTTTTAGATGTTCTTTATATTATCTCTCCCAAGACCCTGACCACTTGTAAATATTCTTATCATTCCATGAGATATTATCACTCTTCTTTAATGTTGGTGGTTTTTTCATCGGGTTCTCTAGTTCAAATATTGTATTGTGTGAACACAAAAAAAATTGTTTGTTTAGTATGGTCTTAACATCACTTTCCCTGGTATAATCGACCAAACCCTATCAATTCTCTACAAATATAAACTAGATTTATAATATGATATGGTTATGGGGTTTATAATCCATACCACCCATGTGATATATGATTTGACCCCAAATAAATTAAAAAACATACAACCATAAATAGGGCCTTCCCTTATAGATTTACCCTTGAGATAATACAACATAGACAATATCAGCATGACTAAGTTGTTTTTATTTACACTTTGTATCTATATTACCAAGATAAATTTCATGGATCTTACTCTATTGTGTGATATACACACTAGAAATAGATAATATTTTATAAAAAATTACAATGAAAACCACCATGTATACCTAAAGAGAAAAACCATGAGTTTGTTCCTAGCCTACATAGTATAATTTCTTATTTCAATAATTTAATGTATAAGCATAAGGATACATGATTGAACTCATAATATATGGTTATTTGAAATTTTATCTAATAAAATGATCAACCTAACCATAAAATTTCATTTTTATGGTTGTACGAAGGATAATTATAACAATTCCAGTCCCCATATTAAGTATATCCATTTACTTTATAGGTTCCATCATCACATTATTCTATTCAATGGTTGGAGTGAAAATCATTCCATACATATATCATTAAATATTGGATCCTTATTAATCGTGTTCACATTTTTGAGGATTATCAGGACCTATCAATATATAAGATATAATATTTTATAATTGATGATAAATTTTTTAATTATATTAATTATTATCTGTTTTTAGTGGGGGTTTTTTGAGATATATACTACCTTGTTCATATCAATATCCTTTTTTCTCCATTCAATTATGAGAATCCTTAGTGGACCCATTAGAGACATCCTTAGTCTATCATGAAGATGCCCATGGTATAGATATTCTAGTCATAATTTCATCCAGATTAATGATCAATGAGAGACATATGAAATATTTTCATGAAGTTAAAAAATTATGATTGAGAAGCCTCATATTACTTGTTAAATGTTAATGGAATTTACCAAATGTAGTAGCTTACCCTGACACTAAACCATTTAATATATTGCACAGTCAATGATTCATTGCCTCATATTTTATTAAAATTCCTTGTAATCTATGGATTTTTTCAATCATGGATCTAATGAGGTTAAATGATGGTTGTATCACATAGAAACCTAATCAAATAAATAAGTATTCATTATAATACTAGGTAACTTATCAAACAATATGTCTATCATATTGACATACGATTGTGAATTATTGTATGAAATTGCACTAGAAATCAGCAAATATATTAGAAATAGAGAAAAAATATATAATAGAATATTAATTATAATGTACTTGTACCATTTTTTATTACATAAATAAGAAATCCTAAAGGTTATGTCATAAAAAAATGAGCTATGTTAAAGATGTCCACAAAATAAATTCGGAAAAATAAAATTTCTCATTTAATGACTAATTAAAAGGTAGTTAAAAAAATTTCAATATAATCATATATCACCCAAATAAAAAATTCATGATTGAGTGTGGACCTCATGATTTTTACATGGCCACCTACAAAATGAATTTACTATATAATTATTATAAAGGGAGTATTTTTTTTGTTGGTTATTATATTTGAGAGTTTATTTTAATGAAATAGAGTGAACATACTCTAATATTTAATTGGATGATTTTTATTTTCTACATATATAGTATTATTAGGTTAATGGTTATCATTTGGTTTTCCCTTATATGGGAATCGAGAATCATTATAATAGGTTATTATTTTTTCTCAGAATTAAATCCATTCTATTAAAAAACTATTATTAATGGTAGGGGGACTTATTGACACTTGAAAAAATGATAGGTACTTTTTCCTTGATGTTTAAAATAATATTGAGATAATTCCATAAAATAGTTACACATTTTCATGATTAAATAGTGGAAATAATTAATAAATTTCATGGCATTGAGGGATCAATGTAGGGTTACCTTTGTATATCATCGAACTTTTTTTTATCATCATTTATGGTTGAATAAATGTTATGTTTTTAGTCACATATATCCTCTATAACCTCATGTCATTTTTTATTGGAGGATGGTCATTTATATTTCTAAAATACTTTTACATGATTTAAATATCTATAATTCATGGAAGAATTTTTTATTCCAATAAATTGTCCTCTAACAAATAATTCAAGACCACTGGGATTTTTATATACATGAACATTATTAAATCCCAACATTTTCAATTATAATTTTAATAGAGTCTTAAAATGGGATCTAATTTAGTTATATTCCATAAATATACATCTAAAAGTGGAATAGATTCTTTATATAGGAATTCCATGGCTACATCCTCTCTTTTTAATAGCATTGGATCATTTTCCTAAATGCATATGTTCTTCATTGAATGATACTTGAATAATACCACCATATTAAACATATATAGTTTCCCACATCATGTCTTCATACCCTTTATGAATTCCATAATTTTGCATAAATCTAAAATACTATAAGGAATATGGGATCAATGAAGTATTTATTTCCCTCTAAAAAACAATCTACCATCACATAAGATTTGATGAAGGGTAGCCATATTAGTGAAAGATATTATCTAAAACTATTAACAATAGCTTCGAATTCATAAAAAATGGAACTGTTCATAATAATTTAAACTAGTTCCTGGTTCCTTGTTATCCATGGACACCCACCTATGCTGAATCTAACCCAATCACCTTTATTTACAAAAAGATATTTCTACCACACTTTATCCCATGTTACACCCTTGAATTGATAATTCCACCAAACCTAACTCCACAACCGCTAGATATACATGACTTGATAAATTTTAATATTCATATTGACTTCATAATTATGTATTCCATTGATAATGAGAATTATTTGGTTGTCCTTATCTCTCAATTGAATCCTCAGAGAAGATTAAATACTTTATTCCTTTGATAATTAGAATCATTTTTCATAAAAGATCAAGGAGAACCCTCTAGTTTCATGAATCTCATCATCAATAAACTGAAGTAGAATATATATATCTCAATAATATGATTACCATCATCATTTCCAATTAATCATAAAAAGTTATAAAAAAGTTTCTAACCCAACACTTGTGATAAATTGTGCTATTTCCACTAACCAGGACAATTTTTATATCTCTTCTAAACATGGATGTAGGTTACAGTCATGGATAGGCTACCCATGGTGTCTATTCATGTGGCTATATCCCTCAAGGATATGTTCAATGTCATGGACTATGGGTATAACCCATCATTATAAAATTTTACATGGGACTATATCCACATATACACCATATACCCATGGGTAGTGGATCATCGATATAACACTAACAAATATCCATTTGAAATAACACATGGTACTATGTAAAAAGAAATTAAACTTCATTGGTTTTCGAACCCGGGTCTCACACAAGTAGAGTAAATGATAGTACCACTGAATAAACACAATTATTACATATTTAAAAAATATGAGAGATTACATATTTTTTATTTGTGACTATTTAATTAATATAAGGATATTATGGTGTGAGTCTAAAAACCACAATTCAATATACCTAGGGATATTGGCTCCCTTTAGTAATTGGTGGGGTCCATATGTAGATATAAGTGACCTGTATTCATGGGAACATCAACCCATTTTTTAAGGTCACTGATTGGGGGTAAATACATATGGGAACATCGTCCCATGATGAAACGTTCCCTATAGTTATGGGTCGACCCCACTAGTGGATTTAACATTACCTATAGCCATATGTGTTTCTTTAATGTGGATATATTCCACAAAAAAACCATGTTCAGTCTTGATATGGGATATAACCCCATTTCTATAGCCCAAATTTTCAATACACTAATGTAATATCCAATTCTTCGTCCACTATTTAACATCACCCATGAATCTAGTCCTCCACCCTCCTATCTAGTTACCATCATATGATATATTAAATACAATGAACCTTTATCCTATTGTAATCATTAATCATAAAGAGCTACATATACCAAAATTTGACTTGAAACCATTCCTATCCAACCATGCCAATAGTTCCTAGTCATATTACAATAAACAAAAATATAGAATGTTTCATTCTTTATAACATCATACTAATCAAAATTTATCCAAGTTAAATGAACTTAAAAGTCATAACCATTGGTTATGGAAACATGATTGTAAAAGAAACCATAACAATCCATATCATAAGACTATAAAGTGTAAAGATTTTCTCATTAAATTTCATTAATCTATTTATGTTTTGATTAGCTATATAGGGATATTTAGGAATCCCCTCCCAAAGATCAAATCCCAACTCAAAAAAACAATTATAATCCCTAAAAGGTGATAAATTATAGAGACATATATATGGATTTAAACCATTAAATAAAGTATAAATGCAATAAATACAAATAATGTTTTATGCCTACAATTATCTCATAAATTTTTTGTTTCAATCAATTGATTTCACTCTATGTGAGCCTAAAATTATTTTCAATAAGGATAATACTGACAAGTATTAAATCTATAATAGAATGATAGAATAGTAAATAATATTTTTACCAAGATGGGATAATATTGATTACTTTTAAATAAAAAAATATCCCATATTCTCTACCCTAGGATATCGAGAGGTCACCTTCCATCGAAAATTTAGAGAGGTACCAGAATAAATCACAGTCCCAAATCAAAATTTAGGAAACATACAAAATACATATAAATTTTTCAATAATATAAGGCATATTCCTATCCACTCAAAATGATTTATTAGAAACTTTAATTATATCATAGGTATGTATTCATCCTTAATTAATCTAATTAAAAAATTATCCTTCCAATTATGTGGATAGTGATTCCTTACCATATCATTATTTAACTATCAATCATATATACAAAACCTTAATCATCTATATGAATTATTATTAGTGTTTTCCATGTGGATTCTTTATACTAAATAGACAATCAATACAGTAATTCATCAAATTGAATCCTCGTTATCTATATCTCTATTAACACCATGTTATAATCCACTATAACAATATAATAAAATCCTAGACCTAGGTAAATCCAAAAATCAATCACTCTCTTCAAAGATAAGCTCACAATTTCATTTGGAAACATGTTATAATAATACTTTATTAAAATAATTAACTCTTCTCTACCAATATTGGTTGTATAAAGGATTAATCTTTCCAATTGTGATGTAATATATTTTTTCCCAATCCATATATACCATAAAAAAAACAAAAATATCCACAACCAACACCACATGATTAACATATTTTGTAGAGAAAATCATAATTCATCAATATAAATATATTGAATCATGTTTATGGAATAATAAAACAATACCATTGATAAAATTATATTTTTTCCTCTGTATGTATAATAGAATTTATGTGTATCATCACCCCAAAACCAGCTCACAAATATACATCTCGTCCAATGTATTCTAGAATAAAACTAGAGTAATAAACTCTAATGAACTTTTAATATTCTATACAAGAATATATAACTTATAATTTTAGGAGCTGTTTGATAAATAAATTCAAGGAACCACTATCAGCATAAAAATGAATGTGTTGGGTATATCTGAATGATATATAGAAAATACATTATTCCCCCATTTCATGAATACTCATGGAATCTAGTTTCCCTATACCTTCTCCATATACTCATTATTCATTAATATTCCAACTAACAATATTCTAGTTGGATATTTGTTGTCTTTCACTATGTTTTCCACCTCCAGGACCACCCTATGTTGCCTATCCAAATGCTAATCCATCTTGATTATTCTATAAAATCTAATATTGAGGAGGCTAACAAAAATTATGTTGTGAGGAATCACCAATCACACTCTACCCAATAATCCTTGATATTACATCGAATGATAGAAACAAAATATAATGATAGACCATATCTACATAAGAGGAACATTTAAATACTTGAATCCTAAAAGAGTGTTATATACTACCCACATTATATAATAGATATTACACATACTATTGACTCTATGAAATATTATGAACCTTGATTTATTCAACAAAACTAGATCATTCACATTATTATTTACATTGAGTAACACATTTTTTGTATTCCCAAGAGAAGTTCCTATAGTATATAAAAATTTTCCACCATATCATCCATTTATAATGGTGTTATAATGGAACATAGGTAAATCATCCCAAAAATATTGCATATCTCAGGGATCAATGATCTCTGAAAATATTGATCTCTTAACATTTCATCAGCCATTAAATCAATATAATATCATATTAATTCCATAATATACACATTAAACATTGTCATAGAAGAAAACCCTACTATATAACAAACATCTCTTTCAACCAATGATGGATAATAATCTCTAATTGTAACTCTTATATGAATAAATCCTAAAAATGATTTTATATAATCACAAAAAAATTAATATTTCTCAAACATATCACCCATTACTAATGTTCAATAACTTAAAATAGACTAACCCATAAGGAATAAAGTTCTCATTATTTTAGGATTAGTTAAAAAGCTATATCAACCTCTTATAAACCAATTCTCAATATCATGAAAATAATTATACCCCTCATTCATGTGGATCATATCCTTAAAAAAATAACTCATGTTCATTATACATGATTACCCGTCCTCTGGGTTTAATTTTCAACACAAAATCACCAGTTCATGATCAAAAACCTTATAATGTCCTGAAATTAAAAAGTAATAACCATGTATTTTATAATGTGTATGGCATGAAATACCAAGAACGTAAGGGAAAATAATATCATGAGACTCTGCTCTATATTTAATATTTTAAATAAATTAAATACATCACATATCTTGTAATTCATGAAATACTAAGTCAGATTGTGTTACACAAAAGAGAGACATTCTTCGATAGCTTGTGTTACATGCAATATTGAGTTTCACCAATTAATGAGAAATGAAAATAAGAATCCATTGGATATAAAAAAGAAATATATTGATGTTTATACTTCCCATGAGTTTTATCTTAGTAAAAATAATTAATTAAAATTAGTGAATAATTTTAATAAAACATATATGTTATATATTCAATCAATATTTTAATATTTATCTATTATATTTGATATGCATAAGATAAAAACAAACCCAATTTCACACATAAAAACCTATATTTTCATAAAACTAGTTTTACCAGCTTTTAATGGAGAACCTATTTTAAATCCAAATTTTGACACATTTATAAGTTATATTTAAAAAATAATTTTCTTATTTTTAATTGGGACATAAAATTTTACTTTGGTTAAATTTTTTAATTTTTTTGATAAAATTCATATTTAATGAATAATGAAAAAAACTGCATTTTAATTCAAAACTTCTTTTTTGCCTAATTAATTTATATATTTATACTATAATTTTAATTGGTTTTAAAGTATATTTATATTATTTTTTATTATTTAATCCAATTTTGCTCATTGTACTCAATTTCAAACTGAAATTATATACATAAACATTTCAAAATTTTAAACATTTCACTTTAAAACCCCACTTTTTAGTTTCGTCTGCAGAATTAATTTTAAATATTATTTTCCTAGTTATGTAAATTGAATTAGGTGAAATTGATTTAATATTTGGAATAATAAGTTATAAATTAGGTTTTAATTTCAATTTCATTTTTTGGTATAAAAAAGTTACCATGGTAAAAAAAGTATTTACCATTGTATAGGTAAAATTGTGGCAAGGGTTAAAGTTAAATAATAAAAGGTTAACATACCTAAAAATTGAAACATTTAATGGTTGGTTGATGTTTTTATATACCCTAAACATACTAGAAAACATTAAATGAAATTATTATTATTTTTAATTAATTCCACCTCAATGTGGTTAGCTATTAATATAAACTAATCAATAAATTAACCACTTGAACCCACCTCTCCTCAAGTATAAATAACAACCCTCACCTCTCCATTTCGACCAAAAAAGACTTTTAGATCCTCAAATTTCTGACCAAAACTCTCATACTTACTATCCACACGTCCAAGTGCTTATGGTCTCACCAAAATAACAAATCCAAGGTCCTCAAGTGTCTTTCAATGAGGGGATATTCAAGAGGTAATTTTCTCAAAGTACCTCTCTTAAATTTTTTTTCTTTTTCTAATTTCTCTTTACCTCATTCATCCATAAATTCATGATAACTCCAGAATAATGTATATACTAAAGTGGTATTTTTTTAATGGAATATTTCATATCCATGTCGTTTCTCACCACCTCTTATTCAATGAAATGAAATTTTTTTCCAAGTTATATCGGTTAATCAACTTCGTGAATAATGTTTTTGTTATTTTTCCATTACCACCATCATGGATGGTCTTAAAACTATTTTTATGCTAAAATAATATTTTAATATTTATATTATAACCTATTTAATATTCTGTAAATGTTATATTATGCATACCTTCATGCTTTCCATATTGTGGTTATACGATAACTTCGTTTGGGAACGTGTGGACTATCTCATCCTCAAAGTGATGTGATTCACTAACACTATACATAGAATGTATAAAGGATGGTTCTAATTAAACATATGTGACATCAAAAACATTTATATTATATTAAATAAATAATTATATTTCTATAAATATAATATATATATATATATATATCATTTTCTTTATTAGCATTTCACACACATAAAAAGTGATAACATTATTCATGAATGTGTGGACTACCACCTCCTCGACACGATGTGATTCCTTTTATATAAAATAATTCTATATATAAGTATATATTATTAAATAATATGTTATTTATGAAATTATTATCATTATATAAATATATAATGATACATACCTTCTTTACATAATGATCATTGAAAAATTGGAACGTTACTCATGTGTACGTGTGGTATACCATTTCCATGAATGTAACATTAGTTTATTTTTCATAACCATATTCAATTATTGATTTTAAAATTAAAATTATTGTATAAATATGATAATTATTTCATGGTTATTATTCTGAATATTTTATATCATTACCATTTTGACCATAGTTGACTAACAATTGTTGTTTTGATACATAAACCGAAATTGGTCAAAACACCCAATCTAAGCATAATTGTTTAATTAGTTATACACAACATGGTAATAATTGAAATAAAAGTAATGATAAACATGAAAAATTTTATAAATCAAGTATAAAATTAATAAAAGTTTATTATATAGGAATATAAAGGATGTTCACCTGAAAGGAAACTCAAAATAAGGGATTCTTGTCTCATTTCCAATCTGTGAGGCATACTTATTTTTTGTGCACCTAATTATTTATATATGGTGTACATACTACCACATTGACTTATAATATCATGAATTATATTATATTATCATGAATTATATTATCTTCATGGTATTTTCATAAAACCATTTTTACCACCTTTTAATAGAGAATATATTTTAAATCTAAATATTTACATAGTTATAACTTATATTTTACAAAATAATTGTCTTATTTGGAATCAAGAAATAAAAATTTACTTTGGTTTATTTTTTCTATTTTCTGATAAAATTCATATTTAATGAATAGTGAAAAATACTGTATTTTAATTCAAAACTGCTTTTTTATGTACTTTATTTATATAGTTATAATATAATATTAATTAGTTTTAAAGTATATTTCGATTAGTTTTTATCATTTAATATAATTTTGGTCATTTTAATCAATTTCAAACTGAAATTAGATACAAAATCATTTCAAACCTTTGAACATTTCACTTTAAAACCCTACTTTTTAGTTATGTCTATGGAATTAATTTTAAATATAATCTTCCAAATTATTTGAATTAAATTAAGTAAAATAGATTAAATATTTGGAATCATAATGTCTAAAATATTTGTTAAGTTCAATTTCATTTTTAGGTATAAAAAAGTTACCATATTAAAAAATTTATTAACAGTTGTATGGCTAAAATTGTGACAAGGGTCAAAGTTAAAAGGTAGAAGCATAACATAGATAAATATTTCAGAATTTAATATTTTTTTGAGTTTTAGATCCACCATAACCATAATAAACAACATTAAATTAATGTCTAATTCATTTACTATTGTTATCTTTTAATATAAACTAATCAATAAATTAATCACTTGAACCCACCTCTTCTCAAGTATAAATAACAACCCTAACCTCCCCATTTCGACCCAAAAAGTATTTTATCTCCTCAAATATCTAAAAAAACTCTCATAATAACTATACCTATT
The DNA here is from genome assembly GCA_963277665.1 of Viscum album. Lineage (NCBI taxonomy): Eukaryota > Viridiplantae > Streptophyta > Magnoliopsida > Santalales > Viscaceae > Viscum > Viscum album. The sequence goes on along the minus strand of OY728142.1, from coordinate 1,321,790,604 downwards.
TCTAATTGCATCTGGTATCATGAAAATACCAAATATAAGGTCCTCAAGGGTCTTTCAAGTAGGGGATATTAATGAGGTAATTTTCTCAAAATACCTCTCTTAATTTTTTTTTCTTTTTCTACTTTCTCCAAACCTCCTTTATCCATCAATGAATGATAACTATATAATCATGTATATAATTGATTTTTATGTTTATAATGTAATATATCATTTCCATGTTGTTTATCACCTCCTATTATTCAAAGAAACAAAAAAAAATCCAAGTTATGCTAGTTAATCAACTTCCTGAATATGGTTTTTATTCTTTTTCCATTACTACTTTCATGGATGGTATTAAAACTATTTTTATGGTCAGATAATATTTTAATATTCATATTATAACCTATTTAATATTATTTAAATGTTATATTAAACATACCTTCATGATTTTCATATTGTGGTTATACAATAACTTCATTTGGGGATGTGTGGACTACCGCCACCTCAAAGAGATGTGATTCGCTCACACTATACATGGAATGTATAAATTATGGTTATAATTAAACATATGTGACATAAAAATATATATTATATTCAATAAATAATTATATTTCTATAAATATAATATATATATATATATGTATGTATGTATGTATGTATATCATTTTCTTTATTACCCATTCACACATATAAAAAGTGATAATGTCGTCCATGAACGTGTGGACTACCACCTCCTTGACACGATGTGATTCCTTTTACATAAAATAATTATATATATAAGTATATATGATTAAATAATATGTTATTTATGAAATAATTATCATTCTATAATGATATAATGATTCATACCTTCTTTACATAATGATCATTGAAAAATTGGAACGTTACTCATGTGTACATGCGGTCTACCATCTCCATGAATGTAACGTTGGTTCATTTTTCATAACCATATTAAATTATTGATTTTAAAATTATAATTATTGTATAAATATGATAATTATTTAATGTTTATTATTTTGAAGTTTTTATATAATGACCCTTTTGACCATAGTTGACTAACAATAGTAGTTTTGACACATAAACCGAATTTGGTCGAAACACTCAATGTAAACATGATTTTTTAAGTAGTTGTACACAACATGGTAATAAGTAAAATAAAATTAATGATAAACATGAAAAAGTTTCTGAAGAAATTATTAAATCAACAAAAGTTTATTATATAGGAATATAAAGGATGTTCACCTGAAAGGAAACTCAAGGTAAGGGATTCTTGTCTCATTTTCAATCTGTGAGGCATACTTATGTTTTGTGCCCTAATTATTTATATATGGTATACATAATACCACATTGAATTATAATATCATGAATTATATTATATTCATGTTATTTAAATGTTTTATTTAAGGATTATTATCTTTGGGTTTTCCAATTCATTTTTCACTACATTAATAAGGGGTCTTCATCTCAATTTACATTCCATTGAGACATAATTGTTGTTATACACATAATTTCATTTATATGGTTTACATAATACCATTTTACATGATATATCATGAATCTACTTACTTTAATGATATTATAACTTTCATTTAATTTTATTCCTTCATGAGGATATGATTTAAAATGTTTCAAAGTGGTATAGAACATTTTGGAATGTTTGAAGATTATTTTCCAACAAAATTAATACTAATAATATTTAATTGGTATTTCCATTTGAATAAATTAAATATACATTGTTAAAAATTACTTTTATTCTCCTTTTTTTAATCTTAACTATATTAAAGTACTAGTTCCATTTTTCCAATTTTTTATACTCAAAGTGTTTTATAAAAAAAATTTAAGAAAACTTTACTTTATTTATCTCTTTATTAGGAGAACCTATTTTCTTATAAAACCCATGTTTTATTAAATTGTTTTAAAAAATAATTTAGTAAATTCATTTCTACCCTTTTTTTATTTTACTTATGTTTTAAAATAAATCTTCTTTTCACCTTTATGCCAATGTATTTTTCAACCTTTTTACCATGAAAAAAGAATGTTCTTTTATCTCATATGGCTTGTACGAATTTATAAACCATCATTTCTTTGAAGCCTCCTTTTCAGGATTAAAAGGTTTATTTTTAAATAAAATTCTATTAAAATTAATTTTCACTAAAAACTATTTTTAAAGTTTTTTTCAAAAGAAAAGGATATTTTACTCAATAATATTTTTAAAATTTATTCATTTATTTCATCAATAACCACAACCATCTATTTTTGCGCCACATGAGATTTGTTATATTGATACCTTCTTTATTCTTCATGTGGATTATTTAAGATTTATTTGGATAGGATTTTATTCAAATTCACTTCCTTGATTCATTCTTGAAGTCCCCTTGAAATATTCAACTTCATATGATCATTGAGCATTGAATTTCCTTTAAATATACATTTCACTTATCATAGATATTACTATATTACAAATAGTATACCATTTCTAATATGAGGTTTTTTTATTAAATGGTGAATTATTTATAAATATATATTTCTCATTCAATATAGTTAATTGATATGTAATATTAGTTATTTTTATTATTCAATATGAATAATGTTTTGGATTGGAAATGATGGGTGGATACCTGACTTTATATAGCTCCTTGATGCATTGATGGGTTCTCATAAGACAAATAGTTGTGTAAATGGATTTTTACCCTTAGTTTTAAACCATATTGTGAAAGGTATTTATGGTAATTGGTTTTCATATGTCTCAGACATAACGCCCAAAAATTAAGCATTGCCCTCATATTTGTTTCAGATATTATTCATCCATGAGATTTTTCATCAACATATCTATGGATATAGTTTATTTCATTTCATTGATTAAATGGCATGTTTTTTAGTTTTATACCTTGCGACAATGATTTTTCTTTATCTAGTTATTTGAATGGAATGTATTTTCATTTATTACCTTACCATATTATTTATTTATTTATATCTTAGTTTATTGATTAAATGGTATGTGTGATTAGTTATTTACTATTCCATAATTATTATTCTCATTGATTCTTTATTTTTTTTATGCAATATTTTTTCCTTATTGGTCATTTTATCTTGCCCTTATTATTTTTCTTTCCCTAGGAATCCAAGAAGCATACAATAAAAGATATACATGGTTTTACTAGATGTATTAGAGTTATCCTTGAAGCTATTTATTTATAAAGAAGAAAAAAATATTTTGTAATTAGTATTTTCATTTATAATTAAATACTCATTTAAGTATCTAGTTTTCTAAGACTACTAAACTAAATGGTCCTTCATGGCTCAATTCCTTGAAATCATGTTATTATAATTGATATAAGGAATTGGATATAGGCTATCTAGGGTTGGTTCACTACATTTTTTATCGAAGGAAGTTTAGTAGAAATCTTGGGAACTATATTTTGGAAAAATTAGATTAAATAACATAACCCTAAGATATAATTTGAGGAAAATTATATATGAAAACCCTATAATTTTGGATTAAGTGGTTCTTACTAGTAATACATCCATGTCTAGATACTACAAGTGTATGTAGTTCTGGCACAGATGTACCTAGGAGTAACAACTTCCACAACGTGTTATAGGCCTAAATCAGGGTAACCTGGTACATAACAACGGACCTTACTGTGCACCTAGTCTGACACTCTTGGGGGATATGCTTTGGATAATCCACATTTTTGTTACAAAACACTAGGAGGGATTATGATAATGAATGGTCAGGGTTATACCTAAGGTCTTTTAGATTGTGGATAAAGTGTCATGATTTAGAAATCCTATAAATGATTTTATGGATAAACCCTAAATCAAGGAAGGACCTATGTGGAAATAAATGGATGAAGTATTTATTTATTGAGGTCATATTATTTGAAATTATATTTAGTGATTAACCTTATTTCAAGGATCTCTATCATATTTCTTTTGTAAATTATATAAATTTGGCTTTAGAAAAGTAAAAACTATATTCCAGGTGACAACTAATCAGGTCAGACAAGGCTGAGGATCTTGAACCCATGAATGAAGTATGATAAGGGTTTCATGCCAGCAACTAACCTACATAATGTCCTGGTTAATATGTCATGAATTTTAGTTAAAAATATTGAAAAATAAATGATAATGATAAACCATTGGTATCAATTAAGAGTTTTAGAGATTAATATATTAACCATATTAACTTTGGAGAATAGTTAGAGACAAATAGTTAGACTTGTCACTCTTTTATGGTCCTTACAATATTTTAAATGTTTTAGTGCTTTAATAATAAAAATTAATTTTTAATGAATTAGAATTTGATCGAAGCATAACCAAAAGATGAAATTGTTATTATAAAGAAATTATATTTCCTTGTATTCTTATTCATCATAATAATTACTAAACATTAAGAAAATGAAAAAAAATTGTTGTCCTAATACCTTAATTTATGTTGAACCGATGGTCTACTAAATCATCAGAGACTTATGGCTCTAAGGACCTAAAATTTTTATTCATCAATCACTTGTTTTTTATTGATGAACTCATTCCATCTCTATAAATATTTATTCTTTTCTTAAAATGAATACCTCTACTTTCCACTAATGTTCTCTTACATAGATACTTAGAGACATGGTAGTCCATGTGACATTTGTACTTTATATTCTCTATTTTATAGAGGGTGAATTATGAACCCTTATCATGATGTGGTATTTCAAAAATATAAAGTATCAAACAATATATCACCATAATTGAGTTGAAATTGTGAGGGTGTAATTTAATTAAGGTGGGGATAATGCAATGCCTCAAAATTCCAAAGTAAGAACCTTGTATTTAATAGCATGTATGGCATGCGACACCAAGAACATAAGGGAAAACAATAACCCAATACTATACTTTATTTTTAATATTCTAAATAAATTAAATACATGATATATTTTTTAATTCATGAAACACTAAGTTATATTTAATTACATTCAAGAGAGACCTTCCTCGATAGCTTGCGTTACACGCAATGCCGAGTTTCACCAAATAACATTATCTTATTAAAATATTTTTATTTAATACAATATGATATAACATAACCATTATATTAGTAGTTATGAATATTATTAACTAAATTATGAAAATTTATGTCTTATATAAAAATAAAATGAATTCATGGGTTACTAATTAATGAGAAATGAAAATAAGAATCAACTGGATATAAAAAGAAATATATTGATTTTTCTGCTTCCAAGGAGTATTATATTAGTAAACACAATTAATTAAAATTATTGATTTATTTTAAAGAAAAATATATTTTATATATTAAATCAAATATTTTTTATATTTATTCATTAGGTTTTATATGCATAAGATAAGAACAAACCCTATTTCATACATAAAAACCTATATTTTCATAAAACCAATTTTACCACCTTTTAATGGAGAACCTATTTTAAATAAAAATGTTGACACATTTATAAGTTATATTTTAAAAAATAATTTTCTTATTTTTAATCAAGAAATAAAAATTTACTTTGTTTGAAGTTTTGTATTTTTCTGATAAAATTCATATTTAATGAATAGTGAAAAATACTGCATTTTAATTCAAAACTGATTTTTTATCTAATTTATTTATATAGTTATACTATAATCTTAATTAGTTTTAAAGTATATTCAGATTATTTTTTATCATTTAATCCAATTTTTTTCATTGTAATCAATTTTAAACTGAAATTAGATACAAAAACATTTCAAACCTTTGAACATTTCACTTTAAAAACCCACTTTTTAGTTATGCCTATAGAATTAATTTTAAATATAATCCTACAAATTATATGAATTAAATTATTTAAAATGTATTAAATTGGAATAATAATTTCCAAAATATTTTTTAAGTTCAATTTCATTTTTAGGTATAAAAATGTTACCATGGTAAAATAATTATTTACCGTTGTATGCATAAAATTGTGACAAGTGTTAAAGTTAAAAGTTAGAAGCATAACATAGCTAAATATTGCATAATTTAATGGTTTCTTTGAGGTTTGTATAGACCCTAACCAGAATAAACAATATTAAATTAAATTATAATTCATTTACTGTGGTTATATTTTAATATAAACTAATCGGTAAATTAATCACTTGAACCCACCTCTCCTCAAGTATAAATAACAACCCTCACCTCCCCATTTGGACCCAAAAAAATATTTTAGCTCCAAAAATATCTAAAAAAACCTATCATAATAAATACACCCATGTCTAAGTGCTGTTGGTATCACCAAAATACCAAATACAAGGTCCTCTAGGGTCTTTCAAGGAAGGGATATTCAAGAGGTAATTTTCTCAGAGTACCTCTCTTAATTTCTTTTCTTTATCTACTTTCTCCTCACCTCATTTATCTATCAATGAAAGATAACATCAGAATAATTTATATACTATATGTTTATGTTTCTAATGTAATATCTCATATCCATGTTGTTTCTCACCTCCTCTTGTTCAATGAAATGAAATAGTTGTCCAAGTGATGCCAATTAATCAACTTCGTGAATAATGTTTTTATTCCTTTTCCATTATTGTTTTCATGGCTGGTATTAAAACTATTTTTATAGTCAAATAATATTTTTATATTAATATTATAACCTATTTAACATTATGGAAATTTTATATTAAACATACCTTCATTATTTTCATATTGTGTTTATACGATAACTTCATTTGGGGATGTGTGGAGTACCGCCTCCTCAAAGAGATGTGATTCACTCATACTATACATAGAATGTATAAATTATGGTTATAATTAAAAATATGAGACATAAAAACATATATATCATATTCAATAAATAATTATATTTTTTGTAAATAATATATATATATATATCATTTTCTTTATTACCCTTTCACACACATAAAAAGTGATAACGTCGTTCATGAACGTCTGGACTACCACCTTCTTGACACGATGTGACTCATTTTATATAAAATAATTATATATATAATTATATATGAGTAAATATTATGTTATTTATGAAATAATTATAATTATGTAATGATATAATAATACATATCTTCTTTACATAATGATCATTGAAAAATTGGAAAGTTACTCATGTGTACGTACGGTCTACCATCTCCAAGAATGTAACGTTGGTTCATTTTTTATAACCATATTCAATTATTGATTTTAAAATTTTAATTAGTGTATAAATATGATAATTATTTCATGGTTATTATTCTTAATATTTTATATAATGAACCTTTTGACCATATTTGACTAACAATAGTTGTTTTGACACAAAAACCAAATTTGGTAAAAACACCTGATGTAAACATAACTATTTAATTAGTTGTACACAACATGGTAATAAGTGAAATAAAAGTAATTATAAAAATTAAAAAGTTTATAAATAAATTATAAAATTTAAAAAAAAAGTTTATTATATAGAAATATAAAGGGCGTTCACCTGAAAGGAAACTCAAGGTAAGGGATTCTTATCTCATTTTTAATCCATGAGGTATAATTATTTGTTATGAAACTAATTATTTATATATGGTGTACATAAAACTACATTGACTTATAATATAATGAATTATATTATATTCATGGTATTTAAATGTTTCGTTTAAGGATTATTACTTTTGGGTTTTCCAATTCATTTGTTACTACATTAGTAAGGGATTTTTTTCTCAATTTACATTCCATTAAGTCTTAATTGTTTTTATGAAACTAATTTAATTTATATGGTTTACATAATACCATTTTACATGATATATCATGAATCTCCTAAATTTAATGATATTATAACTTTCATTTAATTTTATTCCTTCATGAGGATATGACTTAAAATGTTTCCAAGTGGTATGGGATACTTTGGAATGTTTAAATATTATTTTCTTCAAAAAATAATACTAATAATATTTTAATGGTATTTCCATTTGAGGAAATTAAATAAAAATAGTTAAATAATTAATTTTATTCTCCTCTGGTTAATCATAACCATATTCAGGTACTAGTACCATTTTTCCACTCTTTAATACTCAAAGTGTTTTAGAAAATGTTTTCAAGAAAACCTCACTTTATTCCTCTCTTTAGTCAAAGAGCCTATTTTCTTCTAAAAACCATATTTTATTAAATAGTTTTAAAAAATAATTTGGTAAAAACATTTGTACCCTTTTTTTATTTTACCTATGTTTTAAACAAGATCTTCTTGTCACCTTCCCACCAAGTTACTTTTTCAACCTTTTTACCATGCAAAAAGAATGTTCTTTTACCTCGTATGGCTTTTACGGATTTATTTTTCCTCACTTATTTAAAGCATCTTTTTCAAGATTAAAAGGTTTATTTTTAAATAAAATTATTTTAAAATGGATTTTAAATGAAAAATACTTTTAAAATGTTTTTAAAAAGTAAATAATATTTTCCTCAAGAATGTTTTTAAAAGTTATTCATTTATTTCATCAATGAAAACAACCCTCTATTTTTACTCTACATGGGATTTTTTGTATTGATAAAAACTTTATTCTTCCATTGGATGGTTTAAGATTTATTTTTCCAATGGAATTATTCACATTAACTTCCTTAATTAATTCTTGATTTCCCATTTAAATATTCAACTTCATATTATCATTGAGCGTTGAATTTATCCAAATTATCCATTTCATTTACAATAGATTTTACTATTTCTCAAACCGTATACCATTTATCATATGGTGTTTTTTGATTAAATATAGAATTATTGATAAATTTGTATTTCTCATTAAATACGGTTAATTGATAAGTCATATTAGTTATTTTGATTATTTAATATGAGGAATGTTTTGGAATAGTAATGACGGGTAGAGCCTAGAATTTATATAGCTCCTCGATGCATCGATAGGTTATCATGAGACAAATAGTTGTGCAAATGGGTTTATACCCTTAGTTTTAAACTTTCATGTGAATGGACTTGATGGTAATAGATTTTCATGTACCTCAGACATGACATCCAATAATTAATCATTACCCTCATATTAGTTTTAGTTATTATTCATCCATAATATTTTGAGTCAACATATCTATGGATATAGTTCATATCAGTTCACTGATTAAATGGCATGTGTTTTAGTTTCATACCTTACCATAGTGATTTTTTCTTTTCTAGTTATTTGAATGTTATTTATTTTCAGTTATTACCTTTCCATACTATTTATTCAGTTCCATATCAGTTTATTGATTACATGGTATGTGTGTTCAATTATTTACCATACCATAATTATTATTCTCATTGATTAATTATTACTTCCTCTATATTTTTCCATTACTAATCATTTGATCTTACCCTTATTATGTTTCTTACCCTAGGAATCCATGAAATGTACTATGAAAGATATGCAGGGTTTTACTACATGGATTAGAATTATCATCAAAGTTGTTTATTTAGAAAAAAGAAAAAAATTATATTATAATTAGTGTTTTAATTTATAATTAAATACTCATTTATTTATCTATTTTTCCAAGACTACTAAACTTAATGGCCCTTCGGGGATTGATTCCTTATAATCATGCTAATGTAATTGATAGCAGGCACTGACTCTAGACTGTATGGGGTCGGGTCACTACACTCCTATTGTGAAACCTCATGATGGCATTGGGTTACCAGCATACATATACAAAGATAATCTATCCTTAACCAATGATTATATTTCTATAATATCTAACAATTCTATCACATCATTCACATACCAAAACACATCCATACATCGTTCTCCCACACATGGAATATCATAACATGCATTGCACATACACCATAAAAAAGAATTGAAACCACATAATTCATAAATTCACTATTAATAATATACCATGTAGTTAATATAATATCCCTTATATATTAAATTTTATGTTATAAATCCCTTGGATAGATCATTGGGGTCCTTCTATTCCATGTTTATCTCTTTAATTTACAAAAAAATACTATGTTTTTATTATTCACCTACCTTACCACCCATGTAATTTGCACCAATGATTACCCTATATGACATCCTAAAACACTTAATCTATTACCATGTGGTCATTAACCACCTAAATGTGATTATACAAGAGAAAACTATGAGTTAGAGTGTTTCCCCTAAAAATGAACCATCAATAGACCATCAGTTGGAAAATATCGCCATGGGTATATCATCACAAATATATGGAAGTAGTTTCCCTTTATAAATTAATACTTCAAATTTCCAATAATAATAAAAAACCCAAAAAAAATATTAAAATGTTATATAGTAAAGTATTTATGGCATACAAATATAATCCAAAGGTGGAAAAAATCCCATTTTTATCATCCCTTTCCTACCTATAGAAAGGTATAATGAAATAATTCTCTTTTGGTAAGTCTCATATTCCCAGAGATATGGTTTTCTAAATCAATAACTAACTATATAATAATAATTTTATAATATATATACATAAATAGTGGTGTAAATGTAAATTTTTTCATGATTATACTCTCTACAATTACTATTTGTACTTGTGGTTATGGAATACTAATACATATATATATAATAAACAAAAAAAAATCCAAACAATAATCATTAAAGTAAACTATTCAATCACTTCAATTCTATACTACCCTATTATCTAAATTTCAATATGATATCTCATTCCTCAACACATGTCAACACAAAAATATTTCTACACTATAACTACTAGATTTCCACATATAAAATTAAGCATTTTTTCACTCACATGAGCCAAAATTTAATATTATTATATATTTTTTCACCCTAATGGGACTCATTAAATATCACTATAAAAATAAGGTATACATAAGTATAGAATAAACTAATTACAATTCCTCTATAAATTAGTTATTCACACATAAACAACTAATTAAATAGAAACATATCTAGTTATAAATTTACCTGTAGTGGACTCTCTAAACAATCATATCATTAACTAGATATAAACAAAAAAGGAACATGTAAATCATCCACATCTATCTATTTTACCACTATTCACCCACAAGGACTCCATGTATTTTATGGATTTCAACTGTAAGGGACTATATCACCCAAAATCTATATATAAGTTTTTTTCTATATCCAAAGACTTTATATTAGAACTGTAATGCCACTTCAAGTATCTAGATTTAGGTCACTAGAAGATAAGGGTTTTATTTTTTTGGATGATTACATTGGTAGTGAGAAATTAATTTGTAATGGGTTTATCATGAAAAATTTATAATGGGACTGAATATTCAGGGAATCATAGGTTACTTATTGATCATGGGTGTCCATGAATTTATAATCTAATGATTCTACTAGATGTATACAATTATTCTAATGAGTTTTATAGGTGATCTATGATCATTATTGTGATTGGATGTTGGCCTGTTGTATAAATAGTTTGGTTTAACTAGATAAACTAATGGACCCCATTATAAATATAAGGTGGGTACACATTATAACATGGTCATTGAGTTGTAAAACAATTACTCAATTAGAGAAATAAAATTATCTAAGAAGTCACAATTGTGATCTTTATAATTCTGGATAAATAAAACATTTACCTTGCTCTTTCATTGACATGGTAAGAATATTTAATCCACATAAAATCATGTATTATTTTATATTTAATATATATTCATTACTTGTTTGTATTTATTTATAAAGACTATGTGTAGTAATTTATGGTTCTCTCTATCTTCTTATGTTCTTGATAATTTACTTAGGGATGAATGGCTAGTTATTTTTCTTGAAGAATAGTGAGGATGATCATTTTGTGGATCTATAGATATCATATCAAATGTTTTAAATTTGGTAAAATTACATTTTTCATCTAGTTTTATTTGAACCATTTATATCAAATCTTAGTTATTAAAATAGGATATTAAACATCTTAATCATGGATCTTGATTTATATATCTTTAATGATGTTATTATATATAATGTGAGATATAGTATATTTATAATGGTGTTGGATGATAGAAATATCAATATAAATTAGTTCTATGGAAGGGAATATAGATTCATGAGGATGTAGATGGAAGATTTTATCATCTAAAAGGATATGGATATTCAGTTAACTACAAAAAACAAAATAAGATTAAGAAAGATGAATGTGAATAGATGGATCATAAGGTTCCGAGAATATTGAGGATGAGAATGTAAAGAATTTTTTGTTTCAAAATTTAAGAGAATAAAATAAATTCATTACTATTGGATACCCTAAAATAAATATATGATAAATAAAAAAATTTAAATAATATTTTGTTGATGTGTAGATTTTTCGACATGAGATTTTTTAGAAGGTATAATAGCTACAGAATTTGTTGATGACATTAAAATGATTAGAAGTTAGCTCTAGTTAGTGAAAGTCACATTCATTGATGATGTTTGGGTATTTATTTTATTTTCATTACTACTATAGATTTGGTTGGTTATGGTCGTGGCTATCAACAATTTTAGTTGGAATCCAAATTTAGCCTTCAAAGATATGATGAATTTAATCTTGAGTGGTGAACTCATGTGAAGGGATATACACAAAACTATTGAAAATAAACTTAATTTAGAAGGTATAGGTTGATTTATTGATAAAAATATGGGATAGAATAAATAATATGACACTTTAGATGAGTGTATAGGTATGTCTCCTATACCCAAGCCTTCTTTCATGAACTATGTTAATAGGGGGTATCTTAAGTAATATTAAAGTTTCAAAAAATATTCTAAAATAATTTTTTAAATTTTCTTTTCCATTGAATTTAGATGAAAATAAATAATTTCTCTTTAGTTTCCATGATTAGGCGGAGTGATGGGTTATTGATTAAGGAGCTTCATTTTATTCCACATTAGTTCATGTGTGTATGGAGAATTATGTATCCAGATTATTCAATAAGGTATACTTGGTATATATTAAGGATTTTTATATTACTAGTATGGTATATATGAATATCCATATATTGAATGATTTACTACTATAGTTTAATGATGTTCTTAATATCCCTTGAATGGGAACAATGTCATTTCTATTGAATAGAAGAGATAAATATAGGACTTTGTATCTCTCTATAAGACTAGATGGAATTTCAATAGCTATAACTACAAAAAAAGGATGCTTGAAGATGGGAACAACCATCTCGGTCATCTTATTAAGAATAACCTAAAGGTTTGTGAGAAAAAAGGTGTAATTACTCTCAACCATACTGAGGATGGGACTTGTGAAAGTTTTTTACTTAGGAAACAAAGGAATGTTTTTTCTAATTTTATTGGATGGAATCCACATGTCTAGAAGAATTAATTTGATCATTCAAATATATAGGTACCCAAACTAATGCTATATCATAGAGGATACTTATATTTTGTTTCATTTTTTGATGGGTCTATATTTCCCCCTTGGAGAATAGATGGCCTGATGATTGGTTGTAGGGGTATGAGTTTTTTTCAATCATTCATCTCAAGTTCACTATTTCTGAATGGTTTTCATCAGATTTGTTTGTGGAAATAGAAACACTAAATCATTCTATATCTAAAAGTATATTATTTCCAAATGCAATCACTTATTAGTAATTTTGAACAATTAAGCTTAATAAATCACATTGTTTAAGGGGATGGGATTTAGGGATAATCACACCCTTTTGGGGGAATTATTTCCTACTTTGGGACTCTCTTATATATTTAAGAAATATTCATCAATCCTTTATTAGTTTTTGAGTATTAAGTGGGTTTCCCTTGAATTAGCAATCAATTATCATCATGTATAGGTCTTAGAATCATCTTTATGTATTTTATGTTCTTACTCAATATATACATCTATATGTATATGAGGTTCTCTATTGATGGTATCCTCTCATGTACTATATAGATATTATTTGGTCGTTATTACGAAGATGATGGATTTCTATCCACTCAGTGGGGCACTCTAGAGTGTATTGTCATCCAGGGAGATATAAGTTGTTTTTTTATTGGTATAGAACCCATTAATGGGTTTCCTATATATCTTTGTGAAAGGAATCAGAACCCATGTATTTTGGTTCCACTTAGCAAGGCACATCATACCTTTTAATTTCATGTTATAAGTACCTAACCGTATAGTTTAACATCTTATGGAAAGTATGTCTAGGTGGAAGATTACTAGTTAATGTTTGTTGTGGGACATGTGTTGAAATAGCCCGGGGAATCTTGAAGGAATATGGATTCCCAGGTTGAATTAAACCCTACTGGGAATGTAGCCAAGAAAGAACAATGTTGATTTTAGATAATTGGGTTTGGACCTCAGGGAGGCTTCCTACATATACCATTTCTATGTTAATCAATGCCTATGTAGTTCAGTTGGTCTCGCGAGGGAGTATGAATTTTTGAGAGGATTAAATCAGGGATTACTCCTAAAAAGGATTTCCTATGGTAATTTGGGTTTTTTGATTGGGGTTACTACTAAGAAGGATTTCCTAAATAGGGAAAATGATATATGTCTCAACTCATGATCTAGAGTCTTGTTTCAGGGCTTACTCTAAAGAAGTATGCCTGGATTAAGGGATGTATGATTGGGGTTTACTCTTAAGGAGTATTCCAATTAAGCTTCATCCCTAATTGGGCATCCTATGTATCTTTATTATTATAGGAATCAGAGTTTGTGAATTTCAATCTGTGGAATAAATCATGCAGATGTCATGATCCCCATTATCCACTAAGTCCATGTTAGTAATGCACAGTGTGAGGAATTAGAAGAATCAGACAATCTAATGAACCACACAATCATCTCTCATCTATAGGTGGACATGGAGACAAATCTCATAGAAAGATAAATGGGGTGTTGAGTTTACCCATCTTCTCTACCCCAAGATGATGATGGAAGAGTCCAAGGTTATAGAACTTCACTCTCTTCACTTTACCCTAGAATGGTTCTAGGGTATAGAGACTGAGGAGGTAAGACAACAGGAGAGAGGGGAGAGGGCTTGGGTTCCCATCCCCTCTCCAACCCAGTGGCCAAGAGTAAGATAGGAGTAATAGTTAAACCTCCTATAAGAAATTATAGAGGCTTACACCATAAGGGATTACCTATAATGGATCTGGTAGTGAGGGAGGAGGATATCATTCCATATTTAATTGAAAAGAAAATATAATCCTCACCCTCTATACTAGGAACTAGAAGCTCCGGGTCTTAGAGATGAGAAGGGTATGACGTGGTCCTAACCCTAGTGCCCAATACTGGTAACTCCCTAACATTTTTTCTAGGGTAAGGTTCCTTGTGACCATGGGGATACACACCCACATGCACCTTGAGGACCCTGACCGGCCAACCAAAAAAGTGCAAGAAACCTCTGACCAAAGGAATACACACCCAAATATAGGACATGTTGGTGTGCCTCTCACCAAGGTTGTATAAATATATAGATTTTGGTGTAGGCTTAAACATTATCCCTTTTAAACAAGGGATCCAAAATAGGAGAGCCTCTACCATTGATGGCTTTGAACCAGGCCTGATAAATGGCTCGTGCAAATTGATGGTTAGGTAAACCAATGGAATATTATGTAGATGATTTATGTAGGTAGGTATAGGTGAGATGGTCAAACCCTGGGTGATGGACCACCTAGGAAAATACACTTGGGAGAGACCTTTTTCAAACCTCCAAGGGTCTCCTCAAGTGTTCCTAAAAGTGGCTCACGCTGGTCTCATGTTAAAGAAAGTGACCTCGCACTAGTGTTTGATAATCACAGGATGATTGAATTCCTCATGTGGTTATTAATTATTTTTAAACCTCAGTAGGACTTTAATTTCACTATCCCTCTTTAATCCCATCTTTATTAGATTTTAAAAAGCTTCCTAGAAGGTTTTAGAGGGTTTGAGTGAAGGACTGGGGAGATCAAAGTTGTAGTTGGCCTTTAGGAATTTATATCCATACAAGTGAAGACCAAATGGTCCTATTTGTTGGAAAATATAGGGCCCTCGGTGAAGGGTTCATCTCTCTCAAGTATCTTGCTAATGTGTTTCATGTAGGTTGGTGAACAAGCCAATATCGCATACTAGCATGCAGGTACCCTATGTGATGACGATGTTTTCAGGATAATTGTGAAAATTTCCTTTGGAGGCCTTTGTGATCCTTGTCTGTCTTGATTTCTCTTATTCTCCTCTAGTTAAGATATTTCCCTTTTTCTACCTTTCATCCATTTGATGAGATGAAATCCCCCCCTCCTCAAGATTGGATCTAATCAAAAGCAAAGGGTCTGATCCTGTGATAAAGGGATAAAACAATGAATGGTTTGTATAATGACCCAATTTTGATGAAAAATAGAATTACATAACATTTTCAGAATACTTAAAATGTTATACAAATTACACCCAAAGACCATACTAGTCTAGTGCCTTTGTAAACATGGAAACATAAAAACTGGTACAAAGATGAGCTACATCATCTCCCACTAGGTTCTTCATGACTAGTACCCTTCTTAGACACATAAAACATAATAAAAATTTTCATAAACTAGGGGAAGTAAACATAAAAAATGGGTGAGATCAGATGCTCAGTAAGGGTAAACAAAGGAGATACGTAAGCATAATCATGATCATAAGGGTACGAGAACATGATCGTGAAAATAGAATATCATACCCTGCATATCAAATATCATAAACATGTATCATGGCATAAAGATTGTGATTTCATAATACATGAATAAAAAGTAAATAAATAACATAATCCATGAAATCATAACATAGGAATAAAACATGGAATTGTGGCAGACACATAATCATATAAAAATATTATGTCAAGGAAGCCTACCAAGGCCTTTTTAACATGTTAGGATTGTGTTAATCGTATTTGTACCTAATTAAGGCTTGGTATTACCTCCCATTTACCCTCTTTTTTCAAAATTTTGACGTCCTCCTTTGTACCTTATTGTTTCGGGCTTGGGATTTCCTCTCGTGCACCCTCTTGTTTTGGGATTGGGATGCCCTCCCACATACCCATTGAGCTCCTAAAACATTTATCATTACTCAATGCATTAGAGGAAGATATAGGTCTCACCAATATCATAATGAAATCATAAATACATGTTCCAAAAAATCATAAACAATCATATCATACCCCATGAAATGAAACGGGTGTCATAAACATATAATCATATCTTAACCCATGGAAAAAAGATAGATTTCATAACCATTTCATCAAAAACATAACCCTTGAAAAGAATCAGGTTTTAAAATTATATAACCTATAGAAGAGAAATGTCTGTCATAAGAATAATTCTATCAAAACATAAACCATTTAAGAAGGAATATGAATGAAAATTGTAGATCATTTCTTAAAAGGGTTTGAGTAACATCAAAAAATATCATCTTATATATAAATCACTTGGAAAGATATTTTGAAAACATTTCTTGAGGAAAATATCCTTTATTATTTGAAAAGGATATTTAAAACATTAAAAACCTTTTTTAACCATTTTATTGAAAATAAAATTTAAAGCTTACAAATAAAGATTTTAAAACTTTTTGGAAGCCTTTTTCTTTGAAAATATATAAAGAGAGCTTGAAAATGTATTGAAAACAATTTTCTTTGAAAATTTATAAAAAGTCTTGCAAACATTTTGAAACCTATTTCTTTGAAAATCTATTTTTTAAAAAATATATTAAAAATTAACCTTATAAACATGAAAATAAAGCTTCAAAGAATTGATGGTGGGTAAATCGATACATTTTGTATGAGGTAAAAAAGAACATTCCTTTTTCATGGTAAAGAGGTTAGAAAAATGCCTCATTCGAAAAGAGACAAGAAGATTCCTTTGAAAACATTTGGAAAATAAAAAAATGGTAAAAATGTATTTTAATGATCATAGGAGATTATTATAATATTCTTGGAACCCTTTTTTAGATAAAATTGTTTTGAAGGAACACATATTTTCGATCTAAGAGAGGGTAAAGTTTGGCTTTCTTAAAAACACTTTCTTAACTATACTATATACCAAAGAGTGGAAAACAGAACCAATACTTGAATATATCATTAATAAACAAAGGAGAAGAAAATTCATGAGAGTTATTAATATATGGATCATAATATTTCATGAAAGTAAGCATAAACATAAACAATCTTGAAAAGCGATGAGAATGTTTCAATTAACTCTTACCACTTGTTAAATTTGAACCATACTTCCTAAGTAATAAAATAGAATTACATGAATCTTAAAATATCATAAAAATAAGGAGATTTATGGTATAATATTTAAAAGTAATTATATACACCTCATGTAAAAATGTAGTTTCATAACATGGCATGGGTCTTAGAGAAGGAAAATTGAGATAAAATTACTTTACCGATTTGGTAACTTTTGAAACATAAATACTATGAGAGAAATATCATAAAATGGATATTTAAATACCATAATTTTAAGTATAAGAATAATATAATACATCCATGGGAATTATACAAACCACAAAAAAATAATTGGTGGTTAATAAAGCATGTATCTCATTAAAATAAAAATTGAGATGAAATTCTTTTGCCTTGTGTCTTGACTCTCATCGTACTCGTTCAAACAACCTATTAATCAGGTAAATCCTTCTGGTTTGTGACAAAAGGATTACTTGGATTTATTTCTTCCCAATAGAAGGCTTATATCATAAAGGTTGGGATTTTGGGAACTTATTTGAGAATAGGTTGGGTGATCCAAGGGGCTTGAGAGGTGTGAGGACGTGGGAGGAGAGGAGACTTTTTATAGTGGAGGAGGAGTGTCACTCTCGTAATATTTTAACAATGAATTTTTTACATGTTAATTGGATCCATTAATGAACAAAAGTATATCCAAGGGAGTATCGAGTAAAAATATGGCCATCCAATGGCTCTTGGATAAGTGTATAGTCGTTTTGGGTCTTAAATTTAAGGTTTAATCCTTAGTTAAGCTTAATTTTACCTTAATCTGTGTAATTAATTTTAATTACATTAACTAATAATTTTGGTCAAAAAATAATTTAACACTTTAATACATTTTAAATTATTATGATTCCAAATATTTAATCAAGTTTTTCAAATTCCAATCACAGAAGTGGCAGAAATTAATTTAAAATTAATCCCATTGATGGGACAACACTATGGGTTTTTAAAGTAAAAAGTGATCAAAGTTTGTTATGTTTTCATATCCAATTTCAATGTGAAATAGGTTATAGTTACCTAAATTATATTAATTGATAAAAATATTATCTAATTAAACTTTGAACCCAATTTAAAATATAAATTAACTTTATAAATTAATTAGATGAAAAATAATTGTTGAATTAAAATTCTGTATTTTTAACTATTCATTAAAAAAATTAAACCTTACAGAAAAATACTAAAAATTTACCCTAACTTAATTTTTATGTTTTTATTTCAAATATTATGTTTATTTTTACATATTATATCTATAAAAGTTCTAAAATTTGGATTCAAAATGGGTTTGATATTTAAATGCGGTAAAACTACCTTTATAAAAATATAGGATTTTAAGTATAAAATTGGGTTTGTTCTTATCTTAAATCTATCAAATATATTGGATTAATATCAAAAATATTTTATTGAATATATAATATATATATATTACATTAATATCTCTCACTAATTATAATTAATTTAATTTATTAGGGTAAAACATCATTGTGACCATAAAAATAATAGTATTTCCCTTTAAATTCAATTGGTTTTCATATTCATTTCTAATTAATTAATAACCTATGAATTCATATGATATTTTTATAAACCATATATTTTCATAAATTAATTAACACTATTCAAAACTACTAATTTAATTTCTAGGTTATATATTATTATATTAAATAATAATATTTTGAATAATATATTATTGTTTAGTAATACTCGGTCTTACATGTTACGTAAGACATCAAGGTAAGTCAATATTGTGTGTAATGTACACTAACCTTGGGGTTTATTTTAAATAATATTGAACTTTATCTTGCGTTTAGTGCACGATAACTTGGTATTTCATATAACTCAAGACAAACATAGTTCTTTAATATATAAAAAATATTTTTTTGTATTTTCTGAAATGAAAAATATCAAAAAAATTAAATTAATTCAAAAAAATACAAAAAATCGCAGGGTGTTATAGTTCTCATAGATAATTCACAAAGTTATTTGTCACTAGTTTTCCACTTAATCCAACCCTATAGGTGGAGCACATATGTGGGCTGTTTAGGGAGGCTTTGTCATATATAAATAGAGTCCTCATTCTAATGTTCAACCCTCACAACTCCATACTTTCAGGTCTCTCTGCTCTAGTCTCCCACGCAGACCCTCCACTGAGCTTTTTCGATGAATGTGTCATTCACACAAACACAGTATGTATCTATATATTTGATTCATATGTTTAGGTGAATGACTGGGTCCATGAGTGTTGGTCCTATGTGGGGCACTGACGTAGGGAAATTGCATGAGTTTATTCCTCTACTAGTTTTTATTTTCATTTCTGCAATCTTTTATAGGGAATGAACATGTTGATAATAAAAACATATTAACCCTTTTCAGGTTCAATGGTCACTACAAAGATTAAATTTTCTAATGAACAAGTTTCAAAGCACCTTTATTAGATGATGAAACCTTTAGGGCATGATTACTACAATGTTTTCATTACAACTCTACCCGATTTGGCGATTCATTTAAAGAAATACCATCATGATTTCCATGAGAGTAGCTATATATCTCTTTATTGATATGATCCTCAAAGGGATGTATTGATACCAGTCTAGATTAATTATACTCCTCTCTCTTGATTTCAAGAGTACTATAATTTTATAACTTCCAATATTTTCAGTGTGGGTGCATATATTAACACTAGGACACTATCCATATATTTTTTGCATGCAACATATCTAGTATGCTCCAAATCTAAATCCTTATACACCTAAATTGAATCCACTCTATTATTCATCCATATTCCATGATTCCCATACCGATCATTCAAAGTCTTGGAAGAATGATTTGGACTTCCACCCAGGAGGGAGTGTCAAGCTTGTGTTGATTTGGGTGTATTGGATGCGCCTAACTTATACGGAGTTAAAAATGAGTTGTAAGATATTAGAATTTATGAGGTTGTGTGTGCATGGATTAATTATGTATATAGGAATACTAAATTCATTATTGAGTTAATAAGTCAATGGAGCCCATTGACTAACTCTTTCCACCTAATGCATGGAGAGGTCATCATCAGTTTGTGGGATGTCCATAAGATATCTGGGGTTCTAATTCATAGAGACATGTATGTTGAATTTATCCCTCTAAGGGCATCGTGGGGTGATACTGGAAGTATTACACCTATATCACATGAGCTACTGAAATTGGATCATGAAATTACTAAGGAAGATCCCTATATGAGGGGGAAATCCACCCTGAAGTGTGGATGAGAAATTTCCTAGAACCAGAGGGGAAAGGCCCCACCTGCAAACGTCCAACTGCATGCCCCAATATGGTGAAGTGAATAAATCTTGGTACATTCAGGCCAAATTTTAAAAATGGGGAATATGAAAAATGGGGGTATAAACCCAGGTCTAGTGTTCCTATAAATACATGTCTTGTAGGCTTTCTAGCCATGTGGCTAAGTGCTTACCTACTGCTTGTACATGATTCTAACTATGGAATAAGGCCAGGGATGTTTGTCATGGTGGCCATGTTGGAGGAGAATAAGTTGTTGGGGTTGTCAATCCTTATCCTAGTGAAAATTTGTCAATTAATACTACACATTCTTGAAGGAAATACTTCATTTAGAATTGTATAACCATTTCAGGTATTATGAGGTTGGGTCACCTCCCACTTTAGAACATATGTTGTATTGAATACATTCGATGTCCCTGGGATCACATTCCAATTGTATATTTATATTGTTTTTGGCATCCTTCCCCGATCTCTAAAACCCAGCAAGACCTTACTGAGTATGATCCTATTCAAGGATTTCAATCTCTTCCCATATGGGGAACCGCCTACTAGGAGATTCACCAATTAAGGGAAGGATAGTGATGAGCTAATATCATATATGTTGGCCTTCAGGGATGGTGTGTTGGTGAATCTATTGATGATGAAGTTATATGTGATGATTATACTTCATGTAGGTTTGAACACAAATTTAAATGCCTAAAAAATAATTGTATCTCCTCTAAAGCACATTTGATCTAAAAAGAATCTGATGGTATCTTGATAGATATAGATTCATACAGCCATGGAGTTGACACAAGTGGTGATCAACTTGCCTCTAATAGGTGAAACCAGTGCATTACCCTCCTAATATACTAAGGCTTGGATTTCATTATACCCCAAAGGGGTGTTTGCATGAGATGTTCCTTGATTTGAGGCTTGACCATCTTCTAATCATAGAAAACGAGGGGAAAAGGATTTCATTCCAACAGACAATTATTCTTCTCCCCCAGTGGATGCTTTATCTTATTTAGAGGATGCAGATGATGAGGTCCCAAGTTCACCCAAATGAACTTGTGTAAGGTTCAGTCCATCAGCCAAAGTTAAAATGGGTAGACCAACTACACCAACTAAAAATACACCTTGGAGTTCTATTTTTCATCACCAAGAATAAACTTGGGTTCCATTTTCTCATCCTCCATCTATGACGAAGAGGGTCGGGTAGCCTATAAAATCCATGCATATTGAGTTATCTTCAAGGTATACCAGTATGTATTCATATTTCATATGAGCAGAGGTAGTGTAACTCTAGAAAAACATGTCTTTTGATGTTGAAGTTATATGGGAACTCCTTCATATTAGGATAGAGATTATGGGGATAGGATATACTCGATCTCCAACCAATATTTAGTTCGAGGACAATCCCGCTAAGGTGAGGATTTAAATTTGGGAGATAGAGATGATTATTTATGAAATATATATCCAAATACCTACCAAGATATAGGTGGATTACAAGAAAAGATATGGCTCTACTAAAGGTGTTGAACATTAGTCTTCCAAAGAATAGTTTTATTATCTTAATTTTTAGGTTTTAAGTCCTCCTTTCCTCAAGTTTTCTTTTTTTATTAAATTATTTTATCTTGAACAAAGAACTGTTGTTTAGGGGAAGGTCATTGAGATTTTTAGTGGTCCAAGGGGGAAAAAAATAAGGTTCCCTCACTAAGATATAGCTCAACTAGAACCCTTCTTGGGGTAGATGAAACACCTTCTGAATTGGGAGAACTATACCCAGGGTAGCGAACAATGGAGGCCAAGATGGCGGGGAACTCCCATTACTGCTTGTAATACCTATCTTTGAGGAGGTTGATTCTAGTCTTCCTTTATCAAAAATGATGAAAAACAAGGAATGTTGAAGGGTGAAATATTTGGCTAAACATATCTCCAGTAGTGGTAAGTCTTCATGGTAACATTAATCTCTAATTTATCTAGAATAATTGTCTAAACATATTTGGATTACTGGAATTATTCCCTCTACTCTCTCAAGGGTCTTAGAAATGTGCCTCCAAGAATGAAAGAGGGAACTTTGGATCATGTATGGATCTCTAATGGTGAGTTTTCTCCCTTGACATAAGAAATTATAAGGTTTGAGGATACATTATCTGCTTCTGTCACCATTCCTACATTTGTGGAGATGAAGGAGGAATCTAGTAATTTCAAAGGTGTATCATAAGGCTTTATGGGTAGATTACCATATTTTCTATTGTGATATTTTAGGTTTATCCCATGCATTATAGAACCCTATGAAGATTGATTTTGACCCTATGGTTGTCACCAAGAATGTTTTTTGGGGTCTCATGTCATCATAGGAGGGTTCTATGCCAGGTCTCGATCCAAATATTCTGATCGTTTCAATTGGTGAGATTATCATAGGTCCAAGGATGTCAATAGATTCCATGATAAATATTCACATAAACTTTGTTGAAATAATAGAACATATTAATCCTCTTTATACTTTAGAATATTTTGATGCACTTAATAGGGAATTGAATGAATTTTAGTCTTTATTTTTTGTGAAACCAATTTCCTTATGTCTGATTCTTTGATCATGACTTATTGTAATGCGCAGTTCTATCGATGGATAATGTCATTAATATTTCACATGGAAAAGATTTTTAAATCCATATCATTCCCACTATTGAGGGGGGAAAACTTAGGTGGATCTTGAAATGGATATTCTTCATGATCCTCACTTAGTGATTCCCAAACAGACCCAAGAAAGTTCCCCTCATCAAGAGGTTCAAGTTCAAACTGATGAATTTGGGGCGGCTGAGTAAAAATCTTCCCCAACTACTAACATGCTATTAGGTGAGTACCTCTGATTGTTAATCAATCCCTATTCATATCACCTACTATATTTTTTTAGGCTAATAATGATCCTCGCTCGCTGTTTAGTGCCATCAACTTTTGTGGTTGGGTATAAGGTAAAATTCCCAATGCTGGTGTAGTTAGTACTTGGATAAGAAGTCATTATTGATTAGGAGGGAATGGGGTAGGGTGCTTCAATAATTGAACTGATCTCAGAGTATGTTCCTCCCCCTAAAAATGGCTCTGAGTTAGATTAAAAGTTTCATAATGCTCCCTATATCAGAAGTTGTAGGTCCCGGTGTGATATATGAAAAATAATATCCAAGATGCCTCTTGAGAAGCTTCCTTCATGAAAATAATGACTTTAAGTCCTTTTTGGTATGCTGGGATATAACAGATTTGATTAAATCATAATTCATGTTGTCATAAAGGAAATAATTTTCAAATGAGAGTAAGAAAATGAGCTTTGATAGGGCCTCATAAAGGATAATAATCTCATTAATGTTGATGATCTCAAGGATTAATTATCCCAAGTGGAGGACAACCATACTAAGATGCTGATAGAATGTAATCTATATATTAATGAGAAAACTATTCAAGTTTCGTGCCTTCAGTAGGAATCGGATGTCGCTCAGGGGGAACTCATACAACTCCACCAATCATAATAAGAATTCAAAACTGAAGGGTCAACCTCCATTTCTACTATATAATAATCATTTTTCCATGATAATGAGACTGAAGATGTTTAATCGAAAAAGTTTCAATAGGCGGCTGATGGGACTGGGGAGGTCATTAAATAGATGAAGATTTACGTTGATGGTCTCTTATAAATTTTGACTAAGAGACTATATCTTGTGGATGATACTCCAATTTTGTCTTGTCTTATAAATGAAAATAGTTTTTTTTTCAGTAATATATGACTTCATCCCTATCTTTCTTTTGTGATCATAGAATAATATTGAATTTTCTCATGACAAAAAAGTATATTTTTTTAATCCATAGTGATGGGATGGAAAAAATTCTATAATCATTTCCTAATTCATGGGGCCTAGAGAGCATAGTTCAAATGTTTCTAGGGTTGTATGGAAAACCCTAAAAACTATGTAAATTTTGTGTCATCATCCTAATTTTTTTCCTAAGCTCATTATGAATGAGACTTAATAGGTGAGACTTAAATTTTTTTAGACTACCCTTTTTGGGTTTCCAACCTAACCAATTTTGTGCCATTTATAATTTTATCAAATTATATTTTTCTTAAACCATATAGAGTGTAGGCCTAGCATCATGAGATTATACATTTTTCTAAAGTTCCATTTTTAGGTTTTCAATCTAGTGATTTCTATATCTCTTTGTTTGGGAAGTTTAAAGTTGTGCAAGCCAAACTAATGAGGATAGTTTTTTAAGTCGAACTACTTTGACCATAAATTTTGAAATAATAACCCAAATAGTGTTTATGGGGTAATAATGTTCTAAAATTATTCAAATATCTAATGGGGAATCTTAAGACATAATGTTTTGGTTCCTGGATCTAAAACATGATATTAGTGAATAGAGTTGGTATCTCTAGATGATGAAGTTACAACTGATTGAAAAACTTATTTTGTGGGATGTTTTATGCAAGGCCAACTAGGGAACATTCTAGATAGTTAAATAATGATATACTTTGGATAATAAGCCTCTTATAAGGATAATTTTATGCAAGGTGAACTAGGGAATGTACTTCATAATCTAGAAAATAAGTTCTCAGGAATTCTAAAATTCTATTACTGATGCTCAAAGTTTAAGATCTGGATTTCTCAAGACCACAATAAGTGGTTTTTCTAAATGGAGGTATTTTAGAATAAAGGGAATATATGTATTAGTATTTTAAATGAATGGAAACCTTATACTATATAAATTTGGTTTGAGTGAAGGTGGGTACATTTTTTATATGGTCAATGTTAAGGGGAAGGCCCCTTTTTGACAAAGGAAAAAATATCAGGTAGTTTAATGTCATGTGATCAGGACATTGACCATGTTGTTTAACATCATATAGTGAGGAAATTATGCTATGTAGTTTAAATTCATATGACAAGGACATCATGCTATGTAGTTTAAATTCATACAACAAGGACATTAAGAGGATATAATTTAAGGCCTTTATCTTTGACCATAAGTTTGATGGTTCTACCATTCTTGGTAATTGGATTAGAAATGTGCTACCATATTTAGCTGTAATAGAAGAAAGTTTTAAGCTATAACCTAGGGATATCTCGATCCAAATAGTGATAGGGGAAAGGAATTATGTCGTTAGAGGTGGTCTCTCCCAAGGAAGAAGTTACTAAAGATCAACAAACCTATTTTTTGGGTTTTTTATGCAAGGACATCTAGTTCCTGTATTGCATAGTGAAATAGTGGAATCCTTTTAATGAGAAACCCATTTTGTGGGGTTTTGTATGAAAATCCAACTGGATCATATGATAGTATAGACATACAAATAATTCCTCAATAATTTCAACATTTTATCACAAAAATATGATGGATGTTTTCGGAGATTCAGATTTCCTAGTGAATAGAGTTTGGTTTGTAGGAGGATAGTACCTGAATAATATAGGGGTATTTCAAGTAAAAAAAATTGAATAATGGGGAGAATAGGTTCTCTATGAAAGTATAACCCAAGTTCTTGAAGCATAGTATCTATAGTTTTAAGTTTTGTGACTAATACCACAATATTGTGGAAATAACATATGATATGTGGGAAAATGGTCCAAGGCTATTCTAGTATGCTTTGAACACAAGAAGGATGAGATTATAAACCATGGTTTTGGGGGAATTCACATAATGAGAGAGTAAATGTGAAAAACATGCAATGGGGGGACACTGAATTTGAATCATGGGTTCCAGTATATTTGTCATCAAAGCTTACAAGGATATAAGAGGCTTATCCCATGGGTGAAGTTACCACTATTTTACATACCTATTTGGTGGGATGTTTTATCTAAGGACAATTACAGAATGTACTACATAGCTAAATAGTGGTATCCTTTTATTAACAGGGTCATTTCATGGGAAACTTATTCAAATCCAACAAGGGAATGTTATAACATAGTCAAGCAAAAGAGATCTTAGGTATCAGCCATTCTACCACCAAAAGCCGAGGAATGATTATAAATATTTGAAAATGTTCATGATTAAGAGTATAATTTGTGGAAGGTATGTTTACAAGAACAAGGGAAGAATTTTGAATGCTATTTTCCATGATTCAGAAGTCCCTTGTATATATTTGACTCATATGTATAATAGGGACATATCTGTTTCCTTCGTGGGCCCTTTAATGAGGGAACCCAAAATAAAATATCATGTATATATATTTGTTTGTTTGTAGGTAAGGGTCATTTTTCTTTACCCAATGAATGGAACATGGATATGAGGTCTAGGAATCACTACATATCTTTTTGTGATAAGAATCACACCACATGTAGTTCTTGAGAATATTATTTAGTTTATTACCATGTGATGAGGAAATATGGCATAATTTTTAAGGTCACGTAGCTAGGACCATTGTAACCCGAATGTGAATTGATATTCCTTACTCATGTGTGAAACTTCATTACCAAATTCCTAATCCCACATGAGCTATGATCATTGTGAGAAACAAGGAGTGGAAAAAGGATTCTTCTACAGCACAAGGGAAAAATAAATGAAGGATAAGGGAATTGATACTCTATAGTGGTTAGGCCATGAGGTATGATCTAGTAATTTCTATATATCTCATCGAGATGATATTGAATCAATACGTAGGTCCTGATATCCCATTCATTTTAGCATCATGCTGTATGAACAAAGATGAACATACATGAATGGACAGAAATTTTGCGGTTGGGCAGGGTTATAGGACCTGGGTATCACTCTGTATCTTGCTGAGGTAAGAATCAAGACACACATAGTTATTGAAAAAAAATCCATATATAGATTTGAATTAATATACATGGAGTAAATTTTCTTTTGTGATTTGATCATGGCTAGTCTCTGGAATAGAGATTCGGGCATCACTATGTATCTTGTTGAAGAAAGATTCAAGTCACATGTAGTTCTTGAAGATGGTTCCTCACATCGAATGGGTTTTTACATGGGGAAGGAGGCTTAAATAATTTTCAGAGTGATGGTTGGGATCAAAACATGAGTTTTAGGTGTTACCATGCAACCCTTCATAATGAGAACCAAGCTATATGTTGTGGGAAAAGGTTTACTATATAGATCTGGTTTGTACACAGGGAAAAGTTGTCTTATATTATTTTTGTCACAGTTGGGCCCGAAGATAGAAATTTTAGTGTCACTATATATCTGATTAGAAATTAGAATAAAGCCACACATAGTTCTTGGATAGATCATGCATTTTACCATCATACGATGAGGACATTAATGGTGTAATTTATCGTTTTATGGTAAGGAAATGAAAATGTTGGGTCTTATACCTATAAAAGGGGCCCAAATTCCATTATAGAGTGGTGATGATGTAATTGGGTCTTATACATAGGATATGTTATTCTTTTCTTCCTCATTTATGGACAAGAATGCATCTTGACCCATTGAGGGGTTAGAGGGATGTGATTGGGACCTACATGTGAGATGGAGTCCCATTTTTAAGGTACATCAAGGGATATCTTAACTCTTGGTTCTTTGGGGGTTTCTTAACATTGAATGGAATTGATGTTAACCATTCAATTTAATGTCGAGTGGTAAGAACGATGGGTGTATTGTAGTTTTAGGTCATATAACTAGGACCTTATGTCATGAAATTTATTTTCATGTGAAAAGGATGATGATGCCTTACATTTTAATGTCATGTGGAATGGATATTCCATCATTCCTTTTAAGTTTATGTGATAAAGATCCACTACACAGTTTAACATCATGTATATTGGATGTATATGGTTATATACAATTTAATGTCATGCAGTTAAGAAGAATGTGGTGTTATGTAGTTTAACATCTTACAGTTAGGATGAATGTAACATAATTACATGAAATAATTCTTCAGAAAACTTACATTGGTTATATTTATAATGATATCTACATCCATTTATATCAAGGAATAATCTCAGTTAGAGTGAACCATATGTATATAGAAAGGTACCTCCCACATTGGCTCTAGCATTGGAGACTTATTTACTAGTATAATTGAGGTCCTTAAGACTTGTACCAATTATCCTTGGAGGAATTAATAGAGGAGTAACTTCGTTTTTAATGATTGTGCTATACAATTATGGTAGACCCCCAAGTGATGCAAGGTATGAAATCTTTTTTCCTCCAGCCACTTCAATTCATCCAGTAATTTTTTGGATTTCTCATCCACAGAAAACTGATCACATATGGAAATACAAAGTGATGGAAATTGGATATCAATGGATAGGATTACTTTTATTCCATACACCAATGAGTACTGGGTCATCCGTGTGGTAGTATGAGTCTTAGTTTGGTAATCCCATAAGGCATACAAAATCTTGTTAGGCCAAGATTTCTTATATTTATCTACCATATTCTATTGTATGTGTCAAAAGGTCTTATTGAAAGCCTATATATTTCCATTATCCACTTCATGATAATGGTATGAATGATTGGATTTGATATTATACTCTTTATATAGATTTTCCACATCCAAAAATAGAAATTGGATTCATTTTCCATAGGTATTGTATGAGGGACACCAAATCTTGTAATGATGTTGGATTTTATGATACTGAAAATGTTTTTGGCCCCAATATCTTTGAGAGGTATTACCTCATCCCATTTGGAGAAGAAATTGGTAGCAATAAGGATGTACTTAAACTACTTAGTCATGGTTGGGAGGTACGACCCCACTACATCCTTTCCCCATATAGAAAATGTCCATGAGTATTTGGACATATTTAGAAACTCTGAGGGTTTATGGATGAAGTTGGCGTGCACCTGGAAGGAATGAAATTTCTTGGTAAATTCTGTGAAATCCTATATCATTGAAATACATAAGTATCTTAGCCTTTTAATTTTATTAGAATTCATATATCCTGATTGTTATGCACCACAATCTCCCACATGTACTTATTTCATGATAGTGGCAGACACTTCTCCATCAATTCATCTGAGAAATACTCCATTGAAGCCTCACTTGTAGAGGACCTTCTAGTGATTTGGGCCATAAAAAGTGTGAAATTGACCACTCACTTAGAGATTTTCTCTCCCTTGACTCTATCCGGTGGAAGAACTCTGTCTTAGAGGTATTCCATGATGGGTGTCATCTATCCCATGGTAGGACCATATGGATCTGGGATGGGGCTGACTTCATTAATCTCCTTTGTTCTGAGTTGAACAAAATATGAGACCATACGGTGATGGGCGGTATTGATAATTGTTTCCTCTGGGTTTGGATCCACTAGGGTTATGGATGCATTTTCTGATGCATCATCCTGGGCGTTATGTGATTGCGAGATGTGATTTAATGTTGTCTATGAGGGTAATTATGACATTAACCCTCATACATAATCACACAAGGAAATTTTCCTATCTTTTCTAATAGATTAATCACCACTAATCTATTTGATTAACAAATTTGAATCACTTTTTACCTTCAAGTGGTTCACTATTATATGGAGTGCTAATTCCATGCTTGAAATGAGGGCCTAATATTCTACCTCATTGTTGGTACAACCTTATAACAACATGAAAGAGAATGGAAACACTTCCTTCTTTGGGGAGATAAGCACAATACCTAATCCCACATTATTAAGCTTAGGGACTTCCATTCTATTCTCTAACGGGCTCCTAGATGTACCTTAAAAGTATATTTCCCACATTTAGAGACTACCTTGAATATAGAATATCTCTTCATCGTGTAGTTCATTATTTAACGATGTCTCTTCTGTAGATGGGTACTCGAAAAGGAAATCTGTCAAGGCCTGGATTTTCACTTATTTCTGAGTCATGAACTATATATTGAACTTATATAGAATAACTACCCATCATGTCATATGTCCTTTTAGCATAGGACAACTAAAGATAAATTTGAGTGGGTTATTGAGAGAAACCAAGTGGGCTTTGTGGTACTATAGATAGTGCCTTTACTTATAAACTACAAAGATTAATTACAAGTAGCTTTTCTCAATATTTTAATAATGATTCCCACCATCATGCATGGTTTGAGTAAGATAATAGTGGTTATTTTAATTCCCAACATCATTCTTGTGTGCAAGGAAGGCACCCACTGATCATTTCAGGGTTTTCACATATAGAATGAGTGGATTTACTTCTATAGGTGGAATTAATATTAGTGTACTCACATGATATTTCATGAGTACATCAAATTTTTTTTGATAGTCATCGGTCCATTGATATATGACCACCTTCTTCATCAGTCTGGTAAAGGGTAAACACTTTACTATAAGGTTAGATATAAAGTGTCGAATGTAGGCCATGTGTCCTTTAATTCCTATCAACTCTTTCATCTTTTTAGGAGTTTACAGGACAAGGATAGCATTAATTTTCTCAAGATCAAATTTGATGTTGTGATGGAATACAACGAAGCTGAGAAATTTCCTCGAGGTTACCTCAAAATAACATTTCAAGGGGATCATCTTCAGGTTATGATATCGAATATTTTTGAAGATGGTTTCTAGATCATTCAGGTGGTTATAATGTTTTCAATATTTTATCACCAAATCATCAATTTATCATTTTAAAGACTCCCCAAAAAGGGGTTTGAAAATTCGATGCATGGAATGCTGGTATGTGGTGCCAGTGTTATTTAAGACAAAGGACATTACCCGATAGCAGAATACTCCTTGGTGGGGCTAAAGGTTTTTTATTCCTCATATTCTAGGGCCATATGAATTTTTTTTGTACTTATAGCATCTATCCATGAAGGATAGCGATTGATAGTTCGACCTTACATCAATGAGGAGTTTTGTGATTGGAACTAGGAAGTCTTATTTGGGACAATGTTGGTTGAGATCTCTAAAATCAATGCAAACTCAAATTTTTTTATTCTTTTTCTTCACTGAGACAATATTGGCCGTCCATTTTAGATATTGAACCTCTCATATGATGTTGTCCTTGATAATATTTTCCACTTTAGCCTCAATTTTTGAGGTGTGAGTTAGGTATGTCCTTATGGCTACCTGTTTGTACCATCAATGGTCTTCTAAAAAACCTAAGTGATGGGTTTCCACCTCTGGATCAATACATGTCATCTCTATGTAATTATAGGAAAAAAATTCACAATGTTTCTTTAGAAAGGAAATACATTCCTCATGTTCTTTATAGTTCATGTCAGAACTAATTAGAGTGGGTCATGGATCTTCTTTTGTACTGATATTTATCTCTCTAAGTTTATCTATAATGGTAGATATGCCTCCCTAAAATGATGGAGGGGAATCCCTAAGGTCTTCCTCTTCTTATTCTTCCTTAATCATTACTTCATTCACCTCCACCTAGGAGGTAGGTGAAGAAGCTATAATTTTTGAGTTAGGAGAGTAACCTTCATTTGGACATCTATAAGACAAAGTATTCATTTATGGATTAATTGATGGTGTAATTCCTTATTGAGGATCCAAATGGGAGATGAGAAACTGAGAATGATCATATTTTTCGTTTCCCATTGATGTGACAACTTTTTCTAGTTTGTATGATAAAACAAAGATTTTTTAAATCTCAAGGGATGGAATGCAAACATTTTCATTCAAGATTTCATCGTTGCTTGGAGGATTGAAGACTTCTCCTATACTTTTAGGTACAGTTGTCATGACTAACATTATGGATTTCACTAAATTAGTGATTGAATTACCCCCCCCCCCCACACCCCATAAATTTGATTAATGGGAAGCACATATTTTTCACTGAGCTTCTTGAAAGGTTTAGCTAGGATCATCTCCAGACTGTTTGGGGCATTAATCTGAGTAAAATAATTAACCACAGATTATTTCCCTCTATTTTGGTATAACCATGCATCAATGTATTGTAACTCATAATATTTTAATGGGGCTTATTCGCCATGAAATGTCCCAATTTTACCATTTATAGAGTGTTTGATGAATTGGGGGTATGATAAAGGAATGGTGAAATTCTAATGTAGCCAAGGTCTTCCCACCATGGTATTGAAAGTTGTGTCCTTCCATGAATTCTGAGTCAGACACAAAATCTATAAAATGAGTTCTGAGTGTGATATCAACAAGAAGATATCTCTCATTATTATCATGTCCTTTTAACATCAAAGTGGATGGAGACAAGTGGGATTTATTGATACCTAGTTGAAAATGTTTCTGGACCGGAATGAAGTTGACTCCTAGTTCATTGTCAATAAAGACTCATTGGATATGAATATAATTTACCCTTATAGATATGTATAAGGTCTTAATGTGTCCTTGTTTTATAACATCCTCATCCTCATCTATGAAAGTGATGATTTCATGGAATTCTAAAGGATCATTCTTTTTGAAATATAATTCAGCTGCAGCAACCTCGACTTCAGACTCCTGAGGGCTTGACAATGCCTCAATGAGTGCTTTCCAGATATATTTTGATAGACTCATGGCATATAGGATTTATTTCTTGGCCGATACTTGGTCCAATTTCTTTAAAACATCATAATTTTGATCTAGAGGTCTATGCTTCCCTACATGGGGATGTTCTCTCACATGTTCCTTGGGAGATGATGTTCTTGATATAGATAGACCATGCCTCAGAGTATGAATTAAAAGGGATTCCACTCATGGTGGGTTAGGTTTGATGGGTCTTCCTACACATCAGGGTTGATCATCCAATGAAATATCCACTAATCGATCTTCTAGGAATATTTTTTTAGGGTGGATTCTGTCATGAATGAGGGAATTCCCTTATTCTAGCTAATCTCATTGGATAACTCTTCCACGAGTTTTGGATGCATAGATGTTCGATCAAGGGTGTGGATAAAGTAGTGACTTATGTCATGACTATGTCCTCCCCTGTACCTTTGGTTCTGAATTCCTCTTACCCCAATTCCCCAATCAAGTGTGGGTAATTCAGGTTTATAATCAAAATCATCTTGTTCAAAGGGTTCCATTAATTGAATCATATTAATAGAACCTAAAATCAACTCCTCATCTGATAAATATTTCATCTGATATGTCAAATCCTATTGTATAATTTGGCAGGGCAGGGCCCATGCTTTTGAGACTGTTGGGGTAAAGTATATTAAAGTTAAGGAAAAATTAGAATTTGGTGTAGGTTCTTATTCTTGTGTCTGCTTAATACTCTTCTAGCCATGTCACTTCTTTGAGGACTATCCTTCAGAGGACTAAACTGTTGATGATGTTGTATGTAATGTAACGGAAGTGGTTAGAGCCACCATTGGTTTTTTCAACTATGTTTAAAAAATATAATGTGTTCATTTTATCATTTTTCTAACTATCCTATCACTAAAATTATATGTACTCTTTCTCTTAACCTATTTAAATTCATTTTCCTTCTCTGGATTGGTGGTAGAAACATACACCACCTAAGCATGTGAATTTTTTATCTTCACTTTCCTAGAGTACACCAACATTGGAAGGGGGTACTTAAAGAAAAATAAATCCAAGATATGGTGCCCCATAATTTAATGGAAGGGGTAATTGTTTGGGAGATCTTCGTCACATTCTTTGATAGGCTTCCTGGGCTTTGGCAACTTGACCAAGTTTTTTTTTTAATTCCAATATGAAGTAGACAAGTACTTGTTCATTTCAAAAAGAATAGATCTTGTTTTTAATCTCATCAAACTATTTATTCCTATAATCTCTTTTATAATCATGAAGAGGTGTGCATTGTTTCTAACACTCAAGTGGTGGGGCCATACAATAAGGTGTGGTCTTTGAAGCATGATTGGGTACAAGGGCATGATTAAGTTTAATAATGGTGTTATATTCTTTTCTTTTTACCCTTCCCTGAGTTGATGTAATCACTTGCACCTTATATTTTGTATTTATGATGGAGATTTCCACTAGTTTATAAATTGATGCAAGGTCTTGAAAACCTCATGTGTATTTCATAGGGATCAATGGTGTGAAAAAATCATCATGAAGATTCATTGCACATGTGGGAAACAAATCTTCTTAAGGGAGTGGTAGATTTAAGGAGTATATCAATACTTTCCAATGATAAATGAAATATAGGACCCTTTCATTATACCATTGTTTTCATTTCGTGAGATCAAAGACTGTTTTCTTATACAACATTGAGATGAACTAAAAAAGGAACTTCTGATGGATGTCTTCCCATCCAATGATTGATTGAGATTGAAAAATTGTGTAACATGTGAGGGATAGTCCTTCCTATGATTTCATGAAGCACCTGAGTTTCACATCCTCCTGTTGTTTAGGGGTACCCATCATGGGATCACAACAAAAGTCAAAATGCATTAAATGATTCTCCAGATCTCCTAATCCATTTAATATTAGAAATATGGGAATCCCAAAGTTTAGCAAAGGAAGAGTCTGATCTACCCATTCATGGTAATTCTTCTTTTCTAGCTATATTGGAACATTTCATTCCTTAATGGCTTTCAATTGAGCTGTTAGTGACTCAATAGTGTTCAAATTCATTCAAGGATGTCTGGATGAGCCTGATCCTAGATAGGTGCAACAACTAGTAAGGCTATTTGTGGTAGCACTGCTAGTACATTACATGGGTAACCAATAGGAGAAGGCCTATAAGTATGTTTCTAACACTACTCTAGTTGTTCACCCAATGGATGGAATTATTGATTTATTGTTGTTGGATCCAAATTTATTGGTGGTTGTTATCCCATATTGAGCAGATGTTCCATATCTTCTTCAGTCATTATGGAACACCTTCTTTGTTGGGGTGCATCAAATAGAGGTGAAAGTTGAGGATCTTATTTTATGACCTATCTAGAATGAATACTACCTCAGGTTAATTCTACATTGAGTCTCCTAAATTCATCCATCCCATACTCCTTTTGAGAAAATTTTTCCTCTAGAGAAATGGATTTAACCTCTCTGGAAGGGAAGTGAAGTACAATTTGACCCATACCTTTTTCTTTATTTTGAGGAGGTAAAGAATAATTGTTTTAGGGGGAACCCAAATTCAAGATAAGCCTCTAGTTTCAGGTAAATACATATCCTTAAATTGTTTTGGTGTAGACCACATCATGAATTGGAACTTCCTCTTCTAACTCTTTTGAATTAGCCTCATCTTCTGCAGAATCTATGAGGGAAGTATTGATGACATTCACTGATGAAAAATGCATTATAGGAATTTTATCAATGTCTTTGCAAGACTTTATTCTACTATGTCCTCCATGATGAAGTATCCTCTCCTTATATGATTTTATGGGAGCTATTTGGTGGATAGTAACCAAAAGGGAATCTCAAGATAATTCAGTCGTATGTGTTATAAGAAATGGAACGAGGTCACAAGAT
This sequence comes from Viscum album, assembly GCA_963277665.1. NCBI lineage: Eukaryota > Viridiplantae > Streptophyta > Magnoliopsida > Santalales > Viscaceae > Viscum > Viscum album. The sequence continues at coordinate 1,321,754,024 of OY728142.1, read as the reverse complement.
GGGATAAAATGGGAGGATCCATTTTGTGGCATTTTCCCTAATCGATATAATACTGATTTCCACTGAGGAGGGTATTTTTTAGGTGAAAAAACCCCAGTCCTGAGGGTCAAGGTAGTTACCATTCTTCTTTCACAACCCGTCAGGCCTAGTTTTCTAGACCCAATGGTTGGGCTAAAAAAATCCCCAGCCCTGTGGGCTAGGGTTGCTTCTAAACTATCATGGCTGATATTATCATGTTTTTCTTCTTATTTTACGTAGGATTGTCTAAACATGGTCTAGGTACATCATTTTGTATACACTGGGATGAACCATTTTTGAATATCATTGATCTATTTCCAACATTTTCACTATATAATGGTTAACATCCTCTAAATGGAAGGATTTCTCTATATTATCATATGCTTGATTTAAAAGTCTTTTAATGTATTTCTATATTTTGGACCAATGTCAGTGAGAGTCTATTAGGGCCTATTTTTGTTGAGCATATCTTTGGTCATGAAAATATTCCATTTTTTAAGATAGACTGAATCTATATAACATTTCATGTTATAAACTTTGATAGGATTTTCTGATTAGGAATTGCAGTGAAATGAAATGCTCCATATACACCCCATTCTTAGATATGAACACCAGATGGGGTATCTGTGATCAGTTGTCGAAGCCTCATTAATGCACTGAGTATTGCACGTTTAAGGGATCCTTACTATTTATCTATCATTGGGTTTCATAAATCTAGGAGAGAAGCCAAGTAAATTGGGAATTATAATCCTTATATTACCTTGATATGACTTTGATACTCGTTGTATGTTAATACTTTTTCTTTCATGTGATAAATATTTTTCTATATGTTGATGTGAATTTCAAGCACACAATCATCAGACAACACATTTGGAATGTTATATTGAGTGGTGGCTAAATTCCATAACATGACCGGTATGTCATCTTTAACCAACTATTTTCTTATGTTTGTCATGTATTCTTTTTTCTATAAGATATTTCTCTACTTGGTCTAACCATATTGGATGTTTCCTGACTATTTTATCATAAGCTATGAGATTAGTTGGGACTTCCTCTATTGTGTTGGAAAATATATAATCCAAAGGAGGTTATAGAATGATCGTTGCCTTGGGATGTCTTTTGGTTGAGAAAGGATTTAACCCACAAATGAAAAGGTATCTGGCATGACTGGAATTTTTTTCACAAGTGCCTCATGATAGGATATCTTTCTCTTCACTACATTGTCAATCAGAGAATTCTCTTGACAACTTTAAGCACTACTATGGAGATAAAATTCACAGTGAACGCCGTTATGGGTAAGACCAACATAGTGGATTACAGCAAGAGAAAACCCCTCTAGCTCCTTGATTTTATAGCCATAAGGAGGGCTGCCATGGCTCTCATTAGGAGATGGGATCTTGAGACTGATCAGATTGTATACATTAATCAATCCTTCATGGTTAAGTATCTGATAATAACCTTAGGAATTACCACTACTGATCTTGTAATTTTTTAATGGGAGGGTAGAATCTTGATATGTCATATACAATCATCTGAGGGATTTAATAACTATAGTATTAAGTAGAGTGGGATCATAAATTGCATATTTATTTTATAATCATGTTCGATGAGGCTTCTTCTTAGATTCCCTCTTACGAGTGATTGGGGATACTTGCTATGATAAGTGGTTTTCATGGGCATGTGTTTATTCCTACCATGTAGTGGTCATTGGTATAGGCTAATTTCCTTCATTTAAAGCGGGTTTATGTTCCAAATTTGGTCATCTGTATAATATGGGGGTTTTCCCCTTGACCATTTTGGATGGGAGTATAGGTGTCTATCTACTCCAGGGTGACACACTAATGAGTCACCCCACTTTTGGGCACATATTTATTTTTTCGTCCCTTGAGCACTACTGTCACCATCGTTATGATGTCCTGGAATTATTTAGAATATTTGAAATGATTTTAATTAGCCCTTTAACCATTTTCAGGATATGCTTGGTGACATTAGTAACTAGAACAAGGATATATGTTAATTCCATATCTATAGTAGGTGTATGTACCTACTCATTTCTTCTCTTTCCTGTTATTGGATACTTCTAGTACTTGTGCATAGGGGTAGAGAGTTGGGTTTTTCCCCTGCTCATCGTCGGGACCTTCTAGCTGACTTCTTCAGGTGCTACCAAATGAGGATCCTAGAAGGCTTGATGGGTGCAGGCAAGTGTATTTTCCCTATCAAAATATGTTGTCATGTTTAGTTGGTAGGATTCTTTGAATTCCACCTGATGAGTTTTCTAACTGGATTAATGAATGAAAATAGGTTTATGTGATGGATCACAATTTTCCACTAGATTGGGTTGGTGGGATTCTCTAGAGAGGCCAAAGGTGTGACCCTACTTCCTATTGGTCAGTTTTCATCCCTAGAGGTCCATATTCGATGATCAGGTTCGAAGGTCCTGGTCCAGAAAACCAAGTACAACACCCTCATCGTGTTGAGGGGTTACTACCATGTGGCATTGGTGGCAGCAAGTGCTGAAAGGAGCCCTTGGGAATGAGTTGTATGTCTTTTAGTTGAGGTTATATGTGGCCTCTTGTTCCACGTCCTAGAGATATGGGAGGGACTGGTTATTGTATTCTATGGATAAGCTCTCAAAATGGTAAAAGATAGTGGTCAACATCGTCTGTGTCATGAGCACCGGTTGTCATTGATTGGATGATCAGTGGGGCTTTGCAAACTAGAGGGATTTTCAGACATCCTCCAAGGTTGGTGTCATACCATTCTAATGGAATTTATGTACCAGTGAGTTAGATACTTGTCATTGAAGTTGATGGGTTGGTGATGGCATCCTTTGTGTAGATAAAGACCTATGATGAGAAATATCCATGGAATGTATCGGTGAAAGTTGGAAGGATGTCATTATATTAAAGTTATCTATGGGAGTAAGTGTCTATAATTTAAGACAAACACAAACAAGAAAACCCTATCAAAGTAGCATCTCACTTTAATGAACACATGCGTGATTGATTTCTTTGTCTAGCCCTCTTTTAATAATTGAATAGGACCTGGAAGGTGGGTGACATTGTCATCTTGGTTAAGGATTCACATCAGGTTCACAATTTTTTATTTCCCCCTTGGAGAATCAGTTTCCCTATGATTGATTTTATGGGTTTCTATTTTGTGAAATCATTCTTCTTAGGTTCACTATTTTTTAAGGGTTTCCACCGGGTTTTTTGTGGAACCATAGATACCCAATGGTTATATATCCAAAAGAACTACTTTCTAAAGGAAGAAAGGAATTAATAATTTTGATCAACAATTCTTAATAACTCACATTATTCGAGAGGATGAAAGTTTGGGCTCATCACACCCTTTTGGGGGAAATTATTGCCTAATATAGGATACTCTTATAGATTTATGATATGTTCATGAGTCCTTTATTATTTCTCAAGTATGAAGTGGTTTTCCCTTGAATTAGAAATCAATTATCATCACATATAGATCTTATAATCAAATATATGTATCTAATTTTCTTCATCAATAGATACATTTATATGTATATGTGGTCCTCCATTGATGGTATCGTCTCATGTTCAACTTATAGATCCTTTGGTCGGTATTATGACAATGATGGTTTTCTAACCACTCAGTGGGGCAATATGGAGTGTATTTTCATCTAGGGAGATAGAAGTTGTTTTAATGTTGGGATTGAACCCATAAATGGGATTCCAATGTATCAATATGAAAGGAATCAGAACCCACATAGTTTGGTGCCACTTAATGGGGCACATCATACCTTTTAAGGTCATGTGATAAGATCTAACCATACAGTTTAACATCATGTGGTAAGGAAATCTAGGTAGAAGATTCCTAGTCAAAGTTGGGTGTGGGACTTATGTGAAGAATCTTTGGGAACCTAGAAGGAAGATGGATTCTCGTGTTGAATTAAAACCTACTAAGAATGTGGCCCATAAATAATATGGTTGATTTTAAATGATTTAGTTTAGACCTCAGGGAAGCTTCCTACATATCCCATTTGGATGGTAATCAAATACCACATGTTTTGGTTGGTCTCGTAGGGGAGTATGTTCCTTTAAGAGGATTAAATCAGATCTTAATCCTAAAAAATATGCCCTATGGTAATTTGGGAGGTTTTGTTGGGGTTTAATCCTTTAAAGGATTCCCTGAATAGAGACCATGAGATATGTCTCACATCATGGTGACCTGGAGGCTTGTTTTGGGTCTTACTCCTAAAGAGGATGCCCAAATTGAGGGAGATATGATCAGGTATTACACCTGAGGAGGATTCCCATTGATTTTAGGCCATAATTGGGTGTTCTGTGTATCTTAATTATAACAGGAATCAGAATTCTCATAGTTCAATCTATGGCATGGATCGTGTGGCTTTTATGATGACCATTATCCTTTAATCCCACATGAACCATTCTCAGTGTGAGAAACAAGAGGAAGTGGACAATCTGATAAACCACACAATCTGCTCTCATCCATAGGTGGACATGGAGACAAAGCCCATGGAGAGAGGTATGGGGTGTTGAGTGTACCCATATCATCTTTCTTTGGATGATGGTGGAAGAGTTAAAGAGTACGACACTTCCCTCTCCTCACTTTACCTTGTAATGGGTCCATGGTATGAAGACTGAAGGGAAAGATAGTAGGAGAGAGGAGAGAGGGCTTGCATGCCCATCCGCTATCTAACCCAATGTCTAGGAGGTAGAGAGGAGCAAGAGTAAAACCTCCTGGAAGAACTTATATGGGATTAATCTTAGATGGATTCCCTAAAATGGGTCTCATAGAAAGATAGGAGGATCTCATTCAATATTGAATGGAAAATTAAGTGTAATCCTCATCCTCCCTTCTAGGAACTGGAGGCTCAGGGTCTTAGAGACGAGAAGGGTTGAACATGGTCCTAAACCTAGTTCCCAAGACCAGGAACTCCCTTACACTTTCCTTGGGGTAATATTCCTCATTAACATAGGGATACACACCCACATACACCTTGAGGACCCTGACCAACCAACTGAACAAGTGTGGGAAACCTATCACCATAAGAATACACACCCAAATGGAGGACACATTGGTGAGCCAGTATCCATGGTTGTATAAATCTAGAGGTTTTGTTGGAGGATTAAACTTGATCCCTTTCATACAATAGATCCAAAGGAGTATAATACATGGAATGGATTTGAATGAGGCTAGATTAATGGCTCTCATAGGCTAAAGGTTACAGTGAACTAAGGGTGGCTCGCATAGGTAGGTCAGGGTGAGATGGTTGAACCCTGGGTGATGGACCACCTGGGAGACTACACTTGGGTAAGACTTTTCTCAATCCTCCAAGGGTCTCCACAGGTGTTCCTAGAAGTGGCTCTCACAGGTCCCCTATTATAGAAAGGGACCTCACACTGGTGTTTATTAATCATGGGGTGAGTGAATGCCTTATGAAGATGTTAATTATTTTTAAACCATGGGAGGAATTTAATTTCACCATACCTCTTTAATCCCTTCTCATTTAGGTTTTAGAAAGCTACCTATATGGTTTTTTAGGGGTTGAGTGAAGGACTAGGGTGATCAGAGCTACAGTTATCCTTTGGGAATTTCTATTTGTATAAATAAAGACCCAAGGTTCCTATTTATAGGAAAATATAGGACCCTGTACAAAAGGTTTATATCTCTCAAGTGTCTCTCTTAGGTATCTCGTGTAAGTTGGAACATAGTTCGATCGCATAGACTGGAGTGTAATTACCCTGTGCAATTATGGTGTTTTTAGGGTATGTGAAAAAAATTTCTTTGGATGCCTTTTCAATACTTGTACTTATTTATTTCTCTTCTTCTATTCATGCTAAGGTATTTCCCTTTGTCTCATTTTAATCTATGTGATGAAATGAAGTTTCAAAAGTCTACAAGAGATTTCAAGATAGAATTATAAAATCTTAAATATGATGTTCTTTGTATTTTCATCTAAATGAATGTTATGTTTGAATACAGGACTAGAAGAATTATTTACTAACATTAGTTAAATAATGGTGGATAATACTAAGGAATGATCTTCAATTAGTACTTCCAAAAAATATATTCAAACATAAGAAAACTATTCTTGGTACACTAAAAAATGGTGGTGCTAAATTAGTTAATAGAATAATGATATTGAAGTAACAAAGAATGATGTTTCATTTTGGTATGTATAAATGAATTCGTTTAGAAGAACATAATTTTTATTTATACTTTGTTAAAAGGGTTCTATCAGCACTGGTAGGGTAGGAAATTCATGAGCAGTTATGTTCTAATAAACCACTGTAAAATTATCATTTTATTATTCTTAGAATTCTATTATATATTGAGATATATGTTTAGGAGGAAGAAATATTGTTTATAAATCTAAGATTTTATTCTTTTATGACTATAGTGATGATAATATTAGATATAAAACAAAATATAATAATAATAATAAGTTCATTAGAACATGAAATGTTATTTTTAGATATAGGGTCTTAAATAATGAATAGAACTTGTGAGAAGTAGTTTTTGATCTCAAAGACTAAACTATAAAATATTAAATTGATTTGAATGGGAACACTAGTAGTATGCCTATTTTGGTGAGTTTTTATGATTTTTTTTGTAATCTAAAAAATAGGTGAAGATATTATTTAAATAAATTCTAAATATTTATATAATTTTAGATTAGTGATCCAGAATTTTAGACATTAGATGTTCATGAATCAGGAGATTTAGCATCGAAATAAGTAGGATCTTGGATTAAATTGAAAATTTCTTCCAAAATTAGATGAAATGTAAAAATTTATAGTTATGAAATTAATTTTTTAATTCTAATTGATATAGTTTAATATGATATCCCAAAATAGGGATTTTCACTTAGAAATTATGGTATTTGGATGTTATCTATAGAGAAATAAATGAATTTATTATATTCTAATTAGACATGGAAGATAACAGAATTACCATAAAGAAATAAATAACTAGAGTATAAATTATTCTCTTGGTTAATAGAATATTTTGATGGAATTATACAATATAAATCATGGTTGATGATAAAAATATTTCAATAGAATAAGGTAGTGAAATTCTATATGATAATTTCCCTAATAGAAAAGAATACAATTATCTACATTTTCTTAATATTTGTTTCTAAAAAATATTTTTGTTTATGAAAAAGAGATTTAAAGACCATTATTATTCATGGTTATTTGGAGGAATACATCTACATGAGGAAACCAACTAGTTCTTAGGTTAATCTAATTAAGGGATTTCTGTATAATCTTAAACATATTCTCCTAGGATACAAATAAGAACTACATCAATGAAATCATAAATTTGAATTATTTATGATTGAAAAGGTATTCACGATAAGTAATTCATATCATTATTGGTATCAAAATGTGTGTAGATATATTATTTATCCTTATAATCGTTAAATATTATGATATGATTCAACTAGGATTTTGCATCCAAGTATATTGCTCATGTTGATTACATATTTGTGAATCTAGAAATAGATTGCATCGCTTATGATTATTTTATAGTTCTCACATAATTCATCTATAATATCATTAAAATCAACTAATGGTCAACCCTTGGTCTGATATTAGGAAACTCTCTGGGAAATATCAGTGATGCCTATTGTTTCATTGTCTGTATATGGATTTTTTATGCTTTTCAACTTATATATAAAGTCTATTTATATAATATAATTTTGAATTTGGATGGATGAGACCTTGAATCCAATGGATCCAAGAGTTTATGTGTTATTTTTTCAAGATTTTTCAAATAAATTACATCATATTTGTAAAGAAATTTATTTGAATAGGGATTGGAAGAGATATAATCCTTGGGATATCAATTTTAACTCAATGATAGAACAACAGGATGGTCAATAAATGGTTTTCAATGACTAGATGTGATTCAATTTATACTACTCAAGATAGAAACATAATACTATCAAAGTGTTGGTAATATTTAAAATATTATGAATAGGGATACGTGTAAAATGATCCTTTTACTGGGATAGTATAATTTGTAATTTAAGTGATGGTATACACCTGCCAAAAATTGCATTTTTAGGGGAAGAAAATAGCTAGTATATGGTAAAATCGAGAAATGATCACTATAAATCTGTGAAATGGAACACCATATTTAAAAATTAAATGGAATATACTATCTTATGTTTCATGGTTTTTGAACCATTTACAAAGTATTTTGACATATATTTTGCAGGATTTTTTTATACTCATAAGAGTACAACATGATTTGTTTTTATATTTTACTAAATGAAAATATCTAGGATCTCTATTTTGTATTTAGTAATCAAACCCTTGATAAAAATTTCACAATAAATTTCCATAATATAATAAAACAAGAAAATATTTTGGATGATGGTTCTTCTTTCTGAACATTCAAAAAAGTAACAGTTCTTGGGTTACTCTACCATTATAGATGTTCACTTAAAAAATCATGTTTCTTATTCAGGGACTGAACATATCAACCTAGAGTACCATTAAGTTCATTTATTCCTTGATGAATGGATTTTAGAGATATATAAGATTTTTGGGATGAAAATTCCTACTGAAATTCCAATTAAGGTTCAAATCTTGTAAAGTTTGATGTGGCACGGTGACATACTATTATTGAGGTGACTAGAAGTATAATGGGGATAAATACATGTATATTGATGGAATATTATAAATTTAGGATATATCTAAGTGTTGGATTATTTTAAATGGGTGATCCTTGAATTACTCTTCATGTTGTATATTTTTATGATTGTGAATCCACATCATGTTTCTTGATTCAGTTCACTCGATGTTCAGGGTTTAGTTAACTTGAAGCTGAATTTGGTAGCAAGACATAAATTGAAGGTGGGTTTATCCATAATAATTTTTAGGGGATTTTATGTTCATTGGGAGATATATTACATGGTGAGTATGGGTATATGTAATGTTCTGGCACCCTAAGTCCACCAAATGTAATTAATTATTCAATGAATTAATATCGGATATTGATGGTCATTATTGTAGAAATATTTTGGACTATAAAAGAAAGAGGATGGTGCAACCAATTGACTATATGGAACCAACTATAAATATGGGATTGGGAAACATGTTGATGTGTACTATGAGTTATAATGTGATTAACTGATTATAGAAATACCTATGGCTGAATATTCAATTTTATATTCCTTATAAATTTTTGGAATACAAAAAAAATCATAGTTCTTCCATGGATGTAGGATGAATATTTGGAAAAATATATGAGAGTTATTTTTTTATTATTTTATTTCATTTTACTATATTTTTTAGAATACTATGTGTGAATATTTCAGGTACTCTCTATCATCCAATGTTTTAAATCATTTAGTAAGGGATATTTTGTATTCCACTACATCTGATGTCTGGTGAATATGAGCTTCCAATCAATATAAAAATCATGTATTCAGTGATTTAAATCCTATTAAATCAAATTTTGTTCAAGGTTTTCTCCAAATACTATTACTATATTACTGTTTTCCCACCCAAAAAGGAATCTCCCCTCAACAACATGTGACATCATGACTACACATCATACATACATTCTGAAAGGCCATAAAATATACATATTCACAATCATCATGTCATATTAATTTTGTGACATAAATAACTACCACATAAATTTTTTAAAAAAATAAATCATCATTACATATCACTACCACCGTCCATTAATTTTCACACCTACCCCCCCCCCCCACAATATTACATGGTGATTAGGAATTTAGGGGTTCCATAAAAACATATTATTGTCCCATATAATTCCACCACAACTATATTATAGGGACTATAATTAGTCCATATTAAAATCATTATTAAAATTCCAATTATATAAATGTTCCAAAATCTCAGAACACTACCAAAACATATCAATAAACCTCTATTAACCAAGCCACAATATCTATAGTGTTGTTTCACATTCATACCTCTATCAATTCACATTAAAGAGGATTCCTAGGAATTTATATTAGTTTTTAATGCCAATTATTTTATTATCTTATACCAAAATAATTTTACATCATATGTGTAGGGTTTTACAACCCAAACTATAAATAGAAAAACCCTATATTATTATGGGATAATGATGTAGACTCTATTCCACCCCATGTATCTCTCTTCCCAAAGGATCCCCTGTATTCAGAATATGCCATGGCCTTAGGAATATATAGAATAGTCCCATGTATGATAAAACCACCTTTCCCACTATTCCTTTTCAACACTTCATCACACCATTATATAATATGGAACAACCCCTGTGTCAAATAGATAATGTCCATACCATTATTTGTAAAATTTTATCCCCTCACATCCTTAGTTTTTCTAATGATTTTCATGATTCCTAAGTCAAAATATAATTCATTGAATTTTGAAAAGTCCTATAAAAATTTAAAAACAATTATAAATAAATATTTAAATCTTAAATAATATATTAAATAATTTAATCGTTGATTATAAAATTAAACAACATAAATTCATCTATTACATATTCAAATTCACTATTCATTATTTTTTAGTATTTATTCACTTTTATCTCTACTCCGATTCAAATTCTATCATAATAAAAAAAATTATATAATCAATGTTGTATAGTGTTTCAATTAATATCAATTTAATAATAATCCATTATAGATAAATTTCTCATACTTTCAATTATTCATTAAGTGTATTATTTATAGTTATTTTTTAGTCAAAATAATATTTCAATTTTATCATGTCAAAACAAAAAATATATATATCATCATTATATTTATCCTTGTAATTCAAACTCATCAAAAAATCACACATTATTATGAATTATATCTCTAATATATAATGAAAATGAATGATATATTTGGTAAAATTAAGCTTATATATTAGAATTATGAGTAACCTACATTGATTCATTGATGAATTATATTGATAGTTCCTTTGATGATCACCACTGATCATTTATAAACAATCTCATTATATTTTAATATTTCATTGATATTTCATGCATATAATTATAGGATTTGTTTCTCTTGAGATAATATATAATAGATATTATAATAAAATGACACATGTGTCAAATTGATTGCTTCAATTATTGAGAGGAGGGATGTGGTTTTTAAATTTTATGAATCTCAATATATGAAATTACATTTAATATATGTTTATGTATCATTTTTAGATTATTCAAATATAGTGAATGAGAATAATGAATGAATGTAAGAAAAAAATTTAAGCTAAATAAATCATGGGAGTAGTACGAAAGATGATTAGTAAGGTTCAATCACAATGATAATGAGTTGTTTCTACCATCATTAATCAAACCCCAAGTGTATGATATTCATTATAGACAAGGTTTAGATATTGAATGTTTGGATTATATTTTGTATAAATATAGTTTTTATATAAATTAATCTAATTCATCTGAAGTGGTAGTGTCTTAAAAATCAAATGATATGGACATTGTTTTCCTTTTAAAAGTTGATAAATAAATAGATAGTAATCTACTAAATAAAGACAATTAAGAAGAATAAGGATAAGAAAAATTCTCTTCCCATCTATGAAAACTAATGATAATTTATAAAAAATACTCAAGATCTGATTCAAATGGATAATTTTATACTTCTAAAGAAATTGATTAATCTTCCTTAAACTATTTTTTATCTTATATGAACAATACATAACTCTCCAATTCCAAGTTAAAACATTTTAAATAATAATAAAACTACACAAGTTAAAAAAAAATCTGAATAATGGGGTGGGTATATATTTTTTAAGATATATTATTCATGGTGATGGATGGGAAGAAAATTATAATGGTTATGGATAAATGGTGAATAACTCAATTATGGAATGTTAACCAAAGGATTTTATGAAATAAAATTATTTTGGCATCTTCTATTTTCCAAATGATGAAATAAATATTATAAGGGTCCCTAGTATAACTCTCATTCCATGGGATATTATTTTGAATCCTAATATAGTGGTTAACCTTAAAAACTTTAGATTTATAGAGTATGAAGAGGATTATTGGATGTTAATTGTTTCATGATAGAAATAAAATTATGGGAAGGATAATGAATGAAAAAGGAGATGGTTATTTTATATAAAAACTATGTATCGTTATTAGATTGTGATCAAACATATTATGTTTTGAAAAACCATAAGGAGGTGTTAGATTTATATTTATCCCAATGTGATTTTAAAATGATAAAGAAAATATATCCTTGAATAATATTTTTATTTATTTTCTTAATTAATTATTTTTTATGGTTTCTTCTAAGAAAATTTCTATTTCCTTCAATGATAATTTAATAATAAAAATTATGTGTAGTGTGTAAATAGAACAAAAATGACTTATTCTTGGGTTACCTCCCAAGAGTAGCTATATTAATGTATTTTTACTTGTATTCTTTAGCTTTAACCCTTTATAATTATAGTATTGGACTACTCTACCTAGATTTCTTTTAAATAAGGATTTAGTGTCATTCAATTAAAATAAATAATACATTTATATTCAAAATTTACTTCCAATTACCTATATAAACTATCTATCTACACAATAATATTTCTAGAAAACATTGATTTCGGTTTTTTAGTAAAAAAATTTATTCATACAAAAAGACTCTATATCATTTAAATTTATATTATTTAATACTTTTATCCTAATATTTTTTCCCTCCCCCTTAGAAAACTATTCATTGTTATAGAAATATCTTTCAACATACTAAAATTTATTCAAAATAAACATTTATTTATCAATAACAACATTATGGTTAAAATTCACAATATTGACATCCAATAAAATATTATATTGAATTTAAATTGGTTGGTTACAAGTATTATAAAATACTAATTAATATAATTAAATCTCAATTTGGGTTTTATAATAATTCATATTATCACCCAATCCATCTTCATGTTTCAATGTCCATGATTACATAAAATATCAAATTGTCTTCCCCAGAATTCCTTTATGTAAATTATTATAGACCACCATAATTCCACTAATTTGTGGGTTATAGTTCATACCTACCTTATTATTTCATCAATTCGTATCCATTAATGAGTTGAAATTTATATTTTGGAAATGTGCACATGTTTTCACTTATAATGGATCTGGGCACTATATTTCTATAAAATACTTTTTTACCAAAAACATGACTACTAGATCTCCCATGTTATCTTATAAATTAATGAACTCAACCCACTTATATACATAATAAATAAAATCTAATATATTCATTTATTTTTTTTCTTAAAATCAAACCATATTTTATACCCTTTGTTACTTTTGGAAATAATTATTATTAAATTTAGTATTATTATAAAAGGAAAGGCAAAAAAACTACTTATTTCACCATTTCATTTTTTCTCTAAATTCAATAATTCTAACTAAATAGAAATTAATGATAATGAATAAGAATATAATAAATATACTATTCAATATTATACTTCCTTAGAATTCAACCATTTATTTATTTGATGATGAATATTATTTCCTAAAAATATTATTTAATATCAATGTTGAACATCTTATATTAATTATATGAAAATCCTTTTGATATTTTTTTAATATAATAAAACTTTAGAGTCTTTGGAAACTAAGTCCTTCCCTTATCATAATTATTTACAATTTAAAAAATTGAATTTTTTCATAATAGGGTTATAAAATTCTTCAAATAAATCCTATTATATAGAAAAATGGTCTACTATTAGATTTTTAGACCATTTCATGTCATTGATCACATGTTCAAAATATTTTAATAGAAGGACCCAAAATATAATACATTTTTTGTAATAATTCATTGAGATAAAATATTTAATAGCTAAATGTTATATGTAAACTATTACATTATCCAAAATAAATTATGAGCCATATTTATTAATTATTTACACTATAACAAATGATTTTTTCATGTGTTTGTATAATTTAATAGATCTGAATTTAGGATCTTTATAGTATTATATATCATAGGTTGTTTCTTCTTATTTCTTTTTCTAATAATTTTTCCCACTACAAAGTTACTGAAATAACACATTCTTTCCTAGGGAAATTATAATTATGTTATTGTGATTATAATACCTATGATTTTTTCATACATATATGATTATATGTATTAATATGCTGAAGGATATACTGAGAGGTTTAGGGTGAAAAAATGTTTCAATTTATTTTATATTCCACCATAAAAAATCCTCAATCACTTATTAATTTGATTAACTTGTTTTTAATTCTTTATTATCTTTCATCTTCTATATTTAATATTAATGATTTTAATCATCTAATTCGTTAATAAGACACAAATTCAAAAAAAAATTATAGTGAGAATAATAAATTTAAAAATATTAGTGTTAAAAATTAATGGATAAATCCTCAATATGGTTATAAAATAAGATATCACATGATATATTAATCATCATGGATACAGAGGAGAAATTTTATCCTTTATCTTGGGTAACATAGAGACATATCCTAATAGATGTAATATAAACATACATAACAAAACTAGTAATCCCAAAACAATACAAAAATGTGTGTCCTTAAACTATAAAACGTGACATTAATTTACTATCGAAAAACTCCAAGTTGGTTTCATTTATATACACAATAATTTTTCATCAAAAACTAAATGGACACAATATTTGAAAACCCAACACTATATTCACCATTTTAGTAAGATATATTTATAAATTAATTCATACCTAACCATTAATTAAAATGACTTTATATATAACATCAATGAACATATTATAACATCCTATTACAATATTTCTGGTACATACTCTATTTTATTGTTGGTTATCCTTGTTTTCATGTTGACTTCTAGTTGTTTCATTCATGCTTTGACATTTATCATTGATTCATATTTTTTTATCCTTTTTGGGTTTTTAGAGGGGTATGATAGAAGTTTTAAATTTGGATTTATTGTAGAGAGGTAGTTGGTTTCTTTAGATATAGAGTGGGAATGATTTTGTAGATGTAAATGCAACATGAGAATCACTGGCCCACCAATTAGGGAAACCAAATATCTAGTGGAATAATGGACAAGTTTCTTTCCTATAGGAATCCCAAATTCCAACCATTAGGGTCCAACCATACATTTGGTTGTACTTCTATAATGAGATTCATTCTGTCTAGCACCACTGAGTAGCTTGTTGATGCCCCCAACTAGCTGGTGAAATTGATATAGGTGTGTTTCAGATAGAAAATATCACCTTTCACATTTTTAAAACCTATTTATTTCTAATATCCTTATCCATAAAACTAATTCTACCCTAACCATAGTGTAGGATACCTAGGTTCATTTTTCCTCACCTAACACTATTTCTTCACAGATCTAAGCACTTATTGATGTATTGATAAGTGTAACCATAATTTTATTGTTGATACTTATCTCATCCTTTATATATTATATTTATAGTGATTAGACTTAATTTATTTTATATATTTTATGTTTTTGGTAATTCTAATTCTAAAATCCTTCCTTGAGAATTCTAGCCAACAACTCTCTATTGGGGGGTCCTATGTTGTTGATTGTTAGTCTTGATTAAGGTATGTGGTTTTATAGGTAAATATATATAAATCTATTTTTATTTATTATTATAAATTGTTTAACCAATTAAATTCTAAATCTTTAATGTATTCTCTTGATAATTTATTTAAAATAGTATAGTGTGCGTGATGAAATCCCATGAAACTGGATTTCAAAATAAAGTGTGATTTCTAGAAAAATAATCTTATTTGAAATGAATGTTTTGAGAATGATTTTTATGAAAGTATTTTTAATTTGAAATGTGTAGATTAGAAATAAAAGATATGATTTTTTTATAAAAATGATTTTATATTTTGTTTTTGAAATAAATTCATTAGTCTTTAAAACATGAACTTGGGGTTGATTGAAAAGATAAATTTAAATGGTTGATATTGTTTGAATTAAATGATAACCCCATAAAGGTATGATTGTTTCCTCAAAGAACATGTGATCCTAGGTAGTTATGTGGGAAGAACACATAATAGGCATGTATTATCTCTACCTAAAAATGGATTTATGATAACAACACTAAGTAAACTCCCTTGAGGGTGGGGATATTAGACCTTTGGATCTTCTCCTATTTCCCTAGTCATTGACCAAGGAATTTGTAAACATCGAGAACTGTACTTCATTGAGATGTATAATAATTCCTATGAAAATCTATCCCTAGGTCTCTTAACCATTGTACTATGTTTGAAAATTCTCTTATTGAAAGATGATTGATTGTTAATGATTTACTCATATCTTTTTGTATAGAAATTCTAATCAATGCCCATTTTTATAGTATTGAGGAAATATTTCTGATTTTATGGAAATTCACATTTAAATATATTTCATTTGTCCATTTAAATGTTTTATAATTCATATTTTTAATCAAACTAATAAAATATTTTCATTAAATTTATTATTTAAAATTGATCAATATTAGTTTACCTATTTAAGACTTATTATGAAATGATTGGTTAGATCCTACCAGTTTTTATTGCTCACACCCTACCTATGACTTCATTTCTTCATGGTAATCTAATTTTTTGTACATGAAAAGGGAAGGAACCACTCAGAGGTGGTGTATTATCTTGATTTTCAATACCTTAGGGTTTAGCGATGATTGGTGGAACACATTGATCAACATGCTACCTGGTGATTTCATGATAATATCTTGATAGTGTTTAAATGAATTATTATGAAATACCTGATTTGTGACTTCTAAATATTTACATGTGGTTTTCTCGCTTTTGGTGTGTTTGGAATACTGAATATTTATCATTATATTTAGTTTCTTTTTCATTGTTGTGTTATTTTTGTGGATATATCATTCTTTATTATTTTTATTTGATTCCCATAAACTATCCACTAGCCCATGGCGATCATAAAAATCATTTAGGCCATGTTAAAACTAATTCGTGTACCATTTAGGTGGTTTATCTGAGTTAGTTCTTTTCAAATTAATATCAAATCTGATTATTCCTTTTCTTTAATGTCAGTATGTTGGTTAAGATATCTTGTTAAACATGAGATATGATAGTTAGGACATAATGGATATGTTATGAGTGAGTGTCTGACCATATGTCGCCATAATGTGCCTTAATCTAACATGGGTTGTTGGGAAAAGGTGTCTTTTAGGGGTTCCTTGATCAGATCGTATAAATTTTTCAATGATTTGATTTGAGATTTTTTCTTCACAGCTGAGTTCTTATTGATAAATTTGATCATCCCATGTATCTTTTCTAATTGTTCCCTTATTATTTTTTGATATTGAATAATAAAATTCCCCCAAGAAAACATTTTAATATAATTCAAAAGGGAGATATTATCTAGTTGATCAAAACATTATGGAAGTTGTTGTGTGTATGTCCAAACTTTGAGTTAGGTAGTTTCACATGTTCCAATGGAGGCTACAAAGGGTATTCCCTGGAGGGACAATAATATAGATCATTATTAGTATATTCATTTTCTATAGTTTCCATAATTTTAGAGTACCAAATACTATCAAGATGTATAGTATTTTTTGAATAAATTGGATAATATATTTGAGTTATCAATGATTCCAAATTCATTTAAGGTGAATTGTGTCACCTTCAAACATGAAGGTCTAGGTAGATTGTGGGTGTATTCAATAATTAATTCTAGAAATAATTTAGGTTTTTAGTGGAATGAAATCAAGTATTTATTCATGGAATAATTCTATCCAGAATTGATGATATCAACTAAGTCAATAGAGTTCCTTAATCTAAAAAAAAGTAATCAAACTATGACTTTGTAATTAAATCGAATCAACAAGCTTGTTCATTTCTCACTTAAGGTGGTTTCAAATTATAAATTAAAAGTCTGAAGGTTTTATATGGGATATAAACTAGATATTTGATGTTAGATTTTCATACTGAATCATTTCTATTAATTAAATATCTAAGATAGAGTTTTGATGGTGGAACTTGACATGGATGTTATTTAAGGTTTAATGGTAGTCCCATCTACTCCCATTTTTAGCTTGAGTGTTCCCTTTAAAGAGAAGCTAAAGCATAATGAATCTCATGGTGGAAACCATAGTGTTGGTGAATTTTGATAATATAAATTCTATAAATCATCTATAATTTCAATAAAAGGCCCAATGACTTGTTTCCAATGTGGTTAATTAAAGCACTAGAATAGTGTTTGTATAGAGGCACTAAGGATTTATAGCTTCTATGGATGATCTGGTCAGTAGCATAGGTATTTCCAATTCATTACCACTCTATGTTGTGTTACAGGATCAAAATTACTAAGAGGATTTGTAGTATAGTTAGATACTCCATGAACAAAGGGGTTCTATCTACATGTATTAAGAATGAATATTCTTCACACAGTGGATAATCCTTCATCGAATATTGATATGAGACTCATGATAGTGGGATGAATCATGTATTTTAATTTTAATTTATTCTCCTATTTATTTAATATGATTGTCTCTTATTCCATCATATCTACCCATATTTTGGAACTACTAAGCCAACATGTAGAAATCATTCCTTGTTTAATAGAAATATTTATGCCTCTTACGATGAAGAGAGAGGAATCTCTCTAATTCTATTATTGTAATTCGTCTTTCACAGAAATTTAACTTTTATCATAGTTTTTTAGTGTTATATTTATGTCTTGGGATATCATTTTTGAGATGGATTGGATAATCTCACTTATATCTAATATGAACTATTGTCTTCTATGAGTATCCTTTACTACCCTCATGTGGTGTGATGTTTTTTTCAGGGAGCATGGGTATTGAGGATGAGTCATGATATATATCCTCTTCTAGAGTTGGGTAGAATGATATTTTCCTTGAACTGTAGGAGGAGTCTTCTTATAGTGATCTTTATCCAGTATTAGTTTATTTTCCCAAGTTGATTCCTTATTAAATTTTAGGATTGAAACTGATAAGGGAAGTGGAGTTTTCTATTTACTTGGTAATATGTACCTAACCTATTTATATTCCATTATAATAAATAGAAATACCATAATTGAATGAGATAAAGACTCAACTCGATTACTTAATATCTATGGGATTCATTTTCTCTATTGTGTCAATAAGGGTAGCACCATTTCTTTTTTCCAAGAAGATCATTGGAACCCTTCACCATTATTTTTATTATTTAATGTTCAATTAGTTCATAGTTAATAATATATATCTATTTCCCTAAATTGATGAATTATTTTACTATATGAATGTTATGAAGTGGTTTTCAAATATTTTTCTTCTGTTCGATTATCACTAGTTTATGATTAAGGAGTCCGATATCCCAAATACATCCTTTAGGATAAGTTATGACCATTATGAGTACCTTGTAATGATTTTTTTTATTAACAAATGCTCTATTTTTTCATGGAATTTATGATAATAATTTTTTATCAGTACCATGATTCATTTGTACTGGTATTTTTGGATGACATCTTAGTTTACTCCCATACTAAAAAGGACCATGTGTTTCTCTTGATAGGAGTTATTGACATAATGATGAATTGCAGACTTTATGCCAATAATTTTAAATATTATTTCTCAATTAAAGATGTATAGTTCATAAGACACGTGGTTTCTGAACATGATATTAAAGATAAAATTGAGAATCAGAAAGTTTTAATGGCCTATAAGGAACCATTAAAAACCATTGAGATTTGGTGTTTCTTCAGCTTGTACGGGTATTAATGCTTATTTTTAAAGGGTTTCTCAAATTTGTATTCTCCATTGATATTTATAACATGTGTGGGAGTAAATTTATTTTGGGATGAAAAATTTTAGGCTTCCATTAATGAGTTAAAGCTTCTGTTGATTTCTTCTCCATTATTGACTCTTCCAAAATCTGGGTAGGGTTATGTGGTATTCTATGATAGATCAGGTTTAGGATTGGGATTTTTTTTCTTATACAGGGTGATCAATTTGTGGCTTATGGATCTCTTCATCTTTAACCTCATCATAAAATCAATCCCATGAATGATCTAAAAATGTCACCTATGATGCATGCTCTGAATATTTTGCGACATTAAAATTCCAATGAAATGTTTATTGTCTAATCAGATAAAAAAATATTATGTTATATATTTTCATAAAATAGATTAGAATATCTATTAGAGACGGAGGGTGGAGTACCTAAAATTCATTTATTCAACATTCCCTACCATCTTATTAATGGTAATTTCATTATATATACTTTGAGTAGGAAAATACTATCCAAATCTATGAAAGAATCGACTGAGGAATGGAATATGATGGATCTCTTTTCTTATATGAACATGGTAGACTGAGAGGATGATAATGATGTTGTCTCATCAAGTTTTCAGTTTACTTACTCACTTATCAAGACGATTCTTCAAGAATAATATCTTGATGATTTTTTTTAGACATTAGGGATTATTTCTATGGTGTGTTTCCATTGGCGATTGGTCACTATCTTTTGAGGGTATCGTTATTATTTAGGATATGGTATGTCATTCTATTATCTTTTAAGAAGTCTATAATGATAGATTTTCATAATTCATAGTGGTAGTTACACCCTGAAACCATGATGATGTTTTATGATATGAGGCGGTGTTTATGGTGGCTGTGTATGAGATGAGACATTTCTGATTTTGTTTCTCTTTGTTATAATTATCAACTAATTAAAGTTGAGCACCGGAATCCTTTAGTCTTGCTTCAACCCCTTTCTGTGTTGAAATAGAAGTGGTATGAGATATCCATGGACTTTTTAGATGGTTTTCCACATAAAAATCATTTAATTAATGTGATATGGGTTGTGATTAACCAATTAAACAAATTGACTCACTTTATTTCCATTAAAGATAAGACCAATATAAAGGATGTGAGACATCTATATGTGAATTAGATCATCAAATTGCATGAAGTTTCACATGAAATAGTTTTTTATAGGGATCCAAGGTTTAGTTTTCTTTTATGGATAGGATTATAGGAGGTTGTGGTATCATAGGTAAAGTTTAGAGTGAATAACATCATCATACAGATTTCCAGACATAATGGGCTATATGTATTTATGAGAGCATGCTCTAAGCTTGTGTCCTTGACTTCAAAGAAGGTTGGTATTTCCACTTGGTATTGGTTAAGTTTTCTTACAACAACTTCTATTATTCATCCATTAATATGACACCTTTTTGGGATTTTTATGGGTATCTATATAAATATCTTCTTTTTTATTCACATATTGGTGATGCATCCCAAGTTTGACCTAGTTTGGTTTATGTGGTGATGATAATGATTTAGATTATTCATCAGATAATGTAAATGACACTAATCCAGTATGAGTATTATTCTTATAGTTTTATTCCCTTTTTATTTCTCAGTTGGTGACGTAGTGTTTTTTAGAGTTTCACTTTATTTTGGTCTTCGACAGTTTAGAAAGCATGGAAAGTTAACACCAAGATATGAGGGACTGCTTGAGTTTGCTGAGAAGATTTGAAATGTGGCTTACAATTTTTATTTTTCTCCTCAACTAAAAATGATCCATAACACTTTTCATGTGTATCTAACCCATGGGTATTAGGAACATCATTTCAACCCCATCATGACTGATTCATGTTCTGTTTAGGTGGGTTATCTAGGTTAGTTCAAGAAACATAAAATAGTTGTGTTTTTTCTCTTCAAGTATCTCCTATATCTTCACATACATGTATTTCAACAATATGTCATGAGATAATAATGATCCTCTATAGAATATCATGGGTTTTTTATTCTACCCTATCTATTTTTACACACTTCAAAATTTATGAAACACACTACAATATTACACTAACATAACAAACACCGCTTTATTTTTTATTACAATTTTATTATCGAAATTATATTCTAAAAAAACATACACTTCATAATTCTCTCACATTAATCTATCAAATTAATCAATAAAAATTTCATATTAACATTCTAGATGTTTTTGTGATGAGATGGATCATTTTTAAATACCCCCTTAGTCACTGATGAAGCCACATCATCCAAATCACTTGTAGCATGACTTTTAAATAAATCTTGACATATTGAGGTGAATCACTAAGAAAAATGTGTGGTTACCAGAAAGTATGGATCCAAATAAAAATCTTTTGGGAGTATTATTTCATTGACTTTTTCAATATGACATGATGACTATTTCTATATCATGTCACTTTTATTGGACCCTTTATAATTTCATGTGATTTTTTTCATCTTAGTTAAATAGCCACCCAATTGAAATAATATTCAATCCCAAAAAAATATATTAAATAAATAAAAACAAGGAATCATTATTATATCATGATCTATATGTTATAAAATGCTACCTCAAGCATCATATCATTTTGGATCTAGATCATGTCATGATACCAACTATTATGGCATGATTTGTTATAACTCAAAGTAAATTTCTCTAAAATGATCATAATGGTTTAATGGAAGAAAATTATAGTATGATATTATGTTTCTCATATGAAACATATCCAAACATCACCTTCCATATTTATATATCTTCTAATCACTTCTAAATTACCATCACCTCATATGAATGAAATAAAATTCATTTGATTTTTAAGGTGGTTAACATTTTAAAAAAAAATTCTAAAAAAAATATTTACAACCAAATATAAATTCACATCAAAATTCATGTAAACCTCAATTTAATTTAATCAATGATATCCCTATGTATATAAAAAACACAACATGAGGTGATTCTACAATAAAATATCTTTTATGCCTTAATAATCTATCAATTTTTATTTTTTTTTTCAACCATAGATCAAAAATAACTTTCAATCATAGAAATTAATCATCATTTCAATACTCTATTTATTCTATATAAACATGGTGTAGAAAACCATAATAGTGAATTACATTAAAAAATTCACCAATAAGAGTAAAATATATCCACTTAAAATAACCAAATTGAACTTCTCTTATCAATTCATATTCTTAAAAAATATTCTTTTGAATTTCTTAAAAAAGTCCCTCATACATACTCAAAAAAAATAGAATTGTTCACTCATGCACAAAAACACACCCTAAATTCAAAAAACTTTTTTGAAAATTCTTTCAAAATAAATTCTACAATTAATTAAAAAACTTATTCTTTGAATTTTTTTTTAAACTCCCACTTTGATAAAAAAAATATACAATAAGATTGGGGATAGATTACCACAAAATAGCCTTGAGAAGAATCTGGTTAATCTCCCATCATTATATTTAACCTTTTAAATGAATCCTTTGTGATGGGTTTATTAAAATCACTCACTAGATAATCCATAGTAGAAAATGATTTAGACTTTAAAAATATATTCTCAACCATTTCCACTATGATTTTATATTTGATATTTTTATTCTTAAAAAGATAATATTAAACTTGAATCCTCAAAAGATATATATCAATTTGATTATCACAGATCACTAAAAATGGAAAATTCCCAATCGTATTGATATTTTCAAGATCAATTCTCATACACATATATTTGGATATTTATTAAGTTATAGCAGTATACTAAAAATTTATTATACTCATTGTAAGAGAAATCTTATTCTTAATTTGAAAATAAAAATATTTTACTCATGAGAAGAATATATTTCTTATTGTAGCCTCTCTTTAGTCAACACTTCCTACCAAATCCACATCACAAAATCCATATACATCTGACATTCTATTGTTTTAGTATATTATCCCAAAATCTAGTGTATTATTTATAAACTATATGATTTATTTCACATTAGGTAAATTTGATAACTTGATCAAAATAGAATAACTTAGATAATATTTGTTCTTGAAGTGGTCAAATAGTGTAAATTTTAAATGTTCTTTTTTAACTCAATTTGATTCAAATATTTATGATCACCCTCATTAGTATGTTTTCCCCCATATATATCTATATATATGGCCTTATCACATAGTGTTCTAAACATATTCAATAGTTCTTGAGTATAATTATCTAGAGAATGTAAAATATGATCCTTGTCTTGAGATTTTTTATGTATAAAAAATTACTTGATTTCTCCCATCATTGGAAACTCAATTATCTTCATCATTTTCATGGAAAAGTTTCTACAATAATTTTATCCATTTTTAGTGAAAATGATATTATGAACACAGAATATAATAGTGAGAGATTACTCTTTATATTCATTGATGTAAAGGTTGTTGTTCACTAAAAAATTTCTAATATTATCCATCATCAATAATGATTAAATATTATAATTTTTTTCCCTATGAGATTATTTTAACCGATATGATTTCTTATTCTACTTACAAACTCTTTGTTTATCATCTCTAATAAAGAATATTGTGGGATTCTCTTTGTACAATGAATGTTACAACTCATGCATTCTTTTTTTATTGTTATTTTATTTTCTTAATAGATAATATTTCCTAATAAAATACATTTATAATTTTTTAGTGAAATGAAATACATACATTTTCATTTTGTGCATTTTGGAGAAAAATATGAGAGAGGTGGAATTTTTAGTTTACAATTGTAAAATCTAGAAACATTCACATAAAGAGGACTCATATGGGATTATTTTTACATGAATTTCAATAATTTGTATAGGGATTTATATGTAAGATAATATTTTAATATGGAGTGAACAAAATTTCCAAAACCCAACTTTTGCCACAAAAGAAAGGCTAGTTGAAGTATAAACAAGATCATTAATGTTGTAGCTAGGGAAGTACTAGAGAGCATAGACTATTATGGGTTGGATCATGGGAAATAAAGGAATCATAACTATAGTACAAGTTGGAAATATAGTGAAAGTGGCTATATTATGGTGTTTCACCATGGGAGGACTATAGTTTTCCCTCTTATAACATTATATTTTCAATAATAAACCGTATAATAAGAATAATATTGTGGTAAATTCAATATTTTCATAGTTTATGTAATATTATGTGTGAAGAATTATAAAGAATCATTATTTACATTATCATCCCCATAATCCTATTATCTTTATGCAACGCAATGGGGAATAAAGTTTCCTCAACACATAATAAAATGCATATATCTTCCTTGGAAGTCACGATCTTGTAAAATAATTTTGTGAACATGGAAAACCCTATATAAAAATATAGTCATATTATATGATATTAATTCCCACTATGAGTGTGACTCTTTTGATGTAAATCTTGATGAGATGCCTTAAGATTCTATAGTGAATATTGAAACTCCATCAGTGCTGAAATGAAACACTAAAAATTCTAGAAACACGTCATGAAAATGGAAAATTTTTTAAATAAGTTTTTTAGAGAAAAAATGATGAAAATAATTTAATATTTTAAATATTTTAAAAACTAATCCAAAAAGGTGTTAAATTCCTTAATAGCTTTGGGGTTTTTCATTGAATTCCAAAGGCATTAAGACCCTTAATTCCTTTGGACCTACCTAAAATACAAAAGCATCACGTGGCCTTTCACCTTTAGCGTTCACATTTTTTAGTTTAGTTTTTTTATTCTTATTCTTTAAAATACCCATTCAACACCATTTTAATTTACATTTCATTACTGCTAATGTTTAGAATGACTTCATTTATGCACCTCCTTTTTGTGTTCAAATTTGAAATTCCATTTAAAAGATGTATGCCCACACCCCACTATCCCATTAAGCACCCATAACCACCCATCTCATCAATGATATCATTCATAACACCTCTTCCATTTTATGTTTCCAAAAACTCGCCATTATATAAATATAATAATTATTATAATGTATATTATGTTCTTGGGTGTACAATTATATTCAAACACAGAAACAAATATCACAATCATTGGTTGGAAAGGAATGTTATACCCCCCCTATGAGATAACCCACCCATCCAGCCCAAATTATTTAAAAATTAAAGGAACTACCACATATAGGCCCTTTAATAGTGCGCAAAATTTAATTTATCATCATTAAAAGAGTATTTTTTGTATAAATCATTAAAAGGGTGTAACTATCTATCAGTACTTTTGTTAATGCTAAAAAATCCCTACAACTCTAGTTCCCTATTTGAATTACATCACACTGTAGAAAATACACCTATATAAAAATAAACCTATATGAAAATTCATAATTTAATTGAAATAAAATTCACATAAAAAAATAAAAAAAAAATCAGTATATTATAAATTTCAAACAATGTTTTGTATAATTACATTTTAAATTACTATCCAAAAACATTTAAAAGCATCAATGTTTCATTATCTTGGGCACTTGTGACCCCCTCACAAAAAATCCTGATCATGGTATTAGTTTCCTAACAAACCACCCCAACCAAAGAAAATGAATATATTGGTATTAAAAAATAATTCTTATGTTAGTAAGACTATAAAAAATAAATTAAACATAAATATGAAATAATACAAAAATAAAATATCAATTTTAAGTAAAAGTAAACAGTTAGAGTCATTCCGAACAAACCATGCATTGGATTGAGGTGGACCTAATTCCAACATGTCACAAATGACATATGGATTTTTTTCCTAAAGGATTATAATAATCCAAATATATTTGCTCAGTTTTATGTATGTAACTTGTCTTTTTTAATAAAATGTCATTTTAAACTGAAAAGACACACTTTGAGTCATACTGGTCATGTCATGTTACAGTTTAATAAGAGGATAATTTTTACACATCACAAATGAATTATGAATCATTTTACTAAAATATCAAGACAATCTGAGTAAATTTTTTTATTTTTTCATTAAAGAACACATGTTTTGAATTAAAATTTTAATTTTATATTGATAACAGACACTTTGAGTCATATTGGGCGCACTATGTATCATATTAAGGTTTTTTTTATTCCTAAAAGTACAAAATGACATATGAATCCTTTTCCTAATGTATAAAAACAATATGAATATGTTTTCTTAGTTTTGTTTATCACTTTTGTTTTGTAATAAAATTTAAATTTTGAATAAAATTTCACACTTGGAGTCATACCTGTCACATCATGTGTTGGATTGAGTTTTGGTTGATTCCTAAACGTCACAAATGAATTATGGATTTTTTTCTAAAGTATCAAAATAATCAGAATATGTTTACTCAGTTTTGAGTATGTCACTTATTTTTAAAAAAAATTAATTTTAAACTAAAAACATGCACTATGAGTCATATCAGTCACATTGTGCATCAGTTTGACTTGATACATATTACCACATGTCAAAAATGACTTATTAATTGTTAAATTAAATTGTCATGATTATCATATCATATTTTCTTGTTTTTTAGTCATTCATGCACATTTTGAACTAAAATTTCAATTTTAAACTGATAACGGACACTTTGAGTTATACTGAGGACATGGTGTGTTGGATTTGGATGTGGCTAATTACTACATGTCACAAATTAAATATGGATCATTTTCCAAAATTATCAAACAAATAAAAATGTTTTTTCTTAGTTTAGATTATGTCACTCGTCCTTTTTACAAAACATAATGTCAATTTTAAATAAAAACACAAACTTTGAGTCATACTGGTCACAACATGTGTCAAATTATGGTTTGGATGATTCCTAAAAATCAAAAATTACTTATGGATCATTTTCCTAAAGTATCAAAAAAATAAAAATAATTTTTCTCATTTATTAGTATGTGAACTTTTTTACTAAAATTTCATTATAAACTGAAAACATGCACATTGATACATACCGGTCACATCATGTGTCGGTTTGATGGGAGACTGATTACTACACATCAAAAATTATTTATGATTAGTTTTCCTAAATTATCATTAATTTTCGAGAACATTTTCTTGATTTTCAGTGACTGACACACATTTTGAACTATAACGTCAATTTTAAGATGATAATAGTCATTTTGAGTCATATCAGGAACACAGTGTATCGGATTTATGTGTAGCTTATTCCTACACATAAAGAATGAAATATGGATAGTTTTGTAATAAATTTAAATAATATTAATTCTTTTTCTTAGTTTTTAGTATGTCACTTTTGTTTTTCACTAAAATGTAAATTTTAAATAAAAAGACACACTTGGAGTCATACCAGTCATACTAGGATTTGGATTGAGGTATGGATAATTATTACATAAAAAATGAGTTGCATATCATTGTTTTGAATTATCAAAAAATTCAAAAAATTCTCTATTTTCATTATGTCACTTTTTTTACTAAAATGTCATTTTAAACTAAAAACGTTCACAATGAGTCATATCGGTCACATTGGGTGTCATATTGATGTGATACTAAGTCTTAAAAATCAAAAATGACTTATGAATCATTGTCCTAAATTATCAAGATAATTGGAGTTTGTTTTCTTAGTTTTTAGTGAATGAAAAAAAATTAGAACTTAAATGTAAATTTTAAAAAGATAACGAAAACTTTGATTCATACCGGGAACACCATGTATCATATTGGGTTTTAACTGATTCATTAACGTCATAAATGACTTATAGATTTCATTACTAAAGTATCAAAATAATAAAAATATTTTTTCTTGGTTTGGATTATGTCACTTGTCTTTGATAATTGAATTAATGGTAGTTTTAAATTAAAACACACACTTGGAGTCATACTAGTCACACTGTGGATGGGATTGAAGTGCATATGATTCCTACATGTCAAAAATGATATGTGGGTCATTTTCCTAATGTATCGAAATAATTTAAATGATTTTGATTGATTTTAATTATATCACTTTTCTTTTTTAAATTGGAAACACGAGCTTTGAATCATACTGGTCACATCATATATCATTTTTCCATGAGTCTAATACCTACATGTCATAAATGACTTATGAATAGTTTTCCTAAATTAGTAATACAATCAGAGTCCATTTTCTTGGTTTTCAATGAGTGACATATTTTTTGAACTAAAGTGAAAATTTTCGACTAATAACAACTACTTTAATTGATATTGGGCACACCATGTATTATATTGATGTTTAGTTTATTGATATATAGTAAAAAATTAATTTTGGAACGTTTTCCTAATTTATAAAAAATATATAAATTAATTTTCTCTATTTTGAGTATGTCACTTATTTTTTATTTAGTAAAGGTCAATTTTATATAAAAAGACAAACATATATACATATTTATCACACTGTGTTCCGGATTGAGTTGCAATTGATTCCTACATGTCAAAAATAAATTTTGGATCATTGTCCTAATGTATCAAAACAATCAAAAAAATTGATCAGTTTTGAGTATGTGATGTGTGTTTTGAACTAAAATATATATTATAAACTAGAAACATATTGTTTGAGTATTTTTTATCAAACTGTGCATCGGGTTGAGGTGTATCTAATTGTACCATTTCCTTGTTATCTTTATCACTATTATAGTCTCAAAGCCCAACCTCTCATGAGCATGAGTATCTTTAAACAAACCATCCCAACTCTAGAAAAATAATACACATATATAATAAAAGAATTATTATGTTAGTAATACTATAAAAAATTAAACATAAATATTAAATAATACAATAATTAAATTTCAATTCAAAATTAAAGCCATAAAATTTGAGTCATACTAGGCACATCCTGTATCAAATTGAGGTATGGTTGATTCTAGTGTGTCTTTTTATCCTATAATGCATTCATCATTTGGGTTATCTTATAATATTTTTTTTATAACATGGAATATTGAATGCATTGGATAATAAAAATAAAATTGTGTCATCACGATTGTATAATCCTTGTTGAGTGCATGATCGTAGTACATGAGTGAATCATCCTTAGTGACAAATTCATTTCTTCATGATCTCTAATAAAATTAATAAAGTATGTTGCAGATGAAAATTATAGAGAAACTAACTAAAAAAGTAGTTAAAATTATTGTAAAATCCACTAAATAAGTAGTAGGAAGTCACATATTCATGATATATGTGTATATTCTAACACAAGGTATGTTTCGCAGTCATTTTTGAAAAAAATTATTTTATCTTATTATTACGATGACTTTTGATAGTCATAGTTATACTATAAAAATATAAATACATGAAGGATTAATAAAATACCTATTTAGGGATGCTGCTTTGTGATATCTCTCATAAATTTTCAATAATAATAACCCAATTTTTCCATTGGTTTGGTTTTGACATTGTAGTAAAATTTAATAAATAAATAATTTTTTAAATGAGTTTTGATAGTGAAATATTATTATATATACCCTAATACTTATCCACTAGTTGAAGTCGATAGGCTCCTTTTACACATGGACTATCCTCAATCCATGATTTTGGAGATATTTAAACACCTCCCTATTATAATATAAATATCATTAACACATAATATAAAATATATAACATTAAGTTTAGTTATAAAATTTTGGATGTAGTTTATTACATATTAAAAAATGTCATCATGTGTGGTCAGTTTTTTGGGTATCCATATATTGAATCAATAAAATAAATCTTTAGAGTATCCAAATTGACTTCAATGAGTAACCAATGTTTCATAAAAATGAAAAGTAATATGTGATGAAAGGAGTGAAAAAAATATTTGATATGAATATGTTGTAGATTTTGGCCCCTATATTATTGGTAATAAGATGGTCCCATTTATGTGGCCTTTATTCATTACATTTTTTCACATCATTTTTGGGGGGTTTTAATATGTATTGAATTCTAAAATGTATTTATTTATTTAATAATAAAATTGTGTCTAGTTTACATTGGAATTGATAAAATAATGGTTTTTATAATGATAATGCCTATCCCTATTGTGTTTTTAGTTTAAATTAATTAATTAACTACTATTTTCATTTTGAATTCAATTTATTTTAATAAATAGTTTAAATTTTGTAACATTTATTTATAACTATTTATTTCATAACATTTATCTTTTTATTAATTAATCATTTTTTTATTTAAGTTAAATTTTTTTTATATTTAATCTTGTATTGTCTTAGTAATTTAAATGTTTTTTAATAATTTATTTCATTATTTTGTTCTTTATTTTGTTCATCCTTTATGCAGGAGTAATATAATTCATTTACTCAACATAAGAGAAGCTTAGTAAGATAATTTATGAATTTCAATTAGTAATATAAAATTAAGGATAATAGAATAAGATATTTATCATCTTCCATGTAAGATAGTATCCAAAGTCATTAGCATTGGATAAATCTCCCCTAATATAATTCCACTGATCATTATGGAAGATAATTTGAGGGTTTTAGTAAGGCTTGATAAGGAAATTGAATGGAGCTGATATTAAGGAGGTATGGCTGAGATTGAAGAAATTGATGAAGTAGACACCCAAGACCACACAAGTACGAAGACTTTGTATTACTAGGAAAGTCTTTGTCAACACCCACTACAACAAATAACCCGATAGTGTCTCCCTTTTTTGTGAAACTGAATAGAATATGAAACTGATAACCCAATGTAGAATATGTCAACTGAACCCATTCTAGGTTGGTGATGGAGATATGAGGTGATAATTTGAATGATGAACTAGGGTTTTTCAAGAATGATCTTTTCTAAAGTGGTGTATAAGTTCAAATGTTGAGATGATTTTAGTTGTTGAATAAAATTTCTAAAAACTAGGCATATCTAAGAATAAAAGTATGATTTGAGGTCACCGATTTGTAGAAGAATCAGGGTTCACGTATAATGATGAAGTCGACACAGAGTTTTGTCCAAACCAAATCTAATTTTGAAGCCCCCACCTTGGTTGAACTTTAAAGAATTTGAACTATATCTTTGTTTGTGTATAGATTATTCCAATTAGATCTGTCTATTAATGATTTATGGTAAAGATGATCCAGGAGATGCATGAGGAGTCATGGTCATAGATTCAAGGTGTCGATATCACTGATTTCAATCTCTGATTTTCAAATTGGTAACCACCTGAACTAATCAATCATGATCCAAACCAAATCCATTCAACACTGGGATTTTGAACCTACACTGATATTTTGAACATTTTGTTTCAAGCTCAGAATTTGAGTTGGCTTAGGTAAAGGATGAAAATTGTTACTTCATGATCTTTGTTCATAGGGTTTTTTGTTAATGAAAACATCTTTTTGTTTTCCAATGTTATATTATAACTTCAGTGAAGGACTATGATGGGAATCATGTTGAAGGTGATGTGATCTTCCATTTAATTAAGGTGTTGTTTGATGGAAGTTTTTAGACCCATTTCATATTTTATTACTTCGAATAAGGTCATCTAAATTCACTCATGTTAAAGATAATTGATTCTAACATATCAGGGGTAAAATAATTATTTTCTGGTTGAATTTAGATTAGTAGGTCTCATATATGATGAATAAGGATTACAGTAGTAGATTTGGAGTCCATTTTGAATACATTTTTTGGTTTTAAGATCAATGTGTGATTTTAATTGTAGTTTCATGAGATTTTGGGTGAGAGATTTACCTAACTGTATTGTAGCATTAGATCAATATTTTCTTTTTTTAGAGGATGCCAGTTGGATGGACTTTAAAATAAATTATTTTCTGAAAAAATAATTGTAAATGCCAGGTGTAGCTTTGTTACTAGGTGCATTAATTATGTGTTTAGTTGAAAGAGTATGTTGGAGAGATTTGTTAAAGATAAAGTTAATTTAATTAAGGAATGATTGTTTTCACTATCTTTTGGTCTATCACCAATTTAATTTGGTGGAATGGGTGGCAGTTATTGAGGGAAATATAGAAAAATTTATGGACCAAAATATGGGAGGATATACATTATCTAAGAACACACACATTATTCTGGAGATGGGAGATGGGATTAGAGGAACACTAGAAGCATCATAGCGATGATGATAAACTAGTGAAGCATAGAATAGAGAGGGAATCGACTTGGATAGAAAATATTTATTTCTACAATTTCATGATTTATCAGTTCTCCTTTCTTATAATGTATTTCTTGAATGTAGTTGTTGTAGGTGACACTCATATCATGAGTGGATAAACAAGTTTAGGGTTATCATATTGAAATTCATTGAATTTATTTGTCTGATCATCCTTTTTATCATTCATATGTATGTGAATTTTTCATTCAGTGTTTTCATTTTTTTTCTTAATGAGAATCAATTTTACACTATTCTAAGAACTGATAGGTGATTTTAGTGGATTGTTTTTCCTTTATTCATCAACTAAAGTACCAAAAATTATAAAAGGTTGATGATACTCTTATCTATTAAATAAATAAACATTACCTTAGTTTTGATTGAAAAATCTTATTAAGGAAAATTTTTTGGGCTATAATAAACATCTAGCAATGATTAGATGAATTTCCCACATTATCAACATCACTGGCATAGAGATGATAGTTTGATGTTAGAGTAGATAATTAATTTAATTAGTTCAATGATATCTAATTTCCCTAGTCTCATTTTTTATTGCATTTTCCTCCTTTTTTTACATACTCTCCATCACAACCACACTTCCACAGTTTCATTTTGTGGTATTTTTTTTCATTTTTTTGTTTTCATGTTTTTCATATGCCTTCCCTATGGATCAATACTCATACTTACTTCTTACTAGTAGTTCGTAGGCTTCAAAAATAATTAATCTTCATGAATTTCAATGGAATTCATTCCAAATTTTGGGACTATTTTTGGTGATGGCACATGTGGCCAACAAAAAAATAAATATAAACAATATTTAATCTTTTCATATTAAAAAAATTTGTTTCTAAAA
Source organism: Viscum album (assembly GCA_963277665.1). Lineage (NCBI taxonomy): Eukaryota > Viridiplantae > Streptophyta > Magnoliopsida > Santalales > Viscaceae > Viscum > Viscum album. Next base: position 1,321,720,392 of record OY728142.1, on the reverse strand, counting down.
AAAATATGTAAAATTTTTTCTAGAAATATTCTGCTAAAAAATTTGTTTTGCTGTTGTGTTCAATTTTTATATTGTTTGAACATAAAATTTTATGCACACTGGATCAAGGGATAGTTTTGAAATTGAACCATTAATTCTTGAAATTAAAAAAAACATTTTTCCCTTAAGAATAATAAAGCTAAAATGGAAATAAAAATTTTAAAATTCAATGATCTACTAAAAATATTAACCAAAATCATGTCATACCTCAACCTAGAAATGAAAATGATGAGAGGGATAGTATTAGTGATTTCCATATTCTTACTATATCAAGTCATCCTTTTTTGTATATGGTTATCCAAAAGTGCTATTAATTGTGAATTAAAACAATACCGCCTCTCTATGTTACCCTCCTTTAATGGACAACTTGGAGATGATTCCTTAGAATTCATTAGATAATTTTACGACGTGATTCAATCGTTTCCTTTTCATGGGTTTAATGAGTAGGAGATTATGTTAAGAGTGTTTCCATTTTTTTTTAAATATGGCTCTAAGTAGGTTTCAAAATTTAGATGAGGAATTTTTTGACACATGGGACCAACATTTCAATTTTTTGTTTCCAAGTATTACCCTTGAAACAACACCAATAAAGGGTGACATAAAATAATTGGTTTCATTATGGATGAGTTTGATACTTTTCTTGAATCATAGGATAGGTTTAGGGGACTCCTTAGACAATTTCCTAAACACCAACTTTACATTAATCTCCTTATGGATACTTTCTACAGTGGTCTTACTCCTTACAATCAAAATCATGTTGATCAATTTTGTGGGGGTGATTACTCAAACATGACTACAGATGAACTCAAACAAATTTTTAACAAACTTTCACAAAAATCTCAACCTAAAATCACAAGGGAAAGATTTATCCATGGGGATAAACCTAATTTCTAGTATTTTTTATTTAATGAAAATTATCTTAGGGAGTTGTGTACTTATTATGGGATGTATAGTCATTCTCAAAAAAATCCCAAATTTTATCTCTTTGTTCATCCTGAAGAGAGTACCCAATTTATTAACTATAGTTCTTAGAACCAAAATTTCAATGACCCTTTCTCAGATAAATTTAATTCTAGATATAAAACCCACCCAAATATTTCATAGGGAGAACATGGTGTGTTGAAAAAAATATTATTATTCTATTTACACACATCAATCTAGACCTTCATTTTAAAACAAATTTAATGTTGAATCCTAAAATTATCAAGTGGATGTTATGGGTATGTTTCAATAATTAAAAGGTAGATTTAATTCTCAAAATTTTGAGTTAGATTCCCAAAAGGATAAACATGACTCAGATAGGCATGAAACAGATTCCAAAATTCATATTATTAAGTTAAAATTGGGATAACTTGATAGAAAGCTATAAGGAAGAGATAAGGGGGAATTACCAAGCATAACTATGATGAATCCCAAAGAAAATGGGATATATATAACTACCAAATCAGGTATGAAAACTCAATAATAGGTTAATGAACAACCTAGGTAATATGAACCTAAAATATTATATGATCCTAAAAAAGAAAATTTCAAAAATACCAAATCTGGAAATCTAGATAGCAGTGTCTAGAAACATAAAAATACTAAAAATTCAACTGAAAAAACATTGAACAGAATAAAATTATGTGGGAATGTGCTAAGGAGGTGAAGAAAAAGGTTAGGGTTGAGAATGAGGAGAGTGAAATCGTAATCTTGAAAAAATATATCCATACCATCCATTTTCAACAAAGACTTGAAAAGAACAATGAACCATATTACATGAAATTCCTTAAATTGTTTAGTATTATTAATTTCAATATCCCATTTTTTAATTCTTTGAATAAATTCCATTATTGTATTAAATATCTAAAAATATTCTTGTAAAATAAGAGGGACTAAGATGAGTGTTAAAAAAATAATTTGAATGAGGATAGTAGTTCCATTGTTCAAAAGAAAATTCATCTAAAATTAAAATACCTTGATTACTTTGTAATCTCTTGTAAAAATAGAGTTAGTTAGTAGATTAATTGACTTTGTGATTTAGGTGCTATCATTAACCTTATTCCATACTTATTATTTACAAAGTTAGGACATCAAGGGCTAAAAACAACCTCAGTTTCACTAAAATTGGATGATAGGTCACATTTTTTTCCTTTTGGGAGGGTAAATGACTTGTTTGTTTATTTGGGAAGGCTATCACTCCATACTAATTATCTTTTTCTTAAAATGGATTCTGATAATAAATATCCATTCATTTTAGGAAGACCTTTTCTTGCTATAGGTGGAACTATAATTGATGATTCAAATGGTAAGGTGACCCTTCATTCCAGTGATGATTAGGAGGAGTTTTATGGTTTCATAGAGTCACCTATTTTGGTTAGTTTTAAGTTGATTTATGTGTCTTAGTAAGTGTTTTCATTTGATATTAGGAATGATACTCATTTTTCTTTTAAGGTTATAATTTAAATATCCATTAATGATCATTTTAAAGAAAATATTTTCCAATCTAAGTCCGCATTAAATATTAAAAGGCTAGGGGAACTTGATAACCAAATTAGGAAATATATTTATTTAGAATATGATGTGGTCCATCCACTAAAAAACTTTCAAGTTGAATGGTTTTCTTGAATTGATGATCAAAGATCATATCCCTCTCATATTTACCATGTGGAATCAACTTCCTATTATAGTATTTATTATGCTGAAAGTGAGTGTTTTAAGGATAAGATAAAGTTTTTGGTGAGTTATTATCCTTTAGTTACTATTAATGATTCATCCTAATAGGTTCAAATTGTAACAAGTGAAATTTCTTTTGTTTTTTAGATCTGGACAAAAAGTATGTCCACACTATTATAAGATATTTAGAATAATATTATTTTGTTCTAGATCTTAAATAATTATTAGATAAGCTTGAGGAGTTTTCCCCTACATCACAAAAGATTGGTGAATCTAAAAATATTGTTGGTATGAGTCTATTTAATGCCTCCTCTTCATTCCAAAACCTAGATGATGATATTTTTTCCATAATTTTGAGAATTTCATAGATGATCTTGGGAACTCTTTATCTACTTCACCAAGGGAAGTTGTTTCTAGGTGTCATTATAAGAATAATAGTGAGTTGGTTGAAACATTTTTTGCACCTAATTTTGATTCATTTAATCCCTCGGGTGTGGATAATTTTTAGGAGGTGAAGTTCATCCTTCTGCTGAAAATACTATAATTCTTATTTTTTTTGTTACATTCATTTTCTTAAGTTCTTTACCCTAAAGCTAGTGAGGGTAATATGTTAAATGATAGATCCATGGAGTATTTGGGAGGAGTTATACATAAATATGGCATGTTTTAATCCTTGAGAGTATAAGGAAAAATGTCCAAAATAAAACCAATAATAAACCATAACCCTTTGAATGATCGCAGATAGAACATTTTAAGGGGATAGAGTCTAGATGAAGACTTTAAATTTACCATTGATTTTCTTTCTTTCTTAAATTTTTTTGTTTTAATTTAATAAAATTTATCTTGCTCTACTGTGTACTACTCTCCACTTTCATAAAACTACCACTCTTTTCTTGGACTCACTTCGATGACTTTGAAAAAAAGGATTCACTATGTTCCTTTCTTTCTATATAATAGAATGAGTGTGCAACATTTTTCAAAGATATACATTTTTTAAGAAAAATTGATAAAAATTACCTAATTATTCTCTATAGTTTAATTTTGTTTGAACATTAAATTATAGAAATTTATGTTTATATTATTTATTTTTTAGGAGATGAAATTTTATTCTACCAAAGGATTTATTCAAATACCAAAAATTGGAAGTGTCTTCTGCTAAGAATTAACTATTAAAGATCTATTCAAGGAAGTTAAAATTCAAATTCTGGACTAATTTTTTTTATTTAATTTCAAAATACTACTGCTTGTTTCATAAGGTGTTATAATTGATTGTAAATTTTTTTTAAGTTCTATTAAATGCTAAATTCATTTTGTAGAACCATATAGCCATTTCTACTCCTTTAAAAAATTTCAATGCTGAATTTATTGCTTAGCATGCTCATCTTGGTTCTTTTAATGGTTATCTTTTTCAATTCAAATTGTTGGCATGAAACCTTTATGAAAATACTTGTTAGTGTATTGGAATTGAAGTAACAGATGGTAGGTATTACATTTCTTGTTTTGAATAATTTGATGTGGAAAAATAACTTTTGAACCTTTATTATGACCCAAAACATAAAAATTTAACTACTGAATTGAAAATCATTTTGAACATTAAAATTCATAAATGTTCTCCCACCTTGATTTCAACAATAGGGTTATTGTTGGGTTTTAAGTGTAGAAGATGAGTCTTTAATGTGATAGCCTATAATACATTAAGAGTCAATCAAAAACCCCTTAAAAAATTTCAAAATTGTATGTTTTTAATCATCACATAGGAATTATCACTGGATGAAAATTTCTCTTCAAAATTGAAGGTTGTGATGTCACCTTGAAAAGGTTAATCTTTAATAATTGTAACATCCCAGACCCAAATGTGACTCAACATTTCCCTAAGCCCAGTTGGTTGCATGGCCTCAAGTGTATCTTCTCAAACACCAGAGGCTACCAACTAGTAGTGAGGGCCTAGGTGTGTTAGTGGGGAGACTATTCCCTCATCACTAGAGTGTAGCATAGTAGAATCAGTAATAGAAACCAGATAATGGAACAACTTCAGGAATAGAAAATAGTGCTAAAAATGAGTCTCATATACAATTTTGATGATACATGTCACATGTTTCTAATAAATTATCCAAAACATGTATATGGGGCACATGTCCAATAAATATAACAAATGTGTAGAAAGATCAAAAAATTTCCCATCTAACAGTGTGACCCTTAGCTCAGTCCTATGTTCCCCTAATCCAACAAATAATCAAGTACCTATATTAAGGTTCTTTTCCTTTTCAACAACTACAATCATATAGTCTGTTTGGATCCCAAAAGTGGCCCAAAAAGGGTGTGATATATAATCCCATTATTCAACCACCCAAGGTCAGGTGATAATCATTAAGTGAATATATATAACATTTTTTAGAAATATATAACAATAATGAAAGTAAGTACTCAAAATTATACACTCATTAAGTCCTGGTTCTCATTTAAGTCTAATTGAATTAATCAATTTCATTTAATAGATAAATAACTCATTTAATAGTCAGAATTGTGTGAGTTATAACATGCTCATTTAACCATTAAATAACATATAAATATAAGTCTCGAGACTTGGTTTAATGCCCAGAGTCCCCTGTGATAACATAACCAAAGGATTCTTAAGAAGGACATACATAAAGGTATAATTCATGACCAAATCCAAGCTTGTGCTTTGGATTAGTAGATACTTCATAATATAATTCATTTCATTCTTTATTAAATTTAAAACCTGATCCCATTCTTGAAATTCATAATTTTGAATTCAAGTATCGCTCCAGCTGTAATTTCAACCAACACTTTACAAGCCCATCCCTAGGAAACATCTCAGGAACCCAGTATCACTATAGGAGGGGTACAACATCACTACCAAATGAGTCTGTATTTAGTGATCCTTTAAGGGAGCTTGAGTATCACCCATACCATAAATAGTAAATTCCCTTTGAGTTTATCCATGGAATTCCCGTACAATTCCATGTTTCATTCAATATATAAGTTAATCCTCAATGATTCCATCTATGGAATCCATCATTTAGATCCATGTACCACCCATGGAATAATAAGGTTCAAGCCAAAAGAGTATGGTTTTGGCATTCTAATATGAATCCACGTATCACCCATGACACACAATCATTTATTAAATTCAATATAATTTTTAACAATTCCATTTATAATTTTCAAGGTCAATACCAAGAACATTCCACATCAAACTCACCTCAAGAGGTGACACAAGAAAAATCCAAGCTTATAATGCATGGCTCGCAAATACTTACAGAGGAAAATTTTTCTTAAAAAAACTTCTAAAGTCTAATAATCTAATACATGGATCAGTCGTCATTTAAATCACATGTGAAAAATAATATTAAGAGAAATTCAATTCAATTCAAACATTACCTATAATATACTCTATTTAAATCAAAATGGTATAGAAATATAATAGGGAATTCAAGAATAAACATGCAACTCAAGCTCAACAAGATAAACAATCCAAGGTCCAAGGGTCATGCTCACTCATCCCTTTCCATTTGACCATTCCAATTACAATTCATTCATATTTAATTTCACATCTAACATCCCAATTAAGGGGTAATGGAACACCTAAGTGTGTCTAAGGCTAAAATCCAACAAAGGGTACATTTAATAACCAAACACATTTAAGGGGTGGTTTCCATATAATTCAAGGTTCTAGACCTATAAATCAATAATAAAAAGACTCTTTAATTGTATTGGTCATTCCTTACAATTCTATATTTGAATTTCAATTTAAAGAGATGCCTATAAATTTGGTGTGTGGAATGACATCATATATAAACAACTTGATGTTAATTGAAAGGTGTGATACCACCTACCTTAAGTCCTTAGAGGATAGCTCATCCAGTCTCATCTCCTAATTTGACTATGTTTGGGAGAAATCTAAATAATGAACGAAGAACCTATTAATATAGAAATTCATCTTGCACCTAAATAGCATAACTGATATCTAGAAAAATAGTGGATAACAAAAAAATGAATTGAGGTCATTTTGTTATGAATATAATGAGAAAAACAGTTCTTAAATCTGAGATTGGATGGAGAAACCACCTTGATTCCAAGAGTAGTCTCCTTTGAGAGCTCAAAATCAGACCCCCTACTATGTGTATGAAGAAACCCCATTTAGAGTTATATGGGATTTTATTTAATTTTATAATTATAAAAATAACCCAAAATTCAAGGGGTCACATGGTTTAGGTGCACGGTTTCCTATAGGAGAAGGGGCACTGGCATGGTATTTTCACATGGTTTGACAAACCATGAGGAAACCTTGAAAAATATCTCTATAAAAGTATTTTAAAACTATAGACCTAGATGCATGGCCATGCAACCCATTCTGTATAGTTTGGCCTAACCATGTGTCCATTCCCTACTCAATATTCATCTTCATATGAATTAGTCAAACTGTGCAGTATGGCCTGCATGATTTTCACTAATCATGCACCAATCAATTTTCTTCCCAAAAGTTGGTTCTGAGCTTCAAAAGAGACCCAAAAACCTCCAACCCCTCCATTACCTCAAAGGGCATTCATAAAAGTCCATTTTTATACATTTAAACTAATAATTTATGGAAAATAAAAGATCCTTACCTCAATAAAGAACTAAGTTCTTACAAACTTTCCCCCTTTATTCAATTCGTCACTGAATTTCCCATGTAATGATGAAAAATCATAATCTATGAATAACTCTATCCATTGTGGTTGTTCATCACCCTCCCACTCCCAGGTCTCCTTTTGTACTCGACCATTCTATCATAGCACCCATACTAAAGGAACGAACCAACCAAAAAGAGCATTCATGGTATGATCCAAAATACGTATAGGATGATCTTCAAAGGATGCATACTCCTATAACTCAACCTTTGTTGGATAAAAATCATGAGGTGGTTTTGAATAATAGTGTCACATCTCAGAAATGTTGAATACATTGTGTATGGACTGGTACCTCTAAGGTAGCTACAACTGATAGGCTACCATCTCGACTCTCTCTAGAATCTCAAATGGCCTAATGTATCTCATTGAAAGCTTTCCCTATCTCTTAATTATTCTATGTCTCAACCTCAGTTAAACACATAGGAAGACCCTATCCCTGACATCAAACTCTAGAGGTCATCTATAGTGATAAACGTATGATTTTAAATGAGACTATGCAATAGAAATTCACTTCCATATCAAGTGAACATACGCTATGGTCTCCTAAACAAGACAAGGTTCGAGCATAGCTTCCTCTCCTACCTCTGACCAAGATAGGGGTGATCGATATGTCCTACTATTAAAGCCTCATATGGAACCATCTGAATAATATCCTAAAATATATTATTGTAGGATAATTTAACTAGGGGCATATGCCTCTCCCAAGAACCCCTAAAATCCAAGATGCATGCCCGTAGAATGTCCTCTACCACCTAAATTATGCGCTCTAATTAGACATCTGTCTAGGGGTGGTATGTTTTGCATAGAAGCACTTGTATACCCAATACCCTCTATAACCATTTCTAGAATCATGAATTAAACCAGGTGTCCCTATTTGAAATGATAGTATGTGGAACCCCCTGATGTCATAATATATCTTAGATGTAAAATCTCCCAAGCTCATCAACACTAAAGGTCTCATTGATAGGTATAAATTTAGAAACCTTCATGAGTCTGTCAACAACCTGAACTGAAACATTAACTCAAGGTGACCTTAGTAATCTTGTCATGAAATCCATCATGAAATCATTCCATTTTCACTTAAGAATGGGTATCTGATGTAAATTTTCATTTGGTCATTGGTGTTCCGCCTTCACCTATTGATAGGTGGAACATATCATAATAAAACTAGTTTCTCCTATTTTTATACTTGGCCACCAGTACTGGAGAGCCCATTTAGCTAAAGAAACAATCATTTCACAATCTCTTTAAATATCTATCTGATGGTGCTTCCCACTAAGGATTTTTATCACAAAAAGGGTCCAATTCCAGACTATGATACCTTCACCTTAAGAATTGATTTAAAATAACACCACTAAGAATTCTAGAAATTCTCCTGGTGTGACTTCTTTAATTGGATGAAGCCAACTACATCTAAGGTCATATCAGGTTCCTCAACATAAATGAAGGGTCGAATCCTGAATGAAAAACTAAAATTGTCCACACAATATTTCCCAAAGGGCACTATAGATCTTTTACCACACCTACCTTAACCTAGAGACATGTTTAATCTAGTTCCATATGACTGTAAATATTTAACAAGAAGTATAAAAAGTCAAGCCACCCTAGCCAACTATTCGTAAAATGTTCATCTTAGATGGTTGGAATATTACAAACAAAGTCGCAACATCTTCTTCCAAGGCATCTTACATTTACCACAAACACATCCACTGAAGTCCATACCCAACTCCTGATGATGTTCCTTGGTCAAACCATCACCCGGTCATTTAAAATTGTAGTGCCTCAGCATGAACAAGGGGGTAACCTAGATCTAGTCCACTAGAATAATTACCCTTTTTAAAAAAAGGCTATGAGCCCAACAACAAGCTTGTGGTAAAATTGAAATTAACAACTGGAGTCTAAGGAACTAACCTAAGGTAGTCCAAACTCCATGTTTATAGGTGAGACATTAGTACAATCCAATACATCCACATTAGATTATCAACTCATACTAGAGTGGTATCCACCTGGCAGTAAAGTCATGGGAAATAGTTGGTTTCCAAAAGTCCATCTAAGGCATTCTTATACATAAACCCATGTATCACTTAGGACTAAACAAGACTCAATTAGAACCACACATCCAGCATGATATACTAATATAAACCACGTATCTAGCCTAAGGGATTTTAAATCATTATCATAGCATAAGACCAATGCTCTCTTAGTGTATCAAGGATGATTTCAATATAAGGTATATACTTGTATCATTCAGAAACTATACTAAGAGGAATCCAAGAAGATAAAAATAATAACAATTGATCCACTACTGATCGAATTCTTGAAATAATTTTGGCTTCACCTACCGACTCACCTCCAACTGAATCATGATGCCTTTATCCTGAGGCATTTTGTGATCATTCAAGATTAACCACTCAAGTCCATCAAAAATATAACAGTGTTTCTCAGGGGTTGTATATATATCCAAATACATCAAAGTTGGGTTTTCAAGAAAGAATAGACATTTACAGGCCTTACTAGCCTTAGAGGATTTCAAACATACCATTTCAAAATTGTCCTTCTTGGTTTTTTTCCTTATACTTAGAAGGACACACATCACCCAGAGTTGACACGATGCTCCCCACCTTAGGAGTGTCCTAATCATAAAAAGAATAGATAACCTATATGATCATAAGCACACTAGGTCATATTAACCTTAAAGGAACATGTTTCACTCCTCCAAGTTAGGATCACTACAACAAAACATTTGGCATGAAACCAAAACCACAACCTGATTGGCATGTAGGAACACCTGATCCTATTGTACGTTATCCCAAGCATTTGGAAGAACTTGATTCCTTTAACACTCAGGTCACTCTACTATAAAGATGATCTGAGAATGTACTCAATAGCTCAAGGCTTAAGGATTCTAGCAAACTCAACCAGTTCATGATATCATTTAGCAACTCGATAAGTACCGTATATATCAATGCATACTACCCTGAGATTTAGAAGCCATACGGGCCACACTCAATACTATACATAGGTTTCCCACCCTGTGCATTCAAGTATCAAGTGGAATTCATAGAAAATTGGCTCAAAATCACATTATCTCACGTGATGGTAGAACAGACTGACAGCCTCCTGAGTCACCTAGGAAAAAGAAACATGGTCACAAGATTTACAAAGCGGCTGACCATTCCCTAGGCATGTCAAACCTAATAAAATCAAGAATTACTCAATGTTATTTCCCATATCAGGTTCAAGGATTCTGTCATGACCCGTCCCCCAGGTCCCGTATCGTGAATACCCCAAGCCCGCCTTCCATAGATCAGGGGACAACGACTAGCACCAAAGGTGTAATTCCCTGAAACTAGGAAAGCATTTCCTTTATAAATCGTAAACACACACAACCAGAGTACAAGAGGAAGAAAACACTAAGTAAAAATTGTATAACAATTGTACTAAAAGTAAAAGAGGGCCAGAATACAAGCCAAACTGTAAAGTAAAAGGAAAAGATAAACAGGTACAACTAAAAGGACAAATAGGTGGAAGGTGTCAAGTAGCTCCTGGATCATCCACCACGGATCCTACCAGAGGGGTAAGTACAGATAGCCTCCTCAATGCTCTATGTTCATCTGTCTCCTCTGAGTACCGACTTTTCATGAGGTCCACCTCTGTACCGTCCAGTCCTCATACACTCCGCCTCGTTTAGCACTGTCTGTCATCTACATCCAACACAATGAGGTGCGATCATAGCCCGTGCAGGGGTGAGTATAACGATACTTAGTAGAGACCCCGAGACCCTCAAGGTATCACAAAATCCAAAAAGGATAAACCACAAAGTATTATTTCAACAGATAACCATTACTTAGGTATATGCCCATACATATACCTAAGTTATCAAGTAACCCATCTCAATCATGAGGAAAACACAAAGGTCAATGACTCAGCTCAAACCAGAATTTTTATTAACAAAATCACGGCTACTAGAGAACTCCTCCTATATCAAGTACAGTGGCCCTATCACAAATCCAAGGCACTACTCGCTAACCTTGGACTGCTTAGGTACTTCTCCTATCGAGTACCGCGGGTTTGCTGCCAAACTGGGTGCTCCGTCCGCTGTGGGTTTGCCGCCAAACCAGGCGCTCCCCTTAATAGCCTATAGAGGTACTCCTCCTGTCGAGTACCATGGGTCTGCTGCCAAGCCAGTCACTCCATCCACCATGGGTTTGCCGCCAAACTAGGTGCTCCATCCACTGGGCTAGTTGAATCACTCCGAGTCGAATCGGTCAAGCAGTCGTCAGGTCTACAGTTACTAGGTCTCCGCACTCTGCCTGCTCGTCTCCAGGAGGTTCTGCTCCATTAGCTACTGTTCGATACTCCAAGTGTCAAGAGGTCTCATGTGGAAGTATCTCAAAGGACCTCCACTTCATAAGGGTCTCAATGCAACATACGACGCGTCAATAGGACGCTCGGTCTATGAGTTATTAGCATTTTAGTCCCGGGGGCCTGGTTGGATTCGTGTACGAACCAACCTGATTGTGACTCAACTATACCCCGAACTCTAGTGGGGTATACTCAAAGGGATGGATATGCTCCAAGAATACCGATGCCGCTGACGGTTCATCAAACAGACGTCCGGTGCCAAAGATATGGCCCAAGAAGGTAATGGGTCAGTAATGGGCTCGGGTCTAGTCTGACCCGGTCGGACCGACTCGACCTAACCCAGTTTGGGCCAACCCAGTCTGGTTCAACCAGGTCAGACTCGCCGAGTTTGACCCAGCCCATTGGGCGGGTCAGACCGCTATGTTTTGACCCGGCCCGCTGGGCCCGGCCCAGTGGACCGCGATGGTGGTTCGGCCCGATAGTCGCCACGTAGGCGGCTTGGTAACTCGGTCCTGGAGACCGAGCTGGATCGGCCAGCAACACCGTGGGGGACATCGTGGGTCGGCTCGAAAGTCCGGTGGATGGGAGGCCAGCAGGCTGGACGCGTGGGACGCGAGCAGGCCGGTTGGTCACCGGGAAGGGTGCGGCAGGCCACAGGGTCGCCGGGTAGGCCGCGGTAGGGCGTGGGGGTGCCAGGCAAGCCACCGACAGGGTGCGGGGGCACCGGAAAGGCCGGATGGTCACCGGGCAGGGCACGGCAGGTCGCGGCGGTGCCGGGTAGGCCACGGCAGGGCGCGGGGGCACCGGGCAGGTCACGGAAGGCGCGGGGGCACCGGGCAGGCCGCCGGCAGGGTGCGGGGCACCGGGCAGGCCACCGGCAGGGGAGCGGGGGCTCCGGGTAGGCCGCCAGAAGGGCGTGGGGGCACCGGGCAGGCCACCGGTAGGGCGTGGGGCAGCACGCTGGGGCGCGGGCAGCACGTGGGGCGCCGCGGGTAGGCGGGTCGAGCACCGCTTGGCCGGTGATGTTTGGTCGGGAGCACTGGTGCGTCGCGGGGGCGGCGTGGTTCACGGAGGTCGTGGGTAGTGAGGCCCTTGTTCACTGTATTCGTCGTCGTCGCCTCTTTTCCAAATTGTCGTCATCAAACAAGAACAAACAAGGGGAGGGTCAGGCCGTGTTCGTGCAGTCTGAACCCTCCTCGTCACGGTGATATCATTCGGTTCTCATTCTAGAAATTTTTATGATGAGGAACGAGTACAAAACAATATAAACCCCCTACCTTGTTTTTCATTCCTAGACAAAGTCGCGGGAAGAGGCGATCATTGATTCGTCATTCGCCGCATTCGTCATGCACTCCCAAACACGAGTTGCGTCGGCTCGTTGATGACGCTCTGCGTCGGTAGGTGTCTGAGGAAGGAGTCGAAGAAGGTTGGCATTCTTCGTTCTTCATTCTTCATTCTTCATGGGTGATGGTTCTTCGTTGGAGGAATAATTCTCCAAGGGTTGGGCGTTGCGTCTCCTTGCCAGTGTTTCACCACTTGAAGAATCTGTCCCAAAACATTCCCCCAAGCTTCCTTTATATAGGAGAGGGAGGGTTTGTCAAAAATTACGTTGGCACGTAATTTCAAAAAGGAGAATTAATAACCCACACCACTAATTAAAACATGAGAGGTGTCATATTAAATTTAGGAGGATTCCAAGAGGCTTCATAAATTAAAACACATGAGTTGGCGCAACAATTAATTAGGGGGGGTTTGGCACAATAAGGTGGGGGAAAGAGGTCAGGTAGTTTCTCCCCGTTTAATGGGGAGTTGAGGAAATCAAGAGGGCTCCCCCCTCATTAATGAGGGGAGTTGGGGAAGTTTTCATCTCCTCCCATTATTAGGGGGTTAGGCCCCGTGTGGTCCCCACCTTATTTATTCTCCCTGGGACCCGCATCGTGACTACCCTAAGTCCGCCTTCCATAGGCCAGGGGCTGGCGACTAGCACAAAAGGCGTAATTTCCCTAAAACTGGGAAGGCTTTGCCTTTATAAATCATAAACACGCACAACCAGAGTACAAGCGGAAGCAAACACTAAGTAAAAGTTGTATAACAAGTGTATTGAAAGTAAAGGGGGCCAGAATACAAGTCCAACTATAAAGTACAAATACAACTGAAAGCAAGTACAACTAAAAAGGAACAAATAGCTGAAAGGTGAAAGCAGCTCATGGATCATCCTCTGGGGTTCCTACCTGAAGGGTAGGTACAGATGGCCTTCTCAGCACTCCACGTTCGTCAGACTCCACCGTGTACTGATACGTCGTAAGGTCCTCCTCTAGGTACCATCCAGTCTAGGTGCTCTCGGCCTCCGTCAATGCTTTCCATCATCTGTATCCAACACAATGAGGTGCGGGCATAGCCCGTGTAGGGGTGAGTATAACGATACTCGGTAGGGACCCCGAGACCCTCAAGATCTCACAAAATCCAACAAGGATAAACCACAAAGTATGATTTCAATGGATAACCATTACTTAGGTATATGCCCATACATATACCTAAGTTATCAAGTAACTCATCTCAATCATGAGGGAAACACAAAGGTCATTGACTCAGCTCAAACCAGGATTTTCATTAATGAAACCACGGCTGCTGGAGAACTCCTCCTCTGTCGAGTACAGTGGCCCTGTCATGACTCTGAGGCACTACTCACTAACCTTGGACTGCTGAGGTACTCCTCCTGTCGAGTATCGCGGGTCTTCTACCAAACCGGGTGCTCCCTCCACTGTGGGTCTGCCACCAAACCGGGCGCTCCCCATAATAGCCTATAGAGGCACTCCTCCTGTCGAGTATTGTGGGTTTGCTGCCAAACTAGATGCTCCATCTGCCATGGGTCTGCAACCAAACTGGGCACTCTATCCACTGGGCTAGTCTAATCACTCAAAGTTGAATCAGTCAAGCAGTCGTCAGGTCTACAGCTACTAGGTCTCCGCACTCCGCCTGCTCGTCTCTGGGACGTTCCGCTCCATGAGCTACTATTCGATACTCCAAGGGTCACAAGGTCTCACATGGAAGTATCTCAAAGGATTGCCCCGTCATAGGGGTCTCAACGCAACAGACGGTGCGTCAATTGGATGTCCGGTCTGTGAGTTATTAGCATTTTAGTTTCGAGGGCCTGGTTGGATTCGTGTACGAACCAACATGACCGTGACTCAACTATACCTCGAACTCTAGTGGGGTATACTCAAAGGGACAGCAATGCTCTAAGAATACCAGTGCCGTTGACGGTTCTTCAAATGGACATCCGGTGCCAAAGATATGGCCCAATGAGTTAATGGGTCAGTAATGGGCTCGGGTCCGGTCCGACCCGGTCTGGGTCAACCCGGTCAGACTCGCCGGGTCTGACCCGGCCCATTGGGTGGGTTAGCCCGCTAATTTTTGACCCGGTCCGTTGGTCCTGGCCCAGCGGACCGCGAGAGCAGTTCAGCCCGATAGTCGCCACGTAGGCGGCTCGGTAACTCGGCCCGAAAGACCGGTCCAGTTTGGCCAGCGACACCATGGGGGGTGTCGCGGGTCGACTCAGGAGGCTGGTGGTCGGGGGGCCAGCAGGCAGGCCGCGCGGGGCGTGGGCAGGACGAATGGTCACCGATAGGCTGCGGGTGCACCGGGCAAGGTACAGGTGTGCCGGGAAGGGTGCGTGGGCACCGGGCAGCAGTGCAGGGGGTTTCGGGCAGCGCGCCAGGGCATCGGGGAGTGGCGCGGTGGCACCGGGCAGTGCGCCAGGGTGCCGGGTAGCAGCGCAGGGCATGACGGTGCGCAGAGGCCATGGGTAGCATGGACTTTGATCTCCGTCTTCGTCGTCTTCACCATGTGTACCACCTCTGTCGTCATCAATCAAGAACAAGACAACCGGAGAGGGTCGGGCCGTGTTCGTGTGGCCCGAACCCTCCTCGTTATGACAATAGCCTTTGGCAACAAAGAGCTCAACAAATGATGAAGTACGGAGGTTTAAACTCATACATAAATTAACTCAAAAATCCCGCTACCTTGCTTGTCGTTCGTCATTGACGAAGTCGCAGAAAGTGGGCGTTGTTCTATTGATGTCGGAAAAGAAGAAGTTGAGGATGATGTCGGCATTATTTGTGGATGACGCTTCCCTTTCCTTGTTCTAGTAGAAGATGGAAGAAGACGTACAAGGAAGAAATCGAAGAAGAAAACCAGTGTTCTTCACATTATTTTTTGGGAGCATTTTAATCCTCCCAAGCTCTCAAGTTCCACCGAAGGAGAATACCAACAAAATAATAATATG
Source organism: Viscum album (assembly GCA_963277665.1). Taxonomy (NCBI): domain Eukaryota; kingdom Viridiplantae; phylum Streptophyta; class Magnoliopsida; order Santalales; family Viscaceae; genus Viscum; species Viscum album. The sequence continues at coordinate 1,321,704,357 of OY728142.1, read as the reverse complement.
ATGTCTTATTATTTTATTGTTGGCATGAAAATTCAAAAAGGAGAAAGAAACTCTCTTTAATAAATTCACATGTGTTGGCGAAATTAATTGGTACATGCATGGGCACAATTAATTGGCACGCGCATTAGCACAATTAATAGGCACGCGTGTTGGCACAATTAATCAACACGTGCGTTGGCACAATTAATTGTGTGGAGGATGTCAAAGGCTCTCCCTCATTAATGAGGGAGAGTGGAGAGGTTTCATCCTCCACCATTAATAGGGGTCAGGTGGTCCCCACCCCTATCATTTAATTGAGAGGTTATGCTCGGGTGGTCCCCATGTCGTAACCTCTCCCGGGGCCCATATCGTGACTACCCCAAGCCCACCTTCCATAAGACAGGGGTTGGTGACTAGCACCAAAGGTGTAATTCCCTAAAATTGGGAAGGCGTTGCCTTTATAAATCATAAACACACACAACCAGAATACAAGTGGAAGTAAAACACTAAGAAAAAACTGTATGACAAGAGTATTGAAAGTAAAGGGGGATAAAATACAAGCCCAATAGTAAAGTAAAAAATAAAACTGAAAAAGGGGAAAACAGCTAAAAGGTGAAAGGAGCTCTTGGATCGTCCTTTGGGGTTCCTACCTGAAGGGTAGGTACAGATGGCCTCCTCAGCACTCCATGTCCGTCAGACTCCATCGTGTACCAAAACGCCGTAAGGTCCACCTCTGGGTATCATCCAGTCCTGGCGCTCTCAGCTGCCGTCAGCATTGTCTGTCGTCTGCATCCAACATAACGAGGTGCGGGTATAGCCCGTGCAGGGGTAAGTATAACGATACTCAGTAGGGACCCTGAGACCTTCAAGGTCTCACAAAATCCAACATGGATAAACCACAAGTATGATTTCAACAGATAACCATTACTTAGGTATATGCACATACATATACCTAAGTTATCAAGTAATCCATCTCAATCATGAGGAAAACACAAAGGCCATTGACTCAGATCAAACTAGGATTTTCATTAACGAAACCACAGTTGCTGGAGAACTCCTCTATCGAGTACAGTGGCCCTGTCGTGACTCCGAGGAACTACTCACTAACCTTGGACTGCTGAGGTACTCCTCCTGTCGAGTACCGTGGGTCTGCTACCAAACCGGGCGCTCCATCTTCTGTGGGTCTGCTGCCAAATCGGGCACTCCCCCTATAGCCTACAGAGGTACTCCTCCTATCGAGTATCACGGGTCTGCTACCAAACCAGGTGCTCCGTCCGCCATGGGTCTGCTGCCAAACAGGGCGCTCCCCACTGGGCTAGTCGAATCACTCCGAGTCGAATCAGTCAATCAGTCGTCAGGTCTGTCAGCTACTAGGTCTCCACACTCTATCTGCTCTTCTCCAAGAGAATCTTCTCCATGAGCTCTCCTGAAGGTTCTCGTGCTTCCAATGAACGTGCACCAGAGGTATCGACCGTCCACATAGGACCCACTCCTGTCGATTCTCAATCTCCACTGGAACCTCCAGGAAAGTCTCCCCATCATCGATGTCCATCTCCCCGTGGTCAATGATGTGGGACGAGTTGTGTACGTATCTCCTCAGCTGAGATACGTGGAAGATGTCATGCACCCGATGGAGTTGAGTTGGAAGAGCCAAGCGATAAGCCACCTCACCTACACTGCTAAGAACCTGGAAAGGTTTGATGAACCTCGTAGATAGCGCTATGCCTCGGCCAAATCTCTGTAGACCTCGTTGAGGTGAGACCTGTACATGATAGATTCTATGACCACCCATCTGAACAAGGTTTTTATTTAGAAGCTTAGAGTCATGCTAGGAACAATATCACCCAAACAACACCAAACATCAAAAAAATCATTGCATTTAGCAAGTAATTTAGGCTCTAAGGGTGATACCTACCTTGGGATAACCCCTTACAAAAGCATAAGAATTTACCATATAACTAGGTCACACAACATAGATTTTACTAGGCCTTAATCCTATCATTTAATCCATTACTAAAAATAAAAGGACTATAGAAAATTCTAATGCTTCCATTCCAAGTAAACTCAAAGAGATAATTTAAACTGAACTTACATAATGGTCTAAATGAAGGACAGCAGTTTAGGTTCCATTTTCAAGTCATTTCATTAATTATAATTAAATATTTAACATTTAAAATATTTAAAATAGAACATCATGTACCAACTATAAAATAGAATCACTTGTTAAATGATAAGGCAAAATAATAAAATCTTATCAAACTTCTTTTTTAACCATTAAACATTCACAGACATGCCATCATAATTAGCCAATTTTATCACATAAAATTTCTTTTATGTTGAAAAAAGATAATGTAATCTACGAGGGTCCCAATAATCCAACTTGGGTTCATCAGAATTCAAACTAATAGCAGTTGTTCAATTATTGAAGTTTTAAACACTCATAATGGGTTATCTCATAAGGAACATGTCCCAACTGAACTACTTGGGCCCAGTTGTGCTCTTAGAAGTTGAGCACATGATCACCATGCGCGTGAGATATAGTCACAAGCCTTTATAAAGGCAACCATTCCATTTTAGTTCAAAACTAAATAACTTTTACATTTATAATCATTTAAAGGTATTTCATGGTCATATATAGCAATTCAGTTATATAGGTGGCTATCTACCAATCTATAAAGCACCCATACACTTTATAGGTTGGAATTTCACTACCATTTAATTAAAACTAATTCACTTTAACATTTTAACTTTAGAAACTTTTACATTTTAATAGTGGTCTTTGGACATATGTAAATCTCAATAGATAGTTCACCAAATTCTAGTCCATGAGGGCCTATACTCCTCATGAAACAAAGTGTGGCATCCACTTAATTCATACCATAACACATTTTAGAATACCTATCACAATAGAAGGTATATATATCATAAGACCTATCACAACAGCATGAAAAAAGTAATGCATCCGAAATGGTATGGCATAATGCATAAACTGTGATTCTAATGGGTGCTTAATATGATGCATGAGATAGAATACCCTCATCTCATTAGGATTCAACACATTAGAACCAAAATAATTTCAATAATAACATCATAATTCAATTAAATCACCTAATAGTGGAATCAAATCAATTATAATACTCAAAATCTAGAAAATAACAATTTAATTTGAGGTCATTTGGATTTTTCCTATATACAGGTTAGCTACGCCCGAGCACAACTCATTACCAAAATTAATTTCCTTCTCATCCCTTTATATTGAATTCAAATAGTAAATAAAACTAGAAAATAATTCTTTGATACCACTTTTGTAACATCTCAGACCAATATTCCACTTAATAGTTCTTCGATACTAATGGGTCACATGGTCTCAACGCATCTCCCCAAACGCCAGAGGCTACTGACTAGAAATGAGGGACTCAGTGTGTTAGTAGGGGATACTATGCCCTCATCACCAGAGTTTAGAACAAAATAATTGACATATAAAACTAGAAGAAGAAGTAATAACAATTAGATAATGGAACAACTGTAGGAATAGAAGAAAATAAAAAAAAAGAGTCTCATATACAATGTTTATGAGGCATGTCACATGTTTCTCATAAAGCAGCCAAAACATGTTAATAGGGAACATGTCTAATACATATTACTAAATTTAATAAAGATAAAAAAATTATATCTATCACTTTGAGCCTCAGCTCAATCTCATGCTCTCTTTCTCCAAGTAGCAATCAAGTACCTGTATGAGGGAGCTTTCCCTTTTCAACAACTATAATCATATAGCCTATTTGGGTCCCAAAAGGGTGGTCCAAACAGGGTGTGAGATATAATCCTAGTAGGGAACTACCTGAGGTCATGTGACAATCAGTAAGTGAATATATATAATAGTGTGCATGTAGATATAACAATAACAAATGGAAGTACTCAAAAGTAAACACTCATTATGTCATGGTTCTCATTAAGTCAAATTGAACTAATCGATTTAATTTAGTAGATATATCTCTGATTTAAAAGTCAGACCTATGTGAGTTATAACATGATCATTAAACCATTCAATACCATTTAAATATAAGTCTCGAGACTTGGTTCAAAGCCCATAGTCCCCTTTGATAATATAACTAAAGGATGCCTAAGCAGGAAATCCATAAAGGTATAAGTAAGACAGAATCCAAGCTTATGTTTTGGCTTGGAAGATGCATCATAATATTAGTCATTTAATTCTTTATTCAATTTAGAACCTGATCCTGTCCTTGAAATTCCTAGTTTGGAATTCAGGTATCACTCCATGTGTAATTTCAGCCAACACCTTTCAAGCTCATCCCTGGAGAACCTCTCTAAAATTGGGTATCACTCTAGGAGTGCTACAACGTCACTGCCAAATGAGTCTATCCTTGGTGATCCTATAAGGGTTCCTAATTATCACCCATGGGATAAATATTAAATTCCCTTTGAGTCTATCCATAGAATTCCAATATGAATCTATGTAATCCTCAGCATATAATTCAAACCTCAATGAGTTTGTCCATGGAATCCCTTATTTAGATCCATGTATCACCCATGGCATGATAATGTTTAAGAAAAAAGAGTCCATTCATGGCATTATAATATAAATCCACATATCCCCCATGGTACACAACTATTTAATCAATTCAATGTCATTTTTTCCAATTCCATTTATTCATGTCATGGTCAATACCAAGAAAATTCCATTTCAAACTCACCTCAAGAGGTGAAACAAGAAAAATTCAAGCATAGAAGGCATGGCTAACAAATAATCACATGGAAAATTTCACTTAAACAAGATTCTCAAGCCTAGCAAGCTAATAGATAGCTCAATCATCATTTAACAGACATGGGAAAAATAATGTTAAGATCAATTCAATCCAAGTCAACCAGTACCTAGAATATCCTCTATTTAACTCGCAAGGGAATAGCAATACAAGGGAAATTCGAGAATAAACATGCAACTAAATCTCAAAAAGCTAAAAAATCTAAGTTGCAAGGGTCATTCTCATTCATCCCTTCTCATTTAATCATTCCAATTACAATTCACTCATATTGAAATAGTTTAATATTTATGTTCACATTTTACACCCCAAGAAAGGGGTAATGTCACACCTAAGGGTGTCCAAGGAAAAATCCAATAAACGGTCTATTTAATAACCAAACACACCCAAGGAGTGGTTTCTATATAATTCAAGGTTCTAAACCTATGAATAAAAAATAAAAAGCCTCTTTAATTGTCTAGTCCGTGACTAATAATTCTAGGTTTGAATTTCAATTTAAATAGATGCCTAGAAATTCGGCGTGTGACACGATGAAAAATATAAACAACTCAACTTCAAGAAAAAGTAATGAGACCACCTAACTTAGGTTTGTAGAGGATAGATCATCCAGTCTCATCCCTTGATTTGACCTTGTTTGGGAGAAATCTGAAGAACGGATTAATAACCTATGAATAGGGAAAATCATCTTGCATCTAAATGGTGAAAATGATATCCAAAATAATAGAGAATGTCTAAAAAGGAATTGAGGTCATACCATTATAGATCCAATGAAGCAAATTGTGCTTGAATTAGAGATCGGATGAATAAACCACCTTGATTCCAAGAGTAGTCTCCTTTGAGAGATCAAAATCACCCCCCCCCCCATTGTACGTATGAAGAAACCCCATTTAGGGATATAATAGGATTTTATTTAATTTTAAAATTATAAAAATAACCTAAAATTATAGGGTTCACATAGTTTAGGCACATTATTTGGAAAACCATGCGTGAAACTAGATGGTTTTCTATAGGAGAATGGGCACCCGCACAGTTTCCTCATACGGTTTGACTAACCATGCAGAAACTATGAAAAATCCCACTTCAAATTCTACTAAAACTGCAAACTTGGCCACATGTCTATGTGGATCATTATGAACGATTTGGCCTAATTGTGCATCCATTCCCTTCTTGATGTCCATCCTTGCATGATTTGTTCAAAATGTGCGGTATTCCCCACATGGTTTGTACTGACCATGCACTAGGATATTTTATTCCCAAGATCTAGTTTTGGGATTCGAATGATCTCCAAACACCTTAGACACCTCCGTTACCTCAAATGTAATTCATAAAATACCATTTTTAGACATTCAAACTATGAATTGATGGAAATAAAGATTATTACCTCAAATAAGAACCAAGATTTTACAATACCTCTTAGATTCAGTTGAGTAAATCTTTTCCCATTATCTCTTTGGAAAATATAGATTTCAGTAAAAACTTGGAAAAATTATATACAATTTTTATTGGCTTTCAACATTTTAATTTGAATTTAAATTTTAAGATATAAAACCATATGGATTAAGAAATGAAAATACTAATCCGAGTTAAGCCACAAATTCGTTATTTCTTTAATTATTTAAGTTGAAGGATGGATAATTTATTTTTTTGTAATTATTAAACTTACTCATCCAAGGAAAGTGTCTATTTATTATTTTCTTTTAATTATGTGTGTCGGTTCATATGGTGGTAAATATAATATTGGACTTTCATTTGAACGCAATTTGATGTTAGCTAAATACTATTGAAAATTTATAAAGTAAATAATTTTTCTAAAACATTAACCAATTTTGAATAGAAGAAATTTATTTTGAGGGGGAATTAATTTTTACTAGTTGAAAGAATCTATGAAGGTAAATAAATTTGAAAATAAATTCTTAGTGGCATTATAATTTTTCCATTTTGAGATTTTTTTTCTACTATTGAAATGTTCTAAGTGGTTGCTTGAGGAAAAACAACATTTTATGTGTGGGGGAATTTGATGTGGCCTTTATTTATTACATTTTTTCACATCCTTTTTGGGGGTTTGTAATATGTATTTAATGCTAAAATGAATTTATTTAGTTAATAATAACATTATGGAAAAAATTAGTAGAATTAATAAAATAATTTTGTTTATAATGATAGTGCCTACCCATGTTATGTGTTTCAGTTTTAATTTATTAATTAATTGTTGTTTTAATTTTGAATTAATTTTGTTTTAATAAATAATTTAAATACTATAACATTTTCTTAAAACACTTTATTTCATAATTTTTATATTTTTTTAATTAATTAATTAGTTTTCTATTTAAGTTATTTGTTTTTATATTTAATCTTATATTGTTGAGTTTTTTTATTTTGTTTTTTTATAAAGGGGATAGGGTTTCGGGTATTATTAAAAAAGGATCCTGAGATGCGTGAACTGAGTCCACACATCTCTCCTCACCAGGATGCATGAATGAGGTTCACACATCCTGTTCGACTTGTATAAAGGAAGTGTGAATGAGGTTCATGCTTCCTTCAAAATTTTTAATTAAAAAACATTAGTAATTATAAATACTAATTAAATATAAATAAATATTAATGAAAAAATCATCAATATGAATATATTATCAATAAATATAAATACATATTAATTAAAAAATCCTCAATATGTATAAGATATCAATAAATATAAATAAATAATAATACATATTAATTAAATAATCCAAAATATTAATAATAGTGTTCATGACCATTTTGATCAACTGGTTTGATTCTTGGTGCACTACTTGATCACAATTAGTGTTTATTTGTTATTTATTGCAGTAGAGCCATACATCCAAAAAAATTCCAACTGAATTTTTTATTATGTTAATATATCAACTTTACATTACCAAACATTCATTCCACTTCATCTCCCATATATTAATAGGAAGTAAAAAAGTTCAAGGGAAAAGGGTATCAGATCATAGTTAAGAAATTTTTCATACATTGTTTCACTCTAAATCTACGTGAGTGATAATCAGTCTAGAAAACAATAGGATTGGATTTGGGAAATAATGTTTTCCTCTACCAACTGATCGTGATACCACATGAAATGAGAACTCATGTACTTATCATCAAGGTTAATCCAATTTTATTTTAGGATGAAGATATTAAATGATATATGAAAATTTTATTAGAACAATCAACCTAAAACTCATGCACTCAATTTAACAAATCGATCAAAACATTCAAGTGAAATTAGAAGGATAAGTGGTGTTTGAGCACATCTATACTTCGAATTTTCTTATGAAATTTATTAATTCAATTACAACCCATTTCTATTGAGTTTATTTTTTGTTAACAAAGTAAGATAGATTTATAAAAATATGCCACTTTCAATAACATGATCTTCCTAAACATTCTATGGTAATTATATTTAATTCTAATTGATATACTAATTCTATAAGTAATTTCATATTTCTTCATTTACCTACCCCTCAATAGAAACACTCATAAACATCTTTATAATGGTGGATCTCTTAAATTATTATTTTCAAGATGTTCCAATATAGATAATATAGTAGAATTAATCTTCAAATTATGGATTTCTATATATGAAAACATATATCACTTCACCAAGAATGATCTTATTTTAAATACTTATTCTTTAGGAAACCAAAAATATGATCAAACAATGATGATATCTTCTTTATACATATTTGTCTTGGATATGCTAACACGTTCTTAAAATTCGTTAATGATGAACCTCTTTTGTTATTTGTATTTGAAAACCAATTGAGGAATTATTCAAGGATGATAACTTCTTCATATTTTTCATCTATAATTGATTTCACTCATTGTTTCTCATGTTCTCCCCCTGATAACTTAGTTCACCATCAATTCCTTATATCATAAGAATAGAAAAAATAAATAATTATTAAGTAAATATGGTGGATCTTACTTACTTTTTAATGTGAATAGGAAGGTTGGGTTTTTTCTCAATGAAGTTGGTCTAATTCCTCTAGTATTCATGATTTCATATCTGGAAATATGTTTTGATTTATATTAGTGTAAAAGGTATCTCTTCACATTACATTCTTATTTTTGTGCATATTTTTTCCTTATTATACTTCATGGATGATGAAATCTTAACCCTCTTAAGGATAGTTTCTTATTCTGAAAGAATATTAAATCAATATTTTTCATAATGTCCATAATTTTATCACCTCATGGAGGTATTTTAACATTAAAATCCTCCAGTGAAGATTTTGAATCAGTATAAAATATTTACTTTTATAAAGTGTGAATATTTATCTTCTCAAAATTGTCCAAATTAAATTCTAATTTCATACATCTCATATTGTGGGTTTTTCTAATCTTCAATCATAATAACCTACTCTTCAAAAATATCCATTATTCATTTATTTTCTTCTTCATGAAACATTTTTTTCAACAAATATTCACATTCCATGATCTTCTGGGATTTTACATTCAATTTCAAATAATTAAGATCAATAATATTTTTCAATATTTATTTAAGTTCATGGATCTTTTCATCTAGAGTGATTTTGAATTCAAAATAATTAATATTATTAATATTTATTAATGAATTTAAGAATATTATTTATTATACATATATAGATAATTATACTAAGTATTATTGTAAATATCAAAAGTGTAATTATTTATTTTGGTAGATAATATGATAACAGTAAGGAACTTATTAAAAATAAGAACATAACTCTCTAAATCAAAATAGTAAGTCACATACAACATGTAACATAAATCTAATATCAACCAAATCTAAACCTCTGGCATAGATGATCCTCTATCTCATAGCCAGGTGTATACTGGATGTGTCCCCAATGTGTTTTTCTATGTCTCCACTCTGGTGTACGTTTCTCTTGTATATCATCATCGACATCCACCTCCATATCCTCCTGTGTGATAGGTGGTGGATGTACAGTCTCCACACATGTACCTTGTCCTGCCTTTAAGGATGGTGGATACTGGATAGAACTCTCGCCAACATGTGAAGAAGATGGACATCATGATGCGGATGTCTGTATAGCAGGGAGTAATAAAGAATCTAACTCAGTCCATTCAACATCTATATCTACCTCTGGATGTGACTGAGAAGATGGAGGAGCATCTGACTAATCATGATGAACACCCTCCTCCTGTGGAACAGTAGCATCTGGGTGATCATGATGAACATGTTATTCTTGTAGAACAACAGCATCCATAATAGGGTTATCACCCCTGGTATATCTATATCAGGCTTAGAAATCTCCTTAGCCTCATCATCATGTGGTGGATCAAAAAAATACCATGATAAATCTCATTCATCGAAGGAATAAACTTTGCTAATGTGCTGTGAAAGTATGTTTGGTCAAATGTGTCTCTATCTACTGGATCAGACATTTGAAGTATATAATTGATATGAGCATCCCAAAAAAAAATTCCATTATTAAGTAATGTTAATAAAAAATATATTGAACAATGGAAGTAATAATGTATACCAACTCATGAAAGTCTCGTCTGTGTCGTGTCAAAAATCTAACTAGGGACCTACAGTATTAGGATGCATAATCTAGTTGATCTAACAAATGAAAATGTATTATCCCAAACCCTCATAACTAAAACTCTTGTCATTTGTCCCATAGATCAATATATGTGGCATGGTATCTCCTTCAATAAAAGTCTATGTTCTCTAACATCTTCATGGAATGCAGTGAAGCTAACTGAATGGGCAGGTTAGGAACTAGCTAAAAAATCTGAACTGCCTCATAACTATATAGGTCTGATGCCACTTGACTATATGAAAATAAATCAATGGAACCATGTAGGATCTGTTAGCAAGAATTGTCATACAATAAGGTGAAAGACTCTGGATGATATCTTCTATATATGGTATCCATGTAATCTGAAAGAAAAAATGAATAATCAATTAATAAATGAAGAGATGTATATTAAAGAATAAAGATTTAAAAATATAAATAATAATCACTTATATTATATGGTCAAAGGTTGTCTAGCATAAGTGTGTAGGTGTGGACATTGTGCCTGGAAGTATCTGAATGCTGATGTGCCTAACTCCACCTATAGATAACATTTTTATAGTTACATTTCATAATATAAAGATATATAATTAATTTAGACATTAGAATGAAGAAATAACATACCATCATCCACGTGAAGCCTCTAATACAATTTCTACAAGCAATGGCACATGGGCATGTGGAGTTAAATGAGGGATATGATCCCATACCCACATCTATAGAAGAACAACACATCTGGTGATCTGCATCTTATCAATGCAACATGCACTGCATTGTGCCCTGTATGTATATGGTAGACAAGAAGACCCTAAGCTATACTAGTCTTCCTGGTTCAAATCCTCCAAAAAAGGTAAATACAACATATGTATAAAAGTAGTGGAGTGATCAATGAAAGGTGTGTCACCGATCAGCCTTGAAATATATGCATGTGAAAATCACAGCGTAGTGATCTCATCAGCATCCTCTGCTAGATGTGCAAAGTGATGGTCTAATCAAGGCATGCATAATCTACCACTAACAAAGGACCTGCCATCATCGTTAACCTCTATGCCCAGTAATATATGAACAAGATCAAACCAATCTTTTCCAACTCATCTTGTTAGATCCGCACCGTCGATGGGGAGACCCAACATAATAGACACATATTGCAGGGTAATATTCATCTCCCCCTCTCTAAAATGGAACATATGTGACTCTTCCCTCCATATCTCTACAATTGCAGCAATGAGATGATGATCAACAAAGGTGAATTCGTACATCGCTATGATATATAATCCAATGCGAAGAATATGGGGGATGATAGTGGGAGGTGGTGAAGCATGATGGAAATGATGAGATCTATGTACACTCAAAGGAGGCATAGGATGTCCCTCTAAAACTAGTTGTGATACATGATTAGTTTAGTGTGTGAGTAATAGAAAACCTGTTATCTACAAAAATGATATCATCGTTACTTTTTTATAGTGAATTCAATAAAAATTGTAAGCTTTTATTAAAAAAACTAAAACAAGAGAAATGAGGTAGAAATATATGTGGGTGGTGTTGTTGTTTTAGGTTATGATTTTATTATTTTATTGATCTCCAATGAGGTTTAGTTTATTCTAATTTTTTTATAATGAAGCAGTGATGAAAACCCCACATTGAATATGTGGAAGCATGATATATTCATTTTTGTTGTATGTTTATTTTATTTTTAATAGTTATAGTATTACAAAATTCTTTATGATAGAATCTTGAAATGAGACAAACCAAAATTGAAACATGTTAGAAATAGAGCAAGTTGTAAATAAAAGGACTCATTATTGAAACATCCACATACGAAACAAAATGTACCCATTCATGATAAAATACATAGACTTGATCATGGATGACGGGATTTGGAGCTTTATCCTGCCACTTGGGGACATCTCTTACAAGTATGTCCTTCTGCGTGCCAAATAATGCATCGTAGTCCCCCTCCTCGTTGTCGAGACCAATCCATCTCGTTTCTGATTCGAGTTGACTTTGGTATTTCTCAGGTCTGAAACATAGTAGTATGAATCCAATCATTTAAAAGGTGATAAAAATTGAAAAAAACATAAATGAAAACAAAACTAACTTATTAAACCTGGAAATATCAGGGATGATGGTCGGATGATCATCAAGCAATGGGATAAAATGGAAGTCACCAACAAGAATCCAAGCTTCACGATAACAGTTAACCAAAGTGCCCATGTGATACACTGGGTTAGCATAGGGATCGCATGATATATTTATTAAAGCACAAGTTGCATTAACATGCGCACATGGATATCTCAATTCCTGAAAGTTTCTATAATCAAAATACTCATTATCCAACATCACCACAAGAACTCAACCACTAGTGCATGCATCCCAGTCATAGAACTCTATAACTTTAAAGCTCCTCTTTTATCTATCAAAGGCTAAAACACTCCATATTGAAGCCTCATTTAGTATCTGATCAATATCACTTTGAAAATACTGAGTAAAACATATATTTTTTTCCATCCTCTGATAAGCCTTTTGGGACCGGTCAAAAAAGTATTGAACACAGCTATAAAATGTCTCTTACACTAACTATGTGATCGGGAGTTTGCACACACCCTTGAGGACCCCATTTATGCACTCCACTATTTTAGTGGTCATATGCCCATATCTCCTACACCATCATATGTTAATGACTGTTTTTTCTTTGAAATCTACATCATATATTCATACACATCTTCATTATCACTTTGAATCAATTCCAAACATCAATTAAACATTTTTTGTTGGGGATCATATCCTAAAACCATAAGATAATAATGTATTAAAAAGGATATTAAATTTTATTTAAAAAAAGTAAGTTTAGAATAACTTACCCAACTTGAAGATCACATTCTTTATTGCCTCATCTCTGAAATTCTTATGCACATTACTTGCAATATTTCTAATGAAATATATATGATAAGTATTCGTCTTAGTCTATGAAACCCCATCACTATTTACAACCTCTATAATCGCTCGATGGAGATCAGATATCAGACACATGCCTTGGTTTTGTGTGACATGAATGCATACACATGCCAAAAAACAACTCCACCATTCAAAATTCTCCTTTTCAATAATATAAAATGCAAGTGTTAGTGGGGTAAGATTACCATCCTATGTGGTGGTAATGATTAGAACACATGTATACTTTCCATAAAGAAAATTTTTGTCAACCTGAATGAATTGTTTATAATAGGGAAATGCAGCAATGTATAGCCTGAATGCCCAAAAAATCCTATTGAACTTCACCTTTGATCGATCAACTCAGTGATTAGGGGGACATACTCAACAGTGTCCAAATGATAAACAATCTGATTGTTGAGAGACAACAGTTCCATAAGTTGTGGAAACATTGCATAAAATTCATTTAAATCACCATACACTTTTTTAATTGCTTTCTATTTTGCATTCCAAGCTTTTTTGTAGGATATCTTATAGTTATACAACTATTGAATTATTTTTTGAACAAGGGAAATGATAAAATCCTGACATGTTTGTATCATCTCAACAATAATAATTGATATAAACTCTGCATCAATTAAAGAGTGATCCTATGACAAGCTTGGATGCACATAAGTGTGTGGGCCTTCTAATTTGGTAATCTTCCAACATGAAAAAAATTATAATATATTTCCCTTAATTGAAATTTACATTCTTCCACATATTTTTTACAATGAATGAGATATTTTGTATTGTTTGACTCATCAACCACAAATGTGAAATGTCACTCTATGTGGTATTGAATTGTCATATTTTTCATGGCAATTTTACTTTAAAACTCCTCCCCAACATAAATGGAATTATCATTTGATATAGATCTATTCCTAATAATGCCAGGGAATTTAGAATCTGGTGTAATGACATTCTAATCAAAATTCTATTCACGCAACATTCCTTCAACTAAGTAACTCAATAATTAAGGATTATTACCACTAACTAGTGGATGTTGTGGAAGCCTGTCTCTCTCTCATAGAAACCTCAGAAGGTTCATTCCCCACATCACCCGGAAGCCTGTCTCTCAAAGGAACCTCAGAAGGTTCATTCCCCATATTACCCTCACCCACATCATCTCCTGATACCTTAGCAAATTCTTATTCCTCGGATAAACTTGCATTCACTATATCAGCAGTACGCAAAGGGATGTCATCTACATTTCTTTCCAAATTTTGATCATCTTCTTCATAATTTGGTTCTATAATAGGATTCATATGAGAAGTAGGCAATGAATAAGACTATTATGAAGGACCAAATTCTATAGATCTCACAAAACATGGTTCTGTAGTAATTGGTTGCACCACATCAATATCAAAAATCACCACATACAATTCCATCAGACCATTAGCATATTGTTGCCTGAATAAAATAGATGCACCCATCCAATCCTCATCATCAACCAGAGGGTACTTAGTTTTCCATAAACATTCAGGATGTTAAAGATGTCGATATATTATTAAATTAATGGATTGATCATCCCTCAGTTTCAACCGACTATGAATCTTATTGCAAACTTTATCCAATGTCAGACAACCATGAAAATTTTCCACTCTTTCAGGTGGAAAAATATAGCTAAAACTTTACTTACCTCATCATTGCAATATATTTTCATAGACATTATTACCTAGGAAAAAATAATTAATAAGATATTATATACCACATAAAAATTTTAAATTATTTAAATTGTTTATGATTAAATAATTAACTCGATCTTGATAATTTTTCTATGTATTGGTTTATCATTATTGAGGTATAGTGATGTTGATATTATTACCAAAGAAAATTTAATATAACGTTATATATTTTTATACCACTTATCAAATGTTTCATAAATTTTAATTACTTGTAAATAAATAACCATGACTTGATCTTGAGACTTAATATTGATTAGATTATCATTATCTGATAAAGTAACTAAAACCTATGGGTGGACTCCTAGTGTCTCTATTATCAAATATTTCAGCAACCTCTAGTCTCCCTTCTAACAACAATGCCTCTTGTCGAATGTATGTTCTCAAATGACTCTTTGGGGATGCCTCTTAGGGGATTCCTCTTATTGATCACATTTTAATTACAAATTTACTCACATTAATGTGAGGGGGTCTAGGGGTATGAAATACATAACTTTTTTTTAAGCAGACACGCAGGTCCTTACAAACTTAGTGAAATATGACTCACAGGTTATCAATGTGGAAACAAAAATGAAATTATTACAAAATATATAACCATGTACCCAAAAAAAGACATGCAATTTCTATTATGCATTAGTCGGTCATCTCAAGATCAGTCATCACACAATACTCCTAACATGTTTTTTGATATACTTATTATGTAGTACATATTATATAAACCTATTACTAGATGAAATATATATTAAATATCTACACCTGTTTTCAAAAAATTTAACTTCTAAATTTTTATGTGTATATATATATATATATTTAATAATAACATTAAAAAAATAATTAAAACTGGTATAATTTACACTTACATAATAACCATTACAATACTGAACACTAATGTTATTTTTAATTTTATAAAATTACATATATATATATATATATATTGTTTTTTCATTCTACTACATTCCAAAATACAAGTAAATATATTTTATACTTTATTACTTGAAATAATAATTATTCGTACTAAATATAATTTAAATTTATTGATTAAAATTATTATTAGTAGTAAATAAAAGTAATATAATTTACAATTACATAAAAACCATTAAAAAAATATAAACTTATGTTATTTTTAATTTAATAAAATTATGTATATATAAATTTTTGTCATTTTTCTATTTTACCATATTTAATTAATTATATTTCATACTTTATTACTTTAAATAATAATTATTTACACTTCATATAATTAAAAAATATTATTTATAGAAAATTGTTGTTATACTATTAAAAAAAATAATTTTCTATATATTTTTTAATAAATTTAAATATGATACTTAATATAACTAACATATTTTTAATAAATTATATAGCTAATGTATAGAATATTTTAATTTAAATTAATATTAATTTAAAAATAACATGTTTTATATACATATAAATATGTTAAACATGCCATTTAAATTAAAAATATATTTTTTTTTTAAAACAATTTTATTTCTCTAATTATAAATTAAATTTTATAAATACCATATTTAAATTTCCTAAACATTCAATATGAATTCATACAATAAACAATAACTCATTCAATAATTAAATCATACAAAAAAAAGTAATTTACACATTCATACATGCATTAATACATATTAAATAAATAAATCATGCAAGCAAACACTAATTTCTACACATCACAAATTAAATAAATAAACAATACAAATAAAATAAATAAACACAATTAAACAATACAAATTTTAAATAGAAATTTTACCTTCTTAAAATTAGTAGATATTTGTTGAGAAAGAAGTTCTGCAAGGCTTCGCAACAAACTCCATAAGAGAAGGAGATTTGAGGGGGGTCCTTTTATAAAATTGGGTGGAAAGATGTGTAAACCTCATTCATGCAACCTTCAACCAGTTCACGAAGGATGCGTGAACCCCATTCATGCATTTTCCTTGGATCAGAGATTTGTGAACGGGGTTCACGCATCTCGGGTCCCCTTTTTAAAAAAATTGGGTACCCTATCCTGTTTAAAAAAATAAAAAAACCATTTAGAAAAATTATCTTGTATTGTTTTAGTAATTTAAATAGTTTTTAAAAATTCATTTCAATATACTGTTGTTTATTTTGTATATCCTTTGTGCGGGAGTAAGATAATTCATTTACTCAGCATAAGAGAAGTTCAGTAAGATAATTTATGAAGTTCACTAAGTAACATAAAATTAAGGTAAGTAGAGTATGGTATTTACCTTTAGCCACAAAAGATAATCTACAAAGTTATTGGCATAAGATAAATCACCCCATAATATAGTTTCCACCATGAATTGTGGGGGATTTTTTTAAATGGGTTTTTTATTTTTATTTTTATTTTTTGAATGGGATAGGGTCCCCAATATTTTTAAAAAGGAGACCTGATATGCATTAATGGGGTTCATGCATCACCCTTTGCCACCCAAGATGCGTGAACCCCGTTCAAGCATCCTTTGCGAAGTAGATAAAGGATGTGTGAACAGGGTTCATGCATCTCATCACTGAGTTTTATAAAAGGATTCCCCCTTCAAATCTTCTTCTTCTATTATAGAATTTTTCAATCATCCGCTCATTGCTATGCTTATAGAGATATGGAGGCCAGAGTCACATACACTCTATTTTAGAGAGGGGTGACTATTACCCTATAGGATGTGTCCATTATGTTGGGACTCCTCATAGATGATGCAACTCTGACTGGACAAGTTGGAGCAGATTGGTTCAAGGTTGTTCATAGATTACTGGGCATAGAGGTTCACGATAATGGTAGCTCCATCATCGGTGGTAGATTGTGCATGCCCTGGTTAGACCATCACTTCGAACATCTAGTAGAGGATGCTGATGAGATCACCACGATGTGATTTTCACGTGTATATATTTTGAGGCTGATCGATGGCATGATTTTTGTTGATCAATCCACTAATTTTGTGCATCTGATGTAATTACCTCTTTCGGAGGATTTGGACCAGGCGGGCCGGTATAGTTGGGGGTCTTCTTGTCTAGCATATACATAGAGGGTGCTATACAGTGCATGTCACATCGATAAGATGCATATCACAAGATGCATTGTTCTTCTAAAGATGTGGTTATGGGAGCTTATCTCTCATTTATCTCCACATGTATGTGCATCATTGCCTGTTGATATTGTAGTAGAGGCTCCACGTGGACAATGGTATGTTATTTCTTCCTTCTAATGTCTAATTCAATTGTATATCTTTCTATTATGAAATGTAACTATAAAAATGTTATCTATAGGTGGAGTCAGGCACATTGACATTTAGATTTCACCAGACACAATGTCCATGCCTACAGACTTATGCTAGACAGCCTTTGATGAGAGGATTTAAGTTCTTATTATTTATATTGTTAAATATTTATTTTTTACTATACATCTCTTAATTTATTAAGTGATTATTCATTTTTTTTATTTCAGATTATATGGATTCTATATATAGATGATAGCATCTAGAGTCTTCCACCATATTGTATGGCGATGCTTTCTACTGGCTTCTGCATGGTTCTATTGATTCAGTTTTATATAGTTGAGTGGCATCAGACCGATAGAGTTACGAGGTAGTTTGGATTCTTGTATCCAATTCCAAACCCACCCAATCAGTTAGCTTCACTACATTCCCTAAAGATGTCAAGGAAGAGGGACTTTGATTGGAGGAGATACCATGCCACATATATTGATCTATGGGACAGACAACAGGAGTTCCAGTTATGAGGGGTGGGGACAGTACGTTTTCATTTGTGTGATCAATCGGATTATGCATCTTGGTACTTCAAGTCCCCAGTCAGATTTCTAACATGACACGAATGAGGATTTCATTAGTTGGTATACATTCTTCCTTCCACTATTCAATAGATTTTTATTAACATTACTTAACCACATAATTTTTTCGTAGGATATTCGTATCAGCCATCTACTTCACATGTCTGATCCACTAGAGATAGGTGCATTTGACCAAACATATTTTCGCAACGCTTTGGTAGAGTTGCTTCCTTTGATTAACGAGATTTATCATGGTATTTTCTTTGATCCACCACATGATGGTGAGGTTGTGGAGCCTTTTGAGCCTGATCTAGATGTACCAGGAGGTGAAAACCCCGTTATGGATGTTGTTGTTCCATATGAGGAGGGAGTTCATTATGATCAGCTAGATGTTGTTGTTCCACGGGAGGATGGTGTTCAACATGATCAGTCAGATGCTCCTCCAGCTTCTCAGTCACAGCTAGAGGCAGATATAGACATTGACTAGGCTCTGTTGGATGCTTTATTACTCCCTGTTATGCAGACATCTACATCACATTAGCCATCCTCTTCACATATTGGTGAGAGTTCCAGTCAGCATCCACTATCCTTATAGGCAAGACAGGGTACAGGTATTGAGACTATACATCCATTGCCTATCACACAGGAGGATATAGAGGTGGTTGTCGATGATGATATACAGGAGCAGTGTACTCCAAAGTGGAGACATAGACGTACACGTCATGGATGCATCCAGTATACACCTAACTATGGGATAGAGGAGCATCCATGACACAGGCGTAGATTAGGTTGATATTACATTTATGATACATGTTGCATGTGCCTTACTATTCTGATTTATAGATTTTTATTCATTTTTCTAATAAGTATCTTACTATTATCATATTATCTACTAAAATAAATAACTTCACTTCTGATATTCATAATAATACTTAGTATTATTGTCTATATATATATAATAAATAATATTCTTAATTTCATTAATAAATATTAATAATATTACTTAATTTGAATTCAAGAAGACTCTAGATGAAAAGAAACATGAACTTGAAAAAATCTTGAAAAATATTATTGATCTCAATGATTTGAAATTGGATGTAAAATCATAGAAGATCATGGAATGTGAATCTTTGTTAACAAAAAATATTGCATGAATAAGAACATGAATGAATAATGGATATATGTGAAGAGTATGTGTTTATGATTAAAGATCAGAAAACCCACAATATGATATGTATGAAATTAGTTCATTTGGCCAATTTTGAGAAGATACATATTCAGACTTTATAAAAGGACATGGTTTCTACTGGTTCACAATCTTCAATGGAGGTTTTTAAGGTTCAAATACCTCCAATAGGTGATAAAATTATGGAAGGTCAGGGAGTTTTTCACCACCCTTAGAAAATAGTGGAGTTATTGAATATATTATGTTAACAAAGATGTTAAATATATATAATGTTAACATTACTTATATATATTATATTAATATATATAATGCATGTTTACTAAACATTAATGTTTTTTGTCTGCATAAATACATATATAAACATATGTTTAATATGACAGGTTCTGGGGCCCATAGAGGAAGCTGGTGGGCCAGGGATTTTAAAAAAAATTGTCAACAGATCGACGGTACTTGTCGACGCTGAAAATCTGATCCCCGGTGAGGTTTGAGGATCTCACAAAAATTATAAAGAGCACAAAAACTTAAATAGAATACATACCTGTTGATATTTGAATATGTGGTTGATTGCAACTCATTGATGGCGATCGTTGCTCAAATGATCCAAAGAAAGAACCCTCTAGATCATCCACACACTCTTCAAAAACCCATGGGAGCATCGATCATTGGATTCCGGGTGCTAGTGTGGAATTCTGACGATGCCTTCAACATCCCGACGATCACCGCAACAAGATGCCTTCGATGCTTAAGGGAGATCTTGATCAGAACTCTTGGATCAACTGCTTCTCTCTCTAGGAAGTGGGAGGAGAGGAAAGCTCTCAATTTTCATTCCATTAAAGTGAATGAATAGTAGGATGTCCACACCAAAGAGAGAGCATCCTCCTTGATTTATAGTGGAGTTGATAAATACCCGGTAGGGTTCCCCGGCCCCTGTTTATTTCAATATCTACTAAATAAATAATTTTGATTAACTAAACTATGTAAATGTTATTTATTATTCTATTACATACTTTTAATATATAAAATATATTACATGATAAAAATCGAGCCAATTAACTCAACTCGTTATCCCGCTTAATATTAAATGAACCTTGAATATTAAAATAATATTCGTTCAATTGATATTTTCTCATATTTATTAAACATGTAAATACTTTAAATAAATTCAATCCCAAATATTCATAACTTGAATATTAATGAATTTATTTAATTAAATTGTTGATCGATAACTTGGACAACACTCGGATCCCATTATAGGGCCCACTATGTCCATATAATTATTCAACTGAATAGGGAGGATTCTTGAATACACTATTGTGTGTGACCCTCTAGGCCCTTATCTCAACAGCAGTGAATAAAATCCACAGACCAAGAGCAGAGTCTAGAAACCAATCATGGCCCCTAAGGAGATAAGGATTGTCATAGCAACGACAACCAACCTACGAACACTGACTGTGTACTATAATCTCTTTGTCATTAAATATATCATAAAGCATGACTCAAACTTGTGTCGTCATCTTTTTCTTGCTTTATTATTTGTTGATCTATCCAGATGTATTTTCCTTTCAACTACTTTGTCTAAAGACTTATAAAGGTAGAACCATCCTAATCAACCAGTCCTTATATATACAACTTTCTAAAATTGGAAGTGACAAATCCTTTCTTAACCATTCAACCAATGTCATACCACCAGCGATGCACCCAACAAAAGCTACCTCGCCACGATTTCAATACCATGGTTTTTTTCTTGCATAAAAGTATGCAATCAAATGATACACACTGGTAATGATCTCAAGTCAAGAGACCAATACACATGTTCGTAGATAGGAACAATCAATGACACCCAAAACATGTGGTGTTCCTATTGGTGGGTATGTCCTCATGATCTCACTACTACAGATCACCAAGTGTGAGCTTCATGAGAAGAAATCCCAATGCTTATGAGCCCCCAAAACCTGATAGTCAAACATCTACTATGTCCAGTCAGTAATATGTATCTAGACTATAGAACATATATTTAAGATTAATTTCATAGTATCATGAGGTTCTCATTATAACCTAGGATCTATTGTAACCTTTTGATATGACAATTAATCTTTGGATATTACCATTATAATAGTGGGTGGAGAAAATTCTACACTATAATGGTAAGATGACATCATGTATAACTAACTGTATACATGATATAGTAGTCAAAAGTAGTACATAGTTGGGTCTAGGGTACCCACTATTTCAACACTCCCACTTGCACTAGAGCCAACTTGCTAACCATACTTGTCAGATACTCACATGATAAATATCATGCTTCTGTTGAGTAATGGCTTTAACTGCTGGGTCTGCCACATTTTTGTCATGTGGCATATCTTTTGTATGCGACCTCATCTCCTTGAGTAAAATTTCTCAAGATAAGGTATCCCCAAGTATATCACTTTTTTCCATTGTCTTAACTTGACAACTTGGCTAGTAAGAATATCATAATTTACATTATGGTAATACTTTTCTCACTAGGTGTGATTCCAAGAACTAGAACAAATCATTGTGATTGATAACTACTTCTTAGCTACCTTAGAAGCTACAACGTACTCAGTATTTGTAGGTATGGATACCACTAGCTTTTATGAGCTTGACGCGCTCATCGCCTTTTCCTAACTGTGATACTATATCAAATTGATCTAAGGATTACTATTTTTTGTCCCACAAAAAACTAGTATACATTTTTCTCCATATACCAGGTACATATCACTTGTACTCTCTGAAGTACAAGATGATAGTTATGACTTCTTTATTTGTAGTGCTCCTGGATATAATTGATATCTGCCTACTGTAAAGTATATCCTGGAAATATTAATTCTTGTACATATTATGGCATACATGATTGATCCATTGCTGAAGCGTATGGAACTCAATTCACAACTTTAATCTCTTCCCATACTCCGAACATGTCAACCTGGAGAGATTATTCTATGTGACATAGGCAACAATTCATCTCTTGAATTGTTCCAACTTGTATTTTTCAATACAATGTCATTATATGTACGATTGACGAGGACCAAGCAACCTATGGATCTACCTCAGTAGATCTTGTTCCCTAGAACTCAGGTTGTTACTTTAATTCAATCACCAAAGTATTACTTTTATCCTGGTCTTATCTAAAAGTAAGATCAAGATCTATTTTACATATGTTTCCGAACATATTTCTCTTGGAAAACTTTGGTGCTCCCATTAACCTTAGGTAGACACGTGGAAAAGATTAATTTGAAATGAATTCTCTAAGATCTTGTTGTTTACTTTAATCCAAAACTGGATTTCAGTAACTTGCAACCTTTATTAATATTTTATGGTGTCATCATCTCTTTCTGGTTTCGTCGAATAGACACCTTCCATAAAAGTTGATTTTGACATCCAATGGCCAATTTAATGATCTTAGAAGTTTATCTATGACAAATAAATTCTAATGGATTTAGGAATACTAACTTGGTATAACCAATCGAGCCTTATTAGTACTAGGCTCATACCATCCATGTATCATCTCATTTGAATACCCATCGCAGTATTCAATTTATAATCCCTTTTGTAATTTGATACATGGGATCCATTATTGAATTTAATCTTGTTAATCATAGCTAATTACCATATACATCAAACTTATAGGATTTATTATTCTTACTGAATAATTTATCACCGACCGTAGTGAATATAAAATCATCCCCATGGTTTCATTCTTCCTACGCAGTATGTGTCTCTAGAACGATCCTATTCCACATGAACTTGTGAAACTTTTTCCTATTCCAACCATTTTTGCATATTAAGAATTGACTAAGTACAAGTCAATTCATCTCCCACTATCTCTAATAGAGATGTGTACCCTTATATAGAAATGTAGTCTAATAATTGATTACATCTTTTCTATCTTAGGGATTTATGTAATATCCTAAGAAACTTTTAGGATATTTACTTAGATGAACCATGTGTTTATCTTGATGCATGTTTGTTTATATCTTAACAAACGCTTTGCATCTTTAACACTTTCCTATGACATAATGGATTTTCATCATAATATTACTTGTACAATATCCATTTTTCATTTTAGTTGGCATATTGGTAATGGGTTTATGCCGTTATTTGCAAATCACATCTTGAAATATGATAGAAGTTTCTGCAATTTGCAACATTGATACTCCATACATAATATCTTTGATGTATAAAATGTGAGTTTAGGAATTTTTCCATGCTACATTTTGTTGATCAATGTTAACATGTAAGAATTTATCACCAATCCTCCTTATGAACATCAATATCATGATGTAGATAAGGTAACATGCCTTTAGGAATTACTCCACACTACATTATCATGATCGGTGAATGTTTGGTAAAGATATTCTTCAGCATGCCGATCTGAAGCAACTCATATATTCCGACCAAACATATACTTCACTATTACATTCCTTAATAACTTAAAGAAATATTATGAAGTATATTTACCTCTATATTTCCTTTGGAATAGTTCACACTCTCTTGTTGAACTAACCCCGGAAGCTCTGTGGCATACCTTTATTTCTAAAGGTTTATTTTTCTAAACTAAAGATGTCATTAATACCATAAGATGTTTAATTGTGCCAAGACTAAATACAAAATTAGGTATATCATTGATGTCCACTTTTAGTTTTACTTGACAAAGAATCATATTGCCACAACTGGGTAAGTCTTACAATTTTATATTCATCATGTATTGTCTTTGATTCAAGTATGTCTGAACTATTTGTTGACTATGTTACACCACAAGCAACATTCATTCATAAACTTGGAATAATGTATCATTATGACCAAAATAGAATGTGAGATAAATGTTTTGGCTATACTCAACAACTTTTTCAACTAAAATCATTCACTTGGAAATTAGAAGTTATGTGTTTCTCACCGCTGACTTAGGAATCACCCTTTCTCAGCAACTTGGAGAAGACACCTTACTTATTATAATGTTCCTATAATTACTTGGTTACTGTTTTTAAATACACATATGTTATTGGAATATTGTATTCAATACCCAAGAATTGTGTTAGAAACATTAATTTATATTGATGAATATACCTAAACAAGAAGCGGGTACTTGATTCTAGTATTTCAGTTCATTGCGTTTTTAAACTTACACAAATTTATTTCATTATATGCAATGAAGATAACCACCTATTAAATAACCAGCCTCTTTTCTTTGAAGGAAATCATAGAGGTGCCTTTGGAATAACTTTCCATAGGCCTTTTTGCCTTGTCATTCAATTTATTCGCCATATGAACAAAAGATGATTCTTTCTTTAATATTCTTATTACTTGGAAAATGTCACCTTATAGGTAATGAAGCGCTCACCCTATACGATTTGTTTGTATCCTTAAACAAAACTAGAGGCATAAGAATGGGATGCCATGAATGATTATGAACTTTCTTTCACTTTACACACAGTGTGTGCAATCATCACATTCAAATATTGCTTTACTTTCTCCTCAGAAACTTCTTGGAGATTAGACTACAAGTAACATCATCCATGCCATGATGTGTCGACCACAAATAACATCAAACATTGATGATGGCATTATGACAGAACCATCATATGCTTAATTCATTAGTCTCATGTAAGCATTTACACACTTGCTTCCTTAGGTTGCTTAATAGGTTGGGACACTAGCACATTGAATTTCCTTTATAGTAGTAATTTGTGAAAGCACCTATATTACACTTGGAAATTCATGCTAGTTCGAATACTTAGTTTATCCATTGTTTATTGCAGTTTTTACTTGTGGTGTTACTTTCCATTTTCTACAAAAATAAACTTTAACAGATTGTACTTTTATGCTGATTACCGAATGTGACATTATTGATTAATTTAATCATTAAATGCCTCCTAATAACTTTTCGAATTCTAGGAACCCTCTGTACTAGAATCGGAATACTCTATCATTTGAGTATTTTAGTAGCAAGGATCCTTGAACCTCCCTCATAGTCTACAAACTATGGTTACGCCACTACTCATAGGATCCAAGATAGGCTTTTGGCTGGCCAACCGCATTAACTCATGGTTCCTTGATTTGTTGAGTGAAGTCTCAGCTTTAAAAATCTTAACTTGATTTACTCAACGCTTGCCTCTAAAATTAAAAACAAGCTAACTGTGGCTATTTCTTTACTACAATTTTAGTTAAGTCAACCCACCACCCTAATAAGAACTCCCCGGTAGTAAGAGGCACCCTTAGCTATGGCATGATTGGCACCTCGAACACCCGATTTTGTTTAAACTTGAATGATAGAAGGCTGTTGTGACTTGATATTAATTTGAGGGTTTTTTGTTTTTCTCTTGACGAATGTAATCCATTTCTTTTAATCGTGTTCATCTGTGTTGTTGCGCTCACAACTGAATATTAATAGAAAAACATACGATGCTTCTTTATGCATTTTATTATCTATTATTTTGTGTATTTCTCCCGCTATTTATAAATGTATAAAATAATAAATAAATGTATAAAAGTAAACTACTACCCGACTAGTTTTAAGCATCTAAATGACCTAAGGGCATTTTACTTGAGTTGAAGCTTGACTCATAATGCAGCTTGTCCCCCATCTTGTATGTCCGCTTCTCTTCTGAAGTATCGTCTCGTCTTGGCGGGGTTGACGTCGTGTCTTGGAGTGCTTCCTCATCTTGGCGGGATTCATGTGTCGTCTTGCATCGTCTTGGTCAGCGAACACTACCTCAGCATGGTGGGGTCCATGTCATTCGTCGTTTCATCTGAAGTACAAAGATACGCGCGCGCAGGCGAGAGGGACTAGGGGTATAAATGTACATCAGGTAAATTGGATACGTATGTCCTTATACATTTCAACCGAAAAAAAGACAATGTGAAGACCATCTATTTAATTAATTACAATCATCGCACGTAGTTCAAATAATTAATTAAATAAAAGCAACATGCATGGGTCGGTGCTCAAGACCAGAATGCGGGTAAATAATGTGTGATAAAATCAAAATTGCATAAATTAAGTATGGGGGTTATAAATTAAATTAAATGAATTAAAAAAAATCAAATAATTTAATTACTTATCGATCTTATAATTAATTTAATTTTAATACCAAAATTAAATTAATTAATTAATTTAATTTCATTACAAAATTAAATGAATTTATATCTCTGTGTATTAAAATAATTAACCAAATTTAATTTTAATTAATTTAATTTAGACACGAAAATTAAATTAATTAAATTAACTTATTTTGATTAATTTTAAATGGTCGGCCCCCGAAACGTCATTGCACGGCCTATGCGGGTAAGTCCAAACTCACGCAGGGCCGTACCAAGCCATGCAAGGGCCAGATTGGGCTGGACCGATTCGTCCACACCCATTTCGAGTTGGGCAAATCAGCTCGAACCGTTTCGGCGTAAAAAAAATTAGAGACAAAATACCAGGTGTAAATGGAATCTTTGTGGGGCTGCGGTTCCGGTCGGGTCTGTCCGGCGTGGCCGACATGGGACGAGGCCGGCTGTGGGGGAAAAACGGAGGTCCGCCGTGGGAA
Source organism: Viscum album (assembly GCA_963277665.1). Taxonomy (NCBI): domain Eukaryota; kingdom Viridiplantae; phylum Streptophyta; class Magnoliopsida; order Santalales; family Viscaceae; genus Viscum; species Viscum album. The sequence goes on along the minus strand of OY728142.1, from coordinate 1,321,676,870 downwards.
TAGACTGGAGGTCGGCACAACACAGCGGCCAGGTGAGTCGGCGGGACTGTCGGCGGCGCTACTGTCTGGACCGGAGCCGGCCCGGCGAAGGGGAGCGGCGTTCGGGACCGGACGGCGGCGACAAGCCGAGGGAGGCGCCGCAAGGTGGGGAAGCGGTTCGGCACCGGGTTGAACCATCAAGGGAGGTGGAGCTGCGGCTTCGGTGCTGCCGTTGCGGCGCGACGGGACGACTGGGGAAGGCAGGATGGAGGGGCCTGCATCTGGCCGAGGCGGTCTATCGCAGATCGATGGCGCCGAGAGGCAGGGCGGTCGGGATCTGGATGCGGTGGCCGGGAGGAGTCTGGCGCAGAGGTGAAGCGGGGTCTAGCCTGGACAGGGCGCGGCGGTGAAACGCAGGAGGAGGAGGCTAGAGGCGGAACGCGACGGCCTGGGGAGGCTGGACGGCAGCTGAGGGCGCGGGCTGATGGCGCGGCTAGGGCAGCGGGAGCCTGCGGTAAGGAGGGCGACAACCTCCTGGTGCACCGTGCGAGATGGGAGGAGGCTGGGAAGGCCGGCGGGCAGGCGCTGCTCGGAATAGAGGGCGATGGAGACCAAAGTCGCCTAGGATGGAAGGCTACCCTTTGTGGCGTACCGAGGAAGTCAACAAAGGGGGTCCACAAGTCACCCTTTTTTTTATTTTCTACCTTTCATGCCCCACGTTTTTTTATAAAGTCTCCTTCATCTTTTATTGAAGTCAAACTCCCCATTTCTTTTATTTGAGGTCTTCTTCCAAAAAAAACTTTACAAGTCTCCCCTCTATTCTAAATAAATTCCAAAGGCTAATATTAGCCTTTAAAATTAAATAATATTATTATAATAAAATTATTGTGCAAGTTATTTAATTGTCAAAATAAAATTTGAACATTATTGGAACTAATTCCAATTAATCAAAACCGATCGAAACTTGATCGGTTTAAATTAAAATTTAATATTCGAGATAAAACCCCAAATTCGATCCAATCTAAAAAATTAAAATGACCATAACTTGGATGTTTGAGATCGGATCGACGCACGGTTTGAACCGCTGGGACTGTATTTGAACCCTCTACTTAATTTTATGAAAATTAATTTTATTTGGCTCAGAAAATATGCGTGCTCGCTCTAATACCATTGACAGATTCTGGGGCCCGCAGCGGAAGCCGGTGGGCTAGGGATTTTAAAATATTTCATTGACAGATCGACAATACTTGTCAATGCCAACGATCTGAGCCCCAGTGAGGTCCGAGGATCTCACGTAAATTGTAAAGAGTATAAAAACTTAAACAGAATACATACCTGTTGAGATTTGAAGTTGCGGTCAACTGCAACTCGTTGATGGCGATCGTTGCTCGAAGGATCCAAAGCAGGAATCTTCTAGATCGTCCACACGCTCTTCAAAAACCTGCGGGAGCATCGATCGTCAAATTTCAGGTGCTAGTGCGGAGGTCTGACGACGCCTTCGACATCACGATGATCACCGCATCGAGATGTCTTCGATGCTTGAGGGAGATCTTGATCCGAACTCTTGGATCAACTGCTTCTCTCTCTAGGAAGCGGTAGGAAAGAGAAGCTCTCAATTTTGATTCCATGAAAGTAAATGAATATTAGGATGGTCACACCGGAGAGAGAGTCTCCTCCTTTATTTATAATGGAGTTGAAAGATACCCCGGTAAGGTTCCCCAGCCCCCGTTTATTTCAACGTCCACTAAATAAATAATTTTGACGAACTAAACTGCGTCAATATTATTTATTATTTTACCACATACTTGTAATATATAAAGTATATTACGTGATAAAAAACCGAGCCAATTAACTCAACGTGCTATCCTGCTTAATATTAAACGAACCTTGAATATTAAAATAATAACTTTTCAATTAATATTTTCTCGTATTTACTAAACATGTAAATACTTTAAATAAATTCAATCCCAAATATTCATAACTTGAATATTAATGAATTTATTTAATTTTTTTGGTGATCGATAACTTGGACAACACTTAGACCCCATTGTGGGGCCCACTATGTCCATGTACCCATTCAACTGAATAGGGCGGATTCTTGAATACTCTATTGTGTGTGACCCTATAGGCCTTTATCTCAATAACAATGAATAAAATGCACAGACCAAGGGCGGAGTCTAGCAACCCATCATACCCCCTAAAGAGATAAAGATTGTCATAGTAACGACAACCAACCTACGAACACTGATTGTGTACCATAATCTTTTTGTCATTAAATATCTCATAAAGTCGGACGCCCACCTGTGTCATTGTCTTTTTATTGCTTTATTATTTGTTGATCTATCTGGATGGATTCGACTTTCAACTGCTTTGACCAAATACTTATAAAAGTAGCACCATCCTGATCAACCAGCCATGAGATATACAACTTCATAAACTTGGAAGCGACAAATTCTTTCTTGATATTTCAACCAATGTCATACCACCAACGACGCACCTAACACAAGCTATCTCACCACGATTTCAATACTATGGCTTTTGCCTTATATCAAAGTATGCAATCAAATGGTACACACTGGTAATGATCTCAAATCAGAAGATCAATATACATGTATGTAGATAGGAACGATCAATGACACCCAAAACATGTGGTGTTCCTATTGGTGGGTCTGTCCTCATGATCTCACTACTAGAGATCACCAAGTGCAAACTTCATGAGAAGAAGTCTCAACGCTTATGAGCCTCCAACACCTGATAGTCAAACATCTACTGTGTCCAGTTAGTAAGTTGTATCTAGACCATAGAACATATATTTAAGATTAATGTCATAGTATCTCGAGGTTCTCATTATAACATGATATCTGCTATAACATTTCGATACGACAATTAATCTTTGAACATTACCATTATAATAGTGGACGCATAAAAGACTACACTGTAATGGTAAGATAACATCATGTATAACTAACTCTATACATGATATGGTAATCAAAAGTATTGCATAATTGGGTCTAAGATACCCACTATTTCAACATAGTAAAGTACAAATTCAACATATATTCATATTTTATATATACTATAAACACATTTGTGTGTGTGTGTGTTTCTTTGTAGCTTTGTAGTTCCCCTCTCCTTACTGTCTGTAATAAACACATATAATCTTATATGTTATGTGTCGCTGAAAAAAACTCAAAGAATAAGGTATAAAAAATATATCATTCGTCAAGTAATAGATCCTATCATATAACTAAAATAAAACCTGTTTTATTGAGTTAGAATTGCAAGTAGATAAAAAATTTCAATCACATCAAAAATCTAAGTTCATGATTAGCAGTCTTATCAAGAACGAGATTTTATCTATATATTTATCAGTTAAAAGAGATTGAATAAAAAAACCAGAGGAAAAAAATCACTAACAGTGTCATTGTGCTACCTCTTCGATCTCTCTTGGAGGTTTACCATGAATTCCTCTGCTCCAAACAATCTGAATTCAGAGGCACCCGAATTACAGTTTTAGGTTTGAAGATGCGATTGGAATTACAGTTGCATGAGATTTTGGGTGAGAGCTTTACCCGATCGGACTGCAACTGCGGATCAATCATGTGTTTTTTTTAGAGGATGCCAGCAGGAAGGACTTTAAAATAAATAGTTTGCTGAAAAATTAATTGGAAATGTCAGGTGCAGCTTCGTGAGTAGGTGCATTAATTGTGTGTGCCGGGGCATAAGTATGCTGGAGAGCTTTGTTTAAGTCACAGTGCAGGGACATAAGGACTAGGTGATAGTTATTGAGTGATATATAAAAAAATTGCTGGACGGAAATACAAGAGGACATAAATTGTCCGAGAACACACACATTATTCTGGAGACGGAAGACGGGAGCAGAGACACACTAGAAGCATCAGAGGGACGACGAAGAACTGGCGAAGCTTGAAACAGAGAGGGAATTGATTTCGACAGATAATATTTCTTTCTCTGATTTCTTGAATTATCGGTTCTTCTTTCTTGCGATGTATTTCTTGAACGTGGTTGTTGCTGACGCTCAAATCACGAGTGACAAAACATTTTTAGGGTTTTCAAATCCCAATACATTGAATTTCTTCATCTGTTCACTATTTTTATCGTCCTTATGTTAGTGAATTTTTCGTTCAGCGTTTTCATTTTCATTTTCAATGAGAATCAATTGTACACTGTTCTAAGAACTGATGGGTGACGGTAGTGGAATATTTTCATTGCTTCATCAACTGAAATACTGAGAATTGGAAAAGGTTGATGATACTCTTCCCCATTGAAGAACTAATCATATTAGCTTTGGTTGAAAAATAATATTAAGAAGAATTTGCTGGACTGTGCTAAATATTTAACAACAGTTAGTTGCAAATCAAACATTCTCAACATTATTGGCATAAAGATGATAGTTTGATGTTAGAAAAGAAAATTAATTTTATCAATGCAATGGAGTTTGATTTCCCTAGTCTCATTTGATGTTTCCTTTTCTCCTATTGTTTGCATAATCTCCATCACAATCACACTTCCATGGTTTCATTTTGTTTTATTTTTTGATTGTTTTTCTTTGTTTTGGTTGCACGTTTTTTATAAGTCTTCCCTATGGATCGATACTCGTACTTGCTTCTTGCTAGTAGTTCGTAGGTTTTAAAAATAATTAATTTGCACAAAGTTCAACGACATTCGTGCCACCCATCGTCCATAAGTTTTCTTTTAAACATTATGGCCAGTTTTTCAACTATTGCAAAAAATTTATCTGAATCTGTTGGACCCCATTTAAGTATAATGAGTATTTCCAAGTCCCACATCGGTATTTCCCTCCTTGTAATTATTTTTACTCATCTATAAAAGAATGTCTCCGCCTCATATTAAGGTAAGGGGAATTCATTTTTACTCATCTATAAAAGAATGTCTCCGCCTCATATTAAGGTAAGGGGAATTCGTCAACATAGTATCATAGGGAAAATCCCATTAATATTTTTTTCCTCTCCCCTTCTGGGTCTGCCCTACGCGGCCACCCCCCCCCCCTTCCCGCGGGTCTGCCCTACGCGGCCACCCTGGCTCTGCCCTACGCCTCACCTCCTCCGCTGCGCCGTCCTCCCGACGTCCCGATCCCAACCTCCTCCCAACGCGACGACCCTCCCTCCCAGCGGGTGCGCTCCCTACGCGACCCTCCGTTGCGACAAAGGCTCGCGACCTCCGCCGGCTCGCTCCGCCCCGACAGCTGCGCTCCTTCTGTGCGAGACTCCCGACACCGGCTCCCGCATCACACCCCGCGGCTCCCGACCTCCCACGCGACTCCCGACTCCCGCATCCCCCGCTGCAGCTCCAGTTCCCGGCGACCCTCCCGTTCCATCACCATCTGTCCCTGCACGACAACTCCTGTCGTGCCATCGCCATAGCCCGTGTCATCCCCCGACGACCCCTCGTCTAGGCGCGATCTGCCTAACGACCCGCCTCTTCGTGGTGCTCCCTGACGGCCTTGTCCAGGCGCTGCCCGACACCTGCCCTCCCGACTTAGTCCAGGCGAACCATCACCCACCAGCCCGGCGCCCTTCCAGCGATCTCCCAGCCTCTCCCGGCATATCCCATTCTGCTGGCACCCACTCACAGGGCGTCCTTTCGGTGCTGAATGTCGAGTTCATCCGCAACTCCCGAAGACCTCCCTCTGATGGTCGCCTCAGTCCTGCCTCCTCTTATCACCGCCTCCACCCGCTTGGTTGATGAGCGGCTCGACTCCACAAATTTCTCTGTCTGGCGGAAGATTGTGCTAATGTCTCTCAATGACATGGACCTCAATTCCCATCTCGAGGATCCACCGCCTCTACCTACCAACCCGAAATATCGTTCGTGGAAGCTTGCAGACAGTAAAATATTTACCTTGCTGGTCAATTCTATGGACCGCTCTGTCAAAGACGTCACCCGGACAACCAACACAGTCAAGGAACTCTGGGATTCCTTGACTCTCATGTACTCCGAGACCAATAATTTGGCTCGGGTATCCGATCTTCTTCAGCGGTTGTCCCTCCTCCGCCAGCAAGCCTGTCCATTTCCGGCATACTTCATGGAATAGAAGGCTCTATGGGATGAACTTCTTGAGCTTTGACCCATTCCACAAACACCTGCGGAAGCATTAGCCCAGCGGGACCAAACTATGTCTTTTCAACCTGCTCCATGGTCTCGACCCGGAATATGCGACGACGACTACAGAGATGTTAGCCAGCCCCTCGTCCCTAGAGATTCCATAGGTCTATCATTGCCTTAGGAATGCTCATTGGGCCTTTGCCCTGCCCATCCCTAGCCTTGATCACACTGCTCTCCTGGGCTATGGCGGTAGCCGCCCTACTGGACCTCGTGGACGCGGCCGTGGAGAAAGCCGACCTCGTCCACTCTGTCAGCACTGTGGCAAGCTCGACCACCTGGTTGACCGTTGCTGGGTCCTTCATGTTCGTCCCGCTCAGCACCCACGACAGGGCCAGACTGCGGTCCGAGATGCATCCCCGCCTGCTGTCACTCTTCCTTCATCTTTGGATCTCTCCATGGTTGAGATCCAGATGATTCACGATCATAGGACCACCTCTCTATCGGGCTCTTCATCACCATCTCTTGCCCACTCCGGTGGTCCCACTACATTTGTTAGTCATCGCTCCCCTGCCTGGATGCTTGACTCAAGTGCGTCCGACCATCTTACCGGTGATGCAGGTATGCTCTCCAACTACAGTCCCTATACTGGTTCCTCAGCCATCACTGTTGTTGATGGTTCCACTATCCCCATTGTTGGCTTTGGTACATGCTCTCTGACCTCATCCCTTCACCTATCATCGATGACCCATATACCACGCAGTCCGTTTAACATTCTCTCCATTAGTAAGTTGACTAAGGATTTCAATTGTAATGTTATCTTTACCTCATCTTCTGTTATGTTTCAGGAGCGAACGAAGAACCAAGAACTTGGTAGAGGCCAGCTTCGAGATGGGGTGTACATGTTTGATGGCCCAACATCCGTCGCCTGCACATCTGTCTCTGCTCGTGCCTTGGACCTCCATTCTCGGTTGGGCCACCCCTCCGCCTCTGCCCTTCATCAGCTCTATCCAGATATTAGTCAGCATTTATCTTTTCATTGAGTATTGTACCTTTGTGAAACACCATCACACTTCATATTTTCCTCGAGTTGACACACGGGCCGCCAACCCCTTTGATTTGGTTCATTTTGATGTATGGGGTCCTTGTGCCACCTCGAGTTAATCAGGGTATAAATATTATATCTCTTTCATTGATGATTTTTCACGTATGATGTGGCTTTACCTTATTCGTGATCAGATAGAAGTATTTTTCACCTTTCAGACATTTTACCATGAGATCTAAACACAATTTTCTATCTCTGTAAAATGTCTATGCTCCGACAATGGGCGAGAGTACTTGTCCACTCTCTTTCAGCAGTTTCTGCAGGCACACAACATTATCCATCAAACCTCTTGTCCTGATACCCCTCAGCAAAATGGAGTGGCTGAGCGAAAACACCAGCATATTTTGGAGACTGCTCGTGCCCTCCTCTTCCACCGCAAGGTGCCTCTTCTCTTTTGGGGGGATGTCATCCTCACAGCTACTTACCTCCTCAACCGCCTTCCTTCTTCCATCCTTCAAGGGGAGACTCCTTTTCATACTCTGTTCCCCTCTGTTCCTCCTCACTCACTTCCACTCTGAGTCTTCAGATGTCTCTGTTATGTCTGGGAAACTCACCCCAATCTCTCTAAAATTTCTCCCAAATCCCTCTGATGTATTTTTCTCGGATATTCCCACACTCAGCGTGGATACTGGTGCTTCTCTCCAGACATACGATGCTATATCATCTCTGTCAATGTGTCGTTTGTTGAGAGCTCTCCTTTAACTCCGCCCTCTTCTCATCGAGACACTACCATCGATGAGTGCCTTCCTCACATTATTCACCCTCCTCGGGTGTCTCCCCCTACTGGTCATCGCTTTGGGACGGTCTACTCTCGTCGCCCATCGACTGTACCCCCCCCCCCCGTCCAGGCCGAGGACAACATCGTTCCCACTTCGTCTGATGCTCCTATCACAACACCTCAGGACTTGCCGATTGCACTCTGGAAAGGTACGCACTCTTGTCAGATTACTCCTCTCTTTACATCTTCGTACAAAGGTTTGTCAACAATGGAGGCGATATCTATTCCCCACTCGGTTGGCGATGCCAAATCACACTCAGGGTGGCTATAGGTTATGCGGGATGAACTGCAGGCTCTGGGTGACAACCATACATGGGATCTGGTCCCCCTCCCTGCAGGCAAACAGGTGGTTGACTGCAAATGGATTTATACTATCCGTCACAATGCCGATGACACTCTTCATCACCTAAAAGCCCAGCTTGTGGTGAAGGGATTCGCTCAAACATATGGCATCAACTACTTTGATACCTTCTATCCGATAGTCAAGATGGCCTATGTACGCCTATCCATATCTATGCCTTCTCATCATCACTGGTCGCTTCATCAACTAGATGTCAAAAATGCATTTCTCCATGGCTTTCTTGACGAAGAAGTCTACCTGTGGCACCCTCCTGGATTTCACGCCTCTGGCGCCGACTCCCATGTCTGCCGCCTCCGTCGATCCCTCTATGGACTCAAGCAGTCTCCTCGTGCTTGGTTTGGCCGCTTCAACACAGTCGTCACAACCTTTGGCCTCTCTCGTAGTATGAAGGATCACACTGTCTTCTTCCGTATGACGTCAAACAGATGTATTTTGATAGTGGTATATGTTGATGATATCATCATCACAGGGAGCGACTCTACTGGAATTGTCCAAATCAAGGTGCACCTTCACCACCACTTCCACACCAAAGATCTTGGTCATCTCACCTACTTCCTTGGTATCGAGGTCTCCCGTTCTGAGGACATTATCTCTCTCTACCAACGAAAATATGTCCTTGATATCTTACAGGATGCAGGGTTGAGCCAGGCGACTATAGTGGACACTCCTCTTGAGCTGGAGGAACGCTCTCTCCATATAGACTTGGCACCAATTCCTCATCTAGAGAGCTATCGACGTATGGTGGGTAAACTCAACTACCTCACCATGACACGACCAGACATTTCCTGCGCTGTTGGAAAAGTGAGCCGGTTCATGGAGAATCCAACCCGATCTCAGTGGGATGATGTCATCTACATTGCCAAATACATAAAGAAAGGCCCTGCACATGGCCTTCAGTACTCCCATCATGCTCATTCGGATATTTAGGCCTTATGTGATGCAGACTATGCAGATTGCCTTGCTACCCGAAAGTCTACTTCTAGATTTGTTGTGTTCTTGGCTGGTAACATCATCTCATGGCACAACAAGAAGCAGACCATCGTCTCCATATCTAGTGCAGAGGCAGAATACCACGCCATGACCACGGTCACCACTGAGATCCTCTGGCTTCGTCATCTCCTCCAAGATCTTGGCTTCCCGGTGTAGACCTCTGCTCATATCTGGTGTGACAATCAGACAACTACGAAGATTGCCTCAAATCCCATCTTCTATGAATGGACGAAGCATATTGAGGTGGACTGCCACTTTTTTCGCCACCATCTGGAGCAAAACCATATTAGTTTTGGCCATATTCTGATGGCGGATCAGCTTGCCAACATCTTCACCAAAGGCCTCCCATGATATCGCCTTGACTCTATCACTACCAAGCTGGGTATTCACAACCTCCATAGCCCAGCTTGAGGAGGAGTATGAGATGGTCTTGTTCGATGTCATCTTTTTTCTTTGTGGGGCTCTGAGTCCAAGCTAGGCATGTCCAGTTTGAGGGGGAGTGTTGGACCCCATTTATGTATAATGGGTATTTCTGAGTCCCACATCGGTATTTCCCTCCTTATAATTAGTTTTACTCATCTATAAAAGGATGTCTTCGCCTCACATTGAGGTAAGGGGAATTCTCCAACAATAGAATCCAATGATGTTAGTTTTGTAGAAGTGATGTGAGTACTAATGAGTCCATATTTACATTCATAGGGTTTTCCCTTCAAATAGTATTGATATAAAATCCTGTAAAAAAAGATGAATTCTATTTAGTCATAATTAAAATAGTCAATCATCTATTGGAAAAACAAATCATGAAAACACACCTCATGTATACATTTAAAACGAAGTCTCATAACCGATCATACTTGAAGTCTTCATTTACATTCACAAGGGAAATGTAGTATGTAATGGCCACTCCATAAATTTTTTATTCAAAATAAACTATGAAATTACCACCACTTTGTAGCTTTGTATCTGTAAAAACATTCAATTTTAGTAAATGTCATTATTGAATAGGTGGGGGTAAAGGTGCTTTATGATGATCTTTTTGATTGATCGATTGTTACTTTAAATCTTTGCGATTTAACTATTTGTTTCACCCCATTCCCTTTTTCTACCTTTAATAACATTCATTGGTTTAAACCTTTTTTCATTAATTTTTAAAAACAATTCAAGAAAAATAAATTGAAAAATAATACATCCTTGTCTACATGTTTTTTTACAAGATCGGAAGGCTATGTTATGAATGTTTCAATAGCTTTCATGATCATATGAATATCTGCGTGATCAAGTGGAATAGGTAGCTCTGCACTTGAATTATTATCTACACCAATCCCCACTCTCACATGAAATTTTGGATGTTCTTTATTGTGTAAACTATCTTCTTGAATATTGAACACGGTAGCCCTTACAACAAAGCGATGAGTGGGTGTTGATAGATATAAATCACAATCATTTTTACCCTGTAGATTATCAGTATAGAAAAGGTATCAGTGTCTTCCAGATTCACATTTCACAGAAATAATTATGAGAATATTGATAACATCATCTAAAACAGCTCTTTGAGGGGAATCTCTTTCCTTAATGCTAGTGGGGGGGGGGTCTTCACACAGTGTTTTTTCTTAAGTTGTTTCTTTTCATTGCTTCCTTCCCATAACATTTTCTAGATACTTAGGCTACCAATTAAATTTTTCTTGAAGGGAATATAATCTTTCCATACTATCTTCCATTTTTTATCTTTACCCCCCCTGTTCATTTCTTTTCTCAAAATATATTCAGGTCGTCATCCAAAAAATTGCACCTCTAGTGTGGACATACTATTCTGGCTACTTCAAGACCACAAATAGTAGTTGTTAATTCGGTACAACTGATGATGATTAATGTGTCTACATTAGATAAAAAATATTAGAAAATAAGTAATCATTGTTATTTAATATTGAGTTATAGTAAAAAAATATTATATCATACTTACATATGCATCCCACACTTTTTTGTGTGTTTTCATATATTAGTATACCATCTTTATTTACATGTACCTCCTTCCATAGAACATGACGTATGATGGAGGTCTATTTGGATTTATATTCATCAATATTCATATAAATATAGGAACATAATTATTTTTTTGTTTCATATCACATAAAAGTATTACGGTTGATTTAAAATGCGTACCAATTTTTTCTCAACTGAAGTGTACTTCATCCTTTCTTTACGGTAGGGGTGTGCTGGTTTTTCTACCCATTTCTTATTTTCAATAGACAGTTGTTTTGTAAATTAAAAATTCTTAATCAAAGTGGTTAGTACATGTATTGTCAAATAATGTATTACTAGCCATAATGTACCTGAAGAGATGTCTCCTCACGATAGACAGTAAACGCATCACATGTTATATGGCTTATCAATTGTGCATATGTCTGCGGTGGGTGTGGGTTTATTTTCCCTTCAACATCATTGAGATGAAACTTCATTATAATTATGAGAAAGCCTCTATGAACCTATCTAGTAAGAATTAATATAGATTTCTATTAGGAGTCATCTTCTATAAATGCACTCTACAAGGGATAATGAAGAGTAATCCAATGTTTCATTATTTTATTTTATAGTAAAATAATGAAGGGATATCATAATGTTACCCTAAGAGATCCCATCGAGAGTCTTTATCAGAGATGATGATGGGTTTTCATGGTGGAATCATAGATTCTACCAAGGGATTCCTAGGTTCTATTCGATGTGTCACCTTCAAGGTCACTCAGCTGAATATTACAGAAGAAGTGAAGGACCCTAGAATACACTAAGAGGGGAGGGGTGAATTAGGATGTCAAATTTTTCTTCAAAAGTGATAGATCTTGTTCTCACATTGGTAGGAACCAATTAAACCTTTCTGAAGGGAATTTTTAGAAAAACAAACAACCATTTGCAAAGATATCGCACAACAATTTTTCTTGGTTCACTGCTAAGGGATAGTCCAAGGAGCATACACTAACAGTGTGTCGGTCGCACCTAAATCCACTAATTTTCACTAGTTATGGAATACAAGAGTTCATAAACAATAAATCTATGCTATACACATTGCCTTTACAAGATTTTAGAGATAACTCACCGCATCCCTCAGAACACTTCTGTCAACTCCCCTTTCTCACTGTTTTGAGTGAAGTCAAACTCAGTTTATCGACTTGAAGGTCGGTTCAATGGATTGAAATTAAATACTTTTTCCACAGCTAGCATGAGACTCTTATTGCACCATAGACATGAGTTGATGCACTTTGAAATCCCTATTCACTGAAAATATGATATTCAAAACTGTCTTTTGCGAAGCTACTTCGCGAAGCTCACTACCTTCACAAAACACCCTATCTTCGCTAAACAAACTTCCTTTGCGAAGCACCCTACCCTTATGGAACAAACTACCTTCATGAATATCACCGAGTCAATGCTGAATACCCCTTCATCACGAATCACTCATTAATCAAAAGCATTAGCATTGGTCAAGACTCAATAAGTCTTTCGCGATGCCCAAGCTTGCATGGAATGCCAGTTTCGTGGAGCGCCCCTATCTTTGAGAAATCAAAGCGATTCTGGATTTTCCTTGGAAAAAATCATGTGAGATGAAGAGGGGTAGCCTTATATTTATAGGATCGACCATTCGTGCTGCTCCATAGCCTCTTAGCAGATTTTCTAGATCTTTCAAAAACATATTCACGATGTTCCTCATGTCGCAAAGCTCCGTGTAAATTTTCCATTCGCGATGCTCGTCGTAACTGTGGATCTTTCCATCAAAACCCTTCGTGGTGTCTGTGATTCATGTCATAATCATGGATTTGTCTGTAAAAACCTTCAAACCTTTACGAAGATCCAATTCTCATAATCATGGAGATCATTGTCACCATTCGCGATGCTCCTCATCTTCATGAAAATCATCCCAGTCTTCGCAAAACCTATCCCTTTTCCATTTTCATGAAGAGTTGTTTTCATAAAACTACCCTTCACGATGATATCCTCTTCCTCTGAATTTTTGACCCAAAAAATTTGGAAAACATTGGAAAATGATGCCACCTTCAATATTGTAGCCAGTTTGTATTGTAAGATATCTTTCCCTGAAAACTCCTTGATCTTTCATATGAGGATTGACAAAAAACACAAACCATACTCCATTTACAGCAAAGAACAACCTTGGTTCCAACAATATCCTCCTTTGGGTTTGTTGGCAATCTGCAGATAAATTCAATGTAGCGCCAGCTGCTATCAAAACCTAATATGCGAGAATCAAATCATCCAATACTCTAAATTATACATGAGAAAAGCTCGACGTAAAAAAAAAAGAAGAGCGTGAATTGGGTTTTCATGTCTTGGAATGCTTAAACATGTCTATTATAAGCTCTAATCATGTCATAAAAGCACTGCATGACTTGAATTGTTTCCTCATAACACCTGATTCTCATCATGTCACATAAACATTGCATGGTTTGTCAAAAACATGAAACTACTTTCTCCATTCTCCATTCTCCTGCAACTAGAAAACCATAAATTTTTCATTCTCATTTTTTTCATTCTCCACCTTTGTACCATTATACCTTTGAATTTCTCCACCATTGTACCATTGAATTTATCCACTCTCCCCTATTAGCAGTAAACCCAAATAATCTGTTATTGAAATTGTAGAACACACAGCACACTTCTCCTGGATCGTATCTCCCCCATAAACCTGCATCATTTCCAAAAATAGATTAAAACAATTAACACACCTAGGGAGAGGGGATCATACATAACCTCCTCATACACTAAGAGGTGGATGAACATCGAGATTCATCCAATGTTTCTCAAACATATGTACTGCTAATGGCTTGGTTAGAATGTCAGTCACTTGGTCATCAGTTCCAACATGATCCATTTTAATCATGTATTGTTCAACTTTTTTTCTTAATGAAGTAATATCTGATTTCAATATGTTTTGTATGAGAATGTTGAACATGATTCTTCGTAAGATTGATCTCACTCTTGTTATCATAGTGAATCACCATTGATTGTTTCACCACATCACCAATATCAGTCAGTTGTTGCTTCATCCATAAAAGTTGAGTGCAAGACTTTGTAGTAGATATACTTCAATAGTACTAAGATAATTATATTACTATTTCTTACTCAAACAACCCACATAATTATTGCCAATAAATAAAGATACACCACTTATGGATTTCTATCAACAATATTTCTAGCCTAGTTAGTATCAGAAAACACTAATAGTTCACTATCTCTTCCTACAGTAAAGTATAATCCATAATTGTGAGTACCTTGAATTTACATCATGATTCTTTTAACTAATTCCGTATGTTCTTCCTTCAGATTACTTTAAAATCAGGTTGATAAGCATGTTGCAAAGAAAATATCTGGACATGTCACTGTTAGATACAATAAGCATCCAATGATTCTCCTGTACATTGTGGAGTCTACAGATGTTCCATCCTCATGATTTACCAGTTTTGTCCCAACCGCAATCAGAGTCAACATTGGTTTGGAGACATGTATATTGAATTTATTCAAAAACTATATGATATAATTTTCTTGAGAAATAAATGTGTGGTATTTTCTCTGAATCACTTACATCCCCAAGAAGTATGTGAGTTCACCAATCATAGAAATTTCAAATTCTGATTTCATGTGATAGGAAAATTTATCCACTGACCCTTGTCAGCATCCACCAAATATAATATCATCTACATACACCAGTACCATGAACTAATCTTTCTGAGAATTATTTACATAGATATTATGATCCACTCCTCTTTTAAATTCAAGCTTCTTTAGATAAGAATCCAGATGAGAGTACCATGCCCTTGGTGCCTGTTTCAGACCATATAATTACTTCTTTAATTTTCAAACCTTCATTTCATCATTACCATATATAAAACTCACTGGTTGTTCAATGTAGACGTCTTATTCAAGAACAACATTCAAGAAATATTTTTTGAAATCCATTTGATACACTTTGTATTCTCTTTGAATTTCTATGTCAAGAAAAAGTCTGATTGACTCTAGTCTAGCTACTGGAGAAAAAGTTTCTTCAACATCAACACCTTTAATATATGAACATTCTTCACACACCAATCACACCTTATTTTTTTTATCACATTTCCATGCTTATCAAATTTATTCTTCAAAATCCACTTCGTACCAATCATATTGTGACTTTCGGGTCTCTTAACAAGATCCCATGTCTGGTTCTTGTCAATAAAATCTAACTCTTCATTCATAGCATTAAATTATGATTCATCCTTTAAAGATTCTTCAAATGAGGTTGGTTCCAAAATTGATAGGAAGATAGATTGTAAAATATTCCACATTCTCCTAATCGGTGTGGGTGTTTTCTAATCACCAATGATGTTGGATAGATCAATTCATGTTCTTCGATTTCTCCTATGAGGTTCTGAAGAATTTTATTCACCCATGGTTTCCTCTTCTAACTCTTTTTATGAATCAACATCATGTTGTGACCTTTGAATGTTTTCACTCCTTTCTCTACTTATGCATTTGAATCTATTCCATGTTCAATGTCTTCTACATCTTCAATCACATCAAAATAAGATCCCCTAAAGGTATTTATGGTCTTATCTTCAATGATATTGACATCACTAATTTCTAAAATTCTTATTATATGGTTATTGAAACATTTGTAGGCTTTTTTATTCATTGAATATCTGAGGAATATTCCATTGTCAACAGCATCACCATACTTCCCTTGATTTATTACTTTGTTTTGAATAAAACATTTACTTATAAAAATAAAAAAAATACTTCAAATAGGGCTTCCTTCCTTGCCACAACTCATATGATGTCTTGGTTTCTCCTATATAAATCCCTGTTCGATTTTGAGTATACACTGCATCTTGAACAACCTATTTACAGTAATGGCGAGAGATACAACTCTCAATCAGCATAGTTTTGTCCATAGTATTTACATATCAATTTCTACCCTCAACAACTCCATTTTTCTATGGGGTTCTCATAGCATCCACCTAATGTTGTATTCCATGTTTCTCCAGGTAATTTTCAAACTCAATGGATGTGTATTCCCCTCCATTTTCAGACCGTAGAACTTTGATTGTCCATCCAATATCATTCTTGGATATTCGTCGATACATTTTCATGTAATCAATCACTTTCTATTTTCTATGTATAACCATGACACAAGAAATTCTACTATAATCACCAATGAAAATAATGAAGTGCCTTTCTCCATATATTCCAGCAACATTTATCAAAACTACATACATCTGTGTGGATGAGATCAAGAAGATTTGATGCCCTTTTCTTCTTTGGCCGATATGAATTGCACACCAACTTCTCTCATATGCAAGAATCAAAAGTATTTTCCCATTCACACTTTATATTGGGGATATCCATGACTATCTTTAGCTTAGATATATTTTCCATATATTGTTGATTAATGTGACCCAACCTCTGGATCCATAAGTTTTTTTCTTCTTCAACTGTCATGTAGAAAATGTTCTCTTTACTATCCACCTGATATAAGTTTCCATATGTTCTGCATCCTTTTATAAGATAATTCCATGTATTTCCTCTGATAGTGCACCCATTTTGATTAAATGTCATCTTCAGTCCCAAGTCACATAGTTGACTCACACTTAGGAGATTGTGACACATACCATCCACATAGAGAACTTCAGTTTTATTCAGCTCACCATTAGCCAGTTCCGTACTTCAACTAACTTTAATCTTCAAAGAACCATCATTACCGAACCATACCATTCTATCAACCCGTTTCTTAACATTTATTAATAGGTATGAATTTCCCGTTATATGGGATGAGACTCCACTATCAAAAATCCATGTGCTACTGTTCTTTGTATCTTTGAGAGAGACTTATGCAAGATTGGATTTCTCGACTTTCTTCTTTTCCTTCCATGAAATATTTTATTGAGTGGAAGATGAAGATGGTATTTTAACTCTCTTTTCCATGTGCATTGTTTCATCATACTCATATTTTTCTTCCAAAGGATAAAACCTATTTGTAAGACCAACGCCATCTAGGTGGTGAGTATTGACTTGTCTTTGAGTTCTGTAGGTATCATTTCCACCTTTCCACTGCCTTTAATGAATAGATTTATAGACAAATTTAGAGCAGTGAAAGTAATATCCATAAAATATATTTCTTTTATAAGATTTAGTATAAGAATTCCTTCTCCTTTTTTGAATTTCTAGCTCTTCCCCATTCAAATAGATCCTTGCCTTTTCACAGTATGAAATGGTGTGACCCAGATAACCGCAAAAATTGACATTTCATAAGAGGAAAATTATTATCACTTTCTATTCCTCCTCATGTACCCTTCCTTAGGAAAAGAGTTTGTCATCTGATCATTTTTGGAAACCTAGGGATAGATTTCAGTTCTCCTTTTAGTTTGATTTGAGGATTTCTTTGTTAGGACTTCAGGTGACTTTGTGATATGTCCAAATTTCAGCTTGCCTTTATTTTGTCCTATTTTATTCCCCCCATTTGATGTTTTAGCATCACATCCAATTCCACTTTTTTCCATGAATGTGAATCTTTGATCATTCAAAGCATTATCTACACCTTTAGAACCACGCTTAGCTCTTTTCAACAGCTCAACATCTAAGAATTTTCCAAACTATATTTTCTTCTTTGTTTCTTTCAAGTTTAATTCACTTTAAAGTTTACTACTAAGAGTAACAACTTATTATTCAAGTCCCTCAATAGTCTTGGACTTATCCTTCAGTTTGGATGTAAGGTCATTTATGACCATTGCATGTTCTTCAATTCCAATCTTAAGTTCTAATATATCTTATGAGCTTTAAAAAAATGTTGAATGTTATTTTACAACTTCTTCCAGTCAATTAATTTTAGATGCCAGTTGATCGACATATTTTGATGACTCTTCCACAACTGCTCTCCACTTTTGGATTATTTTTATTAGATTCTCAATCTCACCAAGAGCATCCTCAAGTTTCATTATGAGATCAACATCAAAAATCAACTGATTATCTCTAGATTTATATTTTGATGGATCTGAATTTTCAACTATATCCATCATAGATGCTTGGGTTCTAGATTTAAACTTTGGTTCTTCTTTCTCAAAAAATTAAATTTCATCATATTATTCTTTACAAATAAAACTTTTTCTATATAATTTCTTTCCATATTTGATGTCTCCCTTTTGAGAAAAAATTTCCTAAGGCTTCTACAAGTTTCCTGCTTCACTTTTTTCATCATCGAACTTCCTTGAGCACTGAGAGGGAATGTGCCCAAGTCTACAACAACAAGTTTCCTTCTCCTAAAATCTAAATATTTTCCATGGGTTTGAATGCCATATCTTTATTAACATGACTTGTTGAATCCTCTGGTTTCACTCTCATTTCATATGCTACCAGACTGCTCAACAGATCATCCAAGGAAAGTTTTTAAAGATCCCTTTCCTCAAGGGATAAAACTTTTGGATTGTAAAGAGGTGGAAATATTTTCAAGATTTTATTTACAATGTCAATGTCTTTAATATCTTCACCAAACCCTCAAATTTATCCTAAAAATTTAGTAATTTGATTGAAAAAGGTATTTTCATTTTCATCAAGATGTATCTTTAGATCATCAAACCTATTGTGCAACATTTGAAGTTTGGCCTCCTTCACTTTATTGTTACCTTCATATATTTTTTCCAATTTTCCCACATAGACTTGGAAGAGGTACAACTTATTACCTTTAGATAGATTTGATCATATAGTGTTGTAGTAAGGTCATTTTGCGCTTTGGAACCTGCATCAAGTATTTTCCTATCTATTTCAGTCATAGACAATCCTATTGCATCAGTTACCTGAATCCCTTGTGCAGTAGCAAAGAGTACTTCCATTCCAAGAGATCTTAGATGAGATTTCATCTTATTATTACAAATCTTAAAGTTTCTTCCATCAAATAGGGGGACTCCCCTAACATTAACTGAGTTCTCAATGACAATAAAGAATGACAGATTTAACACCAGAAACCTGTACCCTCTGATAAAGGACCCCAGAACACCCTGAGAGGGGAGGGGTGAATCAGAGTGTTAAATTTTTCTTCAAAATTCATGGATCTTGTTCTCCCATTGGTAGGAACCAATTAAACCTGTCTAAAGGTAATGTGTAGAAAAAAAGACCACATGTAAAGAGATCACACAACAATTTTACTTGGTTCACCACTAAGGGCTAGTCCATAGAGCATACACCGACTGTGTAGGTCATACCTAAATCCACTAATTTTCAATAGTTGTGTAATATAAGAGTTTAGACATAGTCACTATGTTCTAGGCACACTGCCTTTACAAGATTTTAGGGATATCTCACTGAGTCCCTCAAAACACTTCCATCGACTCCCCCTGACTCACTGCTTTGAGAGAAGTCTAACTTAGTTTATCGACTTGAAGGTTGATTCGACAGATTGAAATTAAAGACTATTCCTGTCTAGCAAGAGAATCTTATTACACCATAGACCTGAGTTTATGCACATTTAAATCCCTATTCACTAAAAAAATGATATTCAAAACTATCTTTTTCAAAGCTATTTCGTGAAGCTCACTACCTTCACGAAACAACGTACCTTCATGGAATAAACCACCTTCGTGAAACAACCTAACTTTGTGGAACAAACTACTTTATCAAAGCTTACTGAGTCAACATAGAATACCCCTTCATCACAAAGCACTCATTAATCAAAAGAATTGGCCTCAGTCAAGACTCAACAAGTCTTTTCATGATGCTCAAGTTCGCATGGAATGTTAGTTTTGCATAGCACCCCTAGCTTCATGAAATTAGGGAGATTCCATATTCTCATTAGAAAAATGTGTGAAATGAAGAGGGGTAGACTTATATTTATAGGTTCATCCATTCATGATTCTCTACTACCTGTTAGAAAATTTTATGTATCTTTCAAAAACATCTTCACGGTGCTCCTCATGTCGCGAAGATCCATGAAATTTTTCCATTCATGATGCTCGCCATAACTATGGATTTTTCCATCAAAAACCTTCATGGAATTCACGATTCATGTTGTAATCATAGAGTTTTCTATCAAAACCTTCACACCTTCACGAAGCTCCAATTCTTGTAATCACGAAGATCATCATCACCGTTCGCGATGCTTCTCATCTTTGCGAATATCATCCCAATATTAAAAAAACCCATGAATTTACCAATTTCATGAAGATTTATTTCTATAAAACTACCATTTGTGATGATAGCCTCTTTCCCTGAATTTTTTACACCAAAAATTTGGAAAAAATTAAAAAATGACACCACCTTAAATAATGTAGCCAGTTTGTACTGTAAGATCTCTTTCCTTGAAAAATATCTAATTTTTCATGTGCGGATTGAAAAAAAACACAAACCATACTCTATTTACAGAAAAGAATAGACTTGGTTCCAACAAGAAGGAGGGTGGTCACCATGGAGTCAGATCCAGTTTTTGGGGTGTTTTTTAATGATCAAACAAGTCATGTAGATGTGCCTACCTCTGAAATCATTTTTTGCGGTGATTCGGTTCAAGAAAAGCTGACACTGGTGGTTCTGAGCCGACCATTGGGATCTATTGAGGTTCCTCCAAAAGTCATTTTTTCAAATAAGGAAAAGGCGTCCCACATTCCTGATGCCTCTAACATTGAAACCTTTGAAGGGACTACGAATCCTACCTCTTCTATTTTGTCTAACAGTACGATGCCTTCATATCCTGGAAAAGGAGATGCTGGTATGCTAGTGGTAGTGCAAGGCTACTCCTACGTCATCCATGTAGGTGGGTTTTATCTCCCCGAATTCTCATGGTTAGGGGTTTTCCTTGAATCCTTTTCTCAACAAAACACTACCAAATAGGGTTAGGGAGGAGATTTGCACCTCCCGTAATTCCCTGAAGAGGATAATATTTGTGTCCCTTTTTTCGGAGAGTGTTCCGCCGACATCTCAGTTGGTATTATCTTATTCAAAGACTAGGTTCTCTACTCTAGAATAAGTGGGTGTGGAAGTGGTTGTTTCTTTATCCTCAGAGGTGGGGGTGCTTCAAATTTGTAGATCATTTTTGGGTTCTGTCAATGGTGGGTGGTTTCCTTAGGATAGAGACAGTGGTATGGCTTGTTTCAGGAAGGGAAGGTAGGACCCCCAGGTGTTCAATCAGTATGTTTCTTTGGAGAGTTTGGTGAAGGTGGGAAAGGCCCTCTGTGTCGCGGTGATTCCCACCATGGTTCCATAGTCTCTCTATGGGGAGTTTACTCAATCTGTCAATCCCCAGGAGGGTGATAGGATAGTACTGTAGGAGTTTTTGGTAGGACCTTCTGACCAGGGTGCGTCTTTGGTGGTGGATGTGAACTCTTAAGGTGTCTTCATAATGCTGTGATAATTTGGAGATAGAAAGTGTCAATAGTTTATCGACTCCAGCATCTAGTGGCTCGGTAACCCATGCTAGATCTAATGGAGCGGTGTTCATTTGTGCAGGGGAGAAGGAGGCTCCTTTTCCTAGCCGAAAGGAAACCATTCATCTATTTCAATGATATATATTATTTTTTAGAATGAAAGAGGCTTGGGTGTTTAGGATAAAAGTGATATTATGTTTAATGAATCATGTCGTTTGTAGGTATCTATTCTCTTCATTCTGAAAAATATGAAAGGGGAGGATAAAATTTCTATTTTTGAGAAGCATAAGAGTTTCTATGATTTTATGCATGAAAATGCATGCAATGGGTACATCTGTCTATTTTTGGAACCATAATGTCATTGTGAATCATGTGGAATCTTCATAGAAATATATTACTATGAAGTTAACTACCCACTGAGTTGATATCTTTTTCACCTTTATTTATGAAAAGTGTGTTATGGAAGATATAACTTTTTTATTTTAGAATCATTCTAAGTTTCATCCAGGGAACCATGCTTGGTTTGTAGGAAAATACTTTAATAAAATTGTGAACTATTCTGAAAAAGGGGGAGGTGGTGTATCCTAGTCAAGCCATGCAGAAATTCAGTGATTTTATGGCAGTTAATGGTTTGATGGATCTCATATTATTAGGTAGTATATATACATGGTGTAATAACTGTAATCAGAGTGGCTGTATTTGGATTAGACTATAAAATGGTTATCTAACCTTCAAGGTTTGGATTCTTTTCCATAATCCTCCATTTTTCATTTCACTCACTCACTCTCGGATCACGATCCACTGGTTGTTAGCTTAAAACAGGAGGCTAATAGGTTGGAGTGATTTGTTTTCTCTAGATCCTAGAAGAGGACGAAGGGTTTTCTTCTACATATCAAAAACTCCTAGAATCAACCAGTAATAGGTAACCCATGGGATGGTCTCTCTTTGTGCCTCAAACGCCTGAGGAGGGAGCTGTAGGAGTGACTCTCAAACATGCCTATGATGGAGTCCATTTTGGAAGATACTAAGAGGGATATTGAAAGTATTTAAGAGGGTCTTCTTCATCAATGGGATGATTACACATTCATCACATTGAATTAGAAACAAAGTGAATTTGCAGAAAGAGTTCTGGAGATTTAAGGAGATTTTAAGGAGAGGTATAGGGATTCATGGATTAAGGAAGGGTACCACAATACAACATATTTTGATCCTTATCTAAAGGCGAAGAAGGTTACTAGGAGGATCAACTTGAAGTTGCAAGATGGATCCTATACAAAAGACATTGAAGTAGCAGGAAAATTGGATTTGGATTACTTTGAGGAGTTGTTGACTAGAATTGAGCATGACACTAATGAATGGTTCAATGAGGCTGTAGAACAAGGTTTCATGCATTGAATCCCATGATTGGTGGAAGATAAGGAAAACGATGGAATTGAATCTATCCTATGAGAAGGGGAGATCTTTGAGGTGGTGTTTAGCATTAAGGTCGACAGTGTTCGTAGTCCAAATGGTTTCCTTGGATATTTTTACATGGATACTTGGTACATTATTACGGATTGGGTCAGGAAATTGATTGGTGATTTCTTTAGAGGAGCACTTACAAGGGCAGTTTGTGATTCTAGAGTGGTCCTGATTCTGAAAGTTCAATATCCCACATTCATTATCCAATACCTGCCTATATTCCTTTTCAATTATCCCTAGAATATTCTCTTAGGTATCTCCAATAGAAGGTTAATCCATATTATTCTGAGGCTTGTCTCGGAGGAACAACATGGTTTAGTCCAAGGGAGAAGAATACAAATCACAGTGGGGATTTCAAAGGAGATGGTCAAAGATTTGAATAAGAAGACCCCCAGTTTCAATATTATCATTAATATTGACATGGAAAAATCCTATGAAAAACTGGAATGGGGATCCATTATCGGAGTTATGAGGAAATTTGGGTTCAATGAGTGGTTTTGTGACTTATTCTTTAGATGTTACTCATCTCCTTGGATGTTTATCTTCTTCATGGGAAAGGGTTTTTGCTTCTTCAAGACTAGGCATGGCCTTAGGCAAGGTAACCCCCCTCCCCCCAAAAAAAATATTTTATCTCAAGAGGCGGTTACTAGGAACATCAAACATGGTTTAGAGAAGGGTTCATCCTACCTTATAAGAATAAGTCTGGTAATAGAATTATTTCCAACCTGATATTTGATGATGACATTATTGTGTTTACAAATGGTATACAGAGGTATATTTATGGGATGAATAAAATTATGGATTTATATGGAAAAGAAATTGGTAAATATATTAACTAAGGTAAGATTAATGTGTATATTTTAGAAAAATGCTCATGTCGACATAGTAGAAGAATTCAAAACAATATAGAAATGCAGATGTGTCATCTTCCCATGGATTACTTTAGGGATCCTATCTCCAATGAAAAAATTAAAAAGTTAATATTTGAAGGTATTCTTAACATTATTACGGTCTGAATTTACAATTAGAAAAATCAATTTCTTTATTTTAGAGGGGGGTCACTTTGGTCAATAGTGTGTTAACTTCTATTCCCATTCATATATTATACATTATTAATGCTCTGAAAGGTAATGTTAATGTATTGAAAGAATGATGATATGTTTTATTTTGGCTTCCAACCGGAATAGATTATTCCACAGAGCATCTTGGAAAAAATTAGCTCAGTCTATATGAGAAGGGGGTTGTAAGTTGTGTAATGTATTAGAGGCCAGGAAAGGCATATAGGCTAAGCTGGCTTGGGAGATAATTATAGGTAACTCTCTCTGGGATAAATTAATTAGTGGTAGATATGGAGAATATTAGAGATAGTGGGGTGACAATGCTGGGAGATTATCAGGAATGTGTAGAAATATAGTAGACCATATTGAGGTTTTGGATGGAATGGATGGTTGGGTGGTGGGTATGGGTGAGATTAATTTTTGGAAGGAGAGTTTGGATGATAGTACCCTCTTCTTCTTGGGTTTCCCAGTGCTAATAATATCTTTTAGGGAGGCTAGTTTGCTCCCTATTCTCATCAACACTACCCTAGATCATTAGTAAAGAAGTGTTTTTGATAATATCGTCCTAGTTGATGAACGAGACATATGTGTATTTACTTAATTTTGGGTACTTCAAAAATAAGTATTTTCATGAGTAAAAACTTGTCACTAATGGTTATGATGAGTGGGATGTGATGTTTTGGTGTAATCATATTCCATCGAAGATGAACTTTATGGTGTGGCCTCTGAGAAACCAAGCCCTGCTGGTGTTTCTTTTATCCAGAACCTGAAACAATAACACACCTTTTCATTAGGGGATATTGGGTTATTAGTTTATGTATTTATCTCTCTTTATGTATAGGAATTTATGGCCATATAGATTTGATCTCTTTCTTCTTGAATTATTGTTTTTAGAGTACTGAGCAGAACAACATTGAAGTTAAGTCTCGTAGTGTGATTTTTGCGGTAGCCTACTGGATCTAGTGGGAGGCTAGAAATAGGGAAGGTTGTTTATAATCTCTTTATTTTATACAGGTTTGGGTTAAAGACTTAGTTTCAGATCTTGGTTTCCTAATTTTGGATGGGATCTCTTCAACCTTGCTTTGGAAATTTATTCCTCGAATGGTCTTCAACACAGAGGGGTGGGGCATAAATAGTGCAGCAGCGTGGGTCTATTAGAAGCCTCCTTCGATGAGGATCAAGTTAAATATAAATGGCCCTTGATTAGTTTTTCTTATTATGGGATGAGGTTTAGTTTATAATGGAAGAGGATCAGTTCTATTTTCATTTAGCACATTCTACGACATAGGTAACTCCATGGGTGTAGAAGAAAAATTTATAACTAGTTGTCTCATGTGGGTAATTTATTCAATATTAACATGACAAATGTGGAATATGACAAGTGTTGGTGGGGATACTAGGGAAATACAGTACTCAATGGGATTTGGATTACCTCATTATGAAGTTTAATATCATCATGGATTAGGGTATAGATTCCAAACACACCTGGAGAAAATGTAATTTTTCTATTGATGATTTAGCTTCAATTGGGGATCCGAGTGAGTATCTTCATAAATATTTCTACACTGGTTCTCTATAGAATGGTTTTATGTTCTTTTTTAAAGGTTACATCGTAGGTATCCACCACTTTAGCCCCCCATGATTGTTATCTAATCTTGGGGTGTTTCACCTTTCTTATTTTAATAAAAAAGTAGTGAATATATAATAGTATGTGTTAAGACTACATATATTAAAAAAATACAACATGATTATTGAAAATTCAATTATTTTAATGGTTTAAGGGATGTGACACCCGTATCGAGTATACAAATCCATTTATTATGGTCACCTTTGATATACAAGACCCCATCTACATTTTCACTACTGTGAAATGATTGTGGAATTCGAATGGAAGAGTCATCCTCAATTGAAAATTCATCTAACCCTTTAATGGGTTTGGTCGATAATAGAATAATTGACCACTTTTGGTTTGTGGGATATGGAAAGTAAAATGAACATATTAACTATGATTTCATAATAAATATTTCATCTTTTTGCCTATTGTTACTGAAATACCCTTTTACAAATTTTAATTAATCTATTTCAACAACACTCCTATTATCAAACCACTCGCATTGAAAAATAGGAACTTGAAATGTTTTATAATCCAAATACCATATTTTTTTGATGATTCCAAATTATGACATATCCATAAAAATTAGATTTATATCCTTGGTACCAGATACATGCATCGCTTCAGCCACATTTGTGACTCCACTATTTTTTATGGTATTGCATTCATCCTATTCATTTATATAGAACATATAACCATTAATTAAAAAACCTTACAAGTTTAAACATGAATAATTCTTCCTCTAGATATCCATCAAATTCACTCTGAAATTGAATCCAAATTTTCAGCTAACACATTAAAAATAAGGTCTTGAAGCCATCCTATAAACTATTGATTATCTGTATTTGAAATTCTGTTTTCACCCCTTAATGGATTCAAATGCCAAATAATATCTTGGTGGGTTATGGGAAAACCTATAAAATTTTATGAAAAATGTAAAGATGTTCCTTCTCTCTATATATAATAGTAATTGTGAAAACGTCTATTGCAAAAATTCCTTCATCCACAAGCTGCCTAGTGTGATAATATTTTAGTAGACCAATGCTTTCCACATAGGACATGTAATCAGTTTATAATTCAACAAATTCATTAAAAATACATTACTCTACAATACAACATTCTGGATTACTTCTGTTTTTTCATACCCTTTCAAAATCATCATATGTCGTTCAATGGGGTACATCCATATATAATGTACAGGACCACATAGATAAATCTCTCTTACCAAGTAAACCATCAAGTGAACCATCACGTCAAATAATTCCAATGAGAAGAATATTTTCAATTTACTTAATATGATGGAAATTTCATTTTTCATATTTGGAAATTTCTATGGGTCTATAACATTGCTGCATATTTCACTGAAAAATAAACATAGCTTGGTTGATGAATGATGGAAATTCATAGGTAAAATAAAACATAAAGGTACAAGAATTAGATCTTGAATCAAACATGACAATCATATGATTTTATACCCTTTAACATTAAATTATTCATTGAAACAATATTATTGATATTCGAGGAATACCTCACCAAAATTGTTACATCATTCATGATGTTACAAAACTGATATCTCTCCTTGGAAAGAGTGTAAGTAGCTAGTGGAAGAAATTTTTGTTTTTCATCCTTCAATGGCTCTAACTCTTTCTATATACCCATGTCAATAATGTATAATCTATAATTTTTAAATATTTTGTTTTGGAGGGTGAATTTAGTAATTTTCCACATACACGTTTTTCAACATGAATAACATCATGAAAATGCTTGATGTACAAACAATTCTAGTATAGTAATTAAAAAAACTAATATCTTTTCCAATTGGTTTTCATATGGTTTCTCAAAAAATCTTCACCAAAATCAGTTTCCATATCCTTTACATTCTCAAATATTTGACCAATGTTAGTAGAGATAATTCTATATGTTCTTCTTGACTCCTATATAATGGTGTCATCCAAGAATGGTACTTAGGTCATCAGGGTAGAAATATTCAATGTCCTAAAAACACATTCTACAGTTAATTTTTCAACTTAATTAACTTTATACCTTGTTCACAAATGGTACACCCTTGAGTTCATTTAATTCTATATCCTAAAAAATTTCCCTAAGAAATAAATCCATTTTCGTCCCATAAAAATGGGTCTCAATGTGAAATCATCATTTATGTAAGCATCATACATCGTGACACCTGAATCCCACAATAATTTCAAATCTTTGATCAATGGATCCAAATAAACATTAATATCATTACCCAGTTATTTTGGTCTTGATATAATAATATATAACATAATTTATTTTCATTTCATGCATAACCATATTAGAAAGTTATAATTTACCAACATAATCATCCATGTAATGTGAGTGATTCTTTAAAAAAAGGGATTCACTTCATCTATAAAGACAACAAGATAAAAGTTTCTTAGCTCGTTTTCAAAATCATGATCTTTATGATCAATTCTCTTCCACTGGGAGAGTCTATTTAGTGATGAAGATTTCTATTTTTATTTTTTGTATCTGTGTGCTACGTTAATTTCCTTTCATCCTCCTCACTTCCATATAGGCACCAAAAGATTGTAATGATTTCAAAGTACTATAAAACTTTTGTATATCCCAATTCATATTTTTTGTATCAATAAGCACACCAATTTGAGCCTTATTTATGTGAATTTTAGTCCTTGTGAAATATTAAACAATCATTTGGATAGGCTTGTATTCTTTAGAAATCATACCCATTGAATGTAGAATTTTTTTAGCATCATATGTTAGGCTCGTAAGATCGCTATCTTCTGAAAGCATATCATTCGAGAGATCTAGTAGTTCAATAAAACTATCATTAGTCCATCAATTTCCAACTTTTAAATTATATAGATTTAGTAAATACCACAATGTTTTATATTTAGTACAACCAGAATACAACAACTTCTTTGCACAACCCTTTAACTTCTCAACCAATTTTGGAAAATCAGGAATTTCATCTTCAATTTTCATTTTCATTTCCTCAATACAATCTTCATAATCATTCACACCTATAATCAAATAATAAATATGGTATTATTTATTTTCCACACTTGTAATCATATCAGATGATTCATAAAATTTAGTGTTATCCAAGTCACTGGCTACATTCACTTTTTCCATGTGTTTAGTCAAATAGTTATAACTTTGATCTATTCTATGATAGATTGAGTGTTCTTTCAAAACCTCTGGAATAATTAGACTAGAATAAAAATAGCATGAACATGGAAAAATGATCTTAGAAGGGTCATATTCATGATCTTTTGCAAAATTGTTGAACTCTTTAACCCCATCACCATACTCTTTCATCATATGATTGGAATCCATCGATTTTTGATTCATACCCATCCTATTATATTTGGTAATATTAATATTTAACAAAATAAATAAATATACCAAAGGGCGATTTCAAATAATGGGAACCCAACATTTGAACGTTTCAAATAATTTCATCTTGCTTTGAATGAAATGGGTAATTGAATTTAAGTAATGAATTACTCTACAGGTGGTTAGTTTTATCTACTCAATTCAACCACAATGGTCACCGATACCTATTATGGGATGATTAATACTTAGGGTAGTTCAAGAAGCACAGGTTCATGTCCAGTAGATATGAGGAATTTGTCTCATGAAAAAAAATGCAATAATCACTATTCTGAAGATGAATTTGATGAGGATTACATTTGTCTCCTTAAATATAAATGTTCCCAGGCTGGGGAGTTGGAAAAGAATAAGAAAATATTTCTTAATTTTTTGTCTAAAGTTAAAAAAAATGGAAACAAAAATCTGATCCCTATAAGGGTCTCTTCGATTAGTGTGACTGTGAGAATGCTCAGTTGAATGGTCTTACACACACTCATGCTGAGACAGTCATTATTGTTTCAACATTCAAAGCAAGCCTTCAATTACTCCATGAAAAGTTAAAGGATTTTGGTCTTAAGACTGAATCTCAGTAGATCTTAGCTTCTTGTGAGGAAAAGGTTGAAGAAGTGGGGTTATGAGGGATATTATATGATTTTGATTGAGTTACTAACATGCTTTTTCATTCCAATGATTCTTTATTACATCACCTTTCCATGGTATTAATAATATTTTATCATTATTTGGTTTCATTTATGATTTACTGTCATCAAATATATATATATATATTATGATTTGTTTTTCTAAGAAGTTGAATTCTTTGAATCGAGTGTAAATATTAAATCTTATGCATGAGATTTATTAAAAGAAGTATAAAATTTTGCATCAATTCTTCCTTGAAAATAAAATTAATAATAATAAATTATATTTATTTTCAGAGGACACTTCCACTATCGAGGAAAAGAAACCACAACATTGAGTTTTTTTCTTGTTTTTATTTGGTTTCTTTAATTTTCTAGTTCTTTCATCTAGTTTTTTTATTCCAAGGGATTTATGTGTATTGATATATATTTTTTAAAATCTACAACATTTGACATTGGTTATTTTGAGAACCATCAATTAAAGTCACATATAACAGACTGAGGAAATGGTAAAGTCCTAGAGAATATACATCTGTATACATAAAAATGATAGTTTCTAGGAAGGATTGAAATGTAAAAAAGGGAAAATGTTTTTTGTATATGTAAAAGTATCATTTTCGATCTAATAAAAACTAGCAATGTATGTAACAACACTAGGATATATATGTATTGATCTGATTTTACATAAAGGTCACCTGGTGGTACATAATAGTCATTTCCACTAATAAGGGATGATACGTAAGAGTTATTTACATGACTCGAGGGTGATGCATAAGGTTCATTCCCTTTACTATTTGAGGTGAAGTGTTTGTCACACCTTGGGTTAATGACCACACCGTGAAGGAAAAACATAAAGGTTTATCAATCTTAAAATATTATTGATATTTCAGACAAAAGATCATAGAGGATCTAATTGAATTTGAGTTTACTAATTATTTTCATATATTAAGAAAGAATATCTTAAATTTAGGAATCAATAATAATGTTTTTTTAAAAAATTTATTAAGATATTCCTTTATCAAATAAGTTTTTAAGTAAAAAAATTAACATCTAATTGATTTTTATATTACTAAAATTTTATTTAAATCCTTTTGTATATAATTAAATATTAATATTATTTATATAGAGTTTAGAAATATATAACTAGATATAATGATAAATCAAAATATACATTTAAATAAAACATATAATGTTATAAAAGATTTAAAAATTTATTTAAGCGTTAAATTAAAAAACATATTATTTAACACTTATTGTTATTTTATTTTAGTTGAAATTTCTTTTATTTTATTCATATATTTAATATGATGAATATATATTCAATTCCTTAATATAAGGATCCAACAATATCTTTCAATTTATAATTTTATATATAATTTAAAAAATATATGTCGAGAATATATAATTGAAAATTTAAACACAACTTACTAAATTCATTGTTAAAAAAAATTACATGTAGAAAAAAGTCATATATTTTTTACATTGATTATTTTTCCCATTTCAATGTTTTATATCATACATAATTTGTTGGATCAAACTAAATTTCACTTCACTAAAATTCTTTTGTTTCTTTAAAAAACATGCAACAATAAATTCAATTTAATTTGTTAAAAATAGAATTTAACTAAAAAACTTAATTTCATATAATTAAACAATATCAATTAAGTAATATATATTTGGAAAACTTAAATGTGCTGAGGGGTGATAGGAATCAGGGAACTATTTTCGATAATTGGGATGAGTTCACGAAGAGTGTGATGACCACCAAAGATAAGGAAAGAGTAGGGGAAGGGGTTAGTGATGATTGTAGAATACCCCAACAGCGGTGGGTGGTGAATATTCATAGAGGATAGGGGTTTTCAAGTGGAGGTATTACTCTATGGACAATATGGATATTTTGAAATGACATGTAATCCATTTAATCGGGTGTTGTGGAAGCCATTATGGGTGGTACGATGTGCTGTAGGGGTGAAATACATGTCTACACAACACATAAAAAGAGAAGGAATATTCATCGGCTGTCCAGTAATAGATTCGAGCACTAACAAAATAAATCAACACATACCTTAGATTTGGAGTGGATTAATTCGTTCGAGAGTGGCAGCGACAACAGTAGGGTTCTATGAGAGCTTGAAGGGGCATGAGAGGAGACATTGTTAGGGTTCGTTTTATAATAACGGGTAAGAATTTTATCAGCGCTAAAATTCTAATGATGATAAAGATCTAAATTTTGATAATATATATATTTAATTATAATTATAATTATAAATAAATATATATATATATATATAAATATTTCTATATATTTATAAATATATTTATATAATTATATATAATTATATTATTATATATAATTATATTATTATATATAATTATAAAAGTATAAATATAATAAATATATTTATTGTTTAAATATATTTATTATAATTTTACAATTATTTATATATATAATTATTTATAATTATATTAATAAATAAATATATTTATATATTTATAAATACATATTTATATATTTATATATATAATTATATATATCAATATAATTATATATATATATTTATTAATTTATAAATGTATATATTAATAAAATTATAATAAATATATATTATTTAAATATATTTATTTCCATTTTTTAATTATTTAAATATTTATTTATTTATTTCTAATTATAATTATAAATAAAAATATTTAAAAGTATTTCTATATAATTATAAATATAATAACTGTATTTATGGATATCTGAATGAGATATCAATTTTAATCCCTTCAATCAAAGGAATTCAACAAATCAAATTTTGGTTAGACTACATGGTCTAAATTGGGTGTTTTGGTATCCTAAAGTTCTAAATGATATCACTTATTACATTGGTCTTCCATTGGAAATTGATCATCATAATCTTAATGGTGAGTTGGGTCTATATGATGAAATTTTGGTTGATGAAAATTATGACAAAAAATTCCCAGATATGATAAAATTGATTGAAAATGACTACAAGTATGAGGTAATAATCGAATATGAATTTGTTCCATCATATTGCGAAGTTTTTAGGATTATTGGGAATGACATTTCCAATTTCATAGTTATTCAGAATCAATCGAATCATCCTTCCAATGCCAATGCATGGAAATGGGTCAATAGAAAAAAGAAAGAAAAAGATGTTGTTATTGACAATGGTGAGACTAGAAGAAAGGTTGAACCCGGGAAATGGGTGAAAAAATAATCAAATAATTTTGATTTAAAGAACACCAGTGTTAAATCTTACACTTCCCTTGTGGATGAAGATAAATTTGAGGCTCCCTTAAATAATTAAAACCATGATGAGCCTGCAATTGGTAGTGTATAAGGTGTGGATTCATAAAAAGTGAATATGAATCCATTTATGTTGAAATTTCTTAATACATGAAGTTTCTTATTGGATATTTGAAGGATGAAAAGATCAACAGTGTCTCTGAAATGTAAGTGGTTTCTCTAATTTCCTAGACTGTTACTTCTCATAATTTATTATCTATACAGGAGGATAGGGAAATCCTTTACAAGGATACTGTGGAATCTAATGAATGCACAACTAATTTTTTTGAAGGTCTAAATGTTATCTCTAGGTCTAGAAAGACTCCATAAAATGATGGAAATATGAATATATCTCCCTATATACCTGATAGTCCTCAATTATCTCCACTTGAACATGTTGCACAAATAATGGATGATAATTCAAGAGGTCATATAGTGAATCACACTTGAGACAATATCAAATCCAATGCACACACTCATGTGATCTACATACAAGAGGTGATTCGTCATGCTCCTTAATCTCAAAATGATCGTAAATCTGATGATAATTTTATGAAAATATATTCTTCTACTGATAATGCTAACATTAATGCTAGAATTTTAGTTCTAGATGAATTTAATACATGTAGCCCTAATCTATTTAATGACATTGTAGTTTCTACCTCTAAGGGAAGTCCACAGGGCCTTTTCCTTATTATTCCAAATTATTCAAATGATGGAAAGACATTAGGCTGCTCCAATACAGAAACTTGATGTAAGGAATATACTATCAGTCCAAGTAGGGATGAGAAGAAGGTTGTTTCAATTAAGTGATAACCCGGGAGAAAACATTCATTTGGTAAGAAGAAAGGGATCCCTAGATCCAAATATAAATTTAAATAAGGATTATCTCATAGAATTATCAAGGAATGGACAACCCTAAAACCATTATATCTCTTAGGATTTTTTTCAATAAGAAAAAGAATTATCTTCTTGGCCTTTCTGAGCCCAATATGATTTTTTCTAAAAAAATTACACTCTTGACAATATGGGATATCATGTTGTTATCACTAATCAACCCAGTAATGAAATAAAAAGTATTTGGGTTATTTCCCATTTGAGACTTGATGGAGTCTCAAATAGCAGTTCTAGAGAGCATATGGTTACTTTAAGATAGAATTATTTAGAAATGAAACAATTTTCTTCCATAATTTTTTTCCTACAATGGATATTAAGTAAAAAAATATACGGTTGAATATACAATATTTAAGAAGTAAAATGAATGATTCTTGGATTATTATTAGAGACTTCAATAATATTATCAGTTCAGATGAGAAAATTTTCATGGCTAGATCTTCTAATTCAACCAAAGAATTCAGGGAATTTATTGAAGACAACAGTCAGCATGAATTCAACCTGGTTAGTGCTAAATATACTTGGTTCAGGAAGAACCTAATTAATGTGGTGTATAGAAGATTTTACAAGGATTTTATTAATGATGTATCCCTATATGTTTGGGTCTCCATTTCATTCTTTAATCTTGCAACATTCAACTTAGATCATCATCATATTTTTCCTAATCTTATTACTAGAGAGGCTAAATCACCATTTCCATTCGTATTCAACAAAGCCTAGACTTTTATCCCTAAATGAAAAAAATGGTTTAGGACACATGGAACTACTTAAATTACAATGATGATGCCTTAGCATGTGTTCTTAGGCTCAATGTGGTTAAGAAAATATTGAAAATTTGGAGATGTGAGCACTTTGGCCACCTAGATGAAACTATCACTCATCTCAAATCATTAATTTATATCAATAAATAGAGTGATACTAGTGGTTATTTTTCTACTAGTCTTGAGCGAAATAATAAGATTATACATGATCTTAATAATCAATTAAACCTAAAAGAATACATTCAAAGAGATGATTTAAAATTAAAATTTCTTAAGGAATGTGATCAAAATAATAATTTTTTTAACTCTTTTCAAAGAGTCAGGAAGATCAATAGACCCCTGGATACTCTCAATGATAATGGGGTGTTTCTTGATAAAAGTGGAAACTTGGATAATCATATGGTTTCTTTCAACAATAACCTTTTTGGTGGACCTGTTTATAGTATTGATCTTATGGAAGGTATCAATCCCAAAATTGAAAATGATAAGGACAATTCAAACCTTATTATTATTACTCTTGAATTTGAGACTAAAGATTCTGTTTTTGATTCAATTATAGAAGCTCCAATGGACAATATGGGTTCAAAAACTTCTTTTTTCAATATTATTGGGAGATTATTCATTGTGATGTTTACAGGATTGTAAGTATTTTTGTTATGGGTTGAAATATAACACAAGGTATTAATGCTCAATTTCTTCCACTCATTCCCAGAGTGGAAAATGAAAATGAGATTCATTTTTTCATATCCATGGAAATTTTCAACACTATTTACAAAATTATTGGTAAAATTCATGCCAAAAGGATCTCTAAAATTTTTAATATGGTTGGGTCTCCAAATTAGTTTGGTTTCATCAAAGGTAGAACTATTCAGGATTTCCTTATTACTTCTTCTGAATGCATTAATATTCCCATAAAATCCATTAGAGGGGGAAACATTACTCTAAACATTGATGTTAAAAAATACTTTGATATTTTATACTGGGGTTTCATTTGTGTGGATTTAAGAATTTTTTTTCTTTATTGAAATATTTATTAATTGGGTTAGAACCCTCCTAAGATTAGAACATATCTCAATGCTTATAAATGGATCCCATGAGGGCTATCTCACATGTACTAAATGTGTCAAAAATGATGATCCTTTTTCAGAAATCATCTTCTCCATTTATTAATATTACTTAAATTGGATCATTATTAACATGGAAAATGATAATAAAACCAATTCCATCAGAGCTTCCAGATTCCTTATTTCACCCACTCACTTATTTTATGATGATGAAATTATTCTATTCACTCATGGAGATAAAATAAATTTCAATAATATCAAAGATTCTCTCCTTAGTTATGAGAGAGTATCAGTGAAAGAGATAAGTCTGAATAAGTCATTCTTTTACATTGTTAAAAATATAACTATAGCTAAAAAAGTCGACATCATTGGTGATATGGGAATTAGAGAAGGTGTGTCTCCTTTCATTTATATTGATATCTCTATATTTTGGGGGAAATCACATGTCATTCAATTTTATAAAATTGCAATCAAGGTCATAAATCAATTGTCTTCTTAGAAGGAAAAAGCACTTTTGATGGATAAAAGTGTTAGAATGTTCAAATATACGATTTTATCAATATTTGATCAATATTTTATGGTTTATAAGTGGATGTATTCCCTTATTAAGAGTATCAATACCCCCATCAATAATTTTTATAGAGTGGAAGAATTCTTAGAAAAAACTTGTGATGGTTCCTTGGAATCAATGTTGTAAACCAAATAATAATGGTGGGATTTACATTAAAAATATTTTTAAATTCAATGAAGCTTTCCAGGCTAATTTTCTGTGGAGAATTATTATCAAGAAGTTTAAGTCTCTTTATTTTTTTAGATCTAGATTTTTAAGAAGGCTCAAAGCTGGGAATTTAAATTATGTGTATTCTTATACTTGGCCTTCCCTTAAGAACTCTTTTTTCTATCATTTCATTAAATTCACACAAGTTATACAACATCAACTCATCCTTAATTTTTTTGGTAGATAATTGGATAGGTATGCCTCTTATCAATGCTATTAACTCTCATGATACTTATTTTTTCACAAATGCGTCGATTAAAGAGAAATTGGAGATTTCCTTGTATGTTCTGTAAAGACCCAGAATTTCTGTGGAATTTTTTTTCTCTTAAATACAGGGGAATTTTACGAGTCCACAAAAACTGACGGTGAATGATTTCGAGACCCGATGTGCCCAGAACCAATTTCTGAAATTTTGTTCAGGTACGTTCTGTAAACGTACGAGCGAGTTTTTATAATTTTTGAACCATGGCTCGTAATTGAAATCTGTGGGCACTGTTGAACTTGAAGCACCAATATTCGCTTAAGAAGTATTTCACCTCGACGGTAGTTGGTCAAGAATGAAAGTTAGTTTTGGGGTTTTAATGAATAAAAATCAAATAAAAATAAATTTGTAGCTTTATTTTTATTTTTGGTTGGTTGAAGCCTCCATGTGGAAGTTAGAGGTGGGGACCACCACACCTTAACCTCCCATGAGAGGTTATAATGGTGGGTCCCACTTGAACCTAACCTTCTCTCCATGTTTATTTTGGTGGGGACCACCCGAGGATAAAACCTCTTGAAGTCCCCATTAAGTGGGGAGAAACCTCTTGAGCTCCCTACTTAATGGTGCCACCCCTCTTTTTAATTTATTATGCCAACACCTCTTGAATTAATGGAGAAATTAAAATTAAATTATTAAAACATAATTAAATTTATATTGGCCATTCCTTTGTTGGGAGAGGGGTTGGAAGAGCACTTGAATAAAATTATTCTCTCCAATGAAGAATGACCATCGAAGAACGAAGAACACTACATCTGCCAACGATGGACATCTTCTTCTTTGATCTTCAACCGAAAAAAGGGAGGAAGCACCGTCCTTGAAGAATACCAAAGACATCGTCCTCGAATTCTTCATCTTCTTTCCCGACGTCAATGAATCGACGTCCTCTTTCTCGCGCTAGCATTGACGATCAATGATCAAAGGTAGGGGTACAAGCTTTGTTAATTGTTGCATGTTCTTCATTTTCTGTTGAGGATTATAATTTGAAGCCACATGATATCACCCTAATGCGGAGTGTGTAGATCGAACAAACATGGCCTGAACCCTCCTCTTTATTTGTAGAATTTGACTCTAAATGTGGCATGAGACCAGGATGAGCGATTCTTGTCAACAATGATTACAGATCGAAGGCGACGTCCTGAGGAATGCCTGACTACTTCCAGAACGAGAATCAGGCCACCGGAACTCATCTGGTGACCTGTGGAAAGTTCGCCGATGGATGGAACGACAATCGTCACCGCATGACGGTGGCGGTGCAACTACGCCGCTGGAGGAGTAACCCACTGCCGACGGGCCGTGGCGGTGCAGCGGCGGCCGGCGCAAGGCCGACCACAAAGGAAACCGGTGGCTCGAGCCGCCGGGTTGCTGGGGAAGGCGCAGCGCAACCACGCCATGCGGTGGAACAAAAGGGGGCCGCAACCTATGGTTGTGGTGGTGCATCGGTGGCTGGTGCAAGGCTAGCTGCAAGGAAAACCGGCGGCCTGAGCCACCGGGTCACTGGAGGAGGCACAACGCAACTGCGCCGCGCGGGAGGCGGTTGGTCGCTCGACCAGCCGGGAGGAGAGGGACCCATCGCTGGATCCCGCGTGACATGAACCGATGCCATGTGGTGCCAGTTTTGGAAACCACCCTAACGGCTAATCCATTCGGGATACCAGGGGGCGCGACTTTCCCCCTTGGACGCGGCTAGGGCGGACCCCACAGGCTGTCGGGCCGGACCCAACGCGGGCTGGACCCAATGCGGGCCAGACCCAGGGCGGGCCTGGGCTTCCCCCATGAACCGGGTTAGACCCGTGGACCGGGTTGGATCCCAGTCCGGACCCAGGTTGGGCCGGGTCGGTCTGACGAGGCCAGACCGGACCCGGACCCGTTTGACCTATTTTCACTCTTTTGCCCGCAACATGAGCTATGAGCATCCGATTGACAAACCGTCTACGAAAATGGAAACCGTGGAAGGAGGCAGTTATTTTGGTATACCCCACTCGAGGTTTGGACATAGTTAGGGTATGGATGGGTTGGATCGAACGTAAATCCAACCGGGCCCTTGGAACAGAAATTCCAATAACTCTCAGACCGGGCATCTGATTGACACACAATTTGTCACATTGAGTTTCTTATGGAAAGACGGATCTTTTGGATACATAAACTTGGTACTTCATGGCAGTTTATGTATCAACACTTGGCTTGAGGATCGGACCCTCCCGAAATCAAGCATGCTTTGTGCAGAACCCTGTGGCTGGCTGTGCACTGACGACTGTTCCTGGATCCTGTGTGGGTTCGACAGCACTGACGACTGTTCCTGGATCCTTTGTGGGTTTAATAGCACTGACGACTCTTCCTAGATCCTGTGTGGGTTCAACAGCTTCGACGACTGTTCCTGGATCCCGTGTGGGTTCGACAGCTCCATTTACTATTCCTGGATCCTGTGTGGGTTCAACAATTCTGATTTCTCTTCCTGGATCCTGTGTGGGTTCGACAGAATAGATGATTCAGTGGCTATATCTAATCATCTCTATATCTCTACATAAGATGTATACTTGTGTGAGCTGATTCGGTAACTTTTTGTTTTCCTCGTGATTGAGATAGATTACTTGATAACTTAGGTATATGTATGGTAATATACCTAAGTGGGGTTATCTGTTGATTTCATACCTTGTGGTTTATCCTTGTATTTTTTGATACCTTGAAGGTCTCGGGGTCCCTACTGAGTATCGTTATACTCACCCCTGCACGGGCTAGGCCCGCACCTCGTTGTGTTGGATGCAGACGATGGACAACGCTGACCGAGGCTGACTGTACTAGGACTGGATGGTTCCCAGAGGTGGACCTCACAACGAATCGGTACCCGGAGGAGACTGACGGATGGGGAGTGCTAAGGAGGCTATCTGTATTTACCCTTCAGGTAGGATCCTTGGTGGATGATCCATGAGCTTCTTTTAATCTTTCAACTATTTTTTACTTTTTCATTTGTACTTGTACTTTATAGTTAGGCTTTTATTTCCAACCCCTTTACTTTTTAGCACTCTCTTGTTATACATTTTTTCTTAGTGTTTTGTATCCAGTTGTGTGCTCTCTTGTGTTTGTTTACAGTTATAAAGGAAATGCCTTCCTATATTTAGGGAATTATGCCTTTGGTGCTAGTCGCCATCCCCTGGTCTATGGATGGCGGGCTTGGGGTAGTCACGACACGGGCCTCGAGGAATGGGTCATGACCAATTGGTATCAGAGGAGTCGGTTCTGCCATAGAACTTAGGACTCTGATCTTTTCTATGAAGCAATAGTGTTAAGGGTATTGAGTGTGGTTTTCAGTTCAGGGAGTCCAGTGTTGGTGCGACGGACGACGTATCCATACACCAGGACCTTGACTTTTGATTTCTGACTCAGTGCACAAAAACACTGATTTCATGTGTGTTTCAAGATTTTTCTTAGTGATCTATTTGAGTCAACTCACCAGGTATAACTTATTGACTGTGGTACAACTGTTTCTTTTCAAGATGGCCCCATGTAGACAGCCAACCAGGGTTCCAGGTTTTGTACGAGATGCCAGCCCACCAAGCGACGAGGCCTTAGTGCAGGGCCCTATCACAGTGGAGGCACCAGCGGTACCACTACCTGTTGGGCCACCGATGCCACCATCCCCAACAAAAGAGAGTGCACGCCACCTGAGCGCATTGCACGAGTTCCAACGCCAGAGGCCATCCAAGTACAGGGGCGAGACGGACCTGCAGGCAGCTGAGGATTGGATGGAGGCTATGGTGAGAGTCTTCAAACTGGTAGGGACACCTGCTGACCTTATGGTGATCCTTGCTGTGAGTCTCCTTCAATCATCAACATGAAGATGGTGGAGCCTAATGCTCCAGGTGCATGATGAGGCGACACTTCTTTGGGCAGACTTCGAGAGCCTGTTTCGGGTGGAGTTTTTCCCAGCCACCCTACGTGCGGTGCAGATACAGGAGCTACTGCATCT
This sequence comes from Viscum album, assembly GCA_963277665.1. Classification (NCBI taxonomy): domain Eukaryota; kingdom Viridiplantae; phylum Streptophyta; class Magnoliopsida; order Santalales; family Viscaceae; genus Viscum; species Viscum album. Next base: position 1,321,636,034 of record OY728142.1, on the reverse strand, counting down.
ACAGTAGGGTAGAATGATGGTAGCTCAGTACTCAGTGAGGTTCACCGAACTCTCACGCTACTTCACAGATATAGTACGAGAACCATTCTTCAAGGCCCAAACCTTTGATCAGGGGCTCAGGCGAGAGATCAGGGCTTCGATAATCTCCCTCAGCATCCCGACGCAGACATGGGTGTTGGAGCAATCCCTCTTAGTATAGAGTTTCCTTGCTGAGAAGTCCCCAGTAGTGAGACCCACCACTGGGCATCACATAGCGGAGTCTTCTGTAGCAGGTAGCAGAAAGATGTCGCAGAGGTCCAAGCAGACCAGACCATCTGGTGGACAACCTCAGGATACAGTTTCGGTTGTACGAGGCACACGAGACATATCCAGTCATTCAAGGAACAAGCAGGGTTTCACATGCGGCGGGCAGGGTCACATGGCTCGTGACTGTCCGACCTGCCATTCGGATGATCATTAGATAGTTGAGGGACCTCCCAGGTAGAGACATAGGTTTGATCAAGGCAATCCAAAGGGCACATGCAGACGTGGAAGAAGAGATAGTCGTACTGATGGTGGAGGGTGATGTTTCGAGGTGTTACCACCACCACCACTATGAGGTCCACCCCGACCGTAGGGAGCAGGTGGACAGGTGAGAGCTCAGCTCCAGGCAGCTGAGGCTTACGATAAAAGTGATCTGGAGATGATTCGAGGTACAATATGTGTCTACTCCACCATAGCTGCAGTTCTTATAGACACATGTTTCAGTCACTCTTTCATTTCCACTTCCCTCGTTCGGAGCTCAGAGATTCTGACAGAGCCGTTGGCTCGATCCTTATGGATAGAGACTCCTACGAGATAAGACTCGACGATAATGCACTGGTGATGGTAGTGTGAGATTACTCTAGGAGGCAAGATCTTCGGTTGGGATCTCCTCATAGTGGCATTGAGGCCTTACGACGTCATCTTGGGTATGGACTGGTTATCTACAGTCCATGCTCAGATCGACTGTATTAGGCACAAAGTGCAGTGTGTCCACATGGATGGGACCAGGTTCAACTTCACCGACGAGAAGGGACCCTTTGTAGCACAGGACATACTTACTCAGAGGAGGGTGCAACCAATCACTCATCAGTTGGCCTAGCTTATCCTCGGAGCAGTTGATGTGGAGATCCTGAGTTATCCTGTAGTGGTGGACCAGTACTCAAATGTTTTCCCTAATGATATTCCAGGTCTACCTCCTCGCAGAGAGGTGGACTTTTACATTGACTTGTACCCCGAGACAGCACCGATATCTACACCATCATATCAGATGGCTCCCGCTGAGCTTCGTGAACTGTGGGTACAACTATTAGACTTGCAGGGGAAAGGATTCATCCATCCCAGTGTTTCTCCCTAGGTAGCCCCAATTTTGTTCGCCAAGAAAGCGGATGGGAGCTTGAGGATTTGTTTCAACTACCGTCTCCTGAACCAGGTGACCGTGAAGAATAAGTACCCACTCCAAAGGATTGACGTCCTATTTTATCAGCTGAAGGGAGCACAGTGGTTCTCGAAGATAGACCTCAAATCAGGCTATCGCCAGCTTAGAGTTCAAGATGAGGATGTGTAGAAGACGACCTTCAGATGTCGATACAGCCACTACGAGTTCTTGGTTATGCCATTCAGTGTAACCAATGCTCCAGTAGTGTTCATGGGACTCATGAACAGGATCTTCCAGCCATACCTCAATCGCTTTGTCATAGTCTTCATCGATGACATTCTGATCTACTCGACTAATGAGGAGGAGCATGCCTACCATTTGCAGGTAGTATTGGACACACTCTGAGAGCACTATCTTTAAGGTAATCTGTCGAAGTGCCAGTTTTGGATCTGAGAGGTTCACTTTCTCGGACATGTCATCTCGGATGCTAAAGTTTCAGCAGATCCAGTGAATATTGAGGTGGTACTTTTTTTGGGAGCCACCCAGGAGTGTGATAGTGGTACAGAGTTTCCTAGGTTTGGATGGATAATACCGGAGGTTCGTATCAGACTTCTCCAGAGTTGCAGCACCACTATCAGTCTTGACAAAGAAAAGGAAACCCTTTGTGTGGTCGGAGAGATTCCAGCAGAGCTTTCAGGAGTTGAGGCAGAGGATGACTAGTGCCCCCATCTTGAGGCTTCCAGAGTAAGGCATAGGGTACATAGTCTACTGCAACACATTAGGGACTGGACTCGGGTGTGTCCTGATGCAGGAGCGAGCAGTGATCGCATATGGTTCTCGGCAGCTGAGATAGAATGAGCAGAACTATGCTACCCATGACCTGTAGTTAGCAACAATGGTCTTCACCTTGAAGACGTGGCAACACTATCTGATGGGCGATCATTTTACTGTGTACTCTGATCACAAGAGTCTCAGGTATATCTTCTCTCAGAAGGACCTGAACTTGAGACAGCAACGTTGGCTTGAGTTTCTCTAGAATTATGACTTCAAGATAGTCTATACTCCTGGGAAGGGGAATGTTGTAGCAGATGCACTTAGTAGGAGATCTGGTATACAGCTTCTAGGATAGGTGACAGAGTAGCTGGCTGCTTTAGAAATATCCTTTGTGGACTGATATGGAGCATCTTTCCGTCAGTCTCTTACAGTCACTCCTCCACTTCTTTAGCGAGTCAGGGAGGCACAGTGTGGATACGCTGACTGTGAGACAAGACGTGCTCAGATATCCACAGGGCAGGCTCCTGATTGATTTTCTAAATATGGGGATCACATCATCCTCTTTAGAGGACGTACTATGGTGCCAATGTCACTTCAGGAAGAAGTGTTGAAAGAGTTTCACACATCCCCTCTAGTGGTATATCCAGGAGTGGAAAAGATGTACTAGGATCTCCGACGACAGCATTGGTGGTTGGGGATGAAGAAGGAAGTTGTAGAGTTTGTCTCTCGGTGCCTCACTTATCAGAAAGTGAAGGCAGAGCACCAGGTACCAACAAGCTTGGTTCAGCCTTTAGAGGTCCCAAAGTGTAAGTGGGATGAAATATCCATGGACTTCATGATAGGACTTCCACGTACATCCAGGGGTCATGACTCAATTTGGGTGATCATTGACCGACTCGCCAAGTCGGCCCACTTCCTACTGATTAGAGAGTAGGGTTCTGTAAAGAGATTGGGACACCTCTACATGTAGGAGATTATGCGGCTACATGGAGTACCCTCGACGATTGTCTCTGATTGTGACGCATGGTTTACTTCCCGGCTATGGAAGGGGTTACAGGAGGCTTTCAGGATGCAGCTTCGTTTGAGCACCGCCTTCCATCCTCAGAGAGATGGTCAGACTGAGAAGATCATTTAGACCCTCGAGGACATGCTGCGTGCTTGTGTCCACGACTTCGGTCGTAGCCGGGAGGATCACTTAACTTTGGTGGATTTTGAATACAACAATAGCTATCACTCCACCATTGGGATGACACCTTTTGATGTGTTATACGGGCGACCTTGCAGATCAACCTTGTGTTGGACTGACCCTGGGGAGTCAACACTATTGGGACCAGAGATAGTACTAGCTGCCATGGAGAAGGTGCAGATCATCTAGGAGCAGATGAAGACTACATAGAGCAGACAGAAGTCATATGCCAACAGGAGATGGAGACCACTGGAGTTCGAGGATGGAGACCATGTTTTTCTACGGGTCTCACCTCGATGAAGTTTACTGAGATTTGGCCAAGGCGGCAAGTTATCTCTGAGGTTCATCTGACCTTTCTAGGTCCTCAGTAGAGTTAGCGAGGTGGCATACTGCTTAGCTCTTCCACCTCAATTGCACCGGGTGCATGACATCTTCCACATATATCAGCTGAGGAGATATGTGCACGACCCTTCTCACATCATCGACCATGGAGAGTTGGATGTCGACGATGGTGTGAATTTTACAAAGGTTCCAGTAGAGATTGAGGATCGACATGAGTGGGTCCTTTGTGGACGGTCGATACCTCTGGTGCGCATTCATTGGCAGCACAGGAACCTCCAGGAGAGCACTTGAGAGTGGGAGGCTCAGATGCACGCTCAGTATCCCCACTTGTTTCCTTAGTTCGAGTTGTAGCTTACAGGGACATAAAGCCCTGAGGTGTGGAGAATGTAAAGACCCAGAATTTCTATGGAAATTTTTTTCTTAAATACATGGGAATTTTATGAGTCCGTGAAAACTGAAAATGCATGATTCTGAGGCCCGGTGTGCCTGAAATCAAATTCTGAAGTTTTGTTTGGGTACGTTTAGTAAACGTACGAGCGGGTTTTTATAACTTTTGAACCAGTGCTCGGGATTGAAATCTAAGGGCACCATTGAACTCGCAGTGTCGATATTCTCTTAAGAATACTTTCACCTCAACGACAGTTGGTCAAGAATGAAAGTTAGTTTTTTGGGTTTTAATGAATAAAAATTAAATAAAAATAAAGTTGTATCTTTATTTTTATTTTTGGTTGGTTGAAACCTCCATGTGGAAGTTGGAGGTGGGGACCACCACACCTTAACCTCCCATGAGAGGTTATGGTGGTGAGGACCACCCAAACATAACCTCCTCTCCATGTTTATTTTGGTGGGGATCACCCGAGGTTAAAACCACTTGAACTCCCCATTAAGTGCGGAGAAACCTATTGAGCTCCCCACTTAATGGTTCCACCCCTCTTTTTAATTTATTATGCCAACACCTCTTGAATTAATGGTACAATTCAAATTAAATTATTAAAACATAATTTAATTTATATTGGTCATTCCTTTATTGAGAGAGGGTTTGGAAGAGCACTTGGAGAAACTTATTCTCTCCAACGAAGAACAAACATTGAAGAATGAAGAACACTTCATCCACCAATGACGAACATCTTCTTTTTTGATCTTCAACTGGAATAAGGGAGGAAGCACCGTCCTTGAAGAACGTCGATGACACTGTCCTTGACTTCTTCATCTTCTTTACCGACGTCAATGAATCGACGTCTGATTTCTCACACCAACGTCGATGATCAACGATCAAAGGTATGGGTACGAGCTTTGTTAATTGTTGAATGTTCTTCATTTTCCATCAAGGATTATAATTTTAAGCCACATGATATCACCCTGACGCAGAGGGTGCAGGCCGAACAAACATGTCCCGACCCCTCCGCATTTTTTGTGGAATTTGATGCTAAACATGGCATGAGTCTGGGATGAGAGATTCTCATCAAAAATGATTGCGGATCGAAAGAGACATCTCGAGGAATTCACAGCTACTTATGGAACGTGAAACGGGCCACCGGAACTCGTCCGGTGACCCGCGGAAAGTTTGCCGATGAATGGAGCGACAATCGTCACCGCGTGACGGCGGAAGCGCAACCGCACTGCCGGAGGAGTAACCCGCAGCCGACGGGCCACGGCGGTGCAGCGGTGGCCGGTTCAAGGCCGGCCACGAAGGAAACTGGCGGCTCAAGATGCCGGGTTGTCGGGGAAGGCGCAGCGCAACCACGCCGCGCGGTGGAACAAAAGGGGGCCGCGGCCCCTGGCTGCGGCAGTGTAGTGGTGGCCGGTGCAAGGTCGGCCGCGAGGAAGACCAGCGGCCTAAGCCCCCGAGTTTCTAGAGGAGGCGCGATGCAATTGCACCACATGGGAGGCGGTTGACCGCTTGGCCAGTCGGGAGGAGCGGAACCCATCACTGGGTCCCGCGTGACGTGGACTGACGCCACATGGTGCTGGTTTTAGAAACCACCTGAATAGCTAAGTTGTTCAGGATACCAGGGGGGTGCGGTTTTCCTCCTGGACACGGCTAGGGTGGACCCCACTGGTCGTCGGGCCAGACCCAACGCGGGCCGGACCCAGCGCGGGTCGGGCCGCCAACGTGGGTTAGGCCACCCTCGCGGGCCGGACCGCCTCTACGGACCGGGTCGGACCTGCAGACCGGTTTGGACCCCAGTCCAGACCTGGGTCGGGTCTGGTCGGTCCGACTGGGCTGGACCGAACCCAGACCCGTTTGACCTGTTTCCACTCTTGCTCATAACTTGAGCTACAGGCATCCAATTGAAGAACCGTATACAACGACTGAAACCTTCGAGGGAGATGGTTCTTTTGGTATACCCCACTTGAGGTTTGGACATAGTTGGGGTACGGTTGGGTTGGATCGAACATAAATCCAACCGGGCCCTTAAAACAGAAATGCTAATAACTCTCAGACCAGGCATCCGATTGATGAACAATCTATCACGTTGAGTTTCTTATGGAAAGATAGATCTTTTGGATACATAAACTTAGGACTTCGTGGTAGTTGATGTATCGACACTTGGATTTAGAGTCGGACCCTCCTGGATTCAAGCATGCTTTGTGCAGAACCCTGTGGCTGGCTATGCACTAACGACTGTTCCTGGATCCTGTGTGTGTTCGACACCACTGACAACTGTTCCTGGATCCAGTGTGGGTTTGACAGCACTGACGACTGTTCCTGGATCCTATTTGGGTTCGACAGCACTGACGACTGTTCCTGGATCCTGTGTGGGTTCGAAATTTTGGATGACTGTTCTTGGATCTTGTGTGGGTTCGACAACTCTTTTTACTATTCTTGGATCCTGTGTGGGTTTGACAGTTCTGATTTCTGTTCCTAGATCCTGTATGGGTTTGACAGAATAGATGATTCAGTGGCTACATTTGATCATCTATATCTCTCTACATAAGATGTATACCTACGTGAGCTGAGTCAGTAACTTTGTGTTTTCCTCTTGATTGAGATGGATTACTTGATAACTTAGGTATACATATGGTCATATACCTAAGTGGGGTTATCTGTTGATTTCATACCTTGTGGTTTATCCTTGTTGGATTTTGTGAGACCTTGAAGGTCTCAGGGTCCCTACTGAGTATCGTTATACTCACCTCTTGTAAGAACCCTGCTTTTTCTATAAAAGACTTTGGAATATTCTTGATGTTATTCCAAAGCAGCGCCTTCAGACGACGTGCGATTCCGAGCCCCCGTCTGGCCGAAATTAAATTTTCAGTGCGTTCACACTAAGAACACCAAATAAATGGGATAACTCCTAAACGGTGTTTCAGATCAGAAATATGAGGGTATTAATGGGACTGGAATGGGGTGTTTACCCTAGGAACGACATAATACATGTCGGCGCGGGGCATTTGGACCCCTCGCTCGCTATCGGAACGTGAAATGGATAAATTAAATAATTAATTTATTTGTATAATGGTTAAACTCAAGTATCTCTTAAACGGAAGTTCAGATAGGAAAACTGAGAGCACCGTTGAGTCCGTAGCATGCCGTTTACCCTAGGATGGGTATAACTTTCACGGGCGCGGGCCTTCTGTGAAAAATGCCGCCAGGGGTGTTTTCATAATTTAGTGGCTTCAAACGTTAAATCTTATAACTCTTGAACAAAGGCTAGGATTGAAATTCTAAGACCGCTGTTGTGCTCGAGAGGTGGTTTTTACCCTAGGGGAGGCTTAACCTCAACCTCGTCGAGGGTTTCAGATGCGGGTTAATTTAGGGGTTTAAATTAATTAAAATTTTAATTAATCTTTTCCTTTATTTAAACATAACAACCTCCCCTTCCCCTCCCTTGTTCATCCCTAGTGCAAGCCCTCCCAAAGAAGGAGGAGCTCCTCTCCTCTCCTCCATCTCTCTGACAAGGTGCGGTGGCTCCAGCGGATCATCGTTGAAGCGTTGGGCTATGCCCAACAAGGTAGGAGGTTACGTTTTGCGTTTTTGATTCTGCATTTACCTTTGAACTCAATTTCTTGCGTCGAATTGCTATCAAATTGTCGGGAGAAGGCCATTTTTGATTAGATCTCAATTTGAGGTTTACAACTCCCCTTTCGGATCGAAAATTCGAGTCCCGAGGCGTCCTTGGTGGCCCCAGGAAATTTTTCCGGCCTTTTCCAAGGTTTTCCGGCGGTCTAGCGTGGAGGTCCAGTGAGCGGGCACGACGGCACGGTGGGGGTCCAGGCGGAGGCGCGGTCGGCCGGGCGGTCTGCGGTGGCTCGGCAGTAGGGCGGCGCAGGCGGTCGGCAGTAGGGCGAGGCGGCCTCGGAGGTTGGCTGAGGCAGAGTGGCCGCGGGTGAGCTGGGGGCAATGGTGAGTGGGCGCGGAGTGGGAGGACCGGCCGGCTACGCTGGCCGGTTGATGCGGAGGACCGGGGTCGTAGCGCGAGACCCCGCGGGGGAACAAAGACCCGCTCTTGATGGGTCTTCATGCGGAAGGATGACCGGCCATGAGGGCCGGTCTGCTGGTGGACCATGGGTCCCTGGCCGGCCCGTGTGGCTAAGCCACGGGCCGGCACTGCAAACCGGGCTAGCCCAGACCGGGCGGACCGGGCGGACCGGGCGGACCAGGCCGGTCCAACCCAAGGGGTTTGTCCCCTCTGATTTTGAACACCCATATCTTCCACTACGGGTGTCTGTTTTACATGCCGTCTACGGAAATGCGAACCTCCGATCGAGGCGGAGAATATGAGGTGGTTTTGGGGGTTTTAACTCCCGATATGGGGGCCTCAGTTGCACAATGCGTACGTTAAGTTGATTGACGTTTTTCTGGGGGTTCGTGTTTTGAGCGGCGCAGACACATCCGACGTCCGATTTGAGTGACATAAGTGGCGTTGGGACCCTGGTGACAAGGTGGAGTTTTACAGGGTGGTTTCAGGCATTGAAACTGGAGTTGAGGCATGGGACACACGGCCTGTCTTTTGAGCTGCGAGCATCATTTTGTAACTTTTTCATCGGACGTCCGTTCGGGGCGTGTGAGCTGTCGATTCGAGGTGTTTTTCCGAGGGAATTGCATTGGCACAATCCACACACTTTAATTCTACACAATGGTGCAGCCCCCACAAGGGTTGTTTTGGGAGTTGGCGGTCATTTCTAACTTTATCACCGGGTGTCCATTTTGGACAAGTGATTAGTCAATCTTGTGTAATTTTTCGAGAGGATCGCAACAGTGTGATCCGTTCATTGGGATTTAGGACCGAGATATGGTTCCCATGAAGCACTGCTCATGTGCGGTATGGCGAAATACATCTCTTTCTCTGTATATCCATTGCACTCAAGTGAGCAGTCAATTTGACATGTATTTCCGAGGATATCGCAATGATGCGATGCGCCCGACTGTTTTCAAGACCGAGGCTCGGGACCATGGGACGTTGTTCGAGCGTAAAGCGGTGATGGAAACTTTTCCATCGAATATCCATTGGAGGTGAGTAAATATTCTATCTCACATTTTTTCCGTGAGGATTAAAACGGTATGGTCCGTTTGGATGTGCGGAGTCTCTTTCAAGATCTCATTAAATGTGGAAGCATGAAAGGTGTACCGGTGGTGGTTCTTCTTACGGTGGTTGTAGAGAACCCTTAGCGTGTGATCGAATTCACTCATGTGTGAGTGAAGTTAATGTTTGAAGAGATGTGGTTAGCCATTCTAGGGATGTGGAGGAAGCAGGTTGGCGAAACTCTTTTTACGCCTTTTTGAGTTGACATTGGGTGTCGTGTGCACGATGGCCCTTTGGGCTGGAAATGTAGTATACTCTGGGAGTATACGGGAATGCTTGGAGGTACATGTTGGAGTTTGTACTTGAGGATGTTTGTGCGCTTGGTTTGGAGATGAGTTGGGGCCACACATCATGTAGGACCGATGTGTGTGTCGTGTTCTACTTTATGTACCTTTGACCTCTCATGACATAGAGGGTCCTCCTGTTCTCGATGGTTTCGACTAGCAGGGTTGAGTGGTTTCCCCTGGTTTTTTTCTGGAGTTGGGTGGTTGCGTGATACCCACTCCGTGTTCTGTTGGCCATTGTTGTACCATCCAGTAGGGATGGCCAGAGTAGTTCCAGGTTTACCCTCCAACAGAGACTAGGCAGTGGGTTACTCATTGACTTCTTAGGGTTTACCCCCAGTAGGGACTGGGCAGTGGGTTGCTCAGTGACTTCTTTGGGTTTACCCTCCAGTAGAGACTGGGTAGTGGGTTGTTCACCAACTTCTTCGGGTTTACCCTATAGCAGATACTAGGCAGCGGGTTGCTCACCGACTTCTTCGGGTTTACCCTCCAGCAGAGACTGGGCAGTGGGTTGCTCATTGACTTCTTAGGGTTTACACTCCAGCAGAGACTGGGCAGTGGGTCACCTGATGACCTGTTAGGGTTTACCCTCCAGAAGAGACTGGGCAGTGGGTCACCCGATGACCTCTTAGGGTTTACCCTCCAGTAGAGACTGGGCAGTGGGTCACCCGACGACCTCTTAGGGTTTACCCTCCAGTAGAGACTGGGCAGTGGGTCACCTGACGACTTCTTTCAAACTTAGTCTTTTCTACTAGGCTAGTCTATGGTTTGTTTCTGTGACTACCGGAGTAGGACCCTTGGTTGTATGGGTCAGTGACATGACAACTTTGACTTTGAGAAGTCCTCTCGAATGTGTGACAGTGACGAGGTGTGGCTTGACGCTCCCCCAGAAGACTCAAGTACGAGGGGCGCTTTCCCCACCGAGACTCATCCTTGTGATGCGACCTAAAACCGTGCAGGTGAGTCAGTGTCGCCCAAAGAGGATAGTGTCAAGGTGCAGTGATTTGAGCCCCTTGACTTGTAGTTTGAGGCAGGCGTACAGATACTGGGCATCGATGGTGTTTACTTCTGGAACTATTGATGAATCACTTTCTTGGGCTGAGATACGAGATGGAGATCCCCTTACAATCTTGTTCGGGCTTCTTTATTGAGCATATGGATATGTATATACCTTGTTCTAGTACCCACTTCTTGGGTTTGGCTACTCTCCTTCCAGGAGAGGCGAAGATGCGCAGGGTATGACACATGATTTCTGTGTCTAGCTTCTCGTGTTTGGACGGGCCTACTCTCCTGCTATAGGTAGCAAAGGCTTGACGGGATGTTCATCTTCTCACCATTTCTATCTCATTGTGTTAGGACGAGTCTACTTCCTTCCTCTTGTTGGGTTGATCTGTACTCTTTACTGCACTCTTGGTTGTACTCCTTTACTTTTCCATGTTCGATCTACTGCTCACCTATTCAGTACCTCCTTTATTACTCCCTCGAGCCTTCAGGGAATCCTACTAAGTATTTTTATACTCACCCCTACTTTGGATTTTCCCTCACTTTGTGTGACCTTGCAGGCGACGGACAGGTTGGTCGTGACTTCAGTGAATCTTAGGAGTTCAGGAGCTTGGACCGTGTATGGTGGTCGTAGTTGAGTTCCAGGTGTGGGACTCTCCCAACTGTTTACTTTTGTTTACCTGTTGCCGGGTTGTGGCACTTTTCTAGTTGGGTGTGTGTTTTTTCCTTTTCTTTTCAGTTTACCTTCAGCACTTGATTTGTACTGTTTAGAGGTCGATACACATTTGTGGTTGTATATATCAGTTGGTACTTTACTTTTTCTTTTACTCTTCACTTCTTAATTAAGTGGGATGCGTGTGTGTGTACAGGTACTCAGGCAAAGGCCTCCCCAAGTTGTTAAGCTTTCGGCGCTTGTCGCCAGCCCCTGGCCTATGGAGGCGGGCTTGGGGTAGTTACGGCTCGAGCCTGAGTAGGGTCGGGTCGTGAAAAAGTGGTATCAGAGGTGGTTTGTTCCTTAGGACATTGTTTGGACGTCCCTAAAAAGGAATTGGTTGGGATTTAGGGCAACAGTGTTAACGTTTCTCGAGAGTAGCTCTTAGGACAAGGAGTCCAGTGATGGTGCGGCGGCTGACGTATCCATTCACCAGGACCCTGATAACCTGCTTGTCGACTCGGTCTGCTGAGACACTCGTTACAGGGATTATTGGTTTGTGCATCACATAGGATTGAGTCTCTGACTGTCCTTCTTGAGTCAGCTCCCCATTGTCATTATTGTTATATACACATATGTTCATCTGACTGTGACACTCATTGATAATATTTAGAATGTTTCCGTGAAGATAGCCAGCCAGGATACCAGCTTTGGTTCGTGATGAATACCCTGTGAGCTACGAGTCCTCAGTCCAGGACCCACCATGTGAGTCCCTTTCTCTGGGTGGGCCGGTAGCAGTACCCCCACCTAGTGAGTAGCAGACAGCTTCAGTAGAGCAGGTTGATCTTGAGCACAGGTTGAGCGTGCTCCATGAGTTCCAGTGACAGAGACCATTGAGGTTCAGTGGTGAGACAAACCCTCAGGTAGCAGAGGTTTGGCTGGAGGCAGTGGTTCGCCTCTTCAGGCTTGTGCAGATGTCGGCAGATCTGATGGTGGCTTTGGCCGCCAGCCTTTTCCACGAAGTAGCTAGGCGTTGGTAGAGTCTGGTGACTCAATTTCTTGATGAGTCTTCGCTTTCGTGGGACAACTTTCAGCTACTGTTCCATGAGGAGTTTTACCCCTCCTACTTATGCTCTGTTCGGATCCAGGAGATCCTACAGTTTCAGTAGGGAGGGATGACGGTGACCGAGTATGTGACTAGTTTCACAGACCGTGCACACTTTTACCCGGACTTGGTCCATGACAGAAACTTCCGAGCATGGAAGTTCGATTAGGGTCTCCACAGAGATATTCGTGCTGTCATAGTACCCTTGTGCATTTCCACTTATGTCGGGGTGCTAGAGCAGGCGCCGGTGATAGAGATCTTCCTGTCACGCTTTACAGTTGATGGTGGCAGTAGGCATGACCGAGCCGAGACGTCTACCGCAGCTAGCAGGCGTCGACAGACAGAACCTCAATGCAGGCAGCCTTCCACCCGCCGGTTTTGGAGACATGGTTGTGCACCACTTTAGAAGAAAAGTGTAGGGCCTCAGCTGAGGAGACCCTTATGTGAGTGGACTTCATGCCGTGGTCGTACACCACAGTGGTGCCGGAGGGCACCATTACATCCCAAAAAGATTTCTGTGTTATGCTTGCGGTGGGCGAGGTCACCTAGCACGAGACTGCCTGACCAGGTGCGTTGAGAATATCGGGCAGGCAGCAAGTGCATCATCATGGTAGAGGCAGCGCCGTGATCGGAGTAGCGCCCAAAGAGGTGGTGCTTGTAGAGGAACAGGAGGAGCTGGAAGTGGAGGACGACCTTACGAGGTCTTCCCATCACCACCAGGCGGTCCATGTCAGGCTCTGGGAGCTGAAAGTTGGGACCACTGACAGCCACAAGCTTTGGGTTTCTATGATCCTACAGAGCATGAGGTGATAAGAGGTACACTCTATAGATCTTCTACTTTTTGTAGTAGAATTTTTAGGCTCTGTGTGTGAAATACTTTTCTCCCTATTCCTTGTTTGAGTTGTTACCAGGGTGGCGTGGGGCGTCGGTGTAACCCTGTGTTGGTAAGGTAAAAGGTGTGGGACCTTTTTCTTTAGTCGATGGTGTCGAATCCTTTGCTCTCTGAGCGTGTAAGAGAGTCTGGGTCATGGGACATTGACTATGAAACCTTGCGTGACCAGATATCCTTGGGTGTTTTACCATATGGATATTTGAAGGAGGAAATCACCGAGCTTTGTCCCAGGTCCAAACGGTGATTCCAGTCGCAGCATCTGATGTAGGGGTTCGGTTGGGGAGGTGAGCTACCCCCGAGAGCCTTCGGGCCATTTGAGACTGTGTGAAGGGATGGCGAGGTTCCCTACCACCTCGCCCTAACCCCAAAGGCTGGTTTGGGTGCATAGCGTCTCCCACGTGACTCACCCAAGAAGAAGTGTACATGCTCCTATGCACGTCATCGACAAGGGCAGACCTCCTGTGAACAGATCAAATCCTTTGGTCTGTGTGTGATGACGTGGGACTGTGCTAGAGTTCTTCTGGGTATGGGAGAGCTAGGTGTGGGCCTAGTACCCTAAGTTGTTCCCCAGTTTTGCTTTTTAGGGAAGAAAATCTTGAAGGAGGGAATGATGTAAGAACCCGGTTTTTTCTATAAAAGACTTTGGAATATTCTTAATGTTATTCCAGAGCAGTGCCTTCAGACGGCGTACGATTCTGAGCCCCGGTGTGGCTGGAATTAAATTTTTAGTGCGTTCACACTGGGAATGCCAAATATATGGGATAAATCCTAAACGGTGTTTCAAATCAGAAATCTAAGGGTATGAATGGGTCTGTAATGGGGTGCTTACCCTAGGAATGACATAATACATATCGGCGTGGGGCGTTTAGACCCCTCGCTCGCTATCGGAACGTGAAATGGATAAATTAAATAATTAATTTATTCGTTTAATGGTTAAACTCAAGTATCTCTTAAAAAGAAGCTCAGATAGGAAAAACGAGAGCACCGTTGAGTCCGGAGAGTTCCGTTTACCCTAGGAGGGGTGTAACTTTCACAAGCGTGGGCCTTCTGTGAAAAATGCCGCCAGGGGCGTTTTTGTAATTTAGCGGCTTCAGACGTTAAATCTTATAACTCTTGAATGGAGGCTCGGATTAAAATTTTGAGACCATTGTTGTGCTCGAGAGGTGGTGTTTACCCTAGGGGAGGCTTAACCTCGGCCTCATCGAGGGTTTCAGATGCGGGTTAATTTAGGGGTTTAAATTAATTAAAATTTTAATTAATTTTTTCCTTTATTTAAACATAACCACCTCCCCTTCCCCTCCCTTGTTCATCCCTGGCGCAAGCCCTCCCAACGAAGGATGAGCTCCTCTCCTCTCCTCCATCTCTCTGGCAAGGCGCGGCGGCTCCGGCGGATCATCATTGAAGCGTCAGGCTACGCCCAACGAGGTAGGAGGTTAGATTTTGTGTTTTTTATTCTGAATTTACCTTTGAATTCAATTTCTTGCGTCGAATTGATGTCGAATTGTCAGGTGAAGTCCATTTTTAATTGGAGCTCGATTTGAGGTTTCCATAACCCCTTTCATATCAAAAATCCGAGTCCCGGGGCGTCCGTGGTGGCCCCGGGAAAATTTTCCAGCCTTTTCCAAGGTTTTCTGGCGGTCAAGCGCGACGGTCCGGCGAGCGGGCGCGGCGGCGCGGTGGGGGTCCAGGAGGAGGCACGGTCGGCCGGGCGGTCTGCGACGGCTCGGCAGTAGGGCGGCGCAGGCGGTCGGTAGCAGGGTGAGGCGGCATCAGTAGTTTCCTGAGGCGGAGCAACCATGGGCGAGCTGGGGGCAACGGTGAGCGGGAGGACCGGTCGGCAGCGCCGACCGGTTGACGCGGAGGACCAGGGTCGCGGTGCGCGACTCCACGGGGGAACAAAGACCTGCCCTCAGCAGGTATTCATGCGGCAGGATGACCGACCACGATGGTCGGTCTGCGGGTGGACCGCGGATCCACGGCCGGCCGGCGTGATCCGGCCCAAACCGGGCAGACCGGGCGGACCAGGCCGGTCCAGCCCAAGGGGTTTGTCCCCTCTGATTTCGGACACTCGTATCTTCTACTACGGGTGTCTGTTTTGCATGCCGTCTTTGGTAGTGAGAACCCCGTCTCGAGGTGGAGAATATGAGGTGGTTTTTGGGGTTTAAACTCCCGAGATGGGGGCCTCGGTGGCACAACGTGTATGTTAAGTGGATTGATGTTTTTTCGGGGGTTCATGTTTTGAGCGGCGCGGACACATCCGATGTCCGATTTGAGCACCATCAGTGGCGTTGGGACCCTAGTGCTGAGGAAGATTTTTCTAAGGTTGTTTCAGGCGTTTAAACTGGAGTTGAGGCATGGGTCCCACAACCCGTCTTTTGAGCTGCGAGCAGCGTTTTGTAACTTTTTCATCGGACGTCCATTCGGGGCGTGCAAGCTGTCGATTCAGGGTGTTTTTTCGAGGACATTGCATTGGTGCAATCCACCCACTTTAATTTTTCATGATGGTGTGGGCCCCACGAGGGTCGTTTTGGGAGTTGGCGGTGATTTCTAACTTTATCACCGGGTGTCCGTTTTGGACAACTGATTAGTCAATCTTGTGTACTTTTTTGAGAGGATCACAATGCTGTGATTCGTTTGTTGCGCTTTGGGACCGAGATGCGGGTCCAAAGAAGCACCGCTTGTGTGCGATACGATGAAATACATCTTTTTCTCTGGATATCTGTTGCACTCAAGTGAGCAGTAAATTTGACGTGTCTTTCTGAGGAGATAGCAATGGTGTGATGCGCCCGACTGTTTTTGGGACTGAGGATCAGGACCACGGGACGTTGTTTGGGCGTAAAGCGGTGTTGGTGACTTTTCCGTCAGATATCCATTAGAGGTGAGTAAATAGTCTATCTTGCATTTTTTCCCATGAGGATTACAACGTTATGGTCCGTTTGGATGTGCAGAGTCTCTTTCGAGATCTCATTAAATGTAGAAGCATGAAAGGTGTACCAGTGGTGGTTCTTCCTGCGGTGTTTGTAGAGAACCCTTGGCATGTGATCGCGTTCACTCCTGGGTGAGTGAAGTTGATGTTTGAAGATATTTGGTTGACCATGCTAGGTTCGTAGAGGAAGCAGGTTAGTGAAACTGTGTTTATGCCTTTTTGTGTTGACATTGGGTGTCTTGTGCACGATAGCCCTTTGGGATGGACATGTAGTATACTATGGGAGTATACGGGAATGCTTGGAGGTACATGTTGCAGTTTGTACCTAAGGACATTTGTGTACTTGGTTTGTAAATGAGTTGGTCCCACACATCATGTGGGCCCCATGTGCATGTCTTGTTCTACTTTACGTACCTTTGACCTCTCGCGATGTAGAGGGTCCTCCTGTTCTTGATGGTTTTGACCAACAGGGTTGAGTGGTTTCCCCTGGTTTTGTTCTGGAGTTAGGTGGTTGCGCGATACCCACTCCGTGTTCTGTTGGCCAGTGTTGTACCATCCAGTAGGGATGGCCAGAGCAGTTCTGGGTTTACCCTCCAGTAGAGACTGGGCAGTGGGTTGCTCATCGAATTCTTTGGGTTTACCCTCCAGCAGGGACCGGGTAGTGGGTTGCTCAGAGACTTCTTTGGGTTTACCCACCAGAAGATACTAAGCAGTGGGTTGCTCACTAACTTCTTCGGGTTTACCCTCCATAAGATATTGGGTAGTGGGTTGCTCACCGACTTCTTCGGGTTTACCCTCCAGTAGAGACTGGGTAGTGAGTTGCTCATTAACTTCTTAGGGTTTACCCTCCAGTAGAGACTGGGCAGTGGGTCACCTGATGACCTCTTAGGGTTTACCCTCCAGTAGAGATTGGGCAGTGGGTCACCTGACGACGTCTTAGAGTTTACCCTCCAGCAGAGACTGGGCAGTGGGTCACCTGATGACCTCTTAGGGTTTACCCTCCAGCAGAGACTGGGCAGTGGATCACCTGACAACCTCTTAGGGTTTACCCTCCAATAGAGATTGGGCAGTGGGTCACCCGAAGACCTCTTAGGGTTTACCCTCCAGCAGATACTGGGCAGTGGGTCACTCAATGACTTCTTTCAAACTCAGTATTTTCTACTAGGCTAGTCTGTGGTTTGTTTCTGTGACTACCGGAGTGGGTTCCTTGGTTTTACGGGTCAGTGATGTGACATCTTTGACTTTGAGAAGACCTCTCGACTGTGTGACAGGGGTGAGGTGTGGCTTGACGCTCCCACAAAACTCTCAAGTACGAAGGGTGATTTCCCCACCGAGACGCATCCTTGTGATGCGACCTAAAACCGTGTGGGCGAGTCAGTGCCGCCCAAAGCGGATAGTGTCAAGGTGCGGTGATTTGATCCCTTTGACTTGCAGTTTTGGGAACGCGTACGGATACTGGGCATCGATTATAACGACCCAATCTTTTTGAGTAGTATATTAACTTACTCTTATTGATTTAATAAGATGTTAATGGTTAATGCAGAAAGAGGAGTCGATGGCTTCATCCAATAGAATCAACCCTTATGAAGCCCACTTATCAGAGCTTGGGAAGGAGGTAGCATCTGTGGGCTTCGCTTTGGACCAAGCCCAAGCCGAACTCCAGCGTGTCAAGCTTGAACGGAAACGCCTGTGGGAGAAGTTCAAGTTAGTAGAGATTACTACTAGGGCAATGTTATCTGATCCTCCCTCAGATTCTCTCACCATAGCACACCTTACCTCAGGTCTTATGCCGGTGTTATAAGGGGCTATGTGACGAGACCCTAGCTTCCTTGTGTAGTCCTTTCGGGTGAATAAATTGAGATTTCTTTCTTTAGTGATGTTTGTGAAATTTAAAATGTCCGGATAATTTTAGAATGTATTTTATTAATGAATTTTGAAAAAGGGATATTTTGAAATATTTATGTAAACCCTAAATAACTAATGATCTGTAATGATTTTCAAAAAATGGTCTTCTACAAAAGTGTTCATTAAGGAATTTGGAGTCTAATAAGATCAACTTAATTTTTGATGAATAGTAAATAGTGAATAGTGATTTTACGCTTAGGATTAGTAATGTGACCAAATGGATTAGTAATCTCACTTAAAGAAAGTTTTAAAATAATCTAGGCACCTTGATTAAGTAATGTGATTCAATAAAATGGGTAAATAACGCTTTCATAAATTATTATTCAAGTATTAGTTTTTTCGGATGAATAGTGTTTTTTAATTAAAAATTTAATTAAAAATAATTAGAAAATTATTTTTATAAAAATGACTTTATTTTTGAACTGAAAGCATCGATATTATGTTATGGTAATTTTTGAGGATTTTTCTGAAAAAATAAATTTTCGGTGAATAGTGTATTTATTTAAAAATAAAATTAAAAATATTTAGAAAATTATTTTTATAAAATGGAGTTCATTTTTGAAATCATAGCATTGATATTTGGTTAAGGTGAAATTTTGGGATTATTCTGAGATAGTTGAATTTTCAGTGAATAGTGAAAGTATAGTTTTTAAGTTACGGGTGTTTAATGACATCATTAAATGATGTATTAAGTATATATTCAATATGGTCGAATTATGAATAGTAAGATAAGGTGTGAGGTGTCCCAAGTGGCCAATACCATGGGCAAATACCATGGGCAAGCTCATGGTTTTGCCAAAACCACTAGTGAGGTGTCCCTTGGCCATTAATGCTTTGTCCCCTCACTTTCCCTATAAATACCCACCATTTCCTCCTTTAGTTTTCACTCCCAACTCTACCCCAACGAAGTTCTGGTCTTCTTACCTTCCAAGGAGTCCTCCCAAGGTTCCCCCAAGCCCTCAAGGTCCAATCCTTTGAGTTTCAAGAGTCACGTTTTAAGGTAAGGGATCCGACCCCTCTCTTTCTTTTCATGTAATCTCTTTTATGTCATTCCTTTTCTGCTCCATGTTTTTATGTGAGAGGATGTTCTTTTATATTCCTCTTACTGCCCTTTCATGTTTATATGATGAGATATCCCCTCTTACTCTCATCATTTCGTTTTATGAAAGTTTAAGTGACGCCGTTAGGCTGCCGAATTTTTAAGGGATTCTTTCACCCTTCTCATTTTTCAAGTTCGATTTTCATGTCAAGTCTTTCAAGTCCTTTTTTTATGTTGGGGTATGATCTCTATATCTATCATACTGATCTCTTATTATCATATGATGAGAGACCCTATTTGATCTTGCAAATTCATTTTTATTGAAGTTTAAGTGACGTCGTTAGGCTGCCGAATTTTCATAAGAGAAATCTAATTTTTGTCTTCCTTCCATGTTTTTCTTTTCAAATGGTATGTCCTCCAAATTTCATTTCCAGGTCCATATATCCTTCTTATTCCGTCCCCCTACTGTTTTATGGATCATTTATGAGTGGGTGACCCATGTCCCCTCTCTTTTCAATGTTTTCTAAAACCCCGAAACATAGTCGTTATGCTGCAGAATTTTCGTCTCAAAATGCCTCTCTCTTTTCTCAAAATTATTTTTATGTTATAAAGTGAATACTCAAAGCTCTTATTTCTACAAGGGTATTCACATATATATCAAAATGTTTTATTTCAAATTCTGGGAATTACATACATGAAACCCGCTCTCCCCTTCCGTGGGTTTAAAGTGACGTAAAGATCTTGTCTTTAAAGCATTTTTAAAACGTTATGATTATGAAATGAAACCCATTTATTTTATGTTATATGGGTTACTTATGAAATGTTTGATAATGACATATGTGGCTCACATGATAATAAAGGCAAATTTAAGGGTGCGCCCTAATAGCGCTCCAATGCATTGGGTAATGATGTAACCACTAGAGATTACAATTTTCATGATACCTTGGTGAATAACCTTGGTAATTTTCAAATGACACCTTGGGGATGGACCTTGGTGATATGTTCATGATTGTCTATGTTAAATGATGTAGCCACATCTTCAAGTTATTGAAAATGTTTTTTTTATTATGAAATGCCTCATGATTTTCTTTCCCATACCTTAAAGTTCTTTTCATGTCCTTATTGAAGTATATCAAGTTCACATGTAAAATGTTCCTCTTGTTTCCCTTACTGGGCCTTCTGCTCACCCTTTCTTTTGATGTATGTCCCCAGGTTATGAGATGCAGTAATGAACCTAGGATGAACTTAAGGAGAAGCCTTTCAAGTGTTTAAGAAGAATTCTTTATGTTGTTTTCATGTATTATGTTCCTGGTTTCCAAGACACTAAACCTTAAAGATCCTCAGTTGTGTGTAATTTAATGAAAGTTTATGTTATAAAATGGCGGGATTCTATAGTTGGTATCTGAGTATGGTTTAGTTATTTGTGGAAATTAGGATATAAAAAAAACTTTAGGAAGAACCCTATAGAAAAGTTTAAGTATAGGAAAACTTCCTGGTATTTTGGTAAGTATTGAGTAAGTGGTTTATCAAACAAATACATCCCTGTCTGGATACGAGCAGGTAGAGGCGGCTCTGGCACAGATGTATATAGGGGTAAAACCCGAAAACACCGCTTTGAGCTAGACTCGAACAGGAACTGATGCACGATAACGGGCCTTGCTGCACTCTTGGTTACGACACTCCCGGGGGATATGTTTGGTTAATCACAAGCTTTTTATGAATCATTATGAAGGAATTATAGAGAAGTATAATTGTTTAAGCATGAAGTCTTAGTTAAAAGATTCATAAATGAAATAAGTTTCTCACTAAGTTTTTATTCTTTTAGAAGATGGCGGGCAATAGGAGGAACCGTGCCGATGGTGACCGCAATGCACCATGTGCTGATGGACCTCCGATGGAAGCCGGAATGAAAACATTCATGCGAATGATGAACCAACTGACTCAAGTTATGAGTAATAACTTGAATCAAGCTGAGAGGCCGACCTCACCACGAAGGGAACAACACTCTGTTGAGTCCTTCATGCGTCAACGACCGCCAACATTTAGTGGATCTACTGACCCATTGGTTGCGGAACAATGGATAATCTCCATTGAAAAGATCTTTTCTGTACTTCATTGTTCGGAACAAGAAAAAGTCACCCTTGCTGTTTACCGCCTTGAGGGAGAAGCTGATCAGTGGTGGTCACTGATCAAAAACACGAAGCCACGAGGAGAGATGGAAGCTATGGAGTGGGAAGAATTTCGGGGGATTTTCTTTAACAAGTATTTCCCTCATTCCATGAGAACGAAAATGGAGAAAGAGTTTCTCGAGCTGAAGCAGAAGGAGAACAAATCTGTCGGAAGCTATGAGATGAACTTCACAAGGCTTTCCCGTTATACCTCAAGCTTTTTCATGTACCCTAATGGGAAGGTTGATAGATTCTTTGGTGGACTATGACCTCATCTGCGGAAGAATCTATCCAACAGGGACTATGATAGCTATGAAGAAATAGTTCGAAGTGCCATGAAAGTCGAACTAGAGTTAGGGGAGACACAATGGTCTCACAAATCTAATGAGAAGAAGAGAACTCTAGAACCGAGCCTGGGAAGAAGTTTTGATCAGGAAAGAGGTGGAAAGCATATGCAACATCCCACATGCAATAAATGTGGGAAGAAGCATTCAGGGAACTGCTTGATCGGAAGTGGTAAGTGCTATAGGTGTGGAAAAGAAGGCCATATTTCTCGGAATTGTCGTAGTGATGTGAAGCCTCAACTTCCCAACACTAACGACAGAGGGAAGATGGTTCTGGCCCTACCCGAAGTCACATGCTTCAAGTGTGGACAACTTGGGCACTTTTCTAATCAATGTCCAAATCCGAGGGCGGTGGGGGGGAATCACCATCAACCTCAGCAGAGGCCAAGGGAGCAAGGTCGTGCTTTTGCTATCACAACAGCTGAAGTTGAAGTCCCGAACGATGTGGTAGCAGGTACTCTTGTTGTCCTCTCAAAGCTAGCAAGTACTTTATTTGATTCTGGTTCTACGCATTCCTTTATTTCCTCCAAGTTTTCAAGGAAAATAGAATCAATCCCCGAACTGCTAGAGGTAGAGTTATCAGTCAAGACTCCAAGTGGGATTATCCTTGCATCAACAGTATTTAGAGACTCTAGTGTTTACTTTGGTGAGCACAATCTTATCGCAAATCTAGTAGTCATTCCCATGATGGAATTCGACATTATACTAGGGATGGATTGGCTCTCAAAGTATAATGCTAAGATCAAATGCAGAAGTAAGGAAATCTCAGTAGTCTTGAAAGAACGACCTACAGTTATCTTCCAAGGAGAGATATCCCGAACTGATCTCTATCTAGAAGAACCTCCTATAGCTTTCTTTATGGAGTTAATCGGTGATGATGAAGAAAGAAAAGGGAGCATACAAATAGAAGATGTTCCGATTGTTCAGGAATACATGGATGTATTTCCTGAGGAGTTACCTGGACCTCCCCCAGAGAGAGAGGTAGAGTTCTCCATTGAACTCGTACCTGGGTCCCAACCGATATCAAAGACTCCGTATAGAATGGAAAATGTGGAGCTAGAGGAGCTAAAGAAACAACTCCAAGACTTGTTGGAGAAGGGGTTTATCCGACCGAGTGTGTCTCCTTGGGGAGCACCAGTTCTCTTTGTGAAGAAGAAGGATGGATCAATGCGGCTATGCATTGATTATAGAGAACTGAACGGGATCACAGTGAAGAACAGATACCCTCTTCCAAGAATTGATGATTTATTTGACCAACTTCGTGGGGCTCAATTCTTCTCTAAGATTGACCTTCGATCTGGTTATCATCAACTGAGGGTGAAGAAGGAAGATATTCCAAAGACTGCCTTCCGATCAAGATATGGGCATTATGAGTTTACTGTTATGCCCTTCGGCTTGACTAATGCTCCTGCTATTTTCATGGATTTGATGAATAGAGTCTTTAAGGACTACCTTGATAACTTTGTGGTAGTTTTTATTGATGATATTTTGATATATTCAAAAAGTAGTGAGGATCATGAAGATCATCTGAGGGTTATTTTGAAAACTCTACGGAAGGAGAGGCTCTTTGGGAAGTTCAGCAAGTGTGAGTTTTGGTTACAATAAGTGGCTTTCTTGGGGCACATCGTAACCAATGAAGGAATCTCGGTTGACCCTGCAAAGACAATGGTTGTGGAGGAGTGTCCTCAACCCACAACAGTAACTGAGATTCGTAGTTTCCTTGGTTTAGCGGGATATTATAGGAGGTTTGTGAAAAACTTTTCACGGCTTTCTAATCCACTAACCAAGTTGACTCGAAAAGGGGTTAAGTTCATCTGGACAAAGTAATGCAAGGAAAGTTTCCAAGAGCTGAAGAAGAGATTGGTTACTGCACCTGTGTTAACACTACCCTCTATCGGAGAAGGATTCGTTATTTTTAGCGATGAATCTTTGAAAGGGCTTGGGTGCGTCCTCATGCAAAATGACAAAGTAATTGATTATGCATCTCGACAGTTGAAGATTCATGAGCAGAATTATCCTACGCATGATCTAGAGCTGGCGGAAGTTGTTTTTTCTCTAAAGATATGGAGGCACTATCTTTATGGGGAGAAATGTAATATATACACTGACCACCAAAGTCTAAAGTATATTTTCACTCAGAAAGAATTGAACATGAGACAAAGGAGATGGTTGGAGCTTATTAAAGACTATGATTATTCAATTCATTATCACCCTGGAAGAGCAAACAAAGTCGCGGATGCGTTAAGCAGGAAAGATCCTGTTGTTCTGGCAACAATGAGGATCCTGGGAGATCCCTTGATTAAAGATCTAGTAAAACTGGACATGGGAATTATAAGGAAAGGGACATCATCAACCCTATCCCAAATGATTTCTCAACCTTCATTACTAGAGAAGATCAAGAAGGCTCAAAAAGAAGATCCTTTGCTGCAGGAGAAGTTCGAGGCTGTAAAGAATGGGAAGTTCCCTGATTTCAATATTGATCAAGAAGGTGTATTGAAATTTCGTACAAGACTATGTGTTCCATCTATTCCGGAGATAAAGAAAGAACTGATGGATGAAGCTCATAGCTCTACTTTCTCTATACATCCGGGAAGCACTAAGATGTATAGAGACCTTCGTGATCATTATTGGTGGGATAAAATGAAGAGGGAGATTGCCGATTACACTACAAGGTGCCTGGTGTGTCAGCAAGTAAAGGCAGAACGACAACTTCCTAAGGGGGTATTACAACCGCTACCCATACCAGTATGGAAGTGGGATAATATCACTATGGACTTTGTAACTGGTCTCCCAAAAACATCCAAAGGAAACAATGCGATATGGGTTATTGTGGACCGTCTCACCAAGACAGCCCATTTTATCCCTATTCGGGAAGATTTCTCTCTGGATCAGCTTGCCAAGATATACGTGATGGAAGTGGTAAGGCTGCATGGGGTACCACTATCCATCGTATCTGATCGTGACCCAAGATTCACATCAAAATTCTGGAGAAGCCTTCAGCATGCTCTGAATACTGAATTGAATTTTAGTACGGCCTATCATCCTCAAACTGATGGCCAATCTGAAAGGACTATTCAGACACTCGAAGACATGTTGAGATTATGCTCAATGGAATTTAAGGGTGGATGGGATCAACACCTCCCATTAGTGGAGTTCTCCTATAACAACAGCTTCCATGCGAGTATTCAGATGGCACCCTATGAAGCTCTGTATGGAAAGCGGTGTAGAACTCCTACTTGTTGGGATGAAACTGGTGAGAGGAAGCTTCTTGGGCCTGATCTTGTGCAAGAAATGACAGAACAAGTTCATGTCATCCAACAACACATAAAGGCTGCTCAGAGTCGGCAGAAGAGCTATGCTGACAATCGTCGAAGG
Source organism: Viscum album (assembly GCA_963277665.1). Lineage (NCBI taxonomy): Eukaryota > Viridiplantae > Streptophyta > Magnoliopsida > Santalales > Viscaceae > Viscum > Viscum album. The sequence goes on along the minus strand of OY728142.1, from coordinate 1,321,611,113 downwards.
GACTTGGAGTTTGGTGTTGGTGACAAAGTCTTCCTTCGAATTTCTCCATGGAAGAGAGTCATGCGGTTTGGGAAGAAAGGGAAGCTCAGCCCTAGGTACATTGGCCCCTATGAAATCCTTGATCGCATAGGAGCAGTGGCCTATCGTCTAGCACTTCCACCGAACCTAGCTCAAGTTCATGATGTCTTCCATGTATCTCTCTTGAGGAAGTACATACCCGACCCTTCGCATGTACTGAACCCAGAGGTGGTACAACTTCAACATGACCTCTCTTATGAGGAGCAGCCAGTGGAGATCTTGGACCGTAGAGACAAGGTCCTACGAAACAAGACTACCCACCTTGTGAAAGTGTTGTGGAGGAATCATAAATATGAAGAAGCGACTTGGGAGCCTGAGGAAACGATGAAGCAAAAGTACCCTCACCTTTTTGACTAGGCCTCAAGTATAAATTTCGGGGACGAAATTTCTTAAGGGGGGAAGAATGTAACGACCCAATCTTTTTGAGTAGTATATTAACTTACTCTTATTGATTTAATAAGATGTTAATGGTTAATGCAGAAAGAGGAGTCGATGGCTTCATCCACTAGAATCAACCCTTATGAAGCCCACTTATCAGAGCTTGGGAAGGAGGTAGCATCTGTGGGCTTCGCTTTGGACCAAGCCCAAGCCGAACTCCAGCGTGTCAAGCTTGAACGAAAATGCCTGTGGGAGAAGTTCAAGTTAGTAGAGATTACTACTAGGGCAATGTTATCTGATCCTCCCTCAGATTCTCTCACCATAGCACACCTTACACTCAGGTCTTATGCCGGTGTTATAAGGGGCTATGTGACGAGACCCTAGCTTCCTTGTGTAGTCCTTTCGGGTGAATAAATTGAGATTTCTTTCTTTAGTGATGTTTGTGAAATTTAAAATGTCCGGATAATTTTAGAATGTATTTTATTAATGAATTTTGAAAAAGGGATATTTTGAAATATTTATGTAAACCCTAAATAACTAATGATCTGTAATGATTTTCAAAAAATGGTCTTCTACAAAAGTGTTCATTAAGGAATTTGGAGTCTAATAAGATCAACTTAATTTTTGATGAATAGTAAATAGTGAATAGTGATTTTACGCTTAGGATTAGTAATGTGACCAAATGGATTAGTAATCTCACTTAAAGAAAGTTTTAAAATAATCTAGGCACCTTGATTAAGTAATGTGATTCAATAAAATGGGTAAATAACGGTTTCATAAATTATTATTCAAGTATTAGTTTTTTCGGATGAATAGTGTTTTTTAATTAAAAATTTAATTAAAAATAATTAGAAAATTATTTTTATAAAAATGACTTTATTTTTGAACTCAGAGCATCGATATTATGTTATGGTAATTTTTGGGGATTTTTCTGAAAAAATAAATTTTCGGTGAATAGTGTATTTATTTAAAAATAAAATTAAAAATATTTAGAAAATTATTTTTATAAAATGGAGTTCATTTTTGAAATCATAGAATTGATATTTGGTTAAGGTGAAATTTTGGGATTATTCTGAGATAGTTGAATTTTCGGTGAATAGTGAAAGTATAGTTTTTAAGTTACGGGTGTTTAATGACATCATTAATTGATGTATTAAGTATATATTCAATATGGTCGAATTATGAATAGTAAGATAAGGTGTGAGGTGTCCCAAGTGGCCAATACCATGGGCAAGCCCATGGTTTTGCCAAAACCACTAGTGAGGTGTCCCTTGGCCATTAATGCTTTGTCCCCTCACTTTCCCTATAAATACCCACCATTTCCTCCTTTGGTTTTCACTCCCAACTCTCCCCCAACGAAGTTCTGGTCTTCTTACCTTCCAAGGAGTCCTCCCAAGGTTCCCCCAAGCCCTCAAGGTCCAATCCTTTGAGTTTCAAGAGTCACGTTTTAAGGTAAGGGATCTGACCCCTCTCTTTCTTTTCATGTAATCTCTTTTATGTCATTCCTTTTCTGCTCCATGTTTTTATGTGAGAGGATGTTCTTTTATATTCCCCTTACTGCCCTTTCATGTTTATATGATGAGAGATCCCCTCTTACTCTCATCATTTCGTTTTATGAAAGTTTAAGTGACGCCGTTAGGCTGCCGAATTTTTAAGGGATTCTTTCACCCTTCTCATTTTTCAAGTTCGATTTTCATGTCAAGTCTTTCAAGTCCTTTTTTTATGTTGGGGTATGATCTCTATATCTATCATACTGATCTCTTATGATCATATGATGAGAGACCCTATTTGATCTTGCAAATTCATTTTTATTGAAGTTTAAGTGACGCCGTTAGGCTGCCGAATTTTCATAAGAGAAATCTAATTTTTGTCTTCCTTCCATGTTTTTCTTTACAAATGGTATGCCCTCCAAATTTCATTTCCAGGTCCATATATCCTTCTTATTCCGTCCCCCTACTGTTTTATGGATCATTTATGAGTGGGTGACCCATGTCCCCTCTCTTTTCAATGTTTTCTAAAACCCCGAAACATAGCCGTTATGCTGTAGAATTTTCGTCTCAAAATGCCTCTCTCTTTTCTCAAAATTATTTTTATGTTATAAAGTGAATACTCAAAGCTCTTATTTCTACAAGGGTATTCACATATATATCAAAATGTTTTATTTCAAATTCTGGGAATTACATACATGAAACCCGCTCTCCCCTTCCGTGGGTTTAAAGTGACGTAAAGATCTTGTCTTTAAAGCATTTTTAAAACGTTATGATTATGAAATGAAACCCATTTATTTTATGTTATATGGGTTACTTATGAAATGTTTGATAATGACATATGTGGTTCACATGATAATAAAGGAAAATTTAAGGGTGCGCCCTGATAGCGCTCCAATGCATTGGGTAATGATGTAACCACTAGAGATTACAATTTTCATGATACCTTGGTGAATAACCTTGGTAATTTTCAAATGACACCTTGGGGATGGACCTTGGTGATATGTTCATGATTGTATATGTTAAATGATGTAGCCACATCTTCAAGTTATGGAAAATGTTGTTTTTATTATGAAATGCCTCATGATTTTCTTTCTCATACCTTAAAGTTCTTTTCATGTCCTTATTGAAGTATATCAAGTTCACATGTAAAATGTTCCTCTTGTTTCCCTTACTGGGCCTTCTGCTCACCCTTTCTTTTGATGTATGTCCCCAGGTTATGAGATTCAGTAATGAACCTAGGATGAACTTAAGGAGAATCCTTTCAAGTGTTTAAGAAGAATTATTTATGTTGTTTTCATGTATTATGTTCCTGGTTTCCAAGACACTAAACCTTAAAGATCCTCAGTTGTGTGTAATGTAATGAAAGTTTATGTTATAAAATGGCGGGATGCTATATCGATGGTGTTTACTTCTGGGACTATTGGCGACTCACTTTCTTGGGCTGATCTACGGGATGGAGATCCCCTTACGATCTTGTTCGGGCTTCCTGATTGAGCATGTGGATATGTATATACCTTATTCTAGTACCCACTTATTGGGTTTGGTTACTCTCCTTCCAGGAGAGGCGAAGACGCGCGGGGTATGCCACGTGCCTTCCATGTCTATATTCTCATGGTTGTATGGGCCTACTCTC